>OX038888.1:9752645-14752645 GCA_943789525.1 Agriphila geniculea | reverse complement strand
AATTGTACCGATTGGTACAATTTACATTAGAGAGGGAGGGTGGGAAACGTTATCGCCGTTTGTATGGAGACCGTTTGCTAGACAATCCTCTTAATCTATTTTATTTTGTCAATAAATATTTGGTAGAATACTACCAATTTTTATTGCTAGACAATTCTCAATTGACAAAATAAAAAGAGATTAAGATGATTGTCTAGCAAACGGTCTCCATACAAACGGTGATAACGTTTCCCACTCTCTCTAAACTTTAACCTACAGCACAGATAATATAATCTTACAGCAATGAATTTACGGTATGTGTTTGAAATATATTAGAATATTAGAGAGTAAGGAACTAGGGCTGGCACTGCTGGCAGTGAACAAACAGAAAACCAAACTAATGATGGTAGATCGCGCTGGCACATTGACAGGTGCCCATGAATGTATCCAGGGAATCGACAAGGTGGACAATTTCATCTATTTGGGAGCACAAATAGTGATGGCAGCAGTGTTCCAGAGATCAAGCGCAGCATTGCTATGGCCAAAGACGCGATGACACGTCTTCAAGTCATCTGGAAAAACCGTAGCCTAGGTTTTCGTACTAAAACGCGCTTAGTGAGAGCCCTGGTCTTTCCCATCTTTATGTATGGAGTGGAAACATGGACTATACTAGCCAGAGAGAGACAGAATAGATGCATTCGAGATGTAGTGTTGGAGACGAATGCTAGGGATACCCTGGACGGCCAAACGCACAAATGTATCTATCCTTATACAATTAAATGTCAAGACTCGGCTGTCCACATCTGCTTATGTCGCGTACTCTCATAATTTGGGCACATAATGCTAAGAGGAGATGAAATTCTCGAAAAGCTGGTCGTGGTTGGTGGAATAGAAGGCAAGAGAGCCCGAGGTCGTTCGCCAACCAGACGGTCTGACCAAGTAAGAGTCGCAACCTCCTCAAGCAAATTCCATCAAGCAGTGAGAGCAACCATGGACCGAGACCGATGGAGACAAATCGTAAAAGCAGCCGGTGATCACGATCCTCAGTTATGAGGGAACGATTAAGAGAGAGAGTTTGAAATGCCTAAAAACTAGGGCTGTGTGTTTTTAATTTTTTTAATATTATAGATTTTAAAAATATTGGCACGTTTTTGTTTTGTATGAAATTACTAAAATGCAAATATTTCAAAATCTTTAATAGATATTAAAAAAATCAAAACGAACAGCCTTAGTTTTAAGGCATTTCAAAAACATACTTAATTTTTTTAGAATAACAAAACTGCTATCTTTAGGAACCAACACTAGTATTAAAATGTTTAATCAAATAATGTTTTTCTTTTATAAATGTCAGTGTATGCCTCATCTTCAAAGGACTTTCATCGACGTAATAATGAATTTCAAAGTATGCAGTTCCGAACTGCAATTATTTGGAACCGAAAGAGCGGTACATTGACTTAGCGAGCCGTGCTAGAGAAGGGGTTGTGCTGTAGCAAACAGCCGCCCGACACGTCTAAAACCTGTTTACTGCGCAGAATCGAACCGAATAATTCGGCCGAATATTCGGTTCGGTACATTTTGGACCGAATATTCGGCCGAACATTCGTATTCGGTTAAACCTACATTCGGCGCATCTCTTTTTTTACCTCGATACTATTATTACTATACCAGGCTATAACTGTATATGTATGTGTGCCAAATTTCATCAAAATCAGTTCAGCCTTCTGAAGCTGAACTGATTTGGATGAAATTTGGCACTCACATAGTTCATAGCTTGGTAAAATAGTATTATAAATATCGATATTTGAATTTACACACACAGCGCCATCTAACCCTAAACTAACCAAGGCATAAAATGGGTGCTTTTGGGTTTTTAATAGGTACTAACTTTTCGAAATAGATATGTACTTATTATACGCAGACCCGTCACTCAGAAATTAAAATTTATCATTTCGATTTCGTCCGGGGATCGAACCCGGGACCTCTTGCGTGGGAGACTGGCATGTTGAATACTGCACCACTGAGGTCATCGATCGATATCACGCGAAAATTAATGCAAAAAGTTGGCAACCCTACCAAAGACCACCGTGGATCGTGGTAGATTGTCAATCTACCAAGATCTACTGCGATCCAGATCTTGCTGGATTGACTGTGTAACGTCGCAAACCAACCGCATCAAATTCCATCAATCTGCGGTTTTGATCAGATTGAAACCAGATTGACGTGTGTAATGGCTGCCTAAAATGATTTTAATATGATACGTCAATCCAAGCTGGCTCCGAATTGAAGCGCATCGAAGCGCTTCCATTCGGAGCCAAATTGAATTTACCCTTATGGTTCCGTTTTTTCCGGATGTTTGAAACCCTAAAAATCACAATTGTTGGACATTGGACATTATTATCTTTCATCATCATCAGCCATTTTAATGTCCCCATTGCTGGGGCACAGGCCTTCCTTATGGGTGCATAAGGAGGACGGGCCATTAACCCACCACGCGGGACAAATGCGGATTGGTGGGTGTTAACGACTGCAAATGCAGCCGGGACCAACGGCTTAACGTGCCTTCCGAAGCATGGAGGAGCTCGAGATAATACATTTTTGGTCACCCATCTCATGACCGACCCTTGCGAACGTTGCTTAACCTCCGCAATCGCTGGGCCTTACTAATTAGTAATACTTATTCGATTATTAGTATATTACTAATATGACATTCGGTTATCGAAATTAGTAATTAGTAGTTAATTCGATTATTGAAATTAGTAATAATCGCGCATCTCTAACTAAGACGCGGCGAGCGTTTTATTATATGTTAATGTTTAAATAAACATAAAGACATTTTTTGAAAAAATTAACCGTTGAATATTCTTCTATATCTCATTACCTTTTTTAGGGTTTCGTACCCAAAGGGTAAAAACGGGACCCTATCACTAAGACTCCGCTGTCCGTCTGTCTGTCTGTCTGTCACCAGGCTCATGAACCGTGACAGCTAGACAGTTGAAATTTTCACAGATGATGTATTCTTGTTGCCGCTATAATATCAAATACTAAAAACAGAATAAAGTTAATATTTAAGGGAGGCTCCCATACAACAAGCGTGATTCTTTGCCGTTTTTTGGTACGGAACCCTTCGTGCGCGAGTCCGACTCGCACTTGTTTCTATATATTATTTGTGCGTAAGAGATTAATAATCTTTAAGTACAATCCAAAAAACAATGAAATTTTTCAATGTCTTTGCATATTTTTATAGTCGAGTGAAGATAAAAAATGGAGTTTTAAACCATAATATAATCAAGTTCGTTTATAAAACTACAACATATTTTTTTATCTGCTCAAAATAAACAATGTTTAATTGTTTACTATTGAATCAAAAATAGGTTAATTTCGGATATACTGGCCTTAAGTACATGATAAATTCTTAAAATGTGTAAGTTTTGTGACTCACGTAAATTAATAAGAATTGGATGGAGGTACCTCGACCTAATGATGGCTTGGCACCCCCCAATTTTATTGGCACTCCTACATTACATAGGTACCTATATCTTTATGAATTGGCTATATGAACAGACATTCCTTTAAACAGCCGCCAAACTTTCGAACTTTGGTTTTATTTTATATTACGTGAGCACATTGCTATACAACGTGTTACAAAATAACCCCTAATGCCGAATATGGTAGATAGGGGCCATCAAACTGAACAACTTTTACTATGGGACCGACTCTGAAATAGCGAAAAATAGTACATTACTGCCGCGGTCAATAATGACTGCGTTGCTGGCAGCGATGATGATGGCCGAGAGCGGAGCTTAGCGCAGGTCCAGGCCGTCACAGCGCGGTCAGCATTGTAGCCCTTGATGGACAAGCTAAAATAAAGGCCGAGACCGGAGGTCGAGGCCTCGGACAGCAAGGGCTGCAAAGATGACCAAGCTTGAAGGCCGAGAGCGTAGTTAAGCTTAGCTCGAGGCCATCATAACGTGGCCAGCAGTGCAGTCATTGTGGACCAAGGCTTGTATAGTACTTTACTCAAAAAATGCCTGCCTACTATACCTACATTACCTACTATAGTAGGTACTTATAACCTAATTTCGAAAAAATACAAAAATGCAAATATCTCAGAAACGGTGCGTCGGAGCCAAAAAATAAGGTTTTTTTTTTATCCCTTTGTAACTCCGGAAGTAGATAAGAGGTATTGAATGAAAGGTCAAAAAACGGTCAAGTGCGAGTTTTTTATATTTTTCCATAATAATTTTATATAAAAGTACAAAAACATCATCTAGGTACAACAATACAACACTCGCGCAGATATAGAATGGGATTCAAAATGGCGGCTCACCGCGCTTACCACAACGAGTGTGGTGTGACTGAGAGAGCGATAGGTGTGGCGTTAAATGTGCGAGCGAGAAGTGAATATGAACGACGCCATTTCTAACCCCATTATTTATCTGCGCGGGTTGTACAGTGTATTTTTCACCTAACTATCTTTTTGAAAGAAAACTCGACAATAATGGATTCTCAAAGGGAATTGCTGGTGGCTAAAACTCGACAATAATGAAATCCCATACAACTTTGTTGCGTCACCATCGGAGAACACCGGCAAGCTCGACTTTGTTCAAAGAAGGTTGTTAAAATAATGACCATATTACAAGTTTTTTTGAGTAAAATATATAAGCCGTATCATTACATTAAGATATAAGTACCTACCTACCTATTCGTAATTATTTTTTGTGTGATTCGATCGCGATTTCGATGGTCTCTAAAGTTCAAGTAGGTAGGTAAATGTTGACTTCATAAAATTATGTCAACATTTACAGCTTGACCTGATAAAGAGTTGACAAATATTGAGGGCGCCACTTTGTGAAATACTGACTATATTTATTTTGTACTGAAAAATGTTAGTTCCATTTCCATTTTGAAATTAGGTAAATATCATTTTTACTTTTTCTGGCCAAGCTGTAGGTACTTACTTGAACTTCATTTAATATCAATAATAGTTACGCCCCGTTTCAACTCTATTTTCATCCAAATCTATCATAATAATTAAAAAGTGTTTATTTCAAAGTGAGTTAGAAGTCAATAAACCCTTTAATTTATTATCTCCTTTATTTTGGGGAGTTGGGAGTTCCTACGTAATTACATCATACGTTTTTTAACAGCGCCATCTATGGATGAGTAGCATAAATCATTAATTACTCTTGAAAACTGTGCTTAAAAGAACGTTTTTTATTAGTACAATTTCTTGCCGATAGGTGTCACAAAAATAATTATTCTTTTATTGAAATTTGTTAAAAACTCTTCATTTTACTGTTTCACTACAATTTTGCACTTGGAGATTTTTTTACAGAAACAATTTAGACGTTTATCGACTTTATTTTATCTATATTTGAATATTACAAAAACATCAATGACAAATCGAAGCAGGTACCGCCATCTAGTGATGTAACTATAAACTAATATCAAAATCCATTTCTGTTGTTAAAAATGAGACCCCATGGTAAGAGCGACTGTCCCTACAAGTTTATATTTCATTAATATTATGAGGAAGGGTTTTTAACACCGGCTGCGCAGACTACAATAATCGCAAAGTCTTCATAAATACACTGCAATGGATACACAACTACTCTAGCCAGAGGTTCTCATAATGTGCACGCTCTCAAAGATTTACTAGTATCTGAACTCAAATGCAATAAGTTAAGGTTTAAAATCGATAGCAGATAATTTGCCAGCTTATTTATGTTCACCGTACAAAGGTATTTATTTATTTTGTTGATTTTAATTTGATTTTATTCCTATTTTATATATTACTAACGGCCGCCCGCGACTTGTCTGCGTGGAAAGGTTTTTTTGCTATCCCTCGGGAACAACACTTTTTTTCGGGAAGAAAAGTACCCTATGTCCTTCTCTGTACCCCTGACAACGTGTATGTATACAAAATTTCATGATGATCGGTTCAGTAGTTAAGACCTGAAGGCGTAACAAACAAACGGACTTTCGCATTTATAATATTAGTAAGGATTATGGGAACCTCTGCTTCACATTCATATTTTACTAGCAGTAAGTAATACTTTTTCTACATAACTGCAAACAATCTTGCTTGATCAAAAATTGATAAGTAGATTTATTTTCTATTGGATAGACTTCTCCGTCATATAAAGTGTATTTCACAGCATGCGATTACGTGCCGGACTACAGCTGCGCCACAAAAAAAAAGTTGGAAATCTGACTTTTTGACTATGCCATGATGAAGTCTATAGTTTGTCGGAGTTTGTCGCCAAAAACCAGAGTTTGTCGGTCTTCCGTTTTGGAGATACATGTGGCTCAGCTGTAGAGACGTCTCTACAGCTGCGCCACACAGATCTCGAAAACGGAAGGTCGTAGCGAAAATCTGATTACTTGTATGTATAGCCGTTAGTTTGTCGGAGTTTGTCGCACAAAAACCAGAGTTTGTCGGTCTTGCGTTTAGGAGATACGTGTGGCGCAGCTGTAGGAGACGTCTCTACAGCTGAGCCACACAGATCTCGAAAACGGAAGGTCGTAACAGAAATCTGATTACTTGTGTGTGTAGCCGGTAGTTTGTCGGAGTTTGTCACCAAGAACCAGAGTTTGTCGGTCTTGCGTTTAGGAGATATGTGAGGATACGCTGTGGAGACCTTTCTACCTGGATCTTGAGAACGGAAGGTCGTAGCAAAAATCTGATAACTCGAGTGTGTAGCCATTAGTTTGTCGGAGTTTGTCACCAAAAATCAGAGTTTGTCAATCTTACGTTTAGAAGATATGTGGGGATATGCTATAGAGATATTTCTACCTGGATCTCGAGAACGGAAGGTCGTAGCGAAAATCTCACATATCTCCTAAACGCAAGACTGACAAACTCTGATATTTGGCGACAAACTCGGTCGAACTACCGACTATAGATATGACTAATCGGATTATCGCTACGACCTTCCGTTCTCAAGATCCAGGTAGAAAGGTCTCCACAGCGTATCCTCACATATCTCCTAAACGCAAGACCGACAAACTCTGGTTCTTGGTGACAAACTCCGACAAACTACCAACTACACACACAAGTAATCAGATTTCTGTTACGAACTTCCGTTTTCGAGATCTGTGTGGCTCAGCTGTAGAGACGTCTCTACAGCTGCGCCACACGTATCTCCTAAACGCAAGACCGACAAACACTGGTTTTTGTGCGACAAACTCCGACAAACTAACGGCTATACATACAAGTAATCAGATTTTCGCTACGACCTTCCGTTTTCGAGATCTCTGTGGCGCAGCTGTAGAGACGTCTCTACAGCTGAGCCACATGTATCTCCTAAACGGAAGACCGACAAACTCTGGTTTTTGGCGACAAACTCCGACAAACTATAGACTTCATCATGGCATAGTCAAAATGTCAGATTTCCAACTTTTTTTTTGTGGCGCAGCTGTAGTCCGGCACGTCATGCGATTGTATTTTTAATAACAATAAAATAAAACTTAAATTCTTTTGACTCATAAATAAACATTGAAAATACTGTCCGAAGACAGACACGTCCCAGCCGACGTTTTTGGATTCAATTACATTTTTAATAATAATAATAATAAAATAAAAATCATTCTTCTTTGATTTTAAACAACATAATTATTTCACAGTGGAACAGACTACGGTAGTCTATGAGTAAACATCTTATCAACTGTTTTTTTTTAACCATGATGTATGATTAAAATTTTACTGTTATCTCATAATATTTTTTGATTGCTGCTTATGGCAAGTTACCCCTTACGAGAGCGTCAGGTAGTGTACGTTCTCTTCCGGCATCGGTCGGTCTTGCATCGCCGCGGGCACCGGTTGTATTTCCGGCATCGGCCTCATTTCCGGCTCCGGAATACTCTCGTCGGAAGACTCGTCGGTTTTGGAGTCATCCGCGTCTTCCACCGTCGTGTGAGGTTCGTCCTTCTTTTTTCTTCTGTTTCTGAGGAAAAATGGCTGTATGAAGAGCTTGAAAGTATGAGAGTGCGATTTTCTATATACAACGTGTTACAAAATAACCCATAATGCCGAATATGGTAGATAGGGACTAGAGGGACCATCAAACTGAACAACTTTTACTATGGGGTCAACTCAAATCGAGGAGAGAAAAAATCAGCTGTTTCATACATTTTGATATTTTCGTTATTAATTTTTGTATGAAACAGCTGATTTTTTTTTTCGTGGTTTCAGAGTTAGTCCCATAGTAAAAGTCGTTCAGTTTGTTGGATGGTTATTTTGAAACATGTTGTATAGTGGTGATGGCCAGATAATTAAGGACACCAGTTGTTTTTTTTATTATTAAATTATTATTATTATTAAAAAAACGAGATAACTTTGAAAGTTTGGTTCTCCGCCTTGACATTGACCTAGCTGTGATCTAATTATGGCCATCCAGGGACTGAATGGAGGGGATTCAGATTGCTACACACACCGAACTGATTTGATCAACATTCTATCCCCAAAAATAATTATATCATTATATAATTATTTTTGGGGATCCCTTGCTTTCGCATAATTATTTTATACCTAATTTGATTTGGCATAACGGATTTGGCATAATCTTTTTTGTCATAATAATACTTTCGCATAATTGTTTTTTGGCATACTATTTATATTAGCATAATTATCCTTTAGACTAATTTGTTTTCGCATAATGTTATTAGGCATACTGTCTATTAGCCTAATTTTATTTAGACATAAAAATCAAAAACAATAAGAATAAATATTTTTACGCACTCATTTATTTTCATGCAAAAGGGGGTAGGTATTGTATTAAAATGCCAAAAACTCATAACACATACGACCTAAATATCAACTCATAAAACACCTATTTTTAAAATACCGAAAATCCTTAATGTCGATATCCAATAGACCGAAACTTAAAAGATCGATTATTAAATGACTGATGATAGTTCGAGATCCTGAAAGTTAAAATGCCGATAGTTAAAAATCCCGAAAGTCTGTTTAGGTCTATTAGGTGCGACGACGAGCGAGCGTAGCGAGCGAGGAGGAGGTAAGGTTCCAATGCGACCAAAAACGCACGAGCCAAGTGAGCGAAGCGAGCGTGCCGCGGCAGCGGCCGGCGAAGTGCCAGGATCGAACTGCTGGCATGTAACCACAGAACAAAGAAAAATTTTTCCCCCCCAGTAGAAGTCGCAAGTAGGCGGGACCCGTGTAACCTCAAGTGAGCGTAGCTCCGCATACTTCTGAATTTTGCTACGTCAGTCGTGTGAGCGAACGCCAAACGAAAACATCTTCAAAAAACATATAAAAATGCTGAGTTGCATTATATAAAAGATCAAAAACAATATCCACATATATCATTTAGCAAACGGGTGCATAAAATATCAGAGGGAAGCTTTATTTAATTTATTTTGATTTTAATTAAAAATTCAACGGAGTTTTTCCTTTTAAATTTCAAAACAATAAATATCCACCTTTATGCGATATACACTTACGATCCATATTCCAATGCGCTATTTGACATATTCTTGAAGTTTCATAAACATTAAAAATATAGACTAGCGGAAATGTTACTCAATAGAGGAGACCGAGAAAAGTTGTGACTGTGAAGAGTTGTAAAGTATTAGAGTCTGGCCAACGAGTCATGTCATCTCAAACCCGCGGCAAAAACTGACAATACTCGCCGCCGGAAGCGCAAAAAGAACAAAGCGTAAATATACCAATTAAAACGTTTAGAAAAATGATTTTCAAACGTCTGAGTAAAATCATAGTTTAAGAACTTATCAGGACTTTAACTGAATTCAAGAAAATCTGTATAAAAATAATAATTTTTTAAAAACTTAAATGACCAATTCAGTTATTATAAGCCAACCTTATATGCCAAATAAGTATGTATCAATCAACCACAGAGAAATCAACTGTCATATCAAAGAGAATATAAAATATAATAATCACTATATTTTTGATCTATGACAGTCATAGCCAAAATGACTTCCAAGTATAACCCAGTAAGGTGTAAGAGTCTATTTTCAGTAGGTACTGATACTGAATGGGCATCAAAATTCAGTTTAACTCGAACGGATTATATCCGAGCTCAGAAGAAGTTATTTAATTCAACTGTTTTGCTACGACGGATTTAAAATACAAAATGAAAGGACATCAGGCAGAGTCCCATAGAAAAAACCAAAGAATGTATAACGTTTCTGTTTTTTTTTTAAATGTAGGCATGTAATTAGTAAGTCATAGAAAATATTCAGATTTTTACGAAGATTTATGTTTTAAGCGTTTGAAAGTTTTTTTTGGTAACCCCGACAATAAATAGCAACACTAGTTTCACTACAATACGTTTCGTTAGCGGCATTAGTGATACAGATTAGCACCACAATGTACGAGTTGAAACCATATCAAACGAAAAATCTGTGCATATGTCGCACGTAACAAAATGCTTTTGACAATTGAGTTGACTGACATCCGGCAGACTTTTTTTTGCACAATCACTTGTGCCACAGAACAAATATACTCAGGGGAGACTTGTGAAATCGCTAACAAAGATGTCCGTTTCATTGATATGCTTCTGTTTTTTTCAATAATTAATTAAAGCTAAATGAAGGAGTTTAAAAATAATGTTGCTACTGTTTTATGATTCTAGTAACATAAAGTGTTTAAAGATAATAGAATTATGTTTATACACTTTTGGGTCTCATGTCACTGATCTCATTTCCTACTAAGAATGTTGATGGTAAGTTCCCTAAAAATGAATTCTGGATCGTTTAGGCAGTTTTTCATTTAAAAAAGCTAAAGGCACTGTATATACACCTAAGATAAAATTGATATTATGTAGTATTTTCAGTGAATAACGTTTTGAAATTTTAAATAAGTTATAATTAGGAAATATAGCAAGCCGAGTTGTTGATTCGAAAACATAACTGAGTTGAGTGTTGAGTTGAGATCGGTAATATTTTAGAATTCCAAACTCGTTGTAACTCGCTTTCTCAAACCTATAATCGATAAGTTATACGCGGCGTCCGCCACCCGTGTGATGTCGGCGAACTGTCCAAGATCTAGCGTTTCTGCACAGACTTCTCAATGGATCTTTGCAATCTAATGAGCTCGTGAACAACATCGCAATCAGTGTTCCATATCGTCTTCCTCGACAGCCAATAAAGAAAACTTTTGCGCTACCTACTTTTAAGGCCAACTTTGGACGAAACGCCCCTTTGCTTCGCTGTTGTGCTCAGTATAATCATCTCAAAAGAGAGATCTCTGATGATATCGATGTTTTTCGCGACTCATTGCCTAAATTTAAGTTCAGTATCTTTAAATTATTAGAATCTAATGATCAATAATAATAGTGTAAATTAATAGCTTTCAATTTTTTTTTTCATTTTAATTATTTATTTTTTAAATTTATTTTAGCATGTACTTGACACAATTAATGTTTTAAGTGTTGTAAACGCCTGTAATAGGTATATAAATAAGTATTGTGCTCTATTGTTTAGCTGATATCAACAATATTAAATATATATACTGTTGGTGTACCTTTTCCATAAATAAATATGCGAAATTCGAATTTTCATTTTTGAACATATTAATCGATATCCGATACATTTATTTTATGTGGAATTCTAAATTTTGAATTTCATATATTTGTTGCCTAGTAACACTAAGAAATGTCTGGATTTCACCGAATTATGAAAAAGTGTTTAACGAATATTTTGATCTGAAACTATTAGGATAAGTTAAGTGAAAAATGTCAACCAACCTGGTCTCCCTTATCTCGTAAAATTTTCTTAAAGTACTTTATGTCATAACAAATAAGGTGGTAAATCGCATTATTAAAATTGCTCCATCTTGCTTGCGCCATCTAGCGGCTGAGTAACAGCGTTATAAATATACGTATTATTTAATTTGGTACCAAGTGCTATGGTAATACGATTGAATCTTAATAAATAAACATTGTGATTTATGATCTTTTGGATATTATACATTTTTAATTTTTATCCAATTACGTGTTCACAAAGTATGTGTGCGTAGCATGTAAGTATTAAAAGCGGGGCTTGGCTTCGATTTTTAATGTGTTAGTTTGGTTACACTGGTTTTCATACTAAATTGAGCTCATACTACTTCTAACTACTTCTATGTTCTGTGCATGTAACCCTCAATTAACCTTCGGTTTTTAAGCTTCCGGATTTTGTATTTTAGGTAAAATGTTCTTTCGTGATTTTAAACGTCGTGATTTCTTTGTTTATAAAAATATGCGTAAATAACATTATGCGTGTTTAAATTTATGCTAAAGAATATTATGCTTAAACATGATTATGCTTAAAGTAGTTATGCTTAAACAAATTATGCATAAGCTGTTATGACTAAATAATATTATGCGTAAACATCATTCGGCGAAATCATATTATGCTATGACATATTATGCCTTAAAATTTTATGCAAATACATAGGGAACCTTATTTTTGCACTGTACCTAGTAACACCCACAACTGTCACAGAATTTCAAATTGATCCTTTCAGTTTCTTTTTTTTATGAACAACGGGATATTGTTTGGCCTTCACCTCACCTGTTAAGTGACGATAAGACCGAAGGTGGAAGCGCACTACACCCGGAATCCTCATCACTAGTGAACTGGCTATCTTATCTTAGCCTCTAACTGCCGGAACACAGCAATTTTTAAATTGTCGTTATCGCGTCAGACTTGGGTAAGATGATGGTAGCTAGCCAGGCGGACTTGAAATAAGCCCTACCACCAACCAAACCGAGTACAAATTGTACCCGTCCTGGGAATCGAACCCGGGAGCCCTGCGTCTTACACGGGTGGGCGAACGAGCAGAGCACAGAGGCGGTTTCTGCCCGGCCGGGAATGGAACCCGGGACCTAGTGCTGTAACATGAAAAAAAAACTTTGTTTTTTTTTACAAGAAAAAAAACAACACTGTTGTTTTTTTTCTAAATTTGTTTTTTTTTTCAAAAAATTTTATTTAGTCAAATCAATATGTAATTATATTAGATTTTTTTCTTCGTCAGTGTCTCCAGATACAGTACGAGGCATATATTTTGAAATCAGGTGGGGATTGCGCGGAACGCGTATTTTGAGCATGCGTAGCGGTGAGGGGCGCGGGCGGCGGGAGAGGGGCGCGCGCTACTGGTCGCTTACAAGAGTACATGCGCGAACTTATCCCCACTACGTCGAAAAAATTTCAAGATACATTCCTCGTACTGTGAATTGAACTTTTTTTTCTTTAATAATTTTGATTTCTGTACTCTTAAAAAAAAAACATGCTCTAGAAAAAAAACACGTTTTTTCGCGTTTTTTTCACGTTAGAAGAAAAAACTGTTTTTTTACAATACTACCGGGACCTCTTGCGTGGTAGACCTTAAAATCGTTTGACAGTTTAACTGTCGGTCGTTGCCAATTCCAACTTAATATAAAAATTGTGTATTATTGTATGTATGAATGAATGTATGACTTACCGCTTAGGGTAGGGTTCTTTGAGATGGAAGGTGCGGTAGTGTAGTTTCATGCTGTTGCTCTGTGTGAACCGCTTGTCGCACAAGCTGCAAGCGTACGGTTTCTCTCCAGTGTGGGTCTGTGGAAAAATCTCGCTATTTAAGATGAAACTATAGAAATACGCTATAGAAGATGTAATGCTGAGATGCGTAGAAATGTGATATCGGTATACAGAAAAAATTAAAACATCAAAAAATATGGCACACCCTCAATTTAATTTGCAATATTTAAGTTGCATTTTATGCAATGTGTTATAAAAACCCTAAAGTCGAATTGAACAGCTGTTTCATACATTTTTATATTTTCGTTATTAATTTTTGTACGAAACAGCTAATTATTTATCGCGATTTCAGAGTTGGTCTCATAGAAAAAGGTGTTCAGTAGGGTTATTCACGATTGTCGAAAATCTACTCGAAAGCATTCGATTCGAATCCGTATCTTCAAATACAAATAAATAAGCTATTCACAAATACATTCGACTGGCACTTTCCAACGAGAAAGCGCAATGCTTTTACAAAGTTTGGAAGCATAAGGTAGAAAAAAAATCAAACCTAAAAACGTGGGGAGCATGCTATAGATAGAATATAGATTGACAATATAGTTGATAAATTTTACAAAACGAGCCCCACGTTTTTAGATTTAAAATTTCCGTAGGTATAGGGTTGGATAAATATATAGGTTATAAATATTTACAAAAGAATTTCTTTTTTACTTTTAGTTTGTTTTTACTACTCTGTTTTAATGTTTTGAGTCCAATTTTTTTTGTAATAATTTAGTCTGTTTTAAAAACGTGTTTTTAAAAAAGTTTTTTTTTCAGTAAATTATTATTTTCTGCTTTTTAGTTAACAATCTAAGACAAAAAATATACCATCTCCTACTCTCGCACTCGCACTCATCAAGACGATTCAAACGAGCCCAAACTCGATGGGGTTGCATGGTTTTATTACAGAGTTCCTATGGCCTTCCTCCGGCTCCATCATCAGATCCTCAGACACTATTTCCCATTAAAGTACTCGTCAAGATGATTCATACGAGCCCAAACTCGATGGGGTTGCATGCTTTTATTACCGAGTTCCAATGGCCTTCTTCGGGCTCCATCATCACACTCTGGACACTATTTCTCAACAAAGTACTTGTCAAGACGATTGAAACGAGCCCAATCTCGATGGGGTGGTGTGGTTTTATTAAAGAGTTCCTGTGTCCTTCTTCCGGCCCTATCATCAGACCCTGGAAACTATTTCCCAACAAAGAACTCGTCAAGACGATTCAAACAAGCAAAAATTTGATGGGGTTGCACTGTTTCAATATTGAGTTCTTATGGCATGGCCTTTCAGCTTCATCATCAGACCCTGGATCTCTCATTAGAGTACTCATCAAGACGATTGTAACGAGCCCAAACACGATGGGGTTGTATGGTTTCATCATAGAGATCCTATTCCTTCCTTCTTCTTCTGGATCCATCATCAGATCGGCTCAATGACACCATAATATTGCATTGCCTTTCAGTTCTGACCTATGTTCAAAGTTGCAAGTTACTAGCACATTGGGAAGCTAGTACAAAATCGTTCACAAACTTTGCGGAGAAACAAACGAACACACAAACAAACAAACGAGAAAGCAACCTTATATAAACGTGTTAAAAAAATAAGATCGAAGACTATAGACTTTCCGATTCGATTCGGAAAGTTGGTTTCCGACAATCCTGAATAACCCCCCAGATTGATGGTCCCTATCTACCGTATTCGGCTTAGAGGTTTTTGTAACACATATAATTATTCATAAACTGAAATAAAAAAAAACATCAGAACCTGTCGAGTAATCTTTAGGATTTTTACAAAAATCCAGCGTACCTTTGGTAAATCAAGAATGACCATCACTTTGAGCTCGCCGATTGGCTGACGTCAACGTTATGGACTGACGGATGCTCTGATTGGCTAACGGCTACCTATAAGAAGTCGTGTTCTTACCAATCAGACTGATATACTCACCTAAGGTCGGGTGGCAAGAGTTCGCCTCCGGCCAGTACTGCAATACAGACTCCCCACCAGAACCATGGTGGGGATATACATGCTCTACGTGCGATCCAGACTAACCCACGCCGGACCCGCTTGGTATGGGCAGATCTGCGCCAACAAATCCAGGCGCAGCAGAACATAGCGCTCCGAGTAATCACGGAGGCCGTTCGAAACAGTACCATCGCCAGAGACTTACATCCATAGCCATTAGAGACCTTCATTGCGCGGTCGGCCAAGCGCATGTTCGACCGCGTCGACCAAAGCGGCTACACCCACCTCCACGGCGGCCTTCCCACGGGTGGAGACGAAGAAGAGAAGCAGAGCTAAAGGAGAAACCTCCCACAGAAGCCTCTTCCAAGGCAGGTGTGCTCGCTACTTCCCACCTCCCCTTAGCACCATCCTTAAATCCACCCTCAAACCTACAAGCCCAAATTACAACCCCAACCTTACATGGCGTAAGCCGCGGCCCGCTCGCAGGCACTCAGCCCGGCCTCCCCCAAGGGGGTCTCACCCGGCGGGCTGACCGCGCCGAGGGCTGCGCAGCCAGAACCCCCTAACGACCACACCACATCAACTCGTCGAACGGCCGTGTCTAGCGGCTCCAAGAACCCAGGGGTAGTAGACCCGGGAGAAGAAGCCCGGGGAAGGATCGAGAAGCTCGAACCCACGCACCGCCTAGAATGGGCGAAGAAATACCACGACGAATCAGACTGAAGATACTGGTTTTTAATTGTTTGTATATTTCCTCACCACGAGATGCCGCTTGAGGCCGCAGGTGTCGCACGAGTACACCTTTCTGCGAGTGTGCATGTTCTGGTGCATGCCACACATGTTACTATGTTGTATAATGTAATGCCCCTCACTCACCACGAGATGCCGCTTGAGGCCGACGCTGGAGTGGAACCCGCGGCCGCAGGTGTCGCACGAGTACACCTTGCTGCGAGTGTGCATGTTCTGGTGCATGCCACACATGTTACTATGTTGTATAATGTAATGCCCCTCACTCACCACGAGATGCCGCTTGAGGCCGACGCTGGAGTGGAACCCGCGGCCGCAGGTGTCGCACGAGTACACCTTGCTGCGAGTGTGCATGTTCTGGTGCATGCCACACATGTTACTATGTTGTATAATGTAATGCCCCTCACTCACCACGAGATGCCGCTTGAGGCCGACGCTGGAGTGGAACCCGCGGCCGCAGGTGTCGCACGAGTACACCTTGCTGCGAGTGTGCATGTTCTGGTGCATGCCACACATGTTACTATGTTGTGTAATGTAATGCCCCTCACTCACCACGAGATGCCGCTTGAGGCCGACGCTGGAGTGGAACCCGCGGCCGCAGGTGTCGCACGAGTACACCTTGCTGCGAGTGTGCATGTTCTGGTGCATGCCACACATGTTACTATGTTGTGTAATGTAATGCCCCTCACTCACCACGAGATGCCGCTTGAGGCCGACGCTGGAGTGGAACCCGCGGCCGCAGGTGTCGCACGAGTACACCTTGCTGCGAGTGTGCATGTTCTGGTGCATGCCACACATGTTACTATGTTGTATAATGTAATGCCCCTCACTCACCACGAGATGCCGCTTGAGGCCGACGCTGGAGTGGAACCCGCGGCCGCAGGTGTCGCACGAGTACACCTTGCTGCGAGTGTGCATGTTCTGGTGCATGCCACACATGTTACTATGTTGTATAATGTAATGCCCCTCACTCACCACGAGATGCCGCTTGAGGCCGACGCTGGAGTGGAACCCGCGGCCGCAGGTGTCGCACGAGTACACCTTGCTGCGAGTGTGCATGTTCTGGTGCATGCCACACATGTTACTATGTTGTATAATGTAATGCCCCTCACTCACCACGAGATGCCGCTTGAGGCCGACGCTGGAGTGGAACCCGCGGCCGCAGGTGTCGCACGAGTACACCTTGCTGCGAGTGTGCATGTTCTGGTGCATGCCACACATGTTACTATGTTGTATAATGTAATGCCCCTCACTCACCACGAGATGCCGCTTGAGGCCGACGCTGGAGTGGAACCCGCGGCCGCAGGTGTCGCACGAGTACACCTTGCTGCGAGTGTGCATGTTCTGGTGCATGCCACACATGTTACTATGTTGTATAATGTAATGCCCCTCACTCACCACGAGATGCCGCTTGAGGCCGACGCTGGAGTGGAACCCGCGGCCGCAGGTGTCGCACGAGTACACCTTGCTGCGAGTGTGCATGTTCTGGTGCATCGCCACGCTGCCAGGCTAAACGAACAACATACACACATCAACTTTGTCTAGGGATGCAGGTGTTATTTTCATACAAACGAGGTAACTTTGAAGCCTTGGTTTCCTGCCAGGGATGTACTGTACTGTGATCTAATGATGGCTATCCAGGGAGTGAATGGAGGAGATTCAGATCGCTATACATACCCGACTGATCTGACCAGCATTCTAAAAGATTAAAGGACATGTTTAAAAACAACCGCGAAAATGTCATGAAAATGTACGGAAATCCTGAAACTGAGAACTCTGACCCATTTGTCTTTTAGAATGCTGATCAAATTGGGTGTGTCTAGCGGTCTATATGAATCTCCTCCATTCACTCCCTGGATTGGATGGCCATCATCAGATCACAGCACGGTACATCCCTGGCAGAAAACCAAGGCTTCAAAGTTACCTCGTTTGTATGAAAATAACACCCGTATCCCTAGACAAAGTTGATGAGTATATATTAAAAAAAAAAATACTTTTACCTACTTCAGCAAACTTACGAAAATAAATAAATATGGGCCAAACATTACATACATAGCTTCGATTCCAAAGAAGCTAAGAGCTATTTCACATTAGGTCGGACCGACAATTTTACCGCTGGCCGACTATCGAGTTTTGCTGTTCACACTATAAGCTGCCGGTCCGACCTAAACGGCGTTATACAAATTAGAGATGGGTAGGTCCGGTTGGAAACGCATCAGTGGACCTGCATCATATGCGCCAGTGATGGATGTACATCCAACGACCAGTTGGATACCGGTCCTCCGGAGCGGAATGCGCAGCGGTTGTGGAACTGAATCACTGGATAACGGATAGGGGGGAAGTGCGGTGCGGCGGCGGCGGGCAGGAGTTGGAGTGGGACCCGCGCGTGGGGATATGCATCGTTCGTTCACGCAGTCGATTCGATTCCAATCCTAGTTCCGCACCGCACGCAACGCAAGCGCAACACGCGTCTCGACTCCGCAGATCGCGATTCACGACGCTTAGTCTGCCGGACCCATATGGGTCCGACGGACACGGGACCTGGATGTACATCACCAGAGCTGGATGTACATCCTGATGCAATTCCTAATTAAGAGCGGACCTACCCATCTCTAATACAAATGCAAGCAGTATGCCAATTTTATATCCGACCCGACAGAAGTCGTGGCTGAACGTCCGGTAAATGTGCTACCGCCGAAAGTTTAATCGCTTGGGTCGCCCTAATATGAACTAAAATATGTTTTTGCTGAGACAGGGCCCATTAGCACACACGTTTTGTTTGTATTTCAGTGTTTATTACGTATTTATATTTATATATACATACTATATATACTTCTATTTCTTTTTTTATTCTTCTTTACTCGTCTCTTTGTATAATGTTTTACTTTGTGTGTTGTTAATAAAAGATTTTCTATTCTATTCTATTCTAAATACGTATACCAATTATCGTTCCTTAAACCGTACCTTTATCGTTCCGGTAAAACTGTCGTCCGCCCTAATGTGAACCCACTCTAATGTGTTAGGGGCCATCCATAAAATACGTCACACGTTAAAGGGGAGGGAGGGGGTCGACGAAGTGTGACTTTGTGTAACAAGGGGGTGGGAGGGGTCCTAAATTTTGTGACGTCACATTTCAAAATCATTAAAATTGAAATAAAACGAATTTTTGAACTGCTGTTTTAATTAAATCATTATTTCTAGATGTGAAATTGTAAAATATGTAACGTCACACTAGGGAGGGGCGGTCCTCACAAATGTGACCAGCTGTGACATGGACCGGGGAGGGGGTCAAAAATCATGAAATTCGTGTGACGTAATTTATGGATGGCCCCTTATTGAAATCGGAGACAATGGTACCACAATTCGAAACAGAAAATAATGAAATAGATAATAGCTTCTTTTAAATCTCTTGAGTTAAATAAAACCGAGCTAAATTGAGCAAGGGAATTGATGAGACTTAGTTAAATAGGTTATTTTTCCTTTCAATTTTGCTGAAAGTGTTGACTTACCGCTAAACTAACGCCACAGACTTCACAAATGTGTCTTGCGGTGGGCGGGAAGAACGAAGTGCGAGGGTGCTCCTCTATGTGGTGCCTCATACACGCCGCTTGGGTTTCGAAGTATTTGCCGCACTGAACGAAAAACAATCATAAATATCTTGTATTGGAAATCTTATTTCTCTTTACGGAGGCAGGTGGCACAATATTTTCTATACAAACATTTTATATTTTGTGCTCGATACGAATTCGATTCACACTCGATTTTACGTGCCAAGTAAGGTTATCGGTGGGTGGGCGGGAAGAACGAAGTGTGTGAAGGGCGAGGTGTCTCATACACGCCACTTGGATTCGATGTAAGTATTATATTAGTTTCGAAGTATTTGCCGCACTGAACGAAACCCATAATAATCAAAACATATAAAAAAAGAAGTTTTAAAACTAAAACCCGACTACGGAAAAATCGTGCTCTAAAAAGTAAGAAACAAGAAAATATTAGAGTCCAAAATTCAATAAAAATGATAACCGTAGTCGCACGCATGCCACCTCCAACCTGTTGTTCGTGTCGTGCGTGTCTAGGACAAAGTGGCATGCGACTGACTACGGTTATCCTTTTTATTGAATTTTGGACTCGAATATTTTCTTGTTTCTTACTTTTTAGAGCACGATTTTTCCGTAGTTGGGTTTTAGTTTTAAAACTTCTTTTTTATTTTAAATATTTTGGAGTTCTCAATAGGGTGAAAGCAAGCAAAGCCACGCACAGTGTTTGATTTGACTCAAAAAAAAAACCCTATGCCGTTTATTGCATAAATCGCTCAAGAAATGCATTTTAAACGGCCGACTAGAACACCCACGTGTCTATTTCAAATGCTTTTTTTTATAAAAAATAATTTATATTTCGTGACTAGAAAAAAGATTAAATAAATTATGTAAGCGTATCTTATTTACATATATTTTTTTCATTAATATAGTTTGATAAAACATCTTTAGGCGCATATTTGCCATTTTTTATTTTTGGAATGGCACTTCTGGTTATCGTGTTATTAATTTTTATTCAGATTTTGGTTTTTATTTTTTTTCTCAAAAAAAACTCAAAAGTGCGGCTTGTGACTAGTACTGTAAGATTGCTCTTAATTAGGTCTATTATTGATAAAATAATCATGTTGCTTTATTGCGGCGTTTACGAGTTCTCGAATTTCAAAATAAACTTGACCTTTTAGTTTAGTTTAAATAATTATTTCTTTTCCGCTAAGTTACAACATTGTATATTATTTACATATAAAATATATCTTATACATAGGTTTTCCTCATAATATACCATAATATTACCTTTAAGTGTATACTTAAAAAAATAAATAGGTAGTGACATTTTTTGCAGATGTGAATCTGAAGTCGATGATTTTTAGATTAGTTCTGACTAAAAATAAAGGTCAATTTATTTTGAAATTCGTTAATTCATTAAAATCAAGGTCAAGTTTATTTTGAAATTCGATAACTCGTTAACGCCGCAATAAAGCAACGTGATTATTTTAGCAATAATAGACCGAATTAAGAGCAATCTTACAGTACTAGTCACAAGCCGCACTTTGAGTTTTTTGGTAGAAAAAAAAAATAAAAACCAAAATCTGAATAAAAATTAATAACACGATAACCAGAGGAGATACTCCAAAAATAAAAACTGGAAAATATGCGCCTAAAGATGCTTTATCAAACTGTATTAACCGAAATATATGTTGATTAGATACGCTTACAGAATTTATTTAATCTTTTTTCTAGGTTGAAATCACGAAATATAAATTATTTTTTATAAAAAAAAAAGTATTTGAAATAGAGACGTAGGTGTTCTAGTCAGCCGTTTAAAATGCATTTCTTGATCGATTTATGCAATAAACGGCATAGGGAAATTTTTTGAGTTAAATCAAACACTGTGCCACGGGCAAAAGCTAACAATATTTATTTACATTTTTGAAAAGTGCTCATTAAGCCCTTTAATTTGGTACCCAACCCGGCATTATTAAAAAATATTCTTTTTAGTTCATGTCTTTAACTCCTCTAGAGGGCGCCACACTCAATTTAATGTGACGTCATATAGCCTATGTTCATTGGACAATTAAGACGCTTCTAGCGATACCTCATTTGTCAAATTATAACAAATAGTTTAGAAGTTATGAGGGAACAGATGAATTTACAAACATACTATGGGCAACAGCGTCGCTTAACCAGTTTGCAACAAAATTCGTGTGCGCGCGTATCGCCCCTGCACGAACTAAACGTATGTGACAGCGGGCGCGGCGTGCAAGCGATTTTAACCTTAGCAGTGGTTAAGCGACGCTGTTGCCCATGGTACATACATACAGTTGACCTGCATGTATGTATGTTTGTAAATTCATATACAGTACTAGGCAAATAACTTGAAATCGGGTGGAGATTGCGCGAAACGCGTATTTTGGGTATGCGTAGCGGTGAGGGGCGCGGGCGGCGGGAGAGGGGCGCGCGCTATTGGTCGCTCACAAGAGCACATGCGCGAACTTATCCCCACTCCGTCGAAAAAATTTCAAGATACGTGCCTAGTACTGTACCCTCCGTTTTGGCTTCGCCGTAGTCGGGTCTCAGATCAAATAAAAAAGTAAGATGGAGCGTTGCGAACAACGAAGTGAAGCCGGTTTTTGACGGTACATGTGTGCGTGCAAGAGGGCGAGCGGGGGCCGGGCGGCAGGGTTTTATATGGAAAGCCAAGGCGTAGTTTCGTTACATGCGTGTGCGTAAACTGTGTATGTACACAGCCAAGGCGTAGTTTTACCGGCTTCACCGCGTTGTTCGGAAGACTCTGTCTTCCTTTTTTTTGTCTGAGAGTCGGGTAATAACACAGATATTTTAGATAGTTATTAAAACGTCGGTTAGGCATCCGGTAAGAAAGATTTTCGTGAATTTAGATAGACACTTTTCTGGATATTATTACGTTACTATTACTCTAAGATTTTTCATATTTAGTTTGTTTTAGTATTTATTAATGTTTCATCCCTTCTTAATGGCTATGGTCACAAAAGAATAATTAATTTGCAATAAGAAGTAATGAGCTATGCACATATAAAAAAATCTAGAGGCTAAGATATACATGCAAAAAGGCTCTGCATTTTTATGTCCATTATGCAACATTATGATCCGGTTCGAAGGACCATGGACCATTTAGCTGTATTAAATGAAGCTTTTTTACTATTTTGAAGAATTAATTGCCTTCACCTGATCAAAGCACTTACTTGATGACAATTCATAGGCTTTCGACGCAACCGTTTGGGCTTCTTTGATCGTTTTTTGAATGGCATTATTGGTACGTCGTAGGGTTTTCTGTGAGACAAATTAAACATTTTATTATTGTGTGAAATAAAAAATAAACAAATTTAGTTTAAAAATACCCACATTTTGACTAGTCCTTTGGTAATCTGAAACAAATGCGTTTTTGTTAAAATCATGTCAAATACTTTTATGCCCAGTCATTTAACCAAGGGGCCGGAAAACCCCTTTTTTTGGTTAAGCCCATTGTTAGGAAAACCCTATTAAAAAGCTTACCAAATGATAGGGTTTCCATTTCGATAGGGTTAGTCGACGATATGCTTACCGTATTGATAGGGTTTTTTTAAAACAAGTCTATGAAATACCCAATGAAAAACCCTTTTAACGGTAAGCGGTTCATGAAATACCCAATCAAAACCCCTTTAACGGTAAGCGGTTCCGGTCCTTCGGCCCAGGTGAGACTAGGTATAAATTGCTTGAACACATTTTAAAACACCTTCATAAAGCTTTCATAGGGTTTCCCCGATAGGGTTTTCGGATTCGGTAAGTGCTTATCTGAGTTACCCTTTCGATAGGGTTACCGTATTGATAGGGTTTTTGAAAACAAGCCTATGAAATCCCCAATCGAAACCCCATTTTACGATAAGCGGTTCAGGTCCTTGAATTTAACAAATAAAAATCTTACATGAAAAGTACTTAAAAAAATATCTTACTTTGGTTTGCTCCTTCTTTCCCAGCACTTTTCTTGGCAAAGAGTATTCGTCTTGCAATTCATCCCTGCAATTTCAGTAACTCTATAATAATTAACCAAAATATTTAAAAAACATTGGTATAACTCGTGCCAAACTTTTAGCTCTACTACACTCGCGAGCAAAAGTATGGAATCACAGGCTTATTTTCATACAAACAAGGTAACTTTGAAGCCTTGGTTCTCCGCCAAGGATTGACCTAGCTGTGATCTGATGATGGCTATCTAGGGATTGAATGGAGGAGATTCAGATCACTATACACACCCAACTGATCTGATCAGCATTCTAAGAGATACAAGGATCAGAGTTCTCAGTTTCAGGATTTTCATGCATTTTTATGCTAATTTCGCGGTTTTATTAAACATATCCTAATATCTCACAGCACGCTGATCACATCAGTTGGGTGGGTATAGCTATCTGTATCTCCTCCATTCACTCCCTAGATAACCATCATCAGATCACAGCTAGGTCAATCCTTAGCGGAGAACCAAGGCTTCATAGTTACTTCGTTGGTATGAAAATAGGCCTGTGATTCCATACTTTTTCTAGCGAGTGTAGAACTAATGAAACAAAATTTTAGTTCTATGGTAGAACTGGCTAGTAGAAAAAGTTTTTTTATGCACAACAGGATAGGCCTTCATCTCACCTGATGTTAAGTGACGATAAGGCCGAAGGTGGAAGCGCACTACACCAGGAATCCTCACCACAGATGAACTGGCTATCTTACCTCTAACTGCCGGAACACAACAATTTTTAAATTGTTGTTATGGCGTCAGACTTGGGTAAGATGGTGGTAGCTAGCCAGGCGGACTTGAAATAAGCCCTACCATCAACCAAACCGAGTACTAATTGAACCCGTTGAACCCGGGACCCCTGCGTCTTACACGGGTGGGCGAACCACTCTAGACCATAGAGGCGGTTAAGTGAAAACTAAAAAAAACTAGAAAGTGCGAGGTGGACTGGCCTACCGAAGGTTCCGTACAAATTTGTTGATACTTAAATAAAGACTATATTTTTTATGACTTAATTACAAATGTTTTCAGATTTTTCCCTGTAACTATTATTTTAGTATAAGATGATATTACTTGCCAAATTTCATAGTTCTAGGTCAACAAGAAGCACCCTATGAATTTTGATTGAGTGTCGAAATATGTGTTTTTTGCGGCATAAACGGGCCGTATCTTTTTTTAACGTAAACCTCGAAGTTTGAATTTTTCACAGCTTCAAGGGTCCATGGACTTGAGTATAATGGTTTTAATTTCAACTCGATACCTCCACGCGTTCCTGAGAAGGGTCTTGACTAGGGTTGCCAACCCTACTATATAATATAGTATCCTACTATATTGAGGGCTCGCCTACTATATTTTTTGAAAAAATATATAGTAGGCAAAACTACTATATTTTTTCAATTGAAAAAATTAAACAAAAGCAGCAAGAAAATATTACTTATGTGCACATAAGTAGGTAATTGCGTAATAATTTTTGTGTTTAAACACTTGTGTTTATAGTTGTTGAATAAATTATGAAAATGTTAGTATGGAAAATTCAACTTCTTTAAAATCCTCCATACAAAACGGCAACCTACTATATTTTTTGGACTTTTTCGCCATCTACTATATTTTTACAAGTAATAATCTTAAAAATACCATATTTTATGTAAAAAAAGTTGGCAACCCTAGTCTTGACAGACAGACAGACGGACGGACAACAAAGTGATCCTATAAGTGTTCAGTTTTTTCCTTTTGAGGTATAACCGCCTCTGTGGTCTAGTGGTTCGCCCACCCGTGAAAGACGCAGAGGTCCCGGGTTCGATTCCCGGGGGGGTACAATTTGTACTCGGTTTGGTTGGTCGTAGGGCTTATTTCAAGTCCGCCTGGCTAGCTACCACCATCTAACCTAAGTCTGACGCCATAATAACAATTTAAAAATTGTTGTGTTCCGGCAGTTAGAGGTAAGATAGCCAGTATTCCGGGTGTAGTGCGCTTCCACCTTCGGCCTTATCGTCACTTAACATCAGGTGAGATGAAGGCCAAGCACTACCCGTTGTGTATAAAAAAAACGGACCCCTAAAATGTGTTATGTACTTACTCCAGCCCTTCAGAGTGCATGGCGGAGTGGAACAGGTGCTCCACGTACGCCTTGTTGGTTTCAAACGTAATGTCGCACTTGCCGCAAGTCGTGTTTACATCTTCATCGTCATCCGGACTCTCCTATCAAAATAATATAAACTTTTTACATTGCAATAGTTACAATGGATCAGGGGCCCTACCGACTAACTTTTCGAACTTCGGCGTGTCTGCCGAGCTACAACTTAAGGCTGTATATTTGCATTTCAACGAAATAAGTGTTTTTCCAATGAAGTTATCTAAAGAATGAAAGCATTATTATTGATGTAAACTTTAATTTTAGGAAGCAAAATTCTTAAATTAGTGCCGTATAGAGAGAGAAACATAATAAATTGGCAGGTATTTTAAAACGAAGACAATCTGTTCAAGTGGAATTTCAAATTTACTTGTCAGAGGTATTTTTGAAAAACGTTTTAGCTGTAACACCTAAGAATGTGTGTAATGTTTGTATTGTCAAGGAGTTCCCTATAGAGAGAAAATTTAAAAAAATGCTTTTAATCACAGAGAAATAAAATATTGAAAAAAATGCTCAAGTTGGTACACTTTGACATGTTTTTTACTGGTATTTACAGAATCTAAAGTAATTTTTTATTTTTCTTAGGAATAATGAGGTATTTGTCTAATGTATTGCGTGTTTTGTATATACTTATATCTATTTAATATTTTAATAGGAATTTTCAAAGTTCGCCCTCATTACGGCTCGCGCAGAGTTGTTTTGATCATTTGTATTGAAAATTTAAAAATGGAACGTGATGCGAGTCTACAGCCTTAAATAAATCGAAGTAAGGAATTCCCTATTGTACTTGTAGCGGCATCTACCGTACCGCCGCACATAGCAACACGGTTACAACAAGATTCAACCACCATGTTACTAGATGGCGCTAGTGTCGAATGAACACAAAAGATTAGTAAGGAACAACACCTTGTAGTATGGAGAATATATGGAGAAACCTACATCTCGCTATCGGAGTTTTCTCAGCCACCTTCCTTCAATTCCTACACTGGTGACCCCCGACGGAGCACATCAAGCACCTTCAGCAACGCAGCGCAACCATCACTCCTCATACCATATCCAGCATCCGCAGCAGTCACACCGCAACCAGACGCACAGCAGCCAGCACCAGCCCTCAAGGTTCCATCGCAGCATCACTGACGACGCTTCCTGGACCTTCGGCAACTCTCGACGGCATTATCCCGACCTGGTCTTCGCAGCCCACGACTGGAGCATCACTGGGCCCTTACTCCGGCGTGGCAGCTCTGCGCACCTCACCAGCAGCTCGGACCTACCGTCACCTTCCACTGTCCCGACTCACCGTGGACACGGATCTACCTGCAGCACTGACGGACGCGCCTCCCTTCACCCCACCAACGTCTCGACTCACCGTAGACTGTCTCGACTCACCGCAGACTGGGGCATCTCCTGCAGCACTCTACTCTGGCACTTGCATAGCTCTGACGCACTGACAGCTGAGCTTGGACAATCCTTGGACTATCGACCTCCGGTCTCAGGGGGGGAGTGATGTAGCGGCATCTACCGTACCGCCGCACATAGCAACACGGTTACAACAAGATTCAACCACCATGTTACTAGATGGCGCTAGTGTCGAATGAACACAAAAGATTAGTAAGGAACAACACCTTGTAGTATGGAGAATATATGGAGAAACCTACATCTCGCTATCGGAGTTTTCTCAGCCACCTTCCTTCAATTCCTACATACTTATTATTTTCCGAAATTATTAGGAAGTTATCGATGTTCGTGTGACATGACATCATGAATTGGTGTTCGCCATTTTGGCCTGACTGGGGCTCGCTTTATCTGTTTTAATGTGAAGCCCGGCAGACTAGCCGAAGTTCAAAGCGCTAACCGGTAAGGTACGGCCACAGGGATGAAATATCGTTAAAAAACTAAACGTTACAAAAAACCGTTAAAAATAACGCCAGTTTATGTTCCCTAATCGTAACAGAAATGCAATAAAAACGGAACTAATCCCCTAAATATAGGGAAATTAAAACTGTTTCGTTCTTATAGGTTCGATCAGGTATCGTATGAAAGATAATAATCTGAAAATAGCCGTTTTATTTGCCTCACATTTGACAGTGCGCTTTGTAGGAAACCATCGTTCTAGGTGTTATTATTCTAAGCTATTACTTAACTTATATCGGGTCATTTTCAACTTACCATCCAAATTTTAAGGATGTGTCCAGTCCATGAAACTAAACAACTTTCTCTAAGAAACATGTGTCAAATTTAGCCAAAAATTTTTGGCCATCCCATACTAAATTGATCACGTGATCTTTTTGATTTGTATGGAAAGTCGATTTTTATTTTACATATTTGACCATGTGTTCCTTAGAGAAAGTTGTTCAGTTTCATGGACTGAACACATCCTCAAAATTTGGATGATGAATACAAAATGACCTTGTATAACGTGTAACAGAATACCTAAAACAGAATATAGTAGATAGGGACCAGGGATAAGGGCCTACTTATTGTCTAATTTTCAAAGTCTATCGCATCGCTTTCATTTGACAGATGAATGTGGCACATTGCTGCATTTCTTTGGTAAGTTTTTATTTGTACCAAAAAGAAACATCAATTTATAACATACTGAAAGCGATTGAGATAGATTTTGAATAGATGACGTTGTATAGATGCCGCTCTTTCTATTTTTCACATTTTTGGGGTAAATCTCGAAAAGTAACCTTAAATGGGTATTTCTTTTTACATGTTGTGAACTGCCTCAAGATGCGTAAACATCTACTTACAATGTCATCAGTAACGTGTTTGATCTTCTTATGCTGATGCAGTCCGGCTTCAGAAACGAACGAAACGCCGCACAGCGTGCACACATAGTCACTGCGATGCGTGCGCAAGTGCGTGTAGTACGTCGATCTATGGCTGTTCAACAAGATATACGCTTTCATTCCCATCTGCCCCCTTCGAGCTTTGCCAGCCCGGGGTGACAGATTGACACTAGTAGGTGGCGTTTTACTATGATGATTAATCTTCGTTCAAGAATATCCTAGATAACACTTCACGAACTAAAACAGTACGCAAAAATGGCACCTCAAATAGCGTACTACCAGGCCTCCTTCACTCGCTCAAAGTCGCGCGATAAGCACCTACCGCTAGCCGTGCCTACGGAGGCACAAGTGAGCAGAGGGGCGCCACACGCCCGCCGCCATAGTCGCGCGGCATCTTAATGCCTGCGTAGGTATTGTCTCTTTATAATAGTAACAATGTCGAATCAACATTACTATGCCGTGTACGGATGTCAAAATCAAACAACCAATAAACGATTGTCGTTTTTCACATTATGATATATGCTACACAGTTCATTTAAAGGAAGACGACCCTAACGTTGCGTCGTCAGAAAAGGTAAGAGCACGCGATAGAAAGAGAGAATTCGTCCAAGAAAGAGAGGCAACTACTATTAGCGCTGCGCGACCTGAATTGCACTTTATTGTGTTGGAGCAAAAGTTGCTATTTATTTAAATGACTTTGCGTAATGCTGCTTCTGTACTTGTATTACCTATTAGCTATTCTGTGGTACTACTTACAAACTTGGTGCTTATTTTGTACATAATCACCTCTTATTTTGTACAAATTCACATTTTATATCACTTATTTTGTACAAAATAAGCTTATTTTGTAGAAAAACACATCTTTCATCACTTAATTTGTGCAAAATAAGCGCCCAGTTTGTATGTGGGACGCTATTTGAGGTGCCATTTTTGAGACTGACTGGACATCTCCCAAGTAACACAACGAGGCTGCTTAACAGCCGAATAACGGATTTTCATCACGCTTAAAGCTGAATACGGAAACTGCATAAAGGCTGTATACGACCTTATACAGCTCTTATAGATCTTAAATGGGCACAAATTATTCAGCCTTAAGTTCACATAGCTGCTTAAGAGCTGTGTAGCAGCAACTTAACAGTGTAATAAAGGGTAACAGGCTGTGTAGCAGAAATTTAAGAGTGTTATAAAGGGTAACGACAGTACTATGCGCTGAAATTCGACTGACTAAGAGATCACAAGTTACTCTTTATTCAGAAAATATGTCACATGTACGCTTTAATACATATTTTAAACCGCGCAAGGCTGCTTGCGGCCTGTGTAAAATTAAGTGAACTAATATTTGAAGTGTAAACGTTTAAGCATATTATAAGGCTAACAATTGAACACTTTATGTTACGTGAATGAATTAGAGTTAACGATACATTGGTGGATAATATTCATATTCATACTCTGTTTGACATATTATAAAGGGAAAATGACTGGGAGCGTAATTTTACTGACATTATACATATATATTATCTAACAAAATTTTAGTGCGCCACGAAAATATTCTGTTTTGAATTAGTTTTGTGATATAAATAAGCTGTGATGTAAACTTGACAAAAAAAAATGTAGTGCTTTGAAAAGAATTATAAGATAAAAAGTTATTATTAAGATATTTCGAAGTTAAAACTGATGCATTACATTCCTATTTCTTGCACTAAACATCGTAAAGGTTGAAAAATCAATCAGAATTTTTATAGGTTATACAAAAAATGGTGGATTATGTTACTAATTACTTTGACTGATTACAGTACCACATATGTTCTTTTATTCAGATAACATCTGTTTTAATGTACTTATGTGAACCATTATAAAGTAGAGGCCGTTAATCCGTTACACTAGTGAGTCTCTAAGCAGCTGCGAGGCATCTAGTGAATGTATAAACAGCCGCTATGCAGATACTATCAATGGCAGTATAAAGGCTGATTAGCGGTAGACATATTCAGCTATAAGTTGAAATATGGGCCACATATTATCCATTATACAGCTATTCACTTCATAATAGTTCACACGTGACTCTTTAATAAGTTAGTGTAATAGGAGTTCACAAATACCTTCTTATACAGTATTTGGCGAAATTTTATCCACTAAACAGTCCTTACTAGGGTTTAGGCTTTAGAATATGTTAGAAGCTGAATAGAGTCGAGAAAATATACCTTTATAGCACTCTTAGCGTATTAATTGTAGTTTTGTCGGTCTTAATAAGCCTTAATGCAGCTCTTAATTAGCCTAAGCTGTTTAAATATCACTAACCGCTATTATGCAGCTGTAGGGTCACCAGTGTACTCTTAGAAGAGTCTTAATAAGCACAGAGTTTTAAATAAGTCTAAAAGTGAGTAGTTATACAGCTATCTGTGTTACTTGGGCTAGGGTATTCTTGATCGAAGCTTTAATCCCATCTGCCCCCTTCGAGCTTTGCCACCGGGGTGCTGGTTACTAATAGGTGGCGTTTTACCACGGGATTCAATACTTTAGCATACAAAAAAAAAAACTCCAAAATCACTAAATGCTCACCAAATCCTAAACCACCCAAGAAGATCTGGTGAGCAATTACTAAATCTGGGTTAGGTTAGGTTAAATTGGTAATCATCCTACTAATATTATAAATGTGGTTTGTGGGTTTGGATGTTTTTTCCTCAATCACGCAAAAACTGAAATTTGACACACAGATAGTTTATAGCCTTTTTTTTTGACGCAGGGGGACTCTTTTATAGACTTCCGGATGTTGGGATGGGAGTACATCCGGCGAGTCCAGAACTCTCCTCCGTACAGGTCCGACAAGCAAATGCCAAAAGCTTTAGACTCGTCTTCTATTAAATAGAATACGAATATAAAACTCCCGGTCAAGGCCCTGCAGGATCCAGTACGAAGGCCTACCTGCTAAACCCCCTGCGATGTTCCCTCTCCACAAATGATCGAGGTTAGCGGGGCAGTTGTGGCAGTCTCTGCTTCCCCGATCTGTGCTATATCTACTCCAGCTCTACAGACGCAATTCGTCTCTTCCGTGTGGCGCTCCGAAACACTAGAGCACTTCCACCAAAGAGGGACGCAAACATCCAACCCCTCTCCCATCCCAGATGAGGGAGGGTGACACTCCTTATCCTTCTTCGGGTGGTGGTCGGGATGCCGATTACTCGGACATCTCCTCACTCCGTGAGCTCGTAGGGCGCTTCCCTCCAGGCTCGTAGACCTGATGCTCGATGCGTTTGCCTCTGATAACTGGGGGCTACATGCACGACTACACATTGTATGATTGGCCGGCCCCACAGCGGAAGCACAAAGTGCTTCTGTCCTCCTTCTCTGGGCACATGGGTTTGATAGTTTATAGCCTGGATTAAAACATAGGATACTTTTTTATCCCGGTGAAAGTTTAAACATTTAAGCCTCTTACCACCCCACCCCGATTGGCAAGCTCGAAAGGGGCAGATGGGAATAAATAGGTGCCATTGACCACCGAAGTGGTAAACGCCACCTAGGTATTAGTGCCAACCGCCACCCCGGTGGCAAAGCTCGAAGGGGGGCAGATGCGAATAAAGGGCGATACGGTCAGCTCAGATAGAGTATCAAAATGACATGAGCATTATTTGAATAATTTAGAATCGCCAAACACATTAAAACATTTTTTCAAGATTCATTTGATTCGGACACCAAACGAAATCTATTTATCGTCAATTACAAATTATTCTAAACCTGCCAGCAATTTAATTTATAATCAGTCGAAGCAAACGACGCACAGCGTGCACACAGTCACTGCAGTGTGTGCGTGTGTGCACTGATGATAACAAGAAACGACCCAAAGTTGTAGGTGCTTAAGTGTAGAAGATAAGATAAGAAACTGACTAAAAATCGCGCAGCGCGGACTTTTTTTTAATATAGGCATTTTTCAGAACAACCAGGCATTTTGTGCATACTAGACAGGCACCCCCCCCCCCCCCCATGATGATAGCTGAGAAAGGGGCGGCTGGACTTATTCGGCCTAGGGCGGCCAAGACTGTAAATCCGCCACTGAGTGTGTGTAATACGTCGATCTATGGCTGTTCAACAAGAAACTATTACAACGCCATTATTAATAATCGTTGTATAGCAAGCAGAGATTGAAATACCATCAAAAATTATAATGATACAAAAAAATACAGTTAAAACCATCGTTTTAACGGTGTTTTACCGGATTTGACAGAATTAACATCGGTTGATTAGCTTAATTTGAAAAATTAAAGTTATTTCACCATAATATACTAGTACTTTTCAATTCCTGATAGCGTGTGATTAGTTACACACTTTCTTTTAATCTTTGATATCTACATTATAGACAAGTAACTCACTCGTCTATAGATATGAGAGCAGAGGCGGCGTAGCATGGGTTGACACCCGGGGCGGTTTTCTATTTACCACCCCCAAAATAAAACAACAAATACTAAACGTGCTTACCAGAGCCCGATTTAGAGTGTGGAGGCCCTGGGGCCTAATTATTTTTCAAATAGGTTACATAAGATTTTTCTTGCAAGCAGGTCCAAAGTTAGGTCTAAACGCCCGTGTGCAATATAAATTTTGCCGCCCCTTTATCTACGACTACCTACACTGACCTTGTCAGAAAGAAAAGATTTCTTTTGAGGGCTTAAGTTAATTTTAACTCTTCCCTGCGCTTAGTTTTTGTAAAATTCTACACAAATGGGTGGTTTTTATCTTTGCACTCACCCCTCGTGTACAAGACTAGTCGCGGCGTGCGAAACGCGCCGCGCGCTCCGGCACGCTAATGGTATCTTACCGTGGCTCCAGGCAGTGCGGTGATTGAACTCTTTTCCGCGAGTTTAGTTTTTTGTAAAATTCTACATAATTGGGAGGTTTCTTGAAAGATACCTTCATCTTTGTACCCACTTCTTGTGTACAAGTCAAGTTGCGGCGTGCGCAGCGCGCTCCGAGCCGTGTGTGTGGCGATTAACTTCTTTCCCGCGCAGTTTTTGAAAAATTCTACATCATTCTAAATCATTGATGATTTCATTGAAATCCAGCTCAAATCGTTATATTACGTACTCTTTCGTTGTGTAAGATATTTTATATAAAATAAAATTATTTTCTCAAAAATATGTGGAGGCCCCTCTCTTGTGAAGGCAGTTGCCACAGTTGCCGACACTTAAATCCGGCCCTGGTGCGCCCATCCGGCCCATGAACTTTTTGAAACTTAGACACAAAAACATCAAAATACAAAATATCAAATGTTTATGACATTATTTTGTAAAGATAAAAGTCAGAGGGTTCTTCGACCACCGATTTTGATGGTTGTTTGGTTGCTGCGCTCTGAGCCACGGAACGGATGAAACTACGCTCTGAAGTGTTCAGAGTAATATTTCACCGAGCCACGGAACGATTAGAGAACAATGCACTCGAGCCAGGGTCGGCCCGAGGCAAGTTTTATGATGGTGCGAGATTCAATTATGGCGCCCCCCTTTCTTGCCCTTAATACCTATACAGGGTTATTTGTAAAATGAGGGTTAAATGAAAGTATTATTGTTAAAGTATTATGTGTATACCTGAATTCTTCACCACAATGTATGCATTTTGTTGTAACTCCATTGTGTGAATCTTCGTGAAGTAACGCAGTATGCCTTAAAGGGAAAAATTAGGAATTATTCACTAAATAAAAATACAACAAATTACTAATAAAAGCTAAAGAGGTCTAATTGTTTTTTTTTTATGAAAGCATGCTGTTTTGTTTTAAATATTAAGCACAGCAAGCAATCCAATGTCTTCTAACTATACTTACTCCAGGGGACATACTAAATGACATCTCAAACATTCATACTTGGTAAAGTGCTGTCGCATGTGTTTCCGCAATAGGCATTCCCATTTAAACCGCATCCGACAAAAACGACATTCATTCGGCCCTAGTGACTGCAAGTAAAAAAAAATATCTTTAATAACTGTACAACAAATTGCATCTTACTTCGTAATTAACTCAACATATTGTGTTTATTTAATTTGGTTCAGAAAATAAATTATTTTCTTTCTTTTTTTCATCACGAAACAGAACAAAATATGGTGAGTGATGCAAATTAATCGGGTTATGAGCGCGAGGTCTAAAATGCAACATGCCATCGCATCGCTTCAATAATACCTAACACGTAAATTGACTAAGAAGCAGATTGCCTAACCGTCAATGCCTAGACATTGTAATTGCCTAAATATTATTTCGTCTACAAATCGAAATGTCTAAACAGCAACTGTCTCTCCAATACGCAAGTTTGGATTACGGAAAATACATTTAGATGTATACGCAAAATATAATAAAACCGGTCAAGAGCGAGTAGGTCTCGCGCACCGAGGGTTCCGTACCATCATAATTGTACCATAAAACCACACTGCAGAGTAGAATAATAAAATTAGTATTGCAGTTTTAGGTCAGCGCCATCTCTTGACCGATAGTGGAACTAATGTTAACTTTTTTAGAAATTTGATAATTTATAAAAAAGTGTGCTATATTGAGACATCGTTTTATTTTTCCTGTAATCTATCTACTATAAATCTATCTACTATCTACTATAAACTGCTATCATATAGAATTATTTGAGATTTTTATCTTTGCAAACTTTGGAGATAAGGGGGGAACAGCATTTTTTTTACATTTTTCATCATAAGTCGAAAACTATATGACCTAAAACAAAAAGAAAAAATTATTGAAAACGTGCAAACGGCTCTCTTTCATATGATACCCCACATACCCTAGTACCCCCACTTCAAATTTTTAAGACCCCTTTTCAGTCCCTGTTGTAAAAAAGTTTTTTCTTTTTTATTTTTTTCTTATTTGCAAAATACCTAGTTGGGCAAATGTCATCTTAAACTATTCCAAATTTCAAGTTGATACCATTAGTAGTTCTCGAGATATCCAGCTGTGAGACAGACAGACAGACTGAGTCACACCATAAGGGTTCTTTTTTTACCATTTTGGTACGGAATCCTATAAAGGAACTTATTAATTTGAACGAACAAAACAATAACTCCATTACAATTTCTTAAACGTATTCAAAAAATTAAATCGCAAATTAAAGCATCACACTAAAGCAAATTTACATGTCAGTCATTTTATTTTTTATTTTATGTAAGGAGTGTTTAATTTTTAAGAAAAAGATTTGTTTTTGTTTAGAAAATATAATAAAAATACTTATTTTATTTTTTAAACAAAAACAAATAAAAGTGCAGTTTTTTTATAATAATATTAATTTTAGAGATTTAATTTTAAGATTACTTTAAAGATTACAAATTGACAGGTTGTCAGGCAAAATTATAGTCAGCCTTTCTATTGTCTAACTTCAAAATCTATCGCAATCGCTTTCAGGATGTAACACATTGAAGCTTCTTTTTGGGACCAATAAAAACTTACCGAAGAAATGCAGTAATGTGTCACATCCATCTGTCAAACGAAAGCGATTGCGATAGATTTTTTGAATTAGACAATTAGCCCCCAGGATCACGATACATTGTAGGCGATCTTTCTTTCTATTGTCTAATTTAAAAATCTATCGCAATCGCATTCAGGATGTAACACGTTGAAGCTTCTTTTTGGGACCAATAAAAACTTACCAAAGAAATGCAGCAATGTGACACATCCATCTGTCAAACGAAAGCGATTGCGATAGATTTTTTGAATCAGGGGGCTAATTGTCTAATTCAAAAAATCTATCGCAATCGCTTTCGTTTGACAGATGGATGTGACACATTGCTGTATTTCTTTGGTTAGTTTTTATTTGTCCCAAAAAGAAGCTTCAATGTGTTACATCCTGAAAGCGATTGCGATAGATTTTTAAATTAGACAATAGAAAGGCAGATTCTAGTCAATTGTCGTTTTAGGTATTATTGTAGTAGTGGCATCTTTTACTTTAGGCAATCTGCTTCTTAGTCAATTGACTGAGTTAGGCATTGTACCAGCGATGGCATGTTGCATTATAGGCGTCGCGTCGCGCTCATAAAGGAAATAATCACTGTAGAACGTGTTTCAAGCAAGGTTTCTGACCTCTCTCCAGAATTACTCCAGCAACAAATAAAGTTAAAAAAAACTATAAAGAAATGTCATATTATCATCATCTTTAAGCAGAGTCAGTTTTCATGCTTACCTCATTGTGCCTTAGCTGCAAGTGTCTTGTCAACATATCTAGCTTCGAAAACCCTTTGAAACATTGAGTACATTTAAAAGCAGCAGCCACATATTTTCTATCTTCAGCTCTCGACCTGAACTTCTGAACAGCTTCATCCTCCGACATATTGATCTTTCGCCAATGGTTCGCATCCAAAAACCTTGCATGCTTCTTATTAGAAACAAACTTATATCTCTTAGCATTTGGAGTTATTGCTACGACTGAATCCCTATTCTCTTTGACATATTCATCTTTTAATTGAATTACTTCATTTTTCTCATTTATAAAGACTGTTGTCGGACTGCTGGACTCAAAGGGTACATCCAGTTCTATTCTATCATCTGATAGAAGTGGCTTTTCGTCTTCAGTTTCTTGTCCAGTGAGATCTATTTCAGGTTCACCATTATCATCACAGTCAGAGAACGACCTATCACTATGTATTCTATCAAATTTAATCTCTGGTGTTGATTGTATAGATTCTTCTTTAATAACCTCTTCTTCGGAATTATCATTGGTAACATATGTTTTTACTCTATCATTAACTTGAAGTATCTCTAAAGGAGATTTTAATTTTAGTTCAGTTCTATTTATTTTATATACTAATTCATATGTTATCTGTAAAGTAAAGAATAAAGTGAAGATATGTGTTGTTCTCTTCTTCTAATTTTGCATCTACATAACCACTGTTGAAAAGATAGCTGATCATAGACGATAATTTTTGGTGAAACCAAAACCCTTTGATTTTACTATATAAATTAATATATTTAATTTTATTTGAGTTTGAATTAAACCCCTTTTGGGTAAAAGCCTCCCCCCCTCTCCTTCCACACGTCTCTGTCCTGCACTGTAAGCGTCGTCGGCTATCGGTTTTATTTACACATTGCTACTTTTCTTTGGTAAGTTTCTATTTGTGCCAAAAAAGTAGCAATGTATCACATAGATTCATGTGCCAACGTCACTTTACTTGCTTTAGTTATCCAGTTAATAACATAATAATAGTCACAGAATAGATACAAATTCACCTATTGAAGATGAGACATACAATAGTCGCAGAGGACGAAATCGGCTAGGAACTGATGAACTGGGGCCGTACCAGCTTACTTACATGGCTATCGTCATCGCTTTCATTTGACAGATGGATGTGATACATTGCTACTTTTCTATGGTAAGTTTTTATTTATGCCAAATAGAAGTAGCAATGTGTCCCATCCATCTGTCAAATGAAAGCGATTATGATAGCCATGTAAGTTAGCCGGTACGGCCCCTGAACTAATGATAAGTACCTACTACATAGACTTATAAGAACTAATTATATAAATATTTAAACAAAATTGTTACTTACAGGGCCTTTCCAGAGCATTTCTTTGAGAGTTTTCTGACCAGAATAACACTTCTCTTTGAACTTGTGGTATTTGTGGAGTAGTGTTGCACATTCATAGCAGAAGAACTGTGGCAGCCCATCTTCTATATTAAACTGTTATAAAATTAACAAATAATAAGTAGGATGCAAAGAGCAATGACCACTGCAGTAGTATGTTATTGGGCATTCTATATCACCTTTCGGTCACTCAAGCGTCCGCTTGAGCTCTCTTCAGGCGATATAGGCTGCCCAATAACATAGAAGATCCGTACTCCCAATCAAGCAGCCTTGCGCAGGCAAATCGGCCTAATTGAAATAATCAATTATGTAGTAAATTGGATTGCTCTTCGATTTTTTGTAGTAAATTATACAATTTACTACGTTATATAATTAATTATTTCAATTAGGTTGATTTGCCTTTTTGAAAACAAATTTAATGTGCGAGGATGCTTGATTGGGAGCACGGATCTTATGAGTATGTTATTGGGCAATCTATATCTCCTGAAGGTAGGGTTACCATATCTCAGGATTTGTCCGGAGATCTCAGGATTTTTGGCCTTTGCTCAGGATTGCGGCCGGATTTCGAAAATCTGAGGAAATCTCAGGATTTTTTGGATTATCAATAAAATTCAGTACATTTAATAAAAATTACTAATTAATTAATAGAAGGATAAATAAGCTTTCTATTATTTAATCAGTTCGATGTCGACTAACCCCCCCCCCCCCCCCCCCCCGGACGTTGTTCTCGAAATGCCACGAATCTCAGGACTTTTCAATGGATATCGGGCCTTTTCTCCGGACTTTTGATTTTTTCATCTGGTAACCCTACCTGAAGGGAGCTCGAGAGTGACTGAAAGGTGATATAGAATGCCCAATAACATACTACTCACTTCCCATACAAATGTTGACATGTCAAATAGCTTTTTATATGATAATCTAATTAATTATATTTTGAAAGTATTTACTGAATTTTAATTTGGCAATCAGAAAAATATGTAGGTAATGGTAAAATCAATATGTTGTTCTAGTTAATATTGAATTGTAATGATCCAATCAAACAACCAATTTTAATACTTCTACATTACCAATTTTTATTTGTTAGCAATTTATAAATAGGTAGGTAACGATAAAAATGCAATTTTGTGTGCAATATTGTTTTTTAATACACAATAATTTATAAAATCAACAATTTGACAGGTCTAAAATGGGCATTCTTCTTTGCAACATCAATAGCCTGGAACCAGTTTGTGATAGTGATGGGCCGAGACTGCTATTTTTGGTATTCGTCAAAAAAAATTCGAATCAGTATTCGAATCCAGGTACTCGCATTGGGTATTCGAGTACTGAGACTAGTATTCGAATACTCAATTATACTCTAATACTGTTTTGGCACTTGTGAAATGTGAATTTACATTATTCCACATAACAGTTCAAAAAGTAAGTATTACTACACAAAATGACACTGGTTTTATGTATTAATTCCTACAATAAACAATTAAATTTAGTGCTAAAACTGTTTACCCGCTTTGGTATTCGCATAATTTTAATACTCGAATTCTCTATTCGAGTACTTATGTATCTAAATACTGTATTTTCAGTACTCGAGTATGCGAGTACCAGGAAGGTATTCGAATTAGTATTCGAATCGGCCTTTTCTCAACCCATCATTAGTTTGTGATAACTTATAAAAATTCAAACTTTTGTTACATTACTTTCTAAAAAAATTATTGATTTAACTAGGTAGGTACTTTTTAACTTTAACTAGATGTATGTAGATCTCTAGATGTATGTATGTAGATCTTTGAAAATCCTACACTCTCAGGGCTTCGTATTAATGACAGACAGTACCAAAACTAAAAAACTTTAACATTTAATGTAACTTAATAATTTTGAATGATAAATCTTGAAGACCCTGGTCAGCCCCCTACTCTCTACGGGAATTGACGGGATCGAGTTCACATCAGGATCGAATAAACATCGAAAATCTGTTACTTAATTTACTCCATTCTAACCCGATCTCGATATTCTCGATCAGGTTGGTAGTAACGCCCTAACTTTCTACTTATTAACTGTACAGAATAGGTGATTTTGCAGCAAATCATCTCTTAATTCGCTTAATTCTTATAGAATTTGCTATTGCAAAAAAATTACGAAAATGCTCTCATTTGTTTTATTGTGGTTCTGGACAAGGTTTTTTAATTTCCAAAATATTGCCTAAAAGTTAATTTTGTCTAACATTGGTTTCTTCAAGCTGTGTTTATGGCATGATTAAGCCCTCACTTTTACATGATCTTTTACTACATTCTTGTTTTTTGTAGATAGCTTTTGTTTTCACAGCACAAAATTCTGCGACACGCCGCCGCGGTGTAAAAATTTACTGGTGTATTATAACAAGACAAAAGTAAATACACAGGCTTTATTGTTAAATATACATTTCTTAACGATTCAAAACATAAATACTTACTTTTAGAGCCATTACTTCTTCGTAATAGTACATAAGCTGAAATCGATCAAATTTGTACATTTTCGCCTCCGTCCGGAGACATATCCTACAAATTTTGATTTCAGACATATTTAAATATTTCTACGTATTTAATACCTTCATTTCACATTTATTGAAAATCAAAGACTTCTATGTTGTATCTTGAAAATAGTACTCGCTTTTCTTACATTTTCTCAAATCAAATTAATGACGCCATGCGATGTTTTGACAAATAATGACAACGTGTGCATTCCAGCAGACTAATCGCTGAGTCACCAATCGCCATAGAGATAACCATGGAAAGTACCGGTAGAGTCCACAGAACAAATATACTCAGGGGAGGTTATAACAAAATATTGCTTTGAAAATGTTTGCCATGTGATACCATGTCATCTAAAATATTTATACCAAAAATTGTCAAAAGGTAATGTTAGTCACCGAAATCATCAGTCGTTTTACTATAATTAAATAAAAATATAAGAAATAATTTTATTTCCTTGATATATATATTTCTTGTATTAAAAACAGGTTTATGTTTGTTTCTTGATTTCTCGAGAGAAAATTCTATAGTATTTGGAAAAAGCTACCAATTTGGTAGTTAATTAACATAACGGGCCACTCAAAATCAGTCGCCATTTTTATCTTTCTTTTGTAGAGTGGTGTCTCGTTTTTGCATTCCATGCCATCGCTGGCATTGGCTTGGCTCGTAGTAAGAGTACATAGAGTTGACCCCCCGTGGGCCCGCGTCCCTTGTACATACTTGTTAACTAGTATTAATTAACTCATACCTATCTATCGTGTTTAAATAAATATATTCAGTTTATATTAATCTATCATTCAAGCACCCTTCTGATTACCGCACATATAGTGGAGTGACAACCCTATAGACCAAATTTATTTATAGACGGATCTAGATCTAGATATATATATATATATATATATATATATATATATATATATATATATATATATATATATATATATTTATAGACTATATTATATTTGAGCGATCATTTTCTACGTACACATCAATATTAGTATCTCCTATTAATATAAGATCCTCTTTTGCATTTATTTTCCTTATTAACATATTAAATTTAACTCGTCTAAAAAAGTAATTCTGTTTGTACTAGGTGGTCTGTATATGGCTAAAATATTTATGTATTTGTTTTCAATTTTCAGTTTTCCATGTAAATTCTCCAGGCTCAGAGTGTTATGTGCTTCAGCTTCAAAGTTTAAATTATCTTTCACGTATATTATTAATCCTCCTCCTCTTTTATTCTGTCTCGTGTTGGCAAATGTATTATAACCTTTGATAGTGTACAATGATACTTCTTCTTTTTTAATATTTATTTCACTCAATATTATTATATGTATTTCATTTATACAGTTTTCTATAGTTACTTGAAATTTATTGAAGTGCTTCCGTAATGATCTAATATTATATTTAATTTATCCTTTGCAGACTGCATATAAATATCCAATTCTGTTGTATTATTCAATTTCTCAAAGTGTATATCCGTTCCACTATTTAAGTTATCGAATTTTTATAATAAAATAAACCATTATGGTGTGCACACAGCCTAAGTGGCTTTTATTTTTTAGTTGCTTGCAGCAGTCGTTCTATATCACTCTCCGATCTTATCTGATGGACCTTTCTATCGTCATCAGACTTCCTTACTAGTATACACGAGTCTCTTACCCAAACATATTTGTAAGTAAGTTTTAGCTGATTTCTCGCAGACCATAGTAGTTGTTTTTTATAAGCGGACAAGTTCTCGTTTATGAAGATGGATCTATTGCTATTGTTACCATATACATAGTTATTATCGAGTTTCAGTTTGAGCTGGATCCACTTATCTCTTGCAGATTTTGAGCGTAGCGCAATAACCACTGGTTGTGGCCGTTTCTCGTCTTGCTTCTCGCGGCCTACCCTCATAACGTCTTCAATTTCACTTGTGTCCAGATTAAGTTTTTCGGACATTTTGATGACAACTTGTTTTATATCTTCGTTTGGTAGCTTCTCCAGGCCAATCACTTCTCAATTTTTCTCTCTTTGCTTCTGCTCCACCTCTAAAACTCTTTCTTCCAGTGATTTATTATATTTTTCCAAATATATATTTTATTGTTCGAGTACCTTAATTTTGTTTTCTGCAGTTTCTTTGAATTCTGTCATTTTTTGATATTGTTCAGAATAAAAATCAACGGTCTCCGTCAATTCTTCAAGCTTTTTTTCCATTTTAAAAATTATTTCGAGCTTCTTATTCATTTCTGTTAGTAGACTTTCTACCGTCGCTATACTTATATCAATATCTATTGCGCTCGAAGACGACTTATTTTTGCACTCGTCACATAGCTCCTGTTTTTTAGGCGCACACTTTTTATGATACATTGTTTCACACGATCCTTTGCACTTGACAATTTCATCTTTCGTAGTCGAAAGGAACAATTTGCATTTTTTACATTGAACCATTTTGGTGAATAGTATGTATGCACGCGGAGCAAACACCTTTACGCGCCCGAACGCCGAGCCGAGCCGAACGGAACTGTGCCAATTAAAATCCTCCATACAAAACGGCAACCTACTATATTTTTTTGGACTTTTTCGCCATCTACTATATTTTTACACTGAAAATCTTAAAACTACTATATTTGATCCAAAAAAAGTTGGCAACCCAAGGTGCAACCCTAAGGGGGGCGCACTTTGCTGACCCATAGCTAGAAAATAAGCGCCAGAGGCGCTCATTATCCTAGAAATATGTATTGGGGCGGAGCACAAAATTCAAATCTTGCAAGGGTCGCTCATGATCCTATAAATAAGCCTTGAGGCGCAAAATTCAAATCTTGCCAGGGGCGCTCATGACCGGACGATAGCGTCGACGCTTGGATCGCTCGATTTGCCGCCCCCCCTGGCACAGAATACATAATAGTACCCCTGGGGCCCTATTTTTGAATCGCTCGGCTGGGGTCGAGCGCCGTTCGACATTTGACTCAAATGTATGAGATGGCCGTTCGACATTTGACTCAAATGTATGAGATGTCGAACGAAAATCAGCAGAAAAGAGCGCTCGACGCCAATCGAGCGATTCAAAAATAGTGCCCCTAGACGTGCCGCCCGCGTGCGGTGCGCCTTGCACGCCCGCTTGCGGCGAGCCAGTATTTAAAGTTATTAAATTCCATTTCTATAAGCATCTTCTGTACAGCATATATTAGAAAAGCTATCAGTTTTTTTTTAGTAACAATTTGTCGATTAGGTATATTTTTAACCGACTTCAAAAAAGGAGGAGGTTATACACCGTTAATTTTTAAGTATATCTAAAAATAAAAGGGGATTTCAGACCACGTGAATGAACAACTTTTACTATGGGGCCAACCAGCTGCCGAAATCAGCTGTTCCATACATTATAGTCGAGTCGATGTTGTACTTTTCTATGGAACAGCAGATTTTTTTTTGAGATTCCATGGTTGGCCCCACAGTAAAAGTTGTTTCTTTAACGTGGTCTGAAATCCCCATTTCATTTTTAGATTTTATACTTAAAAATTAACGGTGTATAGACTTCAGTCAGTGCTATTTGCATTATCGGCGTATTCCCGTTGTCTCACACTGGGGCATATTGGAAAAAAATGATTTTTCAACACCTTTTTCCCCCCACAAAAGTAGGGGACAACGGAAACAGGTCGCATTATAGATCGCATGGGACAACGGAAATAGGTCGCATTATAGATCGCATTTAGCGATCGCAACAAAAAATATAATAGTATCACGATATTTACGATCAGGATATTCACGATATTCACGATCACGAAACGCTGGCGTCGGCGTCGGCCGACGCCAGCGTTTCGTGATCTAGAATTTTTCTAGAAGATTTCGAATTTTAGAATTTTTATATAGAAAACCTAAAGTTGTAGCCACAAAAAAACATACGACAAGAGATTCTCTAGTTGCTACAAGTATTAAATTGCGTATAAGCCTCACAGATGATTGTAAAAAAAAACAGAATATCATCAAAAGCGCTTGAGTAGGGTCATATTTTTGGCGTAACTAATAGCGGAAACGTATTGAATTTTACATCAAAATACACTTGGAATGGAAAACATTTATTTATATTAATGAAAATAGAAATCCATTATTAAAAATTGATATAAAATCAATAATAACATTAAAATTGCAAAAAAACCCTTTAGGCCCATTTGGTCCAATTCACTTTATTCGCGGTTGGTCCAATTCGCAGTTAGTCTAAATCGTTGGACTGATTGGAATTGGACTAACTGTGAATCGGACTTACTGCGAATTGGGCAAACTGCGAAATGGATTTACTGCGAATTGGGCAAACTGCGAATTTGACCAAATGTGAATTGGACTAACTGCGAATTGGATTTTATTTTACATTTGACCAACTGCGAATTGGACCAAATGCGCCTAAAGGAAAAATTCAACATTGAAAATACCAGATTAGATGATAGATAAAATAAATTAAAATAATACTTATGAAAAAATCATATAAAAATAAAACACATTCAAATAAATAAATCTAAGGCATTCCAACCGAAACCGTTATCAAGCGTTCGCTGGTGCTGGTGCCAATGAGGTCTTTTCAAAGTGTCAAAGTGACAAAGTGAAAATAGTAACTATTTGCCTCACTAGAGGGCGTTGATAGAAAGAGAAGTGTCAAAATTGGCTTCTAAAAATAAACGGCCTGTACCAGCCTGGCGCAACTCTCTCAGTAAAAAACGATTTATGAAACGGAAGCGAATTTTTGACCCGTCTAAGTTTGAAAGAACGTTGACAATCCACAAAGCAGTAGATAATTGACAACATTCGAATTTAGGCGTTTTACCGCCAATGCCGTTTAACGTTTCTCTTTTGTTTCGTTGAATTCGCTTCCGTTTCATACTCACGCTTTTTGTATGACACTCCCGTCTCTTATAACGCTAGTTATTTTTACATTCTCTTTGGCCTGTACGAAAGAGGCAAGTAAGCACTCGCTGGCTGACATCAGCCCAAAGATAAACCTTTTAGGGTTACATCTGCCTGCCTACCTGAGTACTCTTCGAAGCTTAGTAAAAAAATCGCATTGACACATACATTTTTATCAACGCCATCTATCGAGCCTACAGTTTTTGTCATTGTGAAGCCCTCAAAAAGATACACAAATTGAGCATAAAATGACGGGTCTCCTTCATTTAAGTTGTCAATTATTCTTATGGTTTCAGAAAACATGAACATGAAATATAATTTTTTATTTAACTGGACTGGCTGTCTGTATGATTTGACAGCTAAGTTTTTGTGCCTATTTGAAACGCCACTAGCGTGCGTCTAAAGAACTAATTTTGAAGTACAATATGAAAATGGTTGCCGTGATGGTCTCTCCAGACTTCAAACTGTAGTACCATGTCCCTCACGCTATGCTCACGTTACGTCCTACAGCGCCAAAATGGCGGAAATCAAATAGGCACAAAAACAGTTTGACATAAGCCTGTCCAGTGTAAATATATGCAGGTCAGTGGTTTCAGACCAATGAGATCATCTTGGAGTTCTAAATTCAAATTAATAGGTCACTTGTGTTTTTTTTTAAATAGGTAATGGATGTATCAATTAAATTCTGCTGTCAACACCCTGTTCATTTTTTTCCCACTCAAACTAACAATATCGCCATCATTATCAATCTTCTTTCTTCTAATTCTGTAACAAAATAAATTAGATTGAATGCTTTACAGATTAAGAAGCGAAACACACCGGATGCGTAAGCGTGCACGTACTAGATATGAGCGCCGATGGGTAGATGGCCGGCGGCGGCGCGCCGGCTTTTTTGGGTCGGCGGCGGCGGCGCCGTCGGCGGCGTGACCTCTAAATGTTTATTTTTAATTTATTAACAGGAAATAATAAAAAGTCATAGTTTATCGATCAGAAATACTTGTTAATTTTAATTAAATTAGTTAAGATTATGGTTCATAAGTTTATATTTTCATGAATTTGGATATTCTAATCAAAATATTGTATGTGAATCGTAGACGTAAGTATATATTTGTCACAAAATCTTCGAAAGTGGTAAAAATTATATTAAAAGAAAAAAATCATCTGAAAATACAAGTAGAGAAGGACACTCCCGATTTAAACTAGCTTGGCCACCCCACACCACTCGGTGAAGTTGATAATAGTAGGTTGCTATTCATCGTTTTTGCCGAGAAACAAAACTTTTGTCAAACAACGGCATTAGTGAGAGCACACGAGAGTGGCTCCCTACATTCCCGGTGTTCGCCGATGAGCAATACTTTTGGCGAATAGCGAGAGCGACGAGTTTGTGCGAAATGACGGCATAAACTTTGTTTATAAATCTGTATTATCTTATCTATCTATCTATCTGTCGGTATAAATGGTTTATTAATCGAAGAAGTAAATTAATCATTTACTCTCATTGTGGGAACTATCCCCCAAATTGGAAATACGAAGAACGTTGTTAGCATTAACATCCACGTTAACGTCATCCGCTTAATTATTTAATTATTATTTTCAATAAGATAGGGTCTAGGAAATAAAAAATATAAGAAATACAATTGTTTTTCGTTTTTGGATTTAAAAAAATGGCCGCCTGGTTTTTATGTAATTTACGGGGATACTAGGTATACCTATAGAAGTATAGATTATTTATCTGACATTTTGCTGACATCCGTAATGCAAGATACCTACCCTACTACTATTCTTATTAGGTAGGTAAAAAAAGGTAGGGTATAGTCGCAATAAAATTCTTTATGGCGAGTAGGTACCTAGGCATAAAATTTTACATTGCATTAATTCTTTATAACGTTAATTGAACCCAGAAGCTAATGAATGTAATAATGGTTCAAAATAATAATAATTTATAATAATGATTCGAAATAAAATAATAATAGTTCCTAATAAATACAATAATAGTTCGAGTGTCCAATTTACCGACATTTTTAAAAGCTTTTATTAGGCTCATTATTTACGGTGAATATCGGCTAACTGGCGCGAGGGACAGCGGGAATCTGGAGAGATAGTTAGCCTACTATACATAAAACTTGGCAAAACTACCCGAGAACCCTTTGATGTACCGACAGCGACACGGAATGGATCGAAGGCGAATATAAGCGAGTTTTTAAAAATGTTGATTCTATTTACCTTTGTTTGCTTAGAATTATCATTAAAATATATACCTAAAAGTCGAATTATACTAAATATTTGTTAAATAACTAATATTTCGTTTTATTTCCTTAAAACTTTTTCATTTATTCGTTATTGAACAATTGTTTTTTTTCTGCCCACAGATTGGGCATTTATTTGGGCATAAAAGATTTATGCCCAATGTGCCTGGGTTTTTTCCCAATTTTCCCGCCCGGGCAGAAACACTTTTCCATCTCTATTCACATCTTTTCTCTCGCTCGGCGCGCCGTTGCCTTTTCGCGGAGCCGGCGGCGCGGTAGAATTGGCGGCGGCGGCGGCGCGCCGGCGCGGCGCTCATATCTAGCACGTACGCGTAGACGTACCATGACGTTGTAATGCCTGAAACTTTATGAGACATGGCACACCGCTTGCGTAACGTACGCGTACACGTAGACCGATGCGTAACCCTACGCATTGCAGCTCCCATGAGACAAACAGGCTGCGTACCTACGCAGAGCGGAACGCATTGATGACGTTGTAGTCAATGGCATTCCCTATTGGACGTCACACCAAAGAAATTCGAACACGCACGTATCTTTGCTGCGCGTCACTACGCGCGTAACCACGCGCGTGACTACGCATTCAGTTGTATTTGTTTACAAATAATACCGGTACTACCGGTAGGAAGTGGTGTTTTATTTTGTTTTTAAATAATTAATAACGATATTAAAGAAAAACTAATTGAATTATTGCGAAAAAAATATTTCATTTACTCAATCTTCGTCTGACATCGCGCACTAGAGTCGCGGCTGATGGCTGCCGCAGCGGCTGGGTACGCAAGGACAGGGGCCGTACCAGCTAACTTACATGGCTATCGTAATCGCTTTCATTTGACAGATGGATATGATATATCGCTACTTTTCTTTGGTAGAATTTTATTGTACCAAAAAAAGTAGCAATGTGGCACATCCATCTTTTGGGTACAAATATACATTGGTACTTCTTTTAGGTACAAAAAAGTCATACCAAAGAAAAGTAGCAATGTATCACATTTATCTGTCAAATGAAAGCGATTACGATAGCCATGTAAGTTAGCTGGTACAGGCCCTGTCCTTGCGTACCCAGCCGCTGCGGCAGCCATCAGCCGCGACTCTAGTGCGCGATGTCAGACGAAGATTGAGTAAATGAAATATTTTTTTCGCAATAGTTCAATTAGTTTTTCTCTAATATCATTATTAATTATTTAAAAACCAACTTAGGAAGGAACCTGATGTTATAGCGTTTGAATCATTTCAATCGGTTCAGCTGTCTTCGAGTAATCGGTGTACATACATATAAAAAAAAATATACCTCCTCCTTTTCCAATTTTTGAAGTCGGTTAAAAATGGCACCAAGAGGCCGAAAAAGTACAACCCGCTCCCGGTGACTGACGTCAACTAATAATTGCAGTTTGTATTGTAGAGAAAACAGAGAAAGAGTAAATTTATTAGAAATGACATCCTGTGTAGTCAAATGGTGTAAAAGGGGCAAAGAAGGCAGTAAAAATATGCAGAAATAAGGTATATTTTTTTTTCGTTTAAGTATAGAAAATATCTATGAGTATACAAATTATGGTCGCTAATAAGCAACCAGTGCTCAGACGCTTTGTGCTGCATTATTAAATGCCAGCATTTTTAGCTCCATCCACTTAGTTTTACTTTTCGTGTGGTGCCATTTTTTGAGCGCAATGCTTGTTCCATAGATTTTAGTTCGCTGCGTAGTACGCATTCATATAAACTAGTAGAAATTAGAGTCGTTCGGCGATTGGTCGACAGTACGTTTTAGCTCTAAACAATCTGCTGGTTACCCTATTCACAAAATAAATTAATTCAATTGTAAGTAACCTCTAAAAAGAGTTTAATCATAGTAAAATAGACCGTATACCTCTTAGGATAAGGTTGTTTCAAATGGAATGTCCTGTAGTGAAGGCTGAGACTCCCGTTTTGTGTGAACCGCTTGTCGCACAGGCTGCAGCCATATCTCTTCTCTCCAGTGTGTGTCTGAAATTGAAATACACTTTTATCTACTCTCATATCGTAAAATTCGAATTATGAATTTCAAAACGGAATTATATTGACATACTTTATACACGCAATGCCGAAAAAAAATTAAAAAGTTATTTTATAACATACCTTCGTTAACTAAAGTATGCTATAAAATAACTTTTTTTCTCATTACGATACAGGGCAAATCCAAGAAGATGGCAGTGCCGCGATATTAAAAAAAAAAACAATGAAATTCTCACATACTTTCTATAATTAAAATGTACTCTATGGTAACCGATGACTTAGCGTAACGATTATTCTGCTGGAATGCAGTCATCTCATTATTAATTTTTCTAATAGAAAACGCGCCATTTTTTAGATTTAAATTTTTTCTTTTGCTTATTAAAATCTGATAGTAGTGAGTGAGTAGATATTTTAGATGCGGCGACGGAAAAACGTAATACTTAACCAAGGTAATTACGTAGAGTTTCTAAGTATTTGGTACAACCTACCTACCTAAAGCAAAGTCGAGTAACTACCTACTCTTTTTATCATTGATATTTTATTTTGTAGGTTCAATCACAATAATTGTATGAGAGTAGATAAAGTAGTGTATGAAACTGCACATAACTAGGTATTAAAACACTCGTGTGATACTATTAAAAACCTCGCCTCCGGCTCGGTTTTTAAACACACACTCATGTTTTAATACCCCTCATTATGCATCAGTTTCATAAACTACTATTATAATTTAGCTATGTCACTCCCCGGACACATCATACAAGCGCCGCGTTTCAACTACCTATTATATGCACAGACGCTACACAGATGACGGTTTGTACACGCGCAAGTGTGTGCGTGAAGTCTAGGGCTAAAGACTACCGTGGAAGTCACATTAGGTACTCATTTGTACAAATACTGACCGATGGCCGAACAATAGCGATCTATTGTTGTCAACGCTCGTATTTTCATTCTTTTTTTAATTCAAATTAGCTTACATAATGAGCGTTTTTAAATCGTCAAATATTTTTTTTATCCTACCACCCATTATGACGTCTTTTAGCTTACAAGAAAAATGGGCGCAAAAAACTTATCAGCTTTATCAAATGGAACGATATTTACTAATATGTATATCGTTTCCAGACTAAAGTTTAACAAATAAATAAAATTATAATTAGATCATTACTTAATGAATTACAAATTTTCTTAATCAATTTACAGGGTTCAAGCTAAATTCAAAGTTTGAAGTTATTATTCAGTCTAGACTGTTACAAGAAAAAAAAACTTCACAATTCAATATGCGTTAAGATAGGTAGTCAGAAGGAGACCCATTCCCACTGGCAGCACCCGTTCACGAGCATGACGCATGAACCAGCCATCGCTTCGCTCAACCATATTTGAGGGAACGTAACGACCCGCCTCACGCGACACCACCGCAGAAATGATTAAAGAGAGCATGACATACTAAGGCTACCCATGTTAAGGCATCGAATTGAAAACTAATATACAAAAGCTTTTTATATGCCTTGTAATACATAACTACTGACTATAGAAAGTAAAAATATAGCAATTAAATAAATCAAAACAAGGTAAGTTATTATGGTATATACGTTTCGAGTAAGAAGTACCATACCATGTTAGAAACTACAGAGGTATCTCTATTCTTAGTACTGCTGCAAAATTACTAGAAAAGATTGTATACGATGAAATATATTCTACTCTATCGAATTCCATTCCCGAACAACAACACGGTTTTCTAAAAGGCCGTTCCACCACTACCAATTTGGCATGCTTCTCGAGTTTTATTTTGGAAAATATGGAAAGGGGGGGGCAGGTTGACGTGATCTACACCGATTTTGAGAAAGCCTTTGATCGTGTGGATCACGTGATCCTGCTAAACAAGTTACAACAAGTGCTTGGTATCCATGGGGATTTACTCCGATGGATTGAATCATACCTCACTAATCGTTCTCAGGCGGTAGTCATGGGTGGTTATCGATCGGACTACATTAATATACCTTCAGGGGTTCCGCAGGGGTCCCATTTGGGTCCACTCTTTTATAATGCCTACCTGTTTGATATAGGCTCATCTCTTAAGCATTCTCAATATATCATGTATGCGGATGATAAAAAGATTTTTTGTAAAATAAGCTCTGTTCAGGACTGTTTGCGCTTACAAGGAGATTTAGACAACCTATTTGAATATTATAATAAAAATAATATAACGGTTAACGCAAGTAAATGCGAATGCATTACTTTCACGCGGAGTTCAAAGCCTATTCTTCATGATTATCATTTCAACGGAGACCGAGTAAACAGGAAACAAAGTTTGAGGGACTTAGGTGTGTATTTCGACCAAAAAATGTTACTTTCGGATCACGTTGAAAATACAATTAATAAAGCATATAGGAATTTGGGTTTTGTTCTTCGAGTGTGTAAGCCATTCACTAATGTATCAGTAATTAAGATCGTTTATTTTGCTTATGTAAGAAGTATACTAGAGTACTGTAGCCCCATATGGTCTCCCCAATACGCAACATACATTAGCCGTTTGGAGCGAATTCAAAAAGTTTTTGTTAAGCACCTTAACTTTCGCTGTCGCAAAGCAATTGATAATTGTCATGATAGTTGCAAGGAGCACGGTCTCCTATCTTTGGAGCAGAGGCGTACAGTATTGGATATGGGTCTGCTTCACGATATTATAAACAGTAGGGTTGACTGTCCGCTTCTTGTATCTAAAATATTATTTCGTACTCCTAGACGTCGTACGCGCAATACACCCCTTTTACAGGTCCCACAATGCCACACTAACTATTTTCGAAATTCAGTTATCTTACGACTTATCCGTACGTATAACGCACATTTTCGTAGCATCGACCTTTTTTCAAAAACTAAACGCACATTTAAAAAAGATGTTGTAAAGGCACTACAAGAATTATAATTTAGTTTTTTTTTTTTTTCATATAATAATGTCTGACAAATAGGCAAAGGGCAAATACAATATGTTGTTTAACTGATTGATTTAAATTTTGTTTAAGTGTTTTAATTTTCTGGTAACAAAACTGTTATATTACTTTTACTTAACAACGACATAAAGTATTACTGTTAATTTGAGGGAAACCTATTATTGGCTATACTAACTAACATGTACCTAATGTTAAGTAATTTTGTTAATACGCTGTTGGTTTTCTTAATAAAGTAAAATAATAAAGTAAAATAAAATAAAAATACATACAGACAATATAAAACAGATTTTTTATATATTATTATTGTTGTCAACGCTCCGACCGACTAAAATGAGCACACGATTCGGCACACAAACTCGCGCGGTGGGGTGAGGTAACTGATTGTGGGGCGGGATTTCTTTCTGTACGGTAGTAACATATCTATTCTGTGGCTATGGTTAGAGATTTTATAGTGTGAACGCGAGAAAAGTATGCCCAGATGTGGGACGGACCTAGGGTTGCCAGATCGGAAGTCCAAAATATCTGGAGAAAATTTGAAAATGTCGGGATTTTGCGGTTGTTGTCGGGAGAAATAAATATTTATAATAAAAATGTAACTTAAATGCCTGTACATATATAAGTAGTAAGAAAATCGCAGCGCGATTTTTAGTCGGTTTAATCCACTAATCTTGTAAGTTTTAATCTTGCCTGTCAATTCTAAAAAAAACGGCCGCGCAGCGCGATTTTCGGTCTGTTTCATCCACTAATATTGTACTCTTGCCTGTCTATAGTAAAACAAAATGTCCGCGCAGCGCGATTTTTAGTTAATTTTATCCACTAATCTTGTAATCTGTGGTTTCACCCGTGAACTTTCGGAACAGCTGATTTTTCGGGAGATTTTTAGATTTTTCGGGAGTCGGGAGATCACTTGAAATTTCGGGAGAATCCCGGCGAATCCCGACCATCTGGCAACCCTAGACGGACCCCTAAGTAGTCAACTCACCGCCATATGGTTCCGTAGCATGGTGCTAGTAGTGAACGATCTCCCGCACGTGTCGCACGTGTACATTTTGCTACGAGTGTGCTGGTTCAGATGGGCTGCCACGCTTCCGGGCTGCAGGGAATTAATATTATTAATGTACTATGGCACAGTATTATAAAGCACCTACCAGTAATCCGACTCTATTGTAGTAGGTATACGCACAGATACTTCGTCAAAGGTCAGGGTTGTCACAACAAAAACTACTCAAATATTTACATAAAAGTTTTAATTTGTAATAACGAAAGAATAAAAATAGTCAGCAGAGCCTTTTCAAGAATAACATCGTAACAGACAAAACAGAAACAGCAAACATGAAACCGCAGATTTCTTTTCGCAATTTGAAAGTTTGACCCATACTAAAAGTTGTTCAGTTTGATGGTCCCTATCAAACCATGACGTGGATTTACAATTAAAACGGAACAAATCCTGTAAATCGTTATGAAGTTTTGAAATTTCGTAAAACGCACACCCCTTCAAGTTAGAGAGCGCAAACTAGAGGAGATTGCACTCGCCAACTCTGCCGCTCACTTCCCCGCGTTCCATTTGACAGGCCTCCTTCACTCGCTCAAGGTCGCGCGATAAGCACCTACCGCTAGCCGTGCCTACGAAGGCACAAGTGAGCAGCGGGCCGCCACACGCCCGCCTGTGTAGCGCGCGGCATCTTACTGCCTGCGTAGGTATTGTCGCTTTATAATAGTAACAATGTCGAATCGCCATTACTATGCCGTGTACGGATGTCAAAAGCAAAAAACCAATAAACAATTGTCGTTTTTCACATTATGATATATGCTACGCTACAGTTTATTTAAAGGAAGACGACCCTAACGTTGCGTCTCGTCAGAAAAGGTAAGAGCACGCGATAGAAAGAGAGGCAACTACTATTTGCGCTGCGCGACCTGAATTGTACTTTATTGTGTTGGAGCAAAAGTCGCTATTTATTTAAATGACTTTGCGGCTGCTTCTGTATTTGTACTATTAGTTATTCTGTGCTGTTGATCAGATCAGGTGGGTGTCTATAGCGATCTGAATCTCCTCCATTCACTCCTTGGATGGCCATAATCAGATCACAGCTAGGTGAATCATTCGTTACAAGTTACCTCGTTGGTATGAAAATCAACTGGTGTCCTTAATTATCCGGCCACCAGTATGTATAATGCTACGGCTCCACCTTCTTCTTAACGCATAGCTTAAAGCATTAATCTAGGCGTTACGCAGATGTGACCAAGACTTTAACGTGTTAATCTACAGAAGACGACAGTACTAAATTTACATAACCTTAACTAAAGCGTAGTTGGACATTAAAATTAACGCAGGTGGAGCAGCAGCATAAGAAAACATTGCACTATTTTAATAATTACATTTAACGTTCTTCGGTATAAAAGCAAAGATACTAACCGCAAGAGACGCACCGCAGACCTCACAGATAATTCTCTCCTTCTCGGAGAAGAACGAAGTGCCCGGGTGCTTGGCCAAGTGGTGTTTCATGCACGCCGATTGTGTGTCAAAATGTTCGCCGCACTAACGACAGAAAGGTTAAATTAGTATAAAACAATAGGGCTGACGACTAATGAATAAAATAACGAAATACTAATAAAAATTCTAAACAATATTAAACTTTTAGAATAGCTTGTATACCTCTTGGTTTTATATATCGCGTTTTATTTGTTTTATGACCCTTCAAAGTTGGGTGGACAAGTCCATTTAAAAAGTATAAAATTTATTAAAATAAATCCTTTAATTAGTCCGTGAAATGTATAGCAAATTTGTCTAAGAAACCATTTTGATAAACACAATATTTAATATAGCTGCCGAGCAAATTTCCTACGCGTTGCATACAAACTACCTAGGCGTGACGTCATAACTAGGTAGCCGTTAGTATGGAGCGTTTTTGGGTGAGTCCAATTTGTGTGCATTTCAAACTGTGATATCTCGGGCAGTTTTCATGTTAGCGAAATATTTCTTTTACCAAAATGTTTCTTTTTTGAGAGGTAATTTATCTAAAAGAAAAAAATCGTCATGCCTATTTATCAAAGTCAATTACATTCAGTTCTTTCATACAGATAAATTAATAAATGTATAAAGAATTTACAAAAATATATAAAAAACAGGGTTTTGTCACTGAGCGCGTGAGTATGAAGCGCTCGGCGTTTTCAGTGAGGACCAAAGTCAGAAAAGATAAGAGCTACGCAATATCGAATCCGATGTTGTCCTTAAACTTCTAAAATCCCTGGACGTCAGCAAGTCCGCTGGACCAGACGATCTACCTGCCCTGTTTTTGGTAAACTGTGCTGATGAATTATGCTATCCCGTCTCTATTATTTTCAAAAGATCCCTTAACGAGGGTATTATGCCTGCCAGATGGAAAGCAGCTTATATAACGCCAATACATAAAAAAGGTCCTAAGGATTGTGTTGAAAATTTCAGACCGATCTCCAAACTGTGTCAACTTGCCAAAGTACTCGAAAGGTTGGTGTACGACCAGGTTTACAACAGTTTAAAGTTAAGCTTTAGCCCTCAGCAACACGGATTTTTGAAAAATCGTTCCACAGTGACTAACCTTGCCGTGTTCACCGACTACTTGACGGATCAAATGGATTTGGGCAACCAAGTTGACACGGTTTACACTGATTACGCTAAGGCGTTTGATCGTCTTGATCATAGAATGTTATTATTAAAGCTTATGAAGGTAGGCATTAGGGGGAACCTATTCAGATGGTTTTCATCGTACATTGATAAAAGGTCTCAGGCGGTGGTGCTTAGTGGATATACATCTTCGTGGTCACTCATACCCTCTGGGGTTCCTCAAGGCTCCCTGCTTGGTCCTTTGCTTTTTATTATTTTTATTCATGATATAGGTCAGTGTTTTGATCACTCTAATTATCTCTTATTTGCAGACGACATGAAAATTTTTAAAATTGTTAATAATAATGATGATGCAGTTCAGCTTCAGGATGATCTCCGAAGGTTAGACTCATATTGTTACTTAAATAAACTAGATTTGAACGTATCTAAATGTTTTTCTATAAGTTTTACCCGTAAAATCAATCCCTTTAATAGTAGTTACAGTATCAAAAATGAAAAATTATCCATTTGTCAGGAAGCTAAAGACCTGGGAGTCATCCTTGATTCTAAGCTGCTATTTGATAAACATATTGTCAATACTATCAATAAGGCATCTCGTTCGCTAGGGTTTATTATGCGTCTGTCTAAGCCTTTTAAACGCATGAAAACCATCAAAATTCTTTATTGTGCTTATGTCCGCAGCCATCTCGAGTATGACAGCCAGATTTGGAACCCCTGTTACGTAACATACATAAATAATATAGAGAAGATCCAGAAAAAATTTACTCGGTTCCTAAATTTCAAATTCAAAATTCCTAAGACATCTTATGAAGACCGTTGTATTAAATTTCACTTGTTACCACTTTCTGTTAGACGTAATATTGCAGATGTCACACTTCTACTTAAGTTGATTAGAGGTTCAGTGGATTGTCCGGAACTACTTCATAAAATTCGTTTTAAAATACCTACAAGAACACCCCGCAATGATTTATATAGACCATTTAGTATTCCTTCTATGCACACCAACTACAGGCATAACAGTTTCCTTATTAGAGCTTGTTCCGCCATTAATAACGCCGACGCCAATATTGATTTATTTTTCAACAGCATTAAGACTGTTATTAAGTTACTGTTTAAAATTTAGTTTAATGTTACTATACTGTTACGCACCTGACCCTTTTGGGCTACAATTACTTTATGATCAATTTCTTTTGAATTCTACATGTGGTAGCTTGTCAATAGCTTTTAGTTATACATATTTGTTATTATCTGTATGTATATAAGCTGTTAGCTGTCCAAAAACGATAAATAAAATAAATAAAATAAAATAATAGAAAGTGAGGCAACTACTAAGTGAATATAAATTATGGAAGGGAGCACTGTACGACCTGAATTGCACTTTATTGTGTCGGAGCAAGAGTCGCTATTTATTTAAATGATTTTGCGGAGTGCAACTTCTGTAGGCTAGTACTAATGTCCATTCTTCTATTCTGTGATGGAACTACAAACACCTGAGCCAATATATTGGCTCATAGAAAAGTTCGTTTTGTAAATTGACCCAATCCAGCCGGGGATAGAACCCGGGACCTCAGAGATGGCAACACCTTGAAAACAACTGACATGAAAAATTTTTTTTCTTATTAACTGGACTGGCTGTCTGTATGATTTGACAGCAAAGTTCTTGTGCCTATTTGAAACGCCACTAGCGTGAGTCTAAAGAACTAATTTTGACGTGTACAATGAAAATGGTTGCCGTGATGGTCTCTCCAGACTTCAGACTTTAGTGCCATGTCCCTCACGCTATGCTCACGCTGCGTCCTACAGCGCCAAAATGGCGGAAATCAAATAAGCACAAGAGCAGTTTGACAGCAGCCAGTCCAGTGTAATAATATAGAGGTCAATGTTGAAAACCGAATTACAAAAATGTTAAGTTTTTGAAGAAGTGCGACTTACTTGATAGCAAGTGGTGGGTTTTTTAACAGTCGCTCTTCGTGAATGTCCTAAACATTTCCTAGCAGCTGATAAGGTTTTCTCCACTCTCGATTTCCTAAAAAATTAACAAGAGTAAAAATAGATCGATTATAGGTAGTTGAAAACGAAAGATTACTTTGTTTATTACTTTACCTCTTAACGAGCGGTTCCGTTTTCTGAAACAAAAAATACAATATTTGGTACGGTCAACAGTATATCAAATTGTCGACAACCGTCAAATGTTTCCAATAAATTCAAACCGAAACTTTTGTATGTTAGGTTTAAAGCCAATGGGGATGGCAACGCAAAGCTAATTGTAGATGTCGCTGCGTACGCTTGTTCCTAAGACAGTAGACGTTCAGAACAAATCTATAGGAAAATATGTGTTTATTTTGTGTTTTTTTTTTCCGAAAAGGACCCATTGACCAGTGTTGGGAAACATACAATAATTATTGGATTCTTACATTAATTCGTGATACGAAATTAGATGGTACAATAAAACATAGCTTTCTCATTATTGTACGCTTTTATACTATATTACGCTTTATACGATTTGACACAATATAGGTACAATATCATGGCACGCGACACTAGAGAAATGCGACCTGTAGGTGGGAACAGACAGCCGGACATACAAAAAAATTTTTGCCGAAGCTGAAGCAGAGACGCTTCGCTCGCACTTCGTGCTCGCTCGGTCAATAAAAGTAATATCCATATTTTTCGGAAATTTGTAAGTGCCAAATTTTTACAACTTATTTACACAGAATTTGGTATACATAAAACGATTTTTAAAAGTAAAAGTCCTTTGTTTTGTCGGTTTTTGTGGAACAAGCGTACGTAGCGCCACTTTGACAATTGCCTTCCCCATTTAGGAGAGATATACGGATGTTTGGTAAGAATAGCCTTATAAAGCCGAATATGGTAGATATGGTACCATGTACAACCCCGCAAAATTATTATAAGCCCATAAAAAACCACTTTATAAAAAACTTTTTTTTCCTTCTGGCCTATTGAGATCGACTTAAAGCATTTTCAGTTTTGGGGTATTTTACTACAAAATCTCGCACTGTTCGGTTGCTACTTGCTTTGCTACCACAAGCAAAGCACCAATTTTTGTTATGTCTCTCGCGATCGACTGCACTGCCTCCAGAGATCGACCGTTCGATCGCGATCGACTTTTTGGCCACCCCTATAATTGTCTAGGGTTGTCAGTTTGAAATTTTCCCAACATATAAAAAAAATAATTATTTTTTTCTCATGCATCAGGCGGTTTTCAGGGTTTTAACCGCCTGTGGTCTAGTGGTTCGCCCACCCGTGTAAGACACGGGTGCCATTTCGGTCGCATAATATTTTTAGTTATAATGTCGTTTGGCATAACAGTTTTGGCATAAAGTCTTTTCGCACAATTTATGATAAGCAGAGTTTTATGAACGCAGAAAGGTTTTATCGGCATAATTCTTACTTACTCTAATCTCCTTTAACATAATTTTAATTACCATAAAAGGAAATGGCATAATTGTTATACGTCTCTTTAGACGTATAACAATTATGCCATTTCCTTCCATAAATTACCTTTGTAATTTACCATAAAATACGAACGAAGTGCATAATGGATTTAACCATAAATATTCAAGTCAGAAACGATTTTTGGAAGAATCATTTTAATTCAGATAACCTAAAAAATATAAGATAAATACGTAACGTAACATTGTAAATAATTATCTTTTATTATGATTAATATAATTTTGATTAACTATGTAATTAAAAATGTACATAAGTAGGTAGGTACTAATGTTTTAAAGCATAATATAAAAACGCATAACCAATTTAAGTAATTATTATTAATGAAGAAAAACTTTTAATGCTATCTTCTTGTCAGTTAAAAAAGTCTGAAAGAAGGAAACCGTAAAAGCGCTTAGTTACTAAGTTTATTTGAATAAAGGTATTTTTATATTGACTTTGACTTTGACATTGGTGGGTTAGGTTAGGTTAGTGTTTTGACCACTCGTAGCGGAGCTCCACAATGCTTGCATGCATGTTGCATGTTTGCATGCATGCTTGCTTGCATGCTGCATGCTTGCTTGCATGCTGCATGCTTGCTTGCTTGCTGCATGCTTGCTTGCATGCTGCATGCTTGCTTGCATGTTGCATGCCTGATGGTGATGGTCAAGTCTATACGCCTATACTTCAATTATAGCAAAGTTTCTAAACTATAAAACATAAATAAATTTTATTTAAGTATGCCAAAAAACGTTATGCAGTGCAAAAATATGCCTTTCTGTTTTATGCAACCGAATATGGACCCATTTCAAGTCCGCCTGGCTAGCTACCACCATCTTACCTAAGTCTGACGCCATAACAACAATTTAAAAATTGTTGAGTTCCGGCAGTTAGAGGTAAGGTAGCCAGTTCCTCAGTGATGAAGATTCCGGGTGTAGTGCTCTTCCACCTTCGGTCTTATCGTCACTTAACATCAGGTGAGATGAAGGCCAAGCACTATCTCGTTGTTCATAAAAAAACAATAATTTTCAGGGGTTGTATGCATTCTATCTATGGCTTTATAAGGCTTTTACCAAACAGCATGTATTATTAATTAGTTTTATATGAAGATAAACAATATAATTGGTATCTTACCTCATCATATTCTTCCTTTTCATCATCACTGTAATCGGAAGCCTCATCATCAGTTAATTTATTGCTAAAAACAGACATCAAAACAGGGGGTCAAGTCTGCTAATGTTTTCGTCAAAATCGTAGTTCAATGGTGTTTGAATGATAATGCTTTTTGACACAGTTCTTGTTTCTTAAACCCAAAACTGAAACACATTGTGTTTCTTAAACCCAAAACGGAAACATATTGTGTCTTGATTTTGGGTTTAAGAAACAAGAACTGTGCCAAAACGCATTACCATTCAAACACCATTGAACTACGATTTTGACGAAAACATTAGCAGACTTGACCCCCAGGTAAACAATTATTACACGGGTGACACGCTTGCTACATATACAGGGTGTTACAAAACAACCCGCAATACCGAATATGGTAGATGGGGACCATCTAATTGAACAACTTTTACTATGGAACCAACGTTAAAATCGCGAAAAAAATCTGCTGCTTCATACAAAAATTAATAACGAAATTATCAAAATGTATGAAATAGCTGATATTTTTTCCAGATTTCAGAGTTAGTCTCATATAAAAATTTGTTCAGTTAGATGGCCCCTATCTACCATATTCGGCATTGCGAGTTGTTTTGTAACATCCTGTATAGTGATCTGTGGGTGACACTAGAGCTTTTTTATCTTTCTGCCAAGCAAGACTAGTAGCGTTACCAGAGTAAAATATTTTTCTAAAATCAAAATTATTGTGTGCTACTCCTGCTGTTAAATTACTACTATTCAAAAGACATTATTATTAGTAGCAGATTTTCTTAATGTTGGTCAATCCCCCATAGAATAAAAAAAAAAAAAAATTAAAAACACGACTGCCCTGCTAAAAACAAACTAAAAAGTTAAATAACAAGTGTCATTGCAGTCGGGGGACCGTTTTGTGGAACAATTTTTAATCGAAGAGGTCCCCCGACTGCAATGACACTTGTTATTTAACTTTTTAGTTTGTTTTTAGCAGGGCAGTCGTGTTTTTAATTTTTTTTCAATTTATTTATTTTTTTCCACACATTTTAGTGACAAATTATATATTTTTGAAATGTGCTTATTAAGTCCTTTCATTTGATGCCCATATTGTAATAATTGAAAAAAAAATTTTTTTCACATTTGTAAATGGCGTCATACAGTCGCCATATTAACTTATTCAAAAAAAATATAGCCAGTGTCACTCGGAATGATGTAAGGATTCTAACAATACCCCATACATCCACATCCGTTGAGCTATTTGGAAGTTATGGTGGAATAAAGAAACTCACATACCCACAAACATACATGAACCCTGAACACATATACACTCTTTTTGCTTTGGGCATACGTGTAAAAAATAATAGTACAAGTACAGAATGTTCACTCCCGAACATAAGTAAAGTTAAGGCATAAATAATCGCAAAACCTTTCGTCATGCACGCGAAATTAATTACACAGTAGATGCAAAATAATGCACACTATTACACACCCTAAATGATAAAATTGCATGTCAATCATTTACATAGCAAGGCTTGTTAATCACATTTTGATCGTCTAGGAGCAATGCTTGACAAGCTCCACAGAATAGATAGATTACCATGGCTTATCAAAAGTAGGCCACGCCCCCAAATGGTAGTAGTGGTGGTATTGCTATGTAAATAATTGACAAGAAATTCTTAATCTAGTCTAGGGCCTACTTAACTTGACCTAAATTTTAGTACTTTTTAGTTTTAGATTGTCTATGGCAGGGGTGACCAACTTGTCTAGGGCTGCAATCTATTTTAAAGTTTCCTGGCCTATTGAGATCGACTTAGAGCATTTTCATTTTTAGGGTATTTTTTTACTACAAAACTGTCGCACCTTTCTGTTGCTACTTGCTTTGCTACCACAAGCAAAGTACTTTTTGTTCAGTCTCTTGCGATCGACTGCACTGTCTCCAGATATCGACTGGTCGATCGCGATCGACTTGTTGGCCACCCCTGATCTATGGTTGGGTTCAAGTTATATTGCGTGAACTATAATTATACTTACTCATGCAACGCAACGGAATGTAACGCTGAATGCAACAAATGCTTGTTGTACGCCTCTTTAGTTTCGAATTTGATCTGACATGTTTCACAGTATGTGCTCTCTTCTACAGTAGTTTCTTGGTTTTCCTTTAACAAAAAAATGCTTAGTATAACTCGCACCCACTAGCTCGCTTTGAAATTGCTTCGCGCACGCGAAGAGTTTAACTATTTTCATACATTTGCGAGAAATTATTGATCGCTTCGTGTTGCGCGTTTTTGCGCGATCTATATATCTGCTTTGTTTTTGAGATAAAAGTACTTACTTTCAGATCCAATAATCAGTTCACCCACAAATAGGGATACGCCTAATCCAGATTAACTTATCTGGATTAGGCGTATCCCTATTTGTGGGTGGACTGCTAGCAACTGCTAAGCGACTGTCGTTAATTTTTCGTTAATATCAACCGTTACATAGCAACTAATCTGGATTAGGCCACAGAATAACTAATAGTACAAGTACAGAAGCAGCACGCCGCAAAGTCATTTAAACAAATAGCGACTTTTGCTTCGACACAATAAAGTGCAATTCAGGTCGCGCAGCGCTAATGACCTACAGTTTAATTCACCTAGTAATTGCCTCTCTTTCTGTCGCGTGCTCTTACCTTTTCTGACGGCGCAACGTTAGGGTTGTCTTATTTTAAATGAACTGCGTAGCATATATCATAATGTGAAAAAACCGGCCAAGTACGAGTCGGACTCGCGCACGTAAGGTTCCGTACCAAAATCCGGAAAAAAAAATGTTTGTTGTATGGGAGCCCCCCTTAAATATTAATTTTATTCTGTTTTTAGTATTTGTTGTTTTAGCGGCAACAAAAATACATCATCTGTGAAAATTTTAACTGTCTGCCTGTTGTCGTTATTAATAACGAGCAAAAAACGGCAAAAAAAAATCACGTTTGTTGTATGGGAGCCCCCTTAAATATTATTTTTATTCTGTTTTTAGTATTTGTTCTTATAGCGGCAACAGAAATACATCATCTGTGAAAATTTCAACTTTCTAGCTATCACGGTTCATGAGATACAGCCTGGTGACAGACAGACAGACAGACAGACAGACAAACGGACAGCGAAGTCTTAGTAATAGGGTTCCGTACCCAAAGGGTAAAAACGGTTTTACCCTTTGGGTACGGAACCCTAAAAACGACAATTGTTCATTGGTTTTTTGATTTAGAAATCCGTACACGGCACAGTAATGTCGATTCGACATTGTTACTATTATAAGGAGACAATATCTACGCAGGCTGTAAGATGCCGCGCGACTACACAGGCGGGCGTGTGGCAGCCTTTTGCTCACTTGTGCCCTCGTAGGCACGGCTAGCGGTAGGTGCTTATCGCGCGACCTTGAGCGAGTGAAGGAGGCCTGATTAGGCCTACCCCTATCTAGGGCCTGGCCGTTAGTAAATAATTAGCGGGCCGCAATTTGTAGTTAGTTTAGAAACCCTGGTTTTTACTTTTTTTATCAGATGACCACAAACCAAGGAAATTATAAGTACTTCGTGCAACAGGAAGGTGCTCTGCGGCTAAAAAACGGTCCACTTGAGATAGCAAGTACGAGGTCAGTTTGTCTCGCTCTATTAGGGTAACCATAAGTTTGAAAACAAATAGACTTGTTCTTTTTTATGCAATTTGTTATTATTGGTTACACTAACTTATAAACGCGAAGCATTTATTGGGGTTTGAATATCCTAGTATGAAGGGTGGCATACCTAATTTCCGACATTTTGTTTTTTTTTTTTTCAAAATAGCGGACACGTATGAAACCTGTGTAAATCGATAGCTAGTACCAATACAAACAAGAATTGTTAGTGACATAATCGCCTAAAACGTCACGTTTTCGAGGTTGAACTGGTGGCGACACCACCTAGAGGACGTAGAGGACACCTACGTAGAGAACACGCAAAAGGATTGCAGACTATTCAGCCTTGTCTAATGTAACTTTAGGTTAAAATGTTCTATTTTTGGCCTTAACACTTAATTCAGAATTGGATGGCCGTAAAACAATACGTTTTATTTTAGCTTCAAATCTACCCAGTGGTGTCGTGTCGCTACTCGCTACCAGTTCAACTGTACAACTTTAATAGAATTCGAAAACGTGACATTTTAGGCGATTATGCCTTTAGGAATTCTTGTTCGTATTGGTATTAGCTATCGATTTACACAGATTTTGTTACGGACAGCTTCAATCGCGTGAAACTAGTAAAAAAAAAACCGGTCAAGAGCGAGTCGGACTCGCGCACCGAGGGTTCCGTACCTGTGGCGGGCGGGGCGGGCAGACGACGACGAGAGCACTTAAAAGATCGTCCACACTGAACCACACACGTCACAAATAATAATACCACTCGATAACTCTCAATTAATGGACTGTAAACACTCAAAAGTCTTCATAGGATTATCGCCGGCTGGACGAGGAAGGCGGTTGAACACTCGGTCGGAAAAACACTATCACGGAACACACCAGTCAACAGTGTTCATAAACTAATGTCACTTCACATAAATGTCACACCAATGTATCACAAATTCTTTTCACCATTTTCACATTATTTTGTAGTCGGCGCAGTCAATGTTCGTAGCAAGACACGTAGCTCCGTAGCAAAGCACTAATTCACACTTATAACATAGTCAAAATTACTAATTCACCACATTGAAGCACTTTGAAACATATTATTTGGAGCACTAAAATCTTAACATTGTCGCGCTTACTGCCAGAAGCACCTTATTACTGGGACCTTTACTTCATAATGAAACCACTATTTACTGTTTCTTCTTTTATTTCTTCCTTTTTCTTCCTTTTACAATGATATCTTCATTATTGGAAAACTATCGGAAAACTATGCGCTTACTTCGACCTCTCCGAATTATATATCGATCGAAAATTAATCCTAGAAAATTCGGAACCAATCAGATTTCTTGGAATTTTCATGAAAATCAATCTAGAACTTTCTAGTTTTTCTAGAACTCGGACCTCTCTGTCGCACAGTATGTCTGTCCTATTCACGCGCAACTGTCTTTGTCTAATTCTAAACAAAACTATCTCTATCTCTTTCTAATATCGAAATAAGCGGTTGTTTTTACAAACCTTTGATAAAACTAACTCAAACTTAATTTCTATAGATAGAACTATAAACATTTAATCGATTATTAACTATTTTATAACAAAATCTCAAAAATCTCAATTATTTCAAAAGATATTTACACAAAAACCTTCGGGGGCTTTCTATGTGGTATTGCCCCTTTGATATGGCTAATTTTCAAAATTGGTGCTTTGTCTTTAAGGTATTGCCCTGTTGGTATACCCTATTTTAATTCTAAACAAAATTATCTCTATCTTTTTCTAATATCGAAATAAGCGGTTGTTATTACAAACCTTTGATAAAACTAACTCAAACTTAATTTCTATAGATAGAACTATAAACATTTAATCGATTATTAACTATTTTATAACAAAATCTCAAAAATCTCAATTATTTCAAAAGATATTTACACAAAAACCTTCGGGGGCTTTCTATGTGGTATTGCCCCTTTGATATGCCTAATTTCCAAAATTGGGGCTTTGTCTTTAAGGTATTGCCCTATTTTACATCGAAAAAAAAACTGAAAATTACTTACAAATAGCAAAAACCTAGATTCTAATAACGTAAAGAACTAATACAAGGTCTAACTAACAAAGTCTTACATCTAAAGCGTAGATTCACTAAGTTAAAGTCCTTAATTTATTATTCATAAGTCTCACTTCACTAATTGTAATTCACTATTATAAGTTTAACACTTATCACTTTCAGTATTAAATTTATCGCTTATAACGTGTCACTAACACTTATAATTCACTTGCGTCGCTAACAGTACCATCATAATTGCACCATCAAACCACACTGCAGAGTAGAATAATAAATTAGTATTGCAGTTTTAGGTCAGCGCCATCTCTTGACCGATAGTGGAACTAATGTTAACTTTTTTAAAATTTGATAATTTCTAAAAAAGTGTGCTATATTGAGACATCGTTTTATTTTTCCTGTAATCTTTATATAAACTGCTATGACATAGAATTATTTGAGACTTTTCTCTTTGCAAACTTCGGAGCTAAGGGGGGGGGGACGGTATTTTTTTTTACAATTTTCACCATAAGTCGAAAACTATGTGGGCTCAAAAAAAAAGAAAAACTGTTTGAAAACGTGCAAACGACGCTCTTTCATATGATACCCCACATGCCCTAGTTGCCCCACTTCAAATTTTTAAGACCCCTTTTCAGTCCCTGTGGTAAAAAAGATATTTATTTTTTTATTTATTTCTTATTTGCAAAATAGTTGGACAAATGTCATCTTAAACTATTCCAAATTTCAAGTTGATACCATTAGTAGTTCTCGAGATATCCAGCTGTGACAGACAGACAGACAGACAGACAGACAGACAGACAGACAGACAGACAGACAGACAGACTGAGTCACACCATAAGGGTTCCTTTTTTACCATTTTGGTACGGAACCCTAAAAAGTGATTAAGATGTGTATATCAAAAAGACTGTTTAATGGACCACTAAGTGCGTTACTAGTGATAGAATCTGTGTTTGTGATTATTTCAATGTAAGTACCTTATTTTAAAAGCAGTAGCTTGTTATAACTGATTAAGTCAATTAGTTTGTGTTTTTCAATTACTTTGAAGTTCGTTAATGTGTAATGTTCTATTTGGTTTTAAATAGTTGCTTTTTAAAGTTCTGTAAAATAAGATATTTAGCGTAGCTGTAAGTTTTATAGTTTGTGAGATATTTAAGTTTTAGCTCAAATAGGTATTGTTTAGGTATTTAGGTATCCTATGAATTAAATGATATTGATGCTTGTGTTTTTATTTATACTACCCGGTAAAGATTTTGAGGTAATGGGCTAGGTAATATGGGTCCAGCACGCGTAGCATGACCAACATCGAGATAAGATTCTACTCCCAGAATAATGGCTTGTCTACACCGAAATGTCACTTTTGTCGGGTTGAGATCGAGATACTCGTGCTCGCATTCCTATGTTCTCGAGCTCGAGAGAGCTTTGTCTACGGAAGTGAAAGCTTTTTTGAGTGTCTCTTTATCTTAGAACTTATTAAAAAATAAGTATCATGTTTAAACTAAATCATTTCGAATCATTTTACATAATTTCGACGTTTATTGATGTTGAAATAAAAATATTACCTTTCAAAACTCATATTTGTATTAAAAGACATTAAAGATGTTGTAAAATTCTGAGAGCGAGTCCCATCTGTCTGTCAAACTGTGCTCAGGTAATCGAGAAGATCGAAACGACAAGTCAAGTCTTCGTAGACAAGAGTCCCGTTTGCTCATGCTACGCGTGCAGGAGGTGGTAGTTTCGACCTGAAATGTGTCTCGGTCATACGCCAACCTTTGTTCCATAAGCCCTAAATGTTTTGATGTGGTACTAAGAGGTAAGGTTATATAAAATAAAGGCTTCTTGTATAGGTCTCTGATAAAGGTAATGAGGAAGCTAAATACCTAAACCCCCTCATATGTAAAGGTAAAATGTAAAGGTAGCTAAATAATAAATGAGGTAGGTAGTCTCACAAAGAAAAAGGAGTGGGGGAATCACTACCCCCCAACACTGCTAACAATTTATGGTAACGTAGTGTGAACGTAGGAAAATTAAAAAACGCTATTTTGAAAAAAAATCAAAATGGCGGACAGTAGGATGCCAAAATATTCAAACACCTTTGAACCAGATGATGTCAGAAGTTTGAACCTAAGCATTTTTTGTTTGTTTTTTGAATTTCTAAAAGTGTTATAATTGAGACATCGTTTTATGTTTCCTGTAATCTTTACATAAATTACTAACACATAGAATTATTTCAGATTTTTCTCTTTGCAAACTTCGGAGATAAGGGGGAACGGTATTTTTTTACATTTTTCATCATAAGTCGAAAACTGTGCGACTTAAAAAAAGTTTTTTTTTAAATGTACAAACAGCGCTCTTACATATGATACCCCACATGGCCTAGTCGCCTCACTTTAAATTTTTAATACCCCTTTTCAGTACTTGTTGTAAAAAAAAAATTATTTGCAAAATAGTTGGGAAAATTGTCGTCACCCTGATTGTTTCATAATAAGAAATCGTGTGCTGGCAATGTGATAGAAAGATACACCCTCGCCTCGTTCTTGCTATCTCAACTGGACCGCAAATTTTTTCATACGGCGTGCACCTTCCTGTTGGACGAAGTATTTCCTTGCCACAAACTAAGATAACTTCAAAATTTGAGATTTTTTTAGGACTACACAAAGATTAAGTAAAATGTTAGTCTTTATTTACAGTTTCAACAGCATGCTTTGCCTTCGTGTGCAGTCGTAACCCGAGCGGACTGACAAATGATTCTCCACACAGCGAGCACATGTGCTTGCTCCGGTGCGTGCGCAGGTGCGTGTAGAATGTGGACAGGTGTCTGTGGACAACGTAGAGCATAGATATAATAAAATCTATGCAATTAATCTGACAATGTACTTGAGATATGACCAACTTTACTTCAGTGCGCTTGTGGCGATATTATAATTGTACCCAAAGTCGGGGACCAACAGAAGTGGACAGGTGTCTGGGGACAACGTAGAGCATAGATATAATAAAATCTATGCAATTAATCTGACAATGTACTTGAGATATGACCAACTTCACTTCAGTGCGCTTGTGGCGATATTATAATTGTACCCAAAGTCGGGGACCAACAGAAGTGGACAGGTGTCTGGGGACAACGTAGAGCATAGATATAATAAAATCTATGCAATTAATCTGACAATGTACTTGAGATATGACCAACTTCACTTCAGTGCGCTTGTGGCGATATTATAATTGTACCCAAAGTCGGGGACCAACAGAAGTGGACAGGTGTCTGGGGACAACGTAGAGCATAGATATAATAAAATCTATGCAATTAATCTGACAATGTACTTGAGATATGACCAACTTCACTTCAGTACGCTTGTGGCGATATTATAATTGTACGCAACGTCGGTCGGGGACCAACAGAAGATGGGGATTGGTTTTCAAGAACTTGAGGAATCTATAAGATTGGTAAAAAAGTATTCAGACGGATTAGTTTAAGTTACCTGAAAGATTTGTCGCAATGTGTACATTTTCTGAGAACACCATTATGATACTCTTCGTGAAATAATGCGGAATTCCTGTAAAAAACAATCAATAAATAATTGTTTAAAAAATCTTCACTGTTTATGAAACCTTGTGAGCTTTGCTTACTTACTCCAAGTTGCAGACCAGATTGCATCGTAAGCATTCATATTTGGTAAAATGCTGTTTCATATGCTTATTAACAAAGTATGATGACTTGAATCTCATTTTGCAGAAGCGACACGCAAGAGGACCAGCTGCCTGGAAGCAAAATGATTTGTTCATAAAATAGGATGTATATTTTACAATTTTTAACAGCACAGAACAAGAAATAAAATAATTCTTTGCCAAGTATCTATTGAAAGTTGGAAGACAAATCTGACCATAAATTGTCTTGTGCAAGATTACGACCTAACTAACAGCAGTTTTGTATAATAATCTTAGAATAATAATAACTTAGAATGATAATTCCCTACAAAGTGTTTTCTGATTTTTATCCTTCATACGATACATTACCTAACCATGCCTATAAGGATGTAAAAGTTTCAATTTCCCTACCTTTAGGGGATTAGTTACTAATTTATTAGATTTTAGTTACAAGTAGGTTACAGAAGAATATAAGTCTGAAAACTGAGCCATTTTTGCTCAGTTTTTTCTTTTGCCTTACTCTTTACATAACTCTTTACATACAAGGTTCTATCTAGGTGTTATTATTCTAAGATAATAATTAAATTAGAATTTACCTCTCCATGTCTCAGTGGTAAATGCCTATCTAACATAACCTTCTTTGAAAATCCTCTAAAGCAATCAGTGCACTTAAAAGCAGCAGACAAATACTTCCGGTCCTGGGCCCTGGCTTCGAATTCCTTCAAAGCCTCTTCCTCACTCAAGTTAGATTTTTTCCAATTACCAGAATTAAGAAAAGCTAACGCCTTCAATTTACCATCTTTGGATTTGAATTTATACTTCTTCGTTTCAGGAGGTTTGCTTATCAATTTTCTTTTAGGTACATATTCATCTTCAGAAGAAACATTTTCGCTTTTATGACGTAGTGTTCTTTTAGATTTTACTTCTTCATATTCTTCTTCAGAAGAAGATACATTTTCTTTCTTCTGAAGTTTTTTTCTAGGTTTCAAAGGCTTTATGCTTTTAACCTCATCTTTAGGATGATCTACAGTATTTGGGTGGACTAACTCAAATTCAGAAAACTCTGTAGATTTTTCTTTGTTCAAAACATCTTTATGTATCACCTTGACCTCATCTTCTGCAACTGGGTCATTTTCAGGATCATCATAAGTCTCTTCATCATCAGAGTAGAAGTCATCACAGAAGTTAAGTGCTATAACTTCCGCTTTTACATCAGTGTCGTCTTTAATATCATCAATTACGAAATGCTTCTTTTTAAAAGTTTTCACCCTATCATTTATAGTTAAAATTTGTAGTGTACCACATTTATAAACAGTTTCATTTTTTAATATTATGTTGTTGATAGATTTGTGGGTAATCTGAAAATGTTATTATGTAAATCATTTTAATATTATTAGATTCATAACAAATTATGTAAGTATATTGTTTTCTTACTAAATATTACACCATCATTCTCAGAGGCAGTAACTTAATACTTAACTTACCATGTTGTAAAGTAACTTAACCTACTATGTTGTAAAGATGATTGCTTTCATATACCATTGTACAGTAAGAGACAAACATCTTGACATTTTTTCGATGGAGTGGGGATAAGTCCACACATCTTCACTTGCGAGTGACCAATAGCGCGCGCCCCTAAGCATACCCGAAATATGCATTCCGCGCGATCCCCACCCAAGATGTTTGCCTCGCACTTTATTATAGCTTAACAAGTGTTAAACATTCAAGTGACAAAATACACTAATGCCCGGCTTCTGAGGTACTTATCGGTGGAATATCGGAAGTTTCACTTTATCGGAAGGGTCCACATTATAATAAAGTACCATGGACAACAGCGTCGCTTAACCACTGCTAAGGTTAAAATCGCTTGCACGCTGCGCCCGCTGTCACATACGTTTAGTTCGTGCAGGGGCGATACGCGCGCACACGAATTTTGTTGCAAACTGGTTAAGCGACGCTGTTGCCCATAGTACCTCAGAAACTGGGGGTAAAATACTTCCAAGTGTCAACTCTAATAGGTACACTTGTATCATACGTACTGGTCCACTACGAAGAAGATTTTTGAGTTTTGTTTGACTGTAGTTTGATTTCTCTTTGAATTTGTGGAACTTGTGCAACAGTGCTGCACAGTGGTAACAGAGACAGCAGGGCAGACCATCATTGACGTTAATCTGTAATCAATTTAACAATTTAAATAAGAACAGAAGTGGTGGCAGGTATGTTTTTAATTCATATACTGTCAAACATGACATCTTTACCATATAACTTAAAATGAAATAAAATCTAAATTTATCGACTATTTTAAAAGTTAAAATATACGAAATATTAATCATATCCGTACCCTTCCTTATACCTGACTTTTAACAATAAATCTCTGAAAATAAAGATTTTGGACAAGTTTAAAGCGAATAGGTAAAATCGACACATTTGTGGCATTTTTACCTACTTCAGTGTTTCTAAGAAATATAGTAGTGGTTGAACTGTGGTTAAGATTCCTTCTCAATTTGTGCCTCAATAACTTATTTTTAATGAGTATAGGAGAAAAAGTAACTTTAAAATGGCATACTGAACGATAGGTAAAGTTGACTTCGTTTCGTCAACATTTTCATACAAAACGTAGGGTTATCAAAAAATAAATCTTAAGGCGAAACAATAAAACAATACTTATCACAATCACCTACCTACTTAGTCATAAGTAGATAATTAAAAGCGCAGGTTACCTTACCTACATAACAAAATTTTGAAAATATTCAAAATAAAAAAAACAGAAATAAAAAATCTAAGCACTAGGAAAAGGTTTTGAGGAAACACTGTGTGACAAATTTTTCATACAAAATAAAGATTTCATAGTCCCCGATTTCTTCCTTGGCCCCAATAAAAAAGTGTGTTTTTATTTTACTACCTATATAAAGTATATGTATTATATAGGCACACAACCCGTTTTTTTTTTTTATTATAGGTACCTACCACTTTTAACTCCGATCTAAAAATGTAGTTTAAAAAAACATATTTCAACAATAATGACCAAACCTACCAATTTACATAGCCTAAGGTAATTAATAATAACCCTCCTTTAACTTCGCCGTAGTCGGGTAAAACTATGTTTGACTGTGACAGCCCTAACCACAGGTAAAGATACCACCACCGACAAATTTGGCGACTTTACCTAACCTCAAATAACAGCAAAACCAAATATTTCAGGAAAGGAATCAGATAAGCAGTTGGGATCAATCTAGCTGTAATCTCTACATGTTTTTATATTATATATTCAAATTCCACTTACCTCTCTCTAGCTCAGATCAAATAAAAAAGGAAGATGGAGCGTTGCGCAGTGGTTGCGAACAACTAAGTGAAGCCGGTTTTTGATGGTACATGTGTGCGTACTAGAGGGCGGGCGGGGGCCGGGCGGCAGGGTTCGCCCAATGACGAACGAAAGCCAAGCGTAGTTTCGTTACATATGTGTGCGTAAACTGTGTATGTACACAGCCAAGGCGTAGTTTTACTGGCTTCACCGCTTTGTCGGAAGACTCCGTGTTGGTACGTCACTATAAGTAGGGCACACCACTATTATCTCTCTATGAGTCCGCCATGTCTATTGTCGTGCTTGTGCAGTCATTGCAATTATTTTCTATTTAAAAATAGATTCCCATGTGATTGTAAACAAAATAAAACAAACAGTGAATTACACAGGTATTTTATTTAATGCCAACAAGTGGTAGCAGAGCGTAGTTCGAAAAGTGTACTATGAAAAATGTCGCAGCAAAACCAATCCACATACCGCGTGGAAGCGTTAAACAAAAATAATTACGACACATGGTGCCTCCATGCACAGGCAATATTAATAAAAAACGATTTATGGGGCTACATAAATGGAGAAAAAAACGCTCCCAAGCACGGCGTCAGTCGACGAAGTTAACCAATACAAAAAGGGTGAGTTAATGGCTAAAGCCGAATTAATGTTGCTTATCACGCCATCAGAGCTAAAGCAAATAAAAGGATGCGAGACGGCAAGTGCTGTATGGAACAAGTTAAAATCCATATACCACAGCACAGGTCCTGCAAGAAAGGCCACATTATTAAAACAATTAGTCCTTAAAAAGGCAACCTCAAATGAAGACATACGAGATCACCTTAATAATATCATTGATATAGTAGATAAATTAGAAGATATGGATGTGAAAATTAATCCTGACTTACTAAGTATAATGATGTTATATAGCTTGCCACCAAAATTTGAAAACTTTCGCATTGCAATTGAATCGAGGGATACATTACCTAAACCGGAAGAATTAAAGATAAAAATCATTGAAGAGAATGAAGCGAGGAAAAATACAAGTTTAAATACTGAAGATACAAGAGAAGGAGCATTCTATACTAAACAAAAATACTGTAAAAAGTGTAAGAAAAAAGGCCATACATTGGAAAATTTTTGGTATAATAAAAATAATAAAAAGCACACAGAAGAAAAAGTTAATAAAAAGCAAGAGAAGAACTTTAGTATATTACCTTTGTGTCTCTCTGCAACATCCAATGATATGTGGTGTCTTGACAGTGGTTGCACTTCCCACATGTGCGGCCAGGAGGAGCAATTTATAAACATTACACCAGAAACTTGCTCATTAAAATTGGCATCTGAAAATCAAACAGCTACAGTACAAGGAAAAGGAAAAGTGTCTATTAATATTGGAAATAATAAATATAACCTCAATGACACATTATTTGTCCCGTCTTTGACATCAAACTTATTATCAGTAGCAAAAATAACAGAGAATGACTATTCTGTAATTTTTACAAAAAAGGCAGCTTATATTAGAAATAAATTTGGAAAAACTGAATTAAAAGCCACAAAAGAAAACGGGCTATATTTCATAAAAAATAATAGTCATTCTGCCCATACTGTATCTGATAAGTCTAATGACATAATATCATGGCACAAAAGGCTAGGCCATTTGAATGAACATGATTTAAAGTATATAAAAAATAAAGAATTGATTAAAGGCATTAAATTCAATGATATAAAATTACCTACATGTGAAATCTGTATAAAAGGGAAAATGTCTCAGCTCCCTTACACATCAGCTGAGTCGCAATCCACAGAACCACTACAAATAATACACAGTGATGTGTGTGGGCCTATAAAAACTAAAACAGTAGCGGGTTCACAATATTTTGTAACATTCATAGATGATTACACTAAATATTGCTGTGTCTATTTCATAAAAAACAAAAATGAACTCTTTGAAAAATTTGTAGAATATAAAAATAAAGTGGAAAACTTTTTGAATAAGAAAATAAAAAGTCTACAATCAGACAATGGTACTGAATATTGCAACAAAGAATTTGACACTTACTTGAAAAACAATGGTATAAAAAGAAGGCTAACAGCACCATACACACCCCAGCAAAATGGGCAAAGTGAAAGGAAAAACCGTTCATTACTAGAAAAAGCCCGATGTCTGATGCTGGATGCAAATGTTCCAGAATTTTTATGGGCTGAAGCAATTTATACTGCAAACTACATATTAAATAGATGTCCTGCCAAAGCATTAAAGGGTAATACACCATATCAAAGATGGACAGGGCGAACACCGTCTGGAAATCATTTAAGAGTATTTGGACAAAAAGCATTTGTTTTAAATAAGCAAAGAAAAGGAAAATTCAGTCCAAAAGCCCAGGAAGGTGTTTTTGTTGGCTATGCTCAAAATGCCAAAGGTTACAGAATATACATACCGAACCAGAGAACTATCATAATAAGTCGAGACGTGAAGGTCATAGAGAAAAACTATTATGATAAAAATAATGATGATTACGTAGATATTCTTAATAAACAGGAACAGGAACCTGAAAAAGAAATAATTTTTAATAAAAACAAAATACATGATATAAATAATGAAAATTACAATAGTGAAGAAAACTATAATAATGAAGACAATTATAATGAAAATACTTACACCAATGAAGAGCCATATAATCAAGAAAATGATGAATTAGAAACAGAGTTTGTGAATAATCCTCATGATACCCAGGAGGAGAATATTGAAGAAAGGAGATACGACTCTCAAGGGTCAACAAGACCACAAAGGAAGAAAAACCCTCCAAAATGGATACAAGATTATGACACGAATCTAAGCTCATCTGATGAATATGATGATGCATCAAATTTTATAAATGAAGAAATTGAGAAGAATTTCCTTTGTGAGCCACATAATAAAAATGATCAAATTTGGCATGAAGCCATCAAATCCGAAATTAAAGCTCATGTGAAAAATGGCACATGGAAAATAATTAAAAAGGAAAATCATGAGAACATAATTGATTACAAGTTGTTACTCAAAGACAAAGGCGATATCAAAAAGGCACGCCTTGTTGCAAGAGGCTTCACTCAAAGGCCTGGAATAGACTTCCACGAAACATGGGCTCCTGTTGCAAAGTTAAGTTCTATAAGAATGCAAATAGCTACAGCTGTAAACGAAAATATGCAACTTCATCACTTAGATGTCGCCACTGCCTACCTAAATGGAGAATTAGATGAAAAAATTATAATGAAAAAACCAGAGTTCTTAGAAGAGTATATAGCAGAAATTATGATAGAAGAAAGCAGTAAAGAAAATTTAAATCTATTTTTTAAAGCTAAGAAAATGCTAGAAGAAATAAAAAGTATAAAAGGAGAACAAGTTTGCGAATTGAAAAAGGCTTTATATGGCTTAAAACAGTCAGGTCGACAATGGCATAAGAAGTTGGATTCAGAATTGAAAAGCCTTGGATTCATTCCATCTGAAGCAGACCCCTGTCTCTATATTCTGAAAAAGAAAGAAGATAAAATCATAATTGGGTTGTATGTTGACGATCTGCTGATTACATACTCCAACAAAACTATGGTTGATGAAATAAAAGAGAGATTAATAAGCAAATTTGAAATGAAAGATCTAGGTACACCTAAAGAGTTCATTGGAATAGAAATAGAACAAAAACAAGACAAAATAAAAATAAAACAAGAAAAATATATAAACAAATTACTCTCAAAATATAACATGGAAGAATGTAAATCTGTAAATACTCCTATAGAACCTTACCTAAAATTAGAGAAAAAAGAAAAATGTGAAAACTTACCTTACCAAAACTTGATTGGTGCATTGATGTTCCTTGCTGTTGCTACACGCCCAGATATTATGTATGCTGTAAGTTATATGTCCCAGTTCAACAATTGTTATGGGCAAGAACACTTCAAATCTGCCAAGCGTATCTTGAGATACCTAAAGGGTACAAAGGACATTGGACTAGAATATATTAAAAATGATTCTGAATTATATGGATATGCAGATGCTGACTGGGGATCTTGCAAAATAGATAGAAGATCCTACACGGGTTACTGTTTCAAGAAGGCGAATGCTTTAGTCAGCTGGGAATCAAGGAAACAAAGATCAACAGCCTTGTCTACGGCGGAGGCTGAATACATGGCCTTATCAGACGCCACTAAAGAAGCACTGCATTTAAGAATCTTGTCTAACAATATTTCTTTCAGATCACAAAAACAAGTGGTGATATTTAATGACAACCAGGCAGCTTTGAAGATAAGCAAAAATGCTGTTATCAGCAGCAAGACTAAGCACATTGACCTTAGACTCCATTTCCTCAAGGAGCACATAGAGCAAGGTACAATAGATGTAAAGTACATTGATACTCAAGCTATGGAAGCTGATATTCTGACCAAAGGATTACCAGGTCCTCGTTTCACTGAAATGAGGACACATTTGGGTTTGGTTTAATATGATAATAGTGCTGTGAGGAGGAGTGTTGGTACGTCACTATAAGTAGGGCACACCACTATTATCTCTCTATGAGTCCGCCATGTCTATTGTCGTGCTTGTGCAGTCATTGCAATTATTTTCTATTTAAAAATAGATTCCCATGTGATTGTAAACAAAATAAAACAAACAGTGAATTACACAGGTATTTTATTTAATGCCAACACTCCGTCTTTACTTTTTTATTTGGTCTGAGCTCTCTAGTATTTTCTAAGTTACAAGCACAATTTTACCTCGAAATTTGCAGCAGCTGTTTTGAGACCTTACTTTACAATGGTATATTTTGACAATTCACAGTATTTCCACATTGGAAAAACTTTAGTGCTACCATTATTTATCTAAGCATCCCACCAGATTGTTATAATTCTTTATGTTGCAGTTTTGGAGAAATTGTGATTTTGCTAAAATTCGATTTAGGTAAAGATAGGGCTGCCATCTCTAAAACCTGCCGCCCCGGACCAGAAGCATAAAAGCCCCGGACTTTGGAGCCTTGACCCCGGACATTTGATTTTTTATATTCACTTTAGCTTGGTTAAAAAATACATTTTACCCAATACTTGACTGGAAAAAAATGGAATTTTAAGCCATTTTTCGCATTAAATAGTGTGTTTTACTAGTTATGATGTAGAGCTGGGGTGTCCAACACAATTTTGTGCAGGGCCAGGTTCCAGTTTTAGTAGTTTTGTAACCGTAGCGTTCCAAAATAAATGCCCAAATAGCCAGGGATGGCCCGTAATAAAAAGAAATGGCCGCGAAGCGCTATTTTTGTCAGTTTCATCCACTAATCTTACTTATTTATAGTAAAAAAAAATGGGCCGCGCAGCGCGATTTTTGTTCAGTTTCATCCACTAATCTTGTAATCTTGCTCGTCTATAATAAAAAAAATGGGCCGCGCAGCGCGATTTTTGGAAAGTTTCATCCAGTAACCTTGTGTTGTGATCTTGCCTGTTTATAGAGACCAAAAAAGAACCAAAAACGTATTTTTTTGCATTGGGGCAAAATAATAATTCATAAACACTCACGGACGTGACATTTTCGTAACGTGTTCGCTTTAACATAACCTTAAATAACAGATTTTCAAATAATAATTTAGACACGGTATTATAGCTTCTTTCTCTAATATATAAACACATATGCCACAAAAAATCAGTGGCTTACCGTTTGGAATGGTTATCACGTTTGTGACGCGTTAAGCCTCTCCCACATTGGGGCGGTAAGCGGTGGCGGTGACGCTGGCGGACAGTTATATACTATTGTAGCCCTTGGAATGATTTAAAACGCGGTATCGACGCGGTCGGAGCGCGGTATTCAGCAACCGCAAACCCCGCCCACTTCGCCACCGCTCGTATGTGGGTGAGCTCGCGATCTAGCAGCGGGCACCGCACGCCGTGCGGTGCCCGCTGCTAGATCGCGAATGATGTGGATGTGGAACAACATCTACGATACTATTATCCCAAAACTTGGACATGGGTCCTAGGAAGCCCGATATAACCGAAATCCATGTGGGCGAAGCCGCAGGCGAAAGATTAGAATCGAATAGATATTATAATCAAAGTAAATCATTACGGCATTTTTTCATCATCTGAAAGCGCTAACATAAGTAATAATGCTTCTTCTCAGTTATAGACCGGGCGGCCACCGCATGGTTACCTACCCCATCGAGTTACTGAAAATTACCACCTTCCACGAAAAGTAGACCTTAAATAGGTAGGAAAAATGTTGGTCTGCCGGGGCTCAACCTGGAGGAACCTTGGCGGTGCAAAGCTGTGCTACCTACTTTTGACCATCATTTTACCTCATGTGGTTACTGAACAAAACCTTTTCGTTGCTTTTAGTCTCTATTAGTAGAGTCAACATAATTATGTCTGCCGAGCGAATTCTTGGAGGGTTCCGCAGTCCAACCATTTTTAGGGGCCGCATGGGGGTGCTATTTTACCTCATCGAGTTACTGGATGAAACCAAGTTCTCCTGGTAGCTAAAATGGTCCCCTTTAAATATTAATTGGTCTGCCAGTTCGCAACCTGGCAGTTTTTGCAGTCCAACCAAATAACTACATAGCATAAAACAAAATAGCTTCCCGCTGTTTGTCCCTATGTATGCTTAGATCTTTAAAACTACGCAACGGATTTTAATGCGGTTTTTTTTAATAGATAGAGTAATTCAAGAGAAAGATTTATATGTATAATACTTGCATAATATAGCAGAGAAACACTGATAATTTTAAAGGTTTCTAATGTGTGTCGTAAATAAACACTTTTTTTTCGCTAACATTGCAAACGCTGGCTGAATCCTACAAGATAGATCAAAAAATGTACTACAGTATTATTTACCTTAAAAAGGTTCACATAAAACTTCTTGGTGGTATATGTCTATCTCTTAGGGATAACCCACAATAACCAGTTTTATCCTTTCTTTTTATGAGAAATAATGGCTTATTTACGAAGCGATTTTAAGCAATACAGCATTAATCCTTATCCAATTAAGTACCTTAAATACATTGTGCATGAATCTGATTTAGATTAATATGGCCTTAGTATCAGCATTGTACCCCTGCAAAGCCGGGGCGAGTCGCTAGTTTAATATAGTTTGAAAATTAAATGTTCTGTCTATAGACGAAATTTTATTTTTGATTTATTTGGTTGCTTTCTGTTTACCTATTATTTTCAAACGGAAATATTAAATACAATTAGTTTATTATATGCGAAAAACTATTCATTATGTACTTACTACTTACCGTAAAATGGGGGTACTTTGACATTACGTGGTTACATTCATAACTATGAATTAAAAAAAACTCTTATTTCTTGGTTTCTGAACATATCCGAACAGTTTTTTATGGCGTTTGCAGCACTGATACTGCGAAAAGCAAATGGCGCCCATACCATTAAATGTGTTTTTGTTAAAACATTTTTCTAGCAGTGCACAGGTGAAAAGCTATTTTCAAGGCAAGAAAAACTCTTACAGAGCAACGTCCAGTACAGTTTTTTTACCCCCAGTAGAAGTTGCATGTTGGCGGTACCCATGTGATATCAAGTATGCGTAGCTCCGCATACTTTGAATATTGCTCCGTCAGGAGTGTATTTCATGACTGCGACATGACTGCGACAGACAAAACTGCGCATAACACGATCGCGACAGTTTATTACTGCCGCTAACGTGATTGCGATAGAAGACTTCTGCGCATATTCTCATAGCGACTGATATCCACTGCGGCGCACCCTACTCCGATATAACGCTACTGCGACGTCTGCGACAAGTCGTTAATGCAAAACGGCTCGACTCTGCGACAAACATTTTATCCTGTGGAAAGCTGTGGTTTAGTTGGCAAATTAATTTTTTATTAAATTTTTTGGAATGTGCTCATCAAGGCCTTTCATTTGATACCCATATTATTATTTTTTTTAGTTTTTAGTGTTCCGTGCCCAAAGGGTAAAAACGGGACCCTATTACTAAGACTCCGCTGTCTGTCTGTCTGTCTGTCTGTCACCAGGCTGTATCTCATGAACCGTGATAGCTAGTATAATATCTAATATTTTTTTTTAAGTTTTTTTGTAATGTGCTCGCTCATCAAGGATTTTTATTGGACACGCATATTTGTGTTTCATTGAAAAGTTTGCTCCAATTTTGAATTATACGTGTGTAATGAGTTTAAATAAAAACATTTACGGTCAAACGCCGGCAATATTTATATCATCATCATCATATCAGCCGCATGACACCCACTGCTGGGTATAGGCCTCCCCCAAGGATCTCCACGACGATCGGTCCTGCGCTGCCCGCATCCAGTGGCTTCCCGCGACCTTTACCAGATCGTCCGTCCACCTTAACGGGGGGCCTACCCACAGAGCGTCGTCCGGTGCGCGGTCGCCATTCAAGAACCTTTCCGCCCCAACGACCATCGGTTCTTCTCGCTATGTGTCCAGCCCACTGCCACTTTAACTGAGCAATCCTCCGAGCGATGTCGGCTACTTTAGTTTGCCTGCGGATCTCCTCATTTCTGATTCCATCACGCAGGGAAACGCCAAGCATGGCTCTTTCCATTGCACGCTGGGTGACCTTGAGCCTCCTTATGGGACCAATAGTTAGCGACCACGTTTCGCTGCTGTAAGTGATCACTAGCAACACGCACTGTTCATAGACTTTTGTCTTGAGACACTGAGGTAAATCGGACACGAAGATTTTTCGGAGCTTCCCGAATGCTGCCCATCCGAGTTGGATTCGACGAGAGATCTCTTTCTTGAAGTTGGACTTACCCAACTAGACTGCCTGTCCTAGGTATACATAATGGTCAACAACTTCAAGTGTAGTGTTCCCAACATGAACTGGAGCGGGCACGACATGGGCATTAGACATGATTTTCGTCTTATCCATGTTCATCCTAAGACCCACTCTTTGGGAAGCACTTCGGAGATCTTCGAGCATTGTGTTCAGGTCTTCCAAGGTCTCAGCCATAAGACTTATATCATCGGCAAAACGAAGGTGTGTTAGGTACTGGCCATTAATGTTGATGCCGAGTCCTTTCCAGTCTAAGAGTTTAAAGATGTCCTCCAACGTGGCTGTAAACAGTTTCGGAGAAATAACATCTCCCTCTCTCACACCACGCTGCAGTTGGATTGGATTTGTGCTCTGGTTCTGTACTCGGACCGACATGATGGCATTTTTGTATAAATACCTCAACACCTCAATATATCTGTAGTCCACTTGGCACCTTTGAGAGACTGCAGCACCGCCCAGGTTTCAATCGAATCAAATCATAATCCATGAACGCCAAGCAAAGTGGCAGATTATACTCCTCGGTCTTCTGTATAACGTATGGATGTGGTCTATGGTGCTCAAGCCTTTTCGGAACCCGCCTTTCTATTGTCTAACTTCAAAATCTATCGCAATCGCTTTCAGGATGTAATCCAATGAAGTTTCTTTTTGGCACAAATAAAAATTTATCTAAGAAATGCAGCAATGTGTCACATCTATCTGTCAAACGAAAGCGATTGCGATAGATTTTTAAAATTAGACAATTAGCTCCCCGGCTTGTTTGGAACCCGGGGGCTAATTTAATTGTCTAATTTTAAAAATCTATCGCAATCGCTTTCGTTTGACAGATGGATGTGACACATTGCTGCATTTCTTTGCTAAGTTTTTTTTTTGTGCCAAAAAGAAACTTCAATGGATTACATCCTGAAAGCGATTGCGATAGATTTTGAAGTTAGACAACAGAAAGGCTGGCTTGTAATATTTTTATGAAAAACCATTATTATACGTTAGTAATGGATTCTCAAACAAAAATTGGCGGAGCGGTTTAGGTCTGTCCAGTCCGATTTAGCACCAAGAAAGTTGTCAAAATAATGTTCGAATTTCCAAGCATGTTTGAGAAAATAAATATACTTCATGAATCAATACAAAGAAACAAGCAAGCAAGTAAAATATCGTCTGTAGACTGAAAATGTAACATTTAAATTATAATAAATTTAGTTGGACTGCAAAAACTGCCAGGTTGCGAACTGGAAAATCAATTAATATTTAAAGGGCATAATTTTAGCTACTAGGAGAACTTACAAACTATATTAAACTAGCGACTCGCTCCGGCTTCGCATGGGTGCAGTGCTGATACTAAGGCCATAATAATCTACATCACATGCATGCAAAATATATTTAAGGTACTTAATTGGATAAGGTAAGGATTAAAATTAAGAAAATTGCACGGAAAATTAGAAAATTTAAGAATACTTAACCACCATATAAAATTATTTTGGACATAAAAACTTTAAAAAATTTAAGAATAAGAATAATTATTTTGGACAAAATAAACTTTTTAAATATGACGTTTGACATAGAATTAAAAGAATGCGTGCTGCAAATATCGTCAAAGAGGGTGTAATAAAACAAACAGATGCTACGGTCGGAGTTATTTTATTGAGGAAATAAATGTAATATTAGTACATTATGATACAAGTTAGCTTTGGTTGCTTATTGCACACAAGGCTGTCAGTTGCAGCCCGAGCCGCAGGCGAGGGCGTAACTCAGCCGAGTGTGCAATAAGTAAGAGCTCACGAGTTTCATTCGACGTTTTTCAACACATTTGCGAGGAAAAAACAAAGTAATTTACCACACAACAACAAATACGACAAAAACAAAATGATAATCATGATGAGAAAAGGCGAGCAGGTTTTTTTTTTGTTTTTTTCACACGCCCAATGCAAGAATATTTTGCGAACAAAGGGGTTAGTGAGCATACAGCCTACTACAAAAATATAAATTTAAGTGGTAAAATGGTAATATTTTAATATTTTTTAACAAAATATTGTAAATTAGGAATAATTTGATAATAATAAATATTTGTTTGACTTAATTAAGGACCTACACATTTATTTATTCCAAAAATGCAAATGAATTTTCAGCGGCATAAAACCTCTTTGTTGTTACTAAAAAAATAACTGTATTACCCGGTTGAATTGAAAATTCTTTGTTTACTCGCATAGAACTTGCAGTAAGGTACCTATTTAATTTTGTAGGGCTAATTCTATAACCAACTAGTGTTTTATATATTATTGCACGCGTTTGTTATAGTTCGGTTTATGGCCCTAAAAGCGATGTATTAGGGCTCACTTTACGAGCAAGTGTGTTGAAAAATTAATTTATTATTTCTTACAAAAAGGATCTTTTTTTTTTACATTAAATGGGCTTACTCTTGGCCACATTCGAGAACCATAAGGCTAAGAAGAGGCCGAAGATGAAGCGAGCTTGCCCAGAAGAAGCCTATTCACTCGTGCCTTAAATATCGCTGGGTTACATTCTTTCGGGAATACAGACGCAGGCAGGGAATTCCACTCCTTGGCTGTGCGCATTAAGAAGGAAGATAAAAAACGCTTCGTGCGCATGCATGGAATGTCAACCAAATAGGGGTGAAACCCCGCCGTGCGTCTGGATGTCCGATGGTAGAACGGGGATGGCGGAATGAGCTCATGCAGCTCAAGAGCACACTCTCCGAAATATAGTCTGTAGAACACCGCCAGACAAGTCACTTCACGGCGGTGGGAAAGACTGTGAAGCTTGGTTTTTAATAGCGCACTATCCCCTATGAGTTTTCTGGCTCTGCGTTCAACCGAGTCGAGTGCGGCTAGCTGGTACTTTGCGGACCCATCCCACAGGTGGCAGCAATATTCCATGCACGACCGGACTTGCGCTTTGTAAAGAGTTAGAAGCTGTCCCGGCGTGAAATATCGCTTAACCTTGTTCAAGATGCCTAGTTTTTTGGCCGCAGTTTGAGCCTTCGACTCGATTGTGTCACCAAAGTTGAGATCGGAAGTCATCTTTATGCCAAGGAGATCGAGATTGTCGGTGACAGGTATAGTTACACCTCGGAAAGTAGAAGTCAAGTTCAAAGTACTCTTCTTTGCAGTGAATAGACATGCCTGCGTTTTGGTGGCGTTAAAAGTGACTAAATTGTTGTCGCCCCATTGGGAGACAAGACTCAAAGTCGTATTCGTCCGCTCCACCATGGCCTCTCTCAAGGAACCAATTTCTTCCTTGCTGGCTTTTGCATTGGACAAATACCTCTCTGCAACCATGCTGTCGACTGCATACCCAACAATTCCGGGCATGAGCAGATCGTTGCTGTGCAGCAAAAAAAGCGTTGCGGAAAGAACGGATCCTTGAGGAACTCCAGCTTCTATAGCCATGAGGTCAGAGGAGCAGCCGTCAATAGCCACTCTTATCGACCGTTCACTCAAGAAATCCGAAATCCAACTGCAAAAGTCAGCAGGTAAACCATACGCTGGAAGCTTGCTCAGCAAACTAGCGTGCCAGACCCGGTCAAAGGCTTTCGAAATATCAAGCGACACTGCAAGTGCTTCGCCATGATTTTCGATTGCTTCACCCCAGATCTAAGAAAACTGAATTTCTTAGTGCTCATCACGGTTAGTTCAGAGCCACCACACCTAATATTAAATTGGTAAGTTTGGATAGACTAACATACACGTTACTAACATAACAAGTGATATATACTTGGTTATAAAGCTGTTGGGTTATAAAGTAAACGGGAACGGGACGGGAAAGGGAAAGGGGAACGGTAACGGAAACGGGACCTATAATATCTCTGAACCCAACTTTTCATTCATTATACCAACTCGAATTCAATATTCATAACTAAGACAGGACAACGTCTGTCGGGTCAGCTAGTTTCTCATAAAAAGAAAGGATGAAACTGGATATTGTGGGTTATCCCTAAGAGATAGACATATACCACCAAGAAGTTTTATGTGGACCTTTTTAAGGTAAATAATACTGTAGTACATTTTTTGATCTATCTCGTAGGATTCAGCCAGCGTTTGCAATGTAAGCGAAAAAAAAGTGTTTATTTACGACACACATTAGAAACCTTTAAAATTATCAGTGTTTCTCTGCTATATTATGCAAGTATTATACATATAAATCTTTCTCTTGAATCACTCTATCTATTAAAAAAAACCGCATTAAAATCCGTTGCGTAGTTTTAAAGATCTAAGCATACATAAGGACAAACAGCGGGAAGCTATTTTGTTTTATGCTATGTAGTTATTTGGTTGGACTGCAAAAACTGCCAGGTTGCGAACTGGCAGACCAATTAATATTTAAAGGGGACCATTTTAGCTACCAGGAGAACTTGGTTTCATCCAGTAACTCGATGAGGTAAAATAGCACCCCCATGCGGCCCCTAAAAATGGTTGGACTGCGGAACCCTCCAAGAATTCGCTCGGCAGACATAATTATTTTGACTCTACTAATAGAGACTAAAAGCAACGAAAAGGTTTTGTTCAGTAACCACATGAGGTAAAATGATGGTCAAAAGTAGGTAGCACAGCTTTGCACCGCCAAGGTTCCTCCAGGTTGAGCCCCGGCAGACCAACATTTTTCTTACCTATTTAAGGTCTACTTTTCGTGGAAGGTGGTAATTTTCAGTAACTCGATGGGGTAGGTAACCATGCGGTGGCCGCCCGGTCTATTAGCCATGTTGACTGACATCCAATCGTGGTGAAGACGCAACCAACAATGGTGCTGTAGACCGCCACTGCCGCCGTGACAGTGTGCTGTTATCACGGTCAGTCAAACGGTCGACGGTACACCGCTAACCGCCCCAATCTGGGAGAGGCTTTATGCTCGACAAAATGCCAATAAATAAAATCAAAAAATTCTCTCACTGAAACCATAAACAATTGACAAACAGGAAATAGACGATTGCAAATGGCGACCGCATGTCATCGTCGGTGCAGTGTTGCCAGAATGAAAAATTAAATAATCCACAATAAAAGTTTCCACTAATAATTAGAACATACAAAATAAACTACAGGGCAATTTGAACTTAATTAAATTCACAGAGTAAGTTAACAGTTATACTACATCTAAAATGGAACTGTTAATTAAAGATATGTTTACAATTACAATTACCTATTATCAATCAATTCATGTATTTGATTTTTAAACTGAGTTATACTACAACTGAAAAAATCTATAGACGTGAAACTTTTATCATATTCCTTACAAGCTCTAAACAGAAAAGTGCTACCAGCATATTTAGTGCTGGTAGTAGGTAAAGAAAACAATTTGTTAAGACGTGAACTTGTCCGAGGGCATCTAATACATATATTTTCCACGAGGAAAGGAGTGTCTACGAGGTTATTAAGAATCTCATAGAGGAAAACTTGGTCTCTTTCGAGACGACGATCTATTAAAGGAGGAAGATACATCGTTGCTTGCTTATCTCGACTCGATTATGAAGTGGAATATTTATTTGAAATTTAACTTTTAAGTACAGTTTAGGACTATAAAACATGGGTGTTAAATAAAAGGCACAAATAATAACACGCCATAATCAGAACAACGCCTCAAAACGAGAAAAATGGGTTTGCGACACAACATGGACGTGACTTTTGGTCACATTTTTTATTTTTATTTTTTTTTATATATAATTTTTTGTTTCTTTTTATGCTTGTCGATGTAGATATGATCAAAGTGAATGGTTAGAAAAAATATTCTAATATGTTTTTGTTAAAAATACCCTCATTTTCACCATGCATACTTTAATTTTGGTAAATGAAAATGACCCTTGTAATCATGCTTGTCTATAGCAAAAAAAATGGGCCGCGCAGCGCGATTTTTAGACAGTTTCATCCAGTAACCAGTGTTGTGATTTGTGATCTTGCCTCTTTATAAAAAAACGGCCGCGCAGCTCGATTTTTAGTCAGTTTCTTCCATTAATCTTGTAATCTTGCTTGTTTTAGTAAAAAAAAGGGGGCCGCGCAGCGCGATTTTTTGCGGGTTGCGCGGTGCGCCACGCGTAGTGAAGTGAGACGCCCGGTAGCACGTGCGCTGAATATAGTACTTTTTTGAACGGAGTTTGATCCAAAAACCTGGATTTTAATGAAAGTCCGGGTTTTACCCGGACTACAATCAGAACCCCGCCCGGACGCTCCCCGGATGCCCTCCAAACTAGGACAAATCCGGGGAAACCCAGACGGATGGCAGCCCTAGGTAAAGATGACACAAGAAGGTAAAGATGCCAGGTTTGACAGTAAGCACTATGTTTTCATCATATTATTATGATCTTTTTGTTAACCTTTTTGTTCATTCTTAATGCTTCTAGTAAATGTACCAAAATAATTAGGTATTTGTTGATTACACATAGGTATTATAATGTGAAAAGTCCAGTCAAATAAGCAAATAACTCACTGATTCTCCATTAAGTTCTTCATAATATTTCTTCAGATTAAACTCCGCTAGACTATATAATTTTATTTTGCTTCTAAGACATATTCTACATACTTCAATAGCACACATTATTAAATTAAATTTGATTAAAAACTCTCTTATTTTTGAAACTTTTATGATAACCAAAAGCTGTGTATTGAATTGATTGAACTGTTAGGTACACAGTTCAAGGGCTTATGTTTTTACTTTAAAAATTTATATTATGAATATATTTTTTTATCGTTTTCCATTTTAATCCAACCAAATCAAATCAATCGCTAATAAACAAAACTTTAATTTTTGGTTTGAGTTCTTAGACTACAAAAAGAAATGAAATATGTCAATCTAATGTCAATGTCAAACAATGGGTGCATTCCAACCTCTAAAAAAGGAAACGTCATTGATTCCAACAAATAAACCTCTGAGTCATCGATCGCCTTAAGTGCCCTCGAGACCTGAGTAATTGTGTTCTGTGATTGTAACTCTATTTATCTTCTAATGATCGCAACGCAATGTATATGTCGTAGGATAATTGTACATAGTATGAACAATTATACTTTTACAAAAAATACCGGATAATTAGAATCTAAGTCAGCTTTTTGCAATCGTCCGAGTAATGTTTAGGATTTTTACAGAAATCCAGCGCATCTTAGGTAAATCGTGAATTACCATCTTTTGCGCGTGCTGATTATAGTTGTAAAACAGCGGTTGTTATCGGGTAGTTATCCAAAGCCGCCGGTAATAACGTATAGACAGCGGCTGGCAACCGGCTGCTTATTCGACTCAATACTAAAAGGTCTTACAATTTTTACAGTTCCTAAGTCAAAATTGTTAAAATAAACGAGGCGTTATATACAAATAGGTATTTGTACTAAATTAATTATCTACTTTGTCATGGTTTAAAACATAAAATGTTAAATATTATGAATTACGTATTTTGTAATGTCAAATAAGCTAATGTACCTACCTACCTACTTATTTATACGGTACATAATGTACCTATTTAATCTGTAGGTATGAAACTCCGCTTCGCCACTTTTATTATTATTATACAATCCTAATAAGAAGGTAAGCTCGCAAAGCTTGGCGTTTCGCAATGTATGTGTACCTACAACGTCCGTTTTGTGTTTCGTGTTTTTGGAATTATGTGATCAGCCCGAGTAAGATGAAACATTTAATTTAAAAGTTAAGTATTTCAAAATAACATCGACGCAACTAAGAAATAGGAAAGAACGCTTACCTGAATAATTAAAGCTGAAGTAACGTATAAAGTAAGTAGATAGTGTGTAGATAAACAAAAATTATCACTTAGGACATTAAATGGATGGAATAAAACATAATGACTTGTTTTCAATCGTAGACAGCCGCTGTTTATGGGTGATCACCGTAGTCAGCGAAAAAAGCAGCTGGTAACCAGCTGGCTGACTAAGATAACAACGGCCTTCACATCTATAGTGCTGATTAGCTAACGTCATGGTTATGGACTGACTGATGCTCTGATTGGCTATTTGTTATTGTTGTGATTATTGTCTAATATTTCTCTAGTGTTTTGTACGAATTTTACGTCTTTCATTTTTGAAAAAATCTGAGTGCTCACATCAATCAGACATTGAAGTAGGTACAATTATTATTATTATTATTATTATTTATTTCATTCAGACAACAAGATCCATATTTTTGTTAGTAACAATAATTCTTAAAACTATGTTAGTATTCTATAACTAATTTAGACATAGTAGTTTGAGCCATATGCCACATTAAAGGGCAAACATGTTGCCTATTAGCGATGACCTTCAGGATGGTGTTGGTGCTGCCCTTCACTCTGTTTATCAAGGACACCATTTTCTTGCGCAAAACTGTTGAGAAACTGTCCGTGTACGTTTCAGCGAACATGCCAGATGCGCTACAAAAGCGAGGCAACCCCAGCAGCACCCTGAAAGCATTATTGTACTGCACTTTCAGAGCATTGAGCGATTTCTGTGTGTACTTAACCCAAAGACTGCAAGAGTATAGCGACGTGCAGTATGCTTTAAAAAGTGATATTTTGACCGCGTCCGTACTCCGTGCAAATCTTCGGGCCAGCATGTTTGCTCTAATCGACAATGCTCTGCGCTCCCTCTCAATATCAACATTGTCCTTCAGGTTCTCAGTAACCCAATGCCCGAGATACTTGAATTGCTGTACCTTGTTCAAGACATCCCCGTTCAATTTAATAGGTGGAAAGACTGATGGGCACCGGGTTCCTGCCTGAAAGACCATATACTCACTCTTCTTGACATTGTAAATCAACCCATGTGAGGCGGCATAGGACTCGCAGACCGCGAGTAGCTCTCGGATCGCTCCAACCGAGGGGGCCAGTAGCACCATGTCGTCGGCGTAGCTTATGTTATTAACACAAACTCCATCCACATAGCACCCGACAGGCATGCCGCTGAGCCTCTCGATTAGCTCGTTTATGTACAGGTTGAATATTAAGGGAGAGCTCAACCCACCCTGTCTAACGCCGCAATCTAGCCTACAAGGATCCGACAGCTCACCCATCCACCTCACATAGTTGACTTGGTTCAGGTACCAATATTTGAGAAGACGAGTAAGTTCCTCCGGTAGCCCCGTCCGAGACAGTTTCTGCCACAATATGTCATATGAGACCATATCAAATGCACGTGACAAGTCGAGAAAACACGCATAGACAGGTGTTCGTCTCTGCGTGTAGTACCCGACAGTATGCTTTAAGCTAAGAATAGCAGTTTCCGTTGACAACCCTTGTCGAAAGCCGAACTGAGCGTCATGCAACTGTATGTGCTGATTTAGATGCGAATTAAGCACACTGTCGAGCACCTTCGCTATGATGGTCGCTAGCGAGATTGGCCTGTAATTCGACCTGTCCGACACGTCTCCTGTCTTACTCTTGACGATCGGAACTACCAGAGTCTCTATTAAATCAGGGGGTAGGTACGAGTGACTGATACATAAATTAAATAATAACGCAAGCACACGCGGAAGGTGAAAACCAGCATGCCGTAGATGTTCTATGCCGAGCCCATCGTGCCCCGGTGACTTGCCTCTCATCATTTTTCTAATTGCTGTTCTAACATCAGCACCAAGTAAAACAGTCGATACCTTGGCATCCGGTGTCTCAGCATCCAACACTCTACATGGAGCCCCAAGAGGAGATTGTACTGCGAAGTGACTTTTAAATAAGTTCGCGATGTCTTTGGGCTCAGAAAAACCACCCACACTCACAGGAACGCCAGGCTTTGCATTCATTTTATTAGTGCACTTCCAGAAACTCTTGAAATCTCTGCCGGAGTGGTGTTCAGCTATCAGGTCCATTTTTATCTGTTCCTGATGACCTTGACACCACTTCAGCCTTCCCTTAAAAAACTTACGGGTTTCTATCATGTCATTATAAACATGTCCATATCTCGGTTTACCGTACCACAACCATATATAGAATGCAGACTTGGCGCTCCTGTGAGCCTCGACTACATGCCGGTTCCAACCCGCCATAGGCTTTCTACCAATACTCACACGTCCCTCAAAAGTGGCACCTGCGGCATCACTTAAAATATTTACAATTTTCCTATATAAATCATTTATAATACTTTTATGTGAGTCAATACAACAATATGAGTTTCCACAATTTTGTAAGGCACATGGGAAATCTATTTCCTTTAGTCTAAGGTTGCAAATATTTTGATACATACTAATTTGACTAGCTGATCTTTCCCCCCATTTTACTTTGTTTATTTCTGTAGACTTAAAATCACACTTTTGCCTCACTACATCTAAATTACATCTTATTACTAGAGGTAAATGATCCGACCAGTAAACATCATGTTTAACGTAAGCATCGCTAACGCACTGCCACGCGGCCGCAGTTGTAACACAGTGATCCAGCCATCGTCTAGTTCCGTGTGCCTCACTAATGAACGTGAAAGTCTCAGATGATATTCCTAATTTTTCAATGTCAGCACAATACCATTGTTGTTCAGCCGAAAAGGACGTAAGCTCATTATAAAAACGTTCACTAGGATGCGCGTTAAAATCGCCAAGGATAAAAACAGACTCGACATCACTCTCTTCAATTATCGCACTAACTGAACTTAAGCAGTCCGTAAATTCTGATAAATTTTCAACAGAATCAGTGGGCATATAGACACTTACCACTAAAATCGGTCTGTCTTGTGTAGTAAGTCTTATTGCAGATATTCGTGGATTTGTACACTGTATCACTGAAACACACTTAAACACAGCTTTCCGCCACAATAGAGCCACTCCACCATAGGGCCGCCCTTTCAACATGCCGGCGGACGTGTCAACGGCCGATGTACCTGTGCTCCCAAACTCGTCGCTGATTGAGTATAAGAAAGGCAGCTCATGCGGAAGTAGCCATGTTTCCTGAAGCGCGATGACGTCAGCAAAACCACATAACTGCCTTATGTCCTCTACGGAACGCTTTACGTTCTTGCAATTAAATGTGACAAAACTGGTATCATTCATTATGAAGAAGCAGTTTTCTGTTCGTCGTTTTTGTAAGGCAAAAAGTGTCGACATGTTATACCGTCGGGCCAAAGCTCGTTTTTTAGAAACATATCAAGACTCTGCCGCGTAACTATAATTTTGTAAGCATTGTACGGTCTATCTTTTCTCATTTTAATTTTCTGTAATAAAATCTTTTGGTTGGTTTTACTATAAACAAAGTCAACTATATCTGTTTCTCGAGTATCTTTATGTACATTCGAGAGAAACAGTGGAATTTTGATATCAGCAGCTTTAAATTTACAGTCAGGCAGTATTTTTGCCTTGCCTGTTACTCCTTCCATTCTGTTTCTATATCGTTTTCTTTGTACCTCAATCCATTCCTTAGAGTGCGAGTGATTATCTTTCCATTCACCGGGTAATTTCGCTATGTCGGCTAAAGTTTTGTTTACATTAATGTTAGTATTTACGCCGCCCGACCCCGGCGATTTCACCGCCACTGCGCTCGCGTTGATAGGAATGCGCTCCTCACAGCTTGGTTTCGTCACGGGTCGACTGTTCGAAACCGCAGTTGCGGCCTCCACGCGCGCTGTAGCTGCGTTCGCTGATTCGCTCGACTTATCGAGTGCATTTGAGATAACACTATCGGGCGCACACTGCACGGGGGAAAGAGATCGCGAGTTTTTTCTTTGAATACAATTTGGCTTAGGTGTGGCCGCGCAGTTTGGCGCGATATCTACGTTCGTATTGTCGTCGGTTGCTGTAGATAAATTCAAAAACCCTATCGGACTACTGTCAAATAAACCACCACCTCTTTTTATATTGTTCACGTTACGATCGATGTTTACTAAGGATGCATGTTTTAGATTTTCCATCTCGGATTTAACCCACTCAATTTCGGCGTAAGTATTCTTGATTTGTTTTACCTCCGATTGTAAAAGAATTATGTCTTTTAACAACCGGGTGACATCTACGTGATCGAAAGTGACCGGTGGTAACTTGTGTAGTTCCTTAGCCACAAAAATTGGGGTTTGGTCAGGATCTATGTTCTTGAGCGTGGTAATTATATCTTCTACGCATTTTTGCTCCTTGTTTTTGCGTCTAGAGATCTGCTTTTGTGTTGTGGAAATCGTGCCAAACAGTAGCTGTTTTGCACTCTCAATTTCCGCGGTAGAAAAGGCACTCACACATAGTCTAACAATACTTTCTTCGTCCATTACACTTATTTTGTTTTGGATAAAACACAACAACTCGCTTATAACTATATTGCATTGCGAACACTTCAACAGATTTGAATCCATTTTACTTTCTACATACGAACGTTACCGCGTTCGAACGAAGACTCTTTCACAATGAGTGAAATGAGTGAATTGGATGTTATACAAGTGCCGGGCTCGATCAGTGCAGACAATTTAGAGGCTATTTCCTAAAAAGAACTTTTCTACACAGAGCTAAGAAAGTTCTACAGCTCTTGTCAATATGGTAGTTAGTGCAAAACCTAAATGAAATTTCGAGGAAATTAATGTTATTAAAACTCTTAAAAATCGAAGAATTAAATACGGCAAAATTACGAAATAACCCCAAAACCCATCAGCAATAGGTATGTTCTAACCAATCAGACTGAAGTTGTTATAAATCGTCTCTTAGATTATCCAATCAGCATTCAAGTTTACGATTTTCCGAAACAAACTAGGATTTTTACAAAGATCCTAAAAATTGCTCGGACGATTGTGAAAAATCTTAGAATTCAATTATCCGGTTCTTTACAATCGTCCTAGGATTTTTCCTTTTCCTTAACAATATTAAACTCGCTGGGTTATTCAGAGTGCGTTCGTTAAACTAGGGCCAAAGTTAACATGGCGTTAGACTGCGGACTAACACCATTTTAGAGCAAAATCGTATTCAGAGTGACAGTTTAACGTTTAGTCCCACCGTTTAAGGATTAAAAGGTGCAATGTGATTGGTTTATTACAAGCATTAAACCAGGGGGCTAATTGTCTAATTTTAAAAATCTATCGCAATCGATTTCATTTGATAGATGGATGTGACACATTGCTGCATTTCTTTGGTAAATTTTTATTTGTGCCAAAAAGAAACTTCATTGGATTACATCCTGAAAGCGATTGCGATAAATTTTGAAGTTAGACAATAGAAAGGCAGGTTTTGTTAGAACAGTCTTGCACCCCAGTTTTGTAAAACATCTCTGAATAAGACAGTAAATGTATTATTTACTATGTATATGATCCAATTTATATAAATACCCACAACAAGTTTTCCTGATCCCATCTAAATTCCGATATCCTAATTCCATTTCTTCCTAATTCCGTTTCCCTAATTTTTACTCGACACTGTGCGCTTCTATAATTCCCAACGGCCCGACACGGCACCGCCCGGCAGCTGTCCAACGGCACAACAGGGAAGTGAGATGTATGGAATCATATGGAGACGCTTTTATATTTCCTCAACGGCGGGCTGATTATCTAATTAGAAACCACCTAGCGACCGGTTGCAGTTCATAGATGATAGTGATCCATTGCTACTTCTTTTTGGATTAAAAAAAAAACATACCAAAGAAAAGTAGCAATGTATGTGGAATGAAACCGGTCGCTAAATAGTTTCTTTTTAGATAATCAAGGTGCGGCACCGGCAAACTGTGCCGGGCCGGGCCATGCCGGCCACATCCTACGCTGCCGTCGAACTTTTACGATGTAGTGCGTAGCTACAAGGATTCATATGTGTGAGTGTTATTCCAGAGCAAAGAATATACAGCGTGTATAAAGGGCACAACCAGAATATTGGCGTAATATCGTCAGTGTGTTGTTGTTGGTATACTATGTGCTTGTGGAAACAAACAACACCAAAATTCAACAAATAGGTAATATTCCGACAAACAGTTATTTCGATACTGATCGGAAAGGTACTTAAAGCGGTGGGAACACGGTTAATAGGGAACTTACCAAAGTTATTTATAAAAATATTGTTACCTATCTCAACAAATAATTACCTAGATATTACTTAAGTAGGTAGTTACCTACTTAATTAAATAATGTAAGTAGTTAGTTACCTACTTAATTAAATAATTTAAGTAAGTACCTACTACCTACCTACATTGTAACAAATCATTACAGAATTTACAATCAATTTGTACATAAACACACATTACTGTAGAAAAACTACCAATTGTCAATATACAACTTGTAACAGAAAGGGGGTATCAACCCTAAAGGAGGTCAATGTACTCGTGAAACTTCCAACAGAAAAAAACAACAAATAAAAAATGTTGGCGGCAAATTCAAATTTTCTATGGAGTGTCCAAAATTTTATTTTCTTTTTGAATTTTTTTTTCTGTTGGAAGGTGTTCAGATTCACGAGTACATTGACCTCCTTTCGAATTGATACCACCTTTCTGTTACACGTTGTATAATTGCTAAACTATTATTTAATGAAATAATTATAAAGATAACAAATATCTAGAGAGAGAAGGTCAACTTTTATTTTTTATATTATTCTAAGTAAAAAGTAGGTACCACGACACAACTGTACTATGTACAAATTGTAACTTCTTCTCGTGCCGTGCCGGGCCATCGGGAATTATAAAAGCGCACATATATAAAGGTACTCTGTGGCGCACATTGGCAAATGTACAAAAAGTACGACTGTACGAGCAAGGAAAAAAAGAGTTTTTTGGCGCCATTTGTCAAGTTCGGTTCGGTATCTATTTTAATTATTTGCAAATTGATTAATAGTGGATATTGTGTCTTAAAATTGGTGCAGTTTTGTGGTACAAGTGTCTACGCAACTGAACAATATGTGGGATAATTGAAATAGGCGCGATCTTGGTTGTGTGAAGCCGAGACTTTTACTGTAGTGGTGGCTACCTCGGCAGAACTTACCAAGTAAACTGTCTTGATATACTTGGTGCCAAATCCTCCAAGCAGCATTGGAATGCGATGCACCCGCATTTTAATGTAAACTGAAACAATCTATCACTGAAATATTCAACACTTGACACTGGCAAAAATTACTTCCAAGAAGAAAGTAGATTGCCAAAACAAAAATAAGAAGAAGAAGAAACAAAAAACAACCATCGATCGAAGATTTGTTTGTTGTTTTGATTTGCGTTGATTAAATAAAGATTACATCTGCTGGAAATGGAAAACAATAAATTAATAATCAATTTTAATTAAAATTATGTGTGCTATTGAAGTATGTCGAATATGTCTTATAAGCAATATAAAATTATATAGTCTAGCGGAGTTTAATCTGAAGAAATACTATGAAGAACTTAATGGAGAATCGGTGAGTTATTTGCTTAGTTGACTGAACTTTTCACATTATAATAATTAAATGATCAAACGAACTTACAGTGAAGTTCGTTTCTAATTATCCCGGTTTTGTCGAAGAGATTTAAGTTAAATAAACATTTGAAAACATAGTCTATAAATATAGTGCTGCTTTTATGAATAAAAAACATACCTGCCACACTTCTGTTCTTATTTAAATTGATTACAGATTAACGTCAATGATGGTATGCCATGCTGTTTCTGTTACCAATGTGCAGCACTGTTGCACAAGTTCCACAAATTCAAAGAGAAATCAAACTACAGTCAAACAAAACTCAAAAATATACTTCGTAGTGGACCAGTACGTATGATACAAGTGTACCTATTAGGCTGCCTGTCCATTGACACAGAGCGAGGCGGCGGAGTGGAGGAATGAGGAAATATTCTGTTCCGCAATCCTATTGCTTAAATAGGATTGCGGAGCAGATATTTTATGCAACCCTTAGTTTTCCGCTCCGCCGCCTCGCTGCACGTCAGTGGACAGGTAGTCTTACAGTTGGCACTCAGAAGTGGGTGCCATAGTGTATTTTGTCACATTAACTCTCACTTGTTTAGTGATTTTATGAATGCAGAACTAAACTAGTATTGAGCTACTTCTGAGGATAATTCATTTATTCAGATAATATAATAGTCCTAGTCCTATATTTCTTTGTCACCAATATAGTTTTTTTACTCATTAACATTTTCAGATTACTGACAAATCTATCAGCAACATAATTTCAATAAATGAAAATGTTTATAAATGTGGTACACTTCAAATTTTAACTATGACTGACAACATGATGAAAGATTTCAAAGAGGTAAATGATGATATTAAAGTTGATGTCATTGATATAAAAATTGAAGTTGTGGAACATGACTTCGACTCCGATGATATAAAGACTCATGATGATCCTGAAAACGATCCTATTACTGAATTCGAGGAGATACATAAAGATATTTTGATCAAAGAAGAAACTACAGAGGTTACTGAATTTGAGTTAACCCCACATAACAATGTAGATTCTCCAAATGTCAAGGTTAAAAGTGGAGTGCATTTGGAACTGAAAAGAAACCCAGGTCAGGAGAAAGAAAATGTTTCTTCTGAAAAGGATGAGGAATGTGAAGAAGTAAAATCTAAAAGAAGACAAAATCAGAAGGAAGACGAAGAGTGGGTACCTAAGAAAAAATTGAGAAAGAGACCTGCTGAAATAAAAAAATATAATTTAAAATCCAAAGAAAGTAAATTTAAGGAGAAAGTATGTTTGCTGCATTCCGAGGAGAGTTGTTCAGAAACTGATGAACGTGTTAATGTGCCACCTAATAAAACACATTCACAAAACAAGGTTTGGAAAATCGTGAAAAAATTTAAAAACTTAGAAAACGCATATAATTTCGTAAAAAGTGAAAACACTTGGTCCTTCATTGCGAATAAACACACAGCAAAAGGGCTGAAGAAATACTTTAGATGCAACAAAATTAAAAGAAATGGGCCACAATGTTCTGCTCAGGTATACATTCTTGGGGATTCATCTTCAGATGAAGTGCTACTTTTCCGTACTGAGTCGGATCATGATCACAGAACTTTGAAGCTTTCCAGTCATGGACTGAGTGACCAAGTCAAGCATGAAATAAACAGATTGCATGACTTACGTTTGAAACCAAAAGCTATACTCGAAAATTTAGCTAAAATTAATAGCATAACCGTCCCCAAAATGTCTCAATTAAGAACTTATTTAATTACCCGCCGCTTGAACACATGTGAACCCATAATCAGTTTAAGTGAATTGGAAGCTTGGCTAACGGCTCGTACAACAGTTCCTGATAACGACCATGAAGTTTATGTAATCGGACATGAAATCATTGATGGATTTGAATCACCACACTTTAGGTTTGTACTCTCAACTAAGCATTTATTGCAAAAAGCAAGCGTTGTAAACAATGTCCACGCTGATGCCACATACAAGTTAATATGGCAAGGTTTCTCAGTCCTCATTGTCGGAAGTACAGATAAAAATAGAAAATTTCATCCATTTGGACTTGCTGTTTTAACCCATGAAGAAAAGGATGACTTTAAGTTGCTATTCGGCAGTATTAAGGATAACATCATGACTTTGTTCTCACAAGACTTTCACCCAGAAGTACTGGTGTGTGGTGCATCTAAGGCAATACAAAATGCATTTACGGAAGTATTTGGTGAGGATGTCATTATCCGAATGTGTTGGGCACAAGCTAAAAAGAAAATTCAAGAGCAGATTGAGAAAAATACCAGAAAGGACGTTCACAAAGAACTGCTAGCTGATGTGGATACCCTTCAAGCAGCAACTGATACAGACACTTTTAATACAGCTTCCAAATTATTTTTGAAGAAATGGGAGAAAGAAGCCGCATTCGTGAAACACTTTGAAGAGCAATGGCTAACACAGAACCGTCATTGGTACTTGGGTGTTCACATTGGTTCGCCGGCCACTAATAAAGCTCTGGAATCCCATAACAGAGTAATTAAAAATGAGTGCATTCTTCGTGAACGTTTGCCGCTGTCTCGTTTTTTAACAGTAGCTTCAGAGTCAATAAAAAGATGGTCCTCAAATGCTTCAGAGGAAACAGCTGAAAATAAAATGTTTGCGACAATACCCACCTTAAACCTGATAAATTGGAAAGAATCTTACCAATGGGCAAATTTACTGAATGAAGTCATATTGACCCACACCGATGAGTTTTATAGATACTATGAAGTACCAGCGGGCAATACATATAAAATTCAGCATTTCGAGAATTCTTGGGCTGATTTCAACGAATATAAAACTCAGTTCTTTAGCAAGTGGAAGGTAGCTTTGCCCTGTGACAAGGATTGGATGAATGGAAAATGCAACTGCCCTAATTTCTATAAAGAGTACACATGCAAGCATATTATAGGGTTGGCAATACGTTTTAAGATTGTAATCCCACCAGCAAAAATTGCCCAAAAATTACAAAGAGGGCGCCCTAAATTAGGACCCGCACTAATTGTTCAGTAATTAAATGTAAGTATTGCATTTAAGTTTATTACAGACATTACAGTGCAGTAATTATAAATGACAGACCTAGTGATTTTATAAATTATAACAGAAAGATACATACATCTTGTCATTTTATTCATTTACAAGCTTCCGCTCGCAGCTTAAACCTTTGAACAATGGGCTGATTTTGTAACTCTATTGCAATCAATCTGATTGAAACTGACAGGAATCGCAGTTAAGGCTGGCGTCCACTAGGCGCACCGAGTCGAGCCGAATCGAATCGCAATAATTCTGGCGTCTGGCGTCGATTCGGCGCGCCTCGGCTCTTCTCCAATGGACGCAGTTTCATAGTAAATGTATGGAGGCGAATTACGGAAAAAATGCAACTCGACGCGGTCGACGCGCCTGTAGTGGACGCCAGCCTTTACATTGCTGCATAAGCAGGCTAGGCGCACTCCGCGCTTTAGGACTTGTAGGCATTGGCGGATCCAGAGGGGGGGTCAAGGGGGCCATGTCCCCCCCCCCCACGAGGCCGATTGTTTTTGCGGATAACATTGAACTACGTGCCAGCTACAGCTGCGCCACAAAAAAAAAGTTGGAAATCTGACATTTTGACTATGCCATGATGAAGTCTATAGTTTGTCGGAGTTTGTCGCCAAAAACCAGAGTTTGTCGGTCTTCCGTTAAGGAGATACACGTGGCTCAGCTGTAGAGACGTCTCTACAGCTGCGCCACACAGATCTCGAAAACGGAAGGTCGTAGTGAAATTCTGATTACTTGTATGTATAGCCGTTAGTTTGTCGGAGTTTGTCGCACAAAAACCAGAGTTTGTCGGTCCTGCGTTTAGGAGATACGTGTGGCGCAGCTGTAGAGACGTCTCTACAGCTGAGCCACACAGATCTCGAAAACGGAAGGTCGTAACAGAAATCTGATTACTTGTGTGTGTAGCCGGTAGTTTGTCGGAGTTTGTCACCAAGAACCAGAGTTTGTCGGTCTTGCGTTTAGGAGATATGTGAGGATACGCTGTGGAGACCTTTCTACCTGGATCTTGAGAACGGAAGGTCGTAGCGATAATCTGATTAGTCATATCTATAGTCGGTAGTTCGACCGAGTTTGTCGCCAAATACCAGAGTTTGTCGGTCTTGCGTTTAGGAGATATGTGAGATTTTCGCTACGACCTTCCGTTCTCAAGATCCAGGTAGAAATATCTCTACAGCATATCCCCACATATCTTCTAAACGTAAGATTGACAAACTCTGATTTTTGGTGACAAACTCCGACAAACTAATGGCTACACACTCGAGTTATCAGATTTTTGCTACGACCTTCCGTTTTCAAGATCCAGGTAGAAAGGTCTCCACAGCGTATCCTCACATATCTCCTAAACGCTAGACCGACAAACTCTGATTTTTGGTGACAGACTCCGACAAACTAATGGCTACACACACGAGTAATCAGATTTCTGTTACGACCTTCCGTTTTTGAGATCTGTTTGGCTCAGCTGTAGAGAACGTCTCTACAGCTGCGCCACACGTATCTCCTAAACGCTAGACCGACAAACTCTGGTTTTTGTGCGACAAACACCGACAAACTAACGGCTATACATACAAGTAATCAGATTTTCGCTACGACCTTCCGTTTTCGAGATCTGTGTGACGCAACTGTAGAGACGTCTCTACAGCTGAGCCACATGTATCTCCTAAACGGAAGACCGACAAACTCTGGTTTTTGGCGACAAACTCCGACAAACTATAGACTTTATCATGGCATAGTCAAAAAGTCAGATTTCCAACTTTTTTTTTGTGGCGCAGCTGTAGTCCGGCACGTCATTGAACTTGCATTGAAAAGAACAGTTTTTTTTTAATTCTTATTGTTTTATATAGGTAGTGTCAGTGCCTCTATCTTTTTTAGGGTTCCGTACCCAAAGGGTAAAAACGGGACCCTATTACTGAGACTCCGCTGTCCGTCTGTCTGTCTGTCTGTCCGTCTGTCTGTCTGTCACCAGGCTGTAACTCATGAACCATGACAGCTAGAAAGTTGAAATTTTCACAGATGACGTATTTCTGCTGCCGCTATAACAACAAATACTAAAAACAGAATAAAATTAATATTTAAGGGGGGCTCCCATACAACAATCGTGGTTTTTTTGCCGTTTTTTGCTCGATATTAATAACGACAACAGGTAGACAGTTGAAATTTTCACAGATGATGTATTTTTGTTGCTGCTATAACAACAACTAATAAAAACAGAATAAAAATAATATTTAAGGGGGGGCTCCCATACAACAAACGTATTTTTTTTTTTGCTGTTTTTTGGTACGGAACCCTTCGTGCGCGAGTCCGACTCGTACTTGGCCGGTTTTTTTAAATCATAAAACGTGGCCCGAGTAGGATTATCATAGCTGACAGACATTTGGCGCATTTGACAACCATTTTACGGTTTTAAGGCGTGCGGCTGGAACAAAGCAGAGACAGGATTTTTTTTAATTTAGTGAGTCTCGCTGTGAAATCTTGCGTACATGCTCCAATCACGCAAGCCTAGCGCGCAAGCTACCAGTGCCTGATTTAGGGTTTTAACAGCCCTAGGCTAATTATGAACAGGCGCCCCCCTGCCTTATTTTTATTTTTTATTTTTATTTTTATTTTTATTTCAAGGAAGACCAACGGCAACAAACAATAATAGGTAATAAGTATAGCAGTGGATAGCCACTTAAAGGTCCTCACAAATAGTAATTAAAAATGATAAATTAATACTTACGAACTAAGATTACACATCTCATTTGATAAACCACAGTTGCTCAATGAAATAACAAAATTGATAGGTATCATAAAATTAAGTGTTGAAAAAATGCCTACTGATCGCATTCCTCGCACTGGTCACACTTGTGTTGAAAAGATCAAAATCAAATGTTCTGCACAGTTCATTGAATTTGTTGCTGGCACGCCACATAAACTCGTTTTGCCTGTAATTAGTATGGACTGAGGGCAAAAACAAGAGGGAGTTATTTCTAAGGGACTTTGAGGGGACTCTAAGTGATATCTGAGACAGCAATTCGGGACAGTCGATAGAGCATGATGCAATTTTTAGCAAAAATACTAAGTCAGAAATAGTACGACGTAATTCAAGTGGCAGGAAATGGTGCTTTCTACACATGTCATGGTAATCAGTGGAAGAATAAGGAACCTTTGTTCGGTAGCATAAAAATCGTATAAACTTTTTCTGTATTTGTTCTAGACGCGCTATGTAGATATTGTACCTAGGATTCCAAACCTCATAGATTAGGGGGTCACAACAAAGTTGGTAACGATCGCGTAAGTGGCTGACTCTAGGTTCACAGGATGGAGAGGCACTCTCTGATGCTAAATATGTCAGTCTGTTTGCGTGAAGTGGTTGCGTTCTTTTTATATGCAGGCTGAAAAATGTGTTATCGTTACCAAAAAAAAACGATAATGTAAGTGGCTGACAATAATACAGCAAGTAAGTACTAGTTATACTCACGTGTATTACGGAAGGACTGAACAAAATTCGGTTGCGTTATGGAGCCACGCCAGTTCAAAGATGCTTTATTGTTACCAAAAAATAACGATAAGGTAAATGGCTGACAATAGTACAGCAAGTAAGTACTAGTTGTACTCACGTGAACTGTGTAAGGACTGAACAAAATTCGGTTGCGTTTCGTAGGTATAAGTGATTAAAGTTACAAGGATACAATTAACTTTTTGTTTGTTTGTCATGTATAAACTCAAAAAGTACTGATCCGATTTTGATTTTTTTTCACCTAAAGAAAGCTACATTATAAGCAAGTAACATAGGCTATAATTTATTTTCAAAAATGTAAGAGACCCTACGAAAATGGCAATAATGAAACCCACGATATCAAAAATTTCTCTATCAAAGTATCTATTTGGCATGCGCTGTGAAAACTATTGATGATATATAAAAATAATGTAGTGTACGTTTATAGTTCTCATTATTACCCACAAAAATGTCCAGGAAACTATACGTGTTACTATTATAGTTTAGTCACAATAACCGCTTTTTGTTCTAATTAGTCAATCAAAACTGGGGTGAAATGGAAAGATGATGACATTTGTGATATAAGTAATTCATTAACTTCTATTTATTATTATTATTATTAATTAATTTCTAAGCATGGTCAACATTCTGCAGAGGCTTTTTCATACCATGACCTGCCTTTCTATTGTCTTATTTAAAAATCTATCGCAGTCGATTTCAGGACTGTGGATGTGTTACACATTGAAGCTTCTTTTTGGAACAAATAAAAACTTACCAAAGAAATGCAGCAATGTGACACATCCATCTGTCAAACGAAAGTGATTGCGATAGATTTTTTGAATTAGACAATTAGCCCCCTGGTGTATTTATCCTACCAAGTTCGTCCTCCTAAACTTAAACCCACCGTACAGCTTCAGCGTAGTTTTAATAGCATCGATTACACGCGTCTACTCGATGACGCTGCCAACATAAACTGGTCACCAATTTTCTCGTCTAACTCTGTGGATGAACAGGTCGATCTCTTTAATAAATATATTACTCATCTCTATGACAAACACGCCCCCATAAGACCCGTTAAAATCAAACCTCTTCCAGCACCCTGGCTGACGGATGACGTACGGAAGTTAATGGAGAAAAAGAACAGAACCAAATCCAAGTTCAAGAGGTCAATCCTTCGGAGCGCAATGAATCTAAATAAAACTGCGCTAGGAATAGTTGCAATACAGTAATTAGGGACGCCCAAATACGTAACTTTCATAAATCTGTTGAAAATGAAGTTCCAGCTAGGAAGTTTTTAAAATCTGTTGGGATTGGCAAAACTCATCTTAACACTCCTAGTACCAATGATAATTTCAACCAACTTAACAGCAATTTCTGTGCGTCCATGCCTATTGATAGCAACCTAAAAGCTATAACTTTGCAACATCTTTCTAATTTGCCAACCCATGATCAATCCTCTTTTACCCTTGATCAATTTACTGACTGTGATGTAAGGAGAACCATTTTGCCTATTAACTCGTCTGCTGTAGGTGCTGATTCCATTACCCGTAAAATGATCCTTCCTATACTTGACATCCTCCGTAATTATCACTCGTAATTATCACTCCAATAATTACGCATATCTTCAATACCTCTATCTCCACTGGATCATTTTCAACAACCTGTTGAAAATGATCCAGTGACACAACCAAGGACACTGAAGTTATGGAACGTCGAGAGCTCACAGTGTTGACTTTACTTGATTTCAGTAATGCTTTTAACTCTGTTGATTTCGATATCCTTTTCGGCATTTTACGTTCTTGGTGGTGTAATATCAAAGCCGGCGTTCCTCAGGGTGGCGTCTTATCTCCACTTCTCTTCTCCATCTTCATAAATTCTATTACATAATCCATTTCTAGTTCCTGTCATCTATATGCCGATTATTTACAGATTTATACTCAAGCACCATTGTCTGAGCTTTCTCAAGTAATAACCCGAGAAAGCTCAGACAATGGTGCGGCTACCAACTCCGACTTATCAAAAATCAGCAGCTGGAGTGAATCCTTTGGTCTGACTGTCAACCCGGCTTAAACTCAGTGCATTATTATTGGCAGTTCTTATTTCGTTTCTAGGATTGATCTCGAACAGCTTCCTTCGGTTCATTTTGATGGCACTCTCATCCCGTTTTCCAAAACCCACATAAAGCCACATAAAGTTGGCCATGCGAAAAACAACCAGGTCTTAGATCGACACCAGCGGCTTTAAGCGTCTGACCCGTATTTAGGTAAGTCGATATCAAAAATTAGGGCCAAACTGTCAGCTCCTTCACTACGTGGAGGTACTCCCAGCTTATGTTAATATATTATGTTAAACAACTTTAACCTGATCTCTTAGATTGCCACATCAGATGATCTTCGTTTTTTTGTATATTAATGCAAATAAATTAAACTTGGTTCTGCATCAGGTGTTCCAGATCTTCGAGTTTTATACCTCAACAAAAAATGCTCATCAGGTTGAACAACTTTTGCTAAGATGACATTTTTATATTTTGTATAGTTTAGCTTGACCATTATGGTTCTGCATCAGGTGTTCCAGATCTTCAATTTTTACACCTCAACAAAAAATGCTCATCAGGCTGAACAACTTTTACTAAGGTGTCATTTTCATATTCCGTATAAACTATCTAGAACAATAATGGTCCAACTAAACTTAGTTGGACCATTATTGTTCTGCATCAGGTGTTCCATTTTCCAAAATCAGTTATACCCTAAACTATGTCAGGCTTAACAGCTATATAACAAAAAAGTTTCATTCGAATTCGTTCAGTATTTCCGGAGATTAGCGTGTTCAAACAGACAAACAAACAGACAGACTGTTCTAATTATCTTTTTTTTTTCAAATTCTTACTCTATTACTATGTCTCCATCGCCCCAGATAGTTTTTTTTAAATATATGTAATGTACTTCTTGTCAGCTAAAAAAGTCTGGAACGAGTGGTAGGAAAATATAGACGATTCAAAAGTACTTAATAATTAAGTTTATTTGAATAAAGCTTATTTGACTTTGACTTTGACTTTACAGACACACTTTTTTTTTACTGTTTTATTATATGTAAGGATAAGGATATTTACTAGCACAAAATATAACTATTTACTAAAACTTAGCCAGGGAATCTATGTTCACCCAAGCAGGCCTATAGGCTGTTCCTACCACTAAGGAGTATCCATTAATTTTTGTAGATAACTACATTTGCGCCATGGAATCACCTGGTTTTTTTAAATAACGCACTCGGAGTTTATTACAAGTATAGAATCCTACACCACCTCCCCGACCACCACATATATGTAGCGGACGAGGTGTACAATAGTGTACAAAGGTGTACAGTTTCTAACCAGGTGGTGCAGATGCACACCCCTACTGTCCCGCCCAAATAAACGACCCTACACCAGAAACATATCATGATCATGATACAAATGTCATCATCTTTCGATTTTACCCCTGTTTTGATTGATTAATTTGAACAAAAAGTGGTTATTGTGACTAAACTATAATAGTAACACGTATAGCCTCCTGGACTTTTTTTTGGGTAATAATGAGAACTATAAACGTACACTACATTATTTTTATGTATCATCAATAGTTTTCGCAGCGTATGCCAATTAGATACTTTGATAGAGAAATTTTTGATACCGTGGGTTTCATTATTGCCATTTTCGTAGGGATCTCTTATATTTTTGAAAATAAATTATAGCCTATATTACTTGCTTATAATGTAGCTTTCTATAAATGAAAAAAAAATCAAAATCGGATCAGTACTTTTTGAGTTTATACATGACAAACAAACAAAAAGTTAATTGTATCCTTGTAACTTTAATCACTTATACCTACGAAACGCAACCGAATTTTGTTCAGTCCTTACACAGTTCACGTGAGTACAACTAGTACTTACTTGCTGTACTATTGTCAGCCATTTACCTTATCGTTATTTTTTGGTAACAATAAAGCATCTTTGAACTGGCGTGGCTCCATAACGCAACCGAATTTTGTTCAGTCCTTCCGTAATACACATGAGTACAACTAGTACTTACTTGCTGTACTATTGTCAGCCACTTACGTTATCGTTTTTTTTTGGTAACGATAACACATTTTTCAGCCTGCATATAAAAAGAACGCAACCACTTCACGCAAACAGGCTGACATATTTAGCATCAGAGAGTGCCTCTCCGTCCTGTGAACCTAGAGTCAGCCACTTACGCGATCGTTACCAAATTTGTTATGACCCCCTAGTATATCACTGGCGTATTCCAAGATGCTCCGAACAAAAGAACAGAACAAGGTTTTTAAAGTTTTAATAAGGGAGAATTCCTTTGCGCAGCGCATAAGAAACCCAAGTGACCTTGATGCTTTAGTCGCAACGCTATCGATATGGGAGTCGAATAACAATTTGGAATCGTGTAATACACCCAGATCGCGCACAACTAACTGACGCTGCAGCAGAGCACCCTTGAGAGTGTAATCAAAAAGAACCGGACTGTGTTTGCGACTAAAGGAAATAAAATAACATTTAGAAGGGTTAAGATCTAGCTCATTAGCCGAACAGTAACTCTCAAGCCGAGCCAAATCTGCGTTTAGGGCCATCGCATCATCCCGTGTTCGAATTTTAGCAAAAATCTTCATGTCATCAGCAAAGCAGAGCAACTTAGAATGATGAAAACATGAACCAATGTCAGCGATAAAAATTACGAAGAGCAGAGGGCCCAGAAGCGAACCCTGAGGTACCCCACTGAGGTACTTATATTCCTTCCTGAGCCTACCCTGATTTTTTAACCGACTTAAAAAAAGAGGATGTTATTAATTCGACAGACTGATTTTTTTTATGTTAAGCTACCGGCCGCGACTTCGCTTGCGTGGAAAGTTACCTATTTTTCTATCCCTCGGGAACAAGTAGGTAAGTTTTTTTGAGATAAAGGGTACCCTATTTATGCCCTTTTCTCTACCTCTGACAATGTGTATGCAAAGTCACGGTCAAAGTAAAAATATATTTGTTTAAATAAATTTAATAATTAACTAGTAGGTAGTACTTAATCGGATAACAATAAATTCCCATTTTGGGTATCAAAAATACTGAATATATCGTTCTGAAATACTAAGTGGGCGACGGACTGAGGGCGACTACAAATGTTGAAAATGGGTGACCTTAAAATACAAATTGAGTAACTAGTTATTCAGAACGGGCGACCAAATTACTATTTGGGCAACAACCTTTTAGGGCACACAAAACGTTTAAAATTTTGCATGTATTATTTTTTATTAATAAAGGTGCTTATTATCTTAATCGAGATAACAAAATACCATGTTGAGCAGCTTTTAAATCAGTTATAGGTATGTATAGTTGTTACCTACTTGGCATAACAGTTGCCCACTCAGTATTTTTGTCACTCATTTAGAATTTTCACTGCTAACTTAAATTATTTGTCTCCCACATTTAGTCGTCCGTTTTACGTATTTTTGTAATCCACAGTTAGTCACGCGTTTAGTTATTTTATCACCCAAAAAATAAACCGCTGCCAGGTTTAGTATTTAAATATCCCATTAACAGTCGCTTTTAATTATTTCCAGTCACTCAATTAATTAATTCTATAATTAATTAAGTGCTTTTGACTGGTCTATATTTTCCTACCACCCGTTCCAGACTTTTTTAACTAACAAGAAGAACAGGTGCAAGAACAGAAATAAGTATTAATATTTACAAACTGTATAAGTGTTATCGTTACCAAATATAGGTAACAGGATTATACTTTATGGAACTATATAGTGAGTATCGCTATTAGCAAATTAATCATTTGTGTTTCCTTACATAAACTAAATTTTCATATATACTATTACTAATGTATTGACCTGCCAAAATTAAAAGGCTTAAGTACTTTTAAACTTTAAACAATGATCTCAAGGAATCTCTCCACTTTTTTTTGAAGCACAAAAATATTTTCATTATTACTTGGTTGGCTCCACTTGGTTTTTTCACAATCGAAGTACTTTCATTAACACTCATTTTACATTTTCAATAAAACGAACAAAACTATGTAAGTAATACTTAAAAAAAAAACAACGTGTCTATCAATACGTGAGTTGTGAGCACGCCTGTCACTATCACCAAATACGTAATTAATGACAAAAATTTAACTCTACTACTCGGGCCCGGTCAAAGCGAAATTTGGTTAAAGTTTTTATTTCTACCTACCTATTCATTGTGTAAACAAAGAATGACCATTCTGTTTTTTTCATGTTTCGACTTTTTAGTGCCGCACGTGCAGTCTTTTTTGTTTTAGAGGTTTGCGAGCTGGGTGTGCGTTTGTGCCTCTGCCTGGTCGCACTATGGGGCACATCTGTGTGTCAGGTCGGGGATGAATGGGTGAAAGTCCATCTGAATTGTTCCAAACCCAAGCAAGATTTTCCGCGTGCATTTTAAAATTTCAAAATGTTATTTTTTAAATAAGTGGTGCTTGCAAGGATTGCTTGAAGCTAAGCGCCCCCCTGGTCCTTGCGCCCTAGGCTTAAGCCTTATAAGCCTGTGGGTAAATCAGGCCCTGCAAGCTACCCGCCTGCCCGGATGAAACCACATATTACAAGATTAGTGGATAAAACTGGCGCAGCGCGGGCCTCGTTTTTAGGGTTCCGTAGCCTAAATGGCAAAAAACGGAACCCTTATAGATTCGTCATGTCTGTCTGTCTGTCTGTCCGTATGTCACAGCCACTTTATTCCGAAAGTATTAAGACTACACAGTTGAAACTTGGTAGGTAGATGTATTCTGTTAACCGCTTAACGAATTTAATACAAAAATAAGAAAAATAAAAGATAAAGGGGGGCTCCCCATACATGAAACTGAAACTGAAAAAAATTTTTTTCTTCAAACCATCACGTGTTGGGTATTTATAGATAGGTCTTTAAAAATGACATTGAGGTTCCTAAGACAACTTTTTCTCAAAGTCAACCGTTTGAAAGATATACACCGCCAAAGTGGTAAAATGTGTGTCCCCCCCCTTTAACTTTTGAAATAAGAGAGTGAAAAATCTAAAAAAAATATATGCTGTAGATTTTAATAAACACTTTCAACTAAAATTGGTTTGAACGAGATATAGTAATTAGTTTTTGAGATATAGCACATTTTCCAAAACCGCAAATATAACTCTGTCATTCATACCAACACTGTGAAAAACAAAGTTACTTTTGCATACGAAAACTGATAGGTGGTATTAAATATGGTATGGTATAAGGTAACTACGGAACCCTATGGCGCGTGGCCCGACACGCACTTGGCCGGTTTTTCTTTATTATAAACAGACAAGATTAATCGACGAAACTAACTAAAAATCGCGCTGCGCAGCCGGATTTTTTTTACTAAAGACAGCCTAAAGTACAAGATTAACGGATTAAACTGAAATAAAACACTTTTTTAACGGATACTAGCGCGGTTTTATTGAATGTACTTTGGTATTTAGTTGGTATTTGGTTTGATTTTTGGTTTTCCCGACGTTTCGGCACCTTTGCAGCTGCCGTGGTCACGGGGGACTGAAGCTACCCGTGAGCCTACCCTAAAGCAATGAATTTTTTTTAGACGTTCAGAAATTAAAATTTAACAAAATTTTTAATTATTTTATGTTGATTTATAATTTAATTTTATGAATTATTTAATGCTAAAAAGAGAGATAATCTACTGAAACTACCACCATTTCATAAAATTGGGAGGCCCCTCCAAGAAAGAAATGGCGAAAGAAAACTTGGAGAGGAAGCCGACCTCCGTCTTTTGTATTAATTTATTTGCAAAAGGAACTAACCGTATCATTAGATCTTACAGTGTGTGTGAGGGGCTTTAGCTTGCTTTAGCTTGTGAATGATGGGGTCATGGGGAATGGGGAATAGTTTGAGATGACATTTGCCCAACTATTTTGCAAATAAGATATAACTAAAAAAAAAAGGCTTTTTTACAACAGGGACTGAAAAGGGGTCTTAAAAATTTGAAGTGGAGCTACTAGGGCATGTGGGTGTATCATATGAAAGAGCGCCGTTTGCACGTTTTTAAACATTTTTTCTTTTTGTTTTAGGCCGCATAGTTTTTGATTTATACTGAAAAATGTAAAAAAAATATACCGTTCCCCCCCCCTTATCTCCGAAGTTTGCAAAGAGAAAAATCTGAAATAATTCTATGTGATAGCAGTTTATATAAAGATTACAGGAAAAATAAAACGATGTCTCAATATAGCACACTTTCTTAGAAATTATCAAATTTCTAAAATAGTTAAGATTAGTTCCAGTATCGGTCAAGAGATGGCGCTGACCTAAAACTGCAATACTAATTTTATTATACTACTCTGCAGTGTGGTTTAATGGTGCAATTATGATGGTACGGAACCCTCGGTGCGCGAGTCCGACTCGCTCTTGACCGGTTTTTTTACTAAAGACAGACAAGATTAGTGGATGAAACTGACCAAAAATCGCGCTGCGCGGCCGCTTTTTTTTTCTATACACACAAGTATAACAGTTGTAACTGACTAAAAATGGCGCTGCGTGGTTGTTTTTTTACTAAAGACAGACAAGATTGGTGGATGATAATGACTAAAAGTGGCGCTGCGCGGCCGTATCTTTTACTATAGGCAGACAAGACTAGTGGATGAAACTGACAAAAATCGACCGCTTTTTTTCTATACACAAGCAAGAGTACAAGCATAACAGTGGTAAATAGGGTTGCCAACTTCTTTTGCATCAAATATAGTATTTTCAAGATTATTAGTGTAAAAATATAGTAGATGGCGAAAAAGTCCAAAAAAATACAGTAGGTTGTCCTTTTTGAATGGAGGATATTAAAGATAATAATAATAATAATAATAATCTTTATTTTCTCATCACAAACATTAATCTTAAATTATACCTATTTATATAATATGTACTAAGCTAGGTTTGTGTGAGACTGACGTCTCAAATGGGTAAGTAAATAGTAAATACCCATTGCAAGATTGTTGCATTTTTCATTCTTAAGTACTAACATTTTCATAATTTATTCAACAACCAATATTTTTTGTGATTAAACAAGTGTTTAATCATAGAAAATATTATACAATTACTTAATTATGTAATGATTTTTTGTTGCTCTAGTATTTTTTTTTTCACTTGAAAAATATAGTAGTTTTGCCTACGATATATATTTTTCAAAAAATATAGTAGGCGAGCCCTAACTATAGTAGGATACTATATTATATAGTAAGTAGGGTTGGCAACCCTAGTTGTAACTGACCAAAAATGGCGCTGCGCGGCTTTTTAGGGTTCCGTAGCCTAAATGGCAAAAAACGGAACCCTTATAGATTCGTCATGTCTGTCTGTCTGTCCGTATGTCACAGCCACTTTATTCCGAAAGTATTAAGACTACACAGTTGAAACTTGGTAGGTAGATGTAATCTGTTAACCGCTTAACGAATTTAATACAAAAATAAGAAAAATAAAAGATTAAGGGGGGGCTCCCCATACATGGAACTGAAACTGAAAAAATTTTTTTTCTTCAAACCAACACGTGTTGGGTGTCTATAGATAGGTCTTTAAAAATGACATTAAGGTTCCTAAGACAACTTTTTCTCAAAGTCAACCGTTTGAAAGATATTTACCGCCAAAGTGGTAAAATGTGTGTCCCCCCCCTTTAACTTTTGAAATAAGAGAGTGAAAAATCTAAAAAAAATATGCTGTAGATCTTAATAAACATTTTCAACCAAAATTGGTTAGAACGAGATATAGTTATCAGTTTTTGAGATATAGCACATTTTCCAAAACCGCTAATATAACTTTGTCATTCATACCAACACTGTGAAAAACAAAGTTATTTTTACAGACGAAAAATTATAGGTGGTATTAAATATGGTATGGTATAAGGTAACTACGGAACCCTATGGCGCGTGGCCCGACACGCACTTGGCCGGTTTTTTAACTTAAGACAGACAAGATTGGTGGATGATAATGACTAAAAGTGGCGCTGCGCGGCCGCATCTTTTACTATAGACAGACAAGATTAGTGAATGAAACCGACAAAATTCGCGCTGCGCGGCTGCTTTTTTTACTACAGACAGGCAAGAGTACAAGTATAACGGATGAAACTAACTAAAAATGGAGCTGCGCGGCCGTTTTTTTTACTAAGGACAGATAAGATTAGTGAATGAAACTGTCTAAAAATTGAGCTGCACGGCAATTTTTTTTACTATAGACAGGCAAGAGTAGGTACAAAAGTAGTGAATGAAACTAACTTAAAATGACGCTGCACGGCCGTTTCTTTACTATAAACAGACAAGATTAGGGGATGAAATGAAACTGACTAAGAATCGCTCTGCGCGGTCTTTTTTTTTACTATAGACAAGCAAGAGTACAAGGTTAGTGGATAAAACTGACTAAAAATCGCGCTGCACGGCCGTTTTTTTTTACTATAGACAAGCATTTTTCTGAAAAATCAGATGTTTTGTGCATCCTAAGGCATCCTCCCTTAAATAGATATCTTTGTAAGGTAAACCTAGACCCGAGGCTCCGAGGGCCCCCCCAAGCTTGAATCCTGGATCCGCCCCTGCTTGTAGGTACTATTAGTTACTCTGTCAGTCACTCACCCATACCTACCGCGATAAGTACCTACAGCCACAGAATACATAATAGTACAAATTCAACAAAACAAATCCTTAAGAAAACGAGTGAACTCATCAAAAAATATTCAGAATAGTTAGATCTTGATGACGATTATCTTATTCCATCCTGCCCTACACCGCCGAAACTGTATGGGTTACCGAAAATACACAAAGACAATGCTCCGCTGCGTCCGATTGTAAGCCAAATTGACTCACCAACTTATAAATTGGCTAAACACGTAGCAAAAACACTTGCACCACTGAGAGGTAACACATCAGCCTTTGTAAAGGATTCCTACCAGTTTGTCAGTGAGATACAACATCTACATCTCGCTGATGATGAAACTATGGTTAGTTTTGATGTTCAGTCCTTATTCAGCATGCTTACCAGTACAGGACTGCATTGATATCATCAGGAAAAAGCTAGTTGACAACAACATGCCAATTGAATATGCAGAACTACTAGAATTATTCCTAACATCTGGCTATCTGTTATGGAACGAGGAGTTCTACGTGCAAGTGGACGGCGTAGCAATGGGCTCTCCTGTATCCCCCATCGTTGCTGACATTTTCATGGAGGATTTTGAGGAGAAAGCACTAGCACTAGTGTCCCTGCATTTCTTAACCATCTTAACTCCATAAACCCCAACATACAATTTACTATGGAGTTAGAGGCAGACAATAAACTAGCTTTCCTAGACATTCTCATTATCAGGAATCCGAACCAAACCTTGAGCCACACAGTGTATCGTAAAGCAACCCATACAGACAGATACCTTAATGGTGACTCTCACCATCATCCTATACAGTTAGCTACCGTAGGGAAATCTTTGTTTCAGAGAGCCCGCGGAATCTGTGACAAACAACACCTGACTGCTGAGCTTCAGCACGTCCAACAAGTAGTGCGTAACAACAAGTTGCAAGTACATCTCAATCACAGAAAACGCGCCAAACTAGCCACAGTAGAGCGTCAACCTGCCATCCTACCATACTTGAAGGGTGTCACTGACAAGATTGGAAACATTCTGAAGCGAGCGTCAATCAAAACTTACTTCAAGCCGCCGAAGAAGATCAACCAATTCTTACGACCTGTCAAGTGTAATATCCCCCTTCAAGCTGCAGGCGTCTACAAACTAGATTGTGACTGTGGACTCTCCTACATCGGGCAAACAAAGAGAACCATAGGGACCCGCGTCAAAGAGCATGTAGCTGACATGAAACATAGGCGCGATAACAAGTCTGCAGTGAGTGAACACGCCTTTGAGAAGCCCAACCATTATATTAGATTTGACAAACCCCAAATCCTTGCTAGGGAACGTAGATTTATCCCTAGAATGCTCCGCGAGGCTATCGAAATAAATAAATATCCTAATTTCAATAGAGATGATGGTTGGAAAATTCCACCAGCTTGGGACCCCATCATTCACAAGCTAAAGCCCCTCACACGCACTGTAAGATCTAATGATACGGTTAGTTCCTTTTGCAAATAAATAAATTAATACAAAAGACGGAGGTCGGCTTCCTCTCCAAGTTTTCTTTCGCCATTTCTTTCTTGGAGGGGCCTCCCAATTTTATGAAATGGTGGTAGTTTCAGTAAATTTTCTCTCTTTTTAGCATTAAATAATTCATAAAATTAAATTATAAATCAACATAAAATAATTAAAAATTTTGTTAAATTTTAATTTCTGAAGGTCTAAAAAAATTCATCGCTTGAGGGTAGGCTCACGGGTAGCTTCAGTCCCCCGTGACCACGGCAGCTGCAAAGGTGCCGAAACGTCGGGAAAACCAAAAATCAAACCAAATACCAACTAAATACCAAAGTACATTCAGTAAAACCGCGCTAGTATCAGTTAAAAAGTGTTTTATTTCATAATAGTACAAAGTACAAAAAATTCACTCCGCATAGTCATTTAAATAAATAGCGACTCTTGCTCAGACACAATAAAGTGCAATTCAGGTCGCACACCGCTTCCTTGCCTACAGTTATATTCACCTACAGGTTGCCTCTCTTTCTATCGCGTAGCTCTTACCTCTTCTAACAACTTAAGGGGTTGTCTTCTTCTAATCCTTCAACGCTCGTGCGGCCCCATCGGGCCGCACAACACAACAATGGAAAATCTATTGTCTCATTTTCTGTGCTTAAAAGATTAAATACTTTATTACAAGTTTTGTGTTTATAATGTGTACCTACCTACTTAAATGTGAAAAAATTACGTTTCAAATAAACCTAGCCTAGATGTACAGTTAACGCCACATTAGACTATGTGTTTAATTTGAGGCAGTCTTTATGCCACCGCCATGCGCCACCATACTGTTGCTGGTTACGGAATCCTTAAATCCAGAAATGTAGGTATTTAGTAAAGTAGGTATAATTCACTCAAAAAAAAAAGAATTTGGTAGGTACCTATTTAGGAAATTTGATCGAGAAAAAATAGTCACGACCCGCCTCGAATATAAGTACCTATAACTACACGCTTTCCTACCTATAGCACAGAATACATAATAGTACAAGTCCTATAGAAGGTTACACCTACTTATCAAAAATAGGTAAGTACTCATAAAAATTACGAGAAAAATAAACAAAATATAAATCCTATACATTTAAGAATCTTTCGGTAAAGTGAATAAACCGGTTAAGAGCGAGTCGGACCCGCGCACCGAGGGTTCCGTACCATCATAATTGCACCATCAAACCACACTGCAGAGTAGAATAATAAAATTAGTATTGCAGCTTTAGGTCAGCGCCATCTCTTGACCGATAGTGTAACTAATGTTAACTTTTTAGTTTGACAATTTCTAAAAAAGTGTGTTATATTGAGACATCGTTTTATTTTTCCTGTAATCTTTATATAAACTGCTATCACATAGAATTATTTCAGATTTTTCTCTTTGGAAACTTCGGAGATGAGGGGGGGAACGGTATTTTTTTTATATATTTTCATCATAAGTTGAAAACTATGCGGCCTAAAACAAAAAGAAAAAATGATTGAAAACGTGCAAACGGCGTTCTATCATATGATATTCCACCTGCCCTAGTAGCCCCACTTCAAATTTTTCAGACCCCTTTTCAGTCCCTGTTGTAAAAAAGATATTTTTTTATTATTTATTTCTTATTTGCAAAATAGTTGGGCAAATGTCATCTTAAACTATTCCAAATTTCAAGTTGATACCATTAGTAGTTCTCGAGATATCCAGCTGTGACAGACAGACAGACTGAGTCACACCATAAGGGTTCCTTTTTTACCATTTTGGTACGGAACCCTAAAAATGAAAACTTTGAATCCTTCTGTTTATTGCGACAGCCGTCCACGCAACAATTATTAGTATTACGATGCTCCATTATTTATAAATTATAATTATAGTGCACGGTACAGTGCTGGGAGCAATAAATAATGATCGATTGACCGTCATAGAGGCACAGAATAACGCACGTGTGTACTCACAAGCGCGGGGGCAACCCTGACTTTTTTTTTTTTTTATACACAAGGGTATAGTGCTTGGCCTTCATCTCACCAGCACGCGTAGCATGACCAACATCGAGATAAGATTCGACTCACAGAACAATGGCTTGTCTACACCGAAATGTCACTTTTGTCGGGTTGAGATCGAGATACTCATGCTCGCATTTAACAACTAGTAGACTCGTATTGTTCTTTGTCGTGGCCTAATGTCAAAAGTCGACAAACACGAGCTTTTCTCTTCAACTGACATTAATTTGACAGTTGAATCAGAGAAACTTGTCTACCACCCTTTGAGTAGTCGAGAAGATCGAGAGAGAGTTCACAGACTAATAAGAAGATTCGAAATAGTTTTCTACGTATTTTATTTTATATGAATCTAAATTTCGCAATAAAAATAAATCTAAATTGTCCGTGCTTATATTTTATTCCTTAAAAACTTAGTAGTCTGTGTTATCTTTTCAAAATACTCTAAATAAAAGAAAGGCAAACAAATTTATATCCATACAGCTATATTTAATTCGTTTTAAGAGTTTAGCTTGTGAAATCTATAGAAAGGAACGGTGCTTTATGAGAAATAAAGTAATTATTTTCTATTGGCAATATTATTCTTCTCGAGCTCGAGAGAGCTTGTCTACGGAAGAGAACGCTTTCTTGAGTGCCTCTTTATCTTAGAACTTATAAAAAAAATGAGAATCATGTTTAAACTAAATTATTTCGGATCATTTTAGATAATTTTGACGTTTATTGGTGTTGAAATAAAAAGATTACCTTTAAAATTACTTTTTTTATTAAAAGACATTAAAAGGTTGTAAAATTCTGAGAACTAGTCCCTCCTGTCTGTCAAACTGTGCTCAGCAATCGAGAGGCGACGAGACGACAAGTCTTCGTAGACAAGAGTCCCGTTGCTCATGCTACGCGTGCAGATGTTAAATGACGATAAGGCCGAAGGTGGAAGCGCACTACACCCGGAATACTGGCTATCTTACCTCTAACTGCCGGAACACAACAATTTTTAAATTGTTGTTATGGCGTCAGACTTACGTAAGATGGTGGTATCTAGCCAGGCGGACTTGAAATAAGCCCTACCACCAACCAAACCGAGTACAAATTGTACCCCCCCTGGGAATCGAACCCGGGACCACAGAGGCGGTCACTGATTTCGCAACTCCAAGTTGTCGCGCGCTGTAGGTACTTATCGCGGTAGGTATGGGTGAGTGACGGATGCCTGCTATTACTATTATAATATTCTGTGAATGTACATAGGTTTTAACTTCGAGCAACAAAGGCTTTGTTTCGTCACAAAGGGAGAAGCCTTAGCGATTATTACTCTATTCAAATTATTCTGGCATTTTTTGCGGGGGGAGGGAAATGCACACAAGTGCAGTTCCGCATACCCACATACAAAAACAACACTGTAATGACGACGCTCACACATAAAAAATAAAACAAAACAGCAAAAATTTGTGTACGGATGAGTCACACATCAAAATATGACACGTTATTGACATAAAGGGCTGGGCTCAACTGTCGATGCAGCAATATCGATACGGAAAAAGGATAAAGGTTACAAACTCAATCATTTTACGATGGGGTGAATAACAACAAAGAGGTCATTTTTATACGCTCGAGCTTTATACAAAAATCTTGAGAGTGTAGGTGATTAGGTTGGGATTAATGTATACCCAGGGAAGTTGGGCTCAGGCTGCTGACACTGAACATCGCTCCATGACAGTACTGCTATCTGCACACCCAACAATTTGAATTTTGAAAGATACCGACCGACTGTTGAATAAAAAAATAGCAAACTGATTTTGATAATGTCGTCAATATAGTAAAATATATCATTATTTTTTTAAGAAACTGTACATTCAATGTCTCAAAAATGGCTTCATCATCCCTGATTTATCATAATATGATACCTCATTCGAGGTGGTAGGTATATTGAAGGAGATATGATTTTTTTCTGAAGTGCGGCGGCGCGAAACTTTGAATGCCACCCCTCCTTACCTACCAAGGGGGGGTACCTACCATCCATCTCTCTTAGCGTGGTTGTTTTATGTCATTGGAAAACTTCTAATTTTACGCATGGGTCGGTCATGGGATGGGTGACCAAAAATGTATTATCTCGAGCTCCTCCGTGCCTCGGAAGGCACGTTAAGCCGTTGGTCCCGGCTGCATTTGCAGTCGTTAACACCCATCAATTCGCATTGGGCCCGCGTGGTAGGTTATCGCCCATCTTCCCACCTATAAGGAAGGCCTGTGCCCCAGTAGTGGGGACATTAAAAATGGCTGATGGTCAACTATAAATACTAAGTATAAAGTACTGTTAGGTACCTATTTGCTTTCTCGCAGTCAATGGTAAAAAGTAGAGTACACAACACAACTCGTGAAAAAAAATTTCATCTCGGTTCTTTGTATACCTCGAACTAAATTCCCTTTTTATTCACTTGTTGTATAATCTACTATTTCGAAATTTATTTCGCGATATCTGTCGCGTCGCGCTCACATCAGTGCAAAGCAAATCATGCAAACATCTCGCAAATGTATTTGACGCATAATCAGGGCCAGATTGACCAACACTTTATCGACAAACATTATTTAACGGTAACATCACTAAGTTGCCCATCGGCGAGAACTCGGATTTATCTAGCGACGGATCTGAAATTTGTACGGACGAGCCATGAACTAGCAGACCCGATGTCACTGAACAAATTTGACAACTAATCAAGAATAAAATATACGAATTTAATGTTTAAATGTAAACAAATAGCAATAATACGATAAAAATTTACTTTTATGTGAAATGTAACACCGTCTTTTTGTATACTTGATGTTCAAGACCTCTTTTAACAGCAAAAAACTCATAAATTCGACATTTTAAACACAGCAGCGTTCACATGCGCGACTGGACTCGGTCTAGAAAGAAATCCGGGCGCAACTGGTTTTACTAATGCGTATGCCCATTTGGGCTTGTACTTCGGCAGAGGGGAACGCTTCGTATGGCTTCTCTTTCTTTAGAAGCCCGTCTTACTCTAAGGGTTTTAATAGCAATTTCTTTCATTACCTACTATCTTTAGAACCTTGCATATCTGCTATCTCAACTGGACCGCAATTTTTTCTATTGAAATATAAACCTTAACGTTTTAAGGATAAAGTGTATTTTCGTATACACATAAATACAACGTGCACCTTCCTGTTGTACGAAGTATACCTACTTATAATTTCCTAATTCCTTGGATGTGTAGATTCGTCCTTTTCAGGACAGGCGAAGGTCCTAGCCATACTGCCAGTTCTTGAGTTGAATAGTTCAGTTTTTCTAGATTTTCTAGTAGATTGTTTCAGTTTACATTAAAATGCGGGTGCATCACATTCCAATGCTGCTTGGAGCATTTGGCAGCAAGTATATCAAGACAGTTTACTCGGTAAGTTTTGCCGAGGTAGCCGACCACTACAATAAAAGTCTCAGCTTCACACAACCAAGATCGCGCCTATTTACATTATCCCCACATATTGTTCAGTTGCGTAGACACTTGTACCACAAAACTGCACCAATTTTAAGACACAATATCTACTATGAATCAATTTGCGAATAATTAAAATAGTCACCGAACTGAACTCGACAAAATCCCGCCAAAAACTCCCCTTGGATTTTAGTGATCTGTGCTAGTGATGCGCGATTATTACTAATTTCAATAATCGAATTAACTTATGTCAGATTAGTAATATACTAATTTCAATAATCGAATAAGTATTACTGTTAAGTATTACTTAAGGCCTATACCCAGCAGTGGGTGTCGTGCGGCTGATATGATGATGATGATTACTTTTGAGAAGTGGCTCTACGCAAAACTATGCCTTAATTTACAAGCATAAAGTTCATTATCGCTTGGCGGTTGTGAAAGTTACTAATCCAAATGAGTATCTAATTATTATCGATGATACCTATTAAACGAAAGTTATAACTCTATTTTGAACGAATTAACGTAAGAAAATTGTATGAAATCACGATCGACCAATTTTTGCGGGTGAAGGGGAGGTATTGGTATTGGTGATGGGCTCTTTTCTCCGCATTTAGACTCCCATTTGGTCCGTTATGCGTGAACACAGCATGGTGTGGCTAGTCAAGCCATCTCAGCTCCTTCCAGAAGCGCAGAAGCCTCCTGGGGCGTTCACAGGCTTCTAGGAGCGACCTCACGTCTTTGAGGATTTCTGCCCGGTGTGTGGCCAAACCCACGCACTCCAGCATTACGTGGGCGGCTGTTTCCTCTGCGTCCAGGCATCCTCTACATAGGGGACTGTCTGTCGGGTGAAGGGGAGATTACACTTGTCAAATAATGACAATGTTATTTTATTTTATTTTATTTTAAGATATTAGGGTGATTAAGCCGGTTTTCGGCCATAATTGCCGGCCAAATATTATGGATTGTGTAACTCATACATCAGTTCTCGTTCACGCGGCCGAAAAGCAAATGACCTCCCAAAAATGAATTTAGTTACCCGGCCATCTAAATGTATCACACCGAATACTTTACGTGTTTAATAGTCCAGTCAAAATATCCATCCGTGCTTGAAAAGATCCGGTCGTTCTGATTTTAACACGTTTTTATTAGGTTGCTTTCTCGTTTTTTGTTTGTCCGCAAAGTTTGCGAACGATTTTAAACTAGCTTCCCGATTAGCTATAGACTTGAAACTTTGACGTCCGCAAAGTCATTTAAATAAATAGCTACTTTTGCTCCGACACAATAAAGTGCAATTCAGGTCGCGCAGTGCTAATGGCCTACAGTTATATTCACCTAGTAGTTGCTTCTCTTTCTATCGCGTGCTCTTAGCTTTTCTGACGTCGCAACGTTAGGGTTGTCTTCTTTTAAATGAACTGCGTAGCATATATCATAATGTGAAAAACGACAATTGTTTATTGGTTTTTTGATTTTGACATCTGTACACGGCACAATAATGTTGATTCGACGTTGTTACTATTATAATAGAGACAATACCTACGCAGGCAGTCAGATACCGCCGCGCGACTACACAGGCGGGCGTGTGGCGTTCCTCTGCTCACTTGTGTCTTTGAAGGCACGGCTAGCAGTAGGTGCTTATCGCGCGACCTTGAGCAAGTGAAGGAGGCCAGCCCCCCTTTTCCCCCCAACTTTCTATTCGTTTGAACGCTACGCTTACTTTTAAAGCTTAAATATGCAATAGATGATTAAATCACATGTCGCAAACTTATGTAAATCACAGACTTCGATGTATCAAATCAATAAAATAAAATATCTTCACTACTAATTAGTAATAAAGTCTGTCCATCCTTACTTGTCTTATATGGTAAACAATCTTCACCCAACTCTTTATTGAAATAATCATTTATAAAATAAAACAAATGGTTTTCCACACAAAGATTACGAAATAAATTGTTAATAAATTAACAATAATTTCATAAACTTACTAACATATTTTTAAATAACGATTTAAGTTTAAAAGACGTATGACAACTGTCAAAAACTGTTTACTAAATAAGACAAGTAAGGATGAACAGACTGTACATGTTAATGGTCATTCGAACTATTCGAATGATTGTAATAATCGAATGATCATGCTTAAACGCGCATCACTAATCTGTGCTCATTGATTTCAGCAGTCTGTGCATTGCATTGATTGTCAACTGTCAATGTCAATCAACCATCCATCGAACATCGAAGAGAGATTTTGTACTTAGAGTAAGACGGGCTTCTAAAGAAAGAGAAGCCATACGAAGCGTTCCCCTCTGCCGAAGTACAAGCCCAAATGGGCATACGCATTAGTAAAACCAGTTGCGCCCGGATTTCTTTCTAGACCGAGTCCAGTCGCGCATGTGAACGCTGCTGTGTTTAAAATGTCGAATTTATGAGTTTTTTGCTGTTAAAAGAGGTCTTGAACATCAAGTATACAAAAAGACGGTGTCACATTTCACATAAAAGTAAATTTTTATCGTATTATTGCTATTTGTTTACATTTAAACATTAAATTCGTATATTTTATTCTTGATTAGTTGTCAAATTTGTTCAGTGACATCGGGTCTGCTAGTCCATGGCTCGTCCGTACAAATTTCAGATCTGTCGCTAGATAAATCCGAGTTCTCGCCGATGGGCAACTTAGTGATGTTACCGTTAAATAATGTTTGTCGATAAAGTGTTGGTCAATCTGGCCCTGATTATGCGTCAAATACATTTGCGAGATGTTTGCATGATTTGCTTTGCACTGATGTGAGCGCGACGCGACAGATATCGCGAAATAAATTTCGAAATAGTAGATTATACAACAAGTGAATAAAAAGGGAATTTAGTTCGAGGTATACAAAGAACCGAGATGAAATTTTTTTTCACGAGTTGTGTTGTGTACTCTACTTTTTACCATTGACTGCGAGAAAGCAAATAGGTACCTAACAGTACTTTATACTTAGTATTTATAGTTGACCATCAGCCATTTTTAATGTCCCCACTACTGGGGCACAGGCCTTCCTTATAGGTGGGAAGATGGGCGATAACCTACCACGCGGGCCCAATGCGGATTGATGGGTGTTAACGACTGCAAATGCAGCCGGGACCAACGGCTTAACGTGCCTTCCGAGGCACGGAGGAGCTCGAGATAATACATTTTTGGTCACCCATCCCATGACCGACCCATGCGTGAAATTAGAAGTTTTCCAATGACAGAAAACAACCACGCTAAGAGAGATGGATGGTAGGTACCCCCCCTTGGTAGGTAAGGAGGGGTGGCATTCAAAGTTTCGCGCCGCCGCACTTCAGAAAAAAATCATATCTCCTTCAATATACCTACCACCTCGAATGAGGTATCATATCATGATAAATCAGGGATGATGAAGCCATTTTTGAGACATTGAATGTACAGTTTCTTAAAAAAATAATGATATATTTTACTATATTGACGACATTATCAAAATCAGTTTGCTATTTTTTTATTCAACAGTCGGTCGGTATCTTTCAAAATTCAAATTGTTGGGTGTGCAGATAGCAGTACTGTCATGGAGCGATGTTCAGTGTCAGCAGCCTGAGCCCAACTTCCCTGGGTATACATTAATCCCAACCCAATCACCTACACTCTCAAGATTTTTGTATAAAGCTCGAGCGTATGAAAATGACCTCTTTGTTGTTATTCACCCCATCGTAAAATGATTGAGTTTGTAACCTTTATTCCTTTTTCCGTATCGATATTGCTGCATCGACAGTTGAGCCCAGCCCTTTATGTCAATAACGTGTCATATTTTGATGTGTGACTCATCGGTACACAAATTTTTGCTGTTTTGTTTTATTTTTTATGTGTGAGCGTCGTCATTACAGTGTTGTTTTTGTATGTGGGTATGCGGAACTGCACTTGTGTGCATTTCCCTCCCCCCGCAAAAAATGCCAGAATAATTTGAATAGAGTAATAATCGCTAAGGCTTCTCCCTTTGTGACGAAACAAAGCCTTTGTTGCTCGAAGATTTTGTATGTTTTTTGTTGTTGTTTTGTTATGATTTTACCTCTAGAAAACAATAAAAAATATAGGTTCATATAGATCTTGTATAACTTTTTATAGTAATAATTATCTAATTTAAACGGAAAGCCTTTGAACTGTGTTAATAACATATAACTTCAATTACACAGCTTTTTGGTTAACATTGTAAGTTTAGTATGAGACTTTTTAATAATTAAAATTATGTGTGCTATTGAAGTATGTCGAATATGTCTTAGAAGCAATATAAAATTATATAGTCTAGCGGAGTTTAATCTGAAGAAATACTATGAAGAACTTAATGGAGAATCGGTGAGTTATTTGCTTAGTTGACTGAACTTTTCACATTATAATAATTAAATGATCAAACGAACTTACAGTGAAGTTCGATTCTAATTATCCCAGTTTTGTCGAAGAGATTTAAGTGAAATAAACATTTGAAAACATCCTTACTAATATTATAAATGCGAAAGTCCGTTTGTTTGTTTATTTGTTTGTTTGTTACGCCTTCACGTCTTAACTACTGAACCGATCATCATGAAATTTTGCATACACGTTTTCAGGGGTACAGAAAAGGACATAGGGTACCTTTCATCCCGAATAAAAGTATTGTTCCTGAGGGATAGCAAAAAACTTTCCACGCAGACGAAGTCGCGGGCGGCCGCTAGTAGTCTATAAATATAGTGCTGCTTTTATGAATAAAAAACATACCTGCCACACTTCTGTTCTTATTTAAATTGATTACAGATGAATGTCAATGATGGTCTACCTTGCTGTCTCTGTTACCACTGTGCAGCACTGCTGCACAAGTTCCACAAATTCAAAGAGAAATCAAACTACAGTCAAACAAAACTCAAAAATATTCTTCGTAGTGGACCAGTACGTATGATACAAGTGTACCTATTAGGCTGCCTGTCCATTGACACAGCGAGGCGGCAGAGTGGAGGAATGAGGAAATATTAACCAATAGGTTCCATGAAAACTTCGCTCTGAAATCCTATTGGTTAATATTTCCTCGTTTTCTGCTTCACCACTCGCTCCACATCAATGGACAGGGTGCCTTACAGTTACTGTTGGCACTCAGGAGTAGGCACCTTAGTGTATTTCGTCACCCTAACTTTCACCCCTCAGGATCAGAAGGACAATCTAGTAAAACACCCTTGTAGTATAAATGATGTTAAAGTAAAATAACCTACTAGTAAAACGTCTGAAATTTAAAATCGTCATGTTAGTAGAATGTCTGAAATGAATAAACGGCATTTTGGGCAAAAGGACTTGCCGATACTAGAATGTGTACATTCAAGTGCACAAAATAAAACATCATTAGGTAAATTGTGTAGGTGGCAAGAACTAAAATAAATAAACGCACATTATTTGAGGGGCAAAAACGTAAGAAGTGACCTTATCTTTGATAAAAAATACATAACGGAAGTGAAAAAAAATTAGAAAATTTGAAAAAGAATTAAAGAGCGAACACGAGACAGGTGAGTTGGAGAAACGACCCAAAAAAACTGTAGAAATCCATAAAAACCATCGTTGAAAAACCAGCAAATAATGAGTCCAACGCAGAACTTCTGAATATTAAAACAAAAGCTACTGAATCTGTGGATACATGCAATAAGCACTCTGCAAATATGGGTAAAAACCTTTCGGATAAACTATTAACAGCCCTTAACAAGACCGAGCAACACTTGGCCTCATGTTTTAAGCAAACAAATGCCAGTGATAAAAGCTTTTTCTTACGACCAACAGACGAGAAAGAGGTTAGTAATTTTATAGCGCAGCTGCAAATAAATAGCGCCCCTGGACCTGATGGCATAAAACCAGCTTTGATTAAAGATGTAAAAACTGTAATAATTCCTCCACTTACTTATATCTTCAATCGTAGTATTGCGACAGGTTTATTTCCTTCTAGCTGGAAATTGGCAAATGTGATACCAATACACAAATCAGGACCGAAATCAGATTTGTCGAACTACCGCCCTATATCATTGCTTCCTATCTTCTCCAAAATTTTGGAGAAAATTGTAAATATTCGTCTTATGAATTACCTCGATAAGTTTGACCTTTTGTCAGCTAAACAGTTTGGCTTTCGACGGCAACGATCTACCGAAAACGCTGTTACGCTCCTCACCAAATTGGTGTCGGAATACTTGGATCAGGGAGAAAGTTGCGTGGGAGTTTTTCTAGATTTCTTGCCAAAGCTTTCGATACCATTTCAGTGCCGATCCTACTTCAAAAACTTCAATTTTTTTGCGTCAGGGGGTTGGCACTGGAATGGTTTCAGAGTTATCTCACTGGCAGATCGCAAAGGGTCAAAGTGGGTGACACACGTAGCATTGAACAACCTATTACATTCGGTGTGCCGCAGGGGAGTGTACTGGGCCCATCCCTGTTTATTATGTACATGAATGACATACATGCATTAATACCAACATGTCCAGCAGCCATTTTTAATGTCCCCACTGCTGGGGCACAGGCCCTCCTGAGTGAATAAGGAGGACGGGCCATAACCCACCACGCAGGCCCAATGCGGATTGGTGTTAACGACTGCAAATGCAGCCGGGACCAACGGCTTCACGTGCCTTCCGAAGCACGGAGGAGCTCGAGATAATAAATTTTTGGTCACCCATCCCATGACCGACCCTTGCGAACGTCGCTTAACTTCCGCAATCGCTGGGCCAGGCGCTAAACCACTGCGCCACCGAGCTCCTCAACCAACTATCAACTCAACCAACTAAATACCAACATATCAGAACTTATTTGCTACGCTGACGACACCGTGGCCCTATTTCGAGGAGGTACTTGGCAGCAGGACGTGCCGGACTACAGCTGCGCCACAAAAAAACAGTTGGAAATCTGACTTTTTGACTATGCCATGATGAAGTCTATAGTTTGTCGGAGTTTGTAGCAAAAACCAGAGTTTGTCGGTCTTCCGTTTAGGAGATACATGTGGCTCAGCTGTAGAGCTGTACACACACGAGTAATCAGATTTCTGTTACGACCTTCCGTTTTCGAAATCTGTGTGGCTCAGCTGTAGAGACGTCTCTACAGCTGCGCCACACGTATCTCCTAAACGCAGGACCGACAAACTCTGGTTTTTGTGCGACAAACTCCGACAAACTAACGGCTATACATACAAGTAATCACATTTTCGCTACGACCTTCCGTTTTCGAGATCTGTGTGGCGCAGCTGTAGAGACGTCTTTACAGCTGAGCCACATGTATCTCCTAAACGGAAGACCGACAAACTCTGGTTTTTGGCGACAAACTCCGACAAACTATAGACTTCATCATGGCATAGTCAAAATGTCAGATTTCCAACTTTTTTTTGTGGCGCAGCTGTAGTCCGGCACGTGGCAGCAGGCTATGCAAAAAACCGAAAATGGCATGATTCATTCATGATTTATCTTCTTACATTGAACTTTGATGAAACGAAATATCTGTGCTTTCACAAAACCTGCGCCTCGCAACCGATGAATTTGACAGAGTTAAAAATTTATGCTTGCAATGACACATCTTGTTGCAACTGCGTTTCAATAAGTCGCGCAGAGTGTATAAAATATCTTAGAATCGTAATTGATGAAAAACTTTCATTTAAACAACAAGTTGACCTCCTATCTAAGAGACTGCCGAAACAAATCCACATTATGCGCTTACTTCTTCGAAATTCAGCGGACAAAGGTCTCTTGGTCAATATTTACTTCACGCTATGCCAATCGATTCTAAGCTACTCCATTCCAGTGTGGGGAGGCGCATGCAAAACAACTATGATACGTTTAGAGCAAGGGTGGCCAACCTTTTCCACACTTGGGCCAAAATTTGGAACGGAAGTAGAATTTTACCTCGGGCCGCACTACCAAATTTTATGTATAGTGCGCGCCAGATAAGTCCGACTTTAAAAAAATGTGCTTGGCTCCGCGGGCCACAAGGTAACAGACGGCGGCGGCGTGCCGCATGTGGCCCGCGGGCCGCGGGTTGGCCACCCTTGGTTTAGAGAGAGCACAGCGATCAGTTATAGTAATGCTTAAAAAAAATCGACGGTATCCCACTTCTGGGGCCCTATTTTTGAATCGCTCGGCAGGCGTCGAGCGCTCTTTTCGACTGATTTTCGTTCGACATATGACTCAAAACAATGAGATGTCGAGCGAAAATCAGTAGAAACGAGCGCTCGACGCCTGCCGAGCGATTCAAAAATAGGGCCCCAGATCTATACCGGGAGGCTGCTGTAATGAATGTTCGACAAATATAATATAATTAAAGTTTTCACAATTGGACATCGTACCACGCTAAATTCCCCCGAATACCCCAATTTGATTAAAAAACGTGTTTTCCGAATTGCTCTTTCACAAGCCAAAACATCTTTTGCCAAAAATCACCTAGCAAGCTAGTACAAGCTAGTCTTAGTGTGTTTTTTTTTTATACACAACGGGATAGTGCTTTCCCTTCATCTCACCTGATGTTAAATGACGATAAGGCCGAAGGTGGAAGCGCACTACACCCGGAATACTGGCTTTCTTTCCGCTGCTAACTGTTTTAAATGTGCGTTTTATAAATAAAGATTATTTCTATTTCATTACGATAATAGAAAGATAAGCGCATTTTAGAATGCATTTTAATTGTCACATACCTATGAGAAAAAGTTTTTTATTTGTTATAAAAAATACTTAAAATTAAAATAATTTACTTTTTATCTTTGATTTCTTTTGTGCGTCAGTGTAGCAGTCCTTTTGCCCAACATGCTGTTAGTTCTACTAGTATGACGATTTTAAATTTAAGACTAAATAAGTGAAAGTATGACATTGTCCTTCTGATTCGGAGGGACTTTCACTTGTTTAGTAAGTTACAATGGATTATGAATGCAGAACTAAACTAGTGTTGAGCTACTACTGAGGATAATTCATTTATTCTGATAATAGTCCTATATTTAGAAAGAAAATAATGTAGGTACATTATTTTATTTCTTTGTCACCAATATTGTTTTTTACTCATTAACATTTTCAGATTACTGACAAATCTATTGACAACATAATTTCAACGAATGAAAATATTTATAAATGTGGTACTCTTCAAATTCTAACTATGACTGACGACATGATGAAAGCTTTCAAAGAGGTAAATGACGATATTAAAGATAATGCCATTGATAAAAAAATTGAAGTTGTGGAACATGACTTTGACTCCGATGATATAAAGACTTATGAAGATCCTGAAAACGATCCTATTGCTGAATTCGAGGATATAGATAAAGATATTTTGATCAAAGAAGAAACTTCAGAGATTACTGAATTTGAGTTAACCACACTTAACAATGTAGATTCTCCTAATGTCGAGGTTAAAAGTGAAGTGCGTTTGGAGCTGAAAAGAAAACTAGGTCAGGAGAAAGAAAATGTTTCTTCTGAACAGGATGAAGAATATGAAGAAGTAGATAAAGATATTTTGATCAAAGAAGAAACTACAGAGATAACTGAATTTCAGTTAACCACACATAACAATGTAGATTCTCCTAATGTCGAGGTTAAAAGTGAAGTGCATTTGGAGCTGAAAAGAAAACTTGATCAGGAGAAAGAAAATGTCTCTTCTGAACAGGATGAAGAATATGAAGAAGTAAAACTTAAAAGAAGACAAAATCAGAAGGAAGACGAAGAGTGGGTACCTAAAAGAAAATTGAGAAAGAGACCTGCTGAAATAAAAAAATATAATTTAAAATCCAAAGAAAGTAAATTTAAGGAGAAAGTATGTTTGCTTCATTCCAAGGAGAGTTGTTCAGAAACTGATGAACGTGTTAATGTGCCACCAAAAAAGACACGTTCGCAAAACAAGGTTTGGAAAATCGTGAAAAAATTTAAAAACTTAGAAAACGCATATAATTTTGTTAAAAGTGAAAACATTTGGTCCTTCGTTGCGAATAAACACACAGCAAAAGGGCTGAAGAAATACTTTAGATGCAACAAAGTTAAAAGAAACGGGCCACAATGTTCCGCTCAGGTATACGTTCTTGGGGATTCATCTTCAGATGAAGTGCTACTTTTCCGTACTGAGTCGGATCATGACCACAGTTCTTTGAAGCTTTCCAGTTATGGACTGAGTGACCAAGTCAAGCATGAAATAAACAAATTGCATGACTTACGTTTGAAACCAAAAGCTATACTCGAAAATTTAGCCAAAATTAATAGCATTACCGTCCCCAAAATGTCTCAATTAAGAACTTATTTAATTACCCGCCGCTTGAACACATATGAACCCATAATCAGTTTAAGACAATTGGAAGCTTGGCTAACGGCTCATTCGACAGTTCCTGATAACGACCATAAAGTTTATGTAATCGGACATGAAATCATTGATGGATTTGAATCAACACACTTTAGATTTGTACTCTCAACTAAGTATTTATTGCAAAAAGCGAGCGGCGTAAACAATGTCCACGCTGATGCCACATACAAGTTAATATGGCACGGTTTTTCAGTCCTTACTGTTGGAAGTGCAGATAAAAATAGAAAATTTCATCCATTTGGACTTGCTGTTTTAACCCATGAAGAAAAGGATGACTTTAAGTTGCTATTTGGCAGTATTAAGGATAACATCATGACTTTGTTCTCGCAAGGCTTCCAGCCAGAAGTATTGATGTGTGGTGCATCTAAGGCAATACAAAATGCATTTACGGAAGTGTTTGGTGAGGATGTCATTATCCGAATGTGTTGGGCACAAGCTAAAAAGAAAATTCAAGAGCAGATTGAGAAAAATACCAGAAAAGACGTTCACAAAGAACTGCTAGCAGATGTGGATACCCTTCAAGCAGCGACTGATACAGACACTTTCAATACAGCTTCAAAATTATTTTTGAAGAAATGGGAGAAAGAAGCCGCATTCGTGAAATACTTTGAAGAGCAATGGCTAACACAGAACCGTCATTGGTACTTGGGTGTTCACATGGGTTCGCCGGCCACTAATAAAGCTCTGGAATCCCATAACAGAGCAATTAAACATAAGGGTACTTTTCGTGAACGTTTGCCGCTGTCTCGTTTTTTAACAGTCGCTTCAGAGTTAGTAAGTAGATGGTCTTCAAATGCTTCAGAGGGAACAGTTGAAAATAAAATGTTTGCGTCAATACCCACCTTAAACCTGATAAATTGGAAAGAATCTTACCAATGGGCAAATTTACTGAATGAAGTCATATTGACCCACACCGATGAGTTTTATAGATACTATGAAGTACCAGCAGGCAATACATATAAAATTCAGCATTTCGAGAATTCTTGGGCTGATTTCAATGAATATAAAACTCAGTTCTTTAGCAAGTGGAAGGTAGCTTTGCCCTGTGACAAGGATTGGATGAATGGAAAATGCAACTGCCCTAATTTCTATAAAGAGTACACATGCAAGCATATCATAGGGTTGGCAATACGTCTTAAGATTGTGATCCCACCAGCAGAGATTACCCAAAAACGACAAAGAGGGCGCCCTAAATTAAGACCCGCACTCATTGTTCAGTAATTAAATGTAAGTATTGCCTTTAATTTAAGTTTATTACAGTGCAGTAATTATAAATGACAGACCTAGTAATTTAATAAATTATATCAGAAAGATACATACATCTTGTCATTTTATTCATTTACAAGCTTCCGCTCGCAGCTTACAAGAATCCTTTGAACAATGGGCTGATTTTGTAACTCTATTGCAATCAATTTGGTTTAAACTGACAGGAATCGCAGTAACATTGCTGCTTTAGTAAGAATCAATGTGACAACTATCTTACTAAAAGCAGCAATGTAACTGTTATTTCAGTCAGTTCCAATCAGAAGTTGATTGCAACAGAGAGTTACAAAATCAGGAGGCAGGCGGGGCCTTATTTCCAAATCGACATTTTGGAATCCTTACTAATATTATAAATGCGGAAGTCCGTTTGTTTGTTTATTTGTTTGTTACGCCTTCACGTCTTAACTACTGAACCGATCACCATGAAATTTTGCATACACGTTGCCAGGGGTACAGAGAAGGACATAGGGTACTTTTCATCCCGAAAAATGTATTGTTCCCGAGGGATAGCAAAAAACCTTTTCACGCAGACGAAGTCGCGGGCGGCCGCTAGTTTTAAAATATATGTCGCTAGGTAGGTACCTATGTACTGTGACGCCCTGGCTGGCGTCGCATGAAAACTTCTTGCAAGCTTCTTGCATTGACCGTGTGGTTAAAAAGGTACAGACTCAAGGTACTTTAATTAGGGATAATGAGGATCAGTAACAGGTTTGAATCCTATAGTTTTATTGATATAATATAAACACATATTGATAGCTATGAAACCTAGAGAAAGATTTTAAATCCGTTTAGAAATGGTTGAGTTATAATTATATAAGGGTTTGAAGGAAATGCCAAGCTCAATGCAATATATGCTTTATCATCACATACGACATAAGGTTCGCGTACGTCGCGATGACGTCATAAGGACCCCCAAAAAACTAGTGTTTTAGCTCTTAGCATAGCTAATCATGTGGTCGCATAAGTTTTCAAAGCCACTAAACAAAAATCGTTACTGATCCTCATCAAAGAGAATGTAAAAAACTAGCGTTTTAATAAGGTTTTAATCCTCATTATGTAGTGAACACAGATCACAATCTGTGAAAAAGGGATAATTTTTCGCAAACTTGACTCAGCTCCAACCATAAAGTTAATATTACCTTATTAACTTTATGGCTCCAACACAAAATAGAGAGCATAGACACCCTGTAGCAGGGTTGCCACCCGTCCCGATTTTGCCAGGACTGGCCCGATTTCGATGAAATTGTCCCGCGTCCCGACAATCCATCAGTTTTGTCCCGATTTTTGATGAGGACACGCAATCAAAATCTGTGTTGATAAAAAAATGGGTCGAAATATTTAAAAGCATAAAAGACAGCAAGTTAAATGCCTTATTTTGCTTTGTATCTCGTTAAGAAATCGTTGTTCTGTAGATTTAATGAAAGCTGAATTGCAAGATCCAAACCCCCCCCCCCCCCGCTCCCTTGTCCCGACTTTTATGTTCCTAAAGGTGGCAACCCTGCCCTGTAGGGTTTGAAATTTGAATACCTACTCAACCCCCCTATTACAACTTCGTAAAACTTACCAGTTTTCTGAATGGATATCAATGCGTCTCTTTTATTTCCTTTACAGCGAGAAAGAGATGTAGCTATAGCAAATTATAAACCTGGTAAGTTTTAAGAGGTTGCAATTCCCCCCTGGGGGCTGATTACGTTACGTAACTCTGTTGCTAACAATTCTCGATTGAAATCGCAGTTACATTGCCGCTATAAGTAAGATAGTTAACAAACACATTGGTGGTTCTTACTAAACAAAAAAATTGAAGATATTACAAATAGATCAAGATGGTGCACTAGAAATAAAATAATATTTTTTTGCAATGCAAACTGGATTCTATGTAGTTACAGTTTTACTTTCCTAATACCATATCGTGTAGTCAGCCTAGTCACAGAATAGCTAATAGTACAAGTACAGAAGCAGCACTCGGCAAAGTCATTTAAATAAATAGCGACTTTTGCTCCGACTCAATAAAGTGCAAATCAGGTCGCGCAGTTCACCTAGTAGTTGCCTCTCTTTCTATCGCGTGCTCCTACCCTTTCTGACGACGCAATGTTAGGGTTGTCTTCTTTTAAATGAACTGTGTAGCATATATCATAATGTGAAAAACGACAATTGTTTATTGGTTTTTTGATTTAGACATCCGTACACGGCACAGTAATGTCGATTGGACATTGTTACTATTATAAATAGGCAATATCTACGCAGGCAGTAAGATGCCGCGCGACTACACAGGCGGGCGTGTGGCGGCCCGCTGCTCACTTTTGCCTCCGTAGGCACGGCTAGCGGTAGGTGCTTATCGCGCGACCTTGAGCGAGTGAAGGAGGCCAGCCCCCCTAGTAGAGTAGGACGCACTCCATAATAGCGCTGTCTCGAGCTTTCATTCTTAGTGTGCTATCTTATTCTATTTGTAATATCTTTGGTCAGAGTTGATTGCAACAAAATTAAAAAATCAGCCCACAGATCATTTTGGCGCTGGCTGTACTGTACTGACATTAAAAAGTAGCAACACTGTAGTATCGTCCCTTTCAAACCAACATAATGGTTTAAAACGGGACGACACTACAGTATTGCTACTTCTTAAGAGCGTGCAGTCTGCACACTAGCGCCGCCATTGGAAATAAAATCATAGTGTTAAGATAAAAAAGAAATTATGAATTATCTCTCTGGAGTGCACTGCGAATAATCTTTGCTTTACTTTTTATCCCTTAAACAATATTTACTAGCCTTTCGTTTTGTTATATGGACTTTTATTGCGAAAATTGGCCACTTTTAACAATAAAAGTCCATTAAACTAAACGACAGGCTAGAAAATATTGCTTAAGTGATAAAAAGTACCACAAAGCTTGTTCGGAGTGCACTCCAGAGATATAATTTACAAAGTCTTTATTTAAGCACTATGATTTTGTTTCTAATGGCGGCGCTAGTGTGCAGACTGCGCAGCCTTAATGTCATGACTTTATAGACAGACTGCACCTATGGACAGAAATGAAATCAAATTGCAAGAATAAGTTCATTTTTATTATAATATAAAATACTACCGTATTTTACAATTTTCTGATTCAGAAGCAGTAACCTACTTAGCTAAAGAATAAATATTGAACACTTAAGAGATTACACAACACTACTTTACTTAAAAAAGTAAATTTAAATAATGTGCTGTAAAGCTTAATACCTATTAATAATATTACACTATTTTGATACACCTGGCTCGTTTCTGACGCGCCAACTTGTTTGATCTAAAACAAATCAGATTTGATCAAAGAAAACATATTATTATCAAATATTGTACTTATTCGAAACAATTTTTGATGTTGAAAATGTAAATCAAAACTGTGACCGCCTTTCTTAAGACTATACTTGTTTCTACTCAGTCTGTCTAATATTTATACAATATTATGTTCGCACTTAAGGCCGGCGCACATAAGGAGCAGCGGAGTAGAGCATTTGCTGAGAACACTAAAAAACGAACTTTATAAGATTTACACATACATTGGCAATGGCAGGATGACAGAATATAATCCGGCTTGGTGGCGTTGCTATAGACGGAGACCTTTTGTTGTATGCACCTACGTGTGCGTATGGGTTATATTCCCGGTTATTTTTCAGTTATGTCTAGAAATGGTTGATAATAATAATTATTAAGGAAGTTGGACAGTAAACGAATTAAAGATTGAAGAAAACCCAAAAATGTTGGAAGAAAAATGTATTTTTACGAAAATTCGCTTCCAACATACAAAAATTGATAGCAAACAACAAAATGACAGATCTACACTAGCGCCAAGTTAACCGCCTCTGTTGTCTAGTCATTGACCTCTATATTATTACACTGGACTGGCTGCTGCCAAACTGATCTTGTGCTTATTTGATTTCCGCCATTTTGGCGCTGTAAGACGCAGCGTGAGCATAGCGTGAGGGACATGGCACTAAAGTCTGAAGTCTGGAGAGACCATCACAGCAACCATTTTCATTGTACACGTCAAAATTAGTTCTTTAGACTCACGCTAGTGGCGTTTCAAATAGGCACAAGAACTTTGCTGTCAAATCATACAGACAGCCAGTCCAGTTAGTAAGAAAAAAAAATTTTCATGTCAGTGGGTCTAGTGGTTTTCCCACCCGTGTAAGACGCAGGGGTCCCCGGTTCGATTCCCAGGGGGCCACAATTTGTACTCGGTTTGGTTGGTGGTAGGGCTTATTTCAAGTCCGCCTGGCTAGCTACCACCATCTTACCTAAGTCTGACGCCATAACAACAATTTAAAAATTGTTGTGTTCCGGCAGTTAGAGGTAAGAAAGCCAGTTCCTCAGTGATGAGGATTCCGGGTGTAGGGCGCTTCCACCTTCGGCCTTATCGTCACTTAACATCAGGTGAGGTGAAGGCCAAGCACTATCCCGTTGTGCATAAAAAAAACACAGAAAAGTTAGCGGTAGTGTGCAGACTGGTGGCCAACAGCAAAGTTATCCTGCCATCAATACGACAAAACACGATGCTGAAACGTGTACGAAACAATGATATTAAAAAGTATAGATACGTTACCCGGGTTGCGTTCAGAGGCTTAGAGTGCGGTTGTTTGGTTGTTTTTTAACTCACTCTATTACAGAACGAGACTCAAGCACTGCTTGCTGCTTGAGTACAGTTAGAAAGGGATGGTGCTATTCATCGCATATAGCGCCATCCCTTTCTAACTGTACTCAAGCAGAGATTTGAGTCTGAGTTTGATTCTATAATACCAGCCTAAGGTTAGGAACGATCAAGAACTTTAAATGTCAATGTCAATAGAAAGTCTTCATTTTCCATGTGGAATACGAATAATTTAAACTTTCCTTTATTCAAAATCAAATAAAAACTGTTTTTTTTTGCGAAACTACCATGATTTATATGAAAATTAGACATAAAAACATCAAAATACAAAGTAATATCAAATGACATTGACATTTGTTCTATAGACAAACGTCAGAGCGTTTTACAACCATCAATTTTGATGGTTGTTTCACACGTAAGTACTGTATTTAATAAAAATATGTATTTTCTATTACTTTATTCGGCCATATTGTACAAAGAGCGAGCTGCTTTGCGTGTGTGAGTGAAGGAGACAGCTGACGCGCTGTCAATTGGCGGCCAATGCGCATGTAGCGGTCAATGTGTGTATCTATGGTACCTTTACGCTGTTTTATATAGCAATGATGTTGGCATTTAACTTATCTTTACTTTTAATATCATTGATACGAAAGCGTTAGATTTTGCACTGTATGTTAATAGGTATTAGGATGATAATACCTTTGTAGGTAAAAAATATCTGCTCTTCGCTGCTCCATATTTGCGTCTGCTCATATTCGAGAGAGTATTTATTTTCAGAAATAAATTATTTAATAAATAAGTATATTATAGCTATAAATTGCACGACACTTGTTCGACATAAGTTTTGCTAACCATTTATACAATGTGTTAATAAAAACCCTAGATCCACTAAAATCCATTGTAAAGATCCATTTATGGATCTTTTTGCACTTTTATGTCCACTTTAATCCTTTGATTCAGGATTTTTGCTAAGTGGATTTTTTCGAACTTATTTTATAAAATACAGGATTTTTGCCAAATGGATTTTTTAGAACCAGCGTGTTTCTGAAAATCCATTAAAGAAAGCGTTTCCGGTTCAACCCACTGCACTAAATAGTTGAAATTGAGATTTAAAAGCTTAAAAATATTATTTCGAATTTTGGTTACAATTTATTTTAAAAAGTACCAGGGTCGCATAAATCTAGAGGAAGTTAAGTTTAACTTTAAAAAATATTTTCAATGTAATGATAATTTTATTTTTTCCAAGAAGTTCATAAATGTCATCCGTTATTTAATGTATTTTTAGAAACACGTTACTTCTAAAAAATTCATTTTACAAAAATCCTGTATTTGATAAAATAACATTTCATGATCATGTGACATCCATTCTTCGATGGATTTTCAGTCACACGTTAGTTCTAAAAAATCCACTTTGCAAAAATACTGAGTCAAGGGTGGGTTTTTGTGGATCACGGATTAAAGTGGACATAAGAGTGCAAAAAAATCCATCAATGGATTTTTACAATGGATTTTAGTGGATCTAGGGAATAAAAAAACCGGTTTATGGTTTATGGTAGATAGAGACCATCAAACCATGGGCGTAATTTCAGGTGTTTAACTGGGGGGGCAAGACCTACCAAAAAAACCTTTTACTGCATTTTATCGTATACTAGCGGCCGCACGCGCTTTTAGTCAGTTTCATTCACAAATCTTGTACTATTGCTTTACTAATGTAAAATAACGGCCGCGCAGCGCAATTTTTTGTCAGTTTCATTCACTAATCTTCTAATCTTGCCGTTTTCGCCTGTCTAATAGCAAAAACCTTAATCTGTATATAGCAAAAACAAACAGCAGCGCAGCGCGATTTTTACTCAGTTTCATCCACTAATCTTGTACTCTTGCCTGTCTATCGTAGCAAACGGCCGCGCAGCGCGATTTTTAGTCAGTTTCATCCAGTAATCTTGTACCTACTCTTGCATGTCTACAGTAAAAAAACGGCAGTGCAGCGCGATTTTTAGTCAGTTTCATCAACTATTCTTGTAATCTTGCCTGTCTAATCTGTCAGCAAAAACAAACGGCCGCGCAGCGCGATTTTTAGTCAGTTTCATCCACTAATCTTGTACTCTTGCCTGTCTATCGTAGTAAACAGCCGCGCAGCGTGATTTTTAGTCAGTTTCATTCATCCAGTCATCTTGTACTTACTCTTGCATGTCTACAGTAAAAAAACGGCGGTGCAGCGCGATTTTTAGTCAGTTTCATCAACTAATCTTGTAATCTTGCCTGTCTTATCTGTCAGCAAAAACAAACGGCCGCGCAGCGCGATTTTTAGTCAGTTTCATTCACTAATATTGTACTTTTACCTATCCAATCCATACTATAGTAAAAACAAACAGCCGCGAAGCGCGATTTTGAGCGCGCAGTTGAGGCCTGAGTTACGGGTGTGTTAATATAATACTAGAAATATTTTTGTGGTAAAAGAGTTTAAAAGGGATGATGCTATTACCACACGAAGGAATGATAAGCAATTAATGTGAGAGAGAACCCCTGGATAAAATCACATCACTAAACCCATAATTTATATAATAATAAAATGTTTTAGACAGGGCGACTTTAATAATAAAACTAGTGGCTCCGTGAGCTGTAGACCTCGCGATAAAATAAAATAAAATGTCGCCATGAAGTTTTCAAAACACACAGTAGGTACGTGAGTATTCGCAGCTGGATGGTGCTTCTAATTTTGATGATTTTTCAAAATGGGTGAATATTTTTTTTATAAATTTGGAAAAATTGGCTTGACTAAACAGTTATATATAATTATCGAACCTACTCACAAAATTTCACCAGAATGGGTTGAGAAATGCGACCTTTAAAGGAGATCAAATAGCCGGAAAGATGGACTGAAATATGTTTTTTTACATATCTCCGTAATTTTATTAAATTTAGAAAAATTGCCTCGACAAAAAAATCTATATATTTATCAAATCTGCTCACAAAATTTCACAAGTATCAGTTGAGAAATGCGACCTGTAGAGGAGAACAGACAGCGCCAGAAATCCGGACTGAAATACGATTTTTTTACATTATCTCTGCCATTTAAACAAAAAAATTTAAAACTGGCTGGACAAAAAAAATCGATACAATTTTCAAACCCGCTTACAAAATTTCACGAGAATTGGTGGAGAAATGCGACCTGTAGAAGAAAACAGACAGAACTGGAAAGCCCGACTGAAATATGCATTATTAACATTTCTCCGTCATTTTAAAAAATTCAAAAAACTGGCGTGACAAAAAAATTCTATATTATTTTCAAACCTGTTCACAAAATTTCATGAGAATTGGTTGAGAAATGCGACCTGTAAAGGAGAACAGACAGCGCCGGAAATCCGGACTGAAATACGATTTTTTTACATTATCTCCGCCATTTAAAAAAAAAAAAAACTGGCTTGACAAAAAAATCCATACAATTTTCAAACCTGCTTACAAAATTTCACGAGAATCGGTTGAGAAATGCGACCTGTAGAAGAAAACAGACAGTACTGGAAAGCCGGACTGAAATATGTATTTTTAACATTTCTCCGTCATTTTAAAAAATTTCAAAAAACTGGCGTGACAAAAAAAATCTATATTATATTCAAACCTGCTCACAAAATTTCACGAGAATCGGTTGAGAAATGCGACCTGTAGAGGAGAACATACAGCGCTGGAAAACCGGACTGAAATAGGTTTTTTTAACATATCTCCGCTATTTTGAAAAAATTCAAAAAACTGGTTTGACAAAAAAATTTTACGTCATTTTTAAACCTGCTTACAAAATTTTACTAGAATCGGTTGAAAAATGCGACCTGTAGAGGAAAACAGGCAGAGCTGGAAAACGGACTGAAATTCGTTTTTTTTAAACATATCTCCGCCATTTTGAAAAATTTAAAAAAACTGGCTCGAAAAAAAAATTCTATATAATTTTCAAACCTGCTCACAAAATTTCACAAGAATCGGTTGAGAAATGCGACCTGTAGAGGAGAACATACAGTGCTGGAAAGCCGGACTGAAATATGTATTTTTAACATTTCTCCGTCATTTTAAAAAAATTTCAAAAAACTGGCGTGACAAAAAAAATTTATATTATATTCAAACCTGCTCACAAAATTTCACGAGAATCGGTTGAGAAATGCGACCTGTAGAGGAGAACATACAGCGCTGGAAAACCGGACTGAAATAGGTTTTTTTAACATATCTCCGCTATTTTGAAAAATTTCAAAAAACTGGTTTGACAAAAAAATTCTACGTCATTTTTAAACCTGCTTACAAAATTTTACTAGAATCGGTTGAAAAATGCGACCTGTAGAGGAAAACAGGCAGAGCTGGAAAACGGACTGAAATTCGTTTTTTAACATTTCTCCGCCATTTTGACAATTTTTAAAAAACTGGCTCGAAAAAAAAATTCTATATAATTTTCAAACCTGCTCACAAAATTTCACAAGAATCGGTTGAGAAATGCGACCTGTAGAGGAGAACATACAGTGCTGGAAAACCGGACTGAAATAGGTTTTTTTAACATACCTCCGCTATTTTGAAAAATTTCAAAAAACTGGTTTGACAAAAAAATTCTACGTCATTTTTAAACCTACTTACAAAATTTTACTAGAATCGGTTGAAAAATGAGACCTGTAGAGGAAAACAGGCAGAGCTGGAAAACGGACTGAAATTCGTTTTTTTTACATTTCTCCGCCATTTTGAAAATTTTCAATAAACTAGCTCGACAAAAAAATTCTATATAATTTTCAAACCTGCTCACAAAATTTCACAAGAATCGGTTGAGAAATGCGACCTGTAGGCTGGAACGGACAGCCGAACATACGAAAGAATTTTTGCTCAAGCTGAAGCAGAGACGCTTCGCTCGCACTTCGTGCTCGCTCGGTCAAAAAAGTGTTTAAAAAATAACGTTGGTAGCTAAAAAACTGAGTTTACCGACCAGTTTTTTGAAAAACTGACTTACTGACCGAAGTAAAAAAAAAACGACTTTTACTGACTGTACTGACTATTTTTGACCCCTGCTTTGTCATACTGCTCTACAGATTCAAAGGGAACCTTACTCCCTCCCCCAATTTTGGAGGGAATTTTTCCCCTTCTTGGTAACTCTGCTGCTCTAAATAGTAAGAATTAGGGCTTATTAATAATAAATGTAGGAAATGCCACGTTTTTGAGTCACTAATATTCTGGGGAGGCAAAATAGAGGGTTGGACAATTCTGGGGGGGCAACTGCCACCCCTTGCCCCCCCCAAATTACGCCCATGCATCAAACTGAACAACTTTTACTATGGGACCAACTCTGAAATCGCGAAAAAAAATCTGCTGTTTCATTTACAAAAATTAATAATGAAAATATCAAATTCATTTAAAATATATCAAATTCAAAATATATGACACGGCCGATTTTTTATTTCGCGATTTCAGAGTTGGTCCCATAGTAAAATTTGTTCAGTTTGATGGTCCCTAGCTATATTCGGCATTAGAGGTTATTTTGTAACACGTTATATATCTTAAGTATGTGGCTTAAAAAACCTTTTTTTAACCATAGACTAAACATTGCATTTTAAAATGAGAAATCCATACCTTTATTCCGTTGCATTACAGTTCGCGCAAAATAACACTTGACCCAAATTTTAGTACCACGTGACTTGCGTAGTAGCAATGAGGGCTTTTCAGTGACTTAAAAAAAATTGTAACTATTTGTCTCACTAGATGGCGTTGATGGAAAGTGTCAAAATTGGCTTTTAAAGATAAACGGTCTGTATGTACCAACTTAAGCGCTCGCTGGTTGACATCTGCCCAAAAATAAACATTTTAGGGTTATACTAAATAATATACTAGAAAAAATACGACTCGCACCAGATCAATACTCAGACGGGAAACGAACCCGCGACCTTTGGATATCCGGTCCAATGCTCTGACCGCTGAGCTACCGAGTCACTAGTGACATCGTCGAATTTTTCCTAGTATATCCTAAACTCTTACGCTGTAAGCCAGCGTTATTTCACCAATGTGAGGAATTACCTCGACATTCAATTGAAATATCTTTCCAGATATTTTAACAATTGATTAAGATGAAATAGCTATATAATTTTTTAATTTGAGATTTTTGCATTTACAATGCTATTTTTAAACAATACTAAATAATATACTAGAAAAAATACGACTCGCACCAGATCAATACTCAGACGGGAATTCCCGTCTGAGTATTGATCTGGTGCGAGTCGTATTTTTTCTAGTATATTATTTAGTATTGTTTAAAAATAGCATTGTAAATGCAAAAATCTCAAATTAAAAAATTTTAGGGTTACATCTGTCTGCCTGCCTGAGTACTCTTCAAAGCTTAGTAATTAAATTTTATCAACGCCATCTATCGAGCATACAGTTTTTTGTCATTTTGAAAAGCCCTCATTTTAGGTAGAAAAATGTTTCGTGCGCAAGCCTCATTGTCTATGGTTTGGTTCAAGTTAGCGCGACTGATTTTAAAAATGACACTTTTCTTGTGCAAGTCCTGCTAGTAATTTAAAGCACAATAGTTGTTTTTCAGTCATTAATACATAGAAAGTTTAAGAATTCGTGTAAGTCGAATTGTCGAAGTAATGTCTCCACACTCTGTACTCCTCTTTGGCACCGAATGGTCCCGCTTCGGTATTTGGTTCTTCTATTCTTTTTCTTCTATTTCTGAAAAAAAAAGCGATTTAAAAACTTTGATCTTAGCGAAAATGCCTATAATACAGATCTCTGCTGTTCTGGTGCTATCTTTTTGTTTTCCATAATAATAGGAACGATGAAGCATTAAACTTAATTTACGTCCCTGAAAAGGCAGTTTAATCTAGAATCACCGAATATACAAGGTGTTTGGTAAAAGCCTTATAAAGCCGAATATGGTAGATAGGGACCATCAAACTGAACAACTTTTACTGTGGGACCAACTCTGAAATCGCGAAAAAAATATCAGCTGTTTCATACAAAAATTAATAACGAAAATATCAAAATGTATGAAACAGCTGATATTTTTTTAGCGATTTCAGAGTTGGTCCCATAGTAAAAGTTGTTCAGTTTGATGGTCCCTATTTACCATATTCGGCTTTTACCAAATACCTTGTATAATAATAGTACTATACGTACAGAAGTCCATCTGCGCTAGGACAATCAAATAACAAGTTACTCTCGCTGCACGGCAATAAAGTACAATTTCAAATAGGCACGACGAATTTTTTTTTATTTTCTGTTACAATAATTACCTCTCTAAAAAAATAAATTAAAAAAAAATAAAAACCCGCCTGCCTAAAAAGACAAGTCAATTGAAAAGATGGAAACAAGATTAAATATTAAAGGCAACATTATAACATGCAGTCGGAGGCATGCATACAGAAAGTGACATTATGAATGATTTGAGTTATATGCCTCCGACTGCATGTTATAATCTTGCCTTTAATATTTAATCTTGTTTCCATCTTTTCAGTTGACTTGTCTTTTTAGGCAGGCGGGTTTTTAATTTTTTTTAATTTATTTATTTATTTTTAGTTATTATTTATATGATATACCTTTTTGAAATCCTTATAATAAGCCCTTTAATTTGACACCCATATTGCAGTACTCTAAAAAAAAATTTTTTTTCCGCTACGTATAATAGCACCGTACAGCCGCCATGTTGGTTTTTTTATAACGCCACATTCTTAAGAACACTTGGGCTGACGAGACAAATCTAACGATATGTTAATCATGGAAATCTGTTCAGCCGTTTGAAAGATATGAGGTAATAAAGAATATTACATACAAACTTACAAGATACGCGCGAAAAACATAACCCTCTTGCAGTCGGGTAAAAAAAAGAAAGATTGGTAAAAGAATTATTTCGCTATCATGAAAACTGCCCGAGATATCACAGTTTGAAATGCTCACAAATTAGACTCACCCAAAAACGCTCCATACTAACGGCTACCTAGTTATGACGTCACGCCTAGGTAGTTTGTATACAACGCGTAGGAAATTTGCTCGGCAGCTACATTAAATATTGTGTTTATCAAATTATCAAAATGGTTTCTTCTTAGCTTTGCTATACATTTTACGGACTAATTAAAGGTATTAATTATTTAATAAATTTTATACTTTTTAAATAGACTTGTCTACCCAACTTTGAAGGGTCATAAAACAAATAATACGCAATATATAAAACCAAGAGGTATACAAGCTACTCTAAAAGTTTAATATATTTACGATTTTTATTAGTATTTCGTTATTTTATTCATTAGTCGTCATCCCTATTGCACAGCGCTGCGTGCCTATTGTGTGCACCTTCTCTTTCTGTCGGGTTAGTCGCGTAGCTCTGTCTCAACCGACACAATATGACATCCCTCGTGCGCTGGCTCGACTGAGTCAGCCATGAGCAGTAGCAGGGCTCTGTCACTCCTCGCACGGGTATGAAGCGCTCGGCGTCCTCTGAGAGGACAAATTTCATACGTCAGAAAAGATAAGACCTACGCGATAGAAAGAGAGGCAACTATAAGTGAATGTTTTGGAGCGAAGGGAGCACTGTGCGACCTGAATTGCACTTTATTGCGTCGGAGCAAGAGTCGCTATTTATTTAAATGATTTTGCGGAGTGCAACTTCTGTACGCTAGTACTATTATCTATTCCGTGGCAGTGGGCAATTCTTGTATATTTATATATAAATTTATTTCTGTGATCTCGGAAACGGCGCTAACGATTTCGCTGAAATTTGGTATATGGGGGTTTTCGGGGGTAAACAATCGATGTAGATTAGTCTTATGTTTGGGAAAACGCGTGTTTTCGAGTTTACATGCGTTTTTCTTTCGACGCAGAATATGGATATTTTTGTGTAGTCTTGCGCCATCTAGCAGACTTTTGAAATAGGTGCTTGGCTAGAATGCTATGCGGCAAGTAGAGGCTGTGTAGGAAAGTAACACCACAGAATAAAATGCACACAGCACTTCATAGATTGCGATACTCAGACTATTACCAATTAGTGTTTTAGTTTTTGGAAAATACGACTTTTACTATGTTATTATAACACCACCATATAACAATAAATAGTAATAACCGAGCAAAGCTCGGTCGCCCAGATATTAAAAGCGGAGTGATAGGATAATGTCAACTGATTCTGTCAAACACCGCCTCTGTGGTCTAGTGGTTCGCCCACCCGTGTAAGACGCAGGGGTCCCGGGTTCGATTCCCAGGGGGGTACAATTTGTACTCGGTTTGGTTGGTGGTAGGGCTTATTTCAAGTCCGTCTGGCTAGCTACCACCATCTTACCTAAGTCTGACGCCATAACAACAATTTAAAAATTGTTGTGTTCCGGCAGTTAGAGGTAAGATAGCCAGTTCCTCAGTGACGAGGATTCCGGGTGTAGTGCGCTTCCACCTTCGGCCTTATCGTCACTTAACATCAGATGAGACGAAGGCCAAGCACTACCCCGTTGTGCATAAAAAAAATCCATCGAAACTATAGAAATTGAAAGAAATTTCTGCCAAGTAATTTTAGCCTATATACCTTTTAGGATATGGTTGTTTTAAGTGCACCGTTCTGTGGTGAAGACTTAAGCTGCCGCTCTGTGCGAAACGCTTCCCACAAATATTGCAAGCGTGGTTGCGCTCTCCCGTGTGTGTCTGAAACAATAAATCAATGAACGTTACAAGGGCGTCGCCAGCCCATGGCCAAGGGGGGGGGGGGCAAGTTAATAAGTAAAAATATGAATTGTAGGTACAGTCAAGAGCACCTAGTGAATTTATTCAATTTTTGAGATGGGGCAGTATATATCGGAAAAGCAAGTCAATAGGCTTGCTTCCACTAAGAATAAATCGGCTAGCATAAGGTTTCTAATGATTAATCATGTTAAATAGTAACCAAAAAAACACTTTTTTCATTAAAATAAATAAAGATTACCAATATTTACGGAAGATAAATCGGCGAAATTGGCCATTTAATCACGTGACATCATTTTCGATAAGCGAACAGAGTGTGTGTGTGAACAATGACGGTCATAAACAAACACGAATGTTTCGCGAGGCGTGACGTCATTCAAGACGCCATGACAGTTTTGGCCTTTTTCGATTTCATTTTGAGTTCATTTCTTAAAACGCAAAATTCATAGGTAAAATGACTTATTTTTCTTAAAATAATATATTTTTTGGGGTAAAATTTGAGCGAAATGCTTGTTCCATAGATTTTAGTTCCTTGGTGTTTAGGAGTAATTCTTTCGTTCCATAATATAATAATAATAAATTTATTTGCGAAATATGGTACATACAATTTGTTATCAATACATTTTCCAGCATATTTTGTCGAATAGTGTAGGATTTTGTCCAATAGGATAACACACTGAATTTGAAAAACATTTACCGTGTTATTACAAAAGATTTTAAAATAAGTGTTTAAATGTGACGCTATCACTTTTTGACAATATTGTTTAAAGGAGACAACTGAACATCACATTTAAAGAGTGCCTAGTTTTTAAGTTTTTGTAGTAACGCCGTTAATGATTTTCTGTGATTCGTACCATTGAGTTATTTTTTACTCTGTACTCACCACGATATGATTTCTTAACATATTGTTAGTAGTGAACGATCGCCCGCACGTGTCGCACGTGTACATCTTGCGACGCGTGTGTTGGTTCAGGTGGGCTGGAACACTGCTGGGCTGTACAAACATAAACTATTACTGCGGTACAAATAAACGAAGAATAAGTTTATACTTAGAATAACCAAAAGGTTTGTTTAGGTTATGAGGCTTTGAGACGTTAAACCACAGAATAGATATAAGTACTACCGTACAGAAAGGACACTCTCCGCCCCGCCGCCGCGCAATTACCTCACCCCAACCCGCGAGTTCGTGTGCCGAATCATGTGCTCATTTAGTCGTGTTTGTCAACGTCAACTTATTTTGATATTCAAAGCAATGCGTCTCGTAACTTTTTACTCGTGTTTGTCAACTGTCTATGTCTACTTATTTTGATATTCAAAGCAATGCGTCGTAACTTTATTTACCAAAAAGTAACATGAATGGGGAAGGCAACTGTCAAAATGGCGCTGCGTACGCTTGTTCCACGAGAGCTATGAAAACAAAGGACTTTTACTAAAAAAATCGTTTTCTTAGCTTTAAAATGATTAAATTCTGTGTAATAGGCTTTAGAAATGTTGGCACTAACAAAGTTCCGAAAAATCTGGATAAAGAAAAAAATTATAAATTCTGTTAGAAAAAAACGTCTTAATTTGGCTTTAAATTCCGGCATTTGCATTGTATAATAGTCTTTTATATCCATTTTGGGTCAATGGGTCTTTTTCGGTAAAAAAAATACCACAAAATAAATACCTATTTTCCCATACATTTGTTTCTGAACGTATGCTGTCTTAGGAACAAGCGTACGCAGCGACATCTACAATTAGCTTTGCGTTGCCAACCCCATTGAACGCCGCGGCGCCGCTCATACAGTACAAACTGCACTGTAGCCCTAGACTTACACACACAGTTGCGCGTGTACAAAAACGTTATCTGATGTCATCTGTTTATAATGGCGCGGTTGTACGGAGTGTCAGGGGTGTGGTTAAACGTAAGGAGTAATATTGCTATGATTTTTATTTGGTTAAACTAGGTATAAACTTATTCTTAGTTTATTTGTACGGAAGTAAGTGTACAACCCATAAAGAATAGGATTAAAAATAGCGGCTCACCGCGCTTAACACAACGAGTGTGACTGAGAGAGCGTAGATGTGGAGTTTAGTGTGCGAGCGAGAAGTGAATATGAACGACGCCATTTCTAATCCCATTCTGTATCTGCGAGAGTTGTATTCTACCATGATCCAAGAAAACAAGGTCTGGCATCCGGTAGAAACACTAGCTTACGTCACTATCCAGTTGCGCGACTTTATAGTAACAAGTAAAGAATGAAGGATTTTTTTCTGTCACACTTATTACAAAATTATTATAATGCATTTTAATTTTGATTTTTTTCTCAAAACAAACGAAACAGTTCAAGTTAAAGATGACTGAACGTAATTCGTAATTCGATACCGTTAGCGGAGATGACGTGACGTAAGCTTGTGTGACTTAAGGTAACTTCCTGACTCGGGATGCTATACCTGGCGCAGTATATTTATGTACCATGTAATAATATAGTATGACAGACTGGTCAAGAATGTCTTGAATTATTTTTACTAGCAACACGTGTTTGCTGCATACAAAAGTAGTCAAGTGTTGCCATACAATAACACTAATGACAAAGAAAGTGGCTCCCCCATTAATTTAAAGACTTTCTTGACAATACTAAATAATATACTAGAAAAAATACGACTCGCACCAGATCAATACTCAGACGGGAATCGAACCCGCGACCTTTTGGATATCCGGTCCAATGCTCTGACCGCTGAGCTACCGAGTCACTACCGACCGAGTGACTCGGTAGTTCGATTCCCGTCTGAGTATTGATCTGGTGCGAGTCGTATTTTTTCTAGTATATTATTTAGTATTGTTTAAAAATAGCATTGTAAATGCAAAAATCTCAAATTTAAAAACTTTCTTGACAGATAATAAATAAATACAAATTTGTAGAAGTCAGACACAACGACAGTATCAAAAACACTGAAGCCTGGCAATATACAGGGTTATTTGCAAAACACCAGCAACCTCGCAGGTAGTAGATTACTAACATCATAAATAACAACATTTGTTCTACGACTTTTCCAAAAACAGACAAAGAAAAATCGACTTTTCATACAAAACTAGATTAGCTGTTCAGACATTTGTATGGAGAGTCAATTTTTTTGTCTGTTTTCAGAAAAGTCGTAGAACAAATGTTGTTAAGATGATAGTAATCTACTCCTACGAGGTTGTTGGTGTTTTACAAATAACCCTGTATAGATACTGCCAGGGCTCTGTCACGCGCTGTTGCGCGCTCGAGCAACGCACACATAGACATCTCTCACCGACACTGTATAACTGCAATTTCATACCACTCTCAAAACAGTTCGAGTACGTGACGCAGCGGCGTGAGCTGTCTTTGTGTGTGTGCGATGCTCGAGCGCCCGTAGTACTAAGCTAAACTTCTGTTAATCACTCTATTTTGTGTCCTCAGTGAGGACCAATTTCATACGTCAGAAAAGATAAGAGCTATAGAAAGAGAGGCAACCATAGGTGAATATAAATTGTAGGGGAAAAGAGCGCTGGCTGCTGTCCGACCTGAACTGCACTTTATTGTGTCGGAGCAAGAGTCGGAATTTATTTAAATGATTTTGCGGAGTGCATCTTCTGTACGTCTTGTACTATTATGTCTTTGACTCAACCACAGATTACTTACCGCTAAAGAAGTGCCACATATCTCACATATCACCCTGTCCTTGGGCGAGTAGAAAGGCTTCCTAGGGTGTTCAGAGTGATGATGCTTCATACACGCCGACTGAGATTCGAAGTGTTTCCCACACTACGGAATAACAAATAAAAAAATAATAACTTTTTTATACAATTTAATAACAATAAAAAAAATACTTACATCATATTTTGAAAGCAAAGCGATAACGAAGTTTTGCAATTATTTGTTCAGTTGAGCTGAATTTGAAGATATTTGGAGAGAGGTGATTTTTTATTAAATTTATCATGAAATAAAACACTTTTTAACGGATACTAGCGCGGTTTTATTGAAAGTACTTTGGTAATTAGTTGGTATTTGGTTTTATTTTTGATTTTCTCAAAAAAAATATCAATTTTTCAAGAAGCAAAATAGCTAAAGTAGGGTTTTTAATTCTAGTAATATAATACTTAATGAAAATGTACATAGTACTTACGTGTTGACATGTTGTAGGTTTCTTTGCTACCTTCGTTGGCACTTTATTGAGATTTTTCTTTCTTACTGCCGAGAGTGTCTTTTCTACTCTAGATTTCCTGAAACATATTTCATATAATAAAGTTAAACTGACTGACAAGACACTCACTTACAGTGGCTGACTGTGCTAGAGTAGTTTTATCTCACGAATGTGGGTGAATTTAACGAGTTTCAACCTTATTGCGTTGCCTAAGAGCATACCCCGGGCACTCCATACAAGCGCCGTGTTTCAACTACCTATTACACAGACGCTACACAGTGATGTTTTTGCACACGCGCAACTGTGTGCGTGAAGTCCAGGGCTATTGAATGAGCACACGGATCGGCACACGGAACTCGCGCGGTGGGCGCCGGTGGGGTGAGGTAATTGATTGTGGGGCGGGGTGGAGTTTCCTTTCTGTACGGTAGTACTTTAATCTATTCTGTGCTAAGAGTGTTGACACCCGTGTTCGTGAGATAAAATATCTTCTAAAATTTATATGGCAACTTTGATGAATGACGTTCTTTTGTTGATTTTTAGATTTTAGGCATTCACAATGCTATTTTTATATTAAGATAATTTATTATAAAAATAGAAAAAATCTATCCACCCGTAGCACCTCAGATGGGATGGGATTCTAGTATTCTAGTATTTTTTTCTAATATATTTATTATCATGATATTCTTTTGTTACTCACCTAGTATATAGTTCGACTGTGTTCTGAAATAGTTAAAGTGTATTAGAAGATCAAAATAAAAATGCACGATAAGAGGTACAATATCACGAATTCACGAATCAATCAGCAATAATTAGTAAGCTCCATATTATTTGTAAACAACAAATAATATAGTCAGGGAGTCTATTACGAAAAGTTTAATGCGATACACGCAGCTGCGTCCGTGCTTCGTTTTGTTTGTTTCCTATTACAAATCACTTTCGTATGCGATATTGCGAAGAGATTGCGTGAGTTTGACAGTTTCTCTCTAGCGTATCCGACATCGTTCGTTTAGTAGTCTATAAACTACGATAGCCAAATTCAAAATGTTTGTTATAACTACAACCAACGAGCTGCGGACGATTATCGTGGCCAAGTGACTGCGTTACGCAATTGCGTACGTTATTTTCGTAATAGGCCCCCTGTTTCCCGAGAATTGATAAATAATATAAAAAATGTCCCGGAAAGCGACTGTTGTTTAATTATCGCAATCTGTATGACGGGCGTCGGATTTTCTGAGCTTGTGGCACAGAATCTACGATAGTATCAAACATACAGAAGCCCATCCGCGCGAGGACTCTACTACTCTCGCTGCACGGCAATAAAGTACAATTTCAAATAGCACAGCGTGCTTATTATTATAAGCGCCTACGTTGCGCTTCTCGTCTGTCGCGTAGCTCTGTCTCAACCGACACATGACAGCCCTCATGCGCTGGCTCGACTGAGTCAGCCGCGAGCAGTAGGCCAATATAAAAGTTTAAGCGCGGAGCGAGACCCCCCTATTGTTCTGGGAGGTCCTGACAAATTTGGTAACGATCGCGTAAGTGGCTGACTCTAGGTTCACAGGATAGAGAGGCACTCTCTGATGCTAAATAATATGTCGGTCTTAGGGATGGTCGCATATTATCGATGTCCGATAAAAATCGATCCTTAAACATCGATGTTGGCAAACATCGATCGATATTTTTACAAATAAAACATTACAGTATTGATATTTTGAGTTTACCTTTTAATCTGTTGTTGGCAAAGAGATGACCTAGGGTGCTAATTGTCTAATTTTAAAAATCTATCGCAATCGCTTTCATTTGACAGATCGATGTGACACATTGCTGCATTTCTTTGGTAAGTTTTTATTTGTGCCAAAAAGAAATTTCATCCTGAAAGCGATTGCGATAGATTTTGAAGTTAGACAATAGAAAGGTAGCTTTGGAAAAGAGATTTTCTGATGGCGTCGATGTAGCTACAACACTTAAGTAGCGGATCGCAACAGTTTTCAATAAGGGTTAGGTAGATCCTATGACTTTATTTCAAACTTGGATTGGATCTTGTTCGAGATCACTCAATGGATTTTTTAAATGAATATTTTTTAAAGGGCTTTTTTAAGGTTACGGCTCTGTTTACACTGTCCTTTTGAGCCGAGAATGAATAAATGATCAATCAGTGTTTCCAGCACTTGATAGTCTAAATTCTAAAGTATCACACTCACGACAAAAAACATCGCGACATGACGACATCGATGTCGCGATGTTACATCGACGTCTTTATCGATGACCATTGAACATCCCTAGTCGGTCTGTTTGCGTGAAGTGGTGCGTTCTTTTTATATGCAGGCTGCAAAATGTGTTATCGTTAACAAAAAACGATGAGGTAAATGGCTGACAATAGTACAGCAAGTAAGTACTAGTTGTTCTCACGTGAATTGTGTAAGGACTGAACAAAATTCGGTTGCTTGTTACGCGATTGTTACCAAACAACCACTTACGCGATTGTTACCAAATTTGTTATGACCTCATATCATAATCTATATCACGCAGCTGTTGTCAAACGCAGGGCGGCCGGCGGCGTCCTTTGTATGGAAATAATAAGCGGGCCGCATTTTTTTGTGAATTTGGAAACTCCGATCCTTACTTTTTTCATCGACTCTCCGCAAACAGAATTATAAGTAATTAAAATTTTAAGATCGTCGTAAATTATTTTTTAAATTACTGCCAGCAACGATTTAAATACAAAGTTTAGTAGAACTCTAACTAAACAGATGTTTCACAGCAAAGATTTAAATCGAAAGATGAGCCCTTGCCAAACTATAGCGGCCGAAAATGTGGCATCGTTGGGAAGAGTGAGCTCACTCTTCCCGTGTCAGTCGCTTGTAGAAAGCAGTGAGCGGTGCACGTTACGTAAACATCTTTGATTTAGCTAATTAGGTTCGTTAAGCTACAAAAATGCCTTCCTGTGCCTTCAGAAAGTGTTCTAATAACTCAAGAAACACAAACAAATCCAAGGGAATTACATTTCATGCGTAAGTACAGAATTATTAATTATTTTCACTGTTTCTAATTAAATAAACAAATTAAAATGGTGCCCGTCACGTGTTTGTATGATAGAGAGCGAATGGTTGCAATTTGCAGTATGAGTGAGCGAGATGACGCTGTGTCTCTTTTTTCGTCATTATAGCATTGGTTACCTGCCAGATAAGATTGAGCTCTTGAATAACTGATCGTTGTCCGTACTAGGGGTCAAGTTTATGTAGACGTAAACAAACCGAGCGGCGAGCGTAGCCGAGCCACGCCGAGACCTACGAAGAGCGAAACTATCGGTACCGTCAGCAATAGTAATCATTAATTTTGTGTACATTAAAATTTATTTTTGTCCAAAGATAAACTTATTAAAAGTAACCTTTTTAAACTAAGATGTATAAAAACGGTGTTAGGTTAATTAAGTTAAAAAGGAATTTTTCTATCCCGGCTTTACGTGAACAAGTTGTTCTGTAAGAAGTATTTTAGCAGAAAAATTTAATTAAATTTTAAATTAATTTCCTTGTAAGTCTCTTTGCCAGAAAATAAAAATAAATCATTTAAAAAGTATTATGTTGAAATCCTTACTAATATTATAAATGCGAAAGTCCGTTTGTTTGTTTGTTACGCCTTCACGTCCTAACTACTGAACCAATCATCATGAAATTTTGCATACACGCTGTCAGGGGTACAGAGAAGGATATAGGGTGCCTTTCATCCCGAAAAAAAGTATAGTTCCCGAGGGATAGAAAAAAACCGTTCCACAGACGAAGTCGCGGGCGGCCGCTAGTAATGCATAAATATCACATAGTTGTCTATGTTGTAGTATGTAATGGGAACTTATTGAAAACTTTTTTCAAAATATGGCAAAATACCAGTAAGTACCCACTGTCAACCAAAGAGTACCTACATGTAATAAAAACCATCTAAACTACGTTTTTACTTTTTACCAACTTTTTACTGTCAAAAATGATGACACACTCTGATTTATAAATAACTATATTTAATGTTCACGTAAAGCCAAACCTCCCTTATAACAGAACCATTCTCTTTATTAACCCCTTTACTAATAAAGATTGTATAACAGCTGCATAGTTACACAGTGTTTTGTCACTATCTTTTTAATGTCAAATTCAAATAGTTTGACAGAGAGTAACCATGTGTAACTAAACATCTGCTATTCAATTTTTATTAGTAAGGGGGTAAGTGTTAAAATTACGCATTGTCATTATCCGATTAATATTGTGAGAGAAATGCTTAGACAAACATTCACACAAACATTCATACGTACATACGTAAATTTTTGTCAGTATTTGTTTGGAAGCCTTATTATCAATGTGTATTTAGTGCAGTCCCAATTAAATACATACGTGTCAAATTGTATAACCTCCTTTTTAGGGTTCCGTAGCCTAAATGGCAAAAAACGGAACCCTTATAGATTCGTCATGTCTGTCTGTCTGTCTGTCCGTATGTCACAGCTACTTTATTCCGAAAGTATTAAGACTACACAGTTGAAACTTAGTAGGTAGATGTATTCTGTTAACCGCTTACCGAATTTAATACAAAAATAAGAAAAGTAAAAGATTAAGGGGGGGCTCCCCATACATGGAACTGAAACTGAAAAAAAATTTTTTCTTCAAACCAACACGTGTTGGGTGTCTATAGATAGGTCTTTAAAAATGACATTGAGGTTCCTAAGACAACTTTTCTCAAAGTTAACCGTTTCAAAGATATACATCGCCAAAGTGGTAAAATGTGTGTCCCCCCCTTAAGCTTGAAATAAGAGAGTGAAAAATCTAAAAAAAATATATGCTGTAGATCTTAATAAACACTTTCAACCAAAATTAGTTTGAATGAGATATAGTAATTAGTTTTTGAGATATAGCACATTTTCCAAAACCGCAAATATAACTTTGTCATTCATTGTTCACTGTGAAAAACAAAGTAATTTTTGCATACGAAAAATGATAGGTGGTATTAAATATGGTATGGTATAAGGTAACTACGGAACCCTATGGCGCGTGGCCCGACACGCACTTGGCCGGTTTTTTTGTTAATAAAGAATCGTTTGTGAACTTGTTTTTTGATTTTTAATTTTAAAATGCTCGTCCTGATAGAACGCAACCATCGCAATACAAACGCACCACTATATATTAATTACTTATTTATGTCGTAAAGACACCCAGTCCTTATTGTGTATGAGTACAGTACTACGTCAAGATAAAGAATTGGCATCGGCTAAAGTACCTAGTATTTTTGCTTTTCTTAGAAATGACGTTGACATTTGTTACGTTGAAATGAAGAATTGTAAATGATTTTTAGGACCAAACTACTTTTTGTTAATTTGTTTTTGTAAAGTTTGTATGCTTCCAACGTTTTCCGATGCCCATTATTAACCTTGAAGTACTGTAAGAACATATCTCGCGCTAACTAGCGTTGTTCGCAACGATACCTTAGTATAGTATAGTACCTAATAATTATTAGTTATTTATTGCTAACTTAACAAATCTAGAATGCTGACGGTACCTACCAAAATGAAGCGGCGGCGCGCGCCCATGTGTCGTGCGTGTGAGACGTTACGCACGCACACTGACAATTATTATGTGGACACTTTTCAGACGCACAGGGCTCATCTTTCGATTTAAATCTTTGTTTCACAGCACATCAACTTGTTTATAAAATTGAAATCATAATACCGATATGAAACTTACTTGATGTCCTTCCTCGTCTCTATAATCTATTTCTGTGTCATCTTTTATTAAATTTTTCGTAGAGCCGGCATCAATCAGTTTGCTTAAACAAAAATTAATAATTATAGCATCTTAAAAACCACTATCCTGTATTATACAATAATAGACCTAGAAGTCCAAAATAACTGGAGAAAATTTGAAAATGTCGGGATTTTGCGGTTGTTGTCGGGAGAAATAAATATTAAAAAAAAAAAATGTAACTTAAATGCCTGTAGGTACATTCAGTAAGGAAACGGCCGCGCAGCGCGATTTTTATTTAGTTTCATCCACTAATCTTGTAATCTGTGGTTTTATCCGCGAAAATTATTGCTTTCTAGAGAACTTTCGGAAAAGCTGCTTTTCCGGGAGATTTTTAGATTTCTCGGGAGTCGTGAGATTACTTGAAATTCCGGGAGAATCCAGGCGAATCCCGACCATCTGGCAACCCTAAATAGACCCCTCGTCGATACGATACGATTGATCTTTACAATCCGTCGTTTCAGACCGATCGAAACGACGAATCCACAGTGTGTCAAGATCGTGAACGATTTACTTAATCGAAGCTGATATCGGAGATCGCAATAAAAATCCATGCGATCATGAATATCGTAACGATAAATGACGACTCGTTGCGATCAACGATTCAATTTTTGTCTCAGTCTTTTGGATGGAACCTTAACTACCATTTATAATATTTAGGATGCGAATACTGATTTCACTTTAATAGCCATTTGTTAACTTTCTTGGTTTTCTTCTTTTTTTTTTGTAGCCGAATCAAAGTTGCCGCCACATAGGTAAAGAATAGAAGTACGTTTTTCATTTTATTCGGGCACATATTAAGTTATTTGAGTAACAAGTCTTTATCATTCCGTTTCAAAAAAGCAAATGATCGATCGTAACGACAAATCATTTCATGAATGTACGGCATTTTTGAAGCGATCGATCGTTACGATTAACGTCAGATTGATCGTAACGATGAATCGTACCGTATATGGGGCCCTTAAGGGGTGCGACCCCACAAGTTGAAAAACACTGGCCTAGAAAAATTATGATGAAAAATAAGTGTCTTACTCGTCCGTGTGCATTGCAGAATGTAACAGATGTTTGTCGTAAGCTTCCGTGGTATCGAACTTGATTTTACATACGTCACAGTACGTGCTGCCTTCAACTTCCACTGTATCCTGAAATTAAGGGTTAACCTATATTGGAGTTTGGACCACCAGTTCAGCATTTTTGTATAGCTATAAATCTTTACGCTGCATAGGATAAATATTTGGGTTTGGTCGCATTACATCCACTTCGCATTTGGTTCACTAAGTCCTTTTCGCGAAACGTCCATTTCACAGAATGTCCATTTCGCATTTGGTCAACTTTCACATGAATATGGGAGAAGGTAAATATTTTTTTTTCCTTTTTACATAAATATATACGTAATGTTAACTTCTATATTTTCACTTTTTGATATATGTAGTTATTTTTTTTTTTTGTAAAGGAGTAAATAGACCAAATGCGAGAAGGTCCAAGTGCGAAATGGATGGACATTCTACAAAATGGAGCAAATGCAAAAAGACGTGCTTTCTGAAAGTAGACCAAATGTGAAGTGGATGTAATGCGTCTAAATATACTTATATTTTGAACTTTTTATTCTAAAAAACAAAAAATGAGACTTTTTCTACTTAAGATAAAAAAAGAATATACTATTACATACTTACAGTATCATTGATATGTTTGACTTTCTGGTGTAAGTATAGTCCAAGATCGCTGACAAATGATTCCCCGCACCGTGAACACATGTGTTTACTCCTGTGCGTCCGAAGATGTGTATAGAAAGTAGACATATGTCTGAAAGTTGAATAAAATACAACTTAATGAAATTAAGGACTGTATTTTTAAGATAATAAACATCATTTTTGAGTGTTCTATTTTTCTTTCTGTTCTGTGTAAATAAATGGTTGCCTGGAAGAAATTGCTTTTTAGGGATAAGGCCGCCAGTTGTTCCATTTTTGCACTGTCCTTGTATGTATTTATTATGGTGAACAATAAAGTATTAGGTTATTCATTCATTCCAATCTAATCATGTAAGTAACATTATTTTTGCACATCAGCCATTTTTAATGTGCCCCCTGGTGTTATGGCCCATAGACTATAACCTTGTTTTACTTACTTGAACTCTTTGTCACAATGAGGACACTTTCTGATGACGCCATTATGGTATTCTTCATGAAATAATGCAGATTTACTAAAACAAAAAACAAAATTATTCAAGTACATACTATATTTTCAGAATCTCATTATGATGATTTTACAATATCTTAAAAATATCATTGTAATTAACAATTAATGTTGTCGATTCAGTTGTTGGCTGAACTGAATTGACGGGTCTATTAAACTAGATTTTATACATTCTGTTCTTGTCTTTTCTTTACAGAAAGAAAAGGATGGGAAACTAAATTTAGTTCTGTCAATTTAGTTGAGTCATTGCCAACCGAATCAACACCATTATTGAGAGCTAAAGTATAAAGTTACTTTCATATCAATTTAGACATTATCAATTAAAGTATAATATTTTAATGATACTCACTCTATATTACAAACTAGGTTACATCGGAGACATTCAAACCTCGTGTAATGAAGTCTCATATGTTTATTTAAGAAGAAAGCAGTCTTGAACCGACACTTGCAGAACCGGCATATCAAAGGACCGAGTGCCTAAAACACCATACAAAATGTAGATTACAAGTACAAACAACAATATAAACATTGTTGCAATCAATGACATAATTGCAGTTACATTGCTGCTTTAGTAAGAACCAATGTGACTACTATCTTACTTAAAGCAGCAAAATGTAACTGCAGTTTCAATCTAATTCAAGCGAGAATTGTTAGCAACAGAGTTACGTAATTAAGGAGCAGGTATACTTGATCACAAGCGCTGCACCGCGCCTTGGGTAGTGAAAGATGTGGAGGGAAAGAGAGAAAGCGTAGATAGATGTACATGCGGGAGGGAGAACGAGAAGGCTGCTCTGCCCCCGCCCTCACCGTGCACTCACCCAACACGCGGCACCATAACTATAATAAATAACCATAAATATAATAATAAATAAGTGCCAAATATTATAATGCCCACATGGGCGTACCTAGGGAGGGGGGGGGGGGGGGGGTTCCTATGGGCAGGGAGGGGCAGCTGCCCCCCCAGATTTTGTTTACCTCCAACTAACTATCAAATTGTTATCAATAAAAGTTCTTATTTGCCATACAATGTATTTGATTTACAATATATTTGCCCCCCCCCCTGGGGGCGATACAGTAGATTCCCCCCCCCCTGTCCCAGAACCTGGGTACGCCCATAAATGCCCATATCCACCAAAAGACAACAAAAAAGATGACTGAACTACTGTCATTTAGAGAGCATTTACGAACTGTCATGGCTAGGCTAGGTTACGCTAAAATGAGTTAAATATTTATTTAACTCATTACAGCGTAACATATCGTATGTACAATAAAAAATATAACCATTGAAGCTTCTATAAAGAATATCCTAGATAACACTTCATGAACTAAAAAGCGTGCAAATATGGCATCAACCAACTGAAATCTCTACATGAATATTTTTATCTGGGTTCAAATTACTATTCTTTCCAAATTCAACTTTAAATAAGTAAGAGGCAAAGAAGATAAGACTTTGTGCAAAATAAGCTCCCAGTTTGAATGTGGGGTGTTAATTTTGAGGTGAAGATTTTGAGACTCTGACCGAACATCTAGACTCTAGATGTCCGGTCAGAGTCTCAAAAACTTCAAGAATCTAGATTCTAGAGTATTCTTGATCGAAGCATTGAAGTCCTAGATTATTTACCTCTCCATGTCTCAGTGGTATATGTCTATCTAACATACTCTTCTGAGAGAATCCTCTAAAACAATCTGTGCATTTATAAGCTGCCCTAAGATATTTCTTGTCCTGTGCTCTAGCCTGATGTTCTACCAAAGCTTCTTCATCTGTCAAAAATGTCTTCTTCCAAAAACCAGAATCTAAGAATTTGAGAGCCTTTGGTGTGCCACCTTTTGCTTTAGTGAATTCAACATTTTTTCTTTCTAGCGATACAGCAGTCCTTTTCTTTTTAGCTAAAATTTCATCATCTGAATCTGTGTCGTCTTTATTTTTAGCTAATTTTCTTCTCCTATTCTGTCTAGGCTTTGATAGCTTAAGTTTTTTAGTTGACATTTTAATTTTTTTGTTGTTCTGCTTTTTCTTTTTTGTAACCTTTTTCACTACTATAGGTTCTGGTTCAATAACTTCATCATTGTCAAGTGGAAAAATCTGAAATTTATACTTAGAACCTGTATCTAGCACTAATTCTGGTTCAGAATCTGCTGCTGGTATATCAAGATTGTCATTTATATTTTCTGTATCGGAGAATGTGTTGTCTGTACAATCAATTTCAATTGAATTTTCATCAATTTCGATTATTTTTTCTTCTTCAACATTATCGTACTTGAAGATGTAAGTGTTAACCCGTTTGTTTGTAATTAATATGTCTAGTGTGCCATAATTTAGCTTTGGACTTTCTTTTGCCTTTATAATGTTTATTGCTGACTGAGTGATCTGAAAGGTTCAATGTTTTATTTTAATAATTTCTATAGTATTTATATCAAATTATTCAGTGATTCCTAGTATATTCCAACTTGATTCCTAATTACATTATAAGGATGGGTCTAGTGCAGTGTTTCCCAATTAGTGGTATGCATACCTTTAGGGGTATGTGAGGTAGCGTAGCATTAAGAAAAAACTAATTGGGAACCACTGGTCTAGAGGGTTGATTACATAATCAACTTGATTCTCTCAATCATATCATGATCAACTCAATTGAAATAAAACAGCCCTTGTACATACAAGGGCTGTTTTATTTCAATAATTTCTATAATATTTTAAATCACATTATTCAGTGCTTCTTAGTATATTATTACCTTGCCATTCCAGAGTTTTTCTGTAAGTTCATTATGACTGTAGTAACACTTTTCCCTGAACAAATGAAACTTGTGCAATGTTGCAGCACATTCAAAGCAAAAATACTGAGGCAATCCATCAACATTGCTGACCTAAAAATCAATTTACAGATTACCTTCATGAAGTTATTAGCTATTAATTAAATGTATGATGTTAGGTAAGATCCTAACCTAACAGGAAAAAAGTCTGGACGAGACAGGGACATGCTGTATGCCATACAATTTCCCCCTTCCCGTCTACGCCTCGTCCCGTCGTCTTCCCGTCACGTACAGAATCTGGCAAACATCTTGATGCTTCTTCGACTGAGTGGGGATAAGTTCGCACATGTGCACTTGCGAGCGACCAATAGCGCGCGCCCCTCTCCCACCGCCCGCCTACCTCACCGCAACGCATATCCAAAATAGGCGTCCTGCGCAATCCCCACCCGATTTCAAGATGTTTGCCCGCTATTTGTTGCTATATTTAATATGCAACGATGTCAAAAAATCGCCCCATTCCGTAACCGTACCGTTCGGGCAAAAACACAAATGTTTATGGAGTCAGATAGTGTTTACAAATATAAATAAAAAGGTATATTTCAGGAGTTCTTTACTAAAGCAAATTATGAAGTTTATGAATGAAAATAACTGCATTGATGAATGAATTTTATATTGATTCTATTAATATTATATATGATTAAAGATTTAGACAGAAAAATCATCAGATCAATTAATATTATAAAAGGAAAATGGTTTTTAAACTTACTGGCAAAGTCATAATCTCTTCATAATAATTTTTAAGGTAATACGTATCAATTTTATAAAATTTTGTTTCACCACGAAGGCATATTCGACAAACTTGTAAGTCGAACATTCTTGTCCTATAAATCACTTTTAATTAATGAACTTTTATCATTTTATAAATAAACCAAATAAAGTAATGTTTGGTAGGTAACCATTTTGAGTTTTTGTCTTTTTGACATATCATCTGTCACTGTCACGGTCACTCACACTCCCGTCATGGGCTGCGGTCCGCATAGCGATAATATCGATATTATCGCGATAACAGCCGGTCCGCATGCACGTTAGCGCGTTTACAATATCTAGCGTGACGTCACTCATGACGTCATTACCAGCGCCATCTTGGGCTTACAGCGACCATGCCTCGGAGCGTAATCACTGTGAACGTCCTGTCAAAAGTTATAAGTGACTGTCAAACGAAACAGGTGTCAGAAATTTATTTCGTCAAAAAATCAAAAAATAAGAGAGTTCGTTATAGAAGGATCTTTTCCTCACTTCACAACAAAAGGATAGATCATTATATTGGTTAATATTTTGTTAATATTAATTTGGAGCTTATCCAAAAAGGTGGTGTATGTAAAAAGTTGAAAAAAAAAAGATGTTGGGTGCACACGTGACACGACTCAATAATCAAACGTTCTTAATCATTATCATTGCTTTAGAGAGCAAAAATAGTATCTAGCAATTATTCCATCTTGTATTTGAGGTAAGAATAAAACGTTAGTGCGCTTACGAGCGGTTCGCATTCGCCAACTGTCATTTGTCGATTTTATCGATTTGAGGGCGATATCGGATGCGGACCTCGTGTGAGCGTTGTAAACGCCGTAATCGATGTAATCGCCATGCGGACCGCAGCCTAAGTGAAAAGCCCCTTACCAGCACGCGTAGCATGAGCAAACGAGACTCTTGTCTACGAAGACTTGTCGTCTCGACCTTCTCGATTGCTGAGCACAGTTTGACAGACAGGTGGGACTCGTTCTCAGAATTTCGAAACCTTTTAATGTCTTTTAATAAAAAAAGTGAATTTTAAAGGTAATCTTTTTATTTCAACACCAATAGACGTCAAAATTATCTAAAATGATCCGAAATAATTTAGTTTAAACATGATTCTCATTTTTTTTATAAGTTCTAATATAAAAAGGCACTCAAGAAAGCGTTCTCTTCCGTAGACAAGCTCTCTCGAGTTCGAGAAGAATAATATTGCCAATCGAAAATAATTACTTTATTTCTCATAAAGCACCGTATCTTTCTATAGATTTCACAACGCTAAAATCTTAAAACTAATTAAATATAGCTGTATGGATATAAATTCGTTTGCCTTTCTTTTATTGAGAGTATTTTGAAAAGATAACACAGACTACTAACGAAATTGTTAATTTAGTAATCTGTGTAAAATGACGAGAAAATTACGAAATATTAAAATCAACGTATGAAAATAATTTTAATTTAAGTTTTTAAGGAATAAAATATAAGCACGGATAATTTAGATTTATTTTTATTGCGAAATTTAGATTCATATAAAATAAAATACGTAGAAAACTATTTCGAATCTTCTTATTAGTCTGTGATTCTCTCTCTACCTTCTCGACTACTCAAAGGGTGGTAGACAAGTTTCTCTGATTCAACTGTCAAATTAATGTCAGTTGAAGAGAAAAGCTCGTGTTTGTCGACTTTTGACATTAGGCCACGACAAAGAACAATACGATTCTACTAGTTGTAAATGCGAGCATGAGTATCTCGATCTCAACCCGACAAAAGTGACATTTCGGTGTAGACAAGCCATTGTTCTCTGAGTCGAATCTTATCTCGATGTTGGTCATGCTACGCGTGCAGGCCTCCTTCACTCACTCAAGGTCGCGCGATAAGCACCTACCGCTAGCCGTTCGTTCGAACGAACAAGTGAGCAGAGGGCCGCCACACGCCCGCCTGCGTAGTCGCGCGGCATCTTATTCCCTGCGTTAATATTGCCTCTTTATAATAGTAACAATGTCGAATCATCATTACTGTGCCGTGTACGGATGTCAAAATCAAAAAACCAATAAATAATTGTCGTTTATCACATTATGTTATGATATATGCTACGCAGTTAATTTAAAAGAAGACAACCCTAACGTTGCATCGTAAGAAAAGGTAAGAGCACGCGATAGAAAGAGAGGCAACTACTAGGTGAACTGCGCGATCTGAATTGCACTTTATTATGTCGGAGATAAAGTCGCTATTTATTTAAATGACTTTGCCGAGTGCTGCTTCTGTACTTGTACTATTAGTTATTCTGTGCCCTTACGTAGTAACTAATTTCTAATCTGTGAAAGCCCCTGTCTGTCACTGATGCTGTGTTTTATCTGTACTCTACTCTGGCTGCGGTCCCCATGGCGATTACGTCGATTACGGCGTTTACAACGCTCACACGAGGTCCGCATTCGATATCGCGCTCAAATCGATAAAATCGACAAATGACAGTTGGCGAATGCGAACCGCTCGTAAGCGTGCTAACGTTTTATTCTAACCTCAAATACAAGATGGAATAATTGCTAGATACTATTTTTGCTCTCTAAAGCGATGATAATGATGAAGTACGTTTGATTATTGAGTCGTGTGCACCCAACATCTTTTTTTTTTCAACTTTTTACATCAACCACCTTTTTGGATAAGCTTCAAATTAGTATTAACAAAATATTAACCAATATAATGCTCTATCCTTTTGTTGTGAAGTGAGGAAAAGATCCTTCTATAACGAACTCTCTCATTTTTTGATTTTTTGACGAAATAAAATTCTGACACCTGTTTCGTTTGACAGTCACTTATAACTTTTGACAGAACGTTCACAGTGATTACGCTCCGAGGCATGGTCGCTGTAAGCCCAAGATGGCGCTGGTAATGACGTCATGAGTGACGTCACGCTAGATATTGTAAACGCGCTAACGTGCATGCGGACCGGCTGTTATCGCGATAATATCGATATTATCGCCATGGGGACCGCAGCCTCTGTATGTACAGAGAAAAAAAATGTTTGAGTGAATAAAAAATTGATTCCTTGGTTTCGTTCGTCTCTCAGTTTATTTTATTTTATTGCTAAATAAAACCCACGATCGCAGTGTATGTACAAAAAACCGTGTTGAATTGGAAAGAAAAATGAATTATGGACGACCTAAAAGTGTGTAGAATATGTCTTCGGACTGATAAGTTTGCGAAATATTACAAGTTGGAGGAATTTTTCTTGAAGTGTTATTATGAGGAGATTACTACCACTCCGGTCAGTTAAGCTATGTTTTTCTTATGAATTACGATACCTATTTATTAAAATTTTGATATGAGCCATAATTTGATTCATTTTCATGACATAAAAATATTATAAAACCGGTTACAAGCGTCTTTCGTCTTTCAAGGACATTGTAGATTTAGACTACTGTGTTTTAATTTTGTTGTTATCTATCCGAAACTTTCGTAAATAAACTCATGAAAGTTAACCATTTCTTATGCTATCTATTTTATTTGAATTAATTAGCTTTTTGTTAAAATATTTTGACTGTATATAAGCTACTCTTTAGTTTTTCTATTTCTGTAATCTCTACTATTCTAAAGAAATAAATTGTAAATTATATGTATGTTATAGGTCACCAACAATGATGGTCTTCCAAAGTATTTCTGCTACCAATGTTCTGCATTACTCAATAAGTACCATTATTTTAAAGAAAAATGTTGTTTTGCACAAAAAACACTCAAACAAATGGTACGGACCGCGCCAGTAAGTAGACATAAAATTATTATTAATATAACAAAGATTCTAGTATCCCTACAAATTGCTGATGCGATGAAACCTTGTCACATTAACATCAACGTTGACGTCATCGGCAACTAAAAATGAAATGTAACAATAAAATTCTAATAGGTAATTATTGAATTATTATTTTCATTAAGATATGGTCTAGGTAGATATATTGAAAATTTACAATTGTTTTTCGTTTTTGAGGTAAAAGAAATAGCTGCCAAGGGCCCTACCGCCCAAGTGTCGTCGATTTCGCTGTCGGCTTCATTTGACAGATGTTTGTAATACATTGCTACTTTTCTTTGGTAAGTTTTTATTTGTTCCAAAAAGAAATAGCAATGTATCTCATCCATCTGTCAAATGAAGCCAACGGTGAAGTCGACGACACTTGGGCGGTAGAGCCCCAGGTCTCAATGAACAAATTCAGCTATAACAATCATCATGGTACAATGAACCAAATTGTTCAACTCAGTGTTATGAAATATATTTATGGTTTACAATACCTTCTCATCTTAACTGCAATGTTCTATCTTCTACAGCTCACTTACAACAAAATCTGCAATATGTATTCAAGACAGATGCCCATCGTAAAGAGAGGAAATATTGAAATATTAAGAACAACAAAAAAAGTGAAGACTTTCAACTTCGAGTATAAGGAAGCTAGAAGAGACTCCAAAGCGAAATCAAAAGCTGTTAAAAATGAAAGCGACAGCGATTTGTATGAAAATGATGTAGATTTCTTTGTTGATAGCAATAGTTCAGATGACGATGTGCCAATAAATGAACTCTCTCTATTGAAAAAGGAAAACAGTATAGCTAATGTAGCTGTCGATATATTCCAAGAAATAGAGGAAAAAAAGGAAGAACCAGTATTAGACCTTTTGGAAGAGGTTAAAGAAACTAAACAAGAGCCGAAAATACTAAAAAATCTTTTAACAAAACCTAAATCTAAGAAGAGTTCGACTGATAAGAAAAAGCCAGCTATTTATAGAGAACCGGAAACAAAACAATATAAATTCTCAAAGGCAAAAGATGGTAAGTCGAAAGCTCTCCAGTTTCTCGATTCCGGTTTCTGGAGAAAGCTCGCTTTGACGGAAGAGGAGGCGATGAAAGAATTTCAAGCAAAAGGACAGAATGAGAAGTATTTACGTGCCGCTTATAAGTGTACGGATTGTCATAAGCCATTCTCACAGAAGAATATGTTGGATAGACATGTACTTAGAAAGCATGGTGAGGTAAGGCACAAGTTTGTATTTAATGTCATGCAAAATATGGTCAGCTATAGTCTATTTATCCTTACTTGTCTTATTTGGTAAACAATCTTCACCCTTTAATATTTTTTTTCTTACCCATTAATAACATTTTCACCTGCCTTCTGACGCAAAATAGGCACAATTTTTGTTAAGTTGTGAGAGCAGCCCATATTTAAATGAAGTACTTATGAATCAATCACTACATTTGTAAGTTGCAAACAGACATACAAGGTATATATCTTGAAATTTTTGTGACGGAGTGGGGATAAGTTCTCTTGTGAGCGACCAATAGTGCGCGCCCCTCTCCCGCCGCCCGCGCTCCTCACCGCTGCGCATGCCCAAAATACGCGTTCCGCGCAATCCCTACTCGATTTCAAGATATATGCCTCGTACTTAGGGTTACCATCTGACCAGATAAATCCGGTCTAGACCGGATTTTAAGGGCTCAGACCGGACTCCGCCCGGATTTCATTCGAGACCGGATTTTTCAAAATCAAAATCATTACACCATAATTGATTGTAATGATTTTGTCTAAACCACCATCGCCGTACAGCTCGGAGCGCGCGGCGCGCTACGCACCCCGCGACTAGGCTCTATAAATGAGTAGTTTCCTGAAAGATGCCCATAATTTTCTTATAAGAAACCACCCACTTGTGTAAAATTTTATAGAAAGAAACAGATACCTAAACTTAATTTGTCTTTGTGCGTGCTTAATGTAAATAACCTATTTTATTTTTAAATTTGAGTCTAAGACCGGATTTTTGTTCATAAATCAGGATTTTCCACCTTTTGTGACCAGATTTCCGAATTTTGGTCCTGGTAACCCTACTCGCACTGTACTACCCGCGCAGATAAAGAATGGGACTGGAAATTCCGGTTAACCGCCCTAACTACCCACGCCATTAAAGATGGGATTGAAAATGGCGTCAATACGTTCAACCATATCATCAAACCTATATCCCTCTTTCACTCATACTTGTCGTGCCAAACGCTGTTAACTGATATTCCAGTCCCATTCTTTATTGCACAGATACTTGGCTGTACTTACAGCAGAATTTCTTATTTCATTTCATTAAGGCCTGGTTTACATTAGTCAAGTAGACGACCGAGTCGAGTAGCGAGTAGAAATACATTGCTTGGCATGATCGTCGATTTTAAAAGAACGTCAAACACACCACGTAATGAACTTCTACTCTCCTAAAGCACTCTACTAAAGACTAAGATAATGTAAACCAGCCTTAACAATCAAATAAATTGATTTATATAATTCCAACAGACAACCGGCACTCTAGTGTGTCGGTTCTGCAAGATGCGGTTCCGGCGAGCCTGTTTCCTCAGTAAGCATATGAAGCAACATCTCACCAAATACGAGTGTCTACGGTGTAACTTGGTCTGTAATGTCGAGTGAGTGATATTTATTTTAAGTAAAGGTGGAAACCCACGGTGCGCGATTCTGCAAAATGCGCCGGCCACACCGAACCAGACTGGAAGCGGACTTATTAAATAACAAATTTGAAAACAGAAATTCAATCCGTGTTATAACAAGCGAATTATGAGCTACTTAATTGTGACCCTAGCTATCTCTTTCTTAAATGAAATTTTCTATGGCGTGGGTATGGCGGTACAAGCATGTGACGTCACTTGCTTATAGCGCTCTCCTTGTCTCATTAGAATGTTTGATGCTCTATATCGCTGAAAATATACAAGATTTTTGAAAATAAATACCTATATTGTGTTGCTAAAATTTCAATAAACATGTTAATAGACAATAAAAAAAGCAGTCAAATACCCTATTGCGGACGAGCTCGCACCGTCTCGCGTCGTAGGGTAACTTCAGAGGTGTGGCGCGATGCGGTGCGAGCTCGTCAACAGGCCGTTCCCATGGTCAGCTAGGTGATTGCGTAAAGTCAATCGTATTCATTTGACAGTTCATATTGTATCATATAATATATGTCGTCCCATACAAATTGTAGCCGATGGAATACGATATGAACTGTCAAATGAATACGATTACTTTACGCAATCGCACCCCGAGTTCGGTGCGTCGCAGAGCGGAACGGCGCGGCTTGCAGAATCGCGCACCGTGGGTTTCCACCTTAAGAATGTTAAATTAAATCGTTACTAATATTATAAATGCGATAGTAAGTTTGTTTGTTTGTTACGGGGATCTTTTATCCAGAAAAAATGAACGGTTCCTGAGTGATAGCAAAGAAACGTTCCACGCAGACGAAGTCGCAGGCGTCGCTAGTTTTATATAAATATGATTTATTTCTATCTATATCTATACATATGAAATTGTTAATTCTAAATGTTTGTGCGCGAATCACGCAAAAACCGCTGAACGGAATTGGATGTGATTTTCACAGTTTAGTAGCTTGCGGCCCAACTTAAAATAAGCTATGTTTCTTCTAATTCGGGTGGGCAGAACTAGGAAACAGCTTGAACTCTCCGTAGTACTAGCTTCCACACACTAAGGAGATCATTTAAACTGGTCTACGTGTCGTCGTCCGTAAGTTGCGGGCAAAATTCTTTAATAAATAAAAAAAGGGATACTGGGGATTTTTCTACTGTCCACGCGGATAAAGTCGCGGGCGCAGGTTTGTATCAAATAAATCGAAAAATAGTATTTGAATTGAATTTGAACCAGTCTTTGAGTACATTCATTGAAAAATAAAGCACAGTTCTTAGAACTTCTGTTGTTATCTATTTCTAATTATATGATATTTTTTTTACATAAGACAGCATCTTTATGTTAGTATCTCTTTCAGAACGACTGCCTTGTTTCACGAAGAATATCACAGTGGAGTCATCAGAAAGTGCCCACACTGTGATAAGGAGTTCAGGTAATCTATCACCAAACTTCATGTTCAAATCATTTCATTATCATCAAAATGTATGTTCAAAACATTTCATTACCACCAAACTTTATGTTTAAAACATTTCATTATCATCAAAATTTATGTTTAAAATATTTCATTATCATCAATGATGTCACAGAATAGATATTAATTTAAAACTAATATCTATACTGTGACGATATGTTCAAAACATTTCATTATCATCAAACATTGTTCAAATCATTTCATAATCATCAACAATATCACAGAATAGATATTAGTTTAAAACTAATATCTATAGGTGCTGTGACGATAATTATTATAATGTTCAAAACACTTTATTGCCATCAAACTTTATGTTTAAAACATTTCATTAATTATTTTATGATTTCATTTTAGACAAAAGGAAAACACCTATCCTATATAAATTATAAACAATGTCGAAACAATAATAATAAATCTTTTAATACCATGTTAAATTGCAAATAAAGATATTCTGCTCATGCTAATAAAATAGGCGATGTGAGAGAAAAACACAGAACTTAGACGGATATAGTTTGCTTATCTCAAAGAAAATGTATGGAAACTTGTAGACATACAGCAAACAAGCAAGTCTCAAAGTGTTGAGTTTCTTGGCTGTAATCTATCTATTTCTATTACCTATACTATCATAAAATTTTACTTTTTAGATTTTTGATTGTTTGTGCACGCATCACGCAAAAATCGCTGAACGGATTTTTATTAGAGCGGATTTTTTTCACTGATTGGTAGCTTGAGGTCCAACTTAAAATCTAGGCCTTGTTTTATCTGATTCAGGTGGGTGAAACCAGGGAAACAGCATGAGTTCTTCGTAGTACTAGCTTTTAAACACTAAACCGACCAATTTAAATCACCTTTTTGTGGTGATTTAAATTGGTCGCATTATTGTAAGTCGCGGGCAAAACTAATGTACTAAGTGAAACAAGGGCGGGTCGCTAGTGCTATACTACAATAAAGTTCCGTAGTTTACACTTATTAACTTCCGCAGACACCTTTCGTTTCGACATTCTACACGTGCGCACGCACCGCAGTAAGCACATGTGCGCGCTCTGCGGGGAGTCGTTCGATATTATATCTATGCTCTACTGTTGTCCACAGACACCTGTCCACATTCTACACGCACCGCAGCAAGCACATGTGCTCGCTCTGCGGGGAGTCGTTCGATATTATATCTATGCTCTACTGTTGTCCACAGACACCTGTCCACATTCTACACGCACCGCAGCAAGCACATGTGCTCGCTCTGCGGGGAGTCGTTCGATATTATATCTATGCTCTACTGTTGTCCACAGACACCTGTCCACATTCTACACGCACCGCAGCAAGCACATGTGCTCGCTCTGCGGGGAGTCGTTCGATATTATATCTATGCTCTACTGTTGTCCACAGACACCTGTCCACATTCTACACGCACCGCAGCAAGCACATGTGCTCGCTCTGCGGGGAGTCGTTCGATATTATATCTATGCTCTACTGTTGTCCACAGACACCTGTCCACATTCTACACGCACCGCAGCAAGCACATGTGCTCGCTCTGCGGGGAGTCGTTCGATATTATATCTATGCTCTACTGTTGTCCACAGACACCTGTCCACATTCTACACGCACCGCAGCAAGCACATGTGCTCGCTCTGCGGGGAGTCGTTCGATATTATATCTATGCTCTACTGTTGTCCACAGACACCTGTCCACATTCTACACGCACCGCAGCAAGCACATGTGCTCGCTCTGCGGGGAGTCGTTCGATATTATATCTATGCTCTACTGTTGTCCACAGACACCTGTCCACATTCTACACGCACCGCAGCAAGCACATGTGCTCGCTCTGCGGGGAGTCGTTCGATATTATATCTATGCTCTACTGTTGTCCACAGACACCTGTCCACATTCTACACGCACCGCAGCAAGCACATGTGCTCGCTCTGCGGGGAGTCGTTCGATATTATATCTATGCTCTACTGTTGTCCACAGACACCTGTCCACATTCTACACGCACCGCAGCAAGCACATGTGCTCGCTCTGCGGGGAGTCGTTCGATATTATATCTATGCTCTACTGTTGTCCACAGACACCTGTCCACATTCTACACGCACCTGCGCACGCACCGCAGCAAGCACATGTGCTCGCTCTGCGGGGAGTCCTTCGTCAGTCCGCTCGGGCTACGGCAGCATAAGAGGCTTAAGCACGTCATGGAACCGGTACGTTATCATCATCAGTAGCTCGCACGGAAAGATTACAGGAGAAGGAATTAAGGGGGCTAACCTGGTACGAATGCTGCTCCCGCGTGCTGGCTGTAGTGGACGCGCGTCTCACTTCTTAAGGTATGATTCCGATCTCGGCAGCAGCAGCAGTGTTGCCGCAGCAGTGCACTCCAAATTGAACCCTAATGTTACGTTTGAAAGGCTCAATTTGATGTGAGCGGAGAAGCGATGCGACACTGCTGCGCAACACTGCTGCGCGACACTGCTGCGCAGCAGTGCTGCGCGGCACTGCTGCCGCAACACCACTAGTCCCCATACATTCTCTATAGGTTTATATGAGACTACATTCCGAGCTCGGCAGCAGTGCTGCGCAGCACTGTCGCGCAGCAGTGTCGCGCAGCAGTGCTGCTGACATCGGAATCATACCTTTATAATCTCCAGCGTTGATTATTCGGGTGATCACAATAGTATTTGGATAACTCGCGGCGATCACCTTGTAGGTATTCAAACTTGACCGATATAAAATGAGGAGCACGAAAACTCGCCTCGACGCTCTGGCACGTAGGTTAGGTAGGCTGGATCGGAAGTGTTGAAATATGGCCGACGCGACCAGATACTGGTTTACCCCCATAGGATCAAGGATAAAAATTATGTGAGGGTAGATTTTGGGTTTATGGATGTAGCATCGGTAAAAGTCTGAATCGAGTCTAAAGTGATGTGAAAATAACTAAATCTATGATGAATCTAAATCTACCAGTAGCCTTTCTTGAATGTCCACACTGCTGAGGCCTTACAGGGAGTTTTTGGTGTCATTTTGTCGAGACCGGTTCGGTGACTATTTTAATTATTTGCAAATTGATTCATAGTGGATATTGTGTCTTAAAATTGGTGCAGTTTTGTGGTAAAAGTGTCTATGCAACTGAACAATATGTGAAATAATTGAAATATACGCGATCTTGGTTGTATGAAGCTGAAAATTTTATTGCAGTGGTGGCTACCTACCTCGGCAGAACTTACCGAGTAAACTGTTTTGATATCTACTTTATTTTAACCTAGCTGTAAGTTTTCCGAAAATTTGTAAAATAAAATAAAATCATAATTGCACCATCAAACCACACTGCAGAGTAGAATAATAAAATTAGTATTGCAGTTTTAGGTCAGCGCCATCTCTTGACCGATAGTGGAACTAATGTTAACTTTTCAGAAATTTGATAATTTCTATAAAAGTGTGCTATATTGAGACATCGTTTTATTTTTCCTGTAATCTTTATATAAACTGCTATCACGTAGAATTATTTCAGATTTTTCTCTTTGCAAACTTCGGAGATAAGGGGGGGGGGGAGAAGGTTTTTTTTTTACATTTTTCATCATAAGTCGAAAACTATGCGGCCTAAAACAAAAAGAAAAAATGATTGAAAAAACGACGCTCTTTCATATGATACCCCACATGCCCTAGTAGACAAACTTCAAATTTTTATGACCCCTTTTGAGTCCCTGTTGTAAAAAAGATATTTATTTATATACTTATTACTTATTTGAAAAATAGTTGAGCAAATGTCATCTTAATTAAACTATTCCAAATTTTAAGTTGATACCATTAGTAGTTCTCGAGATATCCAGCTGTGACAGACAGACTGAGTCACACCATAAGGGTTCCTTTTTACTCCGGACAAGGAAAAATACTTTGTTCGAAAAAATCACAATAAATCCTACAGAGGTGATTTTTGGAAACATGATTAAAATAAGTTTGTCAATGATAAATTTCAAGTTTTCCCCAAAATATCTGGGGTGCTTTTTTTACAACGGTGGTTTAAATATTGTTTTTGTCTTAAAACATCGAGAATAAATCGTACACAAAGGGAATTTCCTTTATGAATTTCTTAAAACCATTAGAAATGAAACCTCAAAAATCACCACTTACATTTCAGAGGAATTTGCAAAAAAGGCTAATAAATAAAAAAAAATCATAACTCAGAAACAAATATTAAAAAATCAGTGATTTTGCAGTATAAAGTTTCTTATAATTAACTATACTAAAAACAAAATTTTCACTCAGGTGACTAATATAGTTTTTTTTTAAATGCGTTTTATTCATTTTTAAATATGAAGCATAAATTCTACAGTCGTAAAAGTTCAATAATATATAGTGTAATAATTAATAACATCTTAAAATTAAGTAATCCCTCAATTCTAAGTAGAGGATTTCTCGAAATTTACGAAAATATCAGCAAGACGGAGCGTAATATAGAGTGGTGAGCGAGCACGAATGGCAGGCACTCTGTACCTACGAGCGACGATGACGCGACGGCGCACGGCGTGTCATGAGTCTCCGGGCAATGAAAAATACTTTGTTCGAGAAAATCACATTATATCCTACAGAGGTGATTTTTGAAAACTTGATTAAAATAAACTTGTCAATGATAAATTTCAAGTTTTCCCCAAAATATCTAGGTTGTTTTTTTTACAAAGGCGGTTTAAAGACTGTTTTTATTTTATAACATCGAGATTAAATCGTACATGAAGGGAATTTTCTTAATGAATTTCTTAAAACCATTAGAAACTAAACCTTACAAAATCACCACTTACATTTCAGAGGATTTTTTTCATAAAGGCCAATAAAAAATAAAAAATCCTAACTCAGAAACAAATATTATAAAATAAGTGATTTTGTAGCATAAGATTCCCTATAATTACTACACTAATAGCAAAAGTTTTCACTCAAGTGACTATTATAGTTTTTTTATTGCGTTTTATTAATTTTTATATAGGAAGCATTAATTCTACAGTCGTAAAAGTTAAATATTAAATAAGTATTTACTTTTAAAAATTAAGCAATCCCCCAATTATTCCCAAAGGATTTCTAGAAATGTACGAAATAAATATCAACGCGGTAGTGCACGGAAGGACGGACTCGCGTAAGGTAGGTAATCGGCGCGCGGCGGTGGGTGGCGCACAGTGACGCGAGCCGGTACAAAAGGTTACGAATATTACGATTATTTCGGTAACTTTTCAACATTTGCATAAGTGATCAAAAAATTGTTTCGATGATCTATCGGAACAAAATCAGGGTTACTCAAAGTGGCACCATTTTCGCGACAAGATATAATTACCTATAGTAAATAAACAAAAAAAAGGTTTATTTACGTTGAGTTTGGTCAACGAAAGATGAGACTCGATTGGAAATGGAACTAATTTTGCGCCTTATTTTAAGGTCAATTTCCAATGACTTAACCTCTAAACGTTAATTAAACAGGGAAAGTGGCGCCACCATTTCAATCTCATCTTTCGTTGACGTAATCTATAGGAAAAAAAAAAACTAATTTTCGAAATTATTTTTAGATGAAAAAACCCATCAAGTGCAACACGGACTTCTCGGACTCGACGCGAGTACTGAGTAGGGTGACTTGCCCAATACCTGGCCCCTATTTTACATACAGGACAATTGTAAATTACAATGACAATTTTATGTTCGTTGTGGTATCTGTGCGTTATGTAGTTTGGTCAGTATATTTTGTAAATTCAAATTAGCGTATTCGTATTAAATACGTTTTTTTTACATATCTCGGCCATTTTTAAGAAATCAAAAACTAGCTTGACGATAAAATTATATAATTTTTTTAAATCTGGTTTCAAAATTTCACGAGAATCGGTTGAGAAATGCGACTTGTAGAGGAGACGTTCGAGAAAATCCTTAGGGAACCTTTAACCAGGATGAAAGTATTCTATGTTTTAACGTCCTGCTTCGCTACGCAGTACGCTTGGTGTAGACGAACCTCGCAAGGCAGGGCGTTTGCCGCTTGCGTTGTGGCAGGCCTCGCGCTCGACATCGCACTCACGCTCACCCGAGGCCTGCCATGCGCGAGGTACGTTCACACCAAGCGCGCTAAAACATAGAATACTTTTATCCTGGTTAAAGGTTCCCGAAGGATTTTCTCGAATGTCCTTGCGAACGAAGTCGCGGGCGGAAGCTAGTAGAAAATAAAAAAAAAAAACAAAAAAATCAAAAATGTTTATTTTGTTCACAAAACATTGGTTTTCAAAACAGCAGGTTGAGACTGCCTAGTGAGTATTACAATACTTGTGACAGACAGCCCCGCTCCATCGTAACACTTACATACTATGTATGAATATGAACAACTAATTAGTTAAGTTATATTAATATAATCAAAATTATTTTTTAAATTATATATGTTAGTGTGTGTGTTTAAAAATAATATAATAGAAAGCGGGCTTTGATTTTACTGCATGCATGTGCATTTTGTTTCTGAGAAATTACAATAGACCCAAAACTCCACACGTTTTTGTTTACTTTTAGCCATTGACCATTATTCTGTGCCAGATGTGGATACACCAGCTGGTCGGTTTTTCTAACAGTATAATTCCCGAAGATATTATTACAACAAAAATTCATCGTAAATTTTAAATTAGTTTAACTTTTGATTCAGTGAACCAATTGCGATGGAATAAAGATTTCATTATTTTGCAAGATACACCATATATTTGTATGTAAACATTATTTAGCATTAAGTTAGCGCTTTTTACATTTTTAGCGCACCAACATACAGACAAACACACAAAAATTAAAAAAATATTATAAATGGGTTCTACTGGTAATTATTAAACACTCCAATCACTTATTTTCAAAATATTTCCTTTGTACAGACTCAACTTTTCTACAGATTTATTATATGTATAGATTAAGAATTGTAAAAATGGCAGTAAGCAGTCATATGGTTTGCACTCAGTAACGATCTGACCAGTGACCTACGTTGTTGTGCCACGCATTGTACCATTTTGGTGTCAAATTCTAGTTACGAGCAAGTTCTGGGAAATAAATTTTTAAATACTTTAACTATTTAAATACTTACTGATATCTCAATCCATTGGCATTTATGTGATAAAACCTTAACCAAAGAATGATTTGAAGTGATATTTTTTCATATATTTTTATTAGTTAATTAATAAAATCTTGTTCAAAATCAGGATTCAAAAAACCGGCCAAGAGCGAGTCGGACTCGCGCACGAAGATTTCCGTACCAGAAAACAGCAAAAACACGTTTGTTGTATAGGAGCCCCCCTTAAATATTTATTTTATTCTGTTTTCAGTATTTGTTGTTAAAGCGGCAACAGAAATACATCATTTGTGAACATTTCAATTGTCTACCTGTTGTCGTTATTAATATCAAGCAGAAAACGGTAAGAAACTCACGTTTGTTGTATGGGAGCCCCCCTCAAATATTTATTTTATTCTGTTTTTAGTATTTATTGTTATAGCGGCAACAGAAATACATCATCTGTGAAAATTTCAATTGTCTAGCTATCACGGTTCATGAGATACAGCCTGATGACAGACAGACAGACAGACAGACGGACAGCGGAGTCTTAGTAATAGGGTCCCGTTTTTAACCTTTGGGTACGGAACCCTAAAAACTAGTCAAAAATCTAAAATAGGCCGTTTTTGAAAGGGTGGCTGAAAATAGAATAAATATGATCTTATATTCGGACAACGGTCAAACTTAATAAAAGTCTTATATAATTATTTTTATGATTAATAATAGTTATTATTAAAATTATTGAAAATACAAATAATAATACTAATAATATAAAATGATTTAAATTTAACTCAGATCTCATATAGGGTAGGTGCACCAGTGAATGAACCCTTAAGGCGATTTGAAACTTTAAAAATTACGAATACCTATTTCTGGATGACTTTGCTATAATAATGGCACTACATACTATTCAGAATGTATTAATGTTCAATATAATATCTTCAGTATTTCTGAAATGCTTATAGTTATTTAGATAATCCGAATTTTACACAAAAGTACCCCACCCAAATCACCAGTGAATGAACGGCAAAATCCAGTTAACGAATGTTTGAAATCCGATAAATGAACTACTAGTTTCATAAGGTGGATGTAAACAGAAATCGTTAATTTATGTCTGTACATGATATTTTATAGCATAACAAACTGGTAAAACATATAAAATTTCAAAAGAAATCTAAATTCTAAATGGCGCACGATACCCAACCCACTGGCATATGCCTCTCTTGAGGCTTGCCTATTTTCCTTTCTGGAATCCTCCGGATGCTCCTGGGGCTCTGTATGACCTGTATCCTCACTTCATGTCTCTGTTTCATGAGTTGAAGAGTCAGGTCGAAGAGTTTATTTAACTTAGGACAGCCAATATTAAAAAAATTAGACCTTAGTATTTACCACCATATTGCTTTATAGTTCACATCAGCTATGTTATTCTAATTGTTTTAGAAGTGGTCTAAAATTAAAAACAAAAAAATAATTAATGTAACAATTAAGAAATGTATAGTTCATTTACTAGTTTTTTAATAATCAGTAAATGAACTAGGCATTTACTATAGAAGAATCTTAAAATTTTAAAAACTAATGAATGAAAACCCTAGTTCGAAGACTGGTCCAAAGATTGACAATGATTTACTATAGCTATCCCCTAAATATGAACAAACTCCTTTAAAAGTAAGACACAAAATAAGCCTAAAGCAAAAAATACGTTAGATCCTATGAATGAACACCTGGTTCATTAACTAATTATTTCTCAATTTTTTAATCCAGTACTCAAACACCCCTATATTTTGTTTAAAATAATGAAATTCTTTACAATCTGCTTTCTATTAGACGAAATAATCATTATTACATCTAAGAAACTAATTTTCTTTGTAGAATGAATCATATATCAACTTAAAAGCTATTATCAAAATATGTTGTCGCACCATAGTTCTTAGTATTGGTCCATAGAAACAGGAACACTACACAACGTGTCTACTTTGAGCAATCACCATTTAGAAAGTACGGAACACACATAGTCGTCTGTGCAGCCAGTTAAGGTAATAAAGTATAATTTTCATTAAAAAAATTCTGTTGCGTGTAGAAAACAAAAGATTTCTTATTTTATAGAAAAATAACACATTTGTTCCTTCAATGGGTGGGTGTTCATTCACTGGTGCACCTACCCTACTTATCTTTTTCTATAATAGATGACTGCAAAAGAAATTTATAAAACAAATATTATAAATATTGCTGACATCCAATCTTATAAAATTCTTATTACAATACTTATAGATCTAAATGAAAAAACTTTCCACTCCAAAAAAGAACTTAATTATTTATAATAAAATAAAAAATGTCCTTAATAAAATAAAAATAAAACAAAAACTTTTGAATAACTTAAAATTAATTTAATTTAGATATTTGATACCACAAATCAACATATGAATTTATTTTTAAAATTATAATATTTAATGGTAATCAATGTAATATTAATAATAAATATTCACGAAAAACTTCTGAATAAAATCTATAAATTCCTAAATAACTATTATTAATATATTAACTGATAAAAATAGAACTACCTAGCATTAAAAATATTAGTGTGAACGTGACTGTATTCATTATGTTTATTAATTTTTGATAAATAATGTTTTTGATAAACATTCATAATTTTGATATGATTGTTGTTATACTCATATAAAGAACAATATATAGCCAACAATATTTTTGTTGATTTTGAGTAAGCATAAAATTATTAATGTTGATAAATATACAATAAATGCATTCAAGTATTAGACTTGATATAATTTTTTATTTAAGCTTATTTTTCGTAGATTTTTGTTATGCCTAATATGATTAATGTTGATCGGAATAATAATTATGTTAATTATTTTATTTGAATGTCAATAAAAACAATTGAAGTTCCTAATTAACATGCTTATTTCACCTTAGCCGAATTTAGGGAAAAATGGGTCGAATGAAGGGCATACGCGTCAGAATTTAGGAAAATTGGGTCACTCGTCATATATTATTTTTTCTTAATTTTACTATTATTGTTTCCTTGATTTTCTTACAATTATTATAAAGAACAATCATGTAGCAATCGTAAATAACAAAAATTAAAATGCTGTAGTTCAATTTTAATATAAATATTTTAGATTTAATCTCTAAAATTGCTGACGTAGCCAAATTTAGGGCATTTCACCCTAGGAATGAAAGAGAGCACCAAACAGTCGGTGAAGGAGCGGGTGTAAATGAGACAACTACATACACGTCCGTTGGTGCGTAATGAGGCCCCGGTTAATCACTACGGTTTCGAGAATACCTGTGGCCCTACCATAAGTTGATGAAAACTGTTTACGTTACAGTAAACTGTCGGATATACTGCTCACAGTCAATACGAGTGAAAGAGAGAAAACGATAGTTTACTGTAACGTAAACAGTTTGCAACAACTCAAACTTGCACCGGTCTGCGCGAGCTCATACTAGTGATACTCGATCGTCGTAATTATGCCGCTGTTTCTTAGCGGACCTTAACTTATCTACTAACCTGAACTTCTCGCAACTCGATGCGAACAGTTGCAACCAATTTAGTGTGAAAAACGATCAAGTGGTAGGAGTGGCAGACAATAAAACTTAAGAAACCCGCCAAGCGATAAAACTATTATGTATTGGGGACGAAATGATATTTTCGATCTGTTACTTGACTCCGTCCGATTGATGCGCAATTCAACTACAGCTATTAAAGGCTAAAACTTCGTATGCTACTCATAAAAGCTGGTGATTTTTTTTATGAGGGTTTATTGCAAGGGTAGAAACGAAGACGAGATAAAATATTTGGTGTAGAATTTTTTGTTGGCCAAAATAAATGGCAAAAATCACGTAAAAACATAAAAATCACTAGATATATTAAAGTCACTGGAGTGAAAACTTAAAGATGCTCCTGGATTAAGCTTCAAAACATATTATAAAAAAATCACCTTGTGTACGATTTATTAAAATACATTACTATACTTTCTCCAAAAATATGATTGTAACGCACCCTATCTCCTTAACCTTAAACATAAAATCAGTGATTATTTTTTAATTAAATATTAAGTATGTAAATAAGCAAACGCATCATAAATCTCCACTGTAGAATTTTATGAACATTACTTTTGAGAAGTTAGGTATTTTTTACCTATATCTCATAACGCTTATGGTGGAGAGGGAAAGCAGCCATAGTACGATGTTATAATAACCCTAATCCTTATTTAGAAAAACGAAAATGAACTGTAGGATTTAATGTGATCAAAATTTTATTTTGCCTGGACTATTTGTACCATTTTGGTACGGAACCCTAAAAGATAGTAATTTAAATATAGTACAGTTTGAGAAACGTTAGAAAATTGGCCATTGCCCACTACTGCGGATTGGTGGATGTTAACAAACTGCAAATGCAGCCAGGCAGGACCAAATGGCCCAATGTTTAATTTATTGTATAAAATAAAATCTGTAAACAAATGAAATATTTTTCACATAAATGTTTTTTATACAAACATTTATTATGCCTAGACATAAACTTGATGTTTATTATAAAAATGTTTCTTAACAGTGGTTGGACTCTAATAATCTTAAAATAAATATTAAAAAAACAAAATTCATACATTTCAAAACAATAAATAGTAATAAGAATAAAATTGACATACATTTAAATAATAATAAAATCGAAGAAGTAGATGTTACAAAATTTCTAGGAATTACTATAGACAATCTCTGCAACTGTAAAGCTCATATTGACTCAGTTGTAACAAAACTTGACAGGTTTGTATATGCTTTGAATAGGATCAGACAGATAGCATCGCAACAATCAGCTCTCGTAGCTTACCACGGTTGTGTTTCATCTATATTACGCTACGGTATCATACTTTGGGGTGATTCGGTGGATGCAATTCGAGTTTTTAAAATCCAGAAAAAATGTATTCGTTCTATCTGTGGTGCAGGTTATTTGGATTCTTGTAAGCCTCTTTTCAAATTAATGAATATATTACCACTTCCATGTTTATATGTTTTTGAAATGGTAATGTTTGTTAAAAAGCATTTCGATTTATTTAAGCAAAACAAAGATATTAATGCATATAGAGGTAGAAAAGGTGAGGATTTATGTATTCCACAGCAAAGGCTTAGTGTTTTCAAGAAATGCCTATTGTATGGCCATTCGGGTATACAATAAAATACCCAATGAAATTAAAAGATTGACCCTAACTAAATTCAGGACACAGTTGTTTAAATTTTTTATTAACAAATTATATTATTCCGTCAATGACTTCTTAAATGATAAAATAGTGTTAAATAAATCGTGACTGACATTTTGATAATAAGTATAATGATTGTAAATTGTAATTGACATTTTTTTAGATAATGATAACTGATTGAATAATTTGTAATAATTATTTAATACATTATATTTACAGTTTTGACAATTATTAATAATATTTTATTCTGTAAACTTTTGCACGTTGACAATAACAACAAAATATGCTGGATTTGTATGTATGTAACAACTAATGTAACCATATTTTTGCAAATAAAGATGTTGATTGATTGATTGATTCAGGATAACCAAGTAACAGATGGAGAGAACAACACATACTGTGAGGTGTGCAAGATCACGTTTGAGACCAAGGAAGCATACACTAAGCATCTGCTGCATTCTGCCATGCATACTGACGAGTAAGTATACAGCGCCAATCTGAGCATTAAAACCTACCAAAATACCTAATCATTTGACAAAAATCAACCTTATCTCAAGACAATAATGTGCACTTTTGTTCTGAGAGAACACTAATGAAAGTGCTTGACAACATTAAGAGTCCGTACACATTTTGCCGCTGACTGCCGCTCTCGCGCTCGCAAATTTCATGTTTCTCAAGATTTCTGAAATCTGAGTGCGTAATTGAAAAATGTGTCTCGGCCGCTTTTCACAATATAAGATTACGGACATTTCAACATATATTTCAGTTTCAAGTTGCTGAAGTACAGAATGTTGTCGTTTTTGCCAGTTCAAATAACTGTTAGAAACGACAACTTTTTGTACTTTAGCAACAAAAACCTGAAATGTATATTAAAATGTCCGTAATCCTATATTGCGAAAAGTGGCCGAGAAACATTGTTCAATTACGCACTCAGATTTAAGAAATCTTGAGAAAATATGAAATGTGTGAACGAGAAAGCGGCAGTCAGCGGCAAAATGCAACTCTTTAATTTCTTTGGTTAATTGATAACAAATTCATATTACAAATCGAAATGTACTATAATTCATTTACATCATACTTGCTCGGTAAGTAGGATTTACTTATATAGTATGAGGCTGTGTAAGTTGGCATGTGCAACACAGTGCATTGTTTAGATAGAACGTTCCATTTTCAAATCACTTTACAATTCAAGGATGGTGAATGCTTTAACTGTAAAGTTACTTTATAACATATTTGCTCGTAAAGGGTCTCTTATTACACCAATTTCAATATCGTATTGTATCTCATTACGAACTTGTGCGGTAATGTAAAGTAAAACGCACGGTTTCCTTGATAAACCGTGCGTTTTACTTTACATTACCGCACGGTTTATCAAGATACTTCGTCTAAAACGAACGGTACTTTTTTAAATCTTAGCAAAGAGTTTCTATGTCAGAAAAAGAGGTCAACATTTTATGAATAAAATTAACTTTGGGAGATAAAATATAATAAATAAACATTTAATTATTCAATTTAATTAATGTTAACAATAAATTACAACCATTTATCTGTAACAAAAACACAAAAATATTAATTTACTTTATTAGTAATACTGGCTGTTTTTATGCCTTTGCCTTAGAAAAAGCGCGGATGCGCGCGCATTGCTAATTTAATTTTTTTTTGCTGTATTGTTTTTATTTGAAAATGTCGTCAAGTAGTGATGAATTTATTAATTCAACACCGCCAGAAGTCTCAGAGGCAGCGAAAAAGGCTACTCTAAGCCTCTTGCCCGAAAAATTGACCGATAAGATACATACAAGCGTGTCAAAACTTAATCATATGGAAAACAAGCAAAGGTGCAAAGTCCGAGTTTTATTTATTTCCTCGCAAATATGTTATAAAACGTCGTATGACATACGTGCGCTTTGATAATTACAGCCTCTGCTTTCTTGTAGCCCTCGCCTACGGCTCGGGCTAGCAATATCGCCTCGGCTGTAATTTTCAACGTACCGCACTTATATCATAATGTACTATTACAGTTCAAGCATTTAAAACTCCTTAGTGACCCAATCTCTTTTCTTTTATTATAAACTGACGAAACTTTTGGCTGAAAAAAAAACAATGAAAATGGCGGCATTTAATTTCAGTTCAAGCTAGGTATGCAAAATTCTGCAATGCAAAAACAGCTGATTTTTTTTTAGTGATTTCGAGGTTGGTCCCATAATGAAAGTTGTTCAGTTTAATGGTCTGATCAACCCCACGAGTTTTCAATGAAATAACCCTTTAACATTTTATTTTTATTTTTATTTTTATTTTTATTTTTATTTTTATTTTTATTTTTATTTTTATTTTTATTTTTATTTTTATTTTTATTTTTATTTTTATTTTTATTTTTATTTTTATTTTTATTTTTATTTTTATTTTTATTTTTATTTTTATTTTTATTTTTATTTTTATTTTTATTTTTATTTTCATTTTTATTTTTATTAAATTTACCTCGCATGAATGATGTAAAATAGTATGCTTACCTCGGTTGTAAGTAGCTATTACACCCTCGAACTATATTCGCCCTCGCTCGCTACGCTCGCTCGGGCGTCTAAATATCTCGGGTGCACTCGATCCATTAGCGCCCTTTGCGAGCTGCGCTCGCACGGGCGCCAAATTGGATCTTGTTCTGTAATAGCTCACTTACATCCCTTGTGTAACAAACTACTATTTCTTTACAAACAGTTTCACACCCGGTGGTAAAACGTCAGATGGTAATTTAGAAGAAGAAATTTATGACGAAGCCGAAGACAAACAAGACGATAAGGATTCTGATGTGAGTATTAACTCGTACATTTTCAACCTTATTGCGAACGACGGTAGGGCTATTGTCGGTTGAGTTTTTTGGCTCAATTTTTTAGATATTATATCGCTAGTGACTCGATACAAATTCAAATAATTCTCATAGTGGGGGTGTATGTCTAGATACTAACTTGCCAAATTCATATTGTGACATATGTATTATGTGACTACGAGATATTATGCCCAATTCTGAAAGTGTCGTAAACCTAATGTAGCTTTTCCATAAAGTAGCAAACTTCTCATGTGACGAATCGCGAAAGTGACTTACATCGCACAAAGGAATAAAAATACATACTATGTCATATCTAAGTAATTAATATAAATTGACGCTAAATTTTGTTTCAGACTCCAAAACAACTGTACGAGAGGTGAGTTTCACATTTACCTACTATTATTATAGATGTGAAAGTTTGGATGTTTGTTAACTCAATCACGCAAAAACGGCTGCACGGATTTTAATGAAATTTGGCACACAGATAGTTTATAGCCTGGATTCAAAGTTAAAGTCAAAATATCTTTATTCAAATAAACGTATTAATTAAGCGCTTTTGTCTATATTTCCTACCACCCGTTCCAGACTTTTTAACACATTCAAAAATAGACAGATTAAAGTATAACGGGTGTAATAAGACCCTCAACGAAGCCGAAGTCCACGCATTCCGCCCATCATCAGGATCATTTTTGTCTTTTAGACTATACCTGGGAAACCAAAAGCTACGAAGTTATTGTAGGTCAAAGTAAAAATTTTTTTAATGAAATATTATTTTTTTCGTTATTTCCCAAATTTTGTCCAAAGAAACATTATCAAAATTTTTAGTATTTCGTAACAAACAAAGGCTTCAAAACGTCATCACTCAATGTATCTCATGAGCACGCACATAAACGCTTCCTTCCAACTCGGTCGCACGCACTTGTGTAGCATACGCTCGCAGGCGCGGTCTGTTGTACGCGTTACATTGCGTGGTAATGTATGCAATGCTTTTTTAACACCAAATATTAAAATAAAATAAAATAAAATAAAAATAATTTATTTCAGGCTTCACACCCATAGATCAATTTAAAATAGACACATTAATAACAATAAATAAATTTAGTCACAAGCACGAAAGATTAAGTAGAAGGCATTTAAAATTAATTCATTAAATAAGTAAAATTTAAAAAATAAAAATCATTATCAAAATAAAATCGTTTCCCAGCAATAATTTTGAACAGAAATGGTCCTGACGATGGGCAGAATACGTAGCTCGGCTTCATTGAGGGTCTTGTTACACCCGGTAGAATTCTTTTTATCCTGGTTAAAAGTCCAAGCTATTCCTAGTCCAATTATAAAACTGGAACGAATAATTTGTGACTTCTATTCGCAGAAAGTCAAAGGTGGAAAAGACATTGTCAGCTGTTAGAAAGAGCAACTTGCCCGCGGTCGCCGGCGCCGGTTGGACGAAGAAACCGACCACTTGTCAACACGTAAGTACTGAGGCCTTCAAGAATACCCTAAAGTCGCATTACTCATTTCGCAGCAAAAATGTAAACAAAGGTGTTGCCAGAACAAAACACCACAAAAAGAAATAGTATATTGCTAAGTCAAGAAATAAACACACTTACATGTTTCTTCATTATAAACCTAATAAAAATAGATTAGATAAATATTCTGAATCATGAGTTTTGCGGCAAAAACAGTAGTATAATTTAATATTTCATAATACATGTTTTATAGTAGAAAACATTTTATGATGCTGTGCACAGTGCACACATCAACTGCAAATAGTACACATCAACCTTTGGTTCATTTTATAAAATTTCATAAAAAATAGTAATACTGATTTTCGAGGGGCCCTATTTTTGAATCACTCGACTCGCGTCGAGCGCTCGTTTCTACTGATTTTCGGTCGACATCTCATTGTTATGAGTCATACATATGTCGAATGAAAATCAGTAGAAAAGAGCGCTAAATAGGTCCCCTGTAGTAGTAACATTAGTCATTTGGTATTTAGGGGGGAACTGGTGAAGATGCTACGTATTTTTAATAGTTTACATACAGTCAATATCTAAGTAAAGTTTTCCTATTAGTTCTTTTCAAGAACTTTTAACAGCAAAAATTATGATTGGTTAAAATAAAAGTTCTTATTACCATCTTACTTTAAAATTACCCTGGATGACATTATATTTATTATGACTTAAAATTTAATATACAAATTAAAAAGTTATTAAAGTGACCAAAGGTTTTCAATATCTGAAAATGTCACTATCAGGGTCAGTTTGTCAATTTGACAGTGACGTTTCTTTGTTTACATTTTGGCTGGGAAATTAGTAATGCGACTTTGCGACAGTAGCCGGCTTCTTCCCGGCGGCCCGTAACTGCTTACGGGCCGCCGAAGAAGCCGGCTACTGTGGCTGAGTGTGCGCGCGATACGAGCGACAAAACGCGGCCACAAGTAGCGTGCGCAGCTTATGTCTCGAACGCGGCCACTCGAACAGTCGGTTTGCGCCGATACTATACAAAATGTATTATTATTGGTATTGGTGATGGGCTCTTTTCTCCGCATTTAGACTCCCATTTGGTCCGTAATACCTGAACACAGCATTGGTATGGCTAATCAAGCCAGCCCAGCTCCTTCCAGAAGCACAGAAGCCTCCTGGGGCGTTCACAGGCTTCTAGGAGCGATATCACGTCTTTGAGGATTTCTGCCCGGTGTGCGGCCAAACCCACGCACTCCAGGATCACGTGGGCGGCTAATTCCTCTGCGTCCAGGCACCCTCTACATAGGGGACTGTCTGTCGAATACATGATGAATAGTTGTCGGTTTAAAGCTAGGTGACCTGTAAGTGTACCTACAACTATTCGGAGGTCTGGACAATTAAGGCTGAGCAGTCTACAGGTCACCCGCGCCGAGACTGCGGTCATCGCCAACTTGGACTGTCCACAGCTTGTTAGATCTACCCAACGAGTATTATGTGCAGCACGAGTACGTCGTCTTACCCATGAGCGCAGTTGGCTGAACGGGAGTGGCAGGATGGGTCCTGCCACTATTGTGGAAGATCCCCTTTTAGCCAGCTCATCGGCGGCGTCGTTCCCGTGTGATCCACTATGCCCTTTAATCCATTGTAGGATTACTTTGTTGTTGGATGCTAAACGATCCAAAAGTCGGTGGCATTCGTAGACGATACTGGAGTTGATCGTGTTGACCTCCAGTGCTGTTAAGACGGCCATACTGTCGGTCAGTATGCGGATGTTTAGTCACATACAAAATACAAAACGTTTAGGCGCAGAATGTCCAATTCGCAAAATTTCCAGCGGTCGCAAAACGTCCAATTCGCAAAATGACCAATTCGCAAAATGACCAATTCGCAAAATGTCCAATTCGCAAAATGTCCAGTTCGCAAAATGTCCAGTTCGCAGAACGTCCAGTTCGCAAAATGTCCAATATTCTTGACTAGCGACCCGATACAAAATGTATGAAAGAACTCGTCCGCAGCTTGTGGTCGCGTTTAGTGGCCGCGGCCCGCGACTAGTGGCTTAATGTGCTCAAAAGTGCGGCAGCTCGTAAGTCGTTATGTTTATTTGTAGTGTGGCAAGCATTTCGCATCGCAGACGGCGTGTCGGAAACATCACTTGGCGGAACATTTGCGGGCGCCGTTCTACACGGAGAAGGATCGAGTCATCTGCGAGATTTGCGGCGCCTCGTTAGCGGTGAGAATATTTTATTTATCTTAGTTATTCTTAAGGTGCTCCCTCACCGGGAGCATTCATGTGTACTGTAACATTATAGATTCGTCTTTGAGCATTATATTACAATAATACCTCCCTGACTGACGAGCATTCGCGTGTTTCTCCTCCTTCACTGATGTATGCCCGTTTTGTATCATTACAAGGTGCGCATTGTAATACTCGGTTCTCCTCCTTCACTGATGTAATGCTCAAATCTGTAACGTTACATTACACGTGAATGCTCCCGGTGAGGGAGCACCTTTAGGAAGACTTACAGACTAGCTAAGTTCAACCGGAGCTGGACTGGAGCAAAATGTGACCATCCTGCGGTGTATCAACACCACATGAGTAAAGAAAAGGACCAGAGACAAAGCTTCTTAAGAACGTGAAATTCAAACTTGCAACTAACAAAACAAGCAATGCCCTGAGATTGTCCACTGGCTGCAGTTGTCAAAACAGATTTTTTTTCCAGTTTTTCCGCGTACCGACAAGCGGCCAGTAAACACGCACACATGCCCCGCGTGCTTGTAGTAGTGCAACCGATTCGCGCGGTTGTATGAAGCTTTGTCTCTGGTCCTTTTCTTTACTCATGTGTCAACACCGCAGGGTGGTCCCGTTGCCATGATAAGTCGATATTTTTCCAACAGGCCCTATTTAGAGCTCGTTATTTACCATGATCACGGGGTCTCACTCCGCGCTTAAGCTTTTATATAAGCCTAATGCTCGCTGCTGACTCGGTCGAGCCAGCGCACGAGGGATGTCATGAGTCGCTTGAGACAGAGCTACGCGACAGAAAGAGAAGCGCTTCAGAGGTGCCTAATATTTATTGTCCTGGTTTGCTTACAACAATACACCCAAAAAGACCACACGTCATACAAGCCTATTGCATGTACCATTCGCTAGAACGAACTACCAGAAATAATAATAGACACGCAGCGCTGTGCTATTTTAAATTGTACTTTATTGCCGTGCAGCGAGAGTAGCTTATTATTTGATTGTCCTCGCGCGGATGGGTTACTGTACGTTTCGTACTATTATACTGGGTGTAACAAGACATTCAACGAAGCCGAGGTCTACGTATTCTGCCCATCATCAGGACCATTTCTGTTCAAAATTATTGCTGGGAAACGATTTTAATTTTTGGTTTTAAAATAGCATTGCATACCACGCAATCTAACGCGTACAAAAGACCGCGCCTGCGAGTGAATTCTACACACACAGCTGCGTGCGGCCGAGTTGAAAGGCAACGTTTATGTGCGTGCTCATGAAATACATTGAGTAATGACGTTTTGAAGTAATTGTTTGTTAGGAAATACATACAATTTTGATAATGTTTCTTTAGACAAAAAAATTAGAAATAACGAATAAAATAAGATTTCATAAAAAATTTGGAAAAACTTTTTTGACTTTGACTTTCAATAACTTCGTAGCTATTGGTTACCCAGGTTATAGTCTAAAAGACAAAAATGATCCTGACGATGGGCGGAATGCGTGGACTTCGGCTTCGTTAAGTGTCTTGTTACACCCGTTATATTCTGTGCCATAATGAACCTTACAAAAATTCAAATAAGATTTAAATTTCATCTTATTTAAGTTTCATCTCTAAACTTTCTGAATGTTTTTTTTTCTATCAAAGCCTGGCAGTGTAGCAGCCCACTTAAACCAACACACGCGCCGCAAGATATACACGTGCGAAACGTGCGGCCGATCGTTCACCACTAACCACGTGCTGAGAAATCATATGGCGGTAAGTAGACAGAAATGAGGATCAGTAACGATTTTGTTTAGTGGCTTATCAGAAAGCTTATGCCACCACATGATTAACAGTGAAAATAATTTTGCGATATCTCTTAAGCCTGAGAAGCTATAAGAGCTAAAACACTGGTTTTTGGGGTCCTTATGACGTCATCGCGACCTACGCAAACCATATGTCGTACGTTTTGCATTGAGCTTGGCATTTCCTTCAAACCCTTATAACTCAACCATTTCTAAACGGATTTAAAATCTTTCACTAGGTTTCATAGCTATCAATATGTGTTTATGATATATCAATAAAACTATAGGATTCAAACCTGTTTACTGATCCTCATTGTTGCAGTCCTTGTAGTTAAAAGGATTTGTTTGTATCGAAAGTCTTCTTTCGATTTAAAATAAATGTTTGTAATGTAAGAGAGAATTGATTCTTATGATCGACCCTATAGTATGGTGTAAAATTATCGTAGACTAGCGGCCGCCCGCGGTTTCACCCGCGTGGTTCCCGTTCCCGTAGGAATATCGGGATAAAAAGTATCCTATATTTTAATCTAGGCTATTTACTATCTGTGTGCCAAATTTCAACCAAATCCCTTCAGTAGTTTTTGCGTGATTGAGGAACAAACATCCAAACATCCAAACCCACAAACTTTCACATTTATAATATTAGTAGAATTTAAACTTTTCTTCTAGGTGCGGTAAAAACTCCATTCTGTAATCCTGTATATCCATAATATCCATAATAAGTTGAAAGTTTTTGAAGAAACTTGTCGCCTTTTCTTAAAAGGCCGAAGCCCACGGGATGCGTACGCGTAGACGTGCACGATCACGTTCCACTGAGTTGTAAAAACAAAATATGGCAGTCGATAGAATGCACATTTGGCAGATTTGTCAAGTTTCTTATGTCAATTGAGTAAAATATATTTTGAATTATCGAAAAAAAAATTGTAAATAATTAATACTATTTAGTTGAAATCACACAAGGAACTTGATAAAATCTGTACTTTATGTTTTCTCTAGTTTCATATAGGTATTTGCTCGTAATGAAAAGTGTCGTACACGTCTACGCGTACGCACTTCGCATCCGGTGGGTTTCGACTTAAAATCTTAGCTAATTTATAAATTGACATTAGCCATTTTTTAATGCGTGGATAAGGAGGTTGGGCCATAACCCACCACGCGGGCCCAATGCGGATTGGTGGGTGTTAACGATTGCAAATGCGGCCGGGACCAACGGCTTAACGTGCCTTCCGAAGCACGGAGGAGCTAGAGATAATACATTTTTGGTCACCCATCCCATGACCGACCCTTGCGAAAGTTGCTTAACCTCCACTGCGCCACTGAGATCCTTACTTATAAAGGGATAGTATTTAATCGGGTAACAATATATTCCCATTTTGGGTATCAAAAATACTGAATATAGCTTACTGAAATACTAAGTGGGTGGCGGACTGAGGGTGACTAAAAAATTGAAAATGGGTGACTTTAAAATACTAATTGAGCAACTAGTTATTCAAAACGGGCGACCAAATTAGTATTTGGGCGACAAACTCAGGGCATACAAAACATTTAAAATTTGGAATATATTTTATTTAAAAAAGGTGACTATTATCCTCATCGAGATGACAAAAATACCATGTTGGGCAGCTTAAAACAGTTATATAGTTACTTACTTGGTTTATTAGTTGCCCACTCAGTATGTTTGCCCCTCATTTAGAATTTTCACTGCTAACTTAAATTATTTATCTCCCACATGTAGTCGCCCGTTTTACGTATTTTTGTAATCCACAGATTGTCGCCCGTTTAGTTATTTTGTCGCCCAAAAAATTAACCGCTGCCCAGTTTAGTATTTAAGTAACCCATTAGCAGTCATCTTTAATTATTTCCAGTCACCCAATTAATTATTTCCCCATTATACCAAATATATATAAAGTAGCAATATTAATTTCAGACACATACCGGTGAAAGAAACTATGCTTGCAACATGTGCGGGAAGCGATTCACACAAAATGGCAGCTTGAGCCTCCACTACCGGACTGTGCACCTTAAACAACCGTATATAAGGTAATAATAAGGTTCAGAATCAAAAGTCAAAACATTTATTACAAGCTTTTATTTAACTTGCAATGTATTGTCTTGGTGGAATCTGGCAACTCAATTTTGAAGCAGATAATCTTTAACTGATTGAGCTGAATTTTTGTATATGTTAGGCTCAAAGACCGATTTCGGTCTTCTGTCCGGTCTTTCGTTCGCGAGATTGCTCTCGCGTAACTTTTGGTAAAGAACTTTATTGATCCAACGTAAATAGTTTACTAATGTTTAAAAAAAAATCCTGGAAAATGGTGTAATAATAATTAATATTGTAATGTTATAATTTTTTCGAAGTATTATTTACGCACGTTCTTTGAATCCAGTCCAACTTTTCAGTCAGTCATTAATTTATGTAATAAAAAAACTGATTACTAATTTAATGTTAATCTGTATACAGGGACAGAAAAAAGAAGATTGACGAAACGAATATCGGAGCATTCTTCGGTAAACAAGAGTTTAATATGTAGATATCATGATATAGTACAAAGAACATTTTGTGTGAATGTTTTTGCAATAAATATAGTTACAAAATGTATGTATGTAAGTATTAGTCTCAGAAGCTCGCGTAATAATGTATATTTTGCAAATGGAGATTATGACTATGTAAGTATTATAATGTATTATTCTAATAACGTAAAGCCTGAAATTGATCTGTATAGAATCTTATTTTTTGTCCAGTTTTTGTAAATGTGTACAACTAGTATTATTAATAAACATGGCAATGAACCCCGTTACGGTTCCTGAACCATATTTATTATTCTGTTTAGGCGCGAATAGTCTAATTTGCAGTTGATCCAATCGCAGTTAGGCGTCCAAAATAGAGATTTTCATTTTTACATTAAGCGTGCCCGCAGACTACAGACCAAACTGTCGGCCGATAGCATAAGAATAAATAAAACTTTTCTTCTTTATCCGAGTCCCAAATGCTATGCAATGCAATGCAATGCTACGCCCCGCTGTCGTCCAAGCGTGTTGCCAGGGTTGCTTACCGTTAAATATTGCTTACGTTTAAAGATAATATCGCTAAAATATGAGTTTTTCTTTATTTTTAAATCATTATTTTAGTCTAGTTAGTAGATACAAAAATAAAATATTCGCTTTTTCTGGGTAAGTATGTACTTACCTACTCCTGAGTTTGTGTAAATAAAGTAAATAAACATTTAGTATGGAAATTAAATTAAATTTTGAACAAAAATGTACCTACCTACCTTCTTCTAAAACATTTTTAGGTTTTAATCCTCTTACTGTTTCGTTATGTTTCAACTTTCATCACGTAACGAAATCACAGAATAGATACGAAATAGTATTGTATAAAGCTGGGTATGACTGATACTCTATTTATTATACTTTAAGGCGGTTGTATGACCAAACACACCACAATAACTTGACGCCATTGTAATTTGTTTCCAAGATCGTTCGGAACGCACAAACAGGCAAACGCGTGTGCGGCGACGCCGGCCGTGGCAGCCCGACTGAGTTTCCCGTTTAACAAGTAGGCTAATATCATGACCTTGAGCCCGTTCGGGGCGGGAGTGTCCGTTCTAGTAAGTTTTATTTATTCTTATGCCGATAGTTGGAATCAGTATGAAGAAGTATGCAAGTGCGCACACTACAACGATTTGGTATCGGCCGATTCTTCATACAAAACCAACTATCGGCCGACAGTTTGATCTGTAGTCTAAGCTAAATGACGCTAACACTTCATGAGTAAACAAATAAAACGAACACAACCAAAATAATGTTTTGAAATGTCTCCATACCATAGACACTAGCGCCGCTTGTGATGGAAATGGCAACCATGGCCTCATTGCAAATTCAACAAAACTAGGTTGTATTGTCTGTGGCACCTACTATAATAATAAGTATTTTTTTGTCGCTGAGAAAATAAGTAAATTAAATCCAATAGAATTATAACGGGTGTAACAAGACACTCAACAAAGCCGACGTCCACGCATTCTGCCCATCATCAGGATCATCTTTGCCTTTTGGACTATACCTAAGAAATTAATAGCTAGCATAGTATTTTTTTAAATTTTTTATGAAATCTTAGTTCATTTGTTATTTCCTAATTTTTGTCTACAAAAACATTATCAAAATTGTTTGTGTTTCATAACAAACAATGGCTTCAAAACGTCTTCGCGCAATCTATTTCATGAGCACTCACATGCACGTTGCCTTTCAACTCGGCCGCACGCAGCTGTGTAGCATACACTCGCAGGCGCGGTCTGTTGTACGCGTTACATTGCATGGTAATGTATGCAATGCTTTTTTAACACCAAAAATTAAAATCGATTCCCAGCAATAATTTTGAACAGAAATGGTCCTGATGATAGGCAAAATACGTAGACCTCGGCTTCGTTGAGGTTCTTGTTACACCCGGTATCTTTGGTCACATCCCAAAATTTTATGATTGTCAGCATGATCCAAGAAAACAAGGTCTGGCATTCCGAGAGTAACACAAGCTTACGTCACTATCCAGTTACGCGAGTTTGTAGTAACAAGCAAAGAATGAAGGATTTTTTAACTGTCATATTCATCACAAAATTATTATTATTGTGCATTTTAATCGTGATTTGTTACTCTTAGCAAACGAAGCAGTTAAAGATGAATGAATGTTATTTTCAATACTGATAGCGGAGATGACGTAACCTTGTGTAGACACGTCACTTTTTCTGTCTCGGAGTGCTATACCTGCCTGCCTAGCATGACCGATTTATATCGCGCGATATAGCATTTTATCGACACTCAACTGTCAAATTCCTTTGTCTTTTTGACAGTTAAACGTGATAATATGCTATATCACGCGATATAAATCGGTTATGCTAGGCAGGCTGGCGCAGTATAATATTGTACAGTCAGCGTCAAATTGATATGAGCGTCTAGAGAAGTCAAAATGATCTGAAAAACAAAAAATCTATTTGATCTAAGCAGTTATTATCACCATATTGTTGTAAGCACACAAGGTGTTCAAAATATCTTACTACTTATTGTTTTATAATTATATGAGCAGTCAGAGTGTTCATAATTATCTTAGCAAACAAATCTGTCAAAGTTATCTGTGCACAATGTAATAATGCATGTTGCACAGATAACTTTGACAGCTTTGTTTGCTAAGATAATTTTGAACACTGACTGCTTATATAAATAAATATGCTAAGATATTTTGAACACCTTGTGTGCTTACAACAATATGATGATTCTAACTGCGTAGATCAAATTGATTTTTTGTTGTTTTTCAGATCATTTTGACTTATCTAGACGCTCATATCAATTTGATGCTGACTGTACCATGATTGACAGTATTGTTATCAAAACAAACAATATTAATTCTTTTGTAAATAATAAAATATACATAAAAGGACTTATCTTGAACTGTATATTGTTGTGACTATAGACAAAAATGTAATAAGTATTATTATTGATAGAAGTGTATGGTAAGTATATTACATTATTTATTTATTAACCACTTTATAAGTTCTACTTATTTTAATAGATGACATCAGGATCTCGACTCTTTCATAATGTTAGTTAAAATTTATTATTGATCGAAGTATATTTGTAATTGCTTACAAGTTATTATTCTTTAATTTTTAATGACTGAATAAAATATTATTAAAAAATGTCACAGCATATTTTGAGAACATAGTTTCAGAAATAATTATTTTTTGGTCTCTTTTGAGTATTAACAATGTTTTACGATGAAAAATATCAAAAAAACTGTACATCGTGTTACAAAATATCCCCTAATGCCGAATATGGTAAATAGGGACCATCAAACTGAACAACTTTTACTATAGGACCAACTTTGAAATCGAGAAAAAAAATCAGCTGTTTCATACAAAAATTAAAAAACCGGCCAAGTGCGAGTAGGACTCGCGCACAAAGGGTTACTGTACCAAAAAACGGCAAAAAATTTACGTTTGTTGTATGGAAGCCCCCCTTAAATATTAATTTTGTTCTGTTTTAGTATTTGTTGTTATAGCAGCAACAAAAATACATCATCTGTGAAAATTTCAACTGTCTACCTGTTGTCGTTATTAATATCGAGCAAAAAACGGCAAAAAAAACCACGTTTGTTGTATGGGAACCCCCTTAAATATTAATTTTATTCTGTTTTTAGTATTTGTTGTTAGAGCGGCAACAGAAATACATCATCTGTGAAAATTTCAACTTTCTAGCTATCATGGTTCATGAGATACAGCCTGGTGACAGACAGACAGACAGACAGCGGAGTCTTAGTAACGGAACGGAACGGAACCTTGGATAAATTAACCACTGGATACGTAACGTAAGAAAAATGTATGAAATCACGATCAACCAATTTTTGCGGGGTGAGGGGGGATTACACTTGTCAAATAATGTCAATGTTATAGGGTGATGTAGCCGGTTTTCGGCCATAATTGTCGGCCAAATATTATGGATTGTGAAACTCATACATTAGTTTTCGGGCGGGCGGCCGAAAAGCAAATGACCTCCCAAAAACGCATTTAGTTACCAGGCCATCAAAGGTGAATGCGCAGGCTATATACAAAATTACCCGAGCCCCTGTGCAAATTGAATCTATCTCAGGTTTAAGTACCTTTTATGTGTATAACAAAAAAAAATATGTGACCACTGTGATCGGTGAATTACATAAAACAAAACTGCAATATTTTTTTTCAGGCGTTAATATTTTACGTGGCTAAAGGTATATTTTCATAAAATATTAGGTAATAATCACGCCCTACCGATCCGCATTGGGGCCCCTTATTATTTATTTATTATTATTATTAGTTAACAGAAGGCGCCCAATTACATAACTAACATAGTTAACTTACTTTAAGATAAACAGAAATGGGTAATAGCCGAACACCCTCTTGTATAGGTAACTCAAGACCTTTTGTACTTTTTGACCATTACCTTATATTTCGCTTCGTGTGGATTCCGCACACATGAACTCGTTTCTAATTTTTTATCTTAGTTATGGTCAGTCCTGTTTATCCACCCATAAGAAAAGCCTGTGCCCTAGCAGCGGGGACATTATAAAATTATAAAAATTGCTGATGTGCAATCACGTCTGATAGCTGGATGCGCAAATCCAAGCGTTCGGCGGCCATGAATGCACGAGCAATAATATTCATTTCGGCACTGCGACCCTGTGCTTCAGAATTATACAAAATGTAAGTATAATATGTTTTGCTCCGCACATGGTACGTTCCTATTGCGATTTAAATTAATTGTTCGTGTGTGAGCTGTGTGTGTGGGGGAAAATCTATAATATGTTGGTCATTAGCATTTAATCTTTGAGATGTGACTCTTTGGCGATTAATATTATTTTCTTCAATATAATCCGCCAGAAGATTTGGTTTATTTAAATTCAACCGGATTGATTCTATGAATTCAGCTGTGTATTGGCTATCCTCATAAGGCTATTGGAAGCAGTTGATTAGAGCTCCCGCTATTTTAAAATCATTGAAGCTGTTTGGCGAGGCGCGGTTGAAAATTCTGTGCCTGAAGATTTTAAAATCTCTTTTGAACTTACCGTTTACGGCCTCAATGACCCATCTGCAGATTGTAACTAGTCTTGACTTGTTAGCTTCTATAGTCGTCAGTTGACTTTCGTTTCGCCGTTTCGTCAGCGGCATATGTGCAGCATATCCATAGGATTCTATGACAGTTTGATAATTTCGGCTCTATTACCAGTGTTAACAGCAGTTCCTCGCGCGAAATAACTTTCAAGACGAAAATTTACGGAAGTCAAACATGATTTTGAAAACGTTTTGTAAGAAAAATGTTGCTTTTTGTTGATTATTATTGGCTTTTGTGTAGGTATAAGTATCTCTTAATAATATTAACTATTAAAAAAAATTAGATATATTTTGTTTAAAATTATATTATGAAAATATTAATATTTAGAAAGTTTTTCGAAAACGTCAGCTCCTGGGGGCAGTACGTCTCGTAATTTGTTTCTAATTATATTTTGTATACGTAATAAATAAGTGTATTGGCAACTTTTAATAACACCGCGAAAAAGAAATTTCACGAAAAATTTATTTCATACATTCTTACATTTTCCGTAATGGCCGAAAACCAAAGGGCGCCGGCAAACCGGCTAAGTCACCCTACTTTGTTTACATACCAAATTTTATTTATTTTGCGAAAAATAGCTACTATAATAGGTTGAAATTGTGCTTACGCGTGAAAAGAAACATTTCTTGATTGCCCGCTATTTTTTTTGCTGAACAATACGAAGCATTTTGTCCATTTTTGTACCAATGTTTCGCCACGAGCTCTAGCATCACACTGACAACGCGATATCGTTTACTGAGGCTATCGGTCACAGTAAGTGGCAGAGGGGTAAAGGCGAATATGGCTGTCATTTCGCATCCAGTGGTTAATTCATCCAAGAACGGAACCCTAAAAACGAAAAAAAAAAACACCTGATTTTTTCGCGATTTGAGAGTTGGTCCCATAGTAAAAGTGGTTCAGTTTGATGGTCCCTATCTACCATAATCGGCATATGGGGTTATTTTGTAACACGTATTGTTAACATTTTTAGGCGCGTTATACTGGCTTAAAAATTTAAATGTGTTCATAAATATTGGTACGTAAGTATGACTTTATGAGTTTCCCAGTTATAGTTACTAACCATAGACCACTATTATACCTCGTAAAGGTCACTTTTTTTTTAATTTAGCTTCTCTGCCCTTTCGTTAGTGCAGTTAAGCTTTTTATGTAATCTCATTGATTGTGTTATATCACAGTTTAACAATCCATAGCTGTGGTTATATGCCATAATAATCATGTTTATAATAAACACAAAATGAAAATATTTTATAAATTTGAGTTTAGTATTTCTTACAGTAGGTACCTACGTATGAATCGCGGGTTCGATTCTCATTATTTATTATTTATTTATTCATTTGCCAATAAACATGTTACAATGGTTAGTAGTATCTTAAAAACCTAAATTAAGTTTATCTAGATACTAGGTTCTCATAAATAACTTAAAAAGGAGCAACCAACAATCATCTTAAACAGTAAAAGCTTTATGGCCGAATACTCAAAGGCTTCTTAGTTAAAATCTTAAGTTAGGTCTCCTTAACTTTAAGGAAGCTGTCAGTTTCATAGAGTTCCTGTCAAATCTGACAACATTTTTGAATTTAAGGTGGCCTTAACTTTAAAATTCGTTTGAGTATTTGGCCCTTAGTGTCAAATAATTTTAGTATAAGTGGCAATGTATAGTGAGCGAAATGTAAATATTATACTAGATATCATTTATAACTCGTAGCACTCTTTTGTAATAAACAAATAAGTGTTTAAACAAGTTTTTATTGTTCCATATTTTTCCCCTTTCATTTAAATCTTAACTCAAAAAAGTTAAACAATTAAGATTCTTAAGAACATTGTTGCGTTAAATCTTATCTAAATCTAAACATGAAAACCATAAGTTATTTTCGAATTTATTATGGAAATAACTTTTTGTATGGAAAACACCCTGAAATCGAGAAAAATGCTTCAGCTGAGACGCGTTCAAAAGCTCCGAGTGCAATCTTACGCTCGGCTTTAAAAAAACAATAATGTCGGGCCACTTTAATAGATCACATTTGACACTTCATCAAAACTCAACAACGTAATCTTCTAACGGCGGGCAACGGGCATACTATATTTATTTAATCAAAGACACAATTGCTTTACTTCTTTCAGTTATTAATACATATTCGTCGTAATAATCACGACGATTTACTTTGACAAATTACACTATGGGCTGACAAATGTCAAATGTGATTTATTAAATTAGCCCTACTTTAGTGCTTGACGTTCAGTTGTCATAACTTTCCCGTTCCAAACGTCAGAGCGTTGCAACTTTTTTAACATTAAAATCGGTCCTAAAACGCTCCTCTGACGTTTATCTTTCCAAAAAAGTAAAATAAATAAAAACCCGCCTGCTTAAAAAGACAAGTCAACTGAAAAGATGGAAACAAGATTAAATATTAAAGGCAACATAATAACATGCAGTCGGAGGCAGGCATAAAGAAAGTGACATTATAAATGATTTGAATTATATGCCTCCGACTGCATGTTATTATGTTGCCTTTAATATTTAATCTTGTTTCCATCTTTTCAGTTGACTTGTCTTTTTAAGCAGGCGGGTTTTTAAGTTTTTTTATTTAACTTTTTATTTATATCTTTTTAGTTATTATATATTACGGTCACGATATACCTTTTTTTAAAATCCTTATAATAAGCCCTTTAATTTTTTTTCCACTTTTTATAATAGCACCGTACAGCCGCCATGTTGGTTTTTTTTATAACGCCACCTTCTTAAGAACACTTGGGCTGACAAGACAAACCTAACGATATCTTAATCATAGAAATACGTTCAGCCGTTTGGAAGATATGAGGTAATAAAGAATATTACATACATACAAGATACGCGCGAAAAACATCTCTTGCAGTCGAGTAAAAATTATCAATGTCATTTGACATTATTTTGTATTTTGATGTTTATGTGTCTTAATTTTCAAAAAGTTCATGGTTGCTCCTCAAAAAACAGATTTACTTTGATTTAGCTTATATGAAAGTTTAAATTATTCGTAGGTATTCCAAATGGAATAAGATGTTTTGTAAATTAAAAGTTCTTCGAGCGTTCCGAACACAAGAGCGAGTTATTATAAAACAACCGCACTCTAACCTTCGGAACGCGCCTTGTTGCTGAAATATGACCTAACCTAATCAAATAAAATATGAATAAATGAAACAGACAAAACCTTTTTCGTGATTTCAGGATTGTTTTTATACCAAAGGTTATCATTATCAACTGTACAAATAGTTTTCAGATTTTGTGCCTTCAGCCATCTCCAAACCCGACAAATCCATTAAAGCCTAGTTAATTTACTCAGAACAATTTACCTGCAATCTCACAGATAATTGACCTCCTTTGTGCCTTTGTGGCATAAATTTTCAACGCAACCTTTGTAGCTAATTCACTATCTCACCTCATCTCAAGAATTAAATCTGTTTAAATGGAAAATTGCTCTAACCCTTAGGTATGCCAGGGTTCGAAAACAATAGAAAGATATACACTTCAGGCTTCCGCGCGTACAGTTCATTAGAAATAAAACACTTGCGGATTACAGCGCGTCTATTGGTTAATTCAGATGTTATTTTAGAATTATTTAGTTTTGATTTGTTGGTTTTTTGTGTTTCCCGACGTTTCGACACCTTTCCAGGGGCCGTGGTCACGGGACCGACTGAAGTAAAAAGCTGCTCATATTTTTATGAAATTACCCGCTCGGAACTTTATAAAAATGCATTCAAGTTTATTAAATTATTTTATAGCTGCGTTCTGATTTTATAATAATTATTGAATTAAATTGATTAAAGTTGATTAGAAAACACGATCTAGCTTCTGAATCTACCAGTTTACAAAATTGGGAGGCCTCTCAGAGAAAGAGTATCGGGAGATTTAATCAATGGGTAAACAGATATCAAAAAGGATGGCTAGAGTATGACGTGTGACAGAATTAATAGCTAAACCAGAATACGGTAGATAGGGACCATCAAACTGAACAACTTTTACTATGGGACTAACTCTGAAATCGCGAAAAAAAACAGCTGCGAAAATATCAAAAATGAAACTGCTGTTTTTTTTAGCAATTTCAGAGTTGGGTCCATAGTAAAAGTCCATATTCGGCATTAGGGGTTATTTTATAACACGTTGTATATTTTGAAGTAGGTGACGATATCTATGGCCTGATGTAAGTAGGTATAAAACACAATGGGGTGCAATTTTCAATTTCTTTGTTATAGCAATCCAAATATCTCAATAGTTCTCTGGAAGAGAGTGCTCAGCGATGAAATAAATACTCGAATGTATGTAAATGGATTAAATACAATAAACTTGGTACCTAACAGAATTAATGAAAACAGCGAGTTATGAAGTCAACTCTAGCTGACTAATGCCCGGTTTCAGAGGTACTTATCAATGGTTTAGCGGGGGTAAATTTTTTAACCCCCGCGGGGGTTTAAAGTTAATTAGGTATATTACCTTAAACTAGAAAATGTGGAACCCATTATCTAGTTTAAAGTTAATTTTATTACTTAATGTGGACCCCTCGGATAAAGTTAAACCTCCGATGAAGTTATAAACCTCAGATAAACTAGGTACCGAGGTTCAAGAAACCGAGGGTAAGGAAACGAAGCATAACTTTGTCCAAAAATAAATTCAAAACTCTTACATTACACCACGAACAAGAATGCTGGAGAATGACAGGTCTAACCTTAGTCTAGTATAGATAATTGTAGGTAGGTACTTACTGACTACGTAGGTACTGTAATATATCGAGGGGGTACCGCGGGCGCGGGTTAGCCCAAGCATTTTCCAGTACTTCACCTTACTGCAGTTCGTTTGCAGGCAAGTAGATATTCTATGCCCTGCTAAACTTAAAACTTGGTACTTACTTATCACTTAGCTAAAGATTTTTGGTAAGGTAACCGAAACAATACCTAGGTATACAGGGTTATTTGTAAAACACTAACAACCTCGCAGGAGTAAATTGCTAACATCATAAACAACAACATTTTTTCTACTACTTTTTCGGAAATAGAAAAAAAAATCCATACAAATGTCCGAACAGCTGATTGAGTTTAGTATGAAAAGTAGTATTTTTTGTCTGTTTTCGGAAAAGTCGTAACACAAATTTTGTTGTTTATGGTGTTAGTAAACTACTCCTGCGAGGTTGTTGTTTTACAAATAACCCTGTGTAAGGTGGAACCAAATGATGTGATGAAACTGAAACAGGTGATAGTGTTGCTTAAACTTAAAAACTTTCAACATGGAACATAGGCCAAAAACCGAAAAAAAACCAACTAAATGTAATAAAAAACAAAATTTATTGGTCAGCTGACCGACTTACAATGGAAAGGCGAAAATATATTTTTTTCCACCTTTCCTTGGAGGATGTTGTTCAATTTTAGTAACATAATCACCTGTTTCATTATCATCACATCATTTGGTACCACCTTATTTAGAATTCGCCAACGTATTGTTTCAAACGTAGGCCTTCAGCTCACTGTGTAGGTATACTGTACGAAATGTCCCCTGTTTCCACATTTGCCAACTTCCTTTTTCGCCAATTCCTGATTCGCCAACTCCTGATTCGCCAACTCCCGACTCGCTAACTCCAGATTCGCCAATTCCTTACCCTTGTTTCCACATTCGCCAACCTCCTTTTTCACCAATTCCTGGTTCGCCAACTCCTGATTCGCCAACTCCCGATTCGCCAACTGCCGACTCGCCAACTCCTGATTCTCCAATTCCTTACTGGCCTACAGCCAAACCCAAACGATACAGCGTTTGGGTTTGCCAAATGTGTTTATTATTTTTCGAGCCCCGAAATGTCTAGTTTCTGTTCATAAAAATCTTTCTTAAAACCAACCCAAAACATCTTCATTAAAGGGTCTCATTTTACCTCGGTAGTGTCGGGGCTCAAAAATGAATAATTTGCGAACAAAGAAAGATAAATTCGGCACCGAAACTTTTACCATAATTTCATTCGAGGCTCGGAACGCCTGCTACGATCAAATTAAGATCACGTCATTCCCCCAGAAATTAATGGGCTTTTAAAGCTACAGAAAAATGGGGGAGTCGAAAGGCTTTCCTGAGAAATTGGCTAAACAACTATTAGAACTACACGCAATAATAAAATTAGGGCAGCAAATAGCTATTTCGTATTTTATTACAAGTAATTCTACAAATGGAATAAGTTGTAACGATGACTGATCAAAATTATACCACTTAAGTAATATGGTAAATTTTTAAATAAATCATGGAGTCAAACTTGATAGAAAATGGTATTAAGGTTGAACTCGTTCAATCAATTTGCATGTACATGCGTTTTCGATTATAGTTAATGTTTTACCACCTAACAAACATTGTATTTGTGTCACGCAAGTTCAGAGTTCGACCCTTAGCCACTGAACTACATGAACTTCATAAAACTCATTTTAAACCTAATACCTACTCGCGCACTTACATTACCTACAATCAAATTGAAGCAACTATAAGACCATCTTCCGAACGCAATAGGGAACATGCATAAGTCACCGATTTTGATAAATTTGAGCTTGATCGCTGCGGACACGTATAAAAACATGATGGAACAGAAAAATAAAAAATAAAATGTATTACTTTAGTTTTATCACACAAGGGAAAATAACGAATTTTTTTTTTCGTTTTCGTATATAGATAATGCACTTAACAGTCGGATAGAACATCAAATAAGAAATAATATTTTGTATGACACATATGTACTTAAACGCAATATTTAGGGAGATATTTGAAAATTCTTGGCTAACTCCATACTAATGCACTTAAACGTGACATAAGTGACGTCACATATGTTGACCTTTTTGTATAGAGCGTTTTCGGCGGGTGCTGCTGCGTGCTAACTTCAAGTAACTATATCACGAGAAAAAAACACAAGAGAAAAGTTTTAATATTACAGTTGATTTTCTCACGCATTATACTTTTGATTTTGATACAAAAAAAATTGATGCATGTTCCCTATTACAATTTTTTGCTTCACTTTTAATATTACCATCTATCTCATAAACACATCAATCAATCGACGATCTAATTCAATACATTTGCGGACTAAATTAAAAACCGATACGGCCTTTGCCGATATAAACGAATTAACTCCAAATTGGGTTTCAGAAATGGAGTTAAGACCTCATCATACCTGAAACATTGCCTGGAGCCAATAGCTTCACAGGAACGAACTTCGGCAATCAAATTGTTAAATTACAAAAGGAGACGTGGAAACTCTAACCCAGTACAGATTTTATAGTTAATTGCATGTTTTTACCCGACTACGGCGAAGCCAAAACGGAGGGTATATGATTTTGACCTGTATGTATGTATGTATGTATGTATGTATGTTTGTAAATTCATCTGTTCCGTCATAACTTCTAAACTACTTGTTATAATTTGACAAATGAGGTATCGTTAGAAGCGTCTTAATTGTCCAATGAACATAGGCTATATGACGTCACATTAAATTGAATGTGGCGCCCTCTAGAGGAGTTAAAGACATGAACTAAAAAACATTTATTTTTTAATAATGCCGTGTTGGGTACCAAATGAAAGGGCTTAATGAGCACTTTTCAAATATGTATATATTGTTAGCTTTTGCCCGTGGCTTTGCTTGCTTTCACCCTTTTGACAACTCCAAAATATTTAAAATAAAAAAGAAGTTTTAAAACTAAAACCCGACTACGGAAAAATCGTGCTCTAAAAAGTAAGAAACAAGAAAATATTCGAGTCCAAAATTCAATAAAAAGGATAACCGTAGTCGCATGCCACTTTGTTCTAGACACGCACGTCACGAACAACAGGCTGGAGGTGGCATGCGACTACGGTTATCCTTTTTATTGAATTTTGGACTCGAATATTTTCTTGTTTCTTACTTTTTAGAGCACGATTTTTTATCATACGAATTTGTTAAGACATTACATATTGGCATGAGGCGCGTGAGCGTTGGCATTATTAATAATAGGCACAGAATAACTAATAGTATACAAGTCTCATATCTTCTTTGCTATGATGCTAAAGATGCTTTGGTTACTTGTTATTATTTCAAATTATGATTATAACAAACCACTATCAGCAATAAAAAATGTCTGTTTTTTTAACGTTAAAAATAATATTTTATAAGTGACTCCTTTTTCGTTTGCAGAAATGACCACTTAAGCTTCGTACAGACTGAGGCGAATTCCGCGCGAAATTCGCGAGTGCGATCACGTAACTCAAAGCGATAACCATAGCCATAGCCATTGTCAAAGAAATTGCTATGGCAATGGCTATGGCTATGGCTATTGCTTTGAGTTACGTGATCAAAATCTGTCAAAATGAGCGACGCGCGCGATTCGCTCGCCTCAGTCTGTACGAAGCTTTAATTCGTTGTAACTAAGCCGATACTATTTTTTTTCACTTAATACATGTAGCATTAGTTAGCTGAGTGTTTAAAAATTTGTGCATAAAAGTTTTAAATCATTAGCGCTCATGGTTGTAAAATAAATTAAGACCATGTTAGTATGGAAAATGCAAATTCTTTAAAATTCTCCATACCAAACGGCAATTATCGACCGAGCGAGCGCGAAGCGCGAGCGAAGCGTCTATGCTTCAGCTTGGGCAAAACATTTTTCGTATGTCCTTCCGGATGTCCGTTTGTTCTCCTCTACAGGTCGCATTTCTCTATCGATTGACGTGAAGTTTTGTGAGCAGGTTCAAAAATTATACAGATTTTTTTATGGAGCCAGTTTTTAGAAATTTTACAAAATGGCGGAGCGGAGATATGTTAAAAAATACATGTCAGTTCGGTTTTCCGGCGCTATTTTTCTCATCTACAGATCGCTTTTATCAAACGATTCTCGTGAAATTTTGTGAGCAGGTTCGAAAATGATATAGATTTTTTTGTCGAGCTTGTTTTTCGAAATTTACCAAAATGGTGGAGATAATGTAGAAAAACACATTTCCGACCGGCTTTCCGGCGCTGGCTGCGTTCTCCTCTACAGGTCGCATTTCTCAATCGATTCTCATGAAATTTTGTGAACAGGTTTGATAATTATATAAAAAATTTCAGTCGGGCCATTTCGAAAATTTTCGATATGGCGGAGAAATGTTAAGAAAAGACCTATTTCAACAGTTTCCAAAAATAATCAAAAATGTAACCAAACTTTTTCGATAGCGGTGTAAAGTAAATTTTGTTTTATTTTTATTTTTAGAAGACTCAATAGTTTATCAGTCAAAACATTTATGGTCAATATTTGAAATTCGAAAATAAATAAGGTTGTGACTTTGTGACAGAACCTGCGTATATATTTGCATACTTTATTAGTTAAAAAATCCAACATTATTATCTATTCTGTGTTATTTGTTTTTAAAAACATGCAATTTGAGCTACTTTTTAACGCGAGGTCTACAGCTCACAGAGCCACTAGTACTAAATAATATACTAGAAAAAATACAATTCGCATTAGATCCATTCTCAGATGGGAATCGAATCCGCGACCCTTGGATGTCCGGTCCAATGCTCTGACCGCTGAGCTATTCAGTCACTTAAAGTTGGCATTAAATTAAGGCATGATTTGTATTAATAATTTGCAACGACTTGCTAATGGATCCCTTTAAAGCATTTATAAAATTTAATTATTTATTTTGTAAAATAAATTATTAACATTAACTTTGTAATTTATGTAAGGTTATATAAGTACTGAACTTCACCTCAAAACTTTTTAAATAAAACTAATTACCTAAGTAAGTACCATCATACTTCTCAACTTGAATAGAATAATATTTATTAATCACCAGAAAATATTAATCATCTTCAAACTAAAAGCTAAGAATGTTAATTAAATAATTGTAAGTAATATTACGACTTATGAAAGATTTGATAAGATTTATGGTAAAAAATTGTTGAAAAAAACAAAAAACCGACTTCAAAAAACCTACCTCTAAAAAGCAAGAAATAATATTCGTAATAATAAAAACACGTCTATTGAAGTCGGGTGGGGCTGGAGTACAAATTCCTTTTTTTTATTCTAAAAGCCCCACCCGACTTCAATAGACGTGTTTTTATTATTACGAATATTATTTCTTGCTTTTTAGAGGTAGGTTTTTTGAAGTCGGTTTTTTGTTTTTTTCAACAATTTTTTATTTTTAGTGTAGGTACCTTTTGTATTAAGTAGTGTAGGTATAATTATCTAGGTAGAAAAATCGGCTCAGCCAAACGTGAGTTAATAGCGGAGAAACATACATAAATGCGGGTCAATCTGAGAACCTTCTTTTTTAAGTCGGTTAAAGAACTACACTTAAGATATCCCTTTTCCAACAAAAAAATAATTATCTTTTTCAGTTCATAAACAAAGAAGTTATACGACTGATCATCGAGGTAGTTCACACAAAATCATACTATTTTCGTACTTTTTTCAAAATTACTTGAAAAGTACTGAACCGATTACAAAATTTTTAAAAATGGGACCAACTTGGGAGTTTACCTAATGTAATAACGTTTGGATCATTTCAATCGGTTCAGCCGTCTTCGAGTAATCGGTGTACATACAAAAAACAAAAAAAAAAAAAAAAACGAGTCGAATTGAGTACCTCCCTCCTTTTGAAGTCGGTAAAAATTATGCTGACTTCATAATGTTAAGTTAAACTAGGTAAATGAGATTTATTCCCTAGGTAAGTATAATTATAATGTTAAGTTAGCTATTCGCTAATGCAGAGAAGAGCAGTAAGTTGCTTTTTATTAGTGAATATTTTTTTATCGGATACATTTCGGAGAGCGTGCAGTGGAATTGCACAACCTAACCGACTCGCCAATACCGAAATGCTACGGAAAAATGAGGTGCCCAGCAGTCCATGTAATTTTAAATTTGAGATTTTTGCATTCACATTGCTATTTTTATACAATACTAAATAATATACTAGAATAAATACGACTCGCACGTATTTTTTTTCACGTTGCAGCGTAAGAGTAGGATAATACTAGAAGAAATTCGACGATGCCACTAGTGACTCGGTAGTTCAACGGTCAGAGCATCGGACCGGACATCCAAAGGTCGCAGGTTCGATTCCCGTCCGAGAATTGATCTGGACCCTTATTGTCTAATTTCAAAATCTATCGCAATCCCTTTCATTTGACAGAACATTGATACTTCTTTTTGGCACAAATAAAAACTTACCAAAGAAATGCAGCAATGTGTCATATCCATCTTTCAAATGAAAGCGATTGCGATAGATTTTAATATTAGACAATGGGGAATGTCCGAAAAAAATAAAAATGGCTAAATATTTTTTTATAGGTAGGAATAAGCTCCCTTAGTTTTAGAAAAAATTTTCAGAATTTTCGGTTGCGTCAAAATTTTTTAATAAATTAGCGCTATCGCACACAGGCAACTTTGTCTCCCAGCAACTGTTTTGTCTCTCACATCAAGTCCACGGGTTTATATGGAAGCGCGCACACGAAGCGACACGGTCGTCTGCAACTTTTCATACAAATCACGTGAGAGACAAAAAAGTTGCAGAGACAAAAGTTGCCCGTGTGCGATAGCGCTTAAAGTATCTTCGACGTCACAAATGTACGAAAGTAACAGCAGAATGGCGATTATACCTTTGCCACCACCTGCCACAACCACAGCAAGTATTAAAAAAAAGTTTTGACATTTTGTGTTGAAACTTTTTTTTTAATAGCATGTTGTGGTTATGACAGGTGGTGGCAAAGGTATAATCTCCATTCTGCAGTTACTTTCGTATATTTGTGAAGTTGTAAGTAACTTTATTTTTTATTTTTATTTATACGCTTCCGAAAATTCTGAAACTTTTTCCTATTACTAAGGGAGCTTATTTCTACCTATAAAAAATATTCAGCCTAATTATTTTTTTTCGGACATTCCCCATTAGCCCCCAGGTGCGAGTCGTATTTTTTCTAATTATTTAGTAGTGCGTATTCTTTACCCATCATATAAGCCCACCAGTCAAATTGGATTTTCCTTATATTTTCCGTCTAGTCAAAGTTACTATACTCTACTGTGTTCAGGCTCACGTTTGAAAAATGGCGGGGTATTTACGTATACTCCCGAGCCCCACGTAATATCCGGGTGATCGTTCCGCCCGCTCCGTAACAAGATCATATGGCACGTGGTATTGATTAAGTTACGAGATTCTAGGGGCTTAATGAAAACACTCTTACTACGGGGGGATGTGCGCTTTTATTCTGTTATGCGGAAAATAAGTAGGGTAAAACAATCACTCAACTTTAAGGAGAGTGGTTTGAGGTTACTCTGTTTTGAGCCTGCATATAAAAGACCCACTGCGTGTTCAGTTTCGTGAAGAAAATATCACTTTGTTTTACCAAAAAATCTAGTTCTGTTGTATGGGAACCCCACTTAAATATGTATTTTATTCTGTTTTTAGTACTTACCTATTTGTTGTTATAGCGGCAACAGAAATACGTCATCTGTGAAAATTTCAACTGCCTAGCTATCGGGGTCCCGTTTTAAATAACCCCTTTGGGTAGAGAACCCTAAAAATGACTATTATTCATAAAAAAATAATAATCACTATTTTCAATGTTACTAAAATACTTACCTATGTCTGGTCAATTTAACCTAAGAAGAATGTTATTACTAATCCTTATCCTTACTAATATTATAAATGCGAAAGTCCGTTTGTTTGTTTATTTGTTTGTTTGTTTGTTACGCCTTCACGTCTTAACTACTGCACCGATCATCATGAAAATTTACATACACGTTGCTAGGGGTACAGAGAAGGACATAGGGTACGTTTCATCCAGAAAAAAAAGTGTTTTTCCCGAGGTATAGCAAAAAACACTTTCCACGCAGACGAAGTCGCGGGCGGCCGCTAGTTAATAATAAATACTGGTGTTTCCGTTAAAGTTTATCTTCAACGTGTTGTCGACATTACTTTAGGAAATAATTTAAAACAGAAAATCAGTTCCACTTAACTTAATTTAGAGCCGAGCGAGCTAGGTAAGGTTCACTTAGGCGGTGAAATCTTGTCCCAATAAGTAACCAACATTAAGTTTATTAAGATAAAGCTCTTAAGAGAATTTGGTTCTTATGTAAATATTTTAAGTTACAATGTTTCATCTTTTCATATTGTAAGTAATGCTTTTTTCAAGAAGTTATTTTTAAAAGGCAATTGAGGTTTTTATTTGTATATAGCGCTCGTGGCGGAACTTGACAGACTGATCGTACTCGATCACGTTCGTTAAGCAACGTTCGGTCCGGCCAGGTGTCGGATGGGTGACCGTTAAAGTGGTATTACAACTGAGCGCTTCCGTGCTTCGGAGGGCATGTTAAATCGTTGGTCCCGGCTTTTGTCATCAGATAACCAAGTCAGAGGCCTTCTAGGCGGCTTGATAAACTCTAACACCAGAGGTGGTCACATCTTCATTTGATAAGAAGAAGAATTTGTATAGGTACTTAGTGCATCCAAATTTAGGAGTTTAATCGAGATATCATGGGTATTTTCAGCGGAAGTAGTATTTGGTAGCGAATATCGCTGTAGCGAAGCACGCGGGAGTGAAAAATGACATCAGGCAGAGTCCCATAGAAAAAAACCAAAGAATGTATAACGTTTCTGTTTTTTTCAAAATGTAGGCATGTAATTAGTAAGTCATAGAAAATATTCAGATTTTTACGAAGATTTATGTTTTAAGAGTTATTAACGTTTGAAAGTTTTATTTTTTGGTAACCCCGACACTAAATAGCAACACCAGTTTCACGACAACACGTTTCGTTAGCAGCGTTAGTGATACAGATTAGCACCACAATGTACGAGTTGGAACCGATCAAACGGAAAATCTGTGCATATGTCGCACGTAACAAAACGCTTTTGACAGTTGAGTTGACTGACATCCGGCAGACTTTTTTTTAATGCGCAATCACTTGTGCCACAGAACAAGTTTACTCAGGGGAGACTTGTGAAATCGCTAACAAAGATGTCCGTTACATTGATATGCTTTTGTTTTTTTCAATAATCAATTAACGCTAAATGAAGGAGTTAAAAAATAATGTTGCTACTGTTTTATGATTCTAGTAACATAAAATGTTTAAAGATAACCGAATTATGTTTATACACTTTTGGGTCTCATGTGCCTGATGTCCTTTATTGCTAGGTAGCGGAGCGGGAGCGGGAGCGTGGAGCGAAAACCTTTTGAAGCGACGAATGCTGTGGCGATAATCATTTGCTATGATATAACGTAATTCGTACATACCTAAAATAATAATAGGTATGTTTAAGTATTTTTTTATTATTGATTAAAATCTAAACTTTTACTTTCTGTGTTTAAGTTTACTAGCAAAAGATTTTCGCCACAACGTTCGTCGCTTCAATAATTTTAAGCGTCATTCGCTGCCAAGTACCTACAACTTCGATATTTTAAGCGGTTGCTTGTGTTTATGTTTGCTTATACTAATGTCATTATAACCTATATCGTATCTGCAAAATTTCATCTAGATCTGTCCAGTGGTTTGAGCTCTGCGATGATGAATTAATCAGTGAGTCATTTAGGATATTTTATCATATGAAATAGGTAGTCCGATTAGCTATTACTTTATAAATAAAAATTGGTTAAATACCATTCCATCACAACTAGATGACACTACGTGAAAGACCATAAAATATCTCAAGCCAACTGAACTTTTAAAAACCTTTTACTGGGCCGAATAAAACTAAGTGCAACACAGAACACAGCTAACGAATTTAAATGGCTGTCCTATATAAAGATTTAGGGATAAAGGACAAAATGGATTTTATTGGGGCCCGAAAAGCTTGGTAGCCTATAAAAAGTTACTGAAACTGTCAGATGATACGTTTGAGTAGGTCCTTTTATTGGTAGAATTGAGCTCGCATGAGGATTTTAAGCAATTCTTGATCTAGCTTAGGTCACGATTCCCGTAAATGTCATATAGTCAAAAGAGATCGATTGAAAGATAGTTAGGTATTTGTTTTACTATGCTGAAATTCAGTGGTTCCTTCCATGATTAATGGAACGAAACACTAAATTTCGAAAGGAGAAATGAAATATTTAATCCATGAATGAAATGTGTACCTACTCGAATATAAAAAGCCCAGCCTACTCAAGTGGCCAACATTCTATGCGTTTGAACGCTACACTTACTATTAAAGCTTTTAAGCTACAAAATGACGTGCCGTAAGCTTTTCAATTCCATACAATACTTACAATATACAATACATCAAAGTCTGTTTACATAAGTTGGCATAAAAATACAATACATCAAAGTCTGTTTACCTACATAAGTTGCGATATGTGATTTTATTTAATCATCTACTGTTCATGTTGAGTTTAAGCTTTAAAAGTTAGCGTAGCGTCAAAACGGATAGAATGTTGGCCATTAATCAGTAGGGGGCTGTTTTTCTTATTTTTTAAGAAAGTCATCACCTCGTCTGATGTCATCAACAACAATTTAAAAATTGTTATGTTCCGGCAATTCAAGGTAAGATAGCCAGGGGGCCTATTACGAAAATAATGTACGCAATTGCGTAACGCAGTCACTTGGCCACGATAGTCGTCCGCAGTTCGTTGGTTGTAGTTATAAGAAACATTTAGAATTTGGTTATTGTAGTCCATAGATTACTAAACGAACGATATCGGATACGCTAGAGAGAAAACATCAAACTAACGCAATCACTTCGCAATATCGCATACGAATGTGATTTGTAAATGTAATAGGAAACAATCAAAACGAAGCACGGACGCAGCTGTGTGTATCGCATTAAACTTTTCGTAATAGACCCCCAGTTCCTCAGTGATGGGGATCCCGGGTGTAGTGCGCTTCCACCTTCGGCCTTATCGTCACTTAACATCAGGTGAGGTGAAGGCCAAGCACTATCCCTTAGTGCATAAAAAAGTCACTAAATGATGAAAATAAGTATTCTATTTGATACCAAGGTATTCAATACAATAAATTAAAAAAAAAATTGCCGAAAGCTCTCACTCACTCACCTCACCGATTCCTGAATTAAATAAATAATAAATAAATACTTGGACAATTTCACACAGCGCCATCTAGCCCCAAACTAAGCAAAGCTTGTAATATGGGTGCTAGACAACTGATATACTAATTATATACTTTTTAAATATATACTTATTATACATAGTAACACCCAGACCCGTCACAGAAATTAAAATTCATCATTTCAATTTCTTCCCGGCCGGGAATCGAACCTGGGACCTCTTGCGTGGTAGGCATGTTGACCACTACACCACTCAGGTCGTCAAATACGGCAGCTTTTTCAGCCACTTCCCTAACGCCATTTGTTTGTGTGTGTACAGACTAATGTAGATGACTTCATTACTCAGTAAATTGAGTATTTTATCTCACTTTTGCGGACCTCACGCTGGCATCATGGGACCTATTCATTCTTTTTGTGACAGTGACACTAAAGAATAAGGACGCCAAGGGACGATATTATTTTGGAATTTCTTCTTTCTTATTTCTGCCTTGGGGCTGTCTGTAATTGTCACAGTTCAAAATATTTTCTTGTTATTTAATAATTTAAAATATATTTTGGATTATTTTGTACAAAGTTGAATGGTCGTCTTTTCGTTGGCAGTTGTTTTTGAATAAACTGAAACGTTAATCTATTCTAAAACGACAGCACACATCTGGCTTTATCTGTTTACTTAGGCGAACGATAAATGTAATCTCATGGCAATGAGTGGTTTGACTACAACAGGTTAAAGAAATGAAGAAAAACAAGGACAGAAGTGAAAACCCCTTAGGCCACAAAATAGTCCAATAGAAGTTTGTGTTTTTAGACACCTTTGACTATGACCTTTTTTAAACAATATCAAATTCAAATAAAATCAGATTGAATTTGTCGGAAAAATACAAAATACCTATCGCTTATAACTTAGCTAACTTATATAACTTAGCTCTTTTGTTTGGAAAATCATATGGTGCCCCCATTTTTCTTTTGAATAGTAATAAGTATATTTAATGCAAAGCGCCCTGAAAAAGTTAGAAAAGTCTTTCTTCTTGACTCTGATAGTATTTTGCGTATGTTTATTCCCGTAGGGAAAATTATTTTCCCGTGTAACGATAAAAAATAGGTACACTTTTTTATTTGCTCGTTCTGTTTAAGGCGGTTGTATGACCGAAAGTGGCGCCCTCAGAGGTTTTTATTTAATAAGTTATTTAATAGAAAAAGATTTTAATAATGTTTATCGTGGAGATTTTAGGGCCCATGGTCTAGTATTTTTAGAAGGTATCACTACATGCCCTCGTAGTCATTCGTAGAAGTAGATAGCAAATGTGTCAAAAACGGCCACTTTTAGCAGTTTTTCTATCTACTTCTAGCAGTGACTACTAGGGAATGTATCGATACCGTCTAAAAATACTAGACCGTCGGCCCTAAAATCTCCACGATAAACATTATTAAAATTGTGTATTAGAATTTCAATATTAAATAAAATTCACCGCGGCGCCACTTTCGCTCAGGGTACCACCTTAATAATATGCTAACATGACATAGCGTGTATTTTTTCCGTCAAAAACGTTTGAAGTAGGTACGAAAGGCAAGCTGACAGCCTAATATTAGTACCTACGTTAAAAAAACTTTATGATGTATTGTATCTGATAAAAGGAACAATGCCATTAATCATAAAAGTATAAGTCAAAACCCATAATTTTACAATTAGAGAAAATGAAAAGGATTATTTTGTACATACTACGACGTGACGCTTAAATCCATTGAGCGGAGGTCCAGAAAGCTCATCGGTAACGACAATCTTTTCTGTAATAAGCTCAAAAGCCTCTAGCATAGACGCAAGGTTGCAGGCTTATCGGCTTTTTATCGGATAAGCACAACCTAATTCTGCCATCTCCCTTCTTCCATCGGACAACCAGACGTACGAATCAGCGCCACCGTTTTTTGGTGGATATTCCAAAGACCCGCTAACTAAGCGTTTTGCCTTAAACTTTATCATCCGTACCGCCAGATAGTGGAACTCCTTGCCTGAGTCAGTGTTTCCCGATAGGTACAATCTGGGGGCCTTTAAGTCGCAAGACTCGCAAGTGAATAGGTGTATCTTCTAGGCAAGCGCTTTCCATCGTAGATCGCATCTTCGCTTATCATCAGGCATGATAGTGGGCAAGCGTTTGCCTATTATCATAAAAAAACTACAAAAGTGAACTTTTAAATTAAATGCATAAAATAAAACACTTTTTAAATGATACTAACGCGGTTTTATCGAAAGTACTTTGGTAATTAGTTGGTATTTGATTTGATTTTTGATTTTCCCGACGTTTCGGCACCTTTGCAACGGTCAGTGAATGGACTGAAGCTGCTCGTGAGCAAATCCTCAAGCGATGAATTTATAAAGACGTTCAGAAATTAATGTAAAACAAAACATTTTATTGGTTTAAGCTAATGTTATATTTTAATACTATGAATTCATTAATGCTTAAAAGAGAGAATTTACTGAAACTACCACCACAAAATTGGGAGGCCCCTCCAAGATAGAAATGGCGAAAGAAAACTTGGAGAGGATTACCAATCTCCGTCTTTTATTGCAAATAAATGCATTTAGGTTAATACTAGTAATTCTTGATTTATGTTCATATTAAAAGGCACATACGGTAAGGTAATCTACATATTTTGCATTTGCTTATTTTACAGTAATAAGTAACACGGACAGAAAGCACAGGTGTAGTTACTTATTTTAATAAATTCATACGAGTTGTTCTAGATTCATAAATGTGATTATTACTTTGTGACACACAGTTATGGCGTTCGTCAAGTTCGAGTTATTTTAGCACTTTACCGACAGGATGAGGAATTACAGATTTTTTTTTAATAGAACGTCTTTCATAACAGTGTTTGCCCGGTGTCCATTAAATCTATTATTATAGTCTAGGCATTGTCAAAGTTTATCACAGGACTTGTGATATAAGTTACTTATCTATTTAATTTTGTAACTAATTCAATGAATTAATTTTACAACTTTGGTTAAATTACACTTACTAAGTCGTCGGAGTCGAAGTTTGAAGCAGTTTTAAAACATTATGACTAATTTTCCAACTGTGTGGGTTGTCTAACAGAAACTAAATATCTAGAAATTCTAGAACATTGTTATAATATTGTCATAAGCCTACCCAATCTAACAAAGTTTCAATCTAAATAGTCGACTTTTGTCTCATTCGTTCCATCCATCGAGAAAACGTTAGTTAGCTTAACACCTAATATGACGATATCTTAAATTTAATAATACGAATAAGGACTTTAATTTGGTAAGCATTAAGTATTTCTGATGGTCAAGTTTGAATCAATGTGATAGACAGTAAAAAAAAAAAAAACTATCTTCTGTGGTAAAATGCAATCCATTTCCATTAAAATCTACCTCAAAGTGGCGCCCTTATTTAATTAAATTGATTGCTCGCTAAGTACATAATGTATCGTAAATTCACAAGCACAGATTAAAACTAAAGTTCTATAATTTATTTACAAACAAGCTCAGTAAAATATAGTTCGTTGTAGTAGTAAGCGCTATCGCACACAGGCAACTTAGTCTCCCAGCAACTGTTTTGTCTCCACATCAAGTCCACGGGTTTATATGGAAGCGCGCACACGAAGCGACACGGTCGTCTGCAACTTTTCATACAAATCACGTGAGAGACAAAAAAGTTGCGGAGACAAAAGTTGCCAATGTGCGATAGCGCTAAGTGGCCTCTACTTATTACAACGAACTATATTTTACTGAGCTTGTTTGTAAACAAACTATAGAACCATAGTTTCAATCTGTAGTGTACATGTGAATTATCGATACATTATGTACTTAGCGGGTAATAAATTTCTTCTTCTTCTTATTTTGTTTTGGCAATCTACTCTCCTCTTGGAAGTAATTTTTGCCAGTGTCAAGTGTTGAATAGTTCAGTGGTCGCTGTGTTTCAGTTTAGGTTTACATTAGAATGCGGGTGCATCGCATTCCAATGCTGCTTGGAGCATTTGGCACCAAGTATATTAAGACAGTTTACTCGGTAAGTTCTGGCGAGGTAGCCACCACTACAGTAAAAGTCTCAGCTTCACACAACCAAGATCGCGCCTATTTCAATTATCCCACATATTGTTCAGTTGCGTAGACACTCGTACCACAAAACTGCATCGATTTTAAGACTCAATATCCACTATGAATCAATTTGCAAATAATTAATATAGACACCAAACCGAACCCGACAAAATGGCGCCAAAAACTCCGGGTAATAAATTTAATAAAGATGAGGGCGCCACTTTGAGGTATAGGGACATAATTTATTTTTTTATTCTGCTCAGCTCAATACATACCTGTGTGTAATCAAGTTCATTCCATAAACGAGGAGAAATTATGTAAATGGAATTTCATTTCATACAAAAAGCTTCAAACGAATAGAAAAACACACGAACAAGAAAAATAAGTAAGTATAAATTAAGAACGTGTTTAGCATTACAAGCATCTGAAAATGAGTTTTTAATTTGTTACGTAGCTATTAAAGTTAAAAAGAAAATCACAAGTAATAATGTTGAATGGGAAATATAAATAGTAGAATATTGCGTTCCATTTGTTATAAAAGGATTTGTGTAAGTCGTAATTTGGTGGTTCAATTAGTTTCAGTTATGATAAAATAAATCAAATCAAAGACTTATTTGCAAACGTTAAAGTTACTAAAATAATAAGCTGTCAAATGCAAGAAAAATAGAGCATAATTTTTGGAAATTATTTTCACTTTAAAGTAAGTATTTACCTAATGATAATCACATTGCACTTTTTATATCTTAGCTTTGTATAAAAATACATTGCTACTGAAACAAAGATATGTTACTCAAACAAAGATAGTTATCTCATAAAATAAACCTGAAACTTACGTAAGATTAAACGACTTTATGGTTCGAACTTGAGTAGAGTTCCAAATAGAGTGAAACTCCTTGCCTGAGTGTGTGTTTTCGTACAATATGACCATCAAGTCGCGAGTGTATGGTATCTTCTAGGCAAGCGCGTTTCATCGTTCATCATCGCTTACCATCAGGAACTATGGTATTATAAGTAGTAATATTAATGATAATAATAATAACCCTCGTCACCGCAGCAGGGGTGGACCCCAAGGGGGCCTGCGGACTCCCGCCCCTGGCTCGCCTTCGCCGGCCGTCCAGGGTGGAGTTGTTAGAGCTATTGCTCGAAGGGTGGAAGTGTAAAATGTCATAACGCCGGGGGCCTGCTGACTGGTGCGCTCAGCACCGGGAACTGGCGCCCCGCAGTCTCACCTCTCTACACCCTGAGTCGCCCGCGCTGGTGTTGCGCCCCGGTCGGCAGTTGCTGACCAGTTTGGGGTGCCCATCTAGCGGGCGGCGAGCCACCTTCCGCCGACGGTTCGAGTTTGTGAGATGTAGGAAAAGGCGGAAGTCCTTTATCTCACCCCATAGCCCAATATCCCAATCCATTATCCGTTCACCCAATAGCCCAATTCTTTATTTTTATATATATTCTCACACTCACAATAGTCTATGTACTTGCCGGGGTCCGCTTCCGTCTGCGCACTATGCGTGTAGTGGAGAGCGGATCCCGGTATGTGCATCACACAGTTCACAAATATCAAATCCGTCTCAAAGGGCCTCTACGTGTTGGACCCATGTCCCCACGCAAGCCTGGCAAAAGGACCGGGCTTTGCACCCGAGAAAACCAAGCCGAGATACATAATAATAATAATAATAATAATAATAATAAGCTGAGAAAAACAAAATTTCACGTAAATAATAATAAAATAATTTATTTGCTAGAATATGGTTACAATACGATCTTAAGTTTAAACTAATCCAATATCGAGTATGTTCGATGTGCAAATTATTAGTTATTGCATGTCATTAGTTATAAGACTTAAAAGTAATTAATTAATTTATTTGAAATTCAGTCAATATTAAAACAATTTTATTAAACTAGTCATACATATAAATATTATATTTTCTTGTCTTCGAGGAATTCTTTAACAGAACACTACATTTTTTTCCATTAAATAGCTTATTTTTAATATAATGTTAAAGTTTTTATGTCATGTGGCAGTTTAATATAAATTCGTATGCGTTCTTTGATTAAACTTTTAATCTCTAATTCGGAATAGGTACGTAGATTGTTATATTTCCGATCTCTATATTCATTCATAGTCTTTGTTCGTTTTAAACAGATTTTGGTGTTTCTTCACGAAAACCGATAGGTATCTTCGTTACATTCAATTTTTATTTTTGAATTGAAAACGTCTTTAGCGGCGTTGTAGGTACACTTTTTTTGTAATGGGGAAAAAATGTTAAACTCGCTTCAGTCAGGGTCACGTGACCCTGATCGAAAATTTGTAAGACGGATGTAGCGTTGACAGCCGGCGGCGGAAGTATCCCCCTCTCTTTCTACGGGGCGCGGCGAAAATGGCGGTGCGTCATTTCAAGACGTAAACACTTTGTGTCACCATAGCAACGCACTAATTTTTTTAATTCAATGTCAAAATTCTAGACTGTCAAGCTATGGATAAGACCTTCGTACAATACTGTTCTGTATTCGTAAATTCAAATACAGAGTTAAATTCGTAAGACGGCAATTCGTGCAAAATTATTCCCTAACCATTCTAAAATATCAAAAATGCACACGTTGTGCATGTGCCGGCAGAAGTGAAAACTTGAATATTAACGTTTAATATTCAAGTTTTCACTTCTGCCGGCACTCCCGGAGTGCAACCCGAATTTTTTTATTGTTATTTCGCCAAGGTGTTTAAAGGAATCCACGCAAACGAAGTCGCTGGCGGCTGTTAGTCTGAAATACAACCATTAAAGTATTTCATACTTGAGATAAAAGTGCGTTACAGCTACCTACTTATACATTATGGGAACGTAACGTAAACCCAGTAACATCAAAGACCCTTTTAAGTAATTAGTTTATTAATGTGGATAGCTCACACATCGTCACCGTCAATCTACCTGCTTAAATAAAGTTAAAATAGTTACTTGTAAATAATGCGTTTATTGAAAGTATACTTTGTCAATGCGCACCCATACTGTATTAGCGCAGTATACTTTCAAGAAGAGCGAAAACAAAATATAATATGTGTCGAAATTATAATCGATTTATGCGCGATAGTCGAGTATACTTTACACCTCATGGGATAATAAAGAAGTTCAGAAACTGTGCTAGGTCAATGAATTATTTATATTATATTATGAACTTATGAAACAATTATGTTTTTTTTTTAACAGTGTTTTAATTGAAATGGCGGACACGCTAATAATTGAGTATGGTTCTGATTGTACGGACAAAACGCGCGCCTGGAATGCATACTCGACAATTTTGCCCAGTGGTATTAACACAGTATATTTTCCAGTTGTTATTATTGTATGAATTGCTTGAAAATATACTCGATTATTGCGTACTAGCAAGGTTTCCGTATCTGATACGTGCAATAAGTATCGGAAAATATACTCGAATATTGCGCAGCTTTGCGCGCTAGTAGAGTATACTTTCACTAAAAGCGTAAATAATACTTATCGCGTGTTACATTACAACTCTATGTGTGGTCTACAATATACGTGACAGCAGCAGATCGTAGGCTCGTAGCCTTCTCGTAGCACAGGAATAATGAACTATAGTTTTTTTTTATGCTCGTAGACTTGCATAATAGCCGTAGCACAGAATAGATATAAGTACTACCGTACAGAAAGGAAACTCTCCGCCCCGCTCCACAATCAATTACTTCATCCCACCGGCGCCCACCGCGCGAGTTCCGTGTGCCGATCCGTGTGCTCATTCAATAGCTCACACACAGTTGCGCGTGTGCAAAACGTCACTGTGTAGCGTCTGTGTAATAGGTAGTTGAAACAAACGTGACTCTTGTATAGAGTTACCGGGGTGTGTCCGTAGTATGTAGCATAATCCGTACGTAGCATGGTAGCAGTCCTTTTTAGGGTTCCGTAGTCAAAGGGTAAAAACGGGACACGGGACCCTATTACTAAGACTCCGCTGTCTGTCTGTCTGTCGCTCTTTCAATACAAATACTAAAATCAGGTTAAAATAATATTTAAGGGGTCTCCCATCATACAATAAACGTGTTTTTTTTGCCATTTTTAGCTCGATGTGGCTCGATATTAATAACGACAACAGGTAGATGCTTGAAATATTCACAGAATATTTAGTTGTATATTCATTTTAAAAATAAATACTTTAATGGGAGGGCTCCCATACAACAAACATTATTAAGATTATTAATACAATTGAAAAATATTAGAAAAAATCGACTCACCCATAGCAGCTCAGACGGGACACGAACCCGCACCCTTAGGATTCCGGCCCAATGCACTAACCAATTATGCTACCGAGTCGCTAGCAGGATTGACGAAATTTTCTAATATTTTTCACGTCTCCGCTGTAGGCCAGCGCCATCTCATCAATGTGAAGTGAATTACTTCGACATTTGAAAGCAACACCTTTGCAGGTGCTAGACCCGTCTGAGCTGCTATGGGTGAGTCGATTTTTTCTAATATTTTTCAATTGTATTAATAATCTTAATATAAAAATAGCATTGTGAATGCATAAAAAATCTAAAAGTTTAAAAACAAACATTATATTTTTTTCGGAACCCTTCGTGCGCGAGTCAGACTCGCACTTGGCCAGTTCGGAATCTTGACTTTTCATTGAACCGTCAGAAAACGTCAGAGGTTGAGTGAGTAAATACACACTTTCCGGATTTTTTGGAAGGGCAATTTATATTTTTACAATCGGTCATCTGCGGCTTCGTGTACCAGAAGAAAGTGCATTCGCAAATATTTTTATAACATATTTGCTCGTAAAGTGTCTCTTATTACACCAATTTCAATATCGTATTGTATCTCATTACGAACTTGTGCGGTAATGTAAAGTAAAACGCACGGTTTCCTTGATAAGCCGTGCGTTTTACTTTACATTACCGCACGGTTTATCAAGATACTTCGTCTAAAACGAACGGTACTTTTTTAAATCTTAGCAAAGAGTTTTTATGTCAGAAAAGAGGTCAACATTTTATGGATAAAATTGACTTTGGGAGATAAAATGTAATAAATAAACATTTAATTATTCAATTTAATTAATGTTGACAATAAATTACAACCATTTATCTGTAACAAAAACACAAAAATATTAATTTACTTTATTAGTAATACTGGCTGTTTTTATGCCTTTGCCTTAAAAAAAAACGCTGATGCGCGCGCATTGCTAATTTAATTTTTTTTTTGCTGTATTGTTTTTATTTGAAAATGTCGTCAAGTACTGATGAATAAATAATTCAACACCGCCAGAAGTCTCAGAGGCAGCGAAAAAGGCTACTCTAAGCCTCTAGCCCGAAAAATTGACCGATAAGATACTTACAAGCGTATCAAAATTTAATCATTTGGAAAACAAGCAAAGGTGTAAAGTCCGAGTTTTATTTATTTCCTCGCAAATATGTTATAAAACGTCGTATGACATACGTGCGCTTTGATAATTACAGCCTCTGCTTTCTTGTAGCCCTCGCCTACGGCTCGGGCTAGCAATATCGCCTCGGCTGTAATTTTCAACGTACCGCACTTATATCATAATGTACTATTGTAACATATTTGCTCGTAAAGGGTCTCTTATTACACCAATTTCAATATCGTATTGTATCTCATTACGAACTTGTGCGGTAATGTAAAGTAAAACGCACGGTTTCCTTGATAAACCGTGCGTTTTACTTTACATTACCGCACGGTTTATTAAGATACTTCGTCTAAAACGAACGGTACTTTTTTAAATCTTAGCAAAGAGTTTTTATGTCAGAAAAAGAGGTCAACATTTTATGGATAAAATTAACTTTGGAAGATAAAATATAATAAATAAACATTTAATTATTCAATTTAATTAATGTTGACAATAAATTACAACCATTTATCTGTAACAAAAACACAAAAATATTAATTTACTTTATTAGTAATACTGGCTGTTTTTATGCCTTTGCCTTAAAAAAACGCTGATGCGCGCGCATTGCTAATTTAATTTTTTTTTGCTGTATTGTTTTTATTTGAAAATGTCGTCAAGTACTGATGAATTTATTAATTCAACACCGCCAGAAGTCTCAGAGGCAGCGAAAAAGGCTACTCTAAGCCTCTTGCCCGAAAAATTGACCGATAATATACTTACAAGCGTATCAAAATTTAATCATATGGAAAACAAGCAAAGGTGCAAAGTCCGAGTTTTATTTATTTCCTCGCAAATATGTCATAAAACGTCGTATGACATACGTGCGCTTTGATAATTACAGCCTCTGCTTTCTTGTAACCCTCGCCTACGGCTCGGGCTAGCAATATCGCCTCGGCTGTAATTTTCAACGTACCGCACTTATATCATAATGTACTATTATGGGAAGTTTTATTAAGTTGTTGCGATGTTTTGAAGGTACGCTAATTTATCAGGAAGAAAAAATTATTGATTAATTACTTTTTTGACGTAGAAAATACTTTAAGGTAGCGGTACGTTCAAAAAGTCTGAAAAAGAAATACATTTTTAATGCCAGCCTAGTTTACTTGTAAACAACGTATGAAAATGTCTTGTTCTTAAATAAATGAAGTTTGTTATAATGTGCTAAACTTCTTAAATGTGCTAAACTTCTTAAATCCTTAAATGTGTTAAAATTCTTAAAAACACTTTGTAGCAGCACCTTGATAAATTCCTTAGAAGATTCAAAGGAGTGGTTTGATGAGTAAACTTGGGTAAACAAACATACTTGTGATTTGATAAAACATTGCCTGAAGAAAACTTTTCTTTGAGAAAACAAGTTAAGCCTCGAGGCGTTAATGTAGAGTAAATAGTCATGAAGAGACAAAACTTTAATATTTAGTACCTGGGCGACCGAGCTTTGCTCGGTTATTACTATTTATTGTAATATGGTGGTCTAAACTTATTCACTTCTCAAGCTTACGCGCTCACTAGACATGAAATAAAACAATTTTTAACGGATACTAGCGCGGTTTTATTGAAAGTACTTCGGTAGGTACCTAATTAGTTGGAATTTGGTTTGATTTTTGGTTTTCCCGACGTATCGGCAACTTTGCAGCTGCTGTGGTCACGGGGGACTGAAGCTACCCGTGAGTAGGGTTACCAGATGAAAAAATCAAAAGTCCGGAGAAAAGGCCCGATATCCATTGAAAAGTCCTGAGATTCGTAGCAGTTTGAGAACAACGTACGATGGGGGGGGGGGGGGGTAGTCGGCAGCGGCGAACTGATAATAGCTTATTTATCATTCCATTGAATGTAATTTTTATTCAATGTACTTAATTTTATTGAAAATCCAAAAAATCCTGAGATTTCCTCAGATTTTCAAAATCCGGCCGCAATCCTGAGCAAAGGCCAAAAATCCTGAGATCTCCGGACAAATCCTGAGATATGGTAACCCTACCCGTGAGTCTACCCTCAAGCGATGAATTTTTTTTAGACGTTCAGAAATTCAAATTTTCTCAATTTTTTTTAATTGTTTTATGTTGATTTATAATTTAATTTTATGAATTATTTAGTGCTAAAAAGAGAGAGAATCTACTGAAGCTACCACCATTTCATAAAATTGGAAGGCCCCTCCAAGAAAGAAATGGCGAAAGAAAACTTGGAGAGGAAAACCGACCTCCGTCTTTTATATTTATTTATTTATTTGCAAAAGGATCTAACCGTATCATTAGGTCTAAACTTGTCTAAAAACAATAAAAATTAAAAAAATATATAAACTTGAACATATAAAAAAACAAAGGTAAGACACCGAGCGGGACTCGAACCCGTAACACTCGTTTCTTGCCGTCCGCGTCTTAACCAGCTGGACCAGACGGACAGTGGCGGAACGCATGAAAACTCGAAAACACGTGTTTTCCCAAACATAAGACTAATCTAGATCGATTGTTTACCTCCGAAAAATTTCAGCCAAATTTCAGCGAAATCGTTAGAGCCGTTTCCGAGATCATAGAAATAAATTTATATATGTTAGGCTCAAAGACCGATTTCGATGTTTGAGCAAAAAAAACGCACATGACGCGTTCTGGTCACTGCCAAAATGCCATAACGTGAAATTCGTGTCATGGCTCTTATAAAAACGCCCAAAACGCGTTGTGGTAATCATAGAAATACCACAAAGCGAAATTCGCATCGTGGTCATTATACCAAACGGCCACAACGCGGTGTGGAAATAAAGAAAAGCCATGACACGTTCTGGGGCCGTACCGGCTAACGAATAGATTATCGAAAAGTCTGCTGGGTTTCAACTTAAAACAGAAAAATCAAAGTAAGGCCGGGTCTCCTGCGCCGTGTTTTTGTGTTTTCAAACATCAAAACAATGTTTTCTCAACATGTTTGGGGCGTGGCCTATGAGTTTTGTTTTGCAAAAACACAAAACATGTTTGCCGCGACGAACGGAAAACATCCCCCGCTCTCGCCTGCGGGGAGGGGAAGTTACTCATTTTGTGTTAGCGCTCACTAGATGCAGACGTCTCGCCTGCGTTCGTGTGATTTGTGTTTCGATGGATTTGTGTAATTGTCTTAGTGATGGAGTGGAATAAGGAGAATACTTTATTTTTAATTGAGTTACTCAGAGAAAGACCGCTACTTTGAGATGTTATGGTGATTGGGATGAGCCGTGATTGGACGCAAATTTTCAAACATGTTTTCAAAACAAAACCTAGGCGCAGCGGACGTGCGGTTATGCTAAACATGTTTTCAAAACAATGTTTTTTCAACATGTTTTGTTGAAAATTAAGCGCAGCAGACCCGACTTAAGGAATTTCGTCTTGTACTTTCTGTTGACGTAATTTGGAAGATAACGATGTTCGTGTGACATCATGAATTGGGGTTCGCCATTTTGGCCCAATTGGGGCTCGATTTATCTGTTTTAATTTGAAACCCAGCAGACTTTTCGATAATCGATTCGTTAGCCGGTACGGCCCCTGAGCACTAGTAGTTGGTCCAACCATAACACGACGGACAGGTCGTAAATTGTCGGGACGCATAAAATGCGCGCGTATGGAACCATGATAAAGAGAGTTCGATGCACACTGATTTGCAATACCTGTGCGTGGGTACCACAAGTCTCAAAACTTTTGATACATAATCTTTAAGAAAAATTTTTGTACTGTAGGTACTAGGTTAGGTAGGTAGGCGGAGTATTTATATAAATCGTATCATTTAAATAATAGGACATAATTTTTTGGCTAAAAATATTACTGAGCCTAACATATACAAATAAATAAATATTCAAGAATTGCTCGTTTAAAGGTATAAGATAAGATTTCAATTTAAAAAATCTTCATCAACACAATATATAAACTAAACTAAAAGATTATTGCAACCGAACGAACCAAGTACCAAATTTTTTTGAAACTCAATTTTACATGAGCCTCCGAAGTAGTAACCTCTGCTCTGGGTAGTATTATAATGCGCAAATAAAAGTGTTAAGGCTGCAGTCTGGTAGGAATCAGGGAGCCTATTACGAAAATAACGTACGCAATTGCGTAACGCAGTCATTTGGCCACGATAATCGTCCGCAGTTCGTTGGTTGTAGTTATAACAAACATTTTGGATTTGGCTATCGTAGTTTATAGACTACTAAACGAACGATGTCGGATACGCTAGAAAGAAACTGTCAAACTCACGCAGTATCTTTGCAATATCGCATACGAGATTAATTTGTAATAGGAAACAATCAAAACGAAGCACGGACGCAGCTGCGTGTATCGCATTAAACTTTTCGTAATAGAGTGTTCTTGCAGTATTATCAGAAACATTTTTTTTAGGTATTAAAAAAACAAATGAAATTTATTTAACACTAGCTTCCGCCCGCGACTTCGTCCGCGTAGATATAAGAGAAAAGCTTTAGGGAACCTTCAACCAGGGTCCGACCAGCTGTTTGTACGCGATTAGGCGGGTCACCACCAAGCAAGACGTTTGCCAAGACGCAAGACGCAGCAAGGCGTTTGTCGCACGAGGCTCGCTCGCTCGGTGGGGACCCGCCTAATCACGTAAAAACGACTGGTCGTTCCCATTCCCGTTCCCGTTTTGTCCTGCTCCCGTTCTCGTTCCCGTTACCGTCCCGTTCCGTTGCCGTCCCATCCCGTTGCCGTCCCGTCCCGTTCCCGTCCCGACCCGTCCCGTTTCCATTCCCGTTCCCATCCCCGTCCCGTCCCGTTCCCGTCCCGTTCCGTTTCCGTCCCGTCCCATTACGTTTCGTTCTCGTCCCCGCTCTCATTCCGTTCCCGTCCCATCCCATCCCGTTCCGTTCCCGTTCCCGCTCTCGTTCTCGCTCCCGTTGCCGTCCCGTCCCGTCCTGTTCCCGTCCCGTCCCCGTTCCCGTTCGCGTTCCCATCTCCGTCCCGTCCCGTTCCCGTTCCCATCCCCGTCCCGTCCCGTTCAGTTCCCGTCCCTTCCGGTTCCCGTTCCCGTCCCGCTCCCGTTCCCGCCCCGTCCCATTCCCGTTCCCGTTCTCTTCCGCTTCGTCCAGTTCCCGTTCCTGTTTCCCTTTCTCCCCGTACCCTGGGGCTGAATCATGCATGTCCACCGAGTTGGATTTCAAAATGAATGTCATTTTCGCAATCACCATCCCATTAAACCTCAAGAACGTCATCCATATAAAGTATTTTATGATTACTTACCCCATTTACCACATAAGGGGTTGATTTTGAAAATCACAAAATATATGTTTGCCTATTTATTTTAAGACGTGCTCCTACGAAGTTTAAAGTTATAATGTCTATTTTAATATTCTTTTTCCATAAGTTTTCCATACAAAATTTGAACCCCATTTTCACCCTTTTAGGGGTTAGTTCATGTACATCGTGGTGGACTTTAAAATAAATGTCATTTTCGCAATCGCCATCCCATAAAACCTCAAGAACGATATCCATATCGATTTTTATGTTTACATATCCCATTTACCCTCTAAGGGGTTGATTTTTTAAATTACCAAATATATGTTTGCCAATTTATTTTTAGACGTGCTCCTACGAAGTTTAAAGTTGTAATGTCTATTTTATATTCTTTTTCCATACAAAATTTGAAACCTATTTTCACCCCTTTAGGGGGTTAAATCATGTCCACTGTGTTGGACTTCAAAATAAATGTCATTTTCGCAATCGTCATACCAGAAAACCCCAATAACGACATACATCTCTATTTTTAAGTTTATTTACACATTTCACCCCTATTTCATCGCCATAGGGGTTGAAGTACTAACAATATCAATATACGTTGCGTTAAATTTTCTTCCATAAGCCTTTACTATAAATTAAGTGATTTTTACTTCGAAAATGAAGGATTTTTTTCTATACACAACTTCATACCCCTTTTCACCCCTTCGGGGGTAGAACTTTGAAAAACGCTGAGACCCGTATTTATTAATTTTCAATCTTCAGCCTAAACACAAAATTTGAAAATCCTAGCTTCAAAACTGAGGGACTTCCATACAAATTTTCATCCCTTATTTCACCCCCTTAGGGATGGAATTTTCAAAAATCCTTCCTTAGTGGATGTCTACACTGTATGAGGTATCTGTGTGCAAAATTTCAAGTCTCTAGGTCCAGCGGTTTGGGCTGTGCGTTGATAGATCAGTCAGTCAGTCAGTCAGTCAGTCATTCAGTTTACGATTTTATATATTACTAGCTTTTGCCCGCGACTTCGTCCGCGTGGATGTTAGAGAAAATCCTTAGAGAACCTACAACCAGGATCTGACCAGTCATTTTTACGCTTCCGGTTCCGGTTCCCGTTCTATTCCCGTCCGTTCCCGTCCCTTTCCTGTCCCGTTCTCGTACCCCTTTCGATGCCATTCCCGTTCCCGTCCCGTTACCATCCCGTTCTCGTTCCCGTTCCCGTACCGTTCTCGTCCCGTTCCGTTCCGGTTTCTTTTCCGTTTCATTCCCGTTCCGTTCCCGTTCCGTTCCCATTCCGTCCCGTTCCGTTCTCGTTCCCGTTCCGTACCCGTCCCGTACCCCTTCCGGTTCCCGTTCCTGTTCCCGTTCCCATCCCCGTCCCGTTCCGTTCCGTTCCCGTCCCCGTCTCGTCCCGTTCCCATTCCCGTCCGGTTCCCATTCCCGTCCATTCCCGTTCCCGTTCTCGTTCCCGTCCCGTTCTCGTCCCATTCCGTTCCCATTCCGTTCCCGATCATTTCCCCTCCGTTCCCGTGCCGTTCCTTTACCGTTCTCGTCCCGTTTTCGTTCCCGTTCCGTTCCTGTATCATTCCCGTTTCGTTCCCGTTCCATTTCCATTCCGTTCCGTCCCTTTCCGTTCCCGTTTCGTTCCCGTTCGCGTCCCATTCCCGTCCCGTACTCCTTACTCTTCCGTTCCTTTTCCCGGTACCGTTCCCGTCCCGTTCCTGTCCCTTTCTCTTTCCCGTTCCATTCCCGTTCCTTTCCCGTTTCGTTCCCGTTCTCATTCCGTTCCTTTTCCGTTACCGTTTCATTCCCGTTCCCTTCCCGTTCCGTTTCCGTTCCGGCCCGTTCCGTTCCCGTCCCGTTCTCGTCCTGTTTCCGTTCCCGTTCCTGTTCCTGTGCCCGTGCCCGTTCCCGTTCCTGTTCCTGTGCCCGTGCCCGTGCCCGTGCCTGTTCTCATTCCCGTTACCTGGATGTGCATATCCAGGTACAGGTCCATGATGTGTCATGTCCACCGTGTTGGACTTCAAAATAAATGTCATTTTCGCAATCACCATCCCATGAAACCTCAAGAACGACATCCAAATCGATTTTCATGTTTACTTACCCCATTTACACCCTAAGGGGCGATTTTCAAAATAACAAAATATGTGATTGCCTATTTATTTTTGGACATGCTCCTACGAATTTTAAAGTTGTAATGTCTATTTTATATTCTTTTTCCATACATTTGAACCTCATTTTTACCCCTTTAGGGGTTAAATCATGTCCACCGTGTTGGACTTCAAAATAAATCTCATTTTCGTAATCACCATCCCATAAAACCTCAAGAACGACCTCCACATCGATTTTTATGTTTACTCACCCCATTTACCCTCTAAGGGGTTGATTTTCAAAATCACAAAATTTATGTTTGCTTATTTATTTTTAGACGTGCTCCTACGAAGTTTAAAGTTGTAATGGCCATTTAATATTTTTTTCCATACAAAATTTGAACCCCATTTTCACCCCTTGAGGGTTAGATCATGTCCACCGTGTTGGACTTCAAAATAAATGTCATTTTTGCAATCGTCATCCCAGAAAACCCCAATAACGACATCCATATCTATTTTTAGGTTTATTTACCCCTTTTCACCCCCATTTCATCCCCGTAGGAATTAAAATACTAACAATAACAATAAACGTTGCGTTAGATTTCCATCCATACTGCTAACATTATAAATTTAGCGATATTTACTTCGAAAATGAAGGATTTTCTTCAATGCACGACTTCATCCCCCTTTTCACCCCTTCGGGGGTAGAATTTTGAAAAACGCTGAGACCCGTATTTATTAAGTTTCAATCGTCAGCCTAAACACAAAATTTTAAGATCCTAGCTTCGAAACTGAGGGACTTTCATACAAACTTTCATCCCCTATTTCACCCCCTTAGGGATGGAATTTTCAAAAATCCTTCCTTAGTGGATGCCTACATAGTATGAGGTATCTGTGTGTAAAATTTCAAGTCTCTAGGTCCAGCGGTTTGGGCTGTGCGTTGATAGATCAGTCAGTCATTCAGTTTACGATTTTATATATTAAGACTAGCTTTTGCCCGCGACTTCGTCCGCGTGGATGTTAGAGAAAATCCTTAGAGAACCTTCAACCAGGATCTGACCAGTCATTTTTACGTTTCCGGTTCCCGTTCCCGTTCTGTTCCCGTCCGTTCCCGTCCTTTTCCTGTCCCGTTCTCGTACCCCTTCCGTTGCCATTCCCGTTCCCGTCCCGTTACCGTCCCGTTCTCGTTCCCGTACCGTTCTCGTCCCGTTTCGTTCCCGTTTCATTCCCGTTACATTCCGGTTCCGTTCCCGTGCCCATCCCGTTCCAGTTCCGTTCCCATTCCGTCCCGTTCCGTACCCGTCCCGTACCCCGTCCGGTTCCCATTCCCGTTCCCGCTCCCGTCCCCGTCCCCGTCCCCGTCCCCGTCCCGTTCCCGTCCAGTTCCCATTCCCGTTCCCACCCCGTCCCATTCTCGTTCCCGTCCCGTTCTCGTCCGGTTCCGTTCCGTTCCCGATCCTTTCCCCTCCGTTCCCGTGCCGTTCCATTACCGTGCCGTTCCTTTACCGTTCCCGTCCCGTTTTCGTTCCCGTTCCATTCCTGTATCGATCCCGTTTCGTTCCCGTTCCATTCCCATTCCGTTCCGTCCCTTTCCGTTCCCATTTCGTTCCCGTTCGCGTCCCGTTCCCGTCCCGTACTCCTTCCGTTCCTTTTCCCGGTACCGTTCCCGTCCCGTTCCTGTACCTTTCTCTTTCCCGTTCCATTCCTGTTCCATTCCCGTTTCGTTCCCGTTCTATTCCCGTTCCCATTCCGTTCCCTTTCGGTTCCCGTTTCGTTGCCGTTCCCTTCAATGTAACGGGAACGGAACGGGTCGGAACAGAAACGGAACGCCGTTTCTGTTCCGACCCGTTCCGTTCCCGTCCCGTTCTCGTCCTGTTCCCGTTCCCGTTCCCGTGCCTGTTCTCGTTCCCATTACCTGGATGTGCATGTCTAGGTACAGGTCCATGATGTGTCATGGACATGACACATGACACATTATGATGACACACATGACATTTATTTTGAAGTCCAACACGGTTCAAAATAAATGTCATTTTCGCAATCACCATCCCATGAAACCTCAAGAACGACCTCCACATCGATTTTTATGTTTACTCATCCATTTACCCCCTAAGGGGTTGATTTTCAAAATCATAAAATATATGTTTACTTATTTATTTTTAGACGTGCTCCTACGAAGTTTAAAGTTGTAATGGCCATTTAATATTTTTTTCCATACAAAATTTGAACCCCATTTTTACCCCTTGAGGGTTAAATCATGTCCACCGTGTTGGACTTCAAAATAAATGTCATTTTTGCAATCGTCATCCCAGAAAACCCCAATAACGACATCCGTATCTATTTTTAGGTTTACTCACCCATTTACCCCCTAAGGGGTTTATTTTCAAAATCACAAATTATATGTTTGCTTATTTATTTTTAGACGTGCTCCTATGAAGTTTAAAGTTGTAATGTCCATTTAATATTATTTTTCCATACAAAATTTGAACCCCATTTTCACTCCTTGAGTGGTCAAATCATGTCCACCGTGTTAGACTTCAAAATAAATGTCATTTTTGCAATCGTCATCCCAGATAACCCCAATAACGACATCTATATCTATTTTTAGGTTTATTTACCCCTTTTCACCCCCATTTCATCCCCGTAGGGATTGAAATACTAACAATAACAATATACGTTGCGTTAGATTTCCATCCATAAGCCTAAATTATATATTTAGCAATTATGACTTCGAAAATAAAGGATTTTCTTCATTACACAACTTCATCCCCCTTTTGACCCCTTCGGGGGTAGAATTTTGAAAAACGCTGAGACCCGTATTTATTAATTTTTAATCGTCAGCCTAAACACAAAATTTGACGATCCTTGCTTCAAAACTGAGGGACTTTCATACAAACTTTCATCCCTTATTTCATCCCCTTAGGGTTAGAATTTTCAATAATCCTTCCTTAGTGGATGCCTACACTGTATAAGGTATCTGTGTGCAAAATTTCAAGTCTCTAGGTCCAGCGGTTTGGGCTGTGCGTTGATAGATCAGTCAGTCAGTCAGTCAGTCAGTCATTCAGTCATTCAGTCATTCAGTTTACGATTTTATATATTAAGAAGATCACTTTACAGTGTAGGGTTTCGAGTTTCCAAAACATATTAGTTCATTTATTTTGATGTTAGTTTTAATCACTTTGTTAGGCTTTAAACATACCCGTGTTTACGTTCTGTGCGCTGAAGGTCTAATTCATGTACACGTCATATAAAAAATATGGCAAAAGACGAAATGTATTCAGATAACATTTATTCTTAAATCCTTTACAATAATCTTACTTGCCTACATTTTTGAGAAATGCCTTAGTTTTCTTAATTTAAGTGGTTTTAATTAACGTAAAAAAAAGATACGGCCGTTTAAGCCGCAAAAAACGCATATTTCGACTCTCAAGGGTATCAAAATTTATAGGGTACTTACCGTTGACCTAGAACTATTAAATTTGGCAAGTAATATCGACTTATACTACAAGTAAAGTGCAGAGAAAAATCTAAAAAATATACATTTGTACATAAATCATAAAAATTCTTCGGGAAAAGCTCGGAAAAACCAGCGAGACTGGCTTCCTGAACTCTTACTTATAATATATACCTACAAATTTGTATGGAACCCTTGATGATCGAGTCCAACTAGCACTTGACCGGTATTTTTAAAGGCCTACTCAAACCTGAGCGGTATCCGCTACCGCCGTGGGTAGCAGCAATACCCGAGCGATATCCCGCGCGGTAATTTGTTGTACATTTTCGAAGCTGTCGCGAAACCGGAACCACATACCGGATGGGTACTTGATACGTACCGTATGTTCGGGGAAAACATTTACTCCCCCGCGGAAGCATCCCGCGCCGCCCGCTTGCAGGCTCGCGTCACGCGCCAGTACCGCTCCGGTAGCGGTAAAATTCCGCTATGGTTTGAACAGCGCGTTATCCGCATACACATTGGGATATCGGGGGTTACTGCTACCGGTAGAGGATACCGCTAAGATTTGAATAGGCCTTAACTTTGTCTCTGTTCGATTATAATAATCTATTTATAAACTTGTCAGCATAATGTTTACTTGGAAACAGGCGGTAGGGTTAAGCAACATTGGCCTGCCTGTCACTTTTATCTCTTTAGTGCCCCCCACTCAACATAAAAAAATATTTGTAGCAGAAATCCTTTGAAAACTTAAAAATGGAGAAATTATTAATGAAATATCTGTAATAAATTTCACATTTCACATTTTGGGAGATCGAGAATGCTATTATGCTAAGGTTTGGTTTGGATGTTTGTTCCTCAATCACGCAAAAACGGTTGAACAGATTTGGATGAAATTTGACACACAGATATTTTATAGCCTGGATTAAAAAATTGAATGCTTTTTATCCTAGTCAAGGGTTACCTAGGGAATTTACGAATGTCCACGCGGACGAAGTCGCGGGCGGAAGCCAGCTGAACTATAATGGTTTGAAAAAAATGCGCGCGTAAATCTGTAATAGTGTACTATTTTGCTAATTATGCTATACTTAGTAATACTTTTATAAAAAAAGTTGTCTCAAATAAATCTCAATAAACTGAAAATGAAATGTTAACTTGGAAACATCGCCGGCAAAAGTGAGTGAGTGAATTGTATTTCCGTGTTAACGATCACTTAACTTCAAAGTTAGCGAGTAATACGAAAGAAGCGAAAATTCGCGGTGTTCCCAACAAGACTATGAAAATTTTATGACACCCGCGACATAATGTAAGGCTGTTCAGTACAGTAGGTTAAGCAGGCCATACACGCTAGGTTATGCTAAGCTGCAAAACCTTCATGCAAAACCGAGTTCAATAGAGAACACACACGCTAGGTTATGCATGACGGTTTTGACCTCACAGGAATAACCATCATTTATATAACCTCGTTTTGCTGGATGTCTTAACAATGTATTTTTTATGTTTTTGAAGATTGATATCTCTTTTAATAAATAATTTATGAAAAAAAAGAAAAAATATGAACACAGCCAAGTCTTTTTAATTTTGAAAGAGGACACAGGGGCTACGAAACGTTGTTGGTTTTGTTAACTTTCTGTAATGAATTTTTCAATTCTCTCGACCTGTTTCCTCTTAACTTTGACGTGCAAAATTTCGGTGTCATTGTAAGTACTTGTACATAGGTATATTCATTATGCAAAAATAAAAATGATATGAAAATATTCTTTATTGAACTAAATATTACTTTCTTTTTATTACTGGTAGTCCCCAAATTAATGTATTAGGTGAGTGAGTGGTTAAGTAAATAATAAGTTATGTGATTAAATAAATAATTTCAAATGAGTTTAAAAGTATGAGACGAATTTACTTGCAAGTGAGCAGAATGGATGGTGTGCAGGGGGGCTACTCAAATGGCCACTTTTCTATTTGTTCGCTAACTTAAAAATTAAAAATAAGCCATAAACACCAAAATAACGTGTCGAAGGCTTGTCAATTCCATACAATACAACAATGTCTGTGATTTAAAAAAACTTGCGACGTCTGACTTGATCGTTTAAAAAGTGCCCATTTGAGTAGGGGGCTGTTCTTATAAAGTTTGCTAAGGTTAACTTTCGAAGTTCTGTGGATAGTCATAGTAACATTAATTGGAATTAGCGTTGCCATCCGTCCGGATAAAGCCGGACAGTAGCTTTTTTACCTTTTGTCCGGCAAAATTTGACTGCGTCCAGCTTTTGTAGGCTTTCGTCCCGCCCGCACTGCACACAACTCAAGCCTACGCGTGTGGTGCAGGGCGGGCGGCGAGCGCGTGGGCGGGATGGAAATCCCTTTAGCGTCCGGCTTTTTTATTTAATATGTGTTTTATTTGATATTTTTGTCAAAAATCCTTTTTTTATTAGCGTCCGGCCTTGGGGCCCGGAAGTCCGGCTTTTTTAATGGGTTATAGTCCGGCTTTTTCATTTTTACGAACGCTAATTGGAATTAAGAAATATCTTTGTGAGTAACAGTGAGAACACTGTTAATACGTTAACTGGTCTACATGTTGAACGTCAGTGGATTTAAATTTTACTTGTTTTGTTGTCAAAAAGTCGTTGCATGTCAATGAAACTCTGTGGCGGGAATAACGTAGAATAAAGGAACAATACAAAGTAGACACAAAGAGAATTGACTAAAACGTACAGAATTTTGTTGACAAAATATCGGTGTGAATTTTTAATCGATCAGGAAGGTGTCAATTTGTATTTACCCTACTTTGCACGGAGGCCACTTGTCGCATCTTTATTGCAAAGCTTATTTAGCTACTTACATGACAATAAGTAAATAAATCCCCTTGTTTTTAATTCGTGGAACAAATTCACTTCTCAAGCTTACGCGCTCACTAGACATGAAATGAAACAATTTTTAACGGATACTAGCGCGGTTTTATTGAAAGTACTTTGGTAATTAATTGGTATTTGGTTTAATTTTTGGTTTTCCCGACGTTTCGGCAACTTTGCAGTCCCCCGTGACCACGGCAGCTGCAAAGTTGCAGAAACGTCGGGAAAACCAAAAATCAAACCAAATACCAACTAATTATCAAAGTGCTTTCAATAAAACCGCGCTAGTATCCGTTAAAAATTGTTTTATTACATGTCGTGGAACAAAGTTAGGACAACAATCTAAAGTGGTAGCACCAGTTTTAAACTAGGTTTATCTTTGGAATGGCTTCTTAACGAATGTAGAAAGCTGTCGTCTTTTTAATTGGAAATGGTTACAGAATTCAAGATGGTAATTCAATGATTTATTTTTAAACACTTTTAGATTATGAAATATTTACCTTTCAGATTAAGATATATTTATCACATCACTTGACACGACGCGGCATAGTTTATTAAAAAAATTCTAAAGTACCTACTTTAAATAATGCAACCAGTTTTCAAAGTATGCAAGTGCCTAGCAGTTAGTAAATATTATCGTCTGTTTACGAACGAAAATATTGTTCACTTCTCATTCTAACCAACATGGTGATATTTTAACAACCAACAACAAACTACACATGTTATAAAACAACAACGCTGAAATATCTTCCTAAAAATCTAACCAGCGGAACAAAAAAGGTTATTTTCTCAAAAAGGCAAGGATTTAGGTTTTCAATTGGTTCAATAAAAAGAGCAATGAGCTCCGGAAAATCTCCGGATTGTCAAAATGCGATCGTTAAAGATAAAGCTACGAAAGGCCCAGGATGAAATGGCTGCTTTCCGATAGGAATTTATTTCTTTGCACTTTTCAATAGAATAAAATCAATGTCATAATATACCTAGACTGTCAATACGCCCAATTTAAAAACATCAATAAGAATAAAGAAGAGCAGCTCGAAACAATCATAGTTTTTCATGCACGCTCACATAGATTCAGTAGTGGCAATAATGTCATCTTTCATTTTAGGCAATCTGTTTCATAGGCCCGTATTTATAAACCGCTCTCAACAATGAGAGCTATCTTGAGATCATGCCGGAGATGTTGTTTCTATAAGAAGTGCGTCTCAAGCATAGAAATAGAATGTCAAAGAACAACAATGTCAATAAACAGGTGATCCGAAAACGAATGCATACATTTTATATGAGATACGTAAAATATGACTTAGATTCATAAAGTATGACTATATACGGCAAAGGAAATTAATAAACTTTGTTCCATACTGTTTTCTTCGTCGATAAACGAATAAATGTAGAGAAATTTGGTTTTAGAGAAATGTGTGGCAATATCTTATTTACCTGTGAAATGTCTGATTACTTGGATTATTTCTTTTTGTCACATCACAATTAGTTAGAGCACAAGATACCGTGGCTCCACGATACCTTTATTTTAAATTATAATTAAGATTAACAAATATTTTAAACAAACTGTGATTGCTCATTTGCTAGGCGGGACGCTAGGGGATCTTACTGTAAAAAATGATGTATGATCCGTATGATGTTAACTTCTCTTTTCCACGCGTTGTTGGTCTTCTTGAGCGCAGCGAAAATTTTTCTATGTCTATGGTCTCAAATATGATCTCGAGAAGATCTCATGAAATATGATCTCGAGACAAGGCATGTTGCATTCTAAACACTGTGCTTTAAATTGAATATTTCGTACCACTCATTGCACAATAATTTCGCTATTCTGTGAACTGTACAATAAGAGGGGAAAATCCTTACAGTCCGAGTATATGAAACTAGATTTGCAATAATAATACATTCGGGATCTAAAGTCTAGAACGGGTGGTAGGAAAATATAGACGATTCAAAAGTACTTAATAATTAAGTTTATTTGAATAAAGCTTATTTGACTTTGACTTTGACTTTGATATAATATCGTAGCCGCGCACCCGCGGTAATGTGAATGTCAAAATTTATATCGACTAGGTATATTGATTTCGTTTGAGTGAAACCATTTCTTAGTTACGTACTTAAATACTTAATGATTTAGTTTTTTTGATGTAAAGATGTTTATAAAGTTTCTAATAAAAAAAAAATAGATTGATCATCATCACCCATTGGCCATCAACTTTTCCATATTGTCTAAATAATACAGTGCAGTAGAGGTACTTTGATTAGATACAGGTAGGCGTTTGCCAACTTTTCCCGTAACTAACTATTTTTCTGTTACATAGTACCATCGAAATCAGATTGTTCCAAATAATTGAACGAGATAGGTGTATACTTAGATAAAGACCGTTCGATAAAGTGTCCAAATTGGGGATTATTTTTAATTAAAATGCCCAATGTGTGGGTTCGTTTGTATTAGATAAGTTTGACGTTTACATTGCACATGCCTACATAATTTCATTAGATGTTTTTTTTTGTTATTTTAGACGAATATTGTATGGTTTTCACCGCACATATCGCGACGTTCATCAATTTACCACACAGCAATAAATACGACAAAAACATGAAAACTATGGGAAAAGGCGCGCAGGTTTTTTTTCGCACGCCCAATGCAAGAATATTTTGCGAAAAAAGGGGTGAGTGAGCATACAGCCTACTTCAAAATTATAATTTTAGGTGATAAAATGCAAATATTTAAATATTTAATAACAAAATATTGTGAATTATGAATAATTTGACAATAATAAACTTTTGTTTGATAGAATATGAATATAAGATTGTTGGTTTGACTTAATTAAGGACTAACACATTTATTTATTCCAAAAATGTATAGAAGAATTTTCAGCGGCATAAAATCTCTTTATTGTTACTAAAAAAATAACTGTATTTCCCGGTTAAATTGGGAATGCTCTGTTTACTCGTATATAACTTGCAGTAAGGTCACATGAGTAAAGTAAAGAAAAGGACTAGAGACAAAGCTTCTTAAGAACGTGAAATTCAAACTTGCAACTAACAAAACAAATTTTAATGATACCCTGAGATTGTCCACTGGCTGCAGTTGTCAAAACAGGTTATTTCCAGCGGCCAGTGGACACGCACACATGCCCCGCGTGCTTGTAGTAGTGCAACCGATTCGCGCGGTTGTATGAAGCTTTGTCTCTGGTCCTTTTCTTTACTCATGTGGTAAGGTACTAATTTAATTTTGTAGGGATAATTCTATAACGCACTAGTGTTTTATATATTATTATTGCACGGTGTTTGTTATAGCTCGGTATATGGCCCTGAAAGCGATGTATTAGGGCTTACTTTACGAGCAAGTGTGTTGAAAAACATTTTATAATAAAGTGAAATCTCAAGTCGTGAGTTTCTTTAAGACACTCCAAGTCTCCAACTAACAATAATACTACAATTAATAATTTTCAATATAATATGGTGTTTCACATAACATATAACAAGCGTTCGCCCAATACTTTTTTCGAGATGAAAGGTACTTTATGTCCTTCTTTGTACCCCTGACAACGTGTATGTAAAATTTCATGACGATCGGTTCAGTAGTAAAGACGTGAAGGATGGCGTGGAATGGGAGTGGAATTACAGGAAAAATGACTTTAAAGAAAATTTTTGTTTATATTATATTTCATTATTGTTTGACTCATCCAACGACAAATAACATCTCTTATGCTCAAACTGTTTTTATTAATGACGGTATGAAGTGAGGACGTTTTTATGATAATAACTCGGTGACCCGTTTCTTTGCCCTCGAAAATGTGTGTAAAAAAATAATTCCTAGATTTTAAACGGGTGTCACGTGTTAGCACGTAAACATCTGCAAAAGCAAGCGAGCCGTGAAAAGTGGTGAAGTTTAGTATTCATACAACAGCTTTATTTCAATTGGGACTAAAATGTTTGTGCGTTAAAGGTCATTGGGCATTTTGTTCTTACATTTGACCTACGGCGTACACAAACGAAATAGGGCTAATATAGATAAATGTATCTGCTACGCAGTGGTATAATATGTCGCATTATTGCATGTTTCATTTTTTATCATTATATCATAGTATTTCAGTAATAAATGTAATAAAATAAATAAATAAAAACATTTCTGACCGGACATACCTATCACATAAAAACATACTTATCTACTTATTCTCTCTTACAATAACAACGCTAGCACACACAAACATATATACATTCTGTGCACACGCACGGACACACACACATATTACACACAAACTTCCATATTTAATAGCTAAAACAACTTGCTGTATTTACTTATTATCCTTTTGTACTTTTTGGTTATCTTTCTTATTTTCATTATTTTTTTTTTCAATTACTTTATAAACATAATGTACTTATGTCACTAGTTTGGGAAGACACTGAAGTCTGTAACACAGTTTATACTACCACGGGCTTCAGTGACACATTGTAATTTGTACAACTGAAGTTTATAAATAAATAAAGATTATTATTATTATTAGCAATACAAACGTTTATTATGCTTGTACCACACATTTTCACAATGCTGAAAGTAAAAACTTCGTGTGATACTCTGCCGCGGAGCCACCTCTTTAGAAATCGATCATTTATATCTTAAAATAATGTATGTTAAACGTACAATACGTACGTATGCCGTTTATAGATGTACGTGCATTATGTAATAATAAAATAAACATTGTTTGTGGCTCCGCTGCGGAGCATACTCTCTAGCGGAGCCACTAAGAACATGTACACCGGAAAGATAAACGCTACTGTTTTTTGATGAAAACTGATGTACGAATCGTGTTTATTGCGTACGTGTCGAAAAATATCATTTAAAGACAGTGGTTTTATTTATTTTAACTTGACTAGAATTTTCATAGAAAGCGCCTGGTTATTTTTTGTCAGCAAAATGTTCTGTAGCCGTTAATAAACACGTTTTTATTAGGTTGCTTTCTCGTTTGTGTGTTCCTTCGTTCGTTTGTTTGTTTCTTCGCGAAATGTTTGTGAACGATTTTGTACTAGCTTCCCGATGAGCTAAAAACTTGAAACTTTGAACATAGGTCAGAACTGGACCATAATATTTCATTGAATATTATGGTGTCATTGAACTGATCTGATGATGGATCCGGAAGAAGTCCATAGGATCTCTATGATGAAACCATACAACCCCATCGTTTTTGGGCTCTTTACGATCCAGGGTCTGATCATGAAACTGAAAGGCCATGCCATAGGAACTCAATATTGAAACCATGCAACCCCATCAAATTTGGGCTTGTTTGAATCGTCTTGACGAGTTCTTTGTTGGGAAATAGTTTCCGGGGTCTGATGATAGAGCCGAAAGAAGGACACAGGAACTCTTTAATAAAACCATGCTACTCCATCGAGATTGGTCTCGTTTGAATCGTCTCGACGAGTACTTTGTTGGGAAATAGTGTCCGAGGATCTGATGATAGAGCCGGAGGAAGGCCACAGGAACTCTATGATAAAACCATGCAACCCCATCGAGTTTGGGCTTGTTTGAATCGTCTTGACGAGTTCTTTGTTGGGAAACAGTTTTCAGGATTTGATGATGGAACTGGAAGAAGGACACAGGAATTCTTTAATAAAACCATGTTACCCCATCGAGTTTGGACTCATTTGAATTGTCTTGACGAGTACTTTGTTGGGAAATAGTTTCCAGGGTCTGAAGATGGAGCCGGAAGAAGGCCACTGGGACTCTGTAATAAAACCATGCAACCCCATCGAGTTTGGGCTCGTTTGAATCGTCTTGATGAGTGCGAGTACGAGAGTAGGAGATGGTATATTTTTTTAGTCTTAGCTCGTTAACTAAAAAGCAGAAAATAATAATTTACTGAAAAAAGAACTTTTTTAAAACACGTTTTAAAACGGACTAAATTATTACAAAAAAACGGACTAAAAACATTAAAACGGACTAGTATAAACAGACTAAAAAGTAAAAAATTAATTCTTCTGTAAATATTTATAACCTTATACCTACAGAAATTTTAAACCTAAAATCTGGAGCGCATGCTAAAGACAATATGGATGATAAATTTTACAAAATGCGCCCCACGTTTTTAGGTTCAAAATTTCTGTAGTTATACCTACAGAAATTTTAAACCTAAAAACGTTATAAATATTTACAGTATAAATATTTACAGAAGAATTTATTTTTAATTTTTAGTCTGTTTTTACTAGTCCGTTTTCATGTTTTTAGTCCGATTTTTGTTGTGTTTTTAAAAACAGATTTTTTTTATGATTAAGTGCATAAATATAAATATTATTACTGAAGAAAATTAGCGTTCTTTTTAACTATGCTATTCATTATTTATTTTGTTAAATATAAAGGAAAGTGTCCATGGATCGAAACAAACAATAAATCAATCACTAGTTTTCACATCAAGCAACGTTTTATTGTATAAACACAATGTTGGTATCTCACTATACAAGTTTTACTTTTAAATAAAAGCTTTATTCTATGAACACACTTTGGGTAATAGTATTACACACTATTAATTACTTCAATAAAGGGGTGTTTTATTTATTACAAAGGTGTTTCACTTAAAAACAAAAACTAAGTAGGTAAAAAAAATATACATACAGTGGAGCGTCGATTATACGAACGTCGCTCAACCGAACGACCGCTTATCCGAACGTAGTAACGCGCGGGTCATGTTCCCAGCTCCCACCACGCGAGTCTAGCGCGCGCCACCCGCGCTTCAGTTTTCGCCCACTTGTCGCGACTTGTTCACTTGTTACTGTACTCGTATGTCACTTAAGATGTGCACGCGTAATTAAAGAAATTCATAAATGTAAATAATATGGTTTTCATTTACCTGTACGTGCTGGCGACGAGATCGTGTACCAGCCGGGAGTCAAGATACAACCGCAAGCATTGTCTTGTGCTGAGCCTCCGTAATGTGTTTAGAACTGTTGATAACAGCGACCATAACGCGTAAGAGGAATATGGGACAGTTGAGTCCTTCAGACTTTATGTGCAAAAGTCGGCCAACTAAAGGGACTGCTATAATGCACTGAAGGCCACAACTCTCTATTGTATTTGTCAAACATCTAGAACATCATGATGGGAGGATTATAATGGTAGACTATTCTTCTGGCTGCAGGAATCACCTAGGACCAAAGGGATTGCCTAAAACACCAGAGAAATATGTGACAGTTGAGTCCTTCAGACTTTATGTGCAAAAGTCGGCCAACTAAAGGGACTGCTATAATGCACTGAAGGCCACAACTCTCTATTGTATTTGTCAAACATCTAGAACATTATGATGGGAGGATTATAATGGTAGTCTATTCTTCTGGCTGCAGGAATCACCTAGGACCAAAGGGATTGCCTAAAGCACCAGAGAAATATGTGACAGTTGAGTCCTTCAGACTTTATGTGCAAAAGTCGCCTAGGACCAAAGGGACTGCAATAATGCATTGAAGGTCACAACTGTCTTAACTGCCTATTACTATTTCTCAAACATCTAGAGCATCATGATGGGAGGATTCTAACGGTAGTCTATTCTTCTGGTTGCAGGAATCACCTAGGACCAAAGGGATTGCCTAAAGCACCAGAGGAATATGTGACAGTTGAGTCCTTCAGACTTTATGTGCAAAAGTCACCTAGGACCAAAGGGACTGCAATAATGCACTGAAGGTCACAACTGTCTTAACTGTCTATTAGTATTTCTCAACATCACGATGGGCCGAGGCACATAGAATACGTTATAAAAATTACCATTTCATAAATAGAAGTGTTTCTTATGTCCCAGATTGAAAACCATCAATTAGGGGATAAAGCGTCCGCGGAAGTGCCTGGGGCAGGCACACTGCAGGATGGCCGTGCTGGCGACGAGATCGTGTACCAGCCGGGAGTCAAGATACAACCGCAAGCATTGTCTTGTGCTGAGCCTCCGTAATATGTTTAGAACTGTTGATAACAGCGACCATAACGCGTAGAGTTTCAATGAGCTAGCTACATTTTGTTTATATTAACATAATTACGTCCCGCGTGTGGCTTGTGATATTATTTATTTGAGTTTAGCCGAATTGTAACTTGAATTCACTTTGAGGAACTGCGACAGTCGTTTCTATGGGAGTTTTTATGGGAACTGGGCAGTTGAATAAGAACCGTCGTAGCGTGCGCGCTCCGGTGCCCTGTTCAATGTATTATTGGTATTATTCGATGTGTTATTTGTGATTAATGAGTTATAATATTGTGTGGTGAAGTAAATAGTTGGTGTAAATTGAGACTTTTATTAATAACTTAAAGTAACTCTTACATTTGAAGTTCACTATTAGCATATTAATTTATTTAAGAGTGAGCTTATGCTGGCGACGAGATCGTGTACCAGCCGGGAGTCAAGATACAACCGCAAGCATTGTCTTGTGCTGAGCCTCCGTAATGTGTTTAGAACTGTTGATAACAGCGACCATAACGCGTAGAGTTTCAATGAGCTAGCTACATTTTGTTTATATTAACATAATTACGTCCCGCGTGTGGCTTGTGATATTATTTATTTGAGTTTAGCCGAATTGTAACTTGAATTCACTTTGAGGAACTGCGACAGTCGTTTCTATGGGAGTTTTTATGGGAACTGGGCAGTTGAATAAGAACCGTCGTAGCGTGCGCGCTCCGGTGCCCTGTTCAATGTATTATTGGTATTATTCGATGTGTTATTTGTGATTAATGAGTTATAATATTGTGTGGTGAAGTAAATAGTTGGTGTAAATTGAGACTTTTATTAATAACTTAAAGTAACTCTTACATTTGAAGTTCACTATTAGCATATTAATTTATTTAAGAGTGAGCTTACATACGTAAATTTGTATGGCTGAATCAATATATGTACAAACATACATACATTTGTTCGATTATCCGAAAATACCGGTTTTCCGAACACCCACGTCCCCCAATTAGTTCGGATAATCGACGCTCTACTGTACTGTTTAATTCTTGCATTCTTGTTTAATTACAACCTAGATCAGAATAAAGGGTAAAGTAGACTGCAATGTTTAACTTAACTTATGTTCAGTTAATCATTCACGAGTAGAACCACAGAATATACAGGGTGTTTGGTAATAGCCTTATAATGCTGAAAATGGTAGATAGAGACCACCAAACTGAAACTACTTTTACTATGGGACCAACTCTGAAATCGCGAAAAAGCTGTTTCATACATTTTGATATTTGCGTCATAAATTTTTGTATGAAACAGCTGGTTTTATTCGCAATTTGAGAGTTGGTCCCATAGTAAAAGTTATATACCTATATATTTATAAGTCTATTACCAAACACTCCGTATAATAGTACTAACGTAGAACTAGAGAACTTCAACAAACCTAAAACAATTTGTTTCTATCCCAAGACAGCAAGTATTACGCCATAAAAGTTAGACATGTACCATGGGCAACAGCGTCGCTTAACCACTGCTAAGGTTAAAATCGCTTGCACGCCGCGCCCGCTGTCACATACGTTTAGTTCGTGCAGGGGCGATACGCGCGCACACGAATTTTGTTGCAAACTGATTAAGCGACGCTATTGCCCATAGTACCTGTACGCTATTGCATCAATACACTAAAAATGTGTTTACACATTTGTTATTTAACATAACTGACAAAAAACAAATACATGAATTATCTCTTTATTTTGAACACTTTCCAAACTATTAAGTAGTTACCTCGTTTAAATTTGGCTAAAGTCAGTGCTCTATATTTAGACACGCTTAATTCAAAACAAGCAGTTGGACTGAAACGAAGTGATTGAAAATATTACTTCTTCATATTAACTAAAATGTGGCATTTGTTGAAGTCGGCATTTGAAGACGGTGGCATTTGTAGAATGTGGCATTTGCAGAAGTTGACATTTGTAGAATGTGGTATTTGTAGAATAAGAGATAGTTAAATAACCCGCTAATTTTCTTCGGTAATAATACCTATTTATAGTTCTTCGCCTAATCTTAAAATAAGGTAACGGCTACAGAAAATTTTGCTTACATTAAATAACCAGGCGCTTTTTATGAAAATTTTATTCTAGTTAAATTTAATAAAACCACTGTCTTTTAATGATATTTTTCGACACGTACGCAATAAACACGATTCGTACATCAGTTTTCATCAAAAAACAGTAGCGTTTATCTTTCCGGTGTACATGTTCTTAGTGACTCCGCTAGAGAGTATGCTCCGCAGCGGAGCCACAAACAATGTTTATTTTATTATTACATAATGCACGTACATCTATAAACGGCATACGTACGTATTGTACGTTTAACATACATTATTTTAAGATATAAATGATCGATTTCTAAAGAGGTGGCTCCGCGGCAGAGTATCACACAAAACTTCTGTTTTATTAACAAAAGTTTTATAACATTTGACAGATACTCATACACATAATGTGAAATAACTTTTTTCTGCCGGTCGGTACATAAAAAAATAATACATATTTTGAAAAGTGGGATTGAATTCTTCAATTCAAAACTGGTTTGGTTTCTGTACACGAACTTTTATCAAGCTGGTCAAATGCCCAATGACCTTTTACTGAATTTTAAATTCATATTCTATTATACTCAATAATATACGAATTTAAACTTCTTGATCAGTATCTTTCTACAAATGTTAGTCTGATTTACTATGTGTTCTTCTCAAAAAATACATTTTGCCGCGGAAAATACATGAATCAAAATCGTTATTACAGAGTTATTTTCCGACCGACTGTAGAATAAATATGTTCCATTTCCATATTTATTCGAAATCACGTATTCAAAAAGTATAATCAATCAAATCGCCGGTAAAATGCGTCGATTTATATGCACGTTGGTTCATACTCGCCCACGCGAATTTATATGGCAAAATGTGGTTTCAGGCATATTAGCTTTGATTGCAGGCAATTCACATTAGATTAAATTCAACGAGTAATTTCAAATAACGCGACAAGATTTTTACTCGACTGCAAGAGGGTTATGTTTTCGCGCGTATCTTGTATGTTTGTTTGTATGTTTGTATGTAATATTCTTTATTACCTCATATCTTTCAAACGGCTGAACGGAGTCAACCCAAGTGTTCTTAAGAAGGTGGCGTTAAAAAAACCAACATGGCAGCTGTACGCTGCTATTATACGTGTGGTTTTTTTTAAATACTGCAGCATAAGTGTCAAATTAAAGGGCTTATCATAAGGATTTCAAAAAGGTATATCATGACCGTAATATATAAAAACTAATAATAAAAAAAATCAATAAAAAAAAATAAAAAACCCGCCTGCATCAAAAGACAAGTCAACTGAAAAGATGGAACATGATTTAAATATTAATAGTAGATTAGTAGTCAAGGGCTGTACACCCGAGCTAACTACTCTGCTTTACATCTCGAAGTAGAAAAAAACCGGCATTACAAGAATAAAACATTTTATTAGTTAAAATTTATAGTGAAATGAGAACAATTTTCAAATTTTAGGGACAGGTGTTTTTTGGGTATGCTAATAGTTTGAGATTGTGATATTTGCTGGTCATGGACAAAATCTGACGGGATGAAGCTTTCTTCAGCAGAAGTTGATGGTTGCGGATCATCTCTTGAGAAAGATGTTTCATTTTTTGAAAGCTGAATAATTTCCGTTATTTTGTTGGTAATTTTACTTTTATTTTGTATGGAATCTTCAATGTAACCTTCAGCCATCTTGCTGGATTTTTTAAATTACTTACTGCCCTAGGGCTTTTTTTAATTACTTACCGGATTTTTACTTACTTACAGGATTTTTTAATTACTTACCGGATTTTTACTGACTTACAGGATTTTTTAATTACTTTTTTAGCCTTACCTAGGGCTTTTCAAGCTACAATATTACCTTAGAGCGCTAATTGGTTACCTACAAGCCCCATTTGGGGGTAATAAGGACCTACTTACCGAATATGAGAGATGTAAAGGCAATGTACGAGCAAGCGTCGTACAATGCACTTTTCCCCGCATCATCACTTTTATGTTGACCTCAATTACTCTATTGCACGAAATTGTATTGCATAAATCAGTTCGCATTTACCAAGCTACCAAGTCGCGCGTACTCACTACCATAAATCATTAGTTAATAGTTATTTTTAAGGGTTGTTCCAATGTACCATTTTATTATTATACTCTTTATTGCACTTATAAAAACAGTTACACATAAATAAATTGAGATATGTACACAAAGGAGGACTTATCTCTAGAAGAGATCTCTTCCAGCCAACCTGAGACGTGTTTGTGATTTTAATATTAAGCGGGTGACATAAAGTGCGAAAATTAAATAAGAAAAACTGATAATAAAAGTCCAAAATATAGTGGGTATCTACAATATAGTAATAAATACATATACATACCTAACTTGTACATACATACACATACATACTTAAACATACATACATACATATTAAACCTGTATTATAAATATACATACATATAAATAAATAAATGAGAGATGGTGTTAACTAAGTGTCTCATGAGTCTGATTGGGTTAATTGTGATAAAAAGTGCGACTTAACTTTGGATTTAAATGAGTGGATGCTTGGGGAGTCCTGAATATTACTCGGGAGTTTATTCCAAAGCCGTACTGCGCTGGCAGAGAAGGAATTATGAAAGAATTTGGTGTTGCTCCAAGGCAGCTCAAGCATTGTAGTGATGCAAGTTCGCCTGGAGCGAGAGGGAGGGGGAAGCATCTGGAAGCGGGAAGAAAGGTACTTGGGTGAGTTAGGGTCTTTGAGAATTTTGAATAAGGTAGAGAGGATGTGCATATCACGGCGAAAGCGAATGGGAAGCCATTTTAAATGTTGGCGAAAGATTGAGACATGATCGTACTTGCGCAGACCGAAAATGAATCGAATGGCCCGATTTTGTAAGCGTTCCAACTTGTTCAGCTGTTCCTCGGTCACATCCAGATAACAGACATCGGCGTAGTCGAGAAGGGGAAGAAGAAGAGATTGGGCTAACATAATTTTAGTTTTGAAAGGTAGGAAGTATTGAAGTCGCTTGAGGGAGTGAGAAGAATAATGGATCTTATTGTTTACTTCACTAATATGCGGAGACCAAGATAAGGTGCAGTCCATAATAAGTCCTAGATTTTTAACTTTTTCAGTAAGTGGGAATTTCAAGTTATTGTAGATAAGAGGGGGAACAGATTCCCAGTCTAGTTTGGCCCTAAGCCGGCTGCTGCCAACAATCATGGCCTGACATTTGTTTGGGTTCACAACTAAACCAAACGAAGTGGCCCAGTCCCGAATAGAGTCTAGATCCCGATTCAGGGATCCAATCGCTTCTGCAACCTCAGTAGTAAAAAAAATGTCGGTAGATTTGAAGGTCATCAGCATAGAGGTGGAAGGGAGAAGATATAACACTAGAGATTTTGTTAATGAATATAGAGAATAGTAAAGGAGAAAGAACGCTGCCTTGCGGTACACCAGCTGATAAGCGTGACCAATCGGAGGAAGTGTCATTATTAACTACCCGTTGAAAGCGGTCGAAGAGATAAGATTGAAACCATTCAATAACGGGGACGGATAAGTTAAAGGAACGAAGAGTACCAAGGAGCAGGTCAAAGTCTACACAGTTAAATGCACTGCTAAAGTCCAGCAGAACCATTGCCGTGAGTTTAGTATTATCCATCGCACTGCGAATGTCCTCGGTTATGTTTAACAGCGCACTAACCGTGCTATGGGAAGGGCGAAACCCAGATTGGAACGGACACAAGAGGCTGTTAGATGAGAAAAAGGAGTATAATTGATTATGAACAAGAGACTCAAGGACCTTGGAAAGGATAGGGAGTATAGAAATGGGGCGGTACTGGGACAGAGAAGATGGATTAGGAGTTTTAGGGAGGGGAATGACGTGGGCTTTCTTCCACGAAGAAGGAAAGACATTGTGTTGTAGGGAAAAGTTGATAATGTGAGTGATTACAGGCACAATGTCCTCCAACACGGGAAGGATCATTTCTAGGCTAAGACCGTCACTACCAATAGCCTTGGTAGTGATGGATCTGATACTCTTCGTAACTTCAGCTTGAGAAACTACATTGAAAGAGAAAGAGGGGTAATTAGAGGGATCAAGACTTGACAGAGAAGAAAGAGCGGCTGACTTAGAGGCCGTGTCCAAGATAAGAGGAGGTGATGAAAAGTGGTTATTCAAAGAATCAAGGTCCACGGCGCATGGACTGGAGTCCACGGACTTGCCCACGCCTAGAGTCCTTAGAAAACCCCAAATATGTTTTTGGTCTAGGCTTTCGACTTGCGTATGGATATACTTGCGTTTAGCGTCGCGACCCATTCTATTGCTGAGGTTCCGAAGTTTTTTATACGCAGCCAGATTATCAGGAGAAGGTGAAATTTTAAGGCGATTTTTGGCTTAATCTCGTTTTGCCATGACTAATAGTTGGAGTTAACCAAGGAGCCGGCAAATGCTTTACCCTTACAGGACGCTCTGGTGCATGATTATCATATAGCTTGATGAGCATGGAAGTGAAGTAATCAACCATGGAGTCGATGTTGTCGGATGTAAGTAGCGGGGACCAATCTATTCCTCTCACATCAGCCCTCAGGCGATCGAGAACTATATTTGGAAAGTTGCGCAGAAGACGCACTTTAGGCTTGACTTTGGGGGGACGCACTTTGTGTGTGAGGCAAATCAAGTCATGGTGAGAAAAAGGAGCAGTCAATTGCCCATGTGTTCCGACAAGATCAGGATTAGATACGATCATGAGGTCTAGAAGAGACGGCTCACAATTGGGAAAAAAGTGCGTGGGAGAAGATGTTTGAAGAACGTGGAGATTGAGGGAAGAGAGTAGAGTTAAAAGCTTATCAGCTCTGGTGTCACGTTTTAAGAGACAGGTGTTTAGATCACCCAGAAGAATTACATGGTCGTAATCGGGGACAAGATTTTCAAGGGTACATTCCAGGTCATTGAAGTAACTAATTTTATCACTAGGGCTGTACAAAGCCCCAAGAAGGATCTTCTTGTGATGAACAGTTACTTCTACGAATATATATTCAATGGAGCCTGTGTACTGTGAAGAAGAGCAAATGACCACATTTTTACCATCACCAAATCGTATCATTTATCGGAGCAGCCCCTACAGGCAATATAATAACATGCATAGAATTCAAATAATTCATAATGTCAGTTTCTTATCATTGCTCCGACTGCATGTTATAATGTTGCCTTTAATATTTAATTTTGTTTCCATCTTTTCAGTTGACTTGTCTTTTGAGGCAAGCGGGTTTTTTATTTTTTTAATTTATAGTTTTGTCCAGTTGCTTGATGAAACGAGTTCATCCTCTTCCTAAACGCCTTTTTCCAGCATGTGGATTCTTCGACTGAACATCGTCATCGTGACGTTTTTAACCTAGGAATACTTAAAGCTATTAGTGCCCTAATTATATGAAATTTATTGCTCGCTAAGAACATAATGTATCGAAAATTCACAGGTACCAATTGAAGCTAATGTTATATAGTTTATTTACAAACAATAACCACTGTAATATATAGAGGGTGTTTGGTAATAGCCTTATAAAGCCGAATATGGTAGATAGGGACCATCAAACTGAACAAATTTTACTATGGGACCAATTCTGAAATCGCGACAAAAAATCAGCTGTTTTATACATTTTGATATTTTCGTTATTAATTTTTGTATGAAACAGCTGATTTTTTTTATCGCGATTTCAGAATTTGTCCTATAGTGAAAGTTATTCAGTTTGATGGCCCCTATCTACCATATTCGGCTTTATAAGGCTATTACCAAACACCCTCTATATATTTTACACGTGACAAAATTGTAGAAAACAATGTCAAATGTAAATGAGTTTCAAATTGGCTGACGCAATGGACACCAATACGAAATTTGCATTTAATTTTGTTGAAGTTATTAAATAGATAGGGCCCTAACTTTGTATTCGTTCGCTGACTAACTAAAATAAGCTATAAATTAAAATAACGTGTCGTAAGGTACCTATAACACATTACCAAAGTTAGCCTGTTAGTTACAAAAAGTAGAATTAGCATTGAGTTAAATTATACTGGGTTAAGCATTTTACCGAAATATATTGCAAAAGAGAGTAGGTAAGCCCCTTGTGTAATTGGCTCAGAAGTTTTGTAAGAATGTAATTAGAAAGGTGACGTATAGAAAATATATGAACAGAGAAAAGATAACGGAAAACAGAAAATACACAAGTAAAAATAGACACTACAAAAGTGTTACAGATGAACTGAAGCGCTCATGGCGGAACTTGATAGACTGATCGTACTCGATCATGTTTGTTAAGCAACGCTCGTTCCGGTCAGGTGTCGGATGGGTGACCGTTAAGTGGCATTAAAACTGAGCGCTTCCGTGCTTCGGAGGGCACGTTAAACCGTCGGTCCCGGCTGTTGTCATCTGATAACAGTCGTTAAGCCAAGTTAGAGGCCTTACAGGCGGCTTGATAAACTCTAACACCAGAGGTGGCCACTATTCCTTATTCGATAAGAAGAACAGATGAACTTTTTATTTTTTCTGATGTTTCTGAAAAAGCTGATCAAAATATCAAAAACCATTTAATAGTACAATAGCCCTATGTACCATGAGTTGATGCAAACTGTTTACGTTATCGTAAACTATCGAATATACGATAGTGAAAGAGAGAAAGCGATAGTTTACGGTAGTATAAACAGTTTGCATCAACTCATGGTAGGGCCACAGTTCAAGCGCAAAACCGGACCTAGTGCATAAGAATAAATATTATTTATTGGCTGGGCATAAGCCCAGTGGAAGAATTTGGGAGAGGCCTTTGTCCAGAAATGGACTCAAAGAGGCTTAAGATGAATGATGACTAGAGTCTACTGTTAAGTCACGCACGACACAGCACGTAAGTATGTATTATTCGCCCGTTTCGCAGCGATGAAATCTTGAATGTTTTAGCAGGCATAACAATGCAGGTACAGTCACGCTCAATAAAACCCACTTCACTCGGGGCGGCGGCAGAACGTATCACCGGGCCCTTACCACGGGGGACTATTTTTACTTTGATATTAGCCAATTTTAATGTCCCTACTGCTGGAGCACAGGCCTTCAGGATGGGCCCACGGACCCACCACACGGGCCCAAAGCGCGGGTGTTTACGACTGCAAAAGCAGCCGAGACCAACGGATTAACATGCCTTCCGTTCCGAAGCCGGAAGCACGGAGGAATTCGATATTATAAATTTTTGGTCACCCATTCCATGAGCGACCCTTGCGAAAGTTGCTTCACCTCCGCAATCGCAGGGCCAGGCGCTAAATTACTGCGCAACCGACCTCTTTTCAACCACCTTCAAAAAAGGAAGAGGTTCTATGTTCGTCTGTATATTTGTTTTTTTTGTGTATGCCTACCGATTTCTTAAAGACGGCTAAACCGATTGAAATGATTCAAACGTTATATTACATCAGGTTTGTCTCCAATTTGGTCCCATTTTTGAAATTTCGAAATCGGTTCAGTATTTTCAGGAAATCCTGAAAATACTGTCCCAACTCTAAAATACTTTTTTTAATCAGTACTTAAATAGAAATTATGCAGATTTGAATATTATTTCTTTCTTTTTAAAGCTATTTCTTTTAGAAGCTGTTTTAGAGCTTGAAGGTTTTTCTTTTTAATTTTGACTTAAAATGTGGAAAAGATACAATTATGGTAACTTGAGGAGCTGTAGCGTGAACATTACTGCTTCATTTATTCCAATGTTTTTTTCATGGGCTTGCTGGAAGATAGAAGATAGCCAATGCCAAAGGCGACAAAAACATTATGTGCCCTTGTATTTGAAGAAGGTTTTTTCTTACGTTATAATTATCTATCTTAGTTATTTAAATTAATAGCCAGCTCGACAGTATTTGGATCAAGATCGAGAGGATCAATAGCAGGTGTCCGACTGTCTGTGGATAAGTATCGCCATTGCCACAATGGCAGTAAAATGAAATGATTTGTATTCAGCAGTCGCCTTTTGCCAAATTTAGTGGTCAATTTGACATAACTTGGATCGAGTTTCAATAGTAGGCGTCCATAAACAGTGTCAACATTCGCTACAAAAGGCATTAAAATGATAGTCTTCGTTTGCTAAATTTAATGGCTTACTCGACAAAACTTGGATCGAGTTTCAACAGTAGGTGTTCGTGGAACAGTGTTGCCATCGCCACAATAGCATTTAAATGATAGTCTTCGTTTGCCAAATTTAATGGCCTACTCGACAGAACATAAGTCGAGTTCCAACAGTAGGTGTCCGTGAAACAGTGTCGCCATCGCCACAATGGCAGTAAAATCATTTTTATTCAGCAGTCGCCGTTTGCCTGTTGTAGCCATTGTCGCAGGCGGCTTTGTTCCAGATTGGATATCGTGCGGGTGTCTATATCGATTATTCGTATGCGGTTCAGTAATCGATATGTATCTCGATTCTAGACAACCGAGTCCACGGTCTAGTATGTTTGACAGACAAGCCGGGATACTCAAATTGCCAATATTTTATGGGTTTGAACGCTACTCTTACTATTAAAGCTTTAAAATACGCAGTAAACTTTAAAATTACGTGCCGTAAGCTTGTCAATTCAATAAAATACATCAAAGTTTGTGATTTACAAAATAAGTTTTCGACATTGTCATTTAATCGTCTAGTGAACTAAGCGTAGCGTTCAAACGTATAGAATGTTGGCCAAAAACAAACAAAAATACAAATACATACAATTGATACAAAAATACAGAAGTCTTGACGTGGGTATTAATGTGTGTTACGGTAGTAAAAATTTTCAGAATTATAGCCATACTAGCGGCCCGCCCCGGCTTCGCACGGGTGCAATGTAGTTACTAAATGTAAAACTGTGCTAATGTGGTGTCAGTGTAAAGTTATTAGATTATACTACAGGATACATATTCCTAGGAGGACGACATATACCTATACGACGTACGCAAGGGGTGTTATAATATAATTGACGTGTGTGTGTGTCTGTGTGTCTGCCTGTCTGAGGCAACCAACCTAGCTCCCAAACTTATGGATCGATTTTAATGAGGTTTTTATGCATAGTCTAAGAGAAGCGTATAGACGGCGGGAAGCGACTTTGTTTTATACCATGTATAGCTTTTGCCCGTGGCTCCGCCCGCGTGGCAGTCGGTAATCGTTGTAAGTCTTCCCTTGGAAACCAATGATCGGGATGAAAAGAAGCCTGTGTTAAGTATTCCAGACTTAATATATATCTGTGCCAAATTTCTCCTAAATCCGTTCACCCGTTCAGACGTGATTGAGTATGATATGATTGAGTAGGTACCTAACAGAACAACATCCAAACATCAAAACTTTCACATTTATACAATTTTGTGATTATATAGGTAATAGCTGCACCCCGCGGTTTTACCCGCGCAGTCTGTCGATTCTGTAACCAAACTCGCATCTCACTTCACTTCGCGTGAATTTGTTATTAGACATTTGTTTACTAAATGAGCTATTTTACTGATTGCAAAAAAATTAGGTAGCCTGCGTAGCTATCTAAAATCTTATGCGATAAAAAAAAATTCTTATCATTAAGTATCTTATTTATGATTTAAAGTTCGCGTGCAGTGAAGTGAGATTCGAAGTGGGGTTCGAGTTTGGTTACAGAATCGACGCCCTGTTAACGATTCTGTATTAGTTAGATAGGTACTTAATAAAATTTATTAGCGGTAATTTAACAAAATAAGTATAATAATATTATGTTACATTTAATACTTACCTTATAGTTAAAAATTCTAATATCTTTGCTTAATAGTTATCTTCTTTATAAATAAAAATCGATGTATGTGTATTTGTTTCCTTTGCACTCCTAAACCATTCATCCACATCCGATTATGATGAAACTTTGGTGAATGTTTGGTGAATTGTTCTGCTTACTACTGAAAAGGTTTCTGGCTAAAAAAAACGTGACATTGCAACGCATGCCAGGCAAAGATTTATGCCGGGTGCAACTAATGTTGTGCATTATTATCAGGCTCTCCATCGAAACACTTCTCTCAATACCACATTCCTTGTCACGTTATCTGATATTTGCCGATGTTGCCGTTTTATTTGACTTTTATTTCGTAAAGTAGTGAAAATAGGTATAAAATCTTATACAACATTATAAGAATCAAAGCTTGTCTTGAAAATCGGGAAAATTAGAGATTAAACGTCAGCCCGTGCAGTGACAACTGACATTTATTTTTCTTAATCATTCAAATGCACTAAGAAGTTTTGATTCCGATATCGAAGTCAACCACCCTAAAAATAGCTTTCTACCCCTTTTCAACCCTGTTAAGGGATACATTTCAAAAAAATACGAAACACGTGTTCAATTAATTTTGTAAAATAATGTCTATGCCAAATTTCAAGTCAATCGGATCAAGGAATCGCGTTCTCCCATACAATCTTTGCCACCCTGTTTCACCCTCTTAGGGATTGAATTTTGCAAAATCCCGTCTTAGTGAGCACCTACACCCTAAAAGGGACCCCCATGCAAAATTAGAGACTCCTAGCACTTGTAGTTTCTGAGATTTCGTGATGAGTCAGTGAGTGATTTACGCTTTTATAATAGGTCTTTACCTATGAAATTGCCGATTTGTATGGAGATTTTTCAAGAAGTTGCATTTTTCATAATAGCATTTTCTTTGTTCATTTAACAACCATGAACACTCATGTAACAAAACTTTTATGTACTAATGTTTGAACACTATGCTAACTTATTTCCATTTAAGATAAGCGAAAAAATAAGTTTTGGTTAAGTTACAACCCCTTCGGTCACCCTTTTTTTTGCTCACAAAAAAAGAGTCACTTTCAAGATCTTTTTTTTAATGTCACGAAAGCTAAAATATGGACTTTATTTTTACTGATAGTTAACTATCATGATCATAATTCGATGTAATATTCACGATTTTGTTAAAACTTTAAATTATAGAAGTTATTATTTTCTCTGTATGTGACAAAATATCGGCAATTTCATAGGTAAAGACCTAATATATATAGATGGTAATTACGTAGGTTTATTACATTAATTGCTTTTTCCTTCCCATAGTTAATTTTCCTTAGTAATATAATGATAGATTTGATATTATAGTCACCACGATATTTTTATTCCCACATTTATTATTTATTTAACTAAGAAGCTTCCACCATCCACCATCGAAGCACTAGACGCAGATTAGCGTACCACCCTTATGTTGTTGATATTGCAACCATCCGCACAAAGCATTTTGCTAACACTTTTATAATGCGAACAGCTAAGGAGTGGAACAGGCTGCCTGCAGATGTGTTTCCCAATAGTTATAACTTGGGCTTTTTCAAAGCTAGAGTGAATAAGCTTTATCTAAGTGATGCTCCATCGTAGTCTACATCATTAATTAACAATTGTGGATAAATACTCACTTACTTTCAATAAAAAATAATAATAAGAAGCTTTGAAAATGAAAATGCTGTGGGAATTTACTAACAAGGCTATTACTAAATAGTGTTAGTCAAGTCACCTTTCAATCAAACTGACCGCACCTAAAACGACTCAGCAAATCTGGCCAGTCACGGATATTATGATAGAAATAAAGTGTAACGAAAAAGGTAATAGCCATACATTAATTTAATGCCCTTAAAACATCAGATATAAATTAAAAAAAAACCGGCCAAGTGCGAGTCGGACTCGCGCACGTAGGGTTCCGTACCAAAATCCGGAAAAAAATAATACGCCCCCCCTTAAATATTAATTTTATTCTGTTTTTAGTATTTGTTGTTATAGCGGCAACAAAAATACATCATCTGTGAAAATTTCAACTGTCTGCCTGTTGTCGTTATTAATATCGAGCAAAAAACGGCTAAAAAATCATGTTTGTTGTATGGGAGCCCCCCTTAAATATTAATTTTATTTTGTTTTTAATATTTGTTATTATATATATATATAATATATATTTGTTAGAAATACATCATCTGTGAAAATTTCAACATTCTAGCTAGCACAGTTCATGAGATACAGCCTGGTGACAGACAGACAGACAGACGGACAGCGGAGTCTTAGTAATAGGGTCCCGTTTTTACCCTTTGGGTACGGAACCCTAAAAAGTATCTTAAAAGTGACTCCTTTTTTCGTTAGCAGAAATGACCACTTATTTCATTGTAACGTAGTTCATTTTTTTTTTTTACTTAACAGATGTGGCATTTATTAGCTGAGTGCTTATACGTTTGTGCATAAAAGTTTTAAAACATTAGCATTCATAGTTTTTAAATAAATTAAAACAATGTTAGTATGAAAAATACAAATTCTTTACCCCGGAAATTACATACCCCTAATATTTTAATGACCTTAACCGTAAAGCAACTGAATTATTAATAAATGGATAAATACGAAAACATAAGTTCGAATAATATGTCAAATTTAAAACTTTTGGCCGATTTTACGAATTTCGAAATTTCAATATTCATAGCATTTTCCAAACCTTAATTTATGGAGTTATTGAACCATAATTATAATCTTCCGAGTCAATAATTTACACAGGATTAATAATACGAGTTCCAATTATTCCTTCTATCTATATCAATAGCTCGATTGGTATATATTTTTTTATCCGTCTTCAAAAAAAGGAGGAGGTTTTCAAGTCGACGGTTATTTTAATGTATATTTTACCATAATATCGCCAATTGTAAAACCGATTTAAACAATTCTTTTTTTATCTCAAAGAAGTTCATGTGTGGTCCCATAATTTTTTTACAGAGATCTATCTAGTAGTTTTGTCTCCTGAAAATAATTAATTATTTATGAAATAAAACAAAACACTTTTTAACGGATAATAGCGCGGTTTTATTAAAAGTACTCTGGTAATTAGCTGTTGGTATTTGGTTTTATTTTTATTTTCCCGACGTTTCGGCACCTTTGCAGTTACCGTGGACACGGGGGGTATTACAACCTCTTAAAACTTGCCAGGTTTATGAATTGCTATAGTTACATCTCTTTCTCGCTGTATAGCAAATAAAAGAGATAGATTGATAACCAGTCAGAAAACTGCCAGGAAATAAGAGGTCATAATACGGCCCCTGAAGCTGCTCGTGAGCCTACCCTCAAGCGATGAATTTTTAAAGACGTGCAGAAATTAATATTAAACAAAATTTTTATTGGTTTAAGATTAATGTTATAATTTAATTTTGTGAATTAATTAATGCTAAAAAGAGAGAATCTACTAAAACTACCACAATTTCACAAAATTGGGAGGCCCCTCCGAGAAAAAAATGGCGAAAGAAAACTTGGAGAGAGAAGCCGACCTCCGTCTTTTATATTTATTAATTTATTTGTAAAAGGAACTAACCGTATCTTTAAATCTTGCAGTACAGTGTGTTTTTGGGGCTTTGGCTTGTGAAGCTTTAGCAAGCTGGTGGAATTTTCCACCCATCATCTTTATTGAAATTAGGATACCTATTTATTTATTTCAGTAGCCTCGCGGAGCAATCTAGGAATAAATCTAGCTGTATCCTTGCTGTTCCCTAGCAAGGATTTGGGGTTTGTCAAATCTAATATAATGGTTGGACCCCTCAAAGGCGTGTTCACACACTGCAGACTTGTTACCGCGCCTATGTTTCATGTCAGCTACATGCTCTTTAACGCGGGTTCCTATGCTTCTCTTTGTTTGCCCGATGTAGGAGAGCCCACAGTCACAATCTATGTAGTTTGTAGACGCTTGCGGCTTGAAGGGGAATTACACTTGACAGGTCATCAATTATTTAGCTTGCCATCACACGAGTTTTTACTGATTTTCAGGCATAACTTCTTTGCTCATGGACCGATTTATATAATTATTTTTTCGTTTAAAGGGGTATACTTTAAGGGTGGTCACATTGTAATTTCATTGGTCATTAGTAATGTTCGAAGATACACAAAGGAACTCCTCAAAGTCAAACAGGATTTGTAAAGTGATTTAGATATTGGTAGGTTTATGACAGACAATCCAAAACAAATTAAACCATGGTCCACGATGCTATGTTCTGGACTAGACTTGGACTATCAAGGCACAACGGAACTCCATAAAAATAAACATCGTGAATGTGGAAATTGTGATGTGGGCATTTTACCATTGTGAATATTATATAAAGTTAAATAAATATTTCACATTTACACGCAAATTCAAATAATTAGTAACGCATATCAGTATAAATAAAAACGTCTAATGAAGTCGGGTGGGGTTTTTAAAAAAACCGGCCAAGTGCGAGTCGGACTCGCGCACGATGGGTTCCGTGCCAAAAAAAGGCAAAAAAAATACGTTTGTTGTATGGGAGCCCCCCTTAAATATTAATTTTATTCTGTTTTTAGTATTTGTTGTTGTAGCGGCAACAAAAATACATCATCTGTAAAAATTTCAACTGTCTACCTGTTGTCGTTATTAATATCGAGCAAAAAACGGCAAGACAGACAGACAGATAGACGGACAGCGGAGTCTTAGTAAAGGGTCCCGTTTTTACCCTTTGGGTTCGGAACCCTAAAAAGAAGTTGTTTTCCAGCCCCACCTAACTTCAATTTTGTAAAATCACAAGGTATTCATAAGTTAAAAATAAACCTCAGTTTAACATGTCTATTCGAAAAGGCTTAATTAATCGGTCTACGCCTTTGTCACTCCTTTGTTATAAATAATCTGAATATCTTCGTAGAATTTACTACCCACTTATAATCTCTAACAGTCACTTAATAAATATTCTTTGGCATAATTAATTGAAAGTGAACTTAAAAAAAGCTTTAGCGTAAAGAAAATAATATTTGAGGCATTATACCGCCATGACACGGCTGGTTTTAAAATATGGTGATAGATATTACGTATCGTGAAAGGAATTGATGTTGGTAAGTAATGAAAATTATTTCTATCCAAATCTGCTTTTTTATTATTTAACCTGTACAATTATTATTTTAAAGCTTTCAGTACCCTTACCACGAACATCTATCGAGGGAAAAAACGCGCGTAAAAGTATTGGGAGGGTGCGAAGGTATAATAATCGATCGCAGCGCTCATGGTGGCAAAAAGTAGAAATAATGACGGCTCTGTAATCTGTTTGAAAACGATATTTAATTTATTATTAGCGATACAGGAATAATTATATATGTTTATTATCACTTAGTAAAATTATTAAAGTAGCTTTATCCTCTTATTTTACAAAATCTACAACTAAAAAAGAAGTAAACAAACCCTGATATAACCAAAATAAAACACTCTTTTTGAATAGATCTTACTTGCTATATTTAATTTGACGGCGCGTTTATGTTATTTCACACATTTTTTGTAATTTTATCTTGTTTTTGTTTGATGAAAAATAATAATTACAATTTAAAACAATAAAACATTGTTAAGTCATAAAATCAAGTGAAATAATCAAAGAGGGGACTAATGTCCGTGCGGGCTTGCAAGTGACGTCAGCGCCCGAACTAGTTTTGCATGTTGTGGCGCCGCGTGGCGTGAGTGGTGGCGTGACTAGTGGGGCGACCGGCCGGCCTTTATAAGCAGGCGGCGCTCGCACTGGGACACATTCGATCGTGAGCCGTGGCGCTGTACGTACGCTCGCAATTCTGCATACCTCTTAAAATAAATAGCGCTTTCTCCAACGCCCATGGTTATGGCTGAATTAAATGGTCAGCTCGGCACTCCGTCAAATTTAAATGACCAAAAATGATTTCACAGCACTTTGTCCACCCAAATCATAGTAATTTTGAAATTTACATTAAAAACATAATATGTATAGTATTTATTAACATTTTGTCACAATGCCGCCATTACATATTAAAAACGTCAAAACGGTCAGGTCAGAGCCAACAAAGTTGCATTGCAACACGCTAAGTGGCGCTAAAAGCGTGCACGGAGCCAATAGAGTAATTCTTCATGGATTTTTTATTTTGCTTTTCAGCTGTAGATGGCGCTGTACAAATTTCCCATACAAAATTACTTTATCGAATGTTTTTACGCCCGTAATTTTTTTCGATAGCTGTTCGTGCTAAGGGTACATAATGCTCTTTCTTATGTTATCTTTTTTTTCGTTCTTATGTTTTTTGGTTCTTATAAAATGTTATAAGAACCAAAAAAAGTTATTCATCTCTAATCATTCAGGTGAGAATCAAACTCACGACCTCTCACTACTCTACGGGCGACTGCTCGGCCGTTGAGTACATTTTACTTTGTAAGCTAGCCATTTCACCGCTCAAGATGAGAAAATACCTTCGAAATTACAAATAATATTTTTTCCAAATTTTTGACAATCCATTAAGATGAAAGTGTTGACATTTACATTTCCTGCTCAATCCTTGTGGCAAGTAAGCTGAATTTTTCTAATCTCAAAATTACAGGATCTATCTAAACTTATATATATATATATATATATAAAAAGCCCAACATATACACTTTTACCTTAAACATTCCCAGATACTACATATCCTTCGCAGAGTGAAAAGGGTACAGCCAGACTCAGAAATATCCAAACACTTTAGTACCATGTCAAACCGTTTATCTAACAGTAGGTACATAAATATAGTAGGGTTGCTATTTACTCAACGAGTGTGAAATGGTACTAAAGAGTTTATCTACTTCTGAGGCCAACCAGCAAATATCTTTCAGTATGTCTAATGAACGATGAAAATGGATCGTTCACGCAGGTCCGTTCTATTCCTCTATTCTCAATTCGATATGAGCATTTAGTTGGAGCTAAACGGTTAATTACGTTTGGAGCAGCGCCAGATTTTAACGGTTCCCAGTTAAAATACTTACCCACTCTATTTTAGCTTTACCTCATTATTCCACATTTTGAAACTTTTGCATTTGAAGTGGAACGAAATAGGTTTTTTTTACTACTTTTATTTTTTATTGGTAGATTTTTCATCATTGAGCGTGAGCATAAATTGGTTACTAAAACTGAAGATAATGTACTTTACCATGCAGTTAGTTTCGCATAAAACTTATATCTCAAGTATTAACTAGCAATTAAAATACATAAATACAAAATCACATACATAGATTTATCAAACGTATCTGAAATTCTGAATAAGTACATTCAAAGAATGATGATCAAAAACTTTTAAAAAATAAACCGGTACCTATTTGACTGAGTTATTACAAAAAGGTATAAAATAATTAAATAACATTTCGTACAACACATAAAACAAAACCGTCTAGCCATCATTTCCTTTCGTTAAAAAAACTAGTTTCCCACGTAGTAAATCTTCTCTCAAACAGGGTTGACGTAGAAAGAGTGCGTATGTCCACACGTAATAGGGCAATTCATTTCATTACGCGTGGCCAGAAAGGGTTCGTGATTTATGTGCGTGACTGTACAGTCCAACTATTGGTCAGTTTATAGATAAGACAGTTTGTTTTTGTGTTGCGGTAGTTAGTAATAGAGATGGATAATGGATTCAGTGGTTTAATAAAGAATTCACTTAGTTACATGATACTTTTGCTTTGTTCATCGTTGTTTATTGAATTAAAAATATAGCGTGTAATTGTAGCTTACTATACAAATAGTGTTCCTAGAACACGTCCAATAGGCTATTTGATTAATTTTGGAAAACCATTTTAAATTATTCCTTATTACGTAATAAGCGCACCACATTGATATTTCAGGAAAAATCAATGTATTTTATTAAAAAAAAACAGTGTTAAAGTTTAAAATTTTAAAACCGCGCCAAAAACGCTATGGTGCTGGACACGTGACTTGTTGACGTCACAAGCCTGTAAACATTGTAATATCCTTAGCCATTTGATAGCCATCAATCGCGGATCCTTAGTCTATGGTCGTGTCAAACGCCTGAAGCCACAGAACATAGAAGTTGTTAGAAGTAGTATAATGAGCTCAATTTAGTATGAAAACCAGTGTAACCAAACTAACACATTAAAAATCGAAGCCAAGCCCCCCATTTAATAGTTACATGCTACGCACACATACTTTGTGAACACGTAATTGGATAAAAATTAAAAATATATAATATCCAAAAGGTCATAAATCACAAAGTTTATTTATTTAGATTCAATGGTATTACCATAGCACTTGGTACGAAATTAAATAATACGTGTATTTATAACGCTCTACTCAGCCGCTAGATGGCGCAAGCAAATTTAAATAATGCGATTTACCACCTTATCTGTTATGACATAAAGTACTTTAAGAAAATTTAACGAGATAAGGGAGACCAAGTTGGTTGACATTTTTCACTTAACTTATCCTAATAGTTTCAGATCAAATATTCGTTAAACTTTTTTTCACAATTCGGTGAAATCCTGACATTTCTTAGTGTTACTAGGCAACAAATATATGAAATTCAAAATGTAGAATTCCAAATAAAATAAATGTATCGGATATCGATTAATATGTTCAAAAATGAAAATTCGAATTTCGCATATTTATTTATGGAAAAGGTACACCAACAGTATACTATATAATTAACATTGTTGATATCAGTTATACAATAGAGCACAATACTTATTTATATACCTATTATAGGCGTTTACAACACTTAAAAAATTAATTGTGTCAAGTACATGCTAAAATAAATTTAAAAAAATAAATAATTAAAATGAAAGAAAAAAAATTAAAGCTATTAATTTACACTATTATTATTGATTATTAGATTCTAATAATTTAAAGATACTAGACTTAAATTTAGGCAATGAGTCGCGAAAAACATCGATGTCATCAGAGAATCAGAGATCTCTCTTTGAGATTATTATACTGAGCACAACAGCGAAGCAAAGGGGCGTTTCGTCCAAGATTAAAAGTAGGTAGCGCAAAAGTTTTCTTTATTGGCTGTCGAGGAAGACGATATGGAACACTGATTGCGATGTTGTTCACGAGCTCATTAGATTGCAGTTATGTTTTCGAATCAACAACTCGGCTTGCTATATTTCCTAATTATAACTTATTTAAAATTTCAAAACTTTATTCACTGAAAATACTACACAATATCAATTTTATCTTAGGTGTATATACAGGGTCATTTTTTTAACACCATCCAAATTTATATATTATAATCTTTGAAAAAAATTATGAAACACGTGTTTTTTCTTTTAATATCGCCCAGTACTAAAATATTAAGTTAAGGCTATACAAAGTTATCCAAAATAAAACTACATTTGCTGACACAATACACCGTGCGTAGCAGATGATTACGCGCGTGATTTTCTCTCTCATGTTCCGCACGTCTGCGAGAACGAGACAGTCAGGTTGTTTGTCAGTTGCCGAACAGCTCTCGGCACCACCGCCCCGCGAACCCCTCCTTGTTGCCTCTCATTCAAAACATGTAGGACCATGGTATTTGACTAGTAACCATGCTGTTGTCATAATTCACTCGGACAAAATATCTTTTTGCAAAAAATACCTACCTATTTTTTTTTCAAAATTGAAGAGTTTTAATGATACCTAATGCCTAGAAAAAATTTATATATATATACACCTTGACAAAAGTCCAAGCTAAAACAATATAATTAAAGTCTAAAATAGCTATTTCGCAGTATTTTGAGTGAATAAAGTTTCAAAGAACAATGGCGACCCGCCATACATGACATGAATTTATTTGATTTAAAATTTTAGCGTTTATAAATGGAAAACTGATAAACGATTCAGAATTTATTTTTAGGGAACTTAGCATCAACATTCTTACTAGGAAATTTCATTTTGTATTTTGAATCCGTCGTAGCAAAAAAGTTGAATTAAATAACTTTTTCTGAGCTCGGATATAATCCGTTCGAGTTAAATTGAATGTTGATGCCCATTCAGTACCTACCGAAAATAGACTCTTACACCTTACTGGGTTATACTTAGAAGTCATTTTGGCTATGACTGTCATAGACCAAAAATATAGTGATTATTATATTTTATATTCGCTTTGATATGACAGTTGATTTCTCTGTGGTTGATTGATACATACTTATTTGGCATATAAGGTTGGCTTATAATAACTGAATTGGTCATTTAAGTTTTTAAAAATTTATTATTTTTATACAGATTTTCTTGAATTCAGTTAAAGTCTTGCTAAATTCTTAAAGTATGATTTACTCAGACTTTTGAAAATCATTTTTCTAAACATTAAACGTTTTAATAGGTATATTTTCGCTGTTGTTCTTTTTGTGCTTCCGGCAGCGAGTATTGTCAGTTTTTGCCGTGGGTTTGAGATGACACGACTCGCTGGCCAGACTCTAATACTTTTCAACTCTTCACAGTCACAACTTTTCTCGGTCTCCCTTATTGAGTAACATTTCCGCTAGTATATATTTTAATGTTTATGAAACTTCAAAAATATGTCAAATAGCGCATTGGAATATGGATCATAAGTGTATACCGCATAAAGGTGGATATTTATTGTTTTGAAATTTAAAAGGAAAAACTCCATTGAATTTTTAATTAAAATCAAAATAAATTAAATAAAGCTTCCCTCTGATATTTTATGCACCCGTTTGCTAAATGATATATGTGGATATTGTTTTTGATCTTTTATATAATGAAACACGGCATTTTTATATGTTTTTGAAGATGTTTTTGTTTGGCGTTCGCTCACACGACTGACGTAGCAAAATTCAGAAGTATGCGGAGCTACGCTCACTTGAGGTTACACGGGTCTCGCCTACTTGCGACTTCTACTGGGAAAAAAAAAATTCTTTGTTCTGTGCCTGAAGTCATATTTATTTACAGGCAAGTGACGTCATCAGTCATCTTAGAGCGTTTTCGCCACAGAAAAAAATCAAAAATTATTGCATTTTTCTAGGTGAAATTAATCAATTAATAGACTTAATTTAGTCTTTGTAATAGTTAAATATGTTTTTTTACGCCAATATCTGTTAGGATGACCACAATTTGAAGTATATTTTCAATGCTGTCAAATACCCTATTTAACTCTCACAATACAAGCGATCGCGGCGACAATCGCGGCGCTTTTTTGTCGCTGGCGTAGGTTAACCCTAAAAGGCACCCAGTTCCGTATTCATCCCATGACATCGCATTGCACTCACGTTACTTTTTCTTTATTCATCCCAAATCGTGTTCTTAACTCATCCCATTAATATATTTTTAATTAAATTCTGATGACATCGCAAATCTATTCATAACTCGGATGAGTTGACGACATAAAATACCAAGAATAAATGAAAAAGTACGGATAGCTGAAAAATGGACATCAGAGTAAGAAGTACCCAAATTAAGATCTTTAATATATATTTTTGTATAATGAGCTGTGATTTGTTAATTATAGATATTTAAAAGTTTAAATGGTACTAAATATTTAAAACATTCAAGCAAACTAATAAAAAACTAAACAAAACAGCTTTAAAATAAAAAGCTCTAAAAAGCAAGAAATAATATTGAAATCTGCATAATTACTAATAGGTACCTACGTAAATCTAATATTAAAAAAAACGGCTGTTGCAGTCGGGTGGGGCTTTACAATTAAAAAAATAAGATACTGAAACTACGATAAAAGTTTATATAAAAAACGTAGGCATTGGTGCCTCCAGGAGTTTTTTCAGGGAGGTGCATTTGAATTTATTGACAAGTTGATGAACTAATTTGGACAGCAACCTAAACGTCTTTAACTTTTATTCAACTTAAAAAAAAAATTTCTTCTATGTATTTTTTATTGACAGGGGGGTGCAAATGCACCCCCTTGCACCCTGCTCTATTCTGAGCAATCCTTCGAGCGATGTCGGTTACTTTAGTTCTCCTGCGGATCTCCTCGTTTCTCGAATTCGAATTCCAGGATTAGAAGGTGAAAATACCAGGATATTGCGCGCAATAAATACAGACGCAAAGTATTAGAGTAGTAGTTTAACACGGCATGAAAACAGGGTAAATATGAAACTCAATATTTATAAAAAAATAAAATAAAATGTAAACCCTATATTAAATAAGAAATAAATTAGAGGATTGAATCATTAAATTATAAAATGAACAATAGGCCCGGCTAGGTAATTATATAATACGAAACTTTAGTTTAATCTTGTGTATCTAATTATTTATTCTTGTTGAACTTAATATGTTTTTCATCATGCTAAATATGCTTATATTTCATAAGGATGCTAAAACCCAGGACGCTACTTAAAAACTATTCAAGACATCCCAAAAAGCAGGACATGTCCTGGGAAAACAGGACGGTTGGCAACCCTACCAAAATACAACATGAGCAGCTGCGAACCTGCCAGCAGAACTGCATCCCGACCGCAGTGCATGTGCAGCTTGTTTAAACTCCGTCTGAACATATCGTAAAATGCATAGAATAGGTACATTCTTTAAAAGTAATATAAAGTTTTACAAAAGCTTGCAACTTTAAAAGTATCACAAGAAATTTTCATGTTAATGGAATTTTTATATAATACTCTTTGGAGAGTGCGAGGGAACTGCACGAGCATGACCTTGTTCCTCCAGCCCCTTTCCACCATTGGGGTACCAGACGCAGGTTAGCATATCACCCTTACATAGTAGATACTCCAAGGGTCCGTACCAAGCGCTTTGCCAATACATTTCTTATGCGAACTGGTAAAGAATGGAATGCCCCGTTAGTTACAACCTTGGTCTCTTCAAGGCAAGAGTGAATAGGCATTTCTTGGGCAAGCATGCTACACCTTAAACCACATCCTGTTTATTTTTAATATACAAATATGAACGAAAATCAGTTTAAATATAAAATGCGCGCATGAAATGTGATCCTTAGATTTTTTGGAATCTTACTTGTGTAATTTCTACTGTTTCACATAACACAGGATGGCATTTTATTAAGTTTCTCGGGAGAAACTCAAAATGTCAATGCTTTCCCGAGACTGCGCTCAAGGTGTGCTAATTAGCTCAGATTTCAACTGCCAGTGTGAAGGCGCAAGTAACCTATCTACCTCATTTAAAAAAAATCTAATATCTTTGCATTTGCAGTAGTTTCGTGTTACGCTACGCCGGCCGTCGTTGTCGTTGTAGTTTCGTAGTTGCGTTATTTCTACGAAATTTCAACGTGTTATCGTTTAACGACAAATTGTGGTCTAAACTATTTTCAAATTTTCATATTCACGCACGCACGATTTCGTGTTATTGTAGTGGTGTGGTTGTAAATGTAGGGTACGTGTAATTCCAGCATAATGAAAAGAATTTTCTGCCAAAAAGTTGTATAGATCACGTAATAACTCTCTATCTTGCTTCGCGTCGTAAAATTCCTGTGCTTGTCACACTCGGTGTAAAAAATAATTAAGTTGCAAAGTGTGGCTGGATGTCGGTCGTAAACTGGGGGATGTAATAACATGTAATTTGGTTTTATTATGGGTTTAATAATAGCGACGAGGTAGTGCGGAGGGGGCGTTGCGTTCACTGACAGTTAGGTAGAATATTGTCATGCTTGTGAATGGCATTTTAAGCCTACGGCACAAATTTTTTATTTTGTGCCGAAGGCTAAAAAGCCTTAATGCCTAAATTTCTGTGTCTTCTTAAAGCGGTTATATGACCGAAAGTGGCGCCCTCAGAGGTTTGAGTTTAATAAGTTATTAATAGTAAAAGATTTTAATAATGTTTTACGTGGAGTTTTTAGGGCCCGGTCTAGTATTTTTAGAAGTTCACTACAGTCATGCCCTCATAGTCATTCGTAGAAGTAGATAGCAAAAGTGTCAAAACCGGCCACTTTTAGCAGTTTTGCTATCTATTTCTAGCAGTGACTACGAGGGAATGTAATGACATTCCCTCGTAGTCACTGCTATATACATTATAGTCATTATACCGTCTAAAAATACTAGACTGTGGGCCCTGAAAATTCTACGTAAAACATAATAAAATTGTGGATTGTAAAAAAATTGAATTATAATATTAAATAAAATTCACCGTGGGGCGCCACTTTCGCTTAAGGTGCCACCTTAATAAAAGACAGAAAAGCCACACAGAAAAAAAATCGGTTGTTTGGAGTGCCGGCAGAAGTGAAAACTTGAATATTAACTTTGTGCATTTTTGAAATATTGAAATTAGCGGCAAAGTATTAAAATTATTTCTTTCCTATTACTATACAGTCACACAATTCAATCAGTTTGTAATTAAGAAAAGTTCTAAAGATTTCGCGCCAGTGGCCTTTTTAATTTCTACATGCACGCATTCTACGATTTGAACTTATAGTCACAGAGTATAAACACAATAGCACTTGCGCGCTCGAGCAACGCACACATAGACATCTCTCACCGACACTGTATAACTGCAATCTCAAATCACTCTCAAAACAGTTCGAGTACGTGACGCAGCGGCGAGAGCTGTCTTTGTATGTGTGCGATGCTCGAGCGCCCGTAGTACTAAGCTAAACTTCTGTTAGTCTCTCTATTTTGTGGTATAAATAAGTCTATGATTTCACCGAAAATATCGCTGCTATTAGTTCCATTTTCAAAATTAGCGCGTTGCTGGTGACACAAGTGTTTTAATGACGTCTTAAAATGACGCGCCGCTATTTTCAACGCGCCCCGTAGAAAGAGAGGGAGATACTTCCGCCGTCAGCTGTCTTCTCTCCATCCGTCACATCCGTCTTACGCATTTTCGATCAGCCACGTGATTCCTGACCCAAGTTTTGCATTTTTTCCCCATAAAAAAGCACACAACGCCGCTAAAGAAGTTTTCATTTCAAAAATATCGCGGTTTTTTATGCACGCATACAGAAAATTTTAGAACAGACTGTGCTATACATTCCATACAAAAAAATCCTAAAATAATTACCTATTAAGTATATTAAAAATGCTGAAATAGGTTTATAACTCTATTTAAAGTACTTAACTGACATAATGAAATTCTAATTTATGATAATTCTAAGAAAAAATAGTCAAATATTGTACGCTTAAAATTAGTCACAGAATAACATAATGTTTTAATACAAAAAAATAATAATATGCACACGGTCACGTCCAAGAGTTAGTTATTTTTAACGAGGGTTCAACAAAAAGATATAAAAGATAAAAATCTCGTAAAAAACAAGCATTTCACTAGGTGCCCGCTTTCAAGAACTTCATTCAGTTTTATTTTCATGGCTTATGGAAGTAACGAAAAGGTTCTCTCGTTGTTTTATTGAATTAAAAACTTTTTGTTTGCCCTACTTTTTCTTTTTTTGAGACGTCATGACCTCTCAATTTAAAATTATGGAACATTTTTCACAGGTTTCTCGGTAAACAATTATTATAAACAAGGTTTTGCTTTTAACACGGGATTTAAAGATGCTCACAGGTCGACCTTCACTAATCTGTTTATTACTAGTCCAGTCAAATTAGCAGAAAGATTGGAAGTAATTCGTGTAGTTGTAATTTTTATGGAATCATTAGAAGGCATGAATATAAGTTTCCTCCGAGTTTGCACCATTCCTGTTATGTACGGAAAATCGTTTAATGTTAGGTATTTACATTAAAGTTCCAATATTTTTTAAAATATAATACCTTCAGTAATAGTGTCTTTCCATGTTTTGTCACAATTTTAATTACCTATCATTGCATATCCAGCTTGCTTAAATCAGATAATTTAATTAGATAATCATATAATAATTTAATTTAATAAGTAGTGGAACAAGTACCTACGACGTCACAAAGGTGGCGTCTCCTAGTTTTATATTTTGTTAATTATCTCGGTAACTTTTTATCTGATTTAAGCAAGCTAGGTATGCAATGATAGGTAATTAAAATTGTAACAAAACATGAAATGGCACTATTACTGTCGGTATTATATTTAAAAAAATATTGGAACTTTAATGTAAATACCTAACATTAAATGATTTTCCGTACATAACAGGAATGGTGCAAACTCGGAGGAAACTTATCATGTCTTCTAATAATTTGATAAAAATTACAACTACACGAATCACTTCCAATCTTTTTGCAAATTCGACCTAATTTGACTATACTATACATGAAAACATATTTTTTTTGTATGACCACACATTTCATTTAATAGGCAAGCTATTCGCAATATATTTGTTTACGTGTAAAATTTTATGAAAATGTTTTCATGTAGTAAACAGATGGTTAAAAGTCTATCTTCGGATCTAAGGCTCGTATTTATAAACAGCTCTCAACGTTGAGAGCTATCTTGAGACAATACTTGAAATGGTTTTTATACAGCATCTTATTAGGTATGATTTCAAGGTAGCTCTCAAATTGAGAGCCGTTTGTAAATACGCCTTACGGCCAGACCTAATAATCAATCTACAGATAGGGTTAGGCCTAATCCAGATTAGCTATGTAACGTTTGATATTAATAAAAAAATTAAAATATTTGCTTAGCAATTAATCTGGATTAGGCGTATCCCTATCTATGGACTTGATTATGAATTATTTGAACAGATTGTCTTCGTTTTAAAATACCTGACAATTTATTATGTTTTTCTCTTATATACGGTACTAATTTATGAATTTTGCTTCCTAAAACTAAAGTTTACATCAATAGTAATGCTTTCATTCTTTAGATAATTTCTTTGGAAAAACGCTAATTTCTTTGAAATGCTGATATACACACTTAAGAATGTTATTAATGTAATCTGCGTAAATACATAATATTTGAACTCGAAGCATCAGGCACCCATCTGTTTTCTTTTTCCGATGAAGAATTTGTTTAAAATCTCGACGATATCACACCATATGGTCAAGATATTTCTTCGCAGTAATTCTTCATACGTGCTTCCATTTAACGGTTTATTTTATCTAATATGTAAGTTTAGTTGTTACTATTTTTAGTTAGATAGGTACTCATTGTTTCTATTGAACTGTTGCCTCGACGAAAAACTACGAATTTTTAATTCAAACTCATATTTATGAAATAAACTGGCTGGCTCACAGTCACAGCGATAAAGTAAAATGAACTTAAAAAAAGATTCCCGAGTAGTTAGAGATCTGTTTTATTGCAATCTAGTAAATTCCGATTGGACATGTTTTAACACTAGAAATAAATAGACGGTTACTTATATCACCCAGGAAAATTCTAGTAACTAATTAAGAAACCGTCTCACTAAACACTCCACTTTTACTGGACACTTCGTAATAAGACGATAAATGACTACAAAATGGCAAAGTCACACATTCGGGCGCATGTTGTCAGTTGGTACATTTTTTCCACAAAATTTGAAATTTTTTTTCAGGATATAAAAAAAAAGTTGCATTAGTTCGGTTAACCGGACTAACAACCGAACTACTGCAACTAAAGGAAAAAAATAACCATTATAGTTAGAGAGCTCGTAGAAAATACTGCAAGAGTTATCTCAAGGCCCATCTTTCAATATGATAAGTGTTTAGGGTGTACATGAGTCAGCACCTACTTCCTGCGCCAGGAAGTGGAACACCTGGCGTCAGCACGCTTTCAAGTATGTAGAATTTCGACATGCTCGTGTAAAAATTGTAAAGCTGTTTACAAAATATATCTACTTACCAAGTTTCAACTGTGTAACCCTGTTTTGTAACACGTTGTAGCTTTAAACAGCTTGCTTGGACTCAACCCTTTGAGCGACTGCTGACTGCCTATGTTCCATAACACTGTGGTCTGCCTATTATTTTTATAAATTATGCATAATAATTAAACAGCAATAATTACGAATTTTCAGCCTTGAGAAAGCTTTTGTACCGACCTCGAAATTGATACAACTTACGTGGCGTGCAGACTCGACATGTTCCGTGACATTGTGGTCTGACTACAATCTATTCTTTTGTACTGTTCTCTACTATACTGCCAAATTTAAACCTTGAGATAACTCTTGTAGAGCATGTCGAAATTCTATACGTGCTGACGCCAGGTGTTCCATTTCCTGGCCTTCACACCCTAAACACTCTATCATATTGAAAGATGGGCCTCAAGGCCCTTAACTCTTGCAGTATTTTCTAAGAGCTCTCTAACTATTAGGATTTTTATCTTAAAATCTATTGTATAACAAGTTACCTCTAAAATCCAGGTTGATAAAAATGTAACCGTGTAGATCTTTGGCGTGGAAATATTTTTATTATAGGTATAATGGCAACTATGTGCAATAAAAAGTTGATTTAGTTTTTATTTGAGACTTAACAAAGCAAACCCTTTCTCATAAGTACCCAAGTATTAGAATTTGATGGTGTTGAGATCAAAGTCATGCTTTTGAATAATTTATCACAGAGATGAGAAGTTATTTGAAATTTAAATTCAGTCAAAGAGTTTTATATATGCCCGAAAGTTTAGTATTACTTTTATTCTATTTTGTTTGTAGTCCGTCCTCTGTGTGTTATATATTCAATTGAATATTTTCATCAAACTTATGGTCAAGAAAACAAATTAGCTATTACCTACAATTCTTTCACTTCAGTAATTTTTCTGAATTTAATATCGGTTATTTTCGATGCCAAATATTTGTAACAGATATGCAAACTATCACCTTTCCGTAGGTATACAACAGTTTATTTTAGCTGGGATTTAAAAACTATTTTTCCATTCAACAAAAAAGAGACCAATTTAATTAAATTCACCAACACTACGTTGCACTTCAGTCATTCCTGTTAATTACGTGGGTTTATTCATCCGCCATTTGCAATGCTAATGTACACAACAAGATGGCGTCGTAAGCTCCTAAAGAACATGTCAAGCAACGCTTTGAATTTGGATTCTATTCAGCTACGTTAAGGTTTATTTTCAGTCAAAATTATCTCTTGAGTAATAAGATAGTTGACACAGCAGTAGTGCAATGTAAAATGTCAGATGAATGCAGCTTTGAAGCTCTGCTGCAGCCTCAAATATCTTTTTACCTAAAAAAGATAGTATACTCTTTTGAAAACTATTCAGCAACTTTTGTCCTGTGTTATAAAAGTCAACATCTGCCAAAAAATTAATATCATTTAAGTCGTCTATACACCAGCTTCAAAAAGTATAAAGTACCTGCCTTCCGCCCGCAGCTTCGCTCGCGTGGACTACCTACAGAATGTATCCTATGCCCAGCAGTGGGATAAAAAGTAGCCTATATCCTTCTTTCCTTCTGTGCTGTAGTAACTTTGCCGTCTTTGACTTCCATAAAACAAGTGCTTTAGCTATTGTTTGCTTTGGAATCGGAGCAACGTAGGAGAAAATGAGTAGGTAACTGTTTAGCTGTTGCCGTAAAAGTATACAGGAATCATTAATATGGTGGGTTGTTGAGTTTCCTAACTCCGATGCTCAAAGCGAGAATTTCTCTTACAAACATTTTACTCTAATGGTTTTAAACATAGAGATACGTCTACATTAGTATCAATGGTGTTTTAAAAATTATCTGGTTTTATGGGTACCTACCTGACCTACTTACATAAATATACTAAGTGGCTCCGTGAGCTGTAGACCTCGCGATAAAATAAATAAAATGTCGCCATGAATTTTTCATGAATTTTTGAAAGCACACAGTACGTGAGTATTCCCAGCTAGATGGTGCTTCTAATTTTGATCATTTTTCGAAATGATTTAATATTTTTTTAAATAAATTTGTAAAAACTGGCTTGGCTAAAAAGTTTTATATAATTATCGAACCTACTCACAAAATTTCACCAGAATCGGTTGAGAAATGCGACCTGTAGAGGAGAACAAACAGCTGGAAAGCCGCCGGACTGGAATATGGTTTTAAACATATCTCCGTCATTTTAATGAATAAATAATAAAATAAATAAAATAAATCTTTATTTGTTCTCTCACACAGATCATTAAATACAGCACTTTGACATTAAAGTAAGTTGTACAAAAATGCGACCTGTAGAGGAGAACAGCCAGCGCCGAAAAGCCGGTGTGATATATGTTTTCTTTCCATAACTCCGCCGTTAAAAAAAAAAATTGAAAAACTGGCTTGGTAAGAATTTTTTATACAATTTCCAAACTTGTTTACAAATTTTCACGAGAATCGGTGGAAAAATGCGACATGTAGAGGAAAACAGACTGAACTGGAAAGCCGGACTAAAATATGTTTTTTTAACATTTCTCCGTCATTTTGAAAATTTTCAAAAAACTGGCGTGACAAAAAATTCTATATTATTTCTGAACCTGCTCACAAAATTTCACGAGAATCGGTTGAGAAATGCGACCTGTAGACGAGAACAGACAGCGCTGGAAAACCGTACTGAAATAGCTTTTTTTAACATATCTCCGCCATTTTTAAAAATTCAAAAAACTGGCTTGACAAAAAAAATTACATCATTTTCAAACTTGCTTACAAAATTTTACGAGAATCGTTTGAGAAATGCGACCTGTAGAGGAAAACAGGCAGTGCTGGAATGTCGGACTGAATATGTTTTTTTAACATATCTCTGTCATTTAGAAAAATTTCGAAAAACTGGGTCCACAAAAAAAACTATATAATTTTCGAACCTGCTCACAAAATTTGACGAGAATCGGTTGAGAAATGCGACCTGACAGCTGGACATACGAAATAATTTTTGCCCAAGCTGAAGCAGAGACGCTATTCTTGTTCGCTCGGTCAATTATTTTAATTCGCAAAGCTTTAATTAAAAAGTAATTGTAGTATAATATACCTTATCATCACATCATCTTGTTTTATTCCCCTCATAAAAGTAAGTACGAGTAGGTAAGTATGTGTTATTCAAATATCTGTATAAATCATTATATTTTATTGGAACCTATTCCATTCCATTGGACTGCAAGTCCAATTGCAAATCTTAATATTTTAAGATTAAGTAAGTATATTTATTTTAAGAGTTCCTTGGCGCAGTATAGTATAGCACCTTGTATTTCGCTAGGGTCGATCATGGGATGGGTGACTCAAAATTTATTATCTCGCACTTCATAAGGCACTCTATTCCATCCTCAACAATCCCCATTCTCCAGAATACTTGAAATGCAAATTTCAGTATCTCTGTGATACTCACGATCGTCCCCTTCGCTCTGCCAATTCTCTTGCTCTCTCCACTCCTCTCTTTCGTTCTGGCTATATGTCTGATTCTTTTACGCTGCAAGCTACCCGCCTCTGGAATAATCTCCCTGAAACTATCAGGAGATCTCCTAGCAAATTCTCATTTAAAAGAAGCGCTCATGCTTTTCTTTTGGAAATGTGAATGATCATTGTCTCAAACTTATTTCTTGTTATTTTTGTTATATATTTATAATATATGTATTTATATATTAAGGTTTATTTATTTTTATATATATTATTTATCTATGTGTTATTTAAATATTTTTTAAGGTTCTGTAACTCCTTTGTATGTACCGCAAATTCATGAATGTCTTTTTATTGATGATTGACTAGTATAGAATGCTTTTAGCATTAAGTCCGCCTTTGTACCTTACTTTGTGTATTGTTGTGCAATAAAGATTAATAAATAAAAATAAATAAATAAGCCGTTGGTCACGACTGCATTTTCAGTCGTTAACACCAACTGCATTTGGCCCGCAAGTGGGTTGTGTATAGCCCGCATCCTTATCCACAAAGAAGGCCCCAGCAGTGGGGTCATTAAAAAGACTGCCCCCTAGCATGACTACCGAAACACGATAAAGCGTGATACAGCGTTTTATCGACACTCAAATGACAATAATTATTTGTTATACAAGTGACCAAAATCAATTTGTGCTGCAAGTGCCAACTTTAAATCACGAACTAGCGAAGTAGTCTAGAATTGATTCAAGAGCGTAGCGAGTGATTCTAATATGGACTACTGAGCACAGTGAGTGATTTAAAGTCACGAGGCAGAACAAAAATTTGGTCTCGTGTAAAACATACAACTTTTCACCTCTACCAGCGAGAAAAATTTTACTTGAGTTTCCTGGTGAAAAGCTAATTTTCAGCATTAGAACTTGTTTACTCAATTCTTTTGGAGTTAGACAACTATCTTCATCGTTGGACGCACTCATTTTTTGTAATTTATCACAAAAATATTATCAAACCTATGCTGAAAAATTTAATTCATAAAACTAAATTCCCGCCGTTTTGTTTTACATTATTACGTTATGCTTTTCTCTTATTCATTAATATCCCATCTTATTTATTTATTTATAATCATAAAACACTAATTTGTTAATAAATTTCATTATTTTTTCTTATTTTATATTTATTTCATACATGCGCCCATACTCTTTATTTCGAATTATCAACCTTCTTTTTTATTAATCTTCTATTTAAAACTCCTTGGTATACCTATCCGTGCATTTTACTTTTTAATCCATGTATGACACCATAAAGCACTCTATCTATCTTTTTCTCACATATATCAATTTTACAAGTCTCATCCTTGTCACTTTATTTTTTTTCCTTATTATTTTAAAAGTTGGTATTAGAAATTAAAAAAGCACTTTGACTCACGCTCGCAGCAAAAATCGATTTTGCTGCGAGTTTTTACGCGCCAAAAGCGCCCTTTTCGTGCTGGAGAGGTGAAATAGTTATTTGTTATACAAGAGAGCAAAGTAATTTTTTGCTGCGAGTGCTGACTTTTAAATCACGAACTAGCGAAGTAGTCTAGAATTGAATCACGAGCGTAGCGAGTGATTCTAATATAGACTACTGAGCACAGTGAGTGATTTAAAGGCACGAGACATCAAAAAATTTGCTCTCGTGTTAAACATACAACTTTTCACCTCTACCAGCGAGAAAAGGTGTTAGAAATTAAAAAAGCACTTTGCCTCACGCTCGCAGCAAAAGTCGATTTTGCTGCGAGTTTTTGGTAAAAAAGCACTTTGTCTCACGCTCGCAGCAAAAGTCGATTTTGCTGCGAGTTTTTACGCGCCAAAAGCACCCTTTTCGTGCTGGAGAGGTGAAAAATTTATTGTCTTTTGACAGTTAAACGTGATAAATCGTTATAAAGGTATTATCGTATTATCGCGTTTTGGTGTATAAGCGGCTTATGTTATTATACATTTATTTTGTAGATTTGGCTCAGTTTCAACCCTAAATTGTTTTTTCCGTCTGTTTTTCGGATATTTATTTATATTCTTATCTACTTTTTCACAGCCCGTTCCGCATTAGTTCACATGAAAAGCGCTGAAAATCACTAGCTGAAAACGGGCAGCGTCTTTCATTCGACTCGAGGCAACGATAAAATCGACTCAGTGACTAAACATCGAAAAGGTTTCGTTAAAAATAGGTACCATTGTTACTCGATGATATTATATGCAACTTTTCCGTGGATAGCGGCGTGGGTTGTACGATTGTTAATATTAGAAATGTAATAGTTTATAAATAGTATTAATTGTGTCAACTGTTTGTTATCCCAAAAAAAAAACTTGCATAATCGAATGTATTTTTTTTATTTGATTTGTTAAAGGTTTGTTCTTTTCATTTTTACAATATCTTTTTAGTCATTTATTTATTTATACATTAGTCGTCGTTGATTGATTTGTTTGCGTAAAATATAAGTGACATCCAATTTATAGAGATTTTAAAACAGCAACGAAAATTCAGTATGTCATGTTTGATTTGTTTTTTGTTTGTGTTTACTTCTATGACAGCAATAAATTTTTATACTAAATAGGTATAGATTAATTGTTAAGCGATGCCAAAATCAAACGAAAAAATATCATCTAGGTACTCGCTGAATTCGAACAATACCCCTTGAACCCTGTAAATTGATTCATTAAGAAATGAGTTCATTAAATAATGCTATTTATTTGCTAATCTAATCTTAACATAATGTCTGGAAACGATTTACATATTTATATTTCCATCTGATAAAGCTGACAAGTTTTTTTTAAAGACGTCATAATGTGTAGGGTAAAAGAATTGACGATTTTAAAAACGCTTTTTATGTGCGCTTATTTGAATAAAGAATTTTTAAATTTCAATTTCGTTTAGATAATAAATTCGAGTTTCAACAGTAACACCGGTCTTCAAGTTCTTCGAAAACAACCGATAAATGACTGTGCGTTATTCGGGGCATTATTTCATGGAGTTTATAGCAATTTTACTGTTTCACGAACGAGATTGGCCGCTCGTCCTCTGTTTATGGTGCTACTCGATTACTCAGCATCAGAGGGAGATAAAACTGTTTAAGATTAACTTAAAAAAAGATCCTACTAATATTATAAATGTAAAAGTTTGTGGCTTTGGATGTTTAGATGTTTAAGGATGTTTGTTCCTCAATCGCGCAAAAACTATTGAACGGATTTGGTTGAAATTTGCCACACAGGTAGTAGGTAGCCAGGATTAAAATATAGAATACTTTTTATCCCGATATTCCCACGGGAACGGGAACCACGCGGATGAAACCGCGGGCGGCCGCTATAGTAGGTATATAATAATTTTGAATGTTTGTTCAATGAGGGTGTTTGGTAAGATAAGAGCTACTCGACTTACAAGCGCTTTATAATTATGTCATCATCATCATCACACCATTCATATTCCAGCCCCCTTAGCATGATCACCGCAACGCGATATGATACCTATAACGATTTCTCACGTTTAACTGTCAAAAGACAATGGATTTTGACAGTTGAGTGTCGATAAAACCACTGACCTGCATATATTTACACTGGACAGGCTTATGTCAAACTGTTTTTGTGCCTATTTGATTTTCGCCATTTTGGCGCTGTAGGACGTAGCGTGAGCATAGCGTGCGGGACATGGTACTAAAGTTTGAAGTCTGGAGAGACCATCACGGCAACCATTTTCATATTGTACGTCAAAATTAGTTCTTTAGACGCACGCTAGTGGCGTTTCAAATAGGCACAAAAACTTAGCTGTCAAATCATACACACAGCCAGTTAAGTTCAATAATTTTTTTTTTATGTCAGTGCGATAAAACACTATTGGCCGAATACTCAAAGCGGCTTCTAAGCTAAAATCTAGGTCTCCTTAACTTTAAGAAAGCTGTCAGTTTCATAGAGTTTATGTCAAATATGACAACTCTTTTGAATTTTAGGTGGCCTTTACGTTGAATCGTTTGAGTATTTGGCTGTATATCACGCTCCGATCAAGAATACCCTAGATTTCTGGTCAGTCTCAAAAATGGCACCACAAATAGCATCTCACTTACAAACTGGGCGCTTATTTTGTAGATGTGATTTTGTACAAAATAAGCTTATTTTGTACAAAATAAGTGATACTTATAAGATATGTACAAAATAAGCACCCAATTTGTAAAAGGTACGCTATTTTGAGGTGCTGTTTTGGGTACTGTTTTATTTCGTGAAGCGTTATCTAGTATTGATTCTTGATCGAAGATATCACGGACCCAAATGGTAAATTTTTTATCGTGTAATTTTAATCATTTGGTTCCCGCAGTGGGGTGGTTCCATTCCACTCATGATGACAAGCAACTTTTACTTTGGCGCCAACTCTGCTATCGCGAAATAGTACATTATGAGACAAGTTAGCTTAGGTTGCTCAATGCTCATTGCACACAAGGCTGTGGGTTGCAGCCCGAGCCGCAGGCGAGGGCGTAACTCAGCCGAGTGTGCAATAAGCAAAAGCTCACGAGTTTCATACGACGTTTTTCAACACATTTGCGAGGAAAATACAAAGTAATTTACCACACAGCAACAAATACGGCAAAAACAAAATAAGTCAATTATGGGAGAAGGCGCGTAGGTTTTATTTTTTGTTTTTTTTTACACTCCAGAATATTTTGCGAACAAATGGGTGAGTGAGCCTATTTCAAAATTATAATTTTAATTGAAAAAATGCAAATATTTTAATGTTTTATAACAAAATATTGTGAATTATGGATAATTTGATAATAATAAATATTTGTTTGACTTAATTAAGGACTTACACATTTATTTATTTCAAAAATGAACATGAATTTTCAGCGGCATAAAACCTCTTTGTTGTTACTAAAAAAAATAACTGTATTACCCGGTTAAATTGGGAATGCTCTGTTTACTCGCATAGAACTTGCAGTAAGGTACTAATTTAACTTTGTAGGGATAATTCTATAACAACCTAGTGTTTTATATATTATTGCACGCGTTTGTTATAGCTCAGTTTATGGCCCTAAAAGCGATATATTAGGGCTCACTTTACGAGCAAGTGTGTTGATAAAATATTAGCTGTTCCATACATTCAAGGTCGACTAGGTATTGCGCTTTTGTATGGAACAGCTGTTCTTTTTGCAATATCTGAGTTGGTCCCCATAGTAAAAGTTGCTTGTAATCATGAGTGGATCCACCCCACTGCGGGAACCAAATGATTAAAATTTCAGCGTGTATATCGTGTTTTGTCGGTCATGCTACTAGAAAAAATTGCCGATCCTTCTAGCGGCTCTGTAGCATTGGGCCGGAATATCAATGGTGCGGGTTCAGGTCCCGTTTGAGGTACTACGGGTAAGTCGATGTTTCTAGTTATTGTATTACATGCTTAGCAGTCGCAATGTTGGGCTGTTTTCGTCTAAAAACGCTACTGGGTAGGTTAGGTTTTAATAAATATAAAATTTTATATTTATACGCAGACCAGAAAATACGCAGTAGCTTTTAGTCATTAGTCGTCTTTTACGACACACCTAAATATTAGGTTGGTTCTACTGTCAGCCTTATATCTTACAATGACTGTGGTCATAATAATAACATAAGTAAGGTAAATATCTTTTTTGAGAGACAAGTTAGCTTTGCTTGGTTCTTATCGTGAATGTTATTAGAAGAATGAGGCACGGTGTTGATGCCTCGCTTCTGTTGGCGATAACCACTAATGTGTATTTAACATAGGGATATTCGATATACATCGATGCGTCGAAAACATCGATGTTTGCAATGAAAAACATCGAATCGATCCGATGTTTTGAAAAGCTTTCAATATAAGTACTCGATAGATAAGTGGTCGGTGATAGACAAGTTTGACCATGTAGTGATTATATCCTCTTTGGTTTGACCTTAGTTTGACCACTAAAATTTTACTTATTACTATTATGAACGCATCATTATTATTAAAATGTATAGCAAATTTGTCTAAGAAATCATTTTGATAAACACAATATTTAATATAGCTGCCGAGCAAATTTCCTACGCGTTGCATTCAAAGTACTCGAGCGTGACGTCATAACTAGGTAGCCGTTAGTATAGAGCGTTTCGGGGTGAGTCCATTTTGTGTGCATTTCAAACTGTGATATCTCAGGCAGTTTTCATGCTAGCGAAATAATTATTTTACCAATGTTTTTTTGAGAGGTAATTAATGTATTAAAAAATAGTCATCATGCCAATTTGATCTTTTGTAAAATATTATACAGATTTTTCTTATACATGGCTTTTACTTTTATTTACTTTTACTTACTCATTTTGAAAGGAGTTAATTCTATTATTTTATGAAAGATTCATATCTAAACAATAATAAAATAATTTTCATAAACTTCAATTGTATTTTTTTTGATGGCCTCCTTTGAGATGGGTCACTTTCCAGTTTCCACATTAGTTGAGTTTTGTAATAAAATTTTAGAAAAAGTACTCGATGTTTGAAAATCGATGTTTTCATCCGATACATCGAAAGACCTCAATGTATAGTTGCGATGTATCGAATCAAAAAAACATCGATGTTTTTCCAAAGTGGACACCCCTAATTTAACATGCACGATGATATAAGTATCGCGAAATGGCGAAGGTACTATCGGCAACACTTCCACTTTACCACTCTAAAGGTTAAAATCGCTTGCACGCGCATACAAGAAGTTTTCTTGTATTTTATATTAAAGATGATAGGCAAGCAATTCTGTTGAGAGCATTGGCTTGGCACTGAGCGTTTCGCTTCACGTAGTCTATTTTGAGACTTTTTAAAATTATATCAATCCAGAAAATCCCGGGATTACAAAAACTTGATCCTGAAAATTTCAGGACTGAAAAATTAAGAGGATGTTGCGCTTCTCCCTGCGCCCACGCGCGACAACGCGTTACATTATGACATTCAGTACAACTGTTATAATAACACTCGTTCGGACGATATAATAACGAGGAAGGGGAGGAAAGTCAAAGTCAAAGTCAAAACCCTTTATTACCTACATAGGTATAATGGGTGTAGATAAAGTATTGTATGCCACGTTATAATCAGGTATTAAAACACTCATGTGATACTATTATCACACACGGTTTCGCCTCGTGTGATGAACCCCTCATTTATAAGTACAGTTGCATAAACAACTATTTCTAAACCCTTTACATAAGTATTAATTGCTCAATGGCCCTATGAAAAGGTTCAAACATTGAATCCTAACTCGAACCACCGACCCGTTGTCACGGAAACTGTCTAGATATACTCCAACCCTTTGGAACTTTAGAACGACGACGCAATCAACCTTTCTTATACAACTTCCTGACATTAAAATTAATCTAGTGCCATAGTATAAGAAATCTATGCAGATGCTTAAAACGATTTTTCAGAGGCTGCTACAAATTGTAAAGGTACCTTCCGAGCAATGCGACTTGCGACTTGCGACTTGCGTCATGCGTCACTTGCGGCTGCACGCGGCCATTCAGCTGTAGTTGTAATGTAATGGCGGGATGTCACAAAATTTATCCCGCTTGGTGGCGCTACTGCTGCTGGAGATCTTTGTACAGGTATTTACACCCCGATTTTCCCATTTATTTTAAATTATATCTAAAAATGGTTGATACTTAATTATTATGGAAGTCAGACAGTAAATGAATTAAATATTGAAGAAAACCAAAATGTGTTGGAAGCAAATTGATATTTACGAAAAATCGCTTCCAACATCCAAAATTGATAGCAAATACATAGAAAACAACAAAATGACAGGTCTACATCTACACTAGCGCCAAGTTAGCGGTCGGTAGTGCGCCTACTGGTGGACGATTTTTGAATCAGCAAAATTATCCTGCCACTATAGGAGTGTATGAAACCCTTTCCGAACGATACATGTGACACGGTGCCAGGCATCCGTCACTCGCCCATACCTACCTCGATAAGTACCTACAGCGCGCGACAACTTGAAATTGCAAAATCAGTCAGGGCTGCCGCTGCGCTTGTGAGTACACGCGTGCGTTATTCTGTGCCTCTATGACGATTATTTATTGCTCCCAGCACTGTACCGTACACTATTATAATTTATAAATAATGGAGAATCGTAATACTAATAATTGTTGCGTGGACGGCTGTCGCAATAAACAGAATGATACAAAGTTTTCATTTTTCACTTTACCGAAAGGTTCTATAAGATAAAAAAAAATATTTATTTTACTCGTAATTTTTATGAGTACTAACCTATTTTTGATAGGTAGTTGTAACAACTACCTACTATATGTAGGAAAGCGTGTAGTTACAGGTACTTATATTCCGAGGTGGGTCGTGAGTATTTTTTCTCGATCAAATTTCCTAAGTAAGTACCTATCTAATTCTTTTTTTTTGAGCGAATTATAACTACTTTACTAAATACCTACATTTCTGGATTTAAGGATTCCGTAACCGCTTCAGTTCCGCAACAGTATGGTGGCGGTGGCATAAAAACTGCATTAAATTCAACATATAGTCTAATATGACGTTAAATGTACATCTAGCCTAGGTTTATTTGAAAGTAGTTTTTTTTTCACATTTAAGTAGGTAGGTACACATTATAACCACAAAACTTGTAATGAAGTATTTAATCCTTCAAGCACAGAAAATGAGACAATATATTTTCCATTGTTGTGTTGTGCGGCCCGATGGGGCCGCTCGAGCGTTGAAGGATTAGAAGAAGACAACCCTAAAGTTGTTAGAAGAGGTAAGAGCTACGCGATAGAAAGAGAGGCAACCTGTAGGTGAATATAACCATAGTAGAACCAAATAAGTAGGCCAACTCAAGCCTCGAGCGAGCGATAATAGCCTAAACAGGTAGGGCTGTCACTAATTTATTCAATCTATACAAAACAATTTTTTCCTTGTAGGATAAACATCAGGGATCTATAATACAAAGTTTTTATAATATTTTTTTGTAAGTACATAGACCAGCGGGTCTGTCGGCTAAAATAATAGAGTTAATATTAACTGTAATTTGACATATGTACCTATGTGATACATTGCCACTTTCGTTATGACACCAATAAAAACTTACAAAAGAAAAGTAGCAATGTATCACATACATCTGTCAAATTACAGTTTACATTTACTTCATTGTTTTTAGCCGATAGCCCTGCAGGAACTAACTACAATGTTTTCATTACCGCGGGCTGATTATCTAATTAGAAACCACCTAGCGACCGGTTGCAGTTCATAGATGATAGTGATCCATTGCTACTTCTTTTTGGATTAAAAAAAAAACATAACAAAGAAAAGTAGCAATGTATGTGGAATGAAACCAGTCGCTAAATAGTTTCTTTTTAGATAATCAAGGTGCGGACGTTACGTATGTTAAGTGATTTGAAAACTTACGGTCGAAATAGGATTAATTAAAATGTTGCTTTACTAAATCATGTAGGTGTACCTAATATTTATTCAAATAAAATGATTATGAAATTTTATTTTTTACGCTATTAACTATTTTTACTCTTTCATTTAACTACACTTATCGAAATTTTAATCTTATATTAAATATAATCTTATTTTAAATTCGGAAATTGGATATTGACTTACGGTATACTGTAGGTACACGTACAAAGTACAAATTATTACGAGAGCACAGAATACATAATAGTACAAGTACGAGAGGCACCGCAGCGGCGCGGAGCGTGCGTGTGAGCGCGGGCGGCAGCCACGACTGGCGCACCTTTATCACCTTTAAATTTTGTCAGTGTGTGCGTGAGACGACGCATACGTACGGGCGCGCTCACAAACAAACCGCGCTCGGTGCTATAATGAGTAAGATGACTTACTTATTTGATTCTACTATGATATAACTGTAGGCAAGGAAGCGGTGTGCGACCTAAATTGCACTTTATTGTGTCTGAGCAAGAGTCGCTATTTATTTAAATGACTATGCGGAGTGAATTTTCTGTACTTTGTACTATTATGTATTCTGTGACGGTGCGTCTTCTAATACAAAGTACAGTCACATGGCCGCGTGGCGGGTCGCAAGCAGCATGTCGCACGCATTGCTAGAAAGGGTACCGTAACAGGTAAATTCTCGTACGTCGCTCGTAAGATCCCTCGCGCTTGAATCAAGAACATGGTAAATGAAGAGAGATTTTGTTTATTGAATGTAGAGGGAGGTCTCAATAATTTTCTGTCCTACTGATATACTTTACCCTGTGGCAAAGTTCCCGCAGTACATCATAATTGCAAGATGGCGCAAGGTCACAAGATGAGTGACAGGTGGGGTTAATCTGTGTCGACAGCACGGGGCGTGTCAGTGTCTAATCGACGGGGTACCAATTTGTAGTCTGGCTGATTTTTTCCTCTGCCTTTTCTCCTCTGGTTATATTTTCAAAAGACCAATCCAACCAGAGTTTTTGGCGGGATTTTGTCCAGTTCAGTTCGGTGACTATTTTAATTATTCGCAAATTGATTCATAGTGGATATTGTGTCTTAAAATTGGTGCAGTTTTGTGGTACAAGTGTCTACGCAACTGAACAATATGTGGGATAATGGAAATAGGCGCGATCTTGGTTGTGTGAAGCTGAGACTTTTATTGTAGTGGTGGCTACCTCGGCTAAACTTACCGAGTAAACTGTCTTGATATACTTGCTGCCAAATGCTCCAAGCAGCATTGGAATGTGATGCACCCGCATTTTAATGTAAACTGAAACAATCTACTAGAACTTAAAAAATCTAGAAATACTGAACTATTCAAAACATGACACTGGCAAAAATTACTTCCAAGAGGAAAGTAGATTGCCATAACAAAAATAAGAAGAAGAAGAAGAAGACCAATCCAACCAAATGCTAATTTTCAGTAAATTATATATTACTTGAATTGTTCGATTGTCATGCGAAACGATTTGGTTTACCTGACCGTGCGTTTCGACTAGAATAATGTTAAAAACACAATTCTGACAGATAATGAGAACACAACTTGTCAAAATGTTTATAATTGACAAGTTGGCTTATCAAGTCAATGCAAACGTAGTGATTTTTCATTCTCTTTGGTCAATGCAGTGGAATCCAAGGTAACAATGAAGTTAGTTTAATGTACCACTGATAGTACGAATGATTATTGTTTCGATTGCAATAAGCAAATGCAATAAGCAAGCAGAAGTCACCGATTTTGATAAATTTGAGCTTAATCGCTGCGGACACTTGTAAAAACAACGAACTAAAATCTATGGAAGCGTAATTACAAACAAATATTGCATAAAAAATGGCACCACGGGGCTGGAAAAGTACAACCCGCTCAGCTTTAGTCGGGCCAGCCACGCATCCGGTGACTGACATTAATGATTTTTTCAATAAATTGCAGTTTGTAATGTAGAGAAAAGATAGAAAGAGAGAATTTATTAGAAATGACGTACTTTACAGTCAAATGGTCTAAAAAATGCAAAGAAGGCAGTAAAAAGATGCAGAAAAAACGTATCTTATTTTTTCGTTTAAGTATAGAAAATATCTATAAGTATACAAATTATGGTCGCTAATAAGCAACCAGTGTTCAGACGCTTTGTGCTGCATAGTTAAATGCCAGCATTTTTAGTTCTATCCACTTAGTTGTACTTTTCATGTGGTGCCATTTTTTGAGCAGAATGCTTATTCCATAGTTTTAGTTCGCTGTGTAAAAACATGATGGAACAGAAAATAAAATAAATAATGTATTAAGTATTTAGTTTTATCACACGATAAAATTAGGGGAAAATAACGATATATTTTTTTCATTTTTGAATATAATGCACTTAACAGCCTGAAACACACCTGAAACGTGAACTAGTCTGTAAGCCTGCATGTATTTTTACAAAATAAAATAAAAAATAAAATAAAAATAAGTGACGTCACATATTTGTATAGAGCGTTTTCGGCGGGAACTGATGCCTGCTAACTTGAAGTAACTATTATTACAGGAAAAAAACGCAAGAGAAAAATTTCAATATTATAGTTGATTTTCTCACGCATTATACTTTTGATTTTGATTAAAAAAAATATTGATGCATAATTTCGCATATTGCGTTTACGCTAAAAAAATACATAATAAAAGGTAGCCGGAAAAGTTTGCGGCCAAAAGGCCTGAAAAAAATGAAGCATGATTAAGTATTTTGCGTGTTTTATCAATACTAAACTTAGTTGTAAACTGAATTAGCTTCACTAAATATACATGTATTGTTATGTTAGTCGCCGAACCAAAATTAAAGCGTTTACCAAAATAAAGTAAATATATATTCTCGGCCTTGGCTTCAAAATATTTTTTGAAAACACGTTTTTAAAACGGACTAAATCATTACAAAAAAAATCGGGCTAAATATATTAAAACAAAAAAAAAGTAAAAAGAAATTCTTCTGTAAATATTTGTAACCGTAATAACCTATACCTACAGAAATTTTAAACCTAAAAACGTGGGTAGCATGCTATAGATGGATAATAAAATTTACAAAACGCGCCCCACTTTTTAGGTTTAAAATTTTTGGGTTTAAAATATCTGTAGGTATTAGAGTTATTAGGGTTATAAATATTTACAGAAGAATTTATTTTTTACTTTTTGTTTTAATATTTTTAGTCCGATTTTTTTTGTAATAATTTAGTCCGTTTTAAAAACGTGTTTTTATTTTTTTTTGTTTTTAGTAAATTATTATTTTCTGCTTTTTAGTTAACGAGCTAAGACTAAAAATATACCATCTCTTATCGGAGCACTCGTCAAGACGATTTAAACGAGCCCAAAATCGATGGGGTTGCATGGTTTTATTACAGAGTCCCAGTCCCCTTCTTCCGGCTCCTTCATCAGACCCTGGAAACTATTTCCCAACAAAGAACTCGGCAACTCGATTCAAACGAGCCCAAACTCGATGGGGTTGCATGGTTTTATTATAGTGTTCCTATGGCCTTCTTCCGGCTCCATCATCAGATCCTCGGACACTATTTTCCAACAAAGTACTCGTCAAGACGATTCAAAGGAGCCCAAACTCGATGGGGTAGCGTGGTTTTATTATAGAGGCCGTTGGGCTTCTTATGGCTCCATCATCAGATCCTCGGACACTATTTCCCAACAAAGTACTCGTCAAGACTATTCAAACGAGCCCAAACTCGATGGGGAAGCGTGGTTTTATTATAGAGTTCCTATGACCTTCTTCCGGCTCCATCATCAGACCCTGGACACTATTTCCCAACAAAGTACTCGTTAAGACGATTCAGACGAGCCCAAACTCGATGCGGTAGCGTGGTTTTATTATAGAGTTCCTATGGCCTTCTTCCGGCTCCATCATCAGATCCTCGGACACTATTTCCCAACAAAGTACTCGGCAAGACGATTCAAATGAGCTCAAACTCGATGGGATTGCACGGTTTTAATTTTGAGTTCCTTTGGCATGGCCCTCCAGCTTCATCATGGACCTTTTTTCCCATTAGAGTACTCGTCAAGACAATTCTAACAAGCCAAATCACAATGGGGTTGTATGGTTTCACCATTATGTTCCTGTACTCTTCTTCCAGTTCCATCATCAGACCAGCTCAATGACACCATAATATTGAATTGCCTTCCAGTTCTGACCTATTTTCAAAGTTTCAAGTCTCTAGCTCATCGGGAAGCTAGTTTAAAATCGTTCGCAAACTTTGCAGAGAAACAAACAAACATACAAACGAGAAAGCAACCTAACAAAAACGCGTTAAAAAGGTTGAAGACCCTACGAACATAGTTGTTCGTAGTGAAGACCCTATAAATCATACACCGTAATTCCAAAACTACCTGTCGTATTCTCACCAAAAAGACGTAATAAATTAGGGTTTCGTAATTGGGAGAGGGTGGATAAAAAATTATACGGATCGCGGAAGAATATATTAGTCCTACTTTTCCTCGGAGCGTTCAAAATTGCCTTCATTTGAAGAAATAAATAAGTCAAATAGAAGGCTCGGGAGCTCAAATAGACACAGTTTGATTCGTAAAACGGGTTACTTTTCAAATAATTAGTCGGGTTCGGGGTTTGTAAAGAGACGTAGAAGTTTCGGTTGAGTTCGGTTTATTTATATTTTATTTAGGAAAGATATAATACTTGTTGGATTTCGTTGTGCGTTTTCTGTGCGAATCCAAACTAAATAGTATGAAAGATATTCCTTTGATTAACTTACGTGAATTAAATAAAAAAAAAACTACTTGGTACATAAATATGATTTTCCCACTTATGCTCTAATATTATCATTACATTTGAAAAAATAATGCGGGAGGTTCTACATTTACGTGGTGGTTTGGTTCATCACATTCATTCATTCAATGTTTCCAGTACAAGTGCGGGAAGAGAAAAGCACTTTACTTTCCAAATGAAAGAGAAAACCACTATACGTACAAGCCTTGTGCGGCAAGCAATTTATATTGCCTTGAACGACTAAAGTCCTTTTCCTAACTTTCCGCACTCGCCTGTAATGTACTATTAATTCTTAAATTTGTATAATGTGGTAATCCTTACTATCCTTACTAATATTATAAATGCAAAAGTCCGTTTGTTTGTTTGTTACGCCTTCACGTCCTAACTACTGAACCGATCATCATGAAATTTTGCATACACGTTGTCAAGGGCACAGAGAAGGACATAGGGTACCGTTCATCCCGAAAAAAAGTATAGTTCCCCAAGGATAGCAAAAAACCTTTTCACGCAGACGAAGTCGCGGGCGGCCGCTAGTATTCTGATATATGGTACTCAAAAAATATTATATTGATTTAAAACGCAATAGAAAAATATTTAAACGTTATTTAATCAACTCTGAAATTAAATACCAATAAAATTAGAACAACTAAAACGTTAATTTCTGAAAATGAAGATAATTAAAAAGCAATTAAGTATCTTTACGCAAATACTGATTTCAACCTCTTTTACAATTGGTTTGCGTTTCAGCCTCAATTCAAGACAAAGCTTTTAAGAAATTTAAAGTTTGATATTTACATTATGTATAATATACTGACGAATGGTCGATTAATATTATATTTCCCTCGTTATTTTTAATAGGTATTATATTTTATAAAATATACACATCAACTTTGTCTAGGGATACAGGTGTTATTTTCATACAAACGAGTTAATTTTGAAGCCTTGGTTTCCTGCCAGGGATGAACCGTGCTGTGATCTGATGATGGCCATCCAGGGAGTGAATGGAGTAAGTTCAGATCGCTATACACACCCAACTGATCTGATCAGCATTCTAAAAGATTAATGGGTCAGAGTTCTCAAATTGAGAATTTCCATACATTTTCACGCTATTTTAGCGGTTTTTTTTAAACATGTCCTTTATGTTTTGAGAATGCTGGTCAGATCAGCTGAGTGTGTATAGCAATCTGAATCTCCTTCATTTACTCCCTGGATTGCCGTCATCAGATCACAGCACAGTACATCCCTGGCAGAAAACCAAGGCTTCAAAGTTACCTCGTTTGTATGAAAATAACACCTGTATCCCTAGAAAATGTTGATGTGTGTATCATTATGAAAACTCAAATATAAAAATTATAAGTTCTTATATTATTTGGTTCATAAGAACCTAATTTTATTTTTAGGCTAATATATTCTGTACTATAGGTATTTTTTATGATTTATTTATTAATTCGCAAATCAAAATAGCATTGTAAAATACTATAATAATGTATGTATGATGAAGATGTGATAAATGAAATCAGCAGCAATGACGGGCGGTACCTACCACAAAAACCTACAAAAGAAAAGTTCGTTTTCTTAATGACAAGCTGAAAACTGATACGTAACTACTTCTCGAATTTTAACACGTTTTTATAAGTCCCATTTTTTAGGTCATTTCACTCGCAATGAATGTTTCTGTATTACCGTCACTAAAAATAAACATTTTCGAAGGCTTACGAGTTGAGTGACTTAAGAGAGAGGGAGAGACGAGTGAATTTCATACGGGAAAAGTAGATTAAGGATGGCACCCTGAGCGAAAGTGGCGCCGCGGTGAATTTTATTTAACCCGGCGTCATTGATGCAGGGTCAACATGACCCTGCATGTTTTGCATATGAAAAAATGCTTAGAAATATTTGCCACACACAACTGTCTGTCTCAGTAGCTGCAGCTAAGGATCACCCCTCCCCGCCACGTACTTCACTTCATTCGTCCATCACCCGCGCAAGGAGCAAAACGTGTGTAAACCTGCGACAGGGTAATTATGACCCAGCTCAACGGTGACGTTGCTGTTTTGGTGCCATATACTTTTTTATATATTTTATATAAAGATTATGTTAGTGTTCGTAATCTTCTAATGATAGAGAGGTTAGGTAGTATAAATTTGATTTAAGTATCATTTTTGTTAGAAACGATATTGTTTTTTGTTGATAAAAGAAAATTAAGAAAAGAGTTACAGTTTTGTTGTATAATTAACAGTCTATAGGAAAAATTAAAAATAAAAATTATTTCACTCATTACCAATGTGTTTTATTGCTGCTACTGATTATAAATACAGTATTTATAATAAATATAAAATGTTTAAAATAAAAAATTATTTTATACTATGCCAAATTTTAACAATTGTAACCAGGGTCATAATGACCCCCCTCAACGTTAGTGTAACTTTTTTCCGCCACAATGACGCCGGGTTAATATTGTAATTCTAATACACAATTTTAATAATAATATCTAGGCGACCGAGCTTTGCTCGGTTATTACTATTTATTGTAATATGGTGGTGTTATAAAACGTAGTAAAAGTAGTTATAATTACTAATTGGCAATAGTCGGAGTATCGCCATCTATGAAGTGCTGTGTACATTTTATTCTGTGGTGCTACTTTACTACACAGCCTCTGCTTGCCGCATAGCATGCTAGCCAAGCGGCTATTTCAAAAGTATTTGCTAGATGGCGTTAGACTACACAAAAATATCCATATTCTGCGTCAAAAGAAAAACGCATGAAAAACGCATAAAAACTGGAAAATACGCGTTTTTCCAAGCATAACACTAATCTAGATCGTATTATTTACCCCTGAAAACCCTCATATACCAAATTTCAGCGAAATCATTAGAGCCGTTTCCGAGATCACAGAAATATAAATATAAATATATATAAATTGCTCGTTTAAAAGTATAAGATTTTATGTGGAATTTTAGGACCCGCAGTCTAGTATTTTTAGATGGTATCGTTGCATTCCTTCGTAGTCACTGCTAGAAGATAGCAAAACTGCTAAAAGTGGCCGTTTTTGACACATCTGCTATCTACCTCTACGAATGACTACGAGGGCATGTAGTCTCCACGTAAAACATTATTAAAATCTTTTTCTTTTAATAACTTATTAAATAAAAACCTCTGACGGCGCAACTTTCGGTCATACAACCGCCTTAATAGAGTAAAACAAAATGTCTGAAATAGTGCTCTTTTAATAATCCACTAGGTATGTATGTATTTGACCGAGCGAGCGCGAAGCGTCTCCGTTTCAGTTTGGGCAAAAACGCTTTCGTATATCGGGCGGATATCCGGCTGTTCTCCTCTAACGGTCGCATTTCTCAACCGATTCTCGTGAAATTTTGTGAGCAGGCTCGATAATAGGGATTTTTTGTGACGATTCAGATAACTGAATTTCGTATAAACGAAATAAATGGCAGAGGGGTCAAAACGTAAAAAAACATATTAGTCTGTTAATTTAAACGTGCTCATACAAGAAGGCCTCGTTTATGTACTAGCTAGATTTCAACGTGCTGATACAAAAAGGCCTTGTATATGTACTAGCTACATTTAAACACATCCATGCAAAAAGGCGTCGTTTATGTCCTAGATAAATTTCAACGAACCCATACAACAAGGCCTCGTTTATGTTCTAGCTAAATTTCAACACACCCATACAAGAAAGCTTTGCTAATGTACATTGAAGCTAATTTTTTTACATAGTCCCTTAAAGTGTTTTTTTTCGTGTCTAGTGAGTGCTCGTAATATGTATAAGATTCTCTAGCTGATTTTAAAACAATATCGGCAATTTCATAGGTAAAGATCTGATTTGCTGTGACAAAGTGTTCAGCGACTTTCATCGTTGACTACACAATAGGCAATATGATTCATTTTTTTTATATCAAATCAAAAGTGTAATGCGTGGGAAAATCAACTGTATTATTAAAACTTTTCTCTTGCGTTTTTATCTCGTGATATAGTTACTTGAAGTTAGCACGCAGCAGCTGGCTCCGTGCACGCTTTTAGCGCCACCTAGCGTGTTGCAACTTTGTTGGCTCTGACCTGACCGTTTTGACGTTTTGATATGTAATGGCGGCATTGTGACAAAATGTTAAAAAATACTATACATATTGTGTTATTAATCTAAATTTCAAAATTACTGTGATTTGGGTAGACTAAGTGTTGTGAATTTTGGTCATTTAAATTAAATATGGCAAGTAAGATCTATTCAAAAAGAGGGTTTTATTTTGGTTATATCAGGGTTTGTTTACTTCTTTTGTAGATTTTGTAAAACAAGAGGATAAAGCTACTTTAATAATTGTATTAAGTGATAATAAACATATATAATAGTTCCTGTATCGTTAGTAATAAATTAAATATCGTTTTCAAACAGATTACAGAGCCTTCATTATTTCTACTTTTTGCCTCCATGAGCGCTGCGATCGATTATTATACCTTCGCACCCAGCGGTAACGTCACATGTCACGTTTCAGGCACTTTTATTATGGATTTAGCCAAGAATTTTCAATTATTTTCAATTATCTCCTAAATTTTGCGTTTAAGTACATGAGTCATATAAAATATTATTTTTTATTCGATATTCTATCTGACTGTTAAGTGCATTATATCCAAAAATGAAAAAAAAAACGTTATTTTTGACTGATTTCATGACATGTGATAAAACTGAAATACTTAATACGTTTTTATTTTTAAGTTGCATCATGTTTTTATACGTGTGCGAAGCGATCAAGCTCAAATTTATCAAAATCGGTGACTTATGCATATTCCCTATTCCAAGCTACGATTTTAATCTGGGAAGTATTCCGTGTTACAGCTTTTCTTGCCTTCATTAGAAGTAATATAATAAGGCGAAATACCCACGGAGCGATAACGCCAACAACATTATGTAAGCGATTCGACACAGCTATACGGTTTCATGGCAATGCGTGTTGGGAAAACATTTTTATTCCAAAAGAATATACTTATTGTTCGTTATTATCCCCTATCGAATCAAACCGAAAGCTTTTACGAGGAACCACATAAAGAGGCGTGTTTCTTATTATTTAAGCAGATATTTGCGTAAACCGCAGGTCACACTAGGAGTGGAGCGAAGCGAAACGAACTTCAATACGCTCTGTATGTACATACAGCGTGCCGGTCTGTAGCCAAGATCTGGGACTTGCCATAGAAAAAATGCTTAACCTGTATACGATTGAACTTGGTCTCAAAATATACACAATTATATTTGCTACATGTGTTCGGTATTATTTTTAGCGCATTAATATTGAATATTTTTTGATATGTAAACACAACGGAAGCAACGAGTCATTGCAAAACGTTCCGTTATCCACATTAAATTTCAAAGGGCAGAAAATTCACTATGATGAGTAATAATGTGGCTGCATGAACTATTTCGAAATTTAGGAAATGAAATGTCAATGTGTCTTCTGATTTGGTCATTTGGCATTGATTTATTATTTGGTTGACAGATGCTACAGACTACGAATTACGAATCACAGATTAAAAAATAGTATACCAATTTCAGCATAAAATGTCGGGTCTCCTTTGACAATGTTTTCCATCGCTTCGCTTTAAAAGGTGGGTAAGGATTGCCACTGCCATAAGTTTTCGCTGCAGACTATTGATTTTTGAAACGTCAAATCCACTCATCTCTCGAAAGCGAAGCGATTGCAAAGATATGCAAATGTAAGGTTCAGAGGTTTGTAGTTAGCGGTAAGAACCCAGTACAAAAAGACTATGGTAACGACATGAATGTAGCGAAACAAATCTTGTTTCGCTTTATGATGTGGCCTGTGCCTTACGTACACATCACGCTGTCTTTAAAGGTAAGGCCGATTTGCTGAAAAAAATTTGCCTGCAATATGTAATATGTTTTTATATGTGAGTGTTGAATTGAAAGATGTTGACAAATACATTTTAATATAATAAACCAACAAGACTTTTTAGAACGGTGAGCCTTTGATGTATGTTGTTGCTGAAAATATTTTTATTGAACTTGTATTTGCATACGAGTGCTTTTATTTGAACGTTGTTAACACGCAGTAAACAATTTCCTTCTTAGTTTTATCTGTAAATATCATAAGTGTGAAATAGGTATTTTTTTTACCAAAAATAATTTAACAAAAAACAGCTTCAAAAATAAATTAATGGCTCTAAAAAGCAAGAAATAAAATATTGAAATCTGCATAATAACTAACTCGAAAGTTTGTATCATATCTTATATTAAACAACGCCTTTTGAAGTCGGGTGGGGGGGAGGGGGGACGAAGGATACTTTTTATCTAAACTAATATGTACATCAGCCTTTTTTTGATGTCCCCACTGCTGGGGCACAGGCCTTCCTTATGGGTGGATAAGGAGGACGGGCCATAACCCACCACGCGGGCCCAATGCGGATTGATGGGTGTTAACGACTGCAAATGCAGCCGGGACCAACGGCTTAACGTGCCTTCCGAAGCACGGAGGAGCTCGAGATAATAAATTTTTGGTCACCCATCCCATGACCGACCCTTGCGAACGTTGCTTAACCTCCGCAATCGCTGGGCCAGGCTCCAGGCTCCAGGCTCCTTAAACTAATATATCTATACTTTAATCATGGGTTTAAACCCCACCCGACTTCATAAGACGTTGTTTAATATAAGATATGCATACAAACTTTCTAATTAGTTATTATGCAGATTTCAATATTTTATTTCTTGCTTTTTAGAGCCATTAATTTATTTTTGAAGCTGTATTTTGTTAGATTGTTTTCAAGGTTTTTGAAGGATGTTTTGTTTTTATTAAAAACTTTTTTATTTTAAACTTTTTTGTGGTAAGTATATTTGGTGATGATATTATCTAAGTTACAATAGCCTTATGTCAACGGCTCATCACCTTTTACATAGTACTGCTTTTACGCAGGGGCGTTTATTGTTGAGGAGTTCTCCTGGTACTTCACTATCAGCTCCACTTCACCATATGAATTATGATGAGCTTAAATAGCCTAGCAACCATATTAAAGTAATCGTATCGTACCAGTGAACTACTTAGTATTGAATAGTTCCGATGATCATCTATGCTGGTCTTCATCATTAGTTCCACTTCACCGAAATGATACTTTTCAAAAGCAAATGCACAAGTTACTTAAGAAAATACTAAAATCGCTATAGATGTGCCTATAATATTTGAAGAGTTCCCTCAATTTCTCCAGGATCCCATCATCAGATCCTGATTTCATGACAATGGGACCAACTTGAAAGTATATACTTTCAAACAAAAAAAGAATTTTTCAAATCGGTCCACCCGTCTTCGAGTAATCGAGTAACATACATAAAAAAAAAAGATTCCGTCGAACTGAGAACCTCCTCCTTTTTTTGAAGTCGGTTAAAAATAAGAAACAAACTTTGTATGGTTGTGACATCTCGCTACTCCGAACATCCGAATATGAAAATTGACATTCCGAATTACAACAACTTGGGTTATACATATAAAATTTTAACAAAAAATCTATTTTCAACTAAAAATTCCTGAGAAAATTAAAACTTTAAGTAAACAAAAAGGAAGTTTCAGGCTTTGGATTTTTAGGTTTAAATTGTGTTAATTATTTATTGCAACTGTACCTTGATAAGTAGTTGATTGTTAACAAAGTATGATAAAGTAAAGAATCCTACTAATATTATAAATATGAAAGTTTGTGGGTTTGGATGTTTGGATGTTTGTTCCTCAATCACGCAAGAACTACTGAACGGATTTGGTTGAAATTTGGCACACAGATAGTAAATAGCCTAGATTAAAACATAAAGTACTTTTTATTCCGATATTCCTACGGGAACGGGAACCACGCGGGTGAAACCGCGGGCGGTCGCTAGTAATAAATAAAGCTTAAATTCTAAGGTTTGCTTAACTGTAATCTGAATAAACCAAAAATTCCTGACATATTCCAATAACGGCCGGAATCCTATGTCAAATACCCAAAATTTCTGACATGTCAGGATAAATCCTGACGTCTGGTATGGTAAACTTATTAACAACAATTATATAATTAATACCTACATGTACATAACTTGGACTGATTTGACTTCCAACTTGAGGTTAACAAACTTGTAATGTGGGCTGAGAGTTTTGACTTGAACCATAAATTAAATATTATGTAAGTACCACTTAGACACAATTTTGTATAGGTACGAAATTGTATTTAAGTGGCACTTAAACAATATTTAATTAACGGCGCAACTTACCCTTAAACAAGAAAGATACTTAAAGTTATACCCAACTCATTCGTCATTAATGAAGGCATCTGATGCAGGAGCTTTCCAAAGTATTTGGCGGAACCCGCATCGGTCGGTTGCAACCAGGCTTGTCTGTGACATGGTGCAATCACGTTCTTGATTTGTTGAGAGCTTAGGGTATAAGACTGACGTACTTTGTGTGTCCATGTCCATCAGCCATTTTAATGTTTCCACTGCTGGGGCACAGGCCTTCCTTATGGGTGGATAAGGAGGACGGGCCATAACCCACCACGCGGGTCCAATGCGGATTGTTGGGTGTTAACGACTGCAAATGCAGCCGGGAGCAACGGCTTAACGTGCCTTCCGAAGCACGGAGGAGCTCGAGATAGTAAATTTTTGGTCACCCATCCCATGACCGACCCTTGCGAACGTTGCTTAACCTCCGCAATCACTGGGCCAGGCGCTAAACCACTGCGCCACCGAGCTCCGTACTTTGTGTAAAGGTCCCTAAAGCTGCGCGTCCACTGCATCGGAATCCGTGCTATATAAATCCATACAAAGCTACAAATCCATTCACGCCATTACGCTCCGATTCCGATGCAGTAGACGAAAATGCTATACCTACATTACATAGTAAAAAATGATGCTTCATGAATGCGATGAAATCAATCTCTTTTTTGACTTTCATAATGCTTTTAAACTTGCAACCAATAAAATTTTAGGCAAAAATATGAAAATAAATTCTTCTAAAAAGATGTCCCAGAAACTAACGTTAGAAGACGTTCACGTACGAAACTGTCTTAAAATCGCAGGCTGTGCATATTTCAGGCCTTTTGTCGCCTGCAAAATACTGAAACTAGACTTCCGAGCCGGAAACAATACGCGGCAAAGCAAACTTCTGAATACAACAGAGCTTTCATAACGATGCTACACACTTATGAACATATAGACAGAGCAATCAATATTTATATTAAAAATGTAGGTACTCAACTTACCTTATTTTTTTTAACCTAACGATGTTTAACCTTTACACATAGACAAGACAGAGCAATATTTTTTTCTTAATAAATAATTGATGGTCTCATAGTTTTTGAGAAGGTATCACAGATCACTACATTACCCATTCCCTCGAAGTCATTGGTAGATAGCAAATGTGTCAAAAACGGTCACTTTTAGCAGTTTTGCTATCCTACTTCTAGCAGTGGCTGCGAGGGAATGTAATGATACCGTCAAAAAATACTTAGGTAGTATTTTTAGTATATATCTTCATTGGAAAAACACTAAATTTAGTACTTTAAATTCCACGAGAAGGTTTTTTAAAATTGTGTATTAAAAGTACCTACAATATTAAATAAAATTCATCGCGGCTCCACTTTCGGTCATGAAAGCGCCTCCTTTGAAATCGGAGCAATGTGGGTTTGTGATATTACTGTCCAATACTTATTTGTGTAGTTATTTATAGCGCCATTCATATCGCATACGACTCTGTATCAAATCTTTTGGGATATTCCCCGTCGACCTAGTTTCTATTTCTTTTGCTATATTACATTAAATATTAAACATAAGGATTTATTCGGAACTAGCTTCCGCTTGCGACTTCATCGGTGCGGTCTATGGAACTGAATCTGGGAACATACAACTGTGATAAATTTTTTTTGATACAAACTGTTGTAACATTTTTGAACATATTTCAATATGGCAGAAATATGATTTGCCCCATATCTCCGCCATTTTGAATAATTTCGAGATACTGAGAAGGCAAAAAAAAACCATATATTAATAGAACCTGCTCACAAAATTTCACGAGAATCGGTTGAGAAATGCAGACTGTAGAGGAGAACAAGCGGACAGCCGCCAGACAGACATACGAAACCATTTAAGCCTAAGCTGAAACGGAGACACTTCGCTCGCGCTTCGCGCTCACTCGGTCAATAATATGCATATTATGGCTGCTCTGAGTGTAAAAAGATTCATTAAAATCATTTCAGTCAGTATAAACTTTCACATTTTACAATACAGGGTTATTTGTATAACACTAACAATCTCGCAGGAGTAGATTACTATCATCATAAACAACAAAATTTGTTCTACGACTTTTCCGAAAACAGACAAAATAATTCGACACAACATGATACAAAATATGTCCGAACAGCTGATCGAGTTCTGTAGGAAAAGTCATTTTTTTTTGTCTATTTATGGAAAAGTCGTAAAAAAATTGTTGTTGGATATGATGTTACAATACGAATCTACTCCTGTTGTTGGTATTTTACAAATAACCCTGTATACTAAGAAGTAGGATTACTGCATGTGAAATGTCTAAACCTTTCCTCATCTATTCAAAACCTATTTGTAACTTAAATGTTACGGCCCATTTACGTTCCCTTCAACACATTAATTTCCATCAAATAGTTTTGTGACCTTTCTTCCTTTCATTTTAATAGCCTTCACAATAAACCGGCTGAAACTCCAGATGTTAGGACATTTTCCTCAATAGCATTGCCATTTGATAGATGTACATCGATCTTGGGCTCCATTCACTATTTCTATTGTAAAGGGACGTTTACTATTGAAATCAGTTTTCCTTATTCTTTAGTAACATGTGAGTAGATTTCTTGGATTGTATACGGATTCCCTTGTAGGTATACCTACGTTTGTGTGGGTATTAACTGAAATCGTATTCATCATTATCATCATATCAGCCATAAGACGCCAACTGCTGGGTTTAGGCCTCGCAAGGTTCTTCAAGACGATTAATCAATCTTCAAGACGGTCTTACGCTGCCCGCATCTAGCAGCTTACAAAATGTACCGACTTACTATGGAAAGCATAGATCTAGATCGATCTATGATGGAAAGGCGAAAAAAACATTAAATTTTTCGACCTATGTTCCTAGGAGAAAGTCAGTTTAAGTTTTGTTAAATAATGGTTCCACCTTATACACACATCAACTTTGTCTAGGGATACCAGGTGTTATTTTCATACAAACGATACCTCGTTTGTATGAAAATGCTGATCAGATCAGTTGGGTGTGTATAGCGATCTGAATCTACTCCATTCACTCCCTGGATGGCCATCATTAGATTACAGCACGGTACATCCCTGACAGAAAACCAAGGCTTCAAAGTTACCTCGTTTGTATGAAAATAACACTTGTATCCCTAGACAAAGTTGATGTGTATATATTTCGAGTTTTCCATATTTTTTAAGTCTGGGTAGGTAAAATAAAAAAATCAAAATCATTTATTCTGTCTATTACAAGCATTCGTGAATGTCAAAGAAGCTACGCCATCGGTTCGCAAATCCTAAGCGAGAGATCCTGTAACGAGATAGGTGAATGAGATAAGGTACAATTTGTCTTCTTAAGTAGCTGACTTTTTAGTTCCATGTCACACCAATTGTTGCGTTCAGTTACTATGGTTACGACTTATTCCACCAGTGCATAGTTGGTGTAATAAGGTGTTAAATTGTTTACTTACTTTTGAGGTAGATCATACATTGTTTTTGTAAATGCTATTATACCCAACTCTAATACATCTTGTCATGGATACTGTCAAATATCGAATAGGTATGTAGCACATTCACAAAGTAACTTGACTGACACTACATTTAATTAAACACACCTAAATCAAAGGAGTTTGTAAATTAATATAATTAAACACCCTTCTAGAAATATCTGACACTTCACATTGTTTTGATTCATCCATCAAGCGTAATTTTCGCAACCCAGTAAACATTTCGGTTAATCGTTTTTCTCTATAAAATTATAGAACTTTGATGTTTGATAGAACATAAATTGAGGGTAGCCTCAATTAGCTGTTAACATTTCCTTTGAATGAAGTTTTGTAGACTTATTTCACAGATAGGTATTATAGAGGTCTATGCAGCTGCTATATCTTTCTATACGGGTCCAAATAGTGAACGGTTTTTTTATAGAAACAGGAATGTATTGAGCTGGACACCGTAAATATTCTTTACAACCGAGGCAACTCGCAAACATACAACTGTAGAAATTATAATAATCTTTCTTATGATCACAGCAAAAGGCAAACCATGAAGAACAAAAGAGCGAAGCACGACACACGCTGTCATATCCGTAGAGAGCAAACGGTTTTTTTTATCTTACTCTATGCAAACGGAGCTCGTCGCAGGTTTGCCGTTAAGTGGCCAGTGCTTCCGCTACAGTATTCTTCATTTTCTATTTTAAAAGGTATTTCTAAATTTTAATGACTCTGTGGCGCATAGATTAGTGCGACAGTGCCAGTCAAGAATACAACAATAATGATTGCAACATGAACTTTTTTAAGTATAGAATTTATGAGAAACTAGCGATCGCCCGTGACTTCGTCTGCGTGAAAAGTTATTTTTCGATAACTTTGGAAACCTATTTTTCTAGGTGAGAGGTACCTACTCTATGTCCATTCTTGTACCCCCAACAATGTGTAAGTACATGATGATCAGTTGAGTAGTTTAGACGTAAAGCGTAACAATTATTTGTTACGCTTTACGTTACGCAAAACGACATAAAAAAAACTATGATATCAATGAACTATAAAATAAATGATATTCACGAAACAGGGCGTCTATTACAAAAAGTATAATGCGAGACACGCAGCTGCGTCCGTGCTTCGTTTTGATTGTTTCCTATTACAAATGACTTTCGTATGCGATATTGCGAAGTGATTGCGTGAGTTTGTCAGTTTCTCTCTAGCGTATCCGACATCGTTCGTTCAGTAGTCTATAGGCAATGATAGCCAATGGGGTTGGCAATGCAAAGCTAATTATAGATGTCGCTGCGTACGCTTGTTCCTAAGACAGTAGACGTTCAAAAATTGTTTAAAAAAACAAAAAACCGACTTCAAAAAACCTACCTCTAAAAAGCAAGAAATAATATTCGAAATAATAAAAACACGTCTATTGAAGTCGGGTGGGGCTGGAGTACAAATTCCTTTTTTTTTATTCTAAAAGCCACACCCGACTTCAATAGACGTGTTTTTATTATTTCGAATATTATTTCTTGCTTTTTAGAGGTAGGTTTTTTGAAGTCGGTTTTTTGTTTTTTTAAACAATTTTTTATTTTTTTATTTTTAGTGTAGGTACCTTTTGTATTAGGTAGTGTAGGTATATTATTTAGGTAGAAAAATCGGCTCAGCCAAACGTGAGTTAATCGCGGAGTCAAACTGAGAACCTCCTTTTTTAAGTCGGTTAAAGAACTACACTAAAGATATCCCTTTTCCAACAAAAAAATAATTATCTTATTCAGTTCATAAACAAAGAAGTTATACGACTGATCATCGAGGTAGTTCACACAAAAGCATACTATTTTCGTGCTTTTTTTAAGATTACTTGAAAAGTACTGAACCGATTTCAAAATTTTAAAAAATGGGACCAACTTGAAAGTTTACCTAATGTAATAACGTTTGAATCATTTCAATCGGTTCAGCCGTCTTCGAGTAATCGATGTACATACAAAAAACAAAAAAAAAAAAAAAAAAAAAAAAAAAAAACGGGTCGAATTGAGTACCTCCCTCCTTTTGAAGTCGGTAAAAACAAAATGTATGGGAAAGTAGGTATTTATTTTGTGGTATTTTTTTACCGAAAAAGACCCATTGACCCAAAATGGATATAAAAGACTATTCTTCAATGCAAATGCCGGAATTGAAAGCCAAATTAGGACATTTTTATTCTTACAGAATTTATCAATTTTTTCTATATCCAGATTTTTCGGAAATTTGTAAGTGCCAACATTTTTAAAGCCTATTACACAGAATTTAATCATTTTAAAGCTAAGAAAACGATTTTTTTAAAGAAAAAGTCCTTTGTTTTCATAGCTTTCGTGGAACAAGCGTACGCAGCGCCATTTTGACAGTTGCCTACCCCATTCAAAATGTTTATTATAACTACAACCGACGAACTGCGGACGACTATCGTCTCCAAGTAACTGCGTTACGCAATGGGGAAGGCAACTGTCAAAATGGCGTTGCGTACGCTTGTTCCACGAGAGCTATGAAAACAAGGGACTTTTACTTTAAAAAAATCGTGTTTTTAGCTTCAAAATGATTAAATTCTGTGGCTTTAAAAATTTTGGCACTTACAAATTTCCGAAACCCACGAACTGCGGAGTCCGTAGTTCGTGGGTTGTAGTTATAACAAACGTCCCGGACGACTATCGTGGCCAAGTGACTGCGTTACGCAATTGCGTACGTTATTTTTGTAATAGGCCCCCTGTTTTAAATGAAAATGTCGACGCATTACGACGGATCGGTACTATTTGGTTAAATGCTTGAAGGGTACCTACTGCGGCTATACTACTGCTCTCTACTCTCGATGGGAATCGACGCGATCGAGTTCACATCAGGACCGAATAAACATCAAAAATCTGTTATTTCGCTACATTGAAATCGGTTTCCATGGTTTGCATCGTATTGTTTTGACGTTTACTCGAATCCAACCGGATCTCGATTTTCTCGATCGCGTTTCAGGAGTAACCCCCATGGTGGGTGTTAAAACCCCGTTCATTTACGCGGGGTTAAAATTTTGTATACAAACTAATGTATACAAAGTTTGTTGCGCCCGTTCTTCTTAGCAGTTAAAAAGTCTGGAACGAGTGGTAGGAAAATCTAGACGATTCAAAAACGTTTAATTACTAAAATGAAAAAGAAATAATTTAAAAAATATTATAAACACGAATGCCCTGCCAAAAACGAACTAAAAAGTTAAATAACGTTAAATAGCGTCTTTGCAGTCGGGGGACCGTTTTGTGAAACAATTTTTAATCCAAGAGGTCCCCCGACTGCAAAGACCCTTGTTATTTAACTTTTTAGTTCGTTTTTGGCAGGGCATTCGTGTTTTTAATATTTTTTTAATTTATTTATTTTTATTTCACACATTTTGGTGACAAATTATATAGTTTTGAAATTTGCTCATTAAGGCCTTTCATTTGATGCCCCTATTGTAATGATTAAAGGAAAAAAATGTTTTTTTTATTTTTTAAAATGGCGTCGAACAGTCGCCATAGTGACTTTTTCAAAAAAACTATAGCCAGTGTCACTCGGAATGATGTGAGGATTCTAACGATATCCTATACATCAAAATCCGTTTTTAGAAGTTATGGTGGAATAAAAAAACTCACATACCCACAAACATACATGAACCCTGAACACATATACACTCCTTTTGGGGCAGTTGTGTAAAAATATTTTGACTTTGACTTAAATACCTATCGAATAACTCCTCAATAACATTTGCCTACACAATCTCGAGAAAGCTCTTTTGTGCTACACCAGGTTCATTCAAATTACTTCAGGCGATTGAAATATCACTATTATATTCAGGTTACTTGAAAGCTAACCAGCTGCCTTTCACTAGAAATAATTACGATCGATCGAAATTAATTAGTAACAATCGTACCTACACCTATTCAGTTGGATTAACACACTTTGGGATTGGTTATGAAATTCAGTGATTTAATAAATAATTTTAACCCAAAGAGAGTGAAGACTGAGCTATAACTATCATATTATTAGGTTTTAAATACGTATTCAAGATTTATGACATTTAAGGCTCGGTTATGCGGAAACATTTGTCTCTGTCTTTTTTTTACGTGTAAAGAGTATGGAAAATAACCTCACTTTTGCACTTTTTCGATGTTTTTCGTTGTTTCTTCATCATTATTTGTAGCACAATTATCTTTCTTGAAAAAAAATATTCACGGAGCAAAGTCACAGTACGTTAAAGTGTATTTTGATGTAGAATTCAATACGTTTCCGCTATTGTTTCCGCCAAAATTATGACCCGCGACAAGCGATGATAGTCTGATTTTTTTACAATCATCTGTGAGTTTTATTCACAATTTTATACTTGTAGCTACTAGATAATTTCTTTAGCTTGTCGTATGTTTTTTTGTGGCTACAACTTTACATTTTCGATATGGCCCGCGCAAACCATGTTTTCCTTTTCGTTTTCCAAACATGGACATGGAACACACAACAACACAGGAAAACGAAATAAGAATATAAGTAATAAATTATTAATAATGAGAATTTATAAATAGAAAACCAGAAAAGAAATTTCTCCAAGGATAGGCAGGTATGTTGAACGAATATTTTTTAAAAGGCTACTGAAGTAATAATATTTGAAATATAGAAGCTATTATTTGATTTATTGTTAAGTAAATCATAAAAAAGTGATATAAAGACTATTACCACATGTTTCAAAAACCCCTAATGCCTAATTATGGCATACATGACCATGACTTCGTCTGCGTGGAAAGTTTTTTGCTATCCCTCGGGAACAATACGATTTTTCTGGATGAAAGGTACCCTATGTCGTTCACTGTAGCCCTGACAACGTGTATGTAAAATTTCATGATTATCGGTTCAGTAGTTAAGACGTGAAGGCGTAACAAACAAATAAACAAACAAACGGACTTTCGCATTTAAAACATTAGTAAGGATTAAAACGAGGGTAATATGGAAAATATATTTCCGGTCCTTTAATAATTTGCTCTTCCTTATTTCTTGTCCTACATCCTACTAATCCTACAATGTATTAATAATATTATAAGTAAGGATGGAGACCATCAAACTAAACTTTTACTCAGTGCCGGTTTTAGCACTACCAGCGCCCCTGGGCGAAATTTCTACGCGGCGCCCCCTATCTGCGATTCCAAGACTTTTAATTCTGCCTGTCAGTTAAAAAACGGCTGCGCAGCGCGATGTTTAGTCAGTTTCACCTACTAATCTTGTAATCTTGCTTGTTTATAGTAAAAAAACGGCCGCGCAGCGCGATTTTTAGTCAGTTTCATCTGCTAAGCTTCTAATTTAACTCATTACAGCAAAAAAAAGGCCGCGCAGCGCGATTTTTAGTCAGTTTCATAAACAAATCTTGTAATTTTGTTTGTTTATAGTTAAAAAAAACACCCGCGCAGCGCGATTTTGAGTCAGTATATTAAGATTAGATAGAATTTTCTTCGTTTAATGTGCTTTTACAAGATTTTATATATATTTTTTTAAGTTTCATTAATAAGGTGCAGCTGCTACAAAGTTCATTAAGCAATAAAGTTTATAAAGAAGATACAAAGCTTAAAGTTTGGTACACTGGCGAGCAAAAAGTACTTAGATGTTAGTAAATTACGGGATTTATAAACTAGAAAATATGTTTTTTTATGTTCTATATAAGTTTTGATCTTGGCACATTTGAACCCAACTATAAAATAATATTTTTTTATGTTTAAATTTAAAGATACCTTAAATTACGTTAATTTACCTAAGTAAATGAAGTTGATAACTGTACCTAGTGTCACTGCCTATTTTATTTCTATAATTGTTTATAAAAAATTTGAGAAACTGTCTTTTAAAAAATCTGTCCTTATGAGAATAAAGGACAATTTAAATTTGCTGTGTTGTCTCTTATTTCTAAGTTTTTTTTAATTCCTTTCAAGTCTATTATTTATTAATACTTTTTTTAATACATAATTAAAGGTGTAATTTAAAAAACACTACTTGAATAATTCATCTTTAAAATACTAATGACTTCCAGTTAAAAAACATAACCATTTTTTGCTCGTCTCTGTAGACGAAATTAAATTGCCGATTTTTTTAAGTATCTATCAGTCTGTGATTTAACTTGGAACATTCATCTTCATCGCAGCGGGAAGTTCTGTGTTTACGCATTCGAGCGATTTATACTGGTAGCTCGAAACTTTTTGCTGTAGAACTTTTTGTTTGTTTGCATAGTTTCTGTTTACATCAACCAATCAGTTTATCTATAACATGATCCAGAAAATATGGGTTATACCATTAAAACTTTTGGGTGTAGTACCGAGTTAGTATAGCATGATAATATTGACAGGCCTATACGTGTTACAAAAAACCCCTAATGCTGAATATGGTAGATAGGGACCATCAAACTGAACAACTTTTACTATCGGACCAACTCTGAAATAGCGAAAAAATCAGCTTTTTCATAAAAAGCTTAATAACGAAAATATCAAACAAAGTACTTTTTGCTCGCCAGTGTACCAAACTTTAAGCTTTGTATCTTCTTTATAAACTTTACTGCTTAATGAACTTTGTAGCAGCTGCACCTTATTAATGAAACTTAAAAAAATATATATAAAATCTTGTAAAAGCACATTAAACGAAGAAAATTCTTTCTAATCTTAATATAAAGTAACTAACTTCGGACAGTCCAGTTAGGTAAGTCCAACTTCGAGAAAGAGATCTCTCGACGAATCCAACTTGCGTGGGCAGCATTCGGGAAGCTTCGAAAAATCTTCGCGTCCAACTTACCTCAGTGTCTCAAGACGAATCTATGAACAGTGTGTGTTGCCAGTGATGACTTACGGCATTGAAACGCGGTCGTTAACTATGGGTCTCATAAGAAGACTCAGGTCACCCAGCGTGCAATGGAGAGCCATGCTCGGCGTTTCTCCTCTGCGTGATCGAATCAGATATGAGAAGATCCGTGAGAACTAAAGTAACCGACTTTACTCGAAGGATTGCTCAGCTGGAGTGGCAGTGGGCGGGACACATAGCGAGAAGAACCGATAGCCGTTGGGGCGGAAAGGTTCCTGAATGGTAACCGCGCACCGGACGACGCTCCGTGGGTAGGCCCCCGACGATCTGGTGAAAGTGGCGGTGCGCCGCTGGATGCGGGCAGCGCAGGACCGATCATCGTGGAGATCCTGGGGGGAGGCTTATACCCAGCAGTGGGTGTCGTGCGGCTGATATGATGAATATGTCAACCCGGCTTTGTGAACTATCAGTTTAAAAGTTAATTGAGTAACAAACATTCAAACTTTTAAATTTCCACACTTAATTCGACTCTTTCACATTTATAATATTAGTAGGCAGGATAACAAAAGCGCATGAATGAAGTCAGCTTCTAAGAATAACCCAAAAATCAACGGCCGTTTCCAAAAATAGCATGTAAAATCATAATCCGTGACGTTTTGGAATTCCAATCGTCAACATTGAAACAAACTGTTAACCGTTACAAAACTAGAGAACAGCTCAATATTTAGTGATGTGATTGATTTTATCGATATACCGGTAACGTCACATCGAATGATAATTCGTTATTTTTTCACTACAGTACTACCTATACTTACTTATAATGTTGTCAAGTGTCAAGTTACACATAGTATTTTTTTAATGTCAAACTTCAGAGAGTCACCGGCAGCGTTTAATTATACATCTGTTATACCTTTAGTATGGGTGTCGCAGAGTTCTCTGACTAACTAGCTATTTCATTAATCTATCTTCAGTAAGAGATATGCCTACTATGGGTCTGTTACACAAAATCTGTTACTAGGCAACTGTTGTTAATTCCCGTCATTTAACAGAAACATCTAAGCAACAAATCTTGAGTAAGCCTATCTCTTACAAAATCCTCAATAGGATAGGTTATTTAAATCGACCGTTAGATGGTTATTATGGTATTGCATCTTAGAAAAGAATTTTTAAAATTCCTTCTGACAGTAAAATTCCATGCGGACGAAGTCGCTTTCATAAGCCAGTTATGAAATCAAAAGCTTGTTAAGATTGATTCATCGATATTTTTGTAAAGACCATCTCCACTAATCGAAGCACTAAAAATAAACTACCAAACAACACTGCAAGCATATTATGTTTTGAGCAAACGCGCCGTTTCCTTCGTCTCAAAAGAGTATTATTTACAAACACTTAAATTATAACATCAAAGCGTATTGTATACTACTTAATAAATAAAAAAATATATTTTGGCATCATTTAGTGCAACGAAAGTAAATCTACTAATGACGCCTAATGGGCTAAAATGTCACATGTTTTAATTATGAAAGTAAAACGATTAAAAAAGCATTTGTTAGAACAGAAGGAAGTATAAAAAAATCTAGTTCTTATCAGTTCAGAATCTCTAGCTATTGGTTTGTGTAGACTAGATACTCATACGTTGATAATCCACTTAATTTGCATAAATTATAGTTTAGTCTGTAATTATATTCTATAAGAAAAAAAAAACTGATCAGTTGCATTATTTGATTTCAGGATAACGAAATGATACAACACTCAAATTATCACGGATAAGATTTTATTACTTATGTAACATTTTTTTTTGATTTATCCAATTTTATATCTTAAACTACTAATATAATACAATGCCTTAATTAAGAATAATATAATTGTTTCCATTTAATGTAAATTGAACTTTAGTGACGATAAAAAAAATATACATCCAAATGTGATTAACACACTGTATTAACTTTCCGTTTATTTTTAATCTGACAGCTATTAAGACTACGGTTAAATTTAGATTTGAATCCATTTTTAGTTTCTTCGTTCAAAGAGAACAGTTCCTTAGAATCGGTATCGTTTTCTCTATAATCGGTACAAGTGTCACTGTATCTTTCATCAATGACGTGGGTATCGTTGAATTCACAATGCTTACTATTACCAGCACCTTTAAAGCAATCATAGTAAGGCTTACAATCGATGCTGTTGGTACTCTTGGCTATGTAAGTTACGATGCCATCAGATCTGTTTCTTAAATCGGTATAGTACAAGTCTTTGCCCAAATGTCAATCTCTGCCGACGTCGGTGGCGAGGGTGAAGCGAGTAGCCGATTCGCTGATGGAATCGTCTCTGATTTTCGGTCGTCTGTTCCCGTTAATCTGTTCTATGAAAGAAGTGTTGGTATTCCTGACGCAGTCACGGTGGATGCTGTTGTGGTTTGAGGGGGAGAGGTGGGTGAGTCTGTAACTGGCACAGGAGTCGTTCCTACGCACGACTGTTCTCGTGGTGCCAGCTCTAGAACTGCCGATGGGGGCGAAGGATGTCCCATTCTGGTCTGGTGCTGGACCGTTGAGACAGCAGCAGAAGCACTTGAAGTAGGACCTGTGGAACTCTCTCCTGAATTTGCCTGTAACAATGGAGATGTTATTGAAAATGCTGAAGTGGCGAAGGTGGTTGTCGAACAAAGAAAAATAATAGTTGATACATACAATGAGGTGAATAAAAATGAATAGAATTATGAGCTTTTTGGTTATTTTCATAAAAATCTGCAAGCTATTTATATCATCATGATGGAAAACACAAATTTTATTTAGAATCAAAACACAACAAGTTCTATCTTCATATTTTTTCAAACACATAGTTTCAAACATTTTAACATGCTGTGTCGTTACTAAAATGGATGTTTAAAATCAAATCAATGATAACAAATGGTGCTTTATTTGTTTAAAACACGCGTGATGAGAAATTAACAAATGACTTGTTAATAAATTAATAACGAAGCTGCAAAAGAAACCACTAAACTCTAAAAGGCTAATCAATTTGATACACCAAAACAATTTAAAGATCAAAGAATCTTCAATCAGAATTCAGATATTTTAACAAACTCTTGGAAGGTTTTTCTTTTAATTTAAGAATTGAGACTTGAATGATTAAAAATATTTGATAGTTTCTCAAATACTGGTCGTAAATAAATGTCGTCTGATTATTACGAAAACATACATACTTTGATATCGTAACTTTGAGTTATCGTAAACGGACGAAGCTGTCGTTGTCTAAAAACATTTATTACTTAGTTAAGATGAAATTGCTCTACTAACTTATGTTGGGTAAAGTTTTCTACAAGATAAAATGCTCTTTAATGTATGTAGGTGTCATTCAAAGTCGATAAGCCATACATTTGAATGTTAAGTTTTCAAAGTTAATAAACAAAGGATCTTTGTCCTCGATGCACCATTGATATCAATTGTTTGGATGGAATCAAGTTTAAACAATGTCCAAGATCGAGAACCACTTTGAATATGAATAACTGAAATGGTTTGACGGGCTTTCTAGAAAGCAATTTTACAAACTATTTGAACTAACTCTCTTTGGAATAAAGATCTAGAATTATACAAGATCTAAATCAAAATTTCTTCGGAGACAAACTAATACTCGTAGTTTAGACATAAATTTGATTTATAAATTCTTGGAATTTGTGAAGCTTTACAGATAATTATTTTACGATATTGAATACTATTTAAAAATGTTTAAGATTCCTAGCATAGTTACACTTCTAAATGAATGGTCTGGTTGGTTTGTCTAAAAGTTTTCTTCTAATTCAATGTATCTGCTTGGAATTTAGGGTATGAAAAATATACAGGGTCACTGGAAATATGACGTATTCCTGCTAAAGAATTATAGATGAGGTCAAAACAAATATTTTTTGTCATATAATTTTTTCTCAAAAAAATAATAGTTTTTGAGTTAATTGAAATTAAGTATTTTTTACCAAAAGTACGTTTTCAGACACAAAAATTTAAAATAAAAGATAACTACTCATTCGATTCCGGTTTTTTTATTATTTTGGGATAGAAAACAATCTAAGTGTTGATAATGAATAAAAAAAATTACAAAAAGTACAGGTGTTCATAAAAAAATCAATCCTTAAATGCATTTATTTTTTTATTTTTTTCAGATTTTTTAGAAATAGCATCAAATATGTTTAAAAAAATCCTAGTAACTAAGCGTGCATAATATTTTTAAAACATTACCATCTATTCAGCTTTCAGTTGAGGTATAAAACTTAATAATAACTTCAATAAAAATGAGAAATTAAGACTTAACTAAATAGCAGTTCCATTTTATGTAGCAAAAATTTCCTACTTCAAGCGCTTCAAAGGTGGCCGTATTATCCTACTTATATCATAAATGTGAAAGTTTGCTTGTTTGGATGATTGTTAATCGATCACGCAAAACGACTGAACGGATTTGGATGAAATTTGGCACACAGACAGTTTATAAAAAGGATTTAAACTTAGGAGGATACTATTATCTTGGTTAAGGGTTCCCTAGGGATTTTCTCGAATGTAATTGCGGACAAAGTCGCGGGCGGAAGCTAGTTTGCCATAAATGATCGTACTTACTAAAAATACTTTCATCCGAGTGAGTTTGAAACAGAATTATTTTCCGCCGATGAGTCAAAATTTTATACAGACAGCATCAAAAATAACCATGCATATCAGCCATATTTAATGACCCGCTGCTGGGGAACAGGCCTTTCTTTCCTTTTGGGATAAAGTGGACGGGTCATAACCCACCAAGTGGGCCCAATGCGGATTGGTCGGTGTTAACTCAATGTACCTTACATTGAGCCCTTCTGGCTGCATTTACAGTCGTTAACACTGACCAATCCACATTGGGTCCACGTGGTGGGTATGGCCCGTCCGCTTTATCCATCCACAAGCCAAAAGGTAGGCCAGTTCCCCAGCAGCGGGGCATTATAAATAGCTGATATGCATGGTTATTTGTGACACAGTTTGTATAAAATTTTGACTCATCGGCGGAAAATAATCCTGTCTCAAACTCACTCGGACGAAAGTATTTTTAGTAAGTACGACCATTTATGGCAAACTAGTTTCCACCCGCGACTGCATTCGCATTTAAATTCGAGAAAATCCCTAGGGAACCCTTAACCAAGATAATAGTATCCTCATATATTTTAATCCGGCTTATAAACTATCTGTGTGCCAAATTTCATCCAAATCCGTTCAGCCGTTTTGCGTGATTGATTAACAATCATACAAACAAGCAAACTTTCACATTTATGGAATAAGTAGGATAATACGGCCACCTCCGAAGCGCTTGAAGTAGGAAATTTTTGCTACATGAAATGGGACTGCTATTTAGTTAAGCCTTAATTTCTCATTTTTTATTTAAGTTATTATTAAGTTTTATACCTCAACTGAAAGCTGGATAGATGGTGATGTTTTTAAAATATTATGCACGCTTAGTTACTAAGATTTTTTAAACATATTTGATGCTATTTCTAAAAAATCTCTAAGAAAATATAAAAAAAAATGCATTTAAGGATTGATTTTTTTATATATCACCTATATTTAATGAAATTTTTTTATTTATTATCAACACTCAGATTGTTTTCTATCCCAAAATAGTAAAAAATCTGGAATCGAATGAGTAGTTATTTTTTATTTTAAATTTTTGTGTCTGAAAACGTACTTTTGGTAAAAATGTACTTAATTTTAATTAACTCAAAAACTATTAATTTTTTGAGAAAAAGTTATTTAACAAAAAATATTTGTTTTGACCTCATTTATAACCCCTTAGCAGGAATACGTCATATTTCCAGTGACCCTGTATATCGGTATATCGGTTACAAAATTTTACATCTTTGTCTCATAACTTTGAAGACTCTCAGTACAATAACATAAATAATGGTTTGAAAGATTATTATATTAAAATCGTTTCGGTGTAGCAAATTCCATAGGGTACTGGGCCGAATCCCTTACTGACCTGAAAACCCTGGGAATCCTGAAAGCAAAATAAATCGATGGCATATATTTTCGTAAGCATTTAGAGTCACTATAAATGCAAAACAAATCATGAGAATAAATATGAAAATGGGAAAACTGAAGTATTGTCTTGTTTGTTAAAATAGAGGTGATCGTGTTCTTAATGTTTGTATTATGTATTATTTTTAAATTCAAATAACGAAATATTAGTTGTTCTTTTATTTTGAAGTCAGTTTTGCTGCACGTCTTAAAACTTTCGTAGGAAAGTATAACATTTCATTTTGAGGTGCATTATAGTAACATGATGAAAGAAACCATTTTCTCGAGTTTGTTAAGCAGTTTGTTAGATATGAGGTATTTTTTTATTTTGCTAATTTTATTTGGTTTCTAATTAGTCCTACACCTTTTTCAATATTAAATTAATAAGAAGTGTTCCAACATGGCGGCGGCTCATTATTAGTTTTTCAGATTTAATTAAAATAACGCACGTTTATTAAAATAATTTATCTGCTCATTATGTTTCTTTAACAAGACACACTTATACTGAAATGTCAAATTAGTTTTTCTAGAATGTTTTGATAAAAAATAAAGAAGTTTTGATCACGATTATTATACATATTTCTCTCAGAAGTGGAAAAAATAATTAAGCAACCTAAAACCTCGAATACATTAAGAGACATGTTGGAAAAGTAGACGAATATCTAGTGCATTTCGGCGAATATGACATATTCTGATCGCGCCATTAGGTTAGAACAGTGCAGTGGCGGTACCTCCATAGAAGCCCAAAAGCCCGGCTTGCCCTAACAAAATCTTATTTACACTACTAATGAATCTCAATTAATGACAACAGCAAAATATTATTCACGAACGTAAATTTTCAATCAAAATCAACCAAAGATTCAATTTTTCAAACAACTGATCGATAGTCAAGTCGTTAAACTGCATAATATAGCGTATTAATCGAACAATACACTGCATCTCTCTCGCACTCGTTGGCTTGCAACCGGGCTTCGCAAATCCATACATACGCACTCTTCTAACGTTAGCGAAACGGTACCCCACTACATACATACTACTCTAGGTATGTATAGATTCTATGAAAAATGCCCAATCCGAGCCAAAGCATGCTTGCTATTGAAGTTAGCCACAATACGAGGCCGCCGCGTAGAGTGCGGTTATTTTACCCATGGCGTTATGTTGGTACCCCGGAAATTTATTCAATTTTGAACCTTATTCCATCGCAATAAGAATAAATTTACGGGGTACCAACATAACGCCAACGCCAATAATCTGTGACGACCTGACGACAGCTGTTTTGAAACAACAAGGGTTTTGTCTTTATTAGTGTTTTTGTGTTAAAAATGTGTCTAAATTTCAGTCTAATGATTGATAATGTTTTTTTGTGATGGATTAAAATGTTTATTCACTGTGTGATCTGTGAAAGTGTCCACGAGTTGAATCGATCCAAGAGAAATACAAAAAATGACCCTTGCCTTGCACTTGCAGTCCGGTTATAATACCTCTTCATTTCAGTATTTTCAAAGAAATACAATTCTTCAATGTATCGTACGTACCTAATTACGTTGTGGACTCGTTTACATTGTTGGTTCTTCTTATAAAAATAAATAAGTAAGGTTAGTTTTGCGTCTTTCATTTGAACGACAAGGGGATAGGATTGGAATTGTCTAGTAAAAGCTCAGGAACGCTATTATTTTGTGAAATGATTTAAATATTTATTATGAGTTACACATTTTAAACGAGAAATTTAGTTTTGACTACATACACAATAATTAAATTCGATAAAGTCACGCCATCTAACATTTTGTGTCGAACTAATTTATGAATAATTATGTATGCTTAAGGGTTGTGCTTTTGGTGCTTTTTTGCGACTTATCTATTAATTAGTCTAGATGGCGCTGGGCTGTGACGCATCGATATTTTGGTATGAAAAAAATCTTAAATAAGTAAAGAGAGACTGTGAGATGCATTGTTTTTCTTGCTTATATTGAGCTGGTAAAAAAAAAATTGTTTGATTTTAGGGTTCGGGCTTGCTATACTCTGTAGGCCTAGGCACGCCACTGGAACAGTGACCAGCAAAAAATCATTGACTGGGTGAGGCAGAGAGGGACCGTGTAGTGGAATTTAATATAAAATGCATACAACATCAGTATTCAATAAATACTTCAATATATATTACAAAGAGATGTCTCCGTTTAAAAGCCTTTTCAATTTAACCAACGCAATGCTTTAAAATGTTAAAATCCTTGGTGGTGAGGATTCCGGGTGAAATGCACTTACACTTTTGGCCTTATCGTCACTTAACTTCAGGCCTGCACTATCTCGTTGTGGATAAAAAAAACTTCAATCAACGGAGTGAATACTTCATATTGGTTCTGTTTAGACTAAATTGCATTCTGTCCTCGAAACCAGTTTAATTAAAATCGTGAAACTCATTCAGTGTATTAGAGTGTCATAGTCAGTCTTCGTAATATTTATAAAACTAAACAAATTGCTGTCCATGCTATAAAGGTTAATGAAAATGCATAAGAAATAAAAATAATTGCAGGAAATACTATTCTTTACAACAACAATAATTTTCATGTCTACCATTATAACTATAAATCAAATTTAAATAAAAAGGCTAAATGAAAGGTTTTATTTGTCAAACGATTTAGAACTGAGTAGTTAGTTTGAAAAGTAAGTTCGAAACTAAGTAATTTGTTGGGTTTGGAATTTTTTAAACTCCTTGAACAATGGAAATAGTTTCCACCAAAAAGTTTAAATTCATAAAGAATATGAATACTTCTTGGTTTCCACACAAGTTAAAAAAAATATTGGACATGAAAATGATTATTCAATATCTTGGACGTATGTTTAATATAGATTTAAAGAGGAAAAGAAAAACAAAAATCTTTTAAGGTTCAACAGGTTAAAGTAAATAGACAACGACTCAAATTAATTAGAATAACAAATGAGAGTTGAACAAAATGAATATAAATGCAAAGATGAGTTACATTTACATTTGGCAGAACAAAAGCGAATCAAAGTACTCTTTTGTCAAATACGCTATTTTGACCAAAATGTGCAATTTGTTTAAAAATAAGTTTTCTAGGAGCTTGGATATACTTAAATAATACTCTGAGCATTTATGTGTATAGGTATAACCCTGATTTTCATGTTTTGTTGAAGTTGACGAAAATTTGGAAGATGAAATTAACGTATTAATTACGTAAATTAAAAAAGGGTGAAAGCATGTAATGAAACAAATAATATTTAACTAAGCAATACTGAAGTAAATAATAATATGGACGATCAGTGTGAAATTAAAAATGGAATCGATGAAGCATCTACAACAGATGACATTGATTGTGTTAAATATGTCAATGAACATGACATGAAATAATTAATAGATGAAAGAGTTTTAAAAAACGATAACAAAAAAAATAATAATATGGATGATTAGCATAAAATGAAAACCGTAATTAATGAAGCATCTTAAACAAATGACATTTACCTAATTATAATCAATGAAAAGATATAAATGGAGGAATAGATGAAAGAGTTGAAGAAGAACTTACCGCTCATGAAGTTGTAGATGAGAGGGTTGACAGCGGAATTGGCGTAGCACATCACGTGGGAGATGAGCGCGATGCAGGTCATCACGTCGGTTTGTTGCACATCGTATGCCACCCTAAGGACAAAACCGGCTAGAATGAGCACCTTCCTATCATCTAGGAACAAAATAATTAAGAAGAGCAAATGAGATTCGAAAGGTTTTCAAATTGTATGGTTTTGTAAAGAAGTATTATAAAACAGAGAATGTGTAGGTATGTGGAAGTAGATACATAATTATATTTGTTGGAAATTCTAACTATAGAAAAATAACATGAATCTATACGTACACCTAGCCTTTATTTATATGACCATCAGCCATTTTTTAATGTTCCAACTGCTGGGGCACAGGCCTTCCATAAGGAATGGATGGATAAGGAGGAGCCATAACACGCGGGTGGATTGGTGGATGTTAACAACTGCAAATGCAGCCGGAACCAACGGCTTAACGTGCCTGCCGAAGCACGGAAGAGAGATAATAAAATATTGGTCACCCATCCCATGACCGACCCTTGCGAAAGTTGTTTAACCTCCGCAATTGCTGGGCCAGGGCACTATACCAATGCACCACCGAGCTTATATTTATTTAAATAGTGACAGCTAAAATCTGTACTCCTAGCACGAACCTCTATCGAATACTCTATGGGAAATTTTATTTCGCTTTTTAGCGATAGATGGTGATAGATTTTAACCGCCTCTGTGGTCCAGTGGTTCGCCCACCCATGTAAGACGCAGGGGTCCCGGGTTCGATTCCCAGGTGGGGTACAATTTGTACTCGGTTTGTTTGGTTGTAGGGCTTATTTCTAGTCCGCCTGGCTAGCTACCACCATCTTACCTAAGTGACGCCATAATAACAATTTAAAAATTGTTGTGTTCCGGCAGTTAGAAATAAGATAGACAGTTCCTCAGTGATGAGGATTCCGGGAGTAGTGCGCTTCCACCTTCGGCCTTATCGTCACTTAATATCCTCGAAGCGCACTACTCCCGCTTGGCCTTCATCTCACCTGTGAGATGAAGGCCAAGCGCTATCATCCAAAATCCGCTATCCGCCAATCCGCTATCATCCAAATTACTCTCTCGATTTTTTTTACGCGCATCTTTTTTCTCAATAGATGTTCGTGCTACGGGTACTGATACTGTCTCAAAAATCCATAGGCTACATAAAATTTTAAGGACCCACTTAATATTGTCCAAATAAGTTTACCGACCCTGACCGAAAGTGGCGCCCTCAGAGGTTTTTATTTAATAAGTTGTTAATAGAAATCGATTTTAACAAAACTTTTCGTGGAATCTTTAGGGCTCATAGTCTACTATTTTTAGAAGGTATCACTACATTCCCTCGCAGTCATTCGTAGAAGTAGATAGCAAATGTGTCAAAAACGGCCACTTTTAGCAGTTTTGCTATATACTTCTAGCAATGCATGTAATGATACCGTCTAAAAATACTAGACTATGGGACCTTAAAATTCCACGAGATTATTATTAAAATTGTGTATTAGAATAACTATTTTAAATAAAATTCACCGCGGCGCTACTTTCGGTCAGAAAAGCTCTTACATAGTTTCCATTCAATAATATTTTTGTCTTTTTGGAAAACAGATAGGTACAGTAAAAACAGATCAGAAATTACGAATTTTGAAGTTATTAAAAAAGTTTCTTCGTAACTTTTCTTATTTCCAATCATTGTGTAATTTATTGGCCTTTAGTAGTCTCAAGAAAACCTTTCTACTGGACTCTTGAAATTGCGAGTTATCAGGGGATTTCTATTTGATCTCGCCACAAGAAGTTTAGGGCTTTTCTCCTTAGAGATGCAAAGAAATCTCTTTCATGCAAAGATAATAAAGAAACAAATCTGTTTCTTTGTTAAATTTTATCTATTTCAAATATTTTTTTGTATTTGTAAAATAAATATTCTCTAAAATAAAGCAAAGGTTTTAATTTTTTAACTGATTTTAGTGATGAAAACAATAAGACACAACGTCGTGATCTTACTAAAGGAAAAACAGATTTTTCTTGAGAATGTTAATTGTACGATCTTCGGAAAAAAATATAACTGTGAGCCGTTAATTTTCTTTTGTTTATAGTATTGTTTGTTGTTATTGTTGATAACTGGCGGCGATTATCGAAGGTCGTGATGTGTAAAGTAATTTCGATTTTATGTCAGTACTAGCTCCCTCCTGCGATTTCGTCCGCTTGGACATTCGGAAAATCACTAGGGGACCGGGATAAAAATTATCCTATGTTTTAATCCAGGCTATAAACCATCTGCGTGTCAAATTTCATCCAAATCTGTTCAGCCGTTTTTGTATGATTGAGAAACAAACATCCAAACATCCATTCCAATAAACTTTCACATTTATAATATTAGTAGGATTTCAATAATAGGTTTTTTTTTTTACCTTAGTACAGATAGCAGGTGTACAGGAAAATAGCATACAGCGAACATGGCGACCACAGCTACTAACATCTTGGCGGCTTTTCGGCGCGAGCGCAGTTGCCCTTCAGTTGAAGCGTTTGTGTGGATAGATGGAGCTGTCCGACGGCTAGCTGCTAACCCTTCGAAAGAAAGTTATAAGTTTCAAAGAAAATACTGAATTTCATATACAGGGTGTCCCAAAACTTTGCACTCGGAGGGAAAGTACCTTAAATATTGAAGATATGAAATTTTCCTGTAAAAAGACTTCATTTTGTTTTTAAAAAGAAACAGAACTGCATTCAAACATTTAAAAAAATCGCTTACGATTTGATACAAATTGATACAATTTGTAATAATAATTAAAATTTAAATGTGAAATTTCATGATCTTCCTTTAGTTTAAGATTTTGACCCTTTCGATTGGTATCGTAAAATAAATAAAAAAAACTTTTCGTCTTTGGTGGGTTCAATTACTGGTTAAGGCAGGCGATTTTTCAAAAATCTTTGAATGCAGTTCCAAAAATAATATGAAGTCTTATTTCAGTAAAATTTCCTATCTTCAATATTTAAAGTAGAGATGGGCAAAGGACCGGGTTTAAACCCGAGCACTGGGTTTAAACCCAATAAATACCCACATTGTATCTTATAGAAACTTTATAGTTTTTTTATTTCTATTGATATCTTAAATGCGACGTTGCTGTGGAAACAATTTCTTGTTAAATCAATATACACAAATATTCAAAGCCCGAAACGTCTCTTATTTCTAAAGATTTTATTTAGTTCAACATAATGGTCTATGAGCGTTAACTGGGTTTAAACCCAGCATAGGGTCAAAATCGGGTCCTTTGCCCCTTTGCCCATCTCTAATTTAAAGTACTTTCCCTCCGTGTGGCAAAGTTTTGGGACACCCTGTATAAGGTTTATGAAGAGTATTTATTTATTATTTAGTAAACTGTAACTTTTGTAATGAGAACATTGACCTGCATATATTTACACGAAAAAAAATGTTTCATGTCAGTGAATGAGATAAACGCATTTTCTCCTTGTATATTTGCATTATGGTCAACTTCAATGTTAAGCAGTGCAGCAGGGGCGGTCCAGGAATTAAATTTGGGGGGAGGGGGCCTCCGAGACTCGGGCCACGTTTAAAAATTGAAAAATAAATAAAGTTAGACACTGATTTCAATAATCTACATAGGCCTATTATGGATCTGCTACTAGGTAAATGTTGTTATTTCCCGTCATTTAATAGAAATATCTAGGCAATAAAACTTTTAGTAAACCTATTTCTTGATGAGGATAGGTTATTGAAATCAGCCGTTAGAATACACTAGACTAGACTTAGGCACTGATACTACCTACATAAAACATTAAAACAAAAAGTCTTTTGAAAACGATAGTTAAAATTAAGTTCGATGTATCCGCAAAGGTAATCGCCTTGTAGGGGCGGGAGAGCATGGCCCTCCTGGATCCGCCCTTGTGCAATATTAATATATCTACACATTTTTGATGGAGTAATAAACTTTGTTATACGAGCCAGCTAAACGAAGCGTATTCGCCAACTAAACACAGCCAAAACATCCTTGACAAATTATGTAACTATCAAAACAGGAGGAAGAAATGTAAAGTACCTATGTCGTCGTGGATATGGGTCCCTTTTTATAGGTCCGTTTATTTGATTTTATTACACTTGACCTTTGTATTTTCCGCGGTTACAGTCCTGAACAAATAGACGATATAAAATTGAATAAGAGCGACTTTTACTTATTTGAGTAGGAAGTTCTATTAAATGTTTCGAAGATCATTCAGTTCCGCCATCAAAAAGGGACATAAATTACGTATTTTTTATGTTTTTGCGATGTTTGGCAAGAAGCAACGTCTTATCTCGTATCACAAGTAGATCAAAGAAAGATCTATAGTCAGTTATTTGTGGTGTTACCATATTTTATAGTAGTTAATCTCCATACAATTTTGTAAAACACTTAAAGATTGTAGGAGACTCTACCTACCTTGCCTTTTTTTTTTTCTTTATTCTGATTATTAATTTTCACTATTGAGCACTAACTATTAGCTATGAAAATAAACAGAAAGGTTCTGGAATGGAAACCGCGCACTGGACGACGCTCCGTGGGTAGGCCCCCGACAAGGTGGACCGACGGGTGTCGTGCGAATGATATGATGATCAGCTATGAGCATTTGTTAAACTAATAACCATAAGTATAAAACCGGATAAATACTTACAATTATTCTGGCCAGTTGGTGTAGTGCACAGCTTATGGGACTCGGTGTGGCCAGGAATGTTGTCAGACCGCCAGAGTACCCTCACAATTTGACAATAGGCAATCATCATCAAGAGTAAAGGGAACCTGTCGAAAAAAAAATGGATAAATATACGATTCACACTATCTTTTTTAATGAAATAAGTTAGGTAAGTACCTAACGTGTTTCAGTAAGGATGCCCAAAATCGATTTGATTCATGATTATCAAAAAGGACCAATCACAATATCCATCAACTCTGAAGGCAACTTAAGCCCACTAATAACAGGCGTGTACAATATTCACCAAATAATACCTACCTAATCTACCTAAACAACATTATTTTTTTGTATATACGAAAGGCAAAACACGGGTCACGTATTTTCATTTTCAGAATCAGTATACAAAAAATGATAATGATACTTACCTTAAAAACTCACAAAGTTACAAGCTTTTTGTCAAAATATAACATGATATAAAAAATATTGCAATCGATTCTATTACTGATTCTGAACAAATAGTTTTCAGGTTTCGTATATACTAAAAATAACCTTGTATAACATCATTATCAACTAACATTCAATATAAACAACTTTACACTCACGTGTAAAGGAAAACAGCTTTTATGATATGCCATTTGAGATCACTATCGTCTGACCACGTCGATGCACATTGCATGAAGTACTGCACGTCGAAGCGGAGCTGCATCTTCCTCTGCACTTGCAGCATCACGAATTCTGGTATATCTGTTGATTAAAAAAGTAACACGAACATTTAAATTTAAGGACTGCTTATCGTCGGCGTGCTGTGAAAACATCGCATGTGCATTACTCCTAACAAGAGATGCAACAAACAGTACCTATAGTGAAAATTATTCTCGAAGTTCTCATTTAAATCAATAGATGGCACTACAATGATCGAATCTGAGTTTCTTCGACGTAGACATGTATTCCGAGGTTTTCCCACGAAAAACAACTAAAAGAGTTTTTCACTTTTGCGATTTACGAGCTTTTCACAGCCCGCCGACGTTATACACTTCTTAGATTTACGCGCGTATTATTCATTGGCAGGGTATAATGTAGTCCCTAGACGATCAAACATTTCTTGTCAATCATTTACATTGCATTACCACCACCACTACCATTTGAGGACGTGGGCTACTTTTTTAGGCCACGGTAATCTATCTACTCCGTAGTGCTTGTCAAACATCGCTCCTAGATGATCAAAATGTGATTAACAAGCCGATGCAACGTAAATGATTGACAAGCAGTTTTGATCGTATAGGGGGTGCATAAGGCCGGTAGCACACCTCCGCCGCGAAACTATCAGCGAAATTGTAGTAGTTCCGCCATGACTTGTCCGTAAGCGAAACGGCAGCGAGACAGACATTATACACAGTTTTAACGCATAGATCTAACTATGTTGCTGTCTCTTTCACGTGCGATTTCGCCGATCGGTCTCCGTGTGTAAATTAGAGATGTTACGAATGTCAAATTTTACACATTCGTGAATGCGAATGCGAATATTTATTATTTAGGTTGCGAATGTGCGAATGCGAATGTTAAGACATCAAGTATTACAAAAACTATATAAATTAATAAATCAATCATTTTTATTACTGCAACGGGAAAAACGTATACAAAATAATAATAATAATATACATTTAATTTATGACATCCATTAGTAATTAAATTTGTAAAAATTTGCATGCTTCTTTAATGCACATGTGCACTTTAATATTCTTGTAATAGTCGAAGTTCAATAAAGAATTGTTCAATAAGAAATGAATAAAAAATCGCCATATATCACTTTTCTTCACGGTGCCATAAGGAAAAACTGTCTGATTATCACAAAATACTTTAAAACACAATGAATTTTATTTGTTTACTAAAAGAGGAATTACAGCAGACTGGTAACAAAAACAAAACAATCAACAAACCAAGCAACGGAGTGAGCACATCAACAAGCAATCACAATTCAAAAACTACCCGTGTGAAATAAACGCTTTTTATAAGCATTTTATTGGTCAAATTAATGAAGTTATGCACACATTCGCATTCGCATAAAATTCGCATTGATGGATGCGAATGCGAATGTCGAAGCGAATGTTTAAAACGATGCGAACCATTCGCATGTGCGAATGCAAATGCGAATATTCGTAACTTCTCTAGTGTAAATAATGACAGTGCCACTGTCATTATTTACACTAGAGAAGTTACAGTGGTCGAGAGTCCGAGCAACAACCTCGCAGGAGGTTACTAACATCATAAACAACAACGTTTGTGCTACGACTTTTCCACAAAAAGATAACAAGAAATCGACTTTCCATACAAATGTACAAACAGCTGATCTGAAAGATAAATTGCGAAGTGGCCATTAGAACAATATTTTAAATGATACGGGACATGTCTTGTACTGTTTGTATTTTCTGACGGGACTGAAAAATTCTGTAAAACAATGAAAAATTAAATGTTGAACGATAGAAAGCTACAAGGCTAAGTCATAAAACGTCTACAAAAAATGAGGTTTTTCATATCATATTCATAAATGTAACACTAATTCAACATATTCATATACTACAGAAGTTGTATATCCTGTTTACATTTTCTCTGTAATAAGAACAGAATAGCAAAACAATGGAGCTGTATCCATTAGAATTATTTATAAGGGTTCGCGACATTAATCATGAAATATCCTTCCCTACGCAGCATCGTCAGAAAATGATAAGGGAATTTATGATGGAACTTCTAAGTTTTAGCTTAGATCTTACATTGTAAGTATCCAGTTTTGTTTATAAACATTATTCAGACAGGAGACGCAAAACTTTTATTAAAAGGAAAGTAACGAGGAATTTGCTTTTGATCTTTGTTCAAAATGGAATGTTTTACTTTATATAATTAGCAACCGTAAAGTGCTTCAAGCATTATTCATGTTGTTCTTCCTGTATTTTTAATTTTAAAGTGTCGCGTAAGTAAAGCAGTGTTGATCTGATAAGTAATATGCATCAAGTAATTTGTTGACGAATCATAAGTAGGTATTCTCTTTTTCTTGAACCAGAAGTCTTTTAACATAAGTACTTTATTTTGTAGGCAGCGATGTCGAAACTTAATCTATGGCTAAGTAAACGGTCTGTGAAATATGTAGTGCGTCTTTTATAGGTAATGCATTTGCGTACTACGATTAGATGCATAAGGGTTAAAAAGTAACATTATGATGTTTTAGCACTATCCTATGAATATAGCTCATAAAATCTGACAATAATCCACAAATATTATTTATAAATATACATTTAAAATTTTTATGACGTTTTAGACTTTGAATACTATACTGTTTTAGTTCTGCAACTTTTTCAGCTGTAGAATTGTATTTATTTAAAATGTCTGTTAGCAAACAATGTCTGTCTATTGCCTAAAGGGGTCTAACTATTAACATCGCTATAGAGGAGTAAGCGCATTCACCGTGTGCTTGCGGCTGTTAAGCAACTTTTCCAAGGCTTGGTCACGGCATTGGATAAAAGAGCTCCCATGCGTCGGAAAGTCGTTGATCCCAGCTTGTCGTCTCTGGTGGCAGTTAGAGGTAAGATAGCCAGTTCCCCAGTGAAGACGATTCCGGGTGTAGTGTGCTTCCACCTTCGGCCTTATCGTCACTTAACATCTGATGAGGTGAATGTCAAGCACTTTCCCGTTGTGCTTAAAAAAAAATTTCGTCTCTGGTTGCAGTCGTTAACAGCCACCAATCTGCGGATTGGTGGGCAAGGATGGTGGATTCAATGCGTTGGATCCATCGTATTTATCCAACCATAAGGCATGTTTGTGCAATAGTGGGGACATTTTAAATAGTTGGTGACCAAACGTAGACTTACTGAAAAGCAGAGATAGTAGCCAGATGATCAGGATGGCGGTCTTGGCCCGTCCAGTGGTGGACTTGAACTTGAGTGGGAAGCAGATGGCGTACCAGCGGTCCACGCTGATGAATGTCAGCGTTAGCACCGAGACCGTCACTGAGACCGACTGCAAGGGAAACTTCGTGGTTAGTAAATATACAGAGTGTAAAAAAAGTGACAGCTTTAAACCAGGTCTGAGTATATTCTATGTTTTATAATAGCTTTACTTTTCATTTAATTAAGACTGAAGTAATGGTACGCATATTTAAGTACTTTTATTTTTTTTATATTTTCGTCACTATGTTTAAACTTTCCTATACAATAGTTCCCTGTGGTAACAAAATAAAAATTTTCACATCAAACAGCTGTTTAAGTAGCTTAGAAAAAAAAAACCGGCCAAGTGCGTGTCGGGCCACGCGCCATAGGGTTCCGTAGTTACCTTATACCATACCATATTTAATACCACCTATCATTTTTCGTCTGCAAAAATAACTTTGTTTTTCACAGTGTTGGTATGAATGACAAAGTTATATTTGCGGTTTTGGAAAATGTGATATATCTCGAAAACTAATTACTATATCTCGTTCAAACCAATTTTTGATGAAAGTGTTTATTAAGATCTACAGCATTTTTTTTTTAGATTTTTGACTCTCTTATTTCAAAAGTTAATGAGGGGGGTACACTCATTTTACCACTTTGGCAGTGTATATCATTCAAACGGTTGACTTTGAGAAAAAGTTGTCTCAAAAAACCTCAATGTAATTTTTAAAGACCTATCTATAGACACCCAACACATGTTGGTTTGAAGAAAAAAAAAATTTTTCAGTTTCTGTTCCATGTATGGGGAGCCCCCCCTTAATCTTTTATTTTTGTATTAAATTCGTTAAGCGGTTAACAGAATACATCTACCTACCAAGTTTCAACTGTGTAGTCTTAATACTTTCGGAATAAAAAGTGGCTGTGACATACGGACAGACAGACAGACAGATTTGACGAATCTATAAGGGTTCCGTTTTTTGTCATTTAGGCTACGGAAAACCCTAAAAACATTCCTCTGAGTTTAATTTCGTCACTGTATCAAATAAAGGACCAAATCAGTACTAATAAAAAGTAACGCTAAACTAAAAACATACTTACTTACAAAAGAATTTTAATGGAAAATTGTATAAACTTCAAGCAACTGTAGTTAACACACATATTAAACTGTTTTTCTTTATAATTTAAGTAGGAAACAACAATTTTATCTCGGAAAACAGAATAAATGACATTTTCCCGTAGGTGGTAATGAGGGATTTTCCAGGCAATGTTCCTTGAAAATATACTAGATGGCGCTGTCCAATTCCTGGCAGTTGAGTATATGTAGTATGAATGAACGTGGTACAAATAGTCTAACCAAAAAGAAGCATCGTAAAAATACGTATATGATTTTGACAGTATCAACTGTGTTTTTTCTTTATAATCGTTTTGCGGCGACAAAACTTATGTTGAAGATAATATTAATGTAATATGGTTAGCTTAGCGTAGTGTATACAGTTGTACTTGCCTTTGAATGACCGTTTTTTTAGGGTTCCGTAGTAAAACAAGGAAATAACGTATACGATGATTACCCATAAGATCGTTCAGTGCATCCGTCCGTCCGTACGTCAGTCCCTGTCTGTCTTTATTTTATTTTATTGGATAAGGGAAAATACAGCTCAATAAACCTAATAAGTACGTATTAATGAACAGTACCTACCTATAAAACTTCGTACAGATGAGGCGTATTCCGCGCGCGATGCGGTCTTTTGACGGATATTGACCACCTAACTCAAAGCGATAGCCATAGCCATAACAATTGCTAGAGCATTGCTTTGGCTATACGCTATGGCTATCGCTTTGAGTTCGGTGGTCAAAATGCCGCATCGCGCGGCGAATTCGCCGCAATCTGTCCGAAACATTCTGAGTTGGATCAGAGACAGAGACTACGGACGGAACCTTATTCTCTATACGTGGCTCGACATGCAGTTAGTCGGTTTTTTCCGGTTCGTTGCACTCTTAGAGTAAGACGCGCTTCTGTCCCAGAAAGAGAAGCCATACGAAGCGTTCCCCTCTGCCGAAGTACAAGCCCAAATGGGCATACGCGGTTAATAAAACCAGTTGCGCCCGGATTTCTTTCTAGACCGAGTCCAGTCGCGCATGTGAACGCTGCAGTGTTTAAAATGCCGAATTGATGAGTTGTTTGCTGTTAAAAGAGGTCTGGAACATCAAGTTTACAAAAAGACGGTGTTACATTTAACATGAAAGTAATTTTTTGTCGTATTATTGCTATTTGTTTACATTTAAACATTAAATTCGTATATTTTATTCTTGATTAGTTGTCAAATTTGTTCAGTGACATCGGGTCTGCTCGTCCATGGCTCGTCCGTACAAATTTCAGATCTGTCGCTAGATAAATCCGAGTTCTCGCCGATGAGCAACTTAGTGATGTTACCGTATCACAATGTTTGTCGATAAAGGACATGGCCTGGTCCTGCCTGCTCCAGGCAGTCTCATAAATGTGATATACCTGCGGGCTGATTATCTAATTAGAAACCACCTAGCGACCGGTCTCATTTGACAGATGAATGTGATACATTGCTACTTCCTTTTGGGGTGAAAAAAAAAACATACCAAAGAAAAGTAGCAATGTATGTCGAATGAAACCGGTCGCTAAATAGTTTCTTTTTAGATAATCAGGGTGCTGAAATATTCCTTAAATATTTATAAATTCTTTTTAACTTCTGACAGACTCACACTCAATTGCAAGAATGATTTTTATCTTTTTAATGCCACATTAAACCCTAATGTTTCATTAAAGTATTGTAGGAAGGAAAATTAGATGCATTTTAAAGCTCCTTTAAAATTTAAATATGGAAATGTCAAATTTATCTAATGAACTCTGAGGAGTAAGGCCATTTGTGGTCTTATCTAGCTTCTGATCTGTTTGCGGTTCTTCGCGACAGGCTCCTTCCAGATGGTACTAGCTGATCTGGCGAACATAGACAGCTCTACCTACTGTCCCCTTACTTTACATCACATCAAAATGAAACATCTGTTCGATCAGCCCTTGTAAACACAAGAGCACGCAAGAGTGTATGAGACTAGACAATAAGACTGAGTGTTCTTGAGTCCGTATTAACTTGTTTAAGACTAATTTAAGAACGATGACAAGGTACAAAATAATTATAAGAGCCCTGGGGCCCTATTTTTGAATCGCTCGGCTGGCGTCGAGCGCTCGTTTCTGCTAATTTTCGTTCAACATCTCATTGTTTTGAGTCATATATCGAACGAAAATCAGTCGAAAAGAGCGCTCAACGCCAGCCGAGCGATTCAAAAATAGGGCCCCTGTAAGCCTACCACTCTAATAACGTGCGCATCCTGAGACTTTTTTGCTTGTTAGGTCTTTGTTGTTATTCACCCCATGTAAAATATTTGAGTTTGTTACCTTTATTCCTTTTTCCGTATCGATATTGCTGCAACGACAGTTGGGCCCAGCCCTTTATGTCAAAAACGTGTCATATTTTGATGTGTGACTCATCCGTACACAAATTTTTGCTGTTTTGTTTTATTTTTTATGTGTTGGTGTCGTCTTTACAGTGTTCTTTTTGTATGTGAGTATGCGGAACTGCACTTGTGTGCACTTTCCCCCCCCGCAAAAAATGCCAGAATAATTTGAATAGAGTAATAATCGCTAAGGCTGCTCCCTTCCGCGATGCTCTAAGGTTGCACTCATAGACATAGAAAAATTTTCGCTGCGCTTAATTTCTATGGTTGCGCTTCTTCAACTCCTTCCGTCGCAGAATGTCCCTTTCGCTAAATGTCCCTTTCGCAAAACGTTCCTTTCGCAAAACTTCCCTTTCGAAAAACGTCCCTTTCGCAAAATGTCCCTTTCGCAGAATGTCCCCCTGCCTAGCCTACCTAGCATGACCATCGAAACACGATATGATATAGTGATTTATCGCGTTTAGCTGTCAAAAGACAATGGATTTTGACAGTTGGGTGTCGATATAACGCTATATCACGTGATATATATCGTGTTTCGTCGGTCATGCTAGGGGGGCTGGTACTTAATAAAAAAATATCACATCAAAAAGTTGTCTTTTATGCGATTTTCAGAGGGGTACAAGGGGGACATTCTGCGAAAGGGACATTGCGACGGAGCCTCCTTCCTGCATGTACGCGACGGTCAGGCATACCTTGTCAAGCATGTAAATTTTTTGGCAGTTTAATCAAATTTTGATCGTCTAGGGGCGATGCTTGATGGCTTGACATCAAGCACATAGGTATCACGTGATTACTGTGGCCTAGATTCCGGCAAACATCTTGACGCTCTTCGACGGAACGGAGTGGCGATGAGTTCGCGCATGTGCACATACGAACGGCCCATAGCGCGCGCGCGCCCACCGCCCGCGTACCTCACCGCTACGCATACCCAAAATACGTGTTCTGCGCAACCCTTACCCGATTTCAAGATGTTTGCCGGCTACTGTATCAAAGGTAGGCCACGCCCCCAAATAGTAGTGGTGGTGGTAATTACGTGTACATGCTAAAAGCCATGCTTGACCGTTTAAGGGGTACATTATGGCGCTGCTGGAGTCCAAGAACCGTAGTCTTGATTCATTGGTCGACGGTTATCGGAGTCCAAGAAAGTTACAAGGTCTTCACGCATAGTAATAATACATAGATACCTCAAAGCAAAATATAGGTACTAGTGAATAGTATTATAATAAATAATATTAATCATTTTCAATATTCACAACAATATTACATAAAGATTACAATGAAACCAAATTGTCAAAATCATATGTTTTTACGATGGTACTCTTTATTACTATAGATAGCACATTCATACATAGAGGAAATAATCACTACGTTTTACATTCGTATACCATAGTATCAAGTAAGGTTGTTGGGAATTGGACAGCGCCATCTAGTAAATTTTTGAGGAACGTTGCCTGGAAAGTCTCTCATTAAAAATTTGCGAGCTATAAACGAATTTTTTATAGTCGTTTACGCATGAAATATTATAAATACAAAGTACTTTTTAGGGTTCCGTACCCAAAGGGTAAAAACGGGACCCTATTACTAAGACTCCGCTGTCCGTCTGTCTGTCTGTCTGTCACCAGGCTGTATCTCATGAACCGTGATAGCTAGAAAGTTGAAATTTTCACAGATTATGTATTTCTATTGCCGCTATAGCAACAAATACTAAAAACAGAATAAAATTAATATTTAAGGGGGGCTCCCATACAACAAACTCGATTTTTTTGCCGTTTTTTGTTCGATATTAATAACGACAACAGGTAGACAGTTAAAATTTTGACATATGATGTATTTTGTGGCCGCTATAATGACAAATACTAAAAACAAAATAAAACTAATATTTAAGGGGGGCTCCCATACAACAAACGTCATTTTTTTGCCGGTTTTTGGTACGGAACCCTTCGTGCGCGAGTCCGACTCGCACTTGGCCGGTTTTTAATAAAACAGTACGTATTTCTGGTCCTAAAAATGCTGCGTTATGACGGCGACAATGATTTATTAACAACCAAACGACATCAATTACTTAACTAAAGCTTCTACAAAAATTTACACAGCCAGCGTTTCTTATTATTTACAACGATCTTTCTGGCTTTAAAAATCTGATACATTTTTACAGACATAATGAAGACTTTTTATTTGAATTTCACTGATTTTAGCTGTGATCGCAGCTTAAATAAAAATTTAGTATTCTGTAGTGTTCTGAGTACAAACTCACAGCCTGTGAGTTGGCACTGAGAACATTACAGAATAGTAAATTCTCTAAAGACTATACCATTATTAAATAAAACCGGTCAAGAGCGAGTCGGACTCGCGCACCGAGGGTTCCGTACCATCATATTTGCACCATTAAACCACACTGCAGAGTAGAAAAATAAAATTAGTATTGCTGTTTTAGGTCAGCGCCATCTCTCGACCGATAGTGGAACTAATTTTAACTTTTTTAGAAATTTGATGATTTCTAAAAAAGTGTGCTATATTGAGACATCGTTTTATTTTTACCGACTTCAAAAGAAGGGAGGTACTCAATTCGACCAGTTTTTTTTGTTTTTTTTTGTTTTTTTTTGTTTTTTGTATGTACACCGATTACTCGAAGACGGCTGGACCGATTGAAATGATTCAAACGTTATTAGATTAGGTAAACTCCCAAGTTGGTCCCATTTTTTAAAATTTTGAAATCGGTTCAGTACTTTTCAAGTAATCTTGAAAAAAGCACGAAAATAGTATGATTTTGTGTGAACTACCTCGATGATCAGTCGTATAACTTCTTTGTTTATGAACTGAATAAGATAATTATTTTTTTGTTGGAAAAGGGATATCTTAAGTGTAGTTCTTTAACCGACTTAAAAAAGGAGGTTCTCAGTTTGACCCGCATGTATGTATGTTTCTCCGCGATTAACTCACGTTTGGCTGAGCCGATTTTAATTTCTACCTAAATAATATACCTACACTATCTAATACAAAAAGTACCTACACTAAAAATAAAAAAATAAAAAATTGTTTAAAAAAACAAAAAACCGACTTCAAAAAACCTACCTCTAAAAAGCAAGAAATAATATTCGTAATAATAAAACACGTCTATTGAAGTCGGGTGGGGCTTTAAGAATAAAAAAAAAGGGATTTGTACTCCAGCCCCACCCGACTTCAATAGACGTGTTTTATTATTACGAATATTATTTCTTGCTTTTTAGAGGTAGGTTTTTTGAAGTCGGTTTTTTGTTTTTTTTTCCTGTAATTTTTATAGAAACTGCTATCACATAAATTATTTCAGATTTTTCTCTTTGCAAACTTCGGAGATAAGGGGGGGGGGGGGGATTTTTTTTACATTTTTCATTATAAATCGAAAACTATGCGGCCTAAAACAAAAATAAATACGGAACCCTAAAAATGATTGAAAACGTGCAAATGGCGTTCTTTCATATGATACCCCACATGCCCTAGTAGCTCCACTTCAAATTTTTAAGACCCCTTTTCAGTCCTTTTGTAAAAAAGATGTTTATTTTTTTATTTATTTCTTATTTGCAAAATAGTTGGGCAAATGTTATCTCAAACTATTCTAAATTTCAAGTTGATACCATTAGTAGTTCTCGAGATATCCAACTGTGACAGACAGACAGACAGACTGAGTCACACCATAAGGGTTCCTTTTTTACCATTTTGGTACGGAACCCTAAAAATGATGTACATATTTATCAAAAAATCGGAATGTTCCCATTGAAATAACTATCATCATCATTATCATAGAATATTAAGAATATTATACTTAAAATATTAAGAACTATTGAAAAAAACTAGCATAAATACTGTGCTATTGACTCCGTTCGCTAGTACTGTGCGCGCCAAATAAGAATAGGATTGTTAAAACGGCCATTTTTGTTTGCGTTTCACTTCCACTTCAGGGGTGTAGCATGTGCAAGAAAAGGAAAAAAGATCAAGATTGCCGTTTGACAGTACTATTCTTATTTGGCGCGCATAGTAGGTAGTTGTAGTTAGTAGGCTAGGCGAAATTGCAAAAATTGACTACTTTGAGATATTCTTTTAATTATGAGGGAGCCACTTATGCCCGGTTTCTGAGGTACTTATTGGCGGTTTATCGGAAATTTAACTTTATCGGAGTGGTATACATTATCTGGTTTAAAGTTAATTTTATTACTTTAAACCAGATAATGTGGACCCCTTCGAAGATTTCCAGAGGACCCAGTGTACTAGGGTACACTTCCCAGATGGAAGTTCCATAACCTTTCCAATTTGATCGGAAAATTAGGTGTGATTAATATTGTTATTTAGGTAATTACCAAATTACAAATGGTGTTTTTGACGTTGATGAATCCAAGTACCTAATTTCCAATTGAACCTCCGCTAGTACAAAAGGAAGCTTGAACCCTCCAACTCGTCCAATCATTGAATGTCTGGTGTCAGATAGAAGGCTGTAACTCAAGAGGAATGCAGAAAGGGTCGCTTAATCAAAGTCGGTGTCAATTAATTTACCGCCGTGCTTCCTTCAAAGCTTTGTTTTATGGCAGATGAGATCGGGACACGATATTGTTTTGTTTCATTAGAGTTGATTGGCAAATGTTTATAGATTCAAGCATTAGTGAGGGAGGAGAACCGAGCATTACAGTGCACAACCTGGCGGTCCAATCGCGCTAATTCTGAATGATAAAACCAAAACCATTACATTGTCATTTAGGTTATAAAGGATGTAAAAAGATCATCAACGAAGCCGAAGTCCACGCATTTCGCCCATCATCAGGATAATTTTTATCTTTTAGTTAGAATAAACCTAGGAAATCAATAGCTATGAAGTTATTGAACGTCAAAGACAAAAACTTTTTTTACAAGATTTTTACAAAAACTAGTTTTATAGGTACGCTATTTCCTAATTTTTGGCCAACCAAAAACATTATCAATTGTGAAGCCGAGACTTTTACTGTAGTGGTGGCTACCTCGGCAGAACTTACAGAGTAAACTGTCTTGATATACTTGGTGCCAAATGCTCCTAGCAGCATTGCAATGCACCCGAATTCTAATGTAAACTGAAACAATCTACCACTGAACTATTCAACACTTGACACTGGCAAAAATTACTTCCAAGAGGAATGTAGATTGCCAAAACATAAATAAGAAGAAGAAGAACATTATCATTTTTTTAAGTATTTCGTAACAAACAATGGCTACAAAACGTCACCAATCAATGTATTTCATGCGCATGCACATAAACGCTGCCTTTCAACTCGGCCACATACGGCTGTGTAGCACGCACCCGCAGGCGCGGTCTGTTGCGCGCGATACATGTAGGATTTATGGGTTTGGTTATGAAGTGTTGAACGAAGCGGAAGAAAGGAGATGGATGGAAGAGTGAGCGAGAGGGAACGTGGATCCGGAGAGAGAGGTTGGGGTTCGGAATGGAAGATGTGTCAAGTCAATATAATGGCGTGCCGTTGCTTTTAAAATAAAAGAAGTAAATTGATAAAGCATTTTATTAACGAAACCCTGATCCCACAAAAGTGGTGTCAGAAGTGGGATGTGCGTTCGCTAATAACTCGGATGCAGACGGATGAAAAAGTTTAATGAAGAGAAGGCACGCCATTTTGATGAAATTTTCTTAAGACGAAAGAAGTATGAAAAAAAGGTGTAAAGACGAAAAGGTGAAAGACGAGAAGACGGAGTGTGCAAGAAGAAGAAAAAGGTGAAGGAAGCAGTAGGATGACGGAAAATGGGAAAAATCGCGAGGCGACGTGGCTACCGATGCCGTTCGACACGATCCCTACATTTAACGGCACCGACAAGACGTATACGGCGGAAAAATGGGCTGAGAATATCGAAGAAAATGCCGAAATATTCGGATGGAGAGTGGCTCAGCAGCTTATTTTGGCACGGAGGTCGCTTTCCGGCAACGCGTTACTATGGTTAAAATCCGAAAAAACGTTTAAGACGTTCGACGAACTAAAATACGCGCTGCTACAGGAGTTTCCCGTCACAATAAACGTGAAAGAGCTGCATGAATTGATGGCCGCAAAGAAGAAAAGTAGAGATGAGTCATGCTATGAATATCTGCTGGTGATGAAGGAGTTGGGTAAACGCGGTGGATTACCCGACTATGCAATCATTCAATACATAATCGACGGCATTGTTGATTACGAAACCAACAAGCTTATTTTGTACGGGGCTACGTCATTTGCGTCACTCAAAGAAAAGTTACAAATTTACGAAAATATGAAGAAAAATATGATTGCCACCCCTAAAGAAAGAAAGCCTATGCATGTGATTATGAAAGAGCCTGCTAGGGATGATAGAAGATGCTACAAGTGTGGTGAAAGTGGTCATGTTTCAACATCGTGTCCGAAAGGTGTAAAATGCTTCAAATGCAATTTGTACGGCCATATTGCACCTGATTGTCGAGGCCGAGCCGTTGACGAACAAGAACGAAGTCAGCGGAGTTCGTATGCGAAAGCTGGCAGCAGTGGCACCTCGACGTCATCATCGGCGCGCGCAGCAGCTATGAGCGTGAAGTTTGACACGGAAGAGTGCGGCGGGCATGTTGGCGGCACTGGAGCGAAAACGATGTGCGTCAGTGTTCACTCGAGACCTGACCAATCCGAAGACAAGAATCCGGTTGTGCAAGTTGGCAGTAGTGGAAACTATGTGAACGACACTGAGAAGAATGAGTATAGTTTACTCTCTGAAGTCTATGAAATGCGTGAAAAGAATGAGAAGCTGTCATTAGTGTCATCAGTGGACTTCATAGAGAATGAGACACTGTCGACAGAAGATGAACCGCTGATAGAAAATAACAACGGCAGCAAGAATGGTTTACTCTCTGAAAGAGACGAGATGCTGTCATCAGGGAAGAATGTCAAGAAAAATAAAACGCTGTCAAACGCCAGCAGTAAACCTAAAAATAAATATAAATTGCGAAAGTCGCTAAAGTTAGCAGACAAAACGGTGGGAAAAAAAATATTTCAAGATATGATAGATTCCAGAAGAAATTATAATTTACGTGTGAAAGATTTTCGAAACGATTTACCTTTTCAAAAATATGGAAAATTCCGTACGGCGTTTAAAGGACTTGGTGCTACACGGGTACAGCCTTTAAGAAGGTTTTATGTATCGATTTTTGTAGATTGTTGTGGTTTTGGTAATGTTTTGTTTTATATTATTGTACTGCAGGATGTATGGATGGAACGACGACCAAAAGTTAAAATTAAGCGGGACTTTTATATTGGCAGAGGTGTGAAATTCAAAGCTCCTAAATATGACATTTTGTAAGTTTGCCCGTTAGATTTATATTTTGAGTTTTTGAATTACCTATTCTTGAAAACTTGTTGTTTTAGCTTATAAGTTGGTAAGGTTCCGTAAACTGGGTAGTGTGTTTATTTTGTTTACGAGTATTTAAAGCTGTCAAGTGGATATGTTTTGTTTCTTTGATTTGAAGTAGGGTACACCCAGTGTGGGTATATAGTGACTGTGTGAAAGTTGTTTATTATTGTTAAGGTGAGTGTCTGGTCTATAAGAGAATAATTTTGGTGTGTAAGGAGTCTGTGGGCAGCCTCCACACAGGATGGCCGAGGAAAAATTGTGGTGTGCAAGGAGTCTGTGGGCAGCCTCCACGCAGGATGGCCGAGTTGTAGGATTTATGGGTTTGGTTATGAAGTGTTGAACGAAGCGGAAGAAAGGAGATGGATGGAAGAGTGAGCGAGAGGGAACGTGGATCCGGAGAGAGAGGTTGGGGTTCGGAATGGAAGATGTGTCAAGTCAATATAATGGCGTGCCGTTGCTTTTAAAATAAAAGAAGTAAATTGATAAAGCATTTTATTAACGAAACCCTGATCCCACAAACATTCATACATTGCGTGGTAATGTATGCAATTCTTTTTTTACACCAAAAATGAAAATCGTTTCCCAGCTATAATTTTGAACAGAAATGGTCCTGATGATGGACAGAATACGTAAACTTCGGCTTCGTTGAAGATCTTTCTACACCCAAGCTAAATCTATATTTTTTTAGGTAAACATACCTAAAAAATTATAGATTTAGCTTAAGATATCTCATTTAAATCGTCCAAGATTGGCGTTCTAGGCTCCCTAGGTAAAGTTTTAAAAAAGTGTAACAAAACTAAAGCGAGTATTTTTCCGTAAACGAAACTGAATTCGAGATCCCTGTTTTTTCGTGGTTTGTCGCAAAATGTTTTTGCGCGTCAGATTCAAAAAGTTTTAATTTTATGCTGATCTTGTTAGATCAACTGCTAACGAGCTTGTATGAAATGGTAATCAACCGTCGCATACAAATTGAGAAATTTGACCAAGAGTTAAACTAGATCCTCCTAATTCTAAAATGAGGGTAAAAGTTACATGTAGTTTAAAACCGATGCTGTCACTTTTATTTGCAGAAAGAAAGGGAAAGAAAACATTCATTTAAATCAGGTCTAACTGAACCCCACGTTTTACTAAAAAACCGGCCAAGTGCGTGTCGGGCCACGCGCAGAGGGGTTCCGTAGTTGCCATATACCTACCATACTATCATTTTTCATCTGCAAAAATAACTTTGTTTTTCATTGTGTTTGTATAAATGACCAAGTTATATTTACGGTTTTGGAAAATATGCTACCTACATCTCGTTCAAACCAATTTTCGTTGAAAGTGTTTATTAAGATCAATGCCATATATTTCTTTTAGATTTTTCACTCTTATTTTAAAAGTTAAAGGGGAGGGGACACATTTTACTACTTTGGAAGTTTCTATCTTTCAAACGATAGACTTTAGTCAGTCAGTTAGTAAGAAAATATAGTTTTAGAAACCTCAATGTCATTTTTAAAGACACCCTATACCACACCATAGACACCCCACGCGTATAGGTTTGATGAAAAAAAAAGTTTCGGTTCAGTTCCATGTTCAGTTCAGTCCAGTTCCAATCGTAAAGTGGTTCACAGAATACATCTACCTACTTAGTTTCAACTTTGTAATCTTAATAGTTTCGGAATAAAGTGGCTGTGTGTGACATACGGACAGACAGACAAACAGACAGACATGGCGTATCTATAGGGGTTCCGTTTTTTTTTTCATTAGGTTACGGAACCCTAAAAAGTCATTTTCAAGATCTTTTTTTAGTGTAAAGAAAGTTAAAATAAGGACTTTATTTTTACTGATTGGCCTATCTATGGTCATAATTCGATATAATATCAAGATACTGAACAGTACTTTTTTTCGCATTTATAATATTAGTACTTACTTAAGGATATTTTAAATTATAGAAGTTATTATTTTCTCTGTATGTGACAAAATATGGGTAATTTCGTAGGCAAAAACCCATATTTGTTTTTGATTTATTATTTTTTCATTAATGTTTTGTTATAAATGAAGACACGTCATCTGTGTAATTAGTTAGTTTAATTACAACGCGGTGGTTTCATAGTATCACAGATTCACAGACTATACAAAAAGTACCTACTATGGTATGGAGTGTCTGAGGTTAGACTAAAACTGTGGTCAACAAGTGTGACGTCATTTCTGCGGCGTCGCGCGGCGCCGCGCGGTGCCGCCGATTTTGGCGTTGCGTTGTGGTGCGTCACTGCGACGCGGTTATGTGTGGAGGCCCATAATGTTTTTCTCAAGAAATGATATGAATTAAAATGTTCTTAGCAAAATGTGATTTTTAAATTGGTTCATGTGGTCATGTTAAATAGTCAATTATTTATTATAAAATAAAACCGGTCAAGAGCGAGTCGGACTCGCGCACCGAGGGTTTCGTACCATCATAATTGCACCATTAAACCACACTGCAGAGTAGAATAATTAAGTTAGTATTGCAGTTTAGGTCAGCGCCATCTCTTGACCGATATTGGAACTAATGTTAACTTTTTTAGAAATTTGATAATTTCTAAAAACCGGCCAAGTGCGTGTCGGGCCACGCGCAGTAGGGTTCCGTAGGTACATTATACCATACCATATTTTAATACCGCTATCATTTTTCGTCTGAAAAAATAACTTTGTTTTTCACAGTGTTTGTATGAATGACAAAGTTATATTTGCGGTTTTGGAAAATATACTATATCTCGAAAACTGATTACTATATCTCGTTCAAACTAATTTTCGTTGAAAGTGTTTATTAAAATCTATAGCTTATATTTTATTTAGATTTTTCACCCTCTTACTTTAAAAGTTAAAGGGGGGGGGGACACACATTTTACCACTTTGGCAAAGTTAAAGGGGGGGGGGGGGGGGGGGACACACATTTTACAACTATATCTTTCAAACGGTTGACTTTGAAAAAAAATTGTCTTAGAAACCTCAACGTCATTTTTAAAGACCTATCTATATACACCTTACAAGTATTGGTTTGATGAAAAAAAATATTTTCAGTTTCAGTTCCATATATGGGGAGCCCCCCTTAATCTTTTATTTTTTTTTATTTTTGTGTAAAAATTGTAAAGCAGTTTACAGAATACACCTACCTACCAAGTTTCAACTATGTAGTCCTAATACTTTTGGAATAAAGTGGCTGTGACATACGGACGGACAGACAGACAGACAGACGTGTCGGATCTATAAGGGTTCCGTTTTTTGCCATTTTGGCTACGGAACCCCAAAAAGTAAAAAGGGCATTGGATTAGCCACCTCCATGTTTTTAGTGCTGCCTGAGTAACGGAAAGAGATAAAGTTACGAAAAATGCAGTATCACGATATCTGCATTGGCCTGTAGTAACGAATTGTTACATCCACAGACCAACTGTGGTTACATCAAGACAAGATAACCAAACTTTTTGTTTGTGAAGCCTATTAGTAGTATAAGAAGCCTTTTGTACATTAGTCAACTTTTAAGTAGGTATATTACATATATTTGAAAGAAATATAATAAAAGTAAACAATATGGTGTCTTTTAAAATGGTTCACCGCATTTGAAGCATATTATGAAAAAAGTGTGACTGTAAAATTAATAGCTTTTAGGTATTTGATTTATCAAAACTCAATTGCGTTTAGAATAATATTCATGAAAATTAATAACTTTGTATAGAAAGCCAAGATTAAGGTTAATGAAATTTCTAAATTGAACTATAAATTTACAATTTTTGGGACTGACTTATATTAATTATAATATCGGGCTTACATAGGATTCTATGGAATTTTAGATTAAACTAAATTTGTCGCGAGCTGGCATCTCAAAAGCGAAATGATAAATTCCAACCAAATAATGTTCAATTTAAAAACTTTTACTTTGGATATCATAATAGGTACTTAATAGGTAATAAAAAAATCGACTATTAATTTATTATATACGGGTATATCTACTCAAATCTAAATAATCAAGATTAGTCTCTCAGCGGAGAACTTTTCTTGACATTTACAAAGGCAAACAAACATCTTTGAAAATGTCAAGAAAAGCTTTTAGCTCCTGTAATTCTGTTAGTCAAATATTCTCATAATCTTAAGGGAATTTTCATGAAAATTATAATAATTGTAAGCTAAGTCTAAGCATACACACGGAGCTAAGACGCGGTATGCATGTGGAATAAAATGAAATGTCAACGGAAAAGATGAGAGGGTACCGTTGTGTTTATTAAGTAGGCCCTTGTTTAAGTAACACGAGTTGACATTTAATATTTAATATTAACGTTGATATGACGATGATGGAGTACCTCTTTACTGTATAAGTATGAATAACAAAATATTCAACATTTTAGAGTTGTTTGGCTGCTTTAGCTTTTCTGAGCAATTATGGGAGACTAGAAACTTTTACAAGGCCACACAAAATATTTCTCTTAGCAAAATACTAAGAATAATAACACCTAGAACGACAGTTCTCTACAAAGCGCACTGTCAAAAGTGAGGCAACTAAAATAGCCGAAATGGCGCAGTTTTTAGATTATTAATCTACATCATTACTTAATCATACTGATTAAGTACAAAACAGTTTCAATTTTCCCACACTTATAAGACTAGTTACTATATTATTGGATTTCAGTTACGATTAGTTAACGTATGAAGGATATAAATTTGAAAACTAAGCCATTCTTGGTATTAGTTGCCTCACTTTGCATACGAGGACACGGCTTCTAGGTGTTATTATTCTAAGGCAAAATAATGATATTATTAATATTGATTGACTGACTAAATGATTCGAACAACAGCTTAAATTACATATACTTATTAGATTTTGACCTGACCATGACCATCAGCCATTTTAGTGTCCTCGCTGCTGGGACACAGGCCTTCCTTATGGGTGGATAAGGAGGATGGGCCATAACCCTCCACGCGGGCCCAATGCGGATTGGTGGGTGTTAACGACTGCGAATGCAGCCGGGACCAACGGCTTAACGTGCCTTCCGAAGCACGGAGGAGCTCGAGATGATAAATTTTTGGTCACCCATCCCATGACTGACCCTTGCGAAAGTTGCTTAACCTTCGCAATCGCAGGGCCAGGCGCTGCGCCACCGAGCTCCTCAGGTTCTGACCTAGTACTATTATTTATCCTGTGCTTTGATACAGATAGTTATGATGATAGGCTAAGAAAAGTATAGTAGGTACTCAGACCAAATAAAAAAGGGAAGACGTAATCCTCTGAACAATGCAGTGAAGCCAATAAAACTACGCCTTGGCGTGTACACACACAGTTACACGCACACACATGTAACGAAACTACGCCTTTTCTTAACAGCCAGCGTGCGAAGCGGACGTACCAGGACGTACTAATAATTTTAAATTCCATCAAAGAAAATGCCGAATTGGCTTTGGTTAAAAAATAAAAGGTATTTTTTTTATATTTTTTTACTTTAGATTAGGCCAATTTAAGAAACTAATTTGAATATTTTAACATTTGGTCTCGTATTTATTTTTTTATAAATATATTTGTCGAGCGGATATGGTCAACCGGAATGACGTCATTAGTGGCATGAAAGTTTAAGAAGGAAAACCTTTGCCATCTACTTATAGAAAAAGAACGGCCAAGTGTCATTACCTGTCATAATGACTAAATGGTTGTTTGTAAACAAATAAGTTATAGTTAATATTTCTTCTATTTTATTCATGGTGGTAAAATTATAATAAAAATGCTTACCAGTGGAAACTCAGCTGAAAAACTTTGTAAAAACTGACACGCCCAATCTACCCAAATTGCGAAATGTATTGTATGTATTGTGTCTATTTTGGATGTAGGCTACATGGATGAAATTGTAACGATTGCTTGTGGACTGATAAATTTGCAAGATAACATAATAAACATTGTGAAAATATGTGCATACTTTATTTCTATTTACAAACATTTAATAGTAGGGATGTGGAAAAAATTACGAGATAAGTTCATCGATATTTTTCGGGCGATATTACATACTCTGATATATCGATAGATGTTTTTACAATAATTTTTCCAAAACATTTTTTTTGTAATTACGTATGGATTCTAATAGTCGACACTATTTTGTCACTAGAGCATTTTGATTTTTTCCAACTTTTGAGTCTTAAAAATCATCGTAAAATTCGTCAAATCGAGCCAAAATTTCGCGTAGGGGTTTATTTTGCTATTTTTTATGTTTTACAATACCTTAAAATTAGAATCCATTACTTAGTCATCATCCCATTTCATCCCATTTTTTTCTGAGAAATATTACCTATATCGATATTTTTTCACTTCCACCTTCCACCATCCCTAATGCCGAGTTCATTGTCAAAATTGTCTTTGCCCCTTTTTTCTTTTTTTTTATTATGGCTGGGGGATCTGTATGTGATGACGTCATATGAAGGTCATTTGAAGGTTAAAGCTTTTTATTGAATATTATAAATATCTTTAAAAATATAGACTTATTTTTAAATTTAATTAGTAGACACTGTACCGAAAGCTTATTCCTCGAAATGGTTTTGAGATTTCCAGTCATGTTCAAAAAGTTATCAAAGCCAATTGTGTAGTGAAAAGGTGTAAAAACCAATCTTCGACACATAAAAAGCAGGATGGAGTCACATTTCACACGTAAGTAAAATTGGAAACTAATATTTTCACTAATTCAAAATAAACATTAATGTATTACTTGAAACACAAAACCTCAACACAAGTGTTGCCATGCCAAACGTTCTATTTTAAACCTGTTATTGGGTAACATGGAAAATAACGTAACGTTATTTGTTTCTTGTTAAAAATAACGCGTTAATTATTTCTGTTTCTGGACTGTTTTTACCCACGACGGACGGAACGGAATGGAGGTGGTATATGCGTTTGGGGTTAGAATACTGTGATCCATCAGTATTTAATTAGGGGCCTATTTCATAAAAGATTAGTAAATTTACTATAACAATTTACCATTGTTGTTATTGGGGTAGAACTGTTTCTTAATAATTATAAAACATAATCTCTACCCCTATAAACTACTACAATGGTAAATTACTGTACTTTTTCATACTTTTATGAAATAGACCTCTGATTAAATACTGATGTTCTCAGTATTTACCACGCGTGTAGCCGTCGCCTCAGAGGTTGTTTGTTTGTTTGTCTATGTCTGTTACCATTTTCTTCGGAAACTACCTTCTGGGGGCTTACCATCAGTAAATAACAAACCATCCTTGAGCCGTTCAGTTCAAAAGCAGGACTTAAACAGGACTGATTAAGGCCTGCTCTTGAACTAACCTTTGAGGTCATAGTACGAAAAAGTGAGGCAGTTCAATATAAGTCCTGCTATAAGAGCTCATAGTAAGGCCCCTGGGCCGATTTCAATGCAGTATTTGTCGTTTTTCAAAAATTACTAAACCGATTTCGCTACGGCTTTCTGTAATGGTTTTTGGCGATGCTTCTTAGATAAGTGTTATAGTATTTAGCCGCTAGGGAGTGCTGCAGCATCATGTTTTCATTTATCTCCATAACGGTTTGACCGATTTAGATGCTGTTTTTACCTGACTGCAAGAGGGTTATGTTTTTCGCGCGTATCTTCTATCTTGTATGTATGTAATATTCTTTATTACCTCATATCTTTTAAACGACTGAACGGATTTCTATGATTAAGATATCGTTAGATTCGTCTTGTCAGCCCAATTGTTCTTAAGAAGATGGCGTTCTAAAAAACTTCTTAAGAAGGTGGCGTTCTAAAAAACCAACATGGCGGCTGTACGGTGCTATTATACGTAGTGGAAAAAAATTTTTTTTAGAATACTGCTAAATGGGTATCAAATTAAAGGGCTTATTATGAAGATTTCGAAAAGGTATATCATAACCGTAATATATGATAACTAAAAAGATATAAATAAAAAAATAAATTATATAATTAAAAAACCCCTGCCTGCCGCAGAAAAGACAATAAAAAGACAAGTCAACTGAAAAGATGGAAACAAGACTAAATATTAAAGGTAACATAATAACATGCAGTTGGAGGTATATAATTCAAATAATTCATAATGTCACTTTCTTTATGCATGCCTCAGAGGCATGAAGGCACAAGTCAGGCAGATAAGGCAGATAAATATTAAAGGCAACATAATAACATGCTGTCAGCAGCATGTTATTATATTGCCTTTAATATTTATCTTGTTTCCATCTTTTCAGTAGACTTGGCTTTTTATTGTCTTTTCTGCGGCAGGCAGGGATTTTTTAATTATATAATTTATAATAAAGCTAAAGCTTCAGTAGATTCTCTCTCTTTTTAGCACTAAATAATTCATAAAATTAAATTATAAATCAACATAAAACAATTATAAATTTTGTTAAAGTTTTAATTTCTGAACGTCTAAAAAAAATTCATCGCTTGAGGATAGACTCATGGGTAGCTTCAGTCCCCCGTGACCACGGCAGCTGCAAAGTTGCCGAAACGTCCCAAAAATCAAACCAAATACCAACTAATTACCAAAGTGCTTTCAATAAAACCGCGCTAGTATCCGTTAAAAATTGTTTTATTTCAATATCTCCCAATTTAAATTAATTTAGGGTAGGGTACTATACATATTGAAAGAAGGATGTTATGAGTTTGACTGATTGACTGATGGAAAGAACAAATCACATCATGCAACCATCAGTCACTACATTACACGGTAGGTTAATCATCAGTCACAGCCCGTGACTGTGGTTAAACTGACAGCAAAACCTACCGTGTAATGGATGCCTAACATGTCAGAACAAACATCTTGCCTTAAATACACGAAACTTTAGTATTCGTTAGTTTTATTTTTTATATTTTTCCTATTTCCTTCCTACTTCCGCCACTACTTTTAAAGCGAGCTACTCACAGCCCTGCATGCAGGGCTTTGAGAAGCTCACTTTTTCTATCTATCATTAGGCGACGGCTACACGCGTGGTAAATACTGTGATCCATCAGTATTATTTATCAGGGATCTATTTAATAAAAGAATAAAAAAGTACAGTAATTTACCATAGTAATAGTTTATTGGGATAGAATTATGTTTTATAATTAATAAGAAACATAATTCTACCCCAATAATAACTGTGGTAAATTATTATAGTAAATTCACTAATCTTTTATGAAATAGGCCCCTGATTAAATACTGATGGATCACAGTACCAGGCGTGTAGCCGTCGCCTCACACGGCACCCGAGTCAGAATAGCTGAATGCCTATCATAGTCTGCGTCTCTTTCATCAGTGATAAATAAAAGAGACGCTTTGATAGCCATTCAGAAAACTGACAAGTTTTAAGAGCTTGTAATACCCCCCTTGGGACCGTATTATGATCTCTTGAATCCAGGCAGTTTTTTGTTTTGATTCTGATATGTGATAAATAACGTTATTATTTCATAACGCGTTATTTTTATAACATTGGGGTAATATGAATTACTATGGCAACACCGGCTCACACACTAATGCATGAAAAAATTGGCTTCAGTTCCTTGCTTGGAAGACTCCGTCTTCCCTTTTTATTTGGTCTGAGAGTAGGTAGAATATTAAATAAAATACTAGAAAAAGATCAGGGGGCTAATTGTCTAATTTTAAAAATCTATCGCAATCGCTTTCGTTTGACAGATGGATGTGACACACTGCTGCATTTCTTTGGTAAGTTTTTATTTGTGCCAAAAGAAACTTCAAAGTATTACACCCTGAAAGCGATTGCGATAGATTTTGAAGTTAGACAATAGAAATGCAGATCGCCACCAGATCGCCATTTTCTCAGGCGGGACTCGAACTTACAACCTTTGGAATTTCGGTCTATTGCTCTTCCAACTGAGCCTACCAAGGTTTTAGTGGGATCGTCAAAATTGGGACTGAGTTGGAAAATCATTGGACCGGACTTCCAAAGGACTACCAAAGAAATGCAGCAATACGTCACATCCATCTGTCAAATGAAAGCGATTGCGATAGATTTTGAAAATTAGACAATAAGTAGGCTGATCAATTCTTGGACGGGAATCGAACCCGCGACCTTTGGATGTCCGGTCCAATGCTCTGACCGCTGAGCTACCGAGTCACTAGTTGTATCGATGAATTTCTTCTAGTACGTTATTTCACCAATGTGAGGAATTACCTCGACATTCAATTCAAATATATTTCCAGATATTTTGACAATTGATTAAGATAAAATAGCTATATTTTTATAGTATCTTATTTATTCATTATAAGTCAAAATAGCATTGTGAATGCTAAAATCTTAAATTCGAAATATGTAGTAGTAGTTTATTAAAACTTTCTGAAGAAGCATAAAAAACGGTACCTACTTTAACTTAGTTAAAGTTTTATAACTTCGTGCTTGTTTCTAAAGAACGCAAAAAGTATAATGCTGAATAAATTGATGCAATTTATTCTGCTAATGAAATAACTCCTTCTAACATTCTTTTAATTAGGTAATGAGGCATTTTCGTGCTATGTTAGCTTATCGACCGAGCGAGCGCGAAGCGTTTGTTTCAGCTTGAGCAAAAATACTTTCGTATGTGCGTCCGGCTGTCCGTCTGTCCTGTCTGTCCGTCTTCTCTCTCGTGAAATTTTGTTAACAGGTTCGATAATTATACAACGTGTTTTAAAATAACCCCTAATGCCGAATATGGTAGATAGGGGCCATCAAACTGAACAACTTTTACTATGGGATGGGACCAACTCTGAAATCGCAAAGAAAATAAGCTGTTTCATACATTTTATAATTTCGTTATTATTTTTTATATGAAACAGCTGATTTTTTTCGCGATATCAGATGCTTGTAATCATGATTGCAACCACCCCACTGCGGGAACCAAATGATTAGAATATCAGGGTGTATATTTTTGGTCGATTCAGTTTTTCGTTTTTTTTTTTCAAAATAGCTGGCATATCTCCATTGTTAAAACGATGTGTACAGCTCACAGAGCCACTAGTTGCAAAATAAGCCTTATGTCATTAATGCGTTAGTCTTTGACCGTTTAACACCCGTATTCACAAAAAATACTATGAGATCTCACAGTGCCCGCGAACGCACAGCGTCCCAACTGTTTACCCATCACACGTACAGTACGAGGCAAAGATCTTGACAATTCTTCAACGGATTGGGGATAAGTTCACGCATGTGCATTTGCGAGCGACAAATAGCGCGTGCACCTCTCCCGCGTACCTCACCGCTATGCTACACAAAATACGCGTTCCGCGCAATCCCCACCCGATTTTAAGATGTTTGCCTCGTAATTGTAACATGTAAAACAAACGAATCAATCACAGAGCCCTATTTCAACGCAGTGCGTTCTCATGCAAGAGTCGATTGAGTATTGTTCTTGAATACGGGTGAAAGTTCCTTAGAATCTAGAATGCCCCTTGAAAGTGGGCCCAAGCTAACAATAGACTTGGCTTGCATTGTTCTCGCTCAAACGACGTTGCATCGCTTATAAATTTAAATTGCGTGAATTTTAATAGACATTGAAGTTAATTAAATGCACTACTTAGCTTTGGAAATAGATAATTTCCTTATTAAAGTATAAGTACTTAAACCGGCCGCCCGCGGTTTAAGTACTTATACTTGGTTTCATCCACGTGGTTCCCGTTTCCGTGGGAATATCGGAATAAAAAGTATTCTTTGTCTTAAATTAGGCTATCTACTTTATGTGTGCCAAATTTCAACCAAATCCTTTTAGTAGTTTTTGCGTGATTGGGGAACAAACATCCAAATGCAAATTTTTCACATATTAGTAGGATAGGATATAGGATAAGAAATGAGGAAGAGCAAATTAAAGGACCGGAATTATACAATTACCCTCGTTTTAATCCTTAATATAAAAAGTCTGGAACGGGTGGTAGGAAAATATAGACGATTCAAAAGTACTTAATAATTAAGTTTATTTGAATAAAGCTTATTTGACTTTGACTTTGACTATAATATGATAAATGCGAAAGTCCGTTTTTTTGTTAGTTTATTTGTTATGCCTTCACGTCTTAATGATTGAACCGATAATCATGAAATTTTGCATACACGTTGTTAGGGGTACTGAAAAGGACATAGGGCACCTTTCATCCAGAAAAAAACGAACAGTTCCCGAGGGATAGCAAAAAACTGTTCACGTAGACGAAGTCGCGGGCGGTCGAAAATAAAAAACCGGCCAAGTGCGAGTCGGACTCGCGCACGTAAGGTTACGTACCAAAATCCGGAAAAAAATTGTTTGTTGTATGGGAGCCCCCCTTAAATATTAATTTTATTCTGTTTTTAGTATTTGTTGTTATAACGGCAACAAAAATACATCATCTGTGAAAATTTCAACTGTCTGCCTGTTGTCGTTATTAATAACGAGCAAAAAACGGCAAAAAAAACACGTTTGTTGTAATTCTGTTTTTAGTATTTGTTGTTATAGCGGCAACAGAAATACATCATCTGTGAAAATTTCAACTTTCTAGCTATCACGGTTCATTAGATACAGCCTGGTGACAGACAGACAGACAGACAGACAGACAGACAGACAGACAGACACACAGACGGACAGCGAAGTCTTAGTAATAGGGTCCCGTTTTTACCCTTTGGGTACGGAACCCTATAAAGACGACGAATAAACACGCCGTATTTTACGTCAAATGACATCGGTTTTCATAGACTTGATGTATGAACTAGAAACACCCTTATTAGGTATAACATCGTCAATGTAAAATACGCCAGCGTGTTAACACGTGTTATCACCCAGATATTATCCTACTAAATATTTTAAAATATGTGAAATTTGGGTTTTTGGATGTATGTTTGGACGTTTGTTTCTCGCAATCACGCAAAAACGACTCACTGGATTTGGATGAAACTTGGCACTCAGATAGTTCATAGCCTAAATTAACACATAAGATACTTTTATCCCGGTAAGAGGTTACTTAGAGATTTTCCGAATATCTACGCGGGTAAAGTAGCTGGCGGAAACTAGACCTGTTTCCTCGTGGTCTTACTAATTTGTCCTACTAGTGGGACCACGAGGAAACCCTATTCAGTTATAAAATTTTAATAATTACAGAATTTTCGTAATCACGTGACCTTTTTCCTCCCCGTAATTCTATAAAAGCGACAACAAGCACAAACTTTTACTAATCAAAAAAAATATTTGTTTGTTTTCTTGGCGGATGGTGAAAAGCACGAATTTGTTTTGGCAAAGTCGCGTCAACTTTGAACAGTATTGAATTTTGTTGTAGGTTTGAATTAAAAGATGTTTTACGTGGTTTTACTTTGATGAAATACTGGAATAATTATATTTACATTGAATTCAACTTTTCTGGAGTGATATTTTAAAGTCCTTGTTGGTTTTTATTGCTATACTTTTGTGCTTATTAGCCCGGCCACACACACTACGGAATCCTGATTCGGAATTCCAAACGGAATATCGATAATGCATGAAAATTCCGTAAGGAAAAATCCCGCATGTGTGTTGTAGATCCATAGATTTGTATGGATTAGCTGCGTTCGGAATCACATATGTACGGAATTCCGTCTGTGTGTGGCCACTGTAAGAGTTAAGGTGTAAAGTCAGTTTTTGATAAACTACATCGCTACTGCGTCTTCAGTTCATAAGTAGCATTAGAACTAATCTCGTACTTACTACTAAAACCAGAAACAACAGTAATATCATAATCCCTTCAATCAGGGGCCTATTGCATAACAAAATACAACTAATATTATTAGTGATTTTCCATAGAAATTCACCACTAATAATATTAGCTTGTAATTTGTTATGCAATAGGCCCCAGGTAGGCTAGCTATAGTAAATAAATATATTTTACTGGTTTTATCTAGAAATCTATGGAATCTTTATGTTACTGTAAAAGCCCGTATATTGATAAATCTTAGGTTTAACTGTAAGGAATTTATAAAATGGAGACCATTTTTCGGGCTTTTACCATTAGAGTTTAGCATATTTTAGGTTTTGCCAATGACGGTTTGTACATAATCACCTCTTATTTCTGAGGAGCTCGGTGGCGCAGTGGTTTAGCGCCTGGCCCAGCGATTGCGGAGGTTAAGCAACGTTCGCAAGGGTCGGTCATGGGATGGGTGACTAAAGATTTATTATCTCGAACTCCTCTGTGCTTCGGAAGGCACGTTAAGCCGTTGGTCCCGGCTGCATTTACAGTCGTTAACACCCACTAATCCGCATTGGGTCCGCGTGGTGGGTTATGGCCCGTCCTCCTTATCCGCACCCATAAGGAAGGCCTATGCCCCAGCAGTGGAGACATTAAAAATAAATGGCTGATGGACTGGACTACATCTCTTATTTTGTACAAACTCACATTTTATATCACTTATTTTGTACAAAAACACATCTTTTATCATTTACTTTGTGCAAAATAAGCGCCCAGTTTGTAAGTGGGACGCTATTTGTAGTGCCATTTTTGAGACTGACCGGACATCTAAGGTATTTTTGATAGAAGCTTTAAAAAAATAAATAAGTTAAAAAAAAATAAAAACACGACTGCCCTGCTAAAAACAAACTAAAAAGTTAAATAACAAGTGTCATTGCAGTCGGGGGACCGTTTTGTGGAACAATATTTAATCGAACAGGTCCCCCGACTGCAATGACACTTGTTATTTAACTTTTTAGTTTGCTTTTAGCAGGGCAGTCGTGTTCTTAATTTTTTAAACTTATTTATTTTTATTTCACACATTATTTAGTGACAAATTATATATTTTTGAAATGTGCTCATTAAGGCCTTTCATTTGAAGCCCATATTATAATAATTGAAGAAAAAAAATTTGTTTTTCACATTTGAAGATATCGTCATACAGTCGCCACATTAACTTTAAAAAAAAAAATATAGCCAGTGTCACTCGGAATGATGTAAGGATTCTAATATACTCACAAACATACATGAACCCGAACACATATACACTCTTTTTGCTTTGGGCAGTCGTGTAAAAAAGAGTAAAAGCATTATTCTTAGTAAGCTTCAGATCAGAATTTATGTTCTCGAATGATAAGATTTATTGTCATAACCACTAAATAAGATGTCACAAGCAAAAGGTTAACCCACTTCAGATACAAACGGTTGGCCATTTCATTAAATATACGTGATGTCAATTGTGATTACTTGGAGTAGTATGTTACGGCTAATACCCGAAGTGAGGCTAAACCTAGTTTTAGCCGGCTAAAACTAGGTGTAGCCGATAGCTGATGTTGTTTGTGTAACCGATATGTGTTATTTCTGTAGGTCTCGAATATACACTCTAAAAAATGAAGGCCAACTAAGAGCAATTTTCTCTTAGTAGATCTTGAATTGAATGAAACAATTATGATAATATTTAATAGAATCAAAGCTGAATAGTTAAATCAACATGTTAGCCTGTGATTGAACTAAACACGTAGTGTGTTTATTAATTCTAAGAAGCTTATACATAGTTTCAACTATTATTGACTTTTCTTGCGTGATTCGATCATTTTTATTTGTTATCATCAACAAATAAATATTAGAATCAATCAATAATAAAGTATCAATATAATTAAGTAAATAATGAATTTGACAATTCTCATTATTAGATGAATAACTTCGTCATCATTGATTTAACTAAGACCTATTGCTAAATCAACTAAAACTGTAATCTTTAAAACAACAAATAAAAATATTCAAACCAATAATGTCAAGTAATCAATTTTATCATTTAACATTGTTGAATTAACTATGAATTAAATGGTAAATTCTAAGATTATGTTGTTTAAATATTTCATATTACTTAGTTGGAATAAACACAATAGTTTTCATAAACAAATAGGTAGATAATGTTGAAACAATTATTAATAAAGAATCAAAATCTAACTAGGTTTAGCCGCACTTCGGGTATTAGCCGTAACATACATAAAATTATCACTAGTTTAAATATATTACGTTCGTTATGTAAATAATAGACAAAAGCTTTTCTTATTGTTTTTTTATTTAGGGTAATGCAGCGGAGCTGCTCGGCATGGTTTGTGGCATAGTAGTGGCATGCATTCCATCCTGCACGCGTAGCATGAGCAAACGAGACTCTTGTCTACGAAGACTTGTCGTCTCGACCTTCTCGATTGCTGAGCACATTTTGACAGACAGGTGGGACTCGTTCTCAGAATTTCGAAACCTTTTAATGTCTTTTAATAAAAAAAAGCGAATTTTAAAGGTAATCTTTTTATTTCAACACCAATAAACGTCAAAATTATCTTGATCCGAAATAATTTAGTTTAAACATGATTCTCATTTTTTTTATAAGTTCTAAGATAAAGAGGCACTCAAGAAAGCGTTCTCTTCCGTAGACAAGCTCTCTCGAGTTCGAGAAGAATAATATTGCCAATAGAAAATAATTACTTTATTTCTCATAAAGCACCGTTCCTTTCTATAGATTTCACAACGCTAAACTCTTAAAACTAATTAAATATAGCTGTATGGATATAAATTCGTTTGCCTTTCTTTTATTGAGAGTATTTTGAAAAGATAACACAGACTACTAACGAAATTGTTTATTTAGTAATCTGTGTAAAATGACGAGAAAATTACGAAATATTAAAATCAACGTATGAAAATAATTTTAATTTAAGTTTTTAAGGAATAAAATATAAGCACGGATAATTTAGATTTTTTTTTATTGCGAAATTTAGATTCATATAAAATAAAATACGTAGAAAACTATTTCGAATCTTCTTATTAGTCTGTGATTCTCTCTCGACCTTCTCGACTACTCAAAGGGTGGTAGACAAGTTTCTCTGATTCAACTGTCAAATTAATGTCAGTTGAAGAGAAAAGCTCGTGTTTGTCGACTTTTGACATTAGGCCACGACAAAGAACAATACGAGTCTACAAGTTGTAAATGCGAGCATGAGTACCTCGATCTCAACCCGACAAAAGTGACATTTTGGTGTAGACAAGCCATTGTTCTCTGAGTCGAATCTTATCTCGATGTTGGTCATGCTACGCGTGCTGATTGCGCAGCGCGCTATTAACGCATGCGCCCCGAAAGATGTCACTGTGCTGTTTACATTATTTTCTAGACGGCAGTGTTAAATTTTTTTCCGATTTCATGACCTTCTTTAGATTACTTTGGTCCGACATCGCTTCTCGGCCTTTTGGCTAAGACCAAAGTGAAGTATCTGTACTTTTCAGCTTAATATCTAAAAAGTTCCCTCACTGAGGGACCAGTATATTAAACTGATTTTTATAACTCTACGGGATGTTTGGGATGTTCGCTCTTAGTTGAACTCACTAGGTGAATTAGTTCTAACAAACATCTTTCTTGTTAATATGGACCATTCTCTTAGTTTAACTCACTAGGTGAATTAGTTCTAACAAACATCTTTCTTGTTAATATTGACCAAGCTCTTAGTTGAACTCACTAGGTGAATTTGTTCTAACAATATCTTTCTTGTTAATATTGACCAAGCTCTTAGTTGAACTCACTACATGAATTAGTTCTAATAGTCATCTTTCTTGTTAATATTGACCAAGCTCTTAGTTGAACTCACTAGGTGAATTAGTTCTAACAATTATCTTGCATGTTAATATTGACCAAGCTCATAGTTAAATGTACTATGTGAATTTGTGAGTACAACCATTTTTTGTATTAATATTGAATAAGATCTTAATTGCTTTAGCTAAGTAACAATAGTAAGACCAATTTGTATCATCTTATTTGAATCATCTAACGTGTTGTTAGGCTCGTATGGAATCAAGATGCTTGATCGCAACTATCACAATGTTGTTAGGAGCAACCAAATTTTTTTTAGAGTGTACGAGTAGGTTAGAAATTTAAGACGAGAGCGAAGTGCAGCGGAGCGTGACCTAGATTTAGAAATAACTTTCTTAATACCCCATAAATTACTTACTCTTAGTACTAAGCACAAAGAAGGCTAGACTTAGTTTTAACCGGATAGGTACACCTATTATTAGCCGCGAACAAATCGGCTACACCTTTTTTACACGACTGCCCAAAGCAAAAAGAGTGTATTATGTGTTCAGGGTTCATGTATGTGGGTATGTGAGTTTCTTTGTTCCACCATAACTTCTAAATGCCTGAAGTGATTTGGATAAATTGGTATCGTTAGAATCCTTACAGCATCCCAAGTGACACTGGCTATATTTTTCTAGAAAAAAATCAATATGGTGACTGTACGACGCCATTTTCAATGTGAAACATTTTTTTTTCTTCTATTATTACAATATGGGCATCAAATGAAAGGCCTTGATGAGCACATTTCTAAACAATACAATGTGTCACTAAAATGTGTGAAATAAAATAAATAAATTTAAAAAATATTAAAAATATGACTGCCCTGCTAAAAATGAACTAAAAAGTAAAACAACAAGTGTCATTGCAGTCGGAGGACCTCTTTCATCAAAAATTGTTCCATAATAAGGTCCCCCGACTGCAATGACACTTGTTGTTTAACTTTTTAGTTCGTTTTTGGCAGGGCAGTCGTGTTTTTAATATATTTTTTTTTTAATTACAGTGATGGCAAATACACTCTTTACGTATACCATACCTGGCATGCTGGGCTCGGTCACTTAGCAGGAAGCCACTCCTGGTCTGTCTTTCGCCGCCCCCGGGTCCCCCGTCGAGCTTGAATAGTAGGCTCGGCGGGGGATCCGGGGGATCTAACCTCTCCCCAGAGAGGGAGGGGGAAAGAACCTCCTCCCGATCTCCCCATAAGATTACCCTTCCCAATCAGGTGGGCTGACCAGATGGGATGATCGAGAGCAGGCACCACTACCAGCTAAACCCCTTAGGTACTACTTGCTCTCTCTCCGTCAATCAGCTTCTTCTTATCGAATGAGGAATAGTGGCCTTCTCTGGTGTTAGAGTTTATCAAGCCGCCTGTAAGGCCTCTAACTTGGCTTAACGACTATTATCAGATGACAACAGCCGGGACCGACGGTTTAACGTGCCCTCCGAAGCACGGAAGCGCTCAGTTGTAATGCCACTTAACGGTCACCCATCCGACACCTGACCGGAACGAGCGTTGCTTAACAAACATGATCGAGTACGATCAGTTTATCAAGTTCCGCCATGAGCGCGTCAATCAGCTACACCTAGCTTTAACTAACAGCTATCGGCTACATCTAGTTTTAGCCGGTTATAACTAGAAGTAGCCGCACTTCGGGTATTAGCCATTACATATAGGTTATTATTATTATTTGTTAAATGGTCTATGTGTTCAGTACCTACCCATAGCACGAACAGCTATCGAAAAAAAAATAGATTCGATATAATTTTGAATTCAAAATTTGTACAGCGCCATCTACCGCCGAAAAGCGACGTGAAATTTTCCATAGATAATTACTCTATTGCACTTTTATGCGCATTTTATTTCCGATAGCTGATCGGGCTAGGGGTACAGTTACGCAGACTTTTAGTATTAAAACAGCCCCCCTACTCAAATGGCCACTTTTCTATTCTCTCGCTAACTAAAAGCTTAAAAAAAGCAATTACGTCGCAATTTTATATAAATCAAAGGGGTTACCTCTATCTGGCAGAAACTTGATGTTCCGAAATTTATTTGGAAGAACACACTTGGCAGAATCTTCTTTAAACGAATATTTTTGAGGCATAAAAATTGTTTAATATAATTATTGTTTGGCAGAATGTTTACATGTCCGAATTTACAATGGCATACTATTCAGATGGCAGAATTTCATTAGGCATAAATACCTTTGGCAAAATTTTTATTCGCAGAATTTCGTTTGGCATAACGTTTATTTAGTCGACAATTATTTGGTATAATTTTCACATGGTATACTACGAATATGGCAGAATTTCATTAAGAATAATGTCATCAAGCATATTGTAATCTCTAAAAAAATGCATTTTAACTTCAAATTGAATAAAAAATTTTCTTAAAAAGTCAATATGTTGAATTTTTGTAAATGTTGTGGTACAAAAGTCAACAACAGAACGAATCGCTGCAAAACCGATATGCATGCTGCTTGCTTGCATGCATGCATGCTTGTTTATGGTGCGTGCATGCTTGCCGGGGGGTGCAGGGGGGCTGGCCCCCCTGCTCGGGGGGTCGGGGGGCCTGAGGTCCCCCACTATAAAGATAAACTTTTAATGCACCTACCAGTAGGTTAGGTTAGGTTAGTGTTTTGACCACTCGCAGCGGAGCGAGCGAAGCGAGCGGAGCTCCACAATGCTAGCAAGCATGCAGCATGCAAGCAAGCATGCAGCATGCAAGCAAGCATGCAGCATGCAAGCAAGCATGCAGCATGAAACATGCGTGTAAGTAATACAAAATTATTCTAGATATGAATTTTCTATTAAATGTATGCCAAAAGATGATTCTGACTATAAACTGTCTGCGATATGATAGTTCTGCCTTTTAATAACTATAGATTATGAAATGTATGCCAAAAGATGATTTTGACTATAAACTGTCTGCGATATGATGGTTCTGACTGTGAACTTTCAGCGATATGATGTTTTTACTATTTAATTATTATAGATATGAAATGTATGCCAAAAGATGATTCTGGCTTACAAAATTATGCGTTTTAAGTGTATGATAAATGAGTGTATGCCAAACGATTTTTTGCGACATGAAATTTATGCCATTAGTTGTTATGCATAATGAAATTATGACATAAAAAGTTCTGCCATAAAAGGTAGACTCAAATCAAAGACATTGTTGTATTGTATGGAATTGACAAGCCTACCACACATTATTTTGGTGTTTATGGCTTATTTTTAATCTTTAAGTTAGCGAACGAATAGAAAAGTGGCCATTTGAGTAGCCCCCCCAGGTCAATGTAATGAGGGCTTTTCAAAGTGACATTTAAATAATAAAAATAGTGACTATTTGCCTCACTAGATGGCGTTGATGGAAAGAGAAGTGTCAAAATTGGCTTTTAAAAATAAACGGCCTGTACCAAAAAGGCAAGTAAGCGCTCACTGGCTGACATCTGCCCAAAGAGAAAAAATTTAAAGTTACATCTGCCTGCCTACCTGAGTACTCTGCGAAGCTTAGTAAAAAAAACACATTGACTCATACATTTTTATCAACGCCATCTATCGAGCCTACTTTTTATTTTTTGTCATTTTGAAATTACTTACATACAGCCTATTTTTTGTCATTTTGAAAAGCCCTCATTGGTTTGTACGGATGGTCTGCTGTTCAGTATCATGTGTTAAATAAAAGTGAAATGTATTTTTTTACCTTAAGATTTCAAAAATGGTGGAAATAAGAAACTTAAGTATTCTATTTTTGTTAATGAAAAAAATATTTCTGCATACAAGGTAAAAAATATAATAATTCGTATTGAAAAAAGGTAGAATCCAAAGAATCTGCAGATTAGAATCATTTTTCACACAAGAAGAGTTTCTATATTTGAATAAATATATTTAAAGTAATCATTCAAATGGAATTAATCAATGCCTGATTCGAGATATTTGTAGAAAGCGGGGAAAAATGGCCGCGATATATCAAATGATCACATTAGCACCGAGAATAAGTACACTTATTTAATGTCAGAATTTGATGGCTCTACATTTTTGTTTTATTTGTAAATACGAAATGTTGAGTTTTCCCAGACATTCAACTGGATTTCCGATTGGTAGACGGTGCGATACTTTTTAAAATACTTGGCTGACTGCTTACTCTATTGACAAAAGGTAATTATTTAAAATAACCAGCTCATAAAATTGTAGAGTACGTAAAGGTATGATATTTATTTATTTTCAACACACTTGCTCGTAAAGTGAGCCCTAATACATCGCTTTTAGGGCCATAAACCGAGCTATAACAAACGCGTGCAATAATATATAAAACACTAGGTTGTTATAGAATTATCCTTACAAAGTTAAATTAGTACCTTACTGCAAGTTCTATGCAAGTAAACAGAGCATTCCTAATTTAACCGGGTAATACAGTTATTTTTTTTAGGAGCAATATACATAGGTTTTATGCCGCTGAAAATTCATATTCATTTTTGAAATAAATAAATGTGTAAGTCCTTAATTAAGTCAAACAAATATTTATTATTATCAAATTATTCATAATTCACAATATTTTGTTATAAAATATTAAAATATTTGCATTTTATCACTTAAAATTATAATTTTGAAGTAGGCTGTATGCTCACTCATCCCTTTGTTCGCAAAATATTCTTGCGTTGGGCGTGTGAAAAAAATAAAAAATAAACCTTCGCGCCTTTTCCCATAATTGTCATATTTTGTTTTTGTCGTATTTGTTGCTGTGTGGTAAATTACTTTGTATTTTCCTCGCAAATGTGTTGAAAAACGTCGTATGAAACTTGTAAGCTTTTGCTCATTGCACACTCGGCTGAGTTACGCCCTCGCCTGCGGCTCGGGCTGCAACCCACAGCCTTGTGTGCAATGAGCAACCTAAAATAAGCTAACTTGTCTCATAATGTACTATTATTTGATTGGAAAACCAACAGCATTTATAAGCTTCAATATGTTAAACAGAAAACCAATTACAGGTTTTCACTTGTAGCAATAAATTAATACAATAGGGGTGTGAACAATTTGTATGTATAAGAGTAATTAATTATGAAATTGTCAACACTATACACACGAAAAAACTATTCGAAAATCTTACGGGATAGACACTGCTTAAAGATAAAGATAAAGATATTTATTGCATGAAACATGGTTATTAAAGATGACAAAAGTTTGAACAAGGTACACATATTTCGCCGGATAATGCCCAACATGCAAAATTTAGTCTTAGACACACTTTAGTCTTAGACACACAAAATTTAGCTTAGTCTTAGACACACCATTTGTAAATAGATCCAAGTTATGTTCATTGCACGCCTTATTCGCCAGTCTACTCGCTCGCAATACATACGTATTCTGTCTATAGTTAGTCGAAGTGGATGGTATAGATTGTCGGATTAAACCTTAGAGACGCTGGTGGTATTCTAAGTGAAAATTTACATAATAGATCGGGGCAGTCGATTTCATTATTAAGTTTTGTCAGAAAGATACAATCGGAAATATCGCGACTAATTTTTAGTGGTAGGAGGTGAAATTTTCTGCAGAGGTTGTTATAGTTGGCAGAGTGATATTTAGTTTTGGAACGAAATCTGATAAATCGCCTTTGCATGCTCACAATACGGTCAATATATTTATCGTAGCAAGGGTTCCATACTTGAGACGCATACTCCAAGTGGCTTCTAACAAATGAACAGTATAGTATTTTTAACCGACTTCAAAAATTTGAAAAGGAGGAGGTTATATATTCGTCGCGTATATTTTTTTTTATTTATATGTACGTACACCGATTACTCGAAGACGGCTAAACCGATTGAAATGATTCAAACGTTATTATATTAGGTAAACTTCCAAGTTGGTCCCATTTTTTAAAATTTTGAAAACGGTTCAGTACTTTTCAAGTAATTTTGAAAAAAGCACGAAAATAGTGTGATTTTGTGTGAACTACCTCGATGATCAGTCGTATATCTTCTTTGTTTATGAACTGAATAGGATAATTATTTTTTTGTTGAAAAAGGAATATCTTAAGTGTAGTTCTTTAACCGACTTAAAAAATGAGGTTCTCAGTTTGACCCGCATGTATGTATGTTTCTCCACGATTAACTCACGTTTGGCTGAGCCGATTTTTCTACCTAAATAATATACCTACACTACCTAATACAAAAGGTACCTACACTAAAACTTAAAAAATATAAAAATGTTAAGAAAAACAAAAAACCTTCTTCTAACAATCGCAATTTCGGTCAGAGGAAAAACTCGACATCCTCATAAAGGAGTAATCTGCCAATGAAACTACTTATTGTACCTACTTTCTATTCTGTAAGGTTTAAAATGAACGCATATTAGTTTCACGTGGTACTTTTGTACCATTTAAAACGTCACGTCACAAATTAGGTTAACAAAATGTTAATTGTCCGCCCGTAAAGTTATTTTGTCGCCCAAAAAATAAACCGCTGCCAGGTTTAGTATTTAAGTATCTCAATAACAGTCGCATTTAATTATTTCCAGTTACCTAATTAATTAATTCCCATAAAACGGATCTCTGTGTGAACGGACTCTAAGGCACTTGTACCACTGCTGACAATTACCGAGAAGCGAGTAGAGCTAGGAGCTAGCAATCAGAAAAGAGAAAACGAGCAGTTGTGTGTAGTAGAGTAGACCAAGGACCACTGTGATTTTTTTGTTGTAAGCCATGATGTAGCTATGTACAAATAAATAACTTGAATCAATCCGAAGATAACCATTATTCAAAAAGATATACATATTAACAGCACCTAGTTATTATTAGTAGAAAACATTACCTTTTAATAAAGTGATCATAATTTAGACGTTGAAGAGCTCGGTGGCGCGGTGGTTTAGCGCCTGGCCCTGCGATTGCGAAGGTTAAGCAACTATCGCAAGGGTTGGTCATGGGATGGGTGACCAAAAATTTATTATCTCGAGCTTCTCCGATCTTCGGAAAGTACGTTAAAGCGTTGGTCCCGGGTGCACTTGCAGTTGTTAACATCCAATCCGCATTGGGCCCGCGTGGTGGGTTATGGCCCATCCTCTTTACCCATAACGAAGGCCTGTGTCCCAGCAGTGGGGACATTAAAAATGGCTGATGGTCAATAGTTTCATCGCTGGCAGTGGGCGAGAAGCCTTAAGCTAATATAACAGCTAGCTCAATAATTTGCTTAGATTTGATACGTGCTCTTGCATTAATTACGTGTCAGACAACCGTAATCCTCGCACATTGTTCTCTTAATAATATTATATTCACAAATTGTATTAAATCATGAACGCACGTGATTTGAAAAGTCGAGCTTAAATGGTTAATTTAATTATAGCTACTTGTAGATTACGAAGTTCAGTGCTTTACTTAAATAATGATTAGGCCATTTTTTTCCTAACACTCAAGTTATTACTTTCCATTATTAAGGTTAAACATTAGCACGTGACTCGCTATTGTAGCACATAACGTGGTTTCTCGAGATTTTAGAATTTACACAATTTATTTTAGCGTAAACCGACAACTGGCGACAATTGGGATGACTAATGAATAAAATAACGAAACACTAATAAAAATCGTAAACATATTAAACTTTTAGAGTAGCTTGTATACCTCTTGGTTTTATATATTGCATATTAATTTGTTTCATGACCCTTCAAAGTTGGGTGTACAAGTCCATTTAAAAAGTATCAAATTTATTAAAATAAATGATACCTTTAATTAGTCCGTAAAATGTATAGCAAAGTTTAAGAAACCATTTTGATAAACACAATATTTAATATAGCTGCCGAACAAATTTCCTACACATTGCATACAAACTACTCAAGCGTGACGTCATATCTGAGTAGCCGTTAGTATGTAGCGTTTTTGGGTGAGTCCATTTGTGTGCATTTCAAACTGTGATATCTCGGGCAGTTTTCATGCTAGCGAAATAATTATTTTACCAATGTTCCTTTTTAAGAGGTAATTTATGTAACATAAAATAAAAAATAAAAATGTCATCATCCCAATTGTGAACTATGTTATGAAAGCAAAATTATCTCATATATTGCATATTTTAATGAGATAATTTTGCCTGTTGTATTTGGCAAATACAACATTAGTGTGTACAAATGTGTATATGTACACACTAAAGTTGTATTCGCCAGGATTTTAGCTTTTACACCATATATTTTAAGCATGTCCCGACAACTAACGACAATTGTTTACTATGAACTATGTTATCAAAGCAAAATTAATATGTTTCTAGTATAGTATTTGCCGAATACAACTTTAGTGTGTACAATACACATTTGTACATCGTTAGTTGTCGTGACACGCTAAAATATATTGTGTAAAAGCTAAAATCCTGGAAAACCACGTTATGCGCCTTCAATAGCGTGCTAATGTTTAACCTTAATTCAAGTTAACGTATATTATTGACATTCAAATTTAACAAATTACCTTTTTAAAATATAAATTTTATACTCGTTATGTTGTATGTTGTCCAAGTAGTATTTATGGTGATAATCCACTTAAACTTAACGTACTTATTTGTGAAGCAATTACGAAAAATGCGCAAAGTTTTGTTTACAAAAATTATTTCGGAGTAGGTATAATTGAGTTTTCTAAAATTAAAACCGGCTATCTGTCACTTTACTAATTTGTGGTAAAAAAAGAAAAAATCAGGATGAAAGAAGCTTTAATTCTTATACGAGATTTGTAATTCAATTTATGTACCAGAGGAAATTGTCACTCTTGATTTTTAATCGGTTGAACCATAGACTTACTATATTACTAACACAGTTTTACGTTGAACAGTATCAATAACGTTCGATTTCAATAACCTATCCTCAATAAGAGATAGGCTTACTAAAGATTTATTGCCTAGATATTCTTGTTCAATGACGGGATATAACAACAGTTGCCTAGTAACAGATCCCATAGGCCTATCTCTTACTGAAGATTGAGCATCAGGCTCTTTTGGCATACCTACCTGTCCGCCATTTTGAAAAAAGTCGGTTTTGGCCGCCTCTGATAAAAGTGCTGTCAATCGATAGAGGAAGATATTACAAACAAAAAGTAATGAGCAAAAAATCTTGTAAGTGATATACTTACTGAGATATTTGAGTTTGAAGTAGACTTACAAAATCAGTATTTTCTGGATTTAGTGAATGAAATATGTCAATGCATGTTGTTGTTAAGCTATTTATGTATGTAGGAAGCGTCCATGGCTTAGCTGACAAAGTGTGCTCCAGTTATGAGTATAGAAAGCACTTGTTTGGACAGACAGTTGAATGGAAAGTCGAATTTTAGTTTTTTTTAAAGTAGTAGAACAAACATTGTTGTTAATGATGTTAGTAATCCACCCCTGCGAGGTAGTTGGTGTTTTATAAATAAACATGTATAAATCAATGCAGAAAAATATATATTTTGTATTGCCTTTATTCAACTTCAAACTCAAATATCTCAGTAAGTATACCACTTACGAGATTTTTCTTACTACTTTTTGTTTGTAAAGACTTACTCTATCGATTGACATTACTTTTATCAGATGGTTATATTTTACGGTTTATTGTACGGTTTATGGATGATTATACGGTATGCCAGTCTTCATACATAAATGTCCGAACCCTTGAAATCTGCTGTATATTTTTGTCAAAAATAACACATATCCGGTTTTAATTCTATTAAACGACTTAATTATGAACTCACCTGAAAATATAAGACGATCCTGCACATTGCTGTTCCGAAGAACCATGTCTCTGTCACGTCCCATAGCACAGTAGGAGGTAAACAAATCAAAATCACCATAAAGTCCGCCACTGCGAGGTTCACTATGAAATAGTTCGTCACCGTCCTCATACTATGGTTCCTATACACTGCGGTGCACACCAAAGCATTCCCGATAAGCCCAATCACAAACACTATAGCATGTGTAGCTATCAGCACCCATTCATAAGGGTGCGGAAAAATATATTCATTTAGCATCTCCATATATTCTTCTTTTGTCATATTACAAAATTCAGGATCACCAACACATGGCTCGTCGGTATAGTTGAACATGTCGTAATCCTCCGTCGTCTCTCCTCTATCGTACATTTTACCAAACTGTACTGTCTTATTATCAAAATCTTTGTCGTTTTTAGTTGAGTTGTATAGTAAATCATCTGTTTCATATGTACTATCTTTGGTTATGTTGCTTCTTACATTATTTATTTCTAAATTAAGATCGCTATCTAAATTGTCATTTACATTGATATCTGGATATTTTCTCTTACTTCTAACTACGTTGCTACAAAGACATAGGTTCCATAGTAGAATCATGACGATCGTTTTCGTCTGCTTGTGAGACATCCCCATCTTCGTTTTTCGTCTATGTCAGCATCGTGTTAATCGCTAGTATTTTTTCTTTATCTTTGTATGTAAATCATGCTTGTTTCTTCTCCATTATTTTTTTTCATAATTTGCAGCTAGGGCACTCATCATCTGGAAAAGAGAAAATATTTTTTAGTTAAAAATAAGCTCGCGAAAAGTTTGAATACTTTTTATGAACGCTTTCCGTTTCTGTACAAATATAAAACTTTTTCTACAATTCTTGCTCTAAAAGCTTGGAGATTACTTTTTTATGTTTTGTATACAGGGTATATATAATATTTTTGAGTGCTGTGTATTTATATGGTTCGAATTCAGAGTTATTTGAACTATTATTAATTTATATTTTAACTATTTTGTGTAATGAATTATTGTTACTGTTGTCTTTTTATTTTAAAGAATACCTAAATGTTGTTACATTTTTTTACGTACTCGTATACGAGTACAATATTTTTTTACTGATAAGAACTCTAAATACAAAAGTAATCACTATTGCACTGTAAATAGAATAACAGAATATAATTTCATTATAAGTTTGCCCAAAATATTTGGGACGCATTCCCAATTTCAACAATCAATCAAATCGCACCACATCATCAATCAATTTGACAATAATGTTGAGATCAGCACCATAATTGGAGGATATGAAGGTATTGTGCCCAATTGTGACAGTCATGGTATACTGTATATCGAGTTGCCTTCAGCAAATAATGGGTTGGTGTAATAATTGATGACTTAGCGGGCAACTACCTGTAATCGGATACGCTGAAACATGTTTTATTTCCAGAGTTCGGATTTGTTCTTTATGTATTTTTGGCGTTAGTTGTTATTGAGCACGAATGTGAAGTCAAAGAGCTTTAGTGTTCGGTTTTGTTCTGTATGATTTTTAACCGACTTCCAAAAAAGGAGGAGGTTCTCTGTTCGTCTGTATATTTGTTTTTTTTTGTGTATGTCCACCGATTACTCAAAGACGGCTGGACCGATTAAAATGATTCAAACGTTATTAAATTAGGTAAACTCCCAAGTAAGTCCCATTTTTTAAAATTTGGAAATGGGTTCAGTACTTTTCAAGAAATCTTGAAAAAGCACGAAAATAGTATGATTTTGTGTAAACTACCTCGACGATCAGTCCTTCTTTGTTTATGAACTGAATAAGATAATTATTTTTTTGGCGGAAAAGGGATATCTTAAGTGTAGTCTTTAACCGACCTAAAAAAAGGAGGTTCTCAGTTTGACAACGTGAGTTAATCGCGGAGAAACATATGTATGTATGTTTCTCCGCGATTAACTCACGTTTAGCTGAGCCGATTTTTCTACCTAAATAATATTTTGGTCTAAGTTTTTATTGAACACGAATGTGAAATTTACAAAGCTTTGAAAGGCAACTACCTCCATATCTCAAGTTCTCTAAGGACTCCAAATCCTTTCAATTTTACGTTTACTTAGATACGTATCTTTAGTGATATTTTAACAATATTAATCTCATTTTTATCTCATTATATAATTTTAAGATCGTGAAATCTAAAATAAAATAAAATTTTGCTTTTCCTTGTTTAATAAATCGGTTTTTCACGAGTATTTTCTTTATTGTCATCGAAGTCAATTACATCCCCAATATATCTGTTCAATGAGCGGTTTTCAAAAAGCAGTTTAAGAAAAAAAAGTAGCACATAAAAAAGAACAAGTTGTCGTTGTTCAACTAAGTAGGTAGGTTTTTAAGAAAAAGGCAAAGGATGAAACGTAATTACTTTTTTAACATACGTTTATTGAGTAAAGTCTGTCCATCCTTACTAGTCTTATATGGTAAACAATATTCACCCAACTCTTTAAGCCGGCTCCACACTCGCGCGCGAACCGCGGCCGCGAATCACGGGCGCGGTTCGCGCATGAAAACGGTACGAAAAATATAGCCCTCCACCAGACTCGCGCGTGAACCGCGGCCGCGAATCACGGCAACCTTAGTTCGGCACACAAGTTCTTTGACGCGGACCAAAAAACCGCCACCGGATGGGGAACACCGCGAAGCGCGAACGCGAAGCCGCGAAGCCCATACGCGAAGCTGCGAAACCCTCCACACTCGCGGTTCGCGGCCTTCGCGGGCTTTCGCGGCGCGAGTGTGGAGCCCTCTTTATTGAAATAATCATTTATAAAATAAAACAAATGGTTTTCCACACATAGATTACGAAATAAATTGTTAATAAATTAACAATAATTTCATAAACTTACTAACATATTTTTAAATAACGATTTAAGTATAAAAGACGTATGACAACTGTCAAAAACTGTTTACTAAATAAGACAAGTAAGGATGGACAGACTTTATGTGGTTTGTTGCGTTGTGCGTTGGTTGTCCGTTGGTGTATTCCGAAGAACTTTTGTCTGACCCTTAGCACAGTTTAGTAGAAATAATTAAAAAAAAATCTAACTAGTTGAAGTAGCGCCATCTATTGACATAAAATTTTACTAATATTATCAGCTGTCAGAAAATCGTTCATTTTATTTTAAAAATGTAGTGTAAGGAAATGACTTGAAATTCTCTCCATTTTATTGGCTTATTAGTATGGTGCAAAAAACAGCCTAACCTCGAACAATTTGGATCTAGAATGATTCTTTTACTTTGGATGTCAACGTCTGGGTCTAATTGCACCATACTATATACGACAATTAAATCTTGAGCCCTCATTTCATTTTTAGATTAGTTTTTTTTCAAGGTAGTAAATAAAACTTGTGCAAGTTTCATCAGAGTCATGATTAGTTTTGAAGCCTAAGTAATGCAATAAGAGAAATCTTCAAGACAGAATATTTCTTGGAATAAGTAAGTTTTCCGTATTTGTTATTAGAATACCTGTATTACTTCTATTATGGACAACATTATTTAAGGGGCAGTAATAGGAAAAAAACGTAACGTAAAAGGAAAAAAACGTAAACTTGTAGCCACCAAAATATTATACGACAAGCTAAAGAGTTTATCTAGTTGCTACAAACATTAAATTGCGTATAAACCTCACAGATGATTGTAAAAAAAATCAGAATATCATCAAAAGCGCTTATCGCGGGCCATATATTTTTGGCCTAAATAATAGCGCAAACGCATTGAATTCTACATCAAAATACACTTTAACGTACTGTGCAGTTGCTCCAATAACTTTTTTTCAAGAAAGATAATTGTGTTAAAGATAATGATGAAAAAACCACGAAAAACATCGAAAAAGTGCAGAAGTGAGGTTATTTTCCATACTCTTTACACGTAAAGAAAAAGACAGAGACAAATGATTTCGCATAACGGAGCATAATTGTATACGTACATCATCATCATCATCATCATCATCATGCAGCCTATTATCGTCCACTGCTGAACATAGACCTCTCCGAGTGCACTGAGCACGATCCGCGGCTATACTCATCCAGTTTATGCCAGCCACCTTGCGAAGATCGTCGCTCTACCTTGTCTGGGGGCGTCCCACACTACGTTTGCCCATACGCGGTCTCCACTCAAGAACTCGTCTGCCCCAGCGGCCATCGGTTCTACGGCTAATATGACCGGCCCAGTTATGGCCGTAGTACCGGCCCTGTATACGTACATCGTATTAAAATTTGGGCAAATTAATATCCTACCCTCGGAAAACAAACAATGTTAGCACTTCAAAGGTTGATTGTCATCCCCTTTGAGGTTCTAATGAACATAAAAAATCTCATAAAAAAGGGTAGGTAAGTACAATATATGCTAATTAGTAGCCAGTCGTTCTGATTTTCGCTCGACCTCCCAATTTTTAAGGTTCCGTTGACACATTTCGGTAGGTACCTATTCTCTAGGTTAAAAGAGTATCTGGATTTGAGATTACATTAACAATTCATTAATGTGAAATTAAGACTCATTTGGTGATACCCTCGTGGAGGAAGAATTACTCCTACAGAATAATGTAGTTATTTATTTTAAAGAAACTTACAAAATATAAACATTTAACAAGACACATTATTATAATATATACAACGACAAAGATTAAAATATTTTCTATATAACTTTAAGTAATTCTCTACCTATAAGTAGATTATAAGTCCTGCATGTATTTCCCTACAACTTGTAATTTATCCCATAGTTTTTAATCACCCATAAGTGAAAACTTGTAAATGGCTCTTAGTAATACTATTTTGCAACTGCTCATACCGTTGTCACAAAGCTGTTAGTTTTCCTAATGAAATAAAAAAAAAACCTATATTATAACAATGTGTCTTGTTAACTGACTTGCCGATTGATTCATCAGCGCACAACGCAAACCACTGGATGTATTGGGCTGAAACTTGCCACACAGTCAGTAACAAAAAACGTATCATCATTGATGAAAAAGTTATGACAGTCTGCTGAATCTCTCAACCCTTGATTTGTTATTCCATAAATATGTTTGTTAATACTAATAACATTATTTTCAACACACTTGCTCGTAAAGTGAGCCCTAAAACATCGCTTTTAGGGCCATAAACAGAGCTATAACAATCGCGTGCAATAATATATAAACACTAGGTTGTTATAGAATTATCCCTACAAAGTTAAATCAGTGCCTTACTGCAAGTTCTGTGCGAGTAAACAGAGCTTTCTCAATTTAACAGGGTAATGCAGTTATTTTTTTAGTAACAACAAAGAGGTTTTATGCCGCTTAAAATTCATATTCATTTTTGAACTAAATAAATGTGTGAGTCCTTAATTAAGTCAAACAAATATTTATTATTATCAAATTATTCATAATTCACAATATTTTGTTATAAAATATTAAAATATTTGTATTTTATCACTTAAAATTATAATTTTAAAGTAGGCTGTATGCTCCCTCACCCCATTGTTCGCAAAATATTCATGCTTGGGCGTGTGAAAAAAAAAACAAAAAAACCTACGCGCCTTTTCCCATAATTGTCATATTTTGTTTTTGTCGTATTTGTTGTTGTCTGGTAAATTACTTTGTATTTTCCTCGCAAATGTGTTGAAAAACGTCGTATGAAACTCGTAAGCTTTTGTTCATTGCATACTCGGCCACAGAATACATAATAGTACAAACTCGGCTGAGTTACGCCCTCGCCTGCGGCTCGGGCTGCAACCCACAGCCTTGTGTGCAATGAGCAACCTAAGCTAACTTGTCTCATAATGTACTATTACATCATACTGCTCGGTAACTAGGATTTACTTATATAGTATGAGGCTGTGAAAGTTGGCATGTGCAACACAGTGCATTGTTTAGATAGAACGTTCCATTTTCAAATCACTTTACAATTCAAGCATTTAAAACTCCTTTGAGAACCAATCTCTTTTCTTTTATTATAAACTGACGAAACTTTTGGCTGAAAAAAAAACAATGAAAATGGCGGCATTTCAGTTCAAGCTAGGTATGCAAAATTCTGCAATGCAAAAACAGCTGATTTTTCTTCGTGATTTCGAGGTTGGTCCCATAATTAAAGTTGTTCAGTTTAATGGTCTGATCAACCCCACGAGTTTTCAATTAAATAACCCTTTAACGTTTTATTTTTATTTTTGTTTTAATGTTTTTGTTTTTATTTTTTTATTTTTATTAAATTTACCTCGCATGAATGATGTAAAATAGTATGCTTACCTCGGTTGTAAGTAGCTATTACACCCTCGTGCTCGTGCATCTAAATATCTCGGGTGCACTCGATCCATTAGCGCCCTTTGCGAGCTGCGCTCACACAGGCGCCAAATTGGATCTTGTTCTGTAATAGCTCACTTACATCCCTTGTGTAACAAACTACTATTATTTTATTGCATTTTAGCCATTATTTTTCTTTCATTCAACTACCTACATACTACCAAAAGAAGATTAAAACAATCGACGACTTGTCTTTCAAAAACTTTAGCGAACAAACTTGGAGCATTACGTGAAAACAAAAGACGAATTACACGAAAGAAAAAATATCTCGGAGACGAAAACGGATGGCAATCATGAAGTTTGGGAAGAATAAACAGCTGATGGGCATTGCGCACCGGGATTACTGGATTTGTATGCTAATCGCCTAATTTCAAACGGCATGGTGTTTCACTGGTACAAGTCGTAGACTTGGCGTTTGTTATTTTAATTTTGAAGTCAGAAGCATAAAGAACAATACGTAGAATACCTAGATTATTCCTAGTTCAACTATAATTTTGCAAGATTTTATGGAAAATCTTGTCAATTCGCTACAGGCTGATGGAAGCAGCGATTCATAATCTGGATTTGTGACTTGAAGATGCGGGCCTAATTTCACCGGCTTAATTTTTGCAAACATAATTTTTCCTTGATTTCGTTTGGGGAAATAATTTAAGTCCTGGGGGTCAAGTCTGCTAATATTTTCGTCAAAATCGTAGTTCAATGGTGTTTGAATGGTAATGCTTTTTGACACAGTTCTTGTTTCTTAAACCCAAAACTGAAACACATTGTGTTTCTTAAACCCAAAACGGAAACATATTGTGTCTTGATTCTGGGTTTAAGAAACAAGAACTGTGTCAAAAAGCATTACCATTCGAACACCATTGAACTACGATTTTGACGAAACATTAGCAGACTTGACCCCCTGGTTCTTAATTTTTTCGTAAGTTTGTTTTATTTTCTTTTATGATTAGTACAATCTAGAAGTAGCCCTCGTCTTATTTGTTGGCCTTAAATTAGACAGTTGTTAAACTCTAATACTGAACAATAGCCACGACTTCATGCCAATGAAACGCTAGTAAACCAATAATTGTGTGTGAAAACACAGTTAAAGTGAAAATGATGTGATTTTATATCTAAATTCGTTAGTTTTTAATAGTCTAGCATTAAGTAACACACTCGTCATAAAGTTCTTAATTATGTAAAAAGGGTAATCTTGTAGATTTTGGGTCCGTGCCAACTGCCAAGTGAATCGATGGTATAATGGTTAAACCATATGTTTGGTATCCAATACTGTGTTAACACGTAAAAGGGCACTTGAATTATGCAAACACACTCAGTATTGGACAGTGTCCAAATTGTAAATTGTGTTTAAGAGGCTTAATTCTTCTCGATCAGTATGTAAATGGCATTTAAGGCGCTTACTTGACCGAAAGTGGCGCCACATTTAATATTGTAATAATTCTAATACACAATTTTATTCAACTTCCCGTGGAATTTTTAAGGCCGATAGTTAAGTTATTTTTAGACGGTAAAACACCGATAAAATACCGATAAACCGTGCAATTGATACCGATAAAACAGTGACTACAGTCACTGCTAAGAAATAGATAGAATTACTCCTAACACTTAACAAAACTTTATATAATGCTAAAAATATTCTAATTGATTGAAAAATATTCTAGGACGAATCAATTCGTATAAAATTTTGTTTACTTCAGATACGCACAAACACACACACACACACACACACACACACACACACACACACACACACACACACACACACACACACACACACACACACACACACTAGCACACCTCAAATTCAATTAGTAAGTTACTGAGCAGTTAATTAAATTAAATATTTTAGTTAACTAGCTTAATCACATATTTTTCTTTCTCAGATTTTATTTTATATTTTGTTTAGTCCTAAAATGAAAATTGTATGGCTATGGAGGAGCGGGGTCTTCTGGCACAGATATTTTAATATCTAAAAAAACCGGTCAAGAGCGAGTCGGACTCGCGCACCGAGGGTTCCGTACCGTCTTAATAGCCCCATCAAACCACACTGCAGAGTAGAATAATAAAATTAGTATTGCAGTTTTAGGTCAGCGCCATCTCTTGAGCGATAGTGGAACTAATGTTAACTTTTTAGATATTTGATAATTTCTAAAAAAGTGTGCTATATTGAGAGCTCGGTGGCGCAGTGGTTTAGCGCCTGGCCCAGCGATTGCGTAAGTTAAGCAACGTTCGCAAGGGTCGGTCATGGGATGGGTGACCAAAAATTTACTATCGCGAACTCCTCCGTGCTTCGGAAGGCACGTTAAGCCGTTGGTCCCGGCTGCATTTGCAGTCGTTAATACCCACCAATCCGCATTGGGCCCGCGTGGTGGGTTATGGCCCGTCCTCCTTATCCACCCATAAGGAAGGCCTGTGCCCCAGCAGTGGGGACATCAAAAATGGCTGATGGACATTGAGACATCGTTTTATTTTTCCTGTAATTTTTATATAAACTACAATCATAAAGACTTATTTCAGAATTTCTCTTTGCAAACTTCGGAGATAAGGGGAGGGGGGAACGGTATTTTTTTACATTTTTCATCATAAGTCGAAAACTATGCGGTCTAGAAAAAAGAAAGATTAAAAACGTGCAAACGGCGCTCTTTCAAATGATACCCCACATGCCCTAGTAGCCCCACTTCAAATTTTTTAGACCCCTTTTCAGGCCTTGTTGTAAAAATATATTTATTTTTTATTTATTTCTTATTTGCAAAATAGTTGGGCAAATGCCATCTTAAACTATTCCAAATTTCAAGTTGATACCATTAGTAGTTCTCGAGATATCCAGCTGTGACAGACGGACAGACAGACAGACTGAGTCACACCATAACATTTTGGTACGGAACCCTAAAAAAAGGGGTTCATAAATGGCAGTGTCAATGTATCTTCTGGTTTTGAATAAATATTTTTGTATTTTATTTTTAACAGTGGCCGTTTTTGACACATTTGCTATTTCTAATTCTACGAATGACTAGGAGGGAATGTAGTGATACGATCTTAAAATACTAGACTATGTGCCTTATAAATTCGACGAAAAGTTTTATTAAAATCTTTTTCTATTAATAACTTTATTAAATAAAAACCTCTGACAATTAGTTATTCTGTGCCTCTGAGGGTGCCACTTTCGGATTGTAGATATGTTTTGAATTTTAGTGTAGTGAAACCAATCCAATATCCATGTCGTTAGAATTTATTTTCAGCGTTTGTATAATAAGTACTTAAATTGAATTGAAAATAGAGTTGAGTATGAGATTTCTCCATGATACCTATATCTGTACCAGATTCAGTCTGCTTAGACCACACGCAATCGCTCAGAATATACGGCATTCAGCTTAATGCATTTTGAATTATGCAAACGCATTCTAGGTCGGATTGTTTCGGCTATCATTACGTTTGCTAGTTGATCTCCTAAAGTTTATTGTATCCTGGTATACATACCTCGATACGAAACATATTTTTCTCACTTATGATGCTCTGAAATATGTTATCATTCCTGATATGCGAATGCGGTGCGTTCCACATTTCCGTGGGGGTCAGGGGCCCTATTTTTGAATCGCTCGACTCGAGTCGAGCGATCGTTTCGACTTATTTTCGTTCGACATCCCATTGTTTTGAGTCATATGTCGAACGAAAATCAGTCGAAAGAGCGCTCGACGCCAACCGAGCGATTCAAAAATAGGGCCCCTGGTTCATCACATTCTAAATCAGAAATTCAGTGCGAAAAAGAACAAAGTAGTATTCCAAATCCAAAACGGTAGACCTCATCAGCTAGTATTGTTAGGGTTCCGTACCAAAATAGTAAAAAAGGAACCCTTATGATGTGACTCAGTCTGTCTGTCTGTCTGTCAAAGCTGGATATCTCGAGAACTAGTAATGGTATCAACTTGATATTTGTAATAGTTTAAGATGACATTCGCCCAACTATTTTGCAAATAAGAAATAGATAAAAAAGTAAATATCTTTTTACAACAGGGACTGAAAAGGGGTCTTAAAAATTTGAAGTGGGTCTACTAGAGCATGTGGGGTATCATATAAAAGAGCGCCGATTGCACGTTTTTAATCTTTTTTTCTTTTTTTTCTAGACAGTATAGTTTTCGACTTATGATGAAAAATGTAAAAAAATCCGTTCCCCCCCTTATCTCCGAAGTTTGCAAAGAGAAAAATCTGAAATAATTCTATGTGATAGTAGTTTATATAAAGATTATAGGAAAAATAAAACGATGTCTCAATATAGCACACTTTTTTAGAAATTATCAAATTTCTAAAAAAGTGAACATTAGTTCCACTATCGGTCAAGAGATGGCGCTGACCTAAAACTGCAATACTCATTTTATTATTCTAAACAGCAGTGTGGTTTGATGGTGCAATTATGATGGTACGGAACCCTCGGTACGCGAGTCCGACTCGCTCTTGACCGGTTTTTATTTTAATAAAACTTTGGTTTAATGACTGACCAGTCATGAAACCAAAGTTTTATTTTAATATATAAATGACCATTTAACATGGCCACACCAATTTAAAAATCACATTTCGCTAAGAACGTTTTATTTCATATCATTTCTTGAGAAAAACATTATACAAGCCTTGTACTGGAACCTATTTGCATTGCCTCGAATGATTAAAGCCTTGCCTTCGACTCGGGCTTCAAACCATTCTCGACAATGCAAATGCTAGTTTTCCGTTCTTGGCTGTAATGTACGGTCACAAAATAACATAAAGTACAAAGTACGGTCAGCAGGAAACTGTCAAAATCTCCAATGAATTTTGAACCATAAAATGCATGTTCTTAAGTTTAAAATTGATTGAGAAAATTTGACACTTGTGGAAGCCCAGCGTGCCGTCTACTGTACAATAGGAGTAATAACTTAAGATTATAATGACATTTATTTGTATAAGGGCTGATTTTTCAATGCCTAGATAATGCTTTATCTGTCAGATAGCGTATTATACCGCCAAATTGAAAATGTTTGTCATTCATTTGAATGTCACATTTTAAGAATGACATTTATTATATTTGGTTAATATTTAAACTGACAGATATCTGTTAACTGAGGATTGAAAAATCAGCCCTAAGTCGAATAAATAAAGTAAATACAAAGACCATACATAATTAATAGGAAATAATAAATAATAAGTTTTCGGTTTTAACATTCGTACTAGTAGGTCCGTTTTTGAGTTAGAAGGTCAAGAGTAAGTACTTCAATAATATACCTTTATGTTTACGCACAAATAAACGTGTCACATATGTTATTTGTTATCAATGTGTGTGGAAGGTGAGAATTTCCCTCGAGAGGTCCTTATTGCGACGAAGGGCTTTCTCTAGGGAACACGTATTCTGATGATTTTAAGCTTTTGCTGGTTTGTATGTACCACTGAGGTAGATGTTCTACTTATGTACACACACACGACGGCACCTCAGACTATATACGTTGACCTTGAGACAGCCTTTATGCCCTTTGTAATAAAAACTATTTTCGCAGTTTAACTGCGAGCTACTGCTGTGCTGTCGAGTGTACTAGAGCAGACTCTGCGAGAAAATTTTTGCTTACCTACCATGGACCACAATTCATACATTGACTGAGGCGGTTGCGCTCCATTTCTGGCAGGAAATAACTAAAATCAACATGGCAGAAGACGTTTCGTGTCAAGAAAAACACGCGCTTACAAAAATTAGATAGATGGGACGGATGTTCTGAAACAGAATAAATAATTGGTTCCAGGAAGCACTTGAGATTAATTTCTCTTGATTGACTTTAAGTGGGTAAACTAAAGTAACTTATCTTGAAAATTAATTAAGGCTTTTGTTATGAGCGTCGTGCGGCTGACGAAAATTATCGTCAAATATAGAGTGTCTTTCAAATCAGCTGTTTCATACAAAAATTAATAACGAAAATATCAAAATGTATGAAACAGCAGATTTTTTTTCGCGTTTTCAGAGTTGGTCCCATAGTAAAAGTTGTTCAGTTTGATGGCCCCTATCACTATCTACAATATTTGGCTTTATAAGGCTTTTACCAAACGCTTTGTATAAATTAGGATTCCGGTTTTGAGTAGGTAAGCCTTGCAAGAGATGAAACTCAAGACTCTAGACCAGAAACCAATTGGCTTTGATAACTTTTTGAACATGACTGGAAATCTCAAAACCATTTCGAGGAATAAGCTTTCGGTACAGTGTCTACTGATTAAATTTAAAAATAATTCTATATTTTTAAAGATATTTATAATATTCAATAAAAAGCTTTAACCTTCAAATGACCTTCATATGACGTCATCACATACAGATCCCCCAGCCATAATAAAAAAAGGAAAAAAGGGCAAAGACAATTTTGACAATGAACTTGGCATTAGGGATGGTGGAAGGTGGAAGTGAAAAAATATCGATATAGGTAATATTTATCAGAAAAAAATAAGATGAAAAGGGATGATGACTGAGTAATGGATTCTAATTTTAAGGTATTGTAAACCATAAAAAAATAGCAAAATAAACCCCTACGCGAAATTTTGGCTCGATTTGACGAATTTTACGATGATTTTTAAGACTCAAAAGTAGGAAAAAATCAAAATGCTCCAGTGACAAAATAGTGTCGACTATTAGAATCCATACGTAATTACAAAAAATTGTAAAAACATCTATCGATATATCAGAGTATATCGATGAACTTATCTCGTAATTTTTTCCACATCCCTACTATTAAATGTTTGTAAATAGAAATAAAGTATGCACATATTTTCACAATGTTTATTATGTTATCCTGCAAATTTATCAGTCCACAAGCAATCGTTACAATTTCATCCATGTAGCCTACATCCAAAATAGACACAATACATACAATACATTTGGCAATTTTGAATTTGGGTAGATTGGGCGTGTCAGTTTTTACAAAGTTTTTCAGCTGAGTTTCCACTGGTAAGCATTTTTATTATAATTTCACCACCTCAAAAATTATTGCGGCAAATTAAGAAGGTAGGTTAGAACCGTCACAACTGGATTAAATGAATAAAATAGAAGAAATATTAACTAGAACTTATTTGTTTACAAACAACCATAAAGTCATTATGACAGGTAATGACACTTGGCCGTTCTTTTTCTATAAGTAGATGGCAAAGGTTTTCCTTCTTAAACTTTCATGCCACTAATGACGTCATTCCGGTTGACCATATCCGCTCGACAAATATATTTATAAAAAAATAAATACGGAACCAAATGTTAAAATATTCAAATTAGTTTCTTAAATTGGCCTAATCTGTAGTAAAAAAATATAAAAAAAAATACCTTTTATTTTTTAACCAAAGCCAATTGCCAAATTACTATACCATAAAGGCAGTTAGTATTCATAATATTTGTTTAAAATTATTCATTACATTTAATCATATCATCATCATATCATTCACTTTGGGTTAAGTCTCTCACAAAAATCGGTAGTGACTATGTTTTTCCGTGCCCTTGAGAAATAATCATGTAATAACACTTGGCATAATATTCCAGAAACAGCAGACATCAAATTAACGAAGGCCAGTACTAATGGGGCATACTAGCTCTACGGTCGAATAGTGGACATGGGCAAAGAAAAAAAGACAGTAGGTCAGCTTTTGTCACAAAAGAGTTAAGTATTTATTCCAAATCTTTGACAGAAAAAAGACAGTAGATCCGCTTTTGTCACAAAAGAGTAAATGTTTATTCCACTGACGCTGACGTCCATTATACAAGGTAAGCTGGACAGGCTAATGTCATGAAATGACAGCAATTTTTTGTGCCGATTTGAAAATCGCCATATTGGCGCTGAGAGCAGGAACTTGGAACTAATTAGTTCCAAGTACACTCACTACTGTCATAGTAGAATCTACTACTCTCAGCGCCAATATGGCGATTTTCAAATTGGAACAAACGACTGGTGACGTTCGCTTGTCCAGCGTACTTGTATTATGGACGTCAGTGGTTTATTCTAATCCTTTCATAGTGAACACGGAGACAAAATGTTCTGTTGGTATTGTAATATCTACAAGGTTTTCGAGAGGAGCGTAGGTACTAAAAAGGTTGAGATAACCAAGTGAAACGTAACATTGCAGGAATGCGTGATGTGAATAAATTCCCTTAGTTCTTGCGATGCGATATGAGAGTTCGGTTTGCAGATTTCTGATTGACTTATGACTTATGTTGGAGAGTCTCGGTCGTAGTACGGTAAACTAATATTCCATAGGTAAGATAGGAATATTTTTTAAGAACATATGCTTGCGCTACACCGAGCGGCAACCGAACAACAAACGTTCTGAGATAACAATGTAGGTATTCGTTCTACGGCATACGGCTAGCTTGGATCTAGCGCGGTGTAGCGGACGGGAGTTCGACGGATGTTGCATTCATTCTAAAGACAATCACTTGTCAATGTCATATGACAGAATAAGATAAGAAAATCTATTATCTGTGGTGATTATAGATTTTCTTACGTTTACATAGTTCCAACTCAACAGAGCACTGATCTGCATATATTTACACTGGACAGGCTTATGTCAAACTGTTTTTGTGCCTATTTGATTTCCGCCATTTTGGCGCTGTAGGACGTAGCGTGAGCATAGCGTGCGGGAGATGGTACTAAAGTTTGAAGTCTGGAGAGACCATCATGGCAACCCTTTTTCATATTGTACGTTAAAATTAGTTCTTTAGACGCACGCTAGTGGCGTTTCAAATAGGCACAAAAACTTAGCTGTCAAATCATACAGACAGCCAGTCCAGTTAAATAAAAAAAAAAATTTTTCATGTCAGTGCAACAGAGTCATCCCTTAGCGCTATCGCACACGGGCAACTTAGTCTCCCAGCAACTGTTTTGTCTCTCACATCAAGTCCACGGGTTTATATGGAAGCGCGCACACGAAGCAACACGGTTGTCTGCAACTTTTCATACAAATCACGTGAGAGACAAAAAAGTTGCGGATACAAAAGTTTCCCGTGTGCGATAGCGCTTAGTTTTGTGTTTCGATCTTGAATAAAATGTCCCAAGAAGGTACTGACTAAAAATTTACACAGACAGTCGTTTGTTTTTATTGGAGCTCCCTTTTTTAGCTGCGCTGTGATTGGCACATCCCATTAACCAGCACTTTGTGAGTACGCGTAAAAATTGAATTAATTCTTTTTTTATCTCTGCTATTCGGTAGAAATTAATGGACACCGTTTGACGCGTCCGCGATGAAAAACAACGTGTTATTTTAGTTCTACTGTGATTAATCGTTGCATTGTTGAATGATATGGATTTTATCAAATCGAGATATTTATATCGATTTGATTTATGTGGGAGGAATGTTTGAGCTTTTAACTTCAACTCAAATGGGTAAAAAAAGTCTAAAACTTCTTTTAACACCTCAAAATCCTACTAATGTTATAAATGTGAAAGTTTGTGGGTTTGGAAGTTTGTTCCTCAATCACGTAAAAACTACTGAACGTATTTGGTTGAAATATGGCACACAGACTGAAAGTAGATAGCCTAAATTAAAACATAGTAAACTTTTTATTCCGATATTCCCACGGGAAAGGGAACCACGTGGGTGGAACCGCGGGCGGCCGCTAGTTTTTAGGGTTCCGTACCCAAAGGGTAAAAACGGGACCCTATTACTAAGACTCCGCTGTCCGTCTGTCTGTCTGTCTGTCTGTCTGTCACCAGGCTGTATCTCATGAACCGTGATAGCTAGAGAGTTGAAATTTCCACAGATGATGTATTTCTGTTATGTTATAACATCAAATATTAAAAATATAATAAAATAAATATTTAAGGGAGGCTCCCATACAACAAACGTGATTTTTTTTGCGGTTTTTTGGTCCGGAACCCTACATGCGCGAGTAAGACTCGCACTTGGCCGGATTTGTTTAAATAAAATACATTTTCGTTTGTTTTTGCGATTAGTATTTATCGCTAACAAACGAAAATTAGCAGTACTTTTTTCATACATTCGAGTTTATTAATGTAGAGGTGGTAGGTAACAATTCAGCATTTTAGTAATATTTTTATCTTTCTTTAAATCCCGTATGTTAGAAAGTCAGCTGTGGGAGAAACATGTGTGACCGACAGACAGGCAATCTATCATTATTTGGTGTACTAATGGCTGTTCCCAATAACCTATCGCAGTGATAGACAGGTCTACTGTATCAGTTACTAGGCAACAGTAATTACCCGTTAATTAACAAAAAATACAATTCGTTTCCGATAATGGGACATTTACATTTGTCGATTTTCCAGGCGAATTTAGTCGAATAGGGCTTTTTATCAACAATCGCTTCTAAAATCGAATCGCAAGATGTTGCGCACCTCCTTGCTGTGCTAGGTTTAGTTTATTTTTCAGAAACCTTTTTAAATCAAAATTCTTTGTGTTACTGTCACCTTTTTTACTTGTCATTATATATCTGCATCTGTCATCGTTGCTCCTACATAATAAGCTTGTTCGAAAGGTAATTTACTATTATTTCACCAAAAATATATGAATTTACAGTCCTATTGCTTTCATTCCATTCCCTGTCGCTATCACAAACCTAATTTCAATGAGGTGGTGATTAGATTTTACAAGATATTGTCGATAAAAAGCGCTAATTGAGTTAAATAGCCTGCCAAGTTAACCAGTGTAAATACTTAGTACTTATTGTACCTTTATCATGCGTGATAGGTTTATTCCCAAAAACAGAACTATGAAGTAACGTTTAAATCAGGCAATTCGAACGTCAAATATTATATGTGGTCAAACCATAGACATAGAAAAAATTTCGCTGCGCTCAAGAAGACCAACAAAGCGTGGAAAAGAGAAGTTAACATCATACGGACACGGTCTATGTAAAAAAGAGACAAAGAACCAAGTGACATGTGCCAATATTTTTTACAGTAAGAGCCCCTAGCGTCCCGCCTAGCAATGAGCAATCACAATTTGTTTAAAATATTTGTTAATCTTAATTAGAATTTAAAATAAAGGTATCCTGGAGCTATGGTGTCTTGTGCTCTAAGTAATTGTGATGTGACAAAAAGAAACAATCCAAGTAATCACACTTTTCACAGGTAAATAAGATATTACCACACATTTCTCTAAAACCAAATTTCGCTACATTTATTCGTTTATTGACGAAGAAAATAGTATGGAACATAATTTATTAATTTCCTTTGCCATAATATAGTCATATTTTATGTATCTAAGTCATATTTTACGTATCTCATATAAAATGTATGCATTTATTTTCGGATCACCTGTTTATTGACATTGTTGTTCTTTGACATTCTATTTCTATGGGTCAAACAAAGTCCGATAATCAAGATTCTTTTTTTAGTCGGCTCTCTGTTCACTTTAGCCGGCCACATACATACGGAATCGGGATTCCGTCTGTATGTGGCCGGCTTAAGGAATTCAGTTACGGAATTCCGTACATACGTAATTACGAACGCAGCTAATTCATACAAATCTATGGACCTACCACACACATGCGGGATTTTTCCGAATGGAATTTTCATAGATTATCGACTGGAATTCCGGCATCTTGAAAAATGCATTGTCAATATTTTGTCATTCAATTCTCTCTTATCCCTTGGCCACGATATCACCGCGCACATGTCCAGCGTCTTGAGTCTCGGCAACCATGCGCGCTATCTCGATTTCGGTTTCCTTGCAACTCATGTCGTATCGTTACACTATGACCGGTCGTATCATACACTATGCGCTGTGGTTTTTGAGAAGCAAGACGCACGTAGGACGTAGTAATTTGTTGCCAATAATCCTGTTGTACTGTATTTGGTAACGAAATATTTAAGTTTGTAAATATTTATTATTTCCGTTAAAGCTGATAAGTTTCTTGCGCCCGTTCTTCTTGTCAGTCAAAAAAGTCTGGAATGGGTGGAAGGAAAATATAGATGAAGTGCTTAATTATTAAGTTTATTTGAATAAGACTTTGACTTTGACTTCGAGGGGTTAAAATTTGGTTAATATAATCCAGACACAAATCCGTAAATTACAAGGGAGAGAGAAGATTGACGGGATAGAAGTTTCCCAGTTATTTCATATACATTATGCGGGGTCCACGCGTGCGTTCATAAGATAAAGTTCTGACTTGTCATTTAATACTACGACGGCTTATCTGATTATCGCAGGCTTATAGGGCTCGTGTATACTGGGGCTTATCTGTGCTATGTTACAGTTTAAATCTCGATTTCTGTAATAATATTGTATTTTAATTTATTGCAGTACTCCCATTTACATATTATTTTGTATTTAAGGTTAATTAAATGACAGGTGGCTTGTTTAAGTTTAGCATTTAAACTTTAAAATGATGGATTTACTAATAATACGATCAATTATAAACGTTGATTTTCCTATATTTTTGTTTTTTCGTTATTAAGTCTGTATACTTATCCGCATTTCAAAGAAATTAGCGTTTTTCCAAAGAACTTATCTAAAGAATTGATGTGAACTTTAGTTTTAGGAAGCAAAATTCTCAAATTAGTGCCGTATAGAGAGAAAAATATAATAAATTATCAGGTATTTTAAAACGAAGAAAATCTGTTCATTTCGTATTTCAAATTTGTTTGTCAGAGGTATTTTTCACAAAAAAGGTTTGTTTTGTAACACGTTGTTATACATAGTTATATTATATGTTATATAAAACAGTTGATATGTCTGATGGCTTTTATTATCGGTTACAACGTTTTGTAGCAAACATATTTCACAAAAGACGCTGTTTCCGACGAAGATTAAGTAAATAACTCTCCTCATAATTATTCTCCCGCAAGAGAAGAGAAGGGATAAATTACCCCCCATTTATTGTCAATGAAACAAGATCGAGACAGTGAAACCGCTATTTGCTTCGGTTGCTTACAATTTCCTTTTTTTAAGAATAAAATGGTAAATCTTAGAGCTGTATAGATTTTAAAGGTTTTTAACATTATACAACGTGTTACCTAATGCCGAATATGGTAGATAGGGACTATCAAAAATGACCAGAGATTGATGTGTAAGGTTTGCAGTTGATTGCAGTTGCACAGCATCATAAAAATGTTTTCTACTATAAAACTGTTATTATGAAATATTAAATTATATTACTGTTTTTGCCGCAAACTCATGATTCAGAATTGTTATTTAATCTATCTATTTTTATTAGGTTTGTGATGAAAAAACATGTAAGTGTGTTTATTTCTTGACTTAGCAATATACTATTTCTTTTTGTGTTGTTTTGTTCTGGCAACACCTTTGTTTACATTTTTGCTGGGAAATTATTAATGCGACTTTACTACTTTTATTTCTCAACAACTATTTGGTTGATCGGTTGGGAAGTAAACGAATCAACTATTCTACTTCTCAGCAGCTCAACTATTTGAGTTGATCGATTAGGAACTGTTCGATTTTTCAAAAATCTTTGAATGCAGGGCCAATTATTTTTAAAATCAAAATGAGGTCTTCTTTCAGTAATATTTCCTAACTACAATATCGTTTCGTGAAGCAAAGTTTTGGGATACACTGTATATTGAAAATATTTATAGAAGTTAACCCTCTTTTATTAATCTCTTTTTAGTGTTCACTTAGCACTTTAGTAATACTTCTTACAAGGTGGGGGCTGATAATAACCTGAGATACAGGTTCTACCTAGTTCAGGTATCAGTCCACCATAATCTGTCAAATCCTACTGCTAAATTTGTTTTATGTATATTTATGGTAAATTGTAAGGATTATGGTGAGAATTAAATGATTATTATTACGATTCTCTAGATTTATGTGACGCTAATTAAAAAATATTATATGCCATACTTTTTACTTCAGCTTATTAAAATTATTTAAAAGTTAACCTTATCTAGATTTACCAGGATCACCCTGGTAGTTTTTCTTTATCTGCGAGGGTTATCTCCTATAAAATTAATATCCCACTTAAAATAAACATATAAAAATTGTGTAATCATTAGTTGTTCCGTTAGGAACTTCAAATGAAATGTCAATATCATTATTTAATAGAAAAGTCAAATAGTTGATCCGATAAGAATAAACTCACATACAGGGTCTCAACTAGTTGATCGGTTTTGTTGATCGGAATGGAAAAAGGGATCTATTCTGTGCCAACTTCTAAATACGAATTAACTGCACATTGCTCTACCTATTCGTCCATGATAGTGCACATATATTCAAAATAAATGAACCCCATCGTGGTAGAGGAGACAGCAGCGCCGAAGTTTCGTCGCGTTTCCGCTCCCGTTGCTGTGAGCCGAGTGATAACCGCTTCGAAACTTGCGAATTTCCGCCCCACTTCGGAGCCTCGTTCCAATTCAACATGCACGCCATGTAAATACAATGTGAAGATATTGTCACGGTAATATATTGTTACTCGCATAGACAAATATATCATAGAATGGAAATACAGAAAGTCGCTATCAGGAGGTGACTTTGCCATAAATAAAGTACAAGCAAGATTTGCTCCAGCGATCAAAGATTTAAATCGTTAGATACGCCCTTACCATAGTATGAGCTCACCAAAATGTTCAACATTTAAATGTCTCACTTCTTTGCTATTAGATGGCTATAAGTGCTCATTGGAACACAGTGTCAGTTATTTCGAGAAACCACGTGAGAACTTTTTCAGCCGTCTTGTGCCTTTTATCTGTGCATCAACAATTTTAGAAATACAAATATTGCAAAATGATGTAACATTTCACGCGTAAGTATTTAGATTTCAATTATTATCGAAATTTATTTTCCTTCTGTTGTCAATTCCGATGTACGTAAACAACGAATCACGCATGCGTGCGCCATTTTGACAGATTTGAAATAATGCTATAGATTTCTAGTACGAAGGCATATCTAACGATTTCAATCTTTGCCAGCGATTAGCTTTTCTAAATTCAAAACAAAATAATAGCTCGACACTCAACAGTCAATAAATCTATATAAATAATAATGTATGTAATCATATAGCAACTTTAGAACGACTGAACCAAATGAGATAATTCTTTTTTGTTGTATTTTTTATAGGCATGTTGACTACTTTTTTATTTTATGTTACATAAATTACCCCTAAAAAAAAGAAACATTTGCATAAGAATTATTACGCTAGCATGAAAACTGCCCGAGATATCACAGTTTGAAATGCACAAAATTGGACTCACCCGAAAACGCTCCAAGTTATGACGTCACGCCTTCCTACGTTGTATGCAACGCGTAGGAAATTTATTCGGCAGCTATATTAAATATTGTGTTTATCAAAATGGTTTCTTTGACAAATTTGCTATAAATTTTACGGACTAATTAAATGTATTATTTATTTTAACAAATTTTATACTTTTTAAATGGACTTGTCCACCCAATTTTGAAGGGTCATAAAACAAATAATACGCAATATAAAACCAAGAGATATACAAGCTACTCCAAAAGTTTGATATGTTTACGATTTTTATTAGTATTTCGTTATTTTATTCATAAGTCAACATCCCTATTTTCAAAAATTGTGCGGAAAGACGTAAAAATCTTTTTCTTCTTTTTTTCCGTCATAGAAAATGAATCGGCGAAATGATGCCGAAATGCAACGAACTAAAATCTATGGAAGCGTAATTGCAAACGAATATTGCTTAAAAAATGGCACCACGGGGCCGGAAAAGTACAACCCGCTCAGCTTTAGTCGGGCCAGCCACGCATCCGGTGACTGACATTAATGTTTTTTTCAATAAATTGCAGTTTGTAATGTAGAGAAAAGATAGAAAGAGAGACTTTATTAGAAATGACGTCCTTTATAGTCAAATGGTGTAAAAAATGCAAAGAAGGCAGTAAAAATATGCAGAAAAAACGTATCTTATTTTTTCGTTTAAGTATAGAAAATATCTATAAGTATACAAATTATGGTCACTAATAAGCAACCAGTGTTCAGATGCTTTGTGCTGCATAGTTAAATGCCAGCATTTTTAGCTATATCCACATAGTTGTACTTTTCATGTGGTGCCATTTTTTGAACAGAATGCTTATTCCATAGTTTTAGTTCGCTGCCGAAATAAATGTAAGCGCATAACTTTAGAACGACTGCACCATGTTAGATAATTCTTTTTTGGTGTGTTTTTTATTATTAGGACAAGGTTTGTATGAAAAGAAAATTTTCAAAAAATTATACGGAGACACGTAATAAATCATTTTTCTCTATTCCGTCATTTTAAATGGCAATATAGGTGCCATCCGTGTGAAGAAAGGACGGGGCAGCGAAGCTAGTATCTAATCAAAATTAGTAGAGAGGTAAAGATACATCATGTCTAGTTTTGGTGGTCTTGGTAGAGGGGCTTTTGGCTATCTGCATTTGAAGGCAAGTCATGTAGTATTTTATGATCGTTAGAAAAATCCATAAAATTCATTTATCTTTTCTATAGCGATTTTGTACAATGCTTCGTCATTGGATTAGAAGTTTTACTTTTTAACGGTTGTGTGATACCCATTCTTCTAGATTCACTACTTGTGATATATTTTTGAACAGGTTTTTCTATGTACAACGGGGTTAATGCTTGGCCTTCAGCTCACCTCATGTTAAGTGACGATAAGGCCCAAGGTGGAAGCGCACTACACCCGCAATCCTCAACACTGAGGAACTGATATCTTACCTCTAACTGCCGGAACCCAACAACTTTTAAATGTTGTTATGGCGTCAAACTTAGGTAAGATGGTGGTAGCCAGCCAGGCGGACTTGAAATAAACTCTACCACCAACTAAACCGAGTACAAATTGTACCCCCCTGGGAATCGAACCCGGGACCCCTGAGTCTTACACGGGTGGGCGAACCACTAGACCACGGAGGCGGTCAGACACGGTAGGCGGTTAAAAGGTATCCGTAAATCCACAGAGACGAAGGTACAGTACCTTCCTTTCATCTGTCTGCAGCAAATTGTTGAAGAGCTAAGTAGGTATTTTTTTCCTTTTTTTATGCTTTGAAACAAACACAAATTTATTCATGCATTACTTCAAAACTCCGGAGAGTTTTGTATGAATAACGAATAACTAATGTTCAAAAACTTTGGTCCATTAAACGCCGATTGAACAAGTAATATTGAAAGTTTGTTTCAAAAGTTGACTTGAACATTGTTTTAAGCAAATTTTGTTTGAATTACTTCTGTAAGTGTTGGTGCTTATGTAAAAAACCAGCCAAGTGCGTGTCGGGCCACGCGCCATAGGGTTCCGTAGTTACCTTATACCTACCATACCATATTTAATACCACCTATCATTTTTCGTTTGCAAAAATAACTTTGTTTTTCACAGTGGTGGTATGAATGACAAAGTTATATTTGCATTTTTGGAAAATGTGCTATATCTCAAAAACTTACTATATCTCGTTCAAACCAATTTTGGTTGAAAGTGTTTATTAAGATCTACAGCATATATTTTTTTTAAATTTTTCACTCTCTTATTTCAAAAGTTAAAGGGGGGGGGGGGGGACACACATTTTACCACTTTGGCGGTGAATATCTTGCAAACAGTTGACTTTGAGAAAAAGTTGTCTTAGAAACCTCAATGTATTTTTTAAAGACCTATCTACAGACACCCAACACGTGTTGGTTTGAAGAAAAAAAAAATTTTCAGTTTCAGTTCCATGTATGGAGAGCCCCTCCTCAATCTTTTATTTTTCTTATTTTTGTATTAAATTCGTTAAGCGGTTAACAGAATACATCTACCTACCAAGTTTCAACTGTGTAGTCTTAATACTTTCGGAATAAAGTGGCTGTGACATACGGACAGACAGACAGACAGACATGACGAATCTATAAGGGTTCCGTTTTTTGCCATTTAGGCTACGGAAATCTAAAAAAGGAATTGTAGATAATGTTGACGCTGTTTTTGTTTAAGATAGCTTCCCAAGTCATCTTGGATTGTTAGGTTCAACAAATGAAAGTGATACAAACTTGCCCGTAATGAACGAATATAATTGGATAACTAACCAAGCGGTATTTATTAAATCAAGTTATTAGAAGTTTCATAGGTTGTAAGTAAATAAGACGAACATTTAAAAATGGAAAATGTAAAATTCTTTATTCAAAGAAACTTAGAAATTAAGTGCTTTCTAAATCTAAAGACCTGAAAGTATTATTTTCCGATCCAAATTTAAGAAATAAAATCTATTTTCACCATTATCTTCCCATGTTCAAAGAAATTCAGGCTGTTCCAAAAAAGGAATGTTTCAAAAACGCCGAGTCACCATTGCTTGGCAGAGTGAGATTTGATTTTTGCAGAAATTTTCATCAACTACCTTGACACATCGCTTCGTGATTTGGGCATCTGATACGATTCGCGGTTTTCGTTTTTTCACCGAATCAAACACAGTACTCGTTTGCCTCGTTTCTGAAATCAAATTTCCAATTTTAACTTTGATTCGTCAATAAATTTTCAAAGATTCCGTACATGGTTAAAAAAAGACAATTGCGCCAAATAAAAAAATTGTGGGCCTTATACTTTTGGAATAAGACGGGAAAAACGAATTCTGCTGGAGTAACGGTACTCCAGCAGGATGATTCTAAACTAATGATTGGAGAGAAATAAAAGATATATGTGCGTCACCATCCAAATTTTGAGGATGTGTTCAGTCCATAAAACTGAACGGCTTTCTCTAAAGAACACATGGTCAAATATGTAGGTATAATAAAAATCGACTTGTCTAAGCCACAGTATGCTATATTAATTCTGTGGCCAACTTTCGGTTGATATGATAGTGGATGAGGAGCTCGGTGGCGCAGTGGTTTAGCGCCTGGCCTAGCGATTGCGTAAGTTAAGCAACGTTCGCAAGGGTCGGTCATGGCATGGGTGACCAAAAATTTACTATCGCGAACTCCTCCGTGCTTCGGAAGGCACGTTAAGCCGTTGGTCCCGGCTGCATTTGCAGTCGTTAATACCCACCAATCCGCATTGGGCCCGCGTGGTGGGTTATGGCCCGTCCTCCTTATCCACCCATAAGGAAGGCCTGTGCCCCAGCAGTGGGGACATCAAAAATGGTTGATGGACAATAGTGGATAGTTTTCATTATTTATATAATAGTTTTGGAAGAAAGAAATTAAACATACTTATGTAATAAAAAACACGAGGAATATATTTAAAAATCTGTCATAGTCGATATCATAGAGAGGCACACCCCGGGAACTGCATACCGTTTCAACTACCTATTACACAGACGCTACACAGTGACGTTTTTGCACACGCGCAACTGTGTGCGAGCTATTGAATGAGCACACGGATCGGCACACGGAACTCGCGCGGTGGGCGCCGGTGGGGTGAGGTAATTGATTGTGGGGCGGGGCGGAGAGTTTCCTTTCTGTACGGTAGTACTTATATCTATTCTATGCAAAAAGTTAACATACACTGTAAGTTCATCGTTTCAGAGTTTTTCCTCATTCACACTTAAAAAAATTGTAAACAACATTGTTTCACTCACAATAAATTGATCAAACGATTAATTTTATTGGTTTCGAGGGTCAATAGGCAAACACAAAGCCCGTTTTGTGAAAACCGTTCGAAAACGATCGGGCGGTTAAAATTTTACGAGTTAATTAACTTTTGGACGAGCTTTGGAGTTGTAGTATAAAACAGTTAAGGGTTAGATTAAGGTGGGAATTGAATACAGCCGATTAATTACTCGATCGATTGATCAAATTGCTCTCACTTTTGTTCTATCGGTGTATTTTCAAAAGCTACATTTTCTTTTACAAGAAAAAGATTAAAAAGTTTTACTGTCATATTGTTTACTTTGTGACTTGCACATTGCTTTGTGTTTTCTAAATTGGTCCATGTGTAACCACTCAACAACGTAACAATTTTTTTTTATATGTAACTGAGCATCGTATACAAATAGTCATAACATGATGAAGGTATAATATACTATAATAGATCGATTTTACCATATGAAACCTGTTTCTTTCAACCTTTTTTTATCCCATCCAATCCTTTAACCCTTATATAACGTATTCAAGCTTTGTAGGGTATTCTTGAAGGTGTCAACGCATTTATCATTTCTGGCTTCCTCGCAAGAAGAGTTCCGAATATTTCATCATATTGAGGTTGGCAAATTTATCGACTGCTCATATTTTATCGGCATGAAAGTTTATAGCGATTTGTCAATTATTTGTCAATGTTATTCGAAACTGTATGATTGATGTCATACATGAAAACATGAAACAATGACAAACATATATCACACATAAAGGTTGGCCAGAAGAGATTACTATTAGCAATTAGCCTTTTGTGTGCTATGAAATGTTTTTTTTACTATAGCTATTATTGTTATTGTTTATGTTTATTTCTATTGAACTTTATAAACATCACGTAATGACAACATGTCTAGGGACAATTTGGAATAAGTTGAGCTGATGTTGACATCACAACGCAAAGAAACAGGTGTTAATGCAAAAGGAAATCAAAAGTTTGTTTAGTTTACAATATGTAATTTTAAAAGTTTAATAGATTTTACATATAAGTATATAAATTATTTTCATATAAAAAAATATTTAAAAAGTCGTGAATTCAAAGATTTTATGATAAAGGCTTTTTGAAAAATGGATGTGATGTTCTGAAATATTTACAAAGGTACTTACATTTAACATTTAGTTATTTTGTTCTACAATCGCTATCCATGCAAAACCGCGATATTTTATGAAATAAAAACAAAAGACAGGATTATAACTTAATCGATTAGCTGAAGTTAAGTCATTTAAACTTGAAGAATTAATTATCGCCTTGTTATTATAGACTTAAGAAATATATTGGGTTTGGTAAACAGCCTTGAGATGTTGAGACACAACTGTTTTTAATGGCAATAAAAGATGGATTTGCTGCAGGTTTAAATATTCTTCGACATTATTAATACTTACTTATTTGTTTAGTACTTGACTTGAAAAATTTTCAAGTAGTGACACACAGTGCAGAAAAGCAAAAAATTCAAATTCACAACGACTCTCAAAATATTGCTTGCTTGTTCAATAATATTAGTTTACTCTTCAAACCAATTCTTGTATTTGACAAACAATTCAATTGGAAATGTTTGCTTATACGTTCGTTTTAAATTAGTTTTGGTTTAGAGTTTGGAAACGTTAAGCAGCTTTTATAAAAGTAATTTTAGCGATGGATGACTTCTTCCTCTTTCCAAATTATGACATTGCTAGCTCAGGGTGAAAAAGAAATCTGTGTCCCTAGGGACACTGATTTCTTTTTCACAGGGAAAGTGTTGCGCAACACTTTCCGAAAGTAGGTACAGAACTTCGGCTTAATTTGGTCATATTTATCTTTTCACGAAATATACTAATTTGAAGGTATCCAGCTATGGGTAATTTATCAAACTTCAGGCATCTAAATTCGCATCTCATTCAGTTCAAGTTTTAAATATATATTCATTCTCATCTAATTTAAGCTTGATATACGTTACGAAAAGGCAGTGGTTTAGCTTTGATATTATTGTTGAAGCTCAGCGCAATTGGCCCTTTAACAAACCGCCAAATGTGCAAACTTAGCACATTTTCATACGTTCAACTTCAGTACATTTTCATCGCATAAATAACCTCTATGCTCGGAAAGACGGAATAGGCGATCATGGAAAAATATTCCAGAAATGTCTGGTATTCCAATGGCAAAAGCATCGAATTCAATTATTCAATTCGTTTTATTTCTCACTGCTCTAGGCACCGACGGAAATTCAAATTGTTTAGATTAAATTACTGCCTTATTTTATTGAGGCGTGTAGGTTAATGATGTTACTCCGTGCTCTTTTTAACAGCGTCTTTTAAAAGAAGTAGAAAGGGAACTTATTCACCAATAGAGCACCAATTCAGTACCAATGCATATAATAAGCGATAGTGTCCAGAAATTTCGGAATTTCAAAAAGTTTTCGGCATAAGAAACGCCTAAAATGGAACATCTTTTGTTTGTCTATTATTACCTCTACTCAACAGTCAACGAGTTAAACTCGATGTATTATAATAACACACCTAATAATTTACTAGACAATGAGTGTAGTTATACTACTGCTCTGGTTTATCTATTGTGTCTGCAGTGTTAGCAGTTTGGGTATTTAGGTCCCAAAGGGCTAACTATGTTCTAAAAGGGCTAGGGTGGTAGTAATGGCGGTTTTTTTAAATACACTCGTGGACTTGTAGTATTCCGCGACATCTCATGAGAATTTCATTAAATCCTTCAAGGATCTTGCCAATGGATCTTTTGAGAAAACAAAATCTCAGTAGATCCACATCTTGAAAACAGGATCCACTGAGAAAAAAAACTCACTACCTACTTCCATCATGGCTGCCAAATAGATCTTTTAAAATTGAAGGTATTAATGTTGCCACGTTGCGTGACTTCAGCTGTGAATCAAATGCATAAGTATTTAGGCCAAATCCAAGAATACTTCCTGTTTAGTCGACAAGGTTACCTAAATTTGTTTTTTTGGATGACAAAGGTTAATGACAAAGGCTAGATGTCTGCCGACGTCTGTCGGTTGACATCGCCCAACGACACTCGTTGTTTGTGATCTAGTGAAAACGAGGCAAAGTCTTGTGTTTGTGTTGCTCTCGACATAAAAAAAACATGCAATGCAGTCGGATCGCAGCGATAATTCGAAATTTTGACACTTTTTTTTCTGATGTGATCAAGGACGAAGAATCATAATTATTATCTTTGTCAAAACTACTTCATTCTAGATGTTTAAAATTAAACTGCCAAACCAAATCCAAAACGTTCTCTAGAAGTCGTGTTAATTTCACGTCCGAAACGCCTAATTAAGTTTGCAAAGCGAACCTTTTCACGGGCAAACTGCAAACTCAATTCGGGACACCATTGATCCGTCCACTTAGTGGTGTCAAAGACAAACTTGAATTATTCCCGACTTTAGCCGACCTATGTTAGTTCAGTGGAACTTTTTGTTGGACCAAGGGTGGTGTCAGTCCCTTCCGCTGGCATAGAGACCACAACTTTAGCGGTCGGATATGCATATACGCTAACTTTAATGGGAGGGAGATACGCCTTTTCTGTGTCATGTCTAAAATTACTTAGCCCGTTGTTTGGGCAGTTTGGAGTTAGCATATTTTTTGTTCGTTTTGTTTGTTTATAAATGGAACTGTGTGAGGCGAATACTTTATTTCCCTAAGGATTTACCTGTTTGGGGTATTTTTTTATTCAGTCTATTTGTCAACTTGCCAAATTGAAAGTAACACGTACCTATTTGGAAGAATGAGTTTTACAAGCAAATGTAAGACTGTTAAATTTTACACATTATTAAATGCACTATTACGTCACATATTTAGCTAAATAAATAAATACCAAAGTACTTTCAATAAAACCGCGCTAGTATCCGTTAAAAAATGTTTTATTTCACGATTATTTGTAATTTTTTGAACTTCTTTATTATGTATGACAAACAGTTATTATGAAATTTAATAGATACATTTACTCACACCTACCTATGTATGACTTGAATTTGTGCCTATCTATGTACCATGAATGAGATTGTAAATCTAGAATATATAATTAATTAAATAACCTTTTTTTATCCCAAGTTCTTTTCACTTATTGTCAATGGGCTTCATGCGGTTTCAGAATAATTTACTTACGTTATCAGAATTTTGATACAGCTCTCATCTTACTTATGGATCCCAATAAGTTCAAAACACCATACCTTTTACAATCAATCAAATTCTTTGTTTACTTAAACACAATGTTTTCATAACAAAGGTTTTGTAAAGAAGATATAATGGATCGATCTGACCACGCAACAACAACCAAGGAGAACATTTAGGCAGATATAAAATGACGTCTTTGGTGACCTCTGTGGATATGAAGACTTGCAAGTTTTTCTCTATGTTTTTATAAAGTAGGTAATATAAGTACCTAGTTTTATAAATGTTATTAACTAATAGCAAGATGTAGTAGCTCATACAACAATAATTAAATTGATAGGTAGTTATATCTATCTAGGTATTTTAGTCTCCACTCTTGGCTTTGTAACTCAAATTCTATAGGGGTAAAATCTCTATCTAAATTCTTGATTCTATTACGGGTAGAGTATTTTTGTATGGTCTGTGCGGGTAGGTATAAGTAGTGTTTCAATTTCGCTGATGGCTCTCCACTATTTTCGCCGGCTGTCGTCATTTGCTAATTGTATTCTGAATTCAAATTAGGTAGTATCATGGTACAACAATATACTGCGCCAAGTAAAGCATTCCGAGACAGTAGGAAATTGGGTAACACAGGCATACGTCATATCCGCTATCGGTGTTGAAAATTACCTTTATTCATCTTTAGCTTGAACTATTTCGTTTGCAAAGAGAAACAAATCACAATTAGAATGCCTTATGATAAATTTATAATGAGTGTGACAGAAAATAATTCTTTGCTTGTTACTATAAAGTCGCGCAACTGAATAGTGAACGTAAGGAAGTTTACTCCTGGAATACAAAATTTTTCTTGTATCATGGGTAATATGAACAATAGCTTCTTTTATTTTTGGAATTTCGCTTTCTGTTAAAAACAAACGATGTAAGTTAGAAGGACTACGAAGATCGTCCACTACTAAAGGACAAATACTCAAAAGCTAAAGTCTTCTTATTTTCAAAACACCACATGAGTAAAAAAACATAAACTGTGATGAAACTGTCAGCATCAAATAAGAAGTGACAGATTAGTTAACTGCCGTCTATAAGCTTAAAGGCCGCTAAATGACAAAAACAAGTTATGAGCTAGAGCCGAAAAAGGCGGCAAAATTTTTAAACCGATGCTGCTCATTTTTTATAACATTTAAATCATGTTGCCGTATACCAAAAGAAAGGATTTTTATTCAACATTCACATGAAATTGGTTGATTTTGTTAAATATTAATATTCATGTAACTAAATACATATTTTCCTTTCTAACCTTGTAAATTTTTAAAGATCGTTACAAGTATGCAGAACTTTATGGCGGCTAAAGGTTCATAACTGCTTTATAGTTATGGATTTATCGATAACTGCCTGAAGTATTTTTTGAGACAGGAAGTTAGCAATATTTACATAGCTATAAAGCAGTCTTAACTTTTTGCGTTTCTTAAACCTAGAACGAAATGATTTTATGGTAGTCTTATCCATAACAATAAAGCGGCTAACTACACTTAGCCGCCTTTTAGCCAGGAAGGTATCGCTTAACTTCACTTCGATTATTTAGTAACAATTTTTAGTATATTTGTGCATATCTTAAAAGCAGTTAATTATTAAATCTTTTCATAAAACTGCTTTTTAGGCTAGCATTATCCGTATTAGTTTTTTACGAATCCTGCAAAATCATATGTTTACTTACAAAAATAAAACAAAGTTTTTGCAACGACAAGTAATTTATTGCCACAAAACTGTCCCATACACCAGGCATGAGACATTAAAAAATAAAAATGGTAACCTTTTCAAAACAAATATCAAATAATTCTTTTTTAAAACTAACATTTCACCAAAAACTGCACTTTTTACGGCAAATCACAGAATGTTCCTTAAACTGAAATTTCAGGTTCAGGAATATTCTTACATAAAAATAATGTAGTCATTTATCATTATCTTAGAGCATATGTTCTAAGATAATTATTGATGTCTACATTGTCTACATTCATTGAAATAAGTAAGTAACAGAAACATACATGCTGCGAGTTCTACAACTAAGTCAAACTCAATGATATTATACTTAATTTAAGTAAAAGTCGAAAGAAAATGCTTTATTGAAAATGAAGTAGGTAAGTATATTTTAGAAAGGAAAGACCCGGATCACAACTAGCCCCGATGGGACTCGAACCCACAACCCTTCACTGTCCGGGCGAATGCTCTAGCCGCTGAGTAGGAGTCGTATACACGGATTCAGTGGCTAACCACTCGCTCAGCATTCGCCCGGACAGTGAAAGTTCGTGGGTTCGAGCCCCATCGGAGCTAGTTGCGCGAAGGATGGCGAAGGGTCGTTTGTTTCTACTTCATTATCAATAAAAAAAATTGCATTGTAAATGCAAAAAAGTAAAAGTACCTACTAAGAAAATGTATTCACTAAAATTTATATTTTAAAGAGTTTGACTTAAAAGTAATCAAAAAAATTGTAATCAAAAAATAAAATAAGTATAACAACAAAAAAACATTTTATAAAAACTTAAAATATCATTTCTTCTTATAACTTACTTGTATGATAATAATATTGAAGAGTATTGAAGCCTAAGGTCATCACTCGGTATGTTAAAGTTAAAGTGTCACATTAATAGGTAGGGTTAGGTTAGTAAATTAATAATAAAAAAATATAGATTAAATATATAAAAAAGCAATGGTTATCGAATTTAAATAAATGTGTTGACTCGATTCCGTACTTGACACAGACAGAAATAACACAAATTTACACGTGTAACACATTAATATTTATTAAAGATTAAAATGGAAATATTCCTATTTTGACCCGACCGAGCGGGACTCGAACCCGCGATCCCCAACTGGAACTTCAGAACGATGAGCTTTACCAAAAAACTTTTATTTTTCATTTTGATCTTGAATATTTTTCCTGAGTGGGGTTCGACGAACCCATGGCCCTTGGCGCATAGGACAGGGTGCTATGCGCTAAGCCAGGACCTGCTGAATGCACCATTAGACCCGTTATAAATAAACAATATTCTACCAATCTACGAGTAATAATGGACGAATAAATGAGTATGTTAAGTAATCAAAATCTCTCAGGCATTAAACGAACAATAGCCAAATCAGAAAGTCGCAGGACAAATAAAAAATCGTTTCCTAAATTAACCCTTCCGGAAATCGAACCCAGAACCTACCATGCATCCGTGCACCCATAGTACAAGCTTTAGCTATTTTGCAACTGACCGTAAAATACTTGGACGATAGTTATCACAACTCCAAAGCAAAAGCATCTGCAATCTGCAAACCATGCGTGCGTAGGTTACAATTAATTACATAACAAAGGGAACAATATTTTCTGTCACCTAAGTTTAGATGCGTCACCTAATCTGCTATATCCTAATAATAATATCTGTCCCCAAGAAATATGTTGGTCATCATATTTATCAGAACTGTCTCTAAGTATAAATCATCGGATTAATGTAGATATGTATCTTAAATTATAGTATGATCACTTTTTTTCTATAGCCTGAATATAAGGTCTATTCTTTAAAAAGTAAGTCAATCATCAAAATAATAGATCTGTCACCAATGACTTTTAATATCATTGTCTGTCACCTAATAAATAGATTCGATGCTGGAGCCTGAGGAGAGTAGTTCACATGAAGAAGTGAATTTGCTACTAAAAAGAAAACCTTCACAAAGTAAGGTTTGGACATTCATTAAAAGATTTGATAATTAATTTAGAATGTGCTGAAACTAACATAAAAAACAAAAAAAAAATGGTCCTTTCTTTAAAAACAGGTAGATTAGACGCAATAAAGTATCGTCTTATATTTAAATTATTTAATAAATTAATATTATTTTCCAGCAATTCAAATTTATTTTTCCGGTAAACATTTTTGTATTGTTTGGTGATTCAGTTTTGGTAACACTTTTGTTATTTTGAAACCCAGTATATTTATTTGATAATTGATTATTATTTCAAAGAAATTCCTAATTAATATTTAGGTAAGCGCTTTAATATTATTTGATGATTCAATTTAGGCGACAGATCTACTATTTTAGGAATAAATATTATTTATTAGGTCCCTGAAAATGCATTTATTAGGTAATTGATAAAATCATACCCCATAACAAATCCTCCCCTCCCGTAGGTACCTACTGCATTGCATCGATAAAACACGCTTAGCTGACAGATGAACAAAAGACACTGCTCGATCGACAGCAGATTAGCCGGCTGCCTCTCGATGGTTGTACTATTTTGCAGTATACAAATCCTATTATAATATCGTAGCCTATGATATTTTGTAGGTTTGAAATAACTACATGAATAAATTAAAATACGTACCTTGGAAATCTTCCCGCCATAATATGTAATTGATAATTTTGGGGCGAACCGCGACGCCGGCAAACGTCCTCTCTCGTCGATATTTTGGTTCCAGTCGCCCCGCGTGCCCAGGCGCGTCCCCTTACAACCCGCAAAAATCTTTTTGAGGGGTGAGGGGGCTTGTGTAATTTGCCGCTTTTTAGCGATGTGTTGCTATTTAACGGCTTTTTTGTTATGCAAGACATAGAAAAAAATATTTATTTTACTTGGCGTACGGACTAACATGGCTTTCTTTAATAGTTTATTTATTGTAAAAGTAGTAACAATACAACGTTAAAAGGCCGTTAAATGATTCTAACTGCTTTTTAGTTAAGTAAAAGCCTATAACCGCCTTTTAGGTAAGCCTATGCAAAATTATACTCTAATGAAACCAAGCTAAAAAGCCGCTTAAACAACTTTGCTGCCTTTTAGTTATTTGCAAACCAATAACTGTTTCTTAGCTTAGCATTGATATTAAAAATGTTCAATCGATCCAAACGTTAAAGTACTTTAGCTGCCTTCTAATCTAGTTGTGCTGTTTAGCCACCTTTATGCGATGTAAAGTACTTTTTCTTTGTATTTAGCGGCTCTTTCTTTTTTACTACCTTGAAAACGGTAAAAGATAGAATAACCGTTCCTAGACAGATCGATAGAGTTCTTTTTTTTAAGTTTTATGGCATTAAAAAGTGAAAAATGACCATATGTCATTTAGCGGCCTTTAAGCTTATAGACGGCAGTTAAGAGAGTATTTGCGCTCAAAATCCAAATTTTCCAGTTTTAAAATAAGAATTCTAGTTTAGTTCTGGGTAATGTGAGTCCCGACACATTATCTCTGTTGCGTTGCGTATTGCGTATTGCGTACGGTATTTAATCAGAGCTAGCACGTGACTTGTACGTGTGGAGCGTGAGAGGCTAGAGGGAATTCTGTTTTTAAGGCTCAGAACGACGGACAGCCGCGAAAAAGTGAAAAAATGTAAAGTAAATAAATTCAAAGGAAAAGACCGAGACAGAAGCCCAAAACGTCGGTCACACCATGGCAGAACAGCTGAAGATCGTCAAGCTGTGTCAAGTCAGAACCAGAGGAGGACAAAAATACACAATGGAAAAAGTTTCAATAGTAATTATTAGGTAGTATTGTGAACTTGAACAGATACCCTAATTCAGTGGACGTATATGGAAACAGAAAATTTGTTAAAAATTATGTATTAAAAGGTTGCACTCGCTTTTGCACGCGTACCCACACCCACACCCACCCATACACACACACCCACACACACACACACACACACACACACACACACACACACACACACACACACACACACACACACACACTTACACACACTTACACGCACGCACACAACTACACCATCAAATTTAACTTTAGTCTTTTCCAAATTTCTTGTTTTTAAAATTAACTTAGTATAATTGTTCAAATTTGTTTGCCTTTGGCTTCAAAATCATTTTCCCCCATAGGACAAGCATAGCCTAGTGTGGGGGTTAGTTATATATAAGCTGTGTAAACTTTATTGGCAATAAACAATTTATTATTATTATTATTACTTTTACATCAATTTTCAAAATATAAAATCTCAACGGAATCGTCAAACTTTTTAAAAGTAAGAAACCTTCAAGTAGTTAATTTTTTACAGACTTGACTGCAGTTAAATAGTGAAGTAACCAGTGAATAATTTTGGAATTTCATTGATTTATGCAAGTTAAACTGCGTTTCTATTGTCTAACTTCAAAATCTATCGCAATCGCTTTCAGGATGTAATCCATTGAAGTTTCTTTTTGGCACAAATAAAAACTTACCAAAGAAATGCAGCAATGTGTTACATCCATCTGTCAAACGAAAGCGATTGCGATAGATTTTTAAAATTAGACAATTAACCAGCTGGAAATACAAAGATGGACTTTTATGTCAGGAATAAATATTTTGACTTATAAAATGACATTGATTTATAAAATGACAATGGCATACTCTGCGCCTTAACGCAAAGATATGTATTTTGCCGTTAGAGAATAGGGTAGATATTGTTTTTTCGTAAATCGGAACAGCTGTTAAATACGTGACGTGCGTGTGAAATATTTGTTGGACTACATTTTATACGTTTCGGTTTGTTTTATAATATTTTTATAGCAAATGATTTGTTATGAAAATTCGCATGAGTATTTGTCATCAGAACAAATATGTTCACGCATAAATAAACAACGTTTATCACTACATAGTATAAAACAAAGTCGCATTCACTGTCCCTATATCCCTATGTATGCTTAAATCTTTAAAACTACGCAACGGATTTTGATGCGGTTTTTTTAATAGATAGAGTGGTTCAAGAGGAAGGTTTATATGTATAATACATGGTGTCAAATTCCACACTACACCGAAGCGAAGCGAGGGCGGGTCGCTAGTTTATAAATAAGGAAGCGTATTTTGAATATAAATAAACGATAAATAAATATTTCTTAAGTAACGATTTCTTAAGAAAATTAGTTATTCCCTGACTTATCTGGAGAAATTGTACCTATTGAAATATTTCAATGATTTCTTAAATATTTTTTTATGTCTTGTATATCATTAATGCTGTAGGATTGTTGGAACTTCTGATTATGTTTTGTATTGCAGAATTCCGGATGTAGTGCGCCTTCCATAACACAACATAACATCAGTTAAGATGAAAGCCAAGCCTTCGATGGCCAAACACGGACTCGATGTGAATAAAAAACCATTTTGTACGTTTCCTCTTACCTATTGAATGGAAAGTAATAACAAAACTACATTAAATTCCGATCGAGGCGAGCCCATAATTCACGCTGAGCCACCGATAACCATTCGGCATGGTGATAACGAAATTATTATGCTACTGGCACGGCTTGGGAAATAACGCAGCGCAGAAGCTGTGGTAATTTTTTTTTCAAAAAAGGGAATTTGATTCATCGATAAATGAATTAAACGCTGTTTTATTCACTGAGTGTGTACCGTATTGCGACCTTCGGTACTAAGGTTTGATGACTGTCGTGGTCTAATTTCGGAAATTACTCAAGGACTTGGAAATAAAAGATCCTTGTGCGTTGAAAACCATTTGGCGTCTATATTATTCGAATTTTGAAAAGGTACAACGATCGAGGAGAGAGGGGTGAGGAACAATGTATTGCTACCAATGGCAGCGCCGGTTCGATTCCCACGTCATGTAGCGCGACGGTGATTGGGTGAAGACGATTTGCGTTCCGTTCTTCGCTTCTAAGCCTCAACAGAGTGGATAAAAACATTTTTAATTTGGAACAAGCGCGCATATGAAGTATGTACAAACAAAACGTGCTAAAAGTACTTACTTACCGGTTGCTATGGAACTATTTCATAGAGCCATAGAGCTATACAATTAAATAAAAAAAAAAATATCCCGCCCAAGAAGCTTATACCCCCAATGGAGATCGCACGGCTAGTGACATAGTGAAGATAGAAAAAATGTCCTTGAGTGACGTTACGGCTTATTGCTATCTCTTTTTTTAGTGTTACAATACGTTTTCGTTTCTCACGAACGAACGAACGACGAACATCGAACACGTATTGTCACACTAAAGAAAGAGATAGCAATAAGCCGTAACGTCATTCAAGGACATTTTTTCTATCTTCACTATGACACTAGCCGTGCAACCTCCATTGGGGGTAAAAGCTTCTTGATCCCGCCAAATTCAGTTCGGTTCTTGTTAGTGTTATCTTTGGGTTCTTTTCTATCTATTATCGTGGTTGTTGTATGTCATTGGAAAACTTCACTATTTTTTAGGTTTGGATATCACCGATTACATAAAAAACAAAATGTGATAACTATAAATAAGTATTGTAGACATATGTAGGTACTGATATTTATTTTCTTGCAGTCAATGGTAAAAAGTAGAGTACCACACAACTCGTGAAAAAAAAAACATCTCGGTCCTTTGTACCGCTCGAATTATTAAATTTTATTTTTTTCACTTGTAGTATAATTTACTATTAATCATTATAACAATAATAATAATAATAAATTCATTTATTTCGACCAACTTTGGTCATATTTGTACATAAGTACAATTTCTAAAATAATACTGATAAAATAAAGCAAACATTCAATTCAAATAGATAAGCAATAATAAAATAAAATAAAATAGATGTTGCCCTCGCCACGAGGTTTCCAAAGCACAAAGTAGTTAGTGTACGTGCTGTTTGGTACATTAAGTACCTATTTGCTATATTCGCACTTCTAATTTTGTATTTTTTTCGAAATGCGTGAATGATTTAATTTTCTTGATCAATTTCAAAAAACTGGCTAGACTGAAAAAAATCTTTATAATTATTTAACCTGCTCACAAAATTTTACGAGAATCGGTTGAAAAATGCGGTCTGTAGAGGAGAACAAACGGAAAGCCGGAATAACAGCGACGGCCGGAAGGACATACGAAAGATTTTTTGCCTAAGCTGAAGCAGTGACGTTTCGTTCGTAAGCCTTAACTTATTTTTTCCGCTTAAGTTATGTTGCTTAAGTTAGCTTAATGTTCAAACATTTTGTACGTAAAAGTTTTGTTACAACAGCGTTCACGGTTGATTAATTGTGAAAATTCTAGTATGGAAAAAGCTAAATTGTTAAAAATTCTCCATACAAAACGTCAATTTCATAGGTAAGGATCTAATAATAATACTCTTTCCACTACTGAATAAAATAATGGAAAACAACTTGTAGTTCTCGAGCCATTAGCTCCATCCATCCCAAGACCCCAAGTCGCATCAACAACTTCCAACTTATTAAGTTAAGGTAAGGTTAAAATAAAAGAATACGATAAAGCAGTTGTAGAATACGAATTAATAATAATAGAATACAAAAAAGAAACTAATTTCAAAATCTTTATAAAGGCAAGTATTGTTACATTGGAGCGAAATGGTAAAAAAGGATTTTTTGGATAATAAAGAAGAAAATCTGTGGCAATTCTTTCTCTACACAAGCAAAGAAACAAATAAAGAAACAATTAAATAAATAAACGAGAAAAGACCCAATAAAAACCGGTTAGAGCCCCCGCAAACTACAGACCAAACTGGCGGCCGATAGTTGGAATCAGTATAAAGAAGTATGCAAGTGCGCACATTACAACGATTTCGTATTGGCCGACTCTTCATTACAAACCAACTATCGGCCAACTATCGGCCAACTGTCGGCCGATAGAAAGTCTGTAGTCTGTGAGGATCCAAAGAGTAACATAGTGATATGATATCGCGATAATCTATTCAGAAACATCTTTATAGAATAAAATAAAATAATTGTAACAATTTTAGCTAAAAACCTGAAGGTTGCTCTTAATGTTTCTACTAACTGTACTTTCAAAAATTTATTAAAAGTGGGGTGAAACTGGATACTAGCAAAATGTGGGTCCAAATGAGAATGTGGGTCGAAAAGGTGGGTCCAAAATGGATTAAATGTTTTAAGCAGTTGCTCATTCAGAATTCAGATACACAGACAAAATACAAAGTGGAATTGTCTGATGTTGTTAAAATTTTCAAATACAAGTTGGAAAATTAAATAAGTAAATAGGTTTTTATGGTAACTAAACACATAAAAATGGAGATAATTAGCCATAAAAACACAACTATAGCCATCCTTTGTTGCAGTTAAAAGCTACTGGAAACCATTCGATACTAAAATCATTCACATCGTTAAAACCTATTGAAAAGTGAATAATGGGTAAAGTTTTCAAAGTATCGTTTTCCATTGAAATTCGATGGATATTGGATAGCCACAACAAACCCTATTCAGCAGTAGACATTGTTAAGGTGAAAGATCATTATCGAGCTGTGCTGTGCTATACTATGTTTTATAAACTTGTTCCATTTGATTGAATGCGCTCCAATAATGTCTCACCGAAACTTGAAAAAATACGCTTGATCTTTGTAAATACTGCAACAACTCTAATGTATACAAGGTTATTTTTAGTTAATTGAAAACCTCTCGTTGGGTTGATCAGGCCATCAAACTGAACAACTTTCATTATGGGGCCAACCTCAAAATCACGAAAAAAAATCAGCTGTTCCATACAAAAGTAGGTACAATGCCTACTCTATCGAAATGTATGAAACAGCAGATTTTTTTTCGCGTTTTAAGGTTGGTCCCATAATGATAGATGTTCAGTTTGATAGTCTGATCAACCCCACGAGAGGTTTTCAATGAATTAAAAATAACCTTGTATTGTGTTTTATAGCAAACAAAGCATTATTTTCCTAAGTCTAACCGATTTTGGATTTGGTGACTGCATTCGATTCACTGCATGCAGAAGTCAGGTAGGAACTGGAGTCTTTTAAAACATAGCCGTGCTTTGCTATAAATGCCTATACTATGAGTTTGCACAGTTAAGCGACTGTGCAATTTCGCACAGCGCCTCTGGCGGTACCTACAGTAAACTAAAAGTTGTCATACAAATTTTAAGGTCAACTACTAGAATTTATTATACTAACTCATAATACGTTTTATTGCGAAATCACAAATGATACCTGCTGAACATTCATTTGTCAGAAATAGCTCAAGATAGCACAACACAGTCCAGTCCAATGGTGATTATGATTAGTTACCTTAATACAGTACCGACATAGTAATGACGTTTCTATGTAGATAACAGTTTAATGGATAGTACTAAGCGATGAAGACCTTGGACAGCCTCCAAGAAGCTTCGAATTTGTCTTTGGAAGCTGCTGCAATGCGATTGCATTTATTTTCAGAGTTACAGTGTATGAATAAAAAGATAAAAGTACTTTAGAACACACATCCACACAGTGTATCGTAAAGCAACCCATACAGACATCAGTCTACTTACGTACTAAACCTTAACGGTGACTCTCACCATCATCCTATACAGTAAGCTATCGTAGGAAAATCTTTGTTTTAGAGAGCCCGCGGCATCTGTGACAAACAACACATGACTGCTGAGCTTCAGCATGTTAAACAAGTACTGTGTAACCAGGCGCGGTCGCAGCCTGAAATTTTGGGGGGGGTCACTAATAATAATAATTGCTTTTCTGTATACTTTTAGAAGCTTTTTCTATGCGACGTGTACGATTTTGGGGGGGGTCGTGTCCCCTGTGACCCCCCCCCCTCGGACCGCGCCTGTGTGTAACAACAAGTTGCAAGTACCGCGCCTTCGTCACAGAAACCGCGCCAAACCAGCCACTGTAGAGCGTTAACCTGCCATCCTTCCATACTTGAAGGGTGTTACTGTCAGTAACACTGACAAGATTGGAAACATTCGAAGCGAGCGTCAATCAAAACTTACTTCAAGCCGCCGAAGAAGATCAATCAATTCTTACGACCTGTCAAGTGTAATATCCCCCTTGAAGCCGCAGCAGGCGTCTACAAACTAGATTGTGACTGTGGGCTCTCCTACATCGGACAAACAAAGAGAAGCATAGGGACCCGCGTTAAAGAGCATGTTGCTGACATGAAACATAGGCGCGATAACAAGTCTGCAGTGTGTGAACACGCCTTTGAGGGGTCTAACCATTATATTAGATTTGACAAATCCCAAATCCTTGTTGGAACATAAATTTATTCCTAGAATGCTCCGCGAGGCTATTGAAATAAATAAATATCCCAATTCAATAGAGATGATGGTTGAAAAATTCCACGTTTCACAAGCTTCCCATCATTCTCAAGCTAAAGCCCCAAACACACACTGCAAGATCTAATGATACGCTTAGTTCCTTTTGCAAATAAATTAATAAATATAAAAGACGGAGGTCGGTAATCCTCTCTAAGTTTTCTTTCGCCATTTCTTTCATGGAGGGGCCTCCCAATTTTGTGAAATGGTGGTAGTTTCAGTCGATTCTCTCTTTTTAGCATTAATTAATTCACAAAATTAAATTAAGTATATTGTTAAATTTTAATTTCTGAACGTCTTTAAATTCATCACTTGAGGGTAAGCTCACAAACAGCTTCAATCCCCCGTGACCACGGCAGCTGCAAAGGTGCCGAAACCAAACACCAACTAATTACCAAAGTACTTTCAATAAAACCGCGCTAGTATCCATTAAAAAGTGTTTTATTTCATACATTTTCTTCTATTATCTATATATATTGTATACTTTACGCTATATAAAGTAGTATTTCCTCTATATTTAAAATAAAAAGTACCAAATAATGCCTTCTGTCTGCTGAAATGTCGAAACAAACTAGATAAACAAACGTTATTATGTCATGTAGATACATCAGCAACTTTTGTATATATACACGTTACTCTATGCACTGTTGAATAATTCAAAATGACAATTTGTTTTTCCTTAGTGAGTCAATCGAAACGGAAAGAGTCGCTGTGACCTCTCTTAAAATTTACATACCAGTGCTATTATGGGGAAAATGATAAAACACATGCAATCCTTTTTCAGACCTCTCGTTTCTGAAAAAGAATGACGTAAGACTATTATGAGTTTTTTTACCCTTTTTCAAGAATTACCACGAATTACTGTAGAATTAAATCGAATTGCTAGGCAGTCAGGGTTCGAACCAAGAAAACTGACGTGGAAAAGCTCGACCAATAAGGTCGTCAAAAATGGTAATAATTCATAAAACTATATTGAATCGCTTCCAAAAAACCAAAAATAATATATTGCTGCAGTTTCACAATGGACTCTTTTTATAGAACGCTATAAAATGAAGTTATAAATCATAAAACGTGTTTATTATTTATCTGTATACTAAAACTTTCTTAATCTGTGATTTATATTCAGCAGTTGGGTTATCTCTGCAGACAAATAATGTGTACTGATTCCATAAAAAAATAATCTGTGGATAACGACTTAATATTTCCATAGAGGGTATATAAACCTGGTGATATTTACTTTTGAAATCACATATTTAATGCAATAGTGCACTTAACCCTACACAGGCTTGCTATAAAGATATTTAAAACTTTATCGCTCACAATTCCCAAGGCATAAATTATGCCAGCTACGCATAACCGTACACATATCAACGCCATTCGTCATAAACTCGTTACGAACGCATTTATGTCACTCGAGGGATTATGCCAAAGTTGGCGTGGAATTTTAAATCACTTTTGCTTTGAAACTAGTTTGGAAATACTCGAGGGATTTTACTAGTTACAACTGGCGGAAAACGGGAGTACAAACATGCAATAATGTTTCCGTATAATGTACGAATTCAATGACAATTTAAAGTAGTTTTCAATTTATTATGTAAACACAGACTGTGAAACAGAATATCAATGTAATATCGTCTAGTCCTGAGAGTGGCTCATTAAGTACCATATAGTAATATAAGTAATAATAGATTATTTACAGGCACTATAGGTCTATAACTGTAATCAGATTTACCATGATATTATCTTGTATTACATGACTATTTATTGCCATAAATAAATTAAAAAAAAGAAAAGCAAAGAGTCATCCTTGGAAAAACTCATTTTTTTAAAGCGTCTTTTTTGTATGACTTACATAAATTAGGATTTAAGTGTTTTAAAGTTTGATTTTTACATTTCTTGACATTTCGGGATCTTTTCAGGGATCGTGGTCCGGTTAACCTTGTGTAATAAAAGCTTTTTGCTTGGATAAAAAACTAACCTAGCTAGCAGCACTGTAGTTAGCTAGTGGATAGATAATCATCACGAATTATAATCACACTGTCTAAATTAAGCTTATGGGCTATTTTTATGGGTCTATTTTAGTCACCCGTGACGGTCGAATTTAGTCACCTAGCAAGTTGCTTCCAAAATTGAATCGCAGGTGATGGCGTCGCTGTTGTCTATGTAGTTGATGGCGTAACTTAAGTAACAATAGTAATAACGTACTTAGTTCCAGGTTCGGCCACCGGACCGGATCAGGAAAATTTTCCTAGGCCGAATTGCCATTTACACGGTCGATTTTCGCCGTGCGGCGAAAGCTGTAGGGGCTTTAGTCACCCATGTGAACATCCTATTATATCAAATGTAAATATTATTTACTCAAAAGTGCCTAAATTAAACGGGAAAACTTTTATAAACAATAAAATGGAAGCAGTTAATTAGTAGGTAGCTCAACCTAAAATTTCCACCATTTTCTAAGCTAGTCCACTCAACCGAAATGCATTCGGACCGATGGAGGCACTCAAATAAGAAAACAACAATGCAGATTGGAACATCTGTTGTCTCCTATTGGGGAATTTGTGAATCACTGCATTGTTAGGTGAAAATACATTGTATAGTTATGAGAATAAGGCATACATTTGCTGGATTCGTTGAGCAGACTATTCGCAATGAAAATTGCCATCTTCCGCTAACGTCCAACGGACAGATTGGTATATTGTGAGCCCTGAATGTCTATTACAAAAAAAGAATATCGATGCTATCGGACGATGTTCGTCTTTCGATTCACTTTTGATTTTGAACCTTAGGATGCCTTCAAATTAGTAGCGTGAAGAAGCGTTGTAGTGGCACTGCAGTGGTCTAATTGTGGCCTAGCATTGTGTAAATGTGTCGTGGACAGACATTTAATTTTATTTCTTCAACTACTGTATATGCTTGATTTTGCACAAAAAAATGTAGTGGAACGGTTGCTAGGATATCACAGTTTGTACCACTAAAGCGCCTATGCAGAGCTTTTTTACGCCACTTATTGGCCGAGCGAGCACGAAGCGTCTCCGTTTCAATTTCGGCAAAAGTGCTTTAGTATGTCCGATTTCAGTCCGACTTTCCAGCTTTGCCTGTTCTCTTCTACAGATCGCATTTCTCAACCGATTCTCGTGTAATTTTGAAAGCAGGTTTGAAAAATGTATAGATTTTTTTATGTCAAGCCAGTTTTTTGACTTTTTCTAAAATGGTGGAGATATGTAAAAAAATCATATTTTTGTCTGGCTTTCCAGGGATGTATGTTCTCTTCAACAGGTCACATTTCTCAACCGATTCTCGTGAAATTTTTTGAGTGGTTCGATAATCACATAGTTTTTTAGTCGATTCAATACTTGATTTTTTTCGAAAATTAAACATAATTCACCCATTTCAAAAAATATTCAAAAATGTCACAAACGCAAGTTCTACAGCTGACAGAGCCACTAGTAATTTAAAGGCACCTTTATGAGTTAATAGTGTCACTGAGTCGGACGAACATCGTACGATTAGCGAGAATATTTTTATGTAATAGGCCTCCTGATGTAAGGACAATAGATGAGTCAAGCTTGGATTTAATTAATTTGAACTCTATAGTTATTTTTTGCATTTGTTTTTATAAAACGTTTTGTTAAACTTTTTGCTTGAAGCTTTTGGACAAGGGCCCTTGCAAACATGCTACTATTAGCTAGCATCCGCGACCTACGATTTAGCTGCTTTTCGGATTCAAGATGTTATGACTTTAGTTGCTAAAATCACTAAATTATATAATTTACATACCGCGGTTGAATAGATTTGCCAAAACGCAATGCAAGATCGATGCAATTACAAATTGCAAAAAATTATGTGTGTGCCAAGGAAAATAAAACATCTATGAAAACTAAACTTTGTCAAATAAATAGTCTTGATAAGAGATGTAAGGAATAGTTTATTGAATGCAGTTCATGCGCATTTGGTCCACTTCGCATTTGGTCCACTTGGTCCAATTAGCTGAACGTCAAAATTTCATCACAATCAGATCAGCCGTTTTTACGTGACCAAGTGCGCTGCAACCCCTTTTCCTCTTCCTCTTTCCCTCCCTTCCCCTACCCTCCCCTTCCTCTCCCTCTCCCTCTCACTCTGAAAAGTAATTTTTGTTTTAGTCCAGACTATAAACTATCTGTGTGCCACATTTCGTCCAAATCGGTTCAGTCGTTTTTGCGTGATTGAGTAACAAACATTCAAACTTTCACATTTATAATAATAGTAAGTAGGATTAAACTTAATGAACAAAGATAAATTGGATTCCAAATTTTATAACATAAAAAATGAGACAGGTTTTTAAACCTAGATAAAAAAATATCTACTAGCAGAGATTAATCTCAAAAGTTTAGTTCAATATTTTCTTTGAAATGATTTAGCTACTTTCAAAATTCATTTTAACAATATTGGATAAGATTGTATCGATGTGACCTCAATATTAGCTTAATATTTCCCTTTCAATATTATATTTGAGGGGAAAATTCCCGAGGAAAATGTAAGAATGTAGAACTGTGACTTGTCTGAATAAAGATGGCGAAATATGAGACATTTTACAAGATTAAATTACGCCTGGCTGTCGGTCCGCCATCTGTAAAAGCGTTTTTTATGAAAGTACGACGAATTGTAAGTATTATAACATAGGTAGGTATATTATTATATCAAATGAAAAAGATAAATGTTGAAAACATTTAAACTTTCGATTGGTTTGATTAAAATCACAGCCCACAGGTACGTGTTTAAACTTAAACTTTTTCCAAACGTTTCGACCGAGTTGCATCGGCCGTGGTGACGGGCTACAGATCGCCCCCCAATAGATACCGCCTTAGAGTAAGACGCGCTTCTGTCCCAGAAAGAGAAGCCATACGAAGCGTTCCCCTCTGCCGAAGTACAAGCCCAAATGGGCATACGCGGTTAATAAAACCAGTTGCGCCCGGATTTCTTTCTAGACCGAGTCCAGTCGCGCATGTGAATGCTGCAGTGTTTAAAATGCCGAATTGATAAGTTTTTTGCTGTTAAAAGCGGTCTGGAACATCAAGTTTACAAAAAAACGGTGTTACATTTAACATGAAAGTAATTTTTTGTCGTATTATTGCTATTTGTTTACATTTAAACATTAAATTCGTATATTTTATTCTTGATTAGTTGTCAAATTTGTTCAGTGACATCGGGTCTGCTCGTCCATGGCTCGTCCATACAAATTTCAGATCTGTCGCCAGATAAATCCGAGTTCTCGCCGATGAGCAACTTAGTGATGTTACCGTATCACAATGTTTGTCGATAAAGGACATGGCCTGGTCCTGCTCCAGGCAGTCTCATAAATGTGATATACCTGAAATATTCCTTAAATATTTATAAATTCTTTTTAACTTCTGACAGACTCACACTCAATTGCAAGAATGATTTTTATCTTTTTAATGCCACATTAAACCCTAATGTTTCATTAAAGTATTGTAGGAAGGAAAATTAGATGCATTTTAAAGCTCCTTTAAAATTTAAATATGGAAATGTCAAATTTATCTAATGAACTCTGAGGATTAAGGCCATTTGTGGTCTTATCTAGCTTCTGATCTGTTTGCGGTTCTTCGCGACAGGCTCCTTCCAGATGGTACTAGCTGATCTGGCGAACATAGACAGCTCTACCTACTGTCCCCTTACATTACATCACATCAAAATGAAACATCTGTTCGATCAGCCCTTGTAAACACAAGAGCACGCAAGAGTGTATGAGACTAGACAATAAGACTGAGTGTTCTTGAGTCCGTATTAACTTGTTTAAGACTAATTTAAGAACGATGACAAGGTACAAAATAATTATAAGAGCCCTGGGGCTCTATTTTTGAATCGCTCGGCTGGCGTCGAGCGCTCGTTTCTCCTAATTTTCGTTCGACATCTCATTGTTTTGAGTCATATGTCGAACGAAAATCAGTCGAAAAGAGCGCTCAACGCCAGCCGAGCGATTCAAAAATAGGGCCCCTGTAAGCCCACCACTCTAATAACGTGCGCATCCTGAGACTTTTTTGCTTGTTGGGTCTTTGTTGTTATTCACCCCATGTAAAATATTTGATTTTGTTACCTTTATTCCTTTTTCCGTATCGATATTGCTGCAACGACAGTTGGGCCCAGCCCTTTATGTCAAAAACGTGTCATATTTTGATGTGTGACTCATCCGTACACAAATTTTTGCTGTTTTGTTTTATTTTTTATGTGTTGGTGTCGTCTTTACAGTGTTCTTTTTGTATGTGAGTATGCGGAACTGCACTTGTGTGCACTTTCCCCCCCCGCAAAAAATGCCAGAATAATTTGAATAGAGTAATAATCGCTAAGGCTGCTCCCTTCCGCGATGCTCTAAGGATACCGCATACAAGGCAACAGACGCGCACAACGCATACTTAATTTAGCTAGCATAACTTACTGTGTGGATTTTTTTACCGATGAAATGTTATATGCCATATATTTTGATAAATTGACATCTTAGCAGACTTTCCACACCATTTCACTGCACAAGAAGCCATTCAAAATAATATTTTGGTTATAAAACAATTCTCGAAATTGTAATGAACTCGGACGTGCTTACGGTTAGACTTGGTCGGGAATGAATTCCTACAAACGTGCCCACTTATGCTAGCTAAATCAAGTAAATATGTGTTGTGTGCGTCTGTTGCTTTGTATGTCTATATGTGGTATCTTTTGGGGGGTGGTCTGTGTCGGGTCCATATTCGGTTGCATAAAACTTGTATTTTTGATATCCTTATGGGAATCTCTGAGGTGGTCAAAATAATCAAAAAACTCCTAGAACAATGTGGAATAAAAATGCATAATTTTGTAGATTTTATCAATGTTAATTAAACTACTTTAAAGTTATTGTAATTACCTGTTTATTACCCTTAAAGGATTCTTTATTTTTGCATACATATTATTTTTTACTATTATCAAATTACAAACGTAGAGATGACGTTTAGCTTTCATTGACAAATACTACTAAAGTAGGTACTAAGATTTTCATTGATAATAAGAGGTACTGAAATGCGACGTTGCTATATTTCACATAAAGGTGTTTTGCAAAGGTAGTCTTAACTTTATTGAATTATTGTGTATGAAAAATTAAAAATTAAAAAAGGGGATGGCAACGCAAAGCTAATTGTAGATGTCGCTGCGTACGCTTGTTTTTATTCTTACTGAATTTATTATATTTTTTCTTCAGATTTTCCGAGCGTACGTAGCGCCACTTTGACATTATATTTCATGGTCCCATAGAGTCCCTAGAGTTATCTTCTTAATATATAAAATCGTAAACTGAATGACTAACTGACTGACTGATCTATCAACGCACAGCCCAAACCGCTGGACCTAGAGACTTGAAATTTTGCACACAGATACCTCATACAATGTAGGCATCCACTAAGGAAGGATTTTTGAAAATTCCATCCCTAAGGGGGTGAAATAAGGGATGAAAATTTGTATGAAAGTCCCTCAGTTTTGAAGCTAGGATCTTAAAACTTCGTGTTTAGGCTGACGATTGAAAATTAATAAATACAAGTCTCAGCGTTTTTCAAAATTCTACCCCCGAAGGGGTGAAAAGGGGTATGAAGTTGTGTATAGAAGAAAATACTTTATTTTTGAAGTAAAAATCGCTTATGTTATTAGGCTCACGGAACAAAATCTAACGCAACGTATATTCTTACTGTTAGTACTTCAACCCCTATGGCGATGAAATAGGGGTGAAATGGGTAACGTATATTCTTACTGTTAGTACTTCAACCCCTATGGCGATGAAATAGGGGTGAAATGTGTAAATAAACCTAAAAATAGATATACAGGGTCACTGGAAATATGACGTATTCCTGCTAAGGGGTTATAGATGAGGTCAAAACAAATATTTTTTGTCATATAATTTTTTCTCAAAAAATTACTAGTTTTTGAGTTAATTGAAATTAAGTATTTTTTTACCAAAAGTACTTTTTCAGACACAAAAATTTAAAATAAAAAATAACTACTCATTCGATTCCGGATTTTTTATCATTTTGGGATAGAAAACAATCTGAGTGTTGATAATGAATAAAAAAAAATTCATAAAATACAGGTATTTATAAAAAATTCAATCCTTAAAAGCATATTTTATTTTATTTTTTTCAGATTTTTTTTAAATAGCATCAAATATCTTTAAAAAAATCCTAGTAACTAAGCGTGCATAATATTTTAAAAACATCACCATCTATTCAACTTTCAGTTAATGTATAAAACTTAATAATAACTTAAATAAAAAATGAGAAATTAAGACTTAACTAAATAGCAGTCCCATTTCATGTAGAAAAATTTCCTACTTCAAGCGCTTCGGAGGTGACCGTATTATCCTACTTATTACATATATTTGAAAGTTTGCTCGTTTGGATGATTGTTAATCAATCACGCAAAACGGCTGAACGGATTTGGATGAAATTTGGCACACATATACTTTATAAGCCGGATTAAAACATAGGAGGATACTATTATCTTGGTTAAAGGTTCCCTAGGGATTTTCTCGAATGTAAATGCGGATAAAGTCGCGGGCGGAAGCTAGTTTGCCATAAATGGTCGTACTTACTAAAAATACTTTCGTCAAAGTGAGTTTAAGACATGATTATTTTCCGCCGATGAGTCAAAATTTTATACAAACTGTATCACAAATAACCATGCATATCAGCCAGGCTTTCCTTTTGGCTTGTGGATGGATAAAGCGGACGGGCCATACTCACCACGTGGGCCCAATGTGGATTGGTCAGTGTTAACGACTGTAAATGCAGCCAGAACCAAGGGCTCAATGTAAGGTACATTGAGTTAACACCGACCGCCCGTTCCGCATTGGGCCCACGTGGTGAGTTATGGCCCATCCGCTTTATCCCAAAAGGAAAGGAAGGCTTGTTCCCCAGCAGCGGGTCATTAAAAATGGCATGGTTATTTTTGATGCTGTCTGTATAAAATTTTGACTCATCGGCGGAAAATAATCCTGTTTCAAACTCACTCGGACGAAAGTATTTTTAGTAAGCATGATCATTTATGGCAAACTAGCTTCCGCCCGCGACTTCATCCGCATTCACATTCGAGAAAATCCCTAGGGAACCTTTAACCAAGATAATAGTATCCTCCTATGTTTTAATCCGGCTTATAAATTATATGTGTGCCAAATTTCATCCAAATCCGTTCAGCCGTTTTGCGTAATTGATTAACAATCATCCAAACAAGCAAACTTTCAAATTTATGTAATAAGTAGGATAATACGGCCACCTCCGAAGCGCTTGAAGTAGGAAATTTTTCTACATGAAATGGGCCTGCTATTTAGTTAAGTCTTAATTTCTCATTTTTTATTTAAGTTATTATTAAGTTTTATACATTAACTGAAAGCTGAATAGATGGTGATGTTTTTAAAATATTATGCACGCTTAGTTACTAGGATTTTTTTAAAGATATTTGATGCTATTTCAAAAAAATCTGAAAAAAATAAAATAAAATATGCTTTTAAGGATTGAATTTTTTATAAATACCTGTATTTTATGAATTTTTTTTTATTCATTATCAACACTCAGATTGTTTTCTATCCCAAAATGATAAAAAATCCGGAATCGAATGAGTAGTTATTTTTTATTTTAAATTTTTGTGTCTGAAAAAGTACTTTTGGTAAAAAAATACTTAATTTCAATTAACTCAAAAACTAGTAATTTTTTGAGAAAAAATTATATGACAAAAAATATTTGTTTTGACCTCATCTATAACCCCTTAGCAGGAATACGTCATATTTCCAGTGACCCTGTATATGTCGCTATTGGGGTTTTCTGGTATGACGATTGCGAAAATGACATTTATTTTGAAGTCCAACACGGTGGACATGATTTAAGCCCTAAAAGGGTGAAAATGGGGTTCAAATTTTGTATGGAAAATGAATATAAAATAGACATTACAACTTTAAACTTCGTAGGAGTACGTCTGAAAATAAATAGGCAAACATATATTTTGTGATTTTGAAAATCAACCCCTTGGAGGGTAAATGGGGTAAGTAAACATAAAAATCGATATGGATGTCGTTCTTGAGGTTTTATGTGATGGTGATTGCTAAAATGACATTTCTTTTAAAGTCCAACACGATGTACATGATTTAACTAAGTACTAAAAGGGTGAAAATGGGGTTCAAATTTTGTATGGAAAAAGAATATAAAATAGTCATTATAACTTTAAACTTCGTGGGAGCACGTCTAAAAATAAATAGGCAACGGGAACGGGAACGGGAACGGGAACGGGAACGGGAACGGGAACGGGAACGGAAACGGAAACGGGAACGGAACGGGACGGGATGGGAACAAGAGAGAGAGAACGGGAACGGAATGGGATGGGACGGGAACGGAACGAGAGCGGGAACGGGAACGGGAACGAAACGGAATGTGACGGGAACGGGACGGGACGGCAACGCAACGGGACGGGACGGGAACGGAACGGGACGGGAATGGGAACGGGAACGGGAACCGAACGGGATGGGAACGAAAGAGAGAACGGGAACGGGAACGGGATGGGATGGGACGGGAACGGGACAGTGACGGGAACGGGAACTGGACGGGACGGGAACAAGAGAGAAAACGGGAACGGGAACGGGATGGGATGGGACGGGAACGAAACGAGAGCAGGAACGGGAACGGGAACGAAACGGAATGTGACGGGACGAGAATGGAACGGAACGGGTCGGTACGGGAACGGCACGGGACGGGAACGGAATGGGACGGGACGGCAACGGGATGGGACGGGGACGGGAACGCGACGGGACGGGACGGGAACGGGAGCGGGAACGGGACGTAACGGGAACGGGAACAACCAGCCGTTTTTACGCGATTAAATTTCTTGCCTCGCGAGGCAGCGCACTTGGTGGGGACCCGCCTAATCGCGTAAAAACGGCTGGTCGGATCCTGGTTGAAGGTTTCCTAAGAATTTTCTCTAATATCCACGCGGACGCAGTCGCGGGCGGAAGCTAGTAGGATATAAAAAAAACAGGTTGTAATATTCGATTGATTATTACTATGCGTGTAGATGAAAATAGATAGATAGGCACAAAAGAAGTAAAAGGTAATGACACTTCCCGCGACTTCTTAGTGAAGCAATTTGCAATAATATAGTTTTTAGGGTTCCGTACCAAAATGGTAAAAAAGGAACCCTTATGGTGTGACTCAGTCTGTCTGTCTGTCACAGCTGGATATCTCGAGAACTACTAATGGTATCAACTTGAAATTTGGAATAGTTTAAGATGACATTTGCCCAACTATTTTGCAAATAAGAAAGAAATAAAAAAAAATATTTTTTTCACAACAGGGACTGAAAAGGGGTTTTAAAAATTTTAAGTGAGGTGACTAGGGCGTGTGGGGTATCATATGAAAGAGCGCTGTTTGCACATTTTAAAACATTTTTTTCTTTTTTCTTAGGCCGCATAGTTTTCGACTTATGATGAAAAATGTAAAAAAAAATACCGTTCCCCCCCTTATCTCCGAAGTTTGCAAAGAGAAAAATCTGAAATAATTCTATGTGATAGTAGTTTACGTAAAGATTACAGGAAAAATAAAACGAGGTCTCAATATAACACACTTTTTTAGAAATTCAAGAAACAAACAAGAATTCTTTAGTTTCACTACCCGTCAACAGATGGCGGTGACCTAAGAATGCTGACTTGCGAATTAAAATATTTCCACTATCGGTCAAGAGATGGCGCAACCTAATACTACAATAATAATTGGTGACTGGTTCTTATATAAATTACCTACTATTTGCCGTACGAATAAACGAAGAATAAGTTCCTACTTAGTAATATTAGGTCTTTACCTATGAAATTGCCGATATATTGTCACATACAGAGAAAATAATAACTTCTATAATTTAAAATTTTAACAAAATCGTGAATATTACATCGAATTATGATCATGATAGTTAACTATCAGTAAAAATAAAGTCCATATTTTAGCTTTCGTGACATTAAAAAAAAGATCTTGAAAGTGACTCTTTTTTGTGAGCAAAAAAAAGGGTGACCGAAGGGGTTGTAACTTAACCAAAACTTATTTTTTCGCTTATCTTAAATGGAAATAAGTTAGCATAGTGTTCAAACATTAGTACATAAAAGTTTTGTTACATGAGTGTTCATGGTTGTTAAATGAACAAAGAAAATGCTATTATGAAAAATGCAACTTCTTGAAAAATCTCCATACAAATCGGCAATTTCATAGGTAAAGACCTATTATAAACAGTTTGCAATGTGGAGCGGCTGAAACGTTTTTCAGTCACCATAAGCAACTGTGGTTAAGATTTGTAAATTATCTGTCCGCCTGTTCGCCCTTCCACCTGTCTGCCGTTTATCCTACTTTTTTAAAGACTGTACTAAAGTAACATATCCAAATATATTTATGATTGTACGGAACCCTCGGTGCGCGAGTCCGATTCGCTCTTGACCGGTTTTTTTTTTAATGACGCAGAACCAATTGTTTGTAGCTTAATGTCAAATAACTAATTTCAGAAAGAATTTAATATCTTCAACTTTAAAGATTAATACTAAAATAAGCCGAGTTTTTGTTAAACAATATTAAAAAAATACTCATTAAAAATCTTCAAGATATTTATAAAATGAATACTAAAATGCGTTCAGTGTTCATAAAATATAAATGAAATTTTAATCATATCGTCCCTTTCATGTTGATTGCTATTTTGGACTATCAATCATCAGATTTTTAATCAAACCTTTTTTAGAAAACAAAATGGTTTTAAAAATGTACCTTGATTTTTTCCACGACAGCTGACGGTTAGCGAAGATTATCTGAAAGAAAAAAAATATATATTTAAAATTGAAACGCCGCGTGCGTTGTTTACTGTTTTTTAATTTTAAAACTGGTGACGATTATAAAACGTCAACGCGTTATAAAGACCTCCTTACCAACCTTGTATCATTAATGTTTCGGTTTTCATCCCTCAGTAACTGTAATTTAATGGTTCTGACGTCATAAATCTTTATAGCTGAAATGGCGTTATCGAAACGAAGTTATTTTGCGATTTAACATATCGTACATACTAAAAACGATGGTTGAAACATCAACTACTATATAAAGAAGTGTTTTTACTACCATATGTGTATAAATATTTAAAATATTTGACCTTATAAGACAAAGGAGAAAGCTCAAAATGTATAAACAAAATACCGACGTAAAAACAACCCGCTTATTTTCTTGTACGTATTTGGACCGTCGGCCCAGAAGTTCATTTTCAATCTATCGCATATTCGTACCAGACCACATTGGCAAGATAGCCATAAATTTGGAGTTATCAAATATTGTCGTCTAGGTTGTGAAGTAGTAAGCTTCTGGGAGATATGCCACCCTGAACATATGGCCTCCCATACAATGATCTCCGATCGCAAAAAATAATCGATCGCATATTGATATAAATGGTGAACAGAATGGTAGATGGCATCATTACAAACATGTTAGACATCGGCTTGGTTAGTTTTTAGGATGCATGCGCGCGGCCAGGGTAGAAACAGAGCCTTTTTTCCAAAAAAGTAATCGACTACATATTGGCATGTAATTACATTCAGGGAGTGGGGCAGGTCCCAAGCGAATATAAAACCATAGTCTTGCGTCGCTTTCAGGAAGCGTCTAGGAGGTCAAGGCAGGTAAGTACATTTCACATATATGCTCTTGTTATCCTTGTTCCTTATTCGATCGATATGAAAACACAAATAAAAATAGTTCAGGTAATGATGCCACCCAGGACCCTGTTCACCATTTACGTAAATATGCGATCGATATTTTTTTAGCGATGGGTGACCATGTTCAGGGTGGCATATCTCCCAGAAGCTTCCTACTTCGCAACCCAGACAATGATTTTTGTTAACACCAAGCTAATGGCTATCTTGCCAATTTGGTCTCGTCCCAATATGCGATAGATCGAAAATGACCCTGGTTGGCCGACGCGACGGTCCAATTGTTTTTTCTTGTGTAAGACATTAAGTTGATCCGAGTGATTTTGTACCTACGGTTCTAGAAAGAGGTAAAAACACAGTATGAAAAAAGGTAGGAGAGTGTAGACATTTCGGAACTATCGCTTCAACTTCGCAATTAATCAAAAGGGTACCTACTACTTTAACTCGTGAGGGACAATCTTCGTCAGACCCTTATCTTCACGTGGAATCCGGATTAACCCGAGTGTACCTATCAGATAATAGTAGGAACTATTGTTTTATTCAGTGGTTTTACAGAAAATATTTTTCCTTACCACGGGGTTACCCCCGACGTGACCGTGATCGCGAAATCGAGCGATAGCGATCGAATCGAATAAACGTCAAAACCATATTATGGAAACCATGGAATAAATAGGCAGTCATAACAATAAAAATTTACTAAAGAATTTATCAATGTTATTTTGACCGCCTTACAAACATAATACATATTATTATATGTCACGGCTAAAACCTGAAGGGCGGCTATACGTAGATTTAGTTGGCTAAAACTAAATGTAGCTGGAAGCTGTTGGTTAAACCTAGGTCACAGAATAGATATAAGTACTACCGTACAGAAAGGAAACTCTCCGCCCCGCCCCACAATCAATTACCTCACCCCACCGGCGCCCACCGCGTGAGTTCCGTGTGCCGATCCGTGTGCTCATTCAATAGCTCGCACACAGTTGCGCGTGTGCAAAAACGTCACTGTGTAGCGTCTGTGTAATAGGTAGTTGAAACGCGACGCTTGTATGGAGTGCCCGGGGTGTGCCTAGGTGTAACTGAACTGCTTTACTCCTGTAAGTCCCGAATATAGGTTAGTAATTTTGGTATTTTTTTTAAAAGACAACAGAAATAACTTTCTTAATACTCCATACATTACTCCCCCTTAGTAGAAGCACAAAGAAAGCTAGACCTAGTTTTAACCAGCTACACCTATTAGCGTGAGCAAATCGGTTACACCTAGGTTTAACCAACAGCTACCGGCTAAGGTAGCCGCACTTCGGGTATTAGCCGTAACATATAGGTAGATAAATAAATATTTAATAAGTAGGTAGTTTGACCATAGACATTATATTTATTGAATTTGTCTCCAATAAAATAGGACGGAGAAGTAATAAGAAAAGGTATTTTAATTAAGTACCAAAAGTCCTTAATTTCTTTTTTTCAAGAAGAATATAAAGTTCGGCCCAATTTTTAAGTTACTGGAAGTAATTAGGAAACTTCAGTATTTCCCAACACGTGCTGGAAGAAGAATAACGAATTTGGGAGTTAATTAAGATTCGGTGAGGCCTGTTGATCTTGTTATTTCTAAGTTGGTTGTTTTGTTTTCTGAAGTGTCGTTTTTGGGGTTCCGTACCCAAAGGGTAAAAATGAAACCTTATCACTAAGACTCCACTGTCCGTCTGTCTGTAACCACTATATCTACTAGTACTATAGTAGTATAGTACTAGTAGTGTGTAGTCGTGTAGTAGTAGTGTAGTCTATACTGTAGTATAGACTAGTACTATTGAATCGCCGATGTGATCGGACGTGTCGATTAATTCATGTGATTAATTAAACAATAACTTGCAAAATAATTGTGACCTAGATTTACGATACGCGGAAGAGACATTTATCTATGCCAAACGGTAATTGCTTTAAGTGAATTGTTTTGTTATTTTTACGATGTTAAGTGAACAACAATAAAAATGGATAGCAGCCCCTTTAACCGGAGCGCTGTAACGGCCCGCAGCCCGCCGCCCACGCCCTCGCGCCAACCCCCGGCGCCTGCGCCCGTGCCCGCTCAACATGAAGAGGACCCTCCAGAAGTTATATCCACTCCTGATATCCAGAATTGGATGAAAAGCATTGAACAATGCCTAAATGAGGTCTGCGCTATTTCGTGCGAAGGTAAATTAAATTCAGACCAGAAATTACGTATCAACAATTTATGCCGCAAAGTTAGCCATGGAACATCTCAACTGGCCGTCCAATACCAGTCCCTTAAGCAGAAAACTATTCAGACCCATATTTCAATTCAAGCCCTTAAAGAAAAACATGACCTTTCGCAGCGTCTTCAAGACCTCAAACTAACGATTGAAGAGTCCTCAAAACCAGCCGCGGGTTCAGTTTCCTTCGCCGACGTTGTTAAAAAAAGTGCTAACAACCTGATTAAGCCCAACAACTTGAATTCTGTCGCAATATACCCTACTGACAAAACAAAGTCGAGCGAGGAGACAAAAACTCTAGTTAAGAAAATTATCAAACCGGAACAAATGAAGCTGCATGTGAGGAGTTTGCGCAAAACAAAAAATGGTGGTGTTATCATCAGCACTGACACCAAGGACGACGTTGAGAAACTGAAGCAGACGGCACAACTGATGACCTCTGGCCTCACTGTGGATGAACCACCTAAACGAAAGCCGCGAATCGTAGTTATTGGAGTGCCCGTGTGTATGCAGGAAACGGAAGTCTTCAACTGCATTTTTCAGCAAAACTTATCCAATAAACTTCATGGCATGACAATCGATACCTTTTTGACCTCCATTAGATTAAGTCATAAGTCAGGAAAGAAGGACGCTGAGACCTGCAACTATGTTATAGAAGTCCCTGCAGATATACGAAAAGCCTTAATTACTAATGACAGAGTATTTGTAAATTGGTCTTCGTGCCCTGTAAGGGACTTCACTCTTGTGACGAGGTGCTACAAGTGCCAGCAGTACGGTCACGCGGCCAAGACATGCCGAGAGGAGGCCACCACCTGCGGACACTGTGGCGAAATAGGACACGCCATCAAGGACTGTGCTAAAAAAACTGAGCCTCCAAAATGTGCTACATGCTTGCACTTCAAGAAGCCCTCTAACCACAAAACAGGTGATGCTGACTGTCCGGCTAAAAGAAATGCTGAACAAAGATATATAAACTCAATAGATTATATAGGAGCCTAAAAGCCTAATTTTTCACTAATTTTATTTTTAGATAATTTTAACATATTATGTATTTTCTGTTTTTATAACAATTCATCAATAGCATTAGTTTTTGATGCGACAATAACCGATCACCAGTGTTCTACTAACCTTTATAATAATTCACCACATCTAACATGTATGCAAAATAAAATAAATAACTATAGATAAATATTTGTAATTAAACTTGAAGTATGCATCACTGCCATTGACCTAGATTAAAATTTTGATGACGCAGGGCGGGTGTAATTGTAGGTAATGTTTGTGAAACCGTATCGAGAAGAATTATTTTTGTATTACAAAAAGAATATGTAGGTTTTTCTCGCTAATGTAGATTTATATAAAAAACATTGTTTTTGTTTTAGCTCTTTTTGCGATTTTTTTTTTTTTTTTATTTTTCATTTAATTATTAATTACGTTGTATTTTATTGTTTAATAATTTTAAGTAGTTTTGTAAGTCCTTTTTTCGCCTGAAACACAGGTTAATCCTAGTTCAGGCACATTTTATTTCTTTTCCCTATATTATCTATGTTTAGACTTGTTGTAAATAGTGATTTAAGATTATTTCAATAAAGATTTATTATTATTATTATTATTATCTCATGAACCGTGATAGCTAGACAGTTGAAATTTTCACAGATAAGAGTCCGACTCGCACTTGGCCGGTTTTTTTATTCTTTTGCGTCTGTATTCAAATACATATTTTTGTAACTGCCACGCTTTTATTTGTACCCTAATATTTATTGGATACTATACAGGGTTATTGCGAGTTTTGTATGAAAAGTCGATTTTTTTTTGGCGTAGATAGTAGTACGTTTAGATTACTATTTTAGTGACGAGTAGTGACCACCAATAAGATTATATTATAATAGATGAAGCAATGGGGTTTGAAAATTTTTGAATGGAGCGTAGCCTAATCCTCGTCCAGAATTGAAAAACAATGGTTATCTTTTTGACCCAATATCTCTAAAACGGTGATGTTTTAGAACCTTAGGTTACGTTTTTTTTTTCTTATGTCCGAAATCAAAATAATTATAATGTAAAAGTTTTATAATGCGACGCGATTTTTAAAATTTCGGACGGCGAGAGTTATGTCAAAAGCTTTCAAAATAAATAGTGAATATTCTGTCTATCCTTACTTGTCTTATTTAGAAAACAGTTTCTGTCAGTTCACCTATGTCTTTTATTATTTAAAAAATAAGTTAGTAACTTAATCAAATTGTTATTAATTATTAACAATTTCTTTCGTAATCATGTTTTTAAAACCATTTCTTGTATTTTATAAATAATTATTCCAATAAAGTGTTGGATGAACGAACATTGTTTACCAAATATAACAAGTAATGATAAACAGGTTTACCAATACTTTGCATGCTAGGCTGCTAAGAATTCATTTGTATCAATATAAACTTAAAAAATTTGGTAATCTATCTTTTACCGAATTTTTTGAAATTTTAATTGATTATTTATAACTAATAATACAGACCCTATAATCGTAAATTACCTCAAAGTCTACTGATACGCTTCCCGTGTTCATGCTTACATAGCTTAAAGTCAATCAAGCTTAGAAGCTTACGTAACCCCGATTCCATCCATTTTTAAGCCTGTCGCAGAATCAAGATGATATTTGGCCAAAAGAGGATTTATTGCCGAACCAAGGGAATAAGTGGGAATTAAAAAAAGGTTGCATATGTGATGGATTAGAGTGGTTTTGCAGCATTTGACTTATGGCCAGTACACAAGTTCTAGATTACATCTATATTCTAACCTCCTTTTCAATGTAATCCCTACCTTTTCCAAGAGAAAAACCACTAGATTAATGGCAACTCTTTTGTGTTATGTGGCCTTGATAGAGACTGATTAGAAAACTTATTGTTGTTACCAATAACAAATTGTGCTAAAAAAACACTTTATTTGGTTCTCGATTGCACCTACCTATATTCTAACTTCCTTTTTTAAAGGAACCCCTGCCATTTCCACGTTGCAAACCACTAGACAACAGAGGCGGATTGTACGTAGTGGCAACTCTTTTCTGTAATGTGGCCTTGATGGAGACTGATTAGAAAACTTATTGTTGTTACCAATAAATAGGTTGTGCTATTAAAACACTTTTTTTGGTTCCAGGTACCAGGTACCGATTACATCTATCTTCTGACCTCCTTTTTAAAGGAACCCCTGCCTCTTCCACGGGGCGAATCACTAGACAACAGAGGCGGATTATACCTAGTGGTAACTCTTTTCTGTAATGTGGTCTTAATGAAGACTGATTAGAATTTTTATTGTTGTTACCAATAATATATTCTGCTATAAACACTTTTTGATGAAAGTACACGTGTTTCCTATTGTAACTATCTTCTGACCCCCTTTTTAAAGGAACCCCTGCCTGTTCCACGGAGAAAACCACAAGATAACAGAGGCGGATTGTACTAGTGGCAACTGTTTTGTATTAAGTGACCTTGATGGAGATTGATTAGAAATCTTATTATTGTTACCAAAAATAGATTGTGCTATTTAAACACTTTTTTTGGTTTCAGTACGCGTGTTCCCGATTGCACCTATCTTCTGACCTCTTTTTCAAAGGAACCCCTGCCTCTTCCACGGGGAAAACTACTAGATAACAGAGGTGGATTGTACTAGTGACAACTCTTTTGTGTTATGTGCCCTTGCTGGAAACTGATTAGAAAAATAATCGTTGTTACCAATAATAAGTTGTAAACAAGGTTCCATTCTGTTATGAATGTAATATCGGGTAGTTATAAGCACACCCCGGGCACTCCATACAAGCATCGCGTTTCAACTACCTATTACACAGACGCTACACAGTGACGTTTTTGCACACGCGCAACTGTGTGCGAGCTATTGAATGAGCACACGGATCGGCACACGGAACTCGCGCGGTGGGCGCCGGTGGGGTGAGGCAATTGATTGTGGGGCGGGGCGGAGAGTTTCCTTTCTGTACGGTAGTACTTATATCTATTCTGTGATATAAGTTAGGTGCGCGGCTGTGTCCCCACCGGTGTTGGTTGATCGACGTCGTTTGATAGTCGTGCCTCGTCCTTTTCCCGCCTCCTCATACAAAACACATTCATAACCTACCGTTTAAACACACATACAACACTATCCAAACTTTAGGGTTTCCTCAAACAAGCCAGTTCACGAAAAATAAATGTTCAGTAAATATCGCAAATATAAAAAAGTTAAACGAAAAGAGAATAGGCTCGACACCTGCTGCGGAACGTGCGTAGATAAATCTCGTGAACGTGAATCGGTTTAGAATACCTAAATCCTATAATAAATAAGGGTAAGTATATTAAAATTTTAATTATATCGATACCTTTGGGTAGAAAGGTCGTATAAACCAAAATCCGACTTTTCGGAAGAGACGAACGAAATACTTTTCAAATTTAAATACAAAAATCATAACCTTTTTGTTTTTGAATTTATAAAAAAAATACCGAAAAAAAAAGAATCTTAGAATTTGGGAATGAAAAAGGCTAAGCCATAGAACTTATATATTATATTCTTTAGTTTCGAAGTTAGCTTGGATTTACGTCTAAAAAAACAGCTTTTATGGTACTAAAATATAAGCTCCATACGTCGTATATCCATTTATGGATATCTTAAAATCATATTTACTGACGTGAAAGCTCGTAGATGTAGATATTATTGTTTTAAAAACCATTTATAATGAGAGAAAAATGGAATACTGACTATTAAAAACAATCCTGTTACTACCAGAATATGTAGAAATTCATTATTATTTGTTTAACACCCAATTATGATCGATACGCATAAAATGAAAGTATCTGAAATACTAAATTAATTGTATTTTGCTAAATCATTATAATATTATTCATATATTCATTTTTTGTGCAAAATAACTATTATCAAACCATTATTGTACCTAGTATTTATATGAGCATCGTTATCACTAAAATAAATGAGTTTTTTTCGAATAACGATTTTCAAAAGGTTAATAATTACACTTATTGGTATTATGCTTATGGTTTGCAAGAACGACTGTTTTCTGTAACTATGAGTAAGCAATAAATTTATTGGTACTAAAAGCTCATCTTTTATGACCCATTTGAAACTTATAGTCGAGCTATTCGCTACTATAGTTAGTTTCAAATAGTAAAGGAAAGGAAATTGTGATGTCGTAATTTTTACTCCGAAAAGTCGCAATGTAAGGTAATCGGTGGGAATCGTAAATTCATTAAGGTAATATACACATCAACATTGAATCTGATCAGCGTTCTAAAAGATAAATGGGTCAGAGTTCTCAGTTTGAGGATTTCCATACATTTTTATGCTATTTTCGCGGTTTTTTTAAACATGTCTTTTACGTTTTAAGAATGCTGGTCAGATCAGTTGGGTGTGTATAGCGATATGAGTCTCCTCCATTCACTCCCTGGATAGCCGTCATCAGATCATAGCACAGTACATCCCTGGCAGGAAACCAAGGCTTCAAAGTTACCTCGTTTGTATGAAAATAACACCTGCATCCCTAGACAAAGTTGATGTGTGTAAGTTTGAAATATATTTATTATTATTAACATTTATATGTGCTGTGGATTTTGTGATACTAATAAATAAATAATATACACAATAATTTAGCTTAAGAAATTAAGAATTAAATCTAAATTCAAAGACGTAATGTTTTTCAGTTTGTTCGTTACTTCGATTTTTATTTTTCAGTTTTCCAAGTAAACACCAAAATGTTGGGTCTGCACGTTGTTTATTATGATGGACAAAAAATTCAATATTTAAAAAGCTTCCAGAAAACATGGAAGTTGAATTTTTTTTGAAGGAAAAATAATGAAATTCTTCGGCGGAGCCGTAATTATTTCCGCGAAATTATCACGCGTGTTTAATATTTCAAAAGTGAACAAATGTACTACGGTTTTATAATTATTTAATAGAATGTATTATTTCTGAGATTTTTTTTTACATTGTTCTCATATCAATATTAACGTACTTTTGTAGGCTTATAATATAAAGCACTAAAATTTAATAAAAAAGAAAAAACCTATAAACTATTATTTTAGTCACGAGGAATTTTTGACCTTAATGGGCGTATGGAAATACACATACCTACACATCAGTCAATCCTTAACTAGTTTAAATTAAATGGCATTTATTAGATATAACGGGTGGCGCAAAAGTACTGGCACTAAAGAAAATACTTTTATTTTTTTTATATGACATTTTCTGTCATTCTGTTGTTGAAAATTGTGTAGTGAACAAATATAAAATACACTGAAAATAAACATGGACCGTTTTACTCCCCAAGAACGTGGAATAATTGTGTCAATGTTCTTACGGAATAATTCATCAGTGATAAGAACACAACGTGAATTTCGTCGACGATTTCCCCACCGTCCGGCAGGACTGACCAGTCCAGACTTCTTTCTTTGGGGTTTTTTGAAATCTCGGGTGTATGTGAACAAGCCACAGACTCTCGCAGCTCTAAAAGAAAACATTCGTCAAGAAATAACGAACATATCGCAGGAAGTGTTACGGCAAGTTATGCAAAATGTCATAAATAGGGCTCAAATGTGTATCAACTCTGGAGGTCACCATTTAAAAGACATCATCTTTAAATCCTAATGGTACGAAATTTAATGGCACAAATATACATTTAAAAAAACCTAAATCTAGTTTTCTAATTTAGAAAAAATGTTATAGCTGAACCAAATAGGGTCTTTACTTTTGCGCCACCCGTTAGATAGGTAGATATATATAAAAAACACCTTCAAAATAAACATTTTTCAGCATTTACCGTGACTTTGACGTAAAACCTAAGATTTGCCGAGTCAAGGCGGCAATAGTTCGAAATGAACGATGATCACAGAACAGTTTAAAATCTTAGGTTTTACTGGAAAATCTTGGAATTCACGTTAGTTTGGGATTTTACAGTAACATTTTATTCTGTTGCCGCTATAACAACAAATACTAAAAACAGAATAAAATTATTATTTAAGGAGGGCTGCCATACAACAAACTTGATTTTTTGCCGTTTTTGCTCGATATTAATAACGACAATAGGTAGACAGTTGAAAATTTCACAAATGATGTATTTTTATTGCCGCTATAACAACAAATACTAAAAACAGAATAAAATGAATATTTAAGGGGGGCTCTCATACAACAAACGTATATTTTTTTTGCTGTTTTTTGGTACGGAATCCTTAGTGCGCGAGTCCGACTCGCACTTGGCCGGTTTTTATGTAACAGGTTTTTATCGAAATTGTTTTATACAAGTTGTTTGGTTTTTACCAAAGGCAAGGCTTTTGCCTTATAAAGCCGAATATGGTAGATAGGGACCATCAAACTGAACAACTTTTACTATAAAAAAAAATCTGCTGTTTAAAACATTTTGATATTTTTGTTATTGATTTTTGTATAAAACAGCTGATTTTTTTATAGTAAAAGTTGTTCACTTTGATGGTCCCTCCCTACCATATACGGTTTTATAAGGATTTTACCAAACACCTTGTATACATAGAAACAGCAGCATTTTTTTAAATTAGGAATGTAGGGTTGGGCCTTTAATAGGAATCATTAATATTAATGACTGATGATAGTATCGATCGGTTTTCTTCTCAATCAATTTGATTTGACTAGTTATTTCGGTTTTCGGTATTGGCAATACCGTAAAATCTATATATATAAAAGAGTAAATCACTCACTGACTCATCACGAAATCTCACAAACTACAAGTGCTAGGAGTCTCAAATTTTGCATGGGGGTTTCTTTTAGGGTGAAGGTGCTCACTAAGACGGGATTTTGCGAAATTCAACCCCTAAGGGGGTAAAACAGGGTGTCAAAGTTTGTATGGGAGAAAGCGATTCCTTGGCCCGATTGACTTGAAATTTGGCATAGACATTCTTTAACAAAATGAATTGAATACGTGTTTCGTATTTTCTTGAAATGTATCCCCTAACAGGGTTGAAAAGGGGTAGAAAGCTATTTTTAGGGTGGTTGACTTCGATATCGGAATCAAAACTTCTTAGTGCATTTGTACGATTAAGAAAAATAAATGTCAGTTGTCAGCACTGACGTCCACTGAATTTTCCAAGACTTTAACATCATAGATAATATCACATATAACATCATAGAATACACTATATAATTCAAATTTAACATAATTGCACCCAGCATGCGTTGCAATATTACGATTTTTTAGCCAGGAGTCTTTTCAGTCGTAAGTAGAACAATTCACCAAACATATACTTATTACCTACATTACTAATCGGATGTGGAATGTGGATGAATAGTTTAGGAGTGCATACTGCATAGGAAACAAATAAACATACACAAAGACTTCTATGTTGTTGAACATTACATTAGATTTTTATTTATAAAGAAGATAATTTTAAGTATTAAATATTACATAATATAATTATAATTTTTTTGTTAAATTACCGCTAATTTTTTTATGGACCAGGATGTCGAGGACAGCAAAGGAAACGGTGGTTGAAAGGGGAAAAGGAAGATTTAATAGCAGAATAATGGAAACACGTTTACAATAGGCAATAGGTAAAGGAAAGCAATATGACAAGAAGAGAGTAAAGAGACAAAACCATAGTATAGGTATTAACATGTAACTAATTACAGAGTAGAATATATAAGTCTATACATGGGTAGGCCTGTCCTTGACATAAGTACCTACCTACCTAATACAGAATCATGAACAGGGCGTTTGTTCTGTAACCAACTTCGAATCTCACTTCACTGCACGGGAATTTTAAATCACAAATAAGATAATGATAAGATTTTTTTTTATCACAAAAATAAATGAATAAATTTTAAATTCACGCGAAGTGAAGTGAGGTTCGAAGTGAGATGCGAGTTTGATTACAGAATCGACAGACTGCGCGGCTAAAACCGCGGGGTGCAGTTATTACCTTTATAGTCACAAAATTGTAATAATTATAAAGTTTTGATGTTTGGATGTTGTTCATATTGTTACTCAATCAGGTCTGAACGGGTGAACGGATTTAGACGAAATTTGGCACAGAGATAGATTATAGTCTGGAATACTTAACACAGGCTTCTTTTCATCCCGATTATTGGTTTCCAGGGAAAGACTTACAACAATTACAGACTCCCACGCCGGGGCTGAGCCACGGGCAAAAGCTATAGTATATAGGTAGTATAAAACAAAGTCACTTCCCGCCGTCTGTTCGCTTCACTTAAACTACCTATGCATAAAAACCGCTAGGTTGCCGGAGACAGACAGACACACACACACGTCAATTATATTATAACACTCCTTGCGTACGTCGTATGTAGATAACCTGTAGTATAATCTAATAACTTCACACAGACACCACTTTCCCTATGTTACAGTTTACTCTATGGACACCACATTATAGCACAGTTTTACATTAGTAGGTAACTACATTGCACCCGTGCGAAGCCGGGGCAGGCCGCTAGTATCTATATTTATAAAAATGAATCCAATTTTCGCGTGGTCAAGCCATCACGCGTGAAGGGCTGGACCGATTTCGCTAATTCTTTTTTTGTTGTTTGTTATTATCAGGAGATGGTTGTAATGAAAGAAAAATTAAGAAAATTGCGCGGAGAATTAGAAAATTTGAGAAAACTTAACCACCATATAAAATTATTTTGGACATAAAAACTTTTTTAATGTAACCTTATGACTTTAAAAAATTAAGAATAAGAATAATTATTTTGGGCAATATAAACTTTTTTAATGTAACCTTATGACGTCTGCAAATATCGTCAAAGAGGATGTAATAAAACAGATGCTTCGGTCGAAGTTATTTAATTGAGTAAATTAATTTATTATTTCTTACAAAAAGGATCTAAGAAAACTGAATTTCTTAGTGCTCATCGCGGTTAATTCAGAGCCATCACGCATAATATTAAATTGTAAAGTTTGGATACTATAACATAACAAGTGATATTTACTTGGTTATAAAGCTGTTGCGTGATAAAGTAAACGGGAACGGGAACGGGAACTCGAATTCAATATTCATAACTAAGACAGGACAATGACTGTCGGGTCAGCTAGTCCCCATTTAATAATTTTGAAAACTTTTATCGAAAACTATATGTTTCGGTTCGGTGCGCGAAAAACCCGATATTACACTAATCATAACAAGGTGTGTGTAAAGCGTTTGGTATTGATTAGAGATACGCAATAAAATATAAATGTTTATTAACTGATCTAATTTTGTAAATCCTTACTAATATTATAAATGCGAAAGTCAGTTTGTTTGTTTGTTTGTTACGCCTTCACGTCCTAACTACTGAACCGATCATCATGACATTTTGCATACACGTTGTCAGGGGTACAGAGAAGGACATAGGGTACCTTTCATCCCGAAAAATGTATAGTTCCCGAGGGATAGGAAAAAACCTTTCCCACGCAGACGAAGTCGCGGGCGGCCGCTAGTTTTTACTAAAACGAGTTTGAAAATAAATAGTCTAGAAATAAATACATGTCTTATTTTGTTTTATAATTGACTAGCAACCCTCCCTCGCTTCGCTTCGCTTCCTTCTTTTTTTGCCAAATGCGACCTTCCAACAACACCCACAAATAAAACAAATATCTTACAGTCGTCCGTCACCCATTCGTTCCAAAAGTCTGTTTCTGTCCCGTTCGACTCCCGTCGCGTCATCGGTATAAGGAACGCGCTTGAATTTATTTTCGCACGCGTTAATTTTTTGCGATAACTCCTAAGATATTCATTTTAATGATATGGTGTAAAAGGTTAAAATAAAGTGCATAAAATGATTAAGGTAATTAATGTTTTTAAGTTGATAAGGATTAATACTGTATCTTTCTAAATAGCTTTCCAAATTACTGCATTGTATATGACCAATTTTTTAGAAGATAAAATGGGTATAGTAAGCTATTTTTAAAGGATAGATATATGCCATTGCGGATTTTTTTGTAGACCTATAAAAGAGGAACAATTCGATCACACACTGTTTTGTTATAGCTCAAAAGGTTTATGCAGCGTTTACGATGCAAGCTCCCAGATGGCTTAATTTTTTCCGACTTCTTCAACGCTTGTCGACATATTTCTGCCAAATATACATAAAACCTCAACTTATTATACATTTAAACCTTCCTCAGGAACCATTCTATCTCCTGATGAAAACCGCATGAAAATCCGTTTAGTAGTCTTTGAGTTTATCGCGAACAGACAGACAGACGTGGCAAGGGACTTTGTTTTATAATATTAAGTAGGTTTAAAGTAAAAAGTAAATAAAAACATGAAAAAAAACAAAAGAAATCACTTGTTTAAACAATTTGTGACTAAAATAAACGTTATTATTATATTATTATTATTCTTTTGAAGTGTTTGTTTTATAAAATTAAAAAAAACAATATTTTTTTTCCAACCCTGCTATGTTAAAAAATGGGGTGCGGTGTGGATAATACTGAATCAATCTATTGACATGGTATTATTGTGATCATATTGTGAGTACCTCTGGCATTTCTATACCGAGGTTACCCAAACATAACGTCGGCCTCTAGACGAACAATTATATTGTACAATGTTACGTATTCTATTGCACAATATTATTGAAGGTTACGCAATGATAGAGCAAAGTTAGAGCGAGAGAGCGAGCGTTTTATTGCACCATATTATAGCATTGCGCCGTGTATTGATTGTGCAATATTTTTAGTCTGTGGTTCACTTTTGACGAGGAAGGACGTGTTTCTGTTGAATTTAAAGCCGCTAGGAGTAAATTTCGTTCCGTAATTTAAAGTTCTGTTTCCTGTGCGTGCGATAACAATGGCAGACTACAAAAAAGTTAAAGAGAGGGAGTTTTTAGTAGAATGTATACAACTATATAGAGAATTGCCGTCACTGTGGAATGTCAAGAGCAAAGAATATCACGATCGTGATAAAAAGAAAACTGCTTACGAAATATTGTTGTGCAAGTACAAAGATATGTATCCAGAGGCTACTAGAGAAGATGTGAAGAAAAAAATTAATTCTTTAAGAACTAACTACAGGAAAGAGCTCAAGAAACACCTCCAGTCAAAGGAATCTGGGTCTAGTGCAGACGAATATAAACCAACTTTGTGGTATTATAATGAAATGTTTTTTTTACAAGACCAGGAATGCGCATCACAGTCTTCTGGTTATATTCTGGACCATAATTATACGCAGGTTTTTATTTTGTTTTATTAAATAACCCGCAACTTCGTCCGCGTGGACAATAGAATTCTCCAGGTAGGTATCCCTTTTGCCTGCGATTTAACAAAGCGACCAGCTTAAATGATCTCCTTAGTGTATGAAAGATGGTACTACGGAGAGTTCAAGCTGTTTCCCACTGTTCTACCCACCCGAATTAGATAAAACATGGCTTAGATTTTAAGTTGAATCCCAAGTTGCCAAACTGTGAAAATCCTATCAAAATCCGTTTAGCGGCTTTTGAGTGATTTGCGTACAAACATTAGAATTTACTGTTTTATTATATGCATAGATGATTACAAAATTATGTGTTATGGAAATTATTCTCTCTTGCCAGTGAACTGTACCCTCGTTAATAAATTATTCACAATATTTATGTACCCGTACTCGCTTCGCAATATTTAGCTAATTTAATTGATTGATTAACGAATTTCATTGATTAATAATATTTGTTTCCAATTGTGTGAACGTGATTACATCCTGAGATTGGGCGTATTATTCCGAGGGCCTATTATAAAAAAGCATTGCGATAAGCATACAATGTTAGTCCCACTCCGCGACATTATTAACTCATGAATAAGATTCAAAATCAAGTAAATCGATAGCGAAGATTCTTTTTTGTAATAGTCTCTCTGATCAGTATACATGTAAGACTAGCTTCCACCCGCGACTTCGCCTGTGTGGGCATTCGGAAAATCCCTAGGGAACCTTTGACCGGGACAAAAGTATCCTATGTTTTAATCCAGGCTATAAACTATCTGTGTGTCAAATTTTATCCAAATCGGTGCAGCTGTTTTTGCGTGATTGAGGAACAAGCATCCAAACCCACAAACTCTCACATTTATAATATTAGTAGGATGACGTTAAATAGAAACCGGTTTTTCTCAAAAAATTGTTTAGAGCACAACATATCAGAACAATTTTCCTTACTTTAATAGGATTAAAATGCTCTTTGAAATACTCCAAATCAAATAAAGAATCCGGCAGGCTGTGATTATCAAAATAGAAACTATTTCGCGACCGGTTTCATTTGACATGCATTGCTACTTTTCTTTGTTAAGTTTTTTTTAACCCAAAAAGAAGTAGCAATGTATCACATTTATCGGTCAAATCACACCGGTCGCTAGGTGGTTTTTAATTAGATAATCAGCCTGCTGAATACACTTTCTACCATTATCCTTCTAACTCGCGATATACGATAGTTGTTAATTCTTTTCTCTTTTGTTAATCCGGTTTGACTAATATGGCTTTATAATAGACTAGCGGCCCGCCCCGGCTTCGCACGGTTGCAATGTAGTTACCTACTAATGTAAAACTGTGCTATAATGTGGTGTCAGTGTGAAGTTATTAGATTATACTACAGGTTATCTACATACGACGTACGCAAGGAGTGTTAAATATAATTGACGTGTGTGTGTGTCTGTCTCCGGCAACCTAGCTCCTAAACTTATGGATCAATTTTAATGCGGTTTTTATGCAAAGGTAGTTTAAGTGAAGCGTACAGACGGCGGGAAGCGACTTTGTTTTGTACTATATACTATAGCTTTTGCCTGGAAAACAATAATCGGGATGAAAAGAAGCCTGTGTTAAGTATTCCAGACTATAATCTATCTCTGTGCCAAATTTCGTCTAAATCCGTTCACCCGTTCAGACTTGATTGAGTAACAATATGAACAACATACAAACATCAAAACTTTATCATTTTTAAAATTGTGATTATATAGGTAATAACTGCACCCCGTGGTTTTAGCCGCGCAGTCTGTCGATTCTGTAACCAAAATCGCATCTCACTTCGAACCCACTTCACTTTGCGTGAATTTGTTATTCGAAATTAGCTAACTAAAATTTATTCATTTATTTTTGTGATAAAATAAAATTCATATCATTACCTTATTTGTGATTTAAAATTCCCGTGCAGTGAAGTGAGATTCGAAGTGGGGTTCGAGTTTGGTTACAGAACCAACGCCCTGTTCACGATTCTGTATTAGGTAGGTAGGTACTTATGTCAAGGACAGGCCCGCCCATGTATAGACTTATATATTCTACTCTGTAATTAGTTACATGTAAATACCTATAATATGGTTTTGTCTCTTTACTGTCTTCTTGTCATATTGCTTTCCTTTGCCTATTGCCTATTGTAAACGTGTTTCCCATAGACATAGAAAAGTTTTCGCTGCGCTCAAGAAGACCAACAAAGCGTGGAAAAGAGAAGTTAACATCATACGGACACGGTCTATGTAAAAAAGAGACAAAGGAGCAAGTGACATGTGCCAACATTTTTTACAGTAAGAGCCCCTAGCGTCCCGCCTAGCAAATGAGCAAACAGTTTGTTTAAAATATTTGTTAATCTTAATTAGAATTTAAAATAAAGGTATCGTGGAGCCATGGTGTCTTGTGATCTAAGTAATTGTGATGTGACAAAAAGAAACAATCCAAGTAATCACACTTTTCACAGGTAAATAAGATATTCCCACAGATTTCTTTAAAACCAAATTTCGCTACATTTATTCGTTTATCGACGAAGAAAACAGTATGGAACATAGTTTATTAAATTTCCTTTGCCATATATAATCATATTTTATGTTTCCCATATAAAATGTATGTATTCGTTTTCGGATCACCTGTTTATTGACTTTGTTGTTCTTTGACATTCTATTTCTATGGTGTTTCCATTATTCTGCTATTAAATCTTCCTTTTCCCCTTTCAACCGCCGTTTCCTTTGCTGTCCTCGACATCCTGGTCCATAAAAAAATTAGCGATAATTTAACAAAATAATTATAATTATATTATGTAATATTAAATACTTAAAGGTATCTTCTTTATAAATAAAAATCTAATGTAATGTTCAACAACATAGAAATCTTTGTGTATGTTTATTTGTTTCCTATGCAGTATGCACTCCTAAACTATTCATCCACATTCCACATCCGATTAGTAATGTAATAAGTATATGTTTGGTGAATTTTTCTACTTACGACTGAAAAGGCTCCTGGCTAAAAAATCGTAATATTGCAACGCATGCCGGGTGCAATTATGTTAAAGAATTATAATAATATAGTGTATTATCTTATGATGTTAGTCTTTTGAAAAATTCAGTGGACGTCAGTGCTGACAACTGACATTTATTTTTCTTAATCGTACAAATGCACTAAGAAGTTTTGATTCCGATATTGAAGTCAACCACCCTAAAAATAGATTTCTACCCCTTTTCAACCCTGTTAGGGGATACATTTCAAGAAAATACGAAACACCTATTCAATTAATTTTGTGAAAGAATGTCTATGCCAAATTTCAAGTCAATCGGGCCAAGGAATCGCTTTCTCCCATACAAACTTTGCCACCCTGTTTTACCCCCTTAGGGGTTGAATTTCACTAAATCCCGTCTTAGTGAGCACCTTCACCCTAAAAGGAACCCCCATGCAAAATTTGAGACTCCTAGCACTTGTAGTTTCTGAGATTTCGTGATGAGTCAGTGAGTGATTTACGCTTTTATACAGGGTCACTGGAAATATGACGTATTCCTGTTAAGGGGTTATAGATGAGGTCAAAACAAATATTTTTTGTCATATAACTTTTTCTCAAAAAATAAATAGTTTTTGAGTTAATTGAAATCAAGTATTTTTTTACCAAAAGTACGTTTTCAGACACAAAAATTTAAAATAAAAGAAAACTACTCATTCGATTCCGGATTTTTTTTTATTTTGGGATAGAAAAGAATCTGAGTGTTGATAATGAATAAAAAAAATTTCATAAAATACAGGTGTTTATAAAAAATTCAATCCTTAAATGCATTTTTTATTTTTAATTTTTCAGATTTTTTAGAAATAGCTTCAAATATCTTTAAAAAAATCCTAGTAACTAAGCGTGCATAATATTTTAAAAACATCACCATCTATTCAGCTTTCAGTTGAGGTATAAAACTTAATAATAGCTTAATTAAAAAATGAGAAATTAAGACTTAACTAAATAGCAGTCCCATTTCATGTAGCAAAAATTTCCTACTTCAAGCGCTTCGGAGGTGGCCGTATTATCCTACTTATTCCATAAATGTGAAAGTTTTATTGTTTGGATGATTGTTAATCAATCACGAAAAACGGCTGAACGGATTTGGATGAAATTTGGCAAACAGATAGTTTATAAGCCGGATTAAAACATAGGAGGATACTATTATCTTGGTTAAATGTTCCCTAGGGATTTCTCAAATGTAAATGCGAATGAAATCGCGGGCGGAAGCTAGTTTGCTATAAATGATCGTGCTTACTAAAAATACTTTCGTCCGAGTGAGTTTAAAACAGGATTATTTTCCGCCGATGAGTCAAAATTTCATACAGACAGCATCAAAACTAACCATGCATATCAGTCATTTTCAATGCCCCGGTGCTGGGGAACTGGCCTTCCTTTTGGCTTGTGGATGGATAAAGCGGACGGGCCATACACACCACGTGGGCCCAATGTGGATTGGTCAGTGTTAACGACTGTAAATGCAGCCAGAACCAAGGGCTCAATGTAAGGTACATTGAGTTAACACCGACCAATCCACATTGGGCCCACGTGGTGGGTTATGGCCCGTCCGCTTTATCCCAAAAGGAAAGGAAGGCCTGTTTCCCAGCAGCGGGTCATTAAAAATGGCTGATATGCATGGTTATTTTTGATGCTGTCTGTATAAATTTTTACTCATCAGCGGAAAATAATCCTGTTTCAAACTCACTCGGACGAAAGTATTTTTAGTAAGCACGATCATTTATGGCAAACTAGCTTCCGCCCGCGACTTTATTCGCATTTACATTTGAGAAAATCCCTAGGGAACCTTTAACCAAGATAATAGTATCCTCCTATGTTTTAATCTTGCTTATAAACTATCTGTGTGCCAAATTTCATCCAAATCCGTTCAGCCGTTTTTCGTGATTGATTAACAATCATCCAAACAATAAAACTTTCACATTTATGGAATAAGTAGGATAATACGGCCACCTCCGAAGCGCTTGAAGTAGGAAATTTTTGCTACATGAAATAGGACTGCTATTTAGTTAAGTCTTAATTTCTCATTTTTTATTTAAGCTATTATTAAGTTTTATACCTCAACTGAAAGCTGAATAGATGGTGATGTTTTTAAAATATTATGCACGCTTAGTTACTAGGATTTTTTTTAAGATATTTGAAGCTATTTCTAAAAAATCTGAAAAAATAAAAATAAATAATGCTTTTAAGGATTGATTTTTTTATAAACACCTGTATTTTATGAAATTTTTTTTATCCATTATCAACACTCAGATTCTTTTCTATCCCAAAATAAAAAAAATCCGGTTTCGAATAAGTAGTTATCTTTTATTTTAAATTTTTGTGTCTGAAAACGTACTTTTGGTAAAAAAATACTTAATTTCAATTAACTCAAAAACTATTTATTTTTTGAGAAAAAGTTATTTGACAAAAAATATTTGTTTTGACCTCATCTATAACCCTTTAACAGGAATACGTCATATTTCCAGTGACCCTGTATATATAGATTATGATATGATGATTTATAATATGACTTTGGGAAAAGCATCATCCCAAAAAAAGTATGGGATTTTTCAGGAGGACCAAAACTACAGGCGAGGGATATCAAATGCATTATTTTTTTACCGCCTTCTAAATGTTGTATTCTGCAGAATACCTGCACCTGATATACGACCATTAGTGCCAACATCACCATCATAAACTCATAGTTTGCGTTTACAACCACCATCAAAACAATACTGTGTATATTTTTGTAGTTATAGTAGTATGATCCAGAACTAATAGGTTTCTTTATTTCCACGTATTTGCCGTCTATAGTCTTTAGGCGCATAAAAAACAAAAAAGCCGATGAGGGACATTCCATTGGGTCTCAAAATCTTTGACAAATTATTCCCATTCTTGAGGCCCTACTCAAATGGCCGACATTCTATTCGTTTGAACGCTACGCTTACTATTAAAGCTTTAAAATAAGCAGTAAACTATAAAATTACGTACCGTAAGCTTGTCAATTCCATACAATACATCAAAGTCTGTGATTTATATAAGTTTGCAACATGTGATTTGATCGTCTATTGCTCACATTTAAGCTTTAAAAGTTAGCGTAGCGTTCAAACGAATAGAAAGTTGGCCATTTGAGTAGGGGGGCAGGGCTGTTTGCCGTAACTGAAAAGAACAAACAAATTATTATTTAAACCGACTTCCCAAATATTGTAATATCCTTGAACTGCATTATAATTGATTTTGTATTATTTTAGGAGGATAATACTTCCATTGAAGACGATGAAGCAACATCTACATCCAATATTGGATACTATGAAATACCATCTACATCCAATGCATTTTCGAGAATTAAAGACCAGAATTTAAAGAAGAAAAGAAATGTTGAAGAGCCTATAGAATTGGCAGCTAAACGTCTTAGAGAGACAACTGATGAATACGATAACTGGGGTATGTCTTGTGCCTCAGATTTAAAGAAAATGGAACCAATGCAACAAATATTTGCTAAAAATGCCATTGCTGCCATTATCATGGAAGGACAACTAGGACTTTTACACCGGCATTCGGTAAAAATTAATGAATCTCCAAAAATTATGATAACACCAAAACATAGAAGGAGGAAGAGGTCTCCACAGGAGAATATTAATTATCAACAAGAAAGCGATTGTTCATATGAATCATAAATATGTAAAGTTTAAATAAATACAATTAGTTAATTAGTTTGTTTTATTTATACCTTGATTAAATGCTTAAAAACATGTATTATCGCATATCGCAGCGCAGGTTCCTATACTATACCATAGAATAACTAATAGTACAAGTACAGAAGCAGCATTCCGCAAAGTCATTTTAATAAATAGCAACTTTTGCTCCAACACAATAAAGCTTTATTTCTATCGCGTGCTCTTACCTTTTCTGACGACTCAACGTTAGGGTCGTTTTCCTTTAAATGAACTGTGTAGCATAATTATCATAATATGAAAAACGACAAATTGTTTATTGGTTTTTTTGATTTTGACATCCGTACACGGCATAGTAATGGCGATTCGACATTGTTACTATTATAAAGAGACAATACCTACGCCCGCATTAAGATGCCGCGCGACTACACGAGCGGGCGTGTGGCGGCCCGCTGCTCACTTGTGCCCTCGTAGGCACGGCTAGCGGTAGGTGCTTATAGCGCGACCTTGAGCGAGTGAAGGAGGCCTGACCATACATAGGAAATATAGCACTGTGAAACTTTAAATCTTCCAGGATATTTCCATTCGCTATAACACCGTAATGATATTGAAAGCCGATGAAAAGGTGGTATTGCTTCTCTCATATTTGCAGTTTTTTTTTCTAAATCAACGGTGTCACCAATGCGAGTACCTCTAGAAACTTAGCGAAGTCCAATCTTACGTAATTTTTGAAGTCTTCTCTCTCAGATAACACCAAGAAATTTAAAAGCATATTCACCTCACAAGCTTATGCGCTCACTAGACATGAAATAAATATAACACTTTTTAACGGATACTAGCGCGGTTTTTATTTTTGTAGATAAGTATGACAGGAAAATTAAAAATCAATTCAATTACCAACTAATTAGGTACCAAAGTACTTTCAATAAAACCGCGATCCTTAAAAAAGTGTTTTATTTCATGTCCTTTAAAAGCAGTTCGTGTGTGTATTTCGGCCTTTCCTTGCGCTTACGTTTAGTTGAACGGCAGCTAAATCTTGTCTGACATCTTGCTGACGAGAACAACGAGAACACAATATAGGTGTAGGTACATACACGGCGGATCATATTATACTATAGTCTTATATACTTTTTCTTTGTAAATTGCGTCTTAGGAGTGCTTGATTGCCACCAAAAATAGCTGAAGATGTGGAAGCCTGCTATGACAGACACTTTTTAGGGTTCCGTATCCAAAGGGTAAAAACGGGACCCTATTACTAAGACTCCGCTGTCCGTCTGTCTATCTGTCTGTCTGTCTGTCACCAGGCTGTATCTCATGAACTGTGATAGCTAGAAAGTTGAAACTTTCACAGACGATGTATTTCTGTTGCCGCTATAACAACAAATACTAAAAACAGAATAAAATAAATATTTAAGGGGGGCTCCCATACAACAAACGTGATTTTTTTGCTGTTTTTGCTCGATATTAATAACAACAACAGGTAGACAGTTGAAATTTTCACAGATGATGTATTTTTGTTGCTGCTATAACAATAAATACTAAAAAAGAATAAAATTAATATTTAAGGGGGGCTCCCATTCAACAAACGTAATTTTTTTGCCGTTTTTGGTGAACCCTTTGTGCTCGAGTCCGACTCGCACTTGGCCGGTTTTTTGTAAATAAATATGTATTCGATTATAATATTTTTTTATTTGCAAAGAAAAAGTATCTGTTAAAATCAACAAGCTATCTTGGACAGATTATACCGACCGAACGCGAAAATATTACGCAATTTATATTATTGGGCAATTTGGGTTCAAAGGGTACTTCAGTCTTATTGTGCGATGTAAGTATTGTACAATGTTATTGTATATCTAATCTAGTGGCCGCCTACACTTGACCGGTCGACTTGGTGACGTTAGCTAATAGACGGTAGTACTTACATCTATTCTGTGCTAATAGTGTAGAAAAGGAAGGCAGTGGACCTCTCCTCAGTAAATCCTCAGTGGACGAAACTTTACAGTATCTTAAATGAAACATATTTTTTAAATTATCCAAATCGATTTTTATTTTGTTTTTGGATATTTGAACAAAGGTTTTGGTTCATACTATATTACATCCCTGCAAAGTTTAAAGATCGCTTGATTTCCTACACTATAATCAGTTCTCGACAGACAGACAGAGATACTTTCGCATTCAAAATATTAAAATATAATATAGTATGTAAGTATAGATTTGAATACCGGAATGTGACAAATAAAAAAACATACTGGAGCAAAGCTGTCATAAAATATGAATCAAGATACATTTGACACAATTTTCATATAAAGCATTACGGTAACACATTAGCTAATAGTGTAGGAAAGATAGGTATTGGACCCCCACAGTAAATCCTCAATAGACAAAACTTTACAGTATAATAAAGTGTCATAACATAAATGAAACATATTTTTTAAACTATCCAAATCGTATTTTTTTTTTGGATATTTCTACATAGGTTTTGGAGCATACTATATTACTGTATCCCTGCAAAGTTTCATCGACTGAGGATTTAATGTTGGGGGTCTCCATACAAAAGATCGCTTCATTTCTTACACTATAATCAGTTCTCGACAGACAGACAGACTTACTATCGCATATTTAAAATATTAAAATATAATATAGTATGGAAGTATAGATTTAAATACCGGAATGTGACAAATAAAAAAAAAACATACTGGAACAAAGCTGTCATAAAATATGAATCATCATAATTATAAGGCATTACTAATACAAAAATATCATCGATGTAGTTTAACTACGTAGGTATTTGTTAAGCATTTCTTAAATTCCGAAGTTATTTATAATGGTTTTATTTTTATACAAAGACATTGACATCTCTAAAGATGGTAATAAGAACGGTAACGATATTTTAGTTGATAACATTAAGGGCCCTATACGAGATGTTTGGTAATAGCCTTATAAAGCCGAATATGGTAGATAGAGACCATCAAACTGAACAACTTTTACTATGGAACCAACCCTGATATCGTGAAAAAAAGCTGTTTCATACAAAAATTAATAACAAAAATATCAAAATGTTTGAAATAGCAGATTTTTTTTAAAGATTTCAGAGTTGGTCCCATAGTAAAAGTTGTTCAGTTTGATGGTCCCTATTTACCATATTCGGCTTTATAAGGCTATTACCAAACACCCTGTATATCTCAAAGTGGCACCCTCATCTTAATTGAATTTATTGCTTGTTAAGTACATAATGTATCGAAAATTAACATGTACAGATCGAAGCTAAGGTATTATTTATTAACAATAACCTCAGTAAAATACACGCTGAAATTTTAATCATTTGGTTCCCGCAGGTGGGGGCAGGCCGGGGTGGTTCCACTCATGATTACAAGCAACTTTTACTATGGGGCCAGCTCTTATATCACGAAAAAAACAGCTGTTCCATACAAAAGTGCAATACCTACTTAATGTGTAAAACAGTAAATTTTTTTCGCGATATCAGAATTGGCCCCATAGTAAAAGTTGCTTGTAATCATGAGTGGAAACAAAACTGCGGGAACGAAATGGTTAAAATTTCGCGATGTATATGTCGCAGGCAAATCGTATTATTCCGCGTTTTACAAACGGCATCGTTCGTTTACAAACGCTTGCTGCTGCCTGCTTTTTGCAAAATGCCGAATGCAAATTGTGAATTGCCATGTCATTATATAAAATGCCATAACCTTTGATAGAAAATTCAATAACCATTTATAAAATGATGTGGCAAATTGAAGTATTTAATTCTTTTTCTTACTACGCGCGGCGCTGTTAATCAAAACAATAAAAATGGCGTCTTCTAGTAGTGGTTTTATGACACAGAAAAATATCGAAAGCAGTGCAAATTCTACGTGTTCAAATGACATTTTACAAAAAAAGCATTGTTTTAAAGACATTTGTTAAAGTAAATTACGAAAATTTTACGATTCACAAGTAGGAGCAGTAAAAAAGCCATGGACAAATGACAAGATTTTTGAGGATATCCGGCACGTAAAAAACCCTAAGGTGTCTATGGAATCTGGTACTCGGAGGACTCGGATTTGCCTTCGGCATTTTGCAAAATAGCGAGCGTTTGTAAACGGACGCCGCCGTTTGTAAAACGCGGAATCATACAATTTGCCTGCTACATAATATACTTAGTTCGTTGTAATCACAGATCACGTCTGAGGTTGTAGTAGTGGCAAAAGAGCAAAAATTGCCACTTTTGGCACTTTTGCATACTACTACGAACTATATTTTGCTAAGGTTATTGTTTGTAAATAAACTAAAAAACGTTTGTAAATAAATAAACTATAAGGTATATTTTGATACGGTTGCTTTCCCGTTCTCTTTCACTTTCATCTGACGATTTCTGTGATACTAAATAAATATTTGAAAAGCTTCAGGAAAACATGGAAACTGTAATATTTTTTTAAGAATAAATAATGAAATCCCTTTCAGCGAGATTGAGCCGTAATTATTTCCGCGAAATCATCACACGTGTTTAATATTTGAAAAGTGGAAAAATGTACGTACGTTTTTAGAAATATTTAATAGAATAATAATGTTATTTCCGAGAATCAATTATTTTATTTTTTATATTGTTCTCATTTGGCAAAGGGCAATTGTCCAACCCATTCATAAGGGAGGTGACAAGGCATCTGTAAGCAATTTTCGGCCGATAGCCATACTTCCCTTCCTCTCTAAAATATTAGAACGTATCTTAAATATTAGGTTGATGGACTTTATGGAACAAAATAATTTGATTTCACCCTCTCAATTTGGCTTCAGAGCTAAAAAATCAACTGAAGACGCTGTTCATACACTTATTGATTATATTATACGCCATTTAGATAATTCTAAGAAATGCCTAGCTATATTTTTAGACATTGCAAAAGCGTACGATACTATATCAATACCTTTACTCCTTACCAAACTTGAGGCTATGGGAGTAAGAGGTGCGCAGCTCAATCTTTTCAGGAGTTACCTTGAGGATCGAGTATAGTGCGTAAGGATTGATAATTATATTAGTAATGATTTACCTTTGCAACATGGTGTTCCCCAGGGTAGTATACTTGGCCCAACCCTATTTTTAGCATTTATCAATGACCTGTACAACATAGAGCTTGAAAATGGTAAAATTGTGTCTTTCGCGGATGACACCGCATTGATTTTTATTGCTGATAGTTGGGATGAAGTGTACGAGAGGGCACAGGAGGGCTTAAATAAGGTCAACTGTTGGCTGACTCAAAATATGCTTACTCTGAATGTGAATAAGACTAAATACATGTGTTTTTCCATGCGCAATTACGGTACAACTACTAGTAAGAACCTACAAGCTCATAACGGTGATGGACATAATGTAGATTGTGATTGCCCAGTGCTAGAAGGTGTCAATTGCATCAAATATCTTGGAGTTCACCTGGATTCAACGCTGTCTTTCAATATGCATATAAACATACTAAGTAAGAAATTACGCAAATTAACTTATATTTTCAAAAATTTGCGCCATGTCGCAGACCCCAAAATTCCCAAATCTGTTTATTATGCTCTTTGCCAATCTCAGTTACTGTATTGTATCTCTTGCTGGGGAGGTATTCCCAAGACTGCTCTTCTACCCGTGGAGAGGGCTCAGAGGATGATCTTAAAAGTTTGCACTTTTAAGCCTCGACTCTTTCCTACTGACGAATTGTACCAATTTTGCGAGGTGTTGTCGGTTAGAAAACTTTTTGTCTTGAGGACTATTTTGAAACAGCACTCCCTCACTATATTCCCTAGTCCTCCCTCAATACAATGTAGTCGTAGACCTTACCAGGTTTGTGGAATAAGTTGTTTCTCACATAGCTTCTTACATAGGTTTTTCTGTTTTCTGGGCCCTCACATTTATAATCATGTTAATAAGGAAATTGAGATTTTCCCGCTTTGCAGTAAATTGTGTAAATTAAAAACTACTTCTTGGCTCATGGGTAAATCGTATGAAGAGACCGAAAACTTGCTGCTGACAGTCAAATAATGGATAAATGTAAGGATCTACTAATTGCAGAGGAAAGAATTCTTAGTGGTTGGATTCCTTGAATCCAACCAATCCCAAGGTATCACCGCAGGGCTAAGTGGGTTGGTAAAAGTTATATTTATTTTTTCTTTATTTAAATATTTGCGTCTAACTTACGCAGTTTAGTGTCTGTAAAAACAAGAAAAGTTACTGTTCGAGTTTCTATAGTAATGTAATTAGTGTCTACCTACAGTTTTGTAGTGTTTTTTTTATATCTAAAGTTCCACTGATTGTCACAAATTCCTTATAATTGTCTGGCAAACTACATTTATATTTAATATCTTTTCATTTTTGTTATGTTAATTTTTGGTAATCCTTTTACGTTTGCTTGTAATACATCCTTAAATTGTTACCATGGGAGGAGAAGCTGCTGCCTGAGATACGGGTATATCCCAGTTTGGGTAGTAGTTTGTACTACCATGCTATTGATACAACTTTTATTTTTTGTTTGATCCATTAGCAATAATAGTTACCTAGTTGTTTACGGTGGGTACCCACAGTATGGTTTATTTTTATTATAATGTGGATAAGGTGGGTACTCCCACTCTTTGCTGCTTTTATATTTTAATTGTTAGTTGTAAGCAACCTTTTAATCATTTTTTAATGTATGGTTGTGCAAATAAACAATTTATTTATTTATTATTATTATTATTATTATTTCCCGAGGAGCTTGGTGGCGCAGTGGTATAGCGCCTGGCCCAGGGATTGCGGAGGTTAAGCAACATTCGCAAGGGTCGGTCATGGGATAGGTGACCAAAAATTTATTATTACGAACTCCTGCGTGCTTCGGAAGGCACGTTAAGTCGTTGGTCCCGGCTGCATTTGCAGTCGTTAACACCCGACAATCCACATTGGGCCCGCGTGGTAGGTTATGGCCTATCCTCCTTATTCATCCAGGAAGGAAAATCTATAATATTCTTATTTCAGTCAAAAAGATTTTTTGGCCCTGATGTGGTTGACGTATGGAAGTGATAAATTGACATTCTTCAGTTTCGAAGTTACTAACGAATTTCAGGATGTTTCAGCGGTCTAAATTCAAACTGAACCAATCAACAAACTCCGCAACGATGTCACGAGACCCCGATATGAGTTAAATACAAGTCGCCATCTTTATAGTTTACTAGCGGCCGCCCGCGGTTTCACCCGCGTGGTTCCCATTCCCGTGGGAATATCGGAATAAAAAGTATTCTATGTTTTAATCCAAGCTATCTACTATCTGTGTGCCAAATTTCAACCAAATCCGTTCAGTAGTTTTTGCGTGATTGAGGAACAAACATCCAAACATCCAAATCCACAAACTTTCACATTTATAATACTAGCGGCCGCCCGCAGTTTCACCCGCGTGGTTCCCGTTCCCGTGGGAAAATCGGGATAAAAAGTATTCTATGTTTTAATCTAGGCTATCTTCTATCTGTGTGCCAAATTTCAACCAAATCCGTTCAGTAGTTTTTGCGTGATCGAGGAACAAACATCCAAACATCCAAACCCACAAACTTTCACATTTATAATATTAGTAGGATTAGTAGGACAAGGTAATACAGCAGACAGAATGGGTTTAGCCATGGTACAATAATAATGTGCAAGTATAGCATTCCGAGACAGAGGAAGTCAGGTGGGTAACACATGCTTACGTCATCTCCGCTATCGGTATTGAAAATTACGTTCCCAATCAATCCAATCGAGCTAATGGACAATACGACAAAAAAATTACATGCCCAAGAGAGAATGACAAAATAGATGACATTTAAATTTTAGTTTTTGTTAAATATATTCCTGAGGCGCAAATCTAGAAACGGTTTTTTAGGGTTCCGTAGCCTAAATGGCAAAAAATTATAGATTCGTCATTTTTTTTATTTTTTTTATTTATTTATTTATTTATATATACATAATTATACGGGATGGACCCAATTACATAATTATGTGGTAGGTACTACAAACATAACTCAAGTTGGTTAACAAGAGATTTCGAATTGTCCACAAATACATCAAAGTCAGGGTAGGTAGGTCATGTCTTGCTGTCTGTCCGTCTGTCCGTCCGTATGTCACAGCCACTTTATTCCGAAACTATTAGGATTACACAGTTGAAACTTGGTAGGTAGATGTATTCCTTCGATCAGATACCAAAGGATGCAGCACGCCATACAATGACAAAACTGAAATGTGGCACATGCCTCGAATTCAACATATTAAGCTTCGACTGACTCTGTTCATACATTGCTGCTGACACTTAAGTCCTATAAAATTTCTTCGGTCATGAAGCAGTAATGTAAAACAAACAGCTAGTTGAAGCTACATAAGTTAATTTTAGAAACTGACAGAAGGCTTTCAGGAACAAGGAGCAGTGGAGTAGCAAAATGCTATTTTTATTATTATTTTTCTATCAGATATTTAGAATTAATTGGAGGTGATTCTACTCATAATATATAAAATTGCCGCCTTCCGCGTCTGTCTGTTTGTTCGTTTAGTTCTTCTAGAGTACCTATGCAATAGGTTTGGATGCGGTTTTATGATTTTTTTTTCCGGAAAGTTTAATTTTTTTAATTACATGTTTTTAAATTTACTAGAGTAAAGTCATTTGTAAGTCGTTAAAATATTATTTTGATGAGGTATACCTACATAGTAATGATTATTGATGGATTAAAACTTGAAAAAAGAGTAAGTAGAGTTGCTGTGTGAGTGAACAAGTAAGTGTTTAGAAGAAAAAGCGTTTTTCAAAGTAAACAACAAGTAAGATTGCAAAATTATTTATTACACTCATAAATCAAACTTAAAATCATTTATTTAGTAAAACAAGTAGGTAATTGTAAATGTCAAAGAAGCCACGCCATCAGTTCGCAAACCCTAAGTGGGAGACTTTGTAACTAGAAGAACTGGCAAGAAACTCGTCAAGGGCTGCTTTTCTCTCTCTGTACTGTGAGATTCAGAAAAATGTCATGAGACATGGCGCTTGTTTCGCTTGGTTTATAGAATTAATTGTTTCTTTCTATTGCCACTAACTTTAGCCATTTTTCTCTATTTTCTTAGTTTTGTAGAAAGCTGATAAAGAAATATAATTGAAATAGTTTACTTTACGAATAAAAAAATATTATGATTGGCGACTCCATTCGTAAAAAAATGACTTTGTTCCGATTACGTCAAGAACCATTGCTTTTCATGTTTTATATTTTAAAATATTAAATTTTAAATAAGTGAAGTATATTTCAAGCTAGTTTTTGGATAAATTAGATCGTTTTTTTAGGGTTCCGTAGCCTAAATGGCAAAAAACGGAACGGATAGATTCGTCATGTCTGTCTGTCTGTCTGTCTGTCCGTATGTCACAGCCACTTTATTCCGAAAGTATTAAGACTACACAGTTGAAACTTGGTAGGTAGATGTATTCTGTTAACCGCTTAACGAATTTAAAATAAAAATAGGAAAAATAAAAGATTAAGGGGGGCTCCCCATACATAGAACTGAAAATGAAAAAAAATTTTTTCTTCAAATCAACACGTGTTGGGTGTCTATAGATAGGTCTTTAAAAATTACATTAAGGTTCTTAAGACAACTTTTTCTTAAAGTCAACCGTTTGAAAGATATTCACCGCCAAAGTGGTAAAATGTGTGTCCCCCCCCTTTAACTTTTGAAATAAGAGAGTGAAAAATCTAAAAAAAATATATGCTGTAGATCTTAATAAACACTTTCTACCAAAATTGGTTTGAACGAGATATAGTATTTAGTTTTTGAGATATAGCACATTTTCCAAAACCGCAAATATAACTTTGTCATTCATACCAACACTGTAAAAAACAAAGTTATTTTTACAGACGAAAAATTATAGGTGGTATTAAATATGGTATGGTATAAGGTAACTACGGAACCCTATGGCGCGTGGCCCGACACGCACTTGGCCGGTTTTTTTTACCTACCGGTGATACGTCATACCATCTTTTTTAACCCGAACTATGGAGTGATTTTTGCAATTTTTTATAGAGCACTTCGTAATTTTACTCTATTGACGGATCACGCGATACTAAAATGAAAAGTCAGCCACGGCTGCGTTTTGGCTGACTTTGGGATGTGCCACGAATGTCATTGTCATGCATTATCCTCAGGTATAGATGATCGAAGATGTATTCTGTAAACTGCTTTACATTTTTACACAAAAATAGAAAAAATAAAAGATTTAGGGGACTCCCCATACATGGAACTTCAACTGGAAACAATATTTTTCATCAAACCTATAAATGCGGGGTGTTTATGGATAGGTCTTGAAAAAGGTATCGAAATTTCAAAATTTTTATCAAAGTCAATCGTTTGAAAGATATACACTTTCAAAGTGGTAAAATGTGCGTCCCCCCCTCTAACTTTTAAGATAAGAAAACGAAAAATCTAGAAAAAAAAAGCTATAGATCTTAATGAACATTTTCAACAAAAATTAGTTTAAATGAGATATAGTTATTACTTTTAGAGATATAGAACATTTTTCAAAACCGCTTTTCTTTCAAAATATAACTTTGTCGTTTATACAAACACTATGAAAAACAAAGTTATTTTTGCAGACGAAAAATTATTGTGATATTAAATATGGTATGGTAAAAGGTAACTACGGAAACCTACTGCACGTGGTCTGATACACACTTCGCCGGTTTTTTTTAAATTGTCCGAGATTGGCATCCTAGGCCCTATGCACAGCTTTTAACAATTTTAACAAACTTAAAGCGAGTAATTTTCTGTAAAAAACTGAAACGGTTTAGTTTTGGTTTTATCGTTGAAAATTAGCGCAATTGGGCCCCTGTTTCGTTCGATAAGAGAAACAAATCACAATGTAAATACAATAGAATAATTTGTAATGAGTGTGGCAGAAAAATAAACCCTTCATTCATTGTTTGTTACTATAAAGTCGCGCAGCTTGTGTTACCTCCGGAATGCCAAACCTTGTTTTCTTGGACCATGGCTTTAGCCATACAGCATTTTCATAGCGGTGTCTCTTTTCACATTGAAACATCGCTTACAAAAGCTTAGACACAAAATAAATAAATTAAAGTTATCATTTTCATTTATTTTTACTTTTATGCTTATCAAACCATATAAATAAAATAAGAAGCGGACAAAATGTATGAAATTGAGAGTCTTTATCGAGTTTGTTTTATATAGGCAACATCAGCATTTTTGTAATCAAGATCCGAGTGTAGGGTTGGGTCTTTTAATAGGAGTCATTAATATTCATGACTCGATAGGACCTACTTATCGATCGGTTTTCTTCGTAATACACACTTTTCATCCACCCTGAACATTTATTGTACTTTATGTAAAATGAACGAGTTTGTCCTAAATTTTACATAATTCTCAATACACAGAGAGTTTGGAACAAATATGGTTAAAATATGCAAAATGAATGTTTTTAAATGGTTGTTTGTATAGTTTGTTTCCATTCGGTAAGTGAATAAAGTTCGTTAACGATCTATTCTAAAATTTTATTCACAATATTTTTTATAAAACCTCACGAGTGATATTAAATACAATTTTCAGTTCGTTGATATTAAGTACAAATTCAAGAACGGAACACAACCAAATGGCATTTTTACAGTATTTTATAACTTGTGAGTAAGTAACAACTTAATTGAGTTACCGTATGTGAATCCAAGTCAGGAAATTTTCCTGACTATTAAGTCATAATACAGTAAATGGGTAATTCATCTACCCTTAAATATAATATCAATGGTGTCGTATGCACAAGTATTAAAAAGTCCCTGTTAAATAAAACTCAATAAGTCACCGATTTTGATAAATTTGAGCTTGATCGCTGTGGACACGTATAAAAACATGATGGAATAGAAAAATAAAAAATAAAATGTATTACTTTAGTTTTATCACACAAGGGAAAATAACGATTTTTTTTTCGTTTTCGGATATAATGCACTTAACAGTCGGATAGAACATCAAATAAGAAATAATATTTTGTAAGACACATATGTACTTAAACGCAATATTTAGGGAGATATTTGAAAATTCTTGGCTAACTCCATACTAATGCACTGAAACGTGACATGAGTGACGTCACAAATGTTGACCTTTTTGTATAGAGCGTTTTCGGCGGGTGCTGCTGCGTGCTAGCTTCAAGTAACTATATCACGAGAAAAAAACACAAGAGAAAAGTTTTAATATTACAGTTGATTTTCTCACGCATATAATGCGTAGAAAGATTTTGATACAAAAAGAAATTGATGCATGTTCCCTATTAGGTAAGGTAAGTGGTTCCCAATTAGTCCCCCCTACGTACTCCTCCAAAAAAGACTTTAAACTCACGTACATAGTTACCTCTTATTGCAGAAACTCTTTATAAATAAAAATTAATCGCCGAAATATATCGGGTCATTCTAAACTTACCATCCAAATTCCAAGGATGTGTCCAGTCCATGATACTGAACAACTTTCTCCAAGCAACATGTGTCGAATTTCGCCACAATAATGGTCATTCCATTCCATACTAAATTGATCACGTGATCTCTTTGATTTGTATGGATAGTCGATTTTTTTACATATTTGACCCTGTGTTCTTTAGAGAATGTGTTTCAGTTTCATGGACTGAACAGGAACACATCCTTGGAATTTGGATGGTAAGTTCAGAATGACCCTGTATGTAAGCGCATAACTTTAGAACGAACGACTGCACCAAATTATAGCTCATTATTTTTTGTTGCGTTTGTTATTATCAGAACAATAAGGTTTGTTGTACAAGAAAATATTCAATTAATTGTACGGAAAGAGGTAAAAGAAAATCATTTTTTCTCTTTTCCGTAGATCGCAATATAACTAATAGATGGCGCCACTCGCACACAGCCGGGGCGGGGCAGCTAGTGATAAATAAATAGTGGATTGTATGATAAGGGAGCAAAATAATATTTTTACGGCGAGGGCGCTTTTTTGAATCCAGAGCGAAGTGAGGGATTCAAAGTACGTCGCCCAAACCAAAAATATATTTTGCGCCCGAGTGATACACTCTAGTTTTCATTACCCTCTATGAGAAAATTACAGGCGCCTCATATTTTATTGTAATATTATTATTTAATAAAACATGGAGTAACAACTAAATTGAAATTAAATAATATCTAATAATAAAACTACTAAAAACTAATATTTACATTTGAGACATTTTCGCAATTATGAAAATTTATTGTTACAGATTTATTATGATTAGAGATTGATATAGATTTAATATTCTACGTGTTTGAAATAATGTCCGAATCAGGATCATTTTGAGTCACGGCAAATGTGACGGAAATTCTTGGCGCGTCTTGCATTTCTCCATTCAATACAATTACCATAGGCTTTCATATATTTCTCCCGAAATTTTGCAGGTAATAGATTACCCATCACATTTCTTGCGTCAGTTTCAATACTTTCAGGAGTTAATTTTATACTTTCACTCTCACTTGAAGAACTAATTTTTTAAACAAAACCATGAATTTCTAACAATCCGTGAACATTGGCGAAAACGCGGGCTGTAGTTCGCGCGTTTTTAATTTGATTTCATCTTTATTTATTCAGCCGGCGCGGCGGCGGGCTGCGTGTCTATGGGCCGTCGTACCAGCCAGTCTTTATTCAAACAATACTTATTTGTTGCATTCGATTTCTTTGGCGCTAAACGCTAAGATCAAGAAGCTTATACCTCCAATGGAGATTGCACGGCCAGTGTCATAGTGAAGATTGAAAAAAGGTCCTTAAGTGACGTGACGGCTTATGGCTACCTCTTTCTTTAGTGTTACAATACGTTTTCGTTTCTCACGAACGAACGAACGACGTACAACGAACACGTATTGTAACACTAAAGAAAGAGGTAGCAATAAGCCGTTACGTCACTTAAGGACCTTTTTTCAATCTTCACTATGAGACTGGCCGTGCAATCTCCATTGGAGGTATAGCTTCTTGATCTTAGCGTTTAGCGCCAAAGAAATCGAATGCAACAAATAAGTATTGTTTGAATAAAGACTGGCTGGTACGACGGCCCATAGACACGCAGACCATAATATCTTGCAGCGCGTACTTTCTCCGCGTGCCCCTTGATGCAACCTCGCATACCCCTGGGGGTACGTACACGTCTAATTAGGAAACAGTGAGGTAAGGTATTAACTCACCCGAATTTAACTGACAGTATTTTTTTTGCTGGTCACATTTATTTAAGCCATATTACATTGATGAGCACTGGATTTAAATTGGTTAGGATGATAAAACTGGAAACTCAAAAAAAAGTAAAAAATTTTGGCGAGTTTATACCTAACCTTCCTTCCGTCTGAGGTGCTACGGGTGAGTCGATTTTTTCTGGTATTTTTTCTATATATTAATTAACTTAATATAAAAATAGTAGTAGGTAGCTCGGTGGCGCAGAGTAGCTCGGTAGCGCAGTGGTTTAACGCCTGGCCCAGCGATTGCGGAGGTTAAGCAACTTTCGCAAGGCTCGGTCATAGGATGGGTGACCAAAAATTTATTATCTCGAGCTCCTCCGTGCTTCGGCCTTCCGGCCCGTCCTCCTTATCCACCCATAAGGAAGGCCTGTGCCCCCGCAGTGGGGACATTAAAAATGGCTGATTGACAATATAAAAATTGCATTGTGAATGCCTAAAATCTGAAAATTCGATAATATCTAAGCTTTGTATTAGTATTAGGGTTATCTGTGAAGGAAGTTGTTACCACGTAAGTACTGATGTATGGTCTATGCCTACATCTAAAGACGCCTTATTACACGTTTATACAATACGAAGTTCACTATCAGGCGACAATTTAGCCCAATAAGACAAACTATTGAGGAACATTTGCGCCCACCACACATTAGTTGCTGCCAAGTTCGTTCACTAATGCGTAGAGTTAAATATCGCTCCCGAAACCAAATAATTACGAGACGTTATTCGATAATCGCAGCTATTAATTTGGTAATGTTTTTGCATGACTTGTGGGGTGAATCGATGTCAATATTTATGTTTTTAGGTTGTTAATAATAAATATACTTTTTTCCATACTCCCGTTACCTACTTCCATCATTTTTTAGATGTACCAGCAGGCTTAATCTTCGATCAGGAATATCCTAGATAACGCTTCACGAACTAAAACAGCACGCAAAAATGGCACCTCGAAATAGCGTCCCACTTACAAACTTGGCACTTATTTTGTACATAATCACCTCTTATTTTGTACAAACTCAGATTTTATATCACTTATTTTGTACAAAATCACATATTTTATCACTTACTTTGTGCAAAATAAGCACCCAGTTTTTTAAGTAGTGTGCTATTTTGAGGTGCCATTTTTGATACTCTGACCGGACTAGGTCTAGGGTATTCTTGATCGAAGGACCTATTACATAAAAGTATAGCGATAATCGGACGCTATTTGTCGTTCGATTTACTTTATATTTAACCTTTTTCATGAGTGTGTGACGAACATCGTCGACTTATCGCAATTATTGTTTTTCAACACACCTGCTCGTAAAGTGAGCCCTAATACATCACCGACCGATACAAAAACCGAGCTATAACAAACACCGTGCGTAAAAATATTATACGCTAGTGCGTTATAGACTTATACAAAGTTAAATTAGTACCTTACTGCAAGTTCTATGCGAGTAAACAGAGCATTCCCAATTTAATTGGGTTATACAGTTATTTTTTTAGTAACAACAAAGAGGTTAGATGGCGCTGAAAATTTATATTAATTTTTGCAATAGATGAATTTGTAAATCCTTAATTAAGTCAAACAAATATTTATTATTATATGCTCACTCACCTCTTTGTTAGCAAAATATTCTTGCATTGGGCGTGTGAAAAAAAACCTGCGCGCCTTTCCCATAATTTTCATATTTTGTTTTCGTCGTATCTGTTGCTTTGTGGTAAATTATTTGATTTTGCCTCGCAAATGTGTTGAAAAACGTCGTACGAAACTCGTGAGCTCTTGCTTATTGCATACTCAGCCGAGCCTCGCCTACGGCTCGGGCTTCAACCCACAGCCTCGTGTGCAAAGAGCAACTTAAGCTAACTTTTCTCATAATGTACTATTATTTATTACATAATAGGACTGCAGTTCCTTGATATTATGTACGTGATGGAGCATATTATGTTTTTTTTAATTAAAAAGATAAGTACTGAAAATGTATTTTACTTTTGTATATATCGGGTCATTCTGATCTTACCATCCAAATTTCAAGGATGTGTCCAGTCCATGAAACTAAACAACTTTCTCTAAGAAACGTGTGTCAAATTTTGCCACAAATTTTGATCATCCCACACTAAATTGATCACGTGGTCTCTTTGATTTGTATGGATAGTCAATTTTTTTTACATATTTGACCATGTGTACCTACCAAAATTTGGATGGTGAATACAAAATGACCCTGTATAAGCACAATTATAAATTTTGCTTAAAAATAACTAAGTAGTTATTTTTTTTGCAACTAAGTTTATAGTTTACTTACCACATTACTTTATTTTATAACATTACATTAATTACCACAGAATTCACTCAACATTTGAACTTAAAGTTTTGTATATTTTGAACATTAGCTCGTTAGAGTGTAATAACATTAATGCCATAAAATGTTTTTACCCATATTACAATGAGCATAAAAATGTTTATTGCCTTGCATTTACGTTATGTGGACGATGAATCATCATGAAAATTTGTTTTCTTGCATGCGTCTGTATATTTCATATGTTTAATATGATCATTTCCTCTTTCATTTCCCAAAGAAATATAAATTGGAAGCCATGTTTTGCGCCTCGTAATTGCAAGCCACAAAATTTAATAACATTTACGACGTGGTGACGGATTATTAAATACAAAGGTTTTATTTTTGTATTTAATAATCTGTTAACTTAGCGATTTCATTGTAATTTATTTTTTGTGCAAGAAACAAATTTTTTAAGGTTTTTTGCATTTAAAATGTTATTTTTCTACGTTAAGGCTCGGTTATGTGGAAACTAAAGTATGGAAAATAACCTTACTTCTGCACTTTTTCGATGTTTTTTCATTATTATCGTAAGCACAATTATCTTTCTTGAAAAAAGTTATTGGAGCAACTTCACAGTATGTTAAAATTTTATTTTGATGTAGAATTTAATACGTTTCCGCCATTTCCGCTATTATTTACGCCAAAAATATGACCAACGACAAGCGCTTTTGATAATATTCTGATTTTTATTACAATCATCTGTGAGGTTTATACGCAATTTAGTACTTGTAGCTACTAATAGCTTGTCGTATGTTTTTTTTGTGGCTACAACTTTTCGTTTATATGGCCCGCGCAAACCAATTTTTCTTATCATGGACCCTTTAACGCTGGGTATTCATTACCTACGCAAGATTTTCTTTGTATACAATGTTTCACAGTGTTTTATTATCTTCATAAGCAGTCTGTTATGGAATACTCCCGCAACACGATACATGTGGATGTCTTGTGTCTTCCTTACGTGGAGAGCGCGCCGAAACAAGTTGTTTGGAAAAATAGAAATTCATTCTTTATCGCACTTATCGTCGTTAGATTAAATGGCTAGCTGTCATTTTGTAAATGAATCCAACTAATTTTCACTATTTTTTTACTTTACTAGACCGAAATATTAATTTATTTAATTGCTTTAGCAAAATTTCTAATTACATACTTTCTTTACTTTTTGCTTGATTTGGAACTATAATTTGATTGTGAATGTAAATCCAACAAGAAAAAAGTAACAACTACGTTGTATTTTTTTTTTGTATTCGTAAATTTAGTTTGGTTCGTAAATACATATTAGTGTTTTATAATCACATCAAAGTCAGATTGCAAAATTACAACTTATTACCATTTAATGTTCTGCGAATCCGTGATTTTAATGAACTATTTAGTTTACGGCGTAATCTAAATAAGTAATAACACAGTTCCAGTTTTAGCCACTGGGTAAGTTTGTGTCTGTACTAACTACACTGACAACTACTGACTAACAAGCGATTCATAATACGGATTTTGCTACATCGAATGAAAATGAATTGTAAAGAGGCGCGCTGCCTTTCAAACATAAGGCCCTGTTTTAGCTAGGGAAATCCTATCAAAAACTGACGTTTAAACAATTTATTAGTGTTACATTGAACTTGTAGGTACTTCAACACTGATGACGAAACAAGTTATCTATTTTTTCCTTAAGGCGGTTGTATGACCGAAAGTGGCGCCCTCAGAGGTTTTTATTTAATAAGTTATTAATAGAAAAAGATTTTAATAATGTTTATCGTGGAGATTTTAGGGCCCATGGTCTAGTATTTTTAGAAGGTATCACTACATGCCCTCGTAGTCATTCGTAGAAGTAGATAGCAAATGTGTCAAAAACGGCCACTTTTAGCAGTTTTTCTATCTACTTCTAGCAGTGATTACTAGGGAATGTAACGATACCGTCTAAAAATACTAGACTGTAGGCCCTAAAATCTCCATGATTAACATTATTAAAATTGTGTATTAAAATTAAAATATTAAATAAAATTCACCGCGGCGCCACTTTCGCTCAGGGTACCACCTCAAAGAATTAACTTATACTAAAACCAGCTGTGACAGACAGACAGACAGACTGAGTCACACCATAAGGGTTCCTTTTTTACCATTTTGGTACGGAACCCTAAAATTCATTTCTCACTACTCAGGTGGGAGATAACACAATCTTGTAGCTACTTATTTATAGCTTCTCATTACGTTAATCTGTATGATTATCATACTAATTAATCTCTATAGGTATATAAAGGTATAATAGGCGGATTTAGTATTAAGGGGAAGCTGACATGAGCTAACTAGCGCCCCGCCAAAATATACAAGGTTATTTTTAGAATCAATTGCAATTTTTTATATCATGTTATATTTTGACTAAATAATATTTACAAAACCATAATTAACTCACGCCTTACTAAAATTTATTGCGCGCACAACACAAAAAGCTTGTAACTTCGTGAGTTTTTAAGGTATATTATAATGTTTTTATACTTATTCTGAAAATGAAAATATGTGACCAGTGTTTCGGCTTTTGTATCTACTAAAACTAATTTTGAAAACATCTTTGATCAATTGAAAATTGATCAATTGAATGAAATGGCTGAAATATGTTTTTCTATTCGAAAAATAACGAAAAACTGAGTTGACAAAAAATTATACCTGCTAATTTCACGAGTATTGGTTGATGCGAACTGTAGACAGCCGGACGGACAATACAGACATACGAAAGCATTGTTTGCCCAAGTAAAACGGAGATGCATCGCGCTCGCTCGGTTATTACTTATTTACTTATTTTATTATTCTTTATCCAATACAATACAACTTAAGTACTTAAAATTTTTTTTATAAAATTAAATACACGCTGAAATTTTTATCATTTGGTTCCCGCAGTGGGGTACTTAGTTCCACTCATGATAACAAACAACTTTTACTCTGATATCACGAAAAAAATCAGCTGTTCCATACAAAAGCGCAACACCTGCTCGACGATAATGTATGGAACAGCCATTTTTTTTAGCGATAACAGAGTTGGCCTCATAGTGAAAGTTGCTTGTAATCATGAGTAGAACCATCTCACTGCGGGAACCAAATGATTAAAATTTCATGACTTAAATTGGTGGCGCTAGTTAACGTAATGTAGTGTATGCTCTTTAAGAATCTTACTAAATTCTCATAATTAATATTATCTTTGCTTATGTAGCACGTAGGTCGTATTATTGCTGCCTTCATCAATTAATAGCAAATAATATATTTATGACATGTAGGTAAACGTAATGATTTGGGTATTTATATTCTTCTAATTATGAATTATTTTTCAGTTAGGTAGACATTTAGTATAATATATATGTTACGGCTAATACTCGAAGTGCGGCTAAATCTAGTTTTAGCCGGCTAAAACTAGGTGTAGCCGATAGCCGTTGGCTAAAACTAGGTGAACGGATCTGCTTTATCTCTGTAGGTCCCGAATATAGGTCGAAGCGCAGCGTAGCGTGAGCCTTAAATTTCGTGGTTATTTTTTTTATCAGACAACAAAAATAACTTTTTTAATACCCCATGCTACACCTAGTTTTAGCCGGCTACACCTAGTCTTAGCCGCGAGTAAATCGGCTATACCTAGTTTTAGCTAACAGCTATCGGTTATCGGGTATTAGCCGTAACATATATATGGTGGATTAACTATTTTCCTTATCGTTAAATATTGTTATTAATCTAATCTATCCCCCTTACTAATAAAGATTGAATAGCAGATGTTTAGTTACACAATGGTTACTCTCTGTCAAACTATTTGAATTTGACATTAAAAAGAAAGTGACAAAACACTGTGTAACTATGCAGCTGCTATACAATCTTTATTAGTAAGGGGGTTAATATATAAAAGAGAAAATCACTCACTGACTCATCACGAAATCTCACAAACTACAAGTGCTAGGAGTCTCAAATTTTGCATGGGGGTTCCTTTTAGGATAAAGGTGCTCACTAAGACGGGATTTTGCGAAATTCAACCCCTAAGGGGGTAAAACAGGGTGGCAAAGTTTGTATGGGAGAAAGCGATTCCTTGGCCCGATTGACTTGAAATTTGGCATAGACATTCTTTAACAAAATTAATTGAATATGTGTTTCGTATTTTCTTGAAATGTATCCCCTAACAGGGTTGAAAAGGGGTAGAAAGCTATTTTTAGGGTAGTTGACTTCGATATCGGAATCAAATATTCTTAGTGCATTTGTACGATTAAGAAAAATAAATGTCAGTTGTCAGGTTCTGAGATTGTAATTATGTCACCGCACGAGCTGACATTTCATGTTGTATAAGATTTTATCCTGATCTTCACTACCTATTTTACGAAATATTAGGTAGTCTACTTATAAAACGTGGCAAAATCTATCAGATATCTAACGTGGCAAGGAATGTGGTGTAAAGTGTTAAAATTGAGAGCCGGATAATAATGCACAACATAAGTTGCACCCGACATAATTTGCAATGTCACCTTATTTTAGCCAGGAACCAGGAACAAATAAACATACATATATTTTTATTTAAAAAGAAGATACCTACCAAACTATTAAGTATGAGTATTAAATGTTACATAATATTATTATACTTATTTTGTTATATTACTGCGTCGGTTCTGTAACCAAACTCGAACCCCACTTCGAATCTCACTTCACTGCACGGGACGGGAACTTTAAATCATAAATAAGATAATGATAAGATTTTTTTTTCATCACAAAATATTTTAGATAGCTACCTAAATTTATTGTAATCGGTAAAATTGCTTATTTAGTTAGCTAATTTCTAATAACAATTCACGCGAAGTGAAGTGAGGTTCGAAGTGAGATGCGAGTTTGGTTACAGAATCAACAGATTGCGCAGGTAAAACCGCGGGGTGCAGCTATTACCTACATATCACAAAGTTGTAAAAATGTGAAATTTTTGATGTTTGGATGTTGTTCATTTTGTTACTCAATCATGTCTTACCCGGGTGAACGGATTTTGACGAAATTTGGCACAGGGATAGATTATAGTCTGGAATACTTAACACAGGCTTCTTTTCATGCCAATCATTGGTTTCCAAGGGAAGACTTACAACGATTACCGACTCCCACGCGGGCGGAGCCACGGGCAATAGCTAAACATAGTATAAAACAAAGTCGCTTCCCGCCGTCTGTACGCTTCTCTTAAACTATACATAAAAATCGCAATAAAATCGATCTTTAAGTTTGGGAGCTAGGTTGCCTCAGAGTCCTCAGACAGACACACACACACTTCAATTATATTTTAACACCCCTTGCGTACGTCGTATATATGTAGATATGTTTTAACGTCTACTGCTTACACTGAGTTGAGGTCACTCTTGGCATCACATAGCGCTGCACAGTGTAACATAGTAACTCTGTTAATTTTTAGTAACTTAAGTATATATGTATATATAAATATATAAATTATTGTTATGCTTTGTGTATGTGATATGTGCTGCCAATAAAACGATATTCTATTCTATTCTATATCCTGTAGTATAATCAAATAACTTCACACTGACACCACATTAGCACAGTTTTACATTAGTAACTACATTGCACTGCACCCGTGCGTAGCCGGGGCGGGCCGCTAGTGATTTTATAAATCTAATAATTACTAATGTATTCAGCAGGCCTATTACATAAATAGAATCACGAAATAAAATATTTATAATTATTTAATAAAAGATGTCAGATTTCAAGGGAATTAGCTTAAAGAACCAAGATACTTCTCGTCTAATACTTACGTTATATTATAATCTAATACAAAATGACTTTTAAATGACAAGAACAATACATTATTCAATTAATTTTAATCTGCTTATGAATAAGGGGATAACAATAATCTCTTTACAGACGAAATTCTGAGAAAATGTTCCAAAAGCACTTGCAAATAATCTTAAAATAAGGTAGGGTGTGACTTGTAGGTTTAATACTTTGCATAGTCTGTTTTTGTACAACTTTTGATTAGCAAGCACCGTTTATAAACAAGTCCATCGATTGATTTATGTACGATGAAAATCAGAAAACTTTTTGATTAGTTATGTACTTTGTTAAAGGTTTTGGAATATTACTTTTTTTACCTGTCCCCCTACTCAAATAACCAACATTCTAGACGTTTGAACGATAAGCATAAATATAAGCAATAGGCGATTAAATCACATGTCGCAAACTTATGTAGATCACAGACTTTGATGTATTGTATAGAATTGACAAGCTGAGCACGTTTTAGAGTTTTTTAAAGTATTAATAGTAAGCGTAGCGTTCAGACGCATAGTATGTTGGCCACTTGAGTAGGAGGATTAAAATATTTAAATTATTTTTCCCTCCTCTTGTTCAAAAAGTCCGTCATTGTAGCGAACAAGAGCTGGGATAACACACAACCAAAGAAAGATTTATATTTTTTACTGGATAATTCTAATTACACAGGACTTAAATATTATAAAAAAAGGATATAAGAAAGCAGCCTAATAAAAACGTGTTAAGAAAAGACAAATTTCAACTATTAATTATAACACCCAAAGTTTAACTATCCTTTTTAGGTATTTTTAAAAACACACAACATTCAAAATGGTAAATTTTATAATCGTATGTCCATCCGATTCCACAACCATTACCCCGTCAGACTGTCGTTGTAGAAGCTTTATTAGATGGTCCAAAGTTAGGGTTAAACTAACATGAAGTCAGTAACTAACTTAGATAACATGTGCAATGTTGGTAGTTCGGCTACGTCATTATTGAGCTGCATCCGCTATTTTATAGCTTAAACTTAAAACAAGTTAGGTTAAGATTGCTTTTTAGAAATATCACTTCAAGGATTGGATTGCCTTGGCTTTTTTGAAATTAGGTCACACACGAGACGCTGTTAGTAGTAAAGTATAGTTAAGCGTAGTAATAATCGCATATTGTGTGAATGTGTGTGAAGGTAGAAGAAAGGGAATGCGGGATTGACACGGGTCGATTTTAGTCGACGGTGACGGTCGATTTTAGTCGACGGTGACGGTCGATTTTAGACGATTGTGACGGTCGATTTTAGTCGACTGTGCTGGTCGATACAATGATACAGTCGATTTTCGCCGTGCGGCAAAAGTCGTGCGACTTTATTCCCCCGTGTAAACGTAATGGGGTATTTACATGGAGCGACTTGGCCGGCGAGTTTAGATTATCGCTTTTTATCGACAATCTCTGGTTAAAATCTAATCGCAAACCTAATTTCTATGAGGTGGTGATTCGATTTTACAAGCGATTGTCTATAAAAGGCGCTAATTGACTAAAGTTTCCTGCCAAGGAACTTAAAGGTGGCCCTAATATTTTTTGTGTTATCACCAAGGAGATGCTTGATTAAAATCTGGTTCATTCTTTGGACGCATCAGATTGAAAAGGGGAAATGGAAAATTCAAAGAATGAACTTTCAAACGTTGATTGCTAATTTTAGCGGCATTGAAACATGAGCCCACCCACGGACACAGAAAATATAATGCCGTGGATCGGACACATTTGGAGAATGACCCAGTTAGTAATTTATCGCGACACGCACAGAGGGTGAATAGTGAAATCGGGTTTTATAGCAACTCGTTTTTTTTTCTAGTTACAGATTCAACCTAAAGTCTTGAATTTAATTTTAGTGATAATTTAAAAAATATTAAATACTAAGTTCTAAACTAGTTTGCTCGTCGCGTTGCCATTTCACTTTGTTAAGGGCCCTACAGCTCTTAAAGTGGCACCCTCACCTTAATTAAATTTATTACTCGTGAAGTAAATAATGTATTGAAAATTCACATGTACTAAGGTTAAATATATTTCGTTGTAGTAGTAGTAGGCAAAAAACGAAAAGTGGCCACTTCAGGCCTTTTAGAACCTTAGCTTTAATCTGTGCATGTTTTTTGATACATTATGATACATTATGTGCAATTTTTGATACATTATGTACTTAGAGAGCAATAAACCTATTTAAGATGAGGGCACCACTTAAAGGGCGTTTTGAGGGCTTAGTTGCCTTAAAAAAACCGCAGTGTAAAATGTCAAGTAATTGCTTATTTACCACCGTTACATAGTGCCTACTCTTCCTATTGACACAAGAAGGCGAGTCCGTGTCCCTATGCCTAACCTAAATAGTGCATTTGCCAGAAGACATTATAATTACAATGCTCCTTTACTCTATAACAAATTTATTGCAGGAAAGGATTATAAACAAGTTAATAACCATGAAATAAAGAAGCTACTCATTCAATGGTTAAAAGTATTAGACTATGATAACATCGAAAATTTGTTTGCAATAGTATACTAATTTAGTTTAATCGTACACACAACTCTCTCTCACACACACACACACACACACACACACACACACATACTAACACACTCAAATCCAAATATAGATATTAAGAAAACAGCAGAATTTATCTATCTATAAATTGTTTTTTTTTTCTTTTTTCTTTTCCTGTTCTCTCATTAGATTTACACACAAGATTGTACGTCATAATTGGGGATGTCACTGTGGTCTGTAATACAGTTTTTACTACAAAAGACGCAGATATTCATAAATAATGTGTATATGTTTGTTATCTAATAAATAAACTATTATTATTATAATATTATGAGGAGTTCGAAGTTGCAATGCGAGCGCATCGCCCTGTGATTGCTGCAGTTAAGCAACTTTCGCAAGGGTCATTCATGGGATGGGTGACCAAAACTTTGTTATCTCGAGCTCCCCGTGCTTTGGAAGGCACATTAAGTCATTGCTTCCGGCTGAATTTTCAGTCATTCATACCACCAATCGCATTGGGCCCGTATGGTAGGTTATGGCCTTGGCTAATCCTTATTAAAATATATATGGATTAACATATAGGTTACTTTAATCCCGGTCAAAGGTTCCCTAAAGTCTACGCGCGGACGAAGTCGCGGGCGGTTGCTAGTACAGTCATAATATAACACAAAACATAAACACAAACTTTAGAAGATGCATATTGCGAGACTAGAAAAAGGATGCACAATAAGCGTAACCGCTCACGGGCGACTTTTTGTAGCTGCGATAATCGCGGCGTTAATCGCGGCAATAATCGCCCGCGAAATGATACGACAGAGGTTTTACTTAGCCAGCGACAAAAAAGCGCCGCGATTATCGCCGCGCTTATCGCAGCTACAAAAAGTAGCTCGTGGGCGTTTACGTATAGAACTCCGTATATTCTATTCTCAGCTACAAAAAATCGCTCAGCGATTAATCGCCCGTCAGCGGGGACGCTTAACGGCTAACTTTTGTTTATCTTTGCTCGTTTCTAATTATTAAATTTTGCATCAATGCAAATATTTTCTGCATCTCATTCCTTTGAAACTATCCCTATTTTCTTAAATTATTTGCTTCGCTCGTAATTTAGTTAAATAATGTTCACAAGCGAATCAGCATCGAAAACAGTTTTAGCTGCAAAAATTGAACTAACTATTTTCAAACTTTGGTAAAGTTTGAAAGCACCGAACAATGCATAAGCTAGAGCATTTTTATACAAAGTAGTTTTAATGAAATTCCAAACATCGGCTCTCAGTAATTTAATCTGAAATGCATTTTAATACTCTCGTCAACAGCTATCCTAACTTAATAATTATAAATGCGAAACTAAGTTTATTTGTAACGCTTTCATCCCAAACTGAATGTAGCGCTCAGAATTTTTTATTGAAATAAACAACTTTATAAAAAAAAAAAAAAACATTTATTGCAGTCTATCGCGAGTAACAGCTTTATACAGTGATTGGGACCAAACCCAGTAGGCATTATGAAATGCCTGTGTCAGGAGGCCCCGCCCTTCTACAACACAATCGTACATAAAAAGAAATATAGACATTAAGTATAATGTAGCTATTCTATTTTAAACTACTAATACTACTTACAAACTACTTAAAACCAAAACTGATCATTCGCCTAATGTTGTGAGTGAACGTGCGTGGTGCGTGTGAGTATGTGTGTGTGTGTGTGTGTGTGTGTATGTGTGTGTGTGTGTGTGTGTGTGTGTGATTATGTGTGCATAGCATGAGTGTGTTTCCATATAATATTAGTATTTATATTTATTTTAATTATTTTATTTTATTAATTAAGTTGTTAATAAAATAGTGGCTCTGTGAGCTGGTAGACCATGCTGTATACCTAGCGTTTGTAACATTTTTCGAAATGGATTAAATACCTATGTAACTATATCCATTATAATCATCGAACCTGCTCACAAAATTTCACGAGGAACGATTAAAGAATGCGACCTGTAGAGGAGAACAGCCAAACAGCCGGACATACATACATACATACGAAAGCATTTTTACCCAAGTTGAAACGGAGACTCTTCGCGCTCGGTCAAAAAGAATTTTATTAAAACTTTACTTGGAATTTTTAAGACCCATTGTCTAGTATTTTTATAAGATCTCAATTACCCTCGTAGTCATTTGTAGAAGTAGATAACAAATGAGTCAAAAACGGCAACTTTTATACAGTTTTACTAGTTATACTTTTAGAAATAACTACGAGGGAATGTAATACTGCCCTCATAAGCCAAAAAGCGGTATCTCAAAAAAATCCTATTTTCTGATTTTTGTTGTATCGGATAGCTTAATCAATTATCTATCTGATGGACTTAGCCAAATAGCGTTATCTCTTCTAAAAAATTTAGAAAATCCATCTAGAAAATATTGCATATCTCAATTCTACATGAAATTACTAAGAGACTTAGGGGTATACCATAATTTTGAATGCGAATGGCCGTAAAAAAATATTTCTAAGGCATTGGGCGGCATTTGCGTACACGGATAGTTTTTTTTCAGCGCAGTGTTTGATAATTTATTCTTACTGCTAAGGATATACCTACTATCCTACTAAATTTATAAATGGGAAAGTAACGATGTTTGGATGTTTGTTACTCAATGACTCAAAAACAGCTAAACGGATTTGAATGAAATTTGGTACACAGGTAGTTTATAACCTGGGTTATAATAACATAGGATATTTTTTATCTCCGTCAAAGCTTAAGGACATTTCGAATGTCCACGCGGACAAAGTCACGAGCGGAAGCTAGTAAATCTATAATCACCAGCATTGTTGCAAACAAAAAAAAAGTACTTCTACCCCTCAGAAGAAAATCATTTCCAATGGTATTTCACAGGCCAAGAAGAGTAATATTTTGAAATCCCTTCAAAATACCTATAATGCCAAGAAACCGATTTTTCTTCTTGAGGGAGGTGTTTTCTGAGTGATATAAAATATAGTTGCGTAGACCAAACATTTACAATTTTGTGCTTGATTTGTCCTTAATATAATAAAATTATTAAAAAATGCATTTACTTTTACGGCAAAAATATATATGGAAATTTCTAAACAAACACTAAAGCCGACAGCAGTAACTCATTTTCGAAAGCAAAGTAATTTGAAGGAAAATGACGGTTTCTCAAATAAAAAGCAAAAATATATAGTTTTCCAATATTTTATTGTATGAATACTAAATATGGCTTCAAATATTTATAAACAAATTATAATAATCCATAAAAGACTTTCCTTAGTTGATGCGAAAATGAAAAAGACAAAACAGTGATTTTCTCGGAAGTCACTTAACGCTTTTTGGCTTATGAGGGCAGAATAGGCATGTTGACTATTTTTTATTTTATGTTACATAAATTACCCCTAAAAAAAAGAAACATTTGTATAAGAATTATTACGCTAGCATGAAAACTGCCAGAGATATCACAGTTTGAAATGCAAAAAATTGGACTCACCCAAAAACGCTCCATACTAACGGCTACCAAGTTATGACATCACGCCTTCCTACGTTGTATGCAACACGTAGGAAATTTGTTCGGCAGCTATATTAAATATTGTGTTTATCAAAATGGTTTCTTTGACAAATTTGCTATAAATTTTACGGACTAATTAAATGTATTATTTATTTTAACAAATTTTATACTTTTAAAATGGACTTGTCCACCCAGCTTTGAAGGGTCATAAAACAAATAATACGCAATATATAAAACCAAGAGGTATACAAGCTACTCCCAAAGTTTGATATGTTTACGATTTTTATTAGTATTTCGTTATTTTATTCATAAGTCAACATCCCTATTATACCTTCTAAAAATACTAGACTATGGGTTTTTAAAATCCTCCTAAAGTTTTATTTATACGTATTATATTTAAAAATATTAAATAAAATTTACCGCGGTGCCATTTTCAGTCTGGGTACCATCTTAATTAAGCAACCGAGCATTTTTATTTCGTTCACATAACATTAAATGTGCCAAGTGTCTGATAATATAAAAAAACCGGCCAAGTGCGAGTCGGACTCACGCACGAAGGGTTGGGTACCAAAAAACGGCAAAAAAATTACGTTTGTGGTATGACAGCCCCCTTAAATATTTATTTTATTCTGTTTTTAGTATTTGTTGTTATAGCGGCAACAGAAATACATCATCTGTGAAAATTTCAACTTTCTAGCTATCACGGTTCATGAGATACAGCCTGGTGACAGACAGGCAGACAGACAGACGGACAGCGGAGTCTTAGTAATAGGGTCCCGTTTTTAACCTTTGGGTACGGAACCCTATAAAGGTATGTCATTCTAGACAAGTCTTGCAGTTAGGTCAGTCTAAAGTTCGCGTGGTGTCTAAAAGGTTGCATGTCATCTTCACTAAGTGATGAGGGTTGTCACCTTGAGGGGAATAAATTTTTTGAGAAAAAATATACCTAGTTAATTAAATATTCTAAGTCATTCCATATGAAATTGTTCAAATTTTTGTACCGTTTCAGATTATTTAGAAAGTATTTATTATGATATGAGCAAGTTTTTATTAATTGAATTATGTAAGCAGACAACTATTATGTAAGCAATTATGTAAGATACAAACACTACTATTTTGGGCATTAGTGAAAAAAAAACGATTAATTGCTGTTATTAATGTTTACAGAACTTCGTTTAGTTTTGAATCCATAATAAATATACACACATCAAGTTTTGTCTAGGGATACCAGGTGATATTTTATACAAAGAGGTAACTTTGAAGCCTTGGTTTCCTGCCAGGGATGTACTGTACTGTGATCTGATGACGCTATCCAGGGAGTGAATGGAAGAGATTTAGATCGCTATACACACCCAACTGATCAGACCAGCATTCTAAAAACGTAATGGACGTTTAAAAAAACCGTGAAAATAGCATGAAAATGTATGGAAATCCTCAAACTGAGAACTCTAACCCATTAATCTTTTCGAATGCTGATCAGATCAGTTGGGTGTGTATAGCGATCTGAATCTACTCCATTCAGTCCTTGGATGGCCATCATCAGATTACAGCACGGTACATCCCTGGCAGAAGACCAAGGCTAGACAAAGTTGATGTGTATAGTACTTATTTTATTAATCTCCAACTTGAAGTGGCAACCCTTAAAACGTCAACCACTAAGCACATACACTTAGCCTTTAAAAGCATGATATTCTACACATCTTCGATATTGAGTTGCCTTCCGAAGCTGGCATTGAATTGACCCCTGCCTTTTAGTGAAGATTTATAGTGATTTCCGTACGAATAAACATGCCTAAAATCGGATTCATCCTTGCATAAGAATCCGTATATTTGCGTATATCGGATATCTTGTATCCGGTGTCGAATACGAAAGCTCACGGATGTGCTGATGTATGTAAACATTTTGAATATAATTTATTTCACGTTGTGTAGAGCGCTCAGTAATTTAGTAGCATGAATTTTAAGAATTTAATACTCGTAATGCTTCGCTTTTATTATCTTTTGGCTACTTCTACACCGTCATTTTGTATTTTTTAGGGTTCCGTACCCAAAGGGTAAAAACGGGTCCCTATTAATAAGACTCCGCTGTACGTCTGTCTGTCTGTCTGTCTGTCACCAGGCTGTATCTTATGAACCGTGATAGCTAGAAAGTTGAAATTTTCACAGATGTATTTCTATTGCCGCTATAACGACAAATACTAAAAACAGAATAAAATTAATATTTAAGGGGGCTCCCATACAACAAACGTGATTTTTTTTACCGTTTTTTGCTCGATATTAATAACGACAACAGGTAAAAAGATGAAATTTTCACAGATGATGTATTTTTTATTATTACCAATGAGACAATTGTTTGCCACAGAATATAAACAAGGTCGAAAAACAATAAAATAAAACCATACTAATACCATGTTTTAGCTGTCTAGTTGGTATGGGAAGATCAACATTATTTGGTTTTATTTGCCAAAATGTTTAGTTTCATTGTTAGTGGCATCGTCAAAATTTTTCTAGTATATCCTACTGTTACACTGCAAGCCAGCGGTATTTCATCAATGTAAAGAATCACCTCGACATTCAATTAAAACATCTTTCCTGATATTTTGATCGCAGAGGACCTGGGGGCCTATTACAAAAACCGGCCAAGTGCGTGTCGGGCCACGCGCCATAGGGTTCCGTAGTTACCTTATACCATACCATATTTAATACCACCTATCATTTTTCGTTTGCAAAAATAACTTTGTTTTTCACAGTGTTGGTATGAATGTCAAAGTTATATTTGCGGTTTTGGAAAATGTGCTATATCTCAAAAAATAATTACTATATCTCGTTCAAACCAATTTTGGTTGATAGTGTTTATTAAGATCTACAGCATATATTTTTTTTAGATTTATCACTCTCTTATTTCAAAAGTTAAAGGGGGGGGGACACACATTTTACAACTTTGGCGGTGAATATCTTTCAAACGGTTGACTTTGAGAAAAAGTTGTCTTAGAAACCTCAATGTCATTTTTAAAGACCTATCTATAGACACTCAACACGTGTTGGTTTGAAGAAAAAAATTTTTTCAGTTTCAGTTCCATGTATGGGGAGCCCCCCTTAATCTTTTATTTTTCTTATTTTTGTATTAAATTCGTTAAGCGGTTAACAGAATACATCTACCTACCATGTTTCAACTGTGTAGTCTTAATACTTTCGGAATAAAGTGGCTGTGACATACGGACAGACAGACAGACAGACAGACAGACAGACAGACATGACGAATCTATAAGGGTTCCTTTTTTGCCATTTAGGCTACGGAACCCTAAAAATGAAATACAATAGTCGGACGCAATTCGCTTGATATTGAACTTTATTCGAGAGTCAATAGTGTCAAGAAGTGGGACGAAAGTCGTACGCTTATCGCGATGCTTTTACAGATATATTTTCAATCCAGTGGGATTCTCTAGTTGTTCAGGTATGAAACTTTTTTATATTAGCTCAACTGTGTGTTTCTGTGGTACCGCCTCGTTGTTTTTAGGGTTCCGTACCCAAAGGGTAAAAACGGGACCCTATTACTAAGACTCCGCTGTCCGTCTGTCTGTCTGTCTGTCACCAGGTTGTAATCTCATGAACCGTGATAGCTAGACAGTTGAAATTTTCACAGATGATGTATTTCTTTTACCGGTATAACAACAAATACTAAAAACAGAACAAAATAAATATTTAAGGGGGGCTCCCATACAACAAACGTGTTTTTTTTGCCGTTTTTTGGTACGGAACCCTTCGTGCGCGAGTCCGACTCGCACTTGGCCGGTTTTTTTTATTTCCGTATCACAAAAGTGCTTTAGCTATACTTTAAAATTAGAGAAGTGTATGGGATGTCCAATATTTATTATATTTAAGCATTATGTTTTTTAAAGGTTGACCATCAGTCATTTTTACTGTCCCCACAGCTGGGGCAACTGCATTCTTTATAAGAGTATGGGCCACAACTAAGCCATACTATTACTAAAAATATTATGCGAGCGAAATGACACCCAATGTAACCGGCGCCGTCATGCAACTGAACACAATAATGAAATTGTCTTTTGTCACGAATGTATGATGAGACTATCAGGTGATATCGGTCTATAAGATTAGTTCCAGGCAGGGCTGACTTTTTCTCCTATTCAGTGACTAATTTTCTATTTCTTTGAATCATACAACTAGGTAATACACCCACCCTAATTTCTAAATAAAATAAATCTATTAAATTACATTGCGTAAGCTACTCAAATCCATAAAATACATACATACGTTTCTCTGACTGGCATAATGTACGTTGAATATTTTTATTAATGATTTACACGTAAATTTATTTTGTGGTAATGGGGCATATACATGGGTCAATTTTCCAAGCGACCTGCTAGGTGATTTTAGTCGAATAGTGCTTTTATTGAAAATCGCTTGTGAAATCGAATCACAAACCTAATTTCAATGTTCAATGTGATGGCGATTCGATTTTACAAGCGATACATGGTCGATGAAAATCCCTAGTTAACTAAAATTGACTGGAAAATCGACTCTTGTAAATTCCCCACAAGAGTTCAACCGAATAGAAAGAAATGCCTTGTGAATTAGGCGAGCTTAGAAGACTGACAAGATTATTTATTATACCTACAAATTGGCTACTTAAGACATGAAAAAATCTGCCACTATGACTTTTCTTCGTCTTTTACATAACTTTAAAGTAATATAAAAATAAATTCTAAAATCTAAATTGAATAGTCTTGTAATAAAATGAGATTAAAAATAATGCTTGTTCAATTATTATGGGCATTATATAAGTTTCAAGTTTTAGACTTATTTAAGTTGATATTGGAGTACTCTTCAAAAGCACAAGTGGTTTGATAAGCATTTACCTAACTTAGTAAAGTTTTTTATGGCCTTATTAGTTTGTGGCTTACGTAATTGGTCCTTACCTAAGTCTTTTGTCAGTAATCACTTGTAATATAAGTTTTAATATAATATACCTACTTGGTATTTAATCCAGCTTCAGTAGCACTACCATGAGTTTACAAAAACCATTCTCGATATCGACCGCGTTAGCAATTTGTATGGGAAATTGAAGCAGAGCCTCTAGCGGATACGCGAAGAACTAAAATCTATAGTAAGAGTGCTCACCATCCACGAGCTTACCATCCTCGCTAATGTGAACTCGATAAGGTAAATGTCCCATATTTCGGCATGTTAAGACTCTTAATGACTTCAAGATTTTAAAATTGTAATATTTTAGGTTTTCATGATCGAGTATAGTGCCCTGATTTATGAAATTGTGTTGTGTCATTTGCCTGTAGTATCGCAGATATGATAGATGTGCGGATGGGCTATTAAAAGGTTTCATATTTAGAACCAAATAAAGATATTTTAGTATTGAAAATTCAGATTTTTTTTTTGGGAAAATCGAAATTTGCGGAAAAAACGCCAAAAATTCTTACCAGATGAAATAAGGATAAGGAGTAAGAATAGAAAGCTGCGTAATCAGCGAGAAATATAGGCTATAGTTGTTTAAAAAATAGAAATATCTATAACCTCTATAGTAATTGCAATAGTGAAAACCTACCAAAAAAAATCCTATAAAATTATTTAGCGTGAACTGTGAAAACAATTGATAATAAATAAATAAATAAAAGATTTTAATATAGTCTTCTTTAAATTATTCTAATCGGACGTTTCGTTTGGAAGTTACTACGAGTATATGGGATCATTTTACTACTTAACTATTTAAAGTTTTATTCAAATTGACTTTCTGTGAGCTTAAAAAGTAGGTACATACGAGCGCTAATCTTATGGTGGTGACAAGGAATACACACCATAAAGCTGTCTGTGCCGACGACTGAGAGTTTTGAACGTAGCATTGCCCTCAGTCACGGTAACGGATAGATACCGTAACCGTGTCTTAGTTCAGTCACCAAAATGTTGGTACTTGATTTTTAGACAGTTTATGTGCTATATTTTGTACTAATGTAGGTGTAATAATTAATAATTTGTGACAGAAAAAAAACTAAACGAAATAACTTACTAACACGAAATATTGGTCGTTTACCTTAGTTGCTGTAGTTTGCAATTATAATCCGACTAAGTAAAAAATCATTAGTTAGTGCGTGTATACCGAATGTAAGTGAATTTTGAATTTATGTTGGTTACTATCTTTTTACTTTCCTCTATGGTTACTATTTATGTCAAATCTTCCTGTGAGTATAAATGTTCCTTGTGTCAAATCGAAAACGTCAAATGTAATTTTCACGTATTAATAATTATTTATTTTGTGTTTTCTTTGCGTATTTTGTTGTGTAAAAGCTAGCTTGTTAAGATTGATAAGAATAAAATTAGAAGCAGTCGATTAGAGGAGTTTATGGAAAGGTGAAATAAAAGGTTGGTACTTGATACAAATCCTCGGACGATTCGTCCAAGTACAAATCATTAGAAAACTCAGATAAACCTAAATCCAACCAGAAAAATACTTTCATGAAAGTTTTTATTAAACCTTACGCTGTTTTAGTTCAAGTTTCTCTTAATAATTGTTTCTTTATATTTATGATTAGCTATCCATGACCTTGATTTGTTTTTACTATCGGCCATAGATGCATTAATTGCAATTTTTTAAAGACGACCTGCCCCATGCTCCAATTGCCAACCTTACTTTTAAAGCTTAAAATATGAGCAATAGACGATTAAATAACGTGTCGTAAGCTTATGTAAATCTCAGACTTTGATATTGTGTGACAAGCTTACGACACGTAATAACGTAGCGTTCAAACGCATAGAATGTTGGCCATTTGAGTAGGGGGACAGCGTGATTACGATAATAGCCTAGGTCTTATTTTAACACGATAGAGCTTAATGAGAATTCCACAACTTATACAACTTATGGTTTACTTATTTCATTACAGATAATGTGTGTATCATCCCACAATCGACAAAAATATCCAGTTTCCTTCCAAATTAATAAAAACGTACAAGTTGGACGAAATACAACCTGGCAGAGCGACATGCGGCAGATACCTACGTTTTTTGTGCCTTATTCAAATATGATATTAAATAAACAAATAAGGCCCCAAATGATACAAATCTACGAGTTAAAGTGAGATCTTTTTTTAGGAATATATAACATAAATCTTTACTTTGTAATAATAAATATTCAAATTTATTGATAAGTTGTTTTTATTTATTATGGTTTCATATTTAACCTCAATTTCAAATAAAAAAGTTATAGGCCTTAATTTAATAAGTGTAATCGATTTATTACGGCCAAAGTCAAGTTTTCGGAAAATTAGATTTAGTTAGAACTGTTTTCTTATATTCCTACTGTTAAATAATTAATTAAATAATATATAAAGACTTAAAATTAGATAGGCCTTATTTGTATCAAGTATTACGTTGATATGGACGGAATTAACATATTTGCAACTAAGTAGATTATTATTTAGATTTAACACAATATTTTCTAATTTTGTAACATGCTTGATAGGAAAGTACTTAATTAATTTTTTTTACATTAGTTTCAAAGTGGAGGAATGCGTTACGTTACGGCGTATTTGAATGGTGACCTTAGTAAGCCCACTGAATGGAGGGCCCACCTAGAAGGGCCACTATTCAGCGTTGGGCACAACCTGACCCACCCCCTGACTAGAGGATTTCTAACACGAGTTTTCATATTTATCGGTTTATAATTTGCCCTTGATTTCTTTGCATTATGCAGCTGTGGCGCACATATTTTATGCTAAATAAGCTCTGAAAGACATTATTTAGACTATTTTAGACACAAAAAATACTAAATTAAATTAAAATAGAAGTATTCACGCCAATGACTATGCTGTACCGCGGTTTGATTACATTCTCTTTTGTTGTACCTATTTTTTACATTCCTCTATGCCATAGAGGATAGTAAAAGGTATACTCATTGATCTCACGCCTCAAAACGCAAGTGAGTAACTTTACTACTATCGTTATGGTATTTCTCGATACTATCTGTCAATTAGTAACTCATGGTACCGAATTGCTATGAAAAAGGCCAAAACGTTACTCGATGCTCGCTAGCGAGTATAGTAAACTATTGTAGTTTACTATACCAACTCATGGTAGAGCTACAGAGCCTAATTTAAACAAAGAGTAAGTTTACACCTAATTTCATAAAAAAGTTTTGTTTAGGAATATAATGCTTACAGACGTCAATCGTAAGGATCAATATTGCTAAACACCACAATATTTTTATAAACAATAAATAGCGCTCTTCTTCCGGTATCATTCTAAAAATTATAACTCTCCAGGTTTAGCTAATAGGTCAAATGTGGTATAATTTTCGGATGAATCCATAACGTAGATTTCAGTTCTGATATAAAAAATGCAAACAAAACAACCAAAATTTTTAAAGTTATTTTTTTAACTTCAGCTTTCAAATTTTCCGAAACTGCTTAACAAACTGCATTTTTTATACCAGAAATGAAATCTACGAAGGATTCATCCGAAAATGATACCACATTTGACCTATTAGCTAAACCTGGACAGTTATGGAATGGTTTGTAAGGACAGTTTGGCCCAGCTCAATATTAGTTAGGAACAGCCTACAGATCAGTTTCCATCATGCGGCCAAACTTTATCACGACTTGTAACTCCCAACTTTATTTTTTACCTACTACAACACTTTATTTTTTAGAACGTTTTCTGGACACAAAAAATATTCCGGACGATTGACAGCCCTAGCTAACCATTACCGGCTTATTGCTTATCAACGATATTTTAACGTTATTTATTTTCACTAATTTGCCCTTGGACGCCACTTTTGGCTTATCTCACTTATTGGATGTCACACATCAAAGCAATAAATTCGATGGAGCATAACGAAATATTCCATATAGCAATATTGGTTATATAATCTGAAATTTCTTGTGCACTTTTGTATACTATTTTTCACTCCTCTTGAAAAAGTCCGTCATTGTAACCAATAACCTTATATTCATATTCTATGTAACGTACAAAAGTCAAGATAAAATAGCATAATTACCCCTAGGGGATAAAGTTTCTTCTTTTTTAATGTTTGTCTATTATCAATGAGCCTACTAAAACGAAAAAGTTTTTATTCATAGATAGAATAATTACGAATAAGACTCGCTCGACTTTTTGAAAATGGAACTAAATCTCTTCGGTGAAATCATAGACTTATATATACTCTGTGACTTTAAGTTTGGTTTAAATCGTAGAGTGCGTGCATTGTTTCTTAGCTGCTGCAGTAGACATTAAAAAACTGATTGAATTGTGTGACTGTAATAGGAAAGAAATAGTTTTAATCTTTTGCCGTCAAGCACAAATCATATTGTATGAAAAGTTTATGAAGTGGAGGATAGAAAAACGAGTGGATTCGTTTACGGAAGTATAAACTAGGTATTTATTATTTTATTTTATTTTCTCGCAATCGTAGTGAAAAGTAGAGTGTAACACACGACGCTAAAAACCCATTGTAACTCGGTTTCTATTTATTCCCTCGCTAAAGCTCGGGAATAAAACTACCTCGTATGCAATGGGTCATTTTAGCGTCTTGTATAACAATCTACTATTATTAGAACACGTCGCCAAACAAGCGTCTCCCAAGCTTTATTATCGGCTAAACTTTTATTTTCACGGTTTTATCTTTAATTTGGTTTTTTCCGTTATTCACAGAAATTCCGCCAACGAAATAGATATATCAATAGTATAGGTGCACAACAATTAATTAAAATAAATTTATCTACATTCTACAGCGTATTAATTATCATTAATCAACTTATAGCTACTGTTAGAGACAGGATCTGTTACATTATTACATTGCCCGTTAAATAATTTTTGACATTGAATAATACATTTTATCTACACCCCATTGCTTTAAATCCTATGTAAAGGGTTCTGAAACTGCCAACATTACAATATCCAAGCAAGAGGATGTTGCGCTCCCCCACGCGCGATGAGTTACATTATGAAATTTAGTACAACATTATAACACTCGTTCGGGTGATATAATGATGAGGAGAAGGAGGAAAGTCAAAGTCAAAACTCTTTATAAAGAATTCATATCATGGGTTTACATAAATGTATCATGGGTGTTTTGAATCCATATTATGTATTTCCCAAATAAAAATAAAAAAATGGGTGTAGGTAAAGTCTTGTATGCAACTGTACATAATCAGGTTTTAAAACACTCATATGATACTGTTATCACACGAGGCGAAAATTGGTATTTTAATACCCCTCATTATAGTACAGTTGCATAAATAACTATGATGTCACTTTTGCTTGATCGTTTTATTAATGTTTGTAAGCGATTACAGAAAAAGGTCACGTCATTTTGACAGTTATTATTGTTTTCTTTTTTAAATAAAAGGAGATAATTCAATTAATAAAAGTGTTACTTTTTTTAACGTGAGGTTATTAATAACCTACAATAATAAAACCCTACAACAGTGACGTCAAGAAGACTGTTTTCCCATACTTTCTATATCGAATAGAGGTCACATAATATGATTTTGTAGGGATCGCGGTAAAAGGTATTGTGTGGGAAAACATAAAAGCGCAGATGTTATACAAAGAATAGTAAATTAATATCGAATAATGTTACAACACATTTTTCCTTTATTATGTGGTGATGTAAGATTGATTTTCAATGTGATGTCACACTTATTTTATTTTTATTTCATAGGAAAACATACAGTTAATTAATAGATTTATAAGTAATCCATGTACGAGTCTATATTATAAGTTTTCGCATAATGTATGAAATACTATGTTAAATATAAACGCGAAAAATATATTATGATAATATTATGTAGAGTGGATCTTTCAAGTGAACCTGGATGGAAATTAGGTACTCTAAATAAAGGAGAAGGGATTTATTGCTCAAAGGAGACAATTAACATTTTTTGAACAAACCGGGTTTTTTGAAAATGCTCTTGCCGTATCCGGGAACCGAACCAACCCATAAAAATTACAACATAAAAATTACACCTTGTACTGTTATGACACCAGTCGATATAGTTAATCATAAAAAGTTTCTGTCAATAATTTTATTTTTGGTACAAACTTTTATTGCCGACTGCACTTTTGTCCGCTATATTGGATTTAGAGTTACGTACCTGTATTTTTCGAATTATTCTCAGCAAGCTCTTTCATTTGATATCCATATTTTACTCGTAGGAGTACATTAAAAATAACTTGTTCGCCATTTTGGGTATTCCGCTATGTTGGATTTAGAATAACGTCACACAACTAATCATGTATTGTTTTCCAAACTAAACGTGTATTGAAACTTTCAGCTTAATCGATTAAAGATATCTGCTTCAAAATTGAGTTACAAGATTCCAACCCAAGATACATACATGTGTACATTGCAAGTTAAATAAAAGCTTGTTAAAATCAATACGTGCTAACAAACATGGTATCTTAAATTGAAGTAGGTAAGACTGTAAAGAAATTAAATCTAAAAAAAACATTATATAAGACGAACAATAGGAATGACGACTAATGAATAAAATAACGAAATACAAATAAAAATCGTAAACATATTAAACTTGATTAGCATGTATACCTCTTGATTTTATATTTTGCATATTTTTTTTTTATGCCCCTTCGAAGTTGGGTGGACAAGTCCATTTAAAAAGTATAAAATATAATTATTCTTTTAATTAAACTGTAAAATTTACCCATAGCAAATTTGTCGAAGAAAACATTTTGATAAACACAATATTTACCTAATATAGCCGAGCAAATTTCCTACGCATTGCATATAAGCTACCTAGGCGTGACGTCATAACTAGGTGTTAGCATAGCGTTTTTGGGTGAGTCTAATTTGTGTGCATTTTAAACTGTGTTATCACGGGCAGTTTTCATGTTAACGAAATAATTCTTTTACCAATGTTTATTTTTTGAGAGGTACCTAATTTAGGCAAAATAAAAATATATTCGTCATGCCTATTATCATATTCTTATCTGATTTGATAGTTCATGAGTTCCATCGTAAATAGGGTTACCAGAAGTCAGGATTTGTCCTGACATGTCAGACTTTTTGGATTAGGATCCCTATCAGGATTCCGGCCGGACGTGGAAAACGTCAGGCTTTTTTGCATTATTCACATAATAGAAAACAAATCTTAAAAATTAAGCTTCATTGAGCTTTCTTTTTTTATAACAATCACATAGTACTTTTTGCGATAAATATTATCAACTTAGCAGTCAGAACTTTTTATTAGAAATCAGGCTTTTTGTCAGAATATTTAGTTATACCCCAAGAAAAATTACCTGCCACAAATTGGTCTCACACATTTTGTTGTACTACGTTGATTCATAGAATAATTAGCCAAGCAATTTGGCCTTGTTCATTCAGAACTGCGAAGCCACAACACGGACGAAAAGTTTTTGTGGCATAACCCACGTCGGGGTTGGTCCCAAACAGTAAATTAATTGTAGTTTTATACTTAACACGTTGTTGGTGGCATTAAATGAGCAGCCATTTTGCTTTTTGTTGGATGCAGTTGGGGTAAGTTAGTTTAACTTTAATATGTTATGCGTGTTATGAAATACGAGTTGCCGAATAACTTTTAGGTACTATGGGACCAACTCTGAAATAGAAAAAAAAACTGCCATTTCATACAAGAATTATTAACAAAAATGTATGTAACAGCTGTTTTATTTTAAGCGATTTCAGAGTAGGTCCCATCCCATAGTAATATTTTTTCAGTTCAGTTTAGGCATTACTCGTATTTTTGTAACACTTTGTTTAAATGATACAAGGGAGTTTTTTAATTTTATTCAATAATTATTAAGGCTCTCACAACATTGTATGTAAATGTATGTTTATTTAAAATAGGAAAATGCAACCAATGTTTTGATCGAGGGGTGTTTGTGTAAGATTAATTAAGTAATGATAAGATCAATACATAATTTGATTGCAGATTTTTGCATTTGTTTGGCACTACTTTTAGGAGGTACGGTCTGACACTATATCGGTCTACAAAATCACAACAAATAGCTCACACATGACACGGATAACCATGCCATGTGTGAGCTATAAAGCTATTCCATAAAGTTTTTACTTTTTGTTATATTTGTTATTTGTCATTTAAATAAAACAAAATAAGAATTCAGTACTACTGTTGATTAGTTAGCAGAGTGATTGGCTTCTCTATGTTTTTTTTATGTTTATAAAACTCTATGCTTTTCGTGGCAACCATTAAGTAAGGCAACACATTTTGTAACGATTTTTTAAGTTACCTATTTGCATGTGCAGTGTATGACTTTGTTGGTTGTTTTAATAAATAAATATAAGTCAATAAATAACTCTTCAAACGGAGCCTGCTAAACGTTGAAAATCAACATCAGTCAAATTCGGGAGCATACTCCTAAAATACTTTACCTGTACTTACCTCCTTTCTTTGACTCCTGAAAGTAACAGTCCATTAACTCTGAAAGTATTTGACTTCAGCAGCAACGGTTGAATTTAGCCCGTTTCCTATGGAAATGTAGTTATGTTGTGAAAACAATTGAAGAGTAAACGGGAACCGCTGCCGCTGCCTGTTCCTATTAAATTATAAGCTGTTGAAAATAATAATAAACAGGCAACAAATGATAAAATTGTACTCAGTACTTAGATGTATATGAAAAGGACTTGAGAAACTCATAAAAAACATAACATTGAAAATCGAAAAATACGAGTTAGATTCATGCTTCGACGGTTCTGTACTTTTATTATTGTTAATAACTCAAAAGAAAATAAGGGCCGCTATATGAATTTCCATACAGACAAGACTGATTTCTGAATGTCTTTTTTATCGTAAATTGAATCTGAATTTAATTGAATTTGATAATGTTCGGTAGCTGTAATAGTCAAATTTACTGTATAGTTTCACATATACGCCGTGTGTTAAAATAGAAAGACATTGAAGATCTATAAAAATACGCAAATTTTTTATTTTGAAATTCTAACTGACACACGGTGAATCGTCTATATTTTCCTACCACCGGTTCCAGACTTTTTGTATGGAAAACCATAATAAGTAGTGGCCCTTATCTTCTTTTATAAATTTACAAAGACACATTACAGCTTACAACCACTTAGTACAGACTATTTACCTATGTTTTTCTTTCATTCTGATGAGACTTTGCTTCTTGTAAAATTTTATGTTAGACCAAGAGCCATAAGACCCACCTCGTTTCTTGTAGATAACACACGAGGATGACACAAACTATTTTGACGCAAATAAGAGTTTAGAATTTACACAATGATGATAATTTTATTATTGGGCTTAGCAGATTGAAGAGATTGAATAAACCTATAATAAAACTGATTTACCGTTCCGTTGACGTTACCTATGTGTTTCGTTTCAGTATTAAGTATTTGCCATGAAAGTAGAAAAAGAAATAAACTTGAAATAACATTTCGTGATTCTTTCGGGGTTATCTTTCTTACAATAATACTAACCATTATAATTCCATTTTGCAGAATGTACTCATCCCTGAGTGAATTTATGGCTTTGCAAACTGAATATAGCAACGACATTATGAAGGAAAATGAGATCTTTTAGCTCATAACATCAGAAAAGATTTTCACATAAAAAATGACTCGAAACTTTATCCTATGATTAATATTAAAACATCTGATGGCTGGTTGAAGACAGTTTTAATAGACATTTTGTAGAAATAAGGTTTTGCAGTTAATACCTACAGAAAAAAAAAACAAAATCTAGTCTTATGAAAGAAGATTGGAAGTAGAAATGCTTTAATATAGTTATTAAAATTAATAATTATATAATATAGATGGCAGTAAGCTAACCTTTTCAGAACCCTTTATATAGGATTTAAAGCATGGGTGTAGATAAAATATTATTTCAGACTGTTCTTGTCAATTTATTTCATTAAAATTGACTAAAATCCACCACAAAACGTAGACCTCTGGCCCTCTTGCTGGGCGAAGGAGCAATATTTACTATTGAGCGCGATAATGAGTCAATATTGTGCGGCAATTGAGTGAAATAATTGCAATTGAAATAATAGGCACTATCGAATTCAAGAAAACGGCCTTTGCCAACATTTAAATTGATCATGGATTGATGTTGACATTGAAATAGATTCAACAGGTCTCTTTAAAATGCAGATACATTAACTTTGTTAAATTATAGTCATAAAGATTTTTCTTCGTTTTGACAAACTCCTTCAGTTTTTACAACGCTGACATTTTCTTTTGATACTTTAACCTGATGCGTCTTGGGTTTATGACTTTGCATAATCAATGCAAATACAATGCAGATGGCAGTTTGAGATTAGCTCCCACGACCGTAGTACAATAAATGGTGACCAGTATTATATCTTTAACGGTGTCCTAGAAATAATCTCTTTGGCCGCTCGGATCTTTAACATGCTCGTAACTCCATCATTCACTCATTTAAAAAGTACAATTGTACGTAAATTGCCATTCTCGTCCAGTGGTGAGACTATTGGCAACGCGATGGGATGAATGGCGGGCGATTGTGCTTTTAACTTGTTCACTGCACAGAGTGTACTGCCTGGCCATGCGAAGGAGTTAGGGGCGTCGCGACGCACGAATTGTCTCGTGCACTGCGCGCTAGACATGCTCACCACACAGCGGTTAATGAAAACAAAAACATGAAATGTATTAGGATTTCGCAAGCCGCATCGCCGGTCTCCAGCCGCCGCGTGGCTCTTTGGTGGTGGCGCGTGGTTGTATGAAGATATAGTACTGGTCATTACTTATACTGTGACTATAGCCGGAGGCCCGAGTGACAATCTCAGCATTTCATTTAGAGCATAAAGGATGTGGAACAACCGTATTGTTCCAAAATTGAATACAGATGGTAATTGGTATACCTACTGTAACTGACGTAGGTAAGTTTCAGTAAGTTATTCAGAAACGGAATAACTTAGGAAAATGTGGGAGTATTTCATTTGTGCTTTTTCGAGGAAAGGCGGGTCCTATTCTTTATAAGGCGGCGAGAGCTCTTTACCTCTCATTTTTATCGCATGCGGTGTAATGTCACAATTGACAACACGCACTCGAACAGGGAGTCAAGTCTGCTAATGTTAACGTCAAAATCGTGTTTCAATGGTGATTGAATGGTAATGCTTTTTGACACAATTCTTGTTCCTTAAACCCAAAACGGAAACATATTGTGTCCAGTGTTTCTTTCAGGCCCCCCCGGAGAAAAATGTATTGTGTGACTTGTGTATAGGTAGATGGGCAAACTAATGTAGTGATCGACGGACGAGCTCCCCCGAACCTTTTAATTGCTTCCCCGGAGAATTTTGTCTGAAAGAAACGCTGATTGTGTCTCGATTTTGGGATTAAGAAAAAAAAACTGTGTGAAAAAACATTACCATTCAAACACCATTGAAACACGATTTTGACGATAACATTGACAGACTTGGGGGACCAACCCAGCAGAAAGTTATCTGACTCGTTAAAGGCGTCGTCGTCGTCTATGTAGTGGACGGCATAATAAGTTACGCCGTCCACTTCATACACGACAGCGACGCCGATAACAATTAGTATATAATAACACGTTCCAGTTTTGGTCACCCGGTCAGATCAGTTTGTGTCACTGTACTTCACTGACAACTACCTGGCAAATGAGTTATTAAAATGCGGATTTTGTTATGTCGAAGAAAAAGAGTAGTAAAGAGCGCTCGTCGCCTTTCAAAATACGGCCCCAAGTCAAAATAAAAAAACCGGCCAAGTGCGAGTCGGACTCGCGCACGAAGGGTTCCGTACCAAAAACAGCAAAAAATCACGTTTGTTGTATGGGAGCCCCCCTTATTTTTTTTTCTGTTTTTAGTATTTATAGTTATAGCAGCAATAGAAATACATCATCTGTGAAAATTTCAATTGTCTACCTGCAGTCGTTATTAATAGCGAGCAAAAAACGGCAAAAAAATCACGTTTGTTGTATGGGAGTCCCCATTAAATATTCTTTTTTTTCTGTTTTTAGTATTTGTTGTTATAGCGGCAACAGAAATACATCATCTGTGAAAATTTCAACTTTCTAGCTATCACGGTTCATGAGATACAGCATGGTGACAGACAGACAGACGGACAGCGGAGTCTTGGTAATAGGGTCCCGTTTTTACCCCTAGGGTACGGAACCCTACAAAGGAAAATGTCTTTGACCCACTTAATTGGGTCAATTAGTGACTGTTTAGATCCTTTTTATGAGGAACGCCTAAAGGAGCAAAATAAGCTATCGGTTCCCTTGGACTCGGACTATGAGCGTATATTCCAATTATGATAAATAGATCTCTGTGAGAAAACAAATAAATATGTATTTTAATTTTATATATTTTGAGCCACCATTCAAACATATTTTTTAAAATTCATGAATGAAACACTCAAAATAAATAAACAACATGAAAAACGTTTGTAGAAAGTATCAATTTAATATACTATATCAAAAACAAACGAAAAATTCCTCTGAGAAAATAGATAATCAAAAGTTAATTTTAAAACTCCGGTCACCAGTGGCGCCTAGATGGCGTTTAAGGTGTTAAAACAAAAATCCATTATCTAGTAGAATACCCAATTTTGAAAAGCTCCAACTCGGTAAAAATGACACCGTTCTTTCGACGTTCAAAATGTTTTACCGAAAAATCCGATTTGTTTCTAAGCTAGATTCTAGTTTGGGCTTAGCTTTGCCTTGTTAACGTTTGTCAAGCTAACCGTGTCAACGGAATCCATCTCTGAGAACCTTCAACACTATTTTCAGAGCTCTTTTTAAAGGTCCATAATAGGAAAACATGGTTTGGAGGGTTCATTTTTTTATACATCATGTAGGTATCAAAAAACCCTGTCAGATCCTGAAACAGGTGATAGTTTTGCTAAAACTGAACAACTTTAAAGGAATATAAGCCGAAAAAATATTTTTTCCCCCTTTCCATGTAATAGTAATTAAATCGGTCAGCTGACCAATACATTTTGTATGGGAGTATGATTTTTTTTTTCGTTTTTCGACCTAAGTTCCTTGGCGAATGTTGTTAAGTTTCAGCAACATTATTTGTTTCAGGATCTGATAGGGTTTTTTGCTACATGATCTATAAAAAAACGTAAAGTTGTAGCCACAAAAAATCACACAGCAAAATCATCATTTAGTTGCTACAAAAATTAAATTGAGTATAAACCTCACAGATGATTGTAAAAAAAACAGATTATTATCAATAGCACTTGCGTAGGTTCATATTTTTGGCGTAAATAACAGCGAAAACGTATTGAATTCTACATTAAAATATACTTTAATGTACGGTGAAGTTGCTTCAATTACTTTTATTCAATAAAGATAACTCTGATAATAAAATGATAAAAAACAACAAAAAACATCGAAAAAATGCAGAAGTGAGGTTATTTTCCTTACTCTTTACATGTAAAGAAAAAGAGCCAAAAAATGTTTCAGCGTAACCGACCCTTAACTCCATACGAATTTGGGGGCAATATTGAATTACATGTTTCAAACATGGATAAATATATTTCATTATTTACATTTGTTTTAAAAGGCAGTCAAAGAAAATGAGCATTTTTTTGATACAATTGAATTAGTGTTTAAAAGTCTTAAATTGGCTACGTTAGTTGACTATTGCAATGCCCATTTTGTATTGAAATAAAAGCACTTTTCAGTCATAGGCTATTATAATTTTAGGCCTTATTTGAATATAACACATATTTTCTTTGCAAAGCTTTGACAGGATAAGTAAATAAGATTGAGTAAGGATATTGTACAGACGACAGCAGATCAGACGTAACAAGTTGATCTAGAACACCTTAATGTCTTATGCAATAAAAGTTGTTTTTGCAGTACTGTTACATCTGATATGTCGTCGTATGTATCATAAAAGGATCTAGACCGCCTATTTTAGTGCTCAAAAAATTGCAAGACAAACTTAAGCTATGAAGAATGGAAAGGCTTTCTTTTAAAAGAAAAGAAACATAAGAAAACCAAGCCACCTTGCAAAATAAATGTAGTTAACACACTCATAGGAAGATGTTTTTGACATACTAGTTTTTAAACAATGCCGAAAAAAACATAAAGTATCATCGAGATAATCTTTTTAAAACAGAAATACGCATTTTCTTCACATTCTCATTCAAATAAAACACTTTTAACGGATACTAGCGCGGTTTTTAACCGACTTCAAAAAAAGGAGGAGGTTCTCAATTCGATTGTATGTTTTTTTTTTATCGTTGTTCACGCATATCTTCGTCATTTATGGATAGATTTAGAAAATTCTTTTTTTGTTTGATTGAGTTTTGTTGCAAAATGGTCCCATTTAATTTTTTTTTAGATCGGTTCAGTAGTTTTCAAGTAATCCTGAAAATACTATGATTTTGCATTAACTATCTGGACGACTTTGTTATCGTTGTTCGCGCATATCTTCGTTATTTATGGACCGATTTTGATGATTCTTTCTTTGTTTGATTAAATTTTCTTGCAAAATGGTTCCATTTTTGTTTTTTCAGATCGGTTCAGTAGTTTTCAGGTAATCCTGAAAATACTATGATTTTGCATTAATTACCTCGATGACTTTGTTATTTATGAACCGAATTAGCTGATTTTTTGTTGGAAAAGGGATACCTTAAGTGTAGTTATTTTAATTTCATTGACATTAAACCTTGGACCTCGAAGACATCCAAGGGAACTCTTCAAACTCAAATAGGATATGTAATTGTGATTGAGATATTGGTAGGCTTATGAAAATCCAAAACAAACCGAGCTATGGTCTGTATGCTACGTTCTGGACTATACTTGGACTAAGAAGGCACAACGGAACTCCTTTGGAAATTGAGTAATAGGCATTTTGAAAACATATAAAGTTAAAAAATATTACTCGCTTACATACCATAAAAAAGTTGAAAATAAAAAAACTTTTTAATAAAAAAGAAAAACCGCCTTCAAAAACCTAAAAACAAAAACAGATTCAAAATTAAAAAGCACAAAAAAGCAATAAATAATATTCAAATCACCAATACGCATATCAATTTTAATAAAAACCGTCTAATGAAGTTGGGTGGGGCTTTTAGAATTAAAAAAAGTTGTCCTCCAGCCCCGCCCGACTTCATTAGACGGTTTTTATTAAAATTGATATGCGTATTGGTGATTTGAATATTATTTATTGCTTTTTAGTGCTTTTTAATTTTGAATCTGTTTTTGTTTTTAGGTTTTATTGAAAGAACTTTGGTATTTAGTTGGTATTTGGTTTGATTTTTTATTTTCCCGACTAAATACCAAAGTATTTCCAATAACACCGCCCTAGTATCTGCTAGAAAGTGTTTTATTTCATGTCTTGTGAGCGCGTAAGCTTGAGAAGTGAATATTCTCATTCAATTTTAGGCTTTATCTGTTACTAGCTTCTGCCCGCGACTTCGTCCGCGTGGATGTTAGAGAAAATCCTTAGAGAACCTTCAACCAGGATCTGACCAGTCATTTTTACGTTTCCGGTTCCGGTTCCCGTTCCCGTTCTGTTCCCGTCCGTTCCCGTCCCTTTCCTGTCCCGTTCTCGTACCCCTTCCGTTCTCGTTCCCGTTCCCGTACCGTTCTCGTCCCGTTCCGTTCCCGATTCATTCCCGATACGTTCCCGTTTCATTCCCGTTCCGTTCCCGTTCCGTTCCCATTCCGTTCTTGTTCCCGTTCCCGTTCCCGTCCCATCCCGTTCCGTCCCCGTCCCCGTCCCTGTCCCGTCCCCGTTCCCGGTCCCTTTCCGGTTTCCATTCCCGTTCCCGCCCCGTCCCATTCCCGTTCCCGTCCGGTTCCGTTCCTGTTCCGTTCCGTTCCCGATCCTTTCCCCTTAGTTCCCGTCCCGTTATCGTTCCCGTTCCGTTCCTGTATCGTTTCCGTATCGTTTCCGCTTCGTTCCCGTTTCGTTCCCGTTCCATTCCCATTCCGTTCCATCCCTTTCCATTCCCAATTCATTCCCGATCACGTCCCGTTCCCGTCCCGTACTCCTTCCGTTCCTTTTCCCGGTACCGTTTCCGTCCCGTTCCTGTCCCTTTCTCTTTCCCGTTCCATTCCCGTTTCGTTCCCGTTCCGTTCCCGTTCCCATTCCGTTCCCTTTCCGTTCCCGTTTCATTCCCGTTCCCTTCCCGTTCAGTTTCCGTTCCAGCCCGTTCCGTTCCCGTCCCGTTCTCGTCCTGTTCCCGTTCCTGTTCCTGTGCCCGTGCCCGTGCCTGTTCTCGTTCCCGTTACCTGGATGTGCATGTCCAGGTACAGGTCCATAATGTCCACCGTGTTGGACTTCAAAATAAATGTCATTTTCGCAATCACCATCCCATGAAACCTCAAGAACGACATCCACATCGATTTTCATGTTTACTTACTCCATTTACACCCTAAGGGATAATTTTCAAAATAACAAAATATGTGTTTGCCTATTTATTTTTAGACATGCTCCTACGAATTTTAAAGTTGTAATGTCTATTTTATATTCTTTTTCCATATATTTGAACCTCATTTTCACCCCTTTAGGGGTTAAATCATGTCCACCGTGTTGGACTTCAAAATAAATGTCATTTTCGTAATCACCATCCCATAAAACCTCAAGAACGACCTCCACATCGATTTTCATGTTTACTCACCCCATTTACCCCCTAAGGGGTTGATTTTCAAAATCACAAAATATATGTTTGCTTATTTATTTTTAGATGTGCTTCTACGAAGTTTAAAGTTGTTATGGCCATTTAATATTTTTTTCCATACAAAATTAGAACCCCATTTTCACCCCTTGAGGGTTAAATCATGTCCACCGTATTGGACTTCAAAATAAATGTCATTTTTGCAATCGTCGTCCCAGAAAACCCCAATAACGACATCCATATCAATTTTTAGGTTTATTTACCCCTTTTCACCCCCATTTCATCACCGTAGGGGTTGAAATACTAACAATAACAATAAACGTTGCGTTAGATTTCCATCCATGAGCCTAAATCATATATTTAGCAATTTTGACTTCGAAAATAAAGGATTTTCTTCATTACACAACTTCATCCCCCTTTTGACCCCTTCGGGGGTAGAATTTTTAAAAACACTGAGACCCGTATTTATTAATTTTCAATCGTCAGCCTAAACACAAAATTTGACGATCCTAGCTTCAAAACTGAGGGACTTTCATACAAACTTTCATCCCTTATTTCATCCCCTTAGGGATAGAATTTTCAAAAATCCTTCCTTAGTGGATGCCTACACTGTATGAGGTATCTGTGTGCAAAATTTCAAGTCTCTAGGTCCAGCGGTTTTAGCTGTGTGTTGATAGATCAGTCAGTCAGTCAGTCAGTCAGTCAGTCATTCAGTCATTCAGTCATTCAGTCATTCAGTTTACGATTTTATATATTAAGATTGAAAAATCTCGTTATTTTACTAGCATCATAAATTAGAGTCATAGTCAAAATGGCTTTTTAAAATAAACAATACTTAAGCACTTTTGATCGTCTATATTTTCTGTGATATTTGACGTGATACGTTTTATTTAAATTTGACCCTGTACTTCATTAATATTCTATAGATGAGTGGAATTGTCATTATGGCGTCCTTTTCACATAGCATCGTCCATTTTGCGAGCTCGTAAATTATCGTCTTTGCCCCTTTTCATTTCCTTACTGAAAGGGTGTTGATGATGATGTGTTAAATTATCATAGCTGATTACTTCGACCGTCCTCGGCATCTATGATGAGCGATGCATGAATGAATATTTTGAAAACATGTATCTAAAATAGAATCAGGCGTTACCTTGCGGAAGTCTATTATAATGGAAGCAAAACAATATTTAGTAATAACTTCCACATTAAAGATGGTAAAACATGCAAAATATCTGTGCACCACCCGCCCGCCCACAAATAAATGCACATGCATACGCAGACACATCGATGCAACACATCTTGCCCTTATACCAACTACTCTACACGCTGAAATTTTAATCATTTGGTTCCCGCAGTGGGGTGGTTCCACTCAAGATTACAAACAACTTTTACTGAGTAGTAGGGCGGTAAAACAAGGTTTGAGGTTAGTTTTCGCACAAGTCATCACGGAAATACGAAAATGTGGTATCTATGCATTCAGTACGATGCCCTGATCACAAATGTATAAGATGACAAGTGCGAAAATGGTGGGGGTAGAAACTGTGACGTCATAAAGTTTTCAGTACAAAGAATTTTTTTTTCAAACCATGTGGTATATCAAATGAAAGGGCTTTGTGAGTAGATTGCGAATATATAACACACTATAACATTTTCACTACTTTGTCTAACAAATAATTAGCAAATGTCGAAAAATTTCGCAATTCAGAGGCGCCATTGAACAGGTCTAGATTAAAAACGACTGAATTGATTTTTACAAAATACATAACAAATAACTCTGCACATACTCTTTTCGAATGTCTAAAGGTAATTGACCAAAGATATTTAAAAATAAGAAAAGTACATCAGTTTTAATAACAGCATAATTTTCTACTTTTTCTAAATTCTCAGATTCCTTTAATAATTAATAAAAAAATAAATAAATAAACTTTCGTATGTTTATCCTTACTAGAACAAGTTAGCATAAACAGACGAAGGTTTAAATAAGCAAATTTTGACACTTTAGATACTTCTTTCAAACTTAATCACTATTTTAAAATATGTTGTCTTATTAAATCAAATATTATTAACAATTTACAATATTTTTGGTATTCTATGCGTGGTAAAACATTTGTTGTATTTTATGAATGATTATTTACATCCGTTAAGACCCTTTTACACCCATTAGAAAGAATATGATTTTTGTGTATTGTTTTGATTTTTTGTAAATAACTTTTGCCTATTGAGTTTCGTCAGGTTATTTAGGTCTCCGAGCAACTATGTGTGTGTTTTCCATGTGTATTTGTCATTACATTTAGTTATCCTTACTTGTCCTATTTGGTAAACAAACTTTACTCAATTATTTTTTTAAATTATCATGTATAAAATTCAACAAATGGTTTTCCACGCATTTAATAACAAAGAAATTGTTAACACAATTTTTAATAGTGATTTAAATTTAAAATAAGCATGGAAACTGTCAAATACTGTTTACTAAACAGGACAAGTGAGGATAAACATACGAAAGTTTATTTATTTATTTTTTTATTAATTATTAAAGGAATCTGAGAAATTAGAAAAAACAGAAAATTATGTTGTTATTAAAACTGACGTACTTTTCTTATTTTTAAATATCTTTGGTCAATTACCTTTAGACATTCGAAAAGAGTATGTGCAGAGTTATTTGTTATGTATTTTGTAAAAATCAATTCAGTCGTTTTCAATCTAGACCTGTTCAATGGCGACTCTGAATTGCGAAATTTTTCAACGTTTGCTAATAATTTGTTAGACCAAGTAGTGAAAATGTTATTAGTGTGTTATATATTCGCAATCTACTCACAAAGCACTTTCATTTGATATACCACATGGTATGAAAAAAAAATTTCTTTGTACTGAAAACTTTATGACGTCACAGTTTCTACCCCCACCACTTTCGCACTTGTCATCTTATATATTTGTGATCAAGGCATCGTACTGAATGCATCGATACCAAATTTTCATATTTCCGAGATGACTTGTACGAAAAGTGTTTTCTAAGCGTCTTTTTTAAGATTACCGCCGCTCTAGAGGGGGCAACTTTGATATCGCGATAAAAATGAGCTGTTCCATGCAAAAGCGTAGTACCTAACTCGGCCTAAATGTATGGAACAGCTGATTTTTTTTCACGATATCAGAGTTGGCCCCATAGTAAAAGTTGCTTTAATCATGAGTGGAACCACCCACTGCGGGAACCAAATGATTAAAATTTCACTCTGTATACGTGATTCACTCCTACACGGAGCATCATCAGGGCCCTATTTAATAAACGTGACAATTTGTGACCATAGATGTTTTTCGCACGCCGCGCGCTCCGGGCCCTGCGGCGATTAAACTTTGCCCCACGCTTAGTTTTTGTAAAATCACACAAGTGGGCAGTTTCCTGAAATATACTTTTTTACTAACTTCTTGTGTAGATGTGTAGTCGGGGCGTGCGAAGCGTGCCGTGCGCTCCGGGCCATGCGTTGATTTAACTCTGCTTCATGCTTAGTTTTTGTAAAACTACACAAGTGGGTAGTTTCTTAAAATATACCTTTATACTCAGTTTTTGTGTAGATGTCTAGTTGCGGCGTGCGAAGTATCCTCTCTGTCTGCCATAATTCGATGCGGAGCGGTAGTAAACAAGCTTGCATAGATTCGAAAAATAATTGATTAAGTACCTACATGAGTTACTCTTGGCATAGCCGCATAGAGGGAGAGTATTGAATACATATACATAACATTAGCCACATACTATCTATTAAGATTTACTACTAAAGAGTATCTGTAATGAGAATTAAATGATGTCGTTTGTAATGTTATTACTTATAGGAGGTCCTTTGCAAACGTTCCCAAGAACGTAAACTGAAGGAAACTATAAAACCATACGTATAAATAAGATAAATAGGTAATCTCAATGATTTCAAAAGGAAGGATGCGCCCATTTGAGTATTTTGCCTTACAATTCCTTCATACTATCAAAATCAGCGACATCTGTTAGAACCCACTCGAACTACTACGGTATTAGAGGTGGGCAAAAAAGATTACTGAAGTGTACTTTAGTTCAATTGGATTAAAAACAAAATCTCAATCAGGTTTATTTCAAATTAGATATTTTTGATACTAATTTTAAATCTTTTAACTAGTTTATTATTAAATATAAAGAAGAAAGCTTTGTTTGTTGGTTTGATTGTTTGTAATGAATAAACTCAAAAACTAACTGATCTGATTTTAAAATTCTTTCACCTTCATCAGCGACTAACTTTAGCTCTTAGATAAATCTAAGCATTAGCTGTATTTTTTTTTTTTTAAATTAGAGTTCCCTATGAAAATTGGAATAATGAAACCCACAGTATCATATTTTTTTCTATAAAAGTGATTATTGATCGGAAGACATTTCGTATCATGATATTAATCCTTGTCCAACTATTTAGTTGGACAAGGATTATATCATATCATATGGATAGTAGGCGCCCCTTGACAAAGTATATTTATACTTTGTCAAGGGGCGCCTACTATCGCACTTAGCTGGTAAATTACCCCTAAAATATAAGTATTAATTTACCTAAAGTTTTTTTAAAGGTAGTTATATAAACTTATTATCAATTAATTTTTATGTACAAAATCTATATAGTTTACACCGAAGTGAAGCGAGGGCCGGTCGCTAGTTGATTTTATAAATATAATCTGTTCAATATGTCACTTTACATGAGTAAATTTATTAAAGCTACCTATCAATCATCCATTTAATCAACATTTTTGAGTAATTTGTGCATAATTTTTTGTACTAAAATTATCAAAATTATCTTTTGGTGTTGTTATCAAAATATTTTTTTATTATTTTGTAAATCACCAACATCTAAATCAAATCAAATTAAAAAAACTTTATTCGAATAAACTTTTAGAAATTAAATGCTTTTGAGTTGTTTTTATTTTTTCTACCACCCGTTTGCTGATTTTTTTGGTGATAAGAAAAGCGGGCGCAAGAAAAATCAGCTTTATCAGAAATCAGAAGTAATACGTAAACTGAATTATTGAACAGACTTTACCTATTTACATAAACTTCTGCGTTTGCGCAAGCTTGTTAATAAAAATGAAATTTAAGTCAATGTAATTTAATAAATACAACACATCAGAGATTATTTTATCCTAGGTTTTTACTCAAGTAATAAACCTTAAAGCAAAGCTGCGGCCGGTCACTATACTGCATAATATGGGAGGCAGGTGCTTCGTTTTCTGAGTTGGGTTATTTTGTTATGCGTAGATGCGGTAAATAGTTCAATCTCAATTCGCGGTATTGCCATTGCTTTCAGTCTTCGTAGTCCAGCTCTTGAAATATCAACATCTGTGTTATTGAGCAGAGCATATTCTTGCGTTTTTAGGAGGCTTGAAATAGGGCTCTTTTCGGTGTTTTGGAATTATGTGACTACATATTTCTTTACGCACTGGATCATTAGAAAATCTGTAATTAATTGAAACGTAATGTACATAATAATTTTTGCAGCGAATATGTTTCATAGGAGACGTTAATAATAGCATACGCAGTACGCAGTGTTCGTAATCTATCCTTTCCCTTTATTTTCGTTCTTTGAGATAATTAGCTATAGAACTAAATGAACTAAAGATTTAATATGGACTCAAGTGAACTAGTACATTTGAATCATGATGGATGACCCATCTCTAGTGCTTCGAACAATAACTAGTAATAGCAATATTTCAAACTCAATTAAAATTGTTAGACATGCAATAAAAATAATGTTAAGCTACTTACGGATGATTCAATATTCCATGCAACTTTTTAACTTTTGCAGCTTAATTTTTGCAATCTACAAATGCACAATTCGGCATTTTTATGTCACGTCAATCACCGTCTGTCTACCATAGTCTTCCGCGGATGACTGAATCGCGTTGGCCCTAAAACTGTAATTTTTGGGCCAACCAACTGGCGTCATTTCGTAGCGACGTTGACCGTGTCCTTACGCTAGTAATATAATAAGTCTATGGGTAATCTAGTGTAAATAAAGCTAAGAAACGGGGTGAGGAGGAATATGTACCTTAAAGGGCTTGTATCATAGGAACGGCCCATTATAGGACCGTGAAACTTTTCCCATGATAATTTCACATTGCATTTTGTATTTTTATGTCGGTTTGAATCTTATTTAACACCATTTTTATTCTTTGCTGAGAAAATTATTTATTTGTAAACATATGTCTGTCACTATAATTGCCATAGCAACGCGCTAATTTTTTAATTCAATGTCAAAGCCATTGATTTCCAGCTTGTCTTCAGCCTAGTTATAGGTAAAAACCTTTGTACAATACTGTTCTGTGTTCTTATATTTGAATGTAGAGTAGAATTTTAAAAAATAAATACCGACGGTATAAAAGCGCGGTCGGCAGCATAGATAATACACTATATATTCAAATAGATGAGCCACTTTAAAATTAAAAAAAGTATATAAAGAGAATTAGTTCATGCTCGGAAATCTAGATGGCGCTGACCTTTGGCTCGTTTTTCTGCATCGCGTTTTAATACGTAAAATTGAAAATAAAACTATTATGTTTTGAATTACGAGTGGCGCCTTTAAAAACAGTAATTAAGCACCGATTATATAATAATAAGCGTTCAAAACACTTTTTATTATGAATCAATGCCTAATAATGTTTTATAGGCACCGCTCGTAAATCAAAACATAATAGAATAGGTTGTAAAGTACCTTCCTACCTACCTATCTTTTTGACCTACCTCACTTTTACTATTATGCTAGTTCGGCAAAAATCTTCTACATACAAGTAATAATGAATACCATCATAAAGAAAAAAACAGACAATGATTTATTTCACTGATTTATTACCTACCATTGTCAAATAGTCACAATTCACAACACTTACTTAAATAACAATATGTATTTAGTGCCTCAGTATATTATATACACAATCCGATCGAAAATATATAATTGAGCAAAATATCACTGCAGAAAATAAAAATTGCATAAAACTCAACAATATCAGATAAACATAGTGTTTTAAAATTGATAAACTGACAAAAACAAAATCCATGAAGAAATGTCAAAAATCAAAGAGATTATAACTGTCAGTGTTTCCACAACCAAGCTTTAGTTTTACCCTAAATAGTTTCGATAATTATTTCAAACGTTGTAGAACATTTTTCAGTACAAAATTTAGTCAGTGTGATTTTGACGTGTTTGCCTATGCAAACTTTCTATAAAGTGGCGACCGACCTTTTTATTGTCAACTCTTTATGGTCAACCAACGAAATACGACTTGACTTTTCTTGGATTGACTAATTTTATTATTCGTAGACCAAGTCAATATTTAAAATTTATAATATTTTTTGAATTACTCTTCAAAGTTTTCATTCTTTCTATAAGGTTTATAATCCATTCTAGGCAAAAGTGGCCGCTTTGTACGTTAAGAGCACGTAGCGATTTTGCCGCTGACTGTAGCTCTCTCGCTCGCACATTTCATGTTTTCTCAAGATTTTTTAAATCTGAGTGCGTAATTGAAAAATGTGTTTCGGCCACACTCAACCACTTTTCGCAATATAAGATTACAGACATTTTAAAATATATTTCAGTTTTTTGTTGCTAAAGTACAAAAAGTTGTCGTTTCAAACAGTTATTTTAACTGGCAAATACGATAACTTTTTGTACTTCAGCAACTCGAAACTGAAATATGTATATGTTGAAGTGTCCGTAATCTTATATTCCGAAAAGTGGCCGACACATATTTTACCTCTTGAGAAAACATGAAATGTGCGAGCGAGAGAGCGGCAGTTAGCGGCCACAAAACTACGTAAAACTAGGTATATTGGCGTAATAAAGAATAATCAACCTACCTAAAACTGTATCAACAATATTATTAAGACAGCAATTGTGGCAACAATAGAGATTCAAAGTTTAAAAAATCCTTGGGGGGGGAGGCTGGTATTAGTAATTATTTATATGATCTACCTACGTTGCAGATTTTTTTGACAGTAAGTGGTTCTAAATAATTAATGTAATATTCCTTGTGGCCAAGTGGCCAGTAGTAGCCTATTTCATTAAATTCACTTAGTATTCTGAGAAGGTATGATTCACACCACGGATGAATGTGGTGATTCTGATTACCTTGGCGTGATAGCCCAGCGAGCCGTAGACTGTACAAAAAGCTACTCGATGACTCGACCGTGGAGGTCGTTAACTGTCACGTCACTAAGTAATCACCCCAAAAAAAGGGTAAATTTTGTAAAAGTAGAACACTATCGCACTAGCGTCATCTTCCATGATATTAAGAACTAATCATCAGTAGGTTACTTGTTGTGAAGTCAAGATAGCACCACCTTCCATACATTGGAAATTTTGTCTACGCTGACACTAAGTTACACCCCCCTGGTCGGCAGCTCAGGTGAGTCAGTCTTTCCACGAGCTTGTCCGGATATATTTATTATAGCTGCCGCCATATTTCTACCCTACATTCTATAATTGTAAAAAAAAAATAATAATAAGTAAATAGCGGCTTCTTCGGGGCACGGTCCTCGACCTTCGACCTTCGGCACGAACCACCTCAGCAAATCCCGGACGTGTCCTCGACCCACCTGGACGTCGTGCACCTTTCCGCCTGACCTGCAGAGGGAGCTCTCCCCTGGGCCCTTGCACTATCCGCGCCACCATCGACGTCGGTCTACACGGACACGCGCCCGTGCCCATCAGCGCGTCCCGCTGGTACTACGCTACGGCGCTACGTCGGGGGTCTGACTGCGTGCCACCCCTGCGCCGTCACGCTGAACCACGTCCGTACTGAACCACGTGCCCTCCTGTGCTCCGCCGGGACTCCATATCTGCCTGCCTGCTTCGTGCCTGCTTCGTGCCTGCTTCCTGTTACCCCTGCTACCTGGATCCACGTCTCTGCGTGCCTGTCCTGTTCCCGTCTACGTCCCACCCTAGTCCTACTTTGTTAGTCCTACCTAGTTTTTAACCGCCGTAGTTGTTTTCCAAATTTCTGTGCTAGGACGTGTCATTGTAAAATAAACTCTTGAACTTCAACTTTATTTTTTTATTTAGCTTTCTTCCAAATTTTGCTCCGTTACCTTCCGTAACGCGACACGTTTATATGAAAAAGATTTAACTTGTAATGCCTAAAATATAAGTATAGCTTTAGAGGTTGGTACTTAATTTTAATACTATTTGACGCTCGTTTCATTGTCATTATTTATATTAAAATCCGTTTTTCCGATCAGATTTTAATACCGTATCTATCAGTGGCCATTTTTAAAAGCTGGACGATAGCCACAATTTCCTACAAAACGATATATCGTGTGCCAGAGCGGCATGAGTGTTTCGAAAAGTTCCGGAGAACTGATGCTGATGAAAAATTGCTCGCTTTTATAATAGGCAGAATAAAAAGTAACAAATGAAGAACTAGGTATTGAATTTTTTTGGAACAATTAGTCCTGGATTATATGTTTCATACCCGTAAATATAAGAACAATTTTTTTAAGATGGGGCGCCACTGAGCTTACGTTTCGCGTTACGCATGGCAGTTATTGAGTTAACCTTTACCTTACTAATTATTTATTATGTTCTAATAATATTGTAAAATATGTATTTTTATTACCTTTTTAAGGAAAAGATGTGCATAAACTTAGTTAACATACATTGACTTCTTACATATTTATTAATATAAAGATTAACATAATATTTCAATTTAATGTTCTACACTTCTACAGTCTGCGCGTACAAAGTCCCGGGCAAAATAGCAAATAGTAAATATTCTGGATCAATCTCAAACAAACTAAGCAAAGTGTACTGTGGTGATTAAAAAACGGAAATATGAAAAAAGAAATAAACATTCATAAACTTAAGGATACCAACATTACCAACTAGGAATCAAACCTGGAACCTTTAGCTCAGAGACAGGATCGCTGCCATTATATCAAACGGTCATCACACGATTATACGGCACGTACGACTATTATTCACCGAATAAAACGTAGTTACTTTATTCTTAGATTTCGCATAACGACACAAAAGTATCGTAATTTACTTTCTTTTCTAGCTAGTGTTAAAAGTTTGAGTGATTCAAAATATATTTTTAATGTTTACTGAATTTGGATTCGTGGAAATTCTAACTTCGAAGAACCGCGAGAAAACTTAGTTCTGGCGAGCGGCAGCAAGTGAAATTATTCAGTATTGTAATAATGAAAGACTTTGTGAGAAAATTTCTTGACTCTTACTAGTTGAATTGGAGTTTGGATCAAACGAGTATTTCCGTTCCTACGACAAAACAATTTGTTAATTACTTAATTTGTATGAGGAAACAAATTTTATAACAGTCTTTACCCTTATTCTTAAATAGCTTAATTTACAAGTAAAGTGACTTTATAATTATTAAATTGTTTAAAATGTCCCTTTCAAATAACAAGAACAAAGCATTAAACAAGGTTATTTTTAGTATATACGAAACCTGAAAACTGTTTGTTCAGAATCAGTAATAGAATTGATTGCAATATTTTTAATATCATGTTATATTTTGACCATATTTACAAAACCATAATAGAGAATAATATGTATCAATATTTTTTGGATCAAAATCAAAACTATAGTGCGTGAAAAAATCAACTGTAATATTAAAATTTTTCTTGTGCGTTTTTCGCACAAAATGCACACCTTACTAAAATGTCTCGTGCACACAACACAAAGCTTGTAACTTCGTGAGTTTTCAAGGTATCATTATAATTTTTTTTATACTGATTCTGAAAATGAAAATATGTGACCTTGTTTCAGCTTTCGTATGTACTAAAAATAATGTTGTATAACTATAGAAATCTAAAAACTGTATATGAATTCACGTTGTCATTTAAGGTCGAGTAGGTATTGCGCTATTTTATGGAACAACTTTTTTTCGCGATATCATAGTTGGCCCCATATTAGGCCGGCCACACACAGACGGAATCTCGTTACGGAATTCCGTACATACGTGATTCCGAACGCAGCAATTGCATTCAAAATCTATGGGCAGCCACACACATGCGTTATTTTTCCGTACGGAATCTTCATACATTGTCGAAATTACGTTCGGAATTCCGTTACGTGATTCCGTCTGTGTGTGTCCGGCCTTAAAAGTTGCTTGAAATCATGAGTGGAACCACTCCACTGCAGGAACCAAATTATTAAAATTTCAAGCTGTATATTATCTTATAAAATATTTCAATCTTTCTATTTCTATAAAAACTGTCTAATTTGGATTTCATTTCAAGACAGTTAAATTTTTACACAATTTACTGAAATTAATATGAATTTAATGTATTTATGAAAATACGAATAAGAGATGAATGTGCAGTGTAAGTATAATTTAGTATAATTTCCATTCAATCATGTTAAATTGGCATCTAAATTGCAAAAAAATATATTGACGAACAGTGTGATGAAAATGAACATTTTTGTTAACACCGTAAAAAATATAATTTACTGAAAGTAGGTATAAAGGAGAAAAAAATATCATTGAAAATTTCTTCAAAAATAAAATTAATAGAATGATGAGAATTCTTCAGAAAGATTTCGATGACGAAAGCCATAGGAGAGCTATTAAATCAATTTGAACGCGAAAAACCATAACTTGTTCGCAAAACATTAATAAAGTTCTCAATGTGAAAAGTTTATAAGTAATTCCTGAAATGGAAAAATAATTGGATCGCTGTTTTTGGATGTTCAAATGTTCGTATTTATTCATGAGTTTTATAGGAAGTTAAAAACAGTCGAGAAGTATTCACCTCTTAAACTTACGAGCTCACTACACATGAAATAAAATACTTAAACGTCGGGAGAATAAAAAATCAAACGAAATCCTAACTAATTACCAAGATACTTTCAATAAAACCGCGCTAGTATCCGTTGAAAAAGTGTTTTTTTAACACACTTGCTCGTAAAGTGAGCCCTAATATATCGTTTTAGGGCCATAAACCGAGCTATAACAAATACCGTATAATAATATAAAAAAATCGGCTAAGTGCGAGTCTGACTCGCGCGCGAAGGGTTCCGTACCAAAAACGGTATAAAAATCACGTTTGTTGTATGGGAGCCTCCCTTAAATATTCATTTTATTCTGTTTTTATAGTATTTGTTGTTATAGCGGCAACAGAATACATCATCTGTGAAAATTTCAACTGTCTACCTGTTGTCGTTATTAATATAAAGCAAAAAACGGCAAAAAAATACGTTTGTTGTATGGGAGCCTACCTTAAATATTTATTTTATTATATTTTAAGTATTTTTTTATAGCGGTAACAGAAATACATCATCTGTGAAAATTGTAACTGTCTAGCTATCACGGTTCATGAGATACAGCCCGGTGACAGACAGACGGACAGCGGAGTTTTAGTAATAGTGTCCCATTTTTACCCTTTGGGCACAGAACCCTAAAACACTAGTACGTTATAGAATTATCCCTACAAAGTTAAATTAGTACCCTACTGCAAGTTCTATGCGAGTAAACAGAGCATTCCCAATTTATTAATGGTTATTTTTTTTTCGTAACAACAAAGGTTTTATCCGCTGAAAATTCATATACATTTTTGGAATAAATAAATGTGTAAGTCCTCAATTAAGTCCAACAAATATTTATTACTAGCTTTTGCCCGCGACTTCGTCTGCGTGGACATTCGGAAAATCGCCATAGCACCTTTGATCGAGATAAAAAGTATCCATGTTTTACCACCGGCTATAACTATTCTGTGTGCTATTCCAAATCTGTTCAGCTGGTTTTACGTAATTGAGTAACAAACATCCAAACATTAAACTCCACATTTATAATATTATTAGTTCCCGTTCCCGATCTCGTTTTCATTCCTGTTCTCGTTCCCGTATTATTTGTCCATAAAAAAATTGAACTCCGTTTCAGTCCTTTAGGTTTTGAATAATGTCCACCGTGTCGTGTTGGACCCTAAAATAAATGCCATTTTCGCAATAAACATCCCATAAAACCTCAATACCGACATCCATATCGATTTGTTTGCTTATTTGTTTATAGAAGTACTCCTACGAGGTTTGAAATTTAAATGTCCATTTAATTTCTTTTTTCCATATAAACTTTGTACCCCCATTTCAACCCTTTAGGGGTGGAATTTCCAAAAATCCCTTCTTAGTGGGTGTTTACAATGTATAAAATATCTATGAAAAAAATTTCAAGTCTCTAGGTTCAGTGGTTTGAGCTGGGCAATAGTCTATCAGTTACCCCTTCACTTTTATATAAGAGATTATCAAATCACTACATAGTATAAAACAAAGTCGCTTTCTCTGTCCCTATATCCCTATGTATGCTAAAATCTAAAAAGTACGCAACGGATTTTGATGCAGTTTTTCTTAATAGATACAGTGGTTCAAAAGGAAGGTTTATATGTATAATACATGGTGTCAAATTCCACACTACACCGAAGCGAAGCGAGGGCAGGTCGCTAGTTATTCATAATCCACAATATTTTGTTATAAAATATTAAAATATTTGCATTTTATCATTTAAAATTATAATTTTGAAGTAGGCTGTATGCCCCTTTTTTTGCCACCCCTTTGTTTGCAAAATACTCTTGCATTGGGCGTTTAAAAAAAATCTGCGCGCCTTTTCCCATACTTTTAATATTTTGTTTTTGTCGTATTTGTACGGTACTTATATCTATTCTGTGGTATTTGTTGCAGTGTGGTAAATTACTTTTTTTTTCTCCCAAATATGTTGAAAAACCTCGTATGAAGCTCGTGAGCTCTTGCTTATTGCACACTCGGCTGAGTTACGCCCTCACCTGCAGCTCGGGCTGCAACCCACAGCCTTGTGTATGCAATAAGCAACTTGAGCTAATTTGTCTTATAATGTACTACCTATTATATTTTCAAGTAAAAGAAGTATATTTATGCGATGATTTATGATCTTTTCAAGTATACATTTACTTTTTTATATTTATACCGTTTTTTATCGTTTTAGAAAAGTAAAAATATGATTGAATTATTAAGAAATCCAACATTTAAATTTGTAATTAATTAAATTTAATACGAGTGTAGAAATGAAAGAATTACAATTATATTTAACTTAATGTTTCGTAAATCATTACATGAAAAGGGCTATGAGTGACAGACAGACGGAAAACAAAGTAATCCTTAAAGGGTTCCCTTAAATCTTTTAGGATATGAATACCTAAAAATGATTTATAGCATTTTATATTATTTTGTAGAAGGCAACACTGGATTCATTTTGGTTTAAAAAGCAACAATTTTGAACTTTACCGCTAAGTAATGAAAGACTGATAATGTTGTTTTTTTTTAAGTCGTAACTACTTTGTAATTAGTTAAGTTTAACTACTACGCACGTTTATGGTGAAACCACTGGGAATTAAAAAAACCTGGTAAGTAAAAAACCTCGTGCTATAATACTTGTTATAATACGACTATTGGGAGGGTGCGAAGGTATAATAATCGATCGCAGCGCTCATGGTGGCAAAAAGTAGAAATAAAGAAGGCTCTGTAATCTGCTTGAAGACGATATTTAATTTATTACTAGCGATACAGGTATAATTATATATGTTTATTATCACTTAGTAAAATTATTAAAGTAGCTTTATCCTCTTGTTTTACAAAATCTACAACTAAAAAAGAAGTAAACAAACCCTGATATAACCAAAATAAAACACTCTTTTTGAATAGATCTTACTTGCCATATTTAATTTAAATGACCAAAAATGATTTCACAACACTTTGTCCACCCAAATCATAGTAATTTTGAAATTTACATTAATAACACAATATGTATAGTATTTTTTAACATTTTGTCACAATGCCGCCATTACATATCAAAACGGTCAGGTCAGAGCCAACAAAGTTGCAACACGCTAGGTGGCGCTAAAAGCGTGCACGGAGCCAATAAGAATGATTTTTTTTTCCTTTATTGTGCCTTATCCGTACTGCAAAATTACATAATTTTGGACGGAAAATAAGGCCTATTTCCATTGTTCCCCACTGGGGGATGTCGGGAAAAAGTGTTTTTTACATTTTCTTTTACGGGGTAAAAGTTTTGGGACAGAGGGAATATGATGAAAATACACCATAGGTTTTGATTTATCCCAAGGTTAAGATATAATGGTCGTATCTTGGTTGAGTGGTAAAAAAATAATTTCAGCTATTTACACAACTGCCCTTAACAGGAGTGAATTGTGTTTAGGGATCATTTATGTATGTAAATTCCACCATCACCACGCAGGTGTATCAATAGTATTGCAAAACAATTTGAAATAGACCTTTTCAACACTTCCTCAAGTAAGCTTAAGCGAATGTTAAGTGATAGTTATTTTTCTAACAAATAATTTGTAAAACTTTAGTAGGTACTTGTTTATATGTAGCTTTAATTACTGTATTGGATGTAATACTTACCTAAAATTCTTAACATAACGTAGGCTAACATTTTTGTAATTATTAATAATATTTGGCTATATGTGGATTCGATATTTAGCTTGTAATCGGCATTCGATATTTATTTAAGTTTACCACTTTCTTTTTCAAACTAGCTGTTAGCTTCCCGAAGATTGTAAAAATAAAAATAAAATAAAATAACTTCTAAATGCCTGAACAGATTTGGATGTGTATCATTAGAATCCTTACATTACCCTGAGTGATACTGGCTATAGAATAAAAAAAAAACAATATGGTTGTTGCATGACGCCCTTTTGTTGTTGCCGCCTAATGTTTTTTTTTTCAACTTAAAGGCTTTGATGAGAACATTCCAAACGTATCAAAATATTGAGAGCAAAAGTTCTCAAAAACTTTAAAAACTGACAGCCATACTTGAATTTGTCAAACGATTTCTGCTTAAATACTTTGTGTTCTAGCTTAACATAAAGTATTTAATCTGGAAACAATAAATTCCCATTTTGGGTTTCAAAAATACTAAATATAGCGTACTGAAATACTAAGTAGGCGACGGACTGAGGGCGACTACAAATGTTGAAAATATTTGACTTTAAAATATAAATTGAGTAACTAGTTATTCAAAACGGGCGACCAAATTACCATTTGGGCGACAACATAAGGGCACACAAAACATTTTAATTTTGGCATATATTTTATTGAAAAAAAATGACTATTATCCTAATTGAGATGACAAAAATTCCATGTTAGGCAGCTTAAATCAGTTTTATAGTTTCCTACTTGGTATAATAGTTGCCCACTCAGTATTTTTGTCTTAAGAATTTTCACTGCTAACTTAAATTATTTATCTCCCACAATGAAGTCGCCGTAATAGGTTTTACGTATTTTTGTAATCCACTGTTTGTCGCCCGTTTAGTTATTTTGTCGTCCAAAAATAAACCGCAATCCCATCGTTTAAATAAAATAAAATCCTTAGTGTTTCTATCCATTCAAAACTTCTTTTAGCTGACAAAAAAAATGGATGCAAGAAACTTATCAACTTTGTTAGAAGGAAGAATATTTACTAATTATATTTGTAACTCAATATCTGCTAGTTTAAGATATTCATAGTAACATTACATATACAAATATTGCATTTTCATTAGCCTCTAATATTCAAACATACCAATGTTGCCTCGAGAAATATTTTACGTAAACACAATAATGTTTTGCAAGTTCCACGATTACTTTTTAACATGATATTTTTTATTTAGAGAAGCTTAACAATATTAAGTAATTTGACCGTTTCCTAAAATTAGAAAAACAACTCAATTCTGTTTAAAAAGTTAGGAAAATAACAAATATAAGTTTTTGCGATCGGAGATATCTATTGGGTTTGGTTTTATTTTAATGTTCTCTCCTTTTAGGGTTCCGTACCAAAATGGTAAAAAAGGAAGAAAGGAAAAGGTTATGGAGTGACTCAGTCTACCTGTCTGTCTGTCTGTCATAGCTGGATATCTCGAGAACTACTAATGGTATCAACTTGAAATTTGGAATAGTTTAAGATAACATTTGCCCATCTATTTTGCAAATAAGAAATGAAATAAAAAAAAAAAAATTTTTTTTCAACAGGGACTGAAAAGGGGTCTTAAAAATTTGAAGTGAGGTGACTAGGGCATGTGGGGTATCATATGAAAGAGCGCTGTTTGCACATTTTAAAACATTTTTTTTAGGCCGCATAGTTTTCGACTTATGATGAAAAATGAAAAAAAAATACCGTTCCCCCCCTTATCTCCGACGTTTGCAAAGGGAAAAATCTGAAATAATCTATGTGATAATAGTTTATGTAAAGATTACAGGAAAAATAAAACAATGTCTCAATATAACACACTTTTTTAGAAATTAAAAAAATAAACTAAAATTCTTTAGTTTCACTACCAGTCAACAGATGGCGCTGTCCTAAGAATGCTAACCTAAGAAAAAAATAGTTCCACTATCGGTCAAGAGATGGTGCAACCTAATACTACAATAATAAATTGGTGGCTGGTTCTAATATAATTACCCACTATTTGCCGTACGAATAAACGAAGAATAAGTTCCTACTTAGTAATATAAACAGTTTGCAATGTGGAGTGGCTGAAACGTTTTTCCGTCACCATAAGCAGCTGTGGTTAAGATTTGTAAATTAACTGTCCGCTTGTTCGCCCTTCCACCTGTCTGCCGTTTATCCTACTTTTTTAAAGACTGTACTAAAGTAACATATCCAAATATATTTATGATTTTACGGAACCCTCGGTGCGCGAGTCCGACTCGCTCTTGACCGGTTTTATTTATTTTTGGCGTGGCAATAATCTACTGTCCTCTTCAGAGAGTAATTTTTGCCAGTATCAAGTGTTGAATAGTTCAGTGGTAGGTATTCAGTTTACATTAGAATGCGGGTGCATCGCATTCCAATGTTGCTTGGAGGCTTTGGCACCAAGTATACCAAGACAGTTTACTCAGTAAGATCAGCCGAGGTTGCCACCGCTACAAAAAAAGTCTCAGCTTCACACAACCAAGATCGCGCCGATTTCAATTATCCTACATATTGTTCAGTTGCGTAGACACTTGTACCACAAAACTGCACCAATTTTAAGACACAAATATCCATTATGAATCAATTTACAAATAATTAAAATAGTCACCGAACCGAACTCGAAAAAATGGCACCAAAAACTCCAAAAACTCCTTGTTTTATTTAGTGTTAAAATTACTTAAAAAAATATTTTATGAAAATAAATGAAATTAATTTTAGAATTTTTATAAAGACTTTAAATGAGACTGTAGTAAGTAACTTTGTTAATACATAGCTTATAATTAGATATTATTGAGTAAACTTTTATTTAAGTTTGATAAAAAACGTGTGAAGATAAGAAGATTAAGAAGAAAAGAATTCCTACTAAGAAATTGTGAAAATACTTTAAAAAATACCATATAATGTTACTATATATCAAATTACGGATAATGATAGTTACCTAAATTCAAAAATAATAAAATACTAACATACCTAAGTATCCCTGAAGTTATTAAGTTAATAAAAGAAAAATTATCTTTGCTTAAATATTATCATTCTAAAAAAATAATGATTACCACAAAAGTAAATTTAAAAGAAAAGTCTTATCATAGTTATTAATTTGTAAACATAAAATCGCAGTTTAATTTAGTACAACGCCATTAAATTGACAATGTACAATAGAAGTGACTAATTTCAGAAAGCTTGCAGTCAGAACGACGTATTTTAATCTGTAAAAGGTTCTCTTTTCTATACATTCTCGAGTGAAATTTCAGCAGATTACTGAATATTGTAAATTTAATCGCATTTCAGAGGAAAAAATGCAAATGCACAACAAAAAATACTCACTTTTGCGAAATTCTTAGCGGGAAAATTCAGTTTCACAACTTTTAACTCTTCCGGTTGTTCACAACAAAACAAAATTCACAATCACTAAACTAAAACCTTTTTTGTCACAAAACAAAGCGTTACAAAAAAAAACTAAACTATCAAAACTTTTCAAAACAAAAAAACAATAACAGTTTGAGAGATGAAGAGCGCTTAAAAACTTTGTTCGAATTTCAAATTGTCCCGCGCGGCAGGCATGCACAAGCGGCGGTGTGCGAGATTGAACTAACGGCGGGGCCGTACGAAGCGGATTCCTTTGCCTAGTTGGTACGTGCATCTAGTAGACTATCAAAGCGTGAATATTTACGTGCATTTCGTCGATTTCGTTAGCACTGCGATAAATATGGGAAATTATCAAACCAATATACGTTTTAACTATGCCACGTTCCAATTCCAATTTTTTTATTGATATATTCCACCTGTATAGAGCATTGATTAGCGGAAGAATTTCATAAATCATGTTTTATATTCAGTATTTTATTTGTTTAGTTGAATATCGAATTATGAAATTTAAGTTTTAGAAGATAGATAGGTACCTAATTTGAAGTTTTAAATTATTTTTGAAAAATTGAAAATGATTCCTTTTTTATTTAGCTTAGGCTAATTAATTATCTTAATAATTTTAGTTTTTAAAAAATATACCAAAACAAACAATGGGTTTTAAGTTTTTATTTCTGCTCAAGTAAAACTATTTCCCTTGTCCATATACGCGAGAAACCGAGAGAATGTAGAAAAAAATTAGCTCAAGCCTAGATTTTTCCATTTCAGATATTCAATAGCATTGACCGGAAATAGAGTTTCAGCCACAGAGGACTAGTTTCTACTTTTGTCTATGGTAGATGTACAAAACATAAAAGAAGTTGGGTTTTTGGCACGAATTTGTTCATTTCGGGAAAGTCAATAGTGAAAGTTGTGACTATAATATTGGTGTTAGAATTTTTGTGTCTTAATGTGGCACTCTGAGCGAAAGTGGCGCCGCCCGCGGTGAATTTAATAATGTTTTACGTACAATACAATACAATACACAATTTTAATAATGTTTTACGTGGAAGTTTTAGGGCCCACAGTCAAGTATTTTTAGACGGTATCGTTACATTCCTACGTAGTCACTACTAGAAGTAGATAGGAAAACTGCTAAAAGTGGCCGTTTTTGACACATTTGCTATCTACTTCTACCTTCTAAAAATACTAGACCATGGGCCCTAAAACTCCACGTAAAACATTATTAAAATCTTTTTCTATTAATAACTTATTTAATAAAAACCTATCAGGTCACGCCACTCTTGGTCATACAACCGTCTTATCTTAAGTGTTCATATGGTACACTTTAGCGCCGCCATTGAAAAAAAAATTATAGTGCTTAAATTAAGATGAAACAGTGAATTATTTTCTTCTAGTGCACTCCGAAAAAGCTTTGTAATACTTTTTATCACTTCAACAATATTTTCTAGTCTGTCGTTTAGTTTAGTAGGGTATAGAGTGTAAGGCCGCTTTTTCATTTTTTTATCCTTCAAACTCCGGAAAATTAGATAAAATAGATTTTCCATTGTTGTGCTGCCCGATCGGGCCGCTCATGCAAGCGTTGACAACATAACCACCCCTGTGGTCTAATGGGTTCGTCCACCCGTGTAAGACGTAGGGGTCCCGGGCTTATATCTCTTATTATATAGTCCGCCTGGCCAGCCGCCACCATCTTACCTAAGTCTGACGCCATAACAACAATTTAACACGCACGCTGCGGCAACAAAAAAACCTTAACTTTCCTATATCGATGTAACAGGTTCTTTAGACCCGTTACGGTGACTTGGCGGCTGTGCTTTATCGCGTCGAAAAGATCTGTTCGACCTGCTGTTGTTTTGATGAGATTTTCTACGCAAATATGTAAATATTCATGTAGTTCTTTAATTTAATGTGTTTTTAATAAATCAATTAAGGTACAAATGAGATCGTAGCAGAATTGGTTGATAACATAATATTTTAGGCATGTTTTAATCTATCTTTAATCCTTAAAACCCGATACCCGCACTAGATGTTCAAGATATCGATAGAAATTTAGGGATGTGAGCAATAAGAGACAAGCATTATCGATAATCAGTTATCATATTTATTGGGTGTTTGACACGTAATCATTATTACAACACTGCAAGCAAAGAGTTATTATACATGACGTGTTTTAAAGGTACTTTTAAAAACACTGCTTGCACCCGGTCAGGTGCTTGTTGTGCTTATATGGGGCTGCTGAATCATTTAGGTAAATTAGGAATAGTTAAGATGAATCAATTCATTTGGCTGAATCAGACTAGTGAATAACTTCAGTATAGTGAATAAAGATTACCCATTTCTGATAAAGGCTATCGATAACGACTGCATACGCGCGCAGCACTAGCAAATTTAGGTGGTAATTCAGTGCGGCTATCGGGTCATCGGATACCAGATCTATTCAACCCGATACCGCACCTAACGAAAATTATTTATTTGTGGTCGCTATCGGGTCGAACAGATCTGATGCATGTTTTTTAAATAAAATGGAAATATTTGACATCATAATCATAAAACAATATTTGTCTCTTTCCTACGTCTAAGAGAACTGAAGATATCTGTCCCGCACCAGCGGGAAGTCAAGCATTTTTTCTGCCGCACCGTAGGAAAGTTTTGCATCGGGTGCTTTCGACCCCATACCGCAGCGAACGTGAAATTGTTGCGTTCCGGCAGTTAGAGTTAAGATAGCCAGTTCCTCAGTGATGAGGATTCCGGGTGTAGTGCGCTTTCCACCTTCGGCCTTATCGTCGCTTAACATCAGGTGATGTGAAGGCCAAGTACTATCCCGTTGTACATAATAAAAAATAAAAAAAGCGTGATCGCGGTATTGTTGAGCTGATAGATAATGAAGTTAGTTATGGTTTTTTTATAGATAGAGCAGACAGTAGAACTTACGGGTTTGCTTGATATGTGCCAAACATAAGAATGCAATACACCCGCATTCTAGTGTACTTCTTGATATCAAAGAAATAGTACATTCCATCAGAGAACGGGAAGTTAGCATTTATTCGATTTTATTCGAGGCAATAATAGCGTCCCGTACAAGGCTTGTATAGTGCTTTTCTCAAGAAATGCGAGGAAGTAAAATTTTCTCAGTAAAATGTATTTTTTTATTGGTTCGTGTGATCATGTTAAAAGACCGGACGTGCAACCACAAAGTTTGATAAAAACAATTTTAGCTGATGAGTACTGCGATGCCTACCATTGTGAATTTAGAATAACTACTTCCCGCACTAGTGCAGGAAGTACGTAAGTATTGAAATTATTTTCCGCACTGAATTTCAAATTGAGAACGTGATGAACCAGACCACCACGTAAATGTGTAATGACCATATTTCAGTGAAAAAATAATATTACCTACTCTAAACTTGGTTGTATGTCATGAACATAATCGTAATGGAAGAATTTGTAAAACAACAACAACAGCAAGTATACAAGAAGAATAAAAGGGGTTTTCTAGACTTGTTCACGAAGTAAGTACCTAATGAAAGCTTATGAGGTACTTTTACTTGATTGGCAATTAACGTTCCTACCTAACGAGTATGTGGTACAGTCCACTGCATGCACGGCTACCAATATACGTTTAATTCTCTAGTCTAGACTCTTACTTTTTTATTGCGATTTTTTTTCACTAAGTAGGTAGGTATACGAATTTAAAGCAGATTGTGAAATCGCCAACTTTTTGTTTTGACGTTAAGGGTGAGGCCAGACGAGCGTAATTTTGTGAGTTATGTGAGTTGCGAAATTTCGATTTCATACAAAAGCCCAACCCATTTTGCGTCGCCGCGTGGCAAAATAAGGCTTTTGTATGAAAACATGAAATTGAATGTATCACAAAAACGCACAAATTACGCCCGTCTGGCCTCTCCCTAATACTAGGGGTATGATTATTCACGGTGCAAGTAGCCCGCGCAACTTGTGCAGGTTACATGCTCTGTGGAAACACGTGAGCGGGTCCAATTTCACAGCACTTTTCTGGTACGGAACCCTAAAAAAATATTTGCACAGAGAAAATCTCATTCGACTTATAAATGTATGTTTGAAAGGGTCTTATAATAATAATAATAATCATCATTTATTTCAGAATTAATATACATCCATAATTTGTTCGTAACAATGCACTTATACTATGTTAGTAAAATTTCATTATTAAATGATTGATAAAAACAATTAAAAATAATACAGATTACAATTATTTTACGGCACGTCCCAACGCCATAACATGCGCAGAAACCCAATGTTTCAGCATCGGCCCGTCCACCCTCTGTACCCTTGCAGAATGTTGTTGGCGCTGCCGCGCACGCGGCGCATCAGGGAGGCTACTCGCTTACGAATACTCATCTATTCGCGCTTCCGCAAACATCCCTGACGCGCTACAGTATAGCGGCAACCTCAACAGCATTTTGAAAGCATTATTATATTGTACTCGCAAGGCGCTGAATGCCCTTTGAGTATAGTCAATCCACAGGCTGCAAGTGTAAAAGCTCTGGCAGTAAGCCCTAAATAATGTTAATTTTTACATCTTTTGAACACCTAGCAAACCTGCGGACCAACATGTTAATAATATAATAATATATTTATTCCAAAAATTACATTATTTGTTGTATAATTTACAAAGTCTTCAACACTAGGCTATGCCTGTCCAATGGAAAGTCTTTATTACAATTTAACTTAAACGAAATGTTACTCCTAACAGCCAGCGCCCTGCGTTCCCTTTCTTCATCCATGTCGTCCTGTGAATCTGTGACCCAGTGCCCCAAGTACTTAAAGCTTGAGACTACTTTGAGTGTTCTACCCCCGAGTGAGACTGATGGCACCTGTGGGTATTGTTTAGCACCTGCCTTAAATATAAGTAGCTCTCTTTTGATAGCATTATATCTCAGACCATGGGCCTCTGCGTAACGTTCACAGATGCACAGAAGTTTTCTTAGGGCGTTGATTGATGGGCTCAGCAACACCATGTCATTAGCGTAACTAATATTGTTGATAAACATTCCATAAGCGCCATCGCACACGGGAGACTTTTGTCTCCGCAACTATTTTGTCTCTCACATGGTTTGTATGAAAAGTTGCAGACGACCGCGTCGCTTCGTGTGCGCGCTTCCATATAAACCCGTGGACTTGAGACAGAGACAAAACAGTTGCAAGGCGACTAAGTTGCCCCATCGCACACGGGAGACTTTTGTCTCCGCAACTATTTTGTCTCTCACATGGTTTGTATGAAAAGTTGCAGACGACCGCGTCGCTTCGTGTGCGCGCTTCCATATAAACCCGTGGACTTGAGACAGAGACAAAACAGTTGCAAGGCGACTAAGTTGCCCGTGTGCGATAGCGCTAATAGCATCGAAATTGGTTTCTCCTCCCAAATCTCACTTAGAATGTATTAATTTATCAGTTCTCATGTGTTGAACTTGAATGGGACATAAAGGAACTTAACTCATATACTTAACTATCAAAAATGCATAATTATGTCGCTACGATGATTTTAATAGCTAAATAATATAAAAAAATTGTTTACTTGCCCCAATGTTTCACTTACCCCACTTGATTTTTAGGGTTCCGTACCCAAAGGGTAAAAAACGGGACCCTATTACTAAGCCTCCGCTGTCCGTCTGTCTATCTGTCTGTCTGTCACCAGGCTGTATCTCATGAACCGTGACAACTAGACAGCTGAAATTTTCACAGATGATGTATTTCTGTTGCTGCTACAACAACAAATACTAAAAACAAAATAAAATAAATATTTAAGGGGGGCTCCCATACAACAAACGTGTTTTTTTTTGCCGTTTTTTGCTCGATATTAATAACGACAACAGGTAGACAATTGAAATTTTCACAGATGATGTATTTCTGATGCCGCTATAATAATAAATACTAAAATCAGAATAAAATAAATATTTAAGGGGGGCACCCATACAACAAACGTGATTTTTTTTGCTGTTTTTTGGTACGGAACCCTTCGTGCGTGAGTCCGACTTGCACTTGGCCGGTTTTTTTTAATGATATTGATATTCTTGTACAAGAAAAATAAATAAAAAAACAGTTTATTCCATTTAAAATGAAATGAAAAAGCTTTGCTTATTCGAGCAATACGACATCAGATTTTCCAGATCACTGATATGGCGGCAGATTTATTAAAGATCTATTGAAGCATGTCAAATAAAAATAGTATTTTTTTATTAAAATTTATAACTGTTATTAAAAAGTCTTCAATAAATAATAGACTTATATTTCATTAACAACCTTAGAATAATAACATCTAGAAGCCGTGTCCTCATATGCAAAGTGAGGCAACTAATACTGAGCCAAAATAGCTTAGCTTTCAGATTTATATCCTTCATACGTTACCTAATCGTAACTAAAATCCAATAATATCGTAACTAATTTCTTAAATGTAGGAAAATTGAAACTGTTTTGTACTTATTTGGTACAATTAGGTAATAATGGAGAATAAAGATCAAAATGCGTGGAAATGATGTTACACATAACTACTATAAGTACTTTGTTGCCAATATAATTAATTTTATTTGAATAAAGCTATTTTTGACTTTGACTTTGAAATAAAAATCTCCTTTTTGGCTGTTTTAGTTGCCTCACTTTTGACAGTGCGTTTTGTAGAGATCTAGCGTTTTAGGTGTTATTACTCTAAGGTATCAACACAAAATTAAGACGCACTTTATTCGTAGGTATTAAAAGACGAAATAACTTATTTATTACACAATTTGTATTATTACGTTTTTCTATTGTTTTTAAATGTTTTATAAACGAAAACCTATTAGGTATTTATTGAAAATAAAAATAAAGTATAACTTGAACTCCAAAGATTTAAAACATTCAAAATATTAATAAATATAGAAGAAGAAAAAATCCACATTTGAAAGTGGCGTCGTACAGTTGCTATAAGTATTGAAATTTCAAAAATATATAGCCAGTGTCACTTTAGATACTGCAAGGATTCTAACGATACCCCCCCCCCCCCCCCCCCCCCATACATCTAAATCAGTATCAACATTTAGAAGTAATGGTGGTATAAAGAAACTCACATACCCACAATATGAACTCTTAACACATTCACTCCTTTTTGGGTAGTCGTGTAAAAAATAACGCAAGCCAGAAACTTATCCCAAATTGGTAGGTAGGTCTGATGTTACGATTCTACAACACGGAAGCGCGTAATATATGACGTCATAAAGCGTAGCTGTATTTTTAAATTATACAGACGATTTCCATAACTTCTTTTGACATACCACACCTACCGCCTACCGCCCATTAATCTTGCCCTACCGCAAACCCATTTTTCCTGACAAAGCCACCCCAGTATTTTAAATTTGAATTTTTATTTTTTAAAACAATGTGGGTTTACTTGTTTATTTTTTACGAATAAAACGGAAATTACATACAACACGGCCTGTTACTTGACTGAATTATTATAAATAAGGAAGTACTTATTTCTTGAGAAAACACTAAGTTATCAACCAATATCACAAGATATTGGTGTCGATTCGGGTTATTCCCAAAGCTCCACAGCTCTATTGTTTTCAATAAATGTAATTTCATACTTTGGTTCCTAACGGGTCCATGACTTTAAAAATTAAAAACCGGCCAAGTGCGAGTCGGACTCGCGCACGAAGGGTTCCGTACCAAAAAACAGCAAAAAAAATTACGCTTGTTGTATGGGAGCCCCCCTTAAAAATTAATTTTATTCTGATTTTAGTATTTGTTGCTATAGCGGCAACAAAAATACATCATCTGTGAAAATTTCAACTGCCTACCTGTTTTAGTTATTAATATCGAGCCAAAGACGGCAAAAAAATTACATTTGTTGTATGGGAGCCCCCTTTAAATATTAATTTAATTTTGTTTTTAGTATTTGTTGTTATAGCGGCAACAGATATACATCATCTGTGAAAATTTCAACTTTCTAGCTATCACGGTTCATGAGATACAGCCTGGTGACAGACAGACAGACAGACAGACAGACAGACAGACAGACAGACAGACAGACGGACAGACGGACAGACGGACAGACAGACAGACAGACAGACAGATGGACAGCGGAGTCTTAGTAATAGGGTCCCGTTTTCACCCTTTGGGTACGGAACCCTAAAAAGCATTTTCTTTTCCAGCGGGTCCATGAGAATATTTGGTACAGTCAACAGTAAAAGCTAAGTATAGGTAATGATAGAAATTAATATTATTTATTATAAAATAAAATAAAGTTGACTAAATGAACAAGGAGTCTTTATTGTAACAGACTGTCTTTGGATTAGACGAAAAAAAAATCAGTTTGAGATTATTTACTTCTAAGTTTTAAAATAATTACAGTAAATCATCATCTTATACTAAAATAGACAGCATTCAAAAACCACATTTTTGGTTTAATTAAAAATGTATTTAAAGCACCAGGATCAAATAAATATGAAGAAGGTTAATTTTCCATTTTTTTTTGTTTTTTTATTTGTTTGATTATTAAATATATGTTTTTCTATCCTTTGTAACGAAAACGCCTCCAAAGTACCAGAATCACATAAATATAAAGAAGGTTAACTTTTGTAATTTTCAAAACTCATGAAACTTGAAAATTATGAATGTTAATCTTCTCCATATTTATGTGATCCTGGTACTTTGGAGACGCTTCTATACAAGAAAGAAAAAAGAAAAATAAGCGGTTTGAAATTATCGTCGCATCTTCGCATATAGCTTACATTAAACAGGTGGCGGCCCTTTCTACAACGATAATTAAACCATTCACCAAAAATAAATATAAAAAAATACAGTCGACTTGATAACCTCCTCCTTTTTTTGAAGTCGGTTAAAAAAATCGCAAACTCTCTTGTATCGTTTTTGCTGATTGTACTTCGGATAAATCTCGTGGACCCGTTGGGAATTCATGTATGAAAATTTAAAAAAACTGCCATTTCGAAAAATTATCAAAAAATACACAGACGCGAAAAATTAACAAATTTTTTTTTTGGTATTTGAGCATTTTGTTTGCTAACGGTAACTTTTTTTCAAAATCTGTGAATGCAGTTCAGAATATCTTAAAAAGTTATGGAAGGTCTCTCAGCAACGTTTTCCTGTAACTATAACGGTTGAGGTACCTGCCCTTAATGTACCGTCTCAAAAATCCATCCTGTATAAACCTAACTGATCTAGTGGCTCTGTGAACTGTAGACCTCGCGTCTGTGTAATGTACCGTCTCAAAAATCTACCCTGTATTACAAAAATGGCCCCCCATGGGCCCTACTCTTCGAGTTCACATCAGGATCGAATAAAAATAAAAAATCTGTTATATTGGTACATTGAAACGGTTGCTATGGTTTCTATTGTACTGTTTTGACGTTTACTGTTTACTCGATATTCGTCCAAGCTCGTTAGTATTTATCACGAGTGTCGCTGAACCATATTGAAAAATGAAATGTAGTATCAAAATCTATGGCTGAATCGTAGTTCCGTTCAGCCTGGCGCAACTCTCTCAGTAAAAAAACGATCTATGAAACAGAAGCGAATTTTTAACCCGTCTAAGTTGGAAAGAACGTTGACAATCAACAAAGCAGTAGATAATTGACAACATTCGAGTTTAGGCGTATTATACTTCGCCGCATCAAAGAGTATTCTTCATCTTTGACCGTTTTACAGCCATTGCCGTTTAACGTTTCTCTTTTGTTTGTTTTCGTTGAATTCGCTCACGCTTTTTGTATGACACTCCCGTCTCTTATAACGCTAGTTAGTTAACTCTTTGGTTCCGTTTTTCACCATTTCACAGAAAAGATAATAGTACATTATGATATAAGTGCGGTACGTTGAAAATTACAGCCGAGGCGATATTGCTAGCCCGAGCCGTAGGCGAGGGCTACAAGAAAGCAGAGGCTGTAATTATCAAAGCGCACGTATGTCATACGACGTTTTATAACATATTTGCGAGGAAATAAATAAAACTCGGACTTTGCACCTTTGCTTGTTTTCGATATGATTAAATTTTGATACGCTTGTAAGTATCTTATCGGTCAATTTTTCGGGCAAGAGGCTTAGAGTAGCCTTTTTCGCTGCCTCTGAGACTTCTGGCGGTGTTGAATCAATAAATTCATCACTACTTGACGACATTTTCAAATAAAAACAATACAGCAAAAAAAAATTAAATTAGCAATGCGCGCGCATCAGCGCTTTTTTTAAGGCAAAGGCATAAAAACAGCCAGTATTACTAATAAAGTAAATTAATATTTTTGTGTTTTTGTTACAGATAAATAGTTGTAATTTATTGTCAACATTAATTAAATTAAATAATTAAATGTTTATTTATTATATTTTATCTCCCAAAGTTAATTTTATTCATAAAATGTTGACCTCTTTTCTGACATAAAAACTCTTTGCTAAGATTTAAAAAAGTACCGTTCGTTTTAGACGAAGCATCTTGATAAACCGTGCGGTAATGTAAAGTAAAACGCACGGTTTATCAAGGAAACCGTGCGTTTTACTTTACATTACCGCACAAGTTCGTAATGAGATACAATACGATATTGAAATTGGTGTAATAAGAGACCCTTTACGAGCAAATATGTTATAAAATAGTTTTTACCCTGTGGTTTGTTTGACTGATGTTTCGCTTTACAATTTTTGTCGACTGTCACAAACACGGAGCAGCAAAAAATAGCAGACCGAACGCGGAGATGTGATGGGAGCCCGAGAAAGCTATGCGTTAGAACCATGTTAGAACAGGCTGTTTCATATCTGTTTCGCTTATCGTACAACTGACATAGCATGGCGGAACTACTGCGGTATCGCTGGCATTGTTTCGCGGCGGAGGTGTGCTACAGGCGTTAGGTAAAATTTAGGTGAATAATTTGACTTCTTAAGCCGCGTTGACATGAAGTACTTGGACCAAGTAACTTGAAAAAGTAGCTTTTTGTATACGGTGACGTCAAAGTGCACTTAGATTGCTCGTTTACATGATCAAAGTAGCGTCCAAGTAGTCATCAAAACTAAAGGCCCAAGCAGACTTGGATAAAAGCATATGGTCCAAGTTTACTTTGATGAAAATTATTTTGATCCAAGTGCGCTTTGATTACTCGTTTATTGATCCAAGTAGTCATCTAAACTACTTGGTCCAAGAATACTTTGATTATGTCAACGCAGCTTTACAAAGAAGAAATAGGAACTTACAAGACCATTACCGTGTCACAGGCTGTTTATCCCACTTGTTTCAGTTTTTCATCTATCTGTTTTATTCTATTTTTACTTACTTACTTACTTCGCTGGCTCAGCGACCCGAAGTGGATCTTGGCCTCCGACATCAAAGCGCGCCATCCTTTCCTGTCTTTTGCCAGATCTGACCAGTCGGGCACATCCAGCTCTTTGAGATCTTTGGCGACTTCGTCCTTCCAGCGATATCTCGACCGGCCCACCGGGCGACGCCCGGAAGGTTGACCAAGGTATATGCTCTCTTTACAGCTCGAACCTCTCCCATTCTTTCTACTATTCTTCTATTCTATTTTTAATGAAGGTAAATATTCCAATATTTAATGACAATATTGTTACGGAACATCTCGTATTTATTACGCTATCTTAGTAATCTAAATTAATGATTCCAATTTACAGCGGTGCGCAGTGAAGCACAGCCGTTGGCATGGCAGGTGTTCTTAAAAACATGAAAATTAATTAGGCTGTGAAGCAAACCGTATTGATAAGTAAGCTTGTTTAAATAAAGCTGTATTACAAATTGCAGCGTTGATTTAAATTTAAAAAAAAAATATACACTTGGCCTTCACCACACCTTATGTTAGTGACAATAGGGCCAAAGGTGGAAGCGCACTACACCCGGAATCCTCACCACTGAGTGAACTGGCTATCTTACCTCTAACTGCCGGAACACAACAATTTTCATGACGTCAGACTTAGTTAAGATGGTGGTAGCTAGCCAGACGGACTTGAAATAAGCCTTACCACCAACCAAACCGAGTACAAAATGTACCCATCTCCCGGAAATCGAACCCGGGACCCTGCGTCTTACACGGGTGGGCGAACGTCGAGACTGTTTGAGATGGAGTAGAATAAAAGGAGGTCTAGACTGCTGTTCACTGTTTATTTTCAAAACACCACACACACACTTTTACAATGCTTTTAAAACTTTTAGAATAGTTACAAATCAAGGGCAACTTATTTATTTGATTAATTTAAGTGCGAGCGCGTGTGCTGCTGTTTGGAGACCGAGAGGGAAGAGAACGTTAGAGCGGGAATGCTATACAATTTCAAAAGGTAGTTAGCTTGCTGAAGCAATACTAAACATAGACCACAGAAGCGGATAATACTAAATACAATATGATTATTTAAAGTTTGAGTAACTTGTTTAGCCTCAGTAATCGTAAATCGAAATAGTACTTATTCGTTGCTCCACATAGCTTTTTCATAAAGTTGCAAAATAGTATGGCGATTAGTTAAACTTTAAAGAACCGATATCACTATATCCAAAAGATAAGCACAATCTTTTGTTTCAGAGGCGCTTGAAGTATCATCATCATCATATCAGCCGCACGATACCCACTGCTGGATATAGGCCTCCCCTAAGGATCTCCACGACGATCGGTCCTGCGCTGCCCGCATCCTGTGGCTTTCCGGCAACCTTCACCAGATCGTCGGTCCACCTTGTCGGGGCCTACCCACGGAGCGTCGTCCGGTGCGCGGTTGCTATTCCAGAACTTTTCCGCCCCAACCCAACGGCCATCAGTTCTTCTCGCTATGTGTCCAGCCCACTGCCACTTTAGCTGAGCAATCCTTCGAGCGATGTCGGTTACTTTAGTAACTGAACGTAACTGAACTGTAAAAGTAACTGAACTGAAGTATATGTTTATTTTTAATATTTTTGTATTAAATCAATAATAAATATTGAATATAAGAGCAACCACCCGCGATAAGTTTTATTTTTATTTGAGAAGTGACGTAACGCAACGCATGGAAAAGTTCTAAATTCAACATATGTGAAATCAACGCCTGTCTTAGAGTAAGACGGGCTGGACTAAGCCGTCGCTGCTCGAAGACGCCTGTCTTCATTGTGACAGCCTAAATGGCTGACACAATCCATATTTTTTTTAAATAGTTGAACCTATATTTAAAAACTAGTCTCCATCCGTGATTCGTCCACGTGGATAGTAGAAAAATGGGGCGACCAGTTTAAGGCTGCCTGTCCATTGCCGCGGAGCTAGGCGGCGGAGTAGAGAAACGAAAAAATATTAACCAATAGGATTGCTTAAAATCTCCGCTCCGCAATCTTATTGGTTAACATCTCATCATTTCACCGCTCCGCCGCCTCGCTTTGCGGCACTGGACAGGCAGCCTTAATGACCTTCTTAGTTCTTAATATATAAAAGCTATTACTATAGAGAGATCAAGCTGTTTCCCTGGTTCTATTCACTCGAATTAGACAAAAACAAAGCTTAGATTTTAAGCTGGACTCTAACCTACCAAACTATGAAAAGTTCATCCAAATCTGTTAAGCAGTTTTTGCGTGATGCGCGCACAAACATTTAGAATTCACAGTTTTATTTATGAAGATAGAAGATAAATGTAATCACGAGTAGATTTGCAAGCATAAAACCGCTGTAACTCAAGCCCCACCCTCTCTCGGATATTCCAAGCATCAATTTGGCACATTTTCATTAAGGTTCTCGTCTTAATTGACGCGTCTATTTGTTAAGAAAAGTAAACGAGTGTTTTTATGAGAACTAAGAAGAAATTCTCTGTGAAAATACCACTGTTTTTGGACATTGATGAGTTCTGTTACCCATAATAGTTATTGCTAATGGAGTTAGGAGAAGCCAAGACATAGTATATTTTATACAGAGTGTTTGGCAATACCCTTACAAAGTCGAATGGTAGATAAATAGTACCTTACATACAACCCCCAAAAAATATTACTAACGCTAAGAATCACTTTAAAAAAATAAATATGACTGCATAGTTACAACCCTAGATTGAAATTGGGTTTTACTTTGGGATGTGAACTCAGACCAAATAAAAAAGGGAAGACGTAGTCCTCTGAACAATGCAGTGAAGCCAATAAAACTACGCCTTGGCGTGTACACACACAGTTACACGCACACACATGTAACGAAACTACGCCTTTTGTTAACAGCCAGCGTGCGAAGCGGACGTACCAGGACGTACTAATAAATTATGAATTTCACCAAAGAAAATGCCGAATTGTGTAGTGAAAAGGTGTAAAAACCAATATTCGACACATAAAAAGCAGGATGGAGTCACATTTCACACGAAAGTAAAATTGGAAACTAATATTTTCACTAATTCAAAATAAACATTAAGGTATTACTTGAAACACAAAACGTCAACACAAGTGTTGCCATGCCAAACGTTCTTTTTTAAACCTGTTATTGGGTAACATGGAAAGTAACGTAACGTTATTTGTTTCTTGTTAAAAATAACGCATTAATTATTTCTGTTTCTGGACTGTTTTTACCCACGACGGACGGAACGGAATGGAGGTGGTATATGCGTTTGGGGTTAGAATACTGTGATCCATCAGTATTTAATTAGGGGCCTATTTCATAAAATATTAGTAACTTTACTATAACAATTTACCATTGTTGTTATTGGGGTAGAACTGTTTCTTAATAATTATAAAACATAATCTCTACCCCAATAAACTACAACAATGGTAAATTACTGTACTTTTTCATACTTTTATGAAATAGACCTCTGATTAAATACTGATGATCTCAGTATTTACCACGCGTGTAGCCGTCGCCTCAGAGGTTGTTTGTTTGTTTGTCTATGTCTGTTATCATTTTCTTCGGAAACTACCTTCTGGGCCGATTTCAATGCAGTTTTTGTCGTTTTTCAAAAATTACTAAACCGATTTCGCTACGGCTTTCTGTAATGGTTTTCGGCGATGCTTCTTAGATAAGTGTAATAGTATTTTGCCGCTAGGGAGTGCTGCAGCATCATGTTTTCATTTATCTCCATAACGGTTTGACCGATTTAGATGCTGTTTTTACCTGACTGCAAGAGGGTTATGTTTTTCGCGCGTATCTTCTATCTTGTATGTATGTAATATTCTTTATTACCTCATATCTTTTAAACGACTGAACGGATTTCTATGATTAAGATATCGTTAGATTCGTCTTGTCAGCCCAATTGTTCTTAAGAAGATGGCGTTCTAAAAAACTTCTTAAGAAGGTGGCGTTCTAAAAAACCAACATGGCGGCTATACGGTGCTATACGTAGTGGAAAAAATTTTTTTTTTAGAATACTGCTGTATGAGTATCAAATTAAAGGGCTTATTATGAAGATTTCGAAAAGGTATATCATGACCGTAATATATGATAACTAAAAAGATATAAATAAAAAAATAAATTATATAATTAAAAAACCCCTGCCTGCCGCAGAAAAGACAATAAAAACACAAGTCAACTGAAAAAATGGAAACAAGACTAAATATTAAAGGTAACATAATAACATGCAGTCGGAGGTATATAATTCAAATAATTCATAATGTCACTTTCTTTATGCATGCCTCTGACAGCATGTTATTATGTTGCCTTTAATATTTATCTTGTTTCCATCTTTTCAGTAGACTTGTCTTTTTATGCAGGCGGGTTTTTTTTAAAACTAGATAAAGTATGAATTCTTTAAAAAAATTAAAATGAAAAGCAACATTTAAAACTTTGAAAAAACCTACGTCACCTAAAATAGTTATTTTTAATCCTGCAATCCCTGATGGAAATGGAATATTGTGTCTCATTTTCCGGGCTTAAAGGATTAAGTGAAAAAAATAGGTATTCCTAACAAAGGTAAAATAAGTGGTTTTACGAAAATATCTCCCAATTTAAATTAATTTAGGTAGGGTACTATACATACATATTGAAGGAAGGATGTTATGAGTTTGAATGATTGACTGATGGAAAGAACAAATCACATCATGCAACCATCAGTCACTACATTACACGGTAGGTTAATCATCAGTCACAGCCCGTGACTGTGGTTAAACTGACAGCAAAACCTACCGTGTAATGGATGCCTAACATGTCAGAACAAACATCTTGCCTTAAATACACGAAACTTTAGTATTCGTTAGGTTTATTTTTTACATTTTTCCTATTTCCTTCCTACTTCCGCCACTACTTTTAAAGCGAGCTACTCACAGCCCTGCATGCAGGGCTTTGAGAAGCTCACTTTTTCTATCTATCATTAGGCGACGGCTACACGTGTGGTAAATACTGTGATCCATCAGTATTATTTATCAGGGATCTATTTAATAAAAGAATAAAAAAGTACAGTAATTTACCATAGTAATAGTTTATTGGGATAGAATTATGTTTTATGGCAACCCGCGTATCGCCTTCGCGCCTTTTGCCGGTAAGAACTACTCGCGGCCAGTTACCGTCGCGTTTCCGCGACGTGGCGCTACAATCATCTTCACTTGCGCAGTAGGACACTGCGCAGCCGACGCACCTGCGCAGTGGGTCACTGCGCAGCTGACTCGCACCTCCGTTCGCCCGCCGCCCGCGCCGCCAGTCGAATACACGCTCTCACGCGGAACGCTTGCTCGCGCCGTTCCCGTCGGTCGCGCCAACTCAAGCCTCTATCTAGGGCTCCACGTTTTATCCGCGTGCTGTCGTGGTGCTCACACTACCGCTTAAACTCCAAGTCATTCTTTCATTTATCCTTCCTTGTGGGGGTCGTATCCCTCATTAGTGGCTGCCCAACGAAAATTATTATTCGCGCCATCGCGATTTTTTGTTAACTAATGTGAAAGTGACTTTTGTATTTCGTCCGTACATAATCGGAACGAACCTTATCCAAGATGCCTAACACTCGAAATAACAACTACGATGGCGAAAGGACGGAGGAGTCCGATACATTTACCGCCGCCGCCACCGTTGAAAGAGCTAGCACGCGCCCGCCCGCGGCGGCCATGATGACATTTTCCCAGGAAAGCGTAGAGTCCCTGCTGGCTTCACTACAGCAAACTCAAACTGAAGCTTTTAAAAACATTTTGGAGCCAGTAATGACGAACCAAATCAGGACGTCAACTCCCGTCCAGGACTCGGCCACCCTCGAGAGATGTCGAGTCACTTTCAGCGGCGCCCTGAATGAGGCCGTTGAACCCTTTATCGACGCCGTCGATGCGTACGTCGATTGCACACAGGTACAAGACCCAAACATAGTAAAAGGGCTATCGATGTTGCTAAGGGACGATGCCGCTTTGTGGTGGTTTGGTATAAAAGCTCAAATAAGCACATGGGAAGAAGCAAAAAGAAATTTAATAGCGGCGTATGGTGACCGGCGTCCGCCTCACCGCATATACTTGGAAATATTTAAAACGCCGCAGGGAACAGAAAACACAGATCAATTTGTCGCGCGCATCCGCGCCTTATTGGCTAAACTACCGAAGGGGGACATTTCCCAAAAAGCAGAAATTGACATGATATACGGTCTCCTAAACGTCCGTATACGGAAACGAATAAGGCGAGAGGAATGCAATAGTTACGCTGATCTGCTTTTCCACGCAAGGAACGTAGAAGACTCATTGGACGAGGGGGAGAGGATGCACCGCCCGCTCGCCACGTCGTCGTCATCGCTCCCGCCCGCTGCTGCTACCGCGACGCGCCGCCCGCCCGCGAGTTTGTCCCGCCCGCCCGCGAATTTGTCCCGCCCGCCTACGAGTGTTCCGCCGGCGCCGGCCTACAATACGAGTGCGCGATCGTTGCCCCCGTCATCGGCCCCACGCGCCGACCGCGCGTACCCTTCCGAAACTCAACGTGTCCCCGGCGTCCCCGCCGGCCGCGGCCCGGCCTCCGCCGAACCGACGGCACCGCCGCCGCCCAGGCCGCAGCGCCCAGTATGCTCGTACTGCCGTAGGTACGGACATTCACGTGACCAGTGCCGTAAGTTTGAGAATGAGAACCGAGGTGAGTCGCAACCTTTCTATAACTTTTCTGCGGAATCGGAAGTGAATAGTGATACTACTGATAACAATTGCGCTGACAGTTTTTACAGTATAAATAACAGTGACCCTTTGAATAATGTTTGTATCTGTAACAATAATATATTTAGTGATGTTTCACATATTTCAAACGTTTGCATATGTAATAACCTAAACAGTTGTGTTTCTGAAATTCCAAATGTTATATATAATAATCGCAATGATTGTCTTTCTGAAAATCCAAACAATTGTGTCTTTAGTGATTTGAATGATTGTGTTTCGAAAATTTCAAATGCTTGTTCCCATAATAATCGTAACGATTGCGTTTCTGAAAATTCAGATAATTGTTTCTCTAATGATTTGAATAACTGTGTTTCGAAAATTTCTAATGAATGTTTTTATAATAATCGTAACGATTGCGTTTCTGAAAATTCAGATAATTGTTTCTCTAATGATTTGAATAACTGTGTTTCGAAAATTTCTAATGAGTGTTTATATAATAATCGTAACGATTGTATTTCTGAAAATTCAAATAATTGTTTCTCTGATAATTTGAATGACTGTGTTTCGAAAATTCCTAATGAGTGTTTATATAATAATCGTAACGATTGTATTTCTGAAAATTCAAATAATTGTTTCTCTAATAATTTGAATGACTGTGTTTCAAAAATTCCTAATGCGTGTTTATATAATAATCGTAACGATTCTATCTCTGAAAATGTAAATGTATGTGTCTGTTTAAATAAATGCGATGACATGTTGGCACCCGGTAGCGCGCGCGTTTCACACGATTTGCGTCCGATTTTCAATATAAATATTTTGAACGTAAACGGTACAGCATTAATAGATACTGCTGCCAAGCACTGTATTGCCGGTCATACACTGTATGCTCTCCTTCTTAGGAAAGGTCACCCTCTTAGCTCTTCTACCAGACAAGTGAAACTTGCTGATGGTTTTGTTCGGCAAATGAATGTACTTACTACATCATTGCCAGTGAAGCTAGGTCATAGGGAAATTACTATTCCGTTTATTATTTTTCCTAATTCTAATAATAATGAAACATTATTAGGTATTGATTTTATCACTGCTGCCGGAGTGGTCATTGATTTTAAAAATAAAATATGGTATTTTAGTAACGATAATAATAAAGTGTACCCATTGTTGTTTGAGCCCGCCTCGCGTCTTGTCAAATGCGCCGCCGCTGATGTCCTCAGAGAAGATGAAGGTACTCACCTCAGGCCAGCTGAGCGGCAGACACTCGCCGAGGTAGTTGCGAGACACGAACACGTCTTCGAGTCAGGTGGTAATCCCACCCCCTATGCGGAGCACCACATAGATACAGGTGAGTGTTCCCCAATAGCCGTGCCTCCTTACCGCCTCAATCCTGCTAAGAAGGAATTGATGAAAAAAGAAACTGATAAGATGCTCCAAGAAGACATCATTGAAGAATGTGAATCAGCTTGGTGTTCTCCGGCGCTGCTGGTGCCAAAGTCCAATGGCAGTATTCGCTTCTGCGTCGATTATCGACGCCTGAACGCAGTAACTAAGACGGATACTTACCCGATGCCCCGCATCGATGAGCTGCTGCAGAACACAAAAAGGAATTGCTACATGAGCACCTTAGATCTTCGGTCTTCGTACTGGCAGGTTAGTGTACGAGAGGCTGATAGAGACAAAACTGCTTTCATATCGCCTCTAGGTACTTACCGATTTAAGCGCATGCCATTTGGCCTCAAAAATGCGCCTGCAACCTTCCAGCGCCTCATAGATCGTCTTCGCTCCTGTTCATCATTACAGAATGTAACTATTTTAGCCTACCTCGACGATTTATTGGTGGTATCAGAGGGGTTTTCTCAGCATCTCCAAGACCTCGAAGCAGTTTTCAAGCGCCTAGAGGAGTTCAACCTCCACGTGAACCGGGAGAAGTGCGCTTTTGCGAGAGAAAGCGTTAAATATCTCGGCCACGTTATAACACAAGAAGGTGTTTTCACCGACCCAGAAAAGGTGAGTGCTGTCCTCAAGATGAAAGAACCATCTAACCTTAAACATTTAAGAACCTTTCTTCAGACTTGCTCATGGTTTAGAAAATTTATACCAAATTTCTCCAAAATAGCTGAACCATTAACTCGCTTAACACGAAAAAACCAAGCGTGGACATGGGTTTCCGAGCAGTCCGAAGCATTTAAAAAACTTAAAGATTTGTTAACCTCAGCTCCAGTTCTGGTACAGGCCGATTTTACTCAACCCTTCATTCTGCGTACAGACGCAAGTAACTACGCTTTAGGGGGAGTTTTACTACAGGGGGAGGGCAAGGATGAACGACCCATCGAGTACGCAAGCCGTCTTCTTAGCGCTGCGGAAAGGAACTACTCGACCACAGAGCGTGAAGCTCTAGCCGTGGTTTGGGCAGTCGAACGGTTCCGGTCTTACCTTGATGGCCAACCCGTTATCATCGGAAGTGATCATCAACCCCTCCGTTGGTTGCTAACTCTCAAATCACCAACGGGCAGGTTAGTACGGTGGGCATTAAAGCTCCAATCCTTCGATATACACTTCCAATACACCCCAGGCAAGGCGAATGTAGTAGCAGATACTTTGAGTCGGCCAATCTGCACGGAAGAAACGCGTGACAGCTGTGGAATCTGCTCAGTTATCATCGATCTACCTACGAAGTCGCCAACCGAGTTGCGGAGAGATCAACTAGCTGATCCAGAGGTAGAGAAAATCATTAAGGATATTGAAGGTGAGGATGAACTAGGATCCCAACGATGGACTGGACGTGGTTACATTATGGACCGAGGAGTACTATACCGGTTCAATCCGGATTCCGAAAGTGAGTCCCCACAACTTGTCATTCCCATCAGTCTAAGACCCACCATATTAAAAGAGTGCCACGATTCTCCACTTGCGGGTCACCCCGGAATCGACCGCACTTACCTTAAGATAGCACAACTATACTATTTTCCAGGTATGCGTAGAATAATTACGGACTATGTAAAAGCCTGTGTAGATTGTCAAAGGTATAAAGCCACTAATATGAAGCCTCCTGGCCTGCTCCAGACACCAGTATTGAACCAGCGCAATGAAGTATTAGCCATCGACCTGTTCGGGCCGCTACCTGAAGGTGAGTATGGAGAACGCTGGATCCTATTAGTAGAAGATACGGCAACGCGTTGGGTGGAACTCTACGCCCTTCAAGAAGCAACCGCAGAAGCCTGTGCGCACATGCTAGTAGAAGAGTACTTCCTCAGGTACGGTTTTCCGCGTCGAATCGTGTCCGATAACGGTGTGCAGTTTGTCGGAGCAGTCATGAAGCAATGTATGCATGTCTTAGGTATTAAACAAAATTTCATTCCACTTTATCATCCGGAAGCAAATCCTGCTGAGCGAAAGAACCGCGATCTAAAGGTATTGCTCGGACAACTTGTCGGTAACGACCATACTTCATGGCCGAGGAAGCTCCCAGTTATTCGCTTCGCGATGAATAGCGCTACATGCCGAACAACCGGAGCAACTCCAGCGCATCTCATGTTCGCCAGAGAAATGAGGTCTCCAACAGAATCGCACCTCGACCTTCGTGCCATTCTCGAAAAGGAGAATTTTCTTCCACAGATAACTCCTTACCTCAGAACATTTCAAAGCTCCTTAGCAGCCATTCGTGAACGCGTCGAAACTCAACAAGATAAAACTAAAGAATACGCAGATCAGACCAGACGACCAGCAGAAGATTTAAAGGTAGGTGACCTAGTTCTACTCAAATCTCATGTTCTCAGCAACAGTTCAAAAGACGTTACTGCTAAATTCGTACCAAAGAGAGACGGACCCTATCGTATTTTAAAGAAGGTAAGCCCTACAACTTCACTAATCTTTTATGAAATAGGCCCCTGATTAAATACTGATGGATCACAGTACCAGACGTGTAGCCGTCGCCTCACACCCGAGTCAGAATAGCTGAATGCCTATCATAGTCTGCGTCTCTTTCATCAGTAATAAATAAAAGAGACGCTTTGATAGCCATTCAGAAAACTGACAAGTTTTAAGAGCTTGTAATGGGTTTGGATGTTTGTTCCTCAATCACGCAAAAACTACTGAACGGATTTGGATGAAATTTGGCACACAGATAGTAGATAGCCTAGATTAAAACATAGGATACTTTTTATCCCGATATTCCCACGGGAACGAGAACCACGCGGGTGAAACCGCGGGCGGCCGCTAGTATACAAATAAAAAAAAAACGGGTTGCACTCCGGGAGTGCCGGCAGAAGTGAAAACTTGAATATTAACGTTGTGCATTTTTGATATTTTGAAATTAGCGGCAAAGGATTAAAATTATTTCTTTCCTATAACTATACAGTCACACAATTCGATCAGTTTGTAATTAGAGAAAAAAAAACCGGTCAAGAGCGAGTCGGACTCGTGCACCGAGGGTTCCGTACAATCATAAATATATTTGGATATGTTACTTTAGTACAGTCTTTAAAAAGTAACAGGAAGGGAGAACAGGCGGACAGTTAATTTACAAATCTCAACCACAACTGCTTATGGTGACTGAAAAACGTTTCAGCCACTCCACATTGCAAACTGTTTATATTACTAAGTAGGAACTTATTCTTCGTTTATTCGTACGGCAAATAGTAGGGTAATTATATTAGAACCAGCCACCAATTTATTATTGAAGTATTAGGTTGCGCCATCTCTTGACTGATAGCTGAACTATTTCTTTTCTTAGGTTAGCATGCTTAGGACAGCGCCATCTGTTGACTGGTAGTGAAAATAAAGAATTTTTGTTTGTTTGTTGAATTTCTAAAAAAGTGTGTTATATTGAGACATTGTTTTATTTTTCCTGTAATCTTTACATAAACTACTATCACATAGAATTATTTCAGATTTTTCTCTTTGCAAACCTCGGAGATAAGGGGGGGGACGGCATTTTTTTACATTTTTCATCATAAGTCGAAAACTATGCGGCCTAAGAAAAAAGGAAAAATTGTTTTAAAATGTGCAAACAGCGCTCTTTCATAGGATACCCCACATGCCCTAGTCACTTCACTTCAAATTTTTAAGACCCCTTTTCAGTCCCTGTTGTAAAAATTTTTTATTTTTTATTTCTTTCTTATTTGCAAAATAGTTGGGCAAATTGTCATCTTACTCTATTCCAAATTTCAAGTTGATACCATTGGTAGTTCTCGAGATATCCAGCTGTGACAGACAGACAGACAGACAGACAGAGACAGACAGACAAAGTCCTTTTTTACCATTTTGGTACGGAACCCTAAAAAGCGTACAAAGCCGCTAAAGAAGTTTTCACATCAAAAAAAATTCTCACCTCCTAAAAATAATCTTACGCCCAAAGGAATAAGGTTGTTTTCGTAATTGTCGATCGTGCTGTGGATCTAGATGTTCCGACATCAAAATAGTAAAACTTTCGCTTGAATTTTTTTCTTTAAAGGGACTATTCTGAAAAGCGAACCGCGATAATCGACCGTCCGTACATTCGCTCGTGGACAGTATTATCGTATCGTAATGATTAAGGGTGGTAGCTCTCTCGTCTTGACAGGGTGACGATGACGGAGGAGTTGATGGAGGGGCGTTTCCCCAACACGGAATATATAAACTAACGGCGCGTAATAAAGAGCGCTGTGTTGTTCAGCGCTTTTTTACATGCTACGCATAATATCTAACCCATCACGCCCCATTTATCGCCGAAAAAGTCTTAACACTAATGGAAAATATAATTATGGTATAATAACTGAGCCACTAGTGTGGCTCAGTTGAGGTGTAGAGCTAGGTTTGTAACATTTTTGAACATTTTTCGAAATTGCTGTAATATGATTTTCCTCATATGTCTGCCATTTTAAAAAATTTCGAAAAACCTAATCCACAAAAAATCTATATAAGTACTTAACTATAGAACCTGTTCACAAAATTTTATGAGAATCAGTTGAGAAATGCGACCTGCCCCCATATTACAACCTCTTAAAACTTGCTAGTTTTCTAAATGGCTATCAATGCATCTCTTTTATTTGCTATGCAGCGAGAAAGAGATGTAACTATAGCAATTCATAAACCTGGCAAGTTTTAAGAGGTTGTAATAACGGGCAGCCAGTCATAATGAAGGAATTTTTGCCGAAGCTGAAACGGAGCCGCATCGCAGTCGCTTCGCGCTTGCTCGGTCAATTAGATCTGGAATACAGTCCAAAATAAAGTAAATCAAAGAACGAATATCGTCCGCATTATCGTGGTTTCTTTTTCATAGTAGGCTATCAGGACGCTGAAATTCAAACGTCTCGGAAAGATTGATAGTTTTATTCGAAACCGTTTCAGTACACGCTTTTTGTTTCTGCTTTTTGTTAAACAAGATTTGTTTAACCATTTTTATCTTTTAACGCAAAAGATAAATGATAACTTTATAAGATGTTTTCTTTGAAGTATGAATTATTACAAGCGAGTGCGTTACAAAATGGCTTGGTGTAAATATTGATAACTAGTTATACTGGAGGAAAAAAAATCTTCACAGATAACCACTTATCTGGCTATGGTTATCTCCAAGGAACAAGGGTTTTTTTCAACTAGGTACTTACCTAGATCGTTTTGTTAAAAGTAACATTAATAACTAAGTACAAACTTTTATGGTTTCTTAATGTTATATTGTGTGTATTTGCAAGTTAAATGTTAAAGGAAATAAAAAGTATCGATGAAACAGTTTAATAGACAGGCTAATATGGTGTTAGTTTTCCACTAAACTACAGACAAATAAATAAACCATAAATTCTTCATCATGTAAATAATGAGGGAAATGCTGGCCATAATTTTCCTGAAGCGATCATTTTTAATTTTGGCTTATTTATTGTAAGAGGCCTTAGATCGCAAACCTTTTTATTAGATTGAGTTAAAGAATCCTTTTGAATTAATGACAAACAATACTGAACCTTGTGACGTAGGTAATAAGTTTCTGACGGTATAATTTATAAAGCCTACCGTACCGTCCGCATTGTACACCTTCTACCATCCCTATGAGTTACTTTGTGAGATTAATTCATTTATTCTGTACTGAGGTCAACTCTATTTCGACCACAGACTTAAAAGTATATAGAAATTACGGGTCAATACGGATCATACCGTGACCATAAAACTGTAAAAAAATGGCTTAGAAACTGTTTTGCTATGATGGAAGATGGGCACAGATTATGGAAGCTGGGTATACTTACTTAATGTCTAATTTCAAAATCTATCGCAATCGCTTTCATTTGACAGGTGGATGTAACATATTGATACTTCTTTTTGGCACAAATAATAACATACCAAATAAATGTAGCAATGTGCCACTCCATCTGGCAAATCAAATCCTAGTTATCATATTTGCCGCACGACACAGCATTTGCAGGGATTTTGCACAGATTGCAGGGTTTAGGCCTCCCCCAAGAATCTCCACGACGATCGGTCCTACGCTGCCGTGCCCGCATCCAGTGGTTTCCCGTAACCTTCACCAGATCATCGATCCATGTTGTCGGGGCTTCGTGCGGTGAGTGGTCGCCATTCAAGAACCTTTCCGCTCTAATGACAATCAGTTGTTCTCGATATTTGTCCTACCCACTGCCGCTCCAGCTAAGCAATCTTTTGAGCGTTGATTAGGGTTCCGTACCAAAATGGTAAAAAAAGAACCCTTATGGTGTGACTCAGTCTGTCTGTCTGTCACAGCTGGATATCTCAAGAAGTACTAATGGCTACGAACAAAGATACTAAGGAAGTGTAATTCTGCTCAAAAACTAGCACCACGCAAACTACAACCGAGTGGGCGGGGCTAAAAAAGTACAACCGAAGCACTGTTTAGTCATGTCTGTCACGCGCTCGGTGACGGTCGTTAGCGTAACGACAAAAAAATCATTAAAAAGTGGTAAAAAATGACGTCATTTGTGGTCAAGTGGTGTAAAAGACCAATAGAAGGCATCAAAACAAATACGGTCATATCATATCATTGGTAAGTAAAATATTTTTCGTTATTTAGAAATATCTATGAGCGTATACATGCAAACTATGGTAGCTATTATGCAACAAGTGTTCAGTCACTTTGTGGGGCAGAGTCAAATCTTCACGTTCACTGCTATCACAGATTTTTAAACAAGAATAAAACTCTCTCATGAATTTCAGTACAACAGAAAAAAAGGAAAATTAAAATCAAAATTTTGTAATGCTATAAAAATGGCGCGTCCTGCAATATACAATCCATAGAAAACGATTAATCTGATGTAATCTCCTTGCTTTTTATCATTATACAGGGTGTAACAAAAACTCTGTCCAATCCGTTAAGGGATGATTAGGTAGGTACCTATAAAGTTTCGATTCTATTCACGCAATCCTTTTTGATTAACAAGTAAAAAAAATCCTTGGTTAAAATAGAATAAACGAAAAATGGGGAACCCACATTGCAACACCGAAGGCAGCGGCACGGCACGACAAGTAGTGACGTCATAAGGTCAAGACCGTCAGAACACAAAGTAATGACAATTTCCAGAAACTATGATTTTTATGCAGCTCTGAAAACAGCTTTTTAATATGGAGTTTGATTCGCGGATCGTTCTGCTGGAACCCCAATGTGAGATCTGCTGCGAAGATGCTACTCCATATTTCCACCACCAATAGCAATACATGCCCAGCAACTGTGAACTAGATTGTCTCGAACACTTTGGAGCACACCTGTATTCAACTTAATAAGTACAAAAGTGGCTATTATTCGCAAACGCATTACGGCTTCACTCTCACAAATGTTTTTAAACATCAACTGTTAACATGACCTCACAAATAAACCTCAAGGGGTGTCAAATCTGGCGATCGCGCTGGCTACGGAGTTGATCCACCTCTTCCAATCCACCGTCTCCCATATTGCTAGCTTAGGTAATCGCGCACCGGTCAATAAGCATATTAAAATAGTCTGCATTTAAAAAAGATTTCTGGCAAGAATAAATTTTGACTTGGTGGAATACGCTGCTATAAAAAAAAATATTCCGACGAACTGAGAACCTCCTCCTTTTTTGAAGTCGGTTAAAAAGATGTCGCAATAAGAATTTTGTACTGCCAATTAAAGCATGCTTTTTTATGTGAAAAATAAAAATAAAGCAACGTATTAATACGTTTTTCTTTATCAGTCACACCTCTAAAAGACGTATTGAGGCGTTGCTTTCGCCAATGTGATAATTATCCACATGATATTATGAAAAAAAAATCACTGCATAATACATTCTCTTTTATTAAGCATACCTATTTTATTTCAATACCTTACCTAATTCTAGTCCTTCTTGAAATCAAGTGTCTTACCAATTAATATGATCATCATTCATCAACATCATCATTTTATAATTTTCATAAAATAAAATAACATTAAAATCATCACAGCCGAAAGACGTCCACTCCTGACATTATGTCTCTTTTAGTTTTCCAGAGCGACTAGCTGCAGACGACTTACATTCAGCGTATTCGAGCGATCTTTACCAAGTCGTCTGTCTACATAATAAAACAAACATTATATCTAACAAATAATAATGTACTAATTTCATAAAACAATTTTATGATGCCGCCCACCGCGCCGGGCCTTAGCAGGTTAGGTGTACTGACTGCATTCTACATTACACCGTCCTCGCTTCAATGACAAAGGCACGACAACGGCCCAATGAGTGACTCGGCGCGAGCCAAATATCCAATCATGTTTGATCTGCGTTCAAACCCCGGCCAATGGAAAACGTGATATGCATTAGAATACAACCTAATACCGATTATGCGTACATTGTAATAAGGTATGTTTTTACTAGTTCATTGTTGAGTTTGCGACCTTTTTGTGTTACAGAATATGCGAAGGTGCCATTTTTTAAGCAATATTTGTTAGGAGTTAGGCTTCCTTAGTTCTAGATATGAGCGCCGCGCCGGCGCGCCGCCGCCGCCGCCAATTCTGCCGCGCCGCCGCCGCCGTGAAAAGACAACGGCGCGCCGAGCGACAGAAAAGATTTAAAGAATCAGTGTGAACAAGCTCGTTTTCATGGTAGGATAAGACGCGTTACACGTTTGCATCAAAATGGCCACGTCTTCGTCGTCGTCGTCATTAGAAGAACAAATTGTGAACATCTTTAAAACAAAACTGGATAAAATTACCGTTTCTTCGTTTTCATAATTGAAGTCTAATAAGATGATCGAAGTCTAATAAACACAGTTACTGTTGGACTATTACTTGGCGTTCATCGACTATGAGAAAGCCTTTGATTCGATAGAGACCTGGGCGGTGCTGCAGACTCTCCAGAGGTGCAAACTGGACTACATGTATATCGAAGTGTTGAGGTACTTATACAAAAATGGCACCATGTCGGTCCTATTATAGAACCAGAGCACAAACCCCATCTAACTGCAGCGAGGTGTGAAACAGGGAGACTTTATTTCTCCGAAACTGTTCACAGCTGCGTGGTCATCTTGAAGTTCTTGGACTGGAAAGGACTCGGTATTAACATCAATGGCCAGTACCTAACATACCGCTGTTTTGCCGATGATATTAGTTTTTATGACTGAGACCATGAAAGACCTGCCCCCTAATCACGTAACTTTGATGATAATGGTAAGCGATGATGCGATTCACGATGAAACGCGCTTGCCTTGAAGATACCTATTCACTCGCGACTTGAAGGCCCCCAGATTTTACTATCAGGAAACACAGGCTCAAGCAAGGTGTTCCACTCTCCGATGATACGGTGATGAAGGAAAACGCTTAGTGCGAGTCTTTGGAATATCCACCAAAAAAACGGTGGCGCTGATTCGTACGTCTGGTTGTCTGATGGAAGAAGGGAGATGGTGGAATTAGGTTGTGCAATTCTATTGCACACTTGGCGAAATTTATCTGATAAAAAACCAATAATCTTCAACCGCGTCTGTGCTCGAGGCTTTTCAGCTTACTACAAAAAAGATTATCGTTGCTGATGATCTTCCTGGCCCTTCGCTAAATGGATTCAAGCATCTGGAGCTGGTATTTGGCGGAGCCATCCCAAAGTTGTTGACCATTACGTATACCTAGGACAGACAGTCCAGTTAGGTTCGTCCAACTTCGAAAAAGAGATCTCTCGTCAAATTCAACTGGGATAGGCAGCATTCGGGAAGCTTCGAAAAATCTTCGCGTCCAACTTACCTCAGCAGAGCCTAAAGATAAAAGTCTATGTCCAGTATGTTCACTTAAGGCAGTGAAAAGTGGTCGCTAACTATGTCTCTCATCTCAATAGAGAGCCATTGCACGATGGGTTACCTTCTTGGACGAATAAGGTTACCTTGAGTCTTCTTACCTTGAGCTCTCTAACCATGCTCGGCATTTCCCTACGTGATCGAATTAAAAATGAGGAGATCCGTGTAACCGACATCGCTCGAAGGATTGCTTGGCTTAAGTGGCAGTGGGCGGGATACATTGTGAGAAAAATCAATGGACATTGGGGCGGGCGGGGCGGTTCTGGAATGACGACCGCGCACCGGATGACGCCCCGTGGGTAGGCCACCGACAAGGTGAACCGACGATCTGGTGAAGATCGTAGGAACCCTCTGGATGCGAACCAAGTAGGACCGATCGTCGTGGAGATCCTTGGGGAAGGCTTATACCCAGCAGTGGGTGTCGTGCGGCTGATATGATGTAGGGTGGATGCTCTTATGTCCGGCCCCCACCCAAAAGTCGGCACTGTATTCTATTTCTGTCGATAACAGTGCCTTAGTACTATTTAGGCACAGTGGGGATTTTTTATTGCAAAGTTTACACCGATGAATAAATTAATTTAAAGCTGGAACGCTGGAGCCAGTTGTCACTTGAACGAGTGCGAGCGAGCACATCGACTAATTTTCTACAAAATTGATACTTTCCGAGCCTCAGTTGGTAAGTAATAATTTAAGTATCATAGTACTTAAAATTTGTTATTACAATGTAATAGATTCTGCATAATATTTGACATAATTTTAAAGTGATTTATCATGATTTAATTGCATATTTTAAAAGAAAACAGGGGTGCCGGCCTAAGGAAAATCGTTAGTATGGAGTACTTGAGGTCGGCAGGGGGTGCCGACTTTTGAAATTCATTTATTTCTAAAGTTGGCAGGGGTGCTTTAGAAATTAGTGTATTCCTAAGTCGGCATTTTAAAAATTATGTAATAAAACTGTTTGATTTTAAAGTGCATTTATTTAAATGGACGGCGAATACAGTTGATATCAATAATAACACTATGATCTGAATGTTTTTCATGTACACAAAAGATTCTTACTTTATTAAAATACATCAAAATTAAATAATCAAATTTGCAGACAAAGTCAGGCCATAATACATGTTTTCCTTGACGCATTATTTAAAAAAGGGAGGTCCGACTTTGCGAACACAAATACCGAAGATGGGCACATAGGTGCCGAGCTTAGGAAAAATTTCACTTTATTTTATATTTTTTATAAAATAAATACTTCTATAAACAAATGCAGGTTTTCTAAAAAAAAATATTATCGTACTGAAACTGCTCCATACTTATGACGCGTCTACGAACTTTCAAAGGTGATTCAACCCTTAAAGTGCCGACTTATAGAGCATCCACCCTACGTTTTTTAAATTCTAATAAAAACAAGTATTTCTGATCGATAAACTATGTCTTTTTATTATTTCCTGTCAATAAATTAAAATAAAAACATTTAGAGGTCACGCCGCCGACGGCGCCGCCGCCGCCGACCCAAAAAAGTCAGCGCGCCGCCGCCGGCCTTTTACCCATCGGCGCTCATATCTACTTAGTTCTTATTTCGTTGACTAATGGTATCAACTTGAAATTTGGAACAGTTTAAGATGACATTTGCCCAACTATTTTGCAAATAAAAAGAAATAAAAAAAATATTTTTTACAACAGGGACTGAAAAGGGGTCTTAAAAATTTGAAGTGAGGTGACTAGGGCATGTGGGGTATCATATGAAAGAACGCTGTTTGCACATTTTAAAACATTTTTTCCTTTTTTCTTAGGCCGCATAGTTTTCGACTTATGATGAAAAATGTAAAAAACAATACCGTTCCCCCCCCCCCCCCCTATCCCCGAAGTTTGCAAAGAGAAAAATCTGAAGATTACAGGAAAAATAAAACGATGTCTCAATATAACACACTTTTTAGAAATTCAAAAAACAAACAAAAATTCTTTAGTTTCGCTACCAGTCAACAGATGGCACTGTCCTAAGAATGCTAACCTAAGAAAAAAAATAGTTCCACTATCGGTCAAGAGATGACGCAACCTAATACTACATCCTACAATAATAAATTGGTGGCTGGTTCTAATATAATTATCTACTATTAGCCGTACGAATAAACGAAGAATAAGTTCCTACTTAGTAATATAAACAGTTTGCAATGTGGAGTGGCTGAAACGTTTTTCAGTCACCATAAGCAGCTGTGGTTTAAATTTGTAAATTAACTGTTCGCTTGTTCGCCCTTCCACCTGTCTGCCGTTTATCCTACTTCTTTAAGGACTGTACTAAAGTAACATATCCAAATATATTTATAGACTGAGCGGTCATGGGATTTTTGGTAACGATCAAGGAAAAGGTTAGATTCATTTTCATGGGTTGTAGAGTGGTCCCCTAATGTGAATGATCTCGGTCTGCCTGCTCTCAGTGGTTGCAACTTCGAGTTATAGCGCTTACAAGAGGCATCATTGTTACGAAAAAAAAACGATCAGAGAAATGGTCAGTTTTAGTATATATTCAAAGTATGTCGTCTCTGCAGATGAAACAAGTTGGTCTGCCGGCTCATAGTGGTTGCATTTCTGAGCTATGACGTGCGCAAGTCACGTCATTGTTACGAAAAAAAAACGATAAGGGAAATGGTCAGTTTTAGTACCCATTCAAAGTATAGTATCTCCACGGGTGAAACAAGTTGGTCTGCCGGCTCTCAGTGGTTGTATTTCAGAACTATCATTGTGTACGCAAAACGCTTATTTGTAGAAAAAGCTTAAAAAAACTTTGAAAAACGGGACAATAGGCGAATTTTTAAGTGCACACCGGCCGCTTGAGTATCTGTGACTGTATGAGTCCCCTCCCCACCTTAAGGCATCTCTACACTCGCGCGCGAAAAGCCCCAAACCTCCCGCGAAGCATAGTGTGAAACCGATTTAAATCGAATCCACACACCCGCGCGTGATTATGGAGAGGTCTTTATGCCTATGCCACTGCGCACCACCCATCCCCCGAGACGTCCAGCTTTAGCGTCAATAGAGATGTTCGATCCAGGTGCCTTGTATTGATATTTCGGATCGCCATGGATCGTAATTCACTGTATCGATCCAGATTATAGAATCTGGATCAATAGGCATCGGTTACACGCTCGGTAAATACTGTGGTCCAGCGCCATAGAGTAAATTTTAACCATGGAAAGTAAAATATTGAACATTCCATACAAATTACTTTCCATGGTTAAAATTTACTCTATGGCGATGGACCACAGTTAGTCTAAGCGGTCACGGGATTTTTGGTAACGATCAAGGAAAAGGTTAGATGCATTTTCATGGGTTATAGAGTGGTCCCCTAATGTGAATGATGTCGGTTGGTCTGCCTGCTCTCAGTGGTTGCAACTTCGAGTTACAGCGATTATAAGAGGCTTCATTTTTACGAAAAAAAACGATCAGAGAAATGGTCAGTTTTAGTACTTATTCAAAGTATGGCGTCTCCGTAGCTGAAATGATGTGGTCTGCCAGCTCTCAGTGGTTGCATTTCAGAGCTATGACGCGCGCAAGTTACAACAAAATTTTTTTTCGTCAAATTGTATTTTTAAATATTCAAATCGATAGAACTCTTTATTATAATGAAAAAAAAAACTTAAGCCATTTTTGTCTAAAATGAATAGATTGGTCGGAAAAAAATACTTTATGTTTTTTTTTATGGAGTGAGATATTCAATGTGCTCTTACGGCCAATTCCTAATTGTTTCTGCCTCAAAACTACTTCTGCGTCAATATTTTACTGTTATTTTAAACATTTAAATAATCCTACACTATCAACGCGCGCCAAAAAATTGTCCGTTTAATACATATTGGATTTCGAAACAGTAACAAATTGTAATTTTTAAAAACTGATTGTTTTGTCGTTATTTATTACTTTTTCATCAATTAAAACACAATAAAAGCCAACAAAACTTTTGATCACTATTATTACTATGGGATGACTTTTTACCATAATAAATCAAATAAAACCGAAATAACAAAATGCAGCGGGATGTTAAGTAAGGCCCAGGCGGGTTTTTACAAACTAAAATAGTATTATTATTTTACAAGGAAAAAGAAAAAAAAGAGAAAAGGTTAATTCAGATCAATGATTAATATAATATTCAAATAATTGATGTTTTTAAAATATTAACGATAGAAACTAAATTTTATTATGATTTTTAAAAACCTTTATATGGCTTTACTTAAAAAAATAGGCTCGTTTATAAGTAATTTATAACAAAATTAAAGATTTTGAAGATATATTAAGATCAAAATTGTATTTATGAACATTCATAGAAACAAGCAGAAACTAAAATCATCAATGTTTTATTATGCGAGAGATAATAAGAAGCACCAGTTAAATTATTTTCATACATCCTCCGCCAGGGATTGATCAAGCTGTGATTTGAAGACGGCTATCAAGAAAGTAAATGAAGGAGATCCAGGGGCCGTACCGGCTAAGGAATCGAACTTCGAAAAGTCTGCCGGGTTTCAAACTAAAACAGATAAATCGAGCCCCAATTGGGCCAAAATGGCGAACCCTAATTCATGAGTTCACACAAACATCCATATCTTCCAAATAACTTCAACAAATAGTACAAAATGAAATTCCTTACTTCAATTTATCTTTTTTAATTTGAAACTCGGCAAAATTTTCGAAGCTCGATTCGTTAGCCGGTACGGCCCCAGATCGCAACATGAGAAATCACGTAAATAGCATTAAAAGGTATGGAAATCCTGAAAAGGAGAACTTTGGTACTTAAAATGCTGTTCAGATCACTTTGATGTATCATCATATCAGCCGCACGACGCCCACTGCTGGGTATAGGCCACCTCCAAGAATCTCCACGACGAACGGTCTTGCACTGCTCGCATCCAATGGTTTCCCGCGACCTTTACCAGATCGTCGGTCCACCTTGTCGGGGGCCTACCCACGGAGCGTCGTCCGGTCCGCGGTTGCCATTCCAAAATCTTTCCCCCCCAACGGCCATCGGTTCTTTTCGCTATGTGTCCAGCCTACTGCCACTTCAACTGAGCAATCCTTCGAGCGATGTTGATTACTTTAGTTTTCCTGCGGATCTCCTCATTTCTGATTCGATCACGCAGAAAAACGCCGATTATGACTCTCTTCTTTGCACGCTGGGTGACCTTGAGCCTCCTTATGAGACCCATAGTTTGCGGCCACGTTTCACTGCCGAAGTCATCACTGACAACACACACCGGTCATAGACTTACGTCTTGAGACACTGAGGTAAATCGGACGGAAATATGTTTTCGAAGCTGCCCGAATGCTACCAATCTGAGTTTGATTCGACGAGAGATCTCTTTCCCGCAGTTGGACTTACCTAACTGGACTGCTTGACCTAGGTACTTTTACATAATGGACAACAACTCCTGGTGTTCCCAACATGAAATGGAGTGGGCACAACATGGGCATTCGATATGATTTTCGTCTTATATATGTTTATCTTGAGACCCACTCTTTGGGAAGTACTAACGGAGATCTTCAAGCATTGTGTTCAAGTCTTCCAAGGTTTCAGCCATAAGAACTATATCATCGGCAAAACGAAGGTGTGTTAGGTACTTGCCATTAATCTTGATTCTGAGTCCTTTCCAGACTAAGAGTTTAAAGATATCATCCAACGCAGCTGTGAATAGTTTCGGGGAAAAAGCATCTCCCTGTCTCACATCTCGCTGCAGTTGGATACGATTTGTGCTCTGGTTCTGTACTCGGATCAACATGGTGGCATTTTCGTGTAAGTACCACATCACCTCGATATACCTGTAGTCCACTTGGCAACTTTAGAGAGACTGCAGCACCGCCCAGGTTTCAATCAAATCAAAGGCTTTCTCATAGTCCACGAACGCCAAGCATAGTAGCAGATTTAATGGATGTGGTCTATGGTACTAAAGCCTTTTCGGAACCCGGCTTGTTCGGGAAGTTGGAAGTCGTCGAACTTGCGAGCAAGGACCGGAACCGCTTTCCGTTAAAGGGATTTTTGATTGGGTATTTCATAGACTTGTTTTCAAAAACCCTATCAATACGGTAACCCTATCAATACGGTAACCCTATCGAAAGGGTAACCCAAGTAAGCACTCACCGAATACGAAAACCCTATCGGGGTAACCCTATGAAAGCTTTATGAAGGGGTTTTAAAACGTGTTCAAGCAATTTATACCTAGTTTTCACCTGGGCAGAAGGACAAGGGGGCCTATTTTTTAATCGCTCTTTTCTACTGATTTTCGTTCGACATTTGACTCAAATGTATGGAGGTTGAGTTAAATGTCGAACGAAAATCAGTAGAAACGAACGCTCGACGCCAGCCGAGCGATTAAAAAATAGGGCCCTAGAACCGCTTACCGTTAAAGGGGTTTTGATTGGGTATTTCATGAACCGCTTACCATTAAAAGAGTTTTTGATTGGGTATTTCATAGACTTGTTTTCAAAAACCCTATCAATACGGTAAGCATAACGTCGACTAACCCTATTGAAAGGGAAACCCTATCATTTGGTAAGTTTTTTATTAGGATTTCCCTATTAATTAGGTTAACCAAAAAAGGGGTTTTCCGGTCGCTGCTAGCGAGCGAAACGATCAACGCATCAAAGTTACTTTATTTGTATAAAAATTAAATTGATAATATACATATTTAACATTATACATTGGGTCTTATTGTATGTCTCTAGTTAAGAAGCTATGTGTACAAAGCCCTGTAAATTTTAGTAATCTTTATTTAATTTTAATTATATTAGGTAGTCTATTCTTTAATATTAGTTAAGTCATGTTACGTGTGGTAATAAAAAGTTAATTTTCTTTTAAATAAGGTGATACAGTTATTTAATTAAGTAAATCACTTAAAATTTTAGGTCTTCTTTGTTTCATTAAAATAAATGTAAGAACATCAGATAATGGTATTGAAATTAGCTTTGTAAATTGGCTTATTATATTCGTTGTGTTTTTGGATGAGTTGTTTGATGGTGATGTGATATATTGTATTGTAGTGTTTCCTGAGCCCAGCCTGTTTGATTGGTTGATTTTCATCAAGATTACCAGATACCATAAATAAATAAAAATAAATAAATATTATTTCTAGTAAGACCTTTGCAAAGACCTTGTATGTGTTTGAAATCAGTGAAATGGGCTTGTAGTTTCCTATGTCCTTCCTTGATCCTTTCTTATGTAAGAGTATTATGTGTGACTCTGCCCATTGTCTAGGTATATTAACCGTGCGTAGTATTTCGTTGAAAACTTTAGCCAGTATTGGCCGCATCTCTTCCGCAATACCTCTTAAGACTTCGTTAGGAATTTGGTCAGGTCAAAACAATTAATTACAACTCAGATATTTATAGTCTTTTGTTGAGAACATTTTAGCTTTATATTTTAGTTGCGTTGTAATTATGGTAAAAACAATTGCATAATAGACATTAACTGAACGTTTTGTTGGCTTTTCTAGTGTTAAAATGGATGAAAATAATAAAGAATGGCAAAAAAACAGTTTTTACTAAAAATACAATTTTATACTGTTTCGAAATCCAAGCTGTGTGTGTAGGGGACCACTCTATAACCCATGAAAATGCATCTAACCTTTTCCTTGATCGTTACCAAAAATCCCGTGACCGCTTAGACTAACTGTGGTCCATCGCCATAGAGTAAATTTTAACAATGGAAAGTAATTTGTATGGAATGTTCAATATTTTACTTTCCATGGTTAAAATTTACTCTATGGCGCTGGACCACAGTATTTACCGAGCGTGTAACCGATGCCTATCGATCCAGATTCTATAATCTGGATCGATACAGTGAATTACGATCCATGGTGATCCGGAATATCAGTACAAGGCACCCGGATCGAACATCTCTATTGACGCTAAAGCCGGACGTGGGGGGGGGGGGGATGGGGGGTGCGCAGTGGCACAGGCATAAAGACCTCTCCATACTCACGCGCGGGTGTGTGGATTCGATTTAAATCGGTTTCACACTATGCTTCGCGGGAGGTTTGGGGCTTTTCGCGCGCGAGTGTAGAGATGCCTTAAGGTGGAGAGGGGACTCATACAGTCACAGATACGCAAGCGGCTGGCGTGCACTTAAAAATTCGCCTATTGTCCCGTTTTTAAAAGTTTTTTAGGCTTTCTCTACAAATAAGCGTCTTGCGTAAACAATGATAGTTCTGAAATACAACCACTGAGAGCCGGCAGACCAACTTGTTTCACCCGTGGAGATACTATACTTTGTATAGGTACTAAAACTGACCATTTCCCTTATCGTTTTTTTTTCGTAACAATGACGTGACTTGCGCACGTCATAGCTCAGAAATGCAACCACTATGAACCGGCAGACCAACTTGTTTCATCTGCAGAGACGACATACTTTGAATATATACTAAAACTGACCATTTCTCTGATCGTTTTTTTTTCGTAACAATGATGCCTCTTGTAAGCGCTATAACTCGAAGTTGCAACCACTGAGAGCAGGCAGACCGAGACCATTCACATTAGGGGACCACTCTACAACCCATGAAAATGAATCTAACCTTTTCCTTGATCGTTACCAAAAATCCCATGACCGCTTAGACTATTATGATTATACGGAACCCTCGGTGCGCGAGTCCGACTCGCTCTTGACCGGGTTTTTTTTAATAGATTCAGGTGAATGTGAGTTTCATCTGCTGATAAGTTTATGAATGAACTAATTTTTAATAATGTTTCAATTTAAATAAATTATATTTTTATCATGCCAGATCTATTTTGTTTTAAGTCTTTGTGCAGCAAGCCATGTTGTGTGCATTATTAGTTAGTTTTATAGATGCCCCTTTAATAGTAGATTAAAAGTTAGTAAGCATGTATAATCAAGAAAGGCTTTATTTAACCTAGATGCCATATTAATTGTATATTAAAATAAAGGTAAGAAAGTACGGCCATATATATTTACCTACCTTCTAGCCGTGATAAATATCCTTATTGTAAAGCGAATATTTTATAGAATGATATTTTCTTTAACGTTTAAAACCACTAATCACAAGCTTTACATAAGTACTTAAATACGAGAAAATTAATCTGTTTTTTAGGGTTCGTACACAAAGGGTAAAAACGCGACCCTATTACTAAGACTCCGCTGTCCGTCTGTCTGTCTATCACCAGGCTGTATCTCATGAACCGTGATAGCTAGACAAATGAAATTTTCACAAATGGTGTATTTCTGTTGCCGCTATAACAAAAAGTACTAAAAATAGAGTAAAATAAATATTTAAGGGGGGCTCCCATACAACAAACGTGATTTTTTTGCCGTTTTTTTGCTCGATATTAATAACGACAACAGGTAGACAGTTGAAATTTTCACAGATGATGTATTTCTGTTGCCGCTTTAATAACAAATACTAAAAACAGAATAAAATTATTATTTAAAGGGGGCTCCCATACATCAAACTTGTTTTTTTTTTTTGCCATTTTTTGGTACGGAACCATTCGTGCGCGAGTCTGACTCGCACTTGGCCGGTTTTTATTTCTTACTTCTAACATAAAGAAATACATCAAGATTTCATTATCGGTTGAGAAATGCGACCTGTAGAGGAAAACAAACAGCGCTAGAAAGCCGGACTGAAATGTTTTATTTTACCTATCTCCGCCATTTTGAAAATTTCGAAAAACTGGATCAGTACGTTCCTACTTTGCACCAATTTTGGCGTCTCTTACAGAAATTGTATTGTAAGTTGAGAAAGGCGTATTGTATATCTCAGCTATTGGTTTGACCAATAATCAGAAGCACTTTTAAGTAATAGAAAAACAAGTTGTTTTTAACTTTGTTTTTGGAGCAAAATAGTTCAAGAACTCTTACTCCAACATTTCTTTCCTTAAGTTTCACATATACTTATGCTACTGAGCAAAGACATACGTGGTCCTGTCTAAATTAGTGTGTTTGATGCAAAGTTACCTCTTAGGAGCAAAGTAGGAACGAGTTCCGGTAAAAAAAATATATATAATTTTCGAACCTTCTCACAAAATTTCACGAGATTTGGTTGAGAAATGCGACCTGTAAAGGAGCACAAACGGACAGCCGGAAGGACATACGAAAGAATTTTTGCTCAAACTGAAGCCAACGACCTAGAGAACTAGTCTAGTTCGTTGGCTGAAGCAGAGACGCTTCGCTCGCGCTTCGCGTTGCTCGGTCAATTTATGTTGTGATAATCTTCACTATTTCACTGCTCTCAACGTCAAAGCCTACCTATTTCCTATAAAGGGTGCTAGGGTTGCCATCCAATTAACGTACAAAGGCGAGATAGCTTCCGAATAGAAGGGTCTTGGCTTGATCAAATCGTTATGTAGATGTAGCTGGACTTAATGAATGATTTAATAGTTTATGATGATGGCCTGAATCGTTTCAGTATATCTATTCAAATTTTGATTTGGAATTTAGGGAAGGTCATATAACATTATCAGGGAATGTTAACGTTATTTTTGAATATAACGTTATTACTTACTTTTTTTACCGTTAATTTTAACATTAACGTTATGTCAATAAATAACGTTAATTTTAACGTTATTTCTTCCTTTTTTTACCGTTACTTTAAAATTAATGTTTTTCCGATTAATAACGTTAATTTCTTACCGATAATTTTACCGGTACTAAATTTAACGCTATATTTAACGTAAATTTTACCGGTAAAATATTTTTAACGTTATTTTTACCGGTAAATTTACCGATAAAATGTTTTAACGGTATTTTAACGTTATTTTTTTTATATCGTTATTTTTTTTAACGGTATTTCAATCCCTGAACATTATGGTTGCCAACACTAAAAAAAAACAGTATTTTAATATGTACTAGAAAAAATACGACTCGCACCAGATCAATTCTCGGACGGGAATCGAACCCGCGACCTTTGGATATCCGGCCCAATGCTCTGACCGCTGAGCTACCGAGTCACTAGTGGTATCGTCGAATTTCTTTTAGTATATCCCACATCACCAATTTATTTTTATTTCACCAATGTGAGGAATTACCTCGTATTTTTTCTTGTATATCATTTAGTATTGTATAAAAATAGCATTGTGAATGCAAAAATCTCAAATTCAAAAACAGTATTTTAGAAAAATTTACAGTTATTTTAGTGCTTCACGCACAACTTATCAATTTTGTGTCATTTTTGAAAGCTTCAGCCTCATTACAATTAAAATCAAACGAGAAACGAGGGCTGCGCTGCACCGCGCGTTGGGCGTTTACTTTTTACACGACTGCCCAAAAGGAGTGTATGTGTTCAGGGTTCATGTATGTTTGTGGGTATGTGAGTTTATTTATTCCACCATAACTTATAAATGTGGCTGTACTTATAATAATAAATAAATAAATAAATAAATAAATGGCTCAACTAATTTGGATGTATGGGGTATCGTTAGAATCCTTACATCATTCCGAGTAACACTAGCTATATTTTTTTTTAAAGTCAATATGGCGACTGTACGATATCATTTCCAAATGTGAAAAAAAAAATGTTTTATTCAATTATTACAATATTGGCATCAAATGAAAAGCCTTAATAAGCACATTTCAAAAATATATAATTTGTCACTAAAATATGTTAAATAAAAATAAATAAATTAAAAAATATTAATAACACGACTGCCCTGCCAAAAACGAACTAAAAAGTTAAATAACAAGTGTCATTGCAGTCGGGGGACCTCTTTGATTAAAAAATTGTGCCACAATACGGTCCCACATATAGCAAGAACATCTATCGAAAAAAACGCGCGTAAAAGTACTCGATAGAGGATTTGTCTATTTATCTAGGAAAATCTCGTTTTGCTTTCAGCGGTAGATGGCGCTGTACAAATTTCCCATACAAAATTACTCTGTCGAATGTTTTTACGCGCATTTTTTTTCTTGACAGATGTTCGTGCTAAGGCTACTGATCTATGGATATAATTTAAATAGTGAAAACCAGTATTAAATAGTATAAGTTGTTTTTAAAAGTATAGTTGGCAACCCTATATAATAGTAAGATCAGTGCAATAACCAAAGAATAAATAGTTCACGTGAAATTAGGGTTGAAAGATATAATATACCTATAAGAAGGATAATATCATATACCTAGTTAAGTTACATATAATTAGAAGTTATATGATACATGGAGTGTTACTATATTTGTGTGAGACTGGTGCCTGAAATAGGTTTCAGTAATAGAAACTGACACAGACTTACTTTTAACCTATAAATTATGTACTTAATAAAATGATACCTGGGCGACCGAGCCTTGCTCTGTTATTACTATTTATTGTAATAGTCAAAGTCAAAAATAGCTTTATTCAAATAAACTTAATTGTTAAGTACTTTTGAATCGTCTATATTTTCCTGCCACCCGTTCAAATCTTTTTAACTGACAAGAAGAACAGGCGCAAGAAACTTATCAGCTTTAATAGCAATAAGTATCTATGCAATTAGCATTAAGTAAATATGGTGTAAATAAAGTGCCATCATCTACATTATCCGATAATTTTACAATTGAATGTAAAAAAAATGTCAAAAAATTAATAAATCCTTGTAATAAATTAATCTTAGATCCGTTTAGCCATGAGATATGGGCTAGTGTGGCAATGCGTCTTAAGCGTGCTACTAATGATGATATTTATAAAATAATACACCAGTTAAATTTAAATAAAAGCACAGGTTTTAATGGCATTCGTGCGTCAGACCTTAAAAATATAATACATTTAATAACACCAGTAATTACCCATCTCATCAACAGGTGCATAGCCACATCTTCCTATCCTGATAAATTAAAAATAGGGATCGTCCGTCCCATTTTTAAAAAGGGTTGTCACCAAGACTATAATAACTACAGACCAATAACAATATTGTCATGTGTTGACAAGATTGTTGAGAGGTACTTTGGGAATAAAATCAACAAATATCTATCAACAAACGATATAATTAACGTAAACCAATTTGGATTTCAAAAAAACCGAAGTGCCTCCCAGCTGTTATGTCGGTTTACCAATGAAATCTGTGATCATTTGGATAATAAACGCCACGTGATCGCAGTTTTCATTGATTTCAGCAAGGCATTCGATCTTTTAAAATACAACACATTACTCAATAAACTTAGTCAGGGTGGTATACAGGGCTCTCTGCTTCAATGGTTCCAAAATTACCACTATAACAGGTGCACAGTGGTCAAAGTTGGTGATTCAGTCAGTAAAAAGGAAAGAACTGATGAGGGCACAGCTCAAGGTTCAATCATCGGTCCGACGGAGTACCTGTTATATGTTAATGATATGTGCAACTTAATCAAGGACGGCACGGTGTACCAGTTTGCTGACGATACTTGCGTCGTGGCCACCCACGCTGACATACACGTCGCCGAGCGCCAAGCACAACGAAACTTTGACTTATTGTGCAAATGGGCGCACGACGCCGGCCTCGTCATAAACGCGGAAAAAACAAAAGCAATCCATATCCATTCCTCACACAACAAAACTACTCACACACCTTCCATCACTGCACATGAACACGCTTGCCTTCATACTAATAATATCTTGCAATGCTCATGTGATCGAATAGAATTTGTGCCACAACATAAGTATATAGGACTCATAATTGGGTACCCACACATAGAATATATTTGTGATAAACTTCGGGCCATAGTTTCAAAACTTTCGATTCTACGATATAAACTGCCTTTTTCTACCTTAAGAATATTGTATATGGCATTAGCTGACAGTATAATTGGATATGGCTTAAGTAGCTACGGCAGAACTTTTAAAACATAATCACCTTCGGTGCAACAAGGTCACAATGAGTCATTTTGTAATTTTACAGGAACGGACTTTTAAGTTTTTTTTTAAACTATTTTCCTTGTTACTAATTTACTATGTACAGTATCTTAAAAATCTCCATTAATTATATTGTTTGTACTATTGGCTACAGTATCAGATAAAAAACATATTTTTGTTTATAAAAAATAATGTAAATAAATGGCAAAACAAAAAAAATGTCCTAACTTGTGACTTTGTTTCACCAGGAAAAATATAAAGAAATAATTTGTGCCTTATCTATAAATCATGAATTATTTAAATAAAATAAAACATAATACATATTTATTTAGTTTAATTTTTTTCCTGGTTGATTTCGAATCGATTTATCGGGGACTGATGGATCAAAATATGAACCACCTAAGCCCCCGATAAATCGATTTGTCAGAGTTATGATCCATCTCATATTCTACAATAATTTCTGGTGGTAAATCAATATTACCTGCATAGGACGAAGCTGTTTTTTTGTTATCAGAATTATTACCTTTCGTGCTGTCCTCAGTGATGCACTTTTGATATTATTCATTAACGCGTTATTCTCCTCTGTGATGGTATTTTGCAATAATAAAAATAGCATCTTTTAAAAAATTTCTTCGAAGTTAATTTAATCCTATCTAATTTAATGGTAAGTGTTGTTAATACTTCTTCCACTTCGGATATAGCCAACAGTCTCTAGAAACCGTTGGAATACTCGTCGAACGGAATTACTGAGATTCAGTTTCCCAGCAACATTACATTGCCTCATTTTTTTGCAATATTTGAGCAACTTCATGGGACAATAGTATCCATCTTGGGTATTTCTTTTTTTAATAGAACTGTTGAAGTGTGTTTTCTCCATCATCTCGATAGCGAATTTACCCGCATTTCCTGAATTGACCCCTTTTATTTCTCTTTTATGGCGCCGCAAGCAATAACGCTTTAAGCATTAATTATATTATGTTAATTAACCATTATAAATTGAAAGCTCATTAAATGTACTTTCAATAGATATCAACATTTACACAATTTGTTTTACGGTTCAGTTTCAGTACGAGATGAAATTTCGGGGATATTATTGTTTGGTGAGATACTAGAAGCTTCAAAATTGCAATCAAAATCATTGTCCTGTTTATCGGGACCTAAGTTGTCTAACCAAGATTCAGCCAGCTTTCTGTCCTCTGATGAAACATTTTGTTGAGGTTCAACCATAGAAATAATATTTAACTCTGCAAGAAAATTAACTTTGTTAAATATTATGAGTGGTTAGTTTAAATTATATCTGTCAAAAAATATATAATATTTGACCAACAAAAGCCTTTTACAACGAGTGACTTTGTTGTCCCAAATTTCTTAGTAATAACAAAAAAATATTGAAGTCACAAAAACATAATGAGACTTTGTTGTTCCAATAAGTGAGTATAAAAATGGTCATAAATATCTTTGGGTAGCTGTAGCTCCAATATGCAACCAACTGACGTGGGCGCGGGGGCACTAACTGACAAATCAGACTCTGTAGTTCCAAAACTCGTAGAAAAAGTGAGGGGAACCACAAAGGCACTAGCGCCATCTCGTAAAAAATACACATACTTTCGCGGCTGTCTTTGTTTCCCCAGACGGAGGCATGGATTAGAAGCAATTCTGCATACTTAACTCATTTTTGGAAATTTGCCTATTTGTGACCTTGTTGCACCGAAGGTGCGTATCTACATAATATTTATAAACTACAACGTAAGTTATTGCGACTGATTGTTCCAACTAAGATTCAAAATAAACTAAAAGCTAGCGAGACTAACTTATTTGAGCATTGCAAAGTTCTAACCGTATACTATAAATTTAAGTCAGCCATTTTAATAGATGAACATTGTAATTGTCATAAAATTGTCTACTATACACGTCCATTAAATTTGAGAAAATTAAATCTCAAAAAATGTATAGTACCTAAATACAAAAAATTTTACGGCAAAACAAATTGGAAATGTTTGCTACCGGAACTACTAAACGAAATGAGTGACGATTTCGTCCGAAACTACATAGATAAGAAAAACTTTAAAGCAATTGTTAAGAAATATTTTTTAGAAAACATAATTTCGTGAGATACTACATTAATTTATGTAATCTCTTAAATAAGGACCTCTGTTCACATTATGCTTTAATGGCAGCATGTTTTTGAAATTTATTTTTCTTAAGAAATCACTAATTTTCAATAATTCACTTAACTGAACCCCTCCGCCACAGTTAAAGCCGAAACAGCTTTTGTAGCGGTGTTTATTTTTATGTATACCTAACATTGTATTAATTTAAACAATAAACTAAAAAAAAAATGGTGGTGTTTAGGTGATAATCTACTAATTGTTATCCCAAACATGAACTACATTTATTTAACTTGTCTAAAAACAATAAAAAAAAAATGTATAAACTTGAACATATAAAAAAACAAAAGTAAGTCACCGAGTTGGATTCCAACCCGTAACACTCTTTCGTTTCGCGGACGCGGACGGCATCCGCGTCTTAACCCGCTGGACCAGACGGACAGTGGCCGGCAGGACGAAATAAGCGACCATATTCTGCGTCGCAAGAAAAACGCATGAAAACTCAAAAACACGCATTTTCCCAAACATAAGACTAATCTAGATCGATTGTTTACCCCCGAACATCTGGTAATTAATTATAATAAATATTTTGTTTCTATTTATAATTTTAATTGATTTATTTTTATTATATGATTTGATTTTTATTTTGATGGCTTTAATTGATTTGATTTTTATTTTATTTCTCTTTTTTGTTTTAATTTGTTTTTTTTTTTTTTAATATTGTTTGATTTTTTTTGATTTTATTTTAATGTTTGTTTTGCATGACAACTGAAATATTTGCACATCGCTAAGGCGGTAAAACATGTATGAACTTATTAATATTATTAGATATAAATTGTACCATGTTTTCTGCGAATAAATAAATTCTAATTCTAATTCCGGAAACCCCCATTTACAAAATTTCAGCGAGATCGTTAGAGTCGTTTCTGAGAGCACAGAAATAAATTTATATACAAGAATTGCTCGTTTAAAGGTATTTTAAGATTATTACATGCTCTTCTTATTAGTCGGGCACTCTTGACAGAGTGGTCGTGGCTGTCGATGGACAGGGCTGCGGCTTGCCTTCGCCACTCGCTCCAAGGGCGGGCGCACGACGTGTGATGTCTCTCCATTTTTGTTAACTTTAAGCGTTGCGAAAACACTATACTGCGGTCAACTGCGTAGTTTTCTTAATGTTGTCAATCCAACGCACAGAACAAAGAAAAATTTTTTCCCCCCAGTAGAAGTCGCAAGTGGGTGGTACCCGTTTAACCTCAAGCGTAGCTCCGCATACCTATTTGATTTTGCTCGGTCAGTCAGGAGATCAAATGTCAAACACACATGTTCACAAAGAGTGTGTGCGTAGCATGTAACTATTAGATTGGGGGCGTGGCTTAGATTTTTAATGTGTTATTTAGGGTTACACTGGTTTTCATATAAAAGTGAGCTCATACTACTTCTAACTACTTTTATGTTCTGTTATCCAACGAGTCGGAAAGCGGCCTCGTGGTTTCTTCCCTTCTGTGTGGCCTTGCTCTACATGCCTCTCCATTGATTCCTCATTTCTAGAGATATGAAAAAACTTGAGTATTCGCAGCTGCACAATCGACGATAACCTATCACGTATGTGAAGTTCTTTGATGAGTTGGTGCTGTAACATTCTTTATTCGGTGTATTAGATTAAATGTACTAAGGCGGGAGTGTCGCCGTGTGTACTTAAGTCCGACTGTGTTTCATTCGCCTTCACCGTGATTACCCTCGAGACATCGAATAGGTACCGGGATGTTAAGGAGTTACGTGACCGAAATTATCGGATATACGAAATAAAAATGTATCCGTAACCGTATCCGAATCCGTTATAAAAGCTTATGATAATTCTGGATAGGGGTGTAGTCTAAATGAGACACGTTATGACAGGGTGGGTACCCACTTAGCACAAAATAGAGAGACTAACAGAAGTTTAGCTTAGTACTACGGGCGCTGGAGCATCGCACACACACAAAGACAGCTCTCGCCGCTGCGTCACGTACTCGAACTGTTTTGAGAGTGGTTTGAGATTACAGTTATACAGTTTCGGTGAGAGATGTCTGTGTGCGTTGCTCGAGCGCGCAAGTGCTAAGCTCAACTACTGTACTCTCTCTATATTGTGTTCTTAGGTTCGCGAACCTCCGCGCTCCACGAACCTGGAACAGTGAGTCATTGCAAAAACAAATATTTTCACTTTCGTTGCAGTGTGTATCTGTGTGAACCAGGTTCGCATAGGTTTTCGCTCACGTACACACTATGGCACACTGTTGCTGCACAGGATAAACAATATAATTGGTGCAGGATCGCGGAGCGCGGAGGTTCGCGAACCTAAGTGGGTAGTGCGGGTACCAACCCACAGGCTTTTCTGCCCAGCCACGTGGACACACTAACACTAGTTTTATTCTTACAATTTATTAAAAATCTAATATCCGTAACTGAAACTATTAGACTGAGCGGTCGCGGGATTTTTGGTAACGATCAAGGAAAAGGTTAGATTCATTTTCATGGGTTGTAGAGTGGTCCCCTAATGTGAATGATGTCGGTCTGCCTGCTCTCAGTGGTTGCAACTTCGAATTATAGCGCTTACAAGAGGCTTCATGGTGACGAAAAAAAAACGATCAGAGAAATGGGTAGTTTTAGTATATATTCAAAGTATGTCGTCTCTGCAGATGAAGCAAGTTGGTCTGCCAGCTCATAGTAGTTGCATTTCTGAGCTATGACGTGAACAAGTCACGTCATTGTTACGAAAAAAAAACGATACGGGAAATGGTCAGTTTTAGTACCTATTCAAAGTATAGTATCTCCACGTGTGAAACAAGTTGGTCTGCCTGCTCTCAGTGGTTGCATTTAAGAACTATCATTGTGTACGCAAGACGCATATTTGTAGAGAAAGCCTAAAAAAACTTTAAAAAACGGGACAATAGGCGAATTTTTAAGTGCACGCCGGCCGCTTGCATATCTGTGACTGTATGAGTCCCCTCCCCACTTTAAGGAATCTCTACACTCGCGCGCGAAAAGCCCCAAACCTCCCGCGAAGCAGTGTGCGTAGTGTGGAACCGATTTGAATCGAATCCACACACCCGCGCGTGAGTATGGAGAGGTCTTGCCATGCCTGTGCCACCACGCACCCCCCATCCACCCCACCACTTCCGGTTTTAGCATCAATAGAGATGTTCGATCCGTGTGCCTTGTATCGATATTCCGGATCGCCATGGATCGTAATTCACTGTATCGATCCAGATAATAGAATCTGGATTTATAGCCATCGGCTACACGCTCGGTAAATACTGTGGCCCAGCGCCATGAAGTAAATTTCAACCATGGAAAGTAAAATATTGAACATTCCATACAAATTACTTTCCATGGTTCAAATTTACTCTGTAGCGATGGATCACAGTTAGTCTAAGCGGTCACGGGATTTTTGGTAACGATCAAGGAAAAGGTTATGTAACCGACGACCTAACTACAATGGGTCTAGATGATCACAGCCTATGCAAGAGACTAAAACCTAAGTGGAAACCTAATAACCTACAGGACAGGAGGACAATCAAAATCCGCTTACTACTTACCGTTGATTATAACTGAACTATTGAACCTAATTTTACTGGATTAAATAACCTCCAAAATACAATTTACTAAGTTTACTTTATCCAACCTTAACTAACCTACAAGGAACCTTACTAACAAGCTTTGTGTGATCTGAGAGGGCCTGTGAAAGTCTAATGGAGGAACCCTGGATGTGATAATTAGTGAACCCAAATTCTTTTAAAAGTGTGATTAGTATTGATTTTCATTTTCCAATAGAAGTATTCGCTTTCATTACTAGGTCTTAATTATTCCTGCTATTACATTTATTTCTAAAAGAAAATACCACTAAATGAAAGATATTGCTCTATTGATATAACCAGAGAAATAAAAATTAAGTCTGTATTTTTCTTAAGTGAGTTTACTTTACTTTCATATTAATTCTTAATATTTGTCATACTACCAAGGGAAATTCCATAGTTCTTTAGTGTCAAAAAATGGAAATACTATAAATAAAGAGGGAAGCGTTCCCAATTACGTTCCGTAGATGAAGTAAGTATGAGCGAAATAAACCTACGTTGATAGGAAATGATCAAAGTGAATTTATGAGTTAAATGGAGTATTGTTATAAGGTAAAAGAGGGTATGTTCAACCATAATAGACTGCAAGGTAAAAAGAGGTAAGTCGGGTTATAGAGAAAAGTTAAATTTGAGCAATTCTCTTCCGCTGCCAAGTGTCAAATTATATGCCATGTATGACGTTATTCCAAATAATGTAAATTATCTATTGTCAACTTAGTTCATTAAAATAAGAGAGATTATTTCAGGTAAGTTAAGAAGTTTTAGTCGCCTGAGATCAAAGTATAATAAAATTTTCAGCGCTATTAAATAAGAATTCTTTTACTTTCTGAAGTTATTATACAAGTAATGAATATGCAATTGTGGTTTTGCCAGCTAAGGTATGGGCCCGCTCCCCGCCCGATACAATGAGTCTCGTCTCCGTACTTGGTCAACTCCCTTCTGGCCAGCCATATTCTTTCATGACAAATTTAATTAATGAATATTTTTAAGTTATAGTACTTAGTCCTTGTCAGTCAGTTTTAATAAAAGAGGGCAAGCAGAGTGCTTTCAAGCGAACTACCAGTTTCTCACAATGAAGAATTCTCCTTCAATTGCGATGGCTGAATTATGAATTTAAATTTAGAATAATTAAATAATTGGTTCTAGTATGACTGTTTAACATTATAACAGATGGACACGACATTACTATCCATATACTTGGGACACTGATAGTTCTCAAATTCTGAAGGAAAGACAATTCTAAACAAGGTAAAATTCTATGACGGGATTTCCATACTTCAATCTCAACTAAATTATAAATATACAACCATAAACTGAATTGACTTCAGGTCATTTACTAAAGGTTAAAGCAGTATTTCGATTTAATATTGAGTAGACTTGGCAATATTTGTTCTCAATTGTAAACTAGATTCTATTTCTAACATCTTTCAATTGAGTTGGCTGGTGGAACATAGTTTAAATATTTGAACTCGGATAAAAGATATGTTGTCATTATTATTTGTGAATTTTATATATTCACTAAATAATATGATACTTTCATAGTTGGTAGATACTTTTCAAAGTATTATTTCTCGGTTAATCATAAACATCATTCTGTCAATTTGAAAGGTTTACTCAAAGCACTGATCTAGTGACCTAGAAGTTGTGAATCGACCTTAACTTACTAGAGACACGAGCTTATTCCATACACTCAGATCTTGTTTCAGCACTCCTCCCAAAATTACCAAAATAGTTTATTCCATCTATAAACAATCGGTTCAACCATAGCTCCCTTCAACCAATCCAATTCAAAGATAAATAATCTATTCTTTATTTATGATTCTACTCCATCTATTAAATCATTATTCAATATTAACTGTAAAGGATATCTAAATTAAATTAAGAGTAAATTAATTTGTGGGTACTTACTGAAAATTGCAAAGTCTACACAATTTAGCACACTGTAGTAATCATTCACAACACTGATTCTATGGAAGATTGATACTATCCTATTGGATTATAACCAGTAATTCCACATAAACTTTCGTCCATTATATTGTACACTTCCGCATTCACCATGTTCCATTCCTAAGTCATCCTACCTCTTCACCGCCTATATAAATTCGAATGTTCCACTTGGTGACCCACGGCGGCCATTCTGTCGACCCGATTCTCAACACCGCCTACCTAAATTTCGAATCACTACCTATTGACCTCGGCGGCCATCTTGACGACGCCTACCTATTTGCGGCCTACCTAAATCCGATACACTACGAAGTGATCTACCTCTCCACCGCCTACCTAAAAGCTCCTAGATTGTCTACCGTTCCTGCTGTTACCTTGCTGACAACACGACCTTCTTGAGGATGTCTAACCTTTTACCAGCATCCAAGTTTCCCTCCCGCCTTGAGATGCTAACCTAAGCTACTGTTCCTACGCGCCTAACAATGAATTTATAAACCTAATGAATTTACCTGCCTACCAACGACTAAATTCCGATTTCCTATGCAATATTTGGGATGCTTACCATCATCCCCGACGCCCCGATCCTGTACAGCGTGAGCAAGCATGACTCGCCTAAACTCCCCTAACAGCTTGGACGTGCTCAGCGCTGGTGGGACGGGACAGCGCTGAGTCCTGACAGAAGAGGATTAACATTACCAAGCCATATCCTCCACGTTCAAACGGGATTACATCCACACACCGTTCGGACCGTTGGTTGATGAGCGAGTTGGCTAGCTTGGTAACCTTAAGTGACTAAACTAGGTATCTTTCAACAGAAACCCGCATTGCACGCCACAGAGCAATGCTATTTTACCTACCCCTTTGAGGATTGACCGAACGCCCAATAAAGACACAAAACTAAAGAGAAATCTACCCCCCCTTTATTTCCCCCTGATTGCTTAAACAAATTTCGAACAACCTTAAACCATGAAAATTCTTGAAACTATTGGGAAATTTACTTTACTTCATGAAAATTCGCAAGCAAAATCTACATACTTTAATTTCAAGCTTACTTATACCATATAAGCCCTAATTAAAGCATATAAGCAAAAGACTCGCACCCGGTTGCGGACCTATACGTCAAAACCTCAATTAAAAACACTATCTTCCTGACTTCTTGATGTTTCTTGCGTTAAAATAAAATACTACTTGATTGAAGTTTCTTACAGAGAGGGTATCGACGGCTTCTTCTGAGTTCCACTTGATGCTTCGCTGAGGTCGGAGAAAGTAAAGAGAGCGATTTCCCCCCAACTTCGCCTTTTATAATCCCCCAGAATCATTCACTCTCTGCAGGAAACTCACCCCACACGATCTAAGCATCTTTTTTTTTCTACCTTCATTTCCCTACTTTACATAAATTATTCCTAAAATTTTCCCTTCTCCTTCAAAAATGGGGAGAATTCAGTTTTGTCTTACTCAACTTATAAATATAATATTTAAGTTACTAATCTTACAAAATGAACCCCTATACTAATCAATAATTTCAACGTGCAATTCAACTAACCAATAACCTCCTATGTTCAAGATTCTCTATACTCAAGCGCACAATGCCACTCAATTTGTAACCAAATTAAAATTAATCTGTTACCTAAATATTTCTCTATACTGACATTTCAGCTACATTTGATTTAAGTAATTCATACAATTGTATGAAACAACGTTTTAATCATAAATAAATCAACAAGTTTTCCCCCTTACATCATTTCTAACAAAACTAACAACTTTGAATAATATTCAGCATATTTATCCAGAATCATATGAAATTATTGTACTATAATCATAGAACTCTGATTAATACGAATTTTATATTCACAACAAATTGAATCTCCCATATGCTACAATTTGAATCCAACCTTTTTCAATCTTTTTATCTCTCCTTCCCCAAAATATCATAACCTCTAGAATCAATTTGCTAAAATACGTATTACAACATTTTCCATTAAGTATTCGATCCAATTAAACCTAAAATTTCCGATCAATTTAGCATCACAATGTTGGTACTTTAAAAACCCTAACTGGCAACACCCATCGGACTACTTTTACATTTTTTTAAATGCCTACCCTCATTTGAGTTATAAACCTGCAGCATAAAATCTCTCTTTCGAAGAAACTTCATATCAATCTTTCTTCGTACTTTAGCTAAAACACATCACGTGGTGTGACACTACTGACAACTTACAGAAATAATTAACACCGAATTCAATCCTTTTTTAAGTAATCTTCTAAAATAAATTATTATAATAATATTCGAGAGGCTCTAATAAAATTTGATAAATAAACAATAATAAATATAAATAAATTTTAAGCCTATTAGCGTCGTTACCTACACAGAGACTAATATTTGAATTTTAGCGCCGTGAAAGATTAAAAGAACTTCCTGCATTATTGCTAACTCAAAACCTGAACTACTCTTTATTATAATAACTTGTTCGATAGTTAAATAATATTATGCTCAATATGAAACAAAATTCGAAAAATATTTGAGATAAAATAGCATGTTCAGTTTTGAACCGTTACAGCTAGATGCATTTACATGGGTTATAGAGTGGTCCCCTAATGTGAATGATGTCGGTCTGCCTGCTCTCAATAGTTGCAACTTCGAGTTACAGCGATTATAAGAGGCTTCATTGTTATGAAAAAAACGATCAGAGAAATGGTCAGTTTTAGTACCTATTCAAAGTATGGCGTCTCCGTAACTGAAATGATGTGGTCTGCCGGCTCTCAGTGGTTGCATTTCAGAGCTATGACGCGCGCAAGTTACAACAAAATTTTTTTTCGTCAAATTGTATTTTTAAAAATACTAATCGATAGAACTCTTTATTATAATGAAAAAAATGTCTTAAGCCATTTTTGTCTAAAATGAATAGATTGGTCGGAAAAAAATACTTTATGTTTTTTTTTTGTATGGAGTGAGATATTCAATGTGCTCTTTTGGCCAATTCCTAATTGTTTCTGCCTCAAAACTACTTCTGCGTCAATATTTTTTTGTTATTTTAAACATTTAAATAATCCTACACTATCAACCAACGCGCGCCCAAAATTGTCCGTTTAATACATATTGGATTTCAAAACAGTATCAAATCGCAATTTTTAAGTAAAACTGATTGTTTTGTCGTTATTTATTACTTTCTCATCAATTAAAACACAATAAAAGCCAACAAAACTTTCGGTCACTATTATTACTATGGATGACTTTTTTACCATAGTAAATCAAATAAAACCAAATAACATAATGCAGTGGGATGTTAAGTAAGGCCCAGGCGGGTTATTACAAACTAAAAAGTATTATTTTTTTACAAGGAAAAAGAAAAAAAAAGATAAAAGGTTAATTCAGATCAATGATTAATGTCATATTCAAATAAATGAAGTTTTTAAAATATTAACGATAGAAACTAAATTTTATTATGATTTTTAAAAACCTTTATATGGGCTTTACTAAAACAAATTAGGCTCGTTTATAAGTGATTTATTTGAATATATTATTAAGATCAAAATTGTATTTATGAACATTGATAGAAACAAGCAGAAACTAAATAAATCATCAATATTTTATTATGCGACAGATAATAAGAAGCACCAGTTAATTCATTTTCATACATCCTCCGCCAGAGATTGATCAAGCTGTGATTTGAAGACGGCTATCAAGAAAGTAAATGAAGGAGATCCAGATCGCAATATACACACAACTGATCTATCAGGATTGTTAGATCTGTTTCGATAAGTTTAAAAAAATCACGTAAATAACATTAAAAGGTATGGAAATCCTGAAACTGAGAACTTTGGTACATACAGCTCTTAAAATGCCGTTCAGATCACTTGGATGTATCATCATATCAGCCGCACGACACCCACTGCTGGGTATAGGCTACCTCCAAGGATCTCTACGACGAACGGTCCTGCACTGCTCGCATCCAGCGGTTTCCCGCAACCTTCACCAGATCGTCGGTCCACCTTGTCGGGGGTCTACCCACGGAGCGTCGTCCGGTCCGCGGTCGCCATTCCAGAACCTTTCCCCCCCAACGGCCATCGGTTCTTCTCGCTATGTGTCCAGCCTACTGCCACTTCAACTGAGCAATCCTTCGAGCGATGTTGATTACTTTAGTTTTCCTGCGGATCTCCTCATTTCTGATTGGATCACGCAAAAAAACGCCGATTATGACTCTCTCCTTTGCCCGCTGGGTGACCTTGAGCCTCCTTATGAGACCCAGAGTTTGCGGCTACGTGTTACTGCCGAAGTCATCACTGACAACACACACTGGTCATAGACTTTTGTCTTGAGACACTGAGGTAAATCGGACGGAAAGATGTTTTCGAAGCTGCCCGAATGCTACCAATCTGAGTTTGATTCGACGAGAGATCTCTTTCCCGCAGTTGGACTTACCTAACTGGACTGCCTGTCCTAGGTACTTCTACGTAATGGACAACAACTCCTAGTGTTCCCAATATGAATTGGAGTGGGCACAACATGGGCATTCGATATAATTTTCGTCTTATAAATGTTCATCTTGAGACCCACTCTTTGGGAAGCACTAACGGAAATCTTCGAGCATTGTGTTTAGGTCTTCCAAGGTTTTAGCCATAAGAACTATATCATCGGCAAAACGAAGGTGTGTTAGGTACTGGCCATTCATCTTGATTCTGAGTCATTTCCAGTCTAAGAGTTTAAAGATATCATCCAACGCAGCTGTGAATAGTTTCGGGGAAATAGTATCTCTCTGTCCCACATCTCGCTGCAGTTGGATACGATTTGTGCTCTGGTTCTGTACTCGGATCAACATGGTGGCATTTTCGTACCACATCACCTCGATATACCTGTAGTCCACTTGGAAACTTTGGAGAGACTGCAGCACCGCCCAGATTTCAATCAAATCAAAGGCTTTCTCATAGTCCACGAACGCCAAGCATAATAGCAGATTTAATGGATGTGGTCTATGGTACTAATGCCTTTTCGGAACCCGGTTTGTTCGGGAGGTTGAAAGTCGTCGAACTTACGAGCAAGGACTGGAATTGCTTTCCGTTAAAGGGGTTTTTGATTGGGTATTTCATGGACTTGTTTTCAAAAACCCTATCAATACGGTAACCCTATCAATACGGTAACCCTATCAATACGGTAACCCTATCGAAAGGGTAACCCAAGTAAGCACTTACCGAATACGAAAACCCTATCGGGGAAACCTTATGAAGGCTTTATGAAGGGGTTTTAAAACGTGTTCAAGCAATTTATACCTAGTTCCTCCTGGGCCGAAGGACCAGGGGTCCTATTTTTGAATCGCTGGCAAATTTTGAAAACAAGTATATGAAATACCCAATCAAAAACCCTTTTAACAGTAAGAGGTTCATGAAATACCCAATCAAAACCCCTTTAACGGTAAGTGGTTCTGGGGCTCTATTTTTAAATCGCTCGGCTGGCGTCGAGCGCTCTTTTCTACTGATTTTCGTTCAACATTTGACTCAAATGTATGGAGGTTGAGTTAAATGTCGAACGAAAATCAGTAGAAACGAACGCTCGACGCCAGCCGAGCGATTCAAAAATAGGGCCCCAGAACCGCTTACCGTTAAAGGGGTTTTGATTGGGTATTTCATGAACCGCTTACCGTTAAAGGGGTTTTGATTGGGTATTTCATAAACCGCTTACCGTTAAAAGGGTTTTTGATTGGGTATTTCATAGACTTGTTTTCAAAAACCCTATCAATACGGTAAGCATAACGTCGACTAACCCTATCGAAAGGGAAACCCTATCATTTGGTAAGTTTTTTATTAGGGTTTCCCTATCAATTGGGTTAACCAAAAAAGGGGTTTTCCGGTCGCTGTTAGCTAGCGAAACGATCAAGGCATCAAAGTTACTTTGTTTGTATGAAAATTAACGTGCCGGACTACAGCTGCGCCACAAAAAAAAAGTTCGAAATCTGACTTTTTGACTATGCCATGATGAAGTCTATAGTTTGTCGGAGTTTGTCGCCAAAAACCAGAGTTTGTCGGTCTTCCGTTTAGGAGATACATGTGGCTCAGCTGTAGAGACGTCTCTACAGCTGCGCCACACAGATCTCGAAAACGGAAGGTCGTAGCGAAAATCTGATTACTTGTATGTATAGCCGTTAGTTTGTCGGAGTTTGTTGCACAAAAACCAGAGTTTGTCGGTCTTGCGTTTAGGAGATACGTGTGGCGCAGCTGTAGGAGACGTCTCTACAGCTGAGCCACACAGATCTCGAAAACGGAAGGTCGTAACAGAAATCTGATTACTCGTGTGTGTAGCCGGTAGTTTGTCGGAGTTTGTCACCAAGAACCAGAGTTTGTCGGTCTTGCGTTTAGGAGATATGTGAGGATACGCTGTGGAGACCTTTCTACCTGGATCTTGAGAACGGAAGGTCGTAGCAAAAATCTGATAACTCGAGTGTGTAGCCATTAGTTTGTCGGAGTTTGTCACCAAAAATCAGAGTTTGTCAATCTTACGTTTAGAAGATATGTGGGGATATGCTATAGAGATATTTCTACCTGGATCTCGAGAACGGAAGGTCGTAGCGAAAATCTCACATATCTCCTAAACGCAAGACCGACAAACTCTGATATTTGGCGACAAACTCGGTCGAACTACCGACTATAGATATGACTAATCGGATTATCGCTACGACCTTCCGTTCTCAAGATCCAGGTAGAAAGGTCTCCACAGCGTATTCTCACATATCTCCTAAACGCAAGACCGACAAACTCTGGTTCTTGGTGACAAACTCCGACAATCTACTGGCTACACACACAAGTAATTAGATTTCTGTTACGACCTTCCGTTTTCGAGATCTGTGTGGCTCAGCTGTAGAGACGTCTCTACAGCTGCGCCACACGTATCTCCTAAACGCAAGACCGACAAACTCTTTTTTTTGTGCGTCAAACTCCGACAAACTAACGGCTATACATACAAGTAATCAGATTTTCGCTACGACCTTCCGTTTTCGAGATCTGTGTGGCGCAGCTGTAGAGACGTCTCTACAGCTGAGCCACATGTATCTCCTAAACGGAAGACCGACAAACTCTGGTTTTTGGCGACAAACTCCGACAAACTATAGACTTCATCATGGCATAGTCAAAAAGTCAGATTTCGAACTTTTTTTTTGTGGCGCAGCTGTAGTCCGGCACGTTGAAAATTAAATATGTTTTTCTAATTATCCATATACATATTTAACATTATACATTGGGTCTTATTGTATGTCTCTAGTTAAGAAGCTATGTGTACAAAGCCCTGTAAATTTTGGTAATCTTTATTTAATTTTAATTGTATTAGGTAGTCTATTCTTTAATATTAGTTAAGTCATGTTACGTGTGGTAATAAAAAGTTAATTTTCTTTAAATAAGGTGATACAGTTATTTAATTAAGTAAATCACTTAAAATTTTAGGTCTTCTTTGTTTCATTAAAATAAATGTAAGGACATCAAATAATGGTATTGAAATTAGCTTTGTAAATTGGCTTATTATATTCGTTGTGTTTTTGGATGAGTTGTTTAATGGGGATGTGATATATTGTGTTGTAGTTTTTCCTGAGCCCAGCCTGTTTGATTGGTTGATTTTCATCAAGATTACCAGATACCATAAATAAATAAAAATAAATATTATTTCTAGTAATGCCTTTGCAAAGACTTTGTATGTGTTTGAAATCAGTGAAATGGGCTTGTAGTTTCCTATTTCCTTCCTTGATCCTTTCTTATGTAAGAGTATTATGTGTGACTCTGCCCATTGTCTAGGTATAATAACTGTGCGTAGTATTTCGTTGAAAACTTTACCCAGTATTGGCCCCATCTGTTCCGCAATACCTCTTAAGAGTTCGTTAGGAATTTGGTCAGGTCAAAACTATTAATGAACAATTACAACTCAGATATTTATGGTTTTTTGTTGAAAACATTTTAGCTTTATATTTTAGTTGCGTTGTAATTGTGGTAAAAACAATTGTATAATAGACCTTAACTGAACGTTTTGTTGGCTTTCCTAGTGTTAAAATTGATGAAAATAAAAGAATGGCAAAAAAGTTTTTACTAAAAAATACGATTTTATACTGTTTAAAAATCCAAGCAAATGAATGTATGTGAATGTACAATTTTGGGCGCGCGTTGATAGTGTATGATTATTTTAAACGTTTGAAATAGTGACGCAGAAGTAGTTTTGAGGCAGAAAAAATTAGGAATTGGGTGTAAGAGCACATTGAATATCTCACTCGATACAAAAAAAACATAAAGTATTTTTTTTCTATCTATATTTTATAATCTATTCATTTTAGTCAAAAATGGCTTAAGACATTTTTTTCATCATAATAAAGAGTTCTATCGATTAGTATTTTTTTAAATACAATTTGGCGAAAAAAATATTTTGTTATAACTTGCGCGCGTCATAGCTCTGAAATGCAACCACTGAGAGCTGGCAGACCACATCATTTCAGTTACGGAGACGCCATACTTTGAATAGGTACTAAAACTGACCATTTCTCTGATCGTTTTTTTCATAACAATGAAGCCTCTTATAATCGCTGTAACTCGAAGTTGCAACTACTGAGAGCAGGCAGACCGACATCATTCACATTAGGGGACCACTCTATAACCCATGAAAATGCATCTAACCTTTTCCTTGATCGTTACCAAAAATCCCGTGACCGCTTGACCGTGATTCGCCTATTGTCCCGTTTTCAAAGTTTTTTTAGGCTTTCTCTACAAATAAGCGTCTTGCGTACACAATGATAGTTCTTAAATGCAACCACTGAGAGCCGGCAGACCAACTTGTTTCACACGTGGAGATACTATACTTTGAATAGGTACTAAAACTGACCATTTCCCGTATCGTTTTTTTTTCGTAACAATGACGTGACTTGTTCACGTCATAGCTCAGAAATGCAACCACTATGAGCTGGCAGACCAACTTGCTTCATCTGCAAAGACGACATACTTTGAATATATACTAAAACTACCCATTTCTCTGATCGTTTTTTTTTCGTCACCATGAAGCCTCTTGTAAGCGCTATAATTCGAAGTTGCAACCACTAAGAGCAGGCAGACCGAGATCATTCACATTAGGGGACCACTCTACAACCCATGAAAATGAATCTAACCTTTTCCTTGATCGTTACCAAAAATCCCATGACCGCTTAGACTATATCCGACACTAACGAATAATTCGAAATAATTTCATATCCTTAACCGTATCCTAAACTGATATCATAAGAATGAATGAATGAATGAATGAAAAAAATCTTTATTCAAATAAGCTCACATAATGAGCGTTTTTAAATCGTCAAATATTTTTTTCATCCGCAGGGATTGTGTAGATGCACTTCTTCTTTTTAAAATTTTAAATAACTACCTTGACGCTCCTTCACTGCTTGGAAATATTAACATACGGGTGCCTCGCAGACGTGAACGACAATGTCGCCGTAAGAATTTGTTTTATATTTCTGGTAGTAAAACATGTTATGCAAGTAATACATTTATCAAGCGTGCAAGTAAATTATATAATGAAAACGTAAATTTATCTGATGTAGATGTATTTCATTGTTCTGTTCCCAAGTTAAAAAGTAGGTTTAGGACTTAAGTCTTAAAAAAAAGTTTTTGAGTTTATCCATTACAAAAAAAAACTTCTTTATAATATTAGTATTTATATTATATAAGAACACGTGATTCACGCGCGTATTGAAATAAAACACTTTTATAAATAAAATTAATAGATAATAATAGATGAGTAAATAAAAAAATAAAAATAAGTACCCTTATGGAACATCATATTAGTCTCAGATCAGATAATAATAGTGTTTTATTTCATTCCCATTTTATATTTTGCAGTAAGTTCGTTAAAATTCTAAATTATTTACATTAATTTTCTATTCAACAACTTGGCATTACATTTGTACACTGTTTCGTATCTTTTACTTGTTTTTTGGCAAATAGTGAAACTATTAGTCTGTAAGAAAAATCTTGTTAATTGGTCAATGTTCATGAATGACTGTTTGTTTTCCAAATAAAAAATAAATAAATAAATTTTTGCCCTACCACCCATTATGACGTCTTTTAGCTGACAAGAAAAACGGGCGCAAAAACTTACCAGCTTTATCAAATGGAACGATATTTACAAATATGTATATCGTTTTCAGACTTTAACAAAGATTAACAAATAAATAAAATTATAATTAGATCATTACTTAATGAATTACAAATTTTCTTAATCAATTTACAGGGTTCAAGCTAAATTCAAAGTTTGAAGTTATTATTCAGTCTAGGCTGTTACAAGAGAGAAAAAATAAACTTCACAATTCTATATGCGTCAGAAGCAGACCCAATCCCACTGGCAGCACCCGCTCACGAGCATGACGCATGAACCAGGCTTCGCTCAACCATATTTGAGGGAACGTAACGACCCGCCTCACGCGACACCACCGCAGAAATGATTAAAGAGAGCATGACATACCAAAGAAAATATACACTAACGTGAAAAGAAGCGTCACTTGCGCATGAGTGCTGTAAAATTGCTCGCGGCTATGTGTGAGTGCGCCGGGCGATCGCGGGGGTGCCGCGACGCCATCGGGGCGAGGAATCTCTTCCGCGGAGGCACGCGCTATCAGGTTTGCCTAGTTCGCTCGCACCGCGCAATAGTACATACATTACAGGCAAGTACGACAAACTAAAGTGTTATGTGTCGAGCCGCATGCAAGGGCTTTAATCATTCATCATTCAGGCAATGTAATTTCCTTTCCGTACAATATAATACAGGTCATATTATTGCTTTTCTCAAGAAATGCGAGGAAATTAATAGTACCTATATTGTACATTGAAGGGTGATGTGGTAATGCACTTTCTTCTAAGTGACATAGTGCTTTATACCACAGAAAAATAAAATAAATAGATACTTAAAATGTTATTGAATTAAAATAGCAACAATAATTATGGCGTCTTGCCTTTCACCCCGGACACTCCATACAACCACCCCGAACTACATATCTATATTACACAGACACTACACAGAATGACGTTTTTGTACTTTTGTATAGTAAAAATATTAAAAAATCGCACTTGACCGTATTTTGACATTTCATTTAATATATCTCATCTACCTCCAATGTTCTTAAGGGGGTGGAAAAAACTTTATTTTTTGGCTCCGACGCACCATTTCCGCGATTTTTGTATTTTTGAATTTTTATTAAATTAGGTTAAATAATATAGTGGAGTATAGATTTTTATACAAATTTTCTTTAAGCTTTTTAGTATGAGATTAAAGAAGGACTTTCTACTCCTTTTTGGAAAATAGTAGAATGCTTTCCGAGTAGATGTTCGCAATCGATGACTTAGCGAATTACGTCACACGTCAAGGGGGAGGGAGGGGGTCGACGAAGTGTGACATTGTGTGACAAGGGGTGGGAGGGGTTCTAAATTTTGTGTCGTCACATTTCAAAATCATTTAAATTGAAATAAAACAAATTTTTGAACTGCTGTTTATTTAAATAATTATATCTAGACTAGCGGCCGCCCGCGGTTTCACCCGCGTGGTTCCCGTTCCCGTGGGAAAATTGGGATAAAAAGTATTCTATGTTTTAATCTAGCCTATCTTCTATCTGTGTGCCAAATTTCAACCAAATCCGTTCAGTAGTTTTTGCGTGATTGAGGAACAAACATCCAAACCCACAAACTTTCACATTTATAATATTAGTAGGATTAGTAGGATGTAAAATTGTAAAATATGTGACGTCACACAAGGTGGGAGGGGTCCTCGAAATTGTGAGCAGCTGTGACAAGGACGGGGGAGGGGGTCAAAAATCAAGAAATTCGTGTGACGTAATTTATGGATGGCCCCTAATACCAATATTACCAATATACGAGCGGTAATCCGTAAAAAGCATTTCATTTCTAATGAACTGGACGCGCGGAAATTAATCTTAGAACTGTGTAAGTAATTGCAGAAGTTGATATTATAAAAAAACCTTGACCAGGCAAACGAAAAAGAAACCTTGAAATTGTTACAAATTAAGAAATCATATAAACTATAATCCATATAATTGTAAAGTATTGGCATTTAAATTAATATAAAATCAGTACAAATTTATTTCATCAAACTTTCGTTTTATTATTTCGTTGCGTTAATATGTAATGATGATAATAGCCAACCCTATCACAAGTCGTGACGCGTATGACGTAGCCGCCGCCAGATACTAATATCCAAAAGCTTTTCATAGGCAATATTTATGTATTTTAGTATTTTTATGTATTTTTATATTATTTATAAGTACAACGTGTTACGAAAAACCCCTTACGCCGAATATGGTAAATAGAGACTATCAAACTTAACAACTTTTACTATGGGGCCAACTCTGAAGTCGCGAAAAAATCAGCCGTTTCATACAAAAATTAATTACGAAAATATCAAAATGTATGAAACAGCTGCTTTTTTCACGGTTTCAGAGTTAGTCCTACAGCAAAAGTTGTTTAGTTTGATGCTGCCTATCTACCATTTTCGGCATTAGGGGTTATTTTGCAAAACGTTGTATATCCGTATCCATAATATTCAAAACCGCATATCCTTAACATCCCTGGTACCGTACGTATGAAAATTGTTCACTCTACATTTTGTCAGAACTAGTTTCGGTCATGCCCTCGTTCTATATTTGAAATAATTTTGAGTGGTTCCATTTGACCTCCTTCGTTTAAATTTTAAAAAGTTATGGGTCGTACAATTTCGCCAAATCTGTGGAGATTTGGAACTCATTATCGAACATACGGACGCTCGCGACTTTGCCCGCTAGGGATTTGTTCTAGCCCCCTATTCAAATGGCCAACTTTTTATTATGCCCGGTTCACATTATTTCAGTAGCATTCCAGTCCAGCAATCGAATTTTATTTTTTCATGTAAAAAAATTAAACAATAAGTATGAAGCATACTAAAGCAGCAAAAAAATGATTGTTTAAAATAAACATAGTAGAGGTTTAACTATGACATGCCATTTCTTTCCTTAACATAAAAAACCGGCCAAGTGCGAGTCGGACTCGCGCACGAAGGGTTCCGTACCAAAAAACGGCAAAAAAAAATCACGTTTGTTGTATGGGAGCCCCCTTAAATATTTATTTTATACTGTTTTTAGAATTTGTTGTTAAAGCGGCAACAGAAATACATTATCTGTAAAAATTTCAACTGTCTAGCTATCACGGTTCATGAGATACAGCCGGGTGACAGACAGACAGACAGACAGATGGACAGCGGAGTCTTAGTAATAGGGTCCCGTTTTTACCCTTTGTGTACGGAACCCTAAAAAGTACCTTTATGAGACTCCTTTTTTTGTTAGTAGAAATAAATACTTTGACAAAGTTAAGTGACAGAAAGTTATGAAAAAATTAAGTGACATTATTTTTAGGGTTCCGTACCCAAAGGGTAAAAACGGGACCCTATTACTAAGACTCCGCTGTCCGTCTGTCTATCTGTCTGTCACCAGGCTGTATCTCGTGAACCGTGATAGCTAGACAGTTGAAATTTTCACAAATGATGTATTTCTGCATATCCGAAATACATCATCTGTGAAAATTTCAGAATTTGTTGTTAAAGTTTTTAGAATTTGTTGTTAAAGCGGCAACAGAAATACATTATCTGTAAAAATTTCAACTGTCTAGCTATCACGGTTCATGAGATACAGCCGGGTGACAGACAGACAGACGGACAGACAGACAGACGGACAGACAGACAGACGGACAGCGAAGTCTTAGTAATAGGGTCCCGTTTTTACCCTTTGGGTACGGAACCCTAAAAACAACGCCAGTTATATTATTTTTATTATTCCAATATAAAAACAAAATAATATAAATAAATAATCGGAATTTCATATAAAAATGCGATTACGATTACGTACTTGAATCCGACAACAATCCAATCTAAATGATACCCTCATAATACCCTTATAGGACGAACCGATAGTAATAAGAGATTTATATAAGAGCGCCAATATTGTCTTATTGGAAAAACGAGTGATATCACTCAAGTAAGTAATGATAAAGAAAGAAAATACTAAACACGTTTGCTAGAACACGTGGAATTATTTATGTATTGAATAAGGATATAATACAGGTTCTGAGTCATTCTAAACTTACCATCCAAATTTCAAAGATGTGTCCAGTCCATGAAACTAAATAACTTTTTCCAAGAAACATGTATCGAATTTCGATACAAAATTTTGGTCATCGCCTACTAAATTGATCACGCGATCTCTTTGATTTGTATGGATATTCGTTTTTTTACATATTTGGCCATGTGTTTCTTAGAGAAAGTTGTTCAGTTTCATGGACTGAATACATCCTCAAAATTTGGATGGTGAATACAAAATGACCCTGTATTGTTGAATTTATTCGCGACGAAATCTCGTTCGCACGGCTTATAGAACTTAATCTTCCTAAAAGAATTTACAATTAGGATATTTATGTTAATCAGCCTAAAGTAAAAACGTATCTACATTCTTATTCTATCATGTTTCATTTAAAATCAGTTTTACGGTTTTTAAACTTTCTTATTCTGTAGCAAGTTTCATCAAATCTTTCTGCGGTTTGTGCTTTAGTAACAAATCCCAAGATCTAGATATTCAGATATCATGGCTCAACATACGTGGGATAAGTGAAAATAAATACATTGAGTATATGAAAAAAATACAGCTTTTTTAAATATTTCCTTCCAGCATAGATGTAATTTTTAGGGTTTCGTACCTCAAAAGGAAAAACGAAACCATTATATTGTGTATCTGTCTGTCTGTCTATCAAGACCCTTTATCTTGGGAACGCGTAGAGGTATCGAGTTAAAATTAAAACCATATATCATACTCAGGTCTACAGTCCCTTGAAACTGTAAAAGAGTGAAAAATTAAACTTCTGACTTAAAGTAAAAATGATACGGCCGTTTATGCCGTAAAAACGCTCATTGTTTCGACACTCTCAAGGGAATCAAAATTTATGGGGCACTTCACGTTGTCCTAGAACTATGAAAATTAAAGAATAACATCTTCTTATGCTACAAGTACAGGGAAGAGTCTGAAAACTATACATTTGTAATTAAATCATAAAAAATAAAGTCTTTATTTAAGTACCTACAAAATTGTACGGAACCCTCGGTGGACGAGTCCAACTTCTTCAGTTTTTTATGCATTTAAGTGCCCCAGATGTCAAATAATAATAAAATGCATCTAGTGGAAGGTCTAAATATGCCCTTAGGGATTTGCGGTGGCCTCTTCTGCGGTGCAAATTTTTCGGCAAATAAAAAAATCGCATATTGTGATGAGGAATGGGGTCGCAATATTTCTTCTTACAAATAGTTGTCAAAAAGTCGATACTTTTAGCAGCTATGAGAGAAAAGTTTTTCGCAAGACGTCCTTAGTGCAATGAAAAAATAACTACGCGTGAATGGTCAGTGATTTTCACCGCGGGGATTATTACTGAAATTAGCCTTATTATTAATTTACCTATATATTATTTCTTATTCAAAATAAATGTGAAAGTTTGTGGGTTTGGATGTTTGTTCCTCAATGACGCAAACTATCTGAATAGATTTGATTGCAATTCGGCACACAGATAGTAGATAGCCTAGATTAAAACACAGAATACTTTTTATCTTGATATTCCCTCGGGAACGAGAACCACGCGGGTGAAACTGCGGGCGGCTGCTAGTATTTACTATAGGCTTATTATTAAGAATTAATCAAAGACTATGTGACTAAAAATTTTCGGAACAACCTAGTATCAACTTCCAAAGGACATGGCCAAAAAAGTACATTCCATTTACACACACATCATAAATAATATTGTAAAATAAAAATAGAAAAATGAATTAACACGTAGTTATGAACCTCTCTGAACTTGTCAGTTTTTATTTCAAAATAATAAGTAATGAAAGATGAATTCAAAGTACCGTTTATCAACTGCCAAACAAGTACATTCCATTTATACACACATTGAAAATAATATTGCAAAATAAAAATAGAAAAATGAATTAACATGTAGTTTTTAACCTCTCTGAACCTGTCAGTTTTTATTTCAAAATAATAACTAATGCAAGGTGCAATTCAAAGTACCGTTTGTCAACTGTCGCCATAATGAACTATAATTATGGACTTTCAACACATGCATACTACATACTTTGTAGACATTGTGATATAGACGACACCAATGCTCCTATTAGGAACATTTTACTAAATGAAACTCTCTTTACTGGATTTTTTACATTTAAAATTATCTTTTTATTAATGTTGCCCTGGTCAGCCTTTTGAATATACTTTGTTATTATTGTCACATTTTTGAGACTATTACCCAGTTTAATAAATGTTAATCAATATACAGTTGAAATCCTTAATTCAGGTGGCCATTAGATGTCTAATAATTCCAAAACCATATCAGTTTACCGTAATAATTCGCAACTGTTCGCTATTTTAAAGCGCCTTACGTTTTTAATAGCAAAATCATATTCTTAATACTTGTTACTTAATTTGTTACTTAATTGTTAATACTTAATCTTATTATAAGGTTTATTGAAACTGTTTATGTCTAGTGTGTTGTAATGACAAGTTCTTTGAGTTTTTTATTTACAGCCATTGAATGTGCCAATATTCACAAATATAAAACACCAAAAATCATAGGTGTACACTAAATTTGATAACAATGCCAACGCCCATACAGAAACTGGCCATGTCATTTATAACGATAAGAAGCATTATTACCCTGTCGGGAAGATAAAAGTAGAACGCGTAGACAATAAGTCTATTCTGATTTTTCAAATAAGATTATGATATTTTGCCAATTCTTCTTTTCGCAGATATTATCGGACAGGATAGCCAATTGGATAACTTATAAGTATAAGAAATGAGGAGATCCGCAGGCGAACTAAAGTAACCGACATCGCTCGAAGGATTGCTCAGCTAAAGTGGCAGTGGGTTGGACACATAGCGAGAAGAACCGATGGCCGTTGGGGCGGAAAGGTTCTGGAATTTTTTTTTTTTTTTATCTTAAATGGGTTTGCTCTTGACCCCAGTCTAGCCCAAAAGCAAAGACAGGGCCTACGATGGAGCGAGCTTGCCCAGAAAGTGCTTATTCACTCTGGCCTTGAATAGAGTCAGGTTGTATGCGCTCGGAAACACAGACGCCGGCAGGGAATTCCATTCCATAGCTGTGCGCATTATAAACGATGTGGAGTAGCGCTTGGTACGCAGAAAAGGTATATCAACCAAGAACGGGTGATAGCCCGCAGTGCGTCTGGATGTCCGATAGTAGAAAGGAGAAGGTGGAATGAGCTCATGCAGCTCTTGAGCACACTCACCGAAGTACAATCTATAAAAGACCGATAGGCAAGCAACTTTTCGGCGGTGAGCCAAACTGTGAAGCTTAGCTGTTACCAGTTTTTCATCGCCTATTAATCTCTTGGCTCTGCGTTCCACCGAGTCCAGTGCAGCAAGTTGATATTTCGCTGAGCCGTCCCAAAGGTGGCAACAGTACTCCATGCAGGATCGGACTTGAGCTTTATAAAGGGTTAAAAGCTGCCCAGGCTTAAAGTACCGCTTGACTTTATTTAGGATGCTCAGCTTCTTAGCTGCAGTTTGAACTTTGGATTCGATGGAGGTGCCGAAGTTAAGGTCAGAAGATAACTCCATGCCAAGAAGCTGGAGAGTATCGGTTACTTGGATAGATGTACCTCGGAAAGTAGGAGTTAAGTTGAATGGACTCCTTTTTGCGGTGAACAGACACGCCTGCGTTTTAGAAGCGTTGAAACTGACGAGATTTTCATCACCCCATTGGGAGACGAGACTTAACTTCAGGTTCAATCGCTTGACCATGGCCTCTCTCAATATTTTTACCTCATCTCTACCGACTTTCGCGCTGGACAGATATCTCTCCATGACAGTACTGTCATCTGCGTACCCAACAATGCCCGATATTAGTAGGTCATTGATGTGTAGCAGGAAAAGCGTCGCAGAGAGCACCGACCCCTGAGGAACTCCGGCATCAATCGCCATGAGGTCAGAGGAGCAGCCGTCAATGACTACTCTGATCGACCGTTCACTCAAGAAGTCGGCTACCCAGCTACAAAAGCCAGCGGGGATTCCGTACGCTGGGAGCTTGCTCAGCAGACTTGCGTGCCAAACCCTGTCGAAAGCCTTTGAGATGTCAAGCGAAACAGCAAGTGCTTCGCCGTGTTTCTCAATGGCCTCGCCCCAGCAGTGCGTCATATACACAAGAAGATCCCCAGTTGATCGTCCCCGGCGAAAGCCATATTGACGATCACTGAGGAGATCGTTATCCTCTAGGTAAGTGAGCAGCTTGCCGTTCAGTACTCTCTCCATAACTTTACACAGTATGGAAGTGATGGCGATTGGTCGGTAATTGGCAGGGTCGGCACGACTACCTTTTTTAGGTACTGGTTGCACATTGGCAAGCTTCCAAGACTTTGGTACGGTTTTGGTCTGAAGGGAAAGGCGGTACAGACGCGTCAATACAGGAGACAACTCAGGCGCACAACACCTCAGCACTCTTGCTGGTATGCCATCAGGGCCACTGGCCTTATGCACGTCTAGATTAAGTAGGACTCTACGGACCTCTTTATTGTGTAATGTAATCTCCTGCATCGAAGAATTACAGCGAGGTAGGGTTGGTGGTTGCGTAGAGCCAGTATCCAGACGCGAATTGCTCGCAAACAGAGTGGCAAATAGATTCGCCTTCTCAACTGCAGAGTGAGCCAGCGTCCCATCGGGCTTCTGCATGGGAGGCAATGTGGGACGGCAGAAGTTAGACTCGACCGACTTCGACAAGGACCAGAACTGCTTACTACCCGGTGGATAGGATGCGAGTTTCGCCTCTATGCGGCTGACATGGTCAAATCTAGCTTTACGCAACACCCTTTTGCATGATTTTGCGGCTAAATTAAATGCTCTCTTTTTGGCCCGGACTCTTCGCACTCGAACCTTGCGATCGCGAGCTTGCACCCACACTTGGTATGCAGACTGTTTACGGGCTTCAGCACGAGCACAGTCTGCATTGTACCACGGTTGGGCTTTGTGATCGAGCGGTATGTCGGAGAATGGAATGAAATATTCCATTCCCTGTCGAATCACGTCAGCAACCACATCAGCAGAGCAGGAGAGGTCTCCTGAAGAGAAGCATACTTGCCGCCATGGGTAAGATGCAAAGAAGGTACGCATCTCGTCCCAATCTGCCGACTCGTAGCGCCAAACTCGTCTCGTGCCTCTAGGACTGTCATCTGGAGGCGAGTGGCTCGATACGGATTTTACCACACAGTGATCGGATGTACCAAGGGGAGCTGAGACCGATACCGAATGTCTGTGTGGATCAGTTGTCAGCAGCAGGTCAAGGCAGTTGGGCGTATGGTCAGCGATATCCGGTATTCGCGTTGCTTGATCCACCAGCTGAGTGAGATCAAGTGCTAAGGCGAACCTTCGCGCTTCTCTCCCAGCATGGTCAGTTTTCTGGTATGGGAACAGCCACTCCTTGTGGTGGGCATTGAAGTCCCCCAGAAAAACAAGCTCCGCCGTTGGGTATCGCCGAAGTGCAGTGTCCGTCGTCTCAATGAGGTGTTCAATGAGCTCAGTTGTCTCCTGGTCACCGCTGTGCGACCGGTAGACACCGACGTAGATCGATTTTTCTACCCCAGTGTCCACCAGGAGCCACAGCACTGAAAACCCTGACTTTTCAAAGCAACGGAGACGCCTACAGCATAAGTCATCGCGAACGTACACACAGACCCCTGCGTGCTTTTTGAACTTATGTTCAAGAGTGTAGCCAGGGTAGTTGAGGTACGCCACATCCGACGGTGTTGCTATTTGCGTCTCCGTTAAGAAGAATAGGTGCGGCTTCTCGGTCTCGAGGTGGTGGTGGACCGGATCGAGATTTGAGTGCATACCTCGGATATTAGTGAGGTGCACTTTTAGTGGGAGGAAGTGTGGCCGTTGTTTTAACTTTGTTAAAAGAAAGAAGAAATTCTTTCTTTGCCTTGGCATAATGAGTGATTTGTGGGGGATAGGTTAATACAGTCGAGGCACTGCTCAGTTAACCTATACCAGTACTTTTCAGCTCAGCTGATCGGAGGGGGAACTCGTTTGGAGACTGCGGGGACGCCCGAACCCCCCCGATAATCCTCCACCGGGTCCTCCCATCCAGTCGCCAACTGGCACGGTGGAGCATTACGGGAATGGCGACCGCGCACCGGACGACGCTCCGTGGGTAGGCCCCCGACAAGGTGGACCGACGATCTGGTGAAGATTGCCGGAAGCCACTGGATGTGGGAAGCGCAGGACCGATCGTCGTGGAAATCCTTGGGGGAGGCCTATACCCAGCAGTGGGTGTCGTGCGGCTGATATGATGATGATGATGATGATGAAGTATAAGCCGTTTTAAATGTGATAAGCTCCTATATAATTTTCGTTGTACTAAATTTTTTATGATATACATTCATTCGATATTTTAGGTATTGTTATAGAAACTAAGAGCCAAATTTAAAATAAATAGCGCCATTTTACTTCATCAATAATTAATATTTTTATGACAATATTAGTTAAAATGACACTTTAACCACTGCATCAATCTTTTTAAGTCCACGTTTTAGAATAATGAGCTCTTTTTACCGACTTCAAAAGAAGGGAGGTACTCAATTCGACCCGTTTTTTTTTTTTTTTTTTTTTTTGTTTTTTGTATGTACACCGATTACTCGAAGACGGCTGAACCGATTGAAATGATTCAAACGTTATTACATTAGGTAAACTCCCAAGTTGGTCCCATTTTTTAAAATTTTGAAATCGGTTCAGTACTTTTCAAGTAATCTTGAAAAAAGCACGAAAGTAGTATGATTTTGTGTGAACTACCTCGATGAACAGTCGTATAACTTCTTTGTTTATGAACTGAATAAGATAATTATTTTTTTGTTGGAAAAGGGATATCTTAAGTGTAGTTCTTTAACCGACTTAAAAAAGGAGGTTCTCATTTTGACCCGCATGTATGTATGTTTCTCCGCGATTAAATTAACTCACGTTTGGCTGAGCCGATTTTTCTACCTAAATAATATACTTACTTACACTACCTAATACAAAAGGTACCTACACTAAAAATTAAAAAAATAAAAAATTGTTTAAAAAAACAAAAAACCGACTTCAAAAAACCTACCTCTAAAAAGCAAGAAATAATATTCGCAATAATAAAAACACGTCTATTGAAGTCGGGTGGGGCTTTTAGAATAAAAAAAAAGGAATTTGTACTCCAGCCCCACCCGACTTCAATAGACGTGTTTTTATTATTGCGAATATTATTTCTTGCTTTTTAGAGGTAGGTTTTTTGAAGTCGGTTTTTTGTTTTTTTAAACAATTTTTTTAACAAAGTTTTTAGAATAAGTACCTACTTTTCATAGCCATGGTCACCCATCCCAAAAATAACCATAGCATAACATCAACCATATAATGAGAAATTCTTCGCAAATAGTTTAAGTCATAAAGTGGTAATGTCGTGCAATTTCACCAAGAATGTCCGTAAAGTAAGACGCCTTACGTAATATACCGAGAACATTGTAAATATGGATATCTTGCTTTGTGGAATTCTCATATGTTCATTTTAGTAAGCTGGGACAACTTTTGCGACTAAATTTTCGCTAGATTCTGTCATACATAAAAATATTGGCTGCCCGCAATAAAAAAACTTTGTATATGTTAATGTTCAGTGACATCTTTTGTATGTTGGCTATTGTATACAAATTAGATTTTTTTAAAGATTTGTTTCCAAGATATTTCTGTTAAATGTCAAAAGTTGTACTAGTAACAGACAGAAAATAGATTTCGGCCGTAAATCGGCGGTAAAACGATAGAAATCGGCCGTAAAGGTACCTTTCGGAGCAATGCGGCTTGCGGCTTGCGTCACCGACGGCCGCATGGCCGCATGCGGCAGTACGTACTATTATATATTCTGTGGCTGTAGTAATATTCGACTAAGCATCTTCTTTTCACAAACATCTCATAAACATTACGAACCATTTTTGAGCACTAGCAGCATTCATTTTTTTTTCACTAAGGGTCTGAACCTTTATAGAAAAAAAAATACAAAACATATGTAATAATAAGACACTATTGCCGCGGTCTATAATGACTTCGTTGCTGGCAGCGATGATGATGGCCGAGAGCGGAGCTTAGCGCAGGTCCAGGCCGACACAGCGCGGTCAGCATTGCAGCCCACGCATGGACAAGCTGGAATAAAGACTCGACCTCCGGTCTCGGCCTTTATAGCCCTGGCAGCAAGGGCTGCAATGATGACCAAGCTTGAAGGCCGAGAGCATCCCTAGTTAAACTTAGCTCGAGACCATCATAACGTGGCCAGCAGTGCAGTTATTCTGGACATGCGCGCCGAGGCCTAAATTGCCCGCGGCGGCGCGCCGACCATTTATAGTCGGCGTGGCGTGACCGCGCCGGCGTGGCACAAATTTTTCCGGCATTTTAAGTAAAATTTATTTATTTGCGCAACAACAACACCGCCTACATAAATCTTGCACTTTTCTGTGGAGGAAAAAATATGTTTTCCTTGAAAACGATTTACAGTGCCTCCTGACTGCCTAGCTACCCAAACTCATCTTAAATACTCATATTATGTAGATAAACTTGTTCACTTGCGATTGCGACTAAATTCGGACACATTCTAAATTCGGGCACTCAAACAAAATATTATGTGTGAGTTTATGCTATTCTTAAAGAGTTTTTGTAAAAGAAGCTTTAATATCACTCATTAGGAATTGTCAAAATGGCAGCAAGCCGTCATCTGGTTTGCATTTTGCTTGCACTCAGTAGCATAGAAAAAAAATACTCTTAACAGAGCTCAGTAGCAATTTGACCAGCGACCCGTGTGGTTGTGCCGCGCGTTGTGCAATTTTGTAGTTAAGTTCGAGGGACATCCAAGTTATAGGGTAAGCGATTTTAATTACTTTCACTGATTTCTCGATCTATTGATGTTTATATGTGATAAAACCTTAATCAAAGAATAATATAAAGTGATATTTTCTCATATAATTTTATTTGTTACTAAATTAAAGCTCGCCGGAGCTAGGTCTAAGAAACTGGTGAAAAATCTAAATTCGGCTGCCTTTTGAAATGGTGGCCGAGCATGGAATGCCCATGAGTCCTATAGTCGGCCAACCATCAAACCAGAGGCCGGACTTTTGTACCGTTACGATATTTTCTATTTTCGGCCACTTATTATTAATGTTATATGTTAATAATAAAGTACTATAAGCTTATTTTTGATAAGCATAATATTATTAATGTTGATAATAATAATAAATATGTTATTTTTGCAATTCAATATGTATAATATCAGCCGCACGACACCCACTGCTGGGTATAGGCCTCCCCCATCGGTTCTTCTCGCCATGTGTCCAGCCCACTGCCACTTCAGCTGATCAATCTTTCGAGCGATATGTCGGTTACTTAAATAAAAACATTAAAGGTTTCGGACCCTGGTCATCCTTTATTTCACCTTTGCCGAATTTAGGAAAAATAATGGTCGAATTTAGGGCAAAAGCGTCCGAATTTAAGCCGTCAAAATTTTATTGTTTATAATACCTATTATTATTATTGTTTTCTTGTTTTTCACGTCTTTGTGCTATTATTATAAATAACAAACGTATATTAATCGTAAGTTAAGCCCGCCGGTAACGATCAATTGCGATTGTCAATTTTTCCGCAATTGACGCCCATTGACGGAAAAATTGATCGTTTACGCGTGCAATTGAAGCGATTGTCAATTGCTCCAACAATGGAATTGACGGAAAAATTGACAATCGCAATTGATCGTTACCGGCGGGCTTAATAAAAATTGCACAGTTGTAGTTCCATTTTAATACAAATATTTTAGATTGAATTTTAAAATTAGTTGACGTGGTTGAATTTAGAAGGAAAAATTAAAAATAGAGCGAGTGAGCAGCTGTGCGTTGCTTCTGCACTTTTCCTGTCCCTCTCGCTCGCTTGCTTTTCCTCGCGCTCTCTTGCCTTCCCTTGCGCTTGCGCTTCATTCGGCGCGCCGACCCGAACGCCACGGCGGCGGCGGCGCGGGAAAAACGCGGCGCGGCGCGGCGGCGCCGGCGCGGCTCGCATGTCTATTCTGGACCAAGGCGTGCTATTGTGCTTTACTCAAACAGTGCTAGTACTGCCTACTATTCTTTATGGTATTATAACCTAATTTCGAAAAAAACATTAAAAAATGCAAATAATATAAATATAAAAGTACAAAACATAATCTGTGTAACAGGGTTTTCTCCTCTCAATGTAAGTACGTCACGCGCAGACAAAGAATGGGATTGAAATTGGCGGCTCACCGCGCTTACCACAACGAGTATGATTGAGAGAGCGATAGGTGTGGCGTTTAGTGTGCGAGCGTGAAGTAAATATGAACGACGCCATTTTTAATCCCATTCTTTATCTGCGCGGGTTGTACAATGTACTATTTTCCACCTAACTATGTTTGAAACAAAACTCGACAGTAATGGATTCTCAAAGGAAATTGCTGGTGGCTAAAACTCGACAATAATGAAATCCCATACAACTTTGCTGCGTTGCCATCGGAGTAGCGCGACAAGCCCGACTTTGCCAAAAGAAGGTTGTCACTACTATACTATTATAAGCATTTTTTATTAAAAAATATTAAAAATAAGAAAAAGAGAAACAATAAATTATCAACTTGGTTTAATTTTACCGCTATTACTAGAAAGACAGCTGTCAAACAATATATACTAAATTTAGTATTGTCGGAAATTAGTAGGTACGCAAAATTCATGTTTCGAAAAGGCCGCAAACTTTTCCGGCTACCTATTATTATAAAGAGAATGCCGGCGTTCAAAGCGCCCGTAATTTCACCACGCTACTGTATTCAGAGTTAACTCCCAGTACAATCGTCAATAACTCAATAATTATTCAACTATTAATAGTTCCCTGTTACCGTAGATCTGATTGCTTGTGACCTTTCTAAACTATGTAGTTGTAGAGAGCAAGTTTCTACGTAGACAGCCTATAGAATCCGCTACGAAACCGCATGTACGAGAGAATTCGCTTATCCGAAATTTGCAATTTGCAACCTAATACAGTGACAGTATGCTAACAACATGCTGCCTAGTTATGAAAAGATTATTCCGTAAACACGAAAATCTAAATTAAATTACTCACAAAAAAGTTCTGCCAATAAACAAAATTATTACATAGCTCTTCCAAGATATTTTTTTTGCCATTGGAACTCTTTATGTAGATACTTAGGTACCTACTAAAAGTAAATATATTTTTTTTCTTTTGCTTTGCTCTGAAATGTTATTCCATTTGAAAAAAGAACGCGGGGCGTTCCACATTAGGTCTGGTTCATCACATTCTTAATTTGAAATTTTCCCTTCGGTCACATACGAAACCGTATGTTCGTAACCAGTTACGAATGAGGAAAAAATGATCCTTGTCCGAAACCGGTTTCGAAAGAAGAATTTTTCTTCCTTGCACAAAACCGTGGTTTCGTACAAGGAAGAAAGAAAAATTCTACGACATTTGTATTTCTTCTTGCCACACCGGCTAGTTAGACCACGGGTCATTCATTTTGTTTACCTTAAGTCACACTAAGTATATTTATTTTTTCAAACTTTAAAACTTTTCGAGACTTTTATGATTTATCAGAGTACCAGGGTTACATAAATAAATATTAAGAAAGTTAGCTTCTATATATTTTCAATATCTATAACCTTATGTTACTCTTGCGTAAGTAGGTACCTCCCTCCTGGTACTTACAGATTTAATTATTTAATTTCAATCGGTATCTATTGTATTTTTGGATTGATTATCGAAAACAATAGTCTATGTGCATTTGGGGTTGTAACTTTGGAGTTTTCCATACAAATAAAAAAAAAACTCAGCTATATACTAGTATTATGTAATCTGTGGCCATATAGTGGTTTTCAGGATTTATAATCATTTTCCGGGGTTATGTGCATGGTAATAAAACTTAGGTTGCATGACTGGTCATTTAACATGGCCACACGAACAAATTTAAATAATAAAATATTTCCTCGCATTTCTTGAGAAAAGCATTATACAAGTCTTGTACTAGAAGCTATTTGCATTGTCTCGAATGATTAACACCCTCGCCTGCGGCTCGGGCTTCAAACCATCCTCGGCTGTGTAAATGCTAGCTTCCCGTTCGCGTCTGTCATGTACTACTAATAATGCAACTCTACTAAAAGGTTTGACAGTGTTCTATATACTTACTCAAAACTCCTTTTATGGAAATTATGTCTCCTGTTTGGGCAAAAAATATAAAAATAAACTTACTTACTTTGTTATTACGATATAAGTATCGTCAAACCATTCTATTGGTTTTGTAGGGCTCAGATCAATTTTATTTGGTCTGTGTTGTAGGGCTAATGTAATCAAAACGTTATTGTATTCATAAATAAATCAATGTTTGTTTTTTCCTTGGACCCGAAATAATTTGAAATTGACGTATTGTTTTGTGCAAATCTTTTGTTCTGAACTTGTACTATAAAATATTCTGTAGTCCTGATTCAATTTGAACTATGACATAGTAACTTTTGATGCCGCAAGTGTATATGTACGCAGTGATTTGCCAAATACAAATGGATTCAAAGTTGCGTTAGCGGTTCCCGCAACTTATTATCAGTATTCACAGCTTACACTGAAGTTTGAGGAGAAATCTATTAACCAGAACACGACGAGAAATTCAATTGAACATTCACTTTGTACGAGACAGGATCGACCTATTTGAACCTAATACTAAGCGATTAAAATAAGAATGTGCGTGATGTGTGACGCCATCTTTTTAATAAGACTAAACTTAAATTACAATGCGATTAAATTGACAATTGAGACTTCAGTTGTAAATTGTTACCTTATACATTAATCGCATTGTACGTTGAGCGAAATACAACATATTACAAAAAAACAAACAAAACAAAGTGGTAGATACATTTAGATAAATATACTAGAGCGGTAAATAAGGACCATCAAACTGAACAACTTTTATTATGGGACCAAATCTGAAATTGCGAAAAAAATCTGCTGTTTCATACAAAATTTTAAAACGAAAATATCAAAATGTATGAAAATACCTAAGGGTTTTTTGTGACACGTTGTATAAAAAAAAGTCGGCTGGGATTTTAGTTCAACTGAGTAAGTTTTTCTTCTTAAATCCATCATTATATATACTTAGTTTGTATTTTGCCAATCATTATACCAGATAGCATTGTGAATGTGTAAAATCTAAAAATTTAATAATTAATGTTTTTATTTATTTGAAAAAGTAAAGGCTTAATTGTATTAAATAATTTAAACACGGTGGCTATAAATTAACTAATAAAGCTAAAAGAACTTATGATCCATAACCCCCCGGGGGCGGTTTAATATTTTATTAATTTTCTTTTTTATTCTCTTCTGACCCCTATAAATAGTACCCATTGCCTCCAAAATAAAATCACCTTAGTAAACCTGTAACTGACTGTACTTTTGATTTTAGGGAGCATCTTTGAATATTTGGGGGCAGTGTGGAATTTCTTTAAAATATTAAACTGACCCCGGGGGGTTATGGAGCATAAGTCGTAAAAAGTCAAATATGAACAAAATTCGCAATTTAAGATAAGGCTAGGTAATCAGAAAATGGGGGGTGTAAACATAAATTTAATTTTCCATTCCAAAAGGGTTGCCTTTCATAAGGCTAAACTCCCAAAGGCTTGAGAAACGATAAAAAAAAGCAATTTGAGAAAAGCTTTTTAGATAAGAGTACAATTGACTGCAATTTTAACGCTTTATAACCCAGTAAAATTAGACATGAAAAGGGGGTAATGGTTGCATCAAATCAGGTATTTTTGGTTTTTGGATATATTGTTGGTAATGTGTCAAAATTGTCAAAAACTTAATAAAGGTACCTTTTTTGTTTTTGAGAATGACCCGGTCGTCTGCCGAGGTTGAAAACTTGGATTTAACATTGCCTCCACATTACCAACAATATATCCAAAAACCAAAAATACTTGATTTGATGCGACAATAAATGTCTAATTTAATTGGATTATTAGATTTAGTAAGTTTACTTTATATCATAGTATTAAGAACCATTTTAAAACAATATCAGACAAAGATTGTATTCTACCTAATTCTAAAACGCGTAATTAGACCTGGTTCAAAACTGATGCTATCTTAAAATTTAAAATCTAAGTCTAACTTAGTCGTCTTGTTTAAGACGTCTATTTAAGACGTTTATCTACAGCCATGCTTTAAAATACTTAAAAGGCCAAGCCACACAGCGGGCGTGGCGTGACGGGACGGGACGGCGACGCGACGTTGAGCAGTTGTAATGTACTAGATACTATGGACGACGTCACACAGGCCAGCGTGGCGCGAGGTGTCGCGTCCCGTCGCGCCACGCCGCCGTCGTGCCGAGCGTGAATACAGATTGGAAGCGCAGCGGGGCGGAACGTAAGCGAGATCACACCCGCAGTGTGAACTCTACCGTCGCACCGGCCGTCCTGTCACGCCGCGCCCCGTCGCGCCACGCCCGCTGTGTGGCTTGAGCTTTAATCTATATATATAAAAGCGTAAATCACTCACTGACTCATCACGAAATCTCCGAAACTACAAGTGCTAGGAGTCTCAAATTTTGCATGGGGGTCCCTTTTAGGGTGTAGGTGCTCACTAAGACGGGATTTTGCGAAATTCAATCCCTAAGAGAGTGAAACAGGGTGGCAAAGTTTGTATGGGAGAACGCGATTCCTTGGCCCGATTGACTTGAAATTTGGCATAGACATTCTTTTACAAAATTAATTGAACATGTGTTTCGATTTTTTTTGAAATGTATCCCTTAACAGGGTTGAAAAGGGGTAGAAAGCTATTTTTAGGGTGGTTGACTTCGATATCGGAATCAAAACTTCTTAGTGCATTTGAATGATTAAGAAAAATTTATGTCAGTTGTCACTGCACGGGCTGACGTTTAATCTCTAATTTTCCCGATTTTCAAGACAAGCTTTGATTCATAGAATGTTGTATAAGATTTTATCCCTATTTTCACTACTTTACGAAATATTAGTCAAATAAAACGGCAACATCTGGCAAATATCAGATAACGTGACAAGGAATGTGGTATTTAGAGAAGTGTTTCGATGGAGAGCCTGATGATAATGCACAACATTAGTTGCACCGAGTTGCACCCGGCATAAATCTTTGCCCGGCATGCGTTGCAATGTCACGTTTTTTTTAGCTAGAAACCTTTTCAGTAGTAAGCAGAACAATTCACCAAACATTCACCAAAGTTTCATCATAATCGGATGTGGATGAATGGTTTAGGAGTGCAAAGGAAACAAATACACATACATCGATTTTTATTTATAAAGAAGATAACTATTAAGCAAAGATATTAGAATTTTTAACTATAGGTAAGTATTAAATGTAACATAATATTATTATACTTATTTTGTTAAATTACCGCTAGTAAATTTTATTAAGTACCTACCTACCTAATACAGAATCGTTAACAGGGCGTCGATTCTGTAACTAAACTCGAACCACACTTCGAATCTCACTTCACTGCACGGGAATTTTGAATCATAAATAAGATAATGATAAGAAATTTTTTTTATCATAAAAAATTTTAGATAGCTACGCAGGCTACCTAAATTTTTTGCAATCAGTAAAATAGCTCATTTAGTAAACAAATGTCTAATAACAAATTCACGCGAAGTGAAGTGAGATGCGAGTTTGGTTACAGAATCGACAGACTGCGCGGGTAAAACCGCGGGGTGCAGCTATTACCTATATAATTACAAAATTGTATAAATGTGAAAGTTTTGATGTTTGGATGTTGTTCTGTTACGTACCTACTCAGTCATATCATACTCAATCACGTCTGAACGGGTGAACGGATTTAGGAGAAATTTGGCACAGATATAGATTAAGTCTGGAATACTTAACACAGGCTTCTTTTCATCCCGATCATTGGTTTCCAAGGGAAGACTTACAACGATTACCGACTCCCACGCGGGCGGAGCCACGGGCAAAAGCTATACATAGTATAAAACAAAGTCGCTTCCCGCCGTCTATACGCTTCTCTGAAACTATGCATAAAAACCTCATTAAACTCGATCCATAAGTTTGGGAGCTAGGTTGGTTGCCTCAGACAGACAGACAGACACACACACACGTCAATTATATTATAACACCCCTTGCGTACGTCGTATGTCGTCCTCCTAGGTATATGTATCCTGTAGTATAATCTAATAACTTCACACTGACACCACATTAGCACAGTTTTACATTTAGTAACTACATTGCACCCGTGCGAAGCCGGGGCGGGCCGCTAGTCCTCTATAAAAGGTAACGAAAAGTTAAGTTATATACGTACTACGAACGAGTACCTCTATATTACCTATGACTTGGGACCTGAGGGTCTATTACGAAAAGTTTTATGCGATACACGCAGCTGCGTCCGTGCTTCGTTTTGTTTGTTTCCTATTACAAATCACTTTCGTATGCAATATTGCGGAGAGATTGCGTGAGTTTGACAGTTTCTCTCTAGCGTATCCGACATCGTTCGTTTAGTAGTGCATAAACTACGATAGCCAAATTCAAAATGTTTGTTATAACTACAACCAACGAACTGCGGACGATTATCTTGGCCAAGTGACTGCGTTACGCAATTGCGTACGTTATTTTCGTAATAGGCCCCCAGTTTTTGGTCCTTTCTATATTAAAATTATATGGAAGTGAAGTTTGTAAGTTTCGCTGTAGGAGGTAATCTCCGAAACTACTCATCGGACTTCGAAACTTCTTACACAACTAAAACTCTACCTCGCTCCCTGAAAATTCGCGAGCAGAAGCTAGTTGCAACTAAAATTGTCAAATGGACAACAATTTAAATTAATTTAGTATCAGAATGAGAGAAACATTGTTTACTAATAAAAGTTAAACTGTTTCGGGAACTAATTGTGGTGTTTCGAGATATTCGGGATAGCTTTAGAAACAAATTAAAACGCTTTGCTGCTTGAGTAGGGTGTCGCCTTTAATACTTACAAAAGTTTATTGGGGGCTGACATGGACCTATGATTGTTTTGTCCATGAATTCGACAGAACAACAACATAATAACGAAAATCATAATTATGACGTTTATTAAGCCTTATCAGCTTTTAGCTAAAATTGACTTAGAGCTTGCGCGCACGAGCAACTTTTGTCTCCGCTACTAATTTGTCTCTTAGGCAGCCATTACATGCTCATGCAAGCATCAGTCTAATTCCAACACAGTCATGTCAGTCACGGCTTTGACTGACAATTAACCTACCATGTAATGGGGTGACTGATGGTTGCATGAAGTTGATTTATTCTTTCCATCAGTCAGTCAGTCAAACGTAATTCATGACCAGAGACCGGCGGGCTGATTATCTAATTAGAAACCACCTAGCGACCGGTTGCAGTTCATAGATGATAGTGATCCATTGCTACTTATTTTTGGATTAAAAAAAAAAACATACAAAAGAAAAGTATCAATGTATGTGGAATGAAACCGGTCGCTAAATAGTTTATTTTTAGATAATCAGGGTATCGACTTGCGGTGGCACCAAGCACGAATAAAATGACGTTTAATTGTGCGTGGACAACTTAATTATCTATTTGTGTAATGAATCGATAAAAATATATTTACTTAAGTAACGTGAAAAACTAGTAAAAATGGAAACTAGATTTTTTCAGCAAGACATTACGAACTGAATAATTAAAAATCATGAATTGTAGAAAAAATAAAATGCACTGCAGTTTTACTTGATGCAAAGATAGCAAAGTCAAAGTGAGTGAAATACAATGTCAATTTTAAAAAAATACACTCTCCTTGTTAAAACACAATAAAATATACAGACGCGATCAAAGAAGTTCTACTTCAAAAATATTTTCAAAACATCGATATATAAACATTTACGATAATTTGATAATCACTAGCAAGTTTATATTCCTGCTACCGCAAATCCGGCCATTGTTCATGACTGATGGGGTTTGACTGACGCTTGCATGAGCGTGTAATGGCTACTTAACATCAATTGTGTGCAAGTCTGCTAGCTGTCACGTCGCTACATGCGCGCACTTTTATACAAACCCGAAGACTTGATGTGACATACAAAATATGTAGTTGCGGAGACAAAAGTCGCTCGAGCGCGCTAGCTCTTAATCTGTATTTTATTAACACGTTTTTATTAGGTTAAGGTTTTATTATGAAGAAGGCAGTAAAAACTTAATTTAAGTCGCTAATACATTATTTTCTTTTCTTTCACTTGTCAAACCAGCGTGGAAGTTAGTCATAATATATTTTGATATAATTTATAAAAAACAGAAAAGGTCGGGTCGGTCTCGCCCACCGAGGGTTCCGTACAAATTTGCAGGTACATAAAAGTAAGTAATTTCAATAAATCATTATATTTTGTATATTCTTTCTTTCTTATCGAATGAGGATTAGTGGCCACCTCTGGTGTTAGAGTTTATCAAGCCGCCTGGAAGGCCTCTAACTTGGCTTAACGACTGTTATCAGATGACAACAGTCGGGACCGACGGTTTAACGTGCCCTTCGAAGCACGGAAGCGCTCAGTTGTAATGCCACTTAACGGTCACCCATCCGACACCTGGCCGGACCGAGCGTTGCTTAACAAACGTGATCGAGTACGATCAGTCTGTCAAGTTCCGCCATGAGCGCTTCGCTTCAATTACAAATGTATGGTTTTCAGATTTTTTCCTGTATACTGCCCGGCACGTAACTTGGCTAGATAAATACGAGACAAAAGATGCGCAGTAGCCACAAACACTAACCTCGGCGGATCTTTTGTCTCATCTTTCTTTTGCCAACTTATATGCCAACTTATCTGTACCTGTATTACAAGACAATATTACTTGCCAAATGTCATAGTTTTAGGTCAAGGAAAAGTATTCTATAAATGTTGGTTCCCTCGAGTGTCGAAATATGCATTTTTGCGGCATAAATGGCCGTATGTTAACATAGAAGTTTGTATGAAAGAAAGTCTTATGAATTTGTTACATTTTGGGAGGTCCATCTGTTTCTTTTTTTTTATTATTATTATTTTATCAATCCGAGTTTGGTTTTTTCACAACCAGCTTTAAGGGCCTGTAATAATGGTAATATGGTTTCAATATCAATTCTATACCTAACAGACGGACAATAAAGTGATCCTATATAGATTTCGACCTTTTCTTTTGAGGTATGAAACCCTAAAAAGAGGTAGGTAAAAGTTTATATACGACATTTGACGAGGGTCTACTTTTTTGTAAAAATGGTGTGTAATCGGGTTGACAACTTGTAAACATTGTTGTTTGGTCTTGAAACTTATCATATAGTTAAGATATTATAATAAATTATTACAAAAAAATCGGACTAAAAACATTAAAACGGAGTAGCAAAAACAAACTAAAAAGTAAAAAATAAGTTCTTCTGTAAATTTTTATAACCCTAATACCCTATACCTACAGAAATTTTAAACCTAAAAATTTAAACCTAAAAACGTGGGGCGCATGCTATAGAATATAGATGATAAATTTTACAAAACGCGCCCCACGTTTTTAGGTTTGAAATTTCTGTAGGTTAAGGGTATTAGGGTTATAAATATTTACAAAAGAATTTATTTTTTACTTTTTAGTTTGTTTTTACTACTCCGTTTTAATGTTATTAGTCCGATTTTTTTGTAATAATTTAGTCCGTTTTAAAAACGTGTTTTAAAATAAGTTTTTTTTTCAGTAAATTATTATTTTCTGCTTTTTAGTTAACGAGCTAAGACTAAAAAAATATATACCATCTCCTACTCTCGCACTCGCACTCGTCAAGACGATTCAAGCGAGCCCAAACTCGATCGGGCTGCATGGTTTTATTACAGAGTCCCAGTGGCCTTCTTCCGGCTCCATCATCAGACCCTGGATTTATTTCCCAACAAAGTACTCATCAAGACGATTCAAACGAGCCCAAACTCCATGGGGTTGCATGGTTTTATTATAGAGTTCCTATGGCCTTTATCCGGCTCCATCATCGGATCAGCTCAATGACACCATAATATTGCATTTTCCAACAAAACACTCGTCAAGACGATTCAAACGAGCCCAATCTCGATGGGGTGGCGAGGTTTTATTAAAGAGTTCCTGTGTCCTTCTTCCGGCTCCATCATTAGATCCTGGAAACTATTTCCCAACAAAGAACTCGTCAAGACGATTCAAACAAGCCCAAATGTGATGAGGTTGCATGGTTTCAATATTGAGTTCCTATGGCATGGCCTTTCCGCTTCATCATCAGACCCTGGATCTCATCTCCCATTAGAGTACTCATCAAGACGATTGTAACGAGCCCAAACACGATGGGGTTGTATGGTTTCATAGAGATCCTATGACCTTCTTCCGGATCCATCATCAGATCAGCTCAAGGACACCATAATATTGCATTGCCTTTCAGTTCTGACCTATGTTCAAAGTTTCAAGTTACTAGCACATTGGGAAGCTAGTACAAAATCGTTCACAAACTTTGCAGAGAAACAAACGAACGAACACACAAACAATCAAACAAACAAACACACAAACGAGAAAGCAACCTAATAAAAACGTGTTTTAAATACATGTTTTCCTAGGCTTTTCTTATAAGTCGGAACAACTTACTATAACTATTTTAGTCACAAGCTCAGCAGAATTTGTACTATTTATACCTACACAACTTTTTAGGCCGGCCACACACAGACGGAATCTCGTTACGGAATTCCGTACATACGTGATTCCGAACGCAGCAGCTGCATACAAAATCTATGGGCTGCCACACACAAGCGTGTTTTTTCCGTACGGAATCTTCATACATTGTCGAAATTACGTTCGGAATTCCGTTACGTGATTACGTCTGTGTGTGGCCGGCCTTATATCGTAACATAATTAATAATTACACTATGCATTGATAAAAAAATAAGTACCTACTAGTGTTTCAAGAAGAACGTTCGCGCTTGCGCGAACAATTGGCTTTGGTAAAAAAATAAAAGGTATTTTTTTTATATTTTTTTACTACAGATTAGGCCAATTTAAGAAACTAATTTGAATATTTTAACATTTGGTCCCGTATTTATTTTTTTATAAATATATTTGTCGAGTGGATATGGTCAACCGGAATGACGTCATTAGTGGCATGAAAGTTTAAGAAGGAAAACCTTTGCCATATACTTATAGAAAAAGAACGGCCAAGTGTCATTACCTGTCATAATGACTTTATGGTTGTTTGTAAACAAATAAGTGATAGTTAATATTTCTTCTATTTTATTCATTTAATCCAGTTGTGACGGTTCTAACCTACCTTCTTAATTTGCCGCAATAATTTTTGAGGTGGTAAAATTATAATAAAAAAGCTTACCAGTGGAAACTCAGCTAAAAAATTTTGTAAAAACTGACACGCCCAATCTACCCAAATTGCGAAATGTATTGTATGTATTGTGTCTATTTTGGATGTAGGCTACATGGATGAAATTGTAACGATTGCTTGTGGACTGATAAATTTGCAGGATAACATAATAAACATTGTGAAAATATGTGCATACTTTATTTCTATTTACAAACATTTAATAGTAGGGATGTGGAAAAAATTACGAGATAAGTTCATCGATATACTCTGATATATCGATAGATGTTTTTACAATAATTTTTCCAAAACATTTTTTTTTTTTTTGTAATTACGTATGGATTCTAATAGTCGACACTATTTTGTCACTGGAGCATTTTGATTTTTTCCTACTTTTGAGTCTTAAAAATCATCGTAAAATTCGTCAAATCGAGCCAAAATTTTGCGTAGGGGTTTATTTTGCTATTTTTTATGTTTTACAATACCTTAAAATTAGAATCCATTACTTAGTCATCATTCCATTTCATCTCATTTTTTTCTGAGAAATATTACCTATATCGATATTTTTTCACTTCCACCTTCCACCATTCCTAATGCTAAGTTCATTGTCAAAATTGTCTTTGCCCTTTTTTCTTTTTTTTATTATGGCTGGGGGATCTGTATGTGATGACGTCATATGAAGGTCATTTGAAGGTTAAAGCTTTTTATTGAAAAAAAATAAATATCTTTAAAAATATAGAATTATTTTTAAATTTAATTAGTAGACACTGTACCGAAAGCTTATTCCTCGAAATGGTTTTGAGATTTCCAGTCATGTTCAAAAAGTTATCAAAGCCAATTGCGCTAATCCCAAAACCATTCTTTAAATCCTTTAAGTATTTCTGCGTTATTTCGGAGAATATTTATAACCACCTCTGTGATCTGTGGTCTAGTGGTTCGCCCACCCCTGTAAGACGCAGGGGTTCCGGGTTCGGTACAATTTGTACTCGGTTTGGTTGGTGGTAGAGCTTATTTCAAGTCTGCCTGGCTAGCTACCATCATCTTACCTAAGTCTGACGCCATAACAACAATTTAAAAATTGTTGTGTTCCGGCAGTTAGAGGTAAGATAGCCAGTTGCTCGGTGATGAGGATTCTGGGTGTAGTGCGCTTCCACCTTCGGCCTTATCACTTAATGTCACTTAACAGGTGAGGGGAAGGCCAAGCACTATCCAGTTGTGTTTAAAAAAAAGAGGAGCTTAATGGCGCCGTGGTTTAGCGCCTGGCCCAGCGATTGCGGAGGTTAAGCAACTTTTGCAAGGGTCGGTTATGGGATGGGTGACCAAAAAATATTATTTCGAGCTCCTCCGTGCTTCGGAAGGCACGTTAAGCTGTTGGTCCCTGTTGCATTTGCAGTATTTAACACCCAATCCGCATTGGGCCCGCGTGGTGGATTATGGCCCATCCTCCTTATCCACCCATAAGGAAGGCCTGTGCCTCAGCAGTGGAGACATTAAAATGGCTGATGGTCAACGAATATTTATCTCTATTTACTTATTACTGTGAGTTTTATTGAACTATTAAAATAAAAACAATGATTTTCGTTGATATATAAACTGTTATATAACACATCTATTTTTATGAACACTATCAGGCACTCTATTTAAATATGAAGGAGTGTTTTAGAACTTTCAAATTCCATAAATTTTATTCTAATTGGATGAGCATAAACAATTTGAATCAAGTTACAGCGAACCCAACTTGGAATATAATTATAAACTTTTACCAAAGATATAAGGAAGATATTAAATGAAATCACCAAAATAAATTATGCACGGACAATAAGTATTACTTTCATTTTGTATATAGGTTGTTCTTCATAAATTATCCTAAACGAAGAATATGTTTATACCTAGTTTAACCAATAATATTGCTTAAATCATTTATTCACATTGAAACATGGTAAATACAGCTCTTAGATACAAAATAATGTCCAAAATCAACTTTGTCTATGGATACAGGTGTTATTTTCATTCAAACGAGGTAACTTTGAAGCCTTGGTTTCCTGCCAGGGATGTACTGTGCTGTGATCTGATGATAGCTATCCAGGGAGTGAATGGAGGAGATTCAGATCGCTATACACACCCAACTAATCTGACCAGCATTCTAAAAGATTAAAGGACATGTTTAAAAAAACCACGAGAATAGCATAAAAATGTATGAAAATCCTGAAACGGAGAACTCTGACCTATTAATCTTTTAGAATGCTGATCAAATCAGTTGGTGTGTATAATGATCTGATCCTCCTCCATTCACTCCCTGGGTAGCTATCATCAGATCACAGCACAGTACATCCCTGGCAGGAAACCAAGGCTTCAAAGTTACCTCGTTTGAATGAAAATAACACCTGTATCCCTAGACAAAGTTGATAAGTATATTTCGTCCTTAACAATGTCACATGAATATCAAAATTAAAATTAAAACTATATTTTACCTACTTACTGATTAATTATCTACTTGCGTACTCCATTACATTTATGTCCCAAAAAATCCTTAACACTGTAAAATTTATGGTCAACTAAAAATTTTGTCAAACTTGATTTAAATATTTGAAATGTCCGTGATTCTTTTATTATTATTATTATGTCAATTGGTAAATGATTGTAGATCCTTATAGTCATAAAAAGACAACTTTTATTATAAAGTGCTGTTTTTTGAGTATGTGACAAGACCAATCTATTACAATTTCTACTTGAACGGGGGTAGAATAGGCATGATGAATTTTTTATTTATTTTTTGTTACATAAATTACCTCTTAAAAAAAGAAACATTGGTAAAATCATTATTTCGCTAGCATAAAAACTGCCCGAGATATCACAGTTTGAAATGCACACAAATTGGACTCACCCAAAATCGCTCCAAACTAACGGCTAACTATGTATGACGTCATGCCCAGGTAGTTTGTATGCAACGCGTAGGAAATTTGCTCGGCAGCTATATTAAATAATGTGTTTATCAAAATGGTTTCTTAGACAAATTTGCTATACATTTTACGAGTTACTTATTTTAGTAAATTTTATACTACACCCAACTTTGAAGGGTCAGAAAACAAATAATACGCAATATATAAAACCAAGAGGTATACAAGCTACTCTAAAAGTTTAATATGTTTACGATTTTTATTAGTATTTCGTTATTTTATTCATTATTCGTCATCCCTATTGTTTTGCTGTACTAAAAAGATACAAATGTCGTCTTACAAAACTACAGTATCATTTTTAAATATATAGGGATGGCAAAGTTAACAATTAAAATTAAAAAAAACTGGTTTACGGGATTCATATGGAGTTATCCCAACTATAAATGAATAAATAAAAAAATAAAAAAATGCTTTATTTTCTCCACAATTACAATGTTTATACATATTCTCCACAATTACATTTAACTATGGCGCGGATGCACCTTTTTGTGCTACGAACACTTTATTACAATTCACTGAATTTCCCCAGAGCAACAGACCATACTTTATAACAGACCCCACATAAGCAAGATATGCCCTAAGCGCGGTTTGCTGAGAAACTATTCGACGTAACCGGCCAAGTACATATACAAATCTATTTATTTTACTACTGACTTTTTCTATCTGTGCTGTATCTATGCTGTACCTATCTGTCTGTATCTTAGCAATATTACTCCTTAATTCCTTAAAAATTTTTTTGGTAACCAAAAGTATAAACTTATTCTTCGTTTATTTGAAAGACAGATCAGAACATTTACTCTGATTGCGAAAAGACGTTCACATGAGTAGTTAAAGACAAATACTGCTCAAAATAAAATACGGCCATAAATGACACACGGTGAATAGGAGAAATTCTGCAGTAAGTTCGACAGTAAACTCTGTAAGTTGACTATTAGCTTTCGAACAATATCAAATTCAAATAAAACCAGATTGAATTTATATTAAAAAAATCTTTCGGAAATTAGCCCTATTGTATGTAAAACCATAGAAATTCTTTTGAGCAGTAAAGTATAAAGTTTATTGTAAATTCGTATATACTTTTAGTTTATACCAATTCAAATCAGATAGAGTAAGTGAGCCTAAACCTAAATCCGTTTGGACATTTAAAATACTCAGAAGCTTGCAGCAGCGGTCGCAAACATTTTGTTCAAAGTTATATTATTTTCTTCTTAACATGAAATATTCCCAGAAACTAGTAGCATAAGAATAAATAAAACTGGGTAGAACGGACTATTCTTTGACCGAGTCCCAAACGCTGCCTTTTATACCTACTTCCCCCTTCACGTCGTTACCACATGAGTAAATAAACGGACAAAGTACAAACTCTCACAACTTATACCGATTCTCAAAGAGTTGACACCTGTCGCAAACTAAAAATAGGTAGTAGGGAGAAAAATAAAATAAGGCAAGTCCATAATAAAATGTGTATTTGAACGAAACAAACGAAAATGAATACTTTCTGCACTTGGATTTTTCCGTACGAAAAAAAAGAAAATATATCCTTTTTTCCACGAATTATTCATACACACACTGTAACACCCTTTTTTCCACCTACCTATGTGGTAGCGAACACTTGATCTTTCAGGTACTTTTTATAGCGGGATTCTCGCTATAGTCATGTAGGTTGGACGGCAACATTAGGTATTAGGTTTAGAAAGGTATTACAAAACACATCCAGCGTTTTCATGTAGTTTTTTAATATGATTAAAGTTAGTTAATTGTATGCAAATTTCTACCTTTTGTTTGAGTCCATTTCTAGTAGCTTAGCGATTGTCGGCGATTGTACCACACATTCCGGCATTCGGGGCATTCACTTAAATTCATTTTAAAACTTCCTTCACTAAGAATTTAAGTACTTTTTGATAATTAAAATAAATAAATTTTCTTGTTTACACATCTCACAGCTGACTTATCTATTGACAGACAAGTGACAACTGTCAGATGTGACGTTTGGCGTTTCATTCGCTATGCCAGTCCCACAGACCAATAAATTTATACTTTGTCGATAAAATAAGATAAATAAATATGTCTTATTTGTTATTTTAAATAATTAAAGGAAATGTTAATGTCTGGCATGCTAGTTAAAGATTTTAATAATTGTTTTGCTATGAAGGGTAAATATGTTCATAGAAGGTAGTTTGTCTATTGGCGTAGTGTTTTTGTCGATGGTATTCGAGATTTTTCTGGACATTTTCCAACGATGACATGTCGTGATTCGGCGGAAGTTTTTTACTTTCATTCTCTTATCTGCACCTTTATCGAAGAGTTGCAGTATTTTAGCAATGTGAAACCACAAGTTTTTGTAGCTCTTTGGGGGTTTTTGTCATTAATTTCATGATGCGTTGAGCATCCTTTTAAGCGGTGAGTGTGATAAAGGAATGTGGATTTGATTATTTGTCTGTTTTTGCAAGTGGTGTCAAAATTGTAATTTAGTGTCTTGTTTCCCAGGGCTCGAGGCTATTTATTAATTTATCTTTCAACATGTCTCTTATGAGATAGAAGCCTGTAGTGGTTCAAGCCCAATTTGGTAAGCATATCAACTTGGGTATAATATTTGTTGTAAAACAACCTCGTGTTCAATGTGACCACAATTGGGTAACTTTATCCTTTAATTGCAGGGCTCCTATAGTGTACCTCAAAATTTACGTCAAGACTAAGGCTTAGCTTCGCTATAAAGCCCGCGCATGTCGCAGCCATGGTATACATTACGTCTGCAATGGGTATATCAACATAAACGAGGTATTCTGAAGTTTCCTTTCATTATTACCGTAGCAGCAGTGGTCCGTAACATGTATCCAGGGAATCAATCCACGTTCAGATGAACCTTTTCACACTAAGTACCTATAAATTTGCAAAGGTTACTCGAGGTCATGTTCAATTTAGTCCCGTGCAGTTCTACAGCCAATAAATGTGTTAGACATATTTTAAATTAATTTAGGTTCAGTGTAATCTCTGGTCCTGAGCCAGATTGTATAAATAATTCTATTTTATTATGAATGTCTTGTGCTAAAATGATAAGTGATTTGTATTTTAGCATAAGTCCTGTCCGTAGGTACATACAGGTTCGTCGTTCCTAGACAGCCGGCAACTTATTCCGTCCGACTGGCTGGAAGCGAGCGAGTATGTCCTCACCTTAACTTTTAAGGGTTTCTAGTTATAAATCCCTTATTCTTTAGTAGTTTTAATTTTATAGAAAGTCCCAAGGGTATTATTATTGTGATAAATGTATGGTCTTACTTGAACCTGTTAAGGGCCCCTTATATGCCATTTTGCCTTCGTGTGGTTTTAACTTTAGTATGGGTTCCCAAGGTAATATGTATTGAAATATAATGTGTGACCTCACTTTAACCCTTCGGACTGTTCGTTAAACCCCTTATAACCCAAGTGGTTTTAAATATTTTTAGGACACGTTCCTTAACGAATAGTTGTTAACTTTGTGTTAGTTATGCAATACGTTGAATAAATGTTTGTTTCAACGCAAATCTTGGTTTGATTTATTAAACTCACTTTGTTTCGATCTGTGGACACTTTATCTTTTTAATTTTTTACTTTCATTGATATTAACGGCGCCCAAAATTATAGTTAGTCCATAGATGACTGAGCCACGCGAATCCACATGACCCCTTTGCTCTACCGACTATAATTTTCAGTGGGGTAAATACCATCAATACCCCGGAGGGAAAAAAATTTCATTACAACACGGTGCAGGAGTTGGGCATATTTAATTTATTAAACAATAATGAATATTAAATTAGTTTTATTTTACACACTGAAAAATGGTAGAATCTAATAATTAATTTTTCAACAAAATCTTTGTCACGACTTGTATTTTTTCTTCGAGTCAGTTATTTGACAAATCAAACTGTAATTTTTCACTTTAGTGTATTCTCTAAGAAAATATTAAAGGTGGTATAGCACTTAGCGGCCCTGTTGGTTATACCGCAACTGAGCCGGTGCAAACCAGTTTTTACCCCGGCGGCGGCATGCCTGTTACACTGTCGGTGAAAGGTCGCGCACACATCACCGCGCTATGTATGAGTGAACCTACACAGGACCGTTTGTAGGCAGCTTGGACTCTGTTCAGTTTACGTTTTTTTACTCGTGTATCGTTACGCCCCAATGTCGTCCAGGCGTGTTGCCAGGGTTACTTTCTGTTAAATATTGCTTACGTCTAAATATAATATTGCTAAAATATAAGTTTTTCTTAGCTTTGAAATCATTATTTTATGCTAGTTTACAAAATATGAGATCAACCACCGATGTCAGGGCTATTAAAAAAAAACACGAAAAGTAAAAAAATGTCCGGACGCCGGCGATCGCTCGAGCGTTGATGAATTAACTAAATTTTTCTATTGGGTAAAACAATTGGCAACACAAAAAGAACTGTTCATGTACTTTTGAAACATTGGGTACGAAAACGAAGCAATATTTAGAAAATATTTTGTTTGTATACAACCAAACACACCACAGTAACTTGACGCCAATATAATTTGTTTCCAAGATCGTACGGAACGTACAAATAGGCAAACAGTGACGCCGGCCGTGACAGCCCGACTGAGCTAATATCGTGACTTTGAGCCCGTCCGGAGCGTGAGTGTCCGTTCTACCCAGTTTTATTTATTCTTATGCTAGTAGTGCTGTTTTACTATGTTATTTCAACATATTTAGCAGTTTTGTGGAGTACTCATGCTGTTTATTGGCAACGACGTTAACCTACTTTTACGATGACACATTCGTGTATACGTAAAACTATCATAAAAATGAGTGGTTTCGTTGATTACGTACGTATGTTTTGGGAAATTGTAAATATGATATAACTTTTTTCGTTCATTTTTAATACTATGTGAGCTTCTCTCCGTCCGCAGGCGGTATGTATTAATTCACAAGTCCCTTGAATACAACCCTAACATTGAAAACAGAAGAAGAAATAAAGATGTTAGTTAATAGTGTAGACGTTAGAACTGCTTTTGTAACCATTCTCCAAATTTTAAGGATGTGTTCAGTCCATGAAACTGAACAACTTTCTCCATGAAACATGTGTCGAAATACGCCAAAAAATTTTGGTCATCCCATACTAAACTGATCACGCGATCTCTTTGATTTGTATGAAAAGTCATTTTTTTACATAATTTAACCCTATGTTTCTTAGAAAAAGTTGTTCAATTTCATGGACTGACTGGAGCACATTCTTAAAATTTGGAGAGTGGACAAATACACTTTGTATAATGTAAAAATTCGGCAAGTATAGGAATTCATAAATGAATTCTCGGCCAATAGCACAATATTTAGTCAATAGTTTTAGTTTTAGTTTTAAGCCGTATTTGATTCCTATAGGACTAGGTTATACAGTTACGTCTAATGTGTGTGTTATTTTGCAAAATACAAATGTAAAAGTAGGTAATAGGTTTATTCAACATAGATACAACTATTTTAATTAACACCACATACACACTAAACCGGTGGATTTCACCTTAAGCACTAATTCCGAACTGAAATCGGAATCCGCTTCTCCAAAATAATTGGAGTTGTTCATTGGTAGGTATCAATTGTTGTTTCTTTTGGTCGTTTTTATTGTTTTTATTGGTCGGTCGGAATTCAGTGAGCTTAGCTCTGGCGGATTTTGTAGAGAACATAAAAAAAATCTTTGTTCTGTGGGAATTTCGGTATAAAAAGAACGTATCACTAGGAGCTATCTTTTGCAGGGCTTTAAATTTTAAAGGAGAATTATCTAAGATATCTGTGGGTAGGATTCTTTGAAACCTTTTTTATCTGTGTCGAATCATAGACTTGAAATCTTTTGAAATTTGCTTGAAATCTTTTAAACCTCTTTAATTGCGTTTAGATAATCTTTCGTATCATTTAACTTTCGTAAGTTTAGAAATTATATATCAAAAGAATGTTAAATGATGATGCGATTTAAAAACCAATTAAAATTATAAAAATTAAAAAAAAATAAAAATATTATTTAATTTCGTTTTGATTTCATCTTTAAAATTTTTGCAACAAAAAATGAAAAAATTAGTTTTGCCATTAAATAGTTATTTGAAAAGAAAGATATTTTACATCAAAGTGTGACGATAGAGTTTTTTCATCATTCAAAGAGTGGTTGTATAAGTCCATACTAAGAAAAAAAAAATTTTTACAAAGCTCCACGCTATATATTTTTTTCAAATTTAGCTAAGGATTTTTTCCTTTTAGAAACAAAAAGCTCAAGCGATTCTAACTTTTCTGACCTTGTCGACCCTCTGCACTCATGACATTATGACATCAATACTCAATACGACACCCTTTCCAATCTCTAGATTTAGCCCGCTAAGATTTTTTCTCTTACCAAACAAAAATAAAGCGCAATGAATTTCATCAAGCCAAAAGGTGGGATCAAAACAATGGGTTAAAGAGGACTACCTCTTTAACCCATTTTTTTTCATCGCCTGAAAAATGTGAAAACTCGAATGGGAACCCATTTCAGGCACCACCTTTTCGTCAGGATCAGTCAGTCAGAAGTTACTAAACTTCTTTGGACTGAATACGCAGAACTTCAAAAAGATTAAGTATGTAGAGAAATAAAAGAAAATACTTATGGCGAAATTTTTTTTCTTTCCAAAGTCATGGACTTAATAAACTACCCTCGTACATAAAAACAATCAGTAGGTTACACTTTGCTAAGCCAGAAAATTGCAAAATAGTCTTTAAACATTTGAAAACATACGTTCAAAGGGTTATTTATAAAACACCAACAACCTCACAGGAGTAGATTAGTAACATCACAACAACATTTTTGTTCTACGACTTTTCCAAAAACTGACAAATAAATCGACTTCTGATACAAACTCGATCAGCTGTTCGGACATTTTGTATGTGGAGTCGATATTTTAGGGTTTCGTACCCAAAGGGTAAAAACGGGACCCTATTCGACTCCGCTCCGACTCCGCTGTCCGTCTGTCTGTCTGTTTGTCACCAGGCTGTATCTCATGAACCATGATAGCTAGAAAATTGAAATTTTCACAGATGATGTATTTCTGTTGCCGCTATAACAACAAATACTAAAAACAGAATAAAATTAATATTAGAGAGGGGCTCCCATACAACAAACGTGTTTTTTTTGCCGTTTTCTGCTCGATATTAATAACGACAACAGGTAAACAGTTAAAATTTTCACAGATGATGTATTTTTGTTGCCGCTTTAACAACTATTACTAAAAACAGAATAAAATTAATATTTAAGGGGGGCTCCCATACAACAAACGTATTTTTTTTTTGCCGTTTTTTGTTACGGAACCCTTCGTGCGCGAATCCGACTCGCACTTGGCCGGTTTTTTTTGTATGTTTCCATAAAAGTCGTACAACAAATGTTGTTGTTTATGATGATAATAATCTACTCCTGCGAGGCAGTTGGTGTTTTACAAATAACCCTGTAGAGACGGGCTAAAGACCTGCTGTGTTTAAACCCAGTAAAAACCGATTATTGAATGTTACAGAAACTTTTTATACTTTTCCTTTTGAATATCAAATGTGATGTTGCTATGAAAACAAATTTTTATTCAATACGAAAAGAAAAATACATCTCCTATAAAACAATATTTAGTTCAACAAGATGGTCGATGGCTTTCAACTGGGTTTAGACCCAGTAGTCGGCTATAAGCCAGGACTTTTGGCCATCTCCACATACATAAGAAATTTAATTTAATAATAAGATTAATAGAATATATTTCTCCCTATATTTAAATCACGTATGCTATGCACGCTACAGATGGCACACTTAAATTAATAATGCAAACCTTGAGATAGTTTTAATGAAATATTTCAGGCACATATTTTACGTTCATACTAAAATCTTCGTTCGTATTATGTATTCCAAGCACAATCTTAAGATGACAGTCACTAGTTTTCTTAGGACAATAAATTACTACAGAAACAAAAGAGTATATCTTCATAAATCCACTTCTATTTCATAAAGCAATGTGTTACTTATTTAAACTGAAAAAAATAATATCTGTTTTTGAAATTTAATAAACCATTTAAAACATGTAAAGTACCACAATTTATTTTATCCAACCAAATTAATATTTATAAAACGCGAAAATAATTATTTCTGTTTATTCCATTCTGACGCCTAAATATCAGACATAGACTACTATTATTCCCGAAATTCTTACAGAAAAATGTTACCAAGCGGAAGAAGTCACGGATCAAAGCTAATGATGATATATTATATAAAAAAGTACAAAGAGTATCAACTGATTGGTAAGGAGTTTCGAAATAATTAATTAGTTAAAACAAAGGACAAACCCGTGGTAAACCACTTCAAACAGACATCCTTTTTGCATTTAGGTTGTTATCCGAATATACAATCAATGCTTTACGAGTTTAAGTCCAAAATCGATTGAGGATGTGCAACATTTCAGTAGACAGCTCTATTTATAGTACTTGCCTAACCTAAATCAGCTTACGCTGACCGATACAGTACAAATTCGATTCAATAAAGATTGGGTCACAGGTGAACGAAAGGGACCTTAAAGTAATAGCACTTTAGTTAAGTTATTGCCCTGAACAGGCGTATTTCTTTGATCACTTTATTGTTTCATGGAATTAGTAGCATAAATCTTCAAAATTATAATAACAAAATGATATCTGGGTGTAATATTTCATCAGAATAAGTATTAATCTCTAAACTTGCAACACGTTTATAAATATATAAAAAAAACACGACTGCCCTGCCAAAAACGAACTAAAAAGATAAATAACAAGGTGTCATTGCAGTCGGGGGACCGTTTTGTGGAACAATTTTCAATTAAAGAGTTCCCCCTACTGCAATGACACCTTGTTATTTATCTTTTTAGTTCGTTTTTGGCAGGGCAGACTTGTTTTTAATATATTTTTTTTTTATTTCACACATTTTAGTGACAAATTATATAGTTTTCAAATGTGCTCGTTATGGCCTTTCATATGATGTCCATATTGTAATAATTGAAGAAAAAAATATTTATATCACATTTGAAAATGGCATTCTACAGTCGCCATATCAACTTTTTTCAAAAAGAATATAGCCAGTGTCACTCGGAATGATGTAAGGATTCTAACGATACCCCATACATCCAAATCCGTTGAGCCATTTAGAAGTTATGGTGGAATAAAGAAACTCACATACCCACAAACATACATGAACCCTGAACACATATACACTCCTTTTTGGACAGTCGTGTAAAAAAGAAAATAACGTATAAATAATTCACCACAAAGGAACATTTTATGAGTGTCTATGATAGAATTTACAGACATTTTAATTTCAGCAAATTCAGCAACCTGCGAAAGGCTTCATTGAATAAAGGTGCTCTTTCATTTGACTCATCAGCAAAATTTCACGAAAGGGATCAAAGAAATTGAATTTATAATCTGTCTGTTAAAAGTGTTATAACATTAATAACGCTATCAAATAAGGGTTTTAAACATTTGAAAATTGCATTGTGAATGCAAAAATCTCAAATTTTAAAGGGTTTTTCTTTACATGTATATGGATAACGCAAAAAACTATTTTCAATCTGGGGCCTATTGCATAACAAATTACAAGCTAATATTATGGAAAATCGCTAATAATATTAGCTTGTAATTTGTTATGCAATAGCCCCCAGGTTTTAATTTTTTATAATGGTGTCATACACTCCTCGTTGCTTTTCTTCTAATCAATTGTGTTAGCGTAACCCGCTTAATTTATTGTTACAAGTGATTTGTATTTTATTTTAGGGTTATTTTTAAGTGGCAATTATTTACTCGAATTATTGGCTTTAACGTATGGCAACACGGGCGCGCATGGAAATACCGACCGTGCAGGCGTGATGACTTGCGAACGTGTTGCTGACTGGCGAGTGAAAAAACAAGAAATGGGATGTGTATAGTAGAACAGAATGTTTAAAACAGTTTCTTATCGGATTATTTAATCAAAATAAACAAAAGTTATGCTGCGAAAGTATGTTAATAATAGTCACATCTCTATCAAATCCAAACGAGTGTTAGATATAATGTTGTACTTCAGTACAAATTGATTTCATAATGCAACTCGCGGGCGTGAATGCGTTCGGATATTGTGGTTACTATGACACTAGTTGTTTTCATGGTGGTTATAAGCTGTTTCAGAACCTTTTATAGAGCATTGAAAAGTAAAAGGTACTGCTCCCAAATCATAGAAAATTAACTGTTCACATTGACGTAGTCACAGTCGGCCTCTTGTAATATAATGTGGAAGTAAAGAGCTTTCACATTATATTACAAGTGGCCGCCCGCGACTTGGTCAACGCTGACAGTTATTTTTCAATGGGTATTAATTAATTGGGTGACTGGAAATAATTAAAGGCGACTGTTAATGGGATACTTAAATACTAAACTGGGCAGCGGTTTATTCTTTGGGCGACCAAAATAACTAAACGGGTGACAAACAGTGGATAACAAAAATACTTAATACGGGTGACTACATGTGGGTAATAAAACATTTAAGTTGGCAGTGAAAAATCTAAATAGGTGACAAAAATACTGAGTGGGCAACTATTTTACCAAGTAGGTAACTATTAACTGATTTAAGCTGTCCATCATGGTAATTTTTAACACCTTTTTATTAGGTTGCTTTCTCGTTTGTTTGTTTGTTTGTTTTTTGTCATCTCGATTAGGATAATAGTTACCTTATTTAAATAAAAAATATGCCAAATTTTAAATATTTAGTGTGCCCTAAGGTTGTCGCCCAAATAGTAATTTGGTCGCCCGTTCTGAATAACTAGTTACTCAATTTGTAATTTAAAGTCACCCATTTTCAATATCTGTAGTCGCTCTCGGTCCGTCGCCCACTTAGTATTTAAGTACGCTATATTAAGTATTTTTGAAACCCAAAATGTGAATTTATTGTTACCGGATTAAATACTACCCTTTTTCAATGTAAGTAATAAAAGACTGTTATTTTTTAATGTTGTAATTTTGTAATTTTCTTTTAGAGATAGATCGGCCCATGCGGGAAAACTATAGGACTTTGTTTGCCAAAATAAATACAGCAATTCACTACTTTCAGTGAGTCTGCTTTAGTACCTAATATTAAAAAAAAAAACGTTAAGAACTATTGAGTCGCTCACAAGACCAAATCCATTTTTCTTTGTTTTCTATATACCATTGTGTCTGTAAAACAAACAAAGGCACACAAGATAATAGTTAATATAAATCCTTTTCAAATCCTCGATAAGATTTCTCAGCCAATCAAGATTTTTGGTATCGACAGTTCATCCTTTGTACACTAGATTGAGAAATCTGAATAGTTCAATCAACTAGTAAATAGTGCTCAAAGCGATGCTTTGAGATTCTGCAGTGCGCAATCCGATAGATTAAGATCCATATCTCACTAGGACACCACGGTTGCGCTACCAGCAGGTGATTCGGTTAAAGCTAGGACACCATGGTTGCACTACTAGCGAGTGATTCGGTTGCAGCTAGAATACCATGGTTGCGCCACCAATGGGTGATTTGGTTTCAGCTAGGACACCATGGTTGCACTACTAGTGGGTGATTCGGTTGCAGCTAGAACACTATGGTTGCGCCACAGTGGGTGATTTGGTTGCAGGTAGAACACGATGTATATTGCGGTACTAGCAGTTGATTCGATTGCAACTAGTACTCCATGGTTGCTTCAATACCTGGTGATTCGGTTGCAACTAGGATACCCTAGTTGCGCTCCCATCGGGTCATTCGGTTGCAGTTAGGACACCATGGTTGCGCCACTAGCAGTTGATTCGATTGCAGCTAGAACACCATAGTTGAGCCACCAGCGGGTAATTCAGTTGCAGCTAGAACACCATGGTTGCGCTCCCATCGGGTCATTCAGTTGCAGTTAGGACACCATGGTTACGGTACTAGCAGTTGATTCGATTGCAGCTAGGACTCCATGGTTGCTTCACTAGCGGGTGATTCGGTTGCAGCTAGGACACCATAGTTGCGCTCCCATCGGGTCATTCGGTTGCAGTTAGGACACCATGGTTGCGCCACTAGCGTTGATTCGATTGCAGCTAGAACACCATAGTTGCGCCACCAGCGGGTAATTCAGTTGTAGCTAGAACACCATGGTGGTGCTCCCATCGGGTCATTCGGTTGCAGTTAGGACACCATGGTTGCGCCTCTAGCAGTTGATTCGATTGCAGCTAGAACACCATAGTTGCGCCACCAACGGGTAATTCAGTTGCAGCTAGAACACCATGGTTGCGCTCCCATCGGGTCATTCGGTTGCGGTTAGGACACCATGGTTGCGCCACTAACAGTTGATTCGATTGCAGCTAGAACACCATAGTTGCGCCACCAGCGGGTAATTCAGTTGCAGCTAGAACACCATGGTTGCGCTCCCATTGGGTCATTCGGTTGCAGTTAAACACCATGGTTGCGGTACTAGCAGTTGATTCGATTGAAACTAGGACTCCATCGTTGCTTCACTAGCAGTTGATTCGATTGCAGCTAGAACACCATAGTTGCGCCACCAGCGGGTAATTCAGTTGCAGCTAGAACACCATGGTTGCGCTCCCATTAGGTCATTCGGTTGCAGTTAGGACACCATGGTTGCGCCACTAGCAGTTGATTCGATTGCAGCTAGGACGCGATGATTGCGCCACTAGCGAGTGATTTGGTTGCAGCTAGGACACCATGATGAGGGTGATTTGGTTACAGCCAGGACGCCATAGTTGCACCCCTAGCGGATTCATTTGCAACTAGAACACCATGGTTGTAATAGCGTCTAGCGGGTGATTCGGTTGCAGTTAGGGCACCATGGTTGCGCCACTAGAGGGTGATTCGGTTGCAGCTAGAACATCATGATTGCACCACTAGCGGGTGATTCGTTTGCAGCTAGGGAACCATGTTTACACCACTAGCGGGTGATTCGGTTGCTGCTTGGGCACCATGGTTCCATCGCTAGCGGGTGATTTGGTTGCAGCTTGCAGCTAGGACACCATGGCTGCGCCACTAGCAGTTGATTCGATTGCTATTAGGAGACCATGGTTGCGCCACCAGTAGATGATTCGGTTGCAGCAACTAATATTGCTAATATTAGTATAATATTTTTTTAGTCTCTTATCCGATTACTAAATCGGATATGAGACTAAATAGTCCAGGCAAAATAAAATTTTGATCACATTAAATCCTACAGTTCATTTTCGTTTTTCTAAATAAGGATTAGGGTTATTATAACATCGTACTATGGCTGCTTTCCCTCTCCACCATAAGCGTTATGAGATATAGGTAAAAAATACCTAACTTCTGAAAAGTAATGTTCATAAAATTCTACAGTGGAGATTTATGATGCGTTTGCTTATTTACATACTTAATATTTAATTAAAAAATAATCACTGATTTTATGTTTAAGGTTAAGGAGATAGGGTGCGTTACAATCATATTTTTGGAGAAAGTATAGTAATGTATTTTAATAAATCGTACACAAGGTGATTTTTTTATAATATGTTTTGAAGCTTAATCCAGGAGCATCTTTAAGTTTTCACTCCAGTGACTTTAATATATCTAGTGATTTTTATGTTTTTACGTGATTTTTGCCATTTATTTTGGCCAACAAAAAATTCTACACCAAATATTTTATCTCGTCTTCGTTTCTACCCTTGCAATAAACCCTCATAAAAAAAAATCACCAGCTTTTATGAGTAGCATACGAAGTTTTAGCCTTTAATAGCTGTAGTTGAATTGCGCATCAATCGGACGGAGTCAAGTAACAGATCGAAAATATCATTTCGTCCCCAATACATAATAGTTTTATCGCTTGGCGGGTTTCTTAAGTTTTATTGTCTGCCACTCCTACCACTTGATCGTTTTTCACACTAAATTGGTTGCAACTGTTCGCATCGAGTTGCGAGAAGTTCGGGTTAGTAGATAAGTTAAGGTCCGCTAAGAAACAGCGGCATAATTACGACGATCGAGTATCACTAGTATGAGCTCGCGCAGACCGGTGCAAGTTTGAGTTGTTGCAAACTGTTTACGTTACAGTAAACTATCGTTTTCTCTCTTTCACTCGTATTGACTGTGAGCAGTATATCCGACAGTTTACTGTAACGTAAACAGTTTTCATCAACTTATGGTAGGGCCACAGGTATTCTCGAAACCGTAGTGATTAACCGGGGCCTCATTACGCACCAACGGACGTGTATGTAGTTGTCTCATTTACACCCGCTTCCTCACCGACTGTTTGGTGCTCTCTTTCATTCCTAGGGTGAAATGCCCTAAATTTGGCTACGTCAGCAATTTTAGAGATTAAATCTAAAATATTTATATTAAAATTGAACTACAGCATTGTAATTTTTGTTATTTACGATTGCTACATGATTTTTCTTTATAATAATAGTAAGAAAATCAAGGAAACAATAATAGCAAAATTAAGAAAAAATAATATATGACGAGTGACCCAATTTTCCTAAATTCTGACGCGTATGCCCTTCATTCGACCCATTTTTCCCTAAATTCGGCTAAGGTGAAATAAGCATGTTAATTAGGAACTTCAATTGTTTTTATTGACATTCAAATAAAATAATTAACATAATTATTATTCCGATCAACATTAATCATATTAGGCATAGCAAAAATCTACGAAAAATAAGCTTAAATAAAAAATTATATCAAGTCTAATACTTGAATGCATTTATTGTATATTTATCAACATTAATAATTTTATGCTTACTCAAAATCAACAAAAATATTGTTGGCTATATATTGTTCTTTATATGAGTATAACAACAATCATATCAAAATTATGAATGTTTATCAAAAACATTATTTATCAAAAATTAATAAACATAATGAATACAGTCACGTTCACACTAATATTTTTAATGCTAGGTAGTTCTATTTTTATCAGTTAATATATTAATAATAGTTATTTAGGAATTTATAGATTTTATTCAGAAGTTTTTCGTGAATATTTATTATTAATATTACATTGATTACCATTAAATATTATAATTTTAAAAATAAATTCATATGTTGATTTGTGGTATCAAATATCTAAATTAAATTAATTTTAAGTTATTCAAAAGTTTTTGTTTTATTTTTATTTTATTAAGGACATTTTTTATTTTATTATAAATAATCAAGTTCTTTTTTGGAGTGGAAAGTTTTTTCATTTAGATCTATAAGTATTGTAATAAGAATTTTATAAGATTGGATGTCAGCAATATTTATAATATTTGTTTTATAAATTTCTTTTGCAGTCATCTATTATAGAAAAAGATAAGTAGGGTAGGTGCACCAGTGAATGAACACCCACCCATTGAAGGAACAAATGTGTTATTTTTCTATAAAATAAGAAATCTTTTGTTTTCTACACGCAACAGAATTTTTTTAATGAAAATTATACTTTATTACCTTAACTGGCTGCACAGACGACTATGTGTGTTCCGTACTTTCTAAATGGTGATTGCTCAAAGTAGACACGTTGTGTAGTGTTCCTGTTTCTATGGACCAATACTAAGAACTATGGTGCGACAACATATTTTGATAATAGCTTTTAAGTTGATATATGATTCATTCTACAAAGAAAATTAGTTTCTTAGATGTAATAATGATTATTTCGTCTAATAGAAAGCAGATTGTAAAGAATTTCATTATTTTAAACAAAATATAGGGGTGTTTGAGTACTGGATTAAAAAATTGAGAAATAATTAGTTAATGAACCAGGTGTTCATTCATAGGATCTAACGTATTTTTTGGTTTAGGCTTATTTTGTGTCTTACTTTTAAAGGAGTTTGTTCATATTTAGGGGATAGCTATAGTAAATCATTGTCAATCTTTGGACCAGTCTTCGAACTAGGGTTTTCATTCATTAGTTTTTAAAATTTTAAGATTCTTCTATAGTAAATGCCTAGTTCATTTACTGATTATTAAAAAACTAGTAAATGAACTATACATTTCTTAATTGTTACATTAATTATTTTTTTGTTTTTAATTTTAGACCACTTCTAAAACAATTAGAATAACAAAGCTGATGTGAACTATAAAGCAATATGGTGGTAAATACTAAGGTCTAATTTTTTTAATATTGGCTGTCCTAAGTTAAATAAACTCTTCGACCTGACTCTTCAACTCATGAAACAGAGACATGAAGTGAGGATACAGGTCATACAGAGCCCCAGGAGCATCCGGAGGATTCCAGAAAGGAAAATAGGCAAGCCTCAAGAGAGGCATATGCCAGTGGGTTGGGTATCGTGCGCCATTTAGAATTTAGATTTCTTTTGAAATTTTATATGTTTTACCAGTTTGTTATGCTATAAAATATCATGTACAGACATAAATTAACGATTTCTGTTTACATCCACCTTATGAAACTAGTAGTTCATTTATCGGATTTCAAACATTCGTTAACTGGATTTTGCCGTTCATTCACTGGTGATTTGGGTGGGGTACTTTTGTGTAAAATTCGGATTATCTAAATAACTATAAGCATTTCAGAAATACTGAAGATATTATATTGAACATTAATACATTCTGAATAGTATGTAGTGCCATTATTATAGCAAAGTCATCCAGAAATAGGTATTCGTAATTTTTAAAGTTTCAAATCGCCTTAAGGGTTCATTCACTGGTGCACCTACCCTATATGAGATCTGAGTTAAATTTAAATCATTTTATATTATTAGTATTATTATTTGTATTTTCAAAAATTTTAATAATAATTATTATTAATCATAAAAATAATTATATAAGACTTTTATTAAGTTTGACCGTTGTCCGAATAAAAGATCATATTTATTCTATTTTCAGCCACCCTTTCAAAAACGGCCTATTTTCGATTTTTGACTAGTTTTTAGGGTTCCGTACCCAAAGGTTAAAAACGGGACCCTATTACTAAGACTCCGCTGTCCGTCTGTCTGTCTGTCTGTCTGTCATCAGGCTGTATCTCATGAACCGTGTTAGCTAGACAATTGAAATTTTCACAGATGATGTATTTCTGTTGCCGCTATAACAATAAATACTAAAAACAGAATAAAATAAATATTTGAGGGGGGCTCCCATACAACAAACGTGAGTTTCTTGCCGTTTTCTGCTTGATATTAATAACGACAACAGGTAGACAATTGAAATGTTCACAAATGATGTATTTCTGTTGCCGCTTTAACAACAAATACTGAAAACAGAATAAAATAAATATTTAAGGGGGGCTCCTATACAACAAACGTGTTTTTGCTGTTTTCTGGTACGGAAATCTTCGTGCGCGAGTCCGACTCGCTCTTGGATGGTTTTTTGAATCCTGATTTTGAACAAGATTTTATTAATTAACTAATAAAAATATATGAAAAAATATCACTTCAAATCATTCTTTGGTTAAGGTTTTATCACATAAATGCCAATGGATTGAGATATCAGTAAGTATTTAAATAGTTAAAGTATTTAAAAATTTATTTCCCAGAACTTGCTCGTAACTAGAATTTGACACCAAAATGGTACAATGCGTGGCACAACAACGTAGGTCACTGGTCAGATCGTTACTGAGTGCAAACCATATGACTGCTTACTGCCATTTTTACAATTCTTAATCTATACATATAATAAATCTGTAGAAAAGTTGAGTCTGTACAAAGGAAATATTTTGAAAATAAGTGATTGGAGTGTTTAATAATTACCAGTAGAACCCATTTATAACATTTTTTTTAATTTTTGTGTGTTTGTCTGTATGTTGGTGCGCTAAAAATGTAAAAAGCGCTAACTTAATGCTAAATAATGTTTACATACAAATATATGGTGTATCTTGCAAAATAATGAAATCTTTATTTCATCGCAATTGGTTCACTGAATCAAAAGTTAAACTAATTTAAAATTTACGATGAATTTTTGTTGTAATAATATCTTCGGGAATTATACTGTTAGAAAAACCGACCAGCTGGTGTATCCACATCTGGCACAGAATAATGGTCAATGGCTAAAAGTAAACAAAAACGTGTGGAGTTTTGGGTCTATTGTAATTTCTCAGAAACAAAATGCACATGCATGCAGTAAAATCAAAGCCCGCTTTCTATTATATTATTTTTAAACACACACACTAACATATATAATTTAAAAAATAATTTTGATTATATTTATATAACTTAACTAATTAGTTGTTCATATTCATACATAGTATGTAAGTGTTACGATGGAGCGGGGCTGTCTGTCACAAGTATTGTAATACTCACTAGGCAGTCTCAACCTGCTGTTTTGAAAACCAATGTTTTGTGAACAAAATAAACATATTTGATTTTTTTTGTTTTTTTTTTTTATTTTCTACTAGCTTCCGCCCGCGACTTCGTTCGCAAGGACATTCGAGAAAATCCTTCGGGAACCTTCAACCAGGATAAAAGTATTCTATGTTTTAGCGCGCTTGGTGTGAACGTACCTCGCGCATGGCAGGCCTCGGGTGAGCGTGAGTGCGATGTCGAGCGCGAGGCCTGCCACAACGCAAGCGGCAAACGCCCTGCCTTGCGAGGTTCGTCTACACCAAGCGTACTGCGTAGCGAAGCAGGACGTTAAAACATAGAATACTTTCATCCTGGTTAAAGGTTCCCTAAGGATTTTCTCGAACGTCTCCTCTACAAGTCGCATTTCTCAACCGATTCTCGTGAAATTTTGAAACCAGATTTAAAAAAAATATATAATTTTATCGTCAAGCTAGTTTTTGATTTCTTAAAAATGGCCGAGATATGTAAAAATAACGTATTTAATACGAATACGCTAATTTGAATTTACAAAATATACTGACCAAACTACATAACGCACAGATACCACAACGAACATAAAATTGTCATTGTAATTTACAATTGTCCTGTATGTAAAATAGGGGCCAGGTATTGGGCAAGTCACCCTACTCAGTACTCGCGTCGAGTCCGAGAAGTCCGTGTTGCACTTGATGGGTTTTTTCATCTAAAAATAATTTCGAAAATTAGTTTTTTTTTTCCTATAGATTACGTCAACGAAAGATGAGATTGAAATGGTGGCGCCACTTTCCCTGTTTAATTAACGTTTAGAGGTTAAGTCATTGGAAATTGACCTTAAAATAAGGCGCAAAATTAGTTCCATTTCCAATCGAGTCTCATCTTTCGTTGACCAAACTCAACGTAAATAAACCTTTTTTTTGTTTATTTACTATAGGTAATTATATCTTGTCGCGAAAATGGTGCCACTTTGAGTAACCCTGATTTTGTTCCGATAGATCATCGAAACAATTTTTTGATCACTTATACAAATGTTGAAAAGTTACCGAAATAATCGTAATATTCGTAACCTTTTGTACCGGCTCGCGTCACTGTGCGCCACCCACCGCCACGCGCCGATTACCTACCTTACGCGAGTCCGTCCTTCCGTGCACTACCGCGTTGATATTTATTTCGTACATTTCTAGAAATCCTTTGGGAATAATTGGGGGATTGCTTAATTTTTAAAAGTAAATACTTATTTAATATTTAACTTTTACGACTGTAGAATTAATGCTTCCTATATAAAAATTAATAAAACGCAATAAAAAAACTATAATAGTCACTTGAGTGAAAACTTTTGCTATTAGTGTAGTAATTATAGGGAATCTTATGCTACAAAATTACTTATTTTATAATATTTGTTTCTGAGTTAGGATTTTTTATTTTTTATTGGCCTTTATGAAAAAAATCCTCTGAAATGTAAGTGGTGATTTTGTAAGGTTTAGTTTTTAATGGTTTTAAGAAATTCATTAAGAAAATTCCCTTCATGTACGATTTAATCTCGATGTTATAAAATAAAAACAGTCTTTAAACCGCCTTTGTAAAAAAAACAACCTAGATATTTTGGGGAAAACTTGAAATTTATCATTGACAAGTTTATTTTAATCAAGTTTTCAAAAATCACCTCTGTAGGATATAATGTGATTTTCTCGAACAAAGTATTTTTCATTGCCCGGAGACTCATGACACGCCGTGCGCCGTCGCGTCATCGTCGCTCGTAGGTACAGAGTGCCTGCCATTCGTGCTCGCTCACCACTCTATATTACGCTCCGTCTTGCTGATATTTTCGTAAATTTCGAGAAATCCTCTACTTAGAATTGAGGGATTACTTAATTTTAAGATGTTATTAATTATTACACTATATATTATTGAACTTTTACGACTGTAGAATTTATGCTTCATATTTAAAAATGAATAAAACGCATTTAAAAAAAAACTATATTAGTCACCTGAGTGAAAATTTTGTTTTTAGTATAGTTAATTATAAGAAACTTTATACTGCAAAATCACTGATTTTTTAATATTTGTTTCTGAGTTATGATTTTTTTTTATTTATTAGCCTTTTTTGCAAATTCCTCTGAAATGTAAGTGGTGATTTTTGAGGTTTCATTTCTAATGGTTTTAAGAAATTCATAAAGGAAATTCCCTTTGTGTACGATTTATTCTCGATGTTTTAAGACAAAAACAATATTTAAACCACCGTTGTAAAAAAAGCACCCCAGATATTTTGGGGAAAACTTGAAATTTATCATTGACAAACTTATTTTAATCATGTTTCCAAAAATCACCTCTGTAGGATTTATTGTGATTTTTTCGAACAAAGTATTTTTCCTTGCCCGGAGTAAAAAATGTAGGTATTATCTTGAGCTCCTCCGTACTTTTGAAGGCATGTTGTTGCATATTTGCACTCATTAACATCCTCCAATCAGCAATGGGCCCAGGTGGTTTATTATGGCCCGTCATGTTTATCCGTCACTATGGAAGGCCTTTTTTCCCGCAGTGGGTCATTCCTATTAATGCAAAAAATGAGCTTTGACTCAAAAACTATGTATGAGTGCCGGCTTAGTGGTTTAAACACCTGCATCGATGTAAGACACAGAGGTCCTAGGTTCGATTCCCAGGAAGGTTCATTTCTAACCGCACCTTCCAACAGTTTTTTCTTAAAAAGTTTATAAGAAAAAAAAACGGGTTGCACTTCGGGAGTGCCGGCAGAAGTGAAAACTTGAATATTAATGTTGTGCATTTTTGATATTTTGGAATGGTTAGGGAATAATTTTGCACGAATTGCCGTCTTACGAATTTACTCTGCATTTGAATTTACGAATATAGACCGGTATTGTACGAAAGTCTTATCCATAGCTTGACAGAAAATCTAAAGTTTTGACATTGAATTAAAAAATTAGCACGTCGCTATGGTGATACAAGTGTTTATGTCTTGAAATGACGCGCCGCCATTTACACCGCCGTAGAAAGAGAGGGGGCTGCCGGCTGTCTACTCTCCATCCGTGACATCCATCTTACGAATTTTCTATCAGGGTCACGTAATTCTTACTGACGCGAGTTTAGCATTTTTTCCCCATTACAAAAAAGCGTACAACGCCGCTAAAGAAGTTTTCACTTCAAAAATCAACAATAAACAAACGAGGTAGTGGTTTGCATGGCTTAAATAAGGTTCAATCTCACAATCTAATTAAATATAAGTAACATCGCATAATAGTTAGCGCATGCTGTAGATTACATTTCCAGATTCCGGAAACAATTTCACTTCGTGGCTTGTAAACAACAGAAAATAAATTGCTTTAAAATTGACTTCAGTTACTTAAAGCATATCTATGTCGTGGGCCAATCGTTGAACTGGGCCGATCGAGATCTGCCTGGGCAGATCATGATACGCCGGCATTTCTTGATTTGCCTTTTAAAACCCGCCATATCGTTCAAAGCTTAACATTTGACGATTTGCCGGGCCATGCTTGGGCAAATCGATTCTGTGGGGTGGTCAAAGTACAAGCAAATAAAATGAAGTTTAGAAAATAATTATTCTACTATATAATTAAGATAAAACCAGCCATGCTGGGATTAATAGTCTGAAGAGTGACCAAAGTATTAGTAAAATGAAAAGAATGTAGGTACATTAATTATTTTTTTAATTTTGTTTATTATAAATCATCATTCTCATCTTAACATTCTCATTATTATTATAATCATCTTAACACGTGGTTCGTTATACAAATGTCTCTTAAAAGCGTATTGTTTTTAGTATCACAATTTTCGATTTCTTGTGACGCCGCCATCTTGCTCGCACGTAAACACACAGCTGACAGAGCGCAAACAGCGTTACAGCGCCACAAGCGTCGCGAAACGGAAGTATATTACGATGCGCCCAGCCATATCTCGATGTGGCTAAGTACTAGTAAAGCAAATCGACGAATGGTTGCTTTTATCGATTTGCTTAATTTTTGATTGGGCACATCACGAAATTATTAGCCAGATCATGAAATGCCGGCACATCGTGATCTGGCCAGGCAGATCTCAATCGGCCCAGTTCAACGATTAGCCCACGACATCTATACAAAGTAGATTACAAAATAATTTGAACCAGAAAGAAATATTTGAATAAATGCACATAAATAAATAAAACCGGTCAAGAGCGAGTCGGACTCGCGCACCGAGGGTTCCGTACCATCATAATTGCACCATTAAACCACACTGCAGAGTAGTATAATAAAATTAGTATTGCAGTTTTAGGTCAGCGCCATCTCTTGACCGATAGTGGAACTAATGTTTGAAATTTGATAAATTGAGAGATCGTATTATTTTTCCTGTAATCTTTATATAAACTGCTATCACATAGAATTATTTCAAATTTTTCTCTTTGCAAACTTCGGAGATAAGGGGGGGAACGGTATTTTTTTTACATTTTTCATTATAAATCGAAAACTATGCGGTCTAAAACAAAAAAATAATTATTGAAAACGCGCAAACGGCGCTCTTTTATATGATACCCCACATGCCCTAGTAGCTCCACTCCAAATTAATAGGACCCCTTTTCAGTCCCTGTTGTAAAAAAAATATTTTTTTTATTTATTTCTTTTTAGCAAAATAGTTGGGCAAATGTCATTTCAAACTATTCTAAATTTCAAGTTGATACCATTAGTAGTTCTCGAGATATCCAGCTGTGACAGACAGACAGGCAGACTGAGTCACACCATAAGGGTTCCTTTTTTACCATTTTGGTACGGAACCCTAAAAAGGGTTTCCTAACAAGAAAAAACCCTTTACCCTGGAATGGTGGTGAAACGTCAGGAAGAACAAAATCAGATAATTAAGAAACCTTTATCAAGCGATTCCCTGACCATAAATTAGTGGCGCCCTCAGAAGGTTTTTATTCAATAAGTTTTATCAAAGTCCTTTTCGTTAAAAGAAAAGGATATTAAAATCCTTTCGTCATTCAGTTCCCTTCGGTTTCTCAAATTGTTTGTAAATTAGTAGTTATCTTTTAAATTGAAACATGTTTAATCCCGAGGCCTACTGTGTCTGATAATCGTATTGGTGCCCACGACACAGAAGTAGGTACCATGGGCAACAGCGTCGCTTAACTACTGCTAAGGTTAAAATCGCTTGCACGCCGCGCCCGCTGTCACATACGTTTAGTTCGTGCAAGGGCGATACGCGCGCACACGAATTTTGTTGCAAACTGGTAATTAAGCGACGCTGTTGCCCATAGTACATTCTAGTGTGGATGCTGCAGGCTGCAGATAAGCAAACGAGAAAATCTCACAACAGCGGGGTTACCACTCTGAAGGCTGCGTTCAGATGATAACGCACGACCCGACCTCAACTCAAACTCAACTCAACTGGAGCCCACTCCTTGAAATACAGCGTTTACAATTTTGAGTTTTATGACACACTAATAAGCTCTGTTATATTTTGCCGATGCAACTGCACACACACCGCACTCAATACGAACTCAACTCAATCTCAACTCGAACACAACCCGAACTCAACTCAAAATCAACCAGAACTCACCTCAAACTCACCTGAACATTACACAGCTTATTAATGTATCATAAGACTCAAAATTGTAAGCGATATATTTCAAGGTGGGCTGCGGTTGAGTTGAGTTCGGGTTGAGGTTGGGTCGTGTGTTATCGTTTGAACGTAGCCTAAATTGTTTGATACCATTGCATATTCTGTTCTGTATTTCAGTGTATCCTGTTTTGTTGAATAAATATTTTTGTATTTTTTTTATTTTGTATTTTCGTTAATAGAAAAGGATTTAAATAAAACATAAAACACTGCATTCCTTCGCAGTAATTTTGTAGAAGTAGATAGCAAATGTGTAAAAAATGGCCTTTTTCTATCAGTTTTGCTATCTACTTCTAGCAGTGACTGCGAGGGAATGTAATGATACCGTCTAAATTGTGTATATTAGAATTACGTTACGATATTCAATAAAATTCACAGCGGCGCCACTTTCAATCAGGAAAGCACCTTAAAAATGCCATAATTTTTTTTTATTTTTAAAGATGATTCACAATATTAAGTTCTTATTAGGGTTCCGTACCCAAAGGGTAAAAACGGGACCCTATTACCAAGACTCCGCTGTCCGTCTGTCTGTCTGTCACCAGGCTGTATCTCATGAACCGTGATAGCTAGACAGCTGAAATTTTCAGAGATGATGTTTTTATATTGCCGCTATAACAACAAATACTAAAAACAGAATAAAATTAAAATTTGAGGGGGGCTCCCATACAACAAACGTGATATTTTTGCTGTTTTTTTGCTCGATATTAATAACGACAACAGATAGACAGTTGAAATTTTCACAGATGATGTATTTTTGTTTCCGCTATAACAACAAATACTAAAAACAGAATAAAGTAAATAATTAAGGGGGCTTCCATACAAAAAACGTATTTTTTTTGCTGTTTTTTTGTCGATATTATTAACGACAACAGGTAGACAGTAGAAATTTTCACAGATGATGTATTTTTGTTGCCGCTATAACAACAAATACTTAAAACAGAATAAAATAAATATTTAAGGGGTGTCCCATACAAAAAACGTAATTTTTTGCTGTTTTTTGGTACGGAACCCTTAGTGCGCGAGTCTGACTCGCACTTGGGCGGTTTTTTTTTAATAATATAACATCTTCATAAAAATTTAAAATGATGTATTTACATTTTATTCTATTACCTTCCAATAGAATCAAAAATACAAAGAACGTTTTGCTCAAAATGATTTTTCTTACATTAGTGTAATAATTGAGACCAACCTTTCAATGTAAATAGATCTAGATTGAAATGGAAAAAAAATAACTTTAACAATATTCCTTTCTATTCAAATAAAACGGTTTATTACGGCAGATTATTAGATTTCATTAATAAAGATTCCAAGGTTTTAGTCAAAAGCAAAAACTTTATCTAATTTGTTTTTAATATAAATTTATTAAGTTGGAAATGTATTATTAAAACCTTGATAGTTATACTTGCTAAATTCAATTCAATCACTTCAATTTACTTTTTATAAAAATGGAAGTGATTGAACTTATTTTTGTACTTATAATTAAAAAAATATATATGTTTCATTTTATTAAATAAAAATCCGTCATAATGGGTAGAAGGTAAGAAATTGAGAATTTAAAAACCGGCCAAGTGCGAATCGGACTTGCGCTTTTAGGGTTCCGTACCAAAAAACGGCAAAAAAACACGTTTGTCGTATGGGTGCCCCCTTAAATATTTATTTTATTATAGTTTTAGTATATGTTGTTATAGTGGCAACAGAAATACATTATCTGTAAAAATGTCAACTGTCTACCTGTTGTCGATATTAATATCGAGTTAAAAACGGCATAAAAATCACGTTTGTTGTTTGCCCCCCTTAAATATTTATTTATTTATGATTTATTCAGAAAACCAACAGCTATATTAGGTACAGATTGAGTGATTACATATAAGTCTTAAATAAGCCAATTATAGGTTTCCATAGCTATAACAAATTTATATCATCAATACAAAATAGAAGTTACAGATATCGTTACAAATACCAGAACATTGATATTCTTGTGAGATTAAATTAATTGAATTAGTTAAGTACATTAAATTAAATTAACAGAAATTGTCGCTTGGCAATAATTACAGATACAAAAATTAATAAAAGTGGATCGTAGGCATTACAAATAGTTCAATTAGTTAAGCAGCTGTGACTACAGTTATTGTGAATGCAAAAATTTAAATTTGATACAATAAATTTTAAATTTCTATTATTTTCTTTTTTACTGCGTTTTTAAAACTACACTTCGACATTTTAAAGGGATCTATACTATCAAATTGATTGTTATAACTGTTTATTGCACGAGCAAGGAAATGATTGCGAGCATAATTTGTATGATAGGCAGGAGCGCAAAGCAATTTCGTATGACGTGTTCGACGACGAGGAACACTGTAACAAACGGTTGAGACCAGATCGGGGCAATCTATCTTACTGTTGACAGTGTCGTACAGGAAAGACATATCGAGAAGCAAACGACGCTCTTCAAGTGACATAAGTTTAAATCGCCGGCAGCTAACAATATAATCTCCATATCTACCTTTAGTTCGATAATTTAAATGTCGGATTAAGATCTTCTGAATGTTTTCTATGCGAGCCTTATGACATTCGTACAAAGGGGACCAAATACAGCTGCCATACTCAAGTATACTGCGTACGTAAGCGCAATAGACTGCCATGACACTGTTTATATCTTGTAAAGGTTGACAAGTACGTAGAATAAAGCCCAGTGTTTTATATGCTTTGTTTACTATGTAGTCAAAATGTTCATTAAGCGACATTTTAGTATCAAGTATTATCCCTAGATCACGTATAGCGCTAACGCGCTCCAAGGCTTTCCCTTCAAACTTATACTGAAAGATTACTGGTTTGTGCTTCCTAGTAAATGTTATTTGTTGACACTTATTGGTGTTTATAGATATTCTGTTCGAGCTATAAAATTCGCTTAAGCGGTTGAGATCATCTTGGAGATTTAGACAGTCTGAGATATTATTTATTTTCATAAACACCTTTTTGTCATCGGCGTACATCAAAAACTTGGAATGATGGAAGCAACCACCAATGTCATGGAGAAAAGCTACGTAAAGCAATGGTCCCAGATGAGAGCCCTGAGGCACTCCGGATAGGACATTAGTGAAGTCCGACCTGTAACCACCCAAAACTACAGCCTGAGACCTATTTTCAAGATAAGATTTTAGCCACCGAAACAAGTCACCACGAATACCAAGTGTCTGAAGTTTGTGCAACAGAATGACGTGATCCACCCGATCGAAAGCTTTTTCAAAATCGGTGTAGATCACGTCAATCTGGCCGCCCTTCTCCATACCAGTCAGGATGTCTGCAGTAAAACAAGCTAAGTTAGTCAAAGTCGAACGTCCTCTCAAAACGCCATGCTGATTGTCAGGGACACTGTTATGTATTAATGAGTATATGCTATTGTAAACAATTTTTTCTAAAATTTTACTAAATATGTTAAGTATAGATATTCCACGATAATTTTCAACATTACTTTTACATCCCTTTTTATGAATTGGCATAATCATAGCTTCCTTCCATTTTGTTGGAAAAACACTCTCGTTAATAGATCTGTCAAATATAATTCGCAGTGGTTGGGTCAAGGAGTCTGCACATTTTATAATAAAAATAGGATGAATGCCATCACTACCGGCCCCTTTATGAGGGTTACAACTTTTAAGGTACTTATTTACTATGTCATCAGATATATGGATTGTATTGATGGTGTTATTAGTGCATGATGTAGAGGGTTGATCTGAAAAACTGTAATTATCTAGTGGCGGGCTAAATACACTTTCAAAGAATTTATTAAATCCATTACATATTTCTTTACCATCAGATAGTACGTCACTCTTATACTTTAATTGCTTTGGGTACGAACTACCACCTTTCTTAGATTTTACAAAAGCCCAAAACCTTTTTGGATCGTCTTTTATAGCCGAGGATATACGTTTTATGAAAAAACTATAGCATTCATCATGAACACGATGAAATCTCCTACGAAGGAGTGCAAATTCATCATAGTCACGTGGATTACGGAACCTTTTCCAACGTGTGTGAAGCTTGAATTTTTCATGAGCTATTTTTATTAGTGCTGAAAATACTTATTAAATTCTGTTTTCAGTATTTCATGTGATAGCGGTAACAGAAATAAATCATCTGTAAAAATTTCAACTGTCTAGCTATCACGGTTCATGAGTTACAGACTGGTGAGTGACAAACAGACAGAAGGACAGCGAAGTCTTTAATAGGGTCCCTTTGGGTACGGAACCATAAAAATGTTTATAGAGCTTATTTGAATGAAGAATATTTTGATTGATTGAAATATCTACGACATAAAATGACAAACAAAACCACTGCAATCAAATATATTATTTATATTATTATATTATAATAATTATGAGTACATCATAATATCGGACGATGATCAAAATCAAGGAGATGACTTAAAAAGAAATACTTTTATTCTTTATTTTTTTTATGCACAACGGGATAGTGCTTGGTCTTCACCTCACCTGATGTTAAGTGACGATAAGGAAGAAGGTGGAAGCGCACTACACCCGGAATCCTCATCACTGACGAACTGGTTATCTTACCTCTAACTGCCAGAACACAACAATTTTAAATTGTTGTTATGGCGTCAGACAAAGGTAAATGGTTGTAACTATAGCTAGTCAGGTGGCGTTGAAATAAGCCCTACCACCAACCAAATAACCACTTTTTCTTTGGATCACAAACAGCATAATTGCGTAGCACCTTTATTAGCACGCGCAGTCCGTGTGTAGCATCGTCGACCGCCCGGATGGAGCGTGCTACGTTTTTCGTAGCTGCTACGAGTTACGACAGGCGATGCGCGCTCTGTCCATGTCGTCAGCCGCTCCATTCTTTTTGAGGGTTCCGTACCCAAAGGGTAAAAACGGGACCCTATTACTAAGACTCCGCTATCCTGTTTGTCTGTCTGTCACCAGGCTGTATCTCATGAACCGTGATAGCTAGATAATTGAAATTTTCACAGATGATGTATTTCTGTTGCCGCTATAACAACAAATACTAAAAACTGAATGAAATAAATATTTAAGGGGGGCTCCCATACAACAAACGTGATTTTTTTGCCGTTTTTGCTCGATATTAATAACGACAACAGGTAGACAGTTAAAATTTTCACAGATGATGTATTTCTGTTGCCGCTATAACAAAAAATACTAAAAAAATAAATACATATTTAAGGGGAGCTCCCATACAGCAAACGTGTTTTTTTTTTGCCGTTTTTTGGTACGGAACCCTTCGTGCGCAAGTCCGACTCGCACTTGGTCGGTTTTTGTTATTAATACCATACACGAGAACTTTTATACAGCTAATTTTTACACGTATTTAGACACACGTTATACTTATATCAGCGTCTGCAATCATATTTCTAACTTGAAATAAAATAATAAAGCATAATATATTACAATATAAATATTATACTTTAAGCTCTAAATAAAATAGGTATAAAAGTGTAGCGGCAACTACCTACGACGCCGCACACACTAACACGAGATTCATAACCGGTGTTACTAGATGGCGCTAGTGTCGAATAAACACAAAGATTAGTAAGGAATAGCAACTCGTAATATAAAGAATATATGGAGAAACCTACATCTCGCTATCGGAGTTTTCTCAGCCACCTAACTATATATACAACTTCCAACCATCATCGGTTGGACCGCGGTCCCCGGGCAAATATCACCCAGCCCAGAGGAAGATCTTCCACTTTGGCCTTCCTACTAGTGGCTACCATCTCTCCATACTACCCTACTACATATCCCTCAAAAGCAAATATAGACCAAGAAAGTAGAAAAAAATCAACACCTTTTTCACCGCCTAATGTTTTACAACAAAATCGATGTCGTAACGAGATACATTACACGAAAGAAGATAACAAATAAAAGGGAAAGGACTGTCCCTTTGGAGATATCAGGCATTTCTTCTTGCGATCTTTCTGGTGCTAAAAGCCATATTTTTGCTTCGTAATTGACTGAGATTGGAACCTTTTTGTTCTTTGACCTTTGTTACTTGGATTAATGTTACACCGTGGTGTAAAGATAATATTCTTCTTTATAAGAAGAAACTGACTGACTGGCATATCAGCGCACAGTCTAAACAGAACAGAGATTTTTATGTTATGTGGCCTAGGGCTAGGAATTCGAAAATTCTACACCTATGCCACAAAACTTATGAATATTTTTTTCCTAAAAAGGTAGAATTATTTGTTCTATATTTGTCTTTACTAAGATCTATCCAATTTCATCGTAAAATGATCCTAAAATAAACAAGCTTTCTACTCGGCAGTAAAACGTATACCGTATTTGGATAGTAAAATAACTATTCAATGATGGAATACGGTAGAGAACCCGTTTTATTTGTGGAAATGAAAACTGAATTGAAGTGCAAGTACTAAAAGTAAATGTTGCAGTTTCAGATTAGAATCGTTGTTATTAGAACACGGCCAAACAGTTCGTCATGTTACTAATTAAGTCAGTCATTTTTAGGCAATTATCATACTAACGTCACGTTTTTAGTGTGTCGTACTATAAGGCGTGTTTTCTATACACATTGAGACACTTGCAAACAATTTTGAAATCTGCGTCCCCACGAACTGCCGACGGTGCAGTGTGTGATTCGCCTTATTGTACCATGGGCAACAGCGTCGCTTAACCACTGCTAAGGTTAAAATCGCTTGCACGCCGCGCCCGCTGTCACATACGTTTAGTTCGTGCAGGGGCGATACGCGCGCACACGAATTTTGTTTCAAACTGGTTAAGCGACGCTGTTGCCCATAGTACCTATCGATCATTTTAGTTACAGTTACCATGCATTTCGATTTCATGGTATTTTCTGTCAATTGAATTTATTCTAGAAAGCGTCATAGAACCTTTATTATATTAGAAAAAAAATAGCTGTTAAAAGCGTGTATTTAGTGGCTGGATAAAGGAAGAAATTTAAAATCTAGTACCACCTTGCACTACCACACTTATGTACTATTACGTATTCTGTGCTACCATTCTATAATGTGGTTCAACTTAATTTGTGAAACTTCTATTCTTAACATTTAATTCTGCCACATTTTCAGATTTCTAAATGCATAAATAAAATGTTTTGTTGTATCTGTGTATAATTATTTTATCAGTTACTTATTTCCTAGTTAGTTGTATCCATTGTTGTAAAAGTCTGAAATCATACTGAAACAGCAACGTAGATTCATCTGTAGTACCGTGCAATAAAGAAGCGTACAGTAATATTGTACGTCATATTCAAATATGTACGCGTATAGCATGGGGCAGCCCTAACTATGCTTGTTTCCATACACACACGAATAATTCTTATAGTGGCCGCCTGTAACTTGACTTATGACGAAATTGGATGTACCTATGCATCATGATGATTGGATAATAAGGTGGTACCAAATGATATGATGATACCGAAACAGGTGATAGTGTTGCCTAAACTAGTCAAAATATCTTTAGGTATTCAAATGAACTTAAAAATCACTTTAGAAAAAGCGCTTTTGAATCGTCTATATTTTCCATTGTCCATTAACACATTGAGTGGCGATACGTAACGTAGGTATTTTCTTCGCGAGACGCCGACTACGGATAGTGAGAGTTTATATGAAATAGTGAGCTGGCCTCCTCAAGTGAACTTTGCTTGGTAGATTGGCATCTCAAATAAATAAAAAAGCATATATAAAAAAGTAACTTTATTGACTGTAATGTAGAAAAAAATCATAGTATCAAAAAGTTTATAAATTTTTGGACGTTTTATAAATCACTGCCCTAATTACATTTTAAACTTAATTTTTAATTAGAAAAGTAATCAACAGGGCCGCGTGCGCGGGGTTGCGGGGGCCGCGGGGGCATTAGTGTACTCGCTAGAATACATACAACACGTATATATACGTATCTAAATAAGTATTATACTACTTCGTACTTGCTAAGATCATCTAGTGAAATGGGGAAATATATCTACAAATAGCTTTCAAATTACCTACACTGTACAACAAAATCCAAATATAAAAAAAAGAAATCTTATTTCATTTGCAAACAAAAAAATGGAAACATGCCAACTCGTTTTATTGGTTCGATCTATTCAACTGAATACGATAGTACCTACGCATGCCCAAATAAAACCGCACAAGAGTATAGATGCGTATATAAGTTTATTGGAATACGCATCAACGAATATATCGAAAAGATCCAATAATAAATAAGTATGGCTGATAAATCGGCATACCTTTCAGTTGTCAAACCAATTTCTGTTGTCAATGCGTTGTGGCCAGTGAAGTAAATGGGTTTGATTTCCCTGGGGAATATCGGTGTAGGTGTGTACGCGTAAGTATTTCGGGGAATCATGGTACATTGCCCTTATCGTAAATCTTCAACTGGTACTCATAAAACCGGGTACAGAGGGCCTAGTACGAGTTGTGTTTCTCACCTCACTTTGCGAATAGTATCGAGTGAAAGAGAGGAAATCATGCGAGTGAGTGAACGAGTGAAAGAGAGGAAACGATAGTTAACTATTTGCAAAGTGAAGTGAGAGCAAAAAACCAACTCGTACTAGGCCCTCAGTACGAGGCATATAACTTGAAATCGGGTGGGGATTGCGCGAAACGCGTATTTTGGGTAAGCGTAGCGGCGAGGGGCGCGGGCGGCGGGAGAGGGGCGCGCGCTATCGGTCGCTCACAAGAGCACATGCGCGAACTTATCCCCACTCCGTCGAAAACATTTCAAGATACGTGCCTAGTACTTCACTACATAATTATAAAAAAAAGTCCCTCGACGCGTCTGTCTGTCTGTCTGTCTGTCTGTTCGCGATAAACTCAAAAACTACTGAACACATTTTCATGCTAGTTTCACCAAATGATAGATCAATTCCTGAGGAAGGTTTAGGTGTATAATAAATTGAGGTTTTATGTAAATTGGTAGAAATGACGATTATTGTTGAAGATGTCGGCAAAAATTAAGCCGACTGGGAGCTTGCATCGAGAACGCTGCATAAACATTTTGAGCAATAACAAAATAATGTATGATGGAATAGTTCCTTTTTGATAGGTCTACAAAAAAGTCCACGATGGCATAATCATATCTATCTTTTAACAATAGCTTACTATACCCATTTTATCTTCAAATAAATTGGTCACATAGAATGCGGTAATTTGGAAAGCTATTTAGAAGGATACAGTATTAATCCTTATCAAATTAAATACGTTAGTTACCTTAAGCATTTTATGCACATTATTTTAACCTGTCACACCATACCATTTAAATGAATATCTTAGGAGTTATCGTAAAAAATTAACGCGCGCGAAAATAAATTCAAGCCTGTTACTTACATCGATGACGGAACTCGACGGAAACAGACTTTTGGAGCGAATGGGTTACGTACGACTGTAAGGTATTTGTTTCCTTTTTGGGTGTCGTTGGAAGGTCTTATTTGGCAAAAAAGAAGGAAGCGAAGCGAGGGCGGTCGCTAGTATTATTTAATTTCAAAATCTATCGCAATCGCTTTCATTTGACAGATGGATGTGACACATTGCTACATTTTTTTGGTAAGTTTTTATTTGTACCAGAAAGAAGTATTTATGTATAACATCCTGAAAGCGATTGCAATAAATTTTGAAATTAGACAATAAGTAGGTACCCCGTTTTAGTAATAAAATAAATGAATAATACTTTGTCAATACCTTTCATTACCAAAACTTTTGTGTAGAAAAATGCTCTGTTTAAGGAATAATATTGCAAAATATTTTTTTGGTTATTCTAAGCATAATCCTTTTCCTAACTTAGCATGTCAGTAATAGCTTAAATTATGCGTGCTTGGGCTTAATACTTAGTTCCGATAGTATTGAATCTTTCTTGTATTTAAATCAAATATAAATAAATAGCCTTTTGCTTGTCATAGATTGTTGGTGTATTGTCTTTTTACAAATTAAGATTTCGTGATTTTCATTTGTTTAAATGAAATAATAATCATAATCATTTTCAGATTAATGACTAGTTTTTAATATGAAAAATGTTGTGAAGAGTGTACATTTTCATTTTTTTTTAATTTGCTCACAAAAATGCGTATAAGATATAGCTCTCAAATAAGTAATTTCATTAAAATTCAAAAAACAAGATTAATTAATATCACTAAGAAAGAAACTTAAAAAACGTTTTAAAATATCCAAAGATATTCTTCAAATTTATATTGAAAATGATGATTTTTTCGGAATAACTAATTGCGAATTCCGTAATTTAGTGAATTCAGAAATTAATACTAGTCACGTATAGGCAAAACGTTGAAAGTGTGGGTTTAATTAAAAGTAAGTATTTACTTATAGTAGATGAGAAACTTGAAAAAAGAAGACAGAAACCGCGACCGAATAAAATTGCCTTTAAACTTGCCAATAATTAATCACTTTAAAAGTTACACAAAAGATTGGGAACTTGGGTGTCTGAAAGTTTTGCGATTTCAGTACTTTGAAATTCAATGAGAGAGGAGAGTCGGTCGCATTTTTGAGATATTCTCCTTAACTCACATTTAAGTGGTTTTAGGATCACACTTTTTACTCATCAGGGGTTAATTTACACTTGAACAGTAAATTGCTAATCCGTTAGGGTGCGTACAGATTTTACGATTGCGTAGCAAATACGCTGCTCGTTCATTTAAAGTGTGTTAAGCCAAGTTAGAGGCCGACAGGCGGCTTGATAAACTCTAACACAGAGGTGGCCACTAATCTTCATTCGATAAGAAGAAGAAGATCGTGATAAGCGGCCGATGTTCGTCTCACTCCGTGACACTATTTACTCACGAATAAGGTTCAATGTCAAGAAAATTGTACGACGCATTTATTGAGTGCGATTATCGCGATTATTTTTAATACGGCCAATATCACATTCAATAACGAACTCCCTTATGCAATAACTTTGAAGCGGGCTCTACACTCGCGCCGCGAACCGTAGCCGCGAATCACGGGCGCAGTTTGCGCATGAAAACGGTGCAAAAAATAAGCCCTCCAGACTCACGCGTGAACCGCGGCCGCGAATCACGGCAACATTAGTTCGGCACACAAGTTTCTTGACGCGGACCAGAAAACCGCCACCGGACGGGGAACGCCGCGAAGCGCGAACGCGAAGCCCATACGCGAAGCCGCGAAACCCTCCACACTCGCGGTTCGCGGCTTTCGCGGCGCTAGTGTGGAGCCCTCTATACATGTTTCGAAAGCAAATTTGGCTGTCATTGTTACAATTAATGTGACTTTGTTGTGAGGGGCAGAACCACGCCGCGTGCATAACTTATTTGTGACCCTACCATGAGTTAATGCAAACTGCTTCCGTTACCGTTAACAATCGTTTTCTCACTTTCACTCGCACTGACTGTGAACAGTATATCCGATAGTTTACGGTAACGGAAACAGTTTGCATCAATTCATGGTAGAGCTACTGGGGCCCTATTTTTGAATCGCTCGGCAGGCGTCGAGCGCTCGTTTCTACTGATTTTCGTTCGACATCCCATTGTTTTGAGTCATATGTCGAACGAAAATCATTCGAAAAGAGCGCTCGACGTCAGTCGAGCGATTCAAAAATAGGGCCGCTGGTCTGTTTTCACCGAGTCGCTTCAACTTTCAATCAACTTGCGTCAGACGCATGCAATATTGCCTCCAAAACTCCAAACCGTGCGCTTTCCCTATCAGCTTTCTGCCATACAGATTGAACAATGGCGATCCGCCATACATGAATTTATTTGATTTACAATTTTAGCGCTTAGAAATGAAAAACTGCCTAAACGACCCAGAATATTTTTTTTGGGAACTTTGTATCAAAATTCTTACTAGGAAAAGTCTGCAAACAAAGATGTTACATTCTGTATTTATCAGCCTGGCGAATCTCTCGTAGGAAAAAAAGTTGAATTAAATGCCAAGAAATTTCTTCTTCTGAGCTTGGATATCCGTTCGAGTTAAACTGAATGTTGACGCCCATTCAGTACCTAGTGACAATAGACTCCTGGGTTACCTATACTTGGAAGTCATGTTGGCTATGACGTAGACCAAAAATATACGATTTATATATACAAGAGAATGCTCTTTGATATGACAGTTGATTGATATATAGTTATTTTATTTGGCATTTAGGGTTATTTTTAAACTTCTATCTTCTATCTATTTTAGTGATAAGAATTGTTAATAATAACTAAAATGTAAACACAGCTATGGATAATAATGATAATGAAACAACTTTGTTTAATAGTAGATATACTTTACATCAACTTTTCTTAAATAAATTGAGTCGAAATAACACAATTACTAAAAGTTGGTTGTTGATGGTTGATGGAATCAACACAATAAGTAAAATGCGGTAGTATTATTCAGTGGAACGGAAAAAAAATCTTATAAAAAGTGAATTGGTCATTGTCATTGTTTAAAAAACTGTTATTAGAGACTTTCTTGAATTTAGTTAAAGCACCGAAAATTCATAAACCATTATTTTACCCAGATTTAAAAAAAAATCTATATGCTAAACCCTTTAATAGATATATTTTTGCTGTTGTTCTTTGACGATTTTTTGAGAAGACATGGCATGCGTCATTGAATGCAATGAGGCATACCTCTGTTGTAACGCAAAAGGAACAGGAAAGCGACTGTGTCAAGACACACCATTATATGATTCAGTTTGTAGAGATCCACTTTAATAAGTAAGTAATTTCGGTTTGAAGGTGTATTTCTGTTGGTTGATGGTAGGCCTCATTTCAAGTCAGACTGGCTAGTTACCTAAGTCTGACGCCATAACAACAATTTAAAAATTGTTGTGTTCCGGCAGTTAGAGGTAAGATAGGCAGTTCCTCAGTGTTAAGGATTCTGGGTGTAGTGCGCTTCCACCTTCGGTCTTATCGTCACTTAACCTCAGGGCCGTATTTTTGAATCGCTCGGTTGGCGTCGAGCGCTCGTTTCAACTGATTTTCGTTCGACATCTCATTCATTTGAGTCATATGTCGAACGAAAATCAGTAGAAACGAGCGCTCGATGCCAGTCGAGTGATTCAAAAATAGGGCCCCAGGAGAGGTTAGGTCCAAGCACTATCCGGTTGTGCATAAGAAAAAGTATATCGCCTGTTTCTGATTTAGGTAAAATTCCTAAAAATACTGTATACAGTTTATTTGCTTCTTTCGACCCTTCAGTACTTGCGCTTCATTCAACCAGAACTAGAACGTCAATATTTGAACACACCCTTACCTATACCACAATGTCCTATGTGAATTAATCCACCAAATAAACAGATTACGAGTTAATTGATACAGGAATAGTAACGCACGCGTTTGTTGACATGAATTAGCTGATGGATAAATTCGAATTTGGATTTTCGACAAACGAAGTATGTACTTACATGTAAGTATTAAACCTATTTTTGTTTTGTTTCTTCAGAAAAGCCACCAGCAATTTTTTTTCATCTTTGAAGTCAACTAGATCGGGTCATTTTGAACTTACCATCCAAATTTTAAGGATGTGTCCAGTCCATGAAACTATACAACTTTCTCTAAGAAACATGTGTCAAATTTCGCCAAAAAATTTTGGTCATCCCATACTAAATTGATCATGTGATCTCTTTGATTTGTATGGAAAGTCGATTTTTAGGATTCCGTACCAAAATGGTAAAAAAGGAACCCTTATGGTGTAACTCAGTCTGTCTGTCTGTCTGTCACAGCTGGATATCTCGAGAACTACTAATGGTATCAACATAAAATTTGGAATAGTTAAGGATGACATTTGCCCAACTATTTTGCAAATAAGAAAGAGATAAAAAAAAATATTTTTTTTTACAACAGGTACTGAAAAGGGGTCTTAAAAATTTGAAGTGAGGTGAATAAGGCATGTGGGGTATCATATGAAAGAGCGCCGTTTGCAGATTTAAAAACATTTTTTTCTTAGGCCGCATAGTTTTCGACTTATAATGAAAAATGTTAAAAAAATACCGTTCCCCCCCTCTCTTATCTCCGAAGTTTGCAAAGAGAAAAATCTGAAATGATTCTATGTGATAGTAGTTTATGTAAAGATTACAGGAAAAATAAAACGATGTCTCAATATAACACACTTTTTTAGAAATTCAAAAATTCTTTAGTTTCACTACCAGTCAACAGATGGCACTGTCCTAAGAATGCTGACCTAAGAAAAAAAATAGTTCCACTTTCGGTCAAGAGATGGCGCAACCTTATACTACAATAATAATTGGTGGCTGGTTCTAATATAATTACCTACTATTTGCCGTACGAATATACGAAGAATAAGTTCTAAACAGTTTGCAATGTGTTTTTCAGTCACCATAAGCAGCTGTGGTTAAGATTTGTAAATTAACTGTCCGCCTGTTCGCCCTTCCACCTGTCTGCCGTTTATCCTACTTTTTTAAAGACTGTACCAAAGTAACATATCCAAATATATTTATGATTGTACGGAATCCTCGGTGCGCGTGTCCGACTCGCTCTTGACCGGTTTTATTATTTTACATATTTGACAATGTGTTCCTTAGATAGGGTTACCAGGATCAAAATTCAGAAATCCGGTTGCAAGAGGTGGAAAATCCTGATTTTTGGACAAAAATCCGGTCTTAGACTCAAATAAAAAAATATGTAGGCCATTTAGTTTACATTTAGGCACAACTTATATACTGGAAACAATCTTAAATTTATCTTTTTTTTTTTAAATTTTACACAAGTGGGTGGTTTTTTCTAAGAAAATTATAGTCTATGTCTGTGATTATAGGCATCTTTCAAGAAATCACCCATTCATAGAGCCTATTCGCGGCGTGCGCAGCGCGCCGCGCGCTTTGAGCTTTGCGGCGATGATGGTTTGAACAAAATGATTACAATCAATGATGGTGTTATGATTTTGACCAAGCACGATTAAAAATCCGGTTTCGAATAAAATCCGGGCGGAGTCCGGTCTGAGCCCTTAAAATCCGGTCAAGACCGGATTTATCCGATCAGATGGTAACCCTATCCTTAGAGAAAGTTGTTCAGTTTCATGGACTGAACACATCCTCAAAATTTGGATGGTAAGTTCAAAATTACCCTGTATATCTCAATATTATCTATATGAAACGTAATTAAGTAGGTTTATAATTATCTTCTATCTATAAATGTTGTTATTCCAAGTTCATTACACTATGATTATTCTATAAAGTTACCGTCTGAACTGTGTCTATAGGGTTTTATGAGTGTTATTTGCCAAGTCCTTGATGAGCCAATTACTGGTAATATCCACATATCGCTGGCTATAATAATAATGAGTAATAGTCAAACCCATTAATTGGATATTAAGGAAAATATTTGCAGTACACTTATAGCGAAGCGATAGAATTATAATATCCACGCACACTTGCTAATTTGTACTGTCCACGAAAACGTGCATTGACTGATGATAAATAATAGTACAGTAGTCGAGTATACTCCATTCTAGCTGAAAGGAATAATTTAAGGAGTTTTGATTACTTGTGCGTTAGGTAGCACTGAGATCTGTTAATCACAAATTTTTGAAGTGTGATGATTGATGTGAGTGTTGATTTTAACATTAAAAATGTTTATGTTTAGGTGATCGACTATAGTACCCGATTTATGAAATTGTAACATTTGCCTGCAATTTCGCTGATATGAGAGGTACGTAGATGTGCAATTTGAATTTTAAAATTCGATCCGTAACTATTTGAGATTTTCCAAAATTTGTCAATATTTCACACTTTTTTTCGCGATCGAAAAGTTCCCAATAACCGTTTTTGAACTCGCTATTTAAGCAACGCAAACAATTGGATCTCGAGATTAAAGGACATCATCCATTTTGGTCCAAAATATGAAAGTGCCGGCCAAAAAGCAAAAGTGCTTTATTCTGATAGATTTTGTTCATCTTAGCATTTTTTATTATGGCACCGAAGCTGTAGCACCGCTACACTTGGTTTTAAATAAGTTCAAAAAGTCTGACTTTTCATACATTTTGGCACAAATATAAAAAAGTCGAACAAAAAGCAAATTCTGATAGATTTTGTCCGCCTAAGCGTTTCTTATTATGGCATCAAAGCTGTAGCACCGCTGTAATTGATTTTAATTGTGTTCAAAAAGTCTGTCTTTTCATACATTTTGACACAAATGTGAAGCGGTGCTACCGCTTCGGTGCTATAATAAAAAATGCTTAGGTAGACAAAATCTATCAGAATAAAGCACTTTTGTCTTTTGGCCGGCACTTTCATATTTGGACCAAAAATGTATGAAACATGGATGATGTCCTTTGAGCCATCTTAGGAAGCGGGTGTACAAAAACTATACTAAACTAATACTAGTGGGTCCCTTATGCGCGAGGTCAGTCTATCGTCAGTACGATAAAGAATGAACCCTATTAACTATGTATGAAGCCTATGCGGCATTGATAACAGCGCCATCAGTTTGTCAAATTTTATCGTGTGCTTTATTTTTTATTAGATTTTCAATGCCTTTGATAGTTGCGCGTAGTGGGAGATCTGTAGATTTTTTTCTCTAAAAGAGCAAAATTCCATTAACATCATCACAAATACAAATTATATCTTCCATCGTATATTGCTCGTAGCTATACTATTTTTTTTTAATATAGCTTATCACTGGATTACAAACTTTCCAATTTATTTGCCGAGTCTCAGTTACATCTGATGAGTTATCGATTGGCTGAAAATGAACTGTTTTGTCAACCTTGAGGCGGTTCGACCCTTAAGGCCCTATCTCACTAGGACACTATAGCTACCCACCGGTCGCACCACCACCGTGGTATAATCCGCGCGCGATGAGAATGGGATGGAAAATTTTCAAAGTAAATCGAAAATTTACTAATCAGCTAATTTTAGAAAACGTCGTCGCGTGCTAAAACGAGACCGATTTGGCAGATTAGGCGAAAATCACGAAGTCATTTCGTAGTAAATAACGATAGCGATCAAAGAGAAATCTGAGAAATGCGATTGTGAATATTGATGACACACATTATTTAAAGCAATTTCGATTTGAATAGGTATTCAATTCGAAATGGAAATTGAAATTACTTTAGGTACCTACCTAAAGTGATTTCAAACGTAAGAATTTTGAAGCGGTATTTTCGAAATTAAAATGTATCGAACCAATATCACTGAATCGTGTTTCTGGTTTAATACGTATCTGGAGAAAGATATATAGAAAAATATATCTTAATTTCAGATCCGTAGGATCTTTCAGCGACCTAAGGCATTACATCAAAATGTGTCCGTTTTTTAACCTTCCCCTTAATTTAATTAATCATCTAATTGTTTACTTGTTATCTTACTTGAAGTTGCTGCAGCAAAAGTTCCCTCACTTCATCTCAAGTCTCAGTTTGACAAGGTTCCATCCCATTCTCATCGCGCGCGGTTTATATCTTGAGCTATCAAACGCAAAACACTAGGCCCTCTAGCCAAGTGGCTTTTTAAATATTCGTATAGAACAAAAGTGACATTAGGTGTTTGAAATTGATATTTAAAAACGCCGTGATTGTCTATGGTCACCAATGCTATTCTATTCAAATTGTAAAAAAAAACTACTTAGATATAGGGCTAGAGTATACACAATGATCGTCAGTTACAAAATGGTCTATTTAGTATTTCGATCATTAACCTTTCGGTATCAAAATTATAAATTTTTAGCGACATTGTAGCGGATACGATCAATATGATATGAGAATATTAAATTCTTCACAATTAATCAATGAACACGTGCAAATGACATCGTCGACGCACAAGCAATGTGATTTGATTGCGCCACCAACAGGTGCCGCCACCAAATTGGTTGTGCAACTAAGCGGACACTAGATAAGGTACATCGGTATGCATTTTGTTTGTAGCACGACTGGTTGCGCAACCACTGGTCTTCTTCTTCTTCTTATCGAATGAGGATTAGTGGCCACCTCTGGTGTTAGAGTTTATCAAGCCGCCTGTAAGGCCTCTAACTTGGCTTAACGACTGTTATCAGATGACAAAAGCCGGGACCGACGGTTTAACGTGCCCTCCGAAGCACGGAAGCACTCAGTTGTAATGCCACTTAACGGTCACCCATCCCACACCTGGCCGGACCGAGCGTTGCTTAACAAACGTGGTCGAGTACGATCAGTCTGTCAAGTTCCGCCACTGGTATCCTAGTGGGATACAGGTCTTATGCTAATGTGATGGTAGGCTCTAGGCATTTAGCCTCGTGTGGATGAGATAGGGGTATAAACCGATTGCTTTATGAGAAACCACTTGATTTGTTTGTGTTTTATTTAAGGTCCTCTTGGTTCAGCTGATGTCAGGGATTCTAGGGTTAGCTTAATGGCTCCAAGTAGTACTTACTGTGTTAGTACCTAATGATGATTTACGACTCGAGTGGGTCTGAAAGATGGCAACACTACGTCGTAGTAATCAAGTCGTAAATACTTCCATTTTTATTGGATACCTACGACAAAGTAAACTTAGATTTGGTAAATGTACTACAAAATCTGTAGTGAGATAAGTAAAGATACGTTTTTAGATATTTTAAAAAAGATTTAGAATCGTTAAGTATTAGACCCCGCAGCCTGTTAGAGTTAGAATTTTTCTATATAACAGTATGCGGGGTGTAATACGAAATGTATGCACCGAGTGCCTTCCAGCGACCGTCAAATTTTTTCTGACAGAAATTTTCTCACAATATGCGGCCGCCCAAAACTGTCTCTATATAGTTATCATTTTTTCTGTAAGTTTTAAAATCCATTTACCTAAAGTGTCCACTGTCGTTTCGATTGCATTTTAATTCTTGTATAAAAATAAAATAAGTTAGAGTTATTAAAAAAATTCATGATTGTTTTACATTGTTCAAGTTCATAACTAACCATTTTTAATGTCTGCTCATGTTTTAAAAGCTGTATCTATAAACAATAAGTTACAAAAAAAAAGAAAACAGCTTTTCAAAAACAGAGCTTATTCGAAAAAAAAAAGACAGTAAACAACTTGCCTTTGTCAAACAGCATTGAAACTGATATTTAGTGTTATTTGCATTTACGCAGTAGTGCGGCACACAAACAACGTGTAAATCAAACGATACCGCCCCGGAGTCAATCAGCTTTGTTACTTTGTCGGAAAGAAAGGTAGGGTTGCCACAAAATATTAACAGTAAAGTAGGTAACTAAATTTTTATTAATTCATTTAAGTTAGGAGTCAGCCTGCCTGTCAGCTGACTCAGTTCGTATGAAAAGTTGCAGGTCCTAATATTACAAATGAATACAATTATTGAAACTATACCACAACTTATACTTAAAATTTAATACATATTAATACTAAATAAATCATTTACTATGGATTCCAAAATATCATATACCTATACCAAAACATAAAGAACGTCATGATTATGATTCTGCAATACTTAGGTATAATTAATTACCCACATCCATCTGTGGTAAAGTCTCTGTCATGCTGGTTACATCACACTATCATAAAGTATTGAATTTAAATTATTTTGATAAATAATAATAATAGTAATAAAAATTTATTTATTTACAAAAATTACATTATTTGGTGTATCAGTTACATAATAAATAAATATCAAAATAAACGATATTTATTCACGTTTATCTATAGAAACGTAAGTACAAATCTAATTAAAACTTACAGGTGCCAACCCTACTGTTATCGCTGCATGCTACAATGAAAGTAAACCCAGATTGTAAGTTCAAAAGCAAGTTTTTGTTCCTTTGCCTTCAAAGGCTCAGCGTCATCCAGTTTATGTCTGAAGCAATTGACGCTAACGTCGTTTACGCTGGCGTCACTCACAACAGCACCGAAACTTCTCAACGTAACGGGAGTATACTCAAAAGAAAATACTTGATAACATTTTTCTTTGATGTACTTTTAAGACTAACGACTGAAAACTGAAAAGTCATTCAAAACTCAATTTATGTGGGACTCTTAGAACAAACAATTATGATAAAAGTAATGCAATCGTCCATTACTTTTATCACAATGTCGTCTTCTGTCACCGTAAAATAATGATAAACGTTAAAATAAGTACAATTTTTAGGGTTCCGTACCCAAAGGGTAAAAACGGGACCCTATTACTAAGACTCCGCTGTCCGTCTGTCTGTCTGTCTGTCTGTCTGTCACCAGGCTGTATCTCATGAACCATGATAGCTAGAAAGTTGAAATTTTCACAGATGATATATTTCTGTTGCCGCTATAACAACAAATACCAAAAACAGAATAAAATTAATATTTGAGGGGGGGCTCCCATACAACAAACGTGATTTTTTTGCCGTTTTTTGCTCGATATTAATAACGACAACAGGTAGACAGATAAAATTTTCACAAATGATGTATTTTTGTTGCCGCTCTAACAACAAATACTAAAAACAGAATAAAATTAATATTTAAGGGGGGCTCCCATACAACAAACGTAATTTTTTTTGCCGTTTTTTGGTATGGAACCCTTCGTGCGCGAGTCCGACTCGCATTTGGCCGGTTTTTTCGATTGAAACGTTATCTGTCGGAATATCGTGATAACCATGCAAAGCCAAGTATCGATCCATATTTTTCGAATCCATTGTCGTTTATTTTCTATAAGACATTAAGACAAAAGGAAATCGATCATAGGGCCTTAGAGACTTAAAGATGACGATGGAATAATAATTTCGCCTCCTATTTAGATCAATACAACTGAGACTACACTCAGTAGGGATACCCACTCTGTAGATATAGCATACTAAGTTTCGTCGATTAAACAAAATTTTTAGGGAAAAAACTATAATTTTTACGACTTCAAAAAAGGAGGAGGTCTCTGTTCGTCTGTATATTTGTTTTTTTTTGTGTATGTCCACCGATTACTCAAAGACGGCTGGACCGATTGAAATAATTCAAACGTTATTACATTAGGAATACTCCCAAGTTGGTCTTATTTTTTAAAATTTGGAAATCGGTTCAGTACTTTTCAAGTAATTTTGAAAAAAAGCACGAAAATAGTATGATTTTGTGTGAATTACCTCGATGATATGGTCGTATTACTTCTTTGTTTATGAACTGAATAAGATAATTATTTTTTTGTCGGAAGAGGGATATCTGTGTAGTTCTTTAACCGACTTAAAAAAAGAGGTTCTCAGTTTGACCCGTAAGTATGTAGGTATGTTTCTTCGCGATTATATCACGTTTGGCTGAGCCGATTTTTCTACCTGAATAATTTACCTACAAGGTACCTACCTACACTAAAAATAAAAAATAAAAAATTGTTTAAAAAAAACAAAAAACCGACTTCAAAAAACCTACCTCTGAAAAGCAAGAAATATATTCGTAATAATAAAAACACGTATATTGAAGTCGGGTGGGGCTGGAGTACAGATTCCTTTTTAGGGTTCCGTACCAAAATGGTAAAAAAGGAACCCTTATGGTGTGACTCAGTCTGTCTGTCTGTCTGTCTGTCTGTCTGTCACAGCTGGATATCTCGAGAACTACTAATGGTATCAACTTGAAATTTGGAATGGTTTTAGATGACATTTGCCCAACTATTTTGGAAATAAGAAAGAAATAATAAAATTAATATTTTTTTACAACAGGGACTGAAAAGGGGTCTTAATATATATGAAAGAGCGCTGTTTGCACATTTTAAAACAATTTTTTTTTCTTAGGCCGCATAGTTTTCGACTTATGATGAAAAATGTAATTATATATATTACTATATAGTAATATAATAATAACGAGGAGCTCGGTGGCGCAGTGGTTTAGCGCCTGGACCAGCGATTGCGGATGTTAAGCAACGTTCGCAAGGTTCGGTCATGGGATGGGTGACCAAAAATTTATTATCTCGAGCTCTTCCGTGCTTCGGAAGGCACGTTAAGCCGTTGGTCCCGGCTGCATTTGCAGTCGTTAACACCCACCAATCCGCATTAGGCCCGCGTGGTGGGTTATGGCCCGTCCTCCTTATCCACCCATAAGGAAGGCCTGTGCCCCAGCAGTGGGGACATTAAAATGGCTGATGGACTAGTAATATAAACATTTTGCAATGTGGAGTGGCTGAAACGTTTTTCAGTCACCATAAGCAGCATTTGTAATTTAACTGTCCGCCTGTTCGCCCTTCCACCTGTCTGCCGTTTATCCTACTTTTTTAAAGACTGTCCTAAAATAACATATCCAAGTATATTTATGATTGTACGGAACCCTTTGGTGCGCGAGTCCGACTCGCTCTTGACCGGTTTTTTTTTATTCTGAAAGCCCCACCCGACTTCTATATACGTGTTTTTATTATTACGAATATTATTTCGTGCTTTTCAGAAGTAGGTTTTTTATTTTTTTTTTCTCTAAAGAGGTATGAAAAGCGACACAATCGTGATGTATTTCATTCTTGATACGAACTATGATGACAAGAAAAGTGTCATACATAACATAAATGATACATTAATAGTGTTAATTAACTTCCAGCCGTGAGGTTCGATGATCAAACCAAAGAGAATGTAAAAATAACTAGCGTTATAAGAGACGGGAGTGTCATACAAAAAGCGTGAGTATGAAACGGAGGCGAATTCAACGAAAACAAACAAAAGAAAAACGTCAAACGGCAATCGCGGTAAAACGGTCAAAGATGATAGATAGACTTAGATTATTTATATGTCAAGATAGACAGTCGAAGCTACGACAGCGTCGAAAAAATATCACCCAACAGTTGGGTGACCAAAACACGCACACATTGTCAGTAGTGTGAGCCGGCCATAGTTTTTATTACAATACTCTTTGGACGCGATGATGCTAAAAATGCACACCACCTTAAAAAAGTTGGCCTGTTTTGTTTAATACATCAAAAGCCTAAGACTCTATCTAGACATATAAATAATCTAAGATGATAGAATACTCTTTGATGGGGCGAAGTATAATACGCCTAAATTCGAATGTTGTCAATTATCTGCTGCTTTGTGGATTGTCAACGTTATTTCAAACTTAGACGGGTTAAAAATTCGCCTCCGTTTCATAGATCGTTTTTTACTGAGAGAGTTGCGCCAGGCTGGATCAAACTATACGGAGCAGAAATACTTTGTGGTTCGATTGTATCCAGTTGTAGATAGTACTTTTTAACTTTAACTAAATAAACTTCTACGAAAACTCTTAAGGTACCTATAAGTAACTAATGAATAATAATGAGACTACTCCTTCTCTATTAAGGGGCAGTACAACGTCAAATACACATTTTTGAACAGCGAATTATTCTCGGATAATTATCGGTTCCAAAAAAATTTAGAAAGTAGAGTATAGTACTCAGTTATGTGATAGACAAAAACATGATAGCTAAAACTTTTCTCGATAGAAAAAATCGTAAAATAACCTCCAATTTTGAGTTTTTCACTGATGTGCCAACCAAAAAACCTTTAATCTTGAAAGTATAATAAAAAAAACATAACTAGTGAAAAAGTTTAAGGCAGCGAAATAAAAAGTGCATCCAACTTGAAGCTATATTGAGAAGAGAGCAATATAAACCAAATGACATTGACAGCTGTCACACACACAGCTTCTAATGAGCATTAATGTTTCCAACAAGTCAATAATTTCTATAATTTTTATTATGAACACTTCTTCCTGTGTTTTACGGCCTCTTAAATACCCACTAATATTCTTAGGTGAGAGCAAGACATGATCTAATTGGACGTGGAGTTACAAAGTGCTCCATGAATTGTCTAATGAATGGGCTAGGAACTTAATGAGGGGTAAAATGGGGTAAAAGGCTCATTAGGAAGCAGCAGCTGTTGCATATTTTATTAGAAGGTAGGGGTTGACCGACGAAGGTCTGACAGTTTACCTTTAAATATTGTCATTAACAGTTAATAAACGTTGAAAGGAATTCTCAGCTTATACTTTACATTATAACATTGGATTTGAGTCGAACTTATTTTTAGAAACTTTGATGACGGAGTCGGTTGATGTCGTTTTAAATTATAATGACGGAACATGTTCTATCCGTGTACACCGATATGGTAGTAAATCGCTTCATAAGTTACCAGCTTGCCGTTACCAGTAATATTTATTTGTATTTTTAAATTTCATCATCATCAAATCAGCCGCACGACACCCACGGCTGGGTATAGGCCTCCCCTAAGGAACTCCACAACGATCGGTCCTGCGCTGCCCGCATCCAGTGGCTTCCCGCGACCTTCAGCAGATCGTCGGTCCACCTTGTCGGGGGCCTACCCACGGAGCGTCGTTCGGTGCGCGCGAGCCATTCCAGGGACCCTATTTTTGAATCGCTCGACTAACGTCGCTCTTTTCGAATGATTTTCGTTCGACATATGACTCAAAACAATAGGATGTCGAACGAAAATCAGTAGAAACGAGCGCTCGACTGGAGTCGAGCGATTCAAAAATAGGGCCCCCGAACCTTTCCGCCCCAACGGCCATCGGTTCTTCTCGCTATGTGTCCAGCCTTTATTATTATCGGCCCGTATTTTTAATGTAAGGTTTAGTATGTAATAACCAAAAATTAAAATATCAGTTTGATCCATAAAACTACAATTTTTTTTATTAGACCGATCTAATTTCGACATATTTTCCAATAATTTTATTTATTAGTTATTGCAAATTAATATTACTGAATACAATTCAAGTTACCATCATAAATCCATTTACTCGATACAGTACAAATAAATAGTCTCGATATCAATTCTATTACACAAACTTGCTCTGCTTTTATGTAAGTAAGTTGCCAAATCGAATTTTCTAGAAATTTTCTTTGGTCCTACGAAACATTTTTGGATGGACCTCGGGATAACTGATTCGATTACGATCTTTTGTAGTGATCCTTCAATCGAATGCTTCTCAAGGTTTATAGAGGTTAAGTTTTATAGCGGTTCCACTACTTTTTAGTAGCTGGTAGTAAACATGTATGAAAGTTTATAGTTTACCGAAAAAAAATAGTTGACCGGAGTAGGTAGTAAGATATTCAATAAAACACCAGAATGTTTATACCTGGGGGTCAATTCTGCTAATGTTTTTGTCAAAATCGTAGTTAGATGGTGTTTGAATGGTAATGCTTTTTGACACGGTTCTTATTTCTTAAATCCAAAACTGAAACACATTGTCACAGAACACATAATAGTACAAACATTGTGTTTCTTAAACCCAAAACGGAAACATATTGTGTCTTGATAAAACAAAACTAAAGCACAATATGAAACTATAAAATGTTCATAACACTTACCCCCTTACTAATAAAGATTGTATAGCAGCTGTATAGTTACACAGTGTTTTGTCACTTTCTTTTTAATGTCAAATTCAAATAGTTTGACAGAGAGTAACCATTGTGTAACTATACATCTGCTATTCAATCTTTATTAGTAAGGGGGTTACAGTATAACTATACTGAAAAGGTAATATATCCGTCATTATACTACAGTCACACAAATAACTATAACATGAGTGTTTCAATCCCTTATTTAATACCTAATTATGTACAGTTGCATACAAGACTTTATCTTCACCCATGATTCCTTACTAATAACGGGTGGCGCAAAAGTACTGGCACTAAAGAAAATACTTTTATTTTTTTTTATATGACATTTTCTGTCATTCTGTTGTTGAAAATTGTGTAGTGAACAAATATAAAATACACTGAAAATAAACATGGACCGTTTTACTCCCCAAGAACGTGGAATAATTGTGTCAATGTTCTTACGGAATAATTCATCAGTGATAAGAACACAACGTGAATTTCGTCGACGATTTCCCCACCGTCCGGCAGGACTGACCAGTCCAGACTTCTTTCTTTGGGGTTTTTTGAAATCTCGGGTGTATGTGAACAAGCCACAGACTCTCGCAGCTCTAAAAGAAAACATTCGTTAAGAAATAACGAACATATCGCAGGAAGTGTTACGGCAAGTTATGCAAAATGTCATAAATAGGGCTCAAATGTGTATCAACTCTGGAGGTCACCATTTAAAAGACATCATCTTTAAATCCTAATGGTACGAAATTTAATGGCACAAATATACATTTAAAAAAACCTAAATCTAGTTTTCTAATTTAAAAAAAATGTTATAGCTGAACCAAATAGGGTCTTTACTTTTGCGCCACCCGTTATTATTATTGCGTCGTTTAAAAAGGGTTTTGAAATACATAGTTGGCTTATGTCATAGCGAGAGTATTTCGCGCCCCTCGCGCCTGTGCCCGCCGTGCGCGCTTTCTTTATAATTTCACCCAAAAGAATGTTTTAATGTTGTACTGAATTTCATAATGTAACTAGTTCGGGCGTGGGCGCGGCGAGCGCGATAAGCTCTCTCTCGGATATTGTGGTTATTATGACACTGGTTGTTTTAATTTTAATGTTGGCTTTAATATAACTGTTTCAGAACTTTTTATAGAGGATTTAAAGCATGGGTGTAGATAAAATAAGTTACGCCACGACCGGACTATTACTAAATAAATGGATTCAAATAATAAAACAACGTAACATCACATCATAACTTTATTAAAGGTATCCTTTTAAGTTGCTTCTCAATCTGTTTTACTGTCTTATTTCTTAAATCCGGAATAGAAAACATACTGTAAATACCTCCATATAGGTTCACTGCAGCGAAAATATAAAAGAGCACATATATACCCATGTAGTCTTCTATATATTGGTATGTGTGGATATGTATTAGTTTTAATATTTGTGAGTATGTGTATAGGGCTCCAACCATCGTTGCGCGAATCTGTAACAAGAGATAGCCAAATTAAATATTATGATTGCAACTTAGCTTTAGACAATTTTGACTGCGTCCCACCAGGTGGCGAGAGTGGTTTGTCGGTTAGTAATAGACGGGATTATTCCACTAGGATCTTTACATGGGTGCACAAAGTGATTTTTTTAGTGTTATGGTACTTGTATATACTATACCTACATCACTTACTTATAGTCGGGAGATTTTCGTTAAAATTAACTCTTCTTCAATTAAGAATACTTCTAATGTCATACTTCGTGGGTTTTGTTTTCAAAATTTATTTTGCTTTTTATATGACTTTTTACATCTGGCGTTGGTTAAAAAAAATGTTATAGGATAGTGTCGGAGTCAGAGCGTTTTCATTAGAAAACGGTGCTGCCTGTTTTGCTCCACGGAAGTATTAGAGATACTGCCTCTTACTTTTATTACACCTTACACCTTATGGAGGCTCCTACACATTCACAATTGCACAGGTCCGGCCTGCAGAATCGGACAGAGGGCAAATCTCAACGCGCGGCCTCCTCGGGATTTTCCATAGAGAAACAGACTTTTCTAGATATCCCCAGCTTTTAGACTGAAAAAACCGCTTCTTGCCACATACATGCGTAGATATTTGGCCAGAAGGCCGTGAGAGGCCGCGCCTCTTTGCAATTTCAAATTATGTCAAATTATTATTTTTTAGTTCCGAAAGACAAGACTTTAAATTCACCATCTTTTCATCCTGACTTTCCGATTTGTGACGGAATTTTATTATTCAACTTAATACACCTACATAAAAACGTTTGTTATTGTTAAACATTTGGAATTGTACGCAACATTGTACATTGTTACGCTACGCTGGAACCTGTGTTTCATTTACGGCTCCCGTAACACTCTTTTTTTATGCACAAGGGGATAGTGCTTGGCTCTTACCTCACCTGATGTTAAGTGACGATAAGGTCGAAGGTAAAAGCACACTACACCCGGAATCCTTATCACGGAGGAACTGGCTATGTTACCTCTAACTGCCGGAACGCAACTATTTTTAAATTGTTGTTATGGCGTCAGACTTAGGAGGCTGTTACACAAGGATAGTTTCTCGCACGAAAATCACCACTCGCGTGCGAATAACTCCTTGTAACAGCCTCCTTTAGGTAAGATGGTGATAGCTAGCCAGGCGGACTTGAAATAAGCCCTACCACCAATCACTCGGGAACCCTGCGTCTTATACGAGATGCCACACGGATATAGAAGTAATAAATTGATAAAAACTTTTTGCCTTACAATAATTGACCTAATATTTGTAAATCTTACACCATGAGAACAAAACCTCTATAATATTGAGTGAGAATCCGTAAAATTGTCGAGATCTTTTTCCTGGTTCGAATACCTACCAGGTTTGCATACAAATTAACTTTAAGCACCTCAGATAGGTAAGGAGAGGAACATCAAGATACGTGCATCTTTTATTAATAATAATAAATGAAAAATGTAACAGGAACGTGTCCAATAAAATATGGTATATTTTTAGAAGTAAGTCGTAAGTAAATTTCATAAGTATGAGAAAAAACTACAGAAAAGCATTTATTTAACCTTATTAGTTAATTTTCGACCAAATATTTGATTACTATATTTGGTACTAAGTAAGTTACTATGGTATGGTATGATATTTTTTTATCTTTTTTGATTGACTAAATATCTCGAACAGTCGAAATATTTAGTCAATTTGTTTAACTACTAATTGGGAATTTAGTAAAAAAAATTACCATAATAGTATCAAGATGTTTCCAAATGTCATCAACATCATAATCACCAGCCATTTTAATGTCCCATTGCTGGGACACTGACTGTTTCTTATTGGATGATGGGACATAACCCACCACGCGGACTCAATGCGTGGGTGGTAGGTATAATTTCTTAGGCAAGCGACCACGACTTCATCGCGCGAGCGTTCTGCGTCTTACATCTCGGCAACCACTTTGACAGGAGCTAAGAGGTAGCGGGCTTACGGCCTGGCCACGGTCAACCGCGGCGGGTGGCGTGGCAAGCGAATTCAACAATCACTGCACGCTATCTCGATGGCGCATGGCGGCCTCTCAGCTCGACGTCACGACCGCGCAGTGATTACTGAATTCGCTTGCCGCGCTGCACGCCGCGGCTGGCTGTGACCGGGCCGTTAGGGATCGTCCAGAACGCCACTACACGATCATCGCACGAGTAAGCGACGTGACCATCGCGTGTTCGCGCGATGACAAGAAGTGTGTGTCCCACTAAAACGCAATAATCATCACGTGAATTAACGACGCGACTACAGCGTACCGATGACGCGACGCGATTATCGCGCGAATGGCAATTAGGACACCTATTCGACATCAGTATCTTCGATAGTGGATTCATACGAATAAAATTCGCGCGAACTTACAATGATCGCGTTGTTGCCTTCTATTAGGACGACCCCTTAGTATCCAAATCTCTTACCTCCAAATTAAACATCTCGACCACGATAATTGTGGGAAAACCCCAGACTACTCCATAACCGAAGACCAGCACAGCCAGAGCAGCGATTGGCAGCCATCTTAGTGACGTCACAGTCAGGTCAATCTGCGTGTATATAGCCAGGACACCCATAGATAACACGATGGTGAAATAGCCGAAAGATACGATATACTGAAAATACAAATAAACGAATAATATAAAAAAATAGAAATCCATAAACATACACCAATAAACTTATAGTTACCTATGCATGTACTCACTACCTACTGATAACGGATGTCAGACATAAATAAGACATAAGACAGTGATATGCAGTTTTGAAACAAACTTAAACACCAGATTTAACATATACAGGTGTTTGGTAAAAGTCTTATAAAGCTGAATATGGTAGATAGCGACCATAAAACTAGATAGTTAGGGGGCGGGATAGAGGTGAGAACCGCCCGGCCCTGACGCGAAGCCTACTAGGCTTGGCGGGAGAGCCGGGTGCGGCGAGGGACATGCCACAAGCGTGACCGAGTCCAAAATGCCGTTTGTTATGCCTATATGCATTCTCCTTCTTGATACAAAAAAAAAAGAAAAAAAAGGGACCATAAAACTGAACAACTTTTACTATGGGCATAGACCATCTATGGGACCAACTATGAAATCGCGAAAAAAAATCTGCTGTTTCATACTTTTTGATATTTTCGTTATTAATTTTTGTATGAAACAGCTGATTTTTTCCGCGATTTCAGAGTTGGTCCCATAGTAAAAGTTGTTCAGTTTGATATTCCCTATCTACCATATTCGCTTAGCTTTATAAAGTTTATAAGGCTATTACCAAACACCGTGTGTATGATTAACGGCTAATTTCAGTAACCTGTCCTCAGGAAAAATAGGCTTACTAAAGATTTCTTGCCTACATATTTCTGTTAAGTCTCGTCCGTGTATAGCCCATTACTATTGTATCTGATTACTGTTATAACCATGAAACTGTTCTAAGTATGACTTCATGTACCGAAAATGAAAAAACCTCACCTTTTTTTCAAGAAACAAAACTGCCAGCACCGCTACTAGGCTACCCACAAACGCCCCCACTAATACCAGTATCCTGTCAGGGTCTGACGCTATCTTCAGCTGCATCAGGACCTTATCCTGGTCCAGGAATACTATGCTCCCGCATAGGACTATGGTCGTGTGGAGTGACACGCCGATCTTGGTTGCGTCTCTCCAGATGAGGTTTTTTACTGTAGAAAGAAACAAAAGAGGCTCTAAGAGCGAGACCCCATTAGAGCGAGGCCCCATTAGTGCTTTGCGCTGCGTTGCGTCGTCGCAGCGTCGTCGCTGCGTCGTTTTCCATATATTTTTTATGTCATGCCCCATTAGACCGATGCGTCGTCGCACGCGACGTTTCAACGGATCGACGGACAAGAGACGAAGCGGGAGTGAGGGTGATGCGCTGCGTCGTCACCGCTCAGCTGCGACTACGGACGGCCAGTGATCCACTGCTACAGAGGAAGCTAGACGAGCGTACCCTCTTGCGTTGCGTTGTCGCAGTGTCAACGCAACACAGGTGTGGCATACAATGCGTTGTTCCGTTGCGACGACGCGACGCAACGACACTAATGGGGCCTCGCTCTAATGGTGCCTCGCCCCTCGTGCCTGAAATGCAACATGCCATTGTTGGCACAATGCCTAACACGGCAATTGACTAAGAAGCATATTGTCTAAAATGAAAAGATGTCATTGCTGCAATAATACCCAAAACAGTAATTGACTAAGAAGTAGATGGCCTACAATGTTATCGTGACTATAATTTTGGTTGACAACTGTCATAAATATGTTAATGTAACCTAACCTTTAACCTCAAAAATTCCATCTTTCAGTACTTTGATCAAAAGTTCAGTGTGAACAAATCCTACGAAGATTTTTAATGTTGGTCATCATCATATATGTACGTACATTGCTTCGATTCCAAAGTAGTTAACCAATAACACTTGTGTACCGGAAATAAAAAAAAACCAGCCAAGTGCGAGTCGGACTCGCGCACGAAGGGTTCCGTCAATAAAAGATTGCTAATGACTTCAATTTCACTGCGTAGTCTAAATTGTTATTGTTCGTTGTTTGTTGTCTAAATTGACCCAGAGGAAAGGTAGAGTTACTGCGTGAAGACAGCCTTTGAGACATGCAAGAGAGTTAGAGTAAGTTACAAAATGTCAGATAGTCCCAAAGGTACTTTCAGATAAAACTTTTAGTTTGGAAATGCGTCACATCTAATGCTCAACAAAAGGGAAACTACCACGCACATGACAAAACCCTTTTACTATACACAAGTGTAAATAAAAAAACAGAGGCAAAATATTATGCCTCAAATAATAATAAAAAAACCGGTCAAGAGCGAGTCGGACTCGCGCACCGAGGGTTCCGTACAATCATAAATTTATTTGGATATGTTACTTAAGTACAGTCTTTAAAAAAGTAGGATAAACGGCAGACAGGTGGAAGGGCGAACAGGCGGACAGTTAATTTACAAATCTTAACCACAGTTGCTTATGGTGACTGAAAAACGTTTCAGCCGCTCCACATTGCAAAGTGTTTATATTACTAAGTAGGAACTTATTCTTCGTTTATTCGTACGGCAAATAGTAGGTAATGATATTAGAACCAGCCATAGGTTGCGCCATCTCTTGACCGATAGTCGAACTATTTTTTTTCGCATGTCAGCATTCTTAGGTCACCGCCATCTGTTGACTGGTAGTGAAACTAAAGAATTTTTGTTTGTTTTTTAATTTCTAAAAAAGTGTGTTATATTAAGACATCGTTTTATTTTTCCTGTAATCTTTACGTAAACTACTATCACATAGAATTATTTCAGATTTTTCTCTTTGCAAACTTCGGAGATAAGGGGGGGAACGGTATTTTTTTTTTACATTTTTCATCATAAGTCGAAAACTATGCGGTTTAAGAAAAAAGAAAAAAAATGTTTTTAAATGTGCAAACAGCGCTCTTTCATATGATACCCCTAGTCCTAGTCACCTTACTTCAAATTTTTAAGACCCCTTTTCAGTCCCTGTTGTAAAAAAAAATAATTTTTTATTTCTTTCTTATTTGCAAAATAGTTGGGCAAATGTCATCTTAAACTCTTCCAAATTTCAAGTTGATACCATTAGTAGTTCTCGAGATATCCAGCTGTGACAGACAGACAGACAGACAGACTGAGTCACACCATAAGGGTTCCTTTTTTACCATTTTGGTACGGAACCCTAAAAATATAAAAAAATATAGGTTCTACACAGAGTGTCTGGTAATAAATTAAGCCGAATTTGGTAGATAGGGACCATCAAACTGGATAACTTTTACTATTTCAGAGTAGACGATTTCAGAGTTGGTTTCATAGTAAAAGTTGTTCAGTTTGATGGTCCCTACCATATTCGGCTTTATTACCAAACACCCTGTAGATAAATGGATTTATACGTCATTTCGTATTTTGCTGAAACAGAGTAACAATCAAATAACAACTGAAGCAATAGTTGGTGAATAACTAATGGCAAGAACAGTAGAATCCGCATATAACGACCTTCAAGGGACCGGCGATATTATGTCGTACTAACCGGATGACGCACAAAACGGCAAGATTATTTTTTAAGTAACATACATACTTAACTTACGAATACATACATTATTATAAATGCGAAAGTTTGATTTTCCTATTAAGGTAAATAAAACATTTTCTAGGAATCACATTGCTTTATTTTATTGGTTCTGAAACATTATAAATTACAAACATAGGTACATAATGTACTGTAATACAAAAAGATAAAATACACACGCAATACACGAAAAATCTAACTCCTTTGACTCTATAAAACTATTTCGCTAAGGTTACTCGGCCCTTTAGACGCATAATACTCAGCTATCCTAGCTAGGTTATATCTATTCTGTGACTATGCTTAAAACTAAAAGTACCAGGCTATCATGAATGTAAAGGAGCTAATCAAAGTACCTGTTCATCAGGTCCGGTCAGCATTTTCCCCACAGCTCTAACGCAGGAGTGCTAACTGCTGGAGAGTTGGTCTAACAGGGCAATCAGTCTATTAAAAAGTACCAGGCTAGCACGAATGTTAAGGAGGGTCTTGTCATACCTGTTCATCAGATTCGGTCAGCATATTCCCCACAGCCGTCAACGGGAGTCCTTACTACTGGAGACTTCGACTTTACTGGTAGCAAATCAAAGTACAGAAAGTATTTTTTTTCAATCAGTCAATTACGAAAAATTGGTGTTATGCGTAGTTGGTATTTTGCGTAGGTAAATCGAAGTTGGGATTTTGCGTAAATCAAAGTTGATGTTTTGCTAAGTTGTTATTTTGCGTAAGTGGTATTATGCGTCTAAAAGGTATGGAGAGTATATTTGACGAAAACTCCTTTGCGAGGTTTACATTTGATTCACCGGCTTCTATTCGATGTATTATTGCACTTTTTTCTTCAATTGTAAAACACTTTCGCTTTACAGAAATCATTTGATGAGCTTTATATACTTGTCCATCGTTTTAACCGGACGTATTATCATAAATAATGGTCGCTATAAGCAGTTGTAGTAGCAGTTGTAGTTGCAGTTGCAGTGGTCAAACTGAAGTCGCAATAAACGGTTATATTTTCTCAATAGCTAGCTATAAAACCTAACTTGAGTAAACATTATCGTCTCTAAAATCGGTTAGTCGTTATAAGCGAAGGCGTTATAAGTGAATTCTACTGTAATTAAATTATTTTGTTTTTTTTGCTATCATATGGCAAATGGCAGTTAACGGCAACACAGCGTGGACTTTTATTGGTATTGGTATTGGTGATGGGCTCTTTTCTCCGCATTTAGACTCCCATTTGGTCCGTTATGCGTGAACACAGCATTGGTGTGGCTAGTCAAGCCATCCCAGCTCCTTCCAGAAGCGCAGAAGCCTCCTGGGGCGTTCACAGGCTTCTAGGAGCGACCTCACGTCTTTGAGGATTTCTGCCCGGTGTGTGGCCAAACCCACGCACTCCAGGATCACGTGGGCGGCTGTTTCTTCTGCGTCCAGGCATCCTCTACATAGGGGACTGTCCGTCGCATTCATGATGAATAGTTGTCGGTTTAAAGCTAGATGACCTGTAAGTGTACCTACAACTATTCGGAGGTCTGGACGATTAAGGCTGAGCAGTCTACAGGTCAACCTCGGCGAGACTGCGGTCATCGCCAACTTGGACTGTCTACAGCTTGTTAGATCTACCCAACGAGTATTATGTGCAGCACGAGTACGTTGTCTTACCCATGAGCGCAGTTGGCTGAACGGAAGTGGCAGGATGGGTATGGGTCCTGCCACTATTGTAGAAGATCCCCTTCTAGCCAGCTCATCGGCGGCGTCGTTCCCGTGTGATCCACTATGCCCTTTAATCCATTGTAGGATTACTTTGTTGTTGGATGCTAGACGATCCAAAACTCGGTGGCATTCGTAGACGATACTGGAGTTGATCGTGTTGGCCTCCAGTGCTGTTAGGACGGCCATACTGTCGGTCAGTATGCGGATGTTTAGTTCCTTCATACCTCTAGACAGGGCCGTGGTAGCGGCATTTATTATTGCAACACATTCGCATTGAAATATCGAACTGTGTTGGCCTAATGCTTGTGATATTTTGATATTTAGGTCTTGTGAGAATACTCCAGCTCCAGTACCAGTCCCCATCTTGGAGCCGTCCGTATAAATTCGAACTTCATGTATGCCGGAGTAATCTCGGTCACTTTCTACTAACTGTATTCGGTATTTCTTTTCAAAAATGTATTGTTTAGGGATCCTGTCGCATGGGGCAGCGATTAGTGGCTCATGTTTCACTAGATTATTCCACAAAGTGGAGTGAGGACCCTCTCGGTTGTACCACAGACCCAGGTGTTTAAGCCTTATAGCAGCCATGGAGGCTTCCTGTTGTATAAACAGGTCCAGGATACAGCGTGGACTTACATTTATCTCAAGTTACAGCGCCTGACTGTATAAATTAAATGCTAGAAAACCTAGGTGTAAATAATTTGACTCTGTTTGATTTTATTGATCTGGATATACACGTTAAAAAGGTTTGTCAGACTTTTCCCATGAGATCTTCAGGAGAACCGCGGAAAAGTCGATCAGCTTCCTTTTTAAGAAAGTAATAACATGTGTTTTCTTAGTTTTTATGTATAATCTTACTCAAAATTTAAAAAATAACCAATCACTAAAACCACTAGCATTAGTATATAAGTAACTAGCGACCCGCCCTCGCTTCGCTTCGGCGTAGTGTGGAATTTGACACCATGTATTATACATATAAACCTTCCTCTTGAATCACTCTATCTATTAAAAAAAACCGCATTCAACATACATAGGGACAGACAGCGGTAAGCGACTTTGTTTTGTACTATGTAGTGATGTTGAATATATATAGTTCACAGCACAGATCTTTTAAGTTTGATGGAAATATTTTAATTTCATCGTGTCATTCTTTTTATTTGCTGTCCATATGAATAAATATGTATATTTATTACACTACAATTTAAGAAACAGATATCTTTGTATATTTATTTATATTTATATTTATCGTCGTCATAATTTATAAATTTATTTCTGTGATCTCGGAAACGGGTCTAACGATTTCGCTGAAATTTGGTATATGGGGGTTTTCAGGAGTAAACAATCGATCTAGATTAGTCTTATGTTCGGAAAAACGCGTATTTTTGAATTTTCATGCGTTTTTCTTACGTTTTTCTTCCAACGCAGAATATGGATATTTTCGTGTAGTCTATCGCCATCTAGCAAATAATTTTGAAAAAGGTGCTTGGCTATGCGGCAAGCAGAGGCTGAGTGAGATGCCGATACTCCGACTATTACCAATTAGTTTTTAGTTTTTACCGACTTCAAAAGGAGGGAGGTACTCAATTCGACCCGTTTTTTTTTTTTTTTTTTTTTGTATGTACACCGATTACTCGAAGACGGCTGGACCGATTGAAATGATTTAAACGTTATTACATTAGGTAAATTCCCAAGTTGGTCCCATTTTTTAAAATTTTGAAATCGGTTCAGTACTTTTCTAGTAATCTTGAAAAAAGCACGAAAATAGTATGATTTTGTGTGAACTACCTCGATGATCAGTCGTATAACTTCTTTGTTTATGAACTGAATAAGATTATTATTTTTTTGTTGGAAAAGGGATATCTTAAGTGTTCTTTAACCGACTCAAAAAAGGAGGTTCTCAGTTTGACCCGCATGTATATATGTTTCTCCGCGATTAACTCACGTTTGGCTGAGCCGATTTTTCCACCTAAATAATATACCTACATTAAATAAAACACTTTTTAACGGATACTAGCGCGGTTTTATTGAATGTGCTTTGGTATTTAGTTGGTATTTGGTTTGATTTTTGGTTTTTCCCGACGTTTCGGCACCTTTGCAGCTGCCTCGGGCATCGGGCAAACAAAGAGAAGCATAGGGACCCGCGTCAAAGAGCATGTAGCTGACATGAAACATAGGCGCGATAACAAGTCTGCAGTGAGTGAACACGCCTTTGAGGGGCCCAACCATTATATTAGATTTGACAAACCCCAAATCCTTGCTAGGGAACGTAGATTTATCCCTAGAATGCTCCGCGAGGCTATCGAAATAAATAAATATCCTAATTTCAATAGAGATGATGGTTGGAAAATTCCACCAGCTTGGGACCCCATCATTCACAAGCTAAAGCCCCTCACACACACTGTAAGATCTAATGATACGGTTAGTTCCTTTTGCAAATAAATAAATTAATACAAAAGACGGAGGTCGGCTCCCTCTCCAAGTTTTCTTTCGCCATTTCTTTCTTGGAGGGGCCTCCCAATTTTATGAAATGGTGGTAGTTTCAGTAGATTTCTCTCTCTTTTTAGCATTAAATAATTCATAAAATTAAATTATAAATCAACATAAAATAATTAAAAATTTGTTAAATTTTAATTTCTGAACGTATAAAAAAATTCATCGCTTGAGGGTAGGCTCACGGGTAGCTTCAGTCCCCCGTGACCACGGCAGCTGCAAAGGTGCCGAAACGTCGGGAAAAACCAAAAATCAAACCAAATACCAACTAAATACCAAAGCACATTCAATAAAACCGCGCTAGTATCCGTTAAAAAGTGTTTTATTTCATGTCTAGTGAGCGCGTAAGCTTGAGAAGTGAATATACCTACATTACCTAATACAAAAGGTACCTACACTAAAAATAAAAAAATAAAAAATTGTTTAAAAAAACAAAAAACCGACTTCAATAGACGTGTTTTATTATTACGAATATTATTTCTTGCTTTTTAGGGGTAGGTTTTTTGAAGTCGGTTTTTTGTTTTTTTTAAACAATTTTTTTTAAAAATAAAATAGAAATTATAACTATTTTTACTACGTTTTATAACACCGCCATATTACAATAAATAGTAATAGCCGCCCAGATATTGCATTTTTATTTTTCACATTGCCTGTACACTCAAAAACAAAAGACAACAGTAGGCGAAATGTGTTCTAGGTCTTTTCGGAATTAGTCAATTTGTGTTTTAGTATATTCAGTGTTCGACCCATTATGTAGTAGTCACTTTAATGTACAAATGTAGTCAAATAAATTGTATTCTAGAGTCCATGACTGACCCATTTTATCATTATTATCTTCCATTGTCACTTTCACTGCTAAGTGTTTTCAATTATTTCCTGTTCTACCACTCATTTTAATTGACATCCATTTCTTCGATGGTACCAATGATTCCGCAATAACTTCAGTTTCCCCCCACCTGTCCCATTAACGTCGGCTCTTGACATTCCAACTTGCTCTCGCAATGTTTCACAGGCCCTGTCACGTCCTCGTGACAAGGGTGACAGAGGTCAATAAATCAATCAATGGTTTACTGGGAAGTCATTCGGAAATTTTCACTTTCACGTTTCTGTGTAGGGTATTTTTGGTTGTATTATACAGACTGTTTGGTAATCTTTACAAGGCCAAATATGGTAGATCTGGTACCATGAATACAACCCCGGGAAATTATTATAAACCTCGAAAACCGCCACATGGCTGATATACTTTGTTAAAGTTCCGTACCCAAAGGGTAAAAACGGGACCCTATTACTAAGACTCCGCTGGCCGTCTGTTTGTCTTTCTGTCTGTGTGTCTGTCTGTTACCAGGCTGTATCTCATCAACCGTGGTAGCTAGACAGTTGAAATTTTCACAGATGATGTATTTCTGTTGCCGCTATAACATCAAATACTAAAAATAGAATAAAATAAATATTTAAGGAGAGCTCACATACAACAAACGTGTTTTTTTTCCGTTTATTCCTCGATATTAATAACGAAAAAAGGCTGTTTTGTTGCCGCTATAACAAAAATACTAAAAACAGAATAAAATAAATATTTAAGAGGAGCTCCCATACAACAAACGTATTTTTTTTGCCGTTTTTTGGTATGGAATCCTTCGTGCGCGAGACCGACTCGCACTTGGCCATTTTTTTTTATTTGTATGGAGAAAGTGAAAAATGACAACCCTTGACGCAAATAGACTATTGTATTTGATAATCCATCCCATTAGGTAATGGGCAAAAGCGAAACACAATTTCGATCTAGGGTTGTCATTGCCACTATGCAGTTTATTATAAAAAGATTTTTCTTTCAAAAACTGATGATTTTCAGGGTTTATTGACCGAGCGAAGCGCGAGCGAAGCATCTCTGCTTCAGCTTAGGCAAAAATTATTTCATAATTATGTCTGTCATGTCTGTACGTTTGTTATATCTCTACAGGTCGCATTTCTCAACCGATTGTCGTGAAATTTTATGAGCAGCCCCCTACTCAAATGGCTAACATTCTTTACGTTTGAACGCTACGCTTACTATTAAAACTTTAAAATAAGCAGTAAACTATAAAATTACGTGCCGTAAGCTTGACAATTCCATACTTACAATACATCGAAGTCTGTGACTTACATAAGTTTGCGACATGTGATTTAATCATCACTCTCATATCTAATTTTAGCTCGTATATAATCGGTTTAATATAATAGAATTGATAATTGTGATCATTTTTTAAATCGAGCTAGTTTTTCGATATATTTCAAAATGGCGGAGATTTAAAAAAACAAAACCTATTAAAGTCGTTTCGAAAAATGTTCAAAAATGTAACAAAACTTTTTTGTTTGCGGTGCAAAGCAAATTTTGTTTTTATTTTTTTATTTTTAGAAGACTCAAAAGTTCATACGAGGTTCAAATCAATCAAAACATTTCTGTCAATATTCGAAATTTGAAAACTGCTTATAATTATTAGTTTTTAATCATTTTTAACGCGAGGTCTACAGTCAAAAATGCCCCACTCCCTTGATATAAGAGCATTTTATTATATAAACGACGCAATGTTACGAAGACTTCCAAAAAGTCTCTTGGGAACCCTGTATTACGAAAGATAAGAAAAAAATCGCAACAAATATTTATCTGTAATAGGATTTTTCTGTTTGACAATACTTACATATATGAATCGGTGTTATTCTTCCATGGGACTTCGCTCTATAGCTTTCGTCTCTTAGATTATCGAGTTCTTTTGACAAAGTCGAGATGTTATCTTCGAGAGATTTTAGTTTCGATATTTTCGCCTTAGCTGTCTGTAAATTGTAGAATATAATAAATTCATTTTGCGGAGAGGCTCACTTAAGGTAATCGAATTCTCAAAAACATTATAGAAGAGAAAATAGTGTTATGTTTTTTATTAAAATGAATATTTTTGTAAGCCATTAAACCAGTAAAAAGACATTCTTGTTTAAAATTTATGGATTTTTTTATTTAAAATAGGATTATTAAATAAATGAGATTTGCTTTTACATCTCCTAAAATTTTACATAAGAAGTAAACTTAAATACATAAAACCTTATTTGGGTAAAATTGATATATTATAAGTCTATGGTTTTAACAACTCTCGTAAAAAATATGCGTTTGTTTTGAACATTTTAAGTAAGTACGAGTACCTATTTCTTGATCTATCACTTAGTTTTTTTAATAACTTTGGATCTTGTTATTTTTTGAGATCAAGTTTATACTTTTGTAATTAAAGTAAATTGTAAAAAACATTTTATTTTGTAATTTTTTTACGATCAACATCAATATGATTAAAAATCCTTGATAGATATTAAATTATTATTTGAAAAACTGAATCATTAATTCTGGATTCGAACTTTTAGAAAAGGCTTAAAAGTTTCTGTCTATCGCTACCATGTGTGATTAGAAAAAAATATAGTTTTCCATTACTTTAAGGAGGAGCTCGATGGCGCAGTGGTTTAGCGCCTGGCCCGGCGATTGTGGAGGCTAAGCAACTTTCTCAAGGATCGGTCATGGGATGGGTGACCATAAATTTACTATCTTGAGCTCCTCTGTGCTTTGGAAGGCACGTTAAGGCGTTGGTCCCGGTTGCATTTGCAGTCTCTGACACCCACCAATCCGCATTGGGCCCGCGTAGTGGGTAATGGCCCATCCTCCTTATCAACCCATAAGGAAGGCCTGTGCCACAAAAATGGCTGATGGATGATGATGATTACTTTTAGAAATACTTTATTTGGAACGATTCTTTCCTTCTTTTAATTCAATTCAATTCAATTCAATTCAATGCTTTATTGCTATTCCACAATGGTTGTTTGGTCTTAATTTAACAAAATGGTACATTATGGGCCCTGTCGGGCACAGCAAATTAGAAGGGAGGAGGGCATAATTTTATTTACTCATGCAATCATAATTTTATTATTTAAGATTACTTGTATATTTATTTCATTATCAAGGAAATAAATAAAAGTTTATTAAGTAGTATTATTATAGTAATTGTTTCATTAGATTATATATTTTTAATTATAATATAAATTATTTTATAAGTTTAAATTTTAAATCTCATTAAATGCTCAAATTTTATTTTACAAAATGTCGGTTAATTAGATATCTTTAAAAAAATATTTTAATTTAATTGAATTTTTATTATTTTAATATATAAAATTTGAAAATATTAATTTATATGTGTTTGTATGCACTATTTATGAAATACTTAATTTACAGAATAATTATATTTACGGTTAATCATTATTGTTCATTAATTTGTTTTTAATTAAATTATTTAGTCTCAATTTATATGATTTAGGTAGTTATTTATTTTCAAAATATTTATCTAAGTTATCGTCTAAATACTCTTGTATGGTGTAATAGCATTTGTGTATAAGTAAGTCTTTTAGGGTTTTAATAAATTTCTGTTCATTTGTTATTTCTTTCAATACAACAGGTAGTTTGTTATATATTTTTATAGCCATGACTAGGGGACTACTAGAATGTAATTTCAATTGAGAGGAGGGCAGCATTAATCTAGATTTCATTTTTTTGCGCAGAGAATATTTCGATGGTAAGTCTTGTCTAGCAGTAAAGAAGCCTGGATGTTTTTTTACAAATTTACACATTTCCAACAAGTACATGCATGGAACGGTTAACATCTCTCTTGTTTGGAAGATAGGCTTACAGCTGTCCGTTTGTTGTATATTTGCTATAATGCGTACTAACTTTTTTTGTTGGGTGAATATCTTTGGAGCATCTGTGCTATTTCCCCACAGAATGATTCCGTAACTGAGCCATGCGTTCGCGTACGCGTAATATGCGACCAGAGCTGTTTTTTCGTCAGTGCATTTTTTTATTTCACGAAGGCCAAAAGTGAACCTAGACAGTTTCATATGTAAATTATTTAAATGAGGTTTCCAATTCATATGGGTATCTAATATTATTCCTAGTAATTTACTTTCTTTTACTGACTCTAAAGTTGTATCGCAAAATTTAAAATTTATATTAATGGGTTCTTTTTGATAAGGATAAAAAGGTAGTAATTTTGTTTTTGAAAGGTTGATCTTAAGATTATGATTATTCAGCCAGATTGTTATTTTCTCTATAATTAATTTAAGTTTATCATTTATTTCTGTATTGTTTCTACATGAGGTAAGTATCGAAACATCATCTGCAAACATCACACAGTGATCATCTATAACCTTTGGTAAGTCATTAATATAAATTAAGAACAAAAGGCATCCTATTACACTCCCTTGAGGTATCGATGCATTTGTGATTTTGCTATCTGAGCGTATACTTAGAATCTGCGACGTTGTTTCATCACAGTATTCAATTTCTACAAATTGTTTTCTGTCCTTGAGGTATGAAGCTATCCATTCTTGACTTTTTCCGCGGATGCCGATATTATATAATTTTTTTAAAAGAATGTCGTGCTGAACCATATCATAAGCTTTTGACATGTCTATCAATAGTGCAACTGCATAGTTATTGTTATTTATTATATTAAAGACTTCCTGCATAACTTTGTAAACAGCTAGAACTGTGGATCGTTTTCTTCTAAAGCCATTTTGTGCGTCATTAAAAATAGCATATTTTTCACAAAAATTGTAGATACGCTCACACATGGCTTTTTCAAATATTTTAGAGGCTACGGATAAAAGGGCTATGGGTCTATAATTATTGACGTTCATCTTATCGTCTTTTTTATAAATAGGTTTTATAATCGTTTCTTTTAATTTATCCGGAAATCTGCTCTCATCAAAGGACTGATTTACTAATAGAGTAAACGGGAATGTCAGTTCGCTTGCGCATTTTCTTATGAGCGAGGGTGGCAACCCATCTACACCACAACTGTTCTTATTTTTTAGATTTTTTATGTACTTAAAAATTTCTTTATTCTCAACAGGGGTAAGGAACATAGAGTTCACCATATGATTTGTCGCCGATGAGTGAGTGTCATGCGTCTGGTAGTTATTCTGTCGCTTACCTATTGATGAGAAGTGATTATTAAATAAGTTAGAAATTTGTTTTGGGTCAGAGATAACTCCATTATTTATTTTTAGTTTTGTATTACATCTATTTGTATTTTTTCTTTTATTAGTATTTTCGTTTATGATTTGCCACATAGTTTTTACCGTATTAACAGATTTCTTTATTCTATTTATATTATTCCTTTTTTTGGCGTAAATTATTACTTTTTTTAACAGTTTTTCGTACGTTTTGTAATGTGATTGAAGTGTTTTGTTTTTCAGTTTTTGATTAATTATTCTTAACAGCCTTTTATTGCGACATGAGATTTTAATGCCTTTTGTCAACCAATTCTTTCTTATGCTTGTTTTTATTTTAATTTTTTGTATTGGAAAAAATGTATTTAGTAGTGCACTTAGTATTTCATTAAAAACTTGGTAGTTTTTATTGATATCTTTTGTGTGGATTAATTTTTCTTCCCATTTTATTTTACTTAAGTGTTCTTTAAATCTTTTTATATTTTTAGTATTAAATATTCTTTTATATATGGACCAAAATGGTTTTTTAAGTTTTTGAACGCTCAGCTTTATCACAGTACCCGCATGATCAGAAAAACCAAGTTCTTCTACTTTTACCGAAAATTCACAAACTTTTTGAAAATTAATAAATATGAGGTCTAAACATGTTGATGAGTTTTTCGTGATCCGCGTTGGTTCTGTTATATGCTGAGTGAAATTTGCCTCAGTCATAATATTTAAAAGACGTACTTTCCTTGGGCTGTTTTTTAAATTGTCCACGTTAAAATCACCACCCATAATAATTTTACGTTTTAAGTATTTTTTATTGATGTAAGTTACTATTTTATACAAATGATTAAAAAACAAATCCTCCTCCTTTCCATTCCAATAAACATTTACTAGCAAAATATTTTCCTTTGGCAATTCCGTCGCACATATTTCGAGTAAATATTCTATTGACATATTTGTGATGTCTTCCCTATCGACGCTCTCTACTTCTTCTTTTAGAAGAATGCATACTCCGCCGCCCTCGTGGTGTTGTCTACAGAAGGATGATGCTATTTTATACTTGGGGAATTGAATTATTTGTAGTTTATCTTGTGATAGCCACGATTCTGAGATGCAAACGGCTTCATAGCTTGGATCTTCCTCTAGAAACGCTTCAAGAAGGTATTGCTTGTTGTAGAGGCTTTGGAAGTTTTGGAAGAGAACTTTAAAGTAACTTTTTTCATTCCCGAAAGGACTCAGTCGTATTTATATCATTACTAGGTTCTCGATTTGCATTACAATTTTTTTCAGTGCTATTAAGATAATTATGTTGCTGTTCATTTGATATCTCAATTTTTTTGCCTTGTATGTAGAGCTGATTCTCTCTTATTATTGCATGTAGGCCTTTCTTTCTTGCTGATATCATTTCCTGATACATCGTTTTCCTAGCTTTTAGACTTTCCCTATCCAATAATGGTGCTATTGCAATCCCTGTTCCTTTGAGATAATGGCTATTCCGAAGTAGGTATTTGGTCATTCTTTTACTAATCAGTTCTATTACTAGAGGACGACTTTTATTGTTGTATTTACCAATCCTGTTTGTTTCCTCTATGTAGCCTAGTAGATCTATGTTCAATATATTGTGGAATGTTTCAATAATCCTAGAATGAAGTGAGTGTTCCGATTCATTGTAGAGTTCCTCCAAGCCGTATAGAACAAATTTTTTTGCTGTATCGTCTGAACTGTGTTGTTTTTGTTGTGGATTTTCTATATTATTATTAGTAATTTCTTGGTGGATGATATAATTTTTTTTTTTTTAATTCTTCAATTTCTTTTGTAAGTCGTTCTATTTCCATTTTTCTCTGGTTGTTTTGGTTCCTTAATTCATCAGTTTCATTTTTTAAATCTTGTTTCAACTTTAAAATTGCCTTGCTAATTTCTGTTTGAATTGTACTTTGCAGTTGAGATATAATGATTTTATTATTTTCCTGAAAATGTTCAGCAATCATGCTACTCATATTTTTTAGTATTAACTCTGTTTGTTTATCGGTACCTTGAGATTTTGTTGTGTAAATAGTGTCCCCCAATATACTTTGATCTGAGCTATTCATAAGTTCTTCGTTTTCTAAGTTAAGTGATGAGGTAGATGTTGATGTTTTTTTCCTCAGTGTTACATTTTCGTTTTCTGTGTTTGTGTTTCCCTCCTTTGGCACCTTACTTAGGCATGATTGGCATTTCCAATTTTTTTTGTGTTCTGCTGACATAGTATTGTAAAACCGTGCACTTGAGACGTTTCCGCATTCTAAATCATAAATGGCATTGCATAATAAGCATTTAAGAAATTCTCTTCCAGGCGGGGTTTTTAGGCATCCCGCACATTTTGAAGACATTTTCGTAAAATAATTTAAGAACTTCAACTTTAAGAGTGCAGTAATGAATAAAATATATTTTCAATTATGATTTGTGAAAACTTATTTTTGTGAGTCTACGCCATCTATCGGCTGCCTCTGTAGTTACTTCAAGTTGTTGGCTGGATCAATGATCTATAGCAGTATGCTATCGCTTTGGTGTGGTATCTCGCTAAGCTAGGTGGCGCTTTTCTTATTTTATAGTAGAAATTGCTTCTTGAATGACTCAACTGAATATCAATTTTAGGTTATGTTTTTTTTCAAAATCTATTTCACTGCACAAGTACTCACTGTTTTATCACCATTCAGCTGTACGGGGCTTATTTTTCAGTAATATCAGCTTTTACTATTGGTTTTCGTATTTTCTTATGTTGAATCGTATTGATCGCTCACAGGATGTAATTTTACTTATTTCTTTCTCGATATTTGTTTTTTCGCGCTGCAAACAATTTTGCAGGTCCATCGGCACTTGGTATACGTTATAATCACTTTATTCCGTTGTTAAAGCTTACAAATTATTTTTAATGATAAAACAAAAACAAGATTGATATTCACTATCGTAGGTAGGGCACCACTATCCTTAACTTAAAACTGTTTAAATTGTTTATAGCAGTGTTTGTTTTTTAAAGTGTGGGTCGCAACCCCCTGGGGTTCGCAGAGTTTCCATAAGGGGGTCGTGGAAGGTTGCGTAGTCTCCTTGTATTGATTTAATATTTGTAATATTATAATAAAAATAATAAAATAATACAGGTTAGGAACAGCGAAGAGTAGGAGGTTGCGAAATATTTTTACATAATATAAGGGGGTCGCGGCATGAAAAATATTGAAAAATATAGGTATAAAAACATTTTTTTTAATAATACATACCTCGATCTCCCCCACTTTCACAAAGAAACTCGGTGATTCAATAAGACATAACATCGACAAAAACTGGATCATCACCATCGCCGTCATTACATACATCATTTCTTCCAAATCCATCACCAGCTTCAGCAAATAGCCAAGTGTAGTCATCACCAACATGAACGATAAACAAAACCCTCTAGTTGTTATAGAATTAATTTCATAAATGTATGTAGGAAGTACTGTAAATAGACCTCCTGTTGAAATTCCAGCTACTATATGTAGGATGATAGTGTTTACTTCATTCGGAGGTAGGAATAATGGTATGCAAGATATCTGAAAAAAGGGAGATTAGAGATAAATATAATGGAGAATGTTACTGGGTCTGTTAAATCACTTGAAACTTTATGATCATGTTGTTATTCGACATTATTACCTATGGTACTTAATCGGTAATCATACCGATTAAGTACAAAACAGTTTCATTTTCCCACAGTTATAAGACTAGTTACTATATTATTGGGTTTCAGTTACGATTAGTTAACGTATGAAGGATATAAATTTGGAAACTAAGCCATTCTGGCTTGGTTTAAGTTGCCTCACTTTGCATACGCGGACACGGCTTCTAGGTGTTATTATTCTAAGCATGTAGCTAAATGTCTAGTAATACACGTGTTTTTGTTTCATTTAAATCAAGCGAGTAGTTTCGAAGTTGAAGGAAATGCCAAGCGCACTGACATATGTGATTTATTACGTACGACGTAAGGTTCACCTGTATGACCAATGACGTCATTGGTCACACAAAATAACATGTATTCTAGACCATATAACTTTTCTGTTTTAAGAGATATCGCAAAAATTTCTTCACAGTTGTTCATGTGGTTCCATAAGCTATTGGATTATGTGATTTAACAGACCCAGTAACATTCTCCATGTTGGACAACTAACATATTTTAGACCCACACAAAATGTTTTTCCCTACAAAGATTTGAAACGCCTTAAAACCTTTGGCGCTTTGCTTGCACCAGAGGGGTCTCACTCCACGCTTGAACTTTTATATTAGCCTACAGTTTGCGGCTCAGTCAGTCGAGTCATGGTCAAGGGATATCACCGCACCGACACGCGCGCTTTCTGCGAGCGAAGAGCGCGCGAACGACATGAACGAGTTCTTTACTACTTTTTACGTAAATGATCTTGAAATCTGGCTTCTGTACCTTAGTATGTATTATCATTCTTTGCTTGCACGTAGGACTGACGCACCTACGTCGTTATCTCGACTTATTGGATAGCAATTGCAAGCTTCCCGTCGATGGAAATCGCTAATGTAAGGGCTATTAATAGATCTAGAATACACAGTGCAATCATTATGAATCATTGTACCTAATCTAATTTAATTATCTTTACTATAAATTAAAAGATAGTTTAATTATGTTTACTATAAGTTTTATGAAGAATCCTTTTTAAATTGGTTCTCTTTTAGCAAATCGATTTGATGTCTGAAATGTATATGATTCAATGGGGAATGTCGGAAAAAATCAAATTGGATGAATATTTTATTAAAGGTTGGAATAAGCTCCCTTAGTAATAGAAAAAGTTTCAGAATTTTCGGTTGCGTAAAAAAAATTATAAAACTTAAAGTCTCTTCGACTTACAAATGAACGAAAGTAACAGCAGAATGGAGATTATATCTTCTGCCTCAACCACAACACATGAAGTAAAAAAATGTTTTGATATTTTGTATTGAAACTCTTTTTAATACCTTGTTGTGGTTGAAGCAGGTGGTGGCAAAGGTATCTTCATTCTGCTGTTACTGTTACTTTTGTACATTTATGAGAGACTTTTATTTTTTTTACGCAACTCTAAGTTTTTATATTTCTAAGGGAGCTTATTCCAACCTATAAAAAAATATTCAGCCAATTTGATTTTTTTTTCGGATATTCCCCATTACCAAGCTAAACTTGGAATAAAAAAACTTACTCCCTGCGTAAGGCTTATGATAAAAATTCCCACTTTCCTCCCATACTTGTCTGCAGCATAGCAGTAAATTGGCGCAGTCAGTGCAGCTGCTAAGATCAACGCAGTGGCATTCCATGGAACGATCTCTGGTGAATCAAGATAACTGCCCGAGTGTGTAGTGGCATATAGCTCTGTGGCTTCCAGGCCATGGGTGAAGAATGGCAAGCTGGCTGAAACAAGATATTTTTAAAGTTTCTTATAAAAAAGTTTGATGAAGATCTTAGGTTCAGAGCTCGGTGGCGCAGTGGCCCAGCGATTGCGGAGGTAAAGCAACTTTCGCAAAGGTCGGTCATGGGATGGGTGACCAAAAATTTATTATCTTGAGCTCCTCCGTGCTTCGGAAGGCACGTCAAGCCGTTGGTCCCGGCTGCATTTGCAGTCGTTAACACCCACCAATCCGCATTGGGCCCGCGTGGTGGGTTATGGCCCGTCATTCTTATCCTCCCATAAGTAGGCCTGTGCCCTAGCAGTGGGGACATTAAAGATGGCTGATGGACTTAGGTTCAGTGATTCCTTTTTTGCATGCACAACGAGATACTTAGTGATTGGCCCTTACCCCACCCGATGTTAAATCACGATAAGGCCGAAGGTGGAAGCCGCTCAAACGAAGTCGTGGGCGGCCGCTTATGATATTATTAAAATATCAAAATAATTCTGTTCGTCTATCTGTGACCTTTTAACGTCTGAACCACAGAAAATATTTTTTGATTAAATTTGGTCCAGATGTAGGTACATATATTGTACTGGGGAAGGACATAGACTACCACTAAAATTGGCATGATGACTTTTTTTTTAATTTAAGTTACATAATTTATGTAACTTAAATTAAAAAAATAAGAAACATTGGTAAAAGAATTATTTCGCTAGCATGAAAACTGCCCGAGATATACAAAAACGCTCCATACTAACGGCTACTCAATTATGACGTCACGCTCGAGTAGTTTGTATGCAACGCATAGGAAATTTGTTCGGCAGCTATATATTCAATATTGTGTTTATAAAAATAGTTTCTTAGACAAATTTGCTATAAATTTTCAAGGGTCATAAAACAAAGTATACGCAATATATAAAACCAAGAGGTATAAAATCTACTATAAAAGTTTAATACTTTTACGATTTTTATTAGTATTTCGTTATTTTATTCATTAGTCATCATCCTAATTATGATGATTGTGAAGAAAGCATGCATTGTATGCATCCTGGAATTAAGTCAATGCAAATATAAATCGATTGACGTTTTTGTACTAAATAATCGTTTAGTACAGGTTCATGATAACAGCCTGGCGACAGACAGACAGACGGACAGCGGAGTCTTAGTAAGACAAGCAATTTGCTCAACTCGAGATTTATAGATATACCCTATAAATTATAACATAACTCGGCAACATGTGCCGCGGACCGCAGAAACTAAATTGTTTCTCTACCTACGTTACTACATTACTACATATAGGGCTTACCGAATTGAAATATTAGATCTCTGGAAGGTCGTCTTAATATAAATCATATTTGAAGTTATATTTGACATCAGCCATTTTAATGTAACCACAGGCCTTATCCTTATGGGTGTTTAAAGAAAGATGGCCCATAACTAGGGTTACGTATATTTCGCAACTAAAAAACTGAAATTTCGCATAAATATAAATTAAAAATCCAAAACTTTTCGCCTAAAAATAAACGAAAAATATTTAAAAACTTCTATTTATTACCATTATCATTAAAATAACATAATATTTATTACAGAAAAGTTAGTTAAAAGCTAACATCGTGGTTGTCTCTATATTTTCTTGCCTATGCCTTCGGTAATTTATAACGGCATTGTAGATAGGTACTGAAATATCTTTCAGCATCTACACTATTATAGTACGAGGCACGTATATTGAAAATTTTTCGACGGAGTGGGGATAAGTTCGCGCATGTGCTCTTGTGAGCGACCAATAGCGCGCGCCCATCTCCCGCCGCCCGCGCCCCTCACCGCTACGCATACCCAAAATTCGCGTTTCGCGCAATCCCCACCCGATTTCAAGATACGTGCCTCGTACTGTACTATGGGTCTCATAAGGAGGCTAAAGGTCACCCAGCGTGCAATGGAGAGAGCCATGCTCGGCGTTTCCCAGCGTGATCGAATCAGAAACGAGGAGATCCGCAGGAGAACTAAAGTAACCGACATCGCTCGAAGGATTGCTCAGCTGAAGTGGCAATGGGCAGGATACATAGCGAGAAGAACTGATGGCCGTTGGGTCGGAAAGGTTCTGGAGTGGCGACCGCGCACCGGACGACGCTCCGTGGGTAGGCCCCCGACAAGGTGGACCGACGATCTGGTGAAGGTCGCGGGAAGCCACTGGATGCGGACAGCGCAGGACCGATCGTCGTGGAGATCCTTAGGGGAGGCCTATAGCCAGCAGTGGGTGTCGTGCGGCTGATATGATTATGATGATCTACCTATACACTGTTGACTGGGCTATGAAGACTTTGTATTAGCTGCATTCGCGAACCTTAGGTAACAATAGCTACATTTTGATGCAAGTAAAATCTGCATGACTTTGACAGGAGTTTCTTGCTGAACCACATTGACGAGTTGTCTATGGAAGTGAGTTCATCCTGTGGTATATCCCTGCAAAATTGTATTTTGGAGGGATATACCATTTGCTCTCCAGTGTTGAGTTAGTGTCTAGAGACGATGTGGTCACTGCTACTGATGGGCTTTTTCTTCGAACTTTCGTCGAAAATGTATTACCTAAAAACACAAAAGACTATATTTCGCATTTATCGCATAAATTACGAGAATTTCGCATTTATCGCTTCTATTTCGTAAAAACGATAATTACGTATCTCTACCCATAACCCACCACGCGGGCCCAATGCGAATTGGTGTGTGTTAATGACCAATGGCTTTGCGTGCCTTACGAAGCATGGAGGAGCTCAAGATTATAAATTTTTGTTCATCTATCCCATGATCCTTCAGGACCTGGGGACCGATTTTTGAATCGCTCGTCTCGAGCCGAGCGCTCGTTTCTACTGATTTTCGTTCGACATCTCATTGTTTTGAGTCATATGTCGAACGAAATCAGTCGAAAAGAGCGCTCGACGCCTGCCGAGCGATTCAAAAATAGGGTCCCTGGCCTTTTAACCATTGCACCACCGAGCCTCTCATTTAAAAAAAAATAAGAAGGAATGCTACATTTTATGACGACCTGAGTGGTGCAGTGGTCGACATGCCGCTTACCACGTAAGAGGTCCCGGGTTCGATTCCCGGCCGGGCAGAAATTTAAACGATGAATTTTAATTTCTGTGACGGGTCTGGGTGTTACTATGTTATAATAAGTATATATTTAAAAGTATATAAGTAGCATTGGCGAGGGGTGAAATTATGTCGAAGGTAAGCCGTAATTATGGCGAAGGTAAAGGCTGGTTTACATTATCTTAGTCTTTAGTAGAGTGCTTTAGGAGAGTGCTTTAGTGGAAACATGTAAACGGTCGTCTTATGACTAAAGAGAGTAACGTTCTAGTAGCCTTACTACTCGCTTTCCAGTAGCACCCCCTGCGCGCCCGCTCACCCCCCGCGCGATATTTTACGCGCGTGACGTGTTATTGAATTAAATAATAGGTATTAGGTATGATGGCGAAAATGACACTCTACTGGAAGCGTGTAAACGGCCACTGGAAAGGCACCAAAACTACTAAAGCACTCGCATTCTACAAATCTGCAGAGTGGATAGGTGGGGTGGGATTTCTAAAAGGTAAGTCGATGGGAATCAGCTTGTATGGACCCTTCGCCACTGATAAGTAGTATATCAGTTAGCACCCATATTACAAGCTTTGCTTAGTTTGGGGGCTAGATGGCGCTGTGTGAAATTGTTCAAGACTTTATTTATAAAATGTAAGAATATTATGATGGCAAGACCATAATAATACAAAGAATCTTAGTCTTAAAAACGTATATTGTAAACCCAACGACGCGACGGTCGTTTGGTGCAACAATAAATAAAATATGAAATATTTTGTTATAAATAAAGTTGTCCTATTTATTGGGAATGGTCATTATAAACCTCGCTCATAGCATCATCAACAAGAAGCGCTCATAGCGGAACTTGACAGACTGATCGTACTCGATCACGTTTGTTAAGCAACGCTCGGTCCGGTCAGGTGTCGGATGGGTGACCGTTTAAGTGGCATTATAACTGAGCGCTTCCGTGCTTCGGAGGGCACGTTAAACCGTCGGTCCCGACTGTTGTCATCTGATAACAGTCGTTAAGCCAAGTTAGAGGCCTTACAGGCGGCTTGACAAACTCTAACACCAGAGGTGGCCACTAATCCTCATTCGATAAAAAAAAGAAGATTATAAACTTTATTATTTTCGTTTATCAATTTCACGTGATTGACAATGACCATTAATCCATTAAACAATCTGTCCTTATTAAGTTCGACCCATAACCGACCCTGACTGACAATGTTGTTCATACATAATGCAGGCAACGTTCACTTTGACCTGTGGCCTTACCGTGAGTTGATGCAAACTGTTTACGTTACCGTTCGTTTTATCTCTTTCACTCGCATTGACTGTGAGCAGTATATCCGATAGTTTACGGTAACGTAAACAGTTTGGATCAACTCATGGTAGGGCCACTGACCGCAGACCGCAGAATGCATCCAGTGTGCCAAATCCTTAAATGCATCACGGCCATTCGATTGTTTCAGTTAACTTAATAATGCCACCTCCGCCCATATAGTATTGCCCAATTTAGACCAATCAGAGCACCGGACGAGTAAACCTGTTACGGTGCCCACGCATTCAATTAAATGTTGTTTTGGAGTCATCGATAAATCAAAGTTAGTAAAGACCCCCGGCACATGAGTAAAGAAAAGGACCAGAGACAAAGCTTCTTAAGAACCTGAAATTCACATTTGCAACTAACAAAACAAATGATGCCTTGAGATTGTCCACTGGCTGCAGTTGTCAAAACAGGTTTTTTCCGGTTTTCCCGCGTACCGACAAGCGGCCAGTGGACACGCACACATGCCCTGCGTGCTTGTAGTAGTGCAACCGATTCGCGCGGTTGTTTGAAGCTTTGTCTCTGGTCCTTTTCTTTACTCATGTGCTCCCGGTTTTGCGTGCAAGCGCATCCTACTGATATAGGATGTGAAAGTTTGTGGTTTTGGATGTTTAGATGTTTGGATGTTTGTTCCCCAATCATGCAAAAACGGCTGAGCAGATTTGGATGAAATTTGACACACAAATAGTTTATAGCCTGAATAAGATACTTTTTTATCCCGGTCAAAGGTTCCTTAAGGATTTCTCGAAGTCGCGGGCGGAAGCTAGTACCTATATAAGGTGGTATACCAAATGATATGATGATACTAGTGAGCAACTTTTTTCAAGTAACGTAAGATCCTCTCTTTCGAGCCTTACGTGAATAATGGACGACTCATCCTAGTCACTTAAAATCAGGTAATAAAAACTCTAGGTATAGTAAAAATAAAATTAACACTTGCATTAAAATAATATTTGTATTTTTTTACTATAGCAAAATAGTTATAAAACTATTCGTTACTTTTTATTACCTTCATATTTTATGTTGTTCGTGATCACTATAAGTAATAGCTTTTTCGTGTACTCAAGAGTTGGAATATCTTAAACAATGACTTTAAAATAAATTAAGTGTGTTTTATTTGAGATCGTAAATTTTGATTGAGCAAGAAATAAGTCTTAACTAATTATGTCTTTCTTAAATAGGATTTGTAGCTAAAGCCTAAAGTATTTTGAAGTATTTATAAGATCGTGTATCGCACTAAAAACAAAATCCCATTTATTTTATTTAAAGTAGGGGTTCTAAAAAGGCAATTTTGGTATTTGTAAAAATTTGCATTTTCCATCCTTTTTTTTATTCACAACGGGATAGTTGCTTGGCCTTCACCTCACTTGATGTTAAGTGACGATAAGGCCGAAGGTGGAAGCGCCCTACTCCCGGAATCCTCACCACTGAGAAACTGGCTATCTTATACCTTTGACTGCCGGAACACAACAGTTTTTAAATTGTTGTAATGGCGTCAGACTTAGGTAAGATGGTGGTAGATAGCTAGGCGGACTTACGCCCTACCACCAACCAAACCGAGTACAAATTTACTCCCCTGCTGGGAATCGAACTGAATCCCTGCGTCTTACACGGATGGGCAAACCATTAGACCACAGACGGTTAATACTATAATTAATTTAACAACCATATACTAATGTTTTAAAACTTTTATGCACAAATGCTTAAACACTCAGCTAACTTTTTGTATTAAGTGCAAAAAAAATAAGTTCGGTTAAGTTACAATACAACGAATTAAGTGGTCATTTCTGCTAAAAAGGCGTCACTTAAGGTACTTTTTAACGTTAAGAAAAGAAAATTAAAAATATGTTTATTGCTGTTAGTTGGCCTTCATGATCATAAATCGAAATAATAACAAGTAACTTCACCAACTTTAAAGTCATTATAAGATTGTGAGAGTCTATGTGCGTGGAAAAAAATTGGCATTTCATACTTTATCTATCTATAGTTTCTATCTATAGTTATCAATGTAAAATCTAATAAAACTAGTGGTTCTGTGAGCTGCAGGTAAAACCTCGCGCTTGTTACATTTTTGAACATTTTTCACAATATTTACTTGAGTATTTATGGCAGAACCTTTTTATGTCATAATTTTATTATGCATAACAACTAATGGCATAAACTTCAAGTCGCAGAAAATCGTTTGGCAAACACTCATTTATCATACACTTAAAACGCATAATTTTGTAAGCCAGAATCATCTTTTGGCATAAATTTCATATCCATAATAATTGAATAGTAGAACCATCATATCGCAGAAAGTTCACAGTCAGAACTATCATATCCCAGACAGTTTACAGTCAGAATCATCTTTTGGCATACAGTTCATAATCTATAGTCATTAAAAGGCAGAACTATATTATCGCAGACAGTTTATAGTCAGAATCATCTGTATTTCGTACACGCATGATTCATGCTGCATGCATCCTTACATGCAGGCAAATAAACATGCATGCAAGCATGCAGCATGCAATCAAGCATGCAGCATGCATGCAAGCAGCATGCAAGCAAGCATGCAGGCATTGTGGAGCTCCGCTGCGAGTGGTCAAAACATTAACCTAACCAAACCTACTAGTAGGTGTATTAAAAGCTTTTCTTTATAGCGGGGGGCCTCAGGCCCCCCGACCCCCCCGAGCAGGGGGGCCAACCCCCCTGCACCCCCCGGCAAGCATGCAAGCATCATGCATGCAAACAAGCATTCAAGCATGCATGCATGCAAGCAAGCAAGCATGCATGCAAGCAAGCAGCATGCATGTCGGTTTTGCAGCGATTCGTTCTGTTGTTGACTTTTGAAGCACAACATTTACAAAAATTCAACATATTTAATTCAATTTAAGGTTAAAATGCATTTTTTTTTTTAGAAGTTACAACATGCCTAATGACATTATTCTTAATGAAATTCTGCCATATTTGTAGTATACCATGTGAAAATTATACCAAATAATTGTCGACTAAATAAACGTTATGCCAAACGAAATTCTGCGAATAAAAATTTTGCCAAAGGTATTTATGCCTAATGAAATTCTGCCATCTGAATAGAATGCCATGGTAAATTCGGACATGTAAACATTCTGCAAAACAATAATTATATTAAACAATTTTTATGCCTTAAAAATATTAGTTTAAAGAAAATTCTGCCAAGTGTGTTCTGCCAAATAAATTTCGGAGCATCAAGTTTCTGCCAGATAGAGGTAACCCTATTTACTTATATTTTATTGACGTAAAAAAAATCGAACGAACACAACTGCCTAAAAAGGCGTGTATATGTGTTCAGGGTTCATGTATGTTTGTGGGTATGTGAGTTTCTTTATTCCACCGTAACTTCTAAATGACTTAACGGATTTGGATGTATTGGGTATCGTTAAAATCCTCACATCGTTCCGAGTGACACTGGCTATACTTTTTTAGAGAAATGTCAATATGGCGACTGTATAAATTTGAAAAATATTAAATCACGACACGACTGCCCTGCCAAAAACGAACTAAAAAGTTAAATAACAAGTGTCATTGCAATCGGGGGACCTCTATGATTAAAAATTGTTCCACAAAACAGTCCCCGACTGCAATGACACTTGTTATTTAACTTTTTAGTTCGTTTTTGGCAGGGCAGTCATGTTTTTAATATTTTTTAAATTTATTATTTTTTGCCTAAGCTGAAACGGAGACGCTCGACCATTATAACTTTCTCCAAATCTACGACTAATGGCTCTATGAGCTGTAGATTTTGCGTTTGTGGCTTTTTTCAACATTTATCGAAATAGCTGAAATTTCAGTTATCATATTTATATGCTTTTCTCCACATCTATTCCATTTTGGAAAAAATCTAAAAACTGACTCAAAAAAAGTCCATATAAATATCGACCATGCTCACAAAATTTCAAGAGAATCGGTTGAGAAATGCGACCTGAGGAGAACATGGACATACGAAAGCATTTTTGTCCAAGATGAAAAAGAGACGCTTCGCGCTTGCTCGGTCAAAAATAATTAACTGTTTGACATAAAGGAATGGCTGTTTTTAATACAACAAAATTACTTTTTGAACATTGTCCTTGTCCTTTACCTACAACAAAAAATTAATAATATTGTTATGTCGTTTGAAGTAGGCTTCTATTTCTTTCATTAATTATGAGAATACTTACATAAAATTAATTTGAAGATGAAAATAATTTTCTTAACAAAAAAAAACAAATTATGAGAGAAAAGTAATCTATCCAAGAAAGTGCCTTTTATTTACTTTTTATGGCTCCGTAGTCAACAAGAAACCCTTACCGACCAAAGCCAGCAGCGGCGGGCGGCGCGGCAAGCGAATTCAATAATCACTGCGTGCTATCTCGATGGCAGCCTCTCAGCCCGTCGTCACGACCGCGCAGTGATTACCGAATTCGCCTACCGCGCCGCCCGCCACGGCTGGCTGTGGCCGGGCCGTAAGGCCACTTAACACATAAAGTCGCAGACCTACACAAAGAAATCGTGTCGTTTGTACACAAGAACTATGTACACTGTTCCGACGCTGACCAAGAAAAAATCTTGTCTGAGCTAGACACGACGCGCTCTATGTTGCTGCGGGTAGGGAGTAGCGGAGTAGGTCAGGTCAATGAGTATTAAGGGTAAACATTAGCACGTGGCTCGCTATTGTAGGCACGTAACGCGTTTGCCCAGGATTTTAGCTTTAACACAACATATTTTAGCGTGTTCCGACAACTAACGACAATTGTTCACTATGAACTATGTTCATCATCATCATCATATCAGCCGCACGACACCCACTGCTGGGTATAGGCCTCCCCTAAGGATCTCCACGACGATCGATCCTGCGCTGCCCGCATCCAGTGGCTTCCCGCGACCTTCACCAGATCGTCGGTCCACCTTGTCGGGTGCCTACCCACGGAGCGTCGTCCGGTGCGCGGTCGCCATTCCAGAACCTTTCCGCCCCAACGGCCATCAGTTCTTCTCGCTGTGTGTCCTGCCCATTGCCACTTCAACTGAGCAATCCATCGAGCGATGTCGGTTACTTTAGTTCTCCTGCGGATCACCTCGAACTATGTTATCAAAGCAAAATTATCTCATTAAATAAAATGTGTTGGTAATATTTGCCGAATCCAACTTAGTGTGTACAACCATTGCCGTTATTTATCGGAACACGCTAAAATATATTGTGTAAAAGCTAAAAATCCTGGGAAACCACGTTATGTGCCTTGCCTATAATAGCGAGTCACGTGCTAATGTTTAACCTTAACATGATTTTTCACTTCATAAACAATCGAAAATTAATAACAGACCTGACTAGTACAGGGTCCAATACCCTCCGCACGACTGCCCGAAAACAATATTATCGTTTTCACATTCATATTTGTCTTGTCTGCAGCAGTCACGATAAATTTTCGTGCATAAGTAAGACAAAATTCTTGTCGTGTACAATGTTGAATTGGTCCTGTCTGATGCAGACACGGTGAGTTTTCTTAGCGTGTACAAACGCCTTTATAATTTCGCCATGTCCGTCTGTCTATCTATCCATCCACGGGTTAGATCAGAGGCCCTTAGTATTAGGGAGCTGTAATTTAGCATGAATGTGTATTAATCACGCTAAAAAGTGGTAGAGTAAAAACTTGAAAAAAGATTTTTAATGTGTAGGTATACTACTCTGTGTAAAAAGTATCGGGAATATGTCAATAAAAAGACCCGCGTAAAAGAGGTCGTTCTAATTTTTTTACTGCATGTTGGTAGCACTGTACTGATTAAGCGCGCAAAATTTGAGCGGGATCTGTCATTTAATTTGTTTTAAACTACACTTTTTGTTGGTGATAGTTTTGAGTCCTCGGCGATTTTTACAATGGAAAATGATAATGCACCATCACACACAGCCATTATAGTGAAAGAGTTTTTAGCGAAAAATTCAACAAAAGTTCTCGACCAAGCACCGTATTCACCTGATATGGCTCCGTCTGACTTTTTTTTATTTCCCAAGTTAAAATTACCACTTCGAGGAAAACGTTTTGAGTCGATAGAAGCCATAAAAGAAAATTCGCTGAATGAGCTAAAGGCCATACCGCAAATAGCCTACGAAAAATGTATGGAAGACTGGGTGAAGCGTGGAGATGTTGTATTGCAAGCGATGGGGCCTACTTTAAAGGCGATAAAATAAATTTAGATGAATAATTTGTATTTTTTGTTTTATTGACAAATTCCCGATACTTAGTACACAGAATGTACCTGCCTACTAGGTAGGGATGAAAAAAAATTCTCGTCAATCTCATAGGGTGGGATGTCATTAGATAAGTCTTTCAAAAATATTGCAAGTTTGCCAGTTTTGCCAAGACAACCTTTTGATTGAGGAATCTGCTTGCGAAATATCAAACTTCAAAGTGCAAAATTTTGTTAGAGTCAAGTGTCTATCAGGTAAACGGTTGCTTCTGGATACGTGAAAAAAAATCATGATAGTAGTACATTAATGAAGTTTAAGGGAAAACTATGACTGCTAGGTAGACTTTACAAGTTGACTAATAAGTTGATCAACTTATAATATTTGAAAAGTTTTCGTTGGTAAAAATGTCATTGAATAATTTAGATACTTATATTGCTAATAAATTATAGTCATTAGTTGTGTATAACAAATATAAGTTTATAGTGTATATTATAAGCAGACCCCGGATTTGCGGTGGCACGAATAAAATGACGTTTAATAGTGCGTGGACAACTTGATTATCTATTTGTGTAATTTATCGATAAAAAAATTATAATTATGTAACGTGATATTTGGAATTACTGTCGGAAATAGTAGAAACTACCTACCTACATTAAGAAAAGTGAAAATCGTGGAATGTATAAATAATAAAATTCACTGCAGTTTTCCTTGATGCAAAGATAGCAAAGTCAAAGTGAGTGAAGTAGAATGTCAAATTTTTAAGAAATACATCCTCCTTGGTAAAATACAAAAAATAAATACAGACGTGATCAAATAAGTTCCACTTCAAAAATATTTTCAAAACATCGATATATATAAACATTTACGATGATTTGGTAATCACTAGCAAGTTTGTATTCCTGCCACCGCAAATCCGGCCTTTAATTATAAGCTTAGACGACCACTGGACTAGCAACCACTGGACGCGAAATGACAGCCATATTCGCCTTTACCCCTCTGCCACTTACTGTGACCGATAGCCTCAGTAAACGATATCGCGTTGTCAGTGTGATGCTAGAGCTCGTGCCGAAACATTGGTACAAAAATGGGCAAAATGCTCCGTATTGTTCAGCAAAAAAAATAGCGGGCAATCAAGAAATGTATCTTTTCACGCGTAAGCACAATTTCAACCTATTATATAGTAGCTATTTTCCGTAAAATAAATAAAATTTGGTATGTAAACAAAGTAGGTATAACATTGTCATTATTTGACAAGTGTACCCCCTTCCCCCCTTCACCCGCAAAAATTGGTCGACCGTGATTTCATACAATTTTCTTACGTTACGTGTCCACAGTAGTTAATTCGTCCAAGATTATGGTATGGTATGGTACTACATAACCCTATAATGCACGTGGCCCGATACGCACTTGGCTGATATATTTTTTTTAATGTTCGGTAATTTGGGTAACGGGATAGTTCGGTGCGACTGATCACAAATAAGCATTGATTTAGTTGAAAAAACTTACTAAAACTACATAAATGATAATAATAACTGATGAGTACTTAATTTCCTTATTTACATCAGACTATACTGACAACCGAAACAGTATAATATTAGTTTAAAACGTATTACAAAAAAAAACCCTAATGCCAAATATGGTAAATAGAGACCATCAAACTGAACAGCTTTTACTATGGAAACAACTCTGAAATCCCGAAAAAAAAAACAGCTGTTTCATACGAAAAAATAATAACGAAATTCAAAATTGTATGAAACAGCTGATTTTCGCGATTTTAGGAATAATTCCCATTTTGTTCTTAAATCGATTGAGTAAATATTTTCAGCACATTTTATTACAAAATTCCAATTTTGTATACTCACCAATAAAAGACAAAACCACTTCTTTCCAAATAAAACGGTTTTTCACATTTTTCCCCTCAACTATCACGGGCACATTTACCGTATAAACCATTTTAAACCACTATAAACAACTGTTAAAGTTGTAACTAATTAATTCATTTTATACAACAAGATTGTAGGAAATCCCATTTTATCTGTCACGTATTTTAAGACAAGTAAAAGTGACGCACTTTACAAATGTTTAACGAGAATAAAGGAACGTGTATAAAGTATACAAGTGAGATTCCGTATATGGCTGTTTTATGACTGATAGAGCTTGCAAATATGTAGCATAACAAGTAGTTGATAGCAATTGTGTCAATAAAATAATGATGGTTGTCGGGTTGTATAGTTAGAAGTCCGTTTATTGACAAGTAGCTAGATAAAGATAGAGGTTTCAAGTTTGACAAACATACAAAAACTCTACATCTATTTACTATCATTTGGTAAAAATGACTACGCACGAGCGGACCGTTTTTGAGGTCCTATGAAAGAGTAGGTACTAATCATAACAGATTTGTATTCTTTTATAGGACTGGAGGAAAGAATGGCAAATATTAAAAACATTATTGTAAAGACCATCAGAGGATTATGTACTTATTTACCAGACTAATTAAGAAAAACTAACTACTTAGAAACATTATAAAAAATGTTTTATTTTTCAACCACTAAATAAAAAAACCTCGTCAACCTTTTAATTTATTTCTAATTGGAAAGGGTCTTAATGTCCATCCAGGTTTAACATCCATTAAATTGTATACAAATTAAAGCAAAGTTATTTTTAGCATTCCCAAATCAGGAAACCCTTTTAAAGGTGTTTTTTTACGGAATTTCAGAAGCGGCCTATTTATAAAATTACTTCAAGTGACCATCAGCCATTTTAATGACCCCACTGATGGGGCACAGGCCTTCCTTATGGGTGGATAAGGAGGTCGGGCCATAACCCACCACGCGGGCCCAATGCGGACTGTTGGGTGTTAACGACTGCAAATGAAGCCGGGACCAAGGGCTTAACGTGCCTTCCGAAGCACGGAGGAGCTCGAGATAATAATTTTTTGGTCACCCATCCCATGACCGACCCTTGCGAAAGTTGCTTAACCACCGCAATCGCTGAGCCAGTCGCTAAACCACTGCGCCACCGAGCTCCTCATTACTTTAAGTAGTTTGTGTCAATTAAATGAATTACACAGCAGAGCCTTGTACTATTAATTATTCTGTGGCAGAGCTATTAAACTTGGTGCAAAGTCTTTATATTTGTTTTATGGGTATCTAATCATATTATGCCAAAGATGGCTAACCAATCATTTACACTCGTTACTGCGATACCTTGTGATTAAAGTTTAGCTACTATGCTACCTTTTAAGCAGCCCACGATGTATCGCTGTGAGTAAAGTGCATGATAATAACACCTACTCACCTACGTACGTGCATATCTATTATGCCCAATTCACATGATTCCTGAAAAGTGTGCAATATTGAGACATCGTTTTATTTTTCCTGTAATCTTTATATAAACTGCTGTCACATAGAATTATTTCAGATTTTTCTCTTTGCAAACTTCGGAGATAAGGGGAGGGGGAACGGTATTTTTTTTTGCTTTCATCATAAGTCGAAAACTATGCGGCCTAAAAAAAAAATTATTGAAAACGTGCAAACGATGCTCTTTCATATGATACCCCACATGCCCTAGTAGCCCAACTTTAAATTTTTAAGACCTCTTTTCAGTACCTGTTGTAAAAAATATATTTTTATTTTTATTTATTTCTTATTTGAAAAATAGTTGGGCAAATGTCATCTTAAACTATTCCAAATTTTAAGTTGGTACTATGAGTAGTTCTCGAGATATCCAGCTGTGACAGACAGACAGACTGAGTCACACCATAAAGGTTCCTTTTTTACCATTTTGGTAAGGAACCCTAAAAAAAACATAATTTGACAGAAACGGGAGTTTACTCCCGACACGCGACAGTTGGAATCGCGAGTAAACATCAAAACGTTACTATAGAAAGGAAAATTTGTTCCAAAATAGGAGATTTTTCACGTTTATTCGATCTTGATGTGAACTCGATCCGGTCGAGAGTAGGAGGGCTACTTACTTAATAGGATAATAAGCATAACGGACAATACATATCTACCTATACGATTCATTGATCAGGCAACCGGCAACCGGTTAACTCTCACTACTCCCTTCTTATTGCTTGTCAGTGTATCTTAGTTTACTGTCTCTCCCCTGTGTTATCACATCACAAGCTATCTTTAGACACTCTTCAGCTGTTTACACAAACGCGAAATGAGACTCGGTGACTCATCTTAAGTGATTTCGATTTAAAGTTTATATTTTGTTTGTTTGCCAATCGAAACCGCACCCGCTGCGTAATTGTAAGTTTGTTGAAATTTACTATATGAGGGGAAAACATGCCAATAATACTAAATAACTTGAACCGACCAAAAACGCCCTGCGCCTGACACATCCTTCAAAAATAGGAATTTGAATTAATCGATTCCTACTAGAAATTATCTATTCTTTAGAAGTCCCTTGAGACCACTTGGGGTTGTTGTTTTATTACTATCCTATGACCTCTCAAAAGAAACGGACATATTTTATAGTAGGTATTCTGTTACATTCATAATATATTCGTATACACGGAAACGTATGAATGACGAAGAAAAACAAAGCAGATTGCTAACAGATGTATCTAATTATGCTATGAAGACGACGCATTCAGTCAAGCAAGCCGACGCGGGCGCAGTCTTTAATGAATACAACGGCTACAGGTAGCGGGACATTTTGCAATCATAAACTAAGCTACTTTAAATTAACGTCTTCTTGTAATAGCACCATCGACGCACGCCGCTATTCAACAGGATCGAGATTACATTATAACAAATAGTAATCACTAAAGCGACACAAATATGGAGATTTCATTATTAAACTACGCCAAGCATATTATTTAAAAGTTGTTATCTTGGTTCAAAAAAACTTGCGTAATGCCATAAATAGACCCTCAAATTATTATTAATTCATAATCACCTCTCTCACTAAAACATAAAATAAACACGACAGTTAGACATGAACACTTTCTAGCGCGGTTTTATTGAAAGTGTTATTTAATTTTTACACGACTGCCCAAAAAAGGAGTGTATCATTGTTTCAGAGAGCCCGCGGCATCTGTGATAGACAACACCTAACTGCTGAGCTTCAGCACGTCAAACAAGTACCTACTGCGTAACAACAAATTGCAAGTACCACGCCTTCATCACAGAATACGCGCCAAACCAGCCACAGTAGAACGTCGTCAACCTGGCATCCTACCATACCTACTTGAAGGGTGTCACTGACAAGATTGTAAATATTCTGAAGCGAGCGTCAATCAAAACTTACTTCAAGCCGCCGGAGAAGATCAACCAATTCTTACGACCTGTTAAGTGTAATATCCCCCTTCAAGCCGCAGGCGTCTACAAACTAGATTGTGACGATGGGCTCTCCTACATCGGGCAAACAAAGAGAAGCATAGGGACCCGCGTGAAAGAGCATGTAGCTGACATAAAACATAGGCGCGATAACAAGTCTGCAGTGAGTGAACACGCCTTTGAGGGGCCCAACCAATGATATTAAAAGTAAAGATGAGTTATACGCCAACATCATTGCTATTTAAAACAGCGTAAAGGTACTATAGATACACACATTGACCACTGCATGCGCATTGGCCGCGAATTGACAGCGCGTCAGCTGTCTCCTTCACTCACACACGCAAAGCAGACAACATCTCTCGCGCGCTCTTTGTACAATATGGCCGAATAAAGTAATAGAAAATACATATTTTTATTAAATACAGTACTGACGTGTGAAATTAAGCATTTTTCCGATCTCTGACTGTTGATGTATAATTTGTACATCGTCTAAAGACGCAAGTAGACATTTTTTTAATGGAATTTCAATATTTTATCGCGTCTGACTGACGAGAGCCGCGTGTGTTTCCGTGTCGCGAGACTGTGCCTGACTAATTGAAAGTCGGGCAATTACCTGACTTTCGTCTTGCCATTTTGGAGTGCGGGTAACGTATCTATACTTTTTAATATCATTGGGCCCAACCATCATATTAGATTTGACAAACCCCAAAATCTTGCGAGGGAACGTAGATTTATTCCTAGAATGCTCCGCGAGGCTATCGAAATAAATAAATATCCTAATTTCAATAGAGATGATGGTTGGAAAATTCCACCAGCTTGGGACCCCATCATTCACAAGCTTAAGCCCCTCACACACACTGTAAGATCTAATGATACGGTTAGTTCCTTTTGCAAATAAATAAATTAATATAAAATGGTGGTAGTTTCAGTAGATTCTCTCTCTTTTTAGCACTAAATAATTCATAAATTATAAATCAATATAAAACAATTAAAAATTTTGTTAAATTTTAATTTCTGAACGTCTAAAAAATTCATCGCTTGAGGGTAGACTCACGGATAGCTTCAGTCCCCCGTGACCACGGCAGCTGCAAAGTTGCCGAAACGTCGGAAAAACTAAAAATCAAACCAAATACCAACTAATTACCAAAGTACTTTCAATAAAACCGCGCTAGTATCCGTTAAAAATTGTTTTATTTCAAAGTAGTGTATGTTCAGGGTTCATGTTTGTTTGTGGGTATGTGAGTTTCTTTAAGCCTTGTATTCATTAGGCAACATTTGTTTATAAACAGTGTTTATAAACAAATGTTGCCTAATGAATACTTTGCTTTATTCCACCATAACTTCTAAATAACTTTATTTATGGGGTATCGTTAGAATCCTTACATCATTCCGAGTGACACTAGCTATATTTTTTTAAAGTCACTATGGCGACTACTGTACGACGCCATTTTCAAATGTGAAATATTTTTTTTTTCTTCAATTATTACAATATGGATATCAAATGAAAAGCCTTAATGAGCACATTCCTAAAATATATAATTTGTCACTAAAATGTGTGAAATAAAAATAATAAATAAATTAAAAGAAATATTAAAAACACGACTGGCACAATTTTTTGGCAGGGCAGTCGTATTTTTAATATTTCTTTTAATTTATTATATTATTATACTTATCTACTGACTTTGCTCAAGACTTCGGTCACGTGGAATACCTTTTCGTTGATATTTAAGGGAAAAAATATTTACATAAAATATACACGTCTTCTTTAATTGAAGGGGTACTTTGAAAAACATTTTTGAGACCTAACCGGTACTTATGAAAATAATGTGGTATTGACACGAGTCGAATTGGCAGACTTGCTGGTCGATTTTAATCAAATTAGCGCTTTTTATTGACGCTTGTAAAATCTAATCGCAAACCTACTTTCAATAGGGTGGTGATTCGATTTTACTAGCAATTGTCGATAATAAGCCCTATTCGACAAATGTGTCTAGCAAGTCGCCCGAAAAATTGACCCTTCAAAATGATCCTGGAAATGTAAGCATGTTCCATGGCATTCTGTCATCTCCCACCAGCAGCGATGAGACTAGAATTCTATGTTTTCGCTCTAAATAGGACAAATGGACTTATAGGTTAGGTAGTTTTAGATAAGGTTATTATGGGGCTGACATGACCTTAAGTGTCAATTGTTTGTTTTTATTATTGTATTATTAATAATGTCCTTTATTTACCTATTAATCATTTAGTTTGCCTATTTTATAAATGCATGCATGCCTATAATTGAAATAGTAGTTAAGTATCAACGGAGAATGTACATATATATTGGTGTATGTTTTGTTGGTTGTCCTCAAAAATATTTATATAAATATGAAATAAAGCCCCCAAATAATAAAAGAATAAAAAAAGACCCATTACTCCTTTCAACAAACTGATAAGTACTTATTTTAAAATGAAGGAAACCGGGTCATGTCTTTAATATGCATCAAGCTAAAGCCACCCATCACCTGGTAGTTCTCGCGAAGTTGACGAAACTACTTACACAAAATAGAGAGACTAACAGAAGTTTAGCTTAGTACTACGGGCGCTCGAGCATCGCACACACACAAAGACAGCTTTCGCCGCTGCGTCACGTACTCGAACTGTTTTGAGAGTGGTATGAGATTGCAGTTATACAGCGTCGGTGAGAGACGTCTATGTGTGCGTTGCTCGAGCGCGCAAGTGCTAAGCTCAACTACTGTACTCCCTCTATATTGTGCTACTTATCTCCCAACAATCGTACCGGAGTTTCCACCAAATATTTATTATTCTGTAGTGGAACAACAAAGGCCAACTATTCAAGAACTACAGTGAGATTTCGTTTAACTCCAACAAGTTTTAACTTGCTGCATAATGCTGTTAAAAGCAGATATATAAAGAGGCTTTTACAATACCAATGGGTATAATAATACCAAATTGTTTTGGAAGTACTTTAGAAGAATCTTTCAGAAGACTGCAATCAGGGATTGAAATACCGTTAAAAATTAGAACGATTTCGAATAATAGTATTTACGGTAAAAATAACGTCATTTACGGTATAATAAAGTTATTTATTTATTGGAAATGACTGTAATTACGGTCAAAAACGTTATCTTTCAAGTACCTAACGTTTCCAATTCCTGAAATAAATAACGGTAAACACGCCGCACTGCATTGTCGCACGCAACGCATAGAGATTTTTTTATTTGAGGCTGATGAAGGAGCTTTATGGCGCAGTAGAAATGCTTGTAAAACATAAATAATATATGTAATATATATGTAGCTGACATTTCTAGTTTGTCCGTTCAGTAGTTTCAAAGATTAATTTTTACCCCCTTCGCTACATAAAATAAAACCGGTCAAGAGCGAGTCGGACTCGCGCACCGAGGGTTCCGTACCATTATAATTGCACCATTAAACCACACTGCAGAGTAGAATAATAAAATTAGTATTACAGTTTTAGGTCAGCACCATCTCTTGACCGATAGTGAAACTAATGTTAACATTTTTTTAGAAATTTGATAATTTCTAAAAAAACTATGCTACTACTATATTGAGAAATCGTTTTATTTTTCCTGTAATCTTTATATAAACTGCTATCATATAGAATTATTTCAGATTTTTCTCTTTGCAAACTTCGGAGATAAAGGGGGGGGGGGGGGGGGTATTTTTTTACATTTTTCATCATAAGTCAAAAACTATGCGGTCTAGAAAAATAAGAAAAAATTATATTAAAAACGTGCAAACGGCGCTCTTTCATATGATACCCCATATGCCCTAGTAGCCCCACTTCAAATTTTTAAGACCCCTTTTCAGGCCCTGTTGTAATAAAGTTTTTTTTTATATTTGTTATTTGCAAAATAGTTGGGCAAATGTCATCTTAAACTATTCCAAATTTCAAGTTGATACCATTAGTAGTTTTCGAGATATCCAGCTGTGACAGACAGACAGACAAAAAGACAGACAGACAGACAGACTGAGTCACACCATAAGGGTTCCTTTTTTACCATTTTAGTACGGAACCCTAAAAATCAAACAACCAAACAACTTCCGGGGAGTCCTAGGACACCCATATTCTTCCCCCCTGTCTATGGGCCTGATCTCCAAGCCCTTACTTCCGGCTGAATTTGCATACCAATCTAAATTTGTTCCGTGTAGTGGGTAGCCCATCCTCCTTTTAACCATCAATAAAGGTATGCAGCCCCAGCAATTGGGCTGATAGTTAGAATGATTGCGCATTAAATCGATCTAATTTACTTTTTCTGTAGATACTTTTGTTTTCAAATTTGCTTCAGCTAGATAGTGAGTTACTTACCTAACATAAAACAACTATAATTGCAAACAACGATAATAGGGAATGTCGGAAAAAAATAAAACTGGCTGAATATTTTTTTATAGGTAGGAATAAGCTCCCTTAGTAATAGAAAAAAGTTTAAGAATTTTCGATTAGGTAAAACATTTTTGTACACAAATGTACGAAAGTAACAGCAGAATAGAGATTTTGCCACCACCTGCCACAAGCACAACATAGCATTAAAAAAAAGTTTTGATATTTTGTATTGAAACTTTTTTTAAATGCTATGTTGTGGTTGTGATAAGTGGTGGCAAAGGTATAATTTCCATTCTGCTGTTACTTTCGTACATTTGTGAAGTCAAAGAGATTTTAATTTTTTTTTTAAATTTTACGCAACCGAAAATTCTGAAACTTTTTTCTATTACTAAGGGAGCTTATTCCTACCTATAAAAAATGTTCAGCCAATTAGATTTTTTTCGGATATTCCCCATTGCAATTGGTAAATCTTGGTAACATCAAATCTTTACTGAAACAGAAATACATTCAAAATTACATATTCAAATTGGATTATCTACATTTAGAACAAAGGTGGTGTAAATGTGACATAACGTAAGAGGTAGTTGAAATTCTAAACGTGTGGGTAGCGTAGTGTTCGTCTTTGCTTTATATTATGTCTTTTCAGCGTTCTCACGGGGCGAGTTTAGTTGATCAAAAGTCGATTTTCCATCAAAATAAATCAACAAAAATGGGATCAACAAATGTTTTCATCTTTCAACTTCTGTTGACTCCACTAATAGCAAATTTACTCGTGTGAACTTGTCGCATTTTATTCACAAATACACTCCCTTATTTCATTTTTCGTTTGTTGGAACTAACTTTTCTCTTGCGTTTTTTTATCGTGATATAGTTACTTGAAGTTAGCACGCAGCAGAACCCGCCGAAAACGCTCTATACAAAACGGTCATGATTTGTGACGTCACCCACGTTAGCCAAAAATCTCTCAAAATTTTGCGTGTCATACAAAATTATTCGAATCCGAAAATGAAAAAAATATTGTTATTTTCCCCTGATTTTATCGTGTGATAATTTTAAATTATTATTTTTTTATTTTTTTGTTCCATAATGTTTTTATACGTGTCCGCAGCGATCAAGCTCAAATTTATCAAAATCGGTGACTTATGCACATTCCCTATTGATCGATGCGATGATGGTGCGATAATAAATTGATCCACTAAAATTGCCCCGTGTGAAGGCAGTATAATTCAGAAGCGAGACACTCGGCTTTCAGGATTTATTAGGTTACTAGAAATTTCATTTTGACTGAAATCTTAAGCGTATCTAAATTTTCCAGAGTGGCATACAATGCGATGATACTAATTATAATTTCTTGTAGGTAACATAATATATAATTTTAGTTCTCATCATGTAAGACGCCCACTGGTAGATATTTTCGTTGCATGAATGCGATTTAGTGAAGCTATCAATAAAAGTGGTAAAATTAAATTAAATAAAAATCCCTTACATATCAATCCGGTCATTATATTTCTGTGCACAATTATTTTGTAAGTAAATATATATTTAATGGTAATAAAAGTAAATAAATATTTACTCTTTCTTTTTAAATAATGATAGATCAATTTTTGGTTATAGTTTGTTTGCAAAAGGTGGTTGTTTGACCGAAAGTGGTGCCCTCAGAGGTTTTTATTTATTAAGTTATTAATAGAAAAAGATTTTAATAACGTTTTACGTAGAGTTTTTAGGACCCATGGTCTAGTATTTTTAGAAGGTATCATTACATGCCCTCGTAGTCAATCGTAGAAGTATATAGCAAATGTGTCAAACAAAACGGCCACTTTTAGCAGTTTTGCTATCTACTTCTAGCAGTGACTACGAGGCAATGTAACGACTTTTTTCGCTTAATGGCAGATTCTGGAAACGGCAGATTCTGTAAACGGCAGATTCTGTGAATGGCAGATTCTTTTAACGACAGATATTGTACAGTCAGTCAGCGAAAAGAAAAGTTATTTGACATAGTTTTTTTTTTAAACATTGGTTTTGACCAGAATTTATTTTAATAAATAACGTTTTGACGTTTATATTGGTGGTGGTTAACCTTCTCCATATTTATGAGATCCTAGTACTTCAATGACGTACTGTTTTACGAAAAAAAAAATATAATTTTCTTTGACATTTTTCATGTCAAGGGAAGGTCGGTAACGAGTCGGTGTGACTACGGGTAAAAAATCCCGTAGTCACACTGGTGTGGTAAGTTGATGTGACCACGGGTCAGACGGGTCGGTCGTCAGTCGGGATTGTCGTGTGTCATTATTTTCGTTGTCATTTTTCTTGATAGAGCCTAATAAAAATAAAAAAATTCTATAGAATTAGAATGTTGTTTGGGACTGTACTTCTGCCATTTACATAATCTGCCATTTACAGAATCTGCCGTTTACATAATCTGCCGTTTCCAGAATCTGCCATTTAGCGAAAAAAGGAATACCGCCTAAAAATTCCACGTAAAACATGATTAAATTTGTGTATTAGAATTATAATATTAAATAAAAGCAGCGCTGCGCTGTATTGTGATGTCGCAAGCTTCGATCATCTCTACCATGAGTTGATTTAAACTGTTTACGTTACTGTATTGTAAACTATCGTTTTCCCTCTTTCACTCGCATCGACTATAAGCAGCATATCCGATAGTTTACGGTAGCGTAAACAGTTTGCATCAACTCGTGATGGTAGGGCCACTGGTTGCAACGCTACATTTGGAGGCAGTGTATAAAGCTAGGGTTTCTTAGGATGACGGTGCTGTCATATTACGACCGTAATTTAGCGGTGTAGAACGTTGTCTATGTAAACAGTTCGGTGCGCCGTATCATCCTAGGAAACCCTACCTTTAGACAGTACATTATGTATGATTGAATATGGAATGAAAATTATTGTGAACGAGGTGTGAATATCGTAAAGGTAAATGACGAGATGACGGGCGACAGCAAAGAATGTAAGAGAGTGTACTGCGCTGACCCCAAATGAACGGGGGCCTATTTTTTTTACGAAAATAACGTACGCAATTGCGTAACGCAGGCACTTGGCCACGATAATCGTCCGCAGTTCGTTGGTTATAGTTATAACAAAGATTTTGAATTTGGCTATCGTAGTCCATAGAGTAGTAAACGAAAGATGACGATTACCTACGCTAGAAAGAAACTGTCAAACTCACGCAATCTCTTTGCAATATCGCATATGAACGTGATTTGTGCTGATTTGTGATATGAAACAATCAAAACGAAGCACGGACGCAGCTGCGTGTATCGCATTAAACTTTTCGTAATAGACCCTATGGACAGGAAATGAAATTATGTAACAAATTAATTTTTAAGCTTTTGACAGAGGTGGCGTAAAATTTTTATTTCGCGTTGTTAATTTGAAAAAAAAAATCTTTTTTAGATAATAGAATGAAGCCTGTGCCAGTCTTTCTTTGCACTTTATACTTACTATAAACACGAACAGTTTCTACAAAACTATTTATCCAAAACTTGCATGAGATGTCTTAATACGAGTATTTATTCCATTTTTATGCGAATATCTTGCGTTGCATTTCGCTTGGCTGCACTTCCTATCTTGTGTCGTATATCTACCGACCAATGAACGTAAACATGTCTAGACTTACAATTTTCTACCAGTGAACCACAATGGAATTCTAAAGGAAACCCTTGTTAGGTTGTTAGAGCTCAGGGGCCCTATTTTTGAATCGCTCGTATGACATAGTTTTGTCGCATGCGACTTAAGTCACACTCGTCTTCCAAGTCTCATGACACCGTTTTTCCGTATTTTTGAATCGTTCGTTTCCGGTGCTGCGAATATTAACGAAATGTTGGATTTTATCCGTTCCACGCAGAATCTAGAGAAAACTGGTAATTACCGCAACGAAAACGAAACGTAATATCAATGTTTCTATTGGCTGTTACATAAATATCTTTGTTTTTAGTAGAAAAGAATATCGCTCGCCGTGCCATATCGCTCGACTGCAAACGAGTGCCCTCACCCACTCGTTGCGGTCGAGCGATTCAAAAATATGGAAAGTCAAATGTCGAACGAAAATCAGTAGAAACCAATCACTCTACGCCAGCCGAACGATTCAAAAATAGGGCCCCAGGTATTTCCGGTTCAACGGTTTTATTACTTGTGGTTCTACACCTCTATAAAGTAGGTGTGGACTGTGGAGGCAAACTAAACAGCGCTGAATTTTAACCACATTTTCTGAGTGCGTCTGTACTGGTGAGGAAAATCTTTTGTAGCAACTCTGAAAGTGTTCGTTTTTTATCAAAATAATCAAAAGGGTAATTAATAATAGTACATTACTGCCGCGGTATATAATGACTGCGTTGCTGGCAGCGATTATGATGGCCGAGAGCGGAGCTTAGCGCAGGTCCAGGCCGTCACAGCGCGGTCAGCATTGCAGCCCTTGATGGCCAAGCTGAAATAAAGGCCGAGACCGGAGGTCGAGGCCTTTATAGCGCGGACAGCAAGGGCTGCAATGATGACCAAGCTTGAAGGCCGAGAGCGTAGTTAAGCTTAGCTCGAGGCCATCATAACGTGGCCAGCAGTGCAGTCATTGTGGACCAAGGCTTGTATAGTGCTTTACTCAAAAATGCGAGTACTACCTACTACTATAGTGGGTACGTATAACCTAATTTCGAAAAAAATACAAAAATGCAAATATCTCAGAAACGGTGCGTCGGAGCCAAAAAATAAGGTTTTTTTCGACCCCCTAAGGTATCCCAGAAGTGGTCAAAAGGTATTTAATGAAAGGTCAAAAAACGGTCAAGTGCGAGTTTTTTATATTTTTCCGTACAAATTTTACATAAAAATACAAATATCACCTGTGTAATAGGGTTTTCTCCCCTCAATGTACAATACCCGCGCAGATAAAGAATGGGATTGAAAATGGCGGCTCACCGCGTTTACCACAACGAGTGTGACCGAGAGAGCGATAGGTGTGGCGTTCTATATTTGAAACAAAACTCGACAATAATGGATTCTCAAAGGAAATTGCTGGTAGCTAAAACAAGATAATAATGAAATCTCATACAACTTTGCCGCGTCACCATCGGAGGAGCGCGGCAACCCCGACTTTGCTCAAAGAAGGTGGTCAAAATAATGACCATATTACAAGCATTTTTGAGTAAATGATTTTTGAAGATAGAATTTGAAGCTACAGCGTTGAAGTCAATTAATTCTTCTTAAATCATCTGCTTTCGCCATTAAAAGAGGTTACTAAAGATAAGCAAAACAGGTTGCCAATAATAGTACAGTAGCCCGTAGAACATTTAAATCACCAAAAAGGTTACCGTTTGCCGTTGTGATATAGTTATTTATTACGAAATTATAGATACTTTAACCCAAGTTTTACAGATCGCAACCTGCCGTAACCTATATTTGTATATCTCCGAAAATGATATTTTTTATTTTTCGAGGTTTACCACATAGTTTAGCTATTGTCGTGTTCTACAGCTTGGTTTGATTCCCACACATAAAAGTAAGACTATAAAAAGTAGCCATACACAGATTTAAGACCTGATGAAAATGGTTGGACTTTATTTGGTCTTAAATCTGTGTATGATCACTTTCCATAGTCTTACTATTATCAGTGGCAATCAAACAAATCTGTAGAACACGACAATAGCTAAATCATGAAGTAAACCTTGAAAAATAAAGAAATATCATTTTTGGAGATATGCAAATATAGGTTACGGCGGGTTGCGATCTGTAAAACTTGAGTTAAAGTATCTATAATTTTGTAACAAATAACTATATCACAACGGCAAACGGTAACCTTTTTGGTGTATTAAATGTTCTACGGGCTACTGTACTATAACTATCATTTGTTCTGTGCCTATATAGGAAAATATATACAAATTCTGCAGGTCTATTACATAAAAACAATGGCGATAAGGGGACGATTTTCGCCCCACTCCTTGACACTATTAACTCACGAATAAGGTTCAATATGACGACGATTTGCGTCCGATTTTTGCTATTCTTTAGTAAATATTTAGTACCGGTACTTTGTACTATTATGTATTCTGTGGTACCGGGCAGAAGCAGAAAAGCAGTAGTAACTTGTAACTCTACTATATTATTTGTCTACAAAAACCATCACTTGTGACCATGACCATCAGCAATTTTTAATGTCCCCACTACTGGGGCACAGGTCTTCGTTATGGGTAGGAGTATGGGCCAAAATCCACCACGCGGGCCCAGTTCTGATTGGTGGGTGTCAACGACTGCAAATGCACCCTGTACCAACGGCTGTTACGTGCCTTCTAAAGCACAGAGGAGCTCAAAATAATACATCTTTGGTCACCCATCCCATGACCGACCCTTGTGAAAGTTGCTTAATCTCTGCAATCGCTGGGCCAAGCGCTAAACTACTGCGCCATCGAGCTCCTCCTGTATTAAATAGTCGTGCTTTTTAGGGTTCCGTACCAAAATGGTAAAAAAGGAACCCTTATGGTGTGACTCAGTCTGTCTGTATGTCTGTCACAGCTGGATATTTCGAGAACTATCAACTTGAAATTTGGAATAGTTTAATATGACATTTGCCCAACTATTTTTCAAATAAGAAATAAATAAAAAAAAAAATCTTTTTTACTACAGGGCCTGAAAAGGGGTCTTAAAAATTTGAAGTGGGGCTACTAGGGTATTTGGGGTATCATATGAAAGAGCGCCGTTTTCACGTTTTCAATCATTTTTTTTTCTAGATTGCATAGTTTTTGGCTTATGATGAAAAATGTAAAAAAAATACCGTTCCCCCCCCCTTATCTCCGAAGTTTGCAAAGAAAAAAAATCTGAAATAATTCTATGTGATAGCAGTTTATATAAAGATTACAGGAAAAATAAAACGATGTCTTAATATAGCACATCTCTTTAGAAATTATCAAATTTCTAAAAAAGTTAACATTAGTTTCACTATCGGTCAAGAGATGGCGCTGACCTAAAACTGCAATACCAATTTTATTATTCTACTCATCGGTGCGCGAGTCCATCTCGCTCTTGACCGGTTTTATTTCTAAACAAAAGATCAATTCCTCACGTTTGAATACTTATTATGCATAGACTCGCCGCTATCAGCAACTTTACCGTCTCAAGTAAAAATCTCGTTAACTACAAATCGACAGAATGCCCCTGAGGTGCCATAGTCTTGCAGCATGCAGTATACTCAGGTGAATTTAAGATTTCGAGAATAAAATTTATTTAAAGCGATATGAGATGATCTTAATGGCGTACTCGCTGAGCCGTGTCAAAAATCACCCTTGCGTTTATTTCTATTTTTTTAACTTTGTAGGAATTAAAACTTAGCTGTTGTATTTAGAATACTAAACTCAGTGGTGTGTGTATTAGATATGTTTTTATCTACACTCACATTGTAAATTTCCAAATATGAATTCAAAAAAGATTGTATAAACATGTACTTTTTGATCGTGGACATGTAAAATAAAAAATAGTAGTTTATGAAACTGATGCATAATGAGGGGTATTAAAACATGAGTGTGTTTAAAAACCGAGCCGTAGGCGAGGTTTTTAATAGTATCACACGAGTGTTTTAATACCTAGTTATGTACAGTTTCATACACTACTTTATCTACTCTCATACAATTTGTGATTGAACCGATTGAACCTACAAAATAAAATATCAATTATAAAAAGAGTATGATTGTTGTTGCTCGGTAGGTCGGCATTACTTATATATGTTAATTAAGACGCTTTCCGTCGCCGCATCTAAAATATCGGGTGGAGTCAAATTTTCACTCACTACTATGACATTTTTAAGCAAAACTAAAAATTAAAATCTAAAAGTGGCGCGTATTCAATTAGAAAAATAAATAATGAGATGAGTGCATTCGTGTAGATTAATCGCTACGATAAGTCATCGATCACCATAGAGTACATTTTAATTAATATTACGGCACTGCCTTCTTCTTGGATTTGCCCTGTATCGTAATGAGAAAAAAGTTATTTTATAAAATTGCATGCTTAGTATAGCGAAGGTATGTTATAATAGTTATTTATGCAACTGTACTATAACGAGGGGTATTAAAACACGAATGTGGGTTTTATAGTATCACATGAGTGTTTTAATACCTATTTATGTACAGTTGCATACAAGACTTTGTCTACACCCATTTTTTTATTTTTCTTGTTTTTATTAGGGAAACAATCAATATTTTAATACATATGGATTAAAAACACCCATGATATTTATCTAAACCCATGATATGTATCCTCTATAAAGGTTTTGACTTTGACTTTGTCTTTGACTTTGACTTTTCTCTCCCTCCTCGTCATTATATCTTCCGCAAGAGTGTTATAATGTTGTACTGAATTTCATAATACAACGCTCGCACGTGGGCGCGCGGCGCTGCAGGACCAGCTCTCGCTCGGGATATTGTAATGATGGCAGTAAGCTAACTGTTCCAGAACCCCTTACAGAGGATTTAAAGCATGGGTGTAGATAAAATAGCTTTTTAATTTTTTTTCGGTATTGCGTGTATAAAGTATGTCAATAGTCAATATAAATTCGATTTGAAATTCATAATTAGAATTTTACGATATGAGAGTAGATAAAAGCCATTACAGTTCAACAAAACTATCGAGTGTGCATCATAAAATAACTTTTTAATTTTTATAGCACACTTTTAAGGCCCCCGGTAACGGTCATTTGCGATTGTCAATTTTTCCGCAAATGATGGTTTCAAATGATGAGCAATTGATGCTCCAATTAACGGCGTATCATTCGCCGTCAATCGTGCAGCGCTCAGTTCATTCATGATCTGTTGCGGAAAGACGTGTCGGTTATTAAAATGATTTTAAACGCAGACAAGGCATTTTTTGCAATAACTCTTGCTGTGGCTTTAAAAAAAAACAGAAAAAAATCCAGACAATGAGTCTAAAGAATGGTTTAAATAAGTTTGATGGTATCTATCTACTATACCTATTTTATTTGGCATCAGGGTTTTTGTAACACGTTATATAAAATGTCGGCTTTCTTCACTTCTATACGCTAGCACAGAATAAATAATAGTAGGTACTGGCGTAACTCTAGTACCTACTATGATTTTTTATTATGTACCTATTTATCCTGTGATTCCGTGTCAGTGAGAGGGTGTACCTCCTCTTTCTTGATAGTGGTCGAAACATCTCGGGTAATTAGGTAGGTTTGAAATACCTATTATAAGTAACGTAGGTAGGTATGTACGTGTTTAATTTAAGAATATTAACTTTATGGTTTAACTAGCGGCCGCCTGCGGTTTCACCCGTGTGGTTCCCCTTTTCGTAGAAATATCGAAATAAAAAGTATTCTATGTTTTAATATAGGCTATCTACTATCTGTGTGCCAAATTCCAATCAAATCTGTTCATTAGTTTTTGCGTGATTGAGGAACAAACATCTAAACATCCAAACATCCAAACCCACAAGCTTTTACAAATATTAGTAGGATTCCTATTATTTTTATAGGTACACACGACGGCACGTCAGACTATACATGTTGACCTTGAGACCGCCTTTATGCTCTACGTAATAAAAGCTGTTTTCGCAGTTTTACTGTATAACCTGATGTGCTGTCGTGTGTACAGTACAATGCAACGCGAATGTTCAAAAGTGTATGTATCTTTATTATACAGTAATTACTTTAAAATAAAGATATACCTACCTAGTGTAGGTACCTCCCTAGATGAAATAAACATTTTGGAAAATAAAGGACACATTTTACTAACAATTCCCGACTCTTACCTCACTGTTTTCAGTGATATTAATTATGGACATTTGGTTCGATAAAAACAAAAGTTCATCATAATAAATAATAATAATACTTAGGCGTTGGCTTAGGTACCTATATATATGTCAGTAGAGGCGCCAGACAGATCTACTTGCTCTTTCTATTTTATTTCGATCTTTGATGTGTTCTCAGAGTATTAATATTTTTTTTTTAATTGCTTTTCTGTATAGTTCGGCTTATAAATTCGTAGAGCTTTTGCAATATTTTGTAATGCCATGGAACGTTTATTTTTGTCCATCTAATCTTTATTTTTTATTTTCCACAATACTGGATTATGAATAGAATAGAATAGAAATAGTTTATTGCCTCAAAAACTACAAATTACTTACAAAATTAGTTTACAAATAACCACAGAGGCAAAAGGTAGTTAATATCGCTGTATAAGGATATTAATAGTAAGGATATTAAAGGGTAGTATTATCTCTGTATAAGGATATTAATAGTAAAACAAACACAAACAAACATCCCGCTCTGTTACTATACTGCGTCGGCTGCGGCGCGGCGGGCGGCAGCATCGCGTTCGGGAACGTCCGACATACTCGGTGACACAGTCGAAACTAAAAACGATTGTCATTCATTAGTGATGGGCCAACTTGAATTCCGACTCGGGTTGACTCGAGTTGCGGTTGTTTCGGGTCAACTCGAATATTAAAGTATTAAAGTTCGGTTATTATAAGCACGTTTTACTTCGTGATTAGAATAATAACACCAGAGGTCACATTACATCGGAGAAACACAAAAAAGATTGTAGATTACATTTACATTTCACGTGTAAGTAATGCGTTTGAACTTCCATCAAAATTCCATCAAAATCAAAAACTTTCATCAAAATTAACTATATCTTGTCACTTCACATTTTATGAAAATGTTGCCAGTACGGGGAAAATATCTCCCGCAATTTAGTTGTTCAATTAAAAGTTGAACACGTCTTAATGAGCGGTTTTCAAAAGGAAGTTTAAGAAAAAAAGTAGTACATAAAAAAGAACTAGATGGCGTTGAACAACTAAGTAGGTAGGTTTTTAAGAACAAGGCAAAGGATGAAACGTACCTAATTACTTTTTTATCATACGATTGTTGAGTATGGTAAAAGTTGTTGTTGAGTTGTTGGTTTTTTGCGTTGTGGGTTGGTTGTCATTTGGCGTGTTCCGTAGAACTTTTTTCTGACCCTTATAATTTTAAAAATCTACCTCGTTGAAGTAGCGCCATCTATCGATATAAAATTTTACTAAAATTATCAGCTGTCAGAAAACCGCTCAGTACCTAGATATGCGGCCAACTTTGTTGATTATGGGCCGATTTCAATGAAAATCGGTTTGGGGTACTATTTTGACAAGAAAACAGCAACGCAATATAAAAAAAAATATAAAAAATCCAAGATGGCTACCAACTTTTTTGTTTGTTGGGCCGATTTCAATGAAACTCGGTCTGGGGTAATATTTTGACAAGAAAACAGCAACGTAATGTTAAAAATGTAAAAAAACCCAAGATGGCTGCCAACTTTTTTGTTTGTGGGCCAATTTCGATGAAACTCGGTCTGGGGTAATATTTTGACTAGAAAACAGCAACGCAATGTTAAAAATATAAAAAACCCAAGATGGCGGCCAACTTTTTTGTTTGTGGGCCAATTTCGATGAAACTCGGTTCTGGGTAATATTTTTACAAGAAAACAGCAACGCAATATTAAAAATATTAAAAATACATGATTGAGGCCAACTTTTTTGTTTATGGGCCGATTTCGATGAAACTCGGTTCGGGTACTATTTTGACAAAAAACAGCAACGCAATATTGAATATATAAAAAGTCTAAGATGGCGGCTAACTTTGTTGTTTATCGGCTGATTTTGATGAAACTCGGTTTGGGGTACTATTTTGACAAGAAAACAGCAACGCAATATTAAAAATACAAAAAATCCAAGATGGCGGCTTACTTTTTTGTTTGTGGGCCGATTTCAATGAAACTCAGTTCGGGGTACTATTTTAACAAGAAAACAGCAACGCAATGTCAATGTTTCACCGTCATCTCAACCCTTTGTCATTTTTAACATTGCATTGCATTCCTGTTTTTTGTCAAAATAGTGCCCCAAACCAAGTTTCATCGAATTTGGCCCACAAACAGCAAAGTTTGCCACTGTCTTGGACTTTTTATATTTTTAACTTGCGCTACTGTTTTTTTTGTCAAAATAGTACCCCGAATCGAGTTTCATCGAAGTTGGCCCCTAAACAAAAAAGTTGACCGCCTTCTTGGATTTTTTATATTTTTACACGACTGCCCAAGAAGGAAGGTATATGTGTTCAGGGTTCATGTATGTTTGTGGGTATATGAGTTTCTTTATTCCATCATAACTTCTAAATGGCTCGATAGATTTGAATGTAAGGGGTATCGTTCGAATCTTTACCTCATTCTGTGTGACACTGGTTATAATTTTTTTGAAAAAATATAATGGCGACTGTACCACGCCATTTTCAAATGTGAAAAAAAAACTTTTTTTTTCTTCAATTATTACAATATGGGTATCAAATGAAAGGCCTTAATGAGGCCACATTTCAAAACTGTATAATTTGTCACTAAAATGTACGAAATAAAAATAAATAAATTAAAAAAATATTAAAAACACGACTGCCTCGCCAAAAACGAACTAAAAAGTTAAATAACAAGTGTCTTTGCAGTGGGGGACCTCTTTGATAAAAAATGTTCCACAAAACGGTCCCCCGACTGCAAAGACACTTGTTATTTAACTTTTTAGTTCATTTTTGGACGGGCAGTCGTGTTTTTAATATTTTTTTAATTTTTAATATTGCGTTGCTGTTTTCTTGTCAAAATAGTACCCCAAACCGAGTTTCATCAAAATCGGCTCATAAACAAAAAAGTTGGCCACCATGTTGGATTTTTTATATTTTTAACATTACGTTACTGTTTTCTTGTCAAAATAGTACCCCGAACCGAGTTTCATCGAAATCGGCCCACAAACAATAAAGTTGGCCGCCATCTTGGATTTTTTATATTGTTAACATTGCGTTCTGTTTTCTTGTCAAAATAGTACCTCAAACCAAATTTCATCGAAATCGGCCCACAAACAAAAAAGTTGGCCACCATCTTGGATTTTTTTATATTTTTAACATTGCGTTGCTGTTCTCTTGTTGAAATAGTACCCAGAACCGAGTTTCATCGAAATCGGCACACAAATAAAAAAGTTGGCCGCTAATCTTTAATTTTTTGACATTTTTAACATTGCACAGTGGACATCTTAGTTAAAATGTTGAATATACTATATAGATTTGGGTTTAAACCCTTGCCCATCCAGTAAGCCGACACAAGTTGGCTTGCGGGTCGTAGCGGGTAGACCCGCGAGCCAACTCGAGTCGGCTAACTCGAGTTGAATTGAAACCGAGTTACGCGAATTTCTGAGTGAGTTCGCGGGTCGTAGCGAGTTGATCCGCGAGCCAACTCGGGTTAGCTAACTCGAGTTGAAACTGTGTTACGCGAATTTTGAAACGGGTTGACTCGAGTTGTAAATAAACCGAGTTGGCCCATCACTAATTGTCATTTGCCGTCAATGTGCATCAATGCAAGGCATTTGCCATCAATTAAAAGTTTCGATCATTTGCCGTCAATGGTGCGGAAAAATTGACAATCGCTTCATTTGCTCGCGTAAACGATAAATTTTTCCGTCAATGGGCGTCAATTGCGGAAAAATTTACAATCGCAATTGATCGTTACCGGTGGGCTTTACTTTTTAATTTACTTATTGGCGCGCTTAGAGCATTGCCGGCTTTGTACGGATGCCGGCGATGCTCTAAGTTGCCGCGTATGGGCTCATTGTAGTATCCATGGTCTGTGGTGCCGGGGCGCGCCATATTTAACGTAATACAAAAAGTATTTACTTCAATTTTTACATTTTGTTGTACTGAATATTCATGCTAAAAATTTTCTAAGTCTATGTGAATTTCATAGGTTTTTTATTCTTACTTTAAAATCTCTGATAGCAATGAATTGATGAAAATTTGCCTCCGCCCGATATTTTAGATGCAGCGACGGAAATCAAAGAGAATGTAAAATCACTACGTTTTATTACTCATGTTAAAGGTACCTAATACAAGCAATGTCTTTCTCTCTCTTTTTTAACGTTGATCTTTTAGTTAGTTAGTAGGTTCAATCCCAATTGTGTGAGTGTAAATAAAGTAAGTAAAGTAAAGATAAAGTATTGTATGAAACTGCACATAACTAGGTATTAAAACACTCATTTGATACTATTAAAAACCTTGCTTACGGCTCGGTTTTACTATGCATCAGTTTCATAAACTACTATTATTGCATTTTTTTCCTTCAGTTTCATTCTTATAATTATTTTATATTTTATATTATTGGTGCAAAGTGTAAACATGACTTGAGGCAACGTTTGGTTATAATAAGATTGTCATAAAACTATAATCACTCCTATAAACGAGCAGAATTTAGACCTTGCATATTTAAAAAAATAACATAAACTCAATAATAAATGCTACAAAAAATGCTATAATTAAAACACATCAAATTTTAACACTTCAACGCCTGCAAAATGAAACATAATAGATTTTCTATGTTGTCCGGCCACATGCGGCCGCGCGGGCAATGAAGAATTAAAAACCGTCATTATTTACCGTTTACAACTGCCAATAAATTTCAAGAACCCACTTTCTACAAGCTGAATGAGAAAAAAAAGAACATTTTTCAACAACAGCTTGTCATTGAAAGGCAGCCTTTCAATTACTCAATCATTTTGTAAACACCGGCTGTATGTTTCCAAAATTTACTCCTCTGATTACTAAACAATTTCGCTCGAAAGCGTATTTTTTCTGCCTACTTCAGCATTGTAACATTGTATAATGAATCTCAACATTTTCGCCACCGTTCTTGTTATTTATGGGGCTTTATATGTTACAGCTAAAGTTAAAAGCAGTGCAAGAAGAAACGCTCTGATTGATCACACGAAACTTACAGATAGCTTGGTCTTCCCATATGTTGTGGCTATTTTGAAGAAATTCTCGTATTTCAGTGCTGGTGCTTTATTGGATGATAGATGGGTACTGACTGCTGCTGATTCTTTTTATTTGTAAGTATTATTTTTTCTATAGAATAGAGTAAAATCTTAGAATAATAACACCTAGAAGCCGTGTCCTCGTATGCAAAGTGAGGCAACTAATACCAAGCCAGAATGGCTTAGTTTTCAAATTTATATCCTTCATACGTTAACTAATCGTAACTGAAACCCAATAATATAATAATTAGTCTTATAAATGTAAGAAAATTGAAACTGTTTTGTACTTAATCGGTATGATTAGGGAATAATGTAGAATAACAATCTGAAATCGGAGCCATTTTGGCTGTTTTAGTTGCCTCACTTTTGACAGTGCAATTTGTAGAAAACTATATCGTTCTAGGTGTTATTATTCTAAGAGTAGAATAGAATAGACAAGCATTTATATAACAACACATCTTTATAAGCAACTTTAGTTTACAATAATGAAAAATTGTTAACTTAAAATTAAGTAGTACTGTACAACATAAGATTTTTTGTATTTTATTCGAAAAAAAGGGGAGATGTAGCAGTATTTAATCTATCAAAAACTATAATAACATCAAATCAAATCAAATCAAATCAAATCATTTTATTCACAAAAAACAGAGTGCATACAGTTGTTATTGGTTACATTCCGGTTCTCTGCCTTGCCATAGAAAAGGCATGTGAAATGTCAATTAAGAGTAGTAAATTAAATACGATTAAACAAATTAAAATTACATGCGATGAGAATAATTCATTTTATGTCAATTTTTGAATTTAGAAATTCTTCAATTGTATAGAAACATTTATTTTTTAACCATGTTTGTAACTTTTTTTTAAATATAGGTAAACTAAGCTCCTTTAATTTTCCATTGTCTGTGCCTATGACGTTTCCGTTTCCTCTTTTGCTTTGCAGCGAGCACACCATCTTTTGTGTAAGATTATTATTTAAATAATGAACGCCCAATTTGCCTCAGCCTGCTGATTGTTATTTATATTATTTGTTTTTCTATAGTTAGGCACCATCTTATTTGTATGTTCCTTTATTTGACTATGTACAATTTTGATTATAAAAATCTATCCAAAAATCTCTAGACTTTTTTGAATGAATTTTCGCTTATCAGAAATTGTTTTTAAGCTTTATTTTTAATAGCGGCCGCCCGCGGTTTCACCCGCGTGGTTTCCGTTCCCGTAGGATAATCGGGATAAAAAGTACCCTATATTTTAATCTAGGCTATCTACTATCTGTGTGCCTAATTTCAACCAAATCCGTTCAGTACTTTTTACGTGATTGAGGAACAAACATCCAAACATCCAAACCCACTAACTTTCACATTTATAATATTAGTAGGATGTAATCATCATTGTTATCAGTCTTACGATGTCTACGGCGTCTTGGAACATAATATTTTAAAAGAATAGAAATACCTTTTTATAATTGTCCTACTCGTACAGAGTTATCATCTTGTCAACATCCCAAACATTAAGGTCAATTAGTGTCAGTCCATGAAACTGAACTTTCTCCTAGGAAATTTTGGTCGTCCCTTATATGGATAACTGAAACATGTTTTTATATATTTGGCCTTATGTTTAGTTTTTTAGTTTCGTGGACAAAACACATCCTAAAGATTTGGATGGTCACTAAAATATAATAACCCTGTATAAACGAACGAACGAAAATAAACAAACACAGTTAAGCTTCAAAAACTTGTAAGTCAATGAACTCAATCAATTTTAAACTTTGTCCCTTATTACCTGATTGCAAGGAAAGGGTTATGTTTTCCGCGCGTATCTTGTATGTATGTTTGTATGTAATATTCTTTATTACCTCATATCTTTCAAACGGCTAAACGGATTTATATGTTTAATATATCGTTAGATTTGTCTTGTTAGCCCAAGCTTTAAAAAAAGAACATGGCAGCTGTACAATGCCATTATAGGAAGTGAAAAAAGTTTTTTTCTTAGAATACTGCAATTTGGGTGTCTATTTAAAGGGTTTATCATAAGAATTTCAAAACGATATACCATGACCGTAATATAGTATAAGTAATAACTAAAAAGATATAAATAAAGACCAGTCAACTGAAAAGATGGAAACAAGGCAACCTAATAAAATGCATAGAATTCAAATTATTCATAATGTCACTTTCTATATGCATGCTTCCAACTGCATGTTATTAGGTTGCCTTATTTCCATTTTTCAGTTGTCTTTTTTACTCTCATAGGTTGCGAGAATCATCAAGAACACTAAGAGTTCGTCTTGGAAGCATCAACTACAAGAAAGGAGGCGTTATAACACCGATAAAAACTATCGAACTCCACCCATTCTTCGACGATAGTAAACCAGTGTATGACGTCGCGTTGTTAAAACTAGCCTTTAGAGTACGGCTGATACCGAGCTTGTATCCTATAAGGCTGCAGACTACAGTGAGAGATGTGACGTCAACGCATTTTATAGTGACCGCTTGGCAGCCAACGTTGGTAAGCTAGACAATACACCGTGGGAGTGTGACGTCACATTTTGGGTAAAAACATTTGAAGCAAGCAAGTTTCTCTTCTTGAGACATGGAATTACATTCAGGATTAAAACAATTCGGCATAATACTTATTCCTAACACCTAAATAATTCAAAAAGTGCCAACGTTGTGCAAGGAAACTGTAAGTACCCGAAGTACTTACAATTTCCTTGAGTCTTTGTTTTTACCTAAATGTACGTCACAGATATAAAAATCAATCAAACGAATTAGAGACGGGAAAATTCCATTTACAAGTAGGGCGGTGTGTCAACATATTTTTTTCACTGGGTAGAATGGACAGTACCTATTAGGGTATTTTTACACGTAATAATCTTGAAACTACTTATATTTGATGCAATAAAAGTTGGCAACCCAAGTACCTATATAAGGGAAAACTAAACAGTTAAAAGATACTACGACGATCGAGGTCAAGCAGTTCGTTCATCGGTTTTCAATTTGTCAGTCCTGGGTTCGATCCCCCGTTGGATTAATTTAAAAAACGAACTTTTCTATAATGTCTCAGGTCTGGGTGTTTGTATTACTATTGTTTTCTCAGATTTCCATAATACAAGTGCTTTATGTATGTGGAATTCTGTGGCCCTACCATGAGTTGTTGCAAACTGTTTACGTTACAGTAAACTATCGTTTTCTCTCTTTCACTCGTATTGACTGTGAGCGGTATATCCGACAGTTTACTGTAACGTAAACAGTTTGCGTCAACTCATGGTAGGGCCACTGATGTTTTTCAATAGGTATTTATTTAGTCATTTATACTCGTTGCTTTGAGCATCAAAAGAGTTTGTTATACTTAATATTTACTTAAAACCATATTATAGCATTTTAACAAAAACAAAAAACAGCGGCCAGTCTCAATGAATGAATTAAAACAAAGAAGAATACTATCCGTATCCCACCTGCACCCGGTAAACGCAGGAGAATGTAATAAGGAACTAAATTCATTGGACGTAAACGACAAGGACACGATTATGTGCCTTGACCCTGATTCCAAGACCGATCCTTGCTGGGTAAGTTTTCAACGTACATCAATAACGTTATTATATTAAAGATGCTTTTTCTTTCTTAACAAGAGTACAGTTCCATTCAAACTAAATGGCGGTCGTGAAGTTAGCCACTATGCGCGTAGCTTAGCCCCGGCCACAATTCACCCCTACCAAATCGTCTCGCGCTGTGTTCCGAGCCGCCATCATCAGAATAGATAAGTAGAAGTACTACCGTACAGAAAGGTCATTCTCTGCCCCGTCTCAGAATCAATTACTTTACCTTACCCTGCGAGTTCGTTATGCTCGTTTAGTCGTGTTTGTCAACGTCAACTTATTTAGATATTCAAAGCAATGCGTCGTAACTTTATTTACCAAAAAGTTCGAATCATAATTTGAACGCCGCTCATACAGTACAAACTGCACTGTGAGCTAGGGCTAACTCTAGGGACTTACACAGTTTCGCGAGTATAAAAACGTCATTTGACGTCGTCTGTTTACAATGGCGCTGTTGTATGGAGTGTCTGGGGCGTGCCGCCATTATAAGTTTGAATCGTACTGTACGCGGACTTATTAGGGTTTCCTAGGTTGACGGTGCCGTCATATGACAGCCGTAATTTAGCGGCGTAGAACGTTGAATATGTAAACAATACGACGCGCCGGAGTAGAACGGCGGCACGGCTGTATTGTTTACATAGACAACGTTCTATGCCGCTAAATTACGGCCGTAATATGACGGCACCGTCATCCTAGGAAACTCTAGCTTTAGGCTAACAACGGTATTATTTTGGTATACGCTTGCAATTTATAGAGTAACAAAATAGCTTTAGTTAGTGTGCAGTATGATCATTGATTCGGGCGCCAGTTGCCAGGCAAAGGTGGGGGTGAGAGTGATGTGATTGAGCAATTGAAGTTGTGCAATTTATAGAGGTCTGGATCAGGGGCTGTATTATGACCTCTTATTTCCAGTCAGTTTTCTGACTGGCTATCAATCTATCTCTTTTATTTGCTATACAGCGAGAAAGAGATGTCACTACAGCAATTTATAAACCTGGCAGGATTTAAGAGCTCGTAATACGGCCTCTGGTCTGCCATATTGTGCCCGGATCAATTAATAATGATAGTATGGCACACTAACTAGAAATCCCTCTAAATTTATAGAGGGATTTTGTTCCTCTATAAATTGCAACGGTATTTCTGTAGCTAGCTCTTAGGTATTTAGTTAGACTATTGTCTTTGGTATGCCAAAGACTTATTGGCTCAAAATACATCAAAACTTTTCAGAGAGATACGGGAGCGCCTGTTGTTCTAAATGGGGTCTTATGGGGCATCGTCTCTTCTTGGCACGTCGATGACTGTAATCTAGAACCTGGACCGACCTTCGTGAACCTGGTGGCTGCGAAGAACATCAGCTCCTGGATACACTCCACCACCCACAGCCACAAGTGGAATCAGACAGCTTATATCAACTTCGAAAGAAGTCGAGAAGATTATAGTTATGAATAGAATAGAATAGAAAACGTTTATTAACAACATACAAGCACAAAGTAAACCTTTATAAAAATAGCCAATAATTTATTTGAATTATTTGAATGGAGATTAAAAGAAAAAAGTGAGACTTACTTAACTGTTATAACTTTGTATCGACAGCAAGTGAAAAACTTCTGTTAGTCAATATTAGTTACTGTTTAAAATTAATTCTGATTGTAAGTAAACAATGTCCAAAGCACTGAGGTAAAATGTAGTCAAGTCAGAAGTATCTTAAGCCCTCTATTGTCACATGAGTAAACGTTTTTTTACACGACTGCCCAAAGCAAAAAGAGTGTATATGTGTTCAGGGTTCATGTATGTTTGTGGGTATGTGAGTTTCTTTATTCCACCATAACTTCTAAATGCCTGAACTGATTTGGATAAATGGAGTATCGTTAGAATCCTTATAGCATCCCGAGTGACACTGGCTATATTTTTTTATAGAAAAAATCAATATGGCGACTGTACGACGCCATTTTCCAATGTGAAAATTTTTTTTTCTTCTATTATTACAATATGGGCATCAAATGAAAGGCCTTGATAAGTACATTCAAAAACTATATAATATGTCACTAAAATGTGTGAAATAAAAATAAATCAATTAAAAAAATAATAAAAACACGACTGCCCTGCCAAAAACGAACTAAAAAGTTAAACAACAAGTGTAATTGGAGTCGGGGGACCGCTTTGATAAAAAATTGTTCCATAATAAGGTCCCCCGACTGCAATGACACTTGTTGTTTAACTTTTTAGTTCGTTTTTGGCAGGGCAGTCGTGTTTTTAATATTTTTTTAATTTATTTTGTTTTTTACTCATGTGCTATTGTTTTGAATAAATACAAAACAAATCACGGACTTATCCTTTCGGAACGTTCTGTCCGTTTCCCAAAACATCCGTTCCCTTCACTTCCTTTTCCCGACTAATCGTTTCTCGATATAAGTGTTTCCCAAAATGTGCTTATCCCAAAAGATAGGTTTGGCTTGATATCCGTTTCCCAAAAAGACCTAATCCCGAAAATTAAGTTCTGGCGTTCTGGATGTTCAGAATGACCCAGAAGAACTGGTAATCTGACAACTTCATTGAGGATTGATAGTTTCTGAGCGATCGATTTTCGATCTGTCAAGCTTTTGTCAGTTGTCTTTACGGACTTTAAATCTTTAAGAATTAAGAATTTTAGATATATATTATCATTTTTCAGTTATTTATTTATTAATCAATGTTAATTGTAACAAATAATTATGAATGTAATATCTGGAAACCGTATTACTTATTTGTAACTATCGTTCCATCTAACCAAAAATTAACGATAACTGTCAGACGTTCTATCTTGACACTTATATCTGTTCTGTGATCTTGACTTGACAGTAAAATTGTATGATATGTAACTTGAGAGACAAACAATTTTTTTTATTGTAAACAGTTTATTTGTTTACATATTTGTAACTGCTCTACTAGTTCAGTAAAATTACGGGGGCTAGTATGACGAAATAGAAATAATTTGCAATAGCGGTCTTTCTTCTTTTGATCGTTAGATTAAATGGCTATCATTTTGTAAATAAATCCAACTAATTTTCACTATTTTTTTTTTTACTTTACTAGACCAAAATATTAATTTATTTAATTGCTTTAGCAAAATTGCTAATTACATACATTCTTTACTTTTTGCTTGATTTGGAACTATAATTTGATTGTGAATGTAAATCTAACAAAAAAAAAGTAACAACTACGTTGTATTTTTTGTATTCGTAAATTTAGTTGGATTCGTAAATATTAGTGTAATCACATCAAAGTCAGATTGCAAAATTACAGCTTATTATTTTATGTTTTGCGAACCCGTAATTTTACTGAACTATAAGGTAACTGCTGGATTAGAAAATTTTAAGTAAATTAAATTTATATTCGTTTAATATAAATAAACTTGATTTCAAGTTAAATATTTAGTAATGATTGATGATGATTGAAATTTATTATTTTCAATAAAGTTTTATAGCACATATGATATATCGGACATAAAATTATGGCATTCGGCGATACTATTGTTTACAATTACTGAAACGAGTAAGTAATGTTTTGAGAAAAACTTGCAATTTTCGAAAGCTTCTAATTATATTCACATTCCATATAAGTATAAATTAATCTTAAATGCACTATAACTGCATTTAAGATAAATTAAACTATAAATTGTATGTGAATATAATATTTGAAGCATTTGAAAATTGTAAGTTTTACTTAAGTCATTACTCGTCTTAATGCGGGGGTACCTTACCTAAGCGGAGCTTTTATTTTAAAGACTCAAAACAGATAAATGAATACGCAATCAGAATATGAACATCAATGACTCAAGAGTGAGAGTTTAAAGTACAATATACTCATGCATATGACCAGCGTCATAGCATAGTGGTTGGCAAGGGAGGCGGTTGCCTAGGGCGCAACCTTTAGGGGGGTGCACTTTGCTGACCCAGGGTTACATCACATCTTGCCAAAGCAGGGCGCTTTAAGACTGTGCAAGTGGCGCTCATGACCCTAGCTTCGACGCTGCATATTTAAATCCTATTAAACTCAAATCCTTTCATGGTCTAGTAAAGTAGACAGATTAGCCCACCAAGGTTTCACCAAGTTTGACAATTTCTTTCTTTAGCTCTTAAACCTGGGGTATGATGATGTTGAGTCCACACACACACACACACACACACACACACACACACACACACACAATTCAAAATTTATCTTTTGTTATCAAAAATAGTTTTTAATGTGTTATTTGTGCCTGATAGATAAGTTCAAAGTTTGAGCTAATATAACTGCGACACAGTCCTAGACCTAGACTAATGCGGTTATTAACGTTAATTATGTTCTGTAAACATATTATTATAGCACAAATAAAGACTAATTTTAATATTATTAAAATTTCATCATGATTGCCTGATGTTTGAAATTCAATTTACTTGTAAGTGCTATAAATACTGTCAGTAAAAAATGGAAACTCATTTTTTCACTTCTTACGAATTGCCAAAAAATAAAATTCTTACCTATTTATATAATTTACTAAATGCTGTCAAAAAAAACACCTGAATTCCCAATTTTTATCGTTAAAAACAAATTTCCGGTACACCGACATGCGACATTCAATTTGTTCTTCGTTTATTTGTATTTAATAGACCGTACAAGCGTAAATCTTTCATGTTTTCATACAAGCGTTTTTTCTTTAATAAGTCCATTAAAGCTTGTTATATCAAAAACGTTTTGTAAAACAGTCTTGTTACATTGCTTTTGCTGAATCATTAACTTTCTTCACGTCTAACAATTTGTAATCATTATAATTTAAAGGTGTTCCAAAACTGCGAATTGCATTGAGGGAAAGTACCTTAAATATTGAAGATGGAAAATTTTATTGAAAGAAGACTTCATTTTGTAAAGGAAAATAATTGGAACTGCATTAACCAGTAGTGGAACCAGTTTTCTGAAATAAATGTTATTTATTATTAAAAGATATGTTTTTATTGCGTATAAGATACGTAATAATTAAAATATAAATGTTAAATTTTATGATCTTCCTTTTGTTTAAGATGCTGTATTATTCAAGAAAAGGGATTCTCAATCCTTTTCAATCGGTATCGTAAAAATATACGATTATTTACATTAAAGTTTTATTTTAGTGAAATTTCCTACCTTCAATATTTAAGGTAATTTCTCTTTATGTTACAAAGTTTTGGGACACTCTGTATATAATGGTTAAAATTAAGGCCTACTCAAATCTGACCGGTATCCTGTACCGGTGGCAGTAACGAATTAACGATATCCCGATGGGTATGCGAATAACGCGCTGTTTAAACCATAACGGAACTTTACCGTTACCGGAGGCGGTGACGGTACTGGCGCGCGACGCGAGCACTGCGGGCGGGCGGCGCGGGGTGCGGCCGCGGGGCCGCGGGGGAGAGGAAAAGTTTCGATCGAACACGCGGTACTTACCGTGTACCGATCCGTTATGTGGTTCTGGTTTCGCAACAGCTTCGGTAATGCCATACATAATTTTATTTTTTTATTTAACCATTTATTTCAGGCTACTAGGCCCATACAATATATACCTTACAGACTAACATACATAATTATTAAATAAAAATACAATCTATTTGTTTACACGTATTGAAGGCGGCGACGACGTGTTGCGCAATGCGGTGTCCGGTAACCGACCTCGAAAGCGTCGGAACAGGACACCCTTCGGCCAAAAATCTTCTTTCATCAAGGTCGACAGATGTTCGGTCGGTACCCTCACCACGAATGAGTTGAAGTTCACATTGTGGCGGGACTCCAACCGCTTGACCTTCAGACTGAATTTGGTCTTCACTCTGATGTGAAGACCAAATTCAAAAATTAATACCGGTCGGGATATCGGTCGGGTATACCGCTACCGACGTCGGTAGCGGATACTGGTCCGGTTTGAAAATGAAAATGAAAATGAAAAATTCTTTATTCAAATAAGCTCACATAATGAGTGTTTTTAAATCGTCAAATATTTTTTTTTACCCTACCACCCATTATGACGTGTTTTTACTGACAAGAAAAACGGGCGCAAAAAACTTATCAGCTTTATCAAATGGAACGATATTTACTAATATATATATCGTTTCCAGACTTTAACAAAGATTAACAAATAAATAAAATTATAATTAGATCATTACTTAATGAATTACAAATTTTCTTAATCAATTTACAGGGTTCAAGCTAAATTCAAAGTTTGAAATTATTATTCAGTCTAGGCTGTCACAAGAGAGAAAAAAAAACTTTACAATTCAATAGGTTTGAGTATGCCTTTAATACGTCTTCTAATGGTTTGTTTCTGACACCCTCAGACCAAATAAAAAAGTAAAGACGGAGTCTTCCGACAAAGCGGTGAGGCATGTAAAACTACGCCTTGGCTGTGTACATACACAGTTCACGCACACACGTGTAACGAAACTACGCCTTGGCTTTCCATATAAAACCCTGCCGCCCGGCCCCCGCCCGCCCCCTTGTGCGCACATAATGTACCATCAAAAACTGGCCTCACTTCGTTGTTTGCAACCACTGCGCAACGCTCCATCTTCCTTTTTTATTTGATCTGAGCTGACACCATACAAATTACTTTTGATGAAAACCATCTTCACTGATGATTGAGTTTTGTTTTTATCACCAAACCTTCATTATGGCATTTCACAATTACAAAAAACTGTGAGCTTGATAGATGGCGTTGATAAAAATGGGGATCAATGTGATTTTTTTACAAAGTTTCGAAGAGTATCAACACCATCTAGTGAGGCGAATACTTACTATTTTTATTTTTTAAATGCCACTTTGAAAAGTCCTCATTGTTATTACTGCATTCATCTGCTTTTTTATAACAAGTCTATAAATTGTTTCAACTGAAGGCCAACAACAAAATATAAAACCTCGCCTCGCCACGTTGCGGAAAACGAATGAACTAATTTCTTCTAGGTACTGAAAATAACTTTAACCTATAAGGGCTGATTTATTCGGGGTCAGTGTCTAAACCCAGTGATTCAGATTTTGGACCCAGTAACTGGATACAAATAGACAGGATCGGCAGTAAGTCGTACTGTGCCCGAATATGGAACGGGTGGCCAGTCAAGTCAGCTGGACTGACTTGCGAGCGAGAAGACAGCACTGGACTGGGTTGAAAATATGTATAGTGTCTACACGAGCCCAGTAGCTAGTCGGCGCTGGGTACTACCATTTACCTACCCCTATACTGACTGACCCCGTATCACAGAATAAATAATAGTACAAATACAGAAGCAACACTCCATAAAGTCCTTTAAATAAATAGCGACTTTTGCTCCGACACAATAAAGTGCAATTCAGATCGCGCAACGCTAATGGCCTATAGTTATATTCACCTAGTAGTTGCCTCTCTGTCTATCGCATGCTCTTACCTTTTCTGATGACGCAACATTAGGGTTGTCTTCGTGTAAATGGACTGTGTAGCATATATCATAATTTCTTGATTTTGACATCCGTACACGGTACAGTAATGTCGATTCGACATTGTTACTATTATAAAGAGACAATACCTACGCAGGCAGTAAAATGCCGCGCGACTACACAGGCGGGCGTGTGGCGGCCCTCTTCTCACTTGTTCGTTCGAACGAACGGCTAGCGGTAGGTGCTTATCGCGCGACCTTGAGCGAGTGATGGAGGCCTACCCGTATAAACCAGGCACAAGAACAATAGAGACCACAAAAGAATTTTCTTGTTTTGCTGGTGGGCCCACGTGGTAATGGCCCATCCTTTTTATCCACCCTTAAAAGGAGGACTATGTTCCAGCGGAGAGGACATTGCAGTCACTAATGATGAAGATAAAATCAATTTGATACTAGGCGATCCCATAATGACTTGGCCTGATATATTTCTAAACATGATCAAACATTTTAGACTGCGGTATAGGAATCTTTGACTCTTTTAATAATCTGCTATGAATCTTGTATCAACCTGCATTTGTTAGTTTGAACGCGACAGCCAATCAAAGAGGACGTGTAGATAGTTTTTTGAAATTGTCGAAATCGAGTATCTGAGTTTGATTAAATTCCTTTATAAGGAAGGCCATTACCCCGCTACAATCAAACAGCGTTTGGATGGCGTGTATGGCGAGTCTTCCCCTTCCTATAGCACTGTAAAGTCTTCTTATTTCCGAATTTGAAGAATGACCTACGGGGAAGAAAATTTGCTAATGATGAAGGTAATGAGCTGTTTCAGTCCAATTTGAAGGCAAAAATTCGGGCTACTTTTTTAAAGGTAATGAAATGTTGGTTCAGCGATCTAAAACGTGTGTTGTAATTAAAGCAGACTATATTGAAAAGCAATGCGGGTTTTATTTCATTTCTACTTCCACAACCCAGTTAGGCCATTTTATTATGGGACCTACCACGTATAATGTTAATAGGTATTAGCTTATCCTTACATATTTATGGGGTATTTACAGGGAGCGACTTGGCAGACTTCAGTCAATTGGCTTTGGTTAAAAAATAAAAGGTATTTATTTTATATTTTTTTACTACAGATTAGGCCAATTTAAGAAACTAATTTGAATATTTTAACATTTGGTCCCGTATTTATTTTTTTATAAATATATTTGTCGAGCGGATATGGTCAACCGGAATGACGTCATTAGTGGCATGAAAGTTTAAGAAGGAAAACCTTTGCCATCTACTAATAGAAAAAGAACGGCCAAGTGTCATTACCTGTCATAATGACTTTATGGTTGTTTGTAAACAAATAAGTTATAGTTAATATTTCTTCTATTTTATTCATTTAATCCAGTTGTGACGGTTCTAACCTACCTTCTTAATTTGCCGCAATAATTTTTGAGGTGGTAAAATTATAATAAAAATGCTTACCAGTGGAAACTCAGCTGAAAAACTTTGTAAAAACTGACACGCCCAATCTACCCAAATTGCGAAATGTATTGTATGTATTGTGTCTATTTTGGATGTAGGCTACATGGATGAAATTGTAACGATTGCTTGTGGACTGATAAATTTGCAGGATATCATAATAAACATTGTGAAAATATGTGCATACTTTATTTCTATTTACAAACATTTAATAGTAGGGATGTGGAAAAAATTACGAGATAAGTTCATCGATATACTCTGATATATCGATAGATGTTTTTACAATATTTTTTCCAAAACATTTTTTTTGTTATTACGTATGGATTCTAATAGTCGACACTATTTTGTCACTGGAGCATTTTGATTTTTTCCTACTTTTGAGTCTTAAAAATTATCGTAAAATTCGTAAAATCGAGCCAAAATTTCGCGTAGGGGTTTATTTTGCTATTTTTTATGTTTTACAATACCTTAAAATTAGAATCCATTACTTAGTCATCATCCCATTTAAATTATTTTTTTTCTGAGAAATATTACCTATATCGATATTTTTTCACTTCCACCTTCCACCATCCCTAATGCCAAGTTCATTGTCAAAATTGTCTTTGCCCTTTTTTCTTTTTTTTATTATGGCTGGGGGATCTGTATGTGATGACGTCATATGAAGGTCATTTGAAGGTTAAAGCTTTTTATTGAATATTATAAATATCTTTGAAAATATAGAATTATTTTTAAATTGAATTAGTAGACACTGTACCGAAAGCTTATTCCTCGAAATGGTTTTGAGATTTCCAGTCATGTTCAAAAAGTTATCAAAGCCATTATAGCGCTTTTTATCGAGAATAGCTTGTAAAATCGAATCGCCACTTCGTTGAAATATATAATTAGGTTTGCAATTAGATTTTACATGTGATTGTCGATAAAAAGCGCTTACTAAAGTCGCCTGCCAAGTTGCTTGCCAAGTCGACTCGTGTAAATACCCCATTAGGTAAGCCATATTAATTCTCTCCATCCAACAAGGTATGTTTAATTACCGTTACACAAATACGAGTAAATTAATTATGCGTAACATTGTTTATTCTCAGACAATAATACGTGCGATGATTGTCATACCTACGCTATAATATTAATCTAAGACTAATATTGATGTAGCGAGAGACTATCACATCACAACTCGTCGCTAAATAAAAGGGCGGCAGCTGTGACAAACTTGTCACAGTTAATGGATCGGCAGTAACTCAACTGCAATTCAATCGCATTCGCAAATCACACGAAGTAGGTATTTATTCCGAAAAAAACAAGAGCTTACTCATCATCATCATAATTATGAGCCGTTTGACGTCCAATGTTGGGCATAGTTTTTCATCATATCCACGCCCATCGAACTTGCGCTGACCGTATACAATAGCTTCCGGCGACTTTCACCCAATCATCGCTTCACCTTATTGAGGGCCTGATGGTGTTGGTGGTGGTGTTCAGGTGCTCAGGATTAAAAGCCATTTGCTGCTGAATATAATATAGATGAATATATATTGTACTTCAGTTTGAGTGACGCAGTTACTTAGATCATTTAACCAATTAAGGAGACGCCACTGTCAGGCGTATCCCTCTGTCAAACGAGAATGACCGCCGCTCATACTCGTTATATAAAACTAGTTGACCCGAGTTCCCCGCCATTCAGCTGATCATCGTACACGCGAAACGACCGGAGCTAAAAAGGCCGATTTGCAGTATTTTTTCATGTAAAAAAATATCGGAAACATTTAGTGTGCAAAAGGATAACGTTATTTTCCATCTGCTGGTATTATTTTGTCCAATTGTTTTCAAATAATGCACTAAAAATGAAAATAATTCAAAAATATTGTCAATCAAACAGTGTTGCCACTAAATTATACAAAATCCCTTTTAGCCTAATTTTTCAAGTTGAATGTATGACCAATGACACTTAAAACATCACGTTCCTTCTTAACCTGTTAATACCTATTCATTAGGTACTGTAGTGTAGACGCTTGATGAATTTATTAGGTATAGATTACTTTTTGCAAATTTATTTATTGTTATTTTTTTCTTTATCTTTATTTATTATAATCTCTTACTCAATACTTAAAAAATAGCAGGACTATTAAACTTATGTTTAAAATAGGCATTGTAGCACATGAGTAAATAAACGGAACAGAGTACAAGCTCTCAAAACTTATACCCATTCTTCAAGTGTTGACACCTGCCTTTCTATTGTCTAATTTCAAAATCTATCGCAATCGCTTTCAAGGATGTATCACATTGAAGCTTCTTCTTGACACAAATAAAAACTTACCAAAGAAATGCAGCAATGTGTCACATCCATCTGTCAAACGAAAGCGATTGCAATAGATTTTAAAATTAGACAATAAGCCCCTAGTTGCAGGTTGAAAAGTAGGGAAAATAATATATAATATATAATAATATAGTAGCCACTTTATTCCGAAAATATTAAGATAACACAGTTGAAACTTGGTAGGTAGATGTATTCTGTTAACCGCTTAACGAGTTTAACACAAAAATAAAAGATTAAGGGGGGGCTATTACTTATGGGGGATTATTACTATTCTTCTCGCTCTTTTATATTGATATCGAGGGAGTACACAATTTCGCATTTAAAAATTGTGTATTTTTTTTACGCGTTTTATTTATAGTTAGTATTAAACCATTGTCAAATTACAACTTAAAACGGGAGTTATATCGACGAGTTCCGTTGTAAAAATCTGTCAAATGAGACCGGTCGCTAGGTGGTTTCTAATTAGATAATCAGCCTGCCGGCTGACAATCCAAGTCTCCGTGCAAATATTTTCTTCTTCATTGTGACATTTGTGACCCGCGGGCTCCGTGATCTGTCGCGGGCTCCACTCTCCGTGCTTCTTTTCATTGTGACTTGCCGCGGGCTCCATTCTCTGTGCTTCTCCCCATCGTGAGTATCGTGACCGGCCGTGGGCTTCCACTACACTACGTGTGTGTTTTGAGGATTATCATAAATAAATTGTATTTTATTAAATTATATTTCTGTCTTTCACTTCTTAGATACAATTCTCCTTAGGCGATTCTACTTATCTTTCTTTTACCTCCTTAACGTTACATAATTTATTATTATAAAATATTTACGGATGTCACTAAATTTTCCCAAAATATGCCATTTTAATTTTAAAAACGGTGGCCACACTGCAGCAAAAGTAATGTTGTGACAGCACAGAAACAAATATCGATATCGACTTTATCATAAGGTACCTATGTTATTCTGGCTATAAAATATTGGAAAAAAATACTAACTTTTTTTCTGTCGAAAGAGGAATTTCGTTTTTTCTGAAAAAATACTCTATTATTTATTTTGACGGAAGCGGAATGTGACGAAAAAGGCCTAAATGTTTATATTTCAGATTTCCAAAAGATGCAATGATACGAGATGCCTCGATCCAAGCTTGTGCAAAACATGTTTCCTAAACGTACTCGCACAATTTGCTCACGCATTTTGAAGATTCCTACTGTTTTATAATACAAGCTAATAACACTAAACTCAAAACTCAAAATAATTTATTCAGTCTAGGCTGTTACAAGCACTTGTGACACAGAATACATAATAGTACAAGTCTTGTGAATGTCATAGAAGCTACGCCATCGGTTCGCAAACCCTAAGCGGGAGACCTTGTAACGAGCAGAACCGGCAAGAAACTCGTCAATGACTGCTTTTTTTCTCCCTGTATAATATTTCATACGGAGTCGTCAACATCGAAAAACGACCTCAACATTTAAAGTGAGGTCATTTTCCATCACAATAATTTTTACACACAATGGGTATGAAATGAGTTACCTACTACATATCGGATTAGTAATTGTGAGAGTAAATAACTTTCAACTAGTTGAGAATTTACTGATTATGTGACTATAGAAATTAAAATGATTGCAATAAAAAAAGAGAAATCAAAACGAGGTATTAGTTAATAATTTTATGTTTTGAGTAAGAAGTCCGATACATATTGATAATATTAAACAGAAAAAATATACGACGTCCTTAGTACAAGCAGAAAGAAGCAGACCCATTCCCACTGGCAGCACCCGTTCACAAGCATGACGCATGAACCACTTTCTTTAAAATAAGTATAACAAATAAAGATTTTTAATGTAGTTATTCCATTTTAAGGCCTACTTAAACATGAGCGGTATCCGCTACGCCCCGCGGTGCACACGCCCCACGCTCAACCCGAACTCAACTCAAACTCAACCCAAACTCAACTCAAACTCGCCTCAACCGCAGCCCACCTTGAAATACATCGCTTACAATTTTGAGTCACTGTGTAATGTTCAGGTGAGTTTAAGGTGAGTTCGGGTTGAGTTTGAGTTGAGTTCGGGTTGAGCGCGGGGCGTGTGCAGTAGCATTGACAAAATATAACGGAGCTTATTAATGTGTCATAAAACTGAAAATTGAAAGCGCTTTATTTCAAGGAGTGGGCTCCGGTTAAGTTGAGTTCGAGTTGAGTTTGAGTTGAGTTCTGGTTGAGGTCGGGTCGTGTGTTATCGTCTGAACAAAGCCTTATTTACCCCGCGGACGCACCTCGCGTCGCGCGCCACCACCGCCGCCACCGCTACCGCCTCTGATAGCGGTAAAATTCCGCTATTGTTAAAACAGCGCGTTATCCGCATACCCATTGGGATATCGTTAGCGCCACCGGTAGAGGATACCGCTGAGATTTGAATCGTCTCACTAATCTAAGAAATTATCAGCCGGTTTCTGAATTGAGAATTTAAAGTTGAGAACAACTTAAGCACGACTTAAGTATGACTCAAACATATTTTTGTTTTTGAATTAAGTTTAAGTTAAATTTGAGCATTTGAAATTGAGAATTCTCAAATGTGACAGTTTAGAACATCAACTTGTGCTTAACTCAAAATTTGCGTTTCTGAACACGATTGACAGTACTCAAATCCCGCTCACTGCAAACTTAAGCATCTGACAGTTGAGTAACCGAATCAGGATGCTTAAATCTTACTTTAATCCTGCTTATTGCTAAATTGTGGTTAAAAACATATCTGGTGACGATGCTTCATTATAACTGATGAAGGAACCTCAAATACGACAACCACGGAGACGACGAATGGCAAAAACCGGCCAAATTTTTTTCTAACCCTCGATGATGAGCAGTTCAAGGGTCTGTTTTCATTCCGACATACAATTAGAACTACCAAAAGTTGATTGTGGCATATATCATTCTACATAATATGGCTCTCGATTTAGATGATCATGTAATAGAAGTTGATGAACTCGCAGCAGAAGGAAAAGGGAATAAAGTTGAAATGCCTGTGCAAAATCAACATACACAGAATTTTGCTACTAGAACTGCAATAACTATTTTTATAGCTAAATAAGAAATATAAAATTGTATGATTTGTAACAATGTTTTTATTTTTTTTCAAATTTTTTGTTTAAATCAATAATTTTAATATAGGTGTTAAGACCTTTCACACACAAATATTGTACTGATGCCACTGTACAGATGCTATTATTGTACTGTTTTCGAATAGCAATCAATGCTTCCCTTTTTCTGAATGTAGTAGGCTCCAGTCTTCTTACAATAAATTTCTTCTTTTGTATCTGAAGAAAAAACGATAATGTTATGTAAGGTATTATTAGTTTCAATAGTAATTGTAGAGAACAAATCTAATTTTAATGTTGTATTTTGATATGTAAGTAAAAAAAAAAGTATCGTAACTGACTAGAATCTGATTTAATAAGGGTTCCTTGACCAATTTCACAACTTTTATAGATATTACTTTTTTACTGATTTTTAATAAATGTAAATTACACTCAGAATTAGTTTTTACAATTAATCAATAATACTTTAATGGATAAATTTACAATTATGTTAAATTTGGCTAAAAGCTAGCAGTCTGCCGGAAGTTCCGGTAGTGTCGATTAATTGAAGCAATGGCAGTGGGGTAGAGGGAAATAAAAGGCAGTGTGTGTGATTTGTAGGGGCTTTTTTGGTGGAGAAATTGTACAGTGTGGTTATACTGTTTATCAATAAATCTAAGTATTTTAAAAGTGGCTGTATTATTGAAGGTGCTTCCTTACAAGTCAGAAGCGGGATTCGACGCAGTATCGCGTAAGTTCACGTCCATTACTATTTTCTTAAAATATTTACTTTAAACAATGCTTCCTGATATTATACAAAAAAAATAATACTGAGTTTTACCAGTTTAATTTCGTTATGTAATATCGGCTTACCCGATAATGAGTTGTTCTAAAGAATGTGACTCAAAATAACCGGGATCGCGCCATTTTGGTTCAAGATTTTAGTTTAGAAAGCACAGGGTCTCTGTTAATAATTGCATGTTTATTTTTTTCTCTTTTCTTTTCTTTCTTTGTTAATAAATTAATACTTTATCTGAAAAATTGCCGTCTTGAATGACACTGGGTTACAGGAAGACGATTTTTTTTTGTTGTTTATTTTGGATGAAGGATGCACCGTTTTCAAGTTATTTCACTATCATAGCTATTTCAAAACCTGACCATGATTTTTTTTTTCTCTTTTTCTTTTGGGTTGGAGACAATGGATAAGATCAACAACCAGGGTGGTGATCAACGAAATCTGTCGACCCCGGCGCAGAGTCAACCCAGATTGGAACAGGACAGAGAAAGCCGTAGTCGATCGCGCAGCCTTCTCTTGAGGAGGCGCGAAGCAGAATTGGATCTCGAGCGTAGGCGACTCCGTCGACTAGAACGGCAATTAGAAGAGGACCGTGAAAAAAGCCGGAGCCGTCGTAGTGAGCAACGATGTAGAAGCAACAGACGCCACAGTGGCAACAGACGCCGCAGTGGCAGCAGGCGCCGCAGTGGCAGCAGGCGCCGCAGTGGCAGCAGGCGCCGCAGTGGCAGCAGGCGCCGCAGTGGCGGCAGGCGTCGCGATGGCGGCAGTCACCACAGCGTCAGCAGGCAGCGCTCCGAGGCCAACGGGGTGGCACCTGGAGCTGAAAACAGTCGTCGCAACACGGGCGCCGGCAGCAACCACTCACCTAGAAGGTCACGTAGCCCTATTTTTACTAGTAAAGATATTTCAAATATTATTCAGCAAGTAAAGACCGGTTTGTCATCCCCGCCGGTGGTTCAGGCCACTCAACCGAACATTCGAAGCATAGACCACCAGAATATTTTACCAAATTTTAATCCTTCTACTAAAAATCAGCGCGTAGACGTTTGGCTTAAAAAGGTAAACGAGTGTGCCTGTGTCTACGGCTGGGATGAAAAAACCACAATACATTTTGCTATGCAGAAACTCCAAGGACTGGCCAAAACATGGTTTGAAAGTTTAAATTCCATTTTGTACTCGTGGCCTCAGTGGCAGGAAAAACTTATTAGTGCATTCCCGTGCGAACAAAATTATGGCCAGGCCTTGGAGGAAATGCTGAAGCAATTGAGCCAATTGAGGTTTATTTTTATGAAAAACTTGCACTTTTGAATCAATGCGAAATTCAGGGCAAGCGAGCTGTGGATTGTATAATTCACGGAATTAGTGATAAAACCATTTAATCGAGTGCTTTGGCTCTAAGATGTTCTGAACCCGATCTCTTGCTACAGTTTTTATTGAGTAATAAGGAAACCATGGTTTCCCAATTTCCTCCTCGATTTAGGAATAGTGCCACTAACAATACAGACAATAGTCAAGGTCATAATAAGTCGTTTCCAAAACAAGCATTTAGTTCGGTTTACTGTTTTAACTGTAAGGATAAGGGTCATTTCTATCCACAGTGCCCCAAGCCTCTTTTGAAATGTAAACGCTGTCATAAAATAGGACATGTGTTAGAAACATGTGTTTCTAAAGACAAACCCCAAAATCCGCCCGATACAGTTCAGAAAACTATGTGTATATTTACGTCTGATCAAAATACCAAGGCCAAGTTTATTAAGCAAATTTTGGTGAACGATAGGCAGTTAGAAGCTTTCGTAGATTTAGGCAGCGATGTCACGTTAATTAAGGAGTCAGTACTAGTCGATTTAGGAGTATCGCATAACCAGCAGCCTAGTGGTATGGTAGGATTTGGTAATGGTTTAGTTCATTCATTGGGTTCAGCGTTGCTAGATTTAACCATTGACGGAGTGAAGGCGATAGTGTCCTGCAAAGTCGTACGTGATAATCTGTTGGAAAAGTCGTTATTGGTTGGTCAATCTTTCTCGGAGCAGCCTCATGTAGTTGTTTTCAAGGACTCTAAGGTACTGCAGTTCATGACATTAGACTCGATATTGCCTAAACAAGATTTGTTAGAGAATGAGGACGATCCAGTTAGAGTTAGGGTTAGTAAACATTGTAAGCTTTATGGTGCAGCGAGTATAAGAGCCGCCACCTTGCCGGTTTTTAGTGGGAATTTAATGATTAGTACTAAGGTTGTAGGGAAACCACACGAGCAGTTTGTTGTTTCAGGTGGAATTTATTTGGTTAATAATGGCGAAATGTATGTTAACGTCACGCCTTGTTCGATACCATGTTTTCTACAACAGAACTCGGTGTTTTCTCGTGCCGAAAGGATAGAGGTTGTCAATCGCATAGCCGCGCAGGTTCCTGCAACGGATAGTTCAGTCCCAGCTCATCTCGACATTGACAAAGTGCAGATAGGCGATTCCGTAACAGAGGGCGAGAAGAATAGGTTGTTCGCGTTGCTACACAACTATAAGCACTGTTTCGCTCAAGATTTAGCTGGTTTAGGATGCACGAATAGCACTGAAATGAATATTGAATTAAATAGTCAGCGTCCGGTTGTGTATAGGCCATACCGACTTTCGCAGCACGAACGTGATGAAGTGCGTCAGATGGTAGGAGATATGTTGGATGCTGGTATAATTAGAGAGTCGGTATCTAGCTACGCGAGTCCTATTATATTAGTAAAAAAAAAGGATGGATCAAGTAGACTTTGTGTGGATTACAGAATGCTAAATTCGATCACGGTTAAAGAACGATATCCCATGCCTATCATTGATGACGAGATAGCTAGGTTGTCAGGTGTGATGGTCCCTGCGGCTACGTGTCGCTTATCTGCTGCTAATGACCAATCTGTATGTGATACTTACTGTATCTGTTTTGATCGTCTAGTGATTTATATGATTATAATATCCCAAAATATAACTCAGCTTAAACCAAGTGTACCTTTTAACAATCTTGTCTGAGAATGTTAATGTTGTATGCCTTTAGATAATAAGCTTGAGGTGTAATAATAATTTTTCGATTAATAAAAGATTACAATGATTTTAATACACGTTTGGATTCAATCTTGATATGTGGGAACCCCTCTATGTGATCCCTGAATTCCCTAATTTAGTTTTGACATCATCGTTAGACGTGTGTCAATTTATCGCTGTCTTATTAACCCTTTTTTTATTATTAATTTTATGGGAGAGAAAATTTTTCTCTCCTTCTTTTTGAAAACAGATGGCCATCTTAAGAGGGTAATAGATCAGCTTTTAGCGCTTTCAATATATATGTCCTATGCTAATTCTACGTTGGACACAAGAAGGAATGTTACCTCATATAACCTCAAGTTAAATCCAAACAGCGTGTTTCTGATTTAGAATAAAATCAAATGAATACTAATTATTACTTTATGAATCACAACCTCTAGCCTAAATTCAATTATAGTGTCAAAGATTTATGACAACTTCATAAATAATTCATGTTGAATGAATGGCATTTCTTCTAGATATATAATGTGCTCTAGATGAGAGTCTTATCTAAGCTGAATTTGGTATCAATTAACAGGGCTATCAATTTTAAACCAATAAAATTCTAAGTTCTGTTCGAAAGAACTGTGATAGCTTTTGCTCTATCTATAAACATGTACCAAGTATTTTTCAAGTGTCATGACACTGTAAATCAAATTCAAAGTAAGAAAATCTAATTTTGTCCATTACCCAACAGACAAAATAAGCATCATCATCGAAGATGACACATAAAAGGTATTAAACACTATCTCTAGAAAATAGTTATTGCAAATAATTCTTCAGTGAAAAAGGGGTGCCTATAAATGGGAAAATAAATATGAAAACAGAATAATTGTAAGAGTCATTTATTATTTGCAATGTTTGTTTTGGTATTTGTTTGATTATTTGTTTTGTTCAAGAAAATTACTTTAATTGGTTTTGATTTAGTGATTTGACTGTTAAGTTATTATAATTATTTAATAAAAAGGTTTAATTTAGAGGTTTTGATTATTTTTGAAATTATCTGATTATTATGAATCATTAATAGTATATATTATATAAATAAGTCTTTAATTTGAAATTGTTATATTATTTGATCAATTTAAAAATAATGCTTTGATTATTAGAACAACTTATAAAATGACTCTTGATAGAAACTATTGAATTAATTTGATCAATTTCTCGCGCTAGAAAGAAATCGACCCCTCGCTTTAGTTCTAAAGCAAATGAATATGGAAAAATAAAGCGAGATAAAAAAAAAACCATATTCGCTATTTAATTCCTTATTCTAAACAACACACATGAAAAACAAGAGTGAACTATAACATAGCGTATCTATTTTAGACTTTTAGTTATGTGAGATCGATGCACATCAATTAGATAATTTATTTACTTAACACAAGTTATAAATGAGAAGTCTAAAATAGGTATGTGTTTATACATAATTCTTATTTCTATTTACTTAACTTATCTTTCTGCAGTAAGGAGCTCCTTGTAATTCAACAATGACACTTTAGTTACTTTATTAATATGGATCCAAACTATTTGCAATTTATAATTCGAAGGGACGCTTTATTTCTCACAACAATTTATATAATCCATCCAAAAGACGTCCGCACTCCACACTCGTCCTTCGCTAATCCCCCGATTTTTACAAATTATCTATACAATGTTTGACAACAAAAGAATTACAACTACTTTATTCTAATACGCTCTTCCTGTTATGAAGATAGAGTCCAATTTCTTCTTAACTCGCTTTCGATGCACATTTGTAAACCACATCCTTTCAATGCGCCAGGGCAATATATCGTCCTTCGCTATTCTGCATTTGTTCCCGTTTCAATTTCCACCCAATAGATAGCGTTACTTGTCCAAAATATGCCTCGAATTGTTTCCATCATTCAATTTAGAATGTCTTTAGTCATCATCTGATTAAAGCTGAAAACTAAAAGGTATTTGCGTAGAAACTGCATTTTTAGGTTTCGAAAATAACTAAGGAGATGTGGAATTATCTCCGTAGTCTTTATCCATCAGAACTGAAGGTCCAAGTTTGCTCAGCAAACGAAGTTCAGTTATCACATTGCATTTCCGTGTAAATATTCCTTTTTTATATTCGTTTGGGTCAGCGATGCGCGTCATAAGCAAAAACTATACTCGCAGAAAAAAACTCATCTTCAATTTCAAAGATGTGGAATATTTTTTTAACGATATTTACGAGCTAAAATGTCAACCGAATAGAAATTTATTGTCCCTTTTCAAGTGTCAAAAAAAAAGGAGATTTGAGTTACATTACTTTGCAACGAATTTCTAAGACGTTTTTTAATGGTAGCCACATGTTGAAATGTTTGGCGATGTTTTCAGAACTATAGATTTTTTTCTTGTCGTGTATGGCCTATGGTCCATTACACACCCCCCCCAGATTCTGTTACGTTATTGAAAATTTTAGTAACATAATCTTTTCTCGAAGATTTGGTTTTATTTCAACCAAATCTCTATAAACTGTTAGACAACAATAAAAAAATCTTCTGTAAGTTCGCCTTTCTAACTATTCCGACGGCCACAATATAATGGCTTTCTTTTATGCAATGCGCCTTAAGGTTCCAACACAAAAAAAATCCGAGAACCCTCGCCTCTATTTTTTCTCCTTTTCGGACATCTGTCTGAAAAACCTTTTGTAGGTACTTATTTTATTGCTTCCTAGTAGGTATTCAAAGTAATACCTACAAAATTGTTTAGCATTACCTACTACATTACTGCTTTCATAATATTAGATCTGTGCATAATAATGTATAAACATTGCCATAAAACATTACTTTGAATTTAATTAAATACTATGTATGCCTTGTTTTAATGATTTCAATACAATGCAATAAGATGTAAAATCTCGTAACTCAACTCGTTATTATATTTATTGCTTTGAATTATTTAAATGTTTTAATTTGACGTAGTGTTTTATTTTAATTGTTTTGGTTGGTTTTTTCTTTACTATTTATATCTAACTTCGGAAATCTCAATCGTTCTTATAAGCTTTTCCTCAGACCTTCTAGTACTTAATTTCGTCACATTTATCATCCGTTGATTCTGTTACGTTTTATCTAAACGATAGTTCATATGTCAGTCATACGCTCAAAACTAATCTTTGAAAAAGAAACTAAAATTACATTTCATTTCAATCAATGAAATTTAAACCATTTAATTGTCATTGTTTTATTAATAATAATTCCCTTACCACTTCCTAAAGAAACATCTTTCTACCACTGTAAATATTATTCAACTAATTATTTATTTGCAAACAATAATGTCTATTGTTTAATTAATTCTTGAATTATCAAAATGTTATTTTATTTATTATAAAATATATGTTTTTACCGAATCCACTTTTTGTTAGATTATAAATTGATTGATAAAATTATCACTTTAACCCTTTTAAACCAGATAGGTACTACTTTATTTTATGGACAGAAAATATCTTCATTAAAACCGAAGTCTTATAAGACTAAACATATTGTATAGTAAGTAATTGGAACCACTCTTTGTTTACAACGATTTAATCCTGCAAGCTTTGCATAAAGCTTTTCCAAGCTGTCCTTTGTTCAATGTAGGTTTTCATTGTATAGGTACTTCCACTGAATTAAAATAAACTTATATTAATGTTTATATTTTTATATACTATAATGTAAAGTATTGAATCACCACATTACGACACCATATCTCTTCTCAAACCGGGATTCGAACCCGTGACCATTTATAAATGTTTTTCACTAAACTATTGAGTCACTTCGCAATCTCGTGTTTCTTTCCCTTTGTTAATATCACCATACCTAGAAGAGATCGCTTTTAGCGTTAAGCTCAAACTGTTTTACCGCTCGACTAAGTCTTATTATAATATCTTAATTTTCTATCTAGTAAAATAAATCTTAAAGATTAAAATGTCCTTAAATCTTTTAAAGATAGCTGATGGTCACATGTACTTGATATGCTCTAAGCAACTTCTCTCCAATTCAACTTTACGAGTTTCTATTGTTTAACCTTACTATTTATTTACTACTTCTTTCACATGTAATAATCCACCTGATTCGAACAGGGCAGGGGTATGCACCCAAATTTATCTTAGTTTCAAACCGAATTTTAATACCAATTCACCTCTATATTTTGATCAGACAAGACAGACAAGCCTAAACCTTTTTTTTTCTACTCCATATACTTATTACGTAACTCAAACCTTACATTTTCCTTCCTTTATACTTAATGGTTTTGCAACAATCAAATCGTTCAGATTTTTTTTTTTTTTAATCTCCTTTTCATTCTTTTCCAACTGATTATTAATTTATCCAATGACGATTAACCGTTCAGTTGAAATTGCAAAATCTATTTTCACTCCGTAGCTGGATATCTTAAATGACTAAACTTAGATTACTCTTATCTATTATTTGATCAATATACTTGATTCGAAGAAGTAATGTTGTGCTTTGGTCTAGTGTATAATATAGCTTAAAGTACTAAATTATTGATTCAATTTCTCAATCGGCAGTCAAAATATTATGTGAATTCTGAATCTAACAGAATCTTTCATTTCCAATTCAAAATGAATATGAAATACCCATGTCTATTTTTAAATAACTAATTTTAGGTATGATAGAATACTCTAAGTATAACTTTCCATTTCATAGCAATGCAAAACCCCCATGAGGTTTTCTTAACAATTCACTTTTACTAATTGCATAGAATATAACCAAATACCAAATATCGGCACGTTTTGTTCTTTCTTAGAAAAATGTATTTCGTTGGTTTTATGACCTCCACTGTAAACTATTACTGCGTACGTTTATTGAAGTCTCCTTTTGTTCATATTTTCTATTGAAATATTTATTTAAGCAAAGAATCTTTTAAAACAACCAAGGTGGCCTATTGTTAATAAAAGCCAGTCCGTGGGTCAGCTCACAAAATAACTATCTATTGTTTCTCAGAAACCCAACAGCTGCACCGCCAGTTTGGTACCATTTTAGCCTGAGGAATTTTTTTTTTTTTCGTTTCAACCTTTTGAAAACAAAAAAAATATTTGACCTGCGTCATCCTATACCTTAAAGTCAATTCCGTGTAGATATTTTCGAATTTCTTAAATTGGGTTCAGATTCCATCTTAATATATCCTATTCCTAAGTTAAATTTAGATTTCATGTAAGTACACATTGATAAATTCATACACCTGTATGAATAATTTTACTCGTTTCTCGTTCATAATAATAGTACTAAAATGAAGTGTATCCGTCCTTAAATAAACCATTTGCTTCGGACAAATCGGTATTATGTAATAAAATTAATTCAAGCTATTTTAATTAGATCGACTTAATCTTTCTCATCTAATAATATTGTAACTCAATTAACTAAATTGAATCAAATGTATAAATTATTCATCTTACCTCGAATCGAACGAAGTCAAGATTCATTTCCTAAATAAAATAAAAATTGATAATATCCATTGTTGATCCATCTTTATGACTGATATAACTGTTGCTTACAATATATGAACCTTCTCAACAACTAATCTTACTTTAGTTCAAAACTACACTAAGTAATATACTTCGATTTTAATAAAGATAAACGACTGATCAATAACTGATACGAATATCAAAATAAAGCATAAACTTTACAATTTTATTTTATTTCAATGATATATGATTTAAATATAATTTGAATTTTGATCGTACTTAAATTTTGTATTTCTGTTTATAACATTACGTTTTCAACTTATAAAAATGTTGTTTTTATAAATGTCGTTTGTTCCGTACGTCTTTGAATCGTTTAAAACTTCCTAAATGACTAATTAACCGCACAGCTACCTGCCTAATTTAGTAATACTCTAATGAACTAACAGACCTATTATCCTAAAATTGTACGCAAATCTAACGCTTCGATTTACTTTAAACTTTCCCGCTAATATATCAATCCGTTGTTATTGAATAACATCCGTCTTCGTCGTATACCTACGCCTACCTACCTATTTATACCTACCTAAAATCTTTCGCGCCTATCTCAAATCCTAAAAAATGCCGCTGCCTTTCTTTCGCGTCGCGTCAAAACATTCGAACCGTAATAATTTTTTTCTAACGCTTTGCCTACAACTGTAATAAAAGAATTTCTAAAACGTTATTGTGTGGGACTAACAAAGAATATTGTTTTAGGTACCGAACGAAACACAATGCAACAATGATAACTTGAACTTCGCTGCCTGTAAAAGTACATAATAAAAATATTTCCATGCACAAAAGACAAAACTAGAATGAATTTCAAACAAATTGCAGGGTGAAATTTGTCGACAGTTATAATATAATAATTATGGGTATTAATCACAAATAGGAAGTTAGTAATTTCTCCTCTTCCAAAGGTTTAGAATAAACATATTCTTATTTAATTGTCAAGATATTTAGAATTATAGAATTAGTATTCAAAATTTCAGTCTGCAATGTTTGATAAAATTTAAATATAAATATGCTGAAATATAATATTGGGATATGATATAAAGTTTCTACGTTGTGTAATTATTTTAAGGTTCGATTCCCAGTTGCGTTTGCTTTAAGTGAACACAAAATCTAAGAATCCTGGTCACCGAGCACCATGTGTGATGGTCCCTGCGGCTACGTGTCGCTTATCTGCTGCTAATGACCAATCTGTATGTGATACTTACTGTATCTGTTTTGATCGTCTAGTGATTTATATGATTATAATATCCCAAAATATAACTCAGCTTAAACCAAGTGTACCTTTTAACAATCTTGTCTGAGAATGTTAATGTTGTATGCCTTTAGATAATAAGCTTGAGGTGTAATAATAATTTTTCGATTAATAAAAGATTACAATGATTTTAATACACGTTTGGATTCAATCTTGATATGTGGGAACCCCTCTATGTGATCCCTGAATTCCCTAATTTAGTTTTGACATCATCGTTAGACGTGTGTCAATTTATCGCTGTCTTATTAACCCTTTTTTTATTATTAATTTTATGGGAGAGAAAATTTTTCTCTCCTTCTTTTTGAAAACAGATGGCCATCTTAAGAGGGTAATAGATCAGCTTTTAGCGCTTTCAATATATATGTCCTATGCTAATTCTACGTTGGACACAAGAAGGAATGTTACCTCATATAACCTCAAGTTAAATCCAAACAGCGTGTTTCTGATTTAGAATAAAATCAAATGAATACTAATTATTACTTTATGAATCACAACCTCTAGCCTAAATTCAATTATAGTGTCAAAGATTTATGACAACTTCATAAATAATTCATGTTGAATGAATGGCATTTCTTCTAGATATATAATGTGCTCTAGATGAGAGTCTTATCTAAGCTGAATTTGGTATCAATTAACAGGGCTATCAATTTTAAACCAATAAAATTCTAAGTTCTGTTCGAAAGAACTGTGATAGCTTTTGCTCTATCTATAAACATGTACCAAGTATTTTTCAAGTGTCATGACACTGTAAATCAAATTCAAAGTAAGAAAATCTAATTTTGTCCATTACCCAACAGACAAAATAAGCATCATCATCGAAGATGACACATAAAAGGTATTAAACACTATCTCTAGAAAATAGTTATTGCAAATAATTCTTCAGTGAAAAAGGGGTGCCTATAAATGGGAAAATAAATATGAAAACAGAATAATTGTAAGAGTCATTTATTATTTGCAATGTTTGTTTTGGTATTTGTTTGATTATTTGTTTTGTTCAAGAAAATTACTTTAATTGGTTTTGATTTAGTGATTTGACTGTTAAGTTATTATAATTATTTAATAAAAAGGTTTAATTTAGAGGTTTTGATTATTTTTGAAATTATCTGATTATTATGAATCATTAATAGTATATATTATATAAATAAGTCTTTAATTTGAAATTGTTATATTATTTGATCAATTTAAAAATAATGCTTTGATTATTAGAACAACTTATAAAATGACTCTTGATAGAAACTATTGAATTAATTTGATCAATTTCTCGCGCTAGAAAGAAATCGACCCCTCGCTTTAGTTCTAAAGCAAATGAATATGGAAAAATAAAGCGAGATAAAAAAAAAACCATATTCGCTATTTAATTCCTTATTCTAAACAACACACATGAAAAACAAGAGTGAACTATAACATAGCGTATCTATTTTAGACTTTTAGTTATGTGAGATCGATGCACATCAATTAGATAATTTATTTACTTAACACAAGTTATAAATGAGAAGTCTAAAATAGGTATGTGTTTATACATAATTCTTATTTCTATTTACTTAACTTATCTTTCTGCAGTAAGGAGCTCCTTGTAATTCAACAATGACACTTTAGTTACTTTATTAATATGGATCCAAACTATTTGCAATTTATAATTCGAAGGGACGCTTTATTTCTCACAACAATTTATATAATCCATCCAAAAGACGTCCGCACTCCACACTCGTCCTTCGCTAATCCCCCGATTTTTACAAATTATCTATACAATGTTTGACAACAAAAGAATTACAACTACTTTATTCTAATACGCTCTTCCTGTTATGAAGATAGAGTCCAATTTCTTCTTAACTCGCTTTCGATGCACATTTGTAAACCACATCCTTTCAATGCGCCAGGGCAATATATCGTCCTTCGCTATTCTGCATTTGTTCCCGTTTCAATTTCCACCCAATAGATAGCGTTACTTGTCCAAAATATGCCTCGAATTGTTTCCATCATTCAATTTAGAATGTCTTTAGTCATCATCTGATTAAAGCTGAAAACTAAAAGGTATTTGCGTAGAAACTGCATTTTTAGGTTTCGAAAATAACTAAGGAGATGTGGAATTATCTCCGTAGTCTTTATCCATCAGAACTGAAGGTCCAAGTTTGCTCAGCAAACGAAGTTCAGTTATCACATTGCATTTCCGTGTAAATATTCCTTTTTTATATTCGTTTGGGTCAGCGATGCGCGTCATAAGCAAAAACTATACTCGCAGAAAAAAACTCATCTTCAATTTCAAAGATGTGGAATATTTTTTTAACGATATTTACGAGCTAAAATGTCAACCGAATAGAAATTTATTGTCCCTTTTCAAGTGTCAAAAAAAAAGGAGATTTGAGTTACATTACTTTGCAACGAATTTCTAAGACGTTTTTTAATGGTAGCCACATGTTGAAATGTTTGGCGATGTTTTCAGAACTATAGATTTTTTTCTTGTCGTGTATGGCCTATGGTCCATTACACAGGCCAGGCATGTTTCATCACTCTGGATCTAATGTCTGGCTATTATCAAGTGCCTATAGCTGAACAATCGAAGCCGTTGACAGCGTTTGTCACGCCGGACGGGCAATATGAGTTTAACAGGATGCCCTTCGGCTTGGCAAACGCGCCAGCGGTATTCCAAAGGATGATGAATCATGTCCTGGGCCCTGCTCGTTTTAACAAAGCTACTGTTTACATAGACGACCTTTTAATATTTGGCAAAGATTCTAATGAATGTCTGGACCGTCTAGAGGAAATTTTGAAGCTTTTAAAAGACGCGAATTTGAAATTAAATTTGTCAAAATGTACCTTTCTAAGAAAAGAGATCGATTATTTAGGTTATGAAATAAGTTCCGAAGGTATTAGGCCCGGTAAGACAAAGATCCAATCAGTAATAAATTTTCCTCGACCAGTGAATGTACATGGGGTACGGCAGTTCCTGGGATTAGTAAGTTACTTCAGGAAATTTATATATGGTTTCGCAGAAAAAGCATCTCCCTTGACTAGTCTGTTGAAAAAGGACGCTTCGTGGTTATGGGCGGAAGACCAGGAGGGTGCTTTCTCTGTTTTAAAGGAGCATTTAGCCGATAGACCAGTTTTAGCTATTTTCGATCCTTTAGCCGAGACGGAGCTTCACACGGACGCCAGCAGAATTGGTGTCGGTGGTATGCTATTGCAGCGTTTGTCTGATAAGGATTCGTTTCGTCCCGTAGCGTACTACAGTCGGAAAACAACACCTGAGGAGAAAAATTTTCACGCATACGAACTTGAAACACTGGCCGTTGTTTGTGCCCTTAAAAAGTTTAGAGTGTACTTATTAGGCAAAAAGTTTAAGATAATTACCGACTGTAGTGCACTTCGGTCGACTTTTGTGAAACGCGATCTGGTTCCAAGGATAGCTCGTTGGTGGTTGGCCCTCCAAGAATTCGATTGTTCGATAGAATATAGAGCTGGTGGAAAAATGTCCCACGTCGATGCGTTGTCTAGGAATCCAGTGTCGGTGGTGGAGAATCAAGATTTGGAAATATTACCGGCGGTGATGTCGATTAGTGATCAGGACTGGTTACTCACTCTTCAGCTAGGTGATTCGGAATTACGTAGGATACGAGACATTCTTAATAGTAGATTAGACGAAAGTGGGCTTGATTATATAAAGAAAAACTATCTTATCCAGAATAACCGATTGTTTCGACGCGTAGGGGACAACGATAATGACATTCGATGGGTAGTCCCTAAAGGTGCCCGATGGCAACTTTGCAAACTTAACCACGACGACATCGGACACGTAGGTTTTGAAAAGACATTAGACCGAATCAAAAGTAGGTACTGGTTCTCTAAAATGGCGAGGTTTGTCAAAAAATATGTTGGGGCTTGCATAGAATGCGCATATGCGAAAAAATCTGTAAGTAAACGTGAGGGATTTTTGCACCCTATCGAGAAGGTGGAGAAACCGTTCCACACCTTACACATTGACCACTTAGGACCCTTTGTAAAGTCTAAACAAGGTTACACACACATACTAGTCGTAGTGGATGCATTCACAAAATTTGTCTTTATAAGACCAGTACGGAACACTAAGACGCAGGGAGTTATTAAGGTGTTGGACGATATCTTTAATACTTTTCGTGCTCCAGAACGTTTGGTCAGTGATCGGGGTAGCTGTTTTACTGCTCACGCTTTTAGAAGATTCTGTCTCGATCGAGGGGTTAAACACGTTTTGAACGCCGTAGCGAGTCCCAGGTCTAATGGGCAAGTGGAACGTTATAACCGAACAATCCTAGATTCCTTGACTGCACAAAATTTAAAACATGACGATAGGGATTGGGATAACAAATTAGGTAGGATACAGTGGGGGTTAAACAATACATTGCAGAAAACTATTGGTAGGGCGCCAGCGGAAGTACTTTTTGGCACGTCAATGTTGGGGGAAGTTAGTCCTATACTAAACGAGATAGCAGATGGAACTAGGGAAACCGTTGATCTTGCCGTTTTGCGTGATAATGTGAAAGAAAAGATTGATAAAGAACAGGCCTATCAGAAACAGTTTTATGACAAAGGTAGACGACCAGCACGTATGTATACTCATGGTGACTTAGTCAAAATTACCAAAACTGCCTTCCAAAATAATGGTAAAAGCTCTAAACTTTTGCCAGTATACGAAGGTCCGTACCGGGTAATTAAGGTATTAGGGAACGACCGCTATAAGTTAGCACCAATACCCGGGTTTGAGGGCATGAAGCAGAAACGAAAAACGACAGTCGCTGCTGATAGAATGTTACCGTGGATTCACATATCTGCATTAGAAGTCGATGGTAGTAGTGATGAAGGCGATGAAGGTGAACATGCGACTTGATTGATGTTTTAATAAAGTAAATGATAATCTACAAAAGGTTATTTATTTTAATATTACTAAAATATGATTACCAAAATATTGGTTCACTAAACCTTCCTTAAAGTTTTTATTGTTTTATATGTATGTAGCTAGGGTAATTAAACTAAGAAATTATTTTTCAATGTCTACTTAAGACTTCATTCGTTTGATAGCATGAATTATACTGCCACAATGGAAATATTTGTCGCATATGTTTTTTTATATACATATTTTTTTATTGTTTATTATTTTGGTAACTAATTGACGGATGTCCGTTATCTGACGATCGACAAATCAGGTTTAAATCAAATAAAGGTATAATAAGTACCTAAATAAGGTCTAGGAGTGAAGGTTCCTAGATATTATAACTTTTAACCCTGGGAGTACAGGCGCCCAGACATGATGTTTTTAAGCCCTAGGAGTGAAGGTTCCTAGATATTGTAATTTTAACTGTAAGTCCTAGGAGTGAAGGTTCCTAAATATTGTAACTGTAAGCCCTGGGAGTACAGGTGCTCAGGCATGATGTTTTAAGTCCTAGGAGTGAATGAAGGTAACTAGGCATTTTATTGTAATTGTAAGTGTTAGCAATGAAGTTTTTCAGATGCATTATTTTTAAAGAAAAGTTATTGAATCAAGTAATAATAATACCTAATCATTTTGTATTAAATATTTGAGTTATATGTAATATATCTAAGTTGATTCGTATAAGTTGATCGTAATAATCATGCAGATAAATCCTGAATGGTTTGTTTTAATTTTTACTACTTTAGTAGTGGAAATTAAAAACAAATTATTAACTTATTTTTTTTTAAATATAAATTATCAATTATGCCGAGTGTAAGGTTTCATCGGACACGTACATGGGGACCATGTACGCTGTCAGGATGGACGAGTGTAAGGTATTATTAGTTTCAATAGTAATTGTAGAGAACAAATCTAATTTTAATGTTGTATTTTGATATGTAAGTAAAAAAAAAGTATCGTAACTGACTAGAATCTGATTTAATAAGGGTTCCTTGACCAATTTCACAACTTTTATAGATATTACTTTTTTACTGATTTTTAATAAATGTAAATTACACTCAGAATTAGTTTTTACAATTAATCAATAATACTTTAATGGATAAATTTACAATTATGTTAAATTTGGCTAAAAGCTAGCAGTCTGCCGGAAGTTCCGGTAGTGTCGATTAATTGAAGCAATGGCAGTGGGGTAGAGGGAAATAAAAGGCAGTGTGTGTGATTTGTAGGGGCTTTTTTGGTGGAGAAATTGTACAGTGTGGTTATACTGTTTATCAATAAATCTAAGTATTTTAAAAGTGGCTGTATTATTGAAGGTGCTTCCTTACAGTTATTAGTTGTATGTTTTACTTTGGTGAACAATTAATTAATTCTAGGTAGGTACGCTTTGATTTATGTAAGTATGTAAGTATTTTGATTTTTTAGAATAACATACTAATTGAGAATTTGAAATAATACCTAAAGACAAGCTTTAATATATGGAAAATAAATCATGTCTACTTACGTTGTTACAAGTGAGAGAAGGTTTTCCTTCCTTTCATTAGTATAGTTGGGGTATTGTTTTCTTATCAGTTTCCATATATTATCATAATGATTTTTAATTTAAATATAAAACGAAATTTAAGATAAAAAATAAGCAATGATTGACATTGACTTAAATGACAGACATTGACAGAAGACGTTTCGTCCTTCACAAATATAACTTACGAATTCATTCACAATAAGAGGAAACTTATAAAATTATTCTCAATTTGTTGCAATTTAGTAGTATTTTACTTTTAGAATTATTTTTTCAATTTAAATTATGCAATTATTGAAACCCAATCACGATCGATTACAAATAAAAAAAACGATAATTAATACCGTTTTTTTTACTTGTAATGGAACATCTAAGTATAGTTAGAGAAAAACTCAGTTAAGAGTGATCTGAGAAAAGCTAAATATGACGAATGAAACGTAGGAAACTTAAGTCGTCATCAACTATTTGAGCAAAACTTAACTGATTTCCACTGAAATGCTCAATTCAGAAACCGGCGGTTAGTCTTTGATTTTAAAGATGCGAAAACCTACCAGTATTTGAAAACTCTTGCTTAGTGAAATTGACCGGGTAGAATTTCTTGCAGTATCATCAATTTTACTGACTTATCCTATTATGTCACCCTGTAAATTTTGTCGACAGCCAAAGGTTTGCCTTAGCATCATCGAAGGGCCTAAATTGAAAAAAAAAAACTACAGACTTATTTGAATTTTTGTCATCATAATTCAATCATTAAGACATAAATTAAAAATATGAGCCGAAGGTATCGAGAGTAAAATATCGATAGTGTCAAGCACTAGCAACGTTTACATGAAAATTACGTCATCGCGCGTACTGACAGGTTGGTTTCTGCGTGTGTATGTATTTGTGTGCGTAAAGTTTAAGCTAGTGTTTGATAATTTTGTCGTGTGCGTGCGTAGCAACGTGATCGAAAATGCATTAGTGTTTAACGCTATTTGTGTGTGCGTTACCTCGTCCCCCGCGGAAAGTGGCAGACTTTTTTGTAAAGAAATTAGTTCTCGTGACGCCTCCTTACTTGGTTAAATGCTCTACGCAGTTATTACAGGGCACGGCAAAATGGAGGGTGGATGACACCACTTACCATAGATTACCATAGATTGTTAAGTAAGATCTTGTTTAAATGTTCTGGTGCTAGACTGCGTTCATGTAATACTTTCTCGGTACCGCATAGTAGAACCAATTATGGTAAAAACCGATATATACTAAGAGCTATGAAAAAATATAATGTGAATTTTAGTGATATAGATATATTTAATACCAAATTTGCTAAATTTAAAAATGAAACTTTGTAAATCTGTATGAATAAATTACAACCTTAATGTGTTAAATTGAAACCATTTTCGATAAATTGTCATTAGATTATGTTAATTAATAAATTTGCTATATTGTAAACTTTTATAGATTAATATCAGTAAATTACACTCTTAATAATTTGTCATTTAAAAATTAAACTTTTTCGTTGTAATATCATTATTTACTTAATAATTTCTTACATATGTTTGCCTACATAATTTGTCTGTTCAACGTAATGTACAATTTAGTGGTGGAAACTTTTTTGGCTAATGTACTGAAATTATGTTTTACTATTACTATGTACTATTTAAAGCTGTATGTTTCCCTAAGTAACAAAATAATAAAATAAAAAAACTTACTTACTTATAATTTTTTATTAAGTCTATGACAAACATGTAACAGTGACCATTCCAGAACATTTCTACCCCAACCGTCATCGGTTCTTCTCGCTAAGTGGCGGGCCACAGGACATAGATTGTTCTGTGGACGTGACACTGCCACTCAGATAAGCAATCCTTCGAGCGTTTTCGTTCTACTTTAGTTCTTCTCAGTTTGACTCAGAGTGTCCTCATTTCCTGTTCAATAACGCAGGTAAATCACTAAGTATGGCTTCAGAGCTATGAAGACTAAAGCGCCTACCCCAACCGTCATCGGTTCTTCTCGCTAAGTGGCGCGGCGGGCCACACGACATAGATTGTTCTGTGGACGCGGGACACTGCCACTCAGATAAGTAATCCTTCGAGCGTTTTCGTTCAACTTTAGTTCTTCTCAGTTTGACTCAGAGTCTCCTCATTTCCTGTTCAACAACGTAGGTAGTATCACTAAGTATGGCTTCAGAGCTATGTAGACTAAGCGCCAAAGGTTAATCTATCACACAAAAAATAATGTAAAAACTGGTTTGTCCGAATAGGTATAAAAAAATAAAATTACAAAAAAGGTGTGAAACATTGTTGTATTAATCAGCTAGATAGGTAGGTACTTAATTAATTTGTGAATTTATTAATGTACATTTGGCGTAGTAAAAAAAATACCTATCATCTTAATCATTATGAGCCGCACGACACCCACTGCTGGGTATAGATAGGCCAAAGTAAATCATAATTTTTCAAATTAGACTTTTCCAAATAATTATTTTGCGAAAATATTAGTTTGTGGGATGAAAACTTGTGAAAATTTCAAGTTGTCATACCTACTGATTTACTCTACTGTCTTCTCCTCATTTACAAGCTATACACTATCTTTTTGTCCTGTTGTGACAGATTAGCTGGCATGATTAGTGTTTCTTTAGAAATTAAACTGACTGATGTGATTTTGTGAACTTGTGACAATAGAATTATACAGGGTGGATTTTTAAAACGGTACATTAAGGCAAGGTACCTTAACCGTTATAGTTACAGGAAAACGTTCCTAGGAGACCATCCATAACTTTTTAAGATATTCTGAACTGCATTCACAGATTTTGGAAAAAAAATACCGTAAGCAAAAAAAATGCTAAAATACCAAAAAAAATGTTTTATGCCAATCGATCCTATTTCGTGAGGGGATCAAAAGACTCTAAGGGATCATTTAAGGTATGAGTACTAGAAACGACAGAAATCGTCAAAAACTTTTCCCATACATTTTGTACTGAAAAACGATAAATCAACTCGAAATATTTTTTATTGCCAAACGATCCTATTTATTACTGTGATCAAAATACTCTTTGAGGATAACTGAATTTTAACTACCTACAGAAACTGATTTTTTTTAGATCTAATGTTGTAGAAGATTGTGCTTGCGTGTGAAGCCGGTGTTGTCACTTATTGTAGTTTCTGTACTCAAATTTCAGTTGGCCTTAAAGAGCATTTTGATCACAGTACGAAATAGGATCATTTGGCAATAATAGTAGATTGTACAACAAGTGCATAAAACGCATCATTTTACCCGAGACGTATATATCCACCCGAGCCGCAGGCGAGGGTGGATAGTCATGTCGAGGGTAAAATGGGTTTTATGTACGAGTTATACACTCTGCTTTTCACTTCGATTGTGAGGAAATTAAACAACAATAATGTAAAAATCTAAAAAAAAACTTTATTTTTTGTGACAAAATATTTATTTTTGGAATGTGCTCATCAAGGCCTTTCATTTGATACCCATATTCAAAAATTGAAAAAAAAAAACTCATTTTTTTATTTAAAAAAATATAATTTTGGAATGTGCTCATCAAGGCCTTTCATTTGATACCCATATTCAAAAATTGAAAAAAAACTCATTTTTTTATTTAAAAAAATATAATTTTGGAATGTGCTCATCAAGGCTTTTCACTTGATACCCATTTTCAAAAATTAAAAAAACTAATTTTTTATTAAAAAAATATAATTTTGGAATGTGCTCATCAAGGCCTTTCATTTGATACCCATATCCAAAAATTGAAAAAAAAAAAAAATTATCAAGGTCTTTCAATAAAATTGATACCCATTTTCAAAAATAAAAAAACTATTAAGTATAACACAACAAAAAATTAAGAAACAATGAAATAACAAGTTAATTTAACGAAGTTAAATTGCCTGTGTGGCTGTTTACCTGACGACCTTTGTCTTAAAGTCTGAGACTTAGACGAAGATTTTACTTTATGCACTAGAGCATAAAAAGCGATTTTATGCAGCCTATACCCAACATAAAGACGAACTTTACGAGCATGAGAAGTGAAAAAAATATTTCGAGTTGGTTTGGTCAGACCTATCTAGAGATACCCCGCACGTATTAGTTTGAAGAAAAAAATTTTTTTCAGTTTCAGTTCTACATATGTATGGGGAGCCCCCCTTTAATCTTTTACTTTTTAGGGTTCCGTACCAAAATGGTAAAAAAGGAACCCTTATGGTGTGACTAAGTCTGTCTGTCGGTATATCACAGCTGGATATCTCGAGAACTACTAATGGTATCAACTTGAAATTAAGAATAGTTTGAGATGACATTTGCCCAACTATTTTGCAAATAAGAAATAAATAAAAAAATAAACAGATTTTTTACAACAGGGACTGAAAAGGGGTCTTAAAAATTTGAAGTGGAGCTACTAGTACTAGGGCATGTGGGATATCATATGAAAAAGCGCTGTTTGCACGTTTTCAAACATTTTAACATTGAAAATGTTTTTTTTGAGGCATCTGTATAGGCCCGATTTTCAGCCAAAGTGCGATATCACCCTGGTGTCGTAGATATTAGAGCTACGTAAATGATTGAGATATGAAATGACGCGTCTAATCAAGGGCTATAAAATGAAAAAAAAAAATTTTTTAAAATCTCATAATCCTTTTTTTGAAAATCGCAAAAATGTGAAAAATGTGGTCGATTTTCGAAAAAATCATATCTCGTAAACGAAACGCGATATCGGGTCGATTTTAAAAACACCTCGAGATATGACATTGGTCTACTTTAAAAAAAAAATTTGAGGTAAATAACATAAAAGGATAATTCTGTAGCTTAACCTTTATGAAGTGATGTTTGCGCGGAGCGTGTGAGTGAGCGCTGAGCGCAGTAGTGTACGTACCTACGTACCTAGTCGTATCAACGCTAATGGTCTGAAAGACAAATGTTTGTTTATAGTTATATTTTGAGTTGTAAATGTAATAAAATGTTATTTTCTTATTATAAAATATCGGGTAGGTACCTAATTAGGGCATGTAACCGATTTTAACCGATTCCAAAATAACCGGGAAGAACCGATTCATTTTTGTCCTGTGAGAATCGATTCTTAAATTAGTAAGAATCGATTCTCGATTCTTTTCGATTCTCGTTAAAAAAATACCAAATTCCCAATCTTACTGCTTAGACGGCTTAAGTTGTGATGATGAACAAAAATGGTTAACTACTCAACAGACAGAAAATGATGTGACTCAAGTTATAAGGCCTTATTTTATATAAATCCTTCCTGCCTACCTAGCATGACCGATTTATATCGCGCGATATAGCATTTTATCGACACTCAACTGTCAAATTCCTTTGTCTTTTTGACAGTTATATGTGATAAAACGCTATTGGGAGGGTGTGAAGGTATAATAATCGATCGATCGATCGCAGCGCTCGTGGTGGCAAAAAGTAGAAATAATGAAGGCTCTGTAATCTGTTTGAAAACGATATTTAATTTATTATTAGCGATACATGAATAATTATATATGTTTATTATCACTTAGTAAAATTATTAAAGTAGCTTTATCCTATTGTTTTACAAAATCTACAACTAAAAAAGAAGTAAACAAACCCTGATATAACCAAAATAAAACACTCTTTTTGAATAGATCTTACTTGCCATATTTAATTTAAATGACCAAAAATGATTTCACAACAGTTTGTCCATCCAAATCACAGTAATTTTGAAATTTACATTAATAACACAATTTGTATAGTATTTTTTAATATTTTGTCACAATGCCGCCATTACGTAACAAAAGGTCAAAACGGTCAGGGTCAGAGCCAACAAAGTTGCAACACGCTAGGTGGCGCTAAAAGCATGCACGGAGCCAATAAATCGGTCATGCTAGGTAGGCTGATGCTGATATTAAGTCGAAATAAAATTAGTTTTTTTTTCGATACAAAAATCACTTCATACAGACTGACGGAACAAAAATGGTTAAAAACTATTTTTTTTTCTTAAGTATTTTAACAAAACTAGTTAATTTCTATACAAAGTATGCATCTTGATATTAGCACTACGTACCTACTACCGTACGTACCGATTAAACAAACACCGTGTTTGTTCGTAACTAAAATTAGTTAATTACTTTGGGGTTGGATCAAAATTGGTTAACTGCATTAGAGTTGGGTCAAAATAAGTTTACTGCATTAAAAAGACCTATATCTCCTGATTTAAAAAGCTATTATTTTGGGAGAGTATCTCATACAATGATTTTTTCTACTATTTTTCCTATCAAAAAATAAAATACATTATTATTGTGGTAGGTACGTAATACTTTTTTTCTTTTTTTCCTTGATTCCTTCCTTTTATGTTTGACTGTTATTGTTCCTATCGTTAATTCCTGTGCAATTTATTGTTACTTTCTTTATTGTAAGAGAAGACTAGAAGAAATGAAACAGTACTAGTAACACACAGTAGGAGTCCTACTCCTGCCTATTCTACTATAGACCTTGTAAGTAGCTGTTTCTTTTGTTTTCGTGTTTTATTTTAAGTAAATAATTTGATTTTAATAAGAAAATACTGAAAAAAGCGTTTTTTCTTTACTTAACATGAAACAAAATTGTAAACAAAAAACCTGTGGAGCTCGGTGGCGCAGTGGTTTAGCGCCTGGCCCAGCGATTGCGGAGGTTAAGCAACGTTCGCAAGGGTCGGTCATGGGATGGGTGACCAAAAATTTATTATCTCGAGCTCCTCCGTGCTTCGGAAGGCACGTTAAGCCGTTGGTCCCGGCTGCATTTGCAGTCGTTAACACCCACCAATCCGCATTGGGCCCGCGTGGTGGGTTATGGCCCGTCCTCCTTATCCACCCATAAGGAAGGCCTGTGCCCCAGCAGTGGGGACATTAAAATGGCTGATGGAAAAATAATTTGATTTTAATAAGAAAATATTGAAAAAAGCGTTTTTTCTTTACTTAACATGAAACAAAATTGTAAACAAAAAACCCAAAAAAGAATCGAAAAGAATCTAAAAAACCGGGTACATACCCAATTCCGACCAAGGAATCGGAATCGAAATTTTCGATTCTTCAAAGAGGTCCGATTCTGTATGCCCTATACCTAATGAAAGTGTTTTTAAAAGCAAAACAAAAATATATTTTTAATTTATTGATACTTATGTAAAATTCTTAAATCAAGTAAAATTAGATTAAATGAATTTATGTTTGTATTAAGTTTTGTTAAGGTGATTTTTTAATAATTATTTATTTATGACTTTTTAATGGTTAGTTGTCAAATCTAACGTAAAACAACTAAGTTAAATAAACACCATTAGTATTACCCATACGAAGAACAAGATATCATTTAGTTATTAACCCTATATTGGTTAATAACGCGTTTCTATACTTATGCAAAAGGCCGGGCTTTGCCTTGCAGTTGCACGTGAGCATCGAAAAAACTGTTTCGTCGCATCTGTTTCTATTGTTTTGGCTATATTTCCTGACCATTGCCTGCACCGTGGGATTTCGTGATACCCGGCACTTTTTTGTATAGGTAAACGAATAAACGAATCTTGAGCGAATGTTGAATAGAAGAGAGTTTGTAGTTTGAGCCTCCATACTTAGGAGTAGATACAGAAAAGCATTTGCACTAATTGGTTAGAATTTTTAAGATAAATTACACTCAAAACATGTAAAAAAGGAAATAAATAGGTACCTATGTTAATGTTAAAGATGTTGCTGTATATTCCTGGGTTGCTGTTATTTCAATTTCGAGATTTAAAATTACTCGATCGAGCATGTCTCATGTTTTTCTTAGTACGTTACGATTCCAAATGAATTTTTACAACGGTCTCTAAATGAGAATGTGAAGATGATGCCTAGATACACATAGTTTGTTATCTTATCGCACATATTCAAATGATGATGAAGTAAGCGCGAGACTGCATTTGATTTTGATTAATTTTTTTTGTAGAAATTCTAAGATGTTTTAGTTATAGTACTTACATAGGTATATTTAATAATAATAAAAAATGTTTACGAATAAATTTTGTTTTAGGTAATTAATTAAATTCATTTTTAATGTACCAGAAGGTCGTGAAAGGCACGAGATCTGTGAATTTTTTCTTTTTGTTATAAGCCGCATAGTTTATGATTTATAATGAAAAATGTAAAAAAAAATACCGTTCCCCCCCCCCCCTTATCTCCGAAGTTTGCAAAGAGAAAAATCTGAAATAATTCTATGTGATAGCAGTTTACATAAAGATTACAGGAAAAATAAAACGATGTCTCAATCTCAATATAGCACACTTTTTTTAGAAATTATCATACTCTCAAAAAGTTAACATTAGTTTCACTATCGGTCAAGAGATGGCGCTGACCTAAAACTGCAATACTAATTTTATTATTCTACTCTGCAGTGTGGTTTGATGGTGCAATTATCTTCTCTCTTCTTCTTCTTCTTATTCTTATTATCTTATTCTCTTGACCGCTTTTTTTTTATTTTTGTGTTAAATTCGTTATGTGGTTAACAGAATACATCTACCTACCAAGTTTTAACTGTGTAATTTTACTACTTTCGGAATAAAGTGGCTGTGACATACGGACAGACAGACAGACAGACATGACAAATCTATAAGGGTTCCGTTTTTTGCCATATAGGCTACGAACCCTAAAAAGGTCTAATAGCCATGATGACTATTTTTTTATTTTATGTTTCATAAATTACTCTCAAAAAAAAGAAACATTGGTAAAATTATTATTTCGCTTGCATGAAAACTGCCCGAGATATCACAGTTTGAAATGCACAAAATTGAACTCACCCAAAAACGCTCCATACTAATGGCTACTTAGTTATGACGTCACGCTTAAGTAGTTTGTATGCAACGCGTAGGAAATTTTTTCGGCAGCTATATTAAATATTGTGTTCATCAAAATGGTTTCTTAGACAAATTTGCTATAAATTTTATGGACCTAATTAAAAGTATTATTTATTTTAATAATTTTTATACTTTTTAAATGGACTTGTCCACCCACATTAGAAGGGTCATAAAACAAATAATACGCAATATATGAAACCAAGACGTATACAAGCTACTTTAAAAGTTTAATATGTTTACGATTTTTATTAGTATTTCGTTATTTTATTCATTAATAGTCATCATCCCTATTCTCGTGAGTGGATCAGTTGAGCAGTCAGTTGAGCAATGGAGAAAAAACCGGTCAAGAGCGAGTCGGACTCGCGCACCGAGGTTTCCGTACCATCATAATTGCACCATCAAACTACACTGCAGAGTAGAATAATAAAATTATTATTGCAGTTTTAGGTCAGCGCCATCTCTTGACCGATAGTGAAACTAATGTTAACTTTTTGAGAGTATGATAATTTCTAAAAAAAGTGTGCTATATTGAGATTGAGACATCGTTTTATTTTTCCTGTAATCTTTATGTAAACTGCTATCACATAGAATTATTTCAGATTTTTCTCTTTGCAAACTTCGGAGATAAGGGGGGGAACGGTATTTTTTTTACATTTTTCATCATAAGACGAAAACTATGCGGGCTAAAACAAAAAGAAAAAAAATATTGAAAACGTGCAAACGGCGCTCTTTCATAAATGATACCCCACATGCCCTTGTAGCCCCACTTCAAATTTTTAAGACCCCATTTTAGTCCCTGTTGTAAAAAAAGATATTTACTTTTTTATTTCTTTCTTATTTGCAAAATAGTTGGGCAAATGTCATCTTAAACTATTCCAAATTTCAAGTTGATACCATTAGTAGTTCTCGAGATATCCAGCTGTGACAGATAGACAGACAGACTGAGTCACACCATAAGGGTTCCTTTTTTTACCATTTTGGTACGGAAAAGGATATTCGTTGGTTTGGTCAATACCAATGGTATTTAAACCATTGAATCAATATTAAATGGTTTAACTACCATTTAATCAATACCAAACCAACGAATATCCTTATCCATAAACCAAGCCAAAATGTCACGGACATGCATGACAGAAACGGTAACAATTTAGTTTAGGTTTTAACGTTGAAACTAGCACGATCGATGCTATTTGTTCTGGACAGCTCGCCTTGAGTTCTGGACACTGATGTATCGCGGGATTTGTGGAAATGCTGCAAGTCAGGCAACTCCGAGTTTATTATACTCAGTCCCATAATGGAGGTGGAAATCCTAGCAAAATTGAAACTTCAAAAGCAAAGTCTGATACATTTTATTTAAGAGGTGACATAGAGCTAGCGAAACAACAATGATAAAAAATCCGGTAAACACTCGTGCGTTGGTAAGCTAAATAATTGTTTTTTTTTTTTTTTCAGGATTATGAAAAAACTAAGTGCTAGCCAGATTTTTATGGGACCACACCTGAACGATGTATGTCTTTTCAGACAAAAACTAATTATTTAAATCGGTTACAATAACAAGTGGTGAAGTTATGGTAAAACATAGGCATAAAAAACTGTCGACTTGATAAACTCTCTTGATAAACTTCTTAAACTTTCAACCGACTTAAAAAAAGGAGGACCTTTTTTTTTTAAGACGGTTGAAGTTGACATAAAAGCTGACGTGAGAAACGGACACACAAACCGCACAACACCACAAAATGCAAATAATTCATAAAACTCGTAAAATATTGGTATACATATTTAAAAAAAAAACGTTAATACAGACACTTTGCAATTAACTAGGATAAATGTGTTAAAAAATCAATGTTGGATTGATGAAATCTCTTGAAAATAAATCGATTTTAGTCTAAAATTAGATGCAACTTCGTGTTTTTTTTTTCGAAAAAAGTTATGTTTATGTGTTTGCTCAAACTAGATAATCGACTATCGAATATGTAATTTTTTGGGAAATAACATTTTACATTACTAGCATAAAAATTAAATCTAAGACTGGCGATTTGCTTTATACCCCATATTAATAAAATCCTAGATAAGTGCCGGCAAATTACATGAATACACGTTAGTACTATCACACCCCGGGCACTCCATACATACGCCGCGTTTCAACTACCTATTACACAGACGCTACACAGTGACGTTTTTGCACACGCGCAACTGTGTGCGTGAAGTCTAGGGCTATTGAATGAGCATACGAACTGGCCTACGAACTCGCGGGGCGCGTGAGGTAATTGATTGCGGGGCGGGGCGGAGAGTTTCCTTTCTGTACGGTAGTACTTATAATCTATTCTGTGGTATTCATAAATTCTGTGTCAATACGTCCAAATAACAATGTTTTGTTTCATTATAGGTTCTTAATAACTTATCACATATTACGTGTTAAAAACATTAACACGTAATATCAGAATAAACAATTCATTATTTGAACAACCAGACATAATGAATCAGCTGGTTCCTTAGTAAAGGATACTTTTTTGAATTTAATAGTAAGTACTTCTTAACTTTGAGACAAATTCTGAATACAAATTCAAGATACAAAAAGTAGGTACCTAAGTAGATAAAGTAACCTACCCACTAAAGTACAGCATACAAAATAAGGTAACTTAACTTCCCTTTGTCCCTTGATAAGAGGTCGTTTCGCTTAGGATTATTTGAAAACCTTTTCCAGATTAATTCTTTGTGTTACCTACACAAGGAAGTAATCATGAAAATTCTGTAAATTTTGTGCAGATCATCATCTAGAGGTCGAAATCGAGGAAATGACTAAACATTTCATATAACGGGTGTAACAAGACACTCAACGAAGCCGAAATCCACGCATTCCGCCCATCATCAGAATCATTTTTGTCTTTTAGACTATACCTGGGAAACCAATTTTTTATGAAATTTTATTTTATTCGTTATTTCCTATTTTTTGTCTACAAAACATTATCAAAATATTCGGTATTTCCATTCGGATCAACTGAACCGACCAACTGGAAACTGAACAACTATTTTACTTCCCAACAGGACAACTATTTGGTTGATCGGTTGGGAAGGAAACGAATCAACTATATTAGTTCTCAACAGCTCAACTACTTAACTTAGGTTCGTATCGTAAAAGGTATCGTAAACAAAAGTTTTTTTTTTCATATTTGGTGGATTACTGGATAAGGCAGGCGATATTTCAAAAATCTTTGAATGCAGGGCCAATTATTTTTAAAATCAAAATGAAGTCTTCTTTCAGTAGTATCCCTACCTTCAATATTTAAGGTTCTTTCCCTTCATGTGACAAAGTTTTGGGGTACCCTTATTATATTGAAAATATTTATAGAAGTTAACCTTCTCTAGTATACGTAGAACTCGGCTTCGTTGAGGATCTTGTTACACCCGGTATATAACTGTTTCACAGTTGTTAGGTAAATAAAAAATATGTATACTTTACAGCGCAATGTGCTTACATTTAAAATAACAGTTTTCAGTTCAAAGAATTTGAATCTAGCATCTATGTCCGTCCATCCTAACCAGTACGTAACGGCCAAGCATAGGAATTGCGCCCGTTCTTCTTGTCAGTTAAAAAAATCTGGAACGGGTGTTAGGAAAATATAGACGATTCAGTAGTGCTTAACTATTAAGTTTATTTGAATAAAGATATTTTGACTTTGAAATTGAAATCAAATACTTGTCTTCTATGCTCTCTTTATTCTGTGGCTAAAAACGGATTACTTCACACTCTTACATTTAAATTATATACTTATAATTTATTATAATATTTGAAACTGCAACAATACAACTGCATAGGTAGTACAGAAACTGGCTAGTTTCAACGGTAGACTCCCGTCAACGGTAAACATGGAAAATGGATTGATTTTTGTGAAATGGTGGCGGTTAACACGCAGCACGTTCTTCAGTACCCTTTTTTGTTCAACTGCAAAAAAATACACAACATCACATTTAATGACTAGCTAAATCATAACTATTTGAAATCGAACAAACGATGCAACGCCGATGGTACCACAAACTATCCAGTACAAATTACTCCATTATTTTCATATCAGTCGCAAGACACCTACTGCTGGGCATAGCCCTCTCCAAAGAATAGAAGATTTGGCAGGAAGGCCGCGCCTCTCGGTACGCTCTTCCGGCTGGGCCTGCGCATGTGGAGGGTTCATAATGATGATATAATCTTGACGGGGAGGGTGTTACAAGCTCATAATACTTGTCATTTTTCTGATTAAAATAGCAAATAAAAGAGGCAGTGAAACGGACAAGGGGCGGATACTTTGAGAACTGCTGTTGTTTAGTTAGAAAGACCTAAAGAGACCTATATCTAGGCACTGTATGACATTACCCAACCAGACATATCTACTTTTGGAATTGTTCAGATTAGTCCCTATTAAATGGAGAAGTTTCATGATGTTAAAACTGCTTTATTTAACTTCATTAAATTAAATATAGCCTTAAATTAATATAAGGTGGTACCAAATGATCTGATGATACTTAAACAGGTGATAGTGTTGCTTAAACTGAATAACTTTCTCCAAAAAACATAGGTCGAAAAACGAAAAAAATTTTTCATACTCCCATACAAAATATACTGGTCAGCTGCACGGCTAGCACGACTTAGCGTGACTTGAGTGAGAAAGAGTCGCGTCAGTCGCGTCGTGTTCATACATTTATGTCGCATGCAGCTAACACAACTGACTTTAGAATTGACATAACTCGCGAACTAATGTCAGTCATATACTTTATCTCGAATTTTGTCGCTATGTGTTTAGGCTTCCCATCCTATTGTCCTACTTATTTCACCTCCATTTCAAAACACCTAGCGCCATCTCTGACGCCAATACGTAAACCTGGCTGCGCGACATTAGCGCCCTCAAAGGAAGACTAGAAGAACTCTCTCTTCGAAACACCGCGTGCACGCGCCGGGTCACCGCCCGCTGAAAATCCTTAAATTACTGTGAAAAACGGTGTAAAAGACGGAGCCGGCTCCATTGATCGATCAAGGAACCTAACAGAAGTGAGTGCCAGTGTGGTGCAAGTGTCAACAACCACCAGCATCTTCATTTGGAGTCGTCACGGCTGCTGGCTAAGCAGTGGCCAGCCATACATGTAAGTCCTTTTCCTTCCGCCTGCTGCCTATCCACATAAACCTCTTGTGTAGGTACTTGTTCGGAAAATTAATTAGAATAAATTGCGAAACCAAGCGGTTTCATTTCATTTTTTGGTCCATACGAGCACAGATGCTTATGGTTACTGGTTTTTAACCAGCTTAAATTCCATTTACAGTCCAATTTTACAACATATAAAGCAAAATTTTAATCAAAACAATCGTTAACGTTGCATTCCTAGCGTAAATTATAAGTACCTATTTATTCAACTCAAGCGCTGTGTGTTCGCCGAACGCCGGCCATTTTTTTGTTTACCGATCATTTAAGAAAAAAGTGAATCTCATTAAATCCCATTCATAATTACGTATTTTTACATAAAATTACATGTTAGTTAACGAATTTTATCGTTAAAATTGGTTCATATATAGATTTTTACTTTTAGGTATTTTGTGTTAGGTACTTATAGAAAATGCCTGAAGATGCACAGCCCGCTAGTGATAATGCAAATAGTTCATTAATGAATGAAAGAAAATTAAAAGTGGTTCAAACGCAGCGAGAATATGCGTTTCGTGATATGCAAATTTTGATGGATTTATCTAATAATATTCACTCTGATCAATCAGCATTAACTAAATTCAAAGCTAGGTTCAAACGGATTGAGAAATTACGTAGCGAATTCTTCGAGTACACTACTCAGATAAATGAATTGAAGTTAATCTTAAAACCAAGTGAAAAAATTGATTTAAGAGTTGTCCAAGCATTTGACGATTTATACTATAGTGTGATAGCCGTCGCGGATAGTATTTTTCCGAGCGAAAGCGAAGGTAGTACCGACACGGCTCACGCCGCTCGCGTCTCGACAAAAGTCGGCGCGTGTGATAGTTGTCATACCGCGAAACCATTCTCGCAAGTGCGTTTACCTTGTCTTGAGTTGCAAAAATTTGATGGCAACATTGAACTTTGGCAAACATTCTTTGACACATTCTCGTCACTTGTGCATAACAATAATAGCATAAGTTCGATTGAGAAGTTCCATTATTTGTTATCATGTCTTTCCGGTCAGGCTTTGTCGCTTGCCAAGGGCATTCCGGTTACGAGTGAAAATTATCCAATTGTTTTCGATACTCTTATTGATAGATTTGAAAATAAACGGGTTTTGGCTTATAATTATTTGGAAAAAATTAGTAATTTTTCACCTTTAAAAAATAGTAATTTTTCCGATCTTAGGAATTTAACTAACATTTTAAACGAAACAGTTAACGCCCTTCGGGCTATGAAAATAAAACAATTGGATGAGTTTATACTTTTTTATTTAGCTTCGCGCGTTCTAGATAGCGATACTCGTAAACGTTTTGAAATTCAGAATAAGGAACAAATACCTACTTTTTCGGATTTGTTAACCTTTCTACAAAGTTATGTCAAAGTATTGGAGGTCAGTCAATCCGGCACGATATCCGGTTCTGGTACTCAATTAAATAAAATAATTAAACGCCCCTTAGAGGTTCGAAACAAAAACAATTATAAATCTAATTCGTTGCCGTCCAGTGCCGGCGCCGTCAATGCTTCGATACCTAATCAGCATTCGGTGACCTGTATGTACTGCGGTGAACAACATAATATTTTCAAATGTTCTAAGTTTCAATCACTTAACATTCCTGAAAAGAATAAAGTCGTGTTTAAACATAAGTTATGTAAAAATTGTTTACGTCCGAATCATAATGTTGATCAGTGTTTTTCTAAATCTTCTTGCTCGGTATGTAACAAGCGTCATCACAGTTTGTTGCATGACGGTGGCGGGACCACTGTCGCGGTACCTGGTATTTCAACCGAAGTGACTGACGGTTCAAATGGGTTTAGCGTGATCGAACCGCCTATCGTAAACGAAACGTCGGTAACTACTAGTACACACCTAGGACATAGTCGCGCTTTGGTTCTACTCGGTACTTGTACGGTGCGCGTATGCGATCCAGCGGGCTCCGCTCCGCCTGTTTTGGCTCGCGCGCTCATAGATAGCGGTGCGCAGGACTGCTTCATTACGTCATCGCTCGCGCAACGTATGCGCTTGCCTATGCGCCGTTGCAAATTAACCGTCGCAGGTCTAGGTAAAAGCGTAGTGCATCAGATAAAAGGGGAGACATCCTGTACGGTACAGCCTCGCGATTCGGATAATCCAAAATTTAATCTTAATGTCATTGTTATGGACACAATTACTAGTAAAATGCCTACAGTTCCAATACCGCCGGTTGTACGTAACAACTTTAAACATTTAGTACTTGCTGATACGCAATTTGACAAACCGACAGATATCGACTTATTATTAGGCGCGGAGCAGTTCCACGCGATTTATGACGGCCAACGCCTCGATTTGGGCAACGGTCTACCGGTTGCTTTACACAGCGTGTTCGGGTGGGTTTTCACGGGCAGGGTCGACCCCGTTAGCCGTCCCCCATCCACAATCTCTTCCCTCGTGGCTTCCACTCGTGCATTAGATGACGTGGTCAAGCGTTTCTGGGAGGTCGAAGAGCCACCAAAAACGGAATTAGTGAACCCGGAAGACGTTAAGTGTGAGGAGCTATTTACCAGTCTAGTTTCCCGCAACCCTGACGGGCGATACGTGGTGCCGTTACTGTTAAAAGATTCGTGCGAATCTTTAGGCGATTCTTTAAATAACGCAAAGTCGCGCTTAAGTAAGCTCGAAAAACGACTCGAACGGAATTCCGAGTTAAACAAAGATTATGGCGATTTTATGGCTGAGTATCAGAACTTAGGTCATATGCAACCTTCAAGTTTAGGCTCAGGTAAATTCGTCATTCCACATCATTGTGTAGTCCGCCCAGATAGTGCGACCACAAAGCTCCGGGTTGTTTTTGACGCCAGCTCAAAAACAACAAATGGAAAATCGTTAAACGACATTGTTTATACTGGACCTAAGCTCCAGAATGATATCGTAGACATACTTACCAAATTTCGTTTGCAACCTATAGTGTTCACAGCCGATATAACAAAAATGTATCGTAACATTGATTTGCGCCCTGAAGATAGGGTGTGGCAACACGTACTCTGGCGATCGTCACCTTCTGATAATGTCTCGGAGTACGAGCTAAAAACAGTTACTTACGGCGTGACTAGTTCACCATATTTGGCAATTCGTACATTGCATCAGCTCGCAGCCGATCACGGCTCTGACTATCCTAAAGCTGCTGAAGTGGTTCGTCAGGACACGTTTATGGACGACATAACGGCGGGGGCATCTACTGTAGCCCAAGCACTTCAGTTAAAAGACCAACTTGTAAACCTTTTGGCTTGTGCTCAGTTTGAACTCCGCAAGTGGAGTAGCAATTCACCTGAATTTAATGCATCTCTTCCTGTTGAACACTGTCAGGTTCCAAAATCATTTTGTGATGAAAATCATCAACATATTATCAAAATCTTAGGCGTCCAGTGGGACCCCCTTAAAGACTTTTTTACTTATTCAATTTCAGCATTGAATTCAAGTTTCACTAAGCGTGCTATTCTGTCATGCATCGCTCGAATTTACGATCCCGTTGGATGGCTTGCACCCGTTGTTTTGGTAGCAAAATTTCTCTTGCAAGACCTTTGGCGTCTTAATTTAGGCTGGGACGACACTGTTCCCACAGATATCGCTGAGAAATGGCGTAACTTCCTCATTGAACTAGAATATGTTAAAAACATTACTGTTCCTCGTAAAGTTACAGCTGATGATGCTGTTCAACATCAATTAATAGGATTTTGTGATGGGTCCTCAAAAGCATATGGATGCTGTGTCTATTTGCGCAGTGTCGGTCCTGATGAATGTCAAGTGTATCTATTGATTGCCAAGTCTAAACTGGCTCCCATAAAGCCATTAACAGTAAACCGCCTTGAACTCTGTGGCGCTGTTTTACTTGCACGCGTCCTTAAACATATGCATAATTTATTAAAAATTAAAATCCCAATAAATCAAATCATTGCGTTCACTGACAGTAGCACTGTGCTTGCCTGGCTTCACATCGAACCCCATAAGCTGAAGACGTTCGTTGCACATCGAGTTGTTAAAATAACAGAAGATGTTCCCCTCGAGCACTGGCAACACGTCTCCACTCATGACAACCCTGCGGACCACTGCAGTCGAGGCTTAAGCTCGATAAAACTCACGGAATGTTCCTCCTGGTGGGTGGGTCCAGACTGGTTGGCGAAAGATACTTCCTATTGGCCAGGTAATCCGCGTTTGGATTGCTCCAATGATATTCCAGAACTGCGTCCCAACGCGTGTTTAGCTCAAGCAACAACTGCACAAGATAAGTCTGGTCTCGTATCTACATTATTAGAACGCTATTCTTCTTTAACGCGTGTGCAGCGCATTCTTGCTTGGTGTTTGCGATTTATATCGGCGTGTTCACGCCATTCCGAAAACAGTAAAACGCTTATCGTTAAAGAATTGAACTATTCGCTTCAGTGTTTGATTAAACATGAACAGCAGTCATATCTTACTGATGACGTGCAGAGTTCTAAGACTATCCAGAAACTCCGTCCATTTGTAGACGACCTGGGTCTCCTCCGAGTGGGGGGACGACTAAAACATTCTAACTTACCTGTATCCGCTAAACATCCAGTTTTATTGTCTAAAGGTTCACGTCTATCCTTACTCATAGTAGATTATTTCCATATAACTTACTTGCATTGTGGGCCTCGTACCCTGCAATCGATTATTCAACGTCAATTTTGGATACTTGGGATTCGTAATTTGATTCGTTCCAGACTCTCAAAATGCGTTCGATGTTTTAAAGCGAAACCTTTTCCGTGCCAACCTCTTATGGGAGATCTTCCATCTTCCCGAGTCCAACAAACGCGTTGCTTCCAAAAAGTTGGAATCGACCTAGCTGGGCCCTTCCTAGTTAAAGAAAGCCATAGACGAAAGGCGCCAACTTATAAGGCTTACGTATGCGTTTTTGTATGCCTGGCCGTAAAGGCAATTCACATTGAAGTAGTCACTGAACTATCCACTCCTGCGTTTATTGCGGCTTTAGACCGATTTGTTTCCCGTCGTGGGCTTTGTACTTTTATAGTTACCGACAACGGTACCAATTTTATCGGCGCGAAACGCTATCTTAACGAATTATATAAACTCATATGGGAAAATCGCGATCCCATCTCATCTAATCTCGCAGATCGTGGAATCATCTGGCAATTTAACCCTCCAACCGGTAGTCACTTTGGTGGAATTTTCGAAAGTGGAATTAAATCCATGAAATACCACTTAAAACGGGTAATTGGATCGCAGATTTTAACTCTTGAAGAGTTGATAACTGTACTTGCTAAGGTCGAAGCGGTACTGAACTCGCGACCGTTGTGCAACATATCCTCGGATCCGGACGAAGTAGATATTCTAACACCGGGGCATTTCTTAGTTAATAGTCCTCTAGTAGCGTTACCTGAACCTGAACTGACGGATCAATTCGTGTCCCCTCGAGAGCGTTGGCAGATGCTACAAAAACTTACCCAATCATTCTGGCGTATCTGGCAGCGTGACTACCTCCATACGTTACAACAGCGTGCGAAGTGGTTTCACGGTCAAACTAACGTGCAGTGCGGTGATATTGTAATGCTCGTTGATAACAATTTGCCTTCATTAGATTGGCGTTCAGGGCAAGTGATAGCCTTACACCCTGGCGATGACGGTGTGGTCCGTGTCGTTACAGTCCGTACTACGCGTGGCCTCCTTCGGAGACCAGTCACTAAACTTTGTCCGTTGCCTATAGAACATTAAGTGTATCGGTTTTCATCGGTACATTTTCTTAGTTTTAAGTTCTCAATTTGATAATTCCTCAATCTTAATTGCAAAACCAAATTCATTATTAAATTTTAAACTATTGGTAGGAAGGAATGCAACTTTAACTATTAGTTCGTCATTGACTTCTTACCTTTTGTACTTTTGAAATCGAGACGATTTCAAGTGGGGGGATTATGTTTAGGCTTCCCATCCTATTGTCCTACTTATTTCACCTCCATTTCAAAACACCTAGCGCCATCTCTGACGCCAATACGTAAACCTGGCTGCGCGACATTAGCGCCCTCAAAGGAAGACTAGAAGAACTCTCTCTTCGAAACACCGCGTGCACGCGCCGGGTCACCGCCCGCTGAAAATCCTTAAATTACTGTGAAAAACGGTGTAAAAGACGGAGCCGGCTCCATTGATCGATCAAGGAACCTAACAGAAGTGAGTGCCAGTGTGGTGCAAGTGTCAACAACCACCAGCATCTTCATTTGGAGTCGTCACGGCTGCTGGCTAAGCAGTGGCCAGCCATACATGTAAGTCCTTTTCCTTCCGCCTGCTGCCTATCCACATAAACCTCTTGTGTAGGTACTTGTTCGGAAAATTAATTAGAATAAATTGCGAAACCAAGCGGTTTCATTTCACTATGGTTAGCACAACTTTACGAAAAGCGACATCACGTGTCACTTTTTGACATTAAAAGACGACAGTTTATCTTGGTGGGTTTAGTACAGCACGCACGCGACATAATATAAGTTACTCTGTGCACGCGACTTCAATTAATAAGTGATTATCACCGGAAAAATGGCCTAATCCTTTTTAACTAATGAGGAAATATACAATAGGAAGATATAATAAGATATTTTGCTAATACTTTTCAGTAATTATTCTTTAGATACGAGAAACCTTGTCGAGTTGCTGTCTATGTCACCTCATAAGTTGTGCTAGCCGTGCTGACCGACATATAATATGGAAAGGTGAAAAAAAAAAATCGTTTTTCGACCTATGTTGTATGGAGAAAGTTGTTCAGTTTAAGCAACCTGTTTAAGTATCATTAGATAATATGGTACCAATTATGATATGAATATCCACATACTACTCGTATTTAACGAGTTAGCTTTACCTGATTTTGAAGGCGTTTTCAGTGCCAGTAAGCATTCCACACTGACTGAATTTACTGCCATACTCAGCTTCTCGCACTCCATACTCAATAAACAGGACAATACGTAATACTTCAGCGCAAAAGTAATAACTGTATATTTAGCAACGGCTAATGTAAACTGAAATATAAAAAATATAGCTATAAAAATGCACGTTATTAAATTTCTATAAAAAGAAAAAATACCTACCTAAGGTTAAAACCATCGGCCAGATCCGATTTGTGCAACGGGGCACTGAGATTTAAGGTCCCATTAGATCCATTTTTCTAAAATTAGATCTAATAAGAAAAAAAATCTCAAAAGAATCCTCCATTGTGAATCTGGCCGACGGATCTTCTGAGAATGGAGGATTTCATCTAACATTTCACCACGCTTCATTTGACTCATTTCTAGTAAACCATATTTCTAAGCAATAGAGAGATACACACTCACTCGTCTGTGTATTTGTGTGTCAATGTTTGTGTGTGTGTGTGTGTGTGTGTGTGTGTGTGTGTGCGTGTGCGTGCGTGCGTACGTACGTGCGTGCGTCTGTGATTGTGTCATTAATCAACTAATACATCATTAAACTAGCAAGTTAGCTACTTACATAATGATATGGTTCGACTAACATTATTTTCTCAAACTCGACACTATTTTGTACGCAACCCAAGATCATAAGAAAGCACTCCAAAGTAAATAATAAAATCTGGAATAAAAATAAAATATCTTTATTATTAGGTAGTATAAGCCGCGCGCGATGAGAATGGTAAGGGACCTTGTCATAGTGAATTGAAATTGTATGAAAAATAAACTTGACACAGCGCCGCGCTGCCGCGTCAGCGTACCGTGCGCGTCTCAGTTCCAAAAGGTATTATACCATTCTCATTGCGCGCGGATTATACTATAGTCTACTTACGATTATTTTCATTAATAATCTTATCATTTCGATAATTTTTTCCAATTTATAATTTTTTCAACCAGTTCAGTCTTAAGTTAGTTACCCATTAATATGTTTAATCTGTCTTATTCGTGCGTTTACTTTACGTTACGTAATTGGATTAGATGTATTAGGTTAGGTTCATACGTCATGGGATACAGATGACGGCAAACTTCTTGATTATTGGCGTCACCTGCGCAGAACACTTCTTTTAAGTCTGCATGAGGTGACTGGTGACTCCCAAATGGGACCTTCAGGGCCAACCGGCGGCGCGAGGGCAAGTGTCGTAGTTTTTTAGTGGGTATTCCCTCCTCCCGAGATCCCATCGAACCACTTGGTTAGGTGGGATCACGGGAGGCAGTCGTGGAGGGAGCCGCAACGTTGAATGTTGCGTTCCCCTCCTGGCGAGTCCCACATACCCCCTCCCCACTCACCTGCGGTGGTGGAAGCGCGGTAATGCGTTTTTCTACGGCATAAAAAAAGGGGGACACAGTTTAGAGCACGCGATGAGGATCAGCGACGATTTTTGTTTAGTAGCTTATCAGAAAGGTTATGCCACCACATGATTAACTAGGAAGAAATTTTCACGATATCTCTTAAGGCTGGTTTACATTATCTTAGTCTTTAGTAGAGTGCTTTAGTGGAAACATGTAAACGGTCGTCTTATGACTAAAGAGAGTAACGTTCTAGTAGCCTTTCTACTCGCTTTCCAGTAGCACCCACTGCGCGCCCGCTCACCCCCCGCGCGATATTTTACTCGCACTCGCACTGGAAGCATGTAAATCGACATTTTAGTAGCGTCTTTAGTAGAGTGCATTTGCCGGTGAACGCGTGACGTGTAATTGAATTAAATTATTAGGTATGGCGAAAATGACACTCTACTGGAAGCGTGTAAACGATCACTGGAAAGGCACCAAAACTACTAAAGCACTCGCATTCGAATCTACTCGCACGCTACTAAGCACTCTACTAAATACTAAGATAATGTAAACCAGCCTTTAAACCTTAGAAGTTATACGAGCTAGAACGCTGTTATTTTGGTGGTTCTAATGACGTCATCCGCCACGTACACGAACCATACGACGTAGGTACAAAAGCACATATTGCGTTGAGCTTTGCATTTTCTTTAAGGCGGTTTTATGACCGAAAGTGTCGCCCTCAGAGGTTTTTATTTAATAAATTATTACTAATAGAAAAGATTTTAATAATGTTTCACGTGGAGTTTCTAGGGCCCATGGTCTAGTATTTTTAGAAGGTATCACTACATGCCCTCGTAGTCATTAATATTTATTAATATTTATTGCACAACAACACACAAAGTAAGGTACAAAGGCGGACTTAATGCTAAGAGCATTCTATACTAGGCAGTACAGTATTAGTACTAGTCATTCGTAGAAGTAGATAGCAAATGTGACAAAAACGGCCACTTTTAGCAGTTTTGCTATCTAATTCTAGAAGTGACTACGAGGGAATATAAATGAATGGGCCCTAAAAATTCCACGTAAAACATTATTAAATTTGTGTAAGTATTAGGTATAATTATAATATTAAATAAAATTAATCGTGGCGCCACTATCGATCAGGGTGCCTTACAACCTTATAACTCAACCATTTCTATACGGATTTCAAAAAATCTTTCACTGGGGTTCATAGCTCTGAATATGTTTTTATATTATATTTTTGGGGATCAGAAGCCGAGATTATTTAAAAAAAAAGACAATTTACAAACCGACACGTAGTTTACTTAGTTTTTAATTTAACACAAACATCAACTTAAATCAACCTTTAATCCGCAAACAATCGAAATAAAACACTTCACTTGCACAAAAATAGCAAATAACTAAAATAGGACACGACTAACTGCAAATTGCGCCTATCACCAGACAACCGCTACGCACGACAGCTAACCGTCAAATGCCTGAACGCCGCTCTGTCCGACGGCAGCCGTATTTATAGGGGTTGCCGTGTGACGTCACAAGCAGTGTAAGTTAACACCTAATACGGCCTATCCTGAAGGTGCACCGTCCTCGGGCACGTTTTCAGCGGGGTCTTGAGCCTGAGCAGCCCTACTCGAACAGCCAGTCAGGGTCACGGAAGAGCCAGCATCGTCATCATCACCCTCGTTCGCTTCCGGTTGGTGCCTGAAGCCATCAGGAGCAGAAGATGATCCGGCTTCAGCGTCATCCTCCTCGTCATCGTTATCTGATAAAGAAAAATAAAGTTTAGTTAAAAGTGCCACAGATTTTGCCTAGTCTTTCATTCATCACGCATCCGAGGCCCTCTTTCAACCAAACACACAGTAGCGAAAAAAATATCCAACGTCAAACATTCATCACGATAGCATACTTCACCAGACAGGTATGCCATCCATTCTCATACTTAGTACGATCGTACGAAACCACCCCCACCGTTAACAACGTGTCTGCAGGACGGAAGTCCAATACACATACGGCGATGTGTCTGCAGGACCGAAGTCCAATACACGTACAACAACGTGTCTGCAGGACCGAAGTCCAATACACATACGGCGATGTGTCTGCAGGACCGAAGTCCAATTATACATGTACAACAACGTGTCTGCAGGACCGAAGTCCAATACACATACAGCGATGTGTCTGCAGGACCGAAGTCCAATACACATACAGCGATGTGTCTGCAGGACCGAAGTCAAATACACATACAGCGATGTGTCTGCAGGGCCGAAGCCCAACATACGCGGCGGTGTCGCGCATCTGCAGGGCCAGGTCGTCTTCGATCCAGGTCCACAGGTGAGCGTCCTCCATAGAGGTGGCAGCCCACGGCAGCCTCCTCCAGGACCAGGCTTCCCCGGCCATAAACAGGCACACCTCAGACTAAACTCACACATACTCATACATACGCGTGAATAGATTCTTTAACATAGAAACACAGGTTTACATTTGAAACTTACTATCGAAGAATGCTGCACAACTTTCTGGACACCATTCCTCTTTCCAGGGCACCATATACTTTGCCGCGGCTTGTGTAGTCTTGCCGCGTGCGCCACCAAGCAACGAGCAGCTTGCCCGTCGATTGTGAGTATTTGATAACAAACACGTAGTCATCTTTCTTAAAAACTCTAGGAGAACGGCGATTGCGATTGACGTATGAATCTTGTTGCTGTTGATTTTTCTCAAGCAGGCCCTTAGCTCGCTCTCTGCATATCTCCCGCCAAGCTTCACGATTTGGGTTTGCATTTTCAATAGCAACGTCTCGTATTAGCGACCGAATAACAGGGGTAGTTGCTTCAGTGCCAATAAGTAGGTTAAGAGCCGATAACTGGGTACTCTTCTGTTTTGTAATATTGAGCACGAGTTGCATTTAACATAAAGCGTCAGACCATGAGGAATTTCGATTGTGACTATGTACTCGTATTGGGTTAAGGACAGTGCGTACATAACGCTCGGCTTGGCCGTTAGCCTGATGCATTTCTGGCCTTATGTAGTGGATATCACAACCTATTTCTGCCATCCAAGTAGTGAAACTAGAGGCTTCAAACATACGACCTCGGTCACACACAAGGAGCTTAGGTACGCCAAATAATGAAACAGCATAGTTAAAAACAAGTTTGAGCTCATGAGCATCTTGGCGATACATCGGAAATAGCAAACAAAATTTGGTAAAAGAATCTACTAGTACAAACACAAATTTAAAACCATTGGATTCAGGCAAGGGGCCTAACACATCAGCATGAACTGTGCTAAATGGAATATCGGACTTTTGCCACGAAGTGATAGGTTGAAGTGGGGCTCTTGGAACTCTTTTCTTAGAGATGCAAATAGGACAATATGGGACGTATACTTTTTGACAAACTGCTTAAGGCCAGGGAACCAAAAATGTTTAAGAATAAGATCTAAAGTTTTCTCAGGCCCTATATGTTCATGTTCGTCGTGGAATATGCGTAAAAGGCTAAGGCGATGTCCTTTGGGAATAAAACACATAAGGCGAGATTCCTCACCTATTGGAGTGAAACGGTAATAAAGGAGATCATTCCGACAAACATAGCGGTTAGAGTCCAAGAGACCATCCCTGAGTTTCTGTATCAGGTCCTGGGTTTCACTGTCGGCTGATTGCGCCATTTGAGCCCAGTTCAAAGGCCTATCTATGTGGTTGACCTGCGCCACTGGTGGATTCCTGCTGAGGTAGTCAGCGTGACTCATCAGCTGACCTTTCCTATACTCAATGCTGAAGTTAAAATCCTGCAGGTACATCCACCAGCGGGCGACGCGTGGAAGCAGATCCTTCTTGCGCTCGGTGGCTTTCAAGGCATTGTAGTACAGTAGCCCGTAGAACATTTAAATCACCAAAAAGGTTACCGTTTGCCGTTGTGATATAGTTATTTATTACGAAATTATAGATACTTTAACCCAAGTTTTACAGATCGCAACCCGCCGTAACCTATATTTGTATATCTCCAAAAATGATATTTTTTTATTTTTCAAGGTTTACCACATAGTTTAGCTATTGTCGTGTTCTACAGCTTGGTTTGATTGCCACAGATAAAAGTAAGACTATAAAAAGTAGCCATACACAGATTTAAGACCTGGTGAAAATGGTTGGACTTTATCTGGTCTTAAATCTGTGTATGATCACTTTCCATAGTCTTACTATTATCAGTGGCAATCAAACAAAGCTGAGAACACGACAATAGCTAAATCATGTGGAAAACCTTGAAAAATAAAAAAAAAATCCTTTTTTGAGATATATAAATATAGGTTACGGCGGGTTGCGATCTGTAAAACTTGAGTTAAAGTATCTATAATTTCGTAATAAATAACTATATCACAACGGCAAACGGTAACCTTATTGGTGATTTAAATGTTCTACGGGCTACTGTACTATTGCAGTCTGTGATAATTTTGAATTGGACACCTATCAAATAATGCCGGAAATTCTGCAAAGCCTTGACGACCGCCAGCGTTTCTAACTCATACGAGTGATATCTGCTTTCAGCGCCTTGCGTCACCTTACTAAAGTAAGCAACCACTCGCTTGTTGCCATCACTGTGCGTCTGCATCAGTACGGCGCCATACCCAGCGCTACTCGCATCCGTATGGAGCTCTGTGGCTAGATTCGGATTGAAAATTGCAAGTATTGGCTCACTTGTGAGGCATTTCACAAGATCATGTCGGACCTGTTCTTGTTCAGGCCCCCATTGGAACTTAACATCCTTCTTTGTAAGGCGAGAAATACTTGCAGTTTTCGTCGCGTAATCCTTAATGTAACGCCGGAAGTATCCCGCCAAACTCAAGAATTGACGAACCTGTTTCACATTAGAGGGGACAGGTGCGTTCACCAACGCGTCTATCTTCCTGGGGCTCGGCCTAACCTGACCATGAGAGATAACGCAGCCCAGATATTCGACCTCTGTAGTTAGGAACGAACACTTTCGAAGATTGATCGAAAATCCTGCTTCGGTAAGGGTCCTTAATACGTCACGCAATAGATTAATTCCTTCCTCGATAGACATACTCAAAAGGAGTACATCATCTATATACACGAGTACGTTGCCGGCTTCGATAAATCATCGAAGTGTGTTGTTAATTATCCTCTGATACACAGTAGGCAAGTTGCATAAACCGAATGGCATTTTTAGGTACTCGTAATAACCCTCAGGCGTTACGAAACCTGTTTTGTGAATAGAAGCCTCATCGATGGGGATTTGGTGGAAGCCTGATGCCATATCCAGGCTGGTGAAGAATCTAGACCCTCCGAGCCTGTCGATGTGGTCCTCTATCAACGGAAGTGGATACCTATACTTGACTCGGAAATCAACACACATCCGGTCGGAACCGTCTTTCTTCTTCACCAGGATGATGTGGCTGGCATACTCGGAATCTGACTCCCTAATTATGTTTTTATCTAACAAGTCTGTCACTATTTCTCGTACTCTAAGCTTTTCTTGATAAGATAATCGGTAAGGGTGGTAGGCTACCGGAGTATGATTCGGCAAATTAATTTGCATTTTGCCTGTCTTGACGGTAGTTGAAGGAGTACCCGAAATCAACTACGAAGCGAAACTATTTATTACCGACATAAGTAAGTTATATTCGGTACCTTGAAGAGGCGTACCTACTTTATCAAGCTGTTGCAAAGAGTTAATCTTATTCAAGACGGGAGTGTGCGTTAAGTACTGACCATGCTTGGTTCTAAATTGAACGTCACTCCGTCACGATTTAACACGTCTGTTAAAATTATAATAGGCGTATTCATATACGACGCAGGAACAATGAAAAAATCAACATCCAATGCTATACTAATAAACTCAACAGGTGAGAGATATAGATTCGCGGGCAATGATTTCGTTACTACTTATTCCTTTAAGAACGCAGTACGTTTGCTTACGGGGGCCGGAAAAATATTTGACTACCAACGATGACATAAGAGACACGTTAGTTGCACCGCTATCTATCAAAACGTCTACAGGGATGCCTTGTATCACAGCTGTACAAATGTCATTGCTCCCGGAGGCACTAGCAAGTTCTTTACAAAGATTGACGTTTCGTTGATTTGCATGATTGCCCGATCTAGATTTTTCAAAACAATCACTCTCTTTATGACCTATTTTCTTGCAAAAGGTACACGTTAACTTAGTCGGGGCATCAGAACTAGAAGGTTTGGGTTTTTTAGGACAGTTAAAACTTATAAGCCCGTTTGACCACATGAAAAGCATTTATTGGAGCGATCAATATTTCGCTTTTTTGTATTATTACTCGTAGGTTGAACTCGGTTATCTTTATTTCGATTAGGTTTGACGTAAATAGCCAAAAATTATACCAAATTTTCTGTGGTCAAATCGGCATTCGCGGCAGCAGCCCTAACCTGAGCGTCATTTATACCACGAATCACAACCTGCACCATAAGTTCCTCGCTCAAGCCTTGCACTATACGCAGGCGCAGCAGTGAGCGACGAGCGTATTCTGCATACGTTGCAAATCTGTCAGACGTGGTATTCATGACCTCGAAAAGAATATTCGCATAATCAATTTTCGGGGCAAAGAGACCTAAATTCCTTAACAAAATTAGACCAGGAACGGTCGTTAGTGGTCCACTCGTTTAACCAGGTTTTAGCCTCTCCTCCATCTCTTTTAAACAGTGGGCCACACGCGACAAACATTCCAATTCACTCCAACACGGTTGGCTGACTTAGCGCGTTTTACCTCGCTACACCACACCTCAAAGTTATGTACGGATGGGTCAAAGTTAGACACATAATAATTTTGTGGTTTAGTCTGATTAATTAGCACAAGCGCATCAGCAATTGCCTGCGCTGCCGATGGAACAGCATTTTCACGTTGGGGTGTGGCGCCACGATGCGGCGGTAACGGAGTTTGGGACACATTTGTGGCACTACCCTCGATCGCACTCAATCTTGAGATAATCGCGCCTAAAGTTTTCTTAACGGAATCGTCATGCTCATACGACCTAGTAGGCGTCCTATGGCGACGTGAACGAGAGCGAGAACGTGAACGTAGCCTACGATGGTGACGACGCGATTTGCTGCGTGCACGTCTAGCTTTACGAGGTGGTGATTCGTCTGAATCATCACGTGAACGCGACGGTCGCGGCATGTTTTCGAAATAAAGGTTGATTGTTCAGAAAGAAATTCAAATTTAACGGTTATTCAACGAAAATTTGAAATTAACCGTTACTTGTTTTGAAATTATCAGAATGAAACGTTAATAAAAGTGAACGAAAGCCAATCCCACTTCTGATTTTGGGGATCAGAAGCCGAGATTATTAAAAAAAGACAATTTACAAACCGACACGTAGTTTACTTTGTTTTTAATTTAACACAAACATCAACTTAAATCAACCTTTATTCCGCAAACAATCGAAATAAAACACTTCACTTGCACAAAAATAGCAAATAACTAAAATAGGATACTGCAAATTGCGCCGATCACCAGACAACCGCTACGCACGACAGCCAACCGTCAAATCGACGGCAGCCGTATTTATAGGGGTTGCCGTGTGACGTCACAAGCAGTGAAAGTTAACACCTAATAATATCAATAAAACTTTAGGATTCAAACCTGTCGCTGATCCTCATTGGTCAACTCGTCGACCACCACTTCGTGCATGCGCAAAAATATCAAGATGTTTGCCGGGATCTGTAATTTGTTTCCTTACCGTAACAACGGAAGCCTTTCTTAGAATATCGAAAGATTCAAGTATGTCACAGTATGCTTTGAACAATATTTTCCACCGCCATTGGTCTCTATTAATAGCTTCTGATGGTATTCCAGATGTTTTGATACAGATCTTCATTTCGTCAATCCATTTCTTCATCAGTACTGTCAATAATTGGATCAACCCAATGGCGTATACTTGTGTTGTAAAGACAATTAGCAAACTGTAATAGTTAAGACATTCGTAGATGATCCATTTTATTCCAAGAACATTAACAAGTAATATTACGGCTAACGTGAAGTGAAGTGAAAAGAAACCAAAACGTAACCAGTTCATTCGAGTTAATCGCAAGAAGCTTTTTTGCGTAAACCGTATCGCTCTTTTTGCACTTTGCAATTTCAAGATTATTTTCACATTGTTTTCTGTATTAATCACATTTGTCAAAATCAACATTAGATTAAGAGCAAACACTGTGTAAGTATAAGGATCCTTTATATGGTCAAGTGCTTGATCGAATACGGAGTTGGCTTGATAAAAATAGATGTTGGATAAATAAAGTGCCGTGTTAAAAATTGTGAAACCTAGAGCTACTATGATGTATGTAGCCCAACTGTTTGGAGTAATGAAGCCATAGCGAATATTGTATTTGGGTTGGAAACTAGCATTTTGCAAACAATCCAAAGGCAACAAAAAAGCTTTTGTGTCATCATCTAAACTATTGTCTAATAAAAATTCTGCCGGCACTTTACTACCCATCAGTAAAACCGAACTGCCTGAAATATTTTACGTTAATGAAGTAACTATAAGTTACACAAAAATAACAAAGAACGAATGATTAATTTGACACCTCATAGGCTATGTAAGTACCCCAGAACTTTTATGTAAATTAATTTATTTTTATGCCTGAGTATAAAAGGCATCACTCAAAGTTATGAACACTTAGCTTTTGAATTACATGACATTAAATTAATGAGTTGGTTTATTATGGTTAATAACATTGTTTATGAGGTTTACACACTATAAAAAATAAGTCAATAAACGTATTTGGTTACGTAACGGAAAGAGATATTGAAAAATACGGAGCTGAGATCAATATACTATAACCCCACAGCCACAGCGACAACGTGTAAACTGACAACGGAAACCCTTAATCCTGCAATAAGATAGAACGAAGTAAACCGCTAGTGCGAGTCTAGCACCTGTGCACAATCTGTACCGTTGCGCTTCCGGCAAAAGAAGATATATTAAACGGTCAACATAAAGCCGTCAGGTATAACTCATAAACTTTTTACAGATTAAGAGCTCTTCCAGAACAGCAAAAAATAAATGAATTAAAAAAATATTAAAAACACGACTGCCCTGCCGAAAACGAACTAAAAAGTTAAACAACAAGTGTAATTTGCAGTCGGGGGACCTTATTATGGAACAATTTTTGATCAAAGAGGTCCCCCGACTGCAATGACACTTGTTGTTTAACTTTTTAGTTCGTTTTTGGCAGGGCAGTCGTGTTTTTAATATTTTTTTAATTTATTTATTTTTATTTCACACATTTGAGTGATCCTACTATATATATAATATTATAAATGTGAAAGTTTGTGGGTTTGGATGTTTAGATGTTTGTTCCTTAATCACGCAAAAACTACTGAACAGATTTGGTTGAAATTTGACACACTGATAGTAGATAGCCTAGATTAAAACATAGGATACTTTCTTTATTTCTTTATTTCTTTATTTAAACATTTGCACTACATGCGACTTAACTACTAAATCTTAAAGTAACTAATTATCGCATGCACCTTGACAGGCATAGCAATGTGAAGAGAGGGGCAGACACTTAGATATTCTTATCATCAAAATATTCGTTAACAGAATAATAACATTTGGCAAGTAATAGTTGTTTTAATGAATTTATGAACTTATTGATTTTTGGTTCGGCTTTTAGATTTTCTGGTAATTTATTATAAATTTTTATTGACATCGGGTAAGTACCCGAACTATGTAAAATTAATTTAGATGTAGTTTGCACAAGATTATTTTTATATCGCGGGACATTGTGACGAGGCGCGTCTATGGTTTTAATATATAGATTTGCATGTTTCCTAACAAATTTGCACATTTCTAAAATGTATAAGCAGGGTAATGTTAAAATTTTTAAGTTTTTAAAATGTGGTTTGCAGCTATCGGTTTGTTTTATATTTGCTAGTACTCGTATACATTTCTTTTGTGAGATTAAAAGATCTTTTGCATCTACACTATTACCCCATAATATGACGCCGTAGTTCAACCACGCATGCGCATAAGCATAGTAAGCAGTCACTGCGGTTTTACCCCGATATTCCCACGGGAACGGGAACCACGCGTTGAAACCGCGGGCGGCCGCTAGTATATTATATAGTTTTGGAATGTGCTCATCAAGGCCTTTCATTTGATGCCCATATTGTAATAATAGAAAAAAAAAATTTTTTTTTCACATTTGAAAATGGCGTCGTCTCAAAAAAAAATTTAGCCAGTGTCACTCGGGATGCTGTAAGAATTCTAACGATACCCCATTTATTCAAATCAGTTCAGGCATTTAGACGTTATGGTGGAATAAAGAAACTCACATACCCACAAACAAGCCACAAACATACATGAACCCTGAACACATGTACACTCTTTTTGCTTTGGGCAGTCGTGTAAAAATGTACAATATATTATTGCATGCGTCTATGTTAGGATTATGGAAATAGTACTATAAACCGGAATGAGCGCTTCGCCCCAAAACGAGCCGACAGAGAGGTCAAGTAGATGTATGTGTCCTTTTCTTCATTAGGGTGACCAAACCGTATGGTTGGCCGGAGACATACATAATACTTTAAACTGTTTAATATAAACTTAAATACCTAGGTAGTTCTTTATTTATAATTAACACTTTTTACCGCGTTTTTATTAGGTTGCTTGCTCTTTTGTTTGTTTGAGCACAAATTTTGCAAACGATTTTATACTGAATTCCCGATGAGCTAGGGACTTGAAACTTTGAACACAGGTCAGAAATGGAAGGAATTGCAATATTACAATGTCATTAAGCTGATCTGATGATGGAGCCGGAAGAACGCCACAGGAACTCTATGATGAATGAAACTATACAACCCCTTCGTGTTTGGGCTTGTTAGAATTGTCTTGACAAGTACTCTGACGGGAGACGAGGTTCAGGGTTGGATGATGAAGTCTGGAGGCCATGCCATAGGAACTCAATATTGAAATCATGCAACCCCATCGAGTTTGGGCTCGTTTGAATCGTCTTGACGAGTGCTCTGTTGGGTAATAGTATCCAAGAGTCTGATGAAGGAAGCCGGAAGAAGGCCACAGGAACTTTGTAATAAAACCTTTCAACCCCATCGAGTTTGGACTCGTTTGAATGGTCTTGACGAGTACTCTGATAGGCGGTGGTATATTTTTAATTTAGTTCGTTAACTAAAAAACAGAAAATAATTATTTATTAAAAAAAATTTGGAACAATTTATTTATCACGTTTTTATTAAATTGCTTTTTGTTTTTATTTTTTAAATATGGTAGTTCAACCAATACAAAATCTAGTTTATTCAATTCAATTTAAGTTCAAGTGTAAATAATTACGCAACTTTAAAGTTTATTCCATTTTTTTTATAAAAATACAATGTGCGTGAACTTCGGAAAAACAAATGAATGTTGGAAAAACAAGTAAAAGTAGGAAAACATTGTCTAGTGATCTGTAGTCAAAAAAAGATGCAAACGATTTTCCACTTTATTGACCTTTGAAATTCGGTTGCTTTTTCCCATAATTATACTTGTTCATTTACTTTGCCGTTTCATTAAAAACTGTTATTTTGGTAAATATGTCAATAAGGTCTAAAATTCTTGCAACAATTTCTTTACTTGTGAAGTTAATAAAATGGGTGCATGAGATTTACGACGACACAATGTTAAAAATATAAAAAGAAACCAAGATGGCGGCCAACTATATTGTTCGTGGGCCGATTTTGATGAAACTCGATTTTGTTACTATTTTGATAAAAAATAACAACGAAATGTTAAAAATATAAACAAATATGGCAGCCAACTCTTTTATTTGTGATTGGGGCTGATTTTAATGAAACTCGGTTTTAGGACTAATTTGACAAGAAACACAATATATGTTGTGTAATGCAAACAATGTATGTATATGTTATTTTCTTGTCAAAATAGTTCCAAAAACCGAGTTTCATCGAAATCGGCCCAAAAACAAAAAAGTTGGCCGCCATCTTGGATTTTTTATTTTCAACATTGCGTTGTTATTTTCTTGTCAAAATAGTACCGAAAACCGAGTTTCATCGAAATCGGCCTAAAAACAAAAAAGTTGGCCGCCATCTTGGATTTTTAGTTTTTTAAAAATTGCGTTGTTATTTTCTTGTCAAAATAGTTCCAAAAACCGAGTTTCATCGAAATCGGCCCAAAAACAAAAAAGTAGGCCGCCATCTTGGATTTTTAAAATTTTCAACATTGCGTTGTTATTTTCATGTTGAAATAGTACCAGAAACCGAGTTTCATCGAAATAGGCGCACAACCATGAATTTGATTATTATTATTAATTTTACCGTCTCGCCTGCGACCTCTAGCCATTTCAATAGAACAATTTCGTTTTTCTGGAAATCTGAAATGGTGAAGTATTTATGGTCACACTAGTTTTGTAAAGTAACATTTCCTATAGATTGAAATTCTTAAATTGAAATTCAAGGTCAAAATCGGAGTTGCCAGGATTGACACTTCTATTTATTACCACCTCACCGATGATTGCTGATTAGCATTATTGTAGATATCTAATTAAATCAAAAAAGTTCTGTTTTATATTACAATTATTATGTGTCATTCTAAAATTAATATTTAAATAGTATATATTCGACTTCCCATTCCGAATCCTTAATTTTGATACACTACTTGATTGGTAACGTACATATTTTTAGTCCTACTATCGTGGTATTATTGTTTAGTAATGGCAATTGTGCGAACGAGACACCGACCTCCACCTGGTGTTGTCTCATTCACACAGTAGTGCCTTCAGTCAATGTCGTCGATAGAATTTCAACTCTATGAACAATGCAATAAAGTTGAATTCCTTTTAAACGATAGGTGAAAATTTTTGTAGAGTACTCACTCCCTATTATAAACCTCCTTGGTTAGGATACTTAAACGTGGAATGCCAAGTTTAAAATTTGACTACTACTGAATAGTGGCGATACAATCCTTACTAATATTATAAATGCGAAAGTCCGTTTGTTTGTTTGTTTGTTTGTTTGTTTGTTTGTTTGTTACGCCTTCACGTCGTAACTACTGAACCGATCATCATGAAACTTTGCATACACGTTGTCAGGGATACAGAAAAGGACATAGGGTACCTTTCATCCCGAAAAAAAATTATTCTCCCGAGGGAGAGCAAAAAACCTTTCCACGCAGACGAAGTCGCGGGCGGAAGCTAGTATTTTTATAGTTTTAAACAGGGATCAAGGAGACCGTAACCGAAACATTTAAAAATATTTATGTTTTCGTGATCGAGTATAGTGCCCCGATTTATGAAATGGCGACATTTACCTGTAGTTTCGCAGATATGAGAGGTACGTAAATGAACTATTATATCAAAATATGCATCTGTCAGATGGCTTTAAAGTGCAATTTAAATTAATAAAACTGATCGGTAACTTTTAAAGATTTTACAAAATTTGACAAAATTTCATCATTTTTTCGCTGACTTGGATCGGGAATTTCCGAATAATTGTTTTCCAGCTCTTTATTCAAGAAACCGAAAAAATACCTCTCGGGATTGAATTAAGCTACAGTTTGAACCATCATAGGATGCGGGTGGACAAAAAATAGTGTAGGCTGTAGAGTCCCTTTCGTGCAAGGTCAGTGTCTGCGCTCCGATTACTTTAGCGTCAGCACGATCCCTTCATGCTCCAGCTTAAAAAAGCACGACATCTATTAAGCATTGGCAAATTGGCAAAAGTGCATCGATTTCACGAAAAAAAAAAGCACTTGAAAAAACTTAAATTGTCAACTTGTAATACTTTTGTTCATTTAATTTGGACGGGTTATAAATCATTGAAAATAATATCCGTCAAGGCCCAATGTCACAGAACATTACATTCAAATCCAAGCCATAGTTCATTCACAATAAGGCAAAATATTGCCTGCGATCTCTGGGTTCCCGGGGGAACCCGCGGTGCTTGACGGTGTATATGACGCGCGGGTTCTCGGGGGAACCCGCGGTGTTTTCGAGGTTAACATTGATTGATTGAACAGCGCCGTGTGATTTTTTCTAAATTACATTTTCAATTCCTTTAATAGTTACGCGTAGTGTGAAATTTATAGACTTTTTGATATACGACCGTGACCGAATCCAATGTAAAAAAGCCAACACAATAGCCGCGCACGTCACTCACATGTCTTAATCTAATATCCGTAACCGAAACTATCCGAAACTAACGGATAATCTGTAATATTTTTTTATTGAAATAGTAACATAACAAGAATCATTAACTATTACAATCAATTAAGCACATTAATTCTAATTATTAATACCTACAATTCACATTATTCCTTAACCTATTCGAAGATGCCACCCCGGGTCATACCAGGCGCAAAGGTCCCCATAACACTGATGGCATTGCCGCGCTGAATGGCGATTGACAACCTTTGCGCCAAGTAGGATCCAGAGCGGGCGTCGCATCGCCTCTCACGTAGGCGGCGACCCAACTCTTTGATGAAGGCTACTGCCTCCGATCCCCAACATCCCGTCGCCTCAAACGCGAGTGGGACGAAAATATAATTAGAGGCCAGAGCCGCATAATTACTCCGCTTATTAACGGCTGCGGTTTCAGCAGCAGCGCCGGCTGACCGCACCGTGCGGCCCAGGTGTGAGGCGGCGAAGGTGCTGACGCACGTGGCATCCCACAACAGACATTTCCCCTTCTGCCAAGGCACCAAGGTTAGCCCGTCTGGTCTTTTACCATCAGAGCGGCTAAGACCCGGCGGCTCCAGCACGCACGGTATATTGGCAGAAATTAGTGCCCTGCGGACTATATCATTTAAGGCGTGGTGTCGAGGGAATCTGCCCGAGCATCGACAACAACTCAATGCGTGATGGCCGCTTGCTTCCACCATGGATCCACAGATGCATAAATGAGGTTGACAAACATCGCAACCCAGACGAAGAGCCACCGCCACACGCATAGAGTCAGCATCCAGGAATGTTCCTATGTGGGGCGATGGTAAAGCATGCAACCACGCTCCAGACTCCGGCGCTGACACCGCTCTGAGTCTAGCCAACTCTGCCCCCGCAGCCCCACTCATAAGTCGGTTTAGCGTCTCTCTCGCTCCCAGGTCATCCCAAGCCCGCTGTACATCTGGGGTCTGAGTTCCGGGTGACGCAGGAAACAGCGCGGCCCACTGTACCAAAGCATCGTCAACAAAAGGTATGCCGACCCTGCCTCCATGAGATGATAATATGTTAGAGACAAGGTCAGCGACCCCATGCGCTGACGCAAGAAAAGCCGGCAAGCTCAGATCCTGCGCACGCCTCAGCCCCAATCCCCCGTAACGTATGGGTAGGGAAGCTTGGCTCCACTGATCTTCTGAGAGGCAGACGTTTAAAATATTTTCAACAATATCCTTCAAGGTATTGTCGAATGAATCAACGTCTCTATTCCCCTTATTATTAAACAATGATTAAGTTTACACCTAGTTTAACCAAAAACTTTGTTTAGAAATATGACGCTTTGAGACGTCAAACGTAAGAAGAAATATTGTTAAGCCAAATTTTTGTTAAACCAGGTGTAAACTTAATCTTCATTTATTAATAAGGCAGTAGATATAAGCCTATAACTTGTACCACAGAACAAGAGTTATTACCGCCACGCTGCTCGGTACGACGGACATTAATAAGATACTATCCTGCAGATATGTCGCCATTTATTTCCTGTACCGGCTGCAACAATGCTCTTTCCTACCAAAATATCAATAAAAACTGAGAAGAAACTACATTCAGCTTTATATTTCATTAAGGAAACGAAATAATTAATATTAAATAGTTTTACTAATGCATTTATTCACTAAGAAGATAAAATTTTTACAATATCCTGCGCTTTCGTATTTAACGAAGTTTTTAGCCTAAGGACATTAACTCCTTTAGACAGTTGTGTGAAAAGGATGAGGTCAATTTTTTGTCGCATCGCATAACTATTATAGGTATATATTTTTTTCAATACAGTTTCTCGAAAATGTGTGCTTTCTACCTATTCTCTCAATGATGTCTCAATATAAAACATTTTTATAGAAATTAAAAAAAACTAACAAAAATTCTTTAGTTTCACTACCAGTCAACAGATGGCGCTGACCCAAGAATGCTGACCTAAGAAAAAAAAAGTTCCACTGTCGGTCAAGAGATGGCGCAACCTAATACTACAATAATAATTGGTGGCTGGTTCTTTGCCGCACGAATAAACGAAGAATAAGTTCCTACTTAGTAATATAAACAGTTTGCAATGTGGAGTGGCTGAAACGTTATTCAGTCACCATAAGCAGCTGTGGTTAAGATTTGTAAATTAACTGTCCGCCTGTTCGCCCTTCCACCTGTCTGCCGTTTATCCTACTTTTTTAAAGACTGTTACTAAAGTAACATATCCAAATATATTTATGATTGTACGGAACCCTTGGTGCGCGAGTCGCTCTTGAGCTCTTGACCGGTTTTTCTTATTAATACTAACTTAATCATTTACCTACACGTCACATAAACATACTAAATGAAGTGTATTTTTTTATTTCGATTCCATCCAATTTCATATTTTCACCCTGAATTGTACCTACTTACAAAACTCATCATATTTGCTATTCCGTAGAATAGATTATTATAATTTTTATATTGATGGAATCTTCTTGTTTAGATCGACAAAATCATACATAAATCATCAGTGTAACGATCAGGCCCAAGGTTCGAAGAAACTTCGCCGATCTCCTTTTTTTATTCACAGATGGGTCAGTATTTGGCTTTTGTCTCACCTGGGGCCCTATTTTTGAATCGCTCGGCAGGCTTCAAGCGCTCTTTTCGACTGATTTTCGTTCGACATATGACTCAAAACAATGAGATGTCGAACGAAAATCAGTAGAAAAGAGCGCTCGACGACGGTCGAGCGATTTAAAAATAGGGCCCCTGAGTCTTGTCTAATGCTTATTTAATAAATTTCTTTTCTTTTCAGAAACTTTCTTGAAAAAAATTTAGATTGTCCTCAGTACATATTACAAGACTGTTAATAACAACTAAAGTTAGTGTACTTGAACTTGATGTTAATAATCCTCTTCAGTAACATGCTGTACAAGGTAATTCAAACAATAGGGAGGATCTCCGACCACTATATCACTCGCAGGCTTCCTGTTTGACTTTGGAGTTGGGGAAACACCCAACTCGTCAAAGTTTCGAAAGTTTGTGTTTGCCAACCGCTATTGATTTAAAGTGGTCAGGATTACAACCAACCTCAATATTCAATGAATTAAATCCCTTGAGACGTAGAGAATAAAGACCTGCCGTACAAATAAACGAAGAATAAGTTTATACCTAGTTTTAATGATTAAACGAACTTACCTGTAAGTGAAGTTCTATCATAATGTAAGTGAAGTTCTATCAAATTATCCTTTTATGTACCCTACTAAGTTCTTGCTGGGAATGCTGGGGATGAACTCTTTGGAAGTCAGGCGAGCTCGATTGGAGATTTCAACCGCTATAGCGATTTTGCGTGGGAGTATGGACTCGCCTGAATGTGTGGAACAATTATTTCGGCTATATGTGCCTGAGAATTATTTACGCATTCGCTCCAGTCGTAAGGCATCGACTGTTTGCGCGTCCACCATGTCGCACGGTGGCGCGTAGGCAGTCGCCGCTGTGTCGCATGCATGAGGCACTCAACGCGCTCCTGCACGCGTAGCATGACCAACATCGAGATAGGATTCGACTCAGAGAACAATGGCTTGTCTACACCGAAATGTCACTTTTGTCGGGTTGAGATCGAGATACTCATGCTCGCATTTACAACTAGTAGACTCGTATTGTTCTTTGTCGTGGCCTAATGTCAAAAGTCGACAAACATGAGCTTTTCTCTTCAACTGACATTAATTTGACAGTTGAATCAGAGAAACTTGTCTACCACCGTTTGAGTAGTCGAGAAGGTCGAGAGAGAATCACAGACTAATAAGAAGATTCGAAATAGTTTTCTACGTATTTTATTTTATATGAAACTAAATTTCGCAATAAAAATAAATCTTAATTATCCGTGCTTATATTTTATTCCTTAAAAACCTAAAATTAAAATTATTTTCATACGTTGATTTCAATATTTCGTAATTTTCTCGTCATTTTACACAGGTTACTTAATTAACAATTTCGTTAGTAGTCTGTGTTATCTTTTCAAAATACTCTCAATAAAAGAAAGGCAAACGAATTTATATCCATACAGCTATATTTAATTAGTTTTAAGAGTTTAGCGTTGTGAAATCTATAGAAAGGAACGGTGCTTTATGAGAAATAAAGTAATTATTTTCTACTGGCAATATTATTCTTCTCGAGCTCGAGAGAGCTTGTCTACGGAAGAGAACGCTTTCTTGAGTGCCTCTTTATCTTAGAACTTATAAAAAAATGAGAATCATGTTTAAACTAAATTATTTCGGATCATTTTAGATAATGTTGACGTTTATTGGTGTTGAAATAAAAAGATTACCTTTAAAATTCACTTTTTTTATTAAGAGACATTAAAAGGTTTCGAAATTCTGAGAACGAGTCCCACCTGTCTGTCAAACTGTGCTCAGCAATCGAGAAGGTCGAGACGACAAGTCTTCGCAGACAAGAGTCCCGTGTGCTCATGCTACGCGTGCTGGTTACCTACCCTGACTTTAATGTATTTGTTGACAATTCGAAATCTCTTGTTAACCAACTTGAGTTATGTTTGTAGTACCTACCACATAATTATGTAATTGGGTCTATCCCGTATAATTATGTATATATAAATAAATAAATAAATAAATAAATAATTATACGAAGGATTCGTCCGAAGATATTAGTATATTAAGACATGTAGTATCGCTTGCATGTATCACCACTTAGCACGTTATTTTGAAGTAATAACCTAAAAAAAAACCTAAAAAGAGAAGGTTTTTGACTTAAAATTGACAGATATTTTGACATTTCCGGCCCAAGCTCGCCCCGTCACTACTACACGTCAACCACTTCATTAAGTTTTAAGTCCAAATCCTATGATATTTCCTCATTTTCTTCAGAGGGCAAATAGTTATTGTAATTTACAATAATGAGTATGGAGGGTGGGATTCTGCACTAATATCTTCGGATGAATCCTTCGTATAATTATGATAGAACTTCACTTACAGGTAAGTTCGTTTAATCATTAATTATACTTCAGATTCGTCCTTTGATATTAGTATATTAACACATGTAGATGTTGAAAGCATTATAATAAGAAAATGGACATATCATCTCTTGTGTAATTAGTCTTTTAAATTTAAAAAAGAAAACCAGTCACATTTAACATAATTTTTAATTTAATTATCAAGGTGATATTATTTTACAGGTATACCTGTAAAATAATATCACCTTGATAATGTTGTACAAACCAGTCTATTTGTGCATAAATTTCCGTCCCTGGAATTAGAAGTTATAGGATGATAGTATTTTAAATTAGACACTATATTACATGTGAACTATGGGTACCAAGGCTTAAAGTTGTGACGTCATGATGGCACAATTGTAACAACTCTAGACTAGGATACTGGTGGAGAAGAATAAAAACAATAGATTGTCCGATTGATAGTGACAGAATTGTCTTTGTAAAATACTAAACAAAAATAGCGTTGTGAATGCTAAAATCTAAAATTCAAAATAATCATCTTTGGGATCCAAATGCTAGGAATAAAGAAATAATATTTCTACTATTTTTTATTTCTACTACCTCATTCGACTTGCATTCGATTTTACTCAATTTCAATTCGAAAATACCAAAACTGGTGATAATTTTTGAATTAGAGAATCGGATAATTTCTATTTAGTATCAGAATAATAACGTCTAGAATACTTTACACTGAATACAATAAGAAAAAAGGCAATGAAAATATAATAAGCTGCATGTTCTAGCTAGATAATTTATATGCAATTGTTTATCAATTTTTTGATTCCTGGCCACAAGTGTCCCCCAGTCTACCCCGTTGTTGAGAGGTGCCAGAGAAAATAGTCCAAAACTATGTCATCTCTAATTCGGTGTAAGTATCGATGACATTAAACTATATAAAGTAAAATATAATACTATATCACTATCTACAGGTTTAATCAATTCATAAAATGGTCATAATTTAAGCTATTTTGCAGTTTTGTGAACGTTGTTCTTGTGGAAGACCTTAATGGAAAGTTTGAAGGTAGTTGCATAAAAAAATGAATTTAAATGTATTGTGTATTTCAATTCTTTAAAAAATGTTCTGAGACACATTGTTAGAGTAAATATAATGTCCAATATAACAGGGAAATAACGCTGTCTAAGACGTCATAGATAATGCTGCCTAAGACGTCATCAATTTGTAAAAATATGGGCACTACAATACCCAAAAGATAAGTATATTTCTAACACTTCTCATATCAATATTAGAACCATAAAGTTGATGGGATTTCTAAAATGTGTTTTCTTACAAACAATTACCATTTTTAATATAGGTTAACGTTTGTACCGTTTATAATAACTAATACGACTTCTGGCATTTATAGAAAGTGTTTTGTTACAAAGAATAAGCATTTTTTTTATAGGATAACTTACACAGTTTAAATAATATGACTTCTGTTAGATTTTAACTTAAACAGATATGACAACCTGATAGAACATTTTTTCTCGAACAGAGATGTTGATCCTTCTACTAAATGTGTAATTGACAAATTATTGTCTGTCACTAAAATACATACGTATTATGTGGTTGTTATGCATTCCGCCCGAATTTTAGTCATATTAATGTTAGAATTTAATATATATCTGATGAGTGTACAAGTGAGTACGAATGAGTATAAAAGAAAATAATAATTAATCTAAGTGTCCTTAGTAGCGCAGCGAAAATATTATTTCCACACATGCCGAATTTAGACGATTACCGGCTCAAACAACTATGTGGACGCCTATGTGACTGTAGTTGGCGACCACTGCCTGTATCCTTACTAATATTATAAATGCGAAAGTCCGTTTGTTTGTTTATTTGTTTGTTTGTTTGTTTGTTACGCCTTCACGTCTTAACTACTGAACCGATCATCATGAAATTTTACATACACGTTGCCAGGGGCACAGAGATGGACATAGGGTACCTTTCATCCCGAAAAAAAATATAGTTCCCGAAGGATAGTAAAAAACCTTTCCACGCAGACGAAGTCGCGGGCGGCCGCTAGTTCTCTGAATACAGATAAATGCCGAACCAGATCCTTACGAGTGTCCTTACCCCGTGTACGATGATCGAATGTGAATGTTGACGAATGCATCATCAGCAACTGTTTCAATGGACCGTAACGGCCGCCTGCGGGTCTGCTGCGATCGACGAAACAAATCTTTGATGGGGCTTCCTCGCCGCGTCTCGCTGTTCGTTTGCCGTCGGAGATGAAGCATATGGTATACCTGGCTGCATATGTTTCGTTTGTTGTTTTCAATTTTAAATTGTTTTAAACAAAATGTACCAGCAAATAAATATGTAAATCAGTTTTAAAATGTATTTTTTATTTAAGTACTGTGCCCGGTTTACTTACAGTTTTTTCGTTGATCAATATCGTTTACCTCAGGCCTGTGGCCAATGCATCATTCATATTCGACTCAACTGTTGGTGGCCTTTTAAGTGAACAGCAGCAATTACACTTAAGTTGACCGTATACTGTCTATAATAGAATGTGTGTTGTGCACAACAAATGAATGTTGCAATGCCCCATTGTATTATGTAAAAAGTGCAAAACACTGTCTTAAATTACTGTCATTAAAAAGGTGTTCTATCTTGGTAAGCTGCTCCTTAAGCTTCATTATTACTATAATGTATATACTTGGCTAATAATTTCTGCACATCAGAATTATTATAATTAAGATCAATCAATTTATGTTTTATACACACAAATTCAATTTGAAAATTAATAGACAGATAATTTGTACATTGTACAAGGGCATAGCTTAGAAATAAACATACTAATTAGTTAGTGATTAAACATAAATAATAAGCCTGAAACATAGGATCTCCTAGTTAAGGCAAATGTTTAAAGTTTTTACTTATTAAAACTGTGTACCCATAAACACTAACTGCATTTATGGAAATGTAAAGATTCTATTATTCAATTTCTTATTGAAATTTCTATCACCAGGCCCATGTTAGGTTTACCTATATTAATAGAAGCTATTTCACATGAAAATTGTGAAATATCAGGTATCAGCTAGTTGCTGTATAACTTATTATCTAAACAGATAATAAGTTATACATAAATACATGGAACCCCATGAAGCTGATAAATTTTAGCATTTATTTATAGCTCTGCTTATGCACGTTATACTGGCAGTTTTTCGTTACAGTTGTAACAAAGTGTATAATAAAATCATACATAATTAAATTATATCAATCAATTTTGCAATCTCAGTACCTACCGATGGTACTCTATTATTTCGTTGGATTAACTCAACATCAAGGATATCTATGATATCAAAATTCATACCTGATGATCTAAGCAGAGCAGCCGCCTGCCTGGAAGGCGGATGGCGGCGAATTCGGCGGACGGCGGAGTCACCCGATTGGTGCTCGGCAACGGTTCCAACGTGGTAACCTTTGAGGGCAGCCTGCTTTTTACACTGTCACGTCATCAGGGGCACTTTGAGTTGCTGCACTTGTTGCAGTTGCGTTGTCTGACCTATCTATGCGGTGAAATAGTCCAGTGTGACTATTTCGAGTGCAATAGATATTTGGTTCATGCCTTATTAGACACATGCCTTATGACAGAAAGTACCCAGTATGGTAAGTTCGTGTCAGACAAATAATTAAATGGTAAAAGCCCAGTGTGGCAGTTACGCATTTTTAAATCTCAGCAAACAATGTTGTCTGGGAAAGAATGCTATTAGCATTAAGTCCGCTCTTTTTGTACCCATGTACATTAAAATCAAATAAATATATATGGTAAAAGCCCAGTATGGCAGTTACGCATTCATAAAGGTAAGCAAACAATTATGCAGTTAAGCCAAGTAAACGGTAAAAGCCCAGTCTGGCAGTTACGCGTTCAAGCCAAGTAAACGGTAAAAGCCCAAAATGGCAGTTACGCATATAATAGTGTTTCTCCATCTGGTATTCTTCTTCTTGTCCTCTTCCGTCTTGAAAACTTTTTTCTTTCTGCACGAAGCATTTTAACTAAGTATAATTAAATTTTCACTGTATAAAATATAATACTGAAAAATTCTCACTTTGAGTTTGTATGCGTGCGTCCGTGGCGAAGCACGAAAAACGAATGAAGTGGTTGACGTGTAGTAGTGACGGGGCGAGCTTGGGGCGGAAATGTCAAAATATCTGTCAATTTTAAGTCAAAAACCTTCTCTTTTTAGGTTTTTTTTTTAGGTTATTACTTCAAAATAACGTGCTAAGTGGTGATACATGCAAGCGATACTACATGTGTTAATATACTAATATCAAAGGACGAATCTGAAGTATAATAACCAATAATATTGCTCTCAAAGCATGATATTTCTAAACAAACTTTTGGGTTATGAACGGTTATTAACGGTTATGAACAGTTAGTGTCTACTGTCTAGACACACTATGTCAACATTACACGCCCGAAGTTCGGCCTAGTTACGAATGCAATGCTTTGTGAATGACTAGCAACCAGGGAATGTTAACGTTATTTTTAAATATAACGTTAATTTTTACTCTTGTTACCGTTAATTTTAACATTAACGTTGTGTCAATAAATAACGTTAATTTTAACGTTAATTTGAGAAATAACGTTAAATTTAACGTTATTTACTAAAATAACGTTAATTTTAACGTTATTTCTTCCTTTTTTTTACCAGTACTAAATTTAACGCTATATTTAACGTTAATTTTACCGGTAAAATATTTTTAACGTTATTTTTACCGGTAAATTTACCGATAAAATGTATTAACGGTATTTTAACGTTATTTTTTATATCGTTATTTTTTTAACGGTATTTCAATCCCTGGTCTAGACCCTTAAACTAAGCAAGCACTGGAAGATCTGTATACAGAAATGTATATTAAAGCCCCAAGCTAATATTACCTGAAAAAAATTGCTGCAATATTTTATTTCTGCTAATAAAACATGGCACATACCATCTCCTTTGTGAAAACCTACCACATTATAAAAAGGAGTCCAGAAAAATAGCAAATTCAAAGATACGTCTAACATTTTGCGTTTCAGCTACTTTACAAATTTTAACCATGACACAATAATGAAATACATAAATAAGTTTTTATCATGTACAGTCAAAAGGGTTTGTAATAAACGCACATTTGCTGCTCAATCCATAACGGAAACTTTATGTGAGACATAAACTTCTGTCAAGCTTAGTACGACCAAAACACAAGGAGACTGGTGATAAAAAGTACATAAAAAAGCTGTAAAAAGAAAAACTGGGTACTACTACTTGAACTTTTTTTCTTTATTTGCTGAGAAACTCCTCGAGAATTAATTTTGGGTGAACGTTTTAAGGTGGTACCCTGAGCGAAGTGGCGCCGCAGTGAATTTTATTTAATATTATAATTCCAATACACAATTTTAATAATGTTTATCGTGGAGATTTTAGGGCCTACATGCGATAAAGTCTTTTTCTATTAATAACTTATTAAATAAAAACCTCTGAGGGCGCCACTTTCGGTCATACAACCGCCTTAAGCATTATTTTAGAAAGCTTTTAAACATAAGCAACTTATGCTAACATACTAAAACGGTGGTTGATGATTCCAGGTGTAGTGCGCTTCCACCTTCCACTTTATCGTCATTTAACATCAAGTGATGTGAAAGCCCCAAGTACTGATATTTGTTATTATTATTATTTATTTGCCCTTGTGAATACAGGTTTTTCTATGAAACCAACTTAATCAGAGCAAAAAAAAATCAGCTATTCCATAGAAAACTCACCCCGTTGCCTATCCTCCTTCAATTTGTAAAGGTTTTATATTGCTTATCAAAGTCACCCTTTTTCAGATGGGGTTACATTTTGTTTATTTGGGTTACAATTTTCGTTTAGTATAAACTTTGTTTGCTTAAATATATGATTCTATGATTGAAAGTATTTTATTATATTAGTGTTGATTTGACCCATAATATATCGTCGGGGATAGTGCAAATCCGCGTATCTAGCATTGGTTAATTCCGCGTATCTGACAAATGTAGCCAATTTAAGGTTTCGCGGGCATTTCACGCAGGTATCTGATTGGCAGCCACCGCTTCGACATGAGCTTCGTTCGACCAATAGAAAGCAAGAAATCGCCCAGTAACAATACTACGTATCTGCCGCCGGCAAGTGTCGAAACCGCGTATGTGAATCAGTTGACATCGGGAGCGTATTGGTGGTGTATTTTTATTGTTAAATTCGGTGTTTATCTAAAAAAAATCATTACAACATCAGGTAAGTGTTAATATAATGTTGTTTAAGTATTTTTTTAATTGAATATCGTTATTGGAAACCGTTTTAATAAATTAAAGTTTTTGTTTCATCCTAACCTTGCAAATGACTAGACTTCTTTTCAAAAAATAACTGTATATTACAAGATAAACATGTCTAAGTTATCCAGTTTCATTATAAACTCTTAATATTGAAATAAACCACGAAATTATATTAATCATTTAATTGATTCATTTATTTTTACTTTGATAATGTATTTACGCGGTTTTGCTGTTTGTGAGAGTGTACTTACGTGTTACGTTGAGAAGGTATTTTAAATGTTTTTTTTTTATCTTTCTTAGAATTAAAATGGCGAATGCTGATACTGATTCCTGTAGCGAAAACGAACCACTTCATGTTACAACATTAATCGATTTAAAAAAAAGACGCGAAAAATTATTAGAGATGAAAAAGAAAATTTTGCAATCAGCAGCTTATAAAAATACTAAAGAACTTCCTGAAAATTCACCTCCTATCATGTTTGCTGAAGAAGAGCTTAGTGAAGAAACTTTAGCTAACTGTGACACAACCAGTATTAACTCGGTAAATCTGCTCGAAATTGGTGATCTAGACAACGTTTCTAACCCTATTATGACATTAACTAATAATTTGGCATCTACTGTTTCTGAGGAAAATGATATTATTACGAATAATGCACTAGATTTTTTATCAGATGACTCTGTTGCTGACCCGAATTTCGTTCCGCTGTCTGAAATAACAAATGTTGCAGCTATTGCTTCAACATCGACCGATGGCAATAATGACGTGTTTCCTGAAAGAGACTTGGAACCTGAGGTTGCAAGCGAGTCTAGAGTGAGGAAACGAAAATCAGATCAACTGTCTTCAAAAAGGTTTAGGAATAAGAAGTTGAGAATGCAAGGTCAGGAATATATAGGTTTCAGAAAGACTAACGATGAAAAATTTTCACAAGACTCTATCAAACCTGCGCGTAAACTTGGAGAGGCTTGTAATTCTAGCAAATGCTTAAACAGCAATGTAATTAACTGCGAAAAGTTCACAGAAAGTGTACGACAAAATATTTTTAAGGAATTTTGGGAGATGTGCTGGACAGCGAAAAAAATGTTTGTTTCATCTTTAGTAGATACAAAGCCAACTAAAAGAAAAACCACTCAAAGGGCTGACACAAGACGAGGTATTACAAAAGTCTATTACCTAAAATTAAATAACCAAAAAATGAGAGTATGCCTTAAGACGTTCTTAGGTACATTGGGCATTAAGGAGTGGACAATAAGGTACTGGCTAGGAGAGAAAACAACAAGAAACCGGGGAGAAAATGCTGCGTTGTCGCCGTTGAAAGTGTTAGTACAAACATTTTTAGGAGCTTTGCCCAAAATGCCTTCTCACTACTGCAGAAAAGAAAGTACAAAACTATATTTGGAACCCATAATACAGTCAAAACGTGAACTTTATCGTATCTATGTTAAAGAGGCAGTAAAAAATGCACAGAAAGTAGCTTCTAGAAAACTATTTGAAGATGTTTTGAAAGATGAAAACATAGCTTTGTTTCAACCAAAAAAAGATGCATGTGATCTATGTTGTTCATACAAAGCAGGCAATATTAGTGAGGAAGAATATCAACAACATGTATCACGAAAAGATTTAGCTAGACAAGAAAAGACATTGGACAAAGAAGCTGCCAAAAATGGAACACTTCACGTAATCACTGCTGATTTACAAGCTGTAAAATTGTGTCCATTTTTAACAGCAAGTGCACTGTATTTTAAAACGAAGTTGATGGTTCATAACTTTACAGTGTACAATCTGGGCACTAATGACGTAAAGTGTTATTGGTTTGATGAGACTACAACAGATTTGAAAGCATCAACGTATGCTTCATTTTTTGTCGATTATTTGAAAAAAAATATAGAAGAAAACCCTAAAAATTTCGTAATATTTACTGATGGATGTACATCACAAAATAGAAATGTTGTGGTTTCAAACGCTCTTTTGCGTTTGGCGATGGAAAAAAACGTTGTCATCACACAAAAATTTTTAGAGAAAGGCCATACTCAAATGGAGGTGGATTCAGTTCACTCAGTTATTGAAAGAAAGTTAAAACATCGTGAAATATTTTTACCTAGTCAACTCTTCAGTTACCAAAGAAGCTAGACTGAAACCATCTCCATATGAGGTAGTTTCAATAGACCACACATTTTTCAAAGATTATAGCATTAAAAGTAACCTTATTTACGATTCAATCCGCCCTGGAAGAGGAACTGGTGCAAAGTGCGTGGTTGATATCAGAGTTCTAAAGTATAATATCAATGGTACAATTGAATACAAACTTAACTACAATGACGAATTTCAACCATTACCACAAAGACCAAAAAGAATTGAACCAGTTATTCCTCCACAGCTCTTTGCTGATAGATTGCCAATCTCAAAATCAAAATATGAACATTTACAACAATTAAAAAGTGTTATACCCATGGATTGCCATGAATTCTATGATAACTTACCCTATAAAAATGATTAATTTATACTGTGCTCATGTTAATTCCTAATAAATATTTAATTACAGTGTTATACATTTAATCATGTTGATTTTTAGTATTTTTTAATGACAGTGTTTATTAATTTTTATAAGTTTGAAACAAAATTCATATTGATAAGTCTGAGGCTGAAAAGGATGTAAGAATTAATTAAACAACTTACTGTTTATATTGTCGTGTTATTATTGTTTGTATTTCTAAGAGATTTCAGAGAAAAAGTAGCTTTTTGATTTGTTTTATTATGCTTTTGTAAGAGATAATACTTCTGAGCAGATTTTGCAAGACAGTCATGTTTTGTTTTGATTATTAAATATTATTTTGTAAAATGATTACTTTATACTAGTCCTATTAAGGTGATTGATAAGTTTGAGGCTGAATAGAATGTAAGAATTCATTAAACTACTGTTTATAGTGTCGTGTTATCATTGTTTGTATTTCTAAGAGATTTCAGAGAAAAAGTTTCTTTTTGATGTTGTTTTATTTATTTTATTATGGTTTTGTAAGAGATACTACTTCTGAGCAGATTTTGTAAGTAATTTTTGTTTTGATTATTAAATATTATTTTGTGAAATGATTACTTGTTTGATTTCAATACCGCGGAACTTATTATATTAGGTTCCATTTTTATAAGTTTGTGGTCAAATCAAATCCGCGTAAGTGTCATAGGGACTTAATTATTCACTTTAATAGATATCTGTTGCTACCAATACATAGGACACATTAAATAATGCTTTCTGTGTAAAAATGAACGCAATAGCCTTTAAAATAAGAAAATTATGAAGTTTTAACCTTCCCCTGTAAAATTAGGTCTAGTGTAGATACGCGGTCTTTACGTATGGTACATACGCGCATTTGCACTATCCCCGACGATATGGGACTTGTCAATCAAATTAGCCCTTGTAATCAATGTCACCCCAAATTTATAAAAAATATTAATAACTTTTAAAGTAATCAATGGAACTAAAACATTTTTTATTTAATTTGCTCCTTTACGGATTTACTTTCAAAAACCATTTAAAAAAACAGTGTTATCAAAGTATTTTGAAGTGAATCAACAGCAGTTTGAAGTTGATAAGGGACATTTTATATTTTTTGTCCGAAACTATAACCTGAAAATATTTTTTTAAAGTTTAAATGTAATTAACACCAAAAACCGATATTTTTTTTCTGTGCGATTGTCTCAAAATTCTTAGAACTAGAGAACAATTACCAACCTAATCAAAGTCACCCCATTTTACCTTTTATCAATGCCTTACTATAAATTCCCTATTTCATTTAATTTACTACAAATGGTACCGCACTAATGCCCTAAATGGTACGTAGTAGTTAAGTGAACAACGTTCCAATAAACTGAAACTAAGTTAGTTTCCAATTAAATCGGGTTTTCCAGAGTCTATCTTCGTTAAATGCTAAAGTGATATTTGAAGCGTAGCATTGTCATGTCAGTAAGAAAACTTTCATTTTGATAAAATACATACATTGCATACTATAATTCTGAAAATAAACTTGGTACTTAGTTCCAAATAAGGCTGTGGTTGAAGAACGTTTTTATATATAAATTTACTTAAAAAAAATCATTTTTAAAAACACGTTTTTAAAAGGGACTATAAACTATAATAAGATCGGAATATGCACTCGCCAAAACGTTTTTGGGCGTATGTCAAATCAAAAAAAGGCGGAAGTAGCTATCCCAAAACTTTCACGAATGGAAACGAAACTTTTTCAGGAGGTCAAGATATTTGTAATGCCTTTAATATTTTTTCAAAAGTGTATTCGTTATCCCAACGCCCAGTGGTTCTCCATTATCCTCTGAGTGCAGTAATATCAGCTATGACACAGTATCGTATATCTCTCCTGCCTTGGTGGAAACATATCTCTTAAAGATCATTGGGCATATTTAACCTGCTTGATAAAAGTTCGCGTACAGACACCAAACCAGTTTTAGATTGAAGAATTTAATCCCACTTTTCAAAATATGTATTATTTTTTATGTGCCGACCGGCAGAAAAAAGTTATTTTACAGTATGTGTGCGAGTAAATGTATGATGTTATTAAACTTTTGTTAATAAAACAGAAGTTTTTATTTTCAGCATTATGGAATTGTGTGGTACAAGCATAATAAACGTTTGTATTGTCTTTATTTATTTATTTTACTTACTATTGAAATGATATGATATATCGAATGCCCATGTTGTGCCCGCTCCAGTTCATGTTGGGAACACTACACTTGAAATTGTTGACCATTATGTATATCTAGGACAGGCAGTCCAGTTAGGTAAGTCCAACTTCGAAAAAGAGATCTCTCGTCGAATCCAACTCGGTTGGACAACATTCGGGAAGCTCCGAATAATCTTCGTGTCCGATTTACCTCAGTGTCTAAAGACGAAAAATGAGAGTGTATGTATTTGATTGTGTGTGAGTCGATGCGTGGGAGTGTGAGTGTACTGCACAAGTTACTTATTGATGCAAAAACAATTTAAAAAAAACAAATTTAAAACAATTAATTTTTAATTTATTTGTCATAAATATCATTTAGGTAGGAGTAATCAGAGACAACGATGCTTTGCTTGACTTGACTTGGCAACTTGACTTGACATATTCGTGAACACGGCAGCTGCAAAGTTGCCGAAACGTCGGGAAAACCAAAAATCAAACCAAATACCAACATTACCAACTAATTACCAAAGTACTTTCAATAAAACCGCGCTAGTATCCGTTAAAAATTGTTTTATTTCATGTCAACTTGACTTGACTAGACTTGACCGTACGAACCACTCGACCACGAAGGATGATGTTGATATTACACTCGCGTCATGTGAGGGCCTATTATAAAAAGAATCACGATAGTCGGACGCAAATCGTCGTCAAATTTATTTGATATTGAACCTTATTCGTGAGTAAATAGCGCCACGGAGTGGAACGAACATCGTACGCTTATCGCGATGATTTTCTGTAATAGGCCTTCTGGTTATTTTCATGTAACCACGTTGAGATCTCTTATTACTATTTTATGTGAATTTATGCAGTAACTTTTATAACCATAGATAGGCCTTATGCTCGCTTTTCAAATTAGCAGTCCAAAATCTTGCATTAACCCATTAAAGAAAATCAAGGGTGTCTTTATGGCCACTCGTTTATTTGTTTTTCTTCAATATCCTTTCATGATTTTACCCATCAAGCTTAGATGAAATTTCATCTAAGCCCCACAAGGCCCAGAAAATGAATTGTTGTCCGGACGCTGGAGGCCGCGCGGTCATTGATGAATAAGTACCATAGAACGTAATGTAGTTTAAATCAAGCCACGGTAGACGGTATAGTGTACTCCAAAAAGTAATATTGTACGAAGATATGAGATACACCTAGAAAAGTCTCATTAGTGTCTCGTATGTAGGACATAATGACAGCACGTTTAATATTGCAGCGTCAATGGATTTCCAGCTTGTCATCGTCAATAGTCTTAGGGTTGCCAAAAAAAATTGTGATCTACTTCCTGGCATTAAAGTTTTTTTCAGATTAATTATGCAAATACGGCTAAACGGATTTAGATGAAACTTGGTATACAGTTATGTATTTTTAATCCTAGTTGTAAGTTCTTGTAGGATGATTGAAAACTACAGTCCGCGCAGACGATGTCGCGGGCGGAATCTATTTTTCTATAAAGTAGAAGCTGATGTTAGGAACAAATAACAATTTGTAATGGTTATAAATTTAATGCCCTAAACACTCTTAAAATTATTAGGTACTAGCTTCCGCCCGCGACTTCGTCCGCGTGGACATTCGGAAAATCCCTAGGAAACCTTTTACCGGGATAAAAAGTATACTATGTTTTAATCCAGGCTATAAACTATCTGTGTGCCAAATTTCATCTAAATCTGTTTGGCCGTTTTTGCGATATTGAGGAACCAACATCTAAACATCCAAATCCACAAACTTTCACATTTGTAATATTAGTAGGATAATTAAACTCAAAACAATTTAAACTTTATTACACAATAAACTTTTATTAAAACATAAGCATTGAAACACTAATGTGCTTTTCAACTTTTTAGAATAGGTACGTGACCGCTTAAAAAGTTAAAAAAATGCGACTTTCTAGCGAGGGCTATAAACAAAAGACTACGTACCACAACAATTTTTCGAAACTTGGCAGTTGGACAAATTGTTAAAAATAAACAAACAGGTCCGACCTTCTCACTGAATTTCTTTTTTTATTTCACCCGTGGCTCCCGTCCCGAGTAAGGTTTCGCTAGGTTGAAAAACACCTAATAGATTTTGACAGCCCTACTTCAATTTGCCAGTCAGGCGGCTAGCAAGGCGAGGCACCAAATGCGCGAATTCACCAAAATATGGCACCTCAAATTAGTTAGTGTCTGATTCCGATTCTACTATTCATGCCTAATAGAATTAGTTACAATGCTTCATCAATAATTCTTATAAATCGTCAGGCAGAGCATGGAATAAGATATGGTAGGTATAGTTTGATGGTATAGTTTGTTGCAGATAATTATGTTATATTTTTAGTTTTTCAAATTTTTATACACTGGCAGTCAACAATGTTACAAAGTATTGCCTGGGTGTGACTAGCAAACGCCAACAATACCCAGGTAGCAAAATGACGTCGAGGTCGAAAAAAGTACGTTATTTTAAGGTCAATTTAGGGTCAGTACTGTGTTGGTCGGAAGCGAACGTCAAAATGACGTCACTATTTGGTCATTTTAGAACCAATTACTATATTAGACGGATGTGTACGTCAAAATGACGTCATTCTTTGGTCAGCTTGGGACCCGTACTGTGTTGGTCGGAATCGTACGTCAGAATGACGTCATTCTGTGGTCAATTTAGGACCATGTTATTTTCATTTAGTGTTATAAGCTCTCAATAGATGTCACTGTACTGAGCTACATCACAGTATGGTTTTACTCTGTTGTAATAATAAGGCTTCAACTAAACTGTCTCTTCACCAGGTTTTCGGTTTTTGCATCCATTGCTTTGGTAGTCGGTACCTCAATTACCGTCAGCCATTTTAATGTCCCGACTACTGTAGGGCCACTGGTCTTCCATATGAGTAGATAAGGAGGATGGGCTATAACCCACCACGCGTAGGCCCAATACGGATTAATGGCTGTTGACGACTGCAAATGCAGCCGGGACCAACGTCTTAACATGCTTTCCGAAGCACGGAGGAGCTCGAAATAATACATTTTTGGTCACCCATCCCATGACACCCTTGCGAAGTCCTGAGATGACGTCATTAGGCTGTGACAAATGTACGTACTATGCTGGACTTACAGACGTCATAATATGACGTCTTTTAGGTCGATAATGACTGAATTGGGACGTTATAAAGACGTAGTTTTGCTACCTGGGTATTTTGATACGGCTGTCCACTCCACAAGGTATTTAACTTATTGACAAATACGTTATTATTTTCAGACAGGCATATTTGCCTGCCTAACAAATAACAATAATATAGCAGTACCTACATTATATTAAAACCACATTTTTAGTGTTCCGTACCAAAATGGTAAAAAGGAACCCTTATGGTGTGACTCAGTCTGTCTGTCTGTCACAGCTGGATATCTCAAGAACTACTAATGGTATCAACTTGAAATTTAAAATATATTAAGATTATGTTTAGGTACCCAACTATTTTGCAAATAAGAAAGAAATAAAAAAATAAAAGTTTTCTTACAACAGGGACTGAAAAGGGGTCTTAAAAATTTGGAATGTCGCTACTAGGGCATGTTGGGTATTATATGAAAGAGCGCTGTTTGCATAATTTTTTAAATTTTTTTTTAGTTGGCATAGTTTTCGACGACTTACGATGAAAAATGAAAGGAATTCCTTTCCCCCCTTATCTCCGAAGTTTGAAAAAAAAATCTGAAATAATTCTATGTTGTAACACCTTTTTTAGGGTTCCGTAGCCAAAATGGCAAAAAACGGAACCCTTATAGATTCGTCATGTCTGTCTGTCTGTCTGTCTGTCTGTCCGTCCGTATGTCACAGCCACTTTATTCCAAAAGTATTAGGACTACATAGTTGAAACTTAGTACGTAGGTGTATTCTATGAACCGCTTTACGATTTTTAGACAAAAATAAAAAAAATAAAAGATAAAGGGGGGCTCCCCATACATGGAACTGAAACTGAAAATATTTTTTTTTCATCAAACCAATACTTGTGGGGTGTTTATAGATAGGTCTTTAAAAATGACATTGAGGTTCCTAAGACTATTTTTTTTAAAGTTAACCGTTTGAAAGATATATGCCGCCAAATTGGTAAAATGTGTCCCCCCCCCCCCCCCTTTAACTTTTAAAGTAAGAGGGTGAAAAATAAAAAATAAATAAAAACTATAGATCTTAATAAACACTTTCAACGAAAATTGTTTTGAACGAGATACAGTAATTAGTTTTCGAGATATAGTACATTTTCCAAAACCGCAAATATAACTTTGTCATTCATACAAACACTGTGAAAAACAAAGTTATTTTTTCAGACGAAAAATGATAGTGGTATTAAAATATGGTATGGTATAATGTACCTACGGAACCCTACTGCGCGTGGCCCGACATGCACTTGGCCGGTTTTTTCATACCTCATAGGTATCACGAGCATTTGATTTTAAAGTATGTAACTTTTTATGGTGAGATTCTCGCTATAGGCACCCATTACACACACAATCTGATCACGCCAGACCGCGCCAGATTGACAGAGATTGATTGTGTAACGTTGTTCGTGATCTGTTTCAATCTGGCGCGGTCTGGCGTGATCAGATTGTGCTGGATTTTCAATCTACGTCAATCTGGCTTGGTCTGACTTAGGGTTGGCACCTTTTTTTCGAGGTAATAGTATTATTTTCAAAACATTTAAACATTATAGTACTTACTTTTGGAATATTTATAAAAATTTAGTACATATTTATTTTTAACTAGCTTCCGCCCGCGACTATATCCGCGTGGGTGGACATTCGAAAAATGATTAAAAAACAAACATACAAACGAATAGAGAACTTGCAGTCTGCTCATCGCAATCTACTGCTATCCGATACATGTTTATTTTAAGGCTGAACTGATTAAGATGAAATTTAGGGCACAGCCTAGATTAAAACATAGGATACCTACTTTTTATCTCGGTCAAAGGTATCCTAGGTATTTTTACTTTTTTTTAAACATTGAAATTAATATGTAGTAAGTACTTACTTTCAGGAAATTTATAAAATAATATAAGTCCACATTTATTTTTAACTACCTAGCTTCCGCCCGCGACTACATCTGCGTGGACATTTGAAAAATCTCATTAAAAAAAAAAACTATTATAAAGACGAACAGAGAGAGAACCTCCTCCTTTTGTGAAGTCGGTTAAAATATCAGATCCCCGTAGATTGTGGTAGATTGTCAATCTACCACAATCTGCTTGCATCGGATCGCGGTAGATTGTGGTAGATTGTCAATCTACCACGGTAGACTGACAATCTAGCACAATATACTGCGATCTAATATTTTTAACCGACTTCAAAAAAGCAGGAGATTGTTTCTCTGTTCTTCTGTGTGTTGTTTTCAAGGCTGAACTGATTTGAATGGAGTTTAACACAGTTTATAGCCTGGATTAAATTATAAGATACTTTTTATCCTGGTCAAAGGTACCCTAGGGTAAAATACTTTAGTAAGTACTTTTGAGAAATTTATAAAAAATATAGCCCATATTTATTTTTAACTAGCTTCTGCTCGCGACTACATCCGGGTGGACATTTGAAAAATACCCTAAAATAACATACAGACGAACAGAAAAACAACCTCCTGCTTTTCTCCTCCTGAACTGATTTGGATGAAATTACGTGCCGGACTACAGCTGCGCCACAAAAAAAAAGTTGGAAATCTGACTTTTTGACTATGCCATGATGAAGACTATAGTTTGTCGGAATTTGTCGCACAAAAACCAGAATTTGTCGGGCTTGCGTTTAGGAGATACGTGTGGCGCAGCTGTAGAGACGTCTCTACAGCTGCGCCACACAGATCTCGAAAACGGAAGGTCGTAGCGAAAATCTGATTACTCGTGTGTGCAGCCGTTAATTTGTCGGAATTTGTCGCACAAAAACCAGAGTTTGTCGGTCTTGCGTTTAGGAGATCTGTGTGGCTGCAAAAATAAATTTATTGATAGCTAAGCCAAACAAGCACTCCAAATCCATTTTACAAACAGCTATTAGCGCTTCAAAATAAAGTAATGCATTGTTATAGCAAGGTTATCCACTGCTAGACATTATAACAGTGATTGTACACCAAAAACAGTAGAACATTACAAAAGAAAATTGTGACGGGTGTTACGTGTGACGGGTGTTACATTAATAAACCAGCCTATATTTTAGCGGGAAGTCTTTTTTAAGGCAAACCAATACTTTCCAAGCGTCGTTTGAGCACATAACCTTACTTTCGCAACGTCAATACTAACTAAAAGTTAGAGTAGCTTATATAGGATTAACTTTTCCATGCATATTGTGACGGGTGTTACAGAAATACTTACAAGTATACAATTTACAGTAAAATTATTACTACTTACCTGAATAATTCCATTTTTTCTACAATAAATAATTACGAGTCGCAGCATCGAAAGCAAATGAAAATGGCGGGCTATCAATGTAATTGACGTAAAAAATGTGATGCCATTTTATCATTATATTTTCACTACTACATCGACTTTGGAACCCTCTTGAGTTTACACAAAATATTAAGAAAATCTGCGATAATATTATCGCTTTTATATATTAATATAATTATATATTAATGTTTTTGTTTTTTATTATGAAAATTGAAAACATAAAGCCTGTTTATTTCCTATTTTAGTATACATATTCGAAAGTTATTTTTTTTTTTCTTCCTGGTATCGATCACCGTGGAATGGGCCGTATGCAAAATTCTGCAATGCAAAAACAGCTGATTTTTTTCGTGATTTCGAGGTTGGTCCTATGGGATGATGACCATTATGATGAAAGTTGTTCAGTTTAATGGTCTGATCAACCCCACGAGTTTTCAATGAAATAACCCTTTAACGTTTTATTTTTGTTTTGATGTTTTTGTTTTAATTTTAATTTTAATTTTAATTTTTGTTTTAATTTTAATTTTAATTTTAATTTTAATTTTAATTTTAATTTTAATTTTAATTTTAATTTTAATTTTAATTTTAATTTTAATTTTAATTTTAATTTTAATTTTAATTTTAATTTTTTATTTTAATTTTAATTTTAATTTTAATTTTAATTTTAATTTTAATTTTAATTTTAATTTTAATTTTAATTTTAATTTTAATTTTAATTTTAATTTTAATTTTAATTTTAATTTTAATTTTAATTTTAATTTTAATTTTAATTTTAATTTTAATTTTAATTTTAATTTTAATTTTAATTTTAATTTTAATTTTAATTTTAATTTTAATTTTAATTTTAATTTTAATTTTAATTTTAATTTTAATTTTAATTTTAATTTTAATTTTAATTTTAATTTTAATTTTAATTTTAATTTTAATTTTAATTTTAATTTTAATTTTAAATTTAATTTTAATTTTAATTTTAATTTTAATTTTAATTTTAATTTTAATTTTAATTTTAATTTTAATTTTATTGTTAATGTTAATGTTAATGTTAATGTTAATGTTAATGTTAATGTTAATGTTAATGTTAATGTTAATGTTAATGTTAATGTTAATGTTAATGTTAATGTTAATGTTAATGTTAATGTTAATGTTAATGTTAATGTCAATGTCAATGTCAATGTCAATGTCAATGTCAATGTCAATGTCAATGTCAATGTCAATGTCAATGTCAATGTCAATGTCAATGTCAATGTCAATGTCAATGTCAATGTCAATGTCAATGTCAATGTCAATGTCAATGTCAATGTCAATGTCAATGTCAATGTCAATGTCAATGTCAATGTCAATGTCAATGTCAATGTCAATGTCAATGTCAATGTCAATGTCAATGTCAATGTCAATGTCAATGTCAATGTCAATGTCAATGTCAATGTCAATGTCAATGTCAATGTCAATGTCAATGTCAATGTTAATGTTAATTTCGATTTCGATTTCGATTTCGATTTCGATTTCGATTTCGATTTCGATTTCGATTTTTAATTTTAATTTTAATTAAATTGTGCTGGATTGTCAATCTACGTCAATCTGGCTTGGTCTGACTTAGGGTTGGCACCTTTTTTTCGAGGTAATAGTATTATTTTCAAAACATTTAAACATTATAGTACTTACTTTTGAAATATTTATAAAAATTTAGTACATATTTATTTTTAACTAGCTTCCGCCCGCGAACCCTAGACAACTGATTTTACTAGGTAGGTACTTACTTTTCTTTTTAAAGTTTTTTTTAGTAAATTTTTGTTGTAAGTAATTTTTTGTAGTTTGTAAAGTTGTTAAGTAACTTCTTAAGTTTTATTATAATTTATTTTTATTAAATCTAGCGCATTTCATTTGATTTTGATTTTGATTTTGATTTTGATTTTGATTTTGATTTTGATTTTGATTTTGATTTTGATTTTGATTTTGATTTTGATTTTGATTTTGATTTTGATTTTGATTTTGATTTTGATTTTGATTTTGATTTTGATTTTGATTTTGATTTTGATTTTGATTTTGATTTCGATTTCGATTTCGATTTCGATTTCGATTTCGATTTCGATTTCGATTTCGATTTCGATTTCGATTTCGATTTCGATTTCGATTTCGATTTCGATTTCGATTTCGATTTCGATTTCGATTTCGATTTCGATTTCGATTTCGATTTCGATTTCGATTTCGATTTCGATTTCGATTTCGATTTCGATTTCGATTTCGATTTCGATTTCGATTTCGATTTCGATTTCGATTTCGATTTCGATTTCGATTTCGATTTCGATTTCGATTTCGATTTCGATTTCGATTTCGATTTCGATTTCGATTTCGATTTCGATTTCGATTTCGATTTCGATTTCGATTTCGATTTCGATTTCGATTTCGATTTCGATTTCGATTTCGATTTCGATTTCGATTTCGATTTCGATTTCGATTTCGATTTCGATTTCGATTTCGATTTCGATTTCGATTTCAATTTCAATTTTAATTTCAATTTTAATTTCAATTTTAATTTTAATTTTAATTTTATTCTTAATGTTAATGTTAATGTTAATGTTAATGTTAATGTTAATGTTAATGTTAATGTTAATGTTAATGTTAATGTTAATGTTAATGTTAATGTTAATGTTAATGTTAATGTTAATGTTAATGTTAATGTTAATGTTAATGTTAATGTTAATGTTAATGTTAATGTTAATGTTAATGTTAATGTTAATGTTAATGTTAATGTTAATGTTAATGTTAATGTTAATGTTAATGTTAATTTTCAATTTCAATTTCAATTTCAATTTCAATTTCAATTTCAATTTCAATTTCAATTTCAATTTCAATTTCAATTTCAATTTCAATTTCAATTTCAATTTCAATTTCAATTTCATTTTCATTTTCAATTTCAATTTCAATTTCAATTTCAATTTCAATTTCAATTTCAATTTCAATTTCAATTTCAATTTCAATTTCAATTTCAATTTCAATTTCAATTTCAATTTCAATTTCAATTTCAATTTTAATTTTAATTTTAATTTTAATTTTAATTTTAATTTTAATTAAATTGTGCTGGATTGTCAATCTACGTCAATCTGGCTTGGTCTGACTTAGGGTTGGCACCTTTTTTTCGAGGTAATAGTATTATTTTCAAAACATTTAAACATTATAGTACTTACTTTTGGAATATTTATAAAAATTTAGTACATATTTATTTTTAACTAGCTTCCGCCCGCGAACCCTAGACAACTGATTTTACTAGGTAGGTACTTACTTTTCTTTTTAAAGTTTTTTTTAGTAAATTTTTGTTGTAGTAATTTTTTGTAGTTTGTAAAGTTGTTAAGTAACTTCTTAAGTTTTATTATAATTTATTTTTATTAAATCTAGCGCATTCAATGGATATTTTGTTACAATTTATGTTAAGGGATAAGAAAATACAAAAAATAGGTTACAAGTTAAAATTACGTGATTTGATACAAAAATATTGTTAACAATATTATAAAAAAATAGATGGGTGGGGACTTTTTTAGGGTTCCGTAGCCAAAATGGCAAAAAACGGAACCCTTATAGATTCGTCATGTCTGTCTGTCTGTCTGTCTGTCCGTCTGTCTGTCTGTCTGTCTGTCTGTCTGTCTGTCTGTCTGTCTGTCCGTATGTCACAGCCACTTTATTCCGAAAGTAATAAGACTACACAGTTGAAACTTGGTAGGTAGATGTATTCTGTTAACCGCTTAACGAATTTAATACAAAAATAAGAAAAATAAAAGATTAAGGGGGGGCTCCCCATACATGGAACTGAAACTGAAAAAAATTTTTTTCTTCAAACCAACACGTGTTGGGTGTCTATAGACAGGTCTTTAAAAATGACATTAAGGTTTCTAAGACAACTTTTTCTCAAAGTCAACCGTTTGAAAGATATTCACCGCCAAAGTGGTAAAATGTGTGTCCCCCCCCCTTTAACTTTTGAAATAAGAGAGTGAAAAATCTAAAAAAAATATATGCGGTAGATCTTAACAAACACTTTTAACCAAAATTGGTTTGAACGAGATATAGTAATTAGTTTTTGAGATATAGCACATTTTCCAAAACCGCAAATATAACTTTGTCATTCATACCAACACTGTGAAAAACAAAGTTATTTTTACAGACGAAAATTTATAGGTGGTATTAAATATGGTATGGTATAAGGTAACTACGGAACCCTATGGCGCGTGGCCCGACACGCACTTGGCCGGTTATTTAAAAAACAATAGGTACTTTTACTTAAACATTGTTATTAATAACTGTAATAAATTGTTAATTGCATTTGCTAATATAATTAACTAATTAATATACAACAGAAAATGAATAAATTCTAGCTAGTTGTAGGCGGTTCAATGGGTTATCGATGTTAAAAATGCCGGTTTGTGAAAATAGTATCGTTTACTGACAAAAGTACATAAGTTTCAACGAAAGAGTGACAAAATTTAACAGGCACGTGTTTTTTATGGTTCTCAGGGTAGCGCGGTGTCGCTTCCATGAGGGCTCGCGGCAGACTGGCTGGCCGTTTGGTTTTGCATCAGCGATATTCGCGGGGACGACGCCGTACTACCCTCTTTTATTTAACAAAAATAAAAACTAATTATAACATAAAGAGCGCGTCGCTTACATTCCCCACCCCAGTGCTGGCTCAGCACTCTTGAACCATAGGGATTCTAGCTACGCGCGCCGCAGACCGCTTCAACGTACCAGTTTTCGTGCGAAGCTCGACGACTCGTATGCGCCCGTCTCGACCCGGGAAAACCTGCTGGACGATGGCCTTTGGCCACACCTCTGACAGTCGGTCTTATTTTTAAATTATTCAGTACTTCTGTTTCAGAGCGTTCACGACGGTCTCGTTGTTCCCGTGCGCAGCCTTCACGTGGTGGTGCATGACAACCAGCCGCGCGACCCGATGCTTACCATCTAATATGAGTGGCCTCTTAGTTTCAGGCGGCACACCGCGAGCAGCATCGATGCGGCCTCCGCAGCGCAGGACTCCATCTTCGTCAAGTACTGGTGATAAGGTAAGTAATCTATTTACTAGCGCGGTCAGTACATTTACCCATCCTTATTGCAGATATCTCCGCTGAAAAAGAATCCATTTGACTTTGTTTTATTAATAATAATTCGGCTTTTTCCATTTCCATTAAAGTTATTTGATTAATTTTCCTACATTTATTTATAAATCTTAATACCATAGCGGTTGACCTTAATAATCTCAGCCAAGAAGAGAAACGTTCAGCATTTGGAACAAGCAAGTTATCAAAACCTTCCTGAATAAGGTTTACGTGTTCCTGGTCGTCCTCTCTTTTCTAAGCGATGACGTCATGCGGCCAACTCGACTGTTCACCGAAAAGAAACGACGGGCCCGAAAACCATTCATTGTGAAATATAGCAACATCATAATTTTCCCTAGTGCCGATATCAGCTATATTTAATTTCGTAGGTATGTACTGTCAGCAAAGCTATGAGCTGAACACCTTAAGGTTCATTTCTAGATTGAGTAGTCTGTATTGTCTTGCATTTACCCAAAAGTCACAAAAGCATCTTTTGTATTAAAACAATGGAAGCAGGTAAAGACCAACTTTTAGTTCCATCCTTTCAAGCGACTTATTTTCAAACTGTTAAGGTCATAACTTTGCTGACTGTACCTCCATTCGGTTGATTTAGTCAAATCATCTATTTCGCCCAGTCGCGACGCTACGAACATTTTATAGTTACGCGCGTCATTGTTAATCCAGTGTAGCACTGTAGTCGAGTCGCACCAAAAGAATCTTTCGGTAATTATAAGTTTATGCTCTTTCGCAATCGTATCGGCCAACCTAGCTGCGAGTACCGCCGATTGGAGTTCCAACCGTGGTACACTTGTTATTTTCAAAGGCGCGACTCGGCCTTTGCTCGCTACCAATACGACTTTTATCGACCCGTTATTGTCAAACCACCGCCAGTATGCGGCAGCGCCCATCGCTTTTGACGAAGCATCACAAAATAAATGTAGCTGTAGATTGTGATAGTTATTTTTCCCACTGCTAAACGTCGTAGCGGATTCCGTAGCAACTGGAGCGCTCGTAGGCCTCGTAGCCGCTTGTCGTAGCAGGGGCGGCGCAGGCGCGGGCGCGCGGGGAGTTTTTATCTGTAGCACTGCGCTCGGGCTCGATAACGGTTCATTGTTTGTCTCGGTCACACTTACGGGCGGTGCAGTTTCTATCTTCGTCGCGCGTGTGGAATGCAGATAACAACGCGGCACGCGCAGATCGGCTATCTCGTTCAAGCGCCGTACCCAGCTGATCCATTTTTCGTAAACAATGTCCGATATTGTTTCGTCCCAGCCGGTGTTATCTTTCCATACATCTTGCAACATGATTTTACCTTGGATGGTGAACGGTGTCAGTAGGCCGAAGACATCGAATATCGACATAACTACAGCGAGCATTAATCGTTTAGTAGGTCTGCACTCACCTCGTCGTATGTTTTCAGGAATCCGTTTCAGAGACACGTCGAAACCGAGTTCGTCCTGCGCTGGATACCAAATCATACCGAGAGTGCGTTCACCACCGTACTGCGTATCCGATTTGAACCTTACGGCCACTTCACCTAAGGTTTCTTTTGGCAAGCTACTTAAAACAGACTTACTGTTACTCGTCCAATTCCTTATCTCGAAACCTCCTTGTTTGTGGATTTCTGTGACGTTTTTAATCATTTCTATGGCGGCGGCGTCATCTGGCAGGCTGTCTATATAATCGTCCATGTAATGTTGTTCAAGTACTGCAGCTACGGCGCGAGCGGCGGCCGGGTGGGATGACTCATACAGTTGCGCATTTTTGTTTTTAATAAACTGAGCTATGAATGGCGAGCAGTTTGCGCCGAAAATAAGTGAAGTCATTACGTACGTTTTTACTTCGTCCTGTGACCTTTGACCTTTCCATATGAAACGAAATGCATTTTGGTCTTCAGGTTTTATTTTTATTCGTAAAAACATGTCCTTAATGTCTCCGGCGACACCCACCTTATTTTCTCGGAAACGTAGCATAATACCGAACAGGGAATTAAGTAAATCAGGACCTGTTAGTAAATAGTCGTTTAACGATTTACCTTGTACCTTTGCGGCGGCATCGAACACCAAACGTAGTTTTTTCTTGTTGGGGTTATTTACCCCAAAATGGGGTAAATACCAAGTTTTGGGCGGTTGCTCGGTGCTTTCCATTTGTTTGGCAAAATCGTTAGTTAAGAGGTGATTAATGCGTTCCTCATACTTACTAGCATATTCTTCGTTGGCCATCATTTTTTTATTTAAGCTATTGAAACGGGATAGTGCGTAAAAATAACTGTCAGGTAACTTACAGTTGGGATCTTTCCATGGTAAGCCGACGTGCCACCTGCCATCAATAAGTTCCGCGCTGCTCTGCAGCGCAGCCATCGCGTGCACGTCATCCCTGTTTTGCCGTGGTTTACCTGACACTCCCATGGCGTCGATAGAGAAGGAACGACGAACCTCCTCGTGTAGGTCGCGCAGCGCGCGGTCGCGGTCGTCCAGCCCCGCCAGCGGCGACAGCGCGCCACAGCTCGGCACAGCTTCCGCGAGCAACAAACTGGTATGCGAAGCGACTCGCGGCGGCGACTTCACTTCTAAGCGCATCACACCGTGCAGGCACCAGCCTAGGGGTGTTCGAGTAGCTGACGGCTCACTAATTTTACCCACATTAATTTCTAAAGGAACTAACAAATGATAGTTATCCTGTCCGATCAATATCTCAGGTTTACATAAATTGTTATAATCTATTTTAACATTTTTCAAGTGATTATACTTTTCAAAATCAGATAAACAAACATCTTGGACAGGTAAGTTTAAATTACTTACACTACGGACTTTAATATCAAATGACTGATTATTATCATAGGTACTTGACAAGCTCAAAGTAACAACAGTAGAATTACATACATAGGTTGTCCCAAGCGCCGCGGATGCTCATCGTCTCGGTGCGACCGCGCAGCCCTGCGCGGGCCGCCAGCTGATCGCTAATTAACGATACGCTGGACCCGTCGTCCAGTAAAGCGCAAGCACTTATTTTACCTTTAGGACCGCACACTATTACCGGCACTACTTTCAACAGCACTTTATTGTTTGTCGAACTCAGATGTGCGATGGTTTCCGTCAGCGGAGCAGCGCTCGACGCGGACACGTCTTCCTCAGCTCTCGGCGGCGGCGGCGGCGCAAAGCTCTCACGCCGCGCGGGCTCAGCTCTCGGCGGTGGCGGCGGCGGCGTCGGCGCAGCGTTGTCACGCCGCGCGGGGTTATGCAGTAATCGGTGGTGCGCTTGGCCACAGTTATCCTTGTCGCAGGCGGGCGCAGAACAGGTTTCTCTGTCATGTTGAGATACCAGACATTTGTAGCAAATTCCATTGCGTTTGACAAATTGCCATCTGTCTTTTCGTAAGGCCTTTAGAAACACTTTGCACTTAATTAGTACATGCCCAGAACGGGCTAAAGTGTTACAAAAGTTACATTTTTCTTCACTGTTCTGTAATAACACGGTGTGGTGGGGGTTCTTCACGTAATTCTCACGGGTTGTGTTTTTGTTGTAATGAACACTGCGTGCGCTCATTATTATTAAATTAGATGTGGCAGCTGTTTTTATCGCTTCCTCGTTCAGAAAATCAGATATCATGTTTATTCTTGACCTGTTGTTGACATCTTTGTTTTCTTTGAGTAGTGGAAAACTATAATCTGACCACTTTGAAATCAATATCGTAGGAAGCTTTGATAAAATTATATTGGATAAATGCATGCCACGTAAATATTCGTCACGCCCCACTGCTCGAACAGCTGATATAAAATTTTGTATTTTTACAGAAAAAGGAACGATTTCACTATGATAATTCGGCGGCAACGGTTGCAGTTTTTTCAAGTCTTGCGTTATTTTATATAATAAAATATATGGGTTACCGAATCTTAATTCTAGGGTGGCCATCAGCTGATCGGGTGACGTCGCGCAAATTAACAGGGCTGCGACGGCGTCCTTGGCTGCTCCTCGAAGACATTTTCGCAGTCTCCACACGTTCTCCATTTCGCTGAAACCACATATTCTAGTGGACTCTTCATATGCTTGCTTGAACTGGAGCCACTCAAGCGGATCTCCATAAAACTCTGGTAAATCTTTAGGTACACTCATTCGACTTAGTAATTGAGTGTTGGTCGAATTATTAGCTGCAGAAGTGGTGGCTTCTTTCAGTGCTGTAGCCAACAGCTGGATTGTTCCATGTAGCTGGTCCAGCGCGCCCGAAGTGGAGCCCTTGGCGGGGGCGGGCTGTACCGGTTCCATATCCTGCTGACTTTGTTCAAGCCACTTCTCGACTTCACTGCGAGTATGTTGACTTCTACGGTCACCTTCAAGCGGACTGTCTTCATCTTCTAGGTCGGCTAGGTCAGCTTCGAGTCTTTTATCGATAAGTTCCATTTGTATCATAGCCTTTTGTTCTGCCGCTTCCAATAGGAGCTTGTTGCGTCTTGCCTTGACGGATGATGACGTCGAAACTTGCGAGCTTTTACGCTGTCTAGGGACGACGCCATCTTGTGAAGCTGTTTCGTGATATTTTATTGTAACTGGTGGCTGTAACGCTTTGTGGGTTGCAAGCTGCTGCGATGGTCGGCCCGGTTGAGCAAGCTGTGTTGCGGCGCCCGCTTCTGACGCATGCTGTGTCGCGGCGCCCGCTACAGACGTTGACGAATTGGGCGGTTGCGGCGATAACGGCGGTTGATCATCGCGTGGCACTTGTAACTTCACTGGCTCAGACTTCACACTTCCTTCGGGCTCTAAGCCGACCGGATTTAAGTTCGCAGGCAGTGTATTTTTACTCGCGTTACGCGTGCGTACCATTTTCGGCGGCGGTGTATGGTACATCGATAACGGTCCGGCGAGAATGACCAGCTTTGTAGGCGGTTCAATGGGTTATCGATGTTAAAAATGCCGGTTTGTGAAAATAGTATCGTTTACTGACAAAAGTACATAAGTTTCAACGAAAGAGTGACAAAATTTAACAGGCACGTGTTTTTTATGGTTCTCAGGGTAGCGCGGTGTCGCTTCCATGAGGGCTCGCGGCAGACTGGCTGGCCGTTTGGTTTTGCATCAGCGATATTCGCGGGGACGACGCCGTACTACCCTCTTTTATTTAACAAAAATAAAAACTAATTATAACATAAAGAGCGCGTCGCTTACACTAGTAAAAGCTTCCGCCCGCGACTACATCCGCGTGGGTGGACATTCGAAAAATGATCTAATATTTTTAACCGACTTCAAAAAAGCAGGAGTTTGTTTCTCTGTTCGTCTGTATGTTGTTTTCAAGGCTGAACTGATTTGAATGGAGTTTAACACACAGTTTATAGCCTGGATTAAATTATAAGTACTTTTGAGAAATTTATAAAAAATATAACCCATATTTATTTTTAACTAGCTTCCGCTCGCGACTACATCCGGGTGGACATTTGAAAAATACCCTAAAATAACATACAGACGAACAGAAGAACAACCTCCTGCTTTCCTCATCCTGAACTGATTTGGATGAAATTTGGCACTCAGATAGTTCATAGCTTAGTAATATAGTATTGTAAATATCGATATTTGATTTTACACACACAGCGCCATCTAACCCTAGACAAAAGATTTTACTAGGTAGGTACTTACTTTTCGCAATAGATAGGTACTTATTATACGCAGACCCGTCACAGAAATTAAAATATTTCATTTAAATTTCATCCGGTCATCGGACACGGGATCTCTTGCGTGGTAGACTGGCATGTTGAATACTGCACCACTCGGGTCATCGATCGATATCACGCGAAAATTAATGCAAAAAGTGGGCAACCCTGCCAAAGACCACCGTGGATCGTGGTAGATTGTCAATCTACCAAGATCTACTGCGATCCAGATCTCGCTGGATTGACCGTGTAACGTCGCAAACCAACCGCATCAAATTCCATCATTCTGTGGTTTTGATCAGATTACACCAGATTGACGTGTGTAATGGCCGCCATAGTCATGTAGGTTGGACAAGCAACATTAGGTATAAGGTCTAGGTATTAGCTTTAGATAGGTATTACAAAGCACATCCAGTGTTTTCATATGTTTATTGTTAGTTTATTGCATGCAAATTTCTACCTTTTGTTTGAGTCCATTTCTAGTGGCTTGGCGAATGTCGGCGATTGTACCACACCGTCCGACATTCGGGCATTCACTTAAATTCGTTTGAAACATAATTCACTAAGAATTTTAGTACTTTTTTGATAATTAAAATAAATGGATTTTCTTGTTTACATATTTCACACTGTTGACTGGCACTTTGACAGTGACAACTGTCAGATGTGACGTTTGGCGCTTCATTCGTTATGCTAGTTTCACAGACCAATAAATTTATACCTTGTCGATAAAATAAAATAAATAAATATGTCTTATTTGTTATTTTCAATCATTAAAGGAAATGTTAATGTCTGGCATGCTGGTTAAAGATTTTAATAATTATATTCATGTAAAAGTTAAGTATTTTCATACACTGTAGTCTGTCTAGAGTGCAGTCTGTTGTCTATGGGGTTCGGGAGTTTTCGAGACGTTTCCAGGAATGACAGAAGACGTGATTTTTACGGAAGTTACTTTTTGATGGATTCTCATTGTTTGATTGTCGACTGTGTCGTGGAGATGTAGAATTTTGTTATGTGAAACCGTCCTTTTTGCAACTAGGCGTTGGTTTCCTTTTGTTCTAATGATGCGTTGAGCATACTTTCAAGTTGGCTCGCAGGCTCATTAATTTATCTTCCAACATGTCTCTTATGAGATAAAAACCTGTAATAATTCCAGCCCAATTTGGTAAGAAAATCAATTTGGTTATAATATTTGTTGTAAAAACCCTGTGTTCAATGTGACCACAATTGGGTAACTTTATCCTTTAATTGCAGGGCTCCTATAGTCTACCCCAAAATTTACGTCAAGAGTATGGCTATAATTATGCGCCGTGAATGATTCCAGTCCCTGCTCTCATATAAATGTCGGCATGACGCAGCACGCGGTATACATTGCGTCTGCAATGAATATTTCACCATAACCGAGGTATCCTGCAGTATTCTTTCATTATTACCGTAGCAGCAGTGTTCCGTAAAATGTATCACGGGAATCAATCCACATTCGGATAAACCTTTTCACCCTAAGTACCTATAAATTTGCAAAGGTTACTCGCGGTCATGTTCAATTTAGTCCAGTGCAGTTTTACAGCCAACAAATGTCTTAAACATATTTTAAATTAATTTGGGTTCAGCGTAAACTCTGGTCATTAGCCAGAATGTGTAAATAATTCTATTTTACTATGAATGTCTGGTGTTAAGATAATAAGTGATTTGTATTTTAGCATAAGTCCTGTCAGTAGGTACATATAGGTTCGTTTCTAGGCAGACGGCAGCTTATTTCGTCCGACTGGCTGGAAGCGAGCATGTCTTCAACTTAAATTTTAAGGGTTTCTAGTTATAAATCCCTAATTCTTTAGTGGTTTTAATTCTATAGTGAGTCCCAAGGGTATTATTATTGTGATAAATGTATGGTCTTACTTGAACCTGTTAAGGGCCCCTTATATGCCATTTTGCCTTCGTGCGGTTTTAACATTAGTATGGGTTCCCAAGGTAATATGTATTGAAATATAATGTGTGACCTCACTTTGACCCTTCGGATGGCTCGTTAAACCCCTTATAACCCAAGTGCTTTTAAATATTTTTATGACCCGTTTCTTAACGAATAGTTGTAAACTTTGTGTTAGTTATGCAATATGTTAAATAAATGTTTGTTTCAACACAAATCTGGTTTGATTTATTAAACTCACTTTGTTTCGATCTGTGGACACTTAATTTTTTTTAATCTTTTACTTTTTTACATTAACGGCGCCCAAAATCATAGTCAGTCCATAGATGACTGAGCCACGTGAATCCACATGACCCCTTTGCTCTACCGACTAAAATTTTCAATGGGGTAAATACCATCAATACCCCGGGGGTAAAAAAAATTTTCATTACAATGTGATAGTATTTTATGTAAAGATTATAGGAAAAATAAAACTATGACTTTGACGCAAACTTTTTTAGAAATTATCAACAAAAATAGATTATATATAAATAATAGATCGGATGATAAAAAATAGATCGGAAAACCAAAAATCAAACCAAATACCAACTAATTACCAAAGTGCTTTCAATAAAACCGCGCTAGTATCCGTTAAAAATTGTTTTATTTCATGTTTTATTTCAAAAATAGATTAGTTCAAGAGGTGGGTGGCGCTGACCTGAGAAATATACATTAGTTCTACTATCGGTCAAGAGATGGCGCTGACCTAAAACTGCCACATTAATTTTATTATTCTACTCTGCAGTGTATAATGATGGTACGGAAACCCTCGGTGCACGTCAGTGCGCGAGTCCGACTCGTTCTTGACCGGTTTTATTTACTTAATTCAATGACAAATAAACGATCTAATTTATCTGAAAGATTCTAATTTAGATAACATATTGACAATAATCAATCAACTCCAATTTTTGTGTTACTAAAATTGGATAGTACATACTTTTTAATCGTAGTCAGGTGGAATTTCTCCTCTGTTACTCATATTAATTTCATTATCCTATCATACTAATAATATAAATATGAAAGTTTGTGGGTTTGGTTGTTTGTTCTTCAGTCACGCAAAAACGGCTGAACAGATTTGGATGAAATTTATCACACAGATAGTTTATAGCCTGTATTAAAATAGAATACTTTTATGCCGGTCATATGTTCCCTATGGATTTTCCGCATGTCCACTCGGACGAAGTCGCGGGTGGAAGCTAGTCTGTTATAAATAAACTATACCCTAATTTCACAGAGTACTTGTAGATGTTTGGTTTTAACATTTCGAATTAACTTAAAAGGTTGCTCTTGGTTACCTACCATCAAATTAATCATTATTTTTTTTTCACCAAATAGTTTTTCATTAACTGAAGTAGATCTTTCAGTTAAGCATTGTGTAGTAACGAAGTAGGGTGTTACTCATTTAAAGTTTTTTCTTATTTTTGGCAATATAGTTGATACTGGCGGAAAGCAAGATGCACCCAGAGTTTTTATTAGACAATAGCATAGACAATGACACCAAAGCTTTCCTATTGCCATTGGATTTCTTGCAAAATACAATTTTTCTTCGCAAGTACAGTTTACGTCACGATTTCATCTCTCCAAACAGTTGGACTTCTTATATATTTTTAGCAATCGGAATCATAATGTATTGCTTGACTTTATATTTCTCAGCTGATTTGATTTATCAAAACAACAAAATTCTTGAAACGGCTATTGGCCAAATGAAAGATGTCTCCCATTTTGCATTATTTGCACTTAATATTATTTTATTTGTCACAAATGTGATGAATACAGACAATAATGTGAAAGTGATTTTGAAGTTACAAAGTGCTAAAAGAGCAATACGATTTTCAAAGAAAAGCTTCATGCGTTTAACTTGCATCAACTGGATCCGTGTCGGGTTGTTTTTACTTAACATGATCATTGTACAAATTTTAGTAATCTGTGGCATTGGAATAAGTTGGTTTATATACTCATTGCTTACCCATTACAATATGATGATTCTCATTATAACACAAATATACTTAGTTGGAATTATCAAATTGTTGGAAGCTCTCATGAAGAAATGGATTGCTGAAATGAAGATGTGTCTCAAAAAATCTGAAAAAGCAATACCAATAAATAATTTAGAAAGTTAGATGGCGGTGCAAGATGTTGCTTAAAGCATACTGTGACATAATTGAATCTTTTGATGTTTTGAAAAAGGCGTCCGCTGTTACGGTAAGTTACTAATAAGAATATACTTAATATACTTAAAACTTAATTTGGATTTTCCGACACTTTTTCCCCTTTTAAAGGCTAAAATATTGGGCAATGTATAAATATCAGCGCCTGTTTTACGAGTTTGCACAGTTATAGTGACAGTAGTAAGCAATTTTGTATGCAATTTGGCAAACTCGGAGTTTTCATACAAATGTTAACAACATCGCTATCGAGTAAAGAGTAAAGCGGGGAATTCACTAGACGGACATGCCTGCGGGCATGTCTGCAGATATGCCCGCCGGACCTCGCTACTATTGGTCTGTGCAATGTTTGCTAGTGTAGGACCGACGCAGTCAGTCTGGCAGACTTGCCTGTTGCTTGTCCGTGCGATCTCATTTTGTCTGCGCGGGCACATGTCCGTACAGACATGTCTGTGCGTGAATGCTCATCGTGGACCGCCTGCTCTCAGACCTGAGAGTCTGAGAGTGACAGCAACTAGTTTAGATGTTTTTATGATTTTTGTAGCGAATTGTGGAGTAGGATAAAATGAGTTTTAATGATAACAAACTTATCTGGGAAGAGTTTTTAGGAGAATATAAAAAAAATATCCATGTTTATGGAAAATAAAAAGTAAAGACTACATGAACTTGGAATTACGCAATGCTGCCTATCAAAATTTAATAATAAAATGTAAGGAAATATATCCTGAAGCTGATTTAGCTTACGTTAAGAACACAACAAAGCCGTGTAGCCGGTTGAGACACAGGCAACAAACTGAGGAGTCTGTGTAGTGTATTGTGGCGACAGACATGCCTGTACAAACTGCCCGCAGGCATGTCCGTCTAGTGAATCCCCCGCTTAAGCGTAAACTCGTAATACACCTTCCGCCATTTTTAGTATACTCACTGACATGGCCTGCCTTATGGATAGATAAGAAAATAATGCATAAAAAAACAAACAGAAAAAAACTTTTCGTAAAGAATACGCTTGAGAAGTATACATACCTATTGCTGCGTCTACTTCAGTTCGCTTTCACGTTCATCTCGCGCTTTTATCTAACGCATGCATGCCTGAAGGTCGTTTACTTCTGATAGGAACGTCAAAATGTGTATTGCAAGCCCTCGACGCAAGACGAATTGAACGTTGAAGACGCAAGAGCCTTGCTTCCACATTCACCAACTTCCTTTTTCGCCAATTCCTAATTCGCCAAGGCCTGATACGCCATTTCTTGATACCGCAACTCCTGATTCGCCTATTGATGATTCTCCAATTCCTATTTTGCTAGTTCCTGATTCTGATGGCCCACAGTCAAACTAAAATACTGTAGAACTTGAAAACGCAACTGGACGTAGTTAATCTACAAGTTATTTTTTGTCATTAAAATTGTATTCTTATTACAGACTATATTATTCACTTTGGCGTGTTTTTTAATGGTCCTGGGTTCTTTACAAGGTGTAATTGAATTTGAAAAGATAGTGTCAGCTGACTCATCATATGTTGTAAGTAGTGTTTGATCCTAAGCTGCCCAAATACTATTCAAATTGAAATTGAATCAAAGACTATTGCATGCACGGAGCTGCAACTTTACTATATGCAGCTCTTTCTTGCCGCCACACACAAACATCATTCATGCCTGGTTCATACCTACACATTGCCACATTTTAAACCAATCGACCGTGTCCGCACTCTTCGGCACTTTCTGGCAAATATAGTCAGTCAATTCTTTTTTGCATAATCCACTCAAGTTGGATTTTTAGAGTGGCTAAAATTTGGGATGAACCGTTCAACGTCGAATAATGTTCTTACTCTAACAAACAATGTTTTTGAACGGCGTGAAGTGATGGTAACATAGTTGGTAGAGAAAACTAATGCTTTAAAGAAATTGAGATCTATAACCTTATTTTTATATTTCAGTATTCATCCTGGATTTCTAAATATACAACATTTACTTTTGCACTAAAGTACTATTTTCTTGCCTGTTATTTGAGCATTGAATGCGAAAATTTATCTATGGCTGTCGATTCTGTTAATGTGGAATGTTTAATGGCATTGAAACTACGATCAAAGTCAGGTAATTTGAACTTTAAATTCTTGTTATTGTACTAAATGCTGCGTGTTGTTAATACTGAAATTATACATAAAGTGGCAAAGATACTAAATGAACACTTCTATAGCATATTCTTTTCCTACAACCGGGCAAGTACTTGGCCATCAATTCAACTCACCTTATGTAGGGTCCCCGAGTCGGTTAAGGGATTGGATCATACCTCACAGTGTTGATGGCCCGTTTGATGACTCCGTCAAACCGTACCGCGTAATTCCCATTAGATGAGCATCAAACACGTAAATGTCTGACAGACCTATCCAACCGCTGCGTACACGATCAAAATTAATGGCGTTAAAACAAAGTTTGTGTTTGATCCAACCGTTTGACAGTCTCGGGGGCTCAAGTTTTTTTTATGCAAAACGGAATAGTGCTTGGCCTTCACCTCACCTGATGTTCAGTGACGATAAGGCCGAAGGAAGGTGAAAGCGCACTACACTCGGAACCTTAAACACTAAGGAAGTGGCTATCTTACCTCTAATTCCCGGAACTCAAAAATTTTTAAATTGATGTTATGGCGTCAGACTTAGGTAAGATGGTGGTAGCTAGCCTCGCGGACTTGAAATAAGCCCTACCACCAACCAAACCGATTATAAATTGTACTCCTTCTGGGAATTGAACTCGTCTCAACCCCTGCGTCTCACACGGGTGAACGAACCAATAGATCACAGAGACGGTTAGTGACGATAAGGCTAAAGATGGAAGCGCACTTCATCCGGAATCCGACAATCTACAGAAGAATTTTTACCTCTCTTTCTATCGGAATGCCACAGCTATAGTACATATAGATCACTTAAACTACAACAATACTACTTGTTTAGTCTTTCGAACTACTAGTGCAATATGCTACAATACGCGTTCAGCTACTTTTTAAGGTCATTTTAATTTATTCACACACATTACACAAATGCTTCTTTGGTTGTAGAATTAAGTGTATTATGTAATTTTGTCTTGTTTGTTTTTTTCAGTTGACCAAAAGAGGGTACTGAAGAACGTGCTGCGTGTTAACCGCCGCCATTTCGCAAAAGTTAATCCATGTTCCTTATTCACCGTGGATGGGACTTTTCCATTGAAATTGGGGAGTTTCTGCACCACCTATGCAGTTGTATTATTGCAGTTTCAAATACTATAGATAGATTAAGTAATTAAGCGACACCGACTGCTAGGTATAGGCGTCCCCCAAGGATCTCCAGAATGATCGGTCCTTCACTCCCCCGCATCCATCGGCTTCCCGCGACCTCACCAGATCATCGGTCCACCTTGTCGGGGGCCTACCCACGGAGCGCTGTCCGGTGTGCGGTCGCCATTCCAGAACCTTTCCGACCCAACGGCCATCGGTTCTTTTCGCTGTGTCCTGCCCACTGCCACTTTAGCTGAGCAATCCTTTGAGCAATCTCGGTTACTTTGGTCCTCTTACAGATCTCCTCATTTTCTGATTCTATCACGTAAGGAAACGCCGAGCATTGCTCTCTTCATTGCACGCTGGGTGACCTAGAGCCTTCTTATAAGACCCGTAGTTATTGAAAGTTTAGGTTAATCATGTCAACTTACTTTACTTAAGTCGTAATTGTATCATAATGTTCTGTTGATTAAACACGATGAGGGTCTGTGACCTCATTATCATACTTTTGTTATTTTACGTCATTTGTCAGAAATGTGTAAGCACTTACAAGTACTTACTAAGGCTTTAGTAGGCTGTAGTTAAATGGTCGAATTTAATGTTTAAAATTTGTGCATGCTGTATGGCAGTGGGATTACCTCCCAGAGAGCATCTGGAAGCTCAAACTCTGAGAGCGTTTCGCGATCAAGTCAGAAGACATTTAGTCTCCTCTATCTAGAATTATACACTATCGTATGTCCTCATCTTTTCTTTCACTTCAAAGTTTATTCATAATTCCTCTCTTTTTATCTGTATCTGAAATCTCTTTCCATAATTTCACCCACTCCCCCTAATCCTTGTCTTATCTCTTTACTACTCAAAGTTGCCTGGACGAGATTTCTATTTAGCAATAACGTCGCATTTTGTGTGCTTTCTTTCTGTTTTTTTTTGTCTTTTTGTAGTTTTTCCTTTATTGTGTGCAATAAATTATTAATTATTATTATTCATTATTATTGTTTAAATGGTTAGGTATGTGTATTCATAACTTTAAGTGTATTGTTGTTTTGATAAACTAAAAAACTGACCTGTTTTGTCGAATTTCATAAAAATAAAATAATATATTCAATAACGCCTTGTAACGGTTCAAAACTGAACATGCTATTTTATCTCAAATATTTTTCGAATTTTGTTTCATATTGAGCATAATATTATTTAACTATCGAACAAGTTATTATAATAAAGAGTAGTTCAGGTTTTGAGTTAGCAATAATGTAGGAAGTTCTTTTAATCTTTCACGGCGCTAAAATTCAAATATTAGTCTCTGTGTAGGTAACGACGCTAATAGGCTTAAAATTTATTTATATTTATTATTGTTTATTTATCAAATTTTATTAGAGCCTCTCGAATATCATTATAATAATTTATTTTAGAAGATTACTTAAAAAAGGATTGAATTCGGTGTTAATTATTTCTGTAAGTTGTCAGTAGTGTCACACCACGTGATGTGGTTTAGCTAAAGAACGAAATTAAATATAGTAGGTCGTTCCAGTGGATCGATCGATGAGAAATCGATTGCCAGATGGTAACTGAGGGTCGCAAGGCAAGTCCCATATCCTTTGCCAAATCATAGTTGTAAATTTAAATTTTGTTTTAGGAAATATTAGACATTAGTTAGATTTGGGGGATAAATGCAAGTTTAGTTGGCTTGGAGAATTTTGTAGTGGATCTAGTACATTTTGTTAATCGTAGGCGGTATTTGCTTAAATTAGGGTACTTTGTCATACCATGCCTTTGCGTCATGACACAGTTAAATTGGAGATTTGAAATTAAAATGGAAGCTTAATTTGATCTTATAATATGGTTTGATGTTCAGAGATAACACAGAGAGAAAGAAAAGAAATGAAACTATGTTTTATTCTGGGCGGAGTTTAGTTGACAGTTTAGTGGTAAATTGAAAACTCGAATTGTGAAATAAAAGGGAGATCATTAATTAATAGAAATATTGTAAGGATGAATCTAGAAATATTATTAAAAAAAAAACATAAACAATAGTTATTGAAGGTGTAATAAGAAAGTATTTCATGGGAAAATGTGAATGGAGCCTAATAAAGTTTGTCTTGTCGTTGGGTGTTGTACGAAGAAAGATTGATATGAAGTTTCTTCGAAAGCGAGATTTTATGCTGCAGGTTTATAACTCAAATGAGGGTAGGCATTTAAAAAAAATGTAAAAGTAGTCGGATGGGTGTTGCCAGTTAGGGTTTTTAAAGTACCAACATTGTGATGCTAAATTGATCGGAAATTTTAGGTTTAATTGGACCGAATACTTAATGGAAAATGTTGTAATACGTATTTTAGCAAATTGATTCTAGAGGTTATGATATTTTGGAGAAGGCGAGATAAAAGGATTGAAAAAGGTTGGATTCAAATTGTAGCATATGGGATTGGTGATGGGCTCTTTTCTCCGCATTTAGACTCCCATTTGGTCCGTTATGCGTGAACACAGCATGGTGTGGCTAGTCAAGCCATCCCAGCTCCTTCCAGAAGCGCAGAAGCCTCCTGGGGCGTTCACAGGCTTCTAGGAGCGACCTCACGTCTTTGAGGATTTCTGCCCGGTGTGTGGCCAAACCCACGCACTCCAGGATTACGTGGGCGGCTGTTTCCTCTGCGTCCAGGCATCCTCTACATAGGGGACTGTCTGTCGCATTCATGATGAATAGTTGTCGGTTTAAAGCTAGGTGACCTGTAAGTGTACCTACAACTATTCGGAGGTCTGGACGATTAAGGCTGAGCAGTCTACAGGTCAACCGCGGCGAGACCGAGGTCATCGCCAACTTGGACTGTCTACAGCTTGTTAGATCTACCCAACGAGTATTATGTGCAGCACGAGTACGTTGTCTTACCCATGAGCGCAGTTGGCTGAACGGGAGTGGCAGGATGGGTATGGGTCCTGCCACTATTGTGGAAGATCCCCTTCTAGCCAGCTCATCGGCGGCGTCGTTCCCGTGTGATCCACTATGCCCTTTAATCCACTGTAGGATTACTTTGTTTTTGGATGCTAAACGATCCAAAACTTGGTGGCATTCGTAGACAATACTGGAGTTGATCGTGTTGGCCTCCAGTGCTGTTAGGACGGCCATACTGTCGGTCAGTATGCGGATGTTTAGTTCCTTCATACCTCTAGACAGGACCGTGGAAGCGGCATTTATTATTGCAACACATTCGCATTGAAATATCGAACTGTGTTGGCCTAATGCTTGTGATAGTTTGATATTTAGGTCTTGTGAGAATACTCCGGCTCCAGTACCAGTCCCCATCTTGGAGCCGTCCGTATAAATTCGGACTTCATGTATGCCGGAGTAATCTCGGTCACTTTCTAGTAACTGTATCTGGTATTTCTTTTCGAAAATGTATTGTTTAGGGATCCTGTCGCATGGGGCAGCGAATAGTGGCTCATGTTTCACTAGATTATTCCACAATGTGGAGTGAGGACCCTCTCGGTTGTACCACAGACCCAGGTGTTTAAGCCTTATAGCAGCCATGGAGGCTTCCTGTTGTATAAACAGGTCCAGGGGTGCCAGATCCAGGGCTACTTCTAGGGCGGCTGTGGGGGTAGTTCGCATGCAGCCGGTTATCGCAGAACATGCCAATCTTTGGAATTTCTGCAGCTTGTTGATGACGGTGCTTTGCTCTGTTTTGGACCACCAGGCAACGGCTCCGTATGTAATAATGGGACGTATAACAGTTTTATACAGCCACATAGTTATTTTCGGTGATAGCCCCCATCTTTTGCCGAGTAGTCTTTTACATTGGCAAAAGATGATGGTGGCTTTGTTTAGCTTTCCTTCGAGATGTCTATTCCAGAGGAGTTTGTTGTCTAGTATCACTCCTAGATACTTGACTTCCTTGCTCAGGGACAGACTGGTATTGAAAAGTTTAGGAAGTTTAAGATTGCCTAGACTTCGTTTGTTTGTGAACATGATCAATTCCGTCTTTGTTGGGTTCACTGTTAGATTGTGTTTATTGCACCACTGTTCGACGACCTTCAATGCGGACCTCATTTGGTCACATATCACACTCTCAACTCGTCCGCTGATGAGTATGGTCAGGTCGTCTGCATAGCCTACTGTGAGGAAGTAGCGGTCGTTGAGCCAACAAATCAGCTCATTGACCACAATGTTCCATAAGAGAGGTGAGAGGACACCCCCTTGGGGACATCCTTTAGCTACTACCCCTCTGGTAGTACCATTCACAGTAAATTGTATAGCTCTGTCTCTTAACATGCTATCAATCCACCCGGCAATAGTGGGATCGACACCATGTTTAGAGAGGGCCTGGCTTATGCTGGTAAAATTGGTTTTGTCAAAGGCTCCTTCGATGTCGATGAAGGTGCCTAGTGTTGATATTTGGTGTTTGAGATTGCCTTCTATATAAGAAGCCACCTTATGTAGGGCAGACTCAGTTGATTTGCCTGCAGAGTAGGCATGTTGGTTTGGATTTAAGGGATTCCTGACTAAAGCAGTTCTCCTTATCTCCTTGTCTATTAGTCTCTCCAACACCTTTAAAAGAAATGATGTGAGGCTAATTGGTCTGAATGATTTAGGTTGAGTGTAGTCACCTTTGCCGGGCTTAGGAATAAAGACTACTTTGACTTCCCTCCATTTCATAGGAATATAGCGGTGTGCTAGGCAGCTTCTGTAGATGGCTACGAGGTGGTCAATAAGACCACTGTCGCTCCACCTCATCAGCCCTGGAAAGATTCCATCTAGTCCCGCTGATTTGAATGGGAGAAAGCTGTTGATTGCCCACGTTACTTTCTCCGGGTTGATGACCTTGTAGGCGGTGGTCCAGTCGGTTTCAGCAGGTAGATACTCAACTTTTTCTTCCCATGTGCGACTTTCCGTTATACGGCATCCGGGGAAGTGAGTGGTCATTAACAGTTCTGAGGTATCTTGATCTGTTTTTGTGTATGTTCCGTCAGGCTTTTTCAGGAAACCAAGGTTGTGTGTTGGTTCGCTGCACAGGATGTTTTTCACTCTGTTAGCCTCGTTGTTAGTTTCAATGTTGGTGCAGTAGCGTCTCCAGCATTCTCTTTTCTTGAGGCGAATACGCTTCCTGTAGTTGTATTGGGCTTGTTTATAGGCGTCCCAATGGTGCGCTTCCCTAGAGTTCTTTGCTTTGTTGAACAACTTTCTTACCTTGCGGCGTAATTTCTCCAAATCAGGTCCCCACCAGTGACACTTGTTGCCTGGCCGGGAGCTGGGAGTAGAAAGTGGGCATGTTTCTTCAAAGCTGGTGGTTAATGTTATTGTTATGCGATCAACATGGTTATCAATATCCGCTTTTACCGCGTGAGTTGTAGGTGTGTCCAGACACCCTAGCTTCTCTGCGGTCAGAAGCTCATACTTACGTCGGTCCATCTTGCGTGGATTACGTCGGGGCTTAGGCGGTGTGAGAGTCGTATTTAGGTTGTACTTGACCCAGCGATGATCGGAGCACGACGCCTCATCAGATACATGCCAATCGGAGATGTGATGAGACGCGTGTTCACTCGCTAAAGTAAGGTCAACGATTGTCTGGGCTCGTGATGTTACGAAAATCGGTTCGGAGCCCCTGTTGATTAGGTTCATATTACTCGCGAGTAAAAAAGAAACGAAATCCTCACCTCGCGTGTTGTTTTCCTTGCTGCCCCATAGCACATGGTGTGCGTTGGAGTCAACTGATATGATCAGCTCCAGTCCCTCGCGCTCGCAGTGTTGCACCAGCGCGGCCAGTTCCGGGGTGGGGATATCCGCGTCGCCCGGCAGGTAGGCGGACGCAATCACCACGTCAGGCAGGCCTGGGGAGGGGTCATTTCGGAGCCTAATGGTGGTCAGGTCTCTGGAACAGAACTCGGTCATTAAGGTTGTGTTTGCGTGTTTAGGTGTGAAGATACATGTACGCGGGTTGTCAGCGGTGGTGTCTAGGAGTAACTTACCTCCAATGTTGCTTAGACCGCATATTCTGCCCTTCCTAATCCACGGCTCCTGGATTAGGGCTACGGTCTTGGGATAGACCTCCAGCATTCTGCGTAGGTTAGCCGTTGCAGTCTGGCTGTGCTGGAGGTTGGTTTGGAGGACGGGGAGGTTATTGCTGGGGGGTGCTGGCAGCGCATATGGGAGGTTCAATTTGTTGTGAATATAAAATTCGTATTAATCAGAGTTCTATGATTATAGTACAATAATTTCATATGATTCTGGATAAATATGCTGAATATTATTCAAAGTTGTTAGTTTTATTAGAAATGATGTAAGGGGGAAAACTTGTTGATTTATTTATGATTGAAACGTTGTTTCATACAATTGTATGAATTACTTAAATCAAATGTAGCTGAAATGTCAGTATAGAGAAATATTTAGGAAACAGATTAATTTTAATTTGGTTACAAATTGAGTGGCATTGTGCGCTTGAGTATAGAGAATCTTGAACATAGGAGGTTATTGGTTAGTTGAATTGTACGTTGAAATTATTGATTAGTATAGGGGTTCATTTTGTAAGATTAGTAACTTAAATATTATATTTATAAGTTGAGTAAGACAAAACTGAATTCTCCCAATTTTTGAAGGAGAAGGGAAAATTTTAGGAATAATTTATGTAAAGTAGGGAAATGAAGGTAGAAAAAAAAGATGCTTAGATCGTGTGGGGTGAGTTTCCTGCAGAGAGTGAATGATTCTGGGGGATTATAAAAGGCGAAGTTGGGGGGAAATCGCTCTCTTTACTTTCTCCGACCTCAGCGAAGCATCAAGTGGAACTCAGAAGAAGCCGTCGATACCCTCTCTGTAAGAAACATCAATCAAGTAGTATTTCTATAACGCAAGAAAACAGCAAGAAGTCAGGAAGATAAGTGTGTATTTGAGGTTTTGACGTATAGGTCCGCAACCGGGTGCAAGTCTTTTGCATATACGCTTTAATTAGGGCTTATATGGTATAAGTAAGCTTGAAATTAAAGTAGGTAGATTTTGTTTGTGAATTTTCATAAAGTAAAGTAAATTTCCCAATAAATCTAAGAATTTTTAGGTTCAAAATTGATTGAAATTTATATAAGCAGTTGGGGAACAAGAAGGGGGGCTCGTTCGTGAAAAAGTACCTTTGATTTGGTGTCTCTAAGGGGCAATCGGTCAATCCTCAAAGGGGTAGGTAATGTAGCATTGCTCTGTGGCGTGCAATGCGGGTTCTGTTAAAAGATACCTAGTTCAGTCACTTAATGTCACCAAGTTAGCCAACTCGTTTAGGAGCCAACGGTCCGAACGGCGCGTAGGAGTGATCCTCGCCTAATCGTGGAGGATATGACTTGGTGGTATTAATCCTCTTCTGTCAGGACTCAGCGCAGTCCCGTCCCACCAGCGCTGAGCACGTCCAAGCTTTAGGGAGATTAGGCGAGTCATGCTTGCTCACGCTTTACAGGAACAGGGCGCCGGTGATGAGGGTAAGCATCACAAATATTGCATAGGAAATCGACATTTAGTCTTTTGTAGGCAGGTAAACTCATTAGGTTTATAAATTCATTGTTAGGCGCGTAGGAACGGTAGTTTAGGGTTGCATCTCAAGACGGGAGGGAAACTTGGATGCTGGTAAAAGTTTGGACGTTCTCAAGAAGGCCGAGCGGTCAGCAAGGTAACAGCAGTAACGTTAGATAAGCTAGGAACTCTTATATAGGCGCAGGAGAGGTAGGTCACTTCGTAATGTATCAGACTTAGGTAGGCCGCAAATAGGTTGGTGTACGACAAAACGGCTGTCGAAGCGAAACATAGGCAGGTGGTGTCGAGAATGGTATCAACAAGATGGCTGTCGCAGGTCATTCAGTGGTACATAGGACTTTGACTAGGATGTGATGAGGTAGGATGATTCAGGAACGGAATCTAGGAAGCGCAGAAGTGTTAAATATAGTGAACGAAAGGTTATGTGAAACTACTGGGTAGGATCCGAAGGGAAAGTATCAATTTACCATAGTAGGCGCCTTAACAGAAATCTATTAAGGCTATGACTCAGTGTTGTGAATAATTACTACGATGTGCTCAATTGAGTAGACTTTGCAAGCTTCAGTAAGTACCTACAGTTTGATTTACTATTGATCAGAGCTAGACAAATTCTTCTGTTAATACTGGATAATGATTTAATAGTGAAGGTAGAATCATAAATAATGAATAGTTATTCATCCTTGAATTGGATTGGTTAAATTGAGTCTGGTTTTCGAATGGTCGATTACAGTTGAGATAATCTGTTTTGGTGATTTTGGGAGGAGTGCTAAAACGAGATCTGGGCGTATGGAATAATCCCGTGTACCATTAGACTAATGTTGAATCACAGTTTATGGAACACTAGATCATAGTTTGAGTAAACCTTTCAAATTAACAGAATGAAGGTTATGTCTAACAGTGAGATAATACTTTGAAAAGTATCTACCTACTATGAAAATATTATATTATTTAGTGAATACATTAAATTCACAAATAATAAGTTTAACATATTATCTGAGTTCAAATATTTCAACTAGGTTCAACCAACTCAATTTGAGGATGAAAGAAATAGAATTTTATTGAAATCAGATATTGCCTAGTCTACTCAACATTTAAATGAAATATCGCCTGAAGTCAATTCGGTTTATGGTTGTATATTTATAATCTAGCCGAGATTAAAGTATGAAGAATCCGTCATAGAAATTTATTACCTTGTTTAGAATTGTCTTTCCTTCAGAATTTGAGAACTATCAGTGTCCCAAGTAAATGGATAGTAATGTTGTGTCCTTTTGTTATAATGTTAAACAGTCTTACTAGAATTATTTATTAAAGAAAAAAAAATTGTAATCCAACCATCACAATTGAAGGAGAATCCTTCATTGTGAAAACTGATAGTTCGCTTGGGAGCATTTTGCTCCGTCCTCTTTTGTTGAAACAGACTGACAAAGACCAAATACCTTAATATAATAATACTTACTAAGTAAATTTGTCATGAAAAAAAAAATGGTTGGGCCAGAAGAGAGTTGCCCACGTCCGGTGTCGAAACTCATTGTACAAAGCGGGGAGGGGCTTGTACCTTAGCTGGCAAAACCACAATTGCATATTCATTACTTGTACAATAACTTCAGAAAGTAAAAGAATTCTTATTTAATAGCGCTGAAAATTTTATTATACTTTGATCTCAGGCGACTAAAACTTCTTAACTTACCTGAAATAATCTCTCTTATTTTAATGAACTAAGTTGACAATAGATAATTTACATTATTTGGAATAACGGCCTACATGGCATATAATTTGACACTTGGCAGCGGAAGAGAATTGCTCAAATTTAACTTTTCTCTATAACCCGACTTACCTCTTTTTACCTTGCAGTCTATTATGGTTGAACATACCCTCTTTTACCTTATAACAATACTCCATTTAACTCATAAATTCACTTTGATCACTTCCTATCAACGTAGGTTTATTTCGCTCATATTTACTTCATCTACGGAACGTAATTGGGAACGCTTTCCTCTCTATTTATAGTATTCCCATTTTTTGACACTAAAGAACTATGGGATTTCCCTTGGTAGTATGACAAATAATAAGAATTAATATGAAAGTAAAGTAAACTCACTTAAGAAAAATACAGACTTAATTTCTATTTCTCTGGTTATATCAATAGAGCAATATCTTTCATTTAGTGGTATTTTCTTTTAGAAATAAATGTAATAGCAGGAATAATTAAGACCTAGTAATGAAAGCGAATACTTCTATTGGAAAATGAAAATCAATACTAATCACACTTTTAAAAGAATTTGGGTTCACTAATTATCACATCCAGGGTTCCTCCATTAGACTTTCACAGGCCCTCTCAGATCACACAAAGCTTGTTAGTAAGGTTCTTTGTAGGTTAGTTAAGGTTGGATAAAGTAAACTTAGTAAATCGTATTTTGGAGGTTATTTATTCCAGTAAAATTAGGTTCAATAGTTTAGTTATAATCAACGGTAAGTAGTAAGCGGATTTTGATTGTCCTCCTGTCCTGTAGGTTATTAGGTTTCCACTTAGGTTTTAGTCTCTTGCATAGGCCGTGATCATCTAGATCCATTGTAGTTAGGTCGTCGGTTACATTTTCGTTGATGTCGTGACCAGGATTTCATATTATTATTGCGAATCTTCAGGTTTTGTGTGGTTTGGGAGTGAGTGACTGTTAACAAGTGAGATTGTGACAGTCACATTTTGTTGCGGTGAAGTGGGTATAAAGGTTTGATATGTTGAAACACTGATTTTCTTTTCCAATGGTTGTTAAGTTATCATTCTGGTACGAGTTATGGCGTTTAACTTGTCACTTTGGCTGGTCCTTGAAACTTTCGTTTTGCGAATCATTTGTAAGATCTTAGTTAAATATCTCTGAAAACAAATATACAAATAACCACTGTTTTAGGACAAATCTTGTAAAATATTTTCGATACATTTAATGTTTTCATTGTCATTATAGTGCTGCCAAGACTATCGACGTCTCTGATACTTTATCGATATTTACGTAAATTATCGACACTTAGGTTAACTGTATTGCATTTGGTTCTATAGTCATTTTACACACTACGTTTGGTTACAATGATACAATTATGCAGTTAAATTATGACTTGTTCATACAGTATAGTCTCGTTTAAGGTAAATTGCGTAGTTAAGCAAATCGTATCGCGATAGTTTTTTATTGATATACACTATCGATAATCGATATAATTATTTTCCCAGTTCCGGTTTATCTACTCAAGTCAAATTTATTTTACTCTGTTCAAAGGTCCGCATCAAGGTCCGACCGAATCCACTTTTCGGCCATGGACCGAGACCGATTTAAAAATTGAATTCTGACTTGGATTTTATTCACTGATATGATTAAGTTAGAAAAAAAAGGACATTTTTATAGGTAACCACATATACGATTTTAAATGTATAACTAAGGACATCGAGTGTCTGGCGGTTTTTTATCAATCATATGTCAATACGCATTAATATTGTCGTGCGGTGTCAAAGAGATTTGACAAAATAATAGCATAAGTCACTTTGGGGATCAATACTTCCCAACTATTGACCTTGAGGGAAAGTAAAATAAGAAACTTCAACGTTATTTTTAAAGACACGTTATAAAAAAAAAAAACTTTTGTTCTTCTTTTGTTTATACCTAAGAAATAAAGCAGATCATAGGATATGTACGATTATAAAATTCTAGTCTTGTTAATTTGATGATTGCGAAGTAGGATGACGGTGATAGGTGGACTGTCAATTGAATTTACGGCTATAGCGAAATCATAGGTGCTTTGTTGTGTCAAAGCTATGATTCTTAAAGGAAAAAAAAATGTATGGTCACACGTGTGCACTCTTTTATTTATTTTTTATCATTCGTAAAATCGAATTAATTGTTCAAAATTGTGGTTGATAGGACACGAGATTTGTAGTAATTTTATTAAATGTATACGCACGTGTGCGTAACATTGTCTGTGTAACTTTTAGTAATAGCGTGTTGTTACGTAAATGGCTGAATGTGAATAAGGTCAGGAACGCGGCCAAAGAAATTACATGTTATCGATTTCCGAACGAAACGTCAACTTGACAGATTCCTACTCCTTGATTTTAATGACATATATAATAAGTTTTTGTTTATGCCAATAAGGTTAAATTATATTTTGTAAGATTTCAGCGTTAATTAACAGTGAAAATGATAAGAAGGGTGTTAAAGGGGAGCGATGAGAAAACGAGTAATCCTTTGTTTGTGTTGTTTCGTTAATCGGTGGTTTTTTTTTTTAACAAAAATACTTTGCTATTGTTGAATAATTTCATACTAGCGATTCAGATTGTAGTTTTGAGTGGCAAAGTGCATTGGAATTTTTACATTGAACTAATGAAGAGATACATAATTGTGTTCTCCAGTTGAGGTCAATGGTTGTTAGCTCTTTATTCGGTGAGTAAAATTTCATTTTCAGTCATTTTAGTTAACTAGAATAACATGTAAATACCATTGCAAAGAGAAAGATTCAATTGCGTGTTTACAATTTGATTGTGTGTTAGGAAATTGATAATGGCAAACTTGATATGAGATTAGGGGTTAGTGATTGTTACTTTATTAATAATTGTACGATAAAAGGGACATAAGGGTAATGGTGGCATATGCCAATGGAAAATTAACTATGGAAGTAGACATGCAGAAAGTTTTGTCCATAATTACTTTATAGGTATACGACAAACGATTAACTCTAATCATTTAAGAAGGATTGACGTTTTGTCATTGGCAGATGAATTCTGTCGTTGCCTTTATCACGTTTGTGGTTAACTTAATATTATACGATTGATGCGTTAGATAATAGGAACGGCAGTAACGTTTAGTAATACTGAAGTCGTGGATGAATTTAGGGTTAGTGAGTGTTGTAAGATAATTCTAGATTCAACTTACAAAGTTACAAAAAAAAAAATATTAGCGTATAATGTAATAAATAGTTTTAGAGTTTGTGTGTTATCGCTAATTTCTGAATAGTAATAGTGAAGTTAGAGGGATATTAGCAGCATAAAATGATGGGGTCGTGAAATATTTTAATAAACTTTTAAATTGAAACTAGAAAACTTAGTATGTGGTGATTAGATTTTAGTTTAACTTAGTAACCTACCTTTGAGATTGTGCTATTGAAGGGATCATGATCGTTTAAGATTTGAGTTAGTCATTTATAGATTATCATTTTGAAATATTTATCCGAGGTGAATTAATTTTGTAACTAATCGTCGTGACTTTCGAAAATTATCTAACTGGGGGTCGTTGTAGAACTAGTTACTAAGACGTTTTAGTTGTGGACACAACGTTGAGGAAGTTGGCTAGGGAGGTATAATGTGTTGGGATTTAATGATAAAAGGAAAGTTTAAAATATTTAAATCATGTAGAATAGTAATGGTAGCAAAGAATGTGATTGACGTTTTTCTGAGAATTAGATATTTAATTCGAAATGATTAAATAGCAAAATGGGAAAACCATCTCGTGTTCGACGAGTGCCCAAACGATATGAGCCAGATGACGAATTAGGAAACATAGAAGAAATCAATAGTGACTCTAATCGGCCTGTTCAACCGGAAGAGGTGGAAGTTAGAGATTCTAGAGTGCTTGATGAACCCCATCCGATAGTTAGAACTATAAGGCGACCGAAGTCGACACGTTCACGGGAATTGTTGACCATACAGCGTATGTTGAGTCGTACCATAGGGGTGCTTACTAGAAGAGTAAATGTTCTGAGTGGGGAAGTTAAGAAAACGCAGCGAACTATCCAGGAAACTACCGGAGGGAGAAAGGAATCGCCAATAGTTGAGGTAACGTCATTGAATAATGAAGGAATGGATTGTGATGAGGTGCATGGGAATGTAATTAAAGAAACTAGTCCGGGCGCAGATATTCATAAGTACGTGATGTGTAATGTCAAGAACATAAACTTAGATAGACCAAAATTCGGAGAATCGTCGATTCATCCGGTTGATTTTATAGAAGATTTAGAGACCTATTTGAAGAAGTTAGGAACATCGGGCAATGAACTAGATTTAATACGAGAATGTTTAACTGGAAGTGTAAAGGATTGGTCCCGGATCTATAAGGGGAGATGGACAGGTTTAGCTGACTTTAAAGTAGATTTTCTGAAAGCATATTGGGGAGAAAATGAACAAAACGATTTTTTTTATTTTTTTTATTTTTATTTTTATTTTTTTTATTTATATCATGCGATCAGTCTCTCGGACTATGAGCAGATTTGTTGCTAAGTATGACGTGTAGAGCAAGGCGCTCCATCGAGAGCCCACTCATTCTTGAATTGGTCTTGGCCGAGTTTTACATATCTGGTAGTTTGCGCCTTTTCAGGCGTCTCATACAATCCGGCAATGTCAGCTGTTTTGCTAGTTCATTTGGGTGATTGTCTAGCCTATTCTTGTATTTGTCAAATATCCTCGAGATTTCATCCCTGACAGTGTTGATATGGAGTTGTTGGTGAACTTCTGAGTTGCGAATAAACCAAGGAGCATCTGAGATCTGTTTCAGGATATAATTCTGTGCTCTTTGAATTTTATTGACATTGGAGTCACTAGCCGAACCCCACAATTGAAGTCCATAGGTCCATATTGGCTTAAGGATGGCATTATACAGGAGTAACTTATTGTCTACAGACAACTTTGAGTTTCTTCCGAGCAACCAGTACATTCCTCGGTACTTAAGGTTTATTTCGTCTCTTAACAAAACGAATTGAGAAGGAAAATAGTACATGGAGTTTGGAATAGAGCAGAGACTCCCACCATGGTGGAGCATTTTTTGAAGTTGACAGGTAGAGCTCAAATGTTAAGCTATAAAATTCCGGAAAAACAATTGATTGGCGATATTATACGTCATTACCCAAAATTCATCCAACAAGTATTTGTGACAAATAAAATAGAAACCATAATAGAAGCGGCCGAATTTCTAAGGAGTATGGACAATATCCAGAAACAGGAAGTACCGGGCACATCTACGTCTAAGAATTTTAAAGAATGGGAGAAGAAGAAAAGGGGATACCAACAGAATTATAGGCGGTGGCAGAGACCGAAGGAGGCTGAAGTACAAGCAATTAATTTAAATGATAATTCAAATGTAGTAGATAGTGAAATGTTAAACTAGTGGAAGTTGAGTCTTTAGTCCTCGGATCAGCTTCAGCCACAGGGGACCCAAATTATAATATGATGGTTAGGATGAATTGGTGTCCAGGTGAATCTTTAGGAAGAAATAAAACCGGTGTTAGGATACCAATAGGTTTAGATCTTAAGGATAATTATACTAGAATAAGGTTAGGGTATAGCGAAATAGAGGGGATAGTTCAAGATATTCCTAGCCAAATAGTAGAGTTGTTAAAGTTAAAGGTAGAACAATTTTTGATCGACTCTAATAATGAACTAAATGCGGTTTTTGATGAAGAATCCACGAATAAAACAGATACACAGGTATTCAAATCAGAATTATTAGTACAGATTTTTGACGAAAATATTGTAGCTTTATTGGATACAGGTAGTGATATAACATGTATTTCGGAGGAGTTTTGGAATAGTTTAGTAGAAAGACGACCATCAATACCCGTTATGCCTATTAAATCATTTCTAATTAAAACTGCTGTAGGACAAAAGAGTGTAGAGATAAAGAAAATTGCTTTAGTTACCTTGGGAATCGGACCTTTTGAGCGAGATATAACTGTTTTGATTGTACCGGGTCTTAGTGCTAATTTGATATTGGGTTTTGATTGGATGAAAGAGAATCAAGCGTCGATAAAACTTAATAGAGAAGAAGAAGGGGTTGAAATAATTATAGGAGAGGAAAAGAGGTTGCTTAAATTCTTTAAGGGGAATACTGTTCTTAGTAATTGTAAATCACCAACAGATTTTGATGTGAGCATGTTAGATGAAGAGAATGTGGATGAGAATATTAGGGGTATGTTACAAAAGTCAAAATTAGATAAAGATAAACAGAAAGCTTTAGAGGAAGTTCTAATGAAGCATAGGAGTTTATTTACCTCTAGATTAGGTAGAGCAAATTGCTATGAACATGTTATTGCCATGGAGCCGCATACTCCCGTAGTAAAGAGAACGTATCCAATACCGTATGCGTATAGGGATAAGGTAGAGGCTAAATTAATGGAGATGGAAGAGCAAGGGATCATTAGTCGCTCAACCACGCCGTATTGGAGCCCATTAACTTTTACGTTAAAAAGAGACGGGTCGATCCGTGTATTATTAGATGCTAGAGAGATAAATAAATATATGATAGCTGAGACCGAAAAGCCGCCATTACAGTTAGACGTTCTAAACTCTTTTCATGAGGCAAAGTTCATTAGTATTGTAGACCTGAAAAATGCATATTACCAAGTCCCTCTAACGGAAGCTAGTAAAAAGTATACGGGGTTTTCATTTAACGGAAAATCCTATGTTTATAATGTTCTACCTCAGGGGTTGAAGACATCAGTCGGTTCATTTTCGCGCGGACTTGATATTATACTAGGTCACGAGGTTAGAGATTTCTGTATAAACTATCTTGACGATTTAGCGATCATAACTACGGGAACACTATCTCAGCATTTAGAACACATAGATATAGTATTAGGGAAATTATCACAGGCAGGGTTAACTTGTAATCTAGAAAAGTGTGAATTTTTGAGTACTGAAGTAAAGATGCTAGGCTATATTATTTCAACTGACGGAATTCGTACAGATCCCGAAAAAGTTAGGGCAATTCAATTATTTCCTACACCAAAAAAGTTGAAAGAGATGAGGGCATTTTTAGGACTTTGTAATTTTTATCGCAAATTTATACCTAATTATAGTTTTCATACGGGACCTTTATGTGAACTTCTAAAAAAGGAAAAGAAATGGAAATGGGGAGAATCGGAGCAGGAAGCCTTTGATAAAATAAAGTCACTCTTTATTAACACTGTCGAATTGAATCATCCAGATTTTACTAAGCCGTATTATTTACAGACAGATAGTTCGGGAATAGGGCTAGCGGGGTTTTTGTATCAAAAGGATAATCAAGGGGAGATAAAAATTTTAGGGTTTCATAGTAAATTACTAAGAGGAGCACAACTAAATTGGACAGTTACTGAACAAGAACTCTATTCGATAATTTGTTGTTTGGAAAAATTTGAGACTTATTTAAGAGGGGCTAAAGTAATAATACGAACGGACCATAAAGCATTAACATTTGTAAAGAATAGTAAATTATACAATGCGCGAGTAACTAGATGGATAAATTATTTAGAACAGTTTCAATATGTAGTTCAACATGTAATAGGTAGAGATAATGTAGTAGCTGATGTGTTATCAAGATATCAACCAGAAGGGGATTTATTACAGGAGGATAAAACTAATTCGCCTAGAATATTTTACACTGAGAGAGGAATTAATAAAGAGTTACTTGAAAAATTAAAGGATTTAGCTAGACTACAACGGGAAGATGTGGAGATAGGAGAAATAATTAGAATTTTAATCAGTGGGGTTGGATTAAATGGTAGAGTAAGTCAAATTTCTAAAAGGTGTGTATTAGGTGATGGAATATTATATTATTTACCTGGCGAGGGAAGTAGAAAGGTGTTATTCTTACCGGAATCAATTAGAGAGGAAGTTATTTGGCAGGTACATTTCGAAATGGGACATCAAGGGGCTTACAAAATCATTAAGTACATTAAGGATAGATTTTTTTGGAAAGGATTAACTAAACAGGTCAAACGTCTATTAAAGGGGTGTCACGATTGTCAGATAACTAAGAGCGATACAGCTAAGTATGTACCCAGCTAGCAAAACGACACAGAATTTAGCTGTATATCGGTGATATAAACAGTCGCATATGTGTTACAGAAACGTTTCTATCATTGGAAAAAGGCCCCACTTTTATCACTTTAAAGTGATACAGTACATCTATTGTAGCTCCACTTAGGACTAATCAGAAACATATCAGTGACCTCGAATCAGTTGCAACACAATCTAGTGATATATTAGTGATTGTGATTCTATAATAACACTGTTTGAATAACGTGAATAATTGAACACGTTACTGGTTATTTTTTTATCAGAAAGAAAAATATTCATAGGTATATTTCGTTAAGTAATATTTTTATGTCACCATCGTGTGCTCCATTTTTATTATCCAATTTATGTGTGTAAAAAGATTAGTGTTAGTGCAATTCCACATGCGCTTGCAATTCTATTGTTAAATTAGTAGCATAATGTTATTGTTTTTTTAGTGCCCCCCTCGAATTCGTAGTATTTAATTAATAAAATTGATTTAATTTATCAAATTATTTGTGAAGATACCAATATATGATTAATTAGTGTTAGTGTCGCTGCTACTCAGACGATATACAACATCGGGCGGCCATTACGATAAATTATATTTGGGTGATATATGAGCTCGCAAAAAGCCACATTACAACTTATGAGTGCTATTAGGATCCCCTTATCATTTATTTAGCACAAGTGTTTTAATAGCATCATAAATGCTACTATACAACATAGTTGCTCCATATTCAAGTTAAGGAGTATCATTTTGTAGCTGTGTTATATATGTTGTATAAAGCAGCTGAGTAAATGTTTATGTGATAGGTTAATACGACAATTTAGCTGTATATCCTTATACAGCTAATAAGTGTTTCAAACACAGATATACAACTAGCAGTGATAAGCGTTACTTATATACGATATTAATATCACTACTTAGTGATAAAATATGGCCTATTATCACATTTTTGCTAGCTGGGTAGGTCCTTGTCGCTCAATCATAACTGAGAATGTAGGAGATATCGTTATGGCAGATTTGTATGGTCCACTTCCGTCGGGGAAGTTCGGTATGAATTATATTTTGGTTGTGCAAGACTCCTTTAGTAAGTTTGTGAAATTTTATGATCTTAGAAAAGCAACTGCAATTTCGGTACTAACTAAGGTGAGAAAATTCTTTCGCATAATCAAACCCAGAGCTATAATGACGGATAATGGGTCGCAATTTGCTAGTAGGATGTGGAAGGAAGTTATGAAAGAAGAAGGGGTGAGAGTTATTTATACCACAGTTAGAAATCCTAGGCCTAATACTACGGAAAGAGTAAATAAGGAGTTAGGACGATTATTCCGAACTTATTGTAGGACAAATCATAAAGGTTGGGTTGATATATTGCCCAAATTAGAAGTTCTATATAATAACACTTACCATGAAAGTACGGGTTTTACTCCTTGTGAGATTTTATATAGTGAACCTACGAGACTATCTTTTGATGATAATTTGCCGAATGGTGTGGTATCTCTACCTGTAGACGAAATTAGGGAGAAAGCTCGTGAGAATTTAAGGAAGGCAGGGCAATTACGACAGAACAAATTTAATGAGAAATATCGTATCATTCAATATCAAATAGGTGATTTGGTTAAGATAAGGAAATTAAATAAGTCTGATGCTAAATTAAAAATTACGAAAAAGTTCGAACCATTGTATGAGGGTCCGTATGTGGTTGGCGCTAATCCGTTTAAGAATGTGTATTTACTTGTAGACCCTAAGTCTGGCAAGGAACGAGGAAGGTTTAACACTATACATTTGTCTAGGTATTATAAATAAGCTTTGTAAATAATAGATAGTATCTTGTATAAGTATCAAATATCAATTGTTTTTTTCTTAAGTTGACTAATAAATGGTAAAAGGGGTAACTTTGTATAGAGTCTGTTGGGCAAGGGAAAAGCCTGTCTGAGCTTACAAAATTTTAACAACTCGATTGTTAGTCTGATGAAAAAAAAAAAGAGAAAGGTCAAAGTCTAATTAAAAAAAAAATATATATATAATTCTCTGATGGAGTGTTATTCACTTTGTACGTTACGGGTTGGACAAAAATTAGTTAATTGTCCAAGTTAATTAAAACATATTTCGTTGTTCGAGTTGGTTGAAATTGTAAGGTCAGATAGAGGGGTGTGTCGGTGGCTTTTCTTTTCCGGGGGGGATTTTTTTTTTTTTATTAAATATAGGTCTAGGCAATCGTTAAGATGATAGAGATCTAGGTAGTTGGCAGAAGGTCCGACTGTGTTTAGGCAGGGTTATGAAGAGGAAAAGGCATATACAGTTAAATACACCATAATTAAAATTGATAATGAGTCAGTTACATGAAATAAGTTCATATATAAAGGGGTAGTTTAAAGTTTTACGTTAACGTAAGTTTGAAATGCGTTTTGATAGAGTTGATCGTAAAAAAAAAAAAAAAAAAAAAAACACCTTGTTTAATGTGGGAGGAGTGTAAAGCGTAGTGTATTAAGTGCGTGATATAGGAATTTTTTTTTTTCTTTTCTCTTTCGTAATGTGTTTGAGATAATACATTATTGCAAATTCTACATATAATTTCATCGGGTGACAGACAGCGTATTGAGTCTAACACGGTATAATTAATCTCTATACAATTTAGTTATTTATAATTGCATTCAGGGTGTAGTTATGATATAATCTTAGGTGGCGTGAATGTAGGCTAGTGAATGAAGACAGTGAATGCAGCGTAATGAGAACAGATGAATAGAATGAGAATCTAATATAGGTTATGAGTATGATTTGAATGTTAATTTAAAAGGTTGAATGGAAAGAGAGTTAGTGTGAATTAAGAGTAGTTGTTAAATTTAGATTCTATATGGAGGGCTTTGGATTATAACATATGTGAAACCGAATGCAAACTTTATTATTGATTCAAGAGATAAGACCATTACACTGCTTTAGCGCTTCGTTTGTGCTTGCGGCCGGACTGGCGTTCTAGAGTTGACAACTTGAATTTTGTACAGTAGGACTTTTGGTGTTAGGATAGAGAAAAAAAAAAATAAGAAAAACGAACACTGTTGATGTTTTTGATTGTCCTGGTGTGAACAACTGTCCGAAATTCGTACTACACAAAAAGCTAAGAGCTATGAATTGAACTCGACAACTGCACACTCTCCAAGGCGATATTAGGGTTGTTCTAGAGTCTTAAGTAAGCTTTTGGAAATATAGGGTCATTGTATAGGCTCACTTCGAACCGACGGAGTAGGCCCTGTTGGCAAGAAAGGAGTAATACTTGATTGTGGAAGGGTACAATGCACAAATATGTAGCGTCATACGCAAACTTTTTCATAAGGTTAGAAAAAGACTTATTTGTCGCATGTAGACTTGCTAGAAGTTGTGGATTCACAACCCACACCTTACTGTGATCTTGTACGACTCTGGTGTTGAATATGCATAAGACGGAATTGGCAAAAGTTACATAAAACTTAAAACTCGCTTGATAACTTTTCAATATTGTCTTGGTTTAAATACACTCTACAATCTAAATCTCATTTACATTAGGTTTCACCCAACAATTCTTTGATCTTGGAGAAATAATAATGGTTAGGGTTATTAAGGGGAAGGGTTTTTTTTTTTTTATTATACAAAAGGGATGTATGAGTAAAAATTGAGGATTAAGAGTAGAGGCGGAATAAATATTTGAGAATTGAGAAGGAAAATCCTACTCCGGATCCAATACGTAGTCTTGTCACCTGTGCAGGATTTTGGGGTCGAGCTGTAACGGTTCAAAACTGAACATGCTATTTTATCTCAAATATTTTTCGAATTTTGTTTCATATTGAGCATAATATTATTTAACTATCGAACAAGTTATTATAATAAAGAGTAGTTCAGGTTTTGAGTTAGCAATAATGTAGGAAGTTCTTTTAATCTTTCACGGCGCTAAAATTCAAATATTAGTCTCTGTGTAGGTAACGACGCTAATAGGCTTAAAATTTATTTATATTTATTATTGTTTATTTATCAAATTTTATTAGAGCCTCTCGAATATCATTATAATAATTTATTTTAGAAGATTACTTAAAAAAGGATTGAATTCGATGTTAATTATTTCTGTAAGTTGTCAGTAGTGTCACACCACGTGATGTGTTTTAGCTAAAGAACGAAATTAAATATAGTAGGTCGTTCCAGTGGATCGATCGATGAGAAATCGATTGCCAGATGGTAACTGAGGGTCGCAAGGCAAGTCCCATATCCTTTGCCAAATCATAGTTGTAAATTTAAATTTTGTTTTAGGAAATATTAGACATTAGTTAGATTTGGGGGATAAATGCAAGTTTAGTTGGCTTGGAGAATTTTGTAGTGGATCTAGTACATTTTGTTAATCGTAGGCGGTATTTGCTTAAATTAGGGTACTTTGTCATACCATGCCTTTGCGTCATGACACAGTTAAATTGGAGATTTGAAATTAAAATGGAAGCTTAATTTGATCTTATAATATGGTTTGATGTTCAGAGATAACACAGAGAGAAAGAAAAGAAATGAAACTATGTTTTATTCTGGGCGGAGTTTAGTTGACAGTTTAGTGGTAAATTGAAAACTCGAATTGTGAAATAAAAGGGAGATCATTAATTAATAGAAATATTGTAAGGATGAATCTAGAAATATTATTAAAAAAAAAAACATAAACAATAGTTATTGAAGGTGTAATAAGAAAGTATTTCATGGGAAAATGTGAATGGAGCCTAATAAAGTTTGTCTTGTCGTTGGGTGTTGTACGAAGAAAGATTGATATGAAGTTTCTTCGAAAGCGAGATTTTATGCTGCAGGTTTATAACTCAAATGAGGGTAGGCATTTAAAAAAAATGTAAAAGTAGTCGGATGGGTGTTGCCAGTTAGGGTTTTTAAAGTACCAACATTGTGATGCTAAATTGATCGGAAATTTTAGGTTTAATTGGACCGAATACTTAATGGAAAATGTTGTAATACGTATTTTAGCAAATTGATTCTAGAGGTTATGATATTTTGGAGAAGGCGAGATAAAAGGATTGAAAAAGGTTGGATTCAAATTGTAGCATATGGGAGGTTCAATTTGTTGTGAATATAAAATTCGTATTAATCAGAGTTCTATGATTATAGTACAATAATTTCATATGATTCTGGATAAATATGCTGAATATTATTCAAAGTTGTTAGTTTTATTAGAAATGATGTAAGGGGGAAAACTTGTTGATTTATTTATGATTGAAACGTTGTTTCATACAATTGTATGAATTACTTAAATCAAATGTAGCTGAAATGTCAGTATAGAGAAATATTTAGGAAACAGATTAATTTTAATTTGGTTACAAATTGAGTGGCATTGTGCGCTTGAGTATAGAGAATCTTGAACATAGGAGGTTATTGGTTAGTTGAATTGTACGTTGAAATTATTGATTTAGTATAGGGGTTCATTTTGTAAGATTAGTAACTTAAATATTATATTTATAAGTTGAGTAAGACAAAACTGAATTCTCCCCATTTTTGAAGGAGAAGGGAAAATTTTAGGAATAATTTATGTAAAGTAGGGAAATGAAGGTAGAAAAAAAAGATGCTTAGATCGTGTAGGGTGAGTTTCCTGCAGAGAGTGAATGTTTCTGAGCGGTCAGCAAGGTAACAGCAGTAACGTTAGATAAGCTAGGAACTCTTATATAGGCGCAGGAGAGGTAGGTCACTTCGTAATGTATCAGACTTAGGTAGGCCGCAAATAGGTTGGTGTACGACAAAACGGCTGTCGAAGCGAAACATAGGCAGGTGGTGTCGAGAATGGTATCAACAAGATGGCTGTCGCAGGTCATTCAGTGGTACATAGGACTTTGACTAGGATGTGATGAGGTAGGATGATTCAGGAACGGAATCTAGGAAGCGCAGAAGTGTTAAATATAGTGAACGAAAGGTTATGTGAAACTACTGGGTAGGATCCGAAGGGAAAGTATCAATTTACCATAGTAGGCGCCTTAACAGAAATCTATTAAGGCTATGACTCAGTGTTGTGAATAATTACTACGATGTGCTCAATTGAGTAGACTTTGCAAGCTTCAGTAAGTACCTACAGTTTGATTTACTATTGATCAGAGCTAGACAAATTCTTCTGTTAATATTGGATAATGATTTAATAGTGAAGGTAGAATCATAAATAATGAATAGTTATTCATCCTTGAATTGGATTGGTTAAATTGAGTCTGGTTTTCGAATGGTCGATTACAGTTGAGATAATCTGTTTTGGTGATTTTGGGAGGAGTGCTAAAACGAGATCTGGGCGTATGGAATAATCCCGTGTACCATTAGACTAATGTTGAATCACAGTTTATGGAACACTAGATCATAGTTTGAGTAAACCTTTCAAATTAACAGAATGAAGGTTATGTCTAACAGTGAGATAATACTTTGAAAAGTATCTACCTACTATGAAAATATTATATTATTTAGTGAATACATTAAATTCACAAATAATAAGTTTAACATATTATCTGAGTTCAAATATTTCAACTAGGTTCAACCAACTCAATTTGAGGATGAAAGAAATAGAATTTTATTGAAATCAGATATTGCCTAGTCTACTCAACATTTAAATGAAATATCGCCTGAAGTCAATTCGGTTTATGGTTGTATATTTATAATCTAGCCGAGATTAAAGTATGAAGAATCCGTCATAGAACTTTATTACCTTGTTTAGAATTGTCTTTCCTTCAGAATTTGAGAACTATCAGTGTCCCAAGTAAATGGATAGTAATGTTGTGTCCTTTTGTTATAATGTTAAACAGTCTTACTAGAATTATTTATTAAAGAAAAAAAAATTGTAATCCAACCATCACAATTGAAGGAGAATCCTTCATTGTGAAAACTGATAGTTCGCTTGGGAGCATTTTGCTCCGTCCTCTTTTGTTGAAACAGACTGACAAAGACCAAATACCTTAATATAATAATACTTACTAAGTAAATTAGTCATGAAAAAAAAAATGGTTGGGCCAGAAGAGAGTTGCCCACGTCCGGTGTCGAAACTCATTGTACAAAGCGGGGAGGGGCTTGTACCTTAGCTGGCAAAACCACAATTGCATATTCATTACTTGTACAATAACTTCAGAAAGTAAAAGAATTCTTATTTAATAGCGCTGAAAATTTTATTATACTTTGATCTCAGGCGACTAAAACTTCTTAACTTACCTGAAATAATCTCTCTTATTTTAATGAACTAAGTTGACAATAGATAATTTACATTATTTGGAATAACGGCCTACATGGCATATAATTTGACACTTGGCAGCGGAAGAGAATTGCTCAAATTTAACTTTTCTCTATAACCCGACTTACCTCTTTTTACCTTGCAGTCTATTATGGTTGAACATACCCTCTTTTACCTTATAACAATACTCCATTTAACTCATAAATTCACTTTGATCACTTCCTATCAACGTAGGTTTATTTCGCTCATATTTACTTCATCTACGGAACGTAATTGGGAACGCTTTCCTCTCTATTTATAGTATTCCCATTTTTTGACACTAAAGAACTATGGGATTTCCCTTGGTAGTATGACAAATAATAAGAATTAATATGAAAGTAAAGTAAACTCACTTAAGAAAAATACAGACTTAATTTCTATTTCTCTGGTTATATCAATAGAGCAATATCTTTCATTTAGTGGTATTTTCTTTTAGAAATAAATGTAATAGCAGGAATAATTAAGACCTAGTAATGAAAGCGAATACTTCTATTGGAAAATGAAAATCAATACTAATCACACTTTTAAAAGAATTTGGGTTCACTAATTATCACATCCAGGGTTCCTCCATTAGACTTTCACAGGCCCTCTCAGATCACACAAAGCTTGTTAGTAAGGTTCTTTGTAGGTTAGTTAAGGTTGGATAAAGTAAACTTAGTAAATCGTATTTTGGAGGTTATTTATTCCAGTAAAATTAGGTTCAATAGTTTAGTTATAATCAACGGTAAGTAGTAAGCGGATTTTGATTGTCCTCCTGTCCTGTAGGTTATTAGGTTTCCACTTAGGTTTTAGTCTCTTGCATAGGCCGTGATCATCTAGATCCATTGTAGTTAGGTCGTCGGTTACAGCCTATCATTGTAGTAGCTTTAGATCACTCCTGAAATTAAGTTGTAAGAAGACCTCATAAAGATCTAATACAGTATTAGTCACACAATAATGAAAATGGTACTACAAAAGTGCCTTTTAGATTACTTTTTAAATAGAGATATGCAAACTTAATAGCAAAATTAGAAAAACAGTATGTATAATTCTGCCGTATAAATTAAAAACACTGTAAATTGAGTTACAGTGTTTTAGGTTTAAAGCACTCCTTCGAATTTTCTTATTGGTCTACATATTGCCACGTGGTTCTCTGAGAATATTGCCCGCTCAGAGCCACGGAGCAAAGAAAATTAAATCTAAAGAAAAAACCGGCCAAGTGCGAGTCGGACTCGCGCACAAAGTGTTCCGTACCAAAAAACGGGAAAAAAATTACGTTTGTTGTATGGAAGCCGCCTTAAATATTAATTTTATTCTGTTTTTAGTATTTGTTGTTAGAGCGGCAACAAAAATACATCATAAATGAAAATTTCAACTGTCTACCTGTTGTCGTTATTAATATCGAGCAAAAAATTCACGTTTGTTGTATGGGAGCCCCCCTTTAATATTAATTTGATTCTGTTTTTAGTATTTGTTGTTATAGCGGCAACAGAAATACATCATTTGTGAAAATTTCAACTTTCTAGCTATCATGGTTCATGAGATACAGCCTGGTGACAGACAGACAGACAGACAGACGGACAGCGAAGTCTTAGTAATAGTGTTCCGTATTTACCCTTTGGGTACGGAACCCTAAAAATGAAAGATGGTATGGGTTGAACGGTCTATATTGGTTTACACTTTACATAAGAAAAAAAAATACTAATCTAGCTCAGCGAGAGGGGTCGCTACTAGGGCTTCCATCCCGGGATTCGAGAGTCTCGATTTCCCGAGAGTCTCGAATGATATTTGGTCCCGAGAGTTTTAGTTTCCAGTCTCGGAATTTTCGAGATTTTCGAGACTTATTCAAACGCTAGGTAAATTACATACATTTCATATAAAATTGCGTGTTGCGCGTATTAATAAGTATGTAGTTACATTATAACGTGTCAATTAAAATAAATACAGAATAAACGAACGTGACAATTTTAAAATAAACTACAAACAAACAAGCACAATACTATCTTTCATCTAAGATCTCAATTTTTGTTTTCATCGTCTTTCAATTTAATCCTATTCTGAGATATTTTCCTGAAAGATAAAGGAAGTTTACTAAACCATAAGCTCCTGTCGTATCCAGAAGCAAACGACCGCCTCAGTGACCATCAATACGGGTTTCGCCGAAACCGGTCCACTGAAGATCTTCTAGCATACTCACACCATTTGCAAATGGAGCGAAGCCATCGAGAGGAATGGAGAGGCGGTCGCCGTTATTCTTGATATCTCGAAGGCTTTCGACAGGGTGTGGCATGATAGCCTTATTGCAAGCTTTCTTCATACGGACTTCCCACCGGTTTATGTGTCTGGATATTGGACTTCGAGAGGGATCGGTCGATTCGAGTTGTCATTGATGGCTGCTCGTCCAACCAGTTGGCTATCAATGCCGGAGTCCCTGAGGGATTGGTCTCTCAGGGGTGGACTGAACAGGAACACCTGGTGCATATTAATGACCTGCTAATATCCAGTATTTTGGGGTACGCAGATGACAGCACCGTTGCAAAGAGCTAGATATCGGATGCTCGAGCCAGTGCAAAACAAACCCAGTGTCTTAGGGAGGCGATGGTCAGACACATGAACACGAACCTGTGACTGCAGGCAGTCTCCGAATGGGGCGATGCCTATTGGCAGGGCAGGCAGATTCAATCCATCAAAAATCCAGGCGTGTCTGTTCTCTGCTAAAGGGAGTAGTTTCGACCTGAGCCACTTTCCGAGGTGTAACCGTGCCGATTACTGAACGACTAGACCTTCTCGGCATATAAAATACAATTGGCATCTAAAATGCTTAGCATTTTGGCAAAGGTGAGAAAGTACTTTATTTCACACCGGAACAGCTGCTCATTCTATACCTAGCGAAAGTTCGATCGTGTATGGAGTACTGCTCTCATCTTTGGGATGGCTCCGCCAAATACGAGCTCCAGGCGCTTGAATCATTTGAGCCGAGGGCCAGGAAGCTCATCAGCAACGATAATCTTTTCTGTAATAAGCTCAGAATTCTCAAGCATAGACGCAAGGTCGCAATGTTTTTTATCGGGTACATTTCGGCGAGTGTAAGGTGGTAGTGTACACCTAATTCCGCATCTCCTTTCTTCCATCGGACAACCAGAGGTACGAATCAGCATTTTGTTTCAAATTTTATCATCCGTACCGCCAGAGAGTGGAACTCTTTGCCTAAGTCTTCTGTTTTCCGACAGGTACAATCTGGAGGCCTTCAAGTTGCGTGATTAGGTATCTTTTAGGCAAGCGCGTTCCATTGTAAGCGCTTGCCTATCTATCATACAAAAACGCGTCATATCATCATTTCGAGAGTCTCGAAATTTCGAGAGTCCCGAGAGTCAGCCACATAGTCTCGTCTCGATCCCGAGATTGTGAAAAAGGTCCGAGAGTGGAAGCCCTAGTCGCTACATGTATTCTATTGGTTGGTGTGTGTCGGTCCGCAAAAAGAGTAAAAGTTACAGTTTATGTTAAGATATCGTCCCTAATTGGAAAATACCACGGTTCACTTTATGAGCTAAAATGTATGTGAAAGTTACACCGACCCCGTGTGTCAGACTTTATGCCACCTTCTAGTTAATAGTGTTCCTTTGAGTAATGAATGTAATTAGGTGGTTGGTGGACAGCAACTTGTTCTAGCCGGTGACGTGGCCGTAGCAGACCAGCCCAGAAAGGTGACAAGTTTCGGTGAGAGCAATAACAAACCAATACAATTCAAATTCCTAATGCTGAAACAAACATGTAGGTTTAGCCAAACTGGAAAATAGATGTCAAAAACGTTATGGCTATGCAAACATGGCGGCTTGGCGTGGGATGTCCTCACCAGATTTTTGCTGAACAGAATCCTATTTAGCGGGTCTTCAAACCACCTGCTCCCTCCACCCGGTTTGGAAATTTCAAGCTTTAATGCCTGATGACATTATTTGCCAACGATGGTGCTAATCTGAAATTCAAAATCCAATGAAAACAACCTCCTGAGATTTTCCGACATGCCGAATCAAATCAATAGAACAAGGACTTACCTTATATCACAAAATTCACAACTCATTTGGGTTTCAATTTTCGACCACAGTCGATCTTTATTTTACAGCACCGCCGTGCGTGCAGGTTCCAAAATGATCAAAAAATCCTCCATCCCAAATGTCAAGATGTCTTTCCCCTCTGAAAATTCTGAAAGATTCGTCAGGGTTGCCCTATCCGGACTTCGATATTCTTTCCAAAAAGTTCTGTTTTCCAAATTTCAACACAACTAAAAATAATAAAAAAATAACAAATATTTTTGCAGACAAAATTTAACCAACAGAAACAAATAACTGTGCGTTTCTCGACTATAAACTTTTGGACAAAACACAAAGAACTGTCAATCGACGCTTCAGTTGGTAAAAAGGTGTGCGTATAACTTCAACAGAAGTGTCAAATAGAAGAGCGTGACACGAAATGGCAACACCGTAGCTCTTAAATCTGCTATCCTATTGGGCGTTGTTGCTATTGGTCGAAATCATCACGCACCGCAAAAACAGCCAATGACGTTAAAAGGGAGGTGCCAATACCTGTAAAATACTGAAAATTACCATTGCGCTTCCGCGCCTTTAAACTTGTGGATTGTCAGAACACAACGTTTTTTATAAAATATTTTCAACAACAAATAAACGATCTACTTCACTGAAAGTTTCCAGTTTGGATAACGAATTGTCATTGATCATTCGTCCGCAGCTTTTCTTTCACAAAAAATAAGTTTGCAATCGCTGTCAAGTGGAATTTCCCCTGTGTTAATATTTCACTATCTGTTATAAACCATTTTCACTTATTCCACAGACTATTGGTATTATAATCGAATTAACTTAAAAGGTTGCTCTTGGTTATCTGCCATCAAATCAATCATTAATTTATTTATCATCAAATAGTTTTTCATTAACTAAAGTAGACTCAGTCAAGTATTGTGAAGTAACGAAGTAGGTAACCTACTCGTTTGAAGATTTTTTCATGTTCATTGGCAATCATTGATAGTGATGGAAAGCAAGATGGACCCAGACTTTTTATTAGACAATAGTATAGACAAGGACACCAAAACTTTTCTATTGCCTTTGAATTACTTGCAAAATACAAGTTTTCTTCGCAAGTACAGTTTACGTCACGATTTTATCTCTCCAAACAGTTGGACTTCTTATATATTTTTAGCAATCGGCATCATAATGTATTGGTTGACTTTATATTTCTCTGTTGACTTGATTTATCAAAACAACACAATTCTTAGAACGTTTTTTGGCCAAATGAAAGATCTCTCTCTTTATTTATTGTTTGCACTTAATGTAATTTTATTTATGGCAAATATGATGAATACAGACAATAATGTTAAAGTAATTTTGAAGTTACAAAGTGCTAAAAGAGCGATACGGTTTTCAAAGAAAAGTTTCAGGCGTTTAACTTGTATCAATTGGATCAGTATCGGGTTGTTTCTACTCAACATCATCATTATTGAACTTTTAGTAATCAGTGGCATTGGAATAAGTTGGTTAATCTTCACGATGCTTACCCATTATAATATGATGTTTCTCATTATAACACAAATATACGTAGTTGGAATTATCAAATTGTTGGAAGCTCTAATGAAGAAATGGATTGTTGAAATGAAGATGTGTATCAAAAAATCAGAAAAAGCAACAGCAGTAAATAATTTAGAAAGTAGATGGCGATGGAAAATGTTGTTTAAAGCATACTGTGACATAATTGAATCTTTTGATGTCTTGAAAAAGGCATCTGCTGTCTCGGTAAGACTATCATTAGGAATAAGAATAACTTAAAACTGAATTAGGATAATCCGATACTTTTTTCCCTTTTAAAGGCTGAAATTGGGCAATGCATCAATATTAGTGCCTGTATTACAAGTTTGCACAGTTACGTTTATTATACTCCATAACGACTGAAGTAAGCAATTTTGTATGCAATTTGGCAAATGCTAAGTCGCTATCGAGTAAAGTAAGCGTATACTCATAATGCGCCCTACAGCCATTTTTCTAATCGTCACTGCCGTGACCAGTCTCGTGAATTTTCGTATAGAAATAAATACGCTTGAAAAGTATCTGCATTGCTACGTCCACACCAGTTCGCTTTCATGTTCATCTCGCGCTTTCATCTGACGTATGCCTCTTCAAGCTTATGAGTTCTTCTGAGAAGTGAAGGGCATACGTCAAAATTTGTATTACAAGCCCAGGACGCAGGACGAATTGAAAGTTGAAGACGCAAAATGAAACTTAGAAACGCAACAGGACGTAGGTAATCTATGAGAAATTTATTCTTATTACAGACTACACTATTCACTTTGACGTGTTTTTTAATGGTCCTGGCTTCTTTACAAGGTGTAATTGAATTTGAAAAGATAGTGTCAGCTGACTCATCATATAGTGTAAGTATTTTTTTTTTTTTTTTTTTTTATAAATCTTTATTGCACAAATACATAAAGTAAGGTACAAATGGCGGACTTAATGCTAAGAGCATTCTCTACCAGTCAACCAACAGTAAACAGATAAACACGAATGCGGCACAAACAAAGAAGAATGATATTTACATGCATACAAAATACATTAATACATACCAATAAATACATGTCTACATAATCATATAATAGCGTTTGATCCTAAGCTGCCAAATACTATTCGAATTGAAATTGAATCAAAGACAATTGCACGCACGGAGCTGCACTTAACTATACCTTCTTGCCGTCATACATATCCTTCACCGTACCTGGTTCACCTACACATCACCGCATTATAAACTGATCGACCACGTCCGCACTCTTCGGCACTTTCTGACAATTAGGGCTGATAGGTAAACGTCATAGGTATTTATTATTTAGAAGGAGGGACGCCAGCGAAGGCGAGCGGGTGATCAGTCACCTTTATTGGAACCATTTCACCCACTTATCCAAATCCCTGCCCACCGGCGTCGGACCCTCGAACATACCTCTACGCTTACAGTACCTGCTGAGTTGACTTATAGTTAACTGCTTTAAAACCCATTCCTTGTTCGCTCCTAAGAGCTCCCAGCGCAATGATGCGTATATCGGGCATTCTGCAAAGGTCTGCAAGGTCATAGGTAAGGTATGGGCTGGATTTTTTGGGCTGGCTACCAGGTGAGTTGATCAACGCCGAACGATTTTCTTACTCTAAGGCACCCATTACACGGTAGGTTTTGTCACACTAAAGGACTGATGGTTGCATGATGTGATTTGTTCTTTCCATCTGACTGATCCGTCAAACGTAATTCATGACTGATGGAATTTGACTGACGCTTGCATGACCATGTAATGGCTGTCTAACAAACATTCGGTAGAGAAAGCTAATGCTTAAAAGCTTAGATCTATATATTTTTTTTATATTTCAGGTTACATCCTGGATTTCCAAATATACAACATTTACTTTCACACTAAAGTACTATTTTCTTGCCTGTTACTTGAGTATCGAATGCGAAAACCTATCTATGGCTGTCGATTCTGTAAATGTGGAATGTTTAATGGCATTGAAACTACAATCAAAATCAGGTAACTTAATGCTGAACACAATCAATAAAATAATTTATGTTTTAAGACTAAAATTATACATGTAGTTTTGATCAAGTGAAACATAAAGTGACGAAGATTCTAGCTGAACACTTCTTTAGCACATTTATTGTACAACTAGTAAGTACGTGGCCTTCTTATCACCTGATATTTAGTGATGATAAGACTGAATATGGAAGCGCACTTCACCCAGCCTTCCTAGCATGACCGATGAAACACGATAGAATGTTATAAAATAACCAGCAATATGAAAAACTTTTACTATGAGACCAACTCTGAAATCGCGAAACAGGTCAATACCTTTTGATAATTTTGTTATTAATTTTTGTATGAAACAACAACAGCCTTTATATCGTCTGATGTTAACGTTTTATCAACACTCAACTGTCAAAATCCATTGTCTTTCGTTACAAAACGCTATATATAGCTATACTTACATAATATATCGTGTTTCGGAGGTAATGCTAAGGGGGCAACTACAGTTGTTTAGACACGCAACGTACATGCTGTTTTTGAGGTCATTTCTTTTTTGAATTTATACACAATACACAAATGCTTCTTTGGTCATAGAATTTTAAATGTATTATCAAATATTGTATTGTTTTTTTTGTCAGTTGACCAGAAGAGGGTACTGAAGAACGTGCTGCGTGTTAACCGCCACCATTTTGCAAAAGTTAATCCATTTTCTTTATTCATTGTGGACGGGACTTTTCCATTGAAATTGGGCAGTTTCTGCACCACCTATGCAGTTGTATTGTTGCAGTTTCAAATACTGTAGATAGATAAGTAATTTAGACGTGACAGTATGAAACAATGAATAAAAACTGATTTTAAAGTTTAGTTAAATCATGTCACTAACTTCACTTAAGTCATAATTGTATGTATACGATAATCAAGAAGATTATATAAGCTTCTATGACATTTTTGTTATTTTCTGTTATTTGACAGAAATTTGTAGGCACATAGCTTTAGTAGGCTGAAATTAGATGATTAAATTTAATGTTTAAATGATTATGTGTATTCATAACTTTAAGTGTATTGATGTTTTGATAAACTAAAAAACTGACTTATTTTGTCGAGCTCCATAAAAATATATTAATATATTTAATAACGCTTATCACTGTGTAGCTTTAGATCACTCCTGAAATGAAGTTGTAAGATCTAATACAGTGTTTGACACACAATAATGAAGATGGTACCACAAAAGTTCCTTTTAGATAACTTCTTAAATATATATATTCAAAACTTCTTGCCACCCCTTAATTTAACCCAAACTGTAGTCTTTCATAATAATATGATATTCGTAATGATTCCATCACACCTAATGGCAAAGTTTGAAAAACAGTCTGTATAATTCTGGTATTAGTATTTCCAAAAGACTAGGTGTATTTCAAAAATTTGTACAGTTTGTAATGCCATAACACCGTAATTTGAATTACGGCGAATTCCGCGAGAAAAATAGTTACCTTGTTATGTTCGAAACTTAAACCTATCGTGCAGTAGAATTTGTCTTGTAGGAGTAGCTCTACGATAAGTGGTCATGCCAGTGTCGCGTCACTGTTGTTCTAAACTGCGTGCGAGTGGATGCAGTAAGAAAAATTACATCCCACCTGTACTACAGTACGAGGCATATATCTTGAAATCGGGTGGAGATTGCGCGGAACGCGAATTTTGGGCATGCGTAGCGGTGAGGGGAGCGGGCGGCGGGAGAGGGGCGAGCGCTATTGGTCGGTCACAAGAGCACATGCGCGAACTTATCCCCACTCCGTCCAAAAAATTCCAAGATATATGCCTCGTACTGTACTATGGCATCAAAATTAAACAGTGTATCAATTGAAAATGAAAATAATAGCATTCGCAACAAGATCATCTTGGCGCTAATAGATCATACAATTGTCGGGTTTAATAACAGTGACAAGTATACCAAGTCTTATTTTAATGATTCACGCAATATACTTTATATTGCGTGGATCATTAAAATAAAACTTGGTATACTTGTCACTTTATTAAGGTTTATTTAGGCACTTGCCTTAATAAACCTTATCTCCTAGAAAAGTGAACGCTACCCTCACCGCTAGAGATAGATACAGTGTTTTGGTTTATAAATAGCAAAGTTTCTTACGGCTTTAGTGGCGTACCAAAGCCATTTCTGAGTAGGTATTATTACAAGTATTCTTACAATATTGGCCTAAAACTTACGGCTTGATCGATCATAAAAATCTTTCGATTGATTGACCAGAAGAAGAAGAAGAAGGACTTTTAGGTTTTTCGCCAATATCTCAAAAATGGTGCGTTGTGGCGAATGTTCAATAATGAAATGAAAGCTTACCGTTTTTGGGCTACTCGCTCAGGAAATGTGAAAATTTGGATGATAGGCAAGATGGCCAAGGGAGTTGTTCTACACACCTTTACCAACGAATGATATATCATTTGAAAGGCCTTTTTTAACCTTCTTCAAAAAAAGGAGGAGGTTCTTAGTTCGTCGGTATGTTTTTAGACCAATATTAACTGCAAACAAACTTTGAAAGTATTTTTGGAGTCCACGTCCACGTGGACCCTAGGGAACCTTTGATCAGAATAAAAAGTACCCTTTGTTTTAATTCGGGTTATATAATAAACTCTATATATGCTAAATTTAATATAAATCCCTTCAGCCGTTCTTGAGTTATAAGTTGAGTAAATACTGTAAATAACCTGACTTTGTTTTATAAGGTTTTTATTTGTCTAAAAAAGGAGTTGTAGAATTCTTTTTTCCGGAGTGTGTAGCTCTAAATTATAACTCACACAACTTATAACTCAAGAACGGCTGAACGGATTTAGATTAAATTTAGCATACATAATCGTTTATAATCTGAATTAAAGCACAGGGTACTTTTTATTCTGATTAAAGGTTCCCTAGGGTCCACGTGGACGAAGACGCGTGCGGAAGCCAATTAACCAACTCCAAAAATACTAACAATTGTTATAAAAGACATTGACATTTCGTTTACAGACCTAACTAGTGTTAAGTCTGTAAACGAAAATGTCAATGTCATTCATCTGTCCCCTTAAACGAAAGACGTCCCCAAAGAGAATGTAAAAATAACTAGCGTTATAAGAGACGGGAGTGTCATACAAAAAGCGTGAGTATGAAACGGAAGCGAATTCAACGAAAACAAACAAAAGAGAAACGTTAAACGGCATTGGCGGTAAAAAGGTCAAAGATGAAGAATACTCTTTGATGGGGTGAAGTATAATACGCCTAAATTCGAATGTTGTCAATTATCTACTGCTTTGTGGATTATCAACGTTCTTTCAAACTTAGACGGGTTAAAAATTCCGTTTCATAGATAGTTTTTTACTTAGAGAGTTGCGCCAGGCTGGACGTCCCCTTGAGAAACAATCTTAAGACTACCCCTTAAACATATTTCTACACGTTTAAACAAAAGTTACGTCAAAACATTAGTAAAATGTTTTTGGGAAACAAACATTTACACTGCAACATAACATATGTGTGTAGCAAATATGTCCATCAGCCATTTTATGTCCCCACTGCTGGGGCACAGGCCTTCCTTATGGGTGGATAAGGAGGACGGGCCATAACCCACCACGCGGGCCCAATGCGGATTGGTGGGTGTTAACGACTGCAAATGCAGCGGAGACCAACGGCTTAACGTGCCTTCCGAAGCACGGAGGAGCTCGAGATAATACATTTTTGGTCACCCATCCCATGACCGACCCTTGCGGACGTTGCTTAACCTCCGCAATCGCTGGGCCAGGCGCTAAACCACTGCGCCACCGAGTTCAAATACAAAACTAAAATAATACAGCCTACTTATAACTAAGTTATAATTTTGTTTTGAAGACCTAAGTTATAATGTTGTTTTAAAGACCAGTTATTTCTTCCTAGAACAAAGAATGCACACTCACTAAGTTAATTGACCCAATTATATAAATACAGTGTACTAAATTACATTACATTTTATACACATTACAATAGTACCTTATTAAGCAGACAAAAGTGAGGAGTGGTTTTGTGAGAACATCAGCAATCATTTCATTGTAGTGTGTGTACTAATTAATATGTACTATGGGCAACAGCGTCGCTTAACCAGTTAGCAACAAAATTCGTGTGCGCGCGTTTCGCCCCTGCACGAACTAAACGTATGTGACAGCGGGCGCGGCGTGCAAGCGATTTTAACCTTAGCAGTGGTTAAGCGACGCTGTTGCCCATGGTACTTACACACACTCATCTCTCCTCATAATATATAAGCGCATGCAGCGCACCAATAAACAGTGATTGATCGCAGTCATTTACTTTTATTTCACGTCTCCTGGGCCCTATTTCACCAAGTCGACATTTGTCAGTGACATATGTCGGTTAATTTTACAATTGTCATTACTTTAATTAGGTACAAGTATGTTGTAAAACAGCGATATTTTTTACAAGTCGACATATTTGTAGATTTGTCAGTAATTCTTGATATGAGATTGGAGCTGAGTCAAGTTTGCGTGACAATTGTGGACTTGTAAAAAATATTCCCTGTTTCACAACACAAATTGTCCCTTATTAAAATAAGGAAAGTACTGTAAAAATTGCCGACATATGTCACTGACAAATGTCAATTTGGTGAAATAGGGGCCTGGTCGCCTCCTTGCATGGCGACCCTGCCAGTGCCGCCTGCGTCGGCGGCGCTGTGCAGCCGGTTTATCATAAAGTAAAATTAAATTAAATAATAATGGACAAAATAAGTGTATCACTTGTGATGTGGTGCTGTGCAACCAAAATAAATGAAGGACTACTTAAATAAAATCTAATCTAGTTCCAGACTCTAATGAATAAACAATATGAAAATAAAATAGTGAAATAAAAAAAAAATATTTAAGAAAAATAAATTCTTCAAGTGAAAAGAACTCTAAAATACTATGAAGTATGAATACCTACTATGAACTATCAAAATTATTGTAAACAAAGTGTTCGCGGGTCTGTTGCTGTTGTGATGCTGTTGTGATGCTGTTGTGATGCTGATGTGATCAGAATGGAGATGTAAAGCAGGGCGCTGGGAGACGTTGGTGTCGGATGTGGAGGCAGCCGTGGTGGTGGTCAAGGTGGAAGCTGAATTTACCAACGGAGAGTGGCCAAGCAGTGGACGGAACTTCGAAAATGAATCAAAATTTACTTCAGAGCCCTTTTTTCGGCCTAATTTATGATATTTGGTGTTTTTTTTTTAATTTTCTTTCTTTAACATATCTACTTTGAATTAACAAAGACATGTTTAAAAAATAAATTCGAATTATTATTTGTAAATGATTATAGATAAAATGATTTTTGGGTTTTCTAGTTTATAAGATTGTTCTTGACTTAATCTGAGTTAAGATTTTATAAGAATTGTAAAAAAAAGAGCTTGAAACGTTTGAAGGGTTTATTTTAGGATTTTACTTAGTTTACCTTTTATTAAAATGTTAAGAAATATTATAAGAAAATTTAGTTATTGAGGATAAACATTAAAATTGGCAGTTATTTTTATAGATAATAGTTTCGTTTGAATTTTTTTTCTTTTTCTTATTTATACGATTGCACAGAAAGTAACAAGAAGTCAGTTATAGGTATTTTTGTTGTGGTGTTGGTATTTAAATTTATGTTTTTTTTTTCTACAGTAAGTTTTCCAGAGATCGATGGTTGATAAAGGTAACTCTTTATTTCCATTTATAAAGTTTCGATTATTTTAACTTGATTTTATAAATTTTTTGGCTATAATAATGTTTTTTTTTCTTCTTGTGATTCTAAAGATAAATTTTGTAGCTATGGCATTTTAAGATATTTTGAAGGTTTCGTTACATAAATCAATTTGAATGATATTATCGATGTCATTTATTTAGCTTCATGTTAGGTACAAAGTTTGGATTTCGTAATAATTGTATTCAATGTGAACGACATCGAAATTGCTGACATAGCAACACGTGTGATATTGTAACAACGAACTAAATAGGTATTATTTAAATACCGTTTGAGTGATTTCATTTTGTCGTAAATTAATTAAAGTATAGTATAAATATATTTTTTATAAAAATAATTTCATAGGGTTATAAACGGCATAAATAGGTAGCAGATTTCTTTTTCTTTCACAAGACACTAATATTGATAACTTTATTTTAGGTAGGATTTTTTGAAAGGAGGTAAGTACTCGTAAGAAATGGTCTTTTATCCCTTAATTAATATTTGATATTGTACTTATTCCTATTTATTATTGCTAAAAATTATATTAGTCTATGTAATGCAACAATATTTTTCACTATGACGTATTAATTATACCTTTTTAACTATTCTTGAATAGATTTGGAAACATCATTCGACTTGTAAGACTTGTTAAAAAAAATTTTTTTTTAAATACTACTTTTAATTTTAACCGGAACTAATTAACTATTTTAAATTATCTATTTTATCAAATACTATTTTTTGTCTTCAATTTAGTACATATTTGTCTTTGCTATAATTTTAGGTTTATTTGGGTACTTACAAGTAATTTATAACTATGTACTTATATTCTATCTTACGATCGGAAATGATTTTGAGTTCCGAAGTGACAAAATTTTATTTATGTGTACTTATTTCTTTATATTATGACGATGATAAAACAAAAATTAGATTTCATTACTTTTGCGTACAATTATAGTGTCAGATTATATTTTCACTCTATGTTTTACGAATAACATAATTATATTTTATTTATGTATAATGCTGTTACGTATACTAATTTATACGCACGATATAAATTTTATTATATTCGTTTATGTAGTGTATTTTTTTTCCTCTGAAACAGTAATTAGGTGTCAATTTTGGTACTATTTGAAAAACATTTGATTTTTACTAGGTAAAAGTATTCTTATTCTATATTTCTTTATACTTATAAGTGTCTTAGCATGTTATTTTATCATACAAATAAGTTATAAAGTAAAATTATTTTTCATTTTGTCCTGAATTTAAACTAATTCTCGTTTAAATTTTTAATTTCTACGCAATTCAATTTAATAGGTATCGGTAGTAAATTATTATGTAACAAAAATTCTAATAGAAATGATGCAATCGTATTGTTTTGATAAACTTAACGAACAAGGTGTTGGAATGTAAAGTATTGTATTTCGATATCGGTAGAACAAGAAGTAGCGCGGTTGCATTTGTGCAAGTTGATATTTAGGTGAGTCAGAAATATTAATCCCGCGGTTAAAACAATATCACACGAGTTTGCTGGTTAAGCTGTAATATAAAACGTTGTTTTAATAGGAAAAGATAGTGAGTAGTAACTTGGTGAGAAAGAAAACTTCAAAGAATTTACTTATTTATTTCGAATATGAAAGTTTATGTTGAGGTATGATTGAGATATTAATGTTAGTGGAAATTTTGGTTGAGGTTTGAAAGGAAAAAGTTAGAGGAGCAGTTTGAAAGTTTGGTAAATGATTAGAATAAAGCAAAAGTATAGATTTTATAGGTAGAAGGAATATTGTAGGTAAGTTATTGTAGCTGTATTAAAAATCTTTTTGTAGCTTTTTAGTTTGCAATTAGGTACAGCAAGGTTTAGGTATAGGTAATGTGATGCGTTTTCTTTATGTAGGATTTGGAAAGATGGTAAGATTTATTTATAGAAGTTAGGGAATATACGGTTTATAAGGTTTCACATGCGATTGGACTGATCACCCAAAAGCGATGAATCTCTTATTTACTTTATATTCTGTTATGAATGAAACAACCGTGTAGTAGCGAACGAAGCTCGTTTATTACTGAGGTGAGAAGGAAACGGCGCGCGGACGCACCACGCGATCGATACATGTATAAGTACATACATATCGTTCCTCCACACTAATTTTGGAACCTGACAACAATAAAAAAGAGAGGTTTAAATAATATCTTAAAAATACTTTTTAAAATCAACCGGTTTCCTTGGTCTTAAACGAGGACGCGTCAACAAGGAGTTTTCAGGCGGCGGCGGCGGTGCCGGCGACGAAGTCGTCGCGCCCGTTTCGGTTACAGTTTCAGAGCTGCGCACCACCGGTGGTGTAGACTGAATTTGCAGCCCCTCTTCACTACTTTGTTCACGCTGCTCCGTTTCACAATCGTCCCACTCCTCATGTTCCTCCTCAACAACTGGTGCTATGACCGAAGGTTCCTCAATCATTAACTCTCTTCCCACCGATTCAGTCTCCTGCTGCGGGGGCGAAACTTCTGAATTTTCAGTAATCAAAATACTGTCAGGAGAAACTTTGGAAGAGGGTGAACGATTTTGGACCTGAGGCAATGTTACATTACTATTACCTTTATACTTAAGTAATTGATCCACATGTCTTATACAAAGAGTGTTTAAGTTACACATAAAAATTTGATACATTCTTTGACCTATTTTATTCTTAATTAAACCAAGTTGCCAACTTTCCTTTCGTGCGTTGTACCATCGAACCCAGACTGAATCTCCAATATTAAAATCTCTTCTATGGTTAATTTTACATTTTTCAATTGTTATTTTATCAGAGGGTAAAATCAAATCAAGTCTTGACCTTAATTTGCGACCAAACATTAGCTTTGCTGGTGTTTCGCCGGTGGTACAATGCACCGTATTACGGTAGTTAAATAAATAACCTAAAAGTTGTTTATTAACTTTATGGACACATAAGTTATCTTTTAGGACACATTTTAACATTTTTTTACAAGTGCGGACTGAATTTTCCGCAGCCCCGTTACTATTTGGATGGTAAATCGGCGATGTCATATACGTTATGCCATTAACGGAACAAAATTCATTAAATTCCTTTGAATTTATTTTTACATCATTGTCTGACACAATAACATGCGGAATTCCAAATACAGAAAAAATAGAATTTAATTTTGTTATTAATGCCTGTGTCGTAACACCACTATTCATGTGTACGCATTCTAACCACTTGCTGAAAGCGTCAACCACCACCAGATATACCCTTTGCCCTATAGACATATAGTCAATATGTATGCGCTGCCATGGAGCGGTGGGGCGCGGCCAGGGCGTCGGCGGCTCGCGCGGCGGGGCGGCCCGCACGCTCACGCACTTCTCGCACGCTCCGATCCAGCCCTCGATGTCCTTGTCGATGCCGGGCCACCACATCCTACTGCGCGCATTACATTTGGTTTTAACTATTCCGATGTGACTGTTATGTAGTTCCCGTAGCATGTGCTCCCTTAGACACGACGGAATTACTACCCTGTGCCCACGCAACAAGTAACCGTTTTCAAATTGTAAATCATTTTTACATTGAAAATATGGTAAAATGGAACCACACTTGATTTTACGAGGCCAACCGATTTTTAAATATTGTGCTACGGTTTTTAGCGTAGGATCCTTTTCAGTGGCCGATATTATATCTTTTAATTTAATGGCAGGTAAGGCAGTGTCTAAAAATTTTAATGATGAATAAGTGTCATATTCTCCTTCACTAGCAGTTTGAGTGCTAGGTAATGGAGCACGGGAAAAATAATCCGCGACTAAATTTTGTTCACACGGAATGTACTGAACTACATAGTTATATGCCGATAGTATAATTGCATATCTTTGAAGACGTAGTGCAGTCGTTATCGATATGCCATTTTTATTAATAAAAATTGATACAAGCGGTCGGTGATCAGTTTTAAGAATAAACGGTTCATTTTGCCCGTAGAGATATTGGTGAAAGCGTTTAACACCGAATATAATTGCAGTCGCTTCCTTCTGGATTTGACTGTAATTACGCTCACTACTCGTGAGCGACCGAGACGCGTACGCTATAGGGCGCTCGCGGCCGTCGGCATCGAGCTGTGAGAGGACGGCGCCGAGCCCGGAGGGGCCGGCGTCCGCGGCGAGCACGAGTCGCGCGCCCGGCTCGAAATGCGCCAGCACGCGCTCGGAGGCGAGCTCGCGCTTCACAGCGGCCACGGCGCGCCGCCGCCGCTCCCCCCACTCCCACTCCGCGCCCGCACGCAGCAGCTCATGCAGCGGACTCATCAATGAGGACGCGTTCGGTATAAAATTTCTGTAGTAATTAACTACACCCAAGAACCTTTTTACCTCAGTGATGTTAGTGGGCTCCGGTGACTCGATGATGGCCTGAACCTTATCAGGAGAAGTCTGTAAACCCTTTTTACTGATAACAAACCCTAAATAAGTTACGCTTTCTTTAAAGAATTCACACTTCTCCTGTTGTAAACATAGCCCTGCGTCGTTTAACCTTTTCAAAACCTCGTTTAATCGCATCAAGTGAGTAGTTTTATCTGGACCCTGTACACAAATGTCATCCAGCCAGCAGCTCACTCCTTCTATGCCGGCTAACAAGGTTTCCATCGATTTTTGGAAAATCGCTGGCGCGTTAGCCAAGCCGTAAACAAGTCTTGTGTATTTAAATAAACCTTTGTGAGTATTTATAGTAGTCAACTCTTGAGATTCCTCGCTTAAAATAAATTGATTATAAGCGTTCTTTAGATCAATTTTTGAGTAATGCTCACCACCTCCTAGTTTCGCGAAAACCTCCTCTATCCTAGGTAAGGGATATTTGTCTATTATCATGTCTTTATTCAGTGTTACGGAGTAATCACCGGCCAACCTAACCTTGCCGTTTTCCTTTAATACCGGTACGATTGGTGTCGCATATTTTGAATGACTGACGGGAACTAAAATACCTGAAGAGACAAGCCTATCTAATTCCTTTTCTACCTTGTCTTTTAGGGCGAAGGGTACGGGGCGTGATTTAAAAAATTTGGGTACCGAATTTTCTTTCAATTTTAAAATAACTTTAAACTTATTAAAAGAGCCTAATTCATTACGCCACAGGTTCGGGTACTTCTTCATTATTTTCATCACCTCATTTCGAGTATCACAAGATATATTATTAATTCTATTACCAGTAGTTAAAACTAAGTTAAAAGCATGCATGAAATCCCGGCCTAATAATGGAGGTCCTCCGTTACTTATTACATAAATTTTTATACCTTTTGTTATGTTGTTGTAAGTAGCATTTACATTAAAATACCCTAACGGAGATATTTTGTGTCCATTATAAAGGCACATACGTAAGTTACATTCATTTAATGAATAATATGAAAATAAATCATTATACATTTTTTCCGAGATGACAGAAGTGCCCGAGCCCGAATCTAATTCCATTACGACATTTTCATTACCTAACCTTATTTCTAATTCAATTGGTTTATCAGTCACATACCTTAGGTTAAAATTTTGGCACTCTTTACAACATTCTACACCTTCTGGTGTTTCTCCGTTACCCTCTTCCTCTTCACTTATTTTATTAACACTTGCGCACTTATTACGACACATTTTTTTAAAATGCCCCTTGACACCACACTTATGACACCGGTAATTTTTATAACGGCACTTGTTTTCCGAGTGGTTCTTCATGCCGCACACCTGGCAGTGGGGGGCGGCAGGCGGTCCGCGGCTACCTCGGCTGGTGCCGGCGCCGCTCGCGCCCGCGCCGCGCCGCTCTGCGCCGCCTGCTCCCGTGCGGTACAAAGGCTCCTCCTTGATACCCGGGAACTCACTCCCTGCCACCGCTATCTTGGCTTCCCTCGCACATGCTGCTTGCTCGGCGATCTCCAGGGCTCTCGAAAAGGTCAAGGTCGAAGCTTTTTGTTCAAATAATTTTTCTCGTTCCGGTCCCGGACCCAGACCGAGGACGAAACGATCTGTGAGAACCGTTTCCAGAGCGGTGCCAAAATCGCAGAAGCTCGCTAAGCCCCTGAGTCGCGCCGCCCAGTCTCCTAAGGTTTCGCCTGGATCCCGTACCGCCCCATAAAATTTAGCCTTATCAGAAAAATTACATAGCTTCTGCTTGAAATGATTGTCAAATAATGCGATAATTTCGGTATATGATAAATTTTCGAGAACTCGTGGGTAGGCGAGGTTACGCGCTAGACGGTAGGAATCATCCGATAAATGAGTTAATAGAATCGCTGCTGCCGAACCGTCGTCGATTATGTTATTCACTTTGTTGAATTGTTGCAGTCGACTCTTAAAAATGGACCATTCCACACTTTTAAAATCGAACACACTCAACGTTCCGATTGGCATGGCCCTAAAAGTCACACGCGGAGTAATCGCGGCCGCATCGTCGTTTGCCATTGTTATGAATGAAACAACCGTGTAGTAGCGAACGAAGCTCGTTTATTACTGAGGTGAGAAGGAAACGGCGCGCGGACGCACCACGCGATCGATACATGTATAAGTACATACAATTTAGGATTGTTAGTTTATTTGATAGGTTTTTGAATGAAATGGTTAAGATAAAAGCTCGATTATATGGTACACATTAAAGGAGAGGTACTATAGGGTTCAGGTCCTTCAGTTGCATCAAGGTGTGAACGAGATTTCCCCTTTGAATCCTGTTTGGAGACCAAATTAGTATGTGTCTTAATTCATGACTGTTGGAGAAATAACTGTATCAACCACGTACCTGGTGCTCCTCGTATGTCCTCGTCGCTGGGGCCCCAGGAGTGGTAGCTGGTTGCTGTTGGATCACAAATCCTCTCTAGATGAGCACTGGCTATGGTTTTAAATAGTTCACAGATCGATTTTGGGATTTGCTTTGGTTTTATGAATATTTAACGAATTATGGTGCGGTGATGCACGCTGCGCGCTCGCGATCGGAACGGTAGTTCTCTATTCTGACGTTAGAGCACTTGATAGCAGCACTGTCTATAGCAAAGCGCTGCGATTCGTTTTACGAAGGATTGCAGTTATTGTGGCCGATACAGTTTCAATTTAAATTAAGAATTAAAGAAAAGAAAATGATTTGTGCTAGCGTTAATACTATACACAACTTGTTCAATGTACGGAACATGCCGCCGACCTTAAAATATACATATTTTAATAAGAAAGAAACTAAGAATAAGTTACTAACCTAGCCTACAACTAAGAAAGTAAACTAAAGTTGCCTACTCGAAGGGCAACGGACAGACCTTAACGACAGGTCGTTTAGCAAGAGTATTACCAACGCGTACAGTGACAACACGAGTAATACCATCTGCGCCTGGATGCAGCTGATGCACGCGAGCCAGGCGCCATTTCAGTGGCGGTAGTGTATTATCTACTAACACGACTACCGAGCCCTCACGGAGGGGTGTGTGAGTGTGGTCACGAAACCATTTACCTCTTTGTTGAAGTTGGTGGAGATAATCAACGCTCCAGCGTTTCCAAAAGTGTTGGACAGCTTGCTGCAAGACTTGCCAACGAACAAGGCGACTTGTATTGTCATCAGTGAAGTTAAATTCAGGTAAAGAACTTAATGGTTCCCCGATTAGGAAGTGTCCGGGTGTGATGGGTAATGGATCCGCAGGATCATTACTCTGAGCAAAAAGTGGCCTCGAGTTGAGAACTGCTTCTATTTGGCAAAGAAGCGTGTTGAATTCATCGTAAGATAGGGTGAGTTGACCTATAACACGGAAAAGATGCGTTTTCATACTTTTCACGGCTGCTTCGAAAATCCCTCCGAAATGAGAAGCATAGGGGGGGTTAAAATGCCAAGTAACGGCTAAATTGGTCAGCTGTTTATTGATAATATTTTGATTATCTTCGTTCCGCAAGAACTCATAAAGATCGGAAAGGTAACGATCGCATCCAACGAAGTTTCGACCACAGTCGGAATAAATATCAGTGCAAAGGCCACGTCGTGATATAAATCGGCGCAATGCATTTAGAAAAGAATCGGTTGTTAAGTTTGGAACGAGTTCCAAGTGTGTCGCTTTCGTCGACATGCATACAAAAACACACACGTAGCATTTGAAGACCTTCGCGTTACGAAATTTATTGGATTTTAGGAAAAAATGTCCAGCAAAGTCGGTTGCAACGTGAAGAAACGGACGAAAGGCACGAACTCTCGCGGCCGGAAGTGGAGCCATCGAAGGCTGTGGAGCGACAGGGCGTGTACGGAAGCAGCGCACGCAGCGGCGAGTGCGCATACGAACTGCGTCACGAGCACTAAGTATCCAGTATTTCTGGGCGAGTATAAACTGTAACGTTTGCGGACCGACGTGCAAATTAGTCAGATGGTAAAAATCGATTAAAAGATTGGTAAAATGATGTCGTTTTGGTAAGAGAATTTGATGCTTTGCATCGTAAGGAACGTTAGCACGATTGATTCTGCCGCCGACCCTGAGAAGTCCGGCGTCATCAAGAAACGGTTTAAGCTTTCTTAAACGTTTGGTACACACGTCGTCATTTTTGATACGCGCAATATCTTCCGCAAAGTTTTCTTGTTGAACAAGATTGATAACTCGGTTGAGAGCGAATTTAGTTTCGTGGACTGTAATTTGAGAAGATTCATAAGTTTTCGACTTACGGCATTTATGGAAAAAGCGAAAACATAATGAAATAATACGTAGCATTTTAGATAAAGATGAAAATCTTTCGAATAATTGAATATCGGGTTGAACATTTGACACAAGTACATGCTTTCGACGCTCTTCGTCGGTCGAGATTATGTTAATGTCTACATTCGAAATAGGCCAATCAGATTCAGGTAGCCTGAGCCAGTTGGGCCCGTCGAACCACTGTCGTTGGTCTAGTTCGGATGGGAGAACACCACGCGACGCAACGTCCGCAGGGTTGTCTGCAGAACGCACGTGATGCCACTGTGAGGCAGGCACGCGGTTAGTGGTCTCTGTGATACGATTAGAGACGTATGTACGCCACTCATGGGGAGGTGAGCGTAGCCAAGCTAGGGTAATAGAAGAATCACTCCATGCAAATACCTTGTCAATCGATAAGAATGTGCTGTAAGCACCGAGAATTTTTTGAATAAGCTTCGAAAGAAGCAAAGCCCCACAGAGTTCCAAACGAGGAAGACTGAGGCGTTTCAAAGGTGCAACCTTTGTTTTAGCAAGAAGAAGTGAAGTGTGAATAACACCGTCTGAGTCAACAACTCGTAGATATACGCATGCAGCGTAAGCCTTTTCAGAGGCGTCTGAAAAGCCATGAAGTTGTACATCATTAGTACATGGAAGTACAGGACGATACAATTTAATGTCTTGTAATTGTGGAAGTTCTGTAACAAATCTAAACCAAAGATCACGAATACCATCAGGAGGACAATCATCCCAATCTGTACCAGAAACCCATAAGAGTTGGATCAGATGTTTGACAAACAAGGTTATAGGGCTCAAAAAACCCAAGGGGTCGTATATTTTAGAAATTTCTGCAAGCATTATGCGTTTTGTGCATTTTTGGGCAGGTGCCTCTGTCTGATAGGTAAAAGTATCCGACATAGGATTCCACTTTAATCCCAACACTTTGACTGAAGCGTCATTGTCAAGTGCTGAAAGAATAAGAGCATCGTCTTGATTGGAGATGTCTTGATTTAAAGAAGATAAAAACTCAGGACTGTTGCTTGCCCATTTGCGGAGTTCGAACGTTCCCGCTTTGCAAATGTCAATAAGCTCGCGTTGAAGAGCAAGAGCGTTATCGACACAGTCTGAGCCCGTGACGATGTCGTCTACGAAGACTTCGTTGAGAAGCACTTGCGAAGCAAGTGGGAAGGAAGCAGCTTCATCGACAGCTAACTGACGAAGAGTGCGTAAGGCCAGAAATGGCGCAGAAGAAACCCCGAAGGTTACTGTGCACAGGCGGTATTCCTGAACAGGATCAAGGGGAGAGAATCGCCATAGGATTCGTTGAAAATCACGATGTTCTTGACAAATATCTATAAAACGATACATCATTTTGATGTCCGCTGTAAAAACAATTTTATGTAGTCGAAATTTTAAAAGAACGTCTGTAATGTCATGATGCAGTTTTTGACCAATAAGAAGATTATCGTTGAGTGAACGCCCAGAAGTAGTTTTGCATGAGGCATCAAACACCACTCTAGTTTTGGAGGTGACTGCTGACTTTTTCACCACGCAGTGATGAGGAATATAATACGAAGGCGTGTCACTGGTCGTAGGGGTATGAACAGGTTCCATGTGTCCCAAGTCTACATACTCTTGCAGACACTGATTGTAATCCGCTCGTAAAGCTGGATCATGAGAAAGTCGTTTTTCTAATTTGTATAAACGTGAGAGCGCAATGTCTCGAGATTCACCTAGAGGAGGTGCATCCTTCTTGAAAGGAAGAGAAACTATGTATTTGCCAGTTTCGGCGCGCTTATGAGTTTCCACGAAAATGGACTCACAAAGGGCTTCGTCCTTAGTCAAGGGTTTTTCATCGTCAGGCACTGACTCAATGTCCCAAAACCGTTGTATGGTTTTGTCAAGTTGACTTGTACTAAGGTTCATACACACTTGAGGTGCAGAAAGACTATGAGAGATTTTACCGTTGAGAAGGTAACCAAATATACTATTTATTGCCACAGGAGTACCTTGTGGGCCTTTGATATTGTCGTGAAGCAGAATGCTATCAGTATAGTCTGATCCCAAAAGAAGTTCAACGGGACGGGCAGAACGTAGTTCTGGGTCCGCTAGAGGAAGATTTCTGAGATGTGAAATAAACTCAAAAGAGTCAGGAATGTTCGGTAAATAACTCGTTATTTTAGGTAAAATAAGAGCTTCAATAAAAAGTCGAGGCGTTGGTTTAAAGTGAGGCGTAACTTCACATAAAACATAACCACGCGGCTGTTCACCCTTATCACCGATGCCCGTGATGGTAGCACTCATCTGAGAATGATAACGTGGTAAACCGAGACGTCGGACACACGATTCACTAATTATACTGACCTGTGAGCCGTGGTCCACGAGGGCGCGAACTAAACGTGGAGTAAAGGGCTTAGAATCAGTGGGACGAACGTTAACTAACGCGGTGGTCAATAAAACCGTGCAGTCATTTTTATTGGTAGGCCCAGAAACACCGAGTGTCGGTGGGGGCGCTGAGGGTTCCGCTACCGAGTGTAACTCAGGGGAAGAAATGGAACATTCTGTTTTTAAAGTAACATTTTGCACGGGCACATCTTCATGTAATGAAGTATGATGCCGCTGTGAGCAAATACGACAGTTATGACGCGATTTGCAGTCCTTAGTTTCATGACCAAGGAATAAACAATTGCTACAAACCTTGTTTTCAGTTATGAATTTATTACGCTCCGGTAAAGATAATTTTTGAAATTTATCGCATTTATTTAGTGGATGAGAATTATCCTTGCAATAAGCACATTTTATTTGCTTTAAATGATCAGTTGCAGATGCAGCATGAAAGCTCATATTACGATTAAAATAAGGCACCTTATTATTATTACGATTTATATTATACTGCGCATCTGAGTGCGTGCGAGATAGTGCGCGACGAGCGGCTTGTGCGTGTCGCGACGGAAAGTTAGGTGCCGTCGAGCCGGCCGAGTCGCCAGCAGCGGCGTGCGGGCGCGACGCAGACGGTGCCGTGGGGCCGGCCGCGGCGTTGGAGCGCGCGGTCGCCGACATGATTTCTGTTGCCGCCAATTTCCTCTCAAGGAAATCGAGTAATTCGGAAAGATGCGGAATTTCATTAGGCGAATGTAATGATAATTCGAAACGCTTACGAATATTTGGCGTTATTTTACGTAATAAAATATTTAAAAGAATAAAACTCCAATCAGAGATATTAATACCTAAGGCCCTTAAAGCGGAGTAGTTCTCGGCATAGGTATTCATAATATTACGTAAACCGAGTTCAATATTTTTATCTGACATTGGCTCGAGATCCAATATTCTATCTAAATGTTTGGTTGCAATAATTCGCTTATTCTCGTAACGAGTTAATAAGATTTGTAAAGCATCTTCGTAATTACTGTCTGTAATCTGAATAGTTTTTAAAAGGTTATACGGTTCACCCCTCAAAGACGACAACAAATAGCGAAAACGTTCGACGTTTGTCAATGTTTTATTTTCATGAACAATAGATTTGAATAAATCGTAATATGCATTCCATTCTGTGACTTTACCGTCAAAGTTTTGTAAAGAAATTGTAGGTAAGCGAATATGCGAATCAGCTGTTGTCCCGCTGCCAGTACAGTGGGCATGACAGGGTTGTGTCATACTAATGTTCGCGACACTCTGTCTACGTTGAGTTTCCTTCATATTATCCAACACAACTTGAACTTGGTAGTATAAAGTATCAAAAGAATTACGGACTTTTAACTGTTCATCCTTATCGAACTTCGATTCTTTTGCTAATATTTTTTCAATCTTTAATTGAACTGCGAAAAATGACTTCTTAACGTTATTCAACTCTTTAGTGCGAACTCGAAATTCTGTGTCATTGTCAATGCAATCTACCATGCGTTGGATATTATTAAGGGCGAGTTCACGCTCGAAAATTAATTGCTCAACTTCCATTGTGGTGAATAAGATAAAACGTAGTTTTAAATTGTAAATAGTTTATTGTATTGTATGTTTTTAGTTAGGTAGGTAAATGTAGTTTGTAAGTTTAAGTAAATGTCCTGTAGGCTAGTTATGTTAGGTTAAAATGTAAAATATGCTGAGGTAGGTAATGTGTATCGTATGTAATTAGGACAGTCGCAGACTTAATTAATTACACTTTTAGGTAATGCTAAATATTTAAGGGTGAGTACAGTACGAAAATACATGAACTGCTTAATAGATATATACCTATGGGTAAGTACGTAATACTAACCGCGAGATGGGAACTGCACGAAAATACAGGTTCCGCTCAATAAGTATGCATGTATGGGTAAGTAAGTACGAAAATACGGACCGCTGAATTGGGAACTGTACGAAAATACAGGAACCGCTTAAAACGTAATAAACTTTTAGTTTTGTACGAAAATACAAAATTGCTAAATAGTTCGCAAAATCTTAGTACGTAATACTAAGTGGAACAATAAATAACTAGTACGAAAATACTAATTAAATAAGAAATAATGTCATGTGCGTAATACATAAACACTATAAATATTTTGTGTGTAACTAGCCTTATTGAGATTGAAACGGATTCGCGACAGCGTGGCGCCTGCCTGGCGCGATGGACGGCACACCGCACGAAATATTATTAAACTAAGTTGAAAAATATCACTTGTTAAGTAAATGTATCGTTGTTTATCGCAAATATACGATGTAAAATCACTGTACGCAATGGTATTATCGAAAAATAATAACGCTAATTGCATAAAAGTGTTGCATGAAAGTTGTAAAATGGCGGTAGGATCCGCGCTTGTTGAACAAAATAAACTATCGAAAAATAGTTTTTAGTATGAATAACCAGCACAAATCAAGTTTTGAATTTAATTATGATCCAGGTTCGAATGGACCAAAACTTGTGTTGGAGAAATAACTGTATCAACCACGTACCTGGTGCTCCTCGTATGTCCTCGTCGCTGGGGCCCCAGGAGTGGTAGCTGGTTGCTGTTGGATCACAAATCCTCTCTAGATGAGCACTGGCTATGGTTTTAAATAGTTCACAGATCGATTTTGGGATTTGCTTTGGTTTTATGAATATTTAACGAATTATGGTGCGGTGATGCACGCTGCGCGCTCGCGATCGGAACGGTAGTTCTCTATTCTGACGTTAGAGCACTTGATAGCAGCACTGTCTATAGCAAAGCGCTGCGATTCGTTTTACGAAGGATTGCAGTTATTGTGGCCGATACAGTTTCAATTTAAATTAAGAATTAAAGAAAAGAAAATGATTTGTGCTAGCGTTAATACTATACACAACTTGTTCAATGTACGGAACAATGACCCTATTAATAATGGTACATACGTGGGGTGTCAGATCCTTCCATTGGATCATGGTGTGAACGAGATTTCCTCTGTGACATAGTTGGAGTCCAATAGAGACTTAAACCTGCCCCCATTAATAATTGAGCTGTGGCCACAGCCCAAAATGGCAATTGTCCATTTTTATGTGTTATGATAATGAAGTCGACTATAAATAAATATGATAAAGTATGTACCAAAAATGATGAGTTAAATAAAAATGAAAGTACGCCGGCGCCGGGCGAATTATGATATTTGATTACCTCGTAGGTGGTGTGAAATGTGTATAGTGTACCAATAGTGTAATTATGAAAATGAAGTTTATAACGAAACGAGCAAGAGTTGGAATTAAAGTGTAGAAAATAAATATATGTGAATGAATATTGTTATTGACACAAGATAATTTAGGTAAGAATATTGAGAGATAGGAATATTACAAAATAGGAGGTTATGTGATAAAAAGAAAAGGTTTGAGGATATTTATATTAGGAAGATGATGAATGATTATAATTTGATTAAAAAAGTTGAGAGAAAGAATATTTCTTTTTAATGTAAAAAGTAATGAAAAGAAAATTGTTTTTTTTTAAGACAATGAAAGTTAGAACGCGTAAAACTTTGTTTTATTTTATGTTAGCGAAAAGTTATTAGGAAACAAAGAGGTAATAAATAAATGAAAGAAAATAAGTAAGTGCATAATAAGAAAGTGAAGTGGTATTTTTGTTTGTTTTTTTATTTAGTTACCTTTTTCAACTGTTAAAAAAAAAAGGAAGGATTTTTTTTTTGGGAAAAAAGTTTATTTGTACCAAATATGAGTCTGTGCAATCTTTACAAGTATGTGTAACAAACAAGTAGTTTTGTTTTAAATTAATGTGAAATTAGAATATGAATGTTTAAATTAGGTAACTATGTTAGGAATGTAAGATTAGCACTTGGTTGTCACCAACAGAGACATTAGTATCAAAACAATTTAAGTTTCACTGAATTTGAAATATTTAGTCAGCTGCAAATGTTTTTAAAAATAAAATATATTGCAAATGTATTGAGTTTGAAATAATTGTTATAAAATTGATAACAATTTGCTATGTTTTTAAAGATTGTATACGAAAAGATTACGTAAATTACATTTTAGATGTTCAAAAGCGTTAAAAAAAATATTATCACCCTACATAACTAACAATTAGTATACACCTAGTTAGATTTTTTAAATTGTATTTCATTCTGGCATAGATATTTTATTTAAATTAAGTTATTTACTATATACCTAATGATTCAATTTTAGAGTTACACCATTTAGGTTTCGTCTAGAATTTTCTGTTTCTTTTACAAAATGTTTTGGATTTGTTTTAATAAATAACGATGAAATTTTAAATTCTAGTAAAATTTACATTAATTTTATGTTCTTTTTTGTGTTCTTTTATTATTTAAATGGTGAAATAGCACTTTATGTTTTAATAAACTAGTGAACTGGTTTGGAATTTGGATATTAGAGAGTGGATTGGATTTTATACTGTTATTTATACTTTGGCATACATAATAGAAAAACAACTTAACTTTTATTTTGTTTGTAAAGACCAAACAATTTTCTTTAGTGCAAAAATATAAATTGGGAAATCGTTTCTTAAGTAATTGTTTTTTTTTTTCAAATTGTTGGTGTTAAAGTGTTAGGTACAAGCAGTTTATTATAATATGAGATATGTTTTTATTTTTTTGTATTGTTTAGTAAGTACTTAATTGTAAAAAAAAATATTAATCTACTTGTATTTTTTTTTTCTTTTAGGGGGGAGGTGTAGTGTGTGTACTAATTAATATGTACTTACACACACTCATCTCTCCTCATAATATATAAGCGCATGCAGCGCACCAATAAACAGTGATTGATCGCAGTCATTTACTTTTATTTCACGTCTCCTGGTCGCCTCCTTGCATCATTTTTACACAAATAATTAATGTCAAAACAATAATTTTTAATTAAATCTCTAATAAAATTATTGTCTCTCGTCCATATGTTTTGTACGTGTATGAAACATTGCATTTGACTCAATTTTATTGCAGATTGGTTATCATTAAATAGTTTTATCTTACAATCAATACCTAAACTTTCAGTAAGAAAAGATTTCAAAAACATAGCCTCGTTGCAAGCATCTGTCATACGATTCGGCATACAAGCTCGCGGGGTGGGGTGAGGTAATTGATTCTAGGGCGGGAAGTGTCCTTTCTGTACGTAGTACTTATATCTATTCTGTGCTCGCGGTGTGCTATCCGCGGTTTGAACGGTTTACTATTAAGAGAGCGCCATGTACTCAGCTTCAGTGCTGGACAATGCCACCGTCCTTTGCACGCCTATGAACGTATGAACGCCTGTCAATTTCATTAGCAGCCCAATCTGCATCTGCATAGCCAGCAACATCTAGACCGCCTGGTTCAAAAGCTTAAGAATAATGAATGAATTATACCTTTCAGATATCTAAGTACTCTTTTGGCCGCTTTCCAGTGTTCTTCCGAGTAGCATTCGTTGAACTGGCTCAACACGCTAACTGCATGTGTTATATCAGGCATGGAACAGACTGCAACATACATTAAGCAATAGCATCCTATTAAGTTTCTGTAGTCATATTTAGAGTCTTTTACATTCCCTTTTTTCAACTTGGATCCCGCTTCCATAGGAGTCGCAGCTGCTTTGCATCCAGACATATTAAATTTCTTAAGAACTTTTTCTATATAACAGGATTGATCCAAATAAATATTTCCGTGATTTCTTGAGATTCTCATGCCCAGAATTTGATGGGCAGAACCTAGGTTTGATTTTAAATTCTTTAATGAGATTCTTCTTAATGGATTCTTTCTCACGTGAAACATCTGAATAAAATAAAATTATATCATCGACATAAAGGGCAATAATAATCAAATCCTCCCCTTGTCCTTTATAAAACACACATGTTTCAGATGACATTCTTTTAAATTGAAGTTTATTTATCAAAACTGCATTTATCTCTTCATACCCTGGTATGCTTCGCATATACTTCTAAATAATATCTATATATCGCGTATATACTTCGCAGCCTGTTTCAGACCATAAATGGCATTATGCAATTTATATACTTTGTTTTCCTGACCTTTTATCTTAAAACATTCTGGTTGCTCCATTAATACATTTTCATGCAAATCACCATTCAAAAAGGCAGTTTTCACATCCATATGATCTATATACATATTATATTTTGCTGCTTTTGCTAGTAATAATCGTATAGTCGAATACCTTACAACTGGCGAAAAGGTCTCATAGTAGTCAATACTCTTTGTACCCTGTACGTGTACCCTCTTGCTATCAACCGAGCTTTATATTTTATTATTTGACCATCTAAACCCATTTTCTTATTAGGTACCCATTTACATTTCACATATTTTTGCCCTTCTTGCGGGTCCACAAGAGTCCATCTTTTATTAGAAATAAAGGATGAATACTCATCTTGCATAGCCTCCATCCATTGAGCAGCCTCACTGCCATTCAGAGCTTTACCGTCTCCGGCTCATCGTTCCTTGCATTCCGGCTCAGCCAGCCAAACTGCCATTGCCATTCCATTGGCATCCTCGAAGACCGTTGTGCTTGAATCTTCAGAATCAGTTGGCGAGGACCCTGGAATACAAGTTTCATCCGCCGGATCATCTGCATCGTATGATTCACTAAAATTAAAAATCGTTTCCCTACGTATTCGTCTTTGTTTGTCATCAGACTGCGGTGAAGCCTCACTATTAGTATCAGATATGTTGCCATTTATGCCAACAAGTACATAAATCACTCTTAATATCCGAGTTTTCTATTGGTAAATAAACTGTGTATGTGTATTATTATCATTTGTCAAACTATTTTTCCAAAACGATTTTCAATTAATATCACATTCCTTGCTTTTATACAATGCTCAGGACTGGATGGATCTATTAGCCGATACCCTTTGCTATTATCACAATATCCCACAAAGATTTTTGATCAAACTTCTTTGTATTTGTTTTTAAGCATAGGCTATACATCCAAATATACATAAATGTGAAACATTTACTTTTTTGTTGCTCCATTTTTCCTCCGATGTCATTCCCATTAGAGCCTTGGTCGATGATATGTTCTTGAGATATACTGAGCTGTGTTTACAGCCTCAGCCCAAAACTCCCTGCCTAAGCCAGGGTCCCACAGCATGAAGCGAGCTTTCTCAACAATTGTTCGGTTGGCCCGCTCCGCTATACCATTCTGCTATTACTATGCGGGATGGTAGTCTGATGCCGGATCCCATGAGTTTGCAGAAAGTCCTGTAAAGCACGATTCACGTATTCACCGCCATTCTCACTTCTAATACATTTTATTTTCTTGTTTGTCTCATTCTCAACAAGTAGTTTAAAATATTAAAATTTTTCAAACGCCTCCTGTTATGTTTTAAGAAATAAATGAATGTTTTTCTTGAAAAAATATCTATAAATGTTAGAAAATAACGAGCTCCATTAAAAAAAATTATAGGACCACATAAATCAGTATGAACCAGAACTAATACCTCTTTGCACCTATTTATAGAATTTTTGGAAAAAGCAACTTTGTTTGCCTTCCTTGCAAGCAACACACAACTTATAATTTCATTAAAAAATTAATACCAGATACCATAACTTTCATGACTGTCATACCCCTCGAGTTTAGATGTTCCAGCCTCCTATGCCAAACCTCTTGTGAAGCCATGCAGCTGTCAGCAGATCCGCTGACCTCTTCGCTCTTCACACCGCGTGCAGCCGTCAGCTGATCCGCTGGTCACCTTGCTGTCACCACTCTCCACATCCTGGGGTTCCATGCCACTCTCCAAAGCTGTATAACTCAAGGCAAAACCTAATGTGTCTAGTTACTGTTGATAGACACTATTTACATATGTAGCTACAGTCTCATTTTATCAATAATTTTACACTGTTTAATATTAAAAACAAATTGATAAACTTTTCTAAAAAGTTAACTGACAACAGATTTACAGATAGATTAGAAACATAATGAACATTACTAATAGTTTTTACACAATCTTTTAAATGTACCCTAACACTTCCACAACCTACGGACGATAGTCTCTCTCCGTTAGCAACATTTACTTCCAGCGAGTCTATTGTTCTGAAGTCGAACATCACGCTCCTGTCACATGTTACACATGTGATACCACACATCATTCCGAAGACTGACCGATAGTGCCAACACCAGCGCCTTCTCTTTGGGCGAAGAGCTATTTTTTTAAAGGTTTCTTATCTTATTACCATAGTTATTCTTGGGGAAATCCTTCTTGAGATGACCGGATTTCTTGCACTTGAACAAACATTTAGGTCCACTTTGACGTTTCCTGGCAACAAGCGCTGACTCTTCGTGCATGCCTTCATGTCTGTCATCACGTCGCTGAGATTCCTGGAGTAACTCCTCTCTCGGGGGAGCCTCACCTCTAGAGAGCGCGTCCCCAAGGTGGCGGATAGGGGAATGCCCACTGGGCGTCTAGCAAGAGGCGTCTGGAGGGTAGGAGCGAAATAAAATAGTTTCCGCGGACCAACAGGCCGGAGATGGACACTCCGATATCAAACCCCTGCATAGAGCTTCTTCAACATATATGAAGGCGAGGTCTGTGTAGTGCTGTGCGCTTAGGCTGGAGTGCACAGTAGGGATGGTGGCGGATGAGACCTATATAGGACCAACGGCAGCGCCCACACCTTAGTATAAGATACAGTCTTGGTGTCAGGTGACAACCGGCTGTAAAACTTAAGTCAATATATCTTCTCCTCGTTAAATATGAATAAAGGCAAAATAAGAACTATGTTAACTGCTAGGGCGTACCCCGGAAGCGACGATGATGCTGGTAATGTGAAATATGCGAACACCGAAGATTATACTAAGGCGTCCCCCGTAGGCGACGAAAGAAAGGACAAACATGCCAAGAGGCATGTGCATACTGAACAATCGAAAATCAGACTTGCCACGTGGAATTTGGGAACTCTTACTGGACGCAGCCAGGAACTAGCAAAAGTACTGCAGGCGCGACAAATTAATATATGCTGCCTACAGGAGACCAAATGGAAAGGTTCAAAGTCAAGGGATCTAGGACTTGGATACCAGCTTCTATACTGCGGCACTACCACTGGCCGAAATGGAGTAGCTATAGTACTGGATGCAAACCTCAAACATCGCATAATTAATATCGATAGAAGAAGTGACCGCCTCATTGCAATAAAATTGGCTATGGATAACCAAACATCTCTGAATATTATCTCAGTGTATGCACCACAAACCGGATGTACCGATAGTGAGAAACATATATTTTGGGATGAGTTTGATGATCTGCTCAACTCAATTTCCCCTGAAGAATCGAAATACATTGGAGGAGATTTGAATGGGCATGTAGGTCAATACAACCTGGCCTATAGAGATGTAATGGGAAAGTTTGGGTACGGATCAATCAACAAGGCCGGTGAACAAATTTTAGATTTCTGCACAAGACATAACCTGGCCATAATCAATACATTCTTCAACAAGAAAGCTGACCATTTAATTACTTACAAAAGTGGAAAAAAGCAATCCCAGATAGATTTCATCCTTGCCAATAGGAAATTGCTCAAAACTTTTAAAAATTGTAAGGTAATACCCGGTGAGGCACTTTCCACACAGCATAGAATCTTAGTCAGTTGCATTAAATTGCCCAAACCTCTGTAACACTCTCAAAATAATACCCCAAGAATAAAGTGGCATCTATTGAACACTGAAAAAGGGACCGAACTGAAAAGTAAACTCCAAAACGTATTGATCGAAGATATGGAAAATGACAGCATCACGGCTGAGGATATGTGGTCCAAATTTGAGAGCTTCTGCAAAAAGAAGGCCGAAACAGCACTTGGAGTTTCTAAAGGTGGGCTGAGCAATAATAAAGACCCCACATGGTGGAATCAAGAAGTCAAAGACTCCATTAAAATCAAGAAGGAGAATTTCAAGCAGTGGCAGAACTCTGGGCTTGAAGAAGATCACATGCAATACAAAACAGCTAAAAAGTCGGCCAAACGTCGAGTAGCACAAAGCAGAGCGAACTCGCGGAACTCTTTCTATTCTAAGCTTGAACATGCTACTTATGATAAGGAAATATTCAAACTTGCGAAAAATCGACATAAAACAGGCTTAGATATCAAAATTAATAAATATATTAAGGACAATAAAGGACATATACTGACACAGAATGATAAAATCAACGACAGCTGGAGCCAATATTACCAAAATTTACTTAACTAAGAATACCCGAGTCAACCAATGAAGGACATCCCAAAGACAACAGGACCCTTAGAAGAAATAAGCATAGAGGAAGTAAGGATGGCGGTAAGGAAAATGAAGAACCATAAAGCTGTAGGACCCGACAACGTTCCAGCAGATCTGTGGAAACAGATGGGACCCATTGCTATAGAATGGCTCACAAAGCTCTTTAATGCCATCCTATTTTCAGCTGAGATACCCGAGTCGTGGCGACATAGTTATCTAGTGCCTTTTTATAAAAACAAGGGGGACGTCAGTAACTGTGGGAATTATAGGGGTATTAAACTTACTTCACATACATTGAAAATTTGGGAGCGGGTCCTTAACCGGCGTCTTGGTCAACTTGTGTCCATATCCGAAAATCAATATGGTTTCGTGTCGGGAAGATCCACGACGGATGCAATAAACACAATAAGAATACTAATGGAAAAACACCGAGCAAGCAAGGAGGACCTCCACATGGTGTTCATAGACCTTGAGAAGGCCTTCGACAGAATACCGCGAAGATTGGTCTGGCAGGCTATGAGGGCGCAACTAATACCAGAACATTACATCAGCCTAGTGCAGAATATGTATAGCCGCATCAGTACGTAAGTGAGAAGCCTGGCGGGACTCAGCAAGCCCTTCGCGATGAACGTAGGGGTTCATCAGGGATCGGCGCTTAGTCCATTCCTTTTCAATCTGTCCATGGACTATCTCACAAAACATATCCAGACCCGGCTACCATGGTGCATGTTATATGCGGACGATATTGTCCTGATAGATAAATGTCCTGCGAGCCTACAAACAACTTTCCAGGCTTGGAAAGAAGCACTTGAATGTAAAGGACTCCGCATTAGCAGAGACAAAACGGAATACCTTAAGTGTAGCTTTAGCGAACGATCAACGAGGATGGCCAACTCGGGTATTTCAGTTGATGGACAGCCGTTGCCCAGGGTGGATCAGTTTAAATATCTTGGATCGATGCTTACCGCAAACGCCAACATAGATGCAGACGTGACCCACAGAGTCAACGCGGCGTGGCTTAAATGGAGAACACTCTCAGGGGTGCTATGCGATTCTCAGATGCCAATACAACTAAAGGGCAAAGTTTACAAAACTGCCGTAAGGTTTTAATAAATCTGAGTGCTCACATTAATCAAGAGACATTGAAGTGAGTGAATGGGGAATGTCCGAAAAAAATCAAATTGGCTGAATATTTTTTCATAGGTAGGAATAAGCTTCCTTAGTAATAGAAAAAAAATCGGAATTATCGGTTGTGTGAAAAAATTTAAAAAAATTAAAGTCTCTTCGACTTCACAAATGTAGGAAAGTAACAGCAGAATGGAGATTATACCTTTGCCAACAACTGCCACTATGACAACAAGAATGAAAAAAAACGGTCAAAAAACACCATGAACAGAAGATGCACACAAATGAAATGAAGATGCTACGGTGGGCTGCCGGGGTAACTAGGCTTGATAAGGTGCGAAATGAGTACATTAGAGGGTCCTTCAAAGTCGCGCCAATTACTGACAAAATGATCGAAAGTCGCTTGCGGTGGTATAGACATGTGATGAGGCGGGATGAACACTACATTGTCAAAAAAGCTTTAGCAATCCCAGATAAGAAAAAAGGCAGAGGCCGCCCACAGACTACGTGGTGGACAACCGTTGCAAAAGATATGGAACGGGCCCAGTTAGATGCATGTACAACCCAGGACAGACTCTCTTGGCGCCTTAAAACGAGGAGAGCCGATCCCAAATAATGGGAAAAGGCACGGAAGAAGAAGAAGATACAAGCAGGCACAAGTGAACAGTGGCAAGCGAACAACAGAGTAGGAAACAGTGTTGCCAGATGAATGACATTGACATATTTTCGTTTACAGACCTAACATCGTTTCCATTTTGGATAACAAAGTTTCCATTTTGGATAACAAATTGTCAAACATTCGTCCGCAGCTTTTGTACTTAAATCACAAAAATTAAATACCTACTTAAATACTTTTAAATACTTTTCCTTTAACTTTTGAAATCACAGTCAAGTAGAATTTTTCCTATGTTACTCGCATTTCATTATCTGTTATAATATAAATAAACCATTTTAACTTATTTCGAGAGGTTTGTAGATGTTTCCCTGTAACATTATTATAATAGAATTAATTAAGAATGTTGCTCTTGGTTTACCTACCATCTAATCAATCATCAATTTCTTTCTTTTTATCAGCAAATAGTTATACATTAACGAAAGTAAATTACTCAGTCAAGAATTGTGTACGAACGAAGTAGGGTGTTACTCATTTGAAGTTTTTTCTTATTTATTGACAATATAATTGATAATGGTGGAAAGCAAAATGCACCCAGAGTTTTTATTAGACAATAGCATAGACTATGACACCAAATCTTTCCTATTGCCTTTGGATTACTTGCAAAATACAAGTTTTCTTCGCAAGTACAGTTTACGTCACGATTTCATCTCTCCAAACAGTTGGACTTCTTATATATTTTTAGCGATCGGCATCATAATGTATTGGTTGACTTTATATTTCACAACTGACTTGATTTATCAAAAAGATAAACTTTATGAAATTGCATTTGGCCAAACGAAAAATCCCTTTCTTTATTTATTGTTTGCACTTAATTTTATTTTGTTTATCACAAATGTGATGAATACAAACAATAACGTGAAAGTGATTTTGAAGTTACAAAGTGCTAAAAGAGCGATACGATATTCAAAGAAAAGTTTCAGACGTTTAACTTGCTGCAACTGGATCCGTGTCGGGTTGTTTTTACTTAACATGATCATTATACAACTTTTAGTAATCTGTGGCATTGGGATAAGTTGGTTAATCTACACGATGCTTACCCATTACAATTTGACGTTTCTCATTATCACACAAATATATGTAGTTGGAATGATACAATTATTAGGGGCTCTCATGAAGAAATGGATTGTTGAAATGAGGATGTGTATCAAAAACTCTGAAATACCAACAGCAGTTAATAATTTAGAAAGTAGATGGCGGTGGAAAATGTTGTACAAAGCATACTGTGACATAATTGAATCTTTTGATGTTTTGAAAAAGGTGTCTGCTGTTACGGTAAGATATTATTAAGAACACGAAAAACTCAAAACCGAATTTAAATAGTTATTAAAATTTAAATCGATTATTGGAAGATCCTTAAAGCTATCTGGCAAATTGTTGTAAATGGTCTTTGGCACACATGGCATAGCAATTCTTCCGATATTTCGCCGAGTGTAGGACAGTTACTAGTACTAGTCTGCGAGGATAACTGAAGCTTCTTTGAGTTAGATCACTCGATTGAAAGAACCTTAGACCATTTTGCTTGACATATAAAGCTACTTCTAATATATAAAAGCAGGGTAGCGTTAGCATGTAAAATACGGCTTACACGATGTGTCTGATGTCAAATTGCATATGGCTCTGATGTATCGTTTTTGAGCAATGAATAGTCTTTTGATGTCAGTACCATTTCCCCAAATTAAAATACCGTATCTTAATATCGATTCAACATATGCGAAATAGGCTGTATTAGCCGTATGGACGTTAGCAATTATTGTTAATTTATACAAAGCGAATGCAAAACTATTTACCCTATTGAACACTTTATCTATGTGTTCCTTCCATGTCAATTTCGAGCCAATTATTAAACGTTCGAAAATTCCGTAGAATTTGTCAATTGTTAACAATATTAATTATTTGATTTTTAAAGTATTTAAATTAATTATATTTGTTTTTGATAAGTTATTTCTAAGATTGTTATTATTAAGCCATTTAATTATTAATATTAACGTAGTAGTTAGTCAGTTTTATGTTGGTTTAAGGAAGGGTTTTGTCAGTTGATATTATAACGGAAACGTCAGCTGCAAAAAGTACAGATTTATGATTTATTTGGTAAAGTCATTTATGTGTAGAAGAAGTAATAAAGGGCCAAGAACACTTATGGAACACCGAAACTATTATGTTTAAATTCGGATCTGTATGTTTGAACTGTTTTATTTGAATCAATTTGGGTTATTTCTACACATTGGGTTCTGTTTGAGAGATATGACTTTAACCAATAGAGACCAGGACCTCTAATCTCGCAACGATCCAGTTTTTTCAGCAACCCATCTTGTGGAACGCGGTGGAACGCTTTCAACATATCAAGGAATAACACAGTTGTGTTATTTTTTATTGTTCATACTTTGCAATAATTTATTAACAAGATCAAAAGCTGCATACGTCGTCAATTTGTTTTTTTGAAATCCTCATTGGCTTTGTTTTATGATATTATATTTGTTGAAAAATGTAAGCAACTGATAATGCATACCTAGATTTTTCAAATATATAAGAATATATTGGAAATAAATATTGCTATTTGTCGAAAATTGTCCACATTACATTTGTCACCCTTTTTATATAACGGTTTTATAACTGATTATTTTGGTAAACAAGAGACGCTTGAGAAGTATCCATATTGCTACGTCTACACTAGTTCGCTTTCATGTTCATCTTGCGCTTTCATCTTATTCATGCCTGAAGCGCAGAATATATTTATATATATTCTGTGCGGGAGTGTCTTTTCTGTACGTAGTACTTATGTACTACGTAGTCTACGTACAGAAAAAACACTCCCGGCTCGCCTTAGGATCAAATACCTCACCCTGCCTCACGAGTTTGTATGCCGAATCGTATGCTCGTTTAGTCGTGGTTGTCAACTGTAATTTTTTTTTGTTATCAAAGCAATGCGTCGTAACTTTTTAGTCGTATTTGTCAACTGTCAAGTATCGTATTGCTATGTCTACACCAGTTCGCTTTCATGTTCATCTTACGCTCTTATCTGATTCATGCCTGAAGCACAGAAGAGATATAAGTACTTCGTACAGAGAAGACGCTCCCCGCCCCACCTTAGGAACAATTACCTGACCCCAACCCGCGAGTACGTATGCCGAATCATATGCTCGTTTAGTCGTGGTTGTCAACTGTCAACTTATTTTGTTATTCAAAGCAATGCGTCGTAACTTTTTAGTCGTGTTTGTCAACGTCAACTCGAATTATGAATTGAACGCCGCTCATACAGTACAAACTGCACGGTGGCCCTAGACTTATACACACAGTTGCGCGTATGTCCGGGGTGAGCCTGAAGGCGTAAGCAAGGCGTAAGCCCTAGAGTTTTCATAGGAACGTCCAAAGAATTGCAAGCGCTTTACACAAGACGAATTGAACTTTGTGTTTTATGTCAGCGAAATTTTATTCTTATTTATTACAGACTACATTATTCACTTTGGCGTGTTTCTTCATGGTTATGGGTTCTTTACAAAGTCTAATTGAATTTAAAAAGTTGGTGTCAGCCGACTCAGCATATAGTGTAAGTAGCGTTTAATACTAAGTTGCCCAAATTAATTCCAGTCTCGCACTTTTCCAAAGCTCTATCCATCGCAACGTTGGTCTTTTAGGATTCGGACCCTGAATGACGCCGAGGACGGAGCCCAACTTTTATTTACTTCATTTAGGAACAGAATCTTAGCACTGCACAACCAACCTAACTTGGGTCCCTGACATGTTGTATGGTATGCCCCGAAGGAATAAAAGATATTGGTTGAAAATTACTGGGACTTTATTTTTTGGTTATATCGATTAGCTCAACAGAAAGACTCCGGCGTATTACCGTCATCTGTTTATATAGGTTTGTAACAGCGCCCGCTGTTCCGACAGTAGGCGAACCAGGCGCTGCTAAACTGCATGAATATTTTATTTCGTTATTGTGATAAGCAAGCCGTCACATAGATGGCGCTGTTTTACACTGATTTATCAAAAAGACAATCTTTATGAGACGTCTTTTGGCCAAATGAAAAATATCTATCTTTGTTCATTGTTTGCACTTAATGTTATTTTATTTATCGCAAATGTGATGAATACAGACAATAATGTTAAAGTAATTTTGAAATTGCAAAGTGCAAAAAGAGCGATACGATTTGCAAAGAAAAGCTTCATGCGTTTAACTTGCATCAACTGGATACGTGTCGGGTTGTTTTTACTTAACATGATCATTATACAAATTTTAGTAATCAGTGGTATTGGGATACATTGGTTTATATATACATTGCTTAGCCAATACAATATTATGTTTCTCATTATAACACAAATATACGTAGTTGGCATGATTAAATTGTTGGAAGCTCTAATGAAGAAATGGATTGTTGAAATGAAGATATGTATCAAAAAAGCAACAGCAGTAAATAATTTAGAAAATAAATGGCGGTGGAAAATGTTATATAAAGCATACTGTGACATTATTGAATCTTTTGATGCTTTGAAAAAGGCGTCTGCTGTTACGGTAAGATATCAGCCCCCCTACTCAAATGGCCACTTTTCTATTTGTTCGCTAACTTAAAGCTTCAAAATAAGCAATTAAACGATCAAGTGAATCAAGTCACACGTCGAATGTTTATGTAAATCACAGACATTGTTATATTGTATGCAACTGACAAGCCTACGACACGTAATTTTGGAGTTTAGGGCTTATTTTTAATTTGTAAGTTAGCGAACGAATAGAAAATTGGCCATTTGAGTAGCCCCCCTGGAATAGGATAAACTCAAAACCGAGTTTAGATAAATTATTCCGACACTTTTTCTGTGATTCACACATATCAGTGAAATCACAGTTTCGGCACAGTAGTTTAGTGGGATGTTGGAAGTGAAAATGGCATTTATTTTGAAGTCTAACACGATACGGTGGACACTATTCAAGCCCTAAAGGACTGAAATGTGGGTTCAAATTTTTAGTGGAAAATTAATACGGGAACGGGAACGAACAGCGGGATATAGATATCATACTAATATTATAAATATAATAAGTTTAATGTTTTTATGTTTAGATCACTCAATCACTGAACGGATTTGGAGTGGCACACAGAAACTTTTTATCTCGGATTAGGGTTCCTTAGGGATTTTCCGAATGTTCCCGAGGACGAAGTCGCAGGCAAAAGCTAGTTTCATAAATTCTATATAAACATGCGTTCACTGACACTGAGAGAAACAATGGGTAATGCATCAATATCAGAGTGTGCACGAGCTAGGTATACATTGAATTTCGGTGCGCCACCCGCACCCGCCGCCGCCGCCGGTGCCTGAAAGCATTTCATGCACCGCGCGACATTTAACCTTATAGTTTTTTCAACTAAATTAGTCGGATATTTACCACAATACCATACCAGTCGCGCGTATACTAAATATTACCACTACCGTTACACCATATCATTCTAGTTGCGTCTCTATATTTTAATTTATCATAGTTTACCATTGTTTTATATTTACCGCATGTTTAGAATAATCTTTAGTATTTTTCCATTACCAGTGACTTACAATGACACCAACCTCCGTTTCCTTAGTGTGCGCAGTCTAGCGCGTACAGACTGCCTGTATTATGAGTTTGCACGGTTACGTGTAGTAAACTTAAAGCAATTTTGTATACAATTTGGCACAACGCTTCTGGTGGTAACTACACTGAACTACGTTTTCATTCAAATGTTAACTACAGTTGCTATCAAATATAGTCAGCGTTTACTTATAAACACTTATAGTCATTTTAATATATGCCATAGTTATGGCAGAAATGCTTATAAAACTCGATTAAAAGAAATTGTAATCAATAGACATTTAAATAAATGAACAATGAAAGAAATTAAAATAGACGCTTGAGAAGTATTCGTATTGCTACATCTACACAGTCCGCTTCACTTTCATCTTGCACTTACATCTGTTTTATGCCTGAAAACGCAAACCCTATACTTCTTATAGGAACGTCAAAAGTGTTGCAAGCGCTTGACACAAAACGAATTATACGTTTAAGAAAGGTTGAAGACTTGAAAGCGCAACTGGAAGTAGCCAGCCCCCCTAGCATGACCAACGAAACGCAATATGATATAGCGATTTATCACGTTAAACTTTAGAGCAACACGGGCTTAGATGTGGCTCCCGGTACGGAAGCCCGTGTTGCTCTAAGCGTTTAACTGACAAAAGACGGTGGATATTTTGACAGTAGAGTGTCTATAAAATGCTATATCACGCGATATATATCGTGTTTTGTCGGTTATGCTAGGGAGGCTGTTTAAGTTTTTATGTGAGGGAAATTTTATTCTTATTACAGACTACATTATTCACTTTGGCGTGTTTCCTTATGGTCATGAGTTTTTTACAAAATGTAATTGAACTTGAAAATTTTGTGTCAGCCGAATCAACATATAGTGTAAGTAGCGTTTAATACTAAGTTGCCCAAACTAATTCAAATACTTTAAATATTGACATAATATGACCACTCGCCAGCGCACTTTTACAAAGCTCTGTCCATCGCACAGAAATATAATTCTCTAACATCAATTGATAGAGTGAGAAAACTACTTGGCCGTGACCACGCTCTTCGGCAGTGGAGAGTCCAGTAATTATCCCACATAATATCCGGGCTGTGCCGTGTCCGGCCTGGGCCAAAGCTATGTCGGGCGTCTCTAATCTCTATGTTCTACATAAAGGACCAACATATTTTTTACTCCGAATCCTGAACGACGCCGATGATGGAGCTCAACTTTTATTTGTTTCACATGCAGAATCTTAGCACTGCAGGACCAACGTAACTTGGGCCCCGACACTTCACGGCCCTGATGTATAGATAAACCTTTAGGAATTATACACTTTCCAGCGTCGATATTATTTTATATTTCAATATACTTCCCGGTCTCCCCTAGGCATTCCACCGTTTCGATATTATTTTTTATATTTCAGTTTGCATCGTTGATTGCTAAATATGCAACATTTAGCTTCGCTCTAAAGTATTATTTGCTTGCCTGTAATTTGAGCATCGAATGCGAAAACCTATCTATGGCTGTCGATTCTGTCAATGTGGAATGTTTAATGGCATTGAAACTACAATCAAAGTCAGGTAATTCAAATTCTTGTTGTTGTACTGAATACTGCTTGTTTGCAATACTGAAATTATACATTACATAAGTAACAAACATACTAGCTGAACACTTCTTTAGCATATTCTTTTCCTACATACAACCGGGTAAGTACCTACTTGGTCATCAATTCGACTAACCTGGGGGTCAAGTCTGCGAATGTTTTAGTCAAAATCGTAGTGAAATGGTGTTCTATTGGTAATGCTTTTTGGTACAGTTCTTGTTTCTTAAACCCAAAATCAAGACAATATGTTTCCGTTTTGGGTTTAAGAAACACAATGTGTTTCAGTTTTGGGTTTAAGAAACAAGAACCGTGTCAAAAAGCATTACCATTCTAACGATATTGTACTATGATTTTGACAAAAACATTAGCAGACTTAACCCCCTAATGTAGGGCCCCCAAGACGGTCAATCGGTTAACCTCAAATCGTTAATGCTCCGTCAAACCGTACCACGCAATTTGGTTTGGCACGCTGAGATGTGACGTAGTATGGCTGCGAATAAAGGTCATAATTTCATTGCATTTGTTGTTTATATATTTTATGATAAATAAAAACTACAATTTTGGACCACCCAACACAACCTCACACCATTAAATTGTAATTAAATACATTGAGTCCAAAATAAAGGCATTTGATCAAACCAAACGGGTCGTGAAAACGATCAAGCCTGTCAAACGTGAACAAAAACAAAGTTTGTGTTTGATCCAACCGTTTGACCGTCTCGGGGGCTCAAGTGACGATAAAGCCCGCCGGTAACGATCAATTGCGATTGTCAATTTTTCCGTCAATGCCATTGTTGGAGCAATTGACAATCGCTTCAATTGCACGCGTAAACGATCAATTTTTCCGTCAATGGGCGCCAATTGCGGAAAAATTGACAATCGCAATTGATCGTTACCGGTGGGCTTAAGGCTAATAAAGATGGAAGCGCCCTTGCACTTCATCCGGAACCCGCCACAGAAGGACTAATCTCGCTGTCAGAATGCCACAACTGTAGGTACCATTGGCAACAGCGTCGCTTAACCACTGCTAAGGTTAAAATCGCTTGCACGCCGCACCCGCTGTTACATACGTTTAGTTCGTGCAGGGGCGATACGCGCGCACACGATTTTTGTTGCAAACTGGTTAAGCAACGCTGTTGCCCATAGCACCTACTAGTAGATCACTCCAACTACAAGAAAACTGTTAGTATTTAGAACTGCTAACGCAATATGCTAAATACACGTCCAGCTATTTCTTGTGGTCATTTATTTTTCCAATTTATACATAAATGCTTCTTTGGACATAGAATTAAGTGTCCATGTCCATCAGATTTTTAATGTTCCCACTGCTGGGGCAACAGCCTTTATGGGTGGATAAGGAGGACGGGCCATAATCTACCACGCGGGATTGGTGGGTGTTAACGACTGTAAATTCAGCCAGGATCAACGGCTTAAGGCGTGAAAGACACAGAAGCGACGCAGCACGGATACGGCGGCGATACGGTGCAGATGTTAGACGGTCGGCAAAGGAAATACACGTATCGCCCTTCGAAATGTAAGGTATCGCCGCCGTATCTGCGCATTATCTCCGCCGCATCTCTTCTGTGTATTTCACGTCTAACGTGCCTTCTGAATCACGAAGGAGCTTTGGTCACCCATCCCTTACGCGTTCATTAGACATGAAATAAAACACTTTTTAACGGATACTAGCGCGGTTTTATCGAGTCAAGTCAAGTCAAAGTCAAATATAGCTTTATTCAAATAAAATTAATTATTAAGTACTTTTGAATCTATGAAAATAACTAAAATATACTAACCTTGCCGTTTCAGTATCAGTTAAAAGCCTTATTTTCTTAACAGCGAATGCCCTTTTAATTATTGATAGTACTTTGGTATTTATAGTTGCTATTTGGTTTGATTTTTTATTTTCCCGACGTTTCAGCACCTTTGCAACTGCCGTGGTTACAAGGGACTGAAATAGACTCAAAAATTAAACCAAATACCAAAGTACTTTCAATAAAACCGCGCTAGTATCCGTCCGGAGTACAAAAATATTTTCAATGCTGGCAGCTGAGCCCCACAATAGCAGTCCATAAGACATTACACTATGAAAATAACTAAAATATACTTAACCCGTTTCAATATCAGTTAAAAGCCTTATTTTCTTAACAGCGAAAGTACTTTCAATAAAACCGCGCTAGTATCCGTTAAAATGTGTTTTGTTTAATACTGTTTTGTTTGTTTTTTCAGTTGACCAAAAGAGGGTACTGAAGAACGTGCTGCGTGTTAACCGCCATCATTTCGCAAAAGTTAATCCCATTTCCTTATTCACCGTAGATGGGACTTTTCCATTGAAACTGGCCAGTTTCTGCACCACCTATGCAGTTGTATTGTTGCAGTTTCAAATACTGTAGCTAAGTTCAGTAATTTAAACATCATAGCATGAAGAAATGAAGCTAAACATCAATTTTTAAGTTCAGGTTAATTAGATCAACTAATTTCACTTAAGTCATGATTAAAAATATCATAATTATTATTAAGTACCTTCTCTTGATTTAACATAATGAGGTCACACATTATGATTACTATTGGCTTAGTTACTAGACAACTGTGTAATATGTCATAAATGTGTAGGCACATAGCTTTAGTAGGTTGCAGTTAGATGATTGAATTCAATCTTTATAATTTGTGCATGCCGTATGGCTGTGGAATTCTCTCCCAGAAGGTATCAGGAGAGCTCAAACTCTGATATCGTTTTGCGATCAAGTTAGAAATACATTTACTTTGTTCTACCTAATACACTATCGTATGTCCTCATATTTTCTTTCGCTTTAAGGATTATTCTTAAATCCTCTTTTTTATCTATATCTGACATCTCTTCCCATAATTGCACTTAAATCCTCTTCTTCTTATCACTTTATTACTCAAGATTGCATGGAAGAGATTGCTATTTAGCAAAAAGGCTGCCTTTTGTGTGCTTTATGTCTAATTTTGTATCTCATTGTAATATTTTCCTTTTTCGTGAGCAATAAAATGTTAATAATTATCATTAATTATAATTGTTTTAATTATTAGGAATGTAAAACTGACCTGTTTTGTTGAATTCTATAACAATATATTAATATATTCAATGACGCCTATCACTGTAATTAGCTTTAAATCAATCCTGAACTAAAGTTGTAAGGAGACTATAAATATCTAATACAGTATTAGGCCGCGAATACACCTGCAAGAACTTCTGCGAGAACTTACACTGACAGCCTGTCACACAGTAGCTTGTGAACGCGTGACAAACTGTCGCCAGTGCATTTGCTATTAGTTAACACTTGTAAGCTACTGTCTGACAGGCTGTGGGACACTTCTTGCAGAAGTTTTCTTGCAGGTGGAAACCCGGCCTTAGACACGAAATATCGGTAATGGTACTACAAGAGTGCCTTTAAGATAACTTCTTATACACCGTTAATTTTTAAGTACCTATATCTAAAAATGAAAAGGGGATTTCAGACCACGTAAATAAACAACTTTTACAATAGGGCCAACCACGGAATCGCGAAAAAAACCAGCTGTTCTAAACATTATAGTCGATGTTGTACTTTTCTATGGAACAGCTCATATTTTTTCGAGATTCCGTGGTTGGCCCTATAGTAAAAGTTGTTCATTCACGTTGTCTGAAATCCCCATTAAATTTTTAGATATACTTAAAAATTAACGGTGTATAGTATAGAGAAACCCAAACTGTAGTTTTTCATCGAAAGTATGATATTCGTTCGTAATAATTTCGTCACACCTAATAGCAAAGTGAGGAAAATAGTCTGTATAATTCTGCCATGTAAATCCAAAACACTCTAACTTAAGTAACAGTGTTTTGGTTTGATAGCGCTCACTTGATTTCTCTTACACCTATTTGCACTAAACTCAAGTTAAGCTTAGCTTAGGAACAGCCTAGAACAGCCGAGCTAAAATTGTTGTTTGCACTGACAGACTACGTCGTAACTTGGGCATCGCCTTGTTAAGAGAAGGAATGAACGAAGCGTTGGTTTATTTTATTTGGTAGGGTGATCAAAAAAGTCTAGTCATCAACTGTCAATTTACAAAACAGAAATCAAATCGCGGCAGTGTTGCCAATGGTACGGTAATTGCCGTATTATACGGTAATTGGGGTCAAAAATTAACTTTGGTACGACAGCCTATTACAAGTACGGTTATTTCATACGTTCTTATTATTTTATAAGTGAAGTAATTGTATTAGAATACGACAATTTTTGCGATTTTCCACCGAGTCGTTTAGTAATTAAATTATTTCAATGAATAATTCTAAGCTGTCTTTCATTTTTCAGCAAATATTTCTGTTTTTTGTCACAATTGACGCCCACAGACTATAACCACAGTTTAAGAATTCATAACAAAGGAATTTATTAAGCCTTGGGCGCTCGATATTGGGCTCGTAAGTTAAGAATAGCCTTAAGTGGATTTAAGAACGTCCTAAGGTTAGTGCAATGCAGTTTTTTGCTAATAATGTCTTAAGCTAGTTAGGAAATGACTTGGGCGATTCTTAAGTTTAGTGCAAATGGATGTTAGTGTTTCATCATCATCATCATATCAGCCGCACGACACCCACTGCTGGGTATAGGCCTCCCCCAAGGATTTCCACGACGATCGGTCCTGCGCTTCCCACATCCAGTGGCTTCCGGCAACCTTCACCAGATCGTCGGTCCACCTTGTCGGGGGCCTACCCACGGAGCGTCGTCCGGTGCGCGGTTGCCATTCAAGAACCTTTCCGCCCCAACGGCCATCGGTTCTTCTCGCTATGTGTCCAGCCCACTGCCACTTTAGCTGAGCAATCCTTCGACCACACACTCCTACTCATGGATCAGAGACGTAAAATGAGGCTCCAGAGTTCAGTAGATGCTAATCGTTATCGGCAGCTTAATAGACAGATATCTAAGTCTTTGTCGAGCGACGTGGTTGATTCGTCCAAGCGAGCGACCTTCGCCAATTTAATACGAATCGTATTAAAGAGGCCATCGAGCGGAACAAAGGCTCCAAAGTGTTCGCGAGAGATCTGTCTATTGGGCAAAGCCAGATAACGAAGCTGAAAACTGACGACGGACGCATCATCTCAGCAAAGCCTGAAATCCTGAGGGAGATCGAGAGTTTCTATAGGCAGTTATATTCCACGCAGACACCTGTTGAAAGCAAGACTAAAGACCCCAGAGCCAAGCTTACCCGACACTTTACCCAAGATATCCCGGACGTCAGCTTGTACGAGATTAGTATGGCTCTCAAACAGCTGAAAAACAACAAGGCGGCGGGCGACGACGGAATCACTACAGAACTTCTGAGAGCGGGTGGTAAGCCGATACTTAAAGTCCTCCAGAAGCTTTTCAATTCCGTCATCGTCGAGAGCAGAACGCCGAAGACATGGAACATAAGTGAGGTGATTTTGTTCTTTAAAAAGGGTGACAAGTCCGTCTTAAAGAACTATAGACCCATCTCGCTTCTGAGTCATGTCTATAAGCTGTTTTCAAGAGTCCTTACGAACCATCTCGCTCGCAAGTTCGACGACTTCCAACCTCCCGCTTTATAATATATATAATCGTATAATCTGCCACTTTGCTTGGCGTTCGTGGATTATGAGAAAGCCTTTGATTCGATTGAAACCTGGGCGGTGCTGCAGTCTCTCCAAAGGTGCCAAGTCGACTACAGGTATATCGAGGTGTTGAGGTATTTATACAAAAATGCCACCATGTCGGTCCGAGTACAGAACCAGAGAACAAATCCTATCCAACTGCAGCGAGGTGTGAGACAGGGAGATGTTATTTCTCCGAAACTGTTCACAGCTGGGTTGGAGGATATCTTTAAACTCTTAGACTGGAAAGGACTCGGCATCAACATTAATGGCCAGTACCTAACACACCTTCGTTTTGCCGATGATATAGTACTTATGGCTGAGACCTTGGAGGACCTGAACACAATGCTCGAAGATCTCCATAGTGCTTCCCAAAGAGTGGGTCTTAAAATGAACATGGATAAGACGAAAATCATGTCAAATGCCCATGTTGTGCCCGCTCCAGTTCATGTTGGGAACACTACACTTGAAGTTGTTGACCATTATGTATACCTAGGACAGGCAGTCCAGTTAGGTAGGTCCAACTTTGAGAAGGAAATCTCTCGTCGAATCCAACTCGGATGGGCAGCATTCGGGAAGCTCCGAAAAATCTTCGTGTCCAATTTACCTCAGTGTCTCAAGACGAAAGTCTATGACCAGTGTGTGTTGCCAGTGATGACTTACGGCAGTGAAACGTGGTCGCTAACTATGGGTCTCATAAGGAGGGTCAAGGTCACCCAGCGTGCAATGGAGAGAGCCATGCTCGGCGTTTCCCTGCGTGATCGAATCAGAAATGAGGAGATCCGCAGGCGAACTAAAGTAACCGACATCGCTCGAAGGATGTTAGTGTTTATGAAGATAATAATTAGATAGTCGGAAAAGTTTGCGGCCTATTTGTACTAAAAATAATCCCACCTAAATCATTTCATGAATAATGTTGCCGAGACCTCGAGCTGTCAAAAAGTTATCAGAGTTATCAGAAGATTAAAAAGCGAGAAACATTTTTCTATCAAAATTTCAAGACCTGAAGCTGCTAAGCTCGTTTGAATCGTCTTGACGAGTACACTGTTGGGAAACAGTTTCCAAGGTCTGATGATGGAGCCGGAAGTAAGTGACAGGAACTCAGTAATAAAACCATGCAACCCCATCGAGTTTGGGCTGGTTTGAATCGTCTTGACGAGTATCCTGTTTTGTAATAGTGTCTAGGGTCTGATGATGGAGCCGGAAGAAGGCCACAAAAACCCAGTAATAAAACCATGCAACCCCATCGGGTTCGGGCTCGTTTGAATCGTCTTGACGAGTACCCTGTTGTGTAATAGTGTCTAGGGTCTGATGATGGAGCCGGAAGAAGGCCACAAAAACTCAATAATAAAACTATGCAACCCCGTCCAGTTTGGGCTCGTTTGATTCAACTTGACGAGTACTCTGTTGGGAAATAGTACTAACGGTCTGATGATGGAGCCGGAAGAAGGTCACAAGAAATTTGTATTAAATCCATGGAACCCTATCGAGTTTGGCACGTTTGATTAGTCTTTACAAGTACTATAACGGGAGTTAGTGCCAAGGGTCTGAATTTGGAGCTGGAATAGAGCCCCAGAAAAATATTACTTAATATTTTTCTGGTGCTTTATTCCGGCTGCAAATTCAGACACAAATAAGATTAAAAAGCAGAAAATAATTATTTAGGTACTTACTGAAAACACAAATATTTTTCAAAACCACCCACGCCTTTAAAACGGACTAAAAGGTTAATAAAACGGACTTAAAAGTATTAAGTAATTTTTTTTCCGTAAAGATTTAAAATCCTACACGGTCTAGCACGAACATCAATCGAGAAAAAAAACGCACGTAAATTTTACTCGTCAAAGTAATTGTCTATGGGAAATTTTCGGTTTTTGGTGGTAGATAACGCTGTACAAATTTTCCGTACAAAAATATTCGATCGGCCTTTTCTTACGCGCGTTATTTTTTCTCGGTAGATGTTCGTTGTAGGAACGGGTAAATATAGAAGTTTTAAAACGTAAAATGTGGTGCGTATCGCTTATTTGCAAGAAAAAACAATTATTGATGATAAAAGTTTACATTGGTGACATTATCGGCTCCTGTCTTAAACACGCAAAGCTTTTGCTCTATGCTGACGAGATAAAAAATTATATGAAAATCAGTTCGCAGGAAGATTGTTGTTGGCATGTTACCCAACACTATTATTATTGTACATCACTGCTTCTTTTGGAGGGGCGCTTCCCGCCTTCTCTTCATATCCGGACACCGTTGTGTGTGGTTCATGTTCCATACTTTTATAAGTATTTTGAGTTAAAATATACAAGTTTGTATGTGTCTTTGCTTCCAAAATAAAACCCTGCCTTCAGTCGAGCATCCAGTGAGTTTTCATTAAATACAGTCCTACATCTACGTGCCACCCCACAATTGTCATAAGTTGCCAAATCGTCAGAAATAAAATTACCGTTAACGCAAAAAATTGTATGCATATTCAGTTTACAAGACGCAACGCAAACAAGCTATAGATTACGATTACAGTTCTAAGCAAAGTAAATGAAGTTAGAGATTTAGGCATACATTTGGACTCTAAATTAACATTTTCAAACCATTATCAGGCCATAATTTACAAATCTTACAACAATTTAGGGTTTATTTTCAGAGTGACTAAGGACTTCAGAGATGCTTCCTGTATGAAAGTCTTATACTATGCATATGTTCGTAATATTCTCGAGTATTGCTGTACAATCTGGAATCCACATTACACTAAATACGAACGCGCTATATAAAGGCTGCAAATAAAATTTTTAAAACGCTAAAATTATCAAACTAATATTGGTCACACTGATTACAGGGAATCCTGTCGCAAATACGATCTTATTACGCTCAATGAAAGACGCCGCATGCGGGAAATGACTGTTTTATACAACATATACGCAGGAAATCTAGACTGCACAGAATTGGTCAAAAGGATAATGAATAAAATTTTGGTGAGCAATCAGTGACCTGTTTATAAATTTTTGTTGAGCAACTCAGTGACAATTCAGGGGGTGTATAAGACAGAATTTCCCTTTAGTATGGAGTTGGGACTTAAAATATTTGTTACACTTTATGGAAGATCAACTTAACCTAACTCCTAACAATACTAAAATGCAAATATCTCTGGAACAGTGCGTCGTCGCAGCTAAAATAAGGTTATTTTACACATCCTATAGTATAGGTTCAAGGATCCTTCAACGAAGCCGAGGTCTACGTATTCTGCCCATCATCAGGACCATTTCTGTTCAAAATTATTGCTTGGAAACGATTTTGGTTTTTGGTGTTAAAAAAGCATTGTATACATTACCACGCAATGTAACGCGTACAACAGACTGCGCCTGCGAGTGTATGCTACACAGCTGCGTGCGGCCGAGTTGAAAGGCTAGGTTTATGTGCGTGCTCATGAGATACATCGAGTAACGACGTTTTGAAGCCATTGTTTGTTACGAAATACTTAAAATTTTGCTAATGTTTCATTGGACAAAAAGTAGGCAATAACGAATAAAATAAGATTACATAAAAATTTTGAAAAAAATTTTTTTACTTTGACCTTCAATAACTTCGTAGCTATTGGTTTCCCAGGTATAGTCTAAAAGACAAAAATGATCCTGATGATAGGCGGAATACGTGAGCTTCGGCTTCGTTGAAGGTCTTGTTACACCCGTTAGTATAAGGATTCTTGAATGGAGACCATAGGCAGACAAAAGACCACGAGGCCGCCCTCCAAAACGATGGGTTGACGACATCACAGAACAAACGGGACACAACTGGATGACGGAGGCGCAAGACCGGACCCAGTGGAAGAATTTGGGAGAGGCCTATGTCCAGAAATGGACCCAAAGAGGCTCATGATGATGATGATGATAGTATAGGAATCTAATGAACTCATCAGAAAAATTATCAAGCAAGTGCGAGCTCAAGCGTTTTTGGTCACAGTTCTAACCTAACCTAATGAACTCTTTAAGGGTGCACCGAGCCTCCACTAGCTCCGCCAATCAAGAAAAAAATATTACAATGAAATAAAATGTTTTACTAAATTAATATACAGATCAATTCTCGGACTTGAAGCGAACTCGCGACCTTTGGATATCCGGTCCAATGTTCTGACCGCTGAACTACCGAGTCACTAGTGACAGTGTCGAATTTCTTCTAGTAAATTCTGCTCTTACGCTGTAAGCCAGCGATATTTTACCAATGCGAGGAATAACCTCGACATTCAATTGACAAATCTTTCCAGATATTTTGACAATTGATAAAGATTAAATATCTATATAATTTTTAAATTTGAGATTTTTGCATTCACAATGCAATTTTTATTATTTTATTACAGCGTAAGAGCAGGATATACTAGATAAAATTCGACACTGTCACTAGTGACTCGGTAGCTTAGCGGTCAGAGCATTGGACCGGACATCCGAAGGTCGTGGGTTCGATTCCCATCTGAGAATTGATCTGGTGCGAGTCGATTTTTTTCTAGTATATTAATTTAGTAAAACATAGTTATTTCATTGAAATATTTTTTCTTGATTGTCGGCTTTAGTGGAGGCTCGGTGCACCCTTAAAGAGTTCATTAGTTTAGGTTAGAACTGTGACCAAAAACGCTTGAGCTGGCACTTGCTTGATAATTTTTCTGATGAGTTCAATAGATACCTATACTATTATCATCATCATCATGATCCTCTTTGGGTCCATTTCTGGACATAGGCCTCTCTCAAATTCTTCCACTGGGTCCGGTCTTGCGCCTTCGTCATCCAATCAAGGATCCTTGAACCTATCCTTGAAGGATCCTTGAATGGAGACCGTAGGCAGACAAAAAACCACGAGGTCGCCCTCCAAAACGATAGGTTGACAACATCAGAGAACAAGCGGAACACAACTGGATGACGGAGGCGCAAGACCGGACCCAGTGGAAGAATTTGAGAGAGGCCTATGTCCAGAAATGGACCCAAAGAGGATCATGATGATGATGATGATAGTATAGGTATCTATTGAACTCATCAGAAAAATTATCAAGCAAGTGCCAGCTCAAGCGTTTTTGGTCACAGTTCTAACCTAAACTAATGAACTCTTTAAGGGTGCACCGAGCCTCCACTAAAGCCGACAATCAAGAAAAAATATTTCAATGAAATAACTATGTTTTACTAAATTAATATACTAGAAAAAAATTGACTCGCACCAGATCAATTCTCAGACGGGAATCGAACCCGCGACCTTCGGATGTCCGGTCCAATGCTCTGACCGCTAAGCTACCGAGTCACTAGTGACAGTGTCGAATTTTATCTAGTATATCCTGCTCTTACGCTGTAATAAAATAATAAAAATTGCATTGTGAATGCAAAAATCTCAAATTTAAAAATTATATAGATATTTAATCTTTATCAATTGTCAAAATATCTGGAAAGATTTGTCAATTGAATGTCGAGGTTATTCCTCGCATTGGTAAAATATCGCTGGCTTACAGCGTAAGAGCAGAATTTACTAGAAGAAATTCGACACTGTCACTAGTGACTCGGTAGTTCAGCGGTCAGAACATTGGACCGGATATCCAAAGGTCGCGAGTTCGCTTCAAGTCCGAGAATTGATCTGTATATTAATTTAGTAAAACATTTTATTTCATTGTAATATTTTTTTCTTGATTGGCGGAGCTAGTGGAGGCTCGGTGCACCCTTAAAGAGTTCATTAGGTTAGGTTAGAACTGTGACCAAAAACGCTTGAGCTCGCACTTGCTTGATAATTTTTCTGATGAGTTCATTAGATTCCTATACTATCATCATCATCATCATGAGCCTCTTTGGGTCCATTTCTGGACATAGGCCTCTCCCAAATTCTTCCACTGGGTCCGGTCTTGCGCCTCCGTCATCCAGTTGTGTCCCGTTTGTTCTGTGATGTCGTCAACCCATCGTTTTGGAGGGCGGCCTCGTGGTCTTTTGTCTGCCCATGGTCTCCATTCAAGAATCCTTATACTAACGGGTGTAACAAGACCTTCAACGAAGCCGAAGCTCACGTATTCCGCCTATCATCAGGATCATTTTTGTCTTTTAGACTATACCTGGGAAACCAATAGCTACGAAGTTATTGAAGGTCAAAGTAAAAAATTTTTTTTCAAAATTTTTATGTAATCTTATTTTATTCGTTATTGCCTACTTTTTGTCCAATGAAACATTAGCAAAATTTTAAGTATTTCGTAACAAACAATGGCTTCAAAACGTCGTTACTCGATGTATCTCATGAGCACGCACATAAACCTAGCCTTTCAACTCGGCCGCACGCAGCTGTGTAGCATACACTCGCAGGCGCAGTCTGTTGTACGCGTTACATTGCGTGGTAATGTATACAATGCTTTTTTAACACCAAAAACCAAAATCGTTTCCCAGCAATAATTTTGAACAGAAATGGTCCTGATGATGGGCAGAATACGTAGACCTCGGCTTCGTTGAAGGTCTTGTTACACCCGATATAGTGTGTGTAAAATAACCTTATTTTAGCTGCGACGACGCACTGTTCCTGAGATATTTGCATTTAAGTATTGTTAGAAATTAGGTTAAGTTGATCTTCCATAAAGTGTAACAAATATTTTAAGTCCCAACTCCATACTAAAGGGAAATTCTGTCTTATACGGAATTGTCACTGAATTGCTCAACAAAAATTTACAAGTATAAACGTATAGGTCACTTGTTGCTCACCAAAATTTTATTAAACGTAGGTATACTAATACATCATAGGTCAAAGGTAAAAATATCTGTTATACAGGGTGATATAGGGTGTTCCATTTAGTATCGGAATTTGTATAGGGTTGAAAATAAAGACACCATTTTGGAGGGTAGATACCTTTTATGGTGTAAGGTGAGCATAGATCACTAAGAAAGAATTTTGGAAAATTCTCGTTAAACAGGGTGCTACGTGTTGCTACGGTGTTCCAGTTTGTATGGGAATTTGTATAGGGCTGAAGGAAGAGGCACCATTTTTGGAGGGTAGATACCTTTCATTCATAGTGCATGTTCATTGATAGTAAAAAACCAAGCGAACAAAGACTCTTACCCAATATTTCAGAAGATAAGGTATCATGGAACAAAAAATAAGTTAATACCTTGGTACTTAATTGGTAATCGGTGACTTTCAAATAAACGCACAACTATCTTAATCACGCGAACGAAGTCGCAGGCAAAAGCTGGTCTATTATAAACCTTTGTCACTTATTTCACAAAGTATTGGTAGATGTTTGGATTTAACATTATAATCGATTTAACTTGAAATGTTGCTCTGTATACAACATAGAAGTCTTTGGTTGCTGTTGGTTACCCACCATTAAATCAATCATTAATTTCTTTTTTCATCACCAAATAGTTTTTCATTGACGAAAGTAGATAATTCAGTTAAGTATTGTGTAGCAACGACGTAGGGTGTTACTCATTTGAAGTTTTTTTCTTATTTATTGGCAATATAATTGATAATGGTAGAAAGCAAGATGCACCCAGAGTTTTTATTAGACAATAGCATAGACAATGACACCAAAACTTTCCTATTGCCATTGGATATCTTGCAAAATACAAGTTTTCTTCGCAAGTACAGTTTACGTCACGATTTCATCTCTCCAAACAGTTGGACTTCTTATATATTTTTGGCAATCGGCATCATAATGTATTGCTTGACTATATATTTCTCAGCTGACTTGATTTATCAAAAAGACAAACTTTATGAAATGGCTTATGACCAAATTAAAGATATCGGTCTTTATTTATTGTTTGCACTTAATGTTATTTTATTTATCGCAAATGTGACGAATACAAATAATAATGTGAAAGTAATTTTGAAGTTACAAAGTGCTAAAAGAGCGATACGGTTTTCAAAGAAAAGCTTCAGGCGTTTAACTTGCATCAACTGGATCAGTATCGGGTTGTTTTTACTTAGCATAATCATTATACAAATTTTAGTAATCTGTGGCATTGGGATACGTTGGTTTATAAACACATTGTTTACCAATCACTGTATCATGTTTCTCATTATAACACAAATATACGTAATTGGAATTATTAAATTGTTGGAAGCTCTAATGAAGAAATGGATTGTTGAAATGAAAATGTGTATTAAAAAATCAACAGCAGTAAATAATTTAGAAAGTAGATGGCGGTGGAAAATGTTGTTTAAAGCATACTGTGACATAATTGAATCTTTTGATGTTTTGAAAAAGGCTTCTGCTGTCTCGGTAAGGCTATCATTAGGAATAGGAAAAACTTAAAACCGAATTTGAATATTCCACTTTTTCTTCCTTTTAAAGGTTGAAATATTGGGAAATGCAATCAATATCAGTGCCTGTATGTTACGTTACTGGACTCTATTTCGACTGTAGTAAGTAATTTTGTATCTATCCAATTTGGCAAACTAAAAGTTTTCTTACAAGTGTACAACAGTCGCTATCGAGTAAAGTAAGCCTAAAATTATAATACGCCTACAGCTATTTTAATACCTTTACTGCCGTGGCCTGTCTTATTATGGTTAAGGAGAAAATGCATAAAAACACAGACAAAAAAGCTTTTCGTAAAGAATTAAATACGCTTGAGAAGTATCCGTACCGTATTGCTGGGTCTACACCTGTTCGCTTTCACGTTTATCTCGCGTTTTCTTGCGACGCATGTCTGAAGGCGCATGCCCTTTACTTCTCATCATCATCAGGCGCACGACACCCACTGCTGGGTCTAGGCCTCCCCTAAGGATCTCTACGACGATCGGTCCTGCGCTGCCCGCATCCAGTGGCTTCCCGCGACCGCGCACCAGATCGTCGGTCCACATTGTCGGGGGCCTACCTACGGAGCGTCGTCTGGTGCGCGGTCGCCATTCCAGAACCTTGCCGCCCCAACGGCCATCAGTTCTTCTCGCTATATATCCTGCCCATTGCCACTTCAGCTGAGCAATCCTTCGAGCGATGTCGGTTACTTTAGTTCTCCTGCGGATCTCCTCGTTTCTGATTCGATCACGCAGGGAAACGCCGAGTATTACTTCTCATAGGAACGCTAAAATTTGTATTGCAAGCCCTCGGACGCAAGACGAATTGAACGTTGAAGACGTAAGATGAACCTGAAAGCGCAACTGGGCATGAGTGACACGTAAAAAGAGCGCTGAATTACAAGCAAATGATGGAGGAAGTCTTTATAGACATAACATACATTTCCACTTGAGGCATTGACAGCGCTCTTTTTACATGACGCTTACTTTAACCTAAAAGTTTATTTTATGTCAGCTAAATTTTATTCTTATTACAGACTACATTATTGACATTGGCGTGTTTTTTATTGGTCCTGGTTTCTTTACAAAGTGTGATTGAATTTAAAAAATCTGTGTCAGCTGACACAGCATATTACAATGTAAGTAGCTTTTGATCCTAAGCTGCCCAAATACTATTCAAATTGAAATTGAATCAAAGATTATTTGCACGCACGCAGCTGCACTTTGCTATAAGCAGCACTTTCTTTCCATCACACACAAACGTCGTTCATACCTGGTTCATACCACATTATAACTGACCGCGTCCGCACTCTTCGGCACTAGGGTCAATTCTTGGAAATACCTTTTTGGGTAATCCAATGAGGGTGGATTTTTGGGATGGCTATATGTAATGACCAGATGAGCCGATCAACGCCGAACCACAGAATAAACTGTAATGGTATTCTAAACGTACAGAAATCCATCCGCGCGAGGACAATCAAATAATAAGCTACTCTCGCTGCACGGCAATAAAGTACAATTTCAAACAAATTCTACGTGCCTATTATTGTGGGCACCATAGAAATAGAATGTTTGAGCGCAGCGAAAATTTTTCTATGTCTATGGTGGGCACCTTTCTGTCGCGTTAGTCGCGTAGCTCTGTCTCAACCGACTCGACCATAGACATATAAAAATTTTCGCTGCGCTCAAGAAGACCAACGAAGCGTGGAAAAGAGAAGTTAACATCATACGGACACGGTCTATGTAAAAAATAGACAAAGGAGCAAGTGACATGTGCCAACATTTTTTACAGTAAGAGCCCCTAGCGTCCCGCCTAGCAAATGAGCAATTACAATTTGCTTAAAATATTTGTTAATCTTAATTAGAATTTAAAATAAAGGTATCGTGGAGCCATGGTGTCTTGTGCTCTAAGTAATTGTGATGTGACGAAAAGAAACAATCCAAGTAATCACACTTTTCACAGGAAAATAAGATATTGCCACACATTTCTTTAAAACCAAATTTCGCTACATTTATTCGTTTATCGACAAAGAAAACAGTATGGAACAAAGTTTATTAATTTCCTTCGCCATATATAGTCATATTTTATGAATTTAAGTCATATTTTACGTATCCCATATAAAATGTATGCATTGGTTTTCGGATCACCTGTCAGGAACAACAAAGTCAGTAAGACTTTGTTGTTCTTTGATATTCTATTTCTGTGGACTCGACATTCTTTGTGCACTGAATCGACTGAGTGAGCTGCGAGCAGTAATAATAATCATTTATTTATTTGCTTCAAACATGGTAATTAAGCAAGGTAAAATAGTTTGTACATTAAGCATGCAAATTAATACAGTCTTGTTAAAATTAAAATGTTAAATTATTGGGTACCTATATGTCAAACAAAAAAATAATAAATTAAATTTGAAGTGTCCGGATATTGGATTGAAAATACATAGGGCTTGTTTACAATTTAAATTACAGTTCAATATATCTTTTAGTCAAAAATTCACAGATCTCGTGCCTTTCACTACCTTTTTGGTACATTAAAAATGAATTTATTGAATTTAATAAGAAAATCTATTGTTATAAACAGTATAAACATTAATATTTTATTGAATTAGTACTTACAATACTTTGAAATCACAGCAAAGTCATAAACTTATTTTGGATCTACTTTTCTGTAAGTGGCAGAGGGGTAAAGGCGAATATGGCTGTCATTTCGCGTCCAAGGCAGGTTGTTAAAAATTTTAACACACATAGCGTACGAATTTCTTCTACCTATGTCGGTTCCACAGTAAATATCAATAATATCAAGCAATATCAATCTATGTGGGAATCTTGTGTTAAAGTTGCAAACCTCTTTTTTTGTCAAGAATAGGCTCATATGAGTTTTAACAAAAGTTGAAACCTCAAAAATATATAAACTTAGAAGACTCAATAATTTTAATTCAATGAAAAGAGGTTTGTAAGGAGTCATTGACGGCACATCACATATTGCTCGAACACATTGCTTTTGGGCTATAAAAGCTCGATTAATTTTGACTGAATTGCCCACTGACGTCCATTATACAATTGTATAATGGACGTCAGTGGAATTGCCCCATAGTAAAAGTCCGTATCTCAAAATCGACCCAACATACCCATGATACGCCTAAACGGCCGTTGTTAGTCAGTTTAGTAAGGCGCCATAGAGGATATACGAAGCGATTTATTTTCGAACAGACCTTCTCAATATGAGACCCTTCCAAGTGCAACAATCGTCTAAAGTTATGCCTAAAAACACTGTCTCGTTAACTGTTTTAATATCTTGATTATTGCATTTCAGCTCAAAATTCTGAATACCATTTCTATTTCTGAACTGGATACATTTTGTTTTGTCCACGTTGACTCTTACATTATTATTTTCCATCCACTGAACTACATTGGAAATTGCCTAATTTACATCATTTTGATAATTCAATAGTGGATCTTTGGCAATAACTACCGAAATATCGTCTGCAAAAAGAGTACAGTGATATTTTGTGGAATTTGGTAGGTCATTAATATATAGGAGAAATAAAAGTGGTCCCAGTGGACCTTGTGGTACTCCTAATTTATTAAATTGAAAATAGTTTCAGTCAGATATATTTTTAAATTATGCTTGTCAAGATAATTAAATAAATTATGGATAGTGCGGTTGATGTCAATTTCGTTCGCTAGTTGTACAATTTGTATTATCTGATGTCACTACAATAGAAATATCGTCTTCAAATAAAATACACTTATGTTTTTGGTTACCTGCGTAATGTCGTAAATGTATAGTAAGAAAAAAAACGTCCCAACACGCTGCCTTGGGGTAAGCCATATTCATATCTCTTGTTGTATGATGAGTACGACTCAACTTCATAAAGGTATGACCACCATTTAGCCACTCATAATCAGATCCTCTTATGCTGATGGCTTCAAGTTTACCTAATAGTAATGGGTGGGAAACGCAGTCAAAAGCTTCAGATAAGTCAATGAAGAGAGCATAGTGGTTAGTGGTTTTTATTAATACTTGTTACCACCGTATTTATAAGTTTATGTATTTAGCTACTGTTCGGAATTATTTCGTTAGAAATCATACTGTTCTGTGTTTATAATACTTATATTTTTTTTTTATTTATGCAGTTGTTTATACTTTAATTTTTCAATAAATTTTGACACTAACGATATAAATGCAATGGGTTGATAGCTATTCGTTTCACTACATTTTCCTTTTTTTAATATCGGCTTTATTACTGTTTGTTTTATAGCTTCAGGGAAGAGCTGCCTGAAGAGAAAGCTAAGTCGATTAAATGTGTTAAAACAAAAACTATATCGTCAATGCATATTTTTTAAGATTTTTGTACTGATACCATCGTATCCTTCTGAGTTGGTGGGTTTTAATAGCATTACTTCCTTTCTTACTTCAATTTCAGTCAATGGTTTTAGGAAAATTTAATTTGGAAGTAGGCTAAAGTGCTCCGATAACGATTATTTGTATTGTCAATTTTAACGCAAATGACGCTCATTGATGCGAAAATTTATCGTTCACACGTGCAAATGAAGCGATTGTCAATTTCGCCAACAATGGCATTGACGAAAAATTTGATAATCGCAATTGACCGTTACCGGTGGCCTTAATATCTTATACCTTTAAACGAGCAATTCTTTATATTTATTTACTTATTTATGAGTGTGTATACTTCTGTGATCTCGGAAACGGCTCTAACGATTTCGCTGAAATTTTTTATATGGGGTTTTCGGGGGTAAACAATCGACCTAAATTAGTCTTATGTTTGGGAAAACGCGTTTTCGAGTTTTCATGCGTTTTTCTTTTGACGCAGAATAACGTCGCTAATTTCGTCCTGCTGGCCACTGGCCGTCTGGTCCAGCGGGTTAAGTCACGGACGGCAAGAAACGAGTGTTACGGGTTCGAATTCCGCTCGATGACTTACTTTTAATTTTTTTATATGGTCAAGTTTAAATATTTTTTTTATTGGCCTTAGACAAGTTTAAATAAGTGTAGTTAGTGTTTGAGATAACAATATATATTATCACCTTTAGGTGATAATCGTTCGGCCAGGGGGGGTTTACCCCCCCCTGGCCGAACGATGTTCTTACTGTAAGAGTTCTTACACAGAGGCGGCACGTTTGCAGTCGGCAGCAGGCGTCGACGCGCTGATGGCATGCGTTGACGCGTGATGCTTGCAGTTTGCTGGTAGCCGCAGTTATTTGACGCTGACATATCAGTGACTGCCACCGGCTCGGCGGCGCGGCGCGTCGACGTCTGCCGCTAACGAGTGTCGATGCCTGCGATCGGTCGGCGCGTCAACGCCTGCCACCGACGAGTAAAGGTGCGTTTACATCTGTTCAACAACAGGCAATTTTGTGGAAAGCAACACTGTTGCCGTTTGTGGAAAGAGTCTGGTGGCAACAGAACGTCGACCGTTCTACAAAATATGTCTTGTTGAAACATGTTGCTTTTGTACCCACAGTAGATGCATTCATTCAACAATATTGCTTCAACAAATCATATCTTTTACTTGTTTGTTTTGTGAAATTCAGTGGAGTAATGAAAAAGTTATTCAGTTTATTGAGGATTAAAGAAATGAAAAAGTGCTCTGGTATATAATCCTGTGAATGTAAAAACAATAAAAATAAAAAAGATGTCTATACTTCAGCCATCTTAGGGAAAGAATGTTTGTAAATAAAACTTTGCGCTTTTTTCGTAATTATTCCACAAATACGTTAGGTTTCAGTTAATGTGTGTGTTCAGTTAATGGTGTTACCATAAATATAACTTGAACAACATAGATAAGCTATCGATTATTCATATATTTCTGAAACATGCAATAAAAACATGCATGCTAAAAAGGTATTCTTGGCTCAGAAACGGTGCATTCGTTCTCTATGTGGTATAACACCGGATACATCATGCCGACCATGTTTCGTCTCATTGAGCATATTAACGCTGCCTTCAATCTATATACTTGAGGTAGCAAAGTTCGTCAAACTTAACTACAGATTTTTCACTGAAGCAAAGGACTACCATATAAGGAACACTAGAAACCCTCATAGACTAGTATTAGATATTACGCCGCGAACAGTGTGTTTTCATAGAAATTGTTATTCAATGTGCATAAAAATCTACAACAAGATACCAGAGTCTATAAAAGTCCTCCCATTCAATAAGTTCAAGATGACGCTAAGGAAAAGGTTGATACAAAATACTTTTTCAATACAGTTGCTCGAAAATTTAAGTTTACGATGACAGTCGAGCGTGCGGTAAGTTGGTTTTACCGCACGCCGTGCGTTTTTGTTTACGGATTAGTACAGCGTGCGGAAAGTTGATTTTACCGCACGCCGGCGCTGTGTGTTTTTGTTTACGAACGTTTTTTTTAATTTCTACTAGCTTCCGCCCGCGACTTCATCCGCGTGGACAGTAGAAAAATATAGCATCCAGTTTAAAATGACCCCTTTAGTGTATGAAAGCTAGTACTACTACTAGTACTGAACTCTCCGTGTTCAAGCTATTTCCCTGGTTCCACCCACCTAAATTTGATGAAACATAGCTTAGATTTTAAGTTGGACATCAATCTACTAAATTGTGAAAAATCCATCAAAATTCATTTAGCGGTTTTTGCGTAATTCGCGCACAAATATTTAGAATTTACTGTTTTATTATATGTATAGATTATAATTTCAGTAGTACTTATAATGTTTTCTCGCAAATGTATTGAAAAACGTAGTATGGCACACGGTTGTTAAGGTTTTTTAAAACTCGTGACGATTATAAACCCTCGCCTGCGGCTCGGGCTTATAAAACGTCAACTCGTTTTAAAAACCTCCTTACCAACCTTGTATCATAAACTACTATTTACTCGATTGACGAATATTTAAAATGTTAAACAAGTACCTAAATGTATTGGAATCTTAATTTGACGTAAGTTGTAACTTAGCTGCTGTAGACCTAAACTTAATTTATGTAACTAATGTTATTTGTATGCCAAATTTTGGCTAAATGTGAGATCTTCCTAACTCATAAGTACCATCTTTGTAAAACCATGTTTAACACAAATAAATGATTGATTGATTGAAAAAAAAATAAAAAAGTACTTTTGAGGTTAAGTATGGGCGGTTTGTTAGTAAAAAATTTTCCCGTAAGTTAACTGGAGTATAATTAGGTAGGTGCTTAATACTAGCCAATCGGTATGTGTGTCAGCTGATAGTAACTATATCCTTAAGTAAACTGTTTCGGCATCCACTTCTTAACATTGCCCGTTTTCACCACCGTTTTATTTTCCTTTCCTTCCGAATACTTTTAAAACTGGCCAAGTGCGTGTCGGGCCACGCGCAGTAGGGTTCCGTAGGTACATTATACCATACCATATTTTAATACCGCTATCATTTTTCGTCTGAAAAAATAACTTTGTTTTTCACAGTGTTTGTATGAATGACAAAGTTATATTTGCGGTTTTAGAAAATGTACTATATCTCGAAAACTAATTACTGTATCTCGTTCAAAACAATTTTCGTTGAAAGTGTTTATTAAGATCTATAGTTTATATTTTTTTTAGATTTTTCAACCTCTTACTTTAAAAGTTAAAGGGGGGGGGGACACACATTTTACCACTTTGGCGGCATATATTTTTCAAACGGTTGACTTTAAAAAAAAATAGTCTTAGGAACCTCAACGTCATTTTTAAAGACCTATCTATAGACACCCCACGAGTATTAGTTTGATGAAAAAAAATATTTTCAGTTTCAGTTCCATGTATGGGGAGCTCCCCCTTAATCTTTTATTTTTTTTATTTTTGTATAAAAATCGTAAAGCGGTTCACAGAATACACCTGCCTACTAAGTTTCAACTATGTAGTCTTAATACTTTTGGAATAAAGTGGCTGTGACATACGGACGGACAGACAGACAGACAGACAGACAGACAGACAGACAGACATGACGAATCTATAAGGGTTCCGTTTTTTGCCATTTTGGCTACGGAACCCTAAAAATTAAGACAGCCGCGCAGCAGCAGCGACTTGTTTGGTAGACATGACTATAAATGTAGGTACAAAACCTGTAGAATATATGTAAAATGAAACTGTCGAATCTGTTGCTGCAACAGACGTTGCTCATTGTTGACCGTACAACACTGTTGAAAACTGTTGCGTACGACAATCCGTTGCTTCAACTAATTGTTGAACAAGCGTAAACTTACCTTAACGACGGCTGCAGTTGGCAACGTGCTGCCGCCCGTGTGTAAGAGCTCTAACAAACGATGTCTGAACGGCGTGGCAGGAAGTGATGGTATTTAGTAAAGAAAGCGCTCTTGAACCTATATCTATCATTTATATTTTATATTTCAGTACTCATCCTGGATTTCTAAATATATATTATTTTCTTGCGTACTAAAGTACTATTTTTTTGCCTGTTACTTGAGCATTGAATGCGAAAACCTATCTATGGCTGTCAATTCTGTCAATGTGGAATGTTTAATGGCATTGAAACTACAATCAAAGTCAGGTAATTTAAAGCTAAGCACATTATCAATCGAATAGTTAATGTTTTTAGTACTGACATTATTCATACAGTGATAGAAAACGTGAAAGATAAAATGACAAAGATTAAGTCATTTCTTTCTACAATTTATACACAATACACTAATGCTTGTACTAAACAATGAGTGTATTTTATAATATTCTTTTTGTTTTTTTTTTTCAGTTGACGGAAAGAGGGTACTGAAGAACGTGATGCGTGTTAACCGCCACCATTTCGCAAAAGTTAATCCATTTTCCTTATTCACCGTGGATGGGACTTTTCCATTGGAATTGGGCAGTTTCTGCACCACCTATGCAGTTGTATTATTGCAGTTTCAAATACTATAGATAGATCAAGAAATTTAGACATGACAATATGAAGAAATGAAGTAAAACATAGATTTTAAAGTTTTGTTAAATCATGTCGACTTACTTATTATGTACAGTCTCTCGATTCTGTAACCAAACTCGAACCTCACTTCGGATCTCACTTCACTATGCGGGAATTTTAAATCATAAATGAGATAATCACAGGCTGTTTTTTTTAATTACAAAAGATTTTAGATTGCTACGGTAGCTACCTAAGACCTTTTGCAATCAGTAAAGTAGGTTATATCACAGTTTAACAAATTCACGCGAAGTGAAGTGAGGTTCGTTTGTAGTGAAATGCGAGTTTGGTTACAGAATCGACGTGCTGTTGGTTTACCACGATGAGGTCACACACAACGTAATTACTTTTGGTTCAGTTACTAGACAACTGTTGTTATTTTCCGTCATTTGTCAGAAATGTGTAGACACGTAACTTTAGTAGGCTGTAGTTAGATGATTGAATTTAATATTTAAATAATTAAGTATGCGTGTATTAATAACTCTAAGTGTATTGATGTTTCGATAAAATGTCTGACCTATTTTGTCAAATTCCCTAACAATATATGAATATATTCAAAGACGCTCATCACTGTAGTAGCTTTAGATCACTCCTGAACTGAAGTTGTAAGAAGACTTTATAAAGATCTAACAGAATATTACACACAAAATATTTGAAATGGTACTACAAGAGTGCCTTTTTGATAACTTCTTAAATAGAGATATGCAAAACTTCTTGCTACCTCTAAATTTAACCCAAAGTTTAGTTCTACACCGAAAATATGATATTTGTAATAATTTTATCACACCTAATGGCAAAGTATGGAAAACACTAACTATAATTGGTATTATAACTTATGTCGCACTATTCCTAGGAACTGAAGGTGCGTTTTTTGCCAAACCTGGACGCATAAATGTCATAGGGTTTCTGTTTTATGTGAAATTGCTTGAAGTTCCTATGATAATTCTAGTAATATTGACGTCACTTTTATTGTACAGTGAAGAGAATGTAAGATTCATAATACAATTGAGAAATGCCATGAGAGGTATTAAAATCGACAATCACCGAATGAAAACATTTATATTTATAAATTGGTTGTTATTTGGATTTGTTACATTATATTTGTCAGCTGTTATAATTTTTGGATTTTGGTACTTTGGGATATCATTTGTTTATTTAATCGCAAATCATTACAACAATATATTTCATGATGTCGTATTACTTTGTACTGTTCGTTTCTTAAAAATGATTTGCATCATTTGTGAATCTTGGGTTGAAGAATTTAAATCATTTTATGTTGATGATTCTCCATGCTGTAGGGTCAAAATTAATTCAATTGAAAAATTACAACGATTTAAGAAAATTTTTAATGCACATTGTGCTCTTATGGAAGCATATTTTATTCTAAAGAAATTATCTGCACTTTCTGTAAGTATCTGTTACGTTATAAAAAGGGTTTGATCATCTACAACTTCTACACTTTTTCTATCATTCTTAAATTTAATTTTGACCTTCCTTATAATGTTTTAGGTAACAGCAAACATTATTTCAAAATTCGCAACGTCCCTCGTTATAGTACAAATAATGATTAATTTTGGAAAAACTGCTTATAATGGTGATGTAAATGTAAGTAGATACATAATATAAATATAATCACACGATCTAAATTAAAACCTCAGTTTTAAAGCCTTAATTTAAATCGTAAATACTTCTCATCCCAGCAGTCATCATCATCATCATCATCATATCAGCCGCTCGACACCCACGCTGCTGGATATAGGCCTCCCCCAAGGATCTTCACGACGATCGGTCCTGCACTGCCCGCATCCAGTGGCTTCCCGCGACCTTCACCAGTTCGTCGGTCCAACTTGTCGAAAGCCTACCCACGGAGCGTCATTTGTTCGCCTGCGGATCTCCTCATTTCTGATTCGATCACGCGGGGAAACGCCGAGCATAGCTCTTTCCATTGCACGCAGCAGTGGCAACGCCTAGCAGTGGTTGTTACTAATATAGAAGAAGAAAGCAGGAAACCGCTGGACACAGGTAGTGCAAGACCGATGCAATGGAGTCCTTGGGAAAGGCATAACGTACAGCAGTGGTTCCCATTAACCATGACACTTTTATTGTCCCCAATGATGGGGTACAGGCCTTCCTTATGAGTGGATAAGGAGGATAGGCCTTACCTAATCCACCACGCGGGGACAATGTGGATTGGAAGGTGTTAACGACAGTAAATGCAGCCGGGACCAACGGCTTAACGTGCTTCCGCAGCACGGAGGAGCTCGAGATAATAAATTATTGGCCACCCATCCCATAACCGACACATGCGAAAGTTGATTAACCTCCGCAATCGCCGGGCTACGCGCTAAAGCATTGCGCCATCGAGCTCCTTCATTTGTCATTAATATAGAAGATGAAAATGTTGTTGCAGGTTATGGCAAATCTGTCTAAGGTCTACCTAATCTTAGGCATGCTCAAGAGCTTTGTGTTAGTTTGTATACTTAGCGCTCAAAGTGAAAAGTTGTACATCATGATCAGCACAGTTGATGTGGAATGTTTGCGCGTCTTGAACAAAAGAAAAGCAGGTCAGTTTTATAATGATTAAGAAAATAATATTTTTACATAAAATTTTATATTATATTTATGTGATTCTTTACAGCCATATTTTTTTGTAAGATCTCGTGAAAAGAATGACGACAAACTAGACCTGGTGATTATGCTACAAATACAAATATCTTTATTTGATTTAAATAGGGTACATATGGAGATCTTAAAAGTAGGTGAATCAGAATCTTAACCTATTTAGCCAACTTAAGTAACATGCAAACATAAACAGATTTTTTTTATGTTATTAAGGATTAAATTATATAATGTCATTACATAATAATTATACAATTTGTTGTGTAGTCAACTGATACTTAGGTAGTTTTTAAAATTTATTGACAAATATTAAAATTAAAACCCAATTTATTTAGATAGGTACCTAACCTTTTATAATCTCTTATCGACCATAAATCCCTTTATTATTTATTACACAACTACTTATTATTATATCTTAAGAATTCATCAATGCAGTAGAATGCCATGTCCACTAACCATTTGCGCAATAAAAATTTAAATCGACTAGTGAGAGTACCTTTGAAGCTATATGGCAATTTGTTATAAATGGTCATACACATGGCATAGCAATTTTTCCGATATTTCGCTGAGTTTGGGACAATTACGTGTACTAGTCTGCGAGGATATCTTAAGCTTCTTTGAGTTAGATCACTCGCTTGAGTGAACCTTTGACCATTATGCTTGACATATAAAGCTACTTCTAATATATAAATTCAGGGTAGCGTTATAGTAGGGCGGTAAAACAAGGTTTGAGGTTAGTTTTCGCACAAGTCATCACGGAAATACGAAAATGTGGTATCGATGTATTCAGTACGATGCCCTGATCACAAATATATAAGATGACAAGCGCGAAAATGGTGGGGGTAGAAACTGTGACGTCATAAAGTTTTCAGTACCAAGAAATAATAAAAACATATCATGTGGTATACCAAATGAAAGGGCTTTGTGAGTAGATTACGAATATATAACACACTATTACATTTTTACTACTTGGTCTAACAAATTTTGAGAAAACGTCGAAAGATTTCACGATTCCGGGTTCCCGTTGAACAGCTCTGGACTGAAAACAACTGAATGGATTTCTGCAAAATACTTATCAAATTACTCTGAACATCCTCTATTCTGGTGTCCAAAGGTAATTGACCAAAGATATTTAAAAATAAGAAAGTTACATCAATTTTACTAACAGCATAATTTTCTAAGTTTTCCGTTTCCTATAATAGTCCAGTCCTTTCCAGTAGCTTCGGTAGTAAAATCGGATTTGTTATCATTTTTTTATTTTTTCTTATTTTTTTCCGGGGTCATAGGATAGCTTTGCTCTTGTAATAGGTATGTGTTATCTTAATCTATATATATAAAAGGGAAAATCACTCACTGACTCATCACGAAATCTCAGAAACTACAAGTGCTAGGAGTCTCAAATTTTGCATAAGGTTTTCTTTTAGGGTGTAGGTGCTCACTAAGACGGGATTTTGCGAAATTCAATCCCTAAGGGGGTGAAACAGGGTGGCAAAGTTTGTATGGGAGAATGCGATTCCTTGGCCCGATTGACTTGAAATTTGGCATAGACATTTTATCACAAAATTAATTGAACACGTGTTTCGCATTTTTTTGAAATGTATCCCCTAACAGGGTTGAAAAAGGGTAGAAAGCTATTTTTAGGGTGATTGATTTCGATATCGGAATCAAAACTTCTTAGTGCATTTGAATGATTAAGAAAAATAAATGTCAGTTGTCAGGTTGTCACCTCCCCTGAGACTGTAATTATGTCACGCACGAGCTGACATTTCATGTTGTATAAGATTTTATCCTGATTTTCACTATTTTACGAAATATTAGTCTTCTTATAAAATGTGGAAAAATCTGGCAAATATCAGATATCTAACGTGACAAGGAATGTGGTGTAAAGTGTTGAAATTGAGAGCCGGATAATAATAATGCACAACATTAGTTGCACCCGACATAATTTGCAATGTCACGTTATTTTAGCCGGGAACCTTTTCAGTCATAAGCAGAAATTCAACAAATATTTATTATAAGAAGATTATAAGCGTACCAAAGTTTCATCATAATCGGATGTGAATGGTTTAGGAGTGCATAGGAAACAAAATAATAAACATACATAGATTTTTATTTAAAAAGAAGATACCTACCAAACTATTAAGTATGAGTATTAAATGTTACATAATATTATTATACTTATTTTGTTATATTACTGCTAAGAAATTTTATTAAGTACCTACCTACCCACCTAATACAAAATCGTGAACAGTACGGCGTCTCGGTTCTGTAACCAAACTCGAACCCCACTTCGAATCTCACTTCACTGCACGGGACGGGAACTTTAAATCATAAATAAGATAATGATAAGATTTTTTTCCATCACAAAATATTTTAGATAGCTACCTAAAATTTTTGTAATCGGTAAAATTGCTCATAAGTTAGCTAATTTCTAATAACTAATTCACGCGAAGTGAAGTGAAGTGTAGTGAGATGCGCGTTTGGTTACAGAATCAACAGATTGCGCAGGTAAAACCGCGGGGTGCAGCCTTGGTGCAGCTATTACCTATATATCACAAAATTGTAAGAATGTGAAAGTTTTGATGTTTGGATGTTGTTCATTTTGTTACTCAATCGCGTCTGAACGGGTGAACGGATTTAGACGAAATTTGTCACAGGGAAAGATTTTAGTCTGGAATACTTAACACAGGCTTCTTTTCATGCCGATCATTGGTTTCCAAGGGAAGACTTTCAACTATTACCGACTCCCACGCGGGCGGAGCCACGGGCAAAAGCTAAACATAGTATAAAACAAAGTCGCTTCCCGCCGTCTGTACGCTTCTCTTAAACTATACATAAAAATCGCAATAAAATCGATCTTTAAGTTTGGGAGCTAGGTTGCCTCAGAGTCCTCAGACAGACACACACACACTTCAATTATATTTTAACACCCCTTGCGTACGTCGTATATATGTAGATATCCTGTAGTATAATCAAATAACTTCACACTGACACCACATTAGCACAGTTTTACATTAGTAACTACATTGCACTGCACCCGTGCGAAGCCGGGGCGGGCCGCTAGTCTATATATATAAAAGCGTAAATCACTCACTGACTCATCACGAAATCTCTGAAACTACAAGTGCTAGAAGTCTCAAATTTTGCATGGGGGTCCCTTTTAGGGTGTAGGTGCTCACTAAGACGGGATTTTGCGAAATTCAATCCCTAAGAGAGTGAAACAGGGTGGCAAAGTTTGTATGGGAGAACGCGATTCTTTGGCCCGATTGACTTGAAATTTGGCATAGACATTCTTTTACAAAATTAATTGAACACATGTTACGTATTTTTTTGAAATGTATCCCTTAACAGGGTTGAAAAGGGGTAGAAAGCTATTTTTAGGGTGGTTGACTTCGAAATCGGAATCAAAACTTCTTAGTGCTTTTGAATGATTAAGAAAAATAAATGTCAGTTGTCACTGCACGGGCTGACGTTTAATCTCTAATTTTCCCGATTTTCAAGACAAGCTTTGATTCTTAAAATGTTGTATAAGATTTATCCCTATTTTCACTACTTTACGAAATATTAGTCAAATAAAACGGCAACATCTGGCAAATATCAGATAACGTGACAAGGAATGTGGTATTTAGAGAAGTGTTTCGTAATGCACAACATTAGTTGCACCCGGCATAAATCTTTGCCCGGCATGCATTGCAATTTTTCAGTAGACAACAGATCAACCTTTTCAGTAGTAAGCAGAACAATTCACCAAACATTCACCAAAGTTTCATCATAATCCGATGTGGTTGAATGGTTTAGGAGTGCAAAGGAAACAAATACACATACATCAATTTTTATTTATAAAGAAGATAACTATTAAGCAAAGATATTAGAATTTTTAACTATAAGGTAAGTATTAAATGTAACATAATATTATTATACTTATTTTGTTAAATTACTGCTAATAAATTTTATTAAGTACCTACCTAACTAATACAGAATCGTTAACAGGGCGTCGATTCTGTAACCAAACTCGAACCCCACTTCGAATCTCACTTCACTGCACGGGAATTTTAAATCATAAATAAGGTAATGATAAGAAATTTTTTTTATCACAAAAGATAGCTACGCAGGCTACCTAAATTTTTTGCAATCAGTAAAATAGCTCATTTAGTAAACAAATGTCTAATAACAAATTCACGCGAAGTGAAGTGAGATGCGAGTTTGGTTACAGAATCGACAGACTGCGCGGGTAAAACCACGGGGTGCAGCTATTACCTATATAATCACAAAATTGTATAAATGTGAAAGTTTTGATGTTTGGATGTTGTTCATGATTTGTTACCTACTCAATCATATTATACTCAATCACGTCTGAACGGATTTAGGAGAAATTTGGCACAGATTTAGATTAAAGTCTGGAATACTTAACACAGGCTTCTTTTCATCCCGATCATTGGTTTCCAAGGGAAGACTTACAACGATTACCGACTCCCACGCGGGCGGAGCCACGGGCAAAAGCTATACCTACATAGTATAAAACAAAGTCGCTTCCCGCCGTCTGTACGCTTCTCTTAAACTATGCATAAAAACCGCATTAAAATCGATCCATAAGTTTGGGAGCTAGGTTGCCTCAGATAGACAGACACACACACGTCAATTATATTATAACACCTCTTGCGTATGTACGTGGTATAGGTATATGTCGTCCTCCTAGGTATATGTATACTGTAGTATAATAATCTGATAACTTTACACTGACACCACATTAGCACAGTTTTACATTTAGTAACTACATTGCACCCGTGCGAAGCCGGGGCGGGCCGCTAGTCTATATATATAAAATTCAAAGTCCTGACTGACTGATTGACTGATATATCAACGCATAGCCCAAACCGCTGACTTGGAGACTTGAAATTTTGCACATAAATACCTTATACAGTGTAGGCATTTACTAAGTAAGGATTTTGGAAATTCCACCCCAAAAGGGGGGTAAAATAAGGGATGAAATTTTGTATGAAAATCCGTCAGTTTCGAAGTTAGGATCTTCAAATTTTGTATTTAGGCTGACAATTGAAAATTAATATTTATGTGTCCCTGCGTTTTTGACGATTGCATCCCCGAAGCGGTGAAAAGGCGGATGAAATTGTTTCTGAAAAGTCCTTCATTTTCAAAGTAAAACTCACAAAATTTATTATTTTGGCTTAGGGTTAGAAAGTAAAAACAAATATGCAAACACACATTTCATATTTTATTGAAAATTAAAGGGGTTGAAGGTTATAAATAAAATAAATATGAGATGAATAAACCTAAAAACCGATTGATCTCGTTATTGAGATTTAAAGGGATGACGATTGCAAAGATGACGATTGCAAAGATGACATTTTCGCATGCAAATAAATTCTTGATTCTTGATTTATTTTGAAGTTAAACACGGTGGATATGATTCAACTTCTTAAGGGTTGAAATTTCATATGGAAAAGTAATGTTTGTAAAATAGACATTTCGACTTGAAACTTTGTAGAAGTATGAACTTCTAAAATGGGACGGGTTTGATACTTAATTCTCACATAATTACTATAAAAGTAAAGAACCTAGGTACATCTGTTTGTTTTACATCGTGTTAGGATCTCAGGTACACTCCACATCTGTTATAACTGAAAACAAGAAACTATAGTCCGTGCCATTTAAATCTGCATAAAAAGTCAGTCACCCCACCTGTACCAAAATTCTAAAAACTTTGCGATAGCGTATCGCATTTCATACTAACTGTCACTAAACCACAAAACGACTGCGCCTCGAGATGAATGTAGGTGAATATGATAAAATAAAGCTATCAGCACTCTATGTTGAGTATTTTAATAATGTTTTTATATCATAAAATTTTAGTTTTAACTAACGTATAATCGTAATGTTCGTTATCATAAGTTAAATTAAAGGTATAGTATTAGAATCAGAACGTAATTCATACAAATAATTCACTACCACGCAAAAATTATGCTATATGAGATACTGCTGTGCTGTATAACATTTGTTAGTTTTGAAGACTCCCGCTGCCAGAGATGCATAATTTTTGTGTTTTTTTAGGGATGAGGCAACACGTCACGTCGCTATTGTATTATTAATTGCATTATTTTATTAGTTTATGTTTATTTTGTGTCGGATAGCGCTTGCGTTTGTATTTCGGGAGTTCTCACTTTTTAGGGTTCCGTAGCCTAAATGGCAAAAAACGGAACCCTTATAGATTCGTCATGTCTGTCTGACTGTCCGTCCGTATGTCACAGCCACTTTATTCTGAAAGTATTAGGACTACACAGTTGAAATTTAGTAGAAAGATGTATTCTTTAAACCGCTTTACGATTTTTATACAAAAATAATAATATTAAAAGATTGAGGGGGGCTCCCCATACATGGAATTGAAACTGATTTTTTTTTAAACAAACCAATATATGCGGGTTGTCTATAGATAGGTCTTCAAAAATGACATTGAGGCTTCTAAAACTATTTTTTCTCAAAGTCAACCGTTTGAAAGATATAGACTGCCAAAGTGTTTTTTCAATGTTAAGAATTGAAAAATCTTAAAAAAAATATGCTATAGATCTTAACAAATACTTTCAACGAAAATTAGTTTGAACGAGATATAAATATCAGTTTTCGAGATATAGTTCATTTTCCAAAACCGCAAATATAACTTTGTCATTCATACAAACACTATGAAAAACAAAGTTATTTTTGTAGACGAACAATTAAATTAAATATGGTATGGTATAAGGAAACTGCGGAACCCTACTGCGCGTGGTCCGACACGCACTTGGCCGGTTTTTGTTACTTTTTTCTTGTTTCGTCAGTGTTTTTATTCAATTTTCGTAGTTAATATGTTATTAAATTTTTGATTTCTTTTCTTATTTGTTAATGCTATGCAACAAATAATATTATGTTAAATAATCGAAAAGAAAAATATATATTCCGTAAGTTTTACTTGAATTAAAATAAAATAAAAAAAAGTACATTTAAAAAAAGGTTTCTAACACATGGTGCATTCGACCTTTGACATCGCCCCTGTCTATCGAAACGTTTGTTGATTACGTTACCGACAGAAATAGCGATAGTGCTCATAGATTTTGATTGCTAGTTTTCGGAAAGGGGGATACATTGGTAGAGGCGTGTTAATGACTTTTTATGCAGCTTTAAATGGCACGAACTATATATTAACTTACCTAATAATATCTTCGTCTAGTGAGAAAGTTTGCAGTTTATAATATGTTAATTTTTGCAGTCTCACATATCCGATATCGTTTTTGACATAATACCCAGACGCACCACTGAGCAAGTAATTCACTACGTAGACGCACTATAACCGCCGATTCTGCTGTTTTACCGACGGCACAAACGCCATCTATTAGTTATAATTGCGAATTACTTCGATAGCTCTCACTGTGACAGAGTGGCAGGAAGTTTAAACTTTTTTTAGGCTTTGGGCTAAAGTAGCACCCTAGGGCTAATGTACCCCGATGGTACCGTACTCCACTCTAGCTGACACTTTAGTTGACAAAAGGTATTTAAAAATAAGAAAATTACATAAATATTAAACAGAGTGTAATTTCCTATTTTCCATCAATTACAAATATTATCCTCATATAAGGTTACCTACTTGACCCATTTTTTACGCGTACTATGTCGCGTTGTGCCAGGCCATGCTGTTGTGGCCGCAGGATGCCACAGGATGATTCGGTACGCCCTAAGCGTGCCGTGCCACCCCGTGCTGCGCCATGCCGTCAGTGAGCGCATGCCATGATTATATTGTTACCTAGGTTACGCCGCCGCCGGATCCGTCGATTACATAGACGACAGTGACGCCGGCGCCGTGTGTCACTGTAGTAGAGCTTTCTATGATATGAAGAATGTACTGTGACAAAGGTCAACCCTGCTGGTTTTTGTGGATCTCTGAATGCGAAAATAGGTCAATCTCCTTATGACAAGAAAAATATACTGTGACAAAGTTCAACCTTGCTGGTGTCAGTGGATCTCTGAAGCATACTAATTTTGTACTGTGGTCTTTGTTGCTGGTTTACTACTTGTTGGTCACTTTCATTTTTTTTCTATTTAATATTGTATTCCGAGATATACACTGCCACTATTTAAAGTTTCGTTTCGTCAAAATCCGTTCAGTGGTTTTTGCGTGATGAGCATTCAGTCAGACAGACAGACAGACAGACAAGACATTTTTTAACGGTTCTAACATGTCAGTTACCGATTTTATATCGCCCTGGTTGTTTTTTTTCCAAATATATTCAATTTACAGACTTTTTTGCGTTTACGATTTTATTGAAGGTATAGATCAGGGGTGGCCAACAAGTCGATCGCGATCGACCAGACGATCTGTCTCCCACAGTGGTGTCGATCGCGAGAGACATAACAAAAACTGCTTTGCTTGTGGTAGCAAAGCAAGTAGCAACCGAACGGTGCGGGAGGCGGGAGCGTCGGCTTTGTAGTGAAAAATACCCCAAAAATTCAAATTCTTTAATTCGATCTCAGTAGGCCAGGAAATTTTAAAGTAGATCGCAGTCCTAGACAAATTGGCCACCCCTGGTATAGATTATATTACTATCAAAATGTTGTACCTAGTAGGTATAGTAAATTGCAATAATTTATTATATAAATGTAGTATGTATAAATGTAGTCCCCTTTGCTTTCCTGACATTTATTTTAATTTTAAGGACATTTGTTTTTCAATGTTCCGATTTCATCCAAAATAAACTTCCACACAGTTTTCGAGGTCACAATTTTAATCTATTATTAATAGCTCATCTGATGCGCAACAAATCAAAACTCCTCGAATTATTGCCAAATAGAGTGAATTTTACCGACTTGACTACTGGACTATTATAGGAATCAGAACATAGAAATAACAGAAAATTATGCTGTTAGTAAAATTGATGTAACTTTCTTATTTTTAAATATCTTTGGTCAATTACCTTTGGAAACCAGAATAGAGGATGTTCAGAGTAATTTGATAAGTATTTTGCAGAAATCCATTCAGTCGTTTTCAGTCCAGAGCTGTTCAACGGGAACCCGGAATCGTGAAATCTTTCGACGTTTTCTCAAAATTTGTTAGACCAAGTAGTAAAAATGTTATAGTGTGTTATATATTCGTAATCTACTCACAAAGCCCTTTCATTTGGTATACCACATGATATGTTTTTATTATTTCTTGGTACTGAAAACTTTATGACGTCACAGTTTCTACCCCCACCATTTTCGCGCTTGTCATCTTATATATTTGTGATCAGGGCATCGTACTGAATGCATCGATACCAAATTTTCGTATTTCCGTGATGACTTGTGCGAAAAGTGTTTTCTAGGCGTCTTTTCTAAGATTACCGCCGCTCTATTAGCATGTTTAGAGATTTAAAATACGATACACGATGTGTCCGATGTCAAATTGCATATGGCTCTGATGCATCGTTTTTGAGCGATGAATAGTCTTTTGATGTTTGACCATTTCCCCGAATCAATATACCGTATCTTAATATCTATTCGACATAGGCGAAATAGGTTGTAATAGCCGTATGGACGTTAGCAACTTTTGTTAATTTATAAAATGCGAATGCAAAACTATTTACCTTGTTGCACACTTTATCTATTAATTTGTTCCTTCCATCCTTCCTTGCTAGATCGGCGGGATATAAAAATTTTTGTCATAATGTTTTTTAAATCGTTTTTGTTTCAGATGTCCAAAGAAAATTGTTGAAGAATATAATACGGATGAATCGCATACGTTTCTCAAAAATAACTCCTTGTTCCATGTTTACAATAGATGCTTCTTTTCCACTGGCCTTTGGCAGTCTTATCTCAACTTATGTAGTCGTATTGCTGCAGTTTCAAATTTAATAAGGTTTAGAATAGCTATTAGCGATTGCCATGATGTCACCTTGACCCTTTTCCTAGATTTTATTTAAGTACTTAAATTTTTTTACTTATATATTTATTCGTTACGCGGTAAACAAAAACATCTAATAAGTAATGTTTTTAAAGCCTAATTATGTTATTGTCATTCCTTAAAATTATCTTTAGACCCGATCGGAGTATTTTTATTTACATAGTACATAATTATTTCGCCAAAAACTAATTCATTGATAGTGGAAATGTTTTTCAAAAAACTCAAGGAACTTTTACGTAAAGTTTGTAAAAAAAATAAAAAAGTTGTCATAAGCGGTGATTTCAACATTGACCGGCTGAAACACACTCCTACGTCTCAACAGTTTGAATATATCCTTTTAGGTTCTAATTTAAAGTTGAGTCTAAATGAACCTACCAGGCTCAGTAGTAAAACATGCTTGGATGATTTTGCACATAATATAAAAGGATCCAAAGCAACAGTTAAAGAACTAGCACTATCTGATCATACTGCTCAAATCATGAAATGCCCTGTAAAAAGAGCTACTACATACAATACTTTTACAAATTTAAACGTGATTATTCTAGTGAAAACATTGAAAAGTTTATAAATGTATTACAAAGTCTTACATTTCACGATACTTACACAAACGAAGATCCTGAAGAGGCATACAATTTATTTTATGAAACATTCAAAATGTTCTATGACTTGTGCTTTCCTATTCTTAAAATTAAAATACCAATCCATAAACGACCCATATGGCTCAGCAAAGGTATTAAACTTTGCGCGAGTAGAAAAAGACACTATTTATGGAAATATAGACACTCTTCAAATGACCATAATAGAAAGGTATTAAAACAATATACTAAAAGATTGAAATCTGTAATTAAACAAACTCAGAAATCGCAAAATAATTATCACATAATGAATTCAACTAATAAATCTAAAGCTGTGTGGGATATTATAAATAAAAATAAATATACAAAAATAAGACAAGAAATTAATCAAATACAATATAAAAATAAATTAGCTACCGATCCCGAAGAAATTGCACAGGCATTTAATGACTACTTCATAGATGAGATAAGCGAGGGAACTAAATGTGAAATACATAAGTCGACTTACTACATTCATCATACAAAATCAAATTCATGCTTTATGGCACCCACTGATCAATTTACAATTGAAAAAATAATCAAAAATCTTAAATCAACGAGTAGTACTGGTCATGACGACATCAGTACTAAGATTATCAAAATTGTATCGAAGTACGTAGCACCAGTGCTCAGCTACTTGATTAATTTGAGTCTCGAAAAAGGCATATTTCCCAGTAAGTTAAGAATATCAATTATCATTCCATTGTTCAAAAAAGAGAATAAAGAACAAATGCGCAATTACAGACCTATCGCTTTACTTTCTGTTGTGGCCAAAATATACGAAAAGGTTATTTATTAAATTTTAGAGTGTTATTTAGAACAAAACAATATTATTGTTGCAGAACAAACAGGATTTAGGAAAAACCAATCTACTGACACGGCTATTTTAAATTTTCTAAAAGAAGTTTTGACAGGTTTGGACAGTAAAAAAAGAGTTACTGCCCTGTATATGGATATGACTAAAGCCTTCGATCGCGTAAGCCATAGCATACTTTTGCGTAAACTAGAACTTTATGGAATAAGAGGAACTGCACTAAACTTAATTAAATCCTATTTAATGGAAAGAAAACAACAAACTGAAATAACTAGGTTAGACTTAAACACTAGTGAAGAACATAAATACCTATCATCACCTAGAACTGTACGCTTTGGAGTGCCACAGGGTAGCATATTGGGGCCTCTTTTATTCTTAATATACATTAACGACCTTCCAAAATCCATTAATTATCCAATGGTCCTCTTTGCTGACGACAGTACAGCGATTTTTACTGACAATAAAAATGGAAACCATGAAAATGACATAAAAGACTCCCTGACTTCTATAACTGATTGGCTAGAATCTAATAACTTAAAAAATACTATTGACAAAACACATACAATGACATTTCAAAATAAAAATAGTAATTTCGATGACCTAAATATAAATCATGACAATAATTCCATAAAACAGATACAATGCACTAAATTCTTGGGTGTCTATATCGACGCCAGTCTAAATTGGAAACCGCATATAGAACACATCGACGCCCCCCGCGAATAATCCCGTAATGAGCTATTACGGGGTTTTTCAGGTTATGTGTTTTTAGGTATCTAGAACATGTAATGAATCATAGTGAATTTTTTCGGAATTTTTCTATTGATATTTACAAAGATATGAAAAATTACGTGTCTGTTCCATTGAAATGTTTTAAAAAGTGTTTTAAGCGAATAATATTGTTTTAGATCTTTACGAAAAAAAATACCAAAAAGATTTGTCAGTAGACACCTTTACGATATTATACGGGTTAACAGTTTATTACCGTAATTATGTAAAAATTAATACAGGTTTATTCGGGATTTCATTAAGAAACCGATTTTCGGCTAAACTCATTATTGACTAACTCCTTACATAACGCTTTTCTTATTAAGGGGCGTATTATCGCCCCTTTTGTGGTCACTTGTTGTCGATTACTGATTGAAGCCTCTAAAAAGGACCTGGACATACAGGGCTATGCTGACGATGTGGTGGCCTGTGTGATAGGCCCCTGTCAGAGCACTGTATCATCCATACTTCAAAGGTCTCTCAATGTCATCAATAAGTAGTGCACTGAGAACAGTTTGTCGGTAAACCCGAACAAAACAACAATAGTACCTTTTACTAGGAAGCGTAAGTTGGACAAACTTAAAGCGCCTACTATAAAGGGTACTCCCATACCATTTTCTACGGAAGCCAAATACTTGGGCGTTACAATCGACCAAAAGCTGACGTGGAATACACTACACACATACATAATGTGATCCAAAAGGCCAAAATTGCCTTAGGAACCTGCTGTCGTTTAGCGGGTGCAAGGTGGGGCCTAAACCCCAAAATTGCCCTGTGGATGTATACTGCCATAGTCAGGCCGATAATAACGTATGCCTGTGTAGTATGGTGGAAAAAAGCAACTCAAACGACAGTCATAAACAAGCTAACTAGCTTGCAAAGATTACCGTGCCTTATGGCAACGGGGGCCATGTCTACAACACCAGGAGCAGCACTAAATGCTCTGCTAAACCTACCGCCACTTCACCTGTTCATTGTGAAGGAGGCGAAAGCAGGGATCTACAGAGTGGGCATCACCGGCAAAGTAGATTGGCACTCTCAAGCACTGAGATCTTTACATGAATCGGTGCTTGAAATCAAACCACTTGCAATGACATCTGCTGTCACGCTTCCACTCTGTAATTTCACTAGAAATTACTCTGTGGAATTACCTAGCAGAGAGATGTGGTCTGATGACCAAAGCTCCTGTACGGCTGGAAGCCTAGTCTGGTTCACGGACGGCTCCAAAATGGATCTTGATGTAGGATGTGGTATACATGGCGTGAGACCAAGATTCAACCTTAGTGTTAACCTTGGTAAGTACGCCACAATTTTCCAAGCAGAAGTCTATGCCATTATAGTATGTGCAGAAATTAACCGCCAACGAAACTACACAAATCAGACTATCTATATCTTTTCAGATAGCCAAGAAGCACTTAAGGTGGTACCCTGAGCGAAAGTGGCGCCGCGGTGAATTTTATTTAATATTATAATTCTAATACACAATTTTAATCATGTTTATCGTGGAGATTTTAGAACCCACAGTCTAGTATTTTTAGACGGTATCGTTACATTCCCTAGTAGTCGCTGCTAGAAGTAGATAGAAAAACTGCTAAAAGTGGCCGTTTTTGACACATTTGCTATCTACTTCTACGAATGACTACGAGGGCATGTCGTGATACCTTCTAAAAATACTAGATCATGGGCCCTAAAATCTCCACGATGAACATTATTAAAATCTTTTTCTATTAATAACTTATTAAATAAAAACCTCTGAGGGCGCCACTTTCGGTCATACAACCGCCTTAAAGCCATAAACTCGAACGTAATACGATCGAAACTGGTAAAAGACTGCGTAGACAAACTGAATGAACTGGGACAAAAGAATAAAATTATTCTGAAATGGGTACCAGGGCATTCAGGCATCATCGGCAATGAAAAAGCCGACAAGCTTGCTAGAACTGGGGCGCGAGACCAACAGATCGGCCCAGAACTCTTCTGCGGTATCTCAAAAAACCAGGCTATGCAACTCCTTAAAGATAACCTTTTGGACGAGTCGAATAAATTCTGGCTAAAACAGACAGGATTGAGACATGCCAAATCTTTGATGGAAGGCTACTCGCAAAGACGGACGAATGAACTTATACAGTTCAGTAGATCAAACGTCAGCGCGACTGTTAGAGCCTTAACCGGACACTGCAAACTAAACAGACATCTATTTCATATGAAATTGAGTGATACTGATGTCTGCAGATATTGTAATGAGGAGCTGGAAATGCCCAAGCACCTCTTATGTGACTGTGGACCCCTAATCCACAAGCGTAGTATCCATCTAGGGCGACACGTAATCGACCCGGAGGAAGTAAAAACTCTGAAAACCAGGAAGATACTAGACTTCTTGGAAGCCGCTGGGCTTAAAGAGTTACCATAAATAGGTGGCGTGGCGAGTCACAATAGATCTTTTAGGTCGCAGTGACTACAGCTTTATCTGAGCTGCATTGCTAACCTAACCTAACAATTAAATAATATAATAATACGTGTGAAAGGTTGTGCTTGTGCAGTAATAATTGGATTGTTAGGAAGTGAACTAATTAATTTATACTTTGTGTAGTTGTTATTTATTTTATTATACGATAATATTGTTAATATGTTGCCGCGACAACCAAAAGCATATAGTACATCTAGAAGAAAAATATTGTTTAACTTCGTACAGGAACAAGCAGAGCTTTATAGAAAAGGTGAATGTCTTTATGTTTGTGTTTTTTATGTTAATAATAACAATCACTTTTTAAACTAACTAATGTTGTTACATTAGTAGTATATCATTTATTTCATGATAAGTAAAATAATAAATACTTTAGCAAATTAATCAAATAAGCAGTAATGGTCAAAACAATAAAACATACGTTATTTTTCAACAGGCGAATATTATAGTAATTGTTTTTACAAATATACAATAAACAAAACTATTTGCAAGAATAATATCGCAACACGATATTACTGTTTGTAGTCGAAAATATAAAACTACACGAATAATATCGCGACACGATATTACTGTTGCAGACGGCACAAGAAATTTACACGAATAATATCGTAAGTGACACTACTGATCAGAGCTTAACCTATATTAGTATAGTAAAATGCATTTAGTTAAATTGTAACGAAGACCATGGTACTAATTAAATTTAGATGAAATAACAAGATAGCTGAAAAAAATAGCTTCCATATGTATTATAAAAAGTCTCTGATACTTATTGTTTAATAGAGTTATGAACAAAAGTGCTTCTTTTATTTTTCCTGAACATTTTGACTTTACTGGTTACCGGATTATTCGCGGGGGACGTCGACATATGTTCAAAACTGAGTAGATTTTCATATGCTCTGTACTTGCTACGAAAAGTTGCAAACAGGGTAGCGCTCTTAAGTGCATATCACGCTTATGTAGGTTCCACAATCAAGTATGGTGTCTTATTTTGGGGAAATTCCACAGATAAGGAGAAAGCCTTCAAAGCTCAAAAAAAGTGTATACGGGCAATGTGTCACTTAAAACAAACCGATTCTTGCAAACCGTATTTTAAAGAACTTCAATTAATGACGCTCCCTTCGCTATATATCCGCGAGTCAGTTTTATATGTTAAAAAGAACATTACCAGTTACAAAACCTTAAATAGTAAAAGATATAAAAATGTACTACAATCCACTGCATGCACAACCAGTATGTACTCTAAAAGTGTCTTCTCAATGGGTGTTAAAATTTATAACAAACTACCGCAGAATATTAAAGAGATTGAGAATCCTAATATTTTTAAGAAACAATTAAATAAATTTCTGATTGACAAAGCATATTACTCGATTGACGAATATATCAAAGACAAATTATTATAGAATTATTTAAAATTTTCATGACATTTCAATTTCTTTGACATTTTATAGCACTAGTATCCTTGTATGACATTTGACATTTTTATGATTATTTAATGTATTATCCCAAATATTTCAGACAAATTAGCTATATTTGTACCTCAGTAGGGCAGCATGTTTTTTGTTCTTCAGGGCAGTATGTTTTGTGTTTCTTGTTCTTTCTGATTTAGGCTTTTGGCAATTATGTATTTTAAATATTGTTTAAATGCATCGCATGATAAAAATTTGCACACCCGCAAGGGTAGGATATGGCGTACTTTGTTAATTTTAAGTCATCTGTATTGTTTATACCCATGTTCAAGCAAATAAATTATATTGATTGATTGATTGATTGATTGAATTATAATTTCAGTTATTTCATCAGATATATAGTTAATGACATCCAGGAAATGTTACTTGACGTATTGATCAATTACTTATAGTTTATTGTTGATACAAACAATTTCTTTATCACCATAAAGCACTTTAAAAAATTAGTCTACTCTATACCAACGTCCATCGTCGTTCATATTACAGTAGTAAGGCAAAACTGGTAATAATGTTGGAATTAAGAGAAACTCCAAAATTTTTGGTGGATAACAGTCTTGACAAACATATACAAACATTTTTGTGGCCTTTACACTGTTTGCAGATAGCATCTTTTCATAGAAAATACTATATAAGACACGATTTCCTCTCTCAGAATAACTGGTCTACGCACTGTGTTACCATTTCCGGTATTTTGTTATTAAACATTGCCTTATTTGTCACCTCTGACATTTTCTTCACAACACACGCTTCGTTTCAATCCCTACTGTGGCTAAGTTATGTCGTAATTCTATTTTTTCTTTGTGTGCATTTTATATATTTCGCTTCAAACGTGAAAAATAGTGCCAACAATGTCAAGATTATTTTAAAAATGCAAAGTGCCGAAAGATTTATCAGGTTGTCGAGAAAAGAAGTCGTCCGATTAACTAGATATAATTGGATATTTATTGGATTCTTTTGTATTAACTTCTTATCCGAAGCAGTGTTTGTGATCGATTCAATTGGGATGCACTCTTCTTTTTACGTCTTTCTAAATCATTATAATTTCATGATTCTTGATGCTACAGAAATATATTTCATTGCTCTAATAAAGTTTTTGGAAAGTCTCATGAAGAAATGGATCGTTGAATTAAATTATTTTATAAGAAGAGATGAAAAGAAACTAACATCTAATGGCAAAGATCAAAATTGGAAGAATCTTTTTAAAGCATTCTGTGAACTAATCGAATCTTTTACGATTTTGAAAAATGTTTCTGCTATTATGGTAAGTAAAAACTTTAACGATGCGATGCGATTACTGATAGCGACTGTGGTAAGCAATTTTGTATGAAATTTGGCGCAGCGCTTCGCTCGGTTGCACCATCTTGATTTAACTTTAACAGTACATGAGACAAGCTTATCTGAGCCAGTGGTCAAAAGTGGAACTAAGGTGTTATTACATATTGTTACCTAGGTTACGCCCATAGACATAGAAAAATTTCGCTACGCTCAAGTAGACGGACAATGATGCGAGTGAGAAACCGATTCTTACGGCTTATTCGATGTGCGAGAAAGAGTTAAAAGAAAATGACAGCAGAACCTAGTTTGACTTCATTTATCGTCTGTTATCATCTTGGTGAAAAGCGTCCACACGATTATTTTGTAATTTTGACTGCGATCTGATCGGTTTGGCTCATAAAGCTATATAAATCAATAATGGTGTCGTGTTCTGTACTGAATTGTAATGTTACTTACGACAACAACCCAAATAAACACTCATTTCACAGGTAAATAAGATTGTACAAGTACCATTTTCATATTTCATATTTTAGTTGAATATATTCCTACACACACTAAGTAATACACTAATATCATGCTATTAACCGCCTATTTTCTAAATAAAGGCTGATTTCTAAACATTATGTGTTAGATAAAAAGATATTATGTCCGTGAATTTGAGAAAATAAGGCGTAGAGATTGATCAAAATTATTATATTATCGATACTCATGTCGATGATTTCCAATATAACCTTATTTGTCTTTGTAAACACTAATAGCTTTATCTAAAGCTGCTTTTAACCGACAGTTTTCAAATGGTAAATTATACCTACTTAAGTACTAATTTAACAATATTCCCAGGTTTCCTGTAAATCCAGTGAATAAGTTACTGGATAAATGTCATAAATAGAATAGGCTGGGAGCCTCAAGGAGACTTGTAAGAAATTATACAAATATACAAATACAAATATATTTATTTCCAAAAAACATAATTACAAGGCATAAGTTATCTAGCCTCCACACTAGGCTAAGCCTGTACTGTTTCTCACTCTGCAAGCCGTGGTCGTTAAATGCTCTTGAAAAGTCAGTCTTTCGTCGATTACTACCCCCAGATACCTCACAGAGTCACTTCTGGCAATATGCTCACAGTTGCAAGGGAGAGTAGGATTCTGAAGAGCGCACTTATGGATTTTGATTTTACTCGTGTTCTTAGGCGCTGAGGCGGCTGTCTTATGGAAACAGAGGAATTTTGTTTTAGTTGTGTTGAGAGTCAGTATGTTTCCGTTTAACCACTGCAGTACCTGCCTCATGCCTCCTTCCGTTTTTTGTATGATCTGTTCCCAAGATTCGTCGTGGAAAATGATAGCTGTGTCATCAGCATAACACAAGACGTCAGCATTTTGTATGGGAAGTGATGTAATGTCATTGATGTACAGAACAAAAAGCGTGGGCCCCAGAATACTGCCCTGCGGCACGCCAAAAGTAACAGGCGCTAAGGCACTCACGAAATTTCCGATCTTTGTGGACTGGATTCGGTCTTCTAAGTAACTGGTAAACCAGTTGAGCGCCATACCACGTACTTCGAAGGCTTGCATTTTCCTTAAGAGAATTGGGATTGAGACTGTGTCGAATGCCTTGGCTAGGTCCAAGAACACTCCGACACAGGCTCGTCCGTTGTCAAGGTGAGAGGAGACAATATCTGTCAACAAGGTCACAGCATCCTCGCTCGATTTTCCCTTTTGGAAGCCGAACTGTTTTTCCGATATAAGACTGTTTGACTCCAGAAAACTAACCAATCTCTTATTTACAATGCGCTCCAGTAACTCTGAGATGTTATGTGTTTTCCATGCCTTGGGGAAGGTTCCTGTTTCAATACTGAGGTTGAAAATATCTGAAAGAGGTTGTGCTATTGTTGGTCCTATCGCTTTGAGTAACCGGTTACCAATGTTATCTATACCTGGAGAGCTGTTCCCGTCCGACTGCTGTATGAATTATTTAAATAAAATTGTTCAAAATCTTATTTGTGTTTTATTTATTAGAGCAATAATACATTATAGTTATCGACAATCTAAAATGGACTTCAGGGCATCCCTACAGTTCACGCACACGTTTACAAATTTTCACACACTGGCTCATGTCACTTTTGGTGTCGCAGCCAAGCGAACTCTGTTCTTCTATTCCAGTGGAATATTAACTTTATGGTCACGCCATAAACGACAGCGACGCTGTCACCGAGTCAGATAAGTTTGTATCTGGGTAAAGTCAAGATGATGCAACCGAGCACCGAGTAAAGTAAGCATAACTACCTACTATAGTTTGTTTTGATAGTTATTTGTGCATACAATTTTGTTTACGAGTCTTTTGAAATTGAAACCACAACAATTATTTCTAGTTGTTTTTCCCAGATTAATTTCCAATTCATAGTAAAACAATTATTAATTATTATAACACTAAAGTTTTTGACGTATTGTTTTAATAAGAATTGGTACCAACAGATTTTTATTTTCAGACTTCGGTATTCGTAGTCATGACATTTACGATGCTCCTGACCGTCGTTCAATCTTTCTTAGAATTTGAGAAAGTTACGAATATTGACGCAAACCAAACTGTAAGTACAAGACGTCTATGGCACAAGAGTAAAGAAACGACCAGAGACAAAGCTTCATACAACCGCGCGAATCGGTTGCACCACTACAAGCACGCGGGGCATGTATGCGTGTTCACTAGCCGCTTGTTGCGTACGCGGAAAATCCGGAAAAATCCTGTTTTGACAACTGCAGCCAGTGGATAATCTAAGGACTTTGCTTGTTTTGTTAGTTGCAAGTTTGAATTTCACGTTCTTAAGAAGCTTTGTCTCTGGTCCTTTCTTTATTCATGTGTCAATGGTGTCCAAAGTTTTTCAATACGAATAGCTATAATGACAAGAAGTAACCATGAAAAAGTTAGTAGACTTTTAAATCATAGCTAAATATTAATGTTAATTGATATTGATATATGTTTGATACCATAGTTTCTTTGTTTGAAAGCATATACTTTCAAGTTGGTCCAATTATCTTAAAATCAGGATCTGATGATGGAATCCTGGAGAAATCAAGGGAACTCTTCAAATATTATAGGCACACTTATATCGATTTCGGTATGTTCTTGAGTAACTCGTGAATTTGCTTTCGTGAAGCAGCTTTTAGTGAAGTGGAACTGATGATGAAGAATACCATAGATGATTATTGCAACTGACCATCAGCCATTTTTTTAAATGTCCCCTCTGCAGTGGCACAGTCCTTCTTTATGGATAGATAAGGAGGATGGGCCATAACCCACCACGCGAGCACAATGCGGATTAGTGGGTGTTAACGACTGCAAACGCACCCGGGACTAACCTTAACGTGCCTTTCGAAGCACGGAGGAGCTCGAGATAATAAATTTTTGATCACCCATCCTATGACCGACCCTTGCGAAGGTTGCTTAACCTCCGTAATCGTTGGGCCAGGCGCTAAACCAATGCCCCATCGAGCTCCTGTTAAATATCATCATCGCAACTATTCAATACTATTTCACTGGTGTGATACGATTAGTTTAATATGGTTGCTAAGTCGAGCCTATTTATGCTCATCATAATGCATATGGTGAAGTGGAGCTGATAGTAAAGTAGGTACCAAGAACTCCTCAACAATTAACGCCTCTGCGTTGGGAAAAGCAGTATTTTGTAAAAGGTGATGAGCCGTTGACATAAGGCTATTGTAATTTAGATAATTTCGTCACTCAACGTGACAAATAAGCTAGCTTGCAGCATAAGAGTGAGAGTGAGATATACTAGAAGAAATTCGACGGTGCCACTATACTAGTGACTTGGTAGCTCAGCGGTAAGAGCATTGGACCGGACTTCCAAAAGTCACGGGTTCGATTCCCGTCCGAGAATTGATCTCGTGCGAATCGATTTTTTTCTAGTATTACAACATAGCCTTTATGGTCTGTAATTTGTCCACCCGGTTAAAACCCAGGAGTCCATGGTTCGATACATTTATACTCGGTTTGGACAGAAATAGGCAGAGCTTGTTTCAAGCCCGCCGGGCTAGCTTATACCTATACCTATATTATACATATATACCATATTTTACCTATACCCATCATATCACCATATTTTTACTTAAGTCTGACGCCAAAACAAAATTTAACATTGCGGCGGTCAGAGAGAGGTATAATAGTAACTTCCTTAGTGGTTGAGGAGGACCTTCGGTTTAATCGTCACTAAACATCAGCCCCCTACTCAAATCGCCAACTTTCTATTCGTTCGCTAAACTAAGCCATAAACTTTAAAATTATATGTCGTAGGCCAGGAATGGCAAAACAATGGCACGCGTGCCATTAGTGGCACGCAACACAATATTTGTTATACACTACGAGAAAATATGAATTAATTAATTTAAACAACGCGTATAATTGAAACATTGCAAAATGTACCTGTTTTTGTAGTAAATAAAGAGTTTTAAGTTGTTAATATTTATTATTATTTTCCCGATTCACAAAGACAACATTATTTGATGGATACATCATTAAACATTTCTTTATAAAAATGGCACGTTTATACATAAAGGTTCGCCATCCCTGCCGTAGGCTTATCCATTCCAGATACAACAATATCTGAGCTTTACGTAAAGCTTGCGTTATGTAACTTGATCGTCTAATTGCTTATTTTTATAAGCTTTAATTTGGTGAACGAATAGAGTGGATAAATAAAAATAGGTAATAATAATGTTCTTCTTCTTCTTATTTTAGTTTGGCAATCTACTCTCCTTTTTAGGGAGTAATTTTTGCCAGTGTCAAGTATTGTATAGTTCAGTGGTATTTTGTGACAGTTTACATTAAAATGCGGGTGCATCGCATTCCAATGCTGCTTGGAGCATTTGGCACCAAATATATCAAGACAGTTTACTCGGTAAGGTCAGCCGAGGTAGCCACCACTACAATAAAAGTCTCAGCTTCACATAACCAAGATCGCGCCTATTTCAACTATCCCACATATTGTTCAGTTGCGTAGACACTTGTACCACAAAACTGCACCAATTTTAAGACACAATATCCACTATGAATCAATTTGCGAATAATTAAAATAGTCACCAAACCGAACCCGACAGAATGGCGCCAAAAAACTCAATAATAATGGTATAAATATTTATAATAACGTTTTATTTTTTAATTTGCAGTACCCAGCTATGGTAGCTACATACGGAACAACGACATGGTTTGTGAAAAATTACATGTATTTGATTGTATTGAGTGTAGAATGTGAGAAACTGTATGAAGCTGCTACTCTAGTCCAGACTGAGTGTTTAATGGCACTGAAGGCGCGAAAATGTTCAGGTCAGTATTTTTTAGGGTTCCGTACCCAAAGGGTAAAAACGGGACCCTATTACTAAGACTCCGCTGTCCGTCTGTCTGTCTATCTGTCTGTCTGTCCGTCTGTCTGTCTGTCTGTCTGTCTGTCTGTCTGTCTGTCTGTCACCAGGCTGTATCTTATGAACCGTAATAAATTGAAATTTATAAGTTGAAAATTGAAAGTTGAAAAGTTGAAAATTTATAAGTTGAACTAGCTTCCGCCCGCGACTTCGTCCGCGTAGATATTAGAGAAAATCCTTAGGGAACCTTCAACCAGGATCCGACCAGCCGTTTTTACGTGATTAGGCGGGTCCCCACCAAGCGCGCTGCCTCGTGAGGCACGACGTATGCCGCATGTGGCGGACCGCGCACGAGGCTCGCTCACTTGGTGGAGAGTGGAGACCCGCCTAATCGCGTAAAAACGGCTGGTTGTTCCCGTTTCCATTACGTCCCGCTCCCGCTCCCATTCCCGTTCCCGTCCCGTTCCCGTCCCTTTCCCGTCCCGTTCCCGTCCCGTTCCCGTCCCGTTCCCGTCCCGTTCCCGTCCCGTTCCCGTCCCGTTCCCGTCCCGTTCCCGTCCCGTTCCCGTCCCGTTCCCGTCCCGTTCCCGTCCCGTTCCCGTCCCGTACCCGTCCCGTTCCCGTCCCGTCCCATTCCGTTCCCGTCCCGTTCCGTTCCCGTTCCCGTTCCCGTTCGGTTTCGTTCCGTTCCGTGCCGTCCCCGTCCTGTTTCGTTCCCGTTCTCGTTTCCGCTCTCGTTCCGTTCCCGTCCCATCCCATCCCGTTCCCGTTCTCTCTCTCGTTCCCGACCCGTCTGGTTCCCGTCCCATCCCATCCCGTTCCCGTTCTCTCTCTCGTTCCCGACCCGTCCGGTTCCCGTCCCGTTGCGTTGCCGTCCCGTCCCGTTCTGTTCCCGTCCCGTCTCATCCCGTGTCGTTCCCGCTCTCGTGCCTGCTCCCGTCCCGTCCGGTCCCGTTCCCATTCCGTCCCGTCCCGTACCCGTTCCCGTTCCCGCTCTCGTTTCCGTTTCCATCCCGTCCCGTTCCCGTTGCCATCCCGTTCCCGTTCTCTTCCGCCCCGTCCAGTTCCCGTTCCCGTTCCCTTTCTCCCCGTCCCCTGGGGCTGAATCATGTCCACCGAGTTGGACTTCAAAATGAATGTCATTTTCGCAATCACCATCCCATAAAACCTCAAGAACGACATCCATATATAGATTTTTATGATTACTTACCCCATTTACCCGCCAAGGGGTTGATTTTCAAAATCACAAAATATATGTTTGCCTATTTATTTTTAGACGTACTCCTACGAAGTTTAAAGTTGTAATGTCTATTTTATATTAATTTTCCATACATAATTTAAACCCCATTTTCACCCCTTTAGGGGGTTAAATCATGTACATCGTGTTGAACTTCAAAATAAATGTCATTTTCGCAATCACCATCCCATAAAACCTCAAGAACGACATCCATATCGATTTTTATGTTTACTTACCCCATTTACCCTCCAAGGGGTTGATTTTAAAAATCACAAAATATATGTTTGGCTATTTATTTTCAGACGTACTCCTACGAAGTTTAAAGTTGTAATGTCTATTTTATATTCATTTTCCATACAAAATTTGAACCCCATTTTCACCCCTTTAGGGGGTTAAATCATGTCCACCGTATTGGACTTCAAAATAAATGTCATTTTCGCAATCGTCATACCAGAAAACCCCAATAACGACATCTATATCTATTTTTTGGTTTATTTACCCATTTCACTTCTATTTCATCGCCATAGGGGTTGAAGTACTAACAATAACAATATACATTGCGTTAGATTTTCTTCCGTAAGCCTATATTATAAATTAAGCGATTTTTACTTCGAAAATGAAGGATTTTCTTCTATACACAACTTCATACCCCTTTTCACCCCTTCGGGGGTAGAATTTTGAAAAACGCTGAGACCCATATTTATTAATTTTCAATCGTCAGCCTAAACACAAAATTTTAAGATCCTAGCTTCAAAACTGAGGGACTTTCATACAAACTTTCATCCCTTATTTCACCCCCTTAGGGATGGAATTTTCAAAAATCCTTCCTTAGTGGATGCCTACATTGTATGAGGTATCTGTGTGCAAAATTTCAAGTCTGTAGGTCCAGCGGTTTGGGCTGTGCGTTGATAGATCAGTCAGTCAGTCATTCAGTTTACGATTTTATATATTAAGATAAGTTGAAATTTTCACAGATGATGTATTTCTGTTGCCGCTATAACAACAAATACTGAAAACAGAATTAAATTAATATATAAGGGGGGCTCCCATACAACAAACCTAGTTTTTTTTGCCGTTTTTTGGTACGGAACCCTTCGTGCGCGAGTCCGACTCGCACTTGGCCGGTTTTTATTTTGATTATTTGTAGTTTTAGTTACAGCAATTGGCAGACTTAAGGCCATTAGGCATTCACTTACAGTCAACCGCTAAAGGTGACAGCATGTGTTGTGTCGGAAACAACATTTTGAAAAAAAAAAATTGAATAAAAATATTATGTTTTAAGGAACATCATTATTTTTACATTAAAAGGTATGACACCATTTATGATGATCAATAGAAAGAAATTGGAGTTTCATACAAAAATATGCGAAGTTTAACACTTTTCAATTCTTACTTACGTAAAGCGGACTGCAAGTTGACTATTACATTATTCAAATAATGTCAAATTCAAATAAAATCAGATTGAATTTATATTAAAGAAAAACCTTTCCAAAATTAGCTCCTTTGTATGGAAAACCATATTCTTTTGAGCAGTATAATATGACATGAAAAGCGTAAGAAAATAAATTTATCTTTTGAGTTTATAATAGACATTAAAAGGCTGTTGTATGACCGGAAGTGGTGCCGCCGCGGTGTGTTTTATTTAATATTGTAATTCTATTACACAATTTTAATAAAATTGAAAAAACAATTTTTGGGCCCATAGTCTCGTATTTTTGAACAGTATCATCACATTCTCTCGTAGTCACTGCTAGAAGTAGATAGCAAAACTGCTAAAAGTGGCCGTTTTTGACACATTTGCTACCTACTTCTACGAATGACTACGAGGGAATGTAGTGATGATACTTTCCAAAAATACTAGAGCATGGGCCCTAAAAATTCCATGTAAAGTTTTTTTTTAACAATATATTCAATGGAAACCTCTGACGGCGCTACTTCGATGGTATAACTACCTTAATTACCTAAGGATAGTTAGGAAGTTTGGATATTATGAGTATGGATTTCAGGTAATTCTTCTCTTTTTCCAGTTGGTCAAAGAAGGTTATTGAAGAATGTGCTACGTGTATACCGCCACCATTTCACCAAAGTTAACCCATTTTCCATATTCACCGTCGATGGGACTTTACCACTTAAACTAGGCAGTTTATGTACAACCTATGCAGTTGTATTATTGCAGTTTGAAATACTATAGTTATACAGAATTGATTAAGATAAAAATAGATCATAAGAAGTATTGCACCAGTCACTAAGACACGTATAACCGCTCTCAACGTTGAGAGCCATTTTTAGATCATACTTGAGATGTTCTTCTTATAGGAACAGAGGGCCTATTACGAAAATAACGTACGCAATTGCGTAACGCAGTCACTTGGCCACGATAATCGTCCGCAGTTCACTGGTTGTAGTTATAACAAACATTTTGAATTTGGCTACCGTAGTTCATAGACTACTAAACGAACAATGTCGGATACACTATAGAGAAAAACAGTCAAATTCACGCAATTACTTCGCAATATCGCATACGAAAGTGATTTGTAATAGGAAACAATCAAAACGAAGCATGGACACAGCTGCGTGTATCGCACTAAACTTTTCGTAATAGACCCCCATCATCTCAGGTATGATCTTATGATAGTTCTCAACGTTGAAAGCGGTTTGTAAACGGGACAGGGGCTGTATTATGACCTCTTATTTCCAGTCAGTTTTCTGACTGGCTATCAATCTATCTCTTTTATTTGCTATACAGCGAGAAAGAGATGTCACTACAGCAATTTTTAAACCTGGCAGGAATTAAAAGCTCGTAATACGGCCTCAGCTCGATGTACTGTAGAGATGTTTATTTTTTAAGATTAAACTTCATCAAATACTAAAACTCCGCCTAAAGTTACAAATTAGTATTTTATTTACTAATTTTATTTGTGAATATAAATATTTCCACATATCTTTTTATCTTATTTCAGACATGCGAGCTTAGTTTCATGAATAAAAATTTGTTATTGTTACTTTGATATCATAGCAATAATAATCAAATGAAGGAGAAAAACTTATCATATTTTATCGTAAAAGTTACAGCAAAAATAAAATTGCACTTTAAAATTATGGATTCAGCTATTAAAGTTTACAGCAAAGCGTAAAAACTACAATGTTTGCTTTATTATAATGGATTTGGCTTTAACTGACTACGACATAATCTACGGTCGCTTACGGGGACTTTGACATACGACATCTACGTACGATCCTTAGAATAATAACGCCTAGAAGCCGTGTTTGAACCAAAGCATAAGAATAAAAACGTGCCATTGTCATTATGTTTGTGTGCGTAAGGTGTATGTATCTACGCTCTTCTAACGCTATGTATTAAAAGAGCGAAGATATATAAAACTTAGCCATATCTGGCTAAGTTTTATTTGCGCGTTTTTCGTGCTTGCGATGCTTGGTCTAGTGGTTCGCCCACCCGTGTAAGACGCAGAGGTCCCGGGTTCGATTCCCAGGGTGGGTACAATTTGTACTCGGTTTGGTTGGTGGTAGGGCTTCTTTCAAGTCCGCCTGGCTACTACCACCATCTTACCTAAGTCTGACGCCATAATAACAATTTAAAAATTTGTTGTGTTCCGGCAGTTAGAGGTAAGATAGCCAGTATTCCGGGTGTAGTGCGCTTCCACCTTCGGCCTTATCGTCATTTAACATCAGGTGAGATGAAGGCCAAGCACTATATACCCCGTTGTGTATAAAAAAAAAACCGGTCAAGAGCGAGTCGGACTCGCGCACCGAGGGTTCCGTACAATCATAAATATATTTGGATATGTTATTTTAGGACAGTCTTTAAAAAAGTAGGATAAACGGCAGACAGGTGGAAGGGCGAACAGGCGGACAGTTAATTTACAAATGCTGCTTATGGTGACTGAAAAACGTTTCAGCCACTCCACATTGCAAAATGTTTATATTACTAGTCCATCAGCCATTTTAATGTCCCCACTGCTGGAGCACAGGCCTTCCTTATGGGTGGATAAGGAGGACGGGCCATAACCCACCACGCGGGCCCAATGCGGATTGGTGGGTGTTAACGACTGCAAATGCAGCTGGGACCAACGGCTTAACGTGCCTTCCGAAGCACGGAGGAGCTCGAGATAATAAATTTTTGGTCACCCATCCCATGACCGAACCTTGCGAACGTTGCTTAATCTCCGCAATCGCTGGTCCAGGCGCTAAACCACTGCGCCACCGAGCTCCTCGTTATTATTATATTACTATATAGTAATATATATAATTACTTAGTAAGTATGAACTTATTCTTCGTTTATTCGTACGGCAAATAGTAGGTAATTATATTTGAACCAGCCACCAATTTATTATTGTAGTGTTAGGTTGCGCCATCTCTTGACCCATAGTGGAACTACTTTTTGCCCTTAGGTTAGCATGCTTAAGACAGCGCCATCTGTTGACTGGTAGTGAAACTAAAAAAAAATTGTTTGTTTTTTGAATTTCTAAAAAAGTGTGTTATATTGAGACATCGTTTTATTTTTCCTGTAATCTTTACATAAACTACTATCACATAGAATTATTTCAGATTTTTCTCTTTGCAAACTTCGGAGATAAGGGGGGGGGAACGGTATTTTTTTTTTACATTTTTCATCATAAGTCTAAACTATGCGGCCTAAGAAAAAAGAAAATATTTTTTTAAAATGTGCAAACAGCGCTCTTTCATATGATACCCCACATGCCCTAATCACCTCACTTAAAATTTTTAAGACCCCTTTTCAGTCCCTGTTGTAAAAAAAATATTAATTTTATTATTTCTTTCTTATTTGCAAAATAGTTGGGCAAATGTCATCTAAAACTATTCCAAATTTCAAGTTGATACCATTAGTAGTTCTCGAGATATTTAGCTGTGACAGACAGACAGACAGACAGACAGACTGAGTCACACCATAAGGGTTCCTTTTTTACCATTTCGGTACGGAACCCTAAAAAGGTTTCTAGGCGTTATTATTCTAAAGTACGGTCACTTAAAATGTTTAAACTTTGGGAACATTATGCATAAAAAATAAATTTACGGATTCAGCAAGAGCCTTATAAATTTTTGTAAATATTTACAGATTTGCAGCTGAAAATTAACGATAATTCTCATAAAATTTTCAGAGTTTTCACGTTATTTGATGATAGAGATACACTCGTGTAAATCAAGTGTGAATCAACCTAATATCAGAGATCAAAAAAAAATTTAATGTAAAAAAAAATAACATGACAACGAGTCATGTTACTTAAAAAAATGTTGTACAGTTTTATGGACTGACTGCAAAGTTTGAATGGTGAATGAAATATAAACTCTTGCTGTATAATCTCTATAATCTGTATAAATAAACCAAGTTTCGTAATATTTCGTAATACAAGGTTTTTTTAGTATATTATACGAAACCTGAAAACGGTTTGTTCAGATTCAGTAATAGAATCAATTGCGATATTTTTTATATCATGTTATATTTTGACTAAATAATATTTACAAACTCATGATATGTCTCGCGCGCACAACACAAAAAGCTTGTAATTTCGTGAGTTTTTAAGGTATCATTATCATTTTTAGGGTTCCGTACCAAAATAGTAAAAAAACCGGCCAAGTGCGTGTCGGGCCACGCGCCGTAGGGTTCCGTAGTTACCTTATACCATACCATATTTAATACTACCTATCATTTTTCGTCTGCAAAAATAACTTTGTTTTTCACAGTGTTGGTATGAAAGACAAAGTTATATTTGCGGTTTTGGAAAATGTGCTATATCTCAAAAACTAATTACTATATCTCGTTCAAACCAATTTCGGTTGAAAGTGTTTATTAAGATCTACAGCATATATTTTTTTTAGATTTTTCACTCTCTTATTTCAAAAGTTAAAGGGGAGGGAAACACACATTTTACCACTTTGGCGGTGTATATCTTTCAAACGGTTGACTTTGAGAAAAAGTTGTCTTAGGAACCTCAATGTCATTTTTAAAGACCTATCTATAGACACCCAACACGTGTTGGTTTGAAGAAAAAATTTTTTTTCAATTTTTAGTTCCATGTATGGGGAGCCCCCCCTTAATCTTTTATTTTTCTTATTTTTGTATTAAATTCGTTAAGCGGTTAACAGAATACATCTACCTACTAAGTTTCAACTGTGTAGTCTTAATACTTTCGGAATAAAGTGGCTGTGACATACGGACAGACAGACAGACAGACATGACGAATCTATAAGGGTTCCGTTTTTTGCCATTTAGGCTACGGAACCCTAAAAAGGAACCCTTATGGTGTGACTCAGTCTGTCTGTCTGTCTGTCACAGCTGGATATCTCGAGAACTACTAATGGTATCAACTTAAAATTTGGAATAGTTTAAGATGACATTTGCCCAACTATTGTGCAAATAAGAAATAAATAAAAAAATAAATATCTTTTTTACAACAGGGACTGAAAAGGGGTCTTAAAAATTTGAAGTGGGGCTACTAGGGCATGTGGGGTATCATATGAAAGAACGCCGTTTGCACGTTTTCAATCATTTTTTCTTTTCTTTCTAGACTGCATAGTTTTCGACTTTTGATGAAAAATGTAAAAAAAATACTGTTCCCCCCCTTAACTCCGAAGTTTGCAAACAGAAAAAAACCGGCCAAGTGCGAGTTGGACTCGCGCATGAAGGGTTTCGTACCAAAAAACGGCAAAAAAAAAGTACGTTTGTTGTATGGGAGCCCCCCTTAAATATTAATTTTATTCTGTTTTTAGTATTTGTTGTTATAGCGGCAACAGAAATACATCATCTGTGAAAATTTCAACTTTCTAGCTATCACGGTTGATGAGATACAGCCTGGTGACAGACAGACAGACAGACAGACAGACAGACGGACAGCGGAGTCTTAGTAATAGTGTCCCGTTTTTACCCTTTGGGTACGGAACCCTAAAAATCTGAAATAATTCAATGTGATAGCAGTTTATATAAAAATTACAGGAAAAATAAAACGATGTCTCAATATAAGTAGTACTTCTTTAGAAATTATCAAATTTCTAAAAAGCTAACATTAGTTCTACTATCGGTCAAGAGATGGCGCTGACCTAAAACTGCAATACTAATTTTATTAGGTATTCTACTCTGCAGTGTGGTTTAATGGTGCAATTATGATGGTGCGGAACCCTCGGTGCGCGAGTCCGACTCGCTCTTGACCGGTTTTATTTTTTATTCTGATACTGAAAATGTAAATATGTGACCCAAATTTCGGCTTTCGTAGGTATATACAGAAAATAATGTTGTATATCGTCAATGGCGCTTGCGTGATGCTTACTATTTCGGCTAAAATGTAAAGATATTTGATACCGAATAGCTTTTGCCTTTTTATATTAATGTTAGCGTTTTTGTTTTCCGTTGGCAGTTACGTACTACTGTAAAAACATGTATTAGTTCATTTTTTCTATATTTATTAGGTCATATTTTCCGATTTATTCATTTTTGAAGAATAAAGAAGAAATTCAATGATAAATAGTTTGGCGAAGAAGTCAAAAATGAAAAGAGTTAGATTATTTTGCCTTATATTTATTTTTTAACCTACTTGTTACTACCGTTGTTTTAAAACAACGCATAAGATATAAAAATATTGAAAAAATGTGAGTACTTTTCTTTTATTTTATTTGTGTTACTTGATAGGCAAGCGCTTTGTCAATCGCCATGATTCGGTAAATCATCTTGATTAAATACATTTTGTGTGTTATTAAAAAGTTATTTTAGCAGATTTCAACGAAAAATTTATCAAAGTAAGTATTTACAATAAGTTCCATATTCTTTGGAAATAATTTACAAAAATCGTAATGTTTGTTCCTTAGATGCCACAAAAATATTAAATTATATATTTTTAGAGCCTTTAGACAGAAGTTATAGCTAAATATAACTTGTGTTGTTTATAAACGCCAGTAGTAAAATGGACTACTTTGTTTTATTTTAGGATTTAAAATTTGACGCTGAATGTAATTGTCGAGGAGTTCGAAAATGACGATGAAGGTCCTGTATCAGATTCTTTTGTTATATTTCCACCAGAAAACTGCAATGCTGACGTTACAGATGAAGATTCTGGGGATAAAAACCAAGTCATCATCATCATCATATCAGCCGTACGACACCCATTGCTGGGTCTATTCCCAGCAGTGGGTGTCGTCCACACTTCCCCTAAGAATCTCCATGACGATCGGTCCTGCGCTACCCACATCCAGTGGTTTCCCGCGACTTTCACTAGATCGTTGGTCCACCTTGTCAGGGGTCTACCCACGGAACGTCGTCCGGTGCGCGGTCGCCATTCAAGAACCTTTCCTCCCTAATTGCCATCGGTTCCTCTCGCTATGTGTCCAGCCCACTGATGCCACTTCAGCTGAGCAATCCTTCGAGCGATGTCGGTTACTTTAGTTAGCCTGCGGATCTCCTCATTTCCGATTCGATCACGCAGGGAATCGCCGAGCATGGCTCTCTCCATTGCACGCTGGGTGACCTTGAGCCTCTTTATGAGACCCATAGTTAGCGACCACGTTTCATTGCCGTAAGTCATCACTGGCAACACACACTGGTCATAGACTTTCGTCTTGAGACACTGAGATAAATCGGACACGAAGATTTTTCGTAGCTTCCCGGATGCTGCCCATCCGAGTTGGATTTGACGACAGATCTCTTTCTCGAAGTTGGACTTACCTACCTAACTGGACTGCCTGTCCTAGGTTTACATAATGGTCAACAACTTCAAGTGTAGTGTTCCCAAACCTTCTAGGAACTAGGTACCGCTCTGACCAAAACATTTCCTTGTACAGAACTGATTGCATACTGCCTGGATATGACTTTGTATTATGCATGGCAACTTATAAAGCCAACAAAGGTGAATATGATCACCTAAAATTTCGCAGGAGTATAGCAACCGGAATTTCAGAAACTTTCAAAAAGGATCAGCTGATGCCTGGTCTTGCGTGTGGAACACTTCATGTGTCCTCACGATATGATTGCATATGGCACATTGTAAAGTACAGAGACGGACAGTTACACTGTGCATATTTGTAAAAACTCTAATTTTTTTGTAAAAAATGCACTGCACCCAAAAACCTGTTTTAAGTTCTATCTCACTATGTGATTTTTTTTCTTTTTTTACACTTATTTTTGTTTGAAGGTCCAGTAAAATAATGAATTGTAATAAAAATAGTTTAATTTATAAAACACACCACAATAGTAGCATATTTTACTACCGTTGTTTATAAACAACAGCAATTTTCCGAATTTCCACTAGGAAAATATTTTTTTTATTATTTTTCCCGTGTTATTTAAGAGTTATAAGACCGCATCCAAAAAATCATTAAGTTCGAACACAATATTATATTATTATGTCAGTAATATCTGGGTTAATTGCTTTATATCGTTTATTATCGGTTTATTATTTATTATCGGTTATTTATTTTTAAGTTATTTACTAACAACATTGTTTTATAAATTATATATGTTTAGTTTTAAGGTATATATCTATGGGACATCGTTTCCTGAGAATAAAATTAAATAATAATAATAATATCGTGTTTCATTGATTCAATTCATTACACAACAATAATAACTAACAGAAAAGAAACCATCATGATTTCCATGCAAATAAAATCATTGGCGTGAAATTTAATATATTTAAAGCTTTTATATGATAAAATCCAAGAAGGTTAAATTCATATTCTATCATCTTGGTCAGCTTATATTTTGGGGTGGTTATACCATCGAAAGTGGCGTCCTCAGAGGTTTTTTATTTAATAAGTTATTATTAGATAATGATTTTAATAAAACTTTACGTGGAACTTTTAGGGCCCATGGTCTAGTATTTTTAGAAGGTATCACTATATTCCCTCGTAGTTATTCGTAGAAGTAGATAGCAAATGTGTCAAAAACGGCCACTTTTAGTAGTTTTGCTATCTACTTCTAGCAGTGACTAGGAGGGAATGTTACCATTTAAAAATACTAGACTATTGGCCCTAAAAATTATACGAGCAGTTTTTTAAAATCCTTTTCTATCAACAACTTATCAAATAAAAACCTCTGAGGGCGCCACTTTCGGTCAGTCAGGGAATTCTAATCCAAGAAGTTTACATAAGTACTTATAATTTCCTTGCATAATATTTATTAGAAGTTTATATCAATTTAAACTTCTTGGTTGTTCAAGTATCGAAATGGGAATTAAAATAAAGTTTCTAATTCATCTCAACGCCATCTACACTCATTTTCCCAAAACATTTACTCCCGTGGAAAACTTTAACTTTTCATTAGTACAAAAAGCATGAAACATTTCCTTCGGAAAATCAAGATGTTGTTTTGGTCTCATGGTTATAGATGGCATTACTTACTTGTATTTTACATTGGCAAAAAAGTACTCAACCCTAACCTGCGCGTGTTCCTCAGTGGCCGGACCACATTTTAGTACTCAGATGGTTTAGTTCCACATAGTTGCTACCTGAAGTCTACCTTCACAGGAATATATCATAATTAATAGTACCTCAACAGATAAGGAGATATTTAACAAATAAAGTGGTCCGGCCGCAGAGCAATGCTCTCTGGCCGCACCAACTCCATATTTAGAAAGTGTGATACATTTTCAAGAAATTTATATCGCAGTAAAACCTACCTAAATAGTACCTTCCACACGACAAGTTTCGTAAAATAAAACTCATTGGCTTAGGAGTTACAAGCCGTAGTTTGTGGTCCGGCTGGGAAGCATTCTCTGCAGCAGGTCAATATCGTAACTGTGATACATTTTCAAGAAAGTGATATCCCAATAAAAGCTACCTAAATAGTACCTTCCACACGACAAGTTTCGTAAAATAAAACTCATTGGCTTAGAAGATACAAGCCGTAGTTCGTGGTCCGGCTGGGAAGCATTCTCTGCAGCAGGTCAATATCTAAGTGTGATACATTTTCAAGAAAGTGATATCCCAATAAAAGCTACCTAAATAGTACCTTCCACACGACAAGTTTCGTAAAATAAAACTCATTGGCTTAGAAGTTACTAGCCATAATTTGTGGTCCGGCTGGAGAGCATTCTCTGCAGCAGGTCAATAACTAAGTGTGATACATTTTCAAGAAAGTGATATCCCAATAAAAGCTACCTAAATAGTACCTTCCACACGACAAGTTTCGTAAAATAAAACTCATTGGCTTAGAAGATACAAGCCCTAGTTTGTGCTCAGGCTAGAGAATATTGCTCTTTTATTTCATCAAACTATTAATTTGTATAATTAAGCTCAAAGTATTTAATCCGGCTAGGAAGGACTACTTTTCAGCGAATAGAAGCAAATTCGCAAGGGTCGGTCATGGGATGGGTGACCAAAAAGCTGTAAAATAGTATAGACGCGTTCACAGGTTATGGGCGCGTTACATATTGATATAATCAAACTTACAAAAAATACAAAACAATGAAATAATTTTTTATTCGTATAAGTAGCAATACAAAGAGGAAAAAATCATCAACAAAAATGAATAATTATGTAGGTACTCTTATTTCGTATAACCTTACTTAAAATTATTCCTTACTTATTATTTATTATTCCTTACTTTAATCCTTACATATAATATATAAGAGGTTGTACTTAAAACTTGGCAGTGTTCTGAATGGCTATCAATGCGCCTCTTTTATTTGCTATGCAGCGAGAAAGAGATGTAACTATAGCAATTCATAAACCTGACAAGTTTTAAGAGGTTGTAATAACCCCCTGATCAAAGAGTACTATTACAATACTAGCTTCCGCCCACAACTTCGTTCGCGTGGACATTCAAGAAAATCCTTAGGGAACCATTAACCAGGAAAAGAAGTATTCTATGTTTAAACGTTCACACTGTGCGCGCTGCCTTGCGAGGCAGGACATTAAAACATATAATACTTTTTATCCTGATTAAATGTTTCCTAAGGATTTTCTCGAATGTCCACGCGAATGAAGTCCCCACTGCTGTAAAGAACTGTAAAGAAGATGGGCCATCACCAAGAACCTTTTAATATGAATATAAGGTTCTTGGCCATCACCCACCATGCGGGCCCTATGCGGATCGGTGTGTGTTAACGACTGCAAATGTAGCCAGGACCAACGGCTTAACGTTCCTTCCGAAGCACAGTTTTTTGGTCACCCATCCCATGACCGACCCTTGCGAATTTGCTTCTATTCGCTGAAAAGTAGTCCTTCCTAGCCGGATTAAATACTTTGAGCTTAATTATACAAATTAATAGTTTGATGAAATAAAAGAGCAATATTCTCTAGCCTGAGCACAAACTAGGGCTTGTATCTTCTAAGCCAATGAGTTTTATTTTACGAAACTTGTTGTGTGGAAGGTACTATTTAGGTAGCTTTTATTGGGATATCACTTTCTTGAAAATGTATCACACTTAGTTATTGACCTGCTGCAGAGAATGCTCTCCAGCCGGACCACAAATTATGGCTAGTAACTTCTAAGCCAATGAGTTTTATTTTACGAAACTTGTCGTGTGGAAGGTACTATTTAGGTAGCTTTTATTGAGATATCACTTTTTGAAAATGTATCACACTTAGATATTGACCTGCTGCAGAGAATGCTTCCCAGCCGGACCACGAACTACGGCTTGTATCTTCTAAGCCAATGAGTTTTATTTTACGAAACTTGTCGTGTGGAAGGTACTATTTAGGTAGCTTTTATTGGGATATCACTTTCTTGAAAATGTATCACAGTTACGATATTGACCTGCTGCAGAGAATGCTTCCCAGCCGGACCACAAACTACGGCTTGTAACTTCTAAGCCAATGAGTTTTATTTTACGAAACTTGTCGTGTGGAAGGTACTATTTAGGTAGGTTTTACTGCGATATAAATTTCTTGAAAATGTATCACACTTTCTAAATATGGAGTTGGTGCGGCCAGAGAGCATTGCTCTGCGGCCGGACCACTTTATTTGTTAAATATTTCCTTATCTATTGAGGTACTATTAATTATGATATATTCCTGTGAAGGTAGACTTCAGGTAGCAACTATGTGGAACTAAACCATCTGAGTACTAAAATTGCGTGTTCCTCAGTGGCCGGACCACATTTAAGTACTCAGATGGTTTAGTTCTACATAGTTGCTACCTGAAGTCTACCTTCACAGGAATATATCATAATTAATAGTACCTCAACAGATAAGGAAATATTTAACAAATAAAGTGGTACGGCCGCAGAGCAATGCTCTCTGGCCGCACCAAGTCAAATTTTAAAAAGTGTGATACATTTTCATGAAATTAATATCGCAGTAAAACCTACCTAAATAGTACCTTCCACACGACATGTTTCGTAAAATAAAACTCATTAGCTTAGAAGTTACAAGCCGTAGTTTGTGGTCCGGCTGGGAATCATTCTCTGCAGCAGGTCAATATCGTAAGTGTGATACATTTTCAAGAAAGTGATATCCCAATAAAAGCTACCTAAATAGTACCTTCCACACGACAAGTTTCGTATAATAAAACTCATTGGTTTAGAAGTTACTAGCCGTAATTTGTGGTCCGGCTGGAGAGCATTCTCTGCAGCAGGTCAATATCGTAAGTGTGATACATTTTCAAGAAATTGATATCCCAATAAAAGCTACCTAAGTAGTACCTTCCACACGACAAGTTTCGTAAAATAAAACTCATTGGCTTAGAAGATACAAGCCCTAGTTTGTGCTCAGGCTAGAGAATATTGCTCTTTTATTTCATCAAACTATTAATTTGTATAATTAAGCTCAAAGTATTTAATCCGGCTAGGAAGCACTACTTTTCAGCGAATGGAAGCAACTTTCGCAAGGGTCGGTCATGGGTTGGGTGACCAAAAAACTGTGCTTCGGAAGGAACGTTAAGCTGTTGGTCCTGTCTGCATTTGCAGTCGTTAACACACACCAATCCGCATAGGGCCCGCATGGTGGGTTATGGCCCATCTTTTTTACAGTTCTTTACAGCAGTGGGGACTTAACGTTCCTTCCGAAGCACAGTTTTTTGGTCACCCATCCCATGACTGACCCTTGCGAAAGTTGCTTCCATTCGCTGAAAAGTAGTCCTTCCTAGCCAGATTAAATACTTTGAGCTTGAACAAATTAATAGTTTGATGTAATAAAAGAGCAATATTCTCTAGCCTGAGCACAAACTAGGGCTTGTATCTTCTAAGCCAATGAGTTTTATTTTACGAAACTTGTCGTGTGGAAGGTACTATTTAGGTAGCTTTTATTGGGATATCAATTTCTTGAAAATCTATCACACTTACGATATTGACCTGCTGCAGAGAATGCTCTCCAGCCGGACCACAAATTACGGCTAGTAACTTCTAAGCCAATGAGTTTTATTTTACAAAACTTGTCGTGTGGAAGGTACTATTTAGGTAGCTTTTATTGGGATATCACTTTCTTGAAAATGTATCACACTTACGATATTGACCTGCTGCAGAGAATGCTTCCCAGCCGGACCACGAACTACGGCTTGTAACTTCTAAGCCAATGAGTTTTATTTTACGAAACTCGTCGTGTGGAAGGTACTATTTAGATAGCTTTTATTGGGATATCACTTTCTTGAAAATGTATCACACTTACGATATTGACCTGCCGCAGAGAATGATTCCCAGCCGGACCACAAACTACGGCTTGTAACTTCTAAGCTAATGTGTTTTATTTTACGAAACTTGTCGTGTGGAAGGTACTATTTAGGTAGGTTTTACTGCGATATAAATTTCTTGAAAATGTATCACACTTTTTTAAATTTGAGTTGGTACGGCCAGAAAGCATTGCTCTGGGGCCGGACCACTTTATTTGTTAAATATTTCCTTATCTGTTGAGGTACTATTAATTATGATATATTCCTGTGAAGGTAGACTTCAGGTAGTAACTATGTGGAACTAAACCATCTGAGTACTTAAATGTGGTCCGGCCACTGAGGAACACGCCTCTAACCTAGGTAATTATCAAGGAAATTGTAACGAAGTACTTACAATTTCCTTGGTAATTATATTGCGAACTTTACGAACACGTCAAATTTTTAAATGTTAGTATTTGTCGTTGTATACTTTATAAGAGATAATAAATTCACTTATTTTTTATTGCGTCAATGTACAGGTTCATTAAGTTTGCACCTGGCTGTAAAAAATGCTTTTGTTTTTATTTTATTTCAAAATTACTTGGGCATCTATCCCTAACACAAAGGATAGTTGCCCTGATTTTTCGAGCTATAGGTGCCCTTGTCTGAATCGTCTGGCTTGGTTTGGGCATGTTTTGATTTGATTTATGATTGAAAATAGCTGGTATTTTTCTCAGGAAAAATTTCTAATTTTCCGACTTTCTTCTGAAGTTATTAACACATCACAGATTAAGTGGAAGAAAAGTCGGAAAATTAGAAAATTTTCCTGAGGATAATTCCAGCTATTTTCAATTATAAATCATGGTCTGAAGCTACTGTTTCAGTTTTGGCCAAGCTGCCCCATACACCCGGTATAGGCATCTATCCTCAAAAATAGTGTTCCACACAAAGCGAAATTCTGCAAAATCTGTAATTGATAGTTCAAAAGTAAATAACTATGATTCAACATAAATGATTAAACTACCTACATACAAAGAAATTATTAATCTAAAAGAACAATTTTTAAATTAGGAGGCTATTTTAAAAAGTAGGGCACCCATGGGCGTAGCGAGGTACGGGCAAGGAGGGGCAGCTTAGAAGAGCGGTTGTTCGCTGGTAAATTTTAATTCTGATGAGCTTTATGGCTTGCTTCGCTTCTTATAAGACTTAAGAAATTTGAAGGCTGGCTTGTGAAATCCAACAATACGGGATATGATCTCTATATAATCTAGGATTCTTATTTTTATACAACTAAACGAATATATGATGATAAAAATATAAATAAATTCAAAATTTATTTACAAAAAATAAACTGGCACGAACACATTTCAAATAATAAATCTGTTGATGACAACTATAACTCACTAAATAAAATTTTACAAGAAGCATTAGATAGTTGTATTCCGCGTAAACGTCTAAAAATTTATTTTAAAGCAAAGAAATTATGGCTCACAAGAGGTATTAAAAAATCATGTAGGCATAAAAGACTTCTAAAAATTCATGCTATGTATTCTAAAAATAAGATTCTACTAAATCATTATAAACTTTATGAAAAATATTTAAAACAGGCTATAATACGATCTAAACGTTTACAATCAATAAAAAGAATGAATAAAGCAAATAATAAAATTAAGTGCATGTGGCAAATCATAAATGAAAAAACAAAGCATAACTTTAATAAAAGGAATAATAAAAATATTACATTGCGCATCCACAATAAACGAATATCGGACCCGGAACAGGTCGCAAATATTTTCAACGAGCTCTTCACATCAGTCGGGCAAGCGACATCGCCGGGAGCAGGCAGCGCACGCGCAGCTCACGTGCATCCGCCGCGCGGCCGTCCTGTCATGCGCCCCTCCCTACACTCGATGTTTATACGCCCAGTCGACGAACCAGGGGCCCTATTTTTGAATCGTTCGGCTGGCGTCGAGCGCTCTTTTCTACTGATTTTCGTTCGACATCTCATTGTTTTGAGTCATATGTCGAACGAAAATCAGTCGAAAAGAGCGCTCGACGCCAGCCGAGCGATTCAAAAATAGGGCACCTGAGGTGTTGACCCTATTGCGTGAACTCAAATCAAAATCAAGTTTCGGTATTGACGAACTGCCGTCCTCTCTAATAAAAAAATGTGCATTCGAGCTTGTTCTACCATTAACCTTAACAATAAACCAATCTTTTTCCGAGGGAATATTCCCTCAACAACTAAAAACTGCCATAATAAAACCCATACATAAAAAAGACGAAAAAACTGACCCAAACAATTACCGCCCAATCGCACTTCTACCGGTAATTTCAAAAATTTTTGAGAGAGCCATGTTCAAACGTCTGTATTCTTTTTGTGAAGCAAACAATATTTTCGATGATGCTCAAAATGGCTTTAGAAAAAACCGTTCAACAATCTTAGCCACATATAAATATATTAATGAAGTTTTAAACATATTAAATAATAAAAAATACGCTATAGGAATTTTGTTCGACATGACGAAAGCTTACGAAAAAATTAAATTTGACATACTTCTAAACAAACTTTATGATATAGGTGTTCGTGGCGTGGCACATAAGTGGTTTTCTTCTTTTCTCAGTAACCGTTCACAGTACGTCCAGATAGAAAATGTTGATGAGAAATCGCGAGTCATATCCAATGTTCAGTCGAGGGCTACACCGGTGCAGGACTCCATACCTCAGGGATCAGTCCTTGGATGTGCCCTCTTCTTGATATATATCAATGACCTTCCTAAATCTATTAATGAGACCTGTGTGATGTTTGCTGACGACTTCTCCTTTGTGTTTCCATTTAATAATGATACCAATCTCAATGAAAAAATTAATAATATAATAAACGAAATTGTACAATGGTTAAATGATCATAATTTAGAAGTTAATTTCAACAAAACAAAACTAATGCAATTTAGGCCAACACAAAAAAATGAGCTCGACATTAACTTTACTTACAACCAAATAAAGCTAGAGTGCGTTCCTACTTTTTCTTTTTTAGGTATAAATATCGATTCAAACATTAATTGGCTTTGGTTAAAAAATAAAAGGTATTTTTTTTATATTTTTTTACTACAGATTAGGCCAATTTAAGAAACTAATTTGAATATTTTAACATTTGGTCCCATATTTATTTTTTTATAAATATATTTGTCGAGCGGATATGGTCAACCGGAATGACGTCATTAGTGGCATGAAAGTTTAAGAAGAAAACCTTTGCCATCTACTTATAGAAAAAGAAAGGCCAAGTGTCATTAACTGTCATAATGACTTTATGGTTGTTTGTAAACAAATAAGTTATAGTTAATATTTCTTCTATTTTATTCATTTAATCCAGTTGTGACGGTTCTAGCCTACCTTCTTAATTTGCCGCAATAATTTTTGAGGTGGTAAAATTATAATAAAAATGCTTACCAGTGGAAACTGCTGAAAAACTTTGTAAAAACTGACACGCCCAATCTACCCAAATTGCGAAATGTATTGTATGTGTTGTGTCTATTTTGGATGTAGGCTACATGGATGAAATTGTAACGATTGCTTGTGGACTGATAAATTTGCAGTATAACATAATAAACATTGTGAAAATATGTGCGTAATTTATTTCTATTTACAAACATTTAATAGTAGGGATGTGGAAAAAATTACGAGATAAGTTCATCGATATTTTTCGGGCGATATTAAATACTCTGATATATCGATAGATGTTTTTACAATAATTTTTCCATACGTAATTTTTTTGGTAATTACGTATGGATTCTAATAGTCGACACTATTTTGTCACTGGAGCATTTTGAATTTTTCCAACTTTGAGTCTTAAAAATCATCGTAAAATTCGTCAAATCGAGCCAAAATTTCGCGTAGGGGTTTATTTTGCTATTTTTTATGTTTTACAATACCTTAAAATTAGAATCCATTACTTAGTCATCGTCCCATTTCATCCCATTTTTTTCTGAGAAATATTACCTATATCGATATTTTTTCACTTCCACCTTCCACCATCCCTAATGCCAAGTTCATTGTCAAAATTGTCTTTGCACTTTTTTCTTTTTTTTATTATGGCTGGGAGATCTGTATGTGATGACGTCATATGAAGGTCATTTGAAGGTTAAAGCTTTTTATTGAATATTATAAATATCTTTAAAAATATAGACTTATTTTTAAATTTAATTAGTAGACACTGTACCGAAAGCTTATTCCTCGAAATGGTTTTGAGATTTCCAGTCATGTTCAAAAAGTTATCAAAGCCAATTGGAAATCACACGTTCAAAAAATTAAAACAAAATTATCACAATTTATATATGCGCTAAGAGAATTAAAAAAATCTACAAATCTAAAAACCGCAGTGACTGCTTACTATGCTTATGCGCATGCGTGGTTGAACTACGGCGTCATATTATGGGGTAATAGTGTAGATGCAAAAGATCTTTTAATCTCACAAAAGAAATGTATACGAGTACTAGCAAATATAAAACAAACCGATAGCTGCAAACCACATTTTAAAAACTTAAAAATATTAACATTACCCTGCTTATACATTTTAGAAATGTGCAAATTTGTTAGGAAACATGCAAATCTATATATTAAAACCATAGACGCGCCTCGTCACAATGTCCCGCGATATAAAAATAATCTTGTGCAAACTACATCTAAATTAATTTTACATAGTTCGGGTACTTACCCGATGTCAATAAAAATTTATAATAAATTACCAGAAAATCTAAAAGCCGAACCAAAAATCAATAAGTTCATAAATTCATTAAAACAACTATTACTTGCCAAATGTTATTATTCTGTTAACGAATATTTTGATGATAAGAATATCTAAGTGTCTGCCCCTCTCTTCACATTGCTATGCCTGTCAAGGTGCATGCGATAATTAGTTACTTTAAGATTTAGTAGTTAAGTCGCATGTAGTGCAAATGTTTAAATAAAGAAAATAAAGGATTTTCTTTGTCTGTCCCCCCCCCCCCCCCCCCCCCCCCCCCCCTATACATATAATCCTGGCTACGCCCTTGAGGGCTTCTATCCCGGTTTTTCCCTATACGTCCTTCTCTTTCATTCTTTCCTTTTACCAGTCATCTCTTCATTTACTCACTTTGCTATGGTTTGTTTATAATGTAGCTATGCACGGCTTTATTCAACTTGACTTGGAACTAGAAATAACATTTATCGCTTAATCAATTAAACTACTTAATCAATTGGGTATCAAGACTGTTGTGCAGTTAATGAGAAGCTATAATGTTACTCAGCCACTATTTGGAGTTTGAACCACCCCGCTCGTGATAATTCGCTCAAAAACATCGTATGCTAGTCACTGGATTAACGTAATAATTATAGAGTGCGAATTTGAATTCCGCTTGACTACCTAGCTTAACGATGCAACAATTAAGGTGGACTGTGGAAAAAGACAAAAGAGATTACCTATCAGCCTATTGTATAATCTGTCAACATAAAGCCGGATCCAGACGCATGCCTCGAAACATCCTGCCATGCCATTACAACGAATGCCTCGCAACCCAAGATATACTCCTATTACCGTGCTTTCATATTCGTGGCGAGGCATGTGCTACGCACGTAGGGTTGCCAGGTGGTCGGGATTCGCCGGGATTCTCCCGAAATTTCAAGTGATCTCCCGACTCCCGAAAAATCTAAAAATCTCCCGGAATATCAGCTGTTCCGAAAGTCCTCTAGAAAGCAATAATTTTCGCGGATAAAACCACAGATTAAAAGATTAGTGGATAAAACTGACTAAAAATCGCGCTGCGCGGCCATTTTGTTTTACTATAGACAGACAGGCAAGAGTACAAGATTAGTGGATGAAACTGACTAAAAATCGCGGTGCGCGGCCGTTTTTCTACAATAGACAGTCAAGATTACAAGCTTAAGTGGTGGATGAAACTCACTTTAAATCGCGCTGCGCGGTGGTTTTCTTATAATAGATAGGCAAGAGTACAAGATAAGTGGATGAAACTAAATAAAAATCGCGCTGCACGGCCGTTTTTGTGCTGTGTATGTACCCACAGGCATTTAACTTGCATTTTTATTTACATTTTTATTTCTCCCGATAACAACCGCAAAATCCCGACATTTTTAAGTTTTCTCCAGATATTTTGGATTTCCGATCTGGCAACCCTATACGCACGTGCGAGGGCGAGTCAAAACAATGTGTTTGTGCACGCCTAACAACAACATTCACAAAAAACCGGCCAAGTGCGAGTCGGACTCGCGTACGAAGGCTTCCGTACCAAAAAACGGCAAAAAAATCACGTTTGTTGTATGGGAGCCCCCCTTAAATATTTATTATATTCTGTTTTTAGTATTTGTTGTTATAACGGCAACAGAAATACATCATCTGTGAAAATTTCAACTGTCTAGCTATCACGGTTCATGAGATATAGCCTGGTGACAGACAGACAGACAGACGGAGTCTTAGTAATAGGGTCCCGTTTTTACCCTTTGGGTACGGAACCTTAAAAAGGGTCTTCGTGAGATAGAACAACAGCTATACCTAACTTTTTACCACTGTATCTGCGGTACTTTAGTACCTACATTAGTACCCACCTACTTTAGTCGTCATTTGTCTACGTTTATCGCTGAAACAAAGGAATTACCTCACTATAGAAAAGATATTCTACACTATAATAGCATACAACACTGTGTGTCCCCAACCCTAACAAGGCTAATACCTACAAGCATCCACCATGATTGATCATCATTCGAACGTCACAACAAAGCCCTTGGTACTCAATTGTTTGTCGAAGCCTAATTTATATCGAGCCACTTGTGCGGTTTCCCGAAAACGTAAGGTGAGGCGCACACTTTACTTTTTTATTATTTTACTATGGGCGATTTAACGAGACCAAAAAAAATGAGTTCAAAAAATCTCGATAGATGATGTTTTATGAAAGCCGAGCCGTCGTAATGTTGCTCCCTTCTCTGTCTCCAACATTTCGATTGTTTAAAATGAAATAAAGCCCGTTTGCTCAGATAGTGTCGCCCTTTTATCTCGCCGCCTTTGCACGTGCCGCTTCTTCTCAAAAGATGCCGCCGCATAAACAAAGGATACCGCGTGCGGCGTACACCCGCAAGTAAATTTGGATTTTGGCAGTTTAGTTTACATAGAAGTGCCGTAGTGGAAGGTTGTGTTTGTTACCGGCATTCCTGTCTCTGAACACAAGTGCTTGCGGGTGTACCGACACTATCTTTGTATGGAAATCACTGCATAAATAGCCCAATTGTAGCTGTGTTAAACCTACGTGTGCCTAGAAGATATCCGAGACACAGAATAACTCCCCTTTCCGCACCGTTGCAAAGGACAGTTTAGGCCGGCCACACACAGACGGAATCCCGATTCGGAATTCTGAACGGAATATGGAACATGCATCAATTTTTTTTTGTATCAAAATCAGGCGCATTATATGGAGTTAGCCACGAATTTTCAAATATCTCCCTAAATATTGCGTTTAAGTATTCGTTATTTTCCCCTGTGTGATAAAACTAAAATAATTATTTTTTTTATTTATTTTTCTGTTCCATTATGTTTTTATACGTGTCCGCAGCGACCAAGCTCAAATTTATCAAAATCGGTGACTTATGCATGTTCCCTATTTCGACAATGTATGAAGATGCCGTACGGATAGGATGTATGTGGCAGGCCCATATAATTTTGTATGCAGTTGCTGCGTTCGGAATCACGTATTCAGTAACGGGATTCTGTCTGTGTGTGGCCAGCCTTACGGGTCCAATTCTAAAACTACAGTGACATGGTTGACTTTAATTTTGACTCCCTTGGTAGTATCCGTAAGATTATCGCCAACAATTAGTATAATACCCAGGTTTTTAGGGTTCCGTACCAAAATGGTAAAAAAGGAACCCTTATGGTGTGACTCAGTCTGTCTGTCTGTCTGTCTGTCTGTCACAGCTAAATATCTCGAGAACTACTAATAGTATCAACTTGAAATTTGGAATAGTTTTAGATGACATTTGCCCAACTATTTTGCAAATAAGAAAGAAATAATAAAATTAATATTTTTTTTACAACAGGGACTGAAAAGGGGTCTTAAAAATTTTAAGTGAGGTGATTAGGGCATGTGGGGTATCATATGAAAGAGCGCTGTTTGCACATTTTAAAACAATTTTTTCTTTTTTCTTAGGCCGTATAGTTTTCGACTTATGATGAAAAATGTAAAAAAAATACCGTCCCCCCCCCCCCTTATCTCCGAAGTTTGCAAAGAGAAAAATCTGAAATAATTCTATGTGATAGTAGTTTATGTAAAGATTACAGGAAAAATAAAACGATGTCTCAATATAACACACTTTTTTAGAAATTCAAAAAACAAACAATTTTTTTTTAGTTTCACTACCAGTCAACAGATGGCGCTGTCCTAAGCATGCTAACCTAAGGGCAAAAAGTAGTTCTACTATGGGTCAAGAGATGGTGCAACCTAACACTACAATAATAAATTGGTGGCTGGTTCAAATATAATTACCTACTATTTGCCGTACGAATAAACGAAGAATAAGTTCATACTTTACTAAGTAATTATATATATTACTATATAGTAATATAATAATAACGAGGAGCTCGGTGGCGCAGTGGTTTAGCGCCTGGACCAGCGATTGCGGATGTAAGCAACGTTCGCAAGGTTCGGTCATGGGATGGGTGACCAAAAATTTATTATCTCGAGCTCCTCCGTGCTTCGGAAGGCACGTTAAGCCGTTGGTCCCAGCTGCATTTGCAGTCGTTAACAGCCACCAATCCGCATTGGGCCCGCGTGGTGGGTTATGGCCCGTCCTCCTTATCCACCCATAAGGAAGGCCTGTGCCCCAGCAGTGGGGACATTAAAATGGCTGATGGACTAGTAATATAAACATTTTGCAATGTGGAGTGGCTGAAACGTTTTTCAGTCACCATAAGCAGCATTTGTAAATTAACTGTCCGCCTGTTCGCCCTTCCACCTGTCTGCCGTCTATCCTACTTTTTTAAAGACTGTCCTAAAATAACATATCCAAATATATTTATGATTGTACGGAACCCTTGGTGCGCGAGTCCGACTCGCTCTTGACCGGTTTTTTTTATTTTGATCATCCTTTCTTTTAATAATCATTAATTTTTTTCTTTGTTCTTCAGTCTTTTAGAAAAATAATAGTTAGGTACTTTTAAATGCATGTTGAATTTACCTATAAGTGTTTCTTACACTTAACTTAAGATATTAATTAATAGTATTGTATTTATTAAAGAAATTAATGTAAACAAACGTTGGTAAATCTAAATAAATAAAATAAATAATAAAAACATAGAATTGTATTTCACTTTACAACGTTAGGAAAATATATGACAATCTTGACATAAGGCATAGACATACATCCTCCGAACCACACAAAAAAAAATGCAACAAAAAGGACTTTTATCAATAAACACAATATATATATTAACTGAAACACATGTGTATAAATTTCTAATTGGATGGGGAATGTCCGAAAAAATCAATTTGGCTGAATATTTTTTTATAGGTCGGTTGCGTATAAATAAAAATAAAAAATAAAGTCACTTCGACTTCACAAATATACGAAAGTAACAGCAGAATGGAGATTATACCTTTGCCACCACCTGTCATAACCACATCATGCTATTAAAAAAAAAGTTCTTAGTCTTCTTCTTATTTTTGTTTTGGCAACCTACATTCCTCTTGGAAGTAATTTTTGCCAGTGTCAAGTGTTGAATAGTTCAGTGGTAGATTGTTTCAGTTTACATTAGAATGCGGGTGCATTGCATTCCAATGCTGCTTGGAGCATTTGGCACCAAGTATATCAAGACAGTTTACTTGGTAAGTTCTTCCGAGGTAGCCACCACTACAGTAAAAGTCTCGGCTTCACACAACCAAGACCGCGCCCATTCCAATTATCCCACATATTGTTCAGTTGCGCAGACACCTGTGGCCCTACCATGAGTTGATGCAAACTGTTTACGTTACAGTAAACTGTCGGATATACTGCTCACAGTCAATACGAGTGAAAGAGAGAAAACGATAGTTTACGGTAACGTAAACAGTTTGCATCAACTCATGGTAGGGCCACTGTACCACAAAACTGCACCAATTTTAAGACACAATATCCACTATGAATCAATTTGCAAATAATTAAAATAGACACCAAACCGAACTTGACAAATGGAGCCAAAAAACTCCAAAAAAAAGTTTCAACAAAATGTCAAAACTTTTTTTTAATACTTGCTGTTTTTTTTTCTAAGGGATCTTATTCCTACCTATAAAAAAATATTCAGCCATTTTTTTTTCGGAAAATCCCATTATATCTAAGAAAAGGGTACGAGTACGAGCATTTAAAGGAGCGGACACTTTTGGCGCCCCGCCAGTTCGTATTTTGACTTTTGTTACTAGGGTTTGACATTTTGTAAATTTTTTGACGTCAACTTTATATTCAGCCCCGTACTCTCGGCGGAATCGAGTTTACATCAGCATCGAATTAATGCCAAAACTCTGTTATTTTGGTGTTTGATTTACTATGTATATGTATGATTTACTAGTTGCTACTGTACTGTACCCTTAGCACGAACAGCTATCGAGAAAAAAAAAACGCGCGTGAAATCATTCGATAGTGCAATTTTGTATTGGAAATTTGTACAACGCCATCTACCGCCGAATAGCGAAATTAAAATTTCCATAGATTATCTATCGAGTAATTTTACGCGCGTTATTTTTCTCGATAGCTGTTCGTGCTAAGGGTACTGTTTTGACGTTTATTCGATTCGAACTCGATCTCATCGGTTGGACCCCCCCAGTTCATATTTTGACTTCTTGGCCACGCACGGCACGTGTGCTCTCGGTGCCATGTTAGTCTGAGATGACCCGAATAAGATATTTTTGTTGAGCATCGACAAAAAAAAATTCTAATCGGGCCTTTTGTCTTAAAGATACCGTGCCTAAGAGTCATTTTTCAGACCCCTTTGGAAAATGTGTCTAGGGGGCCCCTCCAGTTCCTGGGTAAAGCTGGGAGGGGGGGGTTCTGGGGTGAGCAGTACAGACTAAGCACCAACTTGATTTATTTGTTGGCTGTACTTTTTCAGTTGTAGTAATGTGGGGCGAAACGAGAATGTGGAATTTTGGAATGTGGGGCGAACCTTTGGGGCGAACGAGGAACAAATCGACTTTTCTGCACACAGGTGCCCACAGACGCACAACGTCCCACGAACCAATCAAACGTTATACGTAAAACACACAAACCAATCGCTGAGCTCTATTTCAACGTAGTGCCTTCGCGTAGTCAAGGCACATGAGTAAAGAAAAGGACCAGAGACAAAGCTTTAAACAATCGCACAAATCGGTTGCACTACTACAAGCACGCGGGGCATGTGTGCGTGTCTACTGGCCGCTTGTCGCATAGGCGGAAAAACCGGAAAAAACCTTTTTTGACAACTGCAGCCAGTTGACAATCTCAGGGCATTGCTTGTTTTGTTAGTTGCAAGTTTGGATTTCACAAGATTTCACATTGTTAAGAAGCTTCGTCTTTGGTCCTTTTCTGTGGTCAAGGGTCGTTTGAGTGTTGTTTCTGAATAAGGGTGTTAGTTTGTTAACTGTCACTCAGCGGTAGGGATTTATAATAACAAAACCCATTTGTCAACTGTCTACAACGCAGATCGAAACCCTTTGTCGCCGTGGCAGTTTTTGGTACTTTGTTTACTTAAAACGTCAATTTATCAACGATGAGCTAAATGTACTTTTAATAATAATTATGGAAAATGGATCGTGGGAAAAGTACATTGATTTTGGTCTACAAATTTTCCTTTTCCTTATCTACAATTTTTATTTTGAACGGGTCTTTGTTTTTTGTATGTCAGATAGATTACAGAAGATCTAATAAACTGGATAAAAAAAACTTTTTTTTTTCTTTATTTATCAAAGCGGTTTTGTCCGATGATATGCCACCCCCATAATTTATGTCAAAGTACAATTACATAATAATTATTATCTATTTTTAAAAGCTAATTGGACTTTTTATAACAATTTTGCTTCTTCACTACATGGCTGCATCAAAATACAATTACACGTTCCAATATCATATGTTGGAATACACAATTTTTTCCTGAGATCGGCACTCCATGATATGGTAAACCTCTTTTCTCATCATAAAAGCAAGAGTATTCAGTGGCATATGACCCGATCTGCGTCGTAAGACGGTTATAATATCATTTCTATTTAGGTAATGAAGTGCATTCCTTGGACCAAGGATAACGAGAAAGTGATGGTTGTATCGTTTTATACCATATACATTTTGTCAGGGATCTTTCGTCAAAATATTCAGCCCATGCTTCAAAACAGTCTTTTCTTATTTGTTTGAAGATGTCGGTATGTAATGGCAATTATATAACCATCAGTTAAAACTTCTTTCGCGAGACGATCCACTTCGTTTCTTACTATAACTACAGCCGTATTCGTAAAACAGCCTACTGAACAGAGGTCAATAATTACAAATAAAATTATTTAATCTAAAAAAAACATTTTATTTCCTCAAATAGTTTTTAGGTTGTTTTAAGACTTGATACAGGCATTAGAAGGACTAGGTACCGAACTCCAGAGGGTTTATCCAAAGTCAAAATATTTTCACTGACCATCGTCGAGGTTCGTCAAATGTTTGTTGACTAAACCTCGAAGGACTGTTTTAGCATACTAAATAGGTATTTAGTATGATATACAGGTGTATATCCAGGTTCCATTAAGTATCACAACCTTATCTAATAATAACAATTCAGACAATTTCGTACCTTTTTCACTTATAAAATCCATTATGAACAAAATTCCATTGCTTGGAGAGTTTCTCTTAACAATTCCCTTTGGTTATTTCGCTATTTTTAATCAAGGAACCTTTAAAATGTAATTTTATAGCTCTTGTCTTTGATGAAATCGTATTTTTCTTAACTCTGTTTTACTTTAGTGTATATTCCACTTTTCACATCTAGTCTAAATGTACTAAATCCATGATTTCATTATCAAGATATCAGTTTAGTAAAACATTGAAATAAGGCATGTTTTAACACGAAAAATAAATCTTTATATCGATCTATCAAACTCAACTTACTTCGAAAAATAGCATAATAAGGAGGTAATAATTAAAGTTCCGCGTCTATTTCAAAGAAATAGCTTCAAAATAGCCATTTTTAATTCAAATATTTAGACGATCACGTAGGTAATGGTTATATTTACTAATCCAGTCATCTTATTGTGAAATGTAACACTAGTTCTAGAAAAACGACACCTAAGTTCACGTGTGTAAGGGTCATTTACTTTATCAACAAAGTTGTGTTATGCCTATAAAGGCTGGTTTACATTATCTAAGTATTTAGTAGAGTGCTTAGTAGCGTGCGAGTAGATTCGAATGCGAGTGCTTTAGTAGTTTTGGTGCCTTTCCAGTGACCGTTTACACGCTTCCAATAGAGTGTCATTTTCGCCATACCTAATACCTATTATTTAATTCAATTACACGTCACGCGTTCACCGGCAAATGCACTCTACTAAAGACGCTACTAAAATGTCGATTTACATGCTTCCAGTGCGAGTGCGAGTAAAATATCGCGCGGGGGGTGAGCGGGCGCGCAGGGGGTGCTACTGGAAAGCGAGTAGAAAGGCTACTAGAACGTTACTCTCTTTAGTCATAAGACGTTTACATGTTTCCACTAAATTACTCTCCTAAAGCACTCTACTAAAGACTAAGATAATGTAAACCAGCCTTAAGGTGCAATGTTTATATCGTAACATTTTCCTGTTGTTATATCATCTTAAAACATCTTAGGAGCGAACACCTTCATCTCTTTCAGAGTTTTTAATACCTATACAAAATATAATTTCGAATAATTCTGGTGTACCTACATGAAACTCATCTTTATAATTATACAGGGTTATCTATTTCTAAAACATCAACAACCTCGCAGGAGTCGATTAATAACATAATAAAAAACAACATATTTTGTTCTAAGACTTTTCTGATCGAGTTTGGTATGAATAATGTAGTTTTTATTATTTTTCGGAAAGTCATAGAACAAACTTTTGGTTGTGTAAGATGTTGATCCTATCACAAAAAAGCATCGCGATAAGCGTCCGATATTCGTCCCACTCCGTGGCACTATTGACTCAAGAATGAGGTCCAATATCAAGTAAATTGAACGACGAATTGCGTCCGACTATCGTGATTCTCTTCTGTAATAGGCTCTCTGTATCTTTAAATACAAATAGGTGATTAGTATTTTATAAAACCCTGTAAGCGCCTCGGTAATGATTGTATGCGATTGACAATTTTTTACGTCAATGTGCTCATTGATGCAAAAATTGATCGTTTACGCGTGCGATTGTCAATTCCTCCAACAGTGGCATTGACGAAAAAATTGACAATCGCAATTGATCGTTACCGGCGGCCTTAAAAATATCAAAAGGCCTGAAAAATAATAAATACAAGATGCATTACATAGATTACTCTGGTTCTAAAGTAACTAGCACATTTGCTATAATATGGAACTCGGAAACAACGACCACAAAATAGGACACGCGCGGTCGAGCAATGCACACATAGACACAGCTCTCATCGACACCACAGATTACTAAATAGTTACTACGTAAACGTAACATGGAATAGCCGGAATCGCAAACGGATTCAAGTGCGTGACGCAATTTCGTCGGCCGGTGTGAGCTGTCAATTCAATAGTGTGTGCGTTGCTCGAGCGCGCGTAGTACTGTAAGCTTAACTTCTGCCCTCTCTCGAGCCGCACGACACCCACTGCTGGGTATAGGCCTCCCCCAAGGATCTCCAAGACGATCGGTCCTGCTTGGCCCGCATCCAGCGGCGCACCGCGACCGCGCACCAGATCGTCGGTCCACCTTGTCGGGGCCTACCCACGGAGCGTCGTCCGGTGCGCGGTCGCCATTCCAGAACCTTTCCGCACCAACGGCCATCGATTCTTCTCGCTATGTGTCCAGCCCACCCACCTTTCATTTGGTAAAATCATTTTTTCCGACAAGCGTTTTTTTTACATCCAACTGACCTCTCCAAAAAACTGACCTCGATCCCCCCCGAAAACCCCTGACTCTCTCTCTCATGGCCATTTTAACAATGTATGGGAATGACATAAGCGAACGCTTAGCTCCTGTCAATCCTAAACATTATTGTCATTCTATTCTACTAGCGTTAATTTTAGTAGAATGGTCATTCATTTGAGTAGGCCTCTGGTTATGTGTCTTTCTACAATTTGAAAAGAATATAAATTAGTATGTATTGACGTAAGATGTCGCTGACCATAGACAATCGCGGCGTTTTGAATTGTCAATTTCATACACGATGACACTTCCATTATATTCGAATAATCGAAAAGCCAAGCGTTTGCCACTTGTCTAGGCCCTCTGAGACAAGTATTTCTTAATTAACCCAACCGGCGATCTAACCCTGGACCTCAAAGATGCGACACCATATGAAAATCGGTGTACAAGCCAAACGACCTAGGGTTTGTCAAGCCGAGAATATGACGATTCTTTTTAAAAATAGACCCTCTAAAGTTTCAAACTAAAAAGATAAGAAAGTGCCATCTGCTTGAAAATTATAAGTATCAAACTTTGAGTAAACTTAATAAGGAAAATAACTTTTCACATGTCAAGGCTTGGCTACTTTTTTGCCTTAATAAACCAATAACCTTTTTAGACCTTCAGTCACTCTTACTTTTGGTCGAAAATATAACTATAACTAATATTTACTAATGTGTGCAAGGTCAATTTAACAACAAAACTAGGTAACTTAAGAAAAGCCTCAGCATTTATTTTTAGTTATAGTTATAGTTAACAATTACATTTATTTAGCATCATAAACTGAATATTTTATAGCGATAACACAATGTTATGGAACGTTGTGCCAAATATGGCACAATGGTTCAACGTTGCAGCACATGAGTAAAGCAACCATAGACTTAGAAAAATTAAAGCAACAGACTTCTTTACTCATGTGGTTGCAGCATGAGTTTACTCATCTAGTTGCAGTGTCTAGATGTCAAAAATCGAAGTGTCGTCTTGCGTTTTCGAAATTCGAAAACTATTGTTCTTCGCCTGCCTATAAGCCTGTAGCCAAGAACCTTATATTCATATTCTGGTTCTTGCCTGTAGCTGATTAGTCGGCATTTGTTTTCTTTTGCTCTTCTTATAATGATCTACTACAGAGAAAATTATTCTTTCGTTAGACACGTTTGCCTTATTAATGAAGTGTAGTTATAATAATAATAATAAAACGCTTTATTGCACACTAGAAAAAAACATTACAAAGAAGAAAACAATAAACATAGACAAGTACACAAAAGGCGGCCTTACTGCTCTATATAGCAGTCTCTTCCAGGCTTGGATGAATTGTTGATTCGTCCAAGCTTCCAGGCAACCTTGAGTAGAAAAATATTATGGGAAAGAGGACAGATGGGGAGTGGGTGCAAAAATACTAGAAGGACATGTACATAAATAAAATAGAGAGTGAAAATATGTAAGTATATAAAATGAAAGTTAAAAGGGAAATATGAGAAAAAGGTGGTATTAGGTGGGAGAATGGAAATGTCTTCTAACTTGATCACTGAAAGATCTTAAGGTACGAGCTTTACGGATGCCCTCTGGAAGTGCGTTTCACAAACGTGTAGTGTTTGTTACCCTATGCAACGATTTAGGTACGACTATGAGTAAATACTACTGTTGGTGTGGTCGCAAGAAGCGTTTTCCCTCAGTACTGTTTTTGCGTGCGCCGGCGAAACACCTCCGGAAAACTTTTGTGGCGTTGTGAAACATATCTCGAAACCGAACTTTCGGAAAGTTTTAGTGTGTGAAAAGTTTGTTTTAGTGCGTTTTGAGAATGACTTGTGTCTGTTGTGGATTACGGTAAGTTTAGTTAGTTTGTTTCTTATTCGGTGATACTCTGCTAAAAGTTGCATAGTTGAAAAAACACTTGTGGGAGCTTTTTTTTTGTGCTGCTAAAAATTATTTTACATAAAAGTTAAGTTTTTTTTTATGTAAATAATTTTTATTGCAGTTTTTTTTGGCGGATGTGTGTACAGTGTAAACATTGATAATAATAATGTAGAAACATATATTTTCAAAAAAGCTTATTATAGAGTACTGTAACCAATGTATTTACGTACCTAAATAAGTGTCCTTAGGTATGTGTGGTCGAGGAAAATTTTATTCCTAAGTATTTTATATAAAAAATCTAGTTTTTGTTCCATAACTTGTTGCAAGATGTTCAACCTCAAAGTTGCAAGATGTTAAAAAAAAGGTTAAGTTTTCAGTTGACCAAAAAACAAATTACTTGTTAAGATAATTAATTTAATAGAAAAAATACTAGAAAAAATGACTCAACCGTAGCAGCTCCGACGGGATATTTTTTTAGTACCTATATTTTTTCTATTAAATTAATTATCTTAATATAAATAACCCTCTTGCAGTCGGGTAAAAATAGCATTGTGAATGCCTAAAATCTAGAATTTCGATTAATTATTTGTTACTTACTTAAAGCTTTACCTCCTTGACATGGACATTATAGATAGACAGACATTGTCATGTCCCTAGATTTTTGTCTCCATGGTGATTTCTTATTTTAGGTAATTAACAATTAAAAGATTTTTAGTTTTTTTATAGAAAACCACCAGTATTGTTACGTAAAGTAATTGATTTCTTTCTTGACATATTAAAAAGTGTTTGTCTTTTTCTATCGTATTGTGAATTAAGTTTGAATAAAAAGTCATTGTTTTAAATGTGCAGATAGCATTTAATTTTTTTTAGTGTATAATACAGTAGGTTTTGACCATTTATTGCAAGCACAAAGATACAAAATGTTCTAAGCATAGGTTTGATCTATCCATACTTACTTGAGAAGCTCAATAATGGCGCAGTGGTTTAGCGCCTGGCCCAGCGATTGCGGAGGTTAAGCCACTTTCGAAAGGGTCGGCCATGGGATGGGTGACCAAAAATGTATTATCTTGAGCCCCTCCGTGCTTCGGAAGGCACGTTAAGCCATTGGTCCCAGCTCCATTTGCATGCAGTCGTTAATACCCATCAACATCCACCGCATTGGGGCCGGGTGGTGGGTTATGGACCATCCTCCTTACCCAACTCTTCAAAGAAGCCCTGTACCCCAGCAGTGAGAACTTTAAAATGGCTGATGGTCAAGTCCTACCTACATCTACCTAGACTAATGTTATAAAGGTATTGAGTTTTATTTTGAAGAGGGTAATCTCCGAGTCACTCATCTGATTCCAAAATTCCTTTGGGCTAAGGCCACACTACAAGGAGCCTCGCTTATTGCTAAGCTCCAAGCAACTCGCTTAATGACTGATCTTAGCGAACAAACGTATTGCACATACGTATGAACAGACGTATTGCACGTGAGCGACGCGCCTAGCTAGTTGCCTAGTGGCTAACCAGCCACTAAGCAAGTCGCGTTGCGAACGAACGTATTGGTAAATTTTTGATAGTCTCATATAAGAAATAGAGTCTTGTCGAGAGGATTTAGTCAGACGGTTGAACCTAGCACTTCAGGATGTCTCGGATTGGAGCGATGCCAATCTTGTTAGGATCAATGCGACAAAAACACAAGCGTGTCTCTTCCCTGCAAAACGGAGTGCATTCCATCATTCTCCGACTTTCCGTGGTGCATCTGTACCAGTGACCGATCAGCTACAACTCCTTGGCATGACAATATCATCTAATTTGAACTTCGGCGAATATATAGAGTCCATAGCTGGAACCGCTGCGAAAAAGCTTGGAATCCTCTCAAAGGTTAAGCGTTACTTCACCCCGCATCAGCTCCTTCAACTTTACAAAGCGCAAATCAGACCGGTTATGGAGTATTGCAGTCACTTTTGGGACGGATCAGCCAAATACCAGCTTGCCGCTCTGGACTCGGTCGAAAAACGGGCTAAGCGACTTATTGGAGATCCCGAACTCACGAATACCAAACTAAGTAGCCTCGACCACCGCCGTAGAATAGCTTGTTTGTCGGTATTTTACAAGATGCACTTCGGAGAGTGTGCGAAGGAATTACACGAATTAATTCCTCCAACCCCATTCCACCATCGAAGCACTAGACGCAGATTAGCGTACCACCCTTATGTTGTTGATATTCCAACCATCCGCACAAAGCATTTTGCTAACACTTTTATAATGCGAACAGCTAAGGAGTGGAACAGCCTGCCTGCCGATGTGTTTCCTAATAGTTATAACTTGGGCCTTTTCAAGGCTAGAGTAAATAGGCTTTATCTAAGTGAGCATGCTCCATCGTATTCCGCATCATCACTTAACACCAGGTGTGATTGTGGACAAATGCTCACTTATTTTCGATAAAAAAAAAATGTTCGCTGTTTTCAAAAGGTAACCTTTGGAACTTTGGAACCATTCAAATAAACACCATAAGAATGTTATTTATTCTAAGAAAGCTGAGGGAAGAAGTTGCACAAGAGGTAAACAAGGATGATATCCAAACCTTCGATTTCGAATTGTATTCAACTTAAGCACAGAGTTTTCTATCAAAATTAATTTCTTCTTTAGTTTAGAGAGTGACATATTTTTTTATACTCATCAAAGACGGTGCGAAGATGAATTGTGTGTCACCTAGCTAGGCGCCTTGTATGTGGCCATTGTGTATCTTGTACACAAGCATAGCTCCTAGCTAATCTCTAAGCTTGGTACCTATAGTGTGGCCTTAGCCTTATGGCTAGAAAGCCACATCACACTGTTCCTGTAGACGTATTATGAGTTTACACTTACTATACTCAAAAGCGACTGCAGTTAACATTTGTATGATAACTTTTAGTTTAGCGTAGTTACCGCCAGAGGCGCTGTGCCAAATTGCATACAAAATTGCTTACTACAGTCGCTATTGAGTATCGGCTCCGTGCACGCTTTTAGTGCCACCTAGCGTGTTGCAACTTTGTTGGCTCTGACCTGACCGTTTTGACGTTTTGATATGTAATTTGTGACAAAATATCAAAAAATACTATACTTACATATTATGTTATTAATGTAAATTTCAAAATTACTGTGATTTGGATGGACAAAGTGTTGTGAAATCATTTTTGGTAATTTAAATTAAATATGGCAAGTAAGATCTATTCCAAAAGAGTGTTTTATTTTGGTTATATCACAGAATACATAATAGTACAATGTTATATTAGGGTTTGTTTACTTCTTTTTTAGTTGTAGATTTTGTAAAACAAGAGGATAAAGCTACTTTGATAATTTTATTAAGTGATATTATACTACTATATTGGTCCTGTATCGCTAGTAATCAATTAAATATCGTTTTCAAACAGATTACAGAGCCTTCATTATTTTTACTTTTTGGCACCATGAGCGCTGCGATCGACTATTATACCTTCGCACCCGTGTAAACTCTTATTACTTTTTTTAATTTTAAATAAGTGAGCATTTGTCCACATGCAATGATGCGGACTACGATGGAGCATGCTCACTTAGATAAACCCTATTTACTCTAGCCTTGAAAAGGGCCAAGTTATAACTATTAGGAAACACATCGGTAGGCAGGCTGTTCCACTCCTTAGCTTCGCATTATAAAAGTGTTAGCAAAATGCTTTGTGAGGATGGTTGGAATATCAACAACATAACTCCGATCAAGAATACCTTAGATGTCCGGTCAGTCTCAAAAATAGCACCTCAAATAGCATCCCACTTAGAAACTGGGCGCTTATTTTGCACAAAGTAAGTGATAAAAGATGTGATTTTGTATTAAATAAGTTTATTTTGTACAAAATAAGTGAAATACAGTGTGAGTTTCAACCGCCTCTGTGGGCTAGTGGTTCGCCCACCCGTGTAAGACGCAGAGGTCCCGGGTTCGATTCCCAGGGGGGGTACAATTTGTACTCGGTTTGGTTGGTGGTAGGGCTTATTTCAAGTCCGCCTGGCTAGCTACCACCGTCTTACCTAAGTCTGACGCCATAACAACAATTTTAAAATTGTTGTGTTCCGGCAGTTAGAGGTAAGATAGCTAGTAATTCGGGTGTAGTGCGCTTCCACCTTCGGCTTTATCGTCATTTAACATCAGGTGAGATGAAGGCCAAGCACTAACTGTTTTAGTTCGTGAAGCCTTATCTAGCTAGGACATTCTTGATCGAAGGTATAAACATACATCTTTCAATACCCAGCTGAGCAACGAAAGAAAATCTTAACTAATATTATAACTGCGAAAATCCGTTTGTTTTTTACGCCTTCACGTTTTAACTACTGAAACGATCATCATGAAATTTTAGATACACGTTGTCAGCGATACAGAGAAGGACATACATATTGTGCCTTTCATCAAGAAAAAAGGTCTTATTTCCGAGGGATAGCTAAAAAGTTTCCACGCAGAGGTAATCGCGGGCGGCCGCTGGTCCATAATATTTTAGTAGTACCTACGTGAAATTTAAATCTTAATATATAAAATCGTAAACTGAATGACTGAATGACTGACTGACTGACTGACTGACTGACTGACTGACTGACTGACTGATCTATCAACGCACAGCCCAAACCGCTGGACCTAGAGACTTGAAATTTTGCACACAGATACCTTATACAGTGTAGGTAGGCATTCACTAAGGAAGGATTTTTGAAAATTCTATCCCTAAGGGGATGAAATAAGGGATGAAAGTTTGTATGAAAGTCCCTCAGTTTTGAAGCTAGGATCGTCAAATTTTGTGTTTAGGCTAACGATTGAAAATTAATAAATACGGGTCTCAGTGTTTTACAAAATTCTACCCCCGAAGGGGTCAAAAGGGGGATGAAGTTGTGTAATGAAGAAAATCCTTTATTTTCGAAGTCAAAATTGCTAAATATATGATTTAGGCTTATGGATGGAAATCTGACGCAACGTTTATTGTTATTGTTAGTATTTCAACCCCTACGGTGATGAAATGGGGGTGAAAAGGGGTAAATAAACCTAAAAATAGATATGGATGTCGTTATTGGGGTTTTCTGGGACGACGATTGCAAAAATGACATTTATTTTGAAGTCCAACACGGTGGACATGATTTGACCCCTCAAGGGGTGAAAATGGGGTTTAAATTTTGTATGGAAAAATAATATTAAATGGATATTACAACTTTAAACTTCGTAGGAGCACGTCTAAAAATAAATAAGCAAACATATATTTTGTGATTTTGAAAATAAACCCTTTAGGGGGTAAATGGGGTGAGTAAACCTAAAAATAGATACGGATGTCGTTATTGGGGTTTTCTGGGATGACGATTGCAAAAATGACATTTGTTTTGAAGTCCAACACGGTGGACATGATTTAACGCTCAAGGGGTGAAAATGGGGTTCAAATTTTGTATGGAAAAAAATATTAAATGGCCATTACAACTTTAAACTTCGTAGGAGCACATCTAAAAATAAATAAGCAAACATATATTTTGTGATTTTAAAAATCAACCCCTTAGGGGGTAAATGGGGTGAGTAAACATGAAAATCGATGTGGAGGTCGTTCTTGAAGTTTTATGGGATGGTGATTACGAAAATGACATTTATTTTGAAGTCCATCACGGTGGACATGATTTAACCCCTAAAGGGGTGAAAATGAGGTTCAAATGTATGGAAAAAGAATATAAAATAGACATTACAACTTTAAAATTCGTAGGAGCATGTCTAAAAATAAATAGGCAAACACATATTTTGTTATTTTGAAAATTATCCCTTAGGGTGTAAATGGGGTAAGTAAACATGAAAATCGATGTGGATGTCGTTCTTGAGGTTTCATGGGATGGTGATTGCGAAAATGACATTTATTTTGAAGTCCAACACGGTGGACATGACACATCATGGACCTGTACCTGGACATGCACATCCAGGTAACGGGAACGAGAACAGGCACGGGCACGGGCACAGGAACAGGAACGGGAACGGGAACAGGACGAGAACGGGACGGGAACGGAACGGGCTGGAACGGAAACGGAACGGGAAGCGAACGGGAATGAAACGGGTACGGAAAGGGAACGGAATGGGAACGGGAACGGAACGGGAACAAAACGGGAATGGAACGGGAAAGAGAAAGGGACAGGAACGGGACGGGAACGGTACCGGAAAAAGGAACGGAAGGAGTACGGGACGGGAACGGGACGTGAACGGGAATGAATTGGGAATGGAAAGGGATGGAACGGAATGGGAATGGAACGGGAACGAAACGGGAACGAAGCGGAAACGAAACGGGAACGATACAGGAACGGAACGGGAACGAAAACGGGACGGGAACTAAGGGGAAAGGATCGGGAACGGAACGGAACGGGAATGGAACCGGACGGAAACGGGAATGGGACGGGGCGGGAACGGGAATAGAAACCGGAAAGGGACCGGGAACGGGGACGGGACGGGGACGGGGACGGGGACGGGGACGGGGACGGAACGGGACGGGACGTTAACGGGAACGGGAACAAGAACGGAATGGGAACGGAACGGGAATGAAACGGGAACGTATCGGGAATGAATCGGGAACGGAACGGGACGAGAACGGTACGGGTACGGGAACGAGAACGGAAGGGGTACGAGAACGGGACAGGAAAGGGACGGGAACGGACGGGAACAGAACGGGAACGGGAACCGGAACCGGAAACGTAAAAATGACTGGTCAGATCCTGGTTGAAGGTTCTCTAAGGATTTTCTCTAACATCCACGCGGACGAAGTCGCGGGCAGAAGCTAGTCAGACTATAAAATTTAAAACTATATAATTAAGGTATACAGGGTCATTTTGATCTTACCATCCAAATTTTAAAGTTGTGTCCAGTCCATGAAACTAAACAACTTTCTCTAAGAAACATGTGTCAAATTTCGCCAAAAAATTTTGGTCATCCCATACTAAATTGATCACGTGATCTCTTTGATTTGTATGGAAAGTCGATTTTTATTTTACATATTTGACCATACATGTGTTCCTTAGAGAAAGTTGTTCACTTTCATGGACTGAACACATCCTCAAAATTTGGATGGTAAGTTCAAAATGACCCGATATACATACTCAGCATACGTTCCTACATTATATTTTTTTGTAATACAAAGCTTTACTTTTATTCATACCTATTATAATAAAAAAGTCCTTTCTTTTGTGATAATTTAAACAAAAAATATTACAAAAAGAGCAAAAAATCTAAGGTATTACATGCACGTTTGTACGTACTTCAAAAAGTTTCACAGTTTTCACATTTTATTATAAACCGAAAAAACTACCTACAAATTCTGTTTTCAATTAACCCTTTATAAACCTTTAAGAAGAAACCTAACAAAATTTTATTGAATGGTTTTCCATTTCAATCAATAGATTAAAAAGCACAAGAAGGATTCCATCTCAGGTACCTGTAATAAATCAACTCTCTTCATAATCAAGCTGTCGTAAACAGAAATTAAGAGAATCAAGAAGCACTTTTATTTAAGTAAAGTTCTATGAATTATTTAAACAGTATTTCAGAATTTAACATCATGCTCAATAATGTTTTCATAATAAAGGCTTAAAAAATTAAATGAATACCTTACACTACTAAAACTAAAGTTTGCTATCCACATTGTATAAAAGCTGTACCTGAAAATCAATAATAAATTTAATTTTATATTATAAAAGTTGTCTTTTTAGGGTTCCGTACCAAAATGGTAAAAAAGGAACCCTTATGGTGTGACTCAGTCTGTCTGTCACAGCTGGATATCTCGAGAACTACTAATGGTATTAACTTGAAATTTGGAATAGTTTAAGATGACATTTGCCCAACTATTTTGCAAATAAGAAATAAATAAAAAAATAAATATCTTTTTTACAACAGGGACGGAAAAGGGTCTTTAAAATTTGAAGTGGGGCTACTAGGGCATGTGGGGTATCGTATAAAAGAACGCCGTTTGCACGTTTTCAATCATTTTTTATTTTTGTTTTAGGCCGCATAGTTTTCGACTTATGATGAAAAATGTTAAAAAAATACCGTTCCCCCCCCCCCCCTTATCTCCGAAGTTTGCAAAGAGAAAAATCTGAAATAATTCTATGTGATAGCAGTTTATATAAAGATTATAGGAAAAATAAAACGATGTCTCAATATAACATACTTTTTTAGAAATTATCAAATTTCTAAAAAGTTAACATTAGTTCCACTATCGGTCAAAAGATGGCGCTGACCTAAAACTGCAATACTATTTTTTTTTACATTTAATGGGCTTACTCTTGGCCACATTCAAGAACCATAAGGCTAAGAAGAGGCCGAAGATGAAGCGAGCTTGCCCAGAAGAAGCCTATTCACTCGTGCCTTAAATATCGCTGGGTTATATTCTTTCGGGAATACAGACGCAGGCAGGGAATTCCACTCCCTGGCTGTGCGCATGAAGAAGAAGTATGAAAAACGCTTCGTGCGCATGCATGGAATGTCAACCAAATAGGGGTGAAACGCCGCCGTGCGTCTGGATGTCCGATGGTAGAACGAGGATGGTGGAATGAGCTCATGCAGCTCAAGAGCACACTCTCCGAAATATAGTCTGTAGAACACCGCCAGACAAGCTACTTCACGGCGGTGGGAAAGACTGTGAAGCTTGGTTTTTAATAGCGCACTATCCCCTATGAGTTTTCTGGCTCTGCGTTCAACCGAGTCGAGTGCGGCTAGCTGGTACTTTGCGGACCCATCCCACAGGTGGCAGCAATATTCCATGCACGACCGGACTTGCGCTTTGTAAAGAGTTTTTTATTCTACTCTACTAAGAGTAAAATTGTGTTATTCTACTCTGCAGTGTGGTTTGATGGTGCAATTATGATGGTACGGAACCCTCGGTGCGCGAGTCCGACTCGCTCTTGACCGGTTTTATTTTAAGCTGACATTCAAAATATTACGCCAGTTTATTATTTGATGATATCCAGCAACGGATAAATAGGCTGCGTTCAAACGATTACACACGACCCGACCCCGAATTACGTAACTCTGTTGCTCACAATTCTCGATTGAAATCCATTAAAATCGCAGTTGCATTGCTGCTTTAAGTACGATAGTTGTCACAATGGTTCTCACTAAAGCAGCAATGTTACTGCGATTTCTGTCAGTGTTGATTGCAACAAAGTTACGTAATTAGGGGGCTGACCTCAACTCAAACTCACCTCAACCGCAGCCCACCTTGCATATTTTGAGTCTTATGATTACACATTCAATAAGCGCTGTGTAATGTTCAGGTGAGTTTGAGGTGAGTTCGGGTTGAGTTTGAGTTGAGTTCGGGTTATGTTCGGGTTGAGTTTGAGTTGAGTTCGGGTTGAGCGCGGGGCGTGTGCAGTTGCATCGACAAAATATAACGGAGCTTATTAATGTGTCATAAAACTCAAAATTGTAAGCGCTGTATTTCAAGGAGTGGGCTCCGGTTGAGTTCGAGTTGAGTTTGAGTTGAGTGCGGGTTGAGGTCGGATCGTGTGTTATCGTCGGAACGCAGCCTAAACGCGGTTGAACCATGGCAGTGGAAAGGATATGATATGATGTGAAATATCAAGTCAGGCTGCGAGTTTTTGTTAAAACTTGAGTTTTTTTCGCGCGACACAGGCTTAAAAGCAAGTTGATTTGTGTAGCTAACTGTGTGAAAGGCCTGACACGAATTTTTCATCATTCAGAAACACGTACGTCACATCAAAGTATATTGACTGCCATTAATTTATACAGTATACGGAGCTTTAGAATTAATTGATATAAGTACCTACGTGATTAATTTTGCTGTGTTGTACGAGGGTGGTTTGATAAATCCATGTTTTTGCAAAGTAGAAACACTTTTTTTCGACATATTTTGTTTTGTTTCGCTACATAATCTTTTTGTAGCTCTGCGTATTCAGTCCAACGAAGTCCATACTCATCGCCTGAAAACTGTGGTAACTGAAATGAGGACCCATTTCAGACACCACCTTTTGTCTTGATGGAAATCTTTACCCGCCATGACATTTACTCATGTTTGGTAGGAGAAAAACTCTCAGTGGGCTAAATCTAGAGAATAGGAAGGATTCGCATCTTCATTCGATGAGTTTTGATGACATGAGTGTCGCCGAGAGAGTCGACGAAAAGTTAGTAGTCGCTTGAGCTTTGTGTAAAGATTCCTAAGGAGTTTATTTTTAATATACAAAAGGAAATTATAAAAAAATATTGGTAATTTCTTCTTTTCAAAGCCATAGACTTAAAAAACCACCCTCGTAATTAAATTCGTCGTCCCAATTTACTTCAATTTTATAGTATGTGTCGATTGTTTTATAGCAAGAGCACAAGCTAAAAACTGATTATTATGTAATTTCTGAATTCCAAAAAGATATTTAGAAAGAAAGCTAAATAGAACTGGCGAATTTTGGCTGACCAATTATCACTTGACTAGCGGCCACCCGCGACATCGTCTGCGTGGATAGTTTTTTTGCTATCCCTCGGGAAGAATCTTTTTTCGGGACGAAAGGTACCTTGCTACTCTATAACCCTGACAACGTGTATGCAAAATTTCATGATGATCGGTTGAGTAGTTATGACGTGAAGGTGTAACAAACAAACTGACTTTCGCATTTAAGTAAGGATAAAATTTAATACCTATCTCTGACGAAAATAAAAACAGGCACTGGAATGGGTGGGTGGCAATCCAGTCCAGTGGTATGGCTTTAACAGCTAAACGAAAACGTACTGAAATGAGGGCTTTTCAAAGTGACATTTAAAAAATAAAAATAGTAACGATTTGCCTCACTAGATGGCGTTGATGGAAAGAGAAGTGTCAAAATTGGCTTTTAAACAGCCTGTACCAAAGAGGAAAGTAAGCGCTCGCTGGCTGACATCTGCCCAAAGAGAAACATTGTAGGGTTACGTCTGCCTGCCTACCTGAGTACTGTTCGAAGCTTAGTAAAAAGAAAATACATTGACACACCTGTCCTACCTGCTTAAAAACGCACTACTGGCTTCTTGACTCGACAACTTGATATGGGTAGCTTTAGTATGTCATGCTCTCTTTAATCATTTCTGCGGTGGTGTCGTGTGAGGCGGGTCGTTACGTTCCCTCAAATATGGTTGAGCGAAGCGATGGCTGGTTCATGCGTCATGCTCGTGAACGGGAGCTGCCAGTGGGAATGGGTCTGCTTCAAAAAAATTGACGATTTAAAAATGCTTATTATGTGAGCTTATTTAAATAAAGAATATTTCACTTTCACTTTCACTTCACATACATTTTATCAACGCCATCTATCGAGCCTACAGTTTTTTGTCATTTTGAAAAGCCCTCATTATGTGATCTGGGGCAATAAATTCGTTATTATGACGTAAGCATCCGCTAAGAAAGGACGTTTCCCACGAGAAGTAATATTTCACGCGAACGAAGTCGCAGACGGAAGCTAGTCATGGACATCATCCATTTTCTGTCCCCACTGCTGGAACACAAGCCTTGCTTATGAGTGGATAAGGAGGATGGGCCATAATTAACCCATCACGCAGGCCCAATGCGGTAATGCGGATTGGTTCGTGTTAATGACTGCAAAATACACCCGGGACCAACGACTTAACGTGCCTTCCGGAGCACGAAGAAACTCGAGACAATAGATTTTTGGTCACCCATCCCATGTCCAACCGTTGTGAAAGCATTCAGCAAGCACCTTCGACAACGCATGGTGGCCAAAAATATTCGTACAGCTGAAAGAAAAGGAGTGCCCGGTGAATCTACGGAGGCTTGTAGACAGTTATCTGGAAGATCGGAGGGTAACGGTGAGGTACGCGGGGGAAGAGCTCAGCAAGTCAACGAACAAGGGATGTGTCCAAGGTTCGATTGGAGGCCCCTTGTTCTGGAACTTAATACTGGACCCCCTACTAGACGACCTCACCGAACAAAACGTCTACTGTCAAGCCTTCGCGGATGACATCGTGCTGATAGTAGAGGGGAGCACTGCCTTAGAGGTCTCAGAGAAAGCCAATGCCGCTCTCTCCCATGTTCAGCAGTGGGGTGTGGCGAACAAATTGAAGTTCGCCCCCCACAAAACGCAGGCTATGGTAATAACGAAAAAACTGAAATTTGACACGCCGCGTCTGAACATGGGAGGCATCGACATTGAGCTAGTTAGAGAAATGAAAGTGTTAGGTTTAATAATTGATAATAAACTAACATTCAACCAGCACAGAGCATACATAACCAAAAAAGCATTAAATATATATAAAGGTATAAGTAGAGCGGCGAGAGCTACCTGGGGACTGCAACCAGAAGTAATAAAAACAATTTACATGGCAGTAATAGAACCTGTGATATTATATGCAGCAAGTGTTTGGGTCAGAGAAGCCACAAAAGCAGTCTTCAGGAAGGCGTTTAATGTAGTGCAGAGAGGATTCGCGCAGAAGATAATTAAGTGCAGTAGAACAGTTTCACTCAATGCCGCCTTAGTATTGTCGGGGCTGCTTCCGCTGGACCTTCGGATCCAAGAAGCGTCCCAGCTTTATGAGGCGAAGCGAGGGAAACCCCAGGCAATACTATCCGGCAGAAAAGTAGAGGAGCGCGAATCCTTCCTGATGGCAGATCTGGGGTGATCTGCCATCAGGAAGGATTCGCGCTCCTCCACTTTTCTGCCGGATAGTATTGCCTGGGGTTTCCCTCGCTTCGCCTCATAAAACGGTAGACGCAAAATTCAAATTACTGGAAAACGCGGACGAGGATGGCATGCTGGCAGAAGACCTGGTAAGAATCTATACAGATGGTAGCAAACTCGAGGGGAAAGTTGGAGCCGCCCTGACCTGTTGGAAAGGGCCGATTGAGACGATTACCCGGAAGTTTAAGCTGGAACCATACTGTACAGTCTTCCAGGCCGAGTTGTATGCTATTCTCCAAGCTACCGAAATTCTCATTGGCAAAAAAATCGGAAAAGCCGCCGTGTTTAGTGACTCGAGATCCGCTCTCCAAACGCTCCAGGATCCAGACTCATCGCACCCGATCACTAGAGCGATTCAGGGCAACCTCCAGACACTTAGAGACAACCACCAACTCGTCTCACTCTACTGGATAAGGGCCCACGTCGGTGTGAACGGGAACGAAAGAGCGGACCAATTAGCTAAGGAGGCGGCTCTCAAACTGAAGTGTAGGCCACATTACGACTGGAAACAATGTGGCAAATAATTAATGAAAATACAAATAAAAATAAAAGACTAGAAAATTGCAATATACAATTAAAAGTAGACAGTACAGTAATATCTGATCCCGCGAAGGTCTGCAATACATTCAATGAGTATTTTGCGTCAATGGGTAATGTAGACTTAAGCGATGACTTTGCACGTGATGCCGCAGTCTTAAACCCTACCGTGAATACCATGTATCTTAGCCCTGTAGATTATAAAGAAACACTTAAATATATAAAAACTCTTAAGAATAAAAACAGCTGTGGTATAGACGACCTACCACCTTCACTGATAAAAGAGTGTGCAGATGAATTGGCCCATCCGCTTACTATCTTAATAAATAAGTCCTTTGATGAGGGAAAGTTTCCTGACATGCTAAAACAAACACTTATAAAACCAATATTTAAAAAAGAAGACAAACAGATTCTAAACAACTACAGACCCATTGCACTTTTATGTACGTTTTCAAAAATTTTCGAGAAAGCGATGGCTGAACGTATTTATAAGTTCTGCGAAAAGTATGGTATATTTGATGAGGCGCAGAATGGTTTTCGGAAAAAACGTTCCACGATCTTGGCTGTTTGCAAATTCATGCAAGAAGTATATAACCTAATAAATAATAAAAAATATGCAGTCGGAATCTTATTAGATATGTCAAAAGCGTATGATAGGGTGAGACATGACATCCTATTAAGCAAATTATACAGTATAGGAATACGCGGCCAAAGTTACAAATGGATTGCTTCGTATCTAAAAGACAGAGAACAAATAGTAGAGATTGAGAATTATAACGAAAAAACGTTTGAAATCGTTAAAGTTAGGTCGGAGAGAAAAATCATAAACGCATCCATTCCCCAAGGTAGTGTGATTGGCTGTCTTTTGTTTTTAATTTACATAAACGAACTACCCAAAGTAATAAATGAACACTGTGTCCTTTTTGCTGATGACGTTTCTGTACTTACCTCGTGTCAAAATAACATAGATATAAAAGCAAAACTTAAATTAACGCTGGAACAAATTATAACTTGGCTTAACAAACACAATTTAAAAATTAACATTTCTAAAACAAAATTATTAACTTTCCATCCCTATCAAAAAGAACCTTTAAGCATTCACGTGAATTATGGCAATATCACTTTGGAACCAGTGAGCGAACACTCGTTGCTGGGACTAATCTTAGACACAAATATTACATGGAAGCCCCACATAAATAATCTAAATATGAAGCTGTCCAGATTCTCGTATGGCCTTCGCGAAATAAAGAGAAGTACTGATGAGAAGACTGCAATAGCTACTTATTATGCATATGCACATGCTTGGCTCAGTTATGGAATAATTTTATGGGGAAACAGCACAGACGCACAGAGTCTTCTAATTCAGCAGAAGAAACTCCTGCGTATCATAGCAAACATACCCCAAACCGACAGCTGCAAACCCATATTTAAATCTAAAAAAATCTTGACCATCCCATGCATGTACATATTCGAAATTTGTAAATTCGTAAAAAAATATCCTGAAAACTACACAAATAGACGAGACCTACCATCAAAATATGCCTTACGCGAAAAGACAACAAACAGACTTATGCTACCCGATTCCAAATTAAAACTATATAAAAAAAGCCCCTTAGTTATGGGTGTAAGTATATATAATAAGTTACCTACTGCGCTAAAAAATATAAATAATGAAAAAGAATTTAATAAAAAGTTAAAGGATTACCTTATATCAAAAAGTTACTATACAATACAAGAATACTTAAACGAAAAGATAGATTAATATATCTAACAATAATTATTATTACTTTTTAAATAAATATCTTTAGTTAGGTAAATATAAAAAAAGAAGCAGATTATATTATAGATAATAATTATATGATCATAAGATTTACAATTAAAATGACATGATATAGTGATATACCAAATTTATTTTTAATATTAATATTTATTTTATTTATCTTTATTCATTTATAATTATTCATTTCAGATTTAAAATACATAAACTAATTACAAATCATATTAACAGTTGTAAAAATAATATATAAAATACTTTTTTATTGCCTACCTATAAAATAATGATAATAATAATAAGTCGTCCTCTCTACATGATAAAATTGCTGTGCCCTTTCTCAGGGTCTACAATGTACTTTGATATTGTATACCTACCATCTAGATAACATTGTGGAATGCAATAAATTGAAATTGAAATTGAAATTGAAAAAAAACTGTTGTCCCATCTCCTATGTGAAGCGCCATTTGCGCGCAGCTACAAAGGTAGAATGGGACCGTAGGTACACTTCAGAAAGCACGGCGAGCACCACAAAATTCTTCCTACCGAATGGGGTGGAGGCGTACAGCATAGTGCGGAAGATGAAGGTGGACCGGCCAACCTCGCAGATGCTGACGGGACATGGTGGGTTCGCGGCGTACTTGTACAGATTTAAATGCAAGGACAACCCATCCTGCGTTTGTGACCCGACAGGGAGCGAGGACATCTTCCACATTATGCTGGACTGCCCTCTGCACTGCATTGATGGGTACACATTAACACAGACACTAGACACACCACTCAGCAAAGACACCCTAAAGGATATAATGAGAGACAGTAAAGAAAGAGATAAATTAATTTAATTTGCAAAGGAAATTATAAAAATAGTAAATGAAAGAAACAAAACATAAGACAGAATAGAAAACATTGTAAATGCCAAAACATATAATAAATATTAAGACACGCAATATTGGAAAATAAACAATTAGATATTAAGAACAGTAAATATGTAAGAAAGAAATGTATTAGAATTAAGATATTGTAAAAAAAAAGAAAGAAAAAATAAGAGTGTAAAAAGAAGAAAAGTAGTAAAATAAAGACCTGGACCCCCCATGTCTAGGGAGAAGTTGCAAAATATTAATAAAAAAAAAACCGTTGTGAAAGTTGCTTACCTTTGCAATCGCAGGGCCAGGCGCTAAACCACTGCGCCACCGGGTCCCTCGAAGCTACCCAACCAATAGAAATTAAATATGCTGAATTTGTAAGATTTATAACTTTACTAGTGGCCGCCCACGCTTCGTCTGTATGGAAAGTTTTTTGCTATACCTCGGCAAAATTAAATAAAATTAAAAAATATATATTGAAAACACGACTGCCCTGCCAAAAACGAACTAAAAAGTTTAATAACAAGTGTAATTTGCAGTCGGGGGACCGTTTCATGAAATAATTTTTGATCTAAGAGGTCCTCCGACTGCAAATTACATTTGTTATTTAACTTTTTAGTTCGTTTTTGGCAGGGTAGTCGTGTTTTTAATATTTTTTAATTTTATTTATTTTATTTTACACAATTTTGTGGAAAATTATCTAGTTTTGGATTGTGCTTATCAAGGCCTTTCATTTGATGCCCATATTGTAATAATTGAACAAAAAAAATTTTTGGACAGTCGTGTATTGGGCAGTCGTGTAAAAAATACTTTTTTTTCCTATGTCCTTTTCTGTACCCCTGACAACGTGTATGTAAAATTTCATGATGATCGGTTCAGTAGTTAAGACGTGAAGGCGTAACAAACAAACAAACGAACTTTCGCATTTATAATATTAGTAAGGAAAAGGATTTGTAAGATTTATAACTTTATTTAATAGTATTGTGGCTTTGGTATCAAAATCTAATTTCCTTGGTATCAAAGGGTTTTCTCATAGCAAACCCTCTCTGTTCATTTGATTTATTATAGACTTCAGCTGCGGAAGATCATAAATTTATTTGATGTAGGTTTAATATTTCTAGATCCATTCTTAATATTGTTTTAGGTATTCTGTATTCTGTACGTACACTATGATATTAACTACACTCGACGTCAGAAAAATCGCACCTCTTCGAAAATAAGTTTAGACTTGGTCACTTGCTATAGCTACCTAACGTTTTATTGTGTAAATGTTGATATCTATTGAAAGTACATTTAATGAGCTTAAATAAAAAAAAATGTTTTATTTAATTACATAACAGTTACCATAATTAAAAGGGGTCAATTAAGGATATGCGGGTAAATTCGCTATCGAGTTGATGAAGAAAACATACTTTAACAGTTTAATAAAAAAAAGGAATACCCACGATGGATACTATTACCCATGAAGTAGCTCAAATATTGCAAAAAATGAGGCAATGTAATTTTGCTCGGAAACTGAATCTCAGTAATTGATTCCGTTCGACGAGTATTCCAACGGTTTTTAGAGACTGTTGGCTATGTCCGTAGGGGCAGAAGTATATAGCAACACTTACCATTAAATTAGATAGGATTAAATTAAACGCTATCGCACACAGGCAACTTAAGTCTCCCAGCAACTGTTTTGTCTCTCACATCAAGTCCGCGGGTTTATATGGAAGCGCGCACACGAAGCGACACGGTCGTCTGCAACTTTTCATACAAATCACGTGAGAGACAAAAAAGTTGCGGAGACAAAAGTTGCCCGTGTGCGATAGCGCTAACTTTGAAGAATTTTTTTAAAGGTGCTATTTTTCTGGCGCCGAGTGTAGTATGGATTGAAATATCACCTGTCAGATCTCCCTAATATTTTAATTAGAAACACAAATCTCCCTGATTTTTTAATTAAAGCAAAAGATGTGCGTTAAAAAAACTCTTTTTTATGGCCCATTGACTTAAGTGGTATTTATACGGGTGACCCGTAACGGGTCGACTTGGCAACTTGTGACTTACTGGTCGATTTACGTCAACTAGTGCTTTATATCGACAGTCACTTGTAAAAATGAATCGTTAAGTACTTCATAGAAATTAAGTTTGCATACTTTCTGATATAATGCTGATAAGTTTCTTGCCCCGTTTTTCTGGGGAAGGCAACTGTCAAAATGGCGCTGCGTACGCTTGTTCTACGAGAGCTATGAAAACAAAGGACTTTTACTTTAAAAAAACGTGTTTTTAGCTTTAAAATGATTAAATTCTGTGTAAATTCTGGCTTTAAAAATGTTGGCACTTATAAATTTCCGAAAAATCTGGATATAGAAAAAATGAATAAATTCTGTAAGAATAAAAACGTCTTAATTTGGATATCAATTACGGCATTTGCATTGTAGAATAGTCTTTTATATCTATTTTGAGTCAATGGGTCTTTTTCGGTAATAAATACCACAAAATAAATACCTATTTTCCCATATATTTTGTTCTGAACGTCTACTGTCTTAGGCACAAACGCACGCAGCGACATCTACAATTAGCTTTGCGTTGCCAACCCCAAGTCTGGAACGGGTAGTAGGAAAATATAGACGTTACAAAACTTCCTAAATTGAATTTTTTTGCAAAATTATATTTTGACTTGACTTGATTTTATAACCGATTATCGATAAAAATCGCTAATTGAATAAGCAAGTCGCCTGCCAAAGTCGACTCGTGTAAATACCACAATAACGACTTAATTTTTTGGGAACAATAAGATATATTGTTTTTCTTTACAAATAAGATAACGATTTTTTAATTAACTTTACAATTCACAGTTTAATATTTCAGACAAAAATAGACATCAAATCAAAAGGGAATATTTTAATCAAAACTTCAAAACGATTGTATCTATTGTACAAAGAACAAAGACCTACATTCCTTTGAAAGATCTAAAGAAAAGAATGCGGGTTGGTCCTTACATCCCTAAACATGGCTTTGATATTGTAAACGTAACTTAATAAAATCGTTACTATCTCCTACATCAAGAAATTCTAACACATAGGAAGTATTTCTTTTTCATTAATCTCTCTAAGTTGACTATTCTCAAGTTGTGTTACAAGGTATGGTTATAGTTGTTCATAATTTTATGCGTGTAGTATCAATAGGAACGTTCTTTGGGATGGCACAACTATAGTAGTGGATACATAGTAGGTTTTTGCTGACCTTAGCAAAACTTTATGAATTTATCAACCTGACAGCACAACAATTAAAAAATACAAAATAATAAAATATTACAATTAGTACTTACATAAAACAAAAATTAGATCAAAATCGAATATCTTATTTCTGCATAAGTCGATATGTTTTTTGATTATCTAATATTATTTAGGAGGGGGGACGCCAGCGAAGCCGGACGGGTGATCAGTTTAATGAACCAATTCATCCATAGTTCCCCAAAAAACGGGGTCTTACTTCGAGATCGTTTTTCCCCGAAACCGATTTGAAATAGGCCGAAAATTATTTTATATCATATCGGTCCCTCTGATCTAGATCTTTGATAAACGACTTTTCCAAAATCTAATATCAGACATTTGGTATCACCAACTTTGACTATTAACTTTGATTGTTTTAACTAATTATGATTTTAAACCGTTATTAACACTTTAACTCTTTGAACATTTGTGACATCCATATTTTAACCGTTTTGAAACGAAATGTTCTGTACTAATAAAGAAGGACAACTGGCACTTTGGCAAAAGTGCTTATTATTGAATATGGTCTTCAATATAGACAGTAATATTTTCTACATGAATCATGTTTTGTCTTATTTTAAGTGCATGTAGAGCAAAAGTTATTTAATGATGAATATTTTAACATTGAATTTTTTTTTGAGGCATCCGTAGAGGCCCAATTTTCAGCCAAAGTGCGACATCGCCCTGGTGTCGTGGATATTAGAGCTACGTAAATGGCTGGGATATCAAATGACGCGTCTTAGCAAGGGCTACAACCAATAAACAAAAATTTTTGAAAAAACCTCAAACAAATATTTTGAAAATCGCAAATATGTGAAAAATTCTATCGCTTTTCGCCCGGTTTCGGCGAGAAAAAAATTCATGTCTTAAAAACGAAACGCGATATCAGACTTATTATCAAAATACCTTGAGATATGACTTTGAGCTAGTTTTAATAAAAATATAAGAGGTACGTAATATCACAGATTACATAATACTGTAATATAAAAGGATAATTCTGTAGCTAAACCTTTATGAAGTGAAATTTGCGCGGAGCGTGTGAGTGAGCGCTGAGCGCAGTAGTGTACATACTTGTATCAACGCTAATGTTCTGAAAGACAAATGTTTGTTTTAAGCTATATTTTGAGTTGTAAATGTAATAAAATGTTATTTTCTTATTATAAAAAATTCGGATACCCAATAAAGTTTTTATAAAAGCAAAGCAAAATTATAGTTTTAATTTATTAATTCTTATGTAAAATTAGATAAAATGAGACATGTTTGTATTAAATGTTAATGAATAAATGTTAATTTAATTTTTAATTAATTGATTATTTGTGACTTTTTAATGATTAGGTATCAAATTTAACGAAAAACAACTAAGTTAAATAAAAATCATTAATATTACCCGTACGAAGAACAAGATAATTATCATTTATTTATTAACCCTATTTTGGTTAATAACGCGTTTCTTTATACTTATGCAAAAGGCCGGGCTGTGCCTGTGTGGCTGTGCTGTTGCACGTGAGCATCGAAAAAAAAAACTATTTCGGCGCATCTGTTTTTATTGTTTTGGCTATATTTCCTGGCCATTTGCCTGCACCGTGGGATTTCGTGATACCCGGTACTTTTTGTATAAGTAAACGGATAAACGAATCTTGAGCGAAAGTCTTAACTCCCTTTTACAATTCTTAGGAGTAGATACAGAAAAGTAGATAATAATAAACAAATAATCTTTCTATTCCTCTTTTTCACATTATTTGTAGCACAGTCTTATTTATCGTGTACACTTATTCTAGATACAGTAAATATTACAGCTGGTAGGTATATACTGGGAAAACCCATGCCATAAGTACGTTTGCACTAATTGGTTAGAATTAAAAAAAAATACACTCAAAACGTGTAAAAAATAAATAAATAGGTATGATAATGTTAAAGATGTTGCTGATGATCCAAAATATATTCGTGGGTTGCTTGCTGTTATTTCAATTTCGAGATTTAAAATTTCTCGATCGACGATCGGCCATGTCTCATGTAAGAAACAAAGAAAGTAATAGAAATGTGAAAAATTAAGAAAACGAAACGTCAATTTGACTTTGATAGCTGTCGTTTGGTTTACACAGACTAATAATAAGCGAACAAAAAGCAGATTTAAAAAAATTAAAAATTACATAATTAGACTTTTCTCGGTACAAACAAGTTCACCCCCGCAATGGGGATGTCAAAACAGCTGGTGATAATAATAATGACGAAAATGGTCTGCAAGTGTAAGCTATAACTAAAATACACTGGTGATTAAGATATTTTTCTTTAAACAGTAATACTGGCAATGAATTAATAATAAATTAAAATTTTTAGAATTTTTTACAAATCGACTATTTGATTTCGGAGCACTTTACGGGACTAAGTATGGCGGCAAAATGAGGCAGAATGACGTGCACGCCGGTATATAGCCGCCATCTTGCTGTAACGGTAGGCGTACACCAAAACCGATTTTATCGGCCGATGGCGGACAGACTTACTCGGACGAGTAACTCGGACGTGCACCTGCTGTGCCGACATTGGGCGTTGCCGTGTCGATCTTCTGTAGTCACTCTCAGCTATACAACCGCACATTTAAACAAAACCTCCGTTCGTTTACTGGATAGGTATCGTTACCGTTGTCATGTATGAATATATACTTAGCGTGCACTTGTATTAAGTTAGTAATAAAGTACTCTCAAGTTATAACGGTTGACTGGGCTGGGCGTCTTCCGATACCGTGCCGGATGAAATTCGGACTCGATGGATGATTGGCCGTCATCGGGCGACTTCGGACGATGGCGCTTGTAGTAGTGTACGCGCTCCCTTTATGTTACATAGGTTTGATTCGATCGGATGAGTCTGATCATAGAAATAGAATGTCAAAGAACAACAAAGTCAATAAACAGGTGATACGAAAACGAGTCAATACATTTTATATGAGATACGTAAAATATGACTTAGATTCATAAAATATGACTATATTATGGCAAAGGAAGTTAATAAACTATGTTCCATACTGTTTTCTTTGTCGATAAACGAATAAATGTAGCGAAATTTGGTTTTAGAGAAATGTGTCGCAATATCTTATTTACCTTTGAAAAGTGTGATTACTTTGATTGTTTCTTTTTGTCACATCACAATTACTTAGAGCAGAAGACACCATCAGCCCCACGATACCTTTATTTTAATTTCTAATTAAGATTAAAAAATATTTTAAACAAACTGTGATTGCTCATTTGCTAGGCGGGACGCTAGGGACTCTTACTGTAAAAAATGTTGGCACATGTCACTTGATCCTTTGTCTCCTTTTTTACATAGACCGTGTCCGTATGATGTTAACTTCTCTTTTCCACGCTTTGTTGGTCTTCTTGAGCGCAGCGAAAATTTTTCTATGTCTATGAGTCTGACCGATGACGCCCGGGCATAGTTCGGCCGATAACGGATTTAGTGTTTTTGAACCGTAACTATCACACGTTTGTAGCCACGCGTCGTCGCAAGGTGGCGTCACCTTCACTTCCGGTTGCAGGCGCGCTGTTTCCCCCTAATTTTCTACGGTTGCCAACACAAGCTTCCAGTATAATAATAGTAGTAGTTTTTATGTCATTAGTGTAGTAAGCTAAATTATTTAATAGCTATAATAATGAATTATTTTATACACCTTAGTGTAGAAAATAATATAATTTTATTTTATGTGTAATGACAGTTCATTTAAATATCAATTTGATTGATTTTATTTTGATGATATTTGATTTTAACCATAAATTTTAATTTTAACACGAATCTTTATCTGTTGAATAAAGTTTTGTTCGTCAAATGTGATATGTTTAATTACGTAAACAAATGTAAAGCAGATTTGAATTGACGATAACATAAAAATGCCTAATGGTCAAAGGCTTTGTTGAAATCGTTAACTTTAAGGAAAGAGTTATACTTACTGCAAAGTCTGCAAAATGTCGAAAACAAGACCCTTTTTTCATAAAGAAGCGTTCGGAAGCAGGTAGATAGAAGCACAATGACTTTGTGGTGAAAAAACGTTGAAACAAAAATCATTTGTGTTGGATTGGAACTGCCCATCTGAGACACCATTGGTTGACAAATGCTAGACAATAGAAACACAAAACGGACGACTGAATCTAAAAAAATTGTTTAAAAAAACAAAAAACCGACTTCAAAAAACCTACCGCTAAAAAGCAAGAAATAATATTCGTAATAATAAAACACGTCTATTGAAGTCGGGTGGGGCTGGAGTACAAATCCCTTTTTTTATTCTAAAAGCCCCACCCGACTTCAATAGACGTGTTTTATTATTACGAATATTATTTCTTGCTTTTTAGCGGTAGGTTTTTTGAAGTCGGTTTTTTGTTTTTTAAACAATTTTTTATTTTTTTATTTTTAGTGTAGGTACCTTTTGTATTAGGTAGTGTAGGTATATTATTTAGAAAGAAATTAAAATCGGCTCAGCCAAACGTGAGTTAAGCGCGGAGAAACATACATACATGCGGGTCAAACTGAGAACCTCCTTTTTTAAGTCGGTTAAAGAACTACACTTAAGATATCCCTTTTCCAACAAAAAAATAATTATCTTATTCAGTTCATAAACAAAGAAGTTATACGACTGATCATCGAGGTAGTTCACACAAAATCATACTATTTTCGTGCTTTTTTCAAGATTACTTGAAAAGTACTAAACCGATTTCAAAATTTTAAAATATGGGACCAACTTGGGAGTTTACCTAATGTAATAACGTTTAAATCATTTCAATCGGTCCAGCCGTCTTCGAGTAATCGGTGTACATACAAAAAACAAAAAAAAACAAAAACTAGTCGAATTGAGTACCTCCCTCCTTTTGAAGTCGGTAAAAAATGAACCTTAAGGTGTTCAGCTCATAAGTTTGCTGAATGTACGTACAAGTAGTACGAGTACGACGATAGTCATCATCATATCAGACGCACGATACAAAATGGTGGGAACAAGCCTCTCGTAAGGATCTCCACGCTGGTCGGTCCTGCACTACCCACATCCTGCGGCTTTTCGCAAATTTCACCAGTGGTATAGTCTTCATTTGACAAATGGATGTGATGTGGCACATCGCTACTCTTCATTGGTAAGTTTTTATTTGTGCCAAAGAGAGAGAAGTAGCAATGTGTCACATTCATCTGACGAATAAACAAAGAGAATGTAAAAAACTAGGAATAAAGCCGATAGCGATGCTGACGACACGTGCGCGGTAGACCTACACATTGTCGGTCCACGATGCAAACTGTTTACGTTACCCTAAACTATCATTTTCTCTCTTTTACTCGCATTGACTGTGAACAGTATATCCTGTAGTTACGGTAGCATAAACAGTTTTCATCTACCTACTCATGGTAGAGCCCTTAGAGCATCGCGGCTTCGTCTGGGACAGAAGCACGTCTTACTCTAAGGTAGAACCACTTATCACGTCTTGTCACCTACCCACTAAGCGTGTCGTCCGCTATGACGTCAGTACACTTACTTGTTTTGTCTAAAAGCTGCACGTCACACACAAATCTTTCTAAAACTAATGTGATCGTAAACGTGCGATCCCTTTAATGGTAGCTAATAGAAACTTTTAGGAAAGAAGTTGATTTAGTGGTACTTACGTAAGTTCGTAAGGAATATTTACGTGTCAGCTCAGTTTCAAATAAAACATTTCTAACTAACATTATTTTTCCACTTTGAAAGATTAATTCCGTAACTTTCATATTGTAAATGAACGGAACAAAATTATTGAAAATAGAAAAATACAAATTATTCTCTTGGTAGGTAACTGCAGAACCGAAATATCAAAAATCTACTTTCTATAAAGTAGATTTTTGATATTTTATAGAAAGATATAAAATATCAAAAATTACCAATGTAATTACCCATAAATTACATGGGTAATTTCAAAGGTAATTTAATAATTTCTCATGTAAACTGACTTTTTAGACAGACTCTACAAACTTATTTAATTTTAGCTAGACAATACGTGCTTTATTCACAAAACATAAAACATTTTAGTCATAGCATTGTAGACGTTTTCAAGTTAGGCTTTCTAATCAGAAAGGACAAAAACCTGTTTCCCTGCACAAAAGGCCTTTGAATTTTGAATAAACTTAAATGACATTGTGTGACACGAAAAAAAACCGCAGCATTAAACTTAATGGCCGCACTTTATTTACAAAGCTTTCTTTTTAAATCATTTTTCATGTCCTTCCAAGATTTTATTATGCAAAAATAAATGCAAAGCGTTTCATAAAATCACCAAGAGCACTTTCATTTTTTATTCCTCAGACCCGGAAACAATCCTTTTCGAGGAAAGACACTAATATTACGAGAACCATTTATCATTGTTTCTTGGGATAACCTTTTCCTGTTTTTCGAGAATAATGCTTAGGCTCCTACAATCTCGTTGTAATAGTATTTATTGTAATATATAGCTAGTAGGAACAATTTGGATTTTTCTGGTCCCATAGTTGTTTTGGATTTCCATAACAAATACACGTCACTTGCATAATACTTTTTTATCCACAAGAGGCCGACTCAAAAAATGAATTCCGACACACTTTTATGCGACTCAGACGATTTGGAACTTCGATGTTACTCAATTCCGACAATACACTACACCGATACATAGTAGAATATGTCTTATATGTCTTATATGACCGATATGTCTTAATTTCGATACTACGGCACTCCGACAAATGATGTTAAGTGACGATAAAGCTGAAACTGTACTAATTGATCACGAGATATGGAAGTTAATATTCTTATTTATGAATTCTATTCGTTATGTACTCTATTTGGGACTAAATTAATTAGTCGTTGGAAAAATTGTAAAATCCTTTTTTGATTGATAATGTTCTGATAAATGGTAATATTGTGCAACAGATTATAACAAAACTGTAGTTACAATTTTCCGATGATGGCAATACAGACAGTATCCACACCGCAGGGACTCTGTCTGCCGCAGATGTCAAAATAATTACTAATAGAGATGGGCAAAAGACCCGGTTTAAGTCCGACTACTTGGGTTTAAACCCAGTAAAAACCCATTATTGTGTGTTATAGATTTTTTCAGGTTATTTTTTCTATTGATATGTCAAATGTGACGTTGCTATGGAAACAATTTCTTGTCATACAGAAAAATATTGGACAAAACATCTCATATTTATAAAGATTTTATTTTATGCAACAAAATGGTATATGGGATTTATCTGGGTTTAAATCTAGAAGTGAGGTGTTCGATGGCGCAGTGGTTTAGCGCCTGGCCCAGCAATTGCGGGGATTAAGCAACTTTTGCAAAGGTCGGTCATGGGATGGGTGACCAAAAATTTATCATCTCGAGCTACTCCGTGCTTCGGAAGGCACGTTAAACCGTTGGACCCGGGTGCATTTGCAATCGTTAACACCCACCAATCCACATAGGACCCGCGTGGCGGGTTATTATGGCCCATTCCGCTTATCCACCCATAAGGAAGGCCTGTGCCCCAGTAGTGGGGACATTAAAATTGCTGATAGTCAAACCTAGAAGTCTGGTTTAAACCGGGTTCTTTGCCCATCTCTAGTTACTAACCAGTCCAACCGCTTTTTGTATGAGAGAAAACATATCATCATTAGTAAGAATAACTCTGTACACGTACATAATTATGTGACTGTCTGTACGACGTCATGAAAATACGAACTTTCTGTGGAATTTCAGTTAACAGTGACTACCAGACTAATGGAAATAAATATTTTCAAAGCAAAAGCGTCGGCGAAGTGACTCAGCGGGTAGGAATGTAAAAACGGCTTATTTGTTACTCCAAACATATTAATTGATCGCTGACAGAAATGTAAACAAAAATGAGACGGTATGAGCAAAAAAATAAAAAACTTCATATTATATGTTTTTTTTAATCCACAGCGGGATAGTGTTTGGCCTTCACCTCATCTGACGATAAGGCCGAAGGTCGAAGCGCACTACACCCGGAATCCTCATCACTGAGGAACTGGCTATCTTACCACTATAACTGCCTTTACACAACCATTTTTTTTATGGCGTCAGACTTCGGTAAGATAGTGGTAGTCAGGCGGACTTGAAATAAGCCCTACCAACAACAAAACTGAGTACAAATTGTACCTCCTGGGACTCTAACACATGTGTAAGACGCAGGGGTCCCCCGACGATAAGGCCGAAGGTGGGAGCGCACTACACCCGGAATACTCATCAGTGAGGAACTGGCTATCTTACCACTATAACTGCCTTTACACAACAATTTTCATTTTTTTATGGCTTCGGCCTTCTGTAAGATGGTGGTAGCCAGGCGGACTTGAAACAAGCCCTACCAATAACAAAACTGAGTTCAAATTGTTGCCTCCTGGGAGTCGAACACATGTGTAAGATGCAGAGGTCCCCCATGCGTCTTACACATGTGGAGGAACCACTAGGCTACAGACACTGTTAAATGTGTATGGAATAACAGCTAAATAGCGACCAAATGAACACCTTATCCATAAAATATTATGTTATTTAAAATATAACAACTGAAACTATTTTGATGAATTTTAGTACAGAGGTAGATTGAACCGTAGAGAAGGATTTTGGATACCTTTGATATCTAGAATTGTGTAGTGGCTTGGCACATTCGGCCTTGGGGATGGATAACCAAACATTTCTTAATTGATCATCTGGCATCTGCTGTTCCATACAAAACCGCAAAACCTACTCGACCTTAATGTATGGAACAGCTAAGGTTTTTTCACGATATCAGAGTTGGCCCATTGTAAAATTTGCTTGTAATCATGTGTGGAACCATCCCACTGCGGGAACAAAAATCATTAAAATTTCACGACCGTAATACCAAAAAGATTTGCAATTTGAGCAAAATTAACTCTTCTTGTGAACTATCAGAACCTTTTATTATAGGATTTAAAGTAGATAAATCAAGTAATACTTTACTTTGTGAAATCGTTGATCAAAAATGTTTATCTGACTTTGAGGGCTACTCAAATGGCCACTTTTCTATTTGTTTGAACGCTACGCTTACTATTAAAACTTTAAAATAAGCAGTAAACTATAAAATTACGTGCCGTAAGCTTGACAATTCCATACAATACATCGAGGTCTGTGATTTAAATAAGTTTGCGACGTGTGATTTAATCATCTATTGCTCATATTTAAGCTTCAAAAGTAAGCGTAGCGTTCAAACGAATAGAAAGTTGGCCATTTGAGTAGGGAGGCTTGTTCGGCCCTTTAACAGTGGCAGTTAAGATTTTTTTATTGGGAGGTTGAATTTCTTTTTGTTAATTATTTTCATAAAGCTTGTGTCTTCATACGATCACTTTAGCTTTCATCTTGCGCTTTCAACAGACGCATGCCTCAGGGCACGCAATAGCGCATGCACTATCTTCTCAAAAAAATGGCAAATTTGTATGGCAGAAAGTTGAACGTGAAAGTTCACGATTTGGGTTCAATTATAACTGGATGCGTTTGACGCAAGTTGAAAGGAGAAGTTGAATGGAAAGTTGAAGCGGCTCGGTGAAGGAAGACAGGACCATTATAATAATAATTTTATCCTGAGGTTGTTATTATCACTACATAGTATAAAACAAAGTCGCTTTCTCTGTCCCTATATCCCTATGTATGCTTAAATCTTTAAAACTACGCAACGGATTTTGATGCGGTTTTTTTTAATAGATAGAGTGGTTCAAGAGGTAGCTTTATATGTATAACATATGGTGTCAAATTCCACACTACACCGAAGCGAAGCGAGGGCGGGTCGCTAGTATATTATATTTATATGTTACCAAACAGATGACAGATAATGAAGTTAGCCGGTCGGTACACAAACAAAGACGAGTTTTTTTATTAGAGCGATAACCAAAACAAATATTTGTGTTTGTCTAATATAGATAGGCGGTTTCACAAAGTGACATTATTGGATACTAAATCTAATAAGTATTAGATATAGTAGTTTTATTTATGATAATATAAAAAGCACCACTTAACATTTTTATGATTGAAAAGGTTTGTAGTGACAACAATAGAAAATCTATTGTGTCTCTTTTTCCAGGCGTTGAAGTGTTAAAGAAAGTTCTTCAATTATGTTTAATGGAAAAAGTAGCATTATTCAATATAGCAGAAAGCCCTTTGCCTAATTTCCAACAATATTTGCAAAGTTAAAGCAAATATTTTTTCTGTAAACATAAACGTAACCGTTACGATTTAATTTTGATTTTATAGTTCATAATTATGACAGGAACACGATAAAAATATTTTTATATTGGACGATGTATTAAAATAAACTGATTTGAGACGGATTATATCTTTTAAAAAATAAACAGGCGTAGGTAACAAAATTTTGTTATTTACATTAAAAAATTTCACACTCCGAGTTGCAATATTTATTTTAAGACATTTACTATAAGGCAAAATTGATTCATAATTAAAACTTTAGCACATAATTTACACTTTGATATTTTTGTCTCCTTAGAGGTAACGGTTATCTTATCATTGAAAAACCTAGATTTTGAAAACGGAGTTTCTCTAAAGTTTTTACTTCAGTCAAAAATAAAGATCTATTAATTCCATAAAGAATTTTGAAAATGACTGAGTTTATATTTGAAAATTTTCATTTTCCATACTTACATTTTCTTGATTTATTTAACAACTCTGAACACTAATGTTATAAATCTTTTAAGCACAAATGTTTAACACTATCGGCTAAGTTACAACGAATGAAGTGGGCATTTCTGCTAACAAAAAAGGAGTCGCGTAGTTAATAAAATAAATGGAATTGAATGTTTTTCTTTTTTTACCGACCTCAAAAGGAGGGAGGTACTCAATTCCACCCGTTTTTTTTTTTGTTTTTTGTATGTACATCGATTACTCGAAGACGGCTGAATCGATCGAAATGATTCAAAAATTATTACATTAGGTAAACTCCCAAATTGGTCCCATTTTTTAAATTTTGAAATCGGTTCAGTACTTTTCAAGTAATCTTGAAAAAAGTACGAAAATAGTATGCTTTTGTGTGAACTACCTCGATGATCAGTCGTATAACTTCTTTGTTTATGAACTGAATAAGATAATTATTTTTTTGTTGGAAAAGGGATATCTTTAGTGTAGTTCTTTAACCGACTTAAAAAAGGAGGTTCTCAGTTTGACCCGCATGTATGTATGTTTCTCCGCGATTAACTCACGTTTGGCTGTGCCGATTTTTCTACCTAAATAATATACCTACACTACCTAATACAAAAGGTACCTACACTACTATAAATAAAAAAAATAAAAAATTGTTTAAAAAAACCGACTTCAAAAAACCTACCTCTAAAAAGCAAGAAACAATATTCGAAATAATAAAAACACGTCTATTGAAGTCGGGTGGGGCTTTTAGAATAAAAAAAGGAATTTGTACTCCAGCCCGTCCCGACTTCAATAGACGTGTTTTTATTATTTCGAATATTATTTCTTGCTTTTTAGAGGTAGCTTTTTTGAAGTCATTTTTTTTGTAACCCCCTAGACTGAATAATAACTTCAAACTTTGAATTTAGCTTGAACCCTGTAAATTGATTAAGAAATTTGAAATTCATTAAGTAATGATCTAATTAAATAATGATCTTTATTTGTTAATCTTTGTTAATATAAAATCTGGAAACGATATACATATTTGTAAATATCGTTCCATTTGATAAAGCTGACAAGTACTTTAGCGCCCTTTTTAGGGTTCCGTAGCCAAAATGGCAAAAAACGGAACCCTTATAGATTCGTCATGTCTGTCTGTCTGTCTGTCTGTCTGTCTGTCCGTCCGTATGTCACAGCCACTTTATTCCAAAAGTATTAGGACTACATAGTTGAAACTTGGTAGGTAGGTGTATTCTGTGAACCGCTTTACGATTTTTACACAAAAATAAAAAAAAATAAAAGATTAAGGGGGGCTCCCCATACATGGAACTGAAACCGAAAATTTTTTTTTTCATCAAACCAGTACTTGTGGGGTGTCTATAGATAGGTCTTTGAAAATGACATTGAGGTTCCGAAGACTATTTTTTTTCAAAGTCAATCGTTTGAAAGATATTTGCCGCCAAAGTGGTAAAATGTGTCCCCCCCCCCCCTTTAACTTTTAAAGTAAGAGGGTAAAAAATCTAAAAAAAATATAAGCTATAGATCTTGATAAACACTTTCAACGAAAATTGGTTTGAACGAGATATAGTAATTAGTTTTCAAGATATAGTACATTTTCCAAAACCGCAAATATAACTTTGTCATTCATACAAACACTGTGAAAAACAAAGTTATTTTTTCAGACGAAAAATGATAGCGGTATTAAAATATGGTATGGTATAATGTACCTACGGAACCCTACTGCGCGTGGCCCGACACGCACTTGGCCGGTTTTTTCTTGTTAGCTAAAAAACGTCATAACCCATTATGAAGGTAGGCTAAAAGAATTGAAGATTTGAAAATGCTTATTATGTGAGCTTATTTAAATAAAGAATATTTCACTTTCAATGGTATAGAGCACTTTTTTAACGTTAGGGAAAGAAAATCAAAAATCCTTTTATTGCTGATAGTTGGTCGTCATGATCATAATTCTAAATAATAACAAGCAACTGAAGCATCTTTAACATCAACGAGGGTGTGAAGGAAAAAATCGCCGATTTCATACTTAAACCAAATCCCTATTATTAAGTTAAAAGTAGGCGATCTTTAAGAAAGAAAAAGAAAAGTAGGCGTTACTCCCGACGCGATCGAAAATATCGAGATGGAGTTGGAATCGAGTAAATGTCAAAACGGTACTATGGAAACACTGACATGAAAAAAATTTTTTTTTTAACTGGACTGGCTGTCTGTATGATTTGACAGCCAAGTTTTTGTGCCTATTTGAAACGCCACTAGCGTGCGTCTAAAGAACTAATTTTGACGTACAATATGAAAATAGTTGCCGTGATGGTCTCTCCAGACTTCAAACTTTAGTACCACGTACGCACGCTATGCTCACGCTACGTCCTGCAGCGCCAAAATGGCGGAAATCAAATAGGCACAAAAACAGTTTGACATAAGCCTGTCTAGTGTAAAAATATGCAGGTCAGTGTATGGAAACCATGGAAACCTATTTTTATCTATTAGCAGATTTTTGACGTTTACTCGATCCACTCGATCCCGTCTATTGGATCTATTCCTATCGAGTACCAAAAACTAATACCAAATGGTATTTGTTTATTGCCGTTATAAAATTCTATTCCCAACGAGTCCCAATTCTTAAATATTGAAAAGAAGCTCAAAATCTATTCCCAACGAATACCAAAACATAACATTTGGTACAGTCACCAAAACAATTTATTTTGCGTTTTAATAATTTAATATTATGATCTGATGATCATAATTTATTATGATTAATACAATCCTAAATTCACTTCATTCCGGCATTTTTACTCACGACATGAGTAGCTTAAGTGTATCACTTGCCATTTTTTTTTTCTTGCGAAAAAAGGTGAGTTTGCTTTATAGTTTCAAAATCCAAGCGCCGTGTGCAAACGAATTTTTTTATTGATTGTTGGAATAAACGCTAAGACTAATGAAATAAGGACTGTTTTTTTTAATATTTATGTTCTTGCATAAATTATTATTATTTCTATTAAACTGGTCAATTCTAAGGGATATTGTTATCTATTCCTTAGTACTTTTCTGTGTGTGGTGGCGTGCGCGCAATAACTTGAAACAAAATTGAAAGTGTTATTTATTCAGTGAGTACTTATTAATTTGTAATTTTATATTGATTTACTTATCAGTCTTTTAGTATTCCTATGTTAATATTCAATATGATGTGTATTTATATAATGTATTACTTAGTCGAATTTTTAAAAGATAACAATTAAAGTCACGTGTTTTTTAAAGTCCAAGTACAAATCCCCGTTTTAGTTTATGCGTTTATTTTTTTAGAAATGTTTGATAAAGAAGCTGTTACTCTGCCTCCCACAATTTCAGAAAACACAGGAGGATTGACTTTTACAAAAAGAAATGGTGGCTCAGTGCGCTTGAGAGCTAACCAGCTCTATATACTATAGTTTGTTGTATACTAGTAACCGCCAGTATACAAAAAACTTTTTTTTGTAAATAAGTATATAATAGTCGATTGTTTGTGATATTCTTTAATTGTTACAATTTGATGAAAGTAAAAAATATAGATCTGTAGGTACTTATCTAATTAAGTATCTCTGTTATTATAATAATGAACCAAACGTTTCCATACTACATTTTAATATGTTTGGAGAGACAGATTTTTATTAAATAAACACTACTCAAAATCACATTTAAAATCATTTTTATTACTGACTGTACCTCATAGCATTTAACTTGTTTTAGGATTCGTTTATGAGTGGTACTCGTTGGGAATAGAATTTTATAACGGCAATAAACAAATACCATTTGGAATTAGTTTTTGGTACTCGATAGGAATAGATCGTCTATTGGGATGATGACTAATGAATAAAATAACTAAATACTAAAAAAAAATCGTAAACATATTAAACTTTAAGAGTTGCTTGTATACCTCTTGGTTGTATATATTGCATATTATTTGTTTTATGACCCTTCAAAGTTGGTCGGACAAGTCCATTTAAAAAACATAAAAATTATTAAAATAAATGATACCTTTAATTAGTCCGTAAAATGTATAGCAAAGTCTAAGAAACCATTTTGACAAACACAATATTATTAATATAGCTGCCGAATAAATTTCCTACGCGTTGCATAAAAACTACTTAGGCGTGACGTCATAATTGAGTAGCCGTTAGTACTTATGGAGCGTTTTTGGGTGAGTCCATTTGTGTGCATTTCAAACTGTGATATCTCGGACAGTTTCCATGCTATCGAAATAATTATTTTACCAATGTTTCATTTTTGAGAGATAATAATCTGTGTAACATAAAATAAAAAAAATTGTCATCATAACAATTCCCGTCGAGAGTAGGGGCACAGTTCTCTATAATATTTTACTTACTTACTAAGCGCATTTCAGATTACGCTATAGTCACAGAAAACCTAGATCTAAGTACTAATAGTACTTATAAAGCATAGTTCATAGCACCACAATATCGCTGAACATAATTATATATAGTGGTGGACGGATCATACAAACGAGGTAACTTTGAAACCATGGTTCTCTGCCAGGGATCGACCTAGCTGTGATCTGATGATGGCCATCCAGGGAGTAAATTGAGAAGATTCAGATCGCCATACACACCCAATTGATCTGATCAGCCAGCATTCTAAGAGCTATTTCGATATGTTTAAAAAAACCACGAAAATAGCATTAAATGTATAGAAATGCTGAAACTGATAACTCTGATCCTTACAGCTCTTAGAATGCTGATCAGATCAATTGGGTTTGTATGGCGATCTGAATTTTCTCCGTTTATTCCCTGGATGGCCATCATCAGATCACAGCTAGGTCAATCCTTGGCGTAGAACCCATGGTTCAAAGTTATCTCGTTTCTATGAAAATCGACTGATATTTCTAATTATCCGTCCACCACTATATGTCATGAACGTACATAATTACATAGTTATTTTACGTAACAATGTCAGTCTGTAAATGACAATAGTTGACCTAATAATGCACAATCAAGTTAGGTACTGGAAATTTAATAACATTGGTGAACAATGAAAGATTATATTGGCTAATGGTGTTAACAAAGGGATTGTAGGTTGGCCTCGCTATTTGTTTACTGCCGACGAATATAAAGGGTTGGAAATGTGGCATTGATTTAATAAAAGCAGTATAGGGTTACGAGGAAAATATTGAGAAAAAAGGACAACCTTTTAAGGCACACAAAATATTTAAAATTATGCATATATTTTATTTAAAAAATGTGACTTATATCGTAATCAAGATATTTTTTTAAAGTCCCCATTGCTGGGGCACAGGCCTTCCTTGTGGGTGAATAAGGAAAGATGGGCCAATGCGGATTGGCAGGTGTTAACGACTGCAAATGCAGCAGAGACCAACGGCTTAACGTACCTTCCGAAACATGGAGGATATTTTTTTGGTCACCCATCTCATGACCGACTCTTGCGAAAGTTGAATAACCTCCGCAGTCTTGAGGAGCTCACGCCTGGCTAAAAAATCTATAACAACAATAAGTTGCGACCCTCAAATTTCGTTTTTAATTTAATGAAGATTAATTCATCAATCAAATTGATTAATCAACGCCGAACATTTTAAACCAATAAAACTCTAACGAATTAAATTACCTTCAATTTACGACTATTAGAAATAAATACTAATGAAAGACAAGCTATAATTCAAGCAAATTATATTACAGTAGTTTGTTGCAGCGGTAGTGAAGAAAAGCGTGAGCAGAATTATTTTCCTCTCGAGTTTTTAAATAATTACTTATTTATGTTTTATTTGGTAATTGTCCTTAAGAGAAACTCTGCTCTTGATTGAAAACATTGTTGCGAATGAGCTAAATGTAATAAATAAGTATGAGCTCCACATATTTACACATTATTTGTTTTAAATTGCCATGGTTATTGACGTTATTAGAATAAACTATGATAGGATAGGATTTACACCATGTAACTGTTTATTTTGAGGCTGCGATATTTCGGCGCAGTTGCATGCGCCATGGTCACGGAAGAAAGAACTGACGGAATCTCAAAAATAAACAGGTACCTCATCATCATCATGATCATCATATTATTATCAGCCGCAAGAAACCCACTGCTGGGTATAGGCCTCCCTCAAGGATCTCCACGACGATCGGTCCTGCGCTGCCCGCATCCAGCGGCACACCGCGACCGCGCATCAGATCGTCGGTCCACCTTGTCGGGGGCCTACCCACGGAGCGTTGTCCTGTACGCGGTTGCCATTCCAGAACCTTTCCGCCCCAACGGCCATCGGTTTTTCTCGCTATGTGTCTAGCCCACAGCCACTTCCTTTACCTACATGGTATAAATCACGACATAGTTTATTCTAACGAATATTGTAACATTCATTATTTCTTCGCCAAACTAAAGTCACGTACACCAAAACCATCCAAAACGCGAAATAGAAAAACCATCCGTTCTATGACTGTTAACACCAAACTATTTATAAAACCGCCTCCTGCTTCTCCATTTGTCAAAAATGAAGAATTTCGCGCAATAAACCCTGTCAAACGAGGTTAAAAACGATCCCATTTGTAATGGAACACAAACAATATTAAGGAAACCGCATAAACAAAGTCTGGCTTGATTTAAGTCCGAACAGTATTGTAAAAATAGGCCTTATTTTGATAAGCGAAGTGTCTAGTGGGGTTTGAGTGGGGTAGAGTAGATAAGTATCGCTTAGTATAGTTTACATGGGGCGTTATGTCATCGCTATGATGACCCTCTAGCGGCGTCAAATAAAAAAATGTGATGTACTGTAAATATGATGATTCATAAAAAAAAAATATATATTTACATTCACCAGTACCTTGTACCAGAACTAGAAGGCTCTGCTCTTCATATAACATACTTAAGTGTGACATTTGAACATGTGTTTTTTTTTATGGCATGGCCATTGGCGTAGGAAGGGGAGTGGGCGGGGGGGGGGGGGGCGTGCGTGGGCCCAGGACAGCATGGTGCCCAGCTTTGCCCCAGAGCTAGGGGCCAGTTCCCCCTGGAAATTATTTCTAGGTACGCCAATGGATATGGCATTCGTGTCATCATACTACTTGTTACAATCATGAATTATCTTGTAGGTTGCTTGAAAACTGACACCGGGTGACCACCAAACTGCATACGATAACAAGAAGACAGTCATAAAAAAAATTGTCTTTGTAGTTTACTATCTAATGGATGATGATATTGATGATGGCTGACTTTGACACGTAACATTATTAAACAAGTTTCTAGTAACAAGTTTCTAGTAAAAGTGAACAAATGGCGTTTTATTACATAAGGCGGATAATAGTCAACACTTTTGAAAGCCATTACTTACCAGTTTGCAAATATAACAAGCATCTTTACGAATACCATAGTTAGCTATACTGTACTATATAATTTCATGATCACATGAACTATGGACCTAAGATCATTAAATTGTGTTATGAATGTTATGATACTTTGATTAACAGATAACTTTCGCGGTAGCACAAACATGTGGCATTAATTTTTTTTTCAATAGCTTGTATTGGTGCTATGAAAATAGATTGCAGTGGCCTTGATACTAGATTGTAATGGTTAGTAAAGAATTTGTATTGGTTGTTTTCATCATCAATAAACAATGCTAAATTTGTTTTGGCTGGAACAATTTATTATTTAACATTTTGTTATGCAGTATGTTTACGGATCTCTATAACTTTTTTAATAGTACAGTAGCCCGTAGAACATTTAAATCACCAAAAAGATTACCGTTTGCCGTTGTGATATACTTATTTATTACGAAATTATAGATACTTTAACCCAAGTTTTACAGATCGCAACCCGCCGTAACCTATATTTGTATATCTCCAAAATTGATATTTTGTTATTTTTCGAGGTTTACCACATAGTTATGCTATTGTCGTGTTCTACAGCTTAGTTTGATTGCCACAGAGAAAAGTAAGACTATAAAAAGTAGCCATACACAGATTTAAGACCTGATGAAAATGGTTGGACTTTATCTGGTCTTAAATCTGTGTATGATCACTTTTCATAGTCTTACTATTATCAGTGGCAATCAAACAAAGCTCTAGAACACGACAATAGCTAAACCATGTGGTAAACCTTGAAAAATAAAAACATATGATTTTTGGAGATATACAAATATAGGTTACGGCGGGTTGTGATCTGTAAAACTTGGGTTAAAGTATCTATAATTTCGTAATAAATAACTATATCACAACGGCAAACGGTAACCTTTTTGGTGATTTAAATTTTCTACGGGCTACTGTACTATAAGGTTTTATACCTACAACGTGTTATAAAAAACTTCTTAAGCCAAATATGGTAGATAAGAGTCTATGCATATTGCATACACTCTCGGAAAATTATTATAAACCCTATTAACCGCAACTTTTTGCAAAAAAAAATATTTTCAAGATAAACTGCATTGTGGCAACCCCTTTTTTCTTTTTTTTTATATGCCGTAGAAAAACGCATTTACGCGCTTCCCTTCCCGCTGGTGATCGGGAAGGGGGCATGTGGGACTCGCCAGGAGGGGACCACAACATTCAACGTTGCGGCTCCCTCCACGACTGCCTCCCGTAATTCCACCAAGTCAAAGCTCGGTGGAATCCCAGGAGGAGGGAATACCCACTAAAAAACTACGGCACTTGCCCTCGCGCCGCCGGTTGGCCCTGAGGGTCCCCTTTGGGAGTCGCCTCATTAGACCCGGCGGCGGCCCGGTTTCCCGGGCCCCCTCGCGGTTGGGAGATGGCCGAGCAAGTTTAGCCATCTCCCCAGACAGTTGAGGCCGTGCAAGGCAGGCGATGGGTCACCCCCCATCGCCCGCTTGGCCTCGATTGTGGCAACCCCTAGACTTAAATTGCGTTATGCTTTTGCCCATTAATGGGATTGATTATAGAAAACAATAGTCGATTTGCGTCTAGGGTTGTCACTTTGCAGTTTTACATACAAATAAAAAACAAGTCATTATGAAACATTCATCCATCATGTATGAGTGATCAAAGTAATGTTGTTTGAAATCAATATCGAATTAAGACTGACTTAAAAAGCGTAATCAATTTTATTGTTGTGTTTTATAATCTCGCAGGTTAAAGCAACCGTGTATCTACATGGCCACAAAATATATCGGGTCATTCTAAACTTACCATCCAAATTTCAAGGATGTGACCAGTCCATGAAACTAAACAACTTTCTCTAAGAAACATGTGTCGAATTTCACCACAAAATTTTGGTCATCTCATACTAAATTGATCACGTGATCTCTTTGATTTGTATGGAGAGTCGATATTTTTTTACATATCTGGCCCTGTGTTCCTACAGAAAGTTGTTCAGTTTCATGGACTGAACACACCCTTAAAATTTGGATGGTGAATACAACATGACCCTGTATAATAGTAACTAGCGGCCGCCCGCGACTTCGTCTGCGTGGAAAGGTTTTTTGCTATCCCTCGGTAACTATACTTTTTTCCGGATGAAATGCACCCTATGTCAAAATGCAAAATTTTATGATGATCGGTTCAGTAGTTAAGACGTGAAGGCGTAACAAACAAACAAACAGATAAACAAACAAACGGACTTTCGCATTTATAATATTAAGTAAGGAAATATTAGTAAGGATAAGGATGGCATCGAAGTTCGACCGGTGGTAAACCGAAACTCGATCGGAGATGAATCGGAGCCGTCGCTGAGGTGAGTTACGTAAATAATCTAAGAATATAAACCTGATTAAAATATTAAGTTAATTCATATTCACGAATTACTAAGCCCTCACCTAGAAATTACCTTTTTAAAAATAACATTCCGTTTCACCAAATACAGAAAAGGTTATAAAACAATATTTAATCTTAGCTTAACCTAATTACATCAGTTGGGGTTTAACGCCGCGCCCACAGTTTTGTTGAACTTAGCGTAATCCTTACATAACGCGTCAAGTTTATCAAGCACTCAACTTAATGTACTGTATCTGAAACCACTCTGAAAATATATATTTACATTACCATTACCCACATTAAAGTGTTAACAGTTGTACCATTTTTGGCATTAGAAACATGAAAAAACCCCCTAACATATTAGACAAAAGCGATAATGTTGTAATCCCATCATCAATAAAATATATCTATATTAAAAATGAATCACCGAAATGTATGCACGCGCATAACTTCAGAACTACTGCACCAAATTAGAAAATTATTATTTTTGGTATGTTTGTTAATAACAGGACAAGGTTTGTATAAAAAAATAATTTTCAAAAAGTTGTATGGAAAAATGTAAAAATCATTTTAGCCTTTTCCATTATTTTAAACCGCAATTTAAGTAAAATGCCGTCTCTAAAGAACACAGGGCCAAATATGTAAGAAAAAACGTCTATCCATGCAAATCAACGATATCACTTGATCAATCTAATATGGGATGACCAAAATTTTGTAGAGAAATTAGACACAATGTTTCTTAAAGAAAGTTGTTAAGATTCTTGGTCTGGACACATCCTTGAAATTTGAATGCAGTGTTGTTCCTGGCAAATTTAGGATTGCCGTATTCACACTCAAAAATTGCCGTAAAACGCCAAAAATTCTAAATAATTGCCGTATTTTCGAAAAATACACCAATTTTGGCAATGAAAATTGCCGTATTTGTATTTGTCAAATTCGATCGGGATTACCGTAGAATACGGCAATTGCCGTATCAAGAACAACACTGTTTGAATGGTAAGTTTAGAATGACCCTGTATAGTTAACTAGACTGACTTAGCAGGAAGTATGTAGGTACATTGAATAGTTTAGTTTTTTCATTACTGGACCCATTCAGGACATCATTTAACAGATAAAAAGAACGGATATTTGTGAAAGTATATCATTATAAAGTTCTTTGATCGATGTAAGGATAAATAAAAAACCGGCCAAGTGCGTGTCGGGCCACGCGCAGTAGGGTTCCGTAGGTACATTATACCATACCATATTTTAATACCGCTATCATTTTTCGTCTGAAAAAATAACTTTGTTTTTCACAGTGTTTGTATGAATGACAAAGTTATATTTGCGGTTTTGGAAAATGTACTATATCTCAAAAACTGATTACTGTATCTCGTTCAAAACAATTTTCGTTGAAAGTATTTATTAAGATCTATAGTTCATATTTTTTTTAGATTTTTCACCCTCTTACTTTAAAAGTTAAAGGACACACATTTTACCACTTTGGCGGCATATATCTTTCAAACGGTTGACTTTAAAAAAAAATAGTCTTAGGAACCTCAATGTCATTTTTAAAGACCTATCTATAAACACCCCACAAGTATTGGTTTGATGAAAAAAAATATTTTCAGTTTCAGTTCCATGTATGGGGAGCCCCCCTTAATCTTTTATTTTTTTCATTTTTGTATAAAAATCATAAAGCGGTTCACAGAATACACCTACCTACTAAGTTTCAACTATGTAGTCCTAATACTTTTGGAATAAAGTGGCTGTGACATACGGACGGACAGACAGACAGACAGACAGACAGACAGACAGACAGACATGACGAATCTATAAGGGTTCCGTTTTTTGCCATTTTGGCTACGGAACCCTAAAAAGACAACAAAAAGTAAAAAAATATTAACACAAAGTTTTATCTCACTTATTTCTTTTTTCTTCGAATACCTTATGATGTTTGTGTCACATTTTCTTGAAAATCCATCTCATCTCATAGCATCTTACATGAGGATATTGGAAAAAATATTTTCGATAATGTGTTATGGCATATGATAAAATAGACGAAAAAGGGACTACCTACAACATATGTTTAATAGCAAGTTTTTAGTTGCTAATTTTCTGTTACTATTTAAATAAGAAAGGAAAATAATATTTTGGAATAAATAATTAAACTTCTATCGACCAAAAAACTAAATTCATTAATATCATGTATGGATCTTAACAAGTTTCTAGGCTATTTAAATAATTTCTAAGACAGCCTCTGAAACGAATGAACAAAAAAAAATGTACAGAATGATTTAACTCGACGTTATAATAATGAACCCATTTAAAACTACGGCTACAATCCTTCCCTGGAGTCATTTTTAGCAGAAACACGACAACTGACGACTATTTCAACACGATTTGCATTTAAAATCAGTTCGAAACTTTGAAATCTACGATTGCGTTGCGACGCGACGGCGCGATTTCGTGAAAACAAACTTATGTATAATTTACATTTCGCATTTTATTCACTTGGTCAAATTATCATTTGCCATCTTTTTACTTTGTCAAGTTTAATAAACCAAATGTTTATTAAGCAAATGTTTTATTTTGGAAAAATATATATTATATTTTTTGTCAAATTGTCACCACGGGGGGCTCGAAAAAAAATGTAATCACATAAAAGGGGGTAGACACAAAAGGGACTACTTCATGAAAAACGCCTTTAATAGTTCATTAGGTTAGGTTAGGTTAGAACTGCGACCAAAAACGCGCAAGCCGAGCGAGCGGAGCGAGCCTCCCGCAGCAGCGGCCGGCGAAGCACCAGAAACTGTTTTTTTACGTGAAACTTTCCTGCTCTCGTCTATTACACACAATGCAGGAGTATGTTATGCCAAACAGTACATTTGACTTAATAATACCTACATACTTGGTAAAATGAAACATGACCAAGTAATTATTTGTTAAACAATTACTCGCAAAAAAGAGTTTTGCTATCTATAAAATTGCGATAAGTTGTTTTGACAATTATGTTTTTTGTCAAATGAAAATTTGCGTAAATAGTTTGCGATGTGATATTTTGGGAAAAGTTTTTTGGCCATACATTAGTAAACCATAATCGTGGCAATGGCCGTACCACAGTCGTTGTCTGTTGAATAAAACGACTCATCGCAGCTGCTGTCGCATCGCAACCCGCAGTAGTGTGGCCGCCTTAGAGTAAGACGCGCTTCTGTCCCAGAAAGAGAAGCCATACGAAGCGTTCCCCTCTGCCGAAGTACAAGCCCAAATGGGCATACGCGGTTAATAAAACCAGTTGCGCCCGAATTTCTTTCTAGACCGAGTCCAGTCGCGCAAGTGAACGCTGCAGTGTTTAAAATGCCGAATTGATGAGTTTTTTGCCGTTACAAGAGGTCTGGAACATCAAGTTTACAAAAAGATGGTGTTACATTTCACATGAAAGTAATTTTTTGTCGTATTATTGCTATTTGTTTACATTCAAACATTAAATTCGTATATTTTATTCTTGATTAGTTGTCAAATTTGTTCAGTGACATCGGGTCTGCTCGTCCATGGCTCGTCCGTACAAATTTCAGATCTGTCGCTAGATAAATCCGAGTTCTCGCCGATGAGTAACTTAGTGATGTTACCGTATCACAATGTTTGTCGATAAAGGACATGGCCTGGTCCTTCTCAGCAGTCTCATAAATGTGATATACCTGAAATATTCCTTAAATATTTATTAATTCTTTTTAACTTCTGACAGACTCACACTCAATTGCAAGAAAGATTTTTATCTTTTTAATGCCACTTTAAACCCTAATGTTTCATTAAAGTATTGTAGGAAGGAAAATTAGATGCATTTTAAAGCTCCTTTAAAATTTAAATATGGAAATGTCAAATTTATCTAATGAAGTGTCAAACCGCCCATTTACCGGTATTTTGTATTGCACGAAGCAACTTTAGCGCATCAGAGCTCATTAAATTACATTTAAAGCACGTTCCAGACGGATTAAATCACGCCCCCCAACAGAGGTCACCTTGGTGGAAGCTTGATTGGGGCGTGGTTTCTATCCACGGATTGTGTTGCGGCTACACGATTTTGCATCAAGCAAGGTCACCCCTGTTGGGAGGCGTGATTTAATCCGTCTGGAACATGCTTTAGAGGTAGAATTTTTATTGGGGCGATGACGGGCCATTAAAGCAATTTCACATCATATTTACTTTGTATTTTCGCTGAATATGTCGTTGACTGACCAGCCTATCGTCATTGTCGGATCCAAAAGATGTTCCTTGTCGCCACCATATCCCAGACAGAATAAATTTATATGAAAAACATGACGAAGAAAAATCCCGGGTGCACTACTGTTTTTCAAAGGAGGCAGCGCTCCTGCTTCGAAACCGCCTCAATCTGGAGCCACAAACTCTGAGGAGTAAGGCCATTTGTGGTCTTATCTAGCTTCTGATCTGTTTGCGGTTCTTCGCGACAGGCTCCTTCCAGATGGTACTAGCTGATCTGGCGAACATAGACAGCTCTACCTACTGTCCCCTTACATTACATCACATCAAAATGAAACATCTGTTCGATCAGCCCTTGTAAACACAAGAGCACGCAAGAGTATATGAGACTAGACAATAAGACTGAGTGTTCTTGAGTCCGTATTAACTTGTTTAAGACTAATTTAAGAACAATGACAAGGTACAAAATAATTATAAGAGCCCTGGGGCCCTATTTTTGAATCGCTCGGCTGGAGTCAAGCGCTCGTTTCTACTGATTTTCGTTCGACATCTCATTGTTTTGAGTCATATGTCGAACGAAAATCAGTCAAAAAGAGCGCTCGATGCCAGCCGAGGGATCAAAAATAGGGCCCCTGTAAGCCTACCACTCTAAAAATGTGCGCATCCTGAGACTTTTTTGCTTGTTGGGCTTTGTTGTTATTCACCCCATGTAAAATATTTGAGTTTGTTACCTTTATTCCTTTTTCCGTATCGATATTGCTGCAACGACAGTTGAGCCCAGCCCTTTATGTCAAAAACGTGTCATATTTTGATGTGTGACTCATCCGTACACAAATTTTTGCTGTTTTGTTTTATTTTTTATGTGTTGGTGTCGTCTTTACAGTGTTGTTTTTGTATGTGAGTATGCGGAACTGCACTTGTGTGCACTTTCCCCCCCCCCCCCGCAAAAAATGCCAGAATAATTTGAATAGAGTAATAATCGCTAAGGCTGCTCCCTTCCGCGATGCTCTAAGGTGGCCGCAGCCTAACATAATATTTTTGAGTTGTCTTTTTCGATCATCGGTGATCGATCGATCGAAGGTTTTCTTACAAAATTAGTTTACAATTGGCAAAGTTCTGACGAAACCCAAAAAATACCGTTGAATTCTGTGCCGTTGAACCTCCTTCTAACAATATTGTAAGTTTTAGAGAGTACTGTAAAAGTATTGCGAATATAGAATTTTGGAAATTCTTTTAAGAAAACAAACGTCTGTAATCGTAAATGATGTGAATAAAAATATTAAAATGACTGATTTGATTTTTTTAACATTAAATAAAAATATAGATTCACAAATATCAACACAAATACACACAATTTATCTTGTCAAATTTTCCCATTCTCCGAGCAAATGGTGTGTGAGGTGGAGACAATTTATTTATTGTCGTGCCTATTACCACGAACAAAACCGATAAATCTTGTTTCTGTGACTCCAATAATGTTAGAAGTTATATTGGAAACTTGTTGTTAAATAGATATACGGCTATTTATATTTGTGGAGTCGATCCATCTAACGTTAGAAAAGAAAAACATTAAAACTAACCTGAAGAAAAGAGATTAATTTAAGCCTGGGGACACCTTTGTGTGACTCGAGTAATCAGCGCTTTCTATCGAAGTTTTTTGTCCCAGCATTTTACACTAGTTCAAATTTCATTAATTAAATTGATTTTGGTAAGTATGAACCTATTTATTGGATACAAACGATGAACTTGTACAGTTTAATCAGTGTAACTCAATATTGAAAACAATAGGGGACCCAGAATATTGCCTTGCGACATACCAAAGATGAATTTTGAACTCTTAACTTAAAAGTTGAAGTGAACTGAATTTTAATATATTAATATTCTTTAGCTTTGCTTTGTTAGATCACTTGTTCGTTACTTAAATTAAAGATAACATTGTTAGGTTTTTTCATTATCCTGGACCTATCATTACCTTGTCAGATTTTGAGAACATTTCTTATAGCAGCTTTTCCGCTATCTCCATTCAAATTGCTGATTCCAAGAATAATGGAATCACCTTTGACGATCGACGGTCAACCCTTTCCAACACATCACCTTAAATCACGACATTCATCAAGGGATCAAACCGTGTTTTACTGATGGTAACATTTTATTCCAATTTATATAATACTAAATAATATACTAGAAAAAAACACGACTCGCACCAGATCAATACTCAGACGGGAATCGAACCCGCGACCTTTGGATATCCGGTCCAATGCTCTGACCGCTGAGCTACCGAGTCACTAGTGACGTCGTCGAATTTTTCCTAGTATATCCTAAATTCTTACGCTGTAAGCCAGCGTTATTTCACCAATGTGAGGAATTACCTCGACATTCAATTGAAATATCTTTCCAGATATTTTAACAATTGATTAAGATGAAATAGCTATATAATTTTTAAATTTGAGATTTTTGCATTTACAATGCTATTTTTAAACAATACTAAATAATATACTAGAAAAAACACGACTCGCACCAGATCAATACTCAGACGGGAATCGAACCCGCGACCTTTGGATATCCGGTCCAATGCTCTGACCGCTGAGCTACCGAGTCACTAGTGACGTCGTCGAATTTTTCCTAGTATATCCTAAATTCTTACGCTGTAAGCCAGCGTTATTTCACCAATGTGAGGAATTACCTCGACATTCAATTGAAATATCTTTCCAGATATTTTAACAATTGATTAAGATGAAATAGCTATATAATTTTTAAATTTGAGATTTTTGCATTTACAATGCTATTTTTAAACAATACTAAATAATATACTAGAAAAAACACGACTCGCACCAGATCAATACTCAGACGGGAATCGAACCCGCGACCTTTGGATATCCGGTCCAATGCTCTGACCGCTGAGCTACCGAGTCACTAGTGACGTCGTCGAATTTTTCCTAGTATATCCTAAATTCTTACGCTGTAAGCCAGCGTTATTTCACCAATGTGAGGAATTACCTCGACATTCAATTGAAATATCTTTCCAGATATTTTAACAATTGATTAAGATGAAATAGCTATATAATTTTTAAATTTGAGATTTTTGCATTTACAATGCTATTTTTAAACAATACTAAATAATATACTAGAAAAACACGATTATTGTTTAAAAATAGCATTGTAAATGCAAAAATCTCAAATTTAAAAATTATATAGCTATTTCATCTTAATCAATTGTTAAAATATCTGGAAAGATATTTCAATTGAATGTCGAGGTAATTCCTCACATTGGTGAAATAACGCTGGCTTACAGCGTAAGAATTTAGGATATACTAGGAAAAATTCGACGACGTCACTAGTGACTCGGTAGCTCAGCGGTCAGAGCATTGGACCGGATATCCAAAGGTCGCGGGTTCGATTCCCGTCTGAGTATTGATCTGGTGCGAGTCGTGTTTTTTCTAGTATATTATTTAGTATTGTTTAAAAATAGCATTGTAAATGCAAAAATCTCAAATTTAAAAATTATATAGCTATTTCATCTTAATCAATTGTTAAAATATCTGGAAAGATATTTCAATTGAATGTCGAGGTAATTCCTCACATTGGTGAAATAACGCTGGCTTACAGCGTAAGAATTTAGGATATACTAGGAAAAATTCGACGACGTCACTAGTGACTCGGTAGCTCAGCGGTCAGAGCATTGGACCGGATATCCAAAGGTCGCGGGTTCGATTCCCGTCTGAGTATTGATCTGGTGCGAGTCGTGTTTTTTCTAGTATATTATTTAGTATTGTTTAAAAATAGCATTGTAAATGCAAAAATCTCAAATTTAAAAATCCAATTTATATATTGTCCAACTTCTGATACTGTCGAAGAAAATTATTTTGTTTATTCTTTTTCTATTATTTTTGATATAAAAAATAGATTAGTTTTGGCTACTTTTTCCTGGACCTCGATTGCGGTGGTTAAGCAATTTTCTATTTCTCACTCTTAATAAAACAACGTCCGATTTCAAAATTTTGGCAAAATCAGTTTATGTAAGATTCCTACCTTTCAAAGCATGCCCTACAATCGGGTAAAGGAAAAACACCTTTATTCAAGGTTTAAAAAAATTGAGTTTATATTCATGCTCCTCCCGCGCGCGTTGTATCTCAGCCGAATAGCGGCCCATATCGTTCTATCTTTGGTTGCGCCGACCGACTGTAGCACAGTGGGAGACGTTTGTACGCATCAACAACCGATTTTGAGATGCGTCGATATTTTATTGAAAATTAAGATAATTTTTAATAAGATTTTTTGAAACAATAGTAACCTATTTTGAATTAGGTCGCCGTTTTATTAAAATTGAAAGAAGAATAGATGACTTATTTCGTATTGAGTCGATATATTTTTTACACGAATGCACAAAGCAAAAAGTGTGTATATGTGTTCAGGGTTCATGTATGTTTGTGGGTATGTGAGTTTCCTTATTCCACCATAACTTCTGAATGCCTGAACTGATTTGGATAAATGGGGTATCGTTAGAATACTTACAGCATCCCGAGTGACACTGGCTATATTTTTTTAGAAAAAATCAATTTGGCGACTGTATGACGCCATTTTCAAATGTGAAAAAAAAATTTTTTCTTCTATTATTACAATATGGGCATCAAATGAAAGGCCTTGATGAGCACATTCCAAAACTATATAATATGTCACTAAAATGTGTGAAATAAAAATAAATTAATTAAAAAAATATTAAAAACACGACTGCCCTGCCAAAAAGAACTAAAAAGTTAAACAACAAGTGTCATTGCAGTCGGGGGACCGCTTTGATCAAATATTGTTCCATTATAAGGTCCCCCGACTGCAATGACACTTGTTGTTTAACTTTTTAGTTTGTTTTTGGCAGGGCAGTCGTGTTTTTAATATTTTTTTAATTTATGTATTTTTTAAATATTGCGTCAGCTTGTGTGACCACTTTGTTGTAGGTATACAGACACTTTTTAAGATTATCGACTTAACTTAAAAGCATAAATCATTTTTTAATATATGATAAAAGAACATATATTTAAGATTATGTACCCAGTTTTACTTTTGAGCTTTTCCATTTTATAGAAGTTTAAAGAAAAAAACATTAATGAAGAATAGTTTTTCGCTGACTCCCGTGCGATTTTGGAATCGGTCATTGTTTTATTATGAATGCGATTTATTATATGGGTGACCATTAGATCTACAAAGCGAGATACCTAGCGATGAGATGAGAACGATGCGCGCGGGAGCGAGACCGATTTGGCAGCGTAAAAATCGCAAAATCAATTCTTAGTAAATAACAATAGTGATTAAAGAGAAATGCTCTACACGATTCTGAACATTGATGATACAAATTACCTACTCGACTACAAAACCTAATGTTGTTTAAAATAATCTCAAACTTAATTTCGAAATTAAAATGTCAAAATCACTCAATCGTCTCAACTCAACAAACTTATTTTTGCTTTAGATTATGAGAGAATTATTATTTATCCTACAATAAATAAATCAAAACCGAAAGTTATTAAGTAAAGAACTTTGTGGTTATAAGGCTTTACTTATTATTCTAGAAACGCTGGGACAAAGCTTCTCAAATATTTACTTTTATAATAACAGCACCTGTTCCAAGAAAGAGCCTGTTCACCTGTTCCAATTTTGGCAAAAACCTATAATATTATGAATTATTATCTATATAAATATTTTGATTATTATTTGGGAAGAAGAATAGCAGCATTTAACCGAGAATCAAAATTGAACTTTTTATGTTCAACGGGAACATCAGGGGAGGTGAAGGCCAAGCACTAGCTTGGCCTTCACCTCACCTGATGTTAAGTGACGATAAGGCCGAAGGTGGAAGCGCACTACACCCGGAATCCTCATCACTGAGGAACTGCCTATTTTACCTCTAACTGCTGGAACACAACAATTTTACCTCAACCTCAACAACCTCAGAGTCAGAGGTCATAGATAGGTGTTTTTCATGAAAATTCACAGTCACTTAGATATGGACCGTCGGCCAAGAGGCTCATTTTCAATCTATCGCATATTGGCACCAGACCACATTGACAAGATAGCAATTAGTTTGGTGTTATCAAATATCATCATCTGGGTTGCGAAGTAGGAAACTTCTGGGAGATATGCCACCCTGAACATATGGCCTCCCATACAATGGTCTCCAATCGCAAAAAAATAATCGATTGAATATTGAGATAAATAGTGAACAAGGTCGTAGGTGGCATCATTACAAACATGTTAGACATCGGCTTGGTTAGTTTTCAGGAAGCATGCGCGCGGTCAGGGTAGAAACATACAGACTTTTTTCCAAAAAATTATCAACTATATATTGGCATGTAATTACATTCAGGGGCTGGAGCAGGTCCCAGGCGTATATAAAACCATAGTCTTGGGTCGCTTTTAGGAAGCGTCTAGGAGGTCAGGGCAGGTAAGTACATTTTTTATTTTTTTATTTTATTTTTATTACTTAGGGAAACATACAGCTTTAAATAGTACATAGTAATAGTAAAACATAATTTCAGTACATTAGCCAAAAGAGTAACCACTAAATTGTACATTACGTTGAACAGACAAATTATGTAGGCAAACAGATGTAAGAAATTATTAAGTAAAGATATTACAACAAAAAAGTTATTTTTTTAAATGACAAATTATTAAGGGTGTAATTTACTGATATTAATCTATAAAAGTTTACAATATAGCATATTTATTATTTAACATAATCTAATGACAATTTATCGAAAATGGTTTCAATTTAACACATTAAGGTTGTAATTTGTTCATACAGATTTTAAAAGTTTCATTTTTAAATTTAGCAAATTTTGTATTAAATATATCTATATCACTAAAATTCACATTATAATTTTCCATAGCTCTTAGTATATATCGGTTTTTTCCGTAATTGGTTCTACTATGCGGTACCGAGAAAGTATTACATGAACGCAGTCTAGCACCATTTCACATAAATGCTCTTATGATCCCTGTTCCTTATTCGTTTGATATGAAATCACAAAAAATAGTTCAGGTAATGATGCCACCTATGATCCTGTTCACCATTATATATTATATATAAATATTCGATTGACATTTTTTAACGATGGATGACCATGTTCAGGGTGGCATATCTCCCAGAATCTTCCTACTTCACAACTTAGACCATGATATTTGATAACACCAAGCTAATGGCTATCTTGCAAATTTGGCCTGGTCCCAATATGCGATAGATTTAAAATACTCTGGTTGGCCGACGGTCCAATAAAAAACACAATCTACGTGAGCTAAAATACACACATCAACTTTGTCTAGGGATCATAAGGTATTTTTTTCTTACACGAGGTAACTTTGAAGCCTTGGTTTCCTGCCAGGGATGTACCGTGCCCAGATCCCTATGCACACTCGACTGATCTGATCAGCATTCTAAAAAATAGAAAGTCATGTTTAAAAACATCGCTTAAATTGCATTAAAATGTATGGAAATCCTGAAACTGAGAACTCAGACCCTTCTATCTTTTAGAATGCTGATCAGATCAGTTGGGTGTGTAAAGCAATCTGAATCTCTTCCATTCACTTCCTGGATAGCCACCAGATCATCATCAGATCACAGCACGGTTGTAACCTCACCTCGTTTGTAACATAAAAAACACCTTGATCCCTAAACAAAGTTGATGAGTTATATAAATAAAGCTAGTTAACAGTCAGTAGTAGTTTCAAAGGCTTTAGTTAGATAATAAAATTATATAAATTTTCATGTAGGTAGAGCTTTGGAAAAATCTCTGTTATCCTAACGAGCATAATCGCTTGTATTGAAAAACAAATCCCTTTCGTTCGTTATAGGGATTAAATGATTCAGATTTTTTTATGTTGAAACAATAAATTTAAAAAACAAAACAAATTAAAATTGTATTGAGTTTGATTTCAGTTTAAATATAATATGCTAGGTATGACTGTTATAAATGAGAAAATATACAGCCGGTGTATTATACCTAGGAAACAGCAAGCTACTCGTAAAATATGTGTTTTTCGAAATCATTGATATAAGAAAATACAGACTTACAACTACAGCTGTCTATAACTACAACATATTTTTACAGGGTTATACATTGCACAAAAGAAACCAGCAAACTGGCAAAAGTGAGTTACTTAAATTTACATCACAAACAATAACATTTTGTTCTACGACTTTTCCGAAAAATGACAAAATAATCGACTTTCCATACAAATATGCGAACATCTGATCAAGTTTTGTATGCAAAGTTGCATTATTGTCTTTTTCGAAAAAGTCATAGAACAGACGTTCTTGTTTATGATGTTAGTACGCTCTAGCGAGGTTGTTACTGTATTACAAATAACCTTGTAAACCTACTACTGGGCAAACTAGCTTTGCTCGGTTATTACTACCTATATTTATTGTTATCGCAAACATTAACTACATTTTTTAAACTTGTCTAAAAACAACAAAAATACAAAATATATATATATATATATATATATATATATATATATATATATATATATATATATATATATAAACTTGAACAAATAAAAAAAACAAAAGTAAGTCACCGAGCGGGATTCGCACCCGTAAGACTCGTTTCTTGCCGTCCGCGTCTTAATTAACCAGCTGGACCAGACGGACAGTGGCCGGTCGGACGAAATTAGCGACCATATTCTGCGTCGATAGAAAAACGCATGAAAACTCAAAAACATAAGACTAATCTAGATCGATTGTTTACCCCCGAAAACCCCCATATACCAAATTTGAGATCATTTCATATACTTACATATAAATAAATAAATAAATACATATACAAGAATTGCTCGTTTAAAGGCATATGATTTTAATTTAATCGATACATTGAAAAGGTATCGTAAAAAGTGCGCAAGAAAAAAGTACTTAATGGCTGCGAAGCTCCTTTATCTAAGACTTTTCCTTGAATTTCTCAAGACCTTGACTTGAAACCAAGGTCTTGAGAAATTCGACTAATTGAGTCATCAACTACAAATAGTTATGTCTAACAAGTCGTTAACGAGCTATCAGATATTACACCAAGAAACCTTAACCAATTTTCCGCGAAAGAAAATTGAGACTAATGATTGAACTAGGAAGAAAATATTGAGCCCTAATTTCAAAGTGATAAGAGTCACATTGGCATTTCCTAACCCAAGTCATTAGTAGGATAGGCATGATGAAGTAATTGTCAAGATAAATACAGAATAGATACCTATATACAGGATGTTTGTTAATAGCTTTATAAGCCGAATATGGTAGATAGTTTACCATGCATACAACCCTGGAAAATTATTATAAACCCTGAAAACAAAAATTTTTTGAAAAAATAATTATTTTTATGATAAGCTACATAGTGGCAACCCTAGACTGAAATTTAGGTTTGATTTGCCTATTAATTGGATTGTTTATCGAATACAATCATAGATAATAATATAGTATAATACAATAGTCATTTTGCGTCTAAAACTTTTTGATACAAATAATAGGGGTAAAAGATAAATAGTACAAGCGAGTATAAAATTGCCGATTTTTTTCTCACACATCTTTTTCTCATCTTCTATGATGATAAAGATGCTTCAGTTCCTTCAGTTAAAAGTGACTCCTTTTTAGGGTTCCGTACCCAAAGGGTAAAAACGGGACCCAATTACTAAGACTCCGCTGTCCGTCTGTCTGTCTGTCTGTCACCAGGCTGTATCTCGTGAACCGTGATAGCTAGACAGTTGAAATTTTCACAGATGATGTATTTCTGTTGCCGCTATAACAACAAATACTAAAAACGGAATAAAATAAATATTAAAGGGGGGCTCCCATACAACAAACGTGATTTTTTTGCCGTTTTTTGCTCGATATTAATAATGACAACAGGTAGACAGTTAAAATTTTCACAGATGATGTATTTCTACTGCCACTATAACAACAAATACTAAAAACAGAATAAAATAAACATTTAAGGGGGGCTCCCATACAACAAACATGATTTTTTTTGACGTTTTTTGGTACGGAACCCTTCGTGCGCGAGTCCGACTCGCAATTGGCCGGTTTTTTCATTAGCAGTAATGACCGCTTAATTCGTTGTAACTTAGCCGATACTTATTTTTTTCACTTAACACAGAGTCATGTGGCATTAGTTAGCTGAGTGCTGAAACATTTGTGAATAAAAGTTTTATAACTTGACGTTCATGGTTGTTAAATAAGTTAAGACAATGTTAGTATGGAAAATGCAAATTCTTTCAAATTCTCCATACAAAACGGCAATTTCATACTTAATCCCTAATATAAATACTAAATTTCTCAGCAATGTGGCGGTTTTTAGGTTTTATAAGAGTTTTCCGGAGTTGTATTTGTATACATGGTCCTGTCTACCATATTCAGTTTTAATGACGCTGTTTTCAAACAGCCTGTATAAACAGGAAGTTTCCAGTTCTAGTAGAAGTATCGCACAGAATTTAGTTTGAGACGGATACCTAATATAATATTAAATGGTTGTCAAGTGGATAATCGGGTTATGGAAAGCTCGATGTTCCAGTAGGTCAACGCATTACGATTGTGAAGGTTAAGCAAGTTACGCAAATGTTGGTCATGGGATGGGTGACCAATTTTTTTATCTCGAGCTAAACCGTCGGTATCTTCTGCAATGCAGTCGTTAACATCCACCAATCCACATTGGTCATACGTGGTTATGACCCATCTTCTTATCCACAATAAAATGGCTGATGCCGTTGAAAAATCCCATTGGACCCACTGATGGAACCACGTAGTGGAACCTGAAGCGCTCATGGCGAAACTTGACAGACTGATCGTACTCGATCACGTTTGTTAAGCAACGCTCGATCCGGCCAGGTGGCGGATGGGTGACCGTTAAGTGGCGCTACAACTGAGCGCTTCCATGTTTCGGAAAGCACGTAAAACCGTCGGTCCCGGGTGTTGTCAGCTGATAACAGTCGTTAAGCCAAGTTAGAGGCCTTACAGGCGGATTAATAAACTCTAACACCAGAGGTGGCCACTTTCCTCATTCGATAAGAAGAAGTGGAACCTACAGTCCGAAGGGGAAATTATCGAGCTTTTTAGTAAAAAAAAACTGTTTGACATCGAAAATACAACCAATTTTTCCTTCGGTTCGTGGCATTCAGCCATTTCTGTTGAGCCATAAAACAAGCGACTGGTTTTCATAGTACCTAATTTAATGGACTCTTTTTAAGTCTCGATTAAGTTAACGTACCAAACAAGCTTATGTTTTCATAACAATAATATTGACAATGGCAGACAAAAGGTTATTGACCCTATCGTTGATGGTATTTATGGAGCTTTGTCTATCAAAGAAGTTAATTATGGTCTGTGGAAGTTAGGTTTGATCAACCCCAGTTTTCTGATATGTCTTCATTTACATTCATCTGTAGATAAATTGAAGATTGTTCAATTGTTTCAAAGATTTCTATGTGTAATTGTTTATGGATTGTTGTTGACAGTTGACAGTTGTTGTTGATGTTTTTCATTAAGCGCTATCGCACACGGGCAACTTAGTCGCCCAGCAACTGTTTTGTCTCTCACATCAAGTCCACGGGTTTATATGGAAGCGCGCACACGAAGCAACACGGTCGTCTGCAACTTTTCATACATTTCACGTGAGAGACAAAAAAGTTGCGGAGACAAAAGTTTCCCGTGTGCGATAGCGCTAATACTTACTCACTTTTTTGAAAGGGATAATATTTTCCAATCTTTTTTAGGGTTCCGTACCCAAAGGGTAAAAACGGGACCCTATTACTAAGACTCCGCTGTCCATCTGTCTTTTAGTCTGTCTGTCTTTCACTAGGCTGTATCTCATGAACTGTGATAGCTTGAAAGTTGAAATTTTAGCAGATTATGTATTTCTGTTGCCGCTATAGCAACAAATACTACAAACAGAATAAATTTAATATTTAAGGGGGGCTCACATACAACAAACGTGATTTTTTGCCGTTTTTTGCTCTATATTAATAACAACAACAGGTAGATAGTTGAAATTTTCACAGATGATTTATTTCTGCTGCCACTATAACAACAAATACTAAAAACATAATAAAATAAATATTTAAGGGGGCTCCCATACAACAAACGTATTTTTTTTTTGCCGTTTTTTGGTACGGAACCCTTCGTGCGCGAGTCCGACTCGCATTTGGCCGGTTTTTTTTAATAATAAACGTCGTCCATTCATTATGTTAATAAAATTATAAATCAATTTTTTTCTTCATTATTTATGTCGGATGTTGTTTAGCACAGTCGTGGCCAACAAGTCGATCGACCTGGGGCCGTACCGGCTAACGAATCGAGCTTCGAAAAGTCTGCCGGGTTTCAAATTAAAACAGATAAATCGAGCCCCAATTGGGCCAAAATGGCGAATCCCATTTCATGATGTCACACGAACATCGTTCAAATTCATCTTCCAAATTACGTCAACAGAAAGTACAAGACGAAATTCCTTACTTTGATTTTTCAGTTCTAAGTTGAAACCGATTCAGATTTTTCGATAATCGATTCGTTAGCCGGTACGGCCCCAGGACAGCACAGTCGGTCGCGAGAGAGATGCTAAGTAATAATAAGTGTACAGATGCCGGCATATAAATTGGCAAGAAAAAGATCAGACAAAAGATGCGCAGTAGCCATAAACACTAAATTTATGGCTACTGCGCATCTTTTGTCTCATCTTTTTCTTGCCAATATAAATGCCGGGCAGTATACTTTCATTTTAGATGTTTTCAAGCGGACTTTGGCCGCGCATCAGCAGGAACGCGCACGGGGTGGTTGTCATAAATGGGGAAAGTCTGAAAAAAATTCTATTGGATGAATATTTTTTATAGGTAGGGAAAAGCTCCCTTATTAATAGAAAATGATTCAGATTTTTCAGTTACGAAAAAAAAAGTCTCTTCGCCTTTATTTTTGTTTTTTCACAAATATACGGAAGTAACAGCAGAATGGAGATAATACTTTAGCATTGACATTTTGTGTCGAAACATTTTTTTTATACCTACCAAACATTTTTTAATACCTACCACTTATTTTAATACACATACCATTATAATTTTGAATTATATAAGTGTATTATCTATGATTATAATATTTATTTTAATACCTACATATACGAAATGCCTTTAATTTTTTTCACGCGACCGAAGTTTTTTCTATTGCTATTTATGGGAGCCTATTAATACCTATAAAAAATATTCAGCCAATTTATTTTTTTTCAGACATTCCCCATTACAACGAAATTTCCTTACATTTTTGCATATGCGTTTCGGCTAACGTGCGTTGGTAGTCCGGTTCAGAACGTCTAAAATGAAAATGCTATAAGTTGATCTCAATAGGCCAGGAAATTTTAAGCTAGACCGCACCATCGAGTTGGTCCCCTTAATAGCAAATGAAAAAATCCGGAAAAACTATCCATTTACCGTTGTGTTCTTCTGACCATACCAGCCCACAAATTTTATATCACCAACTAAAGATGAGTTTGGAGCAATTTAGTTTAACGAAGTTACTAATTTAAGTGGTAAGTGATCTCAACAATATTGTGTATAAGAGTTAATTTATAGCCAAGAGTCAAAGATAGGTTGACACCGAAGGTTAGTGGGAGCTTAAAAGCTCACTGTTGTGTCACAGTAAAGTCGCTAGTAATCCCTGTAAAACGTAAACGTAAACTCTGTATTTAGTCAATTTTAGTAAGAGAAACCATGAAATAAATTAGTACTGTGGTGAAACTGAGTTAGATAAAGCCGGCTTTTTACTGGTATACAGAGTAGGTAATAGCCTTATAAAGCCGAATATGGTAGATAGGGGCCATCAAACTGAACAACTTTTACTATGGGACCAACTCTGAAATCGCGAAAAAATCTGCTGATTTATACAAAAATTAATAACGAAAATATCAAAATGTATGAAACAGCTAATTTTTATTGCGACTTCAGAGTTGGTCTTATGTAAAAGTTGTTCAATTTGATAGTCCCTATCTACCATATTCAGGGGGTACACTATTACAAAAAGTTTAATGCGATACACGCAGCTGCGTCCGTGCTTCGTTTTGATTGTTTCCTATTACAAATTACTTTCGTATGCGATATTGCGAAGTGATTGCGTGAGTTTGACAGTGTCTCTCTAGTGTATCCGACATAGTTCGTTCAGTAGTCTATGGGCTACTTAGCCAACTTCAAAATAATTGTTATAACTACAACCAACGAACTACGGATGACTATCGTGGCCAAGTGACTGCGTTACGCAATTGCGTACTTTATTTTTTGTAATAGGCCCCGGTTTAACCATTAATTCTGTAACACGTTGTATATAAAATATTATTCCTATATGTACGTATTTTATCACACAATTTCGGTGACGTAAATCGTTAATTTATCTTCGTACGTGCTTACAAACGCTGTCTAAGAAGTGATTAATTCAGACGGCTAAAATCTAATATTTCGAGTATAATTAACATCAAAGTCTGAGACATATTCTTGTCAACGTAAAATATGTAATGAAAGACTGATATTTTATAGAAATACTACTTCTAAAATGAAGAATGTTTAGCCAAAAATATTGCTTTGCAATATTACTCCTTACGTTTGACCTCTCAAAGCGACAAATCCATTCTAGCTATTTCTTCATTTATTAGAAAAGCAGTTTTCGTTTTGAAAAGTCCGTAGTGGTACCTACAGTGGGCCGTAAAAATAAATTTAGCTCAACGATTTAGTACTGTGAAATATCATACTTAGATCAAAAACTTTGCACTATGATAAAGTCTTCGACTATTTTCAATTTTTTGCAATCGTATGCGCAACTGGTCGCACGAATGTGTGGGAGACTACGCAAAGGTTCAAGGTGAGTGTGCTTTGATGTGCGACAAAAGACCAACACAGCTTGGAAAACCACGACTGTCTCGAAAACTGCGCACAATCATTTGCGAAGGTATTTGCGCGAATGTGAGTGACTGGCATAAAGCAAAAGAGTTCGACGTACATAGTGTCAAAGGCTCTTGATAAATTGATGCTGGTTCACACTATTCAAAGCTTTCCAACATAGGTGTCCCCTTTCATAGAATTTTCCAGAAAGGTTGAGAGAACAATAGGCCCAAACATGTGTCGCTTTGTGTTGGACATCAAATGACGAATGAGCCTGGAAGTGGTTTCGCCTTTATACTTTTAAGTGGATAAGCCATTATGAAGGATTCAATTTATGTATACAGGATGTCCCAAAACTTTGTCACACGAAAGGTAAGTAACATAAATATTGAAGATAGGAAGTTTTACGACAGAATAGATAATAGTACTAGCGTATAGAAGTTGCACTCCGCATAATCGTTTAAAACATTCACTCTCAGAGGACGCCGAGCGCTTCTTATATACTCGCGCGCGGAGTGACAGAGCCCAGGAGGCCTATTACGAAAATAACGTACGCAATTGCGTAACGCAGTCACTTGGCCACGATAGTCGTCCGCAGTGCGTTGGTTGTAGTTTTATCAAACATTTTGAATTTTTCTATCGTAGTCCATAGACCACTAAACGAACGATGTCGGATACGTAAGAGAGAAACTGTCAAACTCAAGCAATCACTTCGCAATATCGCATACGAAAGTCATTTGTAATAGGAAATAATCAAAACGAAGCACGGACGCAGCTGCGTGTATCGCATTAAACTTTTCGTAATAGACCCCGTGGCTTTTACTGACATAAAAAATAGCTGGAACTACATTCAAAGATTTTAAAAAAACTCGCATACGATACTACCTGTACAAATTGATACAATGCGCATTAATTAAATTTAAAATTTCATGGTCTTCTTTTTATTTTTAACCGACTTCAACAAAAGGAGGAGGTTCTCAATTCAATTGTATGTTTTTTTTTTTTTTATCGTTGTTCGCGCGTATCTTCGATATTTATGGACCGATTTTGATGATTCTTTTTTTGTTCGATTGAGTTTGCTTGCGAGATGGTCCCATTTAATTTTTTTTCAAATCGTTCGAGTAGTTTTCAAGTAATCCTGAAAATACTATGATTTTGCATCAACTACCTTGACGACTTTGTTATTTATGAACCGAATTAGATGAAGTTTTTTGTGTTGGAAAGGTTAGTGTAGTCATTTTAACCGACTACAAAAAAAAATAAGGTTCTCAGTTTGACCTGTATATAGTATGTTTCTCCACGATTAGCTCACGTTTGGCTGAGCCGATTTTTCTACCTAAATAATATACTTACCTACGCTATCTAATACAGAAGGTACTGACACTAAAAATAAACAAATAAAAAATTGTTTAAAAACAAAAAAACCGACTTCAAAAAAAACCTGCCTCTAAAAAGCAAGAAATAATATTCAAATCATTAGATACGCATTATAACGTCTATTGAAGTCGGGTGGGGATTTTAGAATAAAAAAAGGAAGTTGTAGGTACTTCCTGTACGTACGTACGGTACGTCCGTACCCCACCCGACTTCAATAGACGTTATAATGCGTATCTAATGATATGAATATTATTTCTAGCTTTTTAGAGGCAGGTTTTTTTTGAAGTCGGTTTTTTTTAATTGATGTACTCAAAAAATAATGTTGAGTAACCCTTTCGATCGGTATAATATTTGGTAAAATATTCGGTAAAATAAATTTGGTAAAATATTTTTATAATTGGTGGTTTCGATTCCTTATTAAGGCAAGTAATTTTTCGAAAATCTATGAATGCAGTTCCAATTATTTTTTATATAAAATAAAGGGTCCTCTTTTAGAAAAAAATCGAAACTTTAGTATTTAACGTACTTTACCTACGTGTGGCAAAATTCTGGGACACCTGTATTGTTTAAAAATTGTTTTACGATCTGGAACCCAAGTCCACTAATTTAAAAGTTTTTTTATTTATCTAGCAATGACATTTAGGCACATATAATGTTTAGGTGTAAGCAATGCAATCGTGAAATCTAATCTACCGATAATAGATGAGAGGAATGCGAAATGCAAAATAACGTAAATTTCTTCGTCAAATGGCAGAAAAAAAATCAAAACCTTTTTCTACTAGGACGCTGCTTAAGGTATAGTGATAAGTGAGGAAAATTCCAAGTCTTTTTTAATAACACCAATCTATCTAGACAGAACTAATAGACCTGTTGACACAACAAGACACAACTCGACAGTTGTGAACATTTCCTAATATTTGATATTGCTTAAAAAATGGCACCACGGGGCCGAAAAAGAACAACCCGCTCGGCTTTAATCGGGCCAGCCACGCACCCGGTGACTGACAACGTTAGTGTTCTTTACAATCATTGCAGGTTGTATAGTAGAGAAAAGAGAAAAAGAGAAAGTTTATTAGAAATGACGTCATATGTAGTCAAATGGTGTAAAAGACCCAAGAGAGGCAGTAAAAATATGCAGAAATACGTATCATATTTTTTCGTTTAAGTATAGAAAATATCTATGAGTATACAAATTATGGTCGCTAATAAGCAACCAGTGCTTAGACGCTTTGTGCTGCATAATTAAATGCCAGCGTTTTTAGCTCCATCCACTTAGTTGTACTTTTCGTGTGGTGCCGTTATTTGAGCGCAATGCTTGTTCCATAGATTTTAGTTCGCTGTGTGTAGTTGTGAAAGTTTCCTAATATTTAGTCTAATAACAACTTTGTTTACGATCTCGTCCCTGTCCATTAGCGGCCAGTAACGTAAACCAAAAGATAATTTTACAGTTCACGTTTTAAAAACAATAACGGCAACGCTAGCGGATATTGGGCCAAACAATGTCAAGTGCCAAGTGAATGAAAAACATGGTTTTTCATGATTTTATTTATATAGATGATCTAATTATACCAAGAAATTGTATTGAAACTTTGGCAGTTGGCTGACTCATTACCCAATTGGAAATAACACAATATCTAAATCTAGATCTGAGAAAATATTTGACAAAAGAAAATAGCATTTTTTGTACCCACCTGACTTTTGGTTTAATTTTAATTTAGAAAGAAGTATACCAATAAGTATTCTAAAAGAAAGTAGCTAAAGAACTTGTGTTATCAGAAATAACGGTGATATACAAATACCTGGACCTGAGTCTACAGAAAAGTCAGTTTCTAAATTGACCCAGCCAGGGATTGAACTCTTCTCAGAAATGGTGACACATTGGAAACCGAGAAGCACCCAGCGAACTAAAATCTATGGAAGTGTAATTGCAAACAAATATTGCTTAAAAAATGGCACCACGGGGCCGAAAAAGTACAACCCGCTCAGCTTTAGTCGGGTCAGCCACGCACCCGGTGACTGACGTTAGTGTTCTTTTCAATAAATTGCAGTTTATATTGTAGATAAAAGATAGAAAGGGAGAGTTTATTAGAAATGACGTCCTTTATAGTCAAATGATGTAAAAGATGCACAGAAGGCAGTAAAAAGATGCAGAAATAACGTATCTTATTTTTTCGTTTGAGTACAGAAAAGATCTATAAGTATACAATTTATGTTCGCTAATAAGCAACTAGGGTTCAACCGCTTTGTGCTGCATAATTAAATGCCAGCATTTTTAGCTCTATCCACTTAGTTGTACTTTTCGTGTGGTGCCATTTTTTGAGCGGAATGCTTATTCCATAGCTTTAGTTCGCTGGAAGCACCCATGGCGGAACTTGACAGATTGATCGTACTCGACCACGTTTGTTAAGCAATGCTCGGTCCGGCCAGGTGTTGGATGGGTGACCGTTAAGTGGCATTACAACTGAGCGCTTCCGTGCTTCGGAGGGCACGTTAAACCGTCGGTCCCGGCTGTGGTCATCTGATAACAGTCGTTAAGCCAAGTTAGAGGCCTTACAGGCGGCTTGATAAACTAACACCAGAGGTGGCCACTAATCCTCATTCGATAAGAAGAATTGAAAACCGGAGTACAACCCTAAGAATAGTTATTATGGTACAACCTTGATCCCTCCACGAAAGGCGGTCGCTGTAAAATTTAAAGAAGTTTTGTGAAAAAAACTTAACCTAGATACCCAAGTACTACGAGTTAAATAATAAATAAATAAATAAAATAAATCTTTATTTGTTCTCTCACACAGATCATTAAATACAGCACTTTGACTTAACGTAAGTTGTACAAAAATAATGGTTAAACATACAATATATGTGAGAGACTGGTTTCTACGAGGGCAGTTTGATATGTCCGTGACTTTAAGGTTTAATACAATATTTTTTCATAATTCAATTTTCCTGTCTTAATTTAGAACTCTTTGCTGAGCTTATGCTGTTGCATTTTTTAAATTGGCCCGAAATTAAAAAGAATGGAAGGATTTATGCAAGTGAGGTCGGGATATTCTTTTATAACGGAGAAAAACGAATTTTGCGTATTGATAAAATACTACTTTTTACGTGGTAAAACCATTAAGCAGACGGAGGATAAACTGAAAAAATATTATGGGGACTCTGCTCCATCTCATGGAATGGTTCATAAGTGGTTTACTGAATTTCGTTGTGGTCGTACCACCACAACTGTCGCCGACGGCCCAGGAAGGCCGATTGAGGTCACCACTGAAGATATTATTAGCAAATCCACGACATTGTTATGGCAGACCGTCAAGTGAAGATACGCGAGATAGCTGATGCTATTCACATCTCTACCGAACGAATTTTTCATATTTTGCTCGATATTCTCAGCATGAAAAACCTTTTTGCAAGATGGGTGCCGCGTTTGCTGACAGTCGGCCAAAAACGAACTCGTGTAACAACTTCTAAACAATGCTAGGTTTGTATAACCGCAATCCAAGTGATTTTTTTCGTCGGTACGTAACACTTGACGAAACGTGGGTCCACCATATACGCCAAAGACGAAGCAACAGTCAAAACAGTGGACTTCTACCGGTGAACGTGCCACGGAGAAGGCAAAAACTGTTTGTTCGGCTGGTAAAGAGACGGCCACTGTCTTTTAGGACAGCAAAGGTGTTATTTACATCGATTTTTTGGAGAAAGGCAAGACAATTACAGCAGCTTACCATGTTGCTTTGTTGGATAGATTCAATATAGAGCTGCTGAAGAAAAGACCGCATCTAGCAAAGAAAAAAGTTTTATTTCGTCACGACAATGCTCCGGCCTACTCGTCGGCAACCGCAACATCAAAACTTGTGGAATTGCGATACGACCTATTGCCACACCCCCCGTTTTCACCAGATTTGGCCCCGTGTGACTTTTTCCTCTTCCCAAACATGAAGAAATGGCTTGGTGGATAAAGATTTTCATCCAATGAAGAAGTGATAGCTAAAACAGGAGCCTATTTTTCAGGGTTTGATAAAAACTATTTTTTGGATGGGTTGAAGAAGTTGGAACATCGTTGGTCGAAGTGTATAGAGCTGAAAGGAGATTATGTAGAAAAATAAAACAAAATATTCTTTAAAAATTTTTTTCTTCTTCACAAAGTCACGGACTTATCAAACCACCCTCGTATGCTAGGAAAAAAACCTGTATGACAGATAACCAGCCTCTCCAACTGTGGACCATCTGGTGCATTAAGTACCATAAAGTACCTACCTCTTACTGAGCAAAATTAAGACAAACAGTGAGTGTGTGTGTGTGTGTGTGTGTGTGTGTGTGTGTGTGTGTGTGTGTGTGTGTGTGTGTGTGTGTGTGTGTGTGTGTGTTTTGTATTGTGGATGTTTGGACAATTACGAATGGAATTTATTATGTTGGGACAATAAGTAGATTTTCTGTGTCATCATAACTTAAACTTTTTAAAAAGGTAGTAGTAACCCTTTTGCATTTGTAATTAGTTAGAGGGTAAATAGTAACCTTAGCATTCAATTTGTTATACAAATATTTTCCAAAGAAGCCAAAAAATCTTCGGGAGAATGTTGTGGACCAGGAATCACTATATTGACAAACTTTATGTTTCAGTCGCTTTGCAGAGTTTAGCGATGGGTCAAATTTAGTCAAGAAATGTTGTTTTAGAATAGTGTTTAATACAAGTTGTTTCGTATTGCCTATTATATGAAATCCGAGATATACCTAGTAGTTCGAATAAATAACATTGAAATGATAAATGAAGCTCGTCACTGATAGATTATTAATACTGACTGTACACGTGGCAATTTTCCATCTCTTCTAACTTTCCTATCTGTTTCTTATACCAAATATTAATAATCTCTGTTATTGTTGTGGGTGAGGTTATTAATCACCACTCTTCCAAGTAATCCTAAAATGATATAGGTAGGCACCAATTTTGATATAAAGATCGCTGTTACATAATATAACTACTAAATTAATAATTGAAACCTTAAATAATTGTCACACTGCTATGTTTATTTTTCGGCATATCTAAACAAAAAGTTTAATATGCCTTTGATATTGTGAGTAAAATAAAAATAAAAATTGAAGACTCATTTTATAATATATTTTGTCACAATTATGTACGAAATAACTGTTTATTAGCACGTCTGTCTACGAAATTTAATGTTCATGAAATATTGTGTCACCTTGGCCGTAAATTAGTATTTTTTGATAACGTCAAAATTGAAAGTCATACAGAATTAACGCTACAAAGTAATTCTTCTTGTAAAAAAGTTGAAAATAAAACACTTTTTAACAAAAACGAAAAACCTCCTTCAAAAAACCTGAAACAAAAACAGCTTCAAAATTAAATACCTCTAAAAAAGCGAGAAATTTCAAAAAACCTGAAACAAAAACAGCTTCAAAATTAAGTACCTCTAAAAAAGCGAGAAATAATATTCAAATCATTAGTTACGCATAACATTATTAATAAAACACGTCTATTGAAGTCGGGTGGGGCTGGAAGACAACTTTTTTTTATATTTCTAAAACTTGAGTACCTAGCCTACTTAAATAGTTTTAATTTCAACTCGATTTTCATTCCCCAGATAAAGAGTCTTGACAGACAGACGGACAGACGGACAACAAAGTGATCCTATTAGTGTTCCGTTTTTTTCCTTTTGTGGTACGGAACCCTAAATATGACATTAAAATTCTCTTTGTTACAGATCGATAATGGTGTGAAAACTGCCTACCCACAACTTCGAGGAAGATAACTATCAAAATGTACACAAGAACATGCGTATATTTTGTTATAGGAATATTGGTCAGCTATGCCACAAGCATCAACATTTCCACGAACAAAGAATTGATTATAAACAGAGATCTCAAAAATATAGATAATAGTAAAACAACTCATTCGAATAGTAAACAATCACCTATAAAAACAGATGGAAGCTCTCATACAGATATTAAAAGAGGAGAGATGAAAGATTTTAACAATAATAAAAGTATGGAGCGTTTTACTTTGAAATATAAACGGAAAGAGAATCATGATATTAAAAAACGGACAATTGACGTAGATTATGATTCTTTAGACAAAGATTATAAAATTAATGATACTGAAGCGGAATTTCTCAAAACAAATTTGACTGTAGCAGAAGATTGCGTTGGGTTAAAGGATTATTGTAATATGTCAAAGGAAGAGTACATATCTATGTTGCAAGACTACATATACCCACAGACATATGAATGGGTCCTCATAGGTACACATACGACTGTATTCGTGATTGGATTAGTTGGGAATGCTCTTGTATGCATAGCTGTGTACAGAAATCATACAATGAGGACTGTCACGAACTATTTTATAGTGAATTTAGCGGCAGCAGACTTCATGGTCATTTTGTTTTGTTTGCCTCCGACTGTGCTTTGGGATGTCACTGAGACTTGGTTCCTGGGAAACGCTTTGTGTAAAGTTCTGCTCTTTTTTCAGGTAAGATTAGTGTTAATGTGTATTACTTTTAATTGAAGTGGAATGTTAGATTCTACCAATTACTAATCGAGTATCGCATTGAAAATAGCTTTATCATATCGGGGTTATACTTGTACCTATTTATATCTTTCAGAAACATTTATTTCAATTTCAAATAAATACAAGGTTTGAAAACAAAATAGGTATATGATTTCTTAAAAATTAAAATGAGGTCACATTTGTAACTCATTACTTGAATGCAATCTTAATAATTTTTTTTAGTTCTCAGATTACGTTATTTAAAAGATTGTATTACAAGTTTTCCCTGTATCTCAGTGTGGTGATCACAAAGTCTCCATCAAGGAGCTGGACAACAAAGTTTCCATTACAGTCAGTCTGCTGTCCGCAAAGTTTTTATTGCAGTCATTAGTCAGTATACTGTCCACGAAGTTTTTATTTCAGTCATTAGTCAGTATACTTACCTCGAAGTTTTTATTGCAGTCATTAGTCAGTATACTAACCACAAAGTTTCTCTTGCAGTTATTAGTTAGTATACAGACCACGGTCACAGAATACATAATCCACGATCTTGTTATTGCAGTCATTATTCAGTATACTTACCACGAAGTTTTTATTGCAGTTATTAGTCAGTATACTGACCACGAAGTTTCTCTTGCAGTCAGTCTCAGTGTCGGTGTCGGTGCTCACGCTGACATTCATCAGCGTGGACCGCTGGTACGCCATCTGCTTCCCACTCAAGTTCAAGTCCACCACTGGACGGGCCAAGACTGCTATACTAGTCATCTGGGCTGTTTCACTGCTGTTCAGTAAGTTGTGTTCTATACGAAAAGTAAGTTGTGTTCTATATTTTAACCGCCTCTGTGGTCTAGTGGTTCGCCCACCCGTGTAAGACGCAGGGATCCCGGGTTCGATTTCCAGTAGGGGTATACATTTTGTACTCGGTTTGGTTGGTGGTAGGGCTTATTTTAAGTCCACCTGACTAGCTACCACCAGCTTACCTAAGTCGGATGCCATAATAACAATTTAAAAATTTGTGCCCTGGCAGTTAGTGGTAAGATAGCCAGTTCCTCAGTGATGAGGATTCCTGGTGTAGTGCGCTTCCACCTTTGGCTTATCGTTACCTAACATCAGGTGAGGTGAAGGCCAAACACTATCCTGATGTGCAAAAAAAATGTTTGGTATGTTTCGTTCACTCTTAAGTAAAATCGGTGTCTTGGCTAAGCTAAAATTTTAAGTAATGGTAAAGTCTAGTCAGTCGCTTAGTTCTAAAAGCCATTATGGATGATGATGTGGTATGAAAGAAAAAACACTAAAGTCCGTTTTTAATAACTTAAATAAGTTTAATGTTTTTAATTTTTCATGCGATATTCATTCACTAATATGCATAAATAATCTCATAATAATCAACTCTACACCACGGTTTTCAGGTTTCCTATAAATAAAAAATAATGTAATTCAAGTGGAACAAATTGCAATAAAAACCATTTTCGGCTCGAGCTTTGTATGATAACGGTCAGAGATTAGATATTATAATAAATTAAGCACCGTTTTTTTATCTGCAACGATCATTGCGGAGTGGAAAATTGTAATGATTATAACATAACAGTTCTCATATTTATTTGAGCACTGAAGATAGACAATAAACTTTAATAATACTTATACTTACATTAAAAAACATTATTTACAAAGTGTAACAAAATAACCCCTAATGTCGAATATGGTAGATAGGGACCATCTGAACAACTTTTACTATGGGACCAACTCTGAAATCGCGAAAAATAAATCAGCTGTTTTATACATTATTTTTCAACACACTTGCTCGTAAAGTGAGTCCTAATACATCGCTTTTAGGGCCATAAACCGAACTATAACAAACGCGTGCAATAATATATAAAACACTAGTTGGTTATAGAATTATCCCTACAAAGTTAAAAAGGTACCTTACTGCAAATTTTATGCGAGTAAATAGAGCATTTTCAATTTAACCGGGTAATACAGTTATTTTTTTAGTAACAACAAAGAGGTTTCATGCCGCTGAAAATTCATTTGCATTTTTGGAATAAATAAATGTGTAGGTCCTTAATTAAGTCAAACAAATATTTATTATTATCAAATTATTCCTAATTTACAATATTTTGTTATAAAATATTAAAAAAATAGCATTTTATCACTTAAATTTATAATTTTGAAGTAGGCTGTATGCTCACCAACCCCTTTGTTCACAAAATATTCTTGCATTGGGCGTGTGAAAAAAACAAAAAAAAACCTTTTCTCATCATGATTATCATTTTGTTTTTGTCGTATTTGTTGCTGTGTGGTAAATTACTTTCTTTTTTCCTCGCAAATGTGTTGAAAACGTCGTATGAAACTCGTGAGCTCTTACTTATTGCACACTCGGCTGAGTTACGCCCTCGCCTGCGGCTCGGGCTGCAACCCACAGCCTTATGTGCAATAAGCAACCTAAGCTAACTTGTATCATAATGTACTATTGTAACACTTTGTATACATAATTAAATGATTAATTTAAAATTGAAAGTAAACTTTCGCTAAGGGAACCATCTTCAAAAATCAAGATCAAGGTGTTTTGAAACCTACTCTTTTACTTGTTTACTCTTACGTTGAAACTTACTTTTTCGACAGAAGTCAAAAGAGTAAGTTTCAAACAAGAATAAAAATCAACTAATCAACCCTCTGCCTACAGATTCTCCTGAGCTGATAGTCCTCGAGACCGTACAGACGGTACCCCTCCGGTTCAATCTGCAGTACCTGGTGCAGTGTATGGCCACCTGGTCTCCGACCAGCGAAGTGGTGTGGCATATCTTGAAGGTTCTGCTTATATACACGTAAGTTTTATAGATATGTATTTTTTAATGGAACGTACAAGATGGCATCCATAGTAACCTGGTGCAGTGCATGGCAACCTGCGTTTAATATTATTTTATATTCTTTGACGACGTGTTGTTACTGACTATCATTACTTGTGCACTGTATTGCTTCGTTCTCCTCACTGTTTTTAGTCACTCACTCACTGTTTAGGGTTCCGTAGCCTAAATGGCAAAAAACGGAACCCTTATAGATTTTTCTTGTCTGTCTGTCTGTCTGTCCGTATGTCACAGCCATTTTATTTCGAAAGTATTAAGAGTACACAGTTGAAACTTGGTAGGTAGGTTAACTCTGTTAACCGCTTAACGATTTTAACACAAAAGTAAAAAAATAGAAGGTTAAGGGGGGCTCCCCATACATGGAACTGATACTGAAAATTTTTTTTTTCTTCAAACCAATACGTGTGGGGGTGTTTATAGATAGGTCTTTAAAAATTACATTGAGGTTATTGAGACAATTTTTTCTCAAAGTCAACCGTTTGAAAGATACATCGCCAGAGTGGTAAAATGTGTGTCGTCCCCCCATTAACTTTTAAAATAAGAGAGTGAAAAATCTAAAAAAAATATATGCTATAGATCTTAATAAACACTTTCAATGAAAATTGGTTTGAACGATATAAATTTTGTCTTTTTGAGATATAGTACATTTTCCAAAACCGCAAATATAACTTTGTCATTCATACCAAAACTGTAAAAAACAAAGTTATTTTTGCAGACGAAAAATGATAGTAGTATTAAATATGGTATGGTTTAAGGTAACTACGGAACCCTACGGTGCGTGGCCCGACAAGCACTTGGCCGGTTTTGTTTTAAAGTAATTGCTGAAAGATCCTACAGATCTGAAATAAAGATATATACTTATTTCTCTCTTTCTCCAGACACGAATTAAACCAGAAACATTAAACGACATATTTAGTGATTTGTTTCAATACATTTGAGAAGACTTCGAAATCTAAATAGATTTCGACAATTCTTAAGATTGAAATTACTTAGAAACAACGTTAGGTATTCAAGTCGATATTGCTTTAACTAATGTGTATCATCAATTTTCACAATCATGTATGAGCATTTCTCTTTAATCGCTATCGTCATTTGCTACGAATCGATTCCGTGATTTTTTTTTGCCATATCTGCCCTGGCGTGCGATGTTTTCTTATAGTCCAATAAAACTAGCTTTATCGGGACATAATAAGATAACTGAAATTTTCTTTTTCAATGTCATAAATTAGTGTTAGTTATAGTTAAAATAAAAGGAATTAAACATTTAGAAACTTCGCATAAAACTAAAAAAAAATTCACTACTGAGAAATACATTATTATTAAAACGTAAAAAATAAATGTTTAATTTTTGCCTAAAATGTCTAAAAAGACGCATCATAGCTTAAATACAAGCATCATAATTACCATTTTGGCTTATCTAAATATTGAGATCAGATGAATACTGTGAAAAAAACGAACATGCGAATTTGGATTCAGTTTAATTTTGCTATTAGGTGATAGCATTTTAATGCATCATAAAATTATACTAACAAGGTATTTGGTTAACTATTTTGCTTTTAGGAAAAAGCTAGGTAATGTACGAAATCTCATGATTTTTATATGAAACGGTTACCACCCCGGATTTCTTACATCGCATATCTATTTAATATTTGACACTTAATATAAATATCCGATAAACTAATAAAAACAACGAGTTTATTAATTATGTCCAGATAAAGCTAGTTTTATTGGACTATCATTGCTGTCTCGATTTACGCTTTATTTTTTACACAGTCCCTTAAATCTTGAGGGATCTTTAAGTCGTTTGTTTCAATATATGCTAATTTAATTCTACCATTACATATATTTTTTAATATATGTTTTGTTTCAGTGTCCCTCTCCTTCTGATGACGATAGCTTATCATCAGATAGTAAGAGTTCTATGGAAAAATGAGAAAATTCCTGGCCAAGCTGAAATGGTGAAGTTAGCACCGGCGGAGCAAAGTATGTGCACTAATTAATTTATTACTAACTGATTGAAGTAAAAACAAATATAGGTAAAAATTGGTCAATAAGTATTGCTGTTGGCTGTGAGAATTCTGGATTATTTAATTAATTGAATATGAAACTTATTTCTTGACAATATAGATTTTGCAGTCTTAATGATTTTGCTCTACATTTTATAGAAAATCTGTACGTGTACACTCATTGATACAAGATTTCGTTTTGTATAAAATTTCAATGTTTACCAAAAACCAATGCGTAAAAATATTAACGAGGTCATTAGCTTTCGACATGCCAAACATATAAACATGTTAAAATGTATACAAATCTCACATGATTTATAAAAACAAGTGATTGAGGTTTTTCTGTATAAATGTTTTGTTTTAAAGAAAAAAATCGTTGTTTTGTGGTTTTAACATATTCTTTTTTCTCGGTATTCTATTTAGGTGTACTTGTGTAGGTTATTAATCATCTTTTGTTTGGAAAACATTCTTTTGAGTTTTAATTGTGAAACAGCCTTAGTAGCATGACGACATCAGTATCTTATTTTATTATTACTTATCAAAAGAAAATTCAGACTATATTTATATTAAAAACCTTTTATCTGTCAAAATTGACGTAAAGGGTACAGTATTATACATACCAAGTGTTGAGCACCCTAGCAAAAACTTTAAGGGATGATTCTACCCTTTGAATTAAGCAAAGGGAATGGTTCAGTTTGTAAGGGCGCTTTGGCTTTACGTGAACATTAAATATTACGTAAAGCTTAAGTATATGATTCCCATTATTAATACTTTGTATCTAAAGGACATGAATTATAGTAATAAAGTTGCCGGAAAGTCTAAAAATGTGTCTAAATAAGCTAATGTGTAATATTGTAATCTTGGGACTGAAACAAGTTATTTATGATTGTTTTTCCAAAATTAATGTATTATTACACTTTGACACTTACTTTATTATTAACTTTTTACACTTTTTGAGGTAATATAATACCATATATCGGCAATAACAAAGAGAATCGGGTTTACAAAGAAAAAGCAGAGATAATACAGATTCACAATACAGGAGACAAAAAAAAATGTTTTTTCAATTGATATCATTTTTTACTTTAAAAAATTGGTAAAAGTAAAAACGTTGTTTTTATTACATAAACTCTTTGGTTGACAGTGGGTTGACACTGGTATTTTGCCATGTTTTGAAAAATGTTTTAAATTAGTTCTCATTACATACCTACTAGACAAGACAACTCTGTGATTATATTTCCTTTGCAAAAATACTTTTTAAATGATTGATTTTTATATTTACTTTCTAGGGGAAGAGACTTACAAGGAAATTCATTATAAATTTAATTATATTTTTTTGTAAAAATACATTTTACAGAACGACTTGTTCACGTAAAGCCGGGATAGAACAATTCCCTTTCTCTATGTCACTACTTATCGCAAATGCATGGTTGTTGAGATCTTAATTTTTCATTGAGAAGCAATGTACGCGTAAGAATTCGATAATATCGCGGGTAAACAGTTGTACATTGCGGGTTTATAAAATTGTAAATTTAGGTTATACATGCAACTAAGACGGACTTTGTGTGATAGAAAAACAAAAAAGACACTAAATTCTTCATTAATTTTGCGACGGAATAAAATTCCACTTCAGAGAGATTCAGAATCATAGTTCGTGTTCGTGCGAGATAACTTTAAAGACATTTATTTTGACATGAATTTCTATGAGTTTTACTTGTCTTTTCCATGAAAAATTGAACATTAATTTATTCATCTGCAGCTCAGCTTCGATCGAGAAGAAAAGCAGCCAAAATGCTCGTCGCTGTTGTGATCATGTTTGCAGTTTGTTATTTTCCCATCCATCTACTGTGTATACTCAGGTTAGTGGTTTTTTAACACGTTTTTATTAGGTTGTTTTTTACAGTTATGTATATACATTTCCATCTATACAAAAGGGGTGATAAACAAAGTGATCTCATTAAGTCAGCAAGGCTGAAAATTTGAGTGAATTCTATTCTAGTAGTGTGTCTGTCTTAAGTGGCTGTTTAGTTTATATAGCTGACATATACGACATTATCGTTCTAACCTACCCTTCAAATATTCCAAGTACCTACTTATTGTAAAGGGAAACAATTGCTATCGATGTAATAGCAGGAGTTTGTTAAAATCAAAATAATATTTTCATGTTCGATCATAATAGAAGGTTAAATAGGTATTTTACCTGCTTAAAAAACCTGTAAGCATTTAATTAACAATTGTTTCACATAAGTCAATATTTTTATTAACTGCCAGCCAATTTATTGTAAAAATCTGACTTGATCGAAACAAAAAGACCGTAACTTTATTTTTCTACTAATACAAATCTTTCTTATTTTTACAATATGTAAAACACTAGAGAAATTAAAATTGAGTCCTCTAGACGCGTGGTAAATATCGTGATCCATCGCCATAGAGTAAATTTTAACCATGGAAAGTAATTTTTACAGAATGTTCAATATTTTACTTTCCATGGTTAAAATTTGCTCTATGGCGATGGATCACGGTAAATACCACGCGTGTAGCCGGCGGCGCCTTAAGATAGGTACATTGAAATCAAATCAAAACATCATGCCTACAATACCATAACCATTACCAAAACATACCAAAACAACATGCCTGCAGTACCATAATATTATCTCACTATAGGATAGGACGGTGTGCGCTTGTTTCGTAACCAATTTGGGGGTGGCAAGCGAATCACCGCTGGTGGTGCAACCTGGTGTCCTAGTGGGATAGAGCCCTAACAGAAAAATATAAAAAACTAATTGTCATCAGGTACACAATGGACATGGAGCAGAGCGACGCAGTAACATTCCTGGCGCTGGTCTCTCACGTAATGTGTTACGCCAATTCTGCAATTAACCCCCTTATATACAACTTTATGAGTGGTAAGTATTTATTTACAAAGAATTTTTCTATAATTGATCAAATATTTACAAAAAAAGGTACAGAGAGGTGACGAGCGTGGCAACGCGATCGCACGGTATCCACAAGTTCTTCTTCTTATTTTTGTTTTGGCAATCTACTTTCCTCTTGGAAGTAATTTTTGTCAGTGTCGAATGTTGAATAGTTCAGTGGTAGATTGTTTCAGTTTACATTAGAATGCGGGTGCACTGCATTCCAATGCTGCTTGGAGCATTTGGCACCAAGTATGTCAAGACAGTTTACTCGGTAAGCTCTGCCGAGGTAGCCACCACTACAGTAAAAGTCTCGGCTTTACACAACTATTGTTCCCACATATTGTTCAGTTGCGTAGACACTTGAACCACAAAACTGCACCAATTTTAAGACACAACATCCACTATGAATCAATTTGCAAATAATTAAAATAGTCACCGAACCGAACTCTACTAAATGGCGCTAAAAAAACTCCTATCCAAAAGTTATTTTATTGCGTCGGACAAATAAAATAGAAAACGAAACTAAAAAAGTATATATACATATAAAAGATGCACACATTAATAAAGCTTGTATGTGCATAAAGCGACGACCTCCGAGGTCGACGGGCTTGGACACCAGTTTGCATGATGTCGCCATTAATGAGGTTCCGGGTTCTTCTTTATTAGCTCAGGTCTGGGTGTTTGTGATACCACCGTTGTCTCTGATTTCCACAAAACAAGAGCTTTAACTATTAACTTTGAAATCGGAGCAATGTATGTAATGTTGTCCAAAATTTATAGTACACACATCAACTTTGTCTAGGGAAACCAGGTGTTATTTTCATACAAGCGAACTAACTTTGAAGCCATGGTTTCCTGCCAGGGATGTACTGTGCTGTGATATGATGACGGCTATCCAGGGAGTGAATGGAGGAGATTCAGATCGCCATACACACCCAACTGATCTGACCAGCATTCTAAAAACGTAATGGACATGTTTAAAAAAAACCGAGAAAATAGCATGAGAAAGTATGGAAATCTGAGAACTCTGACCCATTAATCTTTTAGAATGCTGATCAGATCAGTTGGCTGAGTATAGCGATCTGAATCTACTCCATTCAGACCCTGGATGGCCATCATCAGATTACAGCACGGTACATCCCTGACAGAAAACCAAGGCTTCAAAGTTACCTCATTTGTATGAAAATAACACCTGTATCCATAGACAAAGTTGATGTGTAAATATTAAAGCTCTTTTCACAAAAGCATGTGAGAGTACTTAACACTCGTCAGTTAATAGGCTTATAATAAAAATTGGTATACCCAATATTGTTTTTCTCTTTTTCGCCCTTAATAACTAGCAAAACCACTGAGTCAGAAAGGGTTTAGTTTGAGATGTAAAGAAAAATTAAATGTGTTTGTGCCGCCAAACTGTCATGTTTAGTCTAAGGCCGTGAATACACCTGCAAGAACTTCTGCGAGAACTAACACTGACAGCCTGTCACACAGTAGCTTGTGAACGCGTGACAAACTGTCGCCAGTACATTTGCTATTAGTTAACACTTGTAAGCTACTGTCTAACAGCCTGTGGGACACTTCTTGCAGGAGTTTTCTTGCAGGCGGAAACCCGACCTAAGAGCTGGCGCACACGAGCAACTTTTGACTCCCCAACTAATTTGTCTCTCACATCAAGTCTACGGGTTTATATGAAAGTGCACACAAGCAGCAACACGACAGTCGGCGACTTTTCACACAAACCATGTGAGAGACAAATAAGTTGCGGAGACAAAGTTGCTCGTGGGCTTGCTTACTTTACCTGTACTAACTACGTACCTACCTACTAAAACCTACTGTGGTGCTAATGGAAACAAACTCATTTTAACAAAATTAAAACCGAGATTTGAAAGAATAAGTGCAATTACTTACCATATTTTTACCAAGAATATGATTAGGTACTACAAGTTGTGCTATCTCACAAAGTCCGTTCGGATATGAATGAATGTTTTTAGGCGTGCCATGCACATGCACATTGTTTTAGTATGCGTCTGCACTGAAACGTAGTGATTACAATCCTCTTTGGTTTGCACGTTCTCGTATTACGCACACTAAAATAATGTGTATGTGCACGCCTAACAACATTCATAGCCGAACGAACGTGAGTTAGTAAAACTTATATAAGTATTGATAAGTAATACTCGTACTTGTAATTTTCTGTCGAAAACAGGTAAATTCCGCCGAGAGTTTCGCCGCTCCTTCTGGTGCTCCGACTCCTCAGTTCCAGAGAACTTCACCACGTTGAGCCGGTTGACCACATCTAAGACTCGAAGACATTACACCCATGCAGACCACAGATTATCTGATCGGTCACATGTGTGCACCACGCCTTTTATGAACAACCACTATGCTAGAGAGTGTCCTGTGTATAATTAACTTTAGTTAGAATGTAGTGTAATTGTATGGTCAGCTACATCCAAGACTCGAAGACATTAAGCCATGCAGACCACAGATTGTCTGATCCGTCACATGTGTGCACCACGCCTTTTATGAACAACCACTGCGCTAGAGAGTGTCCTGTGCATAATTATCTTTTGCTAGAATATAGTGTAATTGTATGGTCAGCCACATCCAAGACTCGAAGACATTAAGCCATGCAAACCATAGATTTTTTGATCTAACACATGTGTGAACCACGCCTTTATGAACAACCACTGTGCTAGAAAGTGTCCTGTGTATAATTAACTTTTGTTAGAATGTAGTGTAATATTTTTTATGGTCAGCCACATTCAAGACCCGAAGACATACAACCACAGTGAGAGTGAGAGTGTCCTGAGTATAATTAACTTTTGTAAGAAAGTAGTGTAATTGTATGGTCAGCCACATCCAAGACTCGAAGACATTACACCCATGCAGACCACAGATTTTCTGATCGGACACATGTGTGCACCACACCTTTTATGAACAACCACTATGCTAAAGAGTGTCCTGTGTTTAATTAACTTTTGTTAGAATGTAGTGTAATAATTGTATGGTCAGTTAATTACTTAGTATGGCAACATTAATTAATACTCTGGTAACACTAAATAGTTTCACAAAATTTAGATGGAACTAAATTTATTAGGGACTGAATCAGGTTTTGGATGTTACCTGTACATTTTGGTTTTTTTTAAAGGGAACCGATGTCCGCAACCTGTAAAATTGACCCTAAAAGGTTTATCACTATTAAATTAAGGTACATATTTCTGAATGATAAACTCAATCTGACCCACTCGACTTAAGTCTGCGGCCAATTTTCCCATTTACACTAAAAGTAATATGTGATGTGATAGACACTTCTAGAAATGACCACTTAAAAATTTGATAGATTATTATCGAAGCAACGGTTAAAAAAACTTTTGCTGCCCTCGCGCTAGAGCTTTTTATAAATATTTAATTTAAAAAATGTACTAAAAATAAGGACAGATAATATTAAGTATTTATTTATACTTATTGAAGTGAAAACTTCTTTAGCGGCGTTGTACGCTTTTTTGTAATGGGGAAAAAATGCTAAACTCGCGTTAGTAAGAATCACGTGGCTGATCGAAAATGCATTAAGATGGATGTGACGGATAGAGAGTAGACAGCTGGCGGCGGAAGTATCCCCCTCTCTTTCTACGGGGCGCGTTAAAAATGGCGGCGCGTCATTTTAAGACGTAAACACTTATGTCACCAGCAACGCGCTAATTTTGAAAATGGAACTAATAGCAGCAGTCTCTTCGGTGAAATCATAGACTTATTTATACTCTGTGACTATAAGTTTAAATCGTAGAATGCGTGCATGTAGAAATTAAAAAGGCCACTGGCGCGAAATCTTTAGATTTTTTCTCTAATTACAAACTGATTGAATTGTGTCACTGTATAGTAATAGGAAAGAAATAATTTTAATCCTTTGCCGCTAATTTCAAAATATCAAAAATGCACAACGTTAATATTCAAGTTTTCACTTCTGCCGGCACTCCCGGAGTGCAACCCGATTTTTTATAGAAAATTATGCACAAAGTACACTACAACCATAAAAATAAACGCAGGTTGTCCCTATTTTTAATCATAAACAAGTTCTAGTCAATCATGATTCATGACATTATCATAAAGAGTGCAATATTGGATGTATAATTTTATTATTATTAAAAGGTAAGCAAATCGTAGGTGATATTGTAACTGCTAAGAAAAGAGAGTTACAAATTCATAGTACAAAATAATTACTACTTAGAAACGAATTTGAACTTCTTTAACGTAGTCGTAATTTAAAAGTGTCTACTAAATATAACTTCTAAGGGCGATCCATAAATTACGTCACACGAATTTCATGATTTTTAATCCTCTCCCCAATCCTTGTTACAGCTGGTCACATTTGTGAGACCCCCCTCCCAAGTGTGACGACACTTATTTTACAATTTTACATCTAGAAATAGTTATTGAATTAAAACAGCAGTTCCGAAATTCGTTTTATTTCAATTTTACTGATTTCGAAATGTGACATCACGAAATTTAGGACCTCTCCCAACCCTTTGTCACACAATTTCACACTTCGTCGACCCCCTCCCTACCCCTTAACGTGTGACGTAATTTATGGAAGGCCTCTAATAAGTAGATACTCCTCTTATTAATAAGTCACTACTGAATACTTACAAAAATGTTGTATTTGCCAAAGATACTTATTTTCAGGTAAAAATAAAAATAACTGTTTCCCTAATTTGGGGCCATCCATAAATTACGTCACACAAATTTCATGAAATTTGACTCCCTACCCCGTCCTTGTCACAGCGGGTCACATTTGTGTGGACCCCCCTCCCTAGTGTGACGTCACATATTTTACAAGTTTACATCTAGAAATAATGATTAAATTAAAACAACAGTTCAAAAATTTGTTTTATTTCAATTTAAATGATTTTGAAATGTGACGTCACAAAATTTAGGACCCCTCCCACCCCCTTGTCACACAATGTCACACTTCGTCGACCCCCTCCCTCCCCCTTGATGTTTAACGTAATTTTCAACACACTTGCTCGTAAAGTATACTTGGCCATAAACCGAACTATAACAAACGCGTGCAATAATATATAAAACACTAGTTGGTTATAGAATGATCCCTACAAAGTTAAATAGGTACCTTACTGCAAGTTCTATGCGAATAAACAGAGCATTTTCAATTTAACCGAGTAATACAGTTATTTTTTTAATAACAACAAAGAGGTTTTATGCCGCTGAAAATTCATTTGCATTTTTGGAATAAATAAATGTGTAGGTCCTTAATTAAGTCAAACAAATATTAATTATTATCAAATTATTCCTAATTTACAATATTTTGTTATAAAATATTAAAATATTTGCATTTTATCACTTAAATTTATAATTTTGAAGTAGGCTGTATGCTCACTAACCCCTTTGTTCGCAAAATATTCTTGCATTGGGCGTGTGAAAAAAACAAAAAAAAAACCTGAGCGCCTTTTCTCATCATGATTATTATTTTGTTTTTGTCGTATTTGTTGCTGTGTGGTAAATTACTTTGTTTTTTCCTCGCAAATGTGTTGAAAAACGTCGTATGAAACTCGTGAGCTCTTACTTATTGCACACTCGGCTGAGTTACGCCCTCGCCTGCGGCTCGGGCTGCAACCCACAGCCTTGTGTGCAATAAGCAACCTAAGCTAACTTGTATCATAATGTACTATTATGGATGGCCCCTTTGTAGATGAATCCACAGTCATTTTCTGGTATTTATTATAAGTATACTTACCTATGGCACACAGATATACACTATGGCATTGTTAAAACAAGTATAACATTAAAACAACTATGTTTGATTTTCTGAAGCTTGCGAAAATTAAGTTTCATATTAGTTTAAATGAGTTTGTAAGTTAAACTTTACAACAAAACTAATTTAATGTTTACATTAATGCTTTTATAATCATGATCCTCAAAGATTAGTTCATTGTATACTCTAAGATAAATATTTATTGAAAACTTAAAAAGTTAAATTAGAATAAGTAAGTAGTAGGTACTAAGCAAGAAAACCTCTTAAAGTCGGTAAAATCATCGATTTTAATTTTTTAATAAAAGTTTTGTATAAACCAAATGTAAATAATATAATAAAATGTGTAAAATGTTTTATTTGTTTTATTGTATATGAGATTTTTTGTAAAATATAAAAGATAATAGTTTTGTAAATAATGTGAACTTCAAATAAAATTGATGTTTTTCTAAATCTGGTTGTTTCATTGTATTTAGTAATATAAGTTTGTGAAAATCTCATGGAAAATTATTCTGAAAAACCTACGTATACTAAAAGTAACATAAGTAAGTAAGTAAAAGTAAGTACTAGTAAAAAAGATATAAATATAAAATTTATAGAAATATTTTTATTTTATTTTTTAACTAGCGGCCACCCGCGGTTTCACCTGCGTGGTTCCTGTTCCCGTGAGTATATCGGGATGAAAAGTATCCTTTGTTCTAATCTAGGCTTTCTACTGTCTGTGTGCCAAATTTTAACCAAATCCGTTCAGTAGTTTTTGCGTGATTGAGGAACAAACATCCAAACATCCAAACCCACAAACTTTCACTTTTATAATATTAAGTAGGATTATTAATATCGGAAAATATATTGATCTTACCGTTGTTTGATATACGAACCCATATTACTTAGGTACTTACTTATAATTATATTACTAATCAAACATCTTGAGAATAACGAAGTCACTGTTAGCATTATCGTAGGTACTTAATTAATTATTAATTGCAGAAATTAACCTAATTTACATAAATAAGTATTTATACGTAGCGTGATATGTGACATCAGCCATTTTTGATGTCCCCACGCGGTCCCCACTGTTGGGGAACTGGCCTTCTTTATGAGTGGAAATATCTAGACTACTTCGCAAAAAAATGGCAGTATTAAATTACATAATTTATGTCCATTATCTAAAATCTAAATAATTGTCTTTGTAACAAAAACCAATTTTCTTTCAGCCTTATTTCGATGTAAAAAGTAAAAACTACAAAATATGAAAGAACTAGATAGAATGTTGCTCAGTTAACAGAATGCTAATGTGAAATCTAAATACTAAATCACGCAAAACGGCTGAACAGATTTGGACAAAATTAGGCACACAGATAGTTTATAGCGTGGATTAAAACATAAGATACTTATTATCCCGGCCAAAGATTCCCCAGGAATTTTCCGATTCTCCACGCGTAGGCTGGAATCTAGTATGATACCTTATAAACAAGCAGAAGGCTAACGAATGTTCTCACAAAAATCCGGATAACTTTTGCTAAAGGAACCTAATTACTGAAAGAATTTACCGTTAAGTTGTTTCATTTCTTAGAAAATCTATCTATACTCTCGGCGTAAAAGCTAATTGAATGAAAGTAATATGGAAATGAAGTACCTACCTAAAAGGTCATTGACTTTAATTCAAAGAACTAATGAAATTATTAAAGCTTTTATTTTTGTTGTAGAAGAATGTCCTACGGTGGGGTGTTGATGGATAGATCTTCTAAAAGTTCAGGTCGTTTCGTTATCCATTTGTGAAATAAAAAATTGCCGATTTCATTCTTACACACGGAGGCTCTCATATCTTCTGATTATGTTAAAGATGCTTTGGTTACTTGTTATTATTTCGAATTATAATCATGACGGCCCACTATCAGCAATAAAAATATTTCTGACTAGCGGCCACCCGCGACTTCGTCTGCGTGGAAAGTTTTTTTTTGCTATCCCTCGGGAACAATACTTTTTTCGGGATGAAAGGTACCATATGTCCGTCTCTGTTCCCCTGACAATGTGTATGCAAAATTTCATGATGATCGGTTCAGTAGTTAAGACGTGAAGGCGTAACAAACAAACAAATAAACAAACAAACAAACGGACGTTCGCATTTATAATATTAGTAAGGATTTTCTTTCCTGAACGTCAAAAATGAAGTAAATGAAGTTACCCTTGACTTCGTAACTTCGTCATAAAAAACTACCTAGAAGTTGTTGTAACCGCTATTCACCCGCATCCGCATAGCACCCTTAAGGGCGCACCGAGCCTCCGTTGGCGCCGCCAATCAAGAACTACGTTTATTAAAATTCTGAAAAATATAAAACTAGGTAGTATTTGCTATCAACTATTTTTGATTGCGTTTTTTTCTGGTTTAATTATGTTTGTGTAGTTACAATCTGGATTAACGCTTAAAGCGGCCACTTTAGGCGCTAATCCAGATTGTAACTACACGAATACATTTAAACTAACGCTAGAAACATACTATTGTGTTGTGTTGTGTCGACACGACACACTGTAGTAATGTGTTTCTAACCATACTAAATGTATGAAACCGATACGCGACAGATAGCGACACGACACAACACAACACAATAGTATGTTTCTAGCTTTCGAATTAGCGCTTACAAAAATAGATTAAAACTAATACTAGTTTTTATATTTTTCAGAATTTGAATAAACAAAGTTATTTCATTGTAATGATTTTTCTTGATTGGCGGCGCTAGTGAAAACACGATACACCCTTAACGGCATAATGCCAGAAACGATTACTGACACGCGCCTGGGAGTCAGGTCACGCTTCCATACTCATCAGACAGATATAAGTAATATAATTAAATAATTCATTAGATGAAGTCAAGAAACTTTGAGGAAAATCGATATGTCGAATAGCGGATAAGTAGGAAGTGCATCACTTACTTAGGGTTGCCATCTTTTTTTGGACAGAAAAAAAGTACATTGCATGGTAATAAAATATTATTTATTTTTGCCTTTAAAAACATTATTTTTATTACTTTTGGCAATATTTTAAACAAACTATGTGAAACAGAGTATTTTCACGTACTTTATTTTCCTCATAAAGTATAAAGTCACAGTTTAACAAAATAAAGTTCAATTACCCCGAAATAAAGTATACGTACAACGTGTTACGAAATAACCCCCAATCTGAAATCGGGAAAAAAATCAGCTGTTTCATACAACAATTAATAAGGAAAATATACATACATCAACTTTGTCTAGGGATACAGGTGTTATTTTCATACAAACGAGGTAACTTTGAAGCCTTGGTTTTCTACCAGGAATGTACCGTGCTGTAATCTGATGATGGCCATCCAGGGACTGAATGGAGTAGATTCAGATCGCTATACACACCCAACTGATCTAATCAGCATTCTAAAAGATTAATGGGTCAGAGTTCTCGGTTTGAGGATTTCCATACATTTTCATGCTATTTTCGCGGTTTTTTTAAACATGTCCATTACATTTTTAAAATGCTGGTCAGATCAGTTGGGTGTGTATAGCGATCTGAATCTCTTCCATTTACTCTCTGGATAGCCGTCATCAGATCACAGCACAGTATATCCCTGGCAGGAAACCAAGGCTTCAAAGTTACCTCGTTTGTATGAAAATAGCACCTGTATCCCTAGACAAAGTTGATGTGTGTATATGAAACAGCTTTTTTTTTTATTTATTTATAAATCTTTATTGCACAAATACATAAAATAAGGTACAAATGGTACAATTGATGCTAGGAGCATTCTCCACCAGTCTCGATTTCAGGGTTGGTCCGATAGTAAAAGTTGTTCAGTTTGATGGTCCCTATCTACCATATTCGGCATTAGGGGTATTTTTGTAACATGTTGTATACTCTATTAAAATGGGTGGCAGGTATGGCACTGGCAACCTACACGTAATGGCAGAACGCGTCGTGCGGCAGTACGGTCATCATCATCATCATCATATCAGCCGCACGACACCCACTACTGGGTATAAGCCTCCCCTAAGGATCTCCACGACGATCGGTCCTGCGCTGCCCGCATCCATCCGGCGACCTTCACTAGATCGTCGGTCCACCTTGTCGGGGGCCTACCCACGGAGCGTCGTCCGGTGCGCGGTCACCATTCCAGAACCTTTCCGCCCCAACGGCTATCAGTTCTTCTCGCTATGTGTTCCGCCCATTGCCACTTCAGCTGAGTGCAGTACGGTCGGTACTTCCTAAATACTTGTAGTCCAATAAAACTAGCTTTATCTGGACATAAATAATAAACTCGTTGTTTTTATTAGTTTATCGGATATTTATATTGAGTGTCAAATATTTAATTAGATATGTGATGTAAGAAATCCAGGGTGGTAACAATTTCATACAAAAATCATGAGATTTCGTACATTACCTAGCTTTTTCCTAAAAGCAAAATAGTTAACCAAATACCTTGTTAGTATAATTTTATGGTACATTAAAATGCTATCACCTAATAGCAAAATTAAACTAAATCCAATTTCGCATGTTCGTCGTACCATTCAGTATGACTTATTAAATTACAGTTACATATAATTTTTGGTAAAATAAGCCAAAATATCTGCCACTTACTGAACCTTGTTTATTAACAATAGTTCCGATTGATCAATTAGTTTAATTTTGATTTATTTACCTGAAATGCAAGCGTCATAGCATAATACATGTACATTTACTAAGTTATTTCTTATGCTGTAATAATGACATCAAAATTTGTTGAAAATTTAGTTGTTATTTTTTTAAGGTTTATGCGAAGTTTCGAAATGTTTAATTCCTTTTATTTTAACTAACACTAATTTATGACATAGAAAAAGAAAATTTCATTTATCTAATTATGTCCAGACTCCAGATAAAGCTAGTTTTATTTGACTATTGCGGAAACTGCTAGTAGTTCAATAAAATTTGATTGGATTTAACCATAACTCAGATGAACATATTAAGTCATAGGAGATCGATGGCGCAGTGGTTTAGTTCCTGGCCCTGCGATTGCATTCAATAGTGGAAAGTAATAGTGTAGAAAGTGTTTTTATACTGGGAGATTTCAATGCTCATCCAGGTACCAGATTTTCAAGTGAGTTGCTTACTGTTTCTTCAGATCAGTTATGGTCTTGTGTAGATATGGAACTTCTGCCAATGGATACTTATACATTTGTAAGCTCTGCTAACGGCTCCTTAAGGTGGCTGGATCACTGTGTTGTGACTGATGCGGCTAGAGTCTTAGTAACTAACGCCTATGTTCGTTATGGAGTATATTGGTCCGATCATATTCCATTGTTGATAGAGTGCAATATTAATTTAATAAAACCAAAGGTCGTGACACCACCTATAGGTCATAGTAAAGCTTTTTGGGGTGAAAGGGATGACCAACAAATTGACCAATACTTTGCCTATTGTAACTCAAAATTACGTCAGATTGATTTTCCTTCCGAATGCTGTAACTGTGCTAATAAAATGTGTAATAATTCTGAACACTTTGTAATATTAGATAATATGTATCGCGAGTTAGTTTGTATTTTTAAAGAAGGGGCGAAACGCTCGTGTATTAAATCGTCTAGTAATCATAAACATAGAAAATACTTACCAGGTTGGAACATGCATGTTCGCGATGCTCATTGTGAGGCTCGGTTACATTATAAAAATTGGATTTTGTATGGTCGTCCTAAGTCAGGTTATTTATATGATAAAATGTGCAATTCAAGAAATTATTTTAAAAATAAATTAAAATTTATACAAGATAATAAAGAGCAAATAAAAATGAACAAGATAGCTCAGTGCCACTCAAACAAACAGTTTAATAAATTTTGGAAAGCTACTAATAGCTTAAACCATAAAGCGAGCCTCCCAGTGAGTGTGGCGGGTATGCACACACCTACAGAAATAGCTAATGCATTTCGTAGGCACTTTCAGGTTGAACCACCAGTCGTCGCTATGTTTGGACAGATGAGCAATGCTGAGGCCATCAGTACCGGTAACCCCACAGTAACCAGTTTCTCGGCTAAGTCTGTTGCGGGCATTATTAAACATATGGTAAGGGGGAAATCACCCGGCTATGATGGCCTGAGCATTGAACATTTGAAGTATGCAGGTGGCCATGCTCCTCGAGTGCTTGCAATGTTTTATAGTTTATGCATAAGTCACAGTTACTTACCTGCGGACTTGACAAGAACTTTGGTGGTACCTATTATAAAGAATAAAACGGGCGATGCTTCCGACATTTCTAATTATAGGCCAATTTCACTAGCTACGATTATGGCTAAAGTATTGGACAGTCTGCTTGACAAAATATTGGCTAATCACATTGAATTAAATGACAACCAGTTTGGTTTTAGACCAGGTCTATCGACTGAAAGTGCCATCTTGTCCCTTAAGCAGACTGTTCACTACTACACATCTAGGAAGACCCCGGTATTTGCTACTTTTTTAGACTTGTCTAGGGCTTTTGACGTAGTAAATTATGATAAGTTATGGCAAAAGCTGTCTTGTGAGACTGATGTACCTCAGGAGATTGTAGCAATATTTAAGTTTTGGTATGGTAGTCAGACAAATACTGTTAAGTGGGCTGGATGTCATTCTGATGAGTTTGGGCTACAATGTGGTGTGAGACAGGGTGGTTTAAGTTCCCCTCGATTGTTTAACCTTTATATTAACCAGCTGATAGGTCGACTCAACGGCGCCAACGTCGGCTGTTACATAGACGGCGTTTGTACGAATAATATCAGTTACGCTGATGATATGGTTCTGTTGAGTCCATCTATCGGTGGGTTAAGGAAGCTCCTGTCAATATGTGAGTGTTACGCAGTGGATCATGGACTTAAGTACAACACCAGTAAAAGTGAGTGGATTCTGTTTAAGTCAGGTACGCTTAACTATACTAATCTTCCCGAAATAACACTTTGCGGGAAGCATCTGAAGCGGGTTCAGAGTTTTAAGTACTTGGGCCACTGGGTCACAGAAGACTCTGATGATAATTTGGACATCGAGAGGGAGCGTAGGTCGCTGGCTGTTCGCTGCAATATGTTGGCCCGCAGATTTGCACGGTGTACCAGGCCAGTCAAAGTAACGCTTTTTAAAGCATACTGCCAATCTTTTTATACGTGCAGTCTGTGGGTTACCAACACGCGGCGGGCATTCGGCGATCTAAGAGTCCAATACAATAATGCCTTGAGGGTGCTATTGGGGCTGCCGTGGCGATGCAGCGCCTCCAACATGTTTGCAGAAGCTCATGTTGACGGCTTCCATGCGATAGTGAGGAAACGGTGCGCCTCCGCGCTGTCTCGGTTGTGTGGTAGCAATAGCGGCATCCTTAAGGTATTTGTTGACAGATGGGACATGCCTCTGATCCAAAGATGGGTTCATGCTCACACTGTGACAAACACGATGCTTTAATATTCATGTAATATTTTGATTTAATTTAATTTGATTGAATTTAATTTGATTCTTATTATACATGCTATTGATTTGTATTAATTAATGTAATTTACTAATACTAGTCTTAAGATATTGTTACTAACATTTTTATGGGCCTTGCCTGAAATAAATTATTTGAATTGAATTGAATTGCGGAGGTTAAGCAACTTTCGCAAGGGTCGGTCATGGGATGGGTGACCAAAAATTTTTTCTTGAACACCTCTGTGCTTCGGAAGGCACGTTAAGCCGTTGGTTTAGGCTGCATTTGTAGTCGTTAGCACCCACTAATCCGCATTGGGCCCGCGTAGAGTGTTATGGCCCATCCTTCTTATCCACCCATAAGAAAGGCCTGTGCCCCAGCCTTGGGGTCATTAAAAATGACTGATATCGCCAGAATCAACCAGAGTTTTTATGTAAAACTGATGGTATACTTTTTAATACCCTTGAACTAATTTTTCAGCATAAAGCAGAAATGATGGTGTTGGTATTGGTACAAACTTATGATACGGTAAGTAGAATAATAACACAGAAAAACATGAGTTGGATTTTCCCCATAAAAATATGATTATGAATTGAAGGAAGATTTAAATAGGTATTATGTATCCAATCTATAGTAATATAATAAGTCAGTAGTGATTATTTCCTCTATGATAATAAGTATATGACTTATTATCTTTTATATCTCTATGATTCTAATACGCCTATCGAATTTACGGTTATATTATTATTATTATTTGGCTTTGAAATTTTCCAGTTTGGAGCGAATAACCTTTGGGTTTATTTATGAAAGTAACATTCCCTACGCAAAGCGGTATTCATATATTATACAAAAAGTAATCCATATTAAATATTATAAATGTGAAAGTATCTTCGTCTGTCTGTCTGTTACTTTTTAACGCCGGAAACACTGAACTAATTTTTTTTTTTTGTATAGAGATAGATTGGACCACAGGGAAGGACATTGCTATCTTTCAAACTAAAAATTGAAATGAAAGGTAATGAAACTTTTTCTTTCGTTCTACACATATATCGAAATAAATAAATACCTACGTATGTTTCTTCCTCTTTAATAGCCATAATCAGCTCAGCTATATGTTTTATTTTTAACCATAAGTATCTTAAAAAATATAGAACATTTATATATATGGGAAATCGCAAAATCAAAATTACATTTTAATGTGTTTCAAGATCACAAGATTCATAACTTCTCAGAATTAATACATTGTGTCATTGATAAATCCTAGAAAAATAGGTTCCTACCTACTAATACATATTCCTTTCTAAGAATTGTCAATTAATATACAACGTGTAAATGAATTAACGCAAAATGAGAAATCCGTTTCTTCGGACCATCAACCTGAACAACTTTTACTATGGGACCAACTCTGAAATCGCGAAAAAAAATCAGCTGTTTCATATAAAAAATTATAACGAAACATAAAAATGTATGAAACAGCAGATATTTTTTCGCGATTTCAGAGTTGGTCCCATAGTAAAAGTTGTTCAGTTTGATGGTCCAAAGAAACGGTTTTCTCATTTCGCGTTAATTCATTAACAAGTTGTATTTTGTACATTTGTAGTCATTGATAAAAGCTATTACCAAAACAAATTGTGTTACGTTGCGTCTTCTTCAAAAACTGGGGCCTTACCGTTTCAATAAAAAAAAACAAAATAGACAATTAATTATGGACATTTATTTAATAAAATATACAAAGGTCTTATAATTAAATAATTAACCACAGATTCTAATAACTATAATTCACATTAATTATAACTTATTCAAATATGCCACCCCAGGTCATACCAGGCGCAAAGGTCCCCATAACACTGACGGCATTGCCGCGCTGAATGGCGATTGACAACCTTTGCGCCAAGTAGGATCCAGAGCGGGCGTCGCATCGCCTCTCACGTAGGCGGTGACCCCACTCCTTGATAAAGGCTACTGCCTCCGATCCCCAACATCCCTTTGCCTCAAACGCGAGTGGAGTCGAAAATATAATTAGAGGCCAGAGCCGCATATTTACTTATTAACAGCTTATTAACAGCTGCGGTTTCAGCAGCAGCGCCGGCTGACCGCACCGTGCGGCCCAGGGGCCGTACCGGCTAACGAATCGAGTTTCGGAAAATTTGCCGAGTTTCAAATTAAAACAGATAAATCGAAGTATGGAATTACTTATTATACTATTTGTTGAAGTTATTTGGAAGATATTGATGTTTGTGTGACCTCATGAATTAGGGTTCACCATTTTGGCCCAATTGGGGCTCGATTTATCTGTTTAAATTTGAAACCCGAGAGACTTTTCGATGTTCGATGCGTTAGCCGGTACGGCCCCTGGTGTGAGGCGGCGAAGGTGCTGGCGCACGTGGCATCCCACAACAGGCATTTCCCCTTCTGCCACGGCACCAAGGTTAGCCCGTCCGGTCTTTTATCGTCCGATCGGCTAAGACCCGGCGGCTCCAGCACGCACGGTATATTGGCAGAAATGAGTGCCCTGCGGACTATGTCATTTAAAGCGTGGTGTCGAGGGAATCTGCCCGAGCATCGACAACAACTCAAAGCGTGATGGCCACTTGCTTCCATCACCATGGATCCACAGATGCATAAATAAGGTTGACAAACATCGCAACCCAGAAGAAGAGCCACCGCCACACGCACGACAATTAATTTGATTTTGTAATATACAATACAATGCCATTGTAATAATACGTTACTAAATAGGGCCCTGGGCCCTATTTAATAAACGTGACAATTTGTCACCTGTCATGACAGTTTTAAAAATTAGGACCCTATAGTTTATGGTTCCCTAGAAATTTCCCCGATTGTTCACGCGGACGATGTCACGGGCTGAAGCTAGCTAGCTATAAAATCAGCTATCTAATGGAGAAGTCAATTAATATCAATCGATCACCGCATGCGCACTACAACTCGTGCCGGCAATTAAATGTTATCTAAACCTTGTGAGGGCAAATAATGAACTCTGCGCATCGGGGAATTTGCTTGGACTGTTTTGATTTTTTCAGCATTTTATGCGTTATACTTAGGTAGGTAACTAGGTACTCAAGATAACTAAACAAGATGCACACTTTAAACTTAACTATATCATAAGTAACCTGAGGCCGTACTCTAAGCTCTTTATAGCAACATCAAAGTGATGTTGTGATAGAGACGGAGCTTTATATCGCGTATAGCAGGGGTGGCCAACAAGTCGATCGCGATCGACCAGTCGATCTCTGGAGACAGTGCAGTCGATCGCGAGAGACATAACAGTACCTAAAACAACAAAGCGGTGCGGTAGGCGGGTGCAATGGTTTTGTAATGAAAAATACCCCAATAAAATTAAAATGCTTTAAGTCGATCTTAATAGGCCAGGAAATTTTAAAGTAGATCGCAGCCCTATACAAGTTGGCCACCCCTGGCATATAGCGCCATCTCAATCACATATTTTCGATATTACTTTTGACAGTTGTAGCAGCTGATTTTTTGTTGATATAAATAAAGGTATAGGTAGGTATATTCGAAAACTAACGACCTCCACGTGAAACTAACGACCTCTCGATTCACGTGGTATTTAAAAAAAAACTTAGTACTCGCCTAAATTATAAAAAGAATTGATTTGCCAGTCAGTCAATTTCTAATTTTATAAAAAAAATGAAACGTGTACTTAAATTAAATCTGTTATTAAATAACTTTTTCTTTATTTGTCTCTGAACCTAGCATGACGCAGCTTATTTTGTATTGTAAATGTTTCAATTATTTATTTTTAATAATAATAGGTAGGTTTAATATAAAAAGTTAGGTCAGATATACAGGTAACCCTTATTGAACTGCCAAAATCTAATTTAAACCACAGAATAGATATAAGTTGTTCAAACTCATTGAAGAGTGTAGAATTATAATACAAAATAGCTCATTTCGCTGATCATACAAGTTCTGTAATAGTCTAAGCGGTCAAGGGATTTTTGGTAACGATCAAGGAAAAGGTTAGATTCATTTTCATGGGTTGTAGAGTGGTCGCCTAATGTGAATGATGTTGGTCTGCCTGCTCTCAGTGGTTGCAACTTCGAGTTATAGCGCTTACAAGAGGCATCATTGTTACGAAAAAAAAAACGATCAGAGAAATGGTCAGTTTTAGTATATATTCAAAGTATGTCGTCTCTGCAGATGAAACAAGTTGGTCTGCCGGCTCATAGTGGTTGCATTTCTGAGCTATGACGTGCGCAAGTCACGTCATTGTTACGAAAAAAAAACGATAAGGGAAATGGTCAGTTTTAGTACCTATTCAAAGTATAGTATCTCCACGGGTAAAACAAGTTGGTCTGCCGGCTCTCAGTGGTTGTATTTCAGAACTATCATTGTGTACGCAAGACGCTTATTTGTAGAAAAAGCCTAAGAAATCTTTAAAAAACGGGATAATAGGTGAATTTTTTAAGTCCACGCCGGCTGCTTGCGTATCTGTGCCTGTATGAGTCCCCTCCCTACCTTAAGGCATTCTACACTCGCGCACAAAAAGTCCCAAACCTCCCGCGAAGCATAGTTTGGAACCGATTTGAATCGAATCCACACACCCACGGATTGAGAGGTCTTTATGCTTGTGCCACCGCGCGACCCCCCATCCCCCCACGTCCGGCTTTAGCGTCAGTAGAGTTGTTCGATTCGGGTGTCTTGTATCGATATTCCGGATCGCAATGGATCGTAATTTACTGTATCGATCCAGATTATAGAATCTGGATCGATAGGCATCGGCTACACGCTCAGTAAATTAGTAACATAATATTTAATCATAATGTAGGTAATAAGTTTATGTAAAATTGTTATTCGCTTACAAATATTTTTCAAACTGTTAATTAATACAATACAATAACAGGGTAATCTTGGTTTCAATAATTTTTACTTAAATGCGAGGATATTAAGGTTCAAAATAAATTAGAGATTTTTGACAGTTTTGCGAGGTCTGAAGCGGTATTGACTGTGTCTTTCTATTGTACTTATGTGTAGAATTAAATTTAACAGGCGTAGGTTTATCAGAATTTCAGTTCGATTGTTATAAAATTTGTTGTTTGGTTGGTGTATGTATAATTTTAGAATTTTGAGAATTTAGCATTCATTATGCTATTTTTTCTTTGCGATTTAGTAAACTAATGATTTAGTATGGTGTAGTTATACTTTAATTTAGACACAAAATATATTGTAACAGTACCTACTTATTAGGTTCGATTGTTTCTTTTGTTTGTTCGGTTTCTAAGTTATAATTATAATGGAAACCTGTTATTGGCCTTATTTGTAAAATTATTTCTAGCGTAAATATTTTATGTAACGCTGTTGGTTTCGTGAAATAAATAAAATAAAAATAAAATAAATACTGTGGTCCAGCGCCATAGAGTAAATTTTAACCATGGAAAGTAAAATATTAGTAAAATATTGAACAAATTACTTTCCATGGTTAAAATTTACTCTATGGCGATGGATCACAGTTGTCTAAGCGGTCACGGGATTTTTGGTAATGATCAAGGAAAAGGTTAGATGCAATTTCATGGGTTATAGAGTGGTCCCCTAATGTGAATGATGTTGGTCTGCCTGCTCTCAGTGGTTGCAACTTCGAGTTACAGCGATTATAAGAGGCTTCATTGTTACGAAAAAAAACGATCGGAGAAATGGTCAGTTTTAGTACCTATTCGAAGTATGGCGTCTCCGTAGCTGAAATGATGTGGTCTGCCGGCTCTCAGTGGTTGCATTTAAGAGCTATGACGCACGCAAGTTACAACTATTTTTTTTTTCGTTAAGTTGTATATTTAAAAATACTAAACGATAGAGCTTTTTATTATAATGAAAAAATGTTTTAAGCCATTTTGGTCTAAAATGAATAGATTGGTCGGAAAAAAATATTTTGTTTTTTTTATATGGAGTGAGATAGATATTCAAGGTGCTCTTATGGCCAATTTCCAATTTTTTTCTGCCTCGAAACTACTTCTGCGTCAATATTTCAAACGTTCAAAATAATCATACACTATCAACGTGCGCTCAAAATTGTACATTTACACAGCTTGGATTTCAAAACTGTATAAAATCGTATTTTTTAGTAGAAACAGATTTTTTGTCATCCTTTATTATTTTCTCATCAATTTTAACACTAGAAAAGCCAACAAAACGTTCAGTTAAGGTATATTATACAATTGTTTTTACCATAATTACAACGCAACTAAAATATAAAGCTAAAATGTTCTCAACAAAAAACTATAAATATCTGAGTTGTAATTGTTTCATTAATTGTTTTGACCTGACCAAATTCCTAACGAACTCTTAAGAGGTATTGCGGAAGAGATGGGGCCAATACTGGCTAAAGTCTTCAACGACACACTACGCACGGTTGTTATAGCTAGACAATGGGCAGAGTCACACATAATACTCTTACATAAGAAAGGATCAAGGAAGGACATAGGAAACTAAAAGCCTATTTCACTGATTTCAAACTTTTACTACTTTATTTTATTTATTTATTTAAAAGAAAATTAACTTTTTATTACCACATGTAACATGACTTAACTAATATTAAAGGAATAGACTACCTAATACAATTAAAATTAAATAAAGATTACTAAAATTTACAGGGCTTTGTACACATATAGCTTCTTAACTAGCGACATACAATAAGACCCAATGTATAATGTTAAATATGTATATGGATAATTAGAAAAACAATTTTTCATACAAACAAGGTAACTTTGATGCGTTGATCGTTTCGCTCGCAAGCAGGGACCGGAAAACCTCTTTTTTGGTTAACCCAATTGATAGGAAAACCCTCATAAAAAACTTACCAAGTGATAGGGTTTCCCTTTCGATAAGGTTAGTCGACGTTATGCTTACCGTATTGATAGGGTTTTTGAAAACAAGTCTATGAAATACCCAATCAAAAACCCTTTTAACGGTAAGTGGTTCATGAAATACCCAATCAAAACTCCTTTAATGGTTAGCGGTTCTGGTCGGCCCAGGTGGAACTAGGTATAAATTGCTTAACACGTTTTAAAACCCCTTCATAAAGCCTTCACAGGGTTTCCCCGATAGGGTTTACGTATTCGGTAAGTGGTTACTTGGGTTACCCTTTCGATAGGGTTACCGTATTGATAGGGTTTTTGAAAACAAGTCTATGAAATACCGAATCAAAAACCCCTTTAACGGAAAGCGGTTCCGGTCCTTGCTCGCAAGTTCGACGACTTCCAACCTCCCAAACAAGCCGGGTTAAGAAAAGGCTTTAGTACCATAGACCACATCTATTAAATCTGCTACTATGCTTGGCGTTCGTGGACTATGAGAAAGCCTTTGATTTGATTGAAACCTGGGCGGTGCTGCAGTCTCTCCAATGTTGCCAAGTGGACTACAGGTATATCGAGGTGTTGTGGTACTTATACGAAAATGCCACCATGTTGATCCGAGTACAGAACCAGAGCACAAATACACACACGTATCCAACTGCAGCGAGATGTGAGACAGGGAGATGCTATTTCCCCGAAACTATTCACAGCTGCGTTGGAGGATATCTTTAAACTCTTAGACTGGAAAGGACTCAGAATCAAGATTAATGGCCAGTACCTAACACACCTGCGTTTTGCCGATTATATAGTTCTTATGGCTGAAACCTTGGAAGACCTGAACACAATGCCCGAAGATCTCCGTTAGTACTTCCCAAAGAGTGGCTCTCAGAATGAACAGTTATATAAGACGAAAATCATATAGAATGTCCATGTTGTGCCCACTCCAGTTCATGTTGGGAAAACTAGGAGTCGTTGTCCATTACGTATAAGTACCTAGGACAGGCAGTCCAGTTAAGTAAGTCCAACTACGGGAAAGAGTTCTCTCGTCGAATCAAACTCAGATTGGTAGCATTCGGGCAGCTTCGAAAATATCTTTCCGTCCGATTTACCTCAGTGTCTAAAGACGAAAGTCTATGACCAGTGTGTGTTGCCAGTGATGACTTTGGCAGTGAAACGTGGCCGCAAACTATGGATCTCATAAAGAGGCTCAGGGTCACTCAGCGTGCAAAGGAGAGAGTGATACTCGGCGTTTTTCTGCGTGAACGAATCAGAAACGAGGAGATACGCAGGAAAACTAAAGTAATCAACATCGCTTGAAGGATTGCTCAGTTGAAGTGGCAGTTAGCTGGACACATAGCGAAAAGAACCGATGGCCGTTGGGGGGGGGAAGGTTCTGGAATGGCGACCGCGGACCGGACGACGCTCCGTGGGTAGGCCACCGACAAGGTGGACCGACGATCTGGTGAAGGTCGCGGGAAACCGCTGGATGCGAGCAGTGCAGGACCGATCGTCTTGGAGATCCTTGGAGGTGGCCTATACCCAGCAGTGGGTGTCGTGTGGCTGATATGATGATACATCCAAGTGATCTGATCAGCATTTTAAGAGCTTTATGTACCAAAGTTCTCAGTTTTAGGATTTCCATACCTTTTAATGGTACTTATGTTTTTTCTGCACTTATCGAAACAGGTCTTACAATCCTGATAGCTCAGTTGTGTGTATATTGCGATCTGGATCTCCTTTATTTACTCTCTTGATAGCCGTCTTTAAATCACAGCTTGATCAATCCCTGGCGGATGATGTATGAAAATTAATTAACTGGTGCTTCTTATTATCTATCGCATAATAAAATATTGATGATTATAGTTTCTGCTTGTTTCTATCAATGTTCATAAATACAATTTTGATCTAAATATATCTTCAAAATCTTTACTTTTGTGATGAATTACTTATAAACGAGCCTTATTTTATTTTTAGTAAAGCAAATACAAAGGTTTTTAAAAATCATAATACAATTTAGTTTCTATCGTTATAATTTTAAAAACTTCATTTATTTGAATTTTATATTAATCATTGATCTGAATTACCCTTTTCTCTTTTTTCTTTTTCCTTGTAAAATAACAATACAATTTTAGTTTGTAATAACCCGCCTGGGCCTTACTTAACATCCCGCTGCATTTTGTTATTTCGGTTTTATTTGATTTATTATGGTAAAAAAGTCATCCACAGTAATAATAGTGACCAAAAGTTTTGTTGGCTTTTATTGTGTTTTAATTGATGAGAAAGTAATAAATAACGACAAAACAGACAGTTTTAACTTAAAAAATACGATTTGATACTGTTTCGAAATCCAATATGTATTAAACGGACAATTATGGGCACGCGTTGATAGTGTAGGATTATTTAAATGATTAAAATAACAATAAAACATTGACGCAGAAGTAGTTTTGAGGCAGAAACAATTAGGAATAGGCCGTAAGAGCACATTGAATATCTCACTCCATAAAAAAAAAAACAAAATTATTTTTTTCCGACTAAACTATTCATTTTAGACAAATATGGCTTAAGACATTTTTTCATCAGAATAATGAGTTCTATCGATTAGTATTAAAAAATACAATTTGACGAAAAAAATATTTTGTTGCAACTTGCGCGCGTCATAGCTCTGAAATGCAACTACTGAGAGCCGGCAGACCGCATCATTTCAGCCACGGAGACGCCATACTTTGAATAGGTACTAAAACTGACCATTTCCCTTATCGTTTTTTTTTCGTAACAATGACGTGACTTGCGCACGTCATAGCTCAGAAATGCAACCACTATGAGCCGGCAGACCAACTTGTTTCATCTGCAGAGACGACATACTTTGAATATATACTAAAACTGACCATTTCTCTGATCGTTTTTTTTTTCGTAACAATGATGCCTCTTGTAAGCGCTATAACTCGAAGTTGCAACCACTGAGAGCAGGCAGACCAACATCATTCACATTAGGGGACCACTCTACAACCCATGAAAATGATCTGACCTTTTCCTTGATCGTTACCAAAAATCCCATGACCGCTCAGTCTATAACAATTTACTAAACTTTGTTCATTTTGCTACGTATATGATAACATCATTATATTCAAGCAAAGTTGAAAACAAAGAGAGATATTACAGCCTTTAAGTATTCGTTGTTGCCATAAATAATGTAATAATAATAAGTGTAATATTAAAAACATACCTAAATTATTATTTTTTTTTTCTTATTTTAATCGCGATGATGTAGGTACCTAGCTATCAACAGTGAAGACTATATAAATGCTCTAAAATTAACATAGCTGGACCCCTCAAAGGAATTTAATTTAAGTAAGTAACATCTTTTTAAAAAAACAAAGATTTTAATTGGCCGACAAAATTCAATTTCAAGCTGTAATAGTGGACTTCAAAAGATATCATTTTACTTTAATAAATAATTCTTTCTTGCTGAGTTTTTCTTAATTAAAAGAACTGTTTTTACTGTAATCATTGTACCTTTGTAAACAATTAAAGACTACGAATCGATCTACGGATTTGACTACGAAACACGTATTCGTCTACGAATCACGCTCTGAATTGACTACGGGTAGTATTATTATTTATTCTGTGCTACGGGCTAGACTAGATCTACGAGAGGGTCGTAGCGAAGTCAGAAAGTATTTTGTGAATCACTTCGACCACGGTTATAAGAGCCATGTCTGGAGAAAATAAATTAAGATTAAACAAAAAACGATTGTAAGAAAAGTCCAGAAGGATACTTTAGGACAATAACCTTGGAAAGTGGCCTACTTATATCTTATCATGTTATACCAAGTTCCTGAAGTAAATAAAAAGTTCTTTGAGACATTGAAACGGATAAGGGTTGGCAGATACTGTGTTTACGTCTGCGACCATGGAGTTAGTACCTAATGACTATAATCAATCACAAAATAAACACACAAACTTTTTATTTTGTGCTATAATGGGGTGATTTGAGGTAGAGTGGGGAGCAGGGGGCGTCCCCCTACCGCTACTTCTGACTTTCCTTAATTAATGAAATCGCGGATCTGTGGCACAGTTAATTCGTCATTTGTCCAGATAAGTATATTGCCAAAACCAAATATATCACCTAGACCAAATAATGACCCCTAAATTGTGGTAGGACCCGGCAGATCCTCATTTCTAGTGGCAAGATAAAGTTATGAATAAAGTTTCATTATATTTTGCCGACAAATTGTCATATTAAGTCTTACTTTACCTGTAGGTACTACGCTTGTACTACGTTTTTACTATCACTTTTAATAAGACAACATGTAAGCTTGTTTTCCATTGTAATATTATGCTTCAGTTTATAAGTAATTTCCCCCGAAAATGTTGGTTGGGGAAATACTGCAATCTCTTTTCCTCAAGTTTCTAATTATTACCTATGCGAAGTCCATGTTAAGATAATTAGCAAATAGTCTTACGACCCTGGTTATCTGTCGGTTACCTCGATAACGGTTAAGCCCCTTGTATGTTTTTGTTTTAAGGAAAACTTACAAATATACTTTGTAAGGTTGAGTTCAAGGCATCTAAGTTATGTTAGGCAAAAAAGCGCTTCAGTTAAAAATTACTGAGTTTTACAAAACTAGTAAGTAGCTTTCGAGTTTGGTGCTTAATAGGGAATGTCTGAAACATAGCAATAGAATCTCAAAGAACAACAACGTCAATAAACAGGTGATCCGAAAAACGAATGCATACATTTTATATGAGATACGTAAAATATGGCTTAGATACATAAAATATGACTATATATGGCAAAGGAAATTATAAAACTATGTTCCATACTGTTTTCTTCGTCGATAAACGAATAAATGTAGCGAAATTTGGTTTTAGAGAAATGTGTGGCAATATCTTATTTACCTGTGAAAAGTGTGATTACTTGGATTGTTTCTTTTTGTCACATCACAATTACTTAGAGCACAAGACACCATGGCTCCACGATACCTTTATTTTAAATTCTAATTAGGATTATCAAATATTTTAAGCAAATCGTGATTGCTTCTTTGTAAGGCGGGCCGCTTAGGGCCTCCAACTGTAAAAAATATTGGCACATGTCACTTGATCCTATTTGTCTCTTTTTTACATAGACCGTGTCCGTATGATGTTACCTTCTCTTTTCCACGCTCTGTTGGTCTTCTTGAGCGCAGCGAAAATTTTTCTATGTCTATGGTTGAAGAAATCAAATAAGCTACATATATTTATAGATAGGAATAAGCTCCCTTAGTCAGTTTGGCCAAAAATGCTTTCGTATGTCCTTCCTTCCTTCCTTTCGGATGTCCTTCCAGCTGTCCGTTTATTCTACAGGTCGCATTTCTCAACCGATTATCATGAAATTTTGTGAGCTGGTTCGATAATTATATGGAATTTTTCAGTCGAATCAGTTCTTCGAAATGGCGGAGATACTTATGTAAAAAAAAAACACATTTTAGCCGTTTCGAAAAATGATCAAAATGTGACAAAACTTTTTTGTTAGCGGTGTAAAGCTATTTTTTATTTATTATTCAAAAGTTCATCAATCAAAACATTTCTGTCTAATATTCGAAATTAGAAAATAAATAAGGTTGTGACTTTGTGACAGAACCTAGGACTGCGTATATTATTTGCACAGTATTGATACTTATTACTTGTTGAAAAAACTTATATCTATTCTGTATTATTTGTTTTTGAAAAACATACCATTTGAGCTTCTTTTTAACGCGACGTCTACAGCTCACGGAGCCACTAGTTAATAAAAAAACCGGCCAAGTGCGAGTCGGACTCGCGCACGAAGGGTTCCGTACCAAAAAACGGCAAAAAAAAAAATACGTTTGTTGTATGGGAGCCCCCCTTAAATATTTATTTTATTCTGTTTTTAGTATTTATTGTTATAGCGGCAACAGAAATACATCATCTGTGAAAATTTTAACTGTCTACTTGTTGTTGTTATTAATATCGAGCAAAAAACGTCAAAAAAAAACACGTTTGTTGTATGGGAGCCCCCCTTAAATATTTGTTTTATTCTGTTTTTAGTATTTGTTGTTATAGCGGCAACAGAAATACATCATCTGGGAAAATTTCAGCTATCTAGCTATCACGGTTCATGAGATATAGCCTGGTGACAGACAGACAGACAGACAGACAGACGGACAGCGGAGGCTTAGTAATAGGGTCCCGTTTTTACCCTTTGGGTACGGAACCCTAAAAAAGTTTCAGAATTAGCGGTTGCGTACAAAAAATCAAAAAAGATTAAATTACTTTGTCAAAGTCAAAGTCAAAGTCAAAAATAGCTTTATTCAAATAAACTTAATTAATAAGTACTTTTGAATCGTCTATATTTTCCTACCACCCGTTCAACACAAGTCTTCGAAAAAGTATGGGAGTAACAGCAGAATGGACATCATTTCTTAGCCGCCACCTAACGGCAATACGACACAGTATTTAAAAAAAGTTTCGACACAAAATGCCATAACTTTTTTTAAGAAAACCACGACATGTATTTGAGGCCGGTGGAAAACGAAATGACTTACATTTTTTTAAATTTTTTCACGCAACCAAAATATTTTAAACTTTTTTCTATTAATAAGGAGCTTATGCTCCTGCCTATAATAATATTCAGCGTATTCAGCCTATTTGATTTCATTTCAGACATTCCCCATTCATAGTTCCATTTTTATACAAAACTAAATTCACAAATGTTACCAATGCTATTCAATATTAAGTACTATAGTCTATAGTTGGACGTCAAATTTCGAAAAAGTAAAATATTATTTTCCTGTCTTATATACCTAATGGTTATTGAAATTCGGCATGCGGCATATAATTCTCAAGTGAATATGCTTCTTCTGTATAAAGAGTACACAGTTGAAACTTGGTAGGTAGGTGTATTCTGTTAACCGCTTAACGATTTTAACACAAAAATAAAAAAATAGAAGGTTAAGGAGGGGCTCCCCATACATAGAACTGATACTGAAAAAATTTTTTTTCTTCAAACCAATACGTGCGGGGTGTCTATAGATAGGTCTTTAAAAATGACATTGAGGTTTCAAAGACAATTTTTGCTCAAAGTCAACCGTTTGAAAGATATACACCGCCAAAGTGGTAAAATGTGTGTCCCCCCCCCCCTTTAACTTTTGAAATAAGAGAGTGAAAATCTAAAAAAAATATATGCTGTAGATCTTAATAAACACTTTCAACCAAAATTGGTTTGAACGACATACATTTTGTAGTTTTTGAGATATAGTACATTTTCCAAAACCGCAAATATAACTTTGTCATTCATACCAAAACTGTGAAAAACAAAGTTATTGTTGCAGACGAAAAATGATAGTGGTATTAAATATGGTATGGTATAAGGTAACTACGGAACCCTACGGCGCGTGGCCCGACACGCACTTTGCCGGTTTTTTTAATCAATATGGTGACTGTACGACGCAGCTTTCAAATCAAATGTGAAAAAAAAATCTTTATAAAAGGCCTTGATGAACACATTCCAAAACTGTATAACTTGTCACTACAATGTGCGAAATAAAATTTAATAAATTAACCCTTAAATGCATGATTACGTTATTTTGTCCCAAAAAATATATGTGATAGCAATCAAAACATTTCTACCCTATATACAGGAAAAAATAATTTAAAAAATCCTTATAATTTTTTATATTTATTTTTTGACCAAAATACTTTGTACCATTTTTGGTTGACCAAAATACCATCAGTGGTGTCTTTATATTTTTTTTTATTTATTTATATTTTCGTAGCCGTTCGTGCTACATTGTCATTTTCAGTCATGCATGACATGTTTTAGTTAGCCAGAGTTATTGAGTGTTTTATTGATGGCCCTTTTAGTTCAGTAGCGTTGTAACGTAATCATAAGTACATACACGTTCGCACGGCTACGGCTGCAGCGTGTTCAATTGCGCTTACGTATGCGTTTCCATGGGAAACAATATTTGTAATAAAATATCCCTTTTTACTTCAATAAAGACTTAACCGTTTTACCAAGAACATGTCTTTGATTTAACGACCCAAAAATAATAATATTACATGGCGAACCTGCCAGTTGCAAATTAAGTACAAAAGTTAATTTAATGAAGTAGTAAATTAAAGGGTCTTTAGCTCAAAAAAAATATCCAGTGTATCCAGTGCTAAAATTTGTCACTTCAAGAATCATGGGCAAAAATTATTCCAAGGAGGAGGTCGTAATTGCCCAGAACGCGAACGGCGCAGCAGCAGCTAATGCAGAAGTAGCAAAGGCAGAACACTCCAACCACGTAACCCAGTCTCTACTGATAGTAGCCGTTGTCCTCGTTTCCGCTGCTACTATTTTCTATCTGCTCAAAATGTGTCGCAAAAGCGCAATCAAGACCCTGAGGCGTGAGTTGAACGCCGTCTCGATGGACAACCTCGCCCGGCCCAATGTTTAGAAGAGCGGTTCCCAGGAAAATCCCGACCCCCATTGACTGTCTTGACCCTCATCGTTTGCCCCTTTATTTCGGTGCTAAAGTGTTCAGTGCGTCTGCACCAGGTGTGTGAAACAAGAGACAACTACAGTTATGTAAGTGCTAGTAATAAGTTCCAAATACTAATCAATTGTATTTCTTTTTTAGATTTTGTGTCGTTATATTTTTTATATGTGTCCTAATGTGTTAGTAGTTTATATTACTTAGGCATACATACATATTATGTCTATATCGGATTTGAAACAATTATATAATAGTTTGAAAGATATAAAAAACTATTTGACAAAAATAGGGCCAGTCCGAAGGCAGCAATCCGAAAGCGCAAAAGAAAAATTGTTTCTAGCAGAGAAGTTGTATAAACGATTAGAAAATATTTCATCCATTATTAAAATAAAAATAGAAAATTCTGAAATAAGCAGCGAAAGTTTGCAAAACATAAACAAGTTTATTCAAGATATCCAGTTCGTATTTCAACAAATATTGAACTTAATGTCCACTTCAGACGCAGAGTACCATTCGGGTTCAGAGGCAGAAAAACCCGAAATCATGGCTAAAGAAAATTTTGACATCAAAACGGCTTTAGCCTTATTACCTATAATGAATAATAAGGAGGACTTGACTATCCAATTAATAGACAACATCTCATTATACAGCGACTCGCTGAACGAAGCTGGCAACAAACAATTAATAAATTTCGTACTAAAAAGCCGACTATCGGCTAGCGCTAAATTAAGGTTAAAAAGTGAGTACAGTTCCGTAGAATCATTAATAACAGATAAGTATGCGTAAATTCCTTATCCAGAAAAAATCGGCTGTCGCAATACAGTCTCAATTATTTAGCGCCAAGCAAGGTCGTAGGAGTATTGAAAAATACGGTTCCGATTTAGAGGAACTATTTGTAAACTTGACTATATCTCAGGCTGATGGTGACACAAAGAAATATGACACCTTACGCCCGATTAACGAAAAAATCGCGATCGAACGATTTGCAGAAGGTTTGTCTGACCCACGGTTAAGTACAATAATAGCCTCCCGCGAGTTTAGTTCTCTCCCGGAAGCTATACAAACAGCCCTAGATAAAAAATTATCTACGACTAATCCCGAACTAGGGATAATGAACTTAGAACGCAACCCGAAACGCGTTTATAGTAGGGGTAATAGGCGTTATCCGAACACGATGAATAGGCCTCGCTATGTAGGCAATAATATCGCTCCTAGGCAGGGCTACCGTGTCAACCAATCCTATTTTAATAGGCCGCCGACGAATGCAACTCGGGGCAGAATTTTCAGAAGCTACCGTCGTCGAGGTCAAGGTAGTAGGTATTCGTACCCCGCCCGTGTCGCTCAGATACAGTCAGAGAACCCTGAGCATCCAGATAACATCCAAAACGTACCAGGAAATGAGTTTTTTCGTTCCTAAAACTAGCCATAATTTTGTGTTTAATTATAACGTAAATAGTGTAGTCCAGCTGCGTACAAATATAAGTAGTAATGATATAAGTCTCTTAGTAGATAGTGGCGCGAGCCTCAGTGTTTTGAAATATGAGTGGCTATTAGAACATTGTCACGGACATTTAGATAACAAGCTGCACTACGATAGAATTGTTATTAAAGGAGTTAGCGGCAAATTAATTTCTGAAGGTTACGTATATTTAGATTTAGTATGTAATAATGTGTCTTTTCAACAGAAATTTTATATTTTTAAGAACCTTACATGTGATGCCGATGGCATATTAGGTGAAACTTTTTGAAGCGTTACCACGCTATAATCAACTATGAAACGCGCCTTTTGACAATTTCAAAAGACAGCGTTGTTATTAGTTTACCTATTAATAACAACAAGAATCAATTTATACACGAGATACCCGCTCGACGCGAAATAATAAAATATATTCCATGTTCGAGTAAAGAAGATAGCGTGATTTTGTCACAAGAAATAATGAGTGGTGTTTTTATGGCAGGAATGATTTCTAGACCATTAAATGGCAAGATTCCGATAAGAATTTTAAATACGACAGACGAAAATGTGACTTACGACTTTTCAAACATTACATTACATTCAATTAATAATTTTGATATTTGTGAGTTAGAAAATAACGAGAAATCGGTCCAACGCGTAAAACATTAATTTAATTTTCTTGATTTAGACCATTTGAATAGAGAAGAAAGACTTAGTATTGAAGAAATTTGTGCGAAATATGCGGATGTGTTCCATCTTCCCGGGGACTCTCTAACTGTTACCAACTTAATGGAACACAATATAGTACTTAAAAACAATGTCACCCCGGTTTACATAAAACCTTATCGTATCCCACATGCATTAAAAGGTGAAATTGAAAAACAAGTCCAAGAAATGTTAAAAAATGATATCATAGAGGAGACGGTGTCTGAATGGTCCAGCCCAGTTCTCCTAGTACCAAAGAAAACTGATAGATCCAACGAAAAAAAATGGCGGTTAGTCGTCGATTATCGGCAATTAAACAATAAAATACAAGATGACAAGTTCCCTTTGCCGAATATCACAGAAATTCTAGATTCGTTATCCGGAAGTATTTATTTTTCCAAATTAGATTTATCCCAATCATATTATCAATTATCTTTAAATCCTGATTCACGTAAATACACATCTTTTAGTTTAAATAAGATGTATCAACTTTCTCTGGACAGTAACTCACGTAAATATACTACATTCACAGCCGGAAAACAATACCAAATGAAGCGTTGCCCCATGGGTCTCAAAACGAGTGCTAGTGTTTTCTCGAGACTCATGACAGTAGCAATGTCCGGCCTTAATTACGACAAATGTTTCATCTACCTAGACGATTGTATTGTTATAGGGAAAAGCATCGAACACCATAATAAAAATCTAATGTGTGTGTTAAATCGTCTAAGAGAAGTGAACCTGAAGTTAAACCCACTTAAATGTGAATTTTTACGCAGAGAAATATTGTACCTAGGACATAAAATAACATCAGATGGCATTTATCCCGACCCAAGCAAAATTGTCGCGATAAAAGAATATCCAAGGCCAACGTCCTCTGACGAAGTAAAGCGTTTCGTAGCGTTTACTAATTATTACCGTCGATTTATTTTAGGTTTTGCAGATTTGGTGCACCCATTAAACCAATTATGTAAAAAAGGTGTAAAATTCGAATGGACTGAAAATTGCGAAAATTCTTTTCAAAAATTAAAAGTTGCACTTTCCAACCCTCCAGTTTTAGACTACCCCGATTTTAGCGAAAATAACATTTTTAGACTGCAAACCGACGCATCAAAAACCGGTTTAGGTGCCGTATTATCTAACAGCAATGGCAAGGTCATAGCTTACGCTAGTAGGAGCTTAAAGCCCGCTGAAACTCGGTATCCAGTAATTGATCTAGAACTTTTGGCAATTGTATGGGCCGTACGTCACTTCAGACCGTATTTATATGGCAGAAAATTTATAATTTATTCTGACCACAGACCATTGGTATATTTATTTAATTTAAAAGATCCTTCCAGTCGTTTAACAAAATTCCGTCTTTATTTAGAAGAGTACGATTTCACTGTCGAGTACGTACCCGGTCGAGATAATGCAGCTGCAGATGCGTTAAGTCGACTCTCGGTGACGTCACAAGACTTAAAAAATATGCATGAAAAAATTATTTCGGTCTTAACCAGAGCCCAAAGTAAAAAATTAACCAACGAAAATGACAAGTCCTTGATTAATATTCCAACAGCTGGCCGGTCTGATCAACCTACCGCTGTTGAAATATTGAAAAAGCCAGACGATGTAATAGAACTACGTTTTGTGGAAAAATTAAAAGATAAATATAAGAATGACCCAAATATTTTAGTCTCAAACGCTAATTTATGCACATATGTACCTTCGCAATCCGCGATTTTTCTTTATTCTCGATCGTTGCCATCCCAAGAGGAGTTAGCGAGAGATTTAGAAAGCATGTGCTTGAAACTTAATATAGAGAAATTACTCATTATAAAAAACACGTGTAATAATAAAAATATTAAATATTTGCTGCGCAGCATGAGTAAGTTTCAAATAGCGTCACCTCAAATATTAATTACTAGAGGTATTACTAGAATTACTGATAAAGATGAAATAAAAACAATTTTAAATTACTTTCACCTGCTTCCCACAAGCGGACACGCAGGCATGAACCGTATGCTAAATAATATTAAAAAATATTATTTTTGGCCTGGAATGTCAAATGACGTCATGAATTATGTCAAAAAGTGTAGGAGTTGTCAAATACAAAAGTTCTGCAATAAAAATACACGAGAACCTTTATCTATTACCACTACAGCCGACACGGCATTCGAGAGGTTAAATTTAGATATAATGGGCCCGTTAGACATAGACAATTATAGTAATAAGTATATTTTAACTCTACAGTGCGATCTAAGCAAATTCGTGGAAGCGTATCCTTTACCGCGGAAGGACGCAGAAACTGTCGCTAGATCATTCGTTAATAATTTTATATTGCGCTACGGTATTCCAAAACAAATTTTAAGTGACAAAGGAACGGAATTCACTTCATGAATTATGAGCGAAACATGCAAACTATTAGGTATTGAAAAATTACACTCTACGTCTTATCACCGCGAGACTATGGGTGGTATAGAAAATACTCATAAACACTTAGCGGCCTATCTCAGAATACAGTGCGAAAATAACAAGTCCGATTGGAGCGAATGGGTTCCTTATTGGTGTTTTTCGTTTAATACTAGTGTTCACTCCGAAACGAAGTACACTCCGTACGAGCTAGTATTTGGTAAAGTGTGTAACTTACCCAGCAATTTAACCAAGGGCGTCGATCCTTTATACAACTTCGATGACTATCCTAGAGAATTAAAGTACCGTTTGCAAAAAGCGCAACTAGATGCTAAGGAAAATTTATTAAAAAGTAAGGAAATAAGAAAATTTCAATATGATAAAAAATGTAATCCTGTTAGTTATAAGTCAGGAGATTTAGTGTTAGTGAAAAATCAAGTAGGTAATAAGCTAGATTGTATTTATGAAGGTCCCTTTAAAGTTATACAAGAAATAACACCGAATGTTAAAATAATGAAAAATAACAAAGAATTGTTAATACATAAAAATAATACTAAACCTTATTATTCATGAAATCAAGTAAGTACATGTACCTACCTAATAATACAAAATATTTTTTTTGCAAAGTACTTTGTTGAGTTTTAGTTCAAGTTATAATGTTCATGTCATAATGTGATGTGTTATTGTCAATTAGTATAAGCGATTACATTGTGTAAAAAAAAATGTGTTTACTTTATACTGATTTTAGAATGTAAATTGTGTTAGTTATAACATTTTTTTTTCAATAAATAGAGGGGTGTGTACCCTATACTTTTCGGGGGAGTTGTAACGTAATCATAAGTACATACACGTTCGCACGGCTACGGCTGCAGCGTGTTCAATTGCGCTTACGTATGCGTTTCCATGGGAAACAATATTTGTAATAAAATATCCCTTTTTACTTCAATAAAGACTTGACCGTTTTACCAAGAACATGTCTTTGATTTAACGACCCAAAAATAATAATATTACAGCGTTAGCATTTAAATCGGATTTAATTCCTACAAAAGGTTTTTTTGTTTTAATAGCTTCATTTGTTGCCCAATATGACTATTCTTGGTTTTCCCCCTCGGCGGAGTTGTGCTTAAGTAGTGGGGGGTAAAAATGTACCCCAAAAGGTATTTTTGCGGTGTTTTGGTTAAATCTCGTTTTTTATCAAGAGTGTGTAAGAAGATTTTAAAGTTGGGTAAATTTAAAACAATTTGAGGGTAGAATGGTTTTGATACGAACAATAGTTTCGGAGACACAAAGCCTACATATTTAATACCACTATCATTTTTCGTTTGCAAAATAACTTTGTTTTTCATAGTGTTTGTATAAATAGCAAAGTTATATTTGCGGTTTTGGAAAATGTGCTATATCTCTAAAACAACTACTTAACTGTATCTCGTTCAGACTAATTTTCGTTGAAAACGTTTGTTAAGATTCACAACATATATATTTTTTAGATTTTTCACTCACTTATTTCAAAAGTTAAACGTGGGGGACACACAGGGTAGTTTTGGTAAAAATCGTTTATCTTAATAAATTGGCCTAATTTAGAAATGCTGTGTCTTCAAAACTACCGCTCGTATCAAAACCGTTCTACCCTCAAATTGTTTCAAATTTAACCAACTATAAAACCTTCTTACACAATCTTGATTAAAAACCAGTCCTTCCGGGTCAAATCCCCTTTTGGGGTATATTTACCCCCCACCTCTTAAGCACAACTCCGCCGGGGGGGAAAACCTAGGATAGTCATAATGGACAACAAAAAATGCCATTAAAACAATAAAACCTTTTGTAGGAATTAAATCCAATTTGAAGTTTTTTTCTTTAATTCTACTGAATTTACCGAGTTCTTATACCATTGACCTGCATGTTAATAAAAAAAAATTTTTTTTCGTGTCAGTGTCTTATACACTTAAAAAATTGCTAAGTGATTACAAATAAGGATTACCTACTTACATTGATCTTATTCAACATTCCAAAGATGTCAAAAGGAAATTGAAAAGGGAAAAGGAAACCACTACAATTTATAAGCTCTCAATTTACGTGGAGTGAAATTTAAGTACAAACATTGAGTAGGTATTATTAAATTGTTTTGATCATTATAAGTGAGTGGGAACCGTTTAACACCCAGTCCATTAATCTTCAGAACGGCTGTTTAAAATTAATTATTAGACAATTGGAGGAAGGTCATTATTATTTAAACTTGTAATCATTAGGAATTACCAATTCAAATGGTTGTAAAATTCGCTTACATATCATTCTAAAGCGATTTATCTACTTACAACAAGTATCAAGAATTGCCAATTATTATTGTTGTAAACATTCATGTTTTTTTACTTTTGGCAACATTCTAAGAGATATGATTAAAAAAACCGGCCAAGTGCGAGTCGGACTCGCGCACGAAGGGTTCCGTACCAAAAAACGGCAAAATATCACGTTTGTTGTATGGCAGCCCCCCTTAAATATTAATTTTATTCTGTTTTTACTATTTATTGTTATAGCGGCAACAGAAATACATCATCTGTGAAAATTTCAACTGTCTAGCTATCACGGTTCATGAGATACAGCCTGGTGACAGACAGACAGACAGACAGACAGACAGAGGGACAGACGGACAGCGGAGTCTTAGTAATAGGGTCCCGTTTTTACCCTTTGGGTACGGAACCCTAAAAAGTAAGATGGAGCGTTGCGAACAATGAAGTGAAGCCGGTTTTTGATGGTACAAGGGGGCGGGCGGGGGCCGGGCGGCAGGGATTTATATGGAAAGCCAAGGCGTTATTTCGTTACACGTGTGTGCGTGAACTGTGTATGTACACAGCCAAGGCTTAGTTTTATAGGCCTCACCGCTTTGTTCGGAAGACTCCGTCTTCCTTTTTTTATTTGGTCTGAGCACACCACAAAATATTAGTGCACATGGGCGTACCCAGGTTCTGGGCCAGGGGGGGCAAATTATGTAAATCAAATATATTGTATGGCAAATAAGAACTTTTATTGATAACAATGGGGAATGTCACTTAGTTAATAAATATTAACCTAGATTTAGTAAAACTGTAGTATTACATTAGTAAACACAGGTTTTAAACGCGTTTTTAACTAACCTTTTCCCGACGTTTCAACCGAGTTGCATCGGCCGTGGTCACGGGCTGACTGGAGCTGCGGTGTTACGCCTCCTCCACCGCAGAGGAGGAGGCGTAACACCACAGCTCCACTAGTTAAAAACGCGTTTAAAACCTGTGTTTACTAATGTAATAAAATGCAACGCGAAAGTTTAAAAGTGTATAAACTGTAGTATTATTTAGTATTACTAACTGTAATATCCAAAAACTAGGTATATCTATACATCGTGAAATTTTAATCATTTGGTTCCCGCAGTGGTATGGTCCTACTCATGATTACAAGCAACTTTTACAATGGGGCCAACTCTGATATCGCGAGAAAAAATCAGCTGTTCCATACATTAAGGTCAAGTAGGTATTGCGCTTTTGTATGGAACAGCTGATTTTTTTTCGCGATATTAGAGTTGGCCCCATAGTAAAAGTTGCTTGTAATCATGAAAGAAAGCACTCCACTGCGGGAACCAAAAAATGATCAAAATTTCAGCGTGTATACCTAGCTGTGTCTGAAAAGTTTATTCAACCCTGACCTGACCCTTAATGTTAAATTTTAATGTTAAACAGAGACAGAGGGTTGAAAATTGTGACGCCTATAATAACAGAATTTACTTTTGTTCCATTTAATTTTAGAGATTGTAACTAAAGACCCTGCTACTTCTCCTGGATATTTGGACAAAAACGTAGGTACTGTATTTTTAAGAAAACTGGGAAATTTAAATCATGCTGCATAGTTTTGCTAATGAAATTGGTGATTTTGAAACCTTTTATAAAAAGCTATCGAAATACATAATGAACTCGGATTAATTATCTGAAATACAGGCTTTAATCCGGTATAATATTAATTTCTCACTAATTATAATATTCTATCATTCCATACTTACATTATATCTGTAGTTTTTCTAAAATATAAATAAAAAGCTCAAATATGTGATTCTTCTTAATAAACATTCTTAACAAAAATTTGCGTTCCCGTGATACATTTTGCATTCCTATGTGCCGGACCAATTATGCAAAGAATCGTTTTATTGTCAGAGCAATGAAACTGTATAATTCGAAATATAGTCACATTGATATCTTTAGCACTAAACCATCTAAATTCAAAAAAGAAATTTTCTCTTAAGTAAAGTAGGTATTATTGTTGTTTTAACCCTTTTGGCCTTTAAAAAACTTAATCTAAATCTAATTTGTTTGTTGCCTTAATTAAATTTCGTCATATTATAAAGTCACTTAGGGTCCCCCCAGACCTACCGGTTTCCTTTCTTTGCTTTGCTGTTCTACTTGCTGTTTAGACCGCCGGCCAACCAGGGTCAAATTTGGACCAGACCAAATTGGCAAAATAGCCATTAGCTTGGTGTTATCAAATATCATCGTCTGGGTTGCGAAGTAGAAAGCTTCTGGGAGATATATCACCCTGAACATGCGTCTCCGATTGCTAAAAATAAATCGATCGCATCTATATATATAAAAGCGTAAATCACTCACTGACTCATCGCCAAATCTCAGAAACTACAAGTGCTAGGAGTCTCAAATTTTGCATGGGGGTTCCTTTTAGGGTGTAGGTGCTCACTAAGACGGGATTTTGCGAAATTCAATCCCTAAGAGGGTGAAACAGGGTGGCAAAGTTTGTATGGGAGAACGCGATTCCTTGGCCCGATTGACTTGAAATTTGGCATAGACATTCTTTTACAAAATTAATTGAACACGTGTTTCGTATTTTTTTGAAATGTATCCCTTAACAGGGTTGAAAAGGGGTAGAAAGCTATTTTTAGGGTGGTTGACTTCGATATCGGAATCAAAACTTCTTAGTGCATTTGAATGATTAAGAAAAATAAATGTCAGTTGTCACTGCACGGGCTGACGTTTAATCTCTAATTTTCCCGATTTTCAAGACAAGCTTTGATTCTTATAATGTTGTATAAGATTTTATCCTTTTTAAACTACTTTACGAAATATTAGTCAAATAAAACGGCAACATCTGGCAAATATCAGATAATGTGACAAGGAATGTGGTATTTAGAGAAGCCAGAAACCTTTTCAGTAGTAAGCAGAACAATTCACCAAACATTTACCAAAGTTTCATCATAATCGGATGTGGATGAATGGTTTAGGAGTGCAAAGGAAACAAATACACATACATCGATTTTTATTTATAAAGAAGATAACTATTAAGCAAAGATATTAGAATTTTTAACTATAAGGTAAGTATTAAATGTAACATTATATTATTATACTTATTTTGTTAAATTACCGCTAATAAATTTTATTAAGTACCTACCTAACTAATACAGAATCGTTAACAGGGCGTTGGTTCTGTAACCAAACTCGAACCCCACTTCGAATCTCACTTCACTGCACGGGAATTTTAAATCATAAATAAGATAATGATATAAACTTTTATATGTTTATCCTTACTTTTTCTATTTAGTTATCAGTATTTGACAGTTTCCATGCTGCTTTTAAATTTAAATCACTATAAAAAAGGTGTTAACAATTTCTTTAGTATTCAATGCGTGGAAAACCATTTGTTGAATTTTATACATGATTATTTCAAAAAAGAATTGAGTATAGTTTGTTTACCAAATAGGACAAGTAAGAATAACTAAAAGTAATGACAAATACACATGGAAAACACACACAGTTGCTCGGAGACCTAAATAACGTGACGAAACTCAATAGGCAAAAGTTATTTATAAAAAATCAAAACAATACACAAAAATCACAGTCTTTCTAATGGGTGTAAAAGGGGCTTAACGGGTGTAAATAATCATTCATAAAATACAACAAATGTTTTATCACGCATAGAATACCAAAAATATTGTAAATTGTTAATAATATTTGATTTAATAAGACAACATATTTTAAAATAGTGATTAAGTTTAAAAGAAGTATCTAAAGTATCAAAATTTGGTTATTTAGACCTTTGTCTGTTTATCCTAACTTGTCCTAGTAAGGATAAACATACGAAAGTTTATTTATTTATTTTTTTATTAATTATTAACGGAATCTGAGAATTTAGAAAAAGCAGAAAATTATGCTGTTATTAAAACTGATGTAGTTTTCTTATTTTTAAATATCTTTGGTCAATTACCTTTAGACATTCGAAAAGAGTATGTGCAGAGTTATTTGTTATGTATTTTGTAAAAATAAGTTCAGTCGTTTTCAATCTGGACCTGTTCAATGGCAACTCTGAATTACGAAATTTTCCGACGTTTGCTAATAATTTGTTAGACCAAGTAGTGAGAATGTTATAGTGTGTTATATATTCGCAATCTACTCACAAAGCCCTTTCATTTGATATACCACATGGTATGAAAAAAAAATTTCTTTGTACTGAAAACTTTATGACGTCACAGTTTCTACCCCCACCATTTTCGCGCTTGTGATCTTATGTATTTGTGATCAGGGCATCGTACTGAATGCATCGATACCACATTTTTGTATTTCCGTGATGACTTGTGCGAAAACTAACCTTAAACCTTGTTTTACCGCCCTACTATAAACCGCGACGTCAATATTTGTATGAAAATCCATTACTAACGTGTAATAATGGATTTTCATACAAAAATTGCCGGCGTCTGTCCGGCAATGTTTCTATTAAAACTCATCACACACGTGTAATTTAGATATGGAGCGAACTTTTCAATGAAACACAAATACTTATAGGTATCAAATGTCGCCTTGATGAGCGAGCACATTCCAGAAAAAATTTTTTTTAATATTCGGTATACTGGTATCACGTGAAAGGCCTTGATGAGCACATTCCAAAAAACTGAAAAAAAAAAAACGAAAAAAAAATGTTTTGGTGCAATATGGGTATCAAATGAAAAGTCTTGATGAGCGCATTCCAAAAAGATGAAAAAAAAATTAAAAACGAAAAAAAAATTTTTTTTCCATATGGGTATCAAATGAAAGGCCTTGATGAGCATATTCCAAAAAACTGAAAAAAAAATTAAAAACTGGAAATAAATGAAAAAAACCAGTTTTTTTTTTTTTTTTTCAATATGGGTATCAAATGAAAGGCCTTTATGTGCACATTACAAAAAGATTAAAAAAATCTTTCCATTTTCTTTTTTCAATTACTGTAATTTAAAATAAAAATAAAAAGCTTAAAACTTTTAAAACTAAAAAGTTAAAAGTTTATAAGCTACTTGGTTTGAATTTCCGCGCATTATTTGAGAAAAGTATACTACTACTACTATACAAGCCTTGGCCGCAACTAGGCATTGATGGACTCACGTATGTTCTTCAATGCCTGTCTTGAGTGCCGCTGCAGTAATGTACTATTCCATTTCAAACCTTCGCCCGTGGTCAATTCTTTGTCGTAATCCCTGGAAGGGACCACGGATGTTATTTTCTACGTGGCGACAAAGGATTTCAATCTATATATAGCAGTCAATTCCAAATGTTTTTGCGCGAATCACTTAAAAACTGCTGAACGGATTTTGATGGTATTTTTTTACAGTTTGGTAGCTTGGAGTCCAACTTATAATCTAAGCAATTTTTCACATAATTCCGGTAGGTAGAACCTGGGATGTAGCTTGAACTCTCCGTAGTACAGTTTTCATATAAAAAAAACTAATAACTACCAACCACTTTTTTTCAAAATATTTCCTTTGAACCGACACAACTTTTCTATAGCTTTATTTTATGTATAGATGTAGGTCTGTACGGAACCCTCGGTGGGCGAGCCCGACTCGCGCTTGTCCGGTTTTTTTTTTATTATGATAAGCAAGATAGGGATGCGGGCAGCGCAGGACCGGTCGTGCGGCTGATGAAACGTCAAAACATTGGTTAAATGCTCTAATGTCATAACGGATGGAAAATATGAATAATAATATACTATCCCCCTTACTAATGAAGATTGTATAGCAGCTGCATAGTTACACAGTGTTTTGTCACTTTCTTTTTAATGTCAAATTCAAATAGTTTGACAGAGAGTAACCATTGTGTAACTATACATCTGCTATTCAATCTTTATTAGTAAGGGGGTATATCTATGGAATAATATAAGATTTTTGAATGGAAACCATTTTCAATGTAGGTACCAAAATAACAGATTTTTGACATTTATTTGATCCTGATGAGCACTCGATCTCGTTAATTCCCGTCGAGAGTAGGGGGGCTGTTTTTATTAAACATAAAATTACACGTTATTTTATCATTTTGAACTTTTATAAATAAAAAGGGTCCATGATAGGAAAAAATTTACGGGGGTCATATTTTTATATAGAATACCTAAACTGGTAGCCACAAAAAAAACATACGACAAGCTAAAGAGATTCTCTAGTAGCTACAAGTATTAAATTGCGTATAAATTCACAGATGTAAAATCAGAATACCTATCATCAAAAGCGCTTGCGTAGGGTCATATTTTTGGCGTAAATAATAGCGGAAACGTATTGAATTCTACATCAAAATACACTTTAACGTACTGTGAAGTAGCTACAATAACTTTTTGTCAAGAAAGACAATTGTGCTATAGGTACTTAATGATGAAAAACAACGAAAAAGTCCAGAAGTGAGGTTATTTTCCATACTCTTTACACGTAAAGAAAAAGACAGAGACAAATGTTTCTGCATAACCGAGCCTTAATGCTTGTCCCAAACTGAAATGGAATGAAAAAAAAACGCCCAAAGACGAGTTGGATTCGCGCAAAAAAACACGTTTGTTGTGAATACAACTTCTTCGTATGAAGGAGCCCCTCTTAAATATTTATTTTATTCTGTATTTTTCGTTATAGCTGCAACAGAAATATATAAAAGGCCTTAAATATTGAATATAGCAAATTTTACTGAAAGAAAAATGCAGTTCCAATTATTTTTTAAATCAAAATGAAGTCTTCTTACAGGAAAACGACAGCACATTAGGTTAAACATTTGAACTACGAAAACAGCTCTTATTACGTATGGCATAAAGGCGGTCTCAAGGTCAACATGTATGTATTGTCTGATGGGCCGTTGACTGTACTTTCCCTTCGTGTGGCAAAGTTTTGGGACACGCTGTATAATTAAATTTTTAGAGTATTGTACGGTCAACGGTCGCTGGGCTTCCTCAATGTGTCAAATTTCTTCAATCATTTTTAAACTTTAAGTCGAGCAGCTTAAGGTTCAAAATTTATTATAGATTTTTTACAGTTTTGTATGGCTTGATATGCTGCTGACTGTACCTCAAAAGAAATAATGGGACCCTTTTATAGGATCACGTCGTTATCCGTTGGTCTGACTTTCTGGTTGTCTGTCTTCTGTTAATACAAACCAAAAAAAAAAAGCTTTGTATCAAAAAACGTGCAGAACCCGCAACGCGCGAGAATGGCTCGCACTTTATCCACTTTTTATTCCTTTTTTCCGTTAGATCCAGTGTTATCACAATATCAAAGCCCTAATATTAGATTTTAGTATTCAAAAACATACTTGTAACTTTGAAATAAAAGGTAGGTATCCTACTAATGCCCTGTTTCATACGAAAAACCTTAAGACATCAAAGTCTTAATTTCGAAAAGGAATCAAAACCAGCATTAATATAAAATCAATTCAGAGATCTCTGAGTAGACTACTTAAGTATTACAAAACTAATATCTAGGTAAGTACCTCAATTTGGAAGAAAAATATTTCATCCAATATAGAACTACAGTAGTTCTATATCGGGTAGTCTCAATTCAAGTTAGTCCTCAATTTCTAAGAAAAATATTTTATCTCATAAAGAACATTTTTTCTCACAGAGGGCCTACTAATTACTTTTCTTTCAATTGCTTTTAATCAAATAAAATATTAAAAAACTATATTTTCAATGAAACTTCAGTAAGTACTTATAATTTTCCTTTTCAAAAATCTTCTCTACACATTAATCAACAATAATGTTATATTCAACCACGTGCCGGACTACAGCTGCGCCACAAAAAAAAAGTTGGAAATCTGACTTTTTGACTATGCCATGATGAAGACGATAGTTTGTCAGAATTTGTCGCCAAAAACCAGAATTTGTCGGACTTGCGTTTAGGAGATACGTGTGGCGCAGCTGTAGAGACGTCTCTACAGCTGGGCCACACAGATCTCGAAAACGGAAGGTCGTAGCGAAAATCTGAATACTCGTGTGTGCAGCCGTTAATTTGTCGGAATTTGTCGCACAAAAACCAGAGTTTGTCGGTCTTGCGTTTAGGAGATCTGTGTGGCACAGCTGTAGAGACGTCTCTACAGCTGCGCCACACAGATCTCGCAAACGGAAGGTCGTAGCGAAAATCTGATTACTCGTATGTGTAGCCGGTAGTTTGTCGGATTTTGTCACCAAGAACCAGATTTTGTCGGTCTTGCGTTTAGGAGATATGTGAGGATACGCTGTGGAGACCTTCCCACCTGGATCTTGAGAAAGGAAGGTCGTAGCGAAAATCTGATAACTCGAGTGTGTAGCCGTTAGTTTGTCGGAGTTTGTCACCAAGAATCAGAGTTTGTCGATCTTGCGTTTAGGAGATATGTGTTTTTCGGATACGCAGTGGAGACCTTTCTACCTAGATCTCGAGGACGAAAGGGCGTAAGAGTGCTTTTAGAATAAAAAAACTAGTTGTCCTTCAGCCCCACCCGACTTCATTGAACATGTTTTATAACAATGATATGTGTATCTCGTTTGGATATTATTTCTTGCTTTTTAGAGGATTGAATTTTGAAGTTTTTTTGTTTTTAATTCAAGTTTTTTGAAGTCGGTTTTTTGTTTTTTAAAACATTTTTTATTTTTTTTAAGTAGTAGTTTCAATCCCAAATTGTATGAGTGTAGATAAAGTAGTGTATGAAACTGCACACAACTAGGTATTAAAACACTCGTGTGATCGGCTCGATTCGGTTTTTAAACACACACTCGTATTTTAATACCCCTCTTTATGTATTAGTTTCATAAACTACTATTTTACAAATTGTTTTTCCTTTATGATGTTTTAAAAAAATGGCTGCCAGGTGCATTACCAAATGGCAGGGATAATACTTATCTACCCCAAGATTATATAGTTAAGGATTTCTGTTTTGAACTTCACTGTAAATTATGCCTTAGAAATTGTAGTTTTGAAATAAAACCATTCAGTGAATATGCATAATCGCATAAATTATAATCATCTGCAACAAATATTATTGTTTTTACGTCATTATTCATCATTCATTTGAATCTAAACACAGACGTTTATTGTTATAATATAATATAACGTTATTTATTACTGTTAAGTGTTACATAATATGAAACGTTTACAATAATAGATTATTCCACGATAAGTGTTGTTGTCAAAATTCGTGAGAGTTTCTCAACTCATTTCAATTTGCTAACGACCAAATAGCAAGCATGTTTCATTAACCATCGGTAAATTCTTAGCACGTTTTAACTTACGGCAACAATGTTTGGAAATAAATTTTTAATATTAATAATTATTTATTTATTTATTCCCAAAAATTAGTACCTACACCAAATAATTTAATGTCCATTTGTAATATTTTTTCCATAAAATAGAGACTTTACGTTTCATTCGACGATTGTAATTGGCAACGAAGTAATAAAAAAATTGTTGTCAATTTGCCAGTGCGTCATTAGAATTTTTTACAGAGTTTTCTGTATCAAATAAACTGTATCAATAAATTTCATTACATATCGGGTCATTCTGAACTTACTCAAGGATGTGTCCATTCCATGAAAATAAACAACTTTCCCTAAGAAACTGTGTCAAATTTCGCCACAAAATTTTGGTCATCCCATACTAAATTGATCACGTGATCTCTTTGATTTGTATGGATGGATAGTCGTTATTTTTTTACATATTTGACCATGTGTTCCTTAGAGAAAGTTGTTCAGTTTCATGGACTGAACACATCCTCAAAATTTGGATAGTGAATACAAAATTACCCTATATGTACTATATTATAAAAATACAACGTGTTACAAATATACCCCTAATGCCGAATATGGCTTATAGGGACCATCAAACTGAACAACTTTTACTATGGGATCAACACTGAAATCGCGAAAAAAAATATCAGCTGTTTCATACATTTTGATATTTTCGTCATTAATTTTTGTAAGAAACAGCAGATTTTTTTCGAAATTTCAGAGTTGGTCCCATAGTAAAAGTTGTTCAGTTTGATGGTCCCTATCTACCATATTCGGCATTAGGGGTATTTTGTTACACGTTGTATAATATAGCTCTGTAAGCCACAGAACATAGAGGGAGGAAAAATTTTAGCTGCAGACCTCGCGTTTTTGACTGTGTGCTTTTTGACCTTTTTCAAAATAGTTGAAATATGTTTTTTTTTTATTAAAAAAAAATCGTTTGAGAAATGCTACTTGTAGAGGAGAACATCCGGACATAAAAAAAGCATTTTTGCCCAAGCTGAAACGGAGACACTTCGCGCTCGCTCAGTCAACAAGTATTTCTCTGAGATATTTTTTCTATGTAAGTACAATGAAGAAGTGTTAAATTATATTTCTAAGTAAATCAGACGGGAGATACCCGTTGATAAGAATCCAAATATGTACCGAATTGCATTGTAATAAGTATTCAATTCACGTAGCAAAATGTTAGTGTACATACTAAGGTCAAGAGTGTATCGAAAGAAGGAAAATGTATGTACCAGGGGATTCCTCGCACCTGTTTATAATGTTTTAATACTTACTTACTAGAAGATAATTATTCAAACAATGGTAATTTTATAAACTTATTTGAATTGTTTTCCTTGCTATTTTACAAGAATTATTCTTTTTTTATAGAACAATCTAATATATTCGTGATGTTTTTTTTTGTTGGTCACTTCTAACCTTACCTAACCTATATCGTTCAATAAACGTACTTAGTGCAACACTAAAAATAAGTAAATAGTATATTAGAAAAAATCGACTCACCCGTAGCAGCTCAGAAGGGTTTCGAACCCGCACCCTTGGGGTTCCGGCCCGATGCACAGTGCGGGTTCGTATCCCGTCTGAGCTGCTACGGGCGAGTCGATTTTTTCTAGTATTTTTTTCTAATATAATAATAATCTTAAAAAAAATAGGATTGTAAATGCCTAAAATCTAAAAATTCAATAACTAACTAATAATTAAGGTTGAATCAGTGATGAGAAAAAAAAATAAGTACCTAAACCTACTAGATATGGACGAGTTTCCTTGGGGCAAATTAACTTGATTTCCGACCCAAAACTTGGGCCCATGGGGCGAGCCTATGACACTCGCTAGCGTATATCTAGCATGATCACCGAATCACATAGTGGCATGATATAGCGTTTTGACATGACACTTAGTTGTCAAAATCAATTGTTTTTTGACAGACAGACAAAATTGATAAATCGCTATGCTATATATCATATCGCGTTTCGGTAGTCAAGCTGAGGGAGCGCTACCACATCAACAAATTAAGTTTTTATGTCACGAAATTAATTCTGTACAGATACATACAGATTTAACTTGCAAATAATTGACGATTTGCAACTGGCAGAACGTCATATTCTTCGCCTAACTCAAGCTACGTCATTTAGAGAAGAGATTGATCAACTTATGAATAACAAACCTGTCCCACCAACAAGCAAACTGTTCAATCTTTCCCCTTTCTTGGACGATCATGGATTGATACGCCTGGGTAGCCGTATAGATTTAATACGGGGCGTCGATAATGATGCAAAGTTCCCCGTTATTTTGGACGGCCGAGCCTTTGCCAATAGTCTAATAGTCGTACTATTAGTCATGCGATACCACGAGAAAGCCGCACACGTAAACCACGAAATGGTGATAAACGAGCTCCGCCAAAGATTCTGGATTACAATAATGTTACATTAGTTACGTTACCTATCTGTGCACCTAAAAATGGATTTCATTGTGTTATATTAGCGACCCGCCCTTTGCTTCGATATAAACTAATAAGTACCTATACATAAACCTTCCTCACGAATCACTCTATCTATTGGTGAAAACCGCATGAAAATCCGTGCAGTAGTTTTTGAGTTTATCGCGAACAGACAGACAGACATACGCGACGGAAGACTTTGTTTTATGTTAATGTAGTGATTCTTCTTCTTATCGAATGAGGATTAGTGGCCACCTCTATAACACCAGACTCTAACGAGTCTATCAAGCCGCCTGTAAGGCCTGTAATTTGGCTTAACGACTGTTATCAGATGACAACAGCCGGGACCGACGGTTTAATGTGCCCTCCGAAGCACGGAAGCGCTCATTGTACCGCCACTTTAACGGTCACCCATTCGACACCTGACCGGACCAAGCTTTGCTTAAAAACGTGATCGAGTACGATCAGTCTGTCAATTTCCGCCATGAGCGCTTCAATGTAGTGATGATTAATAGATTAGGTATGGTCTCTAACTCATAAAAATAGTCCAATAAAACTAGCTTTATCTGGACATAATTAATAAACTCGTTGTTTTTATTAGTTTATCGGATATTAATATTAAGTGTCAATTTAATTAGATATGTGATGTAAGGAATCCGGGGTGGTAACCGTTTCATATAAAAATCATGAGATTTCGTACATTACCTAGCTTTTTCCTAAAAGCAAAATAGTTAACCAAATACCTTGTTAGTATAATTTTATGGTGCATTAAAATGCTATCACCTAATAGCAAAATTAAACTGAATCCAAATTTGCATGTTCGTTTTTTTCACAGTATTCATCTGATCTCAATATATATATTAGTATAAGCCAAAATGGTAACTATGATGCTTGTATCTTATTAAGCTATGATGCGTCTTTTTAGACATTTTAGACAAAAATTAAACATTTATTTTTTACGTTTTAATAATAATGTATTTCTCAGTAGTTAAATTTATTTTAGTTTTATGCGAAGTTTCTAAATGTTTAATTCCTTTTATTTTAACTATCACTAACACTAATTTATGACATAGAAAAAGAAAATTTCAGTTATCTTATTATGTCCCGATAAAGCTAGTTTTATTGGACTAAAAAGCGTATTGCTTTAATTAGAATGATAATTATTGATATAAGGTTTGCCCTTTTATTAATAGTCAATTCATTAGGTTTATCATATGAGTCAACTTTAAATTTAAAATAGATTTCATCATTTTAAATGAGTAATATTAAATTACAAGCCATTCTGAACTAAATAAAGTTTTGATCTGAATTATTTAAGTAATTAAGAAAACTTTTATTTTATCTTTAAGACTGTATATCCGCATTTCAAAGAAATTAGCGTTTTTCCAAAGAAGTTATCTAAAGAATGAAAGCATTACTATTGATGTAAACTTTAGTTTTAGAAAACAATATTCTTAAATTAGCGCTGTATAGAGAGAAAAACATAATAAATTATCAGGTATTTTAAAATGAAGACAATCTGTTCAAGTGGAATTTCAGCTTGTCCGGGGTATTTTTCATTAACGTTTCAGCTGTAACAAATAATAATACGACTCATATTTATATTTTCACTTATTGTTTGTATTGACAAAAAGTGCCCTATAGAGAGACAATTAAAAAAAATATTTTAATCACAGAGAAATAAAATATTAAAAAATACTCAAATCGGTACATTTTGACATATTTTTTTACTGGTATTTACAGATTCTAAAGTCATTTTTATTTTTCTTAGGAATAATGTGGTATTTTTCTATTGTATTGCTTGTTTTGTATATACTTATATCTATTTCATTTTCAATGTTCGCCCTCATTACGGCACGCTCGAGTTGTTTCGATCGAATTTGTATTAAAAATTTAAAAAACCGGCCAAGTGCGTGTCGAGCCACGCGCAGTAGGGTTCCGTAGGTACATTATACCATACCATATTTTAATACCGCTATCATTTTTCGTCTGAAAAAATAACTTTGTTTTTCACAGTGTTTGTATGAATGACAAAGTTATATTTGCGGTTTTGGGAAATGTACTATATCTTCAAAACTAATTACTGTATCTCGTTCAAAATAATTTTCGTTGAAAGTGTTTATTAAGATCTATAGTTTATATTTTTTTTAGATTTTTCACCCTCTTACTTTAAAAGTTAAAGGGGGGGGGGGGGGACACATTTTACCACTTTGGCGGCATATATGTTTCAAACGGTTGACTTTAAAAAAAAAATAGTCTTAGGAACCTCAATGTCATTTTTAAAGACCTATCTATAGATACCCCACAAGTATTGGTTTGATGAAAAAAAATATTTTCAGTTTCAGTTCCATGTATAGGGAGACCCCCTTAATCTTTTATTTTTTTTATTTTTGTAAAAAAATCGTAAAGCGGTTTACAGAATACACCTACCTACTAAGTTTCAACTATGTAGTCCTAAAACTTTTGGAATAAAGTGGCTGTGACATACGGACGGACAGACAGACAGACAGACAGACAGACATGACGAATCTATAAGGGTTCCGTTTTTTGCCATTTTGGCTACGGAACCCTAAAAAAGAAAAACCTCCTCCAAGAACCTGAAAATAAAAACAAAAAAAAGCTTCAAAACTAAATAGCTCTGAAATACAAGAAATAATTTTTGAATCGTCAGATACGCATATCGATCTTAACAGTTTTCATTTTTTTTGTAAGTTTTAAAATCCATTTTAGCTCTAAGTGGCCACTTTTGGCAATTATGGATTTTAAAACTTACAGAATGAATGGTAACTGTTGAAGAGTTATTCAAAAAAATATTAGAGACAACTTAGGAGATTATTACTTGAGCTTTTTTTAAATATTGACTTGGTTTACGAGTAACAAAAATAAATGTAGTGGCGGCGCAACTTTCACTACCACCTCGCCTTAATAACGTAGGTCGTCACATACGCAACTCGCCACATACGCAACTCGTCACATACGTAATTCGTCACATTTTTTTTTGTTTTAATACCATGTTAATTATCCCATCTTAATTAAATGATAGTATTTTCAGGATTACCTACTTGAAAAGGGGTAGTATTAAATTTTTAAATTTACTAAAGCGACATCGTCAGCAAGAGAGCAAGATCCACCATGGCACCGCACCGACAGGGCCCAACTTCCTGCTGCGAGCTGCCATACCGACCACGGCTGTGTACCTGTCCCGCCTGCACCACACCACCACCGTGCAGGATGTGATAGAGTACATAAAGAAGAAGGCTAACTTTTGCTTGAGAGTTCAGCCTCTGGAGTCGCGCCATAACACGAATTTTAAGTCGTTTGTGGTGCGCATCCCGACAGCCAGGCTGGACACTTTCATGAAGGAGGACTTCTGGCCGCAGGGCGTGGTATACAGGCACTTCCGAGGGGCGTTGCCATTGTGCCACCGAATTGACACAGAAAGTGCCAAATTGACTTTATACTAACGTAATATTAAGTTATATTTACTAACAATATTGTTTATACATATATGTTTTAGTTTTAAGGTATGTATCTATGGGCCATTGTTGCCTGATTATAAATAAATAAATAAAAAAAAATCGGGTAACAATAAATTCCCATTTTGGGTATCAAAAATAGTGAATATAGCGTACTGAGGGCAAATGTGATGAGGTTGGTAGGAGAGATACTCGAGAGTGACTCGGTAGCTCAGCGGTCTGAGCATTGGACCGGATATCCAAAGGTCGTGGGTTCGATTCCCGTCTGAGTATTGATCTGGTGCGAGTCGAATTTTTTCTAGTATATTATTTAGTATTATTGTCTATAAGAAATACCTGACAGTCATAAATAAGCTAACTAGCCTGCAAAGACTAGCGTGCCTTATGGCAACGGGGGCCATGTCTACAACACCAGGAGCAGCACTAAATGCTCTGCTTAACTTACCACCACTTCACCTGTTCATTGTGAAGGAAGCGAAAGCAGGGATCTATAGAGTGGGCAACACCGGTAAAGTAGGTTGGCACTCTCAAGCACTGAGATCTTTACATGAATCAGTGCTTGAACTCAAACCACTTGCAATGACATCTGATGTCATGCTTCCACTCTGTAATTTCACTAGAAATTACTCTGTGGAACTACCTAGCAGAGAGATGTGGTCCGATGACCAAAGCTCCTGTAAGGCTGGAAGCCTAGTCTGGTACACAGACGGCTCCAAAATGGGTCTTGACGTAGGGTGTGGTATACATGGCGTGAGACCAAGAGTCAACCTTAGTGTTAACCTTGGTAAGTACGCCACAATATTCCAGGCAGAAGTCTATGCCATTATAAAATGTGCAGAAACTAACCGCCAACGAAACTACACAAATCAGACCATCTATATCTTTTCAGACAGCCAAGCAGCACTTAAAGCCATAAACTCGAACGTGATACGATCGAAACTGGTAAAAGACTGCGTAGACAAACTGAATGAACTGGGACAAAAGAATAAAATTATTCTGAAATGGGTACCAGGGCATTCAGGCATCATCGGCAATGAAAAAGCCGACGACCTTGCTAAAACTGGGGCGCGAGACCAACAGATCGGCCCAGAACCTTTCTGCGGCATCTCAAAAAACCAGGCTATGCAACTCCTTAAAGATAAGCTTTTGGACGAGTCGAGAAAATTCTGGCTAAAACAGCCAGGATTAAGACATGCCAAATCCTTGGTGGAAGGCTACTCACAAAGACGGACGAATGAACTTATACAGTTCAGCAGATCGAACGTCAGCGCGACTGTTAGAGCCTTAACCGGACACTGCAAACTAAACAGACACCTATTTCATATGAAATTGAGTGATACTGACGTCTGCAGATATTGTAATGAGGAGCAAGAAACACCCAAGCACCTCTTATGTGACTGTGGACCCTTAATCCACAAGCGTAGTATCCATCTGGGGCGACACGTAATCGACCCGGAGGAAATAAAAACTCTGAAAACCAGGAAGATATTAGACTTCTTGGAAGCCGCTGGGCATAAAGAGTTGCTATAAATAGGTGGCGAGTTACAACAGATCTTTTAGGTCGCAGTGACTACAGCTTTATCTGAGCTGCATAGCCCCTCACAATCAAATAATAATAAAATATAAGAAATACCTACTATTTATAAGTTTTTGAAGAAATTATTTAAAAAGACAAATCTAATTGCAGCTTCATTATAAAATGTAATATGAACTGATGAATAATTATTTTATTTATTTAGGACAACAACAGCACAATCGACCCCTTGGGGTCGAAATCGGTTTCCCAAGAGTCGACATAAACGAATAATTATAATAAAAATTATTATTTTACACCTGACATTTGACAGGATTTTGAAAGTACATAATTTGGCTATGGGGTCTGAGGTATCAGTTCATTTTGAAAAAGGGGACTTTTGCCCAAAATAGTTTGGGAATCCCTGCTATAGTAGTTTGACTCCTAAGTAGATAGTCTGGTACTAGGATTTGAACACAAGACCGTCGTTGTTCGCACCTATATTATCTCTTGCAGTACACGGATATAGGTTATGCAAGTTTAAAAATTAAACTTGCATAACCTATATCCCTTCCTATATACCTTCTCCTGATAATAATAATATTTAATGCCATACTGATAAATGAATAATGATTTTTAAAAAGAGAATTAAATAATGATCTAAGATGTTAAAATTTTGTGAATAGTTAAATTATTTACCAAAAAAATAAGTCTTATGATCATTTATCCCGTTTCTAAAACTTTAACTTAGACAGAAAAAACTTTACAACTTCAGGATTTATTTGATAAAACTTATAGAAGAAGCTAAGCATAAGAACTAGTAGCGAACTGATAATTATTATGTAAACAAAAGAGTTGCGTCACATTCCATTTTGTGACCTATACAAATGAGAGTCACCTTGTAATGGAACATTTAAATTTAAATGGAGTTGTTAACGCAAACAGTTTGAGTGCAAGCTGGCACTAAATGAGCTTAACAAATGTTACTAATGAACATCACAATAGCCACCGAAATAGCTCCGCACTTTTAAAATCTTTCAGTGTTTATTTTACAAAGTGATATTCATTTAGGTATAATGCTTTTAGATACTTTATGGAGAGAAAATTAACAAAAACATTCATCATGTCGAAAATATCTCATTTACACTTCTCAAAGAACGAAGTCATTTTCCCGTAACTGCATTAGTTTCTTAAATATACGCAAATTGGATAGCAATTATTATATTACTTGCGACCCGCCCTCGCTTCGCTTCGGTGTAGTGTGGAATTTGATACCATGTATATTACATATAAACCTTTCTCTTGAATTACTCTAAGTGTTAAAAAAAACCGCATCAAAATCCGTTGCGTAGTTTTAAAGATTTAAGCATACATAGGGATGTAGGGATAGAGAAAGCGACTTTGTTTTATACTATGTAGTGATTATATAGAGTTATGTTGACAACAAATCACCCAAAACTTGTTGTATGGTCTGTGCAACAAATACTCGTTGACAGTGCCGTTGATGGCCCATTATTGAAATTGAAAAAGAGAATCCTTTATTCAAATAAACTATGCAATTGGATGCTTTTGTATTGTCTATATTTTCCTACCACCTATTTGAGACCTTTTTAGCAAACAAGAAGATAAATCATCAATCAAGTTATACAAACTGTCAACCTTAACTTTTTAATGTAATCTAATCATGGCGTAGTAGTGCTCTCAAAAAAGATAATAATATTTAGGTAAACACGGAAGATCAGCGTCGGAATGTCTGCGACACCCGACACATGCTGAGTAGGTTGCCTTTTTAGTGTCAGTATTTTATTTAAGCATGTGTTTGTAACTTGCTTTGTGCAGTAAATAAATCACTTTCTATTCTGTTCTATAAATAAAATGTCCATAAAAAATCAGTGAAACTGAGAATCACAAGGCAATAAATAATTGAGATCATTTTAATTCAATCATAGTAATCTAGAAACTCATTGTACGGTGCAACCGTGCATTTCGCAGAATCATTATTTTATTAATTGTACTAAATAATTATAATTTTGCAACAGTTCACGTCACCACACACATCGCGGCGGACGCGCGCTCATAATATCAATCACTTAGCATAGTAGCATCATTCAAAGTTTATCAGTTTGTGTAATAATAAATAGTTTAAATCCATAATAATATCATCTTTTAGTTATTCATCACAGCATCTTTAGGTGTCTCGTACACCCATACTGCGTTTACTATTATATACCTATTCTGTGCTCATATCATCTGTTAAAAACCGGCCAAGTGCGTGTCGGGCCACGCGCAGTAGGGTTCCGTAGGCACATTATATACCATACCATATTTTAATACCGCTATCATTTTTCGTCTGAAAAAATAACTTTGTTTTTCACAGTGTTTGTATGAATGACAAAGTTATATTTGCGGTTTTGGAAAATGTACTATATCTCAAAAACTAATTACTGTATCTCGTTCAAACCAATTTTCATTGAAAGTGTTTATTAAGATCTATAGCATATATTTTTTTTAGATTTTTCACCCTCTTACTTTAAAAGTTAAAGGGGGGGGGACACACATTTTACCACTTTGGCGGCAGATATCTTTCAAACGGTTGACTTTGAAAAAAAATAGTCTTAGGAACCTCAATGTCATTTTTAAAGACCTATCTATAGACACCCCACAAGTATTGGTTTGATGAAAAAAAATATTTTCAGTTTCAGTTCCATGTATGGGGAGCCCCCCCTTAATCTTTTATTTTATTTATTTTTGTGTAAAAATCGTAAAGCGGTTCACAGAATACACCTACTTACCAAGTTTCAACTATGTAGTCTTAATACTTTTGGAATAAAGTGGCTGTGACATACGGACGGACAGACAGACAGACAGACAGACAGACAGACAGACAGACAGACAGACAGACAGACAGACAGACAGACAGACAGACAGACAGACAGACATGACGAATCTATAAGGGTTCCGTTTTTTGCCATTTTGGCTACGGAACCCTAAAAATGGAACGTGATGCGCGTCTGTCCTTTTCGTTACTTATGTGTCTAAGGCGGTTGTATGACCGAAAGTGGCGCCCTCAGAGGTTTTTATTTAATAAGTTATTAATAGAAAAAGATTTTAATAATGTTTATCGTGGAGATTTTAGGGCCCATGGTCTAGTATTTTTAGAAGGTATCATTTACTACATGCCCTCGTAGTCATTCGTAGAAGTAGATAGCAAATTTGTCAAAAACGGCCACTTTTAGCAGTTTTTCTATCTACTTCTAGCAGTGACTAGGGACTGTAACAATACCGTCTAAAATACTAGACTGTAGGCCCTAAAATCTCCACGATAAACATTATTAAAATTGTGTATTAGAATTATAATATTAAATAAAATTCACCGCGGCGCCACTTTCGCTCAGGGTACCACCTTAAGTAAATTATGGGCTTATAAACAAATTTCGGTTTTCAACTTCGTTTTAAGTAAGTAACTGTTATTTTTGTCTTCGATATTATTTACGCGTTATTTTTTTCTAACCAATTTAAAACAGTAGGTAGATGGTACCTCCGTTAACTATCGACACACACAGTCATATTAACTGGTCATAATCCATCAGGCTTTGAACTATCAGGCGCGGTCCTAAGGGTGGGGGGATCACAAGGGACATGACCCCCGCCCTCCTCAAAATTGTACATGTCAAACAGAGAAATCTCCTCCTAAAAATTTACAAAATAAATAAAGCAAATGGATTTATTAATATTCGTTCAATCGTTTTTGCATAAATCAGTTACAATTACAAACGTTTAAACCTACAAACATCCATATTTACAATTCTAGTAAGTATGATTTATATTTAATGATTATACCTACCTATTACCTATGTATAATCAATCATCAATAAATCCATATTTGCATAAATGCCAAAATTATAAGTTCAAAGAAAAAATGTATGAAGTCTCGAAGTTAAACAACTTCTAAGTAATGAATAGTGTCTAAAATAAAAATATGCAAACTCCTTGATTGATGCCATTTTTTCTGATAACACTATCTGTCTCAAATAGTTCATCCCCTTGTTCGTAACGTCGCTTACGACAGAATTCCCGTCAATATAAAGAGATGTACTAACGACAATCTGATGCGCAGACGCAGGCATAAGACGATCGCGCAGACGCGTATTGCGGATTTATAGTCTTTGTCTCTGCGAAAAAGTTTTAATACCGCGCTTTAATAAATAACTTTTTATTTTTATATTAAAAGGAGGTTTTATACGGTTTTTGTTTCGAATTTAGAAACCTCCTTAAACGTGATTTGAATATTTTCTCTGTTCTATTTTTAAACTGAAAAGAGTTTTTATACTGTCCTCGAAAAGTTATTAAAACTTGGTGATTAAAAACTTTTTGTTTACTTTTCGCGTGAATAAATTAAACAAAATACTGTCGAAAGTTGATAATTCAAATAGACTGTGTCAAAGTTTTTCGTAATCAATTAAAAGTCAGTGATTTTTTTTTTGTTTAAAATGGTGAATAAGTTGTATAAAGTTAGTTCTTCAATGGCGGTGAAAACTGGGAGCAAACATAATCAAGTTCTTATGTCTATAGTTGGTAAGTTATTACTCATTTAAGTAAAATGCATAGACAGTGATAAGCTGCGACATTCATTCAAAAATGCATGGAAAAAAGAAAATTTTACACATTAAAATACTTCGTTTAATATCGCAAGCACTCTGAATTTAATCACTTCAGTTGTAGGTACATTGTCAATTTAATCGCATTGAATACTTAGATTTGCAAAAAAGTAGCTTTTTGGAATTCTCTTTTCATTAAAAGTGTCAAGATCATTATTGCTTTTGTTTGTTTTATTTTTAAGTGTAAAAAATAATAGAGTCAGACAAAATTAACTTTGCAGTACTTAGAATAAAATGGCAAAAAACTTTCATTTATTACAAAATTAAAAACAGATCTGAAAATAATTGGTATTTTTGTCACATTTGCTATTCATCATTTTGAGACCGGTAAAAAATTAAAAGTTGGATTTTTATTTAGATTCTTAACACCTCAAGGATCTTTTTTAATTCAGCTTATATTAAAAAGTAATTTACTTAATTCCAACATTAAGAAAATATCAATTTATTATATCTACCTACTTATAATTTTCTTCATATATAATTACTTGCGTATAATTTTGTCAAGGCTAGTAAACATACATTGAAGACAAATTGAAGCATTTTTTCTCACTTTGAATTCCCACGATGTCAATAGTTATAGTACTTAGGTAGCTATTAATAAGTGCATTCTCAATCTTAAGGCTACTATGTCCCTCAAGTGGCGCCCTCATTTTAAGTATATTTATCACTCGCTAAGTAATTATCGAAAATTTACACGTACATATTGAAGCTAACGTTCTTTAGTTTATTTACAAACAATAACCTCAGTAAAGTATAGTTCGTTTTAGTACTTAGAGTAGGCAAAAGTGCGAAAAGAGCCACTTTAAGTCGCCTTAATAAAGTAACAATATCAAATTTGAAATTACTTATACTTATAACTTAATTACTATTTTCTAAAATAAATAAAATTCATCTGAAGACTTAAATAGATATTTCTCCGTAAACAGTAGAAAAATCTTGTTTTTGTATAATATACACGGTAAATTTTTAAGTATATCTAAAAATGAAAAGGGGATTTCAGACCACGTAAATGAACAACTTTTACTATGTAGGGCCAACCACGAAATCGCGAGAAAAATAATCAGCTGTTCCATACATTATAGTCGAGTCGATGTTGTACTTTTCTATAGAACAAATGTTTTTTTTTTCGCGATTTCGTAGTTGGCCCCGTAGTAAAAGTACCCCATGTTCATTTACGTGGTCTGAAATCCCCATTTAATTTTTAGATATACTTAAAAATTAACCGTGTAGAGGTCTCTTTCTATTTTTATATTTATAAATAGCTTCCGTCCGCGACTTCGTCCGCGTGTCCAATTGTATCCTTTGTTTTAATCCAGGCTATTAACTATATCTGTGCCAAGCTTGAATCCAAATCCGTTCAGCCGTTTTTGCGTGATAGAGTAACAAACATGTAAACATCTAAACTCTCTTATTTATAATACTTACCTCAGTGGCGTAGCGTGTTTGTGCCGCCCGGGGCGGACCCGAATTTTGCCGCCCCCTATTTTCATTATAAGTGAAGAAAATCAGCAATTTCTTTAAAAAATAATAATAAAGTACCTTATTTATTTACTAAAAATTAACTCTTCGGGTTTTTTCGGTGCATAATCTTTTATGTAGCCGCGCGCTCCGGGCCATACGGTGATGATGGTTTGATCAAAATCATTACTATCAACGATAGCCGAGCCTATATAGCGCTCCGGGCTGTACAGTGATGATGGTTTGGTCAAAATCGTTACAATCAATGATAGTGTAGTACTTATATATAAGGTCCTTCTTAAATAGTGCACATAATTTTAAGGGGTCAATGTACTTGTGCATACAAACAACTTTTAGGGACCAACATTAAAATCGCGAAAAAAATAAACAGCTGTTCCATAGAGAATTTAAAATGGAATAGATTAAAATGTATGGAACAGCTGATTTTTTTTTCGCGATTTCAATGTTGGTTCCATAGTAAAAGTTGTTTGTATGCATGAGTACATTGACCTCTTAAAATTATGTGCATTATTTAAGAAGGACCTTTTACAGGCTGCATTTGTAATCACTCTCCAAATTTTAAGGATGTGTTCAGTCCATGAAACTGAACAACTTTCTCCATGAAACATGTGTCGAACGAAATACGCTAAAAAATTTTGGTCATCCCATACTAAACTGATCACGTGATCTCTTTGATTTGTATGGAAAGTATTTTTTTTTACATATTTGACCCTATGTTTCTTAGAGAAAGTTGTTCAGTTTCATGGACTGAACACATCCTTAAAATTTGGAGAGTGATTTCAAATGCACCCTGTATATAATATGTATATTTTGTGAAAAAGTTCCGTTGTGGGATTTTCATAAGTTTGCAACGTATTGGTAATATTTAAGTTTTAATAATAAACGAAGCATTCAAACTTATAGAATGTTGACCATTTGAGTAGGGGGGGGGGGGGGGCAGGAAGTCACAGGGCAGATTAAATATAGTGCCTACATAACATTGTACCCGCATCTATTGTTAGCTCTCCATAGTTCATTTCGTAAGCAATGTCTCTGCCAAATAATGCTACAAAGATTAATTAAAGATAAATACAGGGCCGTCTCTACCCGGGGGTTCCATAGCGTTCCAGGGCCATAGTGGGCGCCGAGGGCCGTTTGCCTTATACCATGTGTAGTCTGCCAGCACTGAAAATCACTTGACAAGCATTTATTATATAACCTTGGTATCTATAAAATATTGTTGTCAAATACGCCTCAGTTTTCAGTAGATTCACCTTGCTTAATTGCGACTTGCGTAGTGAAAATCAATTTTGATCTTCTATCTAAGAATTAAGATCTCTACAAGGCAAGAGTGAATAGGCACTTCCTGGGCAAGCAAGCATGCTACACCTTAGACCACATCCTGTTTACCAAGCAGTATTATGGTCAAATGCCCGCGTCCAGATACTAAGAAAAAAATCATGTTCCATCAAATTCGCGCGCCAAAATAAGAAAGAACCCAAAAATGAGCGCGCGCGCGCCCTTTGCCACGCGCAAAGTTTTATTTTTTACTTAAGGGTGTAGGATACGTATCACGACACGTTCCATTTTTAAATTTTCAATACAAATGATCATAACAACTCTGCGCGAGCCGTAATGAGGGCGAACTTTGAAAATTCCAATTAAATTATTAAATATATACAGGGTGGAATTTTTTAATGCCACCTGGAGGGAAAGTACTCTAAATAATAGAGATAGCAAATTTCTTTCAAAGGAAACATTCCTTTATTTTTGAAAACAAAAAAAACTGCATTCAAATATTTTTAAACATATGCTTCCCACACCCAGGAATCGAACCAGCTAAAATTCGAAAAAACAACACCCTGTGCTTTTATGTTATCAATCGTTAGGGTCAAACATAAGGTTCAAATCTCTCTAACAAACATGGTAAATTAAATGAAAGGAAAATCATTAAATCTAAACTTATTTTAATTGAACGAGAAAAAAGCTTAACTAATTAGTTGTTCGAAATTGGCCCCATGTTGCTGGATACATAAATTCATTATTTTAAGGAACTCATTTGCATGCAATGGATGCGTAATAGTCTGCATTATGAACATCTTATCGAAATAGTTCTATATAGTTATACATAATTTATTGTGAACTAACTAACATAATTAACATTAACGGCCACACACAGACGGAATAATCCGTTGCGTTATTCCGTCTGTGTGTGGCCGGCCTAAACCATAAGTTAATGCCTATTCATTGATTGTAAAACGAGTTATAACATGCACTCACTACAAAATTAAATTAACACATAAATATGTGAATTAGCGTTGTATTTTAGCTTTGTTTTTTTTTGCTAATTGAATTAGTTTTTAATTGTATAGTCACTTGATCTCGTTTATCACGAATCGTTTCCAATAAGATTTGTCACATACCTAGGTATATATAATTTTCATAAAGTAATAATAGGCACTCTAGGTCTATAAGTTTAATAATTATTAGTTTAAACATATTTATGTCGATGTACACGACTGTTTGTTGTCACTAAATAAATGAAAAAAAAAAAAAAAAAAAAATAATAGAGCCTTAAGTAAAAGTGCTTTATCTTGTCTTTCATGGTTTTCCTTTCATTTAATATACCATGTTTGTTGGAGAGATTTGATTCTTATGTTTGACCCTAACGATTGATATCATAAAAGTACAGGGTATTGTTTTTTTGAATTTTAGCCGGTTCGATTCCTGGGTGTGGGAAGCGTATTTTAAAAAAAACTTTGAATGCAGTTTTGTTTCTTTTTAAAAATAAAGGAATGTTTCCTTTGAGTGAAATTAGCTATCTCCATTGTTTAGAGTACTTTCCCTCCAGGTGGCATTAAGAAATTCCACCCTGTATATGTCGCAGGCGTATTGTATATTTAGCCGTATTACATAGCAACTAGCTGTTTTAGAAAACGGCGCCGTATTGTAATGCGGCGGATTAAAGATACGCCGTATTCAAAACAGCTGGTCAAAAGTACGCCGCATTGAAAGAGCGCTTTGCGATTTTCAATACGGCTAGCCGTAATGTTGGGCGATTCATAAGCCGCTTTTCCGTAAGTTTTTAGTACCAATTATCAACACTCGCCGCGCTGCCTACTATAACAATAAAAATGGCGTCAAGTGCGAATATTGCATCGAAAATAAGTAAGAATATAGATGAATTAAATGAAGAAAACGTGCCAAATGTGTACAGATAATTGTTTTAAGGACATTTTCTTTATGTACAGTTAAATAGTTCCTACGCAGCTCAATGCGGAAGTGTGAAAAAGCCGTGGATCAAAGAACGAGATTAAAACTGCTAAGGTGGCAATGGTTTCTGGTATTGTGCGGAATCCTACTCAATATTGTTGGTGTAAAAAATACAACGTAATGGGTGTAGTCAGTGAAGATTAAAAAAACATATTTCAGAAGACCCTAATTTTTGGGCAGTGCCCAAAGAACAATATTTTGATACATAACATATAAAAAAATGTTACATTCAAAAAAGGCTTTAAAATTATTTAAACCAAAAAAAATTGCTTAACGTTCTAGTAAGTCTAAAATATTACAATTTTACAAACAAGAACCAAACTGTTTTGTACCGTACCTACTTATTTGATAGAAGTAGTACTTACCCATACATTCATGGAGCTTTGGGAATAACCCATTACATTCCTTAAAACGAATAAAAAGAACACATGTTTCCTACTACTTACTAGGTGCTTTAGAAGTTACTTAAACCTACCTTTTTTCATAATTATTAAAATTAAATTCATTTTCAATTAAGCACTGTTTCATTTTGTTAGTGTGGTCACTCTACAATAGAACTTTGATTCAAAACGGCTAAACGTGCTCCGCCGTATTGAACAATGTATCACATTGTCGATCTGGCGTATCGTTGACTCGCCGTATTACAATACGGCGCCGTTTTCTAAAACAGCTAGTTGCTATGTAATACGGCTAAATATACAATACGCCTGCGACATATATATTTACAAAACACGCAATACATTAGACAAATACCTCATTATTCCTACAAAAAATAAAAAAATTACTTCAGAATCTTTAAATACCAGTTAAAAAAAACATGTTAAAGTGTACTAATTTGAGCATTTTTTTAATATTTTATTTTCTCTGTGATTAAAATATTTTTTTTTTAATTTTGTCTCTTTAGTGCACTCCTTGACAATACAAACAATAAGTGAAAAAATAAATATGAGTCGTATTCTTATTTGTTACAGCTGAAACTTTTGTGAAAAATACCTCTGATAAGCAAATTTGAAATTCCACTTGAACAGATTGTCTTCGTTTTAAAATACCTGACAATTTATTATGTTTTTCTCTCTATACGGTACTAATTTAAGAATTTTGCTTCCTAAAACTAAAGTTTACATCAATAATAATGCTTTAATTATTTAGATAACTTCATTGGAAAAACATGAATTTCGATGAAATGCAAATATACAGCCTTAATAAAACTTACGTGAAAAACTTTATACCAACATTTTTCAGTTCATAAACAATGTTTTATTCACATAAGTTCTTATGGTTTTTGAGACAATTTAAGCCCACCCACAGAACTCCGAATGTCTATTATTTTTTGAGATATTATTTTAAATGGCATGTCAACTTCGTCCAGTGCACAGCCTTTGCAGCACTTGCAAGATTTCAAATGGGAGGAGTTGAGGGGCTGGGTCTTTTTTGAAAGTCACGAGGTTTAACCGCTTCTGTGGTTTAGTGATTCGCCCACCCATGAAAGAGTTTGGAGTCCCGGTTTCGATTCGCAAACTGAAAAGTAAAAAGTATACAAAAACAAAAAAAAAAGATTTTTTTCACATATTACGTGGTTACACCTTAAAAACAATTTCTTTGACTCCTAAGCTTAGTTTGAAAATGTACCCTATTTTAAGGTAAAGTACCTAAGTTAAAAAAAAAGTGCGAGTCGGACTCGCGCACAAAGGGTTCCGTACCAAAAAACGGCAAAAAAAACTACGTTTGTTGTATGGGAGCCCCCCTTAAATATTAATTTTATTCTGTTTTTAGTATTTGCTGTTATAGGGGCAACAAGAACACATTATCTGTGATAGTTTCAACTGTCTACCTGTTGTCGTTATTAATATCGAACAAAAAACGGCAAAAAAATCACGTTTGTTGTATGAGACCCCCCTTTAATATTAATTTTATTCTGTTTTTAGTATTTGTTGTTATAGCGGCAACAGAAATATATCATCTGTGAAAATTTCAACTTTCTAGCTATCACGGTTCATGAGATACAGCCTGGTGACAGACAGACAGACAGACAGACGGACAGCGGAGTCTTAGTAATAGGGTCCCGTTTTTACCCTTTGGGTACGGAACCCTAAAAAAGGAACACTTTCATTTCCATTTCATTCCCCGACATAATTTTATTGTACTTTTTTACTTTAAATAATATTTATAAATGAGTTATTACATCCGTATTTAGGCACTCAGTTATGGCAAATATTTTTGGCACACTTCACTAAACAACACGTGTCACGTTTCAAATACGAATACAAATAATATTCCTATGGGGCGATGTTAAAAATCCAATTAATCAGAATCATCAAATCATTATACATTGTTATTTGTAAAACACCAACATCCTCGTAGGAGTAGATTACTAGCATCATAAACAACAACTTTTCAGAAAACATTCAATCACGCTTTTCATACAAAAATCCCGAACAGAACAGATCGAGTTTTGTATGAAAAGTCATTAATTAAAACCAGCCAAGTGCGAGTCGGACTCGCGCACGAAGGGTTCCGTATCAAAAAACGGCAAAAAAATACGTTTGTTGTAAGGGAGCCCCTCTCAAATATTGATTTTATTCTGTTTTTAGTAATTTGTTGTTATAGCGGCAATAAAAATACATAATCTGTTTAAATTTCAACTGTCTATCTGTTATCGTTATTAATATCGATAACCGGATCACGTTTGTTGTATGGGAGCCCCCCTTTAATATTAATTTTATTCTGTTTTTAGTATTTGTTGCTATAGCGGCAACAGAAATACATCATCTGTGAAAATTTCAACTTTCTAGCTATCACGGTTCGTGAGATACAGCCTGGTGACAGACAGACAGACAGACAGACGGACAGCGGAGTCTTCGTAATAGGGTCCCGTTTTTACCCTTTGGGTACGGAACCCTAAAAATTGTTTAATTACTTACTCAATGCTTCTGCAAATAAATTATGCAATGAAAAGAAATTTTAATCAGTCAAAGCTATATTGTTTTACATTACTCATTCGGATTGGCTATTGGCACGTGTCTAGCAGTTGCTTGATTAATTTGCTTTCTCGGTCGAAAATTTAGTTCAAATGTTTCAAAGAATGCAGACGAGGTCTCGTCACCATGTTGACCGAATTTGTGACAATAAAAATTGGGTTATTGTTTCATTAGTGGCATGATGGTACGGGCAATAATTTTTAACCGACTTCAACAAAAGGAGGAGGTTCTCAATTCGATTGTATGTTTTTTTTTTTTATCGTTGTTCGCGCGCATCTTCGACATTTATGGACCGATTTTGATGATTCTTTTTTTGTTCGATTGAGTTTGCTTGCGAGATGGTCCCATTTAATTTTTTTTCAAATCGGTCGAGTAGTTTTCAAGTAATCCTGAAAATACTATGATTTTGCATCAACTACCTTGACGACTTTGTTATTTATGAACCGAATTAGATGAAGTTTTTTGTGTTGGAAAGGGGATACCTTTAGTGTAGTCATTTTAACCGACTACAAAAAAAATAAGGTTCTCAGTTTGACCTGTATATAGTATGTTTCTCCGCGATTAACTCACATTTGGCTGAGCCGATTTTTCTACCTAAATAATAAACTTACCTACACCATCTAATACAGAAGGCACTGACACTAAAAATAAACAAATAAAAAATTGTTTAAAAACAAAAAACCGACTTCAAAAAAACCTGCCTCTAAAAAGCAAGAAATAATATTCAAAACATTAGATACGCATTATAACGTCTATTGAAGTCGGGTGGGGATTTAAGAATAAAAAAAGAAGTTGTACTTCCCGTATGTACGTACGGTACGTTCGTACCCCACCCGACTTCAATAGACGTTATAATGCGTATCTAATGTTTTGAATATTATTTCTTGCTTTTTAGAGGCAGGTTTTTTTGAAGTCGGTTTTTTTGTTTTAATAATCATTTATGAAAATTTTTATTGCTTCCCTTGCCAAAGTCACATCTGCAAAAACAATAATGAACTTAACTATCGAAAGAAAAGCAAGTACCTATGGTTTGACATAATAATTTTCGTTAACCATCGACAAGGGGCTATAACGTATAAGTACAAGGTGAAACAGAATTAAGGCTCCGTTATGCGGAATCACTTGTCTCTGCCTTTTTCTTTGCGTTAAAAGTTATTAGAGCAAATACTACGTTTCCGCTATTATTTACGCCAAAAATATGACCAGCGACAAGCGCTTTTGATGATATTCTGATTTTTTTACAGTCATCTGTGAGATTTATACGCAATTTAATACTTGTAGCTACTAGATAATCTCTTTAGCTTGTCGTGTGTTTTTTTTTTTGTGGCTACAGCTTTACGTTTCCTACATAAAAATATGGCCAACGCAAACCATGTTTTCCTATGATGCACCCTTAATAGCTAAACCAGAAAATGGTAGATAGGGACCATCAAACTGGACAACTTTTACTTAGGGACTAACTCTGAAATCACAAAAATCAGCCGTAGTAGTTTTCAGATTTCATTTTCAGACTTTCGATACCTATTAATGTTTGTATGAAACAGCTGTTTTTTTATTCGCAGTTAAAGGTGAGTAGTTAAAACTTTTCTTGATGGAAAAAATCGTAAAGTGACCTCTAATTTTGAAGTTTATAAAAATTCAGTCAATTAATTTTTCGGTAACTTGATTATAAATAGGTATCTTCAAATTTTTTTAAAGTTGAAAATTTCTAGAGCATGAATTTTCAAGAAGGATTTAAAAGTTGTAAAAATATTCTGAGAGCCAATTAATGGACTTATTATTTTCAAAGAATATCAAGGGTAACAAATAATCCGAGCTTAAGATTATTGCCTGAAAGAAAACTGAAGGATTTAATTAATTAACTATTAAATTACAGTAAGAGTGGATCGGTTTCAATTTTCGATTACGATTTATGTAGTTAGATATAGATACCTGAACGGGTGTCCCTTGACTCGCCTAAAGTCATTGGTCCTAATTTCATTTGGCCGAATTTCTCTGGCCTAAACTTCTTAGGTACAATTATTGTTTGGCCTAATAGATTTTTTCGCATTTTTGTCGTTTCGCCTAAACGTTGAAATCCCTAATTATCAAAACCACTAATGTTAATTGTCCTAAAATTTATTAGCACACATATCTTTTGACACAATAATGACTACGCCGAAGTATTATTAACCCTAATATTGTCTTGCATACATACTTTTTGGCATAACAATATTGTATTGCATACAAATTAGTGACAGAAACAAATCGTCAAAAAACTGACCTGAGGCCCCCCGCTATAAAGAAAAACTTTTAATGCGAACACCATTACGTAAGGTTAGGTTAGTGTTTTGAACACTTCCATAATGCTTGTATGCATGTTGCATGCTTGCATGCATGCATGCATGCTGCATGCTTGCATGATTGTATGCATGCATGCCTGCATGCATGCTTGCTCATTTGTATGCATGCATGCTTGCTCGTTTGTATGCCTGTATGCTTGCTTGCATGTTTGCTCGCAAAATGCTTGCCGGGGGGTGCAGGGGGGCTGGCCCCCCTGGTCGGGGGGGTCGGGGGGCCTGAGGCCCCCCGCTATAAAGAAAAACTTTTAATGCGAAGACCATTAGGTTAGGTTAGGTTAGTGTTTTGACCACTCGCAGCGGAGCGAGCGAAGCGAGCGGAGCTCCCTAATGCTTGCATGCACTCTGCATGCTTGCATGCATGCTGCATGCTTGCTTGCATGCTGCATGCTGCTTGAATGCTGCATGCTTGCTTGCATGCTGCATGTTTGCTTGCATGCTGCATGCTTGCTTGCATTCCACGTTTTTGTTTGCATGCATGCATGCCTGCTTGCTTGCATGCATGCGTGCCATGCAAGCATGCTATTTGATCTTGATTGTACTTGTATTATCATGTTTGCTTGTGTGCATACTTGCTTGCTTGCTTGTATGCGTGCATGCTAGCTCACTTTAAAAAGACACACAATTAAAAAGACAACGACAGGTTTATCTGCTCATTCTTTATTTTTAATTATCACAAACATATTTTTTGTGTTTCGTATTCTAAATCATGTGCAAGTTATTAGTTGTTGGTCAAATCGTTCAAAAGTGTTTAATTAAATTGAATATAATTTTCAATTTACAACTAGTAAACAAAACGAATTAAGAACGGTTATTCCTCTAATGATTAAGGGAATTGAACATTCGGCGAAAAAATTATTAGGCGTTACACAATTGTGCGAATCGTTATTTAGTACTTTTAAACATTAGGGATTATGAATAGTTATGCTTAATGATAAATTTGGGAAGTAAACATGCGGCGAAAAAATTTTAGGCGAAATGAAAATAGGCGAAACTAATTTAGGTCAAATGAAAATTGTGCAAAAAGTTTTTAGGCCAATAATTAGTGTGCCAAAGACAGTTAGTACAAAAAAAATTAGGCATTCCAATATATACCCAGTGTGACAGATAAGTTATAATTTAGTTACACACACATGAAGATCATTCAATATTAAGAGTGGATACCAACTTACTTAAATAAATTGATACCTTCTAATATTTATTCAATTATTTCCAAGCTGAAATAATGTAGTGAAGTCATTGGCTGTAAACAAAACACAATTTCTTTATCATAAATCCTATAGTAGTTCTTTCTCGAATTAACAAAAAAATCAAAGTATATTACTAACAACGAAAAACAAAAGGAAACCAATACCTAGTAGTTACTTACTTAATTTCTTTCGAAAGATTTCGAATCATTAGTTAATAAATATATTAGAAAAATTACTAGGAAAAATTGACTCACCCGTAGCAGCTCAGACGAAATTCGAACCCGCACCCTTGAGATTCCGGCCCAATGCACTCCCAAGAGTGCGGGTTCGAATCCCGTCTGAACTGCTATGGGTGAGTCGATTTTTTCTGGTATTTTTTCTTATGATCGCAATAATAATATATAAAAATAGCATTGTGGAAATTTTAATTTTTTGCTGTTCATGTTCATTGTTAAATCCGAAGATCTATCTGTCTGTATGTTTTTCAAGGCTCCACAGGCTAAACTGCTATAAACCAAAGGTACAGTACTAGGCATGTATCTTGAAATTTTATCGACGGAGTGGGGATAAGTTCGCGCATGTGCTCTTGTGAGCGACCAATAGCGCGCGCCCCTCTCCCGCCGCCCGCGCCCCTCACCGCTACGCATACCCAAAATACGCGTTTCGCGCAATCCCCACCCGATTTCAAGTTATATGCCTCGTACTGTAAGTTACATTTCAGTATAAAGATGGATTGAAGCTTGGAGAAGGGCATACGAAAAACTAAATTTCACGCAGACGAATTCATGAGCAAAAGCTAGTAGTCCTATAATGTTGTCCTAACTGTTGCGTTATGTTTACATGTATGCAAAATTTTTAAACATGTCAATGTAAACCTTTTCAAGAGACCGTTTGAAAAAACATTAGATATGTTTTTTTTTTTTTTGTTGTAATTGACTAGTGGAAACGTACGTTAAGTCCATCAAACCACAAAAGTACGCTAACCTGACTAAAAATACTCTAAGCTAAATATAGAATTTGCCAGCTCACAAGAAAAAGCTAACTCCGTACAAGGTAACTGACGCCTTATGATTAAGGGGCCAACGCCAAATACACATTTTTGAACAAATATTTTACACAGTTAGGGTTGCCAGATGCCCCGTAAAATACATGGTTACCTCGTTTTTCAGGCTAAGATAATACAGATACGGGGCAAAAGAATGTGTGATCTTAAATTATTATCATAAGAACAGCTGTTTTAATTGTCTCCCGGAAAAAATCTAAAACCCGTATTTTTATGCTGGTAACTACAAAAATCATTCATGTAGTGCCAGGTGGTAACACTACACACAGTATTAGTTGATTTATCGGTACCAAAAATATGTAGAAACTAGAAAGTAGATTATAGTACTTACTCAGTTTTGTGATTGACAGAAACATGATAGGTAAAACTTTTCTCGGTAGAAAAAATATCGTAAAATGATCTCCAATTTTGTTGTTTTTCACTAGTGCCAACCAATAATAAACTTATAATCTTGAAACTACAATAAAAAGTAAATCTTAACTAACTCTTTAGTTTTGTGATTGACAGTTTTCCAAAATAAGAAATAGTTTAAGATAATCATGAAAATCTATAAAATTAACAATAATTTCGATAATTTTACTGTGAAAATTGCTTCCAATGTTACATTTCAACCTAATACAAGACGTGATATAAATGTACTTTCTGTTATGGAATGGGGTGTTTTTGTGAGGTTTAAAATAAAATAAAAAGTTGTAAAGAACCTCATTTTTGCTTTTTAATTTGCCGTATTGTGGGTGTAGGTTAAGAGACTGCCTAGCTAGATAACTAGATTTTTAAGAAAAGCTGATATTGCTTTTTTATTTTGTATCAGAAATAATAGGTGCTGGGTAGGTAAATTATATAGGTACACGTACAACAAACCAAAATTAAGTGAAACTCCGATAAAATATTTCTATCAGGTGGTTTCATCCTGAATAAAAATACCTAGGTGCAGTAGTTTTTGGTACTTACCTACTTAACTTTTTTCTACTGTTAAAGCCTTCAAAGGTTTAAGTCTACTTACTTAGTTCCATTAGAATAACTTAGTGCTTAACCTGTGTTGATTGCAATTAATTAGTAATATCCTGTCCTACATAATGTACTTATGTAATTAAACTACCTGATGAGCATTGTTTCTTTTATTTTCATCATAGTAAGCTTTTGCAATATTTTCATCAAAGTTTTTCCCAAAAACATGAAAATCATTCGATTTAAAAAAAACTTTCTATTAACACTAAAATTAGCCGCGACATGCGTTTCTGGATAGACCAGAATTTAGATTTCGTATATAATTTTAAGCTAAAAAACTTTTTTATAGTAAACTTGTCAAACATGATAGAAATTGAACAGTATTTCTATGATACTTTGTATCTCATTATTGCTAAAATTAACCCCCTTTCCCCTTGTTCTCAGTATGCATGCCTATCCTGGCATATGGAACGGCGATGGGTTGGATCTCTCCTAACAAAGCTCTCCTGATGGGAGACTACTCTCCCTCGAACTCTCCTCTCTCCGAAGAAGACGTCTCCTGGATGGCATCCATCATGTTCATCTTCGCACCGATCGCTGTGTTCGTGTATGGTGTTGCTGCGGACAAGTTTGGAAGGAAAAATGCTCTATTGTGTGCTTCAGTTCCTATCGCGGTAAGTTGGTTTACTTTATTTGGGTATTTTTTTGCTTAATTTTTTTCTCTTTACCTATTGAAAAAACTCCAAGGCTAAGCTTGGGAATAAATAATATCAGGTAAAGACATTATTGTGTTATTTGATTTCAAGGAAGAACAATGATGTAATTACTTAAATTCTGATATGAGTAAAAAAATCACACCCACCCGGCAAGACACTTAAAGAAGTAAGAGTTATAATTAACCAATTTTTAAAAGGTGTGATTTAAATAAGTAGTTTGCAAAATATTCGTATTTTGGTGAGCAGAAAAATATTCATACATAGGTCAGCCAAAATGGTTAGTTGGTCAGCAACTTTTGACTAGCAAATACTTATTTCTAAATCAATGAGCAGTTAACGTCATACTGGACTGCTCTATTTTTTTCTAGCTGCATACAATTCAATGTAACATAGCCCTAAGTTGAATAAAATTTTAAGATAAGTAGGTACCTACCTAATTAAATCGTTTTGATATTGTTTGGTGATTCGATTTTGGCGATAAATCTTCAATTTTGGAGACAGATCTATTATTTGGTCAATTTATATTATGTGCAAGTGATTTTTAATAAATTTTTGGATTAATCGTTTTGATATTCTTTTGTGATTCGATTTTGGCGACACATCTACAATTTTGGAGACAGATCTTATTTATTAGGACATTGAACATTGTATTTATTTGACGATAGCTAAAATTATACCCTTAAAGTTCCTACTTTCCAACAGGTCGGCTGGGCTGTGAAACTAATATGCGCGCATCCTATCGCGTTGATTTGTGCGCGTGCGCTCATCGGCTTCGGCTCTGGAGGGGGGTTCGTGGTCTGCCCCCTTTACGTGAAAGAAATCAGCGAAGACAGCATCAGAGGAATGACGGGGACTTTTGTTATATTTTCGCAGGTAAGTTTTTTTTTACTATAAAACAGACTTTTATTTTAATTAGCTCAATATTTTTTAAGCGTTTCTGAAAAAGTATTAAATGCAATATTAATATTTCAGAGCCTTAGTAGGCGACTCTTTGATTTTGTTTTACCTTGTAGGTAGGCACCTCTATAACTATGGGTTTTTTGTTTATGGTATAACAATAAGTACTTTTTAAACAAGCATTTTTTTATTTTATTTTTAACGCCCAATATTATAGGTTAGTTCTTTTCTAAACACAACACCTACTCGTATGATATACAAAATAAAAAATTACTTAAATCCTTTCAATTCTATCTGCTTTAGCCATTAGGTACCTACTATTATTACCTATACCTTATAGGTACAACAATTAAATATACTTAAGGAAAACCCTATAAAGTACATAAGAAATTATTATGCAATGGTCCGTCAATTCGAGGCGCCAGTAACAGGAAAATCTATAATAGCAAATCATATTTTTGACTTAATTAGGTACTAAGAAATGCTCGGGGCTTCCCCGTGACGTGAAATCCGTCCAAATTTCTCGTAATGCTATGCTCGTACATTGTTGATATTGAAGACATAAAAACAAATCTTAGAAACATGAGTGGCATTTAATGTGCATGGACTACCTATAGCTAACCATCAAGTTCACGTTTAGTTTTAAATAGCCTAGGTACGTTATAAATTTAACGGAATTTTGTAAAATTTGTGTTCGGAATACCTACTTACTTCGTATTGACGACACGAAGGACCTATTTCACATAGGTTCCAGCCACGGTGTTCCAGATGTCAGCTATCTTACGGTCTATTTTAAATTTTATCGAATTTCTGTAAAATTAATTCATATCCGGAATTCGTCCAGAATCAAATATGCAAATAAGTAGGTACTATGGGCAACAGCGTCGCTTAACCAGTTTGCAACAAAATTCGCGTGCGCGCGTATCGCCCCTGCACGAACTAAACGTATGTGACAGCGGGCGCGGCGTGCAAGCGATTTTAACCTTAGCAGTGGTTAAGCGACGCTGTTGCCCATGGTACCTACACCTAGTTTTTTTATAGGGATAATGCTTTTTACGCATACTCCGTGCCTGGCAAGAAACAGGAGCCCAAGTTTGCTATTGTTAACGACATAATCATGTTTCAATTGTGTTTCGGTTTTGGATTTAAAAAAACAAGAACTACCTAAGTACCTAGTCTGAAAAAGCATTACAACTCAAACACAATTGAAACACGATTATGACGTTAACAATAGCAGACTTTGGGCCTAGGGTCACAGATTAGATAATAGTTACTGCTAGCTAGGATTATGTTGGCTCGCTCCGATTGGAGCCATACCACTAAACTCTCTACTATGCCCGCTGTACTAAAAAAGCATTTTATCTACAGACAGCGGGAAACCTCCTAGTGTTCGTGCTCGGAGACCTTCTGCCGTTCAACACCGTGCTCTGGATCCTGCTGGCCATCCCCCTGGTCCACTTCTGCATACTCCTCAGGCTGCCAGAGACCCCATCCTACTTGATCAAATGTGGCAAGAAACAGGTCAGTACCTAGATGATTTACCTAATTTAGTTTTTTACTTGCTGACCGACCGACCGACGTTTCAGTGCCTAAATCTGTGGTTCCCAATTAGTTTTCTTTACGCTACCCCTTTAAGAAAGACCTCAAACTGGCGTTCCCCTTATTGCGACCCCGCCGTAGGAATGATACCTATAGAAAAGGTTACTGATATAATATCATAGGGTATGTAAGTAGGTAAAATCTGTCCATCCTTTACTTGTCTTATATGGTAAACAATCTTCACTCTTTATTGAAATAATCATTTATAAAATAAAACAAATGGTTTTCCACACATAGATTACGAAATAAATTGTTAATAAATTAACAATAATTTCATAAACTTACTAACTTATTTTTAAATAACGATTTAAACAATACTAAATAATATACTAGAAAAAATACGACTCGCACCAGATCAATACTCAGACGGGAATCGAACCCGCGACCTTTGGATATCCGGTCTGAGTATTGATCTGGTGCGAGTCGTATTTTTTCTAGTATATTATTTAGTATTGTTTAAAAATAGCATTGTAAATGCAAAAATCTCAAATTTAAAAATTATATAGCTATTTCATCTTAATCAATTGTTAAAATATCTGGAAAGATATTTCAATTGAATGTCGAGGTAATTCCTCACATTGGTGAAATAACGCTGGCTTACAGCGTAAGAGTTTAGGATATACTAGGAAATATTCGACGATGTCACTAGTGACTCGGTAGCTCAGCGGTCAGAGCATTGGACCGGATATCCAAAGGTCGCGGGTTCGATTCCCGTCTGAGTATTGATCTGGTGCGAGTCGTATTTTTTCTAGTATATTATTTAGTATTGTTTAAAAATAGCATGTAAATGCAAAAATCTCAAATTTAAAAATTATATAGCTATTTCATCTTAATCAATTGTTAAAATATCTGGAAAGATATTTCAATTGAATGTCGAGGTAATTCCTCACATTGGTGAAATAACGCTGGCTTACAGCGTAAGAGTTTAGGATATACTAGGAAAAATTCGACGATGTCACTAGTGACTCGGTAGCTCAGCGGTCAGAGCATTGGACCGGATATCCAAAGGTCGCGGGTTCGATTCCCGTCTGAGTATTGATCTGGTGCGAGTCGTATTTTTTCTAGTATATTATTTAGTATTGTTTAAAAATAGCATGTAAATGCAAAAATCTCAAATTTAAAAATAACGATTTAAGTTTAAAAGACGTATGACAACTGTCAAAAACTGTTTACTAAATAAAACAAGTAAGGATGACAGACTTTAATAGATTGTTTCTGCGCAACCCTTGCTTGGTGCAACCATGTAGGTACCAGTATAATTGGGAAACACTTTTACTTGCTGAACCAAATGACGTTGTTTGTGAAAGTTTTGCAAATTATTTTTTATCCTCCTGTATTTTTTTCGTGGTAAGTTTTCCATTTTCGCAAAAAAATACTTACACAATAATCATTAATCGTTTGAACCGAGTTCGTGAGTTATTGTTTTAATTATAGTAAAAACTAATAGTAAAACGACGTTTTGTCTTTTAAGTTTAAAAAGTCCCAGCAAAATTTTTCTTTCCATAAAAATGTAATTCAGTTTAAGCTAGATAAGTATAAGACTTATTACCAACATTTTACAACAAAAAATTATTTAAATCAATTAAACCTTTCTCAAATTCGCTTACCAATGAACAGGATAAATATACTTAATTATTATAGACCTATATATTTACCTATCTACTGATAAGACAATTTTCCACAACTAAGTAGGTACCATGGGCAACAGCGTCGCTTAACCACTGCTAAGGTTAAAATCGCTTGCACGCCGCGCCCGCTGTCACATACGTTTAGTTCGTGCAGGGACGATACGCGCGCACACGAATTTTGTTGCAAACTGGTTAAGCGACGCTGTTGCCCATAGTACCTACCTACTTATTTTCTTCTAAAGAAAATGAGAAATCCGTATGACGCTCAAAGTGCAGACTTATTTACGTTTGCGTGTTTTGAAACGTCTTTCTAAGGCCACTTAATAAACAATAATGGTAGACGTATTAAACGACATTATACTAAGTAACTGAAAGGTGAGGTCGTGATACATGAAGTATGAAACAATGATATACCTACTTAATACTTAGGAACAATACTATGAATACTATGGAAGTAACATTAATTACCGACTTCAAAAGGAGGGAGGTACTCAATTCGACCAATTTTTTTTTTTGTTTTTGTATGTACACCGATTACTCGAAGACGGCTGAACCGATTGAAATGATTCAAACGTTATTACATTAGGTAAACTTCCAAGTTGGTCCCATTTTTTAAAATTGTGAAATCAATTCAGTACTTTTCAAGTAATTTTGAAAAAAGCACAAAAAAAGTATGATTTTGCGTGAACTACCTCGATGATCAGTCGTTTAACTTCTTTGTTTATGAACTGAATAAGATAATTATTTTTTTGTTGGAAAAGGGATATCTTAAGTATAGTTCTTTAACCAACTTAAAAAAGGAGGTTCTCAGTTTGACCCGCATGTATGTATGTTTCTCCGCGATTAACTCACGTTTGGCTGAGCCGATTTTTCTAACTAAATAATAAATATACCTACACTACCTAATACAAAAGGTATCTACACTAAAAATAAAAAAATAAAAAATAGTTTAAAAAAACAAAAAACCGACTTCAAAAAACCTACCTCTAAAAAGCAAGAAATAATATTCGTAATAATAATAACACGTCTATTGAAGTCGGGTGGGGCTTTTAGAATAAAAAACCGGCCAAGTGCGTGTCGGGCCACGCGCAGTAGGGTTCCGTAGGTACATTATACCATACCATATTTTAATACCGCTATCATTTTTCGTCTGAAAAAATAACTTTGTTTTTCACAGTGTTTGTATGAATGACAAAGTTATATTTGCGGTTTTGGAAAATGTACTATATCTCGAAAACTAATTACTGTATTTCATTCAAAACAATTTTCGTTGAAAGTGTTTATTAAGATCTATAGTTTATATTTTTTTTAGATTTTTCACCCTCTTACTTTAAAAGTTAAAGGGGGGGGGACACACATTTTACCACTTTGGCGGCATATATTTTTCAAACGGTTGACTTTAAAAAAAAATAGTCTTAGGAACCTCAATGTCATTTTTAAAGACCTATCTATAAACACCCCACATGTATAGGTTTGATGAAAAAAAATATTTTCAGTTTTAGTTCCATGTATGGGGAGCCCCCCCGTAATCTTTTATTTTTTTTATTTTTGTATAAAAATCGTAAAGCGGTTCACAGAATACACCTGCCTACTTAGTTTCAACTATGTAGTCCTAATACTTTTGGAATAAAGTGGCTGTGACATACGGACGGACAGACAGACAGACAGACAGACAGACAGACAGACATGACGAATCTATAAGGGTTCCGTTTTTTGCCATTTTGGCTACGGAACCCTAAAAAGGGAATTTGTACTCCAGCCCCACCCGACTTCAATAGACGTGTTATTATTATTACGAATATTATTTCTTGCTTTTTAGAGGTAGGTTTTTTGAAGTCGGTTTTTTGTTTTTTTAATGACGCAAACAAATACGGTGTTGCTAACTGTGATAAAACACAATCGCTTTCAGTTAAGTCATAATAAGTAAGCATTTCCCAAATATTTTTTATGGATTAATCAAACCAACATAAAAAACATTATTGATCTCAAATAAGTATGAAATTTATTGCACTGCAATTTTCATAAATAAATGGTGCTATTTAAGGTTTTCAAAGGATTTCAGCTACAAATCAATCAATTAATAAATGTTTCATCTACAATCTGACATTTGAATCCCAGCTATAACTTCTTACTAGGTACTTATTTAAATGCTTAAGAAATGATAAATAAATAATTTTCATAAAACTTAGGTACCTATTACGTGGTTGGGTGATGAAACGTTTGATTAATAGGTAGCACGCGCGTTCAATATGAAATGGGAATATTAAATATCCATTAAAAAGCCTTTAGCTGTTAATGCCGTAATATATTACCGATAAAATGTAATGTGTAACATATCCGTTTACCACATATTTAGCCAGATTAAATAATGAGTAGCACATATCCTGATCAATTATTATTTAATACCAAAACCACTTCTATACAGGCCAAAGAGAATATAAATCGAATATTTTCTTCATAGCCACTATATCTACCTACAGTTACGCTACAGAGTGGTCACACTGTTAAATCTTGCATTTTTTTAATAGTTAATGGGTTTGCTCTTGACCCCAGTCTTGCCCAAAAGCAAAGACAGGGTCTACGATGGAGCGAGCTCGCCCAGAAGGTGCTTGCTTGCATGCCTTGCTTTTTAAAAAAAAATTACATTCACATTTTAAATAGAGATAATAAGTACTTTATTATTTATGTATTTACTAACTAGGTATATTTAAAAATAAAAAAATGCGAAAATAAAAAGGTAGGTACCTAAGTAACTATTTATTTTTATATTTTCACGTCAGAACCTTATTATGATAGGTTGTACCTACATTTCGGTACCTACCTATAAGAGTTGGATTGGACTTCGGAAAAAACAAAGGTAGGTACTATAAATTCCCATAAGAGACTAAATTCTAATTATAGAAGACGTGAACAAAATCTAATTCACCACCTAGGAAGAAAGAAGTGATGAATTAGACATCTCGTTAAGACCTACCTACATCTCGTCATGGTCGTAAAGCATTATTTTCCACTGTTCTGTGATAAATGTTGTCTTATAAACGCACAACGCATCATAATTACCTACCGTATAATTGCAGCTTGGCGGCATACAATCATATTAGCGTCTTAATAGAAGTACATAGTAAACTGTATCTTGAGGAAAAGTGATAATTCCTTATAAATCTTGTTTTTTTCATGTGGAAAATGCGTCTATTTCCCGGTGTTTAACAAATAAAAGAGATTCATTGATGAGCTTGTATTAATTACCCCCAAATTCCATGAGCGTATCTAGAGATATTTTTCAGGGGGGGTGGGCAGGCCCGCAGTTTCGGGGCAAAGCTAGTAGGGGGGAAGGGAGGGGGTGATAAAGCTGCGTTGGAGTTTTAAAGGGCAAAGTTTTTTATGGGGTGGGCAAAAGACTGTTCTAGGGTGGGCTCGGCTTACGATATTTATTTTTTATGATGGATGACAGTTACTTCATATACCCACTATCTTTTAACAGGAGACAACTAAAGTCCTGGCGTGGCTGCGTTCTCTGCCAGAAGACGATAAGACCATAATCGAAGAAGTAGACCGCCTCATCATCGAACAGACCACCAGTGAGCCCAAGTTCTCGCCCAAACTACTATGTAAGTTGCATTTTATTCATTACTTTATTTACATCAAGGTCATCAAGGTATCTAAGTAGGTAAATAATTAGTGAAACAGAACATATGAATCCTTAAAAAAAGTTTAACAGCTTTTCAAAATATGCCCGACCGCTAGCTCGGGTGATCCGATTTTTTCAAAACACGCAGTTTGCGCATCTTTTGCGGTGAATTTTCGCGCTCATAAATAAAGCATTTCTTGGGGAAATAAAAAAATTGCATTGTTTGGGTACTTACCTAATAATTTTGTGAAAGAAAAAGGCACAATTTGAGCCACTAGGTACCTACTATGTAAGTATTTTCTTTTAATTGTCGAGAATTCAGGACCGTCCACAAAATACAACATTTGCATTATAATCACGTGCTATTCAACAAACACAAACATTGTAGGTCAATAGGATAGGTCTTACCAATTGACCTTCGTCATTTGACACCGGCTCAAAACAAATTACAGGAACAATATACATGGCCAAGTATCAAGGATACTTGACGCGATTCAATTCCAATAAATCGTAATTGTGCCAATATAATGTTGGCGATTTTTTGACGTCACACGTTGAGAGGTCGATCGTCGATTAAGCTATGATTCATTGAGTGAAACAAACACTTCAGACACCCACAGACTTCAGACTTTTTAATCGATCAAACATTTTCATGCTTATTGAATCAGCATGAAAATGTTTGCAAGTGCGCATATTGGCCGATAGAAAATCTGTGGTCTGCGTGTCCATAAACCACCAGGACACCAGAACACCAGGAAACCGGGGACTGTTACACCTTCCGAGGGGTGATGAAGTTATGAATGTAATTAAATCTCTTAGAACAACGAACACAACCGGTTACGATGAAATAAGCACTAAAATTATTAAACGTTCAGCAGAATACATAGCTGGCCCCCTTAGTAGTATAATTAATAAATGCATTGAGAACGGCGAATTTCCAAGTAAATTAAAAACAACAGTAGTTATTCCAATATTTAAGAAAAATGATAAAGAAGACATGAGTTATTATAGACCAATTGCTTTGCTAACAGTATTCTCAAAAACTATTGAAAAAATTATTTATAACATTTTAAATGATTATTTTGAAAAACACAATATAATTGCTAAAGAACAAATGGGATTCCGCAAAAACAAATCTATAGATATGGTTATACTAGCTTTTCTTAAAAAGGTTTATGGTTGTCTCGATGCTAAAAAACGGGCAGTAGCCTTATTTATGGACATGTCGAAAGCTTTCGACAACGTAGACCACGAAATCTTACTTAGAAAACTCGAGACGTACGGTGTTAGGGGTAATGTTCTTCAATTGATAAAATCTTATTTAGAAAACAGACAACAAGTCACGGAAATAACAAGGTTAGACGCAAACTCAAAAATAGAACAAAAACATAGTTCACAGCCTAGAACGGTAAAGTTCGGAGTACCACAGGGTAGTGTATTGGGACCTCTACTGTTCCTTATTTATATAAACGATCTTCCCAAAGCTATAAACCACCCCATGATTTTATTTGCTGATGACAGTACCGCTATTTTTGATGACGATGGCTCAAATGTAGATGGATTTGAAAATGAAGTTAATAAATCTTTGACATGTATAATTCAATGGTTAAATCAAAATAATCTAAAAATTAATCTTTCTAAGACAAATACTATGACATTTAAAAATAAAAACGCAAAATTTGACAAGTTAAACATCAACTATCTAGACCAATCAATAGAAGAGGTTCAAAATACTAAATTCTTAGGTATACATATAGATAATAGTTTATCATGGAAAACACACATCGAAAACATATGTACAAGGTTAAACAGTACGCATATGCTCTATATATGCTACGAAAGGTTGCGAGTATCAATACTTTGCTTTGTGCCTACCATGCTCATGTAGTTTCAATTTTGAGATATGGTGTTTTGTTTTGGGGAAACTCTGTTGATAAAGAAAATATATTTAAAACACAAAAAAAATGCATTCGATCAATGTGTAAGCTCCACCAAACTGATTCTTGTAAGCCATTTTTTATCAAATTGAAGATACTAACTCTCCCTTCGCTATATATTTATGAGGCAGCATTATACATCAGAAACAATCTGAAAAATTATGACACTCTAAACAGTAAGAGACATAAGTATACTTTAAAAATGGTAGGCTGTAAAACTAGCAACCATAGGAAAAGCATTTTTTTTATGGGAATAAAAATTTATAATAAACTACCTCAGTATTTGAAAACAGAAGCTTCGTTCAATTGCTTTAAATATAAACTAAAGCAAATTTTATTGGATAAGGCCTACTACTCTGTAAATGAATTTCTTAATGACGATAGCATTAATTAGCCATTTGACGTAGAATTGTTGACATTTGACTATGGTATGAAGACATGAATTTTTATAAATTTATTTTGACATTATACTTGCAATTATACATTTTTACCGACTTCAAAAGGAGGGACCCGCATGTATGTATGTTTCTCCGCGATTAACTCACGTTTGGCTGAGCCGAATTTTCTACCTAAATAATATACCTACACTACCTAATACAAAAGGTACCTACACTAAAAACAAAAAAATAAAAAATTGTTTAAAAAACAAAAAACCGACTTCAAAAAACCTACCTCGAAAAAGCAAGAAATAATATTCGTAATAATAAAAACACGTCTATTGAAGTCGGGTGGGGCTTTTAGAATAAAAAAAGGAATCTGTAGGTATTCCAGCCCCACCCGACTTCAATAGACGTGTTTTTATTATTACGAATATTATTTCTTGCTTTTTCGAGGTAGGTTTTTTGAAGTCGGTTTTTTGTTTTTTTTAAACAATTATATTAATTAAGATGATTATTATTATTAAGTTAAAAAGATTTAAATGTTTTAAATGGTTGATATTTATTTTAATGTAATTAATGATTAATAATGTTGAAATGTAACTAATGAAAATGTACCTAACTAAATTGATTAGATTATTAACGAATTTTGCACGCCTAGTAAGGTTGAATATGGAGAGCCAAAATTTTCTTTACATCACATTTATCCACCCATAATTATACAGACAGCATCAAAAATAACCATGCATATCAGTCATTTTCAATGCCCCGCTGCTTGGGAACTGGCCTTCCTTCAATCCACATTGGGCCCACGTGGTGGGTATGGCCCGTCCGCTTTATCCATCCACAAGCCAAAAGGAAGGCCAGTTCCCCAGCAGCGGTGCATTGAAAATGACTGATATGCATGGTTATTTTTGATGCTGTCTGTATGAAATTTTGACTCATCGGCGGAAAATAATCCTGTTTCAAACTCACTCGGACGAAAGTATTTTTAGTAAGCACGATCATTTATGGCAAATTAGCTTCCGCCCGCGACTTTATTCGCATTTACATTTGAGAAAATCCCTAGGGAACCTTTAATCAAGATAATAGTATCCTCCTATGTTTTAATCCGGCTTATAAACTATCTGTGTGCCAAATTTCATCCAAATCCATTCAGCCGTTTTGCGTGATTGATTAACAATCATTCAAACAAGAAAACTTTCACATTTATTGAATAAGTAGGATAATACGGCCACCTCCGAAGCGCTTGAAGTAGGAAATTTTTGCAACATGAAATGGGACTGCTATTTAGTTAAGTCTTAATTTCTCATTTTTTATTTGAGCTATTATTAAGTTTTATACCTCAACTGAAAGCTGAATAGATGGTGATGTTTTTAAAATATTATGCACGCTTAGTTACTAGGATTTTTTTAAAGATATTTGAAGCTATTTCTAAAAAATCTGAAAAAATAAAAATAAAATATGCATTTAAGGATTGAATTTTTTATAAACACCTGTATTTTATGAAATTTTTATTATTCATTATCAGCACTCAGATTCTTTTCTATCCCAAAATAATAAAAAAACCCGGAATCGAATGAGTACCTAGTTATCTTTTATTTTAAATTTTTGTGTCTGAAAACGTACTTTTGGTAAAAAAATACTTAATTTCAATTAACTCAAAAACTATTTATTTTTTGAGAAAAAGTTATATGACAAAAAATATTTGTTTTGACCTCATCTATAACCCCTTAACAGGAATACGTCATATTTCCAGTGACCCTGTATATCTCGAGCTCCTCCGGGCTTCGGAAGGCTGCATTTGCAGTCGTTAATACCCGCATTGGGCCCGCGTGGTGGATTATGGCCCGTCCTCCTTATCCACCCGTAAGGAAGGCCTGTGCCCCAGCAGTGGGAACATTAAAATGGCTGATGGACATGCTATGGTGGCTAATTCCAGAGTTTTCATTACCTTTTCCTTTCCAGTCTCCGACAAGACAGCAGTAAAAGCATTCTGGGTGGCGCTCATAGTGAACCTAACTCGCGAGTTCTGCGGTTGCATCGCCGTGCTGGTCTACGCCAGCCACATCTTTGCGGAGGCCGGCAAAGACCCTAACACCAGCATCGCCCTGTCGCCGAACAAGCAGTCGATTTTGCTCGCTGCGGTGCAGATCCTTGGATCGTTTTTGGCGTGCCAGCTTGTTGATAGAGCTGGGAGGAAGGTATGTGGACTTTTTAACGAAAATTAAGAGTTTTTATTAACTTGGTGCTGTTGATAGCAATCAAATTTTAATTTCTTAGCTTTCGTCTCATCATAAAGTTACCGAGTTTTCCAGAATGTCCTAACTAAAGCACCTTGATAGTTTCACGTTAGCATTTTTAATTGTATGTTATTTGAACAATAAGCACATTACTTGACATGGTGACGACAGCGGAAAATTCTTAATAAGTAGGTACCTATTTAACCGTGAGATACCGCACAATTAAAAGTTACTAAGTAGCATCTAATCCATCCATGATACCTTAGTTACCTATGGGTTTTTTAATTAATTAACATTTACTTAACTAAGGTAAACGTCCCATACTTCGGCATGTTATGGCTTTTACGACTTTAAGATTTTTTATAAATTTAACTGAACATGATATCAGTTTAAAATCTTTTGGGCAATGAATATTGGTATTTTGACAGTAATTCAATGCATACAGGATGTAGTTTTAGCTTGAATTTATTTTTATATGAATTTATTTGTGAACCTCTTGTTTGAACCCTGTTTCGTGATAAAATTTGGCTCTGCTTCTAAATTCGTGAGCTCATGTCCCCTGTTTCGGGATAAAGATTTTTACATTGAATTATGATAATTTATGAATAAAAACGTAAATATTTGAAGGGTTTCATAATTAGGAAAAAATTGAAGATATATTTAAAATAAAAAAGATGTGAGAGCAATAAATAAAGCTTTTATTACTTACAAAATATAAATTAAAATAAAATTCAATAAGTATCTCTTTTGTTTGAAATTTAGTTTTTTTAAGAATAAAATAATATTATGATATATTAAAAATATACTTTAGAAAATAAATAAAATCAATTTAATAACAACCAAAGTTACGTTGGTAGTACCTACTCAGGCGAATTTAACTTCAAATTGTAAATTAAGGTCACCTTCAAACTCGAATTTATAAGAGTTCTAGTGAACAAAACATATACCGAATTTAGCTCCTAAGAAACTTAATTAAATACATTATTTGTTTTTTTAACTTACATTGAAATTATCTTGATTATTATATAAATAAACAAGCAAGAAAAATTTAGCTATAATATCCCTGATTCGGTAGTGACACGAACTAGGGGACACACAAAAAATAACATGGCCGCTATTTCGTGAGTTGATTTATTGCAATTTTAAAGGAATTATATGCCTGCATATAGCTTTTTTCTAAGTCAAATCAATTGTTAAGGAACGTAAGAAAGCACTATTAAAAGTTTTATTCAAATAGACTAACCTATGCTTTTCTATGAGCTTAAGAAGTACGAGTGCTAACCTTACGGTGGTGACAAGGAATACACCCCCACGACTGTTCGTGGCTGACGCAGAGTTTCAAACGTCACATTGCTCATAGTTTAGTCGCCAAAATGTTGGTATTTGATTTTTTCGACGGTTTAAATGATAGAGATTTTTTACTGATGTGTAATATAAATAAATTATATTTAGATTCCTTATTTTTCGCGCCAGCAACAAAATTCACGAAATAATGTACTATCACGAAGTAATGGCCCTTTACCTTACCTATTACTTATGTGGTACCTTAGGTAAAGTAAATATGTAATATTTAATGCAATATCGTAAGAATTTCATAGGTTTATCGCTAGCATAAAGTTAATATTCCTTTCCGCTAAGAAGATGTTGGCACTTACACTAAAGTCGCTATTGACAACATTGCCATGTTGTGTAGAGTTCTTCTTCTAAATGCGTCATGCAAGCTTGCCAGATTTGTGATAGGTACGTCCCTTAATTTCAAGTAGACGCACGCAATTTTCATCGTAGCAATCCCCGGTTGCAACATAAGAATAAATAAAAGTGATTCTTATGGTTGCAATACGATGTAGTGCGAATTCGCAAAACATCGATCTATTTACATAAAAAAAACATAAGCTTTCGGAGTTTCAGTAGCCAGCAAACATCTTGAAATCGGGTGGGGATTGCCCAGAACGCGTATACTGGGGGTCAAGTCTGCTAATGTTTTCGTCAAAATCGTAGTTCAATGGTGTTTAATGGTAGGTAATGCTTTTTGACACAGTTCTTGTTTCTTTAACCCAAAATCAAGACACAATATGTTTCCGTTTTGGGTTTAAGAAACAAGAAATGTGTCAAAAAGCATTACCATTCAAACACCATTGAACTACGATTTTGACGAAAACATTAGCAGACTTGACCCCCTGGGTATGCGTAGCGGTTTGCCGGAGTCTGCATGGTATTTAACGTTGAATCTTCGTCCTTACAGCCGCTGCTAGCCGTCACCAGCGTGGTAGCCGGCTTCAGTATGTGCCTGCTGGGCGCGTGGTTCTACCTGCAAAGCGCGGGCGTGTTCATGCCGGGATGGGTGCCTATAACTGCACTATGCGTCTGCATATTCGCCGATGCATCGGGCCTACAGCCGCTGCCGTTTGTCATTATGACAGAGATGTTCAACTTCCAGGTAACTAAGATTTCTCCTATGTGGTTTTCAATCCAAGCCGAGTCCGAATTGGGCAGTTATGTGGGCAAATACTCCGGTTTTTGTGGAAGACTCTCCTTTCTGTTTAATGGGGGTCCCGCACATAAGCCACTCAGCAGCAATATAGGTAATAACACATTTTTCTGAGGGTAAAATGTAAGGTAACGTCACACAATACCTACGAGTACGTATTATATAAGTAGGTACTTATAACGTCCTATAAACGGTGCCAATATGCAGTAACAAGAAAAAACACAAAATGACTAAGTCAGAACATGAACAAGGGGTAGAGAAAGACTAAGCTGATCATGTCTTCCACCTAATATCTCAACGAACCGACTGCTCCAACATATTGCAAATGTTTACCTACAAGCGTCGATCGCAGAGGTAACTCCTGGACGTAGGCAGTGCAGGACCAATCGTTGTAGACATCCTTGTGACATAGACATCCTAGGTATATCGGGTCATTTTAACTTACCATCCAAATTTCAAGGATGTGTCCAGTCCATGAAACTAAACAACTTTCTCTAAGAAACATGTGTCGAATTTCGCAACAAAATTTTGGTCATCCCATACTAAATTGATCACGTGATCTCTTTGATTTGTATGGACAGTCGATTTTTTTTTACATATTTGGCCATGTGTTCCTTAGAGAAAGTTGTTCAGTTTCATGGACTGAACACATTTCTCAAAATTTGGATGGTGAATACAAAATGACCCTGTCTCATCCTGTATTCCCAGAAGTCGATGACATGCTGATAATATGACGATGATGCAAGACACCCACTATGTTCAGTTCATTGTTTCGCTAGTTGAAGCACTTATGATGACGAATTGGACTATGACGAGATTTTCAATCTTTCTTTTTTTACTGGTAACTGGGCAGGCATTTGACCACCATCTTACTTGGTAAACAGGATGTGGTCTAAGGTGTAGCATGCTTGCCCAGGAAATGCCTATTCACTCTTGCCTTGAAGAGACCAAGGTTGTAACTATCGGGGAACACAAGATCAGGCAGTGCATTACATTCTTTAGCAGTTCGCATAAGAAATGTATTGGCAAAGTGCTTGGTATGATACGGACCCTTGGTTATTCAAAATCCATTAATCCAGAACCGATTAAAACCTAACATTATTTTCAAATTATGTATTTTGCCTTCCAGCTGCGAGGCACCGTAGCCACTCTAATAATGGCGATATCCCTTGGCACCGACTTCGCACTCCTCAAACTCTTCGCCCCCCTCAACTCCTGGATCGGGTACCACTCCACATTCTGGATGTTCAGCATCGTCTGCTTATCCAACGTCTTCTATCTGATCTTCTGCGTTCCGGAGACCAAAATGAGGAGTCTAGAAGATATATACGCCGACTTAGAAGGAAAGAAACGACAGAAGAAAGGCGAAGATATTGTTGAAACCAATCATGTTTAAGTTCCTATATTTTTAAGGTCTGTTTTGTTTCTTTTATTCCCACATGACTTAAAAATCTTACTGATAAATTACTTCAAATTGTTTGATTATATTCTATTGACTTATATCCGCACCCTGATTATCTAAAAAGAAACTATTTAGCGACCGGTTTCATTCCACATACATTGCTACTTTTCTTTGGTATGTTTTTTTTTAATCCAAAAAGAAGTAGCAATGGATCACTATCATCTATGAACTGCAACCGGTCGCTTGGTGGTTTCTAATTAGATAATCAGCCCGCGGGTCATTTTGAACTTACCATCCAAATTTTGAGGATGTGTTCAGTCCATGAAACTGAACAACTTTCTCTAAGGAACACATGGACAAATATGTAAAATAAAAATCGACTTTCCATACAAATCAAAGAGATCACGTGATCAATTTAGTATGGGATGACCAAAATTTTTTGGCGAAATTTGACACGTTTCTTAGAGAAAGTTATTTGGTTTCATGGACTGGACACATCTTTAAAATTTGTATGGTAAGTTCAAAATGACCCTGTATAGGGTGTTTGGTAACCCTAAGGTACGATTCAAACCAACCGGCCTGCATCGCAACGCATTTTACCTCTGCCAGAGGAAAATAAAGCATGTATACAGTAGTGTACGGTGTACAAATGCCTACAATTCAACTTGGTACTCATAATTAGGTCACGCATCAGCACTACGCATCAGTACAAGTAGTTAATTTCATATTGCGGGCGGCGCCGACCGGCTGCCGCGGCATGCGGACGGAGCCGACCGGCTGCTGCGGTTTCATGCAAATATGGAATTAACTACCTGAAGAGACGCTTTATTTTGTTCCGACTCTGGCCGGTCTGTTTGAATCGTACATTAGACTCTTATAAAGCCGAAGGTAGATAGGATGCCATGCATACGAACCCTGAAGCTTTATTATAAAACCTGACGACCACTGACTGAAAAAAAAAAAAGATTATTTTTATGAAAAACTGCACAGTGGCAACCCTGTGGTAGTTTTCAGAGTGTGTAAATTTTCCGGGGTTGTAGGCATGCTAGTTATGTTATCCTATTTACCCTATTCGGCTAAAAACCCTTAGATTTTTTTGATTGTTTTGAGATAGCACGTTAAAAAAGTGAATAGGTAGCCTTTGAAGTGTAAGTACCTAGACAGATATACCTATTTGAAGTTTTACAGTTTGTGGGAAGAGAAAAAGTAATTCAATTGTAATAGGTAGGTAATAATAGAAATACCTACCTGTCTATGTGTAAACAAATTGTAAATATAGTTATAAGAAATTTAATATTAATTGATAGTGCCATTTTTGTAGCTAAAGACATTATGTAGGTACCTAGGTAATAGGCTCATTACAATATAAGGCATGTTTCACATGTTACGGTTAAGTGCCTGCTAAACAAAAACTTCTGTAACATTTTTTTTAATAATCTCCTCATTGATATTAATGTAAATAATAAGCCAATGCAAACTGTGTATTTATTTTTAATATCATATTAATTTCTAAAGTTAAAATTAAAAATGATTTCGGTTATTTATTTATTGTATTCGTCTAGTCATGCTTTGTAAAACATGTTTAAAGATATGATCACATTTTATAATAATCTGCATCCGAAATCATTTTAAAACTATTATCTTGTCTCTTAGATAAAAAAAATAGGTCACGTCGCGTCGTCGATTAGTGAGCTCATTACACCTAAACAATATTTCCTACTTAATATAAAATTAGTTTAATTTACATTTAAGTATTGTTAAAAAACTATTATTTTTGCATCAAAAATAAATGGTGATTCAGAAATTCCATGTTTCATTCACGTTTCAACTGCGCTCCAACTAAAGTTATAATCACAAGTAACTTACCTAGTAACTGAAATATATTATTATAGTTACATAGTACTAAAGTCAACACAAAATAAGAAGCCCGTTTTGACAGATAACGTGTTCAAAGTAAAATGTTACTTATGCTAAAGGAATAAAACTCAAGAAAAATACCGTTCCGCCATTTTAGTGAAAAATTATGTTCGAAAATTATACTGTATTTCTTTGGGGTAGACAATATTTTTCTTTGAGCAAGTTATCTGTCAAAACGGGCTTCTTATTTTGTGTTGACTTTAATAGGATAGGTACATAACATACCTATATTCTAATTTAACTGACGCAACCAGGATTTAAACTCTCTTCTCTTCTCCTGTTTTGTGGAGTCCTGGCCTTAATGGGACGTCATAGAACCACGAAAAACAGGGGATTAAAATGTCAATATGATAAACTAGACTTGATAATATATTATTCTTATATGAATAATAAAATAAAAACAACACAAGACTTTTGAAGATTTGCTTATTTTAATAAATAACCAGCTTAGTTTACAAAAGCATTTTTTTTTCGATTTTTTACATTTTTATTAGAAAATATTGTTGGAAACCAGCTCATGTGATAATAATATCTTTATTGCCAATAGTTATAATTGAGTGTGTATCTTCAACAATGATTTATATCCCAATTAAAATTATGATCCCATAGGGATCCACGATACTTATATAAAAGGACTAGTTACAAACAACATTGGTTATGATAATTATCTATACATTAAAACCTGGAAGATCGACGCTCAAATATGTTTCACTAATGCCAACATTACTAAATTAAAAAAGGAACACCATATCCTCAATTTTACATAATAATCGGTTTTTTAGCATTCAAACTACACAAGTAAAACTCAATCGCAGAACCAAAATGTATCAACTCCATACATATATTTGCTAAGCAATTATCCTCTTTAATTATTTGAAAGTACACCAATTCAAACATTTACACACGTCAGAATTGAGTAAACGTAACAAGTCATTTCCCGCACAATTATGAACTACTATCTCTCTGACATAAGACAATCGTTCTCACAATTTCATTGATAAAATATAAATAACTCAACCGTTTTACTAACGACAATCTAATATTTCAAGGGAACTTATACATTCCTTTAATTGAACTTAAACTTTGCTTTATTAATTACAGTTAAAATGTTCATAAGACACAATTTCGATTGATTTATCGGTTTAAGACGTATAAGATAGACTTAAACGCAACATAAAATTCAGAATTGTTCACACTTTGTAATAATCCCAAACATAGTTTAAGGCGGTTGTATGACCGAAAGTGGCGCCCTCAGAGGTTTTTATTTAATAAGTTATTAATAGAAAAAGATTTTAATAATGTTTATCGTGGAGATTTTAGGGCCCATGGTCTAGTATTTTTAGAAGGATCACTACATGCCCTCGTAGTCATTCGTAGAAGTAGATAGCAAATGTGTCAAAAACGGCCACTTTTGGCAGTTTTTCTATCTACTTCTTGCAGTGACTACTAGGGAATGTAACGATACCGTCTAAAAATACTAGACTGTGGGCCCTAAAATCTCCACGATAAACATTATTAAAATTGTGTATTAGAATTATAATATTAAATAAAATTCACCGCGGCGCCACTTTCGCTCAGGGTACCACCTTAATAAAATATTCATGTTATGGAATATTTACTTAAATAGGTAGGTATGTTAATTTGGTGATTATTATCACAACATATACCTAGTAACATAGCAGAAACAGAACAACACTCTAAGTGAAAATATCCAATATTTAAAAGAAAACTTATATTTTATGAAGTGAAGAAAATAAATAAAATTTCTTTAGCATAACAATATTGACATTGCTCGGTTTTTTAAAGCAAAATAAACTTAAGCTTTTTTGTAACGAATTCCAAGTTAAAATAGTATTTTTCTACGTATTAGGTCCTTACTAATTCGAGCGTCACATTACATAACTTAATATTTTAATATATTTTAAGAAACAAGAAAGGAACCTAATAAAAACGTTTTAAAAAGAAACTAAGCAAATAATGAGAGTTGAATTTGTATTTACAAGTTTATTATCATTTAGGTATTTTTTACATTTTATTTTATGATGAATGCTATACAAATACCACAGCTGTTACAGCCAACGTGTACAGAAATATACAATATATTAATATCACTCATCTGCCTCGAAAAATTAAACCTCGTTTTTATACGAGTTAAATTAAATTATGAGTTAAGGGCCTAACAATGTTTGAAAAATTATTTTTAATATTTTTTTACGTATTTCAAATACTCTTTGTTCGATATTTATTATAAAAATAATCCGCACATACACGACTCCTATGTTTTAGTGTTATTCATAATACGTGCTTAAAACTTCCAATACACACAATTCAGTACTTAAACTACAAATAATTACGTTAATTTTTAACAAGAATAATAATTGGTACGAACACCTAAACACTGAGATCCCATACAAAACACGATTTAAATATTTCTTAAAAAAAACCTCGTGTTAGTAAAAACTTAGTCGATTTATTAATGTGATGCTTTTTTTTTAAATACACTTGATATCAATGAAATCGACACGCTTAAGTGTGTTTTAACCTTTTACAGCACTGAAACCGCCACGGTTTCGTGCAAGGAAGAAAAAATCATATTTCGAAACCGGTTTCATACATGGATATTTTTTTCCCATTCGCAACTTGGTTACGAAGATACGGTTTCGTATGCGGCCAAAGGGATTCAACTAATGTAAGTAAAGCATTAAAGCATTTGTAAGTTACAGTACGAGGCAAACATCTTGAAATCGGGTGGGGATTGCGCGGAACCTGTAGAATGCGTTTCATCGGATACTTCCTATGACGTTAAGTTGGCAATACCGTCATTCTAATCTTATTGCGATATAATAGGGTTCAAAATTGAAAAGATTTTCGGAAAACCAACATAACGGCGTAGGTAATAACTAGAGGCCTTTATCGGGCGTGCATTTTGCGAGAAGCGAGTCTCTAGAGATGTGGTAAAATCTATTGGTTATTTTTAAGGATATCAATGTGTACTATGTCGGCGATAATTTTATACTTACTTTTTCTCGCCAGTTCTTCTTGAAACGCGCTGTTGTCCTTCTGTTGTTCTTTAAGCGTCAACATTTTGGACAAGAACAACAACAGCACCTAATAAAAATCGTTTAAATAGTGAGAAAACAATTTCTTTTTCATCATTTGTCAAGCGACAGTTTGTTTTTTAGATATTTTTGATTTATCTGAATGTCAGTCATCCGCTCGGTGAGTTGACATTATTGTAAAAGGTAGGTAATACCCCGAATCGGTATTTTGCTTATTTTTGTACGAACTTCGCGCTGATTTGCAATTTTAACAAGAATTTTTTTTAATCAGCATTCGGTACTGCACATTTTTTATCGATATCTAAATAAAATAACCAGTAGATTTGACATCTCTAGAGATTTGCTACTCGCAAAATGCACGCCCGATAACGGCCTCTATTAATAACCGATGAAACGCACTCTATTTTGGGTATGCGTAGCGGTGAGGTACGCGGGCAGCGGGAGCGGGGCGCGCGCTATTGGTCTCTCAGAAGGACATATGCGCGAACTGATCCCCACTCCGTCGAAAAAGTGTCAATATGTTTCCACTCGTACGTGATCTTTGAAATGTATAAATTTTCATTGATATATCTCAACTGACTGTGTTAGAACTTAAAAGAAATCCAACTGAGTCAAATTGTCAATTCACAATTTTACGACAATTTGTCAAACTATTTAAGTTTGTAATTAATAAAAAGGAGACCAAATAATTACGGCTTTACTAGTCACTCACACAATTATTTTTAGGAATAAGATAGGCAGATTTTCACTACGGCTCAATGTAACGATGTATTAAAACTAAAATGATAATAATTATCTCAAGTGATAAAACATTGAATATTTTTTTAGTGAAACATGGTATTTGTAATGACAAATTACACAAGTATTATAGCATGAATAGCCCAGGACTTTTAGCAAAAAACCTAGGACTAATTCCGGCGGAAGGTTTTTTGTTTTTAAAGTGTTCCTTAGGTCCCCCTGAATATATCTGGAAAGTTCCCCGTGAATCCCATGTACGCTCCCCCCTCCCCCCCTCAAACGTCTCCCTGATTTTAGTTTTTTCTATTTATCTCAGAAACGGTTGAAGATAGAAGAAAGTTGTCAACGTATGATATAATTGTTATAAAATATCCAACCCATCGACACTTCAATCATTTCGATGTGAGCTGTAGTCTCTGAAATATACCTAGAGACATTTCACCAAAAAATATTTTTTTGCCCAGAAATCATTCTTTGTACTAGTTTTTAAGAAAAGTGAGTGGAGTTGTGGCGAAATTATGTAAGGTCATATGAATTTTGAAACATTAAGGAATAAAACAAGGTATAATACATTGTTATAGCAGCATCAGTTCTAGATTAACACCGAATGGTGTCAGCGCCACGATTTAATTTTTAGCCCAATACTTTTAGATAAAAATTTCGCGATACCTAGGACTAATTCCGGTGGTAAGTTTTTGTCTTTTAAAGTGTTCCTTAGGTCCCTTTGAAGATATCTGGAAAGTTCCCCGTGGATCCCATGTCCGCTCCCCCCTCCCCCTCAAACGTCTCCCTGATTTAAGTGTTTCCCATTTATCTCAGAAATGGCTGAAGATAGAAGAAAGCTATTGAAGTATGATATAATTGCTATAAAATATCCGACTTGTCGACACTTCAATTGTTTCGATGTGAGCTGTAGTCTTTGAAATATACCTAAAGACATTTCACCAAAAAAATTGTTTTGCCCAAAAATCATCATTTGTACTAGTTTTAAGAAAAAATTGTGGAGTTGTGGCAAAATAATCTGAGTTCATTTGAATTTTAATACATTGAGGAATAAAACGAGGTATAAAACATTGTTTTAGCAGCATTGGTTCTCGATTTACAGCGAGTGTCAAACACCACGGTATAATTTTATAGTATGAAGACAGCAGGAACTATGCAAATGACGTTGCCTTTTAGGATTAAGTTATAGCAATTATATTATTAAACAAAATTAAATTGAAAATTATTCTAGTGGAACACTCAAAATTTATGCTTTTATATATGGCGCCACTTTATCGTCATCATCAAAATGGTTGCTCCGATTTTAATACATGATGGGTCAAACGGTAGGTATCAAGCGATACTACATGTAATTAATAGTCCTAATATCTTTGGACGAATCCTTCGTGTAACTTCACTTACAGGTTAGTTCGATCATGCTCCCTCACTCACCCGCATCGTACATATGAAGGATTTGTATGTATGTATGTTTGAACGAATTAACTCAGAAATTACTAAAGCTAATACTACAATAAATTTATTTGGCGTTTGACACCACTCGCTATAAATCGAGAACCAATGCTGCTAAAACAATGTTTTATACCTCGTTTTATTCCTCAATGTATCAAAATTCAAATGGACTCAGATTATTTTGCCACAACTCCACAAATTTTTCTTAAAACTAGTACAAATGATGATTTTTGGGCAAAACAATTTTTTTGGTGAAATGTCTTTAGGTATATTTCAAAGACTACAGCTCACATCGAAACAATTGAAGTGTCGACAAGTCGGATATTTTATAGCAATTATATCATACTTCAATAGCTTTCTTCTATCTTCAGCCATTTCTGAGATAAATGGGAAACACTTAAATCAGGGAGACGTTTGAGGGGGAGGGGGGGAGCGGACATGGGATCCACGGGGAACTTTCCAGATATGTTCAAAGGGACCTAAGGAACACTTTAAAAGACAAAAACTTACCACCGAAATTAGTCCTAGGTATCGCGAAATTTTTATCTAAAAGTATTGGGCTAAAAATTACATCGTGGCGCTGACACCATTCGGTGTTAATCTAGAACTGATGCTGCTGTAACAATGTATTATACCTTGTTTTATTCCTTAATGTTTCAAGATTCATATGACCTTACATAATTTTGCCACAACTCCACTCACTTTTCTTAAAAACTAGTACAAAGAATGATTTCTGGGCAAAAAAAATTTTTTGGTGAAATGTCTGTAGGTATATTTCAGAAACTATAGCTCACATCGAAATGATTGAAGTGTCGATGGGTTGGATATTTTATAACAATTATATCATACGTTGACAACTTTCTTCTATCTTCAACCGTTTCTGAGATAAATAGAAAAAACTAAAATCAGGGAGACGTTTGAGGGGGGGAGGGGGGAGCGTACATGGGATTCACGGGGAACTTTCCAGATATATTCAGGGGGACCTAAGGAACACTTTAAAAACAAAAAACCTTCCGCCGGAATTAGTCCTAGGTTTCTTTGAATTTTTTGCTAAAAGTCCTGGGCTAGAAACAAAATGTAAGCAAACCCAATGCGTATTCAAATCAAAAATTGTTATCAAAAATATCTTTGATTTAAGAAATTGTTAAAACTACTAAAATATTTTTGAATTCTTATTTTTTCCTCGAAAGTCAGATCAAGATTATTAGCATTTTGTCTAGACAGACCGAGATGACGATGTTGAATAATATAATTGACCATACAAATATGACTATTAGAAGACAGTTGAAAAAAAAACAATCAATTGCTGTAAATAACCCTTATTTTTTATATTATTAGGCCAAATAAACGTTTTACTAGATCGATTTTAGGCGATTTTACTAAAACTCAATGGGGGGTTTAAGTATGAAATTACCGTTTTGTATGGAGATTTAAGAATTTACATTTTGCATACTAACATTGTCTTAATTTATTTAACAAACAAATTATATATACCAAATTATTTTCAAACTTTTATGCACAAATGTTTAAACACTCAGCTAACTAGTGCCACATGTATTAATATAAAAAAAAAAGTATCAACTAAGTTACAACGAATTAAGTGGTCATTTCTGCTTACGAATAAAAACACGACTGCCCTGCCAAAAACGAACTAAAAAGATAAATAACAAGGTGTCATTGCAATCGGGGGACCGTTTTGTGGAACAATTTTCAATGGGGAATGTCCGAAAAAAATCAATTGGCTGAATATTTTTTTATAGGTAGGTATAAGCTCCCTTAGTAATAGAAAAAAGTTTCAGAATTTTCGGTTGCGTATAAATAAAAATAAAAAATAAAGTCACTTCGACTTCACAAATATACGAAAGTAACAGCAGAATGGAGATTATACCTTTGCCACCACCTGTCATAACCACAACATGCTATTAAAAAAAAAGTTTCAAAAACCTTTTCTTTTTAATACTTGCTGTGGTTGTGGCAGGTGGTGGCAAAGGTATAATCGCCATTCTGCTGTTACTTTCGTACATTTGTGACGTCGAAGAGACTTTAATTTATTAAAAAAATTTGACGCAACCAAAAATTCTGAAACTTTTTTCTAAAACTAAGGGAGCTTATTACTACCTATAAAAAAATATTCAGCCATTTTTATTTTTTCGGACATTCCCCATTAAAGAGGTTCCCCGACTGCAATGACACCTTGTTATTTATCTTTTTAGTTCGTTTTTGGCAGGGCTGTCGTGTTTTAATTATTTTTTAAATTTATTTATTTTATTTCATGCCTTTTTGTGACAAATTATATAGTTTTGAAATGTGGTCATTGTGGCCTTTCATTTGATGCCCATATTGTAATAAAAGAAGAAAAAAAAATTTTTTTCACATTTGAAAATGGCGTCCTACAGTCGTCAAATTGATTTTAATAAAAAAAATATAGCCAGTGTAACTCGGGATGCTGTAAGTATTCTAACGATACCCCATTTATCCAAATCAGCTCAGGCATTCAGAAGTTATGGTGGAATAAAGAAACTTACATACCCACAAACATACATGAACCCTGAACACATATACACTCTTTTTTCTTTGTGCAGTCGTGTAATAAAAAACATAGTATCGGCTAAGTTACAACGAATTAAGTGGTCATTTCTGCTGACGAAAAAAGGAGTCATTTATAAGATTCATTTTTAACGTTCAAGGAAAAAAAACAGAAATATTATTTTTATTGGTGATAGTGGGCCGTTATGATCATATTTCGAAATAATAACAAGTAACCTTTTTTTAACATTACATACAGAAGATATGAGAGCTTCTGTGTGTGAGAAAAAATCGGCAATATCATACTTTTACCCTTATTATTTCTCCTATTTAATAACTATTTTGATTATGATTAGAACAACTATTAGCGCCATGATTGAATGATATGATACCGATTTATTTGTGTAAGTTTTAGAAAAGGTGAAATTCGCAACGATTAATTCGAATCTATTGGAATACGATTATTCATATTTCCCATGCATTAAAAAGAAGTATTTTATAAGCTATAATGATGTATAAAATGGACCCAACACTGTAGCTTTTCTACCTATCGGAAATTGAAAGTAAACCGTACTTATTACTACATTTTATTGTATGGACGCGTCTGTAATCATATGTAATAAAACAATTTATTTAATTATCTTGGATGTAACATAAAGGTATCGATTGACCACATGTTTTGATGAAAATACCGTGTACAGTACGAGGCACATAACTTGAAATCGGGTGGGGATTGCGCGAAACGCGTATTTTGGGTATGCGTAGCGGTGAGGGGCGCGGGCGGCGGGAGAGGGGCGCGCGCTATTGGTCACTCACAAGAGCACATGCGCGAACTTATCCCCACTCCGTCGAAAAAATTTCAAGATACGTGCCTAGTACTGTAATTGAAAGAGTTTTCATATAAAAAATCGGCTCGCATATTAATTAATACGCAACGTAGTTCAGGCTAATAATAGCTTCATTTCTGCGTCACTGTTCAAACCCTATTTGGTCATACTCCCTTTGCATTTCGCTAAGAGATCATAAACATTACCATAATTTTTTTGCCCCATATCTTCCATGTTTTAAGTAAATATTCAAGGATGGGCATGGTATTAATTTCAAGACGCAACTACTTTTAATTTTCCTATGTAAAATTAACTTTTATTTTTAACATATATTTTGTAATGAAATGTAGTTAAGAATAAAGCTCTGTAAGCCCAAAACTAGAGAAATCAGATCAAAAGAAGTGAGTAATTTATATATTTTAAATCTCCACCGGAAAATAGTTACAAGAAATAAAATATTGTAATTTTTACAAGGATTTTTCGAATACAATATACTCCACAGGTGTAATAAATTATAAGGGTGCGTTTCCACTGAGGCGGAGCAGAACCGAGCAGTGCATGAATTGCACGATGCTTGAAATCTCTCTCGAGATTGGTCAAATATTGATGAACCGCTAAGCACCGCTCTGCTCAGCTCTGCCTTAGTGGAAACACAGCCTAAGCCCAACAAAGTTTTTTTTTAATATACAAAACAACGTGTTCTATCTTCCACTATAGTACTTAGCCTGGTAGCACTCAAAGTACTTTATCCTTACCAGTCAGGCATCCGTTTGTATAGTCTCTTGTGACACTTGAGGCTCGCTCTCTTGCGTATCCTTCTCTTCTCTCCTATCCTCTCCTACTCTCTCTTCTGCTCTCTCCTCTTTAGGCTCTGAAGGCTTGGAGTCGGTCGATATTGAGCTAGATGTTAAGCTATTAGGCTGTGATGAGTCTTTGCTAGTTGGCTCCTGGGAGCTTCTGTTCTCTTGAGGTTTATCTTTGGAATCTGTGATAGATTTGTTGATTCATTTGTAAAAAGTCAAGAAAAAAGCATAAAGACGTAACTACTTCTAAAAGGGCCTATTTTCGTTGTCCCCCACTTTTCCCCCCTATAAAAAGTATGTTTTTCTTTTCTCTTTTCCCAGAAAAATGGGAGACAACGGAAACAAGCTACTAAAAGTCTACATTTGTATTGTAAAATTGTCTAAAGCCCAATTTACATACGTAATACACATTACTTTTAATTTTATATGGCTGAATACTGAGACAATCTAAAATGCTGCTTAACTTCGAGAAGTGATTCTTCTTTTCACAGAATTCTTAAACACAGATGTCTTAAAATTATTGCATCGAAAACTGTGTTTTTCTTTATTGCCTGTTTAAAAGCAATAGGCACTAAAAAATTAAGTTATTTGCTGTGTTTAGAGGACCCTACTTTAAGGTAAACATTCGCACGTGACTCGCTGTTATAGGCACATAACGTGGATTTCCACGATTTTAACTTTTACATATATACAGTGTCATTTTGTATTCACCATCCAAATTTTGAGGATGTGTTCAGTCCATGAAACTAAACAATTTTCTCTAAGGAACACATGGTCAAATATGTAAAATAAAAATAGACTTTCCATACAAATCAAAGAGATCATGTGATCAATTTAGTATGGGATGACCAAAATTTTTTGGCGAAATTTGGCACATGTTTCTTAGAGAAAGTTGTTTAGTTTCATGGACTGGACACATCCTTAAAATTTGGATGGTAAGTTCAAAATGTCCCGATATACAGTTATTTGTACAAACCATAGACATAGAAAAATTTCGCTACGCTCAAGTAGACGGACAATGGTGCGAGTGAGAAACCGATTCTTACGGCTTATTCGATGTGCGAGAAAGAGTTAAAAGAAAATGACAGCAGAACCTAGTTTGACTTCATTTATCGTCTGTTATCATCTTGGTGAAAAGCGTCCACACGATTATTTTGTAATTTTGACTGCGATCTGATCGGTTTGGCTCATAAAGCTATATAAATCAATAATGGTGTCGTGTTCTGTACTGAATTGTAATGTTACTTACGACAACAACCCAAATAAACACTCATTTCACAGGTAAATAAGATTGTACAAGTACCATTTTCATATTTCATATTTTAGTTGAATATATTCCTAAACACACTAAGTAATACACTAATATCATGCTATTAACCGCCTATTTTCTAAATAAAGGCTGATTTCTAAACATTATGTGTTAGATAAAAAGATATTATATCCGTGAATTTGAGAAAATAAGGCGTAGAGATTGATCAAAAATTATTATATTATCGATACTCATGTCGATGATTTCCAATATAACCTTATTTGTCTTTGTGAACACTGATAGCTTTATCTAAAGCTGCTTTTAACCGACAGTTTTCAAATGGTAAATTATACCTACTTAAGTACTAATTTAACAATATTTCCAGGTTTCCTGTAAATCCAGTGATTAAGTTACTGGATAAATGTCATAAATAGAATAGGCTGGGAGCCTCAAGGAGACTTGTAAGAAATTATTTAAATAAAATTGTTCAAAATCTTGTTTGTGTTTTATTTATTAGAGCAATAATACATTATGGTTATCGACAATCTAAAATGGACTTCAGGGCATCCCTAAAGTTCACGCACACGTTTACAAATTTTCACACACTGGCTCATGTCACTTTTGGTGTCGCAGCCAAGCGAACTCTGTTCCTCTATTCCAGTGGAATATTAACTTTATGGTACAAACTAAAGTTGTATTCGGCAAATACTACAAACATATTGCATTTAATGAGATAATTTTGGTTTGATAACATTAGTTCATAGTAAACAATTGTCGTTAGTTGTCGGAACATGCTAAAATATTATATTATGAAAAAGCTAAAACCCTGGAAAATCACGTTATGAGCCTACAATAGCGAGTCACGTGCTAATATTTAACCTTAAGTTTTCAAAAATTAAATGCCATATCAGTATTTGGCCGTAATAGGGCATTTACAAGGGTCGTTTTCTAAGTGACTTGCTGGTTGATTTTAGTCGGCTAGCGTTTTTTATCGACAAATGGGGTTGGCAACGCTAAGCTTATTGTAGATGTCGCTGCGTACGCTTGTTCCTAAGACAGTAGACGTTCAGAACAAAATGTATGGGAAAATAGGTATTTATTTTGTGGTATTTTTTTTACCGAAAAAGACCCATTGACCCAAAATGGATATAAAATACTATTCTACAATGCAAGTGCCGGAATAGGAAGCCAAATTAAGATGTTTTTATTCTTACAGAATTTATAATTTTTTTCTATATCCAGATTTTTCGGAAATTTGTAAGTGCCAGCATTTTTAAAGCCTATTTACACAGAATTTAATCATTTTAAAGCTAAAAAAAAGATTTTTTAAGTAAAAGTATTTTATTTTCATAGCTCTCGTGGAACAAGCGTACGCAGCGCCATTTTGACAGTTGCCTTCCCCATTGCTTGTATAATCGAATAGCCTCCTCATTGAAGTTAGGTTTGCGATTAGATTTTACCGATTCTCGATATAAAGTACTAGGCGATAAAATCAACCAGCAAGTCGTATAGAAAGTCGACCAGTGTAAATCCCACATAAGACTCAATTTACACCGCGGTGGAATGGAAGCGAAGCAAAGCGAAGCGGTGTAAATGGAGCCTAAGTCCTATACAAAATGAACTAAAATGAGATTATGATACTAGAACCTACTTTTACGATATTCATGCTAAATTTCTTTTGTATGATTTTATATGATTCGTGATGATGGATGATGTTAGCAATGATGAATGATATTGAATCTACTACTTCGCAAATGAGTGATTTCCAACTAAACAACGAATAAAAAGCACTAACATAAAATAAAAATTGTAAACTTAGGTTTCTCTTCTTAATTTTCTTCTTTATTTTTAATTTTCTTCGTATAGTTTGAGCAACAGTGCTAGTTTCGCTCGTATACTTATTTTACCTTGGGGAAAATGGATAGTGTAAACATAGTTTTCCATATTTCAATTTCAGTCTTTATTTATGGCCGAAATTAAGTATTGTAATTCCCTTTTTTAATGAAAAATAGACCTTGAATACGCAACGCAGTGTGAAGTTAAGCGTCAAATAAATAATTTAGACCATGCGCATTTTGGATGCGTTTTCGTACGAATTTGACTTGTACGAACATCCAAACCTTCCGACCAAAGAGAATGTAAAAATAACTAGCGTTATAAGAGACGGGAGTGTCATACAAAAAGCGTGAGTATGAAACGGAAGCGAATTCAACGAAAACAAACAAAAGAGAAACGTTAAACGGCATTGGCGGTAAAACGGTCAAAGATGAAAAATACTCTTTGATGGGACGAAGTATAATACGCCTAAATTCGAATTTTGTCAATTATCTACTGCTTTGTGGATTGTCAACGTTCTTTCAAACTTAGACGGATTAAAAATTCGCTTCCGTTTCATAGATCGTTTTTTACTGAGAGAGTTGCGCCAGGCTGCTTCCGACTATGGGAGTGCGCACACTGGGTGCGAACGCGCTCCAATAGTAAAAAAGTCTTAGTAATAAAATTCGTACGAAAACGCATCCAAAGTGCGCACGGCCTTAGGCTTTTGCTTTAGACCTTAACTTTCTAATCTGTCGCAACAGTTAAGTATGTATAAACATAATGGCTTTTCCTTGTTATGTGAAGTCAAACATTAGATTTGTTTATTAATAATCTCTAAACAAACACCACAACATTAGTCATATTTTGCGGCCCTATTAAAAGCAAAATAACAAAAAAACTCCAATCTGCCCGCACGCAATGATTGACATAAATATCTAGTCGGCTTAGCAAAGCACACATTGACAAAATATTGTCGACACTTTTCTCGCGTTAACGCAATATCTGTCCTACCTAGGGTCACCATATGTCAGGCATTTGCCGCATTTGACAGGCATTTTACGGTTTTGACAAGCGCGGCAGTCAGTCGGCGCTAAGTTAAGAGGCATTTTTATTTTATTTCGCGGGTTTTGCTGAAATTTGAAAGCTTGCATAAAACCTCCAATAACGCAAGTTCGGATGAAACAGATTACAAAATTTGTGGATGAAACTAACTAAAAATTGCTCTGCGCGGCAATATTTTTTTCTAGTCAGGCATTTACTGAAAAAATCAGGCATTTTGTACATTCTAGACAGGTATCCTCTCTTACATAGATGGTAACCCTAGTCCTGCCTGCTCACACCGCATTGATATGAGCGGGACAGACATCCCGAAACGAGTGTCGACAAATATAGTGCGACAAGCATTCTTTGACGCGCGGTAGGATAAGGAACTAATTTTGACAGTTATTTATTAGGCTTGAGAGCCCCACAATTTTGTATGTAAATGATGTAGTTTACCGCGTATTCCGCTAGATGGCGGTCATCAAATTCCTTATAATTATAACGCGCGCACGATCGAAAGTGAGATGATAAAACTCTCACTAGGCCCCCTGATTATAAGTCATTTTCCAATAATATATTGATTTAACAAGGATATTATGGGCGTTATTGGGACGCATAAATTATCGCATTATAGTCATGGTGTGTGTGCTAATCCGACTAAAATGGCAAAATGAGACATGTTTTGTTATTTATTAATGTGCCCGCTTTATGAATGCAGTGTGCAATATATCACAAGCAAAATATATGACCAATAAAATTAAAAACCTCGCCTTGGTTTGGAAAACTAATTATTACCTCATTTTATCTACCAAAACTGACGTAAATCTGACATAAGAACAATGAAAAGTAACACCCCCAAAGCAAGTTCTTTTTAAATTTTTTTGTCAAGCTTTAACCAAAATCAAGGCAAATTCACCCTTCTGCACAGGTACTTAAGTGATAACCATTATTCCACTGAAATATAAACTATGAACACTTTAACTTATATATTTATTTATAATTACCAGTGCCATGTGTCGCCGGCCAGGGTTTCCTCACGAACATGTTCTCTACGATTCTGTCAATGTTGTCCTTATCTGACGAGTTAGCTGCCCTATAAGAGAGAATGAGATACATATAGTTTAAGCAATTAATAATTGGCTGACAAAGGGAGACTACAAGATTTAACAATAAGTATGGTTTGGATGGAAATTATTTTAAATTAGTCAACTAAAATGAACCAATGCACATAATAAATAATAGTACAAGTACAGAAGCAGCACTCCGCAAGTCTCAAATAAATAGCGACTTTTGCTGCGACACAATAAAGTGCAATTCAAATCGGTGTATTCACCTAGTAGTGGCCTCTCTTTCTATCGCGTGCTCTTACCTTTTCTGACGATGCAACGTTAGGGTTGTCTTCATTTAAATGAACTGCGTAGCATATATCATAATGTGAAAAACGACAATTATTATATGGTGTTTTGATTTAGACATCCGTAGACAGCATAGTAATGTCGATTGGACATTGTTACTATTATAAAGAGACAATACCTACGCAGGCAGTAAGATGCCGCGCGACTACACAGGCGGGCGTGTGGCGGCCCTCTGCTCAATTGTTCGTTCGAACGAACGGCTAGCGTAGGTGCTTATCGCGCGACCTTGAGCGAGTGAAGGAGGTCTAACTAATGGCCAAGCGGTTCTTCTGGTTACTTACGTTCTTACCAGAAAAGATTTTAAACACTGTTTAATTTCGTTTAGGCGCAGAATGCCCAATTCGCAAAATGACCACTTGTTTCAAAATGTCAAATTCGCAAAATGTCCAGTTCGCAAAAATGACCAATTTTCCTGACTCGTTCTTATGAGAATAAAAATGTCTTCAAACCCTATATGGTAAAGAAAATGTTAAGTATTTTAATTCAAACAAAATAAAATCAACATGACAAATCCTATAAAAATAATTATAACTATAATTTTAATTTTTTTCAAAGACCTGAAAGAGCTGGAGGTGCCCGACTGGTCTCACTTGGCACAAAACAGGAAGGAATGGCGCATTTTAATGTCGGAGGCCAAGATCCACTTCGGGTCGCTGAGCCAGCGTAGTAAGTAAGTATAATTTTAATTACCTAACAATTAAAAATATTTTTATCCCAATAAGAAAACTAAATACGACTTAAAAAAAATAAGTGTTAATTTTGTCCGATTTGTTAATAGGTAAGTAAGAAGAAAAAAACAATAGGATTTAGGATTATTATAGATTTGATTATAGGGCAGTTTTTATCCCGATATTTCCACGGGAAGTCACGCAAAATCGGAGCGGCTCGCTAGTCAAGAATATTTGACATTTTTGCGAACTGGACGTTCTGCGAACTGGACATTTTGCGAATTGGACATTTTGCGAATTGGACATTTTGCGAATTGGACATTTTGCGAATTGGTCATTTTGCAAATTGGACGTTTTGCGACCGCTGTACATTTTGCGAATTGGACATTCTGCGCCTAATCGTTTAATTTAGACACTGTTTAATTAATGTGATGCCGTCTTTTACAAACAATATTGTCAAAAACATAACATGACAGCATCACATTTAAACATGGTAAGGCCGTTAGTATTTAGTGGGTCTGCGTCTTATTAAACCATCCTTCAACTCGGCACGCTGCCATGTTGAACTAGGATGTATTACAATTCGCTTTTGCAACACTGTGTTACGAAATCCATATTTCGTGTCAATACTGTAATGCAGTATGATTTCAACCGAGATATTTTAATTCGCACGTACGGAATTGCTACTCGTATCAAACAGTAGCTTAATGTACTATTAAAGGTGTAAAAAGACCCTCAACCAAGCCGAAGTTCACGCATTCTGTCCATCATCAGGATTATTTTTGTCATTTAGACAATACCTGGGAATTCAATAGCTATGAAGTTATTGAAGGTCAAAGTCAACAACCTTTTTTCCAAGATTTTTATTAAATCTAGTTTTATACGTTATTTCCTAATTTTTGTCCAAAGAAACATTATCAAAATCTTAAGTATTTTGCATAGACATTTTTCGCTACGCTCAAGTAGACGGACAATGGTGCGAGTGAGAAACCGATTCTTACGGCTTATGCGATGTGCGAGAAAGAGTTAAAAGAAAATGACAGCAAAACCTAGTTTGACTTCATTTATCGTCTGTTATCATCTTGGTGAAAAGCGTCCACACGATTATTTTGTAATTTTGACCGCGATCTGATCGGTTTGGCTCATAAAGCTATATAAACCAATAATGGTGTCGTGTTCTGTACTGAATTGTAATATTACTTACGACAACAACCCAGATAAACACTCATTTCACAGGTAAATAAGATTGTACAAGTACCATTTTCATATATCATATTTTAGTTGAATATATTCCTAACCACACTAAGTAATACACTAATATCATGCTATTAACCGCCTATTTTCTAAATAAAGGCTGATTTCTAAACATTATGTGTTAGATAAAAAGATATTATGTCCGTGAACTTGAGAAAATAAGGCGTAGAGATTGATCAAAAATTATAATATTATCGATACTCATGTCGATGATTTCCAATATAACCTTGTATGTCTTTGTGAACACTGATAGTTTTATCTAAAGCTGCTTTTAACCGACAGTTTTCAAATGGTAAATTATACCTACTTAAGTACTAATTTAACAATATTTCCAGGTTTCCTGTAAATCCAGTGATTAAGTTACTGGGTAAATGTCATAAATAGAATAGGCTGGGAGCCTCAAGGAGACTTTAAGAAATTATTTAAATAAAATTGTCCAACATCTTGTTTGTGTTTTATTTATTAGAGCAATAATACATTATGGTTATCGACAATCTAAAATGGACTTCAGGGCATCTCTAAAGTTCACGCACACGTTTACAAATTTTCACACACTGGCTCATGTCACTTTTGGTGTCGCAGCCAAGCGAATTCTGTTCCTCTATTCCAGTGGAATATTAACTTTATGGTATTTTGTAACAAACAATGGCTTCAAAACGTCATCATTCAATGTATCTCATAGCACACAAACGCTGCCTTTCAACTCGGCCGCACGCGGCTGTGTAGCACGCACTCGCAGGCGCGGTCTGTTGTACTTACGTGTTACATTGCGTGATAAATGAACAGAAATTGTCCTGATGATGGGCAAAATACGTAGAGACCTCGGCTTCGTTGAGGGTCCTTTTACACCTTGTATATATTTTTTGGTGCGTACCTTTCCGGAGCTGGTCTGACGATGGGGATGGCATTAGTGGGCCTTCTCTGCGGTCGCGGCAACTGATCCTGTTCGACGCACGTGTAGTATGTCACCCCGCCAGCCTGTGTCGCCTAAAACATCATTACATGCAACTAGAGATTGCAAACCGGGCCGGCCGGGCCGGGTCCGGGCAGGCCCGGTGCCCTTTTAGACACCCACCGGGCCCAGTAGGCATGAAATCCACGGCGTGGGAGCGCCAACGAGTAGGAAATTGGTAACACTCACTAGTCTTAATAGATATAGTTTAAGAAAAACATATTTTGCTTTTAACAAATAAGAATTTGTTTGTTTATACCAAAGCTACCAAAGTTTATCTATTTATCTAATCTAAGCTGATGAGACAAGTTTAGTACTTTAAGCTACGATATTAGTTTCATTCTAATAATATGTTTTCAAATAGACGTAATAAATAAGAATTAAAGAGAAAGACCTGCTTGCTTAAACTTATAGAAATAAAAAAATACTAATACTAATGTTACTATTCCGTTCATTAGTAAAAGTAATCAATTCTGTATTAAACCAGTGATTTTGAGACTTTGAGTGAGACTGTTTATTGTGATTATTGTTGATTTACTAGTTCGAAATAAATATTAATTCATCACATTGAATTATTGCCTTTTTCCATTCATATATAGCAAATTTTCATAAAATACTTAAAGGTTTGAATCGCTAACACATCAACCCGGCCGGGTTGGCGACGAATACTACCGGGCCCGGCCGGATTGAGAAACATACCGGGTTGCAATCTCTACATGCAACGTGTTACAAAAATACGAGTAATGCCGAATATCATAGATAAGGACCATCAAACTGAACAACTTTTACTATGGGACCAACTCTTTCATACATTTTAATATTTTTGTTATTATTTTTAATGTAAAACAGCTTTTTTTCGCTATTTCAGAGTTTGTCCAATAGTAACAGTTGTTCAGTTTGATAGTCCGAAGAAACAGAACAAAATTAATAACTAAAATATCAAAATGTATGAAACAGCCGATTTTTTTTCATGATTTCAGAGTTGGTCCTCTGGTAAAAGTTGTTCAGTTTGATGCTCCAAAAACAGAACAAAAATTAATAACTAAAATGTATGAAACAGCCGATTTATTTCACGATTTCAGAGTTGGTCCCATATTAAGGCTCCGATATGCGAAATCATTTGTCTCTGTCTTTTTCTTTACGTGTAAAGAGTATGGAAAATAATCTCACTTCTGCACTTTTTCGATGTTTTTTGTTGTTTTTTCATCATTATCTTTAGTACAATTATCTTTTTAAAAAAAAAGTTACTGGAGCAACTGCACAGTACGTTAAAGTGTATTTTGATGTAGAATTCAATACGTTTCCGCTATTATTTACGCCAAAAATATGGCCCGCGACAAGGCTTTTGATGATATTCTGATATTTTTTTCCAATCATCTGTGAGGTTTATACGCAATATAATACTTGTAGCAACTAGATAATCTCTTTAGCTTGTCGTATATTTTTTTTGTGGCTACAATTTTACGTTTTCTATATAAAAATATGGCCCGCGCAAACCATGTGTTCCTATTATGGCCCCTTAAAAGTTGTTCAGTTTGATGGTCCGAAGAAACGAGTTTTCTCATTTTAGGTTCATTCATTAACAGTGGGGCACAAAAGTGGGGGAAAATAGGTCGTGTTGACAGGGCAACAATGAGGTGTAAAATAATCATGCAGGTATTTAGCCCAAAAAATGATACATATGCCTTTTCATATTGACTTCAATATTATAGTACAGCTAGCTCTAACTTTAATATCAGTAAATAAAACAAAGTCAGTCATATTAACCACACTTCCAGTTTTTATTACTAAGAACTGATCAGTGCCATACATATCATTGATATTTTGTTTTACCAGTAAATTGTAAATTAAACACAAATACAGACTTTAACGGTCTCAATATACGTGACGGGGTTTTTTCACATCTGGGAACGGAACGAGGCAATTTCTTTTCATATCGTTTTCGTTGCATATTAAAATATAGTAACAAATGTACGTGACAAGAACACGGACGGAATGAGGAAAATGTATGGATCTCCCTGTCCCGTCCGAGGTATTTTTCCCATCACGTATACAGTGACCTTAAATAACCGATGTCATTATTATGATAGATAAGTATAACAGGGTTATTCTCATGTTTAATTCCTTTTACTTGGAACAAGTAAAGTTCCGAAGTATCAGAGAAAAAACACAAAATTTTAAGATCCTATAGCTTTGACACTGAGATAGTTTCATACAAACTGTCATCCTCCATTTTATCCCCTTAGGGGGTAAATTTTTGAAAATCCGTTACAAAATACAAAATGTTACAAAATAAGCACTAATGCCGAATATGGTAGATAAGGACTATCAAACTAAACACCTTTACTATGGGACCAACTCTGAAATCGCGAAAAAAATCAGCTCATACATTTTGATATTTTCGTTATTTAAAGTCAAAGTAAAAAATAGCTTTATTCAAATAAACTTAATTATTAAGTACTTTTGAACCTTCCATATTTTACTATCACCCGTTCCATACTTTTTGATTGATGATATTGATTTTGTATATCGCGATATTTTTTCGCAATTTCAGAGTTCGTCCCATAGTAAAGTTGTTCAGTTTGATAGTCCCTATCTACCATATTCGTCATTAGGGGTTATTTTGTAACGGATTTTTAAGAATTCACCACTAAGGGAATGAAAGTTTGTATGAAACTCTCTTAGTTTCAAAGCTATAGGATCTTAAAATTTTGTGTTGAGGCTGACGATTTAATATTATTATGTGCGTTTTTGATACTACAACCCCCGTATGGTTGAAAAGGGGGATGAAGTTGTGTTTTCGTACATAAATACGGGCCCTAGAAACAAAAAGCAAACACAAGTGAAGGAAACAAAATGAATGTCAATATTAAATCAGCTATATCACATTAAAAAATATGCAACAACGCTTCAGTGCACTAGGCTGATTTGGTGTACATTTTTTACTAAATAATCAAACTGTTTATTCATAAAAGCAATATACATCCTTTAAATACTATTTAGCTGTCACTTTTCTGTTACTTTCTTTCAAATTATGAATTAAGTTTGAACCTAAAGACAGTTGTTTAAATGACATTCGATTTTATTTTTTTGCTAAGGGTAAAATTCTGAGGAGATCGATGGCGCAGCGCCTGAGAGGCTAATAAGGAAGGTATGCACCAGCAGTGGGGACGGACGCCAAAAATGGCTGATGATCAGGGGCAAATTAATTATAAAAATTAATAATAAATAAACAAACCAGGAGGTCCGGGGCGGGTCCCGGCGGGTGGTAGTTCGGTATGATGGCCCGCGCCGGCTCGTGCTTCGGAGCCAACGGTCTTGTTTGCTGTTACGGAATAAAGTATTAAAACATAACAAACAAAGAAAAAGCGTAACACAAAATGATTATACTATATAACGGATCACAGTAAAGCAAATGAAAGTATAATACTTTGCGTATGCGCTTTGATTAAAAACGTTCTTTTAGTACCAAAAAATATTGATGCTAAGAACCGAATTTTGAGATTATTTAACTTTTTGAGATGTCGCGAAAGCCTAACAGTTATTGAAAATTGAAAAGTTTGATAGAATTTCTTACTTAAGATTAAATAACTAGGTTGAAATTAAAGAGTACAAAAAGTTAAGTTATTAACTTTTAGTAATAAAAACTGGATATTTTATGAATTTTTCAACAGGAAGGCATACTCGAGCCCCCTTAAGGTATGATTCCGATCTCGGCAGCAGCTGCAGTGCAGCCGCAGCAGTGCGCTCCAAATTGAACCGTAATGTTATGAAAAGCGGCTCAATTTGAAGTGTTATAGCTATGCAGTCGCGACACTTCTCCGCTCACTTTAAATTATGCCTTATTTTCATAACAATACAGTTCAATTTGGAGCGCACTGCTGCGGCTGCACTGCAGCTGCTGCCGAGATCGGAATCATACCTTTATTGTTTTTAATAAAAGCTATACATTTGAATATAAAGTATTTCTTACGTAATTATGGTGCGGGTACATCGGGTATGGCGCCGGTGGTTGGGGGTACATCGCTCCGGCGAAAACGCCTCCGCTTCCGCCGCCGCCCGCGGGCTACGACAAAGTCAATCTTATTGCTTCGAAGATAAAGCTCTGGTTTCCAAGGGGCTTATTCATGATTGTCGGAAACCAACTTTCCGAATCGAATCGGAAAGTCTAGTCTTCGATTTTAATTTCTACCTTATGCTACCAAACCTTGTAAATGCATTGCGCTTACCCGTCGGAAAATGAATCGAATGCTAGTCGAATGTACACACATCAACTTTGTCTAGGGATACCAGGTGCTATTTTCATACAAACGAGGTAACTTTGAAGCCTTGGTTTCCTGCCAGGGATGTACTGTGCTGTGATCTGATGACGGCTATCCAGGGAGTGAATGGAGGAAATTCAGATCGCTATACACACCTAACTGATCTGACCAGCATTCTAAAAACGTAATGGACATGTTTGAAAAAACCGCGAAAATAGCATGAAAATGTATGGAAATCCTCAAACCGAGAACTCTGACCCATTAATCTTTTAGAATGCTGATTAGATCAGTTGGGTGTGTATAGCGATCTGAATCTACTCCATTCAGTCCCTGGATGGCCATCATCAGATTACAGCACGGTACATCCCTGGCAGAAAATCCCCGGCTTCAAAGTTACCTCGTTTGTATGAAAATAACACCTGTATCCCTAGACAAAGTTGATGTGTATATTTGTGAATAGCTATATTTTTGTATTATCGGAGGATACGGATTCGAATCGAATGCTTTTGAGTAGATTTCCAACAATCGTCAATAACCCTACAAGTCTGCTATTGTTAACGTAATAATCGTGTTTCAATCGTGTTCGAGTCGTAATGCTTTTTGACACAGTTCTTATTTCTTAAACACAAAACCGAAACACGATTGAAACACAATTATGACGTCAACAACAGCAGACGGGCCCCTGATTTATTACGATGACGATGCCGTCATATGGCGGTATATGGCGGTGACAAGAACGTTTTCTATGTAAACAACGTTTTCTAATACTCTTTAGGAATCCGCGCCGTATCAACGCTCTAGTGACGTTATTCACCGCTTTATTACAGTCGCTATATGACGGCACCGTCATCTTAGGAAACCAGAGATTAAGGATTATTTAGACTGAATGCTAACACTTTAAATACTAGAGATTTTCCCAAGCAATTTCCCGTACGCCAAAGGAAAACTATTGGTTATTGACCTTAATTATTTTGAGGCGAAATCACTGACTGGGTTAGGTAAGGGAAGTTCCAAAGAAAAACTACTGATTGCGAGTCAATTAGATTTACACCTCGCACTGAAAACAAAAATTAAAAATTTACAATGATATTTTTTTCATTATCATTATTTATTCAACTCAATGGGAAAAAATCATCTTGCATAATATTATGAACTGTATTTGTCTGAAATAAATGATATAATAATTATATACCTAAATAAAAAGAAGTTACTTTGCATGAATTTAAAAACCATGTTAAAAAAACGCTCATGGGTAAAGGTTATTATAAAGTAAACGATTATCTTAAAGATCAAAATGCGTGGAAATGATGTAACACATAACTACTATAAGTACTTTGTTGCCAATATAATAAGTCTATGTTTGTTGCCAATAATCCTGTCACCCTGCTGTAATTATCTGGTAACGATATATTTAAGTTTGTAAATATCGTTACTTATTGCTATTAAAACTGATAAGTTTCTTGCGCCCGTTCTTCTTGTCAGTTAAAAAAGTCTTGAACGGGTGGTAGGAAAATATAGACGATTCAGAAGTACTTAATAATTAAGTTTATTTGAATAAAGCTATTTTTGACTTTTGACTTTTGAAGAATTATGAAGTATAATGGGCAGACCCAATAATCAATCCACAGATTGGGATTGGCCTGATCCAGATTAGTTGCTTTCTAATGTTTGATATTAATAAAGAATGAACAGTTGCTTAGCAACTAATGTGGATTAGACCAATCCCGTGGATCGCTTATTGGATTTGGAGGTAAGTGAGAAAAGTAAAAGTAAAATACTTTGTATTTTTTAGTAAACTTTCAAGTATTTTACCTGCATGTACTGTGCTGGCATCATCGCTGGAGGAGCATAACCTTGTGTTGCTTGTAATTGTCCTGTAACAAAACATCTCCTGTCAAAAGAATCCCTTTTTAATTTTTCCACAACGGAATAGTGCAAGGCGTTACCTGATGTTATGACAATAAGGTCAAAAACGTAAACGCACTACACCTGGAATCCTCGCCACTGAGGAACTGGCTATCTTACCTCTAACTGCCGGAACACAACAATTTTTAAATTGTTATGGCGTCAGACTTAGGTAAGATGGTATTAGCTATCCAGGCAGGCTTGAAATAATCCCTACCATCAACCAAACCTACTACAAATGTACCTCTCCTGGGAATCGAACCCGGGACCCCTGCGTCTTACACGTGTGGGGGGAACCACTAGACCAGCGGTTCCCGTATGGTGTACCGCGGAACCCTGGGGTTCCGTAAGAGGCTCTCGGAGGTTCCGCGAAAATTCAAGAGTTATGTAAATATATTTTTGTTTTAATTCATAATTTGTGTCGGAAAAAATTAAAACACTTTAACTTCATACTTAAATAAAGATTATTATCTTAAAAAGTCCTTTTTTTAAGTCAAACTATATGTACTTACTAGATCCGCATCTAGCAAAAAGCCAAAAAGCCTCAGTATGGTCTGATTTCACGTAAAAAATAAATCTATGTTACAATTAGTTTATTTCTTACTTGAGCTAGGGTTCCACCCAAAGACAGTGAACCAACCCTAGCCAAAAGAATTCGGGAACGGCTGCTAGACGGCGGTTAGATCTTACATATCGGGTCATTTTAACTTACAATTCAAATTTCAAGGATGTGTCCAGTCCATGAAACTAAACAACTTTCTCTAAGAAACATGTGTCGAATTTTGCCATGAAATTTTGGTCATCCCATACTAAATTGATCACGTGATCTTTTTGATTTGTATGGAAAATCGATTTTTATCTTACATATTTGACCATGTGTTCCTTAGAGAAAGTTGTTCAGTTTCATGGACTGAACACATCCTCAAAATTTGGATGGTGAATACAAAATGACCTTGTATATCTTACCTATGGCGTGCTGTTGCGGCATGTTGTGAAGCGCGTGCGGGTGCGAGACTAGCTGCTGTTGCTCCAGGAGGCCTAACCTAACCTGTGCCCGACAAATGAAAGGTTAATACCTAAAATACATGTTAAAGGTCGAAAGGGTTGAACATTTTGGTAACCATCATTTTAGGGTTCCGTAGCCTAAATGGCAAAAAACGGAACCCTTATAGATTCGTCATGTCTGTCTGTCTGTCTGTCCGTATGTCACAGCCACTTTATTCCGAAAGTATTAAGACTACACAGTTGAAACTTGGTAGGTAGATGTATTCTGTTAACCGCTTAACGAATTTAATACAAAAATAAGAAAAATAAAAGATTAAGGGGGGGCTCCCCATACATGGAACTGAAACTAAAAATTTTTTTTTTCTTTAAACCAACACGTGTTGGGTGTCTATAGATAGGTCTTTAAAAAAGACATTTACACCCGATTGCACTAAACTTAAGGATCGCCTAAGTCTGTTCCTAACTACAACACGACCAAATTAAAACGGTGTCAAACTTAGCGGTCATGTAGCTGTCATTCGCCTACTTAACTTGGTCGAGTTGTAGTTAAGAAAAGACTTAGGCGATTCTTAAGTTTAGTGCAATTGGGTGTAAGGTTCCTAAGACAACTTTTTTTCAAAGTCAACCGTTTGAAAGATATTCACCGCCAAAGTGGTAAAATGTGTGTCCCCCCCCCCCTTTAACTTTTGAAATAAGATGTGAAAAATCTAAAAAAAATATATGCTGTAGATCTTAATAAACACTTTCAACCAAAATTGGTTTGAACGAGATATAGTAATTAGTTTTCGAGATATAGCACATTTTCCAAAACCGCAAATATAACTTTGTCATTCATACCAACACTGTGAAAAACAAAGTTATTTTTACAGACGAAAAATTATAGGTAGTTAAATATGGTATGGTATAAGGTAACTACGGAACCCTATGGCGCGTGGCCCGACACGCACTTGGCCGGTTTTTTTATTTTGACGGGGATTTAAGAAATATAGCCGCACACGTGTGTATATCGATAGTGGATCTATAGATGAACAAAAAATGTCATATGATATAAAGTCCTGAAGCGCAATGTTTCCAATTCTGCTTTTATGTCGTCCGGCTGATTTGACTCTCTGCTGACTGGGTACTTTGTTTTTATTTTATATAGCTTAATTGTCTTTCGGCTATCTAGGTGTCTTGCTTTCATGTCATCCAACGTGAATTGTCTTTCACCGAAAAGGTCATTCTGATAAAAAGCGTTTGCTGAGTCATGGAATCCTTTATATCATCATAAGTCATTTTTTGTTCGTCTATAGATCCCTTATCGATATACACAGGTTTCATCGTGCGCCGCTATATTTCCGGAATCCCCGCCAAAAATAAAAAAAATATGGTTACCACTAATAAAATTGGCGAATATGGAAATATCTGACTATTGTGATAATTTAATATTTAACACATGAAAATAATTTTGTTTGCCATTGGTTGCCTGTTTCGCGTTATTCTCTTTATTATTTGTATACCTTACAATATAAGGTGGGAATGTAGTGATACTAACAAAATAATAACAACTTCCATCATTGTAATACTAACAGCATTTCACAAATAAATTATTCTAATCTATTAACTATGCCAGCTGTTCATACTAAGAGGCTCAGATCAAATAAAAAAGGAAGATGGAGCGTTGCGCAGTGGCTGCGAACAACTAAGTGAAGCCGGTTTTTGATGGTACTTTTGTGCGTACTAGGGGGCGGGCGGGGGCCGGGCGGCAGGGCGTAGCCAAGGCGTAGTTTCGTTACATATGTGTGCGTAAACTGTGTATGTACACAGCCAAGGCGTAGTTTTACTGGCTTCACCGCTTTGTCGGAAGACTCCGTCTTTAGGTACTTTTTTATTAAGAGGTTCAAACCCTTTTGTTTGTTTGCCTTTTGTTAACTGAAATTCAGCCATCCAAATGCTTGGATCCATAACAATTCCAATCTAATTTCAATCTCGATCAATGTTCAATTTCAATGCTGACAAACAGCATTTCTTCTATCACTGATGATCGTCTTTTGTTAGAGCGAAAAATACGATGTGAGTGCTATCGCGCGCTAGCAAATGACGGTCCTCACTGATAGAAGAGGATAGAGCATAAAAACCGCTATTTAGTATTATTTATAAATTACACTCATCAACTTTGACTAGGGATCAAGGATTTTTTTCATACAAACGAGGTAAAGCCTTGGTTTCTTGCCAGGGATGTACCGTGCTGTGATCTGATGATGCCTATACAGGGAGTGAATGGAGGAGATTCAGATCGCTATACACATACAACTGATCTGATCAGCATTCTAAAAATAAAAGGGTCAGAGTTCTCAGTTTCAGGATTTCCATACATTTTAATGCTATTTTCGCGGTTTTTTATAATATTTTCCCTGGATAGCCATCATCAGATCACAGCTTGGTACATCCCTGGCAGAAAACCAAGGTTTCAAAGTTACCTCGTTTGTATAAAAAAAATACCTTGATTCCTAGACAAAGTTGATTTGCGTATTAGTAAAGATTCCAAAGCAGTTAATTTCTAAGTTTATTTGAACAAAGAGTTTTGAGTGAGTTTCTTCGTTACCTGTTGTGAATGCTGCGGCTGCGGCAGTTGTTGGTGCGGGGGCGAAGGCCCGTGCTGCGGTGGCACGCCCGCTCGGTGTACTTGCTGTATACATCCATTTATCGTATTAAACGGTACACTTAAGTTTCACTTTGGGCTTACTTAATCATAATTCCGGAACTTACAAAATTTAAATTTTAAAAAATAATTACAGAAGTCTGTGTGGAAAGAGAACCGTTATGGGATTTGTGCTTGATTACCATTTTTGTCATGTTGACATGTTACGTAATGTTGACATGTTATGCAATGTTGACAGTGCCGTCAAAATGGCACAAACTGTAATCAAGCCCAAATCCCATGATAGTTCTCTTTCAGCACAGACTAACCGCGTTAGCGTAACCGCTCACGGGCGTCTTTTTGTAGCTGCGATAATCGCAGCGTTAATCGCGGCAATAATCACCCGCGAAATGACACGACAAAGGTTTTACTTAGCCAGCGACAAAAAGCGCCGCGATTATCGCCGCGATTAACGCCGCGTTTATCGCAGCTACAAAAAGTATCTCGTGGGCGTTTACCTATAGAACTCCGTATGTTCTATTCTCAGCGACAAAAAATCGCTCAGCGATTAATCGCCCGTCAGCGGGGACGCTTATTCATAAAAACAAGCAAAGTTAAAGGAGGCATAAAAGCCTAAAACACTTTATAAAGTGTTTTGTTTCTTTAACTTTTTTCACAAATGATAAAGATTAAACGTATTTTCAAAGTGCAATAGCTAAAAGGGGCGTCCATTAATTATGTGAGGCATTTAGGGGGGAGAGGGGTTGAGCTGAATCTCACCCTATTTCACGTGGGACAGAGTGGGTCTTGGCAAATATCACGTATTTTTTCAGCAGAAACAGTATCGCTAGAAAATTGGGTTAAATTAAGTCAATCATTTTTCTTACAAAAATAAGACTAAATCCTAAAAATTAATGTTTCGTTAAATTAATGCAAAGCAAGCAAGCATAGATTAACGTAATCACACTAAAAATACGCGTTTTGAAAAATCTCACGCAAGATTTATGGGGGAATGGTAGGATTGAGCCAATTCTCACCAAGGGGAGGGGGGTCGAAAAGCCGCCAAAATCACTTCACGTAATTAATAAAAGCCCTCAAATATAATGATTAGGCGTTAAGAGTCCGTACACATTTTGCCGCTGACTGTCGCTCTCTCACTCGCACATTTCATGTTTTCTCAAGGTATCTTAAATCTTGAGTAATGGGGTTGGCAACGCAAAGCTAATTGTAGATGTCGCTGCGTACGCTTGTTCCTAAGACAGTAGACGTTCAGAACAAAATGTATGGGAAAATAGGTATTTATTTTGTGGTATTTTTTTAACCAAAAAGACCCATTGACCCAAAATGGATATAAAAGACTATTCTACAATGCAAATTGCGGAATTTAAAGCCAAATTAAGATGTTTTTATTCTTACAGAATTTATTATTTTTTTCTATACCCGGATTTTTATAAATATGTAAGTGCCAACATTTTTAAAGCCTATTACACAAAATTTAATCATTTTAAAGCTAAAAAAACGATTCTACTAAGTAAATATACTTTGTTTTCATAGCTCTCGTGGAACAAGCGTACGCAGCGCCACTTTGACAGTTGCCTTCCCCATTGAAAAATGTGTCTCGGCCACTTTTCGCAATATAGATTGACGGACATTTCAACATATATTTCAGCTTCAAATTGCTGAAGTAAAAAAGTCTTTTTTGCCAGTTCAAATAACTGTTAAGGTCATGGCACACTATAACGGCACCGCAACTGCACAGCAACAGCACGGCGTCACCTCGAATTTAGGCTACGGCTAGCCGCCAGCGCGCCGTAAGCACGCGGACGGCTTGCCATAAGCGCGCCGACCGCGCGCGGTCCGCGCGCCGTCCGCGAGGTGTAAGCTTGCATACCGCGCGCCGGCCGCAAGTACAAGCTATTTTGCATACGATGTTGTTTCACTGGCGACTCGGAGTCAGCGCGGCGTTAGCACGCGGTCGGCGCGCGGCAAGCACGCGGTCAGCGCGCGGTAAGCGCGCTTGCAGCGAGCCGGCTGCGAGTCGAGTCGTATGGTAGCGGTAAGCGCGCCGACCGCCCGCCGTTGGCTCGCCGTTGGCTTTTCCTTATTGTCATTATGAAATATATTTTACGTCACATGATTTAAAGCTCTAATTTGAATGACAAGTTAATTGCTGGGTTGGAGCGGTGCTGTTGCGGTGCCGTTATAATGTGCCATGACCTTTAGAACCGACAACTTTTTGTAATTTAGCAACCAAAAACTGAACCGGCGCCCACCGCGCGAGTTCGTATGCCGATTCGTGTGCTCATTCAATAGCTTTAGACTTCACGCACACAGTTGCGCGTGTGCAAAAACATCACTGTGTAGTAGGGTGTGTCAATTTTTTCAACTTTCGAATATTAACATTTAATACCTCTCAAAAGTTGTCATCTTGAGTGTCATGAAGAACTACGTTCACAATTTTTTTTTAGATACCTACTTATGGCTCCCTCAACGACCTTGAAGTTTTAGAAAAATCGCAAAATAGTGTTTGAATTGAAAAATTATATTTCTTACTTCTACACACTTTAATGGTAATTTAATCATATGTCCCTAATACTAACGTCCTAAATAATGCGATAAAGTGAAAAAATTACTAATTTTGACATTCTGTTGTTTTTAATACCTACTTTTACAAGAGCGTAAAAGTAGGTTTTACCCTCCCGTTTCATGCGTCTCAGCCAGTCGCGAGTCTTGATTACAAGTGGTTGTGTTTATTGATTGGTTCATATATTTTCACGTATTTGCATTTAATACGATTTTTATCGCGTTATTAAAATTATGACTTACTAAAAATTACATCAAAACCACTCGAAAAAACAACGTTACGTATTATAGAAAGTTTCCCGAAAAGCTGAAAAGTAACAACTTACCAACTTATGAAGATGATGTTTTGATTTGAGACATTATAAATGGGTACGTCATGAAATGAAGCACTTAAATAATCAAGAACCTCAAGCAAAACGTATCAGTTCCGAAGTTGTTTGATTCGTAATTAAAATATGAAAACTCTTTTTCTTGATTCTGATGCTCTCATCTATTCCAACTGTCACTGAGCTAAAAGTGACTCAGCTTATACTAACTTACTGCAGTCAATATCGACAGTTATTGAAAAACTATGATAGAAAATCAAGAATCAGTCATATTTTGATAAGATACATAGTTTTATCACGAAATTCTTCATGTAAATGAAGGACTTTGCTGTTTGCCAATGTGGGAAGAACAAGACTGTTCCTGCTAAATAACGTTCGATCCTTGTTGATCAGAGGACAATTAGACGTATAGCTATTGGGAACATCGACGCAGAAGCTACTAAAAAGCTTCAGAAGAAACGTAAAAGGTCACAGAGATTACGAAAGTCAATTGAACCATAGTCCTCTACATAGTCCTCTACCACCACATAGATTTTTATAAATCGGCTCGTCGAACAATGAGACTGAAAATTTTACTGAAGTTAATATACCAACCAAGGTATCAAATAAAGGTAGGAAGAGATACTTTCAACAGCTTTAGAGAAACTGACTGAAATAATATGTGACCGGTATGGAGTATCTAATGGAGCAGGCGCAGCTATTGCTTCTGCCTCAAAAAATTACTTTGAGTGCGATAATTATTCGTATTATGATTGACTGGCAAGACAATTAAGACTCTCGATTTGACAGAACCTCCTATTGCGTAATTTGGAAACCAATGATCTTAAAAAATTGTAGATGAAGGAAATGCCCGGAAAGACTTTCAGAAGTTTCCGTGCCATACGCAGACTAATCGGTCGAAAGATGTGTCAGGTCAGGTTGACAACTGAAGCTGCAGGTTTTGTGTTGTAACAAGTAGCCAGAGAAGGGTTTATTGCTTCCAAGAAAAATTCATGAAAATAAAGGTAACATTAAATAATAAAAAAAAAAAATAACTAACGCCATTCTTCTTGAAATCTTCTTAAAAATTTACATTTTTGTCGTTTTTAAATGTTGATTTTTATAACTAAAACTTGATGTTTTATCGTTTTATTTCCTTATTCATATATTATTTAATGATAATAAGTAATTTGGTACAAAGAGATGTGAAGAAATTTTCACTTAAACAGATTTTGAACTTTATCATTAAATGATTTTTTTCAGAAATTCATGTGGCTTGAGCGAGCCAAAAGAATATTAAAGTTCAAACTATTTTGACATTCTCTAGTTTCTATTGTTGCCCTGCAACTTTTGAGAGGTATTACACAAAGAAATAACTCATTTTTTTTTTCTCCATACAAAAGTGACACACCCTACTGTGTAGCGTCTGTGTAATAGGTTGTTGAAACGTGACGCTTGTATGTGTGCTCAGATTTAAAGAAAATTTAAAGAAGATTCAAGAAATCTTGAGAAATGAAATGTGCGAGCGAGAGAGCGGCAGTGAAAGGCAAAATGTGTACGGGCTGTTAATGAATACGGGCGCTTGTGTGCATTCACCTGGTGCATAAGCTGCGGCGGCTGCAGCTGCGGCACGGGGCTGCCCTGGTGCGGCGCCGGCGCGCCGCCCGCACCGTACTCTGCACCGTCAACACCCACACACAACATTACACCTCTCTACCTTTATTAGCGAGAGCCATTATAATTATTGAAATGTTAAGACACCAGTCGATTTTCATACGAACGAAGTAAAGGGGCTGTTACACAAGGAGTTTCTCGTCGCGTGCGGCGATTTTTTTAAGCACTAATATGGTCGCCTAGTGTAAACAAATGCCCCGAGCGTAGCCGGAGGCATGCATAAAGAAAGTGACATTATGAATGATTTGAGTTATATGCCTCCGACTTTTGAGTTATATTTAATCTTGTTTCCATCTTTTCAGTTGACTTGTCTTTTTATGCAGGAGGGTTTTTAATTTTATTAAATTTATTTGTTATTTATTTCTTTTTAGTTATTATTTATTACAATCATGATATACCTTTTTGAAATCCTTTTAATGAGACCTTTAATTTGACACCCATATTGCAGTATTCTAAAAAAATTTTTTTTTTCCACTACGTATAATAGCACCGTGCAGCCGCCATGTTGGTTTTTTTATAACGCCACTTTCTTAAGCACACTTGGGCTGGCAAGACAAATCTAACGATATGTTAATCATGGAAATCCGTTCAGCCGTTTATAAGATATGAGGTAATAAAGAATATTACATACAAACAAACATACTTACATACTTACAAGATACGCGCGAAAAACATAACCCTCTTGCAGTCGGGTAAAAAGAAGTAGCAATGTATATTTGTACAAAAAAGTGTTACCAAAGAAAAGTAGCAATGTATCACATCCATCTGTCAAATGACAGCGATTACGATAGCCATGTAAGTTAGTCGGTACGGCCCCTGATCTGATCAGTATTTTACGAGATATAAGGATCAGAGTTTTCAGTTTCAGGATTTTCATACATTTTTATATAAATTTCGTGTTTTTTTAAACATATCCATTTATCTCTTAGAATGCTGATCAGCCCCCGTATTAAGTACCTACAACCTCTTTAAACTTGCCAGTTTTCTGAATGGCTATCAATGCATCCCTTTTATTTGCTATACAGTAAGAAAGAGATGTAACTATAGCAGTTCTTAAACCTGGCAAGTTTTAAGATGTTCTAATATCCCCCCAGATCAGTGTGTGTCCCTGTTATGTGTCTATATTCCCAAGTATTGGGAATTACTGAAATAATTGCACATACTCGAACCAATAATCTCCTTTGACCACTGACATTCCACTAGTCCGTTTATCCCTACGTCCTATTTAGTAAACAGGGGGGGTACTCCTGAAACAGGAACGAGAATCTGAGATCGAATTGGTATCGAGTAAACGTCAAAACAGTGGAAACCATGGAAATCGTTTTCAATGTACTAAAATAACAGATTTTTGACGTTTATTCGATACTGATGTGAACTCGATCTCGTTAATCTCCGTCGAGAGTAGGGGGCAGATTTTGACAGTTATCATACGTCTTTTAAAATTAAATCTGAATTGAAAATATGTTGACTTATTTAAATCAAATCGTCATTAAACATAAGTAATTTCTTTTGTAATCTATGTGTGGAAAATCGTTTGTTCTATTTTATAATTGTTTTCTTTCAATAAAGAGTTGGGTGAAGATTGTTTACCAAATAAGATAACTAAGGATAAACAGATTTAACATCCATTTTGTTTAACGAATGACAGGCCTATGTGTTAGATTTGTCTTTTTTATCGAGGTATTACCAAACAAAAACAAAGCTAGCTCATCGATCCGTTTTCCGTGACACGATTCATCATCATCATCACAGCCATTTCAATGTCCCACTGCTGGGGCGCAGGCCTTCCTTATGGGTGGATAAGGAGGACGAGCCATTAACCCACCACGCGGGCCCAATGCGGATTGGTGGGTGTTAACGACTGCAAATGCAGCCGGGACCAACGGCTTAACGTGCCTTCCGAAGCACGGAGGAGCTCGAGATAATAAATTTTTGGTCACCCATCCCATAACCGACCCTTGCGAACGTTGCTTAACCTCCGCAATCGCTGGGCCAGGCGCTAAACCACTGCGCCACCGAGCTCCACGATTGCATTGCACTAATCCTTTAACTTTTGACTTTCCCGTGTACAAAGTATATTAAGCCAAAAATAAGCTGTAGCATAACTGTAGTCAGTTAAAGTTTATTTACACGTCATAAAACAACATGGTTGATTTTCCTATGCAATAATATTCTGTTCTGACAGTTACTAATGTCAACCTTGCCGCTATTTAGATTACACAGAGAGTTTTGACAAAACTAATGGGGAAATTATAAACACACTTTCAAATGTTTAGCTTTAAAATTAATTGAATGAACTATAAAAATTATGGTTTCCGCTATATGCTCAGCTTCAAAAATAATACTTTGCACTAGAATTTAATTTTATAATTTTAGTACTTGTAGACCTATGGTAAACAGACGATTAGGTATGACGACGAGCGAGCGTAACGAGCGAGGAGGTTAGGTTTCATTGCGACCAACAACGCACGAGCCGAGCAAGCCAAGAAGCTTATACCTCCAATGGATTGCACCGGCTAGTATCATAGTGAAGATAGAAAAAAATACCTTGAGTGACGTTACGGCTTATTGCTATCTCTTTCTTTAGCGTGACAATACGTTTTCGTTTCTCACGAACGAACGAACGATGAACAACGAACACGTAATGTAACACTAAAGAAAGAGATAGCAATAAGCCGTCACGTCACTCAAGGACATTTTTTCTATCTTCAATATGACACTAGCCGTGCAACCTCCATTGGGGGTATAAGCTTCTTGCGAGCAAGCGAAGCGAGTGTGCCGCGGCAGCGGTTAGCGAAGTGCCAGAACCGACCTGCCACAACTTGTTATCATCTTGCCATCTCTTTTTGACAGTTGTCAATCTGACATTTTAATGTGCGTTCAGAAACTAACTGGTTTCGGAGTTGGGACACAGTTATAGTGCAAACCATTATTTTTGTATTGATAGTATTAAATTTATAGATTTTTTAGTATTTTAAAGTGCTGATTTACAATTTTTTCAAATTTAATCAAATTTAAAGTGCTACATCCCAAAACTAATAGACCACTCTCTTAGCCGACTGTACAAGTTGGCGTTAAATACTTACCAGTGTATCTAATTTGTTGTTGTTGTTGTTGCTGCTGCTGTTGTGGCGGCGGCTGTTGTTGTTGTTGTTGTTGTTGTTGTGGTTGCGGCGAGTACGCGTCGGCGAGCGGCCGCTGGCGTAAGCTGCTGTAACGCTTGCTACCGCCTCGGACTTCGCCAGCCGCTAAGGAACAATCAATTTATACAAGGTTATTTTTAGTTTATACAAAACCTCTCGTGGGGTTGATAAGACCATCAAACTGAAAAACTTTCATTATGGGACCAACCTCGAAATCAGAAAAAAAAATAGCTATTTCATACATTTCGATGGATTTCATTGTACTTTTGTATGGAACAGCTGATTTTTTCTTCGTGATTTTGAGGTTGGTCCCAAGATGAAAGTTGTTCAGTTTGATGGTCTGATCAACCCCACGAGAGGTTTTGTATAAACTAAATATAACCTTGTATAGGTAGGTATTTAATAGAATTCGGGTATTACAAGGCTAACTTCATTGAAATGCTAAAGCAATCAGAAGAAATAAAGAAAATACATTTATTTGGGAATACACAACGGTACACAATAAAAAAAAACAAAAAGGAAATAACACATAGATACACGTTGCGCATCGTCGTGTGATACCAAAATGTGCCAAGCTCAGTATAAGCAGCAAGCGGGGGCCTGCTGCGCTGATATTCTGATGGACACATTTGTGACACCAAACACGACAAAACAAGAACTTATTGAAAACAAAAAACAAGAAAAAAAACAATAATATGTATATAATATCTAGCCCAATAACGGAACCCTCCGTGAGCGAGTCAGACTTGCACTTATGCGGTTTTTTCATATAAACAAACAATGGGGAATGTCCGAAAAAAATCAAATTGGCTGAATAATTTCTATAGGTAGGAATAAGCTCCCTTAGTAACAGAAAAAAGTCACACAACCGAAAATTCTGAAACTTTTTTCTGTTACTAAGGGAGCTTATTCCTACCTATAGAAAATATTCAGCCAATTTGATTTTCTTTCAGACATTGTTAAACTCAAATCGAAAAATGGTAAAACTTACCATTTTTGGATTGAAGTGACGACACACTTTGTTACATAAAAAAGTGTTAAAATGTTTTATTTATTATTATTTTGGACAGAGAACTAAGTACCTTACCGGCCGGTTGCGATGGTTGCTGGTTAGGAAGCGACTGCGGCCTCTGTTGCGATTGCGGCGACGACTTGTTCGGACATTAATTAAGCATAAGAGGACAATGATAATAACCATCCGACTATATCACTACGGTTATTTAACTATCAAGTAACTCACCGGCCAGTTGCAATAGTTGTTGGTTACGGTCGGCGGTTAGCTGCGGTCTCTGTTACGATTGCGGCGGCGACGACTTGTTCGGACATTAATTAAGCATAATAGGACAATGATAATAACCATCCGACTATATCACTATGGTTATTTAACTATCAAGTAACTCACCGGCCAGTTGCAATAGTTGTTGGTTACGGTCGGCGGTTAGCTGCGGTCTCTGTTACGATTGCGGCGGCGACGACTTGTTCGGACATTGGTTAAGCATAAGAGGACAATAATCATGACCATCTGACTATATCACTATAGTTATTTAACTACCAAGTAACTCACCGGCCGGTTGCGATGGTTGCTGATTAGTAAGCGGCTGCGGTCTCTGTTGCGATTGCGGCGGCGACGACTTGTTCGGACATTAATTGAGCATAAGAGGACAATAATAATAACCATCAGACTATATCACTATAGTTATTTAACTATCAAGTAACTCACCGGCCGGTTGCGATGGTTGTTGGTTAGTAAGCGGCTGCTGTCTGTTGCGATTGCGGCGGCGACGCCTTGTTTGGACATTGATTGAGCATAAGAGGACAATAATAATGACCACCGGACTATATCACTATAGTTATTTAACTATTCAGTAACTCACCGGCCGGTTGCGATGGTTGTTGGTTACGGTCGGCGGTTGGTTGCGGTCTCTGTTGTTGCGGCGGCGACGGCTGTGGCGGTGACCTGTTCGGTGCTACGTTGTTCGGTTGTTGCGGCTAGCGAAGCAAATAACAATACATAGATGAATTCCAGTGTGTACTTTGATTACTCCATCTCGATCAACTCCAAAATGTAGAAAGTACGAAAACTAAACTTAAACTTATGCACGATTACACTTTCGCGTTGTTGTATTTAATTAATAATACACGGTTACATAAATAATAATTATTATTACATAAATAATTATATTAAATTAAGAATTGAATTAATTATGCACCGAAACTTAAAAAAATACATTAATTGATATTGTGGTTTTTTAGTGACGTACTTACTTATAGTTTGTTTAATTTTTATTATAATATTTTGATATTTCACAACCTGTATTTGTACGCCATATATATGGTATATGGTAACTGCTTATCCGCCACTGATGCCAAACAAAAAGTACTCGATACCTGGGTAGCTCGATACTTTTGATGCGGGTACGATACCGGTATTGAAACTTTTGATACTACTCATGAGTATAGTATCGATAATTTTTTTTCGATATCATATCCCTAGTTATATCTGGGTCAAATAAATTTACAAAAATCGTCTAATGAAGCTTATTCAACCATTTAATTATATCTATCGAATAATTTAATCCCTGTCGTTCATCTAAGATTTTAAAAATTAGCCTTAAGTATTTCGAAATATTGTTTACCTGTTGTAGTGGTTTCCGCTTGGCCTGTTCAGTGGGCACCGGGCGTTGCTGGGCCACCGTCGCATTCACCTTCCTCTGGGGCTGACCTTGGCTGGCGACAATCGAACATTCCTTATTTCCTAACTATTTTATACATTAAACGATAAAAAATTAAAGGCATGATGCTAGAAGAATTATTAATGAAAAATAGGTATCACTTTTGCCGAAAATATAAGGTGGAACCAAATTATTTCAGAACGCAGGGATGTGGCTAGCTCTCTGGAGCGCTTTAAAAAAGAGCATGACCCACGGCACCCCTTACACCACCACGTGTCGGTGGCCCAGAGGCTTAAAAGTCGCCACAACTTCCTCAAGGAAGTTCCTCCTCTGGACGGGGAAGCTAAAGACACCCGCTTAAACCTTGTATTTCTCCTTCCAGAGGGAAGGAGAAATACCTCACAGACCCATATACTGAGCTGGCGGAACTACTCCCCCTGGCCATGATCTACCTTGGGCAACTTGGAAGTCCTTAAATAGACTAAGGACTCAAGTAGGCCGAAGCAGCTAGAACATGCTCAGATGGGGCTACAGCTCGGAGAGCGCATGTCTGTGTGGTATCTCCCCCCAGACAATGGCACATCCTCTGTCGTGCCCTGCGTGTCCCAACACCTGCACACGCGAGGATCTCTACAAGGCCACTGATAATGCTATATCAGTGACTGAGTTCTGGTCCTCACAAATATAATTATATACCGAGTCGACACGCTAAAGAAAACCAAATTATTTTATAATAGAAAAATATATATATGGGAAAATGATTTTTTTTTTCGTTTTTCGATCTATGTTCTTTGGAGAAAGTTGTTTAGTTTAAGCAACACTATCGCCTGTTTCTGTATTGTTACATAATTTGGTTCCACCCTAACACTTATGACGGGATTACACGGGATTGTTTTTGAAGCAAGAATGCCAAGCCAGTTTGAGTAAGCCAGTACTGCCCGGCAGGCTGATTATCTAATTAAAAACCACCTAGCGACTGGTTGCAATTCATAGATGATAGTGATCCATTGCTACTTCTTCTTGGATTAAAAAAAACATACCAAAGAAAAGTAGCAATGTATGTGGAATGAAACCGGTCGCTAAATAGTTTCTTTTTAGATAATCAGGGTGCCGGCTTTCTGTTCTAGCTTTGAATGTGCTTGCTCTCTCGCTTACTAGCCTAGAGATGAAGCCAGTTCTCTCTCGCTTACTAGCGTTGAGATGAAGCCAGCTTCTGTTTACATGAAGCCAGAGATACTGGCTTGCTGGCTTACTGATACTGTATTGGTATTCTGGCTTCAAAAACTATCCTCGTGTAATCCGGACATTACAGAATTTACAGATACTAGCGCTAATAATTTGGCCTAACCACGACCTTGTGACCACGTCAACTACAAATATGCCAAAACCGTCGGAAGACCCAATAAAAAAAATACTTTTGATAAAACCGCGCTAGTACCGGCAAACACAGTTTTATTTCATTAATATGAAACAATGATAGATCCAAATTAAACAAAACTCTGCTGTTAAGTGTAAGAATATACGACTCTGTAGCAAATGCTTTCATAATTCATCGAGGAGCTTAATGGCGAAGTGACTTAACGCAAAGACCAAGCCCTAATCCATCCATAAGAAAGATCTTTGCCCCAGCATTGCGGCAGTGAGGACATTAAAATGGCTTTTAACAAGTAATTCAGTGACTCACTTATTGTTGGTAACTCTAGTGGTTATGGTGAGGTTCTCTATCGGCGGCATCTTGTCCTTGGGCGAGAGTCTAGGGGAGCGCCTCACAGCGCTCTTGTTGATCAGCGGTCTGCTAGGCCCTCGATTAATTTAGTTAGGTACTCACTTATTGTTGGTTACGCTAGTGGTTATGGTGAGGTTCTCTATCGGCGGCATCTTGTCCTTGGGCGAGTCTAGGGGAGGGCTTCACAGCGCTCTTGTTGACCAGCGGTCTGCTAGGCCTCTCGATTTTATTTAATCCAGTCACTCACTTATTGTTGGTCACGCTAGTGGTTATGGTGAGGTTCTCTATCAGCGGCATCTTTTCCTTGGGTGAGAGTCTAGGGGAGGGCCTCACAGCGCTCTTGTTGATCAGCGGTCTGCTAGGCCCTAGATTAATTTAGTTAGGTACTCACTTATTGTTGGTTACGCTAGTGGTTATAGTGAGGTTCTCTATCGGCGGCATCTTGTCTTTGGGCGACAGTTTGGGAGAGGGCCTCACAGCGGTCTTGTTGATCAACGGTCTGCTAGGCCTCTCGATTTTGCCTGAACAAGTGAAATAAATACCGATGGTTTTACAGTGGTTATGTGACTTTAAACGAAGCGAAGTTTTATACTTGAATAGTACCTTTTGAGGTGGGGGGGGGGGGGGCAAATTGTATATGGTTGCGATCTACTTTAAAATTTCCTGGACTATTGAGATCGACTTAAAGCATTTTCATTTTAGACGTTCTGAACCGGTCTGCTAACGCACGTTAGCCGGATCGCACACGCAAAAATGTACGAAAACTTCGTTGTAATTTATGACAACCACCCACTACCCCGTGCGCGTTCCTACTAGATTAGATTAGACAATGCTTTATTTTAACACCAAGAGAAACATACATATAAAAGAAATACAATAAAGCGGACTTTGGCCGCGCTACTAATGCGCGGCCAAAGTCCGCTTGAAAACATCTAAAATGAAAATGCTTGAAATCTCGTCTTTCGCGATCGACTTGAAGAACAAAATGAAATTGGGTCTGAACCGTGACATATACAAGAAAAACCGGCCAAGTGCGAGTCGGACTCGCGCACAAAGGGTTCCGTACCAAAAAGAGCAAAAAAAATTTGTTTTTTAGATTTTAGGCATTCATAATGCTATTTTTATATTATATTAAGATAATTATTTATATAGAAAAAATACTTGATCCCGTCTGAGCTGCTACGGGTGAGTCGATTTTTTCTAGTATTTTATCTATTAAAATAATTATCTTTAAAAAATCACGTTTGTTGTATGGGAGCCCTACCTAAATATTTATTTTATTCTGTTTTAAGTATTTGTTGTTATAGCGGCAACAGAAATACATCATCTGTGAAAATTTCAACTGTCTAGCTATCACGGTTCATGAGATACAGCCTGGTGACAGACAGACAGACAGACAGACAGGCGGACAGCGGAGTCTTAGTAATAGGGTCCCGTTTTTGGCCTTTGGGTACGGAACCCTAAAAAATTAAGTGCTTGAGACTTTTTGCTATTAAGATGGGTTGCATTCTTTATTGGGTATTTGTTTTATTTGGTTTTGCTTTTGTTATTTTAGTTTTGCAAACAACAATGTACAAAAAAAAAATTACAGTTTTTCTGTAATACTATGACCAAAGAAACTTTTACATATATTGATGAGTATGTATTCCTTCACTAAAAACTGACCTTTAGGTGACTTGATGGAAGCGTTTCTTCGTAGCTGGTTATCGGAGCCATTTTCGAGCGACTCGTTCGAAGTTGGCTGCGACTTGGACCGCGGCCGGGGACCACGAGTTTTCTTACTGCGTTTTAAAAACATTTAAATATACTTCATTTTTCAAATACGACTGACCATTTTCGTGCTTTTTCACTTATTCCCGCGAACTAATAGCAAACTTCAAATTTACAAATTCTTCATGTTAATACAAAGAAGCTTTTATCTAACAAAGAACATAGGGGAGATGTGCCTAAAGCGGGCACCGTGTCTAAAGAGGGCACTCTCTTTAATATCGCCATTTCAAAAAACTGTGCGCTACTATCACGTGACCATAGGCCTCGCGGCCTGCACACCTCGCGAATTATATTGTCATATTCGCCGTCGACCCCGTTACCAGCTATCACCGCAACAGCCCATGATGCAGCGTCAGCGCAACGTGCCGGTTCAATGTGCAGCGGCCTACGTGACCTGGCGTCAGCACATTTCAACATTACATATTTTACCTCAAAATGAACACTTGGTTTCTCACATCGGACCGAGACACTTATTTTAGTCCCTAACTAATTTAGTTCGTAACTAACTTTAAGCAATTACTAAAATTGTAATTCTCTATATTAAATACTTTAAATTTATTTTTCGTTTTTTTTAAATCCTCCGGCTGTAGCCTACGTAATTGGCGCAGTCGGTAGGATACTCGCGGGCCGGTTCGCGAGACGCGTTTTCTTACATCGATTCGGGAATCGCGGGTCGCCCGGGCGGCTTTCAAGCTACGTCACCGAGTATCCTGAACCTACGGGAGCTGCAGCCACCAGGAGGAGAGTATCCAGAAATCGATACGCAGAGAAACGAGATGAAATTGTGAGTTGCACAGATTCTTTCTAGTGTTGCTTTCCTTTAGTACGTGTAGTCCTTTTTATTCTTCCCAAAATTTTCCATCCCAGTAATTCGGGTACCAGCGAGTCTGCGCTCAGGCAGTCTCGCCGGAATAGACAGTTAGATAGTAATAGAGATATTGAAGTAGATAATTTAAATATAGATTTAAATACTTTATTTAGTTTCGAGTGTGAGTGTAGCGAATCCGATAGTTCGTTTGAGCAAAGCATAGTGAGCGCTAAAATGCCGCACGATCCTGACACTATTTTTAAGGCCTTGCGCCCTGTACCTGATTTTGACGGGAACCCAAATGTTCTCACGCGTTTTATTAAAATCTGTGACCAAATTGTAATTACTTATATCAGCGCGGAAGCGGGCAGTGAATTATCGAATTTGTGCTTATTAAACGGAATTTTAAATAAAATTACGGGACCTGCCGCTAGTATTATAAATGCGAATGGTATACCTGATAATTGGTTAGATATTCGAAATACGCTCATTAATAATTTTGCTGACCAGAGGGACGAGACAGCCCTTTATAATGACCTCTCTTTGGCTACTCAAGGTCAAAAATCGCCCCAGGAATTTTACGACCATTGCCAAACATTATTTAGTACAATTATGACTTACATTACTTTACATGAGGACTTACCCACTACTATCGAAGCTAAGCGCGCCTTATATAGGAAGCTTACTATGCAAGCGTTTGTGAGAGGACTACAGGAACCTTTAGGGTCACGTATTCGATGTATGCGGCCCGAAACTATTGAAAAGGCTTTAGAATATGTGCAGGAGGAATTAAACATTTTGTACTTACAGCAACGAAATGATTCCGTTAGTAAATCACATTCGACCCCTAAGGTCAATTATCAGACCCCTGTACAAATTCCAAAATCTTCACATGTACCATTACCAGCACCATTGTGGTCTGCGCCGCCTATGCAAAGGCCGCCACCACAGGCACCCCAGCCGTTTAGGTTTGCACCACAGCAGCAGGGTTTCAGAATGAACCCTATGCAGAGCCAGCATCAACCACAGGTACGTATGCCATCTCGTACGCAACAAATGTTTAGTGCTAGGCCTCCCAACTACAACCCTCAGAGCAATGTATTCCGTTTGCCACCTAGGAACCAGCCTAGTCACTCTTTTGTCCCAAGACCTATGAGCGGTGTTCAATATTTCAACCCTAAACCGCTCCCTCCAACCGGCGGACTACGTGGTCATGATTGGCGTGTCCAGGGCAATCCACCCCCTAGTAATTATTTTAAATCTAGGGAAATGAACGTGAATGAGTGTTACGACAGTGACTATAACTTAGACTATAACTACGACCCTGACTATACTTACTATTTACAGAACAATGACGAATCTTATTATGAATATACTGACTACGCTGACTATACTAATTATGACGCGACTCCGATTTCTTACCCTGGCTATGATGACTCTGTAGAATCTGCAAACAGTAATGACACCGAGGACGCTCGTAGCAACGATCATCAAAATTTTCAGATAAATCAGAAATTAAAAAAGCCAAAATAGAGATTAACTTACAAACTCAGAGACAATTACCGTTTATACAAATAGCAAACCCGCCTTTAAAGTTGTTAATAGACACAGGCGCCAACCAATCCTTCTTAAGCCCTAAGGCAGTTGAAAAATACTATCCAGGAATTTCACTTAACTTTGACCCCTTTGAAGTGACGAATGTTCATGCGACCACTAGAAATAATTACTCTATTACGTTACCTTGCTTTCCAGAGTTCAATGATAGTGATGACATACGCCTATTTGTCTATAACTTTCACAACTTCTTTGACGGCCTTATAGGACTAGACTTGCTGACCAAATGGGAAGCTAAAATTGACTTGAAAGACAGGACTCTAACTACTCAATCTATGGTTAACCCGATTCAAATGTATAACTCCCGAAATGTCAATTTATATGAGGACATAATTCCTGCAAAAAGCTCCAAATTAGTTAGATTACCAATTAACGCCCCGGATGGTGATGTATTTATTCCAGAACAAATAATTTGTAACTGTTTAATAGTTGATTGCGTAACAAATGTAGTTAATAGCCGCGGTACGTTAGAAGTCTATAACCCAACCGATAATGACGTCATACTCTCACTAGACCACTCCGTTAGTGCAGATGTATTTAATATGGAATGTGACGCAGTAAAATCACTTTCGTCACGCGCTCAGGATGTAATATCCCGATTGCGGACTGACCATCTTAATGAGGAAGAAAAAGCTAATCTCATATCCTTGTGTTCTAGTTATTCAGATGTATTTTATATCGAAAACGAACCTTTGACTTTTACTAATAAAATAAAACATCGGATTAACACCACCGATGAACTACCGGTCTATACTAAAAGTTATAGGTACCCTTTTATTCATCGACAGGAAGTCAAAGATCAGATCGAGAAAATGTTATCTCAGGGTATCATACGACCATCAGAGTCTGCATGGAGCTCACCTATTTGGGTTGTGCCCAAGAAGGCTGATGCCTCAGGCAAACAAAAATGGCGCCTCGTAGTTGACTTTCGGAAGTTAAACGAAAAAACCATAGACGACAAATATCCTATTCCCAATATTAGTGACGTACTAGACAAACTAGGAAAGTGTCAATACTTTACAACCCTTGACCTTGCCAGTGGGTTTTATCAGGTAGAAATGGACCCTAGGGATATCCAAAAAACAGCATTTAACGTTGAGCACGGGCACTTCGAATTTCTCCGTATGCCCATGGGATTAAAAAACTCACCATCAACATTCCAACGAGTGATGGATAATGTGCTCAGAGGCCTACAAAACCAGATATGTCTAGTTTACTTAGATGACATTATAGTTTACAGCACTAGCCTCCAGGAGCACATCACTAACCTTGAAAAAGTGTTCCTCAGATTAAGAGAGTCCAATTTTAAGATCCAAATGGACAAGTCTGAATTTTTAAAGCTCGAAACACCTTACTTAGGCCATATAATAACTAGAGAGGGTGTCAAACCCAATCCTGATAAGATTTCCACCATAGAAAAATACCCTTTACCGAAGACTAGAAAGGAAATTAAACAATTCCTTGGACTACTAGGATATTACAGGAAATTCATTCCCGACTTCGCTAGAATGACTAAGCCAATGACACAGTGCCTCAAAAAGAACATGAAAATTACTTTAGACGAAAACTATGTTGACTGTTTTGAGAAGTGTAAAAAATTACTGACTAACGACCCAATACTTCAATACCCAGACTTTAACAAAGAATTTATTTTGACGACTGACGCTTCTAATTTTGCTTTAGGAGCCGTACTATCACAAGGCCCAATAGGATCAGACAAACCAGTATCATTTGCATCTCGTACTCTCAACGAGAGCGAGATAAAGTATAGCACCATAGAAAAAGAATGTCTCGCAATAGTGTGGGCCACCAAATACTTTAGACCATACCTTTTCGGACGTAAATTTAAAATTTTGACTGACCATAAGCCACTCCAATGGATTATGAATTTAAAAGAACCTGACTCTCGTCTGACTAGATGGCGACTTAAGCTTAGTGAATATGACTTTACTATTATCTATAAGAAAGGCAAAAGCAATACAAATGCTGATGCACTTTCTAGAGTGGAGATACACAATGAGGACACCAGCTCGATGGTAGCCAATCCTTCTGAACGGCCACCATCCATTGACAATTCTGCTACTGGAACAGCTCATACCAGTAACGAAAACCCAATTCTAGAAGTACCTATTGTAGACGAGCCCCTCAACAAATTTCATAGACAGATAGTTATGACCATTGTAGACGACATAACCAGACGACCTGTTGTAACAAAACCATTTGAGACACATACTAAAGTGACCGTACAAGTGACAGAAACTAACTTAGAAAATGACGTTATTAACGCTATTAAAGAGTATGTTAACCCTAAAGTGAAAACCGGTCTGTTAATTAACCCTCCATTGGCTATGTACAAAATTATACCTATTATCCAAGACAAATTTAGGAGCTCTTCTATGAACCTTGTTTTAACGAAAACTGAACTTGAGAATGTGAAAGAATATTTACGACAGCAGGACATAATTCGACATTATCATGACGGAAAGACAAACCATAGAGGTATTAATGAATGTTACTTATCGTTATCTAGGAAATACTATTGGCCAAAAATGAGAGATGACATCACTAAATACATAAACGTCTGTAGTATATGTGGCCAATGTAAGTACGATAGGAATCCAATTAGACAACAGTTTAACATTGTACCACCAGCCACTAAACCTCTAGAAATAGTACACGCTGACTTATTTACTGTACAATCTGAGAAATTTATAACTTTCATAGACGTATTTACGAAGTATGGACAAGCCTATCATCTCAAGGATGGCACGGCAATAAGCATATTGCAAGCCCTTCTGACTTTCTGTACTCACCACGGACTACCCTTAACGATCGTGACTGACAATGGCACAGAGTTCACTAATCAGTTATTTGCTGAATTTCTAAAGCTTCATAAAATAATACATCATAAAACCTTACCACATTCTCCTAATGATAATGGTAATATAGAACGATTTCACCTGACGTTATTAGAGCACCTCCGTATCTTAAAGCTGAAACAAAAAGATGAACCCATTATTAACCTTATGCCTTATGCTATAATAGCCTATAACAGTTCCATCCATAGTTTCACGAAGTGCAGACCTTATGACATCCTTAAAGGACATTTCGATCCTAGGGACCCCGTAGACATTGACCTGACTGAAAAACTACTCCAACAGTACGTTGTGACTCATCGCGACCAGATGAAAGTAGTCTATGACTTGATAAATGAGACTTCGTTAGCAGATAGAACCGCCCTCATAGAATCTCGAAATAAATCTAGAGAACCCGAAGCTGAATACCAACCCCAGCAACAAGTATTCATAAAGAATCCTTTTGCCAGTCGGCAGAAGGTTGCACCCCGGTACACCCATGACAAAGTCCTTGCTGATCTTCCGATCCATATTTATACATCTAAAAAACGAGGCCCTGTAGCAAAATCTCGTTTAAAACGAGCGCCTAAGAATATAAAATTGTTACAGGATACTACTGGCGCTGATCCCTCTCCTGACACGAGCCCAGGACATAAGACTTGACAGCTTGGACGATGGACCAGGACTACTACCTTTTAAACTGGGAAACACCAGACTAACGACACACTATCATACTTTCTTACAGTATATAGAACTTGACCGAATAGAAAAAGACATACTTACGTTACAAAACGACGTACAGGATTTTAAGGATAGACTTAGTAATAATACTTATTCACTATACGAACTTCAGATTAGTTACTTACATAATAAGACTAGGATAATTTTAAATCATTTAAGTAGTTTAGAACCGAGTAGAACAAAAAGAGGTCTACTAGATGGACTAGGATCTATTATTAAAAGTATAACCGGGAATTTAGATTATCAGGATGCCATTAGATACAATGATGCTCTTAAAATTCTTAAAGATAACCAGAACAAAATTGCTTTAGAATATAATAACCGTGCAAGTTTAAATAGTGAATGGATCGAAGAGCATAACAAAGTTATAAATCAATTAGTCGAGAACCAAAATAAAGTTAATACAACACTGCAGTTAATGTTTAACGAAAATGCACATAAAGAAAGTAGCCTTATTAAATATAGTAAATTTGCTCAACTATTGGCAATTATTACAGAAAATATTAATGATTTATTAGATGAACTTTTACGCATAGAAAATATATTAGCTTTTACTAGAACTAGGACCACCCATCATTCTATGATTAGTGCAAACGTCCTTAAAAATATGTTAAATAAGTTAGTTACACTTTACGGTAGGAATCAGTTAATAGATTTAGACTTTAGGAACTATTATAATATTATAAAATCGGGTTCGTACTTTGCTAATAAAGTAATAGTTATAGTTTTTAAAATACCCATAGTATCCCCGAATACTTACAGTTTCTACAAATTATCCTTAGCACCCAACAAATTCCATCAGGTCCTTATTCCACCCTGTCCTTATATAGCAACTAATGGAAAAGAATTTGCGTACATGGAGGCTGAATGCCCGAAGTTTGAAAATCAGTTTCTCTGTGACGAAAGCTCTCACAAAAAGCTTCGTACACAATTTGACTGCATACAAGAAATCATCTCAAGTCAAATAATCAACTCATCCTGCAGCTTTTCAACTGTAAATCTCTTAACAGAAGCCATGGAGCAGCTCGATGATCGCAACTACGTCATTTCGTTCCCGAAACCCACGAAAGTTCAACTAATCTGTAACACCCAAACTTATAATTTGCTAAATGGAAGCTTTTTAGTTACAGTACCAATTCACTGTTCTCTACGTACACCCGAGCTCACTATAATAAACTCCGATGACGTCATACAAGGACAGCCACTTAAGATTATGAAGATAAACTATCCAGATAGAATGGACAGCGCAGCAGCACTACATCTTAACCTAAGTTCCATCAACCTAAGAAGCTTACATAATATCCAGAGCAAGATTGCCCTCCAGCCTCCGTTGAACCTGCAAACGACCCCCAATATAGTATACCATACTACCATACCATTCTACGTTATGCTATCCTGTTCAGCTGTACTTACCCTTATAATACTGATCCGACGATATTATCTCTGGAAATCCAAGAAGAAGCCCAGCATCAGTCAAGATGAAACCTCTGAAATCCAGGAAAATCATGTCTACGCGAAACCTACAGCTACACCAGCAATTTTTTCACTCAAAGTCGGAAAATAATTGCTGATCTGAGGGGGGAGGAATTATATTGTCATATTCGCCGTCGACCCCGTTACCAGCTATCACCGCAACAGCCCATGATGCAGCGTCAGCGCAACGTGCCGGTTCAATGTGCAGCGGCCTACGTGACCTGGCGTCAGCACATTTCAACATTACATATTTTACCTCAAAATGAACACTTGGTTTCTCACATCGGACCGAGACACTTATTTTAGTCCCTAACTAATTTAGTTCGTAACTAACTTTAAGCAATTACTAAAATTGTAATTCTCTATATTAAATACTTTAAATTTATTTTTCGTTTTTTTTAAATCCTCCGGCTGTAGCCTACGTAATTCGCGTCATCCGTTTAGTTCACCAGTGACCACGCATTTGTGAGATGCGTTAAAAAAACTATTTACAAAAAAAATATTTACAAGTAACTTCTTCTGTTTTTTTTTATATTATTATATATACAATTTTATATTTTCTATAATTATCAATATTTATTATTATATTATTTATTAATGATACTATTTATTATTTATATATTTTTTATTTTATTTATAATTATTTATATTTTATGTTATATTTAAGGATATTTATCAGACGAGGCTTGATATTTTGTTGTTATCTACTTAAGTCTGTCCATCCTTACTTGTCTTATATGGTAAACAATCCTCACCCAACTCTTTATTGAAATAACCATTTATAAAATACAACAAATGGTTTTCCACACATAGATTACAAAATAATTTGTTAATAATTAATAACAATTTCATAAAGTTTCATATATGGACTCCAGTCTCTCACAAAGGTTTTATTGTAAGCTTTAGCTCGTGTTCCTATAATTAAGTATTGTAACAACCTTTGTGAAGAGTAAATAAAGAATATTTATTATTATTATATATATTTTTGATAACGATTTAAGTATAAGAGACGTATGACAACTGTCAAAAACTGTTTACTAAATAAGACAAGTAAGGATGGACAGACTTTACCTAGAAAGTTGTATTGAATGAATGGTTCGTTATTCAAATAGTGAAATATTGCTGCAATTTATTTAATAATAAAATATGATATTTTTTTTCGTTTCCTTTATTCCACTTTAATTGAAGGCAGAATATGGATAAAAATTATCTAATAATGTTGTAATCTATGTATAAAATTTACCCATGTCCGTTTTGCCCTAAACGAGTGCCCACTTTAGGTTCCCCCCTCGGGCAAAGCGGGCAATCGTGGAGGTTTCGTAATTTGATTATAAATATTATATTTTATCATTTTAGATAAATCGGACTATGTTACATTCAAGAGAGATAAATTAATGACCCTTTTGGGAAATAATATTAAACTTATTTGAGTTTATAACTTATTTAAGTTATAAACTACTTTTTTTTCAGCATTCCCTTATGTTGCCCGCTTTGGGCACACCTCCCCTATAATCACTCTAACAAAAGAACAGGAAACAATCAAAAATTTTAAGTCTTTTTTTATTTTAATCGCTATTTGCCGCTACGCGTGGCCAGGCCTTTACTGTAGTGTTAGTATTATGCTATAGTTACAATATTACCTGATTCTCTTGGTCACGTCCAGCTCGGGGAAGTCCTCAGGATTGGGCGGTTTGCGCGGCTGCGGCTGCGCTGCCGACTGCCGCTTGTACGCCTCTTCGTCCTCCCAAGTGCGAGTGTACTTGTTCGGGCCACGGCTAACGAACGATTTTCAACTTTATTTCTTGTAGCAGTAAAATATATTTTTACATTTACGCCTGTAGCACTCCTCCGCCGCGAAACTCCGCAGTAGGTTCCGCCATGAGTTCGACAAGTGAACCAAATGCGAACAGCCTGTTCTAATGCATAGATTTATCACGCGCGATCGGTCGATCGGAGCCGACTCCGACCGTTGACACACGTTAGCGAAAGTAATGACGCGAAACCGCTACGTAGATGTGATCTGCATTATATCGTCGTCGATAGAAGACATCTCATAGCGGAACTATGGCGGAACTACCGCGGTGCAGATGGTACATTTTCGCGGCGGAGGTATGCTACAGGCGTTAGGCGTATTTGTCGGGCCAGCTACGAGTTAATTTTCAACTCTATTTCTTAACGATAATGTTTTCACATCTGTATGGCAGCAGGGCTTTACTTGTTAAAATTAGGAATAGTACGTAGCGTTTCTATTCAATTTTGTTACAATTATGGTTGTCATTAATGACAATGACAATTAATTGCGTAGCCAAAGGATCCCAAACTGTCAAAAATATATAGTACTTAATTGTTAAACTGTACTGTCACTGAATGTATAATAGAGGTATGTTCAATATCATAATCATAAGTCAGGAAACTTATTAATACGGACGAGTTTGTCCTTTTCAATATATTTGAAAATGAAAATGAATACTTTACATAAGTTTTTGACATCTAGGCATGCTAAGGGAAAGCTTTAGAGTTAAGAATTTAGATAGTAATAAAAAAACTAAGTATAGATGTAAAACTTTACGTTCCCGATATTGAGAGAATACATAACATTCACAGATAAACCATGCATGAAAAGCTAATCAGCAAAGGGTTTAAGCTATTTTAGCAAAGGTCTGTCAAAAGATGGGTGACCGAAAATACTATATGAACATTAGCTGTTGGGTATTGGCTGACAAGGTGAGATTAATTACATTCAAAATTCAGCGCTAAATCTGAATCAATAATGTTTGTAAAACGATACTTTATGTAGCGTTTTCGATATAAATATAGCGCCGCGCAGACGACAGACAGTCTACGCGCCATCAGTCAGTACAATTAAAGAATGCAGAACGCAGATCCCGAACGGCTGAACTCTTCCTGTCTGCGCGGGGCCGCGTAAACAATCTTGACATTTTTATACAAAACAAAAACGTTAAGGTTTGCCTCATACAAAAGGAATTTAATTCGAAATTCCGAAACGGGATACTCTTCTGAGTATTCCGAAAAATCGATCGAAGGGTTACTTATAAGGATTTTTTTTAAGTGACACAGCATCTTAAACAAAAGGTAGAGCATGAAATTTAACATTTAAATTTCAATTATTAGGTACGGATTGTATTAATTTGTATCCAATCGTATGCGATTTAAAAAAATCTATGAATGCAATAAATTCTGTTTCTTTTTAAAAACAAAATAAAGACTTCTTTTAGTAAAATTTCCTATCTTCAATATTTAAAGTACTTTCCCTCCATGTGGCAGTTTCGGGACACCCTGTATATAAATGTACAAAATGTTGAACTGTAAACTTCGATCATACTGTAAACTACCGCATGTATGTGGTATTTCCATAGATTTGTATGGATTTGCTGCGTTCGGAATTATTCCGTTTCGGAATTCGGAATCAAGATTCCGTAGCGGGCCAAAATGTTGAAATTATTATTATTTTATTTTAGCATTTCTTTTTTTAATTTCTTATAGAATAATATAATTCGAGATTGTTTACGTTTTGTGTATAACGTCATTTGTTTAAAACGTTTATAAGCTGAAAATAATAATAACTAAGTAATGCTTCTCATTTTTTTTCATGATAGCTCGGCGGGCTGATTATCTAATTAGAAACCACCTAGCGACCGGTTGCAGTTCATAGATGATAGTGATCCATTGCTACTTCTTTTTGGATTAAAAAAAACATACCAAAGAAAAGTAGCAATGTATGTGGAATGAAACCGGTCGCTAAATAGTTTCTTTTTAGATAATCAGGGTGCGGTACTCTTCGTCTTCGGTAGTCGTCGTGTTTTATGTAAGTACTAAAATGACGATTGCCGATTAAAATACACCTTTCATATATTTAACTATAATCTAAAAATGAAATGGGAATGTCAGCCCACGTTACTGAATATATGACGCATTCATTATTCCCATGATCTACGTAAGCAAGACAGTCTCTTTAGTCTATGAATGAGCTCTAAATCTAGAAATCAGTAAAATTTTAGGACACACACAAATCTCAATATCTTGACTAATTTTCAAACTTTGAACTGAACATACTTGATTAGAAAAAAGGGAAGAGATACGCCCAATACTTTTTTAGATATACTTAAAAAATAACCGTGTATAATAAAAGGGGTGCGCTCTGTTTCAAATAAAAAAATCCTTAAAAAGCATCATGCAGCAGAATTTATCGAACTGACCGCCCATTTCGGTAACTCCGGTTGGTATAGCACGAGGACAAGACAATACTATTTATTAAATTATGTGTTCTTTCAGTAGGACCATAAAGGATATAATCATTATGTTTAAAATTGACTATAACTATTATTTAAACAGGTCGTGAAATTTCACAACTTTTCCAGAAAACACTGAGTGAAATACAATTTTGATCGAAATATTTAAATAGGTGTTCAAGATAAGATTTGGGGTATAATTTTGAAAAGTTATACAAGTAGTGGGTTATACCTTGTGTTAATCAATAAGCTCTGCTAAATTGCGAAAAAAGAGTGTAATGTAAGTATATGTTATCCGGGGGCCACATAAATGGCTTATCACTAATAATATTTGGCCAGAAAACGAATGTTTAAATGTTTATTATTGTACAGTACATTAAGTCTTAGCGATCGTGAAGATGGCACCGAAGTTCGAGCAGTGATCAACTGAAACTCGACCGGGGCCAGGCCGGAGTGCAACCGAAGAACGCCTCACTCTTTTCCCTCGTATTTGTTACTATGGATGGCCACATTATATAATAGTACCACATGAGTAAAGAAAAGAACCAGAGACAAAGTTTCTTAAGAACGTGAAATTCAAACTTGCAACTAACAAAACAAGTAATGCCCTGTGATTCTGCAGTTGTCAAAACAAGTTATTTCCGGTTTTCCGCGCGACAAGAGGCCAGTAGACACGCACACATGCCCCGCTTGCTTGTAGTAGTGCAACAGATTCGCGCGGTTGTATGAGGCGTTGTTAGCATGACCGATTTATATCGCGTGATATAGCGTTTTATCACGTTTAACTGTCAAACATACAAAGGAATTTGACAGTTGAGTGTCGATAAAATGCTATATCACGCGATATAAATCGGTCATGCTAGGCAGGCTGGTCCTTTACTTTACTCATGTGATAGTACTAAACCTACAGAAGTCCATCTGCACGAGGACAGTCAAATAATAAGCTACTCTCGCTGCACGGCAATAAAGTACAATTTCAAATTGCACAGTGCTGCGTACCTATTTTAAATGTTGAAATTGAATGAACCATCTCGTTCTGTCGTGTTTCCGGGGACCGGAAATCCCCTTTTTTGGTTAAGCCAATTGATAGGGAAACCCTATTAAAAAGCTTACCAAATGATAGGGTTTCCCTTTCGTTAGGGTTAGTCGACGTCATGCTTACCGTATTGATAGGGTTTTTGAAAATAATTTGAAAATACCCTAAGAAAGGATCAAAAACCCTTTTAACGGTTAGCGGTTCATGAAATACCCAATGAAAACCCCTTTATCAGTAAGCGGTTCTGGTCCTTCGGCCCAGGTGGAACTAGGTATAAATTGCTTGAACACGTTTTAAAACCCCTTCATAAAGCCTTCATAGGGTTTCCCCGATAGGGTTTTCGTATTCGGTAAGTCCTTACTTGGGTTACCCTTCCGATAGGGTTAACGTATTAATAGGGTTACCGTATTGATAGGGTTTTTGAAAACAAGTCTATGAAATACCCAATCAAAAACCCCTTTAACGGTAAGCGGTTCCGGTCCTTGCGCGTTACTCGCATAGCTGTCTCAACCGACACGCGACATCCCTCGTGCGCTGGCTCGACTGAGTCAGCCGCGAGCAGTAGGATAATATCTATACATTTAAAACTCATAAAAGTATAAGCGCGGACTTACTTTTACTTGCTGACTTTTATCCAGGGATTGAAATACCGTTAAAAAAAATAACTATACAAAAAAAAATACGTTAAAAATACCGTTAAAACATTTTATCGGTAAAGGTACCGGTAAAAATTACGTTAAAAATGTTGTACCGGTAAAATTACCGTTAAATATAGCGTTAAACTTTAGCACCGGTAAAATTGTCGGTAAAAAATTAACGTTATTAATTGGAATAACGTTAATTTTAAAGCAACGGTAACAAAGAGTATGAAATAACGTTAAAATTAACGTTATTTACTGATATAACGTTAATTTCGTTAAAATAACGTTATTTATTGACATAACGTTAATGTTAAAATAGTAAGAAATAATGTTACATTTAAAAATAACGTTATCATTCCCTGCTTTTATCCCTCATAATATGGGGGATAAAAGTAATTTCCATAGAACCTAATAGTAGATTATACACCAAGGGGATAAAGCACTGTTTTATGTCACGGGCGCTACATTGAATCCTGAACGTAACGAAGGACTCCAAATTTAACTCCCGAGCGCAGTGAGGGTGTTATAAGTTAATTCCCGAGCAAAGCGAGGGAATTAAGATTGAGTCCTGAGTGCAGTGAGGGATTCAAGCGCCCAAGAAAAAAACAGTTTTATCCCAGTCGTGTATACTCTACTTTTCTCACTTTATGCGAGACGATAAAAAACCAGGCTTAGTAGATAGTGTTTATTACAGCATATTAAAAGTGCAAATTGATATTGGAGACATTAGTCCAATGGGGATGGAAACTGACGAACTAATGGCGCCACAAGCGGTTGTACCAATACATTTGATCGGTTGTTTCAAATATCATTTGTGGCATATTTTAACCAATCAAAGTATTGATAGCGGTTAGATCGCCGCTGGCGCCATCTGCGATTAGCTTTGCGTTGCCAACCCCATTATGGGAAGATAGCGTTATATTTTTATTTGGTACGTTTATCGAATTTCGGTTGATCTTCCGTCGAACTTCTGTGCCATCTTCACACTCTCTTAGTATGACCTCAACATTACAATTATTATTATTAAGGCGGTTGTATGACCGAAAGTGGTGCCCTCAGAGGTTTTTATTTAATAAGTTATTAATAGAAAAAGATTTTAATAATGTTTATCGTGGAGAATTTAGATCCCATGGTCTATTATTTTTAGAAGGTATCACTACATGCCCTCATAGTCATTCGTAGAAGTAGATAGCAAATGTGTCAAAAACGGCCACTTTTAGCAGTTTTTCTATCTACTTCTAGCAGTGACTACTAGGGAATGTAACGATACCGTCTAAAAATACTAGACTGTGGGCCCTAAAATCTCCACGATAAACATTATTAAAATTGTGTATTAGAATTACAATATTAAATAAAATTCACCGCGGCGCCACTTTCGCTCAAGGTACCACCTTAATGTAAACACGACTTTTAGCCCAATATGAGTTTAATTAATGAGTTATTATGAAACTTACCCATATCTCCTGTTGCGGCGCGCGTGCGGAGGAGCATCTTCGTTTCTTATGTCGTACCCGTATATCGCCACCAACTCGTCGCGGGATTTCGGCATCTTTGAACAATAATAGTGTTATTAAAAAAACATGATAATATTGTTTGTATACATAGTGAGAACAGTGCAGTGATAGAAATGAAAACCATATTTAACCGACTTCAATAAAAGGAGGCTCAATTCAACCTTTTTTTTGTAATATTAAAATGAAAACAGAAGCACAACTAAAATCAGACGAGGAACATCGACTCGATAATGTCCTAAAAAAACCGGCCAAGTACGAGTAAGACTCGCACACAGGGTTCCGTACCAAAAAACAGCAAAAAAAAAATACGTTTATTGTATAGGAGCCCCCCTTAAATATTAATTTTATTCTGTTTTTATTATTTGTTGTTATAGCAGGCCTCCTTCACTCGCTCAAGTTCGCGCGATAAGCACCTACCGCTAGCCGTTTGTTCGAACGAACAAGTGAGCAGCGGGCCCGCCACACGCCCGCCTGTGTAGTCGCGCGGCATCTTATTCCCTGCGTAGATATTGCTTCTTTATAATAGTAACAATGACGAATCAACATTACTGTGCCGTGTACGGATATCAAAATCAAAAAACCAATAAACAGTAGTCGTTTATCACATTCATTTAAAAGAAGACAACCCTAACGTTGCGTCGTCAGAAAAGGTAAGAGCACGCGATAGAAAAAGAGGCCACTACTAGGTGAACTGCGCGACCAGAATTGCACTTTATAATGTCGGAGATAAAGTCGCTATTTATTTAAATGACTTTGCCGAGTGCTGCTTCTGTACTTGTACTATTAGTTATTCTGTGGTTATAGCAGCAACAAAAATACATCATCTGTGAAAATTTCAACTGTCTACCTGTTGTCGTTATTAATATCGAGCAAAAAACAGCAAAAAAATCACGTTTGTTGTATGGGAGTAGGGTTACCATCTGACCGGATAAATCCGGTCTTGACCGGATTTTAAGAGCTTTGACCGGACTCCGCCCGGATTTCATTCGAGACCGGATTTTCAATCTTGCTTGGTCGAAATCATTAGACCATCATTGATTGCAATGATTTTGTCTAAACCATCATCGCCGCAAAGCTCGGAGCGTGCGGCGCGCTACGCACGCCGCGACTAGGCTCTATGAATGGGTGGTTTCCTGAAAGATGCCCATATTTTTTTTATAAGAAACCACCCACTTGTGTAAAATTTTACAAAAAATAAAGAAAAATTTAAATCTGTTGCCAGCAGATAATAATATAAATGTAAATGGCCAAAATTTTTTTTATTTGAGGTAAAGACCGGACTTTTCTCTAAAAATCAGGATTTTCAGCCTCTTGCGACCAGATTTCCGAATTTTGGTCCTGGTAACCCTATATGGGAGCCCCCCTTAAATATCAATTTTATTGTTTTTAGTATTTGTTGTTATAGCGGCAACAGAAATACATCATCTGTAAAAAATTCAACTTTCTAGCTATCATGGTTCATGAGTTACAGCCTGGTGACAGACAGACAGACAGACGGACAGCGGAGTCTTAGTAATAGGGTCCCGTTTTTACCCTTTGGATACGGAACCCTAAATTACTCAACACTTGAGAAAACAATTTGGCGAAAATCTTTTCATAAGAAGCCAGCGATAAATCAGACAGACCAAAAATAAAATTATGTGTGAACATACATAATTCCGTGAAGAAGTCTTAGCGTAAAAAGGAGGATCGACCTTGCCTAAAGTGGGTATTTGTAATTTTCTTTACGTGATAGGCCCTTTTTAACCACCTCTGTGGTCTAGTGATTTGCCCACCCATGTCCCGGGTTCGATTCCCAGGGGGGTACAATTTGTACTCAGTTTGGTTGGTGGTAGGGCTTATTTCAAGTCCGCTTAGCTAGCTAACATCATCTTATCTAAGTCTGACGCCATAAGAACAATTTAAAATTTGTTGCGATCCGGCAGTTAGAGGTAAGATAGCCAGTTAGTCAATGATGAGGATTCCGGGTGTAGTGCGCTTCCACCTTCGGCCTTATCGTCACTTAACATCAGGTGAGGTGAAGGCCAAGCACTATTCCGTTGTGCATAAAAAAACGTATAAACACCCCTTTTTTGCGTCGGGGGTTAAAACGACAAGGTGGGCGGTTAATTTATTGTACCTACAAGTATACAATGTGTTAATGAATTAACGCAAAATGAGAAAACCGTTTCTTCGGACCATCAAACTGAACAACTTTTACTATGGGACATTCATTAAGTTTTATATTTTCGTTATTAAGTTTTGTATGAAACACCTAATTTTTCGCGATTTCAGAATTGGTCCCATAGTAAAAGTTGTTCAGTTTGATGGTCAGAAGAAAAGGTTTTCTCTTTTTCCGTTAATTCATTAACACGTTGTATTATACATACCTGTTCATTCTCGTTGTATTTGTCGTGGGACCACTTGTTGATGACGTCAGACTTGCGGGGCGGGCGGCGGCGCTCGGCGGGCGTCTCGCTGCCTTCCTTCTTATCTGAGGCGGTCTCAGAAGTGGTGTTAATAGATTCTTCCCCACTGGTGGAAAGGATATTAATAAAAATTGTTTTATAATAATCTCGATCCTCGAAGCTCGATGGAGCATTACTATGATTTTTATTAATCAGCGGGTCTGCCGCGCAAAAAGCCGTCGTCAGAATCGCTATTGGCTTCATTTCACAGATGGATGTGACACATTTCTTTTTTTCTTTGGCAAGTTTTTATTTGTGTCTAAAAGAAGTAGCAAGTAGTTACATTTGTCTATCAAATGAAGCCAATAGCGATGGCGCAGTGGTTTAGCGCCTGGGCCAGCGATTGCGAAGATCAAACGACTCTCGCAAGGGTCCGTCATGGGATGGGTGATCAAAAATGTATTATCTCGAGCTCTCAGGCTTCAGAAGTCACGTTAAACCGTTGGTCACGGCTGCATTTGCAGTCGTTACCACCCACCAATTCGCACTGGGCCCGCGTGGTGGGTTATGGCCCATCCTCCTTATCCACCCATAAGGAAGGCCTGTGCCCCTGCAGTTTTATTGAAAGTACTTTTTAAGTAAGTAGGGCAAAACTTGGCTAATTGGTGATACTGAAGTAATAGGCTTGTTTCCACTTAGAATAAATCGGCTAGCGTAAGGTTTGTAATGATTGTCCATCAGCCATTTTTGATCTCCCCACTGCTGGGGCACAGGCCTTCCTTATGGGTGGATAAAGAGGACGGGCCATAACCCACCACGCGGGCCCAATGCGGATTGGTGGGTATTAACGACTGCAAATGCAGCCGGGACCAACGGTTTAACGTGCCTTCCGAAGCACGGAGGAGTTCGCGATAGTAAATTTTTCGTCACCCATCCCATGACCAACCTTTGCGAACGTTGCTTAACTTACGCAATCGCTGGGCCAGGCGCTAAACCACTACGCCACCGAGCTCCTCGCTACTTGTAATGATTAATCATGTTAAATAGTAACCAAAAAAACATAAAGATAAAATAAATAAAAATTACCAATATTTACGGAAAATAAAATCGGCAAAATTGGCCATTTAATCACGTGACATTGAACACCAATCAGGGCAGCGTGACGTCACGCCTCGCGAAACATTTGTTGTTGCTGTCATTTTCGATAACGACGACGACGACGTTTTCGAATAAAAACAATTGACGGTCATAAACAAACATGAATGTTTCGCGAAGCGTGACGTCATTCAAGACGCCATGACAGTTTTGGCCTTCTTCGATGTCATTTTGAGTTCATTTCTTAAAACTCAAAATTCATAGGTATTATCCCCGTCAATTGGTAATGCGCTGGAACCCTGTCACATTAACATCCACATTGACGTGATCCGCAACTAAAAATGCCATGAAACAAGAAAATTCTAATAAGTAATCTAATCTAGTAAATTAATTATTGAATTATTATTTTCAATAAGATAGGGTCTAGGTATATAAAAAAAATTACAATTGTTTTTCGTTTTTGAGGCTAAAATCATGGCCGCCAGGCGCATTACCAATTGACGGAGATAGTAAAATGTCATAAATTTCTTAAAATAATATATTTTGGGGTAAAATAGATACCAAACTTTATTTTTAAACTATTTTCCAAATTTGCCTATTCTGTGATAGTTAATTATTAGTCCTAGGAAGAAATATAAGGTTTATCGTTTGGCTTGGAAATCTTCATTTTATTATTATAAGCTTTTAGAATATCGTTATCATTTACAGTAGATTTCTAGAGTAACTTAGCCATAAAAGTAAGGACTAATCAACTTTTAAAAATTACTGCATATCGCCAATTAGCCAAGTTCCTATTTTCCTATTTTGGTGATTTAGTTGGTTTTTAGTTTGCTTTTCAGTCTACAGCATCAACAGCCTCATAAACACTCAATAGACTTAATATACTTAGATTGGGGACTGAACACATGACATTGGTGTCACCATAAAAAATTGTGTACAAAACACAAGCACTGAGGTTGTCATCTAGGACTTATATGGGTTATTTGTAAAACACCAATAACCTCGCAGGAGTAGATTACTAACATCATAAACAACAACATTTATTCTACGATTTTTCCAAAAACAAACAAAATAAAACCGTTCAAGAGCGAGTCGGACTAGTGCACCGAGGGTTCCGTACAATCATAAATATATTTGGATATGTTACTTTTGTACAGTCTTTAAAAAAGTAGGATAAACGGCAGACAGGTGGAAGGGCGAACAGGCGGACAGTTAATTTACAAATCTTAACCACAGCTGCTTATGGTGACTGAAAAACGTTTCAGCCACTCCACATTGCAAATTGTTTATAATTACTAAGTAGGAACTTATTCTTCGTTTATTCGTACGGCAAATAGTAGGTAATTATATTAGAACCAGCCACCAATTTATTATTGTAGTATTAGGTTGCGCCATCTCTTGACCGATAGTGGAACTATTATTTTTTTCTTAGGTTAGCATGCTTAGGACAGCGCCATCTGTTGACTGGTAGTGAAACTAAAGAATTTTTGTTTGTTTTTTGAATTTCTAAAAAAGTGTGTTATATTGAGACATCGTTTTATTTTTCCTGTAATCTTTACATATACTACTATCACATAGAATTATTTCAGATTTTTCTCTTTGCAAACTTCGGAGATAAGGGGGGGGGAACGGTATTTTTTTTACATTTTTCATCATAAGTCGAAAACTATGCGGCCTAAGAAAAAAGGAAAAATGTTTTAAAATGTGCAAACAGCGCTCTTTCATATGATACCCCACATGCCCTAGTCAACCTCACTTTAAATTTTTAAGACCCCTTTTCAGTCCCTGTTGTAAAAAAAATATTTTTTTTTTATTTCTTTCTTATTTGCAAAATAGTTTAGCAAATCTTAAACTATTCCAAATTTCAAGTTGATACCATTAGTAGTTCTCGAGATATCCAGCTGTGACAGACAGATAGACTGAGTCACACCATAAGGGTTCCTTTTTTACCATTTTGGTACGGAACCCTAAAAAATTACTTTTCATACAAAACTATCAGCTGCAGTTCGGACATTTGTATGGAAAATCGAATATTTTTTGTCTGTTATTGGAAAAGACATAGAACAAACGTTGTTTTTTATGATGTTAGTAATCTACTCCTGCGAGGTTGTTGGTGTTTTACAAATAACCCTGCATATTTTAAACATTACATCGAAACAGAGCTAAGTTCAGTAAAATTTACTGCTAAACTAAACTACTGAACATAGAATATAAAATTGAGGGGAAGGAGAGGGAGAAGCGAGGACATGGGGAGAGGATAGGTAAGGGAGATAGAACGGCTGATCTGATTTTGTTGAAATTAAAACATATAAAATACAAATAGTATTAAAAGATTACCACATTATGATTGACAATTGTATGTTTCTCAAATGTGCAATCAATTACTAGTTACATGCAATATGTTAAATATCAATTTCCTTTTTTAATATTCAGCAGTATGCTACATTGTTTATTACCGAACAATGTCAATGACCAAACTGTGCGTTGGAGCGGCAACGATATTTGTAATAAATTGGATTGGAAAGTTGGTTGCAGTTTTAGACTTAGGTTATTTCGTATGTCAAGAAATCCTACTTCTTATCCTACTAATATTATAAATGTGAAAGTTTGTGGGTTTGGATGTTTAGATGTTTGTTCCTTAATCACGCAAAAACGGCTGAACAGATTTGGATGAAATTTGACACACAGATAGTTTATAGCCTGCCGGCCTAGCATGACCAATTTATATCGCGTGATATAGCATTTTATCGACACTATTTTGTCAAACTCCTTTGTCTTCTTGACAGTTAAACGTGATAAAACACTATATCAAAATCGTGTTATGTGAGTCATGCTAGGGGGGCAGGATTAAAAAATAGAATACTTTCTTTCCGGTCATAGGTTCCCTATGGATTTTCCAAATATCTACACGGACGAAGTCGGAAGAAGAAGGAAGTCAGACGAAGTCGAAGTCAGGCGGAAGCTATTATAGCATAAATATCAGTAATTTTATACATTTTAATAATGGATCTGCATTTGCATTTTATTGTGCTAAGACATTAAGTAAACTTGATGGTATCTTGAAAAACACCATATTGTTTGACAGTTAGCCCATGAAAATGTTGAGAATTTTGATACTGTGTCAAATTAAATAACAGTTAAGGCGGAGTGACAGTGACATGTTAGTATTATGTCACTTGTCGATATGACAAGGTTCTATCTAAGTATGATCAACATTTTTATGTGCTGACGGCCGGTTTCTGAATTGAGAAATTGTAGTTGAGCACTACTTAAGTACAAATTTTGTATGGGTGAGTAAGATTTGAGCAGTGCTCAACATCAATTTCTCAATTCAGAAACCGGCCGTGACTGTACATTTAGATTTTCTTACCACTTGTATGCTCAGACAATATACAGTTTTTATTTAAGAAAGCAGTAAAATATATAAGAATTACATAAGTGAGTTTTAATAGTACTATTCATATAGACACAAAACAATTCAGTATATTATCACAGAATAGATAATAGTACTAGCGTACAGAAGCTGCACTCCACAAATAATTTAAATAGATTGTGTCTCTTGCTCCGACACAACAAAGTGAAATTCAGGTTGCACAGCGCTCCCTTCACTACAAAATATTCACCCAGTTATTGCCTCTCTTTCTATTACGTATGTCTTATCTTTACTGACATATGAAATTTGTCCTCGCAGAGGACGCCGAGAGCTTCATACTCATGCGCAGAGTGACAGAGCTCTGATATTATTTACCTGGCGGCAGTTCTATCGTCATGTTCATAGAAAGTTCCTCTTTTGGGGATGTACTGAGGGTTGCTTCGGTCCTCATCGTCGTCTACTCTCCGTTCCGTCTCCTGAAACAGCAATCATAGTATTTTATATATATGTCTTAATACAGTACCAGGTAAACATATTGACACTCTTTCGACTGAGTGGGGATAAGTTCACGCATGAGCAGTTGCAAGCGACTAATAGCGCCCGCCCCTCTTCCACCTCCAGCGTACCTCACTGCCCAAAATATTCATTTTGCTCAATCCCCACCCAATTGATTTTTGCCTCGTACTGTACCATGGTTTAAGTGGGGTCCACATGTGTATCAGAGGTCCAGATTTAACACTTCTTGTAATGAAACTATCAATAAAAGTGTTTTTAATGGCTTTTCTTATCATAGAATATTCTTCTACAGGATTCCATGGATTTTTTAAATTATGAAACTGGTCTGTTACTGCATATAGCTTAAGAAACACTGCTTTATACTATTGATAGATTGATGATAAGCCAGACAATATGTACATCAATCTCAATAGAATTGTTATTTGAGTAATGGGGAATGTCCGAAAAAAATGAAAATGGCTGAATATTTTTTTTATAGGTAGGAATAAGTTCCCTTAGTTTTAGAAAAAAGTTTCAGAATTTTCGGTTGCATCAAATTTTTTTAATAAATTAAAGTCTCTTCAATGTCACAAATGTACGTAAGTAACAGCAGAATGACGATTATACCTTTGCCACCACCTGCCACAACCACAGCAAGTATTAAAAAAAAAGTTTTGACATTTTGTGTTGAAATTTTTTTTTTAATAGCATGTTGTGGTTATTACAAGTGGTGGCAAAGGTATAATCTCCATTCTGCTGTTACTTTCGTATATTTATGAAGTAGAAGTGATTTTATTTTTTATTTTTATTTATATGCAACTGAAAATTCTGAAATTTTTTTCTATTACTAAGGGAGCTTATTCCTACCTATAAAAAAATATTCAGCCTAATTGATTTTTTTCGGACATTCCCCATTAATTGTTAGTAAAATAGATTCATAAGTCATAACAATGATAATTAAACATATTCAACAGACTTAGAAAGTTATGTGAGATACAAATACGTAGCCAAACTTTCTAAAAAAAGATGAAATTGAACAGTCGCTGACTATTCAGAGACTGTTCAATTTTGTCTTTTTTTTAACAATTATTGTTATTATTTGTTACACTTACTTTCAACTATATATAGTTTGTAATGAAACTAACACTTTTTATATACCATGTAAACTTTGTGGAAGAAAAATAAATATTTTTTCATTTCATTTTGAATTCATTCATTCATATGAATTAGTATAGTACAGTGGTGCCCATACTTTGGTCGGAGAGTCAGGTTTGGGGCTTTTCTTAAGGAGATCCACTTAGCAAAATTTATGACAAAGAGATCGTCATTTTGACTGTTTTACACATCAAAGTATTAAATCTGTTATCATTGGTAATCGACCTTAAAACCTCTTCGCGATCGACCAGTCGATCGTAGGTATATTAGATGATTGGAAAATAATTTGTAGCATAATCATTGTTACCTGGCTATTTAAAATATCATTGAGCCAAGTGAGAATATTAAATAGGTAGGTCTAAGAAGGTAAACAAACAAACCTGGTTCTCTTGGTCTCTGTCAGATCGCTCCGAGTCGCTGCCCTGGGAATCATAATCCGATTCTGGCTGCCCAACGTCCTGCAAACATTCACCAACTTTCAACAATTGCATTTTACACTGTCTGTTATCCAACAAAGTCAAACGTGGCACGGTCCGTAACTTTGAGGTCTAAACACATCCGCGGTGTTTCAGTGAGTGGTGCCCAAACTGTGACCTCAATATTACGAAAAGAAATGGTCATTCCGTCACGCGAAACACTGGAGAAAGTGACCACGGAATAAGAACCACTTTGAGCGGCAAAACGAAAGTCGCTACGCCTAAAAATTGTCGCGAGACTTATGTATTGTACTAAACTTACATTTCCTGAATTATTGTGGTCGATATCTTGAGATGCATCCGAATATTCGCCGGAATCGTCATGCTCTCTAGTTGCAACGGACGTCATCTCAGCGTCCTCGCGGGTCACTGTTATAACTTCCAGATTGATAATTTAGGATACAATAAATTATGCAAACGCTAAATTATCTATCAATGCTAAAATAAAAGAGCGCAAAGAGCGATTTCACACGAACTATGGAAAAAATTCCCAAACCAAAGAGTATTTAGGAAGGAACGTCAAAACAAGGAAATTCCGAATCCGCGGCCATAAAAAAGTTACGTTCCGTTTTACAAAATGGAGTTACACTTTAGATAAAAAAAAAATCGGTTGGCGCCGGCAGAAATGAAAACTTGAATATTAACGTTGTGCATTTTTGATATTTTGATATTAGCGGCAAAGGATTAAAATTATTTCTTATTTCTTATTCTTATTACTTATTACAATACGGTCACACAATTCAATCAGAAAAATTCTAAAGATTTCGCGCCAGTGGCCTTTTTAATTTCTACATGCACGCCTTCGACGATTTAAACTTATAGTCACAGAGTATAAATAAGTCTATGATTTCACCAAAGAGATCGCTGCTATTAGTTCCATTTTCAAAATTAGCGCGTTGCTGGTGACACAAGTGTTTACGTCTTAAAATGACGCGCCGCCATTTTTAACGCGCCTCGTAGAAAGAGAAGGGGATACTTCCGCCGCCAGCTGTCTACTCTCCATCCATCACATCCGTCTTACGCATTTTCGATCAGCCACGTGATTCTAATTGACGCGAGTTTAGCATTTTTTCCCCATACAAAAAGCGTACAATGCCACTAAAGAAGTTTTCACTTCAATTTTATTTTTTTAATTCTATTAGTTTTATTCTATTCTATTAATTAGTAAAGTGCACTGACGTCTATTATACAAAGTACGCTGGAGAGGCTAATGTCATGAAATGACAGCAATTTTTTGTGCCGATTTGAAAATCGCCATATTGGCGCTGAGAGCAGTAGATTCTATACTATGTCAGTAGTGAGTGTACTTGGAACTAATTTAGTTCCAAGTACACTCACTACTGCCATAGTAGAATCACAATATAGAGAGAGTACAATAGTTGAGCTTAGCACTTGCGCGCTCGAGCAACGCACACATAGACATCTCTCACCGACACTGTATAACTGCAATCTCAAACCACTCTCAAAACAGTTCGAGTACGTGACGCAGCGGCGAGAGCGTCTTTGTGTGTGTGCGATGCTCGAGTGCCCGTAGTACTAAGCTAAACTTCTGTTAGTCTCTCTATTTTGTGGTAGAATCTACTGCCACAGAATACATAATAGGACAAAGTACTACTGCTCTCAGCGTATTTAAGGCGATTTTCAAATCGGCTATTCTATACTAACTATGTCAGTACTGCCATAGTAGAATCTACTACTCTCAGCGCCAATATGGCGATTTTCAAATCGGAACAAACGACTGGTGACGTTCGCATGTCCAGCGTACTTGTTTGTATAATGGATGTCAGTGGTAAAGTGTCAATTACATTAACTAACTAAAAAACTTACTACAATAATTTACAGTACTAGGCACGTATCTTGAAATTTTTTCGACGAAGTGGGGATAAGTTCGCGCATGTGCTCTTGTGAGCGACCAATAGCGCGCGCCCCTCTCCCGCCGCTCGCGCCCCTCACCGCTACGCATACCCAAAATACGCGTTTCGCGCAATCCCCACCTGATTTCAAGTTATATGCCTCGTACTGTACCATAGATGATATATGGGGTAGAATTCTATGGTAAATTACTGTAGGTTTACCATTCTTTTATATAGGCCTCTAAAATTCTGTTGGATCACAGTATTTACCTGTATTTATTTACCATGCGTGTATGGTACGTGTAAGTGGTGTAGGTACTTGTATTATTATATATGCTGTGCTATGGTATGTATAAGAGTAGGTATGTATGATTCGCCTTATGGCGGGTCCATAGCGCGTGTTTTGCTCTACACAATCAACAAAAACATCCCATTGTGACTTCACCAAAATATGTTTATTTTAAGAAAAAATAAGTTTTAGATACGGTCGATTTCTTAAAATTACCACTAACTAAACCACTTAAAATAAGAAAACTAAGGCATTTCTCAAAAATGTAAGCGAGTAAGATTATGTCGTACGTAGGTATGCTAAAAAGTATCAATAAACTTTCAGTTTACCTTGAAAACTATGCCCATTTAAAACTAAGCCCATGTCTAGCTATGGATCTACTTATTAGAAAAAGCACCTTTGTTTAGAATAAGGCTAGCTTTTTACAACATGGCCTAGTAGGCTTAAGATTAACAGTGCACTTATTTTTGGACTTTGCCCGACAGTGGATACGAAAAGCGCTTCCGTAATTGAGTATCATAATCACCTACTCAATATTTTACCTCATGTTCAGCAGTGGACTAACTTTTTAATAAATGTCTAACTCAACCTTCTTTTAACAACTAAAATAAAAAGGAAAGTAAATAACTAGGTCTAGACTTGTTAAATTTAAGCCTATGCCCAGCTGTGGATTTAATGAGTGTAATTTTATGTAAAACATGAGCTGAACAACATCATAATCATATTATGACTTCATTTTTTGCTCACTTCGTTTATCAAAACAAAAGTCTTAATGGGGAATAAACCTTTAAATAAGCAGACACAAGATTTCGCTGATTGCTGCCGAAAGATGTCGTGCGCGGCGGTCATCAGCGCCCTCTGAGAAAGGAAACTAATGGAAGTGCCATACCTACGAAAAAAATGTGTATACCTACTTCATCGCATCGGCCGATAAAAACGCACCTGTGGGTGAGTGTCTTTAAATTCATTCACGCGCCCAACCATAGTTGTGTAATTGTATAAAATGAATGCTATGCGTGCGTAGTCTTCAGATGGTGTGAGTGTACATGTACATGTACACTCACGATGAGCTTATTTTATTAAAATAAGGGCATTATTTATGTTTGAAAAATTAAATCCTAAACGTGTAGATTTTCGAAATATTTTTTATATGTATATGACTTATATGTTCAGCCCTCAAAATATTTGACATTAATTACAAGGCACCTTATATATATAGTGTACATGTTTCAGAAACGAAATTTTGTGTACCTGTTTTTGTTGAATGTTTTCGAAAAAACTTCGCTATGGACCCGCCATTACATTGCGCGAGTTCGATAAATTGTGCCGATCATTGGCGAATAGGTATGTGTGATTCGGAACGCGGCCTTTGACTGACAGTGGGGTGACACTGACAGCTGGCTGTCTGACTGACAGTGACAGATTTGATTTGATTTTGAATTTGATTATACCTATATTATTTTTTCATTCGAGTCGATCGTGTTTTAAAACAAAATAAAATTCTTCTTATATAATAAATTCACACTACACTTTGATTATTCAGCTAATTATTATAATGGAAATGTGAGTTTTTATTACAATTCAAATAGAAACACATATCGAGTTGCTTTTTGCACTTGTTGTGTACACTATCACTTAATGTTTTTAAAATTAGTTCCAGTTCCATTAACCAAGAAGAACTGAAGACGGTTCAGCTCTTGGCTAAAGACGTACTAGAAATGTATGAACCACCTCTCACTGCCATCAACGCCCACTTGAAAGAGTTAACGTAAGTTTTTCGTAAAATAAGTTCATAATTATCACAACTTGACTGAATACTATAGGAATTTCTTTAAAAGTTTATGGTTGCTCCTACGGTCTAAGAAAACAAGGTCTGGTATTCCGGGAGTATCACAAGCTTACGTCACTATCCAAGCAACTTTATAGCAACAATTTTTTTTCTTTGTCTGTTGCATCTGCGATCAGTCGTAGACTATGAGCAAATTTGATGAAGGTAATGGACTTGATGAGCGTGGCTCCCAATGGAGCTGTCTACCCTTTATTTTCAAATTTACATCTCGTCCAGTTCTAATATAATTCGGCATTTCAGTCATGTGTCTCTTCTGCCGTACAAAAGCTGGCAAGCCAGTTAATTTGGATGGTTACTCAATCTCTTTTTATACGTTACTGTAGAGTTTCGAATCTCTTCCTTCATGGTAGGCATTTGCAAATTCTCATGGATCTCTTTATTAGTTGTAAACCATGGGACATTCATATACCGTACATCCAACATGGTTTCAGTATGCTTGTGTAAATAAGGAGCTTATTGTCTAATGACAGTTTTGAATTTATTCCCTGCAACCAATATAGCTTCTTGTATCTAATATTTAGCTCATTTCTTTTTGTTTTCTACACAACTACCCAAAAAGGAGTGTTTAAGGTTTGTGTATGTTTGTTGGTATGTTTCTTGATTCCACCATAACTTCTAAATGCCTGCACTTATTTGGATGTATGTGTTATCGTTAGAATCCTTACATCATCCCGAGTGACACTGGCTATATTTTTTTTTAATTCAATATGGCGACTGTACGACGCCACTTTGATATGTGAAAAAAAAATTTTTCTTCCATTATTACAATATGGGCATCAAATGAAAAGCCTTGACGAGTACATTCCAAAACTATGTAATTTGTCACTAAAATGTGTTTAAGAAGAAAGTTTATATGTTACAATACATGGTGTCAAATTCTACACTACACCGAAGCGAAGCGAGGGCGGGTTGCTAGTATTCAATAAGAGTAGTACTGACCGTGAGAATAACAGGCGTATGATCTGAACTACCATCAAGACAAGATTCGGCTTTAAGATAATGCCTAGATAGAACTCCCACTATAAAGAAGTCTAGGAGATCAGGAATCTTGTTGGGATCAGTCGGCCAGTATGTTGGTTCTCCAATTGATATTGAGTGTAGGTGATTTATGGTGATAGCATTCAGAAGTTGTCTACCTCTAGGCACAACCTGGACACACCATACAAACGCCACGTTTCAACTACCTATTACACAGACCATTAAACTAATATATGTTGTGGGATGTAGGTTTTTAATAATCCTGTAGTTGCGAGATGCTTTTTGCACTTGTTGTGTAAACTATCACTTGAATGCTTAATTCGTCCAAGCTTGAATGTTTTTGAAATTAGTTCCAGTTCCATTAACCAAGAAGAAGTGAAGACTATTCAGCTCTTGGCTAAAGGTGTACTTGAATTGTATGAACCACCTCTCAGTACCGTCAACACCCACTTGAAAGAGTTAACGTAAGTGTTCCATAAAATAAGTTAAGTTCAGTTCACAACGTGACTCTGAATACTATAGGAATTTCTTTAAAAGTTTATGGTTGATCCCATGGTCCAAGAAAACAAGGTCTGGTATTCCGGGAGTAACACAAGCTTACGTCACTATCCAAGCGACTTTATAGTTAGGTACAAGCAACAAATGAAGGATTTTTTTCTTTCACACTCAAAGATATTTAAATCTTCGGTCATACTCATTACAAAATTATTATAGTGCATTTGTTTCTCTTAGCAAATGAAACAATTCATTATGAAAGAATGTTATTTTCAATACTGATATAGGAGATGACATAAGCTTGAGTTACCCACGTGACCTCCTCTATCTCGGAATGCTATACCTGGTGAAGTATATTATTGTACCATGGATATTCCCATGCATTATATTTCTTAGAAAGCTGATCAGTTTGGTGTGTATAGAGCGATCTGAATCTCCTCCATTCAGTCCCTGGATGGCCATCACATCATTGACAGCTAAGTCAATCCTTGACAGAGAACTAGGAATTGCAATCCAGCAGCATTTTCAATCCAGCTGGATTTTTGCAAGATTGGTCTGAATCCAGCTGGATCCAGCGCGGAACCAGCAAAACTACTTAAATTTTTTTGGTTGGTGGTAGGGCTTATTTCAAGTCCGCCTGGCTAGCTACCACCATCTTACCTAAGTCTGACGCCATAACAACATTAAAAATTGTTGTGTTCCGGCAGTTAGAGGTAAGATAGCCAGTATTCCGGGTGTAGTGCGCTTCCACCTTCGGCCTTATCGTCATTTAACATCAGGTGCGATGAAGGCCAAGCACTATCCCGTTGTGTATAAAAAAAAAAAAAAAAAAACCTTTACTCCTTTGATAGTAACTTTATTAATTTTGGTTTGTTTTTTTAGTTCTTTGTTATTTGATATCAAAATAATGTATCAGTATTATGTTTTATGAAGTAAGAAAAATCAAATTCAACGTCAAACACAATGCCTTTAACTAGATAATCTCTAAATAGAATTATCTTAGGAAATAAGGACGTAAGTATAATCAGTCGCAATCAATCTTTACCCCTCTTTAACTTAAAATGGCTACTTACTGGCTAGTTGCTACAACTACAAACCAGCCTTTACCTATACTATATCCTAACGACATAAATGTACTTACATTTGTGTGAATTACCAACACTCTTAACAACAGAGAGATAATTTGTTTATGTTTTGAGTTAGCTGTGGAAGTGAGACATTCAAAAAACATATTTTATAGTCTTATCGCCTTACAGTTACCTACTTTGCACATAACTGCATAAAGTATAGCAGGCTGCTGAAAAGGCCCTTTTGGCCTCTACGTTCTGGTCTAAGGTCATCAAATAGTCCTAAACCATAGATAAATGATCGCCTTCGATCGAAAAAAGGCGGCTATTAAAGACGTAAAGTAAATAATTTCGAATTTGATACGTTTGCGGATACGCGCCGCTGGATCCAGCACGGTATGCTGGATCCAGCATGTAAAAAAAGCGCTGGATCCAGCTGGATTGCTGGATGCTGGATCCAGCAATTGCAATCCCTACAGAGAACCAAGCCATCAAAGTTACCTTGTTTGTATGAAAATCGATTGGTGTCTGTAATTTTGTAACTGCCACTAGAATCTGATAATCTAATTTTTAATGATTTCCATTTTGTTGCTAAACGTTTATTTGTTTTGGTTTTGGTACCCAATAGGGAGAAACAGGATGCAGTTCACAATATGCTCCAATCAGAGAGACGGAAACTTGAAGATGTGCAGAATGATGCTACTTTGGACGCTTTGGTAATTGAAATTAACTCCCTAGTTTACTGACTTACCTTTTAATGTATTATTTCTGAAAAAAAAACAGGCTTCATGGTTGATTGTCTACTTATTTTTATGGTTGATCATGATCATAGATTCAATCATCAATATTAGGTATTTGAATAACTAAGTACCTACAGTATGCGCAAAACAACTGAGCGGCTCTGAACTTCGCGCGAAACGCTGCGCAGTAGACGAATACAGGCGTGCGCAGGGACGATCACTTGCAGTTAACTTCCGTGCCGCCAAGTTATTTTGCGCATACTGTACCTATAATTTATAGTATCCTAGGTGAGATAAACATGGAATACAGTATTTTGGTTCTACTATGACTGTGTCTACTCTTCTAATCTAGTACAGTAGCCGACAAACATCTTGAAATCGGGTGGGAATTGCGCAGAACACGTATTTTGGGTATGCGTAGCGGCATGGGCGTACCCAGCATCAACTTAGGGGTGAGGCAAAAGTAAGGAAAAAGTAATAGGAATTTCAAATGATTTTTTAATGATTGCTCTTATATCAATAATGACCTGTAAGCATTCTGGCTTGGTTGGTATGATTTGGACTAAATAGCCTAGTCAAGAAGGTAGGCGTGCGAAGCGCACCGCGCACTCTGGGCCGTACGGCAATGATGGTTTGGACAAAATCATTACAATCACTGATGGTGTAGCCTAGTCGTGGCGTGCGTAGCGCGCCGCGCGCTCCGAATCATGCAGCGATGATGGTTTGGACAAAATCATACAGTTAATGATGGTGTGGCGCGCTCTGGGCTGAGCGGTGATGATGGTTTGGACAAAATCATTACAATTAATGATAGTGTTGCGAGCTTCGGGCTGTGCAGTGATGATGATTTGGACAAAATCATTACAAACAATTAATGATGGTGTAGCCTAGTCGCGGTTTGCGAAGCGCGCCGCGTGCTCCGGGCCATGCGGCGATGATGGTTTGGACAAAATCATTACAATCGATGATGATGTAGCCTGGTCGCGGCGTGCGAAGCGCACCGCGCTTTCCAGGTCATGCGGTGATGATTGTTTGGACAAAATCATTACGATTATTGCTGGTGTGGCGCGCTACGGGCTGAGGGATGATGGTTTGGAGAAAATCATTACAATTAATGATGGTGTTGCACGCTTCGGGCTGTCGGTTATGATGATTTAGACAAAATCATTACAAACAATGACGGTGTAGCCTAGTCGCGGTTTGCGAAGGGCGCCGCGTGCTCCGGGCCGTGCGGCGATGATGGTTTGGACAAAATCATTACAATCGATGATGATGATGTAGCGGTCGCGGCGTGCGAAGCGCACCGCGCTTTCCGGGTCATGCGGTAATGATTGTTTGGACAAAATCATTACAATTAATGTTGGTGTGGCGCGCTACGGGCTAAGGGGTGATGATGGTTTGGAGAAAATCATTACAATTAATGATGGTGTGGCGCGCTCCGGGCTGTGCGGTGATGACGGTTTGGACAAAATCATTACAAACAATGATGGTGTAGCCTAGTCGCGGTTTGCGAAGCGCGCCGCGTGCTCCGGGCCGTGCGGCGATGATGGTTTGGACAAAATCATAGTCAATGATGGGGTAATATTGTAATCAAGCGCGATAAAGATCCCGGCCTCGAATGAAAGACCGCCGCATGAGACTCGCGAGCCGTGGCTTGCCGACCCCAGAACTAGCGCAACCAACTTCATTTCCTTCAGTTCGCTCTGTACCCTTCGATCAGATACCAAATCTGTACCCTATTTCTTTGTTCATTACATAGTATACCACAAAGAAAACCGTTTAAAAATTGTAATAACTACAAGAAGGTTCTGCTGTCACGCGGTAATTTGGAAAGAATGAAAGTAATGTATAATTTGGTAAATATTTAGCTTTAAGTCAGGATGGAGGGTGGGGCAAGCGTGGTGGGGGCCTTGCCCCAACGTGGGTACGCCCATGCGTAGCGGTGAGGTACGCGGGCGGCGGGAGGGGCGCACGCTGTTGGTCGCTCGCAAGTGCACATGCGCGAACTTATCTGCACTCCGTCGAAAGAGCATCAAGATGTTTGCCGGAATCTGTACAATACATTTCAAGCTTATTGACGGCTCGGAACATCACGCGAGATGAAGCGCGAACATAATTTCGATGTAAGTGGGTGAGAGGCTAGTGGTCCCCACCACGGCTACACGCATAGTAGCTAACTTCACATCACAGCCGTCAACAAGAATGAAACGCATATTTATATCTACTTTTTAATTTAAAAACAGTTAAAAGATTTTCATACATTATCATTGAACGAATTAATGGTTTAGTCGACAAATGCCGGCATTTAGTTGTTATGGAGAAATAATAATTTCAATCACTTTTGGAATTTGGATATTTTTTCGTTTTTTTCTTTCCTTCGTAATAAAAATATTTGTAGAGTCTGGCGTTTTAAAAAAAGTTGGCATTTGTCGACTGAACCGAATAAATGTTTTTTATTGTCATATTTCAGTTAGCAGATATTGCCACCAATAGAGAAAAACTTGTTTCAATTTCAAACACCATGATGAGTTTACATAAAAGAGTGCAGTCATTACAGGTAATTATTCTTACCATTTTATTAATATTTCCTTTTGTTACATATTAAATACTTACTTTATAAAAGCTCGCAGCCACGGCTTACTAGAAAACTTACAAGGTGTCTCCAGCAACATAATAATATAATTATGAAATAAAAAAGTCTTAAAAATTATCGAGCATTCTTCCAAATCACCGTGTTCCTTTTATTACGGGACGTTGGCGGAATTTCTGTGGAAAACGGAAGAGGCTATACAGAAAAAAATGTTTATGTGACAGTTCTATTGAGTGTACATTTTCATTGCTGGTTTACTAACGTTAAATAATCAGATTAGTTTGATGATATTTGTCATTCGATTTATTTTATTTTCATTGTTTATCTGTAGCACGTGTTAAACCACAGAATACATAATAGTACAAGTACAGAAGATGCACTCCGCAAAATCATTTCATTAAATACCGACTCTTGCTCCGACAAAATAAAGTGCAATATTCAGGTCGCACAGCGCTCCCTTCTCTACAATAGGCTATTTGACTAATTTTGGAAAACCATTTTAAATTATTCCTTATTACGTAATAAGCGCACCACATTGATATTTCAGGAAAAATCAATGTATTTCATTAAAAAACAGTGTTAAAGTTTAAAATTTTAAAACCGCGCCAAAAACGCTATGGGCTGGACACGTGACTTGTTGACGTCACTAGCCTGTAAACATTGTAATATCCTTAGCCATTTGACAGCCATCAATCGCGGATCCTTAGTCTATGGTCGTGTCGTGTCAAACGCCTGAAGCCATATTTATTAACAGCAAGTGACGTCATCAGTCATCTTAGAGCGTTTTTGCCTCAGAAAAAAATTCAAATATTATTGAATTTTTTTAGGTGAAATTAATCAATTAATAGACTTAATTTAGTCTATATAATAGTTAAATATGTTTTTTTACGCTAATATCTGTTAGGATCACCACAATTTGTAGTATATTTTCAATGTTGTCAAATACCCTATTATATTCACCTATCCAGCGAATTAAAATCTATGGAAGTGTAATTGCAAACAAATATTGCTTAAAAAATGGCACCACGGGGCCGAAAATGTACAACCCGCTCAGCTTTAGTCGGGCCAGCCACGCACCCTGACTGACTGACGTTAACTTTCTTTACAATTATTGCAGTTTGTATTGTAGAGAAAAGACAGAAAGAGAAAGTTTATTAGAAATGACGTCCTGTGTAGTCAAATGGTGTAAAAGACGCAAAGAAGGCAGTAAAAATATGCAGAAATAACGTATCATATTTTTTCGTTAAAAGTATACAAAATATCTATGAATATACAAATTATGGTCGTTAATAAGCAACCAGTGCTCAGATGCTTGGTGCTGCATAATTAAATGCCAGCATTTTTAGCTCCATCCACTTAGTTGTACTTTTCGTGTGGTGCCATTTTTTGAGCGCAATGCTTGTTCCATAGATTTTAGTTCGCTGCACCTATCTATGGTTGCCTTTCTTTCTATCGTTATCGCAAGGTTATCGTGTAACTCCTGTCTTTTCTGGATCCGCCGGCTACTTGTAGCTTCATACACAATATAGAGAGAGTACAGTAGTTGAGCTTAGCACTTGCGTGCTCGAGCAACGCACACATAGACATCTCTCACCGACACTGTATAACTGCAATCTCAAACCACTCTCAAAACAGTTCGAGTACGTGACGCAGCGGCGAGAGCTGTCTTTGTGTGTGTGCGATGCTCGAGCGCCCGTAGTACTAAGCTAAACTTCTGTTAGTCTCTCTATTTTGTGCTTCATACTTAAAGCGCGGAGTGCGCCTGGCCTGGGGCCGTATTATGACCTCTTATTTCCTGGCAGTTTTCTGACTGGCTATCAGTCTATCTCTTTTAATTGCTATACAGCGAGAAAGAGATGCAACTATAGCAATTCATAAAACTGGCAAGTTTTAAGAGTTGGTTAAACTTAAAACTATGGCCCTTATACCACAGAATATTAATAGTGCTAAACGTGCCTTACTACCAATTAATAATTTAGTCAATAACTTTAATTTCATTCCAGACACGTGCTGCCAATATAGAGAAAGCGGCTAAGAACAGAGTCACGAGCCCTACCAGAGCTACAACCAGTTAGTATACAGATATATTTATTCATTCCAAAACTTAACTTGTACAGAAATCAGCATGTTGGCTGACCACTTAAAAATGACAGACTTTATTCGACGAATTCTATATCTATTACTTACACAAGATTTAAAATCAATTAATAAAATTCTATAGCGAGATATCCCTAACACAAGTGTATCAAATCTACTTACTAGGGTGTCTCACCACTTGTTTAGAATGGAAACTTTATGTTAATAAAACATTTTTTATTTTTTTTTATTTTATTAATTCTGCAATTTAAATGTGTTATGCTTCATCAATGCCCGCGCGACCTCCGGGGTCCAGACAGCAAAAGGAAATCTATTGTGTCTCATTTTCCGGGCCTGGAGCCGTATTATGACCTCTTATTTCCTGGCAGTTTTCTGAAAGGCTATCAATCTATCTCTTTTAATCGCTATACAGCGAGAAAGAGATGTAACTATAGCAATTCATAAACCTGGCAGGTTTTAAGAGGTTGTAATACCCCCCCTGGATGGGTTAAATTGCAGATTTTCATTAAGTTATAGTACTTAAGTATTTTATTAAATGTAATTAGTCACGTACTGTTACAATGGAATATGGTGCAGAGTCATGTATATACCATTAAAATACACAAAAAAATATCTGATGTTAAAATTAAGGTTAAGGCCACACTATGAAGAGCCTCGCTTATTGCTTAAAACCAAGCTACTTGATAAGTAACAGTTCCTAGCGAACAGACGTATTGCCTACTATCGATATTGGCCACTGCAAACAACGCGTCAAATCACGTAACGCAGCTCTAAGCTTGACACGTAGTGTGGCCTAACGCTAGAAATATACTATTGTTGTGTTGTGTCGTGTCACGATCTGTCGCGTATCGGTTTCATACATTTAGTATGGTTAGAAACACACTACCACAGTGTGTCGTGTCGACACTACACAACACAATAGTGTGTTTCTAGTCATACTAAATGTATGAAATCGATACGCGACAGATCGCGACACGACACAACACAACACAATAGTATGTTTCTAGCGGTTAGCCTTGAAGTTGCTGATTAAGGCTGCGTTCAGGCGATAACACACAACCCGAACTCGACCTGAACTCAACTCAATCGCAATCCACTCCTTGATGTGCATCGCTTACAATTCTGAGTCTTTTGAGTCTTATGACACACCTCCGTTATATTTTGACTATGCAACTGCTCCCGCTCCGCGCTCAACCCGAACTCGACAATTCAACCCGAACGCACATCAAACTCAACTCAAATGCAGCCTGCGCCTTATTAATGTGTCAAGACTCAAAATTGTAAGCGATGCATTTCAAGGAGTGGGCTGCGGTTGAGTTAATTGAGTTTGATGAGTTGAGTTCGGGTTGAGCTCGGGTCGTGTGTTATTATCTTTTGTTATTTATTTATTTATCACTGTAAAAGATACAAAAAAATTATAAACTTAACTTTCGCCAAACTGCATAACAGTTTGTCGGCGAAATGTAAAAAGCTATGCTCTAGTTCTTAACAAAAGACATAATTCAATATAGGTGTTGAAGTTAATTTAAATAATTTTACATTATACATCTGAATGCAGCCTAAGAGAGTACAGCCCTGGTTCTATTATAGGATACCATATTGAAACGCGATATGATATAGCGACTTATCGCTTGGGTTTTTGACAGTTGAGTGGCGATAAAACGCTATATCACGTGATTATTCAGGGTGTCCCAAAACTTTGCCACACGGAGGGGAAGTACCTTAAATATTGAAGATAGGAAATTTTACTGAAAGAAGACTTGGAACTGCATTCAAAGATTTTTGAAAAATCGCTTGCCTTAACCAGGAATCGCACCCACTAAAAAGGATTTTTTTAATATAAATTTTACGATATCAATCGAAAGGGTTACTTCAAGAATCTTATATTCATATTCTATGGTTACTTATAAATATAATTTTTTCTTAAGAAATACATCATCTTAAACAAAAAGAAGACCATGTAATTTAACATTTTAATTATTACAAATTGTATCAATTTGCATCGAATCGTAAGCGGTTTCATAAAAAATCTTTAAATGCAGTTCTGTTTCTTTTTAAAAACAAAATAAAGTCTTGTTTTTTGAAAATTTCCTATCTTAAGGTACTTTCCCTCCGTGTGGCAAAGTTTTGGGACACCTGTATATAAAATTTTTCGTTGGTTGGTTGCCATGCTAGGTTGGTTACTGAAAATCTAATATTTATTACTGTAAAAAATGTTTTCTCACTATTTTTTTTAATTTTTTTAAGTAATTGAGTGTTTTGTTATTATAGAATTCAAAAATATTGTTTATTTAGAAAATTCTAAATTAAGTATTTATATTTTATGAAATTTGTGAAGTGTGAAGTTGTCCTACTTAGGTTTTTGAAAGAAATGAATGAAAATAATACATACATTTTTTGTTTTATTTTTAGGTATTTTATTTTATCATAGATTACATTACAGTAAGTACTAATGAACAAGTTATAAATACTGTATTAACTAAGTCTTATATTTATATGCTACAGTTAGCAATACTAAGTTTTTTACAGGCAATATTACAAATACACTCGACTTTATTGCCTTTATTATAAAGTTGTGGATACATTGTAGCACATCTTGTGTAAAAATCTTTGAAGATGACGAAAAATACCCCTAATGCCGAATATGGTAGATAGGAACCATCAACCTGTACAACTACTACGGGACCAACTCTGAAATCGCGAAAAAAAACCAGCTGTTTTAAACAAAAATTAAAATGTATGAAACAGCTGATTTTTTTTCGCGATATCAGAGTTGTCCCGTTTAGTAAAAGTTGTTCAGTTCAGTTTAATAGTCCCAATCTACCAAATTCGGCATTAGGAGTATTTTTATAACACGCTGTATACAGTTGACGTCATAAAAATTGAGACCAGCCAATACGCCTATAATAATGATCTTATTACTTAATGGGGTTGGCAACGCAAAGCTAATTGTAGATGTCGCTGCGTACGCTTGTTCCTAAGACAGTAGACGTTCAGAACAAAATGTATGGGAAAATAGTTATTTATTTTGTGGTATTATTTACCGAAAAAGACCCATTAACTCAAAATGGATATAAAAGATTATTCTACAATGCAAATGCCGGAATTTAAAGCCAAATTAAGATGTTTTTGTTCTTAAAGAATTTATCATTTTTTTCTACATCCAGATTTTTCGGAAATTTGTAAGTGCCAAAATTTTTAAAGCCTAGAATTTAATAATTTTAAAGCTAAGAAAACGATTTATTAAGTAAAAGTCCTTTGTTTTCATAGCTCTCGTGGAACAAGCGTACGCAGCGCCATTTTGACAGTTGCCTTCCCCATTGAAACTTAAACTTTTTATGTTGTTGTCATCTATTTGAACGCTTTGGTTGTTTGTTCCAAAATTTCTGATCATTTTATAGATGTTCCTAATGGGATATTTACACGGGTCTATTTTCAAGGCGACCGACTGGTCGATTTTAGTCAATTAGCGCTTTTTTCTATCGACAATCGCTTGTAAAATCTAATCTCCACCTTTTCGAAATTAGGTTTGCGATTAGATTTTGCAAGCGATTGTCGATAAAAAACGCCAGTCAACTAAAACGGACCAGTAAGTCACCTGAAAAATTGACCAGTGTAAATCCCATATTTCCGATATTGACTGTCACCATTTGTGATGATGGCTGGACAATGGGGAAGGCAACTGTCAAAATGGCGCTGCGTACGCTTGTTCCACGAGAGCTATGAAAACAAAGGACTTTTACGTAAAAAAATAGTTTTGTTAGCTTTAAAATGATTAAATTCTGTGTAAATAGGCTTTAAAAATGTTGGCACTTACAAATTTCCGAAAAATCTGGATATATAAAAATTGATAAATACTGTAAGAATGTCTTAATTTGGTTTTCAATTCCGGCATTAGCACTGTAGAATAGTTTTTATATCCATTTTTGGTCAATGAGTCTTTTTCGGTACAAAAATACCACAAAATAAATACCTATTTTCCCATAGATTTGTTCTCAACGTCTACTGTCTTAGGAACAAGCGTACGCAGCGACATCTATAATTAGCTTTGCGTTGCCAACCCCATTCAAGCATTAAGTGATTGTGAAATACAACGGGCCGTACCGGCTAACTTACATGGCTATCGTAATTGCTTTCATTTGACAGATGGATGTGACACATTGCTACTTATATTTAGCATAAATAAAAACTTACCATAGAAAAGTAGCAATGAATCATATCCATCTGTCAAATGAAAGCGATTACGATAGCCATGTAAGTCAGCCGGTACGGCCCCTGGGGGGGTATTACAACCTCTTAAAACCTGCCAGGTTTATGAATTTCTATAGTTACATCTCTTTCTTACTGTATAGCAAATAAAAGAGAGGCATTGATAGCCATCCAGAAATTGGCAAGTTTATAAGAGGTTATAATACAGGTATTGGAATTTGATTTAAAGTGTTTTTGTTACTTTTTAGAATTTAGTTAAATATTTTTCACTCTAAAAATACGCCTAATTTGGTTAAAAAATATACTTATAAATGTACTGTCGTTTTCAAAATCTAATTTTACATTCCCTTAAGTTATGATGACTGTCAAAAAATAATTACAAAAATATATATTCTTTCTCCATATGCAATCTTAGTTTTATTTATATTGTCTAATTCATTAATGAGATGTTTAAATAAAATGTCACTTAACACCTAGGTGTAATGATTTCTAAGACTAGTTTACATTTTTTATGGTTTAGAGTTCAATTCACATAAAAAAGCCCATGGTAAGTTTTTAAGATTAATCAAATGCAATATCAACTCTATACCCATGAAGTTAGAGCTTGCTTATATTCGCATGTCCAATATGACCTAAGTACTTTATATGTGAAAAGGACTCTTATTTTTACTAACCTATATTATCTAACTATGCTTGCTTATAAATTGGAAAAAACTACATGAAACGGATATTTCTAATAGCAGCACATCAAATAAACATTACATTTTGAACTTAAAATCAAATGGAGAGTTTTGAACTAATAATTATTTTTTGAATTAAATAAACTACTCTACAGTTTTTTGTTCTATTCCAATTTACAAGCAATCATTTTGTGCTTAATAACATGGCAGTTAAGATTCATAATACAGTGTCGAATACTATACAAATATAAATAAATGTTAAAATAATAAAAGCGTTTATTCCACAAAAATACTTAACTATTATAATTTTACGAATTCCTTTATCTATCGAGTACAAACACACAGAATGGTATTGGACCGTCGGCCAACCAAGGTCTTTTCGATCTATCGCATATTAGCATCAGACCAAATTCGCAAGAAAGCCATTAGCTTGGTGATATCAAATATCATCAACTGGGTTGCGAAGTAGGAAGCTTCTGGGAGATATGCAACCCTGAACATGGTCATCCATCGCTAAAAAATATCGATTGCATATTTATATAAGTGGTGAACAGGGTCGTGGGTGGCATCATTACCTGAACTATTTTTTGTGTTTTCATATCGATCGAATAAGGAACAAGGATCACAAGAGCATATATGTGAAATGTACTTTTCTGGCCTGACCTCCTAGACGCTTCCTGAAAGCGAGGCAAGTCTGTGGTTTTATATACGCCTGGGACCTGCCTGACCACCTGAATGTAATTACATGCCAATTGCCAATATGTAGTCGATTATTTTTTGGAAAAAAAGTCTCTATGTTTCTACCCTGGTCGCGCACATGCTTCCTGAAAACTAACCAAGCCGATGTGATGATGCCACCTACGACCCTGTTCAACATTTATATCAATATTCGATCGATTATTTTTTGCGATTGGAGATCATTGTATGGGAGGCCATATGTTCAGGGTGGCATATCTTCCAGAAGCTTCCTACTTACCTAGACGACAATATTTGATAACACCAAACTAACGGCTATCTTATTAATGTGGTCTGGTCCCAATATGCGATAGATTGAAAATGAGCTCCTTGGCCGACGGTCCATATGTATAAAAATATAAATTGTCTCAAATCAAATGGGCATAGATTCTGAATTGAACAGAAAAGGGAATACGCATATGTCACCGATTTTGATAAATTTGAGTTTGGTCGCTCGGACACGTATAAAAAGAAGATGGAATAGAAAAAAAAAATTAAATGTATTATTTCAGTTTTATCACACGATGAAATTAGGGGAAAAAGGATATATTTTTTTTTCATTTGCACTTAACAGTCAGATAGAATATCTAATAATATAAAATAGTAAAAATAATAATAAATAATATTTTGTATGACACATATGTAGGTACTTAAACGCAAAATTTGGGGAGATAATTGGAAATTCTTGGCTAACTCCATAATAAACGCGCCTGAAACGTGACAATTGACGTCACGTTGATTTTCTAACGCATTATACTTTTGATTTTGTACAAAAAAAAATATGATGCATATTCCCTACTGTACAGAACAAAAAGACCAATAATTTGATTTTTAACCAATTTCGTTTATGTTAATCAAAAGATTGTGCCAACACACGATTTAAGACACGTTCTAATTTTTCTTTATCTTAGTTAATCTGTGGGAGATCGCATAGCAAATAATATGTAATGAGAAATTTCGCTCACACCACAAGAGCTCTTTAAAAAAGAGAACATTTAAACCTGCTATGTGTGTGTTTACATACCTACTACCTACGAATTTGCTGCCCTTAGTAGTACAGTACCTACGAGGCAAATATCTTGAAATCGGGTGGGGATTGCGCGGAACGCGTATTTTGGGTATGCGTAGCGGTGAGGGAGAGGGGCGCGCGCTATTGGTCGTTCGCAAGAGCACATGCGCGAACTTTCCTCACTCCGTCCAAAAAAGTTCAAGAAAAATGCCTCGTACCTACTGTATAAGTTGAAAAGATATAAACTTTCAATGGACCATGTTATCTTTTATTTCGTTTCGCTAAATCGAACACCATAAACACATTAGAATTCGGGCCATTTAAGAAAGGTATAGGTAGGTACCTATCTAAAATGGCATAATATAGGGCAGCAATATCGCTTAAAACCAAATGATAAACCGCGTGAGATGACACGACGATAATTGCCGTCATTTTGGATTCCTCTCTTTAATGGCGCGTGTTATTATAGGTACCAGCTTTTCAGCATAACCTACAAATATCTTACGTACGAACGTGCAATTTTTCCGTTTCCATTCATTTTTACTAGCGTTTTCCAACGAAAGAACAAAAAGCAATAGAGTTGCCTAAAAACATAAACTTTTCGGTTGAAAACGTTTCACTGTATGGTGTTACTACCCAAAGTCTCTCGTCACATTCAGTAGTAAAACCCCATTTTTGGTCTTCACAAACTTAGTGTGGACGCAAAGAGGGGTGATCAGTTGTTCCCTTTGTTATTTCTTTCTGTAAGACTCGGTGACGTCACTGAGGACGGTAACCACGAACGATTCGATGTCGGCCTCGTTGGTGCCTTTCGCGATCTTGAAGTAGCCGTTCTCTCCCCACCATTCGCCCCAGCTGTTGGCTACCAACTGGAAGAGGAAACAAGCAGAATTATAAAAGTGTAGGTACCTTGGCGAGGGGTGAAATTATGGCGAAGGTGCCGTTCTACAAAAATGACATGATCTACCTACATATTGGATCATTGGATTTTCATCATACAAAGCAACTTTACTTGCTGAGCTGTGCTATAAAAATAAGTTTGACGTAGTATGCGTACAAGAGACGCATCGAGGCCCAGATAACCCGAGGCCAGAAATACCTACCACGACGCGTACCATCGAGCGACCTCACCTCAAATACGGCAGCGCAGTATACACTAGACCCGGTATACATGTAGTCTGCCTATCTAACAGATGACAATAATATCGAGATCCTGTGGCCCTACCATGAGTTGACGCAAACTGTTTACGTTACAGTAAACTGTCGGATATACCGCTCACAGTCAATACGAGTGAAAGAGAGAAAACGATAGTTTACTGTAACGTAAACAGTTTGCAACAACTCATGGTAGGGCCACTGACCATAGAGCTGTCCGACACCACTGTAACATCCGTGTACAAACCACCTTAGTGCCCGTTTCACTTCAGAGCCCCACTTAACTTCTGAACGTTTGTTTATGGTATGTGTTTCTGACCTTTGTTTATGTTTATGTTTTTGTGTACCTATTCGAACCCGGTAACTTAGCTAGTTATGGAACTTAGTGTCAGATTAAGCTGTAATCTGACCAGCCCCCCTACTCAAATGGCCACTTTTCTATTCGTTTGAACGCTACGCTTACTTTTAAAGCTTGAATATGAGCAATAGATGATTAAATCACATGTCGCAAACTTATGTATATCACAGAGTTCGATGTATTGTATGGAATTGTCAAGCTCACGGCACGTAATTTTATAGTTTACTGCTTATTTTAAAGTTTTAATAGTGAGCGTAGCGTTCAAACGAATAGAAAAGTGGCCATTTGAGTAGCCCCCTGTTTGTTTATGTTTAGCCTTACTTATGTGTACCCCTGTGTAATTGTAACCAAATATTTCTTATCTCCAACTTACCCAATACTTCTCTCCCCGCTCCTCGCCCCAGCCCACGACCCTCACGCTGTGCAGGCCTTGCAGCTGGTTGTTCCCGAACCCTGAGCGGCGGTACACCCCGTCACGGTAGTGGAAGAAGTCCTGGTATACCGTCATGATGGCTGGAAAGATGTTTAAACATTGTTAGTTGAAAGTACCACTAGAATGCGTAATAATATCTTTTTATATCATGTTCGTGAGGTAACTCCTTTTGTCTCTGCGTTAAATGAAGACTGTCCACTAAGTTAGTATATAAAAAGCTGCAGTTTTTGATTGTACAAGGTAGAGCATATATCTTTTGGTAATCCAAAGTGAGGTAACATCCAAATGCCTCGATCCAAAAGTAATTATTAGTATCGTTACGGTTAAGGCCAGAGGTTTTCAAACTTATTTCGTCTACCAACCGCAAGTTTCTAACGCCCTTCTTCCCAACATTTTTAACTTTACAACAACCAACGCCCACAAGGAGTCGCTATCGCCTACTTTGAATAGCTAAGACCAAGAAACTTATCAAACTGCATACAATAGTTTATTTGATGATTATGATAAATAACTTTATCCCCGGAAGTTCTTTGTACTAAACGACAGAGTACAGCACATCGGATTGAATAACTAAGTATTTCCTAAAAACCACTAACATGAAAAATTTTTATTTTATTTAACTGGACTGGCTGTCTGTATGATTTGACAGCTAAGTGCCTATTTGAAACGCAACTAGCGTGCGTCTAAAGAACTAATTTTGACGTACATTATGAAAATGGTTGACGTGATGGTCTCTCCAGACTTCAAACTTTAGTACCATGTCCCTCACGCTATGCTCACGCTATGTCCTACAGCGCCAAATTGGCGGAAATCAAATAGGCACAAAAACAGTTTGACATAAGCCTGTCCAGTGTAAATATATGCAGGTCAGTGCTAAAAACACTTCAGCAGTATTCCTCAAGCACTTCTTAAAGATTGATAAGCTATCAGTAACAACTTTCAAAGAGAATATCATAAAATAAGTCAATAAAGCGAAATTCTGAATAACCCATACTGAATTTCGTATACCCGTTTTTAGGGTTCCGTACCAAAATGGTAAAAAAGGAACCCTTATGGTGTGACTCAGTCTGTCTGTCACAGCTGGATATCTCGAGAACTACTAATGGTATCAACTTGAAATTTGGAATAGTTTAAGATTTGCCAACTATTTTGCAAATAAGAAAGAAATAAAAAAAAATATTTTTTAACAACAGGGACTGAAAAGGGGTCTTAAAAATTTGAAGTGAAGTGACTAGGGCATGTAGGGTATCATATGAAAGAGCGCTGTTTGCACATTTTAAAACATTTTTTTCTTTTTTCTTAGGCCGCACAGTTTTCGACTTATGATGAAAAATGTAAAAAAAATACCGTTCCCCCCTTATCTCCGAAGTTTGCAAAGAGAAAAATCTGAAATAATTCTATGTGATAGTAGTTTATGTCAAGATTACAGGAAAAATAAAACGATGTCTCAATATAACACCCTTTTTTAGAAGTTCAAAAAACAAACAAAAATTCTTTAGTTTCACTACCAGTCAACAGATGGCGCTGTCCTAAGAATGCTGACCTAAGAAAAAAATAGTTCCACTATCGGTCAAGAGATGGCGCAACCTAATACTACAAAATTGGTGGCTGGTTCTAATATAATTACCTACTATTAGCCTTACGAATAAATGAAGAATAAGTTCCTACTTAGTAATATAAACAGTTTGCAATGTGTTTTTCAGTCACCAATTAAGCAGCTGTGGTTAAGATTTCGCCCTTCCACCTGTCTGCCGTTTATCCTACTTTTTTAAAGACTTTTTTTTTTTTTTTATCTTAAATGGGTTTGCTCTTGACCCCAGTCTAGCCCAAAAGCAAAGACAGGGCCTACGATGGAGCGAGCTTGCCCAGAAAGTGCTTATTCACTCTGGCCTTGAATAGAGTCAGGTTGTATGCGCTCGGAAACACAGACGCCGGCAGGGAATTCCATTCCATAGCTGTGCGCATTATAAACGATGTGGAGTAGCGCTTGGTACGCAGAAAAGGTATATCAACCAAGAACGGGTGATAGCCCGCAGTGCGTCTGGATGTCCGATAGTAGAAAGGAGAAGGTGGAATGAGCTCATGCAGCTCTTGAGCACACTCACCGAAGTACAATCTATAAAAGACCGATAGGCAAGCAACTTTTCGGCGGTGAGCCAAACTGTGAAGCTTAGCTGCTACCAGTTTTTCATCGCCTATTAATCTCTTGGCTCTGCGTTCCACCGAGTCCAGTGCAGCAAGTTGATATTTCGCTGAGCCGTCCCAAAGGTGGCAACAGTACTCCATGCAGGATCGGACTTGAGCTTTATAAAGGGTTAAAAGCTGCCCAGGCTTAAAGTACCGCTTGACTTTATTTAGGATGCTCAGCTTCTTAGCTGCAGTTTGAACTTTGGATTCGATGGAGGTGCCGAAGTTAAGGTCAGAAGATAACTCCATGCCAAGAAGCTGGAGAGTATCGGTTACTTGGATAGATGTACCTCGGAAAGTAGGAGTTAAGTTGAATGGACTCCTTTTTGCGGTGAACAGACACGCCTGCGTTTTAGAAGCGTTGAAACTGACGAGATTTTCATCACCCCATTGGGAGACGAGACTTAACTTCAGGTTCAATCGCTCGACCATGGCCTCTCTCAATATTTTTACCTCATCTCTACCGACTTTCGCGCTGGACAGATATCTCTCCATGACAGTACTGTCATCTGCGTACCCAACAATGCCTGATATTAGTAGGTCATTGATGTGTAACAGGAAAAGCGTCGCAGAGAGCACCGACCCCTGAGGAACTCCGGCATCAATCGCCATGAGGTCAGAGGAGCAGCCGTCAATGACTACTCTGATCGACCGTTCACTCAAGAAGTCGGCTACCCAGCTACAAAAGCCAGCGGGGATTCCGTACGCTGGGAGCTTGCTCAGCAGACTTGCGTGCCAAACCCTGTCGAAAGCCTTTGAGATGTCAAGCGAAACAGCAAGTGCTTCGCCGTGTTTCTCAATGGCCTCGCCCCAGCAGTGCGTCATATACACAAGAAGATCCCCAGTTGATCGTCCCCGGCGAAAGCCATATTGACGATCACTGAGGAGATCGTTATCCTCTAGGTAAGTGAGCAGCTTGCCGTTCAGTACTCTCTCCATAACTTTACACAGTATGGAAGTGATGGCGATTGGTCGGTAATTGGCAGGGTCGGCACGACTACCTTTTTTAGGTACTGGTTGCACATTGGCAAGCTTCCAAGACTTTGGTACGGTTTTGGTCTGAAGGGAAAGGCGGTAGAAGACTGTACTAAAGTAACATATCAAAATATAATATTTATGATTGTACGGAACCCTCGGTGCGCGAGTCCGACTCGCTCTTGACCGGTTTTATTTTATGATTAACAATCTGCGTAGGTATCTAAAATTCAAGTGTTACTTCATGCCCTTTAGTTTTCAGAGTCATCGTAATCGCGTTGCAAATTTTTGATTATACCTATATTATTAACGAAGGATACTTATACGTAAAAGTCGTGATAAGACACAGACAGGGAAATGACCGATTATCTGAATTATTTTATCATTCTTCCTCGTAACATTGACTTTATGAAAACAAAGAGAATTTGAAGATACTACTTATAACTTAATTGTACAAAAAAAACGTAGTTATAACCCTGTGTGAGTTGAGTTAGCGTGTTAACGCTTTTTAATTTGAGCCTCCCCCCCATGACACAGAATACTTTGTACAGGCTCCAATTCTATCATACAGCGTAAAGACAAAGGAGCCCAATTTAAAAATAAAACCGGTCAAGAGCGAGTCGGACTCGCGCACCGAGGGTTCCGTAACATCATAATAAATACACTGCAGAGTAGAATAATAAAATTATTATTTCAGTTTTAGGTCAGTGACATCTCTTGACCGATAGTGGAACTAATGTTAACTTTTTTATACATTTGATAATATCTAAAAAGTGTGCTATATTGAGACATCGTTTTATTTTTCCTGTAATCTTTACACAAACTGCTATTACATATAATTATTTCAGATTTTTCTCTTTGCAAACTTCAGAGATAAAGGGGGGAGGGGGGCGGTATTTTTTTACATTTTTCATCATAACTTGAAAACTATGCGGCCTAAAAAAAGAAAAAAATATGAAAAACATGCAAACGGAGCTCTTTCATATGATATCCCACATGCCCTAGTAGCCCCACTTCAAAAATTTAAGACCCCTTTTCAGTACCTGTTGTAAAAAAGATATTTATTTTTTTATTTCTTTCTTATTTGCTAAATAGTTGGATAAATGACATCTTAAACTATTCCTAATTTCAAGTTGATATCATTAGTAGTTCTCGAGATATCCAGCTGTGACAGACAGACAGACAGACTGAGTCACACCATAAGGGTTACTTTTTTACCATTTTGGTACGGAACCCTAATAAAACACCCCGTTCCGTTTGACCTTCCAATCCATTCGATTGATGAAACCGAAAAAGCAGATACCGGGGAAAACCCCCCATTTTTCGTTTGACTTTAGTTGGGCTATCAATTTGATGATTCATATTCTTATCTTAGTATTATTATCAGAGTGCATTTCGTGTCCGAAAGAACGGACATTGCAAGGGCAAGCTGCCTAACAATATAAAAAGAAACTTGGTATTTTTTGTAAAGTATCATGATTCCATTGTGTTAATAAAGGACTAATCCTAATTGTCTTCTCCACAAGTTGGCCGATTTATCGTTCGTTGATATGCTTTTAAAAAAACCTCTGAAGCATTTGTTACAAAACCGGCAACATACGATGAATTTGCCAATATTGTGGTCAAAGTGTTAAGCTGGCATTACAAGTAGCGCTCATGGCGGAGCTTGACCGACTGATCGTACTCGACCACGTTTGTTAAGCAACGCTCGGTCCGGTCAGGTGTCAGATGGGTGACCGTTAAGTGCCATTACAACTGAGCGCTTCCGTGCTTCGGATGGCACGTTAAACCGTCGGTCACAACAATCGTTAAGCCAGCAGTCGAGCAGGTTACCTCGACGACTCAGTTTGCAGGGGGCTGGTACTTCATACGGGTGCTACAAACGTAATGGTTTCTTACCATGCACCGGTCCAGACTGTATGATATCATACATGATATCGTACTCCTTCTGCAGACGGCCGGGGGAGCCGACCTTGTATCAGGAAGTACGTTGGGGCCCCGACGCTGGGGGCGTGCACCCATCATCGAACAGGTTGCCGCGATGACTCAACTTGCAGGGGGACTGGTACTTCATACGGGTGTTACAAACGTAAAGGTTTCTTACCATGCACCGGTCCCGACTGCATGATATCATACATGATATCGTTCTCCTTCTGCAGGCGGCCGGGGGGGCCGACCTTGTACCAGGAAGTGTGTTGGGGCACCGACGCTGGAGGTGTACACGCATCATCGAGCAGGTTGCCGCGACCACGCAACTTTCAGGGGGGCTGGTACTTAATATGGGTTCTACAAAGGTTTCTTACCATGCACCGGTCCCGACTGCATGATACATGATATCGTTCTCCTTCTGTAGGCGGCCGGAAGGGCCGACCTTGTATCGGTAAATGCGTTAAAACTTCATACGGGTGCTACAAACGTAATGGTTTCTTACCATGTACCGGTCCAGATTGTATGATATGATACATGAAATTGTTCTCCTTCTGCAGATCGGACGGCCAGGAGGGCCGACCTATTGTATCGAGAAATGCGTTGATGCTTCATGCTACGTGCTACAAACGTAAAGGTTTCTTACCATGATATATATCGATAGATATCGTTCTCCTTCTGCAGGCGGCCGGGATGGCCGACCTTGTATCGGGAAGTACGTTAGTTGATGCTTCATACGGGTGCTACAAACGTAAAGGTTTCTTACCATGTACTGGTCCAGATTGCATGATATCATACATGATGTCGTTCTCCTTCTGCAGGCGGCCGGGAGGGCCGACCGTGTATCGGGAGGTACGTTGGGGCACCGACGCTGGGGGCGTGCACCCATCATCGAGCAGGTTGCCGCGACGGCGGAGCTTGCAGGGGGCTACCGATGCTTCGTATGGGTAGCAGTCTTCGTCTACAATTCTGTAACATGATTGTTGAGTTAAAAACTATATCGTGTTTCGGTGTTCACGCTAGGTGGTAGAACGCACACTTACCCATGGTTTTGGCCAAGTTCAAAGCTATGTCGATATGCTCTCCGTCACAGCCCCGCTGCGCCCTCCTGTTGCAGGACAGCAGACTGCGGATTCAGCACCAGGTTCTCAGCACCGTTGGACTGGATGCTAGAGGGTAGAATGCACACTTACCCATGTTTCCTGGCAAAATTCCAAGCTACGTCGATATGCCCTCCATCGCAGCCGCGTTGCGACCTCCTGTTGCAGGACAGCAGACTCTGCGGACTCAGCACCAAGTTTTCAGCACCGTTGGACTGGATCGCGAATCTGAAAAGGAAAGGTGTTTTTTAATGCACAACGAGGAAGTGCTTGGCCTGAGGTGAAGGCCTGATGTTAAGTGACGATAAGGCCGAAGGTGGAATCGCTTACACCCGGAATCCTCATCACTGAGGAACTGGCTATCTTACCTCTTAACTGCCGGAACACAACAATATTTAAATTGTTGTTATGGCGTCAGACTTAGTTATGATAGTGGTAGCTAATCAGGCGGACTCGGACTGGAAAATAAGCCTTACTAACAACCAAACCGAGTACAAATTGTACCCCCCCTGGGAATCGAACCCGGGACCCCCGTGTTACACAGGTGGGCCAATCACTAGACCAGAGAGGCGGCTGAAAACAAAATAAGAAATAAGTACCAAAATTAAAATCTAGTGTTCACATAATATTTTATGCTGACGACACGCTATGGTAAGTCCGATTGGAACGAACTATCTAGTCTTATCAATCAAAAATAAGTACCTAACTAAAATACTTTTAATGAGGTAACATGAGGACATCAAAACTCAAAACTGATAACCTTCCGACTCCGAGATTCCGGAGACCCGTTGCTTCAGTTATGTATGACTACCTACATCATAAAATCACAATGGCATAACTAATAAAGAATTCGTCAAATCATTCATTAAATACTTTGTTTCACCATAATACCCACTAGCTACCTTAACCTGAACTTAAGATCACAGAGAAATCCTTGTAATTTAGCTCGAGCAATATATCAGAACAGCGCGGTTATTTGTTGGGATCTCATTACTAAAGCCATGGCTGTGATGAGGCAGTAGCGATCTTAGACTGGTACAGAGTACAGTGCGTTTCTTTATTGGCGGTTGAGAAGTAAGTCACTACTATCGATGTGCCGGGTGAGAATATTCCCGGCAATATGCTGCCGGTTGCCGGCTGCCGCTGCTTCACACTCCGGTACGGTACTATCTTGGACAATTTGTTAGTTTTAAGTTATCAAATTTTTTTGTATTGCCTCAAGTGTTCTTGATATTGTTGTTGTGTGTTGTAGTGGTTGCTGAATAAATCTTATCTTATCTTATCAATATTGAGAATATTCTCAATATTCTCCCAAATTGTGCTGCGCATCGTCTTAGGTACGCGATTTCTGAGCTGCCATTAAATTTGAAACGCACTGTACCGCCATTATTTAGCAAGTGCTTTAGCTTAGCATTCAAGGTTTGTAATCATATTTACAATGCTTTGTTTTATAGGAAACTATCAGGTGTTCATGAAAAATGGGAAAATCATTTCTTCGGACCATCAAACTGAACAACTTTTGCTATGGGACCAATTCTAAAATCAGGAGAAATAATCATCTCTTTCATACATTTTGATATTTTCTTTATAATTTTTTGTATGAAACAGCTGATTTTTTTCACGATATCAAAGTTGGTCCCATAGTAAAAGTTGTTCAGTTTGATGATCGGAACAAACGGTTTTCCCATTTTAGGCTGTGTTTTGGGTTCATGTTTTATATGTTCTATCTCAGCTTTCTGACCCCGCCCCGCTATCTCTCTAGCCACGGCCCCGACCTGAAATCTGAGCCCGCTTCAAGCCTCTGCATGCACTCACGAGGGTGTGCTAAAAATAAACAAGGGCTCTCCAGTCTCGCCCTTGCTTTCCAGAGGTCGGCCACCTTTGTTGGAGCTAAATAATCCAATAATTTCAAAGATCACTTCTAAGCGCGCTTTCCCACCGCGACTCTCGATTCAAACTACAAACTCTGCCCCCCTACTCAAATGGCCATACTGAGTTTGACCGCTCTAAGCTTTAAATTGAGCAATAAACTGTAAAATTAAAGCTTACGGTTACGGCACGTAATTATCAAAATTATGAGCCTTAAGCTTGTCCATTCCATACAATTGAAGTCTGTGATTTGCATAAGTTTGCGGTTTTTTACTTAATCGCTTAATGCTCATGTTATTTTATTTTTATGCTTTAAATTGAAAGTAGGTAAGCGTAGCGTTCAAACGTATAGATTCTATACGTTTGAACGCTACGCTACTCAAATTGCCAACATTCTATAGTATAGAGTCCATACTATACAATGTTGGCAAATTGAGTAGGGAACTGTTAGGTAGGTACACTACACTAGGTAAGAACAATACGTTGTCGACGTTTTTAATTTTTTTGTTGGATAATCTTTATTTTCTTTTATTTTAATCTAATTACTGGATTCAACGAATCCTAAGTTATCAAAGTTAGTAACGGAAATAAAGTACCTAAGTAGGTTGATACTACGTTAGTACTATTAAATAAATTCCGGTTTGATATGCTGTAATGTAAGAAAAGTAGGTACCTTATTTGTTATCTCAAAATTAATTAGGCTTTTGCAAAATAATAATGAATGACACTGTTTTTATTTTAAGATAAGTACTAGTAGACTTATCAAATACCAGAGGAAGCACAGGGGTAAGTACTTATCATTTCTTAGTACCAACTGGAATTTAGGTAATTTAGACACAGATGTACTGAGAGCAAAATATTTTTTTTAAACGTAGTATTCAGAACGTTGACATTTTTATGAGATTTACATAAACTTGCGACACGTGACTTGATCGTCTTATTTGGTTATTTTTAAGCTTTAAGTTAGCGAACGAATGGAAAAGTGGCCATTTGAGTATGTGAATGTGACCGCTCAGTCGGAGCCACACCAGCTCTGGTCAATGATGGGGGATATGTAGCCAGGGCAGGTCTCCCTAATGTTCTAATTAAAGGACATGTGGTGGAAAGATGAGTTGAAAGGAGACTTCAGTAAAGCTACCTGTCAGACATAACTCCTACGATGGCAACCGCCCAGTCAAAGCCGCACCAGCCCTGGTCAATGATGGGGGGATGTAGACAGGGCAGGTCTCCCTAACGTTCTTATTAAAGGACATGTGGTGGAAAGATGAATTGAAGGAAGACTTTTCAGTAAAGCTACCTGTCAGACATAACTCCTGCGATGGCAACCGCCCAGTCGGAGCCGCACCAGCCCTGGTCGAAGATGGGGGAGACGTAGACAGGGCAGGTCTCCCTAACGTTCTTATTAATGGACATGTGGTGGAAAGATGAATTGAAGGAAGACTTTTCAGTAAAGCTACTTGTCAGACATAACTCCTGCGATGGCAACCGCCCAGTCGGAGCCGCACCAGCCCTTGTCGAAGATGGGGGAGACGTAGACAGGGCAGGTCTCCCTAACGTTCTTATTAAAGGACATGTGGTGGAAAGATGAATTGAAGGAAGACTTTTCAGTAAAGCTACCTGTCAGACATAACTCCTGCGATGGCAACCGCCCAGTCGGAGCCGCACCAGCCCTGGTCGAAGATGGGGGAGACGTAGACAGGGCAGGTCTCCCTAACGTTCTTATTAAAGGACATGTGGTGGAAAGATGAATTGAAGGAAGACTTTTCAGTAAAGCTACCTGTCAGACATAACTCCTGCGATGGCAACCGCCCAGTCGGAGCCGCACCAGCTCTGGTCGATGATGGGGGAGATGTAGCCAGGTCAGGTCTCCCTAACTTTCTAATTAAAAGATATGTGTTGGAAAGATGAGTTGAAAGGAGACTTTTCAGTGAAGCTACCTGTCAGACATAACTCCTGCGATGGCAACCGCCCAGTCGGAGCCGCACCATCCCTGGTCGACGATGGGGGAGATGTAGCCAGGCCAGGCCTCCCTAGCGTCGAAGTTGGTGGGGTAGAACACTTCCTTGTTGTAACGGATCGGGCCCATGCGGCGTGTTTCTGGAGATAAGGGGAGAGTACCTGCAAAGAAACATAGTTATATTAAAAATTTAAACAATAACATTTGTTCTACGACTTTTCCGAAAACAGACAAAAAAAAATCGACTCTCTATACAAATGTCCGAACAGCTGATCGAGTTTTGTGTGAAAAGTCGATGTTTTTTGTCTATTTCTGGAAAAATCGTAGAACAAATGTTGTTGTATATGATGTTACTAATCTACTCCTGCGACGTTGTTGGTGTTTTAGAAATAACCCTGTATACTTAATATGATTATGATTAAGTACCAGTTTTCAGTGGTTAAGTGGGTAGATTTCGAAATGCTTTCGAAAGTTCATATAACAAGAGACTCTTAATGGGAGAAATGCATGTTAATCTCAATTCAACATTCGTAAATATAAACACTAAACTATTTTATAGTCGTTCAAAGAGCTTGTGTGTCTCCGTGAAAGAGGCTATTAAAATGTGAACTTTATTGTGGTGAAATGAAGGTTAAAACTAGATCAAAAGAAAGTAGATTGAAATATCCTTGATACTTTCACTCTATGTTCGCGGCGACAACAAGACAATATGATTACATAGCAAACGCTTTCACCTTTGACATTGATGAAATGATTTTATGGGTCTGACTGTCTTGTGATAATATATGTAAATTCTAGTGCTAAAATGTGGAGGACTGCATTATGATTTATCATTCATTCGATTGGGTTTGACACGATAATTGAATCTTTGTAATCTGAAAGGAATGAATTAATATTTGGTAATACATTTCTTTTTATAAAAGGGGGAAAACAACTAACAAACGGGATACGGTTACCGTAGTTTTTGGATTGTTACTGTCTGCAATTTCTTTTTTTCCTGAATAGCCACTCAAAATATTTAGCAAGTGTACCTAAGTAACCCTAACCGTCGTAGACAGCAGTAACAAACCAACCGTACCTAGATAGGGTTATTTGTAAAACACCAATAACCTAGTCAACTTTCGGGAGCTTGAAAGTTATTTTTTAAAAACTAAACTTAAACTACTGGGACCAGCAACCAATTTTGAGGTCGACAGGGAACCCTTGAGTACAACAAGCTACCGTCCTACCGATTCGGAGGTTAACTTATGACTGACTCCGTGACTCGATACAGAGCAAAATTATTCAAGAAGACGTTGTTTAGTCTACAATTCTTATTCTACGAAGAGTACCACTTCTACTGAATACGAATACAAAGGTTACAAAGTTGCTGAAGTGGCCCCCGCTTAATCGAGGACAGATGGGAGAGGGGGATATGTAACTACCTCGCCTCGCAACAGTAGATTACTAACATCATAAACAACAACATTTTTAACTTTTTTAGACTTTTTGCATTCACAATGCTATTTTTATTATTATCATTAATTATCTTAACAACATTTTTTCTACGATTTTTCCAAAAACAGACAAATAAATTCGACTTTCCATACAAATGTCCGTACAGCTGATCGAGTTTTGCATGAAATGTCTATTTTAACACTTTTTTTGTTTGTTTTCGGAAAATTCGTAGAACAAATGTTGTTATTTATGAGATAATCTACTCCTGCTAGGTTATTGGTTTTTTACAAATAGGTACTTAACCCTTTAGGTACCATTATTTCTCCATTTTCCGCAGTATAGGACGTAAAGTAGGTACCTACTATAATATCTATCCTGTGGTTTATGCTATCGTTTACTTAATAAAAAAAATATCAAGGTAAGTAAGTATTGTGAAATTCAAAGTATTCTTTATTTACATCTTGTAATAAGGTTTAAGCTACCTTGTTGGCTAAAAATATGACACAGTTGACCTGATATTAACATAATTCTGAACACATTTTAATTCTTAAGGTGTGTTTACAACTGTTGTATGCTAATCCTGCTATCTTATATCGTACCGTACTGCGGCGTGAATTGACAATTTTGACCTTTATTCTTTAAGGATTAGGAGTAATGGTGTATTGTTGGTTGCGAAATGTTTATTATTTCGTGTCACGACTCAAGAATGTCATTCTAAATGGGAGCGTTTTGCGTGTAGATTTTATATGAGTTGCAACACTTGGTTTCTTCCACAATGCTAACTTGATATAATGGAGTCTGCACTAAGCAGTAGGTATTAATTGACATAAAACTCAATGTCTATTCAATTCAATGAAGATCAGATAATCAGTTACTTTGATAAATAAAATTAATAATTTATTATTTTATCGTCATCTGCGTTTATCTCATAGTATACTTTTGCACGGGATTCCTACTTCAGATCCAATGCCACAAAATCTAACTTTTGACTTGGTTTTAATAATTAGTTTCATAGGGTTGGAACCTGAAATTCTGAAACGTGCTATGTGTAGTTTCGCTACTCAGTAGTAGCGATATTCTACATAAGAGTGTAGAATAATTGTTTTTTTTTTAAGTTTGAACCAGCTCAGTAGCTGATGAGACCAACAGCTTAATTAACGCTTCTACTGAAGCAGCAAGGAAAGTTGTTTTAATTAAAGGTAATTTATATAAAGAAAGATAGCTATAATTTTGTAAGTAATAAATCCCAATGAACGCTTTATTATTTTCAGCAGAGATACGTCACTTACCTACTTAATTTGACTTTGTGAAACACAACATCTGTAAAAAAAATTATAAGACACTTTCGTTAATTTAACTATAATGCCCATCCCATACAGATGTCCGCATTGTAGCTTTTTGAAGGAGATACCATGCCGCGTGGATTCGCATCACAGCTTTTGCTTTGCGAAATTAGCACCGCGCTGATAACACTTGTGTTTTGACTACAGATTTTTTCGACAAAAACCGATACAGAATAATAAAGACAGTATTGCACGCACAGGTAGTCACAGTTTGGCGTTACTCCAATTCCACTCTAAATTCTTGACACGGTGATCCGTGAATAAAATAAGGTCAAGTTTGCAAATTGAAGATCTTGCAATATCATATTGCAGGTCGAGCTTTTATTGTAAGTGCAATGTCTAGTCTAATCTTTTACTAACTCAGTCTTGTGTAAAGGAGATGTCCCAGCGTTGCCCCAGTTTCATTTTATTTAATTACTTTCATAATTAAAAAATGCTAATTACATTTTATTTAGGTATAGTATCAGTCATGAATTGTTTTATATTTAGAAAAACAATTACAAAAACATTAAGTTGTTTTCTGAAGTATTTTGTGAAAAAAAATGTAAGTAAATAGTACTATCATGATAAAAAATTGTGATTTAAAAGCGTTTTAACTTAAAAATCCCACTTTTTAATGCAGAAAATAATTATTAATCTGATTCTAGAGTAAAATCGCTACTCTGACATACTACTTTGATTTAGACGTGATAGACTTTCATTTTTTGAGAATGGTAAGGCAAATGACGTAGGCGCGATGGGACATGTCCTTTACTGTTATCGACTTTCGGTCCGACAGCCCGAATAAGTTAACGATATTAATAAGTTCAACCGAATTCGGTCGGGCAGGATGAATTCGGCCACCGACATAATGAAAACGCGCCATTCGATTTAGGTATGATTATGATTCCAAAGAGGTTTTCTCACCGAGTTTGAATACTAGCGCGTCCTTGAGCTTCAGCCCGTGGAACTGGCTGTAGTTTGCAGCCCTCCACGTGTAGCCTCCACGGTTGACGTTGTCTATGACTTCGCTGGTCATCAGGCAGGGGTCGTTTTCGCATTCCCAGTCTGCGAACCCTGGCGCCCTCGCTTCGCATGAGCTGTGGACAAGAAAAGTACAGTCAATCAATCGAGCAGCAAGATTCTAAAGAAAATACTAATCGTCCAAACAGGTGGACAGAGTATTAGTTTGACGGTTAGTAAGTAATAGAGGAGACTGTGAGGCGGTTTCCACGAAACTATTTTTCAGCTCATGTATTCATCAAATTTTGAAGTTTTTGTATTTCTATTAATGACGACAATTGGCTTTGATAACTTTTTGAACATGACTGGAAATCTCAAAACCATTTCGAGGAATAAGCTTTCGGTACAGTGTCTACTAATTAAATTTAAAAATAATTCTATATTTTTAAAGATATTTATAATATTCAATAAAAAGCTTTAACCTTCAAATGACCTTCATATGACGACATCACATACAGATCCCCCAGCCATAATTAAAAAAAAGGAAAAAGGGCAAAGACAATTTTTACAATGAACTTGGCATTAGGGATGGTGGAAGGTGGAAGTGAAAAATATCGATATAGGTAATATTTCTCAGAAAAAAATGAGATGAAATGGGATGATGATTAAGTAATGGATTCTAATTTTAAGGTATTGTAAAACATAAAAAATAGCAAAATAAACCCCTACGCGAAATTTTGGCTCGATTTGACGAATTTCACGATGATTTATAAGACTCAAAAGTAGGAAAAAATCAAAATGCTCCAGTGACAAAATAGTGTCGATTATTAGAATCCATACGTAATTACAAAAAAAATGTTTTGGAAGAAATATTGTAAAAACATCTATCGATATATCAAAGTATTTCGATGAACTTATCTCGTAATTTTTTCCACATCCCTACTATTAAATGTTTGTAAATAGAAATAAAGTATGCACATATTTTCACAATGTTTATTATGTTATCCTGCAAATTTATCAGTCCACAAGCAATCGTTACAATTTCATCCATGTAGCCTACATCCAAAATAGACACAATACATACAATACATTTCGCAATTTGGGTAGATTGGGCGTGTCAGTTTTTACAAAGTTTTTCAGCTGATTTTCCACTGGTAAGCATTTTTATTATAATTTTACCACCTCAAAAATTATTGCGGCAAATTAAGAAGGTAGGTTAGAACCGTCACAACTGGATTAAATGAATAAAATAGAAGAAATATTAACTATAACTTATTTGTTTACAAGCAACCATAAAGTCATTATGACGTTCTTTTTCTATAAGTAGATGGCAAAGGTTTTCCTTCTTAAACTTTCATGCCACTAATGACGTCATTCCGGTTGACCATATCCGCTCGACAAATATATTTATAAAAAAATAAGTACGGGACCAAATGTTAAAATATTCAAATTAGTTTCTTAAATTGGCCTAATCTGTAGTAAAAAATATAAAAAAATACCTTTTATTTTTTAACCAAAGCCAATTATAAATCATCATTCGGTAGGTACCTACCTACTTAGTATTAAGAAAAACAATGGAAATGTCGCCTCCAAAATCTAGCCAAAGTATAAAAAAAAATATTTACTAACGATGTTTAATCAAATAATAAATGATTTCAGAAGTTTACCACTATAAAGCAGGGGTCTCCAAACTACGGCCCGCGGGCCAGCTCCGGCCCGAGAGCATCAACAATCCGGCCCGCGAAAGCAGGCCGGATCGTACCAAGAATACTGTAATTATTACAGTATGTTGGTACGATGAGCTAGCTAGATCCTGGCTCTTGTGGGACTTTGTGGAGGAGTTAGTCTGGCTTAAGGGCATCTGGCATAGGTGCTAAAGTTTGGAGACCCATGCTATAAATAAAGGAACACAAGAACTTATAACTATTAAATTATTTTTATCCAAAAAAATAACTGTAAAACAACCCGTACTGTTTATACTTTTAGTAAACTAATGCCTAAAAATGTACATATATTATTTGCTTGAACTTTCATTATCAGCGGTCATGTCATTTTATTATCTTTATGTTTAAATAAGTAATTCAGCTCAAATTGTTATTATTTCTAATTGATAACTTTATTTTTAATTACGTTCCGCGATAATCTTTTTAATTACTACTTCCGTACTGCCATTGATAAAATAGTACATTACCCAGTGTTGTTATCATTCTCGGAAATATTTTCTTAATATCGAGTGTATTTCATTTGAACAATTTTAAACAGTAAGTAGGTATGTCAAATCAGTAGTTATCTTATAATCAGGGGGTAATAGTCTAATTTTAAAAATCTATCGCAATCGTTTTCGTTTGACAGATGGATATCACACATTGCTGCATTTCTTTGCTAAGTTTTTATTTGTGCCAAAAAGAAATTTCAATGGATTACATCCTGAAAGCGATTGCGATAGATTTTGAAGTTAGACAATAGAAAGGCAGGGCCTTGATTCTGCGAATGCTAATGCTAATAGCTCGATGAGGAGCTTGACGGCGCAGATCACTGCAAACTATCAAGTTTAGCGCCTGGCCCAGCGATTGCGTTGGCTAAGCAACTATCGCAAGTGTCGGTCATGGGACGGGTGACTAAAAATGTATTATCTCGAGCTCCTCCGTGCTTGGGAAGGCACGTTAAGCAGTTGGTCCCGGCTGCTTTTGCAGTCGTTAACCCCACCAATCCGCATTGGGCCCGCGTGGTGGGTTATTTATGGGCCATCCTCCTTATCCACCCATAAGGAAAGCATATGCCCCAGCAGTGGAGACCCTTTAGATAATACCACATACGCAAAATACCACCTTTACGCAATACGCCATAAACGCAAAATACCACTTACGCAAAATACTAACTTAGCAAAACACCAACTTTGATTTACGCAAAATCCCAACTTTGATTTACCTACTACGCAAAATACCAACTACGCATAACACCAACTTTTTCGTAATTGACTGATTGAAAAAAAAACACTTTCTGTACTTTAATTTGCTACCAGTAAAGTCAGGTGGTGTTTTGCGTTTATGGGATTACACGTAGTTGGTATTTTACGAATTTTTTTCTACAAATCCGCAAAACACCACAAAATCTCGAGTTGGTATTTTGCGTTTGTGGTATTATGCGTCTAAAGGGTGGGGACTCTAAAATGGCTGATGGTCAATGCTAATAGCTATGGGTCCACAGCGAGCGAACAGCCTCGCCCGAGCACGTATAATGCCTTCCCTTGTTCACCATAAATCCCCGAATGAAGAGACGAAATCGCATGGGGTTTTCCTCGCCGAAACATCAGAAAATCCTAGTTCATTACGTCTACTCTAGGACTAAATCGATGAGGCTTTCTTGAGCTATTGATGAGCCGGTTGCTCACTTTTTACAGATTACTCACTTTTTCGAGGTTTGAGCGGAGCCGTAGTTGTGGTAGCCAAGCCATATTATGTATTAATGTTACTCGTAATATTTATGCAGTAGGAAAATCTTATATCATAGCTAAGACCTTCACCTAGCATCAAAGAAGCCGCAAGCGCCTCACCCATCCAATTGTTTTGTCGATCAACGTCGACCTCCGTTGTCACCATAACTGTGCCAGAACTATTTAATATTTATGTCTATGGTTGTATAATATCTTATTGCCATACATTTATTAAAAAAATATTTAAGGCATCCTAGGGGGCTACTCAAATGGCTACATTTCTTTTCGTTCGTTAACTTAAAAATTAAAAATAAGCCATAAAATCTAAAATTACGTCTCGTTGGCTTGTCATTTCCGTAAAATACAACAATGTCTGTGATTTACATAAACTTGAGACGTGTCTTGATAGTCTAATTGCTTATTTTTAAGTTAGCGAACGAATAGAAAAGTGGCCATTTGAGTAGGGAGGCTACTACCCTAAATTAACATTTATTTTTATTTCTCGTAAACCACGTCAATATTTAAAAGCAACTAAGATGATGCCCTCTTATATTGTCTTTAAGATTTTTTGATTACCTCTTCAATTATTCGTTTTTAGGGTTCCGTACCAAAATGGTAAAAAAGGAACCCTTATGGTGTGACTCAGTGGTTCCCTATGTATTTGCATAAAATTTTAAGGCATAATATGTCATAGCATAATATGATTTCGCCGAATGATGTTTACGCATAATATTATTTAGTCATAACAGCTTATGCATAATTTTTTTAAGCATAACTACTTTAAGCATAATCATGTTTAAGCATAATATTCTTTGGCATAAATTTAAACACGCATAATGTTATTTACGCATATTTTTATAAACAAAAAAATCACGACGTTTTAAATCACGAAAGAACATTTTACCTATAATACAAAATCCCGAAGCTTAAAAAACCGAAGGTTAATTGAGGGTTACATGCCAGCAGGTCGGTTCTGGCACTTCGCCGGCCGCTGCCGCGGCACGCTCGCTTCGCTCGCTCGGCTCGTGCGTTGTTGGTCGCAATGGAACCTTACCTCCTCCTCGCTCGCTACGCTCGCTCGTCGTCGCACCTAATGGACCTTAACAGATTTTCGGGATTTTTAACTATCGACATTTTAACTTTTGAGGTTTCGAACTATCATCAGTCATTTAATAATGTTTCAAGTTTCGGTCTATTGGATACGGACATTAAGGATTTTCGGTATTTTAAAAATAGGTGTTTTATGAGTCGATATTTAGGGCATTTTAATACAATACCTACCCCTATTGCATGAAAATAAATGAGTGCGTAAAACTATTTATTCTTATTGTTTTTGATTTTTATGTCTAAATAATATTAGGCGAATAGACGATATGCCTAATAACATTATGCGAAAACAAATTAGTCTAAATGATAATTATGCTAATATAATTAGTATGCCAAAAAACAATTATGCGAAAGTATTATTATGACAAAAAAGATTATGCCAAATCCGTTATGCCAAATCAAATTAGGTATAATACAATTATGCGAAAACAAGGGATCCCGTGACTCAGTCTGTCTGTCTGTCTGTCTGTCACAGCTGGATATCTCGAGAACTACTAATGGTATCAACTTGAAATTTGGAATAGTTTTAGATGACATTTGCCCAACTATTTTGCAAATAAGAAAGAAATAATAAAATTAATATTTTTTTTTACAACAGGGACTGAAAAGGGGTCTTAAAAATTTTAAGTGAGGTGATTAGGGCATGTGGGGTATCATATGAAAGAGCGCTGTTTGCACATTTTAAAACAATTTTTTCTTTTTTCTTAGGCCGCATAGTTTTCGACTTATGATGAAAAATGTAAAAAAAAATACCGTTCCCCCCTTATCTCCGAAGTTTGCAAAGAGAAAAATCTGAAATAATTCTATGTGATAGTAGTTTATGTAAAGATTACAGAAAAAATAAAACGATGTCTCAATATAACACACTTTTTTAGAAATTCAAAAAACAAACATATTTTTTTTAGTTTCACTACCAGTCAACAGATGGCGCTGTCCTAAGCATGCTAACTTAAGGGCAAAAAGTAGTTCCACTATGGGTCAAGAGATGGCGCAACCTAACACTACAATAATAAATTGGTGGCTGGTTCAAATATAATGAAAGTCCATTCGCTCAGATAGTGTCGCCCTTTTATCGCGCCGCCTTTGCACGTGCCGCTTCTTGTCAAAGGATGCCGCCGCATAAACAAAGGATACCGCGTGCGGCGTACACCCGCAAGTCAATTTGGATTTTGGCAGTTTACATAGAAATGTCTTAGTGACAGGTTGTGTTTGCTACTGGTATTCCAGTCTCTGAACACAAGTGCTTACGGGTGTACCGACACTATCTAAGCGAATGGGCTTTACCTACTATTTGCCGTACGAATAAACGAAGAATAAGTTCCTACTTAGTAATATAATAATAACGAGGAGCTCGGTGGCGCAGTGGTTTAGCGCCTGGACCAGCGATTGCGGAGGTTAAGCAACGTTCGCAAGGTTCGGTCATGGGATGGGTGACCAAAAATTTATTATCTCGAGCTCCTCCGTGCATCGGAAGGCACGTTAAGCCGTTGGTCCCAGCTGCATTTGCAGTCGTAAACACCCACCAATCCGCATTGGGCCCGCGTGGTGGGTTATGGCCCGTCCACCTTATTCACCCATAAGGAAGGCCTGTGCCCCAGCAGTGGGGACATTAAAACGGCTGATGGACTAGTAATATAAACATTTTGCAATGTGGAGTGGCTGAAACGTTTTTCAGTCACCATAAGCAGCATTTGTAAATTAACTGTCCGCCTGTTCGCCCTTCCACCTGTCTGCCGTTTATCCTACTTTTTTAAAGACTGTCCTAAAATAACATATCCAAATATATTTATGATTGTACGGAACCCTCGGTGCGCGAGTCCGACTAGCTCTTGACCGGTTTTTTCTGTAACTTTTAGCTAGAATGGATCTTAAAACTTACAGAAAGAATGAAAACTGTTGGAGAGTTATTCAAATAATTTTAGATAGGTATAGGTAATATAAGATGCATGATATATGCATCTTAGATGATGTATAGCATGATCTTAGCTTTTTTTAAATATTGACGTGGTTTACGAGTAATTAAAATAAATGTATTGGCGGCGCTAGTAGTAGATATCATCAGGGCTGGATTAAATAAACGTGTAAATTACATAGCATAACATACAGGGTTATTTATAAAACACCAACAACCTCCAGGAGTGGATTACTAACATCATATATAACATTTGTTCTACGACTTTCCCGAAAACAGACAAAAAAATAACGACTTTTCATACAAACTCGATCAGCTGTTCGGAACATTTGCATGGAGAGTAAAATTTTATTTGTCAGTTTTCGGAAAAGTCGTAGAACAAAATGCTGTTGTTTATGATGCTAGTAATCTACGCCTGCGAGGTTGTTGGTGTTTTACAAATACTTAACCCTGTAAATATATCGCCAGCTTTCTCAGAAACTGACATTCAGTGTAAGTTATCTGCCGTGTAGTGATTCGAGTCTATTTTAGTTTTATCCAAGTGGAAAACTTTCAATTATCCAAGGCGTAATTTTAAGTTTCAAAATAACCAAATAATTATGATACCTATTATTATTTACATTATTTTAACTATTAATTAATTATTTAAACATTATTTGGATTTGAAACAATATAAGTTTCAACATAACCATATAATTATGATATTGGTGTGACTTTTTTTCCAACAATTTTTTTTTCATTTTGAAAATTGCAACAACTAACTACAATGCCATGCCAATCTAGGTATTAACCGAAATCAATTAAAATAGTACCTATATGAAAACATTATAATTTTTTACGTTCCGCACGCAAAAATTCGTGACTAAAACAAAACATATTAGGTAGTATTTTAAAATAATAGACTAAATTATTTCCTGAAACTTATTTATAATTCAACTCAAAGTTATTAGTAACGATAATTAATTAGGAACTAAAAACATGAGTTATGTAGTCGAACCAATTACTTTAGTTACCTAAGTTTTAATTTTTTTGTTAACCCCAAAGTAATTATGTTACCTAGAAGAACTAAATTAATTTTCAGGCATATAGTCATAATATAATTTTGCTGTAATAGTTGTTTGAAATTATCTTAGCTTATTCATTTAATAATTTTCGCAGTAGTCTACTAGAAAACAAATAGCAAGATTTGTATTATTATTCCCAAACATTTGAATTATTCACATAGTTAAATGATACAGGATGTATTATGAGGAAAGTTTCCGAAAAATAAGATAGCGTATTTTTTTTCACTTGCCGCTTTTTCAAATTGGTGTGAGCTTATTTTAACGATTTTTGTAAAAAAATAATTGTTACTTAGAGGAATTTCTTGTTTTTCTAACTACACGTAGCGTAGGAAATGTATCGGAAATAAATCAGCTGCGGCGGATAATAATTGCACCAAGTCAGTAATACAATCTATCTATTTTTTATGTTTATGCATAAGTATTAAGTATTTTAGCAAACCACTATTCCAGTTAATTGGTTTTTAAATGATAAATACCGTGTAATTTTATTGATCGAATAATTGAATAAGTATTAAACTGGCACGTTTTGCAACATTATTGAAGTATACACATCAACTTTGTCTAGGGATACAGGTATTATTTTCATACAAACGAGGTAACTTTGAAGCCTTGGTTTTCTGCCAGGGATGTACCGTGCTGTAATCTAATGATGACCATCCAGGGACTGAATGGAGTAGATTCAGATCGCTATACACACCCAACTGATCTGATCAGCATTCTAAAAGATTAATGGGTCAGAGTTCTCAGTTTGAGGATTTCCATACATTTTCATACTATTTTCGCGGTTTTTTTAAACATGTCCATTACGTTTTTAGAATGCTGGTCAGATCAGTTGGGTGTGTATAGCGATCGGAATCTCCTCCATTCACTCCCTGGATAGCCGTCATCAGATCACAGCACAGTACATTCCTGGCAGGACACCAAGGCTTCAAAGTTACCTCGTTTGTAAGAAAATAGCACCTGGTATCCCTAGACAAAGTTGATGTGTGTATATTCCAAACGATTTATGTAGTTTAAATATTGCATAATAGGTCAATCAATAATTTTAAAAACCTGCAGCTGGTACTTCTATGAATATTTAAAATCTAATGGTTTAACCACCAACCTTTTTTTAAAAAAGGAAACTACCTAATCTGCATGTTCGGTGGTATATAATTATGTGGTCTATTTTAATTCAAGGGTATAATAGAAACTTAGCTTTTATAGCACTTAGTTTGTAATTTTTGAGCTCTTTTCGCTTAATTTAATATAGCTTCTATAGACTTTGAGGAGTATTTACTTACTCCGATGTTAGACGGAAGTTTTTGACGCATGATATTGTACTAACGAAGAGCCTTTACTCTTCAATAAAACTATAGGAATACTTTGTACGATTCTATATTTTCAGTCAACTAATACAAATCCGACACACGACCAGAAGGGTCCGGACACAGCGGCGTCACTCCCTGTATGTGTGAGCTTGGCGCCAGTCTGACGGCGGCTACGTCATACGCATCACGACTTGTGATAGGGTTGGCATTAGCATCATTACATATTAATGCAACGAAATAATAAAACGAAAGTTTGATGAAATAAATTTGTACTGATTTTATATTAATTTAAATGCCCATACATTACAATTATATGGATTATAGTTTATATGATTTCTTAATTTGTAACAATAGTAGTAGAAATATATAAAATAAAATATGTATAAAAGCATTTCATTTCTACTATATTATATATATATATAGAAATGAAATGCTTTTTACGGATTACCGCTCGTACATTGGTAATATTGGTATTAGGGGCCATCCATAAATTTCGTCACACGAATTTCATGATTTTTGACCCCCTCCCCCATCCTTGTCACAGCTGGTCACATTTGCGAGGACCCCCCCCCCCTAGTGTGACGTCACAAATTTTACAATTTTACATCTAGAAATAATTATTTAATTAAAACAGCAGTTCAAAAATTTGTTTTATTTCAATTTAAATGATTTTGAAATGTGACGTCACAAAATTTAGGACCCCTCCCACCCTTGTCACACAATGTCACACTTCGTCGACCCCCTCCCTCCCCCTTGACGTGTGACGTAATTCGCTAAGTCATCGATTGCGAACACCTACTCGGAAAGCATTCTACTATTTTCCAAAAAGGAGTAGAAAGTCCTTCTTTAATCTCATACTAAAAAGATTAAAGAAAATTTGTACAAAAATCTATACTCCACCATATTATTTAACCTAATTTAATAAAAATTCAAAAATGCAAAAATCGCGGAAATGGTGCGTCTGAGCCAAAAAATAAAGTTTTTTCCACTCCCTTAAGAACACCGGAGGTAGATGAGAGATATTAAATGAAATGTCAAAATACGGTCAAGTGCGAGTTTTTAATATTTTTACTATACAAAAGTACAAAACGTCATTCTGTGTAATATAGATATGTAGTTCGGGGTGGTTGTATGGAGTGTCCGGGGTGAAAGGCAGGACGCCATAATTATTGTAGCTATTTTAATTCAATAACATTTTAAGTATCTATTTATTTTATTTTTCTGTGGTATAAAGCACTATGTCACTTGGAAGAAAGTGCATTACCACATCACCCCTCAATGTACAATATAGGTACTATTAATTTCCTCACATTTCTTGAGAAAAGCAATAATATGACCTGTATTATATTGTACAGAAAGGAAATTACATTGCCTGAATGATGAATGATGTGCGTCGAGCCGCATGCAAGGGCTTTACCCTTGCATGCGGCTCGACACATATCACTTTAGTTTGTCGTACTTGCCTGTAATGTATGTACTATTGCGCGGTGCGAGCGAACTAGGCAAACCTGATAGCGCGTGCCTCCGCGGAAGAGATTCCTCGCCCCGATGGTGTCGCGGCACCCCTCGATCGCCCGGCGCACTCACACATAGCCGCGAGCAATTTTACAGCACTCATGCGCAAGTGACGCTTCTTTTCACGTTAGTGTATATTTTCTTTGGTCCGGAGCCGAAGCAAGAAGCCTCGACAAAAGAAACACGGACGGGAACGGCTGTTTTTCATTCGAAACATAAACTATTATTTCTTAATGAATTTTGACCATAAAGCTACTGAAAAGGCCGAATATGTTGTCACTACACCACAATATCTATATTGCACCTTACCTCTAATTTTCTTTATAAGGCCTGGTTTACATTAGTCAAGTAGACGACCGAGTCGAGTAGCGAGTAGAAATACATTGCTTGGCATGTTCGTCGATTTTAAAAGAACGTCAAACACACCACGTTATGAACTTATACTCTCCTAAAGCACTCTACTAAAGACTAAGATAATGTAAACCAGCCTTTAGATCTAGTATGAAACACTGAATGACTGTTATATCTCGTAAGTACTTTTTTTATTCGGTCGTTCTTTTAATTTTGTAAACTTGAGCTACCACACTTGCGACGCAACGCCTACGTTTAGACACTCACGTAAATTATTTGCTGTCTAGTGTTTGCAAGTTTTTGTGTGCTCGCAAAAAGTTGCCTTTGTTAGTTTATTGACCATTGCATTTAGGCAAGTCACACGTAAGTTGCCATGCAATTTATAAAGAAGTTTATAGTAGCATGAAACGTTCTGAAAACTATTTTTAACATCTTAGGTATTTTTATTATCTAAGTTTCTTTTTTTCTAGCTTATTTAGGTACCAAGAATTTCAATTTGATAACCTGAGATTTTAAAGCAAATTTTTCTTTCTTTTTGTTTTTAGTAGGTACAACCTACCTACTTAAATAGGTACCACTGGGAATATAATCTCTAAGTACCTAAAGTACTTAATATATAAATTTTGATTAAATAAGGTAGTTATTCGTTAGTTGAAAAACTTATACCTAATTATGTTAAATATTATGGTTATTTAGGCACTTACCTATTTATAGCATGGTTTTTTTTTACAAACTGTTGTGTCTGTCTACCAATACACTTGATGATTGTCAAATATACATTTTGACCATTCAAGGAGAATTATTTATCACATATTAAAGAACAATAGACGCCAATTACGAATAACAATGCAATTTTGGGCACTTTAAATGGTCACAATGAGTGAAATTCGTAAGTGCAAAGTTCGAATCTTTTGTTACCACACATAGAAACAAAGAGAAAAATGATAAACATATTTTGGGTCAAATCGTCTTCGCTTTTATGACTCATTTTATTAGCTAGTTTTACGTAAAATCAACATTTTTTTGGCCAATTAAGGTGGCCAAAAATCAACATGAAAGGTAAATAGTCTTAGCCACGATCCAAAGTTACACAATGTGACTTATTGCTGGAAGTTTATTTGCATGTAAGTAATGGATCGTGCGTTTAGGTGTTGGGATGTAATGTGTTACTCATTATTCATTCCATCCATTCATCGTTATTGATTCGTTCATGTTAAATAGTTAAAGAGTTTCGAAACTCGTGTTGTGGCATATACGTACCTACTACTCTCAAAACTTTTACTATGGGACCAACTCTGAAATTGCGAAAAAATATCAGCTAATTTTGATTTACCTTTGTATGAAACAACAGATTGATGGTCCCTATCTACTATATTCGGCTTTACGGGTTTTTTGACTCGTTTATTTTTTATTAGTCTGTCTCACTCTCAAGGGATGTGTTAGAACAACAACATGCAAGCCTAGCAAAAGAATAGAGTTGTAACCATTATTATTATACCCATGCTAGAGATAATAATGCGAGGATTGTCCGCTGGTTTCTCTCTATGCCGGCCGCCCTGAAAGTTTTGGAAATTTTGTCCTGCCCCTCTTAGACTAGGAGGCCATAACACATTTGGTAATGATCGCGTAAATGGCTGACTCTTGCTTCACAGGATGGAGAGGCACTCTCTGATGCTAAATATGTATGTCTGTTTGCGTGAAGTGGTTGCGTTCTTTTATATGCAGGCTGAAGAAAGGCTATAATTTTTTTGAAAATAAATTATAGCCCATATTACTCGTTGATAATGTAGCTTTCTATAGGTGAAAAATTTTTCAAAATCGGATCAGTACTTTTTGAGTTTATACATTACAAACAAACAAAAAGTTAATCGCTTATACCTACGAAACGCAACCAAATTTTGGTCAGTCCTTACACAGTTCACGTGAGTACAACTAGTACTTACTTGCTGTACTATTGTCAGCCATTTATCTCATCATTATTTTTTTGGTAAAGATAACACATTTTTCAGCCTGCATATAAAAAGAACGCAACCACTTCAGGCAAACAGACTGACATATTTAACATCAGAGAGTGCCTCTCCATCCTGTGAATCAAGAGTCAGCCACTTACGCGATCGTTACCAAATTTGTTATGACCTCCTTATATATCTCTTAGGGTTGCCAGATCGGAAGTCCAAAATATCTGGAAAAAATTGAAAATGTCGGGATCTTGCAGTTGTTGTCGGGAGAAATTATTGTTTAAAATAAAAATGTAATCCGTGAAAATTATTGCTTTCTAGAGAACTTTCGGAACAGCTGATTTTCCGGGAGATTTTTAGATTTTTCGGGAGTCGGGAGATCATTTAAAATTCCGGGAGAATCCAGGCGAATCCTGACCATCTGGCAACCCTACCCTCTCTCCGGACGGAAAAGGTTTTGCGGAGTTTATAAAACAAAACAAACTTCATCCTATCTGCCGCACGATACCCACTGCCTTAGAGAAGTTTGAATGCTTTAGATTATAGCCCCCCCCCCGAGGTTAAACGTAATAAAAACAGCCGATTTGGGTAAACGAACTGCAATCGCACCTAAGTAATATTTTTTGCGAAAGACATTGATAAAAAGTAAACGTTTCAGTCTATTTTCAGTCAAAAAAGTATTGAATTACTGCTATAGATTTTTAACGTGTATCCAAGTAATTTAATTAGTCGAACTATTGTCATTCATTTGAAAGTTTTTGTTGAACAGGGAAAAATCTTTACTGATACAGTTTCGGTGACAGATATCTCTATCTTACCTATAGCAATTTTGTTAATATTCAAACTATTAGTGGCTGTAGACTTCGCGTTACTGACATTTTTGAACATTTTTAGAAATGGCTGAAATATAATTTACCCCATATCTCCACCATTTTGAAAAATTTCGAAATATTAAATCGATAATTAACTTAATTATAGAACCTTCTCACAAAATTTCAAGAGAATCGGTTGATAAATACGACTTGTAGAGGAGAACAAACGGACAGCCGGACATACGAAAGTATTTTTTCCCAAGTTGGGCTCGGCATATTCTATGATAATGCGGTCTGACTACCTTCTCATTTTTTGTACTATTCTCTTAGTATACTGCCCTAATTTGAACCTTGAGATAATTCTTGTCTCGAGCATGTCGAAATTTTACTTACTTGAAAGTGTGCTGACGCCAGGTGTTCCACTTCCTGGCGCTGGGAGTAGGTGCTGACTCATGTACACCCTAAACATTATCATATTGAACGATGGGCCTGGAGATATCTCTTGCAGGTATTTTGTGTCTAGCTCTGTAACTATTATTGTCTAACCATAGACTGTGATACACAGATACCCGTGATACAAGTGATAAGGGTCAATGACCATTTAACCGTTTTGCCATCGTAATAAAAATCAAAATTTTGCATAATATGTATGATACTAGACATTTTTATTGGTATTTATGAAGCAATTTGTAGATAATATAGCAACTAAGCAAGCTGTCCCGTCCGGTCGGATAGTAAACGAGACGAGACAATTAAAAACAGATGTAAGCACAATGTCAACCATACCATCTGCATAATAACGGGTAATATGAGATCCTGTCAAGGCAACAATTTACGTAGTAATCGAAATGTCGAAGTGATAAAAAATTTTCTTCTATTTCTACAAAGCGAATATTTATCATGAAATTCAATGTCAATTGAAGTGATCGAATCTTCTTCTATTACAAAGGGAAAGTATCTGAAGATTTTGTTAATATCTTTTTCATCAACCGTCTTCCGTATTCCAATAAAATTTATTTGAAGGGTAAGTACAAGAGCAAAATGATTGATGAAAACAAATGATGATGATGAATGATCATTGTCAATTTTACCTTATTTCGCGAAAATTAGATTCTTTAAGTTACAATCTATTAGATCTTCATCGATATTCATCATTTTTTGCAGTTTTTCACCGTTATTTTAAATGGCATTCATCGTTTCTGTCTCTCTTAAAAGCTAATAACTTGGTGATGGAAAGCGTTTTTTGTTTAGGTTTTTTGCGTGTATTCTAATGAAAACTATTTGTGATGGACTTTCAAATGATACCCATACAAAAATAAAACCGGTCAAGAGCGAGTCGGACTCGCGCACCGAGGGTTTCGTACAATCATAAATATATTTGGAAATGTTACTTTAGTACAGTCTTTAAAAAGTAGGATAAACGGCAGACAGGTGGAAGGGCGAACAGGCGGACAGTTAATTTACAAATGCTGCTTATGGTGACTGAAAAACGTTTCAGCCACTCCACATTGCAAACTGTTTATATTACTAAGTAGGAACTTATTCTTCGTTTATTCGTACGGAAAATAGTAGGTAATTATATTAGAACCAGCCACCAATTATTATTGTAGTATTAGGTTGCGCCATCTCTTGACCGATAGTGGAACTATTTTATTTTCTTAGGTCAGCATTCTTAGGTCAGCGCCATCTGTTGACTGGTAGTGAAACTAAAGAATTTTTGTTTGTTTTTTGAATTTCTAATAATGTGTGTTATATTGAGACATCGTTTTATTTTTCCTGTAATCTTTACATAAACTACTATCACATAGAATTATTTCAGATTTTTCTCTTTGCAAACTTCGGAGATAAGGGGGGGGGGGGGGGAATGGTATTTTTTTTACATTTTTCATCATAAGTCGAAAACTATGCGGCCTAAGAAAAAAGAAAAAAATGTTTTAAAATGTGCAACTTCTTCTCTCACTTCAAATTTTTAAGACCCTATTTCTGTCCCTGTTGTAAAAAAATGTTTTTTTATTTCTTTCTTATTTGCAAAATAGTTGGGCAAACGTCAGACAGACAGACAGACAGACAGATAGACAGACAGACAGACTGAGTCACACCATAAGGGTTCCTTTTTTACCATTTTGGTACGGAACCCTAAAAAAGTACCCTTCATTTGGAATCGACGCTGATTGAATTTTCTTCCATACATCTCTATCACTGGTACCGTCTCAACAAAGGTCAGAATTCACCTACTTCTAGCCATGACATTTTTTATGCAATCCCATCATCTCTTCTTTGATGGCCCTCCATAAACCATACTAGGTCTATGTCTATGCTCAAAGTCTTCTGTAACTTTTCAGTGACTGGCATCGCTGATGATTTAAAACTTGAAGCGGTTATTACTAATAACCACTTATTATTAGTACCCGTTAATTAAGACCTTGGAGGACCTGAACACAATGCTCGAAGATCTCCGTAGTGCTTCCCAAAGAGTGGGTCTTAAAATGAATATGGATAAGACGAAAATCATGTCAAATGCCCATGTTGTGCCCGTTCCAGTTCATGTTGGGAACACTACACTTGAAGTTGTTGACCATTATGTATACCTAGGACAGGCAGTCCAGTTAGGTAGGTACAACTTTGAGAAGGAGATCTCTCGTCGAATCCAACTCGGATGGGCAGCATTCGGGAAGCTCCGAAAAATCTTCGTGTCCGATTTACCTCAGTGTCTCAAGACGAAAGTCTATGACCAGTGTGTGTTGCCAGTGATGACTTACGGCAGTGAAACGTGGTCGCTAACTGCGGGTCTCATAAAGAGGCTCAAGGTCACCCAGCGTGCAATGGAGAGAGCCATGCTCGGCGTTTCCCTGCGTGATCGAATTAGAAAAGAGGAGATCCGCAGGCGAACTAAAGTAAACGACATCGCTCGAAGGATTGCTCAGCTAAAGTGGCAGTGGACTGGACACATAGCGAGAAGAACCGATGGCCGTTGGGGCGGAAAGGTTCTTGAATGGCGACCGCGCACCGGACGACGCTCCTTGGGTAGGCCCACGACAAGGTGGACCGACGATCTGGTGAAGGTTGCCGGAAGCCACTGGATGTGGGAAGCGCAGGACCGATCGTCGTGGAAATCCTTGGGGGAGGCCTATACCCAGCAGTGGGTGTCGTGCGGCTGATATGATGATGATGATTTAAGGTAAGTATTACTGTGTTTAAAATCGGAATAATTTTATTGCTAGTCTGGAAAACAAAATAAAATAGACTTTGAATAGTAAATACCTAGATGCATTACATTATGCAGAAAAACGAGCAAAAATATTCTAATTAGACTATTTAGTTAATATTTGCGCATAAAATTATTTGGCTAGACGGTTTGAACGCCATTGCATATTCATTATCATAGATAAAAAAAACTCGTTAGCAAACATGTAAGGAATTCCAGAGTCTAATCAGTTTTATTGTTGAGTTTTATTACGAGCGCAATGCTGATTGCGTAGCGCCGATTGTGTGATATCATCCATTAGAGCTCGAGTTATTGTGATGGTTGGTAATCTGTACAATCAAGACTAGACCGGACGATGGATTTGCAATGACTTTACAGATTTCAAGTGGATTTTCGAATCATGGATTAAAACCTAGGGCAAGGCTGGCCATTTGAACAAATTCATATGTGAGCAAATATTTTTAGACTGTGCCGGCGCTAGGCCACAACTTTTAGGTTTCTATCAGATGGAAGCGATGTCACAGCAGCGTGCTGGCTAGCCGGCCAACTGCTGGCGGACAAATTCAAATGCCTTGGCAGTCCACTTTGAAGCCCGCGTGCCTGGGTTGGCCGACCTTGAGCTTAGGGGTTTGCCAATGAAATCCTAGGGGATCGCGATAAATGTATGGAAGAGATGATATTTTTTCCCGATTTCAGGGTAGGTTCCTTAGAAAAATGAAAATTTTGCTAAAGAGTCCATTTTGCTACCAGGCGGACATTTCTGCGAAAGAGAAATTTCGCTAAATGGTTATTTTGCGAAAGGGACATTTTGCAACTAGGAAATATTTTGCGAAAGGGCCATTTTACGAAAGGGACACTCTGCGACGAAAGGCTATGTCATAGCGGAAAATCAACAAGTTGCTACACTCTACTATTAAAAAACTACTTACTTACACAATTTGCAAGAAAGTGGTTCGCTGGCAGTCATCAGGTAAACTAATTAAAAAAGGGGTTCGTGAAGCTAAAAGTTTGAGTAGCCCTGGATTAACCCTAGATTGGTTACCTTCGTCGAATCGACGACGACGCGGTTTCGGAAAAATATAATTGTGCGTGGTTACGCAGACTTTCCGGCTCCTTTAATTTGAATCTTTACCCTTATGTCGCGATGGATATTAATGTAATAACGTGACATTAATTGTACACAGTTGTCAGAACTATTTTATTGTAGGAATAGGAACTGATTTAGTATAAAAAGTAGCAAATAAAATTAACCCTATTGTAAAGTGAACATACTGTACATTCTATAATAATCAGTTCCCATTAGTGACTATGTCCATTTTAACTCTATAGACTACCTGATAAACGTTTAATATAGGCATTCAAATGCGGAGTGGTTCAAAGTCACGGTCATTAGTTTAGTAAAATACTGCAATTAGTTTAAACCTTAACTTATCGAATCGATTTAATGATTGTTGAAAAACTATTGTAAATGATAAAGGTACGATATGATAGAATATTTATTCAAATTGAAAAAAAAGCGAATGTAACGCTATCTTACTTAAAATTATTCTGTTTATTTGAAGAAATATAATATTATTTAGATTTTAACTAGCACAATCAAATAATATGAAATGACCTTTATAATTATGTATTAGAAGAAATAAGGATGAGCTCAGTAGATAGTTGAAATTAGTAATTTAATCCTACTTATATTGTAAATGCGAAATTTTGTGTGTACGTGTGTGTGTACTTCACGCCTAAATGGCTGGACGAATTTGGATTAAATTTGGCACACAGATAGTTTATAAACTGGATTAAAAAAAAGATACTTTTTATTCTGGTTAAAGGTGCCTTACGCGGATGAAGTCACAGACGGCCGCTGCTGTATTAATCATATTTAACCTATGGTGCGTTTAAACCAGAGATTCCTAAAGTGGTCTATATCCCCCTTGGGGCCGAAATCGGCTTCCCAGGGGTCGACATAAATGAATAATTATTAAAATTTAATTACACTTCATATTTGAAAGGAATTTCAAAGTAATTTTGCTATGGGGGTTGCGGTTCATTTTGGAAAAGGGATCTCTTGCCTAAAATAGTTTGGGAATCCCTTAAACCGTGTGTTTAAAACTAATTTGCCAACCGCTCCAATTTTTTATATTATTTAAATTTAATTTATTGATATCGTACAAGATTAAGATTAATGCAGCAACTTAATCGCGAGATTATGGTAAATAACATTTTAAAATAAGTTATGTCATCGGTAAACTGAATTAATAGTGACCCTGACACCTGACTTTAATCCGTTAAGGCTCTGTCACAACAGTTGTTAACAGGTTTTTGGTGTTTTTTTAAACAAGTCCGAGTCATAGCGGTACTTACCGGAGCGATAAACCGATTAGCTGAACCGATTTCAAAATTGAAAAAATGGGACCAATCTGGAAGGATAGGATATTCCTTGGAATGAAAAAAAAAATAACATTTAAAAAAATACAAGGGAATGGGGAAGGCAACTGTCAAAATGGCGCTGCGTACTCTTGTTCCACGAGAACTATGAAAACAAAGGTCTTTTACTTAAAAAAAATCGTTTTTTAGCTTTAAAATGATTAAATTATGTGAATTAGGATTAAAAAATGTTGGCATTTACGAATTTCCGAAAAATCTGAATAAAGAAAAAAATTATAAAATCTGTAAGAATAAAAACGTTTTAATTTGGCTTTCAATTCCGGCATTTGCATTGTAGAATATTCTTTTATATCCATTTTGGGTCAATAGGTCTTTTTCGGTAAAAAAATACTACAGAATAAATACCTATTTTCCCATACATTTGTTCTGAACGTCTACTGTCTTAGGAACAAGCGTACGCAGCGACATCTACAATTAACTTTGCGTTGCCAACTCCATTGATAACCTCCTCCAATTTTTTTGAAGTTAATGAGGGCTTTTCAAAGTGACATTTAAAAAATAAAAATAGTAACTATTTGCCTCACTAGATGGCGTTGATGGAAAGAGAAGTGTCAAAATTGGCTTTTAAAAATAAACGGCCTGTACCAAAGAGGCAAGTAAGCGTTCGCTGCCTGACATCTGCCCAAAGAAAAATTTTTTAGAGTTACATTAAATCTGCCTGCCTACCTGAGTACTCTTCAAAGCTTAGTAGAAAAAATATCACATTGACACAGTATACATTTTTATCGACGCCATCTATCGAGCCTGCAGTTTTACGTCATTGTGAAAAAAAAGCCCTAGTGGGAGTGGGTACAGTGGTTGCCGCGATTAAATAAATTTTTCAAATCGCTCGACGATTATGCGATTGCCCGTTACTGAAACCAGCTACTCGACATAACAGAACTAGTACAAATTAATTGATAGTGACTAGCTTTGCTGCAATTTGAAACTGATTTTGTCAGTGCAGGAACCTGAAAACTTGTCGATCATCGAAACTCGCAACTCTTAGAGCATCGCCGGAAGCCGCGATGCTCTCAGTCGCAACTAGAGTTGCTATATCTGCGCAGTTTCTTTAAGTTTCTTTATGTGTAAGCAAACAGCTAGTTGCGAGTTGCCTGTTGTTGCAATTGAGAACTCAAAGTTGCTGTGTCTGTGGAGCACCTAAGTAGACGTATTTAGGGTTCAGTACACAAGGGACCAAACTGTATTGTTGTCTTTTATTTTGGTCGTTATTAGTGTTAGGTGTTAGCCTTAAATGTTTCGTTCCTAATTTTATATTTTAGTGAGCAATAAATTGTAACAATTATGTATGCAGTAAACGTCCTTCCATTCAACATATTAAATGTGACGCGGAACTAATATGATGTCATAGTGACATTATGATATATTATCTTATAATGGACACTAGAAATAGTCCGCAGTTTTATATATTTTTTTAATAAATATAAAATCAAAGATAAAACAAAATTGAGATTTTAGTTTTTTAAATAGAACTTTATTTTTTTTAAACATAATATAATACAACTGGGATTCAAACCCAGAATAGACTCAGACGCATCATACAATACGCACCATGTTCCACCCATGCTCCATCATGTACAGGAGGTTTTTTTTTAACTTTGTGATGTGACTTAGACCGTTAAACTGAACAACTATGTCGCAAAAAATAACCAGCTGTTTCATAGAAAATGTCTACTCGACCAAAATGTTTGGAACAGCTAATTATTTTTTTGCTCTGATTGAGTTGGTATCATAGACAAAGTTGTTGAGGATATAAGCCACACCACAAAATTTGTCGGATATTTTCGATTTCATCCTGTAGATTACAGAATAATTACGGACGTCGTTGTACGTTTGCTTGAATGTTTTAAATATTTAGTACCATTTAAATTTTTAAATGTCTATATTTAAAAAATCACAGCTCACTATACAAAAATACATATTAAAGATCTTAATTTGGGTACTTATTACTCTGATGTCCATTTTTCAGCTATCTGTACTTTTTCATATATTCTTGGTATTTTATGTCGTCAACTCATCCGAGTTAAGAATAGATTTGCGATGTCATTAGAATTTAATTAAAAATATATTAATGGGATGAGTTAAGAACACGATTTGGGATGAATAAAGAAAAGGTAACGCGAGTGCAATGCGATGTCATGGGATGAATACGGAACTGGGTGCCTTTTAGGATTAACCTACGCCAGCGACAAAAAAGCGCCGCGATTGTCGCCGCGATTATCGCAGCTACAAAAAGTAGTTCGTAAGCGGATACGCTAATTAAACTAATTACCCATCCATGTAACACCACAGGGCAGTGGTGTTACATGGATGGGTGATTTCTAGAAAAACTATGTAAACATTATAAACATACTTAAAACTTTTTACTTTATAAAAAATGCAGTCATTGAATCTTATACACAATCCGAATTCGACTTTTATTTCTGGGTTTTCCAGTTGAATGAAAAATGATCCCACACGCATTTCTAGTGATATATTTTTTGTAAACCAATGTAGAAGTTTTTTTGGAAAACTTTGGTGATAAACATAAATCGGAATGATTTTTATATATTCTAGCAATGTCGAGTTATCAAGAAATACCTTGAGTATTTAATACTAACCTAAATAAATTCTAAAAACACGCCGGTAGTATTTGCAAAGGAGAAAAAAAACATATTTTACTAAAAAAACTGAAAATTAAAAGTTTTTATTTTTAATACAAAAGTTCGTGAATCATCGGTCAAAGACCTTACGTTGAGGTTAAAAAAAAAGTTATTACCTCTCGTAAACTACTTACGCATTCTAAATAAATACTTGCCAAAACGATTGCAAATTGAAATTCTGTTTTGAAACGTTGAGATAATATTTAAATAAACATTTATTCGGCCATTGGGCTCTTGTCCAAGTGGGTATTTTATTAATGATCTTCGTGATCGAATCCATGGCTTCCATGTCACAGTATACATAATACACTCGACGCCAGAAAAATCGCACCTCTTCTAAAATAAGTTTAGACTTGGCCACCTGCTATTGCTAGCTAAGGTTTTATTGTGTAAATGTTAATATCAGTTGAAAGTTCATTTAATGAGCTTTCAATTAATAATTCTTTGATTTAATTAACATAACCGTTACCATAATTAAAATTCAGGAAATGCGGGTTAATTCGCTATCGAGATGATGAGAAAACACACTTCAACAGTTCAATTAAAAACAAGGAATACCCCAGATGGATACTTATTGCCCATGAAGTTGCTCAAATATTGCAAAAACTGAATCTCAGTAGGTAATTGACTCCGTTCGTCGAGTATTCCAATTTCTAGAGACTGCTGGCTGGCTATGTCCGAAGGAGAAGAAGTACCTATATAACAACACTTACCATTAAATTAGATAGGATTAAATTAACTTTGAAGAAAGCTTTGAAAAGGTGCGATTTTTCTGACGCCGAGTGTAATACACCATGTTCTGTCGTCGTCGTAAAAAAGTCACATCTGATAAGCGATAGACTTCGCCAGGTACAAAAAGCGAAAATTTCCGTCAATCTCATACAGATTTATGTGGCGAAGTTCGATATCGCTCTACAAATGTCACTTTGACCGTGCTTGTTGATGACTATTTTTTTCAATAAAGAAGAAAGAAAATTGTAAAAGCTAGACCCACTTTAACAAAAAACGCTGTACCTACGTATACCTACGACACTAGGTGTGTATAGTATAGGTAATTTCGTATTGTGTGCTGATTCTAATTTTTAGAAATATTTGCTCTTTGCACTTTATCAAAATCACAACCTGTCACAATCCTTAGTAAAGTAATAAAAAGTTTATTAGATTTTATTGAAGTTTTTAAAAACCATTTTAATAATATCGCTGAAAAAGCGTAAATAAATATTAGCACGAATAAGTTTATTAAATGCTTGTAACTTTTTAAGTGTGATTTTAGCGAACGTTGCACTAACTCTATTGTAAGGGGTATCAATAAATAAGGCTAATAGACTTAACAAATTCTTGGGGTTAACAATCACTATCACAGTCATTGTGTAACGCGCACGCGCATACCGTTTGCGTTGCGTCATTTTACGTCATCATGACGTCACGAGATACATTTGTCATTTTATTAATAGCCCTACGACCTACTGTTTGTTTTCGATATACAATCGAATCTAAATTAGGCATTACGTCACTAAACTTACCTATAAGATAAGGATAATTTGTTAGATATGATTTTAACGGACCTATAGCGTGTTAATCATTAAACAGGGTGTTTCATAATAAAATGGAAAACTACAAAGTGACAACCCTAGATGCGAATAGACTATTGTTTTCGGTAATCAATCCCATTAATAGACAAAAGCAAAACACAATAACTAAAATTTAGGTCTAGAATTGCCACTATGCAGTTTATAACGAAAAGAAACATTTTCAAAAAAGTGGTGGTTTTCATTTTTAGGGGTTATAAAAAAATCCGGGGTTTTTTTGTAATACCTAAGTAAGTCTTCGCGGTAAGTTGATAATAAATTTGTATTTATTTCTATGCAACGGTTGGCGGGCGGGCGGCTGCGCCCATGCTGCGCCCTTGCGCTTGCCTCGTACTACAAAAGCTCAATGCGTGCGTATAAAGCGACGCCCCTGAAATAGATCGCGATAATTAAGCGACAGTCGCTACTCCGAAACGTTTTCATAGTCTTATCAACTCTTGGTGAAAAGCCCTACCACCAAGCAAACCCCAGTACAAAACTCACCACACACAACTCTAAGAATCGAATCCGGGATGCCTACCTTTTGTTTATTTAGAGATTTAGTTGAAACACTAGACTAAAAAGGCAAACTCTCTCTATTTTGTGCTTTTACTAGAGATGTTACGAATATTCCCATATGCGAATGGTTCGCATCGTTTTAAACATTCGCATCGACATTCGCATTCGCATCAATCAATGCAAATGTTATGCGAATGCGAATGTGTGCATAAATTCATTAATTCGACCAATAAAAAGCGTTTATTTCACGCGGGTAGTTTGTGATTGTGATTGCGTGTTGATGTGGTCACTCTGTTGCTTGGTTTGTAGATTGTTTTGTTTTAGTTGCCAGTCTGCTGTAAGTCCTCTTTTGGTAAACAAATAATTCATTGTGTTTTAAAGGATTTAGTGATAGTTTTTCATTATGATAACACCGGGAAAAAAAGTAACTTCGACTAAGTATTACAATAATATTAAAGTGTACATGTGCATTAAAGAAGCATGCAAATTTTCACAAATTTAATTTACTAGTGAATGTCATAAATTATATTTATATTATTACTAGCTTCCGCCCGCGACTTCGTCCGCGTGGATATTCGAGTTACTCCTAAGGGTGGTCCCCTTAGGAGTAACTCGAATATCCACGCGGACGCAGTACCAGGATAAATAGTATTCTAAGTTTTAATTCCATCAAAATCCTATTAGACATTTTTACGTGATTATTCAGGTCCCCACCAAGCGAGCAGCCGAGAAAAAATCAGCTGTTTCATACAAAAATTAATATAACGAAAATATCAAAATGTATGAAACAGTTGATTTTTTGCTATTTCTGAGTTGGTCCCATATTAAAAGTTGTTCAGTTTGATAGTGCCTATTTACCATATTCGGAATTAGAGTGTTTTTTTAACACGTTGCTTGTAGACAGAGTCTTAATAATCCGTATGTAAACTTGAAGACATTTGCAGACCAGTCGCATATTTTTTTATGAGTTAGTCAACATCAACAGTGCAGTTTTAATGTGTTTGCACACATTATACTTCAAAGCCTAGTTTGCACAAGCTACATTACCCACATTCAAACATTGTTGCCCGAATACGAATAAAATTCATCTCAATTCTGACGAAAAGACGATATATTGCATTTCGATAAAAATTAAAGTTAGTACCTACTAATCTAACTTTTGACGGATCTATCTCATATTATTACGCATTATGATGGGTAATTGCAGATTTTCTGTTTTATTTTACATATTTGACCATGTGTTCCTTAGAGAAAGTTGTTCAGTTTCATAGACTGAACACATCCTTTCAAATTTGGATGGTGGATACAAAATTACCTTGTATATAAAAATGAATCCATATTTCCCTTGGTCACGCCATGAGGCGTGAACGGCTGGACCGATTTTGGTAATTCTTTTTTTGTTGTGTTTGTTATTATCAGGAGAAGGTTCTTATGAAAAAAAAATTAAGGAAATTGCGCAGAAAATTTGAAAATTTAATAATACTTAACCACCATATAAAATTATTTAGGACAAATAAACGTTTTTAATGTTACTTACCATATAACGTTTGACATAGAATTGACAGAATGGGTGCTGCAAATATCGTGAAAGAGGATGTAAAAAAACTTTAATACCGGGTTGGGACCGGGATGGCACCGGGTTTTTTTATGAATTATACCAATTCGAATTCAATATTCATAACTAAGACAGGACCGTCTGTTGGCTCAGCTACTATCTTATAAGCGCCGTATAAGACTATAGCAACTAAAGGTAAACAAACGCGCCGACTCCCAATCTATCAAGCTAAGTGGCGCCTTCGCAAATCGCACAAATATTTGCAGATATCGTTCTTTACAAGGTTTGTAGCTTGATAACGTAACACTCGCGATTTTTGCGATCTTGATAATCCTAAGATATCTTACCCTCTTATTCATAAACCTCAACATTATCATGTCATTTGAATGTTATTTTTATAAAAAAATATATATAAAATTAAAAAGTAACGAAACACTTTACAACTAAGTATGAAAAAAGCATAAAGTACCTTAGAAGTAAGGTACGTATTATGAATAAAATAACATCCGTTTGCCTTTTCCTACAATGTTAATTGCAATTCCACACACAGTTCACAGAAATTCTAAGGACAATTCGTAAGTTTATTGCAAACGGATAGAGTAATAATTATTATTCATTTTCAACCTTTCGAAGTTTTTTTTTATTTAAAGTTATACAAAATATACATAGGTCTAAATTCAATTAAAAAAAAATGTGTCTGGTTAGGTCTGCAAAGCTCGGGCATCGGATGAATGACCATTTAATACTTATCTTGAACTTCTCCGTGTTTTAGAAACTTTCAGCGTAGGTGTAATAAGAAATATCTTTGTTACACTTGAAAATAATAATAAATAACAGTGTTATTTATTAGTAATATGGGTTGGTGTTATTACAACACCAACCCATATTATTTTTCCAGAAACACCTAAGCTACGTCAGAAATAAATAACCTCGTATTGTTAACCAGACGAATCTGGTAGAACCGAAACAAAAGTTATGATCTGGGAGGATTCCTGGCCCACTGAACCAGTTTTGCAATAAAACAAACGACCCTACTATAAAATACCATAGGGCTGCCACTTGCAGGTACTTATACAAGGTGTTTGGTAAAAGCCTTATAAGCCAAATATGGTAGATAGGGACCATCAAACTGAAGAATTTTTACTATGGGACCAACTCTGAAATCGCGAAAAAAAAAACAGCTATTCCATACAAAAATTATTGACGAAAATATCAAAATGTATGAAATAGCTGATTTTTTTTTCCGCGATTTCAGTGTTGGTCCCTTAGTAAAAGTTGTTTAGTTTGATGGTCCCTATCTACCATATTCGGCTTTATAAGGTGTGTTTTTTGTTGTTTATAAGGTGTGTTTTACAAAGTGTTTTACCAAACACTTTACTTTTGATTACTTAATCAATAAAATTTTAGTCTAACATAGACCATCCCTACTATTTCAAAAACTCGAAATCCTCCTACTCAAATTGGTAAAATTATATACGTTTGAACGCTACGCTTACATTTTTAAAGCTTAATTATGAGCAATAGACGATTTATGGCCGAATACTCAAACGCTAATTAACTTTGAGGGGCTCTCAAACGTCGTCCTGTCACATTAAATGTCAAAGATATGACAAAGACAGCATGCTGTTTGAGAGCCGCTCAAAGTTAAGTAGCGTTTGAGTATTCGGCCATAAATGACATAATCACAAACTTGTGTAAATCACAGACTTCGATGTTGTATCTTACGGCACGTACCTATTTTATAGTTTACTGCTTATTTTTAAACTTTCATAGGGTAGCGATGCGTTCAAACGAATAAATCCTACTAATATTATAAATGTGAAAGTTTGTGGGTTTGGATGTTTAGATGTTTGGATGTTTGTTCCTCAATCACGCAAAAACTACTGATCGGCGGGCTGATTATCTAATTAGAAACCACCTAGCGACCGGTTGCAGTTCATAGATGATAGTGATCGATTGCTACTTCTTTTTGAATTTAAAAAAACATACCAAAGAAAAGTAGCAATGTATGTGGAATGAAACCGGTCGCTAAATAGTTTCTTTTTAGATAATCAGGGTGCGGATTTGGTTGGAATTTGACACACAGATAGAAGATAGCCTAGATTAAAACTTAAAATACTTTTTAGCCCGATATTCCCACGGGAACGGGAACCACGCGCGTGAAACCGCGGGCGGCCGCTAGTATAAAATAAAATGTTGGCCAAACGCGCATTTTAAAACTACATATTTTGGGAAAAATAAATCTTAGGGAGTGTTGGTTTGCTCCAACATAATTATTTTGTAATACAAACTTAAATTCTTATAACAAAAAATTTGCATTTACAGTTACAATTTCACATTATGTGGTTTGCTCAAATAACATTGTATGTACCTACTTATTTGTATAAAACAAAAAAAAATGCGATTCCAGAATTTTACGTATATTTTTTAAACCAAGGTGACATCCCTATCTGAACAAGTAAGAGACCTGCTTTTAACATCATCACGTTTACACGTTTAGCTATTTCTGAACACAATAATATGTCAAAATAATAATAATGTGGATTCTTTTAACAATTAATATGCTTACTCTAAGGCTGCGGTCCCCATGGCGATAATATCGATATTTTCGCGATAACAGCCGGTCCGCATGCACGTTAGCGCGTTTACAATATCTAGCGTGACGTCACTCATGACGTCATTACCAGCGCCATCTTGGAATCTGCACTCACTTCTGCACTTTTTCGATGTTTTTCGTGGTTTTTTCATCATTATCTTTAGCACAATTATCTTTCTTGAAAAAAAGTTATTGGAGCAACTGCACAGTACGTTAAAGTGTATTTTGATGTAGAATTCAATACGTTTACGCTATTATTTACGCCAAAAATATGGCCCGCGATAAGCGCTTTTGATGAAATTCTAATTTTTTTTTTACAATCATCGGTGAGGTTTATACGCAATTTAATGTTTGTAGCAACTAGATAAACTCTTTAGCTTGTCGTATGATTTTTTGGTGGCTACAAGTTTACGTTTTCTATATAAAAATATGGCCCGCGCAAACCATGTTTTCCTATTACCGCCCCTTAACTAAACGGAACTTCCTTCTTTTTGAAGATGTCAAAAAATCATAAACAACATTTTCGGAATCGAAATTGAGATGACGCCTCCAGATTCAGACCACGATGACCACGATGACCAAAATGATCAACAAAAAATTGTGCAGTTATTTCTTATCACAGACACGATCACCATATTCGCAAGTTTGTTTATGAAATAACAATGTGATGAATAATAGCAGTATTTACTAATAACAATAGAGGATTTGAGACTAATGTCCATTCTGGGTCGCGGGCCCATATGAGGATTAAGGCGTGGGCTTTCCGGCTTGACACTGACCAGAACAAAGGTTACTAAAACTAAACGAGGTATGTTTTGACTGATTATCACTTCTAATGTTCTAAATATTTGGATATACTGTTTTATAAGAATTACTGCCCTGGGAAGATACGGTATTGTACTATTCTACCTACTAATCAGATTAAGCCTTCTTGCTTACCATTAAGTCTTGGATGGGTAGTAGAGTCTTTTAGGGGGTGTATACATTAATGTATGCCTTAATTATTTTGTCTGAAGTTCTAAGTTAGGCTAGAGAAGGCTTGGTTTGGTTTGGTCATGCGTATCTCTTAGAGAGGCATTACACGATCATTTAAACTGATACAGGGCTGCTATTTGTTCTATTTTTGTAAGAAATTCTAAGAATAAATCGTACAAATGGCAGTCCTGTATCAGTCTGATGTCAGTCTGAATTATGGTTACTCTATGCAAGATGCACAAAGCTCGTCAGATATGGATCATTATTTAATTTATTTCGACCAATCAAACGAAACTTGCCAGGCGTTCGTTTGATACATCGCATCGCATAGCATTAGGTCAATGAAATCCCAATTTAAAAAGCTTTTATGTATGTCAAAGTCATTAAAGTTTAAACGAATGCACACCACCTCTGCAACCTAACTACATATCAGTTTTATTTTACAATACTTGACACATTTCAATCGTGGCCGATACAAGTGGCTCATATACAAATCATGAATCGATTCATCTGCTATTATTGGTCATTTGTCAAGATGACTGACATTGTAGTGATGATAGGAAGTCGTTACATTACTAATCGATGGCCTTTACCTATATTTTATGTTATTACTTATTATTTAGAAGGCCGATTTTGTTATGGGTAATAAGAATGACAATGCGTAGGAGTATAATAAATAGTGCATCACAAATACATAATAACCTCTTCACTATGCTTCGCAATTTGTAAAAGACAACTGTTTTTCACGTTAATATTACATATTGGTCTGCTGGATGCGGGACATTGCATTACCGATTTAAGGCAGTTGTATGACCGAAAGTGGCGCCCTCGGAGGTTTTTATTTAATAAGTTATTAATAGAAAAAGATTTTAATAATGTTTATCGTGGAGATTTTAGGGCCCATGGTCTAGTATTTTTAGAAGGTATCACTACATGCCCTCGTAGTCATTCGTAGAAGTAGATAGCAAATTTGTCAAAAACGGCCACTTTTAGCAGTTTTTCTATCTACTTCTAGCAGTGACTACTAGAGAATGTAACGATACCGTCTAAAAATACTAGACTGTAGGCCCTAAAATCTCCACGATAAACATTATTAAAATTGTGTATTAGAATTATAATATTAAATAAAATTCACCGCGGCGCCACTTTCGCTCAGGGTACCACCTTAACATAACACTAAAAGATGTTTTGACATTTCAATTTTTGTTATATTCAATTCATACTTGCTAATACTGCATGTAATGCAGACACCTGAAATTCACAAACAAATCGAGACTCATCAATGATTACTGTTTAAATTAACGTTAATGAAAAGTATCAAGATTTAAGTATGTGAAATTCGAGTGCACTGAAACGTTAAAAATTCTGCAGGTATAAACGATGATAATGTGTGAGCAATTAGAATTCATCATTGTGCCAAAACCCAAGGCTGAATTAATGCGAAACAGCGCAGGCATCGGTTATTTATGGCTCTGATAAAGAAAGTGTAGGTACTTGACAAATATTTTGACTAAAACGAAAAATGGACGAAGTATAAGGTAAGGTGAGCCTATGCATGGTCCAAAAAAACAAGGTCTGGCATTCCGGGAGTAACTTGCTTACGTACATCCAGTTCATGACTTTATAGTAACAAGCAAAGAATGAGGATTTTGTATCTGTCAAACTCATTACATAATTATTATATTGCATTTTAATTGGGATTTGTTTCTCTTTGCAACAGCGAAACAGTTCATGTGAAAGATGAATGAACCTAATTTTTAATACCGATAGCGGAGATAACGTAAGACATAATTATAAAATTGGAATGAGCGAAAAATATTAATGTAAAAGCATCAAACAAAAATAATATTCTTTTCATTGTTAATTCAAATCATCATGGGAGATTTTTTTAGAACAAGAATATAAGCAGTTATTCTTGGTTTCACTAGAAATAAAGCTTTAAAAATATACTAATAGTCTTCAAATATGAGCGTATTTCAACAACCACTTTTCTAGTGATGAATGATATGACATTTCGACTGATCGTTAAAACATACAAAATATTATAATATGTTGTTTTGTCTTTAACTACAACACTAACATTTACAAGTCCATAATATTTTTGTATAGGGGTTTCCATATTTCACTTAACTTAATAAAGCGTTAAGTTTGCAAGTATAAAAAAAAGGTTAAGCTTATGTTAAAAAAGTTCATTTCACCAATCGATTGATAAATAAGTATATAACGAACCATTCAAAAGTACTTAATAATTAAGTTTTTTTTGAATTAAGCTATTTTTGACTTTGCCTTATAAAATATTTTTTAGTTTTTAAGTGTGTTTACTAGTAGGTATGTACAAAGTACTTTTATTAGGTACCGATTTTCTTAGTTTTGAAAATGGGACAGCTACGTGGAATTGAACTCGAGACCGTAGGTCTGACATCAGCGCTGTAACCAAGTATTTGACCGAAGAGACAGTTAAATTGTTATTATTACATACTTAGTAATGATCTTGACAAAGCATTTTGCACAGCACACTGTGGATGTGAGCCAATTTGTGCGGATTGATGGGTGATCGGAATCTAGGGTTGTCAGCTTAGATGCATTCCCAAAATATTGAATGAGGGATTTTCAAAATGACACAAAACAGAAGCCGTATTTCAAGCTCTTAAAACCTGCCAGGTTTATAAATTGCTATAGTGACATCTCTTTCTCGCTATATAGCAAATAAAAGAGATAGATTGATAGCCAGTCAGAAAACTGACTGTAAATAAGAGGTCATAATACAGCCCCTGTAGGCTAGTATAGATTGCGTTGATAACCGAAGGGATGTGTTAAATTCATGTAGCAGGCAAGTGTCAACTTCAGAAAACGTAGGAAAAAGAAAACACAACTTTTACAAAGCCAATTTTGACTCTACACTTGCCCATCAACGCCATCTAGTGAGGCAAATAGTTATTTTTTTGTTTTTAAATGACACTTGGAAAATCCCTCATTTAAGGTACCCTGAGCGAAAGTGGCGCCGCGGTGAATTTTATTTAATATTATAATTCTAATACACAATTTCAATAATGTTTATCGTGGAGATTTTAGGGCTTACAGTCTAGTATTTTTAGACGGTATCGTTACATTCCCTGGTAGTCACTGCTAGAAGTAGATAGAAAAACTGCTAAAAGTGGCCGTTTTTGACACATTTGCTATCTACTTCTACGAACGACTACGAGGGCATGTAGTGAGCCTTCTAAAAATACTAGACCATGGGCCCTAAAATCTCCACGATAAACATTATTAAAATATTTTTCTATTAATAACTTATTAAACAAAAACCTATGGGGGCGCCACTTTCGGTCATACAACCGCCTTAAAAGTTTGAAAGTGAATTTGTTTGTGTGTTCGTTAGTTACGCTTTCACGTCTTAAAACTACTCAACTGATCATTATGAAATTTTGCATACACGTTTCGGGAGTTCAGAATAGGATATATTAAGGGTTTACCTTTCATCGAAAAAGTACTACTATTTCCAAGGTATAGAAAAATAACAATAGTATAGAAAGTCGCGGGCGGCCGCTAACATATAAATTTATTTTTAGTCGAAAATATTGTAGGTACCTATTATATTTGACTAGAATTTGAATCTAGGCAGATTTATAAGCTAGCTTACTCGTTATGAAAAGACTGGAGAGAGATTGATTGATGGGTCGGGCTCCTTATCTTGGTATCCAATTTTTAGGGTTCCGTAGCCAAAACGGCAAAAAACGGAACCCTTATAGATTCGTCATGTCTGTCTGTCTGTCTGTCTGTCCGTCCGTATGTCACAGCCACTTTATTCCAAAAGTATTAGGACTACATAGTTGAAACTTGGTAGGTAGGTGTATTCTGTGAACCGCTTAACGATATTTATACAAAAATAAAAAAAATAAAAGATTAAGGGGGGGCTCCCCATACATGGAACTGAAACTGAAAATATTTTTTTTCATCAAACCAATACTTGTGGGGTGTCTATAGATAGGTCTTTAAAAATGACATTGAGGTTCTTAAGACTATTTTTTTTTCAAAGTCAACCGTTTGAAAGATATATGCCGCCAAAGTGGTAAAATTTGTGTCCCCCCCCCCCTTTAACTTTTAAAGTAAGAGGGTGAAAAATCTAAAAAAAATATAAGCTATAGATCTTAATAAACACTTTCAACGAAAATTTGTTTGAACGAGATACAGTAATTAGTTTTTGAGATATAGTACATTTTCCAAAACCGCAAATATAACTTTGTCATTAATACAAACACTGTGAAAAACAAAGTTATTTTTTCAGACGAAAAATGATAGCGGTATTAAAATATGGTATGGTATAATGTACCTACGGAACCCTACTGTGCGTGGCCCAACACGCACTTGGCCGGTTTTTTTTATTTCGGAAAATAAATAATAGCTTAACCTTCCTACTGTTTTAACTTTCAAATATATAGTCGGTCTAGACTGATATTGCATGTCCAGTGCATTGCATAGTACCAATATGTTGCAAAATGAATGCAGTGCATATGCAGTATTAATATACTGTATCGTAACTGTCCACCCACAAAACTCTTGTAAATAAACGCATTATAATAGTGTTTGCACGTTGTCGGTATGCGGGAAATGCAAGCATTGCAATGCAGTGTTCAGTTAATTGTTTGGGTTAAAAATGCACTTGACTAATGACAGGTGCGATCACCCCATCAACTTAGAAGTCGAATAAAATATTTAATTAATATAATACATTGTTTATGTTATATTATTATTCAAAATGATAAAATGGCACATTTATTTGTTTTGTCAACAATATCTGTCAAATTAATGCACCACTTTCGAAAATATTTATTAGATACGTAATCTTTAAAAAACAAACTACGTAACAAAACTTGCAACTGAAGTTAAAAATAAAACAACAGTTAAATGTGAAAAGTTTTATTAATAAAAGTACATTAGCGCCCCCTACCCAAATGGCCAACATTCTATGCGTTTGAAAGCTATAAGCTTTAAAATAAGCAAAATTGGCGTAAGCTTGTCAATTCAGTACAATATGTACTTTTGAATGTTGGACATTTGAGTAGGGAGGCAGTAATGGTTGTGAACTTAATGCCATTTTGACAAAATCAATTTGCTTGACTGTAATTTTTTTTATCTAGTTTTATAAAATTATTTTTAAAATGTTTTGGACACCCCTACCAAACCCACCTGGGTCGTACAAAAATAAACATAGTCTCACGGAGCGTTTGTCAAGATCACGCTCTGAAATACTAATGCAGGTGACTAAGGAACTAAACTTAAAGCTGACTAGGTTAGGTACCATGATGGACCACACTCAAAGTGTCCAGCTGTGACTCACTTTGTAAACATTTGCTCCCCACCTACGACCTGTGGTGCATGTTTCACGGCGCATTTGTAAAAATCACGCCCTGAATTAACTAATGCAGGTGACTAAGTATCTAAACTAAAAGCTGACCTGACTACGGCCATGATGGACCACACTCAAAGTTCTATTATGCTCAAAGTGGCCATTGTTACTCACTTTATAAACATTTGCTCTTCACCTACGACTTGTGGTGCATGTTTCACGGTGCATTTGTACAAATCACGCCCTAAATTAACTAATGCAGGTTACTAAGTAACTAAACTACAAGCTGACCTGACTACGGCCATGATGGACCACACTCAAAGTTCTATTATGCTCAAGTGGCCATTGTTACTGACTTTATAAACATTTGCTCTTCACCTACGACTTGTGGTGCATGTTTCACGGCGCATTTGTAAAAATCACGCCCTAAATTAACTAATGCAGGTGACTAAGTAACTAAACTACAAGCTGACCTGACTACGGCCATGATGGACCACACTCAAAGTTCTATTATGCTCAAAGTGTCCCATTGTGACTCACTTTGTAAACATTTGGTCCCCACCTACAACTTGTGGTGCATAACACGTAGAGTTTTCCACAATACTTTTATATTTTTAAAGAAATTTAAAAAAAGTTTGAAATAGAAAAAATTAGCGTTATTTTGATCGCTATTGGATGTGTCCCAAATTAAATTAAAAACTACGCGGACTCAGCATGACAGCATCTTACAATGCTTACTTCTTTTAAAGGGGATTCTAATGAACAGATAGTTCACGGGGATCCCCTGGGGTATCGGGCTGGAGGAGCCTGGTGGACGAAAGGATACACGGTGTGAATGTCCGTACCTATATCTATCTAAACTCAAGTGGAATAAACGCGAAGTTCCAAACTCTTTCCAAGTTTAGACTTAGCGTGCCCGCAGTCGACAGACTTTCTATCGGCTGACAGTTTAGTCCGGCTCTCAATCAGTATGAAGGTGTATGCAAGTGCGCACACTAGAACGGTTCGGTATCGGCCGATTCTTCATACAAAACCAACTATTGGCCAACTATCGGCCGACAGTTTAGTCTGTAGTCTGCTGGCACGCTGAGTTATACAAACAAAATAATCTGCTTCTACTCTGGTCAAAAAAAAATTCAGCAATACCACCCTGAAAACATTTCGTTTGGAATCGACTGAAATTCAAGCGGTTTATGAAATGGCAAAAGGAAAATCCAAACTCCCTCTCAGTTTGAGCCAACTGTTATCTTATCACCTAAGTACAATGAAAGTAACCCGTATATTAACGTAACTCAGGTAGGTTATTAACATGGCAAGATTGCCAGTAAACTTTTCCACAAAATGCTTAATTGTTTTCAGTTGATTGAACTCAATTCAGTAGTTTATTGAACTCTTTTCTTTAAATTGAAATTGAAATCGATTGAAGAAAATTGGTCTGGCCTGTCATTATAAGTGCACCAACAATGTAAGTTTTTAATTTGTTATGTTACAAATAAATTGTGAGAATAATAAATAAAATAAAACAAAAACATTATCCTATTAATCTAATACTCTTTGAACAAATGCTAAAATACAAATCTAAGAAAATGTTATGTTTTCTCACAATTTGTCGAAAGAAAAATAAAATTGTCTTTGAGTTTTTATATAATTATTTATGGTTCTATGGTTTATTTAACAAGAAATAGTTATTTGTTATACAAGAGAGCAAAGTCATTTTTTGCTGCGAGTGCTGACTTTTAAATCACGAACTAGCGAAGTAGTCTAGAATTGAATCACGAGCGTAGCGAGTGATTCTAATATAAACTACTGAGCACAGTGAGTGATTTAAAGGCACGAGACATCAAAAAATTTGCTCTCGTGTTAAACATACAACTTTTCACCTCTACCAGCGAGAAAAGGTGTTAGAAATTAAAAAAGCACTTTGCCTCACGCTCGCAGAAAAAGTCGATTTTGCTGCGAGTTTTTGGTAAAAAAGCACTTTGCCTCACGCTCGCAGCAAAAGTCGATTTTGGTGCGAGTTTTTACGCGCCAAAAGCACCCTTTTCGTGCTGGAGAGGTGAAAATATTATTATGCAATAGCACAGAATATATAAATAGTTGGCAATAGTTATAATAATGTAAAGGTGTTAACAAAAATATTTTGCGTTACTTTTTGTACTATTTTCGTTCAAAAAGTAACGCATAATTTTCCTAAAAAATGGTAAATTTAAAGGATCTTAATAATTTTACGAATAAAACATTAAAAAATAAGAAAGTTCCACAAATTCCTAATGGTACTTAATTGCTGTTATAATTATATCATCAAAACTTTAATAATTATTTCTTCTTAATTGCCAGAGACCAGTTGCTTGAAAACTATTGTTGTTACTGACTTGACTGCCACTGCAATTGTGTCGTCAACAGTACAGCTAAAACAATGCACTTGACCTCGTCATTCGTCAATGCAGTAAGCACTAAATATACCAATGACGTGAAATTTACATAAGAGCATCACTTTGCGCTAATAACGTTACACATATTTAGCAGAGTGATGTCAAAAATTCCATTGACAAAGTAAAAAAAAAACTGTACATGCGAGATCGTAACTGCAGGTGCGTTCAAATCATATTGAAAGGTAGGTAATTGAAATTAATACGTAGGAACCTATATCGAGTACGGGGGTGGTTTAATAAGTCCATGACTTTGGAAAGAAGACACACTTTTTTCGGCATATTTTGTTTTATTTCTCTACATAATAATATTTTTGTAACTCTGTGTTTACCTCTTGAACCCATATTCTTTTCTTTCATCGCCTGAAAAATGAGGCAACTGAAATGGGCATTTTAGGCACCACCTTTTGACTCGATGAAAATCTTTGCCCACCAAGACATATTCATATTTGGTAGGAGAAAATATCTCAGCGGACTAAATCTAGAGAATAGGAAGGGTAAGACAATAATTCGTATCGTAATTCGATGAGTTTTGATGTCATGACCATGAGTGCAGCCGAGAGGGTCGACAGTCGACAGAGTCATTAGGAAAAGTTAGAAGACACTTAAGCCTTTTGTTTCCAAAAGTACACGTACCTAATAATCTCTTTCCAAAGAAAAAAAAAACATGTTAAGGTCTCTGCCCACGACACCGTACCATACATACCATGACCGTGCTAGGAACGTATCAGGCAAAAAAATATTCTTTGTATTGAAAAGTATGAAAGTGCATGGCCGGTGAGGAAACGGTCTAGCAGAGGTTCCCAAACTTTTTTTTCTCATAGACACTTTAAAAATTTTCCTGGATCCAGTGGACCCCCTGCAGCTACTACATTACTACCTTATTTCCAAAACTCGAAAAAAGTTTATATTTTATATACCTATGGAAATCTGCGTTGTTGTGGCTGATTTTCAATCGACTACGGGTTAACAATTTTCGAAAAAAAGGTGATGTTTTATTGCTTTGATTAAGCTGTCAGTGGATGTCGTTAAGCTAAGTTTCAAGGTCAGTCAGAGTTGTAAGTATTTATTAAAATACAAAAATTACACTTTTAATTGTTATTGTTAAAATAGTCTTAATATAATGTAGTGATACTGTAATGTAGTGATACTTAAGATGTAAGAAGCCTTACTAAAATATCGAACATAATCGCACTGTAAGAGTCGTGGCTTTTATCGCACGATTTGAATTTCATTAATGACATAAGCGACGACTTTGCATGTATAGCAAAATCATCAGTTGACTCGTCCGCGGGTATACTGTCGGGCAGACCATACGGTGGCCTGGCTATCATGTGGGAGAAGGCCAAGTTTCCTCGTGTGACACCCATCGAGTGCTCAAATGACAGAATTCTCGCCGTCCAGGTGGAAACCACAGGAATGTGTTTTCTGGTGATAAATGTCTACATGCCAACGGATAAAGCAATTAACATGCCGGAGTTCACCGACCTCCTCGGCGTTATCAATGCCATCATTGAAGAATCGGGAGTGCAGTGCGCCTATATGGTTGGTGACTTCACGCGCTGCGCGCGCACCCTCATTCTTCTTCATTCATTCATGCGCACCCTAGTGCTAGTTTTGGTGTACAGATGATGAGATTTTGTGATGAAGTGCTGTGGGAATGTGCAGATATGAATATACTTGGGAGAAACTCAGATACGTATACCTACAAAAGTGACATAAATGGCTGCTTGAGTTGGTTGGACCACTGTCTTACGACCGAACTAGCTTGGAAGACGGTTGTTTCCGCGGAAGTTTTACATGACGTAATGTGGTCAGACCACTATCCGCTCAAAATTACTTTAGAAGTACCTACCTTCGGTCGTGACAGTGGTTCAATGAACACTAGCTCGGTTGATACGCTTAAGGGGGTAAGATGGGGGAATCGGAGCATGGACCAAATTAGTATTTATGGTAATTATTGTTTTAATAACTTGGATAATTTTTGTTTTAACTGTATATGTGACTGTGATATTATAAGTAGCTGTAGCCATCTTACAGAATATTTTAATTATATTGACAATTATTATAACCATTTAATAAATGTACTGCAAAATGCAGCTAAACTATGTTCCTCTCCTTGTGGACCGATGAAACGTAAACAAATAGTGGGGTGGAATTTTCATGTCAAAAAAAGCCATGAGAATGCCAGATTATATTTTAAATGTTGGGTAGAGGCAGGGAAACCTTTGGTTGGGGATATTTACACTAAAATGAAAAACAGTAGGTCTGAATTTAAAAACAAGCTTAGTTGGTGTCAAAAAAATGAAGAAACTATAAAAATTAATGTTTTGACAATAAGTAAACAAAATAAAAACTTTTCAAAATTTTGGAATTCCACAAAGCAAATTAATTGTAAAAACTCAAAAAACTTACCTAGTTCCATGGATGGCATCCAGAATGACCCAGATATAGCTGAATTATTTGCGAATAAATTCAAAATTAGTCCTCTGCCAGTAAATAACGATTTGACTGAGAATGACACCCCTAACTCGGAGGCATGTCCGAGCTTCTCAAGTGCAGATGTCGCTCAGGTGATAAAGTCGATGAAAAGGGGCAAGTCACCAGGTTTTGATGGGCTGAGCATAGAACATTTGTTCTGGGGTAGCTACAAATTGCATGACCATTTAAGTACCTTTTTTAACTTGTGCATTAAATATGGTTACTTACCTCATGAATTAATGAAGACGGTTGTGGTACCCATAGTCAAAAACAGAACTGGTGACTTGTCCATCTCATCAAACTATCGTCCTATATCACTGGGAACAATAATTGGGAAAGTCCTAGAACGTCTCTTGCGTCCTTCACTACTGAAATCTGTCAATATAAGTGATGCTCAGTTTGGTTTCCGTGCCGGTGTCTCGACGGATTCTGCGATTTTCTGTCTGAAAAACACCGTGCAATACTATACCAGTCGGAATACTTCAGTGTACGCGTGTTTTTTGGACTTGAGCCGCGCATTTGACCTGGTCAATTATGATATTCTCTGGGCCAAACTGCAAGCAAGAGCCCCGAGCTGAGTCGTGGGTCTGTTGAGATATTGGTATGGCAACCAAACAAATTTTGTTAAATGGGGCGACGCAACCTCTAGTGAGTATATGCTAGAATGTGGGGTACGCCAGGGATCCCTGACTTCTCCCGATCTGTTTAATCTTTACATTAACGACTTGATAGAGGAGCTGAGGAGCACCGGAATCGGCTGCCATGTTGGTAACGTGTGCGTTAACAACTTGAGCTATGCGGATGACATGGTGCTCCTGAGCCCTTCTATCAAGGGTTTGAGAAAGTTACTGTCGGTTTGTGAGCAATATGCCGCTGCTCACGGACTGAAGTATAATGTCTCAAAGACAGAGGTTATGATATTCAGATCGGGAAAAGGTCCAGAGAAAGTGCCTAGTGTTTATTTGAACGGTGGACAGATTTCAGTAGTGAACCGTTTTAAGTATTTGGGACATTGGCTGACGGAACAACTGACTGATGACTTTGACATGGAACGCGAGCGGAGATGCTTATCTGTGCGAGGGAATATGCTGGCTCGAAGGTTCGCGCGTTGCAGCCGGGATGTCAAGGACATTCTTTTCAAAACTTTTTGCCTGGGCATGTACACCTGCCAACTGTGGGTTGACTACACAAGAAAGTCCTTTGACACCATAAGAGTCCAGTATAATAATGCATACCGTGCTCTTATGCGATATCCCAGATTTTGCAGCGCGTCGACGATGTTTGCTGAAGCAGGTATTCCCGATTTCTATGCTATAGTGAGGTCTCGTGTGGCTGCCTTTTGGAAACGTATCAAAGAATGCGATAATACTATTGTGAAAGCTGTCGCTGACAACCTCCAGAGTCCCTTGTATAAACACTGGATATCGGTGCACACGGAGAGGAATAAAAAATAATAATGTGACTAGGTATATAAGGTACCTACTTAATTATGTAATTTAATTAATTAATTTTACTGTCTTTATTTTGATTTTTGATTTTTATTTTGTATTTTTGAATAATGGGTCTGTGCCTGAAATAAATGTTTATTATTATTATTATTATAATCAAAAAACATTAAGACTAATAATATTTGTTATTGTTATAACAGTTCAGTTCAAACTTGCAATATAATCACAATTTAACATTAATTATATCATTTCTACAAATTGTAATCACAAAAAGTTATAATTTTAATGGCAGGGATGTACTTGGTGAATTGACAGCAAATTATCAATATTTGCCTATATTTATAGGAGAAGTGAAGTCAAGGCACCAAATAAATGTTTATGGACCCCCGTTTACGAATTGTGGACCCCCATTTTTTTTCCACGCAAACGTAGACCCCTGTCAAGCTCCCGTGGTCCCCTGGGGGTCCACCTGGACCACTTTGGGAATCAATGGTCTAGTGTGATAGTGTCATACTTTTCAATACAAAGGATTTTGCCTGATACGTTCCTAGCACGGTCATGGTATAGTACGGTGTGGTGGGTAGTGGGTAGCTTCGCTAGGAGTTTCTTTTTAAACAAAAATAAATTATGAAAAAAAAAAAGTTTAAACTAAAGTGACTGGACTTATTAAACCGCCCTCGTACTGTTGGGGCTTCTTGGAACGGTAATAAAACTGAGCTTTTAAGTTAAAGCAATAAAAAAAACTACTTATGTATTCTGTGACGTAAGACTTTACTCTCCAACATCCAAAAACGGCGATGTTCGTTCCGGTTCGTAACATAATAACATTATCAGCTCAGGGGGGCTACTCAAATGGTCAATTTTCTATTACGTTCGCTAACTTAAAAATTAAAAATAAGATATAAACACCAAGATAACGTATCGTTGTCTTGTCAATTCCAAACAATACAACATTTTTTACCGACTTCAAAAGGAGGGAGGTACTCAATTCGACCCGTTTTTTTTTTGTATGTACACCGATTACTCGAAGACGGCTGAACCGATTGAAATGATTCAAACGTTATTACATTAGGTAAAAATTCAAGTTGGTCCCATTTTTTTAAATTTTGAAATCGGTTCAGTACTTTTCAAGTAATCTTGAAAAAAGCACGCAAATAGTATGATTTTGTGTGAACTACCTCGATGATCAGTCGTATAACTTCTTTGTTTATGAACTGAATAAGATAATTATTTTTTTGTTGGAAAAGGGATATCTTATGTGTAGTTCTTTAACTGACTTAAAAAAGGAGGTTCTCAATTTGATCCGCATGTACGTATGTTTCTCCGCGATTAACTCACGTTTGGCTGACCCGAGATTTCTACCTAAATAATATACCTACACTACCTAATACAAAAGGTACCTACACTAAAAATTAAAAAAAATAAAATATTGTTTAAAAAAACAAAAAACCGACTTCAATAAACCTACCTCTAAAAAGCAAGAAATAATATTCGTAATAATAAAAACACGTCTATTGAAGTCGGGTGTGGCTTTTAGAATAAAAAAAGGAATTTGTACTCCAGCCACACCCGACTTTATTTGACTTAAACTTTGACTTATTTTTAAGCTTTAAGTTAGCGAACGAATAGAAAAGTGGCCATTTGAGTAGGGGGCAGGAATATGTAAACAAAAATTAATAAAGTTAAGGATATATCGTGTTTTTGTTTCATTATTAACTCTCAGACGCAAAGACAGACTATCTTATATCGGAGAAAAGAATAAAACTTTTATGTCGGACTGAATTCCATTCAACGTGTTTACAAAAATCTTACTTTAATGGTTGATGACTAACGTCATATTGTTCTGGAATTTGGCTTAATTGAAAGCCATAATTTTTCTTCTATCCAGAGCAATTAATTTCAAGGTGAAATAGTTAACCTTTAACCGCAATTTTTCAGATGGATCAATCAGAAACTGTCGCAAGTGTACGGTTGGGTTCAGACTTTTAAAACCTTGTCATAGCAACTACAAGGCTTGTTCTGTAATGCAACATCCATTCTTTATGAACGCAATCATTGGTGTGTCACGGTTCTAAAGTGTTCAGCTATTTCATAGGCCGTACATGGTTAATTGATAACAATTAAAGTAAACAATCTTGAATCAGTTCAAGGTTGTTTGTCTGAAGAAATTCGGCTAGACGATAGCGTAGACGTTTAATGGTATATTAGGTAAAATTTTAAGTAGGTAGGTACCTACGTAAAGTTTATTCCACGAAACGAGCTCCCAAAGAAAATCGGTCCGTGTGCGCCCATTGGTTAGGGTCCCCGCACACAGGTGACACGTGACAACCACAAAACGCCGCCAACTCAGACCAAATAAAAAAGTAAAGACGGAGTCTTCCGACAAAGCGGTGAAGCCAGTAAAACTACGCCTTGGCTGTGTACATACACAGTTTACGCACACATATGTAACGAAACTACGCCTTGGCTTTCGTTCGTCATTGGGCGAACCCTGCCGCCCGGCCCCCGCCCGCCCTCTAGTACGCACACATGTACCATCAAAAACCGGCTTCACTTAGTTGTTTGCAACCACTGCGCAACGCTCCATCTTCCTTTTTAGGGTTCCGTACCAAAATGGTAAAAAAGGAACCCTTATGGTGTGACTCAGTCTGTCTGTCTGTCTGTCTGTCACAGCTAAATATCTCGAGAACTACTAATGGTATCAACTTGAAATTTGGAATAGTTTTAGATGACATTTGCCCAACTATTTTGCAAATAAGAAAGAAATAATAAAATTAATATTTTTTTTACAATAGGGGCTGAAAAGGGGTCTTAAAAATTTTAAGTGAGGTGATTAGGGCATGTGGGGTATCATATAAAAGAGCGCTGTTTGCACATTTTAAAACATTTTTTTCTTTTTTCTTAGGCCGCATAGTTTTCGACTTATGATGAAAAATGTAAAAAAAAATACCGTTCCCCCCCCCTTATCTCCGAAGTTTGCAAAGAGAAAAATCTGAAATAATTCTATGTGATAGTAGTTTATGTAAAGATTACAGGAAAAATAAAACGATGTCTCAATATAACACACTTTTTTAGAAATTCAAAAAACAAACAATTTTTTTTTAGTTTCACTACCAGTCAACAGATGGCGCTGTCCTAAGCATGCTAACCTAAGGGCAAAAAGTAGTTCCACTATGGGTCAAGAGATGGCGCAACCTAACACTACAATAATAAATTAGTGGCTGGTTCAAATATAATTACCTACTATTTGCCGTACGAATAAACGAAGAATAAGTTCATACTTTACTAAGTAATTATATATATTACTATATAGTAATATAATAATAACGAGGAGCTCGGTGGCGCAGTGGTTTAGCGCCTGGACCAGCGATTGCGGATGTTAAGCAACGTTCGCAAGGTTCGGTCATGGGATGGGTGACCAAAAATTTATTATCTCGAGCTCCTCCGTGCTTCGGAAGGCACGTTAAGCCGTTGGTCCCAGCTGCATTTGCAGTCGTTAACACCCACCAATCCGCATTGGGCCCGCGTGGTGGGTTATGGCCCGTCCTCCTTATCCACCCATAAGGAAGGCCTGTGCCCCAGCAGTGGGGACATTAAAATGGCTGATGGACTAGTAATATAAACATTTTGCAATGTGGAGTGGCTGAAACGTTTTTCAGTCACCATAAGCAGCATTTGTAAATTAACTGTCCGCCTGTTCGCCCTTCCACCTGTCTGCCGTTTATCCTACTTTTTTAAAGACTGTCCTAAAATAACATATCCAAATATATTTATGATTGTACGGAACCCTCGGTGCGCGAGTCCGACTCGCTCTTGACCGGTTTTTTATTTATTTGATCTGAGGCCGCCACTGACCTATTCCTGTAATTTTCATACATCGCCGCACACGGTAAATGCCGGTGGTCGCCACACTCTACAAACGTCGCTTCTCGCTGCTTGTGGCTTATTAATGCGCGTGACCTTCAGGGTCCCCTCCCCACACACGAACGACACGCCACAACCACAAAGGCCGCCATTAGAAGCTAAAAGCGGCTGCAAAAGTAGCTGAAGCGCGCGACAGCCACAAGTGGTCGGTAGCCGACACAAGTTTGAAACCTTCGCTTGCAGTTAAGTGGCCAGTGTCGGCCACAAGAAGCGAGAAGTGACTTTTGTAGCGTATGGAAAACACCGGCGTTTACCGTATGCGGCGATGTATGAAAACTATAGGAATAGGTCAGTGGCGGCGCCGACTTTTTGTAGTTGTGGCGTATCGCCCGTGTGCGGGGACCCTAAACTGCAAGCGAAGGAAATTTGTGTCGGCTACTGGGGAGCGTTCAAGTATTACGTAACGAATTTGGGGGGAGGGGGGTTTTGTAAAACGTTACGATGCGTTACAGGGGCGGGAGAGGGGTGTTTGAACTACGCGTTACGTAACTTTTTTTTCAACACACTTGCTCGTAAAGTGAGCCCTAATACATCGCTTTTAGGGCCATAAACCGAGCTATAACAAACGCGTACAATAATATATAAAACACTAGGTTGTTATAGAATTATCCCTACAAAGTTAAATAAGTAGGTACCCTACTGCAAGTTCTATGCGAGCAAACAAAGCATTCCCAATTTAACCGGGTAATACAGTTATTTTTATTAGTAACAACAAAGAGGTTTTATGCCGCTGAAAATTAATATTCATTTTTGAAATAAACAAATGTGTAAGTCCTTAATTAAGTCAAACAGATACTTATTATTATCAAATTATTAATAATTCACAATATTTTGTTATAAAATATAAAAATATTGGCATTTTATCACTTAAAATTATAATTTTGAAGTAGGCTGTATGCTCACTGACCCCTTTGCTCGCAAAATATTCTTGCATTGGGCTTATGAAAAAAAACAAAAAAAACCTACGCGCCTTTTCCCATAATTGTCATATTTTGTTTTTGTCGTATTTGTTGCTGTGTGGTAAATTACTTTGTATTTTCCTCGCAAAGGTGTTGAAAAACGTTGTATGAAACTCGTGAGCTTTTGCTCATTGCACACTCGGCTGAGTTACGCCCTCGCCTACGGCTCGGGCTGCAACTCACAGCCTTGTGTGCAATGAGCAACCTAAGCTAACTTGTCTCATAATGTACTATTAACCCTTCACAAAAGTCGCGACTTTCCTGTACTGGGGGGGGGGGGGGGGGTGTACAGAAAACGTTACGGCGCGTTACATGGAGGGGAGGTGGGGTTAAAAATCTCAAAAAAATGCGTTACGTAATACTTGAACGCTCCCCTGACCACTTGTGGCTGTCGCGTACTTCAGCTACTCCTATAGCACAGTGACAGAAGATATAAGTACTACCGTACAGAAAGGAAACTCTCCGCCCCGCCCCACAATTAATTACCTCACCCCACCGCGCGAGTACGTGTCCCGAATCCTGTGCTCATTCAATAGCCCTAGACTTCATGCACACAGTTGCGCGTGTGCAAAAACGTCACTGTGTAGCGCCTGTGTAATAGGTAGTTGAAACGCGGCGTTTGTATAGAGTGCCCGGGGTGTGCATATAGCCTAGCTCTAGCCGCGCGTTTTGCCCCATGAGCTGCAAGTATTTTGCCCCCTAGGAGTTCGATACGTGGAACAGTATATTTTACACGTAGTAAACTAATACAAGGTGTTTGGTAAAAATCCTATATTCTCGAATACGGTAGATAGAACATGCACATAACTCCAGAAAAGCCCTGAATAACATAACTAATAAATAAACGTGTTTAGAAACACCCACCATTGATCGTCACGTCAAGTGATAAAATCGTTTCTCAATAAAATTGGAATTGTTTAAACTGAAAGTTTAATGAAAGAGAATCGTTTTTCAGGAGGCTAGTAATATAATAAGTCTATGCAAGTGATAAAGTTACTGCTAGCAATTTAGTAATATCAACGGCAACGTACAACAGTACAGTCTCGACAAAGGTGTACTTAATTGAAATAGATTTAGTTTTTTTCTTTTTACAATTGTTCAGTCATTTAATAAATCTGTCACACATATATATGTTACGGCTAATACCCGAAGTGCGGCTAAAACTAGATGTAACCGATAGCTGTTGGCTAAAACTAGGTGTAGCCGATTTACTCGCGGCTAATACTAGGTGTACCCGGCTAGCTAGGTGTAGCATGGGGTAGAGTTGTTCATAACGCCTATAAAGCAACAGCACGCTATAGACTATATGCTATTGATTTCTAGCGCGCTATTAAATACGCTATGTTATAACGCGCTATTTATCAGGTAGCATACTGGCGGCTGGCTGGCGCGTTAGATGCAGCACGTTAGATTTCGTAACACGTTACTTCACACGTCCTTCGTTAGACAGATCGCGCGCTTTACAAAAACGTTATTTATTAATACGTTACATTTTAGTTTTAAATAAAATAAAGCAGTAATGTAAACTTTATCTTATTCTTTTCGGGCTTAGAACTGTCTAAAGTTCGAAAATAAGTTTCGTAATAAGGTCGAAAATCGCTTGCACTCATTTTTCTACCTTGTGATCACTAGACAATGTTTCCTAGTTAAAAAACAGGTGCAAGCGATTTTAGACCTTATTGATGTTTGCAATTCGGTTGTTTTTTTGCCGTATTCTCGTTTACTAATTTTGATGTTACATTAAAAACCGTGATTTTGATTAATGTCAATAAGGTCGAAAATCGCTTGCACTCATTTTTCTAACTTGTGATTATTAGACAATATTTTCTAGTTAAAAAAAACAGGTGCAAGCGATTTTCGTCCTTATTGACGTTTGCTATTCGGTTGTTTTTTGCCGTATTTTCGTTTACTTATTCTGATGTATCATTAAAAACCGTGATTTTGGTAAATGTCAATAAGGTCGAAAATCGCTTGCATTAATTTTTTTAACTAGTGACCACTAGACAATGTTTTCTAGTTAAAAAAACAGGTGCAAGCGATTTTCGACCTTATTGACCTTTGAAATTCGGTTGTTTTTACCATATTTCTCGTTCAACTAACTTTGCTTAGCTAAATAGTTTTTACATAATACGAACTAATTGACTAGTTGTGTCATAAAAGTCCTAATCGATCTAACACAATAGAAGGTCGCGCGCGATACTATACTCGTACCTAGCGTGTTGCGAGAGAAACGCGCGTAACGCGTCCGGTAGCAAAAGCGCGCACGCGATATTTTTTAACTATAACGAATGCCCGCGCCCCGTCCGGCCAACGACGACGCTACTTGTTGCCACGCGCGATATTCATAGCGCCATAGCGTCTACTTACATAGCGCGCTATGTGCGCTATGTACAGATAGCGCGCTATAATATGGCGCTAGATGCTATATTAACCACCTCTAGCATGGGGTATTAAAAAAGTTATTTCTGTTGTCTGTTAAAAAAAATAACCTCGAAATTTAAGGCTCACGCTACGCTGCGCTTCGCGCTCGCCTTAAATTTCTAACCTATATTCGGGACCTACAGGGGTAAAGCAGATCGGTTCACCTAGTTTTAGCCAACAGCTATCGGCTACACCTAGTTTTAGCCGCACTTCGAGTATTAGCCGTAACATATATAATACATACATAATACTGATCTTGGCACATTTTGGCACCACGCGACGATGCGCAATCTATATAAGAAATCTTTGTTTTTTATTTTCCTGTTGTTTTTGTTATAAGTAGTATTTAATTTAGTATCGTTGTGTGGTTCTAAATAAATGTATTTTCTTTCTTTCAATATAGAAACTAAGATAAAATTATCATAATTAGTGGACATTTTAAAAGTCTTACAATGTTAATAAAAACAAATTATTTAGCATTTTAAAATACAAATCCTTACTAATATTATAAATGCGAAAGTCCGTTTGTTTGTTTGTTACGCCTTCACGTCTTAACTACTGAACCGATCATCATGAAATTTTGCATACACGTTGTCAGGGGTACAGAGAAGGACATAGGTAGGGTTGGCAACTTTATTTGCATCAAATATAGTATTTTCAAGATTATTACGTGTAAAAATATAGTAGACTAGCGGCCGCCCGCGACTTCGTCTGCGTGGAAAGGTTTTTTCCTATCCCTCGGAAACTATAAATTTTTTCGGGATAAAAGGTACCCTATGTCCTTCTCTGTACCCCTAACAACGTGTATGCAAAATTGCATGATGATCGGTTCAGTAGTTAGGACGTGAAGGCGTAACAAACAAACAAACAAACAAACAAACGGACTTTCGCATTTATAATATTAGTAAGGATGGCGAAAAAGTGCAAAAAAAAAATATAGAAGGTTGCCGTTTCATACTTACTAACATTTGCATAATTTATTCAACAACCATAAACACAAGAGTTTAAACACAAAAATTAATATGAAATTACTTATGTGCATATAGGTTTCGTTTTTTGCTGCTTTCGTTTAACTGTTTCACTTGAAAAAATATTTTAGTTTTGTCTACTATATAATATTTTACCAAAAAATATAGTGGGTGATCCCACAATATAGTAGGATACTATATTATATAGTCGGGTTGGCAACCCTAGACATAGGGTACCTTTAAAATAAAAAAAAAGTATTGTTCCCGAGGGATAGCAAAAAAACTTTCCACGCAGACGAAGTCGCGGGTGGCCGCTAGCTCCACATAATTTTGATCTTATCAAAATAAAATAATTTCTTCATCATCATAAAAGTAACTACAAAAACGCGCAAGAAGATTAATACCACCAGTCGTAACACTCGTAACACATCAACTAACTATTTCACACACAATTAATTAATAAAACATTTTGTAGTAAGTAATACGTCCCATTAAAAAACCGATAAAAGTGTCTTCGCGTGAAACTGGGTCGAATACAGAGGAATTCACATTTTAAATGAAATAAAACTTCAGAATTGTCACCGTCTGTTTGTCCCCATAATATTTATTGTACATTTTGTGTGACGTCGTTTCGTAACATCACGACGTTAATGTACAGTCAGACACAAACCTGTGGTGGAATAAAGAAACTCACATTTACTTAATACACATACATCGCCATCAACCATACCATTTCTATTGTCCCCTGTGCTGGGGCACAGGCCTTCTTTGTTGGTGGATAAGGAGGATGGACCATAACCCACCACGTGGGCCCAGTACAGCCGGAACCAAAGGCTTAACGTGCCTTCCATAGTACGGAGGAACTCAAGATAATACATTTTTGGTCACCTATCCCATGACCGACCCTAGCGAAAGTTGCTTAACCTCCGCAATCTCAGGGCCAGGCGCTAAACTACTGCGCCACCAAGCTCCTCGTACATGTATAACGGCTAATACCCGAAGTGCCGATAGCTGTTGGCTAAAACTAGGTGAACCAATCTGCTTTACCCATGTAGGTCCCGAATATAGGTTAGAAATTTAAGGCCTTAAATTTCAATGTTATTATTTTTTAAGAGACAGCAGAAATAACTTTTTTAATACCCTATGCTACACCTAGTTTTAGCCGGCTACACCTAGTATTAGCCGCGAGTAAATCGGCTACACCTAGTATTAGCCGCGAGTAAATCGGCTACACCTAGTATTAGCCGCGAGTAAATCGGCTACACCTAGTTTTAGCCAACAGCTATCGGTTACACCTAGTTTTAGCCGGCTAAAACTAGGTTTAGCCGCACTTCGAGTATTAGCCGTAACACATACATACATACAATACTTTACCTTCTACGCGAAACACCAACTTGAAGTTTTGTGGTATTGTATAGATTTGTCATATAGACATGAAACCTAAACACATTACTCTCCTTTTCTGAGCAGTCGTGTAAATATACCTATATATATTTGTGCAACTTCGAAACGATTTCTTGTATTGTATTTAGACATAAGTAATTCAATGTTTATTAGTCAAATAAGTATTAACAAGTTATTAAAATCTTCTCTAATTTCTCATAATCTTTGCATTTCATCAAGCGATTCAAGACATGTGCATGTGTGTGTGGTCGGTTCGCTTTTGTCAATAATCTGTACGAGCGGTGGCATAAGAATAAATAAAATGGTGGTGGTCAAACAAAATAGACGTCTGTCTAATACTTCTGTAGGTGACTGTATTTCGTTAATAATAACGTTACATACACGTACATATTATTTGGGTCGTGTCTCTGATGGATTTAGATCCATGAAAAATTACGCAGTCACTAAAGCAAATAAAATAAGAACTTACCTGTTAAATTTAAAAAAACAACGGAGTAAAATTTAACAAAAATACGTACAAATGGATTTGTGTGGATCGAGAGCCCAAATTTTAAATAATTGCGAATCAAATTGAAACTTATAGGTGAAAACGATGTTAGAAATTCCTTACTAAATTCTAAAATGAAATTTATTAACACAGAGATGGTACTTTCTGAGATCTATGCTATGCCTCTTATTGCAACCGTCTGGATTGAGGGCCCAACACATTCTGTTATAAAAGCTATAAATTCACGTTTTAGAAATTTTTGCAGCTTTGCTTCAGGTTTTTAAATTTTTTTATTCATTCACCTATAAGTTTCAATTTCATTCGCAATGATTTAAAATTTGGGCTCACACATGAATTTGAATGATATCTGCGCCGGATTAGTTCGTGCGCGCGCGCACTCGAATTTTTCATCAAAGAAAGCAAATGCTCTAAATAAGCACGTGAATTGCCGATCGTACTTAATTATTTTTATAGAAGCTACTTAATGGGTAGTATTTAATCGGGTAACGATAAATTCCCATTTTGGGTTTCAAAAATACTGAATATAGCGTACTGAAATACTAAGTGGGCGACGACGGACTGAGGGCGACTAGAGATATTGAAAATGGGTGACTTTAAAATACAAATTGAGTAACTAGTTATTCAGAACTCAGATAATCTCTAATTCAGAACGGGCTCTTAACACAGGTTTTATACTTAAAAGGGGCCTCAGCCATATAATGTACTTAAAAGATACTGAATAAATATTTTTTCATTTTTTTTTTCAGAACGGGCGACCAAATTACTATTTGGGCCACCACCTTAGGACTCACAAAACATCTAAAATTCGGCATATATTTTATTTAAAAAAGGTGACTATTATCCTAATCGAGATGACAAAAAACAGACAAACAAACGAGGATTACCTAATAAAAGGGTTTTAAAAATACCATGTTGGGCCGCCTAAATCAGTTATATACTTACCTACTTGGTATAATAGTTGCCCACTCAGTATTCTTGTCACCCATATAGATTTTTCACGGCCAACTTAAATTATTTATCACCCACATGTAGTCGCCCCGTTTTAAATATTTTTGTAATCCACTGTTTGTCGCCCCTTTAGTTATTTTGTCGCCAAAAAAATAAACTGATGCCCGATTTAGTATTAAAGTATCTCATTAACAGTCACCTTTAATTATTTCTAGTCACCCAGGTAATTAATTCCCTTACTTAATTATATTTCCTTTAAAAAAAAAGATTTGTGGTGCTACTTTTACATTCGCTTTTTTATGACAAACCGTCTATTGATTTTGTAACTGGTAAGTTATTATGGCAAAAATCCTCTAACATATGTGGAATTTATTGCCAAAATAATACCTAGAGGAACAATATATAAATAAATAACAAATAATAAATTGTTTCCAATAAGTTTACAAAGCTTACATAACTTAACTAATACCCGCACTAGGCTATGCCCCAGGGCGTCGCCAAGGGTAGGCAGGGAGGGTAGCTGCCCCCCCTAGAGGTTAAAAAAATGTAGCCAACTGCAAAGTAACTAAAGTCCGTGCAATTGACTTGCTTTTACGACAAATCCCGCATCTCAAAACTTGAATAAATTCACTAGGTGCTCTTGAATGTACCCACAATCAGTGGCGGATTTGCCCTAAGGCCGAGTAGACCCGGGCCTAGAGCGGCCAGATATTAGGGGCGGCCAAGCGTGGCGAAAAATACACTAATGATAAAAAGAAACGACTCAAAGTTGTAGATGCTTAAGTGTAGACGCGTTTTATAAGACTTTTTATTTTGTATTGATAGGCAAGAGTACAACATTAGATGATGAAACTGACTAAACATCGCGTTGCGTCGCCATTTTTTTGGTATTGATAGGCAAGAGTACAAGATTAGAGGATGAATGAAACTAACTAAACATCGCGCTGCGTGGCCATTTTTTTGCTATAGACAGGCAAGATTACGAGATAAGTGGATAAAACTGACTAAGAATCGCGCTGTGCGGCCGTTTTTTTTCTGCTGTAGACAGGCAAGAGTACAAGATTAGTGAATAAAACTAAATAAAAATAGCGCTGCACGGGCGTTTCTTTTTTAATCTTAAAACCTTATCCGAGGCTAGAGTTACCATCTGACAGGCTTTTGCCGCCCGCACTTGACAGGCCTATTATGGTTAGACAGGCATGCGGCCAACACTAAGCTGAGACAGGCATTTTTTAATTTCGTGGACAAAACCACAGATTACAATATTAGTGAATGAAACTGACTAAAAATCGCGTTGTGCGGCCGTTTTTTACTATAGCTAGACAGGCAAGATTACAAGATTAGTGGATAAAACTAAATAAAAATCGTGCAGTGCGGCCGTTTTTTTTACTGTTTTTTTACTGTGGGCATGTTTTAGAAAAATCAGGGATTTTGTGCATCCTAGACTCACATATGGTAACCCTAACCGAAGCTCTGAGCCCCCCCTCCCCATTTTGAGAGCTGAGAAAGAGGCGGCTGGCACTTTTCGGCCTAGGGCGGCCAAGACTATAAATCCGCCACTGCCCACAATTCATATTTTTCTCATCCTCCTTAATATTATATTGCTCCCGGAGGGGGGCTTCTAGGCTATGGGCTGGCGACGCTCTTGCTATGCCTGTCCTAGGGGGAAACTATTAAATTTGTGTACCTTTTCTAATAAAAAACATAAGCCAACTCACCAAGAGTTGCAATCTTTCTTGATCTTGTCTGGCGGGAAAAACAATTTGCCGCCATATTTGCAAGTGTCGCCGATGGGCTGTGGTGGGGTGAGGCCGAGACAGATCTCCTCGTAGTCGGGACAGCAGTCGTCATGGCTGGTTGTCCGGTTGCAGAACTCATCGCAGTAGCACAGCGTGTCTGGGGAAAAGCGGACGTGTTAAAACCTGACTGTCCTACTCTTAAGCCGTATACAGAGAGAACGCTGGTTGACGCTGGTTGCCAACCGGCGCTTGTCGGTGCTGGTCCGCGCAGGCAACCTGTCTGGCTTTGTTGCTCACCTGGAATGATAAAACTGTATCAGGTATGATAAAATTTATCTCAATTGTAAATCAAATAAAATTACTAAAAAAAAAACCTGCGAAAACCAGCGAAGGCATTTGTATGAACAAGCGCTGATAAGCGCCGACAAGCGCTGATAAGCGCTGACAAGCGCCGACACGCGCCGGTCAGCGCTGGCTACGTTTAGTACGAAATCCTGCTTCAACCTGCTTGCTTTATGTTAAAGGTTACTTGTGCGGACCAGCGCTGACAAGCCCCGGTCGGCAACCAGCGTCAACCAGCGTTCGCTCTGTATACAGCCTTAGGGTGGGTACCCACTTAGGTTCGCGAACCTCCGCGCTCCGCGAACCTAGAACAGTGATCCATAGCAAAAACAAATATTTTTACTTTAGCTAGAGTGTGTGCCTGTGCGAACCAGCTTCGCATACGAGTTCCCTCACGTACACACCTCGGCGCCCTGTTCCAGCAGAGGATAAACGATATTTTCCGTGCAGGTTCGCGGAGCGCGGAGGTTCGCGAACCTAAGTGGGTACCCACCCTTACAGCTGCGAGAGTTTGCGAACACGTGGCACACCCAAAGCCTAAGGGAGCGCTGGAGCGAGGAATAGATGTACCATGCCCCAGAATGCAGAGAAATGGTACAGGGATATAAGGAACGGAGTAAAAAAGAATTTGTAGAGAGTCGGTACGCGGTTGGTATGGCCATGGGAGGTGATAGGTTATGTCCTACTCTTACTGCTTTTAATATTGCTTCAGGCTGCTGTACTCTAGTCTTTTATCACAATTCCCTGTCCGTCGTGTTATGGTTGCACCAAATAGTGCTCAAAACGCGTTATGGTTTTTCTTCATTGCCACAACGCGCTTTGGTAGTTTGGTATGATGACGACGTCGCGAATTTCGCTTTGTGGTCTGTCTGTCACAAGGACCGGAACCGCTTACCGTTAAAGGGGTTTTTGATTGGGTATTTCATAGACTTGTTTTCAAAAACCCTATCAATACGGTAACCCTATCAATACGGTAACCCTATCGAAAGGGTAACCCAAGTAAAGACTTACCGAATACGAAAATCCTACCGGGGAAACCCTATGAAGGCTTTATGAAGGGGTTTTAAAACGTGTTCAAGCAATTTATACCTAGTTCCACCTGGGCCGAAGGACCGGAACCGCTTACGGTATTTCATGTACCGCTAACCGTTAAAAGGTTTTTGATTGGGTATTTCATAGACTTGTTTTCAAAAACCCTATCAATACGATAAGCATGACATCGACTAACCCTAACGAAAGGGAAACCCTATTGTTAAGAACTCCTTTTTGTAAATATATGTTTTTAAACTATGTATGACAGGACATGACAATAAAAAGAAAAATGAAAGCTATCGAAGAAATATGGATTTTATTATTTTAATGTAGATTAATTACATGTGTGGTCCTTTTATCGCCGGAAATGGATCAGGATACCTTACGGAGAAGTGAAAGACTACAGAAAAAGCAAGGTATTGAAATGGCCACCGAAAATAATACGCAACAAAAACCTGTGAAAACGCCGTCGTCTCTAAGGTCAGCTCGTACTCATAATTCTCGATCAAGTGTAGCGTCTCTGAAACGATTAGCAGAAGCACGCGCTGCAAGGGAGTTAGCCGAGTTAGATAAACAACGCGCTGATCGTATGCGACAAATTGAAGAGGAGCGACAGGCGGCTGAACGCAATCTGATCGAGGCCAGGTTGGCGGAGGAGACGGCGAGGTTGGACGCCGCAGTGAACGACGACGACTACGATGCGTCGACTAATACGCAGTCCGTAGTGCAACACTGGGTCGACAGTAACATCGCTGGTAATGTCAACGCTACCGATAATCAAGTTTCAACGACGAATAACACCGGCAATGACATAACAAACCTGACACGCGCTATCACCGATGCTTTAAAGATGACGAGTGCACCGGCGAATGTGGCTGCGGGAGATAAGATGCTGGGTCGATTGTCGGCAAGAGACTTACCACCATTTTCGGGAGATCCGTTGGATTGGCTGAGATTCAAGCACGCGTTTGAGATGACGACGAGAGTAGGACAGTACTCCGACGAAGAAAATGTCGCTCGTCTGCAAAGGTGTTTGCAAGGAGAAGCTTGGGAGGCCGTGGCTGCGCGATTAATCACAGTTACGTCATCCAGTGAAATAATTAAGACTTTAGAGTTAAGATTCGGTAGGCCAGAATTAGTGTTGAATAGATTAGTTAATGACATAAAAAAGTTTCCTAAGTTGACAGGTTCTAGGTCAGAATTAGTCTTACTTGCAACTAAAGTTGCAAACTGTGTAGCGGCTATTAGAGCAACCAATGATAATTATTTGTATAATAGCGATTTAGTTTCTGAAATTGTGAATAAATTTACTGAAAATCTTGTTTACCGATGGATCGATTACATTGATGATAAAGATGCCCACCACCCTCGATTATCCGCTCTCTCAGATTATTTAATGCGGGAGGCCGAACTTGTCTGTAAGGCTGGGGTAGTAGAGCTACCACAGAAAAGTACTAATAAACAATTTCAATTTTCAGCTAAAAGAAGTGTGTTAACAACTATTAACGATTCTGAAGATGACATTACTACTAACGTTGTTTCAGCTCAATGCCAAAAACAAGAGATACATTGTCTGTATTGTGATAAAGATGGGCATACACTAGTGAAGTGTGCAATTTTCAGTGAAGAAAACGTAGGTAAGCGATGGACCTGGGTGTGCGATAAGAAATTATGTTTCAAATGTTTGAGTCCGACACATAGACGTGAACGGTGCAGATCAAGAAAACAGTGCAAGGTATGTAATAGAGGACATCATATATTACTTCATAGGTACGATTGGGTGAAAGATGATGATAAAAATAATGATGACAAAAATAGTGATGAGAGTGTACGTGAAACTACTGCTAATGTATGGGCCAACGCTGCAAAGTCTACGCGAGTATTTTTAAAAGTTTTGCCTGTCACAATAGAAGGGCCTGTAGGATCTGTCGATACTTACGCATTATTGGATGAAGGTTCAACCGTTAGTTTAGTTGACAATTCTATTGTCGATAAAGTTGGTGTCGACGGTCCACCGGTCGAACTTAATCTACAAGGAGCAGTTGGCGGTAAAAATAAAATGAGCAGCCGTATTGTCTCACTTACATTGCGCACATCATACGGTGTTCATACACTTGATAAAGTTCGTACTATTAATGATTTGTCTTTGCCTATTCAAAAACTTGATGTACTCACTTTAAAGCAGTATTCACATTTACAGGATATTCCTGTGGAGATATATGACGGACAACCGACTGTGCTCATTGGTCAAGATAACTGGCATCTGATTGTGACCCGAGAGATAAGACAAGGTCGTAAGAATGAGCCGGTTGCGTCAAGAACTATGTTGGGTTGGGTATTGCATGGATTTGTCTCCTCCATTACAAGAAATACAATACCTGAATTTAATTATCATCTGCATCAAAATAATTTGGATGAAGATTTACACGAACTTGTGAAGAGTTACTTTCGGATTGATAGTATAGGTTTAAAACATGAAAATAAGGATAAAAACAAACTTACCGCGGATGAAGAACGTGCCTTACGTATTCTGGACACAAAGTCGAATAAGCTTGATAATTGCTGGGAAACCGGATTAATATGGCGATCGGACGACTTGAAGATGCCTGATAATAAGATGAGTGCTATGCAACGATTGAAGATTATTGAAAGAATGATGGATAAAGATGCTAGTTTTGCTGCTGACTATAGCAAACAGGTACATACCATGCTCGAACGTTGCTATGCAGAAGAAGTTAAAGAGGCTATTTCGGGTGATAGAGTTTGGTATTTGCCACACTTTGGTGTCCGTAATCCCAATAAACCAGGTAAGCTCCGACTAGTTTTTGATGCTAAATCAGAAACCAAAGGTATCTCATTGAACACTGAATTGTTACCAGGTCCAGATTTATTGAACTCACTAGTAGGTGTTCTGCTGCGATTTAGAGAACGTGCAGTAGCAATTACTGGTGATATTAGAGAAATGTTTTTAAGAGTCAAGATAATTAAAGAAGATCAATACTCTCAAATGTTTTTATGGCGTGATTTAGAGAGAGATAAACCCCCACGTACGTACAAAATGACATCTATGACCTTTGGAGCAAAATGCTCGCCATGTACTGCTACATATATTTTGCGGAGGAATGCAGATACATTTGCACAGACACACCCAAGAGCTGTGAAAGCGATTAAAGAAAGACATTACGTTGACGACTACGTGGACTCCGTAGACACTGAAGACGAAATGAAGCAGCTAGTTGAGGATGTATGTATGATTCATCGTAGTGGAGGGTTTGAGATTCGAGGATTTGTGTCGAACAAGCCTAGTTGTTTACCTGATGAGTCGCAAAATGAAACAGTAAAATTGCTTCAAAACGATACTGTACAACGCACTTTAGGTATGATATGGCGGCCGAAAGCTGATTTACTAGGGTTTGATTTAAGTTTGAAAAAAGTTAACCCTGAAGTTGCCAATGGGACTAAGAAACCTACTAAGAGAGATATGCTCAGGGTAACAATGTCTATATTTGATCCCTTAGGGTTCTTATGTCCATTTTTAATTCGTGGTAAAATTTTGTTACAGGAAGTATGGCGTAGTGGAGTGCAGTGGGACGAAGAGGTCGGTGACGGATTTGCTAAAACTTGGTTCGACTGGCTACGAAATTTAAAGGCGTGCCAACAGTTTAGTGTTCCGAGGTGCTACAGTTTCAGTCAATTAGATTTGTTTCAGTTACATGTATTTGTAGATGCTTCAGAGCAGGCTTATGCCGCTGTTGTTTATTTGCGTCGTGACAACGGCGAAACTTCGTTTGTAATAGGGAAATGTCGAGTAGCGCCGTTAAAGTCTACCTCTGTGCCTCGTCTCGAATTACAGGCGGCGCTGATGGGTTCTCGTCTCGGTACTATGGTCGAGAAAGAACATGATCTACAGATAAATCGACGGTTTTTTTGGACTGACTCACGCGCGGTATGGCATTGGATTCAGAGTAACGAACACAAGAGTTCATTTATAGATAATCGACTGTCAGAAATTCGTGACTTGACTAGTCCTAAAGAGTGGCGTTGGTTGCCTGGAAATTTAAATGTGGCAGATGAAGCTACCAGAGCCAAAGGACGTTATGAGTCTAACTGGATAGTGGGTCCTGAGTTTCTCCATTATGATAAGCAAAAATGGCCAAGAATATTACCACCTGTGCCGGTTGAAGAGGAAAATGTGGTGTTAATCACAAATGATCGGACAGATTTTTCACTACCAGATATCAATCGATTTTCGAAATGGTTGAGATTAATAAGAACAACGGCTAATGTTTTGGTATTTATTGAGCGATTGAAATCTAAAAGGCATGTAAAACTGGATAGCAGTTTTATGAAAAGAGCTGAGCAACTATGGATAGAACAATGTCAACATGATAGTTTCTCAAAAGATATTTCAAAATTATTATCTAATTTGCCTCTATCAAAGGATAGCCGATTGGTAAAATTAAATCCATTTATGGACAACAATATACTACGCCTGAAAGGGAGAGCTAGTGCTGTACACGATATTGATCAAAATATGTTACAACCTGTTATTTTAGATGGTAGACATCATTATACCAAACTGCTAATTCAATACTACCACGAGAAAATGTATCACGGCAGTACGGAGACGGTCGTGAATAGTTTAAGGCAAAAGTACTGGATATTATGTCTACGTGCAACAGTGAGGTCGGTAGAGCACAACTGTCAATTTTGTAAAATTCGTAAAGCTCAACCTTTAGTACCGCCCACTGGGGATTTACCGTTTGCTAGACTCGCACATCATGCGCGCCCATTCACACATTGCGGGTTAGATTGGTCCGATGACAGTCACAATTGGTCGGCGCCATGAAAAACGCTACGGTGCTTTATTTACATGTATGACTACTCGAGCAATTCACATTGAGTTGGCCGGTAGCTTGACAGCTGATTCTACAATTAAGGCGATGAGGAGAATGATGAGCCGCAGAGGATGCCCCGCAGTTATGTATTCTGACAACGGCACAAATTTTCACGGTGCGAACACAGAACTTCGGAAAGTAATTCGCGAGATTGACAGCGAAGAAATCGCTACCTTTTTGACAAACCGGCAGATAAATTGGCGATTCAACCCACCACTTGCCCCACACATGGGAGGATGTTGGGAGAGGTTGGTGCGGTCAGTAAAAACCGCGCTTAAAGTTGTTCTGAGGGAGCAAGCACCCAGTGAAGAGACTTTAATAACCATATTGGCTGAAGTCGAACACACCATCAATTCTCGCCCTCTTACACATGTCTCTGTGTCGTCCGATGATCCTGAAGCATTAACGCCCAATCATTTTTTGCTCGGAGGTGGTTCAGGTGTGCCGTGGCTCGGTCCGTGTGACACAGTATCAAGGAAAAGTTGGCGAAATGCGCAAAGACTTGCCGATTTGTTTTGGCAAAGATGGATACGCGAATTCTTGCCTACCCTATTACCGAGAGGTTGTCGCGGTAAGGACAATAGCCTTAAGGAAGGGTCATTAGCTATAGTCGTAGACCCAGCATTACCGCGCAATGTATGGCCAAAGGGGATAGTAGAAAAACTTTATCCTGGTCGCGATGGAGTCGCGCGAGTGGCGGATGTTCGAACGGCTGGTGGCATCATCCTTAAAAGACCATTGACTAAACTTGTACCATTATTGTTGACGTAGGGCTGATTTTTCAATGCCTTTTATAAGTTTTGTTTAAATTTTTGTTACTTGTTGTAATGTTCATTAGTTATTTTAAATTAATTTGTTAATGATAAGTGCTTTTAAGTTATTTTTTAAGCTGTGGCGGGAGAAAATGTTAAGAACTCCTTTTTGTAAATATATGTTTTTAAACTATGTATGACAGGACATGACAATAAAAAGAAAAATGAAAGCTATCGAAGAAATATGGATTTTATTATTTTAATGTAGATTAATTACACCTATCATTTGGTAAGATTTTTAATAGGGTTTCCCTATCAATTGGGTTAACCAAAAAAAGGAGTTTTCCGGTCCCTGGTCTGTCATTACCACAACGCGTCATGGGCTGGAAGAGCCACAACACGAATTTCGCGTTGTGGATTGTTGACAGTGACCACAACGCGTTGTGAGCCGGTTTTTTCGCTCAATAAGCGATTTCGGTCTTTGAGCCTAACATTTAACGTGATACAAAAATACCCCTAATGCCGAATATGGTAGACAGCGACCATAAAACTGAACAACTTTGACTATGGGACCAACTCCGCATGGGTCGCAATCCGCATGTCGCAAGCCGCAAGTCCCATTGCTCCGAAGGGTACCTTTAGGGAGGCTTGTGCCTTTGTAATTAAATATATCCAAAATAGCTGATATGACTAAAGAACATCATGTACCTTTGAGTGCTCGAACATAAGTAATCATCAGTGAGGTTCTTAATTTCCCAGTACTAACCAAGTATTCTGTGCGAGCACGTGTCTTTTCTGTTGTTGCAGCACTGGGTGCCACTGCTGGTCCCGCAGTACGGCCCGGGTGGTAGATCTGGGTACCGGTACGCCACTACCGCTCCCGCCACCGCTACTAATAGGAAATATGATCTGGAACAAATTATATATATTTATTACGAGGCTACATATCGTGGAAGAATTAAAAAAGAAAAAATCCTATAGGATAGTATGTAGAGTCTGGCCAACGAAAAATAAGACTCGGTTGACCTTATTTTAGATGACAGTTTCCAATAACTTAAGGCTGTATATCCGCATTTCAAAGAAATAAGCGTTTTTCCAATGAAGTTATCTAAAGAATGAAAGTATTACTATTGATGTAAACTTTAGTTTTAGGAAGCAAAATTCTTAAAATAGTGCCGTATAGATAGAAAAACATAATAAATTATCAGGTATTTTAAAAGTCAAAGTCAAAGTCAAGAATTTCCTATAGAGAGAAAATAAAAAAATGGTTTTAATAACAGAGAAATAAAATATTAGAAAATGCTCAAATCGGTACACTTTGACATGTTTTTACTGGTATTTACAGAATCTAAAGTATTTTTTATTTTTCTTAGGAATAATAAGGTATTTGCCTCAGGTATTGCGTGTTTTGTATATACTTATATCTATTTATTCAAATTTCGCCCTCATTACGGCTCGCGCAGAGTTGTTTTGATCATTTGTATTGAAAATTTAAAAATGGCACGTGATGCGCGTCTACACCCTTAACCTTTAAACGTTATTTTATCAGGGTAAGTGGTGCCATCATTTCGGTCTCATATTATTACCTTTCTCACTATATGGAATAACCAACGTTGAGGCCCGAGGCACTCGGTAGAGTAAAATTTCAGCGACCCTTCACACATGGGGTATCGTAAAAAAGGGGAGGTCCGTACCTCGCCTTATGCCATCATGACTTTAAGGTATCTTCAGTTCTACACCTACGTGGACTAGACTAGAACATGTGCAGAAGTGTTTTTTAATGAAAACGGTTCAACATCATCGCTCATGATGGCGGAATTTGATAGGTTGACGTTTGTTAAGCAACGCTCGATCCGGTCAGGTGTCGGATGGGTGACCGTTAAAGTGGCAGTACAACTGAGCGCTTCCGTGCTTCGGGGGCACGTTAAACCGTCGGTCCCGGCTGTTGTCATCTTATAACAGTCGTTAAGCCGAGTTAGAGGCCATAGGCGGGTTGATAAACTCTAACACAGTGGTGGCCACTAATCGTTATTCGATAAGAAAAAGAACACTGCGATCTCCAATCCGCCACCAAACGTGGATATTAAGACAATACTTCTTCGAAGAAGCCCTACGACGTTTTTTATGTTATTATGAATAATCAATGTCTTATTGAAATTAATACTTATTGTTTTATCAATAAAGTCAAAGCCATTCAGTATTTTATCCTACTTTTCACGGCATTGGAACGAAACCAAAACAGTCCATAATAATTCCAAAAAAAAACATTCCAAATTAAAACTCTTAAAGCTCCACATTTTGTGACAACTTATCGCAAATTTTTGTAAATGGAGTAAAGTTAATTGCTGATAAAAACACATCTTTAATTCCACTAACTCGTAACAAACAGTGAATGGCTATTGTCTGCTATCAGGTTAACTAAAAGAGTCTGTACGTTAAACAAACTTGATAAAATTAGGTCAAAAGTACAAAAGAAATAAATTGTTTAATTAGTTATAGCAAGAATTGAAGAAAACTTATAAAAGTAGGGACAGAGTTCAATTTAATTCTTTTTGACAGAAATTTTTCATGAACCATTTATTTTGATGTTACTAATTTTCAAATGGAGATTAATTTATTTCAAACACTACTTTTCGATGTAGTCAATTAATTTTTCACTCTATCTTTTGTCATTATAACGAAATTGTCTATTGTAAATAAATACTTCTGTCATCATTCCAAAATTGTCTATTGTCTAATACAATTGTACATTATATATATTACACCTATACATTATACCTTATTGTACATTACATACATTTTACCTCTTGAAAATCTATTTACCTTCTCATAAATTTTAAATCGAATCAATGAACTTATTACGATAGGTCATATTTAATCAAATATTTTTGGTCGTATTTTTTTAATGGTGTAATTTAACTAAAGAACTAAACGCATGAAATGATGACATGATGAATTAAAAGAAAACAAATTACAAGAAAATTTTCCGGAAAATTTTGATACGCATTCACGCGTATGTTTTTGAAGTGACACTAATATACCGTAAATCAGTATAAATCGCTATGAAAACTATAGTGGAGGTAAGTGCTCGTGTTATCGGTTGAATGTAGGTCGATGCTCAGGTTTCAAGCGATTTCCACGAATACAGTTGATTTTTCCGTGAATTCTTACTTCTACGACGTATTACATCTGTACCCATCAGGGTTGGAATAAAAACAGTTTTTTTTATAAAACAAACAGTTCAAAATGTTTAAAACAAGTGGCTTTTTTGCTTTGAAAACTTCATGGCGACATTCTATTTTTGTACAATTTGAGCCACTTTTTATCGCGAGGTCTGCAGCTCACGGAGCCACTAGTCAATACTGAACGCTTTACATGCACCTTGTAAATAGGTAAGACCCTATGTACTCTGATGTTCAGTAATAATAGGGGAAACCCTAATATATAGGGTGCAGGAACCAGTTTTCGACAAAGATCATTTTAGGCCGGCCACACACAGACGGAATCACGTTACGGAATTCCGAACGTAATTTCTACAATGTATGAAGATTCCGTACGGAAAAATCACGCATGTGTGTGGCAGCCCATAGATTTTGTATGCACATGCTGCGTTCGGAATCACGTATGTACGGAATTCCGTAACGAGATTCCGTCTTTGTGTGGCCGGCCTTAATCAGTGATAAAAAAGGCTATACTTAGCTAAGATTTGTCATGTTGGAAAAACATATCCGATAAAATTATACTTTAATACTGTCATTCTATGTATTTTCAGCGAAATCTGAAGTTTTTAAACATATTTTTGGGAAAAAAGTGCACTAATTTACGAAAATCACTGAATAGTGATTTTCGTAAATTAGTGCACTTTTTTAAATAAATTACTCACAATATAAGTAGTTTTAAACCCTGGTTTTTTCCTAATGTTTTTAACATTGTTTAAAATTTGTTTTAAACTGTGATTATAAACACTTAAAAAACATCGATTTATTTCAAATTGTTTTAAACGCGTGTTTTAAAACAACTTGTTTTAATCATGCCAACCCTGGTACCCGTAGCACGAACAGCTAAAGAAAAAAATAACGCGCGTAAAAACAATCGATTACAGTAGTTTCATAAAGCAAAAACTGCGAAAACTACCGCATGTGCTACCTCCGAAAAGCGAAATGAAATATTTCATAGACAAATCCTCTATCGAGTTCTTTACACGCGTTTTTTATGTTGGTGCTAGGGGTAAGTACTGAAAATATAGGAGCATTCAAGGAGTTTTGATGTTTAGGGATTACGACATTGACATTAAGGCGGTTGTATAACCGATAGTGGCGCCCTCAGAGGTTTTTATTTAATACGTTATTAATAGAATAAGATTTTAATAATGTTTTACGTAGAGTTTTTAGGGCCCATGGTCTAGTATTTTTAGAAGGTATCACTACATGCCCTCGTAGTCATTCGTAGAAGTAGATAGCAAATGTGCCAAATCGGCCACTTTTAGTAGTTTTGCTATCTACTTATTCTAGCAAGCGAGAGAATGTTACGATACCGTCTAAAAATACTAGACTGTGGGCCCTAAAAATTCCACGTAAAACATTATTAAATTTGTGTATTAGAATTATAATTATAGATAAAATTCACCTCGGCGCCACATTTGCTCAGGGTGCCACCTTAAGCGTGATATTCAATTATTAGACATTTTAAACCATTATGAACAGTAAAAGCCTAGGCTAATAACTGTATAATTCATAAATCTAACTCATAGAAAAAGTAAGCCAATTACTAAACTTAAGTATATTTTATTTATATTGTGAATAAAGTTAAATTCATTTTCTTGACTAGGTTCTTGTAGAAAGTTTAAACATCATCATTGCGTTTCTATTAGGCACCAAGAGCATATTCAGAAGACGATGGGCTTTCTTACTTTATTTATATGCCATATTGGTTTTTTGTGATGATCTTAACCTTCTGAGGATAAAAATCATCATGAATAGACGTTATAAAATATTGAGTTTTTATTCAAATTCAATTTATTTCTTTATTTTTTGATGTGGCCAATAATTGTATAATTCCACTGCCAATAACTGCTAAAATATTTAATTACTATAATTTTATGTTTTTTTAAATTAACGTTAATTTTAATCCAAATTTTTTTAATGAAAGTATGTGAAAGGTGGCTTAATTAATAAATACATTAATATAAAATAATATGACATAACTTTTATTTATTATTAACTGAAAAAAATATTTTAAATTGAAATTTTCTTTCTTGAGGTCGCTTAAGGCCAGTATATTCCAAAAACTCTGTCTGTCTTTTTCTTTAAGTGTGAAGAGTAATGAAAATAACCTCACTTTTTCATTTTTTCAATGTTTTTGTAGATATTTTGAGCATAAAGTAACTTTTTGAAAAAGTAACCGTTGAATATTCTTCTATATGTCATTACCTATTTTTCTATATATTTTTCGAGAATAAGGGATTAATAGACTTTAAGTATTATCCAAAAAATATAAAATTAATGAAAATTTTCTTAGTCTTTGCATATTCTTTTAGTCGAGTGAAGAAACGAATATCGAATTTTTAACCGTAAATTAATCAAGATCGTTTATGAAACTTCAACGTATATTTTTATCTGCTCAAAATAAAGAATATTTGATTGTTTATTGTTGAATTAAAAATAGGCCAAATTCGATAATTTCGAATATACTGGCCTTATAACTATACCGTTTCCCTTACTCATACTTTTTACAGAAGCTGTAACCTTGTGTTTATACAAGTGTGATGAATACACTCGAGTGTCGGAGTCAAAGTGTCAAAAGTGTTTGCATAATGTCTACTTCTGTCCGCTCCAGTCAAGGCTGACATCAGAATTTGTTATTGAACTTAAAAGATGAGAACACTTAGACTATACAACCAGTGACACAGTTGCTATCTATTTTGTCAAGACTTGTTTATTTATATCAGACTTGTTATTAAAATAATACAGACAGAAACGCTTCACATAATCACATATATAAACAATACACAACAACACACTCAATAAGTTTTCGTGCTTCGGGCTATCGGAAAATGAAAGTGTAGGTACGAATACATTTATCAAAGAAATTCTGTTATTGGACGGCAACAAACATCAAAATAATTATTTTCACATAATAATATTCTCGTTACTGTCGCATATTTGTATCACATTTGACATAGTTTGAAATGCGTTTCGCGAACCTATTCATATTTTCACAAGGCCACGTCTGGTTGTAAGTGGGACAATTAACAAAAAAAATCTTCTATTTCCTCGAATTATTTGCTGAAGGAAAACACTTACCTACAAAAAATTATGATAAGAATAGGTAGGACGTGGGAATGTTAAATATTTATTTTTTGATAAGTAGGTAAGTAAGAACAAATAGTAATTGAAGAAACATTTTTTATATTGCACTATAGGCACAGAATTACAGAACACAATACATAATGCCTATATTTTTTTAAGATTTTGTTTCCTAATTAAAGAAATAGGAACTAACTAAATCAAGAAATAGGAAATACTTTCAATAATTGTCCTACTATGCGAGCCAAATAAGAATAGTACTGTCAAACAGCAATCTTGATCTTTGTTCCTTTTCTTGCACATCCTGAAGTGGGAGCGAAACGCAAACAAATATGGCCGTTTTAACAGTCCTATTCTTATTTGGCTCGCGTAGTACGTGGATAGCATCGAAGTCGTTATTTACAATTTATATTGACAACGTTTCGCGTTTCATTGCCGAAACTTCACAATCAAAACACAGTGTATAAATCTTTCTAACTAATGTAGCGTCAGACGTAGATTTACGATATACTTAACCGATTTGTTTCCAAGAAACGATTAAAATGGTTGCTTCTTATTTCTTTACAGTTAAAGTCGGAATTCTCGCAACTTTTACATCAAAAGTAAATTTTCTGTTGTCACTACAGGAACTTACATCGACAACAATGGCTTTTGTTTAGAAAAACTTGATGACATAAGAAATAAAAATGTTATGTGGTCGTAAATTAAGCTTGAGTTCCGAATTTCGATTCTTGATCAAAAGAATAGTCGGTATTCTTTTGTTTGCGTTTTTTTTTTAATTGGAAGTTCGATTTGCTGTCATTGAGCGTGTGATTGCGACAGCATTATATAGCGACTCCGTTTCAGCTTGGGCAAAAAATGTTTTCGTATGTCCGGCGGATACCCGGCTTCCGGCTGCCACGGTAAAGAAATCTTTAGATTTGTGCGGCTGTTCTCCTCACTACAGGCAATATAACTACAGGTTGCTATTCTCAGCTGATTCTCGTGAAATTTCGTGAGCAGGTTGGATAAAATTTATCAACATAAAAAATAAAATTTTTTGTGATATTTTTTTTCAAAATTTAATATAATGGCGGAGATATGGGGTTTGAAAATGTAAAAACAGTCGTATTTCAGCCTGAAATTTTTACAAAATATTACATATTAAATTTTGAAAAAAAATATCACAAAAAATTTTATTTTTTATGTTGATAAATTTAATCCAACCTGCTCACAAAATTTCACGAGAATCGGCTGAGAAAAGCAATCTGTAGTTATATTGCCTGTAGTGAGGAGAACAGCCGCAATTTCAGCTATTTCGGAAAATGTAAAAAAATGTCTTAAACTGCAAAAATAGGCTCGCGAAGTGTGCTCAGAGTGATTATTGTTTGTCGCACGTCACTTGACTTTAAGTTTTACGTTGTTGGATTAAAATGTTTAATAATCTAATAAATTACGATATACATACTTTCATTTCTGACGCTAAAAGCTTACAATAAGACAGTCGAATTCTCGAAATCGAAAAGATGTTAAACATAAACAATGTTTGACACTTACGTAAAATTAAAGCAATAACTTTACTTTAACATTGTATGTTTTTTAATTGTGGCAATATAATGACTGAAATTGTAAAAATTCGAAAATATTTTATTAATTGAATTTACAAATTCGGTAACTATGTAAGTTCTTGAATTCAGTGCATCTGTTTTTTTTATTAAATGGGCTTAATACTAGGCACATTTAAAACCCTAAGACACCCTAAGGCCTAGAAGAGGCTGTATCCTAAAGAAACAGAGATTGATACAGATGCAGGCAGAGAATTCCACTACTTGGTTATGACTTATGAGTATTATAAAAGAGGATGTTTACATAGAAGACCATATCTCACGGCATTATCTATCATTTCCGAAAACGACAATATAACTCTATAACAAAAAACTTTTCGGGAAACCCATAATTACGCGATTCTACAGCCATCAACCAATAATACCGAGAATTGCTTAGTTTTAATACCGTTTTGAAACTACTTAATAGAAAGAATGAATCGTCAGAACTATTTAATAAATATTAGAGACAGACAATAAATGAACTACCGACAAAAATAGCTCAGAAACCGGCCATCATTGCCATGAACTGTTTTTTTTTCAGTGTCACATGGATGCCTATAATAAAATTGGTGTTTAGCAGATATTTTAAATTCTTAACACTATTATAGTAATAATACGTAAGCGCGTAAGCTGGTAGCACTTAACACCTCTATGACATTAGGATGACGTCACCTCGGTTTCGCAAGAGTGTGACAAAATACCTGAGAGTTGGATCACAGTATAAATAAAGCAGTAGATTATGTGTCTCGCCAGTATAAAATAATTCTAGGGCAGCCTTCGATCAAGAATGATCGAAGAGGGCAGCCCATTGATATGTCTCTCTTCAGGGTACGTATAAGAATGTCTAAACTTAAAATGGCAAAGTTCAAAATGTCAAAAATTTTAATGACTAACGATTCAAATGTCGAAAGTTCAAAATGTCAAAAACGAAAATGTCAAACGGTCAGATAGTCCTAAATAAAAATGTCTAAGTTCAAATTAACAAAAGTTAAAATGTCTAATAGTCCAAATACTATAATGACGTATAGAATTTACTTATGCCTTTCTTTCATTTAGGTACCTAATTAATTAGGTTAAAACCTCTGTGCCTCCGCCGCACATCACTATAGCCGCGCCGCTCCCTGATTCGGTAGCCGGTGTCAGTCACTGATTCAGTAGCCGGCGAACAAAATCCACCAATTGAGTTTGAAATAATTTTTTTCTGGCGCTTCACCGGCCGCTACCGCGGCACGCTCGCTTCGCTCGCTCGGCTCGCGCGCTGGGTTCATGTCAACTTAACATGCTTGTCGCTACGCTCCTCGCAACTATCTCGTGACCTACGGTCTACGGTTTCTAAGTCCCAGTAGACTAATTTAGACTCATTTCCGGCAGTTAAATTTGTTATAAAGCATTTATCAAGCCCAAAGACACCTTCACACACTCAATTAACCTCAAAGAAGGCAATTTGTATTAAGATCCAACCCTGATTGACCATTGATATTTTAACTCGTCAAGTTAAAATATCAAATATACTTTGAATTTTGCTATTTTGAAGTTAAACATAATGATTTTAGACATTTCAAACTATTGGCATTTTAATTTTTGACATTTTGAACTTTGCCTTTTTAAGTTTAGACATTCTAACTTTAGACATTCTGATACGTACCCCTCTCTTGAGTATCAAAAATGTTATTACTGGTTAATTCCAAACTTTAAATATACTAATAATTCCAAACATTAATACCCTGAAAAATACGTTGATAATTTGGTACCTACTGGTACCCATTTACGATAATAAATGCGCGGTAGAGTTGTACACCGTCTACTGGTTTGTACAGACGATGGCACATCAGACGTAACATGTCATGTTAACCTTGAGAATGCCTAAGTGGCAGTACAACTGTTACATCTGAAATGCTGTCATGTGTACCTAAATCCAGTGACTGGGGGCCTACAGCCTACTCCCCTGACTGCACTTTTCTTTAAATACGGGAAAAGACATGGGGGTTTGTCCTACTCTCGATGTCCATTTACGGACGGGCTCGGAAAACAATCTAGAGTAGGATTTAGCCCATAGCATGGCCCCCTAGCATGCCCCCGAAACGCGATATAATAGCGATTTATCATGTTTAACTGTTAAAAGACAATGGATTTTGACAGTTAAGTTTCACCAATATTAAATGTATTGGTATCGTTTTTGGGTTTCGGTTTCGGTGATCTTGCTAGGGGGGCTGAGAATCTGAGATTCATAGCGCGTGTTTTTAACCTGCTTTCAGCCGGTAATACCTCTGTACCTACGTACTATCGGCAACAGCGTCGCTTAACCAGTTTGCAACAAAATTCGTGTGCGCGCGTATCGCTCCTGCACGAACTAAACGTATGTGACAGCGGGCGTGGCGTGCAAGCGATTTTAACCTTAGCAGTGGTTAAGCGACGCTGTTGCCCATGGTACATACAGAGGACGACACAATCATCAGATCAGACTATAGGCATGTTTTCTTTGACAAGGTTTTTATGCCCTGCGATATAAATGTTGTTTTCGCAGTTCGACTTGATCTGCTGTAATGCGTACAACTACAAAGACGGAATAAGTACATAGGTACCTAACTACTTATATTAACTGTCGTTGGATGTAGGTACTTGAACGCTGTTCGAATCGGTCATCAAATGGCTATAATACTTATATCCATGTTTATGAGGCGACTAAGTAAGATTACAAACAAGCAAATGGCAAACCGTTGGTTATACATATATAATTTATTCTTGTACTAAAACACTTAAATGTATAAATAAGCTTTAAATATATGTTGTTTCGTAATCTTACCAGAAAACTTAGTCTAAAATAGTAGATGAATTGAAATTGACAGTAAAAATAATTTTCTTTCATTCAAATTGCAATATCTGGGCGACCGAGCTTTGCTCGGTTATTGCGATTTATTGTAATATGGTGGTGTTTAGGTGATAATCTACATTGTTATCTCAAACATTAATTTTTAACTTGTCTAAAAACAATAAAAATTTAAAAAAAATATGTAAACTTGAACATATAAAAAAAACAAAAGTAAGTCACCGAGCGGGATTCGAATCCGTAACACTCGTTTTTTGCCGTCCGTGTCTCTTAACCCGCTGGATCAGACGGAGTGGACGGCCGGACGAAATTAGCGATCGACCCCAAATAAATTGGGATGAGGGTAGCGAGAATGATTATTCTGCGTCGAAAGAAAAACGCATGAAAAACGTACAAAAACTCGAAAACACGCATTTTTGCTCACAGAAAAACATTATAGATACCTACATATAAATAAATATTCAAGAATAGCTCGTTTAAAGGTAAACGATTTTAAATAATGCTGAACTGAAATCTGATTCAATGTGTGAAAGCTCACAGTACGTTTTAATTTAAAATAACTAGAATAAAATCTCGAAAAGGAAAAGATTTAGCAAACTAAACTAAGACCACCCACTGTCGAAGTTAAATAAAAGAAATTGAAAGAATGTAAGCAAAGGCGCAAAAGCGTCATACATGATACAACCACGACTATTATAAACTTAATTAACCAATTAATACTTATTTGAAGTATTTTTAACAAATTTCTCTACAGAGCTTCGTATTACATTATATTTATTTTTTATTCACTCTCTCCTTGTCACATTTCTTCTTCTTCTTCTTATTTTTGTTTTGGCAATCTACTTTCCTCTTGGAAGTAATTTTTGCCAGTGTCAAGTGTTGAATAGTTCAGTGGTAGATTGTTTCAGTTTACATTAAAATGCGGGTGCATCGCATTCCAATGCTGCTAGGAGCATTTGGCACCAAGTATATCAAGACAGTTTACTCGGGAAGGTCAGCCGAGGTAGCCATCACTACAATAAAAGTCTCAGCTTCACACAACCAAGATCGCGCCTATTTCAATTATCCCACATATTGTTCAGTTGCGTAGACACTTGTACCACAAAACTGCACCAATTTTAAGACACATATCCACTATGAATCAATTTGCAAATAAATAAAATAGACACCGAACTGAACTCGACCAAATGGCGCCAAAAACTCCTTGTCACATTTCACCTCGACGATTTATCTTAATTACTTTTAAACTTTATTTTTATTTCTTGTGGCGCCTCGCATTGCGAAACGGCCGGTGTCAACTTTTAAACTCGTTCGGATTACAGATTAAAAATAACTGTTGATTTTTTCTCGAAATGGAATAAGTTTTTTTTTTTAGTTTTGTAGGATGTACACTTGATTAATAAATGCATTGGTTAATTTTACTGGCGGCTACCAGAGTCGCAAAACTTTCTTTTTACCATCGCCACTCGAAAAAGTGCGTTTAATTCAACGATAAGAGTGAATAAAACGCTGTTTTATTCACCGAGTGAATAAAAATATTTTGAATTTGGAACAAGCGCGCATCGTATGAATTATGTACAAAAAAAATGTCTTGGTATGGAGCTATTCCATAGATAAAGCCTCCCGCCAATTTTATTTAGATTCTTTTTAGTGTCTTAGCTTTGGGTAATTTTCTAAAAAATATCCCGCCAATTAAACTGATGAAATGGACTGATTCCAGACCGACCATGTAATTTCCCTCTTAGCGTGGTTGTTTTATGTCATCCGAAAACTTCTTGTTTCACTATTTTCTAATGTTTAACTATTTCTGATTACCTATCTAAATAATAAAAATGTAATAACTATAAATACTATAGGTATAAGTACTGCTATTTGTTTCCTCGCAGTCAATGGTAAAAAGTAGAGTACACAACTCGTGAAAAAAAAATTTCATCTCGGTCCTTTGTATCCCTCGCTTCGCTCAGGATTCTACTTTTGAATCCCTCGCTACGGTCGGGATTCAACTCTAGAATCCTTCGCTGCTCTCGGGATCCAACTTAGTCCCTCGAACTAAATTCCCTCTTTTTTTCACTTGTTGTATAATCTACTATTTAGTACTCAGTTCTACAAGTTTAACTTTGCATGATTTGGGTGTCCCTTGACTCGCCTAAAGTCATTGGTCCTAATTTCATTAGGCCGAATTTCTTTGGCCTAAACTCCTGAAGTACAATTATTGTTCGGCCTAATAGATTTTTTCGCATTTTTGTCGTTTCGCCTAAACGTTAAAATCTCTAATTATCAAAACCACTAATGTTAATTGTCCTAAAATTTATTAGCATACATATCTTTTGACACAATAATGACTACGCCGAAGTATTGTTAACCCTAATATTGTCTTGCATACATCACTTTTGGCATAACAATATTGTATTGCATACAAGTCAATGACAGAAACAAATCGTCAAAAAACTGACCTGAGGCTCTCCGCTGTAAAGAAAAACTTTTAATGCGAAGACCATTAGGTTAGGTTGGGTAAGTGTTTTGACCACTTTCAGCGAAGCGAGCGAAGCGAGCGGAGCTCCCTAATGCTTGCATGCATGTTGCATGCATACTGCATGCTTGCTTGCATGCTGCATGCTTGCTTGCATGCTGCATGCTTGCTTGCATGCATGCATGCCTGCTCTTGCTTGCACTTAAGTATGTATGCCTTTTTTGTTGATCAAATCATACAAAAGTGTTTAATTAAATTTAGTAATTTTCAATTTACAAGTAGTTAACAAAACGGATTAAGGACGGTTATTCATATAATGATTAAGTGAAGTGAACAATCGGTGAAAAAATTATTAGGCGTTGTTGAGGCTTAGAAGCGAGGAACGGAACGCAAATCGTCTTCACCCAATCACCGTCGCGCTACATGACGTGGGAATCGAACCGGCGCTGCCATTGGTAGCAATACATTGTTCCTCAGCCCTCTCTCCTCGATCGTTGTACCTATTCAAAATTCAAATAATATAGACGCCAAATGGTTTTCAACGCAAGAGTATCTTTTATTTCCAAGTCCTGAAGTAATTTCCAAATTTAGAGCACGACAGTCATCAAACCTTAGTACCAAAGGTCGCAATACGGTACATGTGGCCCTTCTACGCCAAATATCAAATTCAGCATCCTGTGGAGTACGCTGTCTTGGTTCCTGCTACTGAAAATCCTGGAAGAAACGCATACTTTGGACCTAGAGGACTACTGGGAGGCTAAGCGCATAAAGGAATTGAAGCTGGAGTGGCATTCTGCTGATCATCATACGCATCTGGTGGGACCAACCATCCTTTCTTTTCCCTATCACCCCCTAGTTCTCTTTTGCGATACCTTGTGTTAAACTAATTTCAGTGAGAAGTACGCGAAGGAGCGTATTGGATAGTGCGCAATCGACAAATTGTCCAGCTTGTGACGTTGCTATCACTGCTGACTTGTGTTCGAGCATCCAAACTGTAAGTACTCCTGTTCTCACTGACCACCAACATGTCTACTGAAACTACTGAAAGTGTCAAATCTCCCGCCTTACTGACTACCACTAGCGCTAATTCGAAATCTCGCGATAGATCTCCCGTCGATCAAAGTACAGGTTCTATTTTTATCCGCGACCTTGTAAAAAAGCGCGGAGTCATTAAAGGCAGACTTACTAAATTTGCATCTTATTTACTTTCATTAGAGGAGAGCGATACCCTCTTAAATTCATCTCGTAATCGTATCGATTTAAAATTACGCATTAAGGGTGCCGCTAGTTTATATACCGAATTCAACGATATACAGAGTAAAATCGAAGAATGTGTTTCCGAATCTGATATATCTGAGCAGTTAGATAATAGAGAATCGTTCGAAAACTCCTATTATAGCACATTAGCGCGCGCGGAGCACATTTTGACCAGTTTCGAGGTCAGTGATGATTCTGGTGATAAGCATTGCTGTAGCGAACAAGCACAGTCAGTTAAGCTTCCCATTATTTCGCTTCCTACCTTCGGCGGTTGTTATGAGCACTGGCTTGAATTCAGAGACACGTTTATATCTTTGGTACACAACTCTAAGCGAATCAGCAACATACAAAAGTTCCACTATTTAAAATCTTCGCTTAAAGGTAACGCGGAACTAGTAGTGAACTCGGTAGAATTCTCATCCGATAATTATAACGTCGCTTGGGAATTATTGCTCAACCGATACAATAACAACAGGCTTTTAGTGCACAATCACGTTAAAGCTTTGTTTACTATTAATTCGTTGTCTAAAGAGTCACCCGCGCACATTAGAAACCTTATTGACACTATTTTAAAGAATTTACGCGCTTTAAAAATGCTAGGCGAACCCACCGATTCTTGGGACACGCTAATTAATTATATTATAGTGTCTAAATTAGACAAAACGACCGAACGCGAATGGGAAACCTACAAGTGTACGTCGATTCCGAACGATAACAATTCTAAGCACATAATTAAGGTGGATGAATTGATTGGCTTCTTGAAAAACCGGGCGGATATGCTCGAAACATTGCAACTGTCGCATAAAGGGTTCACTCCGCAAACTGAGACTAAAAAACTTAGTTCACAGTCACATTACACGCCCCACTGCAATGTTTCCACACAAATGCCAACCGACCGCCAACCTCGCGTCACTAAATCTTGCGTTAAATGCGACGGTAATCATCCACTTTATTCATGCCAAAAATTTATCGATAGTAACTTGGAATCGAAATTAAAGTTAATTCGCGAGCACAAACTATGCGAGAATTGTTTACGTTCGGGTCACGCACTAGACGATTGTAGGTTTGGGCCTTGTAAGAAGTGTAACCGCAAACACAACTCATTAATCCATAATGATAACGCGGATAGTTTAGTTGCACTTCATTCAAGTGTCGCTCCCGGGAGCTCCGAGGTGAGTGCAGACGCAGCGCCGCCACAGCCATCGGCAGGTGACCCCTCCACCTCGGCCGCCGCGAACTCGTTCCCAATTCACGTTAACAATGCACACATGCAATTACGATGCGCTCAATCAATAGATACTGACACGCACACTGTTCTATTGTCGACAGCTATTGTACAGGTAGCCGATATCCACGGTGCTTATCACCCGGCGCGCATACTGCTGGACAATGGAAGCCAGCGATCTTTCATAACAAAATCTTTTTGCAATCTTTTACAAATTCCAATGATACAGTCCACTCACGAAGTTAGAGGGGTAGGTGATTCAGTGATACAATGTTCGGAAACATGTAACATTGAAATAAAATCGCGCGTTGATAAAACCTACACCACGCGAATTTCTTGTTTTGTTTTGTCACAAATAACGTCTACGCTGCCTGCTTTATGTCAATCAAGCGCACAGTTCTGTATTCCAGACAACATAGTGCTGGCAGATCCGCAATTTCTAGACGCGGAAACCATAGACATATTAATAGGCGCTGATAAGTTTTGGGACCTGTTACGCGAAGGGAAAATGCGACTTCCCAACGGCCCTTACTTACAGAATACTTGTTTAGGGTGGATCATTTCCGGTCCAGTTCTTAATGATACGCGAAATACAAAGCAAATCTATTGCAATTATAGTATTTGTTTAGACTCTCGACTACGCGCACGGGAGCACGAAGAACTCCCTAAGGTCAGCGATACGCGGACTGAGGAAGAGCGTTCATGCGGGGAACGTTTCCTTCACACTAAAAGGCGCAATAGTGAAGGAAGGTTTAAACAGTCACCTGATTTCTTAGGCGAATCTTCTCTTACGCGAGCCGAGCGCCAACTTTACGCTTTAGATAAACGGTTGCAGCGCTCGCCTGATGATTATAAATTATCATACGGGAATTTTATGCGGGAATACCTGGGTTTTAGTCACATAAGTCCGATAGCTAGCTATGACCATCCTTGTCATTCCCTGACGCATTACGGCGGCATTCTTAGTGAGCATAGTTCCAGGAATAACTTTAATAATTTTCTTTTCAAAACACAGGTCCATACGGACGTTACGCCAGTTACTAAGAGATCAATTCTATTTAATTTAGAGCAAATCTTTGACCCTCGTGGTTTGTTGAGCCCTACTATAATAAATAACGCTAAAGTATTACTGCAACAATTGCTTATGAAAAACTGTTGGGACGACGTTGTTCCGCCGGCGAGCGTCGCGCTGACGCGAAACCGGTTTGTTGTTTCTTTGCAAGCGCTCTTCGGTACGATTCGTGTGCCGGGCCATGTTATCACTACGTCTATTCAGCTGCACGTTATGAGCGATGCATCGCAGAGCGCGTCGATTTATTTACGCACTATAAATGAAGACCGAAACATAAATGGCAGGCGGACAGGCATAGGCGTTATTAGTGTGGATAAATTAGAAACATCTTTAATTCGTTGGTCTCGGATGGAAGGTTTTCCTACCGAATATACGCTACTACTCAATGGTTCGCATATTAAAAATAAAATTTGTATAATCGATGCCGATAAAATCATTCGTAGAAAATCAAATGAATTTTCCTATAATAAAATACACGCAATTTCAATATCTTGTAAACATTACTTTACCTTGTTGTTGTTGTTTCGCGTTGGGCACCTTCGGCTTCTCCACGTTGGACCCCAGGCCTTATATGGTTTACGCGAAACCTGGTGGCCTCTTGGTGGTGGAAGCTACGCTAGGAAGGTTGTTGCTAATTTTATAACGTGTAAAACACTAACGCCTCTGATGGGCAACTTGTGGCCTAGTTTTTCCATATTTTATTCGATGCGGAGTTGGTTGCGGTGCGGGCCAGTGCTCATACTTAACCGTAAAGGTAAGGGGGCTCGATCTTCAAAGGCATACGTTTGCTTGTTTGTATGCTTTGTAACTCGCGCGGCTTATTTAGAATTGGTCACTGGCCTTACTACTGATGCATATTTACTAGCGCTTATAGGATTATTTTGCGACGTGGTCGCAATATCGTTGATGAATAGTTTTTTTTTAATTATATTTACGCATGTAATTACGACATTGAAGAATTTGCCACTAACAATAATAATTAAATTTTCGTTTATACTACTTTTTCCGTTCATACTATTCGCTTCACTTTGGTGGTCTGTGGGAGGCAGGAGTAAATTCTTGCAACCTACGTGTCGTGTTGTAGGTAATGCGCAACTTGTATTTGAAGAGTTTAGCACAGTGCTATCACAAATTGAAACTGTCCTAAGCTCCAGACCGTCTCCACTATCAATAGATCCTAAAATCCTTTCTCATTTAACTCCATTCCACTTTCTGGTTGGTCGATCACTAGCAGCGCCAACTTGCGACGACCTTGCCGATGTTCCAGCTCATCGTTTGAGACGACATCAGATGGAGAACAACCTGTCACCTCTGAAGTGGAGTTTGGGGCGAGTGCACGAACCATCTCGGGCAAGGATGGCGTTTCAAGAATGCGAGAGATATACAGACGACTTCGGGCGATGTTTGACATGCATTCACCAAATCTGCCCTCTCATTCACGAGGAGGAGCCTGCGCGTTAGAAGACTTCGAAAGCGACTGCTTTCAAGGCCGGGGGCATGTTGAGGCTTAGAAGCGAGGAACGGAACGCAAATCGTCTTCACCCAATCACCGTCGCGCTACATGACGTGGGAATCGAACCGGCGCTGCCATTGGTAGCAATACATTGTTCCTCAGCCCTCTCTCCTCGATCGTTGTACCTATTCAAAATTCAAATAATATAGACGCCAAATGGTTTTCAACGCAAGAGTATCTTTTATTTCCAAGTCCTGAAGTAATTTCCAAATTTAGAGCACGACAGTCATCAAACCTTAGTACCAAAGGTCGCAATACGGTACAGGCGTTACACAATTGTGCGAATCGTTATTTAGTACTTTTAAACATTAGGGATTATGAATAGTTATGCTGATGAATTTGGGAACTTAACATGCGGCGAAAAAATTTTAGGCGAAGTGAAAATAGGCTAAACAAATTTAGGTCAAATGAAAATTGTGCGAAAAGTTTTAAGGCCAATAATTAGTGTGCCAAAGACAGTTAGGACAAAAAAAATTAGGTATTCCAATATATACCCCAAAAAGCTATTAAAAAAACTACGGTGTCTGAAATACGTTGAAGATAATTTATGCCTATTATTAACATCAGCCATTATTCAATACATTTGTAGGTACACATTTTGTAGTAATTTTTCATTAAAAACTCATTATTTCACTATAGGTGTACTTAAAGTAATATCAACGATAAATATGAATTAATAAAGATGCCTTTTCAATAATCTTATTGCAATTGCATAAATCACAATGATCAGAAATAACTAAATTGCCGTCTTTATTATGGGTTGTTATGTAATTTTAGCTCTATTTACTAAATAATTAAGGTGAGTTTTGGCTTACAGAATATAGTTAACTGTAGAATCAGAATTCATATTTAATTATAAGAAGGTATGATAATTAATTAAAATGAACATCATTATATGATTATGAATTAATTATATTTAGTATGCGAAATATCCTGAATCTGATTTATAAAATTTCAGAGTTCATGAGCTTTCCATTAAGGGCGGATCCAAGGGGTCCTGCCTAGCCCCCTCTCCCCACATGGCTGATTAAATAAATAAATAAACTTTTATTAACTGTTTAAATGTACGTAGGTATTACATAAGTTACCGGAGTCCCCTTTTAAGCTAAATTGTCAGGGGGCACCGCTCTTCCTTAACAATGATACAACTTTTGGATACTAAGATGATACTAAACTGGTGTAAGTAGGTAAAATCTTTATCCCCTGCTTTCCATCGATCTTTTTTAGGGTTCCGTAGGCTAAATAATATTGAAGTTCCTTAGACATTTTTTTCTCAAAGTCAACCGTTTGAAAGACATATACCGCCAAAGTGGTAAAATGTGTCCCTTCCCCCCCCCCCTTTAACTTTTGAAATAAGAAAGTGAAAAATCTAAAAAAAAATATGCTGTAGTGTAGATCTTAATAAACACTTTTAACGACAATTGGTTTGAACGAGATATAGGAGTTAGTTTTTGAGATATAGCACATTTTCCAAAACCGCAAATATAACTTAGTCATTCTACCAACACTGTGAAAAACAAAGTTATTTTTGCAGACGAAAAATGAAAGGTGGTATTAAATATGGTATGGTATAAGGTAACTACGGAACCCTACGGTGCGTGGCCCGACATGCACTTGGCCGGCTTTTTATCGATGTTACGTGTTTGATGGCTATATGACACAGAGTTTTGATGTGGTGTATGGTAATTCGATGTGGCGACTCTACATTTACTAGAATTTAAAATAAGTGGCCAAATGTTTCTGTATCCATGCCTAAAAATATGACATTATCACACCAAAATGGAGGCCGTTATCAAAGAGTCTTTTTAGCATAACATCTGAATCAATAAAGACTTTTGTGTGATTATCTTTACTTGTCCTATTTAGTTGTCCTTTTGACAGTTTTCATGTCTTTTGCTTAAGTTTAAATCGTTATTTAACAATACATGTTGTATGAAATAAATTGTTACCAATAATTCGTAATTTCTCTCGTATATGTGTGGAATTTTTTGTTTTTTTTTTCATTAAAGAGTTAGGCGAAGATTATTTACCAAATAGACAAGTAAGGATAAATACTTAGCTCGGATATGACTTTGACAAGGTTGAAGTAAAAAAAAAATACTTACATAAATCTGTCAAAAAGCGTTATAGTTGCAGCCGTAGAAAATATGTACCTAGTTATTTTTCGTTTAATTTTTTTTTTGAAGTGAAATCTTCTTTACTGGCGTTGTACGCTTTTTGTAATGGGGAAAAAATCTTAAACTCGCGTCAGTTAGTCAGGATCACGTGACCCTGATCGAAAATTCGTAAGACGGATGTGACGGATGGAGAGTAGACAGCCGGCGACGGAAGTATCCCTCTCTCTTGAAAATGGCAGCGCGTCATTTCAGGACGTAAACACTTGTGTCACCATAGCAACGCGCTAATTTTTTAATTCAAAGTCAAAACTCTAGATTTTCTGTCAAGCTATGGATAAGACTTTCGTACAATACTTCGTAAATTCAAATGCAGAGTAAATTCGTAAGACGGCAATTCATGCGAAATTATTCCCCAACCATTCCAAAATATCAAAAATGCACAACGTTAATATTCAAGTTTTCACTTCTGCCGGCACTCCCGGAGTGCAACCCGATTTTTTTTACTTATGATTAAACATTTTCAAACACTATTCCTACCTTGCCTCTTTTAGTCAGAGGTCAGCGAAAACTTAGGGCTAATAGCCTTTAATAGACCTATTATGGTAATCGCATATTCTTAGTTTGCGTAGTTCGTTTTAGAGGCAATGGAAAGATTGTAAAGAAATAATTCAATTGTAAATATTTTTGTTATAAAATGAGTCATTCTACATTCAGTCGCAATGAGTCATACATTTTTCTTTACCAGAAAGATACATAAGTAATTTCTGATATTGAATTATTTGCATAAACAAATGAAGTTTTTTATCATAGTAACCCTAGTTTTAGAACAGTATCAGCCCCCTAGCGACGAAACACGATATAATATCGCGTTTTATCGACACCTAACTGTCAAAATCCATTGTCTTTTGTCAGTTGAACGTGATAAATCGCTATATCATATCGTGTTTCGGGGGTCATGCTAAGAAGGCAGGGCATGGTACTTTATATTATACAAGGTGTATTTGTAAACACTCTCCAAATTTTAAGGATTTGTTCAGTCCATGAAACTGAACAACTTTCTCCATGAAACATGTGTCGAAATACGCCAAAAAATTTTGGTCATCCCATACTTAACTGATCACGTGATCTCTTTGATTTGAATGAAAAGTATTTTTTTTTACATATTTGATCCTATGTTTCTTAGAGAAAGTTGATCAGTTTCGTGGACTGAACATATCCTTAAAATTTGGAGAGTGGTTACAAATACACCTTGTATATGTATATTCTGTGATCAGGGAAAACGCAGAAACAAAACATGTCTTTTATTGCTCCTTTCTCAGTCAGAAAAACAAAAATTAAAATATGACAGACATGTTATTTCTTAAAAATATATTTGGTTTTTTAACCTTCATGTTTTTACATGAAGGTTAAAAAACCATTTTTTTAAACAATCTTGTCTTTGTCAACCTTCAATGTTCCTTCAACGAATAAATACTGTGCTACGTACGCCATCGCTTTGGAAACTGCTAATAACGATTACTTAAATATTTTGTACTCAAATCCAACATTAAGTTTTAAAACACGAGATTTGATAATTATTGTTCAAGACTATTATGATTATATTATGTGGTTTTAGTAATAATTTTCTACCTATGCTTGAAATTTCGCTACTTTTGCCCGCGAAAATGCACAATTTTCCATCTCAACTCTATATGACTTTTATAAAAACATAACGCGATTAAAGCCTTAAATCAAATTTGCCGGAGTTGAGATACTGTTTATACTTACAAACAAGCAACAAGATTACTCTGTTGACTCAGGCACATCGCAGATCAGGCGCTAATTAGACAATCCATACTGACCTTGGGATGCCATAGGATAACTAAAGAATTCACTTAATACTAGAGACAGATTTATGGACTAAGATCACTTTATCACATCTTTTATCTATCTAATGGAATGCAGTTCGTTGGTAAACGTTTAGGCTTAAGAATGGCAGGACCACCGATTTGACAATTTTTTTAATGTTACGTATCCCATTCTTTTTCTCAACTAAAACTTTGAACTAATCCTATGTCCATCAGCCATTTTAATGTCCCCACTGCTGGGGCACAGGCCTTCCTTATGGGTGGATAAGGAGGACGGGCCATAACCCACCACACGGGCCCAATGCGGATTGGTGGGTGTTAACGACTGCAAATGCAGCCGGGACCAACGGCTTAACGTGCTTTCCGAAGCACGGAGGAGCCCAAGATAATTAATTTTTGGTCACCCATCCCATGACCGACCCTTACAAACGTTGTTTAACCTCCGCAATCGCTGGGCCAGGCGCTAAACCACTGTGCCACCAAGCTCCGAGCTTTTTTTTCTCAACTAAAACTTTGAACTAATCCTATAATAATCCTACCAATCAAAACTAAACAGATTTTATTTTATTTTTAACTATAATAAGTCTATGATTTTTAAAAACTTTTTCAAAAAGAATTTTCACAAATTCGCAAAACGATCACAAACTCTATTGATATTAGGACAGGACAATATCTGTCAATTTAGTTATTTCGGAACTAAGTACAAATATGTACTTACGTTTAATTTTTTAATTGATAGTTAAACTCAACTTATCGACGTTTTTTGAGTAAGTACTAAAATGCAGGTCAGTATACATTTTTCCATAGAGTTTCAGTATTTCTATTTCTACAAGAACCACATTATAGAGTTCGAACTGCAACGCTGCGTCGGTCGTGCATTAGACTAATGCACCGAATCGCGATGAAAGTCTCATATTACTAGCCAGGGCTGTCACCAGTAGAAAACATTAGCAATTATTGTAATAAGGAAGTTTTCTAAAGTCGAATTTAAGAAATAAAATCATAAATATTTTAAGCATAAGCGTTTAATTTTAATATTTGAAAATACTTAGTTTTTCAATATCTCAAAAAAAATATTTTTATTGAAAGGAGACTTGTGACGTCACAATTATTCCGTAAAATATTGTATGAAAAATGCAAATCATTAAAACTTTGAACTGCTATATTTCGTCGTTTTTTGTAATATCAAAATATTTTTAACTGTTATGTGAGTATAATTATTAAAATTAAATTTTAGAATCATAAAAAATTTGAAACTTCCTTTTGATAATAAACGTTCCCCAAAGAAACATTAGTCGGTTATTTTCCAGAAGTTATTAAAAATCAAACTATTAATTTTAGTTTAGTCTCATTCCTGTAATGGTTTAGGCCCATTTCTGCCATTCTCCTTTTGTGAGCAGGTTCGTTTTTTGTCGATTCAGTAATTCGAAATTTTTCGAAAAAAGTCTAGTCCTGTGTGGAATAATGGGCTGATGATTACGATGAATTAATAATGTTGACTTTCAGTGTCGCGACGCCGACGCGATTGACACCTAGTCGTTACATAATTTCAGTATTTATTTTAACAGGATTTCAAATACTTAAAGTTGTTGATAGCCCTAGGAGGAACTTTAAACTTTTAGCCTGGTGAAAGGTTTGTTAGAAACACAGTTAACCTAACGATCTATAGGTACCTTTATGAATATACGGTAATAACTAGTACCTTTGCAGTGTTAAACTAAATGGATTTTATTGACCAAGCGAAAGCGAAGCGCGTGCGAAGCGTCTCTGCTTCAGCTTGGGCAAAAATGCTTTCGTATGTCTGTCCATTTATTCTTCTCTACAGGTCGCATTTCTCAACCGATTCTCGTGAAGTTTTGTGAGCAGATTTGATAATTATATAAAATCCTCTAGTCAGTTTTCGAAATTTTTCGGAAAAAAAAACACATTTCGAAAAATGTTCAAAAATGTCACAAACGCTTGGTCTACAGCTCTATAGAGCTACTAGTTAACTTGTAGTTGCATTATGAAAAACAGAGAGGTAGAGGTAGCATGTTTAAAAGAAAAAAACCGGATACTTAATGTCGAATTTCAAAATCTATGGCAATCGCTTTCAGGATGTGATACATTGATACTTCTTTTTGTCACAAATAAAAACGTACCAAAGAAATGCAGCTATGTGTCACATCCATCTGTCAAATGAAAGCGATTGCAATAGATTTCGATTTTCGAAAGAAAATAGACAATAAGTACCCTAATGCGAAAAATTTTCTTGGTCTATGAGTACCCTGGTCTTTTCATTTAAGAGTGTGGACGCGCATCACGTTCCATTTTTAAATTTTCAATACAAATCAACAAAACAACTCTGCGCGAGCCGTAATGAGGGCAAACTTTGAAAATTCCTTTTAAATTAATAAATAGATATAAGTATAACACGCAATGCATTAGACAAATACCTCATATTAATCTTAAAAAACTTAAAAAAAAAATCTATATTCTGTACCATACCAGTAAAAAAACATGTCAAAGCGTAACAATTTGAGCATCTTGTTTAATATTTTATTTCTCTGTGATTAAAAACATTTTTTTAAATTTTCTCTCTATAGGGAACTCCTTGACAATACAAACAATAAGGGAAAAAATAAATGTGAGTCGTATTCTTATTTGTTACAGCTGAAACTTTTGTGAAAACTACCTCTGACAGGCAAATTTTAAATTCCACTTGAACAGATTGTCTTCGTTTAAAATACCTGATAATTTATTATGTTTTTCTCTCTATACGGCACTAATTTAAGAATTTGACTTCCTAAAACTAAAGTTAACATTAATAGTAATAGTAGGTATGAACCTCTATACAAAAAAAAGTTGGGAGTTACAAGTCGTGATAAAGTTTGGCCACATGATAGAAACTGATCTGTAGGCTGTTTCTAACTAATATTGAGCTGGGCCAAACTATCCTTACATACAGTTCCATACGGCGGCGGGTTGAATAGCGCACTTTTCCCGGCTCCATTCTAAAAACTATAACAATTCAGGTTTAACTAATAGGTCAAATGTGGTATCATTTTCGGATAAATCAATAACGTAGAATTTATTTCTGGTATAAAAAAATGCAATTTATTACGCAGTTTCTGAAAAAATACACAATAACCAACATTTTTAAACTTAATTTTTTTTAGTTTAGGTATTGGCACTTGTTTCAGTATTTTCAAAAAAACTACTTTAAAGAAGCGTTTTTCAGGTTAATTTGTAATATGCTTTTGTTATGTTAACTATATTTTATACAATTTGCGCCTAACCCAACTAGTTGAGGTCCATTGTTTGCGGAGACACAGCTAGTCAAAAATATTCATTTTTTCACGAAATAAAAGGGGTTTCCGTTTCCTTCGGAAGCATTTCTCAGTTTTTTCGTTTTTATTTCTGTAAAGTTAATTACATTTTCTACAATTTGAGCCTGATTTGAGTAGTCTAGGTTTACTAGTTGCAAAGACACAGCTAGTCAAAGATAAGATTTTTTCAATTAATTTCAATAAAAAGCCCATTTTTAACCAGCTATGTCTCTGCAACCAATAGACCTAGACTACTCAAATTAACTTTAAATTGTAGAAAATTTAATTAACTTTACAGAAATATAAACAAAAAACCTGAAAAATGTTTCTGAACGAAACGGAAACCTTTTTTATTTCGTGAAAAAATGCAAATTTTTGACTAGCTGTATGTCCGCAAACAATGGACTTAAACTACTTGGGTTAAGCTCAAATTGTATAAAATATAGTTAACATAACAAAAGCATATTACAAATTAACCTGAAAAACGCTTCTTTTAAGTAGTTTTTTTGAAAATACTGAAACAAGTGCCAATACCTAAACTAAAAAAATTAAGTTTAAAAATGTTGGTTATTGTGTAATTTTTCAGAAACTGCTTAATAAATTGATTTTTTTTATATCAGAAATAAGTTCTACGTTATTGATTTATCCGAAAATGATACCACATTTGACCTATTAGCTAAACCTGAATTGTTATAGTTTTTAGAATGAAGCCGGGAAAAGTGCGCTATTCAACCCGCCGCCGTATGGAACTGTATGTAAGGATAGTTTGGCCCAGCTCAATATTAGTTAGAAACAGCCTGCAGATTAGTTTCTATCATGTGGCCAAACTTTATCACGACTTGTAACTCCCAACTTTTTTTAGTATAGAGGTTCATACCTACTATAATGCTTTCATTGTTTAGATAACTTCATAGCTTCTTTAGCTAATTTCTTTGAAATGTGGATATACAGCCTTAAGTAGTTTAAAAAAGAAGGTAGGTAGGTATATACTTCTTCATTTGTAAATCTAGTGTTTTGAAAAACTATGATTAAAAAAAAAATCGCAACCGACCGATGCTCTCGCGTGTTAATAATCTTTTTTTACGTTTCGTTTCATCGATAAGATGCTAACTCGTTTAGCGCCGGCTGCCGGCGCCGGCGCCGATCTACGTCACCACTCGAACAAGGGCTGCCAGCTGTAGCCACAGAAATAATTGACAAGGGCTGCCAGTAGTCATTTAAATAATATTTAATTCTTCGACATAAAGTCAAAAATTATAAAACTGCCTTTCTATTGTCTAATTTCAAAATCAATCGCAATCACTTTCAAGCTGTAATACATTGATGCTTCTAGTTGGTATAAATAAAAACTTACTAAAGAAATGCAGCAATGTGTCACATCCATCTGCCAAATGAAAGCGATTGCGATAGATTTTTAAATTAGATAATTAGCCCCCTGGTTGCATTTAAGGCTCCGTTATGCGAAAACGTTTGTGTCTGTCTTTTTCTTTAAGTGTAAAGAGTATGGAAAATAACCTCCTTTCTGCACTTTTTCGATGTTTTTCGTTGTTTTTTCATAATTATCTTTAGCATGATTATCTTTCTTGATAAAAAGTTATTGGAGCAACTACACGGTACGTTAAAGTGTATTTTGATGTAGAGTTCAATACGTTTCCGTTATTATTTACGCCAAAAATATGACCCGCGATAAGCGCTTTTGATGGTATTTTTTACAATCATCTGTGAGGTTTATACGCAATTTAATACTTGTAGTTACTAGATAATCTGTTTAGCTTGTCGTATGTTTTTTTGTGGCTACAACTTTACGTTTTCTATATAAAAATATGGCCCGCGCAAACCATGTTTTCCTATCATCACCTTTAAGCTCAAGCCACACAGCGGGCGTGGCGCGACGGGGCGCGACGGGGCGCGGCGTGACGGGACGGCCGGCGCGACGGTAGAGTTCACACTGCGGGCGTGATTTCGCCTACGTTCCGCCACGCTGCGCTTCCGATCTGTATTCACGCTCGGCGCGACGGCGGCGTGGCGCGACGGGACGCGACACGTCGCGCCACGCTGGCCTGTGTGACGTCGTCCATAGGATTTAGTACATTACAACTGCTCAGCGTCGCGTCGCCGTCCCGTCCCGTCACGCCACGCCCGCTGTGTGGCTTGGCCTTTAAACTCACACCAATACGCAACATAAATCTATCAAAAGTGTATATCTACATATTATAAAACAAAATTTTATAATAAATCATTTGTGGCAAGCAACACGAGCTACCTATAAACACGAAATAGCGATAGAGAGCGCGAGAGCCAGTTCCTCAGTGATGAGGATTCCGGGAGTAGTGCACTTCCACCTTCGGCCTTATCGTCACTTAACATCAGGTTAGGTGAAGGCCAAGCACTATCCGTTGTGCATAAAAATAAATAATAAAAAAACTTAATTTTAAAATAAGTAGGTAGGTACCTATTACATGAATAGTATTTCCTGTGTAACACTTAGCCGTAAGTACGTCTTATGTTGGTATGCAAATATTTTAATAAACATGCATTCATATTCATACTCAAAGTATTCAGTTCATTTAAATGACAAAAGGTATGTTTGGCCTGAGAAATATACCCAGAAGTAATAAATTATTAAGTATGGTATGCTTTGTGTAGTAAATACAGTTGGTGTGGCCATATTTAAAATTACAAAAGCGTACATAAAGGCTACAAAAACGATCAAACCAGCTTCGCAATAAATACAGAAAATATAAATATAAATACAATAGCTACAGACAAAATATACGAAGTGGTACTTAGTAGGTACCCTACCTCACATACCTACGCATCGAAATGTAGTACATTTCGGTGCACATACGCTTACATTTTGTTTGATTATAAATTAATACCTTCTTATATTCTTTACATTTCCCCTTTTCATCATTTAGATTCTTCGGCATTAGTTGGTATGAAATCAGTAATAAAACTAATAACATTACATATTTTACTATAAATAAAACCATAATATTTGTTTATTTTTATAATCAATGTTAATTACTTGCAGTGTTTTAGTTTCAAATATTTTGTCTAAAGACAATGGGTGCATTCCAGCAGACAAATCGCTAAATCATCGATCACCACAATATACATTTTAATTATGGAAAATAATTTATTGTAATGTTCAATTTAAATTACTTTATATGGTCAAAATATACTCTATGGCGATCAATGACTCAGCGATTAGTCTGTTGAAATGCACCTATTAAAAAAATTAATGGGTAGGTAAGATAGGTACGTTTGGGCAGTATCATTTAAATTGTTTAACATAATATGAAAACGAAAATGAAAAACCATTTATTTTAGTAAGTACCAATATTTTTTTTCATTAAAGAGTTAGGTGAAGATTATTTACCAAATAGACAAGTAAGGATAATATACTTAGCTCGGATATGACTTTGACAAGGTTGAAGTAAAAAAAAAACTTACATAAATCTGTAAAAAAGCGTTGTAGTTGTAGCCGTAGAAAATACCTAGTTACTTTATGTTTTTTTTTTTTAAGTGAAAACTTCTTTACTGGCGTTGTACGCTTTTTTGTAATGGGGAAAAAATCTTAAACTCGCGTCAGTTAGTCAGGATCACGTGACGTGACCCTGATCGAAAATTCGTAAGACGGATGTGACGGATGGAGAGTAGACAGCCGGCGGCGGAAGTATCCCCCTCTCTTGAAAATGGCGGCGCGTCATTTCAGGACGTAAACACTTGTGTCACCATAGCAACGCGCAAATTTTTTATTCAATGTCAAAACTCTAGATTTTCTGTCAAGCCATGGATAAGACCATAGAAATAGAATGTCAAAGAACAACAATGTCAATAAACAGGTGATCCGAAAATAAATGCATACATTTTATATGAGATACGTAAAATATGACTTAGATACATAAAATATGACTATATATGGCAAAGGAAATTAATAAATTATGTTCCATACTGTTTTCTTCGTCGATAAACGAATAAATGTAGCGAAATTTGGTTTTAGAGAAATGTGTGGCAATATCTTATTTACCTTTGAAAAGTGTGATTATTTGGATTGTTTCTTTTAGTCACATCACAATTACTTAGAGTACAAGACACCATAGCTCCACGATACCTTTATTTTAAATTCTAATTAAGATTAAAAAATATTTTAAACAAACTGTGATTGCTCATTTGCTAAGCGGGACGCTAGGGGCTCTTACTGTAAAAAATGTTGGCACATGTCACTTGATCCTTTGTCTCTTTTTTACATAGACCGTGTCCGTATGATGTTAACGTCTCTTTTCCACGCTTTGTTGGTCTTCTTGAGCGCAGCGAAAATTTTTCAATGTCTATGGATAAGACTTTCGTACAATACTGTTCTGTATTCGTAAATTCAAATACAGAGTAAATTCGTAAGACGACAATTCGTGCAAAATTATTCCCTAACCATTCCAAAATATAAGAAATGCACAACGTTAATATTCAAGTTTTCACTTCTGCCGGCACTCCCGGAGTGCAACCCGATTTTTTTTACTTATGATTTAACATTTTCAAACACTATTCCTACCTTGCTTGCCTCTTTTAGTCTGAGGTCAGCGAAAACTTAGGGCTAATAGCCTTTATAGCCCTATTATATATGGTAATCGCATATTCTTAGTTTGCGTAGTTCGTTTTAGAGGCAATGGAAAGATTGTAAAGAAATAATTCAATTGTAAATATTTTTGTTATAAAATGAGTCATTCTACATTCAGTCGCAATGAGTCATACATTTTTCTTTACCGAAAGATGCATAAGTAATTTCTGATATTGAATTATTTGCATAAACAAATGAAGTTTTTTATCATAGTAACCCTAGTTTTAGAACAGTATCAGCCCCCTAGCGACGAAACACGATATAATATCGCGTTTTATCGACACCTAACTGTCAAAATCCATTGTCTTTTGTCAGTTGAACGTGATAAATCGCTATATCATATCGTGTTTCGGGGGTCATGCTAAGAAGGCAGGGCATGGTACTTTATATTATACAAGGTGTATTTGTAAACACTCTCCAAATTTTAAGGATTTGTTCAGTCCATGAAACTGAACAACTTTCTCCATGAAACATGTGTCGAAATACGCCAAAAAATTTTGGTCATCCCATACTTAACTGATCACGTGATCTCTTTGATTTGAATGAAAAGTATTTTTTTTTACATATTTGATCCTATGTTTCTTAGAGAAAGTTGTTCAGTTTCGTGGACTGAACACATCCTTAAAATTTGGAGAGTGGTTACAAATACACCTTGTATATGTATATTCTGTGATCAGGGAAAACGCAGAAACAAAACATGTCTTTTATTGCTCCTTTCTCAGTCAGAAAAACAAAAATTAAAATATGACAGACATGTTATTTCTTAAAAATATATTTGGTTTTTTAACCTTCATGTTTTTACATGAAGGTTAAAAAACCATTTTTTTAAACAACCTTGTCTTTGTCAACCTTCAATGTTCCTTCAATGAATAAATACTGTGCTACGTACGCCATCGCTTTGAACGATAACTGCTGATAACGATTACTTAAATATTTTGTACTCAAATCCAACATTAAGTTTTAAAACACGAGATTTGATAATTATTGTTCAAGACTATTATGATTATATTATGTGGTTTTAGTAATAATTTTCTACCTATGCTTGAAATTTCGCAACTTTTGCCCGCGAAAATGCACAATTTTCCATCTCAACTCTATATGACTTTTAATGAATGAATGAATGAATGAATGAATTTATTTGCTTTTGAATAGGGTACAATAGGATTATAATTGGTTTACAAAACCTTATACTAAATAACAGTTTCACCTACTCAGCTACAGACAATAGCATGCAAATAACAATTAATATTGAAGCTAATTTAAAACATTGACATAGCAGTATCATTGAAAATTCACAATTAATAAAATTAAAACATAAAAAATTAAACTCACATCATAAAATGTCAAAATAAATGTCAAAAATTAAATAGAACTAAAATTACATGCTGGTCAGAAATGTCATAAAAATAAAATGTCAATTGAGTGTAAATTCTAGTTTTTATAATTCAAGAACTCCTGGACCGAGTAGAATAACTTATCCATAAGCCATCTATGCAAAGCCGTCTTAAATCTATTAAAAGGCAATTCTTTTATGGTATCAGGAATCTTATTATATATCAAAATACCCATGTAATGGCAGTTTTTCCTGAATCGTGCGCTTTTCGGGTAAATATCGATGACTAACCTATTACAGTTCCTTGTATTTCTCGGAAACACGTCCTTGGCAGTCTTAAATTTGCTTTGGTTAGATTTCACAAACTTCGCGATTTCATAGATGTAAAGACAGGGTAGTGGCAATATATTTAATAACTTATAAAATGGCTTACATGACACATCCGGTGCAAGACCACATATTGCTCTTATACTTTTTTTTTGTGCAACAAAAACCCTTTGTATGTCTGTACTATTTCCCCAAATGATAAGCCCGTAGCGTAACACAGATTCCACATATGCGAAGTATGCTGTTAGGGCAGTTTTTCTTGTGGCAACTTTAGTCAATTTAAAAAGAGCAAAAACAAATCTATTTACTTTTTTGCACACCTTATCTACATGTGATTTCCAATCAATTCTTTGATCGAGCTCGATGCCAAGAAATGTGGCATTTGTTACATTCTTAAGAGTATGATGTCGGTAATGTATATTTAGGGAATTATAGTTATTATAATTTATATAATTTGTTTTGTCAATGTTGATTTTTAGGTTATTATTGTTTAGCCAAGTTGTAATCGATTTAATTGTTTCATTAATGTCATTTTCATGGTCAATTGTATTGTGATTTTTATTATTTTTATTAGTAGTAACTACGACTGAGATGTCATCCGCAAATAAGATGCATCTGTGTTTAGTCGCTTTAGGTAAATCATTCACGTAAATTAAGAATAGTAGAGGACCAAGTATACTACCTTGGGGCACACCAAATTTATTTACTTTGAATTCAGAATGATATTTATGTATCACTTGGTTATCACCGAGTTGGGTGATTTCGACCGATTGCATCCTATGTTGCAGGTATGATTTGATCCAATCTAATGCTTTACCTCTTATTCCACTACGTTCTAGCTTTAACAACAATTGACCGTGTGATACGAAATCAAAAGCTTTGGACATATCAAATAGTAAAACTGTGGTTAAATTATTATCATTTATGCTTCTTAATATGTGATCAATCAGGTTAAAAGCAGCATGTGCAGTCGATTTGCTTTTCTGAAAGCCATATTGATTGTCATTTAAGACTTTATACTTTTTAAAGAATGATATAAGTTTGTCATGCATTACTTTTTCGTATATCTTTGCTAGGATAGATATCAATGTTATCGGTCGAAAGTTGATTACCAATAACTTTGAGCCTTTTTTAAAAAGAGGCTTCACAATTGATAGTTTTAGTCCCGCAGGGAAAATCCCTGTTTCGAGCGATAAATTTATTAAGTAAGCTAATACAGAAGCTATATGATCCTTACAAGCTTTAATCACTTTTGTATTAAGTTCATCATACCCTTCCGAATTTGTATTGTTTAATGTCATGATATTTTTTTTAATGTCATATTCATCAATAGGAGAAAGATATACAGGGTCACTGGAAATATGACGTATTCCTGCTAAGGGGTTATAGATGAGGTCAAAACAAATATTTTTTGTCATATAATTTTTTCTCAAAAAATTACTAGTTTTTGAGTTAATTGAAATTAAGTATTTTTTTACCAAAAGTACGTTTTCAGACACAAACATTTAAAATAAAAAATAACTACTCATTCGATTCCGGATTTTTTATCATTTTGGGATAGAAAACAATCTGAGTGTTGATAATGAATATTTTTTTTTAATAAAATACAGGTATTTATAAAAAATTCAATCCTTAAAAGCATATTTTATTTTTATTTTTTCAGATTTTTTTTTAAATTGCATCAAATATCTTTGAAAAAATCCTAGTAACTAAGCGTGCATAATATTTTAAAAACATCACCATCTATTCAGCTTTCCGTTGAGGTATAAAACTTAATAATAACTTAAATAAAAAATGAGAAATTAAGTCTTAACTAAATAGCAGTCCCATTTCATGTAGAAGAATTTCCTAGCGCTTCGGAGGTGGCCGTATTATCCTACTTATTACATAAATTGAAAGTTTACTTGTTTGGATGATTGTTAATCAATCACGCAAAACGGCTGAACGGATTTGGATGAAATTTGGCACACAGATACTTTATAAGCCGGATTAAAACATAGGAGGATACTATTATCTTGGTTAAAGGTTCCCTAGGGATTTTCTCGAATGCAAATACGGATGAAGTCGCGGGCGGTAGTTTGCCATAAATGATCATGCTTACTAAAAATACTTTCGTCCGAGTGAGTTTGAAACAGGATTATTTTCCGCCGACGAGTCAAAATTTTATACAGACAGCATCAAAAATAACCATGCATATCAGCCATTTTTAATGACCTGCTGCTGGGGAACAAGCCTTTCTTTCCTTTTGGGATAAAGCGGATGGGCCATAACCCACCACGTGGGCCCAATGCGGATTGGTCGGCGTTAACTCAATGTACCTTACATTGAGCCCTTGGTTCTGGCTGCATTTACAGTCGTTAACACTGACCAATCCACATTGGGCCCACGTGGTAAAGCCCGTCCGTTTTATCTATCCGCAAGCCAAAAGGAAAGCCTGGTTGATATGCATGGTTATTTGTGATACAGTTTGTATAAAATTTTGACTCATCGGCGGAAAATAATCATGTCTCAAACTCACTTTGACGAAAGTATTTTTAGTAAGTACGACCATTTATGGCAATTTAGCTTCCACCTGCGACTTTACCCGCATTTATATTCGAGAAAATCCCCAGGGAACCTTTAACCAAGATAATAGTATCCTCCTATGTTTTAATCCGGCTTATAAACTATCTGTGTGCCAAATTTCATCCAAATCGGTTCAGCCGTTTAGCGTGATTGATTAACAATCATCCAAACAAGCAAACTTTCACATTTATGGAATAAGTAGGATAATACGGCCACCTCCGAAGCGCTTGAAGTAGGAAATTCTTCTACATGAAATGGGACTGCTATTTAGTTAAGTCTTAATTTCTCATTTTTTATTTAAGTTATTATTAAGTTTTATACCTCAACGGAAAGCTGAATAGATGGTGATGTTTTTAAAATATTATGCACGCTTAGTTACTAGGATTTTTTTAAAGATATTTGATGCTATTTCAAAAAAATCTGAAAAAATAAATATAAAATATGCTTTTAAGGATTTAATTTTTTATAAATACCTGTATTTTATGAATTTTTTTTTATTCATTATCAACACTCAGATTGTTTTCTATGCCAAAATGATAAAAAATCCGGAATCAAATGAGTAGTTATTTTTTATTTTAAATTTTTGTGTCTGAAAACGTACTTTTGGTAAAAAAATACTTAATTTCAATTAACTCAAAAACTAGTAATTTTTTGAGAAAAAGTTATATGACAAAAAATATTTGTTTTGACCTCATCTATAACCCCTTAGCAGGAATACGTCATATTTCCAGTGACCCTGTATAGAATTATTTAAATTGTCAGTAATTATTTTATGTCCAGTTACGTCATTGTTATTGTTAATATTATTGTTAGTGTCATCATAATTATTGTCATTATTATTTTTATTTGTCAGTGTAATAAAATAGTCATTAAAAATAGTAGCGATTTTATTAGGATTATTAATAATTAAGTCATTGTGTTCAATTTTATCTATATAATTGTTATATTGTAATTCAGGGCCTGTTTCACTTTTGATTACATTCCAACTCGCCTTACAGATGTTTTTACTTTTTAATATGTATTTATTATTTGTATGTTTCTTAGCCATAAATATGCATTTTTTCAACAATTTTGAGTACTTTTTATACTGGAATTTAGCTTTTTTATTAACTTTCGTATAGTATTTGTACCTTAAATTTCTATTTGTAAGACAGCTCTTTCTGATACCCCTTGTTATCCAAGAAATGTTTGGTTTAGTGTTTATTTTTACCTTAATAATAGGAAAACAAAGCTTATATAATAAACAGAACCAATCATAAAAATTATTGAAGGCTTTATCCGGGTTTTTTTCGTTGAAAACATCAGAGAAAGATAAATTGCTAAGATAGCCTTGGAATTTTTCTATGTTTTCTTGAGAGTAACAACGTTTAAATGCGAAAACTGTCTTTGGTATAACTGGCTTAGTTTTGGTATTGAAAGTAAGCATCTGGGCAGTATCATGGTCAGAAAGCAAGAGCGGAAGTAGAGAACCAGAGGCATCTGGTACATTACTAAAAACGTGATCAATGCAAGAACTTCCTCTAGTCGGTTCAGTAATGTGTTGTTTCAGATTATAATTTTTTAGAATATCTGAGAGCTGTCTAGAGGATTTGTTTTCAATAAGAGTATTTATATTGATGTCGCCTACAATTATTATTCTTTTTTTCTTGTGCCTTTGTAAATAAGAATAAAGCAAACTCTCCAATCTCTGAAAAAAGTATTCATAGTGTCTACGTTTTGTGGCAGTGGAAGCCCGATATATGCAGACTATAATAATATTTTGCAGCGGTATACTAATTGCACAGCATTCAAAGTGAAAGTTTTGTGAAATCTCATCAAAGTCAGAAATTTTTACAAAGGACGTGCCTCTTTTCACTAAAATACAAGAACCTCCTCTTCTTTGACATCTGGAGAAGTGAGTTGCTAGTTCATAATTTTTAATATTTATATTTTGCTCGTCGCTCTTTTTTATGAACGTTTCCGATAAACAAATGACATCTGGGCACGATTCAAATTCCGACAGTGTTACCTCAATAAACTCTTTTTTTGATAAAAGACCTTGAATATTTTGATGTAAGACAGTAAATTTACTTTGTGTATTACGATCGAAAAAACGTTTCATCATTTAAACACTGATTAGGTTTAGGCATCGATCGGTTCACAGCGGGAAAATAATAAGGTATAGTGCCTTTCTTATGTTGTATTGTCTGATTCTTAACGGTGCCAGAATTTCTTGAATTAATGTTTTTATTATATAATTTCATGCATTTTGTTATATTTACAATGTAATCGTTATCATATTTTAATTGGTCTATTGCCGCATTTAATTTAAAACTGATTAAATTTATATTTGACATGTCTTTTAAACTATATTTAGTCAAGTCCATTAAATTAATAAATGTACAATTTTTATAATTATTGACAATTGAGTGGATTTTATTATTTAACTTATTCACATTTATGTATTCATTTTGTTGTACACTTAATATAAAGATCTTACATATCATATTGCATAATGTATTACATAGATTTGAAATGACATTATAAGGATTTTTATCATTAGATCCTACTGATAATATAATTATATCGTCTTTATTAAATAAGTTTTTATCTAAAGAACAGCTACTTAATATATTTTCGCTTGATGCTGATGGCTTAACCATACCGGTGACTTCATAATTATCATTCCATTTTCCAGAACGAGTTTTTATTAATTGTTGTGATAGACCTCGTACTTGTTCATCTCCGAATATATATATTTTTGGCTTTTTTACGATCTCCTGCTGTGTTTGTTTAATATCAGCGACCTCTACTGGCTGCTGCGGTGTCATAATTGAAGATGTGAGATTGCTATTGATAGGCGAATTATTATGTATGGCTTTGAAATTTGTGTTCATTTCGATAGATGGCGTTGTATTTAATTTTTGCGGGGTTGATGTAAAGTTATTTTCATCTTTATCATGTAAGTGTGAGAAGTTTAGTACCCGACTATTTAAATTCTTAGGTTTTCTTCTGTTTGTAACATTTTTCTTTGAGCTAGAATTACAAATGTTTGTTAGATATTTTGTTTTAATCTCGTGTTTTGCTAGTTCCTTTTTTAAGTTTGAGTTTTCTAATAGCAAATTTTCGATTTCATTTTCCGCAATATCGAGTTTTTCCTGTAACATTTTCTTTTGTCTTTCGAGCTCATCAATTTTTTCTTCCATGTCTAATCTTATTAGGTTTGGGCAACTGCTATTTAAACGATTGTTTGTTGATAAGTTTGAATGATTATTTTCATCAGTCAATGATTGAAACGAATTGCTCGTGGATATGTTGAATATAATATTACTAGAATGCAATATTTTACTACATTCGTCACATTTCCAACTTTCCCGATTTTGTTTCGTCATTAGGTAAAATCTCTTTTCTGACACATTTACACAGCTTATATGAAACCATTGTGTACAAGCCGAGCATTGCAAAATTCTTCTACTAGTAATGGTCATATGGCATGCATTACATATTTTATTCATCTTGCGGTAATAAAAGCGTGTGACGGAACGTAACGTGTATGTATGTATTGCCTCTATTTCTGAACGAAGGTGTCAGTAGTCTGTCCCTTGTCTATTGGTGACATATGCCAGAAACGTCAGTCAGTTGTCAAATGTCAATCAGCTGATGAGGAAGTGCGTAATTTACGTAGGCGGAGTTTCACTTTCATTTATCTGTATAATTGGCTGATTTTCGAAAATTGTTATCCGTTAATGAAAGCAAATGTATGTTCTCGGCAACAAGTTCAAAATGTTTTGATGAATTACTTGTGGTTAACACTCCAATAGTGAAATGTTGTTTGCGTACCTTAAGCTACTGTGGCCGTTGTGAAGTGTATGTGGTATTCACTTGTTTTTACGCACTATTACGCCTTTCAAATTTATATTTTCTTGGAGCAAACGATAATACGTGTACCTATTTTAATCACCGGAAGTTGATACATCAATTCAAAACTCAAATACTTTGCACTGCTGTATATCTTCGTCGTTTTTTGTAATATCAAAATATTTTTAACTGTTATGTGAGTATAATTATTAAAATTAAATTTTAGAATCATAAAAAATTTGAAACTTCCTTTTGATAATAAACGTTCCCCAAAGAAACATTAGTCGGTTATTTTCCAGAAGTTATTAAAAATCAAACTATTAATTTTAGTTTAGTCTCATTCCTGTAATGGTTTAGGCCCATTTCTGCCATTCTCCTTTTGTGGGAAGGTTCGTTTTTTGTCGATTCAGTAATTCGAAATTTTTCGAAAAAAGTCTAGTCCCGTGTGGAATAATGGGCTGATGATTACGATGAATTAATAATGTTGACTTTCAGTGTCGCGACGCCGACGCGATTGACACCTAGTCGTTACATAATTTCAGTATTTATTTTAACAGGATTTCAAATACTTAAAGTTGTTGATAGCCCTAGGAGGAACTTTAAACTTTTAGCCTGGTGAAAGGTTTGTTAGAAACACAGTTAACCTAACGATCTATAGGTACCTTTATGAATATACGGTAATAACTAGTACCTTTGCAGTGTTAAACTAAATAGATTTTATTGACCAAGCGAAAGCGAAGCGCGTGCGAAGCGTCTCTGCTTCAGCTTGGGCAAAAATGCTTTCGTATGTCTGTCCATTTATTCTTCTCTACAGGTCGCATTTCTCAACCGATTCTCGTGAAGTTTTGTGAGCAGATTTGATAATTATATAAAATCCTCTAGTCAGTTTTCGAAGTTTTTCGAAAAAAAAACACATTTCGAAAAATGTTCAAAAATGTCACAAACGCTTGGTCTACAGCTCTATAGAGCTACTAGTTAACTTGTAGTTGCATTATGAAAAACAGAGAGGTAGAGGTAGCATGTTTAAAAGAAAAAAACCGGATACTTAATGTCTAATTTCAAAATCTATGGCAATCGCTTTCAGGATGTGATACATTGATACTTCTTTTTGTCACAAATAAAAACGTACCAAAGAAATGCAGCTATGTGTCACATCCATCTGTCAAATGAAAGCGATTGCAATAGATTTCGAAAGAAAATAGACAATAAGTACCCTAATGCGAAAAATTTTCTTGGTCTATGAGTACCCTGGTCTTTTTATTTAAGAGTGTGGACGCGCATCACGTTCCATTTTTAAATTTTCAATACAAATCAACAAAACAACTCTGCGCGAGCCGTAATGAGGGCAAACTTTGAAAATTCCTTTTAAATTAATAAATAGATATAAGTATAACACGCAACATATTAGACAAATACCTCATATTAATCTTAAAAAACTTAAAAAAAAAATCTATATTCTGTACCATACCCGTAAAAAAACATGTCAAAGTGTAATAATTTGAGCATCTTGTTTAATATTTTATTTCTCTGTGATTAAAAACATTTTTTTAAATTTTCTCTCTATAGGGAACTCCTTGACAATATTTAGAAACAATAAGGGAAAAAATAAATGTGAGTCGTATTCTTATTTGTTACAGCTGAAACATTTGTGAAAAATACTTCTGACAAGCAAATTTGAAATTCCACTTGAACAGATTGTCTTCGGTTTTAAAATACCTGATAATTTATTCTGCTTTTCTCTCTATAAGGCACTAATTTAAGAATTTGACTTCCTAAAACTAAAGTTAACATTAATAGTAATGCTTTCATTCTTTAGATAACTTCATAGCTTCTTTAGCTAATTTCTTTGAAATGTGGATATACAGCCTTAAGTAGTTTAAAAAAGAAGGTAGGTAGGTATATACTTCTTCATTTGTAAATCTAGTGTTTTGAAAAACTATGATTAAAAAAAAATCGCAACCGACCAATGCTCTCGCGTGTTAATAACCTTTTTTTACGTTTCGTTTCATCGATAAGATGCTAACTCGTTTAGCGCCGGCTGCCGGCGCCGGCGCCGATCTACGTCACCACTCGAACAAGGGCTGCCAGCTGTAGCCACAGAAATAATTGACAAGGGCTGCCAGTAGTCATTTAAATAATATTTAATTCTTCGACATAAAGTCAAAAATTATAAAACTGCCTTTCTATTGTCTAATTTCAAAATCAATCGCAATCACTTTCAAGCTGTAATACATTGATGCTTCTAGTTGGTATAAATAAAAACTTACTAAAGAAATGCAGCAATGTGTCACATCCATCTGCCAAATGAAAGCGATTGCGATAGATTTTTAAATTAGATAATTAGCCCCCTGGTTGCATTTAAGGCTCCGTTATGCGAAAACGTTTGTGTCTGTCTTTTTCTTTAAGTGTAAAGAGTATGGAAAATAACCTCCTTTCTGCACTTTTTCGATGTTTTTCGTTGTTTTTTCATAATTATCTTTAGCATGATTATCTTTCTTGATAAAAAGTTATTGGAGCAACTACACGGTACGTTAAAGTGTATTTTGATGTAGAGTTCAATACGTTTCCGTTATTATTTACGCCAAAAATATGACCCGCGATAAGCGCTTTTGATGGTATTTTTTACAATCATCTGTGAGGTTTATACGCAATTTAATACTTGTAGTTACTAGATAATCTGTTTAGCTTGTCGTATGTTTTTTTGTGGCTACAACTTTACGTTTTCTATATAAAAATATGGCCCGCGCAAACCATGTTTTCCTATCATCACCTTTAAGCTCAAGCCACACAGCGGGCGTGGCGCGACGGGGCGCGACGGGGCGCGGCGTGACGGGACGGCCGGCGCGACGGTAGAGTTCACACTGCGGGCGTGATTTCGCCTACGTTCCGCCACGCTGCGCTTCCGATCTGTATTCACGCTCGGCGCGACGGCGGCGTGGCGCGACGGGACGCGACACGTCGCGCCACGCTGGCCTGTGTGACGTCGTCCATAGGATTTAGTACATTACAACTGCTCAGCGTCGCGTCGCCGTCCCGTCCCGTCACGCCACGCCCGCTGTGTGGCTTGGCCTTTAAACTCACACCAATACGCAACATAAATCTATCAAAAGTGTATATCTACATATTATAAAACAAAATTTTATAATAAATCATTTGTGGCAAGCAACACGAGCTACCTATAAACACGAAATAGCGATAGAGAGCGCGAGAGCCAGTTCCTCAGTGATGAGGATTCCGGGAGTAGTGCACTTCCACCTTCGGCCTTATCGTCACTTAACATCAGGTTAGGTGAAGGCCAAGCACTATCCGTTGTGCATAAAAATAAATAATAAAAAAACTTAATTTTAAAATAAGTAGGTAGGTACCTATTACATGAATAGTATTTCCTGTGTAACACTTAGCCGTAAGTACGTCTTATGTTGGTATGCAAATATTTTAATAAACATGCATTCATATTCATACTCAAAGTATTCAGTTCATTTAAATGACAAAAGGTATGTTTGGCCTGAGAAATATACCCAGAAGTAATAAATTATTAAGTATGGTATGCTTTGTGTAGTAAATACAGTTGGTGTGGCCATATTTAAAATTACAAAAGCGTACATAAAGGCTACAAAAACGATCAAACCAGCTTCGCAATAAATACAGAAAATATAAATATAAATACAATAGCTACAGACAAAATATACGAAGTGGTACTTAGTAGGTACCCTACCTCACATACCTACGCATCGAAATGTAGTACATTTCGGTGCACATACGCTTACATTTTGTTTGATTATAAATTAATACCTTCTTATATTCTTTACATTTCCCCTTTTCATCATTTAGATTCTTCGGCATTAGTTGGTATGAAATCAGTAATAAAACTAATAACATTACATATTTTACTATAAATAAAACCATAATATTTGTTTATTTTTATAATCAATGTTAATTACTTGCAGTGTTTTAGTTTCAAATATTTTGTCTAAAGACAATGGGTGCATTCCAGCAGACAAATCGCTAAATCATCGATCACCACAATATACATTTTAATTATGGAAAATAATTTATTGTAATGCTCAATTTAAATTACTTTATATGGTCAAAATATACTCTATGGCGATCAATGACTCAGCGATTAGTCTGTTGGAATGCACCTATTAAAAAAATTAATGGGTAGGTAAGATAGGTACGTTTGGGCAGTATCATTTAAATTGTTTAACATAATATGAAAACGAAAATGAAAAACCATTTATTTTAGTAAGTACCAATATTTTTTTTCATTAAAGAGTTAGGTGAAGATTATTTACCAAATAGACAAGTAAGGATAATATACTTAGCTCGGATATGACTTTGACAAGGTTGAAGTAAAAAAAAAACTTACATAAATCTGTAAAAAAGCGTTGTAGTTGTAGCCGTAGAAAATACCTAGTTACTTTATGTTTTTTTTTTTTTAAGTGAAAACTTCTTTACTGGCGTTGTACGCTTTTTTGTAATGGGGAAAAAATCTTAAACTCGCGTCAGTTAGTCAGGATCACGTGACGTGACCCTGATCGAAAATTCGTAAGACGGATGTGACGGATGGAGAGTAGACAGCCGGCGGCGGAAGTATCCCCCTCTCTTGAAAATGGCGGCGCGTCATTTCAGGACGTAAACACTTGTGTCACCATAGCAACGCGCAAATTTTTTATTCAATGTCAAAACTCTAGATTTTCTGTCAAGCCATGGATAAGACCATAGAAATAGAATGTCAAAGAACAACAATGTCAATAAACAGGTGATCCGAAAATAAATGCATACATTTTATATGAGATACGTAAAATATGACTTAGATACATAAAATATGACTATATATGGCAAAGGAAATTAATAAATTATGTTCCATACTGTTTTCTTCGTCGATAAACGAATAAATGTAGCGAAATTTGGTTTTAGAGAAATGTGTGGCAATATCTTATTTACCTTTGAAAAGTGTGATTATTTGGATTGTTTCTTTTAGTCACATCACAATTACTTAGAGTACAAGACACCATAGCTCCACGATACCTTTATTTTAAATTCTAATTAAGATTAAAAAATATTTTAAACAAACTGTGATTGCTCATTTGCTAAGCGGGACGCTAGGGGCTCTTACTGTAAAAAATGTTGGCACATGTCACTTGATCCTTTGTCTCTTTTTTACATAGACCGTGTCCGTATGATGTTAACGTCTCTTTTCCACGCTTTGTTGGTCTTCTTGAGCGCAGCGAAAATTTTTCAATGTCTATGGATAAGACTTTCGTACAATACTGTTCTGTATTCGTAAATTCAAATACAGAGTAAATTCGTAAGACGACAATTCGTGCAAAATTATTCCCTAACCATTCCAAAATATAAGAAATGCACAACGTTAATATTCAAGTTTTCACTTCTGCCGGCACTCCCGGAGTGCAACCCGATTTTTTTTACTTATGATTTAACATTTTCAAACACTATTCCTACCTTGCTTGCCTCTTTTAGTCTGAGGTCAGCGAAAACTTAGGGCTAATAGCCTTTATAGCCCTATTATATATGGTAATCGCATATTCTTAGTTTGCGTAGTTCGTTTTAGAGGCAATGGAAAGATTGTAAAGAAATAATTCAATTGTAAATATTTTTGTTATAAAATGAGTCATTCTACATTCAGTCGCAATGAGTCATACATTTTTCTTTACCGAAAGATGCATAAGTAATTTCTGATATTGAATTATTTGCATAAACAAATGAAGTTTTTTATCATAGTAACCCTAGTTTTAGAACAGTATCAGCCCCCTAGCGACGAAACACGATATAATATCGCGTTTTATCGACACCTAACTGTCAAAATCCATTGTCTTTTGTCAGTTGAACGTGATAAATCGCTATATCATATCGTGTTTCGGGGGTCATGCTAAGAAGGCAGGGCATGGTACTTTATATTATACAAGGTGTATTTGTAAACACTCTCCAAATTTTAAGGATTTGTTCAGTCCATGAAACTGAACAACTTTCTCCATGAAACATGTGTCGAAATACGCCAAAAAATTTTGGTCATCCCATACTTAACTGATCACGTGATCTCTTTGATTTGAATGAAAAGTATTTTTTTTTTACATATTTGATCCTATGTTTCTTAGAGAAAGTTGTTCAGTTTCGTGGACTGAACACATCCTTAAAATTTGGAGAGTGGTTACAAATACACCTTGTATATGTATATTCTGTGATCAGGGAAAACGCAGAAACAAAACATGTCTTTTATTGCTCCTTTCTCAGTCAGAAAAACAAAAATTAAAATATGACAGACATGTTATTTCTTAAAAATATATTTGGTTTTTTAACCTTCATGTTTTTACATGAAGGTTAAAAAACCATTTTTTTAAACAACCTTGTCTTTGTCAACCTTCAATGTTCCTTCAATGAATAAATACTGTGCTACGTACGCCATCGCTTTGAACGATAACTGCTGATAACGATTACTTAAATATTTTGTACTCAAATCCAACATTAAGTTTTAAAACACGAGATTTGATAATTATTGTTCAAGACTATTATGATTATATTATGTGGTTTTAGTAATAATTTTCTACCTATGCTTGAATGCCTCCTTTCTGCACTTTTTCGATGTTTTTCGTTGTTTTTTCATAATTATCTTTAGCATGATTATCTTTCTTGATAAAAAGTTATTGGAGCAACTACACGGTACGTTAAAGTGTATTTTGATGTAGAGTTCAATACGTTTCCGTTATTATTTACGCCAAAAATATGACCCGCGATAAGCGCTTTTGATGGTATTTTTTACAATCATCTGTGAGGTTTATACGCAATTTAATACTTGTAGTTACTAGATAATCTGTTTAGCTTGTCGTATGTTTTTTTGTGGCTACAACTTTACGTTTTCTATATAAAAATATGGCCCGCGCAAACCATGTTTTCCTATCATCACCTTTAAGCTCAAGCCACACAGCGGGCGTGGCGCGACGGGGCGCGACGGGGCGCGGCGTGACGGGACGGCCGGCGCGACGGTAGAGTTCACACTGCGGGCGTGAGTTCGCCTACGTTCCGCCACGCTGCGCTTCCGATCTGTATTCACGCTCGGCGCGACGGCGGCGTGGCGCGACGGGACGCGACACGTCGCGCCACGCTGGCCTGTGTGACGTCGTCCATAGGATTTAGTACATTACAACTGCTCAGCGTCGCGTCGCCGTCCCGTCCCGTCACGCCACGCCCGCTGTGTGGCTTGGCCTTTAAACTCACACCAATACGCAACATAAATCTATCAAAAGTGTATATCTACATATTATAAAACAAAATTTTATAATAAATCATTTGTGGCAAGCAACACGAGCTACCTATAAACACGAAATAGCGATAGAGAGCGCGAGAGCCAGTTCCTCAGTGATGAGGATTCCGGGAGTAGTGCACTTCCACCTTCGGCCTTATCGTCACTTAACATCAGGTTAGGTGAAGGCCAAGCACTATCCGTTGTGCATAAAAATAAATAATAAAAAAACTTAATTTTAAAATAAGTAGGTAGGTACCTATTACATGAATAGTATTTCCTGTGTAACACTTAGCCGTAAGTACGTCTTATGTTGGTATGCAAATATTTTAATAAACATGCATTCATATTCATACTCAAAGTATTCAGTTCATTTAAATGACAAAAGGTATGTTTGGCCTGAGAAATATACCCAGAAGTAATAAATTATTAAGTATGGTATGCTTTGTGTAGTAAATACAGTTGGTGTGGCCATATTTAAAATTACAAAAGCGTACATAAAGGCTACAAAAACGATCAAACCAGCTTCGCAATAAATACAGAAAATATAAATATAAATACAATAGCTACAGACAAAATATACGAAGTGGTACTTAGTAGGTACCCTACCTCACATACCTACGCATCGAAATGTAGTACATTTCGGTGCACATACGCTTACATTTTGTTTGATTATAAATTAATACCTTCTTATATTCTTTACATTTCCCCTTTTCATCATTTAGATTCTTCGGCATTAGTTGGTATGAAATCAGTAATAAAACTAATAACATTACATATTTTACTATAAATAAAACCATAATATTTGTTTATTTTTATAATCAATGTTAATTACTTGCAGTGTTTTAGTTTCAAATATTTTGTCTAAAGACAATGGGTGCATTCCAGCAGACAAATCGCTAAATCATCGATCACCACAATATACATTTTAATTATGGAAAATAATTTATTGTAATGTTCAATTTAAATTACTTTATATGGTCAAAATATACTCTATGGCGATCAATGACTCAGCGATTAGTCTGTTGGAATGCACCTATTAAAAAAATTAATGGGTAGGTAAGATAGGTACGTTTGGGCAGTATCATTTAAATTGTTTAACATAATATGAAAACGAAAATGAAAAACCATTTATTTTAGTAAGTACCAATATTTTTTTACAAAATGGTGATTGACTTGTTTTAAGTGCATCGCACTACCAAAATATTTATTGAAAAGGTGTGAAATTTTTCATCACGGACACGATCCTATAAATCTCAACCGCTTTAAATATTTTTTATACCATGGCATCACTAATGTGTATTCACGTCAAAATAGTCCATTACAATATTTCACGGTTTAAATTTCGAACGTTTTGTTTTTCATTTAGCAAGGAATTTACCGGTCAAGTGGCCATAGAGATAATATCCCGTTCTAGTTTTTGGCACTCCCTGGCCTGGCGTTCATGGATTTATGATATTTTTATTTTAATCTCAATTTCTTTCTAGGCCTATAAAATATTGATTGTAGTCTGGTCTAGATTTTATATTGGACTGTTAGCCTATTTACAAAATTGTCGACTTTATAAAACTTTTCTCTTATACTTAATTATACCTGTTAAAATATTTTCACCTCTCCACTTCGATCATATTATTACCTGCCTCTCCGCTCACAGCAAAATCGCTTTTTGCTGCGAGCGTGAATTGCAAATCATTTTTCCTCACGCTTACAACAAAAAGCTATTTTGTTTCGAATTTCCTCACTGGTAGAGGTGAAAAGTTGTGAAAAGTTGTTTTTGTGTTGTATGTTTCACACGAGAGATTTTTTTTGTATCGTGCTTTTATATCGCAGCAACAAATAACTTTGCTAACTTGTTGAAAAATAACTAGGTATTATAGGTACTTACAGACAATATTTCCTACATTATAAGATAAGATACCCTTAAATATAGTAAATTGTTTCATCATTTCATATAAATAAATCACAAAAAAATACTAAAGCATCCAAGCGTCTTGCAACTATTTTCCATTTCGTTCGTTCATCATTTTAACATCCGGTCTACAAACCGTCAAAAAAAAAGAATACTCATGAATAATTTTCACGCATCATTGAAAGATTTGCCACTGTCAATATTGGAAAAGTCAAATAAATAAGACACATTTTTCCATGTGAACATTCGGCGGCGCCGGCGCAGAAATGTGATAATCTTTTAATCTAAGATAAGATACCGGAACTTTGAACTATAGAAATTTAATACCTTTGGCGCCAACTTCGATCTGTCAAGTTACATTTGTTTGATCTTCGGTTAATCTGTGAAAACTTGTTTGGTGATTCGCCGTTCTAATTTTAGCAACCGGTAAATGGTTCAGGGGGGCTACTCTAACGGCCACGCCTATTTGTTCGCTAACTTAAAAATTAAAAATAAGCCAGAATCTCCAAAATTACGCGTCGTAGGTTTGTCAATTCCATACAATACAACAATGTCTGTCATTTACATAAACTTGCGACGTGTGACTTGATCGTTTAATTGCTTATTTTTAAGCTTTAAGTTAGCGAACGAATAGAAAAGTGGTCTCAAATGGCCGGGAAATGGTAGGGAGGCTGCTCCTTTTAAGAAAATAGACCCAATATTTTAAAATTGTTAGATGGTTATCACATTTTTACAGTTATGAGGATAATTAAGTTAAGTTAGTTTAAGAAGGATTAAATAAGAGGAGTTCGGGGGCACAGTAGTTTAACGCCTGGCCCAGAGATTGCGAAAGTTAAGCAACTTTCGGGTTGGTTATGGGATGGGTGACCAAAGATTTTTATCTCGAGCTCCTACGTATTTCGGAAGGCAAGTTAAGCCGTTGGTCCCGGCTACATTTGCAGTCGTTAACACCCACCAATCCGCATTGGGCCCGCGTGGTGGGTTATGGCCCATCCTCCTTATCCACCCATAAGAAAAGTCTGTGCCCCAGCAGTAAAGCCGGGACATTAAAAATTCACAGATCTCGTGCTCTACATGACTTAAAAGGGCATTGAATATGAATCTACCTAATATAGATTCCAAAAAAAATTAAAAATAAAAAAAATCATTTCGGTCGAAAATTTTAAATTATTTTTCAAAACAAAAAAAAAATTTCAAAACCATTTTTTCTAAAATGATTTTTACATCCTCTTAGAGCCCTTCGATTTCCGCGTCTTTTGAGCTCTCATACGTCTACAGCTTCAACCGTTACCAATATCGAAAAAAGTGTAATAACCTAATATGTTCCTTGGTTCAATACCGAGGCTGTTCAATAACAATGAGCTCGGTGGCCGGTGCCAGGCTCGGTAGCCTAACGTTAATTTTTATGTGTTACTAGCGGCCGCCCGCGACTTCGTCTGCGTGAAAAAGGTTTTTTGTTATCCCTCGTGAACAATTTTTTTTTTCGGGATGAAAGTCCTTCTCTGTACCCCTGACAACGTGTATGCAAAATTTCATGATAATCGGTTCAGTAGTTAAGACGTGAAGGCGTAAGAAACAAACAAACAAACGGACATTCGCATTTATAAAATTAGTAAGGATTTTTTATAAAGACCTTTATTTATTATCAACATATATTTTAACTTAGTTGTCCGTTTTTTTGCCGCCACCCTTTCCGGTCGACTGTTAGAGAATGCCTATAGGCTGCCAATTGTATTTTCTAATGTAATAAAGTTTAAATAAATGAATAATAATAAATAAAGTACAAATTAAACCAATAACACTTTACAAGGTGATTAAATTGACTACAGACAGCCGCTGTAGCTTCACTCGAGGATGTAAGTATACGCATAGTCTTCTCTATTGGGTTGGGGCCAGGCATAGAAATAGAATGTCAAAGAACAACAAAGTCAATAAACAGGTGATCCGAAAACGAATCCATACATTTTATATGAGATACGTAAAATATGACTTTGATTCATAAAATATGACTACATTATGGCAAAGGAAGTTAATAAACTATGTTCCATACTGTTTTCTTTGTCGATAAACGAATAAATGTAGCGAAATTTGGTTTAAGAGAAATGTGTGGCAATATCTTATTTACCTTTGAAAAGTGTGATTACTTGGATTGTTTCTTTTTGTCACATCACAATTACTTAGAGCAGAAGACACCATGGCTCCACGATACCTTTATTTTAAATTCTAATTAAGATTAAAAAATATTTTAAACAAACTGTGATTGCTCATTTGCTAGGCGGGATGCTAGGGGCTCTTACTGTAAAAAATGTTGGCACATGTCACTTGATCCTTTGTCTCTTTTTTACATAGACCGTGTCCGTATGATGTTAACTTCTCTTTTCCACGCTTTGTTGGTCTTCTTGAGCGCAGCGAAAATTTTTCTATGTCTATGGGGCCAGGTATATTACAACTTTATGGTTGGGGCCAAGCCATGAACATAAGTTTGGCAACGTCTGTTACTGTCAGTTCGTGTTCATGGCGTCGGTTAGTCTCCATACTAAATGTATGGGAAATATGGGAATATTTCAATTTTAAAAGGTCGATATTTACTTTGGTAATAATCGTGCGGGGTTGAAAATATGAAAATAATTTAGTTCTTTTATTGAAATACTTTATGTATAAAACAATAAGAAAAATGTAATTGTTACCTTACTAGGAAAAAAATTCTGTCAAAGATATCATAATTTTAGTTGATTTTTTTTGCAGGAAGTTGATTTACACGCCCTCTAGCAATAAATGGTATATCATTAGAAAGGTCTTTTAGAGACAAATATTTGCTGTTAATATACTTTAAGTATATCAATTAATTGTTAATACTTTTGGAGTTACAGGTTATTAAAGTATATAACTGGTTAATTGTCTATGGGTGTTGATCTATCCCACTTATAGCAATGAATGATATATCATTAGAAAGGTTATCATATGACAAATATTTGCTGCAATCATTCTTTCTATCAAGTTAACAGTTACTACAGTGAAAATACTAACGCATTTTCGGGGTTTTAGGTGGTTTTAGGTCATTAATTTTTTAAAATTTAGTTGAGTTCAGAGCCTTATAACTCTCAGAGTACTAATAGTTGACATTTGCTGTCAAACAATAAAAAAAAATCCAATTTAAAGACCTTTCCAATGATGTTAAGATTCATTGGTGGAGGAGGCCTAGCTCAATATGCTCATTGTACTAAAGAACCCCGAGAAGGTCAAACAATTTGACTCAAACCATATGTCCTAATAAATAAATAATAATAATAATAAATATAAAATCTTTAATGAAATAATCTTACATCAAAATTAACAACGAGTTCAAACATAAATAATACAGGAAAAAGAAATAGTATAATAATATTCTATTTATTATGTGCTTGACCACATGCGATATTGCCGTTATGCTCACTGAACTGAAATATAGAAGGCTATGGTATACGTCATTTTGCACCGCAAGCGATGTGAAGTTAGTCAATTCTGTTGTTAATTAATCGCATTGTAATTTGTAACTAACATTTAGAAACTTACACGACGGCATCTGTTTTGGGCAAACAGATAAAAGAATACGTGTATGTAAATGTGCGGCAATGACCCACTTTTATTTTGTTTGTCACAAAATCCTTTTGAAAGTATAGTACCATAGGTAGGTAATCAGCCACACATATTTTAAGGTCTTTTTATTGGTAGTTAACTTATTATGAGGTTTTATTTGGTCATAAATTCCGCGCGTAGGTACTGTTAGATTGACAATTATTTTCGATCTATTTTCGTATAACTACGCGATTTATTTCTTTTAAATTTTCTGATGTTTTCAGATTTTTTCAGGCCCATGGAAACAATCTTCCATAATAAGGTCCGCAATATACAAATGGAATCTGATTCGAAATTCCGAAACGGAATATCGATAATGTATGAAAATTCCGAACAGAAAATTCCCGCATATAATGTGGTAAATCCATAGTTTTGTATGAATTAGCTGCGATCAGGATGATTCCGTTTCGAAATTCCGAATCAAAATTCCATCTGTTTATGGTGGGTGGGTATTTTAAAATCAGTAAGTTGGTAATTGTACTACCCAAGAACCTTATATAATAGAATATGAATATAAGGTTCTTGGTACTACCGTCAAACAATAGTCAAATGTCATATGTACTTTTTGTTGGTTGTCCTTTATTTAGTAAACAAATAAGTAAATCACTTTGAAAAAAGAATAATATGAAGTCTACTTCCGCAAACAATATATGCAAGATGCACCGTCCGCCCGCCCGAATCAGATTCGGTGTTGGTTTACACACGATCTAACTCCTGAGGATGCTCCGGGTTGGAGCGAAACACGTGGAGAGTAGCCTAATTGATGAAGGTGCAAGGTGTGTTGCTGTCTTGCTGAATGCAGGTATTGTGCACTGATATTTTGTGGTGTGCATGTGCATATTTTAGCGGGCGGGCGGGCGGTGCATCTTGCATATATTGTTTGCGGAAGTAAGCTACATATTTTTCTTTTTTCAAAATGGTTTGGGACTTTCGCCAAGTGACGCCTTGAAACGTCCGATGACTTATAGTCAGTGAAAAAATGGTTGCAAGCTTTTCACGCTGACTCACACAAATAATAAAATCATAAGGCCGTAAACTATAAATGCCTTAACCGTTTCCGGAAACTCTCACTCTCAGCCTCCAATTTCCATTTCCTATTTTTACAAACTAAAATGATAATCTCATTATATTACGAGTTTTTGATAGAGGTGAATTAATTTACAGGTGAAAAAATGGTTGCAAGCTTTTCACGCTGACTCACACAAATAATAAAATCATAAGGCCGTAAACTATAAATGCCTTAACCGTTTCCGGAAACTCTCACTCTCAGCCTCCAATTTCCATTTCCTATTTTTACAAACTAAAATGATAATCTCATTATATTACGAGTTTTTGATAGAGGTGAATTAATTTACAGTTTTAAACATCTTTACTCTCGTGAACATAAAACCCCCCTCCTGGGAATAGAAGCCGGGACCCCTGCGTCTTACATGGGTGGGCGAACCACTAGACCACAGAGGCGGTTTTTAAGAACAATACTCAAGGGACCCTTGCCTGCGCGAACGCACTGCGTTGAAGTAGAGTTATATGATTGGTCCGTTTGTTTTACGTGTTACGTGTGATTGGTAGTTGGGTCGCTGTGCGTCTGCAGATACTGTGAGACCTCATTGTAATGTCTGTAATAATAACGGGTGTTTGTTATTTATGTAAAAATCTATGGTGTGTTAATGCCCATCGTTCTTTTCTATCCATAGGGAAAGCCTGTTTTTATTTCGAAAAACAGGCTTTCCCTATGGGTAATTAAGTAGGTAACTCCATAGTTACCTACTTAATTCCCCGACTGCAAGAGGGTTATGTTTTTCGTGCGTATCTTGTATGTAAGTTTGTATGTAATATTCTTTATTACCTTATATCTTTCAAACGGCTGAACGGATTTCCATGATTAACATATCGTTAGATTTGTCTTGTCAGCGCAAATGTTCTTAAGAAGGTGGCGTTATAAAAAAATCAACATGGTGGCTGTACGGTGCTATTATACGTAGTGGAAAAAGAATTTTTTTTAGAATACTGCAATATGGGTGTCTATTTAAAGGGCTTATTATAAGGATTTTAAAAAGGTACATCATATAAATAATAACTAAAAAGAAATATATAAAAAAAATAAAAAAAAATGAAATGAAATAAAGAGAGCCCCATTCATTATGTCTGATTTTTAATTGCGATAATTTCAAAATAGCTTATCTCCATGATAAAAAAATATCAGTTCCTATTTTTATTACGGTCAGCAAAACGATATCATGTGAGTAAATTGAGATTTTTCACATATTTTACAGAGGGACTCGGTAACATAATAAATGGTCAGTGCATTGGGCCGCGGGTTCGTGTCCCGTCTGAGGTGCTACTGGTGAGTCTTAACCGCCTCTGTGGTCTAGTGGTTCACCCACCCGTGTAGGACGCAGGATCCCGGGTTCGATTCCCAAAGGGGGTACAATTTGTACTCGGTTTGGTTGGTGGCAGGACTTATTTCAAGTCCACCTGGCCACCATCTCACCTAAGTCTGACGCCATAACAACAATTTAAAAATTGTAGTGTTCCGGCAGTTAGTGGTATAGAGGTAAGATAGCCAGTTCCTCAGTGATGAGGATTCCGGGAGTAGTGCGCTTCCACCTTCGGCCTTATCGTCACTTAACATCAGGTGAGGTGAAGGCCAAGCACTATCCCGTTGTGCATAAAAAAGAGTCGATTTTTAGGGTTCCGTACCCAAAAGGTAAAAACGGGACCCTATTACTAAGACTCCGCTGTCCGTCTGTCTGTCTGTCTGTCACCAGGCTGTATCTCATGAACCGTGATAGCTAGTAAGTTGAAATTTTCACAGGTGATGTAGGTATTTTTGTTGCCGCTATAACAACAAATACTAAAAAAACCGGCCAAGTACGAGTCGGACTCGCGCACGAAGGGTTCCGTACCAAAAAACGGCAAAAAAAAAAATCACGTTTGTTGTATGGGAGCCCCCCTTAAATATTAATTTTATTCTGATTTTAGTATTTATTATTATAGCGGCATCAGAAATACATAATCTGTGAAAATTTCAACTGTCTACCTGTTGTCGTCATTAATATCGAGCAAAAAACGGCAAAAAAAACACGTTTGTTGTATGGGAGCCCCCCTTAAATATTTATTTTATTCTGTTTTTTATTTTAGTATTTGTTGTTGTAGCGGCAACAGAAATACATCATCTGTGAAAATTTCAGCTGTCTAGCTATCACGGTTCATGAGATACAGCCTGGTGACAGACAGACAGACAGACAGACGGACAGTGGAGGCTTAGTAATAGGGTCCCGTTTTTACCCTTTGGGTACGGAACCCTAAAAACGGTATAAAATTAATATTTAAGGGGGGCTGCCATACAACAAACGTATTTTTCTTTGCCGTTTTTTGGTACGGAACCCTTCGTGCGCGAGTCCGACTCGCACTTGGCCGGTTTTTTTAATAAGTATATTATTTATCTAATGCTATCACAGTGTTGAGACAAATCACTGTGTTACGTAGAGATAATCAAATATCGATCGATAACCAATTCTAAATAACTAATACTATTTATAACTCTGATAAAAACACCGGTAAGCCTATCTAAATACTCGTAATTAATAGTCGACAATAGTGTAAGATCTTTTCACAGAGGACAGTTTTTGGATGGGTGACCAAAATTTTTTCTTACAGTAGCACAAAATAATATAATAGTAAGTATACCTGTAGGGACTTAGGGGCCTAACAACTTCAATCATTTTTGAAGTAAGAAATAGTTTATTAGTTATTTATTTAATGTTGTCAATAATTTTGATAGGTAATTTAAGTGAAATTGCTTCCAGCGTTGTACGGCCCCTTAATTAAGCATTTATTTTGAAAAGTAGATAGGTACTTAGCTTATTTTTGTTAGATGTGCCTAATCACATATTTTTTTTTAGGTTTCACTTGATTTTCTATTTTATAAGATCTTAAATTACACTTGTACAATAATTTAACACTAAAAAGGGAGTTTTTAGTAGTTTATTGTCTTCTATTATTTATTATTTCAGCGGTGCAACTGTTTCTTAAAATATTTCACACCTAGGTACAATTTAGTACCATTTCAAGTTCTACGCATCCATGAACTAAATAAATAATTGTTATGTAAAATTATCTTTTACTCACTTATTAACCATGGCAGCTTTTGTTAACACTAACACTAAAGCACAGCCTGAGGAGACCAGCGAAAATGTTAATTTTTCAATACAGACGCAAATCAGTCAGTTTCACGCACAAAATAATAAATTAAAAATTATCATCCGGCCATTATGGCTACGTGCACTGGCTGGTAATGACAAAAAAAAACTTTTAAAAAGTTAAATTGTCACTTTTCGATCTCGAATTTCCCGCGCGATTCGAAATTCGAACGGCCAAGCGTCAACGTAGAGTGACGATCGCATACAGACTGGGCTTGGACGCTCGATCAACTGATTTTAATACCGCGAAAACATAATACACATTACATAGGTACTAACATTGTTGTAATTATCATATTTTACTATCCCCGTCAATTGGTAATGCGCCTGGCGGCCATGATTTTAACCTTAAAAAACGAAAAACAATTGTAAATTTTTTATTTTTTACGTCAACGTGGATGTTAATGTGACAAGGTTCCAGCGCATCACCAATTGACGGGTACGGGGGGAATATGTTTTAGAGCTGAAGTGGCATATTTACTGTAAATAAAACGGAACAAACAAGTTTCGGACAAAAATAAATTCAGTAATACTGTCTTGATAGGTATTCTTCGTTTAAAAAACAAAAATATACGTAAGTAAACAAAACGTGCCAAACGAATTTTTTTACAAGATTTCTCATACTTTTTGAAGTGAAAACTTCTTTAGCGGCGTTGTACGCTTTTTTGTAAGGGGGAAAAAAATTTAAACTCGCGTCAGTCAGTCAGGATCACGTGACCCTGATCGAAAAATCATAAGATGGATGTGACGGATAGAGAGTAGACAGCCGGCGGCGGAAGTATCCCCCTCTTTTTCTACGGGGCGCGCTGAAAATGGCGGCGCGTCATTTCAAGACGTAAACACTTGTGTCACCATAGCAACGCGCTAATTTTTTTATTCAATGACAAAAGTCTAGATTTTCTGTCAAGCTATGGATAAGACTTTCGTACGTTCTGTATTCGTAAATTCAAATGCAGAGTAAATTATTCCCTAACCATTCCAAAATATCAAAAATGCACAACGTGAACACAAAGAAAGTAGATATTTTGTGCCTTTTTTCGCTAAATGGCAGATTCTGGAAACGGCAGATTTTGTAAATGGCAGAAGTACAGTCCCAAACAACATTCTAATTTTTTAGCCTTTACCTATTTTTATTAGGCTCTATCAAGAAAAATGACAACGGAAATAATGACACACGACAATCCCGACTGACGAACGACCCGTCTGACCCGTGGTCACATCAACCTACCACACCAGTGTGACTACGGGGATTTTTTACCCGTAGTCACACCGACTCATTATGCTCTTGACCTTCCCTTGACATGAAAAATGTCAAAGAAAATTTTAAACTTTTTTTTGTAAAACAATACGTCACCAAAGTACCAGGATCTCATAAATATGGAGAAGGTTAACCACCACCAATATAAACGTCAAAACGTTATTTATTAAAATAAATTCTGGTCAAAACCAATTTAAAAAAAAACTATGTCAAAAAACTTTTCTTTTTGCTAACTGACTGTACAATATCTGTCGTTAAAAGAAGCTGCCATTCACAGAATCTGCCGTTTACAGAATCTGCCGTTTCCAGAATCTGCCATTTAGCGAAAAAAGGATTTTGTGGCTCCGTAATATTCAAGTTTTCACTTCTGCCGGCACTCCCGGAGTGCAACCCGATTTTTTGCTGTATCGTTAGTACCTTTTACTAAGTTTGATGACTAATAACAATAACAAAAGTACTTATTATCTCCACTACTTCTCTATAATGAAATTACAAAACCTGTTAAAAGGACAATGAGCAATGAGCATCACATCGCATTTCCAGAGAAACAGTGCTTCTAAAAGTACTTACCATAACTATACAGTTAAATTTCAAGGTCAAGTGTTTTGACTGATAATATATATGGGAAAAGTCACCCGTCCCTTATCAAAATATATCGCAAAAATCTGAATATTTACACCTTATCAAGAAAATAAACAGTGAAAGAATTTATTTCTCACTAAAGATACCCGTTATCACTATGTGCATGCGATTATTAGCTCCTAGGTACTTTACCTAACTATGTAAAAAATAAAGTCTCTGTTAAAATTTGTGGATATAAAAAAATTACAGCTATTGTCAAAAATTAAATTTATCAACGCATAGGCCAAACCCCCCAAACCGCTTATACAGTGTATAGGTATCTAACGAAGGATTTTTTAAATTCCATCTCTAAGGGGATGAAATAGGGGATGAAAGTTTGTACGAAAGTCCCTTCGTTTTGAAAATAGGTTCTTAAAATTTTGTGAATTTGAAATGGGATGGGGACGGGGACGGGGAAAATTTCATCTCCATTTTGAAGCTAGGGCCTCCAAATTTTGTGTTAAGGCTGCCATTGAAAATTAATAAATACGTGTGTCAGCGTCTTTCAAAATTCTATCCCCGAAGGGGTGAAAAGGGGGATGAAGTTGTGTATAGAAGAAAATCCTTTATTTTCGAAGTAAAAATCGCTAAATTCATAATTTAGGCTTATGGATGGAAATCTAACGCAACGTAGGTATATTGTTATTGTTAGTATTTTAACCCCTATGCGGATGAAATGGGGGGGTAATTAAACCTAAAAATAGATATGGATGTCGTTATTGGGATTTTCTGGGATGACGATTGCGAAAATGAAATTTATTTTGAAGAATTAGGGTTTCATTTAGGGGGACAGTAACTATATATAATATAGCTTCCGCCCGCGACTTTGTCCGCGTGGACATTCTAGAAAATCCATTGGGGACCAATAACCAGGATAAAAAGTATTCTATTTTTTATTTCATCAAAATCCGATCAGCCGTTTTTACGTGATTAGGCGAGTCCCCAAGCAAGCAGCCTCGTATGAGGCCTGCCGCACGTGGCAAACTTCCAGCCTCGCGAGGCAGCACGCTTGGTGGGGACCCGTCTAATCACGTAAAAACGGCGGAACGGATTTTGATGAAATTAAAACATAGATTACTTTTATCCTAGTTATTGGTCCCCAATGGATTTTCGCGGGTGGAAGCTAGTATGGATATAATGTGCTTCTAGTCTACCGTCGCCCCTCCTATTATCTATTTTTCCCTTTATTTTTATCACAATAAAACACAAATGCAATAACCATTTATGACTATTCTCGCTAACATGAAATTCATTCCCAAATACTGGGAACTCTATGACTTAGGTACTTGGAATTAATATTAGAAAATAACTATAATAGAGCACATAAACAGACTCCGTATCATAAATAACTACATTATTTTCCCTATAACTTCTTAGGTAATGTAATTCTTATTAATAAACCAATAAGTTCTAGACTGACTGATTCATCGTAGCTCAGCTCAAACCACTGGATACTGGATAGATCAAATTAAAAAAATGGCATATAATAATAAATAAAATGTTAACCGTCTCTCTAGTAGTTTGCCCACCCGTGTAAGACGCAGGGGTCCCGGATTTGTTTCCAGGGGGGTACAATTTCTACTCGGTTTGGTTGGTGGTAGGGCTTATTTCAAGTCCGTCTGGCTAGCTACCACTATCTTACCTAAGTCTGACGCCATAACAACAATTTAATAGTACATTATGAGACAAGTTAGCTTAGGTTGCTCATTGCACACAAGGCTATAGGTTGCAGCTCGAGCTGTAGGCGAGGGCGTAACTCAGCCGAGTGTGCAATAAGCAAGAGCTCACGAGTTTCATTTGACGTTTTTCAACACATTTGCGAGGAAAATACTAAGTAATTTACCACACAGCAACAAATACGACAAAAACAAAATATATCAATTATGGGATAAGGTTCGTAGTTTTTTTTTCACACGCCCAATGCAAGAATATATTGCGAACAAAAGGATGAGTGGGTAATGTGGGCATACAGCCTACTTCAAAATTATAATTTTAAGTGATAAAATGCAAATATTTTAATATTTTATAACAAAATATTGTGAATTATGAATAATTTGATAATAATAAATATTGTTTGACTTAATTAAGGACTTACACATTTATTTAATGAAAAATTGTATATGAATTTTCAGCGGCATAAAACTTCTTTGTTGTTACTAAAAAAAATAACTGCATTACCCGGTTAAATTGGGAATGCTCTGTTTACTCGCATAGAACTTGCAGTAAGTACTAATTTAAATTTGTAGGGATAATTCTATAACAAACTAGTGTTTTATATATTATTGCACGCGTTTGTTATAGCTCGGTTTATGGTCCTAAAAGCGATGTATTAGGGCTCACTTTACGAGTGTGTTGAAAAAATGGTTGTGTTCCGGCAGTTAGAGGTAAGATAGCCAGTTCCTCAGTGATGAGGATTCCGGGAGTAGTGCGCTTCCACCTATCCACCTTCGGCCTTATCGTCGCTGGACATCAGGTGAGGTGAAGGCCAAGCACTATCTTGTTGTGCATAATAATTAATTATAACAATTGTATTAGACAACATCACAAACCATGATCTGATTTCAAAGTAGCTAAAGCTATTATGAAAATCAGAGACAACGGTGGAACTAAAAACATCCAGACCTGAGCCAATATAGAGTCTGTAGAAAGAGAACCGTCGTAGGCTTTGTGCTTGATTACCGTTTTCGTCATGTTGACGGCACTGTAACGTTTTAGTGCGACTGTAATATCTTAATATCTATACAGTCAAGATTGTCGTACTATAATTACCTATAACAGTGCCGTCAACATGACAAAAACGGTGATCAAGCACAAATCCCATGACGCTTCTCTTTCCACACAGACTCTAGAAAAGATCGTTTTCTAAATTAACCCACCCGGGCCAACACCTTGAAAACCGGAGTACGAACCACTCGACCATGGAGGTTGTCAAATAGTTAGGTAATTTTGTCATGTCATAGGCAGCCTGAAAGGAAAATGTATATTTTTTCAGGAAAACGTTAATTCAATGTGTATGATGAAGTCGCAGATGGAAGATACCTAATAAAAGTTTGACATTCGCGGCGAGAAAAGTGAGAAAATCAAACAAACAAGCTAAAGTATATTCATTTAATACTTAATTAGGGAATCATTCCCCAAAAAAGTTTGCACTTAAAATAGAATTTAGTATTTATTATATTAATGCGTGATATTATTTAACTATTTGTATTCCCTGAAATCTTACCAAAATATTTCGCAGAATCGTAAAACTCTTATTTTTAACGATAAGTGATCGGCAAACGCGGTAAATTTCTTTTTAAGAAAACCTATTAAATAAATATGCCGTTAAATTTAATGTTATGATAGCTGTTATAATGTAAACATGATGGGGTTTTAAGGTGCAAAACAAAACATGTTATTGGGAACAAAAACTACGTAGAAAACGTAAATTATTTATATCAGTGAATAACAAGAGGTAAACAATACGCAAGGATGAAAATAAACCGAGCACGATTGTAAAAAAACTTCTCCAAGTCGTCGTCCTGAAAGTACATAAGCAATCATTGTACGATGTAAATCCTTATTTACTCGAAGTCGTTACCACTATGTTTATTTGTTTTATGTCCCCACTGCCGAAAACTAAAAATCCGGTCAAGAGCGATTGCGTTTTGTTTTCGCCTATTAAGGCCCTTATAGCGGTCAACTAGCGCCGCCAATACATTTATTTTTAATTACACGTAAACAAGTCAAAATTTAAAAAAGGAATCGACCATGCCCTCTTAAATTGTCTTAAATATTTTTTAGATAACTCTTTAACATTTTTCATTCTTTGTACTAGTTTTAAAATGCAATCGAAACGACAACGGTGGCCACTTTGGTTGAAATGGAAATGGAGTTGAAATGGATTAAAACTTACAGAAAGAATGAAAACTGTTGAAGAGTTATACAAAAATATTAGAGACAATTTAAGAGGGCATGGTTGTTTCCTTTTTTAGGGTTCCGTACCCAAAGGGTAAAAACGGGACCCTATTACTAAGACTCCGCTGTCCGTCTGTCTATATGTCTGTCACCAGGCTGTATTTCATGAACCGTGACAGACAGTTGAAATTTTCACAGATGATTGTAACGGTTTCTAAAAACCTACCACTTATAAGCGACAGTCAAATTCCATCAGTCATGTATTACGTTTGACTGATTGACTGATGGAAAGAACAAATCACATCATGCAACCATCAATCACTACATTACACCGTAGGTTAATCGTCAGTCACAGCCCGTGACTGTGGTTAAACTGACAGCTACCGTGTAATGGGTGCCTTACTGTTGTATTTGTCTTAAAAATTCATCACATTCACTTCACCATTAACTACTTGTTATTGTTTTCATGTTCTGACAGGTGTGTCAATTAGATTGGCCTACCTACCCTCAATACTATTATTCCTAAAACTTGGAGTCTTGCGTATTGAGACACCGATTATTGAAATATTAAATTATTTTGTACTTTTCATAATTGAAATAATAATTAAACTCCTTAATTTTTTCTATATTTATCGTATCGTTATTATTTTAAAAAATTGCTTAATGAAAAAAAATCGTGAGGTGTGGGAAGTTCTGACTTCGTTCAACCACAGATAACACATCAATGTCTATCTATGACATTCCATTTTCGTTATATCAAGCTCGGCCAATAAGAAAGGAGAAACGAATTTAGATGATTTTGGTCTCTTCGAGTAGCTTCTCGTAGTTTATTTTTCTTTAAATACGACAGGTTCGTAAATACATGAGCCATTTTTTCTTGAAATCTTGTACCTTATACATTCTAATAGTTAATTTTAATCATTATTATTAAAGTCTGTGTTCTCGTGCGTCCCCAAAGTAGGGTGAGTGTTAGCTATAAATTCGTTCGTTTTGCATCTCAGATTTCTAACGTGATTAATTTGTGAATTCTCATATTAAAACCGAATCCTTCAATAGGTTAATCAGTGTGATTTTGTGCTAAATTCTTTTCAAATAGTGAACGATTTCCTATCATCGGTTGTAGCAATAATTGTGGAAGGTGATTTGCAAAACGAAACCTTAATCTGCAATCCTTGTTTTCATTAAACATAGAAAGGTTGTAGTGTTTGTAATGAGCTACTAAATAGCTCGTGAACAAATACTATAACCAACATTAATTTATTTTTTCCTTGCAATGAAATGATTTCGTTTTATAACTTACACAACTGCGAATGGATGAATTAGAAATTTCCTTTTAAAATTAAGCATTAAATCATTTATTCTTTTCTATTAAAATAATACCTTTCTACTAATTGTTCCTTTTAAACATGTTACTAGGGTAAAGTGCCCGAATGCTCACCATAAGTAATTTCATAGTCGAATTAGTCAGATTAATTAAATTAATCAAAATTATTAAATTGATCAATCATTTTTTTGAGACATTTTAATTGTAGCTAGCACCTGCCCTAGCACCTATTTGGCAGCGGTAAAACTTAGTGAACACCTGTTCATACCTTTTATTTCCAGGGTCGTATCTACGGGCAGGAGTTCCCCTACCGAACCCTCCTGCGCCGCCTACCGCTACACTTCCGGGCACCTACCTGCCCGTGCCACCACACCACCTGCTGCTTCCGGCCTACCCCGGAGCATCACCCACGCCGAGCCTGCGCACCCGCTTCACATCGAGCCCACCCTCACTCTACCGAAGCTGATCCTTTCGCTCAACTCGCGGGTATAGCCCTCGAGCTGCGCATCCTCTGCTGCCTCCTTTAGGCTAAGCCGCAGCTAAGTCCCCTTTCATATCTTTACCGTAAGCTTGAGCAAAGGTTGTTACCCCCCAGATCTTACAATATATCTTGGTAAATTGTAAAATTGACGTTTCATTTACCTCCTTCGGTGCACTGATCGTGCTTCTCACGTCCAGCTGCGACATGATGTATTTTTGTTGCCGCTATAACAACAAATACTAAAAACAGAATAAAATAAATATTTAAGGGGGCTCCCATTACAACAAACCTGATTTTTTGCCGTTTTTCGCTCGATATTAATAACGACAACAGGAGGTAAGACAGTTAAAATTTTCACAGATAATGTATTTCTGTTTCCACTATAACAACAAATACTAAAAACAGAATAAAATAAATATTTAAGATGGGCTCCCATACAACAAACGTGTTTTTTGCCGTTTTTTGGTACGGAACCCTTCGTGCGCGAGTCCGACTCGCACTTGGCCGGTTTTTTTTTAATATTGATTGACTTATTTTAAGTATAAAAAAAATAAATGAAATGGCGGCGCTAGTTGATTGCTATAGGCGCCTTAATGGGAATGACTATCGAAATAGTCTATTTTCGTCTAGGGTTTACACTTAGTAGTTTTCCATACAAATAAAAAAAACTCAGCCATATGGTGGTTTTCAGGGTTTATAATAATTTCCCAGGGTTGTATGCATGGTACCCTTCTGCCATATTAGGCTTTCTATAGGTATCACCAAATAAGAATTTGTTTCATTTAATGTTTGGTTTTCAAAAAATAAATATTAGCAGTGTAAAACGGATACACTTGACCGCTTTCAGATTGTAATGGACAGTTGAAATTAAAACAAGACATTTCAGGTCAGGCGCATAACATCTCAGTCAGTTCAGTAGGACATGTTAATTAGATTTTATAATATACATACAGACGACGCTACGCATTTCAAGCAAGCAAGCTCATCTCATACAACGACATATGAATAGGGTTAACTTCTTCTTCCTCATATCCTCATGACTGAGGGTTGCGACAGCATGAAACCACTCGGTGTATGAGGGCCCCCATGCGGTACGGTCTTAGAGCATCGCCGGCTTCGTTCCGTAGGAAGCCGGCATTGCTCTTAGGGTACGGTTTTCGGCCATCCGGATAGATGTCTGCATGTCAGTTTGGCATCTCACGTGAAGTTGCATCGGATCACTATCTACTGTCAATTTAATCGGATTGGATAAACAATGGGGTTACTTTCGAAACACGAACGAGGTACAGGGTACAGTACGAGGCACGTATCTTAAAATCGGGTGGGGATTGCGCGAAACGCGAATTTTGGGTATGCGTAGCGGTGAGGGGTGCGGGCGGCGGGAGAGGGGCGCGCGCTATTGGTCGCTCACAAGAGCACATGCGCGAACTTATCCCCACTCCGTCGAAAAAATTTCAAGATACGTGCCTCATACTATAGTGATTATTTCCTCTGTGGAGGTGGTGAGATCGAAATGGTATCGAATAAACATCAAAAATCTGTTATTTATTGTACATAGAAAACGGTTCCCATCTTTTTACAAACAAACATCGTCCAAGTAAGTGTTATTATTGCTTTGTGATTCCATAAATCTTAACTACTACTTACATTCAAATTTAACTTCCACATAAATCAATAAAGATGTCGTTCGACCCAATAATGTTTGAGCACTGAGCGAGCATTATGGACTTAAACTTCTTAAGGCGGCTCTTGGTGAAGTGACAGCTAAGGATTTGACTCCCCTCACCCTGCCACCCTCTACATTACTTCGCGAGTCATTTATTAGCGACATCTATTAAAAAATTTGAAAAAATAAGATGTAATTTATTACCGACATCTATTAAAATTTTTGAAAACCAATGTGTCACCTACACAATGCTTGGCCAAAATTCACGGACCATAGAAAGTTGGAGACACGGCAGAATGGCATTGTTAAAATATTAAATTTTAATTTTATGTAGGTAAATTGAAAAAAGTGTTTTATAAAAAAACAAGAAATCAGCAATGTTCAATCAATCAGCCGCAATTTATATTAAAATTAAATTATGTATGAAGTCAAGTTTGTTTCATGTTTTAGTTATTTATTGTTTTTTTTGAAGTGAAAACTTCTTTAGCGGCGTTGTACGCTTTTTGTAATGGGGTAAAAATGCTCAACTCGCGTCAGTAAGAATCACGTAGCTGATAGAAGACGGATGTGACGGATGGAGAGTAGACAGCTGGCGGCGGAAGTATCCCCTACTTTCAAGTGTAATCTCTTTCTACAGGGCGCGTTGAAAATGGCGGCGCGTCATTTTAAGACGTAAACACTTGTGTCACCAGCAACGCGCTAATTTTGAAAATAGAACTAATAGCAGCGATCTCTTCGGTGAAATCATAGATTTATTTATACTCTGTGACTATAAGTTTAAATAGTAGAATGCGTGCATGTAGAAATAAAAAAGGCCACTGGCGCGAAATCTTTAGAATTTTTCTCTAATTACAAACTGATTGAATTGTGTGACTGTAGGTATGGTAACAGGAAAGAAATCATTTTAATCCTTTGCCGCTAATTTCAAAATATCAAAAATGCACAACGTTAATATTCAAGTTTTCACTTCTGCCGGCACTCCCGGAGTGCCAACCGAATTTTTTCCTTTTTGCATAGTACTTATACTCGTAACTAGGTACGTCTTATGTCATGCTCACTTTAAACATTTCTGCGGTGGTGTCGTGTGAGGCGGGACGTTACGTTCCCTCAAATATGGTTGAGCGAAACGATGGCTGGTTCATGCGTCATGCTCGTGAACGGGTGCTGCCAGTGGGAATGGGTCTGCTTCTGAGTACCTATCTTAACGCATATTGAATTGTAAGAATTGCGTTTCTTCTTATTATTTTTTATATCTTGTATCAAGTGTCTTTTGGTAAATATTGCCTAATTAGGAGTAGCAGACAAAGTGATTTCTCAACTAGTTGAACTACATTTTTCGTGATTTTTCAATTCAATTCAAATGCATTTATTCAGACAACAGAGATTTTACTGAAATTAATTACTAATTTTGTTGAGAACTACATTTTGTTATGTAATATATTGGTATTTGTTGGTAAAATAGGTATCCGCAATAATAAACATTATCACCAGAGGAGATTAATATTTCTGGTAAGTATAGGTACTTTATAATCTAACCACTACGAAAAAAAAATCATAGAATCTAAAGCCTATATCGATTCACGAAGTTTGAGGCCTGAAATCACGACCGTTTAAAAGATTTCAATAATATAAAATATTTTTTATAAATTATGAAGTTGGATAAACAACAGTAATATGAAAACGCTTTTGACGTAAGTAGGTAGGTACTAAACAAAACAGGCCAACTTTTTTAGGTTGGTGTGCGTTCACTGCGTCTAAAATTAGAGATTTTTCACTCTCTTATTTTAAAAGTTAGAGGGGTAAACGCACATTTTACCACTTTGGCAGTGTATATCTTTCAAACGGTTGACTTCGAGAAAAATAGTCTTAAAAACCTCAATGTCATTTTTAAAGACCTATCTATAGACAGTAGACACCCCGCACGCATAGATATGATGAAAAAAAAATTTTTCATTTTCAGCCCATGTATGGGGATAATAATCTTAATAAAATAAAGGGATTTATATATTTAAGATAATAATCTTAAAAATATAAATCCCTTTATCTTTTATTTTTGTGTAAACATCGTAATGCGGTTCACAGAATACATGTACCTACCAAGTTTTAACTATGTAATCCTAATAGTTTCGGAATAAAGTGGCTGTGACATACGGATGGACGGACAGACAGACAGACATGACGAATCTATAAGGGTTCCGTTTTTTGCCTTTAGGTTACGGAACCCTAAAAACGTGCTAATAATCCAGAGCCTGTAGCCAAATGTCACATTAAAATTTTTGCTATCACTTCGCTCCGAAAAATGTATGAATTAAGACTATAATCCATAAATTTTTCGTTTGATTCTTAAATTCGATAAGTGCACGTTGAACGCTGCGCTAGCGCTCGACTGTTGTCATGTCAGCGCGCGTCAATGCGCGCTTTGAGATCATTAGTTTTCTACATTACCGTTCAGAATTCAGATGAGCGCGCGCTTTTGACGCAGATAGACGTATTTTAGGGTACACTCAGTTCATCCAAAAATCGTCCGAAATGGAAACGGAAGCTGTTAATACCGAATTATCAAATCTGAAAAAATTAACGCGCGTTGAGCGCTTGTCATCTGAACGTACCCTATGTCAATCCCATACAGTTTCAAAAGCGAAGCGATAACGATTTGCAAATATTATAGACTGAGCGGTCGCGGGATTTTTGGTAACGATCAAGGAAAAGGTTAGATTCATTTTCATGGGTTGTAGAGTGGTCCCCTAATGTGAATGATCTCGGTCTGCCTGCTCTCAGTGGTTGCAACTTCGAGTTATAGCGCTTACAAGAGGCTTCATTGTGACGAAAAAAAAAACGATCAGAGAAATGGGTAGTTTTAGTATATATTCAAAGTATGTCGTCTCTGCAGATGAAGCAAGTTGGTCTGCCAGCTCATAGTGGTTGCATTTCTGAGCTATGACGTGCACAAGTCACGTCATTGTTACGAAAAAAAAACGATACGAGAAATGGTCAGTTTTAGTACCTATTCAAAGTATAGTATCTCCACGTGTGAAACAAGTTGGTCTGCCGGCTCTCAGTGGTTGTATTTAAGAACTATCATTGTGTACGCAAGACGCTAATTTGTAGAGAAAGCCTAAAAAAACTTTGAAAAACGGGACAATAGGCAAATTTTTAAGTGCACGCCGGCCGCTTGCGTATCTGCGACTATATGAGTCCCCTCCCCACCTTTAGGCATCTCTAAACTCGCGCGCGAAAAGCCCCAAACCTCCCGCGAAGCAGTGTGCGTAGTGTGGAACCGATTTGAATCGAATCGACACACCCGCGCGTGAGTATGGAGAGGTCTTGCCATGCCTGTGCCACCGCTCATCCCCCATCCCCTCCTCCCCCCCACTTCCGGTTTTAGCGTCAATAATGATGTTCGATCCGGGTGCCTTGTATCGATATTCCGGATCGCCATGGATCGTAATTCACTGTATCGATCCAGATTATAGAATCTGGATTTATAGGCATCGGCTACACGCTCGGTAAATACTGTGGCCCAGCGCCATAGAGTAAATTTTAACCATGGAAAGTAAAATATTGAACATTCCATACAAATTACTTTCCATGGTTAAAATTTACTCTATGGCGATGGATCACAGTTAGTCTAAGCGGTCACGGGATTTTTGGTAACGATCAAGGAAAAGGTTAGATGCAATTTCATGGGTTAAAGAGTGGTCCCCTAATGTGAATGATGTCGGTCTGCCTGCTCTCAGTAGTTGCAACTTCGAGTTACAGTGATTATAAGAGGCTTCATTGTTACGAAAAAAAAAACGATCAGAGAAATGGTCAGTTTTAGTACCTATTCAAAGTATGGCGTCTCCGTAGCTGAAATGATGTGTTCTGCCGGCTCTCAGTGGTTGCATTTCAGAGCTATGACGCGCGCAAGTTAGAACAAAATTTTTTTCGTCAAATTGTATTTTTAAAAATACTAATCGATAGAACTCTTTATTATGATGAAAAAAAGTTTTAAGCCATTTTTGTCTAAAATGAATAGATTGGTCGGAAAAAAATACTTTATGTTTTTTTTGTATGGAGTGAGATATTCAATGTGCTTTTTTGGCCAATTCCTAATTGTTTCTGCCTCAAAACTACTTCTGCGTCAATATTTTATTGTTATTTTAAACATTTAAATACTCCTACAATATCAACCAACGCGCGCCCAAAATTGTCCGTTTAATACATATTGGATTTCAAAACAGTATCAAATCGTAATTTTTAAGTAAAAACTGATTGTTTTGTCGTTATTTATTACTTTCTCATCAATTAAAACACAATAAAAGCCAACAAAACTTTCGGTCACTATTATTACTATGGATGACTTTTTTACAATAATAAATCAAATAAAACCGAAATAACATAATGCAGCGGGATGTTAAGTAAGGCCCAGGCGGGTTATTACAAACTAAAAAGTATTATTATTTTACAAGGAAAAATAAAAAAAAGAGAAAAGGTTAATTCAGATCAATGATTAATATCATATTCAAATAAATGAAGTTTTTAAAATATTAACGATAGAAACTAAATTTTATTAAGATTTTTTTAAACCTTTATATGGGCTTTACTAAAAAAAATTAGGCTCGTTTATAAGTAATTTATAACAAAAGTAAAGATTTTGAAGATATATTATTAAGATCAAAGTTGTATTTATGAACATTGATAGAAACAAGCGGAAACTAAAATCATCAATTTTTTTTTTTTTTTTAAATTTATTTATTTAACTTTTCAAAAACAATATTTTTTCATCTTAACAAACCAAAAACCACGGGGGTTTGTCCGGAATGCTAGACTTTAACTTAAACTTAACTAAAATATGTTACTTACATTATTCAACAGCAAATTACTTCTTTAAATTTGAGATTTTTGCATTCACAATGCTATTTTTATACAATACTAAATCAAGGCAAAATACTTATTATAAAATTGGTCTCTGCACTAGCAAACAATTTACCTGTGGCGATCGTCTACAACTACTCGCCGCTGGTGCACAAAAACAGGTTTAATTCCCCACATCTACAGGTTGTTTAAGAAATGGTTTTTTAATTTAGCTTTAATATTATTTTCCGTAATGCTTTGTACAAAAGATGAATTCAGCTTATTAAGTAGGCGAGGAATAATATACGGGGTGGTTCTCTTTCCGTAAGCATTAATTGCACTAGTTGTTAGTAGCCTTTTATTAGTTTTATTACGAGTCTGAATATTGTGCGGTATTTCAATTTGAACGTCTTTATTAAAGAAATTTTCTTTTAAAAGGCTGTAAATAACCTTGGTATGTATCGGAAGTACCTTACAGTATCTAAATAATTCTAATTCGTTGAATTTACATTTTCCTAAAATATTAGATGTGACGACTTTTTTTAATATTCTAATTTGTAATTTAAAAATACAGTCTAAGTAAGTTTTGAAGGTTCTGCCATAGCTCGTCAATCCGTATGCAATAATTGAGTCCACAAAAGCGTTATAAAGCATAAGTCTTACCTTGAAAGGAATTCTATCTTTAATAATATAAAGGTTGGCGAGAAAAGCTTTGAGTTTTTCGCAAATCCGAGTGATTTGCGGTGACCAGTTAAATTTATTGTCAATAATCAGACCCAGATAGGTGTGTCTGTCAACGGTTTGAATTTCTGGACAATTGCAATTGCTATTGTTGTTGTGCAAACAAAGATGTTCATGGGCCACAAGCCTTTCACCGCTTAAGCATCCAGTCTTGTTGTGTGGACTGCAGATGTGGACTAGTTTAGTTTTTTGGGCATTTAGGACCAGTCCATTGTCATGACACCATTTGTTAATATTGTCAAAGTCAGTTTGCAGTTTCGATAGGGCATGTCGAGCATCTCGGTCTGCGATCAGTAAACATGTATCATCCGCGTACTGGTAGGAGGTACAGTGACTGAGCACGTTATTCATATCATTGACATATGCAATAAAATGAAGAGGACCGACCACTGAGTCTTGGGCAGTGCCCTCGCTTACAGTAACTGTATCGCTATAGGCGTTGTCAGCATTGACACAATATGTCCTGTCCCTTAGGTAGTTTTCGCACCATTTAAGCAATGGACCTCGAATACCAGTGTTTTTTAATTTGTTGACAAGCCTTGGATGATTTAGTGTGTCAAATGCGCGCGAAAAATCAATAAAAAGAGCTAGGACATGTTGCCTATTGTTTAGGAAAGAGTTTACGTGGTCTGTGAATTGAGATAAAAGAGAAGTTGTGCTTTTAAGTGGTTGAAATCCAAATTGGTTCTTAGTTATTATATTGTGATTTTTATAAAAAGTATGAATTTGTTCACATAAACATTTTTCCACAATCTTGTCAATGGACGAAAGAAGAGTAATAGGGCGGTAATTTGAAACGTCGGTGTGACTGCTTTTCTTAAAGACAGGACGAACACAACCTTGTTTCAGCTCGTTTGGGTATTCTCCAACCTTTAGAATGACATTAACTAGATTGGCTATAGCTAATGATATTTTATGACTTATTCTCTTGATATCAAAAACCTTAATTTTATCTTGGCCGGGAGCTTTAGAAGTATTAAGTTTATTTATAATTTTCTGTATTTTGTCCGGAGTTGTTTTCTTGACTAGAATACTAACATCTGCGCTATTAGTATAGTTATTTGCATTAAGTAAGGGTTTATTACATTGGGGTAAAATTAATTTTACAGAGTTTTGGAATTCATGTGCAAATTTGTTAGCTATATCTAAGGATGATAAATTATGACCTGAGAATGCTTTTAATAAAATTTGGTCAATCGAGAGTGTAAGTCTACCACATATTGAATTAATCAGTTGCCATAGCTTTCTGGGATTGTTGTAATTATTTGTTATAGATTTTTTATAATAATTATTTCTATAAAATTCCAGCACTTTGTGTACTTTATTGCGCGACTTATTGTATTGCAATCTTAAACATTTATTTGTTGGGTCAGATTTCCAAGAGCTAAATAATTGATCCCTCTTTTCAGACAACTTTAAAATATTTTGGTTAATCCATGGAAGTTTACACATCAGCACTGTATTTTTCTTTTTAGTTTTAATAGATTTGTTTAATGCATTATCAAAATTTTCTTTTATAAAATTATATATTTGGTTAGGGCAACACATGCTATCGGTAAGAGACCAATCCGCACTATTTAGCTCCTCCACTAGTATTCCACTGTCATGACAATAAATTTGGTTTTTTTTCTGAGCACCCTGTGTCTGCGCGCGAGCGCAGACACAGGAGCGATTAGAGTGACGCGATGATCCGATTATGCGACAGATAATAAGAAGCACCAGTTAATTCATTTTCATACATCCTCCGCCAGAGATTGATCAAGCTGTGATTTGAAGACGGCTATCAAGAAAGTAAATGAAGGAGATCCAGATCGCAATACGATAAGTTTAAAAAAATCACGTAAATAGCATTAAAAGGTATGGAAATCCTGAAACTGAGAACTTTGGTACATACAGCTCTTAAAATGCCGTTCAGATCACTTGGATGTATCATCATATCAGCCGCACGACACCCACTGCTGGGTATAGGCCACCTCCAAGGATCTCCACGACGAACGGTCCTGCACTGCTCGCATCCAGCGGTTTCCCGTGACCTTCACCAGATCGTCGGTCCACCTTGTCGGGGGTCTACCCACGGAGCGTCGTCCGGTCCGCGGTCGCCATTCCAGAACCTTTCCACCCCAACGGCCATCGGTTCTTCTCGCTATGTGTCTAGCCTACTGCCACTTCAACTGAGCAATCCTTCGAGCGATGTTGATTACTTTAGTTTTCTTGCAGATCTCCTCATTTCTGATTCGATCACGCAGAAAAACGCCGATTATGACTCTCTTCTTTGCACGCTGGGTGACCTTGAGCCTCCTTATGAGACCCATAGTTTGCGGCCACGTTTCAATGCCGAAGTCATCACTGACAACACACACCGGTCATAGACTTACGTCTTGAGACACTGAGGTAAATCGGACGGAAATATGTTTTCGAAGCTGCCCGAATGCTACCAATCTGAGTTTGATTCGACGAGAGATCTCTTTCCCGCAGTTGGACTTACCTAACTGGACTGCCTGTCCTAGGTACTTCTACGTAATGGACAACAACTCCTAGTGTTCCCAACATGAACTGGAGTGGGCACAACATGGGCATTCGATATGATTTTCGTCTTATAAATGTTTATCTGGAGACCCACTCTTTGGGAAGCACTAACGGAGATCTTCAAGCATTGTGTTCAAGTCTTCCAAGGTTTCAGCCATAAGAACTATATCATCGGCAAAACGAAGGTGTGTTAGGTACTGGCCATTAATCTTGATTCTGAGTCACTTCCAGTCTAAGAGTTCAATTTTCAATTTTCAATTTCAATATATTTATTGCAACCATAATGTTATAAAGATGTTACAACCAAAAACAAAGTACAAGTTATGGACCCTGCTGGGTATCGCAATATTGGGAAGGAAGAGAAGACAAGAGGACGAATTTTCCATAATAAAATAAATTAAACTAGATTTTGGGGCTTTTGTAAAGCGTATACAAAGACACCTATTTATTGTCATTGTCGCATAATATAGGTATGTGTATTTTATCACTAAAGTATTCTTCAATATTGTAATAGCTTTTTGAAATTAGTAAATTTTTTAATTGGTTTGTAAATTTGTTATCGTTTTTTTCACCTCTTAAATTTTCCGGTAATTTATTGTAAATCCTAACAGACATGTTATAAGTACTTGATGAACATAAATGAAGGCGCGCAGTTGGGATCAATAATTTATGTTTATGTCTTAGAGAATATTTAATTTGCATATCATCACGTTTTGTAAATAAATTCATATTTTTCCTTACAAATTTACATATTTCCAATATGTATAAGCACGGCAATGTAAGAATTTTAAGATTTTGAAAATGAGGTCGGCAACTATCGGTTTGATCTATATTGACTAGAATGCGAATAAGTTTCTTTTGAACAGTAAACAAAGATAAGAAGTCCGTGCTATTCCCCCACAGAATGATACCATAATTAAACCAAGCGAAGGCATAAGCATAATATGTGGTCAAAGCGGTTTCTGTATTGGTAGTTTTTTTAACCTCGCGAAGAGCGTATGTAAAAGATGATAATTTTGATTTTAGTTTGTTTATATGAGATTTCCAATTTAAATTTGTATCTATGTTTAGGCCGAGCAAATTAAATTCGTTAACACATTCTATTTTTATATTGTTAAATTTATAGTTAAGTTCTAAGGAATCTTTTTGGTGCGGGTGAAAAGTCATTAATTTGGTTTTATTTAAGTTTATCTCTAAGTTATGTTGATCTAACCAGTTTAAAGTTTTAGTCATTATATCATTCAGCTTTAATTCTAGGGTTTTGTTGTTTTCACAAGATGTGAGAAGTGAAACATCATCTGCGAACAAGATACACGGTTCTTTCATGACTTTCGGGAGATCATTAATGTAGAGTAAAAATAAGAGACAACCCAAAACACTACCTTGCGGAATTGAGGCGTTAGTGTGTTTAATGTCAGATCGAATATTTATAATTTCTCTGCTATTCTGATTAAAATGTTCAATTTCAACAAATTGCGGTCTATCTTTTAAATAGGATGTAAACCACTCATGAGCTTTACCTCGAATACCGACTCCATACAACTTTTTGAGTAAAATTTTATGCTGAACACGGTCATATGCCTTGGACATATCCAATAATATTCCAATAGCATATTTTTTGTCATCTATTAACTTGACTATCTCATGGACATATTTATAAACAGCTGATATAGTTGACCGGTTCTTCCTAAATCCGTTTTGACGTTCATCGATGATATTATACTTCTCACAAAATTTGGTTACACGTTCATACATAGATTTTTCAAAAATTTTTGAAGCTGTGGATGGAAGAGCGATTGGACGATAATTATTCGGGTCACACTTTTGGTTTTTCTTATATAGAGGCTTTATCAATGTGGTTTTCAATAAGTCGGGAAAAACACCTTCTTGAAATGATTGATTTATAAGTTTGGTAAAGGGCGCAGCAAGTTCATCCGCACATTCTCTAATCAATTGAGGTGGTAGTTCATCAAAACCGTGACTTTTAATATTTTTTAAATTTTTAATTATTTTGTGAATTTCATAAGTATCTACTGGGCTTAGGTACATTGAATTTTGGGTAGGACAGTGGACAGAGGCACCGGCGCTGGTACCGCTGCCTGGTGATTTTGATTCGCCGATTGATGCAAAGAAGTTATTAAATATATTTACGATTTCTTTTGGGTCTGAATAAAAGGTGTTATTTAATTTCAGTTTTATGTTCCATTTTTCTTTAATAATTTTTTTATTTGTTCGTTCATTAATTATACTCCACATTGCTTTTACTTTATTGTTGGACCGGTTAATTTTTTTAATATATTGAATTTTTTTAGCGCGAATAACGGTATTTTTTAAGATTTTTGCATATTTTTTATAATGTGATTTTAATATAGGGTTATTAGATTTAGTGCAAAGTATTTTTAATAATCTTTTGTTTTGACATGATTTTCTTATACCTATTGTTAACCACATTTTTTTATGTTTTCTGAGTTTTAATTTTCTTTTAGGTACGGTTTTATTTAGTGCATTTATTAGAATTTTGTGGAAAGCATTAAAGTTTTCATTGACGTTTTTATTTTTTAATATTATTTGGTTCCAATCAACTAGTTGTAAGTATGCTTTAAATTGTGAGATTGTAAATTTATTGTACAACCGCTTTATAATATACCAGTTCTCATGATGTGTTTGTTTTAGAGTTTAAGTCAACCTCCATAAAGTTTAAAGATATCATCCAACGCATCTGTGAATAGTTTCGGGGAAATAGCATCTCCCTGTCTCACATCTCGCTGCAGTTGGATACGATTTGTGCTCTGGTTCTGTTACTCGGATCAACATGGTGGCATTTTCGTATAAGTACCACATCACCTCGATATACCTGTAGTCCACTTGGCACCTTTAGAGAGACTGCAGCACCGCCCAGGTTTCAATCAAATCAAAGGCTTTCTCATAGTCCACGAACGCCAAGCGTAGTAGCAGATTTAATGGATGTGGTCTATGGTACTAAAGCCTTTTCGGAACCCGGCTTGTTCGGGAGGTTGGAAGTCGTCAAACTTGCGAGCAACGACCGGAACCGCTTTCCGTAAAAGGGATTTTTGATTGGGTATTTCATAGACTTGTTTTCAAAAACCCTATAAATACGGTAACCCTATCGAAAGGGTAACCCAAGTAAGCACTTACCGAATACGAAAACCCTATCGGGGAAACCCTATGAAATCTTTATGAAGGGGTTTTAAAACGTGTTCAAGCAATTTATACCTAGTTCCACCTGGGCCGAAGGACCAGGGGGCCTATTTTTGAATCGCTCGGCTGGCGTCGAGCGCTCTTTTCTACTGATTTTCGTTCGACATTTGACTCAAATGTATGGAGGTTGAGTTAAATGTCGAACGAAAATCAGTAGAAACGAACGCTCGACGCCAGCCGAGCGATTCAAAAATAGGGCCCCAGAACCGCTTAACGTTAAAGGGTTTTTGATTGGGTATTTCATGAACCGCTTACCATTAAAAGGGTTTTTGATTGGGTTTTTCATAGACTTGTTTTCAAAAACCCTATCAATACGGTAAGCATAACGTCGACTAACCCTATCGAAAGGAAAACCCTATCATTTGGTAAGTTTTTTATTAGGATTTCCCTATTAATTAGGTTAACCAAAAAAGGGGGACGAGAGATCTCTTTCCCGCAGTTGGACTTACCTAACTGGACTGCCTGTCCTAGGTACTTCAACGTAATGGACAACAACTCCTAGTGTTCCCAATATGAACTGGAGTGGGCACAACATGGGCATTCGATATGATTCTCGTCTTATAAATGTTCATCTTGAGACCCACTCTTTGGGAAGCACTAACGGAAATCTTCGAGCATTGTGTTCAGGTCTTCCAAGGTTTTCGCCATAAGAACTATATCATCGGCAAAACAAAGGTGTGTTAGGTACTGGCCATTCATCTTGATTCTGAGTCCTTTCCAGCCTAAGCAGTCTAAGAGTTTAAAGATATCATCCAACGCAGCTGTGAATAGTTTCGGGGAAATAGTATCTCTCTGTCCCACATCTCGCTGCAGTTGGATACAATTTGTGCTCTGGTTCTGTACTCGGATCAACATGGTGGCATTTTCGTATCACATCACCTCGATACCTGTAGTTCACTTGGAAACTTTGGAGAGACTGCAGCATCGCCCAGGTTTCAATCAAATCAAAGGCTTTCTCATAGTCCACGAACGCCAAGCATAATAGCTGATTTTATTGATGTGGACTATGGTACTAATGCCTTTTCGGAACCCGGCTTGTTCGGGAGGTTGGAAGTCGTCAAACTTACGAGCAAGGACCGGAATTGCTTTCCGTTAAAGGGGTTTTTGATTGGGTATTCCATGGACTTGTTTTCAAAAACCCTATCAATATGGTAACCCTATCAATATGGTAACCCCATCGAAAGGGTAACCCAAGTAAGCACTTACCGAATACGAAAACCCTATCGGAGAAACCCTATGAAGGCTTTATGAAGGGGTTTTAAAACGTGTTCAAGCAATTTATACCTAGTTCCACCTGGACCGAAGGACCAGGGGGCCTATTTTTGAATCGCTGGCGAATATTGAAAACAAGTCTATGAAATACCCAATCAAAAACCCTTTTAACGGTAAGAGGTTCATGAAATACCCAATCAAAACCTCTTTAACGGTAAGTGGTTCTGGGGCTCTATTTTTGAATCGCTCGGCTGGCGTCGAGCGCTCTTTTCTACTGATTTTCGTTCAACATTTGACTCAAATGTATGGAGGTTGAGTTAAAAGTCGAACGAAAATCAGTAGAAACGAACGCTCGACGCCAGCCGAGCGATTCAAAAATAGAGCCCCAGAACCACTTACCGTTAAAGGGGTTTTGATTGGGTATTTCATGAACTTCTTACCGTTAAAAGGGTTTTTGATTGGGTATTTCATAGACTTGTTTTCAAAAACCCTATCAATACGGTAAGCAGAACGTCGACTAACCCTATCGAAAGGGAAACCCTATCATTTGGTAACTTTTTTATTAGGGTTTCTCTATCAATTGGGTTAACCAAAAAAGAGGTTTTCCGGTCGCTGTTAGCGAGCGAAACGATCAACGCATCAAAGTTACTTTGTTTGTATGAAAATTAAATTGTTTTTCTAATTATCCATATACATATTTAACATTATACATTGGGTCTTATTGTATGTCTCTAGTTAAGAAGCTATGTGTACAAAGCCCTGTAAATTTTGGTAATCTTTATTTAATTTTAATTGTATTAGGTAGTCTTCTAATTCTTCTTTAATATTAGTAAAGTCATGTTACGTGTGGTAATAAAAAGTTAATTTTCTTTAAATAAGGTGATACAGTTATTTTATCAAGTAAATCACTTAAAATTTTAGGTCTTCTTTGTTTCATTAAAATAAATGTAAGGACATCAGATAATGGTATTGAAATTAGCTTTGTAAATTGGCTTATTATATTCGTTGTGTTTTTGGATGAGTTGTTTAATGGTGATGTGATATATTGTATTGTAGTTTTTCCTGAGCCCAGCCTGTTTGATTGCTTGATTTTCATCAAGATTACCAGATACCATAAATAAATAAAAATAAATATTATTTATAGTAATGCCTTTGCAAAGACTTTGAATGTGTTTGAAATCAGTGATATGGGCTTGTAGTTTCCTATTTCCTTCCTTGATCCTTTCTTATGTAAGAGTATTATGTGTGACTCTGCCCATTGTCTAGGTATAATAACCGTGCGTAGTATTTGTTGAAAACTTTAGCCAGTATTGGCCCCATCTCTTTCGCAATACCTCTTAAGAGTTCGTTAGGAATTTGGTCAGGTCAAAACTATTAATGAAACAATTACAACTCAGATATTTATGGTTTTTTGTTGAGAACATTTTAGCTTTATATTTTAGTTGCGTTGTAATTATGGTAAAAACAATTGTATAATAGACCTTAACTGAACGTTTTGTTGGCTTTTCTAGTGTTAAAATTGATGAAAATAAAGAATGGCAAAAAGTTTTTACTAAAAAATACGATTTTATACTGTTTAAAAATCCAACCTGTGTAAATGTACAATTTTGGGCGCGCTTTGATAGTGTATGATTATTTTAAACGTTTGAAATAGTGACGCAGAAGTAGTTTTGAGGCAGAAAAAAATTGGAATTGGCCGTAAGAGCACATTGAATATCTCACTCCATACAAAAAAAAACATAAAGTATTTTTTTCCGACCAATCTATTCATTTTAGTCAAAAATGGCTTAAGACATTTTTTTCATCATAATAAAGAGTTCTATCGATTAGTATTTTTAAAAATACAATTTGCCGAAAAATATATTTTGTAATAACGTGCGCTCGTCATAGCTCTGAAATGCAACCACTAAGAGCCGGCAGATCACATCATTTCAGTTACGGAGACGCCATACTTTGAAAAGGTACTAAAACTGACCATTTCTCTGATCGTTTTTTTTTCATAACAATCAAGCCTCTTATAATCGCTGTAACTCGAAGTTGCAACTACTGAGAGCAGGCAGACCGACATCATTCACATTAGGGGACCACTCTTTAACCCATGAAAATGCATCTAACCTTTTCCTTGATCGTTACCAAAAATCCCGTGACCGCTTAGACTATTACTTTGACTAGGGGGTCTGATGAGAAACCCTATTGATTGCTATCGTAAAAATATATTTGGTGGGTTTGATTCCTGGATAAGGCAAAGTATTGGGACAGCCTATAGATCGCGTGATGCGTTTTATCGACACTTGACTGTCAAAACCCTTGTCCTTAAAAGTAATAAATCGATATTATTATGGCGTTTCAGTGGTCACTGGTCATGCTAGGGGGGGTAGGATGGTATAAATATTCTTACCTGTATACCCTACCTGCATGCATCCAAATCTGTTCAGTTCAGGCATTTAAAAAGTTATAGTGGAATAAATTAACTCACAGCCGTGTGATTTATTACCTACAAATGTTTGATTTGAAGACTCATATAAATAGTATTCAATAGGTAGGTATTTTATACTAACCGTCCTTACGCGTAATTTTTATATCTATGGCAAAATAATGCATCAAAGGGCCTATTACAAAACAAAAAAGAAACCGATAGTCGGACGCAATACGTCGTTCAATTTACTTGATATTGAACCTTATTGGTGAGGTAATAGTGCCACGGTGTTGGACGAATATCGTACGCTTATCGCGATGCTTTTTTGTAATAGTCCTTCAGTTCGAAATGAATTTTCAAAACTTAATTGTAACATTCTGACAGTGCTAAAGCAAGGCTAAAACAAACGAGCGAGACGTAGAGAACTGTGTAGCTGTCAGTGGGAGCATGAGCGATACGTGTTCCCCGTCCGAGCGCCGGTGGCGGCCTGCCGCCCGCTCCCCTCGAGGGCACCCTCTGTCAAAAATGTATCTGAATTTTTGAAAAATTGTCTATAAAATCCCATAAATGGTATTTTCGAAAATGTCTTTCGTGGAATTTGTAGCATTTTTTCTCCTCTATCGATTGGTGGTAACGAGATTTCCATAGGACTCGTAGTTACAGAGGAGATGCACAGAAACAAAAGTGTTAGTCGATTTTATTTATGATATTTTTGGCATTATGTAAAATATTTATAACAAATGTTAATCGTGGAATCGATAGGCAAAATGTTGAAGATTCTTATGGTATATTTACTTTGTTTTAATTTAATATTCATTAAATAAAGAGGAGATAGAGAATGAAAACCTACTAAAAACCACGTTTTGCTAGTACAACGGCCTTAAAGTAACTCATAATATTTATCATCGTAAACTAATGTTTTATTTTTTCACTGAACAGACACATTTAAATAATCTATGATTACCTACTTACAAAATTATTAATTAGTGAAGGTCTCGTCAGTGGTGAGGATTCCGGGCGTAGTGCACTCTTCCGTCTTATCGTTACTTAACATTAGGTGAGGTGAAAGCCATAAGCACTATCCCATTTCGGATAAAAAAATATATATTAGGAAGTCGGAAAAGTTCTACCTACTAAAAATAATAATGATACCACAGCAAAGAATATAATCTTTAACATCAAAATTACCAGACCTAAAGCTTCTGAACCATTTTTTGCAGTAGATTCGACAAAGCATCTTCTCTATAAACATTACAAATCTTTCTTTGAGCACTAGCAGCATATTGTGTCTGAACCCTTATCGAAAAAAATTGCAAAACGTATCTATTAAAAAAAATTACCGCTATTACCGAAAAGTTAGCTATCAAACAATTTATTACATTCCCGCCAAGTTCATTAAATATTGTTAGAAATATAACACACAAAATTCATGCTTCAAAACGGCCGAGGATTTTTCCGACTACTTACCTAACTTATAATAATAATGTCCTTCTGCCTGACTGTAAGATTTCATCATCTCTTTTCACCGAAAGAAAAAAGTTAAAGCTGAAAAGCACACCGGCATCACTATGATGCCGGTGTGGATCTGAACTGAGAGCCCAAATTTTAAATCATTGCGAATCAAATTGAGACTTATAGGGAAGTTAATAAAAAAATCTAAAAACCTAAAGCAAAAACGTGAATTATAAGCTTTCATAACCAAATGTGTTGGGCCCTCAATCTAGACGGCTGCATAAGATGTAGCATCCCAGAAAGTATAAGGTTATAATAGTACATTATGAGACAAGTTAGCTTAGGTTGCTCATTGCACACAAGGCTGTTGGTTGCAGCCCGAGCCGCAGGCGAGGGCGTAACTCAGCCGAGTGTGCAATGAGCAAGAGCTCACGAGTTTCATACGACGTTTTTCAACACATTTTCGAGGAAAATACAAAGTAATTTACCCATAGACATAGTAAAATTTTCGCTGCGCTCAAGAAGACCAACAAAACGTGGAAAAGAGAAGTTAACATCTTACGGACACGGTCTATGTAAAAAAGAGACAAAGGAGCAAGTGACATGTGCCAACATTTTTTACAGTAAGAGCCCCTAGCGTCCCGCCTAGCAAATGAGCAATCACAGTTTGTTTAAAATAGTTGTTAATCTTAATAAGAATTTAAAATAAAGGTATCGTGGAGCAATGGTGTCTTGTGCTCTAAGTAACTGTGATGTGACAAAAAGAAACAATCCAAGTAATCACACTTTTCACAGGTAAATAAGATATTCCCACACATTTCCTTTAAACCAAATTTCGCTTCATTTATTCGTTTATCGACGAAGAAAACAGTATGGAACATAGTTTATTAATTTCCTTTGCCATATATATAGTCATATTTTATGAATCTAAGTCATATTTTATGTATCCCATATAAAATGTATGCATTCGTTTTCGGATCACCTGTTTATTGACGTTGTTCTTTGACATTCTATTTCTATGAATTTACCACACAGCAACAAATACGACAAAAACAAAATATGACAAATGAGGGGAAAAGGCGCGTAGGTTTTTTTTTTGTTTTTTTCACACCCCCAATGCAAGAATATTTTGCGAACAAAGGGGTGAGTGAGCATACAGCCTACTTCAAAATTATAATTTTAAGTGATAAAATACAAATATTTTAATATTTTATAACAAAATATTGTAAATTATGAACAATTTGATAATAATAAATATTTGTTTGACTTAATTAAGCACTTACACATTTATTTATTTCAAAAATGAATATGAACTTTCAGCGGCATAAAACCTCTTTGTTGTTACTAAAAAAAAACAACTGTATTACCCGGTTAAATTGGAAATGCGCTGTTTACTCGCATAGAACTTGCAGTAAGGATAATTCTATAACAATCTAGTGTTTTATATATTATTGCACGCGTTTGTTATAGCTCGGTTTATGGCCCTAAAAGCGATGTATTAGGGCTCACTTTACGAGCAAGTGTATTGAAAAAGCTTTAATTCACGTTTTTGAAATTTTTGAAAATTTGCTTCATGTTTTTAGATTTTTTTATTAACTCCCCTATAAGCTACAATTTGATTCGCAATGATTTAAAATTTGGGCTCTCTGTTCAGATTTACACCGGTGCCGGGCTTGGGCGGGCGGAAGCTTAACCCTGAATTTCCACTTTGTTTCACAAAAATGTCAGGGAGAAAATAGTCCAACCTTTTCCCACTAATTACAACAAAATCGTAAAATATACAGGTACTTAGGAATTAGGTAATTAATTAATAAAACTCAGTAGACACAGAAATACTTGTACTTTAGATTTTTGGCAAAACTTTAATTTTTGACTGAAAATTTCAGATTTGAATACAGATCTTGATTAACACTCTGGGGCCGTACCGGCTAACGAATCGAGTTTCGAAAAGTCTGCCGGGTTTCAAATTAAAACACATAAATCTAGCCCCAATTGGGCCAAAATGGCGAACCCTAATTCATGAGGTCACACAAACATCCATATCTTCCAAATAACTTCAACAAATAATACAATACGATATTCCTTACTTCAATTTTATCTTTTTTAATTTGAAACTCGGCAAATTTTCCGAAGCTCGATTTGTTAGCCGGTACGGCCCCTGCTTCATGTAACAAAATCACTTCACTTCACTCAAAAAAGATGCTTTATCTTTTTACTTTGATAAAAGAGATAGATTCTTAGTTTTAGAGCTTTATCATCAATTAAGAGCCTTATAAAAACTTTTTAATAGCAATCAACTTTTTAAAGCAACTTTCATCTGAAAATTTTCAGAGCTGAATACCAACCGCGACATTAAATTGTTACTTTGTAACCATTTATATTTAGCCTACTAAAGGGAGACGTGAGTCAGAAGTAACGAGGTCAATAAATACAATAAATATTTTGGTAGCACGTCGCTAACGTTTAATTGAAATGTTAACTTCGGAGCATAGTCAACGTAAGCAATAAGTAGGAATGTTAAGAACACGATTGAAAACTAATGGGGAAGGCAACTGTCAAAATGGCGCTGCGTACGCTTGTTCCACGAGAGCTATGAAAACAAAGGACTTTTACTTAACAAAATCGTTTTTTTAGCTTTAAAATGATTAAATTTTGTGTAATAGGCTTTAAAAATGTTGGCACTTACATATTTCCGAAAAATCTGGATATAGAAAAATTGATAAATTCTTTTAGAATAAAAACGTCTTAATTTGGTTTTGAATTCCGGCATTTGCATTGTAGAAAAGTCTTATATCCATTTTGGGTCAATGGGTCTTTTTCGTTAAATAAAAACCACAAAATAAATACCTATTTTCCTATACATTTTGTTCTGAACGTCACTGTCTTAGGAACAAGCGAACGCAGCGACATCTACAATTAGCTTTGCGTTGCCAACCCCATTGCTCACAGTTTTAAGTTTTCATTTGTGGCTGCATTTTCTTCTAATGTTTTTTAATACACAACGGGGTAGTGCTTGACATTCACCTCACCTGAAGTTAAGTGACGATAAGACCAAAGATGGAAGCGCACTACACTCGGATTCCTCATCACAGATAGAATTGTTTCTAAAGATTCCAAAGTTTTCCTCTTCTTTTTTCTGCGCGTTCTATTAAAATAAATCGTCATTATCAGGTACGGATTACAGCGCCTGTTTTCTTGTTGTAATACAAATTAAAAACATAAATAGAACATAAATATAATAGAAGCAGCATGTTTCTGTGATTAAATATATTTCATTTACCTGAACAAATTTTTTTCTTATTAATGCAGGTGAGTGCTAACGCTATGTCCTACAGCGCCAAAATGGTGGCAATCAAACAGGCACAAGAACAGTTTGACAGCAGCCAGTCCAGTGGAGTAAAGTGACCTATCCAAAAAGGAAACTTATGGGCGTAGCAAGGGAGAGGGATATTTCAGGGGGGTGCAAAACCCCTGAAACTTTTTTTTATACTGCCTCTCCCTTGGCTACGCCCATGAGGAAACTTATCTGACATTATTGAAGAGGAACAAACAATTATACAGTATGACCATTAAATTGTTGTTTATTTACTTATTTTTTAATGGAACCAGTGAGTAGAATTAACAAGGGCAATCAAGTTTGTACACTGCATATATTTTGACTGCCTTAAGTCAGTATGTTACACGTTATAACCATTTGTTTATTTACCGGCAATTTAGCGGCGAGAAGTATAGGGTGTCGATTAACCAGTAGATAAATAAACTTCCACAGATGTTTGGACCCACAGGCAGGATATCTAAAGGAATGCGAAGTATTTGGCACTGAAATTGTCTGTCAGTTTGTTCATGTGAAAGGGTTTACAGTAATATGTATGATGTATTTTTAGATAGTAGGTAATATCTGGGCGAGCAATATTTCGAAATTGATCTTTTCATCGCCAGAGGCAAGAATGTTATAAATATAAATAAAATGCAATGTTGTCTGATCAACTTTTTTTAATAATCAATAGGTTGAAGATGCCCTCATTTTTAGTGAAGCACAATTTTTATTTAATCTAACGAAAGAAAAAAAAATCATTTTCAAGAAAAGTTTAAGTAAGTACATTAACTAAAACGTAATGACCGTGGTTTGTGATTGTAATATTTGTAATACAAACATACGCAAATGAAAAAAAATCGGGTTGCACTCCGGGTTGGGGGGTATGTCCTACTCTGTTAATTTCTGTAAATAAACTGTTAACAATTTGTAAATATTTAATCTGTAAATACTATTATGTAACCAACCTGTACATAATGTGTAAATATATTTTAACTAGCCGCCGCCCGCGACTTCGTCTGCGTATAAAGTTTGCTATCCCTAGGGAACAGTGCTTTTTGCGGGATGAAAGAAACGGACTTTCGTATTTATAATATTAGTAAGGATAGGAAGTAAGGATAAGTATACACATCAACTTTGTCTAGGGATAAATGTGTTATTTTCATACAAACGAGGTAAATTTGAAGCATTGGTTTTCTGCCAGATGTACCGTGCTGTGATCTGATGATGGCCATCCATGGAGTGAATGGAGGAGATTCAGATCGTTATACACATCCAACTGATCTGATCAGCATTCTAAAAGATTAATGGGTCAGAGTTCTCAGTTTGAGGAGTTCCATACATTTTCATGCTATTTTCACGGTTTTTTTAAACATGTCCTTTACGTTTTAAGAATGCTGGTCAGATCAGTTGGGTGTGTATAGCGATCTGAATCTCCTCCATTTACTCCCTGGATAGCCGTCATTAGATCACAGCACAGTACATCCCTGGCAGGAAACCGAGGCTTCAAAGTTACCTCATTTGTATGAAAATAACACCAGTATCCCTAGACAAAGTTGATGTTTGTATATTATGTAAATAACAATTATGAGTTTAAATTTTTTTTAGAGCATAACCAGTTTAACTACTTAGTATACTTCACTGTAGTTTTGAAAGAATTATTGTTTGTCATGGTCAGTTTCGTCCACGCGAATGAAGTCGCGGGCATCAGCTAGTTTATTTTATATAAATGTAATTTGCAAGTTAATGGCGTATTGACTAAGGTGTCAAATGCATTTTTTTATTTCCTGATCCAAGTATTAGGTATTCTGATTGTTTGAGTGGTCTTTCTTTCTTCCTCTCGAAGTATTCAGGTAAGACCTTGGCCCAACATCGGCACATAAACAACGCATTCTCGTATTTAAAATAAAACTTTTTCATGTGTTACAATAAAACTTCACTGGTAATTGGTGCTAAAACTTCAAAAGCGAGCGAAAACGTCGGCCTTATTCGACCGCAAATCTTTTCATTCGCTTTTTACGATGCACAGAATTAGAGCCCAATTAGGGCTGCTAGCTTAACTGCTAGCCTATATAATGGAATCTAAAATAATTTTAAGTTTTTTTTATATTTATGAACCCACCATCATGTTTATCATAACTTTGGTTGTAAATAAAATATTCTAATTTATCTGTATACAATACTAAATAATAATAAAAATAGCATTGTGAAGTGAATGCAAATATCTCTTTAAAGGTTATTTATCTGTGTTTACCTATTTCTACATAATTATGGCGAATTCGTAAATTATACTGTATGTAAGCTCCCCAAACAAAATAAAATAATTAAAATAATATCAGTTAAAACACCTAGAAACTAATTTCTGTAAAATATTTTCATAATATTTATAAACTCTGTATGTTCAGGTTATTTAAAGAAAATTATGCAACTAGCTAAACTCTGTATGTTCAGGTTATTTAAAGAAAATTATGCAACTAGGTACCTTTAAATACATTTTAATTTAATGTGTACTAAATTGAAATCTTCTATATTTGTAAACGATAACAAAGACTTTGATAACCCTTACGTGAGAGGTTTAAAAATTAAAATGTAGTAAAATTCGGTCCACTTTGTCCAATCCAAACAGATGCATCTCAAGGCTGAAATGTCGTCCTAAATACTCGATATAAATGGAGACTCATCGAGGTCCTGCATAAATAAACGTGAGCCATTGTTCAAAATAACTGACATCGCTCGAAGGATTGCGCAGCTGAAGTGGCAGTGGGCGGGAAAAACCGATGGCCGTTGGGGCGGAAAGGTACTGAAATGGCGACCGCGCACCGGACGACTCCGTGGGCAGGCCCCCGACAAGGTGGACCGACGATCTGGTGAAGGTCGCGAGGAGCAGAAGATTTATGTGCTTCCTCCTTCTTTTTTTTCTCGGAAGCATAGTGTTCTCTCTTTTTAGCGAAGCTCATTTTATTGATTAAACTCGTCATTGTCATGTGAAATATACAAAATAATATTACACAGCAATCCACCATTAAAAGCATGTGGCAGCCACTTTTATTGAAAACAAACATCTGAATGATCTGAATCTGAGGTGAACTGGGGGGTATTAGAAGCGAATTAATCGACGTTCTTAACAATCTCTTCTCTACCTATTCGTGATTATACACAATATGGATTACGCACAACAGCCATTGATCTCATTCTCTATTCCACAGTCTTCAATTTTACACAAACGTGTTTTGATAGCCATTCAGAAAACTGACAAGTTTTAAGAGCATTGTGAATCCAAAAATGTCAAATTTAAGAAGTTTTAACAGCTTGTAACTGAACGCTCATATTATAAACCTTTTATGACAACCCTACCTAGTGAAGGGTTGGTGGCATTCTCCTTTTTCGCATTCTACTCTACAGTACGCACCACGAAAGATGAGACCTGACATGACGAGCGGGAGGGGAAAATTCGCATACAAGTTGTTCACTGCCATGTGAAAACCACGTGGCTGTTCAGCCCTCCCCTACTCAATTGGCCAACTTTCTATTTGTTTGAACGCTACGCTTACTTTCAAAGCTTAAATATGAGCAATAGATGATTAAATCACATGTCGGCTCGCAAACTTATGTAAATAACAGACTTCGATGTAAGGTACATATTGTATGGAATTGTCAAGCTTACGGCACGTATTTTTATAGTTTAAGTACTGCTTATTTTAAAGTTTTAAAAGTAAGCGTAGCGTTCAAACGAATGGAAAGTTGGCCATTTCAGTAGGGAGCTGGGTCTCATCTTTCGTGGCGCGTGCTGCCAGAACGACGTCGTTCTGGCAGCGCCACAAAAAACCTCGTATATCTTCGGATCCAGTGGAGGGAAAAAGGAAAAAAACAAACCTATTTTTTCCTGACTGGTAAAAAATTGGCCTACATGGTGAATTTTTTTCACGCAAATCGGAGACCGTGGCGCTGCCAGAACGATGGACACGTGTTGATGTAATAATTTGTAAAAGCTGCTGCTATTTGAGTACAAGTAAGCTCTCATCATTCCAATGTTTCATTTTGAACCGGCGCCCGGTTGGCATCAGCACGCTCGTAAACGGTCCAGGTATAACGACAACTAGTGAGTTATTGTCGTGCTAAATCCGGGTAACTCGCAGTTTACGGGAGTTTAGAGCTAAAACTAATAATAGTGTCGCAGATAAAACACCGGACGAACTTTGAAACAAAGAGGAAAAATAAAAAGACGCTGAATAAAAAAATAGAGCACCTAATCCATCACTATCATAAAAAGCGATCAGATGATAGAGCCGATTTCATCATTTATTTTAAACGTGATTATGTCACTAAACGGGTTCAAGAAGACTATCACTGTCATTACAAAAAAAAATTCCGACGAACTGAAAACCTCCTCCTTTTTTTGAAGTCGGTTAAAAAGGTTGTGACTTTGTGACAGAACCTAGGACTGCGTATATTATTTGCACAGTATAGATACTTATTAGGCCGGCCACACACAGACGGAATCACGTAACGGAATTCCGAACGTAATTTCGACAATGTATGAAGATTCCGTACGGAAAAATCCCGCATGTGTGTGGCAGGAGGTATAGATTTTGTATGCAGTTGCTGCGTTCGGAATCACTTATGCACGGAATTCCGTAACGGGATTCCGTCTGTGTGTGGCCGGCCTTAGTTGTAAAAACTAATATCTATTCTGTGTTATTTGTTTTTAAAAAAACATACATATTGAGCTACTTTTTAACGCGAGGTCTACTGCTCACGGAGCCACCAGTTTAAGAATAAGACACAAGATATATTTTGGCCAAGCACCGTATATAATCTATATAGGTATAATTTAAACCATATTAATCATAGGAAATAACTTGGAATTAATTAATAATTGATTGTATTCATGTTAATTGGTGTAACGCAGACACAATAAAATTTAAGGAAAATATTTACCACAAATAATTATTTCATATAGTATTAATTATGGCTTGTAATAATTACTCTGAATTTATATTATTATTATGAATTTATTAGTCATTTGTTATTATGAATAAGCCTAAAAACTGTATGAGACAGCGTCTGAGTCTGAGATGAATGACAAATGTGTATAATAAATTTAATAATTTACCTTATTTAGATAGTGGCGTATTATTGTGTAACAAACTTAATGACTAAACGTAAATAATGAAACATACATTTCTGAAATATTTAATTGCTCAGCCAGAATCAGTCAGTAATTGATTTATTAATAAGTCCTGTGTCACTATAAATATGAACGACATTGGAACTTTAAAATAATAGTAGGATAAAGGTAATTTTATAAAACTTTCAGGAACGATAAAACTTCATGCATTTTTCAAAACTGTCCCGCAAATATGTAGGTAGGTTCAGTAAAGCTTGGACAATAAGAAACTGTATTGGTTGCATTGTAATTTTTACATGTGAACCTCTGTAAAAGCAGTTGTTTGTTTCCCTTTATAATAAATAAAATAAAAATTATACTTAATATAAGTATAACTAAACTATCAATGACATGTACATAATTTATAAAACGTCTAGTAAAAAAATATTGTATAGGTTTGTTTACAAACCAACTTGTTTGTCTGGAGGAGTATAAAACTTTTCTTTTTTGCCGATTTGTGAATTTTCAAAAAGTTGCATTTTACATACACTTTTTCTTCTTAATTTATTAAACGTCAATGATGTTATAAAACTTTTATACCTATGCAAATGATTGAACAACTTATGCCATTTAGGTTAAGCGAAATAAATAAGTTTTGGCTATGTTACAACAAAGTGGTCTTTTCAGCTAACAAAAAAAAATATTTCTCAAGATATATTGTACGGTTGATATGATGATCAAGCTCAATTCTCTAGTGAGAAAAAAATCGGCAATTTCATAGGCAAATACCTAATTTTATTGACCGAGCGAGTACGAAGTGTGAGCGAAGCGTTTCTGCTCCAGCTTGGTCAAAAATTCTTTCGTATGTGTGGCTGTCTGTTCTCACCTAAAGGTCGTATTTCTCAACCGATTCTCGTGAAATTTTGTGAGCAGGTTCAAAAATTATAAAGAATTTTTGGACGAGCCAATTTTTCAAAATAACAGAGATAATTGTTAAAAAACATATTCAGTCCGACATTCCAGCACTGCCTGTTCTCAGGTCGCATTTCTCAACCGTTTTTCGTAAAATTTAGTAAGCAGGTTTGAAAATGATGTAGAATTGTTTTTATCAAGCCAGTTTTTTGAAAATTTTCAAAATGCCGGAGATATGATATGTTAAAAAACCTATATCAGTCCGGTTTTCCAGCGCTATCTGTTCTCAACTGATTCTACAACTGATTCTACAGGTCGCATTTCTCAACTGATTCTCGTGAAATTTTGTGAGCAGATTTGAAAATAATATAGATTTTTTGTCACGCCAGTTTTTAGAATTTTTTCAAAATGACGGAGATATATTAAAAAAACATATTTCAGTCCTGCTTTCCGGCTGTTTGTTCTCCTCTACATGTCACATTTCTCAACCGATTCCGGTGAAATTTTGTGAGTAGGTTCGATAATTATATAAAACTGTTTAGTCATGCCAGTTTTTCCAAATTTATTAAAAAAAAAAATTCACCCTTTTTGAAAAATGATCAAAATTAGAAGCACCATCTAGCTGCGAATAGAGTCTGTTGTGAAAGAGGACCGACTTGGGATTTGCTTGATTACCGTTTTTGAAATGTTGACGGCACTGTTACGTCTTAGTGCGACTGTATTAACAAGATAAATATTAATTCAAGATAGTCGCACTATAATTGCGTATAATAGTGTAGTCTACATGACAAAATAGGTGATCAAGCACAATCCCAAGTCGGTTCTCTTTCCGAACAGACTCTACTCACGTACTGTGTGCTTTGAAAACTTAATGGCGACATTTTATTTATTTTATCGCTAGGTCTACAGCTCACGGAGTCACTAGTATACGTCATTTTTAGGGTTCCGTACCAAAATCGTAAAAAAAAACCCTTATGGTGTGACTCAGTCTGTCTGTCCGTCCGTCCGTCCGTCCGTCCGTCCGTCTATCCCTCCGTCCGTCCGTCCGTCCGTCCGTCCGCCCGTCCGTCCATCCGTCTGTCCGTCTGTCTGTCTGTCTGTCTGTCTGTCACAGCTGGATATCTCGAGAACTACTAATGGTATCAACTTGAAATTTGGAATAGTTTAAGATGACATTTGCCCAACTATTTTGCAAATAAGAAAAAAATTTTTTTTTACAACAGGGACAGAAATAGGGTCTTAAAAATTTGAAGTGAGAGAAGAAGTTGCACATTTTAAAACATTTTTTTCTTTTTTCTTAGGCCGCATAGTTTTCGACTTATGATGAAAAATGTAAAAAAAAATACCGTTCCCCCCCTTATCTCCAAAGTTTGCAAAGAAAAAAATCTGAAATAATTTTATGTGATAGTAGTTTATGTAAAAATTACAGGAAAAATAAAACGATGTCTCAATATAACACACTTTTTTAGAAATTCAAAAAACAAACAAAAATTGTTTAGTTTCACTACCAGTCAACAGATGGCGCTGTCCTAAGAAAGCTGACCTAAGAAAAAAAATAGTTCCACTATCGGTCAAGAGATGGCGCAACCTAATACTACAATAATAATTGGTGGCTGGTTCTAATATAATTACCTACTATTTGCCGTACGAATAAACGAAGAATAAGTTCCTACTTAGTAATATAAACAGTTTGCAATGTGGAGTGGCTGAAACGTTTTTCAGTCACCATAAGCAGCTGTGGTTAAGATTTGTAAATTAACTGTCCGCCTGTTCGCCCTTCCACCTGTCTGCCGTTTATCCTACTTTTTTAAAGACTGTACTAAAGTAACATATCCAAATATATTTATGTTTGTACGGAACCCTCGGTGCGCGAGTCCGACTCGCTCTTGAGCGGTTTTTTGTTTAGAATTTAGATGAAAAATTGGTGTTATTTCTTCTCTTTTATTTCTTTTCTTTTATTTTCTATAAAACAACACTCTCCCAAAACGGCCTTAGTAACTCGACGCTCAATGTTCGGCTGAGGACAAATCAATTGTATGCTACATCATCAATTTATGTAGATTGACAAATTGACTCATGTTTCCAAATAAAATGAGATTATTTCGCAACAAGCCTGGGACAGACAAACAAACTATAACATTCTAGAGTTAAAGAGACCGGGGGCCCTATTTTTGAATCGTTCGACTGGCGTCGAGCGCTCTTTTCTACCGATTTTCGTTCGACAACTCGAGTCATACGTCGAACAAAAATCAGTAGAAACGAGCGCTCGACGCCTGCCGAGCGATTCAAAAATAGGGCCCCTGATTTTCCCATTTTGATAGAAGAATTAAATCTGTCGGTCTCAGTGGTTCGAAGCAGGGGTCCCGGGTTCGATTCCCAGTACATTTATACTCGGTTTGGTAAGTGGTATGGCCTTTTCAAGCCCTGTGCCTGGGATATACCACCATTCTTACCTAAGGGTCCCCCCAGACCTACCGGTTTCGTTTCTTTGCTATGCTGTTCTACTTGCTGTTTAGACCGCCGGCCAACCAGGGTCATTTTCAATCTATCGCATATTTGGACCAGACCAAATTGGCAAGATAGCCATTAGCTTGGTATTATCAAGTATCATCGTCTGGGTTGCGAAGTAGGGAGATATGCCACCCTGAACATGGTCTCCGATTGCTAAAAATAATTCGATCGCATATTTATATAAATTGTGAACAGGGTTGTGGGAGTCATCATTACCTATGTGAACTATTTTTTTGTGTTTTCATAACGATCGTTTAAGGAACAAAGCTCACAAGAACATTCTTTTATGTGAAATGTACTTACACTGAAAATATGCGATAGATTGAAAATGAGCTTCTTGGCCGGCGGTCCATTGCCGAACAGCAAAGCAAAGAACGGCAACCGGTAGGTCTGAGGGGGACCCTAAGTCTGATGCTATAACGAAATTTAACGTTGTTGTGTTGTGTTGCGACGATTGAGAGGTAAGATAGCCATTCCTGACTGATTGACCCCAAGAGGGGTCCCGGGTTCGATTCCCGTCCGGGCAGAAATTGAAATGATAAATTTTTATTTCTGTGACGGGTCTGGGTGCTACTATGTCTCTTATATAAAAGTGAAGGTGTGACTGACATATCAACGCCCAGCCCAAACAACTGGACCTAGAGACTTGAAATGTTGTACATAGATACTTTATACAGTGTAGACATCCACTAAGAAGGGATTTTTGGAAACTCCAACCCTAAAAGGGTAAAATGGGTTCAAAGTGTTTATGGAAAAAAATATTAAAATACATTTTGACTTGAAACTTCGTAGGAGTACTTCTTGAAACAAATAACTAAACACGTGTATCGTGGTTTACCGAAAATGAACCCTTTAGGGGGTAAATGGGGCAAAAAAAGCCCAAAAGGACTGACAAATCACCGCACAGCCCAAACTACTAAACCTAGAGACTTGAAATTTTGTACACAGATACCTTATACAGTGTAGGCATCCAATAAGGAAAGATTTTTGAAAATTTCATCCCTAAGAGATGAAATAAGAAATTAAATTTTGTATGACAGTTCCTTAGTTTTGAAGCTAGGATCCCCAAATTTTGTGTTTAGGCTGACGATTTAAAATTAATAAATACGTGTCTCAGCGTTTTTCAAAATTCAATCCCCGAAGGGGTGAAAAGGGGGATGAAGTTGTGTATAGAAGAAAATCCTTCATTTTCGAAGTAAAAAAAGCTAAATTTATAATTTAGGCTTCTGGATGGAAATCTAACGCAAAGTATATTGTTATTATTAGTATTTTAACCCCTATGGGGATGAAATGAGGATGAAATGGGGTAAATAAACCTAAAAATAGATATGGATGTGGGGTTTTCTGGGATGACGATTGCGAAAATGACATTTATTTTGGAGTCCAATACGGTGGACATGATTTAACCCCTAAAGGGGTGAAAAGGAGTTTCAAATTTTTTATAAAAAAGGAATATAAATTGACATTACAACTTTAAAATTCGTAGGAGCACGTCTAAAAATAAATAGGCAAGCACATAATTTGTTATGTTATTTTGAAAATTTTTCCTTAGGGGGTAAATGGGGTAAGTAATCATGAAAATCGATGTGGATGTCATTTATTTTGAAGTCCAATACAGTGGACATGATTCAGCCTCTAAAAAGGTGAAATAGGAGTTCAAACTTTTGTTAAGGGGCCGGAGAGAGTTAAAGGGAGAGGTAGAGATTATTCTAATAAACTAGCTTTTGCCCGCGACTTCGTCCACGTGGATATTAGAGAAAATCATTATGGAACTTCAACCAGGATCCGACCAGCCATTTTTACGCGATTAGGAGGGTCTCCACGAAGCGAGCAGCCTCGTGCAAGGCCCGCCACACGCGGCAAAGTCTTGCCTCGTGAGGCAGCGCGCTTGGTGGAGTGGAGACCCGCCTAATCACGTAAAATGGCTGGTCAGATCCTGGTTGAAGTTCCCTAATGATTTTCTTTAATATCCACGCGGACGAAGTCGCGGGCAAAAGCTAGTAATAAATATATATTTAAAAAGTATATAAGTAGCACCCATATACAAGCTTTTCTTTGTTTGGGGCTAGTTGGCGCTGTGTGACATTGTCCAAGCATTTATTATTATTATTATTATTGAGGATTCCGGTTTTAGTGCGTATTTACCGATGCTTTACACCTATGCGCATCAACGTGTTATAAACAAATATAACCCCTAATGCCGAATAAGGTGGATAGGGGCTATCAAACTGAACGACTTTTACTATGGGACTAACTCTGAAATAGGGAAAAAAATCTGCTGTTTCATACAAAAATTAATAACGAACGTTATTCCAAAAGCTCCACAGATCTTTGTTTTGAAAAACTGTAAGTTCATACTTTGGTTCAACATAAAAAATTTGTAAGCAATTTCTTTTCCAGCGGGTCCATGAGAATATTTGGTACGGTCAAGCAGTAAAAGCTGAGTTATTTTATTTCCAATCACTTTTGGATATAAAATATTTTTCAATCCTTTGTAAGAAAAACGTCTCCAAAGTACCAGGATCACATAAATATAAAGATCTTATGTAATTTTCAAAATGCGTGAAACCTTTAATCTTATTATTTTAAACTTATAAATTTGAAAATTGAGAAAGTTAACCTACTCTATATTTATGTGGTCCTGGTAGTTTGGAGACGTTTCTATTACAAGAAAAAAAATATATTTAAAAACGGTTCTAGCGATACAAATAGCACAAACTCTCTTGTATCGTTTTTGTTGATTGTACTTCGGATAAGTCACCCATTGGGAATTCAAATACATTTGAAATTTTTTAAATATATTTTAAAATTTAATGGACCCGGTGGGAAATGAAGAAGAATAGAATCATGGAGCTTTGGGAAGAACCCAACGAAACAGCTGTTTTTTTTTCGCGATTTCAGAGTTGGTCCCATAGTAAAAGTTGTTCAGTTTCATTGTCCCTATTGGCTCCGTGCACGCTTTTAGCGCCACCTAGCGTGTTGCAACTTTGTTGGCTCTGACCCATTGACCTGCAGTTAAATAAAAAAAAAATTTCATGTGCTCTGACCTGACCGTTTGTGATTAACATTGTGACAAAATGTTAAAAAATATTATACATATTGTGTTATTAATGTAAATTTCAAAATTACTGTGATTTGGGTGGACAAAGTGTTGTGAAATCATTTTTGGTCATTTAAATTAAATATGGCAAGTTAGTTCTATTCAAAAAGTGTGTTTTATTTTGGTTATATTAGGATTTGTTAACTTCTTTTTTATTTTATTTTTATTTTATTTTATTTAGGGATAACAAACAGTTGTACAATGTATAATAAAAGACAGGCTTACAATAGATACTATTGGTAATTGTGCAACCAACCACATTATCCACAGATTTTTAGTTGCACATTTTGTAAAACAAGAGGATAAAGCTACTTTAATAATTTTATTAAGTGATAATAAACATATATAATTGTTCCTGTATCGCTAGTAATCAATTAAATATCGTTTTCAAACAGATTACAGAGCCTTCATTATTTCTACTTTTTGCCACCATGAGCGCTACCATCAATTATTATACCTTCGCACCCAGCGAATATACCATATTCGGCAATAGCGGTTATTTTGTAACACGTAGGTATATACTTTCTACATGTATTGTGAGATGAAAGCCAATGAACAATCCGTTGTGAACAAAAAAGTTATCTTCCCACATAAAAGCCAAATTAACTCGTGAGTCGGTAACATTAAATCTTCATAATGTATCACAGATGTGAAAAATATAATGAAACGAAAGCACGTGTATTGATCTAAATAGAAATGTTTGGCATTTCGAAATATTATGATTGAGCTCTACCTACGCGTGAGCCAGAAATATGCCATTGATTTGAAACATCATTCACGTCGCTTGCGCACGCACACTAAACGCTTTCAAAAATTAAGTTTTTTGAAGGAAAAATGCATAGGTAAAGTATCTGAAGTTTGAATTTTTAAGTTAGTTATATTAGATTCCTATAGTTATTTGAAGTGTGCTCAAAAAAATGGCACATCGAGTCTCTACTTAGCGAGTCCTAAGTTTATAAACAAAACTTTGCGCACTTTTCGTATTTATTCCACAAATACGTACCTTAAGTTTCAATGAATTGACATAAATACAACTTAGACAACACAGGACAAGTTAAATAGCTTACCTGTGTTGTAAATATGATATTCATTTATTTATAAAACATGCAATAAAAAAATACTTTTGAAGTAAAGTATGCTATGGGCAGTTTCTTTAGAAACATTCTTTCCGTAAGTTGGCTGGCTGGAGTTGTGGGCAGTTCTCCGAAGTGATTGATTTTTGTGTCCAGGCTTTAAATTCGAAGAAGATGTTAAGATAAATTTCTAAAAAAAAAATTAGTGCTTCTTTGTGCCTTACGGTAACTGGAGAACATAAAAAAAATATGACAGCACTTACTGATTTTCAGTGAAAAAATCCCAAAATTTGAAAAAGCTCCTTTTCGTGACGACGGTGGCGTGTTCCATTCCCAGAATCAAACACATCACAAATAATAACTTGAAACTTATCAAATTCCCGACACTGTTTTATATGTTCCTGGCAAGCTAAGTAGTTGGTTTTCACTTTAGGTTTTACAAATGATTTATAGTATAATAATCTCTAAAGCTATTGAGCATTGTTTAACCGTGTCATTGACTTTCACATGATTTCCGTGCTACTCACAAACCACGCTGCACACCGCAACTGATCTGTTATAGCAAGTTCCTACAACGATCAACCGCTTGCTTCACTTCAGTGTACTCCATGCTACTTACTGGACGGGACACAACGCCTCTCTGCTTCGAGATTGAAATAAACGAAGCTAAGTCTGTGTTTCGGTGGGTTTTGGGTCAGGGGCCCTATCTTTAAATCACTCGACTCCAGTCGAGCACTCGTTTTAACTGATTTTCGTTCGACATCTCATTGTTTTGAGTCATATGTCGAACGAAAATCAGTAGAAAAGAGCGCTCGACTCCAGCCGAGTGATTCGAAAATAGGGCCTCAGGGCAGTTTCTTAATTCGCTGGTTATGATTTATCATGAATTTGGTCCAAACAACATTTCAAAGTTTATTGTAAGATACAGCCATAAGGATGTTATTCCAACGCTTTATTTTGTATAATAATTAAATATTTAAATTGTGTATATATTTTATTATTAGAGATAATTGACAAAAATAGTTGTTTTCTGAATTCAGTGGCTCTGATATCGGTGGATTTCAATGGATAAAATGGTACCGAAATCAGAAAAAGACCCACGGAAATCCGATTTCATTGCTCAAAATAAGAAATATGTATTATTTCTTAAAGAAAATTACGTTTTCTAACGCAAAATATTTATTGTATCCACCTTTTAAGGTAAATATATAACTGATAAATTGCAGCTTTTAGTTTATTAGTATTTTTTGTGAGGTTAAATTATGGATGTGTTCATATGAAATAATTAATAACTGCTATGAAAAAGCATTGTTAATGTTGATTTAAGCTTTCGTACTTACTCAGCTTTTGTTAATTTTATTTATTTCCCTCATAAAATCATATCTAATCTGATTTCGCTGGCCACAAACCTGATTTTGGGGGACCTTCAAATTTAAAAATAAAATATCTCCTAAACCGCTTTGTCAATAGGTGCGCTATTTACATATATTTACTTGGATTTGATTATATTTTCAATAACGTTAATCATATAACTTCCAAATACCAAATGAAAAAGTACCACCGAAATGAGAATTTTCGGCAAGGTCTGGAGAAGTGCTCTTGTAGTCGTAAATTCAATGATCGAGTTTAATTTCTTTCTTACTTATCTAAGTATTTAAATTTTCATCTAGAACAGAATAAGTTAATTACAATGTCTGTTCTATCTAGATAAAAAGTTACAACAACGCCACATTTTACCATTTCAAAGCCTTTTTATGGGTTCTGAAAAAGAGCGTTTGTGTGCGCTATACCCATTTGCCAAATCATACTCTTACTTCGGTATGGAATGCTATCGCGGTAAGGTTTATATTTAGAAATCTGACTTCAATCAACAAGTGCAGCACCGGCATTTCGAAAGGTTTTAATTGCAACATTAAAAACTCAAAATTATAACGTGTTATTAGAGGATTGAAGAACTGAGAAATTCGAGAACTTTGAATAGTCAAAGTCTGTGCTGATAGCAGCACAGACTTTGACTATTCAAAGTTTAACCGCCTCTGTGGTCCAGTAGTTCGCCCACCCGTGTAAGACGCAGAGGTCCCGGGTTCGATTCCCAGGGGCGGTACAATTTGTACTCGGTTTGGTTGGTGGTAGGGCTTATTTCAAGTCCGCCTGGCTAGCTACCACCATCTTACCTAAGTCTGACGCCATAACAACAATTTAAAAATTGTTGTGTTCCGGCAGTTAGAGGTAAGATAGCCAGTATTCCGGGTTTAGTGCGCTTCCACCTTCGGCCTTATCGTCATTTAACATCAGGTGAGATGAAGGCCAAGCACTATCCCGTTGTGAATAAAAAAAGCACAGAATAGATATAAGTACTACGTACACAGAAAGGACACTCTCCGTCCCGCCCCAGAATCATCTACCTCACCCCACCCCGCGAGTTCGTATGCCAAATCGTATGCTCGTTTAGGGTCCCCCCCCTCAGACCTACCGGTTTCCGTTCTTTGCTTTGCTGTTCGGCAATGGACCGCCGGCCAAGAGGCTCATTTTCAATCTATCGCATATTTTCAATCTAAGTACATTTCACATATAAGAATGTTCTTGTGAGCTTTGTTCCTTAAACGATCGTTATGAAAACACAAAAAAAAAATAGTTCAGGTAGGTAATGATGCCGATTACCTAATGGAACGCATAACTTTATTAGTCCTAAACATAAAACGCATACTGTTAAATGGCATAATCATCATTTAGCATAATAATTTATAGCACAATTTCAAAACGCATAATATCATAAGGCTGAATTTTGTGAAGCATAAATATTGAATGGCATATTTTCAAAAGGCATAAATATCAAAACGCATATTTTTTATTGGCATATTGTCTAAAAAGCATAATTATCAAAAGACATAATCGTATTACGCATTGTAATAAGAGACCTAATTTCTTTAGACATATTTTTTCAAACTCAAATATTTTATAAATAAATAAGTAATCATTAAAAATATGAGCAATTCTTCTCCTTACACCTCCCGGCTAGCACTCTGCAAGCAAAAACCCAGCATGCAGCATCCATGCGAGCAAGCATCCAACACGCAGGCAAGCATGCAGCATGCAGCATGCAGGCAAGCATGCAGCATGCAGGCAAACATGCAAAATGCAGCATGCATGCAAGCACTATAGAGCTCCGCTCGCTTCGCTCGCTCCGCTGCAAGTGGTCAAAGGACTAACCTAACCTAACCTACCTAGTGCATAAAAAGTTTTTCTTTATAGCGGGGGGCCTCAGGCCCCCCGACCCCCCCGAGCAGGGGGGTCCCCCTGCACCCCCGGCAAGCAAGCATCCACAATGCAAGCAAGCAAGCATGCATGCAAGAAAGCACACAGCATGCAAGCAAGCATGCAGCGTGCAACATGCATGCAAGCATTATTAAGCTCTACCTGCTTATCTTAGAGTGGTCTTTAGACCATTTCAGTTTAGAGTTTACTCTAAACACTGACCTAACCTAACCCACTAATGGTGGTCACATTTAAAGTTTTTTTTTTTATAAATTAGTAGTCAAATAAGTTATGTTTTTTTATATTATGCTATAAAACATTAGTAGTTATGTATATTAGGCATAACAAAATTATGCCTTTCAAAATATGCTTACTGACAATATGCCAATTGAAATTAGGAATTGTAACTATTATGCTTTGAAATATTATGCTTTTTAAAAGTTATGCAATTCGATGGTTATGCGTATCGAAATTTATGCTAAATAAATACTATGCTTTGTGATTATTATGCCAATCGAGTTATGCCAAGTGACTTTAGGACAATCGAAATTATGCGATGCGAAGGGCACCCAATGATGCCACCCACGACCCTGTTCACAATTTATATAAATATGCGATCGATTTATTTTTAGCAATCGGAGACCATGTTCAGGGTGGCATATCTCCCAGAAGCTTCCTACTTCGCAACCCAGACGATTATATTTGAAAACACCAAGCTAATAGCTATTTTGCCAATTTGGTCTGGTCCCAATATGCGATAGATTGAAAATGACCCTGTTGGCCGGCGGTCTAAACAGCAAGGTAGAACAGCAAAGCAAAGAAAAGAAACCGGTAGGTCTGGGGGGACCCTAAAAGAAAAGGGATAGAAAGACGTGTAAAAAGAAATTTTTAACGCTAAATAAAACTCTAATGTACACACGACTGCACGTCAGGTTATATAGTTAAACTGCGAAAACAGCTTTTATTACGTTAAGGCATAAAGGCGGTCTTAAAGTCAACATGTATAAGTCTGAGGTGTCGTCGTGTGTACAAAGCTAACTTTTCTATATTGTTCCCAAGTTTAGGTGTGTGTATCGTCTTTGTCACCTTTTATTTTCAAAATAATACTTTGGGGTCTGACCTACGAGTCAAAATATTCGAAACGATGTTAGCTTTAAAAAAATATATTTACTTCGAAATTTACAGACTTGGACTTAATTTTAACTAATTATAACTACGGCTGTCGGTACCGACAGCAATACAGTAAGACCGGTGTTTACAGCTTGAGCGAAGTGAGCAAAAAGACCCGAAGGCTTGGCGGAGCTTGCTTATATAGGGGCTGGTGCCAACGCCCTATTGTTTCTGGTGTTTTCTCTCTTGGAAGTCCACGGCGTCACAATGGTCGAACTCCAGGAATTCAATGGTATTGCGTTTGTTTGGGTTATATCGTCGTCTGCGGCGACGATTATATTTTTATGACTTTCGTCATTTGAGGTTGCTTGACTATCCCCCTCCAATTTTGAAGTCCTAGGTTTGTATCGAACCTGGGATCTGAAAAATTTAATTAATATTATCGTGATAATGATAACAATGATAACTAAGATGCATCCATATTGAATTATATTATGAATCCTTTCTGTCTTCAACTCATCGATTCGTTTCAACTGTTTCAATTTATTTTCTATTTTCTCTGCATCATAAGTTAACTCTATATCGGGGATATTCTCTGTCTTATTCAATCGCAGATTTGTAATAATTATTTTTCCTTCTGATTCCTTAGTCTGAAATCTCTTGATTCCTGAAATACTAAGTTCGCAGTTCTCTCCATTTAATAAATAAGCTCCTTTTATCCATAAGGTTTCTTCATGTTTGTCACATTTGATTGTTATTTCTTTTGTTTTATTTGTGTAGATGAAAATTGCTTTTGGTGTTATTTCTTGAAGTAATTCGTCTGGACACTTCACTGGCACTAATTTACACTTATTTTCTTCTTGCTTCCACAAAATTTCAGTTTCACAAGTATTTATTTGTAAAATGCTTCCCTGACAAATATTTTCGTGAAGTTCTGTACAATCTTCAACTTCATAGGCTTCCATCTCGTTGTATGCCAAAGTAACCTTTCGCATCACAGGATAGGAACAGGTAGGAATGTTTTGGATAATGGGTACAATCTTTCTTGTTTTAAATACCTGAGGCTTAACTAATGGTATATTCAAAGTAAAGTATACAATATTTTCTATAATCCTACTGTTCACTTTTATAAAAGGTTCTATATCGTTAATGTTATTAGAAATCATTACCCTACTTGGAATTACATTTAAAGTTTTCTGTAAAAGATGTGATTGTATAATACTATAATGATACATATGATGTTCAGCAAATGTTATTGCTGTAGTTAATCTTTCTGAAACATCTTGTAAACTCTGAGCTTGGAATAATAACATTAATGCTACTTTCTGTTGTGTTATACTATTTGACAATGATACAAGTTGTTTATCTACATTGTTTTGAATATCCGTTATTTTCTTAATTTGGTGATTATATTCTTCTAAAGCGCTATCAGTTATAGATATTTGTTTATTATACGCTACTTTAACAGTTTCCAAATCTTTTTGAATATTATCTAAATCATTTTGATCCAAATTACCACTGATTGCCTTAATTACTGAACCTAGGCCATTTATTAAACCTCTTTTACTCCTCCTAGTCTCAGCTTGTATATTTAAATGATTACATATTTCCTCTACATGATTCATTATAATATTTACCCTATCGTAAATAACTTTAAAATCTTCTAACTTAGTTTTAGACATTGCAGTCTCTACCGCTAGTTTTACCATGTCTTTACTTAACAAAATTGGCTTAATATCTAGTCTATGTATAACCGTCCATCTTCCTTCGATTATCCGGGTTGGTTTCATCTCAACCAAGACTATGTGTTCCTCCGAATTCAATTGTCTGAACTTGTATCCGAAGATAATGACGATTCTGTAACAACCAGTTCTTCTATATGATATGTTCTACCATTATTTAGTTTATACTTATTATTTGGTTCGCAACCCTCTATTTTAAAAGGTCCTAAAAATCGAGATTTGGTTTTATGTCTATCTGCCATACTATTTTTTAAATAAACTGTATCACCTATTTTAAATTGCTTTGGCGGCCTAATGTTTTTATTTAATCTTTCATTTCGTTTATTCTTTTGTTCTTGTAACCTTTCCGTAATATTTTTATTTAAATTATCGACAAATTCTTTTTGTTGTGCGGTATAATGTTGAATTGTAACTCGCATGTCATCAAAGCTTCTAAGTTTTGGCTTACGTCCGAAATGAACTTCAAATGGCGACATATTTATTGCACTGTGCATGGTATTATTATAAGCATGAGTTATATAAAATATTTTCTGATTTTTATTTAAATCCGAATCTCGCTGCAATCTATAAAGTTCTTGTATAGTGTTATGTAATCTCTCTACATCTGAATTTGATTTGTGATGCTGAGGACTCGTAGTATGATTTGTTATATTATAAGTTTGAAATAATTCGCTTATTATTTCGCTACAAAATGATTGCTCGCCATCGTGAACTATTTTTGTTGGTGTTCCAATCATGGCAAATATTTCGCTTAATGTTTCACAGACTTTGGATTTTTCGGTAGGTTTTATTATTGCATATTTAGAAAATTTATCAATAATGGTTAAGTACCATTGTCTCTCTAGAGACATGAAGTCGATATGCCACACCTCCATAGGTCTTTGCGGCGTTTCAGTAAGACTAAATTCGGTGGTATAAGGATGTCTATTATATTTTTCTGTTTTACACAATTCACATTGAGAGACAAATTTCTTTATTTGTTTTCGCATCTTCTCCCAATAGTATTTTTCACGTAACTGTTTATATAAACTCTCTATACCTGCGTGTCTGTTATCTTGCAAATGATATTTTTTTATTAATTTTAATTGTTCTTCTTTATCATTTATTTCTATTAAAGACTTAGTATACCTAACTGGTTTAAACTTAGTATGATCGAAATATTTTCTATATGCTTCCGAAACCGAGTTGTAAAGATCTTCGTTCGGTATTATAAATGCATATCTGTCGTGAGGTAAATATTCTAACATAAATTCTTTAATAGTTTCTTCCTCCCTATTTGGGGGAATATAAAAATACCAAACACCATTTTCCCTGACTGCTTTTTTATAAGGAGCCATTTCAAATATTACACGCTTCAATCTTTTTGGCGGATAAGCGTTAATGATAGGAATTCCTGTGTTACTATCATCTTGATTTGAATGTATAGTTTCATCGTCTTGACGTGAGTTTTCAGCAGTGCTACTTATTGAACTATTCGTTAACGCTAAATCTTCTTCTAAATTAACTTTCATAGAATTAGAACTAGACGTATCTGTGTTAAATATTTCTACCCTACTTAGTGCATCAGCTACATGATTGTCTTTACCCTTTACGTGTTCTATAGTATAATCATAATCTTGTAATTTTAATTTCAAACGATTTAAACGTTGATTTGGTTCTTTTAGTTTGGACAACCAAATTAAAGCCTGATGATCCGTTCTTAAAATAAATTTCCTGCCATAAATATACGGTCTAAATTGGGTAACGGCCCATAATATTCCCAATAATTCCCTTTCAGTTGTATTATATCTTTGTTCGGTACTACTCAACGTTCGCGAAGCATAAGCTATAGGATGACTATCTTGACTCAACACTGCTCCTAACGCGATATCTGAAGCATCCGTAGTAACAACAAAAGTTTTATTGAAATCGGGAAAAGCTAAAATCGGCGCGTTTGTTAATAATCGTTTACAGGTCTCCACTGCTTCAATGTATTTTTTATCGTTAACATTTATTACTGCACCCTTTTTTGTGGCCTCTGTAAGTGGCTTAGTGATTCTACTCAAATCTGGAACAAATTTCCTATAATAACCTATTAATCCTAAAAATGCCCTAATTTCTTTTAAACTTTTAGGGATAGGGAATTTCTTTATTGCCTCAATTTTCTTTTGGTTAGGCTTCAAACCGTCTCTATTTAAAACATGACCTAGAAATTCTATTTCCTCAGCCATAAAAACGCATTTATTTTTATTTACTTTAAGATTCGCTCGTCTTAATGCTTCAAAAACTTGTTGTAACCTATTTACATGATCTTGCTTTGTTTTTGAATATATTATAATATCATCTAAATAACAAAGACAAATATTCTTATTTATTTCATCTTTCAACACACTATTCATCATGCGTTGGAAAGTTGCAGGCGCGTTCTTAAGACCAAACGGCATCCTCAGAAATTCGTAATGTCCGTCGGGTGTACTAAACGCGGTTTTCTCTATCGAGTCGTTATCCATTAATATTTGATGATAACCCGATGTTAAATCTAAAGTAGTAAATTAATAATTACCTTGTAATTTGGAGAACAGCTCTTCGATGTTCGGCAGTGGGAACTTATCGGACTTGGTCTTCTCGTTCAAACGTCGATAGTCAATAACCATTCGCCACTTTTGAACACCTGACTGATCTAATTTTTTCGGTATAATATGGACCGGAGAGGCCCAAGGAGATTCTGAAGGTCTTATTATATTTTCTTTTAATAATTTATCGATTTGCTTTTTTGTTTCCTCTTGTTGAATTTGAGGTAACCTATATGGCCTTTGATAAATTGGGTCACTATCTAACAAAGTTATCTTATGTTTTATTTTCGTCGTTGCACTATTTGTAACGTCCTCCGTAAATAAATCATTATAAGTATCACATAAATCTTTAATATTACAATTATTATCTTCCGTCATATGGAATATTAATAACTCGCGATCAGGCATTATTAACTTTCTTTCCCTAAGGTCAATTTTTGCACCTATCTGTTCTATCATATCAGTTCCCATTAAAATATCATACTTATCACTAAAATCATAAATATAAAACTTCATTAAACTATCTCCGTTACCGAAATATCTTTTCCAGTAAGGTGTCTCTATTACACCGTTATGTGACGTCACACCATGAGAGGTCTTTACGGTAAACCTTTCTGGCTTAAAGTTACTAACAAAATATTTTTGTTGGACTTTAGTAGTCATAAACGAACTCTGACTACCAGTGTCAATTAAAATTTTTAACTTCGGATAGTCTGTTTCAAAATAAGGTAGATACGATTTCACATGATTGAACTCTATCGGTTTGGCCTCCGTTCTAAAGCCACGCGAAAATCCTGAACACTTTCGTCAACATTATCAGCACTACGTAAACGATTCGGGTTTTGGCACTCGAAAGTTTCTAAGTTATTATTATTTTCGAGGTGGAACACTTCTTCCGCCACCATCCCTCGACCTAAATTCACTTGTCCCGGTCTCAGTTGAGGAGCGGTCCTCATGCTAACGTCTTGCGCGTGATACTGCGGCTGCGGTTCAGCTGGTAACAACGCCCGTTGGTCATTATTCCTCCGGTTGTTATCGAAGTATCCGTGTCGCGGCCCATTAAAAACATTGTTTGGGCTCGGTGTCCACGGATTACGGCGATGATATGACCCATTGTTAAACCTATGTTGATTCTGGCTCGTTTGGCTGTTAATGAGCCTTTGTTGTAAGGGATACCCGATACGTTGCGCTCCCGCGAAATGGTTTTGTGGGAAGTTGTTTTGCGTAATTACCTTGGGCGGTGGAATCACATTCGAGAACTTTTGCCTGATATTATCAAACCTTCCTTCCGCTTCTAACTGCAGAATTTTCGTAACTGTTTCGTTGAAGCTACAATTTGAGACGTAAATTTGATCATGATAAGGCAAACTATTCCTTAACGCATTTTGAGCCGTATTGATGTAGGGCTCCATAACCTCATCAACTAATGTTGTATTATTATTATTATATTTATCGAATAGTTTACTCTTTATAAAAAATAACTTTTGTTTCAGTTCAAAAATAAGGTCTTTATATGATCCCTTCTTTTTAACATTTGCTAATTCTACTAACAATGTATTAAACTCACGATTATCACCACACTCTTGTTTTAAAGTATTTTCTATAGCATCCCAATCGAAATTGTGCGCTATCATCGACACAATTAGGGCTGCTTTCCCTTCTAACTTACTTAATAGCAACATAACATTTTGTGGCGTACTCCCGCCCGCCACTTGTAAATATTGTTTTGCGCTATTTAAATAATTATAAATTGTAAAAGGATCGCCATTATATGATGGGACGAATTTAATTAAAACACTAGGATCTATAGAAGGCTGTAATGCCTGCCTAGGGTTTGCAGATGAAACACCAGGTGCTGGTGGCACGTGGGCATTGAACCCCTCAATCGTAGGACGAGGATCGGTCATACTTGCTACGCTTGCTACGGCCTTAGGTCTATATACAAAAGTTGGGGGTTTAAGGAGAGGAATTTTGAGTGATGGAAATGCTTCGGTCACTTACTGGGCGAAGATAATGATGGTGGATCCGGCGACACGACGATTCATTATATCTTGACTTATTTATTTGTGAAGCCTTATTGTTCTTAATGACTTAAGAGTCAAAACGTAAAGAAGAGCGAACACGGAGTTTATCTCGGTTATTCTGGAACTCTAACTTTGCGCGAACTTAATCTGGCCCCACGTTGGGCGCCAGTCAAAATATTCGAAACGATGTTAGCTTTAAAAAAATATATTTACTTCGAAATTTACAGACTTGGACTTAATTTTAACTAATTATAACTACGGCTGTCGGTACCGACAGCAATACAGTAAGACCGGTGTTTACAGCTTGAGCGAAGTGAGCAAAAAGACCCGAAGGCTTGGCGGAGCTTGCTTATATAGGGGCTGGTGCCAACGCCCTATTGTTTCTGGTGTTTTCTCTCTTGGAAGTCCACGGCGTCACAATGGTCGAACTCCAGGAATTCAATGGTATTGCGTTTGTTTGGGTTATATCGTCGTCTGCGGCGACGATTATATTTTTATGACTTTCGTCATTTGAGGTTGCTTGACTTACGTATGTAAATGCTGTCTAATAAATATAAACTATAAAGAAGAAAACATTTAATAATTAATAAATACTGTATAATCATTGCATCTTACTGTAGGGATGTAGATATTTCAAATCATTATAATCAGGTCTTTCAGTACTAAGGTGGTGTGAGATAGCTTGCAGCATCTTATCTTTCGCACTGTTGAATTCAACGCCTTCATCAAACGTGCTGGCGACGTCATAGAATGATCGGGCGATGACGTCATCGGGGTGATCTTCTATGAAGTACCTGAACAACATGCAAAAATCTCACCATAGCGAAAAGAGTTAATTTCATTACTTAATCTACTTCTTTCAAAATCTATTCAAAAATATTCAGAAGGTAAAATATCTTGGTGTTATCAAGGGCTCTGTTAAAAATTAAAGTAGGTTATGGTTCTATTCATAAAATTAGTTAGTGTATAAACTTTTCAATAATTTTGTTTGGAGGTTAGGTTTTCTGTAAAACTTCTGTTCTACATGAATGGTTTTATTTTATTATAATGCTACGGCTCCACCTGCGTCTTAATGCATAGCTTAGAGCGTTAATCTAGGCGTTACGCAGATGTGGCCAAGACTTAACGGCGTTAATTTACAAATGATCGTACTAAAAATTTATAATGCCTTAGCTAACGCGTACTTGGACATTACCGTTGGAGTCGTAACATAATAATCACTTGTCGTGACAAATGCTATTCCAAATATGAAAAGACACTTACCTCAAACACTCTTTCATATACACAAAATGCTCAAGAAAACAGCAACATGAATCAGTGTGAACTTTAGGTGACGATTTCGAGGCACCATCATCCACTTCAGCTTCTCCTGTTGGTTGAATAAAATCAACTTGCGTCTCCGCCGCATATAGAGGTGTCTCCCCAAACTTCTTCATGTACAATTTTCTGATTAACGTAGACGTTGTCACGGGAATCTTCAGCCAGTACTTATTAATCGCTCCGTCGTGTTCTGTTCTGTCTATTCCAATTTCCCGCTTCACTTCTGTCATAATAGCTTCCAAATCGTGGGTAGGTGCAAGCTCGTCAATTTTACAACAAAGTTTTTTAATAAACCATGATCCAGGCTCCATGCTGTAAACATATTTTATACTCATAATTTAAGCCCAATTACAAAAGGCATTGAAATCGTAAAGTTTGGTCCAAAGGAGAAAGAGTATGAAATTCCCTTTCTTTATCAAAACCGCTGAAAATTTTGCAGGACGGTTTTAAAAGTAAGGGCTCTGTCTATGAAACGGATATGCCAGATCATACCAGTAAGAAACACCCAAAATGTTTCTCTGTTTAGGTTAAACTATAAAGAGATTATCATAATTTAGAAAAAGAGTTAAATTAGAAACTTCATGGGCAACTATATGTCCCTCCAAAGGTTTCATTTTTCTTTCGAGGTATCTTTCTATCGAAATATCTAGACTAGACGTGCATCAGTCTCTGACTGTCTAAGATCCGAAATTCCGAGTCAATGGACATCATATAAACTAGACTTATTGGATTCAGCTTCAAAACTAATTCATTTCCTCTTCATAGATGTCTTATTGCTTAACACAAAGGACAAATAGAAATTGGTTTACCTATTTGGTGGCTTCCCACTGTATGAGCTGTGTATTAAGAGCAGATCAGACTCAACAGGTAGAGTATAGGGCTTTTTGTCTTCGTCAATATCCTTCTGAATTCGTCCCATTTGCAATTGAAGTGGATAGTAAAGGAATGGTTTTAACTCTTCAATGCCTTGAGAAGCCTGAAATACGAAAGGATAAATAATTACTTGTTTAAAAACGGATGGGGATGATTCAGATTTCGTCCGTCTTTCATAATGATTAAGTAGCGGCTGCCGCAGGCGACTTTATATGCGTTGATGTTGGTCTAGATGCCCATCCCATACGAATTTTCATCTCCTATTTTATTTTTAATATTTATTTTTGCTACAAAAGGTAGCCTAGGTCCTTCCACATGGACCAATCTATGTCTTTATTAAAATTATACCGAACTAATTTTAATAAAGAGAGAGATTGGTCCATCTGAAAGGAACAAGGCTACCTTCATGCGTGAAAATGTAGCAGACAGTTACTTTTAAACTTTCAAATACTACCTATGTATTGTTAAACTGGGAACAAGTTACTTACCTGAATAATAAAAATTTTGGGCTTAGTAATTAAAGTAGGTCTCTGGTCCACTCTGAAATGTTTAATGAGCTCCAGTTCGCTATATGGCTCATCTTTAGCCCAGATGAGGCTGTCTTTGGAGCTAATGGTCAGAATAGCCACTGCCACACACCCATAGTCTGTGAAGTCTTGTTTGCTAACTGAAATTGAGTGCAACAAATAAGGTAATTAATTCTAATAACTATCTCATAACTTGCTTTCAAAATGATAATAAAATTAAACTGTAAAAACTAAGGAAAGTTCAAAAAATTTTTTGCTTGCAAGAGGTCCAAATTAACATAAAATGCAGCTTTGCTTAGCGTTTTCATTGTAAGATTATGACTAGCCTATCCTACTTTTGTTTCATTTGACTTTAGTGGCTGATGTTATTTTGCCTAGGATAATTTTGTAGGCGCCAATACTTTGCCTAGGGTAATTTTGTCAAATACCAATACTAAAAATACTCTGTACATAAGAGAAAGGTTTGAATTTTTTTCAATACGAAGAAAAAAATCGCTTGGAAGAATTTAGGGCTAAGGCCATCTCCAATTCAATTTGTACTTACTTTTAAATACTTATTTTTTACTATCTACCATCAAAACATAATTTACATAAATATAACTACAGTCCTGAACAATATCTACGATTCATCGATATCTACGATTATAAGGGAAACAATACAATATTTTACCTATATCTCAATCTTGATATCTAATCTAACCTAGCAAATCTCACCATGTTACTCTTATTTAGCTTGCAATAGAAATCTGACAAGAAATATTATTAAAATTGAATTGCAAAATTGGTTTGTTTTAACGTACCTACTCAGGTGATTCAACAAAATAAAAATGTTTAATTACAACTGTAAAGAAAATAAACAAAGGACAATCATAATAGAAACAATTAGCTATCTTATTTATATCTAGCAGGATTTTAAATTCACTTACATTCTCGTAGTTTATCCAAAAGCTCTTCTTTTGTAAGATCTCTTTCTACAATTATTTCAAAGCCAAATTTAGAAAAAGTTTTCGTTAGTTCTGCTTCATCTTTTTCAATGTTCAAATTAGGACTATATCCATTTACATTTTGATGGCTGAATATGAATAAGGCATGCTTCTCAAATTTCTCCAACTCATATGTAATCACATGTTTTGCCAACGCTCTTGTATTAAATATAACATTATTCTCCGGCACCGGTAATTTCGTATTATCATCAATTAATGCCACTTTGAAAGTTGAATATTCATTGGATTCCAAACTTTCTGCAGGTTGAGTTTTCACTTGACTATCCCAACTAGTGCTGTTTTCATTTTCATCTGCATCGTCGTTATTTGGGACAGAATCTGTAGATATAGCTTCGTTATCATCATTTGCTTGTTGAGGGCTATCATCAGATTCTTGTTGTTTCTTTTTGCGATAAAACGTAAAAGTTTTGCTTTTTTTCTTCCCTTTTCGTTTTCTATCGACGTATTCGAATGGATTTTCAAACTCTCTCGGTGTGGGAGGTGTCGTCAGTTCTTCAATAGATTCCATTTTTTTATTTGTAGGTTTATTAGTATTGTGTTTTATTACATTTTAAGTTTCGTATTCAATAGTGGTGTTCCGACTACTGACGGCTAATTTTATTTTATCGATCTACTCTATACTGTCTGATAACGCCAACCGATAATCTATATCTTGTAAAGTGATGAACGTACGTAGGTATATCACAAACTTGTCTTTTTTTATTATAAAATAAAATTAATATCATAATTTTGTTTGAAGATTTTGAAGTGAGCATTCTTTTACATGCGCAGTTCTGCGTTTTTCTTATGAAACCTAAGGTTCAATTTGTGATAACCTCTATCTATAAAATGACGCCCTTTGTGTTCTAGTGACTGGTACAACAGAATACCTACCTACTGAATAATACTAACTAGTACGCCAGTTCTTTTTCTACATTTTTTAGGACACATGGTTAACCCTAGGAGGATATTTATCGTCTGTCTTTGCTTCTCAGTGATTCTTCAGGACGAGATGAACTGTTAGTTAATTATTGATTCTGTAGTTTAAGGTGATAATATTCTGGAAAAGACTTTCTGTTTTACGCTCGCCACAGGGACTGCATAACAACAACGGTATTTTTTGTACCAGGCCCTCATTTTATACCTAACCGTTTTCGCTAGTTGATGAAGCCCGCATGCGGGGAGTGAAGATCCTGTACCAAAACTCTTTACTGTAGCTTCGTGAATGTGGTTGTGTGGTTCCCGCACCCCGAATGCCGCAGTAACCTCGACCTACAAAAATTGACGTTGAATTACCGCTTCGCTACACTGCTTCCGGGAAATACCCGCATGCTGTTTTCAACCGAGTCATATCGCATCGCATCGAACACGTTATCGGTTATATGTATGATTTTCATAAGTTGTTACGCAGCATGCCAAAAGCCCCCGTAAACTGTCTATATCGATCGACAGAGTTATCGACCAGTGAAATTGAGCTTTTACCGCAAAATCTTTTACCGGCAAGGATGACCCTACTGAATTGCATGCAAGTTTTGTCTGAATTTAGGAGGCTCTTTTATTTGTATTCGGCAAGGAAGGAGAGCCATAGGAGCGTTTGTAGCATACCTTAAATATTCTTTGAAGGTAGGTTACATTACAGCCCGCGGATTGCAATTGCAAAAATGAAACAAACTAGAAAAAAAAAGAATTATCTTTAATTATTTAGGTGATATTGTAGTGTGAGTATGAGTAACAAGTCAGGAGCTTAAACGATCACAAATCATTATTTTGTGTTGTAGAGATGTAAAAATTTTATAAATTTGAAAGATCCACATTTATTATTGAAATATTCTGTTATAGTACACAACATTTCCTTTTTTACTTCGTTATGATATGGGTTGTTATCGTAAGTGCTAGCCAGTTCATATATAGCTTGAGCTTCGCTGTCATCAGGGTCGACTTCTAAGTAATACCTGAAAAAAATATATTATTGTAATACAAGTGTTATAATCAGAAACAAGAACAATGTCAAAGGCAAAGTCAAAGTCAAAATGTCTATTCAAAAAAACTTAATAATTAATAAATTCCAGACTTTTTGACCACTGTGATCGAATTAATATGCAAGTTTTCATTCTAGCCAGCCATCTCTGAGGTCCCGGTTTATTTGATCGTCGGCTAAGTCAATATAAGAAACTATAACTTTTCTGTTTTGTGTCAGGTCTGGTAGTATGTGGTAACAACGTTGATTCCAAATTCCATAACACAAGTGCTTTAGCTATGCTTTGTCATCAATACATACTCTAGGAACTGCGTATTTAGGTGATGTTTTCTAAATAAATTATTAAAAATGGTTATACTACAAGAGTTTTCACATAAAACGGTTGGATCGCTACGCTCCCCAAGTTCAGGCGCAGTGGAAATAATTTCCCTAATTCGATGCTTTTTCGCTAAAATTATGGTGAATACATACTTGCTGCGTCTACACAATGACATTTCTTGCGCGTTCCCCTCGCTAATTATGATACCTAATTTGCTTTTTGATTATTAGACAATACAAGAACTATGCAAAAAGCTATACTATTGAAATACAAGTGAGACACGATCGTTACGTTAACCTTAGTAGAATTAGTAATATCAAACACCAGTGGCCCTATCATGAGTTGATGCCAACTGTTTTCGCTACCGTAAACTAGGTAAAGTAGGTTGGCACTCTCAAGCACTGAGATCTTTGCGCTGAATGCTCGATTGCGCAGAGATTGTTATACATCCCGTAAAGATAGTGGGACCAGTATACCACTATCATTATTTAAAGGGGGCTACTGGTCCCTGGCCCCGTAGCAAGTGGACCAGTAGCCACTTAACCCGTTGTTTCCCACTGCATAATACCCAGCAATCACTATCAAGTCAGAGTAGTTACCTACCTATGGTTTATTCTCAAGGTGGATTCACCCTGTGTTGATGATCTTAAATTAAAAGGTTTGATCAAACATACTTCAAGCAATTCCTCATGTACACAAAATGTTTCAAGAAGCAGCTACAGTCACTCCGACTGTACCCAGGTACCGACAAGTTTCTTTCCATCATCGTAATGTTCGCAGAATCATCTAAAGAAAGGGGCAGTTCTCCAAACTTCCTTAAATACAACTTTCTGATCAAAGTTGACGTGATTACTGGCATCTGCTTATTTACTTCCAATTCACTCGTAGTTGTGTTATGTTCTTCGTCAGAAAGATCGATAGCAACTACGCGTTTCACTTCAGTCAAAATAGATTCTAAGTCGCGTGTTTTTGCCAAACCATCAATCTGTTCACAGAGAACTTGGATGAACCATGACCCACAATGTTCGTCTCTGGAAAAATAATAAATTTCAATCAATTTACATCTAAATATATCATCCAAGTATAAGCAATTTAAAGTTTATATAGTAACCTAAGCCAGGACATCATTTCTACCTGTGTGATGGTTTTCCTATATAGGAGCTGTGCAAAACAAGCATGTCAGATTCCACTGGCAATGTATAAGGCTTTTCATTTTCGTTTTCATCTACGTCCTTTTTAGTTGGTCCTCTTTGACCAAAAACTGTGACTGCTCTAGGGTCCTGCTTTCCCCGGCAAGCCTGGAAATACAGAAAAGTTCTGGTAAGCAAAACGTTAATAATAAACAATGTTACAAAAAAACTAACTCCATGTGCCTCCCATAACTAAGAAATGGACGAGGGATTTACAGAGATTAGATAGCTTTTTGTTATTTTTTCAACTTGCGATTTTGGAATAAATAACTAAATAGCATTGGCAGTTTAAGGGTGCTAATAATTTCAACTTTATCAACTTTTATATAGCTGATGCTGATGATAATAGAATTGTTATTACAAAATACAACAGACGAACTATTTAATTAAGAGAAATGCTTAAACTTGCCTGAATAATGAGAATCCTTGGTTTAGTGATCAAAGTCGGTCTTATGTTGACTTTAAAGTGCTTGATAATTTCACTTTCATTGTAAGCTTTGTCTTTGGCCCTGATAAGACCTCCTTCAGCACCATGGGTCAGAACTGCCACAGCCACACACCCGTAGTCGGAAAAGTCTTGAGAACTGACTGAAATCAAACGAATCATACTTCATAATTCAGTCTTTTCTGTTATTCCTTGGCTTTAACTTTTTCTTTCGTTTTTTTTTCGGTGTGTCATAGCTTTATGACTCAACATTTATAGTGCACTCGGCAACGTCACACTTATTTTATAGATAGTGTATGTACCAGAAAAACTATACATACAACGTTCGTCTGGTACTTATTTTCTTGTACCGATAAATTGAATATTAGTTTTGTAATTATAGGGCATCCATTGCCCGATGATATTTGATGTGGTTGAAAGAGAAATAAAACTGAGATAAAAACATTGATATGACAATCATAACCTCAAAATCTAAAATTGAAAACTCACACTTTTCTAGTTTCTGCATTATCTGTCCATGTGTTAAATCGTTCTTCACTTCTACTTCAAAACCAAACTTTGAAAACGTTTCCTTAAGTTTTGTTTCATCTTTTTCAGTACCTTTCCGAGTAGTTAAACGACCTTCAAAATTCTTCTGGTTTAAGATAAGAAGAGAATGCTTCTCGAATTTTTCTAATTCATATGTCTCTGCCGTTCTTGATAGTGCTCTTTTGTTGTAAATTGGTGGAGCAACTAAAGCACTGTTGTTAGGTAAAGTTGTACTCTCTTTATTTTCATTTTGTGTCGCTGTTTCTATTTTGTTTTCCACTGTAGTAGATGCTTCTTGTAGTACAGGATCGGATTTGCTGGTAGATTCGACAATCACAGACACGTCCTTTTCGTCCATTGCTTTACTAATTTTGATTATCTTATTTAAAAAACAAAAATATGTGATTCCCCTTTTTTCACTCGAGTAAAGTTCTCACTGCTTCGCTTTCCGCTTTCAATAAGTATAATGCCTTCAACGCACATATCAATATCTTATCTAATCGGTATTACCTATAAACAGATTAACCATTTAAAAACATGACGTCATATCATGTTTTTTTTTTATAAATAAATTAAATATAGTTTAACTGCTAAATAATTTAAATTTACATATTACAAGCCAAAATAACCCTCTTTTGATTAGGAAACATTTTCAGTGAGCCAAATAAAGTTTTTCCCAAATAAAAATATCAAAGCATAAGTTTTGATACTTTTTGTCGTGTATCTGCTGTAGCAATTAAAGGTGTGTAATAATTCATCATTTATTCAGTCTAGCTAACTGACCTGTTACAAGTAGTTGCCAATAACAAATATGCTACGCCAGCCCTAAGCGGGAGACCTTTTACAATCTTCCACAGAAAATTTATTTTAATCATGAAATAAAACAATTTTTAACGGATACTAGCGCGGTTTTATTGAAGGCACTTTGGTAATTAGTTGGTATTTGCAGCTGCCGTGGTCACGGGGGACTGTCCCCCGTGACCACGGCAGCTGCAAAGTTGCCGAAACGTCCGGAAAACCAAAAATCAAACCAAATACCAACTAATTACCAAAGTGCCTTCAATAAAACCGCGCTAGTATCCGTTAAAAATTGTTTTATTTCATGTCTAGTGAGCGCGTAAGCTTAAGAAGTGAATTATTTTAATTAAGTAATTTTATTTAAATGCATATGGAAATAAAAATACTACCATCAATTAATCCAATAACTTTATTGTAGGTATTTAAAATAAAGAAAAGCCAGTAGAAATAGACCAACTTCTAACTTTAAAAGACAAGTGTGATTTTTATAACATCCTATCAGCAATTTATGGTTATCTATAACCCGATTTGCTGCCATGTGTTCGTATTTGTCTTCATTATACAACTATCCAAGATAATATTATAGTATAAAATAGAATCATCATATCACATTTCAATATCCCCACAAATGGATATGTGACTCAAAGACCGAAATCGGCAATTTCCGAAAAAACCACTCACAACGCGATGTGGTCACTGCCTAAAATCCACAACGCGAAATTCGTGTTGTGGCTTTTATAAAAACGCGTGCTAAATTCGCGTCATGGTCATTATAAGTACCAACGACCACAACGCGCTGTGGAAATGAAGAAAAGCCAGGACTCGTCCTGACCGTCGTGTCATGGTTGCACCAAATAATACTCAGAACGCGTCATGGTTTTTCTTCATTGCCACAACGCGTTGTGGTCGGTTGGTATGATGACCACAACGTGAATTTCGCTCTGTAGTCTTTCTGTGATTACCATAACGCGTCATGGGTATTTATAAGAGCCACAACATAAATGGCAGTGACTACAACGCGTTGTGAGCGGTTTTTTACATACACATAACCTAACATACACATATAATGTATAGAAGGTAGGCCTCTCCCGTTGGACAGAATTTTCCTTGATCTCCACTCGTGGCAAGACGCTGCTGGCCATTTTTACCGACTTCAAAAGGAGGGAGGTACTCAATTCAACCCGTTTTTTTTTTGTATATACACCGATTACTCGAAGACGGCTGAACCGATTGAAATGATTCAAACGTTATTACATTAGGTAAAAATTCAAGTTGGTCGCATTTTTTAAAATTTTGAAATCGGTTCAGTACTTTTCAAGTAATCTTGAAAAAAGCACGAAAATAGTATGATTTTGTGTGAACTACCTAGATGATCAGTCGTATAACTTCTTTGTTTATGAACTGAATAAGATATTTTTTTGTTGGAAAAGGGATATCTTAAGTGTAGTTCTTTAACCGACTTAAAAAAGGAGGTGCTCAGTTTGACCCGCATGTATGTATGTTTCTCCGCGATTAACTCCCGTTTGGCTGAGCCGATTTTTCTACATAAATAATATACCTACACTACCTAATACAAAAGGTACCTACATTAAAAATAAAAAAAATAAAAAATTGTTTAAAAAAAAACAAAAAACCGACTTCACAAAACCGACCTATAAAAAGCAAGAAATAATATTCGTAATAATAAAAAAACACGTCTATTGAAGTCGGGTAGGGCTTTAAGAATAAAAAAAAGGGAATTTGTACTCCAGCCCCACCCGACTTCAATAGACGTGTTTTTTTATTATTACGAATATTATTTCTTGCTTTTTATAGGTCGGTTTTTTGAAGTCGGTTTTTTGTTTTTTTTTTAAACAATTTTCAGTCCCAAATATGCCAGATGCCAAATATATCACCTCTAAGGCTGAAGTACACCAACCTAATCAGCTGATTAAGTTACCGTCTGTTTTTCACGTTTTTATGTAGGTATGGCGAAAAATGACAAAAGCAGATTGTTACAATGGAGAATGTCTTAAAAAATAAAATTGGCTGAATATTTTTTTATAGGTAGGAATAAGCTCCCTTTGTAACAGAAAAAAGTTGCAGAATATTCGGTTGCGTAATAAAATAAAATAAAAATTAAAGTCTCTTCGATTTCACAAATATACGAAAGTAACAGCAGAATGGAGATTATACCTTTACCATCACCTGCCACAACCACAACATGATATTAAAAAAAAATTAACACAAAATGTCAAAACTTTTTTTTTAACTTTTTAGATTTTTTGCATTCACAATGCTATTTTTATATTAAGATGATTAATATAATGAAAATATTAGAAAAAATCGGCTCACCCGTAGCAAATCAGACGGGACTCGAACTCGCACCCTTAGGATTCCGGCCCAATGCACTACCAGTTATGCTACCGAGCCACTAATGGACTTGGCGAAATTTTCTAATACTTTCTACGTTTCCGCTGAAGATCAGCGCCATCTCACCAATGTGAAGAGAATCACTTCGACATTCGAAAGCGGCTTCTTTGCAGATGCTAGACAATCAATTAAGGTGAAACAGTCATTTAACTTTTTAGATTTTTTGCATTCACAATGCTATTTTTATATTAAGATGATTAATATAATGAAAATATTAGAAAAAATTAGAAAATATCGGCTTACCCGTAGCAACTCAGACGGGACTCGAACCCGCACCTTTAAGATTCCGGCCCAATGCACTACCAGTTATGCTACCGAGCCACTAATGGACTTGGCGAAATTTTCTAATACTTTCTACGTTTCCGCTGAAGATCAGCGCCATCTCACCAATGTGAAGAGAATCACTTCGACATTCAAAAGCAGCTTCTTTGCAGATGCTAGACAATCAGTCATATAATTTTAATTTTTTAAAAGTTAAAATTTTATGACTGTTTCACCTTAATTGATTGTCTAGCATCTGCAAAGAAGCTGCTTTCGAATGTCGAAGTGATTCTCTTCACATTGGTGAGATGACGCTGATCTTCAGCGGAAACGTAGAAAGTATTAGAAAATTTCGCCAAGTCTATTAGTGGCTCGGTAGCATAACTGGTAGTGCATTGGGCCGGAATCCTAAGGGTGCGGGTTTGAGTCCCGTCTGAGTTGCTACGGGTGAGCCGATTTTTGCTAATATTTTCATTATATTAATCATCTTAAAACTTTTTTTTTTAAATACTTGCTGTGGTTGAGGAACCGATCGTCATGAAATTTTGCATACACTTTCTCAGCAGAGGTACAGAGAAGTACATAGGGTACCTTTTATCTAGAAAAAAGTATTGCTCCCGAGGGATAACAAAAAAACTTTCCACGCAGACAAAGTCGCGGGCAGTCGCTAGTCTTAATATTAAAATAGCATTGTGAATGCCTAAAATCTAAATATTCAATAATAAAAAACGTGGTAAAGGTCAAGTGTCAAACAAAGAGTTTTGCGCTATGCATGAAAACAGCAAAAAAGGAAAAAAGTCGTACCTTCTTCAGTTTTTGCAGTTTAGTCATAAGAATAAGGTGTAGCCTAATGGGCACGCTGAAAGTTTTGCGTATCTGGGAACTTAAAAAATATTATGAACTCAAACTCATTCATGAAATTAGAACAAAAATTTACCGGAAGTCGCTAATAATTTATTTTTTATCACAATGCTAAATTCGTCGCCCGTAGCAAAAACGAGTGACATTTTTTTATAACTTTGAAACTTCGCTTTCTCCGCAAATTTACACTAACTTCACTTCTAAATGATTTTAGAAAAGGAAGCACCCTATTTGAGTTTCCTAAAGCCAATGCTTTATGCATACCAATGTATGCAGAACCTGCAGAATGTATCGTTTTCTTGTCTCTCCTATGATGAAATGTGAAATTGGTGACAGTCGGCATTCAAATGCGATCACTGTGTAAAAGATGACTATTGTAACATGATTAATTGTAGAAAACTGGGACATACTACCTATCGGAGAATTTAAGGATACTTGGGGATTGATATGACATAAAATAAATAATTTCACTCTCTCTCTCACAATTTAAAAAAATATTAATTAGCAATTAAAAGTTAGGAAACTTTGTTACCGCTGGATTCTTCATAAACTCACCATCTAAAAAACCCGACTACGGAAAAATCGTGCTCTAAAAAGTAAGAAACAAGAAAATATTCGAGTCCAAAATTCAATAAAAAGGATAACCGTAGTCGCATGCCACTTTGTCCTAGACACGCACCACACGACAACAGGTTGGAGGTGGCATGCGACTACGGTTATCCTTTTTATTGAATTTTGGACTCGAATATTTTCTTGTTTCTTACTTTTTAGAGCACGATTTTTCCGTAGTCGGGTTTTAGTTTAATTTTTTTTTTATTTTAAATATTTTGGAGTTGTCAATAGGGTGAAAGCAAGCAAAGCCACGGTTAAAAGCTAACAATATAAATATATTTTTGAAAAGTGCTCATTAAGCCCTTTCATTTGATACCCAACACGGCATTATTAAAAAATATTTTTTTTAGTTCATGAGGGAACAGATGAATTTACAAACATACATATATACATACAGGTCAAAATCATATACGCTCTGTTTTGGCTTCGCCGTAGTCATAATAATAACTAGGTTCAACGAATTAGAAACCGTTTCAAAATGTAATGGAGAATATCGTGGCACGCAATAAATATATAAGTTTGCATTTATGAGTTGCGCAAAACACGTAGGTATTATGATTATTTTCAAAGCCTAATTTTGAAATATTTTAATTTTCCAACCATATTTTTTACTTTGCAAACGAAGGCTTTCCATGCACAACTCCGTCCCCCTTTTTATCCCATCCATAGGGGGTCGAAATATCAAAAACGCTGATCGAGATACATGTAAATTAATTTTCAACAGTAAAAAAATTTTGTAGATCCTAACTTCAAAACTGTGAACTAGGTGGCGCAGTGGTTTAGCGCCTAGCCCAGCGATTGCGGAGGTTAAGCAACTTTCGCGAGGGTTGGTCATGGGATGGGTGACCAAAAATTTATTATCTCGAGCTCCTCCGTGCTTCGTAAGGCACGTTAAGCCGATGGTCCCGGCTTCATTTGCAGTCGTTAACACCCACCAATCCGCATTGGGCCCGCGTGGTGGGTTACGGCCCGTCCTCCTTATCCACCCATAAGGAAGGCCTGTGCCCCAGCAGTGGGGACATAAAAATGACTGATGGACAACTTCGAAACTGGGAGATTTCCTTAGAAACTTCATTCCCTATTTTACGGCCTTAGAGGTAGATATTCCAAAAATCCTTCCTAAGTCGATGCTTACTTACACTGTAGATAAGTCTGCTGGAGCTAGAGAAGGTCCAGCGATTTGGGCTGTGCGACGGAATTATCAACAATCAGTCAGTTTAGCATTATATACAGATAGGTTAATAGCTTTTTATTAATAGCTTTTGTACAATTAGTTTAGGTTTTTTATTCATCGGTTTTCTTCTTCTGTTGGCGTGATTCCCATAACTTGTGATCGTAGATGTGTAAGTACTTGAAATATTCAACGTTTTTTTCTCTAAGATGTAGTACGATTAGATTTAGCATTCGTTTCTTAGATTCGTTGAAGGCTGGACCCCGAAAGGCTTTGGCCATCCTGTAAAAACTCTTGGCTAAGGTGTCGTCAGGATGGTCATCTAAGTAGAACCTGCGAATTTTAAAATTAATGTTAACAAAGATTGAGATTTCGCGCACTTGTAGCATAGAATACATCATAGTACAAGTCTTGTAGTCCAGCTGGGTTGCGTATACATACATATACAAAGGCGGATGCAACTGTAGTGTGTGTGCTTACATGTATATTGCACACACGCATCTCTCCTCATATATAAGCCAAAACTCCGTATAATAAATGAGTTAATAATCGCAGTCAGATCTTTTATTTATACGCCCGAACCGCCAACACTGCATGGCGACCCTGCCAGTGCTGCCTGTCGGCGGCGCTGCGCAGATGGTTTTCGGTAAATAAATAATTCGTGCAAAAAAAACTGTTACAAGTGAAAAGTGAACGAACTTTATGTGAACTAAAATGTGAAATAGTGACATTTACATAGGTACTTATAAAAGACAGAAAAATGACTGTAAAATGAAAATAATAGTATTTAAGTTAGAAATTAATTTGAATTCTAAATCAAAATGAAATCCTCAAACGTTAATAACTAAACGTAGGTATTACAAATTTTAAACTTTGGATGAAAATCTTAAAATTGCGTTGCGACTGGTGTGGCCAAAGATGGTATGAGCTGGGTGCCGGGAGAAGTTGGTGTCCGATGTGGACGCAGCAGGGAGCTGTTCCGGTCCAAGATGATGAAAGCATTGGGCACACCGCGCGCAAAGAGCGTCTTAATTTTTTTACGAGTGTTCTTTAAAATGTTTCCGTACTTTAGTAAGTTCCAGAGAGAAAATTTGTTTTGAAGAGTTTGTTTAGATTTTTAAATAGGTAATGTGTGTAGTTTTTAATTTTTTGAAATGTATATTCAAATAGCTATAAAAAAAAAAATTTTGAAATAGGTACTTAAATAGAATTACATAGGTATAAATTGTAATAATTCGTTATATTTAAAGATTTATAAGGAAACGGTTGTTGACGATTTTTTCGAAAATTATTGTGAAAGTAAAAGTACCTAAACATTAGTAAAAGAATAGACTAAAAAATATTGAATCTTATTTTGAAAACGTATGTGGAGAAATTGTGGTAATAGGTACATACATATTACTAAGTTTGAAGGAAAGTTTTTAATTTTTGGTGTTTCGGTTAATCGTAATTATTATTAGAAGGTCTTTTACCTAAAACAAAAGTCAAAATGTTGTGTATGTATTAAAAAAAACCCAACAGAGTTTGTTTTTGTAATCAGTTGTGTAATGTCATTTAAATGCAAAATAAAGAAGTTTGTAGTTAAGTTGAAATGAAATGATTATTTAGTCTTGCATTAAAATAAAATGTATCATTTATTACTTAGGTACGATTAGTAGAATCCGTAAGTTCGTTTTGTATTTCAGCGCGTCAGCGTAAACTTGTATGGCGGACATGAGGCATGATTGTTTAAAGTAGAATCAAATTCAATGAATTGGAATTTAATCATGTTGCCTGCCACATAGGTATCATGTTTGAACTAGATATACTTATGATGAAATTGTTTTGTTTTAAGTACTTACGTATTATGAGAATATAATTCCTGGAGTTGACTAATTATAAATGGATATGACGAAGTATTAATAAGATAATAAAGACTATGAATGTTAAGGCTTAGGATTGTGTAAAAAAAATAGTTAGATGGATTTTTTTAAAGGATTGGTAAATTATTGCAAGGGTTGGATATAGGATAAGATAGGTTATGGTAATATTGTAAAGTCAGGAAATAGTTCGATAGTAAAAGATTTTAGATGGGAATTTAATTAATCAGATTCTTACACAAATTGGACTGATCACCCAATAATTGAGGTTCTGTATAATTAATTTTATGGAATGTTGAAAAGTTTTAGTTTGTCTAGGATCGTTAAGAAGGAAAAATAAAGGGGAGATTATAAAGAAGTAATGAGTTAGATGGTACTATTATAAAGGGTACTGATCCTTTTTTCAATCATGGTGTAAACGAGATTTCTCCGTGAGAATAGTTGGAGGCAGCTCATGACGAAGGAGCGCGAGATACGCAGCGTCAGAGTGGACCTTAAAATAAAGTCCCTTGAAAAAAAAATGATGAATAATGTATGAAATATGTTAAAAGTGCGCGCACGTGAAAATAAATGTACCATAAGAAATAAATAAATAAAATGAAGTTGTATGAAATAAAAATGTAAGTCGACTATAAATAAATAAAAATGTTATTGTGATGATGATATTAAGAGAATAATGTTGAAGTAATGACCATGGCGATAATTTTGTGACAAATGTGGACTGGCCCTCCACACAACTAGGTATTTACTAATACTGAAAAATTATGATTTCAAGGATGTGACTATTAAATGCATAAATTTGTTTTGTCAAAAATAAGTGAAAGAATCAATTTTTTGTGAAGATTGAAATTACATTTTACTTAGAATTTTTTTTTTACAACAATAATTGTTAAAATTAAGAAGATCGTCAACAAGTCGTTATAGTTAACTATTGTATTGTGTTTATTATTGTTTATCTTTGTTTGACTTCCAAAAACTTAATGGTTTTAAAATTTTCGATATTTTATTTTAATTTTGAATAATTAGAGCTCAGTGAGTATTTTTTATGAAAAAAAACCTTTAGTTTAAAATGAAATGTATTTTTTAAGTTTAAAAAGCTTGAAAAAAAGGGCAAAGTTTTAGATTCTGTTTTGTTTAGATTTAATAAGTATTTTAAAAAAATTTGACCCTATGTTATTTTTTTTCTTTTAGGGGGAGGTGTAGTGTGTGTGCTTACATGTATATTGCACACACGCATCTCTCCTCATATATAAGCCAAAACTCCGTATAATAAATGAGTTAATAATCGCAGTCAGATCTTTTATTTATACGCCCGAACCGCCAACACTGCACAACACATACAGTATAGCTGCTCTGTATCGCAGCTGGGTCCGTATGATTAAAGTATTACAATCACGGCTGCACCACAGACGTTTGAAAATTGTCGTGTCACCGCGGCACGCTCGCTCCGCTCGCTCAGCTCGCGCGCTTTTGTTCGCGACACTAACCTAACCTAATGAACTCTTTAAGACTTCTTCCATGGCGGGGGGCACGAGCCACGTGAGTGAAGGTTAAACCTATAATGTACGATCTTCTTCATCATCCTTAACTTAAGTCACCAACTGCTGAGTGTAGGTAGGCCTGCACGCGTCTTTTACGATAGCATTTACTGTCTTTTTTTCTCCAACCATTTATCTCCTTCGTTTTGACTTATTATAAATAAATAAAATTTACACTTAAACTTACCTCAAGCAATTTCGCATATACTCAAAATGTTCCAAGTAACAACTGCAACCACTCGACTCTAGTTCTGATGATACTTTGGATTTACTCTCTATCTCTTTACCATTCTGATATACTGGTTTACTTTCCTCTATGAATTCTGGTATCCTCAAATATAACTTCCTAATCAACGTAGATGTTACAACTGGCATCTGCTTCAAAAAGTGTACATCTGAACTTTCTCTGCTGAATTCTTGGTGAGAGTGTTCGATCGCTACTTCTCTCCTCACCTCAGTGAGGATTGATTCAAAATCACGAGTTTCTGCTAACTGGTCTATTTTGTTGCATAGTGATTGGATAAACCAAGATCCACGTTGAACATTCCTGGAGAGTGTATTTTAGGAGTTGAATTAAATTGTAAATTATGATCTGGTAAGCTTAAAGTTTTTGGTGAACAATATGGTGAAAGGCTGTCAAAATATGATTCATCATTAGTTAAATAAAAAAGAAACAAACCTAAATGATGGTTTCCCAGTGTATGAGCTATGCAAAATCAGCATATCGGATTCTAACGGAATAGTATAAGGTTTTTCATTTTCATCGTTTTCTTTAGGAATAACAGACGTGCCTCGAGGATCTCTCACATCTACGCCCGTTGAATCATTCATTCCTCGACAAGCCTTAAAACCAATAATTATAGTCAGAATAAGTAAGAAGGTAGGTAGAGACTTACTGGACAAGGACTAGGGGCATAAACAGAATAAGAGGGAACAGTGTTGCAGGGGGTACATCGTTACAATGCACATATCTCCGTCTCTGTCAATCACTTTTATAATGTTGGTATACAGTCATAAGAACAAATAAAACTTACTAGAACGGACACTCCCGCCCCGAACGGGCTCAAAGTCACGAGAAACTCAGTCCAATAGTGTATTATCTATGACTCACTCGGGCTGTTACGGCCGGCGTCACCGCACGCGCGTTTGCTCAGCCAGCCCCATACCCAGCTTTATACAGTACTATTATGTATCTATTCTGTGATTTCGTTACGTGATGAAACACAACGAAACAATAAGCGGATTAAAACCTAAAAATGTTTTAGAAGTACATTTTTGTTCAAAATTTAATTTAATTTCCATACTAAATGAAAAGACTTAAGACAAAATAATATTTCATATATTTAAATTTAATGTTAATATATATATAAGGAAATGAAATATTATATTCTCTTATGTCTTTTCTTCATGAGTTATGATGGAAAGATGGGTGCCATTTGTGGTCATCTTTTGTGATACGAACTATATTTATTTTATTTATACAAACTCAGGAGTAGGTAAGTACTAAGTACTTACTTACCCAGAAAAAATGATTATTTTATTTTCGTATCTACTAACTAGAATAAAATAATGATTTAAAACTAAAGAAAAACTCATATTTTAGCGATATTATCTTTAAACGTAAGCAATATTTAACAGTAAGCAACCCTGGCAACACGATTGGACGACAGCGGGGCGTAGCGACGTGAAGGGGGAAGTAGTTATATAAATGGCGGCATTTGGGACCCGGATAAAGAAGAGTCCGTTCTAGTAAGTTTTATTTATTCTTATGATACAGTTTTGAAAAGCTCATAAGTGGTCATTATGAAACAGTTTTCAGGCCAAGTACAGTCGTCATTATGCCCTCGGTTAAGCATTGTTTATTAGAAGGTATCTAATCTTTTGAATTATTTGCAGAATAAAAAGTACTAGTGTTTTACCTGGATTATGAAGATCTTCGGTTTGGTAACTAAAGTCGGCTTATCGGCAGTAAAACAGTCAATGATAGCGGTCTCTTTATATATTGCATCTGTAGCAAAAAGACCTCCAGATTCTGTGCCATGAGACAATATAGCTACCGCTATACAGCCATAATCGGTGAAATCCCTTTTACTAACTGAAATCAAAAGAAAATTCATTTCATCAATAGGCAATAAAATTTATATTTTCATATAAAGTCTGTTCATCCTTACTTGTCTTAATATGGTAAACAATCTTCACCCAACTCTTTAATGAAATAATCGTTTATGAAAAGCTCCCCAAAGGGCCCCATGGGAGCTTGGTTTGTTTTGGATTTTCATAAACCTACCAATATATCTCAATCACAATTGGGATGTTGACTAATGAATAAAATAATGAAATACTAATAAAAATCGTAAACATATTAAACTTTTAGAGTAGCTTGTATACCTCTTGGTTTTATATATTGCATATTATTTGTTTTATGACCCTTCAAAGTTGGGTGGACAAGTCCATTTAAAAAGTATAAAATTTATTAAAATAAATGATACCTTTAATTAGTTCGAAAAATGTATAGCAAATTTGTCTAAGAAACCATTTTGATAAACACAATATTTAATATAGCTGCCGAACAAATTTCCTACGCGTTGCATACAAACTACTGAGGCGTGACGTCATAATTCAGTAGCCGTTAGTATGGAGCGTTTTTGGGCGAGTCCATTTGTGTGCATTTTACACTGTGATATCTCGGGCAGTTTTCAAGCTAGCGAAATAATTATTTTACCAATGTTTCTTTTTTTGAGAGGTAATTTATAGAATAGAATAGAATACTTCTTTATTTGCTTAAAAAGTGGTAAGTATAAAAGATGTTACAATGTATATGAAGCCGCACACTTTTCTCCAGATACTGGCATGCAAATATAATTAATTACATATTATTATTTACTTTAATAGCAATATAAACATTACAAATCAGTGTGTCATTACCGTCGTCTGTTAAAAAAGTCATTAAATTCATCGATTGAATAAAAACAGTTCTCAACCAACCAACTCTTCAGTTTGTTTTTGAAAGCATTTAGAGGTAAAATCTTAAGATCATCAGGCAACCTATTGTATACGCTTATAGACATACAATACGCGTTTTTGCTGTAAAGAGCTGTTGTTTTTACAGGAAGAACTAATTTATTAGGGTATCTAGTATTGAAATTACAGTGTTCCTTTTTCCTTGTAAATAGGTGAGGATTCGTTTTGGCAAATACACATAGTTCGTAAATGTACATGCATGGTACTGTTAATAACTTAAGCTGTTTGAAGAATGGCCTACAGGATGTTAGGGTATCAATGTTGCAAATGGCTCGAATGCATTGTTTTTGTGCAATGAATGCTTGCTTTGAGTGACATGAGTTGCCCCAAAGGAGAATCTGATATCTTAACAAACTACCTACGTATCCGTGATATGCCTGAATAGCTATAAGTCTGCTACTGATCCTAGTCAATCTCCATAGGGCATATGCGAACGAATTTATTTTGTTGCATAGTTTATTTATATGTTCTTTCCAAGAACATTTGTCATCAACTGTTAGACCTAAAAATTGTGTTTGTGAAGATTCTTTAATGATTTTATTGTTAAATGTCAAATTTAAATTATGTTTCCTACCGTTTTTATTAATAAATTGTATGAATGTCGTTTTGCTTAAATTTACTTTTAATTCATTATTTTCTAGCCATTTCATTATTTTAGAAATTGTATCATTAACTTCGTCATTATATTTTTTGTTATCATTACATGGTATAACAACAGATACGTCATCAGCAAAAAGTGTACAGTGGTAATTTGTGGCATCTGAGAGATCATTTATGTACAGTAAGAATAATAATGGACCCAGTATGCTTCCCTGTGGTAGACCTAGATGTTTTGATTTTGGCATTGATTTTATTTTCTTTATTTCCATGTTATCGTCTATATTTGTTATTTCTACATATTGCGTTCTTCCAGTCAAATAGGAGTACAGCCATTTATTCACTATGCCTCTTAATCCATATAATTCACATTTACGAAGTAGAATATCATGCGGCACGAGGTCAAAGGCCTTGCTCATGTCAAAAAATACAGAAGTGACAGGTTTACGTTTATCCATATAAAAATGAACACCTTGTTCATTAACGAGAACGCTGCCAGAGATGTCGACTTGCCCTTTTGAAACCCGAACTGGTCTGATTTAATTAACGCAAATTTATTGGCAAATTGATAAATAATATTATGTAATATAAAATAAAAAAAGTTGTCAACATCCCAATTACATATCCTATTTGAGTTTGAGGAGTTCCCTTGGATATCTTCGAGGTCCAAGGTTTAATGTCAATAAAATTAAAAGAACTACACTTAAGGTACTTATCCCTTTTCCAACAAAAAAAATCAGCTAATTCGGTTCATAAATAACAAAGTCGTCAAGGTAATTAATGCAAAATCATAGTATTTTCAGGATTACTTGAAAACTACTGAACCGATCTGAAAAAAAATTTAATGGGACCATTTTGCAAGAAAGTTAAATCAAACAAAGAAAGAATCATCAAAATCGGTCCATAAATAACGAAGATATGCGCGAACAACGATAAAAAAGTCGTCAAGTATTTTCAGGATCACTTGAAAACTACAGAACCGATCTGAAAAAAAATTAAATGGGACCATCTCGCAACAAAACTCAATCAAACAAAAAAGAGTCATCAAAATCTATCCATAAATGACGAAGATATGCGCGAACAACGATAAAAAAAACATACAATCGAATTGAGAACCTCCTCCTTTTTTTTAAGTTAAAAATGGATGGACGCGCCATTTGCAATCATGGCTGTGTGGACGTACATTCCTTTATCTACCTTGTGTTGTGAATGTTGTGTTGTGATACACCCTAGTACCACACAGATTGATTATTTTGTGCTAGTATTAATTATCGTCCTTGTCTTTGATATTGACAAATAAATTAATTAAACGACTAACATTTACACATTAATGTAAGTTTTAATTTTATGGGTGAAGCTTACATTCGCGTGTTACCATTATTACTTCTGCTGCTGTGAGATCATGTTGAACAGTAACTTCAAAGTTTAATCTGGAAAAAGTTGAGACTAGTTGTTTCACATCTTTTTCAGTGCCAAATCTTGGCTTATAATCCTTGATATGCATGGTATTGAAAATTAACAACGCGTTCTTCTGAAATTTCTCCAGTTCGTACGTTTCTGAACCTTTTGGTAATACACGTATTACTTTAGGTGTTTTATACACTTGTTTTTCTTTTTCTGCGTCTGAAGATTTTAATTTATCAGAATCTAATGACTTATAACTGATAATATCTGGTGGGGCCTTCATTTCACTGTCTTCACTAATATCAACATTTTCTGCAGGCCAACTAACAATCTGAGGCATATTTTCACAATTATTCACTCACTGTCTTACTTCTGATCAAAATTAGAAATCACTTTTATAAACCGAACTGATTTAGAAGAGCTTTAAAGAAATTAATTATTTTTGTTTGCAAAATGTTGTTGTAGTTTGTTAACGTTAAAAATAACGTTTAAATGTTGAAGTCCAACCAAACTTGAAGCCGAGTTTGACACGGTATGGTTGCTATCGACTCATGCGTATTTTATCTAATCTCTTGATAAGTACCTAACTCTGTAAATAGTCGACTATAAGGCTGGTTCTGCTACAGCAACAGTAAAATGTATTATGAGTTTGCACAGACTCGCGATCGACTGTAGTCAGCAATTTTGTATGCATTTTGGCGCAGCGCTTTTGGCGGTACCTAACTACACTAAACTAAAAGTTATCATACAAATGTTTACTACAGTCGCTGTAAGCGTAAACTCATACCCGGTAAACGTTCAAACTTTTTGTCAAACATTCGACAGTGTTAGGAGATTTATAATGCTGTCAGCTACATGGCGCTCATCCGACAATCAGTTGTATTCGGCAAATAGGTACTACAAACATTTTGCATTTGAGGCTCCGTTACGCGAAATCATTTGTCTCTGTCTTTTTCTTTACGTGTAAAGTAAAGAGTATGGAAAATAACCTCACTTCTGCACTTTTTCAATGTTTTTCGTTGTTTTTTCATCATTATCTTTAGCACAATTATCTTTCTTGAAAAAGTTATTGGAGCAACTACACAGTACGTTAAAGTATATTTTGATGTAGAATTTAATACGTTTACGCTATTATTTACGCCAAAAATATGGCCCGCGACAAGCGCTTTTGATGATATTCTGTTTTTTTTACAATCATCTGTGACGTTTATACGCAATTTAATGTTTGTAGCAACTAGGTAAACTCTTTAGCTTGTCGTATGATTTTTTTGGTGGCTACAAGTTTACGTTTTCTATATAAAGATATGGCCCGCGCAAACCATGTTTTCCTATTACCGCCCCTTAATGAGATAGTTTTGCTTTGATAAAATAGTTCATAGTGAAGAATTTGGGTTAGTTGTCGGACACGCTGAAATATATTGTGATAAAGCTAAAATCCTGGGAAACCACTCTATGATTAAATCAGCGCCATCTATTTGGCCTATAGTTTCGAGTCCAGTGCTGATGTTTACTGGCGACGCACACAAATCGCCAGTGTAACAAGGCCCTAAAGCATAAATTGTTGTCGCAAAATGACTGTATTCTCTTCCATTTTATCAGGTACTTAAGAACTTATCGCAACTTACTACCAAGATATCACTCCCCTTATCATATTTTCCTGCTCCGTGAAGCGCAGACAAAGGAAGAACACATTATATGGCACGATTAGGTACATGATCGTTGTCACGAATTCGGATGCATACCTATGGAATACGGCCTGGCGAAGTCGAGTTCGCTCGCTTGAAATCATTCCTTCATCAGTAAGTAAGTTTTCAAATGGAGTTTTTGGCGGGATTTTGTCGAGTTCAGTTCGGCGACTATTTTAATTATTCGCAAATTGATTCATAGTGGATATTGTGTCTTAAAATTGGTGCAGTTTTGTGGTACAAGTGTCTACGCAACTGAACAATATGTGGGATAATCGAAATAGGCGCGATCTTGGTTGTGTGAAGCTGAGACTTTTATTGTAGTGGTCGCTACCTCGGCAAAACTTACCGAGTAAACTGTCTTGATGTACTTGCTGCCAAATGCTCCAAGCAGCATTGGAATGTGATGTACCCGCATTTTAATGTAAACTGAAACAATCTACTAGAAAATCTAGAAATACTGAACTATTCAAAACATGACACTGGCAAAAATTACTTCCAAGAGGAAAGTAGATTGCCATAACAAAAATAAGAAGAAGAAGAAGAAGTTTTCAAATGCCCAAATGTTACCAATATTCTGTGGCGTTACTACCGCGCTTGCGTTAAGATTTTAAATCTGGAACTTATTGTTATTGCACTAAGGTCTACGCGGTAGTAACGGTTGTACATTTGATAACTTACACTTCGTTAGCCCAACTTGTCGCGGGGAGCGTTTTACCCACGAAAACAAAAACATCACCTATTTCTTTTAGAACATACATAGATGGAATATAAAGGGTGTAAAAAGACCGTCAATGAAGCTGAAATCCACGCATTCCGCCCATCATCGGGACAAGGGTTACCATGTCTCAGGATTTGTCCTGAGATCTCAGGATTTTTGGACTCTTCTCAGGATTGCGGGCGGATTTTGCAAATCTCAGGAAATCTCAGGATTTTTAAAATTTCCATAAAATACAGTGCATTTTAAAGATCTTTTGAACAAAAAGTTAAACTAAATATAATATTTCTAACTTTGGTAATAAATTGCAAAAAAAATATTAATAGATAGACAAAAGTACTAATAGAAGGGATAAATAAGCTCTCTTTTAGTCATCATGATATTTTCATGTGGTAACCCTACCGGGAACTATTTTTGTCAGACTATCTATACCTGGAAAATCAATGGCTATGAATGAAGTTATTGAAGGTCAAAGTCAAAATATTTTTGAAGTGAAAACTTCTTTAGCGGCGTTGTACACTTTTTTTGTAATGGGGAAAAAATGTTAGTCAGGGTCACGTGACCCTGATCGAAAATTCGTGAAACGGATGTAGCGTAGACAGCCGGCGGCGGAAGTATATCCCTCTCTTACTACGCGGCGCCACAGAATACATAATAGTACAAAGTACAGAACATTCACTCCGCATGGTCATTTAAATAAATACCGACTCTTGCTCAGACACAATAAAGTGCAATTCAGGTCGCACACCGCTTCCTTGCCTACAGTTATATTCACCTACAGGTTGCCTCTCTTTCTATCGCGTAGCTCTTAGCTCTTCTAACAACTTTAGGGTTGTCTTCTTCTAATCCTTCAACGCTCGAGCGGCCCCATCGGGCCGCACAACACAACAATGGAAAATCTATTGTCTCATTTTCTGTGCTTGAAGGATTAAATACTTTATTACAAGTTTTGTGTTTATAATGTGTACCTACCTACTTAAATGTGAAAAAATTACGTTTCAAATAAACCTAGGCTAGATGTGCAGTTAACGCCACATTAGACTATGTGTTAAATTTGAGGCAGTCTTTATGCCACCGCCACCATACTGTTGTCGGTTACGGAATCCTTAAATCCAGAAATGTAGGTATTTAGTTAAATAGGTATAATTCGCACAAAAAAAAGAATTAACGTGAGGAAAAACGCGTGCTTATGCGTACTCCGTCGCTTGGGAGAGCGACGGCAGTTATGTGGGACTCTCCCACGGAAGCCGCCAGCGACTGAACGCCAGCGACACCGCTTTCCGCCTAGCCGATCCCCCACTCAGCCCCTGCGGGCTGGATGGGGGGCCGGAAGGGCCTACCCACTAAAAAACCCCACGCTGTGCCCTCTGCCCATATCTGCCCTAGCTACGAGAATACTTTTGGTATTACTTTCGCGGCCAAGGCAGTGGGTTGCTCGCCGAAGCAAGCCCACCTTGGGATGCAGAAACTACTTCTGCCATCCCGCGGGATTTCTCCCAAACGCCAGGAAGCGCACAGCACAGTAGCGCACTAACCAGCTTGGGGTCCATAAACCTCAGAGCAGGGCCTCCCAACCCATGCTCAGGACCCACTAGCAGCGTACTGCCTGCAAGGTCTCCGCATTCATGTGAACATGGACGCGTAACCCCTTACAAGTTTCCGCATTCGATGGAGACACGTAAGCCTTCGGATTAAGCACCACCTGCGCACACCTCAGGCTTACTGTCTCAGAGCGTCCGTCCTGTAAGGACTTTCGCTCCCTCTGCGCGTACTGTCAAAGTGGTTTCCGCCTCTTTGTAAAACAAAGACGCGTACTCCCGCTTAGATCTCCGCATTCGTTCGAGTTGTGAGCTTCCAAGGGAAAATAGTGCGCCATCTGCGCTTTCCCTCAGTCACTCGGGTGCGTACTACCCGGGTGGATACGTTAATCATGAAATTACCAATCCTCCTGGGTTTCCGCTCCCACAGTGGGTTTAGTACTACATGCCATCTGCACTGTCCTAAAACCCACTGTTTTCGAGCGGCCACCTCCGAAGAGACTTTCGCTCCCCTCGCGCGTACTGTCTAAATGGTTTCCGCCTCCATGTTAAACATAGACACGTAGTCCCTCTTAGACCTCCGCATTCGTTCGAGTTGTGAGCTTCCAAGGGAAAATAGTGCGCCATCTGCGCTTTCCCTCAGTCACTCGGGTGCGTACTGCCCAGTGGATACGGTAATCATAAAATTACCAATCCTCCTGGGTTTCCGCTCCCTCAGTGGGTTTAGTACTACATGCCATCTGCACTGTCCTAAAACCCACTGTTTTTGAGCGGCCACCTCCGAAGAGACTTTCGCTCCCCTCACGCGTACTGTCTAAATGGTTTCCGTCTCCATGTTAAACATAGACACGTAGTCCCTCTTAGACCTCCGCAATTGTTCGAAAGGGTTCTAGGGGATGCGCCACCCGCGCTTTCCCCTAGACCCCAAGACGTACAACCAGAAAAGGCTTTTCGTCTTTGACACGCTAGCCCGTAAGGCCCACGGTCTGCGAGCAATCATCTCCGAAGAGACTTTCGCTCTCGTCTCGTGCGTACTATCTGAAAGGTTTCCGTCTCCATGTTAAACATAGACACGTAGTCCCTCTTAGACCTCGGCAATTGTTCGAAAGGGTTCTAGGGGATGCGCCACCCACGCTTTCCCCTAGTCCCCAAGACGTACAACCAGAAAAGGCTTTTCGTCTTTGACACGCTAGCCCGTAAGGCCCACGGTCTGCGAGCAATCATCTCCGAAGAGACTTTCGCTCTCGTCTCGTGCGTACTATCTGAAAGGTTTCCGTCTCCATGTTAAACATAGACACGTAGTCCCTCTTAGACCTCGGCAATCATTCGAAAGGGTTCTAGGGGATGCGCCACCCGCGCTCTCCTAGTCCCCAAGACGTACAACCAAAATAGGCTTTCGTCTCCGACACGCTAGCCTGTAAGGCCCACGGTCTGTGAGCAATCATCTCCGAAGAGACGTTCGCTCTCGTCTCGCGCGTACTATCTGAAAGATTTCCGTCTCCATGTTAAACATAGACACGTAGTCTCTCTTAGACCTCCGCAGTGGTTCGAACGAGGTTCAGGGTAAGCGCCACCTGCGCTCATCCCTGGTCCCTCGCTGTCGGATTATTAGCCGCCAGCTGTAAAAGAAGCTCAAAGAGTATTTTACAGAGACGCCCAGGGTGCACCGGCCCTCCCACTGTCTTTCCCAGTCCACGGATGCACTGGGACAAACAGTAGTCGGGCACACGAGGAGGTTATCCGACCACGCACCCCAAGTAGGTGGGTACCTTAGGAAATTTGATCGAGAAAAATAGTCACGACCCGCCTCTGAATTTAAGTACCTATAACTACACGCTTTCCTACCTATAGTATAGGTTACACCTACTTATCAAAAATAGGTGTGTACCTACTCATAAAAATTACGAGAAAAATAAACAAAATATAAATTTTTCTTATACATTTTAGAATCTTTCGGTAAAGCGAATAAACCGGTCAAGATCGAGTCGGACTCACGCACCGAGGGTTCCGTACCATCATAATTGCACCATCAAACTACACTGCAGAGTAGAATAATCAAATTAGTATTGCAGCTTTAGGTCAGCGCCATCTCTTGACCGATAGTGGAACTAATGTTAACTTTTTTAGAAATTTGATAATTTCTAAAAAAGTGTGCAACCTATATTGAGACATTGTTTTATTTTTCCTGTAATCTTGATATAAACTGCTATCACATAGAATTATTTCTAATTTTTCTCTTTGCAAACTTCGGAGATAAGGGGGGGGACGGTAATTTTTTTATATTTTTCATCATAAGTTGAAAACTATGTGGCCTAAAACAAAAAGAAAAAATGATTAACAAGGTGCAAACGGCGTTCTATCATATGATATTCCACATGCCCTAGTAGAACCCACTTCAAATTTTTCAGACCCTTTTTCAGTCCCTGTTGTAAAAAAGATATTTATTTTTTTATTAATTTCTTATTTACAAAATAGTTGGGCGAATGTCATCTAAAACTATTCCGAATTTAAGTTGATACCATTAGTAGTTCTCGAGATATCCAGCTGTGACAGACAGACCGAGTTACACTATAAGGGTTCCTTTTTTACCATTTTGGTACGGAACCCTAAAAATGAAAACTTTGAATCCTTCTGTTTATTGCGACAGCCGTCCACGCAACAATTATTAGTATTACGATTCTCCATCCTTACTAATCCTTACTAATATTATAAATGCGAAAGTCCGTTTGTTTGTTTGTTTGTTACGCCTTCACGTCCTAACTACTGAACCGATCATCATGAAATTTTGCATACACGTTGTCAGGGGTACAGAGACGGACATAGGATACCTTTCATCCTGAAAAAAAGTATTGTTCTCGAGGGATAGCAAAAAACCTTTCCACGCAGACGAAGTCGCGGGCGGCCGCTAGTATTATAAATGTGAAAGTCCGTTTGTTTGTTTGTTTGTTACGCCTTCACGTCTTAACTACTGAACCGATCATCATGAAATTTTGCATACACGTTCTTAGGGGTACAGAGAAGGACATAGGATACCTTTCATCCCGAAAAAAATATATTATTCTCGAGGGATGGCAAAAAATATATCCACGCAGACGAAGTCGCGGGCGGCCGCTAGTTATTTATAAATTATAATAGTGTACGGTACAGTGCTGGGAGAAATAAATAATGATCGATTGACCGTCATAGAGGCACAGAATAACGCACGCGTGTACTCACAAGCGCGGCGGCAACCCTGACTGATTTTGCAACTCCGAGTTGTCGCACGCTGTAGGTACTTATCGCGGTAGGTATGGGCGAGTGACGGATGCCTGGCGGCGCGGCGAAAATGGCGGCGCGTCATTTCAAGACGTAAACACTTGCGTCACCATAGCAACGCGCAAATGTTTTAATTGAATGAATGAATGAATGAATGAATAAAATTTAGTTCAATGTCAAAACTAGATTTTCTGTCAAGCTATGGATAAGACCTTTATATTCATACTAGCGGCCGCCCGCGACTTCGTCTGCGTGGAAAGGATTTTTGCTATCCCTCGGGAACAATACATTTTTTCGGGATGAAAGGTACCCTATGTCCTTCTCTGTACCCCTGACAACGTGTATGCAAAATTTCATGATGATCGGTTCAGTAGTTAGGACGTGAAGGCGTAACAAACAAACAAACGGACTTTCGCATTTATAATATTAGTAAGGACTATTTCGTACCTGTATTCGTAAATTCAAATGCAGAGTAAATTCGTAAGACGGCAATTCGTGCAAAAAAAAGAAAGTGACATTATGAATAATTTGAATTGCCTCCGACTCCGACTGCATGTTATTATGTTGCCTTTTATATTTAACTAGCTGCCGCCCGCGACTTCGTCTGCGTGGAAAGTTTTTTTGATATCCCTCGGGAACAATACTTTTTTTCGGGATGAATGGTACCCTATGTCCTTCTCTGTACCCCTGACAACGTGTATGCAAAATTTCATGACGATCGGTTCAGTAGTTGAGACGTGAAGACGTAACAAACAAACAAACAAACAAACGGACTTTCGCATTTATAATATTAGTAAGGATTTGTATCCATCTTTTCAGTTGACTTGTCTTTTTATGCAGGCGGATTTTTTTTTTTTATATCTTTTTAGTTATTATATATTAATACTAGCTGCCCGCCCCGGCTTCGCACGGGTGCAGTGCAATGTAGTTACTAATGTAAAACTGTGCTAATGTGGTGTCAGTGTGAAGTTATTTGATTATACTACAGGATATCTACATATATACGACGTACGCAAGGGGTGTTAAAATATAATTGAAGTGTGTGTGTGTCTGTCTGACTGAGAACTCTGAGGCAACCTAACTCCCAAACTTAAAGATCGATTTTATTGCGATTTTTATGTATAGTTTAAGAGAAGCGTACAGACGGCGGGAAGCGACTTTGTTTTATACTATGTTTAGCTTTTGCCCGTGGCTCCGCCCGCGTGGGAGTCGGTAATCGTTGTAAGTCTTCCCTTGGAATCAGTGATGGGCAGTGGATAAATATCCTAAAGGTAAAAAACTCGGATATTTATCAAAAATAGATAAATATCCGTTTTTATCCATTTTCAGCAGATTTTTATCCAAAAATGCCGAAGAAATATATTCAGGCCTGAATCTACACAATAGATTTGCTTTTTGTTAACTACATTTTTGACGAAAACAGTATTTTGTGCTCGAAACAATGTTTTCTTAATTTTATTATCTGTATAGCGTTGTACGTAGTGATGGGCAGTGGATAAATACTCAAAAGGTAAAAAACTCGGATATTTACCATAAATGGCGGATAAATATATTTAGACCTGTTTCTATACACTAGTTTTGTCCCACGTGAGACCACGATGACAACTGTACTTAGCAACATATAACAAGCGCACATTGAGGACTGGTCCCTAGGCTAAATGGTGTCGTTTCATCGCCCACAAGTCCCTTGTCAACGACGTGATTACCATCGCAATTGTGTTGACCAGGGTATGCTGGCCGACTTATGGAGAGGGAGAACCTATTTACGATGAACTGTTTTTTCAGGAAGAGATAATACCAACGCATAATCCAAGATAGCGGCCAGCTTTTTTGTTTTTGGGCCGATTTCGATGAAACTTTGTTTAGGACACAATTTTTAAAAGAAAACAGCAGAGCAATATTGAAAATGTGAAAATTCAAGATGGCGGTCATCTTTTTTGTTTATGGGCCCACTTCAATGAAACTCTGTTTTTTGTACTATTTTCATAAGAAAACAGCGCAACGCAATGTTAAAAATGATAAAAATTTTTTTGTTTGTGGGCTGATTTCGATGATACTCGGTTTATGTACTATTTCGACAAGAAAACAGCAACGCAATGTTAAAAATATGAAAAATCTAAGATGGCAGCCAACTTTCTTGTTTTTGGGCCGATTTCGATGAAACTCGGTTTTTTGTACTATTTTGACAAGAAAACAGCAAAGTTATATTAAAAATGACAAAAATCTAAGATGGCGGTCAAACTTTTTGTTTGTGAGCCGATTTCGATGAAACTCGGTTTTTGGTATTATTTAGACAAGAAAACAGCTACGCAATGTTATAATTATGAAAAATCAACGATGGCGGCCAACTTTTTTTGGGCCGATTTCGATGAAACTTTGTTTGGGGCACTATTTTTAAAAGAAAACAGCAACGCAATATTAATAATGTCAAAATCTAACATGGCGGCCAACCTTTTTGTTTGTGAGCGGATTTCGATAAAACTTGGTTTTTGGTACTGTTTTGACAAGAAAACGGCATCGCAATGTTAAAAATATCAAAATCCAAGATAGCGGCCAACTTTTTTGTTTTTGGGCCATTTCGATGAAACTCGGGTCTTTTGTACTATTTTGACAAGAAAACAGCAACGCTATTTTCAAAATGTCCAAAAATCAAAGATGGCGGCCAACCTTTTTGTTTGTGAGCCGATTTCGATGAAACTCGGTTTTCTGTACTTTTTGACAAGAAAACAGCAACGCAATGTTAAAAATATGAAAAATCAAAGATGGCGGCCATCTTTTTTGTTTGTGGGTTCATTTCGATGAAACTCAGTTTTTTGTACTATTTTGACAAGAAAACAGCGCAACGCAATGTTAAAAATGATAAAAATGCAAGATGGCGGCAAACTTTTTTGTTTGTGGGCTGATTTCGATTAAACTCGGTTTTATGTACTATTATGACAATAAAACAGCAACGCAACGTTAAAAATATGAAAAATCAAAGATGGCGGCCAACTTTCTTGTTTTGGGGCGATTTCGATGAAACTCAATTTTTTGTACTATTTTGACAAGAAAACAGCAACGCAATATTAAAAATGACAAAAATTTAGGAGGGCGGCCAACCTTTTTGTTTGTGAGCCGATTTCGATGAAACTCGTTTTTTTGTACTATTTTGACAAGAAAACAGCAACGCAATGGTTAAAATTAGAAAAAGCCAACATGGCACCCAATTTTTTATTTGTATGTCGATTTAGATGAAACACGGTTTTGGTACTATTTTAACAATAAAACAGCAACGCAATGTTAAAAATATAAAAAAATCCACGACGGCGGCTAACTTTTTTGTTTGTGAGCCGATTTCGATGAAACTCGGTTTTTGGTACTATTTTCACAAAAAAACGGCAACGCAATGTTAAAAACATAAAAATGTGAAATGGCGGCCAACTTTTTGGTTTGTAAGCCGTTTTCGATGAATCATCGAAATCAGCCTACATACAACAAAGTTGGCCACTATCTTGGTTGGATTTTTACATTATTAACATTGCGTTGTTGTTTTCTTGTCAAAATAGTATCAAAAACCAAGTTTCATCAAAATCGGCCCACAAACAAAAAAGTTAGCCGCAATCTTAGATTTTTGATATTTTTAATATTGCATTGCTGTATTCTTTTGAAAATAGAGTCCCAAACCGATTTTCATCGAAATCAGCTCGAAAACAAAAAATTTGGCCGCCATCTTGGATTTTTCATATTTTTAACATTGCGTTGCTGTTTTCTTGTCAAAATAGTACAAAAATGGAGTTTCGTCGAAATCAGCCCACAAACAAAAAAGTTTGCCGCCATCTTGGATTTTTGACATTTTTAATATTGCGTTGCTGTTTTCTTTTAAAAATAGTGCCCCAAACAAAGTTTCATCGAAATCGGCCCAAAAAAAAGTTGGCCGCCATCGTTGATTTTTCATATTTTTAACATTACGTTGCTGTTTTCTTGTCAAAATAGTACAAAAATTGAGTTTCAACGAAATCAGCCCACAAACAAAACAGTTTGCCGCCATCTTGCATTTTTAACATTGCGTTGCTGTTTTCTTGTCAAAATAGTGCCAAAAACCGAGTTTCATCGAAATGAGCCCAAAAACAAAAAAGATGACCGCCATCTTGGATTTTGACATTTTTAACATTGCGTTGCTGTTTTCTTTTAAAAATAGTGCCCCAAACAAAGTTTCATCAAAGTCGGCCCACAAACTAAAAAGTTGGCCGCCATCTTAGATTTTTGATATTTTTAATATTGCATTGCTGTTTTCTTTTAAAAATGGTGTCCCAAAACCAATTTTCATCTAAATCGGCCCAAAAACAAAAAGCTGGCCGCCATCTTGGATTTTTCATATTTATAACATTGCGTTGCTGTTTTCTTGTCAAAACAGTACAAAAAACCGACTTTCATCGAAATCGGCCCAAATACAAAAAAATTGGCCGCTATCTTGGATTTTTCATATTTTTAACATTGCGTTGCTGTTTTCTTGTCAAAATAGTACAAAAAAAAGAGTTTCATCGAAATCGGCCCACAGACAAAAAAGTTAGCCGCTATCACGAACTTTTGACACACTAAACATTGCGTTGCTGTTTTCTTGTCAAAATAGTACCAAAAACCAAGTTTCATCGAAATCGGCCCATAAACAAAAAAGTTGGCCGCCATCGTACATTTTCGACATTTTTAATATTGCTTTACTGATTTTTTTTTAAATAGTGCCCAAACCGAGTTTCATCGAATTCGGCCCAATAACAAAATAGTTGGCTGCCATCATGGTATTTTTTTACAATATTAACTGGTTTCCGAACCCTGCGTGTCAAGTAAATTTTGTGACAACCCTTCCGTTTTTGCGTAAAACTACGTGCTACGTACGTTGGGGGCTGGGGGTGCTAGAGTCATCGAACGAATTCATTCATAATTCTGAAGTAGTTTGAGAATTCTGAGGATGTAGTTTTCATTTTTTTATTGCATTTTTTGGATTTCTTAATTATAATGCACTTCAATAGCACTTATTTTGTTTAAAATTATTAACTACCTTTATTTTAATTTCAAAATTTACGTGACATATCAAGAAAAGGGTTTTAAAATAAATATTTTATAAGGACGAATAAATATCCGTCCTTTTGGATAAAAACTCGGCTAAAAACGGATCTTTATTGAGTTTTTATCCATTTTGAGTTTTTATCCGGTCAAAAACCCATCACTACTTGGAATCCAATGATCGGCATGAAAAGAAGCCTGTGTTAAGTATTCCAGACTATAATCTATCCCTGTGCCAAATTTCGTCAAAATCCGTTCACCCGGGTAAGACGTGATTGAGTAACAAAATGAACAACATCCAAACATCAAAAATTTCACATTTTTACAACTTTGTGATATGTAGGTAATAGCTGCACCCCGCGGTTTTACCTGCGCAATCTGTTGATTCTGTAACCAAACTCGCATCTCACTTCGAACCTCACTTCACTTCGCGTGAATTGTTATTAGAAATTAGCTAACTAAATGAGCAATTTTACCGATTACAATAAATTTAGGTAGCTATCTAAAATATTTTGTGATGAAAAAAAAAATCTTATCATTATCTTATTTATGATTTAAAGTTCCCGTTCGAGTTTGGTTACAGAACCGACGCCCTACTGTTCACGATTTTGTATTAGGTTGGTAGGTACTTAATAAAATTTCTTAGCAGTAATATAACAAAATAAGTATAATAATATTATGTAACATTTAATACTCATACTTAATAGTTTGGTAGGTATCTTCTTTTTAAATAAAAATCTATGTATGTTTATTTGTTCCTGGTTCCTGGCTAAAATGCAAATTATGTCGGGTGCAACTTATGTTGTGCATTATTATCCGGCTCTCAATTTTAACACTTTACACCACATTCCTTGCCACGTTAGATATCTGATAGATTTTGCCACGTTTTATAAGTAGACTAATATTTCGTAAAATAGGTAGTGAAAATTAGGATAGAATCTTAAACAACATGAAATGTCAGCTCGTGCGGTGACATAATTACAATCTCAGGGGAGGTGACAACCTGACAACTGACATTTATTTTTCTTAATCGTACAAATGCACTAAGAAGTTTTGATTCCGATATCGAAGTCAACCACCCTAAAAATAGCTTTCTACCCCTTTTCAACCCTGTTAGGGGATACATTTCAAGAAAATACGAAACACATATTCAATTAATTTTGTTAAAGAATGTCTATGCCAAATTTCAAGTCAATCGGGCCAAGGAATCGCTTTCTCCCATACAAACTTTGCCACCCTGTTATACCCCCTTAGGGGTTGAATTTCGCAAAATCCCATCTTAGTGAGCACCTTCATCCTAAAAGGAACCCCTATGCAAAATTTGAGACTCCTAGCACTTGTAGTTTCTGAGATTTCGTGATGAGTCAGTGAGTGATTTTCTCTTTTATATATATAGATTAGGGTCATGATATATTTTTTTGAAATCCTAACAATAAGCCCTTTAATTTGACACCCATATTGCGGTATTCCAAAAAAATTTTTTTTTTTTCACTACGTATAATAGCACTGTACAGCCGCCATGTTGGTTTTTTTATGACGCCACCTTATTCTTAAGAAACACTTGGGCTGACAAGACAAATCTAACGATTCATAGAAATTCGCTAAGCCGTTTGAAAGATATGAGGTAATAATGTAATAGTACATTATGATATAAGTGCGGTAATTATCAAAGCGCACGTATGTCATACGACGTTTTATAACATATTTGCGAGGAAATAAATAAAACTCGGACTTAGCACCTTTGCTTGTTTTCCATATGATTAAATTTTGATACGCTTGTAAGTATCTTATTGGTCAATTTTTCGGGCAAGAGGCTTAGAATAGCCTTTTTCGCTGCCTCTCAGACTTCTAGCGGTGTTGAATTCATAAATTCATCACTACTTGACGACATTTTCAAATACAGCAAAAAAAAATTAGCAATGCGCGCGCAACAGCGCTTTTTTTAAGGCAAAGGCATAAAAAACAGCCAGTATTACTAATAAAGTAAATTAATATTTTTGTGTTTTTGTTACAGATAAATGGTTGTAATTTATTGTCAACATTAATTAAATTAAATGATTATATGTTTATTTATTAAATTTTATCTCCCAAAGTTAATTTCATTCATAAAATGTTGACCTCTTTTCTGATATAAAAACTCTTTGCTAAGATTTAAAAAAGTACCGTTCGTTTTAGACGAAGCATCTTGATAAACCGTGCGGTAATGTAAAGTAAAACGCACGGTTTATAAAGGAAACCGTGCGTTTTACTTTACATTACCGCACAAGTTCGTAATGAGATATAATACGATATTGAAATTGGTGTAATAAGAGACCCTTTACGAGCAAATATGTTATAATAGTACATTATGATATAAGTGCGGTAAGTTGAAAATTACAGCCGAGGCGATATTGCTAGCCCGAGCCGTAGGCGAGGGTTACAAGAAAGCAGAGGCTGTAATTATCAAAGCGCACGTATGTCATACGACGTTTTATAACATATTTGAGAGGAAATAAATAAAACTCGGACTTTGCACCTTTGCTTATTTTCCATATGATTAAATTTTGATACGCTTGTAAGTATCTTATCGGTCAATTTTTCGGGCAAGAGGCTTAGAATAGCCTTTTTCGCTGCCTCTCAGACTTCTAGCGGTGTTGAATTCATAAATTCATCACTACTTGACGACATTTTCAAATACAGCAAAAAAAAATTTGCAATGCGCGCGCAACAGCGCTTTTTTTTAAGGCAAAGGCATAAAAAACAGCCAGTATTACTAATAAAGTAATAGTACATTATGAAACAAGTTAGCTTAGGTTGGTCATTGCACACAAGGCTGTCGGTTGCAGCCCGAGCCGGAGGCGAGGGCGTAACTCAGCCGAGAGTGCAATGAGCAAAAGCTCACGAGTTTCATACGACGTTTTTCAACACATTTGCGAGGAAAATACTTTAATTTACCACACAGCAACAAATACGACAAAAACAAAATACGACACTTATGGGAAAAGGCGCGTAGATTTTTTTTGTTTTTTTTCACACGCCCAATGCAAGAATATTTTGCTGTTAGCAAGGGGTGAGTAGCATACAGCCTACTACAAAATTATAATTTTAAGTGATAAAATGTAAACATTTTAATATTTTATAACAAAATATTGTGAATTATGAATAATTTGATAATAATCAATATTTGTTTGACTTAATTAAGCACTTACACATTTATTTATTTCAAAAATGAATATGAATTTCAGCGCCATAAAACCTCTTTGTTGTTACTAAAAAAAATAACTATATTACCCGGTTAAATTGGGAATGCTCTGTTTACTCGCATAGAACTAGCAGTAAGGTACTAATTCATCTTTGTAGGGATAATTCTATAACCAACTAGTGTTTTATATATTATTGCACGCGTTTGTTATAGCTCGGTTTATGGCCCTAAAAGCGATGTATTAGGGCTCACTTTACGAGCAAGTGTGTTGAAAATTAATATTTTTGTGTTTTTGTTACAGATAAATGGTTGTAATTTATTGTCAACATTAATTAAATTAAATAATTAAATGTTTATTTATCTCTCAAAGTTAATTTTATTCATAAAATGTTGACCTCTTTTCTGATATAAAAACTCTTTGCTAAGATTTAAAAAAGTACCGTTTGTTTTAGACGAAGCATCTTGATAAACCGTGCGGTAATGTAAAGTAAAACGCACGGTTTATCAAGGAAACCGTGCGTTTTACTTTACATTACCGCACAAGTTCGTAATGAGATACAATACGATATTGAAATTGGTGTGATAAGAGACCCTTTACGAGCAAATATGTTATAAAGAATATTTCATACATACAAGATACGCGCGAAAAACATAACTCTCTTGCAGTCGGGTAAAAATGCACAACGTTAATATTCAAGTTTTTACTTCTGCCGGCACTCCCGGAGTGCAACCCGATTTTTTTTTATAGATATAATAAATGTGTACGTCTGCAGTGCTTTCTTAACACCAAAAATTAAAATCGTTTCCCAGCAAACATTTTGGACAGAAATTGATTTGATGATGGGCAGAATACGTAGACCTCGGCTTCCTTGAGTGTCTTTTTAAACACTGTATAGACGAAATCTGATTTGGAATTCCGGAACGGAAAAAATAACGCATGTTTATATGGATTTGCTGCGTTCGAAATTATTCCGATTCGAAATTCTGAGGCTGAAGAAAATGAGGTAATAAATTAAAGATTGAATCAATTTAGAAATGTGTTACGAATTTTTATTAGAATAGTCAACAATAATCTTCATTTCTTCATGCTCCTCATAATCTAGTGTTTTTTGATATAGGGATGTAAATATCTTAGTCGTTGGGATATGTCAGGTCTGTTACTCAGATGCAATGATATTGCATGTAGGATTTCTTCTTTGGGACTATTGAATGCAACTCCATCTTCTAAGGCGCAAGCAATTTTGTAAAATGACGCGGCAGGCAAGTCCTCGGGAAAATCGTCTACGTACATCCTGTAAAAAATTAAGAAGTCTATAAATAAAAAGGCTAATTGCTCTGATGGATATCTTTGTATTAAAAACTTTAGCCATCTCCTTAATTTAGAGATAATTCAGTTTTTTTTGTACTTATGCAGGTTGAAAATTCAAAACATGAATCCATTTCTGCTGAACTATTCTAATTAAAAAATAAATCTTACTTCAAGCATTTCTTCATATACTCGTAGTGTTCCAGAAAACAAGAGCATGGTCCGAACTGGATGAACATGGGCGTGCTAGGAGTAGCTTCATCTAACACGTTTTTATCATCAATAAAAGCGGAAACCTGCGAATGATCCACAACTGAAATCGACTCCACAGATTCCCCAAATCTCCTCAAATACAACTTCCTCATTAGCGTGGACGTAGTAACAGGCATTTGTTTATTTATATCAAACTCTAAAGTTCTCTTATTGTATTCTTCATGAAAATGGTCTACCGCAACTTCGCGCTTTACTTCAGTCAGTATTGATTCCAAGTCATGAGTTGCAGACAGTTCGTTTATCTTTTTGCAAAGGGACTGAATGAACCAAGAGCCTTCGAGTTCATGCCTGGAACAGAAAATACATACAATGGCTGTTGTTCTTCTATCTACCGAAGACCGTTTTGCTATGAATGTTGTTAGGCGTGTACATACACATTGTTTGAGTGTGCGTGCAGACGCGAGAACGTGCAGACGTTCTCGTATTACGCACACTAAAATAATGTGCATGTGCACGCCTAACAACATTCATATTAAAACGGACTTCATGCGATAGTAGAACATAACACAGTTTCTTAATACTGTGATACGGGTCAGTCCTTGCTTGACCTTCATCTCATCTCATGTTAAGTGACGATAGACTGAAGATGAAAGCGCACTCCACCCGGAATCCTTAACCACTGAGGAACTGGCTATCTGATACACTTAACTATTCCTCCTAATCAGAACACAACAATCTTAAATTGTTCTTATGGTGTCTGCCTTTAAAAAAGGAGAAGGTGGTGGTATCTAGCCAGACGAAAGTCGAACTTGAAGCAATATAAGTATTAAGTACCTATGTACCCCCTTCTGGGAATCGAACCCGGCACCCCTGCGTCAACAAACACATCCACAAAGGCGGTTGAACCACGTTTCGGCATCTTTGCAGCTACGGTGGTCACATGTGGTTACTGTCCCCCGTGGCAAGTCCAAACAAAGACTAAATCAAATCAAACTAATTATCAAAAACATTCAGAATAAACTTTACCTATGAGAGGGTTTCCCGATATAGGAGCTGTGCATAATGAGCATATCAGATTCAACTGGCAGCGTATACGGCTCGATCTCATCGTCATGATCCTTTTCAGTCTTCCCTTTGTATGGAGCCAAGACAGGAACACCTTTGATATCCTCGCCACCTCTGCAAGCCTGGAATATTTATAATGTTTTTTGAAAAAGAAGATCTGGATGACTCATGCGCCTGCTATTTTTAATGTCTTATCTGTGATTGCAGCGGTTTAAAAAAAATAATTCCGATAAAAATGACGTTCCGAAGTCGACAATAGGTAGATACCCGTTCTTAGGTGTGTCATGCTACGTGTGCTAATACACTAATAATGATAACATAACACAGCAAAATGCTTTTTGTTTTCGTAGTCATATTTGGACCAATATGAGAGTTACAGACGATGTTTTATTTTTGCATGATCACATAATTTGTACTGTATGGTACACACGACAGCACGTCAGGTTATACAGCTAAACTGCCAAAACAGCTTTTATTACGTAGGTCATAAATGCGGTTTCAAGGTCACCATGTATAGTCTGAAGGTGCCGTCGTCTGTACATACTTAATATTGGGGCTTGATATTTTACAGTTCCGTGCCTAGGGATCGTAGACCTTAGTACTTAATATGAATTTCTGCATGCGTTCTTGAAATATGGGTCTTGATTTCGGAACCGAACCCGGGGCCTCTAGGACCGACGACTCGGTGTTTATCTATAACTACAATGCGAACGAACCTCGCGGCTGGAGGGCGCTACCTACATAATAGTGGAAAGTTGATAATGTCATTACCTGAATAATAAGCATCTTGGGCTTGGTGGCTAAAGTAGGCCTTCTGTCAATTTTGAAATGATTGATGATTTTCAGCTCACTGAATGGTTGGTCCTTAGCCCTGATGAGACCATGGCTGCAACCATGCGTCAACACCGCGACAGCCACACACCCGTAATCGGTGAAATCCTGGCCGCCAACTGGATTCAAAAAGGTGGTTATTAAATTACGTAAACCTCTCTGATTTTATCTATACACCTATCTATCGTTTTGGTTGCTTGCCAGCACCTTTGCCATCAGCTGATTTTGTTTAAAAAACAGAGCTATTACACGGCATATAGCGCCATCTCACTTACATTATTACTTTGAAAATGTTTGAACAGCTATTGGTTGTCTGCGATTAGGTTCACCACTAGCGCAAAATGCTTATTGTGTTTACCAGTTCACGGTAATTTCCCCTATTAGGGTTCCACTAGTTTTCAAGAAATAACACTTACATTCCGATCCGTCCAGTGTCTCCAATATTTCATCCTTCGTCAAATCATTTTTCACAATAACTTCGAAACCAAATCCGGAAAAAGTTTTATTAAGATCTTCTACGTCCTTTTCTGTTCCTAATCTTTGTTTAAAACCATTAATATTTTCCTGATTAAATATAAGCAATAGGTGTTTCTCAAATTTTTCTAGTTCATACGTCGTAGAAGTTCTTGGCAAAGCTTTAGTATTTATTTTTGACAATGCATTTACACTTTCATTAATCATCTCCACTTCAGCCTTTAGCAAATTGTCTTTTGGTTCTTCTAATGGAGTTAACGGCACTTCTATTTCGGGTGGTGCTTTCATTTGACCATCCACAATAATATTAAATGCTTCAGTCTGACAGGTTTCATTCGACACGCCATCAATATCATCTTCCAATCTAACGGCATGAACCACACTAGGATTAGTGTAATTTTCTTGATCCGTACTAAAATCTTCACGGTTTGAGTTCGCTACAGTATCCTGAGGTTCATTTTTGTTTTTATCACTGTTGCTACTAGTGGGATTTGCTTTTCTTTTAGGCCTCCGTTTCCTAGTAACATATTCAGAGTCGTTTTTTGCTGACCGATAAAGGTTCGCTGGTGTTTCTCCTGTACTTGGTCCATCATCCATTTGATTTAATTACAATAAAGAAACTTATTTATTTGCAAACGCGTTGTCGTGTTCACTGATAGTAGCAGAATGCTTATCAGTAACTTCTGTTGCATTTTATCTAATCGATTTGATAGGTAATCCGTTTGAAAACTTAATATTTTTATAAAACGGTAAATACCAATATTCTAAAAAAGTAAATTATAATAACTCGTAACTAATGATAGGCATTTACACAGTTCTCCTCTCATTAGCTTACGCGTTTAATACCTGTTATTTTTAATTGGGTAGGTACATACTTTAATATTGAAAAAACACACAACATTTGGATATGTAGGTAATATACCTACATGCATTGTTAACAGTGCTTTATCATTTTAGGGAAATGACTCAAGGCAGGACTAACAAAGAAGTAGGTAGTTAGGTACCTCGATTTATAAATAGGTGTCACATCACATACTTATCTGTGAGAAAACTTATAGGTAGGTACTGAATTTCCTGATACGTTAATAGCCAAGTTTTGAGATTATATTGAGATCATTGACAGTGATAATAAATTCATCTTAGTTAACGTTGCGAAACATGTTGTGGAACATGTCCCTCAACAACTACCTACCTAGGTAAGTAGATAAAATGTCCCGGGGGACATAGTCTTTGGCGGGACACTTGAATGTCGTGCGTGCAGGTTATATCGGGAAATACTTACCTACCCTACCTATTTATTTTGTCCCTTAACTAATGTGTTTGAGGCTAAAATGCTGTTTAAGATTTCTTAAGGCGGATGATCTTTTTAGGGTTCCGCACCGTAAAAACGGGACCCTATTACCACAGTTTACTAAGACTCCGCTGTCCGTCTGCCTGTCTGTCACCAAGGGGCCATCCATAAATTACGTTACACATTAAGGGGGAGGGAGGGGGTCGACAAAGTGTGACATTCGGTGACAAGGGGGTGGGGGGGGTCCTAAATTTCGTGTCATCACATTTCAAAATCATTTAAATAGAAATAAAACAAATTTCTGAACTGCTGTTTAAATTAAATAATTATTTCTAGATGTAAAAGTGTGAAATATGTGACGTCACACTAGGGTGGGGGGGACTCACAAATGTGACCAGTGGGCTCATTATGTAATTTTGTTGCAATCAACTCTGACAGAAATCGCAGTTACATTGCTGCTTTAGTTAGAACTAATGTAACAACTATCTTACTTATAGCAGCAATGCAACTGCAATTTCAATCGGGAATTGTTAGCAACAGCCTTACGTAATCAACTAGCAGCTGTGACAAGGACGGGGGAGGGGGTACAAAGTCATGAAATTCGTGTGACGTAATTATGGATGGCATGGCCCCCAAGCTGTGTATCATGATCATGAACCCTGATAGCTAGACAGTTGACAGATGGTGTATTTCTGTTGCCGCTATAACAACAAATACTAAAAACAGAAAAAAATAAATATTTAAGGGGGGCTCCCATACAACAAACGTGATTTTTGTGCCGTTTTTTTTCTCCATATTAATAACGACAACTGGTAGACAGTTGACAATTTTCACAGATGATGTATTTCTGTCGCTGCTATAACAACAAATACTAAAAAACCGGCCAAGTGCGAGTCGGACTCGCGCACGAAGGGTTCCGTACCAAAAAATCACGTTTGTTGTATGGGAGCCCCCTTAAATATTTATTTTATTCTGTTTTTAGTATTTGCTATTATAGCGGCAACAGAAATACGTCATCTGTGAAAATTTCAACTGTCTACCTGTTGTCGTTATTGATATAAAGCAAAAACCGGACAAGTGCGAGTCGTGCTCGCCCACCGAGGGTTCCGTACAGAGCTACATCTATACATAAAATAAAGCTATAGAAAACTTGTGTCGGTACAAAGGAAATATTTTGAAAAAAAGTGGTTGGTAGTTATTAGTTTTTTATATGAAAACTGTACTACGGAGAGTTCAAGCTTTATCCCAGGTTCTACCTACCGGAATTATGTGAAAAATTGCTTAGTTTATAAGTTGGATTCCAAGCTACCAAACTGTAAAAAAATACCATCAAAATCCGTTCAGCAGACTGCTATATATAGATAACCATTTGAAATCCTTTGTCGCCACGTAGAAAATAACCCTTCCAGGGATTACGACAAAGAATTGACCACGGGCGAAGTTTGAAATGGAATAGTACATTACTGCAGCGGCACTCAAGACAGGCATTGAAGAACATACGTTAGTCCATCAATGCCTAGTTGCGGCCAAGGCTTGTGTAGTACTTTTAAACTTTTAACTTTTTAGTTTTAAAAGTTTTAAGCTTTTTATTTTAATTTTAAATTACTTACAGTAATTGAAAAAAGAAAATGGAAAGTGGAATGTGCACATAAAGGCCTTTCATTTGATACACATATTGAAAAAAAAATCCGGTTTTTTTCATTTATTTCCAGTTTTTCATTTTTTTTTCCAGTTTTTTGGAAAGTGCTCATCAAGGCCTTTCATTTGATACCCATATTGCAAAAAAAAAATTTTTTTTTTTTCAGTTTTTTTGGAATGTGTTCATTAAGGCCTTTCATTTGATACCCATATTGCAAAAAAAATTACCTTTCTTTTTTTTTTTTTTTAGTTTTTTGGAATATGCTCCTTGATGAGCATATTCCAAAATTTTTTCGTTTTAATTTTTTTTTTCAATTTTTTGGAATGTGCTCATCAAGGCTTTTCACGTGATACCAGTATACCGAATATTAAAAAAAAAATTTGGAATGTGCTCGCTCATCAAGGCGACATTTGATACCTATATTTGTGTTTCATTGAAAAGTTCGCTCCATTTCTGAATTACACGTGTGGAATGAGTTTTAATAGAAACATTGCTGGACAGACGCCGGCAATTTTGTATGAAAATCCATTATGACACGTTAGTAATGGATTCTCATACAAATATTGACGGCGCGGTTTAGGTCTGTCCGTAAACTCTGATTTAGAACGAAGAAGGTTGTCAAAATAATGTTCGAATTTCCAAGCATTTTTGAGAAAAAATAAAATAATTACAAACCCACCGCACCTGTATAAAATACAAGTACTGTTGATTGTCAACAGATGGCGCTGTATATCGATAGTACACTGTATAATGTTCTGTGAAATGGTTTTATCTATCGCAATGTTATTAGAGAAAATGGGTGTATTCCAACAGGACCCTTTGGTTGTGTGAAGCCGAGACTTTTATTGTAGTGGTGGCTACCTCGGCTGACCTTACCGAGTAAACTGTCTTGATTATACTTGGTGCCAAATGCTCCAAGCAACATTGGAATGCGATGCACCCGCATTTTAATGTAAACTGAAACAATCTACCACTGAACTATTCAACACTTGACACTGGCAAAAATTACTTCCAAGAAGAAAGTAGATTGCCAAAACAAAAATAAGAAGAACAAGACCCCCCTGTCATACAGCGTGACACACCGCCATGTTGCGAAAATATTTAGAGCCAAATTTATTACTTTTTAATTTTATTTTTAAAAGTAATTAACTATAACAATATTTGAAAGGATCTGAATAATTAATAATAATAAATATTGATATTTTTAAAAGAATTAGTGGCGCGATTAATCCAAAAGTAATTAGAAGTTAAACTATGACCGCGCAATGCCGCGCATACCGTTGTTTCACCAAGATGATTAATAATTACGTATTTTAATGACCATATTTTATTATGATTTAATTACAAATATACAGTTTTCAGATTTATTCCTGTAAGTGTAGTATAAGACGCTATTACCTGCCAAATTTCATAGTTCTAGGTCAACGGGAAGTACCCTATGAATTTTGATTCCTTTGAGAGTATCGAAAATGCGTTTTTTGCGCCCTAAACGGCAGTATCTTTTTTTTACGTTAATTTAGAAGTTTGATTTTTTTACAGCTTCAAGGGCCCGTAGACCTTAGTATATGGTTTAAATTTCAATTCGATACCTCCACGCGTTTCCGAGATAAAGGGTCTTGACAGACAGACGGACGGACAGACAGACAGACGGACAACAAAGTGATCCTATAAGGGTTCCGTTTTTTCCTTTTGAGGTACGGAACCCTAAAAAACGGCAATAAAATCACGTTAGTTGTATGTGGGAGCCCCCCTTAAATATTTATTTTATTCTGTTTTTAGTATTTGTTGTTATAGCGGCAACAGAAATACATCATCTCTGAAAATATCAACTTTCTAGCTATCACGGTTCATGAGATACAGCCTGGTGACAGACAGACAGACAGACAGACGGACAGCGGAGTCTTAGTAATAGGGTCCCGTTTTTACCCTTTGGGTACGGAACCCTAAAAACAGAATAAAATGAATATTTAAGGGGGCTCTCATACAACAAACCTGTTTTTTTTCCCGTTTTTTGGTACGGAACCCTTCGTGCGCGAGATCCGTGATCCCACCCCTCAAGATCTGTGCCGAGCCCTGTACCTACTACCTTAGATAGTTTACCTTATGGCAAGTAAGCAGTATTGCAGTCAAATTACCTCATTTTCCTCGATTAGAGGAAAACATGTTTTATTTTGATACGTATCGTTTATTAGGTAAGCTAGTGATGAATCAACAAATAAGTTGGTAGATAATTCTAAAGCTGATACACCTTTGCGTTTATCCACATAATAAGTAACAAATGTTATCATAATTATTATCAAGGGTATCTATTGTAATGTACTTACCTACTTATTTTATGATAATAAATCGCTTTTATTGTATAAAACACGCTAAACGTCACCACCTGGAGCCCTAGCAAGACCACCGAAAAATATTATGATAATAGGATATAGCGTTTATCAACCTAAGTCATCAACACAACACTCAACTGTCAAAAGACAATTAGTGCTAGTTCTACGAGCTCAAAATTAATGGAAAACCGCAAATCGATGTACAGCATAGCCGTTTGGTACACGTATACTTGAGGTCAAAACAAAATTTTGGACACGCAGTTCTTAAAAATTCTTCCCTTAGGAGAGGAGTTATGGCGTCATCTTTTTGCATGGAGAAACATTTTTTTTGTTCTAAAACCTATCGTCTATGGTATCGAATGAAAGGGCTTGCTGAGCCGGTTCTAAAAATATATCACATTATTACATTTTAGCCACTTGCTTTAAATAAAACCAAAAAATCTGAGGTCATAACAAAATTCTGGACCCGCAGTTCTTAAAAATTCTTCCCTTAGGAGAGGAGTAATGGTGTCATCATTTTTTCCCATACAAAAAAATAGATGACACCATAACTCCTCTCCTAAGGGAAGAATTTTTAGAAGGAACCAACCCGGGAGGATTTTAACAAATCGGGGGGGGGGGGGAGATCGGCTTACGTGACTCACTCGCGACGAACTGCCCCCTGATTTTGTAACATTGTTACATTGCTGGTTAGTAAGTATGTGACAACTATCTTAGTATCTGGGACCTATTATCGTCACTGCACACGGGGACAGACTTCTATGAAAATATGTCGATGGGAATGACGGCGTTCAAAACACCTTTTTATTTACCGTGGAGTGGGAGAAGGAGCATCGCAGAGCGAAGGCAGCAGTTACTTTTAGAAAAAACCGGAGATATTATTGTGACCCGGGAGCTCGGGAGGTTAACCATTATTACCGGAGACTCCCGTGATTTCCGGGAGGGTTGGCAACCCTAGGTTGGCCCCATAGTAAAAGTTGATCATTTGAGTGGTCTGAAATCCCCTTTTCATTTTTAGATATACTTAAAAATTAACGGTGTAGAGTGGTGGCCGGATAATTAGAAACACCAGTCGATTTTCATACAAACGAGGTAACTTTGAAGCCTTGGTTCTCCGCCAGGGATTGATCTAACTGTGATCTGATGATGGCCATCCAGGGAGTGAATGGGGGAGATCCAGATCGCTATACACACCCAACTGATCTGATCAGCATTCTAAGAGCTATTTGGATATTTTAAAAAACGTGATAGGCTGCGCAGTCTGCACACTAGTGCCGCCATTAGCAAAAAAAATCATAGTGCTTAAATAAAGACAAATTTGTAAATTATCTCTTTGGAGTGCACTCCGAACAAGCTTTGTGGTACATTTTATCACTTAAGCAATATTTTCTAGGCTGTCGTTTAGTTTAATTGACTTTTATTGTTAAAAGTGGCCACTTTTCGCAATTAAAGTCCATATAGTCCGAGCGAGGCTCAGAACAAATGAGGGTGAAGCGTGTTTTCGCGTCCGCATAAGATTTTTTTTTATTTTCATGATATTTCGACACTACTGAACAAGATTAGAAAGGGTGTCGCGCTGACACCCTTGAGCGTTTCGTAAAAAACGCATAATTATGCCAAGAAGCTACCGCCATTAGATAGACCTCTAATTTAAAGATTTTATGAACCCTATTTAGAAGTGTGGGGTGTCTAATGAAAGGGAATTAAGTGTTCTATAATGTTATAATACACAACATCGGCTGAGTAGTATAGTTCCGAAAATATTTTAAATTTTATGAAAATTCAATCTATAGAAACATGTTTTTTTTTGTTTTAAGTTACCGTAATTCTTAAGCTAGTGCTTTATTTTGCAAACAAAAAATATGTTGACAAAGCCAATTTAAAGGCAATTTAAAAAAATGAAACTTTCAAGTAGCTTTACAAACAATAAATAGCGAAAAGAAAATATGAAACGTCGCGCGCCGTCAATTTCTATTATAGGTAGAATAAAAAATGTTTTTAGTAATAACAATATGGGCCACAAATAATAGCTTTTCAATAGCCAATTCCAAACGAACTCAACTTATGTTCATATTATATTGTGCTATATAGGTATCTACATCCCTTAGATTATTTATATGTCAAGATAGACAGTCGAAGCTACGACAGCGTCGAAAAAAATATCACCCAACAGTTGGGTGACCAAAACACGCACACATTGTCAGTAGTGTGAGCCGGCCATAGTTTTTATTACAATACTCTTTGGACGCGATGATGCTAAAAATGCACACCACCTTAAAAAAGTTGGCCTGTTTTGTTTAATACGTCAAAAGCCTAAGACTCTATCTAGACAAATAAATAATCTAAGCTACATCCATATTTCCAATTTCCATGGTCGAGGAAAGCAAGGAACGTGTGAAAAAACTGCATAGTGGCAATTTAGACTGAAATTGTGTTTTGCTTTTGCCCATCATTAGGATTGATTTATCGAATACAATAGTCTATTTGCGTCTAAGGTTGTCATTTTTCATTTTTCCATACAAATAAAAAGCAAAATTTCTCAGCCATGTGGTTGGTTCAGGGTTTATAATAAATTTCAGGGGTTGCGTTGTACCCTTTCTACTATATTCGGCTTTTAAGGCTACTAGCGTCCGCCCGCAACTCGCGACTTCGTGGTGGATATCTCTATCCCTCGGGTTTAAAACTTCTTTCAGATTAAGGTACCCTTCTCTGTACCCCTGACAACGTGTGTGCAAAACATGATAATCGGTTGAGTAGTTAAGACATGAAGGCATAACAGCCTGTACCTACATATACAAGTTATGGAAAGTTGTCCATTACAGATCAAATGAAAAACACGACAAGATAACATTTAAGGCGTGCTCAAATCGGACCGGTATCCTGTACCAGTAGCGGTAACGATATCCCGATGGGTATGCGGTAACGCGCTGTTCAAAGGTGTTTCGCAACAGCTGCGGTAAGGCCATACAAAATACCGGTTGGGATATCAGTCGGGTATCCGTGTACCGTTACCGACGGCGGTAGCGGATACCGCTCCGGTTTGAGTAGGCCTTTACATTGAGTGACTCATTCGATGATATCTAAAGCATAAATTATATCATCTTCGTTTGATGCTGTTATTGTTTTTTCATGTCGACATTTCTACTCAACACGGCATGAACAAAATATGGTGCATTGCATGGTAGTTTAGCTCTATTGCAACGGCATTTAGACGTTAAACATGGAGCGTATTTATCAGAGAAACAGTGGCAGTGAATTATATCTAGCACCTCTTGAGTTGAGGTGCAAGCCAAAGAACTGGAACTATTGACTTTGATCGATCATCAGCGTTCCACCCGTAGGTATACCGTGGGATCATAAGCTCTCCGAACATACAATTATTCGAAAGCTTTCGTTACTTGTAGCACTTCAATAACAGGCGGCTATAAAAGTAATAGCCGCAGTATTAATTAGGTATATTTTTGTTACAGTTTCAAAGAGTGAATCCGTTCTTTCGAGTGCCTGAAGATATTTTCTAGCAGTAAGTGCCTTGATTGCCTTTACCTTCCCGATGCAGAACCATTGGGCCACTGTAATAAAACGTGTCAAAGCGTGTGCGCCCGGAAAAGTGACAATAATTTCATTATATTGAATTGGTTTGTATTGCAAAATAAATAATTTTGTTTTGCGCCTTATTTGAAGTGGGTTAATTATGGACCTTGACCATGGAAACATGGAAGTAGAATGTAGGTACCTATATTTCTATAAAGTGACAGTAATTAAGGTGGATATGAACATAAGTAGAGTTTTTTTGGGATTGGCTATTTATTAGCTTTCATTTGAGGCCCATATTATTATAACTTAAAAAAATTGTTTTATTCTACCTATTAAGAAAATTAACGGCACGTGACGTTTAACATTTTTTTTCGCTATTTATTGTTTGTAAAGCTACTTGAAAGTTACAGTTTTTAAAATTGCCTTTAAATGGGCTTTGTCAACATATTTTTTGTTTGCAAAATAAAGCACTAGCTTAAGAATTACGGTAACTTAAAACAAAAAATGGAGAGTTTCTATACATTGAATTTTCATAAAATTTAAAATATTTTCGGAACTGTTCTACTCAGCCGATGTTGTGTATTAACACTTAATTCCCTTTCATTAGACTCCCCACACTTGTATATAGGGTTCATAAAATCTATAAATTAGAGGTTTATCTAATGGCGGTAGCTTCTTGGCATAATTATGCGTTTTTTACGAAACGCTCAAGGGTGTCAGCGCGACACCCTTTCTTATCTTGTTCAGTAGTGTCGAAATATTATAAAAATAAAAATAAATCTTATGCGGACGCGAAAACACGGTTCCACCCAAAATCTGCAGGACTAATATAACTAAACAACAGGCTAGAAAATACTGCTTGAATGATAAAAAGTACCGCAAAGCTTGTTCGGAGTGCACTCCAGAGAGATAATTCATAATTTCTTTTTTATTTAAGCACTATGATTTTATTTCCAATGGTGGCGCTAGTGTGCAGACTGCATGCTCTTAAAATGTATGGAAATCCTGAAACTGAGAACTGTGATCCTTGCAGGTTTGTCGGTCATGCTAGGGCTGGCCAGTGGCCATGTCACAGGAAACTACCTTTTTTTAGTTCCATTCCATTCCATGATGATGACGAGAAAGAATAGAAGAGAAGGACGCACTGCGCCCGCCGCCGACCTTAAATAAACTTGATCTTTGGATAAGGGTAGGGAGAGATGATGATGATGATCACCATCACGACAGCAGCGCTGAAGTTGTTTTTATTATTGTTGTCTAGGCATAAGGCTTATAATAACTTCTAGAATCCCTAGTAGCATTTTGTGATGGCATCCATTGGCCAACAGTTGGGAATCCGTTGGAATATAGTTAGTTGGGTTGCCTACATAAAACTAACATTGGCCCAATGCAGTCAAATATTATCATTTCGTCCAACCATTTACCAACGTTGGGCCAATGCTACTACTACTACCGTTAGTAAAAAACTGTTGGCATTTCTGCAGTGTATTTATAGTAGGCCCTATTAGTTATCAACTAACTTTGGCCCAATGCAGTAAAATATTATCATTACGTCCAACCATTTACCAACGTTGGGTCAATGCTACTACTGCCTACCGTTAGTAAAAGACTGTTGGCATTTCTGCAGTGTATTTATCGTTGGCCCTATTGGATATCAACTAATACTCACCCAATGCAGTAAAATATTATCATGACACCCAAGCTATTACCAACGTTGGACCAATGCTACTACTACTACCGTTAGTAAAAAACTGTTGGCATTTCTGCAGTGTATTTATAGTAGGCCCTATTAGTTATCAACTAACTTTGGCCCAATGCAGTAAAATATTATCATTACGTCCAACCATTTACCAACGTTGGGTCAATGCTACTACTGCCTACCGTTAGTAAAAGACTGTTGGCATTTCTGCAGAGTATTTATCGTTGGCCTTATTGGATATCAACTAATACTCACCCAATGCAGTAAAATATTATCATGACACCCAAGCTATTACCAACGTTGGACCAATGCTACTACTACTACCGTTAGTAAAAAACTGTTGGCATTTCTGCAGTGTATTTATAGTAGGCCCTATTAGTTATCAACTAACTTTGGCCCAATGCAGTAAAATATTATCATTACGTCCAACCATTTACCAACGTTGGGTCAATGCTACTACTGCCTACCGTTAGTAAAAGACTGTTGGCATTTCTGCAGTGTATTTATCGTTGGCCTTATTGGATATCAACTAATATTCACCCAATGCAGTAAAATATTATCATGACACCCAAGCTATTACCAACGTTGGACCAATGCTACTACTACTACCGTTAGTAAAAAACTGTTGGCATTTCTGCAGTGTATTTATAGTAGGCCCTATTAGTTATCAACTAACTTTGGCCCATTGCAGTAAAATATTATCATTACGTCCAACCATTTACCAACGTTGGGTCAATGCTACTACTGCCTACCGTTAGTAAAAGACTGTTGGCATTTCTGCAGTGTATTTATCGTTGGCCTTATTGGATATCAACTAATATTCACCCAATGCAGTAAAATATTATCAGGACACCCAAGCTATTACCAACGTTGGGCCAATGCTACTACTACTACCGTTAGTAAAAAACTGTTGGCATTTCTGCAGTGTATTTATAGTAGGCCCTATTAGTTATCAACTAACTTTGGCCCAATGCAGTAAAATATTATCATTACGTCCAACCATTTACCAACGTTGGGTCATTGCTACTACTGCCTACCGTTAGTAAAAGACTGTTGGCATTTCTGCAGTGTATTTATCGTTGGCCTTATTGGATATCATTTAATATTCACCCAATGCAGTAAAATATTATCAGGACACCCAAGCTATTACCAACGTTGGGCCAATGCTACTACTACTACCGTTAGTAAAAAACTGCTGGCATTTCTGCAGTGTATTTATAGTAGGCCCTATTAGTTATTAACTAACTTTGGCCCAATGCAGTAAAACATTATCATTACGTATAACCATTTACCAACGTTGGGTCAATGCTACTACTGCCTACCGTTAGTAAAAAACTGTTGGCATTTCTGCAGTGTATTTATCGTTGGCCTTATTGGATATCAACTAATATTCACCCAATGCAGTAAAATATTATCATTACACCCAAGCTATTACCAACGTTGGGCCACTTCAACCGTTTAGACGATTGAGAATTTTAGATCATGATTTACTTATTATGAAAACTGACAGCTACTTTATAATTAGACAATACCACATTGTCACCAATGCAATACAAATCGCAGATACAAGGCCTCGGCACGGATCTTGAGCGGTGAAATTTTATGCGCAGACAGAAGTCATTTTTAGCTCTCGTTAGCGGGGTACGTGGATAGAGACGTACGTGCCGTGCCGCGCAGCAGCAGTGTGTAGCCAAAGAGTACCTACTTGTATTAATCAAAATCTACCACTAAGCGATCGTTCGCATGAGTGACTTTATTTTTACCGCCGACAACGTTCCACGGGAAAAGGTATCTTATGTCTAGGCCATTAGGCAATTTTTCCCGTGGAACATCGTCATCGTCCATGCAAACACACAGCTGAGAAGTTATGTGACATTCCACGGGAAAAGTTACCTTCTGGCCTGGCCGTAAGGTAACAATATTATGATTACGTCCAACCATTTACCAACGTTGGGTCAATGCTACTACTGCCTACCGTTAGTAAAAAACTGTTGGCATTTCTGCAGTGTATTTATCGTTGGCCTTATTGGATATCAACTAATATTCACCCAATGCAGTAAAATATTATCATTACACCCAAGCTATTACCAACGTTGGGCCACTGCAACCGTTTAGACGACTAAGAATTTTAGATCATGATTTACTTATTATAAAAACTGACAGCTTCTTTATAATTAGACAATACCACATTGTCACCAATGCAATACAAATCGCAGATACAAGGCCTCGGCACGGATCTTGAGCGGTGAAATTTTATGCGCAGACAGAAGTCATTTTTAGCTCTCGTTAGCGGGGTACGTGGATAGAGACGTACGTGCCGTGCCGCGCAGCAGCAGTGTGTAGCCAAAGAGTACCTACATGTACTAACCAAAATTTGTCACTAAGCGATCGTTCGCATTAGTGACTTTATTTTTACCGCCGACAACGTTCCACGGGAAAAGGTATCTTATGTCTAGGCCATAAGGTAACTTTTCCCGTGGAACATCGTCATCGGGGACGTTCCACGGGAAAAGTTACCTCATGGCCTGCTAGTAATATAATTATTATTTTTATATGAACATTATTATTATTTAAGGTGTTTGTGATTTTGTGGAGACAAAATAATGTGAAGTAGACATGTACAATCGCCCACAATAGTCACATTCTATACTTATTATTACTTATCAATTTTTATTATATTTGGAAGTTACGTAACCATTACAATAATGTACAAATAACCTCATAAATAAAATTTAGGTAATTGACCGAGCAAGCGCGAAGTGTTTCTGCTTGTGGAGCATGTCTATCTTATCTGCTTCAGCAGGCCATGCGCACTCCGCCTTTTAAGTAGGTACTAAACTACTAAGCCAATAACCGCGGACCAATTTCAGAGGGCTGCCCTGCCGCCCGTTTGCAACATTAGTTTAATTTCAATACACACTCGCGCACCGCGTTCGCGTATAACTGTCACGTCGTTCATTCACACATTTATAATATTTGACGAAAATGAAGCATATTGCATGAATTGCATCGCAATGGGCTGCTTAATAGTTATAAAAAAACGGCCAAGTGCGTGTCGGGCGACGCGCAGTAGGGTTTGTAGTTAACTTTTATACCATATCATAATGAACCTTTTTGTTAGCGGTGTAAAGCAAATTTTGTTTTTTATTTTTAGAGATTTCATCCCTTAAAAACACTCATAAAAGTAGTTGCGTTCGCGACTGGTACAATCCCCTCCCTCCCGCTCAGGATCCGTGCCGGCCGAGCCGAGCCGAGGCCGAGGGAGGCCCGGCGGCGTATTGCCATACTGTATATCAGTACAGACACCTATAGTGTGTACTCGATCACTTTGTGCTCATTAAAATAACTATAAAATAAATACTGTGATCTATCAGTATTTAATCAGGGGCCTATTTCAAACCACAACCCTAAATTCCATGGGTCAAATTCTAAAGTTTAGATAAAACTCAGTTTTTGGTACTATTTCAACACGAAAATAACAGCGCAATGTTGAAATTATTAAAAATCCAAGATGGCGGCCAACTTTTTTGTTTGGGGGCCGATTTCTCACTCTGCAGAAATACATAGTTATTGAATACACGCATTTGAAATTTCATTAAAGCTTACCACAGTACACATTTCCACGGAGTGGGAGCGCCACTGGAGGGTAGATTATTCCACCACCTTACCCCCTAACCCCCATAATCATTAATTCGTGCAAAACTAACAAATTTTTATACTGATCAAAATAAGACAGGGTAAATTAAGAATATGATTAGGGTGATGAAAGAAACTTCCCCTATCCAACTCCTCCCCAGCGGAAGTTCATAGTTTCCGAGATAATCACGATGGAAGTTGTTAGTTGAAATTTCAAATGCATATATCTCTGTAACTATGTACTTTCGCGGAGTAGTAGGGCCACTGGAGGGTAGCTTATCCCCCTACTTTAGCCGCCTACCTCCCATAATCACTAATTCATGCAAAAATAAAATATATTTTTTACTGATCTAAATAAGACGGTAAACTTTAGAATATTAGCCATGGAATTTGGGGTTATGGTTTGGGGAGAGGAAGGGGGATGATGGAGACCACTTGTGTTCATTTCCACCCCGCGGAGGCTCATAGTTTCAGATATATTTATCCGACAAGAAAACTTTTTGTTTAACCGAGTTATACCGAAATCAACCCAAAACAAAGTTGCTCGCCTTCTCGACTTTTTGTCATTTTTAACATAACATTGCCGCTTCTTTTAGATTTGTTTTTAGCAGGGCAGTCGTGTTTTTAATATTTTTTTAAATTTATTTATTTTTATTTCACACATTTTAGTGACAAATTATATATTTTTGGAATGTGCTCATTAAGGCCTTTCATTTGATGTCCATATTGTAATAATTGAAGATTTTTTTTTTCACATTTGGAAATGACGTCATACAGTCGCCATATTAACTTTTTTTTTTAAAATATAACTAGTGTCACTTGGAATGATATAAGGATTCTAACAATACCCCATACATCCAAATCCGTTGAGCCATTTGGAAGTTCGATCGTGGAATAAAGAAACTCACATACCCAAAAATATACATGAACCCTGAACACATATACACTCTTTTTGCTTTGGGCAGTCGTGTAAAAATTTCAACTGTCTACCTGTTGACGTTATTAATATTGAGCAAAAAACCGCAATAAATTCACGTTTGCTGTATGGGAGCCCCCCTTAAATATTTATTTTATTCTGTTTTTAGTATTTGTTGTTATAGCTGCAACAGAAATACATAATATGTAAAAATGACAACTGTCTAGCTATCACGGATCATGAGATACAGCCTGGTGACAGACAGACAGACAGCGGAGTCTTAGTAATAGGGTCCCGTTTTTACCCTTTGGATACGAAACCATAAAAACCGAGTTTTATTGAAATTGGCCCCCAAACAAAAGAGTTAGCCGCCATCTTGGATTTTTTTGTATTTTCAACATTGAGTTGTTATTTTCGTGTCATAATAATACCAAAAACCGTGTTTCATCTAAATCGGCCCTCAAACAAAAAAGCTGGCCGCCGTCTTGGATTTTTTTATATTTTCAACATTGCATTGTTATTTTCGTGTCATAATAATACCAAAAACTGAGTTTCATCTAAATCGGGCCTCAAATGAAAAAGTTGGCCGCCATCTTGCATTTTAAGTTTTTAACATTGCGTTGTTATTCTCGTGTCAAAATAATACTAAAAACCGAGTTTCATTGAAATCGGCCCCCAAACAAAAAAGTTAGCCGCCATCTTGAATTTTTTTGTATTTTCAACATTGAGTTGTTATTTTCGTGTCATAATAATACCAAAAACCGTGTTTCATCTAAATAGGCCCTCAAACAAAAAAGTTGGCCGCCATCTTGGATTTTTTTATATTTTCAACATTGCATTGTTATTTTCGTGTCATAATAATACCAAAAACCGAGTTTCATTTAAATCGGCCTTCAAATGAAAAAGTTGGTCACCATCTTGGATTTTTTAAGGTTTTCAACATTGCGCCCCCCTTAAATAATTTATAATTAATATGAAATGACATTATGTAATTTAATCCTTTATAACATTAATATTTTCTGTTTATGTTTGCATGCTACTTAAGTTGGCTAAATAGGTTAAGCTTCTGATTCACCTACTTTTAAGATCTCCATTTGTACCCTATTTAAAGCAAACAAAGATATTTGTATTTGTATTGCGTTGTTATTTTCGTGTTAAAATAGTACCAAAAACCGAATTTTATCTAAATCGGCCCTCAGACAATAAAGTTGGCCGCCATCTTGGATTTTTTAATATTTCAACATTGCGTTGTTATTTTCGTGACATAATAGTACCACAAACCGAGTTTTATTGAAATTGGCCCCCAAACAAAAAAGTTGACCGCCATCTTGGATTTTTTAATATTTGTAACATAGCTTTACTGTTTTCTTGTCAAATAATTACCAAATACCGAGTTTCATCGAAATCGGACCACAAACAAAAAAGTTGACCGCCATATAGCTTTTGTTATAAAATACTTTCATTCTATAGCGGCCTTACCAATTTTTTTTTGTTTTCATTGATTATTTTGGAGTAAAATTTCACATGGTAGGCAACACAAATTTTCTAAAAAAATAATTGAAGGTTGATATCGCGGTCTTTGTCTAATTTTGTTGTGGTCTTTGTCTAATCTTGGTGACGGTATTGTTTTTGGGACGTGTGTGAGTGAGTCAGATATATTTTTACTCAAAAATGTTTGGTGGTTTAAAGCTTCATCCTACACGGTTAAAAAGTTACACGCTTTTTGTGGCGCGTGGTAGTGAGGTTTGCTTCTCTTGTATATTTTATCTCGATGACGTACTTGGTATGATTACTGTCAGACGAAACCAGTGGGATGGGTTGAGTTGATGGGCCAGAGACAGAATCTTGAATGAATTTTTGCCACTATTTAAATTGACACTGGAATAGAAGTCTAAAGTTGGAAAAATCCTTTTCAAAAAACATTAATGTTTACAGTATCTTCCGCTCGTACCTTGAGGACATTTACAATATGCAGTATCTATAAACACTGTTTATAAAATTTCAGACTCGCTTTCGGATTGATGTTTATATTCATTTGAAATTAGACTCTAATACTTTATAAAGCATAATGCATTTCAATAAAAGCGAGAGGGCATGTCTGCACTCCATGTCTGCACTCACATGTATTTTGCTCATACTGAAGCATGCCACATTCTACATACTATAGCAGCTTAAATTGTCTGTACTCGTATGTTTTTCGCTCTTACAGACTAGAGCAAAGTGTATTTTATTTCAGACTCTGTACTGACATGCATTATGCTCTCCAGCTACAAGAGCATATTGCGTGCGATTTCAGAGCAACTCCTGTCTGAAGTAGTACACAGTACAGGGGGGTATTACGATCTCTTAAAACTTGCCAGGTTTATGAATTGCTAATAGTTACATCTCTTTCTCGCTGTATAGCAATTAAAAGAGATAGATTGATAGCCAGTCAGAAAACTGCCAGGAAATAAGAGATCATAATACGGCCCCAGGGGGGTATTACAATCTCTTAAAACTTGCCAGGTTTATGAATTGCTATAGTTACATCTCTTTCTCGCTGTATAGCAATTAAAAGAGATAGATTGATAGCCAGTCAGAAAACTGCCAGGAAATAAGAGATCATAATACGGCCCCAGTATGGCAATACGCGGCCCGGCGAGGTGAGCGAGACGGTGACGGACGAACGGAAACGGAACGACGGTCGACGGCAGCGGCGGGCAGCGGCCATTTTTGTAGTGGACTCGCGCGCGCTCGCTCGCGCCGCGTCGCAGGCGACATTTTCTGTTTTCAAAAATGTTTAAAGTTGTAGAATTTGAAGGTGCCAGTCTTGGCATTATTCGCCAAGAATGGCTCACGCCTAGAAAGAGGCAGTGTCTTTGGCCACCTCACAAATCCAAGGTTCCGGATGATGATTAGCCGGTGCACGCCATCAGACGTATTTTTTATGAAACCGGTGAGTTTTATTTTTTACATCATACTTGCTCGGTAACTAGGATTTACTTATATAGTATGAGGCTGTGTAAGTTGGCATGTGCAACACAGTGCATTGTTTAGATAGAACGTTCCATTTTCAAATCACTTTACAATTCAAGGATGGTGAATGCTTTAACTGTAAAGTTACTTTACAATTCAAGCATTTAAAACTCCTTAGTGAAACAATCTCTTTTCTTTTATTATAAACTGACGAAACTTTTGGCTGAAAAAAAAAACAATGAAAATGGCGGCATTTAATTTAAGTTCAAGCTAGGTATGCAAAATTCTGCAATGCAAAAACAGCTGATTTTTTTTCGTGATTTCGAGGTTGGTCCCATAATGAAAGTTGTTCAGTTTAATGGTCTGATCAACCCCACGAGTTTTCAATGAAATAACCCTTTAACGTTTTATTTTTATTTTTGTTTTAATGTTTTTGTTTTTATTTTTATTACCTCGCATGAATGATGTAAAATAGTATGCTTACCTCGGTTGTAAGTAGCTATTACACCCTCGAACTATATTCGCCCTCGCTCGCTACGCTCGCTCGGGCGTCTAAATATCTCGGGTGCACTCGATCCATTAGCGCCCTTTGCGAGCTGCGCTCGCACGGGCGCCAAATTGGATCTTGTTCTGTAATAGCTCACTTACATCCCTTGTGTAACAAACTACTATTAAATTAAATAGTACCTAATAACAACCTAAAAGCGTATCTCATTATTACAGCACTTGCTTGTGCGTGTCGTGTCGAGTCACTTGTGGTGAAATTATATTACCTATGTATTTTTCTCTTTGATACACTACTTTATGTGACCTTAATTTTGGAACTGACGCGGATGCAGTGTTGCCAGATAAGGAAAATGAGATTACAGTGTTTTGGACGTTAAAATACAGTGTTTACAACAAAAATACAGGGAATTGGTCACAAAAATACAGTGTTTTTTACAGTGCATTAAAAAGACATTTATATCGTTAAATTTTAATTTAATTTATAATAAAAAAACCTTATAAAAAAATTTACACTTATAGCTAATCGCTATCACTATAATTTAGTCCAACGGCTCTCTCTTTGTCATAAATGCTAGAATTAAAAAGTTTAAATATGGCTTCAGCAAGTTCAAAAACGCAGTTGATGCTTTGGCGTGAAATTGCTTGCTTTGCCAACATATTTTGGTTTCAATCATTTCATTCACTTCCCTATAACCTACCCATCCAACAACTGTTAATGCACGGGGAATCCCCAACCAACGCATGGAAATAATCTCTTGACCCTACCGTGGTCGCATGCTAAAAATAAACCAGATTGGTCGCGAGAAGTGTGGACTACACGTGTATGATCATAAATTTTCAAATCCATTCTTATGTTGTGCTCCTATTTATCAAAATATCGTGAACCATTGTGCGCTTTTATAATTCTCAACGGCCCGGCACGGCACCGCCCGGCAGCCGTCCGACGGCACAACAGGGAAGTGAAATGTATGGAATCATATGGAGACGCTTTTATATTTCCTCAACGGCACCGGCAAACCGTGCCGGGCCGGCCAAATCCTACGCTGCCGTCGAACTTTTACGATGTAGTGCGTAGCTACAAGGATTCATATGTGTGAGTGTGAGTCCAGAGCAAAGAATATACAGCGTGTATAAAGGGCACAACCAGTATTTTAGCGTAATATCGTTAATGTGTTGTTGTTGGTATGCCATGTACTTAAGTATGATTGTGGAAACAAACAACATCAAAATCAACAAATAGGTAATATTCCGACAAACAGTTATTTCGATACTGATCGGAAAGATATCTAGGTACTTACAGCGGTGGAAACACCGTTAATAGGGGACTTACCAAAGTTAAATATTGTTACCTATCTCAACAAATAATTACCTAGACATTACTTAAGTAGGTAGTTACCTACTTAATTAAATAATGTGTTGTGTAGATACCTACCTATCTTGGTAAGTAGGTACGTAATGAAAACCAGCTACATATAATATATTCTTTGATTTTTAAAAGATTTATTTATCATTTAAGTAAGTACCTACTACCTAGCTACATTGTAATATAATCATTAAACAACGTGTAACAAAAAGGGGGTATCAACCCGAGAGGAGGTCAATGTACTCGTGAAACTTCTAACAGAAAAAAAATTTTTTTGAATGTCCCTTCCTATATAAAATTTGGCGGCAAATTCAAATTTTCTGAGTCCAAAATTGTATTTTCGATTTGAAATCTTTTTATGTTGAAAGTGTTCAGATTAACGAGTACATTGACTTCCTTTCGAGTTGATATCTCCTTTCTGTGACATGTTGTGTAATCGGTAAACTATTATTTTATGAAATAATTATAAAGATAACAAATATCTAGAGAGAGAAGGTCAACTTTTATTCTTTATATTATTCTAAAGTAAAAAGTAGGTACCACGACACTACTGTACAATGTACAAATAGTAACTTCTTCGCTATGAGTGTTCTGTGTTGAACATACAACGGCCGGCAACGGCAGCAATTATAAAAGCGTCTTTCGGTGTCGCCGCTGCCGTGCCGAGCCGTGCCGTGCCGGGCCGTGCCGTGCCGGGCCGTCGAGAATTATAAAAGCGCACATTGGCTCTGTAGAAATTACAGTGCTTTCGCCACTGTAATTTATTTTATACAGTGTACAGTAGATGACGTAAAATTACAGTAGATCTCCTGTAATTACAGTGCATCTGGCAACACTGCGCGGATGGTCCGCTGGCTAGCCAGCCAGCCAGCCAGAGTCGGTCCGCTGGCCAGCCGGTCAGCAATCGGCACTCGCGTCGAAGCTCGAAGCTCTCTATCGGCGCCTTTGATATCTTTACGCCCCAGTGCACCTACGTCTAGTTAAGGGTGTGTAGTGTGAGAAGAAAACTACAGAAAGCGGTCGGAGAGACAGGTTCGGGCTATTGTGTCGTCATATTTAATAGTTTGCAGTTGCAGTAGGTACCTACTTAGCCAAAGTTTCAACAACTGATTCATACCTACTCGATTTATTGTCATAATGTTTCAGAGGTAGGTAGTTTAGCGTATTCCTGTTAATTCACCTTAATAATAAAATATTATTTTACAGATGGCATATCTCAAGCCAGACAAAAGTGTAAAAAGGCTGAAAGTGAAACGGAATTAGCTCCAACTGATATTGAAGTAGATACCGCCGAAAAATAGCCAAGGAAGAGGAAAGTTCGTCCTCGTAAAATTGATAGTGATGCTGATGACTATGAAGAAAGTGATCATGAATGTCAAATCAAACATCCCATTCCACCAAAATCAATTTTACCACCACCACCTGTATGTACCTATACGTACATCGTCACCAAGATTGTTATGAGATTTTAATGTTGGTAAGTAACAAAACAAAGTTTCTTACTTGTAAGATTGTGAATTATATTTATTTATTAGGTTATAGGTTATTTATTTAATCAGAACTGGCTAACTAGTTTTTAGGGTTCCGTAGCCAAAATGGCAAAAAACGGAACCCTTATAGATTCGTCATGTCTGTCTGTCTGTCTGTCTGTCCGTCTGTCTGTCTGTCTGTCTGTCTGTCTGTCTGTCTGTCCGTATGTCACAGCCACTTTATTCCGAAAGTATTAATACTACACAGTTAAAACTTGGTAGGTAGATGTATTCTGTTAACCGCTTAACGAATTTAATACAAAAATAAGAAAAATAAAAGATTAAGGGGGGGCTCCCCATACATGGAACTGAAACTGAAAAAAAAATTTTTCTTCAAACCAACACGTGTTGGGTGTCTATAGATAGGTCTTTAAAAATGACATTGAGGTTCCTAAGACAACTTTTTCTCAAAGTCGACCGTTTGAAAGATATTCACCGCCAAAGTGGTAAAATGTGTGCCCCCCCTTTAACTTTTGAAATAAGAGAGTGAAAAATCTAAAAAAAATATATGTTGTAGAGCTTAATAAACACTTTCAACCAAAATTGGTTTGAACGAGATATAGAAATTAGTTTTCGAGATATAGCACATTTTCCAAAACCGCAAATATAACTTTGTCATTCATACCAACACTGTCAAAAACAAAGTTATTTTTGCAGACGAAAAATGATAGGTGGTATTAAATATGGTATGGTATAAGGTAACTACGGAACCCTATGGCGCGTGGCCCGACACGCACTTGGCCGGTTTTTTTTTACATTTATTTATACAGTGTCATTTATAAATTTATGAAGTTTCCAATGAGATCCTTAAGTCCGTTTGTTTGTTTGTTTGTAACGCCTTCACGTCTTAACTACTGAACCGATCATCATGAAATTTTGCATACACGTTTTCAGGGGTACAGAGAAGGACATAGAAAAAGGCTTGTTCCTGAGGGATAACAAAAAAAACTTTCCACGCAGACGAAGTCGCGGGCGGCAGCTAGTTGTTTATAATTCATTATCATAATAATAATAGTACCCACTTTACAGATTCTCCGATATCTTATAACCCCACTAACGAGGAAACCACACCAACAACATTGCGGTCGAAACATAACCAGAAAACGTTCCTGGAAAGATTAAATGCTTCTTTAGGTAAATATTACAAGAATAGAGTTATGTTTTGCATCTGAGTTATAGAGTTTGTTGTCCCTTAATTCAAAATGGAAACATTTTTTTTTATTGTCTGGTAAATTTCTAATTTCTACATATACATGAAGCGTCAAGTAAGATTGTTTATAATTAATGATTCTAATAATAATAGTGCCCACTTTACAGATTCTCCGATATCGTCAGCGTCACATAATCCAACTCCAACTAATACTGTGGAAACCACACCAACAACATTGCGCTCAAAATATGCACAAAAATCAGTAATGGAAAAAATAAATTCTTTCGGTAAATAAAAATTACAATAATACCTTATATTTTTATATCTTCACATCGGAGTTTTAGAGTTCTTTAATGGATACATGATGACTTTGATAATTAGTTTGATAGATTTTATTTAAGTAGGTAGGTATATGGTTTTAGAATCTACTATAATAAGAATATAACTTTATTGTTTTAGATGTCATTGCCGACTGTCTTGGACACATGAAAACTGAAGTTGAAAATCTTAAACAAACTCAAAATTATATTCTTTTGAAAATATCATCTCATACTACTGCAGCACTACCGTTGAAGATTTAACAAACATTCAAAATTGGCTTCCAGAACAAGAACACAAAGAACAATTGGTAAGCCTATTAAAATTCTATTAGAAATATACAAGCAAGCAAGACCATTGGAGGCACTGATGATGTATAATAAATAATATGCTATGTAATGTAGTTATAATACTACTATTATATAAAATTTAATTAAATAGTGTACACATGACAGCGCTTCAACTGTACATGTTGACCTTGAGACTGCCTTTATGTCCTACGTTATAAAATCTGTTTTCGCAGTTTAACTGTATAACCTGACGTGCTGTTGAGTGTATATTATTGTTTTGCTTTTATTTGTCATTGCTTATTATTGAAATATTGACTTTATGGCTACAGATAAATAATTTGAGCTATATTGGTGGGAAAGGAACAGGCTCAATTACAAGAAGAATTCTGGAACGAGTTTTCACAGACTCTTTGGCAATACAATTTAACTGGATTGGAAAGAATAATAAGTTCAGTTTGAAAAATTTTGAATTGATTAAGTCATAATAGGTATGTATGACTATGAAAATTACACATATTAGATAAATTTATAGTTAATGATAGGATTTTGACTTTCAAATTAAAAACAAACATTTTAAAATATAAAACCATGCAATACAGCAAGCAAATGCTTTAAGGAAATTTTATTTTTATGATACATATTATAATAGCATAAATAAATTATTTTGTACCGTACGAGGCATGTATCTTGAATTTTTTTCGACGGAGTGGGAATAAACTCGCGCATGTTCTCTTGTGTGCGACCAATAGCGCGCGCCCCTCTCCCGCCGCCCGCGCCCCTCACGCATGCCCAAAATACGCATTCCGCGCAATCCCCACCCGATTTCAAGATATATTCCTCGTACTGTACTTAACCTATTTAATAACTTTATCGATTGTGTTATTCTAATTTAAATTAAATTCTAAAGTAAGGTGTAATGTTTACAGCTGCAATGCGAAGAAACAAGGTGGCAGAATTAGCAACTGAATCTGAAATTACAAATATAACAAGCTGGTTTAGGTTTGCTAGAGACCGAAATGGCGGACGAGAGAACAGACGAAGATCAAGATCAAACTAACAACAGCAGCTCTATACGAAAACATTCTGGACTTTTCAACATGTAACTTGCACTTTTCAATAAGGAAATGCAAATTTTTATACATAACAATGTATGCCGTTTGATGATAAAGGAAAGTATTTAATACATTTGCGAGAAAAAAATATAGGTACAAATGTCAATTTTAGTGTCAAACAAAATAATAAATTGTCTGGATGAAATCATGGGTCAATTTTCCACTTTTCTTTCTCATCAAACGGCAATGGCTGGCGTGGCCATTGCCGTTTAGTTTGATAAAAAGAAGTAGGCGCTAGTTCTGCAGATTATAGATTCCCCTTGTATTGTGAGTCCATATGGTTATAAAAAAGTTTTAAATAAAAGATATATATTGTTATAATACCATTTTTTATTTGCTCCACAGCTGGAATACTGGAATACCCTTCGGTCGCAGAACGTTAAAATCGCAAAATGACAAGCCATTGCAAAACGTCGTACGCTTTTGAAGTTCTACGACTGAAGGGGGTATTCATCTTTAGTGTGGGTCAAACGGATGTAGCACAGCGCGTGACGGTAAACGACTTTATGTATGAATGCTATGGTATGACTGATGCGCAGCCAGTCGTGCTGCGTTCGGTGTGACATGTACTGTCATATACCATAGCATTTCATACATTACAACGTCGCTTGCTGTTACGCGCTGTGCTGCATTCGGTTTGACCAGCCACTTTTACCCAAACTCCAACCGTTTGCCAACAGTAGGGTAACTGTCAATATTGTTTAGGAAGGCCCCACAATGAAAAACAACCGATGGCCAACTGTAGGGTAACGGTAAATACTATTTAGGAAGGCCCTACAATGCAAAACAACCGATGGCCAACTGTAGGGTAACGGTAAATACTATTTAGGAAGGCCCCACAATGCAAAACAACCGATGGCCAACTGTAGGGTAACGGTAAATATTATTTAGGAAGGCCCCACAATGCAAAACAACCGATGGCCAACTGTAGGGTACCCGTAAATATTGTTTAGGAAGGCCCCACAATGAAAAACAACCGATGGCCAACTGTAGGGTGACGGTTAATATTTTTAGGATGGCCCCACAATGCAAAACAACCGATGGCCAACTGTAGGGTAACCGTAAATATTTTTAGGATGGCCCCACAATGCAAAACAACCAATGGCCAACTGTAGGGTTACCGTAAATATTGTTTAAATAGGCCCCACAATGATAAACAACCGATGGCCCTTCAGAAAGAAATTCTACAATGGCCCTTCAGAAGCAAATTCTACAATGGCCCTTCGAAGTAGGCCCTGCCACAATAAGATGGCCAATTACCACCGTTGTCCAACTAACGACGTGCACGTGGCCCGACCAAATGCCAACAATAAATGCTATTAGGGATATTCCTGTAGTACCTACATAAATAGGCTGTATTTTTATTCACCTCAAGCGAATTCTTTAGAAACTTATTCAGGGTGCTTAGGGTAAAAACATACTAAAAGTCCTGAAGTCTGGGAGGCGAGGCGGAGGGAGGAGGGGGGGACAAAGGTTCCAATTTTAAGTATTTCACCCATATCTCAAAAATGGTGCGTTCTAGGTTCTAGGGAAAAATGTTTCAAAATGAAATGAAAGCTTATAAAATTTTCTATAACTTTAGTTAAATACACTTTGTTCGTATTTCCAACCGCTTTGGGGCTACTCGCTCCCTAAGCACCCTGAATGCATTTCTGAAGAAATCGCTTAGGTTCCCCCTCACGCACTCTGCAATTTCTTATTGATTGGCCTATCAGTACCTTAACACGAACAGCTATCGAAAAAAATAACATGCGCGTAAAAACTTTCGATAGACCAATTTTGTATGGGAAATTTGTACAGCGCCGTCCATCGAGTATATTTATCTCGATGGTGCCATCTATCGCCGTAAAGCGAAATAAAATTTCCCAGTACTTTTACGTGAATTTATTTTCTTGATAGCTGTGAAACACGTATGGTCTGTGCTGTGAAACTGAAAAGAAACATGTCATTGTGTCCAGTACCTAGGTACCTACACCACAAAATTTTAGTCATCCCTTACTAAACTGATCACGTAAATTTTTTGAATTGTATGGATTTTTTAGAGAAAGTTGTTCAGTTTAAGAAACTACCTTAGATCAAAATTTGGTCTGGGGAAACTACTAACTAACCTCTGCGCGTGGACTTTCGGAAAAACACCAGGGAACCTTTGACCGGGATAAAAAGTATTCTATGTTTTAATCCAGGCAAATATCTATGTGTCAAATTTCATCCAAATCTGTTCAGCCGTTTTTGTGTAATTGAGGAACAAACATCCAAACCAACAACCTTTCACATTTATAATAATTATTATAGTATCAAAAAATCCATCAGCCTTTAGAGAGTCACTGACCTGAAAAAAAAATTTATGTGGAGTGTATAAAAATATAGCCAGTACCTCCATAAATTCCACAATAAAAAATTCAGGTCAGTGAGCCAGTATTATTTCTGTTTTTGCATTTTTTGTATGGATTAAAACGATAGATTAAAATAAAGATACATTGTGCGCTTTTAAAATTCTCGACGGCCCGGCACGGCACGGCCCGGCACGGCACGGCTCGGCACGGCAGCGGTGACACCGAAAGACGCTTTTATAATTGCTGCCGTTGCCGGCCGTTGGATGTTCAACACAGAACACTCATAGCGAAGAAGTTACTATTTGTACATTGTACAGTAGTGTCGTGGTACCTACTTTTTACTTTAGAATAATATAAAGAATAAAAGTTGACCTTCTCTCTCTAGATATTTGTTATCTTTATAATTATTTCATAAAATAATAGTTTACCAATCATAGAACGTGTAACAGAAAGGAGGTATCAACTCGAAAGGAAGTCAAGTGAATGTGAACACTTCTAACAGAAAAAGATTTCAAATCGAAAATACAATTTTGGACTCTCCATAGAAAATTTGAATTTGCCGCCAACATTTTATATAGGGAGGGACATTCAAAAATTTTTTATTTCTGTTGGAAGTTTTACGAGTACATTGACCTCCTCTCGGGTTGATACCCCCTTTTTGTTACACGTTGTTTAATGATTATATTACAATGTAGGTAGGTAGTAGGTACTTACCTAAATGATAAATAAATCTTTTAAAAATCAAAGAATATATTATATGTAGCTGGTTTTCATTACGTACCTACTTAACAAGATAGGTAGGTATCTACACAACACATTATTTAATTAAGTAGGTTTGTTTCCACAATTATACATAGGTACATGGCTTACCAACAACAACACATTAACGATATTACGCTAATATACTGGTTGTGCCCTTTATACACGCTGTATATTCTTTGCTCTGGACTCACACTCACACATATGAATCCTTGTAGCTACGCACTACATCGTAAAAGTTCGACGGCAGCGTAGGATGTGGCCAGCACGGCACGGTTTGCCGGTGCCGTTGGGGAAATATAAAAGCGTCTCCATATGATTCCATACATTTCACTTCCCTGTTGTGCCGTTGGACGGCTGCCGGGCGGTGCCGTGCCGGGCCGTTGAGAATTATAAAAGCGCACAATGTGCGCTTTTATAATTCTCGACGGCCCGGCACGGCACGGCCCGGCACGGCACGGCTCGGCACGGCAGCGGCGACGCCGAAAGACGCTTTTATAATTTCTGCCGTTGCCGGCCGTTGGATGTTCAACACAGAACACTCATAGCGAAGAAGTTACTATTTGTACATTGTACAGTAGTGTCGTGGTACCTACTTTTTACTTTAGAATAATATAAAGAATAAAAGTTGACCTTCTCTCTCTAGATATTTGTTATCTTTATAATTATTTCATAAAATAATAGTTTACCAATTATACAACGTGTAACAGAAAGGAGGTATCAACTCGAAAGGAAGTCAATGTACCCGTGAATCTGAACACTTCCAACAGAAAAAGATTTTACTCAAAAATGCTTGTAAGGGTGTGTCCCCACTTAGGTTCGCGAACCTCGCGCTCCGCGAACATCTGTTGCAGGTTCGCGGAGCGCAATGTGGACGCGCGGAGCGCGGAGCAAACGTCCGCGCTCCGCGCTCCGCGAACCGCGCTCCGCAAACCACGCTCCGCGAACCACGCTCCGCGCTCCGCGCTCCGCGAACCACCCTCCGCGCTCCGTTCCCATGATCAAATAAGCTTTATTCATATAAACTTAATTATAAAGTACCTTTGTCTCCACAGTACTATTATTGTGTAATTAATAATGAGTGGCTAAGAAGGAGTAAAACTTTGAATAGACAATCATGCTTATGTACAGTCAGTAGCACGTCAGGTTGTACAAAGTGTCAAAAATTTTCAATTTATTTTGAACCTTGTCTTCGCAATGAGGGCTTTTCAAAATGTCAAAAAACTGTAGGCTCGATAGATGGCGTTGATAAAAATGTGTGTCAATGTATTTTTTTTACTAAGCTTCTCTTTCCATTAACGCCATCTGGTGTGGCAAATCGGGACCCTATTTCTAAGACTCCGCTGTCCGTCTGTCTGTCTGTCTGTCGGTCTGTCTGTCTGTCACCAGGCTGTATCTCATGAACCATGATAGCTAGACAGTTGAAATTTTCACAGATGATGTATTTCTGTTGCCGCCATAACAACAAATACAAAAACAGAATAAAATTAATATTTAAGGGGGGCTCCCATACAAAAAACATGTTTTTTGCCGCTTTTTGGTACGGAACACTTCGTGCGCGAGTCCGACTCGCACTTGGCCGGTTTTTTAACTCACTCTAATGTTCGAAACGACCAAAAACTTTAAATGTCATTAATAGTACAAAGTCTTCGTTTTCCATTTGGAATACGAATAATTGAAACTTTCCTTTATTTTGAATCAAATAAAATCCGTTTTTTGAGGATCTACTATGATCATTTTAAAAATTAAAATTACGCTCTAATGTTTGGAACGCCACCGTTAGAGCGTTTGGTTGCACTCGGAGCGTAGGTTCGGAACGCAACCCTGCCGCGCTCCGCGCTCCGCGAACCGCGCTCCGCAAACCACGCTCCGCGAACCACGCTCCGCGCTCCGCGCTCCGCGAACCACCCTCCGCGCTCCGTTCCCATGATCAAATAAGCTTTATTCATATAAACTTAATTATAAAGTACCTTTGTCTCCACAGTACTATTATTGTGTAATTAATAATGAGTGGCTAAGAAGGAGTAAAACTTTGAATAGACAATCATGCTTATGTACAGTCAGTAGCACGTCAGGTTGTACAAAGTGTCAAAAATTTTCAATTTATTTTGAACCTTGTCTTCGCAATGAGGGCTTTTCAAAATGTCAAAAAACTGTAGGCTCGATAGATGGCGTTGATAAAAATGTGTGTCAATGTATTTTTTTTACTAAGCTTCTCTTTCCATTAACGCCATCTGGTGTGGCAAATCGGGACCCTATTTCTAAGACTCCGCTGTCCGCCTGTCTGTCTGTCTGTCGGTCTGTCTGTCTGTCACCAGGCTGTATCTCATGAACCACGATAGCTAGACAGTTGAAATTTTCACAGATGATGTATTTCTGTTGCCGCCATAACAACAAATACAAAAACAGAATAAAATTCATATTTAAGGGGGGCTCCCATACAACAAACATGTTTTTTGCCGCTTTTTGGTACGGAACACTTCGTGCGCGAGTCCGACTCGCACTTGGCCGGTTTTTTAACTCACTCTAATGTTCGAAACGACCAAGAACTTGAAATGTCATTAATAGTACAAAGTCTTCGTTTTCCATTTGGAATACGAATAATTGAAACTTTCCTTTATTTTGAATCAAATAAAATCCGTTTTTTGAGGATCTACTATGATCATTTTAAAAATTAAAATTACGCTCTAATGTTTGGAACACCACCGTTAGAGCGTTTGGTTGCTTTCGGAGCATAGGTTCGGAACGCAAACCCTGCCGCGCTCCGCGCTCCGCGAACCGCGCTCCGCGCTCCGCGAACCGCGCTCCGCGAACCACGCTCCGCGAACCGCGCTCCGCAGTGTGGCCAGATTAAAATTTACAAAAATAACGAAGCACCTCAAAAAAATACTGAAACATACCAAGTTGCACATGGAAAATAAACCGATAAAAATACTGATTTTCAAAACAGGTTTTATTCATTTATCATCACGATGAATGTTTAAATTATATTTTAACATTCTATTCGAAGGCAAAACTAAACATATTTTCCGGATGGATGCGCCAAGTACAATAAAAACGAAAAAAAAAACACGTTCTACTTATATAACGATCCAAAGGTAAGGGCAAACTACTTTAGGGAAATTCCAAAATATAAAAAAATTCCAAAATCTGTGAAGTATTTAGTGAAATATTTGATAATACCTAAAAAAACAGTTTTCAACCAAAATAGTTGTAAAGCAGTGACTTATTTACCCAAACAACCAGTAAAAAGTGTTCCCAAATACGACAACCAGAAAGTGTGATAAGAAGATCATGTAATAATTTGATGAAAGTGACGAATAATTTAAATATTAACAAAAACAGAACGGTTGATCAACAGTGGCGTGACACAAAGTGTATCGATTGGCTAAATACAACATCTAAGCTCCGCCCATTTTATCACCAGCATAGATCGGACTGTAGTGACTCAATAATTTGTCAACGCTAGTAACAGCAGCCGCGGCGAAGTGGCGCGGGCCTCAGCTTATATGAAATAGGTGACTGAGAGCATGAGTTCAAACCTACAAGTGTGTTGACTTTTTACTTGCAGTTTATATGAATTGAGAGACTGTGAGAGCACGGGTTCAAACCTACAAGTGTACCGACTTTTTTGCTTTCATATTTTATTTTTTTATTTTTTTGTTTTTATAATAAATAATACTTGACATAATTAATACAATAATAATCAACTTAAAAACGGACTTAAAACAGTTTCAATTAAAACTAATAAGATCAGAACTGTAACTTACAATGGATGAAGATACCGCTACCAGTACCTGTGAATTTAACTTCGACACAGAAAACATAACCGAGCGAGTACACCACCGGCATAGACCAACACCAAGATATTCATCACTAACCGACCTTTCAAAGGAGTCTCTGTTTGATGCCACTATGATGAGTTTACCAAATGGTTCTCTAAATGAATCTCTGAATATCACTGAACTATCCGAAAAAATAAAAATACTTACAGAGCAATTAGAAAACGCTAACGAGCAGCTGAAAAGTGCACACCAAGAGATAGAAAACTTACATGGTGAAAACTATCGACTAAAGATGGATCTCAATAAAAGCCTTATAACTATTGACAATTACAAAAAAATCGGCATTGAACAATCCAATAGTACTCCAATATCAGGAAGAAAAAAGAAGAAAAACAAGCGTAGTACTCCATCAACTGCATCAAGATCTTTTCCAAAGCAACTGGAAACTGAAAATGACAACGTAGTAAGCCCAACAAAGAGCCCTTTTTCTCAAGAAACTGGTCTTGATGACTGCCAGCTGCATTACAAGATATCAGCAACAAACCAAACTGAATCTGACTCTCATAAATCTTCATCTACCTGCCCTAAGGGAATACCTGAACAATCTAGTTACAAAACTAATAGGAAACTTTGTATTTTAAGTAATAGACATTACTCAGGCAGTCTTCACTCTATTGAAAATACATTCTCAACTGAATTTAATTTTTTCCGATACCTATTGCCTAACATAAGAATTAAGCAACTCTTAGCTAACCTGAAAAACAAATTGTCAAATTTTACTATAAACGACTACTGTATAATTGTATTAGGTGATACCGATATAAAAGACACTAATTGTATTGAACTTATAAATACAATTGGAAATGTAATTAGAGAAATTAACTACACTAATATAATAATCTGTACCCCTACATATGTACTAGGAGCACCCATACATAACTATAAAATTGAATTATTTAATAGCTTACTCTATGTAGAATTACAAAAACATCAAAATGCATATTTTTTTGACTCGAATGTGAACTTGACTTATGAAATGTTTTCAAATTCGACAGGTAGAGTAAATAACCTCGGATTACGAACCATTTTCCAGTCTATAATGGAAAAAATGCGCTTTGATTTTGAATCATTTCCCTTGACCACTTCAAAACTTGACTGCAATATAGCCATTGAGAGTAATTCTAAGTCTGATTACAGTTCATCTGATCATTTATTTCGTGTTTAATTCATTATATATTCTGCATCAAAATATAGACGGCCTTATTACAAAATCGAATGCATTAATGGTTAATTTAGAAAACTTAAAGGATGCACGCACTCCAATAGACATTGTAGGCATAACTGAGCACAACATGATGGTAAGTGACGTGCATCGCCTTAATGTATCTAATTACAATTTAGCGTCTTACTACTGCAGACAACAGCGCAGAGGTGGCTCTTGTATTCTTATTAAGAACAACCTTGGATATGAAAATATAACTAGTATAATCAACCAATCAGTACCTGGCGTAATAGAATGCTCGGCAATAAAATTAACACAACATAAACTCTACATAGTTTGTATTTACAGACCTCCTCGGTCAAAATCAGAACTAGTAACTCTATTTTTTACTAAACTTGAAAAAATATTAAACTCTCTCAGTGCAAAGAACAATTTTAAATTAATTATATGCGGTGACTTCAATATTGACATGTTAACAAATAATAAAATATCTAGAGAGTTTAAACAGCTACTATCCAAATATAATATGAAATGCCAGTTTAACGAACCCACCAGACCACGCAGTAAAACATGTCTGGATAATATTATACATAATATTCGCGGTGCAAAGGGGGAAGTCATAGAGTTAGCATTTTCCGATCACTCTGGCCAAACTCTTAAGATACCTGTCAAAAAATCATGTCGACTAAAACACTGGTTTACTTACCGGCGAGATTTTTCTCCAGATAATATAAGAAAGTTTTCTAACTGTGTGAAGAGCCTAAGTTTTAACGAAGTTTATGAAACAAGCTGTCCAAATAGTGCATTCAACTCATTTCACGACCTCTTTACACTTTTTTATAACTTATGTTTCCCACAAGTTAGAGTTAAAATTTCCACTACGAACAAACCTAAATGGATTTCAAAAGGTATTAAATCATGCAGTAGAAGACGTTGTTATCTCTTATGGAAATATCGTCTTTCTCCAACAACGTCTAATAAATCAGCTTTTGACGATTATACCAAACGATACAAGAGAATAATGAATCTCACTCAAAAGGCACAAAATGACTACTTTATAACCCAGTCCAAAAATAAGTCTAAAGCAACGTGGAAAATAATTAATAACTATAACAATAGCTTACCTAGGGAACACATTACCAGTGTGATAAGTAATGATAGAGAGATAACTGAACCGACAGATATAGCGAACACATTTAATGACTTTTTTACAAAATGTAATAAAAATGTTGATAATAATGGTCCAAAACCAAATTCTATTCCGCATAGTCAGCCGAATTCTATATTTCTTACGCCAATTGTTATGTTTGATGTTCTCAAAGCTATACATTCACTTAAGAATACTAATAGTGTAGGTTTTGACGGTGTTTCCACTAGGATTATTAAAGCAGTCGGAAATATAATAGCACCGATCTTGTGTCATATTATAAATTTATGTTTGGAACAAGGAACATTCCCAGACATATTAAAGTTGACAATTACTATCCCAGTATTTAAAAAGGATGATAAAAAACTTTTAAAGAACTACCGTCCAATTGCATTAATATCTATATTTTCAAAGATCATTGAATATATTATATATAAAAAATTTAACGTTTATTTTGAAACTAACAACTTATTTTCAAAGCACCAATATGGTTTTCGTAAAGAAAAATCAATAAACATGGCAATATACGAATTTTTTGAGAAAATTGTGAGTAACGTAAACAAGCGAAAGCCCACACTGGCTTTATTTATGGACATGACTAAAGCATTTGACAATATTAATCATAAAACACTACTTGACAAACTAGAAAAATATGGTGTAAGAGGCAACGCCCTTAAACTGATTGAATGTTACTTAAGTAATAGAAGACAAATTACGCACATAAATAGAATTGATATTGAGACTGGTATTAACACTACTTATGCATCGAAAGAACGGTCAGTATGCTATGGTGTACCACAAGGAAGTGTGTTGGGTCCTCTTCTTTTCATTATTTATATAAATGACTTTCCTAATGTGACCAATCATCATATGACTTTATTTGCTGACGATAGTACTGTTTTATTTACCTATGACCATTTCCATAATATTAAATTTGACATAAATAATACATTGACATCCTTAATTAAATGGCTGACATTAAATAATTTGACGATTAATTTGACGAAAACACATTTGATAAACTTTAAGCAAAGGAATAACGATCCATTAGACTTTGACATTGAATACTCTGGAAATTCAGTGAAGGAAGTGGACTCTACTAAGTTTTTAGGTTTGACTATAGATAACAAGCTGACATGGAAACCTCACATTGACAATTTAATAAAGAAATTAAACCAGTTTTCATATGCTCTCTATAAATTGAGGAAGGTTTCTAGTGTTAAGACACTATTGACAGCTTATCACGGGTACGTCGCATCAGCTTTGAGATATGGGATAATGTTCTGGGCTAACACTACTGACAAGGAAAGTGTCTTTAAATCTCAAAAGAAATGTCTCAGATCCATGTTTGGTCTAATGCAAGATGATTCATGTGAACCCTACTTTCGCAAGTATAAAATTCTTACATTGCCGTCAATGTATATATCTGAGATAGCAAACTTTGTCCGAAATAACCCAAAAGATTTTGAAATGAACCCTATAGGTAGTCGTCGCGAAGGTACACTGAAAGTAGCTCATGGATGCAAAACTCTTCTTAGACGAATGAGTGTAAACTGTATGGCGCCTGTAATTTATAATAAAATTCCAATGGCTATCAGATCAATCAATGACAATAAAAGATTTAAAACTGCGCTCAATGGCTTTCTTGCTGAAAAAGCTTATTATGACATAAGAACATTTTTAAATAATAAAATAGATACAATATAAGTAATGACTTAAAAATAATTTACTAATAATAGATTTAAAATACCTACTGACATTTTGCATTTGCTTCCTTTAATTTTATTAATTATGACTGTAATTAATTTGATGTAAATTTATTAATGATAATGAGCAATATAAATTAATATTAATGATGAATAATATTTTAGCATGATATGATTACGTATGTTCATATACCTGTAAGGTGAATCATGGCTGTACTTGTCGATACTCTTACTTAACTAAAATCTTGTAATACCCATGTTTATGAACAAATAAATGAATTGAATTGAATTGAATTGAAAAAAAAAAATTCCCGAATTAGCGAAAGAAAAACCTCAAAGATAAAGTGAAGTGCAAAACAGAAAATAATTTTATTTAAACGTATTATATGACTTGATACTATTTATAATTCTACTATGGCGGCTGCCTGTCATTTCTTATCTGTAACTTAGAGTCTGTTCGGAACTTTTTTGTTTGTGGGCCGATCTCGATGAAACTCGGTTTTGGGTACTATTTCGACAACAAAACAGCAACGCAATGTTAAAAATATAAAAAAATCCAAGATGGCGGCCTACTTTTTTGTTTGTGGGCCGATTTAGATGAAACTCGGTTATGGGTACTATTTCGACAACAAAACAGCAACGCAATGTAAAAAATATAAAAAAATCCAAGATGGCGGCCAACTTTTTGTTTGTGGGCCGATTTAGATAAAACTCGGTTTTGGATACTATTTCGACAACAAAACAGCAACGCAATGTTAAAAATATAAAAAATACCAAGATGGCGGCCAACTTTTTGTTTGTGGGCCGATTTAGAAGAAACTCGGTTTTGGGTACTATTTCGACAACAAAACAGCAACGCAATGTAAAAAATATAAAAAAACCAAGATGGCAGCCAACTTTTTTTTGTGGGCCGATTTAGAAGAAACTCGGTTTTGGGTACTATTTCGACAACAAAACAGCAACGCAATGTTAAAAATATAAAAAATCCAAGATGGCGGCCAACTTTTTTGTTTGTGGGCCGATTTAGATGAAACTCGGTATTGGATACTATTTCGGCAACAAAACAGCAACGCAATGTTAAAAATATAAAAATCTAAGATGACGGCCAACTTTTTGTTTGTGGGCCGATTTAGATGAAACTCGGTTTTTGATACTATTTCGACAACAAAACAGCAACGCAATGTTAAAAATATGAAAAATCCAAGATGGCGGCCAACTTTTTTGTTTGTGGGCCGATTTAGAAGAAATTCGGTTTTAGGTACTATTTCGACAACAAAACAGCGACGCAATGTTATAAATAAAAAAAATCCAAGATGGCGGCCAACTTTTTTGTTTGTGGGCCGATTTAGATGAAACTCGGTTATGGGTACTATTTCGACAACAAAACAGCAACGCAATGTTAAAAATAAAAAAAATCCAAGATGGCGGCCAACTTTTTTGTTTGTGGGCCAATTAAGATAAAACTCGGTTTTGAGTACTATTTCGACAACAAAACAGCAACGCAATGTTAAAAATATAAAAATCCAAGATGGCGGCCAACTTTTTGTTTGTGGGTCAACTTAGATAAAACTCGATTTCGGATACTATTTCGACAACAAAACAGCAACGCAATGTTAAAAATATGAAAAATCCAAGATGGCGGCCAACTTTTCTGTTTGTGGGCCGATTTAGATGAAATTCGGTTTTGTGTACTATTTTGACAACAAAACAGCAATGCAATGTTAAAAATTTAAAAAATCCAAGATGGCGGCCAACTTTTTTGTTTGTGGGCCGATTTAGATGAAACTCGGTTTTGGGTACTATTTTGACAACAAAACAGCAACGCAACTTTAAAAATATAAAAAAATTCAAGATGGCGGCCAACTTTTTTGTTTGTGGGCCGATTTAGATGAAACTCGGTTTTGGGTACTATTTCGACAACAAAACAGCAACGCAATGTTAAAAATATAAAAAATCCAAGATGGCGGCCAACTTTTTTGTTTGTGGGCCGATTTAGATGAAACTCGGTTTTGGGTACTATTTCGACAACAAAACAGCAACGCAATATTAAAAATATAAACAATCCAAGATGGCGGCCAACTTTTTGTTTGTGGGCCGATTTAGAAGAGACTCGGTTTTGGGTACTATTTCGACAACAAAACAGCAACGCAATGTTAAAAATATTAAAAATCCAAGATGGCGGCCAACTTTTTTGTTTGTGGGCCAATTTAAATGAGACTTGGTTTTGGGTACTATTTCGACAACAAAACAGCAACGCAATGTTAAAATATAAAAAAATCCAAGATAATGGCCAACCTTTTTTTTTGGTGGGCCGATATATTTTATTCATTTATTAACATCATAAGATTAACATTAAATCATTCACAGCAAAAAGAAAAAGAATAACATCCAGATACTGGCTGAATGCCGAGAGAGATGATTCAAAGCCAACTATCATATTTTGCAAGGCATCAATTTTTGGATTAATAACATCCTCAAAAGCATTGTAAATCTCCTCTCTAATAATGTTCCTTAAATCATTGGCCGAAAGGCAGGAACAACTCGTTGGCGCAGGAAAACTTGACTTCAAGCGCTGGGTAACGAAGCTATCATTGGAGGCAGTGGTAATTTAGCTCTCGTTGGTGTAATCGTGTTATTACCCTTTTTGGGCTCGCGAATGCGGCAGAAATCACAAATCCAGGCGTTTTTAGTTTCAGCTGTCTTCGCATTGTAATCTGCGGTGCACTGCAAATGACAATTGTCTTTGCAACGTTTATAACCCAGTCAAGTTAACTCGGCACCTGAAGCTCGATAGACCCCTCTCGTTTTTTCCTTTCCTCACGCCACCGTCGTCAATTTTTTGAAAGTTTTCGATAGATTATCGATAAATTATCACTAACAAATGTACTAACGCAACTGGCATGACGACAGTGGCGTGAGGAAAGGAAAAAACGAAGGGGGGTCTATCGCGCTTCAGGTGCCGAGTTAACTCGACCGGGTTGCATATAAGCAAAATCTAACTCTCGAGTTTTGATGGTGATCTCTGATTGGTCAAGAAACTCAGTAGTTAGATTTTGCGCGCAAACTCTAACTCCCCAGTTTCGCGCTAGTTCGATAGTGATCTCTGATTGGTCAAAAAACTCAGTAGTTAGGTTTTGCCCCCAAACTCTAACTACTGAGTGCGCATCCACCAATGAGCGAACTTCAAAATTCAGTTGTCAATGGGGAATGTCCGAAAAAATCAAATTGGCTGAATATTTTTTTTTAGGTAGGAATAAGCTTTAGATAAATAGAAAAAAATCAGGATATTCGGTTGCGTAAAAAATTAAAGTCTAACAAATATAGGAAAGTAACAGCAGAATGGAGATTATACCTTTGCCATCACCTGCCACAACCACAACATGGTATTAAAAAAAATTTCAACACAAAATGTCAAGACTTTTTGTTTTGAATTCTTGTTGTCATAGTGGCAGGCAGGTGTTGGAAAAGGTATAATCTTTGAACACAACTGTGGTAAAATATTTTATTTATTAAAAATGATTTCTAATCTTCCAAGTTTTTGCGAATATAATCCAGTATACCCAGATCTAAATGCAAAAGCTTTTTTTTCTGCTAAACTAAATATTCCTTGGATATGAATTAAATTGACGTTTTGTATGGAGAATTTTTAACAAGTTGCATTTTCTATTTCAACACTTTTCACAATTTATTTAACAACTGCGAACGCTATTGCAACAAAACTTTCCTGTAAGTACAAATGTTTGAACATTAAGATAACCTAGGGAACATAACTTACTCGAAAAAGATAAGTTTAGGCTACGTTACAACAAATTAAGTGGTCATTTTTGCCAAAAAAAGAAGTCACTTTAATTATTCATCAGAACAATCAAATTACATCCAATTATAAGCATAGCCGTCAACTTGATAGTTATATAGCCGTAATATCCAGCAAGTGATAAATAATTTAAATCGCTGGAGTTATATGGTTCTCTGTGTGTGTGAAAAAAAACGCCAATTTCATAGGTAAGGACCCAATATTATGGTTTGGAGAACTGTAGCATATGCCAAGTTCTCCAGTGTATCCATATGGATACAAGAATGCTGAATAAAATTGACCAAATGGATTGTCCAGAAAACCAAACCTGCGTCGCAACGAATCATAATTGCAAGTTAGTATCTACTTAAAATGCATTTATTCTTACTTGCCTGACAACACACTTTGGTGGACGCCAGAATCATCGACACGATGAAGAAGAAGACTTCTCCTGTGTTTGGGTTAAAACTTTTGAGAATAAAACAATAGGTACTTAATACACAACAAAATAAATTTATCGCACAGAAACATTCTTAATAAATTTTTCTTCAATTCAATATTCTTATTCTTAATCTCAATACAGTACCTAGTATAAGGCTAAATGGTTTGAAGGTATTCGCCTTTCTTTACACATTAATGTATTTTTTTTGGTTTATCGTTTATCTGTAAACATCTTTTTATTTCAGTAGGTAAAGCCAGCAACGGAAATTATTGAACAAAATTTGATAATTTTTTTTCCTAATAATTATTAAGTGCCATAAATTACTGATGGAAATATATTGCAAAACTTCTTGTTATAACTAAACTAGCAAAGTTCCTGAAATCAGTTATACAATTACGCGCTATACATTACTACTGACAAAAAAAATAAAGATGTGAACTCAGTAGTTAGAGTTTGCGGGCAAACCCTAACTACTGAGTTTTTTGACCAATCAGAGATCACTATCGAACTAGCGCGAAACTGGGGAGTTAGAGTTTGCGCGCAAAACCTAACTACTGAGTTTCTTGACCAATCAGGGATCACCATCAAAACTCGAGAGTTAGATTTTGCTTATATGCGACCGGGTTATACATTGCATGAATATTGCTCCATCCATGATATTAGGACATCCCGCGCACTCAGATGATCCTTTAGTTGACATTTTTTATTCTTATTCTCAATAATCTTATACCTTACTACGGCTTTGGTGGATGAAGATATTTTAGTAAATCAATAGTAATTGAAAAGTAATATCCAAAAATATCTTCAATACAAATTAAAAAAAATATATCTTTAAAAATAAATAAAAAGTCTCTAAAAAAATTTGGGAGAAAAAGTCTTTATTAGCGAGGATCGATCTTCGGGCCACTCACAGTTGAATTCAAAGCGACTTAAAGCGTTCAAAGTATTGATCAGTTAAGTAGGATTTGAAACTTGATGCATGAGTTGGTTTGAGTATGAGGTCAAGACGAAAATAATTATTATAGTACTACCTCAACACTAGGGAATGCAATCTCGTCTCGCCAAGATCCCGATCTCGCGAAATCCCGGCCATATTTTACGAGATTGTATCTCGTCAAATTTCGTACGAGATCTCGCGAGATAACGAGATCGACAAATGCAAAAAAGAAATGGATTTGTACGAAGCTGGTGGAGTAAGAGGGGAACTTTTAAACTTCGTACATAACTGCCTCTCAACTGTGGTTCCCACAAGTGTTGAGGCAGAACGAGCTTTTTCAGCAGCAGGGTATTTAGCATGCAAAATCAGAAGTCGTCTGTCAGATGATACTCTCGATATGATGGTTTTTTGAGAAGCCATTTTCAGACAAACTAACTTGCCTTTCCGTACCTTGATAACTTCATCTGACTTCTACTTTAAACTTCTTTTATTTGATTAATACGATCTCACAACATTTATTTAAGAACTTGTGAAGTTAAGTTTTTGTTTTGTTGTTTTTATTTACCATAAGTAATGTTCCTATTACTCTTAATTATTGAAACTAAAGTAATAATTTACAAAAGACTAAATATAGATAATTATTGTTTTGTTACCAATATTGTAAGAATTTGAACTGATTAGCTACATACAGTATGTATAATAATTATAGACTTAAACAAATGTTATTAGAGTTAGAGACAAAATAATAAGTACTTTGTTGATTTTTAAAATAAAACTTACATTATTTTTATAACTAAGCAACGCAGTTTCTATTTAATTACATATCATGCCAATTACTAGTTCTTAAAACAAGCATTTGCATATGTTTTAATTGCGATTCTCCCAATCTCGCGAGATCCCGTAATTTGCGAGATCTCGCGAGACTGGGTTTTGAGTCTCGCGAGATCTCGCTAGGCGAAAATCTCGTACGAGATTGCATTCCCTACTCAACACTAATAATATTTAGTTTTAACACTGGAGATGAGATTTATTACGCAAATTAAAGCGCAGTTTTATCACTTTTCTGAGGATAATGCTCAGACTATATTCCGCAGTTTTTAATAATCCGCAGATTAAAAAAGGCACTGAATATTTTTTGAGCACAAATACACACTTTTAAACTATAGATATAGTTCTGCAAACGATATCACTGGTGAAACACTAGACAACTTATTGATTTAACTTGATTCCAAATGTTAGAATTGTGATTTAAAATTATTCGGCAATATTTAACGTAGAGACTATGTTTACTTCAAAGCGCCATCTGGCGGATTTAGATGAAACTCGGTACTATTTCTAACACTGCGTTGCTGTTTTGTTGTCAAAATAGTACCCAAAAACGAGTTTCATCTAAATCGGCCCATAAACAAAAAATATGGCCGCCATCTTGGATTTTTTATATTTTTAACATTGCGTTGCTGTTTTGTTGTCAAAATAGTACCCAAAAACGAGTTTCATCTAAATCGGCCCATAAACAAAAAATATGGCCGCCATCTTGGATTTTTTATATTTTTAACATTGCGTTGCTGTTTTGTTGTCGAAATAGTACCCAAAACCGAGTTTCATCTAAATCGGCCCACAAACAAAAAAGTTGGCCGCCATCTTGGATTTTTTATATTTTTAACATTGCGTTGCTGTTTTGTTGTCAAAATAGTACCCAAAACCGAGTTTCATCTAAATCGGCCCACAAACAAAAAAGTTGGTCGCCATCTTGGATTCTTTATATTTTTAACATTGCGTTGCTGTTTTGTTGTCAAAATAGTACCCAAAACCGAGTTTCATCTAAATAGGCCGACAAACAAAAAAGTTGGCCGCCATCTTGGATTTTTTATATTTTTAACTTTGCGTTGCTGTTTTGTTATAGTACCCAAAACCGAGTTTCATCGAAATCGGCCCCCAAACATAAAATTTGGCTGCTATCTTTTAGAAAATAGTACTAAAATCGTAATAAAAGGCACGATCTGGCAACATTACCATGTGGTAAATACTGAGCGTGTAGGCGTGCGTTTTCATTCCATCGTTGGAATTGAAATTATCAGTATTTACCACACAGTTGGACCACAGTAAATACTTTGTGTGTAGCCGCCGCCTTATACGTAATTATAGTGCGACTATCTTGAATTAATATTTATCTTGTTAATACAGTCGCACTAAAACGTAACAGTACCGTCAACATTTCAAAAACGGTAATCAAGCATAAATCCCAAGTTGGTTCTTTTTCAGAACAGACTCTACTGATCTTTGCTTCTGAATGAAATATAGACATAATCCGGGAAATTCCTTGAACATTAATGTTTGCGGGGACTTAACACCGTAGTTACCATAACTTCATAGCCAAAATATACCAAAAATACTTACTTCCGCTAATATACCTACAAAAATACTGATGTTCGGAAAAGTCGATAAAATATACCGAAAAAGTATTAAAATACTGAATCTGGCCATACTGGCGCTCCGCGCTCCGTGTTCGCGTGTTCGCATCGGATCCCAAATATGGAGCGCGCTCCGAGGTTCGCGGAGCGCGGAGGTTCGCGAACCTAAGTGGGGACACACCATAATATGGTCATTATTTTGACAACCTTCTTTGAGCAAAGTCGGGGTTGCCGCGCTCCTACGATGGTGACGCGGCAAAGTTGTATGAGATTTCATTATTGTCTTGTTTTAGCTACCAGCAATTTCCTTTGAGAATCCATTTTTGTCGAGTTTTGTTTCAAATATAGAACGCCATACCTATCGCTCTCTCGGTCACACTCGTTGTGGAAAGCGCGTCGAGCCGCCATTTTCAATCCCATTCTTTATCTGCGCGGGTGTTGTACAATGAGGGGAGAAAACCCTATTACACAGGTGGTATTTGTATTTTTATGTAAAATTTGTATGGAAAAATATAAAAAACTCGCACTTGACCGTTTTTTGACCTTTCATTAAATACCTTTTGACCACTTCCAAGGTACCTAGGGGGTCGAAAAAAACCTTATTTTTTGACTCCGACGCACCGTTTCTGAGATATTTGCATTTTTGTATTTTTTTCGAAATTAGGTTATACGTACCCTCAACAAGTAATTTGCCATGGTTACTACCATAGATATACAATAGAGAACTAACGAGCTATCTATAGTATATAGTCTCTTTACACCCTCCGAACTTTTAAGAATTTTTAAATTCTCTTTAAGCCAATCTTTCCACTTAGTTCTTCTAATTTTGGGCCAAAGAGTGGCTTGGTACACATGTCAGCCAGCTGTCTCGCAGAAGGTACTTGTTTGACTTCAAATTCTTTGTTAGTAACACATTCACGTACAAACAAGTGCTTCAACTTAATGTGTTTGGTCCTCTTATGGTACTCATATTTAGGATTGTGAGAAAGTTTCACAGCCGATTCATTATCTAGATAAAGCACCGGTTTTTCCAAGTTGGCCAAGTCTTTCAATAGGCTGTTCAGCCACAAAATTTCTTGTGCTGTCTCACTGGCTGCGATAATTTCCGCTTCAGTTGATGAGAGAGACACGACAGTTTGTCGTTGACTTTTCCAGCTAATAGCTGCTCCTGAGAGTAGACACACCATTCCAGTTGTGGATCTCCCTGTTGTTTGATCTCCTGCAAGATCAGCGTCAGAATAGCACACTAAATTATTTGGGGTGTCTGCAGTGTGTCTATATACTAAGCCTTTATCAATAGTTCCTTTCAGGTAGCGAAAGATCCGTTTCACTAGCAAGACATCAGTTGTTGTAGGTGCCTCTAGAGATCTGGATGCTTTGCTCACAGCGTAAGCTATATCTGGCCTTGTGCCCACTGCTAAGTAGGTAAGTGCTCCGACAGCCTGTCTATATGGAAATTCTGGTCTATATCCACTAGGTTCTGTGTCGTTGACACTTTCTTTTGTTATTGGAGTCGGTGTTGACTTGCTGTTCACCATACCAAACTTCTCAAGGACCTTTCGTGTATAGGCTTGTTGGCATAGTGTTATTCTTCCTTTTTCTGCTTTAATTTCCATGCCTAGGAAGTAAGAGGCAGGTTTAGTCGTTATCTTGAAACGAGTTTTAATTTCATTGATGAAGTCATCTCCAGCAGCGACTGTGTTAGACGCCACAAGTCCGTCATCAACATAAAGACCGATTAAAACTTTGGACTGTCCTTTAACTCTAATGTATAGACAAGGATCGGCTTCACTTTGTTTAAAATCGCTTTTTAACAGAAATTCAGCAATGCACGCATTCCAGCATCGTGGTGCTTGCTTCAGTCCATATAAGCTGCGATTTAATTTGCATACCCGCTTTGTTCCATCTTGGAAGCCTTCGGGCTGTTTAACATAAATTTCTTCTTCAACTGTGCCATTAAGGAAGGCTGTTGATACATCAAATTGACGAAGGTTCAAATTTTCTTTTGTGGCGATCGCTATGATTGCTCTTATAGTGCTGAGTCTGGCCACAGGACTAAACGTCTTATCGTAGTCGACGCCTTCTTGTTGTGAATAACCTTTTACAACTACCCTGGCTTTAAATTTGTCGATAGAGCCATCTGGATTCGTTTTCAGTTTGTAAACCCATTTGCATGGTAGTGCTCTTCGTCCTTTAGGTAATTCTACTAAGTCCCAGGTGCTATTTTCTTTCAGTGAGTTTATATCGCTCAGCATGGCTTTGAGCCATTCTTCCTTGTTAGGTGAGTCCAAGGCTTGTTTATAAGTCATTGGATCTTCAGGTAAGTTTTCTACTTCAGCAACAGCTGCCAGTACGAAGTCATCATACCGTTGTGGCGGTTGTATTGCTAATCTGTCTCTAAGATTGTAATGATTCGGTTCAGGTTCTTGTTCGATTTCAGCTACATAGTCGTTGACAAGAGCTTCGTGTTCAGATATTTCATGATACTCTTCATTGTCACTGTCAGTTGCTTGACCATTAACGACTTCTTGTTGATTATCATCATGCTGAGTAGATTCTGCGTCTATGACATTTTCAAAGCGATTATTGTCTGCGTCATCGATGTCTACTTGCATGCTTTTTCTTTCTGAATCCGAATTACAAATCTTGTTTTCATTATATGTCAATTTGTTGATTTGAACGTTGATGTCAATCTGTTGAGTAGAGTTTGAGTAATAGTTTGCTTTTACAACTTTTACATCTTTGGAAATAAATGTTTTGCGTTTGGACGGAACGAAGACCCTGTAGGCTTTGCTGGTATCAGAGTATCCAACAAACAGTCCTGGTATAGCTTTCGAGCCAAATTTATGACCTCTGGGTCCTTTATTCAGTATGAACGTTTTGGATCCAAAAGGATGGAGATGAGAAACACAGGGCTTTCTTAACACCCATTTCTCGAATGGTGTTTTGTTTTCAATAGCACTGTTCACACTTCTATTGGACAGGTAGTTTGCTGTGCAGATTGCTTCTGCCCATAATTGCATTGGTGCATTTGCGTCAATAAGCATAGCTCTGGCTTTCTCCAATAATGTTCGATTCTTCCGTTCAGCGATACCATTTTGGTGTGGGGTATAAGGTGCGGTCAGTCTTCGCGCAATTCCGTGTTCTCTTAGATAGGCTTGGAATTTCCCGTTGATGTATTCCGTACCGTTGTCCGTTTGCAAATGTTTGATTTTGTTGCCTGTAAAGTTTTCCATTTCTTGTTTATACTCTTTGAACTTATCAAGGACTTCTGATTTGTTCTTCAAAAAATAGACCCGTCCGTACCTACTGTAATCGTCAATAAAAGTTACAAAGTATTTGTTTTTTCCCTGAGATGGTGTACTAATTGGACCACATACGTCACTGTGTACAATCTCTAGACGTTCAGTAGTTCTGGGTGTAGTTCGTTTAGGAGGGCTTGGCACTCGAGTTAGTTTTGATTGAATGCAGGTTTCGCAATCTGACAAAGTCTCATTTTTATTAAAGTTTAATCCAATTAACGTCTCATTGTTGAGAGCTGTGTGGAGGTCTTTGTCGTTCATATGTCCAAGCTTCCTGTGCCAGTCTTGTATTGTGTTTGTAGAACTTGTTGCAGACGTTGCTGTAAAGCTTCTTTCAATGTTTGGCGATCTAACGTAGTAGAGGCCATTTGATTTTTCTGCTGTCATCAGCAATTTTCCTGTTTTATTGCGTATGACTGCTTTGTCTTTATCAAACTTCACTGTGGCACCGTGATTGGTCATACTAGACACTGAGAGTAGGTTAACAGAGAGTGCGGGTACAAATAGTGAGTCTTCTAGATGTATTCTTTGTAGTTTGTTTTTCAAATTCAAAGTAACTCTGCCTTCTCCTTTGATATCAGCAGAATGATCTTCTGATGCAAAGTTGAGTTTTCTTGACACTGACTTCATGTCTTTGAAGTATTCACGTTGATGTGTCATATGAGATGTGCAACCGCTATCAAGTACCCAATCGTTTTGATTATTCCTGTTCAAGGTAAGAAGACACTCTTCAGCATAGTTAGTTGTTGGAGTGAGAGATTTGTTGGACTTCCTCTCTTTGTTTTTCTTCCAGCAGTTTGAGCATATTTTGTGTGTCTTTTTCTGAAATATATTTCTTCCAGTTTTCTTGCAGACCTTACAAAAAGTATAGAGTGCGTTTTCTTCTTGGGTTTGCTGACCAGGATCGTACTGTTCATCATTGTGATGTCGAGCTTCACTCTCTTCTATAATTTTAATTTTAAGTTCTTCTGGTTTCGGCAGGATGTCGCGTGACTCTATGGCAACACGAAAATTTTCGTATTCTGAGGATAGGCTATATAACATCATTATCGTCAACAGATCCTCGTTTATGTTTACATCCATATCCGCCAGTTTGTCAACTGTGTCCATCAACTTGTTTAAGTGTGCACGCACATCGTTTCCTTCTAGTTTTGTAAGAATTAGTTGCTTGAGAAGGGATGCTTTACGTGCGGGACCTTTGCTTGCATAAATTTGTTTAAGTTTATCCCAAAGAGCCTTTGCAGAAGTGCACTTTTTAATTTCCTTTAGCTGTGAGGGGGCGATTATAAGGATTAGCTCTGATTTCGCCTGTCTGTCACCCTCAACGGCTTCGGCACACGCGTTTGGGGCTAGAGGAATAGTGACATACTTCCATAAATTGTTTTTCACTAATATTGCTTCTGCTTGGATTGCCCATGTGTCGTAGTTATCTTTTTCAAGTGGATCTATGTGGTATGTCCTCGGCATGTTTGTAATAGCACAAAGAACGTTTCACTTGATTCGCCTGATTTTTGTTTGTATACGCTCTGCTACCATATTAACTTTTTACAGTTGAAGAATCACTATGTGGCAATAATAAACAGATTTGACTTAGTGAATTGTTGTTTATTTGTAGTTAAACTAAATATTAACAAGTGTTTAAGAAGTATTTGAATATGCGAAAAGATCACCAGTTGTCAAGATAGAAAAATCTATCAACAAGTAATTTGCCATGGTTACTACCATAGATATACAATAGAGAACTAACGAGCTATCTATAGTATATAGTCTCTTTACAACTATAGTAGTAGGTAGTACTCGCATTTTTGAGTAAAGCACTATACAAGCCTTGGTCCACAATGACTGCACTGCTGGCCACGTTATGATGGCCTCGAGCTAAGCTTAACTACGCTCTCGGCCTTCAAGCTTGGTCATTATTGCAGCCCTTGCTGTCCGCGCTATAAAGGAATTTATTTCAGCTTGGCCATCAAGGGCTGCAATGCTGACCGCGCTGTGACGGCCTGGACCTGCGCTAAGCTCCGCTCTCGGCCATCATAATCGCTACCAGCAACGCAGTCATTACATACCGCGGCAGTAATGTACTATTAAATCGAAAATACAATTTTGGACTCTCCATAGAAAATTTGAATTTGCCGCCAACATTTTATATAGGGAGCGACATTCAAAAAATTTTTTTTTCTGTTGGAAGTTTCACGAGTACATTGACCTCCTCTCGGGTTGATACCCCCTTTTTGTTACACGTTGTTTCATGATTATATTACAATGTAGGTAGGTAGTAGGTACTTACTTAAATGATAAATAAATCTTTTAAAAATCAAAGAATATATTATATGTAGCTGGTTTTCATTACGTACCTACTTACCAAGATAGGTAGACATCTACACAACACATTATTTAATTAAGTAGGTAACCTACTTAAGTAATATCTAGGTAATTATTTGTTGAGATAGGTAAGAATATTTAACTTTGGTAAGTCCCCTATTAACGGTGTTTCCACCGCTGTAAGTACCTAGATATCTTTCCGATCAGTATCGAAATAACTGTTTGTCGGAATATTACCTATTTGTTGATTTTGATGTTGTTTGTTTCCACAATCATACATAGGTACATGGCATACCAACAACAACATATTAACGATATTACGCTAATATACTAGTTGTGCCCTTTATACACGCTGTATATTCTTTGCTCTCGACTCACACTCACACATATGAATCCTTGTAGCAAGGCACTACATCGTAAAAGTTCGACGGCAGCGTAGGATTTGGCCGGCACGGCCCGGCACGGCACGGTTTGCCGGTGCCGTTGAGGAAATATAAAAGCGTCTCCATATGATTCCATACATTTCACTTCCCTGTTGTGCCGTTGGACGGCTGCCGGGCGGTGCCGTGCCGGGCCGTTGAGAATTATAAAAGCGCACAATGGCTCTATGAGCAAAGAGTATAATTATTAATCGGGAATCTATGAGTATTGATTTCTTCTACTCCTTTCACAATAAAGGGGAGTATTTCTTCTTCTTCTTATTTTTGTGTTGGCAATCTACTTTCCTCTTGGAAGTAATTTTTGCCAGTGTCAAGTGTTGAATAATTCAGTATTTCTAGTAGATTGTTTCAGTTAACATTAAAATGCGGGTGCATCACATTCTAATGCTGCTTGGAGCATTTGGCAGCAAGTATATCAAGACAGTTTACGCGGTAAGTTCTGCCGAGGTAGCGACCACTACAATAAAAGTCTCAACTTCACACAACCAAGATCGCGCCTATTTCCATTATCCCACATATTGTTCAGTTGCGTAGACACTTGTACCACAAAACTGCACCAATTTTAAGACACAATATCCACTATGAATCAATTTGCGAATAATTAAAATAGTCACCGAACTGAACTCGACAAAATTCCGCCAAAAACTCAGGGGAGAATTTAGGGAAAAAACATTGACGTTGACGTTGACTTGACAGACACAGTCTGTCACCTAGCTGTCAATATGACAATGGGTGCATTCCAACAGACTAATCGTTGAAACATCGATTGCCATAGACTCTATCTTAAACATGGAAAGAAATAAAATTGAACGTTGAAACAAATTAAAATAGGTACCACCGGTAAACTGGGGTGATAAGCAACTGCATGGTGAATAAAAATAGTTTCGAGAAAAAAAGAAACACACATAAAAAAATATATTTTTTATTGTGTTTATCGAAAAAATCTTTGGTATATATTAAATTAACTTCATTTTTTTCAAGTAAGCATCACTTTTTTCTACAATGTTGCCTATTTTACTAGCAATTTCGTTTTCAAAGTTAGTCGACTTATGGTATAGCTGAATTAGATGGTGAATAACAGAAACTATGACAACAACTCCTTTTTGTTTTTTCGTAGATTGTTTCTTTATCTGAATAAATCAGCAAAAAAGGAAGAAATTTTGATAAATTACGCAAAGACGGCTGAACTGATTTGGATATTTGGCACATAGATAGCATGCAACCTGGATTAAAATATTTGACACTTTTTATCCCAGTCAAAGGTTCAATAGGGATTTTTCAAACGTGTTTTGAAGGCACTCATATAACTCATGTTGTTCACAAGTTATTTTAGACATGCAACAATAATTGTCAAAAATATGAACCGTTGAATCCAAAATATTGTTGTTAGAGTCTGGCCAACGAGTCGTGTCATCCAATCTCAAACGCGTGGCAAATTTAAAATTTCGAAACTTAACTCACTCAAAATACTGCGATATATCAATTTCATCTTAGGTACATACACCTTGACAAAAATCCAAGCTAAAACAATTTAATTAAAATCTAAAATTGTTATTTCGCAGTATTTTGAGTGAATAAAAATTCAACCGCTAGCAGGCATCCGTCACTCGCCCATACCTACCGCGATAAGTACCTACAGCGCGCGACAACTCGGAGTTGCAAAATCAGTCAGGGTTGCCGCCGCGCTTGTGAGTACACGCGTGCGTTATTCTGTGTCTCTGATGGTCAATCGATCATTATTTATTGCTCTCAGCCTTAGAGCATACAGAACTGTATCGTACACTATTATAATTTATAAATAACTAGCGGCCACCCGCGACTTCGTCTGCGTGGAAATATTTTTTCCTATCCCTCGGGAATTATATTTTTTTTCGGGATGAAAGGTATCCTATGTCCTTCTCTGTACCCCTAAGAACGTGTATGCAAAATTTCATGATGATCGGTTCAGTAGTTAAGACGTGAAGGCGTAACAAACAAACAAACTTTCGCATTTATAATATTAGTAAGGATGGAGAATCGTAATACTAATAATTGTTGCGTGGACGGCTGTCGCAATAAACAGAAGGATTCAAAGTTTTCATTTTTAGGGTTCCGTACCAAAATGGTATGACTCGGTCTGTCTGTCACAGCTGGATATCTCGAGAACTACTAATGGTATCAACTTGAAATTCGGAATAGTTTTAGATGACATTCGCCCAACTATTTTGTAAATAAGAAATTAATAAAAAAATAAATATCTTTTTTACAACAGGGACTGAAAAAGGGTCTGAAAAATTTGAAGTGGGTTCTACTAGGGCATGTGGAATATTATATGGTAGAACGCCGTTTGCACCCTGTTAATATTTTTTTCTTTTTATTTTAGGCCACATAGTTTTCAACTTATGATGAAAAATATAAAAAAATTACCGTCCCCCCCCCCCTTATCTCCGAAGTTTGCAAAGAGAAAAATTAGAAATCATTCTATGTGATAGCAGTTTATATAAAGATTACAGGAAAAATAAAACAATGTCTCAATATAGGTAGCAAACATTTTTAGAAATTATCAAATTTCTAAAAAAGTTAACATTAGTTCCACTATCGGTCAAGAGATGGCGCTGACCTAAAGCTGCAATACTAATTTTCTGCAGTGTGGTTTGATGGTGCAATTATGATGGTACGGAACCCTCGGTGCGCGAGTCCGACTCGATCTTGACCGGTTTATTCACTTTACCGAAAGATTCTAAAATGTATAAGAAAAATTTATATTTTGTTTATTTTTCTTGTAATTTTTATGACTAGGTACATACCTATTTTTGATAAGTAGGTGTAACCTACTATAGGTAGGAAAGCGTGTAGTTATAGGTACTTATATTCAGAGGCGGGTCGTGACTATTTTTTCTCGATCAAATTTCCTGAGGTACCCACCTACCTAATTCTTTTTTTTTTTTGAGCTAATTATACCTACTTAACTAAATACCTACATTTCTGGATTTAAGGATTCCGTAGCCGGCAACAGTATGGTGGCGGTGGCATAAAGACTGCCTCAAATTTAACACATAGTCTAATGTGGCGTTAACTGTACATCTAGCCTAGGTTTATTTGAAACGTATTTTTTAGGGTTCCGTAGCCAAAATGGCAAAAAACGGAACCCTTATAGATTCGTCATGTCTGTCTGTCTGTCTGTCTGTCTGTCCGTCCGTATGTCACAGCCACTTTATTCCAAAAGTATTATGACTACATAGTTGAAACTTGGTAGGTAGGTGTATTCTGTGAACCGCTTTACGATTTTTATACAAAAATAAAAAAATAAAAGATTATAATAATAATAATGTTTTATTGACACCAATAGTTACACAACAAAGTTAGGTAAAAACACAAATAAAATAAAATAAAAGAATTGTGGGTAGAAGTTAAATATTGGCAGAGGGTCTATTACAAAAAGAACCGTGATAGTCGGACTCAATCCGTCAGATTAAGGGGGGGCTCCCCATACATGGAACTGTAACTGAAAATATTTTTTTTCATCAAACCAATACTTGTGGGGTGTCTTTAGATAGGTCTTTAAAAATGATATTGAGGATTCTAAGACTATTTTTTTTCAAAGTCAACCGTTTGTAAGATATATGCCGCCAAAGTGGTAAAATGTGTGTCCCCCCCCCTTTAACTTTTAAAGTAAGAAGGTGAAAAATCTAAAAAAAATATAAGCTATAGATCCTAATAAACACTTTCAACGAAAATTGGTTTGAACGAGATACAGTAATTAGTTTTTAAGATATAGTACATTTTCCCAAACCGCAAATATAACTTTGTCATTCATACAAACACTGTGAAAAACAAAGTTATTTTTTCAGACGAAAAATGATAGCGGTATTAAAATATGGTATCGTATAAAGTACCTACGGAACCCTACTGCGCGTGCCCCGACACGCACTTGGCCGGTTTTTTTCACATTTAAGTAGATAGGTACACATTATAAACACAAAACTTGTAATAAAGTATTTAATCCTTCAAGCACAGAAAATGAGACAATAGATTTTCCATTGTTGTGTTGTGCGGCCCGATGGGGCCGCTCGAGCGTTGAAGGATTAGAAGAAGACAACCCTAAAGATGTTAGAAGAGCTAAGAGCTACGCGATAGAAAGAGAGGCAACCTGTAGGTGAATATAACTGTACGCAAGGAAGCGGTGTGCGACCTGAATTGCACTTTATTGTGTCTGAGCAAGAGTCGCTATTTATTTAAATGACCATGCGGAGTGAATTTTCTGTACTTTGTACTATTATGTATTCTGTGCCGCTAGTTTCAGATGACACGACTCGTTGGTCAGACTCTATTCAACCCAGCTTAAGGTACTTTCCATGTTTAAAATGTATACTGTTGACTTAGCGATTGGCCTGCTGGAATGCACCCAATATGTCATTAATGTCAATGTCTGTCAGTTCAGATGTCAATGTCATGTAATTTTTTCGTGAATCGTGTGTGCGCACACGAATTATTTTATTATTTCTAAATAATTTAAATATAAATATATAAAAATGTTTTTGACGATCGCTTAATATATAGATTTATATAATTTAAAGTGTTTAAACTCAGTTTACCGAGTATAAATAGGGATTAAAAATGTTCAACTACAAATATCTCAGTCGAGAACACCTTGATGGTTTCGATAATTACAAGGTTTGGTTTAAATCAATTTCTTACTGTCTCTGTTAATCTTTAAATAATAAGCGTTCTGTCCTTCAGTTATGGACTGTAATTATTTTCAAAATTAGATTTGTTGTATAAGGGGGTTTGGATTGCATTAGAATGTCACATCCCGATTTTGGGGGATGAGGTAGGGGGAATCCACCCCTTTAATTGGGGAAGGGGAGTCCACCCCTTTAATTTGGGGGGCGCGGAACCCCTCCCCCCACTTTTCAAGATATTTAACTTCAAAGTTTTGAGGTTATATTGGACCAAAATTACGATATAAGGCTAGGGTATCTTTTTTTGGGGAGGAGGTCGTGGGGAAAGGGGAAGGGACGTACATACAAAAACATCGCACGTAAAAAAAGTAGTTTCTGGCGCTTTGCCGGTCGCTGGCGCGGCGTGCTTGCTCGGCTCGCAAGTGCACTCGCAAGTTTGAGCCATTTTGCGGATTGCGAATTGTGCATGACGTTTTCTATCTTTTTCACGTAATTATTAGGGTCTCTACCACGTTTAACCTACTAGAGATGTGTAAGTACTGTGAGTAATGCATTACGCGTAATATAACACGACTGCGTACTATAACAGTACCTATTACCCGGCAAAATTTAGCATGACACATGACACTAAACATGGCGTGGCGCTGGCGGCTGAGGTCCATGAATATTGCCAGTCCTAAGCCAGAAACCCCTTTTTAAGAGATTAGAGGCATCTTTTAATCAGGGTTGAGTATAAGGAAAATCAACTTAATCAATGAAGCTTGCGTCGTACATTAGGCCAAACTGAGTAATGTTATAATGTCATATTACGCAGTACGAAATGTCATGAAAAATGGCATTACTTCATATCATGAGTACTAATTAGAGTACTGTACCGAGTAACGTTACAATGCTATATTACGCGATACGAAATGTCATGCAATATGGCATTACTTCATAGAGTACTGTTTTGCGCATGTCTATAACCTACCTTAAAATAAAGTTCTTACGCGGGGAGGGGGAGTGGGGGTGTAGGCAATGTTTTTTTGGTCACTGTTCAGTATTTATTTGAAAAAGACCTGGTAACCCTGGTTATTGGTCACCATACTAACTTAACCGAATGAACTATTTTAGGTTTTTTCATGGCGTGCCGCACCCCCTGCAAGTTCTGTCACTAATTTTGTTTACCTCAAAACTGAAGTTAAATATCTCGAAAAGGGCAGCGTTCCATGCCCCCAAATTTGGGGGGTAGACCCCCCTTACCCCAAAAGCTAAACATGGGTATCTTCTTTTACAAGGGAGCTGCAAAAATATTACAACATGTAAAGGCAGTGTACTCCTGGTTTAGTGTTTACATTTTAATAGTTAATTGTGTAATTTAATTTCTGCAGTTTTAATTTGTCATCGGTCCGTAATCCTCTCTTTTACAGGTATTGGTGTTTGATGCAGCACAACTTGACTAAATTAAGACGACTAGTCCTGTAATGTTATTTAAGTTTTCCATCCTTTCCACGGCTAGACAAGAACAGAATGCTAATATTAAGTTTAGTCCTGTCAATTTAGTTCAGTCATGCTGCACTGAATCAATTTGATTGATTTTGTTGTTCAGACCAAAAATATTATCTATCCTTATTTTCCTTTAGAAAAACTAGTGACTATAACAAAATCTCAAAAAAGTCCCCGGAGGTACACTCACACTAGTAAATTTAAATAGGCCTACCCCCTTATTAATAAATGTAGATTCAATTTACTCCTAGTTTAACCAAATAGTTCACTTAGGAATATGACGCTATGAGACGTCAAATGTAAGGAGTAATATTGCTAACCCAATTTTTTTATTAAACGGTGTAAACTTACTCTTCTTTTATTAATAAGGCTGTTAATTTTTCTATGTTTATTCAAATAAGTTTTTTTGACTATGTCTAACGTAATAATAATAATATAAATAATGTAAGTTATGGTCTTACTTTTTGTATTTTTCAGTATATGGCCATAGACACAAGCCCTCTCAGTGTCTATGTGATGCATCCATTTTGGAACAAAGTTGTAGAGGTGAGTTGGTTTAATTAAGTTTTTAGGTACTTTGTTTTAAGTCTTTGTAAATCATAATAATATGTTTTAATCTTATTGGCTCTAAACATCGCACAAGTGAACAACTTTGTCTATGCGACCAACTTAATCAGAACAAAAAATAAATAAAATTAAAAAATATTAAAAACACAACTGCCCTGCCAAAAACGAACTAAAAAGTTAAATAACAAGTGTAATTTGCAGTCAGGGGACCTCTTTGATCTAAAATTGTTCCATAAAACGGTCCCCTGACTGGCAGTGTAGTCGTGTTTTTAATATATTTTTATTTTATTTATTTTATTTCACACATTTTAGTGACAAATTATATAGTTTTAGAATGTGCTTATCAAGGCCTTTCATTTGATGCCCATATTGTAATAATTGAAGAAAAATTTTTTTTTTCACATTTGAAAGTGGCGTCGTACTCGTACAGTCGCCATATTGAATTTTTTCAAAAAAAATATGGCCAGTGTCACTCGGGATACTACAAGGATCCTAACGATACCCTATACATCCAAATCAGTTCAGGCATTTAGAAGTTGTGGTGGAATAAAGAAACTCACATACCCACAAACATACATGAACCCTAAACACATATACACTCCTTTTTGGGCAGTCGTGTAAATAATCAGCTGTCCCATACATTTTGGTCGAGTAGATATTGACACTTTCTTTTGATTAAGTTGGTCCCATAGACAAAGTTGTTCAGTTTGACGGTCTGTAAAAAATCACCCTGTAGTTTGTAGAAATAGCTTATCAACAAAATGGTTTTACATGGCAACATGACAAAAGATCATTCACATTTGGGTCCAAAATAAAACTCAACCATGCGCTGTGAGTAAAAAAAAATTATCCACCGTAGCAGAGGTCAATTCGAGTATTTTTTCTAGTCATGACTACAACCGAATGGTTGAGTCTGGAGTCTGAGTTGAGTGAGGAATCTCACTGTATACTGGGAACGGTTTTTTTTTACATTTTTCATCATAAGTCGAAAACTATGCGGCCTAAGAAAAAAGGAAAAAATGTTTTAAAATGTGCAAACAGCGCTCTTTCATATGATACCCCACATGCCCTAGTCACCTCACTTCAAATTTTTGAGACCCCTTTTCAGTCCCTGTTGTAAAAAAAATATTAATTATTTTATTTCTTTCTTATTTGCAAAATAGTTGGGTAAATGTCATCTTAAACTATTCCAAATTTCAAGTTAATACCATTAGTAGTTCTCGAGATATCCAGCTGTGACAGACAGACAGACAGACTGAGTCACACCATAAGGGTTCCTTTTTTACCATTTTGGTACGGAACCCTAAAAACAGGATTGAATTAAAATAGTGAAGGCACAGAATAAAACAATAGTATGTACTAGGTGAAGGTAATAGTAAAACACGAAATATATCACTGTGATTATTTAAACAATGTGTTATTTTATCAAAAGATAAACAAGCGCGTGATTTGCGATATAGGTGACGACGCACTGAGCTGTTTAAATAATATATTTTGACCTCGATTTATTCACTTTAGCATTTTAAAAAGTTAGATACTTTATCATACTTTTGAACGCACAATTTATATTAGGTTTGTTGGGTAAAATTCCCGAATTGTCAAGTGATTTCAAAATATCCAATGCTGGAATCAATGTATATCAAACAAAACCTCAGTATATAGCTATTTTAAAGTACTATGATATAACCTATTTTCGTTACTGAATCTTGTGCTGAATGTACTTTATTCAAGAGAAAACTATAAAATTTTAAATCCCCTGAAATAAAATGGAGGCCTTACAGCCGAATACTCAAAGGCTAGCTAAAATCTTTAGTTAAAAGTCTCCTTAACTTTAAGGAAGCTGTCAGTTTCATAGTTTTTAATGTGGCCTTAACTTTACGATTCGTTTGAGTATTTCGCCGTTAGTTTCAAATGTATTTAATCGGGTAACAATAAATTCCCATTTTGGGTATCAAAAATACTGAATATAGCGTACTGAAATACTAAGTGGGCGACGACGGACTGAGGGCGACTACAGACATTATTCTGTGCTACAGATATTGAGAATTGGTGACTTTAAAATACAAATTGAGTAACTAGTTATTCAGAACGGGTGACCAAATAACTATTTGGGCAACAACCTTAGGGCACACAAAACATTTAAAATTTGGCATACATGTATTTTATTTAAAAAAGGTGACTATTATCCTAATCGGGATGCAAAAATACCATGTTGGGCAGCTTAAATCAATTATATAGTTAAGTACTTTGTATTATAGTTGCCCACTCAGTATTTTTGTCACTCATTTAGAATTTTCACTGCTAACTTAAATTATTTGTCTCCAACATGTAGTCGCCTGTTTTACGTATTTTTGTTATCCACAGTTAGTCGCCCATTTAGTTATTTGGTCGCCCAAAAAATAAACCGCTGCCAGGTTTAGTAATTAAGTATCTCATAAACAGTCGTCTTATTTCCAGTCACCCAATTAATTAATTCCCGTTTCAAATAATCATGCAGTAATATATTTTCAGCTTGTACCAAGATGGGTAGCGCCGAACGTCCTGACTTTTGCGGGGTTCCTCCTGACTGTGCTCGATTTCCTGCTCCTTTCGTATTACGACTACGATTACTACGCAGCCAGCACGCCGCTGCTGAATGCCACCACTGTGGAACAACCAATGAACGGTCACACTGAGATAATACCGCGGCCACTGTGGTACGCACTTGCGGTATTTATATTTCTGGCGTATACGCTTGGTAAGTACCAAATAATCACTTAAATGTATGCGAAGTACTGACCATCAGCCATTTTTCTGTCCCCACTGCTGGGGCTCAGGCCTTCCTTATGGGTGGATAAGGAGGACGGGCCATAATAACCCAGGGTATGCATTACAATGCCGACAATTCATAATACATACGACCGAAATATCGACACAGAAAACACCTATTTTCAAAAGGTCAAAATCCCGACAGTTAAAATGTCGAAACTTACTTCACCTCATAGAAATAGAATGTCAAAGAACAACAATGTCAATAAACAGGTGATCCGAAAACGAATGCATACATTTTATATGAGATACGTAAAAAAATACTTAGATTCATAAAATATGAGTATATATGGCAAAGGAAATTAATAAACTATGTTCCATACTGTTTTCTTTGTCGATAAACGAATAAATGTAGCAAAATTTGGTTTTAGAGAAATTTGTAGCAATATCTTATTTACCTGTGAAAAGTGTGATTACTTGGATTGTTTCTTTTTGTCACATCACAATTACTTAGAGCACAAGACACCATGGCTCCACGATACCTTTATTTTAAATTCTAATTAAGATTAACAAATATTTTAAACAAACTGTGATTGCTCTGCTTCACCTACACATACATTTATGAAGGAAGGCGTTGCGGTTAATTTGTTTTACTCAAAAATGCTTGTAAAATGGTCATTATTTTGACAAAATCCACCAATCGAGTTTGAAACAGTTTTTTTTTCTGGGTTCATGTCAACCTAACATGGTCGTCGCTGCGCTCCTCGCACCTATTTCGTGTCGTGACCTACGGTCTACGGTTTCTAAGTCCCGGTAGACTAGTTTAGATTAATTTTCGGCAGCTAAATTTACTATAAAGCATTTCAGGCGAAGCCCAAAGACACCTCCACAGAGGAAATAATCACTACGTTCACCTCCACAGCCAATTCGGTATTAAGTAGTTCGGGTTATAGAACTTAGGTATATTAACCTTCGGTGTTTTAAGCTTCGGGATTTAGTATTTTAGGTAAAATGTCCTTTCGTGATTTTAAACGTACGGCCAAATAACCATTCGGCCTTTTAATTTTCGGGATTTCGTCCATAGGTATTGTAAAATTCGGTCTTTTCTACTTCGGCATTGTAACACATACCCATAACCCACTACGCGGACCTAATGCGACTGCAAAAATGCACCCGGAACCAACAGCTTAACGTGCCTTTCGAAGCACGGAGGAGCTCGAGATAATAAATTTTTGGTCACCCATCCCATGACCGACCCTTGCGAAAGTTGCTTAACCTCCGCAATCGCTGGGCCAGGCGCTAAATTACTGCGCCATCGAGCTCCGCCTGTATGCGAGGTATGCGAGCTAGGAATGAGTGAGGTATGAGCGTATATGCGGGGTATGCGCGGCGAAGAATGTATTGGAGGGATGCAAGCGAGGACTTATTGAAGATTAATTAATTGGAGCGGGAAACATCTACGAAGGTTTTCTAGGGAGAAATATTTGCAATATTTGCGAGTTTTAGTAGCGACGGCGGATATAAACACTACATGCAGTAGACTATTATGTATTCTGTGGCAGTAGTGACGAATCCGTTAAAAATGGGCCGGTAAAACGGATCGTTGTGTGACCGCACGGTAATGGACTTCTAGACGATCAAGCTAATTTAACGTTTTGATTGTCTAGGAGCGATGCTTGACGGCATGACATCAAGCACGTAGGAATCACGTGATTACTGTGACCTATCAAAGGTAGGCCACGCCCCCAAATTGGTAGTGGTGGTGATAATTATGTGTACGTGCTTTATAAGCCATACTTGAAGGGCTCCCCCCTAATGGGGGCGTAGCGCTATCCAAATGGGGACGCAACGAGCGGCTCCAGATAGTTATCCTACTTATAAAAACCCTTAAAAATTATATTTCAACGGTGCCACCGGTATGTAGTGTACCTCTTGTATTTGATTGTTGATAAATCTACTTGAATTTTAATAAAAATAAACACATCTACTTACATTTTCATCGTTTTTTAATATGATCGTTTTTTGGGAGGGAGGCGTAAGTATTTTAACATACTGTTGGGTGGGGCGCACAGAGTGAAAAGTTGGAAACCCGGTCTAGGGACTATGTTGAGGCAGAATCTCTTTACCATATATACACCGTTAATTTTTAAGTATATATATCTAGAATTAAAAGTGGATTTCAGACCACGTAAATGAACAACTTTTACTATGGGGCCAACCACGAAATCGCGAAAAAAAATCAGCTGTTCCATACATTATAGTCGAGTCGATGTTATACTTTTCTATGGAACAGCTGATTTATTTTCGCGATTTCGTGGTTGGCCCCATAGTAAAACTTGTTCACTTACGTGGTCTGAAATCGCCATTTCATTTTTAGGGTTCCGTACCCAAAGGGTAAAAACGGGACCCTATTACTAACACTCCGCTGTCTGTCTGTCTGTCACCAGGCTGTATATCATGAACCGTGATAGCTAGACAGTTGAAATTTTCACAGATGATGTATTTCTGTTGCCACTATAAATAACTTCAAAAAAAACGTGATTTTTTTGACGTTATTTGCTCGATATTAATAACGACAACAGGTAGACAGTTGAAAATTTCACAGATGATGTATTTCTGGTGCCACTATAACAACAAATACTAAAAATAAAATAAAATAAATATTTAAGGGGGGCTCCCATACAACAAACGTGATTTTTTTGCCGTTTTTCGGTACGGAACCCTTCGTGCGCGAGTCTGACTCGCACTTGGCCGGTTTTTAGATATACTTAAAAATTAACCGTGTATTCAGCGAAAAGAGAAGTACTTCCACTAAACTAGGTGTCTCAAAGTCAAAGTCAAATAAGCTTTATTCAAATAAACTTAATTATTAAGTACTTTTGAATCGTCTATATTTTCCTACCACCCGTTCCAGACTTTTTTAGCTGACAAGAAGAACGGGCGCAAGAAACTTATCAGCTGTAACAGCCATAAGTAACGATATTTACAAACTTTAATATATCGTTACCAAATAATTACAACAGGGTGACAGGATTATTGGCAACAACATAGACTTATTATTATATTACTTCAACAAAGTACTTATAGTAGCAAGTTATGTGTTACATCATTTCCACGCATTTTGATCTTTAAGATAATCGTCTACTTTATAATAACCTTTACCCATGAGCGTTTTTTTAACATGGTTTTTAAATTCATGCAAAGGAAGATCAATCACTTGTTGTGGAACTTTATTAATAAAGGCTATGCCTTTCCCCATAAATGAACCTCTAGTTTTTGCAAGCCTAAATCTTGGAACGGCAAGTTTATCTTTATTTCTTGTATTAAACTGGTGAATATTGCTGTTCTAAATGAATCATAGTGTTTCCTTACATAAACTAAATTTTCATAAATGTATTGGCCTGCCAAAGTTAAAATATTTATTTCTTTGAACAATTCTCTCAAGGTATCTCTTCGCCGTAGATTGTATATGGCGCGAACAGCTCTTTTTTGGAGTACAAAAATATTTTCAATACTGGCAGCTGAGCCCCACAATAGCAGTCCATATGACATTACACTATGAAAATAACTGAAGTATACTAACCTTGCCGTTTCAATATCAGTTAAAAGCCTTATTTTCTTAACAGCGAATGCCGCTGAACTAAGTCTACTTGACAAGGCCTCAATATGTGGATCCCATTGCAGTCGAGAATCTAGTGTGATACCTAGAAATTTTGTACTCTCAATAAACTCGACTTCATCGTCATTCAAATTAATATTTAATTTTGTCTGCTCAACATTAGGTAATGAGAATTTAACACATTTAGTTTTTTTGGGGTTAAGTGCTAAATTATTACTATTAAACCAGTATGAAACTTTAGAGAGGGCACCATTTACTTCGTCCGAACAGTTATTACCTCTGTTTACTTTAAAAACTAAAGAAGTATCATCCGCAAATAGTACTGTCTCACATAAATTATTCGCGTAGTTGGGAAGGTCATTTATATAAATTAGAAACAACAATGGGCCCAATATTGATCCCTGTGGCACACCCATATTGATGGGGGCTCCGGTAGATTCAGTTCTATTAATCACTACTTTCTGAGTTCTATTGTACAAATACGATTTCATAAGACTAACTGATTTATCAGAGACACCATAATGTTCTAGCTTTTTTAATAGTGTTTGATGATCAACACAATCGAATGCCTTAGAAAGGTCACAGAAAATGCCAATTACATCTTGCTTTTCTTCCCAAGCGTCAAGAATATGTTTGAGAAGTGCAATTCCAGCATCAGTAGTACTTTTACCCTTGGAAAATCCAAACTGATTTTTATGAAGTATATTATTGTATGTGAAGTAATCTAATAATTGGGAATATATAATTTTTTCAAATATTTTACTAAGTGCTGGTAGTATAGATATTGGCCTAAAGTTAGCTGGGTCACTTTTATCCCCAGATTTAAAAAGAGGAATCAATTTACTATTTTTCATTAGATCAGGAAAGACCCCTTCGTCAATACATTTGTTAAAAATAAAAGCCAAGTAAGGGGCTAGTATATCAATTATTGATTTAATAATGCTTGTTGATATGCCCCAAAGATCTTCTGTTTTTTTAACATTAATTGTTTTAAAAGCTTTAATGATATCTGCACTATTTATATATTTAAAGGAAAAACTTTCATTGCACTTATCAACACTAGACTCCAGAAGGGAGACAGCGATGTTGGGACAAGCACTAAGAGTACTGGTAGTTTCTGCAGGTATTCTAGCAAAGAAATCTTCAAAAACTTTAGCGACCTCATTGTCAGATTCAAAAGTTTGATCACCAGTTTTTAAACAGAAGGAATTTATATTGGATTTTGATTTGCCCGTTTCTTTATTAATAATATTTCAAGTAGCCTTAATTTTATTGTCAGCTAATTTAATTTTATTTGAAAAGTACTTGGACTTTGCTAAGATACAAACTTCTCTGAATGTTTGTGAATACTTCTTGACAAATTCAATGAAGTTAGGATCACAAGAAGTAGCTTTCTTTGCATAAAGTTCGTATAATTTCCTTCTGCTCTTATATATACCGGGTGTGGCCCAGTCACTAAATTTCGTACTATCATTACATTTGATCACTTTTTGTTTAAAAGTTTCACTAAATTCAGTTTGAACTATGCTAAATAAATGATTATATAGGTTATTGGCTTCAAAATTTGGTTCTGGTAAAGTTTCAATTTTACTTGTGACATTGATTCTGAATTTTTCAATACAGTGTTTTTTTATTGGCCTACACATTATTTCCCGTTTAGGTGGAACATGATGGTGCTCATCATCATCATCATCATATCAGCCGCACGACACCCACTGCAGGGTATAGGCCTCCCCCAAGGATTTCCACGACGATCGGTCCTGCGCTTCCCACATCCAGTGGCTTCCGGCAATCTTCACCAGATCGTCGGTCCACCTTGTCGGGGGCCTACCCACGGAGCGTCGTCCGGTGCGCGGTCGCCATTCCAGAACCTTTCCGCCCCAACGGCCATCGGTTCTTCTCGCTATGTGTCCAGCCCACTGCCACTTTAGCTGAGCAATCCTTCGAGCGATGTCGGTTACTTTAGTTCGCCTGCGGATCTCCTCATTTCTGATTCGATCACGCAGGGAAATGCCGAGCATGGCTCTCTCCATTGCACGCTGGGTGACCTTGAGCCTCCTTATGAGACCCATAGTTAGCGACCACGTTTCACTGCCGTAAGTCATCACTGGCAACACACACTGGTCATAGACTTTCGTCTTGAGACACTGAGGTAAATCGGACACGAAGATTTTTCGGAGCTTCCCGAATGCTGCCCATCCGAGTTGGATTCGACGAGAGATCTCCTTCTCAAAGTTGGACCTACCTAACTGGACTGCCTGTCCTAGGTATACATAATGGTCAACAGCTTCAAGTGCAGTGTTCCCAACATGAACTGGAGCGGGCACAACATGGGCATTCGACATGATTTTCGTCTTATCCATGTTCATTTTAAGACCCACTCTTTGGGAAGCACTACGGAGATCTTCGAGCATTGTGTTCAGGTCCTCCAACGTCTCAGCCATTAGAACTATATCATCGGCAAAACGAAGGTGTGTTAGGTATTGGCCATTAATGTTGATGCCGAGTCCTTTCCAGTCTAAGAGTTTAAAGATATCCTCCAACGCAGCTGTGAACAGTTTCGGAGAAATAACATCTCCCTGTCTCACACCTCGCTGCAGTTGGATAGGATTTGTTCTCTGGTTCTGTACTCGGACCGACATGGTGGCATTTTTGTATAAATACCTCAACACCTCGATATACCTGTAGTCCACTTGGCACCTTTGGAGAGACTGCAGCACCGCCCAGGTTTCAATCGAATCAAAGGCTTTCTCATAATCCACGAACGCCAAGCAAAGTGGCAGATTATACTCCTCGGTCTTCTGTATGACCTGCCGCAGCGTATGGATGTGGTCTATGGTGCTAAAGCCTTTTCGGAACCCGGCTTGTTCGGGAGGTTGGAAGTCGTCGAATTTGCGAGCGAGACGGTTCGTAAGGACTCTCGAAAACAGCTTATAGACATGACTCAGAAGCGAGATGGGTCTATAGTTCTTTAAGAGGGACTTGTCACCCTTTTTAAAGAACAAAATCACCTCACTTATGTTCCATGTCTTCGGCGTTCTGCCCTCGACGATGACGGAATTGAAAAGCTTCTGGAGGACTTTAAGTATCGGCTTACCGCCCGCTCTCAGAAGTTCTGTAGTGATTCCGTCGTCGCCCGCCGCCTTGTTGTTTTTCAGCTGTTTGAGAGCCATACTAATCTCGTACATGCTGACGTCCGGGATATCTTGGGTATAGTGTCGGGTAAGCTTGGCTCTGGGGTCTTTAGCCTTGCTTTCAACGGGTGTCTGCGTGGAATATAACTGCCCATAGAAACTCTCGATCTCCCTAAGGATTTCAGGCTTCGCTGAGATGATGCGTCCGTCGTCAGTTTTCAGCTTCGTCATCTGGCTTTGCCCAATAGACAGATCTCTCGCGAACACTTTGGAGCCTTTGTTCCGCTCGATAGCCTCTTTAATACGATTCGTATTAAATTGGCGAAGGTCGCTCGTCAAAGACTTAGATATCTGTCTATTAAGCTGCCGATAACGATTAGCATCTACTGAACTCTGGAGCCTCATTTCACGTCTCTGATCCATGAGTAGGAGTGTGTGGTCGGAGAGTTTCTTTAGCTTGGGACGGCGGGTCTTGAAGAACTTGGACCCTACCGTACGGACAGTATCCACCACCATATTGTTTAGATCGTCCACATCTATGCTGTTCTCAAGGGCTTCGAAACGGTTTTGGAGTTCGAGTTGAAAGCTCTCGGGGTTTTGGATATGGGCCGGCAATGGTCGGAGTGTTGATTTTATCAGTCGAGATCTTTCCAGCTTTATGTTGATATTCAATGTGCCACGTACCAATCGGTGATCGCTCCCCGTCTTAACGGCGTTGATCACAGTGACATCATTGAATATTTGCTTTTTCGTCGACATGATAAAATCAATCTCATTTCTGACTGTACCGTCCGGACTGACCCAAGTCCACTTCCGGCTTTCCGGCTTTCTGAAGAATGAGTTCATCATAAAGAGGTTCTCCTTCTCCATAAAGTCGGCTAGCATCTGGCCTCTGTCATTCCGTTGCCCAACTCCAAATTGCCCCACTCTCAGCTCATCACCGCATCGTTTCCCCAACTTTGCATTGAAGTCCCCCATCACAACGGTGTAGTGGGTTTTGTAGCTATGCATGGCTTTAGAGATCTCCTCATACATAGCCTCCACTTCGTCATCTTGGTGCGTCGAGGTCGGTGCGTAAACCTGTATGACATTCAACGAATACCGTTTGGATATTCTGAGTATAAGGTACGCCACCCTGGTCGACACACTTCCGATGGTTTGATGGTGCTCAATGGAGGCTAATTGTCCACTATGGTCGGATTTAATACAATTTAAAATTGATTTTTCAATGACATTACAGTTACAGAAAATATTATCTAAGCAGGTTGCCGATGTGGGTGTGATACGCGTTGGTTCATTAAAAATATGTAGCAAATTAAATGATTTAAATAAGTTTATGAACCTACTCGACAGTTTGGCTAATTTAGGGTCTAAGATGTCGACATTAAAATCTCCGCAAATCGCGACTTTTTTATTCTTCCTACAGGTCATTTTTAAGACTTCCTCCATAGTGGACTCAAACTCAGAGTAATTTGCGGTGGGGGGTCTGTATACGCATACTATAATTATTTGATCAAGTTCCACACAAGACAGCTCAATAGTTCGTTCAATGGTCTATGCTCGGGGACCGCGGTCCAACTGCTTGATGTTGGAATTTGTATTTATGCGAAGTGCTTAGAACACTTCCATATCGTGAGTCAGGTCTCCATACATTTTTGTTGTCTCGACATTAGCTTGACGTAGTGCGACGTCACGCTGCGTAATTTTAACATATTGTACTTTTTCGCTGATCCTGCATTTCTTCGTCATTCGTCGATTGCTTACGTAGCGGTATGATCGCGCCGCTACAGGCTACATACAGTAACTCCTCTGTTGGTCTCCTCAGATGGTATCGACGGCAAGCAGGCGCGTCGCACGCAGACCTCGGGCCCTCTAGGGGAACTGTTTGACCACGGCCTCGACTCCTATTCAGTATTCTTCATACCAGCGTGCCTTTACTCTATATTTGGAAGAGAAGACTTCTCTATTCCACCAATAAGGTAACTAATATGTAGTACTTCTATGCTCTGTGGTCAAGTGGCAAAAACGTATATACAATACGATACGAGTGCGTAGTCTGCACAACAGTAACTTTGTTAAAAAAAAACAGCTGTTTCATACAAAAATTAATAACGAAAATGGATAAATGGAGATCATTCTCACTAGTTCCAGTGAATATGACAACCTGAGTGGTGCAGTGGTCAACGTGCCGGTCTACCACGCAGAGTTCCCGGGTTCGATTCCCGGCCGGGCAGAAATTGAAATGATGAATTTTAATTTCTGTGCCGGGTCTGGGTGTTACTATGTATAATAAGTATATAATAGGTCTTTACCTATGAAATTGCCGATTTGTATGGAGATTTTTCAAGAAGTTGCATTTTTTATAATAGCATTTTCTTTGTTCATTTAACAACCATGAACACTCATGTAACAAAACTTTTATGTACTAATGTTTGAACACTATGCTAACTTATTTCCATTTAAGATAAGCGAAAAAATAAGTTTTGATTAAGTTACAACCCCTTCGGTCACCCTTTTTTTGCTTTTATTTATTTATTTATATAGTTCCATGGAACGACTGATACTTATTATTCTTAATATTCGTTCTCACTAGTTCCATTGCCAATGGAAGTAGTGAGAATAATCAGTATCAGTAGTTCCATGGGACAGATATCCTCTGGAACTAGTGAGAATGATATAAAATTAAATTGTATAAAATATAGATATGGGTCTCATAGACAAAGTTGTTCAGTTTGATGGTCCCTATCTACCATATTCTGGTTTAGCCATTAATTCTGATACACGTATAGTCATTTGGTTCTATGCCACTTTAGTATGCGTCAATTCCAGGATATATTACGTGATGTGGAATCTCCTCCTGAACTTCTACATCAGCCACTGGGAAAAGTACAATACTGGTGTGCTGTTCTTGCCGTGGGGATACGACTTCAGTATGTGGGTGAGTACTGTAAGGTCCCTATCTCACTAGGATACCATGTTTGCACCCTCTGCGGGTGATTCGCTTTGCGCCCCCAAATGGGGAATGTCACTCTATTCTGCTGTTACTTCGTACATTTTTCAAAATCGAAGTAATTTTAATTTTCTACGCTGCTAAAAATTCTGTGTTTTTTAATATATTAATAAGGGAACTTATTCCTAATCTTTGTTGGTTGCATCTTCTTCTCCATTGGTTTTGCACAATCGAGCGGATACTATGAGGTGCCCTTAATATGGTGTGTTTTCACACAGTCGCTTTCCCGTTCCTGTTGAGCTTTTAACAGAGGCATGCCTCAGGGCAATGAGGGCAGGCTATCTTCTTCTCTGAAAAACGACAAAAAAAGACCCGACACACTCCATAGAAAAAATGCTTAACTTGTATACGATTGAATTTGGTCATAAAATATAGCCAATAATATCTGCTACATGAATCAAGTTCTTTCTTATTTTTAGCGCATGTAGAAAAAGAGTTATTAATTGAGGAATATTTTTTATAAGGAACAACGAGTCATCGAAAAACGTTCCATTATCCACATTAACTTAATATTCAAAAGGAAGACAAGTCACTATGAAATGTAAAAACATAGCAGCATAAACCATAATTTCTTTACTTTTTTCGAAATTAAAAAAGCGAAATGTCAACTTGACTTTAATTAGACATTGACAGCTGACATTTGGTTGACAGAAACCACAGATTATTAAGGGTGAGTTGCATTGCATCAAAACACTGTCAAAGTTAAAGTTAACGTCAAATGATATTTGTTACGTCAAACTTGTCAAAGGACATCATGCTGGCTGGCAACCTCTTTTTTGACTAACTTGTGCTTAACCGGTACTTTAACAAGCTTGTTATTGTCAAGGTTAAAAAAGTATACAACTTTAGCGTAATATGATGGGTCTCCTTTGTATGACATGCGTTTGACGCAAGAAGTTGAAGACAAAGAAAGGGAACGGGAAAGTGACTCGGTGAAAGACACCACACACCCCCTTAAGGTATGATTCCGATCTCGGCAACAGCAGCAGTGTTGCCGCAGCATTGCACTCCAAATTGAACCCTAATGTTACGTTTGAAAGGCTCAATTTGATGTGAGCGGAGAAGCGACGCGACACTGCTGCGCAACACTGCTGCGCGACACTGCTGCGCAACACTGCTGCGCGACACTGCTGCGCGGCACTGCTTCCGCAACACCACTGGTCCCCATACATTCTCTATAGGTTTATATGAGACTACATTCCGAGCTCGGCAGCAGTGCTGCGCAGCACTGTCGCGCAGCACTGCTGCTGACATCGGAATCATACCTTTAAGCTCTGGAATTTGCCAAGTTGTCTCAACGTTAGATAGAGATCGTTAAGTTAACGAATTCTGTCGATATGTCATATCGACCAATTACAATTCAGTATGAAAATCACCGACCAATTAAAATTAATCGGTATTACAAATCAACCAATTAGCGATGGTCTGTATAGATCGCTATCCATGTCGAGACTGTAGGGCCAGCTTTCTATTCATTCGCTAACTTAAAAATTTAAAAATTCAGTGTCGTAATCTTGTAAATCCCATGCAAAACAAGTATGTGTTCACATACATACTTGTTTCCATGGGATTTACAAGATTATGAGATTTACAATGTCACCATTAAATAAGATTGTAATAAATGACTATTGTCTAATGCTTATTTTAAGGGTGCATCGTGCGTCCACTAACGGCACTAGCGCTGCCAATCAAGAAAAAAACATTACAACGAAATAACTATGTTGTATTAAATTCTGAAAAATTTAAAAACTAGTATTAGTTATAAACTATTTTTCTATGCGTTTTTTCCTGGTTTAAATGTGTCTTTGTTACAATCTGGATTAACGCCTAAATTGGCATTTTAGGCCGGCCACACACAGACGTAATCACGTAACGGAATTCCGAACGTAATTTCGACAATGTATGAAGATTCCGTACGGAAAAAACACGCTTGTGTGTGGCAGCCCATAGATTTTGTATGCAGCTGCTGCGTTCGGAATCACGTACGTACGAAATTCCGTTGCGTGATTCCGTCTGTGTGTGGCCGGTCTTAGGCGTTAATCCAGATTGTATCTACACGGAAACATTTAAATTAAGAATTAACGCATACATAAACATGAGTTTATTTGTAACTAATACTAGTTTTTAAATTTTTCAGAATTCAATACAATATAGTTCATCATCATCATCAGCCTATCATCGTCCACTGCTGAACATAGGCCTCTCCGAGTGCACGCCACTGAGCACGATCCGCGGCTATACTCATCCAGTTTATGCCAGCCACCTTGCAAAGATCGTCGCTCCACCTTTAGTGATTGTTCTATGAGCTCAAAATTAATGGAAAACCGCAAATCGATGTACAGCATAGCCATTTGGTACAGGTATACTTGAGGTCAAAACAAAATTTTGGACCCGCAGTTCTTAAAAATTCTTCCCTTAGGAGAGGAGTTATGGTGTCATCTTTTTTTTGTTAGGGGGAAATTTTTTTTTTGTTCTAAAGCCTATCGTGTATGGTATCGAATGAAAGGGCTTGCTGAGCCGGTTCTAAAAATATATCACATCATTACTTGTTTTAAATTAAACCAAATAACATTTTCAAAACATAGGTACCAGGTTTGGGCTCCTACAGATACGATATGGTTGAACATTTTTTTATACAATATACCTCAAATTATATTAGTCCAATAAAACTAGCTTTATCGGGACATAATAAGATAACTGAAATTTTCTTTTTCTATGTCATAAATTAGTGTTAGTTATAGTTAAAATAAATGGAATTAAACATTTAGAAACTTCGCATAAAATTAAAAAAAAAAATATCTACTGAGAAATACATTATAATTAAAACGTAAAAAATAAATGTTAATTTTTTTTTCTAAAATGTCTAAAAAGACGCATCATAGCTTAATAAGATACAAGCATCATAGTCACCATTTTGGCTTATCTAGATATTGAGATCAGATGAATACTGTGAAAAAAAACGAAGATGCGAATTTAGATTCAGTTTAATTTTGCTTTCAGGTGATAGCATTTTAGTGCACCATAAAATTATACTAACAAGGTATTTGGTTAACTATTTTGCTTTTAGGAAAAAGCTAGGTAATGTACGAAATCTCATGATTTTTATATGAAACGGTTACCACCCCGGATTTATAACATCACATATCTAATTAATATTTGTCACTTAATATCAATATCCGATAAACTAATAAAAACAACGAGTTTATTAATTATGTCCAGATAAAGCTAGTTTTATTGGACTATATATAATATTCTCATATTCAATCTCAAGAAAGCAATTTTGAAAATATTGACATTAAGTATTTTTTTATTTTATTTTTCATGATTATGAAGCTTTTAGAAAGTGATTATAATATGATTAAAAAAATGGTTGTTCTAAAACCTATCGTGTGTGATATCGAATGAAAGGGCTTTCTGAGCAGTTTCTAAAAATATATCACATAATTACATTTCGGCACTTGTTTTAAATTAAACCAATAATCAATTTCCAAAAATCCCATATAAACGTAAATTTGGGCAAAAATTAGAAATGTAAATATTTTCAAAATTGCTTTCTTATGATTTGATATGAGGATATTATATAACTCTAAAGGTGTATTCTACAAAAAATAATTTAACCACATCGGATGTGAAGGAGCCCAAACTTGGTATGTTTTGAAAATGTTTTTTGGTTTAATTTAAAACAAGTGGCTGAAATGTAATGATGTGATATATTTTTAGAACCGGATCAGCATGCCCTTTTATTCGATACCATACACGATAGGTAATAAAGCAAAAAAAAACCCATACAAAAAAAAGATGACACCATAACTCCTCTCCTAAGGGAAGAATTTTTTAGAACTGCGGGTCCAAATTTTGTTTTGACCTCAAGTATACCTGTACCAAACGGCTTTGCTGTACATCGATTTGCGGTTTTTTTAATCGTACGAGAAGGACTACTTGTCTGAGGGCGTCCTACACTACGTTTGCCCATACGCGGTCTCCCCTCAAGAACTCGTCTGCCCCAGCGGCCATCGGTTCTACGGCTAATATGGCCGGCCCACTGCCACTTCAGCTTGCTAATCCGGTGGGCTAAGTCGATGACTTTAGTTCTCTGTCGGATCACCTCGTTCCGGACCCGATCTCTCAGAGAAACTCCGAGCATAGCCCTTTCCATAGCTCGCTGCGCGACTTTAAATTTGTGAACCAGCCCTACAATGTGTGTCCACGTTTCGGCTCTGTATGTCATGACAGGCAGGCATAGTTATTTCGTTGTAATGTTTTTTTCTTGATTCGTGGCGCTAGTGGAGGCTCGGTGTGCCCTTAAGGTTACAAGTTAGCGAACGAATAGAAAATAGGCCATTTGAATAAGGACTGGTCATTTGTTTATAACCTAACGCCCCGTCTGAGCGTTTAACCAAAATGCTTATGAAGTGTGTGGATTAAGTTTGTTTTCTGTAACCGGTTGTGTTATTTTATCAAAAAATATTATAATTAGGTACTTACTTACAATTAAAATTGTCATCGTATCATTCCATCGAAATCATTACCATAAAAAATTAACCGTTTTTAGGCTTCAACATTTTGCTTTCTATGGACGGGTATGAAAGGCACGGCGTTTTATAAGCAGTACGCTTTCGGAGGCTACACACTCGCAAATGTGTTCGAGTTCCTCATATACGGCACTGGAGTGTTTACTAACTTGCCTGTTTCTATTTACAACATTTACAGGTGAGTCGGATTTATAATCAGCTTTTTTATTTAGTGACATATCCAATAACTAGCTTATGGTACGGTTAGCATCGAAAGTTGTTTAAACTTTATTACTTTGTCATATGGTAACTTTTTTGACCAATGTTTCAAACCTGAGACACCTGTCAAAAAGTTGATATGACAAAGTACCAAAGCGTTAAGCGACTTTCATTGCTGACTGTGCCACATAAATAACTGTGAAGAAATTTTCGCGATATCTCTTAAAACAGAAAAGTTATATGGTCTAGCTAGAACACTGTCACGGTAAAGAAATATATCAGTATTCTAACATTTCTAACATAGTACAAACGCTGAAATGCGAGCCATAACATACCTATGCGCCTCGAGTTCGGTCTACACTCGGTTTACAACAGTCGCGAATGCGCCGCAGTATTTTATTATATTTATTATTTTTAATTAACCAATTAATCCAGACATAATATTTTTAAATATCCGGAAAGTCGGAAAAATAAGATAAAGATAAAATTAAAATACTTACTTTTTTATTATTATTATATAGGTATTACCAACTAACTAATCCTTGAAAAAGGGAACATTTCCCAAACGATGGAAACTAGCAAAGGTGGTACCAATTCACAAGGCAGATGATGACCACGACGTAAGAAACTACAGGCCCATTTCCATTCTGCCCGTTCTCGCTAAATTACTAGAATTACTTCTTTGTCCATATATTCAGCATCACTTTTCGAAGTTTTTGTCAGACAAGCAGCATGGGTTTGTAACTGCGAGATCCACTACAACCAATCTTATATGTCTTGTTGAAGGTCTCATAGAAGCAATCGACGCTAATAAGCAGGTAGACGTTATTTATAGTGACTTCAGCAAGGCATTTGATAGGGTTCCCCATGCGGTACTTATTCGGAAATTGGCGGGGTATGGTTTTGCTGGGCCCCTTCTAAAATGGCTTAATTCCTATCTAAATGACAGGAATTTTTACGTAGTGATCAACGGCTTTCAATCGGAATCGTATCCCGTCTCCTCTGGAGTGCCGCAAGGTTCACATTTGGGTCCCATATTGTTCAATATCTTCATTAATGATCTACCAGATTGTTTTCTGTATTCATCCCCATACATGTTTGCCGACGACCTAAAGCTTACCAAAATCATTGACAATGAGAACGACGGCAAACTGCTTCAACAGGATCTGGACACTTTATGTTGTTGGTGTAGGCATAACGGTCTACAACTCAATATAATAAAAAAAGCTTACACATAAAGTTCACTAGAAAGTTGAATATTACCTCGTCTTCATACACTGTGGAGGGCGTTACCCTGCGCGAGACCGATGTCGTGCGTGATTTAGGCGTGTTACTAGATAGTAAGCTTACTTTTATACCACACATAGAACAGGTATTTGGGAAGGCATCGAGAATGCTTGGTTTTGTGATAAGGAATGGCAAAGAGTTCCGCAAGCCAAAGACTAAGATAATACTTTACAACAGCTTAGTAAGAAGCTTGTTAGAGTATGGCAGTATTATCTGGAGGCCACATTACGCAACACACTCTCTCAAGATAGAACGAATACAGAAACGCTTTCTTAGACGCCTAGCATATTCTACGGGTTTACGAGGTAGACGAGTAAGTTACAAGACACATTTAAACCATTTCAATATGGTTACACTATCTAAACGAAGAGATATGTTAGATCTTTCTTTTCTATTTAAACTTCTGCGTAACGGTATAAACTGCCCAGAGTTGCTGGGAAAAATTCAGTTCAGAGCTCCCGCTCGTCTTCCACGATATCCTATCACGCCGCTCTGCCCTCCATTGCGTCGCTCTGTACTCGGGTCCAAGTCGCCCATTTGCAGAATGTCCAAACTATTCAACCTAGTCAGCCATGCCACAGATGTTAACCATGTCTCACTTAGAACGTTTCGCACAATTGTTCTGGATGAGTTAACTGATGTCAATTAAGTAATTAGTTCTCAGTTTTCTTTTTTGTTTGCTCAACCTTAATTTCTAATTTTATATTAGTACGTACTTTGTAACTCAAATGTCCCTAATTTAGTTTTTTTTTTCTTACGTAAGCGGTGTTTACCTGTAATTAACTTAATACTTAGTTTTTTACTTTACAAAATAATTTTAAGCATGTATTAGTATATAAGTTGTTGGTGAACCAATAAATAAAAATAAAAATTAAATAACTATGGCCAGAAAGATTTGAAACTAATTTGTTTCTTCCTTTAATAAGTAGGTATTTAGCTTTTACTTTTCACCATTCGTTTTGTTAACCTAGGTATTTTATTGCTTAGAAATTGATTTCTCGGCGAAGGTAAACCCTATAATATGGATTCTAAAATATTACTTACAATCACAAAACCAGAAAGATACGAAAGTACTTAGATGAAAGTAAAATACTGTAGCCGGGCGGCCCTATCACGTGTTGATGTACCGAGCGGCTCTAGGTAGCTTTTTCAAGGACAGGGTTGAGTTAGAATACTGATACATTTCTTTACCATGACACTGTTATTTTTTGTGTTGTTGTAATGACGTCATTGTGCAACAGGAAAACCTTACGTTGTATGTAATAAAGCACATATTTCAATGCGCTTGATCCCCTTCAAACCCTTATAACATCAGAACTACTTGTTTGATCGCTCGCTAACTTTTTTTGCCGTTTTCAGATCATATAAGCTACGAACAGGCAAGATGAGGTCTCCGTTAGAGGCGTTGCGGCCCCTATGGTCGTTTCTCACAGTGTTCGCCGTGTGTACCATATGGGTGCACAAGTCTACCAGACTGCCTGACTATGATTTACGGGTTCTGTTCCTGCTCATTGGGACTGTGTTCAGTAATGTGGCTGTGAGTATATTTTCTTTTATTTTTTTTTTGCACAACGGGATATTGCTTGGCCTTCACCTCACCTGATGTTAAGTGACGATAAGGCTGAAGGTGGAAGCGCAGTACACCAGGAATCCTCATCACTGAAGAACTGGATATCTTACTTCTTACCTCTAGCTGCCGGAACACAATTTATATGCTTCCATCATACATGTTTCATATATTTTTGGTCCAAATATGAAAGTGCCGAACAAAAGACAAAAGTGCTTTATTCTGATTGATTTTTTCCATCTAAGCATTTTTTATTATGGCATCGCTTTAGCACTGCTTCACATTTGTGTCAAAATGTATGAAAAGACAGATTTTTTGAACTTATTTAAAATCAAGTATAGCGGTGCTACAGCTTTGGTGCTTGGATGAATTAACCACTGGATACGTAACGTAAGAAAAATGTATGAAATCACGATCAACCAATTTTTGCGGGGTGAGGGGGGATTACACTTGTCAAATAATGTCAATGTTATAGGGTGATGTAACCGGTTTTCGGCCATAATTGCCGGCCAAATATTATGGATTGTGAAACTCATACATTAGTTTTCGGCCAGGCGGCCGAAAAGCAAATGACCTCCCAAAAACGCATTTAGTTACCAGGCCATCAAAGGTGAATGCGCAGGCTATATACAAAATTACCCGAGCCCCGGCGCAAATTGAATCTATCTCAGGTTTAAGTACCTTTTATGTGTATAACAACAAGAAAGTACAAAATGCTCATAACATGAGCGCAACATCCAAGCGTTCGGCGGCCATGAATGCACGAGCAATAATATTCATTTATGGCAACTGCGACCCTGTGCTTCAGGATTATACAAAATGTAGGTATAATATGTTTTGCTCCGCTCATGCCTCGATTGAATTTTACATTTTATTAGAACATTTTGTTCATTATTGATATTAATTCTTTCTGGATGTTGATAGTATTCAATTTCATATACTCCCGTCCTTTGCATATGCTCACTGCAATAAGAACGCGCGCGCCAACTTTAGGTGGTACGTTCCTATTGCGATTAAAATTAATTGTTCGTGTGTGAGCTGTGTGTGTGTGGGGGAAAATCTATAATATGTTGGTCATTAGCATTTAATCTTTGAAATGTGACTCTTTGGCGATTAATATTATTTTCTTCAATATAATCCGCCAGAAGATTTGGTTTATTTAAATTCAACCGGACTAATTCTATGAATTCAGCTGTGTATTGGCTATCCTTATAAGGCTATTGGAAGCAGTTGATTAGAGCTCCCGTTATTTTAAAATCATTGAAGCTGTTTGGCGAGGCGCGGTTGAACTAAAACTAATTTACCATACTCAGTAATAAAAATTATGTGTATCAAACCGTAAACTACATTGTAACTTATACCTTCCAAAAAAAACTCACATGCACTATTTTCTTGGTACTTTTAACGACACACCTACCCTGTTCAATTTTCGCCCTTCTTCCCCACGACACTACCAAGTCGCACTACTGGTAGTGTCGTGGGTAATTTTGTTTGCCGTGGTAAACCACCTCGAACAACATACTTTACCAAGTTTATGTGTCGCCAATCTTTCATCACACTCGCCCTTGATGACTGCTGGACACATTTCTAAAATATACAGTTGGTCTGTACTTAAATCATCACGGTTCTTCGTTATATCTGTGCAAACAATAGCTTACGGCAGTAAATGATTTGACTGGAAGACATTCAAAATTATTAAGTGCCTTCCCTATCGGAGCACTAAAGCTTTTCGGGCCTGTAGTACTACCGTCTAAGTCAGTGGCGGTACCTCCATAGAAGCCGAAAAGCCCGGCTTGCCCTAACAAAATCTTATTTACTAACTAATGAATCAAAATTAATGACAACAACAAAATATTATTCACGAACGTAAATTTTCGATCAAAATCAACCAAATATTCAATTTTTCAAACAACCGATCGACAGTCAAGTCGTTAACTGCATAATATAGCGTATTAATCGAACAATACACTACATCTCTCTCGCACTCGTTGGCTTGCAACCGGGCTTCGCGCATTCATATATCCGTACTCTTCTTACGTTAGCGAAACTGGTACACCACTACATACATACTACTGTAAGTATCTATAGATACTATGAAAAATGATCAAGCCGAGCCAAAGCCTGCTTTCTATTGAATTTAGCCACAAGTGCGTACGATGACCCGGCCCGGCCGCCCAGCCGCCCGGCCGCCGCGGAAACAGCAGCCAGCTCACGATCGGGCCAATCCCTGCGCGGATTTTGTGCAATCCGGCCAATGGCTGCGTAGTGCATACAAACGGGCTAATCAGGAGCGATATCTAGTTTGGCGCGCGGCTCGTGTGTCAAGTAGTAACTTTTAACAGGTGTTTTGTCAGTTTGAGCGAATGTTTGTTTAATAAAGTGTTGTGTTTTGCATAAATTAGTGTGTTTCGTTGTACAAAAAGATGTCAGAGTTCAGATTGACGGCTGATGTTGTTCCTTGTGATTGTGAAGGATTAAAATGTGTAAAAGTTTTGATCGGCGAGGGAAAGGTAAATTCATTGAACTTTGCTGAAAAAGACCAGCTCGTATTTTCAGACAGACCTACTCCAGATTTGTGTATTTTGCAAACTACTCACAAAAGGCAATTCAATAGAAATGTGTACAAAACTCGTTGGATTGTTGGTTGCTCTCATTTTAATAAATTATATTGTTGGTATTGCATCTTTTTTTCGAACTAAAAGATCGTATGTATGGAATTATACCTCGGGTTATGACGATTTAAATAATTGCTTTTTTCAAAGCCACTGAAGGCATGACATTACTGACGTGTTTCTAAATTACCGTTTAGTATTGTGCTAGCTAACAGTCTGCTTTTATTGAACTCGTCAAGTCAAGAAACGAAGATTGTGCTTTTTTTTGAACTTGTGTTTTTTTTAGCTTTTGGTCTTTGGGCTTGCCCTGATCTCAGACCCTAGGCACGCCACTGGTCTAAGTATTCAAAAAGATGTCTTAAACTTCACTCATTTGTGTGCAGTTGACATATTAGCCATTGAAGAGGACGTTGCAGCTTGTTTTCAAGCAGTTTGATAATTCCGGCTCTATTACCAGTGTTAACAGCAGTTCCTCGCGCGAAATGACTTTCAAGACGAAAATTTACGGAAGTCAAACATGATTTTTAAAACGTTTTGTAGGAAAAATGTTGCTTTTTGTTGATTATTATTGGCTTTTGTGTAGGTATAAGTATCTCTTAATAATATTAACTATTAAAAAAATTAGATATATTTTGTTTAAAATTATATTATGAAAATATTAATATTTAGAAAGTTTTTCGAAAACGTCAGCTCCTGGGGGCAGTACGTCTCGTAATTTGTTTCTAATTATATTTTGTATACGTAATAAATAAGTGTATTGGCAACTTTTAATAACACCGCAATAAAGAAATTTCACGAAAAATTTCTTTCATACATTCTTACATTTTCCGTAATGGCCGAAAACCAAAGGGAGCCGGCAAACCGGCTAAGTCACCCTACTTTGTTTACATAACAAATTTTATTTATTTTGCGAAAAATAGCTACTATAATAGGTTGAAATTGTGCTTACGCGTGAAAAGAAACATTTCTTGATTGCCCGCTATTTTTTTTGCTGAATAATACGAAGCATTTTGCCTATTTTTGTACCAATGTTTCGGCACGAGCTCTAGCATCACACTGACAACGCGATATCGTTTACTGAGGCTATCGGTCACAGTAAGTGGCAGAGGGGTAAAGGCGAATATGGCTGTCATTTCGCATCCAGTGGTTAATTTATCCAAGCTTTGGTGCCATAATAAGAAGTGCTTAGGTGGACAAAATCTATCAGAATAAAGCACTTTTGCTTTTTGGCCGGCACTTTCACATTTGGACCAAAATGGATGATGTCCTTTTAAATTGTTGTTATGGCATCAGACTTACGTAAGATGATGGTAGCTAACCAGGCGGTCTTAGAATAAGCCGTACCACCCACCAAACCGAGTACGAATTGTTCCTCCCTGGGAATCGAACCCGAAACTTACACGGGTGGGTGAACCATTAGACTACAGAGGTGGTTAAAAATTAAAAATAAATTAATTGAAAATACAGGTTTTTTTTTCAATCCTTCGCCAAAAGTAAATATGATGTAAAGTTGTAAAGGATTTTTTTTTATAAAAAGGTATGAATGTTTTATTTTCAAAATTCAGTTTGCAGCCACTTTATAAATCTTCTATCTAAAAATAGGTATATTTAATTATATATAGGCTAATTGAAACTGTATACTTAAAGTTTTCTTCAAACATTTTTTTTTTTACTCGCAGTGTCGACTTATAGTAAGTCAGATGAGCAACCAGCGGTGCGAGGCAGTCACGTGGCTGCTGTGGCCGTTGGCATTCGCCGCCTCTCTTTCACTCCTATGCCCGCAGTATGAGATAGCAGCGTTCTACTCTGTCACCGCTCTCATAGTCATGGCACACTTGCACTACGGAACGTGTGTGGTAAGTTGGAAATATTTCTCAAAGGTTTTTTATAGCAATTTGTTTCCACAAACTATCGAATTTCGCCAGTCACATAATGTCATAAACGTAAAATGTCAGATTTGCAAAACGTCAGAAACGTAAAATGTCGAAATAAAGAGCTTCAAAATTTTTTTTTTTCGTTTGTACAGCTTGCATATCTCCTTTCTACACTTATTCTTGACACACATTTAGAAACTCTCAAAAGTCCAATTACTAGTCTCACAGCAAAAATGTAAACAAAGATGTTGTCAGAACAAAACAACACAAAAGGAAATAGTATATTGCTAACTCAAGAAATAAATACATTTACATATTTTTTTCACAACAAACCTAATATAAATAATTTAGATAAATATTCTGAATCATGAGTTTTACGGCAAAAACAGCAATATACTTAAATATTTCATGATAACTGTTTTATAGTAGAAAACATTTTTACATTTTGCACACATTAACTGCAAACCGTACACATCAACATTTGGTTCATTTGATAAAATTTAATTTATATTAGTATTTAATACGAGTAGAAGAGTAGCTTGAGTGTAACATTCGTCTTTTGGTATTGGGGGGACAGGCGATAAATGTCTAATCCATTGGTTCCTAACCTGGGGGTATAATTACCCCCAGGGGGTAATCCCCCGCAGGAGTAAAACAGCTATTCTATGGGGGTAACAGAGGTGGTACCAGTAATAATGAATAGAATAGAGAGATGGCACTATGGTTCATGTCAAATAACATTTCTTCAATCTTCAATGATACTATTTGCTATGCACTGTGAACGTGATACGGCGGCAACACCCCGGCGTTTATGACATTATGAGCCTAACTTTCATTATAGGTATTTAAACCCGACATCTTAAACAACAGGAATGCGATTAGTGCTCAAATAAGATTGCGTAGTCTGCACACTAGCGCCGCCATTTAACAAAATCACAGTGCTTTGTGAATTATCTCTCAGAGGTTCTATGTATTATATTCATGAATTTTGTGACAAATTATATTCATATAATAGTTCACTGCAAAAAGCATTAAATTACATTTACTTACCGTCTATTTTTCTTCGTCGCAGGTAAGACAGATGTGTGACCACTTCCGAATACGGTGTTTCCGTATAAAGAAGCGTTCAGATTGACTCCTAGATGACAGTGCGTGCTAGAAATAACATGAGGTTGACACATTATGTACGACAAACATGTCACATGCATACCAGGCCCCTATTTCATATAAGCACATGAGTAAAGAAAAGGACTAGAGACAAAGCTTCTTAAGAACGTGAAATTCAAACTTGCAACTAACAAAACAAGCAATGCCCTGAGATTGTCCACTGGCTGCAGTTGTCAAAACAGGTTTTTTCCGGTTTTTCCGCGTACCGACAAGCGGCCAGTGGACACATGCCCCGCGTGCTTGTAGTAGTGCAACCGATTCGCGCGGTTGTATGAAGCTTTGTTGGTCCTTTTCTTTACTCATGTGATATAAGTGGCTATGAGGGCTTATCAAAATGTTTTTTAATAGTAACTATTTGCTTCACTATATGGCGTTGATGGACAGTGAAGTGTGAAAATTGGCTTCGTTACTTGGCGTTAGTTAGTTGTTAGCGGTGTTTTCGGTATTTTCTTTTTCCGACTTTTCTACAGTTGACACTTGCCTGTTTATCAATGCCATCTATCGAGCCTATAGTTTTTGTAATTTTGAAAAGCTTTTATTGAAAATGACAATCACAATTTTGGTGTCCATGGATGGCATGAGCCAATTTGAAACTAGAAAATTGTATTGATGCAAATTTTTATGTAATAAATAAATAAGGGCCAGGGCTTATTCACACGCTCCAAATCGCTATAAATGTGATCAAATAATCATATCTTACTAATATTCTATTATAATCCTATATAATATATTACGTAAATGCGAATGCTTGTGTGTGTTTGTAACATCTTCACGCCTAAACGGCTGGACGGATTTGGATCAAATTTGGCACACAGATGGTTTATAATCTGGATTAAAACATAGGATACTTTTTATCCTAGTCAGAGGTTTTCCGTGGAAGTTCCGTTCATGTGGAAGAAGTCGCGGGCGCTCACTAGTAATTCTAAATCATTTGGAGAAATTTGGCGTTTTATAGTAGTTTGATGTGCAGTGTTCAATGCGATGGTGTGAATAAGCCCTAAATATCACAAGGCACTATTCAAAGAAGAAAGAATGACTATAAAAGTACATAATATTGTAATGAAGACTTAAACTATTGTAGAGAAAAGTATGTTGTTAAATGGGTTGTATGTAACATCATACTAATATCTCCTACCATCAAAAGATTGGTTAATCAACACACAAGCATAAAAATATAAAAATTATGTTAAAAAATACTTTTCATTTATTTTTTTATAGTAGCAAAGCCCATTTTATATTAAAATGATGTTTTAACACTTTTCTCTGCAATAGTACAAAACGTATTCTAAAGTATAATGGCCTTAAAGTACATAATTGTGTTTTAAATTGTTATGTTACTTAGCGATTGTACATTGAAATGATAAAAATATTGCTAAATTTCATTAAAAGCACAATTTGGAATTTATTCCAAATAACTCCAACCCATCGTGAACAAATGGCAATAGAGTCTGTCTAAAAAGTCAGTTTACATGGGTAATTTCAAGAATTTAATACCCACCCATAGGTAATTTTAATACCCACCTAAATCCCCAACCTTTGGTAGTGACCAATACCCATCTAAACAAAATGAGTAAAGCTATGTTTACAATTAGAATTTTGACAGCACCAACAGGGTTACCAGTATAAGTTTTTATAAATAATTTAATAATTTCTCATGTAAACTGACTTTTTCGACAGACTCTACCTAGTAATATTTGTGTTTTTATTAATATATTTTTAATCAATAATAATAAGACAGCAAAATATTGTTAATAGCAGGATTACAGAAAATTATCCCGCCTGGAGACCTTTTGTACGTGTGCATATATGTGGATTATTTCCCCGGTTATTTTCGACTATTAATAATAATTGTTATTATGGAATAAACCAAAATGTGTTGGAAGAAAAATTGATATTTACGAAAATTCGCTTCCAACATCCAAAACTTGATGGCAAACAAAAAAATTTACAGGTCTACACTAGCGCCAAGTTGGCGGTAGTGTGCCGACTGGTGGACGATTTCTGAATTATTAAAATTATCTTGCCATTGACTTGAGCCACAGACAACATAAAGTGATGGACACTGTAAAGTTGTCTATGACAAGTACAGTTTTCACATAAATACTATCTCTATTTTCTAAAAACATTAAATTTGTAAGAGTGAGGTAGAGTGATCGGAAATGGATCACGCCTTTTTTTCACGAAACAATTTCTATGGTTTTAATTTTTTTTTCTTAACTGAATATGCCTTTACCATTTTACAAGTTTACTTTCTATTTGTGTACAACTCTTTATTTTTAAGAAATTATAGCACGCATTGTCAATGTTAATTAATTAATTTGTCTGTTAAAGACAATGTACATTTAGTTACATATTTTCCAGTAGTTTTAAGTTGTGACTTTATTAATTGTTTTTTTTATATTATGTAAAGTGTACATTATTTAACGTTCAAGATGGACATTCAGTTACAATAAAAGAGATTTAAGTTCAACCAGACAAATCAAACAATCAAATTATTATCACTCGATCAGATCAATAGATCTTTAAAAAAAATAGACACGCACTATTTATATTTATATATAAAAAAGCTAAACCAAATAACTATAAAGTACATCTTACGGTTTATTTCGTCTATATTCTATTTTTTTAAGTTATTGACAACATTTTTGTTGAATAATCCCAGTAATTTTTTTATATTATGTTGTATTAACTTAATTTTTTTAGATTTATTAATTTTAAGCTTACTTGTAATATTATTATTAATTTCTTCTGTCTTTATAATACTGTCATTAAGAGAACTTTGTGTTATTGTATTAATACTTATGTATATGTCGAAGGATAATTGTACAAACAGGATTTTTACAAAAATCCTAGTATGATTGTAAAATACCGGATAATTAGAATCTGAGACAAATTTTTGCAATCGTCCGAATAATGTTTAGGATTTTTACAAAAATCCAGCGTATCTTAGGTAAATCGTGAATAACCATCTTTTTGCGATTGGCTGACGTCATCATTATGGACTGACGGATGCTCTGATTGGCTATTTGTTATTGTTGTGATTATTGTCAAATATTTCTCTAGAGTTTTGTACAAATTTTACGTTTTTTTTTTTAATCTGAGTGCTCCCATCAATCAAGAGACATTGAAGTACGATGAGTGAAGTGAGTGAATTTGATGTTATACAAGTGCCGGGCTCGATCAGTGCAGACAATTTAGAGGTTATATCCTAAAAAAACTTTTCTACACAGAGCTTACATCACTTGTCAATATGGTTGTGCAAAACCTAAATGGACTTTCGTGCTAATTAATGTTCTTAAAACTTCAATTGTAGAATTAAATCGGCAAAATTACAAAATAACCCCAAAACCCACCAGCAATATGTTCTGACTAATCAGACTGAAGTTGTTATAAATCGTCTCTTAGATTATCCAATCAGCATTCAAGTTTACGATCATCCGAAACATACTAGAATTTTTACAATGATCCTAAAAATTGCTCGGATGATTGTGAAAATTTATCTTAGATTTCAATTATCTGGTTCTTTACAATCGACCTAGGATTTTTGTAAAGATACGGTTTATACGATTATGCTACGACATATATACCTAGTATTGCATATTTCAGCCTAGGATTGATAACATGATACCAGCCTAACTGGCACGAAAAGTATGGCCACACGATGATGAAAATCCCACCGGTTTTTTTCACTTCTACTTTTTCAATGGGTTTTCTTTTGTTACTTACTAATACTGCAATTCGACCTGCAAATTGTACACAATATATCGAGTCATTTTGAACTTACCATCCAAATTTTAAGGATGTGTTCAGTCCATGAAACTGAACAACTTTCTCTAAGGAACACATGGTCAAATATGTAAAATAAAAATCTATTTTCCATACAAATCAAAGAGATCACGTGATCAATTTAGTATGAGATGACCAAAATTTTCTGGCGAAATTTGACACATGTTTCTTAGAGAAAGTTGTTTAGTTTCATGGACTGGACACATCCTTAAAATTTGGATGGTAAGTTCAAAATGACCCTGTATATGGCAATAAAATATATTCTATTCTACTCCATTCGCTAATTCGCCATGATATTTCGAACTTTGTTCCAAACAGTTTTACTTTGTAAAAAGCTGACAGTATTCTAATTTTTCTTACTGAAAGTAGAAAGTACTCAGTAGCACAACAGGATATCCTAACCTGACAAATATCTCCAATTGATTTTAAACCTTAACGCTTGGATGTAATGTTCAAAATCCATAGAGTACAGTCAATTTGCGATAACCGGATGTGTTTTAAGTCATACAACTACAAAGATATAAATCTGTAGTACACATCATTATAATAATCATGTTTGTATTTATATTATCTATAATTTAATTAATTTATATTTTCTATAATGAAAAAGAAAGGTACCTACATTATTATTAAACAACGTTTTTTTATTTGTAAGTTAGTTTGGCACAGTATGTACATACTTATTTGTTTTAATTTTATTTTAGATATTTTTAATCAGTATTTGAAACACGTATTGGTATTCCAAATTTTTTTTATTATTTTTTATTTGTTTATTAGGTTTGTTTCATTATTTTATTATTACTAAGTAACATATCATTTTTCGTGAGATTCAGAAATAATCCTAAATGGTTATCACCAATGAACTATGTATCATTCCAAAGTGAACTCTATGCCTTTGCTTCTAGGGATAATTAATCCTCTATTTCTATCCTTAAAAATTATGCCCCTCATTTTGTGCGCCAAGTTATAGAAGCCGGCAAACATCTTGAAAATGGGTGGGGATTGGAACGCGTATTTTGGGTATGCGTAGCGGTGAGGTACGCGGGCGGCGGGAGGGGCGCGCGCTATTGCTAGTATAATAATGTACTCAAAGCGCTATAAGTCGCTCGCAAGTGTACTATACATGCGCGAACTTATCCCCACTCCGGCGAAAGTGCGTCAAGATGTTTGCCGGAATCTGTATCTCCATTTTGTCTAGAGTTATTTTAGTTAAACGCATTTTAATTAGTTGCGCTGTACAGATCCCATACAAAATTAAGAATTTACGCTGACGCGATCTACCCTTATATAGAAAAAAAATACTTGCTTAGATTGCTGAAATACTACTTAGATGACTAGAATCTCACTTTCCTTCTAGTTCTATCGAATAACCATGCCCTAATAAATTAAATATTTTCTGTTCCCAAAATAGTACCTAATGAATACTTGCCTATTGATATCAATAAATATGAAAATAATCATAATATCTTACCTTACTTATAATTATGTTTTAAAGTTTATGTTGTAAGTGATTATTACTGTAAATTTTTTAATTGTTATGACATTAGGACCCAATTCTGTTAAAATTGTGGTGTAATGATGTGGGAATCGGTATTGTATTGATGTAAGTAATTAAGTTTTGTAATGCAATAAAAAATATATCAAAAATGTGATTGAAACAATATTATGAGATAATAAATAATATTACATACGCGCGAAAAACTTAACACTTTCCTTGCAGTCGGGTAATGAAGGCCTTATTTATATTTATAGAAGGCTTCTGATATACCTACATAACAACTAATATTGAATCTTAAATAGATTTATTTAAGATCGATATTCAAGAAAACACATCACGCTGTTTAATGTTAAGTGTTTACTAAAACATACAAAATCGAAGTGCCTGTAATTCGTTAGTGATGCTTTTTAATAGAAAATAGAAACATACTTACATAGTTTTGGAATTGCAGCATACTATATATTATACACGTAAATATATATATATATATATATTTCTGTAATAATTATTAGAGGTTCACTAATGTTCCTTGCAAAATCAACTCTCTTGTGATATTGGAAAAGAAAGAGAAGAATTAAGTTACTAAAGGGTAGTTAATTAGGTCAGAACTTAGTTGCGAGAACGTAACTTATAGTTCAGACTAGTTACCGCTAGGGGCGCTGTACAAATGAAACTTATGGACTAAGAGCTAGCCCCGCGGGCTGATTATCTAATTAGAAACCACCTAGCGACCGGTCTCATTTGACAGATGAATGTGATACATTGCTACTTCTTTTTGGGGTGAAAAAAAACATACCAAAGAAAAGTAGCAATGTATGTCAAATGAAACCGGTCGCTAAATAGTTTCTATTTAGATAATCAGCCTGCCGGAAATAGGTGGACAATTTACAGAGCGACGAAATTCCTCTTATTAGTTTGCCATATTAACATAATTAACAGATCCGGGCAGCATATAAGCAAAATCTAACTCTCGAGTTTTGATGGTGATCTCGGATTGGTCAAAAAACTCAGCCCAGTTTCGCGCTAGTTTCGGTAGTGATCTCTGATTGGTCTAAAAACTCAGTAGGTAGGTTTTGCGCGCAAACTTGTGGTTGAGCAATAAAGGGGCTGAAAAGCGATTGAAGGTATACTATTTACAGAGCTCTGGATTTGGTGTATAATAGCAAGCAAATCATGTATCTAAATCGAATATAACATTGCCAGGAATTTTGAGTGGTGGAAAAGTAGTGCCAGGCGGCATCAAACTTTACCACTTTTTCGCGCATTTTATAATTAGATTGAAGGTATACATTAGCATAAATTGTATACCTTCAATCGCTTTTCAGCCCCTTTGTTGCTCAACCACTCTCATCCCCACCACTGAAAATCTGCGAGGTGCCCGGATCTGTGGGGGTATTACAACCTCTTAAAACTTGCCAGGTTTATGAATTGCTATAGTTACATCTCTTTCTCGCTGTATAGCGAATAAAAGAGATAGATTGATATCCAGTCAGAAAACTGGCAGGAAATAAGATAATACGGCCCCTGTTAATAATTATAGTATTGCTAACTAGAGGGATTTCGTCGCTCTGTAAATAGTCCACCTATTTCCGGGGCCAGCTCTTAGCATATTAAGAAAAGTATCAAATATCAAACTCAGTCGTCACGTCAACTTAGTATTTAAGTAATTTTTGGCCATTCTGTGTTATTAAAAAGCGCTAATTGACTAAAATGGCCTGCCAAGTTGCTCCATTGAAAATACCCCATTACCGTATGTACATTCAATTTGAACATGTTCTTCCCAAGTTTGCCTTCGTCTCTTATAAGTGTTATTAAGCTGTGGCGAGCGAGGTACTTTCTATGACAACATAGGTCTTTGTTTCTAAGCATAATTTGGCGATTCCGTTGTATTGGCAGATTGGCACAGAATAATGTATTGGGTGCATTAAGGTCAAATAGGTTGAAAAGATTTAAATCTGGGTATTTTCACAACATGATTCACTGTCTGTAGTTCCGAAGACTTACCGATAGGGGCGCTGAACAAGTATCAACATTATTTTGACGTTTTGATTGTGATTCAATCAAGGTGCTTATTCCCTAGTTTACCAATTACTGGACCATATTAACTCGGTTTAGTATAAATAAATCAAAGAATAAACCTTCAATAAAATGTTTTAAATGGTTCGAAATCGCCGAATTGTGCAACTGAAAGTAGCTCGATCACGTGGCTCTTAGCTTAGTTGCTAGCTAGACTAAAAGCTTATACAACGTGACACCTTGTCATTGCTTTCACTGTACTGTATTGTATTTCACTGGAAATAAACAAATCTAACTAATGTATGTTTTTTTTTATACTTACACCCAGATCCAAGTTTTCGAGACCCCAGGCGCGGTCCGAAGGGGGGGGTCACGGGGGACATGACCCCCCCAAAATCGTACATGTAATCGCACATCTAATAGAAAAATCTTCTATATGCAAGCGGTGCGACTACACTGGGCGCCCTCGTGTGTGGGGCGCCGAAAACGCCCGACCACCGGTCGACAATCAATCGTATTGTTGCCTGGTGATGAGCGACGAAGCGACGAATAAAACTGACTAAAAATCGCACAGCGCGGCCATTTTTTAATATAAACAAGCAGGATTAGTGGATGAACATGACTAAAAATCGCGCTGCGCGGCCTTTTTCTTTACTATAAACAAGCAAGATTACAAGATTAGCAGATAAAACTCCCTAAAAACTGCGCTGCGCGGCATTTTTTTTTGCTCTAAACAAGCAAGTTTATACGATTATTGGTAGAAACTGACTAAAAATCGCGCTGCGCGGCCATTTTTTTTACCATAAACAAGCAAGATTACAAGATTAGTAGGTGAAACTGACTAAAAAATTGCGCTGCGCGGCCGTTTTTTGACTAACAGGTAAAATTGAAAATCTTGGAATCGCATAAGTAGGGGGCGCCCCGTAGAAATGTCGCCCAGGGCGCTGGTAGTGCTTAAACCGGCACTGCTTCTATAAATTTACAAAATAAAAAAAAACCAATTGTATTATTGTGTGTATAGTGACCCCCTCCAAAATTTCAGGCTGCGACCGCGTCTGCCAGACCCCTCATGATGACCCACTGGCATTTATAAACTGGTGGGTGAAACGGTAAATTGCCTTTTTTAAATATCCAAATAGAATGCTGATTAGGCATGTCGATTTTAAATCGATTAATCGAAGAATCGATTTTTTAAGGTCCTAAAATCGACATGCCTAATGCTGATCAAATCAATTGGGTGTGTATGGCGATCTGAATCTTCTCCATTCACTCCCTGGATGGCCATCATCAGATCACAGTTAGGTCAATCCTTGGCGGAGAACCAAGGCTTCAAAGTCAAAGTTACCTCTTTTTGTATGAAAAATCAACTGGCGTTCTAATTATCCGTCCACCACTATATTACTTGATATAATATTGATCATCTTAAAAGTAGAGGAGATTCCGTGTGAGCCACATTGGCCCCATCTAGAATAAAATATAGTGAAGCAAAGGTTTGTAAAAAACATAAAAAATACTTTGTAATTTAAAATAACTTTATTTTTCTAAACTCTGGATTATTTACAAATGCATGACTTAAAATTGTTTAAGTTTTGGACAAAAGGAGTCGTCCATTAAGTGTGGATGTATATTTTTAACCCCCTCACCCCCAGTCATAATATTTCAGTTATCAGATACCTACTTAAGTAATAATTATTATTTATATTTACTATAATCAGTGATATAAATGCAGGAAGTCTGCCTCGGAAGTAGCATGTCTGTCGCACCCACAGATCATCCCCCAATAAGGGTGATCTGTGGTCAAACCACAAATTATTATGTTCTATAGTTAAGTTGCCACTTAAGCATCTACCAACTTCTGGAGCAGACCATACAGTAAGATTTATATGATCCTATAGTTCTAAAACTGATATTTTATCATGATGTGAAATGTACATTCTTCTTGTATTCTTCTTTGATTTTCTCTCGGTCTTCAAGATCTGGCATAAATGGATATAGTCCTCTAGATTTCCTGTCTTTGTAGACTTTACCCTATAATTAATAACAAACATTTAAATATGTGGTGGTACAAAAGTTAATACTGTGTTTTATTTTAACAAATGGTATGCTAATACAACTCCACAACCTAACTCGTTAGTTTCGATTTGATCTATCCTTTTTGAGAAACATTGTCAACAGTTTTAACACTGCAAACGTTGGCAGCTGCCAAAAACATCTCGGCCCTTATTTAGCACAAACGTCATTCGAGCCGGGTGTCATGTTAGGTTGGCCGAGTTGTACATCTAAGTAGAAGAATGCAGTAACTTATAAATAAGAGGGTATAAAAAAGGTTATCGTTAATTAAAACGGAACTTTAGCTAAAAATTAACTCATCTGCGCCCGCCGTATACCCCCCTACAAATAATTAGCACCAGAGAAGAAAAGAGACAAAAGAAGAACACGTAAACAAGTTGCCGGCCTGATGCGGCCGGGTCGGCATTGACAGAATGGCTTAAGTCTTTTTAGCCGGCCTTATGCGACCGGCTCGTTGTCAAGGAATTAAAAGACTATTGCTAACAGAGTGATGGACATGAATGTTGACAGAGAGAATGGAAAAGAAAGACCACAGAAAAGATGGATGAAATGGAATGGATAGAAAAGCAATTAATGCACCACACTGATCCCAATTGAAACAGTAGTTTGCACTTAAGAATCGCCTAAGTTTGTTCCAAACTCAAACTCGACCAAATTAAAACGGTGGTGTCATGAACTTAGCTGTCATAATCTTGATCGAGTTGTACTTAGAAAAAGACTTAGGTGGTTCTTAAGTTTAGTGCAAACACCTGTTAGAATAATAACACCTAAAACCCAAGTCCTTGTATGTAAAGTGAGCCAAAAAAAAAATTACCTCGAAATTTAAGTACGCTCACGCTCCGCTGCGCTTCGCGCTTGCCTTAAATTTCTAACCTATACGCGGGACCTACAGGAATAAAGCAGTTTGATACGATCGATCATCGATACGTCAGGTCAACAATAAAAGTACAATTATAAAAGTGCAACAGCTAAAATAGAATGTGGATCGAGTGGATAACGCGTCGGGGGTTCTTCTCTGGTGTTAATTATTTTTAGGGGGGTATAAGGCAGGCGCAGATGGGTCAAAAATGATGATCGGTAATCTAATAAAAAATATGATAAGGTCATGTAATTTAAAAATAAATCATTTTCATACCCAGAATTTCTTACAAATATTGTAGTTGTCAAAATAGTCCTCGCATTTCGCATGATCAAAGTTATTTTTATTCAAACACTGGTAGGACTGTTCCTGTTCCTGAAATACAGTTGAATTATATTATTTGTTGATTTTTTTGTTTTTGGTTATGTAATAAAATAGATTCATGCGACTGACTTTCAAACATGGGTTCAAGCGAGCGGCATCTTTGTTCACAAGTTTCGTCATTTTTATTGGATTTTTGTATGAATAGTATTTTTATTTCTTAGCTAGGATTTTTTGAACATTTTGTACATAGGTATTTTTTACGATTTTTGTTGGCACTTTGTTGATTTTTTTTTTTTTTTAATATCTTCTTCCCGTCAGTTGGGAAAGGCAAAGGCAGAGCCATACAGCCATTGTCTTATTTAAAATAATTTCAACTACAAGAATTCCAGCCTCTAGATTTCATTTTTCTGTAATTGAGTTTTGTAAGGCCAAAGCCACTTCTTTAATTATTATTTTCTCCGTGTCCAGGTAATGTAAGGCCAAAGCCACTTCTTCAATTTTCTTTTTCTGTGTCCGGGTTATATAAGGCCGTAGCCACTTCCTATTCCATTTTCCTTGTCATCTTCAGTGTGATATAAATCTTCAAAGTCTTATCCATGTTTATAGTTCCAAATCCGATGATACAACAAAGTTGTATAAATCCTTATAAGTTTCAGGATTTGTGAGAATGTCTTGAATGTCGCGCGGGATGCTATTAGATGTCTTATATATTTCTAATAATCTGTCCACCAGGACTAATCTCTGAATGTTGTAAGCAGGGCAATCAAAAAATATATGATTAAGAGTCTGATCCACACCTAAATTGCATTCAGTGCATGTTGGAGATGTGATAATACGCATTCTATGTAAATGTGAGTTAAATCGACAGTGTCCAAATCTCAGGCGTGTTAGGATAGTATAAAACTTTCTGCTATGGTATTCTGCTGATTTTGTGAACCAAGGACGACAGCCAAGAACATTATTAATCTTCGCATACCAAGTTCCTTTTACTGTTAGAGTTTCTTGCCAATGAGTGGACCAGTCTTGTTTTGACAAAAGTTTAAGTCTTGGTAGTAAATCAGAGTACGGTATAGCAACATTTTTAATGTCAATGTTGACATTTGCGGCGTCATTTGTAATGGCTCTAGCTAACTTATCGGCACTTTCGTTTCCAGATACTCCAATATGCGACGGAACCCACATAAAAACTATATCAATATTATTACTTTTGAGCTTGAAGTAGGTTGTTTTAATATCTTGTAGAATATAGTTACATCCGGTATCAAATCTGGTATTTTGCAAAGCTTTGAGACAGCTCATGCTGTCTGTTAGGACTAACCATTGAGTGCATTCTTGGGTGTTCTCCTCAATAAACTGTAGCGCAGCAAGAATAGCAAGACACTCCGCGGAAAATATGCTCATTTGGCCCGGGAGTTTAATTCCATGACCCGTTTTCAAATAAGGTATGTAAACAGCCATCGAAACATTATCATTATTTTTGGAACCATCTGTATAGATATGTCTATGCTGAGGGAAATTATCAGTAATTTCATATACTTCTTCTTTATTCTTTAAATCAGGGTGAATGTGGATATTCAGGTCACAAAAATGTGTATCATAAGATCCTGTGTAACATATCCAATTATTCTCAGTTTTATGAATGTTATACTGCTGATTGAACTCTACGATATCCGAGAAGTCATGAAACAGATAGGGGATTCGGGGTACATTCAAAGGAGAATATGTTGTATAGAGAAATTCAATTTTTCTGAGTAGGTGATGAGTAGACAGTGAAAGTAGTTTTAACAAAAACTTTGATTTTAAAAATTTGAATCTGAATTGAAGTGGAGGTATATTGCATTCCACCTGCAAAGAGTTAATGGGAGTAGTCTTCATAGCACCAGTAATGCATCTCAGATTATGATTCTGCAGGATATCTAATTTTTTTACTAATTTGGGATCAGACCCAAAACAAAAAAAGCCATATTCAAAATGACTCCTCACAATTGATTTATACAACATTAATAGAATTTTAGGATCAATTTTTGATAAACTTTTAATGACATTGAATGCCTTATAGGCTTTACCCAGCAAATATTCTATATATTTATTCCAAGAAAGGTTATTAGCAAATATGACACCCAAGAACTTGACTTCACTTTCCAATGGCAGACTAATATTATTATATACAATATCAACATCAAAATCACATTCACCAAACACAACAACTTTAGACTTTTCTGGACTTACATCTAAGTTTAGGTAACTGAAATAATTATTTAATTTTTTAAGAGCAGAATTAACTATAGAGGATACTTGTCGAATATCAGATCCAGAGAAGTAAATAACTAAGTCATCAGCAAATTGCAAATTTTTTACTTGTGGACCTAATATGTAGTTCAATTTATGTACATATAGTATATATATCAATGGGGATAATATGCCCCCTTGACACACACCCCTGTATGAATATCTTGGTCCAATTAACTGATTATTTGATTTCACATAAACCTCACGACCATGCAAAAATTCAAAAATCCAATTAACCAATTTTTCAGGAATACCAAGAGAAAGAAGTTCACCAGCTAAAATATGGTGATTCACATTATTAAAAGCACCAACGACATCGAAGAAGACACCAATAAGAACATTATCTTGTTTGAGAGAATCAAAAATATCAAGTTGAAGATGTGCTATACTCTCTCTAGAGGATCTACCCCTACGAAAACCAAACTGATTTGAAGGTAAAAGATGATTACTTTCAATGAAGAATTCAAGCCTTTGTTTAAGAAGTTGTTCAAACACTTTTCCCATGCATGATGTTAAAGCTATTGGCCGATATGAATTTGCTTTGGTTTTATCTTTGTTCGGTTTTAGAATAGGAACCAGACAATCCTTTTTCCAATCCAGAGGTATGGCAGAGGTAGACCACAACAAATTATAAACTTTCAAAATGATATTTTTGGCATTATCTGTAGTATGTTTTAACATTTTATAAGGAATACCATCGAGGCCATGTGCTGTATCTCGTCGTGAAAAAATTGCATTTTTAAATTCTTGAAAATTAAATGGTGCTAATAAATAATTACTATTACGTACAGGATTAATACTATTTACATATTGTAAAGGGGCCTCAACAGTATCTGGTGTATATTTTTTAAGAAATTCTGGAATCCAATCTGTATAAACATTTTTAAAAGAAACAGGTTGACCATTAAACCTCTTAGCAATCCTCCAGATTTTAGATATGGGTGTAGATCTATTTAGTGACTGACATAATGAAAGCCAACTTAAGTTTCTTTCTTTTTTTAAAACAATTTTTTTAACAGCTTGTAGCCTTTTAAACTTAAGAAAACTTTCTTCTGTAAGACTGTTTTTAAACTCAATATATGCCTTTTTACAATCTTCTACTGCTTTTGCACAATTTTTATTCCACCATGGTAGTGGTATACGTTTTTTGCGGATTCTGGACTGAAATTTCCTAACCGATTGATTTGATTGGTCAACAGAGAAAGACCTATTGCTGATAATAGCTGACTGCTGCAATGCAAGATCTAATAACGCAACCAAATCAGAATAACATTTTAATGGATTAGTTTGATCAATGTAAAAATTTTGTAATAAGTAATCAACGTTTTTGCTATATTTTTGCCAGTCTACTAAACGAAAATTGTAAGAAGTAGGAGGTGTAAGATAATCAGATGAATCATTATTATTATTACTAATAGTGATGTTTATAATTACAGGTAAATGATAGCTGCCCATAGGGTCGTCATGGACCGACCACTCACATTGCAATGCCAGAGAAGGTGATACCATAGTAAGATCCAAAGCATTCCTTTGCCATCTACTAGAACCAACAGTTGTCAACTGACCATCATTCAGAAGAACCAAGTTATTGTCGTCGATGCTTTCAAGAATATCACGACCACGTGTATCAATATTACTACAACCCCATGCTGTGTGCCGTGCGTTAAAATCGCCGGCAATCAACAAAGGGCCCGGTAAATTAGAAATTAAATTATTAAGTTTTATTTTAGAAAATGAAACATCACAATTACCAGGACTATACAAGGACATAAGCGAAATTTCTTTGTTGCCATACTGCAATCGCACAGCTATATTTTGAATTGAATCATCAAAAGAAGTGTCTATTTTAGCAAATTGTAAACTATTATGAACTAAAATGGCTACACCATTATGTCTTGTACCAGAATCTAATCTAATTATATTATAACCTTTCATATTAAAACGAATGTGAGGCTTTAGCCATGTTTCACATACTAAAGCTACATGAATCTGATACTCTTGCAAAAAATTTAATAATAAATATTTATGTGCAGGTAAACTCTGAGCATTCCATTGAACTATTCTTAAAATATCCATAAAAAAATTAAATAATTTATTTCTTATTTTTTTTAATTGTTTCTAAGAGAGTATCTTTAATACTCTGAGTGGAAATAATTGTATCATTAGTTTTATTCATTGTTATCAATTTAACAACAGACTCAACAACCATATTCAGTATTTGATCAGAATTCAGGAGTGAAGCTAGCATTTCAATGGGATTTTGTTTCAGAGGAGGGAATGACTTCTCGTTTAATACAGCAGAATATGTTTTGCTTTGAGCTTTTTCTCTATTTAATTGTATTTTCTCTTTCTTAACAGGACATTGTGATGAGATGGCAACATGATTTCCCTTGCAGTGACAACAGATGGCTTCTTCAGATGATTTCAAGCAGAATTTAAAATTATGAGACTCACCACATATGGAGCAGCGTTCGGAGTTCTTGCAATATTTGGCAATATGCCCATACCTCAAGCATTTGAGGCACTGCTTCACTGGAGGAATGTAAGGACGCAGCTCGAAGCGCCAGCTGTTGAGATCGACGCTTTCAGGAAGCACCGGGCACGAAAAAGTAATTGAAACTGTTTTTGTGGGTTCTAATTTGATTAGCCCATTATCCATCTTTGACCTTCTCATGAATCGCCTAATACTCACAATATTTTTGGTTGTAGTCAGTGCGGAGTAAATCATTTCATTTGATAAATCTATTGGTACATGTGTAATTACTCCTGTTACCTCGCTGGCCGCCGCAGGGATGCTGGCAGCCAAACTGTAAGCGTCCAAAAATTTTTTATTTTGTAGTGCCGCATTAGCCAGGCCTGGCCGCTCAAAAATTACTCCAATCTTGTGTTTGTTAATTCTTTGCAATTGTTTGACGCCCTTGTTGTATCTCTTTAAACAATTAGCCAATGACATCATGTCACGGTTGCCTATAGGTTGGTCACTTTTCGTACTCTCTATGAATACAACATATTCGAAATTGCCGCCTTGTTCTGGATAAAACCGAACATAATTTGGGATTCTAAAATCTTTGTACTTATCCTCTTCCATTTTTTCTTCCAGGGACTTCGTGGAGCAGGTATCACTGAAGTCGGACTCTCCACCTTCGCCTCCACTCCCGTCTTCAAGTTTTTTCTTTCGTTTTCGCCCACTCTTCTTCCCCATATTTACAGTTTTATTTTATTTACAACAATGAAATATTGATTATTTACACCTTTTTTATACAAATTATATACAAATTGCAACAATTAAATATTTTTTAGTTTTATTTGTTTGAAAAGACCGTCAATCCCGTCAAACGTTCCCGCGCTTTTTTTTCGCACTTTGTTGAATTGTTGACTGACTGACATTAGGTGCATGCCAGCAGACCAATCGGTAAGTCATCGATCACGTCGCCATAGTGTACATTTTAACCAATATTTTAAAATTCTTTATTTTAACCATTGAAAGTATAAAATGAACAGTATTATGGCGTCCGCTGGATTAAGTAAGCGGGACACGCATGCAGCGGGTCTATCGGCTAAAAACATTGAAATTCATGTTAGATGTTAACTGTAATTTGACAGATGGATGTGATATATTGCTACTTGGCACAAATAAAAATTTACTAAAGAAAAGTAGCATTGTATCACATCCATCTGTCAAATTACAGTTAAGGGCGGGTCGCTAGCTCATATTTTGCTCTACACAATCAACAAAAACATCTGCACAAAACATTGTTTTGCGAAACATGTTTCTCTACACACGCCATCCACAGCGATTGTGTTGTGTGGCTTGTGGTGTGTAGACAAAACTTCAGTGTTGCCAATTTAGCGTTTTATGTTAGCACTTTATCAAAAATTTGGCACATTTTTGAAATTTTTTCAGCACGTTTCGTATTAGCCTAGTTGGCAACACTGCAAAACTTAGTTTTCTTAGTTTAAATATCTCTGTTTCACAAGCAAAACACGTAGTGATCACACTTGCTCAGAGCTAGCATAGCAAACAAAATGAGTTCGCATGAGGAGGATGTACATAGTTTCAATTTTAGTGATTTTAGAGTTGTTAAGTAGAAGAAAAAAGCGTCGCTTTCAACTTAGACCTTATTTACAGAGGCGAAATTTTAATGTTTATCAGGAATTGAAAATAGAAGATCGATTTGGACTTGGGGCCCTATTTTTGAATCGCTCGGCTAGCGTCGAGCTCTCTTTTCGACTGATTTTCGTTCGACATATAACTCAAAACAATGAGATGTCGAACGAAAATCAGTAGAAACGAGCGCTCAAAGTCAGCCGAGCGATTCAAAAATAGGGCTCCAGGCTCCAGGGCTTCAATTTGGGCTTTGCTAAAAATTAGTAACGTTATAAAAAATAACATTAAAACTGGAAATGAATAACGATAAAATTGATAACGGTAAAACAGAATTTATCGTTATTTTTTCGTTCCTTGATAACGTTATTATGTTACTGTATAAAAAATATTTAAAGCAATGTGTAATCGACGTTGACGCCGCCATGACGTGATCAGTCTCTGCAGTAGGTACTAAGTAGTAGAGGTACCTACCTACAATACACAATACTTATAAAATTACCATTAATAAGAAAGTAATTTTTTAACGATATCTAATAACATAACCGGATTATAACGTTATATTAATGTTATTTTACTAGGTATCGTTAAAAAAAATAACGTTATCAAGGTATCATATTGAAAATAACGTTACGTAACGTTATTTTTTCTGTTAATTGGTAACGTTACAAAGCCCTGCACGGCTAGCACAACTTATGAGGTGACATAGACAGTCACTCGACATGGTTTCTCGTATCTAAAGAATAATTACTGAAAAGTATTGGCAAAATATCTTATTATGTTTTCCTATTGTATATTTGCTCATTAGTTAAAAAGGATTAGGCCATTTTTCCGGTGATAATCACTTATTAATTGAAGCCGCGTGCATGGAGTAACATAAATTATGTCGCGTGCGTGCTGTATTGTAACCCCACCAAGACAAACTGTCATCTTTTAATGTCAAAAAGTGACACGTGATGTCGCTTTTCGTAAAGTTGTGCTAACCATAGCGACAAAAATCGAGATAAAGTATATGACTGACATTAGTTCGCGAGTTATGTCAATTCTAATGTTAGTTGTGTTAGCTGCATGCGACATAAATGTATGAACGCGACGCGACTGACGCGACTCTTTCTCACTCGAGTCGCGCTAAGTCGTGGTAGCCGTGCTGACTTGGGCTAAGAAACTTTTTTCGCTGCTCCGAATCAGATTTCGAAGAATTACTTTCAATGATAAGAGTGGATGTGGAAAAAAGCATAAAGTGGCGGAGTGATGTGATCACACCTGAAATGCGTCTTGGAATAACATTAAGATTTTTAGCCACCGGAGACTCTTTCACAAGTTTAATGTATTACATGAGAATTTCTAAGATAATATGATTTTGACCACAGACTGTGGCAATACCCTGCCTCTCGACCCGCGCAAAATGTTTTGTGTACGTACGTGTTTTCCACCGGGCATGGAAAGCAAAAACATTGTTTCTCTACACTAAAAAGTTTCGCGAAACAATGTTTTGTATAAATGTTTTGTTGATTTTGTAGAGCAAAACATGAGTTATGGACCCGCCTTAACATGAACTTCAATGTTTTTAGCCGATAAACCCGCAGGTCGATATAGATTGCTGGTATTCTGACGAACAAATGTTTACAGTGCAAGAGTAAACACTAATCTATGTCAGTCAACCCTCGCGGTGCCTCGCGTGTCCGGCCCCGCTTATCGCAGTGGACGCCTGCCCTTTTAAACCTTCCGTCGCTGAACATGATATTCGCATTTTTTTTGTTCCATTGTTAAAATGTTTATGATCGTCACCTCGTATGTGCCTTACTCCTTCTGGCTTGTGAGCTATAAAAACCTTCAGTGACGGATTAACCATTTCTTATTTTGGTATTCAGAACAAACGTGACGCAAGGGTTTATGAATGATTGACGTTTGAACATGGCACAGACGAGATGACGCTGAAGGTTATGTATGCTGGAAATAACAAAAACTAGCAAACGAAAGTCAAATTTTACTTCGTAGATGCTCAGTGACGCAAAAATAAATAAGATTTAACACTCGAACATCATACAAAACAGAACAGATCTCATAAAATTGTTGTTTAAACAAGGCACATACAGAACCGTCTGTACCAGTTTTTATTTGTCAAAATATCGACATCTAAACCGTCTGGAGCCAAATGAAGCAGTCTAGCAGCGTCACGTTTGATAAGTGACAGTATATAACACTTCAAATCCGTTCGCGGAACGACACATCAATAGAAAAAGCGAAAACAATATTTCGACCCGTCACACTGTCTGGCCCATACTTAAAACTGTCACGTTACGTGAATTTTGCCTCACGCATATTGTAAAGCAATTAATATTAAAAAGAATTTCCGTCACTGAGGATCTAGCTTTATCTGAAACCAATCACTGCAGTATTTACGATGCAATTCGAGGTTAAAATTTGTATGTAAATAAACTAGGGTGACCATACTGACCATGAAGTATTATTTTTGCGGACATCGTATTGAAGTTTACTGAGATTGTTTGTAGCGTATCGTAGCACTTTACTTTTAGGTTTTTACACGACTGCTCAAAAAAGGAGTGTATATGTGTTCAGGGTTCATGTATGTTTGTAAGTATGTGAGTTTCTTTATTCCACCATAACTTCTAAATGGCTTAACGGATTTAGATGTATGGGGTATCGTTAGAATCCTTACATCATTCCGAGTGACACTGGCTATATTTTTTTAAAGTCAATATGGCGACTGTACGACGCCACTTTTAAATGAGAAAATATTTTTTCTTCATTTATTACAATATGGGCATCAAATGAAAGGCGCACATTCCAAAACTATATCATTTGTCCCTAAAATGTGTAAAATAAATTAAATAAATTTAAAAAATATTAAAAATACGACTGCCCTGCCAAAAACGAACTAAAAAGTTAACTAAATAACAAGTGTCATTGCAGTCGGGGGACCTCTTTGATTAAAAATTGTTTCACAAAACGGTCCCCTGATTGCAATGATACTTGTTTTTTTAATTAACTTTTTAGTTCGTTTTTGGCAGGGCAATAATGTTTTTAATATTTTTAATTTTTTTTAATCAAATAAAACTTCAGGAAATCAATTCAACAAGTTGTGATTTATTAACGCTTAAGGTATGACACTAAAAAGTTATTTTGATAACAATACTTATTAGTATGATACTATATATATTGTACTACTACTATATATTGTACTTATCAAATATCACAGTTCAATCACATTAATGTACATATTAATGACTTGTTGAAAAACAGACTAGTACCATAGATAATAATATAATACTATACTAATATAAGTAATTCTACTTACTAGGTATTCTAAAATGTTATAGTGTTAAACATCACAGGTTAATTCTTTTATCCATACATATAAGTAATAAAACTGTAAAAAAAACCGGCCAAGAGCGAGTCGGACTCGCGCACCGAGGGTTCCGTACTATCATAATAAATACACAGCAGAGTAGAATAATAAAATTATTATTGCAGTTTTAGGTCAGCGCCATCTCTTGACCTATAGTGGAACTAATGTTAACTTTTTAAAAATTTGATAATTTCAAAAAAAGTATACTATATTGAGAAATCGTTTTATTTTTCCTGTAATCTTTATATAAACTGCTATTACATAGAATTATTTCATATTTTTCTCTTTGCAAACTTTGGAGATAAGGGGGGGGAACGGTCATTTTTTTACTTTTTTCATCATAAGTCGAAAACTATGCGGCCTAAAAAATTATTAAAAACGTGCAAACGGCGCTCTTTCATATGATACCTCACATGCCCTAGTCACCTCACTTCAAATTTTTGAGACCCCTTTTCAGTCCCCGTTGTAAAAAAGATATTTATTTTTTATTTCTTTCTTATTTGCAAAATAGTTGGGCAAATGTCATTTTAAACTGTTCCAAATTTGTAGTGATATCATTAGTAGTTCTCGAGATAGCCAGCTGTGACAGACAGACAGACAGACTGAGTCACACCATAAGGGTTCCTTTTTTACCATTTTGGTACGGAACCCTAAAAAGTGTCTGTACATTGAATATATTTGAAAAAAAAATTTTTGGGGCGATGGAGACATAGTAATAGAGAAAGAATTAAAAAAAGTGTATCTGTTTGTTTGTCAGTTTGAACACGCTATCTCTGGAAATACTGTACGGATTCGAATGAAACTTTTTTTGTTACATAGCTGTTAAGCCTGGGCATAGTTTAGGGCAGCGGTTCCCGAATATTGTTTAGTGGAACCATGGGGTTCCATAAGAGGCTCTTAGGGGTTCCGAAAAATTTAAGAGTTAAGTAAATTTATATCTTTTTGTTCTAACTAAATAAATATTAATATCTTAAAAAGTTTTTCTTTTAAAGTCAAATTAGACTTACAAGAAACCTCTAACTATAAGACCGGTAGCAGACAAAGATGGGAAGCTTCTTAGTGCGCAGAATGATCAACTGCGTAGATGACACGAGCATTTCGCAGAGGTATTCCTTACGGTAGTTGGCGAGGAGGATGATCTGGATCACAATGATGCGGAGATAGCTTGTGAAGTTCTGGATGTTAGAGTCTAGCATACAAGGTTAAGGTGCGTTTCTCAACCGATTCTCGTGAAATTTTGTGAGCAGGTTTGAAAATAATATAGTTTTTTTTTGTCACGCCAGTTTTTTGAAATTTTTAAAAATGACGGAGAAATGTTAAAAATACATATTTCAGTCGGGCTTTCCAGTTCTGTCTGTTTTCTTCTACAGGTCGCATTTCTCCACCGATTCTCGTGAAATTTTGTAAGCAGGTTCGAAAATTGTATAAATTTTTTATTTTATCTTTAAATGGCGGAGATAATGTAAAAAAATCGTATTTCAGTCCGGATTTCCGGTGCTGTCTGTTCTCCTCTACAGGTCGCATTTCTCAACCGATCCCGGTGAAATTTTGTGAGCAGATTTGATAAATATATATAATTTATTGTAGAGGCAATTTTTCGAAATTTATTAAAATGACGGAGATATGTAAAAAAACATATTTCAGTCCAGCTTTCCGGCTGTTTGATCTCCTCTACAGGTCGCATTTCTCAACCGATTCTGATGAAATTTTGTGGGCAGGTTCGATAATATAGTATAATTTTTTAAACTATCCATTTTTTTGAAATTTACCAAAAATCACTTATTTCGAAAAATTATTAAAATTAGAAGCGCCATCTAGCAGTGAATATACCTACCAAATAATATACCAAACAGCACGTACATACCTACTATATGCTTTGAAAAGCTCGTGGTGTGTGGGGAAAAAGGGGTGGCGACATCTTTTAGATTATTTGAATCGGTTATTTGACTAACCCCTCAAGTCTACTTTTTGGGTTATTTCATTTTTTTGCTTATTGCAACCTTTGACCCAAGACACATCATGGTATTAAAGGAAATTCTTTCAATCCATTTCCTTCCATTAAAATTTCGAGTGTCATAATTTGACTTTATTTGAATAACACCTCAAGTCCAGGGACATTGAGGGGTTACTGTAATAAATATAAAACATCATGGTGGCCTAATCTATACTTAAAAAATTGTTTCTTTATTTAATTCAAGAAAGGGGAGTTCCTCGTAAATAAAAACAAAATTTTCACATAAAAAAAATATGCTATTTCACTATTCTAAAGAGTTCTTGCCACCCTAGCATGACCACCGAAACACGATATATATATCGCGTGAATATTGCATTTGATTGACACTCAACTGTCAAATTCCATTGTCTTTTGACAGTTAAACGTGATAAATTGCTATATGCCTATATCATATTGCGTTTCGGTGTTCATGCTAGGGGGGCTGCTGGTAGTGTAAGGTGAGACTTGATAGAATTTTTAATGCCTCTCAAAACATACCAACATTTAGCTTTTAACTGAGTCTCACCCAGCACTATTGCTATTTTCGACAACATTAACCCACAGGAGTGATTAAATTACAATAAATTATAAAAAAATACGATTTAAATAAATTTGAACCTTACCAACCACAAAATCAGGAAATTTAAGATTTTTATCAAAAATTATTCAAGGAGCCTCCAAGTACTGGCAATGATGATGATGAGGCACATTTTGAAATGAAAAATAATACTTTATTTCAATAAAATATCATTTAAAGTTAGGTCTTTCTTCTATTAATCACTTGTATTTGACTAACCCCTCATGTCCTTGAAGTTTATTGTTATTTTTTTATACTATAGTCTATTCGTATTTTTGTGTCTGATATATTTTTTAATTACCTATGTGTATACTTTTATAATTTGATTCTAAACGATATCCAATTCAACATAATATATCCAGAAATTAAAAAAATGTTTCTCCTGTAAAATTTGCTTCAATGGACATGAGGGGTTAGTCAAATAACCGATTCATTTTTTAAACAACATACAATTTGAGCTACTTTTTAACGCGAGGTCTACAGCTCACGGAGCCACTAGTTATAATGGTGCACACTTGTTCCGTATACGGATGTGCCTCGACGGCGACATACAACAAGGACTTAAAATTTCATAGATTTCCCCGTGATGCGAGGTAAGTTTATTTATTCCTATAAGTAATTTCGTATTACTTACCTACTTAACCAATCATCATCTCGTGCTGTTAGGTAGGTACTTATTTTGTATAATAATACCTGTGGTGTGCTGTGCAGTTTTATAGTAAAATTTAATTGTAGCTAAAGAATAACTTCAAGTAGATTTGTGAAATAAATAATGATTATATATTTGGAAGGTATGTAGGAACTAGGTACATAAGCATATCGTGCGTGTTGCTATGATCACAAAATAGTTGGGTACCTACGACCTTGTGTGAACCAGAGATGTACGTATTACACTGGTGGTACCTACCTACATAGGTACCTTGATTCGTCCAAGATAGGTACCTACTAATTTATTTTCTGTGCTACTAAATACTCGAACACTATTAATTAGTTAATGACACCGCGGCCGTTCTGTTAAAGTAAGTACTTAAAAGCAAGCTAGGTACCTACCGACTTACCTACATACCTACGCTTTGCGCACGGGCTATAGGCACTTGAACACTGATCGCGTAATGTTAGATTATTTATATCCTTGTTCTACTAATCACTAATCCTATTTTCTACTAATACCTACCTACTATTATAAATGCGAAAATTCGTGTGTATGTGTGTTGTTAATAAATAATTACTTATTAATCACATTTATTTTCTATTTTGACAACCCTTGCACATCTGCGGCTGATTGCGTAAGTACCTACACGGGCGGCGGCACGCGGCGGCGTCGTCCAACATCAAAGGCGTTTAACAACTGTATGGAGTTAAACTGTGGTAATAGTCTTGGATGACGTGATGCGCCGGGTAACTGACAAGGCAAAGCGAGGATTACCTTGGGTTGATGGGAATACCCTTGAGGATATCGATTTCGCGGATGATCTGTGTTTACTAGCAACATCACGAGATCATCTTCAGTCCAAGACCGACGACCTCGCTCACGCTGCTGCTAAAGAGGGCCTGCGCATAAACCGCAAGAAAACAAAAGGCATGCGCCTAAACACCTCAGATGTAACGCCCATACACGTTAATAGCGAGGCCGTCGAACAAGTAGAGCGTTTCAGGTATTTCGGAAACGTGATGGACCGCCTGGGAGGCGCAGAATCGGATGCAGATGTAAAAGCTCGCATAAACAAGGCCCGAGCCGCCTACGTGCAGCTTAAACTAGGGGCCGTACCAGCTAATGCATCGAACTTCGATAAGTCTGCCGAGCTTCAACTTAAAACAGAAAAATCGAAATAAGGAATTTCGTGTTGTACTATTTGCCGAAGTTATTTAGAAGATATCGATGTTCTTGTGGCATCATGAATTGGGGTTCACCATTTTGGCCTGATTGAGGCTTGATTTATCTGTTTTAATTTGAAGCCGTGCAGACTTATCGAAGTTCGATGCGTTAGCCGGTACGGACCCTGTATGGACGTCCTCAATAATAACACGCCGCACGAAAATAAAAATATTTAACTCCAACGTCAAATCAGTTCTTCTTTATGGATGCGATACCTGGCTTGTCAAAAATGAAGTCACCGCTAGGCTACAGATATTGGTCAACAAATGTCTTAGGCGGATACTGTGAATCTGGTGGCCACGAACCATCTCCAATGCAAGGCTGTGGGAGTTAACTGACCAGCGGGGCTACCGGCTAAAAACAATGAAGTTCATTTTAACTGTAATTTGACAGATGGATGTAATACATTGCTGCTTTTCTTTGGTAGGTTTTTATTTGTCCCAAAACGAAGCAGCAATGTATCACATACATCTGTCAAATTACAGTTAACATTAACTTCATTGTTTTTAGCCGGTAGCCCCGCAGATGCCGATCGACAAGGTGGTTCTTTTAAAGAAGTGGCGTTGGATTGGTCATGTGTTACGGAGGCCTGACAACCACATCCCGAAACAGGGTCTAAAGTGGCAAGCGCATGGCAGGAGAAAACCCAGCCGCCCTCGTACCACTTGGAGGCGCTCAGTTGAAAAAAGGCTGCTTCAATCAGTCAAGGCTGGACAGATCTTGAGGTGGCCGCACAAGACCGGAAGAAGTGGAGGTCCCTTCTGAGAGCCCTATGTAGGGATAAGAGGACATCATCATCATGATACTTACAAGATGCAAACACCAAGCCAAAAAGCCTCAGTTTGGTGTGATTTTACTTTTATTTTTTTTATTTAGTTATTTATATTCAGGAAACGATGGCCCATAGATATATACCTTAAAACTAAAGATATATAATTTATAAAACAATGTTGTTAGTACATAACTTAAAAATATGTTGATAAAAAATTTATCAATTTGACACTTTGTTTGTCGAATCGGTGGCACAAGGCAGCGTTCCTCTGAAGCGCCTGTATACCATACCCTGCGGCCAGAAGTGCTCCTTTATGAAAAGCCTCGCTGTCGGGATGCGCACCACAAACTGGTATTATGGCGTGACTCCAGTGGCTGAACTCTCAAACATAAGTTGGATTTCTTCTTTATGTACTCGATCACGTCCTACGCTGTGGTGGTATGGTGCAGGCGGGACATTTGTTAACAATAAGATTGTCATAAAGATATCACAGTTTAATCACAATATGTACAATAATTATTAATTTTAAGATTATTAATACAATTGAAAAATATTAGGAAAAATCGACTTACCCATAACAGCTCAGATGGGACTCGAACCCGCACCCCTAGGATTCCGGCCCAATGCACTAACCAATTATGCTACCGAGTCGCTAGCAGGATTGACGAAATTTTCTAATACTTTCCACGTCTCTGCTGTAGGCCAGCGCCATCTCATCAATGTGAAGTGAATTACTTCGACATTTGAAAGCAACACCCTTGCAGGTGCTAGACAAATCAATTAAGATGAAATAGCCATATAATTTTTAAACTAAAATTATTAATTAGTTAAAAACAGACTAGTACCACAACCTATACTGGCTTATTCAGTGTGCGTTCGTTAAACTAGGGCCAAAGTTAACATGGCGTTAAACAGCGGACTAACGCCATTTTAGCGCAAATCTTATTCAGAGTGACAGTTTAACGTTTAGTCCCACCGTTTAAGGATTAAAAGGTGCATTGTGATTGGTTTACAAACATTAAACCAGGTTTTGTTAGAACTGTCTTGCACCCCAGTTTTGTGAAACATATCTGAATAACTTAGAAAGAGTTTTAGTTATTATTATAGATAGAGTATTTAGTTTATACATTCAGCCATCACCTGTTGTATTGGCGAAAAAGCCGCCGCGCGACGTTCGTCTAGAATCTAGATAGATAGTTGGCGCAACGACTAAAAGTGTAAGGGCTGTCACTGAAGGGATGCTGACCTCTTTTGTCAATTCAATTACAAAATTCAGGTCTTGGTAAGATATTTATTTAAGGTGACAGATGTCAAATTTAAATTTGTCAAACTTAAATTTGACAGTTGTCATCTAAAATGAAGATCTCATCAAGACCTTTAATTTCTAAGATAACATAGTTGAAACTTGGTTAGTTAGATGTATTCTGTCAACCGCTTAACGAATTTAACACAAAAAAAAATATTTTAGGAGGGGCTCCCCATACATGGAACTAAAACTGAAAAAATTTTTTTCTTCAAACCAATACGTGTGGGGTGTCTGTAGATAGGTTTTTAAAAATGACATTGAGATTCTTAAGTCATTTTTTTCTCAAAGTCAACCGTTTGAAAGATATACACCGCCAAAGTGGTAAAATGTCCATCCCCCCCCCTTTAACTTTTGAAATAAGATAGTGAAAAATAAAAATAAAAATTATGCTGTGGATTTTAATAAAAGCTTTCAACAAAAATTAGGATGAGCGAGATATAGTCTTTAGTTTTTAGTTTTTGAGATATAGTACATTTTCCAAAACGGCAAATATCTTTTATATCTATCATAAATAAATAATATCTTTTATAAAAACTTTGTCATTCATACTAACACTGTGAAAAACAAAGTTATTTTTGCAGACGAAAATTATGGTATTAAATATGGTCTGGTATAAGGTAACTACGGAACCCTACGGCGCGTGGGCCGACACGCACTTGGCCGATTTTTTTGTATGTTCTATCTGGCAACGATGTTTAAGCTTGCTGCAAAAATACGATATATCAATATGTTTAATTCGATATATCTATATTTTTGGCCAATAAAATATTTTCATCCGCTTTATCTATACAAAATTATATCCAATATAAAAAATCGTGTAAAAACGATGTATTTTTTTGATCAATCTCATCAATATCTAGGTAACTAAAGTCGCTAGAATGCAAAGTCCGTGGTAAAACTTACTAACAGCACAAAATAGATAATAGTGCTAACAGGACAATTTCATTATATTATTAGCCTTTCTGTCCATCAACGTACGTACATTGTTGTCACCCTATCTTAAAAATCTCATACAAATTTTAACCTCGAATTGCATCGTAAGTACTGCAGTGATTGGTTTCAGATAAAGCTAGATCCTCAGTGACGGAAACTCTTTTTAATATTAATTGCTTTACAATATGCGTGAGGCAAAATTCACGTAACGTGACAGTTTTAAGTATGGGCCAGACAGTGTGACGGGTCGAAATATTGTTTTCGCTTTTTCTATTGATGTGTCGTTCCGCGAACGGATTTGAAGTGTTATATACTGTCACTTATCAAACGTGACGCTGCTAGACTGCTTCATTTGGCTCCAAACGGTTTAGTTGTCGATATTTTGACAAATGAAAACTGGTACAGACGGTTCTGTATGTGCCTTGTTTAAACAACAATTTTATGAGATCTGTTCTGTTTTGTATGATGTTCGAGTGTTAAATCTTATTTATTTTTGCGTCACTGAGCATCTACGAAGTAAAACTTGACTTTCGTTTGCTAGTTTTTGTTATTTCCAGCATACATAACCTTCAGCGTCATCTCGTCTGTGCCATGTTCAAACGTCAATCATTCATAAACCCTTGCGTCACGTTTGTTCTGAATACTAAAATAAGAAATTGTTTATCCGTCACTGAAGGTTTTTATAGCTCACAAGCCAGAAGGAGTAAGGCACATACGAGGTGACGATCATAAATGTTTACTGTGGTGGTGACCGATGACTTAGCCGTGGGTCTGCTGGAATATACCCAGATTAGACAAACTTATGACAGTGACAGTTCTGTTTTTTATTTTTCCTTAGAAGGAAAAGGAAAGGCAGAAGAATCTTGCCCCCCTACCAACCTACCAACCCCCTACCCTACCCTAGCATGACGCATGACCACCGAGAAACATGGTGTAGATATGATATAGTGATTTATATCACGTTTAACTGTCAAAAGACAATAGATTTTGACAGTTGGGTGTCGATAAAACGCTGTTTCACGCGATATATAACACTTTTCGTGGGTCATGCTACTAGGGGGGCTGCCGCCCTGTCAAAATCCATTGTCTTTTGACAGTTAAACGCAATGATAAATCCCTATATCATATCGCGTTTTGGCGGTCATGCTAGGGCGGCGCTGGTATGCTAGGAATCCATACCGAAGTACAAGCGCGTTTTGTACCTCCAACACAAACTTGACAATCATCAGAAAAAAATGCATAAAATGGAACGAAGGTTTATAATGGTTGGATTGTTTTCATTGTGCGTGATGTTGTAATCATGCGTACAGTGTGTAATAGCCAATGAAATAGTTTTCATAAGTCAGCAGCTCTATTTTTATTGGATAATTATTACTAATGCCAGAAATATGTGAACAATGGAGAACAAACTGTCAAGTCAAATTACGACGCGAGTTGAACGTTCTCCTCTTGGAATATCATTTTCAGTTTTATATTAGATATTATTATAACAATGCTGTGTTTGAAATTAAGTGCCTAAATATCTTAGGGTAGTTCTAAAGAATTAAAATTAGTATAATAAATGCTTTCGAGATGTCGAAAAACAAGATAGCGGCTCGTATCGACAGCCAAAGTGTTGAAGTTAAAACTAAGGTGAGTGATATTTTTTTTATATCCTTAAGTTTTGTTAGACACACGCTTTTCCAAGTATTTATCCAGTTATGGTTGTTAGTTGGAACCTGATTTTCCGACTGTAGTTCCATCACCTACCAACAATATTACATTTTCATGATAGTCATTGCAAAAGAAATATCATTCTTCTCTGGACGAAACAGCTTCTAAATCTAATGCTGAGACATTCTTATAGAGTATTTTCTATATTTACTAGTTAGAAATGTTTAAGATACTACAATAATTAAGTTAACAATTGCCTTGTGTCAATCTCTGGGAACCTGTTTGTATGAAGCCATTGTGTTGTCAAAGCATTTTTATCTGATCATGTGGATCATTTTCATTATGTATGTTTAGTTTCCAAGTCATAATACCTTATACCTACTATGTGATCAAATAGGTAATTTGATCATATTATCAAAAATCAAAGTAACTTGAATCTCAATAAAAAATTGAAAATAGATTTAGACCAGAAAGAAATCATGAATTTTTGCTTTCTTGATCATAATAATATAACAATCAGTAATTAGGCAGGGGGTCTCACTCCACTCTTAAACTTTTATATTAGCCTACTGCGTGCGGCACACTCAGTTGAGCCAGCGCACAAGGGATGTTGTGTGTCGGTTCAGACAGAGCGTGAGTAACGTGACCGAAAGAGAAGGTGTATACAATAATAGCACACAGCCTGTGCAATTTGAAATTGTACTATAATGCCGTGCAGTGAGAATAGCTTATTATTTGATTGTCCTCACACGGATGGACTTTTGTACGTTTAGTACTATTAATAAAATTAGTCTAAAAAGGTTCCTAATTAAAATTTATAGTTAAATAGTTCCTGCCACAGATCATTTTAATATGTTTATGACTTACTAGAAAAGTGCTTAGGTTATTCATAATGATATATTTCAACCATTTGCAATATATAATATATATATACATATATATATCCCGAAAAAAGTATAGTTCCCGAGGGATAGCCAAAAACCTTTCCACGCAGACGAAGTCGCGGGCGGCCACTAGTAATATTATAAATGGGAAAGTCCGTTTGTTTGTTTGTTACGCCTTCACGTCTTAACTACTGAACCGATCATCATGAAATTTTGCATACACGTTCTCAGGGGTACAGAGAAGGACATAGGGTACTTTTCATCCCGAAAAAAAGTATTGTTCCCGAGGGATAGCAAAAAACTTTCCACGCAGACGAAGTCGCGGGCGGCCGCTAGTATTCAATAAACTAACAAATATTTTAATATAAATAACCTCTATCATGTTAGTATTATTTATAATCAACACTGGGATTATTTATTATTATTCCATTTAACAATAATTCTGCTAAACATACACAATGGTGGATATTAATTAGGTATTATTTTACCAAATGGAGGGAGGTACTCAATTTGATCCATATTTTTTTGTTTTTTTTTTTAATGGCAAGCAATATCTGGTAATATGGTGTGTGTGTGTGATAGATGGTAATATGTCAAAAATTGTTGAAAGCACAGGACTGAAGAAGTTTAAAGCCTTGTTCTTCCTTTTTTGCTTGTTGATTATCAATCAAATTAGCTATTGATTGTATTTTCATCATAAAGTGATCTGCATTGTTCAAAAACTCAGCCAGACTGGCCAGACTGACAGTCATACTGTACACAGTGCTGGCTGAGTAAAAATATTTTTACCACTTCAATAGTTGAGTCGGTTGTTATCATAGTGTCATCATCTCTGAGCCGGAGCTTTCATCCCTGTCTGGATCAAATTAGAAAAGGAACTTTTCTATACAATGTGTTAATGAATAACACAAAATGAGAAAACTGGGGGCTAATTGTCTAATTTAAAAATCTATCGCAATCGCTTTCATTTGACAGATGGATGTGACACATTGCTGCATTTCTTTGGCAAGTTTTTATTAGTGCCGAAAAGAAGCATCAATGTGTTACATCTTGAAAGCGATTGCGATAGATTTTAAAATTAAACAATAGAAAGGCTGTTTCTTCGGACCATCAAACTGAACAACTTTTACTATGGGATAAACTCTGAAATCACGAAAAAAATCAGCTGTTTCTTACAAAAACTTATAACGAAAATTTCATTAACATGTTGTATTTTTACAAGTCTGGGTGTGTGCGGTTACTGTCAATGCCTTTGATTTCATAACACAAGAACTCTAGCAGAGCAATCATAGGCCCAAGTCTGCTATTGTTAACTACATAATCGTGTTTCAATTGTGTTTCGGTTTTAGGTTTAAGAACCAAGAACTGTGTCTAAAAGCATTACAATTCAAACACAATTGAAACACGATTATGACCTTAACAATAGCAAATTTGGGCCTCAGAGCAATGTATATGATTTTGTCCAATATTTATCGACTCATTTATTTCATCATCTCTTTATCCTTATTCCAATTTTATTTGGGGTCGGTGTAGTACGTCCTTCTCTTTCATTCCTTCTTGTCACTCGTCATCTCCTCATCCACTCCCTTCACATTCATGTCATTTTACACACAATCCATCCATCTTTTCTGCGGTCTTCCCAGAGGCGTCTTTACCTATGCTGCAGGGGGTGTGGTGCAAACGGCCTCCGCGGTCTCAGCCACTGCCCACTTGTGTAATTTTACAAAAACTAAGCGTGCGGCAGAGTTAAATTGCCGCAAAAAATTAAATCAATTTAAATAAAAACGTAAAATAAAGGCATCCTGCAAAAACTAAGCGCGGGGAAGAGTGAGAATTAAATCTGGCTCTCAAAAGGAATCTTTTCTTTCTGACAAGCTCAGCGTAGGTAGTCGTAAGTATAGGGCGTTCCAGTCTTTTGCCTAGGGCGTCAATTTTACTTGAGCTGGCGCTGCTCAGCACGCACTGAAGGGCGCTAGAGAAATGATTGCACCCGGGCGCTACATGAGCTAGAGACGCCTCTGGGTCTTGCTTTTACTTTCCAGCCCTCATCAATATCCATATCTATTACTCTTCTAGTAACATGCTTTCATCCCTTCTCATCCAGATGATTCCCTTTCAATTTTTCTATCACTGGTGCTACTTTCAAACTTCCTCTCACATACTCATTCCTTATTTTATCCATTCGCGTCACACCACACATCCACCTCAGCATTTTTATCTCTGCTACATGTAATTTTATTGAATGAAGCTATAATATAACCCATTGAATTTTCCAGTTTGATGCCGAATTTCGTCGCTTCTCTCTAAATCGCACGGAGAAATTAAAGTATGAAGACTTTAAGGCGCTAATTGAAAAGCTGCATCGGCTTCACGACGTGGCGTTCCTGATCTCGTACACAGATCCAAGAGACGGAGACCTGTTGCCCATCAACAATGATGACAATTTGGCGCGAGCGTTGCTCACCGCCCGCCCTTTGCTCAGGGTCATCATTCAAAGAAAAGGTGAGTAATTGGTCATTATAATCAAATAAATATTGGTGAAATTCAAGAGACAAGAAAGCGAAGGTTATGAAATATGCTTTAACTCGTGCCATTAAAGAAAGAAATCTAAAATAGTGGCAGGGCAGCAGTTATCATGCTGTCTCAGTCATACAACTTAGAATCGACGATAAACCGCGTGAGATGCCGCGTGAACCGCCACTTTAGATTCCTTTCGAAATGCTTGCGCTCATCACACTAATATCGGATCTGTCCCTAGCAGGATTCGAAACCCAAGACTTTTAGCGCAGAAGGTAGGATCGCTACCATTGCACCAAGTGTCTGTCACCGAATTTTCCCATTTAAGTTTTGTTATTTATTAGAACTGTTTGTAATGCCTTTGAGGCATTGTTTGACAAATAAGATATGGATTTCCCTATGTCATTCAATGTTATTGGTAGGTTTCCCAAGATTGTGATCAATAGTTAACACTTTTTCTGAATGTCACCAGAAAGTCACTTATTTTTACAACTAAACTTAATTAACTTAATGTTACAACCAGGAAGTAGTGATGAGAAAATCAACTTTAATAGATTGGCATAGTTTTAAAACTATGTCAAAAAGCAATACTATTGATACCCCATTGAAACACGATTGTTACGTTACCATTAGCAGAGGCCCAAGTTAGCTCCGTATATGCTGTTATATTCTATGATAATTACTTCCTCTGATTGACGCAGCGAGGTTGCGCTCGCATTGTTGGCTACATCAATGGTTCATTGAATGGTATGTTCACTTGACCATATAAGGCTTGTATTAAAATTTTCCCTATAAAGAGTTCTAACATACGGGAATGTGTTAGCTTTATGACTAGATATTAAATATGACAAAGATAATATAATTAAAAGCATCTTTGACAATATTGAAGTCGCCTCTACTAATAATATAGTAATTTTTACTATACAGTGGTGGCCATTTAATTAGGGACACCAGCCGATTTTCATACAAAAGAGGTAACCTGGAAGCTTTGGTTCTTCGCCAGGGATTGATCTGTGATCTGATTATGGCTATCGAGGTAATTAATGGAGGAGATTCAGATCGCTATACACACCCAACTGATCTGATCGACATTCTAAGAGATAAAAAGGATATATGTTTGAAATAAACCGCGATATTAGCAGAAAAATGTATGGAAATTGTGAAACTGAACTCTGGTCCTTATATCTCTCAGAATACTGATGAAATCTCCTCCATTCACTCCCTGGATGGCCATCATCAGATCACAGTTAGGTCAATCCTTGGCGGAGAAACAACGCTTCAAAGTTGCCTCGTTTGTATGAAAATTGACTGGTGTCCTTATATCTGGCCACCACTATAATGTACTAGATTTTTCATAACTTCAAAAAACATATATTCTTTTGTTGCATGCATAAATTAAAGGCATAAGATTTTCACTCACTCTTGATTATCAACAAAATTATAACCAGGAAATGCTTTCCAAACTTATACACATGACACCAACAGTTTTAAAAGTTATATTGCCACACAGACAAGCAATAATGTGCCTTAAATGTAGTAGCTTAGGTGTTAAAACTCAGTGGTGTGTTGAGTTCACCTGACCGTGTACACTCGGCCGCCGGTCACTGTCGCGTGACGTGATTATCTGCCTCTAATTAGAACGCTAGCAACTATCTGCTGTAATACTTATTTTCATATAAACAAAGCAACCTGTTGTGCATTTAGGTATTTTATCTACGACTTGTCTACTGCTGTTTTGTTGGAAAATTTTGGGAATACCATCCCCTAGAGATCTAGAGATTTTTTAATCTATAGGATGTGCCCTGAAGAACGTTTATTTGATGATTTTACGCTTTTTACTCTTTTTACCAAATAATGCCACTATCTTATCTGGATGAGGATTTCAATTTTATTTTATTAGGCTGTGGGTGCTCTATAATTTCTCATTAGTTTGGTCTATCTAGCTAGTCTATTACATTTACCTTGTTGTAGATGTATCTAAGACCTATTTTTTTTCTGTAGAGGCACTAGTAGTACCCAAAGAGAATGTAAAAAAACTAGGTAGGTATATTTTAAATGTGTAGTACCTATTTAATATGATGGTAATAGTTTAGAACAGATAGGTGACAGATGTGCACTGACTGACTGCATTTCCATGGCGCGTCATATTTGACACACCCACGCAATCCATGACCATGACACGAGGCCGACGCAAATAGAATAAATAGCTAACTGTCCAATATACAAGATGTAGCTGATGGATGAGTTTACTCACCAGCACTGGAATAACTGGACTGTATGTAGGCGTAATACAGGATAATTTTTGGACCCCTTTACAAATTTTGTCAGGTCATTCTGTAACAGCAGTACAATCAACTTACGAAGTTAAAAAAAAAAAAATTACATTTTTGCCCCAAACATTTCCCTACACAAATTGAAATTTGTAGGATATAAAAAGTAGCTGAAAACTGTGAATTTAAAAATAAATTATTCATAATTATCTCACCTATTTTTTTGTATTACTTACTTGAACTTATATTTGATTTTGTAAAGGGGTCACAAAATTACCCTGTATCACTGACATGAAAAATTGTTTTTCTTATTGACTGGACTGGCTGTCTGTATGATTTGACAGCAAAGTTCTTGTGTCTATTTGAAACGCCACTAGCGTGAGTCTAAAGAACTAATTTTGACGTGTACAATGAAAATGGTTGCCGTGGTGGTCTCTCCAGACTTCAGACTTTAGTACCATGTCCCTCACGCTATGCTCACGCTACGTCCTACAGCGCCAAAATGGCGGAAATCAAATAGGCACAAGAGCAGTTTGACAGCAGCCATTCCAGTGTAATAATATAGAGGTCAATGCCCTGTATACTCGATAACGATTGTAGTTAACATTTGTATGGAAACTTTTAGTTTATTATAGTTACAGACGTTGTGCCAAATTACATACAAAATTGATTACTACATTCGCTATCGAATATAGTAAACGTAACTCTGCAAACACCATACAGGCACTGATTGGTCACTGCAATAAGTATTTTCAAATACCAGTTCACATTATTCCAGTGGCTTTCTAGTGCTGGATTCGACCTCTAAACGGTTTGCTCACTGGAATAATTTGTGAACCGGATGTAAAACTAACCCGCTCTCCGCCTGTGATGTAGGCCGCATCACGTCAATCAAACCTGTCACGGATCACGACGATTCTGACACGACGCATACACTGCGTGACCATGCGTATAGACATAGTAATTTACAATTTAATAGTCGACGTGAATGAGGGATATTCCCACTATCGAAGTATTCCACTTAGAAAAACTTTTAAAATTAAAAATATTAATATTAAGTTTATATACCACTATCAATATTATAATATAACGAGGTCGTGATAATATCACGATTAGTGTAGGAAATGAAGCGATCTTTTGTATGGAGACCTCAACATTAAATCCTCAGTCGATGAAACTTTGCAGGGATGTAATATAGTATGAACCAAAACCTATGTACAAATATCCAAATACAAAAAAAAAATAAGTTTGGATAATTTAGAAATACGTTTCATTTATGATACTTTATCATACTGTAATGTTTCGTCTACTGAGGATTTACTGTGGGGGTCCACTAGCTTTCTTTCCTATACTACTACACTTGCGAGCAAAAGTATGGAATCACAGGTATATTTTCATACAAACAAGGTAACTTTGAAGCCTTGGTTCTCCGCTAAGGATTAACCTAGCTGTGATCTGATGATGGCCATCCAGGGAATGAATGGAGGAGATTCAGATCGCTATACACACCCAAATGATCTGATCATCATTCTAAGAGATATGAGGATCAGAGTACTCAGTTTCAGGATTTTCATACATTTTTACGCTATTTTCGCGGTTTTTTTAAACATATCTTAATAACTATCTCACAGATTGCTGATCACATCTGTTGGGTGTGTATAGCGATCTGAATCTCCTCCATTCACTCCCTGGATGGCCATCATCAGATCACAGCTAGGTCAATCCCTGGCGGAGAACCAAGGCTTCAAAATTATCTCGTTTGTATGAAAATAGGCCTATGATTCCATACTTTTGCTCGCGAGTGTAGATAGGTAGTATTTTTATTATGTTGTATAATCTTCAGGTTTATTTTACATTTAAAATAAGCCTGAAGATTATGAAGACCATTGTCTTCGTATTTGGGTAGCACTATTTCTGATAGTATAAATTTATACACAAGAACAAGCTGCAACTATTTCATTGCGATAAAATGAGTAATACCTACTCGTATGAGTTGGCTGTTGGTCATGTACAAATTACAAATTCAATTGTTTATGGTTAGAAATACTACAGCTCTGTATTTGGAAACTTGATAACTGGACATGACTGAATCTGATTTCTTTGATCGAAAGCAGGCTGAATGCAGACATTATTAAGCTGTAACAGGATATTTGACATTATATTAGGCTTCAACCATTTTATAACATTTAAATCAAGTTTTTAAAAATTTATCGATTTGGTCAGCTTGGACTGACTCTATTTCTAATGACGTCATACGTAAAGATTTAGGTTTGTAAAGAAACTCTTTAGGACTATGAACTTGTTTTGTTTTGACGACCGATCGGTGCATCGGTAGTGGTCTTGCCTACTGCGCCAAAGGTCTCAGATTCAAATCCTGGTGGAGGCAAACGTTTGTGTTTTCGACTCCTAGAAACGTTCCTATAATATTAGTATTATTTTGACAACAAAATACCAGGGGTCTAAGGCTGCCTGTCCATTGACACGGAGCGAAGTGGCGCGAAGCAGAAAAACGACAAAATATTAGCCAATAGGATTGCGGAGCGGAGATTTTATGCAATTCTATTGGTTAATATTTCCTCGTTTCTCCGCTCCGCCGGTGCCGCCTCGCTCCGAGCCAATGGACAGGCAGCCTAATTGTCTAGCTCAACTGAACGATCGTGTTTAATGTGGAAAACGAGTACAACCATTATTCACGATGTCACATGTTTCAGTTCCACAATTAGAAAGCTAGACCTAGGTATCCAAATAATTTTGTTCATTAAAGCTAACACTAAAGCCTTGTTTCGCATCTGTTTCGCTTGTCAGTTGTACGACAAGCTAAACAGATGCTAAAAAGCCTGTTTTGATCATTGGCACACCTTGGCTCATTGGAAAATCATCATCATCATCACAGCCATTTCAATGTCCCCACTGCTGGGGTACAGGCCTTCCTTATGGGTGGATAAGGAGGACGGGCCATTAACCCACCACGCAGGCCCAATGCGGATTGGTGGGTGTTAACGACTGCAAATGCAGCCGGGACCAACGGCTTAACGTGCCTTCCGAAGCACAGAGGAGCTCGAGATAATAAATTTTTGGTCACCCATCCCATGACCGACCCTTGCGAACGTTGCTTAACCTCCGCAATCGCTGGGCCAGGCGCTAAACCACTGCGCCACCGAGCTCCACTGGAAAAAAATGACGCGAAACTGCTACGTAGATGTGATCGTCATATTCATATATCGTCGTCAATAAAAAACAAGTTATGGCAGAACCTAGTGTGGTTTCGCTAGTATTGTTTCACGGCGGAGGTGTGCTACAGGCGTAACCTTTAGCCGTATACAGAAAGAAAGCAACAGCCTACCGGCGCTTATTTCGCTATACTAAAATGGACCTTATCCCGGCGTATTATATTATAATTATTGCCGATAAGCGCCGGTTTATTTTAGTATAGTGAAATAAGCGCCGGTAGGCTATCGGCTTTCTTTCTGTATACGGCCTTTGACAGACTCCAATTGGCTATCTACACTAATAAGCAGTGGCAAAGGGTCCAAACAAGCTGATTATCATCGGCTTACCTAGAAATCCTACCTCACAATCCATTATGCAGATCATAACATTTTTGTATAACGGCTTACCTTCGACATAATTAGCTAGTTAGAATTAAAATCTATATAACTTTGTTCACAGGGGACAGTTTGGAGGAGCTCAACGGATATGGGACGATGCGTAGGCGCAACATTATCTCATCCATCCTAAGCGGGACCCCCGCCAAGAATAAGGGGCTCGCTATATCCAACCCACACGATTTCAGAATGGTAAGTGCTAATGCTAGAAAACACCACTGGACAAAGAATTTGGAAGCACACCACAAGTAAAGGAGAATATCTGAAAACATGTTATATCAATTCCGGCAAATATCTTGACGCTCTTTCGACGTAGTGGGGATAAGTTCGCGCATGTGCACTTGCGAGCGACCAATAGCGCGCGCCCCTCTCCCGCCGCCCCCGCACCTCACCCATTCACATACCCAAAATACGCGTTCTGCGCAATCCCCACCCAATTTCAAGATGTTTGCCTCGTACTGTATAATGATAATATTATTAAGTAAACAAGTACAAGCAGATACTGAAGCACAGATTAAAAAAGATTAAAAAAAAATAGTAAAATTAAAAAAATATACAACATTAGCATAAAATGACGGGTCTCCTTTTAACAACGATGATAACCTTACAGGTGTCAGCTATCATTGACGTGGATATAGTGCCAGAAACGTGCAGGAGGGTCAAGTTACTGAAGCACGGATCAGACCGGCCGCTGGGTTTCTTCATCAGGTCAGTATGGTTATAATCTTGTGATAATTCATAACAATAACAGAAAACAGTCAAGTAATCACTAGTGGCCCTACCATGAGTTGATGCAAACTATTTTCACTACCGTAAACTATCGTTTTCACTCTTTCACTCGCATTGACTGTGAGCGATATATCCAATAGTTTACGGTAGCATCAACTCATGGTAGAGCTATAGTTCTCAAAATAACTAAGTAGAGGATCGGTTCTAGAAACGAATGATTCGCTTATTAATAAGGTCACGTCACGAGTCAGCTGTGTCCAATGATATATTAAGGGCCCTATCACATTTTTTCGATAATCGAAATTTCGATTTTGACGGATTTTAGCGCTACAACCTAGAGCAACCTTTGGGTCTACTAAATACATTTATATGTGTTCGCGACAAAAAGTAATATGATGATACACTGGAAAGTTAAAGGGTTAGAAAGGAAAATTAAAGTTGGTGAACGATTTCTTAGAGTCAACTTTGAACATACACAGAAAGAAAAACAAGTACAAAGAACAAATAAAAGTATGAAATTTGATTTTCTTATGAAGTAAAGATGATATAAATTTTACGTAATAATAATTATGTATCTAGGAGAAATTTACAGTTAATTCTGAGCGTTTTTAGTAGTTTTATGGTTTTTGATTGGGATTTTTATTCTAATATTCCATACATAATTTCAAAATTCCGAGGCCGCTATGAGCTATTCGATTATATAAGAGATAATATTCAATTTTTTTTACTTCATTTGTTTAGCACAGTAGTTCAATCCATGACCCCAAAAAAGTGCCTTCGCGCATTTTATGAAAATCTTTATCTGCAATTTCAGGTTTAATTATAAAGTTAAGCAAATTTTCAAAAAAGCGAGGCCGCTATGAACTATTTCAATAGCTATTCTACACTATTCAATAAGTCAAAACTGTTAATGTATTTTTGTTTCTGAGCTCGAGAACCCCAAAATTGGCCATTTTACGCAAAAATCACAGTCGAAACGTAATATGCCTCTTAACGATTATTACATACGATAAGCTTAAATTTCGCGTGCACATCGAAAGAGATAGCGATTATTTACGTTTAAACAATGCCTGGTAGGGACGGCACGTCGGTGCGCGTGACGGGCGCGGGCGTGGAGCGCGCGCCGGGCATCTTCATCTCGCGGCTGGTGCCGGGCGGGCTGGCCGAGTCCACGGGGCTGCTGGGCGTCAACGACGAGGTGCTCGAGGTCAACGGCATCGACGTCTCCAACAAGACGCTCGATCAGGTATGCTACACTACCCGGCAAACATCTCGATCAGGTATGCTAGACTACCCGGCAAACATCTCGATCAGGTATGCTACACTACCCGGTGAACATCTCGATCAGGTATGCTACACTACCCGGCGAACATCTCGATCAGATATGCTACACTACCCGGCGAACATCTCAATCAGGTATGCTACACTACCCGGCAAACATCTTGAAATTGGTTAGGGATTGCGCAGAACGCTTATTTTAAGATGCGTATTGGTGGGGTACGCGGGCGGCGGGAGAGGGGCGTGTGCTATCGGTCGCTCTAGGTGCACATGCGTGAACTGATCCTCATTCCGTCGAAAAAGTGTTAACATGTTTGCCTCGTACTGTACAGTTGTTACGAGTAAAAGAAAGTGATTAATAGTAACCGATATTTGTTACAGAATTTTTTGTGCACAAAAATCGTAAGCTTATGTTAACTGTCTTCAAATATCTGACGCCAACGTTTATTGTAGGTGACTGACATGATGGTGGCCAACTCTTCGAACCTGATAATCACGGTGCGGCCCGCCAACCAGCGCGCGCCCGCGCCCGACGCGCGACACTCGCGCCCCAGCAGCGAGCCCGACGAGGACAGGTCAGTGCTACAGCAAGTAGTGTAGTAGGTGACCGACATGATGGTGGCCAACTCTTCGAACCTGATAATCACGGTGCGGCAGATGTGGCTTAGTAATAGGTACCGCCACTACTACTTGTTATATTATTCCATGGGGTCTCACTGGGAACATCAGACGTGGCTTAGTAAGCAGGTACCGCCACTACTACTTGTTAAATTATACCATGGGGTCTCACTGGGAACATTAGATGTGACTTAGTTATCAGGTACCGCCACTACTACTTGTTATATTATACCATGGGGTCTCACTGGGAACATCAGACGTGGCTTAGTAAGCACGTACCGCCACTACTACTTGTTATATTATACCATGGGGTCTCACTGGGAACATCAGACGTGGCTTAGTAAGCAGGTACCGCCACTACTACTTGTTATATTATACCATGGGGTCTCACTGGGAACATTAGATGTGGCTTAGTTAGCAGGTACCGCCACTACTACTTGTTATATTATACCATGAGGACTCACTGGGAACATCAGATGTGGCTTAGTCAATGCCGTAGGAATAAGATGGATCTGCCATACCTACGAAAAAAGGGTGCATACCTACTTCATTGTTCTCCATTTAAACGCAACTAAACATGGCGGCTTAGCTTAGTGTACAATACATACACCTTATGTAAACAGCATAGAGTCGAAATAATTTCAACATGTAAACGCAACACAATATGGCGGACACGGCACGCGCCTGACGTCACTTATGCTTTGTATTTTGTCGGTATTGCAGTTTATGGCAGCTCGATTAGTTTCCTTTCTCAGAGGGCTTAGTTAGCAGGTACCGCCATATAGTGTCTAATTCCAACATTAGTTTAAATTTACCTCACTAGATGGCGGTACCTGCTTCGATTTGTTTTTGTAATATTCAAATGAAGGTAAAAAATGTCATAAAACTTTTAAATTGTTTCTTAAAAACATCACCAAATACAAAATTGATGTGAATTCTTTGAAAAATGGGTAAAGTTTGTTGCTATCTGTGCTTGGCATGCTGCGACGATAGCGGCGCCATCTAGCATTCTACGAGAAAAACATTCTAAATCGCCCCGATAGTCGCCTTACGACGGGCCATTTCTTTAGTATGGGATGAGGAATCTGTACTTTAGTATTATGTAATCTGTGATTATACCCAACAATAAACACAGGCTACACACTAAGCGCTAACCGCTTGCTTATGGTCTAGTGGTCCGCCCACCCGTGTAAGACATGCGTTTACATGTTACAATAGGCTAGTTGACAAAATTTGGAAAATAGTTTAAAAATAAAGTTTGGTATCTATTTTACCCCAAAAATATATTATTTTAAGAAAAATAAGTCAATTTACCTATGAATTTTGCGTTTTAAGAAATGAATTCAAAATGACATCGAAAAAGGCCAAAACTGTCATGGCGTCTTGAATGACGTCACGCCTCGCAAAACATTCGTGTTTGACACCTACACACATACACCTCTGTGTGTTTGTGTGTGTGTGAAAATGACAGCAACAACAAAGGTTTTGCGAGGCTTGACGTCATGCGTCTCTGATTGGTGTTCAATGTCACGTGATTAAATGGCCAATTTTGCCGATTTTATTTTCCGTAAATATTGGTAATCTTTATTTATTTTAATGAAAAAAGTGTTTTTTTGGTTACTATTTAACATGATTAATCATTAGAAACCTTATGCTAGCCGATTTATTCTTAGTGGAAACAAGCCTATTTCGACTCTATGCTGTTTACATAAGGTGTGTGTACACTAAGCTAAGCCGCCATGTTTACTTGCGTTTGAATGGAGAACAACTTGCTAACGAGTATTGTTTACCTATTTCAGCCCCCCTAGTTGACCACCAAAACGAGATAAATATAGCGATTCACCGCTTTTAACAGTCATTGCAACTCCCAAATTCTGTTTCTTTCAGATTCGATCAAGACGAGCAAGACGAAATAGTAGACCTCACAGCTGTAACCTTAGAAGATCAGCCCGAACCTTCCGGAACGTTTCCCCACAACATCCCCACCAAGGACGACGGGCAAGTACTACATCTCTAGTACATACTAGCGAACTACAGGCGCGCGCGGCGCAGGCTAAACTCAACCATCACGCCCAAGTGATTGGTGCCAAAATCGAATGAACATTCCAGTAGTGTTACGGTGCAAAGACCTTATACGAAAGACAATAAATCGATATTACACTGGGCTCGAAGTGAGCTTTAACGTCTCTACCCACTACACTGTACCATACCATGACCATGCTAGGAACGTATCAGGCAAAAAATATCCTTTGTATTGAAAAGTATGACACTATTCCTACTAGACCGTTCCGTCACTGGCCATGCACTTTTCATACTTTTTTACACGACTGCCCTAAGCAAAAAGAGTGTATATGTGTTCAGGGTTCATGTATGTTTGTGGGTATGTGAGTTTCTTTATTCCACCATAACTTCTAAATGCCTGAACTGATTTGGATAAATGGGGTATCGTTAGAATCCTAACAGCATTCCGAGTGACACTGGCTATATTTTTTTTGATAAAAGTCAATATGGCGTCTGTAGGTAGGACGCCATTTTCAAATGTGAAAAAAAATTTTTTTTCTTCAATTATTACAATATGGGCATCAAATGAAAGGCTACAATGAGCACATTTCAAAACTATATCATTTGTCACAAAAAGGTGTGAAATAAAATAAATAAATTTAAAAAATATTAAAAACACGTCTGCCTTGCCAAAAACGAACTAAAAAGATAAATAACAAGGTGTCATTGCAGTCGGGGGACCTCTTTAATTGAAAATTGTTCCACAAAACGGTCCCCCGACTGCAATGACACCTTGTTATTTATCTTTTTAGTTCGTTTTTGGCAAGGCAGTCGTGTTTTTTTAATACAATGAATATTTTTTTGCCTGAAACGTTCCTGGCACGGTCATGTTATGGTACGGTGTAGTTGGCTGAAACCTTTATGCTAACATTCCATTGTATGCCTTATTTCATCAATTACGTGTCAAAATAGTTAAATATTTATGTAAATATTATATTAGAAACAATTTTTCTTATGTAACCTTTTGTAAGCGATGTTATACAATTAAGCAATTACTTTCAATCAATATATTAAATATTATGTCAATTAGAAATTATTTAAAAATCATAATTTAATTTAGTTTATTGATTGTCTTATGAATGTTAGTATGTAATAGAAATCACAATATGGTATTCGTTTATATAAAAACGGAAAGTATTTTTTTGCTCTGCCATTAATCTGAATGGTTAGCAAAAAAATCTGCAGTTTCATTTCATTCAAACCACACCCTATAAAAACTATACATTGTGTAATGCGAGAAAAAAAATTAACAAAGTCAACATTCGGCATATTAAACCTTAAAACGTCAATACAAATTGTTAAGAAGGAATGATAAAATGGTATTAATAAAATAAGGCCTATTTTAAATCGATATGAACTGGCTTAAAAGTATTTTTGCTCATCAACATCAATGACTTTTTGTATTCATATAATGTTACATTGCATTTTATCAGCTATTTTTGGATACGGTGTCGATTTTTTAAATAAAATCATTTTTATGGCCTTGTTCAGGTTATAATTATTTATTTATCGTAAATACAGGGTCTTTTTGAACTTACCATCCAAATTTTAAGGATGTGTCCAGTCCATGAAACTAAACAACGCCACAAAATTTTGGTCATCCCATACTAAATTGATCACGTGATCTCTTTGAAAGTCGATTTTTATTTTACTTAGTTGACCATGTGTTCCTTAGAGAAAGTTGTTCAGTTTCATGGACTGAACACATCCTCAAAATTTGGATGGTGAATACAAAAAGACCATGTATACAGTATCATTTATATTGTTTGTTAAAAAGCATTTGAAACAATGTTAGGCCTGGTTTACATTAGTCAAGTAGACGACCGAGTCGAGTAGCGAGTAGAAATACATTGCTTGGCATGTTCGTCGATTTTAAAAGAACGTCAAACACACCACGTAATGAACTTCTACTCTCCTAAAGCAGTCTACTAAAGACTAAGATAATGTAAACCAGCCTTTAGCGCATCGATTTTATACCGCGGACAATAATGTTACTTATTAAATTGTTTTCAATTTTTTATATGAAATTCATTCCGTCTCAATATTTTCAAGTTGCTAGTTTTATATGTTATTTATTATTATTGTATTATAATTAAGTTCTATGAACTATATTCTTAAAAAGTTAATTCTATAAGTATTCAACAAAGTCAATTAGTATTCTATGAATTGGCACAATTTTTAAGACGTATCTAGGATTAAAAAAATGCTTTTGGACTTATATTCATAAATTTTTTGAATGAATTATTTCATAAGTTATTTGAATTTGTTATCCACGGCTCCATTAAAATATATAACTTATTCTAATAGGAATATAGTTCATTTTCCATTGAATACTAGTTATTGTGTAATGTAATGTTCCCTTCTAGGGTGCTAAAATAATATCAAATGAAGTATGATCAAAATTCATGTATTTACTTAAAAATCGTAACTCTAATCAGGATTTTAGTATAAAAACTTTTAGCTAATATATTTCTTAACAAATATAAAATGTTCCAAAAAAAAACTCTTAAGCTGAATATGGTAGATAGGGACCATCAAACTGAACAACTTTTACTAAGGGATCAACTCTGGGCTTTTAGGGTTCCATACCCAAAGGGTTAAAACGGGACCCTATTACTAAGACTCCGCTGTCCGTCTGTCTGTCTGTCTGTCACCAGGCTGTATCTCATGAACCGTGATAGCTAGACAGTTGAAATTTTCACAGATGGTGTATTTCTGTTGCCGCTATAACAACAAATACTAATAAAAACAGAATAAAATAAATATTTAAGGGTGGCTCCCATACAAAAAACGTGTTTTTTTCCGTTTTTTGCTCGATATTATTAACGACAACAGTTAGACAGTTGCAAATTTCACAGATGATGTATTTCTGTTGCCGCTATAACAAAAAATACTAAAAACAGTATAAAATAAATATTTAAGGGGGGCTCCCATACAACAAACGTGATTTTTTTTGCTGTTTTTTGGTACGGAACCCTTCGTGCGCGAGTCCGACTCGCACTTGGCCGTTTTTTTTGGTCCCTATCTACCATATTCTGCTTCACGGGTGTTTTGTAACAAGTTGTGTAGCCAGTTTCACAGATTTCGGTTATTATGTTTGCTAACTTGAAAGATTACTTTATAGAAATGTTGCATTTTTATTTAACCATTAAGATAGGTGCTATCTGGAGCACTAATTAGGTTTTAATTAGGCATATCCCTAATAATTAAAGTAAAAAAAACTCGGCGTTTTCCCTTATTTTTGGACAATTTATAATATTTAGTACATCATATTAAAATCATGCAGATTCGTGTATGGGTATCGAATCTCCTATTCCAGTAAAATAAAAAAACTAATGACGTATTACGAATATTTCAAAACACGATTAGAAATTATGAAACAGTATGAAATTTTTGCGTTCCGTTAGTGCGAATTTTGGCTAACCATCCATTTTTAAAACGTCAAATCTATTCCTGAGATAAAGAACGGAATTGAAAATGGCGGCTCACCGCGCTTACCACAACTTTGTGACTGAGAGAGCGATAGTTGTGGCGTTTAGTGTGCGAGCGAGAAGTCTTCTTCTTATTGAATAAGGATTAGTGGCCACCTCTGGTTAGAGTTTATCAAGCTGCCTGTGAGGCGTCTAACTTGGCTTGACGACTGTTATCAGATGACAACAGCCGGGACCGACGTTTAACGTGCCCTCCGAAGCACGGAAGCGCTCAGTTGTAATGCCACTTAACGGTCACCCATCCGACACTTGACCGGACCGAGCTTTTGCTTACTAACGTTATCGGGTACGATCAGTCTGTAAGATCCGCCATGAGCGCTTCGCGCGAGAAGTGGATATGAACGACGCCATTTATAATCCCATTCTTTATCTGCGTGGGTTCTAGTATAATTTTTACAAATGTGACGTCTAGGGGGCAGACTAAAGATTTGTCCAGACTAGTCCATTTTGGTGTATCAGATCACCGTATCTTTAACATACATGGCTAGTTTGGTTGGGCGTGCGTTGATATTACTTCAATGCCCAACCAAACTAGCGATGTATGGTAAAGATACGGTGATCTAATACGCCAAAATGATACAAGTCTAGACAAAGCTTAACACCCGTATTCAAGAACAATACTCAAACGACCCTTGCTTATGCGAACGCACTGCGTTAAAATAGAGCTTTGTGATTGGTTAGTTTGTTTTACGTGTTACGTACGATTGGTAGCTGGGACGCTGTGCGTCCGCCCGCGGCCACTTTGAGACCTCATATAGTAATGTTTATGAATACGGGTGAGATGATTTAGTAAGTAATTATACAGGGTAATTTTTGGACCCCTTTGTCAGGTTATTCTATAACAGCAGTACAATCAATTTATGAAGTAGTTTTTTTTTTCATTTTTACCCCAAATTTTACCGGCTCAAATTAAAATTGTTGTCACTGTTTACGCATCGCACGGTCGACCCGCGCGAGACCCCCTCCCGCCACCCGCATTCCCCCGCTCGCGTCCCGTGCGCGAGGGGGAGCGTGCCAGCCAAGATTTTTAGGATATAAAAAGTGGCTAAAAACTGTGAATTTAAAAAGAAATCATTCATAATTATCTCACCTAATTTTATTTTATTACTTCCTTGAACTTATATTTGATTTTGTAAAGGGGTCGCAAAATTACCCTGTATAAAAAATAGTAATCCTAGTTATCCGATAAAACTCCAACTAAAACTTAAAAGAGGCTGCTGCATTACCATTTTTGCCTTAATTTGTAAAACTTATATAAAAAAACGTGGCTTAAAACTGTGCCTTGCGGTACCCCGTTCAATATTTTTAAGGATAAACTTTTTATTACTTTTAATCATTTAAACGTGGTCCATCGTATATATTAACCATTTTTTTGTATTCAAGTGAAGTTAGAGTTTTTACTATAAAGACAATTTTGAGACGAGTGCTTTGCGTGGTTGTTACAAACTGTATATTATGTAACTTTTAAGCAAATTTCCTAATATGGTCCCATTTCTGTACTTATTATTATTTACATGTTATTAATAAGTTATATTTTTTGTTTAAAAAAAATAATATCATATTATATATATATTACAAAAAATCCTATATCAATCTTGTAATTTTGGGGTATTTATGTTTAACCGTAGTATGGCAACACCGTTCTGGTGTGTAAACACCACATTGTACATTAATTATGTTTACAGGTATCTCTAGATCAAATTAATTGTAGTTGTAACGAGCTTAAAATTATTATAGTTTAGTTTTATAACAATCTATTTAAAGTTTTTTAATTCGGCTAATTTTATAGTGAGTCGGTTAACATATCACATGCGATTAAAATTTTGTAGTTAAGATTATGAATGCTCAGATTTTTATATCTCCATTGAAACAGTAAATTAGATTCTATGCATTGTTGTATTGTGTGAATAAAGCAATTTAAAATTTTCATTGAACAAAAAAAAATGGCTTTATAAAGACATTTATTGCAATATATCATCCTTATGTTATTCGCTCACGTATTTATTGACTTATAATTTCAGTTAAGTATAGTTCTTGTCATAGCAAAATTATGAACATTGAAAATACTACTTGAATACGAGAGCTGTAAATAGGTATGCTTTATATTCGGTTGACATCATTCCAGTAAGCTTTCCAGTCAAGTGGTCGAATTCAGAGATGGAATAATGTGTACCGGCACTGTACGGTACTCATTCTAGTGAGATCTACACTGGACTGGATTGATTCACTGGAGTTTTGGACTAGAATCATATGAACCAGATGTTAGAACGCACGTCTTATTATTGTAAAATATTTATAAATTTTAAATCCAAAGGAGAACCGGCACATTCCAAAGAAAAAATGGTCAATTTGTATACTATTGGAATTGGTTTTAAAATATAGACAATAATATTTGCTACATGAATCAAGTTATGTCTTATTTTTAGTGCATGTAGAAAAAGTGTTATTAAATAATTAATATTTTTTTTAATATGGAAACGAGTCACGAGACAACGACTTGTCTAAAATGTTCTGTTATCCATATTAAATCTTCAAACAGCAGAAATGTCACTATGAAATGTAAAAACATGGCTGCATAAACCACAATTTCTTAGCTTTTTTCGAAATTAAGAAAACGAAAAATGGCATTTTGCATTCGATTTGTCATTGATAGCTGTCATTTGGATGACAGACATAGAACCACAGCTTAAAAATAAAAAAGATTTGAGCATACAAAATGACGGGTCTCCTTTGAGAGTTCACTATTTTGCTGGGACTAGATACCTACAAATTAATGTCATACTTTCTCTATGTATTACACTGTCATGAAAAATTTTTTTTCTTATTAACTGGACTGGCTGTCTGTATGATTTGACAGCAAAGTTCTTGTGCCTATTTGAAACGCCACTAGCGTGAGTCTAAAGAACTAATTTTGACGTGTACAATGAAAATGATTGCCGTGATGGTCTCTCCAGACTTCAGACTTTAGTACCATGTCCCTCACGCTATGCTCACGCTACGTCCTACAGCGCCAAAATGGCGGAAATCAAATAGGCACAAGAGCAGTTTGACAGCAGCCACCCCAGTGTAATAATATAGAGGTCAATGATGTATTATGATAATTTCATTTGTCTTTGAAAAGAGAGAGAGAAGGCTCGTATTATAGAATCAAACTCAAATCTCTGTTTGAATACAGTAAGAAAGGGATGGTGCTATTCATCGCATATAGATAGCGTCATTCCTTTTTAACTGTACTCAAGCAGATATTTGTGTTTGATTCTATAGTGAACAAAAATCTGTATTAGTGTTTGGTCTTTCCTACGTCTGTAAATTAGTATTATGATTCCGATGTACTTAACTATGTTTTGCCAATACTTATCACGTATTGCCTTTAGGGCTGAGGCATGGGCGTACCCAGCATCTTCATCTTCAATGGGGCAATAGTAAGAAAATTCGATAAATAGGTACCTAATTGGAATTTAAAATGCTTTGAAAATAAAACTGACCTTATATCAATAATAACTTACAAGGATTCTGGCAAAATTTCGTTTTCGAAATTGTGCCAAAAAATTTTTAACTCTTAAGGCTTTGATTTTGTTAAATAAATAATTTTGTAAACATCTAGCTTAAATTACTTAAAGTCAGGGTGGAGGGTGGGGCAGGCGCTCCACCTTGCCCCAACGTGGGTACGCCCATGGGCTGAGGTATTGTCGTTTTCTTCTATAAACAATAACTATAATTTAAAATAGATATTTTCATAGTCCTTTAATTTATGATAAACATTCGAAGAAAAGAAAGTATTATTTACTGTAGAAAATTGTATCGAAACTCAGCCCTATAATTAATTGGCCTAAAATTATCAGTTGTTTCGAAGTCGGCTCAAAACGCAACGGTCCAAGTTATGGTTACAGTCAGAAGTGTAGAGATTTCGTTATATTTACACTAAGCTAGTATACACTCGTGTTGTATCTAATAAAATATATTCTTATTTAATTGACACTTGTTTTTTAATAATAAACACCACTAATAGACTTCTAACACTCACACTCAGAGATGTCATTTAATTTTAATGCTTTTACTAAAGTGGATGCTATTTCATTCCTGCCATTTGTTCCACGCCCGTACCCAGCGAATGTATAATTCGTTGAAGCTTTTGAAAAGGACCTCTTTGACACATTTTTTACAAAACCGGCAATGTACGCCACCGCTCGGTGAGTGCGAAGTGGCGACACGACACAAATAAAACATTAAAATCAACTGACATCACTATTAAAAGAGTCAGTACAGTAAAACACATTAACAGAGAATCACAACAAAAATACGTAAAAACTATTTATTTTTAAAATTAATCAGCACAACTGTGTCAGTTCATCTATAAAAGTACCTATTAAAAAAGAATACGTTATTGTAATGAGATCTTCAAACGATTTTGAACCATATTTCTTTACAATTTGTATCATATTAATTTTGGCTGCTTAGAAAATCCTTGACCCCGCCTTTTATAACAAACGGGCCAACGCTACCTGTCGCATCGTCCTAAATCCACGCAGTCTGATCGTCCAAGCTAATTATACACTCTTGCGCAAGACAAAAGATCATTCAACAAACTGAGAAGAGACGATACTGAAAATTGTGCTTTAAAACAATGGATTAAGCTTTAAAGTCACTTGGTGAATAGTGCCGCCCATTACATGATATCGATACAAAAGATCGATCAAATGTAATTTTTATGTGACCGGCGAAAAAAGATAAAAAAGTCCAACTCTTGCTCAAGACAAAAGATCATGCAACAAACTGAGAAGAGACGATACTGAAAATTGTGCTTTAAAACAATGGATTAAGCTTTAAAGTCACTTGGTGAATAGTGCCGCCCAATTACATGATATCGATACAAAAGATCGATCAAATGTAATATTTTAAGTGACCGGCGATAAAAGATAAAAATTGATGATTTTTACTTATAAAAACAGTTTTTTTTACAGTAGTGAGAGATGACTTAATTTTTACTGTAGAAGATTAACAGATTGAGACGTCCACGCCGCGCCGCGTTTGAAGAAAAAGTATGTTTACAGAAAGACGGAAAACCAAGTAAGTAATCCATTAATTAAGGGTTTAGATACGCATCAAGTTCCATTTCTAATACAAATTATGAAAACAACTCTGCGCGTTCCGAAATGAGGGCCAACTTTGAAAATTCCTATTAAATTATTAAATAGATATATGGATATACAAAACACACAATTCATTAGATAAATACCTCACTATTCCTAAAAAAAATAAAAAAATAGTTAAGAATCTTTAACTACCAGTAAAAAAACACGTCAAAGTGTACCGATTTGAGCATTTTTTAATATTTTATTTTCTCTGTGATTAAAAACATTTTTAAAATTTTCTCTCTATAGTGCACTTCTTGACAATACAAACTATAAGTGAAAAAAATACACATGAGTCGTATTCGTCATTTGTTATTTGTTACAGCTGAAACTTTTGTGAAAAATACCTCTGACAAGCAAATTTGAAATCCCACGTCTTCGTCTTAAAATACCTGATAATTTATTATGTTTTTATCTCTATACGGCACTAATTTAAGAATTTTGCATCCTTAAACTAAAGTTTACATTAATTAAATGCTTTAATTTTTTAGATAACTTTTTGGAAAACCGCTTATAACTTTGAATGCGGGTTTACAGTCTTAAGGGTTCAGGCTTACACTTTTTGAAGTATGTACTCAAATAAACACTAAAAATGAAATTGTATCGAAGGAAAAACAACCATGGCACACCATGGTCCATGATATACTGATATTCATAATCTGCTGCGATTTATCGCCAGTGCGCACATCCCTTTAGATTTTATTATCAATCAATTTAATTACGCCAATCAAATTCATCTACCCTTGTCGAACGTCATAATTGTTCTAATTTAGGCTTTATAGCCTTTGTAATAAAGCCTAATCAATTGACAATAGATTTTTCATATTATCTTTCCATATCAGGAGTGACCGTTAAAAGTTTAGTATTACTTTTGCTTTCAGAACAAGTGCTTCTGTGGATTATTAATTGGGAGTTCATCATATTTTTTTACTGACTTCAATAAAGAAGGTTTTTTGATTGACCCGTATGTAAGTATGCAAGTTAGGGATTTCCTCAAAAACTAAGTGATCCTCTAACTTACCTAGACCTACTTATGTTTATAAAAAAGTTTAAATTTTTTTTTCAATAAGAAAAAATATTTACTATGCTCAAATGCCGATCAATATTTTTCAAAGCCATGAATGCCAGAACGCCGTTTGTTTATGTAGGTAATTTACACATTCTTCATATTATTGTTTATACAAGTTATATTCGTGAGTGTTGCAATCGCTATAAACATGGAAATAAACATGAAATTGCGCGCCAATATTTTAATGATCCGTTTCAGAACAACAGTAAACCATCGCGCTGTCTTTGTGCGTTGAAAATACTAAATTAGTTACTTACCACTTGACGTCATCATCTCATTGAGAGAAATCAAACTTACGTCATTGGCCAATTCACATCCACACTTGTTATCCAGCCATTAATCTTTTTATACTTCCATTTTTTATAAAGATCTGTCAACCAATGTATCGCGCAAATGAGTTACGATGCTCCCACGTAAAAAAGCTCTGAAGATTAACTAACAAACTCATATGCCTTAATACCATAACATAAGATCCAAAATTGTACCAATAGTTCCCTTGGCATTGGCAATACAATCTTTGTCAAGGTGGACCTCGGGCCTCCAGAAATAAATGTTACTCCAGAGACAAGGAGTTTGTGCCAATAATCTCTACCCTTTCGCCAGTCAACCAACAAAAAGCGCGCTAGGTGGTCCACCGTAGTTCAGGGTGCCAATGTGAAAAGTTCTTGTGTTCGTAATTTCAATATAAAACTTGTTTTCTTTTAAACAATCACTAACTTTTTAATTTTCGTGGCAGTGATATCGAGGACTTTCGAAATGGCTGACGAAGATTACCCTGTAGTGTCTAGAATGGAGGAAATAACCGAACAGGACGACAGACATCTTGCTGGAGCTAGAAAGGAAATTCGGAACGAACTGACGGTTATTATACCAGAAAACCCGTTTCCAGAAATAGAAGTAGACGCTTACCCACCTCTCAAGTTCACCTGGTTAATTCCTAAAAAGCTGGCAGCGATGGCATTTCCTAGAAATAAGGAAAATTTAAAATTCTTAACTAATCAGGGTATTGCACATTTGGTTACATTAACAGCTGGCAAGAAACCTCCAGTAGACGAGATTGCAAGGCTAAGGTGGAGTGAGATACCAATTGAAGAATTCGACGTACCTTCTGTAGAAGATGTCAAAAAGTTCATCGATCTTTGTAAACGCGCAGACAAGAGTGACGAGGTAAGTCAACATATATATTTTTTAATTAAGTACCTACCTACTATTAAAGCGATTACAATAGGTGGTATAATGTAGTACCTGATTTCGTATGCATTTGGCAATTCGGGCTGACGACAAGGAGTGTCTGAATACCACACACTCCTCCATGAATATCATATTCATGAGCGAAGCCGAGTTAGCTCTCTTTCGTAAAAATTCAACCAGTTTCGTGTACCTACCTGAAAAATTTGGATACCTTTATGCTAATAAAACAAATGTAATCGATTAATCCCATGTACTTACTATATGATGGTAACCAACCAGGGCCCTACCGCCCAAGTGTCGTCGACTTCGCCGTCGGCTTCATTTGACAGATGGTTGTAATACATTGCGACTTATCTTTGGTAAGTTTTTATTTGTACCAAAAAGAAGTAGCAATGTATCTCATCCATCTGTCAAATGAAGCCGACGGCGAAGTCGACGACACTTGGGCGGTAGGGCCACGGATGCCTGCTGTCTGCCGCACCATCAAAGATGTTAATTTTAAAACTGTAAGACCTTGATAGTTTTGACAGCATCTTTTATTTTATACAATTACTAAAATGACCTTGTTTTCTCCGATTAATGTTATATTTATAAAATGGTTTATGTGTAGCCGTAATTGAATGCGTCGTCGTGGATTTTGTTATCTTTGAGTGTTTCGAGGTTTCTGCATAGTTCTCGTTGAAAACCTGAAAACCAGTGAAGTGGCTCTATCAAGCCACAACACAAGCTGTGCTTACTCATGAAACCAACTATTTTCCAGTGGGGGATCTGGCTTCCAGTTCCGGGGCAAAGCTAGGGGGGGGGGTTCTGGGGTGGGCACCAGACTGTGTTCTGGGGTGGACACATTTTAGTGCATCTGAAAATTGCAAGTTTTAATCAATACACTTCTTAAGAACTCGCCTTCGTACAGTTCATTAGAAATAAGAAATCATTTTACGGATTACATTACAGCTAGCCCAGTAAACGAAAAGGTGTAGAGGGAAATGATTGGAAGAGATAATTGGATTTGTAATAAGTCTTATGTCGCTAGAACGCATAGTTTCCGAGATATAAGTATGTGAAAAGCCGAAAAATGGGACCTTCAAACCTAAATAAAAATGTTTTTAAGTCATTACTTAGATACGAGGTGAAGCTCCGAATTATTCCGTATTGGCCATGATTTGTTTATTTAGTTAGGATTGTTTGTTTGCAGTTTTGCACAACACCTTTGAATTATTTGGCAATGCTACAAAAACAAATGTGGGTGGCGGGTGAACGTACTTTCGTACGCTTAATGATGTTTATTTTTGCCAATTTATCATATATTTTCGCACAATTTTGTCTAATTAGAGGTTTTAGGCGTGTCTGTCTGTCACTCATTACATCAGCTGATAGAAGTGGCAAAAAAAAGAAATTCTATTTTATGCTTCACCGCAAAATTCAGTACTACTTATACCTAGCCAGTGGTGAAATATAAGTATATAGTAGCAAATATAATATTGTAGGAAAGGAAGGTAGTGGACCCCCACAGTAAATCCTCAGTAGACGAAACTTTACAGTATGATAAAGTATCATAAATGAAACATATTTTATAAATTATCCAAATATTGGATACAAATGTAGGTACACAGGTTTTGGTTCATACTATATTACATCCCTGCAAAGTTTTTTCATGAAAAAGTTTGCCAAGACCTCGCACTGTCAAAAAGTAATCAGACCTCATGTAGAGCCAAGCTTCTAACTCTACGCGCCCTAACTCTACAAGGCCTAACTTCAAAAACTCTACACCTTAGTCAAAATATGTGTAGAGTTAGGGCGCGTATAGTTAGAAGCTTGGCTCTACATGAGGTTTGATTACTTTTTGACAGTGCGAGGTCGTGGCAACATTATTCATAAAAATGATTTTGGTGGGATTTCACTTTTTTTTGTAAGTAAATCCATAAACCGAAAAATCAAGGTGGGGGCAGAATTGTGGTTTAAATGGTGTAAAGTTCGATCACCATCAATCAACTAGCGTACTTGTACCGTTGTTTATTTTATTCCGTGGTAGAACTAATTCATTTATGCTGTGATATTATTTTACTCTTTGACGCAGAATGTGACAGTGCAAAGAACAAAATAGAGTCTGCGCGAATTTTGCGCCATGAAAGAAGTAGTTTTGAAATGAACACAATATCTTTTTTATGACTACGTTTTTTCCATTACTTTAACAGTGATTTACTAAGGCTTAAAAATAATTACTAAATATTGAAAGATTTTTCAGATTCATATGTCTCATTTTTTCAGACCTTCAGCATCATAATTTGCGGAAGTCGCATACAAACTTCCATCCCCTAGTTTAAGGGGTTAGGGGGTAAAGTTTCAAGTTTTATAATTTTTTTGCAGTTTGTGTACTAATACTAGCTTACATACCAAATTTCAGCTTTCTAGGACTTCAGGAAGTACCCTAGGAATTTTGATGATTATCAGTAAGTTTCGACGAAATCGAGATTTTTTAGATATCAATAAAATCCAAAGTTTACGAGCTATGCAATTCATAATTCATAATAATTCATAATTGTTTATTTGCCATAAATAGGGTGTAACAGTGATGGTCAGATATAATATAATGTTGCTTAAACCTATTTAGCCATACAATGATAGCATGCAAATATTAATATTTAAACTAAAATGTAAAATTATATTTCGGTCACACTAAAATGGGATAGAAGTTCCATGCATCTACCATAATCTCATATATTTATTTTTTTACTTGTTTATGTTGCAAGAATTCATCGACAGAGTAAAAGACATTTTCGAGTAACCATTCGCGCAGGACTATTTTAAATTTTTTGAAGGGTAGACATTTTATGGCGTCTGGTATATGATTAAAAATGGTAATACACATCGCATAACAATTTTTCAAGTAGCACATTGATCTAGGTATATTGTGTAATACTAACCTATTAGGATTTCTATTACTTCTACTTGTCAAATCTTTAGACTGTGTAAATTTATTTATATTTTGATATGTGAAGACTCCCACTTCAAAAATATAAATGCATGGTAATGGAAGTATTTTTAAGCATTTAAAGTAGGGTCGGCAAGGTTCATCTGGGGCTATGTGACATATTGCACGAACACACCTTTTTTGTGCAATAAAAGCTTTTTTAGTTTCTGTTCCATTTCCCCAGATAAGTAGGCCGTATCTAAGAACAGATTCTACATAGGCGAAATAAGTGGTTAGTGCGGTGTTTCTACATGCTATCATACTTAGCCTATGTAAAGCATATGCAAAGCTATTTAACTTGTTGCATACCTTTTGTACATGTTCTTTCCAGTTAAATTTTGAATCTATAATAATACCTAAGAATGTCACATTTTCAGCCGTCCGTAGAGTTTGTCCGTTAAAAGTTATGTCAATGGAGTCATCTTTAAAATTATTGAAATTTATTAAATTAGTTTTGGATAAATTGATTTTAAGATTATTATTTTGTAACCAGTTAGTAATTAATGTCAAAGTTTCAATTATGTCTATCTCGTGTTGTGCCATGGAGGCGTTAATGTCTGATGCTACAACTATGGATATATCGTCGGCAAATAGTATACTTTCGTGTTTAGTAACAGGGGCAATGTCATTTACGTAGAGCAGAAATAGCAAAGGAGAGATGACGCTTCCTTGGGGAACGCCATATATATTTCGCTTAAAATCTGATCTTACTGCTACTGAATTATTTTTTTTATCTAAATATTCAATCTCAACACATTGGTATCTGTTTTTCAAATAAGAGCGAACCCAGTCATTTGCAGTTCCTCTCACCCCGTAACTTTCTAGTTTTCCCAGCAAAATATCATGAGAAACCTTTAAAAAAATTAAAAAAAATTAAAACTTTATATGTTAATTAAGTCTACTACAGACATAATATCCTGAGAATTTTGTGCTTCTGGTATAATCCAAACCCAAGTTATGAGGGTTAAGCTGTTGGGGGTTTAAAGTCCAATTTCATAATTTTTTTGTTGTTTGTGTCCTAATACTAGCTTACATACCAAATTTCAGCTTTCTAGGACTTCTGGAAGTACCCTTTGAGTTTTGATGATCATGAGTGAGTCAGTGACGAAATCGGGGTTTTTTAGATATCAATAAAATCTATATTATAAAAGCTATACAATTCAAACTTTATATATTTAATAAGTCTACTACTGAAATCACATTCCTAGAATTTTGTTTATCTAGTATACTCCGAACCCAAGATATGAGGGTTCAAAAAAACGACGAAGCGCTTCCAGAAAAGGAAGGTAGTGCCCTTGCTCTTGGCGGGGGCACTCCCGTGCCCCCAGATGCATAGTGGATCGGGGGGTGACATTTCTATAAAACATAACCCTCTTGCAGTCGGGTAAAAAGTAAGCCGATGGGAATGCTTGTATGGATCCTTCACCACGGATACTTACCTACTAAAATTGCCTTTAAAAACCATAACAAAATCGGAAAATTATTGATTTTTCGTTTCGCTTTTTTCCGATCGAAAACTCGCATCAGTTTTGTTACTTAAGGCGGTTGTATGACCGAAAGTGGCGCCCTCAGAGGCTTTTATTTAATAAGTTATTAATAGGAAAAGATTTGAATAATATTTATCGTGGAGATTTTAGGGCCCATGGTCCTGTATTTTTAGAAGGTATCACTACATGCCCTCGTAGTTATCGTAGAAGTAGATAGCAAATGTGTCAAAAACGGCCACTTTTAGCAGTTTTTCTATCTACTTCTAGCAGTGACTACTAGGGAATGTAACGATACCGTCTAAAAATACTAGACTGTAGGCCCTAAAATCTCCACGATAAACATTATTAAAATTGTGTATTAGAATTATAATATTAAATAAAATTCACCGCGGCGCCACTTTCGCTCAGGGTACCACCTTAAATAAGTTTGACCTTTTTATTGGCTCCGTGCACGCTTTTAGCGCCACCTAGCGTGTTGCAACTTTGTTGGCTCTGACCACCGTTTTGACGTTTTGATATGTAATGGCGGCATTGTGACAATATGTTCAAAAATACTATACATATTGTGTTATTCATGTAAATTAATGCAAAATTACAGTGATTTGGGTGGACAAAGTGTTGTGAAATCATTTTTGGTCATTTACCTAAATTAAATATGGCAAGTAAGATCTATTCAAAAAGAGTGTTTTATTTTGGTTATATTTGGGTTTGTTTACTTCTTTTTTAGTTGTAGATTTTGTAAAACAAGAGGATAAAGCTACTTTAATAATTTTATTAAGTGATAATAAACATATATAGTTGTTCCTTTATCGCTAGTAATCAATTAAATATCGTTTTCAAACAGATTACAGAGCCTTCATTATTTCTACTTTTTGCCACCATGAGCGCTGCGTTCGATTATTATACCTTCGCACCCAGCGAATACGGTTTTTGGTAAACGACGCATGGACTCGATTGGAAGAAAAAGTCGCCTACGCTACTAGCCGCGTATATAGCCGCTTTCTCTGTAAACCAATCATCTGTCGAAATAGGGGGCTAATTGTCTAATTTCAAAATCTATCGCAATCGCTTCCAAGATGTCATACATTGATGCTTCTTTTTGGCACAAATAAAAACATACCAAAGAAATGCAGCAATGTGTCACATCCATCTATCAAATGAAAGCTTTTGAAAATTAGACAATAAGTAGGCAGTTGGCATTCAGATAAAAAGTTATTTTTTATTTGCAGGTGATGGGTGTGCACTGCAGGCAGGGGCGCAGCCGCAGCGCGGTCATGATGGCCTGCTACCTGATCCACTTCCACCGGTTCCTGCCAGACCAGGCCATGAACGTGGTCCGCATGATCAGACCTGGTAAGGATACTTCTGTTATCAATAAAGTTCGCCCATTTTAACGTCAGAATGCGTAAATGCAAAACTGGCACTCAATGGCGGGATAATTTTGCTGATTCATAAATCGTCCACCAGTCGGCGCACTACCACTAACTTGGCGCTAGTGTAGATGTAGACCTGTCATTTCGTTGTTTTCTATGAGTTTGCTATAAATTTTTGGATGTTGGAAGCGATTTTACGCATTTTTAAATATCAATGTTTCGTCCAACACATTTTGGTTTGTCTAACTTCCATAATAATTATTTATTAGTATCAATCATTATTAGATAATTTAGAATAAATGCGAAAATCGGGGATAAATGCCCGTACAAAGGTCTCCAGCAGCAGTAGCGCCACCAAGCGGGACATCCCGCCATTAAAATCAATACAGTTTTCTTGTGGAAGTTAAGGGCGCACCGAGCATCCACTAGCGCCGCCAATTAAGTAAAAAATCATTACAACGAAATAACAATGTTTAATAAAATTCTGAAAAATATAAATGCTAGTTTAACTGATAAACTAATTTTGTATGCATTTTTTCGTGGTTTGTTCAAAATGGCCACTTTAGGCGTTAATCCAGTTTGTAACTACTACACGAACACATTTAAACTAGAAATTAATACATACAAAAACAGTTAACAATACTATTTTTTATATATTTCAAAATTTGATTAGAAATACCTTAGCTATATTTTGTTGTAATGATTTTTAGGGTTCCGTACCAAAATGGTAAAAAAGGAACCCTTATGGTGTGACTCAGTCTGTCTGTCTGTCTGTCACAGCTGGATATCTCGAGACCTACTAATGGTATCAACTTGAAATTTGGAATAGTTTAAGATGACATTTGCCCAACTATTTTGCAAATAAAAAAATAAATATCACTTTTACAGCAGGGCCTGAAAAGGGGTCTGAAAAATTTTAAGTGGGGCTTCTAGGGCATGTGGGGTATCATATAAAAGAGCGCCGTTTGCACATTTTCAATCATTTTTTCTTTTTTTTTTCTAGACCGTATAGTTTTCGACTTATGATGAAAAATGTAAAAATAAATACCGTTCCCCCCCCTTATCTCCGAAGTTTGCAAAGAGAAAAATCTGAAATAATTCTATGTGATAGCAGTTAATATAAAGATTACAGGAAAAATAAAACGATGTCTCAATATAGCACACTTTTTTAGTAATTATCAAATTTCAAAAACAAGTTAACATTAGTTCCACTATCGGTCAAGAGATGGCGCTGACCTAAAACTGCAATACTTATTTTATTATTCTACTCTGCAGTGTGGTTTAATGGTGCAATTATGATGGTACGGAACCCTCGGTGCGTGAGTCCGACTCGCACTTGGCCGGTTTTCTTGATTGGCGGCGATGGTGGACGCACGATGCACTCTGAATAAAATTAAGGAACTAAACGACAACACTGTGACACCTACTAAACTACACCAAAAGTGTGCCTAATTTATCTAGATTGTGAAACGGGGGTTTTAACAATGAAATTACTCGTCACTTTTATTAATTTGAACTCAATCGGTTATGAAACAAAAACAAGCCGTAACTAAATTACCTATCAGTTAAGTAAAGTACCTAACCTAAATTTTTCAGGTGCCCTTGTATGGGAAGAACAAGAGGAAGCAGTAGGGAAGTACTTCATGTATCTCACAGAGGACAACCCCTTGAAGTTCGGAGTGAGCGAGGAGGTGATGGAGGAAATCATCGAGTCGGCGAGGGAAGCCACTAAGAAGGCGTTAGGTTAAGTGCTAAAAAGATATTTCGATGGAGTGGGAATGTCATAGTTTAGCGTGCTCGCACACGACCGACTGTTTATTGTACAGATTCCGGCAAACATCTTGACGCTCTTTCGACGGAGTGGGGATAAGTTCGCGCATGTGCACTTGCGAGCGACCAATAGCGCGCGCCCCTCTCCCGCCGCCCGCGTACCTCACCGCTACGTATACCCAAAATACGCGTCCTACGTAAACCCCACCCGATTTCAAGATGTTTGACGGCTACTGTAAAAATTAGAATTTAATTTATTTGCCTTCGAATTACGTACACTGAAGGTCTTAATTAATATAGTTTAAAAGTTGGTCCCATCCAGCCAGTTATTTTTAACAAATTCAATATTGCTTAACTTACAATGTAAAAACATTGTCACTTGAAATAAATGCATTATGATTATTATATTATTAATTGAAACAATTCAACATATTTTAATGTCAATATTAGATTCACAAAGTTAATGTCACACAATAATAATAATAATTTGATAATTATTATCAAATTCAAATCATTTTTAAAATAGATATAATTTAAATGTCAAAATAACACCCAATTTAAATGTAAGACCTATCGAAAAGTTTTCCAACAAATGCACCGGAAAATACTACGATCCGATCATCAATAAAAAAGAAGTCATGTGCGGGCACTGTAAGGCGTGAAATACACAGAACAAATGCTGCGGAGATAAGGCGCAGATACGGCGGCGATGCCGGCGATACGTGTATTTGATTGGCCGAAAGCATCCGAAAGTCTCACATCTGCACCGTATCGCCGCCGTATCCGCGCCACGTCGCTTCTGTCTATTTCACGCCTAACATGAGCCATATTCTTCTTGTTAATAAACACCACACCTCCCGTGTTATTACAAAAGATTTTTAAATACTGTTTAACTGTGATGCTGTCACTTTTTTGACAATATTGTTTAAAAGAGACAGCGTCACATTTAAACAGGTGTCTAAATTAAACAGTGTTTAAAAATGTTTTGTAATAACACGGTTCGTATTTAATTCCGCTATAAGTACTTTTACGGATTTTTGATTTATTTTCTGTCTCTGAAAGTGTTATAACGTTGCTTACGCTTTAGCTGCGAATGAAATGATGTAAAAATCAAATAAAGCTTTTTTTACTAAAGTGCGTTAGTTAATTTAAATCAATTAATTTAGTTAGATCTTACCGTTCTGTTCTGTACAAGCAAGCAATGACTGAATCAAATTAACATAATAGGTACCTACTTACTTAAGTTGTGACTGCGATTTTTACTATGTTTCGTTGGAAGAAATTCTTGCTATATTTTGTCAAAAAGATTTAATAATATAAGTAGTTTTCTATGGAGTCACGTAACCAATGTATTTCTTTCAAATTCAATACAAGCGGGAATAAGGCAAGATTAAATGATTATTTATTTATTATAAGAGAATGTGATGACTGATTTGTACCTGAGAATAAATGGCTATAATTGTTTTGTTATATTGTGTTTTGTTTTTATTGTACGTATGCAAGTACCTTCCTCTATTCTATAGCAATCCTACCTACAGCGAGGTGTGGCCAAACGTCCTGAGTACGAATCCCGGTAGAGGTTTCACATCATGTTTGTGTGAGGCGTGTGAGCATAAAGATTTAGTTGATATATTTATCAAGAACTTCAAATTATTCCTTGGTTTTTACAGACGTACCTTCAGTAGCACGTCAGGTCATACAAAACTGTCAAAAATCTGCAATTTATTTTGAACCTAATGTTTTTGTACTTAAGTACAAAATTGTTTGAATTTTATTTCCCTATCGTAGTAGCCCAGCGTGCTGTTGAGTGTAATTTGGTTAGCGTGCAACATAGAGAAAGATAAAATACCAAAAGAAGTGCAGGCTTCTAGTAGAATCACTGTCCTGTATCAGAAGGTAATTTAGATCCGTGACGTCATTATGTGAACTTTGCCACCCCAATTTTAGTGCTACTTTAATTATCAAATTGGCACCACACCACACAGCTAATGTCACTTATCTATCAGTGCCAATGCATTTGCCAATCGCATTGGCACGCGACCAACTACGGAGCGGACCGCTACAAATATACAATCCTATATTTATCTAGTGCTAGAAGAAACTTGACAATTTACAAGTCGCTTAAAGGGAAATGTCAGTGATAAAGTGGTTCATAAAGTGCCGGTGACAAAAGTGAAGTTTACTGCAAAAAGGGATTGAAGGTATGTACCGAGATTTAAATAGAAAATAGCGAATTGAGTCTAGGTAAGACTCAATTCATATGTGCTAATATAAACTATAGTTTTGAATGAAGTGTTAATGTTGTACGAAAAATAACTTGTTAATTTTTTATTAAAGTCTCTAATTCGTAGTAAAAGGGCTATTTTATTTTGTGATACTTTTATAGTTACCTACTTAGGTACTTACTTACATAATATTTGAATAAAAAGTTTGTCTTGGCATTGTTTGTTTACACATTTGTTATACATGTAAACAACTTGCGAGGACATGAAACAAAACACTTTTAACGGATACTAGCGCGGTTTTATTGAAAACATGTACTTTGGTAAATAGTTGGTACTTATTTAACTTATATAGTTTGATTTTTGTGGTACCCTGACCAGGATCAGGGCAGATGCAAAGGTGCCGAAACGCCGAGAAAAATCAGAGTAAAATTTACAAGATCTTCCACGGCCACCCTGGCTTTAGCCGTCTCTTGGAAAAAATTTCATTAATGGTTCCATATAACATGCCAAGAAAACCTTTGACAAATCTTCTACGTACTTCAGCTTGCCGAACAAATGTCGGTGCTCACGCACCGCTTCGCCGAATGTGCAGCTATTACAATCTCACATGTAAAGATTTACCGGGTCTAGACATCTTCCACAACAGCTACGAAACCTTTGGGCGTATTTTACGAGAACACTTATCAGGTACTGCCTAGCCGAGTGAGTCAAATTACTGCAGCCTTATTTGCTTAATTAGTATTTAGTATTGTATAATAAGTACTTAGTTTTAATATAAAAATAATTATGTATTTTCCTTATAAATAACTGTATATCTTTTTAGTTCCTTCCAGATGCTTGTTTTGTTACTTTATTTTTCTTAAATGCCGTGTCACCTATAATGGGGCACTTATTAGTCTATGTATGTCTGTATCATTTTATTTTTTTGTAATTGTTTGATAAGTGTTCTGCTGCTGTACCTACTAAAATAAATAAATAAAAAAAAATACGAACTAATTACCAAAGTACTTTCAAACCGCGCTAGTATCCGTAAAAGTGTTTTTTCATGTCTAGTGAGCGCGTAAGCTTGAGAGGTGAACTTTCGAGGCTCACGAAATTATTAGGAATTCGCTAGTCGTGCCGCCAGTCGCCAGTCGCAGAAACTATCACGATTTAGATATTTTTTATTTATATTTTCAGATCGTTGATACAAGTTAAAATCATGATCTCCTCAAAAATGAACACAAACCTTAAACTAACAAAGCTATTCTACAAATACTTGGACGATCCAAAAGAAAAACCAACTGAAGAGATTGTCAAAGAAGCAAAACCTATTGAAGAGAAGGATTATGAATCATATCCACCGTACAATTTTTCATGGTTCATTGAGAACAAAGTGGCAGCCATGGGATGGCCGCAAACTGTGGAAAATCTGAATTATGTAGCTGATGCAGGAGTGGATCACTTGATAACCTTGTCACCTGAAAAACTACCACCCATTCTCGAGTGTAAGAAAAAACTGAAATGGTCCGAAATTCGTATAACGGAATTTGGTACGCCAACGCTGAAACAGATTTTGAAGTTCATTGAGATTTGTGAAAGGGCTGAGCTCAGAGGAGAGGTAAGATTCTTTTATTTTACGTCCATCGTACCATCGTACTTATCTATTCACTCAAAAAAAGGGACGTGCGTACCAAAGGCCGATAATAATGACGAAGCAAGATCACGGAATAGACAAAAGTACCTAAAAATCATTGTTTACTAGTCACCATTTAGAGCCTTTTTGTTTCTTTAAAATTAGTTAAAGCGATGCCTCCAATGTCCAAACTCAGGATACATTTCCGATTGGAAGCTTTAATCCACCCATCTAGATTAGGCTATGTTGTTTAAATACATTTTACTAGTTTTGCCCGCGAATTCATTCGCGTGGACATTTTAGAAAATCTTTAGAATCCTTGATGCTGGTAGAAGGCGTTCCCATGATCCCGTCCCTTTCTCCGTTCAGAATTGGGTCTAAACTTCGAAAGATATTCCTTAGGCGATTCTCACACTGCGGCCGCGCGCCCCGTCGCGGGGCGCGGTTTGGCGTTTCACGCGTACGGCGACGGCGCAGCGCACCGCCTATTCGGGCGGTTTTCCACGCGCCTCGGCGCCGGTCGGCGTCAGATGGACGCGTACGTACAAAAACCGGCACGATACTATGGAGCTCAGTGTGTTGTACCCCGCGGCGGTGCGCGCTCCCGCGCCTTGGCGCGGCCTCAGTGTGTTGGACCATGCGGTTTTCTATACAAATTGATGTACTTGCGTACAAAGTAAAACACGCGCGCGGGAGCCCCGCGACCGCGCGCGTTGCCAGTTTGAGGACCGTCTTACCGTCACCTTCACCGTCACGGTCACCCTTCCCTTCCCCTTAGTTTTTATTCGTCAGCCTAAACACAAAATTTGTACATTCTAGCTTTGAAACTGAGGAACTTCCGTACAAACTAAACTTTTATCCCCTGTAATGTTATTACTTTTAGGTCCTTTACAAACGTTCCCAAGAACGAAAACTGAAGGAAACTATAAAACCATACGTATAAATAGGATAAATAGGTACCTAATCTAGTGTAAATAAAGCTAAGAAACGGTGTGAGGAAGAATATGTACCTTAAAGGGCTTGTATCATAGGAACGGCCCATTATAGGGCCGTGAGATTTTTCCCACGATAATTTCACATTGCATTTTGTATTCTTATGTCGGTTTGAATCTTATTTAACACCATTTTTATTCTTTGCTGAGAAAATTATTTATTGGTAAACATATGTCTGTCACTATAATTGCCATAGCAACGTGCTAATTTTTTAATTCAATGTCAAAGCCATAGATTTCCAGCTTGTCTTCAGCCTAGCTATAGATAAAAACCTTTGTACAATATTGTTCTGTGTTCTTATATTTGAATGTAGAGTAGAATTTTAAAAAATAAATACCGACGGTATAAAAGCGCGGTCGGCAGCTCAGGTGAGTCAGTCTTTCCACGAGCTTGTCCGGATATAGGTATTATAGTTGCCGCCATATGTCTACCCTACTTGTAAAAAATATAATAAGTAAATAGCGGCTTCTTCGGGGCACGGTCCTCGACCTTCGACCTCCGGCACGAACCACCTCAGTAAATCCCGGACGTGTCCTCGACCCACCTGGACGTCGTGCACCTTTCCGCCTGACCTGCAGAGGGAGCTCTCCCCTGGGCCCTTGCACTATCCGCGCCACCATCGACGTCGGTCTACACGGACACGCGCCCGTGCCCATCAGCGCGTCCCGCTGGTACTACGCTACGCTGAACCACGTCCGTACTGAACCACATGCCCTCCTGTGCTCCGCCGGGACTCTATATCTGCCTGCCTGCTTCGTGCCTGCTTCCGGTTACCCCTGCTACCTGGGGCCACGTCTCTGCGTGCCTGTCCTGTTCCCGTCTACGTCCCACCCTAGTCCTACTTTGTTAGTCTTACCTAGTTTTTAACCGCCTTAGTTGCTATCCAAATTTCTGTGCTAGGACGTGTCATTGTAAAACAAACTCTTGAACTTCAACTTTATTTTTTTTTATTTAGCTTTCTTCCAAATCTTTCTTCCAAATTTTGCGCCGTTACCTTCCGTAACGCGACACCCCTATCATCGTCCCCTTAAGAAAATTACCGCCATTTAGAAAATCCTTTCTTAGGTGCTCACGGTCATCTACCTACTAGGTACACCATGAAAGGTACTTATCTACTACCCTCCAAAAATGGTGTCCCTACTTTCAGCCGTTAGGGCTAACGACTGAAACAATCAATCAATCAGTCAATTTAGAGTTTTATATGTGTAGATTTTATTTATTGATCTATTATTAGTTATTACCTACATTCCAGGTGATCGGCGTGCACTGCCGCCACGGGCGCGGGCGCACGGGGACCATGCTGGCGTGCTACCTCGTCTACTTCAAGGACATGGCGCCTGAACGAGCAGTCCTCACCGTGAGGGTGCAGAGACCTGGTCGGTTGACAGTATTTATCCCTAATAATCGCCTCGTTACGCGGAGCGGCGACCAGCGACGCGATTCGCCAATTCGTAAGGGTGTACCCACTTAGGTTCGCGAACCTCCGTGCTTGCAGAGCCTGCAACCGTGCGCCATAGTGTGTACCTTACGTATGCAAACCTCGGTCATGGACGAAATATGCGAACGAACACAAAGGGGGAGCAAGTAGAAGTTCGGAATAGCGTCCACAGTGAGCTCCGCGGAACATAATTAGGTTCGCGGAGCACAAGGTTCGCGAACCAAAATGGGTACCCACCCTAATATTAACATTTCACGTGATGACGAGAATTGTGAATTAACATGAGCATGTCGAGTGCGCAATGACGAAAAAACTTGCGCGTCGCGTCGCTGGTTCACGTGGCCAGGCGGTAGATAAGGCTGAAAAACCGCGCTCGGAATTGTCTAGAGAGGTTATGGACAAATGTAGGCGAAAATGGCACTCGGAATTTTCACGTCAGCATGGTAACTTCTCAGACGCTCGGACGACGCCGATGTTGTGTTTTCTACGATATGGCGAAAATTAACGCGTGAGACTTTTCGCCGCGTTTTTTCATATACATTAATAATGTCATGTCACAGTTTATGAGTTTATTAATATTGTCGTATGAGTGTTGCTAGTATACTTAACGTTGCCTGAATGTCCCGCCCTGTGGAAATCGTCTCATTAAGAGCGGTATACCTAGTGTCTTGGTGATCAGTATGGCTTTCAAAACCGCTACAAACAACAACTCATTATACTCATAACACTAAAGTTATTAAAAATGTATCAAATATTATATCTAAACATCTAACTTACATAATTAATCTATGTATAGAACAAGGTTCGTTTCCAAGAAAATTGAAAATAACTGTTATTAAACCTATGCACAAAAAAGGTTGTAAGTTGGACATAAAAAACTATAGACCCTTAGCATTGACATCAATATTTGCAAAAATTTTTGAAAAAGTACCTACTATACAAAAGACTTTATAACTATTTTGAAACAAGAAACATACTGACTAGGGAACAAAAAGGTTTTCGTAAAAACAAATCAATTGATTCAGCTATATATGAATTTTTTGGAAAAGGTTTATATTAGAATGGGCAAAAAAGAACCAGTTTATGCCATTTTCTTAGACATGACCAAGGCATTTGATTATGTGGATCATAATATACTATTGAGAAAGTTGGAAGATTATGGCATTCGAGGAATTCCACTAAATATTTTGCGTTCGTACCTTACTGAAAGAACACAAATGACATGCATTAACAGGATGTCTGCGGAGAAAAAAGTTGAGAAACAATTTATGTCTTCTCAGAGAACCGTAACATATGGTGTTCCTCAGGGCAGTGTCCTTGGGCCACTACTTTTCTTAATTTACATCAACGATTTACCAAGGTCAACACAAAATCCAATGATACTTTTTGCAGATGATTGTACTGTCGTATGTGAAAACGAATCTGCAATAAATACTACTCTTGCATCCATAATTAAATGGCTTAAAGCTAATAATCTAAAAATAAATCTGCAAAAGACTAATATTATGAATTTCAAGCAGAAATCTACACAAACGTTTAATACCAAATATACATATGAAGATGAGGAACTATATGAGACGAAAACAACTAAGTTTTTGGGTCTACATATCGATAGTGATATGAAATGGCAATCACATCTAGATCAAATCCAAAATAAATTGCTGCAGTTCTCATATGCATTACGAATGTTAAAAAGAGTGGTAAATCAGAAAGCAGTCATTGCCGCTTATCATGGATATGTAGTGCCAAGATTACGTTATGGTATTATATTTTGGGGGAATGCAGTGGCGGTACCTCCATACAAGCCGAAAAGCCGGGCTTGCCCTAACAATAACTTGCTTACACTACTAATGAATCGTAATTAATTACAACAACACAATATTATTAACGAATAATCATTTTCAATAATCAATAACCACAAATTAAATTTTTACAACAACTGATCGATACAAGTCGCTAAACTGCATTACTTTCGACAATAAACCCTCTACAATGCATTTATCTCCCTCGCACTCGTTGGCTTGCAACCGGGCTTTGCGATCTGTATATATCCGCTCTCTTCTACGCCAACAAAAGTGCTACCGCATCACATACATACTGCTGTACGTATCTATAGATTCTATGAGAGCCGAGCGAAGCAGGCATTCCTACGAAGTTGGCACAGTTGCCTAGACTGCACGTACGCGCTGAGCAGTGTGAAGTTGTTTCAATCTGTGACGACAGCTGTTTTGAAACAACAAGTGTTTTGCCTTTATTAGTGTTTTTGTGTTAAAAATGTGTCTAAATTTCAGTCTAATGATTGATAATGTTTTTTTGTGATGGATTAAAATGTTTATTCACTGTGTGATGTGATCTGTGAAAGTGTCCACGAGTTGAGTCGATCCAAGAGAACAAAATAACCCTTGCCTTGCACTTGCAGTCCGGTAATAAACCTCTTCATTTCAGTATTTTGCAAAGAAATACAATTCTTCAATGTATCGTACGTACCTAATTTCGTCATGGACTCGTTTACATTGTTGGTTCTTCTTAAAAAAATAAATAAGTAAGGTTAGTTTTGCGTCTTTCATTTGAACAAGGGGATAGGATTAGAATTGTTTAGCAAAAGCTCAGGAACGCTAATATTTTGTGAAATGATTTAAATATTTATTATGAGTGACACATTTTAAACGAGAAATTTAGTTTTGATTACACATTAATTAAATTCGATAAAGTCACACCATCTAACATTTTGTTTCGAACTAATTTATGAATAATTATGATGCTTAAAGGTTGTGCTTTTGGTGCTTTTTTGCGACTTATCTATGAATTAGTCTAGCTAGATGGCGCTGGGCGGTGTCGCATCTATATTTTGGTATGAAAAAAATCTTAAATTAGTAAAGAGAGACTGTGAGATGCATTGTTTTTTTTGCTTGTATTGAGCTGGTAAAAATTTGCTTGATTTTATGGTTCGGCTTGCTCTACTCTGTAGGCCTAGGCACGCCACTGGGGGAATGCTGTAAAGATCGGAAGAATATTTATAGCACAAAAGAGATGTATTAGAGCAATATGTAACTTAAGAAAAACTGACAGTTGTAGACCTTTTTTTAAAAAACTGAAAATTATGACTCTTGTTTCAATATATATATATCAAATTGCCTTATACATAAAACAGAACCCTGATCTTTTCCCCAGTGTTACAAGTGCAAGACGCTGTAACTATTTGCGTGTTAGATCCAACTGTAGGACGACCCTTCTTGGTAATAGTATTTTAATGATGTCCTCAAAAATATTCAACAAGTTACCCTCAGATATTAGAATATGTAATGACTTTATAACTTTTAAAAAGAAATTATTTGACTACCTAATAGACAAGACTTTTTACACTCTTAAAGAATTTTTTGACAATAAGGATTAAGTATGACAAATTAATTGAATATTGAGAATCATTAAATTTGTAATTGTATTGATTTGACATTAAGGAATAATTATGATACCTATATTATTTGAATTGGAAACATTTAAATTGTTTATAATAAATCGGTACCTAATGACGACATCTGTTATCCATAAAATTTATAATTTGTTTCTTTATTTTAATTTTATTATTTATTTTAAATTTATTATGCATGTAATCAAAAATTTGTATGCCCCAGAGGCGAATTACAGTTGCACATATTATTTTGTAACACCATAAATTACCTGTGATTTGACAAATAAATGAATTGAATTGAATTGACTCATGTGTTTGTGTGTTCCATACGGACAATGGTCTATGGTCTGGTCACGTTAAGTATACTACGCAATTAAAACGATTATTCCTTTTTATTTTAGGGTCCTGTGAAACATATGAGCAAGAGAAAATAGTATGCCACTATCACGACTGTGTCCGTGGTACCATTTCAAAACCAGACTACCGTTTAGTGGAAGACAAGCTTTACTTCGACTATTCCATGAAGCACATGTATAGCGACGATGAAGCTTCAAACCCGGAGGAAGACCAAAATAATACTGAAGGCAACACAGAGAAGACACTCAAAGGCATAATCGAAAAAAAGAGATCTGAGATTAAAGATAGAGTGGACACTCTACAACTGCACAAAAAGAAAAAAACAAAAACAATGGTTATAAACCACAGAATTTATTTTTAACACGACAATTTCACTTAACCTTTGACTCATTAAATTTTAAGCAAACAAGGGGTTTAATTTTTTTTGTTAAAAAGTGTCTTTTACTCATTTTTTTCGCCCATTTCCTTTAGCTCATAAGTCTTCGGATGTGACAGCCAAGTAATCCGGGCTGATTCCAAGGTCTAGGGGTCACATTGAGGGTGATAATGCGTTGATCTCTGCGCAACCTCACTTGAATGCTCTGGTTGACGGAGTGAGACACTATCTGGTTTATTTGATTGATGTCTGTGAAGTTTCTGCTGTTGATCGAGCCAAATTGAAGGATTTCATCTCCTTCACACAGTCCCTGCAAAAATATTTAAATTATTGAGAAATCAAAATCAAGTTATTGAGAAGATCGGTTTTTGTAACTAATTAGTAACACTATTAAACTTATGATAATTCTATTAATATTATAATTGGATTTATCATACGTTTACTAAATGCATAATGGAATAATTTAAGACAAGTTGTAAATATTTAAAATCTACCCTCAAGGAGAGGTTTGATAAACTTCTTTTTTAACACGTTTTTATTTTCTAATATATAATGTTACGGCTAATACCCGAAGTGCGGCTAAACCTAGTTTTAGCCGGCTAAAACTATGTGTGTAGCCGATAGCTATTGGCTAAAACTAGGTGAACCGACCCCGAATTACGTAACTCTGTTGCTAACAATTCTCGATTTAAATCGCAGTTGCATTGCTGCTTTAAGTAAGATAGTTGTCACATTGGTTTTTACTAAAGCAGCAATGTCACTGCGATTTCTGTCAAAGTTGATTGCAACAAAGTTAGACAATCAGCCTACTGATCTGCTTTACCCCTGTAGGTCCCGAATATAGGTTAGAAATTTAAGACGAGCGCGAAGCGCAGCGTAGCGTGAGCCTTAAATTTCGAGGTTATTTTTTTTTACAGACAACAGAAATAATACTAAATAATATACTAGAAAAAATACGACTCGCACCAGATCAATACTCAGACGGGAATCGAACCCGCGACCTTTGGATATCCGGTCCAATGCTCTGACCGCTGAGCTACCGAGTCACTAGTGACATCGTCGAATTTTTCCTAGTATATCCTAAACTCTTACGCTGTAAGCCAGCGTTATTTCACCAATGTGAGGAATTACCTCGACATTCAATTGAAATATCTTTCCAGATATTTTTAACAATTGATTAAGATGAAATAGCTATATAATTTTTAAATTTGAGATTTTTGCATTTACAATGCTATTTTTAAACAATACTAAATAATATACTAGAAAAAATACGACTCGCACCAGATCAATACTCAGACGGGAATCGAACCCGCGACCTTTGGATATCCGGTCCAATGCTCTGACCGCTGAGCTACCGAGTCACTAGTAACATCGTCGAATTTTTCCTAGTATATCCTAAACTCTTACGCTGTAAGCCAGCGTTATTTCACCAATGTGAGGAATTACCTCGACATTCAATTTAAATATCTTTCCAGATATTTTTAACAATTGATTAAGATGAAATAGCTATATAATTTTTAAATTTGAGATTTTTGCATTTACAATGCTATTTTTAAACAATACTAAATAATATACTAGAAAAAATACGACTCGCACCAGATTTTTTCTAGTATATTATTTAGTATTGTTTAAAAATAGCATTGTAAATGCAAAAATCTCAAATTTAAAAAAAAGAAATAACTTTTTTAATACCCCATGCTACACCTAGTTTTAGCCGGCTACACCTAGTATTAGCCGCGAGTAAATCGGCTACAGCTAGTTTTAGCCAACAGCTATCGGTTACACATAGTTTTAGCCGGCTAAAACTAGGTTTAGCCGCATTTCGGGTGTTAGCCGTAACATTTATGTCACGCGTCTAATACCCGAAGTGCGGCTACACCTAGTTTTAGCCGGCTAAAACTAGGTGTAGCCGGTAGCTGTTGGTTAAATCTAGGTGTAACTGATCTGCTTTGCTACTGTAGGTGCCGAATATAATGTTAGAAATTTTTAGGCGAGCGCGAAGCACAGCGGCGCGTGAGCCTTAAATTTGGTGGTTATTTTTATTGTTAAAAAAAAAAATAACAACAGAAATAACTTTCTTAATACCCCATAAATTACTGCCCCTTAGTAGAAGCACAATGAAGGCTAGACCTAGTTTTAACCGGCTACACCTAGTATTAAAATAGACAATCTATGGCTTACAAAAAATACATAAAATGAGCAACTACATATGGGAGATAAATAATTTAAGTTAACTGTGAAAATTCTAAATGAGTGACAAAAATACTGAGTGGGCAGCTATTAAATCAAGTAGGTAACTATATAAATAACTGATTTAAGCTAACACAATAAGAGCTTCAAAAAAATAACTTTTCAGACGTTTATGTGGGCGACAATAAAAATATTTTAAGATACTGTACCTAATAGTATTTCAGGTTTTCTTTTTCTATTTGAGAGTACTTATATCTTTTTTTTTTGAAAACAGCAGAATGAAGAAGTGGGTCTCGGGGGTGCTCGAAATTGTGTAATCACACAAAAAAGGGTAGACACAAAAGCGGGGAGACGGGGAGGCGCAGCCCCCTGGAAGTGGGCTTGCGGGGCGAAGCCTCTCGCATTAATAAAAGGCTTAAAGTGTTCATTAAGTTAGGTTAGTATTGCGACCAAAAACGCGCGAGCCGAGCGAGCGGAGCGAGCGTGCCGCGACAGCGGCTGCCGAAGCGCCAAATATGACGTTTTTGTACTGAATTTAGTTCTTTTATAAGCTTGTTTTTATTTTTTGCGAGTCCTTGGTTCATTAGAGCCCAACACGGTATTTTTGTCATCTTGATCAGGTAATATTCGCCTTGTTTAAATAAAATATATGGCAAATTTTAAATGTTTTGTGTGCCCTAAGGTTGTCGCCCAAATAGCAATTTGGTCTGTTAATAATAAAATTAAAGTACTGCCCGTACTGAATAACTAGTTACTCAATTTGTATTTTAAAGTCGCTCATTTTCAATATTTGTAGTCACCCTCAGTCCATCGCCCACTTAGTATTTTAGTATGCTATGTTCAGTATTTTTGATACCCAAAATGAGAACTACCCTAATGCATGGTATCCTAAAGAAACAGCAGACCTATTTAAGAATCATTTCCGTGTCAAATCAGCATTGCTTCAGCCGACGGAGGGCAGGTGTCAATGTGATGGACACAAGTCCAGGGTGCCTGTACGAACAACACCTAACGATATACGATCGGTTTTGAGGGCCATGCATGGAGAAAAATCACCGGACATGACTGCCTCAGTGTGGAGCACCTTCACTATGCTGGGCATCATTTACCCACTTCTAATACTACTGATTGTCAGTTGTTCAGGCACTGGCACTGGCGGCGTAAGGGGGGGGGGGCGGTGGGGGCGGTCCGCCCCGGGTACCAGGCACCAAGGGGTGCCAACGTGCGTTGTGACAACTCACTCGCGGTCTGGCGCATCTCCTCTGCCCGGTGTGCGTTCCGAGGCTTCGCTCGAGTCAGAGGCGGCCCTAGGGCGGTGCGACCACACTGGGCGCCCTCTTGTGTGGGACGCCAAAAACGCCCGACCACCGATAGTGGACTATCAATCATGTAGTTGCCTGGTGACGACCGACGACGCGACGATTGAAACTGACTAATAAAATTGCGCTGCGTGACCGTTTTTTACTATAAACAAGCAAGATTGTGGATGAAACTAACTAAAAATCGCGCTGCGCGGCCGTTTTTTTGTTACTATAAACAGGCAAAATTACAAGGTTAGTGGATGACACTGACTGAAAATCGCGCTGCGCGGCCGTTTTTAGGGTTCCGTAGCCAAAATGGCAAAAAACGGAACCCTTATAGATTCGTCATGTCTGTCTGTCTGTCTGTCTGTCCGTCCGTATGTCACAGCCACTTTATTCCAAAAGTATTAGGACTACATAGTTGAAACTTAGTAGGCAGGTGTATTCTGTGAACCGCTTTACGATTTTTATACAAAAATAAAAAAATAAAAGATTAAGGGGGGGCTCCCCATACATGGAACTGAAACTGAAAATATTTTTTTTCATCAAACCAATACTTGTGGGGTGTCTATAGATAGGTCTTTAAAAATGACGTTGAGGTTCCTAAGACTATTTTTTTTTAAAGTCAACCATTTGAAAAATATATGCCGCCAAAGTGGTAAAATGTGTGTCCCCCCCCCCCTTTAACTTTTAAAGTAAGAGGGTGAAAAATCTAAAAAAATATAAAGTATAGATCTTAATAAACACTTTCAACGAAAATTGTTTTAAACGAGATACAGTAATTAGTTTTCGAGATATAGTACATTTTCCAAAACCGCAAATATAACTTTGTCATTCATACAAACACTGTGAAAAACAAAGTAATTTTTCAGACGAAAAATGATAGCAGTATTAAAATATGGTATGGTATAATGTACCTACGGAACCCTACTGCGCGTGGCCCGACACGCACTTGGCCGGTTTTTTTTTACTGTAAATGGAGAAGACTACAAGATTAGTGGATGCAACTAAGTAAAAATCTAACAAACATTGTTGTTTATAATGTTAGTAACCTAGGTACTCCTGCGAGGTATTGTTGGTGTTTAACAAAATAATCCTGTATAGGTATTAGGGGCAAGAAAGGGGGGTGCTATAATTGAATCTCGCACCATCATAAAACTTGCTTCGGGCCGCCCCTGGCTCGAGTGCACTGCGCTCTAACCGTTCCGTGGCTCGGTGAAATATTACTCTGAACGCTGTCAGAGCGTAGTTTCATCCGCTCCGTGGCTTAGAGCGCAGTAACCAAACAACCTTCAAAATTGGTGCTTGAAGAAAACGCTCTGACTTTTATCTCTACAAAATAATGTCATAGTAATTTGACATTATTTTGTATTTTGATGTTTTTGTGTCTAAGCTTCAAAATTTTCATGGTCGCACCAGGGGCGGATTTAAGGGTCGACAACTGTGGCAACTGCCCGGGAACTTCACAAGAGAGGGGCCTCCACATAAAATTATTTTATTAAAAAAATCTTACACAACGAAAGAGTAACGTAATATAACGATTTGAGCTGGATTTCAATGAAATCATCAATGATTTAGTTAGAATGATGTAGTGCTTTACACAAACTGCACGGGAAAGAAATTAATCACCACACACACGACTTGGAGCGCGCGGCGCGCTACGCACGCCGCTACTTGACTTCTACACAAGAAGTGGGTACAAAGATATCTTTAAAGAAACCACCCAATTATGTAGAATTTTACAAAAAACTAAGCTTAAAGAGTTTAAATCACCGTTCTGCCCAGAGCCACGGTAAGATACCATTAGCGTGCTGGAGCGCGCGGCGCGCTTCGCACGCCGCGACTAGACTTTTACACGAGAAGTGAGTACAAAGATAAAAACTGCCCAATTGTGTAGAATTTTACAAAAAATAAGCGCAGGGAAAAGTTATAATTAAGTTTAGCCCTCAAAAGAAATCTTTTCTTTCTGACAAGGTCAGTGTAGATAGACGTATATAAAGGGGCGGCATAATCTCTATTGCACACGGGCGTTTAGACCTAACGGCGGACCTGCTTGCAAGAAAAATCTTATTTAACCTATTTGAAAAATAATTAGGGGCCTCCACTCCCTTGTTGCCTCAGGGCCTCCACACTCTAAATCTGTCTCTGGTAAGCACGCTTAATATTTGTTGTTTTATTTTTGGGGTGCTAAATAGAAAACCGCCCCGGGTGTCAACCCATGCTACGCCGCCTCTGGGCATATGAGTGGATCCAAAAAAATATTTGAATTAATACCTATCATATAAGTATGTTTAACATATAAGTATGATAGGTAGGTATTAATTCAAACATCCATAGTTATTATATTTTAATTCATCAATGCCCATGTGGCCGGACAACAATAGAAAATCTGTTGTGTCTTATTTTTCTGGCCTTGAAGTGTTAAAACAAATGTGCCCATAGTACTAACATAGTTATTTAAGTGTATGTATAGTAACAAATGGATGTATGGTCTGAAATATAGTTATTATTATTATTAAAAATCTAGAAAAAGGATGCTCTTAGGATAATTTCTTATTAGTCCACTTACATCCATATCTGCCGGAGAACCAATTTGGACCTTTCCAATGGAAGCGAAACCATGCTCGTTCATATTATCGACATCTCCTTCATTAGATGGCACGTTTGACGAGTGACCGTTGGTGTACGATGCATTAGGCACGGGCACAACAACTGATGGACCTTCCCCATATGAACCGACCAAATCTGAGTGGACGTCTGCCAATCCTTGCTCTATCCTCTTCATAATGGCTTTGTGGTCATTTTGTAAACCTGTATATTAATGAACAAAACTAATTAAAGAAAGAAGTTAAAAAAAATATTTGCATAATTATTTTGAGTACATTAATGCAGACCTATGTCTGCATTAATAGTCTATACCTAGAGCAGCGGTTCCCGAATTCTTCTGGCTACGGACCTCTTTTTTGTTTACCATTTTTGGGTGGAACCGTAACTCAAGTAAGAAGTAAACTAACTGCAACATTGTTTTTTTTACATTACTTTTTGGCTTTATGTTCACAACTTGCAAGTATAGTTTGAGTTTAACAGAAGGACTTTTTAAAATAAAAATATGTATTTAGTTAGAACAAAAAGATATTTATATTTACTTAACTATTGAATTTTCTTGGAACCCCTGAAAGCCTTTTGCAGAACCCCAGGGTTCCACGTAACACCATTCGGGAACCGCTGACCTACAGTACATAGGTACTCAAACAATTGCTCTAGGTAGGTATAGTTTATTGTGTTTTTATGTTCTGCTTGCAGTTCACGGGGGTAATTATGTAATTTTGTTGCAATTAACTCTGACAGGTTTAAATCTGGTAAAATTTGGTAAGGGTTGCCTTAAATTTGTAATTGTAGATGTAATAATAGTAAACTTACAAATGATTTGGTGTCTGGCATGGCGCACTTTGTATACGTCGATGTCACCTCTAGGGAAACCCTCTCTATCAACCAGGGCATCAGTCATCCCAACATTGTTTGTTTCCAAAATAGCAGTTTGATCGCGAATTTCTCTTTCGATTCTATCTTTTTCCTCTATCAACCTCAACACACGATCCCTTGCTGGTCCATCCATTTTATAACCAACCATTATCGAGAAAAAAGTTTTTAAAATAATACTTCCAAATTTAAAAAATTGTTTTGCTCTGTCTGATTTTTATAAATTGAATGTAATGTATTTGTAAGGTATTCCTTTTCTTTTAAATTTTATTGCTTCTTATTTTCTATGCTTTTCTGTAATTTATAAAATTAAAATGAATCAAAAGTCTTACTATTTTGACGTTGACGTTGTTTTTTTTTTATTTTGACAGACCGATGTTGTTTTTTTTAAGAACCAAAGAGGTAGGAAGACGTTTCTTCCTTCGTTATTCATTCGTTAATGAAACAGGTACATATCGATTCTTATTTTAGTTTGCATTTTGATGATAAGATAATAATTTAAAAACATAATCTATTTGTATGTACCCAACCGATCGATTACGTTTTATATTAATCTATGGCTTTATCATAATGCATCACTCTATTATGTCTCTATGGTGAATTAATAAATGTTGCCATTACGAAAATATAATTGGTATAATAAAAAAACGTTATTGCGTTAATTATAACGCTATTTTTCTACAACGTTTATTTATATTCTCAAATTGTTAGAGCAGGCAATCAAGAAGAAGCATTTATTGTTAAAGTAAGACTAGATATAAAGAAGGAAAAAATAAACATAGAAATGTCTGCCGTTAAGGTAGATCTCACAGCTGCGGATAAACCAACGCGTTCAGGTTGCGTTCGCGGTGGCGTGCTCGGTGACAGAAGACAGTGAAAATGACATCGAAGAGAAAATTATTTTATTAACAGCGCTTGTTGAAGACGAAAAAAAATCAAAAGGAGTAGGTACCGGCTCATTTAAAATAAATAAATTTCAATCAATCAATACGGTAATAAATATTGACGCGGGTTTCTATGTATCGCTTTTTATGATGTAGGTAGTCATGTACCTACTTTATATAAAAGTAAAAAAAAACGATTAAGTATTACAAAAATATTCTAGTTATTATTTTATTTATTTACATGGAATACAATAGTGACATTTTGCGTAAGTGAATACACAAAGCTGGAGGAACATCGAAAATAATAAAAACCGATACATACGGTAATGACTACTAATGTGTAAGCAAAAAATCTACTTATTATGTGCCTCCGGAAAACATACAGCATTGTTTATGAAGAAGCAGTGTGTACTTAGCTTTATGTTAGTAGTCTGTGGCGCAAACCATAGACAAACTCGTACTTCCGGTTGCTGTCCGCTAGGTGTCACCACTGTCACCGGCAAGGGCGGGGAGGTGCTCGCCGCCATGTTCGTAGCACATAGCGTTGTGTACTTTTGCCGCGAGCGGACGTGAATCCGCTCATATCTACTCAATCGTATAAAATGAACGCGTTTTGAGCTCGGTTGTTCGTATAAATGATTGCTCAAAATTAAAAAATAAGTTTATTTTTAATTAACACATTTTTATACGGTTTTTTGTGAAAAAAAATGGCGTCATCGGCACACGACTGACGCACATCGAAACCAGAGAAGGATCCAGCGTACGAGATTGTAGCAGCAGCATCAAGCAGGGACAGCAGCAAGCAGCAGCAGCAGCAGCAAATCCACAGGTAACGGACGATCATCGGATCGACACGTTAGTAATCAATCAGGTCAGTCTACCCTCAAATATAATTGTGTTATTTTCATGCACCAATGAATTCTTATGGAGTTTTCTGAGCAAGCCAATAATGCCAATACTGAGTTTCGAACTTTGTTTGCTTAAAACAAATGGTGTTTATTGTATATTTATATTACCGTTTAACGCTGTTCAATCAGCAAAAGACCGTCGACGGTTGCACTACTTTGCTTACAATTTCTTAAAATTCTCTAGACCTGCTGACGTAAAAAGATAAGTGCCTTTTACTCGCCTACAATACAAGGCAACATTGTTTAATTTGCATCATATGATAGCCCGGTCGGGTTCTACAATCTAAAATTGAAGGATGCGTTATGTCGGCTCAATAAAAGTATGGCATTTTGGTACCTATCAAACAGTCATAGCTGCTCTAATGAATACTTATCCGGTTTGAGAGAATTATAATAACCAAACTCACAAGGCATTATTGATTTGGCTCACGAAGGCCTGACGGTACTGAATAACAACAACCTTAAAATTCAGATGCTTAGTTTTTTAGTGAGATAGTTTTATATAATGATGGCAGCGAAATGATTTCTTTCGTGAAATTTCCGCTGCTCCTTATTTTCGTTTTGGAGATTATACTTTACTGTGGAGTGGATTGTTTTTTGAAATTATCGTCGCTCAGATTGCGTTGTGATCAGTACGATCAGTTGTTTTTCGAAAAGAATTTACTAAAAGTTACTTAGTTATTTTCAAAGTCAAAAACAATCGCTAATAATGTTGGAAATTAACGAGCACCATAAGGAACTAACAACGTTTCGACCTTTAACCGGCGCGGCGTTACAGACGCCCGTGGTTTATTTGCAAGCTTTTTCTGCGGAAGAAAAGCATAAGCGATCAATTTTTGACTTCGGAACCTGAACGAAATTCATTAAAACCTAGTCGTTTTGAACAATTTCACATTCAGTTGAGTTCCTCCAATCTTAGTATTGAATGACAGAGTTGGACACTTTTCAAAGTCAATTGTCAAGATCAGTTATCAAGGTCAATTGTCAAGATCAGTTATGAAGGTCAAAAGTCAAGGTCAGTTGTCAAGGTCAGTTACTCGAAATGACATGCATCCCTTGGGTCATCATCATTTCACTTCTTTTATCAGGAACATGCCAGGTCGCGGAGACCTTGCATGCAAAAGGTTGTCGAGTGCTAGTCTGCCTAGACGACTTCCTTTTTGGTCCTTCAGACCTAACCAAGTTATGTCTCAGGCTGCGGAAGCTGTGAGGCACTTGGTCCAATACAAGCTATGTCTTGAGGCTGCGGAAGCCGTGAGACATGCTGTCTGGAGGCTGCGGAAGCTATAAGACACTTTATTTATTGATTTATGCACCAAGTGAGTCTCCTGAACCAAATATAGCTTATGACTTCAGGTTGCGAAAGCCAGGACTCACCTAGACCAGTAAGACATTTTATTTATTGATTTATGCACCAAGTGAGACTCTTGAATCAAATGTAGCTTATGACTTCAGGCTGCGGAAGCCAGGGGACTCGCCTAGACCAGTACAGGTTATTCTTCCAGGCTACGGAATCCATGTGATATGAGGAAAATTCGGGGCTGGAAACTACCTCAGTATCGATTTTAAAAGATTTAAAATATACATTGTATTAACTATAGAAAAAACAATGACCTTGCTTACTCACAAACAAGTTAACCTTATCAAGTTACAAGACCTTGACCTTGCAACAAAGATGTATCAAACCCTTTAACGGCTCCTAAATCGCCCGGGTAAACTGAACTTTTCCAACTTTGAGTTCGCCATAGCGCAACGCAGACCTGAGAACCGCTAATCGCATTACTACGCACTTAAGGTGGCTCGACACGCAACGACCACGACATACACCTCAATCGGTTGTTGTTGGCAGATAGGTACTAAGTACCTTCATCATTACATGATAAGGTGACGCGGAGCCACATATCATTCCGAAAATTATACTTTATCACTACAGATGCTTTGGATTCAAGATGTGGTGCTCTATGTAGATAGAACGTCTATTCCAGGCATGTGGACAATAAAGAACTATTTCTCAGTAAACTGAAGGCAGACTCGTCAAATACTAGCTTTCTCCGACATGATATGAAGGCGACAGAAACGAAAATAACATACCGCCTAGCGCTTGCCAGCAGGACTACTACCAGCGAAAAGGCATCTCTAGCTCGGAGCAACTACAAGTCTTCAGAGGACTTTTTTGCATAATAAGAGATTGCATATACAACCAAAGGCAATGTTATTCAGAACATGTTTTCATAGATTGCCGAGTTCCATCAGCGAACTAAATTCTTGTACAATTATAACTATAAGCCTTCAGCTTCTTGGCAGATCTTGGAGATACCACTTAGCCTAAGTAGCTCCATCAACCAGCATATTCCTCATGATATTGTGTAATATTTGAACATTGACCTAACTGTATCGAGAACGTACCCGTTAGTCGCACCAGATTAACCTGAATCACCTCGGACCGTTTAGATTTAGGGGACCTAGTATCTGCATTGCTGGATGACCCACACGACATATGTGTGCATGCTTTCACCTGTGGGTGAAAGCATACATCCTAGACGTTTTGAAAGTTGGGGGAGGGGGCAGTCTAATAAAACAAAGCTCAGAAGAAGAGGCGTCGGGTGAGTAAGGGTACGAGGAATTTGGCACAAATACTGTCAAATAAATAACTGACCAGAGTTAAAAAGACAACTTTGGTTGTACCCCGTGATTGGCCACTTTGACCACATGACATGTGCCTTGAAACACGCTCAACTTGCCAATGTCGTAAAACGTTTCTAATCTATTTAGTAAAAGTGTTAAGGTAAAGGTAAACTAACCTACAGTACTATTGGAGTACTTACAAAAAAGCAATCACAAGTTTTATTGTGTACCTCATATTAAATCAATAAATCTTTTTATTAATTCAATAAAACAACATGTTCCTTGTACGGCTCTAAGCCAATTTAATCCAATCAAGTCAAAGAAACACTTATAAACCTCGCTTGTAAAACAACAAATAATGTTACCGCTAGCGTCTGGGTGAAAAGTCCACAAATCACTCTATTAAAGTTTCTAACAACAGTATTGATTGTGACCAAATATTAATTTTATATTTACCTTTCAGTTGAAAACTGACACATTCCCACAGACAGTCAACTTCGATGCTGTCTTCCAATACATAGGTAAATATTTCCTGGTACCAACACTGCTTAAAAGTTACTTACTCATTTTTTTTTCTCTCTAGGAGACCTGCATTATTTCGATGAATAGTATGTACGAAAGAAGATCTAAATTAATCAGGTAATTTAATAAATAATTTTATTACAGTATGTGCATCACCTATCCTATCGTAATAGGAAATTAGGTAAGTATCACCTTTATAGATAGCGGAGTCTAAGCAACCCCGAAGATGCAGATGTGCTGTGCTGTGGCCGTTTTAGGCTGGTACGAGGACCAAACTGTTGGAAAGCATTTATTTGTTTTCTTAGGAAACCAACAGAGTTTTTCTATTATTACACTACTTCAGTTACATTAAAACAAAGCATTGAAAAAATAAAATACTTACTTATACTTTTTAATAACTACAGTATAAAGCAGTAAGTATATTGATTGGTCGCAAATTAAGACCTTTGCATGAAATATTTATTTTTCAATGCTATATTTCACACTAGAGAAGAGCATTCTTTTTGTACCTATGCACTCAGGTGGTAATCCAACCCACGATTGATTTTGATCGATCTTCTCAGTGATAAGTGGAACTTATTCTTAATAATTATATTAGTTGAAATTATTCTTTATCGCGATTAATTTGATAGATTCCATTAATTTTGCCTTTTTGTTAACTTCATAGTTAATACCAATAGTATTACATTAAGATATATTTTTATAGAAAATACTATAAACAAAATTAATCTTACTACCCAATATGTTATATTTTACACTATCAAAGTATGTAATACATATATACAAATAATCATCATAGCGTTGTGTTAATCACTCTCACCAGCAGATAGCAAACACGTCTTCATAAACAATGCTGTATGTTTTCCGGAGGCACATCAATATAACGGTTTTACATAACAATAAAACCGATATTATGTGCCGAGAAGGAAAACATACAGCATTGCAGGAAGTCCTTCCTGGTGAAGACTATGAGCTACGAACATGGCGGCGAGCACCTCCCCGCCCTTGCCGGTGACAGTGGTGACACCTAGCGGACAGCAACCGGAAGTACGAGTTTGTCTATGGTTTGCGCCACAGACTACTAACATAAAGCTAAGTACACACTGCTTCTTCATAAACAATGCTGTATGTTTTCCTTCTCGGCACTTATGTGCCGATATTATATCGGTTTTATTGTTATGTAAAACCGTTATACTATCTAATCCTATACCAAATCTCATCTTTTTTCGGTGGTTTTTATAATATGGATGAGAAATATCGTATTATATTCTATATTTTTGAACTTTAGCAATATTTTTTTCCGACACGGACATCATTGACTACCTTTAAATTAGTTGCGTGCAGCGTTCAGATTATGTCGACAGCATCTAGACGCCACCGCCGAAAGATCACGCGGGCGAACGCTGCATTTCGAGCGGCCGGACGCACCGGTTTGAACATGTCACTATAAACGCTACTGCAGTATCTGGTCGCCACCGCGCATGCGGACGCGGACGCAAGATGAACGCGTTGGTTTGTCCGCAGCTTAATATACATAAACTGAGACGCAATGCAGCATAATTCGGGGTCAGTGATTTACCTATAGGTACTGACCTGTATTTATCATTAATTCAGGTTCATTTTTAGTTGACCCAAGCAGGGCTTTATAACGTTACCAATTAACAGTAAAAATAACGTTACGTAACGTTATTTTCAATATGATACCTTGATAACGTTATTTTTTTAACGATACCTTGTAACATTACATTTTTTTAACGTTATATTAAGGTTATGTTACTAGATAACGTTAAAAAATAACGTTATTTTTAATGGTAATTTTACAAGTGTTGCGTATTGTAGATAGGTACCTCTACTACCTAGTACCTACCGCAGAGACTGATCACGTAACGACGGCGTCAACGTCAATTACACATTGCTTTTAAATATTTTTATACAGTAAAGTAATAACGTCATCAAGGAACGAAAAATTAACGTTAAATTCTGTTTTACCGTTATCAATTTTACCGTTATTAATTTCCAATTTTACGTTTTTTTTTTAACGTTACTAATTTTAAACAGTATTTGAAGCCCTGCTAATACTTTAGCTAATTTCTAAAGTACCGTGGAACAAGTACCTACGACGACTACGACTTTACGACGTCACACAAAAATAGCGCCTCCTAGATTTAGATTTTGTCAATTATCTCGGTAACTTTTTATTTGATTTAAGCAAGCTAGGTACGCAATGATAGGTAATTAAAATTGTAACAAAACACTGAAAGAAACTGTTGTTGTAGGTATTAAATTTAAAAAAATATTGGGACTTTAATGTTAATACCTAACATTAAACGATGTTCCGTACATAACAGGAATGGTGCAAACTCAGAAGAAACTTATATTTATGTCTTCTAATGATTCCATAAAAATTACAACTACACGAATTACTTCAGATCTTTTTGCAAATTCGACCTAATTTGACTACACTAGTACTTTAATCCATAGACTAGCAACTATCGACAACGTCGCATTCATAATATGAACTATTTAAAAACCCCGTTACCCTTTCATCTTCCCCTGTCTGTAAGTACAATTTTCGTTATAATATTATTTTGTTTTGACATTTTTTTCTGTTTTGGAACAGATTTAACAGGATTTTATTTTTATGATAGAAAAATATTCTCGTTACCCACTTAAAATTTCATTTTCACAAAGTTAATGTGTACTGTTCTACGAGACTTTAAATACAACACCGCTCATATCATCAAAAATCCGTTCTTGCCCTACTTATATTTTAAATATACCTACGAGAATTCATCTTTACTTATTTTCACCGACGTATACGTACCTAACCTACCTATCCACGATGCAACAATGGATATTAATCCTTTTTTTCAGTTATTAATCGAATCGTGTTTCAAAACTTTATAATAGGCACGGATAATTAGGCTAAGTATACTAAGTAAGATAATAACACCCGATTGCACTAAACTTAAGGATCACCTAAGTCTGTTCCTAACTACAACACGACCAAATTAAAGTGGTTATGTAGCTGTCATTCGCCTAGTTATTTTGGTCGAGTTGTAGTTAAGAAAAGACTTAGGCGATTCTTAATGTTAGTGCAATTGGGTGTTAGTCTAAGTATTTACTACAACTGAGCGCTTCCGTGCTTCGGAGGGCACGTTAAACCGTCGGTCCAGGCAGTTGTCATCTGATAAGTCGTTAAGCCAAGTTAGAGGCCTTACAGGCGGCTTGATAAACTCTAACACTAGAGGTGGCCAATAATCCTCATTCGATAAGAAGAAGAACTTTATAGTTTTCTTACTAATAACCAGATAGGTAATTTTTTTCTTGTCGGCTGCTACGCTACTTAAACTGTAAGCTAAGGTGAAATAAAAAGCAAACAAATATTTGTTATTCTTTATTTTATATTTTGAAATCAATAATGAGATTTTAAAACTGTAGGTCTTCAGAATCATTATTTTATACAAAATTGCAAGCTTTTAGTAAATCTGCTTCGATTTATATTTAACAAATACAACAATGATTTAAATAAAAATGACCAGATTAATAGTTTTACATAATATCTCTAATAATAAGCTTAAGAGTCAGATTTATAATAAAAAATTAACAAATAAGTGTGAGTGTTGGTTAACATTTTAAATGAAGGTTACATTTTAAAGCATTTATTCCATATCAAAAGTATTCTTAGCTTTCATTAAGTAAATGTCTTTTTCTACCAAGTGTACTTTAGATAAATCACTAAAACCAACGTTGGATGTGGAATTTTTCCTGAGCAGATATAGGTAAACACAAAATGATATCCATAAGATACTGGCGATATCCAAGATATCATTCATAGTTAACCTTCCGAAAATAAGTCTATCACCATCAACAAAGATATTGTGCAATTATTAACATATAAATAAATCACATACAATAATGTACATTGTGAATGATAACTATCATTATACCATTCTAACAAATAATTGAACACCAAAGGATTTGATAATGAAGAGACTTGATTGTGCATTACAAAAGAAAATATTTATATAATTCTATTATCACCTTAATAGATCGCGAATCACAACCTTTCACTGTACTATGTGCACGTGTAATCTGGCGATATTACACGCAGCATTCAACACAAGAAAAAGCGTTGACTCGAAATCTCCTACATCATATAGTTCGAATAACAAAATGGTCCCTAAAGGAAAAATAATTACAAAAAGATTATAAAAGCACACTTTTCATCTGGTCTCCGTAGAGAGACGTAATACGTATTTTTACATATAAAACATACGCTAACAATTATGGCAACGTTGACAATAAATAAGAGAAATTATTAACATTCACATAGACACAGATACAGGTTTCTCAATCCGCCCATAATATTCAACATAATGGGGAAATACTGACAGCACAAAATAAATAAAAAAATAATCAAACGTGCACAAAACTGCACGGATCGTAGAAAAAAAAAGTATACAAGGCAACAAGTGCAGACTTTAAGTTTTATTACTACCAACTATATTTTTTACTTAATTAAAAGCCACATTCGCAAATTCGTTTTTATTAAGCTTGGCTTAATTCGCGAATCGGTTAATTCTGGTTAGTAAGTATTTTATTATATATGGACACTTGCCACTAGTAATGCAAGCCGCTTTTACGGAAATATTCATGCGATTATAACAGGGGAGTAGGATTGAAAAAGATTTACATAAGTAATAAAAGTTTATAAGGCAAACAAGTTAAATATTTCCATGGTCATAAAATCGACTCGCATTACGTATATAACGAATTTATAACTCAAGCCCACGATACGAACAATAATGTTACATCGAAATTCGGATAGGGGCGTTTGTGATGCTTAAAATTATTTCGTTTACAGTCGGAATGGTTCGCGTTTCTCCATGGTTCGAGATGATGATGGAGTGCCGCGTCGGGAGCCGGGCGTGGCGGGCGCACCGCTGTCTGACGCGTCCGACGGCTTGCGCAGCAGGCGGGACACTGCCGTCTGCTGGCCCGAGCGTACGGGAGTCGTACTGCCTGAAGGCGTCCTTTGCCTGACATACGAACAAAAAGTTTAGTTTCCCTTAAACCAAGAATTGCGTCATGCGGCAAGCACTACAAACAAACCAAATATAAAAAAAATAACTCATGTTCCCTGTATCAATTCAACCAAACATGATACTAAACAAAGCAAATATAGTGAAGAATCGTACAAAATCGGTGACTACAAATCGGAAAACACATCGGAAAATCATATCAAAGTAAGACCAAAAGCGAAACACTACGAAGTTTAGTTTACCTATTGAGATTACAGTTAGTATGGTGATCCTTAAGGACAGGAATGCGACTCTTGCCGGGCGTTTGTCCGTCCGTCGAGGCAAACGACCCGCTCCTATGAAGAGTTAGCGAGCACACAGAACATACAGAAACATTAGTATATAGGATGATAAGATTAAGAAAACATGTTAGGCGGTATGTTATTGCACATAGGTATTCTTTAAATAATAATACATATAGAGCACTACTACTGACATATTCATTTATGTGCATTAACATAAATATAAGTATATTAATAAATAACAAAAGCAGAGTGATTATAAAGAATAAAGTGATAAAGAAGGGCAATATACAATTCAGTCTCGTGAACAAAATAACAATGCAACAGCACTTTTGGTAACACAAGATAGACCTCGATTTAAGGGGTATGCATTTATTGAAGCCTAAAGCAGATATCGGCGCAACGGAGTGAAACAAAGTGGGCGTTCGAGCTTGAAACATAAACCCCAATTCACTTCCTTTATGTGAGGCGGTCAAGTCACCTGACTTCGCTCATTTTTAATCCTGCAATAATTTTAATTTAAAATACTCTCTTTTACTGCCACTCGCGTGGTCCGCCTTGTTAGGATACATACATCCAACAGTAACGATTCGCATAACTTAGTTTCACACCGATATCACCGTTTCCAATGAAGTGGGAAGGAGATAAGATGTGGATTCCAAGTAATAATATATTCTATTCTATTCTTACACGTCTTTTCCCCTCACCTTATCTGTGGAATCGCACGCTAAATACATGATACCGAAAGTCCTGGTGTAGTTATATTACAGTAAGTGATCAAGACCTTTTGAAGAAACATTATTTCAAACGTGAAGGCGTGCTGGATGTGAATGACCAACAATGAATAATGGATGAATGAGCTAGATGGTAGATTTTTGGCAAGCAGTTTTAAAGTTTAGGCGTCAAAGCACGATGAATGTAATTACAAGATGGACAGGTAAGGCACATAAGTTATATGAAATACGAAGTCATCTACTGTGAGATGATGCTAAATAATAAGGAATTGTGATGATGAGCGTTTATGCAATCTTAATGACCATTAAAACAATGTCAGACAATCAAGGAGCATCAATCAACATTTTGGAAGCTAGCATTCTACAAGCTGTACCCTTTGACATCTCGCTGGGTCGGCTTAGACGCTTCACCACTTGACTCGCTTATATTACTCTCATATTCATTGTCGCTCGTCATTCCCGATATGCTGAATAGTGAGGAGTCATCTTCTGGACTTCTTTGCTCGGATTTTCTTGAAGGATCTAAGGAAGTAGGACTTGGTTCTTGGGAAGTTTCTCTAGAGTGGGATTTTCTAGGCTTATTCAGTCGTCTCTCTACAGATGGAGTTCTTTGAGAACGGGAACCAACGTAAACAGGAATTTTTGTTGAACCTTGAGTTTGGAATGCAGGATGAGTATGAGATAAAGATTTGGGATGTTCAGATGCCATAGAAGATGGCTGGGAATGTGTCGAGCTATATTTAGTCCATTTTGATAGTGATGCATGCGGGCAAAGGAAAAAAATAAAATATTTTAGTTATATTATCTTCCTTCGAGATATACTACACACACGATACGGTTAGTAAATAAACACATTTTCTGAGCATTAGTTATCCTAACTAGTACCACATGCCTTTATAAATTAAGTTTTGTAAGCAATATTGATCCACCACCTTTCTAACAAGTTCGTAGACGTTACAATCCTGACAAACAAAATGTGTGTTTCCAAAATACAGTGCGATATGCCTTAAAATGCGTAACCTCGACGACACTACATAAACCTGTTCCCCTGAGGAAGCAAAACAACGTGCTCTTCCAGACGTGCTCTTAGAGCTTGCTACTTTTAACTTGATTAGATTTTACATTCAAAATTTTTACTTTTTTAGATTATATCTGTATTTCAGTGAAACTAAAATGAATCAATAACATCTAAACAAGTTTTAGTTGCAGGACGAGCAAACCACTCAATCCACTCTTAATACCTCGCTAACGCCGGCACCGGAGACAGTGTCGGTATACTGGACGTGCGGTACATCGCTCCACTAGGATACCTGTCCGTGTGCATATCAGTGGACCATATTTAATATACTTAGAACAATTGTGTTGAAATAACATACAAAGTATAACCTTTACCAAACTCTGTAAAAATTTAATTTATATTTTTAGAAACGCACCTTCCACTGGCAGGTGTCAGGAATCCTGTTGGGGTGCGTGGTCGCGATCCACCATTCGGTGTTGTCACTCCAAGTTTGCTGGCATTAGCAGCAGCACGAGCTATTGATGTTTTTGTATTTGTGACTTTTCGCATTGGTATGCGAGATGGTGTTGATACGTCATCTGATGAAAGGAAATATCGTAGTATAACTATAGATATATTTTAACGCATATATAATTTTGAATTTTTTTTTATTATAGGCATTCACAATGCTATATTAAGCTAATAAATTTAATAGAAAAAATACTAGAAAAAAATCGACTCACCCTTATTAGCTTAATATAAAAATAGCATTATGAATGCCTATAATCTAAAAATTTCAACATTTATATAGCTGTTTCATCTTTATCGATTGTCTGGCATCTGTAATGGTGTCGCATTCGAATGATGAAGGTAATTCTTCACATTGATGTGAGATAACGCTGGCTTACAGCGAAAACGTAAAAAGTACTAGAAAATTTCGCCACTCCCACTAACGACTCGGTAGCATAATTGGTCAGTGCATTGGGCCGGAATCCCAAGGGTGCGGGTTTGAGTCCCGTCTGAGCTGCTACGGGTGAGTCGATTTTTTTTCTAGTATTTTTTTATTAAATTTATTAGCATATATAATTTATGAAGTAACGAGGGGTGAAATCTACATACCTGTGCTATCTAATGAAAGATTAGAGCCATGCCTTGAAGGTGGTTTTGATCCGGTTCTCGATCCCGGTCTAGACCCGGGACGCGATCCACCGGGCGTTAACGTTGATCTGTATAAAGAACACATTATTAAATCACACTTCGTCAATGTTATTACACGTAACTCTGAAGTAAAGTTGATGGGAATTTTGTAATTCACCTTGGAACACTTGGTTTCCTATATCTTGATCCAAGTCCACTGGCCGCTTCGTTGTCACTGAGTGAGTCTGGCGTTCCTGCACTCAGTGAAGATCTTGATGCGCGACCAGCCGTTCCTCCCGCCGACATGGGAACAGATCTTCCTGTGCGTTCCCTTACCTACATATCAATAGATCGTTTTAATGGTTGTGAAAATATAAAAGGAAGGAAAGTCAAACCATTGCACATTCCATGAATGATCATGAAAGATACTGCATAACTCATGATGGTTTATTGTACACAAAAAACTCGTGGAAATGTAGAAGCATGCCAAACTAATAATTATGGACTTGACATTACTATCTATAGTGTTAATCAAACATAGACAATAACAAAACAAAAACAAATGAACTGCTGGAACTTCTCCGTTCAAGGGTGCAATCGACCAAAACTATCACATAGCCTATTGAGCAGTTACCCAGTGGTATCCCGGTGACGGCTGATATCCATGATGGTGGGTATAGTGGTGAGCGCCCGGCGTCGTCGAACCTTGAGATCTTGAGTGGCCATATATAAACGCCTGCTTAGTGCCATGTGTTGAGCCGACGTGTAGAGGGTACGAACACGGAAGCTCTTCCCGTTGCCTTAAAGCCTCAAATATGGGCTTCAGCTGCTCCATAAACTCCTCAGCTAAACGTACCAATATAAAACCAGGATACTCATTAAGGGGAATGGGAAACGTCCGTTACAAACATAGGTTATATGCCTTCATAGTGCCAATCTTTTCGAAGACCGCGAACGAGTTTCGAGACGATTTTACGATTAGTCCACACGTTTAGTCAACGGCCGCGCGATTTTGAGAAATGCAGGTATGATGGGATCTGGCGGGAAGGGTAAAAGAAATACTTTACCATACAATCGAATAATGCGTTGACGTGCCACCTCTCCAATGCAGTGGTTCCAATGAGTAGATATACTAACAAACAACACCAACGCACTACAACGAGCCTGTGCAGGAATGCATAGCTTGAACACTCTAATGCAATACGACCAAATGCTACGAGCTCAACACATGCGTACTCACGACTGTGCACCTTGCATATGGATTTCTGTACATCCATATACAAGCTGCAAAAGAAAAAGCGAAAAATAAAATGAGTCCCAAACCGATTGCTCCCTCCAATAACTACTGTGCGCTTTATGTGGTACATGTGCGTAACTTAACTAAATAAAATTAACCTGTTGGAGAAAATATTTTATTTGATTAAATTAGCAGCTTGCAGCGCCTTACCTTCATAATCGGTCCAGTGGTGGAGGGTGGAGTATTTGTGTTAGAGCGGGGCGTACGCGGTCGGAACGCTGCCATACTCTGTGAGACTCCATCAGCCAGTATGAATTGTTCCCGCAGTTCGATGTTGGTGCGTCCCTTGGCTGCATGCGGGCGGCGTCCAGTGCGCGGGATTACAAACGGAAGGAACCGGAAGGGGCAAAGAAAATGAGTGGGTAACAGGATGGGCGGAAATAACACAATGTGTTAAATCAAAAGGATAGCGTGCAACGGAAGAGCGGGAAAAAAAACAACAAACAAAATCAGAACATGTCAAAAAACGTAAAAGAAAACACATACACAATAATAAAAAAAAACAGACGGATTTTTGTATTGTGTGCAGTTAGGAATAGGAATTATAAAATACGATTAGTTTATTCTCTCACCAAATTATTTTGCATTCAACAATAATTCATTGCAAGAGCAAGATATTGTATCCCAGTTAATCTATAACTGAAATAGTACTAGATTTTCTTTTTAATTTAACTATTTAATTATCATATTAATTAAGTGATAGTGGAATGATGACCTCGATTGAGTACGAGTATTTACAAAACGAATATCTTGCGCTTGCATAACTATAAATGCATTAGTAAACTACATAATAAAAATAAACGTTATAAAATATGATACAAATGCAAGAACTAATAAAATAATTATTCTCCATGCCACAATTATAAGCAACTTATTTTATAACGTATTACTTCCTGTATGCCACGAACCTAGATATTTTACAAATTTGATGTTTTTATGAGCTAATCTAGAAAGCATCAAAAGTGTAAAATAAACATTGTATAATAGAGCAATATAAAACAAATTAAATTATAATTTCTAATATTAAACCACGCAAAATAAGAACAACACTAAGCCACACCAACCATTGATACCCTGAGTTGGAACCAAAGGACAAAGTGATTGAATAAAAAGCGTCAAAATTGAAACGTGTAATATCGTCAATTGGTTCCAACAGGGACTAAATCTTACCGAGCGGGCAACAAGCTTCATGCTGCTCCGGCTTGCTCGGATCAGGCAGCGGTAGCACTAATGATACTACTTTTTGTAAAGGGATTGATAAGGGATTTAAACGTAATATAAACATAATGAAATAAAACAAAATTCGAAGGACCACAGGAGTTTGGATTGGGCAAAGCGAATACAAATTAGTAAAAATTAGTAGCGATATCACTGTTTTGTTGTGGACAAACGCTTTTAGCTGTACGTATTATTACTGGAATGCCTAGCATCTATTTTATAACGAAGACGAAATGAAATGATTTGTCATCATGTGTGCTAATGAATAAAATTGGAACAACGATGTTAAAATATGATATATTTTTTTTTATTTAAAACCATTCAAAATCTCTAAAATCAGGATTTGTAAGTTTTATTTAAATCATTTAAATATTTAATTCAATACTAATTCAGTTATTTTTTCGTTACAATCGATTATTAAGCGTTATTTATTAATAACGTTACGTTTTGGTCGTTATTTCGTGAGCTGGCAATACAGGTTACAGCGCATGACGCATGTGTCAAATTGTCAAAGTCAAAACAAAATCAATCAATCAAAAATAAATCGCGTCCTCGGAAAAACACGAACAATGGAATCGTTATTTTACCAGTTCTAACTCAAGTTAAAATTGCTACAAAATGACTGGAACAATAATAGAAAATTTGAGTGGGCGAAAACTCGCGGTGTTAGTTACGTTTTTGCTCCTGTGTCAACTAACATGTTTCTTGATAGGCGGTTTGGTCGCACCCATGCCAGCGAACGCGCAAACTATTCTCGGAACCGTGTGTAAAGATACAACAAAAGTGAAAAATGATACGTCGAAATGGTATTATAATCGCGGCAAGGGCGCCTGCAGGACTGTCGACCTTGGGAACATGCACCAAGACTTGTCTGAAACAGACATTGTGTTTGCGTTTCAAATGCCACTACCTCGTCAAAATCAAATATTAGATTTTTCTAGATGGCAGCAGAATTTGATCGGCGTGTTGCAAGTGGACATTCGATATCATTCGCAGATGGAGGTTCGTCCGCGGAGCGAAGTCACTATCGACGCGAGGTTAGCTTACAAAAACAAAGGCGACCCCGACGACGGGTGGAAATTGTACACACAGTCTGTTGAAAAACGCCATTTGGATTGTGAAATTGACATCAAAACTGAGAAATATCTATACAACTGTTCCGCTATACCACTATTTGAGCTAGGGTCTTTGTTCCACGACTTTTATTTATTGAATGTAAGACTCCCAGTAGATACACCTGAAATGAACTCAAATATCGGTCACATACAAGACATGTATTTGACAGTGATCAACCAAAATGGGGGCTTTACTAAAGTATGGGTATCATTGAAAACTGTTTTCTTCCCCTGTATCATAGCTATTTTGGCATGGTTTTGGAGACGCATTCACATACTACAAAGAAAACCAGTGTTATTGGAAAAAATGCTTCTGACATTAGGAATAGCATTATGTGTACTGAATATGCCTCTTGAATATTTGACTTTGCATTTTGACTTGCCGTTCATGTTGTTGCTGGGAGACATAAGGCAAGGGGTTTTCTATGCTATGTTATTTTCATTTTGGCTTGTGTTTGCTGGAGAACATATGCTAATCCAAGATACATCAGCACAAAGCTCCCTGAAGCAGTACTGGCGTCATTTGAGTGCAGTCGCTATAGGCTGTGTTTCATTATTCATTTTTGACATGTGCGAACGAGGTGTGCAGTTGCGGAACCCATTTTACTCCATCTGGATGACTGACATTGGTACTAATTTGGCTCTAACTTTCATAATCTTGGCTGGAATATCTACTGGGGTTTATTTCTTGTTCCTGTGTTACATGGTGTGGCAAGTTTTCATCAATATTTCTCACAAAAGACAGTCCCTGCCTACGATGTGTTCAGTGCGGCGTTTACACTATGAAGGGATAATCTACCGCTTCAAGTTCATGATGCTGGCTACTCTACTATGTGCTGCTCTGACTGTGATTGGTTTTATATTGGGACAGGTGGCTGAAGGCCAATGGAAATGGGATGAGCACATTGAGCTGGAATACACTTCAGCATTCTTCACTGGAGTATATGGAATGTGGAATATCTATATTTTTGCACTGCTGGTGTTATATGCTCCCAGTCACAAACGCTGGCCATCTGCTGAAGATACTTCTGACACACAGAACTTGAGTGAAGAGATTGAATTTAGCCGCATCTCTGGAGAAAGAGCTAGCAGTGAAATCTCATCTTTGACGTCTTTCATAAGAAAAACTACAATTGATTAGGATGCAGGCTACGACAGCTCTTAATATGCAGACTTGCCTATTGAATGGATTATTGCCATAATCTATTATTAATTTATTAATCTACCATTGTAATGATGTAGGAACATTAACTACGTATTTTTAAGCAATGTGGCAGTATTAACTGTGTTGTAACAAACTGTAACCTAATATTTGTATGGGAAGTATAGTCCATATTAGGATTTTGCTCTTAGCTCTATGATTCAGCCTAAGTAGAACAAGAATAATAATTATGTAACAAGTACTTAATGAAATTGTGTTTACTTTTCAAAAGGAATGTTAACCCCATATAACTTTAAGCTTATTTAAGTACTGTAATAAACCTGTTTAATGTAATAAATCACAACTAACTTATAATACTTCAGTAAAAATTAAATGGTGCATAAGCCTATGTGACAGGCAGGTGGAATTATGAAAAACGCAAACCATCATAGAAAAAGTTATTTTAGTTGGATCTCAAAAAGCCTACAATAGTATCTAAAGTATTCTAAAGATGTTCTGGAGGAAATGACTCAGATTCTTGTTTAGGTTTAAAACTGGTTCTATGTCCTTGAGCGTCTGTGGATCTGTGCTTCCAACAAGCTGTGTTAATCTATTTGTAATCTGAGTCACTATGGCCGACTGATTTAGAAGTAGATTCAAGATATAGAGTTAAGTCTTTGATTTTATGTATAACATTTTCTCATACTTGGTGTTATGTCGCCGATGATAGCATTATTTACTGTTCTGTGATAGTTTTCTTGATGCATTTATCTCTCTTCAGTATTCTTAGATTTAATAAACCTGTATTGCCAGCACAATCTTTTTAGGTGCACTTATTTAGTATATTTTTTTTGTAGTTTTGTAATGTAACCATTATTAAATTTGTACGCGGTTAGTTTGTAAGAAACAATATACTAATAAATCTGATTAATTTTAAAAATTGTTATTTTGTTATGGGACAAACATTTTAATTTTCCTCTAATATGACAGTTTTAGTAACGAGTTAGACATCACATAATAAATTATGAAATTAGTTGCCCCTGGTTACTGAGTTAAGACACACATAAAATTACTTGTATACCCGGTATTTTTTGATTGACACTTTGAAAATATGTATTGGGAAAATCAAAAAGGCCATTGTCCAAATTATCAGACAAAAACACGATTTAGATCTTAAAACATTAAAGAATCTAAACAATGGCCTAAAAACACTTAAATCTATTTCCTTACAAAACTAAAAACTTATTATTATTTTTGGTTTTGGTGTTGCCGTAAATTAGTGTTTCTGCTTCTTAAATAATTAAGTATCTCTTATGCTGCCGTTCGAAAAATTATTTACCATTTAGAAAATGTTTTATTTACTGACAACACCAAATGCTATCTTATATTGGTAAAAATAGTCTAAAAGGATTTGTATGAAATAGTGAAACTTTACACCTTTTTACCAACATGAACAGTTGCAAGTATACTACATACGTAATAGTATTTGTAGTTTTGTAGGTATGTAACTTTACAAAGCCAAGATTGAGAAATTATTTTTAAAACTGGCCTATTTTTGACACAATCTCCTCATAATTATTAAAAATAGTAACCGCGAAACAACACAGTGTAAGTAATAATATCTATAAACCATAAGGTTACAATATCAATACATATCGAGATAAGTACTGGTTTTAAAAAATTAACGATATCGTGTTTGACGCGACAAATTAAATGTAATTGGTGCCACATCAGCCTATTCATACAAAAATGACAGTATTTCGAAGCGATACCGAACATAATGAAGATATATCATATATGAGAAGATTGTGGAAATTACCACATCATTATGCAATCTTGGCATAAGTTTTCGTGTTGATGTTTTCTGTAAATACAAATCTTGTAGTTAATCAATAGGAGGTACTTTTTAATTTTTCTGATAAAAGTCAATCTTAAGTAGGTATATATTTTTGGTTGTCGATCAGTACTGAACAATGATCTACAATCTACATAGTAGTTTTTGGACTAACTTCAAATTGAAAAACCCATTAATCAAATACCTATATATCTCATAATTATTCATATCTATATATCTATCTCATAATTATTCATATCTATATCGGGTCATTTTGAACTTACCATCCAAATTTTAAGGATGTGTCCAGTTTATGAAACCTGAACAACTTTCTCTAAGAAACATGTGTCAAATCGCGCCAGAAAATTTTGGTCATCCCATACTAAATTGATCACGTGATCTCTTTGATTTGTATGGAAAGTTGATTTTTATTTTACATATTTGACCATGTGTTCCTTAGAGAAAGTTGTTCAGTTTCATGGACTGAACACATTCTCAAAATTTGGATGGTAAGTTCAAAATGACCCTGTATATTTATATCTATCTATACCTCATAATTATTCATTTCGTATCTTCGTCAGTATATCAGACAGAAGATATTCGAAATCATGTTCAGTACTGATAGAACACAGTCGGTAAATAGTACAGTCAACGGCACACTAGGCGTCCACAACACACTACAGGGTAATCATATTCAATCGATTTTATACTTATAATAAGGTTCAAAACAAATTACAGATCTTTGTTTAACCTTTTATATAACCTGACGTGCTGCCGACTGTACCTAATTTTATCCGAATGATTACTCCAGTTGAGAACACACAAATGGATTTTATGCAATAAAAAATCTTGTCTAATAATCAGTAACCTCGAGACACCGACGCTCGTGACGTTAGCAAAGAGTACCTAATATAATTTATGCTTGCACTCGAATTTGAAATATAAAGCCACATTAGTAAAAACAAATATGAAAGGCTGTTCACTTAATAAGGGCCTGCATTGGGTTATAATCCTCTATTCTCTCTCGATTACCTTTGCAGAGTTCAAAAGTAATTCGTAAACAATAAAAGGAGTCGTCAACTCTAATCAATCGTCTATGTATCGTGGACCGCTAATTGATCATGATGACATTTCAAAGATTCTTAACTATGTGGGACTTATGGTACAGGATATACAGGTTGTTTGGTAATAATGGTGAAAAAACATTTTGATATTTTCGTTATTAATTTTTGTATGAAACAGCAGATTTTTTTCGCGATTTCAGAGTTGGTCGCATAATAAAAGTTGTTCAGTTTAATGGTCCTTATCTACCATATTCGGCTTTATATTTACCAAACACCCTGTATAATATGTAGTACTAAACGTACAGAAGCACATCCGCGCGCAGTAGGCTATTAAAATTAAAGTAGATTATCAACAATCAAACACAAGAGATGCACTACGCATCGGTGGCACCGTTCCCGCCGTGAGAAAATATGTTTTTATAAGTACTGTAAGTACTAACTTATAAGTAAGTACTTATAAGTACTAACTATCTGGAGCCGCTCGTCGCGCGCCCCTTTAGATAACTCTACGCCCCCTTAGGGGGCGTGGGGGGCGCGCTCCACTGGTTGGGAACCCATGGCTTAGACAGTATCGTAGGCGCGAAGGCTTCAACCAAAGACCGGGAGACTAAGGCTCCTATTCTAGCGACACCTTCCAGGGCTTCCAGTGCCGTCACCGTGTATCCTAGCAAGTAACCAGATGTATCTCTACACGCTAAGTAATCTAGCGACCTGTCGGTTCGGTGCGTATGCAACCTTAGGTAATTTATTACAGAATTTCTAGATCCTTCCGCTGTGCGTCTACCTACGCCGACGGTGTCTAACGAGGTTACTTATATTATGTAGTGTGTGTGAGTGTGTGTATGTGCAAGTACAGACTAGTGACTTACCGCGGCACGGGTCGTTCTTGACGAGGAACTCATCGAGGGCCACCCATCCGCCACCGACTCGCACCATCACGGTTGAGCGTAAGATGCGGACTAGCCGAAGCTTCTGCGAGTCTCCGAACTGTTAGATGAGGTCACATATTGAGTTAAACTGTTCCGACTTTAAAGACCATTAATTTGCTGGACAAACGGCCGTACTCAGTGATGTCAATAATTTTTAAAGCTTATATCGTGTCATCTTTTACTATTACGGATATGAAAGTGATATCATTATAAGTATTTAAGGAAGCTTTAAAATGAATCGATGCCATTGAGTACGTTTTGTTTAAAGTGCTAATGTATGTTTTGCAACCGTAACAGGACAAACACTCTATTTGCCATTTCTAGTCTAAACAAACATCATTCATACATGCCTGTAAATATTTTACAATCACCTCGTATAACGTGTAAAAAGTTGAAATCTTAGCGGGCGGTTGCCTGCTAATGTATTAAGCGTGGTGGAGAATACTGATGACGATGATAATGTCACCCACAAATCCGCATTGGGCCCATGTGGTGAGGTATCACAGAATAGATATAAGTACAGAAAGGAAACACTCCGCCCCGCCCCACAATCAATACCTCACCCCACCGCGAGAGTTCGTGTGCCGATCCGTGTGCTCATTCATAGCTCTAGACTTCACGCACAAAGTTACGCGTGTGCAAAAACGTCACTGTGTAGCGTCTGTGTAATAGATAGTTGAAACGCGGCGCTTCTATGGAGTGCCCGGGGTGTAGAGGTATGGCCCATCCTCCTTATCTGCATTAAAGAAGGCCTGTGCTGTGCCCATTAGGGGCAATAAATGGCAGAATCAAATGTGTACACTTACCCGGTATTTCCCTTCGCCAACCTGGAAGACCCTGAACTTCTGCCGACAGGTGCACAGCATCACGAGCCGTTTCACCTCATCGTGAATCTTGTCGGCGTCCGTCGGCGGGCCTCGGCGTTCCACCTACACAATAACACATCTATTGGCATCCATTCCATCTGACTACATAAGTTAATAAAAACGAGTAGATTTCTTCTATTATAAATTTTAACATCTTTAGCACCTAGACCATGACCTGTCAACGCACACTTTCATGTTATATCTGACGTACCTACTTATAATATTTAAAGGCCCATTTAAGTCGACAGGCAGATGAAAGCAGAGAAAATAGTACGCACAAAATAGGCACTAGTACTGGGAGGATATTATATCTTGAAACTTGAATATACAGGGCGTCAACTTTTATTGTTATTTCTTTTTACAAAAACGATTTCGAACTACATTCCATCATAAAGACTGCATTTCGTTTTGTAATTGGTGTTTTGCAATTACTGAGAATATCAACAAGCTATTGAATCAAGCAAGATTCACATCTGTTATAGTCATACATTTATATCATATCAATTAAGTAATTGATAAATATAATTAATTAGATTAGGTAACTATAGACGCCTGAATGTTGATATGCGCCAAAAAATTAAAAATAAACAAAATTACTCAAATGCAGATTTGTATGTTTACGTACCGCCTGTATCCACAGGATGAATGTTGCAAAAATGAGAAAAAGTATTGGTTGGTTATCACATTGATAAGATAGTAAATTTACCACTTGTATTGATAAAATAAGATATGCAGATACTCATTGACATTTATTTGGGTCATCCATCAAACGAGTTGAGTTTAGAAAATTTATTAGAAGTAATTAACTGTTCAGTTTCATGGACTCGACAAATTCTGAAAGTGTGTCTCGTAACTTTGAAATCAGCCTGGACATGTAGTGGGGTGTACGTTGAATTAAAATAACCGAAAGTGGCATCGCGGTGAATTTTATAAAACATAATATCAATAAAACTAAACGTCGACGGTGTTACTGTCAACTTAGACACATATTTTAATTTATCTTAGCACATATAAACAGTGTGTTTGAATGTGATGCTGTCTTTTTCAAACATCAAAAAACTAACAGCATCACATTTACACAGTTTCTAAGTTAAACAGTAAAGTAGGGCCACTTTAATAGGTCACATTTGACATTTGTCAATTTTAGATTCATAGTGAGGTGACCGTAGGTGTTCATAGCTTCAAAGCATCGATTAAAGTTAATGAATCGAACTATCCTTACATACAGTTCCAGACGGCGGCGGGTTGAATAGCGCACTTTCCCGGCTTCATTCTAAAAACTAAAACATTTCAGGTATAACTAATAGGTCAAATGTAGTATCATTTTCGGATAAATCAATGACGTAGAATTTATTTCTCGTATAAAAAAATGCAATTTATTACGTTTAGTTTCTGAAAAATTACACAATAACAACATTTTTAAACTTCATTTTTATATTTTAGGTATTGACACTTGTTTGAGTATTTTCGAAAAAACTACCTTAAAGAAGCGTTTTTCAGGTTAATTTGTTATATGCTTTTGTTATGCTAACTATATTTTATACAATTTGAGCCAAACTCAAGTTCAGATCCATTGTTTGCGGAGACACAGCTAGTCAAAAATAGGCATTTTTTCATGAAATAAAAGGGGATTCCGGTTCGTTCGGAAGCATTTTTCAGTTTTTTTGTTTATATTTCTGTAAAGTTAATTAAATTTTCTACAATTTGAGCCTAATTTCAGTAGTCTAGGTCTACTGGTTGCAGAGACACAGCTAGTCAAAGATAAGATGTTTTCAAATAATTTCAATAAAAGGCCCATTTTTAACCAGCTATGTCTCTGCAACCAATTAACCTAGACTACTCAAATTAGGCTCAAATTGAAGAAAATTTAATTAACTTTACAGAAATATAAACAAAAAACCTGAAAAATGCTTCCGAACGAAACGGAAACCCCTTTTATTTAGTGGAAAAAATGCCTATTTTTGACTAGCTGTGTCTCCGCAAACAGTGGACCTAAACTACTTGGGTTAGGCACAAGTTGTCGTCACCCTGATTCTTTGATCATCTCACATTAATGTCCAACATGAATTGAACCAATACAAACCAAAGTATGAATACATACTTCTCCATATACTATCTGCTTCGCATAAAGTTGTCATAGCTGGCTATTTGGAACAAAGTGATATTACCTTCAGTTGCCAACTATTAGTCATTTACCAAGGTGACGAAAATCATGGGGTCTAAAGGCACCTCCCAACTCCCCTTATAGTGCCCCCATAGCCCAGCATAGCTAAAGTCCGTGACTTTCCACAGAACCCCCTTTTCATCAACTTAGTTTATGGCTGTTATAGTAAGTTAAATCAGACAAGTAAAACTTACATGAATCCATCGTGTGTGCATCTCCCGAGTCCTGCTAAACTCTCTCTCATCACACCACGAGCCCATTTCCACTTCAGCCCTTAGATTCATAAAAATAATCTAAGCTTCAATTCAGCCATCTACAATTTTCATCATAACAATGGTGACACCTAATGTCACCGTCAGTCCACAGATACAGACTCTACATACTACTTGGTGTTGCCATCCCTATAGTGTGCGGTTTTACTACAACTCAGTTTCGCCTTTGGCGACACTCCCAACACAAGGCTGGAGTCTAAACTTAATTAATATTGCTTGGCTATAAGCCATGCAGTCCATATTTTAAATAACTGCTTAGCCACTTTCAGCAGATCGTCCTTAAAAAGCCACTTTCAGCAAATCGTCAAATTACTAGGTATATCAACTTCGGCACTGTCTACCTCATCTAACTGCTGGTCATTATTAACTAGCCGTGACTGGTCGTTATTGCTGCTCTGTAACAGATTTACCTTAGTTAAAATCCTTGATATCAAATACCCTAGAACTTTCCAGTTCTAGTAGACAAAGGTAAGATATTGACCTGATGGCAACCCTTGTTACCATCAGCTGTGCCGACTATTAAATCCTTGATTTTCCCAACTTTCCACGTGGCTTTATTTTCTTCAGCTTTGATTTGTACTAAATTTTCTACTTTTAGGATTCTTTCACATTTCACATGTGGTTCCTTACGTACTGACTGAGTGCTTTTCCCTCAGCTGGGTAAGTATTATCCTGCAAACATCCTTATACATTCTTGTAATATTACTTGACCCCTGTCCAACATTCTATTAATTTTTATTTTGTTTCTTTACAGGCTGCTGAACTTCAACATCGGAGGCGTTCATCACCAACGGAACACCTAGATGATGAAAGTCTACAGGCGTCAAAACATGCTCCAGCTCACTATCTACTTAGGTTAATGGGCACATATTTAATACACATTTTATTTCCTTCGTTACTGTAATAAGTTGTTGATAATGATAATTTAATAAATGCTTTTCTAATGTTCCTTTCATGCAGTGTTTTATTAATCGCATAAGTTGATCATAAAAACCACCGAACTATGGCGCCAATTCGGGTATAACTTCCACTTTGTTGTATTGTCAATACAATATTTGCTTTGCATTACCTCAGCTAATAATTTAAAATAAAGAGCATTATCAGACATAATTTGAATCGAACAAAAAATTCTTGACACAAATCTTCTTAGAGTTAAAATAAACTCTTCTGTAGCTAGTTAGGTTATATACACCACCTCTAAGTGAACTGCTCAACTGATAAAAAAAAAAAATACAAAGCTACAACGCTTCTCTCTCTTCTAATGTTATGTTTTCTTTCTTTCATACATTCTCTATTTCCATCATCACTATCTTCCGAATTATTATATTCCTTTAGTATATTTCTGTTCACCAACTCCGTATGTTCCTCATTATTCGGAAGACCCTCCACACTAGCAGCGTTAGTCGTGGTGGTGACTTCATTCTCTTCTAGGAACATGGGTTTTGATATTCAAATGGTATCTTTAAATTTTACCCTCCATGGCCCCTACATCGACCGGATCAAGTTCAGAAGATAGGTACATATTTAATTTTCAAACATTTATTTTAACTTACTTCACCCATTTTGTCTACTCACAAATAGCGGTAGTAACCTGTCAGTTTTCATTCAACTACACACAACTTGGCTGATCTTCCATCATCATCAGCCTATCATCGTCCACTACTGAACATAGGCCTCTCCGAGTGCACGCCACTGAGCACGATCCGCGGCTATACTCATCCAGTTTATGTCAGTCACCTTGCGAAGATAGTCGCTCCACCTTGTCTGAGAGCGTCCTTCACAATGTTTGCCAATACGCGGTCTCCAGTCAAGAGCTCGTCTGCCCCAGCGGCCATCGGTTCCATGGCTAATATGGCCGGCCCACTGCCACTTCAGCTTGCTAACCTCTATATATATATATATATATATATATATATATATATATATATATATATATATATATATTTCAAGTTCTTCCATAGTACTTGCCTCTCAATATTAATTTGTAAGATTTTACTAGAATTTAGTGACATGTTTTCATTGCTTTCAACCATAAGATCCAACAGCTTTTGTATATCTCTGTTTTAATATAATATATAATGTGTTACTCGTAAGATTTCAATTAATACCCAATACACCGTCTTAGTAGGGACCTCCTTCTGTAGTCCCCTCCACTGTCATAAATGGACTCAATATTATACCAATTGAAAGTGATTTTCGCTTTGTAGAACAACTTGTAGAAAAGCCTTTTCAACATCTAGTCACACCATACTTGCACTTACAGCGTTTAAGTCTCAATAGCATTCTGTTAATAATCAGTGGTAAGACTTCTTCAACAATGCCTAATGTTATGCTTAAATTAAGCTCCCACAGCTTTCTTACATTATCATCCCTTAACAGTGGATCTGAATTTACATAATTACACATTTGTAAATGTGTCACTTATTCTGCATAACTAATAAAACAAACTGTTTCTTCACTTTGTGTTCATTTCCATGTTCAAATATACAGCCAAGGTCAGTATTTTCTATATGTAAATTATCATGTAATTGCTTTTCATTGTGTACAAAAGAATAATAATAATCATTATGTATCTATTAATAAGTCTATTCTGTTTCCTAAACTATTATCATCTGTAATAATTATCTTCTCACTTACTGAAATCAGCCGCAGGATGGAATTCTGTATTAGTTACTCCCTCTGTAGTAATATCGATAACATTAGCTTGAATACGTTTGTTCTTTTGTCTTTGTCTCTATATATAAATCAACAACTGTGGTATGGAATTCTCTCAGAGAATTGTCCCCAAATGTTTAAGCTATTAAATAATTGTCTTCAACACTAGGTAAATTTAACAGTTTTTTAATTCTAGTAATTGAAACATAGCCTTTTTGGCTCTCGCAGTCCAAAAGGGTTCCACATGTAACATGATTAAAATCAGTTTTGTTTCCACGGACTAGCTATGACTGTTTGTAACAATTATTGGTTGCCTATTTGGACTTATCGTGGAAATAACAGTAATTTTAGTGAATGTAGTAACAGACGCAGGAACGTCATTTGAAATTTTCTTTAAATTTTTCTTATAATATGGTGTGCACATTACTCTATTATGCATTTCCCCCAATGTATAAATTTTTTCTTAATTCAACAATATTTAAGCTTATTTTCCTTTTCTTGTTAGGTACTGAGTATTTGTTACTTGGTGTGTATGAGTTCGGTCTCTTGAATAGTTCTCTCCTTTTATGTGTTACGTTACATAAAGTTTCAACTGTAAATTTCCTCCCCTTTAACTTTCAGATATCAAACGGCTAGATGATTCTTTTGCATTAATTATGGTATGGTTTTTTCTAATTGTTTCTACAGATTCTGCAGTGGCATTCATTTTGGTATCAGTCTTCATCCACTGTAGACATAAAATCTCGGATGTGGATAAATTAATTTATCTCCATACGGTGTTGAGGGGGGAGGCCAGGAAGCAATAAACGGCTATAAAAATTACAAAATAGTCTGAACCATATGAAAGGTATGGCAAGCTTAGCATAGTTATAGATGCTCACTGTATGGTTTTGTACCGGCGGCACAAGAGTTTTAATCTCATCCACTTTTATTTGTAATAATATGAATAACCTCCTCTGGTGAGGCAGACATCACTAATTGAAAATAATTATAGGTTTCACTTTCATAAATGAATCTGTCATTCATGTTCTTTAGTTTGGAGGCTACTATTACATACTATACATTTTAAAAGGGTGCCTTCTTTCTTAAGGCCCTTTACAGCGTTTTGCCCCCTTGGCAATTAATGATTTCATTGAGTTACTTATCAAGTTTATTCGGATTTATATAGCTTTCTCCATTGTAATGGTATATATGAAAGTTTACAATTATGTAAAGTAGGTATGTGTGATGATAAACATTGCTTTTGACTAACTCTGACTTGCAGTTAATTAATTAGCGTCAAATCCAATAAAGATAAATCATGATTTATCAAACAATATCAAATTCGTACAATGTGCACGTTTACCAAAAAAATACTAAAATAATACTCACATTACATCTAATTGCTGTTTGTACTTAAGTACACAATAACTTAACATTGCACTCAAGATAGGTAATAATAGAACTCCATATATAATTTAGTGCAATATTTCTTAATTTTTCATAATATTTATTTACCAACGTAAAAAGCCACCATCAAAAATAATAATAAAGGAAGAAACTTTTGACGTTTTATTTACAAGCAAAATCTATATTCATACAGTCTTGTGTAAACGATCGTCTTGCTTGATCGATCAGTCCGCTTAATATCAAACCATCCGTACCGTCATCGTTTCGTGGGACATCCGGACTCCGGTAGGTAACTAATATTGAACTCTTTTCTTCCCAAGCAAGCTCCGCCTGCGCTAAGGCAATACTATTTAATAAATCAGCTCACAACAACCAAACATGCCGAACTTAACCCAAGACGGTTCTCACACTGGCTCTGCGCGGTTTTAACATTGTACAGTCAGCAGCACTTCAGGTCATACAAAAATGTCAAAAATCTGCAATATGTTTTGAACCTTATCATATTTGCCTTCAAGTAAAAAATTGATTGAATATGATTATTCTGTCGTGGAAGTCCAGCGTGTCGTTAACTGTGCCTAAGCAAGTATATCAATTAGTATAGAAAATCACCTCATCCAACTCACCGAAAAGGCGACGCGGCGCGGTAGCGCTTGCCGCCGCGCTTCGTAAGCAGATTCCGTTAGTAGGTGCGGAAACCGCGGGGTACGACACACTAAGCTCCGTAGTATCGTGCAGGTTCCTGTACGTGAGCGCGAGGTCGTCGTACAAGTACAACGCCGACCGCCGCGAAGGCGCGCAGAAAACCTCTCGAATAGGCGGATCCGCCGCCGTTCCGTCACCGCGCGCGATATCCGCCACTCCACGCCCCGCGACGGGGCGCAGAGATGCGTAAGAATCGCCATAAATCGCTCCCATATTCAATATTTATCAGCATAAATGACAGTGATACCTATTCATACAACTTTCAACAAAAAAATTCAAAGGACTACAAAAGTATCACTCTTTTTACAAAATATTATCATACAGCTGATAGCTCGCGCAATACAACCTGAACCTAACCATAGATAGTATGGCTTGCGCACTAAACACATTTGTACCTAGATAGAATTGCTACTGAGCAAGTCACGCGGTACCTACCAAGATCTGGGCCAAACTGTTCCGCGTTAACTGTTCCTTTAATACTTCCACTTGCCGCGACGTGACGTCGCACGTCCCACCGCCGCCGCAAGCGTCAGTGCACGGGCTACACACTACTATATGGATGGCAACGTCAAAATACCTTACTGCTTACCTTTTTATTGTGAAATGTACCAAATAAATAACCTTTGCCTGTGGTATGGTAATTTCAAATGCTAGAATGCAGTAATTGTATCGAAATACGGCAATTTTTGCTATTTTCCGCCGATATAAGTACGGTATTTCACTGACAAAACGCGGCAACTGCCAAATTTACATTAGCCACACTGATAACAATGTATTCTTAATGATTACTTAATTGCTCAGTGAAATACCATGCGATTCAATTGATAACAGACAGTGACTCACTTGGTCACTTTCTGTTGCAAACTGTCAAATCAATCGCACCTTTATTGCACCGCATGCACAAGTTGCAATGCCTTCATACTTACTCAAGAGTCTCGGGACACTAAACAGAACAAAAATAATCAAAAATATTTTGATAGATGACACGGTCACAAGTCACAAATATACTTAATGATTTAATGCTATTTATTTCCCTTTCCTTACCAAATTGTAGGTAATCATTCAACAATCTCATTATCCTTGTAACTGACTGAGATTCACAACTCGCCTAATGCACGATACTGGTAAGCAAACTTCTTTGCTTCATCATACACTTGTATCTACTATATAGAATATTATAACTCACATGTTCACCAGGTCCAGATGGGCATAAACTTATATTGAATTTATAAATCAAAAATACTGTATTATATCATGGGGTTAATACTCTATTGATAAACTGAAACAGTACCTAGGTACCCCAACAAGGAATATTATCAACTTTCTTCATTACAAGTGGAAGTCTACACTGTCATCTTCCTTGGTCAAATAACCCAACACATTGGCCTTAATGCCATAAGGATATTTCTGTATGCCATAGTAAAAAGGGAATTTATTTCATCTCATCAGTGTTTTAATTTATATAACATCTCAAAGTTTAACTGCTTAAAAAAACTAAAATCATTGCTGTGAGGCTACTTACTGCGTCCCAGGTAAAGGGACCATACTCACTGGTTAAAAAAAAACTCACTTAAGGAACCAAACTAGTGGTGTAGAACACCTTACTGCGTCCCACTTTAAGGAACTAAACTAGTGGTGTAGGACACCTCACTGCGTCCCGTATAAGGAACTTAACTATAGGTGCAGAACACTTTACTGCGTCCCACTTAAGTAACTAAACTAGTGGTGTAGAACACCTTACTGCGTCCCACTTTAAGGAACTAAACTAGTGGTGTAGGACACCTCACTGCGTCCCGTATAAGGAACTTAACTATAGGTGCAGAACACTTTACTGCGTCCCACTTAAGTAACTAAACTAGTGGTGTAGAACACCTTACTGCGTCCCACTTTAAGGAACTAAACTAATGGTGTAGGACACCTCACTGCGTCCCGTATAAGGAACTTAACTATAGGTGCAGAACACTTTACTGCGTCCCACTTAAGTAACTAAACTAGTGGTGTAGAACACCTTACTGCGTCCCACTTTAAGGAACTAAACTAGTGGTGTAGGACACCTCACTGCGTCCCGTATAAGGAACTTAACTATAGGTGCAGAACACTTTACTGCGTCCCACTTAAGTAACTAAACTAGTGGTGTAGAACACCTTACTGCGTCCCACTTTAAGGAACTAAACTAGTGGTGTAGGACACCTCACTGCGTCCCGTATAAGGAACTTAACTATAGGTGCAGAACACTTTACTGCGTCCCACTTAAGTAACTAAACTAGTGGTGTAGAACACCTTACTGCGTCCCACTTTAAGGAACTAAACTAGTGGTGTAGGACACCTCACTGCGTCCCGTATAAGGAACTTAACTATAGGTGCAGAACACTTTACTGCGTCCCACTTAAGTGCCTAAACTAGTGGTGTAGAACACCTCACTGCGTCCCGTATAAGGAACTTAACTATAGGTGCAGAACACTTTACTGCGTCCCACTTAAGTAACTAAACTAGTGGTGTAGAACACCTTACTGCGTCCCACTTTAAGGAACTAAACTAGTGGTGTAGGACACCTCACTGCGTCCCGTATAAGGAACTTAACTATAGGTGCAGAACACTTTACTGCGTCCCACTTAAGTAACTAAACTAGTGGTGTAGAACACCTTACTGCGTCCCACTTTAAGGAACTAAACTAGTGGTGTAGGACACCTCACTGCGTCCCGTATAAGGAACTTAACTATAGGTGCAGAACACTTTACTGCGTCCCACTTAAGTGCCTAAACTAGTGGTGTAGAACACCTTACTGCGTTCCAATAAAGAGACTTCTAGGCAGGTGCGTAGCACCTCACTGCGTCTCGACTAAGGGACTTCTATGCAGGTGTTAAACACCTCACTGCGTTTCAATAAAGAAACCTCTAGGCAGGTGCGAAGCACCTCACTGCGTCCCAGCTAAGGGACTTCTATGCAGGTGTCAAACACCTCACTGCGTTCCACTAAAGAAACCTTTAGGCAGGTGCGAAGCACCTCACTGCGTCCCAACTAGGGGACTTCTATGCAGGTGTTAAACACCTCACTGCGTTCCACTAAAAGGAACTTCTAGGCAGGTGCATGGCACCTCACTGCGTCCCAACTAGGGGACTTCTATGCAGGTGTTAAACACCTCACTGCGTTCCATTAAAGAAACCTTTAGGCAGGCGCGAAGCACCTCACTGCGTCCCAACTAGGGGACTTCTATGCAGGTGTTAAACACCTCACTGCGTTCCACTAAAAGGAACTTCTAGGCAGGTGCATGGCACCTCACTGCGTCCCAACTAGGGGACTTCTATGCAGGTGTTAAACACCTCACTGCGTTCCACTAAAAGGAACTTCTAGGCAGGTGCATGGCACCTCACTGCGTCCCAACTAGGGGACCTCTATGCAGGTGTTAAACACCTCACTGCGTTCCACTAAAAGGAACTTCTAGGCAGGTGCATGGCACCTCACTGCGTCCCAACTAGGGGACTTCTATGCAGGTGTTAAACACCTCACTGCGTTCCACTAAAGGAACTTCTAGGCAGGTGCATGGCACCTCACTGCGTCCCAACTAGGGGACCTCTATGCAGGTGTTAAACACCTCACTGCGTTCCACTAAAAGGAACTTCTAGGCAGGTGCATGGCACCTCACTGCGTCCCAACTAGGGGACTTCTATGCAGGTGTTAAACACCTCACTGCGTTCCACTAAAGGAACTTCTAGGCAGGCGCATGGCACCTCACTGCGTCCCAACTAGGGGACTTCTATGCAGGTGTTAAACACCTCACTGCGTTCCACTAAAGGAACTTCTAGGCAGGCGCATGGCACCTCACTGCGTCCCAACTAGGGGACCTCTATGCAGGTGTTAAACACCTCACTGCGTTCCACTAAAGGAACTTTTCATCGCTACAACACACTTAAAGAGTAAACATGAACTTAAGTCCAATCACTAACTCACCGGAGCAAACCAACAGATTCTAATGTCATATTGTAAAATAACATTGCCTTCATTTATTGTAGGCCTACCAATGCTGCGTTTCTTTAATTGTGATTCAATTCACTCACACAAAGTCAGTACCGTTGATGTTTATAACTGGGTCATTTTTAAACAAGCTTTAAACGGTCTTGGTTACAAAAATATAGGCAATTAGTAACAATCGCTGATCAGTGGGATAAACACAAATAAAGTACACAACACTTTTTATTTATTTTATTTATATCAAAGATTAACTTTATCAGTTCGTATTCTTTTATGATCATCAAAACTTTAGTAGCAATGAACAAGAAAGAAAAATATTAGTATTTCTATAGAACTATTGTATACCTAGGATTCTTAGAATCCCAGCTCCTCCACCATGTCGTCACCCTGATTCTTTGATCATCTCACATTAATGTCCAACATGAATTGAACCAATACAAACCAAAGTATGAATACATACTTCTCCATATACTATCTGCTTCGCATAAAGTTGTCATAGCTGGCTATTTGGAACAAAGTGATATTACCTTCAGTTGCCAACTATTAGTCATTTACCAAGGTGACGAAAATCATGGGGTCTAAAGGCACCTCCCAACTCCCCTTATAGTGCCCCCATAGCCCAGCATAGCTAAAGTCCGTGACTTTCCACAGAACCCCCTTTTCATCAACTTAGTTTATGGCTGTTATAGTAAGTTAAATCAGACAAGTAAAACTTACATGAATCCATCGTGTGTGCATCTCCCGAGTCCTGCTAAACTCTCTCTCATCACACCACGAGCCCATTTCCACTTCAGCCCTTAGATTCATAAAAATAATCTAAGCTTCAATTCAGCCATCTACAATTTTCATCATAACAATGGTGACACCTAATGTCACCGTCAGTCCACAGATACAGACTCTACATACTACTTGGTGTTGCCATCCCTATAGTGTGCGGTTTTACTACAACTCAGTTTCGCCTTTGGCGACACAAGTTGTATAAAATATAGGTAACATAACAAAAGCATATCAACATAACAAATTAACCTGTAAAACGCTTCTTTAAAGTTTTTTTTTTTTAAATACTGAAACAAGTGCCAATACCTAAAATAAAAAAATGAAGTTTATAAATGTTGGTTATTGTGTAATTTTTCAGAAACTGCTTTATAAACGGCATTTTTTTATATCAGAAATAAGTTCTACGTTATTGACTTATCCGAAAATGATACCACATTTGACCTAAAACTGAATTGTTATAGTTTTTAGAATGAAGACGGGAAAAGTGCGCTATTCAACCCGCCGCCGTATGGAACTGTATGTAAGGATAGTTTGGCTAAGCTCAATATTAGTTAGGAACAGCCTACAGATCAGTTTCCATCATGTGGCCAAACTTTATCACGACTTCCTCCCAACTCCCAACTTTTTTTTGTATAGAGGTTCATACCTACTAAGATGTTTAAATTTTTTTTGTAATAACACCGCGAATATATAACACTTTTTTTAGTATTGTAAGAAGGTATCATTAGTACCTCGTAGTCATTTCTAGAAGTAGGTAGATAGCAAAACTAAAAAAATCTCTGAGGGCGCCATTTTCGGTAAGCCGCCGTAATAAAGTGGCGTGGTGAGGGCACAGAATACATAATAGTACAAGTACAGAAGATCCACTCTGCAAAGTAAATTAAATAAATAGCGACTCTATTCCATACACAATAAAGTGCAATTCAGGTCGCACACCGCTCCCACCCTACAGTTATATTCACCTAGAAGTTGCCTCTCTTTCTATCGCGTAGCTCTTATCTCTTCTAACGACTTTAGGATTTGTTCTTCTAAATAATAATTAAATAGAAGGTACTTAATGTACTTAAATACATTTCAAAAAAACCTAAGCTAGGTACAGTCGACGCCACATTAGACTATACATGCTGACTTTGAGGCAATTTGCTTTCTTACGAAATAACATTGTAAGTAAAGTAGTACCTACCTCGTCTATAAATTATTATTTCAATAAATACCTAGTTGGGTGAAGATTGTTTAGCAAATAAGACAAGTAAGTACTTAAGAATAAACGGATACTAAATAATATCTAGGTAGTAGACAAGCACTCTTACGTTTTGATGTCGTTTGGAACTTTTGGAAGTGTGAAAAACGTGAGGTTCTGATCCTTTATATTAGTTTAAGATGAACGCGGCGAGTGAGTGACTATCGAAATCGAACTGCTAACAGCCAGCCAACGGCGCCAGCCCTCTGAAATTAGTCCGTCCGGACGGACCCGCTGGCTACTTGTAGCTTCGTACCTAAAGCGCGGAGTGCGCCTAGCCTGGTGAGGGCACCGACCGAACATCTGAAGACCTTCATGAATGAAGATTTTTGGCCGAAGGGTGTCCTGTTCCGTTCGTTCCGCGGTCGGTTACCGGACACTGCGTTGCGCTACACGTCGCCGCCAATACGTGATAAAGTATAGTATTTAAGATTGTTTTATTATGTATGTATCTATGTTAGTCTATAAGGTATTTATTGTATGGGGCATTGTTTGCATTGGGGCTCTTACCCAATCGGGGCGCAGGGCGGCGATGAACTCCTCCCAGTCGATGAGCCCGCTGCCGTTCCGGTCGAACAAGTCGGCCACGGCGCCCATCTCTAGCCGGGACGTGTCGAATTCTGAACACAACACAATTATTTATGTAAAAAGTGTCTGTAAACTTCTGCTTATGCTGTGGTGCATTATTACGCTAGTGTGAAGACGCGTTCGAAAGTTTATTTTCATAAAATTCCTTTGAAACTCTAGTTCCTTATTTCTGCTTATGCTGTGGCCACATTATTGCAAAGACGCGTTGTACGATAAGAAACTTTGAGTCAAGGTATTAAAGTTTATTTTTATATTTCTTTAAGTAGAAAAGTTTGTAATTGTATAACGCGTCTTTGCGTGATTTACGACGTGACAACTATGAGACATGAAAGATAAAATAAAATAAAATTTGGTCAAAAAATTAAACAAGTGGGCTCGAACATTGTCATTATTTATGAGGTACTTTTTTTCTGGCATCTGCTAAGATATATAACGAATTTATCAACATTATGATGCCTTTTAATTCGATGTCTTATTTGATCTCTATTGCTTCCAAAAATAATTTCGAAAACCGGGCAAAATATATTATAAGCTTGACCGATAAAAACGAAACCTTGTCATAGTGCAGAAAGCTAATAAACTAATTTCTTCTATTGAAATTTCAAAGATAACCGAACTAAACTTACAGAGTGGCCTTCTCAGAGCAAGTTAGTCATTTTTATGGTCAAGCTTACTACAGACTCCACAAAGCAAGAAATAGAACTCACTGGTATTGATAATTCCGTCGATGAACTCGTTCCTCGGTATGAATCCGTTGTTATCTTTGTCCATCTTCCTGAACAGGTCAGTGAGCCTGGACTTCTTGTGGTTCATGAATTTGAGGAACCTCCTCCTCCAGTCGTCCCAGCTGAAGTTGGACACGCGCTGGAGCTCCTTCAAGTGACCGAGACGCTCGTGCAGCCTTCTCTGTCTCTCCCACGCGAGGAGCCACACTGACCTCCATTTGTCCCACATTTGTTTGACGCGTGGTGAACGGAATTCTGGCTCCGCCCCTTTGCTGTTTGATTGTGAATAGAATAGGTTAGTTATATGAACGTTAACAGGAAAGTTCTGAAGATAACTTCGTTTAAGAAAGAACAGAATAATATTTCTATATACCGCTTCTTGCATAAAATTATTGATAAAAATATGAACTAGTTTCTAATTGGATAGTGTTTAGAATTAATATTAGTAGCATATTGGTTAAAGTTCAATCTAAAGTGATGAAATAACATATATTATAGACTATTATAAATAAAAATATTCCAAAAGTACTATCTAACTACAATCTACAGTACCTACTTAAGTATTTTTGAAATGAAAAACTAAATATTTTACAACTTTTCATAAATACCTACTCGTTTATAATTCATTACGTTTTAATCATGCTGTTTGAAATATAGTAAGCTTCAATATATTTCAATAGGGGTGCCACAAACAAAACATTTCCAAAATAAATCACAGCATTGGTCATACAGACAAATAGGACATACCCGCCTCCAAATGCAAATTATATAGATAGCTCTTTTATTACAATTAGATATTTATTTACATGCCTTTAATATGATCTCAATTTAAAGGCACTTCAAGTACAAATATAATCCATATTTTGCTGGCATACCGGGCTGTTAAAGTATATTAATTTACGAATTTTTAAATTGTTTTATGTGATTTTGCACGAGTTTTGTTCCCCTTCTACGCAGTTTTTGTACAGTATCTATGTTATAAATATTATATTTTGCATCTTTATCTCATCATTTTTTTTAACGCATCAGAAGCAAAGCGTCCACAAACTTTGGACATCATTTTCTCCTTTTCATCGTTACGCTGTCATATCTTACCTTCCCTTCGGCGGGAACCTCGGGCCGTAGTGCGGCAGCGCTCGGTCGGGCGTCTCGCGCCCAGGGCTGACTCGACTAAAGCACACGCAACAGATTAACACACGACCACGGCTCACACACCCACACCATAGCTTATGACCCGTTAAAACAAGGTGACAACCCTATTGTTAGTTGGTGAAACGTTAATGACAGTATTTGTTAACTAATTAAAAATTACTAAAGGTGACAACCCTATTGTTAGTTGGTGAAACGTTAATGACAGTATCTGTCAACACCTTAAAAACCACTAGAGGTGACAACCCTATTAAGATTCTTTTGTTATTTGGTTATACGTTAGTGACGCATGTAAGCTGCGAGAGGGTTACATTTTGTTCTTGTTTTTTTAAGTTTGAAATACTGTACCTACTTGTGAAATTAATATTATGAGTAATAAGTAGTTAGTTTGTTATTTTTTGGGTTTAATAATTATTTTAACTGAAAACACCAATCCATGCACTGGTAATACAATTTTTGAATTCCGATTCTTCCCCAATTTCGAGCACTATTAAAGTACGAATTGATTTAATATGAGAAAACAACTGAAACCTAATTTATTAAAATCTATAAAGTTTATTTGAACATAAACTTTATCGTATCGTTTACGTGCCTTTTAAATTTCTAATAAATATGAATAATCCATTACCTATAATAATAGTATCCAAATCGTCTGCAGTCGAGAGAAAGCGAAAAAAATTATTAATTTAACTACTGAAGAATAACTACGTAAACATTACTCTATGTTTTACACTACAAAACAAAGTTACAAAATTTCATGCCAAGATGCAAACCATAGACTACATTGAAAATCTGGCATAGACAATCCTAGAAAAACATAAATAGCAAACCTTCCTCTCCTACTGCGACTGTGTATCCTGGACCTGTCGTGTCGAAGCGTGTGCGACGGACGAGACAGAAAGCAACATTTACACGTGTTAGAGCAGGACAGAGATATGTAACACATGGTTACGCTTCAAACGATGCTACTTATCTTTATAGGAGATTTTAAACTTTTCAATTATGCCTAGCATGTTAAAGCTTCAAAAGGTTTGAAAAGTAGAAAATAGCATTGTTTGAAGGCGTAATATATTAAAAAAAGCGAATGGAGGTTAAAATAACACCAAGAATGATTAAAAAATAAACAGTAACATTTTAAAAGACGGTTTGTTTCATCAAAACTAAAAGTGATAGCTAGGGTAACATTGTTCTATCTTACGAAGACCGTTTTGCTATTAATGTTGTTAGGCGTGCGTGCACATTGTTTTAGTGTGCGTCTGGCGTCTGTACGCTCTCGTATTACGCACACTAAAATAATGTGCATGTGCACACCTAACAACATTCATAGCAAAAAAGGACTTCGTGAGAGAGAAGAACTATTACTAATAATTTATTGAATACAGTAAAGCGGGAAATACATTAGACCCACGTGGGCCACGTGCGCCCACAAAGTTCGCCGATGTGGGCGCGTCGACTTCGAGGTCGCCATACATTTTACATAGAGACTAGTCGGTCGTTTAGAGCTACACTGTAACGTGGCCGTGCGACCTCTTTCCCCAGAGTACAAACTTATTTCTCAATTTTAAATTCGAAACTATGTCAAATTTTTATTATGTTCCGAAAAATTCAAAAAATTAGCGTTCGCTCTCTTTAAACGTTTTTTATTCTCTGTAAGTTAGTCCAGAAAAAAGTCATCGAGCGAAGTAATGTGTTTAATAAATTGTATAAAATTACAATAAATTAACACTATTCCAACAGTTTCTATCAGTTTGGTGGTGTTTCAAAGTTCAAAGTAATGTGATTGACGAATTAATATTAATAAATGATGTAAGCTTTTGGCCAAAACTGTGTAACAAAGAACCCTCGCAGTATCTTTATTTTGGGAAATATATATGATTACACTGTAGAGCCCTGTCGTTTTATTGCTCCACGTGACAACACTACATCCACGAATCGCAACGAAAAGTATGTCCTATAACGCGCCCATAGCATTATTGGACGCACCCAGATCGGCATACGTGGCCCACGTTGGCCTAGTGTAGTTCCCGCTTAAGTCAATAAGTTTTCAGTTTGCAGCATTGTGAAGCCAGAAACAAAAGCTTGCTTGTATTGTTTGATGAAACAGGCCATAGATAAAAGAAATTTATGACAAAAAAACGCCGATCAACATCTAACGCACCTGTAACGCCTCGTTCCGTAATAATCGGGTGATACGGATCTCTCTCTATTGAGGTCGTGCTGTGAGCCGCGACTGTCCATGCAATGACGTCACAAGATGGCGGGCGGGTGCGGGTGGGGGTGGGGATAAAACGAAACATGAGATACGAAACACAAAGGAAATGTACAGTCAACAACAAAATTAAATAAATCGTTAATACATCATTTTCAGGTATTCAAAAGATATAACTTTAACTGTCTTTGTCTTGAATATCTTTTTGTGTCTACTAGATATAAATAATGTTGTATCAAAAAAACTACTCATTTATCAAAAAAAAAAAAACATGAAGTGCCAAATTAAAATAAAATGTTATAACCATGAGATACCTAAATAGCTGTTACCATTTTTTTCAAATTGGTAATTCAAAAAAATGGTTACGTAAGTATTTCTTTGGAACTGTAATAATTGTTGTTGACTGTACTGAACAGAAATGGAATGAGACAAAACAAACGCAAAAATAATAACATTTTTGGAAAAGGTAACAAATTGGTAAAAACAAAAGGGAAACATCGAAACCATCGTATAAACAGTTAAGTGTACATACCCAGGCGTGCCTTTAGTCGCAGTCTTGGCCGAAACTTTGCGGGGCGTGGATTCTCTTCCTTGGTTTTGGCTCTTAACCTTTAGGAACAAGATTTTGAGTTAAAACAATAATTAATTGAAGACATTTTTTTAAATAATGTTACCAGTGAACAATAAAACAATTCTCTTCATTTTCTCGTTAAAAAGTCAGTGTTTCATCGACATGATAAACAATAATTTTATAAATAAACTAACAATAATCTTCATTACCTATACTTTTTATTAAACAATATGCTTTAAATTCACTTTGTATGTTAGTATGACATTTTCGTTGCGAACTTTTTCAACCAATTATTTATTTATCCGTCTTGGTGAGGTTTAAATATTTACCTGGTTAGCCTTGCAGACTCGGTCCACTTCGTTCTGCCGTTTTTGCGCGTGTTCCATAAGTTCTTTATGGTCTTCGATCAAGCCTTGCAATAGCTCTATGGATTCGGGCAAAGGTTCGGCTTCCAGCGCTGTTATAATATTGTTATATTAGAAATGAGACAAAAGTATACTTTTAAAGTGACTATCACTTTTGATGTTGACTGTACAGATCTTTGTAAATGTGTTAGACATTTATTTGTCCGTAATTAGTTAGTGTATCGAGACTATTTCAAGTTTAATACGATAATTCTTGCAAGAATGATAACTACAGCTTTATAATAGCAAATAATAATATACAGTAAATTGCAAAACAAACTAACAACCAATTTTCGACTCGAAGTAAAGTATGTACATACTGCCGTACAAATAAACGAAGAATAAGTATATTCTTAGAATAACAAAGTAAGAAGTAAGTAAGCTAATATTGTTAATCAACATTTTTGGTTAAACTAGGTAAATATAAAGGTTCAAATCAAGGAAACTTACATAGCAAGGTGTTTTCGAGCCCTATGAGCCATTGCAGCAGCTCTTCGAGCACTAGGTCCAGATCTCTCAAGCTCTGCATGTGAGTCTCGAGTTTGCTGCCTCGCTGCATCGCCCATTGCCATACCTAAAGGAAAAACAATAGTAGATTGTACAACAAGTGCATAAAATCGCTTTTCATGCTCTAGTGCATAAAGTAAAATCTTTGTCTAAATCTCAGACTAAGATAAAAGTCATCAGGTAATCAGCCACACACGCAATTGAACTTCGTTAAAAAAATGTTTTTTTTTGCAATACTGCTGTTTAATTTCCTCACAATAGAAGTGAAAAGCAGAGTGTATAACACTTATCTACCATAAAACCCATTTTAACCTCGACTTGTCTATCCCTCGGGTAAAATAATGCCAATCGTATTCATTTGACAGTTCAAAACGTACGATTTCATTTGTCAAACGGAATAATTCTACAGTAGGCAAAATGTTTTTTAAGAATCGTTTAAAAAGGGGATTCACTTTCACCTTGTACATAGTTTTTAAAGCAATTTTACCATTTTATACTCTTACGGTCTTATTAATAAAAGAGTAAGTTTACACTTAACCAAAAATATTGCTTAGCAATATTACTCCTCAAGTCTAAAAGAATCATATTCCTAAGCAAACTTTTTGGTTAAACAAGTGTAAAGTTACTCTTCTTTTATTTAATATAATGTTACGGACGCGGGGTACGGGATTGGAAGGAAAACGACTCGGTTGCAGAGACGACGCTTTATTACCAAAAACACATCCACATACTCTGAATGTCGTGGTCCGCTCTTCTGTGTGGTGTAGTCTTCTTGCGAACGACGTAGCCACCCAGCGCTGTTACACGATGACATTCCCACTACACCTCTTCCGATGTCGCAGTCCGCCCTTCCAAGTAGCGTCACGTCCGAACAACGTAGCCTCTCGGCGCTGAACCCGCCGACATCCACTTCTACACTCCTCCGTGCTAGCACCAACTACTGCTAGACCTCACCTCCAAACTTCTCTTCTTCACCACTTCTTCATCTTCTACTTCTTCACTACCGCTTTAAAACACTTTGATCCGTCAGAGGCTCGAACCGCGGGCTCTCGTGTATAATGCGAGCAGCCACACCACTACGCCACGGTGACTTGACAGCCAGCGGCTAAATTGCTCATTGCTTGATGCTGTCTGTCTCAACTACGTAATGGTGTGGCTGCTCGCATTATACACGAGAGCCCGCGGTTCGAGCCTCTGACGGATCAAAGTGTTTTAAAGCGGTAGTGAAGAAGTAGAAGATGAAGAAGTGGTGAAGAAGAGAAGTTTGGAGGTGAGGTCTAGCAGTAGTTGGTGCTAGCACGGAGGAGTGTAGAAGTGGATGTCGGCGGGTTCAGCGCCGAGAGGCTACGTTGTTCGGACGTGACGCTACTTGGAAGGGCGGACTGCGACATCGGAAGAGGTGTAGTGGGAATGTCATCGTGTAACAGCGCTGGGTGGCTACGTCGTTCGCAAGAAGACACCACACAGAAGAGCGGACCACGACATTCGGAGTATGTGGATGAGTTTTTGGTAATAAAGCGTCGTCTCTGCAACCATAGCGTTTTCCTTCCAATCCCGTACCCCGCGTCCGTAACAATAAGGTGGTTATTAACAGAGTATTTAAAAGTAAAAGTTTGAATACCTGTCCCGCGGAAACTTTACTGAAAATCCTGACAATGGGAAACACTGAAAGAACGAGCTTTCGCGGTTTTTGGTGCGCACTCATTTTAATACTTCAAACCATTTGCAACTCAATCCTATTGCAACTCTGGTACACAAAATAAATCACGCGCTTTTAATTTACTAATATTTAAGTACTTTTTAATGAAGATAAGTAATCCTAGATAAGATAGCAAGAATCGATGTATTTGTGATGTAAGTTATTTAAGAAGTTATTAATAACAAAACATTTTTTTTTAATCTACAGTGACTGTAAAAACGATATTTCATCAGTTAACGAGAATATCTACTTTCTCGACTTGTATAAAAAGTACCAATTTAAATGTTGATATTGGAACACTTTTTAATTTTCTTGCCTATCTATACAATTTGTTCTTTACATTTTTATTAGTAAAAAAGTGCCTTATATTTTCATTTATATTATATAGGATGTTACAAAACAAACTGCTTTGCCAAATATGGTAAAAAATGGACCATCAAACTGAACACTTTTACCATAGGATTAACTCTGAAATCGCGGAAAAAATCAGCTGTTTCATACATTTTAATATTTTATTTTCACGATTTTTTCCGTGATTTCAAAGTTGGTCCCATAGTAAAGGTTGTTTGATTTGATGTTGATCTTATCTACCTTATTCGGCATTTGTTGTTTTTTAACACCCTGTATAGACGATTTTTTGGCTTTTATTTGTAACAAATGCAATGGAATTTCAACCTTATACCCTTGGCTAAGACTCACCTCATCCCACCGGCTCTGTATGATGGTGATCCAGTGTTTGATGACGGTCACCGCGTCTGGATGCGCCTTGCTCAGTATAGACTGCGCAAGAGTGATCGTTTCGTCCTAGGAAGTGAAATAATTATAATTAGAAGTGTTCTTGATGTAAATTTCATTTGATAACACACAAAGCTGCGTATATACAAAGAGAATATTTATTATGTAGAATTAATTACACATACCGCCCGGCACCTAACTTGGCAATATAAAAATGAGACAAAAGATGTGCAGTAGCTAAAAACACTAAACTCGGCGCATGTTTTGTCTCACCTTTGTCTTGCCAAGTTATATGCCGGCACCTTTACTTGTTAGATTGTATTTTTTTCCGACTTCAAAAGGAGGGAGGTACTCAATTCGAACCGTTTTTTTTTTTGTATGTACACCGATTACTCGAAGACGGCTGAACCGATTGAAATGATTCAAACGTTATTACATTAGGTAAAAATTCAAGTTGGTCCCATTTTTTAAAATTTTGAAATCGGTTCAGTACTTTTCAAGTAATCTTGAAAAAAGTACGAAAATAGTATGATTTTGTGTGAACTACCTCGATGATCAGTCGTTTAACTTCTTTGTTTATGAACTGAATAAGATAATTATGTTTATTTAATCACAGCGCCATCTAGGTATATCAACGTCAACGTAGCATCTATATAAATGTTACCAATAACTAAACATTTGAATATTCTGCTTTTAGCATAGGTAGCTTATATAATATTTCAAAACTTTATATACGTAATATTTCAATGAGCATTTATTTAAACCCACTTTATAAAATTATTGGTCACATTTTATTTAAACAAGACCTTTTACATTACATCCGATGATACTAACTTCATTTCTTAAATCATACTGGATCATATAATACGAACTAGCCCCAAACTAAGCAAAGCTTGTAATATGGTTGCTACACAACTGATATACTACTTATATACTTTTTAAATTTATACTTATTATACTTACATAGTAAGGCCCAGACCCGTCACAGAATCTGAAATCCATCATTTCAATTTCTGCCCAGCCGGGAATCGAACCCGGGGCCTCTTGCGTGGTAGACCGGCATGTTGACCACTACACCAATCAGGAGGTCACTAAGAGTGTCATCATCATCATCATATCAGCCGCTCGACACCCACTGCTGGGTATAGGCCTCCCCCAAGGATCTCCAACGACCGCGCACCAGATCATCGGTCCACCTTGTCGGGGGCCTACCCACGGAGCCGAGTCCGGTGTGTGGTTGCTATTCCAGAACCATTGGTCATCAGTTCTTCTCGTTATGTATCCCTCCCACTGCCACTGCAGATGAGCAATCCTTTAAGCAATGTCGGTTTTTTTTGTTACCAAGAGTTTATCATTACCTTATCCCTCTGCTTCTCCTTGAGTTCCCTGACGAACTTCTCATGGTCCCTCAGATGCTGTTGCGCCTCGAGCTCGCCCTCGGGCATCTGTCCGGCGAACCGCAGCCGAGTCTCCGCGTCCGACAGCCACTCTAGCAGCATGTTCACTGAACGGTGCAGTTTCTCCGCCTAAGACAAACATTAAAGAGTTAGAAGTCAACTTGGCGCGGGGTAGGAAAAGGTGCAAATTTTGACAGTTGTAACGCCTTATCATAAGGAACAGTTCCCAATACGAACAGCTAAAGAATGGAGCACCTCTTATGCGAACTGCTAAAGAATGGAATACATTGCCTGCTCCTATGTTCCCCGATAGTTACAACCCTGGTCTCTTCAAGGCAAGAGTGAATAGGCATTACCTGGGCAAGCATGTTGCACCGTAGACCACATTCTGTTTACCAAGCAAAATGGTGGTTAAATGCCTGTCCAGTTAGGTACTAACAAAAAAACATAGTAAAACAGGAAAAGTGGCGCTATCATTGGGTTGCCAAGTTATAATTATTCTCACTTGAAACATAATTTTATGTTCCATTTTTAATTTGGTTGTAATGTAATTAAGTTTTTCTTATATTCGTCTTCGAAAACTATAGCATAGTCTGTTCCCGACATACTATCAGCTTTTGAAATCGTTGATAGTAAGGTAAAGTAACACAAATGCCGGTTTAGTGCAGTTTTGGTGCATATGAATAATTTATACTATAAATTGCATTTGAATATAATATTAGAAGCATTTAAAAATTGCAAGTTTTACTCAAGTCATTACTTATTCGTCTATAGATACGGAGATCAGAGTTATATTCCTAAGCTAACTTTTTGGCTAAACTAAGTGTAAACTTATACTTCGTTTATTAATAAGATGGCAAAGGTATAGGGTGACAAACATGCCATGTTGAGGAAACATTCGAAAGGGAACTATTCACAAGAATCTTGACGGCTGAACTGTAAAAAGGTTTTATATTGGATATTACCTCTTTGAGAGCGCCCTCCAGTTTGTGTGACTTCTTCTCGCTGAGTGTTTGCACGCTCTCCCACAGCTGCTTGAGCTCGCTGCACTGCTGCCGGATGCTGACGGCGTCCTCGCGGGGCACCTAAGGATAATCAACCTTATTACTATCACTATAAACACCATTTTGAAGATGGAAATTATAGCCACTTATGAGCCATAGTCAACCTTATTTTTATAAGTTTTTATACAACGTGTTAATGGAATGAACCCAAAATGACCATCAAACTGAACAACTTTTACCATGGGACCAACTCAGAAATCGTGAAAAAAAAATGCTGTTTCGTACGTTTTGATATTTTCGTTATTAATTTTTGTATGAACCAGCTGACTATATTTTTATAATACATAGTCTATGATAGGCTTGCCATCAATGTACAAAATATAGAAAAGGTAGATACATATCCTTAGGTATCTAATCTACAATAAGTATATTTATAAGATTATTTTTATGGCCAAAAAGAGTCAAGAAGACTAAATTTCTATGAACAGACAATTTTTTAAAGGTGTTTCTCGTATTTAAACGGTTTAATTTTAGCTTACCGTTGTTTCCAAATCCTTGCCAGTCTTTATGACAGATTGCATCTGCTGTTCTCGCGAGTGGAGATCTTCCTCAAATTGCTACAAAAAAACAGAAGCGTTAGAACGAAAAAAAACCACTATCAACAGTATAAAGTTTACAACTAAAAATATTTGATATTACGTTTTGATTTTAAAAGTTTACATTTAATTACGAGTATTTCTCGTTATTAATTCATTGTGTTAAGCTTTGTCCAGACTTGTATCATTTTGGCATATCAGATCACCGTATCTTTACCATACATCGCTAGTTTGGTTGGGCGTGCGTTGATATTACTTCAACGCGCGCCCAACCAAACTAGCGATGTGTTTAAGATACAGTGATCTGAGACGCCAAAATGGACTAGTCTGGACAAAGCTTTATAAGATCCACCATCTGCACGAATATCTATTGAGAAATAAAACGCGCGATAAAGTACTTGATAGAGGATTTGTCTATGAGAAATCTCATTTCGCTTTTGGCCGGTAGATGGCGCTGTAAAAATTTCCTATACAAAATTATTCTATAGATTTTTTTTACGCACGTTTTTTCTCGATAGATGTTCATGCTATCGGTTCTACTAAACTTAAAATGTTAAAAAAATATTAGTAAACTTTTACAAATGTAAAACTCAAATATCATTGGAAAATATCTCCTAAGTTAAGGTCATAAGGTATACTTTACCTTGTGATTCTCAATAAGCGCCATAACAGTGTCCAAATCTCCGTGTACGGGTAGATCAGTAGACAACGTCAACTGCTGCTTCTTGAGCCAGTCGAGGAGTGCCGACATGGCGTCCTTGAACTGCCCGGAGTAGAGGAGGGCTTCTTCCAGCTTGCGTTGTCTGCAGAGAAGGGTATTGATTATGTTTGATCGATTATCGTACGTAATAAAAAAACCTTTTAACAAAGAAAGCTAGTGTTTGCTCTATGGCTAAAATTCGACCACAATCATTATACAACGTGTTACAAAAAAGCCCGTAATGCCGAATAAGATAGATAGGGACCATTAAATTGAACAACTTTTACTATGGGCAAACTCTAAAATCGTAAAAAAAACAGGTGTTTCTTACATTTTGATATTTTCGTTATTAATTTTTTTATGAAACAACAGATTTTTTTTTGCGATTTCAGAGTTGGTTCCATAGAAAAAGTAGTTCAGTTTGATGGTCCTTATCTACCATATTCGGCATTACGAGTTTTTTTAACGCATTGTATAGGGGTAATTCTTCTTTGGGGCAAATGTGAAATATAGGTAACACTAAAGCTCGTCAATAGTGACAGAACAGAGGAGAAAAATGATAATGAACTCTTATACACAAATAAAATCTGAGTCTCACTCCGCGCTTAAACTTTTGTATTAGCCTACTGCTCGCGGCTGAGTCAGTCGAGCCAGCGCACTAGGGATGGCATGTGTTGATTGAGAAAGAGAAGCGGTTCGGAGGTGTTGTGCAATTTGAAATTATACTTTATTGCCCTGCAGCGAGAGTAGCTTATATTTGATTGCCTACGCGCGGATGGGCTTCTGTATAGTACCAAATATTACGTAAACAGATTTATTACAATTATTTACCCCCCCATCCCCCTTGACAGCAAAAGTAAGCAAAGCTCTTACCCCCTCCCCCCATGCTTACGTAAACATTATTTGCGGGAATCCCCGAAAATGCGTTTTGTTTTCAAGCATAGACAATGTAAGGGTTGCCATTCGTGTAAAAAAGTAAATAACTACCGATGACGTAATCATTATCTAGACTCCCCTACCCCCCATGTCATCCAAAATAAGCAAAACAAAGACCCCCCCACCCCCCCATAGTGCTTACGTAATACTTGAACGGCTCCTATTATGCATTCTGTGGTAAGGCCGTTATGATTACCTGTCCACAGCCTTGGAACAGACAATGGTCCACTTGGTCTTGAGATCGTTCAGCATCGTCTTGAGGGTTGGCTCGTCGCCTTTCGGGGCTTTGTCCTTGAGCTGCTTGCCCGCCTTCATGGTTTGGTCGTACGACGGCTGTTTGCCGCCCAATGCCTTTTGGAAGTCGCGATGCTTTTGCAACCTATACAAAAAAAAAACAACATGACTTTCGTGTCGCTGTAAGAGTCCCCGCAAACTACAGACCAAACTGTCGGCCGATAGTTGGAATCAGTATGGAGAAGTATGCAAGTGCGTACACTACAACGATTTGGTATCGATTGGCCGATTGATGGCAGATTCTTCATACAAAACCAACTATCGGGCCAACTTCGGCCGATAGAAAGTCTGTAGTCTGCGGGCACGCTAAATACCACATTGATTTGATTTGTCTATTAGGGCTGGTTTAAACGGGGTCAGTGACTGGACCCAGTGATTCAGAATTTCAGACCCAGTAACTGGGTATATGTCATGTAGACAGGCGGCAGTAAGTCGTACTGTGCCTGAAAATAGAACGGGTGGTTATTCAGCTGGACTGACTTGCGAGCGAGAAGTCAGCACTGAGGCCGTATTACAAGCTCTTAAATCCTGCCAGGTTTATAAATTGCTGTAGTGACATCTCTTTCTCGCTGTATAGCACATAAAAGAGATAGATTGATAGCCAGTCAGAAAACTGACTGGGAATAAGAGGTCATAATACAGCCCCTGGACTGGGTTGAAACTAGTGTCTACACGAGCCCAGTAGCAAGTCAGCGCTGGACTGGGTTACTGTACTGCCATGTTACTGACCCCGTATAAACCAGGCATTAAGCATACTATTACTTGAGACTAAATTACTGTACACAAGGGACACAAAGTTCGATAGTTTCAAATACAACATGTTAAACGTCTACATTTTTTTTAAGTTTATGAAAGATTGAAAATACTAACCTCTGTTTGATCTTCTCGGGGTCGTTGACCGTCGTCTCCTTATTGAGTTCGTCCAGCTGGTGTTCCGTGTCGTTAAGCCAGTTCATCAAGTTGTTCCTGATCACAAAATAATCACAATTATTTATAATATACTTTTTTTATGTGGGTAATAAACATCAAACCAGACGAAATAAGGTTTTTTCTTAATTTTTCATGATAACTGGTTCTTAAAAATGTTGATTGTAAAAAAATTGAAGCTAAGCTGGCTATGAAAATTGATGTTTTGTGTCTTAGTTAGCATATCAACGCTGGATAGTAAAGTAGCTGTAAGAAAGTATTAACAGTAGCATAAATCTAAAGTTGATACAGTTAGAACGAATCGCTCAATTTAGATAAAAAAATAATGATTTTAAATTAAACAAGGAATTAGTATTTTTCTCGAAATGGCAGCCAGATATAAGGATGGAATGAGACTGATGCACTCGGAAGGCGAGCGCGTCCAACTGAAGCCCGATAGCGCTAATTTTAACGACAAAACCAAAACTAAATTGTTACTTTTTCAGTTTCGTAAATAGAATCGAATAGAAGGTAAATAGAATCAAAATGACAACGCAACGGTTTTGGATTTATCGTTTAGAATTAGAGCGATTAGGCCCCGGGTCTACTAGACCCTAAATCAGGAACACCATCCAGGGTTGTCAGCATCTCTCTATCTATACATCTAAGGGATGTAACAATACCAGTTACTATCAATAATATGACCAAAAAGAAATCATTTTCTTTATGACGCGTTAGTATTAATATAAGTTCGAAATCAAACTTACCACATATCACTGAACTCCTTCGCCTCTTTAAAGCCGTGGTCCAAAGCCCTCGTCCTCTCCGCCGCCTTAGAGACTACTCTCTCCCATCTATGCTGCACTGATACCAGCAGATTCTTGATCAGAATCACGTCTTGCTTCTGACTGAAGTATTTAAGGTGGGTTCCTTTCTTGTCTAGCAGTAACATGGTTTCCCGGTGGGTACCAATCTCCTTTTGGAATGACTTGTGCTCTTCGATTTGCGCTGAAAGAGATGATAGGGTTAGTACTGTTTCAAATGTTCTGCCTAGCTAGGGCCAAGGTTGGGTAAAGGTTTTTCTTTCTTTAGTCTAGAGAAATATAGAGAAAATATAGCAGGTGTCATTATTTTTTTAGTAAATATTTTCTACTTTACCCAAAGCAGAAAGTAGGAGGTTTACATGGAAAACAAATTAAAAACCTCTGCTATTCAATTTTGAACTTTAAAGGTCGAGGTTAAAGGCTTCAATAGGTATGTATTGATATATTATTTATTGATAGATTGATATATGATATAAATTGTAAAGTTTTTGAGAAGTTCAGCAGATATCTAGTATTTTTTTTTTAAGTTTAGTTTTAAGCATTAAAATTAATTAAAAATATTTGTCTGGAATTGTTATATAATAGGTAAATGTACATACGACGGCACATTAGACGAAACATGTTGACCTTTCGACAGTCTTTATGACCTACGTAATAAAAGCTGTTCTCGCAGTTCAACTATTTAACTTCATTTGCTGTCGTGTTTACTACTATACTAAAAACTAAGGCTCGTATTATAGAATCAAACTCAAAATCAAATCCATGCTTCAATACAGTTAGAAAGGGAAGGGATCCGGATGGCGCTATATTTATGCGATGAATAGCACTATCCCTTTCTAACTGTACTCAAGCAGAGAATTGAGTTTGATTTCGATCCTATAATACGAGCCTAAATTTCTTGTACAAGTACTTACTCAATAATGTCTCCATGACTCTAGAGACTGGCTTGGCAGAAGCAAGCGTCTTCTCAGCGCCAGTTAGCCAGTCGACAAACGCTTGTAGCGCGTCGTGGAATTCAGTAGCTTCTTTCAGGGCTATCTCCAATTTGATCTTCTTGTCTGACGCTCTAAGAAATTATAATGTAAGATGAATAAATGGTTTTGAATGAATAAATTTTTCTATGGATAGGTAAACCTTATACTATGTAGATATTATTTGTTTAAGAATGAATATAAGTAACACCATTTTAATAAAATGTCACATCATTGTAGTGGATTTCTGTATATGTAATGGATTTAATAGCTAAACAACAATAAAATACTTATAGTGGAGTGTGAAAGTTATCTACTTTTAATTAAAGTATGATGAAATCTACCAGGGCCCCGTTTCTTTAAAATTACCGTGATAATTTACAACGATAATTTGGTGTTCATTGCGTCGCCCATTATGAAACTAGAAAATAAGTTACTCACAGACATCGCAATGCATGCGAATTACCCTTGTAAATTACAAATTGTAATGTTTATGAAATAGGTCTGAGAACGCATAGTCTGAAGTTCCGTTCGGTCAATTAATTATTCTATAATCTAGTTCTTAACATATACTTAGTCATGATAATTAATTGGTACAAATTCTGCAGTTAATAATACCACAGAATAGATAATAGTAATAGGATACAGAAGTTGCAGTCCGAAAAATCGTTTAAATAAATTTCGACTCATGCTTCGACACGATAAAGTGCAATTCAGGTCGCACAGCGCTCCCTTCGCTCCAAAACATTTACTTAGTAGTTGCCTCTCTTTCTATCGCGTAGGTCTTATCTTTAATTTGTCCTCTCAGAGGACGCCGAGCGGTTCATACTCGCGCCCGGAGTGACAGAGCCCTGATAATACTCCTTATTGCATGAGCAGTAAAGTCGCAATTACCTTGCTGTGACATTATCCCATCTGGACTTGAGGTTCTTGAGGTTGAGCGAGAGCTGCGACGTCGGGTTGGGTTTCTCCTGGCGACGCAGGTACTCCTGGCCTTGTTGTAAGACAGCTTCTACCTTCGGCCGGTTCGCTTCGATCTCATTGTAGATTTCCTGAAAAAGGTTGTACGTTAATATTTTATAATACAACTACTACGTATTTCGAATCCTTCCATTTTCTATTTATTTAGGAGCCTTTTGTCTGTGACCCGCCCCCTGATTGCGTAAGTCTGTTGCTAACAATTCTCGATTGAAATCTATTCAGTTTCAATGCAGTTGCTAACAGAGTAGTCTGGGGGTAGTTATGTAACTTTGTTGCAATCAACTCTGACAGAAATCGCAGTTATATTGCTGCTTTTGTAAGAACCAATAGGACAACTATCTTACATAAAGCAGACAGAGTAGTCTGGGGGTAGTTATGTAACTTTGTTGCAATCAACTCTGACAGAAATCGCAGTTATATTGCTGCTTTTGTAAGAACCAATAGGACAACTATCTTACATAAAGCAGACAGAGTAGTCTGGGGGTAGTTATGTAACTTTGTTGCAATCAACTCTGACAGAAATCGCAGTTATATTGCTGCTTTTGTAAGAACCAATAGGACAACTATCTTACATAAAGCAGACAGAGTAGTCTGGGGGTAGTTATGTAACTTTGTTGCAATCAACTCTGACAGAAATCGCAGTTATATTGCTGCTTTTGTAAGAACCAATAGGACAACTATCTTACATAAAGCAGACAGAGTAGTCTGGGGGTAGTTATGTAACTTTGTTGCAATCAACTCTGACAGAAATCGCAGTTATATTGCTGCTTTTGTAAGAACCAATAGGACAACTATCTTACATAAAGCAGACAGAGTAGTCTGGGGGTAGTTATGTAACTTTGTTGCAATCAACTCTGACAGAAATCGCAGTTATATTGCTGCTTTTGTAAGAACCAATAGGACAACTATCTTACATAAAGCAGCAATGTAACTGCGGTTTTAATCGATTTCAATCGAGAATTGTTAGCAACAGAGTTGTATAATCAGCCCCCTAGCATGACCACCGCGATATGATAAAGGATTTATTACGTTGAAAAATGTTGTGATCTGCATAGTGGATCCATGGGGTGGGATTTCGAAAAGGTAAGCCGATGGGAATCGGCTTGTATGGACCCTTCGCCACTGCGTTTAACTGGCAAAAGACAATGGATTTTGACATGAGTGTCGAGAAAATGCTATATTACACAATCAGGATTTTTATGCTCATGCTAGGAGGGCAGGAGGCTGGTGGCAAAAGTCAAGAGAAACAAACAAAATAGTCGCGAAGTCTAATTATTAATTCACTGGAGTAATCTGACGTTTACGGTTGTAACCATGAACGTTTGAGGCTTGTTCAAAAAATGTCCCGGTTCTAACCATGAACGCTACTGACTTTGTATGAGTGAACTGAATCACAATGAACGAAACACAGCACTAGTACAATAAATAAGGCAACTTTATTTAACAATGTGACATTAGAATCTGTCAGTTTACCCTAGTGAATTAATTATTAGACTAGTTAAATAAAAAGTTTTTAGTGAAAAATTCGCATACTAAAAAAGCGGATTATAATTCTTCTAAAGTTGAATAATTTAAAATTTAGACATAAATGTTTTGACTTAATCTATAAATACAGATGACATACCATAAATCTCTCAAGTTGTTCCGTAGCAGTCTCGGGCAGGCCACCGACGGGTTTCGAAGCTGTGATCACGCTGTCGACCTCCGACAACCACGACAGTAGATCGCCGATCTCCGCGTTAAAGCTAAATAGGATACGGGGAATTTAAACTATAGGATAATAGATACTTTCTACTTGTTCTATAATTATAACGCTTGCCTATACGATAATTTTACTGAATATAGAAATGTACTTTGTCTGTATCGAAAACTATCGCTGTTCTTTAAGTCACATTGATAGCGTCTTAAACAGACGCTGTCAATGCGACTTAAAGAACAGTGACTTACTTGTCTTATTTGGTAAACATATTTCACCCAACAAACAACAGAGCAGTAGTTAAGATACGATATTTTTAGATATAGTTAACAGTATAGGTAGGGTCAGCAACGAGAGGTTGTTTAACACTTTAGTACTTACTTTGTCATAGTAACTTTTGACTAATGATTCAAACCGTGCGACATCTGTCAAAAAAGTTGCTAAGACAAAGTACCAAAGCGTTTAGCAACTTTCATTGCTGACTGTACCACAGTATAGTGTAGGGACTAATTTATTACAAATCAATGTTAACATTGCCATCTAACATTGACAACATTTGCATTTGTAAACACAAATATCAAGACGTTTTGCTACTATATCATTCAACGCTCATTTCTATTGAGTAACTATGGCGTTTTAATTAAAGACAATTTGCTACTAGCGCATTTTGAATTACGACATTTTACGATCCAGACGTTTTGCTACTAAGTTAGTGAAATAAGCGTTTAGGGCTCATGTCTATTTAATAACTATTGCGTTTTAATATCAAGACGTTTGGGCGATATTGTCATTTTACAACGTGGATATTCTGATAGTGACCCAACACATTGTTTACAGGCAGGTACAATAAATACAGACCTTTGCGCCTCCCTGAGCGCATCCTCGAGCTCAGACTGTCGGTCGCGCGCCTTGTGTTGCAACTCCCGCCATTTCCTGTTCAGTGTTGCTAGCTTTTCTGCTGTTTCGCCCGCTTCTTCGGAGCCTACAAACAATTTGACAGTTTGTAATTAGCACACAACGGTGTGTTTAACGTCATCGATATCTTTGTGAATGTGGCATGCACTCAGATATCATGACGTTTGCACCTAGGGAAAATGGAGCCAGCTACATTTAATCGGTCTAAAGGGCACACCTTATTTATATTTTTAGCCCGTCTGTCCCATCCATAAATAAACTCATTTCGATAACAAAACTCTAGAAAGCCATGTCATTTTACCTATACAAGTATACATTAATTTAAATCCCACTAAAAACAATATGTGTGCAAATGTAACTATAAAGTTAAAGTTTTTTAGTATTTCTTGTGTCAAAATCGGCATTGATATTTATAAATACCGTTCTATTAAAAGTGACGAGTTTTACGCATCCAATCTTGTCGTCATAAGTGTGGGGTATAAGCGAGCTTAGTTTTTTCTGTACTATTGTTTTTATGACTTTGGTTTTTTATATGTCTAGGTGGACAGTTGGGTGACCAAAACGCGCACACATTGTAAGTAGTGTGACCCGGCCATAGTTTTTATTACATTACAATAACTCTTTGGATGCGATGATGCTAAAAATGCACACTAACCTAAAAAAGTTGGCCTGCTTTGATTAGTACGTCAAAAGCGCAATACTCTTTCTAGACATAAAAAATCTAAGGTATCACTATGAGTTTCTACCAGGGCTGGAAACCCAGGGGCTAATTAACTAATTTCAAAATCTATCGCAATCGCTTTCAGGATTTGATACAATGATGCTTCTTTTTGGCACAAATAAAAACTTACTAAAGAAATGCAGCAATGTGTCTCATCCATCTGTCAAATGAAAGCGATTGCGATAGATTTTGAAAATTAGACAATAAGTAGGCGGTTTCTAATTAACCAGGTTAATTTCGATCTCAAACAGGTTTTTTCGTAAGCGTTCACTCGGAGCGGAACCGATTCGCGAGCGATATTGCTTCTGGGATAAACCTGGTTAATTTCACGACGCGCGTGAATAGTGCAGCGATATATTTTGTCTCTTTTTATCTGTGGGCGTGGGCGGAATCTTGACGCGATGCAGCGCAAACGCAAGTCGCGTCTCGTCTTTCGTTTCGTTGCTTTGCATCGGGTGGGCGGAGCGAACAAAAGCATTTTGGTATTAACCAGGTTTTGGGAGCGGATACAAAACCAAAACGGTCTACGAGCTTAACCAGAAATAATACCGGTTTCGACGAGCAGAATCGAAATAAAAACGCTCTTTTCAAAATGTATGAAGCTGCGCGAAACCTAGTTGCGAATTTTAACCAGGTTTTCCAGCCCTGGTTTCTACGCCTATTACTTCTTCTTCTTCTTATTTTTGTTTTGGCAATCTACTTTCCTCTTGGAAGTAATTTTTGCCAGTGTCAAGTGTTGAATATTTCAGTGATAGATTGTTTCAGTTTACATTAAAATGCGGGTGCATCGCATTCTAATGCTGCTTGGAGCTTTTGGCACCAAGTATATCAAGACAGTTTACTTGGTAAGTTCTGCCGAGGTAGCCACCACTACAGTAAAAGTCTCGGCTTCCCACAACCAAGATCGCGCCTATTTCAATTATCCCACATATTGTTCAGTTGCGTAGACACTTGTACCACAAAACTGCACCAATTTTAAGACACAATATCCACTATGAATCAATTTGCAAATAATTAAAATAGACACCGAACCGAACATGACAAATGGCGCCAAAAAACTCCGCCTATTACTAACCGTGTCTCTGTATCTGCGCGCCGGCGTCGTTGAGCGTGTCCACGCTGGCCTGGTGCGCCGCGATGTCGTTCACGAGCACCTTCAGCTTGGCCAGTTCTACCTCCAGGATTTGAGGGTCGCCGGCCACCTGCACCAATCAGATAATGTCATGACTTTACTTAGCGAAGTGCAAAACACTACTAGAATATTAAATAATCGACTTGTCAAAGTAAAACTGGACGAATTTATTTCAAGACATTAGTTAAATACTAATGTCTTGAAATAAATTCGTCCAGCCGATTTCAATAACCTATACTCAGAGAGATAGGCATACTAAAGATTTGTTTTCTAGATATTTCTGTTAAATGACGGAAAATAACAATAGCTGCCTTGTTGCAAATCCAAAGTAGGTCTGTCTATCTCTTATTGAAGATAGATTATTGAAATCGGCCGATAAACAGGTTACCTATCTAAGGCCCGTATTTATAAACCGCTCTCAACGTTAAGTGCTATCTTGAGATCATACATGAGATGTTCTTATTATAGGAACAGCATCTCAGGTCTGATCTCAAGATAGCTCTCAACGTTGACAGCGGTTTATAAAAACGGGCCTAAGACTTCAGTTTTTACTAAAATGTCACTTGTCATAATACGCTTCATATCATAAAAGCTTCTATTGAAGATGTGAACTACATTAATCTTTATGGATAGCTCTCCTCCATGCTCGCTGAGGCCAACTAAAAACTTACCCTTTTATACATAAACATGTTCTGTTCCTGTCATTTTGTATTGGAGTAAAAGTGACAAGAAGGAGCTCGGTGGCGCAGTGGTATAGCGCATGGCCCAGCGATTGCGGAGTTTAAGCAACTTTAGCTAGGGTCGGTCATGGGATGGGTGACCAAAATATAAATTTTGGCTTCGAAAGGCACGTTAAGCCATTAGTCCCGGCTGCGTTTGTAGTCGTTAACACTCACCAACTCGCATTATGCCCGCGTGGTGGGTTATGGCCCATCCTCCTTATCCACCCATAAGGAAGGCCCGTGCCCCAGCAGTAGGGACATTAAAAATGGCTGTAGATGATGAAAAGTGACAAAACTCTTTAAAAATATGCTTACGCATTATTTATAAATAAGGAAGTTGGTGTTTATAAACATACCGGTTTGAGTGTATCCAGTGTGTCCGTAGTATGCTGTATCCAGGACAGCAGTTCCTGTAGCGCGTGCTGTAACTGTCCGAGCCTCAACAGCGCCCTCTCCAGTTGCTGTTGCCTCTCAACCATTCCCCTGAGCAGTGCGGACCAACGCGCGTTCACTTCGGTCAACGGTTGTTTGATCGCCGACGCTTGTTCGGACGATGTTCGCTCTGTTAGCTCTTGAGCTTGCCTATTGGTGGAAAAATTGTTTAAGTTTTGGATCTCTTTAGGAAATAGCAACGATGTTTTATAGCTGTTGTTGATAGCAAAAATTACGAATTTCCTTTTGTGTAATGTGGGATTTACATGGGTCGATTTGCTGTTCGATTTTAGTCACCTGGGGTTTGTTATCGACAATCCCTTGTTAAATCGAATTGTAAACCTAATTTCCATGAGATGGCGATTCGATTTTACAAGCGATTGTCGATAAAAAGCCCTAGACGACTAAAATCGACCAACAACTCTTTTACACCTCTTAGACATCAGTACCCTTAGCACGAACAGCTATCGAGAAAAATAACGCGCGTAAAATTACTCGAATCTCATAATTTTGTATGGAAATTGGTACAGCGCCACTACGTCCGTAAACGGAACTAAAATTTCGAAGCACGAAACATTTTGACATAAGCTATCGAGCAGCCTTCGAATCGAATTCGAATAGTAAAGTTACAACTTGTATGGAAATCCGTAGCACGAACCCACTTTTGACATACGGTATCGAGAAACTCGCAAGCTGGCTATCGACAACTTACTCACTGAAATTTTTTCAGTGAGAGACTTTTCGAGCAAATTTGTATTATTTATTATTAAATTCTAAAAGCATGTATGTAGTAACAAAAATTAAATTTAAGAACTATGACATGTCCACTGAATTATCCTCAGGCGATATTACTTAAATTGTTCTCATTAAACATAGAAATTTGTAAAATAAAAATCTCGTCATTTTACGCTATCCACGGTGTCCCCCACATCCACCATACCTATTTTTTAGCAATATTTTAGAACTTACTTACAAAACTCAAATAAAACTAGAGGGTACGGGGTTATACTTATAATATTTGTTTTCAGTCACAAAATCACACAGTTTGCATACAGTTAATTAATTATATTTAATAATAATAATAATAATAATAGCTTTATTGCACATAAAAACAAAAACAGAAAGAAACAGAAAAAAGTCAAAAGAAAACATACAAAAGGCGGCCTTATTGCTAAATAGCAATCTCTTCCAGGCAACCTTGGGTGAGAGAAAATAAATAAGTAGAAGTAGGGGAATGGGTGCAAATTTGAGGAGAGGTAATGGATGTAGATAGAAAGAGTGTAGATGGATGTAGAGAAGAGAGATTTAATATAGGTATTAAAACAATAAGACCTTAAAACTATGACGAAAACACTAACTAAATATAACAATGCAAACTTAATAAAGTTTATCGAATCTTCAAACACTATAGGCAGGCACTAATTCCGATGAAATTCACATATTTTTATAGCACGTCCAAAGATTTTATTGTTTATTTGTAAACAATTTCTTGTTATTTGACGATACTCCATTGTTATTCTTCAAGTTCATAAAAATCTTCAATTAAGTAGAACAATTTGGTGAAATTATGACACATTGTAGTTAACTCTTAGGTCATAATATTATTTCCTCACGATTGTATTATTTGTTAGCCGACACAGATAAATCATTTTAGACAAAAACAAAATAAAGTAATGCCTTCACGGCTTTTTATTATTTTAGGTTATATTTTTTATTAAATCACAGGATGCGAAAGAAAGAGAGAAAGAATAGAGACACTCTTCTTTTTCAAACCAATCACGGGCAAGGTGCAATGACCGTTCAAAAGCATGGGCAAAATCATGCACATATTGAAAAATTATTTTAATATTTGCAAATTAATTTAAGTTATTAAATGAAATTAATATTGTTAACAATTTTATTAATAATAATAAGAATAATAAATGTAAAATTATGATGATAAACAACTTGATTGAATTTTAATTTACATATTTATGATTAACATAGATATGTAACATGGTTTTTGAACGCACCTTGCTTCATGCACGTTAGCTTTATTTATCGCAACTACTATCGAGCTAACGTTAGCCAGCTCTGTAAAGTTGGTGCTGCCGATTTTGCTAGCTTTCGTATCGAGTACGTTATCGAGTAGTATTTTTTGACGCGCGTAAGATTTCTCGATAGCTGTTCGTGCTAAGGGTACAGAAATAGAATGAAAAGATTTTTTTTAAAACATCACTGCGTAGTGGAAATTGATAAGCGACATTACATCAAGACGTGAACGAAATCAAACGATAGTTTATTTTAAAATGAAGTAACGTATTTCAATAAATTACTACATTAAAATTATCACCCTATCATTCCGAGCGATCCTACATTTTTATCAGCCTATTATCATAAAACGGTCACCAAACAAGACAGCACAACCAGAAAGCAGCAAAAAGTTTTACAGGTTACCAGAATCAATAACAGAATCAATACAAGTACACAAATTAACAAGAATAACAGATCAAAATTATCACATGTAAATTGTAAGTTTTTTCCCTATAAAGATTTGTCTTAAATAAAAAATATCAAGAGCTAAATAATTTACTAGTTCCTTGACCAAACAGTATGTATTAGATTCTGGAAACCGTTAAGAAAGGAAATAACTACACTACATGCAAATTATTACGACACCCAACCAAATATATATACAAGAAGCTATAATAAAATAAGCATTTATTGTTACTTTCTTTAAAAATATATTCGCATATGATAGCACTTATGACAGTTACAACTTTCGACGCAGAGAAAAATCCCACGCCTTCTTTATAATGAAACACATTTTCCTTTAAACTGGTTACATAACTATTATAAGCACTAGAACTTTACATAAAGTCTCATCAACCTAGAATAAATAATTTTGAACACTACATCTTTGTCTTTAAGGATGAAAATCGATTAAGGATTTTTTAAACTAACTAGATGATTAGCATAAACTATAATCTACAGACAAGACAAACGAATCACAAAAGCAGCACTCTGTAATAAGTCACAATGTCTTGCCTTACGAGACTCCTGCGCGTACATCCAAGGGGTTCATAGAAAAATACACAAGTATAGGTAGTTAGTAAACTTTAGGGTAACACCACCAATTGAAATTTAGGTTAGATTACAAAAGTGTAACGGAAAAAGACAATTGGTAAAAAGGGTTTTTTTACAATCTAGTGATAAGAATATTAAAGTACTAAAAAGGGCCATCACCATTCAATCTTTTCGGAACTAAAAATCTCACTCAAAACCTTTACTATCTTATTATAAAACCAAATTATCAGAATTTAAACCCAAACAACAGTTTATCCAAAGGAAACACAATCCCCAAAATATATCAAGAAATCTTCCAAAATCAGCTTTGTTGCTTGAACAATAAGGTTACTGACCTGTTAAGGGCCTCGACCTTGACCATATGAGGGTCCACCTCTTGCTTGAAGGAGGCTAGTTGTGCGATCTGTCGCTTCACAGCGTCGATGTCCGAGCCCAGGGCGCCCATACGGGAGAACTTGTCCTCCGCTTTGTCCAAGAACTCTTGGAGATTCTGTATTAATGAATACAATATTGATTAGGTCTAAGAAAGGGCAGCATTTATACCTCTTGCCGAACATCTAGCTACGTCTGGATACGAGGCGATCCATAATTTCTCGCAAATTTGTATGGGAAATTTACTGCGCATGCGCGAAGCAACTTCAGAGATAGTTGAAGACACAATAACTTGTGTCAAGTGTCAGTATAACTACTTAGTCTTTTATGTGACTTTAAGGCCCGCCATAGACAGACGGAATTTTGATTCGGAATTCCGAAATGGAAACATTCCGAACGCAGCAATTTTATACAAAATATATGGTGTGGCGGGCCTAATCCGATCATTTATCGATGTCGTAACAAAACCTTAATTAATTTGACGGTTTAATCAGAAATAAAGAACATAATTTCTCGAAAAAGGTATAGTACTAAAGGTAAATGTAAGAATTTTGGACACGGATTACCATGCCACCATAGAGGAGATGCCACATTTACGAAAGTCGTCTAATTACGATTCCGGCTGGACAAGAGAGTGCTCCACCGACAACCGGTATCATTGTCTTCAGCATGATCTCCTGAACAAGAATACAGCGGTTGTCGCATTATAAAGTGGTGGAGGGGGGAGGGGGGGAGGGAAAAGATGCGGAAGTCGAGTATCGGAAATTGGTTAATTTTCTCAACAACCACTTGTCCGATTTAAACAAATAAGGTGTTTTAGGGTAGGTAATATCCTTGACAACATATTTTATTTAGCAATGGTTTTTGTAAATACTATAGTTTATTAAATAATTAGAAAAAAGTCTAATTTCAAACAAAATCATTTTTGGTTTTGTAGATTTGAAGCAGTATATTAAAATAAAGTACAGAAGTACATATAGTATAAAGTACTACGTAAAATTGCCACAGTCATAAGCTTGCTGTTTGTTTTTTAGTTTTGAAATTTGGCTGGAAGACAGCAAAATTATCATCGATATAGTGCGGGATGTCACTGTCCGAATAATATGGAAACCGCTTTAACGAAAGTCGTCTAATGACGATTCCCGTCGAACCAGAGAGTTCTCTACCGACAACTGGTATCATTGTCTTCAGCATGATCTCTTGAACAAGAATATAGCGGTAGTCGCATTATAAAGTGGTTGAGGGGGGAGGGAGGGGAGGGAAAAGATGCGGAAATCGGGTATCAGGGTTTGGATATTTTTTCAGTAACCGCTTGTCCGATTAAAACAAATAAGGTGTCATATGGTAGATAATACCCGTAACAACAAATTTTATCTAACAATGGTTTTTGTAAATACTAAAGTTTATTACAAAAATTGAAAAAAGATGAATTTCAAACAAAGGCTTTTTTAGTTTTGCAGAATTGAAGCAGTAAATTGAAAGAAAGTACTATGAAATTAAAACTATGAGGATTTGCCCTAGAAAAAAAATATTTGTACATAGCACAGTTGTTTCACTATATGGAGTAATAAACTTGTTAAACATTTTTATCTAGTAACTATGCTTAAAAAATTTTTTGGGTCACGTGGCGAAATGTTTTCTACCATATTTTTCGAAAATCCTCTACAGAATTAAAACTATAAAGATTATCCTCGGAAAAAAATACTGGTGAATAGCCCAGTTATTCCACTATATATAAAATTATAAACATGCTAAACATTTTTGTCTAGTAACTATGTTAAAAAAATGTTTATTTGTTCACGAGGTGAAATTTTTTCTACCATTTGTTCGAAAATCCTCTACAGAATTAAAACTATGACGATTTGCCCCAGAAAAAAAATAATTGTGAATAGCCCAGTTATTTCACTATATAGAATAATAAACTTGTCAAACATTTTTGTCTAGTAACTGTGTTAAAAAATATTTTGTGCCGTGCAAACTCATTTAAACATAACTTTGCAGGTCCACCGTGTTATGTGGCACAAAACAATTTTTAACACAGTTACTAGACCAAAATGTTTGATAAGTTTATTAATCTATATAGTGGGATAGTTGATCTATTTACTATATTTTTTTCTGGAGAAAATCCTCATAGTTTTAATTCTGTAGAAGATTTTTGGAAAAATTATATGTTAGAGAAAATTTCGCTGCGTGACAGAAATATTTTTTATTAACATAATTTCTAGACAAAAATGTTTGATAAGTTTATTTTTCTGTATAGTGCAATAACTAAGCTATTCACCAGCATTTTTTTCTGAGGCAAATCATCATAGATTTAATTTTGTAGAGGATTTTCGAAAAAAAAATTGTAAAGAAAATTTCGCCACGCACCACAAAACATTTTGTAACACAGTTATTAGACAAAAATGTTTTACAAATTTATTATTCTATATAGAAAAATAACTGGACTATTCACTATTATTTTTTTATGGGGCAAATTTTGATAGTCTTAATTCTGTAGAGGATTTTCGAAAAAAAAAGAGATAAAGAAAATTCGCCACGCAATAAAAACATTTTTTTTAACATAATTACCAGACAAATATGTTTGATAAGTTTATCATTCTATATAATGGGATAACTGGGCTATTTACCGTTATTTTTTTCCTGAGGCAAATCTTCATACTTTTAATTCTGTAGAGGATTTAAGAAAAAAAAATGGAAGAAAAAATTTCGCCACGCGACACAAAAAAAATTTTTTTAGCTAGTTACTAGACAAAAATGTCTAACAAATTTATTATTCTATATAAGGGAATGACTGGGCTGTTCACCGATATTTTTTTTCTGGAGCAAATCTTCATATTTTTAATTACATAGTAGTTTATTTCAATTTACTGCTTCAATTCTACAAAACAAAAAAAAATATTTATTTGAAATTCTTATTTTATCTAATTATTTCATAAACTATAGTATCTACAAAAACCATTGCTTGATAAAATCTGTTGTTAAGAATATTACCTATCATATGACAGTTTATTTGTTTAAATCGAACAAGTGGTTATTGAGAAATTAGCCAAACTCTGATAACCGAGTTTTGCACCTTTTTCCTCCCCCCCCTCCCCCCTCCACCACTTTATAATGCGACAACCGCTATATTATTGTTCAGGAGATCATGCTGAAGACAATGATACCAGTTGTCGGTAGAGCACTCGCTTGTCCGACGGGATTTCAATTTTGAAGGACTGGCCCCTCCTCTACCATTCTAATATACAGAATACAGTAGGATATGGTTATCATCATTTTTTATTCAATCTTGGACAAAGTTTCTATGACTAAACAATAGTTCACAATAATCATACATACCTGAAGCGTATCATGGAATTCCATAGCTTTCTCCATGGCATCGATGAGGTTCTCCTCCCGGCGGGCGTACAAGGCAGTGACCGTGTCCCAAGCTTGGTCGAGATCCTCCATATGTTTCTTCACCTCTGGTTTGTCTGGTTCGCCGCATAGTGACATGAGCGTTGATCCCGTCTTGCGGACTTTTTCCACCTGTTACAAACATATGACTTTAGACCCTATAAACATAAAGGGACGGTACGGTACAGACCATCCGTCGCAGAATTCGTTATTCGCAAACTGACATTAGTAAAATTTTTGGCACCAACTCGATCTCTGGGGGAATGGCACGGGGCGCGTGAAAGAAAATCCTGGATCCACCCTTGGATTTAACTGCTAGTCTCCTGTAGTTCGCTCAGTATCTTTATGACCGCGTAATAGTACTAACCTCAGGCTTAGTGTGGTCGATCTCGTGTCGTATCTCCTGTAAGGCCACTTGCTCGCGCTTGTATGGCTCTTGGCTGGGCGGCCAATGTGTCCTGTAGTTCTCTCAGTGTGTTCATGACTACGTGGAATACTAACCTCGGGCTTGGTATGGTCGATCTCGTGGCGTATCTCCTGTAAGGCCACTTGCTGCGCTTGTATGGCTCTTGGCTGGGCCGCGGGCGGTGGTTGGGCGGCCAATGTGTCTTGTAGTTCGCTGAGTGTGTTCATGACCGCGTCGAGTTGTTCCCAGAAGCGGCGAGCCACTTCGAGCGCGCTGTCTAGGGACATGCCGCGATCGTTCGTCGCTTTTTGTACTTCGTCCCATAATCTAGGGAAATAGATGGTTAATTAATAAAAAAAATCTTCATCATTTACTCTTAGACAGGTAAGACAAAATATGCCGTAAAAACAATTAAACAAAGCTTTCATCTAAGTCATGGGTCTCCAAACTATTTAGCATAAGGGCCAGACTAACTAAGCCACCTGTAAGGCCTCTAACTTGGCTTAACGACTGTTATCAGCTGACAACATTCGGGACCGACGGTTTAACGTGCCCTCCGAAGCACGGAAGCGCTCAGTTGTAATAAACGATTATCCACCTGACCGGACCGAGCGTTGCTTAACAAACGTGATCGAGTACGATCAGTCTGTCAAGTTGCACCATGAGCGCTTCTGAAAATGAAAAGCGAGTGTAAACGTACTTGTTGAGTTTGTCTAGCTTGTTGCGAATGTCCCGCACAGCGGGGTCGCTGCGGTCGGCCTTGCTGATCACGTCCGAAGCTGCTCTCTGCACCGCGTTGTAAGCTTCTTGACGCTTTTCTAGGTCTTCGGTCAAAGCGTTGTTCTCTTCTATCTGGTCTCTGTTGGGATAACGATTACATCATACTGGATTCTGAATGGAGAGGAGCCAATAATTTTACGCGACTACGCGTTATATCTCTTTACAATTTTACAAGACATGAGCTTAACAAAATCCTACGAAATAATGTGTGTCAAGAGCTGATGTCTGTAATGGTCTCCCACAACAATAACGGCTTTTGCACTAAACAACTACAACTCGACCAAATTAAAACGGCGTCTGAACTTAGCTGTCATGCGCCTTATTATCTTGGTCCAGTTATACTTAGGAAAAGACTTCGGCGATCGGCGATTCTTAAGTTTAGTGCAAACGGCTGTGTCAGTTTAATTTGACGCATAATTTTGAGGAAGTAGTACTAAAAAGTCCTACTTCCTCAAAATTATGCGTCAAATCCTTCAATCCTACTGGGTCCATAATGTTCTCTTTCTATAAAATTACCACCTATGTATTTACTTTATGGTATGCAAAAAAATATTGAATTGAAAAGATTATAAAAAAAATAATGTTAGAACGACTATTGTTGAGTTTGTTCTGTATTTTATTTTTCCCTCATCAATAATCTCGCACTCTCTAGTGCAGGGATGGCGAACCAATTGCATGAGTGCCATTGATGGCACGTGACACAATGCTTTGGGCACGTCACCGATCACAAAATTCACTACGCGACGTTTTGATGGCACGTCTATCCCTCATTTAAAACATTTAGAAAAATGGCACGTTGATACGTGTATATGTAACATAGTAGCTTAATGGTGTACAATTTTGTAAAGTTTTGATTTGGTTACGATAAGGTTGGCATATCCAAAAGAAAAAAAACCGGCCAAGTGCGAGTCGGACTCGCGCACGAAGGGTTCCGTACCAAAAACAGCAAAAAAACCACGTTTGTTGTATGGGAGCCCCCCTTAAATATTATTTTTTTTCTATTTTTAGTATTTATAGTTATAGCAGCAATAGAAATACATCATCTGTGAAAATTTCAACTGTCTACCTGCAATCGTTATTAATAGCGAGCAAAAAACGGCAAAAAGATCACGTTTGTTGTATGGGAGCCCCCCTTAAATAATATTTTTTTTCTGTTTTTTAGTATTTGTTGTTATAGCGGCAACAGAAATACATCATCTGTGAAAATTTCAACTTTCTAGCTATCACGGTTCATGAGATACAGCCTGGTGACAGACAGACAGACGGACAGCGAAGTCTTAGTAATAGGGTCCCGTTTGTAAGTGAATGTAATGTATGTTATTAATACGTACTGTATCTTGGGCGGGTGCGCGGAGACGGGCTCGGCGCGCGCGATCTGGTCGCGGGCGCCGCCCAGCGCGCGCAGCATGCCCTCCAGCTTGTCCGAGAACTGCGACGACTCTTGCAGCGCCTACCGAACAACCACACGGTTATACACTCTGTTTACCCTTACTTGTCTTATTTGGTAAACAATTTTCACCCAATTCTTTAATGAAAGAATCGATTGTAAAATACCACAAAGGGTTTTCCACGCATAGATTACGGATGAAGTTACTAATTATTAGTGACAATTTGATTTAATTAGACATAGTATTTTTAAACGATTAAATTTTATAAGACGTGTGACAAGAGTCAAAAGCCGTTTATTAAAAAGGATAAATAAAGGTAAACAAACTATACTAATCGTATTGAACGGGTGGTAGGAAAATATAGACGATTGAAAAGTACTTAATAATTAAGTTTATTTGAATAAAGCTATTTTTGACTTTGACTTTAATACGTGAGCTGTTCCGAAAATAATAAGTGAAACGAAAAATAATAGGTATCTGAGAAAAATGTTTACAGCTTTTCGAAATATTTCCTTCCTGCCTAAATGCAATTATACATTTGGATGCACCAGATTTCAAACATTAAAAAATGCATCTTGCGAAAAGTCAAAGTATGTCCTTTAGTCGCCCACTATGTTGCTTTAATTCTTTGACGATCTCATCTTGCATTTTCATGCAATCATTCAGCATATCATCATTCTTTGCATTTTCAAAAAGTTCGTAGCAGTACTAGACAAAAACTGCAATTGAAATACTAAGTCAGTTTTTAAACCTATAGGAACTCTTGTAAATAGAGGAAATCTGATATGAACACCAAGTTATAGACTAAATCCTTCACTACAAAATCAATAAAAAAAGGCACTACATCAGTGACCTACGCTCATCTTTCAGTAACTTATACGACGTTTACCAACAGGTCAACAAATATTCAAGTATTTATTGATAACTAAATATTCCTTACCTGCTCCAACTCCTGCTGCCGCTGCCTAAGCTCTGCCTTGAGCGCGTTGTATCGCTCGCAGTCCGCCTCCACTGTGTCCAGTACTTTAGCGGCGTCGTCTTCGCCACACAAACGCGCGAGAGCTTCACCTGTTTTCATTAGCTTGTCGACTAGAGGCTTGTGGTTGGCGATCGATTGTTGCAGCATCTAAGGTAAAATATGATAAAATGCTGATAAACTTAGAAAAAACAACAGATAATTCAGATGGGAATCCGAATAAGTAGTGAGAGACATTAGGATTTTTTTTCAGATTAAAATTTAGCATAAAAAATAGCAAAGTGAATGCTAAGATCATTTCAAATGAGGTATCAAAGTTATTGCGTACCTCGTCTTGTCAAACGTTATAGCAATGGTGTAGGTGGTAAGTAATTAAATCACTAATCATACGCTTTATTGCCTAGCTTTTTATCAGTTTTTCTAACTAAATTAAATAGGTCGTCTATTTAATTTAGTAAGATTTATTTCTAGCTTTTTCTCTTACTAAATTAAATAGACGTAACAAGAATTAATGTCATGCGTCGAGCAACAATAGAGCCCCAAAGTACGCAGACAGTCATTGGTAAAATTAAGTGGCAACGGCGACTACACACTCAGATCAGTCATCCAGCTCGAAGGACCAATTTATGTAGGATCCTTTATGGAAATAAAAGCAGCGAACAATGCGCGCAATGAGAATGCCGTCCACCGTAAAGACGGCTGTCTTTATGGTGGACTGAGTCATGTGGAAAGTAACAACACCGTACAACACCGTTACGTCCGTCTGCCGTATTGTTTACATAGACAACATTCTACGCCGCTAAATTATGGCCGTAATATGACGCCACCGTCATCCTAGGAAACCCTAGCTTTAGTGGGGGGCCGTCCGCCGTCCGGTCCCACGTTTTGGGCTCGATCACCGACCGCCGCCGAAGAATAACGAGAGCGCCACTGAGATGGGTTGGAAAAAAATTTGCAATCTGTATCAGATGTAATGATAGTAGATAAACTAACCTCGTTTTTGTCCTGCTGTTGGACGATCACCTCAGGGCGAAGTGCGGGCATCGCCAACATCTGGATTTGCCTCTCCATATCGTCCATCCACGATGACAAGCTGTAAACAAATGTTTATTAAATAACAGTAACTATAAACGAATTTACCTTACATTTTCAAAACTTTGAAAGTAAATAAGACATAAAAAAAGCCTTCAAATATTCAAAATTATTTTTTACAAATTATGAATACAAATAACTTTTTATTCCGAACTAAATTTTACCGAAAATGCCCATTATTTTCCTCGATTTGACTGTTGCTTTCATAGAAAATTTTCGTGATGATTAGTCCTATATGATTAGCCTAAGAATTTTAAGTGTGTTATTTTAGCATCACCCATATTTTTGTTATATATTCTCACCCATGGTGCGTATCAGCGAAGTGCTCGGCTAAAGGCAGAGCCTGTTTGTCGCTGGGCACTAAGAGTTCCCACTTCCTCCATCAGCTCTTTGAGCTCTTCGCTTCTGCCATGGTTCACTATTTCACTAACATGTTACATATTATTTATATTTTCTCTTACCCATGGTGCGTATCAGCGAAGTGCTCGGCTAAAGGCAGAGCCTGTTCCAAGGCTGCTAGTCGCTGGGCACTAAGAGTTCCCACCTCCTCCATCAGCTCTTTGAGCTCTTCGCTTCTGTCGCGGATGACAGCAGTCTCTTCAGACGACTGGCACTCACGGAGAACCTGATGGAATAATAAAGAAACTGATAGTAACACGTTTTCATACTACACAAGTAATATTATATACCCAATGTTGAGCTCTCATAAAAGATTCTAATCAACGATAATAAATTCATCAAACAGCGAATGTTAGCAGTAGGTAGTGAACGATTCAAGGGAGCTTATTAAACATATCTTATATTATATGTCTTTTTATATTGTCTCTTTCTTTTGAATCCATCACAAAATCGCGTTAGTAGTGACAGTTTTCGATAACTCTAATGAATTGATATTATTGGAAATTTCGACTTTAATCTTATAGCAATACGAACTTTCTTCGCTTGTGCTAGCAGATCCCTCACACGAGCTCGCTGGGCGGCAACATCGTCGCTCAACGGTCGTTGCTGGTTCAGTTATTGTCTAACTTTAGTGGCGTCGCATCGGTAGCGATGCTTTTTGCGACGATGCTGTAGAAATGTTGACCTTAACTACTAACGAATAAGTACCTTCTTCGCTTGAGCTAGCAGATCCCTCACTCGAGCTCGCTGGGCGGCAACATCATCGCTCAACGGCCGTTGCTGGTTCAGTTGCTGTCTAACTTTAACGTCGCATCGGTAGCGATGCTTTTTGCGACGATGCTGTAGAAATTTTGACCTTAACTACTAACGAATAAGTACCTTCTTCGCTTGAGCTAGCAGATCCCTCACTCGAGCTCGCTGGGCGGCAACATCATCACTCAATGGCCGTTGCTGGTTCAGTTGTAGTCTAACTTTAGCGGCGTCGGCAGAAGGAGGCGCGGCGTTACGTAAAGCCGCTTCAGCGCTACGCAGCCATTCGACAGCCTCTTCCATATCGCCTACCACTTCCAATGAGCGCTGTAAGCGAATGTAGGTGTTAAATAAACGAAGTGGGGAAATATTTGTTAAGAGGGGATAAATATTTCGTAACTACACCTTTTTTATAAACATTCAAAACACAATACGAAGACACGTAAATATAATATACAACACGATACTTATTTTTGAGGGTCAACTTTAAAATCATAAAAACACCTTTTTAACCAAATAAATGAAATGAAACCTGTGACTTGCAAATAAATCTTAAATCTTGAAAAACATATTAGTCAACGTTTGAAACGTAGAGGCATCAAAAGTTCACTTTAAATTCTATCAGCAAATGGAGACAAGTAAATTGTCATTAGAAAGTGGTTTAGTGTCTGTCTAAAAGTCAGTTTACCTGAGAAATTATTAAATTATTAAAAAAAAACTTATACTGGTAACCCTGTTGGTGCTGTCAACATTTTAATTGTAAACAATGAATTTTGAAATACAACATAGAATTTTTACAGCACCAACAGGGTTACCAGTATAAGTTTTTTTTTAATAATTTAATAATTTCTCATGTAAACTGACTTTTTAGACAGACTCTACATAATACCTTTAGCATTAAAAAATCGATTTCATTTGTAGGAAAAAAGTAAGTTTTATACTTTTCGCCAGCTACAGCTAAAACAAAGTCACAACCCGGACACTCCCTACAACCACGCCATTATAAACAGATGTCGTTTTTGTACACGCGCAACTGTGTGTGTAAGTCTATGGACTACCGTGCAATAACGTATGAACGGCGATCATATCATAATTCGAACTTTTTGGTAAATAAAATTACGAGGCATTGCTTCGAATATCAAAATAAGTTGACAGTTCACAAACACGACTTCACGAGCATGATACGAACTCGCGGGGTGGGGCGAGATAATTGATTCTAGGGCGGGGCGGGGAGTGTCCTTTGTGTATAGTACTTATATCTATTCTGTGACCAAGTTACAAAGTTCGAAATCAACCTCTATAAATTAATAAAATCATGAAGTAAATACATTCTTACCTTCTTGCTGAGCAACAATCGCTCAGCCTTGCGCTGTATTTGCTCGGCGATTGCGTCGAAGCGACGGTTGTCGCGCGTCACCAAACCTTCCACGTGCGCCGCGCCTTCTCCAGGCGAAATCTGACGAAAAACGATTATTTACTAATGGTTTTTAGATAAGACAAATACAACTGAATGTCCACATAGAAATACGTGTAACGGTCCTTTATCCTTTACTAAAGGAATATCTATTCGACCATCGACATAGCCTCTTTTCATTAGTAACGTGGTATTGTTGATCGAAGTTGGAACAAAGAAATCAAAAGTTACGCTAATATGGTTTCTGATAAAAAAGTGATTGGAGCGATATTACAAAGTAAATAAATCGAGGAAAAAAATGTCCTTTAACACAAAGTATGTTAAAGGTCACACCAAGTATCACACAGGGTGGTATTATAAGCTCTTAAAACTTGCCAGGTATGAATTGCTATAGCTACATCTCTTTCTCACTGCATAACAAATAAAAGAGACGCAAAATTGGCAAGTGTTAATAGCTTGTAATACGGGGGCTGCTTCCAATATTATTAGGTGTCAAAGAAAAGGTCAAAAATACATATCACTCGCCTCATTGAACTTTCGACCCTATCATCCAGAAATCAAGAGTTACCTGGCAAAGCTGCGGTCCCACAACGTTGAGGGTGTCCAGAACTGGTCTGAACTCTTGCAAGTCAGCTTCCAACCTCAGAATGTCTTCCTCGCGCGGCTCCACTGATTGTAGGCAGTTCTCCGCGCCCGACATCCATTCCGTCAATCTGTCGAGGGAAATTAAGATTTAATACTTGGAACTTAAATGTGAAGTTCGCTTCACACTTGCTACTATTAAATGTGATCTAACTAACTCTGTGACTAAAATATTGAAGGCGGCAAGAGCCAATCAGATTCAACAAGTCCCAGTATCCAACATAATTTTTTGGATGTTTGTTACTTAATCAGGTTAAAACGGCTGAACGGGTTTAGATAAAACTTGGTGCACATAATAGTTTAAACCCTGGATTAACATAAAGGATCATTTTTGTCCTAGTTTTGTTTCCGACGGAAGGTTACGCGGACGAAGTCGTGGGCAAAAGCTAATTTACTACACGAGAATATTATGTGCAGACGAAAGAAAATCCATCGTTATTATTTTTTTTTCTTTTCTTTTATGCACAACGGGATAGTGCTTGGCCTTCATCTCACCTGATGTTAAGTGACGATAAAGCGAAGGTGGTGCGCACTACACCTGGAATCCTCATCACCGAGGAACTGGCTATCTTACATCTAACTGCCGGAACACAGCAATTTTTAGGGTTCCGTAGCCTAAATGGCAAAAAACGGAACCCTTATAGATTCGTCATGTCTGTCTGTCTGTCTGTCCGTATGTCACAGCCACTTTATTCCGAAAGTATTAACACTACACAGTTGAAACTTGGTAAGTAGATGTATTCTGTTAACCGCTTAACGAATTTAATACAAAAATAAGAAAAATAAAAGATTAAGGGGGGGCTCCCCATACATGGAACTGAAACTAAAAAATTTTTTTTTCTTCAAACCAACACGTGTTGGGTGTCTATAGATAGGTCTTTAAAAATGACATTGAGGTTTTTAAGACAACTTTTTCTCAAAGTCAACCGTTTGAAAGATATTCACCGCCAAAGTGGTAAAATGTGTGTCCCCCCCCCTTTAACTTTTGAAATAAAAGAGTGAAAAATCTAAAAAAAATATATGCTGTAGATCTTAATAAACACTTTCAACCAAAATTGATTTGAACGAGATATAGTAATCAGTTTTTGAGATATAGCACATTTTCCAAAACCGCAAATATAACTTTGTCATTCATACCAACACTGTGAAAAACAAAGTTATTTTTGCAAACGAAAAATGATAGGTGGTATTAAATATGGTATGGTATAAGGTAACTACAGAACCCTATGGCGCGTGGCCCGACACGCACTTGGCCGGTTTTTTTAAATTGTTGTTATGACGTCAGACTTAGGTAAGATGGTGTTAGCTAGCCCTAAAATAAGCACCACCACTAACCAAACCGAGTACAATCCTCCTGGGAATCGAAGCCCGAACCCCTGCATCTTACACGGGTGGGCGAACCACTAGACTACAGAGGCGATCTTTTCTATTCTATCTTCTAATTTAATCGTTTCTTTTTAATAAAGGACAACCCATTGTTTCACTTACTTGTTATGGCTGTTATACAGCTGCTGTACAAGCGGCAAGGTCTCCGAAGCGATCCTCAACAGATCAGCGCCCTTAGACGTCAGGTCGTTGTATCGCCGCTGTAGCGCGTCCAGTTTGTCCTTCAGTTGCAGCGCCTCGTCTCCGGATATGTGCTTCATCAGCTCGAGACCCGATTCCACGGTAGAGTCGACCGCTTCTTGCTTGGCGGCGATCTCTTCGGTTTTTTCCTGTTGGTGAATAAAAAAGGTTAGATTCGATTCAGGTAGTGGTTTTCTTTTCTCAATACAATCTTCAGTGATGAGGATTCCAGGTGTAGTGCGCTTTCACCTTCGGCCTTATCGTCACTTAACATCAGATGTGGTAAGAAGGCCAAGCACTATACCGTTGTGGAAAAAAAATACATAGTTGTATTGAGTCGAAGACTGGGGCAAGCCGGGTCGATAGATCAATCCTTAAAAATTACATTAACTTTGTTTATGTTCAAAGTTTACTATGAAAAATGCATCGATGACCAAACAATAATATAATGGTCTCTATTCGATTGGTAAGAATTAACAAAATTGACAGGAGTAAATTTAGTTTTCCATCCATTTCTTTCTGTATCAAAAAGACAAGAACTGAATGCTAAAATTCAGTCCTGGTAATTTAGTTAAGTCTTGCCAACCGAATCGACACCGTTATCAGTTTTGAAATAAGTAGTACATACCTGTTTTTGAGTATATGGTATAAAACAGTTCTTTTTTACGACTTATACTTAGTTCATCTATCTTTCACAAAAAATATATGGAGTAAAAGGTGGGTCTTAAAGTGATAAGCATAAAGTTGACATCTCACCGCTAGTTCATCCATCTGCCGTAGCAACTTCTCCATGTGTAAAGGCAGCAGTTTCCTCTTGGCGAGGTACTGTTCCATAGAGTCCATCCAGGCGGCCAGCTCTTGGTACGTGAGCACTAAGTGTCGAAGACCCTTGCGGGAGTTGTCTAGTAGCTCGCCGATTTCCAAGCTGTGGTCTACTAGGGCTTGGTACCTGTGGATAAGAGGATGAAGGTTCAAATGGTTTGAAGAAGAAAATTATAGAGGGGGGATTGCAAGTTATCTAGTAGCTAGCCGATGTTCAAGCCGTGGTCAACTAGGGCTTGGTCTCTGCGGGAAAATTAGGACACGTTATTGTAGATTGCTCTTTGAAAGTAAAAGGATATAGATAGAGGGTATAGATTTTGAATTTGTGTCGTTATCGACACATATTCTGTTTTTATAAACAGTAATTAATCAACTTCACTATTATGAACACACCAATAATTCTCAAAGGAGGCAGTGTTCTAATTCTACTAGATTTTTGGCTTTAGCATGTTATTTATGGCCAATACATCTATATTTTTTTTATTTAAGTACCTGTCTGTAGCGGCTTGCAGGCGGTCAGCAAGCACGACCGCTTCGTCATCTCCCACGAGCCCCATGAGTGCGGATGCTGTCTCTGTGAGCTGCTTGAATGGTGGCTGCTTCGATAAGATGTCATCATGTAAGTTCTGTAAGCAACACCAAGAGTTAGTAGTTGTTCTATGTTTGTTGTTAGCCGTTATGCACATTATTTTAGTGTGCGTAATACGAGAGCGTGCAGACGCAATTACATAAGTGTCACAAGCATACTTTGCTTTCTTTCATGTCTAGTGAGCGCCTAAGCTTGAAAGTTTAATACTTTGATATTTTGCAACGCCAATAATGTGAAACTATAAAAAACAACGCAGATGTTGCACAGGAACTTATACGCAAAAAATACTCAATTGGTATTTTTATGTCGCCTTAGACGTTAACACTGTAGAGTGTATAACTACATGGTAACAAATATACAACATGTTACAGAAACCCCTAAAGCCGATTATGGTAGATAGGAACCTTCAAACTGATTTTCAAGCTGATTTTTTTTGCGATATCAGAGTTGGTCCCATAGTAAAAGTTGTTCAGTTTGATGGTCCATCCCTATCTACCATATTCACATTTAGGTGTTTTTTTGTAACACATAAATCTGCTAAAGCTTTCCCTATCCTTCCGTTCGGAGATTAGTTAAAAAAGAATGAAGATTTTTACTCCTGTAGTATTCGCGATTAAAATCCAAATATCTTACTTTCACTATTTTCTTGCAAACTAGCAGTACAGTTAAGAAATGGCGTTCGAGAACTGACGTTGGCGGTGCGATGTGGATTTGTAAGCGCTATAAAAAAATCACAATGATATGAAATATGAGATTTGGTTTACCTTGTGTTCCCTGATCTTCTGTTGTATCTTCTCTTCGTCAGTGGGTACCAGTTGTAGCGCCTTGACCCTGCGCTCGGCGGTGCCCAGCCACTCTACCAAGGGTTGCAGCTCTTCTTGGAATTGTTTGGCAACCTTTGGACAAATAAATAAATGTAAACAGCTTTCTTTAAACTTGAGTCATCATTAAACTAGTCTAAGAGGTAGTTTTACCACAGAATAGATAATAGTACTACTAGCGTAGTTTTGGTAGTGGTTTTACTTCAATTTCGATAAAATGTGTCATTTATTTTGATTGCTACCAAGTGATTATTTCCTCTGTGATTACTACTTATAGAGATATAAGACTTGATCCATACTTGATCTATCAATTATTTAAAAAATTAGACAAAATTTTTGTGACTGTATTATTTTCATGTCCTCATCCTATTATAACAATAGCTTAACGCGACTTGAGAACACTATATTAGGCACGGCACCAGAGAAATAAAAAGAAAACAAACGATGAACAAAAATACATATTTCTATAAGTTCTTAAAGCTACAGACCTTCATAGCCTGTTCTAGATCCAACATCCGCTGCTGAGCTCCGTCCGTGAGCGCGTCGAACCTCTGCATGAGCCCCTTGAGTTGCTTCTCGATGGCTTTGCGCTCGGCCGTCTCGCAGCCAGCGGCTACTTCGTTGCCCATAGCGAATAAAGACGACATCGAGTTTTGGCGGTCCATTAGCATCTTCTTGAGGAACTGTGGGAGAAAGAAAGTTATTAATAGTCAGTATAAACTCTTATGCATGTTTTTATGCACGAAATTTATACTCAAAATGTTCGTAGGTACAACGAGAAAGATGCTTATTACTGTTAATTACGGCACTTTCTTTCTTAAATCAAATATTTCACCATAATATACAATTTTAATCATAGTGTAGTAAAGCACCTCGAAAATCAAAGACTGGCGCTCCCTTTTATATCACAAGATCAGTTGGGTGTGTATAGCGATCTGAATCTTCTCCATCCACTCCCTGGATGGCCATCATCAGACCACAGCTAGGTCGAACCTTAGCGGAGAACCAAGGCTTCAAAGTTACCACGTTTGTATGAATATCGGCAGGTGTCCTTAATTATCTGGCCCCCAATGTATTATACTTACATTTACAAAGTTAAGGCCTACGCAAATGACGGACTACAAATTCAGTCCGTGGCATGATCTAAAACTTAGAAATAGGATTTGCGGACACTTTCGACCTCACTGTCTTAGTAATGATCATATACTAGCTCTATTTAAAAAAAGTGTGCTTCTAAATGTGCCAAAATTTCCCTTACCTTCTGTTCCTGGAGTTGCGCCTTCACAACCTTATAGTCGGCGGAGGGTGGTTTCTGGTTCCGGACCATGTCCTCAGTGTCGGCCAACCACTTCTCCAAGCCGGCCAGCGCCTCGGCGAACTTGCCGGATTGCAGTAGACCTACGTCTAGGCGGCGCTCGCGCTCGTTCGTCTACAAATGGTTGTTAGTTATGGTTTCATTTGTAACTTTACATTAGCTATCGTAGTTAAAGTTACGCATTGGTCACATAAAGGGCATAAGTGGAAACGGGAATAACCCAGTGCTTAGAGAGAGATGTGCGATGTGAATTTTAAAGAAAGGTCGAAGGAATAACAACAGTTTATTTCATCATTAAAATGGAAAGATTTTAAAAGGCTTTAAATTTGGTTCGAAACATAAGAGATAAATCATCAGAAGCAAGAATGGCATTCTGGTCCAGAGGTTAAAGTACTATGTAACAGTTGTAAGCCTTTAAAATACCTTCTCCTTAAGTGCATTCCACCTATCGTTCATCTTCTCCAAGTCTTTCTCCAGCTGTTGCGTAGAGACTCCTTGCAGCGCCGATCGTACGAGCCCCTGTCCTATCTTGTTACAATGAGCCACGTTCTGGCCCAAAGGCTCTAACGTCTTCCGCCTTAGTTCGCTGAAGTCCTTCTGTTGAGCACGAATTTGTTCCACTTCGGAAGATACAGGTTTCAGGCTGCGCACTTGTTCGGAAGCCTAGAGAGCAAAAATTGATATTGATATGGTTACTTTTATACAGTTTATTAAGTGAGGTAAAGCGCAATAAGATTGAACACATGATTACTATTTTCAAATCAAAACAATTTTGTAATTTATTTCGTTGTGAGTCAGAAATTTCAAATCGGGTATGTTAGTTAATAGATTGGTTAGTATATAAACTTCCATGACTCAAATATAAAAAAATATGAAGGTATCACATCAACCTTTATTGGGACCTACTTTACTTCAGACATTTCTAAACAACACTCGAAGATTTTTAGAACCTATTGTCGCAAGTCAATATAACAAGTCAGATACATTATAAAGCTATACCTCCTGCACGTCATCCATGACCGAGTCGTAAGCCTTGTAGAACGCTTCCAGTTTGCTCAGCGTGTCGTCCAGATCTTGTTCCTTGGATCGCGCCCTCTCGTCGAGTTTGGCCAGCTGTTTGCGGAGCCCTTCCACCTGTTAACAATCACCGTGATAATGACAATGTACCGTAACACGATAGATTTAGGGTACATATTTCGAGTAAGCGAAGGTGTTAGCTGAATACATAATGAAATAAGTATCTAAAATTATCAAACATAAGAGTATTTTTAAAATATGTTTTTTCTTTGTTAATTCACTAAAATGTGACTTCTGTCTTCTTATTAAAGATTTTACTTTTACAAACAAGACAGTTTATCCGAATTCAGATTAATATGGAACTTGGGCTGGTAACTGTCTAGTTTTACGAATTTGACTACCCTCATGTTTGTTACCAGAAAGACCCAAATTAATTTGCTAGTGTAATTAAACAATAGGCTATCCGAATCTGTTACTCCATCCAGCTTTCTGAACTCTAGTGAACATACTAAAGAAATCGTCCATTGTATGCTGAAGTGACGACAAAATAACATAATAACTATCGTATCTTCCGTGGAGCTCGATGGCGCAGTGGTTTAGTGCCTGGCACTGCGATTGCGGAGGTTAAGCAACTTTCGTAAGGATCGGTCATGGGATGGGTGACCAAAACCACCTCCGTGCTTCGGAAGGCACGATAAGCCGTTGTTTCCGGCTGCATTTGCAGTCATTAACACCCACCAATCCGTATCGGACCTGCGTGATAAGTTAGCCCATCCTCCTTATCCACCCATAAAGTTTTGTGTCCCAGCAGTGGCGACATTAAAAATGGCTGATGTCGCATCTTCCTTACCTGATCCCTCGTCTTAGTAGAGTCGATGGTATATCCGCTATCGACCAAACTCTCAGCCGCCCTCTCCGTGTCAGCTACAAGATCGTCGGCCTTCTCCAACCGCTTGTAGAAGCGACCGATGTCGTCCAGCTGGGTCTTAACGGTCTTGATGTCTCTGCCGGGCGGTTTCATGGTGTCTAGCTCCTTCTCTAGGTCTGATAGGTCGTGGGATAGGCTCTTCACTTTCTCCTGTGAAAAATATGGAAGTATTTGAAGTTTTGATGACCGCTTCACAGTTTTATTCAACATATAAATTACTAGAATTACTTTTCTTTTATATCAAATTTTAAGTAATGAGATCAGAATTGGCAATGATAACGTTTTAATACCCCTGTTATTGTAAGCTATTATTTTCCCCAGGTTCAAGAAGTGTTTAGCCGACAAGGAACTTGTCGGATTTGCTACAACAAAGTACTTGTTGTATGGTCTGTGCTACAACAGCAACGATACAAAAACTAACTAACGTAACTTTGATTCAGCTACTTGGAATGAGAAAATCCATAGGATTTAGGCCCGTATTTACAAACCACTCTCAACGTGGAAAATTATCTTGAGATCATACTTGAGATGCTCTTTTTATAGGAACAGCATCTCAGGTATGATTTCAAGATATAGCTCTCAACGTTGCGAGCGATTTATAAATACGGACCTTAATGTTTTTGTTTATACAGCGTGAAATTTTAATCACCTGGTTCCCGCAGTGGAGTGGCTCCACTCCAAGCAACTTTTACTATGGGGCCAACTCTGATATCACGAAAAAAAAAAACCAGCTGTTCCATACAAAAGCGCAATACCTACTCGACCTTAATGTATGGAACAGATGATTTTTTTTTCAATATGAGGGTTGGCCCCATAGTAAAAGTTGCTTGTAATCATGAGTGGAACCAACCCACTGCGGAAACCAAATGATTAAAATTTAACTGTGTATACGACGACGACTTCGTAGGCTATACTTTGTACGTGAACAGTAAATGTAGGTAAGTACCTGGAATTGTGCGACAGCGGCTGTAGCACCTGCAAGTCTGGCCCTCGCGTCGTCTGCCCTCAGTTCCAAGTCCTTCAGTCTGTCGGCCAGACCACTTGTCTGTGCGTACAGAACTTCTCTAGCGCGGTTACCATCTTCTTTCCCAGCGCATTCTTGAGCGAGACGGATGATGTCGTCCGCTGCTGTTTCTACGCTCTGCAATAAAAATAAAATATGAGATATGAGCTAAAATGGAAAATATGAGCAAAATGCTCGTAGTAACTAGTTTATATAGAATGGCTGCCTCAGCGACGCGGCCAGAGCGTCTTCCAATTCTTATAGTAATTTACGCAATCTAATGTCACCTTTATAATTTACGCAATTAGGTGTAACCTGCAGTGACACCCTGAGCACGTGTATATTATCGATCAGCCTGGATTCAGCTCAGCAGCAGCAGCAAGCGGCGCGGCGAGACTGCGAGAGCATTTTGCAATCCAGTTTCATCTTTATATCTACCGCAATAAGGTCCAACCTGCAGTGGCACTCTCAGCGCGTGTATATTGTTGGTCAGCCTGGCTACTGCCTCAGCGGCGGCGGACGGCGCAGGGAGAACGTCTTGCAAACCTTCGTGTAATGTATGCCATCTAATATCACCTCTATATCTTATGCAATAAGGTCTAACCTGTAATGGCACTCTTAGCGCGTGTATTTTGTCGGTCAGCCTGGCTTCAGCTTCAGCAGCTGCAGCGGACGGCGCAGGGCGAACGTCTAGCATTCTTACGTGTAATGTATGCAATTGAATATCACCTCAATATCTAACGCAATTAGATCTAACCTGCAGTGGCACTCTCAGTGCATGTATATTGTCGGTCAGCCTGGCCACAGCCTCAGCGGCGGCGGCGGGCGGCGCGGCGAGAGCGTCTTGTAATCGTTCTTCGCAACGTTGTAGAGGCGTTTCAACCGCTCGCACTTTTTCGCCGAAATCGCCGAGTTTGCGAGCTGTGGTCTCTAAGTATTCCACTTGTTGGAGAACCTCTATATAAATAAACAAGCAAACATTAAGAAATTACTAGGTGTAAGTATTTTGTTAGAAAATAAGCAATTGATTACAAATCTCGATTTTTTTTTGAAATTTTCGATTGGAGCTTTTGTTACAAATGTTACAGTACAACAATGTTGAAATGTGCAGTCAGCAGCACATGAGGTTATACAAAACTGTCAAAAATCTGTAATTTATTTTGAACCTTAAGGGGCGGTAATAGGAAAACATGGTTTGCGCGGGCCATAATTTTATATAGAAAACGTAAACTTGTAGCCACCAAAAAAATCATACGACAAGCTAACGAGTTTATCTAGTTGCTACAAACATTAAATTGCGTATAAACTTCACAGTTGATTGTAAAAAAAATCAGAATATCATCAAAAGCGCTTGTCGCGGGCCATATTTTCGGCGTAAATAATAACGTAAACGTATTGAATTCTACATCAAAATACACTTTAAAGTACTGAGCAGTTGCCCCAATAACTTTTTTTCAAGAAAGATAATTGTGCTAAAGATAAAAAATAAAAAAACAACGAAAATCATCGAAAAAGTGCAGAAGTGAGGTTATTTTCCATACTCTTTACACGTAAAGAAAAAGACAGAGACAAATGATTTCGCATATCGGAGCCTTAATAGCTTTGCATTTAAGTATAAAATTTATTGAATATCATTACGCTGTCGTGGAAGCCCAGCGTGCCGCTGACCGTACCACGACATTGATAATGAAATAGTACTAATCAATCTTCTTTTAGGGGATTAGGAGATGAGAAAATATAAACACAAAAAATATGTACCACGATTTAGGTAAATCAGTATTGATATTTCAAAGCATCATTAAATATAAAAAGCTTTGGACTAACCGTTGTTAAGTCTGTCCCAGCGATCCCTCATCGAGTCGAGTTGTTTCCTGACAATGTCTTGGTCGACGTCGCACGCTGATATAAACGTCTCGCCGAGGGTCTTGTTGTTTTCGTATTCGCCGGACCTATTACAAAGTTTTTTTTTTGTAATTTTCTATACGTAACAATGGTATATATCGCGTTTCGTAAAAAGAGCTCTAAACAACAAGCAAATGATGGAAGAAGGATCCTATTTTCCAAAGACATAAGATACATTTTCACTCACCTTTGAGGCACTTATCAGCGCTATTTTTACATGACGCCTACTTTAGGTAGTAATTTACATTATTAAAAAAATCAAGCTACGTACAGGTCACAGAATAAATAATAGTACAAGTACAGAAGGATCACTACCGAACAGTTTGCTCGGCCGCTATATGAACGATTGTCCCAAACGATAGCGTCAATTTTGACGCGCTATTTTAGCAGAAGACAGTCAAAAAAGTAGGTAGACGATTATTTACGCCTAAAGCCCGGTCGCAAAGCAGAAAAAAAATTGTACAATGACCCAGCAATATTTGTCTCTCTTACACCCTCCCCCCTCGCTAACATATTGTTTTCGCATTCACATAGATGCTATGACCTTAGATTGTGCGAGCGCAACGGCAATATCTTAGAGCGCAAGGTACAGAGACTATTAGATGGGTCATGGTACAAAATTATTTCTGCTTCGCGACCAGACTTTATCCATAATATTTTTTGGGTCAGGTTACAGAAGGTTAATTTTGTAATTTGTACTATTATTTATTCTGTGTTACTGCTTTGTTCAACGACATATCTACGACAGGAACAACCCCTAATGCCGAATATGATAGATAAGGACCATCAAACTGAACAACTTTTACTATGGGAACAAATCTGAAATCGCAGAAAAAAACTATTTCAGTGTTGGTCCCATAGTAAAAGTTGTTCTGTTTGTGGTCCTTATCCTTACTAATATTATAAATGCGAAAGTCCGTTTGTTTGTTTGTTTGTTACGCCTTCACGTCTTAACTACTGAACCGATCATCATGAAATTTTACATACACGTTGTCAGGGGTACAGAGAAGGACATAGGGTACCTTTCATCCCGAAAAAAAGTATTGTTCCCGAGGGATAGCAAAAAATACTATCCACGCGGACGAAGTCGCGGACGGCCGCTATTCTACTATATTCGGCATTAGAGGTTGTTTTGTAACGCGTTGTATATTCTAAAGTCAATTTTGTCAGCAATCTTGTTACCTCTTCCAGATGTCGTTGCGCAGCTGCTGTAGTTGTCGCAGCAGTATTTCGACGTCGCGCTTAGTGAACGCAGCGGAAGGCAGTTGCGCTACGCGCTCTTCGGCAGAACTGATCCAAGGCAGGAAAGATTCCTGCGCCTTGCTGTATTTGCGGCAGTGCTCCTGTTCAACAAAGGCATTCATTTAATGTAATTTGTCTTTTCGCTATCGAAGTCATTGGCAATCTTTGAAACTAAGGCTGGTATTATAGAATCAAACTCAAACTCAAATCTCTGCTTGAGTACAGTTAGAAAGGGATGGCGCTATCTGCGATGAATAGCACCATCCCCTTCTAACTGTACTCAAGCAGCAAACAGTGCTTGAGTCTCGTTCTGTAATACGAGCCTAAGAATCTAACCGTGATATCCTTTTGAGCCCTCTCTATCAGAATGACCTTTTCGCTGAAAGACCATTTACGTTGGATGACATGAAAGCAAGATACCTACATAGCCAAAAGACAATTCAGCATAACTGTCAATATCGTGGTTAGAAAGTAGACCCTATTAAGCATTTGCCCCCACGCATTTACACAGGTAAATTTTCCGGGCGACTTGCTAAGCGACTTTAGGCGAATAGGGCTTTTTATCGACAATCGGTTGTAAAATCGAATCACAAACCTAATTTCAACGACCGACGCGGCGATTTGATTTTACAAGCGATAGTCGATTAAAAGTCCTAGTCGACTAAAGACGCCTAGCAAGTTGCCCGGAAAATCGACCCGTATAAATGTCGGATGCCTCCAGTCGATTTCCGGGCAATAGTTATCAACATCGCTGTCAGATTCTTAGTTTAAAAGATTGCCAATGACTTCGATTTCACCCTGTATAGAGCTAAGGATAGACAAATGTTTTAATTCTTAGAAGATGCAAAATAAAGCTTATGTTAAGAAGCCTTTGGAAAGTATAGAATAGAACATCTTTTTTATGAGAGAGTTACTTCAATTCCCTTAAACCCTTTATCGACTTTTTTGTAACTTAACTTATTCAAATCACTTTTTTTTTTTATTATTGTGTAATTTTATTTGTACTTTAGTTCTGTGTGTGTATTACTTAAATGTAAGATAACTCACCATAGCGGTTTGCAGACGGGTGTGGCGGTCGACGATCTCGCGTTTGAGTTTGTCCCATTGAGTTTGTATTCTGTCGAGGTCCTTGCGGAGGCCTTGGTATGAAGGCTTCTTCTCCATTTCACGACCTTGGAAAAGAAATATATTTTTAGAAAAAGATCTTCAAATACCTTTCTTTTACTTTTGACCAGAGACCTTGGTTGTAAAAAATGGCGTAAGAAGAGCATCTAACCAAAGTGTTATTAAAGTCGGTCGATTGGTTTATGGAAACCGGACAAATATACAAAAAACTTTTTCTTTTTTAAATAAAGAAAGTTAACTTTTTATCCGATAAAAGTATATTTTTAATGCTTGTCTTAAGAACATCTCAGTGGTAATCAAAATACACGTAGGTAACTAAATAATCCGCATCACATCCATCACATCGCACTGCCAAGCTTGGAACCATAACTTTTTGTGTACCCAAGTCAAACACTTTAAATACATTCCTTCTATTCCATACACGTGAGACACCTAAGCAAAAGAATCTATAAATAAAATAAAGAGGTTTGATTCACCTTTGTCAAGTAGCATAATCAGCTCATGTTCCCTCTGAGTAAGCTCCCTGTACAGCGGTTCATGTTTTTCCAGCTGTTCTCTCAGTCTGTTAGTGTCAGCGGACACCTGCAGTCTCCCCGGCAACGCGGCCAGTTCCGACTGCAGCCAGCCGAGGGTCTTGGCCACGTTCTCTTCCAAGTTGCGACCGTCCCTGGGTAGGAGGTGGGTGAGAAAGGTCTTTAGGCATTTCATTGTGAGATTTGTCCAAACTATTCTAGATTTAAAGATTTAACTAAAACTGTTTGATTAAGAACATGTTTTTTTTTTCAAATTATTTGGATTATGGTGAGATTTTTCCGAACTATTCCAGAGTTAAAAGAATTGACTAAAACTTTGTTTGATTAAGAGCATTTTTTTTTTTCAAATTATTTGGATTATGGTGTGATTATGTTAGACCTATTCCAGATTTAAAGATTTAAGTAAAACTTAGAGCATTTTTTTTCAAATGATTTGGTTTCAAATTGTTCAAATTAATCTGTAAGTAATTGAGTTTTTAAGTATAAATCATTTTTTATAATTATTTTCAAAATATTTTTATGACCAACAAACAAACAACTTCGATTACACCACGTCTGTGACTAAGCTAAAAACTTCTGAGTAATTTTATCAAACTACAATCGATATCACTTAGATAAGTTCAATGAAACTGACAGATGAATCCGATAACACTTCCATAATAAAATCACGTTTACTCACTTCAAGGCAGCCTCTATTTCCGCCTTTTTAAGGTCGAGTTTCCTCTGCAAGTTGTCATATTGTCTAGCGACGGCAGCTAGCTTGCTCTGTATGTCCTGCCTCGAGGATGGGTCGGACAAAACCGTGGCTAAGGCCGCGCCGGCCGCTTCTAAGTCGGCTAATAGTGGCCTTTGGCCTTCTAACTGGCGTTCCAAGTTCTGTGAAGTGAAGTGAAGTTGAGTATACACTTGTAGGATAAAGTATAGATTTAGTTTGCCTTTCTGGTAGAAAGGCAAACTAAAGAAATTCTACAATTTAGTAAGTGATGTTTATAATTAATTAAGCCATCGGCTTATCTTACTTAACTTTCAAAATGTTATGTAATCAATACGTATAAGTTTAAGAAGGACTTATGATCAAACGAATTTAAGTCAATCAAGGTCATCTTATTTTCAGAATAAATGGCAGATTTGTCTTACACACTATGAAACTGATAGCTTCTTTAAAATTGAGGGAAACGCCAACTCAGCCAGATTGGTTGTACAGTCAATGGCACATCAGACTATACATGTTGCCCTTGAGACCGTCTTTATATCGTACTGAATAAGAGCTGTTTTCGTACTTTAAGTTTTTAACTTATCTTGCATACTTCCAAAAACTACCAGCCTCAACACAAAAGAATTTAAAACACTGTTTTAATTTAGACACTGTTTAAATGTGTTGCTGTCTCTTTCGAAAGAGTCACAGCATCACATTTAAACAGTGTTTAATTAAACACATGTTGAATAGTGTTTTAAAATCTTTTGTGGTAAGGCCGTACCATGGGCAACAGCGTCGCTTGACCACTCCGAAGGTTAAAATCGCTTGCACGCCGCGCCGTCACAAAATAAGTTTAGTGCGTGCAGGAGCGATACGCGCACACGAATTTTGTTGCTAACTGGTTAAGCGACGCTGTTGCCCATAGTATATGTCGTATCGCATTGATATGTTTAATTCCCTTACCTCAATGTTGCGCAGGCGGTCAGCCGGCTCATGCTCGGGCAGGCGATCCAGTTGATCTCCTATGGTGTGTAAAGCATCGCGCAGGCGCGCTAGACCGGCGTCGAATTCGCGCGAAGTGTCCGCTGCTGCGCCCAAGCTTTCGCCGCGCGCTTCCAACCTATGCAACGATGAAAAAAACGTTGAAAAGAGACCACAGTAAACACAGTCAAGTGATTCAGAAATGATAGATTTTTTTCCGATTTTCATTTTGATGGCAAACACAAAAACCAATTGCTCAGAAAAAATCAAACCTTCAGTGGTCGAATAGCTTTTACACGTTGAATAATGATCGATGCAAAATGACCACACTAATATACCACGGCAGTTGTACTTACTTAGCCAGCAGGTCATTCCAGGTGTCTTTCACGTGCTGCACTTTACGGCGGAGATTATCTGCGTCCTTAGACTTTGGCTCCAGCCGTTGTAGTACTGCTGCAGCTATTTCGTCTAAGTGGGCCAGCTGTGGTTGTTGCACGCGGAACTCTTCGCGGAGGACTTGCACCTAATAGAAGGTATTAAGATATTAATTATGGTTGAGTTGTCAGGAGTTCGATAAATACTTAGTGTTAGAAATGAACGCTGTACGATTCACAATTATTGAGATCTGTTCCCACATGTCCGGCAGGCTTATTAGCGTTCTTCGAATGACAGTCGCAATCGCTTAATTGTACAATTATTGCTAACAAATCGCAAATTCGTATTACGGAACGCAAAGTTAGCGACCACTCCACAGTAGCGCTACATGCGAGCGATGGACGAACTAAAAATGCATGACCTCGCCTAGAACACAGCAACCGATTGTTTGTTTTGGTATTACGAAACGTTTTTCGACAGTGACGCGAGAGCAATGGCGATTGAGATTTAACAACTAGTGATATTGTGATTGTTAGCAGTTGCTTAGTCTTTATTTAATAAGTTTCGGCCTTTTTACTATGTTCAACCAGTGGTTTGTGTTTAAATAGTGTTAATAATAAATTGTGTGTGTTTTAATTACGTGAAGTAATAATTCACTATGGCAAAAGCTTTGATGCTAATGGACTATTTACATCAAGAAACCAGTGAAAGAAGGGCTAACGCTGTCCGACTGCGGAAAAGAGTTCGTACAACTGCTGTAAACTCTCTTCTACAGATTTCAGATGTCGAGTTCAGAGCTCACTACAGATTATACAAATATATTTTTAAAAGGTTATGTTCTGAACTATTTTTTTTGTTGCCTAGACGGCGAAGGAGGAATAAAATCTCTGTGGAGTTTAAGGTAAACATAGAAAGAAAGATTAATTAATAATACAATTTAAATACCTACCTTTAAACTTACATAAGTATTTTTTTGCAGGTTTTAACTGCCCTCTCTTTTTATGCTACTGGGTCTTATCAAAAGCCTGTGTGAGCATTAAGTTATTTACATGGAATTAGTCAGCCTTGCTAGTGTATTATAATATAATAAGAGAGATGACAGATACATTAGAATATTAATATTCCATAATTTTCCTACAAAATGTATCAGAAAGAATGGGAATAATCAATAAGTAAGTATAAATAGAACAATGTAATTAATTTTATGAACATTTGTAAACAATATTTATGTAAATTAGGTATTGTTTTGTCTCATTTCAGATTTTCAAATCTTCTCATCTTCTAATTTTCTCAGTCGGAGCTAAATGCTGCTCGAAGTCAAAGGGCATGGAGAAATAGGTAAAAAATAAAAGGGAGAAAAAACTAGCCCTTGCCAAATTTATTGCTGCTTCTACTTGGTACAAGGTCTCCCATCGTAGGATTTACGAAGCAATGGCATAGCTGCACAGACAATAAATTATTGTAAACATTCATACTGAATTAAATTAGTTTTATTTTACGAAAAATACTTATTATTTCTTTTTTCACATGTTTCCAAACTAAACATAAAATGTATCACTCGAATTCGTAGAATCTTCAAAGCCCATTAAAAAAATATACAGTGTGTTTTTTTGAACAGTGATCAAATTTTGTGGTGTGGCTTAGACCATCAAACTTTGTCTATGGGAGCGACTTAATCAGAGCAAAAAAAATCAGCTGTTCCATACGTTTTGGTCGAGTAGATATTAATATTTTCTATGGAACAGCTGAATATTTTTTTTGATCTGATTAAGTTGTTCCCATAGACAAAGTTGTTCAGTTTGATGGTCTAAGCCATACAACAAAATTTGATCACTGTTCAAAAAAACACACTGTATATTCCTTTAACTTAACAATATGTGTAGTTAACAAAATAGGTAGGTACCTACCTACCTTTTTTGTTAACTACACATTTCAATAAGTTGCGCTCTATCAGCTTTCGACGAAACAAAAACTGCACAAGAATTCCTTTGTACCACTTGAAACCACTTCTATCACCCTAAACGACTTTACAAATTAAGTTTCATTCTAAACATCTTACGTTCTCATTAGAAACATTTTTTATTTATATAAAAGATATCTTTGTTTTGAATAAAGTTTGATTTGGAATTAGTTGTAATAAGTTTTTCGACAATCGCAACTACGCAATCATAAAGTTGTCATTGGTTGCCGTTCAATTGCGAGTGACGCTAGTTTCCATACATAATAATCGCAAATGCACTCGGCGAGCAATGAGTTCGCGATTTGTTTCCGTAATACCAAAAAAGCAACCGCTACTAGTCTCAGTCGCGTTGCTATTGTACAATTAGCAACCGGTTGCTATATTTCGCTAATAAGCCTGCGGGCTGTGGCCGGGCTGGGACGCGACAGGGGCCCAAGTTACGTTGGTCGTGCTAAGATTCTGTATGTTAAATAAATATACGTTGAGCTCCGGTCCGGCCACGGTCCGGAAATGTGGGGATATACCTTTAATCTGGGGTCCAAGTCTGCTATTATTAACATCATAATCGTGTTTCAATTGAGTTTGAATTGTAATGCTTTTGACACAGTTCTTGTTTCTTGAACCCAAACCGAAACACGATTGAAACACGATCATGACGTTATCAATAGCAGACTTGAGACTGGACTGGAGAGACGTCTTCGACTATACGTGTCATAACAGAAACAAATCCCTTGTAATCCATTGAAAACACAAAACTCGTATAAGTCTAAATACGACACGATTTCAAACTGTATTGATTTCTTTTCACAAGATTTCTTGTGTATTATAATGACTTTGTGCGAAGATAGCTGCTTGTATAGCGCAATAATATTCCACCTAGTAAAAAGTTAAGTTATAATCCCAAAACACACGCTGGACACGTTCATACCTGTTGCACTTGAGTCTGAACCATTCTGGAGTCGGAGGATATGGGTCCCAGTGCTGCCATCATGCGGTCCTTGGCGCCCAGCCACTGAGTTAAGTTGCTGTGGGTGTCGTGGAAGTCCTTCATCTCTTCCATCAGGCGAATCCTGAGGGACATACCGGTGTATTAGTTGAAATTCTTTTAAGAACTTCTTGAAAGAGCACTTGCGATATAAAGGGTGGTTGTTATAGTGTATGTTGTGATCACTGATTCCATGTCCTACCCTTTAGTTTATATTCTACAGTCTCTCAAGATCTCTAAAGTATAGAGATCTGCACCTGCATATCTCAGATAGAAAGAGCACTTAAAATAAAACTCGTACTAACCTTATTAGTACGAGTTTTATTTTAACTGCTCTTGCTATCGAATAACTGCTCATAGTCAACGCGAGTAAAAAGAGAAAACTATAAAATTGTTTTCGATTACGCCAGAAGTTTGCGTAAACGCGTTGCGTTTGCATAAACAGGAACTCGAGTCTACTAAAAAGTGATCTACCTATTATTGTTAATTTTTGCAAATCTTGCAAAGCAAGTGAATCGACGAAATATATAGTAGGTATTAATCTTTCCTATCACCCTTTTTTCAATTTTCGAAACCATAAAACCAATGGAATATGACTCACTTATCCTTCAAGGCGTCGTGCAGCGCCTTCCAGCGGGAGGCGACGTCTTCCATTTCAGCGTTGAGCCTGTCAGCGCCTTGCACGCCTTGCTTGCGTTTGAGGAGCTCGCGGACCTAAGAAAATAAATATTTCAATTGAATGTCGAGGTGATTCCTCACATTGAAATAACACTAGCTTGCAGCGTAAGAGTGAGATATACTAGACGAAATTCGACGATGCCACTAGTGCAGAGGTTTTAAGGTCGATCGCCAAAGATAACAGATTTGACAATTTAAACCCAATGTAGTTTTACTTATGTTTTTTTTTATTGATAAATGTTTGGTGGGTTAAACTGTCAAAATGTCGATCTCTTAGTCAAAAATTTTGCTAAGTCGATCTCCTTAAGAAAAAGTATGGGCACTCCTGCACTAATGACTTCGTAGATCAGCGGTCAAGAGCATTGGACCGGACATCATATAAAATGTATACTGTGGTGATCGATGACTTAGCGATTGGTCTGCTGGAATGCACTCATTGTTTAAATGTGATGCTGTCGTCTCTTTCAAACAATATTGTCAAAGAAGTGACAATGCAGAAGAAGTGACAATATAGAATCGGTGTTTAAAAATCTTTTGTAATAACACCGAATATGTTTTATCGTGATTGTTTTCAGCTTACCTGTGTCTTGGTGGAGTCAAGGATGCTCTGTTTCTCATACATCTCTTCTAGGACAGCGCGAGCCTGCTTGGTTGTCTTGTCGGCTTCTTCCTTCGTGTTAGGTATGGAGTCCTTGGGCAGTTGGCGTTGCACCTGTTGAAAATATACATGATCAACAAATATCGATCAATGAATAAAAATTGAATTTAATAATTACAAGAAAAAAAATATTATTTTCACTGGCGTTGTCTCTTTTTTTATTAAATCTACCTATATATGAGGAATGGTGTTTTTATCTTTTTTATAACTACTATTATAAATGTGAAAGTGTGTGGGTTTGGATGTTTGTTCCTCAATTTTTTTGGTTGAAATTTGGCATACACATAGTAGATAGCCTAGATTAAAACATAGAAAACTTTTTATCCCGATATTCCCACGGGAACGGGAACCATGCAAGTGAAACCGCGGGCGGTCGCTAGTAATATTATAAATGCGAAAGTCCGTTTGTTTGTTTGTTACGCCTTCACGTCTTAACTACTGAACCGATCATCATGAAATTTTGCATACACGTTCTTAGGGGTACAGAGAAGGACATAGGATACCTTTCATCCCGAAATAATGTATTGTTCCCGAGGGATAGCAAAAAATCTTTCCACGCAGACGAAGTCCGCGAAGTCGCGGGCGGCCGCTAGTATCTTAATAAATATAGATTGTAGAAAAAAAATCACTGATAAGTATTTCTTTTACGATGGAATAATTTAATTTATGGATCAAACTTAAAAAAAATGCCAAGTACCCAATTGCCTCATGTCATTACCTTGTCCAGGAAGGTGGCGAGCGCGCGGCAGCTGTCCAGGTGCCTGCGCAGCTCCGTGCGCAGCGCGTCCAGCTCCGCCTGCCGGTCGGCCAGGCGGCTGCCCACCAGGCTGTAGCGGTTGTTGATCTCCGCCAGCTGCTGCTGGACGCCTGACAGCTCTGGGTCACGACACACACACATTAACACCTAGCTATTTATTTGAAATGCGTCTCCTAACATCAAGTTAAGAACGTAACCGTATAATGTAAAGAAAAAAACTTTCGAAGAGCTCAAACACACAGGGTGCGTTCCGGTCATAGGATCCGATACGTAGATCGCTGTTATCTATGCGAGGTATGGAGTTCTCTTCTTCTTTTTCTTATTTTTGTTTTGGCAATCTACTTTCCTCTTGGAAGTAATTTTTGCTAGTGTCAAGTGTTGAATAGTTCAGTGGTAGATTGTTTCAGTTTACATTAGAATGTAGGTGCATCGCATTCCAATGCTGCTTGGAGCATTTGGCACCAAGTATATCAAGACAGTTTACTCGGTAAGTTCTGCCGAAGTAGCCACCACTACACTAAAAGTCTCGGCTTCACACAACCAAGATCGCGCCTATTTCAATTATCCCACATATTGTTCAGTTGCGTAGACACTTGTACCACAAAACTGCACCAATTTTAAGACACAATATCCACTATGAATCAATTTGCGAATAATTAAAATAGTCACCAAACCGAACCCGACAAAATGGCGCCAAAAACTCCAAACAAATCTGGAGTTCTCTTATCCCTTCCAGACTGGTTGCGTTCCGATCACATATATCGCATAGATTTTTACAAACTTTATGAAACGCGAATTGAAAGAATTCAGAAACGGTTTCTGCGGTATTTACAGTTTAAAACGAATACCTATACATGTGATTACGATCAGCGATGCCGTAAAATTCATTTTTTACCACTTGTAGAAAGAAAACGCATTGCAGATCTGTCGTACCTTATCAGCATAGCGGGTGGCGCTGTCGATTGTCCTGAGCTTTTGAGTGGCATTGGTTTACGAGCTTCGGTAGCTTCCTTCCGTAACCCTAACGCACTTCACGTTCCCTGGTGCAAAACGAAGTACCGGCGAAATTCTTTCTTTATCAGAACAAGCAGAACAATTTGAAATAGACCTTTTCAACACTTTCTCAAGTAAGCTTAAGCGAATGTTAAGTGATAGTTATTTTTCTAACAAATAATTTGTTAAACTTTAGTAGGTACTTGTTTATATGTAGCTTTAATTACTGTACTGGATGTAATACTTACCTAAAATTCTTAACATAACGTAGGCTAACATTTTTTTAATTATTAATAATATTTGGCTATATGTGGAAGCTTGTAATTGGCCTTCGATATTTATTTAAGTTAACCACTTTCTTTTTCAACCTAGCTGTTAGCTTCCCGAAGATTGTTAAAATAAAATAAAATAAAATTGATCGCAGCGATCTGAAAATTAGATCGCATGTCCGGAGCACATCTTGTGTGTTTGAACTCTAAACGAGATTTAGTCAAAAAAGTCAAAAGTAAGTGTATCAAGATCGTTGTGATACACTACTATTTTCAACTATTCAGTGATAACATTATCTTCATAATTACCCACTTATTAAAATATATAGAAAAAAAATCGAGCTATAAAAATATCGGACTTACTGATTTAAAGTTTTATAAATATAAAAACTTATTCGTTATTACGAATACAATAACTTACAAAACACACTATTCACACATACCTTCAAGATGGAATCCTTCCTGACTGGATCGCCTTGACGAGAATCCGCTGGAGGTGGAATGAGTTGAGGCTGGGCTGGCCAGCCCCAGGCCCTTGCTGGGGGACGGCGAGCGACCGTCGAGGGTGCGGCCTGGGAAAAGCGCGAATTTTACCAGTTAAAAGATGTACTATTTACAACCCACGCAGATAAAGAATGGATTGGAAATGGCGATGGCGGCTCACCACGCTTTCCGCAATGAGCGGGAGTGAGAGAGCGATATGTGTGGCGTTTAGTGTGAGAGCGAGAAGTGAATATAAACTACGCAATTTTTAATCCCATTCTTTATCTGCGCGGGTTGTATGATGATTCTGAACATTTCGCGAAGGCGGTGCCAGCGCGGCGACCGAATTACCAACATGACGTATAAAGGTAGAATTCCGATATTGGCGACCGCGACCATGCAACCATGGTCAAAAGTTCAAAAAATATTGTAGGTTAAATCACTAATTCTATCAACTTCTCGTCCTTGTTCGGTGAAAACCCCGCCATTTTGCACTGCACTGCCTCCGGCGCCACCGGGTCGCGGTCACCGCACGACTCTCTGGCCACGCCCACCGGTCGCGCGACAAGGTCGCGTGGTTTGTTTAGTACTCCATATAAATTCATACACAGCAGTGGGTCGCGCGACCCGATCACGGTCGCGGGTCGCGGTCGCGCGTTGCGGTCGCTAAGAACCGAATTATACCTTGACACCCATTAACCGTGTGTCTTGTGCTGTGAGCGTTTCGACCGTGCAAAGAAGAGAAAGTTCACTCGCAGCGCCGCCGGTAGTTCCTTTGGTTCCCAGCCCTGATAATCCTAATATAGCTTTAGGACATGGGACATTACCAATCTTGTGCAATAATAGACCTTATATCAAGTGAATAAGAATCCCAGTACTCACTAGGTGTGTGCCGCTTGGTGGGGCTGTACAGGCGCCTCCTGTGGGGGCTGTCGGCGCGCTCGCCGCGAGACAACGCTTCGTACACTGCTCCAGCTTCATTCACCTGTTACAAAACATTAGGTACAAGTTAACATCACACATACAACTTACATGGCAGATAGAATAATGCTCATTTGCACTAAACTTGGGTTAGGCTTGTCCTAGTTAAGATACACCTAAGTTTAAGACCAGCAGCCTAACTAAAATTTTGGTTTGCACTAACAACAGTTCTGTCTCAGCCGTGACAAAACATGGGAATTGCCTAGTAAAGTGAATGATAAACGAATGACGATCGATTGAAATGATTGATTGTTTATGATCTATTATTTTAAAAACAAAATCTGTTTGAATTTGTCAAAACACTGAACTGTTCAACACTTAATACTGGCAAAAATTACTCCCTAAAGAGGAGAGTAGATTGACAAACCAAAAATAAGAAGAAAAATGTCTTTGACAAATGACATAAAAATACGTTTTTATTTTGCTGTTTGTCATGCGAAGTTGGACAGACTAAGGAAACCTCCATGCTGTAATACAAAAAATACTACTTAGGTATCGCCTAACGCGTTGGGCGCTTCCTATTCCAGGTCATACATAAAGTATGGAATATTCTAAGTGGATTTAGGAATGGCTTAATGTTAGTGTAAGAAAATTTTTTGCTAGGAGTAGCCTAAAAAAATTAGGCAAGAACTTGGGCGAATCTTAAGTGCAAATGGGCATAAGGCCTGCCACGTACAGACGGAATTTCGGTTCGGAATTTCGAAACGGAATAATTACGCATATTGTCTGTTGTGCTTACCTTGTCGATGGTCACCGAGTAGTCTCTATACTCCTTCGCTAGAGGTCGCAACTCGTCCTGCTGCAGCTTCATGACTTCCAGGTCTACGGCCACGGGCTGGAGACGGCCCACTCTGTTCTCTATGGATTGAAGCCATTCCAGGACCTGGGAGATAAAATGATATGTCAATATCAGACGTATTTTTAGGCCCTATTTTTGAATCATTCGTTTGAAATCATTCATGTGACTTAAGTCGCATGTGGCGTAAATTGATTTTTTTTTTAGATTACTTACTTTAATTGGACTTCTAAGGAGATAAATAAATTTCGTATAAAGACTAATATTTTAGCAAGTTAATATTTGAAATTACGTTAATGTTTGAGTTTGCAAGTAAATGTTAACTGTAATTTTTCTTGTCATGAACATGCTTTTTTCATACCTGAGCTCTAAGCGTTTCGTATTGGTTGAGCTGGTCAGCTCTTTGCTTGAACAGTTTCTGCTTCTCTTCGAGCGAGGTGTTAAAGTCACGCCATTGGTTCTCCAAGATCTGTTAACAATACAAGAAAATACACTGTTTTATGACTATTTTCAAAAATATGGATTAATATTACGATTTTCGTTATAAGACTGATCATTTTTGCTTGTTGTTTTTTGATACATTACCTTTATCCTATCGCGAACGACGTGGGTGTCGGTGACGTCTTTCTTGGCGATCAGTTGTTTGCCATTGCGCAGGCATTCTTCAAGTAATGGCATTTGCTTGTCCCTGCGAATAAACAAAACAGTTTCTAATGGTTCTCTCCCGTGTTATGTCTTTTTTATTTTTCAAACAAGGTCAAGCTGGCGGTAGAGTTTGTTGAAACACGCCCCATTTCAGCAAACTCTTACCATCTTATCTAACTCCTTAACAGCAATTTTGCAGGCTGAACAGCTCGATGGGCATTTCTTCCAGAAACAACTAGAAAGCTACTTTGGTCTAGTGTTTTGACTCATTCCGGTTGAAGTTCGCTCACATGAGATGGGCTGAAGACAGCGAGTCAGCTAGATTCTTTCTTACCTGTATCTGGCCAGATCGTCGAGCCTGGCCCTCAGCTCCTCAGCGTTGCTCCGGGCCAGCTCCCTGGTGTCAGCTTGCTCCAGTAGCGTGGCGTGCGCCGCATCCAGGGCGGCCGCTTGCTGGCTGAATATGCCCAGCTCGATGGATACTTCTTCTAGGAACTGGCCGCGTTTAATCGAACGCTCTAGGAGCTTCTCGTATCTGTGTGAGATGGTAGTTGAAATTAGGTATTTAATATTTTAAGTATAGTGGTGTTACTTTAGGACTAGTCAAAAAAATAAGAAAAATACTTTTAGTAATATATAATAAAATATAATAAAAGTACCTATAAATAAATATAAAATAAAAAAACATCTAGAATATAGCTATAAAGTAGCCATCGCAGTATTTTATCTTGTTTTGAAGTAACAAAGCTTTAAACCAAAAAATCCTAAAGACATTATTTTAAATTGTATATCGATAATGCCTTTACTTGTCACGTAGACGTGTCCAATTTTATTCGACGCTTTAGATTCGATGTTTGAACAAAACTCTCTTCATGCGGTGTCTGTGGGATTATGTTGTCTGTGGTCAAGTATCGTACCTGGCATAAATCTCCTCGGCTCGTTGCTCCAGCTTCCTCGCTATCCTGGCGTTAGACGGCGCGCGAGCCGCGTCACGAGCGGCCGCGAGCAACTGCGCGAGCGCCGCTCGCCGAGCTTCTACCTCGCCGTGGACGATGCGTTGCTCGCGAACTTGTTCGTCGAGACGCTCGCGAATTAGGGATGCGGGCTTCATTTGGTTCCTAAAGAAATAAAGCATTTTGTTGAATTGTTCGTGATGTTATTGAAAGCTTTTTCTAAGAATAGGAATTCCTATCACATTCACTTTCGATTGCCGTTGAAATAAGACTCGGAATCTGTCATAGTTATGTTCATGTACATTGTTGGTATGTAGTACCAAAATCAAATTAAAAAAAAATTTCAAGCAAAATTATTTTTGAGCTGACAACACTATAACTATAGAGTAGTGAATTGCCAAAAAAACACAACTCACTTGAACACATTTTCCACCTGCCCCAACCTATGTGCCTGTGTTTTCCAGCCCCTGGCATTGCAATAAAACTGCCTCCAACTCCACGCACTTGGATCCGACTGCTCCATCAATGTTTATGTAGCGGGCGGTTCGTGGAGTATTGCCATAATAAAAATAGGGAGAAAAATAGTGAAAACTCACTTGAACACATTCTCGACCTGCCCCAACCAATGTGCTTGTGTTTCCGCGGCATCCTGCAGCCCCTGGCATTGCAGTAAGGCTGCCTCCAATTCCGCGCACTTAGATCCGACTGCTCCGTCGATGTCTTTGTAGCGGGCGGTCAAGTCGATTATGGGGACTTCGAGTTGACGGATTTCTAATGGGGTGATGTTGCCTTCCAAAGATTTGACTAGTTGGTCGCAAGCCTGTGCAGGAAATTGTGGGTTAGAGGTGGATTTAAGGGGAGATGTTTGTCAAAACACTTTTAGTATTTTTGATATCGCAAGAATGGGCTATGATAGCTATATTGCAGCTATTTTTTCCATAGACTTAACTACAGAAAAATTACAGTACATGTTAAATAAAAGTTTTTTTCACCTCTCCAGCACGAAAAGGGCGTAAAACTCGCAGCAAAATCGATTTTTGGCGTAAGCGTAAGGCAAAATGCTATTTTAATTTCTAATATCGCCTTTTGAAATAATAAAGAAAAAAGAAATAGAGTGACAAGGATGAGACTTGTAAAATCGATATGTGGAAAAAGGATATGTTTTATATAGTTAAAGTAAATAATTATTGCTACATTGAGTTAAGTCTTAGTCTGTATTTTCATCAACAAATGATTTAAACATTTTAAAAAACAATTTACTAAGTAATATTTTCGATTAAGAACTGTCATGTAAAATAAGTATAAGGAACAGAATAGACTCACGTCTCTCGCGTTGTCGATCAGCCGTCCCTGCGACAGTATCTCTCCGTGCAGAGACTTGGCTTTGGCCAGTTGCGATTCAACCGCACGCGGTTCTCCGCCCACCGGCTCTGATAGCACAGAGCGAACTTGCGGCTCGATCTGAGAACAAAATTACATTATATCATAACTTATGATCATAACATTTCATTAAGTTCGTTTCACAATAGCCAAGTAGATATCATTCAATAAATTATAATTTAATCCACAGAAGCAAGTAGGCTTCTCCTGTGGAGAGATGTTGCCATATTCTTCATGTTTATTTGAGTAAGTTCCTATAAAGCAGGCGGTATGTTTTTCACAATAGCATAGAAAAAGACAAGTTAAACTTTGTTATATTTTACATTGTAAGGATATACGGTTTCACACTAAACGAATAAGTTTTCAAATGCTCGAGCATTTAACATTTAAACTATCAAAGAACTATTCACCGCTCAAGCTTACGCGCTCTCTAGTCATGAAATGAAACACTTTTTAATGGATACTAACTAGCACGATTTTATTGGAAGTACTCCGACGCTTCGGCACCTTTGCACCTTTGCAGTACCCCGTGACCAATGATGAAAGATTAGATATTAAATGTACTGATGAAAGATTTCATATAGCAAGACATAGAACACTTACATCGCTGATCCATTTGCCGGCCTTCTCCAAGGCCAGGTTGTATTGCTTGGTGAGCAGGGTTGCGCCCCTGAGCCGCTCCTGCAGGCGCTGCGCCCGCGCGGTGAGGTCGCCGTGGCGGCGGCGCGCTAGGGCCGCGCCCTCGCGGACCGCGCTGTCCGACGATGGGGACACGTGCGATAGGCGAGACGGGAGCGTTGTGCGGTACTCGTTGAGGATGGATAGGAATTCCTGGTGAAAATATTTGGATTAATGAGGATCTCTACGCAAAGCTAAAGCTAGATGGCGCTAGCGGCGAAGCGACCGCTATCAATGGATTTGATACGTCAGAAATGACACTTGATATTTGAAACAGCCAATCAAACGATTTTAGGACAAACGCTTGTGGCGCCATTAGTTCCTCAGTATGCATCCCCATTGGTGTTATTGACATAATAATGGGGATGGCAACGCAAAACTATTGTAGATGGCACTGCGTACGTTTGTTCTTATGAGAGTAGGCGTTTCGCTTGTAAACAAAAGGAAAATAAGCATTTATTTTGTAGAATTTTTAGACCGAAAAAGACCAACTGACCAAAAATGGATATAAAAGACTACTCTACAATGCAGTACCAGAATTGAAAGCTGAATTGAGACGTTTTACAACAAATATTCATTTTTCCTAAAATCCGCATTTTTCGGAAATTTATAAGTGCCAACATTTTTACAGCCTATGTTACAGCATTTGATCGTTTAAAAACTATAAAACGATTTTTAAAGAAAAAGTTCTTTGTTTTGTCAGTTCTTATGGAACAAGCGTACGTAGCGCCATTTTGACAGTTGCCTTCCCCAAAGATTATGTCTAGCCAAAGTCTAGCTAAGTGTCAAAAATGTGTAGAATGGGGAAGGCAACTGTCAAAATGGCGCTGCGTACGCTTGTTCCACGAGAGCTATGAAAACAAAGGACTTTTACTTAAAAAATCGTTTTTATAGCTTTAAAATGATTAAATTCTGTGTAATAAATAGGCTTTAAAAATGTTGGCACTTACAAATTTCAGAAAAACCTGGATATAGAAAAAAATTATAAATTCTGTAAGAATAAAAACGTCTTAATTTGGCTTTCAATTCCGGCATTTGCATTGTAGAATAGTCTTTTATATCCATTTTGGGTCAATGGGTCTTTTTCAGTTAAAAATACCACAAAATAAATACCTATTTTCCCATAGATTTGTATTGAACGTCTACTGTCTTAGGAACAAGCGTACGAAGCGACATCTACAATTAGCTTTGCGTTGCCAACCCCATTGATTTTGATTCATAAATGCCTAAACGCAATCAAAACCTAACTAAACGATACTATCATATGCATTTTTTCACCTCACAATAAGTTTATAAATATTTGGTTGCAAAAACTATTAAATAAAATTGACATAAACTCTAGCACTAAACTCGCAGCACAAAGTGACTTTTTGGTCACTTGTATAACAAATAACTATTTTAAGAAGTGAGAACTGTTGATATCACTGGCTCTTTCCTAGCGATCTCTGGCGACAGTACCTTGCTCTCATCGAGGAACTTCTGCGCGGCCATGGTGATGAACCGCAAGTCAGCCTGGTGTGCGATGACGTCAGACACGAAGTCCCGTATATCGTCGCCCTGTCCGGGCAAACGGTCCAGCCGCGATAGTGCCGCCTCCTTCTCTTCCAGGGAACGGTACGCGCCTTCCATCCACGTGTTGAATGTGTTTAGCTCGTTGCTGTAGAGAGTTTATAGGTTAATACATAAAAAGGTCATTTTTAGTTTATACGAAACCTGAAAACTGGTTGTTTAGAATCATTAATAGAATCGATTCCAATATTTTCTACACGACTGCCCAAAGCAAAAAGAGTGTATATGTGTTCAGGGTTCATGTATGTTTGTGGGTATGTGAGTTTCTTTATTCCACCATAACTTCCAAATGGCTCAACGGATTGAGATGTATGGGGTATTGTTAGAATCCTTACATCAATCCAAGTAACACTGGCTATATCTTTTTTGAAAAAAGTTAATATGGCGACTGTATGACGCCATTTTCAAAAGTGAAAAAAAAATTTTTTTTCTTCAATTATTACAATATGGGTATCAAATGAAAGGCCTTAATGAGCACATTTCAAAAATATATAATTTGTCATGGTAGTGGTAGTGAAACTAAAGAATTTTTGTTTGTTTTTGAATTTATAATAAAGTGTGTTATATTGAAACATCGTTTTATTTTTCCTGTAATCTTTACATAAACTACTATCAAATAGAATTATTTCAGATTTTTCTCTTTGCAAACTTCGGAGATAAGGGGGGGGGGACGGTATTTTTTTTTACATTTTTCATCATTAGTCGAAAACGGCGTATGCGGCCTAAGAAAAAAGGAAAAAAAATTAAAATGTGCAAACAGCGCTCTTTCATATGATACCCCACACGCCCTAGTCACCTCACTTCAAATTTTTAAGACCCCTTTTCAGTCCATGTTGTAAAAAATTTTTTTTTTTTTATTTCTTTCTTATTTGCAAAATAGTTGGGCAAATATCATCTTAAACTATTCCAAATTTCAAGTTGATACCATTAGTAGTTCTCGAGATATCAAGCTGTGACAGACAGACTGAGTCACACCATAAGGGTTCCTTTTTTACCATTTTGGTACGGAACCCTAAAAATAATGTTGTATACAGGATGTTACAAAACAACCGCAAATGCCGAATATGGTAGATAGGGACCATCAAACTGAACAGCTTTTACTACGGGACCAACTCTGAAATCGCGAAAAAAAATCTGTTGTTTCATACAAAAATTATAACGAAAATATCAAAAAGTTTGATGGTCTCTATCTACCATATTCAGAATTTGCGGTTGTTTTGTAACAACCCGTATAATTTACATTTATAGTAAATATGTAAATAAATTACACAGACAAAACTATCACTAATATATATATCACTATCACACTGCGTCGAAAGAGCGTTAAGATGTTTGCCGGAATCGGTAATTTTCCCTCAAAACTCACGTGAACTTCCCAAGCTCGTCCCTCGCAGCGGCGAGGCGTCGCAGCATCTTATCGCACTTGTCGGTACACTTGTCGCAGCGCTGCTTCAGCTGTCGTACGCCACGCTCCAGTGCTGCCACCTGGCGGAGAAGGAGCATTCACTTACGAGGTAAAACACACCTTATTTTGTACAGAACAAAGTCTGAAAAGGAGTGGTTATTTATAAAGACAATAGGATTTGGGAATTGGTAGCGTCTCGCTTCAATGGAATCACCTGCCGTCGAGCCCAGCATCAAGAAGTGTTTTAGTAAGCTTCCTGTTCTTGACTTTGTCTTTAATAATATCTTTAATAACGTTTTTCATTTTGAGTTACTGTTATAAAATAAAATTACGTATTTCTTTCTAATTTCAAGATTTTTCGATCGTCACTTTTGTATTGTAATGACATGTTATACTCGCTACAAATAGACGTTGTATGGCGACTGATTAGTTTATCAGAATTTTGTTTTTTATAATACTAATTGATGTACTTGCATACACTATCAAAATGACGGAGCCCGGAGCAGTGTGTGAACCCACTTAAACACAAAAAGCACACTATTTAATATTGAGACCCTATCACGCTAACATTACCACAAACAGAGGCCCAGTATGATTGTTATAAGTTTCGCACATTTTTGCCACCGATCTTACTAACCGAATGACCATCGATCGAACTGCAACTAAACTAGTAACTAACTTTAACGTAACAAAATTGTGAAGTGACGAATTTATTTCCTTTACTACGGAAACAACTTCATGCCGGCAACTAACTACGAAACTGAATTAACTTCAACACCTTCCTGTACGGTGTCCGTGGTCAATTTTTCGAACCTCTTGCATTTTCATAGTTCCATACCTCATGTGGAGCGAGCACATCTCCTCCGGAGACGAGGAGCTGTTTGGCCTGGTCGGCGCAGGCCGACACTTGGCGCTGGTGGCTGTCCAGGTCGTCTTTGATGAGCTGCAACAAACAAGGAAACGTGAACACATACTATAGCACCTACTTGAACTAAATTCTTAAGAAGCCGGTGAACAGTGAACTTCCTATACAAACGTAATACCAAAATTATTTGCAATTTGAGCATAATTAACTCTTCTTGTGGTGTTATTCGGATTAAGACAGTATTCGTCTAGGGTTCCATTAAATAAACAATTTAAAATACTAACCCAACTTAAAAAAATGCTAATTTCGTTCTTTCATACTTTGGTATGAAAAATGCAAATCGCATTAATTTTTATTTGGTAAGTTTTTTTATCTTAATCCGAATAACATCACAAGGAGTAAATTAAGCCCAAATTGCAAACGTTTGTATAGGAAGTTCACAGTTCGCCGACCTCTTAATTTTATATGGGAGAGGCTTTTTGTCCCTGGTCGTTTGACCAGGGATAAACGAGTTTTCTATGCGAGTTTTCGCATAGATAACATTTTTCAAATATTTTGCATAATTTGAATACAATGATTTTTTCTAGAAAATTGTACAGCGCCACCAACCTCAGCAAATGGAAATAGTTTAAAAGAAACAGAAAAAAAAAACATTTGTAGGTACATAACAAATTATTATTTTATCGAAAGTTTATAAATTCATAAATTAATATGTTTAAGAAAATCTACTTTTTAGTATTTACTTGATTATGGGAGTTAGGTTTAAGAACTTTACCTTCAGAATGTTGATTTGGTTACGGAGCTCATCCATGTCTTCCTTGGCTGCTTCTTGATTGGCCAATCTCTCTTCGACGATAGCAATCCATTCCAGTAACTTAGAAAGGGTCTCATCGCAAAGCCTGTACTTCTCTTCAACTGCTTGCTAAACATTTAAAAAAATATACATTAGTCTATGGCAAGATTACAACACAACCTCTGGAACGATCAAAGTGCAATCTTTTCTATCACTACCGAGCAGATATACAATGCATTTACTATCTACATCTCAAGTGCATAATAGTCATTACATTAAACATTACTTTTGATTACAATTTAAGAGTGCTTAACAATAATGCATTTTTCTTTTTACAAACTTCACATAACAGTTTTAATAATCAACGAGGACAATGATGAAATAACTTAGCAGCATGCGTTTGAAGTAGAAATAACCAAGTTATTCACCAACAACACCTGTAAAGAAGCATAACAACACTACGCAGAAAGAAAGCATAGACAACACCTAGAAACGAACACAGAAGAGCACGACAAAAGACGGCCAATATACAGAGCGTGAGAATGACGATCACAACACAGACAATGCGTAAAGTATAAGTAAGTAAAGACGAACATGCAAAAGCGTGTCATGCAAGCAGTGACCCTGGTTTGCATCTGTCAAAGACAACCATGGTAAAATAGATTGGTTGTGTTTAACATTTGCCCACTAATTTTAAACCGTAACTTGATACCAAAACGTTTATTAAAATTCGTTAAATTAATAATCAAATTTGATTAGAGTTAATTGTTAAAAAGAATAAAAAGTATACCTTTTTGGAAAAATCTGAAATTTACGAATCAATTTTTGTACAGTAAGTTATAAGTAAAGAAAATGACGAATGTACAATTACAATAATTAACAGTGGGATTTTATCTCAAAGGATCAAAATAGTAAAAAACGTAATGCAAACTGTCTAATCTAAAGGTATTTGAGATAATATCCCACAGAGACTTGCATTTAAAGTAAGACGTAAATGAATTATAAATACTACCTTCCGTGTTTGTGTTTGAAGAGAATGTTTTACCATTTCATGATATTGTGAATGTTTGCGTCGCGAGTATCCGCCTTATTAACCGACTTCACAATAGCATAGTGCTCTCATGCATTCCAAATAAGAGCACGCGCGTCCAAGGAATGAGTATGTCAAATTTAAGGATCAGAAAATAATTTAACGGGCTCAATCTTTAAGGCCAGCAGTCATATTTTGCTGGTTGTCGGATGAGGAAGCAAACATAATAAAGCTGTGACGAAGTCGGGTCGAGAGGCTTGCGCCTTGCTTCGACCCCCAACGTCATTCTTAGCACAATGTGATTATGGGAGTTAGGTTTTTGACGAGACGGTGATTCTTTTATCGTCGTTATTATGATCCCTCACAGGCAAGCATTCACGATTTAGCTCAAAAGGGTTCTTAGCATCGCAGGCAACGGCTGGAAATAAAAAACAACATACATCGAGCCTTAGTACATGTGAATGTAAGCACACTTTGCAATTGGTAGTTTTTCCGTTTTCATTTTGAAAATGAAAATGGAAAAACTGTCAATTGTGGAGCGCTATAAAACCTAAACTTAAGCATCTAAAACGTCACAAGAGGCTTTGCGGTAATAATATATAATTTGTATAATGTATAATAGTAGTTGCTAAAGTCTATTTTAACTACTAAGCAAAACCTTTTTCTTGCCTAAGAAAAGTGAAAAAGCTAACATTACGAAAATTCAAATAATTACGTATGCACTCGTGATTGTTTGATATGTGCTTTTTCTACTAAGTATGAAATATAATAAAACAACCAAGTATACTATGTAAAGTCTGGATGTCTTAAGTTCTAGGCAAAACGTTATGATAGTTATTATGATGACGGAGATTCATCCATTGTATTAGTGTATGCCACAACAATCTGTGACGTCACCAAATATCACAAATAACCCAGGAATCGACACTTTAATAGTCCTGTGGGTGTCGTGCCATGCCAATGTTTAAGCCAAACGCTTTAGATAGAGGTAACCGTTTAAGAATAGAAATAGGAAGATGTAAAGCAACACCTTTGCTTGGTTGAAGCAAAAAAATACATGTAACATTGATTAAACTTACCCTTGTTTCTGCTGGCAGCAAGTATCCCTTTTTAAGAGCTTTGACTAAATCGAGACTGATTTCTTTCTTGCGATCTATAACCAGTCTGCCTTCGATGGAGTGGACAAGCTTCTGTTCAATCGCTTGAACCAATGGCCAAATTTTTCCAGTTTCGGGTTCTTTAACGACAGTACTGGATGCATCTACTATTCCTTGTTGGATTGCTTCGCCTAAATTCAGCCTCTTCCGATCTATGACACTCGTCGTGATGAACGGATCGTTTAACGCTCCAGTTGTGGGATTGTATATGCCGAAATTGATTGTTTCTATGAGAGTGAAACTCTTTTTGGGTGTCATTAGGAGTCCACTCTCGATAGCCGATGCGAGTGTATTCAACTTAGAGGTCTCAGTGTCTAAAATATTACCCTTTTCGGCATCCATTAGCCCTTTTCGGAATGCCTCTGGCAGTTTAACTAACCTCTTTTTGAGATTATCTTTTATGAGCGCCGTGTCCGAGTCAATGTAACCTAATAGTGTCGCGTCTCTTATTGTTAAAACTTCATTGGAATGTGGATCAGTAAATCGAGCAGCGGCTATGTTTATATGACCGTTTTCAATAGCTTGCTCAAACGTTAGAGGTTCACGCACATATACGATCAAGCCGTTTTCAAAAACAAAGCACAGAGTGCGAGTGCGATTTTGTGTGTCAAAGGAACCTTTAGAATTTTTATCAATAATACCTTCGGTAATACCTAATTTTAATGGAATGTATTTATTTTTACGGGGGTCTTTTATTACAGCTGTCTCAGGATTTATAAACTCGTATTTTATAGCTTCATCTAATGTGAACTCTCTTAAAACTGGTTCCTTAGATGATGTTGCTTCTGGCACGTAACGTTTGGTTATCGACTGTGATGTAACTGGTTGAACAACTGTCACAAGGAGACCTTTATCAAATGCAATATCTAAACTATAAGTTTTCTTCGCTTTAGTATCAAGAACTCTACCCCTAGTAACATCAACGTCACCTTGTTGTATTGCTATAGCGAAGGGTTTGAATTTATTAGTTAAATTGTCTTTCATAACTGTTGTATCAGGATTCAAGAAGTTAATTTCGATAGCTTTATTAATGTCGATAAATTCATTAGTAGCAGGATCTACGATTTTACCATTATCAGATCTAAAGAAACCATTTCTAATAATTTCTTCAAGACTTATATTTTTCTTAGACGTAACTACTAAACCGCGATGTTTGGCATCTAATAAGTTTATTTGATTGCCGTTAGGAAGTATATAGACGCTATTATTGTCGTCAATAATTCCAGTTTTAATAGCTTCTTCCAATTTGACATATTTGCTAGAAGGAATGTGTTTAACTAGAGACGTCTGTGGGTTGACAAGTTCTTCCGTTATAGCCGTTTTAAGAGACACTTTTCTTTCTGATACGGGGTGTACAAAGGCAAGTTCTGTAATGTCATACATATTCATAGCTAACGTCTCATATAGAGTAAAGCCAGCACTTTCAATGTCGACTATGAGACCTAAACTCATCGCTTCTGATAATGGTATTTGTATATCAGATCCTGGTTCAGTGAATTTTCCGTTTCTCCTGTCGATTATTTCACTTCGACAGCATTCAGCTAACGATAGTGGTTTTTCTGATTTTTTATCAAAGTAACAAAGATATTTAGGGCTGATGACGGATCGTCTTATTGCCTCATGTAGAGTTATTTTCCGGTTTGTCGTTGGATCACAAATTTTACCAGTTGCATCGTCGTACAGACCCTGATGCAAAGCTCTTTGTAAGCTAATAGGTGATTTGCTGTCTACTAATAAACCAATTTCAAAAGCTTTGCGAAGGTTGATTTCTTCGTTTTCATTATTAATGTTTTTAATTTTACCAGTGTCATCATCAATAACACCCAATTGTAGGGATTCTGGAAGTGAAATCTTATCCCATTTCCCTGACCTATTGTCTTGAATATGTACAGAATTAGGATCAATCAAGTTTAGTTTGATGGCATCCGCAAGAGTATATTTTTTACCTGTTTTAGGATCCATAAATTGGCCACTGATTTCATTGTAAATACCTTTTTCAAGAGCTTCGATTAGCGACATAGGTTTACGAACTTCAACTAATATACCCCGTTCAAAGGCTTCCCGAAAATCTACACGCTCGTTACCTAGCAACACGGTACCAGATCGACCATCTACGACTCCTTTATCTACGGCAAATTCAAAAGGAATCACTTTGCCTCCTACGTGTACTAATGTAGATTGAGGGTCTATCATTCTCTTTCTAATGGCTCTAGCTGTTTGAACTTTCTCTTTCGTTTCAGGATGAGAGAACTTTCCAGTTTTAGGGTCATAAAATCCTTTAAATACAGCTTCCGGTAAGCTAAGCTTACGTTTTGCAGGTACAATAAGTCCTCGTTCCGAGGCATCACTTAAAGTAATTTTATCACCGTGGACAGGATCCCGTACCTTACCTTCTTTGGAATCAATGATTCCTATTTTAATAGCATCACTCAAGGAAATAATATCTTCAGTAATAGAATTCCTAACAGTCATAGCATTGGGGTTAATATTTCCTTTTTGTATAGCATCGTCTAGAGTCATTGTAACGTCCTTAATCGTTAAAAGACCTGTTTCAGAATTGTAAAATCCTTGAACAAGACCTTCTTGTAATGTCCATGGTTTTTTATCACTTAGTAAATAACCTTTGTCGCGAGCGTCCTTAAGGTTTTGAGCTGGGGTGGTAATAATACCTCGCTCTGTATCTATAAGACCTGCATTTACAGCTTGATCGAAAGGTAACACTGTTTCTGAACTGTCATCTTTTATCTTAACGTCTGACGGATCAACCAATTTGTCTTTTATAGCTTGGCCTAAAGTAACAGTTTTCCCTGTTTTAGGATTTAAAATCTGACACGTTTCCGAAGAATAATAGCCTAATTCTATTATATCAAACAAAGAGAAAGTAACATCTTTTGTGGCAAGTAAGCCTTTTTTCAAAGCATCGTCTAATGGAATGTCTTTCCCAGTCTTTTTGTCTCTAATTTTACCTGTCTCTGGATGAATAAGTTTTGTGTTTAGTGCTTCCGAAAGCGGAACAAATTGCTCCGATGCTGTATCTTTTATTTCAGAAATAGTAGGGTGAATAATATTTCTATTCACGGCCTCGCTGACACTTACTAATTGGTTAGTGACCACATCTTTAAATTGTCCTGACTTTGGTTCTAACATGTCATTTGCAATAACAGCTTCCATAGAAACTGGTCTACGCGTAAAAACTATAAGGCCACGTTGAATAGCTACAGATATTTCTATGACTTCGCGGGTTTCGACTATAGTTAGGATGCCTTCATGTATTTCTATAATGCCACGTTCTAAAGCATCCGATATTGATATGCTTTCATTAGTATGAGGAATTTTGATCAATAATGTTTCCTGGTCGACTAGGCCTTTTTCAACCGCTTGACCGATGGGAACTAATTTACCAGTATTGATATCAACTATTTCACTTGTTTTGGGATTATACAGACCTTGTTCTACTGCCTTTTCTACGGACACTTGTTCAGAAATTGTAACGTCTTCAGGTTTTTCTACTATCCAGCCTATCTGTACACATTCTAAGAAGGGCACCCGCTTACCTGTTTTGGGATTTACCATGTGTCCAGTACCTTTATCTATAATTGGTCTTGCTATAGCTTCTTCAAATGAAATATAGTTATCTGATTTTGAACCTAAATCTTTTACAAGTAATGTTTCAGGATCAAAGACGTGTAAACCGTAAACTAATTCCTCAAACGTGATTTTAGCCCCAGTTTCAGGGTTCAAAAATATTTGCTTTTCGATATCATAAACTCCCATCTCAGATAGTTCTTCTGGAGTAAGCTTTTGTGAGATTGCAATGAAATACTTAGGTTCAGTTTCCTTCACAATAACAACATTCTTTGACAAAACATCCACAGGTGTAAACCTACTAACTTGTTCTTGTTCTAACGAATCTTGGACAGTTAGGGGAGATTCAATGCCATTCATTATAATCCTACAAACTTTCGGTTCAATTTTACCTTGATCAATAGCATCTAATAATGTTATGTTTTCATACAATGGTTTAGTTTGCTCCGAGATGATTTTTATAGCAGTCTGTTCAGTTATTTCATCTATTACTCGAAGAGGCTGTTTTTCTGCCTCTATTAACAAAGCAGATACAACTTTATCATCATGTGCAGCGGGAGTTTTTGGTGTGGCTACTGTACTGTCCAACGCAAAATTTTCAACGGTTGTGATAACAGTTTCTGTAATAACTGGCTGCAACTGAGAAGATTGTGTAGCCTTAATTTCACTTCGATTAATAAAAGCCAAAGATGGCTTTTCGGAAGCCTTTGTTGTTGTGTTATCCTGTGTTAATACTCGAGTATCAGGACCGACCAGACCTTCAACGGTTGTGATAACAGTTTCGGTAATGACTGGCTGCAACTGAGAAGATTGTGAAGCCTTAATTTCACTTCGAGTAATGAAAGCCGAAGATGGCTTTTCGGGAGACTTTGCTGTTGTGTTATCCTGTGTTAATACTTGAGTATCAGGACCGACCAGACCTTCTACGGTTGTGATGACAGTTTCCCTAATGTCTGGCTGCAACTGAGAAGATTGTGTGGCCTTAATTTCACTTCGATTAATTAAAACCGAAGAAGGCTTTTCGGAAGTCTTTGTTGCTGTGTTATCCTGTGTCATTACTCGAGTATCAGGACCGACCAGACCTTCAACGGTTGTGATTACAGTTTCGGTAATGACTGGCTGCAACTGAGAAGACTGTGTAGCCTTAATTTCACTTTGATTAATGAATGCCGAAGATGGCTTTTTGGGAGTCTTTGTTGTTGTGTTATCCTGTGTTAATACTGGAGTATCAGGACTGACGAGACCAAGCTTTTTAGCCTTATCTAAAGGTACTTTTTCGCCTGTTTTTGGATCAACTACAACATTTTTAACAATATCCACTACTTTAGATACAGCTAAAATTGGGGCCCCAACAATGGCAACAAGTCCTAGCTTGGCTGCATCACCAAAACTAATCTTTTTACCGGATTCGTTGATGACTTCTCCTGTTTTAACATCGACAACTCCTCTATCTATTGCTTCTTTTAATGCTAACTCTTTTCCTGATTTGGGATCTACTATGTGAATTGTTTCTGCAGGTAAAACACCCTTGTTGATCGCCGTAAATATGTCTTCAGGTACATCTGAGGTTGAAGAAATTACAGTCGAAGTTTTAGAAATATGACCTGGTTCAATGGTTATAGCTTCCAGAAATTCAATGTTATCTTTTTCGCCTTTTACAATAGGTAACAATTGATCTCGTATAACTTTTTGGGTATCTTTTGACATATCTTCAGGTGTTATGTTTTCTGCTTTATTTTCTGAGTCAATGATACCAATTGGCGATGTTCTTATTTCTTTGACATTACTAGTTGAGTCTGGGTATTTAACAGTTTCAATCTTTTTTATGGATACAGAAGATTTGTCTAATTCGTCAGTAGGATATGCTTTTTCGATTGGTTCATTTGTTGATATTTCATGTGGCACTGTTACGTCTTCGGACGATGTACTAACATGATACGACGTAGATTCATTTTGTGTTATTTCTACGGTAGTAACTTTAGATAATTTAGTTGTGACAACTGTGCTCGTTTGCTCTGTAACATATTCAGAAGGTTCTGATTTTGTAACAATTGTTTTAACTGTCGAAATATGTTCAATGCCATCTGGAGTAATTCCATGAAGTTCTTTAACAACTGGCTTCTCTTCAACCAGCTTAGATTTCTCACTGAGAGGGTAATCGTTTGTGTCTTTAAGTTTTTCTACCGACGATGATTTAATCGTTTGAATGGACGCACTTGATGATTCCTTTGTTTGAGCTGTAATTTTAGGTTTTGAAGAAACAGCCGTTTCTTCGAAGATGAATCTTTCAGATTCTTTTATTGCGTCACTAGTTTTGTCAGGTATAGTCCGAGTTGTATATTCAACATTAACTGATTCAACAGGGATGCTTTCGGATATTTTTCCTGCATCAGTTTTTATTGATTCAACCTTCTTTTGTTGATTGGATTTTGTTTTTGCCAAGGCCGCATTATTGTCCGCAGAAGAAGAATATTTATTAATTTCGGAAACAGCACTAGTTTTAACTGTTGTATCAACTATACTTATTTGTTCATTTTTCTGAGGTTCTTGTTTTACATTTCTGGGACCTTTGGAGTCAATCAAACTGGGCTTTGGCGTAACAGTAGGATCTTTAAATACCTGTTTCTCTTTGACTAAGGTTTCGTCTTGTTTAACTAGCCTATTTTCTACACCAGTCTGAGAAGAGATTTCTGTATTGGTGATAGAATGTTCAATTTGTTGGCTCGATTCAATTATATGTGAGGGACGTTCAATAGTCGTCTTAGAATCGATCGATGTCCCTAATCCCAAAGGAGTTTGTTTTTCTTTACTAGGCTGTCGTGGAGTTTCTGTTCTTTCTATCTTATCATATTCAGAAGGCAGTGTGGACTTCTTGTCATCGATCTTGGGCTGAACCTTATCTTTAACAACTTTCAACTGTGTTGTAGCTTTTTTTTCAGTTTCTGGGATTTGCTGTTTAGTTTGCATTATTTTACTCGTGACTGCCTTTGCACCTTTTACTACAGCTACACCAGCTAATACGGGCGCAGCCACTATCGCTATCATTCCCATTTTAGCTGCTTTTTTGAGATCAATAGATTTTCCAGTTTTAGGTTCTTTTAATTTTCCAGACTTGTTATCTATTAAGCCTATGTTAACGGCTTCTTGAATAGTGACTGGTTTAGCAGCCCCAACATCGTATATAATAGATTCGGGATTGATAATATTCCGAGCTAAAGCTTCTTTTAATGTTATTGCCTTATTCCGAGATTTCGGGTCTTTGAATGTTTGTGTTTTTTCATCAAATAGAATATCAAATGCCTCGTTGAGATCGAGCAATTCTAAATCCTTCCTTATGGGAACTATTTTGGAGTCATCTGATGTTATTACCTCGGTATTAAGTACACCTGAATCAACTGCCTCTGAAATAGGTATCACTTCACCAGTGTTTGGATGTGTGAAGGTGCCCTGTTCTATATTAATATAACCGAGATTAAGAGCGTCTTCGAAACTTATATTTGTGTCACTGGTAATAAACTGTTCTTTGCTTGTCTGTTCATCTCTAACTATACCCTTTTGACGTGCTTCATTTATAGAAATGATTTCTCCAGTCTTTGTATTTTGCACTTCATTTGAACTGACTAATACATAATCAGCTAAAAGTTCTATCATTCTAGTAGTAATGGTGTGTTGAGATGAAAACGTTTCAGTAATGGTTGTCACAACTCCCGTTGTTTGCATGGGGTCCAAATTAGGTTTCAAAGCCAATAAACCTTGTTCCATTGCCTTGTCTATCGGCATAATTTCTTTAGAAGTTGGTTCCGTATATGTATTTTCTTTGAAGTCAATTGTTCCTCGTTGCAATGCTTCTTCGAGAGTAACAGTATCCGATGATTGTGGATAAGGAATAGCCATAAGTAAATCTTTTGCCACCGCTTCCGCGATAGGGAATACTTCTCCAGTAAGAGGATGCTTCATTTCCTTGGAAATAGGGTCGATGTAACCCTTCTTTATAGCCACAGATAATGTCATGGCCGCTGGTGAAATCTCTTCCACAGTCACGCTTTCTGATTCAGGAAAAATACCCGCATTTACAGCCGCTATTAAATTTAGATTCCCGTCACTTGTTTTTACCAAATTCTTGTCATTGTCAATAATATTCCTTTCTATAGCTTGAGCAAGAGTAATTTTTTTATTTGGTGAAATAGTAACAGTTGAAAGGGGGTCGACTATTTCACAAATAATGGCTTCCCTCAATGTCAAATGGCCACCAGATTCAGGATGAATAATTTTGCCGGTAGCTAGATCTAGTAAACCTTGTTCTAAAACTTCTACAATGGAAAGACTTTTTGCCAAAGGAATAAGGAATTCATCCTGTCCTTCTCCATCCAACAAACCTCTTTTAAGTGCTTCTTTGATAGGAATAATATCTCCGTGGAGAGGATCTTTAATTTCACCTGTATTGTCATCAATCAAACCTTGTTCTATAGCCTTTTCAAGTGTTATTGGTTCATTATTTTCATCTGTGTACACTTTAATAGATTCTAAAATTTGAGCAGTATCTTTACTTAGTAATCCTTTTTCGACAGCTTCTAATGGAGTAATTACTCGTTTTCTAAGTTTTTGCAATACAATTGGTTTAGTTTCAACAACTTGAGTCTCGATGACACTCTGCGTAGGGACATGAAGGTTATATTTAGGTGTTTGTGACAGTTGTGACTGAGTCACGTGAATAATATCAGAAGGACCAGTCTGTGAAACAGAAGTCTGTGCCATTTTTACAGACTTTCTTGTATCGGCTAAAATACTATTTTGTATAGACTCTACAGTTATAAAACCTTCTGAAACTGCAGCTCCTACTGAAATTGGTTTTGTAGACTGAGTAAACGTTACTATGTTTGAGCCAGTAGCAGTTTTTAAGACGTCAGGAGAAAGGCTCTTCTTATATTTTTCATATGTTACTTGATCTAGTAATCCTTTCTCATATGCTTCATCAATTGGTATTTTAGCACCAGTAATAGGGTCAACAACATTTGTCGAGGAGGTAACTATGGGCTCACTTGCAGAGTTAATAACTGTTACGGTACTAGTACTGCTTTGGATTTGAGAAGGATCATCACTTAGTGTAACGTATTTTTTGTAAGTATCTTCATCTATTAATCCTTTTTGAAGTGCTATTTCTATGGGTATTTTCTCATTGGTTTTAGGATCTATGATGTACATGACAGAGGTGCGCGTCAATGTGGGAGTAGTAGTAACCTGAGTGAATGAAACTGAACTAGTTGTCGTAGTTTGATTTTCTTTTTGTTTAAGGGAGTCACTATCAGGAGATCTATCCCTAATGGACTCTTCATACTTTTTGTATGTTACTGGGTCTACGAGACCCCTTTCATAAGCTACTTCCATAGGAACTTTTTCTCCTGTTTTAGGATCCAGAACCATAGTACTCTTAACAACCTGAATGATCTTGGACGCTCCAACTAATGGAGCTCCTACAACTGTGATGAGACCTATTTTGGCTGCATCTGCCAAATTTATCCTTTTACCAGATTTATCTTTATATTCCCCGGTTTTTCTATCTACAATGCCCTTTTCTAAAGCTTGTTTGAGGCTAAGATGTTTACCAGTTTGTGGTTCGGTAACTTTAACAGTATTTATCGGCACAACACCCCGATCAACGGCATCCAAAATGTTTTCCGAAACACCTGACGTGGTCGATATAACTAAAGCCGTAGATGGGTCGTATATCACACCTGGGTGTACTTGCACGGGTTCTAAAACTGTTTGTTCGTCTGCAGAGTCATGCTGCATGGCTGCATTTATTTCAGATACATCCATTTTATCAGGCATACCAGCAACTGAAGTGATTGTGATTACTTTTTGTGAAGACACGTTAGTAGAAATTTGTACGAAAACTATGAATTTACGATCAATAGCGTCTTTCATTGTAATTGTACCAGTTGGATGATTATAACGGCCAATATTATCGATAAAACGCATTTCTAGGGCATTTTGCAGAGATGTCTCTTTTTTGTTCTTGGGATTAATAACAATTGCGGAGTCGGCATTAATTATTTTAATTGAAAGCGCTTCTTTGAGATCCATAACCCTATCAGTTCCAGGTATAACAAAAATACCAGTCACAGGATTGAAAAGATTTTGCGATATAGCTTCTCTAAGAGTCCACCCACCATGTGGAAGTTCAATAGTATTTTTTCTAATCGTTAGCGAGGTAACAGTAGGATCTGTTACTATTTTTGACGTCATGGTTTTTATTTCCTGCGTTATACCTTCACGTTGATGAGCTACTTTATGAGTAACTACATCGGGACTTTTGATAGTTTCTGGTTTACTATCTCGTTGTAGTTTACTTTCAGGGCTAGGTGGCAAATCAGAAATAAATGATTTTTTTGTAATTTTTAGTTCTACAACTTGACCGGGGACTAATTCTTTCCTGGTCATTTCTGGAATACGAACGACACGAGGTTCATTTTTTTCTACCCCAAGCAATCCATCATCTAAAGCTTGTTGGATTGGAAACACAGTTCCAGTGTTTGGATCTATGAATGTTTGGGTGCTTTCATCTATAAGACCCCGTCGAACAGCTTCTGTGAAAGAAAGGATTGCTTCGGATCGTTGAGATGCACTAGTATTCGTAACCGTGACGTATCGTTTTACTGTTTTAGTTACTGTTTGTAAAGTAAGAGTAATGTTAAGAAGAGAATTTAACAATGCTGCGCCTTCAGGTGTAATCATATTGATTTCTACTGCTTTATTAAACGGAATAGGTTTCTTAGTTGTTGCATCGAGTAAATGTCCCGTTTTTGGATCAAGAATATTTTTGAAAACTGCATCCAACACATTAAGCTCTTTTCCATTTTCATAAACGCCTATCTTACGATTAAACATTTCTAAAACTTCCGGACGGACTATTGACACTTTTGTACAGTCTTCTATGAATACAAAGTCTCCACTTTCGGATTGAAGGAAAGTCTCGCCGTTAACGTATTTAAAGTGGCCTTTTTTCGAAGCTGAGTTAAAAGAAATAAACTCGCCTGTTTTTGGGTCTCTGAAACCGTCAATATTGAAAATTGATCTTTGAGAAACTGATGTGATAAGCCCTCGATCGACCGCTTCGGGAATCGTACAAATTTCACCGGTTAAGTTATCACGGAATTTATTGTCATGCAAAATTATCTTAGCTGCTAAGGCTTCAGATAAAGTAAGTAGTTGCCCGGATGTAGTATCAGTAATACATTTTATATTGTCACTATCAAGAACCCCAGTAGAAATCGCTTCTAAAATACTTAAAGGTACCCTATGAGTCGGTGATAAGATTTTACCGTCGTTGGTCATCATGTTGTTGTCACAAAGGTCCTTAAGAGTCATAGGTTTACAAATGAAACGTTTATTTGCCGCATCTTTAAAAGAAAGTTTTTCTTTTGTAATATTATGTACGTATTTGGAATGAACGGTGTTAATAATATTTTTCTCTATCGCTTCAGCAAGCGTTATCTTTCTGTCATTTTTAGGATCAACAATTTCCCTAACATGAGGATTTATAAGTTCGTTTTTAATGGCAACATCAAGTTGGAACCTGTCACCCGAATTCCTGTCCAAAATCCAACCACTGTTATCGACCAAATCTTGACTAATCGCGTCGGATAAGGACAAGGCACTCGATTTTATTTTGATAATCTCGTTGTATATGAGGTATCCTCTTTGATAGGCTTCAGCGATTGTAATATAGCTTCCATTGGGTAATCTGTATAGACCTCTTTGTAGATCGACTTGCCCACAATTTAGTGCATCAGATATACTCATTCCTTGTGTGCTGGGCATTTCAGATTCAACAGTTACCTTTATTCTTTTTTCCGCTGGATCTGTTAGTCCTTGTTCGGCGTCGTAAAGTTCTCTCTGTATTGCTTCTAGTAACGTAACTTCGTTTCCGTCTTCTGTCATGCCGCAAGGTCCTGTGAGTCGTGCAGCTAGTTTCGGATCTATAAGACCTTTTTCTGCTGCTTGTTCAATTGTCATGGTTTGCCTTGTTTCAGGGGAAGATATTAATCTTCCTGTTCGCACGTCTAATATTCTCATGCTGATTGCTTGACCGACTGTCAAAATTTCCCTAGTTTCAGGGTGGACAATACCTCGTGACTCAATAATATTGGGGCCTTCGTACATTTTAAACACTCGTTTGAGATTTCTTAGGTCAGGTCTGTCATCGTCAGTTATAACTGTTTTGCTTGTATATTTAGGCGAGCTCAATTTACCATTGGCTATTGACTTGACGGGTGTACCGTCTAGCTCTGTCGTATGTGATGTCCTGACATATCTGTTGTAATCGGGAAGTATGCATTAATAACTTTTAATTGGTTGTAGGATGTGAGTAGGCCACTTAGAATTTTACGGATTCTAAAGATTTATCTACTGCATACGTTTATAAAGAGGTTTTTATAAAAATAGGCAACTCTATTTTAAGCGAGGTTTAGACTTGCAATAAAACTTACAAAAGTTGACTTCCGCAAGCTGTTACCACTGTGTAAACAGGCATGGCAAGCTAAATTCTGATAATATTGCTTTTGGAACGTGCTCCCTCTGGAAATTGCAGGAAGAACTTGCTAGTCTAAACCTCCCTGAATGACACAAGATGTTATAGCCAATGGTGTAACATCTGACTTACTTTTCGGAGGTAATGTGCGTGACCGTGTGCTCCGTGGTGGCCAGGTCCTGCATATTGAACTCCTGGCGGAATGAGCGGGCGGAGCGCGGCGCCATAGACTCCACGAGACGCTGAAAAAAAGAAAATATTGTTAACCTTTTTGACAAACAATCGTGTTCATATACTTGATGTATATTTATGATGTATATTACATTACAATAGAAGTAGGAAATTGATAGTTTTTATATGAATATGTTACAATCATACAATTGTAGTTAATAGCAAACTTTTCACAAGGCTAACAAAGATAAGCATTTCAAAATTGTTATGACCATCAGCCAAAATATTTATATTATAGTCCATGTCTAATAATAAACCATGTACTCTTAATTCCTAATACATTTAGGCACAAGTGATAATTATAATCTTTAATAACGATTGCAAAAAGAAATCGAAATGCAATGCGCACGCTTCGCCGCGGAATAGTTATACGATGCGTCAAATTGAAGATATCTTGAAGATTTCTAAAGATACTTAATTCGTTTTTTACAAGTTATTAGAGAAAGAACACACAAATTATTATACGGGACTAATAAGATGTCATTGTCTACTGTCAAAAGAAATAAAAACATTTGAATAATAATACATCAAACGGTTTATGCTAGCACACTGAAACTTTCAGTAAAAAGGAAACCTATCAAAATACCACAACGCCTCAGAACAAATAACTATTTTAACATGCGCAAATCAAATTGACGGATTGTATTTACAAATAAGTTAACCAGACTCCGCTTTAAAGAAAACCAAGAGTAAGATAAAATTGAGATTATTTAATTTTAATACCATATTTGTAAATCAATATTACATTCCATAGCTATTTCTTTTGCACTTATTGCACAAATTGTATGTGTGAAATTGATTTTCTTAAGTCTATTACCTACGCTTGCATAATAATGAAGCAATGTGCTTAAGTCTAATACGATTATGCACTGTTCACGAACTTAGTGCTTCACTACTAGGTAATTTGCGAACTAAAGTATTTTTTTTTTTAAGTTTCGACTGCGGAGGTTCTCACACTACAACTCTCTGATTATACGAACTGACTGTAGATTGTCCGCTAAGTGCTTGTACTGAAATCATGGAATAACACACACCATCTAAGCGCGAGATTTGTCACTTAAATAACAGGTATTTTTATTTACCTACGAAATTGCCGATTTGTATGGAGAATTATCAAGAACTTGCATTTTTCATACTAGCATTTTCTTTGTCCATTTAACAACCGTGAACACTCATGTAACATATTATGTTTATATACTAATGTTTGAACACTATGCTGACTTATTTACGATAAGCGAAAAAAATAAGTTATGGCTAAGTTACAACCCTTTCGGGCACCAGCTAAATTAAGGACTTTATTTTTACTGATAGTTGACTATCATGGTCATACCTAATATTTCAAATCGTACCTATGTGACATTTACAAAATATCGGCAATTTTATAGGCAAAGACCTAATATATGCATAACGCGGCGTGATACGTGGCAGTGTGTGATCAATTAAATCGCTCTACACGTCTAATCCTAAGATTTGGAAAATGTACAACAACTTCCATTTTGTATTAGACTAATAAAAAGTCAGCATTGTTACCCGAATACTGACAAGACCTGTCTTACATACTAAGGAGCAAGCCATATTCGATTTAAGCACGCACTTTTCGGCTGTTTTAATGTTCAAATGCCAGAAGGTTGCGAATTCCGTTGAAGAATTTTTAATTTTAGAACATTAAAGTGGAGTAGCTTTAAAAAGTTTAAACACTTGAAAAACTTTTCTTGTTTGCGATTGCGACAAACTCTAAGAAAAATAGCATTATTATTGATTGTTTTTTCTTCCCTTTCAAAGATAACTCTATATTATGTATGGAAGTAGGTATCTATAACTCCGTCATAGTATGACGAATACGATGAAAAAGCCCTTCTTAGTATAATGTACAATGCGACAAATGTGCACCTCTTGATAAATGTACAATACATCCAATGTAACAATTCGCAAAATGCTCAATATCCAAAAAAATCCCTACTAATAATGGATGTCATTTTTGACATTTTGATATAGACAAACCCTTTTCCGAGTTCGTCGTGCTACAGACGAAGTTATATAACAAACAAACGACTAAAATGCCGGTCTTTTTTTCTGGTTCCACAAGTTATTCAAAAAATGAGAATAAATTAAATGTTAACGTGTTTTTCGGTTAATATCAAGAACATAACATGACTGAATTAAGAGAATTTCTGCTTAATTTTGCTTTAATCAGATTTTTAGCCCGACGCGTTTTGCCTTGATTTTAGACCTTTGATCAGTTTTGGAAAATCGAGTAACAACAATTTTAAAACTCTCTATACGACCTATGTGTATCTTAGATCGACAACACATTCTATGGATTTCAATGACTCGAATAAGAGAAAGAAAAACAGTAGGTACCTATTTGAGAAGTTAGATGAATAGTTCATTTAAATATTAAATGAAAAACTAAAGCTTGAATTAAAATATAAGTAGGTATCTAATAAATAAGAGCTATAGATTTTACTCAAATATTTTAACCTTTATGAATGTATCAAGTTTTTATCTCCAGTAATAAATAATACTGATCATGATGACAATTCAATGAAAAAGACATGAGTATAAGTAATTTTAAAATACCAACCCGGCACTCGTACGCGAAATCATACTCGTACTCCTCCATCTTAACACTTCACTAGTCTCTAACACTACACTACAACTGTCATTTGTTTCGTACACAAAAACACTATCATAGTTCACATAATAACCATTCACTTAAGTCTAAATGAGAAGTTAAGACACATTTTGTAACAGTATGTAACCTAAGAGAAGAAAAAAGAAAGAATTTATGTTAAAAACAAAAGAGCAAAGAAAGTAAATTAATCGTTTTAAAAATCTTATTAAACGTAAGAAAGAGGATGAAACAGTTTTAAATAAAACAACTAGCCGCATAGAACGCTGGCTGAAAACTGAATGAAAGCCAAGAAAACGTAAATCGTAAAAAAAATACAAGTTTCTAAATTTAAATCATTTCGTAATTGTTACGGACGCGACTAGCCGGTGCGTTTCGATTGTTCGAATGTTACTCTAATTACCTACGTTAGTTAATAGTTAACATCGTGTACCGAACAGCTGTTTCAGAGGTAGAAGTAAGTTTTAGGTTATGAAAAGTGACTGGCTGATTCGATACTAGAGATTTGTAGGGCAATGCGCGCGCATCCCGAGATGCGCGTGGCGAGAATCGCAGTCTGGCTGGTCTGACACTTCGTTACCTCGACAGACTAGTAGTCATTAATTCATTTTATAAATTGTTATATAATTTAACGAGTTCCACAGCATCCAGTTAATAAAGGGTGACGAATGTCTCTACACGTGTATTACAAGGGTAGGTAAGTAAAAGGGTATATGTTAATTAGGAAGAAGTCAGTAATGCTTTGAAGAGTAGATGCAAAGTACTCGTAATTAAAGCGCATTCGTATATGTTAATAAAAACGTAAGTGTATGAGTTACCAGGCTTAAAAGAAGAAGCCAAACACTTAAAATTTTGTTAACGATAATTTCAGTTTATATTGTAAAGTGATAAATAAATGTTTTTCATAATATTCGTTCAAAGAGATCCACTTTGAATTTTATTATCTAATTATGCGCTTGGGTATATTTCTATCAGCAGTAACTTTTATGTTTGATCTTAAAGTGGTTAGTTGGTAAACATTTATGATGTCATGCACGCCTAGGGTTGCCAAAAAAATTCAATAAGAATATAGTAGATTTCCATTTAGGGTGTCTAATAATATAGTATCTAGATAAAAAATATAGTAGCCTTTAATAATGACAATTTTTGGAGGTTTCTAAACTGTTTTTTTTCACCTATACGAATGAAACGACCGACTGTGGTGATTTCTGTATAATCATGGTCAAAATATAGTAGATTTGGCTACTATATATTTTTCCAAAAGTATATAGTAGAATGGGCCAAAATATAGTAGACTACTATATTATATAGTAGTTTTGGCAACCCTATGCACGCCACATCATAACGTTATAAATATACTAGGGCCATGGCTTAGCAAAACATTGTATATTCAACCCTAAATATTTCATGTTGCTTTATCGTCAGTAACGTACGTAATAAAGGTTTAATACTCGTTATTTTGATTTTTGACTACTGTTTATCACGAAATTTACTAATGAAAGTTAGCATTCGTAATTCTCTATCCCTCACATATATAATTTTATTATATTACAAATGGGTATTAAGTACTTAAAGTCAATTATTAGCAAAAAACACCTTTTATCGATTATGTAGTAATTGTAAACAAGGGGGCCTAAAGTGGCTCCTTGCGAGACACAAATATTTATTTTGCATTAGATGCGTGAACACGACGAGTGAGGATAATATTTGTGTATACAGCACGTGTCTTTTATTATATACAGTCAATTTTATTAATATTATGAAGTAAATGAATTCATCTGTATACCAAATTATTTGTTACAAATAAATAATGATGTGAGAGATTACCACAGTATCGGTTTATTGCATACTTCTTCTTCACAATTTAGAATTATGTATAAATACTGGATTACATTTTTATGGAATAAAATATGAACACAATGTATGCAAATATTGTCCAATGCTTTAGTCAGTTCAGAATGTACAATAAGATTAATTTACTGTAGTTACATAATATTGTATGTCTTCTTAATGCCAGGATTATTTTCAAGTATTTTAGGCAAATTTCATGTACTTAAGTTATTATTTACTAGATGAAGATTAAACAATGTTAATTTAAATTAAGTGGAATATATTCCACTTAACACATCATTTTGTTTTTCTTTTGCAACGCATGATGCGCTTTATTAAAAATAACTTCTAGGTCAATGGGAGACGTCGACCTAAAATCGTTTTAAATTTGGCTACGATGCGATTTCAAAATAAAGATTAACCGATTTTTTTAAATATATTGACCAATTAAATATACCCGAGATTAAGGTTAATGCAGATAGAGATATGCTGTATTTTATTTATATATTTGTTTTATTAATTTCTTGTAAGATTAACTTCCAACCGAGAAACGCTTAAGGGATCATTCACAGAGCTCATTCACGTCAACGCAACGGTCAGTCAAATTTCAATACAAGTTTTGACTTTCCGGTGACTACGCGTCTAGTGACATTGAAATTTGACTGACCGTTGACGTGACTGAGATGTGACTGAGCTGTGGCTATCTGAATTATCCATTAAGCTAGATTAAGAAAAAAGTAATTTAAAACAGCATACTAAAAATTTAACATGTAACCAAACATTAACCTCGTATGGTTACGGAAAAAGATATAAAAGCCACATTAGGTAACATAAATAATGCTGATGACCTTGGTTTTGAAATTACGACCTTAACAACGAAACTAGCAATTGCCTTAACTACATGCGAAGCATTTTACAGTGAAGTGCATTTGGCCTTCGATGACCTTAAATGTGAAATAATTAATCAACACAGTGATAATAATAAGGTTCTTAATTATAACATTAATTTTAATTTATTTATAACTATTATTACCAGACAATTAAATACACAAACCAAAACCAACTAGCACCGTACTACAAACTACACCCAATAATTTAAACACTTACAAAATGCAAGAGAAAACAGAAGTAGTCCATTTGCTGAAGCGTCAGAGAGTTTGGATAGCATCATTAACCGAACCGTTCGATCGATAGAAAGGAGCTAATGTCATATGTTAATGTTAGTAAAAATAGCTCTGGCTTCGTATTATAATGCGAGTACGATGCCAAATAACATTTTCACTTCGGTCGAGTGCTCAATCGTTTTAACTTTTCATAATGCATTCACATATTTCCATCTTTATCACTTAATCTTAATTTTAAGTTGAAAGAGAAATTCGCTGTTGAGAAAAGCAATTTGTTTATAAAGGCCAGAGAATAAACTGAGCTGAATTGCAATAATATTCGCAGTTAAAGGAAGTTGATCTATTTTATTCAGTTTTTGCTAGGTCATTTTAAGACTTAGCTAAAAAGAGTAGAAATTTTGTATGACAAACTAAAGAACAATAGTTGTACAAGCATCGCTTAAATCTCAAAAGATATGAGAAAATAAGATAATTGTTACTGTATGCAGGAATCATAACAATCGATATCAACATGATCCGACGAAAATCAATAAGGAAGTAAAAGAATATCAAAGAGCATAAAAGACAACTACTGAAAACGTTCTGAATAAAGGATAAGAGGATTAGAAAAGGATTGTAGAAGAGACATTTAATGTCTCGACCACTGAACACACATTCAGCGACACGCGAAGTGAGGTGTTGAATTAATCAAGGTGACTTACGAACAAATATATAGTATATGCGCATAAGGGGACAGACACGCACTGAAATAGGCACGAAAGGTGACCTAAAAACTCAAGTAGAGCAAAACTAACTTATTGATAACAGGTAGGGTTCGTAAATTTATGACTGTGAAGAAATTGGCTGCGCTAATCGATGGGTTTTGTAGAAACTGACAACGAAAACTGAGAAATTAAGATTCTGAGTAAGTTCTAATTCGTATTTTAGCTAGCGTCCACTGGTTTATTCACAAAGATCCTGGGGATTACTAAAACCAGAAAGGGGCATACTCGTAAATATGTGTTCAGTCGGAAGTAGTTACTCAGCTCAGTAAAAACGGTAATAAATGTTTATAGAATAGATTACAATAATCCGTAGGTAAATGTAGTGGGATTTTTGAACTGTATCATACCAAAAAATAAAGAATTATGACTAAGAAATATTTTTTAAAATTAGACATTGGTTCATCAAAAGCAGGAAAAAATGCAGACAACTCAAAATAAAATGAAGAACCAAGAGGCGTTACAGATGACGAACAATTAAGTAGGTTTTGAATTTTGATACCATAGACAGCAAAAAGTGATCTAGCCTCGTAACAATGTTGGAGCAAAAAATTTCCTACTTCCTACATTTCAGAATCGCTTAGTTTCGAAGTGACGTCATTGCGGGGGTTGTCTGTATACAATGCCCAAGGTTTTGGTGTATAAACAAGATTTTAGATAGACAATTTCTATTATTCATTTAAAGTTGTAGAACTTTGCGCGTGTGTTTTCAGGTAACCATATTTTTTACGATAAAATAAAACTACAGGACTCTATCTTTCAGATTGTGTTGTGTTGATAATTTTACAATCAATTTTATTGGGAGACCTTGAAAAGCTGACGACCAAACAATAAACAATTACTTTGGCTTGTGTTCAAAATCAAACAAAGATTTGTTTTCGTTGAAATCCTATGTTAGGTACTATTAACATATGGGTTGTAAGTTTTTACTATCAATCATAAAAACCGGTCTCCATAAACTGTTACAATTTTTTGCGGCAATGTCTGATGTTGAATATTGGGTTAAGGTCATTGGTGAGGGAAGAAAGTTAGGCACACGTAAAACAATGACAATGTAAATTCACGAACAATTCGATAACCTATAGTCGTAAAGATTAAGAAAAGGCGATATATTTGTTAAGGTTTAAGTTAGATTTAGATTAAACGGTCGTGAAGGTTGAAAAACTTTTTGTACACAAACACAAATCCTAAACCTTTTTGGAACACAAAAACAAAACACTGTCACTCAACACTCGTACGAAATAATTTCGATTCGAATTCGTTCGAATTTGTCACCGCGCAGCGAGCGTCGTTCGCCAATCGTCGTTCATGCGCTACTAAAAATTCATCCAACAAAACAACTCGGCTCAGATCGGCGACGTATCAAATCGTCATGCTATCTATCCACGACAGACGATTAAACTGCAAGTTTCGATGACGTAATCCAGTATAATTTTCTAGACAGTTTTAAAATTTTCGATTTTCAATCATGTAACTGTGTTTATTATTTAACGATTGCCATTTGTTTTTCTTTTATTCTTCTTTTTATAAATGTTTTTGTTTTTGTTTGTTGTCATAACTTAGCAATAGGGATTTTACTGACCACTAGCTTTCCATTTAGCAGATCAAAATAAAATAACATTAATTTATTAAGTAAGTGAATGTATGCGAATGAGCGATAAGCTCTCTTATCGCTCATTCGCATAGTTTCTTTGATTGTATTTTAAAACATTGGGTTTTATTTTTATCAATGTTTGATATTTTATCGAAGCTGGCAGCTAATCTTAAGGTCAACAATCATATTCATGGTCAAGACTGTGTGTAGAAGTAATGCAATAAATTAATCAGTATTATGTCTTTATGAATTGACGTTACAATTGGGTACCTATTTTGTTACCTATCTTTCTTTTTAGGGTTCCGTACCAAAATGGTAAAAAAGGAACCCTTATGGTGTGACTCAGTCTGTCTGTCTGTCACAGCTGGATATCTCGAGAACTACTAATGGTATCAACTTGAATAGTTTGAGATAACATTTGCCCAACTATTTTGCAAATAAGAATAAATAAAAAAATAAATATCTTTTTTACAACAGGGACTGAAAAGGGGTCTTAAAATTTTTAAGTGGGACTACTAGGGCATGTGGGGTATCATGTGAAAGAGCGTCGTTTGCACGTTTTCAATATTTATTTCTTTTTGTTTTAGGCCGCATAGTTTTTGATTTATAATGAAAAATGTAAAAAAAATACCGTTCCCCCCCTTATCTCCGAAGTTTGCAAAGAGAAAAATCTGAAATAATTCTATGTAAGATAGCAGTTTATATAAAGATTACAGGAAAAATAAAACGATGTCTCAAATAGTCTCAATATAGCACACTTTTTTAGAAATTAACAAATTTCTAAAAAAGTTAACATTAGTTCAACTATCGGTCAAGAGATGGCGCTGACCTAAAACTGCAATACTAATTTTATTATTTTACTCTGCAGTGTGGTTTGATGGTGCCCTCGGTGCGCGAGTCCGACTCGCTCTTGACCGGTTTTATTATTTAAGAGATTTTAGCATGCTACATACTATTTGTCACTGGCAAAGTGAATCGGTAGCTCAGTTGGAAGATTGGACCGGACTTCCAAAGGTCGCGGGTTCGATTCCCGCCTGAGAATATGATCAGGTGCGAGTCGATTTTTTTTTAATATTATTTAGTATTATCTTTGCGATGCAAACAGACTAATTTGCATTTTTGGCCACAGAAATGTCATTCCTAAAACAGAGTTGGCAGCGTCCTTGTAATGTCTTTCATTTGTTAATGGTATTAAAAAGAATCATTTTTTTATGTTCTTAAGGTAAAATGCAATCCAAAATCAGAAAAACCGCTAATGCCTACATATGACGGAATTAATAAAAAAATCGTCCAAAGATTCTGAGAAGCACCTTCGTCGGTTCCATAAAACATGTTTATAATCAAATACACATTTGGAAAACAAAAGATATCCAAACAAAGATTTTTTTCATGTCAGTGCCAAACATAGATTGATTATGTGTTAGTGGACATTGTCAAGGACTTAGAAATTACTTGCGAGCACTTATCGTATAAAAATTGATAAAGTGCCAAAAAGCAATATAGCCCAATAGTGACCACCCGCGACTTCGTCTGCGTGGATAGTATTTTGTCTATCCCTCGGGAGCAGTTCCATTTTTCGGGATAAAAGGTACCTGTAAATGTCCTTTTCAGCACTCATGACAATACATATTGTCATGAGTGCTGAAAAGGACATAGGGACATAGGAAAAATTTCACGATGATCGGTCGAGTGAATTTCGCATTCATAATATTAGTAAGGATAACTTAGATAATTACATAGAGTCTTTTCCTCTAGCAAAATAACTCTAGTAGAACATGGGGTTAAAAACCTCACAGTTAGGCTCTTTGTTTGCGAACACTTTACTTATTTCTGATGTACGAATATTAATTATTTACCTATACATTTATCATAAAACTGGTATTTTTCTAACTTAGAAAAAAAATTAGAACTACGTTCAGTTTCCAGCACGCTATAGTGTCACGTAAGTCATCGGGACCTTGACATCATGACCACAGTCGTTAATATTACGTCACCCTGACTATTAATAATTTTGTTATTTGACTTATTTCCTCCACACGTACGATACAATCTTTGCATCGAAATCACTTTTGAAGGCTAATTTGCTCGAACTTGAAATTGGCAAAACGGCAAACTTAATTATGGAACGGAGTGTGTTTCTTTTTTTTTTCTTTTATTTCAGTGAGAATAAGAAATACATTTATTTAATTTTGAATCATTTATTAATATACCAGACAAAACACTGACGATAATATAAATGAACAGGATAGCAGAAACATTTCAAAATGAAATATCAGGAAAAGCGTAAATAATATTTAGTGCATCTGCTACGATTTATTTTTATTCAAAGCTTGTACGTTATCATCAAGTGTTTTCCAAAATATGGTGATAGTATCGTAGTGTTCTTAATAAAAACCTAAAGATAATTTTCATTACATTATTTACAAAGCAAAAATCTAATATTGAGTATGATTTTCCATTTGCACTTTAGAACGTGTAGGCACGAATGATTTTTCTCTAAATAGGCACTAAAATAAAGTAGGATAAAATTTCTTTATAGCGACTTCTAAAGCCATTAATTTCTCCATATCTGCTTGGATTGATATCCTGCCAGCGTATGACGCCAACGTAATGCCAGCAATAAAATCAACATAGGGCAACGACCGACTGCCAAAAGCGTCGGAATCGTCTAAACTAGATAAATCAGTGCTTTAAATTCGGATTTCATTGCTTAGTATTAACATAAAATGTAGTTTAAGAACTGCCCCTCCTATTTTCGACGGGATCGAGTTCACATCAGGATCGAACTCTCGATGGCATGTTCACATCAGGGGGGTTACTCCCGAAACACGAACGAGGTTCTGAGATCGTATTGGTATCGAAAAACGTCAAAACAGTACAATGGAAACCATGGCAACCGTTTTCAATGTACTTTAGAACAGATTTTTGACGTTTATTCGATACCAATTCGATCTTAGAACCTCTTTCATGTTTTGGAGTAACCCCCCTGGATCGATCAGATCGTCATTTTGTTAATTGAAAACGGTTTCCATGGTTTCCATAGTACTGTTATGACGTTTACTCGATCTCGATCGTGTCGGGTCGGGAGTAAACCCTCTGGTTAACTGCTGCATTGACATCGTTACCCGTATTTAATTCAACATACAGAAAGTTGAGTCATTATTGTATAAGTGCAAAAGAAAACTATAATAGACGATTTCTATCCATAGATTAAGTTAACCAAAGTTTTATTTAATCTTCGACCAAAACATTATGAATTTTTGGATAAAAAAATTACAGCTATTTTGAGTAATTCGGAGTCTTCACCAAAACGGCTTACAACTTACTGGAGAGGGACAAATTACAACTTTCTGGAGAGATATCTCTCAGATCATCTTAAAGTTACAAAAAATTTTAATTTACAGCAACTTTCAACGGTCATGGGTAAAAAATGTAATATTAAAAGGGTAAAAAATATTGTTTAAATTCAATCTTTATCGCTTCAAAAGCTTAGTGAACGTGACGAATCTTTCGATTGGTCATCCATATACTACATGTTGAATTGTTATTGGTGACGTAAGTGCCAACTGGTCGTTAAACATTGCCTACAGCGGTTACGAATAAGTTATAATTACCTACTAATAATGTAACATCGATTTATAACATAATATCTCTAACTTATACACTTTTAAGACTTCCACGCGTACAGTTCATTAAAAATAAAACACTTTTTACGGATTACAGGTACAATATTATTAATTCAGGTGGATTTTTAGAATTATTTAGTAAAAGTTTTATTGGTTTTTTTTAAATTCTCGACGTTTCGACACCTTTCTAGGGCCGTGGTCACGGGTCATCCAAACCAATAACCATCCAGTCAGTCATCCCGTGACCACGGCCCTGGAAAGGTGTCGAATCGGAGGGAATTCAAAAACCAATAAATCCAAACTAAATATTCTAACATATTTAATATACGCGCTGTAAATGCTTGTAATCCGTAAAAAGTGCTTTGTTTCTTACATCTCTAACATCCTAGACGGATCTCTCTCACGCTCACGCTACATCATGCATGACGGCAGATATAAAAGGCGTTTCTTTAAAATCGCTCATAATTTTTTAACATACCAACAATATTCGTGCATGATTTTTAGGGTTCCGTACCCAAAGGGTAAAAACGGGACCCTATTACTAAGACTCCGCTGTCCGTCTGTCTGTCTGTCTGTCTGTCACCAGGCTGTATCTCATGAACCGTGATAGCTAGAAAGTTGAAATTTTCACAGATGATGTAGGTATTTCTGTTGCCGTTATAACAACAAATACTAAAAACAGAATTAAATTAATATTTAAGGGGGGCTCCCATACAACAAACGTGATTTTTTTGCCGTTTTTTGCTCGATATTAATAACGACAGTTGAAATTTTCACATATGATGTATTTTTGTTGCCACTATAACAATAAATACTAAAAACAGAATAAAATTAATATTTAAGGGGGGCTCCCATACAACAAACGTTTTTTTTTTTTTTGCCGTTTTTTGGTACGGAACCCTTCGTGCGCGAGTCCGACTCGCACTTGGCCGGTTTTTCTAATCTGCGACACCTTGCATGACGCAGTGTTTAATCCGCCTTAGTTCTTAGTTTGAAATAGAGAGAGAAATAAAAGTGTAATATCCCATAGCACAAACTATAGTGCAATCAAGAACAAATATTTTCCGTAAACAGCCAGACAGAAGGAAATGACGAGGTATCAACAAATTGTTGCGGCAAATTCATTCATTTCATTTTTTGCTAGTTTACGAGTCGATGACTCCGATGCGCTAGGATGCTTGGCACGAACCAAATGTGTTGGAAAATACCTATTTCTAATAAAGCTGGTAAAGAATTTAATCAAATAATATTGTTTACCTATGGCTACTTTAACATACATAGCTAGCTTTGTCAAACAGTATAGATAGAATGTTTTATTAATTTTACCATAGAAAGTTCGAGATAAAGTGCACTAATAAGTACTTACCTAGTAAACTTAAATCTAACCTGTTTATTTTGAGCACTTTGAAATAGGCATGTTGACTATTTTTTTTATTTTATGTTACATAAATTACCCCTAAAAAAAAGAAACATTTGTATAAGAATTATTACGCTAGCATGAAAACTGCCCGAGATATCACAGTTTGAAATGCACAAAATTGGACTCACCCGAAAACGCTCCATACTAACGGCTGTATGGTATGCAACGCGTAGGAAATTTGTTCGGCAGCTATATTAAATATTGTGTTTATCAAAATGATTTCTTTGACAAATTTGCTATAAATTTTACGGACTAATTAAATGTATTATTTATTTTAACAAATTTTATACTTTTTAAATGGACTTGTCCACCCAACTTTGAAGGGTCATAAAACAAATAATACGCAATATATAAAACCAAGAGGTATACAAGCTACTCCAAAAGTTTGATATGTTTACGATTTTTATTAGTATTTCGTTATTTTATTCATAAGTCAACATCCCTATTGTCGAAAAGTGTCTCTTGCTTTTACTTGCATTCAAAAAAGCTCTACATTTGGTTCGAAGTAGTGACATACTCAAGTATATCTTTGTTGTAAAGTTGTAATACTTTTATATGCTGTAATAGTTTGCAATAAGTCTTTAAAAGCAATTAATTATCCGGTTCTGATTAAGTGCTAGAGAGCTCTTGAGATACTCTATCACTGCGATACAAACCAGACTTCTTTTGTTCAAAGGGATGTACTCAAATTCTACTTTAGTCTATTTATTACTCAGTAACATACATGAAGTTTATACATATAAAATATTATATGCTAGCCACTTGGCGTAAATACTTTTATTGCAATGGAATGCATTTCAATTAATACTGAAAATTACACTTGTAAATCATTAAGTATTTTCTACACATACTTGGAATAAAAGAATCATAAATATTTGCATCTCTGTTAAGTTTAGAGAATATATTCTTTGGTTAAGTGAACATTTGTAATATTTTCCAAATATTGATTCAAATACCAATGTGTCTTAGCACAGGAAATAACTAGTTATTTACTTCAAAAAAATTAACTATGAAATTATATTTTTTGTAACTGTTTATGGATATGGAAACAAGTCTGGGTTTATTCTAAAACTTATTTCTTTTGGTTGTTTTACGCTATTTCAATAACATGTTGTTTATAATGCATACACATGTGTTTATTCAATGACCTTGTTATTCTTTTGTAGTTTTCTGTGACAATTCTTTAAAATGTGGGTAAAAATCACCAATCTTTAAGTGAAAAGCATTTAAATGTAAATAAACTATCAGGATTATAACATAAGGGATAATTTTTTAAGGCCTGACATTGTACCTAATATACCGGGTGTAACAAGACCTTCAACGAAGCCGAGGTCTACGTATTCTGCCCATCATCAGGACCATTTCTGTTCAAAATTACTGCTGGGAAACGATTTTGATTCTTGGTGTTAAAAAAGCATTGCATACATCACCACGCAATGTAACGCGTACAACAGACCGCGCCTGCGAGTGTATGCTACACAGCTGCGTGCGGCCGAGTTGAAGGCAGCGTTTATGTGCTCATGAGATACATCGAGTGACGACGTTTTGAAGCCACTGTTTATTACGAAATACTTAAAATTTTGATAATGTTTCATTAGACAAAAAGTAGGTAATAACGAATAAAATAAGATTTCATTAAAAAAATGAAAAAAAAATTTTTACTTTGACCATCAATAACTTCGTAGCTATTGGTTTCCCAGGTATAGTCTAAAAGACAAAAATGATCCTGATGATGGGCGGAATACGTGGATTTCGGCTTCGTTGAAGGTCTTATTACACCCGTTATGAAGTAGTAGCTTATAAAAAAGCCCAAAAATACTCAACACGGAACAAGTCCATTACGCTAATGTGCATAAATAACTAAAATAACCACCCACAGCGAGCATAAACAAATTGTAAACACGGCAATTCCGTGCCGCAAAAAATGCATAATCTTGAAGCCACGACTTGTGTGCTTTTATGATCTAACTATGTTACAAAAGTATTGTTAGGCAAATATTCGTTATGAAATATTTAGAACTTAGTAGAACTTTAAAAAAAATTAATCTATATAAATCTGTTATGAATAAAATATAACGTCAAGACATTTATACCTCATTAGCGAGGTATTACATATTTTAATGTTTTGCAATTTTGCTACTATAATTTTCACATAAAACGGTAAGCAACAGAACAAAGAAAAATTTATGTGTGGTAAGCAGTAAGCTGCTGTTAATTTTACCAAACTTTAAATACCTATAAGGTATTAATTCCATAATCACCTTACAAATTGCTTCTTATGAAAGTCATAACATTACAACTAAGTTGAATTTATCCAAAACATTTCCAAAAAAATCATCTTTATACTTAGGAATAAATGATTGCATATAAAACCCGTATTATTTGCTCTTCCATATACGTTTAAGACTTAAGACCTTAGCCCACGCTTGCCATATACGAGTCGCTTGTAGGCAGAAGATAAGACAAACTGTGAGAAGTAATTTTCGGTATAGATCTACAAGGCATTAATATGTACTGTGTCTGTAGCTATTTATATAAGCTTTATTAATGGAACTTTTAGCTCTAATGGACGGACGGACTGGTGCTAATCTTTATGCAAAGTCGGACACACTTAGCAAAGAAAAAGTGATCAAAGTAGAAAAAAGTATTTTAAGGATAGTGAGAAATAAACGAAGTTACGGCGCTTAAATGATTTTCACAAGATAACTATAATGATTTTAACAAAGTTTAACATCTTTACATTTAAAACTTTCTACAAGTTCTTGTCAGAGTTCGTACTTAATGCTTTACAAAACTTCAATTTCACGGCGTTTATATTTTCTAGCTACTTACGTAATAAGAGTTTATTAATAAAAACAAACTGTAGGAACTTGAACTCCCTAAAAATTTCCGATCATCATACATTTACTACGATTATTTGAACGATGACGAAATCAGCGAAAATTCACACTAGATTTTTTAAATTTATTCTTAAGAATTCCGATATCTACATTTAGAGTTATGTTATGAATGAATTTTTCCGATTCAAGATATTCGTTTGCGCACTATAACAAATGTTAATATTGACCGCAATCGATAGCAGATCTCAACGCGTAAATTTGTGCTAAGTGGTTACCGAAATTAAACACAAAATACTCAATGTTATTACTCGGCTACGCCATAAGATCTGAATGATAAGACCCGTATTCCCAAAAAGGCTTAAACCTTAACTATCTAATTTTATTGATGTTACACTCGACTGGCAAGACAAGAGTAGTATAACATAATAGATTAAACGTATTTTTATTATTTACCCCTACATACAAAACACAACGAAATGAGAAACGAGGAGATCCGCAGGAAAACTAAAGTAACCGACGCCGCTCGAAGGATAGCTCAGTTGAAGTGGCAGTGGGCTGGACACATAGCGAGAAGAACTGATGGCCGTTGTGGCGGAAGGGTTCTGGACTGGCGACCGCGCACCGGACGACGCTCCGTGGGTAGGCCCTGACAAGGTGGACCGACGATCTGGTGAAGGTCGCGGGAAGCCGCTGGATACGGGCAGCGCAGGACCGATCGTCGTGAAGATCCTTAGGGGAGGCCTATACCCAGCAGTGGGTGTCGTGCGGCTGATATGATGATGACAAACAAAACAGACAATTTGAACAGTACAAGGCTAGCATCCTTTTAAATATGACACCATTTTTCCGCTATTCTTTGAATGACCAATACTAAATACGTAAAAATCATAAATGTATCAATCAATCTAGGTCCAGGGTTAAGTGCTAACTAGATGTGACACTTAGCGATACGCAAATGTAAACAAGAGACCATTCACTGGTTCTCCTTTGATAAATTTATTTCCATAACCGGTGGCCCCTACCAAGGATCATGACTTAACTGGGTGACATCATTGCATCGTTTAGCCGCGTCACGAGTAAGGTTAGCGAGAGACTTATGCCTAACCAAATATAGGGGTAATAGAGACATTAGATCAAAACTAAGAAGATTATAATATACACTTCTAAGGCTTCCGCGCGTACAGTTCAAATCATTAGAAATAATACACTTTTTACGGATTACAGCGCGTATTTGGTTAATTTATTTTAAAATAATTATTTTTGATATTAGTTTTGTTTTGTTTTATTTTATATTAGTTTTGATTTGTTAGTTTTTTGGGTTTCCCGACGTTTCGACACCTTTCTAGAGGTCGTCGTGGTCACGGGACGACTGAAGCAAAAAAGATTATCTCTAGTGATAGTCACGATTACTAAAACGCTAATTCAATTTAGGGTTTATGAACAACAAGCAACGTTTAAAAGTATATAAGAACCATAGATAAAATAACTTGGCATATACAGGGTGGATTTTTGAGACGGTACATAAGGGCAGGGACCTTACCTTATCCGTTATAGTTAAAGGAAAACGTTCCTAGGAGACCATCCATTACTTTTTAAGATATTATGAACTGCATTCACAGATTTTGGAAAAAAAATACGGTTAGCAAAAAATGCTAAAACACCAAAAAACTTTTTTTATGCCAATCGATCCTATTTCGTGTGGGGATCAAAATACTCAAAAAAACAAAATGTATGGAAAAAGTTTTTGGCGATTTCTGTCGTTTCTAGCACTCATACCTTAAATGGTCCCATAGAGTATTTTGATCCCCACACGAAATAGGATCGATTGGCATAAAAAAGTTTTTTTGGTATTTTAGCATTTTTTTTGCTAACCGTATTTTTTTTCCAAAATCTGTGAATGCAGTTCATAATATCTTAAAAAGTTATGGATGGTCTCCTAGGAACGTTTTCCTGTAACTATAACGGTTAAGGTACCTGCCCTTAATGTACCGTCTCAAAAATCCACCCTGTATAAGGTACAAATATGTACAAGTAAAGTAATTTTTAATTCCAAAAATATATTTTGCGGTGTCACTATAATTAATAAAATTAAGTAAGTACCTACTAAATAATATTATTGAGAATCAGTATTTGTGTGACTTACATTTAACACAAAGTATTACCTTTGTAGCACAGACAGCATGTATAAAGGACAATCAATCTCACAATAGAGATATTACATTGTGGACTTGTGGAGCAAGGAATAGAAGACTCAGTAGGTCACTTGAAAGACTATTACGTACAGCATCGCTTTATAGAATGGGCAGTGGATGCGATAAGACTGTCCAATTAGTTTGTAGGCAAAATTGACATAAAACATTGTTAATGCTAAAATCAACTAAAACTAAAATATGAAAAGTCTTGTTTGAGATACTATTGGCAAAATGGATGTGATGGTGTATGCTTTCATAATAGTAGAAGAAAATAATACCATCATTGAAACTTTTCTATTGAATTTACGTTGAACCAGGCCGGTTATTCCGATCTTTTAGATCAAAGAATCCACCCTAAGGTGAATTCTAGGAAACTTACTTACATCCGAGAATTTACCCTTAGCTAGGGAGGGCTATCTAGCTAGCATAGGGAGAATTCTCGGACATAGGTTTCCCAGTGTTCACCTCAGGGTGGATTCTTTGGGGTAACAGATCGGGATAAGTGAACCAGGCATTGCAATGGTTAAAATTAAATAGTAACTTAATTATGTAGGGATTGGACTATAACTTCACCTATACATTATAAAGCTCTAAACTGATTGACTGATTCATTGTTGGGATAGGCGTAGAGCCCTAACGGCTGAAGGTAGAGACGCTATTTTTGGAGGGTAGATACCTTTCATGATGTAGATGAGCATTAAGAAAGGATTTTAGAAAATTACCGTTATACAGAATGCTACAGGTTGTTCAAGTTTGTACGAGAATTTGTGTAGGGTTGAAGGTAGAGACACCATTTTTTGAGGGTAGATACCTTTCATGGTGTAGGTAAGCACTAAGAAAGGGTTTTGGAAAATTTCCGTTATACAGGGTGCTACAGGTTGTTCCAGTTTGTATGGAGATTTGTATAGGGCTGAAGGTATTTTTGAAGTGTAGATACTTTTCATGGTGTGGGTGAGTACTAAGAAAGGGTTTTGGAAATTCCCGTTGTACAGGGTGCTACAGAGTGTTCCAGTTTGTATAGAGATTTGTATAGGGCTGAAGGTATTTTTGGAGGGTAGATACTTTTCTTGGTGTAGGTGAGCACTAAGAAAGCATTTTTGTCAAATTGCAGTAATACAGTGTGCTACAGGGTGTTTCAGTTTGTACATGAATTTTATGGGAAATTTAAATCTGTGAAATGAGTTCTACTGATAAATACCTAGGTATATTGGTCAAAGTCAAAGTCAAATAAGCTTTATTCAAATAAACTTAATAATTAAGTACTTTTGAATCGTCTATATTTTCCTACCACCCGTTCCAGACTTTTTTAGCTGACAAGAAGAACGTGCGCAAGAAACTTATCAGCTGTAACAGCCATAAGTAATAGTATAGCATAAGTATAAGTAACGGTAATCCGTGACTTTTAAAATAAATGCACAACTATCTTAATTTTGCGAACGAAGTCGCGGGCAAAAGCTAGTAATATATAAATGATTTTAAAATATTTGCACATGATTGTTTATCGATTAAATATGTTGGACTGGACATCAATTAATTTAAGACCATTTTGTAACCATATTTTTGCAAATAAATAATTTACTTACTTACTTACCTACTTCCTACGGGTCTAGGAAACTAGTCTAGTACCTATATACTTGAATTGAAAACCATGAAAGTACACATACCTACCACTAAAAAGAGACCTACCTTATCGCAAGTACGACAATTAATTTATTTGGCCACTTCTACGCTTGCCAATCTTTTAATCTGCGCAAATAAAAATAAACCGATTATCAACTTGGATAAAGGTCAATGTCAAATCACTTGTACCTAGAATAACAAAATAGTCACATGTATGCAGTTTCTATACAGGGTCATTTTGTATTCACCTTCCAAATTTTGAGGATGTCTTCAGTCCATGAAACTGAACAACTTTCTCTAAGTTTGTGGCGAAATTCGACACATGTTTCTTAGAGAAAGTTGTTTAGTTTCATGGACTGAACATTTGAAATTTGGATGGTAAGTTCAAAATGACCCGATATAAGAGTAAAATCGAGAAAGAAAACGATGACGAGAACTAACATTTTTTAAACAAATTACGTCACACTTCGGAGCATGACGGAATACTTAAATTGCATCCTTAATACAAGTTAAAAAACAAATGACGTAATAGTCGTAGGTGTTTAACAGAATTTAAACTAGAAAGACGTCATACTTTTATAAATTCAAATCAACTTTTTAAGTTGAAGTCAATGACTTCTATGTTGTATTTCCGAAAATCTGTTCATTTAAGTCAGAGTATTTGTTTGTGATGTACTCATACTCAGTGATTATATAAAATAAATTAGCAATCAAGAAAGATTAATATCAGAACTTTAAAATGCCTTCGCGTGCACACAGCATATCAATTCATCAATACATACATATACATACACTTATTCATCAAAACAAAGTTGCCATATTATTATTATTAAATTTCATCTCGCACACAAGTATATTATTCCTCTCTGGAGTCGTCTCATATGTAAATTTTATTAGGAAAATAAAAACATTAAAGTCTAATTATTCATTCACGGAGTAATCTGATGTTTACGGCTGTAACCATGAACGTTTGAGGTTTGTTAAAAAAATGTTACTTACTCCAGTGAATTAATAAATTAGACATTATGTGAAGGGACATCTATAGTATTGTTCTATCGATATAAAAAAAAACACTTACCAGGGTAACAATGTCTCCTGGGTTGGCCGCCGCTATTCTCCTCAGTCGTTCATACAGCAAGTCGAGTAGTTTCTGATGGTTCGCATTCAGCTCGTCCAGTTCCCTCGCCACAGCTTCAGACCCCACCGGAACTCGTTCAGGGTCCACGTTCCTCCCTCTGTTTCTTAGACGCTCCGCCATTTCCACATCAGCTTGCCTCTTCAGCTGCTTCATGTCCAGTGATGGGTGTACCTCGTCGCATATCCATTCGGAATACCGCTGGCATCTCGACGAGTTGATCTAAGTCGTTAGGTTCGAAGCAGGTTAGGTTATACATGTTAGTTTATAGATTGTTTGTTAAGAAACAATCTGTTAATAAGGACCCGTTTCACAAGTTCCGGCCGAGTTTCAATTAAATAATTTATTTGATAATATATCTTTATAACAATTCTGTTCCATTTAGAATTAACCGTAGACTGTGAAACAGGCGCTAATTTAATACCTTTCATTCTTCTCACATACTAAAGAGCTTTATTTTTATGAACTAAAAATTTACTTTAACATACATCCGCTGCAGATAAACTTTTCATATCATCTCTTTCGTAAGTCATCAGATATCTTTTTTTCGACTAGCAACACCGATTTTCTATAGTCCAGTTTGCGGGTGTCTAGGGTAGAAATCATGCTGATAGATTGTGTACCTGTAATATTTACAGGTTGAAAGCGTGTAACACCTTAGGCAAGTGTATTTCAACACCCATAGATCGTGCAATACGCACCCAAAGCTTTAAAATTTTCACAAATTATTTCTTGTTTCAGAAACAATAGTAGTAATTTCTATGATGTTATGATGGCAACACTAAGGACAAACAAGGCATGCAAAGCCATTTATTTGAGGCAACAATGACTTCATTGTCCATATCAAACCTCCTTTTGTAGCCATGAAATCATGGACAAGAAATTGATTTGAATTTCAAATTAAGAATGCTTCTGAAACGCTTCTTTTATTTATTTAGTCACAATGCGGGCAGTTATAAATTGCCTTTTGTTTTTACATAAAAACGAGTCAATCAAACAGACATCCCATTCAAAATCATTGTTAAATATTAGTAAAACTTTGCGAAGCATTAGGTATTATTTATTAAATTATGCGTCACACAGTTAGTAAAAAGCGAGGCGTTTATATCGTGCTTTGTAAATGCTAAACTAGAGTTTGAAAACATTGCGGTGTCCGAACGCGCTAGCAGAAAAATCCTGTACAAAAACCACAAAAAGACCCAACAAGACAGAGACAACAATAGAAACAGGAAGCAGGAAGAATCGCTGGACTGTACCACAGACTAAAATTTAAATTCATACCTCACAACGTCACAACCTTTCAGACTTTCGAACAAGTTGAACAAAGACATCCTAAAACTTGATACTCTGTTGACATTTTGAGAACATAGTCTAGTATAGTCCGTTCACTTATATAGTGTCGTGTCGGTAGACCGGTACCGGTAACAAACACAACCTTTCACTACGGTTACGGTACTTCTATGTAAACTGCCAAAATCCAAATTCACTTGCTGGTGTACGCCGCACGCGGTATCCTTTGTTTATGCGGCGGCATCCTTTGACAAGAAGCGGCACGTGCAAAGGCGGCGCGATAAAAGGGCGACATTATCTAAGCAAACGGACTTTACTCATTTTTATACTATGACATAGTTAAGAAAAGTAAAGCACTTAATTATATATTACGCTATTGCGTAAAAAATTACTACTTTGTATTAAGTTTAAAGCATTTTTCAAATGGTTCTTTCACACTTTCAGAGAAACATAGAATGAAAATATGCTTAAAAACTTGTTTCTAAAAATGCCACAGATTAAAAAGTTCGTCATAATTGTTACAGTTAGCATACCGATATTTACCTTTGCCTCTCTTATGAACCTGCCACCGTCAACGTTAACCTTCTCAATCTTTGGTGTCCGCTCCACCACACTGGTCAGTAGGTTCTGTAAATTCCACAAGACACCCGTTTATGAACAAATTAGTCGGTGTACGCGGTAATGACCGTTAGCATGCAGTCATTTAGGTGCAATTTAGAATGTTTTCTTGACATTTGTTGGGATTTTTGTGAGCATTTTAATATACCTACATGCTAAAATAATAGTTTGTGCCCGAACCTTAAAGTAATAGTGTGAAAATTATAAAGTTACATTTTAATTTTAAACAATGTCTTTTTAAGTTAATGTTTTATTTTTCATGCATCCTAAGAGATATAAACACATGCGTTTCTTTATTTTTATAGATATGAGTCATGCATTTTTCCAATTCGCTTTATTTAGAGTAAACAACTGGTATTGATGTCATTTAGTTCGACCTGACACTGCAGTGAGGTTATCTTGTGTTATTTTATTATAAATATATTGGTCATGCACATATTAAAGATTAAGAAACATGCCATTTAAGACGTAATTGCAGTTTTTAAAACACAAGACCTACAAAACTGTGAACCTATGGTTGTCTTATATTTAAGACACTAATCAAGCATGTTTATTGACGATAAAGACGACGAATACGGAACGCTCACTGTCAAAAATATTCCTTTATGTAGACTTTTTTGTGTTTTGCAAAACTGTTGTTGACATACCAGTTTTTATATACGTGAAACGACATAGAAGTTGAAAACACCAATACGCTCACTGACGTAAAGAAGCCAGCCAAAGTCGTTACAAAGTTTCACTATTTTGTGGCACTCCATTCAAGTTAGACCCCTCACCCTAGTGGGTTCAAATTGCTCCTTGGGACGTATTTCAATGGGCGGCTGAGCTTGCAGCTTGCCGAATGTGTCGTCGATCCACTCGGCCTCCTTCTCTAAGCCCGCGTTGTAGTTGCGCAGGAGTTGGTACGCCGCTTCGCAGCTTCGTAGTCTGTTGGAAAATGAGATATGTTGCAAATAAGAAGATAAAGCTCACTAGACATGAAATAAAACACTTTTTAACGGACAATAGCGCGGTTTTATTGAAAGTACTTTGGTATTTAGCTGGTGTTTGGTTTGATTTTTGATTTTCCCGACGTTTCGGCACCTTTGCAGCTGCCGTGGTCACGGGGGACTGTACTTTCAATAAAACCGCGCTAGTACCCGTTAAAAAGTGTCATTTCATTGATTTTCTATCTTTTGTTTCATATCAATTGTTTTAAATCGGTGTTTGTGTAAAATATCTTTAATTTTTTAATCTTCTTAAATAAACATGTACAGTTGTTTTATCTCACGAAGGCGCGTCATCTATGAATGTTGCTAGGGGTGCATATGAATATTGTTTGAGTGTGCGTGTGTTACCTCGAGAGCGTTCGCTATTGGCTCGTGCGGTCACGCACACTAAAACAATGTGCATGTGCACGCCTAACAACATTATAAAGCCGACGAGCCATCGTGCGATAAAACATCTGTAGTAAGATAATTGATATATTAGAAAAAAATACTAGAAAAATCGACTCACCCGTAGCACCTCAGACGGGACTACGGGCGAGTCGATTTCTTATAGTATTTTTTCTAATACATTAATTAATTATCATAATACACACATCAACTTTGTCTAGGGATACAGGTGTTATTTTCATACAAACGAGGTAACTTTGAAGCCTTGGTTTCCTGCCAGGGATGTACTGTGCTGTGATCTGGGGCCGTACCGGCTAACGAATCGATTATCGAAAAGTCTGCTGGGTTTCAAATTAAAACAGATAAATCGAGCCCCAATCGGGCGAAAATGGCGAACCCCATTTCATGATGTCACACGAACATCGTTATCTTCCAAATTACGTCAACAGAAAGTACAAGACGAAATTCTTTACTTTGATTTTTCAGTTCTAAGTTGAAACCGATTCAGATTTTTCGATACTCGATTCGTTAGCCGGTACGGCCCCTGATGATGGCTATCCAGGGAGTAAATGGAGGAGATTCAGATTGCTATACACACCCAACTGATCTGACCAACATTCTCAAAACGTAAAGGACATGTTTTAAAAAACTGCGAAAATAGCATGAAAATGTATGGGAATCCTCAAACTGAGAACTCTGACCCATTAATCTTTTAGAATGCTGATCAGATCAGTTGGGTGTGTATTATGATCTGAATCTCCTCCATTCACTCCCTGAATGGCCATCATCAGATCACAGCACGGTACATCCCTGGCACAAAACCCAAGCTTTAAAGTTACCTCGTTTGTATGAAAATAACACCTGTATCCCTAGACAAAGCTGATGTGTATATAAAAATAGCATTATGAATGCCTAAAATAAAAAAATCAATAATATCTGTACTGTACTAGTTACTTTTCGAGCCACGTAAGAACAAATAATACCTACATAAAATCAAGAACTTCAAAAACATACCTTTCAGCGAGCTGACTGCACACGCTATTCCACCTGTTGTTCAGCTGTGACACTTCCTTGTCCAGCCTCTCCAGGTCTATATGCTTGCCGGCCCTCGGCAGCGAGGAGTGAGGGAGAGCAGCTCTAGAACTTTCCACCAGACGGCGGCAGTTCTCAGCATCATCGTTCATCTGGTCTATTTGTATCTGCTGCTTGCTGACGGCTACTTGCATGCGCAGGAGGTCTTCGTGCAACTGTAGGATCAGAAAACAGAAGTTTTGCTTCAGATCTTGGTGCTATGTAGCTTTGGTTACATCGCATCGCATGAATGATGAAGAAATACCTAACAAAGTTTTCTTTGTCTGTTGGAGAAGGGATAAAAGTCATGTTGAAGAAGAGCGATGGACAGAACGCAGAAAGAGAAAGAAGAATAAAATAACGTACAATGCGATTAAATAGACAATAGACAGTAATCTGCTGCAACTTCATTCAATAATGTTGTTGATGGAAGAGTGATGTACAGAACGAATAAAGAGAAAGAAGAATAAAAGAACGTGCAATGCGATTAAATTGACAACAGACGTGATCCGCTGCGACTTCACTCGAGAATATATGGAAAAGAGAAAATTCAAGCAAGCGTTCTGCTTCGTTGGTTGGTCACTTGTAAATTTGTTAAATTAATTGCATTGTACTGCATCAACACTCAATTAAATTATGATAAGAGCAAGGAGATATCCTATGTATTAAAAATATTCGATAATTTGGTAATGTAGCCTTTAATGAATCATTTTTAGGGTTCCGTAGCCAAAATGGCAAAAAACGGAACCCTTATAGATTCGTCATGTCTGTCTGTCTGTCTGTCTGTCTGTCTGTCTGTCTGTCTGTCCGTATGTCACAGCCACTTTATTCCGAAAGTATTAAGACTACACAGTTGAAACTTGGTAGGCAGATGTATTCTGTTAACCGCTTAACGAATTTAATACACAAATAAGAAAAATAAAAGATTAAGGGGGGGCTCCCCATACATGGAACTGAAACTGAAAAAAAATTTTTTCTTCAAACCAACACGTGTTGGGTGTCTAGTCTATAGATAGGTCTTTAAAAATGACATTGAGGTTCCTAAGACAACTTTTTCTCAAAGTCGACCGTTTGAAAGATATTCACCGCCAAAGTGGTAAAATGTGTGTCCGTCCCCCCTTTAACTTTTGAAATAAGAGAGTGAAAAATCTAAAAAAAATATATGCTGTAGATCTTAATAAACACTTTCAACCAAAATTGGTTTGAACGAGATATAGTAATTAGTTTTCGAGATATAGCACATTTTCCAAAACCGCAGATATAACTTTGTCATTCATACCAACACTGTGAAAAACAAAGTTATTTTTGCAGACGAAAAAAATAGTTGGTATTAAATATGGTATGGTATAAGGTAACTACGGAACCCTATGGCGCGTGGCCCGACACGCACTTGGCCGGTTTTTTTCTGTACTCCCAGTGACTAACATCCTTACAATAAATATTATATTGTGTCTGACTCAAATGGCACCTATACAACAATGAATGAACCCAAAATGGGAAGATACTTCGGGCCATCAAACGCGAGATTTTTTTTCGCGATTTCAGAGTTGGTCCCATAGTAAAAGTTGTTCAATTTGATGGTCCGAAGAAACTGATTTCTCATTTTGGGTTTATTCATTGACACGTTGTATATTTTGAGGTTTACTCACGTCTTTCAAAAGCTCGACATCGTTGGGCAGGTCGTTGAATTGGGCGAGTTTGATCTCGAACTCCGAGATGGTCTGGTGGTTCTCTTCCATGCTGTTCACTACGATTTCCACGAATTTCAACCTGTGGGAGAATATAATAAGGATCATTTTAGGATACAGGGAAAAACGGCTGATGCTGTCCCTTTAACGATTTTATGCCACAAAAACAATAAAGTATCATACGTGCCCCTACTGCTGGGTATGCCTCCCCAAGGATATCCACATGCTTTTGCATACTTAATTATACGTAGATTTTGACGGACTCTATTATTTAAGAATGCCATTTCTTGTACTCAAAATTAATGCAAATAAACATATCATTCATTCATTCATTCACAACTATTGGTAGTACTGCGCTGCCTGCATCCAGAGGCTTCCCGCGACCTTCATCAGTACCCCTAACACGAACATCTATAGAGAAAAAAACGTGCGTAAAAGTACTCGATAGAGTAATTCTCTATGGGAAATTTCATTTCACTTTTCGGCGGTAGATGGCGCTGTACAAATTTAGCATACAAAATTACTCTATCGTATTTTTTTTTCGTGCTACGGGTAAATTTGTACAGCGCCATCTACCGCGCAAAAAGCGAAATGATATTTCTCATAGACAAATCCTCTATCGAGTACTTTTACGCGGTTTTTTTTCTCGATGGATGTTCGTGCTAGGGGTACAGACGTCAAACACATCGTCAGTTTATCTTCTAGCGGTGACTCTTCTTCTTCTTATTTTTAATTTGGCAATCTATTCTCCTCTTTTAGGTAGTCATTTTTGCCAGTGTCAAGTGTTGAATAGATCAGTGGTAGCTGTATTGTTTCTGTTTCAGTTTACATTAGAATGCGGGTGCATCGCATTCCAATGCTGCTTGGAGCATTTGGCACCAAGTGTATCAAGACAGTTTACTCGGTAAGATCTGCCGAGGTAGCCACCACTACAGTAAAAGTCTCGGCTTCACACAACCAAGATCGCGCTTATTTCAATTATCCTACGTATTGTACAGTTGCGTAGACACTTGCACAACAAAACTGCACCAATTTTAAAATACAATTATGTATCAAATAATTAAAATAGTCACCGAACCGAACTCAACAAAATGGCGCCAAAAACTCGCGTTGACTCTTGTCAGCGGCGTATAAATACAATTAATATAATAAAGCAATGTTGAAGTCACCTTTCAACGAAGAGTTGGCTCTTGGTCTGCATGTCGTTCCACTTGCCCATCACCTTGTCTAGGTTCTTCTTCATGGCCGGGGTCTTGAGAGCAATGCCTGCAAAAACGGGTTCATAGTCAAACTTGGTAGTTACATGTTCAGTGTAGGTATTTAAAAAAAATTAACTGATTTTCCGGTCTATCTCTCAAGAGATACTATTAAATATCACAAGACTTTACATTCAATACTTTTCTCATTTATGCACACTATTGCAACATCTCTCATAAACAGCTATCGAGAAAAAAACACACGTAAAAATACTCGATAGAGTAAATTCTCTATGGGAAATTCGCTTTTCGGCGGTAGATGGCGCTATACAAATTTCCCATACAAAATTCACTCTATCGAATGTTTTTATGCACGTTGTTTTTCCTGATAGCTGTTCGTGATACAGGGAAAGTACTGATCCTTAAACGATATTACTTAGGTTTTTGAACTCACCTCTGAAAGTAGTCTGTACTTCCTCCACATCGGTGGACAGCGAATGCAGGCTGGTCTCCCAGTCTTTATGCTGCAGCACCAAGTGTTCCAGGGTATCTAGGTCCCTGGGGATGTTGCTGGCGATCCTCTCATGCAGCTGCCTCTCCAGGACTTCCAGGCGCTCTAGCAGGTGCGATGATTGTTCGGTGAAGATGCGCGCAGCATTCTTCGATTCCTCTGTAGAAAACGGGTGTTGTTAAAATTGGGTTTATTTGTTGTGTTTCTAAGCGCCTTTTTCAAAGGTTACATAAACAAAATTGAACGGATTTTCAATTAAATTATTTGTCTTTCTTTTTCATGAAACTGGCCTTAAAAATAAAATGTTTAATGTCCCCACTGCTGGGGCACAGGCCTTCCTTATGGGTGGATAAGGAGGACGGGCCATAACCCACCACGCGGGCCCAGTGCGGATTGGTGGGTGTTAACGACTGCAAATGCAGCCGGGACCAACGGCTTAACGTGCCTTCCGAAGCACGGAGGAGCTCGAGATAATAAATTTTTGGTCACCCATCCCATGACCGACCCTTGCGAACGTTGCTTAACCTCCGCAATCGCTGGGCCAGGCGCTAAACCACTGCGCCACCGAGCTCCTCAAAATAACGATATATAAAATAGAATTTAACTCAACATTCGAATACCTACCTACTTAACGTTAAAAGCCCTTAGCAAACAAATAAATTAAAGAGAAGGCACTTTATAGTTTTCAACGTCAATGATCTCACATTTATTTTATTGAACACATCAACACAATAATCACCTGATAACTGCCAATCGTAGGTTATTCTATCAATCGTACGTTGTCTATAAATTAGTTTTATTTTACACGACATTGAGTTAAAACTACAAAGATCAACCACTACGAAATGTATCCCGAACGAACTGAAAATACGGGATTCAAGATGACGTTATAACAATAGACACAGAATATAAAACATAGAGCAGCTCAAATAAACCGATTTTGTGAAAAATGTAGCACATTATGTCGCTATTATATGGTTGTTTATCATAGTAATTAGGTTTTGTTTATTCCTGAAAGTTGGTAAATATCACAAATCACTACGCTTTGGTTGTGTAAAAGCACTTTCGAAATAAACATGACCTTTTTGTTAGCCGTAAGTTAGGCTTAATCAATAAAAGATAGACTGTCTTGCCAAAAGCTCTAGGTATAACTGAGAATGACTAAATTGGCTGGCTGGAGTACGAGAAAGATACATAAATCTCGCTAAGTATATTAGTTTACTGAAACTTTTATAATTGAATGCAGTTTACGTACTTAAAAGGACTTTGAATACTTTTGTCCTATTTTCATTTGATAAATTTATCGCACGTGAAGATGTGTAAATTCAAACCGTTTTTCGAAAGTGTTTGTTGACAACAGAAAGTTTTTATTTTGTTGCTGTTTAAATTATACATTATTTTAGATAGGGTAAGAAGGGTACGTATCAGAATGTCTAAAGTTAGAATGTCTAAACTTAAAATGGCAAAGTTCAAAATGTCAAAAATTTGAATGTCTAAGGATTAAAATGTAAAAAGTTCAAAATGTCAAAAACGAAAATGTCAAACGGTCAGATAGTCCTAAATTAAAATGTCTAAGTTCAAATGATCAAAACTTAAAATGTCTAATAGTCCAAATACCTAACCTCTGTGCCTCCGCCGCACATCAACATAGCCGCGCCACTCCCTGATTCGGTAGCCGGTGCCGGTCACTGATTTAGTAGCCGGCGAACAAAATCCACCAATTGACTTTCAAATAGATTTTTTTCTGGCGCTTCGCCGGCCGCTGCCGCGGCACGCTCGCTACGCTCGCTCGGCTCGCGCGCTGGGTTCATGTCAACCTAACATGCTCGTCGCTACGCTCCTCGCACCTATCTCGTGACCTGCGGTCTTCGGTTTCGAAGTCCCAGTAGACTAGTTTAGACTCATTTCCGGCAGCTAAATTTGCTATAAAGCATTTTAGGCAAAGCCCAAAGACACCTCCACAGACTCAATTAACCTCAAAGAAGGCGATTCGTTTTAAGATCCAACCCAATTCAAATAAATCATTGTGAACTTAGACTTAATGACCATTTGATATTTTAACTTTCAAGTATTTGATACGTTTGATACTTTGAATTTTGCTATTTTGAAGTTAGACATAATGATTTTCGACATTTTAAACCATTTAAATTTTAATTTTTGACATTTTGAACTTTGTCATTTTAACTTTAGACATTCTAACTTTAGACATTCTGATACGTACCCGGTAAGAAAGCTGACGGTCTATTTTTTTAAGATGATATTGATAGATAAGAGTGCTTAGCAGAAAGGCAGGCTAAACTGATAATGGTTGATTGATTGAAGCAATAAATACCACTCTTAAGATTTTTTTTTATTTTAGACGCTTCTGTGGTCTCGTGGTTCGCCCACCCGTCTAAGACGCAGGGGTCCCGGGTTCGATTCTCAGGAGGGGGGTACAATTTGTCCTCGGTTTAGTTGGTGGTAGGGCTTATTTCAAGTCAGCCTGGCTACTCGTCCAAGCCTAGCTAGGTACCACCATCTTACCTAAGTCTGACGCCACAACAACAATTTAAAAATTACTGTGTTCCGGCAGTTAGAGGTAAAATAGCCAGTTCCTCAGTGATGAGGATTCCGGGTGTAGTGCACTTCCACCTTCGGCCTTAACGTCACTTAACCAGGTGAAGTGAAGGCCAAGTACTACCCCGTTGTGCATTAAAAATATTTTTTTTCGTAGCTATAAGGAAATGCATAATAAAAGTATTGAAAAATATCTAACATACTGAACATTCTTATACTAGGACACGGGCCACCCACTCTCAGTTTCATCTTGATTGGAAATTGCAGTGTAAACGTAGTCAATCTGACACCACAAGGTCAATAAAATTGAAATTGTTTTTAAAAAACGAATGATATCATGATGTCGGTCATTTTTAGTGGTCTGCAATTAATGCTAGAATTCTGGTTAGCACCAATTAGTGTCTTTTAAAACCTAATTTATGGACTGGTAGTGTTATTACCAGGACTTCATTTAAATTGGCCACCGTAAACAAAATAATTTGGGAATAAGATAGGTTTCGCCTTTGTCAGCGTCGTAGCTAGAGGAGACAAGGGGGCTTGCCAGGCGCGCAACCCTCAGGAGGGCGCACTTTGCTGATCCTTAGCTAGAAAATAAGTCTGTCTTGGGGCGCAAAATTTAATTCTTGCCAGGGGCGCTCATTATCCTAAAAATATGTCCTGGGGCGCAAAATTCAAATCTTGTCAGGGGCGCTCATGATCCTAGCTTCAACGCTGGCCTTTGCCGTAACTGTTTCATATTGTTAATGTATGAGTTTTCAAAATTGTGATGAGTGTGTACCTACTGCTTCGATTATCTACCAGGAATGAATGATCGAAGACCTACTGTGTAGCTTAAAAAATCTCGATGCGTGTCGCTTTATGATCACACACGTGTTTTTGTGCAATATAATGAGATATTCTCAATTTATAAGTATTTAGTAGAAATAGATAAGGTATATTTATAGCTTAATCTCGTTTGAAGGGATAAACATGATTACCCCTTACCTACTAAAAGTTTCTACTAGTAGAAACCATGACATAAGCATACTTGAATACACTAGCAGCAAAGCTCTTAAATTATAAAGAAACTGTTTCCTACACCCAAGACATAAATTCATGCTCGTACCCATCTCGTACCTAGAAGCAGTAATTTTAATGTAGGTGTCCAATTTAAACCAAATAAAATACAACTGGATACAGGAGGTCACTACCTAAACTTGCCCTTGTAATTGGTGAGTGACATCATCATTTGTTGGTGTAGGCGCACTGCGTGGCATCTGTAGAAACTATAGGGTTGTCAACTTTTACAAATGGTTTACATTTTTTTTAATTAAATGACCGTTAGCATTTTCATAGATGATGTATAAAAAAGTAGTTAAAAATTTTCAAAACAAGAAAATATGTAAGTTAAATTCATTTCAATACATTTTTATTTTAACTGCGGTGTTTTTTCTGTCACTGTCTTTCCTACGAACTTCCGATTGAAATAAAATATCATCAAATTCTTTACTGTCCTATAAAAAAAGGAGGTACCCAACCCATAGTAAAATACTTTATTTAAAAAACGTGTTAAAAGAAAGGTTGGCAACCCTCTCTATCTATTTGTGCGTCGAGACCTATTCTAGTTAAGATCACAGATTGTAGAATGAGATGTGAAGGAAACTAAATGGGTAATTAGTGGTGATTGGTTTTTAATGAGAATGCTGCACTGTTTGTTTCTAAATATGGCATGTAAATAATTGACACTTATTAAGGCCCTTTACTCATTTGTCGGCGCAGCATCGGTACGACATCAGCACGCTCGGTATACGCGATACCGAAAGCTTACTGGTCCCCTATATTTCAATAGAGCGTTACTCATTTGTCGGCGCAGCAGCGGCAGCACGACACAGCACGGCGTACCGCGCCGACAAATGAGTAATGCTCTATTGAAATATAAGTGTCCAATAAAATTCTCTAAAGATGGCAGCGTCCAGTTCATCGCAGCAGCTGCGTTGTCTGGCAAGTGTCATTTTCCCATTACAAGTTAAACTCTTTGGAATCTATGACATTTTGTCTAGTGACTCAGTAATGGGTATATGATTTGACGTCTGTCAGAAATTCGACGAAACGACCACTGACAGTGAAGTTGCATGTTAGAGAATAGCACCCCTGTAAGCTTTCGGTACCGCGTATACCGCGTATACCGACAATGCTGATGTTGTACCGATGCTGCACCGACAAATGAGTAAAGGCTCTAACTAAAGCAACAATAAAGTTTGATGTAACCAAACTGTCTAAGTATAAGCATAGATGCTTAATATGTTTCAAATAAATTCTGCTTTGCAATGTATTTTAGATTTAAGGTTTCGTTATGCGAAATCATTTGTCTCTGTATTTTTCTTTACGTGTTAAGAGTATGGAAAATAACCTCACTTCTGCACTTTTTCGATGTTTTTCGTTGTTTTTTCATCATTATTTTTAGCACAATTATCTTTCTTGAAAAAAGTTATTGGAGCAACTGCACAGTACGTTAAAGTGTATTTTGATGTAGAATTCAATACGTTTACGCTATTAATTACGCCAAAAATATGGCCCGTGACAAGCGCTTTTGATGATATTCTGTTTTTTTTTTACAATCCATTGGTAAGTTTTTTACGAAATGTAATGTTTGTAGCAACTAGATAAACTCTTTAGCTTGTCGTATGATTTTTTTGGTGGCTACAAGTTTACGCTTTCTATATAAAAATATGGCCCGCGCAAACCATGTCTTCCTATTACCGCCTCTTAAGTAACTCATCTCGTTTTAAACTCATCTGGCGTCGACTAATCCATTTATTCACGCTGAGTGTCCTTAAAATTTATTCAAATCAAGAAAATAATTTAATACGCATTAGAGATACACGTTTTTTTTTTGTATGGGAGCTCCACTTAAATCTTTGTTTTATTCTGTTTTTAGAAGCGCAACAGAAATACATCATCTGTGAAGATGTCAACTGTCTAGCTATCACGGTTCATGAGATACAGCCTGCTGACAGACAGACAGACGGACAGTGGAGTCTTAGTAATAGGGTCCCGTTTTTACCCTTTGGGTACGGAACCCTAAAAAGTAAACAAAGTTCACATATTCTGATGTTTAATAAATAAGTTAGTGCTTAATAGTTTCAGATTATATTCTGGCTTTACTTTGATATTGTTTTGGAAAAAATTCTAAGAACAACAATAATTAAAATAATGCAAATAATCCAGACCTGAACCACCTTTTCCAAAGGAGAAAATTCTTTTAATCTTCTTCATTGTTGATGCACAAAACACAGCTCTATCACAACCGTATAAAGCACAAACCACGATATTTTTAATGAATTCACCATAAGCTTATATTCAAAGCGGCTTTGTCCACCGCGTCTGTCATTTCACTGTTTATATTAATAATAAGCGATGAAAAAACTTCGTTTGAACTAAATTTAAAAGTCTTTGGTCATTATTTTAAAGACGAGACTCTTCGAAAATCACTCGAAATAGACTGTACTTGCTACTTGCACGTTAGTAACTCTATAATGTTGTAACATTCTTAATTAACATTTGTTATTACCACAAGTCGGTTTTAAATTAAAACGTAAATGACTTATGTAAAAAACAAATGATAACTACAGCACTTTTTTATACGCTAACGACAAAAAAAATACGCGCGGTGTCGATTCCGTGTAGTACGCTCAACCAATTGAATCTGACAGTGGTCCCGTAGGAGACGTCAATAGTGGAACTAAAACGTCCTTAATCATTAGGTCAAACTACAGCGCTTGTGTGATCTTGACACTTGGAAGATTCATGTCATGACATGACACTAAAGTGATGCTGTTAGAATAAATCATCGGGCTCGTTTATAACGGATAGGTATCATAACATTGATATAACTAACATTACTTGAAGAATTAAAGCTGAATATGACCACTATAAGGGATCGGAAAAGTATGACACCGCGCATAGTAACGCGCTAGTTTCTCCAATCTAACCACATGTTATTAGAACTAGTTTAATTCAACCCATATGTTGACGTAATAAAGCAACATATTTGGACTGAAGTTTTAACACATGATATCCATTAATTTGATTAAGAAACCAAATGTTTCCTTTACGTCAAGAGAAACACAAAAAAAAATACTTCGTATTTTCTACATTTGTAAGTATCAAACTGAGCAGTATACTACGACAAAAACACTATTAAGATACCTCGTCCTATTACACCTACATTATAAATTACGCTATCAGTAATACCTCTGGTCATTTAGATGACAACCTAACGAGTTCCAAGTTCTTTTTACAGCATCTGACAAGGCACACGACAAAGAACTTTATTCTTTAGTAATAAGAGTGTAAAGTAAACGAACGGTACTAGTTATTTTCTAATGCTCTATTACAACTATTTTTGGTTGTGTTATGAAACAGATAAGTTTTCAAAATTAACTATTTTAATTCCGTTTATTTACGTTTACTATGCCACTAGAGTATTTACTACTTTAATGTACGATTCACACCAACCGGCGCGCGTCGGATCGGAGCGCATTTTACCTCTTCCAAAGGAAATTAAGGCATCTATACAGTAGTTAAATTTCATATTGCGGGTGAAACCGGCCGTCTACCCACGGCATGTGAATTTTACTATGGCAGAGGTAAAATACGACTCCGACGAGCGCCTGTGGGTGTGAATCGTACATAATACCTACAAAATACGTACCTTGTCTTTAAATTATAAACATCAATAGAAAAATGCAGTCTCTTAATTCAATAATGGTTACGAGTGCCCAAGTTCGACCGAAATTACAACCCAATTCTACACCATATGTGACCCAAAAAAAGATATAATCTTTCAATTGGCCCAATAGAGAATTATTATCATGAAATAGAAGAGTAATTCAATTAATTGCTAGACTTGCACATGTTGACATGAAAGTGAATACGATTGTGATTTAAACTTACATCAACTATTGCGTCCCAAATAACGAGATATTTTATACTATGGATACTAACAAAATACTTATGTCCGGTGACACTTACATTTGCCCCTTGCTAGTTTAGTCACAGTGAAGGTCAGTTAATTTTGACCAACTCGGCCGGCAGTCATATTGTTTGATATTTAAACATTATGGCAATTCTATCATTCCAAAAAAGTTAATGGGTGACCTAACGAACTAATATAAGTTATTTTTGCCGTAACACTGTTATAAAATAGTATGGAAAGTAAAAGATTTTTTGTTTCTTTACCTACTGACTTTCTTTAAAAAAATTAAAGTTATAAAACTCTGTTTTGGTTTACAATTTATTCATTGGTATGCAGAATTAACCATTTTGTATATGTATAATTAGGTTATAATGTCACTGCCTGAGCTTATCACTCACAGGTTCCCTAAAAATCATGACATTTAAATGGTAATTAGTATCATGGACGTATTTTTTTAAAGTGGCTACTACGTGATTACGCTAAGCTACTTTTATGTTCTAGTTTGTAAGTGGTTAAAAAACGACAGTAGTATCAGGTGATTATTTAAACATTTATTTGGTAATCTCAATTATTTTCTACTTTTAGGGTGCCTGTCCATTGACGTGGAGCTAGGCGACGGAGCGGAGAAACGAAGAAATATTAACCAATAGGATTGCATATTGCAAATCGTCGGCCGATAATTGGAATCAGTATGAAGAAGTATGCAAGTGCGCACACTACAACGATTTGGTATCGGCAGATTCTTCAAATCAACTAACTAATCAACTATCGGGCCAACTATCGGTCGATAGAAAGTCTGTAGTCTGCGGGCACACTAAAATCTCTGCTCCGCAATCCTATTGGTTAATATTTCCTCGTTTCTCCGCTCCGCGGCCTTACTCCGCGTCAATGGACAGGCAACCTTAGGCCCTTCCATTAACAAAAGTAAGTCCTTACCCTCAGCCCTGGCTCGGCGCTCGAACTCGTCGAACAGTCGGTTGACGTCATCGATCTCCCTGCGCAGGCGCCGCAGTTGCGGGTCGGCTGGGTCGCCTTCAGCTAGAAGCTTCTCGGCGTCTTCGTTTAGAGCACGGCGTATGGCTTGCCGTTGTTCCGCGCCCATTGCCACGAACTGTAGGGAAAAGAGGTTTTTAAACCAAGAATAACCTGCTCTTATAGGGTTGGCAACGCAAAGTTAATTGTAGATATTGCTGCATACGCTTGTTTATAAGACAGTAGACGTTCAGAACAAAATGTATGGGAAAGAAAATAGGTATTTATTTTGTGGTATTTTTTACCGAAAAAGCCCCATTGACCAAAAATGGATATAAAAGACTTTTCTACAATGCAAGTGCCGGAATTGAAAGCCAAATAGACGTTATTATTCTCACAGAATTTATTCATTTTTTTAATATCCAGTTTTTTTCGGAAATTTGTAAGTGCCAACATCTTTACAGCCCATTACATAGAACTTAATCATTTTAAAGCTATAAAAACTATTTTTAAAGTAAAAGTCTTTTGTTTGATAGTTCTCGTAGTCGTGGAACAAGCGTACGCAACGCCATTTTGACAGTTGCCTTCCCATTGGCTTTTTTTGTGAGCAAGGGTGGTGGTAGGGGCAAACTTATTATCGCGATACTATAGGAGGCTCACGTTTTGCCCTTGAATAAATTTAACTGAAAAGTGGAGCTACTTTATTACAGTCCACATAATAGAAATATGCCACTTTCCTATCTCCCTTAAAAACAGTATTACACTTTATTTAGGTTATTGAAAAATTATTATAATATTTACCTGTGGGAAGTCCCATCCTTTCACTACTTTGATGGTGGCGAAGATCATGTTCTGGCGCATTCTTAGTTGTTTTCTTTGCCATAGTTGGATTACCTAAGGAAAAACAAAAATATGAACATTAAAAGTTTGAACGTCGTGAACAGTAAATAAAAATTATCACGATTTCTGTTTCGTTTGGATTTTGAGCTCTTAACTTTTTTTCGGATCAGACATTCGGACTTAAAAATATTGGTACCAATAGATCTGAGCTCTGAAATACCTTTAAAAACCAAAATATGATGGCAGCGTACGTACTATACCATATAAGTCCTAACCAATTATTAAAAGTCATAATTTCACTTTTCATTATTATACGTTTGTATTATCATCACTATACCACATTCGCATTGAACTAAGAAGAATCATTTTATTAAATTCACTGCACTAGCGGCCAGCGCATTATGTCAATGTTAATTAACTACTATGATAAAAGTTGTATAATCGACCGTATCAGTAAATAGGGCGCTAATGTTTATTTAAATGTCAGTAAATAAATTTGTATACAGGGTTATTTGTAAAACACCAACAATCTCGCAGGAGTCGATTACTAACATATCAAAGTTTGTTCTACGACTTTTCCGAAAACAGACAAAAAATATTCGACTTTCCTTCCATACGAATGTCCCAACAACTGATTGAGTTTTGTATGAAAAGTCAAAAGATTTTTGTTTGTTTTCGGAAAAATCGTAAAACAAATGTTGTTGTTTATGATGTTAGTAATCTACTCCTGCGAGGTTGTTGGAGTTTTACAAATAACCATGTAATACAGTGAGATAAATCTCTTTATCTACTCTCATATCGTAAAATTCGAATTATGAATTTCAAAACGAATTTATATTGACATACTTTATACACGCAATACCGAAAAAAAATAAGAAGTTATTTTATAACATACCTTCGCTATACTAAGCAATGTTATAAAATAACTTTTTTTCTCATTACGATACAGAGCAAATCCAAGAAGAAGGCAGTGCCGCGATATTAAAAAAAAACAATGATATTCCCATATACTTTCCATGATTAAAACGTACTCTATGGTGATCGATGACTTAGCGCAGGGGTCTCCAAACTACGGCCCGCGGGCCAGATCCGGCCCGCGAGCACTAACAATCCGGCCCGCGAAAGCACGCCGGATCTTATCAACAATACTGAAATTTACAGTATGTTGATACGGAGTTAGCTAAATTCTGGCCCTTGGGACTTCATGAAGGAGTTAGTCTGGCCCTTATGCTAAAAAGTTTGGAGACCCATGACTTAGCGTAACGATTAGTCTACTGGAATGCACTTATTTCATTTTTTTTTTCTAATAGAATACGCGCCATTTTTAGGTTTTAATTTTTAATTTTGCTTAAAATATCATAGTAGTGAGTGTAGTGAGTGAAAATTTGACTCCACCCGATATTTTAGATGCGGCGACGGAAAAAACGTCTTACCTAACCTAGGTAAAGGGAACGTACCCATACTACGTGACCCATATTTTACCGTTTTTGACCCCCCTCCCCCCCCTCGGTGACCACCCGTAGTATATGCCAAGACCCCCCCCCCCCCCTCCCCCCTGGTTTTCACGTAGTATTTCATTTTCAACAGAAATCTAAAAAAAAATTGCTCATTTATGTCTTTTCATTAGTAAGGCGCTTGCCACGTAATGCCAAGAGTGTGTATTATAATTTTACATACAATTAAAAGTGAAAAAATGTATCAAGAAGAAAAAAAATTTCGCTGCGTGCCATATTTGAATACAACTTGAAAAAAAAGAACCAGATTTCCATTGACAATATTGACTACGTGACAAAACATAGGCCCCCCTCCCCCCCCTTAACGGGTCACGTAGTATGGGTACGTTCCCTAAGTACTGCCGATTTACCGAACTCTTTTTTATCATTGATATTTTATTTTGTAGGTTCAATCAGTTCAATCACAAAATTGTATGAGAGTAGATAAAGTAGTGAATGAAACTGTACATAACTAGGTATTAAAACACTCGTGTGATACTATTTATAAGTCTCAAACGTATTGATTTTTATCAAATTTCGATTTTTTATTCAGAATCTGGCAACGTCATGGATCACGCAAAGCAGCGCGACGAGCGAATCTCTTTATTGCGCGAGCGACTTGTTCATCTAGCAATTTGGGGCATCACGCACCATGTACTACGAATTAGCTCATGGCGTGCCGTTCTCAACCTCTCCCTCCCCCGCAGGTCGTATTCGGTGGCTGCACATTGTTTGAAATTTCTGTCAGAAAAAAAAATCGGGTTGCACTCCGGGAGTGCCGGCAGAAGTGAAAACTTGAATATTAACGTTGTGCATTTTTGATATTTTGGAATGGTTAGGGAATAATTTTGCACGAATTGTCGTCCTACGAATTTACTCTGCATTTGAATTTACGAATACAGAACAGTATTGTACGAAGGTCTTATCCATAGCTTGACAGAAAATGTAGAGTTAAGATATTGAATCACTGACCTGCAAAATTTTTTCATGTCAGTGAATTGAATTAAAAAATTATCGCGTTGCTATAGTGACACAAGTGTTTACGTCTTGAAATGACGCGCCGCCATTTTTGCCGCGCCCCGTAGAAAGAGAGGGGTATACTTCCGCCGCCGGCTGTCTACGCTACATCCGTCTTACGAATTTTCGATCAGGGTCACGTGACCCTGATTGACGCGAGTTTAACATTTTTTCCCCATTACAAAAAAAGTGTACAGCGCCGCTAAAGAAGTTTTCACTTCAAAATTCCGACAGTCGCCATAAGGCACTCGGTGCATACATTTTGTATTAGATCCCGAACACTATTAGAAAAAATTCTAACAGATCGTCCGCTTCTGATTCACGCCAGATAGCACTTCTGTCGAATTATTTCTGATGGATAGAATTTTTTCTGATGGAAATTGCGGAAGGCGTATCTGCCATACATTTTGTTCAAGGCCGGCACACTCATACACTCATATTCATACACTCATACACACATATTCGCGTCTGTTCAGGCACGCCGCCGCACGCTGCACGCGTGTTTCGATGTCGAAAATCATAATAAAAACAATTTATTAAAATAAATTATAGGTACTATCCCCGCCAATTGCTAATGCGCAGGAACCTTGCCACATTAACATCCACGTTAACGTCTGCTGCAACTAAAAATGACATGAATGGGGCTCGCCAATAGGGAGCCGCATCCCTCCCCCCCCAGCCCTAATTGCCGTTCGGAACCTAGGTCTAAGACAGGCCTCCTTCACTCGCTCAAGGTCACGCGATAAGCACCGCTAGCCGTTCGTTAGAACGAACAAGTAAGCAGAGGGCCGCCAAACGCCCGCCTGTGTAGTCGCGCGGCATCTTACTGCCTGCGTAGGTATTGTCTCTTTATAATAGTTACAATGTCGAATCGACATTTACTATGCCATATGCGGATGTCAAAATCTAAAAACCAATAAACAATTATCGTTTTTCACATTATGATATATGCTACGCAGTTCATTTAAAGGAGACAACCCTAACGTTGCGTCGTCAGAAAAGGTAAGAGCACGCTATAGAAAGAGAGGCAACTACTATTAGTGCTGCGCGACCTGAGTTGTACTTTATTGTGTTGGCTCCAACACAATTTAGTACAAAAAGTAGCTATTTATTTAAATGACCTTGCGGAGTGCTGCTTCTGTACTTGTACTATTAGTTATTCTATGACGTCACTCACCCTATCGTATGCGCTGCGCAGCCTAGAGGCAGTGTCGAGCGCGTCCTGGCAGGGCGGCGGCAGCGCGAGCACCGCGCCCGGGATCTGAACCTCGGTCCCCGCGCCGCCGAGCCGCACGCGCCACCGGCTGCGACCGGAGTTGTCGATCACTGTCACTGCGGAGCCTTTCTCTACCGCGACCTTAAGGAAAAAAAAAATTGTTAGTAGCAGGTCTTATGTTCCAGCCCCCTAGCATGACCTTTGAAACGCGATATGATATAGCAATTTATCACGTTAATTGTCAAAAGACAATACATTTTGACAGTTGAGTGTCGATAAAACGCTATATCACGCGATATATCGTGTTTTTGTGGTCATGCTAGGGGGCTAGGGGTCAAAATTCTTATGATTTGGGATTTGCAGTTCAAGAACGCTTAATAATTACACCGAAAAGATTTGTCATCCACCATCAGTCAAGATGTTAGTCGCTCGTTTACCTATTACAAACAACTATTAGAAGAAGAGCTAAATAGTGAAAAAATCACAAATTAAATATAAAGATATAATTTATACACCTTTATGAAATATAAAGAGATACACCTTAACTAAAACAAAACAAAATGACTCAATACTGAATAGTTCACTAATAAAAATAAAACCGGTCAAGAGCGAGTCGGACTCGCGCACCGAGGGTTCCGTACCATCATAATTGCACCATTAAACCACACTGCAGAGTAAATAATAAAATTAGTATTGCAGTTTTAGGTCAGCGCCATCTCTTGACCGATAGTGGAACTAATGTTAACTTTTTTAGAAATTTGATAATTTCTAAGAAAGTGTGCTATATTGAGACATCGTTTTATTTTTCCTGTGATCTTTATATAAACTGCTATCACATAGAATTATTTCAGATTTTTCTCTTTGCAAACTTCGGAGATAAGGGGGGGGGGGGGGGGGGGGGGGGAACGGTATTTTTTTTACATTTTTCATCATAAGTCAAAAACTATGCGGTCTAGAAAAAAAAGAAAAAATGATTAAAAACGTGCAAACGGCGCTCTTTCATATGATACCCCACATGCTGTAAAAAAGCTATTTATTTTTTTATTTATTTCTTATTTGCAAAATAGTTGGACAAATGTCATCTAAAACTATTCCAAATTTCAAGTTGATACCAATAGTAGTTCTTGAGGTATCCAGCTGTGACAGACAGACAGACAGACTGAGTCACACCATAAGGGTTCCTTTTTTACCATTTTGGTACGGAACCCTAAAAAGGATGAAAGAGATAGCGAGAAATATTGATTTCGGAAAATCCGTAATAAAAAACTGTCCTTACATCAGTGTGTGTCCGTAACAATAATGATAGATCAACTTACATTAGCATGCTTATAAGCCCAGACAGTTTCCGCCCTTATAGGCCTGGTGATAGGGGCGCGACGTTGCTTCACGGGCCGGATCTCGTGTGCTTCATCCACAAGCTTGAAGTCGGCTCTACCGTAAGCGTTCAGTTCCTCTCGGAGGTCCTGCATGCCTTTGAGTAGGCGTTCGTACATACAATAATGACAGTTCAACTTACATTTGCGTGTTTGTAAGCGCAGACAGTTTCCGCCCTTATGGGCCTGGTGATAGGCGCGCGGCGTTGCTTTACGGGGTGGATCTCCTGCGCTTCGTCTACAAGTTTGGAGACGGCGCTGCCGTGAGCATTCAGTTCCTCTCGGAGGTCCTGCATGCCTTCGAGTAGGCGTTCGTACATACAATAACGACAGATCAACTTACATTAGCATGCTTGTAAGCGCAGACAGTTTCCGCCCTTATTGGCCTGGTAATAGGCGCGCGGCGTTGCTTCACGGGCCGTATTTCTTGCGCTTCATCCACCAGTTTGGAGACGGCGCTGCCGTGAGCGTTTAGTTCCTCTCGGAGGTCCTGCATGCCTTTGAGTAGGCGTTCCCCTTGGTCGAGCGTGAACTCAGACTGGGAGAAAGTGGTGTTGAGAGCTTCCTCGCGTCTGTGTAAATGTGATTTAAAATGTTAAACACTGGACTTGTAGCGGCTTCTACCTATGCCGCACAAACCACAATACAACAACGGAATCATCACCGTGTTCCACTAGATGGCGTTGATGACGTAGAGAATTAAGATTACTATGGAATAGCTCTTCGCAATATGGAAAACCTACATCTCGGTAACGGAGTTCTCTCAGTGACTCTGCATATATACAACTTCCAACCATGATCGGTCTGACCGTGGTCCCTGGGCTATACAGCCTGGAGAAAGATATTTACTTTGGCCTTCCTACAAGTGGCATACCATACTCCTACCATTCCATACTACCTACTCAAACAACATTCCTACAACTTTGTTGAGTATTTTGGAAGAAATAAATAATTCAGATACATGAATACTCTGAGCAGTAATCAATAAACATAATTACGAAAACTAAAATGCATTACAATGCGAAATAATTACGAGAAACTGCTCTTTATTACACAAAGCTGTTATAGTGTTACTTTGTACTAAAGAAAAAAGTACTTACTTTTGTATCCATTTCTCAGCTTCTTTGACCTCTTCGAAGAAGTTGTGGTACTGAGTAGTGTGCTTGAGATGCGTCTCCAGGCACAAGGTCAGTTGCAGCACCCACGCCCACTGCGACTGCATCACCTTTATGAAATACAACAAAAGAATTGTTATTTTCTGAGCGAAGGGAAAAATTCAAAACATGTCTGAGGTACCATCACAAAATAAGTTAATATCAACCGATTTAATTCTACCCCTGCCCTTATCCTACTTTGTTTGGAGACTGCGCAGTCTTTCCCTTTCATTCATTTCTGTTGCCTGTTATCTCCCTCCTCATTCACTCCCTTCACATTATGAACTATATTAAGCTTCAAGTAGTTGCTAGTACAAAAATATCGATAACCGCGGATTTTGTGATTTCATAACTACATATCTGGAATTATCTAGTAAAAAAATAAGGATAAAAACAAACCTGCAGATGAGATTCAATTGTCTTTGTAGCAGGATGGTGTTGTGATATCAGGGCTTCTCCTCTATCGATGACATTGCTGAACTGCAGCTCACGTTTCTCCAACGAAGACATCAGTTGCTAAGGAAAAAGAACACGTATTACACTCAAATAAAGTCTAATTTAACACATTTATGAACAGAAGAAGCGACATTCATAAAAATAAACTGCAACTGAAATAGTTTAAGAACCAAAAGTAGTGGAAACAAACCTCGCTATCGTCTCCAAATGAATGCTTGCACAGAAAACGAAATCAAATTGAAACAATGGTATAAATTATATGAATACGACACCTGTGAGGATGGGTGGGAGGGATATGCTGGCCTGATCCTGGCAATACTGAAGCTAGGGTGTTGCTAGCCTAATTTTTTGTGGTTTTTGTCTTCGCATTATTTGTTTTATTTACAAAGCTCATAATATGACAAAGAACAAGTGCCGCCGAACTCTTTCACCTTGCTAAGGACAAATCCAAATATGCAGAACTGACTGCAAACCTTCATTAGTTTATTTGGAGAGGCACCATAAGATAAAGAAAAATATGCTCGTGTTTTTTTTTTAATGACGGTAATTAAAGGAGCTCATCTGCAAACCTGATTTATTGACAATTTTAAGTTTGAAAGCAAGTAAACTGAATTTAAAACAGTTGGGTAAAGAGAGATTAACAACCGTATTAACAAACAACACTCAACGACTCTTTGTTGAAATAGAGCTCTGTAATTGGTTTCTTTTACGTATTGCGTGTGATTGTTCTTGGTTGGCGGGTGGACTACAATATTTTGGAAACTGTGTCAAAATTAGGGTATGATATGACAAAATAACAGAAAATTATTTAGTATGTAATGAGTGAGTAAAATATGATGCTGATAGCAAATATGTATGAAAAGGATGCATTAAAATACTTCACTTATTTAGTACAAACCTCGTAATAATGCTGTACAGCGGGCAGATTGATGTGTGGGTCGGCCCAGTCGCGAGAGAGCTCGACTTGCTCCTTCTCATTGAGCCAGTTGAGTTCAGCCGTGGCCGACTGCAGGAAGTCTTGCAACGCGTCCAAGTCAGATATACTGTGGAGGAAACGTGTACGATCATATTCTGGGCTTATTCCATTTATCCATCCTAAAACTACCACCCTAGGAGGGATACTCGGAAAACGCGTGTCCATCTATCCAACCCATCATACTCGATAGTAGTGGGATGGGTGGTGGTAGGGTGGCTGCTCCAGGATGGATAAACGGAATAAGCCATATTCTGGACTTTTGGTGATTTTATTTTTAATGACTAAATTATACCGTTTGGCGAAGGTTAAACAAGTGAAAACTAAATAATGGTAGTGAAAGGTATCCCAAAAGTAGTCTTCTCACTTATTCTAATTTTGCTTACACTGAAAACGATATGTATTATTTTGAACTAAAATAAATCATTCTCAAAAATGAATTAACTTTTTAAATCTGATGTAGGTGTTGTTGCCTTTTTATAAATATACTAAATGTTGCATGGTTTTTTATAAATAGAAGCGTTGAAACGTACTATGGGCAACACCCGTTAGCAACAAAATTCATGTGCGCGCGTATCGCCCCTGCACATGTTGTGACGGCGCGGCGTGCAAGCGAGTGGGTTAATTAAGCGACGCTGTTGCCCAATGCCTATGGTTCATCACTATACTCAAAAAGTACTGTACACTATAGTTTATTTCATAAATACTGACCGTTTAGTGCTAGTAGATAGAAGGTCCGCGTATAGCTTCTGTAGCTGACTTAGATGTTGATTGTATAGCGTCAGCTCTTCACCAGAATAGTTGGATCGGTTGTGGACGCATTGCTCCACCTGTGATACAAAGACACAAGGTTGAAAATAGACTAAAAAGCCGACGTTTATGTGCTTAATGCCTCTAAATTGTGCGAAATTTTGATAACAGCTGTTGCAGCTGGTAATCTTTTTTTGTGATAGACAGGCAAGCGCTTGCCCGCTATCATGCCTGAGGCTTCCCGCTGCGTTAAGCGGGACACGCGCGCGGGGCGACATAGATTAGAGCACACATGCACTGCAAGCATTTGTCCGTCAGAAAACCAGCAATCTATAGTCCCGCGCCGTATACCCGCAGCGGGATCCCGCTTATCGGTACCGGTACCGGTAAGCGATGATGCGATCTACAATGAAACGCGCTTGCCTAGAAGATATCTATTCACTCGCGACTAGAAGGCCCCCAGATTGTTCCTATCGGGAAACACAGACTCAGGCAAGGAGTTCCACTGTCTAACGGTACGGATGATAAAATATTAAGCAATACGCTTAGTGCGAGTCTTTGGAATATCCACCAAAAAACGGTGGCGCTGATTTGTACGTATGGTACGTAATTTTCTTATGATTTGATATGAAGTTGCTTCAACTTTTAAACACAGTTTAAATGTTATACACGGCTCAATCATAATATAACATAGATAATAATCAGAATATCAAACAACAAGGATATGATGTTTGTTCAAACGGTCTGTTCAAATGTTTTACTATTTATTTTAAATAAAAAGTAACAATATTGTGCAAATATCTGAAACAGACAGATGCAAATATTCCTAAAACTATTCGCAAATACTATTTATTATCCGGGATGTAATTTTAGTGTTTGAATATGATATCCGCCGTAACAAGTTTAAACTAAAGAATACTGTTTTCATTTTCCACTCTTTTTTACGCAAAGTATCGGCCGATAGGAAGACCAAAATCTTTAAACCAGCGAAAGTATTTAAACCAACTCTCAAACGTGGTAATAAAGAACACCACATTGCTTTATAATTTTTTAATGCGGTAGCCGGCAAACATCTTGAAATCGGGTGGGGATTGAGCAGAACGCGGTATTTTGGGTCGTAGCGGTGAGGTACGCGGGGGCGCGCGCTATTGGTCGCTCGCAACTGCACATGCGCGAACTTATCCCCACTCCATCGAAAGAGCGTCAAGATGTTTGCCGGAATCTGTACAATGAAGTGTTTACCTTTGAATGGAATTGGTCGATTTGTTTGTGTTCTCGCTGATGTTTGTCAAGTTCGTGTTGTACGGACGGCAAGTCCGATCCGTAGTCTGATTCGTGAAGTTTTTTCTGTAACAATAAGATTGATTTAAGACAAATTACTTAATACATCTTCATTTCAATAAAATTTTATTAAGACAACAATTTTATTAAACGTCCCGTTTCTATCACGAGAATGGAAGAATTAAGAGCGTACGTACGTACGCGTTACATACACGTATACGTACGTATGTTCAACATAATGTTGGTTAAGCACACTATCCACTAGCCCTATCTAAAATTTTATCCTAAAAAGTCGCAGTCACGTAAATGTTGGTCCATCGCGCCAACTGCGCTACTTACGAGGCGATTCATGCTCCTAACTTGAGTATTTTTGGTTTATTTTAGGATTTCTCGACGTTTCGGTTGCTTTTTAGGATACATAACTAAAGAGACTTCCTAAAGTTTTATTTTTATTTTTCATCAGTTTGTTCTTGCACCATCTGGTAGCGTCGGCTAACTGTCGGACTACTTAGCGTCTCATGGAGAAGTATGTGATTTGTAACCCCGAGATATGGCTATTTTAGGTTTATTTATGATATTCTCCGTATCCTTCTTTTCAGACGGCGCGGCGTGGACATAAGATATAGGTAGTAATAAGTAGGGATAACTTCTCCCAGGGTTCTTCGGCTAGAAACGAATCACGTGTTTCGACTTGAAAATGTTTAATTTTTAAAATACGTACCAATTTGTCCTTGCACCACCGGGCGGCGTCGGCTAGTTGCTGGAAGCCGGGCCCCGCGTCGTGCACGCGCGTCTCGAGCACGGTGCGCGTCTCGCGGCGCACGGTCGTGTGCTGCACGGGCAGGCGCACGCCCGCGAGCCGCGCTACAAGACGGTTCGCGAACGAAGTCCGCGCGTTCGCCCAGCGCTCTTGCACCTGCTGTACTCTGTTGACGGAAAAGACAACCCATGTTCTGAGTTAAGTTGTTCACATCTGGTAGGTACCTAGGGGAATATTTTCATAAGTTCTTGAAATATTGTTTGCAAAACGAAGTAAAGACTTGACACTTGGCACTGCTACTTATGCGACATGAGTAAAATTTTACTGGTAGAAAATGCTACTAGCATTAAGTCCGCCTCTTGTACCGTGATACTGTACAATGCAGAAATAACAAGCATGTTGACGTCCTGAAACATCTCCTGCATGACCAATTCTTAATTCCTCCTCGATTTGTTTCGCCACCATCCGCTACATACCATAGACAATATTGATCTCCGCTGCAGCTCGGTAGCTTGCGGGTATTTGCCTTTTTTGAGAGTGTGGATGTCCTGAAACATCTCCTGGATGACCAACTCCATAGTTCTTAATTCCTGCTCCATCTGTTTCATTGCCATTTTGCTCTATACCATAGACTATACTGACCTTCGATGCAGCTCAGTTGCTTGTGGGTATCTGCCCTCCTTAAGAGTGTGGACATCCTGGAACATCTCCTGGATGACCAGCTCCATAGTTCTCAGTTCCTGCTCGATCTGTTCCGCCGCCATTTTGGCCTCGGCGGGGTGTACGCCGCGTTCAACGCGACGGATCTCGCTTTCGATGTGTCGTTCTACATTGTCTAAGCCACTTTCGGTTTGTTTTATGTCCCTGTGAAGCAAAAGTAAAGTAATTTCAATATTTACATACGGGCCAAATTTTTATATAGAAAACGTAAAGTTGTAGCCACAAAAATACATACAACAAGCTAAAGAGATTATACAGTAGCTACAAGTGTTAAATTAAGAATAAACCTCACAGATGATTGTAAAAAAATCTGAATATCATCAAAAGCGCTTGTCGCGGGCCATATTTTTGGCGTAAATAATAGCGGAAAAGTATTGAATTCTCCATCAAAATACACTTTAACGTACTGTGTAGTTGCTCCAATAACTTTTTCCAAGATAATTGTTCTAAAGATAATGATGAAAAAACAACGAAAAACATCGCAAAAGTGCAGAAGTGAGATTATTTTCCATACTTTTTACACGCAAAGAAAAAGAGAGAGATAAGCGACTCTGCATAACGGAGCCTTAAGGGCCACTTTTACAGGTTTTGGTAAAGTTCTATTGACTTAAGATAATTGATATCTTAATATAAAAATTGCATTGTGACTGCCTAAAATCTATTCAGTAATTTTATTAACTTACTTGACAGATAATTTTACAGAAGTGCCATTTTAAAATTAAACCAGAAGATATATTTGGAGCCTGTTTTAAGACCATAAGTAAGAGCAGTTGGCGTTTTACGATAATTAGATTCATAGCCAATTTTATCCATAAAGTCACTAACCTATGCAATTTCTCAGCTAGCCGCTGTAACCTCTCCAAGCGCCTGATCTCATCGGAGAGATCCCTCTCCCTCTCCTGCGTGGCCATCAGCAGCCGCGACCACGCCTGTTCCAACGCCTCCGGTCGGAGAGTCGGCTCGATGTCGCATTCACCCACCGACTCAAAATATTTCTGTAGACAATAATGACCCATATTACAAAACAGTAAGGTTTATATTAGTAACTTAGAGCGACATGAAATATTTCTGTAGACTATAATAAACAGTATTACAAAAAACTAAGGTTTATTTTGGTAGGTTCGTCGACTAACGCAAGTCACAACCACGCCTGTGGCCACGCATGTGTACCATGAGTTACCGTAAACTATTATTTTCTCTCATTCACTCGCATTGACTGAGTGATGAGTATATCCGATAGTTTACGATAGCGGAAACAGTTTGCATCAACTCATGTTAGAGCTACTGTTCCAACGCCTACGGTCGGAGTCGGCTCAATGTTACAATTACCCACCAACTCGAAGTATTTCTGTAGGCAATAATGACCCGTATTAGAAAGCAGTAAGGTCGATATTTGGAGCATCGCGATGAATTGCGCGAGTAGAGCAAAGAGGGAAATATCGCAGCAGTGCGATGAGCATAGTGTGGCTGAGGGGTAAGACGCACACAGAAGTGAATGAACGATAAATTACCTCTAGTTCCCTGTATTGGTGGAAGAGTTTCTGTTTCTCCCTCTGTCTTAGCGGCACCTCCTCGTTGCGGAATCGCGTGCTCTCGCTGAGCAGCTTCTTCATCTCGATCAAAGTTGACGGGAAAGCACGGTCCTGTCAACATTAAATTATTTAATTATCCTTCGAAACTTTAGAATAAAATTACATCAAAGTATTTTTATGTAGCCTCCGCCCGCGACTACGTCCGTGTGGACGATAGAAAAATCCCTAAGGTAGGTATCCCTTTCGCCCACGATTTAACAATGAGGCGACCAGTTTAAACGATCTCCTTAGTGTATGACAACTAGTACTACGGAGAGTTCAAGCTGTTCCCCAGGTTCTTCCCACCCGAAACAGCTTAGATTTTATGTTGAACCCCACTACCAAACTGTGAAACTCCCACCCCAGTCTATTCAGCGGTTTTTCGGTGATTCGCGCACAAACAAGCATAAAATTAATTTGAAAACGTATTTATTTGAAAAGAGCGTAAGTTCAGTTAGAAGGAATATTCAGGCGAACATACCTTGCCTGGCCCACGTGGATAAAAAATATTTTGAAAGATGTTAAAATTAATTAAAATACTAAGTTCAAGTTAAAACATTCAAAACCAAAAGAATTTTACATTCATATTGTGTATATGAACATAGAGAATGTAAAAAAACTAGTTTAAGAATATAAAATTGTTGTTCAAAATAAATCAAGCAAAAGCGAAAAATATTTTGACACTTGACAGTAACCGTTTTTTTTAAAGATAAAATCACACAACTTCTATTACGCAATGGAATGACATTTATTATTCCTTCCTCTCGATAATACAGGTTTTTCCACATATTGATGAAAAACCCCAAAAAAAATATGTACGGTGTCAGAAATTGAAAAACTTCGAAATGGTTTTCGATTTAAGGTATCTTGTAAAAATGAAAACATGTCAATTAATTATTGGTAATTTACATAACATTATTGTTTATTGCACATGAAATAATTTCAACCTTATATCTGAACAGTTTGTGCATTAGAGTCAATTTATTACAATACAGCTCTTCACACTAGTTCTACAGTACGGTTTAATTAAACTCTATATTCAGGTGCATTATTTACGCGATACCAGTGCAGTCCTTGGAATAGCAGATAGTCAAACAATAAGGGTGCTGCCAGCCGCATCACGACTATTTGGCGACACTCGTATTACAATGGCTGTCCCGCTCTTATCAGCGATAAAAGTGGCAAGTAGTCGTGGTACGTATGTTAAAAAGAACTCTTTCAGCCAGCTGCATTATTCTTACCGCATCAGTGCACAAGTTAAATAAATTTAAGTAGTAAATAAAGCTCTATTCCCACCTGCATAAGTGCGCATTTCTCGTGCAGCCACGCGCGATGTATGGCCGCTTGCTCGGTGTAGGCGGCGGCGCGCCGTTGCGACTCCGCGTCAAACAGCGGGTGCACCGGCGGCGGTTCGGGAAACGTCTCGTACAACGACGAGATGTAGGTGATGAGGGACTTCTCGTCCGGTTCGTGTGTGTCCACATCTGGAATCAAAAGATAAATTTATTTATCAAGGTCACACTACGAAGAGCGTCGCTTATTGCTAAGGCCACACTACGAAGAGCCTCGCTTATCGCTAAGGTCACACTAAAAAGAGCCTCGCTTATTGCTAAGGCCACTCTACGAAGAGCCTCGCTTATCGCTAAGGCCACACTAAAAAGAGCCTCACTTATTGTTAATGCCACTCTACGAAGAGCCTCGCTTATCGCTAAGGCAACACTACAAAGAGCCTCGCTTATTGCCAAGGCCACACTACGAAGAGCCTCGCTTATTGCTAAGGCACACTTCGAAGAGCCTCGCTTATTGCTAAGGCCATAGAACAAAGCTTATTGCTAGGAGCCAATCTACTCGCTTAGTGTCTGATCCCAGATATCGCTGGGCAGATCAGGTCACCAAAGATCTCGCCGAGTTAGAAGCCACAGATTGGTCAGAGCTGGCACTAAATAGGAAGGAATGGCGTGCTCTATTGTCGGAGGCCAAGATCCACTTCGGGTCCCTGAGCCACAGCAGTAAGTAAGTAAGTAAGTGTCTGATCCTAATGAACAGACGTTTTGTATAATATCGCAGTTGGTCACACTGTAAGCGATTCATTCATGTAAGTGTCTTCTTATAAACAAGCATAGCTCTGAGATAGCTCCTAGCTTATCCCTAAGCTTGTCACGTATAGCTTGGCCTTTTACAGCGTCATATTTGAAAAAACCCAAACATCAGTCTGCATTGGGCCCGCGGCCCCTGTGGAGGGTTTAGGCCCTCCCTTTTAATCCAATCCATGGGAAAGCCTGTAACCCAGCGGAGGGACGTTAAAAATGCCTGATAGTTATGATGTTTGAAATTAACCCGCTTCTGAAGCAACTATTGGAGATTAGAAAACCTAAATTACTTGTTATCTTCATTAGACTACACATGTCCAAAAATTGATGACTGATTTTCTAACGGGACATAATAATTATACAGATTTTATAAGCCGAACAAACGTAAATAGGTACGTATATTTTCGTTAGATACTTCAAAGTCATTATAGTCTTTCCGCAGTTTAGGTTACGACAATCTTTTCGTCCTTATGACTGAACTTTATAATGGACCGAGTGAGCTTTGCTGGCGTAAATAATCACTTTAACCTCAGTATAATATGCACTGTGAAATATACTTGTGTTTCACATACAATATTATTTTAAAGCATAAGGTTACTGCAATATTTAGGGTTCCGTAGCCTAAATGGCAAAAAACGGAACCCTTATAGATTCGTCATGTCTGTCTGTCTGTCTGTCCGTATGTCACAGCCACTTTATTCCGAAAGTATTAAGACTACACAGTTGAAACTTGGTAGGTAGATGTATTCTGTTAACCGCTTAACTATATACTATGTACTATATAACAATAAGAAAAATAAAAGATTAAGGGGGGTCCCCATACATGGAACTGAAAATGAAAAAAATTTTTTCTTCAAACCAACACGTGTTGGATATCTATAGATAGGTCTTTAAAAATGACATTGAGGTTTCTAATACAACTTTTTCTCAAAGTCAACCGTTTGAAAGATATTCACCGCCATAGTGGTAAAATGTGCCCCCCCCTCTTTAACTTGAAATAAGAGAGTGAAAAATCTAAAAAAAAATATATGCTGTAGATCTTAATAAACCCTTTCAACCAAAATTAGTTTGAACGAGATATAGTAATTAGTTTTCGAGATATAGCACATTTTCCAAAACCGCAAATATAACTTTGTCATTCATACCAACACTGTGAAAAAAAAAGTTATTTTTGCAGACGAAAAATGATAGGTGGTATTAAATATGGTATGGTATAAGGTAACTACGGAACCCTATGGCGCGTAGCCCGACACGCACTTGGCCGGTTTTTTAAAGACTGTACTAAAGTAACATATCCAAATATATTAATGATTGTACAGAACCCTCGGTGCGCGAGTCCAACTCGCTCTTGACCGGTTGATTTATATACTGATTAGTCCGTTTATTAAGGTTCCGTACCAAAATGATAAAAAAGGAACCCTTTATGGTGTGACTCAGTCTGTCTGTAACAGCTGGATATCTCGAGAACTACTAATGGTATCAACTTGAAATTTGGAATAGTTTAAGATGACATTTGCCCAACTATTTTGCAAATAAGAAATAAATAAAAAAAAATATATCTTTTTTACAACAGGGACTGAAAAGGGGTCTTAAAAATTTGAAGTGGCCCTACTAGGGCATGTGGGGTATAAAGATAAAAGAGCGCCGTTTGCACGTTTTTTTTTCTTTTTTTTTTTCATAGTTTTCCACTTATGGAAATTTGTGGTAAATGGAAACTTATGGAAAATGAAGATTTTTCTATTTGCAAACTTCGGAGATAGGGGGGAACGGTATTTTTTTTACATTTTTCATCATAAGTCGAAAACTATGCGGCCTAAGAAAAAAGGAAAAAATGTTTTAAAATGTGCAAACAGCGTTCTTTCATATGATACCCCACATGCCCTAGTCACCTCACTTCAAATTTTTAAGACCCCTTTTCAGTCCCTGTTTTAAAAAAAAAATCTTTCTTTCTTATATGCAAAATAGTTGGGCAAATGTCATCTTAAACTATTCATACATTTCAAGTTGATACCATTATTAGTTCTCGAGATATCCAGCTGTGACAGAGAAACAGACAGACTGAGTCACACCATAAGGGTTCCTTTTTACTATTTTGGTACGGAACCCTAAAAATGTGTTGTCTTATTAAATCAAACTGTCATTAATAATTAACAATAATAAATTGAAAACTATTTCATTTTTTTGATAATTTTATTTCAATAAAGTTGGGTGAAGATTGTTTACCAAATTAGTACCTGGGTAGGATAAACTTACTTTGTAATGTAAGTAATCTGTGCACGTACTTAGCTTGAGATAGAAACAACGTCTTTATATTGAACCCGACCGACAAATATGACCGTAATGACGTCAAAACGCTGACGACAGCAATAGAATTAAAACAATGGATCATAAAATCCAGAACTATTATGGTTAGATAGAGTACCATCCTACTTAATAAATTAATAAATATTACTACTTCAAATCAAAGCGGCAAAAATAGTATCAACATAAAAATTGCTCATGACATACTAATTAATAACAATTATGTCAATAATTTAAATCAATAAATTATGGAGGAATTTATTGGACACACATTGACGCCCCTGCATAAAAACTCAACACAACACGAAGGCGTATCGCCCACCAATTTTGTTTCAAAAAAGCTTCACATTGATCTTTTTCTGTCAACTGTACATGATATTTTTATAACATAATTAACTTCATAATGTAAATACTACTTCGAGAGTAATTTCTCAAAGTTTTTGAGTGTAAGTCAATCTCAACATTAAAAAACGGAAGACACTCACTAGGTAATAGAACGATTAAATTTAAATTTACGTCACGCTCTATCGTCTCTATGGTGTATGAATTGTGTTTAGACAATATGTTAAATGTTACTAATTCATGCGTGTAATAACAATGGAAATCCACTTGTGCCTACCGATTGCAATGAACCCGAACAATTATAGGGTTGACATATCTCTTAATGATATGAATTATGTAATATCCGCTTCATTATGATTCGTGTAATATGTCGTGTAATGTCCGAAAATTAGTCAATGACAAATTCTACAAAATAGCAAGAATACATTTTCTGTCTGGAACGGGGTAATATGATAACAAGGTTTTTACCCCTCCGGATCATAAGATCTTAATACCAAAACACAAGAATGTCAAAATGACAAAGCAAATCCTCATTATCAGACATTTTTAATGTGCCTACCGCTGGGGCACAAGCCTTTCTTATGAATGGATACGGAGAATTTGATGAATGGACAAATTCTAAATACCAGTAATGAAACTAGTCAAACGAGTTTACTGGTCCAATCCTCGCTCTATTAAAAGAAGCGATGTAAAGTGCTATACTTAATAATATATCTTAGACTTTCTTGTAAATAATTCCCTATATTGAGGAGAGGATGTTACAAACAAATTGCTCACCTTCAGGATCCAAAAGTCTGGTAACTCCATACTCTTTTTCAACCACATGGAATGCCGTCTCCAAACGCTCGCGGACTTGCCTTGATCTACGGATAGAAAACACCAATCCATTATTAAGAGCATCGGTAATCTGAAAAGCATAAAATACACTTTATCCTTGAATTGATATTGTTTGGTTTACCCATTAAGTGCAAAGGTAGTAAATAAGCCTTTCGTGGTCCAATTAGAAGAGTTTACATTCTATGTAACAGCTATATTTACGTAAAATACAATTTTAAGTCTACTCGCTCTATTGCACTCAAAATAAGACCACTGATTCAAGACACATGACTCGATCTTCAATAACAGTGTTGAAGTCTGCATGTAACACTGACTCACTACTTGGCGATACAGCAGGCCTATGTTCGCAGGAGCTAAGATACGTGATCAGCAAAGAACAGTCTTTTCCATGTATTACGCCAGTCTATCAGGTCAGGCCGGTTCCTATGTCTTCAGGAATAAATGTGAAGTCTGTATGTAGCCCTGATTCACAACTTGGCCATATATTGCTATCTATCGACAAGTTGTGTTAGCATGCTGGCCTATGTTCACAGGAGCCAAGATACGTGATCAGCAAATAAGAACAGTCTTTTACCTGATATTACGCCAGTCTATCAGGTCAGGCCAGTTCCTATGTATGAGCGCGTTGAAGACGAGACCTGCCCTCCAGGAAGACGTGTCTGCGACCCTGACTTCCGGGTACTTGGCGGTAGACCGTTGGTCTTCCTATACTCTAATGGTCCTGGTCCTAAATACACATTTATGGTCAAAGGCTAAGTCTCTAAAGGTCTTACCTGATATTACGCCAGTCTATCAGGTCAGGCCGGTTCCTGTGTATGAGCGCGTTGAAGGCGAGACCGTCCCTCCAGGAAGACGTGAAGTCTGCGACCCTGACTCCCGGGTACTTGGCGGTAGACCGCCGTGCCCAGCTTAGTAACGCCTCGCGAGCAGTCACGTTTGGCTCTTGCCCCACCACGATGTCAGATATCTGGAAACAAATGACTACGTTAGAAACATATATTACTTTAGCACTTTAGCACGTTTACCCGCAGGGTACTCAAATGGGGTGAGACAGATTTGGGTACATATAGGTGCTATTTGGAAGCGAGCTGCCAACTGCAACTGCCGACAGCACGTGCAGCGACTGCATGAAGTCGGCCGCAGCTGCACTACTGGTTTGTATGTATTTATATGAAATGGCTTTCAAGCGCCGCTGCAGCTGCACATGCAGCCGACGGCGACTGCTGCAGCGGCGCTCGAAAGCCATTTCATATAAATACATACAAACTAGAAGTGCAGTTGCGGCCGACTTCATGCAGCCGCTGCACGTGCTGTCAGTTGCAGTTGGCAGCGTGCTTCGAAATAGCACCTTAACTCATTTACAATGTCAAACCCAACAGAGAAAAAAAACTTTGTTCTGTGGTTAACGAACACGAAGCCAAAAATGGAAAAACTTTAGTTTTTTTTTTTCTAATAACAATCCAATAGCCATTTTAGTTGACGGTCAATTAAAGTGACGCTGTTATTATAGACCGTATCATGTCGAAGCCATAAATCGAAGCGATGAGAAAATATCTAATTAAGACATTACTAACAATAGGCAATAACGGATTGTGGTCAGATCGCATCGCTTCTGACATTAAAATATCCGACACGACAAACGACTGGGACTTCCGATATCTGTATCAGATACATGAGAATTCGTTTTGATACTCTACCGTTTATACCTTTTTTTTATAAAATAATTAATGCTTTGTACTTATGACAAATTGGTTTTTCACTTCGTAAGGTTCTCTCATACTAAAGAAAATATTTATATAGGTAAATATCAACTATAAGTACTATACTCTACGATTTAGGCATTACAGGATAATGATTTGTAAGAGTAAATAAACTTTCTTCAACAAATTTATTAAATCGGTGGCGTAAATAATGATATTAAAGTAAATTAAATGTCAATTAATAATATTCAACATGAGCATTATTTAAATACGTTACCTATGGCAATGTGTTGACATTGATGGAACAAAGTAAATTACTATTTGTGGCATCAGTAAGCAAACTTGCAGTAAGTAAAGTAAACTTGTTGTATGGAATTACTGTGAACTATGTTCGTCCACTGTCATCCTACAAATATTATAACCCCCTTACTAATAAAGATTGAATAGCAGATGTATAGTTACACAATGGTTACTCTCTGTCAAACTATTTGAGTTTGACATTAAAAAGAAAGTGACAAAACACTGTGTAACTATGCAGCTGCTATACAATCTTTATTAGTAAGGGGGTTAATGTGAAAGTTTGTGGGTTTGGATGTTTGGATGTTTAATCCTCAATAACGTAAAAACTACTGAAGGGATTTGGTTGAAATTTGGCACACAGATAGTAGATAGCCTAGATTAAAACATAGAATACTTTTTATCCCTATATTCCCTCGGGAACGGGAACCACGCGGGTGAAACCGCGGGCGGCCGCTAGTTTATAGATAAATCTTAACGTTAATAATGACCTTTATTATTGGTGATAATAGTTTTGTGTGCAATGAAAATATCACCAAAAAGCAAATGCTATTTAAAAAAATTAAATCCGTGTCGCAGAATAAAGTGGCGGTGTTAGAGAAGGACTATTATTTGACGCGATTAAAACAGCTATTAGTACAATTTTACTTAGACCCTTTCTCTCTTTTAGAACCGTTTTCAGGCAATTTCAAATTTTCCAAGCGTATTATAAACTAACAGTATTGCCAACAGTGTTCCTTAATGGGGTTCGTAGCATAGCATGTGAATATATATATCAGGAATATAATATCAGGGGTCCGAAGTAGCACAGTTAACCCTTTACCCGTAATGTCTTACGTATAGTATTGCTTTCTCTGTGCCGTAATGAAACTACCCATAAAAGTTTTTCTTGTTTTCTTTTCTAAAATTTTTTTGACAGGGGTCCGTGGAATTTATTAAATTCTAAAAGTAGTCCGTGACTGCAAAAAGTTTAAGAAACACTGCTATAGAGAAAAACCATCTAACTCCTGGCTTATATCCAGGATCAGAATAGTCCAGTGCAATGAGGAAATACTAAGGTTTGCAGACCGCAAACACTTCAGACGCTATTCCACTTTAATTGAAATACCGTAAGGAATTGAAAATTGGATTTAATGAGAAAAGGGAAAAGGCACTGGATCATTCAGCCGGTACCATACCATAAATAGTTTAGTCCTAGAACTGCAAGCAGTTTTTTGTTACGAAACACAAAGAAACTGTACAGTATTTCCACCCCTGAGTTTATTTCCAGTGAATTTTCATAATGATCACTTACTCACTAAATGTTAAGAAACTGTAATCCTTTTGTTACCATACGGAAAGCATCGTTTGTTTCTCAACTCATTGATAGTACTATGTAAAAATTAAGTAGGTAATCCAGACAGATAGGTGCAATGCGATTAAATTGACAATATACAGCGTAACATGACAATATAAAGAGTAAATTTTACAGATAAAAATACGTCGTTTTATACCACAAGTGCTCAAAAGTTAGTCACTTCTGTTGTTCATTGTAAACTAATCGCATTGTAAGTCATTGTTATTAAAAGTTATTGTTAAGCACCGCAACTTTTAAGAATGTAGGGTACCTACTGGTTATCGCATTTCAATACCGATAAAAAACTTCATACAGGTATTATGTGACGTATGTATGCAGTGGTAGCTTTTATAATAAAACTAGAGTCTGCCCGCGGCTCTGCCCGCGTGGACGAAACTATACTATGACAAACAATTTATTCTTTCAAAACCGTAGTGATAACACTAAATAGTTAAACTGTTTATGCTCTGAAAAGATTTTAATGCTTAAATTATTATTTACATAATAAATTATGTACAGGTTAGTTACAGAATAGTAACATAGTATTTAGAGATTATTAACAAATTCGTAACAATTAATTTACAGAAAATGAACAGTTTAGGAACTACAGTATATGACCTCTACCATAGACGCAATTCTCCACCAAGCCTTGGTCCTTTCTACCTTCTTGGTGTATACGGACTAAATCTTGGGAGAGTGCTTTCCCCGTTCGCACTTTTATAACTCCCCACAAATTCTGTTTCCGTCCTTTCTTTTTGGCTATCTCTGAACTTTCCCCAATCTGGATTTAGGCACCACAAAATGGTACTTCGCATCGGGCTACTCTCTAAAATCATTCAGACATATTCATACGATCTTCTGATGGTGTGCCAGATGCTCGCGAACTCGTGCAGTGTTTTCCAGTTTTCACGGCAACAGATGGGGTTTTGGTTATTAACGGGTCCAGTTTCTGGGTATTGGTCTAAGTCAGCATAATGCTACAGCAAACAATCTCACAGTGCGTGATCTTGGCTAGCTTGGTTATTCCGGTGTCACACTTCCGAAGTCGTTGCCTGTTAAACCCATGTCCGGTCAGTAGTTGAGAGACGATGGAATCTAGTTCAATCTCCGGAGAGCTTCACTGCGATATCGAGAATGAATCTATAGAGTTCGCATCCGCCTTCACTCTAGTCCCATCGTTCCTGCCAAATAGCGACGGTTTCCTCTCTAATGGTTCTTCTTAGTCCTCGGCACTCCTTGGGAGCCAGGAGGCTCCCCTCCTCCGCAAATGGTCCCGCGCGAAAAATCTCAAGTTCAGCAAGGAAAACTCTAGCAAGCACAGGTAACGCAGTGAAACTACACGTCCTATAAGCTTTCGTCAATAAAATAAGCGCCGTTCTCTGTGTACTCAGCTAAGCTCTCTTTACAGTAAAAACTGAGGAGCATCGGTACCATACGTAGCACAGACTTCCTTGCAGCTTCCTTGGTATAAATTCCGAGAGAACGGAATCGAATTCCTCATTTGGACGCAGATACTCACGATACCGTGCCGAAACAGTGTTCATAGCGCTTTTGCCGATAATTTGCGCATCGTAACTTCTTATCGTTGAAATACACGGTTCTTGAAATACACAGTTGAAATTATTAAATTTAATTGACACTGATGGCAATATTTAATCGACGAAATAAAAACGTGATTTGCCTCTCATATTTTATTTTATTAAGATAATAATGTTGCATGCTCTAATGACAATCACATGACAATTGAGATGACAATCAGAGAAATCAACAGGTTATAGTAACTGAGCAACCCTGCGAAAATAATATTACTTATATTATTACGAAAATTTGCGATTTTATATTGCTTATAATTCAAAATTTATACACCCAATGTCATATTTTCTTGGGGTTTTCGCGATTTCTGGCGCCAAGGAATCGAATTACACACAAAATCCCGATAAATATTGTGCTGTTTAAGAGAAACGTGTCAAGAAAGTCATCTCGCTTTTTGTCTCGTTCTGGTTTAAGGATTTTATATATTAGATAAATGCTTGGACAATTTCACACAGCGCCATATAGCCCCGACTTAGCAAAGCTTGTAATATGGGTGCTAGAAAACGGATATAATACTTATATACTTTTTAAATATAATATACTTATTATACATAGTAACACCCAGACCCGTCACGGAAATTAAAATTCATCATTTCAATTTCTGCCCGGCCGGGAATCGAACCCGGGACCTCTTGCGTGGTAGGCGGCATGTTGACCACTGCACCAATCAGGTCGTTTTAGAAATCGCAGTCCAGAAGGTCACCAATACGCTTGGCATTCAGGATTCGCCAGGTTGCGTCTGAGATCGTATCGTGATAGGTCCTCAGACTCACTACTTCAAACCGTGTCAGACCTTTGGCATTGCACGTAAAAGCACGGCATGAATACCTAATTCAAATCTCTCAAAAACTTATTTGCACATTTATCCTTATATTGCTTTGCTTAACAGGAGTAAGAATCACCTCGAGTGTTTTAATACCTAGTTATGTACAGTTTCATACACTACTTTATCTACTCTCATATAATTTGTGATTGAACCGATTGAACCTACAAAATAAAATATCAATGATAAAAAGAGTATAATAAGAGTATAAAAAGAGAAGTTTGTAGTTTCTCGGTAGTTCGGCATTACTTACATTTTCCGTCGCCGCATCTCAAATATCGAGCGGAGTCAAATTTTTACTCTCTATGACATTTTTAAGCAAAAGTAAAAATTAAAATCTAAAAAGGCGCGTATTCAATTAAAAAAATAAATAATGAGATGAGTGCATTCCAGAAGATTAATCGCTACGATAAGTTATCGATCACCATAGAGTACATTTCAATCATGGAAAGTATGTGGTTGAAATAAAAAAAATTTTTCATGTCAGTGGGTTGAAATCACTGACATGAAAAAAATTTTGTTGAAATATATCGTTGTTACTTTTTTATATCACGGCACTGCCTTCTTCTTGGATTTGCCCTGTATCGTAATGAGAAAAAAAGTTATTTTATAACATTGCGTATAGCGAAGGTATGTTATAAAATAACTGAATCGGTTATTTGACTAACCCCTCAAGTCCACTTTTTGGGTGATTTCGTTTTTTTTGCTTATTGCAACCTTTGACCCAAGACACATCATGGTATTAAAGGAAATTCTTTAAATCCATCTCATCCATTAAAATTTCGAGTGTCATAATTTGACTTTATTTGAATAAGCCCTCAAGTCCAGGGACATGAGGGGTTACTGTAATAAATATGAAACATCATGGTGGCCTAATCTATACTTCAAAAATTGTTTCTTTTTTTAATTCAAGAAAGGGGAGTTCCTCGTAAATAAAAATGAAATTACAACATAAAAAAATAATGCTATTTCACTATTCTAAAGAGTTCCTGCCACCCTAGCATGACCACCGAAACACGATATATATCGCGTGAATATAGCATTTGATTGACACTCAACTGTCAAATTCCATTGTCTTTTGACAGTTAAACGTGATGCCTATATCATATTGTGTGTCGGTGTTCATGCTAGGGGCGCTGCTGGTTGTGTAAGGTGAGACTTGATAGAATTTTTAATGCCTTTCAAAACATACCTACATTTAGCTTGTCACTGAGTCTCACCCAACACTATTGCTACTTTTTCGACAACATTAACCCACAGGAGTGATTAAATTACAATTAATTATAAAAAATTACGATTGAAATAAATCTGAACCTCACCAACCACAAAATCAGGAAAATTTAAGATTTTTATCAAAAATTATTCAAGAGGCCTCCATGTACTGGCAATGATGATGATGAGGCACATTTTGAAATGAAAAATAATACTTTATTTCAATAAAATATCATTTAAAGTTAGGTCTTTCTTCTATTTATTACTTGTATTTGACTAACCCCTCATGTCCTTGAAGTTTATTGTTATTTTTTATACTATAGTCTATTCGTATTTTTGTGTCTGATATATTTTTTAATTACCTATGTGTATACTTTTATAATTTGAGTCTAAACGATATCCAATTCAACATAATATATCCAGAAATTAAAAAATGTTTCTCCTGTAAAATTTGCTTCAATGGATATGAGGGGTTAGTCAAATAACCGATTCAACTTTTTTAATTTTTTTTCGGTATTGCGCGTATAAAGTATGTCAATAAAAATTTGATTTGAAATTCATGATTCGAATTTTACGATATGAGAGTAGATAAACATTTTTATTTAACTTTAAACTGCTAAGAAATAGACAAAACCGTACCATGTTACAAACACCAGCTTCACAAAAAGTACATTAGAGATCATAAATCATAGTAATAAAACATTATACCACGGAGCCGCCGTAAAAACCGGTAGCAACTTAATCACAATTTATATACGCATCTCTAAACTATGCCCATTTTATAATCTCATGCTATTATCTATTGATTAAATAAGTATAATTTAACGAACCAAATGTAACAGTAATAAATAACTCCTCTGAGTTCAATTAAATAATAATAAACGGTATATTTTTTGTTAACTGAAAAAAACGGCGCTCAAACCTAAAACTGGATAGCCTTTACGCTCATTTTGATTGAAATCTCAAAAAAATAGAACTAAAAAAAGAGAGAGAAGTTGACAGCCAAAATAAAACTCCGTTAGATCACGGTTACGCGGAAAATAAAATAAGCGACGATTTTAGTGTTTCAGTGACAGGCTAATGACACATAACTTGGTATTGCACAATGCAATTTGTTCAAGAAAGTCGAATCTTTATTAAATAGGCGAATTAAGCCGAGAACTTCCTAGCGAAAGGATAGATTTGTCAAAACCATCATGATTTCATTTCTGTAAAGTTATTCTCCATCTAAATACTGATTATGATGATAATTAGGAACACTTCTATCCTAAGAAACAAGAGAAAACTGAAAATCAAAAAGTCGTTAATTCATTACGTAAGCTAGTGGTCACCAAAACTGAAAAAAAAAACTAAATTATACCTTTACCCAATAAAACAATGCAACTGTTCTAGAAGAGGTTGTTGACCCTATCTTTAATCGATTCGATCAGCTGACGATGTCCGTTGCAGATGCGAACATTATGAATCCGTCAGTCGTGATGTGACATTCGATTTGACCATGATCCGATGCAAGTTGATGCTGTTAGATATGCAACTAGACTAGACAATTTCATGACGGTATTTCCCTATTGCTTATCTTTCTCGAATGAAATAAGCCTACCTACACGAGCAAATACGGGGTAAACTGCAGGACGTCAGTAATATATCCCTACTCCTATCTCTTTATTTCGCCCAATGTTGGTTGGTAGGTACCAAAGAGAATGTAAAAAAACTAGCGTAGGTACTTTACATTTTAATGCCTATATATAGGAAACACTTTAGGAAAACTGTTATTTCGGTAAGACGGTAACACGAGTAGGTACGCGTTTTAAAGGTAGGTCATAAGTTCTGTTTTAAGTTCGTTAAAAATAATAATGTAAACAATAATGTGCACTATAGTTTTACTAACGTCGTCATATTCCACAAATTGCCTAAAATAAAGATTACAACTAGTAACAAAATATTCTTCAACTACAAGAGATTGTATTAATAAAAAAACAAAGAGTAAGTTACACAATTCATTGATCACTTCAAACAGTCACTTCGGAAGCCTGAACAAACACGAAATAAAACATTTTTTGTCGATGTTGCAGATGACAAAGACATTCTTGGCGATACGTGACGGCATTCTCCGATACTACAGAATGTAATTGAGAGCATAGAAAAAACGCTATCAGGAATTTTACTATTAAAATAATCGAAGTAGGTAAGATAAACAATCTACGTTTGTTGTTATTAACGTACGTTCGCTAACAGAAATACACACAAGTTTTTGGGAACATCCAATGAATTCCTTGTACGGATAGTACAATTATACTCATAATCATAATATTTGCAGATTATTTACTCATAGATTCGTTAAATAATCTTCAAATATTATGATTATGAGTATCATGACATGACCAACCTATGACCAACAGAGCTGCCTGACTCGACTTTGTTCATTTTAGCAAGCACAATCTGCAAATACCTGACCATTACTTTTAATGTCAGTGAAGTTAAAAGAATTGTAAGTGGCTTAAACTATTTGGAAAAGCATCATTGTTAATTCAAAGTGATTTATAACAATTACTCTGAACAAAATTGTTTGTCCTGTTTATGCTAACATTTTCAGATTTCATTTTTCTACATTAGAAACAGTTTCCATATCACTAGTTACGTATGAAAGTTAAAATGTCACGGTCCTACTGACCAGCGCAATCAGTCCATGAAGCCATCGCGCATAATCACTATCTACAGCTAACACTTTCACTGCTAATGTGGATTTTATTTCTGTTACGTCACCATTTTCTTCATTGTTCTGTTAATGAAAATTAAATTCATCAGAAAGATTGACTACATTTATCACAAGCATATCGTTTATTGTCACATCTATTTGACATATTCTTAGACTGTGTAAAGGTTGAGATGGATTTGCTCGGTCTTAAGCTTGTACATAGGCTGATGGTAGTACCACTGGTACCCAACAAACACTCGAAAAATATTTAGACTAGCAAAAAATAAATAAAGCATTGGGAAAAACAGATTCCAGCAATATAATACCATATTTGTAGCAAAAAATGTTCCGTGACTACAAATGTAGAGTAGAAATAGAAATACCAATCCAAATCTTGAGTTCAATGTGCCTCGAGATTCTCAATTTAATCAATTCCAAGGCAAATATTTTATACTAACTGTATCGCTTCGTCATTTATTACTCTTTATCAGCTCTATTATGTTCCCGAGAGAAACTTCCGTTGATTAAAAGATGTTCTCTGTAATTTCACAGTAATCTCTCGATACAACGAAACTAAAGATTTTTAGGCATTTTCACTATAGATGGCCTTATTCCTCCAACAATAGTTATCATATTAATATTGTTCTGTTCTCAAACTGACTTATTTAATAGCTAGCTCCTAATTTATCTCTTTAGGCACTACTTTTCTTTTTAAGTTAGTCCCTTTTCTTGTTTATCCTACTTTGCCCTCCTTTACGTACCTATTCATCTTCTAATTCATCCACGACTTCAAAAACATTTTCATTAATCATGTTCGTAACAAAACTGACAACCATAATACGTCAAGCTTCATTGATTTGCCTCCTTTCCAACGAATGCATTAAACCAGGACTTGTTTTGGTCGCAACTTTAACTTATGTTGGAGCGTGGGCGTTGGCGAGGCTGCGGAATCTATGATGTCATGCGTATGCGGCACGCGTGGTCAGGGCCTTCGCCACTTACATGTTTTACTGCCCGTAGCTTACGAATCTGTTACGAAGCAGTTAAAGCTCGTTCCAATACGATAACGATTGCCAATAATATATCCGATATCGCGAAGACACAGTTACTGTGTGAATATGTGAAATGAAAATAACTGCATTTATATGCAATAACATGTTTCCAAACCGCATATCAAAAAGTAAACTTAATAAACAAGGATAATAAATATAAATTCGATAGCCAATTTATACTTATAAAGGAAGACTATGCGATATCTAGAATTTATTAAAATCGATATTAACACGGATTTATAAGAAATAAAACCTAATAAAATTCAGGTTTAGAACATATTTTGAACTTGATTCTCGAATAACGAGTATGTTAACGGAAAAAGCAAACGATTACTTAAATTTTGTTGAAGTCAAAGGCTTCACTTTGGAAATGACGTCAGCTTCCGCTGAATACACAGACGGAGTGATTTTATCTACAGGTTCAACCTTTGTTTAAGTCAGAACACAAGACAAAAGAGATCTTACGTAATCGGATAATTACACCGACAGAACCTTAAACATCTTACGAATAAACTTTGTAAAGAAAAAACTCAAGAGTCTTGAAATAGACTCTACCTTGCCCTCTATATTGTAAGTAAAATATGAAAGAATCAAGGATAAATACCAAATCAGGTTAAATGAATCTCCAATACCTATTTAATAGGTTAAGCGTTTGCGCAAGTGTAATTGATTTTCGCGATAAATTTGGAACACTACACACAAGTCATTAAATCGAATGCACAGAATAAATGTTCCGTCTCAAGTATTATTAATAATATTGATATCATCGACCAACTTAATCCTAAGTATGAAACAAACAATAACAATAATTTAAATTCATGCTTCAAAACTGACCGCTTATAGATCATCAAACCTAATGAAATAGTATGGTGTGGTATGGTCATGCTCCAACGACGGGCGACCAAATTGTTTCTGCACTGTAATAAAACTCTAATACCTAAGAATAAGATTAGTATTTGATTGCCTCTACGGCATATTAAACTTGCAAAATGCGGTTGCGGCTACATAAAAAATTCAAAAGAAGTCGGCGACTGTGAAATATGGATCAGCCAAGTTTTCTTTAAAGATTTTGGTTGTCAGTCTTTTATTTGTAACAAATTGCTGGCCGCGAAGAGCATTGTGATTCGCACATTCGTTTATAGTTACGGACGTTGAATCTAGATTCCGAATATTTCTCTCACATGTCTGTGTGTGAAGCGTGGGAACTTAGATCACTAAAATTTCAAAAGGATTCTTTTAAGATTTCACTTTAGCTTCAGCAGTTTGAAATCTACACAATACTAAGCTACGAATATCCATCTTAAATTATCAAAACTTTTTTTTATTATCATGGCAAGTGTTATTCCCACACCGGATCAAATTGTTGTTGATTGAACATACAGCAATCTCTTCAGCAATAATACAATTCAATTTGAAATAACTTTGCACGGTATTTGCGTCATACAAACGACAGATTAGAGAGGGATCTCCTCTGGCGAGTGATCGTCGGCCGATAAGGAATTACTGAATGGATTCTAATTGTCAAACAACTCGCGACCTAATACCACATTACTATAAAAGGCATGGCGCCTATAATCCAGTCTCGACACTCTCGACTTCAAGGCATTGAAATGTGTCTAATTTGAATATATTCACTGGAAATGACTGACAGTGAAGCAGAAAGCTTTTTATAAGATATTAGAACTGGAAAAAGGATTGAGATAAGCAAATGTCATAAAAGAAAAGATAGAAGATAACTGATAAACCTAACTTGTGCCATTTTAAAAATAACCAGGTAGGTACAGAATCATAATGAAATAGCAACGAATTTATTAAAGAATATCACTAAAACACTCAAAAGAGAACCAAGCAGTCCTAATTAAGAATCTTATCTTTAGTGTGCCTAAATCTGTAACAAGAACAGAATTAACAGTCTCAATGATTTTAACATTCCCCTCGAGAGTTCATTGATCGAAGCAAGTTCATTACCAAATTATATCGACCGGCAATCAATCAATTTAATTCATCTATTTATAGGATCCGATATCCAATGGAACGCAGTTGCGGTTGCAGTGGCCGAGAAATGAAATAGCGTACTTTAAACAATGTTGTTATAGACTGGAATTCGAAGCGATCATTACGATCAGCAACAACAAACCACAATATAAATAACAATAGAAACTTTTTTAAGTGTCGCGATTTAATGTAGCTTTAGAACCCACGAGATAGAGAAACAAATAATTTTCATTGATGAAATGATTTGACACTTCATCATTAATAATAATAATAATAATAATAATAATTTATTCAACCAAAATAAATAAATTACATTTTTACTTTACACTATTATAAAGATTTTTCAGAGTTACAAAACAAAATAACACCAACTCCTAAACTAGTCATCATTATGATCATATTATAATCATTATGAGGATCTTACCTTAAAAATGTCAAAAAACGTAATGTCTATTTTTGATATTTTGTCAAAAACGTACTGTTTTTTTTTGTATTATGTGGAAAGTCATAAAAATCGTTTGAATTTGTTACCAAGTACTTCCTATCCTAGGGCAACAAAACAAAATAATACTTCCAGGAAGCCTTCATGTCTAAAGTGCCCAAGTCTGGCAGTACAAAGGATAAAGCAGCATTACGGAAACAATTGAAAGTGTCAGTTCCGCGCTAATAACCGCGCCGGGAGAAAGCAAAAGGGCTCGCTATGTAATTGGGAAAGTGAGAAGACGCTAATGCACACCCGATACGTTTGTGAGTGATTCTACAGACGTAGATCAGATCGGATCCATGGCCGAGTTTTCTTTTCAAATAGAGCGAGCTAAATTTCTGTTTCCTGAAAATTCGAAGTTCAAATTTACTGAAAATGATATAAAACCAATATACAACACAATTATTTTCAGGAAAAGAAGTCAAAAATCGGACATACAATAAACCAATGAAAGTCAAAAGTAATAAACGTGCTCAATATTCGTGTTTTAAATAACCAGAAAATGGTTTTAATTTTTATATCACGAATAGTGTGCAAACACTAGTAGGGAAATCTATTTGAGATGAAAGTTCTACTATACATGCGTTAGGATCTACCAACTGAATTTATTATCCTGTACTAGTTGTAAAAGTTGAAAGATGGACTGGGTTTAAGATGGATTTACAAGTAAATGATAATGTTGTTGACTCCCCAATATTTACTATAGACAGCACCTTAGTTAAACAAATGTTAACTAAACAACTAACATCATTAAGAGCATTTGTTCATGTTAAGTTGCACGCAGAATTATTTCGAAGATTGTACGTGAGAATAAAGTTTAGGGATGCAATGTCTCGTTAAAAATAACGAATGGTTTCCGAAAAGTGTCCATAAGTCCGAGAATAATAAATAAACAGTGAATCATTTTAGAACCGTAACTCTTTTTGATGCGAAAATAAATTCAAACATCTTAAAATTACATTTTCATCTTAATTATGCCAATTTCGAACTTTAAACCAATTTAAGTCGTCACCGTTTCGTTTGCGTTTGCGAATATAGCTGACGCTGAAACTTAGGCTAATATTGGTTGGATAGAACCTTAGACAATAAAGATCTTTTCATAAATATAGCCAAAATAACAACAATGTCTTTATTTTTATCGTTCAAATAATAATGTTGTTAAACAACAAATCCTAAACAATTCAGTCAGAGAAATGAAAGCACTCGTTTCATCCAATCTTGTCTGAAGAAAACCTATTTTACTAATCTAGGAAGATTCAATTAGCTTTTATCGATATGCAAAGTAGTAGCCATATAGACAAAAAAAGGTTGAAAGTTTATGAGAAAAACTAATATAAAGCTTTAACATTCACGACTTTTAACAGTTTTGTAGAAAGTCACTTAAATTTCATATCCCGTTTATAATTTACATTTATGATTATGACTTGCCTGAATCTCCTTTTGCAGGTTTTATTACTTGCAAATGTACCAGGACAACATGAACAGGAGCGTGTAGCTGTAGATCCTCCCACTCAATTAACAGACCGTTACTTCGGAGTATATAAATAAATTGATCTTAATACCCTAAAAGGCTTGACCACAACGGGTCTTAGCACTCGCTCGATACCCTTATAAAAACCCAAGTTTCCATCAAAAGTGGCGTCATAGCAATAATGACGTCACTTGTGAGTAATGCCAAAGAATCATCGACGATAACTCGATTAGCTTTTGAGTAATCCGAAAAAAGTTTTAATTGACTTTTTAGCGAGCAGAACAATTGCATTTTTTTATATTTCCACAGGCCAACGATGACCTAACATTCTTCGTGCGTGAACTCATGTTCGTGATTCGTAATTTTTATTTATTCTGGTATTCAAAACAACATCAAGCATCAATTCATTTTTTAGTTCTTTTTTTTCATAAATGTCGTTTAAGTTATCTACCATTGACTAAAAGAACACCGTTATATGTTCTTGCGAACCCAGAAGTATCACAAACGCATAGCAAACTCTTATCTTGTTTCTATTCTCACTACAGAGCTTTAAAGTGAGTTTTTGGCGCCATTTTGTCGAGTTCCGTCCGGTGACTATTTTAATTATTCGCAAAGATTTATAGTGAATATTGTGTTTCAAAATTGATGCAGTTGTGTGCTACAAGCGTCTGTGCAACTGAACAATATGTGGGATAATGGAAATGGGCGCAATCTTGGTTGTGTGAAGCTGAGACTTTTATTGTAGTGGTGGCTACCTCGGCAGAACTTACCGAGTAAACTGTCTTGATATACTTGGTGCCAAATGCTCCAAGCAGCATTGAAATGCGATGCACCCGCATTCTAATGTAAACTGAAACAACCTACCACTGAACTATTCAACACTTGCGGGTGTAGTGCGCTTCCACCTTCGGCCTTATCGTCATTTAACATCAGGTGAGATGAAGGCCAAGTACTATCCAGTTGTGTATAAAAAAAAAACACTTGACAAAGATTAGCAAAAAATTACTCCCTAAAGAGGAGAGTAGATTGCCAAACTAAAAATAAGAAGAAGAGCTTTAAAGCCCTACTCAAGGAACACACAACAACGAATTGTAGGAAAGCCCAAGTCTGCCCCAACAAAATATAAACACGTGCCTAAAAAGGTAAATATCAAACAGTTAGCTTATTTAAATCTACAAACAAGCCTTGAATGATCCGTGTCCATAATGTCAATGATGTCAGATTACTTTTTCGCCGTGTGATCTCATCATCTACATAAAATTGTTTGCCACATAAATATATGATTTGAAATGGAATGTTCTACATTCTAAATCTTTAATTCTTACCGAGTATTAAATTTGTTATTTTCAGTCCCATTGGCATGACACATATGCTCATATTTCGGAATTTAAAGTTCTATCGTGCGCACTGTACATAAACTGTCAGATCTATACGAGATAGTGGAACAATAATGTAATTTTTAACATCAACAATGCCCACGATTTTGTTTCCCACTGTATCCGCCGACAATCTGCCGACGGTACAGCTTTTCTTTAAGAATGGCTTAAGTCGGATACACCTGTAATTAGTTGTTTCAGCTATGAAAAAGATCTTGCTATTGTTTGTTTGTCTTGATGGAGGCTATATTGTTATTTAAAATAATAGAGTTACAAAAAACGGAAAAGGGTTATTGCTAAAAGCTAAAAAAGCTGTATTTCGAACTACAACAAACTTTTTATCTCGAAATAAGATTTATTAAAGGCACAAGATCGTTTTAAATGGGTATCAGATAATCCAACCACAAATAAACGATGCTACAGTGCCCCCATTTTGAAGACCAATCCCGTTCGAACATTCAAATTTCGAAAAGGCTAACGAGCGCTGTACCGAATCTGCCATCGTTTATCAAGCTTTACACTCTTTCTCTTGGGCAGAAACCGTTATATTTACAAAGGGTGATCTCGAACTGACAAGTCCCCATTAGATCGTGAACAGTGTTATCAGCTGATCACGTCTGCGACTCACGAACGCTGCACACGATTCTAATATTTTAGTTAAGCCTCTGACTGCTCCATTTCTCTTAAGTTTTAATCCTACTGTAACCTTTGTTTCCTTGCATACAATGTTAGTTCATCTTTGCGAGAATTCAGATCCTATTCAAATTACCTTCTAGATTAGTTTTTGCTATCATTATTGACTTCTACCAAGAATATGGTCTTGAAATTAATATCCTGCAGTATTAAATAGTTTTATGATTTTCGTTTTAATCCTACAATCATATCACGTTTTTAGGGTTCCGTAGCCAAAATGGCAAAAAACGGAACCCTTATAGATTCGTCATGTCTGTCTGTCTGTCTGTCTGTCTGTCTGTCTGTCTGTCTGTCTGTCTGTCTGTCTGTCTGTCTGTCTGTCCGTCCGTATGTCACAGCCACTTTATTCCAAAAGTATTAGGACTACATAGTTGAAACTTAGTAGGCAGGTGTATTCTGTTAACCGCTTTACGATTTTTATACAAAAATAAAAAAAATAAAAGATTAAGGGGGTGCTCCCCATACATGGAACTGAAACTGAAAATATTTTTTTTCATCAAACCAATACTTGTGGGGTGTCTATAGATAGGTCTTTAAAAATGACATTGAGGTTTCTAAGACTATTTTTTTTTAAAGTCAACCGTTTGAAAAATATATGCCGCCAAAGTGGTAAAATGTGTGTCCCCCCCCCTTTAACTTTTGAAGTAAGAGGGTGAAAAATCTAAAAAAAATAGGAACTATAGATCTTAATAAACACTTTCAACGAAAATTGTTTTGAACGAGATACAGTAATTAGTTTTCGAGATATAGTACATTTTCCAAAACCGCAAATATAACTTTGTCATTCATACAAACACTGTGAAAAACAAAGTTATTTTTTCAGACGAAAAATGATAGCGGTATTAAATATGGTATGGTATAATGTACCTACGGAACCCTACTGCGCGTGGCCCGACACGCACTTGGCCGGTTTTTTAGATCATTGTAGCACTGGTCACACGTACTGACTAGTATAATTTGGTGACAAGATAATTTATTTATCCTATTGAAAATTCGAAGAATCTAATTACTATTTAAATGGAAATAATAAAGATGTTTATAGATGTAAGCCATTCACGGCGGCGTAATGGCAGAACTAATTAAATTGATGACAACGTTTAGCACAGTAATAGACTTGCTATTAAGCTAAAAGGCGGTTATAATCGTTAACAACATAATATATTTATGTATAAAGAAGGCATGTAAGTAGTAGCAGACGAAAATTGTTTTAGCAACGGATTCACAAAGAAAATATCCGTGAAATTGTTAATTTTCCGAATCGTATTTACGCTTTCAAAACCGTTATTTGAAGATTACAAAGTAAATTCATATCTCTCGTAAAATATGAAGATTTTTATGTGAATTGATGTTATTAATAAAGATACTTTTATGTATGATCTTGATGCATTATATAGTTTTACTCGTTATGACCTCTACAAGCATCAATGGAATATTTTGGTATAAATCCTTATTTAAAAGTTGTCTGCGCATTTTTGTGTTGTCTGATCTGACATTGACATTGACCTTATCCTCTGGCACCTCCGAAACACGATAATGTACAGAAACGAGAAGCCGTATCGCACAATGCAGTCGGGAGCTATACCGCTCGCTGTTAACGCACGGCTGCGCACGCGACCTGCGCCGGCGCACCTGTGACGTTTCCTGTCAGCCATCTTGCGCTTGTGTTTACAATTTGCTTTGTAGGATATTTAATGTTATTAAATCAACAGAAAAAATGTTTTTTAGTAAATAATAAAGTCGTGTTTAAATTCGTAAAAGCATTTTAATACTCTTCAATAAATCAAAAATTTATTTAGTTAGGACCACATCGTATACCTGAGAATTTTTCTCCGGAGGAATGAGGCTTAATTAATCATCTAGACTAGAACAAGTTGTATTCCGTATTCGGAGACAACCACTCAAGCAAAGTTTTTTTCTAAATGATCGAAGTTTATAAGTTCCCATATCTTTTTGTGTTGAAAAATAGACCAAATCCGGTATCAATAAATGATTGCCAAACATCAATAACTTGTAAATAATTGCTTGTATCCTAACTCCACGTATCATTAAAGAGCGGTTTAGCAAATGAAGATATATCGATGGCAAAGATAAATCGAGAGCAAGACATGTCGGCAACCTGACGCCAGGCTCAGGTGATTTCGACAGTGAACCAGCGGACCGGATCTCCGCCGTCTAGCCGCACTCACATGTAAAGCTATAATCCTAGAAATTCCATCTCAAACGAAGCAGCCAAGCAGGCATTTGCGAAACGCTTGATGAAGTATCTAACAATTACTAAAGTAATAAAAATTTAACTTGTTTTCCAATTCTTAGGAAAGTATTAGATGTACCTACATCATTTCGCTTTTTTGATTAATAATTAAAAATCATGATCCCGTTAAAAGATTAATTAACATAAGAAAGGAATCCATAAAATCACGAACCGAAAACCTCATCCATTATGTTAAGTATAACCATGTCAGTTTAAAAGGGAAACACTATTAAGTGTATGTATTAACATAGTAAAAACTCCAGAACCCGCTTCACTTCACTTAGAACGGTAAAGAACAAACAAAAAGTGCTTATCATGCTAATAAAGATCGTAAGAAAGTACTCGCGAATGAGGACAAAAACACGATTAAGTTATAATTATAGACACTAGGTGAACGCCTTGAGGCACTCCTGTAAATTCATTTTATTTACACAGAGAGAAAATGGACTCTGCATATTTTATATATATCAGTATCATCATAATATCATCGCTGATTCAAAGATAATTAAATTCATTTTAATGCTCATCTAAAAGAAACATTACAAAAGTGAGTATCTTTATTACTGTGAAAAAAAAAATGTAAAGTAACACACGATTTTATACTAAAAAACATTCAATGCAAATAGCTGTTGCTCTTTCTCAAGAGTTGTGAAATTTTACTTTAAGCAGCCGTGTGATCTTTGACACTGCTACTGAAAGAGGTTGCCTGCAATTCAGAATTAAGTAAAGCATTTGATTGCAACAGAAGAAATGATCCAAAATCTAAAGACCTATTATTATTATTAATTATACTATACCGATTTATTATTATGAATGACTCACTACTATAAGATGTTTTTATAGTCGATGACAATTTATTTACACCAGACAGACATACAAAGATAGTAGCTATTCAAAACTTGTGCAACAAAATGTTTTTTTGTGTTTGTGAAATACCTATTAGTCTATATTTGCATAGCCTGCAGTCTGCATGCATGCGCATATCTCATGGTTAGTTAAACAATCTCGCTGATTTGATCTGATTGGTATGCGTACACGTCTCCTCTTCCTAATGCACCAATTATTTGAACAACTTCACGCGAAGCAATGTTTATGATATATGATTAAATATCGATAACAAAATATGTTATTAGCTTTCTCTGGAACGGTTTGTGGTGATCTAGGTTAAATGCAATAGAAGGAACTGAAAACAGTTGCATTTTGTCTTAAATACTAACTAGAATTAATGAGTAATTGAACAATTTATAGATGACGAATGATTATATAAACCGAAATTGTGTGCTGCAAATTATTAACACAATATTACAAAAATCAACAGCAAAATTAATAAATGTCTATATGCATATCAAATGGGAAATAAATTAGAGTTTTTTTGAAAAACACCGAACGTAACATATTGAATTCGAGTAATAATTAGAATTAACTAACTTTAGAGAGTTAGTTAAATAATTTGATCAATTGAAAGAGATAGGTAATCGAATCAATGTAATTCAAATAAATCAAGATTACATATATCAGAAAATGAAATCACCAAAACAAAAGTAAGCCAATTGAATGATGACGCTCACATTAATAGAGTTACTGCAAAAAAGACAAGCGCTGAATATTAAATTGTCTGTCTGTTTAACACGGTGAACTATTGCACAATGATCGAAAGTATTAGATAAAGTAACAATAATAGATCATGGACATGCTTTCTAAAGTTCAACCCCAGAAATAAACTGCAATAACGACGCGAAAGTTCAACTGGCTGTGAATCTGCAATATTTATAACCGACATTTAGTTTTGAACTCAACAATGACAGTTGACTAATTGGTTTAATAAAAAAAGATGAAAATAATAAATTAGAAATATAAGAAAATGCTACTGACTGAATAATAATAAGGATGTGACAGAAAAATGCAACAAAAATGAATTAACCAAAAATATTAAAGCAATTACTTAAACTTTTATTACTTCCTTGCTTTTATATCTTTATTAAAGACTATTATATATAATTATTTAAGACCTTGCCGTATAAAAAATATTAAAACTATATGCAAAGTTTTAATTTCGCAATGTCCTAACTAGTGTTTTATTAATATTGAGTCAGAAGTGCTTGAAGGTCGTGTTAAAGGCAAATTAATCATTATTTTCAAGCATTGGATTAGGTAGATTTGAACAAAATTGTTTTTCGAGAATCTCAATCCTCAAATATAAAAGTTAAGATATAAATACAAATTCAATAAGAGATTGAGGACAAATCTTTTAAATAAATAAATATGGGTGCTTCAAATAAAAAAAATATTCTTGAACGCAACTCAAATAAACCGAATGCAGGCGCTAATTGAAAGGTCAAGGTGTAAAAATAAATAAGAAAGAATAATATGTCCGGTTTTTACAATGTTCCGTAGATTTCATGACAATACTGCAGTGACATAACGCGGCTACGCGGCTACTGTACTGACTGATAAAATCGTGGATGACGTCACGAAGGCTGTACGGTCATACACCGTGCGCAGTTCGTTAAAAACATTTGCATAGCTATATAGACTGGATAAGTCAACGAGCATACAAATCCTCAGTTCGATTTTATGACGATTAACATAATTGATATTTTTCTTATACAAGTAGCTTAAGCTAACAGAACTCTTTTCTCGGTGTGTTTAACTGATTCAATAAGTTTGATAATAAATTACATTTAGACATTCTACAGCATAATTTTGTCGCGTTAGTATTTGCTTGTTTTGATTTGAGTTCTAACTAATGAATAATACACTTTGAAAATGATGATAAAATTACATTCCAATCAAATCCATTAACCTATCATCAATAAGAATTTAATCATAAGGATCAGACAATCACGTTTTAAAAATGAAATAAAAAAAGAATGACGACTTTTTGAATGGTGCTTCAAATATCGCAGATCTCTCGAATTTATGCATACTATTGTTATAACTAGCGCATACGTTCACACTAAACTCTCTCCGGACAACGAGATTAATCGTCAACATCCATATATGTTGTCCTTTCGCCATAAAACGATCAAGAGACTAGTATCACCATATACATTGAATGTGTGTTGACCAATCAGAACATTTTAGTGTCAACGACTATGTTGTAATAAAATACGACTGACTAGCTAAGTTTAGATGAAACGACCACCATTAAAACGAAGAGTTCAATACATAAAGATGAAGAAGACTCAATTGAAGAACTACTCAAAATTGCTTAACTTATTCCAGACGATAGAAAACATAGATAGGACATGTTTTGTGCATAACGTACATTTCACAATTTCTATGTACGAGTAAGATAGAAGACATTCTTAATTGCTATGTCGAAATCACCTTATAAAGAGGTACACAATAAAAACTTACACAAAGAACTGAATATGTGCAGTAATTACTCCAACAACATGTGATACGTGGTAATTTCATCATTAGTTAAGAGGTGTAATTTAGACTGACAACGCATCATTAGTATAAGTTTTAGTTGGAAATAATAACTTTATATGAGTCGAAGCAAGTTAAATTTTGCTTATTATAGGTATTAGGTTTTTTAATAAAAGAAGCACAGTTTTTTAGGTGCGTTTAAAAGGTACCTTTACTTTTCTAGGATGTGACCCTTCCATTTCGACATGTCTGTAATGCTCAGCTGACCGGTGGACTTCACGTCCTCCCCTTGCCAAATCTTCGGCAGACGCTTTCTCCTCTCCTCTGGTAAGAGTCGTCACTTTTCTCACAATCCTGGTTGTGATCCGTCGTTGTCCGCTGTCGTCTTTCTTCGAGATCTTCGTCGACTCTAAAGAAGAGCCGAGGACCTCGGTCGCCATACGCTTGTTCGTGTGAATCGCCTGCAGCTCCGATATCCCTCTCCCGCCGGCCGAAGTCGGCACCGCCAAAGCGCTTTCGCCCTCATATTCAAAGTGCGTTTGGGGGCCGTCGTAGCTCTCCTCTCGGTAAGATCCCGATCGATAGCTAGAAGTCCTCTCTATTCCCGGGTAATTGCCATCATATACGGTCTCATGCTTCTTCAAACCTTCGCGTAAGCTTCTGGGCACAGAAGCGAGGTTCAAACTGGTTGTAATCGGAGACCCAACAGGCGATTGAGAGGACTTTTTCAAACTAGACTTCCGTGGCTTCGACTCTTCGCCCTCGAGAGTTCCTTGGACAAAGAGGCGCTTGCTGCTGCCTTCTTTAACGAATCTGTACATTGACATGTTCGACTCGTTTCTCACGCCTCCACGGGCATAATATTGTTCTCGTGGTAATATTGTTCACGCACTGCAATATTAGCGAGATCTTCGTATTACAGATTCGATACACGCCACAAGTGGGTTTACCGTTACCCGGTGACAGAACTCTGATATCAACTCGCGAGAAAGTGTCGAATCCAAAACGGAATAATGGACAATGAGTGGGAAATTATCTCAATGAGTTAAGAATTTTGGAAAGTGAATTTAATTCTATTGAGATTAAAAGTGACGGTATGCAAAGTATGTGACGGATTAGGTGTGTTCTTGAAGCCTTTTTCAGAGTGTATGGGCGACGAATATGGCAAGACCCTTCCGGCAGGCGTCGCAACGACAATATGTGAGGAAAATTGTCAAAGATATCCTTTCAAAACGCACCTAAAACTAAATACCTTTAAAAATATATACTGGAAAAGCGAAAAGTATGATGGATTAATTAAGAAATAAAAATTATATAAATGTCTTGAGAAGAAAATATGGGAAACATAAATAAAAGGCAGTTGGCCTTGACCGAAATACCTGTGTAAACAACATAATATAGTCACATTAGTGACGTTTACAAAGGTAATTGAAGATCAAGTTTATTGCGCGGGTGTCGCCAATGCGATGGGTCTTTATAGTTTCACATTAAATCAATAATACATTTTGTTATACTACTTCAATTAACATTTAATGTATAAGTTTTACTGACTTAACTCTATAACAGAAATATGAAGTTGTATGCATTTACGAAAGTTTCATGGGCTCTGAAGGTCCAAATTATCAGTATATTCCTAACAAAGATGCTAATTTAATTACAGCATGAGTTGTTTCGCCTATACCTTCATTATGTAATTTGCGTGCGTAGCAAGTTAGTCTTATTCTGTATAGAAGCATAGAGTCAGCTTGCATTTTGTTTTTATTTACATTGTCAACAAATTCCGCAGATCTATTTTAGTAAAAATGATGCAAATTAATCACATAGGTAACTAACTACTCAACTAGTTTATTCATCGATTTATATTATTTTTCTTTTGCCATATTATCATTCATCATGGAGTACGTAATTAACAACACTAGCGATACTATATTTGGAATTTGGCATTTCATATTTTAATTCAGGTGTACTAAATCATTTAAATTATTCAATGTTAACGCGTGTGGGTGATGTGGTACCAGCATTTTTTGCGGGGGAAGGATGTATTTCAATGGTGACGCCCACTTTTGGACCTTGGATGACCATATTTGTCATTGTTACTATCGGTTCAGTTTTAATAGACGCGTTAGATAATAGGAATTCCTCTATAGAGTATGTAACTTGCATTGACAACGAGGCTAGTTCTAGAAACGACAATTATTATTCATGTACATATACCTATTTAGAAGATAAATAAACGATCTGAGGCAATACGACATCATTGTAAATCAAGTTTTTTGAGCAAAACCTTAGTAATTAAAGTTACCTAAGAGAAAAAACTTTAGAATGTCCCTGATCATTAAATATATATTTTACTTGCAGATATTTTTGAGTTCACTGTGCAGTAAGTAAATGGTTTTTTCTCTGACAGATTTCGTATTTTTAACCGTCTTTAAAAAAGGAGGAGGTTACCTGATCGTCGCGTATATTTTTATGTATGTTTGATTGATACCTATGCTGACAGATCAATATGATTTTGGATGAGACCTATTTCTAGGCGTATTAAACCTTGATAAGAAATTGGTAATAAAAATATAGAAACTGGTGAACATTATGAATATTTATGCATTTCTTTATTACGTGCAATGCATGGGTAAATCGTGTGACCAATTCATGTTGTAAGAAATAGAGGCACAGTTATTGCGAGTTTTCTCCAACAAAACACACTACGTAATCAACAGGTATTATTTGTTCTGTATTTAGTTTTTAATCTGTACAAGGCCGGTTCAGTTTTAGCAACTAAACACATGAAATGACTTGAAATATTTTGAAGATATAATTATAAGGTTTGCGTCAGCTAAAACAATGCAGCAATAAGTATGAAGTTGAGTAACTAATGACCCTAAAACTATGCATAAATGGACAGACCTAAAAGGCTATTTACGGAAAAATGGAATATGTGGCACAATGACTTCAAATTCCTAACCAAAGTCATTGATCTAGAATTAAAAAAAAATCATTGACAATTTCCCACTTCATGCCCACTTCAACAATAGTGTTGTTCCGTTACTGTCACCGGTGTTTAATAGAGTATCGAATCTGCAATAGATCACGGTGCACTAGAAAAAACAAAACACTAACCACTTTTCCGATTCTTCTTTTTTTTCAACACAGATTAGTAATATTATATTAGTTGGGATTATTATCGTTTAGTCGATTCGTTGTTCGAAGTTTGAAATCGGTTGCGAGTGCGTCGCGTCGGCGCGCGCGGTTCGACTGCTTGCTAACAGGTGACTGGCGCGCGCGCAGCAGATGTCAACGGTAAGTTACCTGTGACGGGTGGTCCCTAATAAAAAAATAAGTACGTGGGATACTAATTTCCGATAAATTTTGTGAGCTTAACTAACAAGTGATTATTATGAACTTGAATTGAAACATACTATGACAACCTTCACCGTAAAGATTGTTTTACAGATAAACTATGTAGAGTTTTCAACAAGTAGGACGTTATACTCATAGGGTTCGACTTACCTTTTGTTTATTTATTTATTTAACTCACAAATCAACAATTACATCAAATACATAAATTAAACCAATATAACTCTAATATCTAAACATAGTAAACATTTTGGAAACAAACTTTTGGAAAAGCGTTAAATCGTTTTATTATATTATCCTATTGAATAATATATAAAAAGAGAACTTAAACCTTCCCTCTCTACTTTATCCAATGTATGATAAGTGAAATGTTTTTAATTTTTGCACATTATAGTAGTTATAGTTAATAACAGCACACAAGACGTTGCCTGAAAAATTTTACTGAACACCAGACCAATTTTCTTTTTACAACAGGAATAAATTAATTATCAACCCTGTGTCACTCCAAATTAGTACAACAAAAACACCTTTTTATTTTAGTTTTTCTACTCTACATCGTATATTTTGTAAGTAAGGATTTTTTTTCCAGTTTCTTATTTTTATCTTATCTTTATGTAAGTTATTAAAAGGTCACGCCTACACAATAGTAAAACACGCTGTCATTAAATCATTAAAAGTACTTGTAATAACTATAACTTTGCCTTGCCACCTACTCTAACTACGTCATAATAAACAGCTGTTGTTTTTTAAATTCCATATTTTCCAGTATACAAATGATATTTCCATTGTTTCGAGTATGTTAAGGCTGTATATTTGTGCATTTCAACGAAATAAGTGTTTTTCCAAAGAAGTTATCTAAAGAATGAAAGCATTATTATTGATGTAAACTTTAGTTTTAGGAAGCAAAATTCTTAAATTAGTGCCGTATAGAGAGAAAAGCATAATAAATTGTCAGGCATTTAAAACTAAGACAATCTGTTCAAGTGGAATTTAAAATTTGCTTGTCAGAGGTATTTTTCAAAAACGTTTCAGCTGCAACAAATAAGAATACGACTCATATTTCTTTTTTACTTATTGTTTGTACTGTCAAGGAGTTCCCTATATTTTAAAACATGCTTTTAATTACAGAGAAATAAAATATTAAAAAATGCTCAAATTGGTACACTCTGACATGTTTTTTTACTGGTATTTACAAAATCTAAAGTAATTTTTAATTTTTCTTAGGAATAATGAGGTATTTGTCTAATGTATTGCGTGTTTTGTATATACTTATATCTATCTAATAATTTAATAGGAATTTTCAAAGTTCGCCCTCATTACGGCTCGCGCAGAGTTGTTTTGATCATTTTTGTTGAAAATAAAAAAATGGAACGTGATGCGAGTCTACAGCCTTAAAATTAAGGCATTTAATGTAAACTTAAGGCTCGGTAATGCGGAAACATTTGTCTCTGTCTTTTTCTTTACGTTTAAAGAGTATGGAAAATAACCTCATTTCTGCACTTTTTCGATGTTTTTAGTTGTTTTTTCATCATTATCTTTCTTGAAAAAATTTATTGGAGCAACATCACAGTACGTTAAAGTGTATTTTGATGTAGAATTCAATACGTTTCGTTTCCGCTATTATTTACGACAAAAATATGAGCCACTTTTGATGATATTCTGTTTTTTTTTTACAATCATCTGTGAGGTTTATACGCAATTTAATACTTGTAGCTACTAGATAATCTCTTTAGCTTGTCGTATGATTTTTTTGTGCAACTTTACGTTTTCTCTATAAAAATATGGCCCGCGCAAACCATGTTTTCCTATCATGGACCCTTAACTAGTATCTTTGATTTCTAAATACAAGTAACGACATCTACCGAGCGCGGTCGCAAGCGCAGCTAAGCAGTCAACTTGAATACGAACCATTGCTTTGTATTACGTAAAGCCAGCGTACAGCGCCATCTGTCGTCTCAGAGCAAGCGTTAAAGCACGAAAGCTGTTTGGCGCTTATTCGCTCTGACTTACCATGATGGTCTGCCAGAGGTTTGCATGGACAAATAAGGTGTGTGAGTACATTTCCAACAGAGTAAAAAAAAAAATCACACACAAGACTACCTTTGCAATTCTAAAAAGTGTTTCATACATATTCCTTCGTTCAATCAACTTCTACTATTTTGAATTTTCTTTGATTGACTCGATTACGTTTTACTTCTTTCCTTACAACATTAAAAAATAGGCTTTTGATTGTGTGGATCACGTGATCCTGCTCAACAAGCTAAGGGTGCTAGGAATCCATGGGGATTTACTCCGGTGGGTTCAATCATACCTGTCCAACCGCTCGCAAATAGTAGTAATAGGTGGTTATCGCTCTAATTACGTTAACATACCTACGGGGGTACCCCAAGGGTCCCATTTGGGTCCCCTTTTCTACAACGCCTACCTATACGATATAGGTTCATGCTTAAAAAGTTCTGATTTTCTCATGTATGCGGATGACAAAAAGATATTTTTCAAAATCAACACTGTTAATGACTGTCTGTTAATACAAAGGGACTTGGACCGTTTATCTGAGTATTATAATAGAAATAATATAACAGCCAATGCAGGTAAATGTGAGTGTATTACGTTCACGCGGAAACCTAACCCTATTATTCATAATTACCATCTTAACGGAACACTAATTAACAGAAAACAAAGTATTAGGGACTTAGGTGTGCAGTTTGATCAGAAAATGACACTATCAGATCATATAGGAAACGTAAACACAAAAGCATACAAAAATTTGGGCTTTGTGTTACGCGTGTGTAAACCATTCTCAGATATAGCTGTTATCAAACTTGTTTATGCCGCATACGTAAGAAGTATCTTAGAATATGTCAGTCCTATATGGTCTCCCAACTACATAATTTATAAAAATCAGTTGGAGCGAATTCAAAAACGTTTTATCAACCACCTAAACTATCGAACGAAGATGGTTGCACTGAACACGATCTCCTAACCTTAGAACAGAGGCGCGTTGTGTTGGATATGGGTCTCCTACACGATATCGCAAACAGTAAGGTCGACTGCCCGCATCTTATATCAAAATTAAAATTTTGCACTCCGAAATACCGCACCCGTCATACACCTCTATTGCACATTCCCACTCACCACACTAATTATCTTCAAAATTCAGTTCTACATCGAATGGTTAGGACATATAACCAACGATTTAAATGTATTGATATTTATGCAAATACCAAACGCAAATTTAAATGTGAAATAGTAAAGGCGCTGAAGCAATCTTTGGAATGTAATAATTAATTAATTATTAATATTACTTACCTATAAAACAATTATTAAGTTTAAATCTTCTTTAACAACAAAATTGTGTGTGTAATCTTTTCATAACTAAGTATACCTTGTATAACAATTAACTTCTTTACTAGTATTTGGGAAAACTAAGGGCCCGTTTCACAAATCCGATTAAGTCAATTTCATATAAATTCTGTTTCAGTTTTCGACTAAACCAGAAGTAATCAATCAATCATTGATTGTGAAACAGGCACCTATAGTTCAAAAACAGGTTAAAATTAAGAATGGATGTTTAAAAGGGAAATCTATTATTGGCCTTACGTATTGTTATAAGTAAGCTTATATGTAATCTTAATATATAAAATCGTAAACTGAATGCCTGACTGACTGACTGACTGACTGACTGACTGACTGACTGACTGACTGATCTATCAACGCACAGCCCAAACCGCTGGACCTAGAGACTTGAAATTTTGCACATAGATACCTTATACAGTGAAGGCATCCACTAAGGAAGGATTTTCGAAAATTCCATCCCTAAGAGGGTGAAATAAGGGATGAAAGTTTGTATGAAAGTCGCTCAGTTTTGAAGCTAGGATCTTCAAATTTTATGTTTAGGCTGACGATTGAAAATTAATAAATACGGGTCTCAGTGTTTTTCAAAATTCTACCCCCGAAGGGGTGAAAAGGGGTATGAAGTTGTGTATAGAAGAAAATCTTTCATTTTCGAAGTAAAAATCATTTAATTTATAGTATAGGCTTATGGAAGAAAATCTAACGCAACGTAAATTGTTATTGTTAGTACTTCAACCCCTATGACGATGAAATAGGGTAAAATGGGTAAATAAACCTAAAAATAGATATGGATGTCGTTATTGGGGTTTCCTGGTATGACGATTGCGAAAATGACATTTATTTTGAAGTCCAACACGGTGGACATGATTTGACCCCCTAAAAGGGTGAAGATGGGGTTCAAATTATGTATGGAAAGAGAATATAAAATAGACATTACAACTTTAAACTTCGTAGGAGCACGTCTAAAAATAAATAGGCAAACATTTATTTTGTGCTTTTGAAAATCAACACCTTAGAGGGTAAATGGGGTAAATAAACATGAAAATCGATATGGATATCGTTCTTGAGGTTTTATGGGATGGTGATTGCGAAAATGAGATTTATTTTAAGGTCCAACACGATGTACATGATTTAACCCCTAAAAAGGTGAAGATGGGGTTCAAAATTTGTATGGAAAAAAAAATAGACATTATAACTTTAAACTTCATAGGAGCACGTCTAAAAATAAATAGGAAAACATATATTTTGTGATTTTGAAAATCAACCCCTTAGGTGGTAAATGGGGTAAGCAATCATAAAAATCTATTATATTGATATCGTTCTTGAGGTTTTATGGGATGGTGATTGCGAAAATGACATTCATTTTGAAGTCCAACTCAGTGGACATGCATGATACAGCCCCAGGGGACGGGGATAAAGGGAACGGGAACGGGAACTGGACGGGGCGGAAGAGAACGGTAACGGGAACGGGACGGGGTGGGAACGGTAACGGGAACCGGACGGGACGGGAACGGGAACGAGAACAGAACGGGATGGGACGGGACGGGACGGGAACTAGATGGGACGGGAGCGAGAATGGGAACGGAACGGGATGGGATGGGACGGGAACGGAATGAGAGCGGAAACGGGAACGAAACGGAATGGGACGGGACGCGAACAGAACGGGACGGAAACGGGAACGGGATGGGAACGGGAACGGCGTTTTTACGTGATTAGGCGGGTCCCCACCAAGCGAGCGAGCCTCGTGCGACAAACGCCTTGCGTCTTGCGTCTTGGAAAACGTCTTGCCTCGCGAGGCAGCGCGCTTGGTGGGGACCCACCTAATCGCGTAAAAACGGCTGGTCGGATCCTGGTTGAAGGTTCCCTAAGGATTTTCTCTAATATCCACGCGGACGAAGTCGCGGGCGGAAGCTAGTAGTCTATAAAGCGCTGTTGATTTTCTCAATAAATCAAATAAAAAATATAAAGTAAAGTAATATTAGGTACCTAAATAGATAATGTAAAATGCTGTTACACAGACGACACTGTAATAGTTAGGAGGATGAAATAAAAGGTATTTTTTTACATGATTAAAGTAAAGTAATTTTAGTTTAGTGTAAAATGTAGTTCGCTGTAGTTATAGTTAGTTTAGTGCTAACTAAATAGATTTTAGCACTTTTTGGATAAAGGCGCCACTTAAGATACTTGTACTGGTTGTACTTACTGTCAAAGGTATTGAACTCCTTATCAGTAAACTGAATTATTAAACTTGGCTAACACATACACATTATCTGCATATTGTATTGTATGTAAATAATATACTTATTATACTTTTCAAAAGCGGATGATTGACGATTTATTGTTGAAATCCTATTTTAAAGGCTACTGAAGAAGTAACATCCTATAATCGAAACTTGCATGATAGTTATGCACTTAGTACTAACATAGGTCTAATTAATACCTCACTTTAAATGATCAGATCATTTTTCAATTTTGACGACTCTGTATGAGATATACAAGGAGAAAAAAGCAGCCCTTGACGAGTTTCTTGCCGGTTCTTCTCGTTACAAGGTCTCCCGCTTAGGGTTCGCGAACCGATGGCGTAGCTTCTATGACATTCACAAGTGCTTGTAACAGCCTAGACTGAATAAATTATTTTAAGTCTGAGTTTGAATATCTATTCTATGGCTATGTCGTACATATTATAGTTTTATAAATAAAGCACGTATGTTAAACCAATTTCCGATATCTGGGACCCAATCTAGGATACTGGCTTGGCAAATTGGATACGATGCCCAAACAATTCTCTCCTATTCAATTTAACAGGGTTTCTTGGCAATGCTTGTATTATTTTGAAAGAAACGTAAGGTATGTCGCTTGTCTAATTAATTTTAGTGTAGCAACACAGGCGTAGGCTCGAATGGTAGGTAGAAAAAAAGCAAAAGTGTTTCTGTCGCAAGGAGCGTTGGCGGAGTGGGCGAGCCATCTGTTCCGCAGCCTTGCGCCCACGTGAGCCCTGTAGGTCACCTGCTTGACTCCTGGTCCTGCATCGCCCTGGTTAACCTCGGTAGTTCGATCACCGATGTCCGACTCATCAGACATTCCAGCGGATACAATGACGAACCCGACAAAAAATGTCTATATCGAAATATATTTTTGTAAGGTATACAAAAGGTTTCTTCTCTCTTTTTTTGCTCTCTTTCTTTGTAGTTACATATCAGCCTCAGCCCCATTATCGTAACTATAAATTTAATGTGGGGTTATGCGCTGATTATATTAAAATAATTACACTAATTGACATTATCTATTTAACCTTAGAGGGCTGCTTAAATGTTTGTCTAAGTGGAGTGTTTTATTTTTAACATTTCGTTGTAGACAAAATCCCTCTCTATCAAAAATCCTTTTCTTTTGAAATACAATTCACGTTGGATGACATGAAATCAGGTGTACCAAGATAGCCAAAAAACAATAATTCAGCTACATGGCATTTGAGTTCGTCACGTTATAGGTATGTTTGATTCCTTATGGGTACATGGTATTCTATTTAGTTGGTTGTAAACCACCATAATCATACTGGGTAAATTGAACATCACCACCGTATCTGAATTCGAAGTCACTGGCAATAAGAGTAAAGATATCCGGTTCCATAATGGTTTACAAGGCCGGTGAAATATCCTTCCTTAAAAAATATTGTTTTATTACTAGCTTCCCCGCCTCGGCTTTGCACAGGTGGCGTCATCAGTTAGTTATATTGAAAATTTTCTTTTATACAACTTATCCTGATAATAACAAACACAACAAAAAACTTCCTAACTAGGAAAAGACTTAGGCGATCCTTAAGTTTAGTGCAATTGGGCGTAAGAATTAGATTTTAGGGCCTGTGTTGCGTTAGTTGTGGTATAGTTAGTACTTGCTGGGTAAAACAATCGTTTTTTTTTTTATCAACAACGGGATAGTGCTTGGCCTTTCTAATAAGTATTGACCTCACCTGATGTTAAGTGACGATAAGGCCGAAGGTGGAAGCGCACTACACCCGGAATACTCACCACTGAGGAAATGGCTGTCTTACCTCTAACTGCCGGAACACAAAATTTTTTTGAATTGTTGTTATGGTGTCTATTGACTTAGGTAAAATGGTAGCTAGCCAGGCGGACTTAAAATAAGCCCTACCACCAACCAGAGTATAAAAGTACCCCCCTCCTGGGAATCGAACCTGGGACCCCTGCGTCTTACACGTGTGGGCGACCCACTAGACCACAGAGGCGGTTAAAGCGGTTATGTAGACAACTTGAACTTTTGATATCAATACTTATTAGAAAAAAAAAACTGACTTGCTAAGCGAGGAAGTCATTCCACAGGATTGACACAATCAACGAGATGTCAAAACAAACAAATGTTAAAAAATTAGCGTATATAATTCATAAGACAAAGAGATTAAGATCAATAATATCTAAATAACCAAATGACGAGTGTTATGACAAAAAATGTGATAAAAACAAATAGTATAAAAACAAACTACACTTTGAATCCAACCTGTAATATGAACCTGACCTTTTTATATCTTCTTTGGCATTCAATACGCACTATTAAGTAACAATTCAATAACTATTTCAACCTTGAAATCAACCATAGACATTATCGATGTCTACCATAGATTAAAGATTGGACGAGAGCCTACACATGTTATAATGAAATACATTTTTAACCTAAAGTACAATTGACCACTGGTAAATATTAGATAATAAACTCAAAGAATGTTTATTTCGCATGCATTAGCTATCAGTTGCATAATGAATACATAAAACACCTATACATTCTATGCAGCCAAGTAACATTTTTGATATAAGTATAGAAGAAATAGCGTAGGGGATAAAACAGAACCCTGAGGTACACCGTAATTAAGATAAGACTAGACATTTAAATATTAAATTTACCAATCAGCATTGGGCCCGCGTGGTGGATTATGATATGACACTTATGACTTATGGCTCATCCTCCTTATGGGCCTCCACACATAACCGCGTTGCGGCGACGCACCGCAACGCAACGCCAAAATCGGCGGCATCGCGCGGCGCCGCGCGGCGCCGCAGAAATGACGTCACACTTGTTGACCACAGTTTTAGTCCCACCTCGGACACTCCATACCATAGTATAGTAGGTACTTTTTGTATAGTCTGTGATACTATGAAACCACCGCGTTGTAATTAAACTACCTAATTACACAGATGACGTGTCTTCATTTATAACAAAATTTAAATGAAAAAATAATAAATCAAAACAAAAAACACCGAAAACAAATATGGGTCTTTGCCTATGAAATTACCCATATTTTGTCACATACAGAGAAAATAATAACTTCTATGATTTAAAATATCCTTAGGTACTAATATTATAAATGCGAAAATCCGTTTCTATGTTTAGCGAAAAAAAGCACTGTTCAGTATCTTGATATTATATCGAATTATGACCATAGATAGTCAAATCAGTAAAAATAAAGTCCTTATTTTAACTTTCTTTACACTAAAAAAGATCTTGAGAGTGACTTTTTAGGGTTCCGTAACCTAATGGAAAAAAACGGAACCCTTATAGATACGCCATGTCTGTCTGTCTGTTTGTCTGTCTGTCCGTATGTCACACACAGCCACTTTATTCCGAAACTATTAGGATTACAAAGTTGAAACTAAGTAGGCAGATGTATTCTGTGAACCACTTTACGATTGGAACTGGACTGAACTGAACATGGAACTGAACCAAAACCATTTTTTTTTCATCAATCCTATACGTGTGGGGTGTCTATGGATAGGTCTTTAAAAATGACATCGAGGTTTTTAAAACTATTTTTTCTTTAAGTCTACCGTTTGAAAGATATTAATTTATTATTGATCTTAATAAACACTTTCAACGAAAATTGGTTTGAACGAGATATAGCATATTTTCCAAAACCGTAAATATAATTTGGTAATTTAAACAAACACTATGAAAAACAAAGTTATTTTTGCAGATGAAAAATGATAGTGGTATTAAATAGGGTATATGGTAACTACGGAACCCTATTGCGCGTGGCCCGACACGCACTTGGCCGGTTTTTTTTGGTTAGCAAAAAAGGGTGACCGGACCGGGGGGACTGTAAGAAAGTGACATGATAACCAAAACTTTTTTTCGCTTAGGTTCCCGCTCACGCACTCTTTAAAGTATAAAAAATCTCAATTTTTAATAGGTACTTCATAATTTTGCGAAAAGTACTCTTCATCAGAATTCATTTAAGTGGATGTACCCAATATCTTCTCTGTCGTCGTTTATTCAATTTGGCGTAATGTCTACATAATAACAAAAGCGCTATTCGCTTATTGCGATCCAACGCAGAGACACGTGTATTAATACTCACGAATCACAGAAAAATGGTCACCTCAATCAACGCGCGGTGCCGCGCGGCGCCGCCCGGCAACGCGCGGCGCCGCGCGGCACCGCAACGCACCGCAAAAATCTGCGTTGCGTTGCGTTGCGGCGCCGCAACGCCGTTATGTGTGTCGGCCCTATCCACTCATAAGGAAGGCCTGTGCCCCAACAATGGGGACATAAAAAATGGGTGATGTCGAGACACTAGAATCAAATTCAACAAGCATTATGAAATAATTTAAGGAAAAATCTAACAACTTAATCTTGAAAGTCATTTGTCGTATTTTAATAGGTGAATTGAAGTTTTTTGCAAATGTTATTGATCCTTTGCCTAGAAATCTAAAATAATTAGATACTATTCTGCTGTTCTTAGCGCTATGGTTCAAACATACCACTTTTTATATTGCCATCTAAGGAGCGTCCCACTGCTGTCGTTAGCACGCAGTTAGATGCTGTATTTGTTTAAATGTCGATATAAACACGTAATTGTTAATATAAAGTAGTGATTCGATTATCCTTGGAGTGACAGACTGTCGCGTTACCAGATGTAAAAATCATATTAATACTTCGTACTGGGGTATAGCAAACTAAAAGAGAGGAGTCTGTGGAGATCTGAGAATGCATTTCCCGAAATTCAGGAACATCTTTAGCCTTGAAAATTAAATTCTGCTATATTCTGCGCCCCTCATTTTCTACGACAATACTTAGGCAAAAGTTTAATATTATGGGTCTTTCTGGCAAAATATTAAAGTTAGGTAATTCTTCTTTCAATACATCAACTTCAGTGCACCAATTGACAAATTTACATTATCACCTTACTTACTAGGCATTAGAAACAAGTAACTTTTAATAGTTAAACGTTAATAAAAAAAAGGAACTAAAAAGTTAAAAACAGCTCAAAGCTTAAAGTTACATCTAGTCAAAATTTTGATAATTCTACTAGATTTGGTAGGGTACTAATGACATCAACGCTTTTATTTTGAAAACCTTTGACTGTCATTTAATTAATGAATAGATTTGATTACAGACAGACGGACAAACACCGGACAGATGAAACTAAATAAAAGCTTGTAAAAATAGGTGGGTAGGGGGTGGTACTTAGGTATCATTAAGTTTAGTTAAATACATAACACTGGTGTCTTTAATAACTTTTGTTGCATAACAAGCAGGCATTAATGCTCCTCATTCATTTCCAGATGATCAGTTTTTGAAGTTTTATAATCACTTTTCGATAATTTATAAATATACCAGTCAATTTTTTCTAGTTCATCAAAGAATTCTTTCGCCTAGCGCCATCTATCGACAGCACCAGTAGGCACCGGTCATTGACTCCCGACCTGAGTAACTGTGCCCGCGCAGCCTCGGAGGTCGCTTTCCGGGGTTCATTCAAGGGAGCTACGAGCTACGACTTCGAATAATTTATAGTACTGCATACTTGTTGCAGGCAAAATTAAAATTAAAAATAAGTAATAAAATGTTAAAGCAATGGCAATACCGTCTCTTCTAATATTGTACGCTATGCTGCAAGCTTGTGATCCAAATAAAAATACAGTTTTATCGGAGTCAATTTGAAGTTATTAATTTGCTGCACCATCATTCCCTGGCCGGAAGGTGATGGCCGAATAAATAATTAGTAACACCAGTCTATTTTCAATCCCTTTTTATTAATCCCCGTTTATTATCAATCCCTGGCGGAGAACCAGTCTTGGTTCTCCGCCAGGGATTGATCTAACTGTGATCTGATGAATGTCATCCAGGGAGTGAATGTAGGAGATCCAGATACACACCCAACTGATTTGATCAGCATTCTAAGAGCTATTTGGATATTAAAAAAAAGTGAAAATAGCATTAAATGTATGGAAATCCTGAAACTGAGAACTTTGATCCTTGCAGCTCTTAGAATGCTTATCAGACCAGTTAGGTGTGTATAGCGATCTAGATCTCCTCCATTCACTCCCTGGATGGCCATCATCAGATCACAGCTAGATCAATTCCTGGCGGAGAACCAAGGCTTCAAAGTTACCACGTTTGTATGAAAATCGACTGGTGTTTCTAATTATTATCCGTCCACCACTATACATAATATGCATACATATCAAGTAGCGGATTTAATACGGGGGAAAAGAGGGAAATAAACTATTTTAGGTTAGCTTGGTGAAGTGGAGTACTGCATCAACAGGCTTAACATTGAGGGAAAGATGGAGGTTAGGTTGAAAGGAGCGCACTCGTAAACATAAAGCAAGTACCTAACATAAAATTTTTGTAAGGCCCAATCAATCTCATTTATAGATAAAAATTCTTCTAAAGAATAATAATAAAAGTTTGTTAATTTATCGATTTTTCAAAGGATACACTTCTTTTAGATAGCAGAAACTGCTTTAGCTACGAAATGATAAGGGATCGCAGATTCATAGATAACAGCGAGCCGAAAAATTAAGATAACTTTAATATTAATTAGGTAGTGCCGTAAACGCGGTTTGATTTTATTATTATCCTACATAACAATATACAGTATTCAGTCACGTAATATCAAGAGACAAACATTTGATTGATTGGGAAATCTTTAACCTTTCTCCGGCGCCGGAATCCGTCACGACGGCCAAATGTCGCAATCGGATCAGGCTAAGGTGAGAGCGGACCGCACGCCATTTTTGTTTACGAAGGAAAATGCATTACAAATACTTTCCACCCGGAATAATAGAAGAATTTTTGAGGCTATCCTTTTTCCTCTCACTCCACGGAGAAGCCTAGTGGTTGGGCGGGGGATATGTTATGTACCCAACCCAGTAACAAGTGCCGGATAGGTTTTATACAACGTGTATCAGAATTAATGGCTAAACCAGAATATTGGTAGATAGGGACCATCAAACTGAACATCTTTTAATATGGGACCAACTCTGAAATCGCGAAAAATATAAATGTATGAAACAGCAGATTTTTTTCGCGATTTCAGAGTTGGTCCTATAGTAAAAGTTGTTTAGTTTGATGGTCCTTATCTACCATATTCTGGTTTAGCCATTAATTCTGTAACACGTACTATAGTGACCAACAGTTATGTCCTTAGATTAGAGTTAGCTAAAAACAATGTTGTATCCCATCCATTGACTGGACTTGGCCATATTATTTATTTTGTGACTTGGCATGTATTGTTGACATAAATTTGTGCCAGGATGCAAATAAAGATAAATCTGCCTTGCAGCGCTTTAAGCATTTCAACTTTCGGACTTCTTTCAAGTAAAAACTCAAATATTGGCTACGGCCATGACCCTTAATCCATAAGCGTGGATCCATCTGGAGCGACACGTAATCAACCCGAAGGAAATAAAAACTCTTAAAGTCAGAAAGATACTAGACTTCCTGGGAGCCGAAGGACTTAAAGAATTATAATAATTAGGTGGCGACTGGCGAGTCACACAATAGATCTTTTAGGTCGCAGTGACTACAGCTCTATCAGAGCTGCAGAGCCTAACACTCAAATAATAATAATGGCCATGGCATTATCCAGAAACGCTGCAAAGCCCGCTCCCGCTACACATCAGCCTCGCTGCCATTCACACCGGGGCCGTCGACAGCTGATTGTCAACGGGGAGTGGCCAGACACTTTCAATGGGACCGGAGACCGGCCATATCCTGAGCTGTACGAGATAAACAAAAGAAAGTTTCGCGCCACAACGCCTGAGAAGCCGCGTTTTGAATAACAATGAACGATTCAATTTGTTTCTTATTATTTCCATTATTTTTAAAATCATGAAAGGTAATATTCTGTTCTCTTTCCTCCAGCAATAAATAGTTATTGTAATGGATTCAGTTGTTTTACGTCATTCACCCAAAAAGCATCATTTAATTTGATAAAAAAGGCGAACTACTAATCCTTCTTTAGAGATTTGGTCCAATCTGTTTTTTATCAATTTATTTCATCTAAAATATCAACTATAATTTATATCTGCAACATCTCATCTATGTTTACCAACCAAAAAATAGAGCTTAACATAAACAAACTTAAGTACAATAAAAAAGCGGGGACTGACTGCACATCATTTATGTAATTATAACGTTATTTATAGCACTATAAGGAATAAATTATACTGAGATCTTAAGTGCCGGTTCCTTATAAGGTTGGTTCGCTAGTGTGCCGCGCCGTCACCCACGGTCCATGTGACTTATGGCACACCCACTAGGAGTTATGGAAACCCTGTGTATTGGATCTACAGTAAAGCCAGTTAAGCAACTTTGGGAAAGGCTTATTTCCTGATGGGTGACCAATTTTCCCTTCAAATCAATGAAAAAGCTATTGGTTTTGGAGCTGTAAGCTATGTATACCAAAATGAAGCAATAAATGCTATTCCTATTGCAATGATTTAATTACTTTAAAAAGGTTATTTTACAAAGACGGTTTAATAAATCATCTTTGTTTGTAAAAAGAAACCTTTTTCAGTATTCCAAACATCAACTAGCATTATCCAATGATTAGGTATGTAAAGAAGGTAAGTATGCATGTAATCACAAAAATGTACATTCATTCATACAATACAATAACAGCTTGCACTAGTGAATGGAAAGTGAAATAAATCATTAATAATGCTAGCGAACAATACGGATGACGTCAGACTTGAGTCTTAATATCACTGCCTACGAGATTATTGAGACTTTATTGGGAAGTTAACTTGTTGCACATCATAGTATAGCGGAAAACTTCAAAAACAAAATAGAATCCAAAATCCAGAAGGACAAGCTTCTTTTCAGAGGAGATTTCTTTCCCTATCTCTCCGATCAATCAGATATGTTGCCACACTTTTGCAACAATCTTTGGGATGGGTCCGCCAAATACCAGCTCCAGACGTTTGAATCCATTGAGCGGAGGGCCAGGAAGCTCATCGGCAACGACAATATTTTCTGAAATAAGCTCATAAGCCTCGAGCATAGATAGACGCAAGGCTTATCGGTTTTTTCAGCGAGTGTGCATTGGAAATGCACCACTTAATTCCGCCATCTCCCTTCAGACAACTAGACGTACGAATAAAATTAGCTTTTGTTTTGCTTCAAAAGTTTTACCCGTACCGCTAGAGAGTGCAACTCCTTGCCTGAGTCTGTTTCCCGATAGGTACAATGGGGGGGGGGGGGGGCTTCAAGTCGCGGGGGAATAGTTATCTTCTAGGCAAGCGCATTTTATCGTAGTAGATCGCATCATCGCTTACCATCAGGCGTGATAGCGGGCAAGCGAAGGGACAGAAATACCGATAAGATTTCGGTTCTGCGCTCTCATTAAAAAAAAATTTTTGTGTGAATTGGGTGCATGGGGTGGGTTTTCCTGAAGGACTGCTTCTATCTGAAATCTGTGGTATGGAAAAGCTGTGACGTAAAAAGCTTTGACAAAGCTGGCGATATTCCCAGACATAATTAAGAAGTGCTGGCCACATAACCTGCAGAAGATACTCGCGACATTTCCTGTGATAATGAAGATGCTGGTGGCCAAATAATCTGCAGATGATAGCGGTTTAAATGTCAGAAATTCAGGAACATTTTGGGATTGACTATGTAGACGACCGCTTTTAACAAAATACAATAAAAAGTCTATTATATTGTAACCGAAGGTAGAGCAAAAAATTAAATTTACAAACAGAAACAATTGGTGCGAATGTCCTTTAAAAACTGACATAGAAAATTTTCTAATCTACGCCGCCGGTTTACCACTTTGAATGTCTTTAAGTCAATGAATCGAGTATAAGCTCACAATACCGTACAGAGACGTTACATGATGAATTTAAATGACAGTATAATTGTAGCCAAAAAATCCAAACTACTTTCGATCTTTAAGTAATGTCATTTCCCTTTCATCAGGAACGATCCTTGCGAGAGCGAGACAGCAAATCTTGCGCAACAGAGTGAAAGAGAAAGCTTATAAGCTCGCGAGCTTTTGATAGGACGTTCTCTCTGAATGCTTTTATGTAAGACATTTTGAGTGCATATATGGACGACAAGTTATTCTGTGACAGTACAGTGATGTAATTGTAAGATCATTAATTTTGAAGTCAGAGATCAAAGGAATTTAGATAAGTATTTTGCAATACGAATTGTTGAAGAACACAATGAAGTGAATGCAAAATCTGTTACTGAACTGATTCACTATCTTATGAGAGTTTTATCATAACGAAAATAACAGCAACTTTTTAAAAGTTTCCTGGATAAAACAAAAGTAAACAAAATACTACCTCCGACAGTGAAAACGAATATAATTAAAACAATGAACTGTATTTCAGGAAAAGCTTCGATGTGCCTAAAGTTTATAGTTTTTTGACAATAAAATCTAAAACGTTAATAAGTATATCCTCTTGACCATAAAATGGAACCCCAACAGCCTAATTAAAATTGTTAATAATATGCAACGACTAATTAAATTCTCTTTCGTCCTTCCTGTCAACGTTTAAATGTCGTTTTGCAATTCCATGTACCGCCAAATCGTAACCTGTTAATAATTTAATGCAACGGCCCTTGTCAACACTATAAGGTCGTACCGAGGCTATACCTGTTATTTCCCAGAACTGATGACATCACTAACGTACTGAATGATCTGAATACGAGATATCAGTGTCACGGTTACTACGTATATGGTATTTTGCTTTCCACCACGTGATAAAAATGTTTGAGGCGCATTGTCTTGACGCCGCCTTGTTTCCTGTTGTTTGGTGACCGTTTGTTTTGGTATTGAGATTTCTTTTTGCGAATTTTATCTCTTAAAAATATGAATCGGTGTCTGAAATTCTAGTTTTCTGTACATTATTTGACTGAGCGAGCGCGAAGGGTCTCCGTTTCAGCTTGGTAAAAAATGCTTTCGTACGAGGGCTATTTATTTAAGCTATTTATGTATCCGGAAAATTAAAAAAATAACAAACATCTATCACCTAATAGGGTTTTATTGCTTTTTAAAATATTCGCCGTGATGATCAATGTACTTTTGCATACAATGAAACCAATTTTCATAGCACTTTTTCCATTCTGATTGAGGTATCTCCAAAACATGCATTTTGAACGCATCAACGGGTTTCGGCTCATCTTGGAACACCCACACCGTTACTGTTGTTTAGTTTCGGGGTCCTACGCATAGATCCAGGATTCATCACCTGCATAGATGCTGCAAACAGCAGTAGCCGCACCACGATTGTATTTATTTATATATTTTTTTGCACCAATTGACACGAGCCTGTTTTTGATCAATTTTTAAGTTGTGCGTAATCCAACGCGATCAATTTTTTTTGTAACGAAATGTTAGTGCAATATCTTATGAATGCTCGTCATATTTATGCCCAGGGACGCCTCTATCTCATAATATGTAACATGACGATCTTGCATTATTAGTTCCTGCACAGCATCGCTGTTTTGTGGAACAACAACTGATTTAGGGCGACCTTCTTTAGATTCGTCCGTGAGCATAGACCGTCTAGGATTAAAATCTGATACACAGTGGTTATCGATGGTGCTTCATCCCCAAAAGTCTAAGTCAGTTGTTAGATGTACTGTTTTTGAGTTAGTCTACGCCGAAAATCGTAATAAATTATCACAACTTCATAGACTTATTATATTACTAGCGTAAGGACCCGGTCAAAGTCACTATGAAATGACGCCAGTTGGTTGGCCCTAAAAATACAGTTTTAGGGCCAACGCGTTTCAGTCATCCGCGGGAAACTATGGTAGACAGATGGTGATTGACGTGACATAAAAATGCCAAATTGTGCATTTGTAGATTGCAAAAAATATGATGCAAAGGTTAAAAAGTTTCATGGAATATCGTATCATCGGTTACTAGCTTTACATTATTTTTATTACGTGTCTAACAATTTTAATAAAGTATAAAAGATTTTACTATTACTAGTTATTGTTCGAGGCACTAGAGATGGGTCATCATGACTCAAATGAACTAATCCACTTGAGTCCATATAAGGTCTTTAGTTCATTTAGTTCCATAGCTAATTAACTCCAAAAACGAAAGTAAACGGTAAGGATAGATTACGAACACTACGTACAGAAATGTCTCCTATGAAACATATTCGCTGCAAAAATATTTTTATTAAATATCTACACTGCATTACACTTCAATTCAAATAATTACAGATTGCCTAATGATCTAGTGTGTAAAGAAATATAGAGTCGCATTATTCCAAAATAACGAAAAGAGCCCTATTTCAAGCCTCCTAAAAACGCAAGAATATGCTCTGCTAATTTTTATGACACAAATGTCAAAAGCTGGACTACGGAAGCTGAAAGCAATGGCAATACCGCGAATTGAGATTGAAATATTTACTGCATTCACGCGTATAACAAAATAACTAAACTCAGAAAACGAAACTCCTGCCTCCCATAATTGCGGAGTACTAGCAGCCGCCCGCGAATCCGTCTGCGTGGAAAGTTTTTTTGCTGTCCCTCGGGAAAAATACATTTTTTGGGATGAAATGTACCGTCTTTCTCTATACCCCTGACAATGTCTATGTAAAATTTTATGATGATCGGTTCAGTAGTTAAGGCGTGGAGGCGTAACAAACAAACAAACAGACTTTCACATTTATAATATAGTCAGGATATGCAGTATAGTGACCGGCCGCAGCTTTGCTTTAAGATTTATTACTTGTCTAAAAACCTAGGATAAAATAATCACTGTTGTATCTCTGACATATTAAACAGACTATATTTATATAATCAACTAGCGACCCGCCCTCGCTTCGCTTCGGTGTAATTTATAGATTTTATACATAAAGATTAATCAATAAAAAGTTTTTTATACATACCTTTAAAAAACCTTAGGTAGGTACCTGTATTGATGCTTAAATTTTAAGAGAAATTTGCATGTAAATAATCAATTTTGACAATGACATTATTTAGTTGGAAAAGGATTGTGATACGAATGTCATCATCTTTCAATCAATAATTATTACTTTTATAGAAAAAATTATACATACTGTGGGTTCGATTCATTATTCCAATTTTCATAGGGATCTCCATTTTTTTTAAATAAAATACTGCTAATGTTACTCGCTGATAAAAGCTTTCAATATGTGAAAATAAATTTAAAATCTGATTAGTTTTAAGTTTATGCATTACAAACAATCAAAATAACAGACAAATCTTTCCTCTTTATATTTAATAATATATCTCTTTATATTAAATAATTTATAGTTTATAATATTAGTTTAGTATAGCTGAGAAAAAGCACAAAAACACCTAATTTGAAATAAACATGATTGAGATTTTTTATGTTTACTTTTTATTTATGGCCTTAATACCATCGAACCGCATAATAAAATATTTAAAAAATAGTTAAAAGTTCTAGCGACCTAAAGATGAGTGATCTAGTTCTTAACTCCAATTGAACTAAATCGTTCACTTCAGTAATCTTTTTTGCCCACCTCTAATACCGCAGTAGGTCGAGTAGGTTCTAAAAGATGTCGCTGATTTTGCTGGTATGAAGGAATTATAAAGCAAAACATTCGGATGGGCGCATCCTTTCTTTTGAAATCAATGCACAACTTGAATGCATGGTGATTAAGACAAGCAATTTTCAAAATGGCGCCACAATGGAAAAACAATTGACATTTACATGGAACCTTAGAGCATCGCGGCCAGAAGCGCGTCTTACTCTAAGCATAGAACAAACTATATTCTACAGATAAAGAGTAGTAAATATCATTACTTTTTAAATATTGTTCTGTAAGTGGCCAGTTCGGATACATGAATAGCAGCCAAGAATCTTTTATTCATATTCTAATAAGGTTCTTGATAGCAGCCCTCTTATGTCTGTCCGTCTGGAGAACCTCTACAGAGGCCGTATTACGAGCTCTTAAATCCTGCCAGGTTTATAAATTGCTGTAGTGACATCTCTTTCTCGCTTTGTAGCAAATAAAAGAGATAGATTGATAGCCAGTCAGAAAACTGACTGGAAATAAGAGGTCATAATGTATGTCCATCAGCCATTTTTGATGTCCCCACTGCTGGGGCACAGGCCTTCCTTAAGGGTGGATAAGGAGGACGGGCCATAACCCACCACGCGGGCCCAATGCGGATTGGTGGGTATTAACGACTGCAAATGCAGCCGGGACCAACGGCTTAACGTGCCTTTCGAAGCACGGAGGAGTTCGCGATAGTAAATTTTTGGTCACCCATCCCATGACCGACCCTTGCGAACGTTGCTTAACTTACGCAATCGCTGGGCCAGGCGCTAAACCACTGCGCCACCGAGCTCCTCCATAATGTATTATGACCTCTTATTTCCAGTCAGTTGTCTGGGGCTGTAGCCCCAGGTCGCATTTCTCAACCGATTCTCGTGAAATTTTGTGAGTAGCTTTGATAATTTATGTAGAATTCTTTTGTTGTTCTATTTTAGTAGTCACTACAGTTTATTTAAACTCGTTACTAATGATTAGTGATTTGTGATGATGTCATTATACGGAAGTAATCTTAATTTTATGATGACAATCATATCATTGGATTCCAATCTTTTCAAGACCGCTTAAGTATTAGCTTTAGGACAATTTATACTCTTCCAATTTGGATACAGAAAAAAGTGCATGAGGTTAATAATACCTTAAGATCCCGTACCACATGTTATGAATAATAAAACCAGTAAATCTGTTCTAATTATTAATAAATTCAGCTTGGCTAGACGACCGAGTCATTATCTAATTCTAAAACCGGCCCAATTCTGCACTTAATAAAACTATGAAAAAGTGACTCCCCTATTAAAAAAACTAAATCCCACAATCCGAAATAACTAAGAGGTGTTTTTGCTTCTAATAAATGCAAAGAAACACTTATTTTGCAGCCAAACAAACTGTTTAAAACCTTATGTTCGTCGTGATGGCAAAAACGTTGATACTGGTCTAAAACATTCTGGAAGAAGATAAAAAAGTTATTATAATCATTAAGCTATCAATCAAAGACCTCAAATTGCTTTTCCTACGTAATTGTCTTCTAAAACATTTAATGAACTGTAAGTTCTGGGTGTTAAAGGTTGTTTTAGTATTTCATATTTCGTTTTTAGGTCGGTCCTCGCTCAGGTTAGTGTTTTAATTGGATTATCGTAAAAAACAACGTCCTCGCAGCTTATTTCGGGTCAAGGATATCGTCTATTTTTGTTTTCATCTTTCGCACAACACATCATGTAACATACCATCTTTAAAAAAATACATTCTTGACATTTTGCGCATACTTCAAATTAAAGTATTTTGAGGATTTTCGAATAAATTACTTTTTCAATTAAGAAAAATATTTGAGGCTTCGAATTAAACTGATTCCTATAATAACCGAATAACATATCAATTACAATTTACATAAGTATTATTTATCAAATGAGCTACTTAAATGGCATAAAGGTCAGATGTCAATTTAAGTTTTATATGTTTAAGTGTTAATTAAGTTTATTGGATGAATTGGTTCGCTCATCGGATTTATGATTAATTTTTATCAACTAATAAATTAGAAACTAAGAATAAAAGCAACGCATCTAACTATACACTTTTCAGCTTACCAGGCTTTATTTAAAGTTTTTACGTAGATTAAATTTAAGATTTTACTAACGTAGGTCATGACTCATGAACGTAAACATTCTAAACTATAAATGTAAGATTTTTGTTTACTTCTTCTATTACTTTCATTATCATCATCAGCCTATCATCGTCCACTGCTGAACATAGGTCTCTCTGAACATAGTGCACGCCACTGAGCACGATCCGCGGCTATACTCATCCAGGTTTGTGCCAGCCACCTTGCGAAGATCGTCGCTCCACCTTGTCTGAGGGCGTCCCACACTACGTTTGCCCATACGCGGTCTCCACTTAAGAACTATTACTTTGGTTTGTCTTTAAAGGCATAAATTATGAAATGCTAACGTGCTTGCATGGCATAATACAGTGTACAATGTTACGTTTACGTACGCATGGCAAAAAAATATTAGAGGACCTTAAAAATTATGAAGTTCAAATAAAATTAATAGAGGCACGCTAAATTACGACATCGTAGAGACATCGTTTGAATTTATTTTTAATTTATGCCAATTTAACCTAATCGTATTCTGAATTTTAACGAACAGCCCTACGACACCAAGTGTCTTAAACTAATATCTCCGAAGAAATGAGATCTATCTATGTACATTAGTAGGAATATCATATACCTGTTGTTGGCTTTCAAAGACCCAATTTAAATAATGTTCTCCAAAAGGGGACACGGTCTTCGGAAGAAATAAGGAAAAATAACTTTACGCCAGTCAACGCTACTTTTGGAAATTTATCGTGCCTGGCTGCTTAAACTAGGTGGAGTCACAAAAATAAAAACGCGAAAAAAACAAAATGGCGAGTCCTAACCTCAAAATGAGGTCTAATTTTGACAGGTCTCCAGCCATAGAGACGCTGTCCAATCGGAAACTTTTGGAAGTGCTCGAGGCATAATAACTAAATCGAGGCGTGTTTGACAGGACTCCAAACACAGTAGCGCTGCCCAAGCGAATACTTTTAGAACTACCCAGCTATACTATTCTCTAAAGTTTGCAGCGTCCAGTTCGTTGCCGCAGCTGCGTTGTCTAGCAGGGGCCGTACCGGCTAACTTATATACATGGCTATCGTAATCGTTTTCATATGACAGATGGCTGTGATACATTGCTACTTCAATTTGGCATAAATAAAAACTTACCAAAGAAAAGTAGCAAAGTATCACATCTATCTGTCAAATGAAAGCGATTACGTTAGCCATGTAAGTTAGCCGGTACGGCCCCAGGTCTCATATCCCTTTACTAATTAAACTCTTTGGAATCCATGGCATTTTATCTAGTGACTCAGTAATGGGTATATGACATCTGTCAGAAACTCGACGAAACGATCACTGACAGTGAAGGTGCATGTTAGAGAATAGCACCCCAGATTAGACCCCATTCCTACGGCACTAACCTGGAAGTGTAAAATGATGGTCCAGATGAGGCCGAGGGTCAGCTTCGGGTTCCCGTCGACGATGTCCTCAGCTCGGATGTTGACGAGCTTGATCTTCTTGTATCGCAGGAAGTCGAGCGCCATTTGCACGTTCTGTAGCATGTGGAAGCGCATCCGACCTCTTTCACGCGGCTGGAAAAATTGTAAAGATACGAGTTATTATTCTGTTTTGATTAGTAACTAATATTAAAGACGGTACACGTATAAAATATCAATCGACCAAGGGGTCAAGTCTGCTAATATTTTCGTCAAAATCGTAGTTCAATGGTATTCTAGTGGTAATGCTTTTTGACACAGTTCTTGTTCCATAAACCCAAAATCAAGACACAATATGTTTCCGTTTCGGGTTTAATAAACACAATGTGTTTCAGTTTTAAGTTTAAGCAACAAGAACTGTGTCAAAAAGCATTACCATTCAAACACCATTGAATTATGATTTTGACGAAAACATTAGCAGACTTGACCCCAAGAGGGTTACTTCCGAAACACGAACGAGGTTCTGAGATCGAATTGGTATCGAGTAAAAAAAGTACGATGGAAACCATGGCAACCGTTTTAAATGCACTAAAATAACAGATTTTTGACATTTATTCGATCCTGATGTGAATCCGTCTCGTCGGGAGGAGGGCAGTCGCTTTCATTTGACATGATGGATGTGACACATTGCTGCATTCCTTTGGTAAGTTTTTGTTTGTGCCAAAAAGAAGTAATTGTATCAATATTCTGTCACATGAAAGCGATTGCGACAGATTTTTAAATTAGACAATTAGTGGGCAGATTGAAAAATCAGAAAGTCCAGAATTTAGAGGACTGTGATGGGAGTAGAGAAAGCAAAAGAAATATGCTAGTGGAAAGGAGTTATCTTAACTTTATCCTTTATGGGTGATACATTTAACATGTAGAAATAAATCTCCTCTTTGCGATTGAAATATGTGGGTTAAGACCTATCCTCCTTATCCATCCATAACCATAAGGATGCCTGTGCCCAGGCAATGGGTACATCTAGGGTTGCCAGATCGGAAGTCCAAAATATCTGGAGAAATTTGAAAATGTCGGGATTTTGCGGTTGTTGTCGGGAGAAATAAATATTTAATATAAAAATGTAACTTAAATGCCTGTAGGTACATATACAGTAAAAAAACGGCCGCGCAGCGCGATTTTTATTTAGTTTCATCCACTAATCTTGTACTCTTGCCTTTCCATAATAAGAAAACAGCCGCGCAGCGCGATTTTTAGTCAGTTTCATCCACTAATTTTGTACTCTTGCCTATTTATAGTAAAATAAAATGGCCGTGCAGCGCATTTTTTAGTCAGTTTTATCCACTAATCTTGTAATCTGTGGTTTCATCCGCGAAAATTATTGCTTTCTAGAGAACTTTCGGAACAGCTGATTTTCCGGAGATTTTCAGATTTTTCGGGAGTCGGGAGATCACTTGAAATTCTGGGAGAATCCAGGCGAATCCCGACAATATGGCAACCCTAGGTACATCATAAAAGGCTCATGATTTAAAGATAGGGATACCCTAACTAGAAACTTTTTTATCTGCATTTTTTATCTTAGCTACTTCGCTAAAAGCCTTATTAAGCATAGTGAAAGTCACTTATCAAACAACGGGGCGTGAATATGGCGCAGAAGGTGTAAATCACGTGAGATACCATCATTTTGGGCATGGGGTGTGTTTATGGCGAGAGTAATTAACAGTGTTGTGATTTATTGTTGGTAATTAAAAAGAATATTGTCACAGTTTTTTTTAACAACCTCGGGTAATGATTTGACGCACGCATTTTGTTTTAAATTAGGGGTGAGGGTCTTGCTAATTATAGTAATTCGGTACTTTACTGTCTTCTTTAATCAAATTCTAAACGGTGTAAAATACTTATTTCTTTTTACACGACTGCCCAAAAAGTAAAAGTGCCCAAGTGTATATGTGTTCAGGGTTCATGTACGTTTGTGGGTATGTGAGTTTCTTTATTCCATCATAACTTCTGAATGGCTCAACGGATTTGGATGTATGGGGTATCGTTAGAATCTTTACATTATTCCGAGTGGCACTGGCTATGATTTAAAAAAAAAAGTCAATATGGCGACTGTACGACGCCATTTTCAAATGTGAAAAAAATATTTTTTCTTCAATTATTACAATATGGGCATCAAATGAAAGGCCTTAATTGTGTAAAATAAAAATAAATAAATTTAAAAAATATTAAAAACACGACTGTCCTTAAAAAACTAAAAAGTTAAATAACTTTACTTATCATAATATTAACTTATCTTTGATAAAAAATTGTTCCACAAAACGGTCCCCCGACAGCAATGACACTTGTTATTTAACTTTTTTGTTTGTTTTTGGCAGGGCAGTCGTGTTTTTAATATTTTTAAAATTTTTTTTTCCTGTTACGATCGGCCTCAGCAATAAGCTTTATCCTTTTTCATAGACCTCAGAATTTCTACATTTCAAATGCTATTTTCATCATCATTGGATAAGGACAGACAATGGGATAATCGCATTCTTTTCTCTTGCATAATTTCCCATTTTCCGTCATCTTCTCATTAACTTCCTTCATATTCAATTTATTTCGCACACAATCCATCCATCTTTCTGCGATTTTTCTCTTCCACTACATCCATTAACGTTCGTTCATGGCCTGATCTCTTCGGAACATGCCTTTCATCTCTCCTCAAAAGATGACCATCGACATTAGCCTTTTTAATGTCCCCATTGGCTCAGGTCTTTCTTATGAGTAGATAAGGAGGATTGGCCATAACGCCCATAGCCCTCCACGCAGGGGCAATGCTGATTGGTGGGTGTTGACGACTGCAAATACAAGCGGCTACAGCTTAACGTGACTTTCGAAGCACGAAGGAACTCGAGATAATAAATTGTTCACCCATCCCATGACCGGCCCTTGCGGAAGTTGCTTAGCCTCCGCAATGGCAGGGCCACGCACTAAACCACTGCGCCACCCAGCTCCTCAATATACAAAAAAAAAATCGGGTTGCACTCCGGGAGTGCCGGCAGAAGTGAAAACTTTAATATTAACGTTGTGCATTTTTAGGGTTCCGTAGCCAAAATGGCAAAAAACGGAACCCTTATAGATTCGTCATGTCTGTCTGTCTGTCTGTCCGTCCGTATGTCACAGCCACTTTATTCCAAAAGTATTAAGACTACATAGTTGAAACTTGGTAGGTAGGTGTATTCTGTGAACCGCTTTACGATTTTTACACAAAAATAAAAAAATAAAAGTTTAAGGGGGGGCTCCCCATACATGTAAATGAAACTGAAAATATTTTTTTCATCACACCAATACTTGTGGGGTGTCTATAGATAGGTCTTTAAAAATGACATTGAGGTTCCTAAGACTATTTTTTTTCAAAGTCAACCGTTTGAAAGATATATGCCTCCAAAGTGGTTAAATGTGTGTCCCCCCCCTTTAACTTTTAAAGTAAGAGGGTGAAAAATCTAAAAAAAATATAAGCTATAGATCTTAATAAACACTTTCAACGAAAATTGGTTTGAACGAGATATAGTAATTAGTTTTCAAGATATAGTACATTTTCCAAAACCGCAAATATAACTTTGTCATTCATACAAACACTGTGAAAAACAAAGTTATTTTTTCAGACGAAAAATGATAGCGGTATTAAAATATGGTATGGTATAATGTACCTACGGAACCCTACTGCGCGTGGCCCGACACGCACTTGGCCGGTTTTTTGATATTTTGGAATGGTTAGGGAATAATTTTGCACGAATTGCCGACTTACAAATTTACTCAGCATTTGAATTTACGAATACAGAACAGTATTGTACGAAAGTCTTATCCATAGCTTGACAGAAAATCTAGAGCTTTGGCATTGAATTAAAAAATTTGCGCGTTGCTATGGTGACACAAGTGTTTACGTCTTGAAATGACGCGCCGCCATTTTCACCGCGCCCCGTAGAAAAAGAGGGGATACTTCCGCCGCTGGCTGTCTACTCTCCATCCGTCACATCCGTCTTACGAATTTTCGATCAGGGTCACGTGACCCTGACTGACTGACGCGAGTTCAACATTTTTTCCCCATTACAAAAAAGCGTACAACGCCACTAAAGAAGTTTTCACTTCAAAAAAGATAACCATATCAAAGAATAATTAACTTTAGGTCCTGCATGGCATTAAGAAATTGTAACAGAAATTATTGTAACAAAGTATACTATTGTATGTTCGAGCCCCATAACCCGTTTTTGACGTACTCTGACCTCAATAACGCAAAGCTGGCTCGCCGTTAGAAGGGTGTAGGGTTCGCCGCACCTGCCAGGTTATCTTTAGTAATTGACTACTGCAGTATTATTGTTATCTGTGGTAATTGGCAAGTAACCTTCACGGTATTTCTAAAAAGGAAGGAACATTTCCTACTTATATGATCTGCTTTTTTGTAACTCATCAACTCGTCTCATCATTCAAACATTGTTGCTTCGACTCCCGTTAAAATAAAAACCGGTCAAGAGCGAGTCGGACTCGCGCACCGAGGGTTCCGTACCATCATAATTGCACCATCAAACCACACTGCAGAATAGAATAATAAAATTGGTATTGCAGTTTTAGGTCAGCGCCATCTCTTGACCGATAGTGGAACTAATCTTAACTATTTTAGAAATTTGATAATTTCTAAAAAAGTATGCTATATTGAGACATCGTTTCATTTTTCCTGTAATCTTTATATCAACTGCTAGCACATAGAATTATTTCAGATTTTTCACTTTGCAAACTTCAGAGATAAGGGGGGGGGAACGGTATTTTTTTTTACATTTTTCATCATAAGTCGAAAACTATGCGGCCTAAGAAAAAAGAAAAAAATGTTTTAAAATGTGCAAACAGCGCTCTTTCATATGATATCCCACATGCCCTAGTAGCCCCACTTAAAATTTTTAAGACCCCTTTTCAGTCCCTGTTGTAAAAAAGGTATTTATTTTTTTATTAATTTCTTTTTTGCAAAATAGTTGGGTAAATGACATCTTAAACTATTCCAAATTTCAAGTTGATACGATTAGTAGTTCTCGAGATATCCGGCTGTGACAGACAGACAGACAGACTGAGTCACACCATAAGGGTTCCTTTTTTACCATTTTGGTACGGAACCCTAAAAATTAGTACATCTTCATCAAACTGGCGAAAATGGTGAATCAAGAAAGACGAATTATATCTTTATATTTTTAATTCTTATAAACTCTTTCTATGGGGCCGTTCAAATATTACGTAAGCAGATTTATTACAATTATTTACCCCCCCCATCCCCCTTGTCAGCAAAAGTAAGCAAAGCTCTTACCCCTTCCCCCCATGCTTACGTAAACATTTTTCAATTATAAATGTATTTTTTTAAATATTATAATTACTAGCGCGCGGTAATTCCCCTAATCGGTTCTAATTCTAAAGCGAGTGCCTAAGCGTATGCATTATTTGCGGGAATTCCCTAAAATGCGTTTCGTTTTCAAGCATAGACAATGTGAGGGTTGCCATTCCATTCGTGTAAAAAAGTAAATAACTACTGATGACGTAATCATCATCTAGACTCCCCTACCCCCCATGTCATCCAAAATAAGCAAAACAAAGACCCCCCCATCCCCCCATAGTGCTTACGTAATACTTGAACGGCCCCTATGTAATGACAAAAAACTGTAGTCTCGATAGATGGCGTCGATAAACAGGCAAGTGTCAACTGTAGAAAACGTAGGAAAAAGAAAACACAATTCACATGAAAACACCGCTAACAACCAACGCCAAAAAATTAAAATGATTTTTTTAAGCACACACAGGCCGACCAATTTTGACACTTCACTTGTCCATCAACGCCATCTAGAGGCAAATAGTTACTATTTTTATTTTTTAATGTCACTGAAAAGCCCTCATTGACATCAAAAAAGGCAAAGGAATTTGTTCTGTGAACGGAGAATTTCTCCACAGAATTTCACTATCAATTTGCCGGCTTTGATGAAAGTTTATTTACGTTGTGTTCATTAGTTAGACACGCGAGTTCAACATTATTTCGCCCTAACCCTAATCAAACTTTAACGTCTGTCTATCATGAGATCATAGACAAGTAAGTATGTCCTTCGGTTATCGTTGATTATGCGTGAAATGAGAGCTTTGCAAAGTGACATTTAAAAAATAAAAATAGTAACTATTTGCCTCACTAGATGTCGTTGATGGAAAAAATAATCGGCATTAACCATAGAGGCAAGTAAGCGCTCGCTGGCTGACATCTGCCCAAAGAGAAACATTTTAGGGTTACATCTGCCTGCCTAATTATGTACTCTTCGAAGCTTAGTAAAAAAATATCACATTGACATTATACCATGGTATATTAACTTTATGCAATGCATTATACATTTTTATCAACGCCATCTATCACGCCTACAAATTTTTGTCATTTTGAAAAACGCTCATTATTTAGATAGATTTATTTATCTAACTCAACTATAAAAAAAAACATTTAGATTGATACTTTTACTCGTCAGCTGACAGCAGGGAATGATAACGTTATTATTAAATGTAACGTTATTTCTTACTTTTTTACCGTTAATTTTAACATTAACGCTATGTCAAGGAATAACGTTAATTTTAACGTTATTTTAACGAAATTAACGTTATTTCAGTAAATAACGTTAGTTTTAACGTTATTTCTTACTTTTTGTTACCGTTACTTTAAAATTAACGTTATTCCAATTAATAACGTTAATTTTTAAACGGTAATTTTACCGGTACAATATTTTTAACGTTATTTTTACCGGTCAATATACCGATAAAATGTTTTAACGGTATTTTTAACGTTATTTTTTTTGTATCGTTATTTTTTTAACGGTATTTCAATCCCTGCCTGACAGGGTTACGGATTAAGTTAAAATATGTTCTTTATTAATATTTTTATATTAATATTTATCTTTATGAATTTTTGGTTACTGACTGTCATTATGAGCAAAATACTGATTACGATTACACCAATAGATGGCGTTGTTACGTTACCATTCTATTACGTTATTCAGTTGTAAATTGGGAGCAATAAAGTTAATTGATTTACATCTATTAATTGATTTATTTACATTGCATTAAATTAAATTAATATTCATAAACGACAATAAAACTTAAGTCCGATATCTATAAGGTCGACTCTAACTTTAAAGACCAAATTCTCTAATAGAGCCAAAGAAGTTTTTAAGATCCATTGATTTTTTAGTTTCACAGCTATTAAAATATTAAGAAACAAAGTAATTAAGCTTCTTCCGTGAAGTGTCTCAATTGATTGGTAGAATTAGTTCCTTAATTTGGTATCGTTTAAGTAATTACTAGTATTTTGAAAGACAATTAAATATTTAATAGGAATCGTTACGTTGAAGGTGATGTCATGTCACCAATTCACCATCTTGGGTGGTATTTGCTGACAATGTCCTTGACCGAGAATCGATAGTGGAAGTTAAGAAACTTTCGTGGAGACCGGTGATCGGATGGGTGACCCATTTATTTCACGAGCTCCTCCATGCTTGGCAAAATGAGTCAAGTCTTGCCAGCTTAAAAACCTGCGCCCCAAAAGTGAGAAGTGATAAATTAGTAGGGTTATCTTTGTCCAGACTAGGGATGTTGCGTATATTCGCAATTTCGCATCCACATCCGCAATAATTAATGCAGATTTACAAGCGTATGCGGATGCAGTGCGGAGGAGCCACCCGCCAGTGGCAGTGCTCCTAGATAACAGTTGTTCTACTGAATTTAATTTATGAACCACTGCAAAACAAGCCTGAATAGGCGGTAAAATTACTTTTTATTAAATAAGACGTGGCAATTTTTTTTATTATTTGCTATTTTTTTTAATATTGAATAAAAATAGTAAAATTACCATATTTTTATACTTTTCTGCCTCCATAATGAAGCTTTTCTTTAAAAAATCCACATCCAAGGATGTTAGTCTTCGAAACTTTGCACCCACATCCGCGGTTGTCAAAAAATCTGTATTCGCAACATCCCTGCGATGAGGCAACCATAATTACTGTAGAACAGTGAAACATTTTTTTAACGATATAACACTGTAGTTACCACCTTGGCTAGATGGCCAAGGTATTTCCTTTATCGCGATTATAGTTTACAAGCTTCTGCCCACGACTTCGTCCGCGTGGACATTCGGAAAATCCCTAGGGAACCTTTGACCGGGATAAAAAGAATCTTATGTTTTAATCCAGGCTATAAACTATTTGTGTGTCAAGTTTCATCCAAATCTGTTTAGCCGTTTTTGCGTCATAGAGGAACAAACATCCAAACCCATGAGTAGGATGTTTAAAATTAAAAGAGTAGTACTTATACTTACAAGGTGTTCGCCAGAAAGCACCTCCAGCAGCGAAATGAGATTGAGGCCATCACGCAGGTCTTCGAACAGATCACCGACATGACGATTCACCTAAACAACAAAAAAATACATGAGATTTTGTCATCCATACACAGTAAATGGCACATTTAATGAAACTAGTCATCATTATCTAACTAAATTAATGTTGCACTAGCCAATAAATCTAAACTCAAATTCTAAAAATAACAACTGAATAACGGCCGAACACTCAAAGGCTTCTTAGCTAAAATCTTTAGCTAAGGTCTCCTTAACTTTAAGGAAGCTGTCAGTTTTCAAATCTGACAACTTATTTGAATTTAAGGTGGCCTTAAGATTCGTTTGAGTATTTGGTATTTGGCTGTTAATAATATACACGCCGTTATCTGTCAAAAATGATTTAATTCTAATGTTGCACTACCTACAACTGGAGTTGATTTAGTAAGGTACACTCAGCCCCTAGCAAGCATGACCACCGAATTCACCGAAACGCGATACGAATATAGTGCTTTATCACTTTTAATTGTCAAAAGACAATGACTTTTGCCAGTTGATTATCGATAAAACTCTATATCACGCGATATACATCATGTTGCGGTGGTCATGCTAGAGGGGCAGACTCAGAAATAGGTGAACACGTTATAACAGGTAGTACTTTGTCATCCCAATTACTACGCTAGTTCAGTAAAGTTGCAACTCTGCTATGCAATGCTCGCATTCACTAGGGAGACTTCTGACTGAGACCATAATTTATAAATAATATTTAAGTGGGTTTATGTGGCACACTAGCGCCGCGAATGGAAAAAAAACAAAAGTAGCCAGTTTTATTGCTAAAAGAATAACACTCCAATAAACTAAACGACAGGCTAGAAAATATTGTTTAAACGATAAAAAATACCACAAAGCTTCTTCGCAGTGCACTAGAAGAACACAATTTACAATTTCGTCTCTATTTAAGCACTATAATTTTATTTTTCAATAGCGGCGCCAATGTGCTGTTTAAACCCTCTTAAATCGTAACACTGGTACCCAAACATGAGATTTTGGCAACTTTTGGTGATTATAAATAATCAAGTATAAAAAATCTAATACAGAACAATTACTGTGTTTCAAAACATAATTATTCAAATAAGAATCTGTCTACCTATATCTTAAATGATTAAAAAGCGAATATCACAACACAACTAAATTAGAGGTTAAAACGTAAAATCTGAGGCAAACAAAATAACAACCTATATTAAAGTTCGACGATATAAGCATCAATTAATGCTTACAGAATCGAATAATAAAGAAACCAAAATAAGTAGAAGCCTTAATACGCAAGAACCAAAATAAAATATAAAAAAGGAAACGACGCTAAAGGAAAAAACAGCTAACAAAACAAATTAATAAAGCTAAATTATAATAAGATTTAAAAAATAAGATGATATCATTGTGTTTAAAACAATAAACAAAAAGAAAAACAGCCAAAAACTAAACCATATGAATCTCGGTAAGGTGTCAAACAAGCTTAATAAAAAAGTAATAAGTGCAGAACCACACACAACTCGTCAAATAAAAAAAAATACGAAAAGACATGCCAACAACGAAAAACTAATTGAATCTAAAGCCGTTACTGGGCAGCCGAATCTCACTGAAAACTATCACAACATCTAATGGTGGGACTCGAATCACAGTTGATTCGAATGATTTGAATAGCATCAATCCAATCTCGATTCGAATCAGTATTTATGCTGATTCGAATCATCACCTGATTCGAATTGGTGGCCGACTCGGATCACCGTTCGAATTCGAATCAGTTTTTTTTTTCGAATCTTTGATGGCGTAGCAAGCTTACCTTAGGGGCGGAGAACTACTGAGAAGGCAGTTTTATATTCGTTTAAAGGTTTTAATTTCTATAACCGTATTTTAATTGTTGATTTGAGTAATCGTATCGATTCGAATAATTACATTGATTCGAATCATCATATCGTTAAATTCGAATTGACGAAAAGAGCTACTTACAGGTAATTTGAATCGCCTCGAATACATTTTTTTGATTCGAGTCCCATCACTAACAACATCGAAAACTTACTTGTTGAGGCGGACAGCAGGGTTGGTTGTTGACAACTTCGCAAACGTGTAGACGTGTATACGTCTGTCCAAGCAGCATGGGCAGAAAATGAGTTAAAACCTGGACGAGACGCCGACGTGAACAAATGTAATCGAACGGTTTTAACAGAATGAGAAAACTTAACCCTTGTTACAGATACCGGCATATAACTTGGCAAGAGAAAGATGAGACAAAAGATGCGCAGTAGCTACAAACACAAAATAGAGAGACTAACAGAAGTTTAGCTTAGTACTACGGGCGCTCGAGCATCGCACACACACAAAGACAGCTATCGCCGCTGCGTCACGTACTCGAACTGTTTTGAGAGTGGTATAAGATTGCAGTTATACAGTGTCAGTGAGAGATGTCTATGTGTGCGTTGCTCGAGCGCGCAAGTGCTAAGCTCAACTACTGTACTCTCTCTATATTATGCTACAAACACTAAACTCGGCGCATCTTTTGTCTCATCTTTGTCTTGCCAAGTTATATGCCGTCACCCTTCTTTTGCTAAATCAAGTCTCAAGACACAACGACATCTCTCAAATTTTTAATACCATTATATACGTTGAATGACATACATATAGTGGCGGTCACATAATTAAAGATACCGCAGTCAATTTTAATACAAACTTTGCAGCCTTGGTTCTCCGCCAAAGATTGAACTAGCTGTAATCTGATGATGGCTATCCAGGGAGTGAATGGAGGACATTCAGATCGCTATACACACCCAACTGATCTGATCAGCATTCTCAGAGATATATTTTTCTTCTTCTTCTTATCGAATGAGGATTAGTGGCCACCTCTAGTGTTAAGGTTTATCAAGCCGCCTGTAAGGCCTCTAACTTGGCTTAACGACTGTTATCAGACGACTACAGCCGGGACCGACGGTTTAACGTGCCCTCCGAAGCACGGAAGCGCTCAGTTGTAATGCCATTTTAACGATCACCCATCCGAAACCTTACCGGACCGAGCGTTGCTTAACAAACGTGAACGAGTACGATCAGTCTGTCAAGTTCCGCCTTGAGCGCTTAGGCACACATTACACACACAATCTGATCACGCCAGACCGCGCCAGATTGACAGAGATTGATTGTGTAACGTTGTTCGTGATCTGTTTCAATCTGGCGCGATCTGGGGTGATCAGATTGTGCTGGATTGTCAATCTACGTCAATCTGGCTTAGTCTGGCTTAGGGTTGGCACCTTTTTTTCGAGGTAATAGTATTATTTTCAAAACATTTAAACATTATAGTACTTACTTTTGGAATATTTATAAAAATGCAGTACATATTTATTTTTAACTAGCTTCCGCCCGCCACTACATCCGCGTGGGTGGACATTCGAAAAATGATTAAAAAACAAACATACAAACGAATAGAGAACTTGCAATCTGCTCATCGCAATCTACTGCTATCCGATACATGATTTTTTAAGGCTGAACTGATTAAGATGAAATTTAGGGCACAGTTTATTAGCCTAGATTAAAACATAGGATACATACTTTTTATCTCGGTCAAAGGTATCCTAGGTATTTTTATTTTTTTTTTAAACATTGAAATTAATATGTAGTAAGTACTTACTTTCAGGAAATTAAAAAAAAAAAAAATAAGTCCACATTTATTTTTAACTACCTAGCTTCCGCCCGCGACTACATCTGCGTGTACATTTGAAAAATCTTATTAAAAAATATACATAAAGACGAACACAGAACCTCCTCCTTTTGTGAAGTCGGTTAAAATATCAGATCCCAGTAGATTGTGGTAGATTGTCAATCTACCACGGTAGACTGAATCTAGCACAATATACTGCGATCTAATATTTTTAACCGACTTCAAAAAAGCAGGAGTTTGTTTCTCTGTTCGTCTGTATGTTGTTTCCAAGGCTGAACTGATTTGAATGGAGTTTAACACACAGTTTATAGCCTGGATTAAATTATAAGATACTTTTTATCCTGGTCAAAGATACCCTAGGGTAAAATACTTTAGTAAGTACTTTTGAAAAATTTATAAAAAATATAGCCCATATTTATTTTTAACTAGCTTCCGCTCGCGACTACATCCGGGTGAACATTTGAAAAATACCCTAAAATAACATACAGACGAACAGAAAAACAACCTCCTGCTTTTGTCCTCCTGAACTGATTTGGATAAAATTTGGCACTCAGATAGTTCATAGCTTAGTAATATAGTATTATAAATATCGATATTTGATTTTACACACAGCGCCATCTAACCCTAGACAACTGATTTTACTAGGTAGGTACTTACTTTTCGCAATAGATAGGTACTTATTATACGCAGACCCGTCACAAAAATTAAAATATTTCATTTCGATTTCGTCCGGTCATCGAACCCGGGATCTCTTGTGTGGTAGACTGGCATGTTGAATACTGCACCACTCGGGTCATCGATCGATATCACGCGAAAATTAATGCAAAAAGTGGGCAACCCTGCCAAAGACCACCGTGGATCGTGGCAGATTGTCAATCTACCAAGATCTACTGCGATCCAGATCTCGCTGGATTGACCGTGTAACGTCGCAAACCAACCGCATCAAATTCCATCAATCTATGGTTTTGATCAGATTACACCAGATTGACGTGTGTAATGGCCGCCTTAGAGATATTTATAAGGATCAGACTTTACTATCGTTTTACAGAACTGTTTTAGGATTTCCATACATTTTTGTGCTAAATTCGCGGTTTTTTTAAACATATCCTTATATCTCTTAGAATGATGATAAGATCAGTTCGGTGTGTATAACGATCTGAATCTCGTCTAATTACTCTCTGGATGGCCATCATCAGATCACAGCTAGGTTAATCCTTGGTGGAGAACCAAGGCTTTAAAGTGACCTCGTTTGTATGAAAATCGACTGGTGTCTTAAATTATGTGACCGCCAATATGTTTTTGGAAAGTTCTAATATTTATAAAATAAACAATAGAGCATAATAAGTGAAATGTTTATATAGTCTAAAATGATTTTGTCGAGAAAATAATTAAATTGAATGAAATACATTTGATAGAAAGTAAAAGTTTATGAAGAGGAAGCAAAACGTACTGACAAATTAGACAGAAGATGATGATGATAATAGCACAGCAACTACAAAATTATTAGAAAAATATGAAACAAAAGCTTTAGATAACATATCAAAGTATTTGAGTTTTTTTAAACTAAGTCAACGATCGTTTGCGATTGTCAATTTTTTCGTCATTGACGCTCATTGATGCGAAAATTGATCGTTTACACGTGCAGTTAGAGCGATTGTCAATTCTTACAATAATGACATTGACGGAAAAATTGATCGCAATTGATCGTTACCAGCGGCCTTAAGTTTTTTTATTACAGTTTTAATAAACTGAGCCATATTGAAAAAAATTAAGAATGATTTAATTAGTCATTTATTATGACGTTTCGTGGCAAATAAAAGACAATTTGACAAAAAAAGAAAAACAAAAAAACGAGATCTTACTATGAGTTAAGTGGGATGGTGACAATGCGTAATAATAACAGGATCTTACTTCCGCACTATAAGAAAACTCATGGTAAAAAAAAACCCTATAACCGATACACAACAATACAACAAGCTATGTGTATTATACAGACCTTCACGTATTTCCAGTGCTGCTCCGTTTCCGAAAAGCGATGAAAAAATTAACAGTACTTTATGTATAAAAACCACATTTAAAAAAGTGCTAAAGAAGCATTTTCTTTTGACCAATTTACCTCGACATCGTTAAATTTATTTCTCAAGTTTACTTGAAGTAAATCGATCATTTTAATAAATCTAATATGATTAGTAAATCGACAATTTTATAACGCTGTCATAGTCAATTTTACGGCCAAATACTCAAAAAATTTTCTGTCAAAAGCCTTCTGAACTCCGCTCATTTTTAGACCCCTGTCTGTCAGCGACGTTCTAAAGGTCGCTGTCAAATTAAATAGGATCAGCGTTTCTTGCGTATTTTATTTAGTCGGTGCAAAATGTTACTGCCCTACTCTAACTTATTTAGAATGAAGCTTGTTAATCTGAGATGTAAATTAAAAACAAAATACGCCATAAACAATAGGTTTTCTTTACAATCAAGGAGGTTTATAATAGGGAGTGAGTACTCTACAAAAATTTTCACCTATCGTTTAAAAGAAATTCAACTTTATTGTATTGCTCATAGAGTTGAAATTCTATCGACGACATTGACTGAAGGCACTACTGTGTGAATGAGACAACACCAGGTGGAGGTCGGTGTCTCGTTCGCACAATTGCCATTACTAAACAATAATACTACGATAGTAGGACTAAAAATATGTACGTTACCAATCAAGTAGTGTATCAAAATTAATGATTCGGAGTGGGAAGTCGAATATATACTATTTAAATATTAATTTTAGAATGACACATAATAATTGTAATATAAAACAGAACTTTTTTTAATTAATTAGATATCTACAATAATGCTAATCAGCAATCATTGGTGAGGTGGTAATAAATAGAAGTGTCAATCCTGGCAACTCCGATTTTGACCTTGAATTTCAATTTAAGAATTTCAATCTATAGGAAATGTAACTTTACAAAACTAGTGTGACCATACTGACCATAAATACTTCACCATTTCAGATTTCCAAAAAAACGAAATTGTTCTATTGAAATGGCTAGAGGTCGCAGGCGAGACGGTAAAATTAATAATAATAATCAAATTCATGTTTGTGCGCCTATTTCGATGAAACTCGGTTTCTGGTACTATTTCAACATGAAAATAACAACGCAATGTTGAAAATTTTAAAAATCCAAGATGGCGGCCTACTTTTTTGTTTTTGGGCCGATTTCGATGAAACTCGGTTTTCGGTACTATTTTGACAAGAAAATAACAACGCAATGTTGAAAATTAAAAAATTCAAGATGGCGGCCAACTTTTTTGTATTAGGGCCGATTTTGATGAAACTCGGTTTTTGGTACGATTTTGACAAGAAAATAACAACTCAATGTTGAAAATTTAAAAAATTCAAGATGGCGGCCAACTTTTTTGTTTTTGGGCCGATTTCGATGAAACTCGGTTTTTGGAACTATTTTGACAAGAAAATAACAACGCAATTTAAAAAAAACTAAAAATCCAAGATGGCGGCCAACTTTTTTGTTTTTGGGCCGATTTTGATGAAACTCTGTTTTTGGTACGATTTTGACAAGAAAATAACAACGCAATGTTGAAAACTTACAAAATTCAAGATGATGGCCAACTTTTTTGTTCTTGGGCCGATTTCAAAAACAAATTAGCAGCCATTTTGATCTTTTTTTATTTTTCCATCAGTTTACATCGAGTTGTTTTTTCTTGTCAAAATAGTACCAAAAACCGAGTTTCATCGAAATCGGCCCAAAAAACAAAAAAGTTGGCCGCCGCCTAAGATTTTTAGTATTTTAAAAAATTGCGTTGTAATTATTTTGTCAAAATATTACCAAAAACCGAGTTTCATCGAAATCGGCCCAAAAACAAAAAAGTTGGCTGCCATCTTGGATTTTTATTTTTTTCAATATTGTGTTATTATTTTCTTGTCAAATTAGTCCTAAAACCGAGTTTCATTAAAATCAGCCCCAATCACAAATAAAAGAGTTGGCTGCCATATTTGTTTATATTTTTAACATTTCGTTATTATTTTTTATCAAAATAGTAACAAAATCGAGTTTCATCAAAATCGGCCCACGAACAATATAGTTGGCCGCCATCTTGGTTTCTTTTTATATTTTTAACATTGTGTCGTCGTAAATCTCATGCACCCATTTTATTAACTTCACAAGTAAAGAAATTGGTGCAAGAATTTTAGACCTTATTGACATATTTACCAAAATAACAGTTTTTAATGAAACAGCAAAGTAAATGAACAAGTATAATTATGGGAAAAAGCAACCGAATTTCAAAGGTCAATAAAGTCGAAAATCGTTTGCATCTTTTCTTGACTACAGATCACTAGACAATGTTTTCCTACTTTTACTTGTTTTTCCAACAGTCATTTGTTTTTCCGAAGTTCACGCACATTGTATTTTTATAAAAAAAATGGAATAAACTTTAAAGTTGCGTAATTATTTACACTTGAACTTAAATTGAATTGAATAAACTAGATTTTGAATTGGTTGAATTACCATTTTTAAAAAATAAAAACAAAAAAGCAATTTAATAAAAACGTGATAAATAAATTGTTCCAAATTTTTTTTAAATAAAAAATTATTTTCTGTTTTTTAGTTAACGAGCTAAATTAAAAATATACCACCGCCTATCAGAGTACTCGTCAAGACCATTCAAACGAGTCCAAACTCGATGGGGTTGAAAGGTTTTATTACAAAGTTCCTGTGGCCTTCTTCCGGCTTCCTTCATCAGACTCTTGGATACTATTACCCAACAGAGCACTCGTCAAGACGATTCAAACGAGCCCAAACTCGATGGGATTGCATGATTTCAATATTGAGTTCCTATGGCATGGCCTCCAGACTTCATCATTGTTGTGATACTGGTTAGTTACAATGTTTAATCTAAATTCTATGATTCTATGTCATCGTAGACAGCTGTTCATACCTGTACTTTGTTTACTTGGTTAAAGCGCATTCGCTCAGATAGTGTCGCCCTTTTATCGCACCGCCTTTGCACGTGCCGCTTTATGTCAAAGGATGCCGCCGCATAAACAAAGGATACCGCGTGCGGCGTACACCCGCAAGTCAATTTAGATTTTGGCAGTTTACATCGAAGCACCGCCGTAGTGAAAGCTTGTGATTGTTTACTCTGCTACGTATACTGAAAATATTTTTTCATCCTTGGAAGGACAGTTAAGTGCCTCAAGATGAAACTTTAAGTGAACCAACAAAAAAATACGGGTGTTTTGTAAAACATGTAAACAACTTATAATCAATGTCCATCGGCATTGCGTTGAAATCAGTATGTCTGCACCTATCACAGATACTTCAAAAATAGTGGGGATACCAAGAACTAGTGTCGGAATAATATTAAAAATAAGCCCATTAACATCAAAAAACGTAAAAAACGGAAGAATCCCACTATCGAAAACGGACGACTTTGAATGTGATGTAGTACGTCCGAACAGTATACAGATTTTATGCTAATAAAAACTTCCGACACTAGACACGTTTCTGGAAAATTTACAAGCTAATAATACGGACTTTCCGTATAAACGTACGACTCTGCGAAATGTCAATACATTTCTTAAACTTGGATTTAAGTATAAAAGCTAAAGCTATTGCGTGAATCATCGCTATTTTTTACCGTTACCAAAAACTTACCGGTACGGTATTCCTGTCTCTGAGGGCCTAGTACGAGTTTTGTTTCTCACCTCACTTTGCGAATAGTATCGAGTGAAAGAGAGGAAATCATGCGAGTGAGTGAACGAGTGAAAGAGAGGAAACGATAGTTAACTATTCGCAAAGTGAAGTGAGAGCAAAAAACCAACTCGTACTAGGCCCTCTGAACACAAGTGCTTGCGGGTGTACCGACACTATCTAAACGAATGGACTTTACCAAAATTTTCACTAGTAAATACTGATTTTACCTGCTCAATTCTTGTTTAATTCCTTTTACAACACGTTATCAGCACGAAAAGGAAAATGAGTGAGTCCAGTGGTATCAGTGGGATTAAATTTCTAACAAACCGAGATGGATACGATATATGGAAGTTTAAAATAAAAGCACTGTTAACCCATGAGAATCTGTGGGAATCCATTGCTGGCTATGCTCCCGAGGATAAAACCTTACAGCTCGTGAAGGATAGAAATGATCAAAAGGCCCTATCCAAAATTTCTCTTACGTTAGATGGCTCGGCTATTACTCATGTTAGGTCAGCTAAAACGGCAAAAGAGGCATGGGATGCACTTGCAAATGCATACGAAGATAAGGGGATGGGCCGTAGATTGTCCTTAGAACGCAGGTTATACAGGTATGCATTGAATGACTTTTTAAACATTGAGTCATATATTAATGCTATTATGTGTACTGTACAAGATTTAGCAGATATCGGTAAAGTTATAGATGATGAGTCTGTTGCTGCTATTTTATTAGGAGGTCTGTCAGTTAAATATGAACCTCTTATAATGGCACTTGAGAACTCCAATGTAAAGGTAACAAGTGACTTAGTCAAAAGTAAACTACTGAACGAAATGGCAAAAGACGTTCCTCAGAATGACGTTTTAGCATTAAGTTCAAGAACTTCATATAATAAGAAGACCAAGAAGCCTATAGTTTGTTATAAATGTCATGAGCCAGGGCATAAGAGTCCTCAATGTCCACTTAAAAAGGGCAAGAAGAAAGCCAATGTTGGTTCTTTGGAAGAAAAAGGTTCCCTTTGTGCTCAGGAAGATTCAACTTTACTTACTGCGCTTGTGGCTGAAAATAAAGAAAATAAGTGTGATCGATGGTACATTGACTCTGGCGCAACAAGTCACATGAGTCCTTGTTTGGAATTTTTTGAAAACTATAAGCCTTTCATCCAAGATGCCGGTTCTGTCACTATTGCGAATGGAGACAAATTGCCAGCTGTAGGAACAGGTTATATTTCTATTATAGGGATTCCAAATATTAGTAAAATTAAGGACGTTGTTTTTGTTCCAGATTTACATTGTAATTTAATTTCTGTTAAGAAAGCTGTTGATTAAGGCTTCACAGTTATTTTTAATAAACGTGGATGTAATTTTTATAATAGTATTGATGTAACTTATACTGGTAATTCTATGTTGCAGGGTTCCTATAATGGTGGTTTATATAGTTTGGATTTAAATCTAAATAAATCACAAAAATTTACAGCATTAGATGTAGTTGACAATGTGGAACGTAAAGTACACTTTGGGTTGACAGAATTTCAACTTTGGCATAGACGTCTAGGTCATCTTTGTCGTATCGGAATGGACAAACTTAAAAAGGGACAAGCAAACGGTATGACTTATGCTGATGTAGATAAGGATCCTTGCATAGCATGTATAGAAGGTAAGCAAGCCAGAAAACCCTTTGTAAAGATTAAATATAAACGGGCAAATTCTGCTCTAGACTTGATCCACGCAGACGTTTGTGGACCGTTTTCCACAAATTCTTCTAAGGGTAATAGTTACTTTATAATATTTATTGACGATTTCACACGTATGATGTTTGTTTACTGTTTTTCCTTGAAGTCCGATGTTTTTGAAATATTTAAAAACTTTCATAATTTTGTTGAACGACAACTTAATACAAAAATGAAATGTTTACGAACAGATAATGGGACTGAGTTCGTTAACAAACAAATGTCCAATTATCTTAACAGTTTCGGTATTAAACACGAGACAACAGTTCCTTATAGTCCGCAACAAAACGGTGTTAGCGAGCGAAGTATAAGGTGCATTGTTGAAAAAGCTCGTGCTATGTTATCTCAAAGCAACCTCTCTAAAGCGTTTTGGCAGGATGCTGTAGAAACTGCGGTATACCTTAAAAATAGGTCACCGCACCGTGCTTTAGGTTGCGAGACTCCATACCAAAAATGGTTCAATGAGAAACCTAACATTTCTTTTTTAAAAGTGTTCGGATGTAGAGCGCTTGTGCATACTCCCACATGTCAGCGATCTAAGTTAGATATGAAAGCTGCAGAGTATATTTTTGTTGGGTATTCTGATAATCCAAGAAGTTATTTCTTCAGACATGCGCAATGCCCGAGAAAATTAATAAAGGAAAGGGACGCTGTATTTTTTGAAAATACATTTATCAACCTTAAGTCTGTTGACACGCAGCGTGTAATCGCCTTGTCCGAATCCTTAATCTCCGAAAGTTGTTCTTCACCTTCAAATAATATTAATAATATTTTGATGCAGTCATCTTCTGGTGCCGAAGTAATTGAAGGCAGTGAAGTTCTTTTACCAGAAGACAGTGATGACCACAGTCAGGAAATTGTTATTCCCTCGACTTCCCGTGATCGCAGTCAGGAAGATGTTATTTCCTCGACTGAACCACTTATCGGTACTAACGAAAATATTGTTTCCTCAAGAGAAAAGTCTAATCGTTTTCCGAAACGGGATCGAAAACCTCCTGATTTCTTTTCGTATAATATATTGGAATCTAATTTTTTAGATCAAGAGCCAAAATGTTACACGGATGCTTTGAATAGTGAGGACAAAAGTAATTGGATCTTGGCTATGCAAGATGAATATAACGCGTTGATAAAGAAAGGAACGTGGATATTAGTCGATAAACCAAAGAATAAAACTTGTATTCGGTGTAAATGGGTGTACAAGCTTAAAAGAGATGCCGTGGGAAATATTGTAAAATATAAGGCCCGGTTAGTTGCTAAAGGCTTTACGCAGGTGTATGGTGTAGATTATTTTGAAACCTATTCACCAGTAGTGCGTAACTCTTCTTTACGAACGCTTTTAGCATTCGCTGTCCAAGAGGGCTATACAATTCGCCATTTGGACGTAGATACCGCCTTTCTCAATGGAGACTTAGATGAAGAAGTCTACATGTTAGAGCCAGAAGGATTTATTGATAAATCAATGCGTGACAAAGTTTGTCTATTAAAACGTTCTCTTTATGGCCTGAAACAAGCCCCGAGGTCTTGGAACATTAAACTGAAGCAAACTTTATCAGCTATTGGTTTTATACAAACTCCTTCGGAGTCGTGCATTTTTCGAAAAAGAATAAATGACAATGAAACTCTTTTAATTGCGGTGTATGTTGATGACATTGTCTGTCTGTTCAAAGACGTTGTCAGTTTTGACAATCTCAAAAAAGACATTCAAAAATATTTTTCGATAAAGGATCTAGGAGCAATTGAATTTTGCTTAGGGATGAATGTAAAGTGTGAAAATGATTCCTTAAAAATATATCAGAAGACTTATATCGAGAAGATATCAAAACGTTTTAATATGAGTGATGCTAAAAGTGCCTCAGTGCCGCTCAGTAAGAGATTAGAAAAATCTAAGGATGAATTCCTGTATGATTGTCCTTACCAAGAGTTAATAGGTTGTCTTATGTTTCTTGCTGTAACCACCAGGCCGGATATTGCCTTTGCGGTGAGTTACTTAAGTCAGTTCAATACTAAATTCGACCAAAGTCATTGGAAAAGTGCTAAACAATGCTTAAAGTATTTAATGGCAACTAAAGACTTAGGTATCACTTACAGAAGGAAAACTGATAGAATACTTCGAGGTTACTCTGATGCCGACTGGGCAAACTGTACTGAAGATAGAAGATCTTACACGGGTTACTACTTTAGTATTGCGGGAGGCCCTGTTACGTGGGAGGCACGTAAACAACCTACCGTGGCTCTTTCGTCAGCTGAAGCTGAATATATGGCTCTTGCCAGTGCTGTCAAGGAAGCTTGTTTCCTCAGACGCCTATATTTTGAACTTTCAGGTGAGCTTCCAAAAGTTGTTTTATATTCTGACAGTCAAAGTGCACTTGCGTTAGCATCCAATCCCGTCCACCATAATAGGACAAAACACATAGATGTCAAGTTTCATTTTATTCGTCAAAAGGTCAATGATAAAATTGTTGAATTACATTATTTACCAACTGACAAATTGCCATCAGATATATTGACCAAACCCTTAGGCCGAATCAAGCATAAGTACTGCTTAGATAGCATGGGTGTTACATAACCACCTGCCAACATTGTTGTTGTTTCTGCTGTTTAAGAGTTTTAGTTATAATAGATTATTTAGTTTTATGTATAAGCTTTTTGCCTAGCTATATCGATAATTTACTGTTGTGAATTTAGATTAAGGGGGTGTGTTGTGATACTGGTTAGTTACAATGTTTAATCTAAATTCTATGATTCTATGTCATCGTAGACAGCTGTTCATACCTGTACTTTGTTTACTTGGTTACCAAAATTTTCACTAGTAAATACTGATTTTACCTGCTCAATTCTTGTTTAATTCCTTTTACAACAATCATCCAACCCTGAACCTCGTCTCCCGTCAGAGTACTTGTCAGCCCAAACACGATGGGGTTGTATAGTTTCATTCATCATAGAGTTCCTTTGGCGTTCTTCCGGCTCCATCATCAGATCAGCTCAATGACATTGTAATATTGCATTTCCTTCCATTTCTGACCTGTGTTCAAAGTTTCAAGTCTCTAGCTCATCGGGAATTCAGTATAAAATCGTTTGCAAAATTTGTACTCAAACAAACAAAAGAGCAAGCAACCTAATAAAAACGCGGTAAAAAGTGTTAATTATAAATAAAGAACTACCTAGGTATTTAAGTTTATATTAAACAATTTAAAGTATTATGTATGTCTCCGGCCAACCATACGGTTTGGTCACCCTAATGAAGAAAAGGACACATACATCTACTTGGCCTCTCTGTCGGCTCGTTTTGGGGCGAAGCGCTCATTCCGGTTTATAGTACTATTTCCATGTTTACAATATACGATTTTTCGGACCCGTACACGATCGATGTATACGATCGCGCATTTTATTTAGTCTGTGATTTATGAGGCAGTGTTTTTTGGTCTTAAATTGTAAAGAATACTATCTAGAAATAAAATAAACTCCCTTATCTGCCAAAAGCCTCCTGGAGGCTTGTCATTCACAATTTAAGTGAGGTCAAGTCGAAAAATTCACTCCTCGTACTTTATCTTTAAATTGTCATTTAATTATCAAATATAGGTTATTTTTATGTATAAACAATTTTTTTGGTTATTTAATCACTATTTCAACGGTATATCATTTATAATATGGTCTTTTTACATATTTTTAAGTATTTAATTTTTTTTTGAGGGGGGGCTGCTCTAATTATGCAAATAGCAACTAATTCGCAAATCCTTGACAGACGACGCCATTTTGAAAAAGTGACGTTTGACAGAAGAGTGGTTAGGTGGTTAGATTCAAAAAAGTTATCAGATTTGACAGAAACCCTTTGAAACTGACAGCTTCATTAAAGTTAAGGAGACCTTACCTCAAGATTTGAACTAAGAAGCCTTTGAGTTAATTACTTTTTGAGATGTACCTACGAGATAATCTACGTAACTACCTACATACCTACGTAAGATTCGGATTCACAAGACTCTTAAATTACTATTTTGTTAGTAAACTCATTTTCTTTATTAGTTTACACTATGTGAATAAGGTTATGAAAAAAAAATAAAGCAATATAAAAACAGATGTCACCTTACCGCATTTTGATGCAACCAGACACCGTATTTTGGACAAATATTTTGAAATTTTCGACATGGTTTGATTCTAAAGTGTTTGTCCGTAAACATTTCAGAAGTGTATTTTAATTCTTAGATAATAATATTTACTTGAGAAATACTTGCGGTTAAATGGATTTTAAGAAGCTCCTAATTTAGGAGAGGTTAAACAGCTTTTGTAATTTAATTTAGTGAAACCTTCTTTTTACTAATCTTTTACTGAAATAACTGTGTCGATGTTTCAAAAATGATTTCTTTTTTTTTTATTTAGTCGTGCCGAATTTATTTTATTACTACGATATCAACCTTAGCCAAAGGTATATTTTGTTTATTAACATCATCACGGATAATATCATCTCTGTATTTGATAATCACGACATGGCTGCGTCATCATCGCTTGCTCTTCCATCACGCGTCATTACGTGGTACTCATAGCGTCATTCTATCTAGGTATCTGTGTCATAGCTTATAGTATTCTTCGTGATATCCGGTATACAACGTGTTAATGAATGAAACCAAAATGGGAAACCGTTTCTTCGAACTATCAAAACAACTTTTACTATGGGTCCAACTCTGAAACAAACAAAAAAAAACAGCTGTTTCATTCATATGTTTTGATATTTTCGTTACTAATTTTTGTATGAACCAGCTGTTTTTTTTTACAAACGGTTTTCCCATTTTGGGTCCATTCATTAACACCCTGTATAAGAGATAACAGACGAGCTCAGCTTGTGTCAGACAGTGGTTGCTGACACCCAGCTAACCTAAAAAAAATGAATAAAAAAGCATGTGCTTGCGACCACGACGACGGTCAAGGTGTCTCTGAGAAACTGTCGCTCTTCTGCAAACCTCCTAAGGGGTCGCCATTAATCATGTGAGACTCAAAAGGGGGAGGGGGTCAGAAATATTACGAAATATGACAAGGGGGAGGGGGTGTAGTGAGATATCACGTATATTAAAAAGTTGCTTAAAAAACATCACGTGATTAATGGACGACCTTAAGTTCCCTAAAATTGAAATAAAACAATTTTTAACAGATACTAGCGCGGTTTTATTGAAAGCACTTCCCTAAAATTGTTAGCAATGTTTTTTTTTTTGCTTTCTCAATTATTAATAATCATATGTACAGCGAGAACAATAGAGTTTCTCTCTTCAGAGAATCTCGTTCTTTTTACGGCGAAGCCAAAACGGAGGGTATATGATTTTGACCTGTATGTATGTTTGTAAATTCATCTGTTCCCTCATAACTTCAAAACTACTAGTTATAATTTGACAAATGAGCGTCTTAATAGTCCAATGAACATAGGCTATATGACGTCACACTAAATTGAATGTGGCGCCCTCTAGAGGAGTTAAAGACATGACCTAAATTTTTTTTTGCATACACGTTGTCAGGGGTACAAGAGTGTCGTGCGTGTCTAGGACAAAGTGGCATGCGACTACGGTTATCCTTTTTATTGAATTTTGGATTCGAATATTTTCTTGTTTCTTACTTTTTAGAGCACGATTTTTTATTAATAATAATCGACATAATAGATCACGACAGAGTCACCGTTGTTTATTTTTACATCCGCTTAACTAATAGGTACCTAAAATCATTATTTATAGCAATAGAAAATATCCACTACGAATTAATAAGCTCCAAATGAGTTCAATCAAAGAGCTTTAAAACCAGTTGGTTTACGTTAAACAGCCAAAGCTTACCTTAAGATGAATTGGACGTAACGCAAACGTTTCACAAAATGACTCAGTGATGATCTACATATGAATGTCCTATTTTAGTCTCTCGATAAAGTGTTAGTCAGATGATTAATTAAATTCTTAGAAATCATCACGTTTTATGGTTTTAGAATTGTCAGAAGCGTTTATAAGTAAACTTTTGAGTTCTTTGTGTTTCCTTAATGATAAAAACATGGCTACTACTTAGTAATAAAAATTGCTCAGATATTAGTAATGTCTTAAGTATTATCAAAATGGAATGAAAAAACCATTTTTCAGTTCTTGTATGAAATCAAAAAACTATCAAATGCGAGCTCTCTTGCATAAATTTAAAATGTTTGTATTGGAAAATCTTAGTACCCATTTACGATGGTAGATGGTGCTGTACAAACTCCACAAGTTCGATGAAACTTATCCAGTACCTACCTTAGCACGAACAGCTATTGAGAAAAAAAAAACGCGCGAAAAAAGTACTCGATAGCGGATAGAGTAATTCTCTATGGATAATCTCACCTCACTTTTCGACGGTAGATGGCGCCGTACAAATTTCCCATAAAAAATTATTCTAACGAATATTTTTACGCTCTTTATATTTTTCGATAGCTGTTCATGCTACGGGTACATATCTTGTTAAAATGGCCCTTATAGTATGTGCAATTATTATTATTCATACCATAGAATCCCTAATATTCTTAATACAGAAATTGGAAGGCTTAACAGTGATTGACTAATGTATAAATGTTATTGCAATTCGTAATTCTGTGAGAAGAGAATGATTCATCTGAAATCGGGGTCAATCTTGTTATTGTGTAGAACTTATTGAAGATTTTCGAATAAGGGAATATATTTATAATCGTCCGTGAAATAGAAATAATTGTTTAATTGAATCATTAATTAAATAAGAACTTGAGATGTCGATTAACAAAATGCCCAGTTTAGTCAAAATAACACAAGTTTTTAAAATGCGTGAAAAATGGGAGAAAAATAATATTATAATATAATATTTATTTTATTTTAAATCATTAAATCTCATGCGGGTACATGTAGCCGGACAGCAATAAAATTCTATCGTGTCTTATTTTCCTGCACACGTGACGGGTTAATTTTTTTTTTATAATAAAAGTACAAAAATCCTGGCATTTTTAGAAACAGTTTTATAATTTTTCATACTTTTTACAAGACTCAGTTCATTCACTTTTAAAGTTAGACCTAGTGTAATAATAACCTTAGTGAAGTGTTATTTAAATTTTATTACAACACAGCCACCCAAAGTTTGAACAAGACACCAATGTGGGTTCAACAGTGGGCGAAATTATGATGTACTATCTACAATTTTTAAATCTTAATTTTGAACTTTATTACAAACGAAAATAGGTCGTATTACCTTTATTACAACTAGTCAAAATAAGGGTGATCGACAAGATTTGACCACATTACCTCATAAGGCCGTCCGTCGACCGTCGCTAAGTCGTAAATTCCAATTTTTATTTTTTTACACCCACCTATTTCGTCATTTGAATGTTTCTGGAGTTGCGTGTGGGACGACGATGTAAAGAAAAAAAAACCGGCCAAGTGCGTGTCGGGCCACGCGCCATAGGGTTCCGTAGTTACCTTATACCATATCATATTTAATACCACCTATCATTTTTCGTCTGCAAAAATAACTTTGTTTTTCAGTGTTGGTATGAATGACAAAGTTATATTTGCGGTTTTGGAAAATGTGCTATATCTCAAAAACTAATTACTATATCGCGTTCAAACCAATTTTGAATGAAAGTGTTTATTAAGATCTACAGCATATATTTTTTTTAGATTTTTCACTCTCTTATTTCAAAAGTTAAAGGGGGGGGGGGACACACATTTTACCACTTTGACGGTGAATATCTTTCAAACGGTTGACTTTGAGAAAAAGTTGTCTTAGAAACCTCAATGTCAATTTTTAAGACCTATCTATAGATACCCAACACGTGTTGGTTTGAAGAAAAAAATTTTTTTCAGTTTCAGTTCCATGTATGGGGGCCCCCCCTTAATCTTTTATTTTTCTTATTTTTGTATTAAATTCGTTAAGCGGTTAACAGAATACATCTACCTACCAAGTTTCAACTGTGTAGTCTTAATACTTTCGGAATAAAGTGGCTGTGACATACGGACAGACAGACAGACAGACAGACATGACGAATCTATAAGGGTTCCGTTTTTTGCCATTTAGGCTACGGAACCCTAAAAATGATAAGCTACTTTACATTTTGATACTTTTCTGATAATACATATTAAGTTACTAATCGATTCTTATTTCATAGACTTATTTAAGGTGATTCCCTGACCGAAAGTGGTGCACTCAGAGGTTTTTATTTAGTAATTGGTTAATAGAAAAGGATTTAAATAAAACTTCTCGTGGAATTTTAAGAGCCCATAGTCTAGTATTTTAGAAGGTATCACTACATTCCCTCGCTGTTATTCATAAAACTAGATAGCAAAAAAACCGGCCACTATTAGCAGTTTTGCTATTTACTTCTACGACTACGAGGGAATGTAATGATACCGTCTAAAATACTAGACTATGGGCCCTAAAAATTCCTCGAGAAGTTTTATAAATTTGTGTATTATAATTACAATATTAAATAAAATGCACCGCGGCGCCACTTTCGGTCTGAAAAGCACCCACAAGGCTCTTACCTATCGCATTTTATACTCTATTAAATTAAAAAAGAACTTTTAAATAAAATAGATAACCATGTTTAATTAAAGGTATAGAGAATAGAGATAGATTGGACCTTTAACACAAACACAGGCTACTAAAAAATCCCAAAATTCCACGGGTAAAAGAATTCTAAACGATACTGAAAACGCTAATGATTGTTATTTATTATCATCAAATTCTTGGCGTGAGTAAGACAGGTCACAAGTTACGACACGGCCTGCGCATGAGTCAGACTCAATAACATCCTTTGTTATAGTGAAACGGTTTAACTTAATCCTGAGTAAGCTTAGGTTGCATAACATTGGTATGTGGGTGCCAACTGCGGTTTGCTGGCAAGAGCAAAGAAATAGGTATTGAACTAAAAAATGTTTGAAGAAACTATTTGGTTAATATGTAATGTGGCAAATTGATTGGCCTTTTCTGTTCGTCGGCTAAAAGTGGTAAACTTTTCAAGGAAAAGAGACTTGTATTTTAGTATTTAAAATTTAACAGGAGTCATATTCGAAATCAGAAGTAAAGAAAGAATGTTAAACTTTATAATGATAGAGGAGATGCCACATTTACGAAAGTCGTCTAATTACGATTCCGGCTGGACAAGAGAGTGCTCCACCGACAACCGGTATCATTGTCTTCAGCATGATCTTCTGAACAAGAATACAGCGGTTGTCGCATTATAAAGTGGTGGAGGGGGGAGGGGGGGGAGGGAAAAGATGCGGAAGTCGAGTATCGGAAATTGGTTAATTTTCTCAACAACCACTTGTCCGATTTAAACAAATAAGGTGTTTTAGGGTAGGTAATATAAAATATGTTGTCAAGGATATTACTAATATCCTTGACAACATATTTTATTTAGCAATGGTTTTTGTAAATACTATAGTTTATTAAATAATTAGAAAAAAGTCGAATTTCAAACAAAATCATTTTTGGTTTTGTAGATTTGAAGCAGTAAATTAAAATAAAGTACAGAAGTACATATAGTATAAAGTACTACGTAAAATTGCCACAGTCATTAGCTTGCTGTTAGTTTTTTAGTTTTGAAATTTGGCTGGAAGACAGCAAAATTATCATCGATATAGTGCGGGAGGTCACTGTCCGAATAATATGGAAACCGCTTTAACGAAAGTCGTCTAATGACGATTCCCGTCGAACCAGAGAGTTCTCTACCGACAACTGGTATCATTGTCTTCAGCATGATCTCTTGAACAAGAATATAGCGGTTGTCGCATTATAAAGTGGTTGAGGGGGGAGGGAGGGGAGGGAAAAGATACGGAAATCGGGTATCAGGGTTTGGATAATTTTTCAGTAACCGCTTGTCCGATTAAAACAAATAAGGTGTCATATGGTAGATAATACCCGTAACAACAAATTTTATTTAACAATGGTTTTTGTAAATACTAAAGTTTATTACAAAAATTGAAAAAAGATGAATTTCAAACAAAGGCTTTTTTAGTTTTGCAGAATTGAAGCAGTAAATTGAAAGAAAGTACTATGAAATTAAAACTATGAGGATTTGCCCCAGAAAAAAAATATTTGTACATAGCACAGTTGTTTCACTATATGGAGTAATAAACTTGTTAAACATTTTTATCTAGTAACTATGCTTAAAAAATTTTTTGGGTCACGTGGCGAAATGTTTTCTACCATTTTTTTCGAAAATCCTCTACAGAATTAAAACTATAAAGATTATCCTCGGAAAAAAAATACTGGTGAATAGCTCAGTTATTCCACTATATATAAAATTATTAACATGATAAACATTTTTGTCTAGTAACTATGTTAAAAAAATGTTTATTTGTTCACGAGGTAAAATTTTTTCTACCATTTGTTCGAAAATCCTCTACAGAATTAAAACTATGACGATTTGCCCCAGAAAAAAAAATAATTGTGAATAGCCCAGTTATTTCACTATATAGAATAATAAACTTGTCAAATATTTTTGTCTAGTAACTGTGTTAAAAAATATTTTGTGTCGTGCAAACTCATTTAAACATAACTTTGCAGGTCCACCGTGTTATGTGACACAAAACAATTTTTAACACAGTTACTAGACCAAAATGTTTGATAAGTTTATTAATCTATATAGTGGGATAGTTGATCTATTTACTATATTTTTTTCTGGAGAAAATCCTCATAGTTTTAATTCTGTAGAAGATTTTTGGAAAATTTCGCTGCGTGACAGAAATATTTTTTTTAACATAATTTCTGGACAAAAATGTTTGCTAAGTTTATTTTTCTGTATAGTGCAATAACTAAGCTATTCACCAGCATTTTTTTCTGAGGCAAATCATCATAGATTTAATTTTGTAGAGGATTTTCGAAAAAAAAAATTGTAAAGAAAATTTCGCCACGCACCACAAAACATTTTGTAACACAGTTATTAGACAAAAATGTTTTACAAATTTATTAATCTATATAGAAAAATAACTGTACTATTCACTATTATTTTTTTATGGGGCAAATTTTGATAGTCTTAATTCTGTAGAGGATTTTCGAAAAAAAAGAGATAAAGAAAATTCGCCACGCAATAAAAACATTTTTTTTAACATAATTACCAGACAAAGATGTTTGATAAGTTTATCATTCTTTATAATAGAATAACTGGGCTATTTACCGTTATTTTTTTTCTGAGGCAAATCTTCATACTTTTAATTCTGTAGAGGATTTAAGAAAAAAAAATGGAAGAAAAAATTTCGCCACGCGACACAAAAAAAATTTTTTTAGCTAGTTACTAGACAAAAATGTCTAACAAGTTTATTATTCTATATAAGGGAATGACTGGGCTATTCACCGATATTTTTTTTCTGGAGCAAATCTTCATATTTTTAATTACATAGTAGTTTATTTCAATTTACTGCTTCAATTCTACAAAACAAAAAAAAAAATTATTTGAAATTCATATTTTATCTAATTATTTCATAAACTATAGTATCTACAAAAACCATTGTTTGATAAAATCTGTTGTTAAGAATATTACCTATCATATGACAGTTTATTTGTTTAAATCGAACAAGTGGTTATTGAGAAATTAGCCAAACTCTGATAACCGAGTTTTGCACCTTTTTCCTCCCCCTCCCCCCTCCACCACTTTATAATGCGACAACCACTATATTATTGTTCAGGAGATAATGCTGAAGACAATGATACCAGTTGTCGGTAGAGCACTCGCTTGTCCGACGGGATTTCAATTTTGAAGGCCTGGCCCCTCCTCTATGACGCACCACACAATCATTATATGTAAAGAAAACTGTTTTTGGCAAAGTCAAAACCAGAAATGAAGACCAAACTTTATACAACTACATATTTATATCACAGGGTTAAAGAAATTTTTTTGGTTGGCTATATCTGACCATGTAATATGAAAAAAATGCTGCACACACAATCATTCTATGTTTTTGGCAAAGTAAAAAATCAGAAATCAAGACAAAACTTCATATACAACCATATATCACAGGGTTGACTATTCCTGTGACCATTTTATATGAAAAAAATGGAAATGGGACCCGACTGTGGGAGGAATTGAAATGAAACACAGTTTTATTTATTCTTATGTTGAAACCTTAGTTGAAACTATGTTCCTATGAATAATGGCTAAACTAGACTCGGCTATTCAAGTCACTCGACTACGAAACTCGTAGCAACGTTTTTTTCGTAGCGACTGCGAAAAGGCCAGATAACGGTAGGTACTCTACATACAATAAAATAAATTAAAAAGTAAAAGATTTTATAAGAATGATGTAAGTATCCGAATAAAACATGAAAGATGCATTCATTGATACAACAAAAAAGCTTTCATTCATTAAATAAACGAGTCTTTTTACATTCGCGATCATACAGCTTACGAAAGTCTTGAGTAACAATATACGAATTTGCTCCTTATCTGTAATTATTTAAAGTCCTTATGTTCAACATATTTTTGCAGATGTTCATAACACTTTCACATATAAAGGATTGTTTGTATGTCGATGAGTAATACTACTTTGTTCCTTGTTGATATATCTGCAGATGATGTAACTTTTATAAGGGTAATTAAATGTGCTGATTAAATTATTTAGGGCATTTAATCAACCAAATGTTTCATGCCTGCTTAAGTATGATGATTTCGCAAGGATCTTATAAGTAATCTGGAATCTAAATTCGAAATGCGAATGGGAGGACGAATGGGGTCGAATTGCGAATATGTCTAATTACAGTAAAATATTTAATTTATATTAATTGTTTAGTAAATAACTTTGTCCCCATGGACAACAAGCCACATTAATCCCAAATTTTATATAAGTAATGCATATTCTTACTTAGAGGCTCTCAAATAGGTGGATTAACAATTCGGATAATGTTTTCTAATGACAGATTTTGGCTAACTCTATCGCTACGTAAAAAAGTGATGTTTATGATGTGTAATATTATTCAGTGCGCAATATTATGTGAATTCTTATTTAAGCCGCGATTACATTATGCCAATCTAGTGTCCAACTTAGAAATTTCCACCCGTACTTGACAATAAAATATTGTATAATAAATTCAATTTTAACAGTGAATTTACACTAGTTATTTAGCTAATGTATCAATTTCATTATTGTTTATGAGTAGAGATGATAATCGAAAATAAGAATCAGTGTATAGTATTATATTATCTGTGATATTAGTGTAAATAAATTCATTTGAAATCGAACTTATTACACATTATTTTATTGTCAATTACGGGTGGCAGGCAACTGTGGCAAGCCTAAATTGGACACTATGATTGGCATATTGTAAGCGCAACTTTACTACCTACCTTGTATTTTCTTTAAAAAAAACTTGATTTTAACGATCACAGTTACTTACACAAGTAGTAGCTAACTAAACCATGTTGTCCACATTATTATTTATTCTGTGGTTCAACGAGCAAACTCCACAGAGTAAACAAACACAGGAAGGTTGCGGAATGTTGAATATTGCTATTTACATTACGGTCGGACGTCAGTTTTGTGACTTCCTTTGCCTAAAATTACTTGTAGTGTGTTTTTTTAATTTGTATTATTCTTTACAAAAATACTTTGAAACAAATTCAACTTTAAATTGGCGGAAGTAAGTACCTATAAAAATAGATTTTTATAAACCAATAACGGTAGATTAATTAAGAACTTAATTTCCTTTCTAAAATGTCCTGTCAAAATGTGATTATTGATTAAAATTAGTTCAACAATTAGTCACGCTATAAAGGGTCGAAAAATAAAATAGATTTTAAAGTAGGTTCCTACAAGAGCGGACTGTAATTAATGATTACTTTTACAATAATTAAAATAATTATTCGATTCGATTTACCGATTAGAATTAAATACTTACATCATTATTTGTGACTTTTTGACAGCGTTACAAAACTGTGACAAATTAAGGGCTTAGATTAAATAATCTAAGATTAAGGGTTAGTTGCACCAACTTATTTTAACAATAACAATACTGTTATGTATGTGATTTGTCAAAGAATTTCAACATAACTTTAAGGAACATGTAGCCGTGCGCCAAAAGTGGCCACTTTCTTTCGTTTAATTACTGTTTTAAAACTGTTGGAAATAGTGACAAGTATTAAATAGTTATTCAATAAAAATATTGACCGGTTTAAGACTAAAAAAATATATTGGTAGCGCTAGTTGACGGCTACATGCCCTTCACCACAATAATTTCGATACAACTCCCTCAACCTACTAGCGCAAAATACAAGCGACGTAAGATTCGGATACGATGCGGATGTGGATCAGATTCGTTGTCGCTTCAAATTTTGTTCGTACAAAATGTATGAAAGAGATGCACAATTACACAGAAAGGATGCAGCGCGAATCGGATTTATCGCTTTTGTATCGGCGCCGCATTATTTCTGTGTAATTTAAGGTGCATCTCTTTCATACACTTTGTACGAACGTAATTTGAAGCGACAACAAATCTGATCCGCATCCGCATCGTATCCGAATCACGTCGCTTTTGTGTATTTTGCGCCTACGATCTCTTTCATCATAAATCATTATGCCTTTGCTTATATGACAGCATTATAAAACTGAAAAAGAGATACTTAATTATAATTACACGTATTTCTTACCTTTTTTAAGTGTTTGTTGACCCACTTAGTGAATGTTTTCTTTTGTATCGCGTCACGCTCGTCTGAAACAAAAACATTTTTTGAGATTAATAAATATTCATGTGACAAAGGCGTTTGAGAAAGTGTTAAAACGGATGTCTGTCACTCATATTTTGCAATAACAAGTACTTTTTGAAGTAAATAATAGAATTTGTACACGAAGACCGTTTTGCTATGAATGCTGTCGTGCACATGCACATTATTTTAGTGCACGTAATACATACAAGAGTGTGCAAACGCACACTAAAACAATGTGCATGTGGTGCAATTTGGAAGCGCGCTGCCAACTGCAACTGCCGACAGCACGTGCAGCGGCTGCATGAAATCAGCCGCAGCTGCACCACATGAGTAAAAAAACGTAAACTGAAGCTGCACTACTGGTTTGTGTGTATTTATATGAAATGGCTTTCGAGCGCCGCACCTTTAAGGTGCCATTTCGAAGCGCGCTGCCAACTGCAACTGCCGACAGCACGTGCAGCGGCTGCATTCAAGTCGGTCGCAGCTGCACTAACTGGTTTGTATGTGACTTTCGAGCACCGCTGCAACAGTACATGCAGCCGACAGCGACTGCACGTGCTGCTGCCGTCGCTCGACACCGCCGACGGCAGACCAGTAGTGCAGCGACCGCCGAACAATACGGCGCTTCTATTAGCCAATAGAAGCGCCGTATTCTTCGGCGGTCGCCGCTGCAGCAGTCGCCGTCGGCTGCATGTGCAGCTGCAGCGGCGCTCGAAAGTCATTTCATATAAATACATACAAACCAGTAGTGCAGCTGCGGCCGACTCCATGCAGCCGCTGCACGTGCCGTCGGCAGTTGCAGTTAGCAGCTCGCATAGCAAAACGGACTTTTTGAGATATAACAACAATACGAGAGGAAAAACCCAGGAAAGAAATTCTTTAATTTCTTTGCTTTAAGATTTTAAGTAGTTTGTAAACGCTACATTATAATGACATGCGCATTAATTTCGCACTTGGCTAATTTTTACACTCAACTCTTATCATTTGTCAACAATTACCCGCCAAAATACGATAGTAGCGCGGGTGAACGAACTTGGTACTTGATCGATACCATTCAGTTTGGTCTATTAATAATCGTACTATTTTGGCGCCCAAACATAGCGGCAATTGCCAATTTATATTTATGTATCGGAAGTATGGACGGAATGCTAGACGAAATTGTTGGACTTCTTAGCATAATTGGAGTATTGAAAGTTAACAATGGGTACATTCCAACAAACTAATCGCTGAGGAATCGATCTTCACAGTATACATTTTAACCATGGAAAGTTATTAGTTTCAATGTTTAATGTTATTAATTTCCATGGTTAAAATCCACTATATGGCGATCGATGACCCAGCGATTAGTCTGCTGGAATGCACCTATAGTATACTGATCGGAGTTACTTTTTATTTCAGCGTCTCTGCTCAGAGAGTTTTTTTAAAAGATAATTTTAATTTCTAATATTATTCCCGTAACTGGCTAAGGAAGAGGTCGATGGTGGCAACGCATTGGCATATACCTACATACATTCAGTGTGCGATTTGCTAGGGTCGGTCATGGGATGGGTGACCAAAATATTACTATCTCGAGGTCCTCCGTGCTTCGGAAGGCAAGTTAAGGTCCGTTGGCCATGGTGGGTTCTTCCTTATCCATTTACAAGGAAAAGGCCTGTGCCCCACTTTGAAAAAGGCTGATGATGATGGGTTCTTTCTAATGTTTGACAATATTTAATGATGTAAACGAACATGTTATTTTCGACTCGATTTCTATGGTAAACATTAAATATTTGATCTAAACTTTTTGAAAGAGAAAGTAATTAACAATGCAAATTAATTTGTACGTTTGTCCAAGAGACAAAATGAATAGAAAATCTTCATTAAGGCTTATTCGTTTTTATTTCCTTTATTACTTATTGTTTTACGCAGTGTCTAGGTGGCAGACATGGTATTATGTATTATATTATCTGTGGTATTATCTACGTATTTTTTTATGATTTGACATCAGGCATTTTTTAATATCCCCACTGCTGGGACACAGGCCTTCCTTATGGATGGATAAGGAGGATAGGCCATAACCCACCACGCGGGCCCAATGCGGATTGGTGGGTGTTAACGACTGCAATTGCACCCGGGACGACGGCTTAACGTGCCTTCCGAAGCACGGAGGAGCTCGAGATAATAAATTTTTGGTCACCCATCCTATGACCGACCCTTGCGAAAGTTGCTTAACCTCCGCAATTTTTTATACTTCCTATTAATTCACTTTTTAAAAGTAAGTAAAGTGCTATTTTCCCCGATTCTAAAGTTCCAAACTTATACTGAAATACGCATAACGTAAAAGTTATTTAGTTTTAGTTCACAAGTTTAATGTCTGACTCGCACGATAGTCATAAGACTCATAAGTTAAAACTTGGAACTGATAAGTTCGCACACATTTGCATGGCAATAGCAAATACCTGCCAACACCGGAATAAACAATCTAGACAAATAGGCTATCCTTATCTAGTGAACTGGAATGGAGTGAGACAAACGATCGTATGTGCTACGTCTTAATTAAATCCCAGATGGATCATTAAAATAACTGGGATTCCGTTCTGTACCATAGATAGTTAGCTATCTAAGATCTTTTATTTCCCATGCCGCCGCCGTGTGTTGCATATATTAGTATGTCGTTTAGATTTAGATACTTATTTTGGTATGGTTCTAAAATAAATGGTTTCCTTTTTTCCCCAGTGCCGAACTGCGAATAGTTGAGCAGTATGAAATCCGAAATGCTCAACCAAAATGAGTAGGTAGTTTAGAATTTGAGCATTATCCCGTTTCCCTACTGCTCAACTGAAACAAATTTAAAAAGAAATATTTTCTTTTAAACGCATTAGGTATGTTTTATAACTCATATTCGATTCGATATTATTGGCGTAGCATAGCATTGCACATCAATTCTGGATTAATAACTATTCCTTTTATTACTACTGTCTATGATAACAAGGAATTTTTGATATATTGATGTGATTTAGATGGGTTTTATTCAGTGTTTCTTTCAGACAAAATTCTCCGGGGGGGGCAATAAAGAGGTTCGGGGGAGCTCATCCGTCGATCACTACACTAGTTTGCTCGTCTACCTACACACAACTCATTTTTATTTTTCTCCGGGGGGGCGGTGCCCCCCCGGAGCAGCCTTAGTGCCCGCTCCGGGGGGGCACCGCCCCCCCGGAATAGTTCCTGAAAGAAACACTGGTTTTATTTGATTTTTTGCATTTCCCGGCCCGAAGACGACAGTCGTTTCGGCGCTTTTACAGCAGCGATGGTCACGAGCTACATAGACGTAACAATATTTTATATGCATTTATTTTTTCTTTTTCATGCTCATTTCCATTGTTATAATAAGTATTACAGTGAAACAGTCTTGGTTTTAATCAAACTCACATACTGAAATAACGCATAAATAAATTGAGTTGAAGTACCAGGCTGGCATGATACAAAGGAGCTCTCAAGAGCATCTCTTGATTGAATTGATTCAGTTCTCGGCTGCATATTAGCACTTTGCAAAATGGCGGCGTGGCGAATTGAATGCAGTTCCCATGAACTTTTGGTGAATAATTTTTATGAATTAAATTAAAGATCATAAAAGATAATGTTTATGGAAAGGTTTTTATGTTTTAAGTAACTTGTAATGCATTAATTGTTGTTGCATCTTTTTTAAGATTTATTAGATCGTTCTTTATTAGTTATTGTAGTTAAATTTGGCGTTAGTATCGCAAATCTAGACTACAAAATGTTACAATTCCAATGCCAATCGATCGGATTGATTTCAGCAAGCAGTTTTAAAACATCTTGATATTTAGGTATGTCAATGCAATATCACAAAGAAGACAAGAACAAAACAATTGAAACAAACACGGCAATTGTCTAATTTAAGAGTTAACCAATTATTAGAATTGCTCTTTGTTTCTGGGAATGTCGAATCAATCTTCGAAAACTACGAAATTGAATGAAAAGGTTACCATTGCGTTTGTTATTTAAACGTATCTGAAAGCAGTGCGACCTCGAAAAGCAATGTAAATAGAAATGTTATTATTTGTTTTTCATTTCTAATTAAGTAATTGATCGAAAAGTAGTTTAGCCAGATAAAGAATAAATGAAAGGATTTTGAACAAAAAAGGGTTTCTTCCTACATCGCAAATGTCGCAATCAAAACAGTTTTCGCTTAAAAACTGAAAAGAATTATTTCCAACAATGAATGCAAATGCCAACTACGTTTTATCAAAATAAAACCAGGCCAAAAACAAATAAAAATGTTGTTTGAATTCGAGTTATAAAACTGAATCTCAGACAGCCTTTAGTCATATTAGATTTCTAAATGAGGTCTTTTTGGCACGAATTTCCGTTGACATTTCATAATAAAACTTATCTAGACCACAGAATATAATACTCGTAGGGGTTAAAGCACAGAACATAGAAGTAGTGGAGGGAAAAAATTGTTTAGTTCTGTGGGTTAAAGTATGAAATTGCTGGTTTTTTTTCACACACAGAGGTTCTCATATCTTCTATGATGTTAAAGATACTCCGGTTACTTGTTATTATTTCGAATTAAAATCATAACGGCCCACTATCAGCAAAAATTTTTTTTTCTGAACGTTAAAAAAATTGCTTAATAGTGACTCCTTTTTTGGTTAGCAGAAATGACCACTTAATTCGTTGTAACTTAGCCGATACTATTTTTTTTTTTCCTTTAATACATGTGGTATTAGTAAGCGGGAGTGTTTAAACGTTTGTGCATAAAAGTTTTGAAACAATAGCGTTCATGGTTGTTAAATAAATTAAGACAATGTAAGTATGGAAAATGCAAATTCATTGAAATTCTCCGTACAAAACGGCAATTCCATACTTAAACCTAATATAATAGTACTTCTAGACATAAAAATTTTAGTAATAATTCCCCAGACCTAAACGTTCAATGTGCAGTAAAATAATTTATTCGTCCATATTTTAATTACGCAGTGCAAGTGCAAATATCTTTGCGTTTGACCAGTTTGATCTTTCAATAAGGCACATCATATAGGGTTGTCACATATTTGACTGTTACATATAGCAAATGAATTAGTAACAAAATCAAATGCTCGAGCTCAGTCAGACCAAATAAAAAAGTAAAGACGGAGTCTTCCGACAAAGCGGTGAAGCCAGTAAAACTACGCCTTGACTGTGTACATACACAGTTTACGCACACATATGTAACGAAACTACGCCTTGGCTTTCGTTCGTCATTGGGCGAACCCTGCCGCCCGGCCCCCGCCCGCCCTCTAGTACGCAAACATGTACCATCAAAAACCGGCTTCACTTAGTTGTTCGCAACCACTGCGCAACGCTCCATCTTCCTTTGATCTGAGTGCTCGAGTAGCTCAAAAATCTGACTTCAATAAAATTCTCGAATGTTAGTGTTTTGTAATTTTTACTTTTAATAATGGTTTCCTTTTTTATCATTATTTTTTTCGTGACTAATATTTATATTTTCACAATACACAGGATTATTTGTAAAATTCCCAACAATCTCGCAGGAGTGGATTACAACATCATTTATCTATCTTTGGCACGACACGACACAAACGACGATATCCTTTTTATTGAATTTTGGACTCGAATATTTTCTAGTTTTGTACTTTTTAGACCGCAATTTTCCGTAGTTGGATTTTAGTTTTTGTACTTCTTTTTTAATTAATGAATGAATGAATGAATTTATTTGCTTTTGAATAGGGTACAATAGGATTATAAATGGTTTACAAACCTTATACTTAATAACAGTTTCACCTACTCAGCTACGGACAATAGCATGCAAATAACAATTAATATTGAAGGTAATTTAATACATTGACATAGCAGTATCATTGGAAATTCACAATTAATAAAATTAAAACATAAAAAATTAAACTCACATCATAAAATGTCAAAATAAATGTCAGAAATTAGATAGAACTAAAATTACATGTTGGTCAGAAATGTCATAAAAATAAAATGTCAATTGAGTGTAAATTCTAGTTTTTATAATTCAAGAACTCCTGGACCGAGTAGAATAACTTATCCATAAGCCATCTATGCAAAGCCGTCTTAAATCTATTAAAAGGCAATTCTTTTATTGTATCAGGAATCTTATTATATATTAAAATACCCATGTAATGGCAGTTTTTCCTGAATCGTGCGCTTTTCGGGAATATATCGATGACCAACCTATTACAGTTCCTTGTATTTCTCGGAAACACGTCCTTGGCAGTCTTAAATTTGCTTTGGTTAGATTTCACAAACTTCGCGATTTCATAGATGTAAAGACAGGGTAGTGGCAATATATTTAATAACTTATAAAATGGCTTACATGATACATCCGGTGCAAGACCACATATTGCTCTTATACTTTTTTTTTGTGCAACAAAAACCCTTTGTATATCTGTACTATTGCCCCAAATGATAAGCCCGTAGCGTAACACAGATTCCACATATGCGAAGTATGCTGTTAGGGCAGTTTTTCTTGTGGCTACTTTAGTCAATTTAAAAAAAGCAAAAACGAATCTATTTACTTTTTTGCACACCTTATCTACATGTGATTTCCAATCAATTCATTGATCGAGCTCGATGCCAAGAAATGTGGCATTTGTTACATTCTTAAGAGTTGTATATCTAGGGAATTTATGCTACCAGAGTACCAGACCATAGTCACCCATAGAACAGATTCCGGCAAACAGTACCTTGACGCTCTTTCGACGAAGTTCGCGCATGTACACTTGCGAGCGATCAACAGCGCGCGCCCCTCTCCCTACGCATACCCAAAATACGCGTTCTGCGCAATCCCCACCCGATTTCAAGATGTTTGCCGGCTACTGTACTATATTATTCAATATTCCATGCCCATAGTGTACAGAAAAATGTACACTATGACCAGACAGAACAACCCTACAGCTATCTCTATAAATATCTAGTGTTTATTAATCTAGGTCAGTTAGTCGCCTACGCCGAAACTACAGTCTTCATTTTGCAATTATCTCGTTTATTGATTCGAATTGGATAAATAAGCGACATTCAATACTGTAACGGATAGTCTTAATATGGCCAGTTGTGAAAACTAAAACGATGGCATCATACCAATTGAATACGGCAACATTTTGTTAAATTGTTACATGTTTTCTTACAATATTATTATTTTTCTATACAAAGAGACGACGGTTTAGTATTAAAATACCTACTATACTTTGAAATATACTTTGTAATTTGTAATATTTAAAATTAAGAGCTTTTTTAGAAAACTGAAAACCTATATTCTCTTGCATCCTAGTTACGATGTTTGGATGTTTATTAGTAACATCCAAACATCGTAACTAGGGGTCCCGGGTTCGATTCCCAGGGGGGTACAATTTGTACTCGGTTTGCTTGGTGGTAAGACTTATTTCAAGTCCGCCTGGCTAGCTACCACCATCTTACTCTGACACCATAACAACAATTCAACAATTGTTGTGTTCCGGCAGTTAAAGGTGAATTAGCCAGTTCCTCAGTGATGAGGATTCCGGGAGTAGTGCGCTTCAACCTTCGGCCTTATCGTCACTTAAGATCAGGTGACGTGAAGGCCAAGCATTATCCCGTTGTGCGTAAAAAAGAACGGATGTGGATAAAGAATTATGCCGATTTTACTATACAAGCGAGGCCATGATGCGCTTTGATGAAATTACCAAAATACTATAGTAATTTTATAGTGATTGCGTGGGAAGAATATCATTAAAATATAATGCGGGAAAAAAGAGAAATCTCAATCTCAAGGTGCCGTTTGGAGTTACATTTTCCTATTATATGACATTTTATTTATCTACCCCTTTTTGACATGACATGAGTCTGTCACAGATATGTATGGTTAATGCGCATCATGGCCCAGAATGCGGCATGATCCTTTGGCCCTTATAGTTAATAGCCTGGATTAAAACATTACAGGGGCTCTATTATGACCTCAGTTTTCTGACTGGCTATCAATCTATCTCTTATATTTGCTATACAGCGAAAAAGAGATGTCACTACGGCAATTTATAAACCTGGCAGGATTTAAGAGCTTGTAATACGGCCTCAGGATACTTTTCATCCCGGTTAAAGGTTCCCTTGGATGGGTGGGATTTTCTAAATGTCCACGCGGACGAAGTCGCAGGCGGAAGCTAGTTGCATATAAACTAATGTTTGATTTATATTTTTAGACCAACTGAAAGTTGCACTGATAAAGACATTGTACCTGTCCTTTCTTTCTATCTAATATAACCTTGTTATTACCTACTTATAAAAAAAATATCAACAGTCTTTTCGGCATACCTACATCAAAATGCACAGCATAATTAGGGTTGCCAACGTTTTTTGCGTCAAATATAGTATTTTCAAGATTATTACGTGTAAAAATATAGTAGATGGCGAAAAAGTCCAAAAAATATAGTAGGTTATCGTTTTGTATGGAGGATTTTAGAGAAGTTGCATTTTTCATACCAACATTTTTGTAATTTATTTAACAACCATAAACACAAGTGTTTAAACACAAGTATTCAAACACAAAAATTAATATGCAATTACTTATGTGCATAAATATAAGTATTTTTTTGCTGCTTTTGTTTAATTTTTTCACTTGATAAAATATAGTCGTTTTGCCTACTATATAATTTTTCAAAAAATATAGTAGTCGAGCCCTCAATATAGTAGGATACTATATTATATAGTAGGGTTGGCAACCCTAAGCATAATACTCGATGGCATAATAGGTACCTAAATAAATACTTTAATTAGTTAAGCATAACAATTTAAGTTTAAGTAATGTGCAATTAACTAGTTATATGTCCATCATAATAAACACCAAATTATAGTGTTTTGATGAGCATTTATCTTTTTTGTTACAACACAGCATCATTAATAGTACTCAAATAGTAGTTTATGATACAAGGTTGGTAAGGAGGTTTTTAAAACGAGTTGACGTTTTATAGCCCGAGCCGCAGGCGAGGGTTTATAATCGTCACGAGTTTTAAAAAACCTTAACAACCGTGTGCCATACTACGTTTTTCAATACATTTGCGAGAAAACATTATAGGTACTACTGAAATTGCAATCTATACATATAATAAAACTGTAAATTCTAAATATTTGTGCGCGTATTACGCAAAAACAGCTAAAAGAATTTTGATGGGCTTTTCACAGTTTAGCAAATTAAGGTCCAACTTAAAATATAAGCTATGTTTCATTAAATTCAGGCGGGTGGAATCAGGGAAACAGCTTGAACTCTCCTTAGTACTAGCTGTCATACACTAAAGAGGTCATTTTAAACTGGTCGCTATATTTTTCTACTGTCCACGCGGACGAAGTCGCGGGTGGAAGCTAGTAGAAATTAAAAACAACGTACGTAAACAAAAACGCACGGCGTGGGCGTGCGGTAAAATCAACTTACCGCACGCTGTGCTAAACCGTAAACAAAAACGCACGGCGTGCGGTAAAATCAACTTACCGCACGCTGGCCTGTCATCGTAAGCTTACATTTTCGAGCAACTGTATTGAAAATATGATTTAACTACACTTGAATTTGTATTTTCAAAGTGACTTTACATGTATTTCTTTGTAGATTAATATTTGTAAAAAAGATATGTCTTTGTTAGTAACTAGCGAAAGCCTGCGACTTCTGCCGCGTAGACCCTAGGGAGCCTTTGACCAGGATAAAAAGTATCCTATAGTTTAAACCAGGCTGTGCCTTTCATCTAAATCCGTTATTTTTTAGGGTTCCGTACCCAAAGGGTAAAAACGGGACCCTATTACTAAGCCTCCGCTGTCCGTCTGTCTGTCTGTCTATCACCAGGCTGAATGTCATGAACCGTGATAGCTAGACAGCTGAAATTTTCACAGATGATGTATTTCTGATGCCGCTATAATAATAAATACTAAAATCAGAATAAAATAAATATTTAAGGGGGGCTCCCATACAACAAACGTGATTTTTTTGCCGTTTTTTGGTACGGAAGACTTCGTGCGCGAATCCGACTCGCACTTGGCCAGTTTTTTATTTTTTATGCAAAACGGGATAGTACTTGGCCCTCGCCTCACCCGATGTTAAGTGACGTGACAGAAGGTGGAAGCGCACTACACCCGGAATCCTCATCACTGAGGAACTGGCTATCTTACCTTTAATTGCCGGAACACAACAATTTTTAAATTGTTGTTCTGGCGTCAGACTTAGGTAACATGGTGGTAGCTAGCCAGGCGGACTTGAAATAAGGCCTACCTCCAACCAACTCCAACCAAACCGAGTACAAGAACCCTCCTCCTGGGAATCGAGACCCCTGCGTCTTTCACAGGTGGACGAACCACTAGACCAAGGGTGGCAACCCGCGGCCCGCAGACCACATTTGCAGCCCGCCGTCTGTTACCTTGTGGCCCGCGGAGCCGAGCATATTTTTTTAAAGTAAAAAAATAATAATACTAAAATTACCTTTTCATACCTACTATAAAAAGCAAACAAACACTTCTTCGGCCCGGGGTAAAATTCTATTTCCGAATTTTGGCCCAAGTGTCGAAAAGGTTGGCCACCCTTGCACTAGACCACAGAGGCCGTTTAGCTGTTGAATTATAAATGGTATAAATAACCCGACTTTGTTTTGTTTGTTTATATATGTAATTAATTCTTTAAACAAACCCTAACAATTTAGTCTTATGATTATCTTTATTGGAGTTTCATATACTTTTTGGAAACTGGTTACAAGGCAAACAAGCATAGATCACAATGAAGATAATTATTGCCCACGAGTTACCTTGGTCATAAGTTATTGGCCCAGTTTAGCTATCTGCAACTGCATTGCAATGCAATTTATAACGATGGTTATCTAACTTATGCGCTTCCTTATAAGGCAAAAATAAGTATAGACTAAGTCGCATACAATCGTACTTAGATAACAACGGACTGTGAACTTGAAACTTAAGTAATCGTGGGATATAATTCATCATCATATTCATAATATCTACTAAACAACGTTTACTATGTTGATACCAACTCTGAAATCGCGAAAAGAATCTGTTGTTTCATACATTTCAAATTTTCGTTATGAGTTTTTGTATGAAACAGCTGATTTTTTTACGATTTAGGAGTGATGGCCTTTCTGTTACATGTTTTAGTATTTGTACTATTATGTATTCCGGGATATAGCCATAATAACACTACCTTTTCCCAACATTTTATCTCTGAGAAAAATTTAACGTCGGGGGTGCTGAGATTTTGCTCCATTAATGAACCAGTTTCTGCCCGCGACTTCGTCCGCGTGGACATTCGAAAATCCCTAGGAACATCCAGTGAATATAAAAAATACCTATCCTATGTTATAATCCAGGTAAAAAACTATGTGTGCCGAATTCATCTAAATCCGTTTAGCCTGTTTTGCAAGATTGAGTAATAATCATCCAAATATTCACATTTATAAATTAGAAGGATTAAAGAATACTAATGTATCTGCCATGTTACATGTATCTGCTACTTATTCTTATATGTAACACAAATACATCAATAATCTATCTTTAGATATAAAACTGATCCGTTTAGTCATGACTATTTACTAATCCGATTGTAACTTCTTATGCCAAGAACTTGAAGCCATACAAAACTTTATTAAATGGTTCCTTACTTAATTAATGGAAACGAAAGAAAAAATCTAGAACCGTACTATAAAACCTAGCCTTGCTTGTTTTAAAGTAAAAACGGGTATTAAAACTAATGCTGTAATATTCTTTCGTTAAAGATAAGAAAGAAATGGCAGTACCTAATTTAGTTTTAAATAAAGTTTAATTTTAGTCTAGGTTTCAGACAGAAAGTTTAGATATAATGAGGATTCGCACTCAATAGCTACCTCAGGCTTATGGGCAAATAGCAACGGAAGTATTCCACTTAGATAGAGAAATTTCAATATTTTCACATGTTGCTTAGTTGCTTCTAATCCAGCGGTTCCCAAATGGTGTTCCGCGGAACCCTGGGGTTCCGTAAGAGTTTCTCAAGGTTTCCGCGAAAATTCAATAGTTAAGTAAATATATTTTTGTTCTAACTAAATAAATATTTTTATCCTAACTATACTTAAAAGATGCGCACACCAAGCCAAAAAGCCTCAATATGGTGTGATTTCACGTAAAAATAAAACCGGTCAAGAGCGAGTCGGACTCGCGCACCGAGGGTTCCGTACAATCATAAATATATTTGGATATGTTACTTTAGTACAGACTTTAAAAAAGTAGGATAAACGGCAGACAGGTGGAAGGGCGAACAGGCGGACAGTTAATTTACAAATCTTAACCACAGCTGCTTATGGTGACTGAAAAACGTTTCAGCCACTTCACATTGCAAACTGTTTATATTACTAAGTAGGAACTTTTTCTTCGTTTATTCGTACGGCAAATTAATTATATTAGAACCAGCCACCAATTATTATTGTAGTATTAGGTTGCGCCATCTCTTGACCGATAGTGGAACTATTTTTTTTCTTAGGTCAGCATTCTTAATATAGCGCCATCTGTTGACTGGTAGTGAAACTAGAGAATTTTTGTTTGTTTTTGAATTTCTAAAAAAATGTGTTATATTGAGACATCGTTTTATTTTTCCTGTAATCTTTACATAAACTACTATCACATAAAATTATTTTAGATTTTTCTCTTTGCAAACTTCGGAGATAATGGGGGGAACGGTATTTTTTTTTACATTTTTTATCATAAGTCGAAAACTATGCGGCCTAAGAAAAAAGAAAAAAAATGTTTTAGAATGTGCAAACAGCGCTCTTTCATATGATACCCCACATGCCCTAGTCACCTCACTTCAAATTGTTAAGACCCCTTTTCAGTAATTTCAGTCCCTGTTGTAAAAAAATATTATTATTTTTATTTCTTTCTTATTTGCAAAATAGTTGGGCAAATGTCATCTTAAACTATTCCAAATTTCAAGTTGATACCATTAGTAGTTCTCGAGATATCCAGCTGTGACAGACAGACAGACAGACTGAGTCACACCATAAGGGTTCCTTTTTTACCATTTTGGTACGGAACCCTAAAAATAATGTTACAGTAATTAGTTTACTTTTTACTTGAGCTAGGGTTCCGCCCAAAACCGGTGAACCAAAAGGGGTTCCGTAGCCAAAAGAATTCGGGAATCGCTGCTCTAATTGAATCTAAGTGAATACTTCGTTGCGCCAAGTGTTCGTCACTTTTAAGATGAAGAAAATACTTAAGTAAGATTTTTTATTGATTTTCTTTTCATTGAATCGTCTAGCTTCATGAATATTTGTTTAGGTAACAAAATCTATTTTTTTAATAATCGTACTGAATATGTTTGTTTATAATATTTGCGGTCGGTAAAATAATTCTGAGGTGTGTGAATGGGCCGTAAAAACGAGTTAGGAAGAATACTGCAAATGAATATTTTGTAGTGGCTACTTTTATGGCATATTGAATATTAAGGTATTTGTTGAGTATGCATGCAATAATAAAAGTTAAAGCTGAGTACATATTCAAAGCAAGTTTTGACAGTTCAAATCCGAATAATATATTGGGTTGGTTGCGTTATCTTACTTTTAGGCCGGCCACACACAGACGTAATGACGTAACGGAATTCCGTACGTAATTTCGACAATGTATGAAGATTCCGTACGGAAAAATCACGCATGTGTGTGGCAGCCCATAGATTTTGTATGCAGTTGCTGCGTTCGGAATCACGTATGTACGGAATTCCGTACCGAGATTCCGTCTGTGTGTGGCCGGCCTTAGGGTCCTATGACATTTTTTTGTCGAAATTTAGATTTTGACGGATTTTAGCGATACAACCTAGAGTAATCTTTGGGTCTACTAAATACATCTATATGTGTCCGTGACAAAAAGTAATATGATGATTAACTCAAAAGTTATGGGGTTAGAAGAAATGAAAATGAAAGTTAGTGAACGATTTCTCAGAGTCAACTTTGAACATACACAGAAAGACAAACAAGTACAAACATCAACTAAAAGTATGAAATGTTATTATCTTATGAAGTAAATTATTCTGATATAAATTTTACGTAATAAGTAATACCTACTCGTCTTAATTAATGTATGTATCTAGGAGAAATTTACAGTTAATTCTGAGCGTTTTTACTTGTTTTATGGTTTTTGATTGGGATTTTTTTATATATTCCATGCTCAAAATTCCGAGGCCGCTACGAACTATTCGACTATCAGAGAAACCACTAAATATTTTTATATCTTTTGTTTAGAACAGTAGTTCAATCCAGGAGCTCAAAAAAGTGCGCTTGCGCATTTTATGAAAAGCTTTCTTTGCAATTTTGGGTTTAATTAAAAGGTTAAACAAAATAACGTTACCAACTATTCCAATTCTTTTTTTCCAATTTCTTCAATAAATCAAAATTTTAATGTATTTTTGTTTCTGAGATCAAGAACGCCAAAAATTGCCATTTTACACAAAAATTACAGTCGAAATGTAATATGGCTTTATTTTATTTTTATTTTATTGATTTTTGGGGGGTTTACAGCTCTCAATACAGCGTAATATAAAAAAATTAAAACTAAAAGCCTATTACAAACCTCCACATCTGTGACAATATTATAGCAGTATTCTTCCAAACCCGTTTTTACGACGTTTTTACGTCCCATTCCGTACCCGTAGCACGAACAGCCATCGAAAAAAATTACGCGCGTAAAACATTCCATTGAGAAATTTTGTATGAGAAATTTGTGCAGTGCCATCTACCGCTGAAAAGCGAAATTAATTTTTCCAAAGATAATTACTCTATCGAGTACTTTTATGCACGTTTTTTTTCTCGATAGATGTTTGTGCTAGGGATACAGAACTTGTGACAGGTTTCCCGCTTAAGGGCCTTACAAACTATGGCGTAGCTTATTGACATTAACATCTGTTTCAGACTTCAGTCTACTATAGTATATAGTAGGTATACCGTTTGACCATACAATCAAAAAGCCCGACCAGTTAAGAACAAGCCGTAAGACTATTGAACCAATTTGCAGCTGATTGGGCCTATTAGCCGATTGGCTATGCCTTAGGTCGGCCAGCCTTGGGGTCATTCAGCATTTGACTCGTTAGTTTCGGCTGTCACCCGACAAAACTATAATTTCTTCTGCCTCATTTCACATAAATTGCTATGTCTTCATGACTTAAGAGGCCATACTCTTAAGTCTAAACTCTTAAAGCAATATCAAAGTAATGTTGTAATTGAGACAGATATATACGTTGCATGCGCACAGCGCCATAATTATCGCTCATATTATTTTATAATGTTATGTTACACGGGGGCACATACTACCCCCGTTCACTTACTTACTTTAATTTACAGACCTAACGGCCACTCGACTTTGAGAGGCTCTCAAACATCGTCCTGAAATGTCAAAGATATGACAAAGACAGCATGATGTTTGAGAGCCCTCATGTCGGCGTTACATATTCGCCGAGCATCAGCACAATTCATCGTACGTTGCCGGTTTTGAAAGAACCTCTTTGAAGCATTTGTTACAAAACCGGCAACGTACGATGAATTGTGCCGATGCTCGACGAATATGTAATGACGGCATCAAAGTTGAGTAGCGTTTGAGTATTCGGCCGGTGCAAGCAACAAATAATGAGGAATTTTTTTTTTTTAATACGGACAGAGGGGCACTTGTAGTTTCTGTTGCCGAAACGCTTAAGAAGCCAAATGAAATTCTGACCACCATATTCATAAAAATAACTTGTTTTTTTACTCTTTTGACAAATGATAAATATAAAACATATTTTGAAGGTGCAATAGCTAAAACATAATTATTAGGTGTTTATGAATAAGGCCGTAATAATACAATATTTACCAGTATACTATGTTTACAAACACCTTGCTTAATACCTGTGTAGGTATTACAAACTTTATCTCTTATCTCATGAATGAGATAAAACAAACAGGGCTTTGAGATACTCCTTTCGTAGGTAGTAAACATAAAACTAGGCTCCCTTGATAAGGGTAAATATTTGTATGAACGTTTGAAAGAGACACCATTATGTCTAGGTATCTTACTTTTTAACTGACTTCAAAAAAAGAGGAGGTTTGATTGTATTTTTTTGAATCGTTGTTCGCGCGTATTTTGATGATTATTGTTTTGTTTGATTGAGTTTTCTTGCGAGATGGTCCCATTAATTTTTTTTCAAATCGGTTCAGTAGTTTCCAAGTAATTCCTTGGCGTTGACGACTTTGTCATTTTTATTTTTAGAGCTATTCAAGAAGCTTATACCCCCAATGGAGATAGCACACCCAGTGTCATAGTGAAGATTGAAAAAAGGTCCTTAAGTGACGTGACGGCTTATTGCTACCTCTTTCTTTATTGTTACAATACGTGTTCGTTGTTCGTCGTTCGTTCGTTCGTCAGAAACGAAAACGTATTGTAACACTAAAGAAAGAGGTAGCAATAAGCCGTCACATCACTTAAGGACCTTTTTGCAATCTTCACTATGACACTGGCCGTGCAATCTCCATTGGAGGTATATAAGCTTCTTGGAGCTATTTCATTTTGAAGATGTTTTGTTTTTAATTTAAGGTTTTTGAAGGAGGTTTTAATAAGACCGGGCGATTCCGAAACAAAACTCGCAATCTCACTTCGAAAGTCACCTCACTTCGCATGATTTTGATAGGTATTGGAAACTAAACTAGATAATGGTAGGTTACTTTATCAATTGAAAATTAAAATTAGATAACTACAGAAGCAACTTTTCAACCTTGAAATTTATTTATCTTATTTCTATGATGATGATTACTACAATGATCGATCAAACACCAAATCTGGGGCCTATTGCATAACAAATTACAAGCTAATATTATTAGTGAATTTCTATGGAAAATCGCTAATAATATAATGTAATTTGTTATGCAATAGCCCCCTGATATAAGTAGAATACTCATTGCAGATTGGATCACGAAAAAAAAGTGCGAAGTGAGGTGACTTTCGAAATGAGTTGCGAGTTTCGTTCCGGAATAGCACGGTAGGATGGCAATACGCATGGTATGGCATTAGCGACTGGCGTTATCATTTTACTATCTGTTGCCCTACCATGAGTTGATGCAAACTGTTTACGTTATAGTAAACAATCGGATATACTACTCACAGTCAAAGCGAGTGAAAGAGAAAACGATAGTTTACGGAAACATAAACAGTTTGAACTCGTGGTAGGGCCTAGGCTTTGCATATTCTTTGATACGTAAGTGTAAATTGCATGATGTGAAGTGCCTATACAGACCTATTATTACTCTTTAAAAAACAGTCAATTCAAAAGAGTTTAATTGTAAGTCAAAAATATTACCAACTTTGAAACGTGATACCGTCAAATCACGTTTTTCAATCTTTTAATAATATGATGTGACGATAATATTACTTATAGTGACACTAAACAGATGCTCAAATGATAACCAAAATGAATTTCATTATTAGATTCTCGAAACCTGCTTATGGAATTCTCTATTAATATTAATATTCTAAAATTACGTATCGTTCAAGGCTACGTTAAAGGGTTATGTCGTAAAATAATTAAAAAACATCGAGAAAAACGTTAACTTCACACAAATTCTAACACTTAAAATTTAAATGCGTATAAATTTAAATTATCAAACCACACAACAGGTTTTTTGAACTAGAATTAGTGAACTATGGACTATAAAAGTTATAGAGTTATTTAAATTCAAAACGGAAAGAAGACGGGTTTTTTAATAGTAGTGCAAACATTGGCATAACCAAAAAGTTGATCAAAAGTTTGCAGGATATTAAAAAATAGTTTCAAAAAATTTTGAAATTGGAAGCTTCAACTTTTTAATTGTTCTGCCAGCCAACATGCGCATAAACATCGTTAAAATAAAAGACAACAGCGACCCGAAGAATGTTTGTCAGTGACACCAAATCAAAACAATCGCCTGTTTAAAAAACAACTGCACGCGCATTCTCTATAACCCACCACCACGAACCTGATTGTTGTATAAAGAAATCCCAACAAGTTGTACCTTTGAATTTAGTTAAATTCTCCTCATAAACGTGATCGTGGGTCTCAGCCCCCTGATCACCACCCCTATGTCGCTTAGCTTGGTGAGGTCCTTCGTAGAATCCACCGTTGACTCCATCCTGCATCGCCTCCTTGGGATCAAATCCAAGACGCTCCTTGTAATACGCCTGCGTCGACATAATTGGTTCACACACAAACACTTTTCATAATTCGGAACACTTTCCACGGGCCAAAGGGTCGCTATCCAATGCCGTGAGTCACTAAACAGTTCCGAATCGAACTTCACACGCGAAGATTATGAAAAGATCCGCCAAAATTTTTCCACAATCCGCGCAGGGTCACTTTTAAACGATCCACCACTATTTTATTCCGATCGAATGTCATCAAGTCACTGTTAAAGGAAAGTTGCGAACCCCTTGACACACACTTATCGCTCTTGACACAATTTTTTATGGACTTAATTTATTTACGCTTACTCACTTTAATGTCTGGCGCTTTGCCGAGTTTAATAAAAAAAGCTTGTTAATGTTAATATGGCAACTTTAATGTTATACGTTAGTTTTTAAATTTGGAATGCTTGGTTACTTCTTTACTAATTTAAATTCGATTCGTTTCGTTTTGTCACTTTGTTCGTAATGGGGTTTTCACACAAAGTTTCGCTGTCATCTGTGTAAACGAAACGTTGGAAACACGACCTGCGGAGACAAAGAGAGGGTGATTTACATATTATTTACGAGGTCCGAATCACCTCGGTAAAACAATGAGTCATGTGGTTCTTTTGGAGGTAAAGTAATGACTGATTCGTCGGTCACGAGAGCAGAGCGAGGATTTCGGTAATTTGGCCGATGACCTTGCGCAGAAAAAGTTAATTCTGTTTATACCAAGAACATTACGAGTTACGACTTTTTTCCGTCTGGCAAGTTTGGACTCTGTAGCTTAGTTTTTTGCGGTCGGTCGGTAACATTGTCTACATTGACTGTATGCTCGTAGCTGGCTTCGTCCTTTATAAAATGGTTCAAACGTTGGCTTTCCATGTACTCCAAAAAGTTTAAAATATGTAGATGTATTGCAAGATTTGCAAGTAGAAAACGAAAATGTCTGAATGCATAATGTTTGCTTAATTAGCATACAGCCGCACCTAACATAACACGTGTGTTATCGGTACAATGTTTACTAATAGTACATTATGATATAAGTGCGGTACGTTGAAAATTACAGCCGAGGCGATATTGCTAGCCCGAGCCGTAGGCGAGGGCTACAAGAAAGCAGAGGCTGTAATTATCAAAGCGCACGTATGTCATACGACGTTTTATAACATATTTGCGAGGAAATAAATAAAACTCGGACTTTGCACCTTTGCTTGTTTTCCATATGATTAAATTTTGATACGCTTGTAAGTATCTTATCGGTCAAGAGGCTTAGAGTAGCCTTTTTCGCTGCCTCTGAGACTTCTGGCGGTGTTGAATTAATAAATTCATCAGTACTTGACGACATTTTCAAATAAAAACAATACAGCAAAAAAAAATTAAATTAGCAATGCGCGCGCATCAGCGTTTTTTTTAAGGCAAAGGCATAAAAACAGCCAGTATTACTAATAAAGTAAATTAATATTTTTGTGTTTTTGTTACAGATAAATGGTTGTAATTTATTGTCAACATTAATTAAATTGAATAATTAAATGTTTATTTATTACATTTTATCTCCCAAAGTCAATTTTATCCATAAAATGTTGACCTCTTTTCTGACATAAAAACTCTTTGCTAAGATTTAAAAAAGTACCGTTCGTTTTAGACGAAGTATCTTTATAAACCGTGCGGTAATGTAAAGTAAAACGCACGGCTTATCAAGGAAACCGTGCGTTTTACTTTACATTACCGCACAAGTTCGTAATGAGATACAATACGATATTGATATTGGTGTAATAAGAGACCCTTTACGAGCAAATATGTTATAAAGTATTTTACATAATAATGACGATACGATACGACTGAATTCTTTAACATTTCGAGTCCTAGTGACCTTGCTGATATACAGAGTACACAATAATTATAAATACAGGGTTATTTTTGTAAAACACCAACAACCTCGCAAGATTAGATATTAACATCATAAACAACATTTGTTCTAAGACTTTTTCGAAAACAGACAAAAAAAACACACTCTGAACAGTTGATCGAGTTTCGTATGAAAATTCGATTTATTTTTTGTCTGTTTTCTGAAAAGTTGTAGAACAATTAACATTGTTGTTGTTTATGTTTATGATGTTAGTATCAATAACAAAATCTACTCCTGAGAGGTTGTTGGTGTTTTACAAATAACCCTGTACAAACTACAAAACAAATGTTAGTGCATTTTTACCGACATCAAAAGGAGGGAGGTACTCAATGTGTTTGAAAACTGTGAAATCTGGGTAAAAGAACATAATTTTACTAGATCTTTACAGGTAGTAAAGTAATAGGATAGATCTGTTTTCCTTTGAATCAGCGATTTCAGCTAGTGTCCAGGTTTTAATCATAGGGTAAAAAAATGGTGATTCCTGTATTAAAATGCTAAGATAACAAGCGCAATTTTTGGCCTCCAAATTCCATCTTTGAATTTTCTCCATTAAAATTGTATATGTAGTATATATAGTATGACCATAAAAGACGATACGAGACGTCATGCATTACGTGCTCTTGAAAAATAACAGCCGAAGGGATCGTTCTGAAAACACAGAACAAAGAAAAAAATCCATGTTGAAAACATAAAGCTGTTTTCAACTTTTATTTTTCAACAGAACGTTCTGCCGTCATAGACTACGACTCTACATCATCGCATCGGTGTGACAAAACAGCCATAATTGGCCACGCAACGCCTCATTATCTTCGCATAAGCTTGACACGTTTTTTTTCCTACAAGCTACTACATATTTTATCGTGAGAATAGCGGCCGCCCGCGACTTCGTTTGCGTGGACAGTGAGTTTTTTATCTCTCGGGAATAGGGTTACCAAATCTAATAATGAGATTTCCTGACTTTTAAGTAAATTTCCTGACACTTTGTACACCTACATTTACATTCTTAATTTAATTAACGTTTGATAATTTTTTCTCGCCAAAATTATTAACAAATTAATTCCAAAAGCCCTGGCAACTACAGTTTTTTCCTGTTTTCTTGACAGATTCCTGACATGTCAGGAAAATACCTGTCATCTGGTAACCCTACTCGAGAACAGTATTTTTTTCTGGATAAAAGGTACTTATTCTTTTTGGTACCCTAACAACGTGTACCATACTAAAAGCGAAACAAACAAACTCAGTTTTGCTTTTTTATTTTGAAAATATTTTCAGTAAAAATAGTTGCCTGTTTTAAATTTCATGTTATTAAACTGATCAATTTACTAATTCTTTGTTACAGAATACATTTAGAAAGTATTTTTATGTGGTAGATAGGTATTATCAATATTTTCTAATATAAGCATAAGTAGGCTATAAGTATTTCCCCCAAAATTAATTTAAAACTCGATTAAAGAGAAGACTGACTTTTTCGTGAAAAATTAACTTTGGCAAAGATGATTTAAATCTATTTTTCAAAAACATCACCGTTGTTTATATTATTAAATTAAAATATTTAATGAAGATCCTTGAAAATCAATCAACATACAAATTAGCGAGATCTAATTAATTTTGTAATTTAAATTAAATAACGTAATAATTTGATAATGAGCACAAAAGTTATGTTGTAAGTACCGGTTCTTTATTAACATTCACAAAATACTGGTTTTAGTCAAATTACCACATCTGTGATCTGTTGCCCTTAGCACGTACAGATATCGATAAAATCGTTTCTTCTTTAAGGTTTTTGAAGGAGGTTTTGCTTTTTTTCATATGGATACGACTATTGATAAGAGACTAGAAGTAAGACACATAATACATAATAATACAAGTACATATTTGGGTAGGTACAAGAGAAAAAAAATATATAAAGAAGAAACCAAGATTAGTCAAAAATTTAACTGCTAGTTGGAAATTTCAACCCTTTACATTTAAAAACGATAGACAATAAAATAAAACCACCCACAAACATAATATCGAGAAAGATCCTCGTACACACATCAACTTTGTCTAGGGATACCAGGTGTTATTTTCATACAAGCGAGGTAACTCTGAAGCCTTGATTTCCTGCTAGGGATGTCCTGCGCTGTGATCTGATGATGGCTATCCAGGGAGTGAATGGAGGAGATTCAGATCGCTATAGACACCCAGCTGATCTGACCAGCGTTCTAAAATATTAAAGGACATGTTTTAAAAAAAACGCGAAAATAGCATGAAAATGTATGGAAATTCTGAAGCTGAGAACTCTGACCCATTAATCTTTTAGAATGCTGATTAGATCAGTTGGGTGTGTATAGCAATCTGAATCTACTCCATTCACTCTCTGGATGGCCATCATAAGATCCCTGGCAGAAAACCAAGGCTTCAAAGTTACCTCGTTTGTATGAAAATAACACCTGTATCCCTAGACAAAGTTGATGAGTATATAATAATTTTACTGGTCGTCCCTGCCATGTGTAGATACTAAAAATTCGCTCGAACAAACCTCTCGTAACATTTTTAGTTTCGTAAACAGGTTTCAACTTTGTCCACCTAACCAGTTCAGAGTTGTTCACAAAATCATACAAGGTCATGCGACCTTCGTAAAATGCCCGAACTGCCCGTGGGAAACGGGAGACAATGAATGAGGTGGGGTCACGTTACAAGCAGGGTCGGACAACTAGAAGGATTTTATTTTAAGAAGAAATAATACTTTCGGATTTGTTGGTGCTATCCAAATCTTATGAACTGTATTCCTAGTAAATATTCCCAACGCAAAAATGAAAACAGTCCGACATAGAATATCTCCTTCCCATTCAGTTTTCAAAAGTTCGTTATGATTGGCGAAGTTTTGGAAGAGGAAACAGTCGAGAACTGAACCTCGATATTTGAGTTTTTTACGAAGGATTTTTAGTCGGAGCAGCAGTTGTCTTTATCGCACTCCCGCGCTCCGCCTACGTCAGCGCGACGGAAATATTGGTTTAGAATTCTTAAATCTGAAAAAGGGCTCAGCTAATATTTCCTCTTAACGTAAGTACTTACAACATTTGGCGCTACATTTTGAAATTAGACAATAAGTGGCCAGATTAGGGTGAATTTCAATTGGAGAATAATATTGTAGGCAGCCCAATTTTTAGATCTCGAACCTAGCATTTCTGCCTGTTGTATAAATTGCATTGCTGTCACCAGGCTAAGCTCGAATTTAAACGTTTAATATAAAATTGTGTGATTTAGTTGTAATTATTTTCTTTTGTGTTCCTGAGCACTTTGTCCTTTGTTTGCTCACTTTATGTGTGGGTTTAAGTTACTGTACTCATGTCAAAATCGCTGTCACTGTGTCCCCACGACACGTAAGGTCGCACAATGACACATAGGTCCGATTTCACTGCATTGTTCGTTTTAACAAATCCACGAATTAAGAACATGTCATTAGAGATTGGATTTCGTAACAGCTATTTACAAAATTGCCTTTGACCAAAGTTACGGCAACGGACAATTAAAAAATGTTACAGAATTGTAAAAAAATCGAGACATATAAAGGACAAAAATAATCACTACATATTATAAAACAAAGTCCTCCACCGCGTCTGTCTGTCTGTCTTTTCGCGATAAACTCAAAAACTACTGCACGGATTTTCATGCGATTTTCACCAATAGAGTGATTCATGAGAAAGATTTAGGAATATAATTTGTCAAGGTTTTGTGTAAATTGGTAGAAGTACTTATAACGTTATTATACCTAATAAAAAGTAATTTTGGTCATGAGTCTACAATAAATAATTTGACGACCTGTGTGGTGGAGTGGTCAACATGCCGCCTACCACGCAAGAGGTCCTGGGTTCGATTCCCGGCCGGGCCGAAATTGAAATGATGAATTTTAATTTCTGTGACGGGTCAGGCCGTTGTACTAGCAAAACGTGGTTTTTAGTAGGTTTTCATTCTCTATCTCCTCTTTATTTAATGAATAATAAAACAAAGTAAATATACCATAAGAATCTTCAACATTTTGCCTATCGATTCCACGATTAACATTTGTTAAAAATATTTTACATTATGCCAAAAATATCATAAATAAAATCGACTAACACTTTTGTTTCTGTGCATCTCCTCCGTAACTACGAGTCCTATGGAAATCTCGTTACCACCAATCGATAGAGGAGAAAAAATGCTACAAATTCCACGAAAGACATTTTCGAAAAGACCATTTATGGTATTTTCGCGACAATTTTTCAAAAATTCAGATACATTTTTGATAGAGGGTGCCCTCGAGGGGAGCGGGCGGTAGGCATGTCGATTCATGAAAAAAATAATCGATTTTTGGATCGATTCGAATCGAATGCAGTAGAATCGATCTTCGATTAAATCGACCGTCGTTGAATCGATTTTCGATTAATCGATTTTTTTAATGTACCTAGTAAAGACGATAATAAGAAATAATAACAGTACTATTTCTGTGATCTGTGAACAGTACTTAGCGATCGCTTGACACTATTGGTAGGTCCAGCAAAAAAATTAAACTTAAATTGAAATATTAGTTATTACTTACAATAGGAAAGTGTTATGGCACACACACAAAGCTGCACTCACAAAACTGTGTATTTTTTCTATTTGAATTGCAACTTCAAAATAAGTTAGTTTTAAGTTCAAATCGATTGGATAAGTCTGACGTGCTGCTTGCTGTCCATTATAATATGATATATTATGCTAAAAAATATGTTTTGTGCTAAACGATAAAATAATATGCTAGACAGAAAGAAAATCTGCCTTTAGCATTATAATATGCTACCTAAATTAGCAACACTGATGTTTAATCTTTTTAATTCTCCTGGCAGGCAGACAAAATAATTCATACAGCCGATTTTTTTTAGTATTGTTGTCTTCTTCGGTTTGAAAACCGGTAAACCTCACCAATTTCTAGATCTTTAACATTAAAGATGTGGATCGGTTCGATTCCGGAGTTTCTTGGATCGATTCATTGAATCGATTCAGTGTTTCAGATCGATTTAAAAAAATCGATTTTAGGACGTTAATAAATCGATTCTTCGATTAATCGATTTAAAATCGACATGCCTAGCGGGCGGCAGACCGCCACCGGCGCTCGGACGGGGAACACGTATCGCTCATGCTCCCACTGACAGCTCCACAGTTCTCTATGTCTCGCTCGTTTGTTTTAGCCTTGCTTTAGCACTGTCAGAATGTTACAATTATGTTTTGAAAATTCATTTCGAACTGAAGGACTATTACAAAAAAGCATCGCGATAAGCGTACGATATTCGTCCAACACCGTGGCACTATTTCCTCACCAATAAGGTTCAATATCAAGTAAATTGAACGACGAATTGCGTCCGACTATCGGTTTCTTTTTTGTTTTGTAATAGGCCCTCTGATGCATTATTTTGCCATAGATATAAAAATTACGCGTAAGGACGGTTAGTATAAAATACCTACCTATTGAATACTATATGTGAGTCTTCAAATCAAACATTTGTAGGTAATAAATCACACGACTGTGAGTTAATTTATTTCACTATAACTTTTTAAATGCCTGAACTGAACAGATTTGGATGCATGCAGGTAGGGTATAGGTAAGAATATTTATACCATCCTGCCCCCCCTAGCATGACCATTGACCAGTGACCACTGAAACGCCATAATAATATACATTTATTACTTTTAAGGACAAGGGTTTTGACAGTCAAGTGTCGATAAAACGCATCACGCGATCTATGGGCTGTCCCAATACTTTGCCTCATCCAGGAATCGAACCCACCAAATATATTTTTACGATACCAATCGATAGGGTTTCTCATCAGACCCCCTAGTCAAAGTAATATTTGCAAATCGTTATCGCTTCGCTTTTGAAACTGTATGGAAATGACATAGATGACAAGCGAAGCGCTCAACGCGCGGTAATTTTTTTCAGATTCAATAATTTGGTATAATTCGATGGATTCAAATTTGGATTCGATAATATAAGCGCGCATTGACGCGCGCTGACAACAGTCGAGCGCTAGCGCAGCGTTCAACGTGCACTTTATCAAAACTCGCGTTAAGCGCTTGTCATGTGAACCTGCTCTTAAGGTTTCGTTAACAATCTAATTTTAAAATCATATGTTAATGTAAGTAAGTAATCGAATTTAAGAATCAAACGAAAAATGTAAGGATTATAGTCTTAATTCATACATTTTTCGGAGTGAAGTGATAGCGAAAATTTTAATGTGACATTTGGCTACAGGCTCTGGATTATTAGCACGTTTTTAGGGTTCCGTAGCCTAAAAGCAAAAAACGGAACCCTTATAGATTCGTCATGTCTGTCTGTCTGTCTGTCCGTTCGTATGTCACAACCATTTTATTCCAAAACTATTAGAATTACACAGTTAAAATTTGGTAGGTACATGTATTCTGTGAACCGCATTACGATGTTTACACAAAAATAAAAGATAAGGGATTTATATTTTTAAGATTATTATCTTAAATATATAAATCCCTTTATTTTATTAAGATTATTATCCCCATACATGGAACTGAAACTGAAAAAAATTTTTTCGTCTATGCGTGCGGGGTGTCTATTGTCTATAGATAGGTCTTTAAAACTCTCTCTCTCTCTCTAATTTTTATTACTATTTAGACGCAGTGAACGCACACCAACTTAAAAAAGTTAGCCAGTTTTGTTTAGTACCTACTTACGTCAAAAGCTTTTTCATATTACTGTTGTTTATCCAACTTCATAATTTATAAAAAATATTTTATATTATTGAAATCTTTTAAACGGTCGTGATTTCAGGCCTCAAACTTCGTCAATCGATAATGGTTTTAGATTCTATGATATTTTTTTCGTAGTGGTTAGATTATGAAGTACCTACTATACTTACCAGAAATATTAATCTCCTCTGGTGATAATGTTTATTATTGCGTATACCTATTTTACCAACAAATACCAATATATTACACCATCAATAAACAAAATGTAGTTGTCAACAAAATTAGTAAATGCATTTGAATTGAATTGAAAAAACACGAAAAATGTAGTAAGTAGATAGTCAAAATACTTCCTTTCCGAAAAAAACGATTTTTTAAAATTATTTGGAAAAGGAACTAACACCATCATTTCAATGATGCCATACAATAGTCTGCGCGCGACGCGATCACTATAAAAAAACCTTTGAAATAAAATCAAAAAATTCAAAATTCAAAAAATCATTTATTCAGTCTAGGCTGTTACAAGCACTTGTGAGTATCATAGAAGCTACCCCATCGGTTCGCAAACCCTAAGCGGGAGACCTTGTAACGAGAAGAACCGGCAAGAAACTCGTCAAGGGCTGCTTTTTTCTCCCTGTATATTTCATACAGTCGTCAACATTTAAAAATGACCTCCACATTTAAAGTGAGGTCATTTACACAATAATTAACAAAAGTTTACACGCAATAGGTAGGTTGAAGTTAATTACCTACTATATAATGGATAGGTAATTGTGAGAGTAAATAACTTTCAACTAGTTGGGAAATCACTTTGTCTGCTACTCCTAAGTAGGCAATATTTACCAAAAAAGACTTGATACAAGATATAAAAAATAATAATGAAAAAAACGCAATTCTTACAATTCAATATGCGTTAAGACTCAGAAGCAGACCCATTCCCACTGGCAGCATCCGTTCACGAGCATGACGCATGAACCAGCCATCGTTTCGCTCAACCATATTTGAGGGAACGTAACGACCCGCCTCACACGACACCACCGCAGAAATGTTTAAAGTGAGCATGACCATAAGACGTACCTAGTTACGAGTATAAGTACTATGCAAAATGTGAAAAAATCGGTTGGCACTCCGGGAGTGCCGGCAGGAGTGGAAACTTGAATATTAACGTTGTGCATTTTTGATATTTTGAAATTAGCGGCAAAGGATTAAAATTATTTCTTTCCTGTTACTATACAGTCACACAATTCAATCAGTTTGTAATTAGAGAAAAATTCTAAAGATTTTGCGCCAGTGGCCTTTTTAATTTCTACATGCACGCATTCTACGATTTAAACTTATAGTCACAGAGTATAAATAAGTATAGACTTTTCATCATCGAAGAGATCGCTGCTATTAGTTCCATTTTCAAAATTAGTGCGTTGCTGGTGACACAAGTGTTTACGTCTTAAAATGATGCGCCGCCATTTTCAACGCGCCCCGTAGAAAGAGATTACACTTGAAAGTAAGGGATACTTCCGCCGCCAGCTGTCTACTCTCCATCCGTCACATCCGTCTCACGCATTTTCTATCAGTCACGTGATTCTTACTGACGCGAGTTTAGCATTTTTTCCCCATTACAAAAAGCGTACAACACCGCTAAAGAAGTTTTCACTTCAAAACAGTAAAATAACTAAAACACGAAACAGACTTGACTTCATACATAATTTAATTTTAATATAAATTGCGGCTGATTGATTGAACATTGCTGATTTCTTGTTTTTTTATAAAACAATTTACCTTCAATTTACCTACATAAAATTTAAATTTAATATTTTAACAATGCCATGCTGCCGTGTCTCCAACTTTCTATGGTCCGTGAATTTTGGCCAAGCTTTGTGTAGGTTACGCATTAGTTTTCAAAAATTTTAATAGATGTCGGTAATAAATTACATCTTAGTTTTTCAAATTTTTTAATAGATGTCGCTAATAAATGACTCGCGATGTAATGTAGAGGGTGGCAGGGTGAGGGGAGTCAAATCATTAGCTGTCACTTCACCAAGAGCCGCCTTAATAAGTATACAGGGTCACTGGAAATATGACGTATTCCTGCTAAATGGTTATAGATGAGGTCAAAACAAATATTTTTTGTTAAATTACTTTTACTCAAAAAGTTCATAGTTTTTGAGTAAATTAAAATTAAGTAATTTTTTACCAAAAGTACGTTTTCAGATACAAAAATTAACATAAAAGATAACTACTCGTTCCATTCCGGTTTTTTTATTATTTTGGTATAGAAAACAGTCTAAATGTTGATAATGAATAAAAAAAGTTGCAAAAAGTACATGTGTTTATAAAAAAATCAATCCTTAAAATCATTTTTTATTTTTATTTTTTCAGATTTTTTTGAAAAGGCAGCAAATATCTTTAAAAAATTCTTAGTAACTAAGCGTGCATAATATTTTAAAAACATCATCATCTATTCAGCTTTCAGTTCAGGTATAAAACTTAATTTTAACTTAAATAAAAAATGAGAAATTAAGACTTAAGTGAATTGCAGTCCCATTTCATGTAGCAAAAATTTCCTACTTCGAGCGCTTCGGAGGTGGCCGTATTATCCTACTTATATCATAAATGTGAAAGTTTGCTTATTTGGATGATTGTTAATCAATCATGCAAAACGGCTGAACGGATTTGGATGAAATATGGCACACAGATAGTCTAAAAGCCGGATTAAAACAAAACATAGGAGGATACTATTATCTTGGTTAAAGGTTCCCTAGGGATTTTCTCGAATGTAAATGCCGATGAAGTCGCGGGCAGAAGCTAGTTTGCCATAAATGGTCATGCTCACTAAAAATAATAATAAGAGTTTGGGGACAGGATTATTTTCCGCCGACGAGTCAAAATTTTTACGGACGGCATCAAAAATAACCATGCATATCAGCCATTTTTAAAGCCTTTATGCCAGGCCTTCCTTTTGGCTTGTGAATAGATAGAGCGGACGGGCCATAACCCACCACGTGGGCCCAATGCGGATTTGTCAGTGTTAACGACTGTATACCCGTGGTGGTTTATGGCCCGTCCGCTCTATCCATTCAGAAGCCAAAAGGAAGGCCTGGCATGAAAGCATTAAAAATGGCTGATATGCATGGTTATTTTTGATGCCGTCCGTAAAAATTTTGACTCGTCGGCGGAAAATAATCCTGTCCCCAAACTCTTATTATTATTTTTAGTGAGCATGACCATTTATGGCAAACTAGCTTCTGCCCGCGACTTCATCGGCATTTACATTCGAGAAAATCCCTAGGGAACCTTTAACCAAGATAATAGTATCCTCCTATGTTTTGTTTTAATCCGGCTTTTAGACTATCTGTGTGCCATATTTCATCCAAATCCGTTCAGCCGTTTTGCATGATTGATTAACAATCATCCAAATAAGCAAACTTTCACATTTATGATATAAGTAGGATAATACGGCCACCTCCGAAGCGCTCGAAGTAGGAAATTTTTGCTACATGAAATGGGACTGCAATTCACTTAAGTCTTAATTTCTCATTTTTTATTTAAGTTAAAATTAAGTTTTATACCTGAACTGAAAGCTGAATAGATGATGATGTTTTTAAAATATTATGCACGCTTAGTTACTAAGAATTTTTTAAAGATATTTGCTGCCTTTTCAAAAAAATCTGAAAAAATAAAAATAAAAAATGATTTTAAGGATTGATTTTTTTATAAACACATGTACTTTTTGCAACTTTTTTTATTCATTATCAACATTTAGACTGTTTTCTATACCAAAATAATAAAAAAACCGGAATGGAACGAGTAGTTATCTTTTATGTTAATTTTTGTATCTGAAAACGTACTTTTGGTAAAAAATTACTTAATTTTAATTTACTCAAAAACTATGAACTTTTTGAGTAAAAGTAATTTAACAAAAAATATTTGTTTTGACCTCATCTATAACCATTTAGCAGGAATACGTCATATTTCCAGTGACCCTGTATATTTAAAAAGTATATAAGTAGTATATCCGTTGCCTAGCACCCATATTACAAGCTTTGCTTAGTTTGGGGCTAGATGGCGCTGTGTGAAATTGTCCAAGCATTTATTATTATTTATTATTATAATGTCTGAAGTTTTTTAATGTCCTAATTAACCGCTGCTCGGTTTACTATTTAAGTAACATTCGCCAGAATAATTTTCAGTCGCCCGATTTATAATATCCCATAGAATAATATATTTTATTAAGTAATTTATATTATAGCAGAATATGATTATCTTAGATGTTTGCTTTTCGTAGCAGGTACTTAAGTAAGTGTAAACTGAGTCAGCGATTAAATTAAACTTTAAGGATAAATACGTTACCATTATAACACATAGTCATTATTTAGTTTAGCATTAAAGTAGGTATTAAGTAATATTGAAAGTATGAGTCACAAAACCGACACTTACTACGCTACAAGTTGCCCACGTTCTCTCTCACAAACCCATTTGTACAATGTATTGAAAAACTGTTACGTAATTTGGCATCCAATTCTATAGTGCTACTTTTCATTAACAGTAGGTACTTAAAGATTTACAAAATAACCCCAAATGCCGAATATGGTAGATAGGGCATCAAACTGGACAACTTTTACTACCAACTTTGAAATCGCGAAATAAACAGATGTTTCATACATTTTAATATTTTCGTTACATCGAAATGTATTTTTCGTTATTAATTTTTGTATGAAACAGCAGATTTTTTTCGCGATTTCAGGGTTGGTCCCATAGTAAAAGTTGTTCAGTTTGATGGTCTCTCTCTACCATATTCTAGTACACGATGTTAAATACAATTCATCAAATACAACAATATTGTTTATTTTATTATTAACGGAAGTTTAACGATCAGTTAAAGTGAAACTTTGTTTAAGGAATACGGACATGGAACTAAATAAAAAAATCTATGGAATTATATGTAAATATACTATTTTTTTGCATCAAACATAAATCTGCGTTATGTTTGTACAGCACCGCCTACCTCCGTAAAGGAAACTTAAGATTTCAAACACATTTTGTCCTGAAATAAAACACTTTTTAACGGATACTAGCGCGGTTTTATTGTAAGTACTTTGGTAATTAGTTGGTATTTGGTTTGATTTTTGGTTTTCACATTTTGTGCTCTTCACGAATTCGATTCACACAGGTTATTTGTAAAGGCAAATAATATATAAAAATACTTTTTTATTTGTTAATATGATTTACATGTTTGTTCATACAAGGTGTTTGGAAATAGCTTTATAAAGCCAAATATGGTAGATAGGGACCATCAAACTGAACAACTTTTACTATAGGATCGACTCTGAAATCGCGAAAAAAATCTGCTGTTTTATACAAAATTAATTTTCAAGAAAATATCAAAATGTATGAAACAGCTGATTTTATTGCACGCGATCTCACAGTTAGTCCCCTAGTAAAAGTTGTTTAGTTTGATTGTCCCTATCTACCATATGCAGCTTTAAAGACCCGTTTCATGTTATTATACTTTTAACAATAATAATAATTCAAACGATGATGTGCCCTACAGGCAAACGAATTATCAATACAGGAAATTAAACGACATTGTGCGATTATTTTGCTGTACCTATTTTTATTTACATATCTACGAACATGTTCCATTAAACTTTGTTTTATGTTTAGGACATAACATTTATAGCTTAATGCATAACTTTTTATGTCACTTTTACCTTTTAAATTATGTTATCATCATAACGCAATAGCCAAACATAAAAAAAACAGATAAACGGATAATTATAAAACCGAAAACAATTTTCTTTTCACTTGAAATTTAAATGAGCCTAACATAATTACCTGTTAATTTCGTTTACAGTTCAAATAAATGGGTCGATTTTAGAAGTTAATGGCCATTTGTGTTATTAACAAAGGTGAACGTAAATATTGGTAGAGAATCAACAGTTTTTGGCCCAAACTTTTTTGACGTAGCCCACTGTGCAGACGAACAAACACTGTACACTGTCCCACAGCCACAGCTTGAGAGTTATTGATAGGTCAATATTTGATATGTTACGCAGTATAAGCTAAGTGCACAGTGGGAAGGTTGTTTGAATACTCAGAACTAAAAGAAATCGGCACAACTAAAATTCGACCACTCCATGTTTTCCATACAGAAATGCTTTTCCCACAATTTTCAAATAATGCAAGTGAGTTCGTGAAAGTTTGTAGAAAATATTTTCATGTTATAAAATTAACTTTTTTTCACTTGTATACACAGGGTGTCCCAAAACTTTGCCACATGGAGGAAAAGTACCTTAAATATTGAAGATAGGAAACTTTACTGAAAGAAGGCCTTGTTTTGTTTTAAAAAATAATGCGAACTGCATTCAAAGTATTATTTAAAATCGCATTCATTCCCATACAAATTGATACAATACGTAATAATTAAAATTTTAATGTTAAATTTCATGGTCTTCCTTTTCTTTAAGATGCTGTGTTACTAAACAAAAAATAATCCTAATGAGTAACCCTTTCAATCGGTATCGTAAAAATAAAATATTGTTTTTTTTTTCTAATTTGTTGGGTTCGATTCCTGGGGCCGTACCGGCTAACGAATCGAGCTTCGAAAAGTCTGCCGGGTTTCAAATTAAAAGAGATAAATCGAGCCCCAATTGGGCGAAAATGGCGAACCCCATTTCATGATGTCACACGAACATCGTTATCTTCCAAATTACGTCAACAAAAAGTACAAGACGAAATTCCTTACTTTGATTTTTCAGTTCTAAGTTGAACCGATTCAGATTTTTCGATAATCGATTCGTTAGCCGGTACGGCCCCTGGTTAAGGCATGCGATTTTTCGAAAATCTTTGAATGCAGTTCCAATTATTTTAAAAATCAAAATGAACTCTTCTTTCTTTCAGTAAAATTTCCTATCTTCAATATTTAAGGTACTTTCCCTCCATGTTGCAAAGTTTTGGGACACCCTGTATATTAGTTAATAATCACAGATTTGAGCAAATGATAAAAATATCTAATAAAAAAAATACTTTTTAAAATAACAACTTTAGAATCAATAAGTTAAATAATATCAACGTTTAGCTTTTCAGTCTGATTTTATCGTTTGATTAATCCAATTAAATAAACAAAATTATTAGATACCTAACATCTTCTAATTAAAAAAACCGAAAATGAGAGTCGGACTCGCGCACGTAGGGTTTCGTACCTTTTCTACATACAACATTGTTGTATGGGAGCCCCCCTTTAATTATTTTATTTTAATTTAATTTGTTATTTTTGAAGTGAATATAGGTACAACTAAATATTCTGTGAATATTTCAAGCGTGTACCTGTTGTCGTTATTAATATCGAGCAAAAAACTGCAAAAAAAAACACGTTTGCTGTATGAGAGTCCCCCTAAAATATTTATTTTATTCAGTTTTTAGTATTTTTTATTATAGCGGCAACAGAAAATACATTATCTGTGAAAATTTCAACTGTCTAGCTATTACGGTTCATGAGATACAGCCTGGTGACAGACACACAGATAAACAGACTGACAGTTGAGTCTTATTAATAGGGTCCGGTTTTTACCCTTTGGGTACGGAACCCTAAAAATACAAATAAGCAAAATGGCCAAAGCCAAAAGTCCCATAACAATTTTTAATCAACCAGAATTCATTAATCAGTCTCATTTACTAATAAGAAGCAATAAAAACCTCCTCCGGTCAATTTGGGACCAAAAAACCAGATTGGTCGTACTGAATTAATTACGCTGTGTTACATTCGAATATGGTTCTCATAGGAATTGTGGTGAAAAAAGTGCTAGTTTTTAGACTAACTGATGTTATATTTTAAAATGATTTGTTGTTTATTGCATTTTTTTTTAAAAGCACTATGTATTTAAGTTATCTGGTTTAGGGTTCCTTGTCGATAATTTCCTTAGTTCATATTGTTTAGTTTTAGCATCAAAACTTACTTATCGCAGTGCAAAAAGCGAGATTTTTTGAGATCCTAAGTTACCGATCGATGTAGTCAATGCAGTCAATTCTTCTTTCGATAGAACGTATTTTTTATATTTTTTCTAAAGATACAGTTTGGACAGGGCGTTGGGTTATAATAAGATTCGAATATTTTTGTCGTTATTCGACCCCATTCATATAGAAGTACAGCAACTAAACATTTTCTGTAATAATAGCAATAGTTGGGGAGGACAAGAAGCCGTTGAACACTAAGAAGGTGCTTCATTAGGATTTAAAACCGGTGTCGAGTTTCCTTACTTACTTCTAACTTATGTACAATAGCTTACTTCAACTTGAAACAGTTAAACTTTGCACAGAGAATGTCGTTACGTTTTGATTTGAATCAAGAACCTTATATTCATATTCTATAAGGTTCTTGATTTGAATGGTGTCTGTCACAATTAGACTGGCCACATACAGACCGAATTACGATTTTGAATTTCGAAACGGAATCATTCTGGCTAGCTAATCCATAAATCTATCTATAGACCTACCACACAAATATGCGGTATTTTTACGTTCGGAATTTTCATACATTTTCCAATGCATCCATTCCGTTTCAGAATTCCGAATCAGTAGGTACCCGTAGCACGAACAACTATCGAAAAAACTTACGCGCGTAAAAACATTCGATAGAGTAATTTTGTATGGGAAATTTGTACAGCGCCATCTACCGCCGAAAAGCGAAAGGAAATTTTCCATAGATAGTTTCTCTCGAGTTCTTTTACGCGCGTTTTTTTTTCCCAATAGATGTTTATGCTAAGGGTACAGTTTCCGTCTGCAAATCCAGCTAAATAAACCGAAAATAGTTCATAATATTTGTGTCTACACATGAAACAAATAGATTTCCAAACGGAAGAAAAAAGCATTTTTTTATAATAAAACATTTTCTACATTACTAGTCCCCCTATCTTGCTAGTTAACTAGATCTAGTCCAATCCAAGATAAAAACTACTCAATCATATTACCGGAAAAAAAGATTGTTAGGTACCCCAAAATGGCGTGCGAAGATTTAAATTTCACAAGGCGAATCACCCATTGTGCGTGCTAACTGGGAGTTTTGGTATAAAATGCAGATATTCCGAACAATAACCGCTCGTCTGACCGTTGACCGGGCCCGTTACAGATTACAGATGGGACCGTGAAATTATTAATTTTCTCTAAAATAACGCAATCGGTGAGTCATGAGGTTGTAGAGAAGTGGTCGGTGAAAACCAAAATGTCAACTTGACATCAAATCACAACAATTTTTCCAAGTTATAAACGTCAAATATAATCATCAAATGTAATAACCAAGATGACAAAAACGAGGGAGATATTTTAATGAAATAAGCTATGTGGCGTTCGGCAGAATAGAAAAGCAACAAAAATCCATACCTAGGTCACAGTCTTACACTGTACTAAAAGTTTTAGGTGTGTCGTAAAAGTTGACATAATGCTTATGATTCAGGCGCGTATTTATAAAACGTTGAGAGTTATCTTGAGATCATATCTGAGATGGTGTTCCTAACTTGAGAAGAACATCTCAAGTATTATAAGTATTATATGTATATCAAACGTTGCGTTACCTTAAACCCTTACAGGTAAGTAACACCTTGGTGGACCAGAAATGTTATATGGTATGATACACATTTCTACTGCAAAATCATAATATTCCTCTTACAAACAATAAAATAATCTATGATAAGGCAAGAATAGGCTAAGGCTCACGAGGAGCTTTTTCTCAGTAGATGGGTGGAGCTTTTTTCAATAGATTCAGAAAATAAATACCTTTTTAATAAATTCGTTGAGAATTACTGTTAAAGTAAGTATGTATTTATTGCTTGCTACATAAACTGTCTGTTCAAGAGTCGATTGAACAAAATGAAAGCATAAAAGACCTCAATTAGCTATTAATATTTGCAATCAAACTACTAACGATGCCGTCTCATCGGCGAACAATAAATTCTAATCTCGATTTTTAAGCACCTGTTGAAACTCAATCAAGAGCACAGATAATATAGGAAACAGTAAACAAAAGTAATCGATCACTGAACAATGCGCGGCACGCGGCCCCAGCTGGACCGGTTTCCCACTAACGGGATAGTTACTTACTAAACAGACTCGGAAGGTTCACTTAAGTGTACTAGATTCTCTCGCAGAATCTCACAGCATAAGGTTGATAATGTGCGGCGGAGATTACCGATAGCAGTTTACGTAAACTTTTACGTTGCTGTAATACTCAATCACTCTGTCTGTTATGAAAAGGATTCGCGAAATCTAGAGGTATACGTACATTCATAAGTATACTTTTGATATAATGGTGGACCTAAGATTCAACCTTGAGGAGTCCTTCAATGTTTATACTTTTACGCTTTCGTGATTTTATTTTTGTATTGAACACTATTGTAACTATTTCACATATTATCTAAAATTTAAAACATGGTAACAAATCTCTTACGATTTAACGCGGCGAATTCTTGTTACGGTCAAATGGACTTGAAATGTATACCAATTAAAAACAGGCTATAAAATAAGATGTTATGGCGTTTTGCGTCGACAAGGCAGGTTTAGAATCATATTTCGTAAAATGTAACTGGTGATTTTAAAGTCATTTAACTGCTACCAAAATTTAATATTTAGTAAATTCCGGAGCAATCAACAACTAATTTTCTGACTTAACTAATAATAATTAATATTTTAAAACTAATGAGTATTTTAACAATCTGGAATCAAAGCTTTAGCTTCTATCATTAAAAAAGTTTCGGGATCGCAGCACGGTGTAGTGTAACTAAACAGATTGAAACAGTTTTTTAATTTAAATGCCGCCCTTTGGCATTTGACATTTTTTTTTTTAACTTGGTGCCTATTAGTGTTTGCTAAATTAATCTTCGATGTTTTTTCTTCCGCCACGGCTGGTCGTGCGCATTTCCTTTCAGTGCATGAACACCTTTCACCTTTGGGAACCACCGTTTTGCTTCTTCGTGTGCCATTGCGGTATTCATAGCTTGGGGCAATGAAAGCTTCAACATAAACGCTGTTCTATTGCATGATTGTCGATAGTATAGATAATCGGTACCGTTTAGTATGAAACATGCATCGTCTAACATTGTTCAGTTTTATTGGAAACAAATCTTTAAGAGAAGCACTAACTTTTAAAATTCAATTTGGAGTACATACAGTACAAACCGATCTATGTTAATCAATTAGTTGACATAAAACAAACAAAAAATTATCAAAATCCGAACAGCCAAAAAAAGTTCATTTTGTAACAAGCAAAGAAAACATAATATAAGGCCACGGCTTGTCTTGTCCAACAGTAAATATTTGCCCCAAAATTTCAATTTCTCAAAATCTATCTAGTCAATATTTATAATCTTAACAATGCACATCAAAATATAAAAGATAGAATGAAATGGCTTCTGCTATTATAATTTTGTCTTCTATAATGTTTTTATGCTTCATTAAATTTGCTATTAGTTCATGGGTAAGGTTTGGTCCACAATCAACATCGTTATTTCCGCTGACTATGGTTTTGCAAAGAGGTTTATTTGACAGCATAAAGGTTAAACATTCTCTTTGTTGTGATGAACCTTGGTGTCAGCCGTTTATCGTCATTTTGTAAAAAATAAGTCATTAGGTTTTTTTTTTCAATTTGAGCACAATCTAACAGGTCAACGACATCATCAAGATCTTTTAATACTTATCCCCAAATGATGTCATTATTTTAAGTTATTTTGAGAAATGGGGCTCTTTATTCTACAGATGAGTTTAGATTCCTCTGCACACATCTATTTTAAGACACTCTTATAAAGAAACAGTAGTTAGTACCTATTATAAAAAAACCAAACAGCATTTATTTAGTATTTACAAGAGCTGGAAACTTGGAATTTGCATTGTTTTACTGTTAATGAAAGAGCTCATAAGAATACCAAAGCAGCTAAAACTCAAGGATTGTTAACAGTCATTGTTTTTGATAGCAAACACATAGCAAACAACAAAACGACAGGTCTACACTAGCGCCAAGTTGACGGTAGCGCGTCGACTGGTGGACGATTTGTGAATCAGCCAAAATTATCCTGCCATTGCAAAGTTAAGGCGCGTATTATAAAAGCAGCTAAATTTTGAAGATAACAAGCACTGTACTCGGAATTCTTTTGTTCTTTATTGCCATATTTGTTATTTATTAATACCGAAACAGCAGTCGTTAGTGGCCTATTGCTAAACTCTCAGTTTTTACTATTAAACGTAATAACGACGTGGGAACTTTTCTCCTGCTTTTAACTTTCATAAGTGCAGTTACGTTCTCATGTGTGGAGAACCTTATTTCGTAATAGGTAAAGTTTATATTGCTAATGATGGATGCTTCAAAAGAACATAGAAGAATATATTTAGCTTACAAGTAGGTAAGCTGGTCAATATTGCCATGGCAAAGTAAAAAGGGTGATATCTTTTATTTATTTAAAAAAGGTTCTAAAAATGTGGACATGGCAAAATGTTGCACAAAAAGGTCATTCGATTGAGGTTTTAAAAAGATAAGCAGAATTTAGGAAAGTATGGATTTTAGGATTTAAAAAAAAACCTATCTGCTGATATGGGAAAACATGACTTCTATCCTCAACACTGAATCTTAATCTTTTAGTGAGTTTATGTATGACGACATTTCACTGACCAATGACCAAGTTCGAATTTGATTTTTTTTACTTTTATGTTTATTAACATAAACACGTCATTACGTGACGGCCCGTCTCATAAATTGGTCATAGCTGGAGTTCCTTAGCTTCTGCAACTTCTTGGCAATGAGCCATCGCATTTTTTTACAATATTACTGAACATGACATAATTTACTACTTACAATACTCACATTTTAATATTAGAAATTTTAGATTGAGGAGTTCAACCATTTTTCTTCAAGTCGAAATAAAAAAGTATTAATTTACAATAATATTGTTCGAATCGCACGTGAACGTGACACGCGTAGATATTGGTAAACATTGGAGCCAAATCATTATTATGGATATGAGTTTCCTCTGAAAGGTCTTTGACCAATCTCTCTTTATGGGCATATAATTTACTAAGTACATTTATTTTATCCCCTACTTGGCCTTCACCTCACCTGATGTTAAGTGAAGATAAGGCCGAAGGTGGAAGCGCACTACACCCGGAATCCTTATCACTGAGGAACTGGCTATCTTACCTCTAACTGCCGGAACACAACAATTATTAAATTGTTGTTCAGACTTAGGTAAGATGGTGGTAGCTAGCCAGGCGGACTTGAAGTAAGCCCTACCACCAACCAAACCAAGTACAAATTGTACCCCCCTGGGAATCGGACCCGGGACCCTGCGTCTTACACGGGTGGGCGAACCACTAGACCACAGAGGCGATATTACAGAGCCAGCACATAACTATTTAGTAATCTGTGGTATAAGTTACAAAACATTGGAACATTCGAAAGATAAATTCTCTGACAGTGATTTACTGTAGAAAGTAAAGAAATATCACACAACATAATCAACAACATTCGTCTTTCATTACGATATTATCAAAAGTATCAGAACTTATATTGATAAATATGCATAATCATTACTGTAATCAAGTGTAAGAATAATCACAATTATCTGATTATGGGTACTAAACATTACATTAGTTTTTTTTAATGAAAATGTAAAAAAATATTGGTAGAGTTGCAAATAAATACGGAAGGAAAAAATTAACGCTGTTTCGAAAAATCTGTCATTTATGTCTGTTTTTTCACAAAGTTTTAAATTTAATTAAAATATTTTACCTTTCTGAAATGTAAATGGGAAATCCTACAATTTTAATATGAACAAAGAGTCAGTTAAAACAATTTATCCTCGAATTAAGTAGGTATAATGCATAATTTTGTCAAAAACGTGACGTTATCGGACAGATAAGTTAAAAAAGATACGTTGGAACCGGTCTTGGTGATATCATACGGAATTAATAAAATAACGAATTTTAATGTTTACGTTAAAAAAATATTTACGTGTGTAGGGAACAATTTTTATAACGAAATTCTTGAATTATAAGTGGGTAGTTACGTACTAATAGGTATAATATTGTAGTTCCAAATCCCTTTTAACAAATTTTTAAGTTTTTACACTTTCGTGTGTTATTGTTATTTTCTCAATAAAATTGTTCATACATTTTGTAAAATAAAAGCGTTTTCTTTGCAAAATATGCACATATCGGTTTCAATAACAATTTATGAGTAACTTATTTATGAATCGTAAAATTGTAAACAAGAAACAACCAGTAAATGGAGTTACAAATCATTTGTTTTTATAACATTACGTTTGGCTTGTTATGACATCACTAAAATGATCACATAGTCACCAATATTAAGGCTTAGTAATCCAGCTTACACTTTGTACTTATCATCAAAAAAGTTTTTGTCTGAAAAATGGTAGAAAAAGGGAGTTTTTGGGTAAGATCGAACCGTAGATAGCCCTCGGGCTAGATTGTGGGTTCAAGAGCAAACCAATTCAAAATAAAAAAAAAACAAAGTTTTAATATGACGACTTCGCGTTGAAGTCTTTTGGCCAGCAACACTAACCTAATTCTTTACCGTACGTTAACCGTAACCTACATTGACGATGAACCATTTTATAAAGAGAACGTTAATGAAAATACTAATACACCAACATTTCCTTGGGGACACATTAACGATGCTGATATCCGATAATTATTTCGCGATTTACATTACCGACAGTGACGTTAAACAGTCACAATGCTGCCGCGTCAAAAAACATCTAGACGAAGACCGCAAAACGTATTATAACCTCAAAAGAAACACCAAAACCGTTGGAAAATACCGAAACCCAAACTCTATGGTGGAAGTGTAAGTACAAACTCCTTCGCATTCCGGATTTAAAAATCGAACCTCCAAAAGAACATTCACACACTGATCACTGGCCACTTACGGTTTATTTTTAATAGCGCGATAGAACAAAAAAAAGCATTGGGAGCGTTCGTGCCGCTACGCCGTGCACCGGGCAACTGATTTGCCTCGACTAGCGAGAACTGTCAAACTGGCTTGTTTCGTCTGTGTGCGCGACGTGCCTGTGTGCGGTGAACGGAGGCAAGAGGCTTGAATGGATAAACGAACATGGTGGCTTAGCTGCCCACTGTGTGCATACGTGAGTCAGTGCTCAGTGGTGAGTAGGCAGCAAAAAATGTTGTGCTTATGCGCCCGCCCGGCGAATTCCAATTTCAAATTTGATTGGCGCTTATCTCTTTGAAGGTCACTTTCAAAAAATCAAAAGGAAACAAATGACAGCGACGTTCCAAAATTAAAAGAAGTTTACCTGTGCACTTCAAAAGTCTTGGAAGTTAGTAGGTAAATAAATAAAATACAAGCAATCAACAACAAACTATCTAATCGCGATACAGAAAGTTAATCAGATTATGAAAGTAATAAATCTATATAAGCGGCTGAATAATTTCTTATATTATAAATCAAATTAAATTATACAAAAAATAGATCTAATAAAAATCCTATTATTAGCCAGGCTAAACCAATGGACAACTAGCCCACATCGAGATTTGTTTCGTGAAATGTAAAACATCGAAAGATAATACTATAAAAACAGCCAAGGACATCGGATATCAGCTGTTGATAACGGATATTGAACTTTATGTCTTAAAACACAGAGACGCCTTTAGAAACATTGTAGATGCATCGCATGCGCCGGAAGATCGAATTGATCATAGCAACAGGATCTGCAGTTTACCCTTTCCTTATTTATCTCTGATCCAAATCCGTACTGTTTATGAAATTCTGCACGGGCTTATCGCAAAGATACAAGGTCTGTTTTCTCTGATAGTTCTTTTTAATTATACAACGTGTTAATGAATAAACGCAAAACCTCTTAGTGGTGATTGTGCTCATGAATATAAGCAACTTTTACTATAGGGGTAGTAATATAATAAGTCTATGCTATGGGGCCAATTCTGCAACTCAAAAAAACAGCTGTTTCAAACAAGTTGTCAATACCTACTCGACCAGAACGTATGAAACAGCTGATTTATTTGTTGAGTTGCAGAGTTGGCCCCATAATAAAAGTTGTTCATATTCATGAGCACAATCACCACCGAAGAGGTTTTGCGTTTATTCATTAACACGTAGTAGAGGCAGACTTGATGAAAATATACTTAAAACCATGCGAAATAACTAGCCACATTAAGAAGGGAGGAAATCAGGTACTTTCAACGACATCCGTGATGAAAAATAATTGCGATAATTGGACGATGTTTGTCTTTAGATTTCCCAAATTTTGGACTTTGTAGCTGACGCAGCTGTCTTCGCTGCAGCTGTACTTTTTGTTGTAGCTATCCTAGTTGTGCAGTGCTTATCATAAGGTAGATTGTAAGTACTCTTGTTTACATTACCATTTATCATAATCTCCCTACCGTTATCCTAATAAATTTGAAGTGAGAGCAATGCGACCTTCTAGTTTCTATTCCATTCTTTCCTGCCACCCGTCATCATCTCATTAATTCATATTATAATCATTCCGCAAACAATTCATTCATCTTTTCTACGGTCTTCCTCTTCTCCTTTAGTTGCATTAGTTCGGTTGTTAGTCCGGTTAACCGAACTAATGCAACTTTTTAGTTGCAGTAGTTCGATAAGTTAAATCAACCGAACTACTGCAACTAAAAGGTTGCATTAGTCCGGTTGATTTAAATTACCGAACTGTTGCCACTATTAAGTGCTTTCAGATTGGGCTCATACGTAGTACAAGTATAACGTCACCAATGTACCAGGATCACATAAATATGGCGAAGGTATACTTCTATGATTTTCAATCACTTTTTGATTTTTTTCTTTTTTTGTAATACCTACGTCACAAAGTACTAAGTTGAAATAAATATGGAGAATGTTAACTTCTGTAAAATAAAATGTCAACTTCTGTAATTTTCATTCTTTTTTTTTATTCTAACAGGAATTATGCTATGCTATGGCACGATAGTGCCATGGAAGACTAACATTTGAGTACCTATACCTAGTGCTATGGCAGCCTTTCGTTTCGGCATGTTAAGTCCTACGGAAATATTGCTACACTTAATAGTAGCAACAGTTCGGTGATTTAAATCAACCTGACTAATGCAACTTTTTGGTTTCAGTAGTTCGGTTGATTTAAATCACCGAACTACTGCAACTAAAAAGTTGCATTAGTTCGGTTAACCGGACTAACAACCGAACTACTGCAACTAAATGCCTCTTCTTATTCGTCTATCAATAACTTCTAGCAACATGCTTATAATCATACCCTTTCCATACCAAGCCAAACACTTTCCTTTCAAATTTTCTATCACTGGTGCCACTTCCTAACTTTTCACTCGCATAGGCTCATTCCTAATTGTATTTATTTTGCGTCCCAAGTGTATTGTATTAAAAATAAACTGAGACTACAATACAAAAATTCAAAATTCAACAATACAAAATTCAATACAAAAACAACATTCATCCAAAAATTAAACTAACCTGTGAGATAGAGGCAGAGAGAAGCTTAGCATTCCTAGATGTCAAGATTAAGGTGCGCGCTGACGGTACACTCAGCCACTCTGTATACAGAAAACCCACACACACAGATCGTTACCTCAAAGCTACTTCGCATCATCATCCTAGGCATCTAAACTCTGTAGTGGCATCACTTACAAACCGTGCATATGATCTTTGTGATGATGAACACCTAGACAAAGAGTTACAACACGTGCGGCATGTCCTGCAGAGCAATGGATATTCAGGAAAGCTTCCACCTAGACACATGAAAAAGCACCAGTTACAGAGGCAGGAAGTAGATAGACAGCCAGTATTTTTGCCATATGTAAAAGGAGTGACGGATAAGGTCTCAAATATATTACAAAAGTACGCCATAAAAACTATCTTCACTCCTTTAAAAAAGGTATCGCAATGTCTACGGTCCCCGAAAGACAGTTTTCCTCTGGAGAAACCTGGTGTTTATAAGATCGACTGCAGTTGTGGTAGTTCATATATCGGCCAAACTAAACGCACAATAGCATGCCGGATAAAGGAACACATAAAAGCGGTCAAAAACAACGATACGCAAAAATCGGCCATCGCTGAACATTTAATTCATTCGGACACAAATCACTGGATCGAGTTACATAACCCTCAGATCATCTCCACAGAACGCCACTACATACCAAGAATGGTCAGGGAAGCGATTGAAATTACCAAATACAAAAATTTCAATCGTGATGATGGGTTTAAATTGTCGAGTGTCTGGAATCCAGTAGTCCGGCTGTGTCAAAACAACAAAAATAAAAAAAGTGCCGTTCCGCGTAAAGATACAGTGAGTGTCGTGTGTCGAGAACAGATTCGAGTGAATAGTGAGTTTGCAGACAATGGTACCGGTACCGACCGTAATAAAAGAACTAGACGGAGGGTAGACCGATTCGTCTGCCAATAACATCTACCCGCACGTGACAACCGACAGTTCTTCCGTGATCATGGCGCATGCAACTGCGCCGAAATATCGGAGTCTCAAAACTAAAAAGGTACATGGTGAAAATCCCGATACAGTATATTTAAATAAAAATAAGTCGAATCTAATCCATTAAGATTTATGAGTAGAATGTAAACTTAGCGAATTCCTATCTATCGGGAGATGGATTATGGAGCGGAGCGGAGCTATAAATGACCAGATTCCAGTATGGATTACAATCCAACTGAAGAATGGGGCATAACATTTGAAAGAAGCCATGCCGTTGAATATCTATGTTAAAATGAAAAAAATGTGGAAAAAATATATTAAAAATGCATTAATAGAACTGGTTTTATTTTACATTACTTTTTGTAGGAAGTGAAGTTAAAGCTATTGAGAATGTAGACTTACATACATGGAAGGATCAATAGATGTAGGTACTTAATAGCAAAGATATCAATTCCGTTCAATAATTATCTCAATTGATTATTATGTCGAAAAGAACATACAAAAACCTAGTTGAATCGATTTCTTTGCTTCTCAAGTCAATGAAACTATCATTATTTACATGGTGTGAAATTAATTTTTATACAAATGAAAAGAATTTTTTTTTAATATTTGGAAATTAATTGGCTGAATGTTTAGCGAGTTTTTGTCATCTAAGACTTTAAATAATCATCTTCTACGTTTCACACCGGTTTTAAAATAAAAAAAAGGCAAATCAGAAATTTTCGACTAATCTCTATAAAATCTTTTTAGCTGCCGGACAGACAAAGATTTACAGATAATAATCGAACACTCGTTTAAAACCAAACAAAAGAAACTCAGAAGTACAATCAACAGCAAGAAAACGTTTCCAAAACTAAAATTTTCGATTAATCGATTTTTCTACTTTGCAATCCGATTAATACAGTTCAGTATTCAGTATAAACTAAAGAAATGGAAAAGAACAGTCAATGCATTGGACTAGAAAAAAAACATACATTAACCTTTTCATCCAAGACATTAACACAGAGTATGGTTTAACAGAACAGCATACGTTTGAATAGTTAGGTGTATCTGCAAAATCCATAGTTTCTCTCCCTGACCCACTTATGGAAAATTTGTCAGAATTTAAATAAGAAGGTTTCATACGTAAATATCCACCCATCCATCCGTACCAAAAAACTTTTGTCGTGGATTTAGTGACATTGAAACTTAGGTTAATTCAGGATACCACATGCATGCTCTAAGTGAGGTCAAAGATATAAATAAATTCACAAATAACAATGTTTCTGTTATGGATCATCCGTGAATTAGCACGTTTTAGCACCTCTGACATAAGTAATCTGCATCACGCCACCATATTTTTTTAGGTACTTCGCATTTACTTGCTTCCAATGTTGACACCAGCAAACGATAATCAGCCGAATGAAACTACGTTTACCTGTAACAAAAAAAAATCATTTTAGTACTGGTTTGGATGCATTGACCTGCATATATTTACACTGGACAGGCTTGTCAAACTGTTTTTGTGCCTATTTGATTACCGCCATGTTGGCGCTGTAGGACGTAGCGTGAGCATAGCGTGCGTGCATGGTACTAAAGTTTGAAGTCTGGAGAGACCATCACTAGTCATAGACATTATGGTCACTTTTTGGCCTAAAGCTGCATTTTGTGATGGAAGCAAGCCGCTTTGCACAGTGATAGTGGGGGCCAAACTAAGCGATTTCATCCGAGGATAAACGAGATTCACCCCTTAGGAACAGAGATGGCGCCACTTGTTTAAAAAAATCTTTAAAAATTTCTAAAACCTAAACGGATGATCCGATTTTGATGATTAAGGTGTCTATCGACAGACAATCAGTTGTTTTACTATTTAAAAAATAATAAAGTAGCAGAAAACAATAATAAATACCAAAAAACCTTCATTATTGAAGAAAAAAAAATTTTTTTTCAGTATTTATTTAATTTTATAAAAATAATGTATGAATACGGTCCTCTTTTATTTATTCGTATTATTACCCATTTAGTTGCACGTTTAATAAAAAATACCGCATATCAATATCTTGTATAGTTCCAAAGTTATTGAAGAAAACATTTCATGGTGCCGGTATATCCCTTAATTCGCTGAACAAAAAAATTCCAAAATTGATATTTTTTTCTTTACATATGCTTTATTTATAATCTCTATGTATACAGAAAAATAAAATAAAAAATCTATAATATACCAATTTTGAGAAATTATATGTATAATTCGACGAGTGATCTTTATTCTTGAGTTTCGAAGGTGCTGGTTACCCTGAAAATAAAATAGCAATGAAAAATGTCATAGTAATAAAATAATAATAAAAGACGCTAAATAACATTTGAACTAAATTTTTATTTTACTTACGTTTTATTTTCGCATTCGCCTTTGCAGGTTTTGCACTGTAAAGTGCAAGATAGGACAACGCCTCGGCAGCCACAACGCATTGTGTCACAGTTCAATTTACATCCACAATGGTCAAGGAGGCTTAATTCTGGCCAAATTGCAGTAACCTTCGACCATCGTGGAGTCCATCTATCTTTGACATCTTTCCATCCCCAAGAAGATGGACTTTGGATTCGCCTTTGCAGGTTTTGCACTGTAAAGTGCAAGATAGGCCAACGCCTCGGCAGCCACAACGCATTGTGTCACAGTTCAATTTACATCCACAATGGTCAAGGAGGCTTAATTCTGGCCAAATTGCAGTAACCTTCGACCATCGTGGAGTCCATCTATCTTTGACATCTTTCCATCCCCAAGAAGATGGACTTTGGATTGATTTATCCATAAGGCATTTCCCCATGCACGCAGATCATGTTGTTCAAGGGCAGCTGAAGTAGGCGTAAGACTTGTCACTAGCCTGCTTTTAGTCGAAAACAAATCTTTCCGAACCGCCATAACAGTAATGTTCTCTGTTTGTGCATCGTACAGCTGGCAAGTGCATCTGGAAGCAAGATTAGCTTTATTTGAGAACGAGTGAAATAATTATGTTAACTTACACTTTATACAATAAAACAATGGGTACAAACCTTTCCAAATGAGCCAATATTTCTTCAGAGGAATTTCTATAGGATAGGACTCGACATACTTGCAAAAGCAGTAGTTACTTCAGGGTGTGAAACCCATGTTTTAAAACAAGTGTTTTACCTTTTTAGGGTTCCGTAGCCTAAATGGCAAAAAACGGAACCCTTATAGATTCGTCATGTCTGTCTGTCTGTCTGTCTGTCCGTCTGTCTGTCTGTCTGTCTGTCTGTCTGTCTGTCTGTCTGTCTGTCTGTCTGTCCGTATGTCACAGCCACTTTATTCCGAAAGTATTAAGACTACACAGTTGAAACTCGGTACGTAGATGTATTCTGTTAACCGCTTAACGAATTTAATACAAAAATGAGAAAAATAAAAGATTAAGGGGGAGCTCCCCATACATGAAACGGAAACTGAAAAAACATTTTTTCTTCAAACCAACACGTGTTGGGTATCTATAGATAGGTCTTTAAAAATGACATTGAGGTTTCTAAGACAACTTTTTCTCAAAGTCAACCGTTTGAAAGATAAACACTGCCAAAGTGGTAAAATGTGTGTCCCCCCCCCCTTTAACTTTTGAAATAAGAGAGTGAAAAATCTAAAAAAATATATGCTATAGATCTTAATAAAAACTTTCAACCAAAATTGGTTTGAACGAGATATAGTAATTAGTTTTTGAGATATAGCACATTTTCTAAAACCGCAAATATAACTTTGTCATTCATACCAACACTGTGAAAAACAAAGTTATTTTTGCAGACGAAAAATGATAGGTGGTATTAAATATGGTATAGTATATCCTTGGCGATACTGTACGGAGCGCTTGTGCGCTCGGTACTAGAGTACTGTTCACCTGTATGGTCTCCTATTTATCTTGTTCATATCGATAGGGTAGAATCTGTGCAGAAACGCTTTGTGCGATTTTTGTGCAGTAAACTAGGTCTTAGACGTTTACTTCCAGATTATGAAGACAGACTGAACCATTTTGCCTTAAAATCTCTGCAGCATAGAAGACTGGTTAGTGGTTTGTTACTCCTTCATAAGATCGCCAATGGACACTTGGGCGGGGATCTCTTGGGTTGTCTTAACTTCAAAGTAAAAAGTCACTCCACACGTAATGCACGCCTCTTTAGTATACCATCAGCGAATAACAATGTCTCTCACTATAATCCCATTTATAGAATGTGTCATGCCTATCACGATCTTTGTTCCGATTTTGATTTATTTAACCAAAATTATCAGCAGTTCAAAAATTCATTATTATCCTTGTAGTCTTATTTTGTTTGTTAATTTTATTTGTAAGTAAGTATTAAAACTGTAATGTCAGCCAGCTTCATTTTTAATAGCAGCACCTAACTTTAATAAATAATTATTGTAATGTCGTGCATAGTGTATAAGATTAGTTGGTTTGCAATGTATTATAATAATAAGTCATTTTGTTCATTAAGATAATTACCAATTGATTGTTACTGTGCCTTACTCTAAAAAATAAAAATAAAATAAAAATAAATAAGGTAACTACGGAACCCTACGGCGCGTGGCCCGACATGCACTTGGCCGGTTTTTTTTATTCAAATAACAGCCTGTGAAAGCATGAAAGCCTCGAAGCGCAGTTGACATTTCATGACCTAAAGTATAAAGCTATTTTTTGCACTACTGCTACGTAACGGCGTTTGTTAGCTGTCCCCGTCAACATCGACATTACCTGCAGACCTTCATCTTTTAAAATTTCGTACTTAGTACGAATTACGAAATAAACAGAACCAACACATTTGTGTCCGAAGATCGCATTAACATATGGGTTGCTCCTTGCCTATGCCCAGCGATCTCTATCAATTATAATCATCGACTAAAAGCAGGCTGGTGACAAGTCTTCCGCCTACTTCAGCCGCCCTTGAACAACATGATCTGCGTGCAGCGTTTAAGAGGGCGACATATATTATTGGGAAATGCCTTATGGATAAATCAATCCAAAGTCCATCTTCTTGGGGATGGAAAGATGTCAAAGATAGATGGACTCCACGATGTTCGAAGGTTACTGCAATTTGGCAAGAATTAAGCCTCCTTGACCATTGTGGATGTAAATTGAACTGTGACTCAATGCGTTGTGGCTGCTGAGGCGTTGGCCTACCTTGCACTTTACAGTGCAAAACCTGCAAAGGCGAATGCGCAAATAAAACGAAAGTAAAATAAAGATTTAGTTCAAATGTTATTTAGCGTCTTTTATTATTATTTTATTACTATGACATTTTTCATTGCTATTTTATTTTCAGGGTAACCAGCACCTTCGAAACTCAAGAATAAAGATCACTCGATGAATTATACATATGATTTCTCGAAATTGGTATATTATAGATTTTTTATTTCATTTTTCTGTATACATAGAGATCATAACTAAAGTATATGTAAAGAAAAAAATATCACTTTTGAGATTTTTTTGTTCAGCGAATTAAGGGATATACCGGCACCATGTAGTGTTTTCTTCAATAACTTTGGAACTATACAAGATATTGATATGCGGTATTTTTTATTAAACGTGCAACTAAATAAGTAATTATACGAATAAATAAAAGAGTACCATATTCATACATTATTTTCATAAAATTAAATAAATACTGAAAAAAAAAAATTTTTTTCTTTTATAACGAAGGTTTTTTGGTATTCATTATTATTTTCTGCTACTTTATAATTTTTTAAATAGTAAAACAACTGATTGTCTGTCGATAGACACCTTAATCATCAAAATCGGATCATCCGTTTAGGTTTTAGAAATTTTTAAAGATTTTTTTAAACAAGTGGCGCCATCTCTGTTCCTAAGGGGTGAATCTCGTTTATCCTCGGATGAAATCGCTTAGTTTGGCCCCCACTATCACTGTGCAAAGTGGCTTGCTTCCATCACAAAATGCAGTTTCCTTTTCATAATTACTATGACTACACGTCAACCATTTTCATATTGTACATCAAAATTAGTTCTTTAGACGCATGCTAGTGGCGTTTCAAATAGGCACAAGAACTTTGCTGTCAAATCATACAGACAGCCTGTCCAGTTAAATAAAAAAAAAAATCATGTCAGTGTTTGGATGCTTTTGATTAGCTATGCAAGTATTTTTTCTCTTCTCAAAATTAAAATAACATTAAACACAACTATCTCATTAACCAATTTTGTCGCTTGATTACTGCAACTAACAAAACTTAATGTTGATGTTGTAATGAAATTAATAAAAAATAATGTTAACAGTTAATAAGTAAAGGTACAGACTTTTAGTGACTAATGTGTTTGTGGTTAGGTGTACTATAAAGTTCTCAAAATTGTATTAAATAACGAATAAAATGACGCTTATTAATGCACTCCGTTTATTTACAATAAACAATTCTATACTGTGAATTATTGTCGTTTTTCCTGCTAAAGTCTTGCAAAATAATGACCTAATAAAATGCAGGTCAAGTGCGATCTCTTTTTCCTTTAAAATCATATTATTTACATGGTTTAGTGATGTCACTAGTTCTGTGGAAGAGCAGATGTCATCGAAGATGTTAAGTGACTAATAGCTTTATAAATAAAAACCGGCTAAGTCAGTGTCGGACTTCACACGATTAGGTTTCCGTACCAAATAGGGCTAAGAGGCGGGGGCTTATCAGTCAGTGCTATGTTTGACCGCAAAATTAAGTTGGTTTGTAATATAGTGTACGAAAGGAAGGTAGTGGACCCCCACAGTAAATCCTCAGTAGACGAAACCTTACAGTATGATAAAGTATCATAAATGAAACATATATTTTAAATAATCCAAATCGATTTTTTTTTGAAGTGAAACTTCTTTAGCGGCGTTTTTTGTAATGGGTAAAAAATGCTAAACTCGCGTTAGTAAGAATCACGTGGCTGATCGAAAATGCGTAAGACGGATGTGACGGATGGAGAGTAGACAGCTGGCGGCGGAAGTATCCCTCACTCTTTCTACGGGGCGCGTTGAAAATGGCGGCGCGTCATTTTAAGACGTAAACACTAGCAACCACCACCAGCCGCCGCCCTAAGTCACCAGCAATTCGCTAATTTTGAAAATGGAACTAATAGTTGCGATCTCTTCGGTGAAATCATAGACTTATTTATGGGTGTGTAATGTATGACCTAAATTTACATGCACTAACGATCAGAGGATATAATAACATTTCATATAATTTCATTTGACATACCGATCAAATAATATAACATACGGTTAATATAATTTCACTTGACCTAAATACATGGGATATAAAAACTATTTGACACAATAATCATTTGATCTAATTAACAGATGATATTAAGCACATTTCATATAACATTCATTTACTCTATTCAACATTAAACATAATTTTATTTGACCTATGATTTAAATGCTATAAAAACAAGCATAGCCCAAAAATATGATTTCATTACTTATATGACGGCGAAGGGGAAGAGCTGGGTGTCGTCAGGATAAGATTATTCCTCGCCAAGCATGATATAATTGTCTCTTTACAATGCACAACCTCTATTCTTACAATCAACATCAAGTTAGCAGAAAATAAAGGATGATCGAACAGATTCACACGGATTCAAGTCGGTAAACGCGGCAAGTTCGACACAGTGAGGCGAATTCAAATCAACGACCGTTCACTACGGCTGACGGTAACAGAATATCCCACAGACCATCCAGAGATCGCGCTCTTCACATTTTCCCGCCTTCGGAAACGTCAAGACTGTCAACTGTCAAACTGACAAACATCTAATCTGTCAACTGTCACACGTCAAACTGTCAAACTGTGTCATTGACAAAGACATCGCTTGCTGCACCGATCACACACTCGCTGTATCGACCTTACCCAAGTGAGCCACTTGACGTTTCCGACTTGATAGTTACGACTACACTTAATAGATGGCGCTAGGGGATCCAATAATCTTGAGCAGTACGGTGCTCACGCTCCGACACGGCCATCTTGACATTTCACACGTCCTCGTGTGAGGTTGCTGGTGAAGATCCTGCAAAGAGAGATAATACCTGAACAGTAAAATGTTCAATTGCTCGGCCTTCCTGACCAAAAGGGTCAGGCCTTGTAATACCATAATTTGTGAACCACAACTTTATTCAAAATAACAACATTGCTTACTCAAAATCCATAGGTACTAATGAAATAACAGTGATGAAAGTAAACGAATCAAAATAACTATTCACTTAAAATTCAACAAAACTCATCAACCCAATCTTTCCAAATCAAACTAAATAGATTGTGTAATCAGTGTAGTATGCAATACTCTACAATTCAGATGCTCCCATCCAGCAATGACAACCTCTATCCGGTCATCACCCAATACAAGGGCTACCTCCATCCGGTACCCTTAACAACACAGCGCCTCTATCCGGCGACTCAACAGCGATCGCTTACATCTTTGAGCTAAACGCACGCCACTCACAAGCGTGGCCGCAATGCGACGGGAAATCAGGCCCGATTTACGCCTACGACTACGAATGCTCGAAAGATGTAACCAATCTGAGCAACTTGCATACTATTGAATAAACAATCACAAAAAATGAGTATTGTTTAAACTAATTAAAACTAGTTGAAGGTCCAGCCTCTTCGCTTACTATCATCACTATCATCATCATCACCACCATCATCACCATTATCATTATCATCATCATCATCACCATATTCCCCATCATCACCATAATAACTAATGATAACTTTTTACAGAATTTACAGCCAAATATGCTGGAGGGCCAAGTACCCAATTGTTTTTTTTCCTTTTTTTTATTTTCAAACAACTGAATTATCAATTTACTGTGTACCACTTTAGTCCGGCTATCCCTGTAGCTCATAAATTAAGTCATCCCTGTGACTTCTCAGAACCATCCCTGTGGCTCTTACACATTTGATCATCCCTGTGATCTCACACATAAGATCATCCCTGTGATCTTACACAACAAAAATGACTTAAGAGGACACAATAAAATAATCAGTTAAGACTCAAAATTTTCAGAACACTGCGAATCACTGATGTCATCAGGTACTTGTCCCTCAGGCATCTTTCTTAACCTATCATGTGCGTACTTGTAAGTACGCTTTGAGTTTAGGGCTTTTAAAACATAACGATCGTTATCAAGTATTTCTAGAATTTAAAAGGCCCCCTGAACTTGGGTCTAACTTTGTTAAATCAGGAACTAATTAATTTCATGATTACGAACACTAGTGACTAAACTGAATTCATATTCCTACCTAGCAACAGCTGCTTACTCAAATTCACCACACTATGACTTAAAGTGTACTGACAATGTACTAACGGTGTACTAACAGTGTACTAACAGTGCACTAACAGTGTACTAACAGTGTACTAACAGCGTACTAACAGTGTACTATCAGTTTACTAATAGTGTACATGCAGTGTACTAACAATGTACTAACAGCGTACTATCAGTTTACCAAGTGTACTAGCAGTGTACTAACAATGTACAACAGTGTACTAACAGTGTACTAACAGTGTACCAACAGTGCACTTACAGTGTACTAACACTGTACTAACACTGTACTAACACTGTACCAACACTGTACCAACACTGTACCTACACTGTACCCACACTGTACAACACTGTACCAACACTGCAGTAACACTACACCAATAGTAAACATATTCAGAAACATTGATGCATCTATCAACTGTTAGCAGTGAATTCGAACAGAAAAGTGGTTACATTACAACAGAAAAGTACTAACATTACATTACCACAGAATATGACGTTACTACAGAAAGATTTTATTCTATTTCCTTATTTTTGCACTAAATTTCAACAACAATTTCTGTAGAATGGAGTCACTAACAATAAATTGCTTAGCCCTTTTAACTTTAGTTAAATTCACTCCCTTGAATAAGAAATACTTAGTGACTTTTCGTTTAAAAATAAAATCAAAATAAAATTGTTACGACTGACCCTTAAAAAGTGACCTTGTAGATTCGCCACGCTGGCTGCACCCGCCACTGTGTCGCCATCGTGCCGCCACCGTTGCACCGCTGCCGCCACCGTTGCATCGCTGCCGCCATTCCATCACCGCTTGCCTGCGCTGATAGTTGCGCTCATCTTTTCACTCGGGGTCAAACTCAGGAACGAACATTGGCACTCGAAGTAGACGCACACATAGCTTGTTCCAAAGCCATAAAATTGCGATTTTACTGGTTCATAATAGACGCCATTTTTCGTTGATCACATTGATTTTCCCTTGCACGTGTCTCGTTTTCACACCTCATATCGTTTGATTCACTTTTCGCACCACGTGGGACGTTTGGATTGCATCCCAACTTCTGATGACGGCGAAGGGGAAGAGCTGGGTGTCGTCAGGATAAGATTATTCCTCGCCAAGCATGAAATAATTGTCTCTTTACAATGCACAACCTCTATTCTTACAATCAACATCAAGTTAGCAGAAAATAAAGGATGATCGAACAGATTCACACGGATTCAAGTCGGTAAACGCGGCAAGTTCGACACAGTGAGGCGAATTCAAATCAACGACCGTTCACTACGGCTGACGGTAACAGAATATCCCACAGACCATCCAGAGATCGCGCTCTTCACATTTTCCCGCCTTCGGAAACGTCAAGACTGTCAACTGTCAAACTGACAAACATCTAATCTGTCAACTGTCACACGTCAAACTGTCAAACTGTGTCATTGACAAAGACATCGCTTGCTGCACCGATCACACACTCGCTGTATCGACCTTACCCAAGTGAGCCACTTGACGTTTCCGACTTGATAGTTACGACTACACTTAATCAAGGAGGTTTATAATAAGGAGTGAGTACACTTCAAAAATTTTCACCTATCGTTTAAAAGAAATTCAACTTTATTGCATTGCCCATAGAGTTGAAATTCTATCGACGACATTGACTGAAGGCACTACTGTGTGAATGAGACAACACCAGGTGGAGGTCGGTGTCTCGTTCGCACAATTGCCATTACTAAACAATAATACTACGATAGTAGGACTAAAAATATGTACGTTACCAATCAAGTAGTGTATCAAAATTAATGATTCGGAGTGGGAAGTCGAATATATACTATTTAAATATTAATTTTAGAATGACACATAATAATTGTAATATAAAACAGAACTTTTTTGATTTAATTAGATATCTACAATAATGCTAATCAGCAATCATCGGTGAGGTGGTAATAAATAGAAGTGTCAATCCTGGCAACTCCGATTTTGACCTTGAATTTCAATTTAAGAATTTCAATCTATAGGAAATGTAACTTTACAAAACTAGTGTGACCATAAATACTTCACCATTTCAGATTTCCAAAAAAAAACGAAATTGTTCTATTGAAATGGCTAGAGGTCGCAGGCGAGACGGTAAAATTAATAATAATAATCAAATTCATGTTTGTGCGCCTATTTCGATGAAACTCGGTTTCTGGTACTATTTCAACATGAAATAACAACGCAATGTTGAAAATTTTAAAAATCCAAGATGGCGGCCTACTTTTTTGTTTTTGGGCCGATTTCGATGAAACTCGGTTTTTGGAACTATTTTGACAAGAAAATAACAACGCAATTTTTAAAAAACTAAAAATCCAAGATGGCGGCCAACTTTTTTGTTTATGGGCCGATTTCGATGAAACTCGGTTTTCGGTACTATTTTGACAAGAAAATAACAACGCAATTTTGAAAATAAAAAAATCCAAGATGGCGGCCAACTTTTTTGTTTTTGGGCCGATTTCAATAAAACTCGGTTTTTGGAACTATTTTGACAAGAAAATAACAACGCAATTTAAAAAAAACTAAAAATTCAAGATGGCGGCCAACTTTTTTGTTTTTGGGCCGATTTTGATGGAACTCGGTTTTTGGAACTATTTTGACAAGAAAATACCAACGCAATTTAAAAAAAACTAAAAATTCAAGATGGCGGCCAACTTTTTTGTTTTAGGGCCGATTTTGATGAAACTCTGTTTTTGGTACGATTTTGACAAGAAAATAACAACGCAATGTTGAAAACTTACAAAATTCAAGATGGTGGCCAACTTTTTTGTTCTTGGGCCGATTTCAAAAACAAATTAGCAGCCATTTTGATCTTTTTTTATTTTTCCATCAGTTTACATTGAGTTGTTTTTTCTTGTCAAAATAGTACCAAAAACCGAGTTTCATCGAAATCGGCCCAAAAAACAAAAAATATGGCTGCCGCTTAAGATTTTTAGTATTTTAAAAAATTGCGTTGTTATTATTTTGTCAAAATATTACCAAAAACCGAGTTTCATCGAAATCGGCCCAAAAACAAAAAAGTTGGCTGCCATCTTGGATTTTTATTTTTTTCAATATTGTGTTATTATTTTCTTGTCAAATTAGTCCTAAAACCGAGTTTCATTAAAATCAGCCCCAATCACAAATAAAAGAGTTGGTTGCCATATTTGTTTATATTTTTAACATTTCGTTGTTATTTTTTATCAAAATAGTAGCAAAATCGAATTTCATCAAAATCGGCCCACGAACAACGCGGAATATAGTTGGCCGCCATCTTGGTTTCTTTTTATATTTTTAACATTGTGTCGTCGTAAATCTCATGCACCCATTTTATTAACTTCACAAGTAAAGAAATTGGTGCAAGAATTTTAGACCTTATTGACATATTTACCAAAATAACAGTTTTTAATGAAACAGCAAAGTAAATGAACAAGTATAATTATGGGAAAAAGCAACCGCATTTCAAAGGTCAATAAAGTCGAAAATCGTTTGCATCTTTTTTTGACTACAGATCACTAGACAATGTTTTCCTACTTTTACTTGTTTTTCCAACATTCATTTGTTTTTCCGAAGTTCACGCACATTGTATTTTTATAAAAAAAATGGAATAAACTTTAAAGTTGCGTAATTATTTACACTTGAACTTAAATTGAATTGAATAAACTAGATTTTGTATTGGTTGAATTACCATATTTAAAAAATAAAAACAAAAAAGCAATTTAATAAAAACGTGATAAATAAATTGTTCCAAATTTTTTTTAAATAAATAATTATTTTCTGTTTTTTAGTTAACGAGCTAAATTAAAAATATACCACCGCCTATCAGAGTACTCGTCAAGACCATTCAAACGAGTCCAAACTCGATGGGGTTGAAAGGTTTTATTACAAAGTTCCTGTGGCCTTCTTCCGGCTTCCTTCATCAGACTCTTGGATACTATTACCCAACAGAGCACTCGTCAAGACGATTCAAACGAGCACAAACTCGATGGGGTTGCATGATTTCAATATTGAGTTCCTATGGCATGGCCTCCAGACTTCATCATCCAACCCTGAACCTCGTCTCCCATCAGAGTACTTGTCAAGACAATTCCAACAAGCCCAAACACGATGGGGTTGTATAGTTTCATTCATCATAGAGTTCCTGTGGCGTTCTTCCGGCTCCATCATCAGATCAGCTCAATGACATTGTAATATTGCATTTCCTTCCATTTCTGACCTGTGTTCAAAGTTTCAAGTCTCTAGCTCATCGGGAATTCAGTATAAAATCGTTTGCAAAATTTGTGCTCAAACAAACAAAAGAGCAAGCAACATAATAAAAACGCGGTAAAAAGTGTTAATTATAAATAAAGAACTACCTAGGTATTTAAGTTTATATTAAACAGTTTAAAGTATTATGTATGTCTCCGGCCAACCATACGGTTTGGTCACCCTAATGAAGAAAAGGACACATACATCTACTTGACCTCTCTGTCGGCTCGTTTTGGGGCGAAGCGCTCATTCCGGTTTATAGTACTATTTCCATGCACTTAATAGATGGCGCTAGGGGATCCAATAATCTTGAGCAGTACGGTGCTCACGCTCCGACATATATATTTTTATCCACACCCATGCTTTAAATCCTCCATAAAGGGTTCTAAAACAGTTAGCTTACTGCCAAAATTACAGTATCGCTCCGCTGCAAGTGGTCAAAACACTAACCTAACCTACCTGGTGTATTAAGTTTTTATTTACAGCGGGGTGCCTGGGGCCAGCTGCCCTGCACCCCCAGCAAGCATATTGCAAGCAAGCACCCAACATGCAAGCATGCAAGCAAGCATGCAGCAAGCAAGCAAGAATGCAGCATGCAAACAGCCATGCAGTAAGCAAGCATACAGCATGCAAGAAAGCATGCAGCGTGCAAGAAAGCATGCAAGCAAGCATGCAGCATGCAAGCAAGCATGCAGTATACAAGCAAGCATGCAGCATACAAGCAAGCATGCAGCATGCAAGCAAGCATGCAACATGCATGCATGCATTGTGGAGCTCCGCTGCGAGTGGTCAAAACACTAACCTAACCTAACCTACTGGTAGGTGCATTAAAAGGGCAAGCATTTTGCAAGCAAGCAAGCCTGCAAGCAAGCAAGCATGCAAGCAAGCATGCAGCATGCAAGCAAGCGTTGTGGAACTCCGCTGCGAGTGGTCAAAACACTTACCTAACCTAACCTACTGGCAAGCTACATGCATGCTTGTATGCTTGCTTGCATGTCTAGTCATTGTTATGTTATAATATATGTATGCTAATAGATGTAAGTACATTAAACATTAGTGGATTTGATAATTAAGCAAGCATTATAATAACAAAAGCTAGTTATTTCTATTTTATAGTAAAAGTTGATTATAACATGTAAAATTAGATCAAATGATATGTATATGAAATGTAAGTTAGATAAAAAAGCGAGATATCAAATGATACTTATGGAATATAAACGTTAGAGCAAATGTAAATATGGCAAATAATAATGATGACAAATGAATAATAGGTTAAATAAAAATTGTGTCATTTATTTTTAGGTCAAATAAAAATTAGATGAAGTCAACGTTAGTGACATTGAAATTAGATTAACTGTTTTTATGGCAACCGAATCGCACCCCTTATTTATACTCTGTGTGTGACTATGGCACCCATTACACACACAATCTGATCACGCCAGATCGCGCCAGATTGACAGAGATTGATTGTGTAACGTTGTTCGTGATCTGTTTCAATCTGGCGCGGTCTGGCGTGATCAGATTGTGCTGGATTGTCAATCTACGTCAATCTGGCTTGGTCTGGCTTAGGGTTGGCACCTTTTTTTCGAGGTAATAGTATTATTTTCAAAACATTTAAACATTATAGTACTTACTTTTGGAATATTTATAAAAATGTAGTACATATTTATTTTTAACTAGCTTCCGCCCGCGACTACATCCGCGTGAGTGGACATTCGAAAAATGATTAAAAAACAAACATACAAACGAATAGAGAACTTGCAGTCTGCTCATCGCAATCTACTGCTATCCGATACATGTTTTTATAAGGCTGAACTGATTAAGATGAAATTTAGGGCACAGTTTATTAACCTAGATTAAAACCTAGGATACCTATTTTTTTCTCGGTCAAAGGTATCCTAGGTATTTTTAGTTTTTTTTAAAACATTGAAATTAATATGTAGTAAGTATTTACTTTCAGGAAATTTATAAAAAAAAAATATTTTTAACTACCTAGCTTCCGCCCGCGACTACATCTGCGTGGACATTTGAAAAATACCCTAAAATAACATACAGACGAACAGAAAAACAACCTCCTGCTTTTCTCCTCCTGAACTGATTTGGATGAAATTTGGCACTCAGATAGTTCATAGCTTAGTAATATAGTATTATAAATATCGATATTTGATTTTACACACACAGCGCCATCTAACCCTAGACAACTGATTTTACTAGGTAGGTACTTACTTTTTGCATTAGATAGGTACTTATTATATGCAGACCCGTCACAGAAATTAAAATATTTCATTTCAATTTCGTCCGGTCATCGAACCCGGGATCTCTTGCGTGGTAGACTGGCATGTTGAATACTGCACCACTCGGGTCATCGATCGATATCACGCGAAAATAAATGCAAAAAGTGGGCAACCCTGCCAAAGACCACCGTGGATCGTGGTAGATTGTCAATCTACCAAGATCTACTGCGATCCAGATCTCGCTGGATTGACCGTGTAACGTCGCAAACCAACCGCATCAAATTCCATCAATCTGTGGTTTTGATCAGATTACACCAGATTGACGTGTGTAATGGCCGCCTATAAGTTTAAATCGTAGAATGCGTGCATGTAGAAATTAAAAAGGCCACTGGCGCGAAACCTTTAGATTTTTTTTTCTAATTACAAACTGATTGAATTGTGTGTGTGTGACTGTATAGTAATAGGAAAGAAATAATTTTAATCCTTTGCCGCTAATTTCAAAATATCAAAAATGCACAACGTTGAATTTTTTTTTCCACGATAGATGTTCGTGGTGCTAAGGGTAGAGAGTGGCGCTTCTGTCTAGCTAGAACACACAGACATTATAATTATTTTGTGATAAATAGTCCAACTATTGACTGATGAATAGAACTAGTAGCATAAATGAAGTGATTATAGTTTCCTTGCGGGCTGGATATGGCGCTGATACTCGACCTAGAATGCAGTGCCCACGATGGTTATGGTAATCCCAACCTTACCCTCATATAGACGAGTCTGTCAGTCTGTCTGTCACAAGGCGATGTGTAGGCTTGTTTACGACTAAACAGATTTATTAGCGTTGATTATAGGTTTCAAAGGACATAAGTTAAATCGAGAGATGAGTCTTAGACCCATTTAAGGGAATTTAAACGCGCAACGGTTTAATTTTTCACAACCGACTTCTACAAACTTAAAAAAAAATTAAGAACTTTCATTATGGGACCAAACTCGTAAACGAAAGAAAAAAATCTGCTGTTCCATACAAAAGTACAATGCCTATTGCCTACTCCATCGAAATGGATGAAACAGCTGATTTTTTTTCGCGATTTCAAGGTTGGTCTCATAATGAAAGTTGTTCATTTTGATGGTCTGATCAACCTAGGGTTGCCAAAACTACTGTATAATATAAGTATCTTACTATATTGCGGGCTGGCCTACTATATTTTTGGAAAAAATATACAACATATAACAGAAAGGGGGTATCAACCCGAAAGGAGGTCATTGTACTCGTGAACTTGAATACATTCCAGCAGGAAAAAAAATCAAATAAAATAAAAAATTTTGAACTCTCCATACAAAATGTTGGCGGCAAATTCAAATTTTCTATGGAGAGACCAAAATTTTTTTTTTTAATTTTTTTCTCGTGGAAGGTGTTCAGATTCACGAGTACATTGACCTCCTTTCGGGTTGATACCCCCTTTTTGTTACACGTTGTATATGTAGTAGGCAAAACTACTATATTTTTTCAAGTGAAAAAGTTAAACAAAAGCGGAAAAAAATTAATACTTATATGCCAACGGAGTTGATGAGAACAGTCGTAGTGCCTATTATTAAAAATAAAACTGGCGATAGTGCAGACATAAGCAACTACAGACCTATCTCATTGGCTACCGTCATCGCCAAGGTTTTTGACGGTATGTTGAATATTGTTGAATGCACACATTAATAGTTATTTTACACCTCACGACAACCAATTTGGTTTCCGATCTAAACTATCTACGGAAAATGCTATTGTGTGCATGAAACATGCCGTCAGATACTACACCGATAGGAGTACACCTGTATATGCCTGTTTTCTCGACCTGTCCAAGGCTTTTGACCTGGTTTCCTACGATGTCCTGTGGCACAAACTAAAGCAATCCAAGCTGCCTCCTGAGTTAATCAGCGTTCTAAGGTACTGGTATGGAAATCAGGTCAACTGTGTACGGTGGGCGGGCGCTCTGTCGGATCCGTATAGGTTGAGGTGTGGGGTGAGACAGGGGGGTTTGAGTTCACCATCGCTCTTCAACCTGTACGTAAACGACCTGATCGTTGCGCTCAGCAACACCCATGTCGGATTTTTATGTGGACGATGTCTGTTTTAATAATATTAGTTATGCAGATGACATGGTGTTGCTGAGCGCATCGGTTGGGGGTCTAAAGGAGCTCATGGGTATCTGCGAAGCATATGCAAATGCCCATGGTCTAAAATACAATCCCAAAAAGAGCCAGCTCATGGTATTCAAGGCTGGGTCTAAATACCCGACGGACGTGCCACCCGTTAGCTTGGGTGGTGTCACTCTTAGTAAAATAAATAGTGTTAAGTACCTAGGTCACATTGTGACAGACGATTTAAAAGATGACGACGATATTGAGCGTTAACGGAGAGCGCTGTCCGTGAGGTCGAATATGATAGCCCGCAGGTTCGCCAGGTGTTCAGTTCCAGTTAAAATAACACTATTTCGAGCCTACTGCACCTCGTTTTACACATGCAGCCTGTGGGTTAAACACACACGTCGAGCGCTAGAAACCCTTCGCGTTCAATATAATAACGCGTTTAGGGCGTTGTTGCGGCTGCCTCGCTTCTGTAGCGCGTCGGCAATGTTCGCCGAAGCGGGTGTAGATGGTTTTTTCGCCATCATGCGAAAAAGAGCGGCCTCGATGGCGCGGCGGACGCGCGACAGCGGCAACAGCCTCCTGGCCGTGGTCGCAGGCCGCGTGGATGGTCACTTTATGGGGCACTGGCTATCCTTACATGGACCAGTGCCTCATATTGAAAGACAATTTTAATTTAATTTGTACGTAATTTTTACTAACATAAGTTAAGTATACTAACACAATGTGAGCCCATGGTCGCTTGAATAAATGATTTAATTATAATTATAATTATGCACATAAGTATTGCATAATATTTTTGTGTAACTCTTTTGTTTATGAACATATTTAGTAAGTATGAAAAAAATCCTTTAAAATCCTCCATACAAAACGGCAACCTACTTTATTTTTTGAACTTTATCGCCATCTACTATATTTTTACACGTAATAATCTTGAAACTACTATATTTGATGCAAAAAAAGTTGGCAACCCTAGATCAACCCCACGAGAGGTTTTCAATGAACTAAAAATAACCTTGTACCTATGCATATACCTACTGTGTTATTAGTTATTACTAAATGCGTAGGATGTTACTTAGTCACCCGCCGATCACTTGCTCTTGTGGTTGATATTCGATTGGTTTTAGTTTTGTAACTTATTTTAAAAAATAATCTCTCAAGAAATTTACAGTTCTAGCGAAAATAAAAATAACACCCTCCTGTTTACAGTCAGTTAGGGTATCAAGCCGCTTACACTACATTGAAAAATCCTGAGATTAGTACCAGTTCGAGATTAAGGTACGGCGCGGCGGGGGGGAAGAAAAATATCCAATTATTAAAGAAGGTAGAGAACCTACCGAAGTGTTTTGTTTAAAATGTACTGTATTATATTGAAAATTCTAAAAATCCTGAGGTTTCTTGAGATTTTCAAAATCCGGCCGCAATCCTGAGAAAAGTCCAAAAATCCTGAGATATGGTAACCTCAATCCATGTACAAGTACGTGGCATATATCTTGAAATTTTTTCGACGGCGGATGTGCTCTTGTGAGCGACCAATAGCGCGCGCCCCTCTCCCGCCGTGCGCACCCCTCACCGCTACGCATACCCAAAATACGCGTTCCGCGCAATCCCCACCCGATTTCAAGATATTTGCCTCGTACTGTACGAAACATTGCATTTCTAATGTCGATCGATTAGGAACTTTTCAACCTGCGCATGCTCACGTTTAAGGCGCTTATATTGGTCCACTAGCGCCGCCAATTCATTTATATTTATTACTCTAAATCAAGTAAATATTAAAAAAAAGGAAACAACCATGCCCTCTTAAATTGAATAACTCTTTAATATTTTTCGTTCTTTGTACTAGTTTTAAAATGCAATCGAAACAACAGTGGCCACTTCTAGTTTAAATGGGTTTTAAAACTTACAGAAAGAATGAAAACTGTTCATAAGTATTTAAAAAAATATTGGAGGCGATTTAAGAGGGCATGGTTGTTTCCTTTTTAACACGTTTTTAAATATTGACTTGGTTTACATATAATAAAAATAAATGAATTGGCGGCGCTAGTTGACGGCTATAAGGTCCTTAAATACAAAATACTCTCCTTTTAACTAACTATAAGTAAACATGAGTTTACTACAAACATATTGAGACATACAACTGACGTCATCGCAATAATGACACAAGTGAAAACGAATGTTGTATTTACCGTATCAATTACTCAATGCTGGCTGCTTTCAAGCTAGGACGCGGGTGGGTGGACGGAACGGAGGCGATATCATACTGGGACTAGTTAATCTGCAACTAGGAAATCACTGTTCCGGTAACAGTCTACAAAAATAACTAACTATTTTAGTGGCTCCGTGAGCTGTAAGACCTCGCGTTAAAAAGTACTCAAAATGTATAGTTGTTAAAAAACAAATAATATACGCAGTCATAAGTTCTGTCACACACAACCTTATAATTTTTCGAATATTGGTCAGAAATGTTTTAATTGATGAACTTTTGGTTTCAGTCTTCTAAAAATGCTAACAAAAAGGTTTGAGTTATTTTCGATCATTTTTCAAAACGGCTGAAATATTTTTTTTTACATATCTACGCCATTTTGAAGAAAATCGAAAAACTGAATCGACCCAAAAATTCTATACATATAAGTAATTATCGAACCTGCTGACAAAATTTCAGGAGAATCGGTTGAGAAATGCGACAGGAGAACAGACGGATACACGGACACCGGAATGACATACGAAAACATTTTTGCCCAAGCTTAGTACCATTATAATTGTGCCCAAGCTGAAGCAGAGACGCTTCGCGCTCGCTAGGTCAATTAAACGAATACGCATCGTAGCCAGTACCCGTGCACAAACAGCTATCGAAAAAAATAACGCGCGTAAAAACATTCATTAGTGCAATTTTGTATTGGAAATTTGTACAGCGCCATCTACCGCCGAATAGCGAAATTAAAATTTCCATAGATAATTCTCTATCGAGTAGTTTTACGCGCGTTATTTTCTCGAGAGCTGTTTGTGCTAAGGGTACAGTAGTCAACACCCGACCTCATAGATCGTCAACATTTTTAATTCAACCCGTCAAATGAATATGCATCACCGCCCACCGCCGCAGCTGCAGATCTGTTGCATTGGCTATAAATCCTGCTGATTTCCATTTGCATACTAACCCGAACCTGTTGCTTCGCTTTCGCCTGCCTTTCGCAACAACTAGGTCCTATGAGCTGTTAGTCTTACTCAAACCCAAATTCAAGTACCAACTCCTAGGTATACGAGTAATCAGGACAGTACTGATACCGGCATATATACCGCCCGGCACGTAACTTGACAAGATAAAAACGAGACAAAAGATGTGCAGTAGCTAAAAACACTAAACTCGGTGCATGTTTCGCCTCATCTTTGTCTTGCCAAGTTTTGTTCCGGTATCTTAGCATGCTTTAATAATGGGGTACAAGGGTATACGACCTCAAACCCAAATTCAAGTGCCAATTCCTAGGTATACGAGTAATCAGGACAGTACTGATACCGGCATATATACCGCCCGGCACGTAACTTGACAAGATAAAAACGAGACAAAAGATGTGCAGTAGCTAAAAACACTAAACTCGGTGCATGTTTCGCCTCATCTTTGTCTTGCCAAGTTTTGTTCCGGTATCTTAGCATGCTTTAATAATGGGGTACAAGAGCTAAGTGGAAGCTACTCAAGTTTCGGAAATGTGCCAGCCCCCTACAATGACTGTCAAAAGTAATATCGAAGCGATGTTGTGATTATGATGGCGCTATACGCGATGTATAGCTCTGCTTTGTCTCTATAACATCACTTTGAGGTTGCTATAAGAGTTCAGAGTACGACCTCTGGACACTCAACAAAATAAAGACTAATTAAATATTATTTTCGGCGAGTACCTACAATACACCCCTGTAGCACGATGAACTAAGTCAAAAGGGTTGTCTACATCGAAATGTCAAATATGACATCTCTATGTAGACATCAGCCATTTTTAATGTCCCTACTGCTGGGGCACAGGCCTTCCTTATGAGTGGATAAGAAGGGTGGGCCATAACCCAACACGCAGGATCAATGCGGATTTGTGGGTGTTAACAACTGCTAATGCAGCCGGGACTAACGGCTTAACGCACCTTCCGAAGCACGGAGGTACTCGAGATAGTACATTTTTCGTTATCCATCCTATGACCGACCCTTCTAAAAGTTGCTTAACCTCCGTAATCGAAAAGCCAAGCACTAAACCACTGCGCCACCGAGCTCCTATCTCGATGTAGATAAAGGTAAAACTTTAGTAGTGCTACAATAAAGTTTGGCTAATATTTGGGTATGCCAGAATTATGTCAAAAGTAATGGGCTACAAACATTTTACATGACAAATAATTATAGTGAGGGGTTTTCGTTACACAAGGAGTAGTAGCCACATCACTAGCAGTACCATTGGTATTCTATGCTATCAAGCAACCCAGCCAGATTAAGGTCAGCATTCCATATCCCTGCTACTCTGATGATTTTAAATATACAATGCACACTTTATATGTCAATCAATTGTCAGATTACGACTCTATAGATCGACTGAGCTTATACGGGAAATATCGGTACACAAGTTTTTTATTTGAAATCTTTATTAGGTTAGTGTAATAGACGAAGAAAAGATAATTTATTCATCACCTCTCCAGCACGAAAAGGGCGCCTTTCGTGCGTTAAAACTCGCAGCAAAATCGATTTTTGCTGCGAGCGTGAGGCAAAGTGTACACCAATTGTTGTGATATACACACATCAACTATGTCTAGGGATACAGGTACTATTTTCATACAAACAAGGTAACTTTGAAGCCTTGGTTTCCTGCCAGAGATATACTTTGCTGTGATCTGATGATGGCTATCCAGGGAGTGAATGGAGGAGATTCAGATCGCTATACACACCCAACTGATCTGACCAGCATTTAAAAAACGTAATGGACATGTTTAAAAAAACCGCGAAAATAGCATGAAAATGTATGGAAATCCTCAAACTGAGAACTCTGACCCATTCGTCTTTTAGAATGCTGATCAGATCAGTTGGGTGTATATAGCGATCTGAATCTACTCCATTCACTCCCTGGATGGCCATCATCAGATTACAGCACGGTACATCCCTGGCAGAAAACCAAGGTTTCCAAGTTTCCTCGTTTGTATGAAAATAACACCTGTATCCCTAGACAAAGTTGATGTGTATATTACAAATACGTGCATCCAGCGATGAAGATACTACACCAAAAAGGTTGAGAGAACAAGTTTCTAATGCTGAATTTATAGAGACTATTCTAGACTAGTTCGCTAGTTCGTGATTCGGTTCGGCACTCTCAGCACCAATTGATTTTGGTCATTTGTATTGTATAACAACATTTTATATTGTCAAAATATACAGCTAAGATTATTTTTTAAATTACATAACAAGTATTAAGAACCCTTCTTTTTTATGTGAGATATTTTATTAAATCTGTGATTCTAACGCAGACGGAATCTTTCATCGTTATATTTTATTATTACTCGAATCTTTATTTGTAATGACCTCATTAGATACAATCTTTATAAAATTCGTTCGGCGCAAGCGTCTTGATGTTTCAAAAAAGAAGGCTGTATTTTATGCCAGTTATTAACTACCAATCTGCTTTATTTGAGACATGGACTTGCGATTGGCACATTGCATCCGCGAAGAAGCGTTCATTCAAGCTGATTTTAATCAACTTTTTGATAAGTAACATCTTTTTATTTTACTGTCCCAAAAATGTTGCACCAAATATTACTAAGTGATCGACAAACTGTTCATGGGCTAACTAGAGAATGTCAATATACGAAGGTTCATTCACATTTCCTATTTGCAAATATTGTAACACACCTCAAGATTTAACGACCTAACCGAACCGAACCCTATACTAAACGGAACCGCTAAAGTAAGAACTGTACAACAAATGATTTTCAACTTTATTTTTATGTCCATATGAGCTAATTAGGTTTTCTATATATTTGATGTTTAATGTATTGGCTGGGGCAGGAAATGTAAAGTAATCAACTCGGAAATAGCAAGTTGTAGTTTTCCTAGAGTTAGCTTATCCATAGTTCCGCTGTGTAGCCGTGAAAGGAAGATTCTGAGTTTAAAATGACCTCCATACAAATTAATACGGTAAAGCCAATTAATGTCTTAACTCTTGACTATTTCAAGATCAAGCCTAATTCCTTTATTAGTTTAGCAGCTTAACTTTTTTCAGTTGTCTGTAATTCTCAGCTCTCTGTAGCCCTTGACTGAGAATTTTACCCAAGTCCTTCCCAGGAAGGGAAGCAAGAGGAATTAAGTAGGATGAAAGGAAATAATCTTCAACTGCATAGTATCACAGCGTGGTAGCACAGTAACTAATGAGCGAAAAAAGACGATTTATGAAGATAGGTATTTAGAATAAGATAAATTACAATGAAAGGGTAACTTTAGAGCAAGAAAAATGAAATGAAAATTGGGGTCGGGGAAGTTTGATCTTCCGCATGCCCGCAGGTGACCAGGCGGTTCGCTAATCAATCTGAAATAGGTTGCTATGAAATTATTGTAAGCACCATCTGCGTGTTTTTACTTTTTTATATTAATCTCTTAACATGTCACCTCGTTGTCACCAACAAGAATTCGCGTAGGACTCCGTAGGCGGAAGTGATCTAACTCTACCAATATGGCCGGATTTTCCTAATGAATTGTCGAAAACAATCTGCTATTATGGCGACAGATATCGCATTAACTGAAAATGGAGATCGCTTTAAAGTTTGACAGTTATAGCACAAAATAAGAAGTGTGTTTTAGAGTTAGTGTTTGTACTTTTTTGGTAAATGCTATTTGGAAGCATTAGGTGAATTTCATTACTCAAAATACTTTGTGAGGTTGTCACATAACTTGAAGTCTATCAATCAAATACAAATAAAGTCAATAAGAAATAATAAAGTACTGGATAATTAGGTGGATTTCCTTAATCGATAGGTTGGTTTAACTACATAAGACGCGGTTGGAAAGTAATTGCTATCGTTTGTAAAACCTAATAACTTAGTTTACATAGGTAACGAAAAATGTACAAAACTTAAGACTCGGTTATCGGTCTACACCTACTATGTAATAAACCTTACCTAAGTCTGACGCTATGTATGACAACAATACAATTATTTAAAAATAGTTGTGTTCCAGCATTTAGAGGTAAGATATCCAGTTCCTCAGTAGTGAGGATTCCGGGTGAAGTGCGCTTACACTTCGACCTTATCTTTTGAGGTGTTGTGCAGGCCAAACACCATCCCGCCCTTCGGACTACTTCGTAGCCAGATTTCGTAGCTGGCTTCAATACGGGAAAAAATATTCCCATTTTGAAGCTGGCTTCTTACTGGGAGTAAAATTATCCCACTTCGAAGCTGGCTACGAAATAGGACTACCTACTTAAAAATTGCAATAAGATTGATTTCGTCCTATTTTCCGTCCGTTATGAATGAAATGTTTATAGGCCAGTCTTCAAGTCTAGCACTACAGAGACCTAACCCCCCCTCCCTCCTTTCGTACCGGTTCTCTTCTCGTATCTGAGCCGCACGGTTGTGCATAAAAAAACCAACGTAGTCAAAAACAAATGAATACTATTTAAAACAAATGAAAAAGAAATACTTAATTATTCTTTCCGATTACCTACCTACGTTACCCATTCGTTTTTATTCAAAACTTTTGGTTTAAAGCATGATTAATTTTAGCGAAATCGACTTTTCCCATCAAATATTGCCATCAGCAAAATGTGCCAAAAATAAAGATGTCATATTCATGAACCGATATCGGTTTACCAAATCGGTTGATTGTTATGATACCAATAGCTTTTAGTATAGATTGTATCAATTGAATAGTAATAAATCATGCGAGATTTTATTGCAATCCGCCTAATTTTTATAAAGTATATCTTGTGCATATATAATATAAAATTACAAATATGGGACTTTATTATTTTGTTCTTTAGCCACTTTAACAAATGCTTAATTGAGATACCTAGGTACTTTAAATAATACAGAATTACAAATATGGGACTTTATAATTGTATATACATATATATGTTTTTCTTTAAACACTTCAACAAAATGTTTTATACTTTATTGAGATGTTTTATGTACTTACTAAAAACTAGAAAATCTTTTTAAGAGTTATCCGCAGTACAATATGTTTGCTAGCTACTGATCTTGGTGGGCGACTATTAAATAAATAAAAAAATACTGTTTTTCCCTATTTTATAAAAAAAAAACAAAAAGAAGCAAGGCAACTTTGAATTTGTACCTATATTTTTCATTATGCAACATGGGATAGAATCAGTGCCTTTAGCACGAAAAGCTATGGAAAAAAAATAACGCGCGAAAAAACAATCTTACGCGCGTTTTTTTTTCTCGATAGCTGCTGTTCGTGCTAAAGGTACAGATAACTACCTAGTAGGATTTAATGTATAAAATTAAGTGTAAAGTCGTGATTATATTGCACCACATTACGACTACGCCCACGAGTCACCTAGTTTATAATGGCAACTAGTATTCTAAGGTATTAACATCAACAACTAGCAGATCAAGTGGACTAGGTACAGTTAGCATCAAAAGTAGTTGAACTTTTTTCGTACCCTCCCTGTAGCATGACTTGGCATCGAAAATGTCAATGACATCCCAATGTGAACAAACTTATTGTTTTTCTGTCAAAATTACGTTTAGATGTCATTTTTCTTGTCTATTAGAATTATTTAAAACCTTCAATGTATCAACTTACCTATTACATAAGTATATAGTCCATAGTTACCTTTAAAAGTAAATTACGTTCTCATTTGCTAGAGCTCCAAAAGTTAGGACAATCCTGATAACGACATCCCCCTTTTTATTTATATATTTTGTTTTTGATTTCATTAAGGTACTTATATATATTATAATGCATTCCTTTTCCCTTCCATTAATATTTTGACTTTATTTATTCAAACTTTTCATATGTATCCTTGTGTTTTTCGTTTATATTTCCCGTCCACCTGTTAGGTTAGTTAGGGTGAAGGCTGAAAATCGGTGTTTCGCCTACCCCACAGGCGAAAATATTACACCGAGCCTAGACCCTGTTTGCTGCTGCACATAGGCACATCCGCACCACTGTTAGTTAAGTTTTTTCTTCTTCGTATAATGTTATTCTTGTACCAGTTACCAGATGTTTCTATGTGTATTGCAACAAATAAACAATTTATCTATCTATCTATCTATAATTGTAGAATTTTTGATATAGATTTATTATTTTTAACAATTAAGTTTGTACCCATTAGTACTACCACACAATAATGGGATTACGTGCAATCATTAAAATGACATGTGCATACGTACACTAGACTAGGTGTTATTATGTGAATAATCTGATTGCATTTAAATAACAATTACTTCTGCGAAACTGAATCGCATACAATTTAAGTACATCGTAAAACGTACGAAGAGAGCTTCAATTGTTTTAGAAGTCATAATATTTCTATTTACAAGTCATAAAGGAAGACAGGGTTGCAAAAAATCATGATTATTTTAATCAAAAAAATCAGATTAAAAAAAAGATTAAAATTTTTTTTTTTTTTTTTTTTTTTTATTAGGTTTTGCGATCATTAGTTAGTTAGATCTCTAGTTTTTTTTTTGTGGGCAACATTTTTATTTCTGAAAATATATCTGTGATCATTATTTTCATTAATTACTTGCATTGCATGTACTTAATGAATGAAATTAATCAATTCAATGTTATATTTTTACTGACACAAAAAAAAATATCTAAATTTGATTGTTAATTTTTATTTTGATAAATAACTTAGCTTGCACCAATCATACTTTGTATTAAAATTATTTTCGAACATAATAGTTAATGAATATGCACTGCCAGCGTTTAATTAATTCCTTTTTTTGATTTTGGTTTAAATCAGTGATTTTATTAAAAAAATCATGCAATAAAAATCGTGATTTAAATCATGATTTAAATCAACTTGATTTAAATCATGCAACCCTCAAGGAAGATAATGACAAGTTGCACATTTGATTAAAATTTTGGGTCAATATATTATAATTTTTCTTTTGACATTACCTACTCACTTCAAAAAAATATTAAGAACTAATTATTACTTTTCCAAAACAAAAAAACATACCAAACCCTTATTGTTACTAGAGATGTTACGAATGTCTAATTTTACACATACGCGAATGCGAATGCGAATATTTAGGTTGCGAACGTGCGAATACGAATGTTAAGATATCAAGTATTACAAAAACCATTAAGAATTAATTAATCAATCATTTTTATTACTAAAACGGGAAAAACATATACCAAATAATAATAATTAAAGTTGTGAAAAATTGCATGCTTTTTTAATGTACATGTGCACTTTAATGTTACTGTAATAGTCACAGTTCAATAAAGTAAAATAAAAAATCGCCATATATCACGTGTCTTTCTCGGTGCCATAAGGAAAAACTAGGTATCTAATAATCACAAAATACTTTCAAACACAATGAGTTATTTGTTTACCAAAAGAGGAAAAAATTACTTAATAAAAATTTATCTATATATGGCAACTGAAACAAAACAATCAACAAACCAAGCAACAGAGTGACCACATCGCAATTCACAAACTACCCGCGTAAAATAAACGCTTTCTATTGGGCGAATTAATGCACACATTCGCATTCGCATAACATTGATTGATGCGAATGCGAATGTCGATGCGAATGTTTAAAACGATGCGAACCATTCGCATATGCGAATGCGAATATTCGTAACATCTCTAATTGTTACATAAGTGTAGTGGTAGTTTTAATTTTATTGGAATGGCATTTATAAATTACCTAAGTATAAAAGGCAACTTTTCAAGTCTATTATAGATTAGTTTTCGGCGTTTTCTTCTCTTCCTACTCTCTGCCTACATTCATCTCAGAATATAAGTAATCAAGAATTTTATTCAAGAAGTGACGTGTCTATTTTTTTTCTTAAACCCACATGTACAGTTCCGGCCGTGCCCAAACAAGGTATGAAAAAATGTGTACAGACAAAAACCTATACGCCGTAACGGTAATTGAAAATGTATCAATATTTTAATTATTTCAGATTATACACTATAAGGTCAGACATATAGTGATAAAAAGGTAAGAAATAATGTGGAAGTTACACTCTCTTGAAAAGTTAGAAACCTCAGTATTAAAAGCAACGTGGGCAATTAGAATGTTTTTTTAAAGCACCATAAGTTAAGTAGAATTTTCCATTAATTATTATCTATCATACAAGAGTTAGTATAACTTGTTTACTAAGTTGCATTATTATTTATTTATCAAATTAACAATAACAATACATTATAACATTTCTTAAGACAGTGTCACAAAAACCTATTTAGGTTTGACCGTACACTGTCTGCATTCATCGTCTTGTACAATAATTACATTTAAAAGTAAATCTTGAATTCATCTTTAACAATTAATAAAATTGTAGGGTATACATTAAAATTTGCTTCCGAATTGCATTTTTCCACCTGCCCTGTCCGACCAACGCACCAACGACCATATTATGGCATTATATGGATTATGGATATGTCGCAGGCAAATCGTATGATTCCGCGTTTTACAAACGGCGTAGTTCCTTTACAAACGCTCGCTGTTTTGCAAAATGCCGAAGGCAAATTGTAAATTGCCTTGTCATTATATAAAATGCTATATATATACCTTTGATAGAAAATTCAACAACCGTTTACAAAATGACGCGGCAAATTGAAGTATTTAGTTCTTTTTCTTACTACGCGCGGCGCTGTTAATCAGAACAATAAAGATGGCGTCTAGTAGTGGTTTTGTAACACAGAAAATAATTGAAAGCAGTGCAAATTCTACGAGTCCAGCAGTCCGTGTAATACCTTTAGAAGAATATTATGATATGTTGTTAGAGATATTCATTTAAACTGTGGACATGGTGGTCGAGACAAAATTCAGTACAAACTTAAAGACCGATTTATTATTGTACGTAAAGCAATAGACATTCGTGTCATTATATCCTATCTGCGAATCAAAGACACACATACCAAAGAAAGGCATTGTAACTAAACCAATTATATCTCGAGATTTTAATGAGCGAGTGCAAGCTTTGTTTTATGATTTTCATCCTACTAAAACAATCAATTGAAATTTTAATAATTGATTGAGTCGTCAATTTGCCTTCGGTATTTTACAAAACAGCGAGCGTTTGTAAACGGACGACGCCGTTTGTAAAACGCGGAATCATACAATTTGCCTGCGACAGATACAAAACATTGGTATCACAACCTCTAATCAGACAGCCACGTGCAATTCGCGTTTGTATAACCATGGTTTACTTTAGCTATTTACAGTACTTATGTAGACAATAAAGGATTATGTTATCCTGTCCTGATTACTATGACGCCTTCAAGTGTTGGAATGACGTGATCTGATTATGTATGGAAGGAACATACGGATGAAACTCGACCGGAATGTGTGAATCTGTAAATGGCGCTATCTATCAGGCGCAATCTTGTATAGATGTCCGTTTTGCATAAAAACTGGTTGAGATTTAAAGCGATAAGTGCCGTTTTGTAGGAATCTGGTATCCGCTTAATAAATGATTACCCTATGACAATTTATTTTACAAGTCTCCAAAACAGATTCCCCCTTATTCTGAATATAAACTAGAGCAGGGGTCTCCAAACTACGGCCCGGGGGCCAGATTCGGCCCGCAAGCACCAACAATCCGGCCGGCGAAAGCAGGCCGGATCGTACCAACGATACTGTAATTTACAGTATGTTGATACGGAGCTAGCTAGATCCTGGCCCTTGGGACTTCGTGGAGAAGTAAGTCTAGCCCTTTTGCTAAAAAGTTTGGAGACTCATGAACTAGAGCAGGAGTTCCTTAACTAATTTAGGATGCGCCCCCTTTTTGCAAAAAGTAAACCTAGACTATTTTATATAGCAAGTTACGGTTCAAGACGCCCCGAACTACCTGCTCGCTGCGGTTAGACGTTGAGTAGGCTCTTTCAATAGGTGTACAAAGACCATACCTAGGGTTGTTGTTTCTTAGTTATCTATAAATAAGGTCCTTACTAACTACACCTGCACAGGTGACCCACGCCACCATGGAAATTCTCTGCGCCCCTTCCTAGGGGGCGCGCTCCCCACTTTGAAAATCCCTGAACTAGAGTAGAGAGAAGATACACCAGGTGCGATCTCTTGTTTTGTTTTCAGCAAATAAAAAGCAGCGTCAGTAAAGTTTTGACTTTGACGTAGTGCAATTCGGGTTCCAAACATACTGGATTAAACGAGGTGTCTACATACGATCGCTTTCCCGTTCCCTTTCACTTTCACCTGACGCATGCCTCAAAGCATTCAATAGCACATGCCCTATTTTCTTAAAAAACGTCAAATTTGTATGGCAAAAAGTTGAATGTGAAAGCACACGGTTTGGAGGCAATCAATAGGTATTGGATGCGTTTGACGTAAGTTGAATAAGTTGAAGCGACTCGGTGAAGACCAGACTATAATAGAATCATCTATAAGAAGATAAAGACCAAACCAAAACCTTATCTTTCAACTTTTCATTTTAACTTGTTCAAAACTAATAAATAGCTTCTTTGAATTAACATACCGTTTTTAACCGACTTAATTCTTAATCTCGAAGATAATTTCAGAGTCGATCGTCATCGGCACCACTTTTGCCCATATATCGACCGCTTCCGAAGCCCTTACGTATGACGTCAGCCAGCGTAGGCGCAGCAAAGGCGGTTGCCAAACGCAGCCTCCGAAAATTGATGTCATCGTTTCGTTACACATAGTATGACAAATATTGTATCACTCGTATATCCGACGATTACATAACAAGAAACATGTAGGCTTTATAAAGATAGTATCTTTGGCCAGAAAGGGTAACGTTAATAAAATTGTGGTCCTAAAACCTTATTCTAGATAACGCTTCACGAACTGACTAAAACAGTACGCAAAAATGACATACTTGGCGTTTATTTTATACAAACTCACATTTTATATCACTTATTTTGTGCAAAATAAGTGCCCAGTTTATAAGTGGGACGCTATTTGAGGTACCATTTTTGAGACTCTGACCGGACATCGATCAAGAAAACCCTAGTATTCTTGATCGAAGCCTAAAACTGATCCTTGAGGAATTCAATTTGAATGAATTTACTAACTTAAGGGGCCATAATAGGAAAACATGGTTTGCGCGGGCCATATTTTTATAAAGAAAACGTAAAGTTGTAGCCACAAAAAACATACGACAAGCTAAAGAGATTATCTAGTAGCTACAAGTATTAAATTGCGTATAAACCTCACAGATGATTGTAAAAAAAATCAGAATATCATCAAAAGTGCTTGTCGCGGGCCATATTTTTGGCGTAAATAATAGCGGAAACGTATTGAATTCTACTTCAAAATACACTTTAACGTACTGTGCAGTTGCTCCAATAACTTTTTTTCAAAAAAGATAATTGTGCTAAAGATAATGATGAAAAAACAACGAAAAACATCGAAAAAGTGCAGAAGTGAGGTTATTGTCCATACTCTTTACACGTAAAGAAAAAGACAGATATAAATGTTTTCGCATAACGGAGCCTTAAGAAGCATAACGTCAGACAGACGTAACAATTTCAGGCTCTATGAGTGGTTGGACGCAACTCCGTCGCTTGCGCAGCCAGCGTCATTTCATGACCTTGAACTGCATTTGAACTTAATATTGATATGGGTGCAAGCACGAATCCGGCTAGTGGCAAAGTCACGGTCAAGAATAATGAAATGTAACTCATTTTCCTAATGGATGCTTGGGCATTTCGTTATGGTATTACAACTGTAGATTTCTAGAGTAACTTAGCTATAAAAGAAAAGACTAAATAAACTATCACAAAATTACTACATATCACCGATTAGCCAAGTTTTGTTTTACGTAGACGGTCTAAGAAAAGGAGTAATTTTCTTATCCCCTAAGTTAAATTTTCGTTTTTAACCAAAAAATCAAATGGAAATACATAAAGTAGGTATTATAAAGTTTTCTTTGACGAAAGTTCATAATAAGTGACGGCAAAAGAAACTGGAAAAGTTTCCTTTTTACGATTGCAACGGGAATGGTCAAGGAAGATAACAATCTGTGTCAAAACAAATCAGCGAAGAAGACGTTGTGACTACAGCTAAAAAGTAGCCAAAAACTAAGGAAATAGTAAATAATAACTCTAATAAAATCTAATATTTTTTTAATGTTAGGCAAGCGCTTGCCCGTATTCACGCCTGATGGCAAGCGATGATGATGCGATCTATGATGAAACGCGCTTCCAAGAAGATACCTATTCACTCGCAACTTGAAGGCCCTCAGATTGTACCTATCGGGAAACACAGACTCAGGCAAGGAGTTCCACTCTCTAGCGGTACGGATAATACAATTTGAAGCAAAATGCTTAGTGCGAGTCTTTGGAATATCCACCAAAAAACGGTGACGCTGATTCGTACGTATGGTTGTCCATTCCAATGCACACTCACCGAAATGTATCCGATAAAAACCGATCAGCTTGCAACCTTGCGTCTATGCTCCAGGCTTTTGAGCTTAATACAGAACAGATTAAATTATCTTAGGTAAGTATTGCTTATTATCAATATTCGTAGCAGTATATCCAATTTCTTAAAGAATTGTTATTTAGTATCCCCAAAAACTTTAAAATTACATAGTTTATTGTACCTACCACCAAATATGTCAATTCCTAGAATGTTTATAAGCCAGTGACCCCAACGCAATCCTTAAGGGGATCACGTCAACATTATAATGAAGGCTGTAAATTATGTAATGCCTAAAAATAAATGCTAAGTTTTATTGGTGGGGTTAGTGACCTTTTCCCAACTCATTATGGTAAAGCCATTTTCAATCAAATTTCAAACAATGTTTGGTGATCGCATGTATCAGATTTGAGAAATTTGAAAAAAAAACAGATTTGAAACAATGCTGAAATAAACACCATCACGAAAATGTTCAATTTTGTCACACTTGTGATCATTCTTTAATTAAAACAGCGTCGTTAAGATATTTTCATCTTAGATTTGATTTCTGACCTGACCATCTGACCACGTGTATTCCCATTTTTTTTGTAATTTTAATGCAATGTTATACCCTGCATTTTGTGTACATGTTACTGTAAAAGCCCGTATATTGGTAAATCTTAAGTTTTACTGGCAATTCTTAAGATTTACCAACATGAGTTGGTAAATGTAAGGATTTTATAAAAGGGAGACCATTTTTCGGGATTTTACTATTAGAGTTTGGCACATGCTAGGTTTTACCAATACGGTTGGTAAATGTTAGATTATTTTTAATGAAATAGTGAATTAGCTGTCACAACTTAGTAATTTATTTCAAATTGCCTATCAGTAAAATCCTTAAATATTTTTGATTGTTATTTTGATTCATTCTTCACTATCATTATTATTTTTATTTATCTTATAGGAGTCTTTCTAAGTCATACATAACAATAAAATTACCCGTCAGTCAAATCTTTTGTTGAAATTATTATGATTTGATGAATTTATTAGTAATAAGTAAAATATAATTTTAAAACACCTTCAAAATAAATATTTTTCAGAATTTACCTCGCCTCTGAGGTAAAACCTAAGATTTACTGAGGGAATGGTGGTAAATGCATCAAAAATGTTCGAAATGAACGATGATCACAGAACAGTTCGAACTTTTACCATTATGAGTTGGTAAATCGTAGGTTTTACTGGAAAATCTTAAGTTTTACATGAGTTCGGGGTTTTGCAGTAACATATATTTGCTTAATCTAAATTTGCGAATTATTGTGACAGGTGACAGCTATTTTTGAGAGCACTTAAGCATGGATGGAGCATGCACTAAGTAGCAGGACAACTTTTCAATGTAAGTTTTCGCCAGCTTTTACGACGAATTATAGCGATTTTTCAGGGTTAACGGAGCTAGTAAAGAAATTAAAAAGTTGATTTTAATATAATTATGCGATAACTACAATAATTATCACTGAGTAAACTATACAGATGATGTAACTAAATACAATTTTATGGATTAGAATTTACATTTGAACTCCATTGAACTAACTGAAGATGATTAACTTTGAAAGGATTCCATTGATGTCTTATCTACCGACTAATATGTTATCAATTGATAAAACAAAAAATCTCTTTGTATCGCATCTTATTTAACGAGCTTTGGTGGTCTCATCATATACATATAGAAAATTAAGGAACTGGGTATTTAATTAAATTAAATGGAATATTTTTTACCATGCTTTGTTCATTGACAGTTATTCTACATAGTTTTTTTTAAATTCATTATTTATTGGTCAATGAATTTTGGCAAATCTCATCCGTCTATAAATCGATATTATTATCTTTTACTACTAATTTTAAATTAGGGAAGAAAATAAAATCACTCGTACATTAAATACAATGCAATTTGCAAAGTAATTGATTTGAACGTTTGAACGATCATTATAAAAGAAATATCACATATTATATTTGTACAGATGTAATTATTCATATCAAAAACGGTTTAGAACTAAACGCTATAAAATAAAATTAAACAAGTACCTATAAGTAATTTGTATATTGTACTTACACATCTTATTATCTAGACTGTGCTATAAATGTAGATTATGGTTTGAGGAACCTAAATATGGTGCAGTATGACAACTTTTGATTTACTAACAGACTTATAGTAAATTTTTTTTGTATGTTGTAATTTTAAAAGGTCAATAAATTGATATTCTCTCTCTCTCTCTTAAACTTACGAAGCAGATGCAGGTCTAGGATAATTTTATTCGAAGACGATACCATCGTGGCAACCCTTCACGCTTAAGGATGTCATAAAAGGCGACTAATGTAAGTACATCTAACACCTTCGTGGACAAGAAAATAGACAACAGCGTTTTCCAAAACGGACCAACACTGCGATCTCCAATCCGCCTGCCAAGCGGGGAGATTATGTAACAATCCGTCTACGGGAGAGGCCTACGTCTTATTGTGGACTAAAGAATGGGGTGTCATGAAGGGTTGTTTCAATCTTTTTTTTATACCTATGAAAATGCATTTACGCATCTCCCGCAGGTGAGCACAAGGTTCATATGTGGGGCTTGCCAGGAGGGTAGCAAACAAAAAAAATTGCAGCCCCCCACGACCGCCTTCCTTGATCCGGGAGGGGGGAATACCCACTAAAAACACCGACACTTCCTCTCTCGCCACCTTGGTCTGAGGGGGGTTCGTTGTTGCAATCTAACTTTTAGTAATTCACTTTAACGATAAAGAAATTGTCAAGTTCTGGCGTTTAAAAGTAAGAAATAAATTTGCCTTAGGGAAAGAGATAAAATAAAATACCTAACCTATTTTTTTTCATGCTTTAGTTATTTTAATTTAACATATTTATTTATACGGCTCCCATTAATGGTTAATGAAGAAATTATCATGTTTTGGCATTTAAAAGTAAAATATCAGTTCGAGGATTTAAAACGAAATAACCTAATTTTATTTCATGTTCCAACACAGAATTCTTTATGCTCCAGTCATTTTAACTCAACATAACCTACGGCCCTCCAATATGCACTATGTGTCGCCCACCAGTTAATCTGCAAGTCAATATTTGTATCATCTTCGCTCAAATTGTCATTTCGACACTGCTATTGCGACAGTTATACAAGCATAAAATTATATTCAGCACTTAATTATTTGGTTTTCAAGGTGTTATGGACGTACAAAATAAAAAGTCTGTGTTTTCTAGAGAGAAGGTCCGTTTTGAAAACGCTGTGACAGTGCCTGTATTATGATATAAGTTTGCACAGTTACTGTAACGTAGTGATTACATTCTCTTTGAGTTACTGTTAATGTACTCGATAACGACTGTAGTAAAAAAAATGTATGCAATTTGGCACAGCGCCTCCAACACTAAACTAAAACTTGTCCTACAAAACTCATAATGCCTACTGAATATAGTGTGGATTGGTCTGAGATTTCCCGCCCGTACTGAACCAACTCCTGGGCTCCAAGTCCCCCAACCCATTCTTTGGGTTATCTACATGCAAGCTATAGTTCTCCTATTTAATGGGATAGGAGAAGCACGCATAACTATAACCATAATAGATCAATTAGAGTGATATACAGGGTCACTGGAAATATGACGTATTCCAAGTAAAAAATTACTTAATTTCAATTTACTCAAAAACTATGAACTTTTTGAGAAAAAGTAATATAACAAAAAATATTTGTTTTGACCTCATCTATAACCCTTTAGCAGGAATACGTCATATTTCCAGTGACCCTGTATATAGTGGTGACCAGATAATTGAGGACACCATTGTCGATTTTCATACAAACGAGATAGAAGCCTTGGTTCTCCGCCAAAGATTGACCTAGCTGTAATCCGATGGTGGCCATCCAGGGAATGAATGGAGGAGATTCAGATCGCTATACACACCCAATTGATCTGATAAGCATTCTAAGAGCTATCACTAGCTTGCTAACCTGGCTTAAAAAAAATGCCTCGTGTAGTCCGGACTATTAGGCAGCAGTCGAAACTACTCTAAACTTACGAAAATACGATGATTTATAATCCACTTATATTAACTTTTTACAGTTGAAGAATCACTATGTGGCAATAATAAACAGATTTGACTTAGTGAATTGTTGTTTATTTGTAGTTAAACTAAATATTAACAAGTGTTTAAGAAGTATTTGAATATGCGAAAAGATCACCAGTTGTCAAAATAGAAAAATCTATCAACAAGTAATTTGCCATGGTTACTACCATAGATATACAATAGAGAACTAAAGAGCTATCTATAGTATATAGTCTCTTTACACCCTCCGAACTTTTAAGAATTTTTAAATTCTCTTTAAGCATGAGAATGCAAGAATTTCCCGTTGATGTATTCCGTACCGTTGTCCGTTTGCAAATGTTTGATTTTGTTGCCTGTAAAGTTTTCCATTTCTTGTTTATACTCTTTGAACTTATCAAGGACTTCTGATTTGTTCTTCAAAAAATAGACCCGTCCGTACCTACTGTAATCGTCAATAAAAGTTACAAAGTATTTGTTTTTTCCCTGAGATGGTGTACTAATTGGACCACATACGTCACTGTGTACAATCTCTAGACGTTCAGTAGTTCTGGGTGTAGTTCGTTTAGGAGGGCTTGGCACTCGAGTTAGTTTTGATTGAATGCAGGTTTCGCAATCTGACAAAGTCTCATTTTTATTAAAGTTTAATCCAATTAACGTCTCATTGTTGAGAGCTGTGTGGAGGTCTTTGTCGTTCATATGTCCAAGCTTCCTGTGCCAGTCTTGTATTGTGTTTGTAGAACTTGTTGCAGACGTTGCTGTAAAGCTTCTTTCAATGTTTGGCGATCTAACGTAGTAGAGGCCATTTGATTTTTCTGCTGTCATCAGCAATTTTCCTGTTTTATTGCGTATGACTGCTTTGTCTTTATCAAACTTCACTGTGGCACCGTGATTGGTCATACTAGACACTGAGAGTAGGTTAACAGAGAGTGCGGGTACAAATAGTGAGTCTTCTAGATGTATTCTTTGTAGTTTGTTTTTCAAATTCAAAGTAACTCTGCCTTCTCCTTTGATATCAGCAGAATGATCTTCTGATGCAAAGTTGAGTTTTCTTGACACTGACTTCATGTCTTTGAAGTATTCACGTTGATGTGTCATATGAGATGTGCAACCGCTATCAAGTACCCAATCGTTTTGATTATTCCTGTTCAAGGTAAGAAGACACTCTTCAGCATAGTTAGTTGTTGGAGTGAGAGATTTGTTGGACTTCCTCTCTTTGTTTTTCTTCCAGCAGTTTGAGCATATTTTGTGTGTCTTTTTCTGAAATATATTTCTTCCAGTTTTCTTGCAGACCTTACAAAAAGTATAGAGTGCGTTTTCTTCTTGGGTTTGCTGACCAGGATCGTACTGTTCATCATTGTGATGTCGAGCTTCACTCTCTTCTATAATTTTAATTTTAAGTTCTTCTGGTTTCGGCAGGATGTCGCGTGACTCTATGGCAACACGAAAATTTTCGTATTCTGAGGATAGGCTATATAACATCATTATCGTCAACAGATCCTCGTTTATGTTTACATCCATATCCGCCAGTTTGTCAACTGTGTCCATCAACTTGTTTAAGTGTGCACGCACATCGTTTCCTTCTAGTTTTGTAAGAATTAGTTGCTTGAGAAGGGATGCTTTACGTGCGGGACCTTTGCTTGCATAAATTTCTTTAAGTTTATCCCAAAGAGCCTTTGCAGAAGTGCACTTTTTAATTTCCTTTAGCTGTGAGGGGGCGATTATAAGGATTAGCTCTGATTTCGCCTGTCTGTCACCCTCAACGGCTTCGGCACTCGCGTTTGGGGCTAGAGGAATAGTGACATACTTCCATAAATTGTTTTTCACTAATATTGCTTCTGCTTGGATTGCCCATGTGTCGTAGTTATCTTTTTCAAGTGGATCTATGTGGTATGTCCTCGGCATGTTTGTAATAGCACAAAGAACGTTTCACTTGATTCGCTTGATTTTTGTTTGTATACGCTCTGCTACCATATTAACTTTTTACAGTTGAAGAATCACTATGTGGCAATAATAAACAGATTTGACTTAGTGAATTGTTGTTTATTTGTAGTTAAACTAAATATTAACAAGTGTTTAAGAAGTATTTGAATATGCGAAAAGATCACCAGTTGTCAAAATAGAAAAATCTATCAACAAGTAATTTGCCATGGTTACTACCATAGATATACAATAGAGAACTAAAGAGCTATCTATAGTATATAGTCTCTTTACAACTTAGAACCTGCGTAAATATATATTTTGGAGCTGTGATAAATGATATCATACTTATTTCTGATCAATGAACAATTTCGTTTTAAGTTATAAATAGGTAGGTAAGTACGTTGAGTTTACGTACTACCTATTTATCATGTTTTTAGGGTTCCGTACCCAAAGGGTAAAAACGGGACCCTATTACTAAGACTCCGCTGTCCGTCTGTTTGTCTGTCTGTCTGTCTGTCACCAGGCTGTATCTCAAGAACCGTGATAGCTAGAAAGTTGAAATTTTGACAGATGATGTATTTCTGTTACCGCTATAACAACAAATACTAAAAACAGAATAAAATTAATATTTAAGGGGGGCTCCCATACAACAAACGTGATTTTTTGCCGTTTTTTGCTCGATATTAATAACGACAGCAGGTAGAGAGTTGAAATTTTCACAGATGATGTATTTTTGTTGCCGCTATTGGGAGGGTGCGAAGGTATAATAATCGATCGCAGCGCTCATGGTGGCAAAAAGTAGAAATAATGAAGGCTCTGTAATCTGTTTGAAAACGATATTTAATTTATTACTAGCGATACAGGAATAATTATATATGTTTATTATCACTTGGTAAAATAATTTAAGTAGCTTTATCCTCTTGTTTTACAAAATCTACAACTAAAAAAGAAGTAAACAAACCCTGATATAACCAAAATAAAACACTCTTTTTGAATAGATCTTACTTGCCATATTTAATTTAAATGACCAAAAATGATTTCACAACACTTTGTCCACCCAAATCATAGTAATTTTGAAATTTACATTAATAACACAATATGTATAGTATTTTTAAACATTGTGTCACAATGCCGCCATTACATATCAAAACGTCAAAACGGTCAGGTCAGAGCCAACAAAGTTGCAACACGCTAGGTGGCGCTAAAAGCGTGCACGGAGCCAATAACAACAAATACTATAAACAGAATAAAATTAATATTTAAGGGGGGCTCCCATACAACAAACGTAATTTTTTTTTTGCCGTTTTTTTGTACGGAACCCTTCGTGCGCGAGTCCAACTCGAATTTTCCGTTTTTTTTAGTAAACTTAAATTAAGTTCGTTTGAACACGCGGATGATAAACGGATGATCAACAAAACAAAAGCCATTATAAAGTAATATAAAGCAAAGATTAACCAACCATACCAAATAATAGAGATACTAAGAGAAAGAACATCGTTTTCAAAAAGTATCTATGATAAAAATATACTGCTCTATGACAATTATTTTAGACAACGTCAAAGTCAAAGAAAACTAAAAGCATTTTTGTATCTTACTCTTTAACTAAAAACAATATTTAGCAACCCAACACGCAACACTATTACAAATAAACATCATACTAAAACGAGCAATGTCTCACGATAGAGCCATAACAGTATTCTCGCCAGATGGGCAGCTTCTTCAAGTACAGTACGCCCTGGAGGCAGCCAGAAGAGGTTCAGCAGCAGTTGGGGTAAGGAAACTGCTGTAACATCATTGGGAAAAGGGTATGGTAAGGGTAATATAAAATAAAACAGGAAAATGTAACCTTATCCATACATATTCCTGTATTTCCTTGTCTCAATATATTTGGGGTTAGTGCAGCACGCATATAGCGCATCTTTTTCGTCCAATCTCAACCGTCATTATTCACGTATTTTCCCTTTACCTTCAAATCATTCCTGCCATCACTGACATGCTTCTGACATGACGCAATATGTGCCGCGCCACAGTGACGCCTCGACTGCAGTGCTTTAACACGCCCATTGATCTATATTATTAGTGTACACGCATAATAAATTTTTAGACTCTACGATCCTCTCCATGGGTATAAGTACCCTTTCCATCGGACAATCAGACGTACGTTTATTGGTGGATATTCCAAAGACTTTAAAAGCGTTTTGCTTCAAATTTTATCATCCGTACTGCAAGAGAGTGGAACACCTTGCCCGAGTCTGTATTTCCCGATAGTTACAATCCGGGGGCCTTCAAGTCGCGAGTGAATATGTATCTTGTAGGCGAGCGCGTCTTATCGTAGATCATAATCGCTTTCCATCTGGCGTGATAGCGAGCAAGCGCTTGCCTATCTAGGGTTATTTGTAAAACACCAACAACCTCGCAGGAGTAGATTACCAACATCATAAACAACAACATTTGTTCTACGACTCGACTTTTCATACAAAACTCGATCAGCTGTTCGGGACATTTGTATGGAGAGTCGAATTTTTTCGTCGATTTTCGGAAAAGTCGTAGAACAAAAGTTGTTGTTTATGATGTTAGTAATCTACTCCTGCGAGGTTGTTGGTGTTTTACAAATAACCCGGTATATATAAAAAATAGTAGTATCTGCTAGGTGCGAGGACCAAATGTGATAGCGCTAGGCGTGGAAAAACGAACGGTGGAGAAGCTAGAAGTCGAGAGGACGGAGAAGAAAATCTTTGCTTTGGACAAGCATATTGTGCTAGTTTTTTCTGGACTAAGGGCCGACGGCAGGGTGCTGATATCGAGGTAAATGCAGCCATACAAGTCATACAACGTAACAATAAATTACTTAAGTCCATCTCCATCGTCTTCAAATCTTGCGTAAACGGCCTCAGTGGTCTAATGGTTCGTGTAAGACTCAGGGGTCCCGGGAGAGCGGTACAACTTGTACTCGGTTTGGTTGGTGGTAGCGCTTATTTCAAGTCCGCCTTGCTAGCTACCATCATCTTACCTAAGTCTGACGCCATTACAACAATTTAAAAATTGCTGTGTTCCGGCAGTTAGAGGTAAGATAGCCAGCTCCTCAGTGATGAGGATTCCGGGTGTAGTACGCTTCTACCCGGCCTTATCGTCACTTAACATCAGGTGAGGTGAAGGCCAAGCACTATTCCATTGTGCATAGAAAATGAAAAAATAAAACGCAAGAATATCGTTGCATTGCATGTATGGTATAAGATTGATGATAATTATAAATTATAAGTTTATCCCTCAACTAGGTTCTTTGCACATGCTTTCTAGCGTATTTTTAGCTTTACGTTACTTAACAGCAACACACGTGGAAAGTTGAAAACGACTTAATTAAATTGACAATATTAAAATAACGTGTGTGAGGATACGGTTACGACCTTTCGTTCTCGAGATCCAGGTAAAAAGGTCTCCAAAGCGTATCCTCACGTATCTCCTAAACGCAAGATCAACAAACTCTGATTCTTGGTGACAAATTCCGATAAACTAACGGCTACACACTCGAGTTATCAGATTTTCGCTACGACCTTCCTTTCTCAAGATCCAGGTAGAAAAGTCTCCACAGCGTATCCTCACATATCTCTTAAACGAAAGACCGACAAAATCTGGTTCTTGGGACAAAATCCGACAAACTACCGGCTACACATACGAGTAATCAGATTTTCGCTACGACCTTCCGTTTGCGAGATCTGTGTGGCGCAGCTATAGAGACGTCTCTACAGCTGCGCCACACAGATCTCCTAAACGCAAGACCGACAAACTCTGGTTTTTGTGCGACAAATTCCGACAAATTAACGGCTGCACACACGAGTAATCAGATTTTCGCTACGACGCGACCTTCCGTTTTCGAGATCTGTGTGGCTCAGCTGTAGAGACGTCTCTACAGCTACGCCACACGTATCTCCTAAACGTAAGCCCGACAAATTCTGGTTTTTGGCGACAAATTCCGCCAAACATCGTCTTCATCATGGCATAGTCAAAAAGTCAATTTCCAACTTTTTTTTGTGGCCCAGCTGTAGTCCGGCACGTGATAAAAAAACGTCATAGCCGCGCACTGACTGGGCGAGCAGACTCACGAGGCAGCCGCGCGTGGCAAAACCTCGGTCAGTCAGGACGTGCCTCGCAAACGCATGCGCTGCCTCGCCCGAGCGTGCCGCGACCGCGACCCGAGCCAAGTGGTGGCGGTTTTTGACGATGCTCAAAGGCGCCTCAGCAGAATGTTTGCCTCGCGCACTCAAGACGGTTGTTTTGCCTCGCCCAGCTTGGTCGTTAATGCGTCATACACTACTTTAGGACGAGCAATGTTCTTATTATGGGAAGATGCATGGAAAAACATAAACCGGGTTTAGGTTTACATTTATTTATTTTGTATAAGTCGAATAATTAGTATAAAGACACTGGTGGTGATAGTTCCGAATGTACCGGTCTCATGACACGCACGGTCTCTGTGTGACTTCATGTTTAACTGAGCGCTTGATGCTGGCTAAATTTCCCGGTTTATGTTTTTCCATGCATCTTCTCATAAGAACATTGCGCGTCCCAAAGTACTGTATATTCGCCGTATAATTGTATTAATTTAAGACACTGTTCTTCCATGACGCATGAACGATCAAGCTAGGCGAGGCAAAACAACCGTCTTGAGTGCGCGAGGCAAACCTACTGAGGCGCCTTTGAGCATCGTCAAAAACCGCCACCACTTTGCTCGGGTCGCGGCACGCTCGGGCGAAGCAGCGCGTGCGTTTGCCTCGGGCGACGCACGTCCTGACTGACCGAGGATTTGCCTCGCGCGGCTGTTTCGCGAGGCTGCTCGCCTAGTAAGTAAGCAGCTAATAAATAAGCGGATTTTCTGTAACTACAGACTACGTTTGTTATAACAAGAGAGAGAGATATATTGCTATATTATTATGGCAAGCAGATGTACTTTCCCCACAATATTTTTTTAGGTTTCAGTAAAATTTAAAACATAAAGGGCAGAAACTTAAACTGACAAATTATCTATAGTGAGTAGTAAGTTAGTAACTAAGAAAACCGTGCATATGATAATGTTTCCTAAGCCATATAAAAACTCCTGCAAAGTTAGTGATCAATATAATATTTTCAGAGCCCAGATAGAATGCCAATCGCATCGACTGACCCTCGATGATCCGGTGTCCTTAAAGTACATATCCAGGTAAACTTCCCTATACGAATTTTATTTCCCTATTTCACACCTTCAATGTTCATCATCGCGACAAATAAATAGTTGCCTATGTCCCTCCCCATGGTCAAATCTATGTCTAACAAAATTCATCAAAATGGTTCACAGTTCAATACCCCTTAAGTGGGAATTTTAAAAAAATCATTTCTTAGTGCTCGCTCATACATTATATAATGAATTTTTGTGCAAAATAACAAGTTCCTCGTCGCAATAGATTAGGCCAGGGGCTTTCAAAGTGGGGGGGCAAAGAGACTTTTCAAAGGTGGCGCGGGCCACCTGTGTAGTTAAGGACCTTATTTAGAGATAACAAAGTAACAAAGTCCGTTGCTTGGTTGTCTGGGTAGAGGGGGGACAAGATTTACTTAGTTAGGGAGGGAACCCCTGGTTTATTTTAGATTAGTATGGTACGGTACATATGTATGGATCATATCTAATAACGGCCGGATTTATACATACGATCTTTAGCACGAGAAAGAGTGCGTGTACAAAATGAAGAAGGAATGGGGAGAATGAAGGCTCTTCGGCACGCAATCCCGTAAGCTCTTGAGAACGCGCGATCAGGCGCGAATCGCGCGATAGAATGACTGTGTAAAGCCGGCTATTAACGCCTTGTGAGCACACCTTCGCCCGGGGAATACCGCAGTAGGTTCCGCCATGAGTTCGACAAGCGAAACAAATGCGAACAGCCAGTTCTAATCCATGGATGTTTCACGCGCGATTCCACCCGATCGGCTTCAACCGTTGACACATGCGAAAGCCATGACGCGAAACCGCTACGTGATCCTCATATATCGTCGTCGCTAAAAGACAACTCATAGCGGACTTATGGCGGAACTACCGTGGTGCCGCTGGTATGGTTTCGCGGCGGGGAGGTGTGCTACAGGCGTAAGTAAATAATAAGTCCTAATCCAGGTACATAGCTGAGCTAAAACAGCGGTACACACAGAGCATCGGTCGTCGGCCTTTCGGAATCTCATGCCTCGTCGCTGGGTTCAACGACGACGATGGCACCCCCCATCTGTTCCAGACGGAACCTTCGGGAATATACATTGAGTGGAAGGTATGAAAATACAACTGTAGGTAAGTATTGTATCAATAAATTAAATAAAAAAACAAACACGGCAAGCTAAATAAAACCGTTTAAAAACTAAGATAGGGCTTCCCCCTGTCCTGTTTTTGTATCGGAAACTAAGGTTACCCCCTGTTAGGAGAGGTGATTGTTTTAGTTCGTAGTAGTTGGTTATCAAGTATTTTTTGTAAGAAAATCTAAAGCACCTAGCCTTTAGATTCTGGCCCTTAGGACTTCGTGAAGTTAAGGCTAAAAAGTGTGGCGACCCATGCCCTAGAATGATTAGTTCATGATGACTCACATTACAGATTTTAGTGGTTAATGACATTTTGACACTTTTGAGTTCTCCGGATCTTTAAATTTTACTTTCTTATGAATAAAGTAGTTCGAAACTAAAATTTAGTTACTTAATGATTTTATCCAAATACTATAGAACAGAGTTAGAGTTTCTATAGTAGTTGTTTTATCTATGTCATCAGGCGGCATCTATCGGGCGTGGCGACAAATCAGTGTTGGATTACTTAGAAAAAAACTACAGTTCAGAGGTGGTAGCTACTGATGAAGGCGCTGTCAAGCTGGTCGTTAAAGCGTTGATGGAGGTGCAGTCTGGATCATCAGGCAAGACTCTGGATGTGAGTTCATTACAGCCATTAATACAGCACAGCACACTAGTGCCGCCATTGGGTAAAATCATAGTGCCAAAAATGGCTACTTTAAACATAAATACTCAAACTAACAACAAGCTAGAAAATATTGTTTAAGGGGCCATAATAGGAAAACATGGTTTGCGCGGGCCATATTTTTATATAGAAAACGAAAAGTTGTAGCCACAAAAAAAACATACGACAGGCTAAAGAGATTATCTAGTAGCTACATGTATTAAATTGCGTATAAACCTCACAGATGATTGTAAAAAAAACAATATCATCAAAAGCGCTTGCCGCGAGCCATATTTTTGGCGTAAATAATACCAGAAACGTATTGAATTCTACATCAAAATACACTTTAACGTACTGTGCAGTTGCTCCAATAACTTTTTTTCAAGAAAGAAAATAGTGCTAAGGATAATGATGAAAAAACAACTAAAAACATCGTAAAAGTGCAGAAGTGAGGTTATTTTCCATACTCTTTACACGTACAGAAAAAGAGACAAATGATTTTGCATAACGGAGCCTTAAGCAATGAAAACTATGAAAAGTACCACAAAGCTTTTTCAGAGTGCACTAGAAGAAAACAATTCACAAATTCGTCTTTAAAATCTTTATTTAAGCACTATGTTTTTTTTCCATGGCAGCTAGTGATGGGTTTTTGACCGGATAAAAACTCAAAATGGATAAAAACTCAATAAAGATCCGTTTTTAGCCGAGTTTTTATCCAAAAGGACGGATATTAATCCGTCCTAATAAAATATTTATTTTAAAACCCTTTTCTTGATATGTCACGTAAATTTTGAAATTAAAATAAAGGTAGTTAATAATTTTAAACAAAATAAGTGCTATTGAAGTGCATTATAATTAAGAAATCCAAAAAATGCAATAGAAGAATGAAAACTACATCCTGAGAATTCTCAAACTACTTCAGAATTATGAATGAATTCGTTCGATGACTCTAGCACCCCCAGCCCCCAACGTACGTAGCACGTAGTTTTACGCAAAAACGGAAGGGTTGTCACAAAATTTACTTGACACGCAGGGTTCGGAAACCAGTTAATATTGTAAAAAAATACCATGATGGCAGCCAACTATTTTGTTATTGGGCCGAATTCGATGAAACTCGGTTTGGGCACTATTTAAAAAAAACAGTAAAGCAATATTAAAAATGTCGAAAATGTACGATGGCGGCCAACTTTTTTGTTTATGGGCCGATTTCGATGAAACTTGGTTTTTGGTACTATTTTGACAAGAAAACAGCAACGCAATGTTTAGTGTGTCAAAAGTCCAAGATAGCGGCTAACTTTTTTGTTTGTGGGCCGATTTCGATGAAACTCTTTTTTTTTGTACTATTTTGACAAGAAAACAGCAACGCAATGTTAAAAATATGAAAAATCCAAGATAGCGGCCAATTTTTTTGTATTTGGGCCGATTTCGATGAAAGTCGGTTTTTTGTACTATTTTGACAAGAAAACAGCAACGCAATGTTATAAATATGAAAAATCCAAGATGGCGGCCAGCTTTTTTGTTTTTGGGCCGATTTAAATGAAAATTGGTTTGGGACACCATTTTTAAAAGAAAACAGCAATGCAATATTAAAAATATCAAAAATCTAAGATGGCGGCCAACTTTTTAGTTTGTGGGCCGACTTTGATGAAACTTTGTTTGGGGCACTATTTTTAAAAGAAAACAGCAACGCAATGTTAAAAATGTCAAAAATCCAAGATGGCGGTCATCTTTTTTGTTTTTGGGCTCATTTCGATGAAACTCGGTTTTTGGCACTATTTTGACAAGAAAACAGCAACGCAATGTTAAAAATGCAAGATGGCGGCAAACTGTTTTGTTTGTGGGCTGATTTCGATGAAACTCAATTTTTGTACTATTTTGACAAGAAAACAGCAACGTAATGTTAAAAATATGAAAAATCAACGATGGCGGCCAACTTTTTTTTGGGCCGATTTCGATGAAACTTTGTTTGGGGCACTGTTTTTAAAAGAAAACAGAAACGCAATATTAAAAATGTCAAAAATCCAAGATGGCGGCAAACTTTTTTGTTTGTGGGCTGATTTCGACGAAACTCGATTTTTGTACTATTTTGACAAGAAAACAGCAACGCAATGTTAAAAATATGAAAAATCAACGATGGCGGCCAACTTTTTTTTGGGCCGATTTCGATGAAACTTTGTTTGGGGCACTATTTTTAAAAGAAAACAGCAACGCAATATTAAAAATGTCAAAAATCCAAGATGGCGGCAAACTTTTTTGTTTGTGGGCTGATTTCGACGAAACTCCATTTTTGTACTATTTTGACAAGAAAACAGCAACGCAATGTTAAAAATATGAAAAATCCAAGATGGCGGCCAAATTTTTTGTTTTCGAGCTGATTTCGATGAAAATCGGTTTGGGACACTATTTTCAAAAGAAAACAGCAATGCAATATTAAAAATATCAAAAATCTAAGATTGCGGCTAACTTTTTTGTTTGTGGGCCGATTTTGATGAAACTTGGTTTTTGATACTATTTTGACAAGAAAACAACAACGCAATGTTAATAATGTTAAAATCCAACCAAGATAGTGGCCAACTTTGTTGTATGTAGGCTGATTTCGATGATTCATCGAAAACGGCTTACAAACCAAAAAGTTGGCCGCCATTTCACATTTTTATGTTTTTAACATAGCGTTGCCGTTTTTTTGTGAAAATAGTACCAAAAACCAAGTTTCATCGAAATCGGCTCACAAACAAAAAAGTTAGCCGCCGTCGTGGATTTTTTTATATTTTTAACATTGCGTTGCTGTTTTATTGTTAAAATAGTACCAAAACCGTGTTTCATCTAAATCGACATACAAATAAAAAATTGGGTGCCATGTTGGCATTTTCTAATTTTAACCATTGCGTTGCTGTTTTCTTGTCAAAATAGTACAAAAAAACGAGTTTCATCGAAATCGGCTCACAAACAAAAAGGTTGGCCGCCCTCCTAAATTTTTGTCATTTTTAATATTGCGTTGCTGTTTTCTTGTCAAAATAGTACAAAAAATTGAGTTTCATCGAAATCGCCCCAAAAACAAGAAAGTTGGCCGCCATCTTTGATTTTTCATATTTTTAACGTTGCGTTGCTGTTTTATTGTCATAATAGTACATAAAACCGAGTTTAATCGAAATCAGCCCACAAACAAAAAAGTTTGCCGCCATCTTGCATTTTTATCATTTTTAACATTGCGTTGCGCTGTTTTCTTTTCAAAATAGTACAAAAAACTGAGTTTCATCGAAATGAACCAACAAACAAAAAAGATGGCCGCCATCTTTGATTTTTCATATTTTTAACATTGCGTTGCTGTTTTCTTGTCAAAAAGTACAGAAAACCGAGTTTCATCGAAATCGGCTCACAAACAAAAAGGTTGGCCGCCATCTTTGATTTTTGGACATTTTTAAAATAGCGTTGCTGTTTTCTTGTCAAAATAGTACAAAAGAACCGAGTTTCATCGAAATGGCCCAAAAACAAAAAAGTTGGCCGCTATCTTGGATTTTGATATTTTTAACATTGCGTTGCTGTTTTATTGTTAAAATAGTACCAAAACCGAGTTTCATCGAAATCCGCTCACAAACAAAAAGGTTGGCCGCCATGTTAGATTTTGACATTATTAATATTGCGTTGCTGTTTTCTTTTAAAAATAGTGCCCCAAACAAAGTTTCATCGAAATCGGCCCAAAAAAAGTTGGCCGCCATCGTTGATTTTTCATATTTATAACATTGCGTTGCTGTTTTCTTGTCTAAATAGTACCAAAAACCGAGTTTCATCGAAATCGGCTCACAAACAAAAAGTTTGGCCGCCATCTTAGATTTTTGTCATTTTTAATATTGCTTTGCTGTTTTCTTGTCAAAATAGTACTAAAAACCGAGTTTCATCGAAATCCGCTCACAAACAAAAAGGTTGGCCGCCAATCGCCATGTTAGATTTTAAGATTTTTAATATTGCGTTGCTGTTTTCTTTTAAAAATAGTGCCCCAAACAAAGTTTCATCGAAATCGGCCCAAAAAAAAGTTGGCCGCCCTCGTTGATTTTTCATAATTATAACATTGCGTAGCTGTTTTCTTGTCTAAATAATACCAAAAACCGAGTTTCATCGAAATCGGCTCACAAACAAAAAGTTTGGCCGCCATCTTAGATTTTTGTCATTTTTAATATAACTTTGCTGTTTTCTTGTCAAAATAGTACAAAAAACCGAGTTTCATCGAAATCGGCCCAAAAACAAGAAAGTTGGCTGCCATCTTTGATTTTTCATATTTTTAACATTGCGTTGCTGTTTTCTTGTCAAAATAGTACATAAACCGAGTATCATCGAAATCAGCCCACAAACAAAAAAGTTTGCCGCCATCTTGCATTTTTATCATTTTTAACATTGCGTTGCGCTGTTTTCTTGTGAAAATACCTAGTACAAAAAACAGAGTTTCATCGAAGTGGGCCCATAAACAAAAAAGATGACCGCCATCTTGAATTTTCACATTTTCAATATTGCACTGCTGTTTTCTTTTAAAAATTGTGCCCTAAACAAAGTTTCATCGAAATCGGCCCAAAAACAAAAAAGCTGGCCGCTATCTTGGATTATGCGTTGGTATTATCTCTTCCTGAAAAAACAGTTCATCGTAAATAGGTTCTCCCTCTCCATAAGTCGGCCAGCATACCCTGGTCAACACAATTGCGATGGTAATCACGTCGTTGACAAGGGACTTGTGGGCGATGAAACGACACCATTTAGCCTAGGGACCAGTCCTCAATGTGCGCTTGTTATATGTTGCCAGGTACAGTTGTCATCGTGGTTGGGTTAGTAGCGGGGGCGGGGCCTCACGTGGGACCAAAGCTAGTGTATAGAAACAGGTCTTAATATATTTATCCGCCATTTATGGTAAATATCCGAGTTTTTTACCTTTTGAGTTTTTATCCACTGCCCATCACTAATGGCAGCGATAGCGTAGTGTCATAGTAGAACCAAATAAGTAAGTCATCTTACTCATTACACGCACGAACGCGGTTTGTATGTGAGCGCGCCCGTACGTATGCGTCATCGCACGCACACACTGACAAAATTTAAAGGTGATGATAAAGGTGCAACAGTCGTGGCTGCGCCGTACGTAATCCCACCCGCGCTCACGCACGCTTCACGCCGCTGTGCTGCAGCTCGTAATAATTTGAACGTTTACCTACCTACAGTACATACCATGCTTTCCAAAGATATTATTGCAAAAAAGATTTGTAAGAATGAGGATATATTTTACATAAACTTTAAATAATAAGGCATTTCGTACTTGTTGAAACAGACGAAATTTTTTTTGTCAATTGTGTAATTTCGTTAAAAAATCACAAATTCCTACAGAAAAAGGTACTTTTAATGCCTATTATTTAAGGTTATGGAAAGTATTCAATTTCATAATTTAAAGATTATTATTTTGAGAAGTGTAGGTAAATAAAAAATAAAAAAACTGTTAATAGTGCAAAAAATATTTTTTAATAATATGAAATAAAACACTTTTTAACGGATACTAGCGCGGTTTTATTGAATGTACTTTGGTATTTAGTTAGTACTTGGTTTAATTTTCGATTGTTTTGATTTTTATAAAAAAAAATTATTTGAATAAATACATTATTTAATAAAGCCACGATTTAATTAATCCTATTTCGACCGTAAGTTTTCAAATCACATAACATGACGTACGCAATGACAAATTGTTGTCAATTCCTGAAAACAGGTTAATGTAAACTGTATTTTGACAGATATATGTGATACATTGCTACTTTTCTTTAGTAAGTTTTTATTGGTGTCAAAACGAAAGTGCCAATGTATCAAATACATCAGTCAAATTACAATTAACATTAACTTAATTATTTTAGTCGATAGACGCGTGGTCTACCTACAAAAAAATATTAAAAAAAAACTTTGTATTATAGATCCCTGATGCTAACCCTACAAGGAAAAAATATTTTGTATAGAGATTGACTATGCATTTTTTGACGACCGAATAAACTAGCGATGTGACAGCCCTTCGTGTTTAAGCTGTATCGCTCGCTCGAGGCTCGAGTTGGCCTACTTATTTGGTTCTACTATGGTAGTGTGCTGTTAAACCCTCTTAAGGGGCTGTACACATCATCGAATATGTACACATTTTTGAGCATACAGTGTGACTTGACTTATCGGTCCCAAAAATTATGTAGAAAGTGTAGTAGGTACTCAATTATGTGATTGACTATACATGATAGATAAAACATTTCTTGATAGAAAAAACCGTAAAGTGACCTGACCTCCAATTTAGTTGTTTGTTTGTTTCCATGGTTATTGACGTTATTAGAATAAACTATGATGGTCGTTAGCGAATACGGTAATTTGCGTTTCTGGCACTATGTGTCGAAAGGGTCGGGATAAACTTCATGTAGGTATAGGTGCCGGCATATAACTTGGTAAAACAAAGATGAAACAAAACATGCACCGAGTTTAGTGTTTGTAGCTTCTGCGCATCTTTTGTTTCGTTTTTATCTTGCCACCGGGCAGTATACCTGAGTTTTTCCGTGATCATGGCGCATGCAACTGCGCCGAAACATCGGAGTATCAAAAATAAACACGTACATGGTGTAAATCCCGACTTTTATTCCAATTTAGTTGTTTTTTTAATAATAAACCTCAAATTTTTATCTTGAAACTGTAATCCACTGCTGAGGCACAGCCTTCTTTAGAGGGAGATTACAATGTAATTTGTGGATTACCTATGGATTATATAATGGACTTCAGTCCATTCCATCAGTCTGGTACAAATTTTGGATCATCAGTCAAAATTCAAAGACTATGCAGACCGATGGAAGGGACTGGCGCCAGACTGATCATGTAATCTCCCTCTTACGGATGGATATAGATGGATGATGAGGGCATTCATTCATTCAAAATTTCAAATGCAGCCGGAACCAACGGCTAAAGCTCGACTGCTCGATTCACATCCGTGAAGTCTCAGTTCCGTCACAGTACTGCCAGCGTCAAGAAGCTTACACCCCCAATGGAGATTGCACGGTCAGTGTCATAGTGAAGATTGAAAAAAGGTCCTTAAGTGACGTGACAGTTTATTGCTACCTCTTTCTTTAGTGTTACAATACGTGTTCGTTGTTCGTCGTTCGTTCGTTCCTGAAAACCGAAAACGTATTGTAAGACTAAAGAAAGAGGTAGCAATAAGCCGTCACGTCACTAAAGGACCTTTTTTCAATCTTTACCATAGTAAAGAATGGAGTCAGTGTTATAACACTGACCGTGCAATCTCCATTGGAGACATAAGCTTCTTGCTTATTTCATACATTCTCTATGAACGAGTCCACACCTGTCAGTGTCAGTGACGTCAGTGACACTGAGTCAGTGAACGCGTGTTCATAGGCACCCATTACACACACAATCTGATCACGCCAGATCGCGCCAGATTGACAGAGATTGATTGTGTAACGTTGTTCGTGATCTGTTTCAATCTGGCGCGGTCTGGCGTGATCAGATTGTGCTGGATTGTCAATCTACGTCAATCTGGCGCGGTCTGGCTTAGGGTTGGCACCTTTTTTTCGAGGTAATAGTATTATTTTCAAAACATTTAAACATTATAGTACTTACTTTTGGAATATTTATAAAAATGTAGTACATATTTATTTTTAACTAGCTTCCGCCCGCGACTACATCCGCGTGGGTGGACATTCGAAAAATGATTAAAAAACAAACATACAAACGAATAGAGAACTTGCAGTCTGCTCATCGCAATCTACTTCTATCCGATAGATGTTTTTTTTAAAGCTGAACTGATAAAGATGAAATTTAGGGCACAGTTTATTAGCCTAGATTAAAACATAGGATACCTACTTTTTATCTCGGTCAAAGGTATCCTAGGTATTTTTAGTTTTTTTTTAACATTGAAATTAATATGTAGTAAGTACTTACTTTCAGAAAATTTATAAAAAAAATATAAGTCCACATTTATTTTTAACTACCTAGCTTCCTATTCCTACTCGACTACATCTGCGTGGACATTTGAAAAATCTCATAAAAAAAAAACAATTATAAAGACGAACAGAGAACCTCCTCCTTTTGTGAAGTCAGTTAAAATATCAGATCTCAGTAGATTGTTTGCATCGGATCGCGGTATTTTTAACTGACTTCAAAAAAGCAGGAGTTTGTTTCTCCGTTCGTCTGTATGTTGTTTTCAAGGCTGAACTGATTTGAATGGAGTTTAACACACAGTTTATAGCCTGGATTAAATTATAAGATACTTTTTATCCTGGTCAAAGGTACCCTAGGGTAAAATACTTTTGAGAAATTTATAAAAAATATAGCCCATATTTATTTTTAACTAGCTTCCGCTCGCGACTACATCCGGGTGGACATTTAAAAAATACCCTAAAATAACATACAGACGAACAGAAAAACAACCTCCTGCTTTTCTCCTCCTGAACTGATTTGGATGAAATTTGGCACTCAGATAGTTCATAGCTTAGTAATATAGTATTATAAATATCGATATTTGATTTTTCACACACAGCGCCATCTAACCCTAGACAACTGATTTTACTAGGTAGGTACTTACTTTTCGCAATAGATAGGTACTTATTATACGCAGACCTGTCACAGAAATTAAAATATTTCATTTCAATTTCGTCCGGTCATCGAACCCGGGATCTCTTGCGTGGTAGACTGGCATGTTGAATACTGCACCACTCGGGTCATCGATCGATATCATGCGAAAATTATGCAAAAAGTGGGCAACCCTGCCAAAGACCACCGTGGATCGTGGTAGATTGTCAATCTACCAAGATCTACTGCGATCCAGATCTCGCTGGATTGACCGTGTAACGTCGCAAACCAACCGCATCAATTTCCATCAATCTGTGGTTTTGATCAGATTACACCAGATTGACGTGTGTAATGGCCGCCATACAAAGATTTAAATCGAAAGATGAGCCCTTACCATACTATAGCGGCCGAAAATGTGGCATCGTTGGGAAGAGTGCAGTGTTGTTCTTGATACGGCAATTGCCGTATTCTACGGTACTCCAGATCGAATTTGACTCGAGATACGGCACCATTTTATAACGCTGTCCATACAAATACGGCAATTTTCATTGCCAAAATTGGTGTATTTTTCGAAAATACGGCAATTATTTAGGATTTTTGGCGTTTTACGGCAATTTTTGAGTGTGAATACGGCAATACTAAATTTGCCAGGAACAACACTGGAAGAGTGAGCTCACTCTTCCCGTGTCAGTCGCTTGTAGAAAGCAGTGAGCGGTGCACGTTACGTAAACATATTTGATTTAGCTAATTAGGTTCGATAAGCTACAAAAATGCCTTCCTGTGCCTTCAGAAAGTGTTCTAATAACTCAAGAAACACAAACAAATCCAAGGGAATTACATTTCATGCGTAAGTACAGAATATTAATTATTTTCACTGTTTCTAATTAAATAAACAAATTAAAATGGTGCCCGTCACGTGTTTGTATGACAGAGAGCGAATGGTTGCAATTTGCAGTATGAGTGAGCGAGATGACGCTGTGTCTCTTTTTTCGTCATTATAGCATTGGTTATATGCCAGATAAGATTGAGCTCTTGAATAACTGATCGTTGTCCGTACTAGGGGTCAAGTTTATGTAGACGTAAACAAACCGAGCGGCGAGCGTAGCCGAGCCACGCCGAGACCTACGAGTGAGGCCGAGCCGAGCGAAACTATCGGTACCGTCAGCAATAGAAATCATTATTTTTGTGTACATTAAAATTTATTTTTGTCCAAAGATAAATCTTTGTTTTTTTACCGAACGAAACGGAGGCACAGAATAACTAATACTACAAGTACAGAAGCAGCACGCCGCAAAGTCACTTAAATAAATAGCGACTTTTGCACCGACACAATAAAGTGCAATTCAGGTCGCGCAGCGCTAATGGCCTACAGTTATATTCACCTAGTAGTTGCCTCTCTGTCTAACGCGTGCTCTTACCTTTTCAGACGACGCAACGTTAGGGTTGACTTCTTTTAAATGAACTGCGTAGCATATATCATAATGTGAAAAACGACAATATTGTTTATTGGTTTTTTGATTTAGACATCCGTACACGGCACAGTAATGTCGATTCGACATTGTTACTATAAAGAGACAATACCTACACAGGCTGTAATGGATTTTAGATGGTTCTTAGATAGGTGTTACGATGTTTAGCCGCTAGGGAGCGCTGCGGTTATCATGTTCCCATTTATCTCCAAAATAGTTTGACCGATTTAGATGCGGTTTTCTGTAATGGGTTTCTAGTTAATCGGCATCAGTTTTTAGATGGATTTTATGGCGTTAAACCGCTAGGGGGTGCTGCAGTTATCATGTTCTAATTTTATGTCCAAAAGGATTTGACCGATTTAGATGCGGTTTTTAGAGTAGATAACGTATGAATTCTTTGAAAAGTTTTAAATAAAAAGCAAAATTAAATTTTTAAACCCACACTTAAAATAGTTATTCTTACGTGAATAAGAGTAAAAAATAGGTATTTTTAATTGAAAAAAGGTTAAATATTTTTTACGAAAATACCCCCCGACTAAAATGAATGTATGAGTATAAGTATAAATTATAATGTATAAGTATTAATATAAACTAAGTATATATTTAAATTTTTGTGTCAGTATTTGTTTGGAAGCCTTATTATCAATGTGTATTTAGTGCAGTCCTAATTAAGTACATACGTGTCAAATTGTATAACCTCCTTTTTAGGATTCCGTAGCCTAAATGGCAAAAAACGGAACCCTTATAGATTCGTCATGTCTGTCTGTCTGTCTGTCCGTATGTCACAGCCACTTTATTCCGAAAGTATTAAGACTACACAGTTGAAACTTAGTAGGTAGATGTATACTGTTAACCGCTTAACGAATTTAATACAAAAAAAAAGAAAAATAAAAGATTAAGGGGGGGCTCCTCATACATGGAACTGAAACTGAAAAATTTTTTTTTCTTCAAACCTACACGTGTTGGGTGTCTACAGATAGGTCTTTAAAAATGACATTGAGGTTTCTAAGACAACTTTTTCTCAAAGTCAACCGTTTGAAAGATATTCACCGCCAAAGTGGTAAAATGTGTGTCCCCCCCCCCCCCCCCCCCCCCCTTTAACTTGAAATAAGAGAGTGAAAAATCTAAAAAAAATATATGCTGTAGATCTTAATAAACACTTTCAACCAAAATTGGTTTGAACAAGATATAGTAATTAGTTTTTGAGATATAGCACATTTTCCAAAACCGCAAATATAACTTTGTCATTCATACCAACACTGTGAAAAACAAAGTTATTTTTGCAAACGAAAAATGATAGGTGGTATTAAATATGGTATGGTATAAGGTAACTACGGAACCCTATGGCGCGTGGCCCGACACGCACTTGGCCGGTTTTTGTTAATAAAGAATCGTTTGTGAAATTGTTTTTTTATTTTTAATTTTAAAATGCTCGTCCTGATAGAACGCAACCATCGCAATACAAACGCACCACTATATATTAATTACTTATTTATGTCGTAAAGACACCCAGGCCTTATTGTGTATGAGTACAGTTTTTGTTAGTTTGTTTTTGTGAAGTTTGTATGCTTCCAACGTTTTCCGATGCCCATTATTAATCTTGAAGTACTGTAAGAACATATCTCGAGCTAACTAGTGTTGTTCGCAACTATACCTTAGTATGTACCTAATAATTATTAAAGTTATTTATTGCTAACTTAACAAATCTAGAATGCTGACGGTACCTACCAAAATGAAGCGGCGGCGCGCGCCCATGTGTCGTGCGTGTGAGACGTTACGCACACAGACAATTTATGTGGACACTTTTCAGACGCACAGGGCTCATCTTTCGATTTAAATCTTTGCCGCCATAGAGAATGTAATTATCACTGTGTATTTTTCATTTTCATTTTCAGTATTACTACAGTGACACTGGCATGAAACATTTTTTTTTCGTTAATAAGAAAAAAAAATGTTTCATGTCAGTGTCACTGTGGTAATACTGAAAATGAAAGCAAAAATATTGGGCCCTTGAGAGTAGGTACTGTTTCGCCACTGATACTGATGGGTGTGGCGCGTCCACACCTATCAGTGTCAGTTCATAGAGAATGTATGAAAGAATAATTATAACAGTAGCGGAACTGTGCCGGAACTATGACAGAATTGAGACATCACTGACATACTGTGTGAATCTGGGTTAAAAAAAAATTTCTGTCAATGCCTTTCACAGATAGCAGTATTAAAAAATAAAAAACCAGTCAAGATGTTGACCGAATATGAAATAAATACAATCATCAAAGAAATAGAGCAAGCAAGAGAACAAAATAAAAGAAGAAAATAGGCCTCTTTTATTTTTATAATTACTTACTATAGTTATAGTTTTGGTAGGTAGTTTTAAATCGGAAGGTTTTTATTTTTAGTAAGTTAGTATGTTTTAGAATCCCATTTCGATTTATTGTTTAAAATTATTTTGCTAGATGTTTGCGGTTCCTAAAAAAATACACCTATTAAGTATTTAATTTAAGATTTCGAAATATAACTTTTACCATTGCCATTGTATTTTTTATTTTACTTGTTTATAATAATCAGTGAATCATCTGAATGCAAGATTATAAAAAAATATAATCTTATCAGGTACCTATCTACCAATTTGTTTAAAAAGTGTTTGTCTACGTGACCTGCTTGGGACTATTCAATAAAAATCGATTTATTATTCTTAAAAATGATTCGTAATTGCGTAATGTAAGCGAATAACTAAGGCCGTATACAGAAAGAAAGCCGACAGCCTACCGTACCGGCGCTTATTTCGCTCTACTAAAATTGACCTTATCCCGGCGTCTTAGATTATTTCCCGGCGTATTATATTATAATATTATTACCGGCGCTGATAAGCGCCGGTCCATTTTAGTACCTATAGCGAAATAAGCGCCGGTAGTAGGCTTTTCGGCTTTCTTTCTGTATACGGCCTTACTTCAGAACGACGTCTGCACCAATTTAGATAATTCTTTTTTTGTTGTGTTTGTTATTTATCAGGACAATGTTTGTATGAAAGATAATTTTAAAAATGTACTGACGTAAAAAAAAACTTTTTTTCGAAAAGTTAAAAATGGAATATAAATAATGTTTTGTTTATAATCTTATCCGGATATCACTAGCGCAGCATACATACTAAAAAAGGTTTACTTATTAATTGGTTTACTTCATGTTCGTCAAGACTTTCATTTTTCTTTTATGTGTCCAATATTCAAGCGTGGTTGTTGTTGATTGCAATACCTGAAACAAGAGAGAAGTGGAAATAAATATTAAAGAAATACAAGCAGCGCCATCTTACAGCTACAATACAAATTACGTTCACAAATGTGTGCGGTTGCCTCGCTTCGCCGCACGCGGTGTGCCAGTTGTATGCTTTCGGATCGGCAAAATGTATTCTTTCATCAACACACACCCACAGAGAGCGCTACCTGTCTATTTTCCACATGCATGACCTACTGCCAAAAAAATAATTGTAAACACAAGCAGAAGCGTAGCGTGCCTTGGCGGGACCCCGTATCAACGAAATAAGAACTATGGAAATGTAATTCTGCTCCAAAAATAGCACCACGCAAACTACAACCGAGTGGGCGGGGCTAAAAAAGTACAACCGAAACACTGTTTAGTCATGTCTGCCAAACGCTCGGTGACAGTCATTAGCGTTCTTACAAAAAATTAGCATAAAAGTGGTAAAAAATGACGTCATGTGTGGTCAAGTGGTGTAAAAGACCAACAGAAGGCAGCAAAAAAAATACGAACATATCATATCATTGGTAAATAAAATATTTTTCGTTATTTAGAAATATCTATGAGCGTATAAATACAAACTATGGTCGCTATTATGCAACAAGTGTTCAGTCGCTTTGTGGGGCAGTCAAATCTTCACATTCACTGCTATCACGCATTTTTAAACACTCTCCCATTAAAAATCGCCATATCATATCGTGTTTCGGTGGTCATGCTGGGGGGCTGAGACACAGGCCGCGTTCCGATTCACGCCAATAGTGCTCACGATAGGTACTAGGCATTGATTCGGACCGCTTGTGAGAGCACTAACGCCACAGAATACATAATAGTTCAAGTCTAACGCCGCTAACGCCGCTAACGTTGGATGATTTTTGTCAACGTTATTACGTTACCTCAAAAAGGGGTAATCTCGGTAAAGTAAATTTTTATGAATCAAGTTCCTACACTCTGACCAATTTACCTACCTACCAATTTATAAACCATCAAAGCTTAAAAATAGGTAGGTACTCAACTAAATAGGTAGGTTCAAAATTTTTATTGCTTTTATAAGTGCAAAGTAAAAATAAAACGACGTATTAATACGTTGTTCTTTATCAGTCACACCACACCTCTAGAAGACATATTAAGACGTTGCTCGTACAAATATGTTAATTATCTACGTAATATGATATGTAGGTAGGTACTTACATGTTTGAAACAATATCTATCTAGAATACATTGTCTTTTATTAAGCTTACCTATTTTATTTCAATAGCTTACCTAATTTAAATCCTTCTTGAAATGAAGTATCTTACCTATTTGTGACAAAATATTTGGTCATCATTCATCAATATGATCATTTTATATTTTTTGTAAAATAATATACCTAACAATAAAATCATCACAGCCGAAAGATGTCTACTGCTGACATAGGTCTCCTTTAGTTTTCCAGAGCGACTAATTACAGACGACTTGCAGGCAGCGTATTCGATCGGTGGTCTTTACCAAGTTGTCTGTCTACCTAATAAAACAAACATTATACCTAACTAATAATAATGTACTAGCCATCAAATTTCATGAAATAATTAAATGATGCCACCCGCCGCCGGCCGTAGTGCCCGTAGTAGGTTCGGTGTACTGACTGGATTCTACATTACACCGTCCTTGCTTCAATGACAAAGGCACGAAAACGGCCCAATGAGTGAAACGAAGCGAGCCAAATATCCAATCATGTTTGATCTGCGTACAAACCCCAGCCAATAGAAAACAGTATATGCGTCAGAATAGAACCTAATACCGATTATGCGTGCATTGTAATAAGGTTTGTTTTTGCTTGTTTATTTTTGAGTTTGCGGCCTTTTGTGTTACAGAGTATGGTGAAGGTGCCATTTTTTAAGCAATATTTGTTAGGAGTTAGGCTTCCTTAGTTCTTATTTCGTTGCCCCGTATACTTTGTTTGGGGAGAGAGATTTTTCACAAAAGAAAAAAAAAATGTTTGCATAAAATTAAAAGAAATATTTTTCATCATAATTAGATATCTATCAATCACTTTTTCCATAATTTTTAAAAACTGATTTTTGCGCACGCTTTACGCGGAAAAAAGAAATTGCTTTTTTTGACTTTTTCCATTTCTGAAAAAGTTTTTATTAATTATTGCTTAAGAACGTTTGGGGACCCCCGTGGTCCGGGGGCCCCGTATAATTGATACGGCAGATACGACGGTAGCTACGCCCCTGAACACAAGACTTGTATGTCAATTAGTGATACGCGATAATTACTAATGTCAATAATCGAATTAACTACTAATTACTAATTTCAATAATCGAATGTCAGATTAGTAATAAACTAATTTCAATAATCGAATAATTATTACTAATAATAAGTTAATATTAAAGAGGATGAGAAAAATATGAATTGTAGGTACAGTCAAGAGCACCTAGTGAATTTATTCAAGTTTTGATATGGGGCTCAAGGGGCGGGATTTATCAGAAAAGCAAATCAATTGGCCTTAGGACTTTGGTTATTTTGCAGTTGGCAAAAATTTTTAAACTCTAGGGGGGGCAGCTGCCCCCCCCCTGCCCAGCCTTGGCGACGCCCTTGCTTGTTTTGGTGCGCTAGGAGCCCCTTGTAGGCAGTAGTTTACAGTACTGACGAGCCTGGGATGGCCTGAGATTGCCTGTGTGCGTAACGTCTGCGTGCACGGAAAACTGCAATTCATTCCGAGCGGCTCTTCTGCCAATTTATATTTTGAAAGTGCCAAAAAAGGTTACGTCCTAACGAGGATGATATCAATTTTATTGTAGAGACAAGGTGGGGAAACTAAAATTGGCCATAACTATTCTTGAACGGCTGCTTCCTTCATAATTGTGATTGTGAAGGATGGTGACGTTTTTATGGGATAACCAGTGGGTCTACCGCGCAAGTGTCGTTGGACTCGTCGGCATCGGTATCAGCTTCATTTGACAGATAGATGACACATTGCTAATTTTCTTTGGTAAGTTTTATTTGTGCCAAAAGGAAGTAGCAATGTGTCACATCCATCTGTCAAATGAAGCCGATAGCGATGCCAACCGACTGATATTTGCGCGGTAGGGCTCATGCACACAAACATCATCAAAAAAGATCTTTATATGTACTAACAAGTTCTTGAAAACGTAAAAGTTTTATTTTACAAGTACATATTCTTTGGCTTGACTTTTATTATCGTTCCTAAACTACTGTTATTAAAGTTCAATTAATAGATTAGGAGGTCATAACAAATTTGGTAACGGTCGCGTAAGTGGCTGACTCTGGGTTTACAGGATGGAGAGGCACTCTCTGATGCTAAATTGTTAGTCTGTTTGCTTAAAGTGGTTGCGTTATTTTTATATGCAGGCTATAAAAAGGCTATAATTTTTTTGAAAATAAATTATAGCCCATGTTACTTGCTGATAATGTAGCTTTCTATAGGAGAAAAAATTTTCAAAATTGGATCAGTACTTTTGAGTTTATACATTACAAACAAACAAAACGTTAATCGCTTATACCTACGGAACGCAACCGAATTTTGGTCAGTCCTTACACAGTTCACGTGAGTACAACTAGTACTTACTTGCTGTACTATTGTCAGCCATTTACCTTTTTTTTCTGGTAACGATAACACATTTTTCGCCCTGCATATAAAAAGAACGCAACCACTTCACGCAAACAGACATATTTAGCATCAGAGAGTGCCTCTCCATCCTGTGAACCCAGAGTCAGCTACTTACGCGATCGATACTAAATTTGTTAAGATCTCCTAATATATAATTGCTGTGCGTCGATGAAACTTGTATCATTATAATAAAATCTTAATTTCATTAAAAAATACGTTAACTTACTTATTTTATTACGTTAACTACACAAAATGAAAACCAAAACCATACCACATTAATTAGCAATGTTTCTTAAAAATATTTTTTATTATACTATTATGGTACGTAATGTAATTATGACATAGAATCGTAATTTTTATTTAACTTACAAGGAACCACAACAGTCTCTTGTTATTTCAACAACCTATTCTCTATAGACATTCTACAGGTGCCGTTTACTTTATCGGAAAGTTCACACCTGCATCACCATGCAGTGCACTATCGCTGTTATTTATAAAATTCACTAACGAGCTAGCTCATTTTAATTTATTGACTGGTGCAAAATTTAAAGCGGCGTTGTGTGAATTCGAGAAAGATATCGCGACTGTTTCTCGATAAACGCTAGCTTATTTATCCACAAAGAGTTTTTATTTGTGCTTTGGATCCCGTGGGCTTTTAGTCATACACATATCAACTTTGTCTAGGGATACAGGTGTTTTTTTCATACACACGAGTGCTGGCGACGAGATCGTGTACCAGCCGGGAGTCAAGATACAACCGCAAGCATTGTCTTGTGCTGGGCCTCCGTAATGTGTTTAGCACTGTTGATAACAGCGACCATAACGCGTAGTTTCAACGAGCTAGCTACATTTTGTTTATATTAACATAATTACGTCCCGCGTGTGGCTTGTGATATTATTTATTTGAGTTTAGCCGAATTGTAACTTGAATTCACTTTGAGGAACTGCGACAGTCGTTTCTATGGGAGTTTTTATGGGAACTGGGCAGTTGAATAAGAACCGTCGTAGCGTACGCGCTCCGGTGCCCTGTTCAATGTATTATTGGTATTATTCGATGTGTTATTTGTGATTAATGAGTTATAATATTGTGTGGTGAAGTAAATAGTTGGTGTAAATTGAGACTTTTATTAATAACTTAAAGTAACTCTTACATTTGAAGTTCACTATTAGCATATTAATTTATTTAAGAGTGAGCTTACATCAGAAGTGGCACGTTTCTCACGCAAGTTCTCATTGAGAAAGCATAAAAGAAAACGGGATATTACCTATTGTTGAATAATTGTGAATTATAAAAAAAATACACGTGAATTGAGCTCCTTAAAGTGAGAATAATATCTAAGTTGAAAATGAAAATTCCAAGTGTTCGAATAAAAATTAAAGCGGGTGACAAAAAAAATAATAATAAGTGGGTGACTATTATATAAAAAAAAGCCGGACAAGTGCAAGTCGGACCGCGTACCGAAGGTTCCGCACAAATTTGTTGGTATGGAATCCTAAAAACGAGCACGAGCGACAGCAGCGGGGCTCTGACACCGTCACTCCCGCCTCCCGGGAAACGCAAGAAGGTATCTTGTAAAAATGATACAGAAATTGTAAGTACTTACCTACAAGCACGATTAATTAATTTACATAATAATATCAGAGTTTGACCTAATGACTGATAATGTTGTGTCGTGGCTTTTATTCAACTATTTTTCCATGGAACGACAGCATGCGCTACCAGGCGCTGAATAAACTAAATAAAGAGGTGAGCTAAAACTTGGTATCTACGACTCCCTGTAATTTTATACTAATACTGAGGACGTAGTGGTTATGGTAAGATTGGTAACAGAAAATATAGAGTTTTTTTGGTGAAAAGCAGCATGTTTGAATTACCGAAAGAAATAATTGATAAAAAAAGAAGGTATTGGGTCATGAATCATGATCGTTACGAAGTTACGGATTTCAGAGTTAGTAATATTAATACGGAGTAGACCGTTTGCGAAAATTAAACCTTGTAATGTATCAATGATTGGAACCGACATGACGAACAATGAAGTACTTATTTGAAATAAAGAAAAGTACATGTTGACAAAGTAAAACTTCGATATTAAGAGGTGAATGTGCAATGTTTAATCACTTTATATGTATAATTGTTTGTGTAGTGAATGATGAAGCCAATAATATTGTCACCTATTGCGATCATAACGTTAAAATTAAATAACAGTAACAAGAAATAATACTATTTCCGAAGTCTAATGGAGTCGTATCCTTGTGTTTAATTATAGGTTTTGAGAGAAGTACCCTAAATGTAAAGGGAAGACTTTGCTTTGCTTTGATAACAATAAAAGTTTTATAATATCTTGATGTTCTAGATGTCTTATGAAGTCTAAAGGAGTCGTATTCTTGTGTATGTTTATAGATATTGAGAGACGTACCCTAAGACTAAAGGGATTAATTTGCTTTGCTCTGATGACAATAAAGTTTAATGGTGTTAGGTATCGCCTAAGACTAAAGGGATTGCCTAAAGCACCAGAGGAATATGGGACAGTTGAGTCCTTCAGACTTTATGTGCAAAAGTCGGCCAACTAAAGGGACTGCTATAATGCACTGAAGGCCACAACTCTCTATTGTATTTGTCAAACATCTAGAACATCATGATGGGAGGATTATAATGGTAGTCTATTCTTCTGGCTGCAGGAATCACCTAGGACCAAAGGGATTGCCTAAAGCACCAGAGAAATATGTGACAGTTGAGTCCTTCAGACTTTATGTGCAAAAGTCGGCCAACTAAAGGGACTGCTATAATGCACTGAAGGCCACAACTCTCTATTGTATTTGTCAAACATCTAGAACATTATGATGGGAGGAATATAATGGTAGTCTATTCTTCTGGCTGCAGGAATCACCTAGGACCAAAGGGATTGCCTAAAGCACCAGAGAAATATGTGACAGTTGAGTCCTTCAGACTTTATGTGCAAAAGTCGCCTAGGACCAAAGGGACTGCAATAATGCACTGAAGGTCACAACTGTCTTAACTGCCTATTACTATTTCTCAAACATCTAGAGCATCATGATGGGAGGATTCTAACGGTAGTCTATTCTTCTGGTTGCAGGAATCACCTAGGACCAAAGGGATTGCCTAAAGCACCAGAGGAATATGTGACAGTTGAGTCCTTCAGACTTTATGTGCAAAAGTCACCTAGGACCAAAGGGACTGCAATAATGCACTGAAGGTCACAACTGTCTTAACTGTCTATTAGTATTTCTCAACATCATGATGGACCGAGGCACATAGAATACGTTATAAAAATTACCATTTCATAAATAGAAGTGTTTCTTATGTCCCAGATTGAAAACCATCAATTAGGGGATAAAGCGTCCGCGGAAGTGCCTGGGGCAGGCACACTGCAGGATGGCCGTGCTGGCGACGAGATCGTGTACCAGCCGGGAGTCAAGATACAACCGCAAGCATTGTCTTGTGCTGGGCCTCCGTAATGTGTTTAGCACTGTTGATAACAGCGACCATAACGCGTAGAGTTTCAACGAGCTAGCTACATTTTGTTTATATTAACATAATTACGTCCCGCGTGTGGCTTGTGATATTATTTATTTGAGTTTAGCCGAATTGTAACTTGAATTCACTTTGAGGAACTGCGACAGTCGTTTCTATGGGAGTTTTTATGGGAACTGGGCAGTTGAATAAGAACCGTCGTAGCGTACGCGCTCCGGTGCCCTGTTCAATGTATTATTGGTATTATTCGATGTGTTATTTGTGATTAATGAGTTATAATATTGTGTGGTGAAGTAAATAGTTGGTGTAAATTGAGACTTTTATTAATAACTTAAAGTAACTCTTACATTTGAAGTTCACTATTAGCATATTAATTTATTTAAGAGTGAGCTTACACGAGGTAACTTTGAAGCCTTGGCTTTCTGCAAGTGATGAACGGTGCTATGATCTGATGATGGCTATCGAGGGAGTGAATGGAGGAGATTTAGATCGCTATACACACCCAACTAATCTGATCAGCATTCTAAAAGATTAAAGGACATGATTAAAAAACCTCGAAAATAGCATTAAAATGTATGGAAATCTTGAAACTGAGAACTCTGACCCTTCTATCTTTTAGAATGCTGATCAGATCAGTTGGGTGCGAATAACGATCTGAATCTCCTGAATTCACTCCCTGGATAGCCATCAGCAGATCACAGCACGATACATCACTTGCAGAAAACCAAAGCTTCAAAATAACCTCGTTTGTATGAAAATAACACCTGTATCCTGTATCACTAGACAAAGTTGATAAATTCCTATAGTTTAAATTGTTGAATTGTGGTTTATAACTGAAGATACCAACTACCTATCAATAGTTACTAACACCTTCTTGTTTTATGATCGAGTTTATATCTTTATTTATGAATTAGACACCAAACACTTAAAGGGCAGGCTTAACCTTTTTAAGTCATAAAACATTTCATTTTTAAAACGTGTTTTATTACTCACAGTAAGGTGGAAGGTGGATTTAGTTTAGAGTCAGTATTAGATTTGATTAGCAATAGTAGTAGGCATAGGCATACCTAGAGGTAATTTCTAGGGCGCCTGGCTGGCATCCAGTTCCGTTCCGTCCGAGGCAAAAAGCTAGGGGGTAGTGCTTAGGGTTGCCAGATCGGAAGTCCAAATTATCTGGAGAAAATTTGAAAATGTCGGGATTTCGCGGTTGTTGTCGGGAGAAATAAATATTTAAAATAAAAATGTAACTTAAATGCCTACATATAGTAATAAAACGACCGCGCAGCGCGATTTTTGGCCAGATTCATCCATTAATCTTGTAAGTTGTGATCTTGCTTGCCTATTGGAAAAAAAGGAACGATTTTTAATTAATTTCATCCACTACTCTTATACTATACTATTGCCTGTCTATTGTAGAAAAACGGCCGCGCAGCGCGATTTTTATAGTTAGTTTCATTCACTAAACTTGTACTCTTGCCTGTCATAGTAAAATAAAACAGCCGCGCAGCGCGATTTTTAGTCAGTTTCATCCACTAACCTTGTAATCTGTGGTTTCATACGCCAAAATTATTGTTTTCTTGAGAACTTTCGGAACAGTTGTTTTTTCGGGAGATGTTTAGATTTTTCGGGAGTCGGGAGATCAATTGAAATTCCGGGAGAATCCAGGCGAATCCCGATCACCTGGCAACCCTAGTAGTGCTAGAGCCGCCGCCTCGGAGTTTTAAAGGGCAATAGGAAAATTCTGGGGTGGGCACCAGACTGTTCTAGGATGGGCACGGTCCACCCGGCCCCCCCTTCCTACGCCAAAGTTGTAGTGAGTGGTGATGTTAAATCCAAAAGACTTCTGTTCCGAGTTCTATTGCATTGCAATTAGATATTATCTAGGATAAGACACAGGGAAATAATGTACATAAGTAATGTAACGGTGCGACAGTTTTTATGGTAGTGGTAGGTAAATAAATAAATAAAACAACAAAACGCATCGGCACGAAAGAATCTTCTTCTTATTTTTATTTTGGCAATCTACTCTCCTCTTTAGGGAGTAATTTTTGCCAGTTTCAAGTGTTGAATAGTTCAGTGGTAGATTGTTTCAGTTTACATTAGCATGCGGGTGCATCGCATTTCGATGCTGCTTGGAGCATTTGGCGCCAATTATATCAAGACAGTTCAATCGGTAAGTTCTGCCGAGGTAGCCACCACTACAATAAAAGTCTTAGCTTCACACAACCAAGTTCGCGCCTATCCCACATATTGTTCAGTTGCGTAGACAGTGTAGACACTTGTACTACAAAACTGCACCAATTTTAAGACACAATATCCACTATGAATCATTTTGCGAATAATTAAAATTGTCACCGAACCGAACTCTACAAAATGGCGCCAAAAACCCGGCACGAGAAAAAGTCCAACGGTAAATGCAGTAACGAAACGCAATGAGACTAACATAACAAGACAAGATGGCCGGGATCAAAATAGCTCTTCCCGGTTTGATGAACTTGACACACACGAGTTACGCGGCGTGGAATTAAAATTTATTGCCCACAACATACGGTAAACTTTGTAGTACGCCAGGAACTTTCTTTTATGTGGTTCATTTTTAAATTATACGTATTCCGATGCTTTTCTTCAATGAATTCTCCAAACAAAGGTGGCAGTTAAATGTGTGGTTCTTTCCTTTGTCTAATTACGACAAAAAATATCTTTACTATTTAAAGTAATATAATTCTCAACGTATTTTCTTATAAGGACATACCTCGATGCATTTAGTCCAGCGCTTCTCCAATGCCGTTACACAAGTAACAAGTTTGAAAAATTGTATTCTCCAACCCCTCGAAACAATCATCTATACGGAAACAATGAATTCATCATTTGATGACAATCTTTGGCCACCTAACCATCTCTTCAGATTTGGGAAGTGGAAGTTGCACAGGGCCAGGGGGTCAAGTCTGCTAATGTTTTCGTCAAAATCGTAGTTCAATGGTGTTCAACTGGTAATGATTTTTGACACACTTCTTGTTTCTTAAACCCAAAATCAAGACACAAAATGTTTCCGTTTTGGGGTTAAGAAATACAATGTGTTTTGTTTTTGTGTTTAAGAAACAAGAACTTTGTCAAAAAGCATTACCATTCAAACACCATTGAACTACGATTTTGATGAAAACATTAGCAGACTTGACCCCCAGATCTGGGGAAGGGTGGATGATATATCTATAGATAGGTACTATTATTTTTTCTGTGCCGCAACTATTGACATCTGAACAGGCGCGTTGTCATGGTGAAACAAAAATTTTTAGGTACTATCCTAGGTACCTACCTAGGTACCTACCTAGATAACTTTTTGTTATTTCTACTTCGATTAAGTAGATATTATGTTTTTGTTTGCTTATGACGCTAGGTTTTATTTATTGTGTGGTTTAAGTCAGTATGATTTTTGTAGTTAGGTGTTATTATTAAATACTTATCGACATTTCTGACATCATCTAATTCTCTTGACAAACGATTAGGTGAGGTCACTTAGGTAATAGGAAACGATAATAATGAATGATGGCATCATTAAAAAGGTACTATTTGTAGTTGATTTTCCCTCACAGGTTGATTAAAGTTTTTATGGAAGGATTAAATTACAAAATATCATAATTTCAACTTGACTGGTCGCAGACTACCGTGTAGCTATAGTAAGCTACTAGAATCCATGTATTCCCGTTGTCCTCATGATTTTGTCCCCATTATGGGGCCAACGGCACGTCAAAAAAATTCCGTGCCATTTTCCCTATTATCAATGGGGACAACGGCACGTTAAAATTTCACGTATCGATGTCCCCATAATTCCTATTTTAATCGTGGCTAATTGATTATACTTAACTAGGGCTTGCAAATATTCGATGAAATCCAATATTCGAATATTCGAAAATTTTTAAGGAGGTATTCGAATATATTCGAATATTATTCGAATAATTCTGTAAAATAAGACAGATGGTCGTAATTATTAAATATTGCTTATTCTTTCACGTTAAACCAAAGTTGCTTTGTTTAATGGGACGCATTGTGTAATGCCGCGATTACACACTCGGCGAGACACCACGAGACATGCCGAGACCGAGTGTGTAAATGGTAGCTCTCGCCTCGCCTCGGGTGTCTCGCCTCGCCTCGTCCGCTCTCGGCTCCGGTGTCGGTTTTTCGTGCACGAGTCAAAGGGTCTCGCGAGGAACGCCTAGCGTTTGTTTACACATTCGCGCGTTCTCTTCATTAAGGTAGCAAGCAACACTGGATATTTTTTTTAATAAATAGATGTTTGTTTGTCAAAAAGCAACAGTTTCATTTCAGCAAAAATTTATTTTATGAAATCTATTTTACAATAATCTGAGCTGAATTCAGTGGAAATCACTTCGCACGTTAAACGCATAATTACCTACCTTTCGTTTTCGGTATTTTTTTTACAAAGCAGTAAAATAACTTGTTTTATTTCGATGTATGGATATTGGATACCATCCACCATCTACGTTTATACCTCTTTTTTATTTATTTGCGTATGATACCTATGCGTGTAAATATGCATAATAAATAACTGCACACACCGCTACAGCCGGAGCAAGCTCTACCTCATTCGCCGTCCTCCCTCTCAGAATGCACAGCCGTAACTGACTACACGAGTGTGTAAACGGTCGGTCTCGTGATGGGCCTCTCGTGCGAGAGCTTCGGCGAGACGTCTCGGCGAGAGGTCTCGCCGCGTGTGTAATCCCGGCATAAAAATTATCCTCAATTGACATTTTTTTGCCGTCGCCCCACGTTTTTAGCTTAAAAACTTCTTTGTAGAGTTATAAATCTTTAAAGGGGAAATTATTTTATAATATTTAGTCCGTTTTTTAGTTAATTTTAAGGGCATGTTTTGAGTTCAATTTTGATACTATTTAGTTCATTTTTAAAACGTATGTTTTTTCGTTTGATTGTCAGTAAATGTTTATTTTTTTGTTTTTTAGTCTTGTATCTTTTTTTATCCTGGGGTTTTTTTCGGTTTCATTATTAAACTGGGGTCTAGTACTATCTCTCATCAGAATACATGTCAAAACGAATCAAACGAGCCCAAACTTGATGGGGTTTTATGGTATTATTATAGAGATCCTGTACCCTTCTTTTGGCTTCATCACCAGATCTTGGATACTATTTCCCAACAGATTACTTGTCAAGACAAATCAAACGAGCCCAAACTCTATGGAGTTGTCTGATTTTATAAGAGAGTTCCTGTAGCCTTCTTCCGACTCAATCACCAGACCCTGGAAATCATCTTTCGTCAAAGTACTAGTCAAGACAAATCAAACAAGCCCAAAATAAATGGAGCTGCATTGTTTTATTACATACTTTTCGTGATTTTCTTCCGGCTTTATTATCAGACACTGGACACTATTTTCCCAACAGAGTACTTGTCGAGACGAATTAAACGAGCCCTCGATGAATATATATGGTTTAATTACAGAGTTCCTGTCATTTTCTTCCGGCTCCATCATCAGATCTTGGACACTATTTCTCAAAAGAGTTATTGCCAAGACGAATCAAACGAGCTCAAAGTCGATGGATTTGTATGGTTTCATTACAGAGTTCCTATGGTTTTCTTCCGGGTCCATCATCAGATCTTGGACACTATTTCCCAACAGAGTACTAGTCAAGATGAATGAAACAAGCCCAAACTAGATGGAGTTGTATGGTTTTATCACATAGTTTTGTGGTTTACTTCCGGCTTCATTTGATAATGATCAGGGTCTGTTGACCCTGGCTGGACACTATTTTACCAACAGAGAACTTGTCGAAACGAATCAAATAAGCCCTCTATGGATATGTATGGTTTTTTACAGACTTCCTGCGATTTTCTTCCGGCTCCATCATCAGACCATGGACACTATTTTTCAACAATATGATTGCCAAGACGAATCAAACAAGCTCAAACTAGATGGATTTGTATGGTTTTATTACAGAGTTCCTGAGGTTTTCGTCCGGCTCCTTCATCAGACTCTGGACACTATTTCCGAACAGAGTACTAGTCAAGACGAATCAAACGGGCCCAAACTAAATGGCGTTGCATAGTTTTATTACATAGTTTTGTGGTTTTCTTCCGGCTGCATAATCAGACCCTGGACACTATTTATTTTCCCAACAGAGTACTTGTCGAGACGAATCAAACGAGCCCAAACTCGATGGATTTGTATTGTTTTATTACAGAGTTCCCGTGGTTTTCTTCTGACTCCATCATTATACCATGGACACTATATTTTCTAAACACAGTTATTGCCAAGACGAATCGAACGAGCCCAAACTCGATTGATTTGTATGGTTTCATTACAGAGTTCCTGTAGTTTTCTTCCATCATCACACTCTGGACAATATTTCCCAACAGAGTACTAGTCAAGACGAATCAAACGAGCCAAAACTCCATGAATTTTTATGGTTTTATTACAGAGTGTCAAACATAGGCCCTGACTCAAAAGCACTATTTAAAGCTAAGAATATGCCAAAGAAAATGAAAAGAAGCTTAATAGGCGCCGAAAGACCGTCAAACATCAGAGGAAATAAGAACAAAAAAAAAACGAAAGTAAAAGACATAATAAGGAAAATAAGACTGTTAAAATGGCAATGGACGGGTTAAATGGCAAGAGAAAGCAAGGAAAAATGTACCGAATTATTACAGAGTGGCAACCATGAGACAGAAAAAGGAAAAGAGGAAGACATACCAAAAGATAGGCAGATGATATTATGAAAACTGGAGGAACACTTTGATCGTGAAAAGCAAGAGATAGAACAGAATGGAAACAGCTGAAAAAGGCCTACGTGTCGCAAGACAAGCTGATCACAAAAGCCAAAAAGGAATTAAATGAACAAAAGAAAGAAAAAATATTTATTTGAGACAATCAGACACTTGTACTTGCCAAGACGAATCATACAAGCACAAAGTCGATGGTTTTGTATGGTTTTATTACAGATTTCCTGAGGCCTTTTGGTTCCATCATCAGATCAGCTCAATGACACTATAAGATGTCCATTGTCTTCCTGTTCTGACTTTTGTTTTAAGTTTCAAGTCTTTGACTCTTTGGGAAGCTAGATTAAAATCGTTTACAATTTATGAAAAACAAACAACATAGGTAAACAAATAAATAAACGAGAAATTGAACGTTAACAATAGCTTCATTCTATGCTCACAAAAGTATTTAATGAATGACTTTTGCCTAAATCCAAAAAGGGGAAAATATTCGAATATCACCGACTTGAGTATTCGAATATTAAAATGAGGCGAATATTCGAATAATTCGAATATTCGAATTGCAAGCCCTATACTTAACCCTTAATTTGGCAAAAGATTATAGTACACAATATTTATATATTCGTTAATATTTTGAAAGTAGTATATAAATAGAAGTAAAAAAAATAAAAATAAAATTCTTCATTGTTTACTTTTTGGAAAAAACACATGTCCGTCCCACCGGACATTGCCAAATACCCTGTAACTGACTAATAGATTTGTCTGTCCGGTCTGACGGACAATACCAAATTAGGGTAAATAATAAAACCAATATCTATATTTTAAGGAAACTAAAACAATTATTTGGTGTAAAAATCTAAAAAAACAATTGCTGGTATTATTTCCATTCACAAAATATAGCCGGGCCCGACATTTTATAAAAAACACCACTGTTTTTTTTATAACGTTCTTCTTAAATTGTCCCTGGGAAATGACCAATATTAGCATGTTTTACTGGGCTTGGAGGCCGTGCCACATGGGGTTGGGAAACCTCAAGGTCTTAATCTTAAATTATAAATATTAAGATCAGCAAGTGAGGAAGGTATAGGCGGTGCCAGAGAAGAATAGAAACTATTAGCTGAAGCACAGCCTTCGCGAGTTTCTAGCTCAGTATTTGAAGTTTCACTTGCATCTGAAGGGACATGTTTATTTGGGACTAAAGTTAATATTCTTGATAAAAGGGCACTCTGTTATCAAGCGAATAACAAAAAAAAAATGAAAAAACCCCTAAAACCGTAAGCCATAAGAATTTGGCAATGTTCGTCACAGCGGACAAAGCCATTTTTAACTACCTTTGGCGATGGCCGCTGTGACGGGCAAAGTGGTTATCAAGAGAAAAAATAACCAAAATACGTGTAAAATGTAAGAAATTTCTAGAAAACACCATCAAACTTAGTTATCCTAACAAAATATTGCAAAAGCATTTAAAAACATCATATACATTTATTAAAATGTTTTTTTTATCTTAACAAAAACAAATGAAAATCGACTCTACAATATTTTGATTAATACAATATATTTTTTAAATGCTAAAAACGAAAGATGAGACTGGAGTTTTTGGCGCCTTTTTGTTGAGTTCGGTTCGGTAACTATTTTAATTATTCGCAAATTGATTCATAGTGGATATTGTGTCTTAAAATTTGTGCAGTTTTGTGCTACAAGTGTCTACGCAACTGAACAATATGTGGGATAATTGAAATAGGCGCGATCTTGGTTATGTGAAGCTGAGACTTTTATTGTAGTGGTGGCTACCTCGGCAGAACTTACCGAGTGAACTATCTTAATATACTTGGTGCCAAATACTCCAAGCAGCATTGGAATGCGATACACCCGCATTTTAATGTAAACTGAAACAATCTACCACTGAACTATTCAACACTTGACACTAGCAAAAATTACTCCCTCAAGAGGAGAGTAGATTGCCAAACTAAAAATAAGAAGAAGATGAGACTGAAATGGTGTCCACTTTACTTGTTAAATTAATAAGTTACTTATTGGAAATTGACCCTTTAAATAAGGCACAATAGTAGATTATACACCAAGGGGATAAAGCACTGTTTTATGTCACGGGCGCTACATTGAATCCTGAACGTAACGAAGGACTCTAAATTTAACTCCCGAGCGCAGCGAGGGTGTTATAAGCATGTTATAAGTTAAGATTGAGTCCTGAGTGCAGTGAGGGATTCAAGCGCCCAAGAAAAAAACAGTTTTATCCCGGTGGTGTATACTCTACTTTTCTCACTTTATGCGAGACAAAAAAAACAGGCTTAGTAGATTGTTAGAATCTTCTAAAGCTAGTAGTACTTAGGGTTGCCAACTTTTTTTCCATCAAATATAGTATTTTCAAGATTTTTAGTGTAAAATATAGTAGATGGCGAAAAAATCCAAAAAAATATAGTAGGTAGCCGTTTTGTATGGAGAATTTTAAAGAAGTTGTATTTTTCGAACTTAAGTAAGTACTTACATTTTCATAGTTTAATTACAAAAATATTATTCAATTACTTATGTGCATATAATTAATAATGTTTTTGTTACTTTTGTTTAATTTTTTACTTGAAAAAATATAGTAGTTTTGCCTACTATATATTCTTTCAAAAAATATAGTAGGCGAGCCCTCAATATAGTAGGATACTATATTATATAGTAGGGTTGGCAACCCTAGTAGTACTACTAGCTACGGCTATAGCAACTTCTTTCAGCTGGCGTGGCCTACTCGATTTGACAAACAAATGAAGTTCGTCTCAGTGCGAATCTAGTGGGCCACGGCCTCGGTCTTCGAAAATCGAGTTGGCCGCGCCAGCCACATTATTGACCAGCGGGTTATAATATTACATTATAACCCGGCTAAAGCCAAGAGATATAATGTCTTGCTTTCGGTAAGGTTTACATGACATATAATTCGGCATTGTCGAGCATGTGGTGTGAAAAATAAGTTCCTCACTTAATCAATTAGTTTTCCAACTAAGTCTCATCTATCGTTGATCAGACTACTAGACAAGGAGCCGAAAAATAAACGAAACTTAGATTTTCCTTACTTGTTAATAAATAGTTTTTGACCTGCTCCTATAAATATTTTTTTAACTCGAAGGACAAAAAGCATTAAATATTTAAAAATATTTCGTCATTGTTAAATCAAATTGTCTTCGATAAATTCATCAACATTTCGTTAATATATTAATATAAGTAAGTCTTCTTCTTATTCAATGAGGATTAGTGGCCACCTCTGGTTAGAGTTTATTAAGCCGCCTGTAAGGCCTCTAACTTGGCTTAACGACTGTTATCAGATGACAACAGCCGGGAACGACGGTTTGACGTGCCCTCCGAAGCAAGGAAGCGCTCAGTTGTAATGCCACTGTAACGGTCACCCACCCGATACCTGACCGGACCGAGCGTTGCTTAACAAACGTGATCGGGTACGATCAGTCTGTCAAGTTCCGCCATGAGCGCTTCATATAAGTAAGTGGGATTAAAAGATATAATTTTACTATAAATTAATCTTAAGTAAAAATAAACAGATGAGGTATTTCGTAATCTGTGAATTCCGCTTTAAAAACGTGAATCTTGCAGAACTGATTCCCTACTACTATACTAAGAAGTCTAAGAAATAAAGAAATAAGGTGTGGTCAAGCGTTTTGTCCTAGTAATAGATTACTCTATAGATTTGTCAAGCTTTAGGCACAAAGTACGTAAGTATCGCGCCGCTATAGGACTTTAGGTTGTGCTTTAAGATAAGAGAGTGAATGTTTGTAGCAAAATGTAGGTAAATAAATGAGTAACGATACTTTGTAATAATAGTTTCTCATAGTAATAACTAATAATGGACAATACAACTAGTGCCGGCGACATCAAAGGCTAATCTTTACGACTCTATTGGCAATCTAATCTTATTTGTACACTTGTGTGTCACACTTTCTCTATTTGTTACAAAATATTATATTCTAGTAAAAATGATAACATTTACTACTTACGATACGATGGACGTATGTGGTCGTTAATTCACACAGAACAGACATTGGTTGGTAGTATAAGTATATAGATAACAGCTAACTAAGTACGTACACCTACATAAAAGATGTACTTACCCAGTTGATATACAATGCGATTAATTTAACAATGTACAACAGGAGTGACAAACTTCAGAGCGCTTGCAGTACAAAATAACGTAAGTAATTTAATCTGTAAAATTTACTCTTCGCCATTGCAAGAAGTTGCAGCGGATTACAGTCTGCCACAGCATTGTAAGTAGGTATTAAGTAATTAATTATTTAATTTCGGCCATATTGGTCAAGTTTCGTTACTGCTGAAATGTTTTTGTTTCTTTTATGATGAAAAATTTGTTTCCTGTCACTTCATCATATCAGCCGCACGACCTCCCCCAAGGATCTCCACGACGATCGGTCCTGCGCTGCCCGCATCCAGTGATGGCTTACCGTGACCTTCACCCTCACGTCGGTCCACCTTTTCGGGGGCCTACCCACGGAGCGTCGTCCGGTGCGCGGTCGCCATTCAAGAACCTTTCCGCCCCAACGGCCATCGGTTCTTTTAGCTGTGTCCAGCTAGGGTTGCCAACCCTACTATATAATATAGTATCCTACTATATTGAGGGCTCGCCTACTATATTTTTTGAAAAAATATATTTAGTGAAAAAATAAACAAAATTAAGCAACAAAAAAAAATACTTATACGAGTATGCACATAAGTACGAGTAATTGCAAATTATTTTTTGTGATTAAACACTTGTCTTTGTGTTTGTTGAATGAAAAATGAAATGAAAATGTTAGTACTTACTTAAGTATGATAAATGCAACTTCTTTAAAATCCTCCATACAAAACGGCAACCTACTATATTTTTTTGGACTTTTTGGCCATCTACTAAATTTTTACACTAAAAATCTTGAATCTACCTCATTTGATCCAAAAAAAAGTTGGCAAACCTATGTCCAGCCCACTGCCACTTCAGCTGAGCAATCCTTCGAGCGATGTCGGTTACTTTAGTTCGCCTGTGGATGTCCTCATTTCTGATTCGATCACTGTCACTTAATGAAACGCAAATATAATCTCTTTTAAAAGTAATCATTAATGACCTATGAAACCGTTAATCATTAAGTAAGTAATCAATTTTATTATGAAATCGTATTCAAACATTCCATTTTATTTCATTCTACAGTTAAAGAAGATTTCATTTAAAAATACCTGGTAAAGAAACTACCTACCTAATCTAATAATAGTTGGAACATTTCTCACATAATAACTGGTATTACGATTTTACTTTTCAGCCGACGTAACAACGCATGGACAACACGTGAAAGTCACTGTGCGGAAAATTGGTTATGAATATGCGAGCAGTTGAAAACGACAGCCACACGGCTATAGTTAGGTACTTGTTTGCATTGTACATGGCATGTATAATAACAGGTGAACGATGTTTATTAATTAAAATAAATAAATCTCAAAATAATAATTAAAATTCCTCCTTATCCATTCACTATGTTCCGCAGCAGTAGTGTGGACATAACAAGGCTAAAAATAATAGTACTTAGTAGAAATAATTAGCTAAAACAAATGAAAAATAAGATATAAGAATGAAAGATAAGATAAGATGAAAAATAAGAATAAAAATGAAAGATAGGTTCTCGGTTCTCAAATACAACAGGTACTGAATTCGTGGATAATTAAACGACTTAACCGTAAAAACGGCCTCTGGAAACGTCAGAAAATGATAAGTTCAAAACCATCTAACCTCAAAAACTAGTTTGGTGCGTAAATAATAATAAAAACCGGCCAAGTATAGTCGGACTCGCGCACGAAGGGTTCCGTACCATAAAACAGCAAAAAAAAAAAATACGTTTGTTGTATGGGAGCCCCCCCCTTAAATATTAATTTTATTCTGTTTTTATTATTTGTTGTTATAGCAGCAACAAAAATACATCATCTGTGAAAATTTCAACTTTCTAGCTATCATGGTTCATGAGTTACAGCCTGGTGACAGACAGACGGACAGCGGAGTCTTAGTAATAGGGTCCCGTTTTTACCCTTGGGTACGGAACCCTAAAAAGTATAACTGTATAATTACGTGTACGGAACTTGCGGAGGTAAGTAATGTGTTAACTGTGTGATACAGATATAGGGTTACCAGATGTAAAAATCAAAAGTCCTGAGAAAAGGCCCGATATCCATTGAAAAGTCCTGAGATTCGTAGCAGTTTGAAAACAACGTACGGGGGGGGTTGAAAATCCAAAAAAATCCTGAGATTTCATAAGTCCGGCCGCAATCCTGAGCAAAGGCCAAAAATCCTGAGATCTCCGGACAAATCCTGAGATATGGTAACCCTATACAGATACCGATCGGCATATAACTTGGCAAGAGAAAATGAGATAAAAAATGCACAGCAGCTACAAACACTACACTCGTCGCATCTTTTGTCTCATCTTTGCCAAGTTCTGTGCCGGTATCGTTCTATTAGCGAGAATTTCACTAGGTAGGCATAGGGTTACCATCTGACCGGATAAATCCGGTCTTGACCGGATTTTAAGAGCTCAAACCGGACTCCGCCCGGATTTCATTCAAGACCGGATTTTTAATTGCGCTTGGACAAAATCATTACACCATCATTGATTGTAATGATTTTGTCTAAATCATCTTAGCCACACAGCTCGGAGCGCGCGGCGCGCTCGCAACGCCGCGACTAGACTCTATGAGTGGGTAGTTTCTTGAAAGAAACACATAATTTTCTACAAGGAACCACCCACTTGTGTAAAAAATTCCAAATAAAAAAAGATAAGTAAATTTAAAGCTGTTGCTGATGTAAGTGGCCTACTATTTTTTTATTATTTTAATCAGAGACCGGACTTTTGTCCAAAAATCAGGGTTTTCAACCTCTTGCGACCGGATTTCCGAATTTCGGTCCTGGTAACCCTAGGTAGGCACCTGTTCGTCGAAATATTTCAAGATGATTTCAAGCTCAGATTTCAAGCATCTTTCATTCATCCCATTTTACACACAAAATGCACCGCCAAACCTTTAACTAAAATGTCACCGAGGTCAATGACACCCGAATATAAAATGCAAATTGGTTCTTGTATTGTCTTCGCATGAGATCAGATGAAGCAATTTTGCATAATTTTATATCGTAAGCTTTTAGCGTTTTTTTAGAATTCGCTTTTTCCACATCCTCCGTGGAGACATTAAAACAAACGCGTATACGTAAATAAAACTACTGGGGTTATAATATTCAACAAGATTCAAATTATTAGAAAGATAAAGGATTTTATCTAAACCCATGCTTTAAATCTTCTGTAAGGGGTTCTGAAACAGTTAGGTTATCGCCATCATTACAATATCCCGAGCGAGAGCTGGTCCTGCTGCGTCGCGCGCCCACGCGCGAGCAACGCATTATGAAATTCAGTACAACATTATAACACTCTTGCCGAAGACATAATGACGAGGAAGGAGAGGAAAGTCAAAGTCAAAACCTTTATAGAGGATACATATCATGGGTTTAGATAAATATCATGGGTGTTTTTAATCCATATGTATTAAAATATTGTTTGTTTCCCTAATAAATAAAAAAAAAAAAAATGGGTGTACATAAAGTCTTGTATGCAACTGTACATAATTAGGTATTAAAACATTCATGTGATACTATTATCACACTCGGCGAAAGTTGCATAAATAACTATCCTAAACTTAATTTCATAAAACTTTTTTATCTTGTAAATCTGGTAATAGTACGTCAAAACTAGGTAAAATAATAATTACTGTAAGAAAACACAACATTGCTCCGATTTCAAGCTAAGCTACGGAAAGATAACATTACCGTGGCTAGAACTAAACCGCTTGTCCTATGGAAATCAGAAATAATCATAGTATCATAGACCTGAGATAAGACAGTATAGAAAAGAGCGTTTCCTAAATTGACCCAGCCGGGTTCGTTTTTCCTATCCTGCCGGAAAATTTAAGATAGAATGGTGACACTGTGATCACCAGTGTCACAGTTAGGGTTGCCAACCCTACTATATAATATAAGTATCCTACTATATTGAGCGCTCGCCTACTATATTTTTTGAAAAAATATATAGTAGGCAAAACTACTATATTTTTTCAAGTGAAAAAAAAATAAACAAAAGCAACAAAAACATTAGTAATTATGTGCACATAAGTAATTGCATAATATTTTTTGTGATTAAACTATGAAAATATTAGTACTTAAGTTTGAAAAATACAATTGCTTTAAAATTCTCCATACAAAACGGCAACCTACTATATTTTTTTGGATTTTTTCGCCATCTACTATATTTTTACACTAAAAATCTTGAAAATACTATATTTTATGCAAAAAAAGTTGGCAACCCTAGTCACAGTATAGATATTCAGTGGTCGATTTTCATACAAACGAGGTAACTTTGAAGCCTTGGTTCTCCGCCAAGGATTGAACCAGCTGTGATCTGATGATGGTTGTCCGGTAGTGAATAGAGGAAATTCAAATCGCTATACACACCCAACTGATCTGATCAGCATTCTAAGAGATATACCTAAGAATATTTAGAAAAAACCGCGAAGTTAGCAAATAAGGAAAAAAAATCTGAAACTGAAAAACTTTATTCCTTATATCTCTTAGAATGCTGATCAGATCAGATGGGTGTGTATAGCCATCTGAGTCTTCTCCATTCACTCCCTGGATAGCCATAATCAGATCACAGCTAGGTCAATCCCTGGCGGAGAACCAAGGCTTCAAATTTACCTCGTTTGTATGAAAATCGACTGATGTCTTTAATTATGTGACCGCCACTGTAAGCACTCCAGTGTACAAACTACACTTTTTTGCGTTATTAACGTAACACAGTGTACGACCACTGAGATTACCAAAGTTATAAATTATCAAATACTAGCGGCCGCCCGCGACTTCGTCAGCGTGGAAAGTTTTTTTGCTATCCCTCGGGAAAAATACTGTTTTTCGGGATGAAAAGTACCCAATGTCCTTTTCTGTACCCCTGAGAACGTGTATGAAAAATTTCATGATGATCGGATGAGTAATTAAGACGTGAAGGCGTAACAAACAAACAAACAAACGGACTTTCGAATTTATAATATTAGTAAGGATAAGGATTATTATGAAATAAATAAGTAATAAATAAAACTTGAAAGCCGGCAGCCGCTCATAAATTGTACCACCGGCAGTAACTCGCGTGGGCGGGCCAGTTACTGGCAATTTGCAACTTTATTGATACTGCACATTTGCACACACACATTGACGATTCAAATGGCTTGTTTGAATAAGAAACTTTATCTTTCCAGGAGTTGTGATACGAAGAAATTGTTTTAAGTGTTGTTTTTATTAAACGAAGAGATTGCGGAACACATTTCGATAATCCCACACTTTTCGTTTTTTGTATTACTTAATTTAATTTAATATAAAGGATTTAATATTAAGGAAAAGAGTAAAAGAATAAAAATATTAACATGTTTTTATGTATTCTTAATTTACTTTTAAAAAATGAGCCACGGAACGGAGGCAAAAGGTAGTGGAGTGACTTAGCTTATGCCACACCCCAGGCACTCCATACAAGCGTCGCGTTTCAACTACTACCCCAGTCATCTTAAACATTCTAGGTCGCAAAAAATTTTAAATTTGAGATTTTTGCATTTACAATGCTATTTTTAAACAATACTAAATAATATACTAGAAAAAATACGACTCGCACCAGATCAATACTCAGACGGGAATCGAACCCGCGACCTTTGGATATCCAGTCCATACTAGAAAAAATACGACTCGCACCAGATCAATACTCAGACGTGAATCGAACCCGCGACCTTTGGATATCCGGTCCAATGCTCTGACCGCTGAGCTACCGAGTCACTAGTGACATCGTCGAATTTTTCCTAGTATATCCTAAACTCTTACGCTGTAAGCCAGCGTTATTTCACCAATGTGAGGAATTACCTCGACATTCAATTGAAATATCTTTCCAGATATTTTAACGCGTTGCTATGGTGACACAAGTGTCTACGTCTTGGAAATGACGCGCCGCCATTTTCAAGAGGGGGATACTTCCGCCGCCGGCTGTCTACTCTCCATCCGTCACATCCGTCTTACGAATTTTAGATCAGAGTCACGTGATCCTGACTGACTGAAGCGAGTTTAAGATTTTCCCCATTACAAAAAAGCGTACAAAGCGTAAAGAAGTTTTCACTTCAAAAAGAGGGCATTTTCGCATTTATAATATTGGTAAGGATCTTAGAGCATCGCGGCTTCTCTGGGACAGAAGCGCGTCTTACTCTAAGGTAAGAATCAAGCATCGAAATGTACTACTATGTACTATAGGCGACAGCGTCGCTTAACTAGTTTGCAACAAAATTCGTGTGCGCGCGTATCGCCCCTGCACGAACTAAACGTATGTGACACCTGGTGCTACGTGCAAGCGATTTTAACCTTAGCAGTGGTTAAGCGACGCTGTTGCCCATGGTACATTTCGGTGGGATCAAGACGAAAATCTTGATCCTCTTACCGACCGCCACTGCGGCAGGCTCTAATCGTCTAATGATCTATTTTGTACAACAATAAACAAACTAACCAGAACATAACTTAGGTTATCTCAAGATTAATCTCCACGCACAAGATAAACACGTCATGTGACATCACTGTTTACACAAGTACCCTTTTATAACTTAGACCTTATCTAACCAAGGTTTTAATTTTAAATAGTTCTGGTCGTGCTGACGGATTTATTATGTCATTCCACAAAACTGTAGGTCACCTTGATCTTAATACATAAGCAACTGACGTTATAATACGGACATTAGTTTAAAAGATTCCATTCATACAAATGGATTTTTAAATAAAATGTCATGGCTAAAAATAAAAGTGTGAATGTAAACAAAATTAATCAAACAACCTGCATGAGGTTTTGATCGATTTCGGTTATATCAAGTATGTTATATTAGGAATATCTTAAACATTTTAACGATTCGATTTTCGAATGACAATGAGGGCTTTTCAAAGTGACACTAAAAATATAGTAAATACCTAACAATTTCCCTCACTAGATGGCGGTGATGGAAGGTAAAGTGTCAAAATTGGCTAAGCAAAAATAAACCTTCCGTCCACGAGGATCCCTTGCTAAACTCTCCTGGGGGGTTTATGTAGATTTTGCGTCCACGTGGCTGTGCTTTTTCTACGTTTTCTACAGTTGACATTCTGTGCCTTTTAGGGTTCCGTACCCAAAGGGTAAAAACGGAACCCTATTACTAAGACTCTGCTGTCCGTCTGTCTGTCTGTCTGTCACCAAGCTGTATCTCATGAACCGTGATAGCTAGACAGTTGAAATTTTCACAGATGATGTATTTCTGTTGCCGCTATAACAACAAATACTAAAAACAGAATAAAATTAATATTTAAGGGGGGCTCCCATGCAACAAACTTTTTTCCCGTTTTTTGGTACGTAACCCTCCGTGCGCGAGTCCGATTCGCACTTGGCTGGTTTTTTTTTATCAACGCTATCTATTTATCGAGCCTGCAGTTTTTTTATCATTTTGAAAAGCCCTCATTGTCGTTCTGTATTGGTGTGTAGTACACACTACACAGTAGCTTTGCCGTTGCTCTTGAGCTTTCAACAGAGACATGCCTCAGGGCATTCAATAGATAGCGCATGCCCTTCTAAAAAAACCGGTCAAGAGCGAGTCGGACTCGCGCACCGAGGGTTCCGTACCATCATAATTGCACCATTAAACCACACTGAAGAGTAGAATAATAAAATTAGTATTGCAGTTTTAGGTCAGCGCCATCTCTTGACCGATAGTGGAACTAATGTTAACTTTTTAGAAATATGATAATTTCTATAAAAGTGTGCTATATTGAGACATCGTTTTATTTTTCCTGTAATCTTTATATAAACTGCTATCACATAGAATTATTTCAGATTTTTCTCTTTGCAAACTTCGGAGATAAGGGGGGGAGAACGGTTATTTTTTTTACATTTTTCATCATAAGTCGAAAACTATGCGGTCTAGAAAAAAAAGAAAAAATGATTGAAAACGTGCAAACGGCGCTCTTTCATATGATACCCCACATGCCCTAGTGGCCTCACTTCAAATTTTTAAGACCCCTTTTCAGGCCCTGCTGTAAAAAAGATATTTGTTTTTTTATTTATTTCTTATTTGCAAAATAGTTGGGCAAATGTCATCTTAAACTATTCCAAATTTCAAGTTGATACCATTAGTAGTTCTCGAGATATCCAGCTGTGACAGACAGACAGACAGACAGACTGAGTCACACCATAAGGGTTCCTTTTTTACCATTTTGGTACGGAACCCTAAAAATATAAAAATTTGTATGTCATGCGTTTGACGCAAGACGATTGAAAGTTGAAGACGAAAGGGAACGGAACGGGAAAATCACTCCTTGAAGACACATCCTATTTTATTATCATTTGTCAAGTAAAAGAAATCAACAATTTTCAGAGATAATCTCGATTGGCGGGAATCCCTGCTGCTGGAGAAGTTTAATTATAATTATATCTAAACCATAATAATAATTATAGACGCTGGAGAGTAAATTAATTAAAGATCGAATTGAAAAAAAGGAAATGCAAAATGTGCTGGAAGAAAAATTTATATTTAAATGAAAATTCGCTACCAACTAGAGATGTTACGAATATTCGCATTCGCATTCGCATATGCGAATGGTTCGCATCGTTTTAAACATTCGCATCGACATTCGCATTCGCATCAATCTATGCGAATGTTATGCGAATGCGAATGTTAGCATAACCACAGAATAATATATAATAGTACATACTAACGTGCATAACTTCATTAATTTGACCAATAGAAAGCGTTTATTTCACGCGGGTAGTTTGTGAATTGTGATTGCTTGTTGATGTGCTTAAGTACTATGTTGCTTGGTTTGTTGATTGTTTTGTTTTAGTTGCCAGTCTGCTGTAATTCCTCTTTTGGTAAACAATTCATTGTGTTTTAAAGTATTTTGTGATAATTAGACAGTTTTTCCTTATGGCACCACCGGGAAAGAAAAGTGATATATGGCGGTTTTTTATTTTACTTTATTGAATTTCGACCATTTCAATAGTATTAAAGTGCACATGTGCATTAATACAAATTCAATTCACTAATGGATGTCATAAATTACGTGTATATTATTATTTTGTATATGTTTTTCCCGTTTTATTAATAAAAATTATTGATGATTTATTAATTCATAAGGTTTTTGTAATACTTTATGTCCTAACATTCGCATTCGCATTCGCATTCGCACATTCGCAACCTAAATATTCGCATTCGCATTCGCATTCGCGAATGTGTAAAATTTAACATTCGTAACATCTCTACTACCAACATCCAAAAATTGGTAACTAACAACAAAATGACACAAATCTACACTAGCGCCAAGTTGGCGGTAGTGCGTCGACTGGTGGACGATTTATTGAATCAGCAAAATTATCCTGCCATTTCTACGGAGCACCTTGACAGCCAACCATGATTGCAATTCAGATACCGTATTTATTACTTCTGAGTAAGCCTTCATCAAATCATATAAAAACATATACTTAATTACCCAACACTCGACCTTAATGGATAGGTATAAAACTCACTTTGCCTTTACAAAGAACTGACAAAAACTTGTATTGCTCCCTAGAAGTGGACAGTATAAGAAGATTGCAATACCGATCTTATAAAAATGCAATTAAATACAATTCTGATTGACATTCAGCGCGCAAAGCTTGAAGTTACCATACAAACCTGGAAGATACTGAATATTTTAGGTTATAAAGAACAATTTACCTTTGTAAAAGTTCTACATGTTTAGATATAAACTGTCAAGCGATCGTACTTACTTGAAATTAGTGTTCGATGTGGCGACGCAGAAAAAGTGATTCAAGACTTACTTTAGTTTGGCACGCGAGGACTGTTGTCTCACTTTTTGTTCGGTAGACTTGACATAGAAAACGTGCTCTAGTCAATGACTTATATGTGTACTTATTGGCTCGAGTGAATATTGATGAATTGTAACTTATTTTATTTTATTTTACTTTATTAAGAAAACCAACAGCGTATTAACAAAATTACTTAACATTAGGTACATGTTAGTTAGTATAGCCAATAATAGGTTTCCCTCAAATTAACAGTAATACTTTATGTCGTTGTTAAGTAAAAGTAATATAACAGTTTTGTTACCAGAAAATTAAAACACTTAAACAAAATTTAAATCAATCAGTTAAACAACATATTGTATTTGCCCTTTGCCTATTTGTCAGACATTATTATATGAAAAAAAAGAAAAACTAAATTATAATTCTTGTAGTGCCTTTACAACATCTTTTTTAAATGTGCGTTTAGTTTTTGAAAAAAGGTCGATGCTACGAAAATGTGCGTTATACGTACGGATAAGTCGTAAGATAACTGAATTTCGAAAATAGTTAGTGTGGCATTGTGGGACCTGTAAAAGGGGTGTATTGCGCGTACGACGTCTAGGAGTACGAAATAATATTTTAGATACAAGAAGCGGACAGTCAACCCTACTATTTATAATATCGTGAAGCAGACCCATATCCAATACTGTACGCCTCTGCTCCAAAGATAGGAGACCGTGCTCCTTGCAACTATCATGATAATTATCAATTGCTTTGCGACAGCGAAAGTTAAGGTGCTTAACAAAAACTTTTTGAATTCGCTCCAAACGGCTAATGTATGTTGCGTATTGGGGAGACCATATGGGGCTACAGTACTCTAGTATACTTCTTACATAAGCAAAATAAACGATCTTAATTACTGATACATTAGTGAATGGCTTACACACTCGAAGAACAAAACCCAAATTCCTATATGCTTTATTAATTGTATTTTCAACGTGATCCGAAAGTAACATTTTTTGGTCGAAATACACACCTAAGTCCCTCAAACTTTGTTTCCTGTGTACTCGGTCTCCGTTGAAATGATAATCATGAAGAATAGGCTTTGAACTCCGCGTGAAAGTAATGCATTCGCATTTACTTGCGTTAACCGTTATATTATTTTTATTATAATATTCAAATAGGTTGTCTAAATCTCCTTGTAAGCGCAAAACGTAGTGCGCGCAAACGCAAAAAGTAACTTGGAATCGATTGTATGGAATGGTATGTCTAACTTTAGATTTTTCTTGACGACCTGATTGGTGCAGTGGTCAACATGCCGCCTACCACGCAAGAGGTCCCGGGTTCGATTCCCGGCCGGGCAGAAATTGAAATGATGAATTTTAATTTCTGTGACGGGTCTGGGCATAGAAATAGAATGTCAAAGAACAACAATGTCAACAAACAGGTGATCCGAAAACGAATGCATACATTTTATATGAGATACGTAAAATATGACTTAGATTCATAAAATATGACTATATATGGCAAAGGAAATTAATAAATTATGTTCCATACTGTTTTCTTCGTCGATAAACGAATAAATGTAGCGAAATTTGGTTTGAGAGAAATGTGTGGCAATATCTTATTTACCTGTGAAAAGTGTGATTACTTGGATTATTTCTTTTTGTTACATCACAATTACTTAGAGCACAAGACACCATGGCTCCTCGATACCTTTATTTTAAATTCTAATTAAGATTAACAAATATTTTAAACAAACTGTGATTGCTCATTTACTAGGCGGGACGCTAGGGGCTCTTACTGTAAAAAATGTTGGCACATGTCACTTGATCCTTTGTCTCTTTTTTACATAGACTGTGTCCGTATGATGTTGACTTCTCTTTTCCACGCTTTGTTGGTCTTCTTGAGCGCAGCGAAAATTTTTCTATGTCTATGGGTCTGGGTGTTACTATGTATAATAAGTATATATTTAAAAAGTATATAAGTAGTATATCCGTTGTCTAGTACCCATATTACAAGCTTTGCTTAGTTTGGGGCTAGATGGCGCTGTGTGAAATTGTCCAAGCATTTATTATTATTATTATTATTCTAGGACCCGTTTACTTTTAGCATATTAATGGCCAAATACTCAAACGCTAATTAACTTTGAGGGGCTCTCAAACGTCGTCCCGTCGCATTAAGGCTTTAACATGCCTCAATCCGAGCGGGTCGATCCATGATGGTGTGAAATCGAACGTAACTCTACTCATTTTGGGTTCAAATCAGTGCGCGTTCCAACGCGGCGGTTGTGTCGAGAACTAGCACCGAATTCTCAATTTTTACAGGTTTTCATTAAATTTCTTCGCTTTCAAGCCAGTTAAAAAAAATCTGTTCAATTAAGATTGAAGGTATTAACATCGCCGATTTTTATGTGTTGGTTTTAACATAAATGAATGTTCTGTTTCCAAGAAATTTTGCAAATAGGACCAGAAACAGGGTCCACGGAATATTTTTTTACATCACAGGTGGTAACATTTTTACAAATGCTTTCAATTAAATCTATTGTGTTATTATTCTAAGTACATTATATATTTTTTCCATGATAGCTTCACGCTCGTAATCTTTCAATAATTTGAATTGAATATTGGGATTTGACCCTTCTTAGCGCCTTAAATGTCAAAGATATGACAAAGACAGCATGCTGTTTGAGAGCCGCTTAAAGTTAGTAGCGTTTGAGTATTCGGCCATTAGTCATATACAATAGGCTATTTGACTAATTTTGGAAAACCATTTTAAATTATTCCTTATTACGTAATAAGCGCACCACATTGATATTTCAGGAAAAATCAATGTATTTTATTAAAAAATCAAAGTTAAAGTTTAAAATTTTAAAACCGCGCCAAAAACGCTATGGCGCTGGAAACGTCACAAGCCTGTAAACATTGTAATATCCCTAAGGATATTGGCTGATGGATTGGATAAGGATTGATGGCTGTCAAATGGCTAACCATTTGACAGCCATCAATCGCGGATCCTAAGTCTATGGTCGTGTCAAACGCCTGAAGCCAAATTTATTTACAGGCAAATGACGTCATCAGTAATCTTAGAGCGTTTTCACCACAGAAAAAAATTAAAAAAATTATTGCATTTTTCTAGGTGAAATTAATCAATCAATAGACTTAATAGTTGTAGTCTATATAATAGTTGACTATGTTTTTTACGCCATTATCTGTTAGGATGACCACAATTTGCAGTATATTTTCAATGTTGTCAAATACCCTATTACTGAATGTTGCATTGAACACTCATTCAAATGAAGTACAAGACCATTGGCTAAATTACTTTTTCTCGTAAACTAATCTTTGGAATGAAAAGATTTTTCGAAGTGTGTAAGAACTTGAGCTCATTGGTTTCTTTCAGTTTCGAAAGATGAACAACAGAAATATTATAATATCTACTTATAGTACAGTAGCCCGTAGAACATTTAAATCACCAAAAAGGTTACCGTTTGCCATTGTGATATAGTTATTTATTACGAAATTATAGATACTTTAAGGGCAGTATATTCGGGCGTCGTAGGCATTTAGCGCTACCTCCGTCCCCCCGGAGCGAGCCGCGCGAACGCATATTCAAGTGAACTCTCTGACCCCACGGACCAAACCACAGAATAGATATTTACTACGTACAGAAAGGGCACTCCCCGCCCGCGATTTCATGTGCCGAATCGAGTGCTCTGTCAACTCTCATGCAAAACGTGAACGCGAGATATTTATTTTGATTATTCGAACTAAATAATTATGTTTCTTTTTGTTTATGTATTGTTATTAATAATGTCATAATAAGTCAATAAATAAGTATGGGTACCTACTAGGTAAATAGGTAAGTAATAATTTATTACACACAATAAAATTATAGGTAGTAGGTAGCTACGTAACGTACGTAGTTAATTCGAAGTTAATAATTGTTTGTTTTTTGTTTTTTGGAATATTATTTCGAATAGGTACCTGTAATATGGTCTGTAAATTTGAATTAACTAATTAAATATGAATAAACACTGAATTCATTGATTAAATTCGTTAGTGGAGTGTTAACTTAACTGTCAGTATAATATTCTACAACTAAGTACCTAAACATATTTTAGCACTCACAACAAGCTTTTTTTTGTGTAACCGATTTTTTATTTTAACTTTTTTTTATAATTTGCCGATTAAAAGAGACCCACAAAAACGAGTAATCAAATCACATATTAGGGTCAATTCATGCTGGAACCGAATCGAAGCGCATTGAATTGTTTGATGCAAAGCAAATTCACTCTTATTATCAATAACGTAAAGTTCAAATTTCTTCAGAGATAAAAAAATCGCGCGCTTTCGGTGACGAACATTTGTCGTCCGTCAGTCGCATCAGTGACACAGTCGCAACAGTAGCCAGAATGTTAACTTTTGTACATTTTACGTTACTTTTGACCCTCTTATGTCAAGTTACACGACTTAAAATATTATAAGTACCTACGTTACTTTTAGGACTCAATAAAAAATCTAATTTTGTAGCAAATTAGGGAAAAAATAATCGTGAAACGTAACACATTAAAAGAAGTTGTCGTTCGTAGGTAAATAGTGATTGGTTGACACTTGATTTTGAGCCGTGCATCCTCACCGGCTATCGTATATAATTCATTTTCTCCCTTCAGTCAGGGATTGAAATACCGTAAAAAAATAACGTTAAAAATACCGTTAAAACATTTTATCGGTAAATTTACCGGTAAAAATAACGTTAAAAATATTTTACCGGTAAAATTAACGGTAATATAGCGTTAAATTTAGTACCGGTAAAATTATCGGTAAAAAATTAACGATATTAATTGGAATAACGTTAATTTTAAAGTAACGGTAGAAAAAGGAAGAAATAACGTTAAAATTAACGTTATTTCAGTAAAAAACATTAAATTTAACGTTATTTCTCAAATTAACGTTAATTATTGACATAACGTTAATGTTAAAATTAACGGTAAAAAAAGTAAGAAATAACGTTGTATTAAAAAATAATGTTAACATTCCCTGCCTTCAGTAGACAGATTCACCCAGGTAATTTAAGTGTACTCTTAAGTAGATTAAAGCACCCAGTGACCCAGGTTAAAGCAACCTTATCATCACCAGCCTATTCATGTCTCAACTGCTGGGGCATAGGCAATAGGCCAGAAGAACAAATAATATCGGTGAAAAAGTGAAGTTCGCTAATATTTGTAGTGATTACTAGTAAAAAAAAAACAGGTGCAAGCAATTTTCGACCTTATTAACATTTATCAAAATAACAGTTTTTAATGAAACAACAAAGTTAGCGAACGAAAATATGGAGAAAAAAACAACCGAATTTCAAAGTTAATAAGGTCGAATATCACTTGCATTTGTTTTTAGTGACACATTACTAAACAATGTTTTTCTACCTTTGCTTGTTTTCTCGACATTCATTTTTTTCGTGCAATGTTGCAGCAGTCTACGGTACTTAGTTTTCTTCTTCAACTTCCGATATAAGTAAAATCATTGCAAAATCTAAGTCAACCATTTTATTACAAATTATACGATAGGTATATATTTTTTATTTTATACGAGTATTATCACAATTCTATTCAAGTGGCAACTGATGTTCAAAACGTAGCAAGGTAAACACGCGCAAATGCGCGCGCATTCGCGCGACTCGTGCTCTGTATGGCTAAAATGATTTTAATATGATACGTCAATCCAAGTTGGCTCCGAATTGAAGCGCATCGAAGCGCTTCCATTCGGAGCCAAATTGAATTGACCCTTATGGTTCCGTTTTTTTCCGGATGTTTGAAACCCTAAAAATCACAATTGTTGGACATTAGACATTATTATCTTTAAATTCTCAATACTAACTCGGTAACTGGACTAGAAAAATAAAATTGGTACAATTTATTGATGAGTATTTATTTCTTAAAAGTCATTAAAATTAATTACGCATTTGCTTGTACTCGATTGCTGTATCTAAATACCTACCTACCTACTCTATGCATTTACAACAAACTAAATTGATTATTTACACTAAATAAAATTTTACACTTAAATTACCTACTGCGTTTCCAAGTCTTACTCTTTGAGTATCTAAAAGAATCTCAATCAATTGGCGAGAGCGGGGGAACACAGCGCGGCAGCTAAAACGACACAGGTCCTACTCCGACGACGCCTCGCAGGCTACTAAACTACGACGCGGCGAGCGTTTTATTATATATTAATGTTTAAATAAACATAAAGACATTTTTTGAAAAAGTAACCATTGAATGTTCTTCTATATTTCATTACCTTTTTTTCTATATATTATTTGTGCGTAAGAGATTAATAATCTTTAAGTACCATCCAAAAAACAATGAAATTTTTCAATGTCTTTGCATATTTTTATAGTCGAGTGAAGATAAAAAATCGAGTTTTTAACCGTAAATTAATCAAGTTCGTTTATTAAACTACAACATTATATTTTTATCTGCTCAAAATAAATAATGTTTCATTGTTTACCATTGAATCAAAAATAGGTTAATTTTGGATATACTGGCCTTAACCCAAGTTTTACAGATCGTAACCCGCCGTAACCTATATTTGTATATCTCCAAAAATGATATTTTTTTATTTTTCGAGGTTTACCACATAGTTTAGCTATTGTCGTGTTCTACAGCTTGGTTTGATTGCCACAGATAAAAGTAAGACTATAAAAAGTAGCCGTACACAAATTTAAGACCTGCTGAAAATGGTTGGATTTTATCTGGTCTTAAATCTGTGTATGATCACTTTCCATAGTCTTACTATTTTCAGTGGCAATCAAACAAAGCTGTAGAACACGATAATAGCAAAATCATGTGGTAAACCTTGAAAAATAAAAAAATATCATTTTTTGAAGATATATAAATATAGGTTACGGCGGGTTGCGATCTGTAAAACTTGGGTTAAAGTATCTATAATTTCGTAATAAATAACTATATCACAACGGCAAACGGTAACCTTTTTGGTGATTTAAATGTTCTACGGGCTACAGTACTATTAAATAGATCTGAAATCAAAAGAAATTCAAATAATATTTATATAAGTTTTCACTCAATGTTGAGGTACAAACACGCAATACTAATCGAATACGATCAAATCTATCAAATACACAAATGACTAGAATGAAAATGAAAGCAAAACACATAAATAATGTTTGATTGATCGCACACAACATTTCGGCGTGATCGCGGTGTGGTTTAATTGACCATTAGCATAAGACAAGATCTTGAAAAAACTGTAAGATTCTGTGGCCCAAGTGATGAACAGATGATGATTTTTCACAAAATTCTAACTTAATAAAAATTATTATAAATGCAAAAGAGAGTTTGGTTGTTTATTACATTTTCACGTCTTAAGGGTCTGTTAAAGGAAAACATGGTGTGAGAAGTCTCTATTTTTATATAGAAAACGTAGAGTTGCATCCACAAAAAAAATGACAAGCTAAAGAGTTTCTCAGTTGCTAAAAATATTAAATTGCGTATAAACCTCACACATGTTTGTACAAAAAAATCAGCAAATCACCAAAAGCGATTGCGTAAATACTATTTATGACTAAGTCTAGCTATTTAACATTTCAGGCTACAAAAGAATAAAAATACGAGAGTTATAACAATATAAACACTTTTCTCTTACTTTTACGAGTGATCTTCGTAGCAATTTTTATGTGATTTTAGTGTGTGTTTTTATGTCATGTAATTTAGTGACGTACCTACATAGTCATATAGTGTCTTTGTAAAACAGACACTCTCGTATTAAACAATAACTTGTAATTCAAGTTAAAGAAAATAACGTAAGTAACAAATTGTGTTAATAGTTTCAGACGTAATTAATAACATTCTTGCATTATGTTTGAGCCAAACTCTTAGAGTTATTGCGTAAAAAACGATGCGTTGGCAACTGTACCGTGACGAGCACTTTCCAGGGTATGTTAATGATGCGCATGCGCATGCGCCCGTGTAATAGTAAATTACGTGTAATGCAGCTCTAGCGCCAGCCAGCTACGTCGGCCGCCATAAAAAGCAAAGAAGAAAAATATTTCAATAAAAAATAGGTACGTAAGTTGATTTCAAGAATGGAAAAAATGAGATATTGCATTTTACTTTTCAAGTGACAAAACAAAGTGACGACGTTTGTCTACTGACTGAGCAAAGAACGGAAAGCCATTTTGTATTGTTGGTTTAAAAAACAGAATCTGAAACATTCAGTCCAGTACCTACCTATCTAACAAATATTTACTTTCACGGTAAACTTATTTAAGACCATATTAAGTCGACATGAAGTCTAAAACTCATCAATACGCAGTTGATATCAGAAAATACTTCCAATAGCATTGCTTTAATGGCTCTTTCAATAAATATGCAACAGAATCCATCCATCGCATCTACTTCATTGAAAACATCAGATAAGCATCAAGACAGGTTTGGTAAATTGTAATGCCTACTTTTTCAATTCCTCGCAGAGACAAATGTATGTACTTACGAGTTATTACTCATCCACTTGACGGAGCAGACAAGTCGTGAGCAGCTCACAACAAATCATAAGTGACAGGTGAATGCATAAAATTAACGGACCGTATCAATCAGGTGACTATATTTAACTCCGACCTACGACAACGCCATTTTGGATCATAGACTAAATAGCAGATAGTTTCGTTATTTTTTAGCTATTGTTAAGTAGATAAGAGGCTCGATGGCGCAGTGGTTTAGCGCCTGGCCCAGCGATTGCGGAGGTTAAGCAACTTTCGCAAGGGTCGGTCATGGGATGGGTGACCAAAAATGTATTATCCCAAGCTCCTCCGTGCTCCGGAAGGCACGTTAAGCCGTTGGTCCCTCGGGTGCATTTGCAGTCGTTAACACCCACCAATCCGCATTGGGCTCGCGTGGTGGGTTATGGCCCATCCTCCTTTTCCACCCATAAGGAAGGCCTGTGCCCCAGCAGTGGGAACATTAAAAATGGCTGATGGATAAAGTAGATACTACTGACAAAACTCTATATTTTTGTTTGTTTAAACTGGTTTGAACTCTCGACATTGTTTATGATGTAGAAACATAATGTTATACGATTATTTAACTTTGTACAACAGAATTAACCAATTTTAGGGCGCTTGCAGTACAAAAGGATGAGTGTTTCGCAGGTTGTCTGGTTCGCAATTTATCTGAATTCTACAATTCGTCTGGTTTCTTTTTAAAACGATGTATTTTAATCTGTAAAATTAACTTTGCTACATTCTCGAGTGAAGTTGCTTCAGATCACTGTCTTGTCTATTGTCAAATTTTCTTTGATTAGCAATATGTTCCGATGCGATGACATGTAGACATCAGTGACTATCAATACCAAACTACTACTTTATTTATCATCAACGTATTGTTACATTAGTCACATCAACAATATTTTTACTTTGCACGCAGTAAAAAACATAAACAAAAGAAGGATTTTATCTGCGTAGGCACAAAACTAATCAAACGCCGACTCGTCTGAACGTTACATAATCGCATTGCGCTAGGTCAGTCACACGCGGACATGTGGGTGTTTTTTTTTGCTCGCGATGTTTAATTTATACAGCATGTTCACGTGACCGATAAACGGACAGTAAACGGACGTGATACTTCTATATATAGTAGAGTGTTGGTAAACGATCGAGATAAGGCTTAACTTATTTATCTGTTGGCCGCTGGGCTGAAATGTGTCAGCATACGGGACATAGGTACGGGCTTAGAATAATAACACCTAGAACGATAGTTCTCTACAAAGCGCACTGTCAAAAGTAAGGCAACTAAAACAGCCAAAATGGCTCCGTTTTCAGAATGTTATTTTACATTATTACCTAAGTACAAAACAGTTTTAATTTTCCCACATTTATAAGACTAGTTACTATATTATTAGGTTTCAGTTACGATTAGTTAAAAGGATATAAATTTGAAAACTAAGCCATTCTGGCTTGGTATAAGTTGCCTCACTTTGAATACGCGGACACGGCTTCTAGGTGTTATTATTCTAAGGGTACGGGTAAAAGATTGTCACGAGTCGAGCCTCCAACTAGGTATACCATATTACAGTGGCGGTCACATAATTAAAGAGACTAGTCTATTTTCATACAAACGAGGTAACTTTGAAGCCTTGATTCTCCGCCAAGGATTGACCTAGCTGTGGTCTGATGATAGCCATCCAAGGGAGTGAATGGAGGAGATTCGGATCGCTGTACACACCCAACTGATCAGATCAGCATTTTAAGAGATATAAAGATATGTTTATAAAGATCAGTTGGGTATGTATAGCGATCTGAATCTCCTTCATTCACTCCCTGGATAGCCATCATCAGATCACAGCTAGGTCAATCCTTGGCGGAGAACCGGAGAAGAGAGAAAAGGCTTCAAAGTTATCACGTTTGTATGATAAACGACTGGTGTTTTTAATAATGTGACCGCCACTCTTAGATTATTTATATGTCAAGATAGACAGTCGAAGCAACGAAAGCGTCTAAAAAATTATCACCCAACAGTTGGGTGACCAAAACACGCACACATGTCAGTAGTGTGAGCCGGCCATAGTTTTTATTACAATACTCTTTGGGCGCAATGATGCTAAAACACTGACCTGCATATATTTACACTGGACAGGCTTATGTCAAACTGTTTTTGTGCCTATTTGATTTCCGCCATTTTGGCGCTGTAGGACGTAGCCATAAAGTTAATATTCAAATTTTTCTATGTCTATGGACGTAGCGTGAGCATAGCGTGCGTACGTTGTACTAAAGTTTGAAGTCTGGAGAGACCATCACGGCAACTATTTTCATATTGTACGTCAAAATTAGTTCTTTAAACGCACGCTAGTGGCGTTTCAAATAGGCACAAAAACTTAGCTGTCAAATCATACAGACAGCCAGTCCAGTTAAATAAAAAAAAAAAATTCATGTCATTTTCGGCGCTCCGCTCATCGGGATCTCTGGCTCATCGGGAAGCTAGTATAAAATCTTTTGCTTTTGCGAACAAAAAAATAAAGAAACAAACAAGAAAGCGAACTAATTAAAACGTGTTAAAAGACCCTTTCCTGTTTTAAAAATATGAACGATATGAAATGAGTAACGAAAATTTTATTTATTTTACATTTTGAGATACCAAGGGCCTCCTCACTCATTCAGAATCAATATTGTAGCAACCCTAGTGAGTCCGGCCACTTTAGGTAACAATTTTCGCGGAAGGCGGGAGTGGTCCTTCTGTAAATTCTATATTTTGTGCCTAAGGGGTCTGTGTAATGAAAGCTGGGGGTCTATGGCAACGGCTTTTCAAACGGCTCCTCAATTTGACGTTCTAATCCAGCATAAAGCAGCAGCAACCGTCACACTAATTATTAAATCTGATTGAAGTTTAACATCGTTTTTGTTTTTTGGATAGGTTCCGTGGGCTTTTTGAAATTTTGAGAGGAGTATGGACTCCTCACTAAAAAAAGATTTAAGAAACCCTGAGTTAGACTTATTATAATTTTTCTCAATATATTCATTGAGAAAAATTATAATAAGTCTAACAATAATTTATGTTATATTATTAAGTATAAATCTATATTTTATGTTATCTTATTTTACAAAAACGCCCGAAGTCGACGGCCCAAAATCGTATTTAGATTCACAGTTATTTGGAAACATCCGAAGTTTGGTTCAGAATTTCACATAAAATACAAAACAAAAACAATACAACAGGTTTATCATTAATGATATAATCCATGGTACCACTGTTATAACGTTTTTAAGAATACCTTTTCGCAACTGAATGTTAAAGAAGAATCTTTGTTAAATAAAAAAAAATACACTCATCTTATTATAGTCATCAAGACTCAGAAATAGAGACAATTTGCAGGCATATTAAATTTCCAAGAAAGGTCTACTGCATGCAACTTACTTTTACTTATCAAGTTACATTGCCACTTAACGCTTACAAGAAGAAAGTTACACAGTTTATTCATTGTCATGTCAATCATTTTGAAATTCAAATAGAGCATAAACTAAGATCAGTACTTTTCGTATGTAGGTAAGCAGGTTAGGTTACCTGTTTTGATTCTTTAAGTAAAATTAAAATACCAATAAAATTCCAAACCAAAAACAAAATACCTACATTATTTATTCCAATTAATTCGTTGGTTTATTCTGTGGTAGTTATATAGAGTGACGTTCACATAAAGACACCAGTAGATTTTCATACATACGAGGTAATTTTGAAGCTTTGGTTCTCCGCCAGGGATTGATCTAGCTGTGATCTGATGATGGCCATCCAGGGAGTGAATGGAGGAGATTCAGATCGCCATACACACGCCCAACTGATCTGATCAGCATTAAAGGAGATATAAGGATCAGAGTTTTCAGTTTCAGGATTTAGCATAGCATTAGCAAACCGCGAAATTAGCAAATCAGCATATGAATGTAATAGTAGTTTATGATACAAGGTTGGTAAGGAGGTTTTTAAAACGAGTTGACGGTTTATAAGCCCGAGCAGCAGGCGAGGGTTTATAATCGTCACGAGTTTTAAAAAACCTTAACAACCGTGTGCCATACAACGTTTTTCAATACATTTGTGAGAAAACATTATAGGTACTACTTAAGTTGTAATCTAAATATTTGTGTGCGAATTACACAAAAACCGCTAAACGAATTTTGATGGGCTTATCACATTTAATATATTGGGGTCCAACTTAAAATCAAAGCTATGTTTCATCAAATTCAGATGGGTGGAACCAGGAAAACAGCTTGAACTCTCCGTAGTACTAGCTTTCAAACATTAAAGAGGTCATTTTAAACTGACCGCTGTATTTTTCTACTGTCCACGCAGATGAAGCCGCAGGCGAAAGCTAGTAGAAATTAAAAAAAAAACGTACGTAAACAAAAACGCACGGCGCGGCGTGCGGTAAAATCAACTTTCCGCATGCTGTACTAAGCCGTAAACAAAAACGCACGGCGTGCGGTAAAATCAACTTACCGCACGCTGGCCTGTTAGCGTAAGCTCACATTTTCGAGCAACTGTATTGAAATAGTAGTTTATGATACAAGGTTGGTAAGGAGGTTTTTAAAACGAGTTGACGTTTTATAAGCCCGAGCCGCAGGCGAGGGTTTATAATCGTCACGAGTTTTAAAAAACCTTAACAACCGTGTGCCATACTACGTTTTTCAATACATTTGCGAGAAAACATTATAGTTACTACTGAAATTATAATCTTTACATATAATAAAACAGTAAATTCTAAATATTTATGCGCGAATTACGCAAAAACCACTAAATGAATTTTGATGGATTTTTCACAATTTAGTAGATTGAGGTCCAACTTAAAATCTAAGCTATGTTTCATCAAATTCAGGTGGGTGGAACCAGGGAAATAGCTTGAACTCTCCGTAGTACTAGCTTTCATACACTAAAGGGGTCATTTTAAACTGGTTGCTATATTTTTCTACTGTCCACGCGGATGAAGTCGCGGGCGGAAGCTGGTAGAAATTTAAAAAAAAACGTTCGTAAACAAAACGCACGGCGCCAGCGTGCGGTAAAATCAACTTTCCGCACGCTGTACTAATCCGTAAACAAAAACGCACGGCGTGCAGTAAAATCAACTTACCGCACGCTCGACTGTCATCGTAAACTTACATTTTCGAGCAACTGTATTGAAAATAGTTTTGTTCAAACAAAAGGGGATCTGCGTTTAGTTCAATTGTTTAATTAAGTATTAAACTGAATCGTCATCGTGTCGTGATTTCAATAATAATAAATTATTCTTTGTAAACCTTTATACGTTTAAGACAATAATATTATAAGTTAAATAACAATTTCTAACTTAAAAGGCGAGCATACGTGATAGCGCTAAGCGTTATTATAAGATTAAATTTCATTTGAGCCCATTTTAAATGAGCAGCTGCGCTGCACGCGTGCTTGCTTCGAAAACACCGACTGTTTATGGACTTCTAATTAAAGAGTTTGGAAACAAAACAATTCATAGTGACTCAAGTTCCAAGTAATGGGTTTATTTAATTAAATAAAAATACAACAAACAAAATTAAAAGAGTTTGTTCAGTCTAAACGTTTCGCACGTTGGCAGTAATTATTTAGTAATTTGAGGTTTACCTCCCGTTCACACGAGAGTTTCAAATCAAACATAAAGTTAAAGTTTTTCGTTTTTTTTTTGTATTTAGTTGTTGATTGAGCTTAATTTTTGCTTTACTATAATGTGAATAATCCAAAATAGCCTGACATTTTCCAAGTCCGATCCGATCTTGACGTCTGGTAACCCTACACTAGGATAGTTCGTATCACGAAAGATGACAACAAATAGCGCCCATCTTCGCATCATAACTCATTAGGAAAAGACTTAAGACAAAATAATATTTCATATTATATCATATAATATATATGTTACCGGCAATGTATGAAATGCAGGCATTGTATGAAATATAATGAATATTGATATCTATTTCACACATTACCTAGGCAGTGTATACAATGACTAGGCATTGTATAGAATGCCTGCTGGTCCACCGGCAATGTGTATAATAAAAAGATTTTCGAGAATAGATTCGAGGGGGGATCGAGGGGGGCTTGGGGAAAGCTCGAGGGGGGGGGGGCTTGAGGAAAGCTCGAGGGGGGGGCTCGGGGAAAGCTCGAGGAGGGTTCGATGGGGGGCTCGAGGGGGGCTCGAGGGGGGCTCGAGGGGGCTCGAGGGGGGCTCGAGGGGGGCTCGAGGGGGGCTCGAGGGGGCTCGAGGGGGGCTATAGGTTAGAAATTTCGAGGTTATTTTTTTTATAACAGACAACAGAAATTTGAGTTTGGAATCGAACCTGCTTCACTCCTGTAGGTCCCGCGTATAGGTTAGAAATTTAAGGCGAGCGCGAAGCGCAGCGGAGCGTGAGCCTTAAATTTCGAGGTTATTTTTTTATAACAGACAACAGAAATATACTTATTTTACACATTGCCGGTGGACCAGCAGGCATTGTATACAATGCTTAGGCAAAGTATAAAATGAATTATATTTCATACATTGCCTGATCGTTTTAGGCATTGTATACAATGCCTAGGCATTGTATACAATGCCGGATTATACACATTGCCGGTAACATATACATCTATATGTATATGAAATGTTATTTTATCTTAAGTCTTTTCTTCATGAGTTAAGATGCGAAGAAGGGCGCCATTTGTGGTCATCTTTCGTGATTCGCACTATACCTACCTCTACTATTACACAACATTATAGTACAGTACTAGGCACGTATCTTGAATTTTTTTCGACGGAGTGGGTATAAGTTCGCGCATATGCTCTTGTGAGCGGCCAATAGCGCGCGCCCCTCTTCCGCCGCCCGCGCCCCTCATCGCTACGCATACCCAAAATACGCGTTCCGCGTAATCCCCACCCGATTTCAAGTTACGTGCCTCGCACTTAGGGTTACCATCTGACCGGATAAATCCGGTCTTGACCGGATTTTCAGAGCTTAGACCGGACTCCGCCCGGATTTCATTCGAGACCGGATTTTCAATAGTGCTTGTCGAAATCATTAGACCATAATTGATTGCAATGATTTTGTCTAAACCATCATCGCCGCAAAGCTCGGAGCGCGCGGCGCGCTAGGCACGCCGCGACTAAACTCTATGTATGGGTGGTTTCCTGAAACATGCCCATATTTTTTTATAAGAAACCACCCACTTGTGTAAAATTTTACAAATAAAGTTGCCAGCAGATAATAATATAAGTTATGCAATGTAAATGGCCTAATTTTTTTTTCAATTTGAATCAAAGACCGGACTTTTTTCAAAAAATCTGGATTTTCAGCCTCTTGCGACCGGATTTCCGAATTTTGGTCCTGGTAACCCTACTCGCACTGTAATAACGTTAGTACTATTATATATTCTGTGGTAATATACATTTTACTTAATGTCGCAATACATCACAATTACTTCAAAATAGGTAACACGGAGCAGATGAACGACTTTTATTTCTACCTACCTACTCTACTTTTAATATATATTTTTTAAGATGTCTGATTGTTGCTTATCGGGGTGTTTTATTGTGTCCTGGTTTTATCTGACATTGATTACAGTTTATAAAAAGGTATTTAAGTATTTATGCTAATTAGTACCGTAAAACCTCCTATCACTGGTCCAAAATTACCTATTTTTTAAGTTTCTGCCTGTAACTTTTAATATATTTTTCTGAAGGAAAAATCTAAAAGTTTTCCTAATAAATGATGATATGAACTTTCAAACCTGAAAAACTGGATTTGCTATTATAGGTAGAAATGCATTTCTTTTTAATTCAAACTTGGACTTTAGTTGTTGTGAGGAGCTCGCAACTTTGGTCCAGCTGATAAAATGACATATTTATCAGTCGAAAACTAGAAATTGGATTATATTTCGGGACTGGTTATGCAACTTTATAATACCGACATGTTATATAATGTAAAAAAAAAACACGACAAGTTTTATATATTTTTAATTATTATAGACAGCCGGTAGGTTTTAAATTTTGGAACACTTCACTACGTGCAAAAACTGTGACGAAGTTATCGTGAATGTGATTTGCAAAATAGCGGCGCCCGAATAACAATTACCACCTCACATGGTAGTAAGTAATCTAGAGAACCACGTAATTCTGCGCCAGATCACTAGATAGCGCTTGGTTAAGAAAATACAATGTCTGACCGTCGTCGTAGGGGAATTGGACTATAGTTGCCCCATAGGCAGCGATTACACACGTCAATCTGGTTTCAATCTGATCAAAACCGCAGATTGATGGAATTTGATGCGGTTAGTTTGCGACGTAACACGGTCAATCCAGCGAGATCTGGATCGCAGTAGATCTTGGTAGATTGACAATCTACCACGATCCACGGCTACGAACAAAGATACTAAGGAAGTGTAATTCTGCTCAAAAAATAGCACCACGCAAACTACAACCGAGTGGGTGGGGCTAAAAAAGTACAACCGAAGCACTGTTTAGTCATGTCTGTCACGCGCTTGGTGACAGTCGTTAGCGCAACGACAAAAAAATCATTAAAATGTGGTAAAAAATGACGTCATGTGTGGTCAAGTGGTGTAAAAGACCAATAGAAGGCATCAAAACAAATACGGTCATATCATATCATTGGAAAGTAAAATAATTTTCGTTATTTAGAAATATCTATGAGCGTATACATGCAATCTATGGTAGCTATTATGCAACAAGTGTTCAGTCACTTTGTGGGGCAGAGTCAAATCTTCACGTTCACTGCTATCACAGATTTTTAAACAAGAATAAAACTCTCTCATGAAATTCAGTACAAAGAAAAAAAGGAAAATTAAAATCAAAATTTTGTAATGCTATAAAAATGGCGCGTCCTGCAATATACAATCCATAGAAAACGAGTAATCTGATGTAAACTCCTTGCTTTTTATCATTATACAGGGTGTAACAAAAACTCTGTCCAATCCGTGAAGGGATGATTAGGTAGGTACCTATAAAGTTTCGATTCTATTCACACAATCCTCTTTGATTAACAAGGAAAAAAAAAATCCCTGGTTAAAATAGAATAAACGAAAAATGGGGAACTCACATTGCAACACCGAAGGCAGCGGCACCACAAGTAGTGACGTCATAAGGTCAAGACCGTCAGAACACCAAGTAATGACAATTTCCAGAAACTATGATTTTTATGCAGCTCTGAAAACAGCTTTTTAATATGGAGTTAGATTCGCGGATCGTTCTGCTGGAACCCCAATATGAGATCTGCTGCGAAGATGCTACTCCATATTTCCACCACCAATAGCAATACATGCCCACAGCAACTGTGCACTAGATTGTCTCGAACACTTTGCAGCACACCTGTATTCAACTTAATAAGTACAAAAGTGGCTATTATTCGCAAACGCATTACGGCTTCACTCTCACAAATGTTTTTAAACATCAACTGTTAACATGACCTCACAAATAAAACTCAAGAGGTGTCAAATCTGGCGATCGCGCTAGCTACGGAGTTGATCCACCTCTTCCAATCCACCGTGTCACATATTGCTAGCTTAGGTATTCGCGCACCGGTCAATAAGCATATTAAAATAGTCTGCATTTGAAAAAGATTTTTGGCAAGAATAAATTTTGACTTGGTGGAATACGCTGCTATAAAAAAATATATTCCGACGAACTGAGAACCTCCTCCTTTTTTGAAGTCGGTTAAAAAGATATACGAATTTTGTACTGCCAATTAAAGCATGCTTTTTTATGTGAAAAATAAAAATAAAGCAACGTATTAATACGCAGTCACACCTCTAAAAGACGTATTGAGGCGTTGCTTTCGCCAATGTGATAATTATCCACATTATGTACTTACATGTTATGAAAAAGAAATTTCTACATAATACATTCTCTTTTATTAAGCATACTTATTTTATTTCAATACCTTACCTAATTTTAGTCCTTCTTGAAATCAAGTGTCTTACCAATTAATATGATCATCATTCATCAACATCATCATTTTATAATTTTCATAAAATAAAATAACAATAAAATCATCACAGCCGAAAGACGTCCACTCCTGACATTAGGTCTCTTTTAGTTTTCCAGAGCGACTAGTTGCAGACGACTTACATTCAGCGTATTCGAGCGATCTTTACCAAGTCGTCTGTCTACATAATAAAACAAACATTATATCTAACACATAATAATGTACTAATTTCATAAAACAATTTTATGATGCCGCCCACCGCGCCGGGCCGTAGTGATCTTAGCAGGTTAGGTGTACTGACTGCATTCTACATTACACCATCCTCGCTTCAATGACAAAGGCACGACAACGGCCCAATGAGTGACACGGCGCGAGCCAAATATCCAATCATGTTTGATCTGCGTTCAAACCCCAGCCAATAGAAAACGTGATATGCGTTAGAATACAACCTAATACCGATTATGCATACATTGTAATAAGGTATGTTTTTACTAGTTCATTGTTGAGTTTGCGACCTTTTTGTGTTACAGCATATGCGAAGGTGCCATTTTTTAAGCAATATTTGTTAGGAGTTAGGCTTCCTTAGTTCTTATTTCGTTGATCCACGGTGATCTTTGGTAGGGTTGCCAACTTTTTGCATTAATTTTCGCGTGATATCGATCTATGACCTGAGTGGTGCAGTATTCAACATGCCAGTCTACCACGCAAGAGATCCCGGGTTCGATTCCCGGACGTAATTGAAATGATGAATTTTAATTTCTGTGACGGTCTGCGTATAATAAGTACCTATCTATTTCGAAAAATAAGTAAGTACCTAGTAAAATCTGTTGTCTAGCACCCATTTTATGCCTTGATTAGTTAGGGTTAGATGAATATCGATTTTAATTACGATATTTAATTTTACACACACAGGTGTGTAAAATTACCTAAATATCGATATTTATAATACGATATTACCCAGCTATGAACTGAGTGCCAAATTTCATCCAAATCAGTTCAGCTTCAGAAGGCTGAACTGATTTTGATGAAATTTGGCACACATCATATTATATAGTTTATAGCCTGGTATAGTAATAACATCGAGGTAAATAGTATTTTTCAAAACATTGCAAAAAATATAGTAGGTAGGTTTATAGGAAATTTATGAAAAAATATAGTCCTCATTTATTTTTAACTAGCTTCCTTTAAAAATTAAAAATAGGGTACATAGGGTAGGTACTTCCTAGGGTACCAAACTAACTGTGTGCCAAATTTCATCATCTTTTACTGCAATCCAATATTTTAACCGACTTATAAAAAGGAGGAGGTTCTCTTTTCATCTGTATATTTTTTAAGGGATTCTTCAAATGCCCACGCGCATTAGTCACGGCCGGAAAGCAAGTTAAAAATAAATATGGGCTACACTTTTTATAAATTTCTCAAAAGAACTTACTAAAGTATTTTACCTTAGGGTACCTTTGATTGACCAAGATAAAACAAATCCTATAATTTAATCCAGGCTACAAACTGTGTGTCAAACTCCATTCAAATCAGTTCAGCCTTAAAAACTAATATAACTACAGACGAACAGAGAAACAAGCTCCTACTTTTTTGAAGTCGGTTAAAAATATTGGATCGCAGTATATTGTGCTAGATTGTCAATCTACCGTGGTAGATTGACAATCTACCGCAATCCGATACAAGCAGATTGTGGTAGATTGACAATCTACAACAATCTAATGCGATTCGATATTTTTAACCGACTTCAAAAAAGCAGGAGGTTGTTTTCCTGTTCGTCTGTATGTTTTTTTAGGGTATTTTTCAAATGTCCCCCCGGATGTAGTCACGGCCGGAAGCTAGTTAAAAATAAATATGGGCTATATTTTTTATAAATTTACCAAAAGTACTACAAAGTAATTTCGATGTTTAAAAAAAAATCCCTAGGGTATCTTTGACCGAGATCAAAAATATCAAAAGTTTTAATCCAGACTATAAACTGTTTGCCAAATTTCATCCAAATCAGTTCAGCCTTCATGAAAAACAAATATACAGACGAACAGAGAACCTCCTCCTTTTTTGAAGTCGGTTAAAAACATCGGATCGCAGAAGATTGTGCTGTGCTAGATTGTCAGTCTACCATGGTAGATTGACAATGACAAGCCTTAAAAACTAATATACAGAGAAACAAGGTCCTGCTTTTATGAAGTCGGTTAAAATATTGGATCGCAGTATATTGTGCTAGATTGTCAATCTACCGTGGTCGTCCGTGGTAGATTGACAATCTACCACAATCTTCCGCGATCCGATACAAGCAGATTGTGGTAGATTGACAATCTACCACAATATACTGCGATTCAATATTTTTTAACCGATTTCAAAAAAGCAGAATATTGTTTTTCTGTTCGTCTGTATGTTTTTTTAGGGTATTTTTCAAATTTCCACCCGGATTTAGTCACGGCCGGAAGCTAGTTAAAAATAAATATGGGCTATATTTGTATAAATTCCCCTAAAGTACTACAAATTAGTTTCATTGTTTAAAATAATAAAAATCCCTAGGGTACCTTTGATCGAGATGAAAAATATAAGTTATAATCCAGACTATAAACTGTTTGCCAAATTTCATCCAAATCAGTTCAGCTTCCATAAAAAACAAATGTACCGAACAGATAACCTCCTCTTTTTTTGAAGTCGGTTAAAAACATCGGATCGCAGTAGATCGTGCTAGATTGTCAGTCTACCATGGTAGATTGACAATCTACCACAATCTACCGCGATCCGATACAAGCAGATTGTAGTAGATTGACAATCTACCACAATATACTGCGATTCAATACTTTTAACCGACTTCAAAAAAGCAGGAGGTTGTTTTTCTGTCCGTCTGTATGTTTTTTTAGGATATTTTTCAAATATCCACCCGGATGTAGTCGCGGGCGGAAGCTAGTAAAAATTAAATGTGGACTACATTTTTATAAATATCCCAAAAGTAAGTACCTACATACTATAATTTTTTAATGTTTTGAAAATAATACTATTACCTCGAAAAAAAAGGTGTCAACCCTAAGCCAGATTGACGTAGATTGACAATCCAGCACAATCTGATCACGCCAGACCGCGCCAGATTGAAATAGATCACGAACAACGTTACACAATCAATCTCTGTCAATCTGGCGCGATCTGGCGTGATCAGATTGTGTGTGTAATGGGTGCCATAGGATTATAGTTGGGAGGTTTTACGGTACTGAAAAGTATTATTCTTAATAATTATCTACGCGTTTGAGCTCTTTCACTGCATTCAATTTTGAAGGATGTAAATTATTTTATTTCGGTATTATTTAATAGTTCCTATAAAAGCTACAGAGAGAAAGAAAGTAAGATTTAGGCCCAGAACACACGGTGAAACACAAAAGTGATGAAACTGCATGCAACTCTAGTTACCCATGAGTTTCATTCGAGTTTATGCCATAGGGTCCTATGAGAAACCACACACAAATGCAAAGAGTTAAAAACCTGTTTAAAACGCATTTTATCGTGTGAGGTTTCATATAGGACTCTAGCTAGAGCATAAACAGTATATAATAGAGCAGAAGTGACTAGAGTTTGGTCCACGAAAGATGAGACTCGGTTGGAAATGGAACTATAATTTTGCGCCTTATTTTAAGGTTCAGTTTCCAATAACTTAACCTCTAAACGTTAATTTAACAGGGAAAGTGGCGCCGCCATTTCAATCTCATCTTTCGTTGACCAGACTCTATTGCAGTTTCGTTTCAGCGTGTGTTCTGGGCCTTAGGCACTTACCCAGTGTCACCTGTTTAATCAGGCAGGTTGCTCGTCTGTATATACAACATAGTCTAATAAAAGCAAGTGTTTAACAAATGAACCGCGCCTGGTGACATCACTATAGCGTGTGTGACAAACGGGACCACGGTCCGATACCCACAATGGGACTTTAAATGAAGAGGTTAGCCGCAATGGTTCAAAGAGAGCTTCTCATGTTTTCTGCAATAAAAATAATATAACAGAGCCGTGGTAAATAAATAAAAAAAATATATGAAGCAGCATTTTAGCAATAGGGGATGGGATGGGAGGTTGTATTTGAAATTTTGAAGAAATACGTACTCTATCTTACCTACAAATAAATAAATAAAACCGGTCAAGAGCCAGTCGGACTCGCGCACCGAGGCTTCCGTATGCTACCATTTTACCATCATATACATAACACGTGTTAATAAATGAACTAAAAATAGGAAAACCGTTTCTTTGGACCATCAAATTGAACAACTTTTACTATGGGACCAACTCTGAAATTGCGAAAAAAAACAGCTGTTTCATACATTTGATATTTTCGTTATCTATTGTATGAAACAGCAGATTTTTTTTCGCGGTGGCAGAGTTGGTCACATAGTAAAAGTTGTTCAGTTTGATGGTCCGAAGTTTTCTCATTTTCGGTTTATTCATTAACAACCAGTATACTACTACCTACACTGCGGTGTAGTGCAGTTTTAGGTCAGCGCCATCTCTTGATCGAGAGTGGATCTAATGTAATTTTTAATGATGATTTTTGAAAGAGTGCTATTTAGAGATATTGTTTTATTTTCCTGGAATTTTGACATAAACTTCTATCATATAGATTAATTTCAGATTTTTCTCTATGCAAACATCGAAGATAAGAAGAGGGGAGGGGGGGGAGGGAGAACGGTATTTATTCCTTTCTTATTATTTGTAAAATAGTTGGACAAACGTCATCTAAAACAAAAACTATTCCAAGCAAGTTGATTAATAATTTTTAAGATATAAAGCTATGACAGACGAACAGACAGACTGAGTCGCACCATTAGGGTTCCTCTTCACCATTTTGGTACGGAACCCTAAAAATAGATGACGATGAAGAAGACAGTAAGCTTGTTAGCCACTCTTAATGAAGTCGCTTAAAAAAAACTTGATATTGACATTACACAGGATATCAAACCACGCTTACAGATTGATATCAATCAAATGGTATTCACAACTAATCATAAGCGTCAGAATTAAATCTAATTGGAGCCGTCAAGATATCATTTCTAATCTAGTTATCTGAACAACGTGAGCTGTCAGAGCCTATCATTAATATCACTTCGCTGGACATAATGATATCATACTCGAGCCTAAATGCCATCATGAATGTTCTACTTCAAACCGCCTCTGTGGTCTAGTAGTTCGCCCACTCGTGTAAGACGCAGGGGTCCTGGATTCAATTCCCAGGGACAATTTGTACTCGGTTTGGTTGGTGGTAGAGTCTATTTCAAGTCCGCCTGGCTAGCTACCACCATCTTACCTAAGTCTGACGCCATAACAACAATTAAACATTGTTTTGTTCCGGCAGTTAGAGGTAAGATAGCCAGTTCCTTAGTGATGAGGATTCCAGGTGTAGTGCGCTTCCACCTTCGGCCTTATCGTCACTTAACCAGGTGAAGTGAAGGCCAAGCACTACCCCGTTGTGCATAAAAAAAAAACCAGTCAAGAGCGAGTCGGACTCGCGCACCGAGGGTTCCGTACCATCATAATTGCACCATTAAACCACACTGCAGAGTAGAATAATAAAATTAGTTTTGCAGTTTTAGGTCAGCGCCATCTCTTGACCGATAGTGGAACTAATGTTAACTCTTTTAGAAATTTGATAATTTCTAAAAAGGTGTGCTATATTGAGACATCGTTTTATTTTTCCTGTAATCTTTAATAAACTGCTATCACATAGAATTATTTCAGATTTTTCTCTTCGCAAACTTCGGAGATAGGGGGGGGGGAACGGTATTTTATTTACATTTTTCGTTATAAATCGAAAACCATGCGGCCTAAAACAAAAAGAATAAATCATTCAAAACGTGCAAACGACGCTCTTTCATATGATACCCCACATGTCCTAGTAGCTCCACTTCAAATTTTTAAGACCCCTTTTCAGTCCCTGTTGTAAAAAAGATAGTTATTTTTTATTTATTTCTTATTTGCAAAATAGTTGGGCAAATGTCATTTCAAACTATACTAAACTTCAAGTTTATACCATTAGTATTTCTCGAGATATCCAGCTGTGACAGACAGACAGACAGATAGACAGACTGAGACACACCATAAGGGTTGCTTTTTTACCATTTTGGTACGGAACCCTAAAAACTATACAGTTAGGGTTGCCAAACGTCCTTTATTTAAAAGGACGCCCTCTATTCCAGACCCAAAAAAATATCTTGTCCCCTAATTTGAAATCGCGATATCGATATAATGGACCCTACACATGTAAAAGCTCGGTCGAAAGGATCGAAACTAGAGGCGCGGCCTTCCGTTCAAATCTCTACGTGTGTAGTGTAGTAGTAGGGAGAGGCCGGTTCTCCGGAGGCTGTGCCTCTAAGTTCAATCCTTTCGGCCGGGCCTACACATGTGTAGGGTCCATAAACCGGCCCGGCAGATGTGAATGTAACGTGAATCTGTCACTTTTTTGCCGAAAGAAGACAGACAGCATCAGTTTTAAACCAGTGGGTCTATTGCCCAAGTGTCGTCGACTTCGCCGTTGGCTTCATTTGACAGATGGTTGTAATACATTGCTACGTTTCTTTGGTAAGTTTTTATTGGTACCAAAAAGAAGTAGCAATGTATCTCATCCATCTGTCAAATGAAGCCGACGGCGAAGTCGACGACACTTGGGCAATAGACCTACAGGTCTAACTTTAGCCCGCGTTTTAAATTTTAATTAAATTGAATTAGTTTGAATAAGGGGGTTATGTAATTATGTATGCAGTCACCATATCGTGGTTTATTAATTTTAGTAAAATAAAAACATGGGTAAAACCCGCACCAACAATAAAATAAAATAAAAAATATACTTAATCAACTATGAATGAATTTTTTTTTTATTTGATAGAAAACATCTAAATATGATTATATCCATCCAGTAATGAAATAAGTACATAATCGTGAAGCTTCCAAGGTTCGCACGCCGCTAATAACTTTTTTTTTAAATTACACCATTTGGCATTCTATGATCGTGCTTTTGAAAACTGTAAGTATTTTTACCATGTAATAATGCTAGTTTTTCTTGACAATTATTTTGATTTTAAGTTTTAAAGTCGAGTAGGTACCTTCTTTGTTACAGAATTCGCAACTTATGATACAGTTGAAAATTGTGTTTGTGTTACAAGGTTGTTACTCTCAGACCAAATAAAAAAGGGTTTTTTATTTGGTCTGAGGTTGTTACTATAAATAAATTATCAGATTTATCAGTTTGAAAAGGGTTAAGTGCTAATTAAATTCAAACTAAAATGGCACAAATCCTTTTTTTTATCTATCAAAGAAAGTAGGCAAAGTTCCGCAATTAACTGTCACGACGGAATTCAAATTCCGAGTGCGTTTCCATGGATGATTCAGCGCACGCGCGTAATCCACCAATCTTATAGCGTAATAGCGGGTCAACGACCTACCCAGGCCAACTGACCAATGTCCGGTCAGGGTCCCGGACTGACATTGCGTGTTCATGGCGTGTTCCTTTTGTGAAATGTCAAACGGGTTGTTTTTAGGGTTCCGTAGCCTAAATGGCAAAAAACGGAACCCTTATAGATTCGTCATGTCTGTCTGTCTGTCCGTATGTCACAGCCACTTTATTCCGAAAGTATTAAGACTACACAGTTGAAACTTGGTAGGTAGATGTATTCTGTTAACCGCTTAACGAATTTAGTACAAAAATAAGAAAAATAAAAGATTAAGGGGGGGCTCCCCATACATGGAACTGAAACTGAAAAAAATTTTTTTCTTCAAACCAACACGTGTTGGGTGTCTATAGATAGGTCTTTAAAAATGACATTAAGGTTCCTAAGACAACTTTTTATCAAAGTCAACCGTTTGAAAGATATTCACCGCCAAAGTGGTAAAATGTGTGAACCCCCCCCTTTAAGTTTTGAAATAAGAGAGTGAAAAATAAAAAAAAAATATATGCTGTAGATCTTAATAAACACTTTCAACCAAAATTAGTTTGAACGAGATATAGTAATTAGTTTTTGAGATATAGCACATTTTCCAAAACCGCAGATATAACTTTGTCATTCATACCAACACTGTGAAAAACAAAGTTATTTTTACAGACGAAAAATTATAGGTGGTATTAAATATGGTATGGTATAAGGTAACTACGGAACCCTACGGCGCGTGGCCCGACACGCACTTGGCCGATTTTTCTACGATCAATGTAATTGTTAATTCTGTGGCAATTGATGCAAAGGGAAAAGCTCCATAGTACGGCGCGCGGTGCAAGTGTTTTGCATTTTCATTGTTTGGTTTTACAGCTTTTTGTAGTGTGACAAAATAAGCTATCTACCACATTACTTCAACGAGCAATGGAAAAAAAGCACATAAGTGCAAATAACGTTGTTGGGAGGACATTACGTACGAAGTCTCATGCGTTAACTCTTTCAGTTTTAGTGGTTAGAAAGGAAACCACCTTTTTAAGATTTTTTTTATATTTTTTGAACGCTTCCTATTGGTAATTTTCTTAACTATTGCGTTTCTTTAAATCACCGTTAATCGTGTTTCGATAAAATTTGGTGCCAAGGTGTGACTATCAGGTTCAGGCATTGGGTTGAAAGAGCCGTAAAGCGATATTTATTATAAGGTACGTTTTAAAATTCTATATTGCAGATAAGCGTGTCAATTATGTTACGATTTCAGTGTTTATTTGTGATCAAGGGTTTGTTTCGTTATTTTATTATGAAAAATATGCATTATCTTGTATACTTTTTTATAATCAACTGAATCAATATGGTGGTTCTAATACTAACCACTGTGACTATTTTGTTTGTATCACAGAGTGATTATTATTATATTACTGTTAAATTTTCATGAAACCACGAGTACTCAGTGAAAGTAATATGGAAGATATTCATCTGGAAGACTGGTATACCTTCGGAAATCTACACGCCACGCAAAAAGAAACATCTTATATACCTACAATACCTAAATAGATAGTGTTTCTTGCTTGTTATTTGGTGATGGGCATAAAAATTCTGGCCCAACTTCACTGTACCCTGTTCTGATAACCTTCATAAACTATCAGGCTCAATAAAATTACAAACGGAAAGCGATATGACCAGCCAGAGCGAACTACAGCGCGAAGACGCGCAAAATACAGTAGTGAAAATAAATTCAGCATGAAATGGAAGACAGTGAAGTACCTCTGTGCATCCGATAAGGCAAAACATGTTTCCAGATTTCCATAAAAAAAAATATTTTCATTTATTTCTCCTGTAAATTTGGTTTTATCTAATAATATTATCTTGATTATTTTTATGCCAAAAGTCACAGTGGTCAGCAAACTAACCACCTTGTTCCTCGAAAGCCTTAAGTTGTAATTTTTTTATTATTTTTTTTTCTTGTATTATAAACCAAAATTAAATCTAATATCTCAGTATTTCATTTATAAACTCATCTACGTGAAAGTGTGACTCAAAGAGTTAAATCAGGGGGTCAAGTCTGCTAATCATATTTCAATGGTGTTTGAATGGTAATGCTTTTAGACACAGTTATTTCTTAAGCCCAAAACCGAAACACATTGTGTTTCTTAAACCCAAAAAGGACCCACATTGTGTCAATTTCTAAAAAAAGTTAACATTACTTCCACTATCGGTCAAGAGATGGCGCTGACCTAAAACTGCAATACCTACTCATTTTATTATTCTACTCTGCAGTTTGGTTTGATGGTGCAATTATGATGGTACGGAACCCTCGGTGCGCGAGTCCGACTCGCTCCTGACCGGATTTTTTTTCATACTGGTTAGCTGTATTGCAGCAATTCCATCAGTATTCATTCAATAGATAATATTATGTGAAACATAACATCTTATGCTTCTCATACTCATGTCTCGTTACAAATTGTAAGGATTTTTAATCATACGCGCAATCTCTTCGGAATCTTTATTCCAATCACAAAGTAATGAAAGCATCGTTTTCTCTTGCCGAAGTAAAATAACAATAATTTGTAATTCTGATCACGAATATCACGATATATCTACACGTAAAGATTAGTATTTATTACTTTGAACGATAACACTTATCTATGTGCTATACATACAATGGAATGTGGACAATTTACATGTTAAAATTAGTACAATTTTGTGTGTTGAAAAGACTACGAAGCAATAAACAATAGAGTAGGGTATGGTAAGCAAAGTGATCCGCGGCAACTGCACTTGCGGTTGAGAATGTATGGTGCGCGCGCGCATTATACATAGTTTTGTACTTGTACTCGGTATTCTACTGAACCGTTCGGTATTTTAGCACTGTGTTCGGTGTTCGAAATGACAAAAATACCGAACAATGGGCGGTTCGGTATTTTTTTCTGATTACGATTCAACTGTCAGATTTGACGCAATCGGCAATAGAATATTTTTTGTTTACTGTTCGGTATTTATTTGAAAAAGACATGGCAACCCTGTTTGTACCGCATACCGTGCGGGCCGCAAGCGGCAAGCGCTCTGATGATGTTGGTTACTCTGTCACAGTATTATAAATAAACCACTTCTGTTGTACAAAGTCAAATTATACAACAGAAGCTCGCTTTCCCGATCGTTGTCCCGTTCCCTTTCACTTTCCTCTAACGCGAGCAATAGCGCATGCCCTATCTTTTCAAAAACGTCACATTTCTATGACAGAAAGTTTAACGTGAAAGCGCACGGTTTGTAGGCAGAGGCCTTTGTCTTGACAGGTCTCCAAACACAGTGGCGCTGCCCAATCGGACACTTTTGGTAGTGGTCGAGGCGTATGTTTGACAGGTCTCCAAACACAGTGGCGCTGCCCAATCGGACACTTTTGGAACTGATCAGGCCTTTGTTTGACAAGCCTCTAAACACAGTAGCGCTGCCCAATCGAATACCTACTTTTGGAACTGCCAAGATTTTTCGCTAGTTTGAAAATGCCTTCAGATACCACCCCCACGCGGGGAACACAGGGGCAGTTATGTAGTGCATCCACTGAAAACCCCGGGGTGTTCCTTCCACGCATTGGACGAGGACAGTCGGGTTTGGTGTGGCAGTCACTGCGTCCCCGCCACCGGTCCCTTCGGACTCCGGCTCCTTCAGGACGCCAAGCATCTCCTACAGTGTGGCACTTCAGAAAACACGAGCGCTCTTCCGCCTCCAGGTCCTAAATGGACAATAGAATACCCCATTCTGCCACCCTGACCCAAACACCGCGACTGCCCCTCCTCCACCCCCCCATCCAGCGGTCTACGCCTCCTTGCTGTAAGAGAACGAACTCCGGGTTTTCGGGGATGCCGATTATTCAAACAACCTTTCTCTCCGCCTACCTAAGTTTGGCGGTTGCTGGCCAAGTTTTTAATTGAACAAAATGATTTTTTTTTCTCTAAACCTGTCATGATCCGCCCTATTTTATTACTTACTAGGTTATTTTCGGCATCAGTTAGGTAGTACCTAATAGAATATCTGTTTTTTTTTCAAATATATTAATAAAACCAATAGCTAATAATGTTTTATTCTCACTATCAGCCTGACTAAAGAAAACATATAAACCATTAAAATTTATATGGTTTATAAATGCATAAAATGAATTAAAAATATTAGGGTTTGCCCAAAAATACATATTTTTCATTTTTATTGGTTTAAGTGCCTATTCGTAAATGTTAATTAATAGTACCATAATAGTACTGTCAAAAATTTGCTATACCTAAATGGTCACTAAGTCATGCACTTCATTATTGTAACACCACTGTACACTTAGTTGCAAATAAACATTTGATTTGATTTGATTTGGATAATCGTATAAACAGGATCTTTGCAAAACTCCTAGGTCGACTGTAAAGGACCGGTTAATTGAAATATATAAAAGATTAAGATGCGCCAGATTTTTTAAAAATCCTAAACATTACTCGGACGATTGCAAAAATATGCCTCAGATTTAAATCATCCGGTGTTTTGCGATCATACTATAAGATTTTTGTAAAGATCTGGATAGGATATTCGTATATCCTACGCTACGAAATAATACACTCTGTGTGATTTAATGTTTACTACCATTTTTTCTTGGAAGGCGAGCACAAAAGAAAGTGCTCCAGTTTGCATTGTGGTCATGGCTGACTCGTTCACACGTGAACTACTGTTTTCTACATGCATTGCTTCGTTTGTAAACTGTGGTAGCTTATGCATGAATGCACAAGGTCTGTTCACCCTAATCTGCTTATTAGAAAGTTATTGTGATTATAATCGTAATGTGGTAATTAATCACGCATTATACATGTTTATAATCACGCTATGTCTGTCACTTACGTTACAAGTTAATTAATATCAATAAATTAACATTGTTCAATGTAAGGCTGGTCAGTTTTTCTGACTTTTTTACAATAAAATTGTTGTGTCAAATTGCTAAGGGCTATCTTTGTAATTTTAAATAAGGTAGGAAGGGTAGATCAGGTTATCTTGTGCAGTTCACTAGATCGAACGTACCATGACGTTACCCCGGCTAGGTCGGTCGGCGCCAGCCACCCAGACGCCTCTAAATATGGGCCATGTTACACGCAGCTTGGTTATATTTCAACGTCCCACTTTGGCGGACAACCAACAACCTCCTTGGATATTGATTTTTATGAGCTATTTTACTGTTCCGCGCCTTTTGGTATATAATCGTCTGGTTGGGTTTCATTGGTGAGGCTTTTCCAACTAACAGATAGAGCTAATGCGTGACAGAACAATATTTGTTTAGTTTATCTGTCTTATCATACCTTAGTGTTACGCAATAAGTCCTGACACTGATCTATTTATTTTACTTTTCCCACTCTTTTATAATTATTTATGTGACGTGCTTCGGCGAACATATTATTATCTGAAAACTTGCATTGTAATGAAATAAAATACTTAAATATTATAAATTAAGGGTTTTTGCCATTTTGATTACTTATTTAACCTTCGAAACTTCTCTGTTTCAGCTTAGCTTGGGTAAAAATGCTTTCATATGTCCGTCCAGCTGACCTTCTGTTCTCCTCTACTCTACAGGTCGCATTTCCCAACCGATTCTCGTGAAATTTTGTAAGCAGGTTCAATAATTGTAGTTTTTTAAGTGAAAACTTCTTTAGAGGCGTTGTACGCTTTTTTTGTATGGGGAAAAAATGCCAAACTTGCGTCAGTAAGAATCACGTGGCTGATCGAAAATGCGTAAGACGGATGTGACGGATGGAGAGTAGACAGCTGGCGGCGGAAGTATCCCCCTCTCTCTCTATGGGGCGCGTTGAAAATTGCGGCGCGTCATTTTAAGACGTAAACACTTGTGTCACCAGCAAGCAGGAACTAATAGCAGCGATCTCTTCGGTGAAATCATAGACTTATTTATACTCTGTGACTATAAGTTTAAATCGTAGAATGCGTGTAATAGATATAGTAAAAATGAGACTATAGAAAATAATGTAATGTCATAGTTACAATTATTGATGTAAAGTTTATTATTTGTTTGTAAGTTTATGTAATACTTAAATCATTATTTGTTACTAAGTTTATTAAAATTATTTGATTTGATTACTTGATCCACGACGATCTGCTTCCGTTTCCTGTTATTTGATTATTTGTTGCTTAATTGTTATAAAAAGGAATTGATTTGATTACTTGATTCATGTCCGTTTGCTACAGTTTCCTTTTATTCAATGATCATTTTAAAATAAGTATAAAATAGATATCTTTTTTATTAATTCAATGATAAATAATGTTAATAATATTATATTTTAATTGTCACAGGTTGTTTATTAAATTAATAGTTATTTGTATAAAAGTATTGATTTGATCGTTTGGCGCCATTGTGGCAGACTTGTTTTCTGTAATGCTGAATGCTGATTGGTTGTTTAAAAATGGCGGGATGTTTCTTGCTCTTGCCGAGCATAGCATATTTTTAGACACATTCTACTGTAGTAAGTCAAGTGAAAAGGTTGTGGAACAGAAAGTTAAGTATTATTCTAACATGTTTTATTTCTGCTGTTTAGACTATTCTAAGCCATTCAATCATCCATTATTGCTTGTGTTATTCATTTGATCTGGTCGATAGTTGTTGCATAATGAACGTTCCTATTAAATTAATTGTGTTACTTATTTTAAGTGGTTGATAGAATTGTTGCTTAATGAACGTTCTTTTTATTGTAAATGTGTTACATATTCGATTTGGTTTATAGTTGTTGCTTAATGAACGATCCTATTGTGTTAATTATTTAAAATAATAAATTATTAATTGTTGAAGGACTTCTTACGTTTTATTAAATGGTATTTCCCCTTAGTTTTCCTACATTCAGTTAGTCTAATTCAGTTGAATAGTCTACATTCAGTTAAATATTCCACATTCAGTATTAATAGTCTATATTCAGTTCAATAGTTTACATTAATTACAATTTAAACTTAAGAGATATAATAGACAATAGATTAGTTTTAGACTAAACATTGCTCTATCTTCCAAAATCTATCACGTGCATGTAGAAATTAAGGCGCTGCTTAATCGAATTTTTAGGTTTTTGAGGGGGTGCGGCAGACGAAGCGCGGTGTGCACGTGCAGCGGCGCCCCTCCCGCGCCGCACCTCACCTGCGCTGCGAGTGTAGCGTAGCGGTGTAGACTGGGCCGCATTTAGAAAATTTTTGTTTAATTTTAAATTATTTGCTGTTGTGAATAAATGTCATGTTCTCTGATCAGGGTGAACAAAACTTTGAATTACATTTTGAGATATTACAGAAAAAGTATACTTTTAATCACGTAAACGAGCTTAAAGTGTTATAAAAAAAAAACTCGATTTCCAAGAAAGTTTCTTTGAAAATTTTTCCCACAGTGGTGGTCTATTTTTATAAGAAAAATTGTCTTTGGGGTACCTACTATCCTTTTACTATCCCTTGGTTCTTGTAAGAAATTATTTACATGATTATAATTTCCAATTTGTGCACTGTGTTGCCTTTTTGCTAAGCTCATTATTGGCACATAATAATTTCGGTATTTTGCATTTTTGGTGTATCTTAGGCTGTTTCGTTGACGAAACTCTAAAAATATGAGTTGCGCGACTCCTAGGCGAGACTTGATAGACTGAGAGGTCACGGGATTTTTGGTAACGATCGAGGAAAAGGTTAGACTCGTTTTTATGGGTTGTAGAGTGGTCCCCTAATGTGAATGATGTCGGTACGCCTGATCTCAGTGGTTGCAACTTCGAGTGATCTAAATATACACGGTTAATTTTTAAGTATATCTAACAATGAAATAGGGATTTCAGACCACGTAAATGAACAACTTTTATTATGGGACCAACCACGAAATCGCGAAAAAAAATCAGCCGTTCCATAGAAAAGTACAACATCGACTCCACTATAATGTATGGAACAGCTGATTTTTTTTCGTGATTTGGTGGTTGGTCCCATAGTAAAAGCTGTTCATTTACGTGGTCTGAAATCCCCATTTCATTTTTAGATATACTTAAAAATTAACCGTGTATAAAAGAAGAAACTGATTGGTGACTGACATATCAACGCACAGCCCAAACCGCTAGGTCTAGAGACTCCAAATTTGGTACATAGGTTCCTTATAAGGTCTAAGGGTGCAATAAGAAAAGATTTTTTCAAAACTGAAACGGGTGTCCAAAGTTTGTATGAAATTCCCTCACTTTGAAAGCGAGGATCTTCAAATTTTGTATTTAGACTGATGATTGTATTTTTTTTTTAAATTCCACTCTCTAAGGGGTGAAAAGGGGGATGAAGTTGTGTATAGAAATAATAAATATCCTTCATTTTCGAAGTGAAAATCGCTAAATTTATTATTTAAGCTTATGGATGCAAATTTAACGTAACGTACATTATTATTGTTAGTATTTCGATCCCTATGGGAATGATAATGGGGATGAAATGGGGTAAATAAACCTAAAAATAGATATGGATGTCGTTATTGTGGTTTTCTGACGATTGGGAAAATGACATTTATTTTGGAGTCCAACACGGTGGACAAGATTTAACCCCAAAAAGGGTGAAAATGGGGTTCAAATTTTATATGGAAAAAGAATAAAAAAGACATTACAACTTTAAGCTTCGTAGGAGCACGTCTAAAAATAAATAGGCATACATATTATATTTTGTGATTTTGAAAATCAACCCCTTAGGGGGTAAATGGGGAAAAAAACAAAAATCGATATGGATGTCGTTCTTGAGGTTATGGTATGGGTATGGTATAGGTATGGGATGGTGATTGCGGAAATGACATTTATTTAACAGGTCTTACCTGTTTGTTTTGTCATTTTTTTTCACTATCTCATCAATTTTAACACTAGAAAAGCCAAAAAAACATCCAGTCACACAGTTAAAGTCTATTAATTATTATTTTAATATATAAAGCTTTAATATTTTTAAATTTGAGATTTTAGCATTTACAATGCTATTTTTAAACAATACTAAATAATATACTAGAAAAAATACGACTCGCACCAGATCAATACTCGATTCCCGTCTGAGTATTGATCTGGTGCGAGTCGTATTTTTTCTAGTATATTATTTAGTAAAGCTTTAATATTCCCAACGAAAAAACAAAAATATCGACTGCCACAACTAATAGTGTTGAAACTGCAAATCACGTACTTTACAGTAGAGCAGTTTAAAGTTTTTTTACACAAAAAAACATAAAATCGTAATTTTGAATTGTATCATTAAAGTTTCTTTACTAAATAATAGCTTATTTTTGTCTCTTTTTTTGTGCCTAATAACAATTTTATTATAAAGTTATAAAAATATTTTCCAAGATATTTCACATTCGATAATATTCCATGCTTTTAAAATCAGGAATTTTATCGAATATGGCTGATTCAATTGTATTCAATGCTTTTGAAATCTGGAATTGTATCAAAAGTGGCAGATTCGATAATATTCTATGATAATTTATTAAGAAATAGCTATATATTTGCACTGAAATCTCTCTATGAGGATTCCCGTGCATGCGTCAGGATTGACGGCGTATACACTGACTGGTTTGGCATCTCTAGGGGTGTCAGACAGGGATGTGTTGCGTTACCATGGCTCTTTAATCTGTTTTCGGACAGTTGTATGAAAGGTCTGAAAGAACGTGACTGTAGAGTTATGATGAATGGGACTCAAATCAAGTGCCTCCTCTACGCTGACGACCAAGTTATACTTGCGTCTTCTGCGCAAGAGTTGCAGGAAATGATGTCTGTTATGAATGATGATTTTGTGAGAAAAGGGATGAAAGTGAATGTAACTAAGACGAAAGTGATGGTGTTTGAGAGAGATGAAGAAATGACTGACTGTACGGAAATGTTAGGTGGCGAAAAAGTGGAACAAGTCCGTGAGTTTGTATACTTGGGAAGTTTGTTCACAAGGGACGGAAAGAGAGAGAAATATATAAAAAGGCGAGTGACAAAAGGAAATTCGGTGAATGGTGCTATACACTCGGTTATGAGGTCAGATCGTTTCGGCAAAGGCGCGAATGGCTATTCATAACGGAGTGCTGGTACCGACGACACTGATGTATGGAAGTGAATCTTGGTTATGGCAGAAGAAGAATGAAAGCAGAATAAATGCGGTAGAGACGCGATCGTTGAGGAAAATATGTAGAGTAAAATTGAGTGATAGAGTGAGCAATGATGTGATTCGTAAAAGGTGTGGTCTGAAAGATGATATAGTGACAAGAATTGACAAAGGAATGCTTTGGTGGTTTGGTCACTTAGAGAGGATGAATGAAAGGCGAATCACGAAAGAGATATATTGTGCGAATTTAGAAGGAACGATTGCGCAAGGGCATCCCAGAAAAACCTACGTGGACTAATTAGAGGTTATTATAAAAAAGCTTGGTGTACGCAGTGACAAAAACCGCAGGGCATGTATGAAAAGACTGATGGATGTGAATGAAGCGAAAGAAGTGTGCAATGATCGTAGCAGGTGGCGATCCATAGTCTCTGCATACCCCCATGGGAAACAGGCGTGAGTATATGTATGTATGTATACTAATCTTGTCATCATCAGTTTGTAAAATAGGAAAAAATTCGTAATAAATATTGTTTTAACTCACTCCTCCACTGTAAAGTCGTTGTAGACTTGTAGTATATCGACTCTAAATGAAAGAAAATATGTATTTTATATCATGTTACTTTTGTTAAGTAACATGATATAAAATATATTTAAAGCAAAAGAACAATGAAAAAACAACTTTTTAATTAAATTATTATCTAAAAAAATAAAAATAAAAAAGGTTACTGATATAATATTCTAGTTCCAATCATTCTCACTAGTTCCATTGGATACAGTTCCATGGTACTACTGATACTTTTTGTTCTGTAGTTCCATATATTCATTCTCACTAGTTCCATTGCCAATGGAACTAGTGAGAATAATCAGTATCAGTAGTTCCATGGAACTATATCCACTGGAACTAGTGAGCAGTAAGAGATTGCTCCGCGTAGCCCTTTGATGCAACCTCGCGTACCCTTTAGGGTACGCGTACCACTGATTGGGAAACACTGCTTGAGACAATCGGTATAGGCGTGTTAATACTAGGGCTAACTCAGAGGCGCAAGTCCTGAGAACTATGGCTGGTATACTATCCAGACTACTGGCTTTATTCACGTCCAGAGGCCGTATTACAAGCTCTTAAATCCTGCCAGGTTTATAAATTGCTGTAGTGACATCTCTTTCTCGGTGTATAGCAAATAAAAGAGATAGATTGATAGCCAGTCAGAAAACTGACTGGAAATAAGAGGTCATAATACAGCCCCAGATCAAGCAATGCTTTTTTTTAATTCGGTCACTCTGATGTGGATTTTCGACATTAAAATCCCACAACTTGGTAAGACCCATGGTACAACATTGCCAGGATCTAAAGAATCTAAACGAGAACACTCGGAAAATAAATTGGCAAAACGGTATGTGCCAAAGATCCTCCTGGTTCCCGCAGAGGAGGCATTTAGGGACGGCAGAAGTTGACTTCCACAGATTATACCAGAATTTTTCAAGAAGCAAGTTTTCCCTATGCAGGACTTGGCAGCTTTGTTAAAGGCTTTCCTCTTTTCACGTGTATTTCTAGCTTTACAGGATCGAGCATCAACCCAAGCAAGATATAGGTAACTCATGTTTCGACGCTACTGCATCTCTATATTTAGCATAATACCAAGAGTGAACTTTGTAAGAGACCCTGACAAAGCAGAACGGTCACAGCATTCGTGAAGCAGAAGGAAACATAACTTTACCTAAAAAAATTTTTTTTTCTGCTTAAAAAACTAGTATAAAATCGATACACAGGAGCATTAGCCTTTAGCCATAGGCCTTGTCCCGCTACATTTTGTTATTTTGGTTGCATTATATTCATTAGGTAAAAAAACTTATCCATAGTAATATAGTGACTGAAAGTTTTGTTGGCTTTCCTTGTGTTAAAATTGATGAGAAAGTAAAAAAGAATCACAAAACAATTAGTTCTTACTTAAAAATTACGATTTTAAACTGATTCAAAATCCAATATGTATTGATTGGATTGGACAATTTTAGGTGCGCGTTAATAGTGTAGGATTATTGTAAACATGTGAAATATTGACGCAGAAGTAGTTTTGAGGCGGAAAATATTAGGAATTTGCCGTAAGAGCACATTGAATGTCTCACTCCATACAAAAAAACCATAAAATATTTTTATCCAGCCAAACTTTTCGTTTTAGACACAAATATCTTAAGAAATTTCTTATATAATAAAGAGTTCTATCGATTAATATTAAAAAAAAATACTTTAAAAAAAAAATTAGTCGTAACTTGCGCGCGTCATAGCTCTAAAACGAAACCACTGAGAGCCGGCAGACCCCATAGTTTTAGCTACGGAGAAGCCATACTTTAAATAGGTATTAATACTGACAATTTCTCTGATCGTTACTTTCTCGTAACAATGAAGCCTCTTATAAGCGCTATTACTGGAAGTGGCAACCACTGAGATCAGGCAGACCGACATCATGCACATTAGGGGACCACTTTACAACCTATAAAAACGAATCTAACCTTTTCCTCGACCGTTACCAAAAATTCCGTGACCTCTAAGACTATGATGTCGACGACGACGCGTCATCGACATCAAGTCTTGCTAGAGGCAACGCGACGAGGCGGGCGTTTACCTACTACATCGCTTCTAATACTAACACTATTTTATTTATTACTAAAACCTAAAACTACAAAACAAACAGCTAAAACTATTACTTAATTAACACTAAATAAAATTATTGAAGTGAAACCTTCTTTATCGGCGTTGTACGCTTTTTTGTTGAACTCGCGTCAGTCAGTCAGGATCACGTGACCCTGATCGAAAATTCGTAAGACGGATGTGACGGATGAAGAGTAGACAGCCGGCGTCGGAAGTATCCCCCTCTCTTTCTACGGGGCGCGGCGAAAATAGCGGCGCGTCATTTCAAGACGTAAACACTTGTGTCACCATAGCAACGCGCTTTTTAGGGTTCCGTACCCAAAGGGTGAAAACGGGACCCTATTACTAAGACTCCGCTGTCCGTCTGTCTGTCTGTCTATCCGTCTGTCTGTCTGTCTGTTTGTCTGTCACCAGGCTGTATCTCATGAACCGTGATAGCTAGAAAGTTGAAATTTTCACAGATGATGTATATCTGTTGCCGCTATAACAACAAATACTAAAAACAGAATTAAATTAATATTTAAGGGGGGCTCCCATAAAACAAACGTGATTTTTTTGCCGTTTTTTGCTCGATATTAATAACGACAATAGGTAGACAGTTGAAATTTTGCACAGATGATGTATTTTTGTTGCCGCTATAACAACAAATACTAAACACAGAATAAAATTAACATTTAAGGGGAGCTCCCATACAACAAACGTAATTTTTTTTGCTGTTTTTTGGTACGGAACCCTTCGTGTGCGAGTCCGACTCGCACTTGGCCGGTTTTTATTAATTCAATGCCAAACTAAAACGCTAGTTTTTAGGGTACCCAAAGGGTAAAACCGGGACCCTATTACTGAGACTCCGCTGTCCGTCTGTCTGTCTGTCTGTCACCAGGCTGTATCTCATGAACCGTGATAGCTAGAAAGTTGAAATTTTCACAGATGATGTATTTCTGTTGCCGCTATAACAACAAATACTAAAAACGGAATCAAATAAATATTTAAAGGGGGCTCCCATAAAACAAACGTGATTTCTTTGCCGTTTTTTGCTCGATATTAATAACGACAATAGGTAGACAGTTGAAATTTTCACAGATGATGTATTTTTGTTGCCGCTATAACAACAAATACTAAACACAGAATAAAATTAACATTTAAGGGGAGCTCCCATACAACAAACGTAATTTTTTTGCCGTTTTTTGGTACAGAACCCTTCGTGCGTGAGTCCGACTCGCACTTGGCCGGTTTTTTACATTCTCTTTGGTCAAAACTCTAGATATTCTGTCAAGCTATGGATAAGCCTTTCGTACAATACTGTTCTGTATTTGTAAATTCAAATGCAGAGTAAATTCGTAAGACGGCAATTCGTACAAAATTATTCTCTAACCATTCCAAAATATCAAAAATGCACAACGTTAATATTCAAGTTTTCACTTCTGCCGGCACTCCCGGAGTGCAACCCGATTTTCTTTTATTTACTTAAAACAAACAAAGTTTACAAAACTTTCCAAAATCCAAAAGAAAAAGACAAGACCGACTTGACCAACAAGTTTCGATATGAAATATGAAATGAAAAGTACGGCCCCATCCATTCTCGATACCACCCGATACAAGCCCCGGGCGTTCACCCCGCGCGCCCGCTCCATATCTCTGTGAATGCCGAATACTAGCAAATATTTTTCTAAGTGTATTGCTATTTACATTTTTCAGGCGCTAAAAAACCTGTTTATTTTGATTTTAATAGTGATCCATAACATTTGCATTCTTTTTTTTTTGATAAGTCTTTAATTCATCTTATGTTCGAATTGTATTTTGAAAAAAATATGCTAGTTGCCGCTGAAAATTTCGAGTATTACGCGACGAAAAAACTTTTTAGAAAAACATGTTTTTTTCACTAACTAAGCTTTTACTTGAAATTATTTATAGCTAAGTCTTTAATTCAGGATATGTCAAATACAACAATATTTTTTTCTACCTTTCAAAATGAGTGGATTCTTCTAACTATGCGACAAAACTTTATATGTTTTCATTGACGCTACGTTTTGCAGGTCCTTAAGAAGGCCACTGGCGCGAAATCTTTAGCATTTTTCTCTAATTACAGATTTATAGTTATAGGAAAGAAATAATTTTAATTCTTTGCCGCTAATTTCAAAATATCAAAAAAGCACAACGTTAATATTCAAGTTTTCACTTCTGCCGGCACTCCCGGAGTGCAACCCGATTTTTTGGGAAATATGTTAAGGCCAGTATATCCAAAATTAACCTATTTTTGATTCAATAGTAAGCAATGAAACATTATTTATTTTGAGCAGATAAAAATATAAAATAAACCGGTGACAGGTCCAAATGAGATTTCTATTTAGAGTGACGAGGAAGTGACAAATATTCGATACCCCGCGACTATCAAGTTACTAAGAAGCTCAACCTCAAAATGAATGTATCATTAAACCGCCGTTGTAATTTGACTGATTGAAATCTATAAATCATTACCTACAGTATGTAAACCTTATACCTAATTAATGTAATTATAAAGTTAGTACTTATTTGTTTGCGTATTGAAGGCACGATTTTGCATAGAAAAAAACATTGTATTGTAGCCTTTTGTAGCACTATGAACTATTAGAAAGGAGATGTCCCAGCGTTGCCTCAGTTTCATTTTATTTAATTACTTTCATAATTAAAAAATGCTAATAACATTTTATTTAGGTTTAGTATCAGTCAAGAATTATTGTTTTTTATTTAGAAAAACAATTACAAAAACATTTAGTTGTTTTTTTCTGAAGTATTTTGTGAAAAAAATGTAAGTAAATAGTACTAACATGATAAAAAATTGAGATTTAAAAGCATATTAACTTAAAAATCCCACTTTTTAATGCAGAAAATAATTATTAATCTGATTCTAGAGTAAAATACCTACTCTGACATACTACTTTGATTAAGACGCGATAGACTTTCATTTTTTGAAAATAGTGAGGCAAATGACATAGGCGCGGTGGGACATGTCCTTTACAAACCGCTCCTAAAATACAGGCCTAGTGCCTAAATTACCTATTGCCTGTGGTCTAGTGGTTCGACCACCCGTGTAAGACGCAGGGGTCCCTAGTTCGATTCCCATGGGGGGTACAATTTGTACCCGGTTTAGGCTAGCTACCCTTTATTCCTATCTGCCCCCTTCGAGCTTTGCCACCGGTGTGGTGGTTGGCACTAATAGTTGGCGTTTACCTCCCTGGTCAATGGCATCTATTTATTCCTATCTGCCACCTTCGAGCTTGCCATTGGGTGGCACTAATAGGTGGCGTTTACCACCCCGGTGGGTAAACCTATTAGTGCCAACCACCACCCCGGTGGCAAAGCTCGAAGGGGGCAGATGGGAATAAAGGCTAGCTACCATCATCTTACCTAAGTCTGACGCCATAACAACAATTTAAAAACTGTTGTGTTCCGGCAGTACCTTACCTCTAGTAAGATGGCCAAGCCAGTTCCTCAGTGATGAGGATTCCGGGTGTAGTGCGCTTCCACCTTCGACCTTATTGTCACTTAACATCAGGTGAGGTGACAGCCAAGCACTATCCCGTTGAGATTGTGTATTAAAATTATTAAAAAAGTCGTGAAAGTATCTGCTGAAACACGTCAGAGTTGGCATCTGCTGTAGAGTCTATTTGAATGACAAAAGCGATGTGATCATGCGACAACGACAAAGGACTCGCTGAAGGCCATTCTACAATAGTTTTCTAGCGATTTCGTGAGCTACCAGCCTTTACGGGAACTACATAATTGTGTTATTGTAGGTATTATTAGGTAATCTAGGTGTCTTTGCAAGAGAGAAGAGTTTGTTATTTTTTGTTTTAATGCAACTGCATATCAAATTCCAATTCATATTTTTTATATCGACATCTGCCATTTTTAATGTCCCCACTGCTGGGGCACAGGCCTTCCTTATGGGTGGATAAGGAGGATGGGCCGTAACCCACCACGCGGGCCCAATGCGGATTGGTAAGTGTTAACGACTCCAATTGCGGGACCAACGGCTTAACGTGCCTTCCAAAGCACGGAGGAACTCGATATAATAAAACATGTGTTTGATTTCGCCACAATTTTGGTCATCCCGTACTAAATTGATCACGTGATCTCTTTGATTTGTATGGATAGTCGATATTTTTTTCACATATTTGGCCATGTGTTCCTCAGAGAAAGTTGTTCACTTTTATGGACTGAACACATCCTCAAAATTTGGATAGTGAATACAAAATGACCCTGTATGTAGCACCAAAACAGTAGTACCGTCGTGCCTTGCTTGCGAAACTACCTAAAAATTAAATGTAGCTCCAAAAAAAGTAGTACCGTGGTGCCTTGCTTGCGAAACTACCTAAAAATTATATGTAGCTCCAAAAAAGTAGTACTGTGGTGCCTTGCTTGCGAAACAACCTAAAAATTATATGTAGCACCAAAAAAGTAGTACCGTGGTGCCTTGCTTGCGAAACTACCTAAAAAATATATGTAGCTCCAAAAAAGTAGTACTGTGGTGCCTTGCTTGCGAAACAACCTAAAAATTATATGTAGCACCAAAAAAGTAGTACCGTGGTGCCTTGCTTGCGAAACTACCTAAAAATTATATGTAGCTCCAAAAAAGTAGTACCGTAGTGCCTTGCTTGCGAAACAACCTAAAAATTATATGTAGCACCAAAAAAGTAGTACCGTGGTGCCTTGCTTGCGAAACTACCTAAAAATTATATGTAGCTCTAAAAGAGTAGTACTGTGGTACCTTGCTTGCGAAACTACCTAAAAATTATATGTAGCTCCAAAAAAGTAGTACCGTGGTGCCTTGCTTGCGAAACTACCTAAAAATGATATGTAGCTCCAAAAAAGTAGTACCGTGGTGCCTTGCTTGCGAAACTACCTAAAAATTATATGCAGCACCAAAAAAGTAGTACCGTGGTGCCTTGCTTGCGAAACTACCTAAAAATTATATGTAGCTCCAAAAAAGTAGTACCGTGGTGCCTTGCTTGCGAAACTACCTAAAAAATATATGTAGCTCCAAAAAAGTAGTACTGTGGTGCCTTGCTTGCGAAACAACCTAAAAATTATATGTAGCACCAAAAAAGTAGTACCGTGGTGCCTTGCTTGCGAAACTACCTAAAAATTATATGTAGCTCCAAAAAGTAGTACCGTAGTGCCTTGCTTGCGAAACTACCTAAAAATTATATGTAGCTCTAAAAGAGTAGTACTGTGGTACCTTGCTTGCGAAACTACCTAAAAATTATATGTAGCTCCAAAAAAGTAGTACCGTGGTGCATTGCTTGCGAAACTATCTAAAAATTATATGTAGCACCAAAACACTAGCACCGTCGTGCCTTGCTTGCGAAACTACCTTAAAAATTATATGTAGGTCCAAAAAAGTAGTACCGTCGTGCATTGCTTGCGAAACTACCTAAAAATTATATGTAGCTCCAAAATAGTAGTACCGTGGTGCCTTGCTTGCGAAACTAGCTAAAAATATATTTGTAGCTCCAAAAAAGTAGTACCGTGGTGCCTTGCTTGCGAAACTACCTAAAAATTATATGTAGCACCAAAACAGTAGTACCGTCGTGCATTGCTTGCGAAATTACCTAAAAGTTATATGTAGCACCAAAACAGTAGTACCGTGGTACCTTGCTTGCGAAACTACCTAAAAATTATATGTAGCACCAAAACAGTAGCACCGTCGTGCCTTACTTGCAAAACTTTCTCAGGCTAACCTTGAACACTCCACCGAGCTCTTCATTTTTTACACCCACTTAAAATTATATGTAGCACCAAAACAGTAGCACCGTCGTGCCTTGCTTGCGAAACTTCCTCAGGCTAACCTTGAACCCTCCACCGAGCTCCTCATTTTTTATACCCACATAAAAATTATATGTATCACCAAAACAGTAGCACCGTCGTCGTGCCTTGCTTGCGAAACTACCTCAGGCTAACCTTGAACCCTTGACCCCGCGTTTGTTGACTCAGCCACTCTGGCTCCGTATACTTACTGTACCTACTTCTTAACATAAAGAAAAAGTTTCTGACGATTGAGACAAAATAATTTCGGGACATTGACCGAATTGACACTTTTTGAGTTTATTATTTTTTCATTGACGATTCCGTCACCAAAATAGTTAAAGTGACTTTCTTTTTTAGAAATTTATAACTCTTTGTCTGACTGTACAAACGTTTTAACTATGGTGTCCGAGTGTGTCAATTCGGAGTGTCCGAAAAAATTTAGCCTGAAATGTCAGTAATAACTCCATAAAAATATAGGTACTAACGATTTTACACTTTTAAGAATGTCGATGTAGTAGGAAAAAAACAGGTAATAAATGTAAACAAGGTAAATTAATGTAATTTATTCTTATAATACTTGTCCATCAGCCATTTTTAATGTCCCCACTACTGGGGCACAGGCCTTCCTTATGCGTGGATAAGGAGGACGGGCTATAACCCACCACGCGGGCTCAATGCGGATTAGTGGGTGTTAACTGTTAACAACAGCAAAATGCAGCTGGGACCAACGGCTTAACGGGCCTTCCGAAGCACGGAGGAGCCCGAGATAATCAATTTTTTGTCACCCATCCCATGACCGATCCTTGCGAACGTTGCTTAACATCCGCAATCGCTGGACCAGGCGCTAAACCACTGCGCCACCGAGTTATAATACTTACTTCAATTTAATTAATCAAGCTAATAAATATCAAAACTACTTTATTCTAACACAATTATGTTACATAACTTTGCTATTACATTTGCTCTATAATTTATATTAGCGAGTACTTGCCTAGTTTCACAAGAACGAATTCGTCACACAAGCGGAATAAACGCAAATTATGTACGTCCAATAGTATCAAGTTATTTACCAAACGCTTCAAGACAGTTTTTTTTAAATCTAACACGCTAGTGTTAATAGCTGCTTAGCAATGTTAACATCATCAATCTTAAGATAACAGACCTTCAAAGTTGATAAACACATTGATAAATTATTACGTGGCTACTACCGCTCCGCGCATGCGTATTGCGAGGAAGCCGCTAGTTAAATTCAACCGGTTATTTAAGTATTTGACATGTAGTTAGGTACATGTACGCTAACTAACTTTTGTTCATTATTCTTCCGTTCCCATAAAAATCTAAACCAGTTTTTGAAGATTACCTAGGTATCTAGGTAATCTATGTGTCTAGCTGTGATATGTTATAGTCAAACCCCAAAGTCCAGGCGCTCCTAGGTTTGCCTAGTCAAACCTCAGGTTTGACAAGAAGGCTTAGTCAAAGTCCAAAACGTTTCGGCCTTTGACTAGCCAAACCTAGGAGAGACTAAATTGGACAGTCAAACACCGAAACGCAATTCGATCAAATCGGGGTTTGACCAGTCAGACTTAAATTAGGTACAAAATATGTTTCTTTGTATTTAAAAGTGTAAAAATCACATTCTCTAGAGATATAATTAAACTAAATTAATAATCTTCCTGTGAAACAAAGATTTCTGTTGTCTGTTAAAAAAAAAATAACCACGAAATTTAAAGATTGATTTAGTTACATTTTCACTCTAAAGAATGTACTTTTACACATTTACATACAAAATAACACATTCTGTCCCTAATTTAGTTCAAACCCCGATTTGATCGTATTGAGTTTCGGGGTTTGACTATCCAAGTTGGTCTCTCCTAGGTTTGCCCATAAATTCGTTAGTCAAAGCCCGAAACACGCTTTAGTTTTGGACTTTGACTAAGCCTTCTTGTCATACCTGAGGTTTGACTAGGCAAACCTAGGAGCGCGCCTGGACTTCGGGGTTTGACTATAACATACACACAGCACATCAATTTGAACTGCGAAAACAGGTAATAAATAATAAAAAAATAACCGTATTATACAACATCTGTCAACATCATCAATGGTTAGATTAGATATGGCGGCGCTCCAATAGTTATAAGACCTACATTCTTGTACCCATACTTCGCAAATAATACCTCTAATATAAGTACTATAATAATGCGTTAAAAAACCAATTATTATGGTTATAAAGTGCTTTGTTTTTGTTCACACTTATTTTATTATAAAAACAAAAGAAAAAGAAAACCCGTTTTTTTAACTAAGTATTAATAAAGTTCCACAACAAGTGATTGATCTTCCTTTGCCTAAATTTAAAAATCATCTTAAAAAGACGCGCATAGGTAAAGGTTATTATAAAGTTGACGATTACCTGAACGATCGAAATGCGTGGAAATGATGTAACACATAACTTCTGGTATATTTAAGTACTTTTTTGTCAATAATCATGTTGTGCTGTATTCTGTATTTGGTAACGAACGATATAGGTATTTAAATTTGTAAATATCGGTACTTATTTCTGTTAAAGCAGATAAGTTTCTTGCGCCCGTTCTGCAATGCAAGAGTAGGAGAGTTTTGTAAAAAAATATGGTTTAGTGCCAGTCTTCATCATTAGACCTAAACATTTGCTATTAAAACAACCTCCATTCCACCTCCACGAATATTATTATTTCTGGTACGAAGCGTGACGAGGCCTTAAAAAATAGTCATGAATATTAATTATTCAAAAAAGAGTTTTCATGCGTTGCTCAGAGCAGGCACCTCTTTGTTTTCCTTGAAATGACTCAAATGTGTAAATACCGAACAATGGTAGAGCTGCTTGCTCATTTGTTAGCAAGGTCTGTTTTCTTCGGTCACTTCGAGTTCCAAGTTTCGTTCACCTTTCTTACGTAGTAACATTATCTCGTCATTCCAAACAGTAGCTGATGTTTGTACTGTAGGCACAGAATACATAATGGTACTAAACGTCTGTAAGCAGATATTACTATTACACTGAAGGAAACTGAAGATCTATTTTCAAACTGCTTTTGTTCAAAATTAAGAATTAAGTTTTGGGGGAGGCCTATATGCCCAGCAGTGGGTGTCATTGTCATGTCATGCGGCTTATTATGATTACTATGGGTATTCGTACTTTTATAAGTATTATGGTGTAGCTTATAAAAATATATGAAAATGAATAGGAATTTAGGAAAGGATAGTAATATTTATTGATAAAAACAATGAGGGTTAATCCAAAGGATGATGGAGGAGGGACGGGGTTCAGGAACCAGGACGGGATTATCTGGAACAATAATTTAAGATTAGAAATAATTAAAAAATCGGCCAAATGCGAGTCGGACTCGCACACGAAGGGTCCCGTACCAAAAAACGGCAAAAAATCACGTTTGTTGTATGGGAGCGCCCCTTAAATATTTATTTTATTCTGTTTTTAGTATTTGTTGTTCACAACGAGACACAGAAAAAAATCATGTGTGAAAATTTCAACTGTCTAGCTATCAGTGGTTCACGAGATACAGCTTCAGTAATTATACTCGTAGAATTTACAAATCCAGAAACCATTATATTCGTCAAGATTTTATTTCACAAATTAAATGTGTTGTTTATATTTTGGGTTTTTTATTTTAAAATCACGTAATTCTACAGTATTTTCCTTAACTTATGCTAAAAAGAGAGACGTGAAAAACAACAACACTAAATTCAAATTAAGTTGTGAGAATATTTGTTTTGCTTTTGTGCCTGTAGTCAGAGATTTTAATAAGCACTCTGCAATAATTTAAAACGTACCTACTACCTACATTATATTTTAAATTCCTTGCCAAAAAGAATAGAACCTAGCGCGAAAAACTTCAATCGAATTCGTATCGAGTACACAATACCAAATGTTTATATTGGAAGTCTGCATTTGCTGTATTGTCAACGACACCATTGGATGATACCACTGTGGCCCTACCATGAGTTGACGCAAACTGTTTACGTTACAGTAAACTGTCGGATATACTGCTCACAGTCAATACGAGTGAAAGAGAGAAAAGTTTACAACAACTCATGGTAGGGCCACAGGTGTGTCTTTACAATATTTATTTGGTAACCTGAAACCACACAACCGTGGTGAAGTTCTAATTTATCATTCGTAAGATCGTAATATCACATGACATGACATGTTACACATCACTAGTAGGGTCGGCAGTGGTGTGATACCCTGATACCCTAAAAAAATATACCCCAGTGGTATCGTCCAGTGGTGCAGTTGCCTTTATTACGGAGGTAGGTGGCGCTGCATTTTTTTATAAAATAACTAAATAACATTACTCGATACGATCCGAACTCTATATTTTTGTGCTAAGGATACAGCTCGCGCAGCATAACTTGACCCAATTTTTAGTACCACGTGACCAGGACGCTCATGCGGCTCTTCTCCGCCGCAGACGGACGGGGGTAAGGAGGCGTCGCTACGCGAACCTCATTCCCCCCTAAACGAGGCCAAACGGGTGGTGGGAGGTGACCCATCGCCTGCCTTGCACGGTCTCGACCGTCTGGGGAGATGGCCAAACTTGCTCGGCCATCTCCCAACCGCGAGGAGGCCCGGATAGCCGGGCCGGCCGCCGGGTCTAATGAGGTAGAATCCTACAAGGGTCCCTCAGGGCCAACCGGCGGCGAGAGGGCAAGTGCCGGAGGTTTTTAGGTCCCGAGGTCCCACCGAGCCATTAGGCTGGGTGGGATCACGAGAGGCAGCCGTGGAGGGAGCCGCAACGTTGAATGTTGCGGTCCCCTCCTGGCGAGTCCCACATACCCCCTCCCTGCTCACCTACAGGGGGGGAAGCGCATAAAAGCATTTTCCTTCGGCATAGCATTATTTTCTTTACTTGAGTGTTTGACATTCACAATGCTTTTTTAAAATATATAAGTAATATTAAATAGTCCCACCTAAGCAATAATCTGGTGCCGAGTTGAACTTTTTTCTAGTATACTAGTTATTTACTATTAAATACAGAATTAACTTTCTGCTTATTTTTTAGTGTTTAAGTACATGTAAAAACTACCTCAGTTTGTAATATTTAAGTTGTCCATTTTTATCCATACATGATGTGAGCTTAAGTTGTTCGGTTATCTTTTTTAATACTATCTGTGGAAATTTTTAATTAGCATTGGATTATCTATAGTCTTATTCATTAAGTTATTTGTCTGTTAATTTCCCAAATAAAATAAAATAAAATAAAAAAAAAAGTACCACGTGACCCGCGCACTACAATTTTTGTGCTGAAAATTGCTGCTGCGCAAGCTTCATTGTCTATGATTTGGTTCAAGTTATGTTGCGCAAGTTGTACAGTTAACCTCCTTGATTGATTTAAGTGTTTGTTCATTGGTACGAAGTTGTAATTGTAAGTAGGTGTTAGGGTCAACGTTCGGCGAATTAGAAGCATCCTGGTCGTAAAAATGCCGTAACTTCATCATTGGATATGCGACAGTTGACTATGAATTAAACTTTAAATCACTGAACCCTATCCGACACTTGGTACTGGCAAAAGTATTCCCTGAAGAGCAGTGAATTGCCAAAAATAAGAATAAGTAAATTAATATCAAAAGCTTCTAGTAATAATTTCTGAAATCTGTATGAGAAATGGCAAGGCGTTTTTCGGAAACGTCCTAGGCACTTATTATAATGAAATTGTCAAGAATAAAGAAAACAAACGAATTAATTTTTTACAATAAATACTTTATAAAAAATAATCCCCATCAAGTAGGTAGGTACTAATTTTTTAAACGTGGTTAAATAATGATATGGAATTGGATATTATTTAAATCAGTAGTAGGTAATCCAAATTGACAACGTAAATATAACTCAAAAACTAAAACTGATAACAAAATGATTTAATTAACAGTCCAATGTACATAAGTAGGGGTGTCAATAACTAGAGTAGTGTAGGAAATGAAGCACAGGTGATCTGTGAAATGAAGCGATCTTTTGTATGGAGACCACAACATTAAATCCTCAGTCGATTAAACTTTGCATGGATGTAATGATGGATAATGTGATAATGGATGTGTATGAACCAAAACTTATGTACAAATATCCAAAAACAAATAAAAAAACTATTTGAATACTTTAAAAAATATGTTTCATTTATGATGATTTATCATAGTGTAAAGTTTCGTCTACTGAGGATTTACTGTGGGGGTCCACTACCTTGCTTTCCTTACTAGCTAAATTTATTAATATAGTTTCAAGATTAAACGTTTATTATTGGTTGGTACAGCATCAAAAAACTACAAAATTGGAGATCAGTCTACGATTTTTTTCTATCGACAAAAGTTTTAGCTTTCATGTTTCTGTCAACCACATAATCTACGTAATTTTTTGCGATCGATAATCAAGTAATACTGTGTTAAGTCATTGGTCAAAAATGTGTTTTTTGTCGTTGTACGGCCCCATGAGAAAAAATATTTTAAAAATGACGCGTAGCAACCCTAGTTTTTAACGCTACAGAACACGAATAACCAGTATTTTTGTATTCGTTATTTTCCGCAAATTAACTGCTTTCTCACAATAATTCAGAAACCTGTTTTGAGTTAGCTAATGTTACGAAAATACGTAAACTAGATCTACGATAACATCCACTACATACTTGTTTTAATTTATTATCCCGCTGCGAAATTATGAACTTCGCAAGTCTCAAGTTATTTTGTGATTCGACGCTAACCGAAAAAAGAGAACTAGGTATATTAAAAAAAATTGAATACTTATCTGTAACGAAAAAAAAAATTGAATGGAGATGCAAAGCGGTATAACCTCTATTTAGTAATCTGTGGTTTTAATATTTACGTCGGTCGGTCGTTGTATGATTGCGTTTAATTACACATCGCTTAGCTATGCAGTTAACGCATCCCATTCCTTTGACGAAGTAAGATAGGCTATGCTCAGCAGTAGGAGTTCTTGTGCGGCTGATGATGATGAAGTAAAATTTAAGAGTTGAGCTTAGGCGGCCATTACACACGTCAATCTGGTGTAATCTGATCAAAACCACAGATTGATGGAATTTGATGCGGTTGGTTTGCGACGTTACACGGTCAATCCAGCGAGATCTGGATCGCAGCTCAGGATCGCAGTAGATCTTGTTAGATTGACAATCTACCACGATCCACGGTGGTCTTTGGCAGGGTTGCCCAATTTTTGCATTAATTTTCGCGTGATATCGATCGATGACCCGAATGGTGCAGTATTCAACATGCCAGTCTACCACGCAAGAGATCCCGGGTTCGATGACCGGACGAAATTGAAATGAAATATTTTAATTTCTGTGACGGGTCTGCGTATAATAAGTACGTATCTATTGTGAAAAGTAAGTACCTACCTAGTAAAATCAGTTGTCTAGGGTTAGATGGCGCTGTGTGTGTAAAATCAAATATCGATATTTATAATACTATATTACTAAGCTATGAACTATCTGAGTTCAGGAGGAGAAAAGCAGGAGGTTGTTTTTCTGTTCGTCTGGGTATGTTATTTTAGGGTATTTTTCAAATGTCCACCCGGATGCAGTCGCGAGCGGAAGCTAGTTAAAAATAAATATGTACTACATTTTTATAAATATTCCAAAAGTAAGTACTATGTTTAAATGTTTTGAAAATAATGCTATTACCTCGAAAAAAAGGTGCCAACCCTAAGCCAGACCAAGCCAGATTGACGTAGATTGACAATCCAGCACAATCTGATCACGCCAGACCGCGCCAGATTGAAACAGATCACGAACAACGTTACACAATCAATCTCCGTCAATCTGGCGCGGTCTGACGCAGTCTGGCGTGATCAGATTGTGTGTGTAATGGGTTAGGAATGGGATAGTATTGCCATATTTTGTGGTCTTTCCTCGATACGAAGTGATAATCAAGTTCTCTCTACAAACAAGCAATTTAAATATTGTAGCATGTGGATTGGTGAATGTGTAGCGATCTAGTCGACTCAAAACTTGGTCATTTTAAGTATTGAAAAACATCAAACATAAATTGCTCTGATCTCAGGATAAGTCTTGTAAAACACCAACGACCTGTTTCACACATTGTGGGTAACACCTATCTTCTGGCTTAATTAAACAAGAAGATAGATACTTCTTGTTTATATATTTTCTAATTGAAAATGGTACAGAGTTTGTATAAATCATCGGTCAGGACTCGGGTATGACATTTGAAACATATCCGTAATCTGTGAACCTGGCCCTAAACCTCCCAACCAAAGACATTAACAGAAAAAGTCGATTTCCCGCCTCGTCGTCCCCCGACGAGACCAAACCTGAAGTATCGACCAGAGATGACCTCAATCTCAGTCAGAAATGGCGTCGCCAGAGTCTCAAAGATCGTATAATCATAAATGATAAATGTGACGTGAACAAAATAAACTATTCCAAACTTGATCTGTTTATTTGTAAGCCGGCAAGAGTTGCGTGGCCGCGTCACGGTTGTGACTTTACGAGACTGTTCACGGTGTTTCGTCATCATTCAGGCTACCTTACCGAAAGTGAGTGTCGGTTCGTTTGTGGACACGGGTGAAATAGTAACAGGAGAACTGAATATGTAGTGGCACATAGAACCGTTCATACGTATGTTACGTACTACATTAAGGAAAGTCGACGATCTGTCACCCATTGCTTGCGCCAACGATCGATGTAAGCATATATCTTGATTTTTTTCGACGGAGTGGGGATGAGTTCGCACATGTGCCCGGGCCCCTCACCACTACGCATGCACAAAATACGCGTTCCGACTTCCGAGCTATCCCCACCCGATTTCAAGATAATGCCTCGTAGGTACTGTACCTAGTAAACTACGTGCGACCTAACAACCGACGAAAACCGTGCAAAGAATTTCGATTGCAAAATGACAGCGCCGTCTTCCCTGACTACCTACTACATACAGGACAAACTCTGATAGATGCGGCAAAAAATGCAAGAGAGCCTCGTGACATGAGAACTTACGTTGGCCGAGCTGACGACTGAGACAACTGAACCTAAAAGAATCACAATAAATTTATAGTACCGAGTCGAAGACAGAATAATACGGGATTTACCTGCTTGCTATGCGACTGCTCATTTATGATCATGGGAAAGAGATCATTTTTAGGGTTCCGTACCCAAAGGGTAAAAACGGGACCCTATTACTAAGACTCCGCTGTCCGTCTGTCTGTCTGTCTGTCACCAGGCTGTATCTCATGAACCGTGATAGCCAGAAAGTTGAAATTTTCACAGATGATGTATTTCTGTTGCCGCTATAACAACAAATACTAAAAATAGAATAAAATTAATATTTAAGGGTGCTCCCATACAACAAACGTGATTAATTTTTTTGGCGTTTTTTGCTCGATATTAATAACGACAACAGGTAGACAGTTGAAATTTTCACAGATGATGTATTTCTGATGCCGCTATAACAATAAATACTAAAATCAGAATAAAATAAATATTTAAGGGGGGCTCCCATACAACAAACGTGATTTTTTTTGCCGTTTTTTGGTAAGGAACCCTTCGTGCGCGAGTCCGACTCGCACTTGGCCGGTTTTTTTTATAAACATCGCAGGTCTCAACGCGAACAATAGCTCTCAGGGTTTGACGAGTGAATTCTACTATAGCATGCTCATTGTCATCTTATCCTGACTACTCACCCTGACTTTACAAGTCGTGGTATTATATTAAGCAGAAGAATTTTGAGGGGAGACAACAAAGACGTTCGCCTTTCGCTCCATATACCTACATACAGTGGCGGTCACATAATTAAACACCAGTCGATTTTGATACAAACGAGGTAACTTGGAAGCCTTGGTTCTCCGCCAAGGATTGACCTAGCTGTGATCTGATGGCTATCCAGGCACAGAATACATAATAGTACAAGTATCCAGGGACTGAATGGAGGAGATTCAGATCGCTATACACACCCAACTAATGTGCATTATAAGAGATATAAGGATCAGAATTTTTATATGCTAATTTCGCGGTTTTTTTAACACTTCATTTTTGATCCAGTACAGACAATGCCGTGTTCGAAATGAAGGGACCGAGGCGGCTATCAAAGATTATTGTTTAGAAGTTTTTTACTTTATAACAACTAAATCGATAAGGTACCTATTATCTTCTGCATTTCGGACACTTCATCCATGCAAACCAGCGTTAGGAACCGTTTCACTCGTTGGACCTTGGTGGAATTGATTGTCTCCATTCTAATGAAACGGACAATGGTGAAAGCAAGACACGGATAGCTTGGTAAAGAAAAAAAAACGCAGCCGTAAACAAGCCGCCTGTCGATGTCGACGCACTGGCTAATGAACTTTTTGATTAAACTCATCTGCCTACTTCGGAGCATCATGGCGCCGATGCCGATGTCTTTTTTGGAGGCAAAAACGCTGGCAACTTGCAAGCCTCTGCCTCGGTTATAAAAAAACCAGCCAAGTTCGAGTCGGCCTCGCGCACGAAGGGTTCCGTAATATTTTATTCTGTTTTTAGTTTTGTTAGTTTGGTTTGGCAGCAACATTAATAAATCATGTGCGAAAATTTCAACTGTCTAGCTATCACGGTTCATGGATACAACCTGGTGACAGACAGATGGACAGTGGAGTCTTAGTAATAGGGTCTTGTTTTTACCCTTTGACTATGGAACCCTCAAAAGCAATAGAGTAGTCAGGCAGGGAGTAGGTTAGGTATGTTTTCAAATAGGTAAGTAAGTACATATGTTTAGGTCTAGCGTGTTAGCACAGAGTAGGTTCTTAATTAGTACTTGTGTTAGCATGGATCCACAGATTAAGTGATTAATACGAACACGTTGTTTGTTGGCTTTGTTGCCGACGCGCTCTGAAGTCCTGGCAAGAGAAATAGCTGCTGACGACATTTTGAAAAAATGCACATAGCTATCGCGTATTCGCCCAAATACGATGTTGTAAAGTGGCAATATTCGACTATTTTCACAAAAAAAGACAAGACAAGGAAAAAAATTACTAAGTTATTAATAGCTACCTAGGTACCTACAAAAAGGTGCACTTATATTTATCTTCCTAGTCACCTGCCTAGGTGTAGTGTAATTAATGTACATATGTAGGTACTTATTTACTTGTTTTTATAACATATTCTTTAAATAAATTACCTTATTATCTATCTGTCTGCCTATTGAAATAGCTTTAATTGTTAGTTTGTAAGAAATCGGCGATTGACTGTGTTATTCCATCATGTTGTAGGTGTACCTTGCACCAACTATAAGGTAAGTTTAACCCAAAGATGTGCCATAATTATTTATGACCTATTATGATTTTTAGGTACAAACTAACACATAAATAAAAATAAGTAAAGTACCTAGTTGGTTATGAAAAGATAAGAGGGTAGGTAGGTATTTAAGTAGGTAGTTATCTACTTACTTACGTACCTAGTTACCTTTTATAATTTAATTCGCTTTTTATAGGTGTACCTACACTCTTTCTGATCGAAAGTTATTTCTTACAGAATGTTATAAATCCACATGACAAAAATTTGGTAAAATACGGAATCTATTTCTGAAGCTTTAGGAAATATTTTTTATGCTGTCCGTAGGTACCGTAGGCGGCCCAGGGTAACCCCGCGCACGCAAACGCTAGCGTAGGTAATTATTATTAAATAGGTAGGTAGGTATTCACGTTTTTCTCTTTTTGTTTCGCATAGAAAAACAATGTTTAAACGTAAAAACATTGCTACAATTTTCATATTTCTTAACTCATTACACGAAAGTGAAATCTAAGCAAGGCCATCATCACGCGAAAAATAAAAAAGAGCATTCTCGTGATGCGGTAAATTTTATGTATGTTGATAAATTACTGTTTATCACTGTTACGTTCATGTTGTACGTACGTAGGTATACTATACATTATCGTAACGACGACATAAGTGCCTATATTAACGCGAAAAAGCCAAGGCAGTGTAACCGTGGCCAATGGTAGGAAAACCCGTCAGCCATGCCGGAACGGCTTGAAGTTTAGCTCTTGGAGAACTAACCTGCTATCCTGAGAACTGCACGGTCTGCCGGGTCCAGTTGCAGAATGGACAAAGGCTTGTCCTTCGCCCATTCTTTCAAGCTGAAATCGTTCTCAAATTCCATGGTTCTGTCATCCAAAATGCGTAGTCTCACGCGAACTTTCGCACATAATTGAATCAAACTCACTGCACAACACCAAATTTAATATGGGCCACGGAAAACATATTTTACAACAACTAGGTACTTTACACTTTAATAAATAGTAAACAAATCATTTGGTACTTAGTACTCGTAGAATGAAAATCGATAAACTAAAACGGATAACACGGCAGCAGTGCTTCACAACAGAATCCAGACGATCAGTTACACCGACACCACCGTAATATTCTTTCACAGTTTACGTCAAATAATCACTAAAAAATTAGTTATCAGGCACTAAATTAACGGAAATCTAACTCAAATTCAATAGGACGGAGTAACAACAAAGTGTTTTAGGTTATTTTATTCGCCGAGCGTCATACACCGTGCCGGCGGGCAGACATGATGCGACTGTCTAGTTCACAAAGCAGCCGCAACAAACGGCAAAGTGAAATGTCGCTTTAATCGCTCAGCTGTTTCAGCGCATGCTCATATTGATGCTAACCGACTAAATTAGGAAGTATGCTGTTGTCGTTGTTATTTTGACTAAATAACGACGTTCGTTTTTAGTCGGCTAAACATAAAAGTTGAATTTTTAATGCCATCTATGAAATAATTTATGAATTAAATTAAAATATGTGACTAGGAATAATGACGACTTGAGACGACAGGTGACCGACCGGTCATGACCGGGAATTTTATTTTGTTAAGAAAATACTGATAAAAGGTTAGGTACCTACCTACCCTAGCTACTTAGTTACATCTGATATCTGTAGGTACTAGATAGCGGGGGTGCGTGGTCGGATAACCTCCTCGTGTGCCCGACTACTGTTTGTCCCAGTGCATCCGTGGACTGGGAAGGACAGTGGGAGGGCCGGTGCACCCTAGGCGTCTCTGTAAAAGACTCTTTTGAGCTTCTTTTACAGCTGGCGGCTAATAATCCGACACCGAGGGACCAGGGATGAGCGCAAGTGGCGCTTACCCTGAACCTCGTTCGAACGACTGCGGACGTCTAAGAGAGACTACGTGTCTATGTTTAACATGGAGACGGAAATCTTTCAGATAGTACGCGCGAGACGAGAGCGAACGTCTCTTCGGAGATGATTGCTCGCAGACCGTGGGCCTTACAGGCTGGCGTGTCCGAGACGAAAGCCTATTTTGGTTGTACGTCTTGGGGACTAGGGAAGCGCAGGTGACGCATTCCCCTAGAACCCTTTTGAACGATTGCGGAGGTCTAAGAGGGACTATGCTTCTATGTTTACATGGAGGCGGAAACCATTTAGACAGTACGCGCGAGGGGAGCGAAAGTCTCTTCGGAGGTGGCCGCTCGAAGTCGGGGCCAAGCGGGCAGTGGGAGGTGAACCACTGCCCGCCTTGCACGGTCCTGATGAGATGGGGGAAATGGCCAAACTTGCCCGGCCATTTCCCAACGGAGGAGGCCCGGATGCGGGCAGGCCGTCTGTTGTTGAGGAGATTGTCCCCACGGACCCTCATACAGCCCTACGGCTGTCGACATTTGGCGGCTAGTGGTGCCGGGGTTTTTTAGTGGGTATTCCCTCCTCCTGGGATTCCACCGAGCTTTGACTTGGTGGAATTACGGGAGGCAGTCGTGGAGGGAGCTGCAACGCCGAAGTTGCGGTCCCCTCCTGGCGAGTCCCACATACCCCCCTCTCGCTCACCTGCTGGAGGGGAAGCGCGTAAATGCGTTTTTCCTAGGCATATAAAAAAAAAAGGTACTAAGTAGATAGCGAGTAGATGTCTATGCGTCATGCGAAATTATTTATGTAAAAATCCTTACTAATCAAAAAAAAGGTATTATAAATGCGAAAGTAGAAGTAAGTTTGTTTATTTGATACGCCTTCACGTCTTAACTATTCTGTCGATTATAAATGCTTACCTACACCTTGTTAGGGGTACTTACTTACATCTCCTACAATGCCTTTCTTTCATCCCGAAAAAAAAGAAGGCAGGGATAGGGATAGTGAGAAATACTGACAACCCAGACGAAGTCGCGGGTAAATGAATTTGTTTAAGTGGATTTGAATGGGCAATAGAATAAAGTAGAAGCGAGGAATATTAAAATACCTAAGGGTCTCCCCACTTAGGTTCAAAACCTCTCCGTGCTCCGCGAGGAACAGTGCGCCATAGCAATTTTTTGTGTATACGTGTGAACGTGCACCAGATCTTTAGAACTTAAGCTTATGAAAAAAATCTAATGGTAGGTACATCGACACGTACACACATACAACTTTTTGACTTCCAAACGATTCAGTAAAACCGATCTTGTTGGTTTGCCATGCTGTGCTGGGATAAAACTTACTCGCGAGCTTGTCTGTGTGTTGAAATCCGCCACACTGAGCAAGAGCAAGTAAATCAGTACCTAGTACCTACCTACATCCGCCATTAAAGGAAAAAGTAAGCTAACTTTTCTCATTCATATCAAGATCTTCTATTCTAAATCACATAGCAACCAACAACGCCTGAGTCCTATGCCGAACAAAAAGCTAGAACGATCGAGAAACAAAACTCCTTCGGCATACGGGCATATTTTGGTTCCGTGAAAACATTCACGTTTTTATCTGTTGATCCTGAACAAAAGGAAAGGTCAAAAGCACTCCTGTGGAGCTCTGTTAAGAGTATTTTTTTTTCTATGCTGTGGAGGATCCTTGAAGAGGCAAGTTCTATTCTATGGCGCACTGTGAACAGTAGTCAGCACTCAGCATAGGATAAAAAAAATACTATTTGGTGGAAATCTTTGTTTGGTCAGGTTCGCTGAGTGCGGAGGTTCGCGACGAACCTAAGTGGGTACCAACCAACCACCCCATACCCCAATATGTAATTTGAGATGATTATCAACTGAGGAGTGTTTTCACCCCGCACGCAGTTCATACAGAAACATTTTTGATAGAACAAAATAACAAAAATTTATAACCACTGAAATGAATTTTTATTTTCTTATTAACTGGTACTTGTACTACTACTACTACCTACTACTACCTACTACCTTGTACTACTCTTCTGTCCATTATTTTTCTTGTAAAAATGTTGTGTGTACTAAATATATAAATAAAATAAAATAAATAAATAAAATAACTGGACTGGCTGTCTGTATGATTTGACAGCAAAGTTCTTGTGCCTATTTGAAACGCCACTAGCGTGAGTCTAAAGAACAAATTTTGACGTGTACAATGAAAATGGTTGCCGTGATGGTCTCTCCAGACTTCAGACTTTAGTACCATGTCCCTCACGCTATGCTCACGCTACGTCCTACAGCGCCAAAATGGCGGAAATCAATAGGCACAAGAGCAGTTTGACAGCAGCCAGTCCAGTGTAATAATATAGAGGTCAATGTTTATAAAGAACCGGTCTTGTGCGTAACATTTTTCTATAAATAGAAAAAGGTAATTTTGTTTTTTTTTGTAATATTTTTCTATCGTAAATGTTGTACCCCGTCCCGACCGACACCCACTGACGTCTATTATACAAGTACGCTGGACAGGCTATCAAAGAAAAAAATTACTCTTAACAGAGAAGAATAGTAACTCCCTAATAAAAAAAAGCAAACACAGCTTTATTCATGGATACACTAGCGCTGTTGCGGCCTCGCTGCAGAAACAATGAGAGCGGGAAAATTCGAATCGTCCCTATTCGAATTTTGTAGGGGATATTTTTAATTGGGTGACTGGAAACAATATAAGCGACTAAATACTAAACCAGGCAGCGGTTTATTTTGTCTTGCGACAAAATAACTAAACGGGCGACATACTGTAGGTTTCAAAAAATACGTAAAACGAGCAACTACATGTGGGGATAGTCGCCTTTTTTTAATAAAAGATTATGCCAAATTTATGTTTTGTGTGCCCTAAGGTTCTCGCCCAAATAGTAATTTTGTCGCTTATTAATTATTTTAATTAACTTTAGTGCTGCCCCTTCTGATCAATTTGTATTTTAAAGTCACCAATTTTCAATATTTGTAGTCGCTCACTTAGTATTTCAGTACGCTAGATTCAGTATTTTTGGGACCCAAAATAGGAATTTATTGTTACGCGATTAAATACTACCATTTTCTAATAAAAATATTGAAATAATCCTCACAAAAAGTATGCTAATGTTAAGATTAGGTTAGATAGCAATTTTTTGTTGTACTATTTTTTCGAGGATCATTTACCTAAATATAGATAACTAAAATATGAATAAATTAATAGTGAAATTTCATGAAAAGATATGCACTTATAGATTTAAGGAACGTATTGATTTGTTTTCATTCCCTTCACTTTCATCGGTGGTAATCAATAAAAATAAAACTAATTATGTAATAGTAAGGTTAATTATTTATTAGTCGATACAACGATACTTTTTAAATTTAGCGCTTCAAAAAGGTACTTAATGAAAAAGTGCGCTGTTTTTCGTATATTTCATTGCAAACCAGTTTCAAACGAGGCACGAAATGCTGGTGGAAATGCCGAACTTTTCAGGGTATTGTCTCGCTTAGTTTTAGCCTTGCATATCCCTTTTCTCTACACTGAGAGAGAATTCTGAAAATAGAATGATAATATTTAATGTATTGTTCCTATTACCATGGATTGTATTGTGTAGGCAACCAAATATGGATCAACCTTTTTATTATAGAGCAAGAGCAAGAGCTCTGAAAAAAGCACTCAGCTATTTAGAAGGATACAGTATTAATCCTTATTAACATAAATACGTTAGTAGTTAAGCATGAATATCTTAGGAGTTGTAGGAAAAAATAACGCGCGCAAATATAAATTCAAGTGCGTTTCTTACACCAATGACGGGACGGGACTCGAACGGAACGGAAACAGACTTTTGGAGTGAATGGGTGACGACTGTAAGGTATTTGTTTTCGTTTTGGATATTGTTGGAAGGTTGCATTTGGCAAAAAAAGAAAGGAACCAAAGCGAAGCGAGGGCGGGTCGCTAGTAATAATATGTTAGGTACACCATCGCATGATCAAACTATAAATTATATGGTTTAACTAGAGATATATAACTCAGTTATTTATGGCGAATAGAATGCAGTAAACTAACTTCGTAATATTATTTATTCCTGGATATGGAAACCGATGATAAGTTACCAGTTTATCTTCTGCACCCGTTTTACCGCATTTGGCACATTTTCGATAGTAATAACTAGACATTATAGAAAAGCGGCATATAACACAGTAATAAAAATATTGAATTAAAACCCTAAAACACATTTTATCGAATTAAATTGTTATCTCAGCAATTCAAAGATAACAGAAAATTTGCAATAGAGTTGACATTGACATGACAGGAAAAGCAGTGTAACCAGTTGTGCAAAGGTAAATTAAAAATAATTTTTTTCACTGGTATTCATGCGCTACACACACATACGAATGTATACCTGTGTGCAAGAGCGCAATCTCTTGAACAAAGATAATAAGACCCTGCAGGCTATTGTCATGAAATGACAGCAATTTTTTGTGCCGATTTGATTATCTATTATAATATAGAATTGGTAGAATCTACTGCTCTCAGCGCCAATATGGCGATTTTCAAATCGGAACAAACACTGACGTCCATTACACAGAATACATAATAGTACAAAGTGCCGACACCTCATCCACCTCCATATGATTTATTCTGTGAATTTATTCTGTGGTGTGGTCATGGATTTAGTACATCCCTAACCTCCTTGATTGGGTATGTATGGTAAAGCGATTAGTCTGCTGGAATGCACCCATTGACGTCCCCAGTTGCTATAGCAACGCTACTGTCAAAACAAAACTTGTTTACTTTTCTTTCTTGTTGTCTCTTGATTTTGTAAATGATTTTCTATTCAAATAAAATATGAGCTATTTCTAGCAGTAGTTACACAACTAATTGTAGATAATTATAAAAAGGAGTGTTGTGTTTTAACATATCACAGAGCGCGAGTTGAAAGTCTTGTTACATAATAAGTTTGTTTAACCCAAAGTTTTATCAATACTTCTTTGTGAAAAGTTCGGGTGATAATGTTATGTGTTTTATTGTACAAATTATTTACTGACCTAGTTAGAAGTTCGCCCTGTGACCCAGAACACGCTTCTGCTTTGTCACGAAGGTATCACAATCGTCTAAGAATCATTTCGTTAGTTTCTTTTGTACAAAAATGATAATTCAAAAATGGTTTGATGTTTTGCAAAGCTGACGATGGATAATGAAGAACTGTACCCTTTTAATTCCAAGGTAATGATTTTATTGTAAAATATCAAAAGATTATAATTGGTATGATGGTCAATCTCAGAAGATTAAAATGGAAAAGTTGAGTTCATAACAAAGTAAGAAGTTTAAGTTTGCATGATTGAAAAAGTGTAAAGACTGAGTTTGACAAAAAAAATATTGAAAAATATCCATTAAAAAATAAAGCAAAAATTATACCAATCAATAATATTTTTGATCTTCAAACCATACAGCCTTAATAAAATCTGAACAGTATTTAAGTAACACAAACCTGTGTCTTTTAACGCGGACATTGGCAGAATCAGAAATCAAAAGTAAAATAAGACACAGCCATTCATCATAAAAAGTTGATCAACAATATATTTAGGTAGGTATCAAAACTTCTTAGTAATAATATAGGTAATTATATTGAAGACTACATAAAAATTCAATCATATAGTGCAAGCAAGTAACTTAACGAAGAACAAAATAAAATAATTGGGTATAACTTCTTAACTTTTGATTGTTTATCTTCGATTTCAGAGGTATAGTTTTGACAAAGTACCTAAAAAAAGCCCTACGATATCAAGTCCAAATAAGTTGTCGTTTTCTGGAAACTTCACCAAAGGTCTCAAGTTATTTGACATAAACTCCCCAGAGAGGCGAGCTAGTATGAAAAGAGATATTATGGACACTGTCTTGAAGAGAACAGAGTCAAAAATCATGTCATTGAAAGGAGAAGAGAGAGATCAGGAGGAGGAATTAGGGGATGATAATCCATTGTATGAAGATCCGAGAGATGTTATTGGTAATTTTTTTATTTGGAATAATAGCTTACTGTCTTATTCAACATCATTTAAATACTCTTTATGTGCAGCTCATGTAAAATAAATCATCATAGCAATTTTAGGTACAAAAATGTTTAGTGCGCATGCCTCATTGTCTATGGTTTGGTTCAAGTTATATTGTGCGAGCTGTAATCAATGTGTTCTGTCACTTTCTTTCAAGAAAGTTTAGGTTTAATTAAACAATAAGAGAATCCCTTACTTATTTAAACAGTCTGCCTCAATTCATTAAATCTGAGGATAATTTTACTAAATTTGGTACTCTACTTAAGAAATATCTACTATTTTAGATAGTATATAATACTTGGTGCCTGTTTCATAATCTATGATTAGGCACTAACTCATATTTTGAATTTAAAATGGAACAGATTTTACATAAATTTACTCGTCAAATATATTAATTGGAACTAAATCAGACATTGTGAAACAGTACTTGGAATTATTTATTATTAAAACTGTTGTTATGACCTGTAAGACAGTACCCGCAGACAAACTACTTAATGTAGTTTTGTGGGACCATGCTTTAAACTTTGTATTCGAAGATAAATAAACATTTCATTCATTCATTCATTAAAAATAATTACTATGCGAGCCAAATAAGAATAGTCCTGTCAAAACAGACATATTTGTTTGCGTTTCGCTTCAACTCCAGGGTGTAGGATGTGCAAAAAAATGAACAAAGATCAAGATTGCCGTTTGACAGTACTATTCTTATTTGGCTCGCATAGTACATAGTATTTAGCGTAATATAATAAGTCTATGTATTTAAATGACATTTGATTTTTTATGGATAAGGCAGTTTGTAGGTATTGTTTGTTATAGTTTAGAAAGTATGTGGGTCCTATTTTTGAAAAGTGTCGAGTGCTCTCTCTTTATTACTTATTTTCATCGGCTGTCAAATAAAAGTGAGTATGTTCAAAATTATAAAACTTATAAAACTTTATTTTCAAATGTGACTTGTTCATTTTTTTAGGACAAAAACCAGCGAAGCCTCCGAGAAAACGAAACTTGCAAGGCGTGGCGGTCGCTTCTCCTCGTTTGAGCAAGGAAGGAAAGTCGCTTCTGAAAGAACAGAAAAGAAAACTGACTAAAAAGTATGAGAGCCTCATCACCACACTAATGGATCGGTGCGAGGAGAACGTTGTCATGGTAACTGATAAAAGTGACTGATATCAAAGCAGGGGCGGATCCATGATTTAAATTTCGGGTGGGGGGGGGGGGACCCTAGGAGTTAAAGGAGTTAAAAAAAGAGTTAGATGCACTGACACACCCACATAAAACAAAGAATAAAAAAACCGGCCAAGTGCGAGTCGGACTCGCGGACGAAGTGTTCCGTACCAAAAAACGGCAAAAAAATTACGTTTGTTGTATGGGAGCCCCCTTAAATAATAATTTTATTCTGTTTTTAGTATTTGCTGTTGTAGCGACAACAAAAATACATCATCTGTGAAAATTTCAACTGTCTACCTGTTGTCGTCATTAATATCGAGCAAAAAACGGCAAAAAAATCACGTTTGTTGTATGGGAGCCCCACTTAAATATTATTTTTATTCTGTTTTTAGTATTTGTTGTTATAGCGGCAACAGAAATACATCATCTGTGAAAATTTCAACTGTCTAGCTATCACGGTTCATGAGATACAGCCTGGTGACAGACAGACAGACAGCGGAGTCTTAGTAATGGGGTTCCGTTTTTACCCTTTGGGTACGGAACCGTAAAAACAATTTTCAATGAAAGTTTAATTTAATTTGCAAAGGTAATCTCGGCCTTGTAAGGAGGAAGATATGGCTATGGCTCCCTGTCCCTGGGCCCCCCTTGATACACACTTGCATCAAAGATGGAGTTTTAAACTTTTATTTGATAACTCTTTAGCTCTTTATCTTTAGCCGACCGCAGCGCTGATACTGCGCTATCTTTCTCCCTCTAGCAAATAATGATTCTCAAAAACAGAAGAGGATAGAAAATGCTATCCCGTGCTGAAAAGTGGGTTCCAATTCAACCCTTAACTTCCCAACAAGTTCGGATGTTAATATGCAAAACTAATTTCCTTCGTGTGTCGAAAAGCACGTAAAGCCGTTGGTCTCGTCTGCATTTGCATTAACACCTACCAATGCGCATTCGGCCCGCCCCGCGTGATAGATTTATCCACCATATCTATCAATAAGAAAATGGCTGATGAGATGACTAGGTATATAGACAGAGTTTTCTTGTTGGTGATTTTCAGCTAACCGAAAAAGATGCAACTATAGTGAAACTAAAAGAAAAGCTAAAAACAGTTTTGGAGTACAACAAACTATTTGCTGTAGAGAACGACCAGCTCAAGACACAGTATACCACCTTGGTGAGATACGTAGAAGAATGCAAGCAGGTGATAAGAGAGGAGAGGGCTAGGATTAAAGAATTGGAGGATAAGGTGAAACAGTATGAACTGCCTGATAGAGGTAAGTTTTTAGGCAACTTGAATTAATTTAGGCATCTCGTGACGATGTGCAATCTTAATTTTAGTGCCTATGTGTTGACTTATGGTCTACTGCTATGTAAATCGTGTAGGTACTCGTAAATTTTCAAAATAGATAAATGTTTTTCCTTCTATTTCGAGATCGAGATGTGAAATAGGAAAGGTGCAGATAGTAAACAATAAAACGTACAAGTCATTTCAATAATTTGTGCCTGCTACACGGCTGCCAACCACGTCCTATCTCCCAACCAAGGTGAACTAACAGCCGTATAGATGGAGGTTTACAACCAAATTTAGAAACAATCTGTGTCGGTTGCTAACCAAGGTCACCAGACAGCACCCAAAAAACTAGCTATATCTAACTATGGAAAACTTGGTCTTAAATTTTGGGAATTCAATAGACGTTTATGCTTAAATTAAAACAATAAATATACGTATAATGCAAAGATCCGAACCTGGAACCGTTGGTTCACCAAGAGGTTACAAAAAGACTGTTTCACAATCCATGTTTATGGTACCTACTAACTTCTTTTTAATTTAAAAAAGTAATAGCATAGAATAGATTTAAGTACTACGTGTAATAAGGTGCCGTTTGCCTTGGGTACGGAACCCTAAAGGTCAAGCCACACAGCGGGCGTGACGGGGCGCGGCGTGACGGGGCGCGACGGGGCGCGACGGGAGTTCACACTGCGGGCGTGATCTCGCCTACATTCCGCCCCGCCGCGCTTCCGATCTGTATTCACGCTTGGCGCGACGGCGGCGGGGCGGGACGGGACGCGACCCGTCGCGCCACGCCGGCCTGTGTGACGTCGTCCATAGTATCTAGTACATTACAACTTCTCAGCGTCGCGTCGCCGTCCCGTCCCGTCACGCCACGCCCGCTGTGTGGCTTGGCCTTTAGATGGAACAGAATTTTATGAAATTAAACGTCAAGTATATACTTGTAAATTAATATTAATAATATAAATAATTAAGATTAATTTGAACTTTGTGAAAAAGGTCTTTAAACTAAGATTAGGTTAAAAATAAATCTTTTCTGATAACTACCATTAAACATGAGTCATAATTAACAGACCACCCGGCACCCACCACAGCCATAGCCATACCTTTGGTAGAAGTATGCATGAGCTGCAGCAGTCGCCAAATCATACTGAACCAGGCGCGAGAGCAGAACTTGCGGTTACAGAAAGATATGCAAGCTCTCAAGGACGTCTTGTATAGGTAAGATGTTGGGATACTTAGGAAATGCCAAAACTCTTATATCAATAGACAGAAAAAACAATACTCGATAGAGTAATTATGAATGGGAAATTTGTACAGCGCTATCTATCGTAAAGTGAACTGAGATTTCATTAACAAAATTACTCGATCGAGATTTTTACACGACTGCCCTGCCATTGCCTTCAGGGTTCATGTATGTTTGTGGGTATGTGAGTTTCTTTATTTCACCATAACTTCCAAATGGCTTAACGGATTTGGATATATGGGGTATTTTTAGAATCCTTACATCATTCCGAGTGACACTGGCTATATTTTTTTTGAAAAAAAAGTTAATATAGCGACTGTATTTCGCCATTTTGAAATGTGAAAAAAAATTTTTTTCTTCAATTATTACAATATGGGCATCAAATGAAAGGCCTTAATGAGCACATTTCAAAAATATATAATTTGTCACTAAAATGTGTGAAATAAAAAAATAAATAAAAACAACTGCCCTGCTAAAAACAAACTAAAAAGTTAAATATGTGTCATTACAGTCGGGGGACGGACCTCTTCGAATTAAATTGTTCGACAAAACGGTCCCCCGACTGCAATGACACTTGTTATTTAACTTTTTAGTTTGTTTTTAGCAGGGCAGTCGTGTTTTTTTTTTAATTTTTTTTTTTACGCCCGTTTTTCTCGATAGATGTTGGTTGGTGCTACCAAATACCTATAATAACTTGCCGTTTTTATTAGTAACAGAATCATAACCATTAACTGGGGAAATTCCCAATAACCTATTTGCAGTCAGAGATAGGTCTACTCAAGATTTGTTGCCTAAATAATTATCTTGAATGGAGGGAAATAACAACAGTTGCATAGTGCTGACCAACGTCGTAGCTAGGGGCTGGCTGCTAGGGGCGCAACGACTCAAGGGAGTGCACTTTGCTGAGGTATTCCTCGAAGCGCATCTATTTTCAAGCGCACCTAAACTATTTGACGATGCTCGCCTTAATAGGTGCGGTATCAAAACATACCTAAAAAATAAAATTACCTATTTAGGTGTGCATCGAGAAATAGTTTAGGTGCGCTTTAAGGAATACCTCACTTCGCTGACCCACAGCTAGAAAATAAGTTTCTCTCTAAGATATTCTTAGTCGAAACTGTCAATAAACGAAGAAACGAGAAATATTAACCAATAGGATTGCGGTGCGGATATTTTATGCAATCCTATTGGTTAATATTTCCTCGTTTCTCCGCTCCGCCGCTTAACTAGGCGTCAATGGACAGGCACCCTAAGCAGGCACGGTCGCAGATTGAAATTTTTGGGGGGGTCACTAATAATAATAATTGCTTTTCTGTAAATTTTTAGAAGCTTTTTCTATGTGACGTGAACGATTTTGGGGGGGGGGGGGGTCATGTAACCAGTGACCCCCCCTCGGACCGCGCCTGACCCTAAGGCCACTATTTAGTATACATTTTTGAAAGAGATAGGTAGTAGTCTCTACTCTCTGGTGTTAAAATCCATAATCGCTCGCCAGGCTTAACGTCCAACTTTCCCGCTACCAAGAGAAGTTGCGCAGTGGCATACAGAACATATCAGACAAAGGAGATTTTGCACACAAGCCCACTGAAAAATATGACGCTCTCGACTCTTTGCTTACAACAAGCTTTGGGTATAAAGGAACAGGTACGCTAATCTCGTCCTTATTTGTATGAAAGATAAAGTACCTACTTAAACTGATTTTATTTATACATATTAAGACTTCCGCATTTTATTATTATTTTTATTTAATCCAAACTAAATAATTCTAAAATAACACCCGAATTAATAATATACGCGCTGTAATCCGTAAAGTGTTTTATTTCTAATGATTTTACTTATATTTGCTGTAGAATAACTTTAAAAAGTATTATTGAAGTGACAAAGTTCTAGGACTTTTAATACTGATAGCGCCATCTTGTATGGAGTAGCAAAAACTGCGCCGTCTAGTATGTAGTAGCGAAAACCACTATTATGTATTCTGTGCCACGGCTTCTAATTCTAAAGTAACACTCGAGTTAATAATATACGCGCTATAATCCGTAAAGAGTGTTTTATTTCTAACGATTTTATATATATTTGCTGTAGTGTAGAGTAACTTTTAAATGTATTATTGAAGTGACAAAGTTCTAGGACTTTTAATACTGGTAGCGCCATCTTGTATCGAGTAGTAAAAACCGCGCCATCTAGTACGGAGTAGCGAAAACCACGGCTTCTAATTCTATAGGAGCGTTCCTACGACCTGTGGTGTCACAGATCAGGCCGCGCCAGGCCGAGCCAGCACGTCGTGGGAATCGACGCGTCCGTTGACGTCTGTCGTGGCGCGCCGTCGTCTGCCCGATCCATCGGGTGTTGGTAACTTCAAAGGATCGGCGCGGCGCGGCGCGGAGCGTGGCCTGCCGGCGCCTGCCGCCTGTCGGCATCTGCCGTGCGTCACAGTAATGATATCTATCAGTATTGTAACTCGGCCGTCCTTGAAATACCTAATTACACCATAAGTCGGTTCATATTTCGAGAGTTATTGTTGTTTGAATATGACCCTTACCATCTTACGTACCTAACCAAAAATTATTATTTTTGAAAATGGACAAATATGAATGAATACAAATCTCATCAAACGATTAAATCAAATTTTTATGAGTTGTTTTTTCAGTCAGAGATCAGAAAATTGTTTCATTTCACACTTCGCATAACAACATTTCGCCGACAAACTGTTATGCAGTTTGGCGAAAGTTAAATTTGTAATTTTTTTGTATCTTTTACAGTGATAAATAAATAAAAAAAAAAAAAAACTTAAGTACTATATTTAACGGTAAAATGTATTTTCGTATTTTGTATTCCTCTAATCGGCCATATTTTTCCACTCCCATGATCGCGCCAATGAGCATGCAGCGGTATTAATTACATTGTTAAAATAATTTCATTTCATTAAAGTACTTTCGTATCTTTCTAGTTTTGTGATTGTATTGTACGCACGACAGCACGTCAGGTTAAACAGTTGAACTACGAAAACAGCTTTTATTACGCACGGAATAAAGGCGGTCTCAAGGTCAACATGTATAGTCAGTCTGACGTGCAGTTCACTGTACACATGAGGCACCTCAGGCCGTTCTTTTTTGTTCTATGTTGACCTTGAGACCGCCTTTATGCCCTGAGTAATAAATGTTGTTTTCGCAGTTTAATTGTATAACTTGATTGAAGTGCTGTCGTGTATCGTAATATTTTAGAATCCATATTATTATACGGTCTATCTTCACCGCGAAATCAATTTCTAAGCAATCAAATACCTTGGTAACCAAAACTAACGATGAAAACAAAAAACCAAAAAAATGCGAAAAACCGAAACAAATTAGCTTCGATTCCTTCTGAATGTACAGTGCCTTTGGTCTTGAAGTAGCGATAATTTAAAGGCGTGAAATACATCTAATTTTATCGACAAAAACACCCACATGTTGGGGTGTCTATGTCTATGTTGGAATGGCCGCCATTTAAAACTTGACTTTTATCATACCTAAACCTACTGTATTTCACTATTTTATTAAACTGTGACGCCGCGCAGGGCGCGCGCCGCGGCAGGCGCCGGCGCGCCGTGGGAATGCTCTGCACAGGCCCCGGCGAGCCCCGGCGCGCCCCGGCGCGCCAGACGTTGTCGATTCCCACGACCTGCGGGTAGACAGACGGGCTCGGCTCGGCGCGGCCTGTCTACAGGCAGGCCGTGGGAACGCTCCTTAAAATAGCACCCGAATTAATAATATACGCGCTATCTATAATCCGTAAAGAGTGTTTTATTCATAGAAATAGAATGTCAAAGAACAACAAAGTCAATAAACAGGTGATCCGAAAACGAATCCATACATTTTATATGAGATACGTAAAATATGACTTAGATTCATAAAATATGACTATATTATGGCAAAAGAAGTTAATAAACTATGTTCCATACTGTTTTCTTTGTCGATAAACGAATAAATGTAGCGAAATTTGGTTTTAGAGAAATGTGTGGCAATATCTTATTTACCTTTGAAAAGTGTGATTACTTGGATTGTTTCTTTTTGTTACATCACAATTACTTAGAGCAGAAGACACCATAGCTCGACGATAACTTTATTTTAAATTCTAATTAAGATTAAAAAATATTTTAAACAAACTGTGATTGCTCATTTGCTAGGCGGGACGCTAGGGGCTCTTACTGTAAAAAATGTTGGCACATGTCACTTGCTCCTTTGTCTCTTTTTTACATAGACCGTGTCCGTATGATGTTATCTTCTCTTTTCCACGCTTTGTTGGTCTTCTTGAGCGCAGCGAAAATTTTTCTATGTCTATGGTTTTATTTCTAGTGATTTTATTTATATTTGCTGTAGTGTAGAGTAACTTTTAAAGTATTATTGAAGTGATAAAGTTATAGGACTTTCAATACTAGTGGCGCCATCTTGTATAGAGTAGCAAAACCACGGCTTCTAGAAAGAACTCAACTTTTTTCAGTCGTAATTCCATTTTCAAACCTTTGGCCTCATTTTATTTAATAAAAGATAATTAAAAAAGAAATTCCTTGGCTTTTGTCATAAAACGCGTCGCCGATCTGCAATAAATAACATAACTTTATCTATGTGTATATTATGAGGAAATACACGGTCTATGCGGAAATATAACATTGGAACGACCTGAGTGGCAGCAACCCACCGAATAAATTGGTGTATTTAAAATATTTATTTGACGATTCACAGGTTATCCGTCGCGCGCGCCGTATAAGTTCGGCTTGTGATATGAGCAATTAAACCAAAGGACCAATTAGAGCAAAGGACCTTATATATGTAGCTTACTTACGCAAACAATACATGCAAGATGGTGCGCCCGTCCGCCCACAAAAAATACACATGCACACCACAAAATATCAGTGCACAATACTGCATTTAGTCAGACAGCAACACACCTTGCACCTTCACCAATTAGACTACTCTACACGTGTTTTGCCCCAATTTGGTTCGATTCCCGGCCGGGCAGAAATTGAAATGACGATTTTTTTTGTGACGGGTCTGGGTGTTACTTTACTATGTATATATTTATTTATATATTTACTATGTATATATAAGTATATATTTAAAAAGTACCTATTTATATAGTATTATCAGTTGTCTAGCATCCATATTACAAGCTTTGCTTAGTTTGGGGCTAGATGGCGCTGTGTGAAATTGTCCAAGCATTAATTTATTTTTATTTTGTTCTAAAAGTTTATCTTCATTTTATAGATGCTGGAAACAACGATGAAACCTATACGAAAACCAACGTAGATGACCACGCTCAAACTGGAAGGTTGGTAGACTTGTCCGGGCTGCTCAGCGCTCAAGCGCTAGGTAAGCAATCGTTAAGCAAGCACTCACATAAGCACACACTTTTATTAGAGTTCAACCATGAATCATAGTGCTTAAATAAAGACGAAATTGTGAATTATCTCTCTGTAGTGCACTCCGAAGAAGATTTGCCGTACTTTTTATCGCTTAAATAATATTTCTTGCCTGTCGTTTAGTTTAATGGAGTTTCTTTGCGAAAAGTGGCCACTTTAATAAAAAAAAACTCCATTATTTAAGCAGTAAAATTCTCGTTCCAATGACGACGCTAGTGTGCAGACTACAGGCTCTTAATAGTGGTTTGCATCTTCAAATAGTCTTAACCCACCTGCTGTGCTGGATTAACCCTTAAACAAATTAAGCAATTGATTAGGGCATCACGTCTGGGGGGCACCATAATCGGCACCGAAAAAAGACATTTTTTTTTAAAGTATGTCTAATTCGTGTGGCCATGTAAAACGACTTACTACAAGATTAGTGGATGAAACTGACAAAAAATCTCGCTGCGCGGCCGTTTTTGAAGTGAAAACTTCTTTAGCGGCGTTGTACATATTGTGCATATCCTAGACAGGAATCGTCCCTTACGTAGATGGTAACCCTATATAGGGGGCCCACAGGCGTGGACTGCTAAGGGCACCAAGTAGTTTTAATCCGGCACTGCCCATCTGGAACGGCCGTATAGCTTTAGAGTGCGCCAAGTAAGAAAGAGAAAGAGGAGAAAGAGAAAGAGGAGCTCGGTGGCGCAGTGGTTTAGCGCCTGGACCAGCGATTGCGGAGGTTAAGCAACGTTCGCAAGGTTCGGTCATGGGATGGGTGACCAAAAATTTATTATCTCGAGCTCCTCCGTGCTTCGGAAGGCACGTTAAGCCGTTGGTCCCGGCTGCATTTGCAGTCATTAACACCCACCAATCCGCATTGGGCCCGCGTGGTGGGTTATGGCCCGTCCTCCTTATCCACCCATAAGGAAGGCCTGTGCCCCAGCAGTGGGGACATTAAAATGGCTGATGGACAAGTAAGAAAGAGTAGAAAACAGAAAAAAGAAAAAATAAAATAAATTGCCGTTTCTTCTGATCTTTCCCATATTTTACCTGATAACTTCGCAATTACAATACATTTATTTATTCTGTAAATTGTGTTTTATTTATGAATACATTTGCCATTTTCTAATACTAACAATTGAAGATTATAACATCTTCATTATTTAGTTCGACGCAATCTAACCGTGGTCCAATTTTTCGAAAAAAAAAAATTAATAAAATTTCTTAGTACATCACTATTCATCACGAAACTGAATGAATCACTGTTCAAATCCTCCTATGAAGTTATTACGCTTTCAGATTTCTTTATTAAGATTTTAAAATTTTTATACTATGCTATGAAAGAGGTGAAATCGTTTACAAAAGCAACATTTTAGTTAAAAAAAAAGGATTGTCATAATAAATGGGTGAATCAACTTTTTGTAGTTTTGTGGCATTTCTTAAAATATCTACGTAAACCGTTTTTATATGAAGTTAATCTGTAGTTGCAAATACTCTCAGCTAATTAAATATATCTAATCTTGTAAGAAAACTTAAAAGACATGAAAATTTTTACGTGATTTTAAAGAAAAACATAGGTGACCCAGGAGACCCAGTGACAACTCCTATTTTTCATATAAAAGCTGGGGACAAAATTGTCCCCTGGGTCACCCATGTTTTTCTTTAAACTATTTATTATTTTTGTACAAAACTAAGTATGTTTTATTGGCTATGAATCTAAATATCGTAAAATAGAGATTTTTTACAAAAGAATTATTTAGTTTTGTTTTAATTTATAAAAAAAACTACACATGGGTCGATTTTTTCCTGACATTAAAAAGTTGATTCACCCAAATAATAAGGCTTAAAATGTCACATTAAATTGTAAATTATTTTTCCATAGCACCACTTTTTGACGCTTACCAAGAAAACTTACAAGAAAAGGACAGCCTTATATCAGATTACGAGAAACAATTCGAAACCATGAACAAGAAATCCAAACGAATCGTCGATGAAAACAAAGCTTTGACAGAAAAAGTCGCCATTTTGGAGGAGGAGTTGATGCAAGTGAGACACAGTCAGAAGAAACTGTTTGTAGAGAAAGAGACGACCGATATTGAGAAAGCTACGTTGGTAGAAAGAGCGCAGAAAGCAGAGACTAAGTTGAAAGAGGTGTATGAAATGTATGAAGATAAAAGTAAGTGGAGTTCTACTTCCTCATCTTTAAATTATTTTGATCTGTTGACCCTAAGCCCTAAGCCTAGGGTAGGCCCTACTTCAGTCCAAACTAGTTTATGAACTTCGTGCTATTTTTAAGCTGCATGCTTCGATCAAGAATGTCCGGTCAGAGTCTCAAAAATGGCACCTCAAATAGCGTCCCACTTATATTACAAACTGAGTGCTTATTTTGCACAAAGTAAGTGATAAAAGATGTGATTTTGTACAAAATAATCTTATTTTGTACAAAATAAGAGGTGATTAATGTACAAAATAAGCGCCAAGTTAGTAAGTGGGACGCTATTTCGAGGTGCCATTTTTGCGGTACTGTTTTAGTTCGTCAAGCGTTATCTAGGATATTCTTGATCGAAGGCTGCATGAGTTTTTGTTGTTTGATTGATACAACTTTCTACGGCGCCACCTGCCTTTGTAAGGGGAACTAAATTTTCAATACAAAAATAATATTTTTTCTGCCATGGATACATACATACGTAATATAGTTTGGACCAAAGTTACGTTATAGAATCTCGGTGTAGCCAGTGCTGTTTTTGGTGGTGATACTTGAGTAAAACAACAACTTGCGATGAAAATACATTAATAATTTTGAAAATAATTAAAAAACGTCTTCCTACATCATATTTACATCAGTGCTGTAAAAATCGATCGAATCGCGCGTCGAAATGTTATTTCTAAAGAGGTTGCATTCTTTTCTGGTATGCAATCTTTGTTGTTTGGACTCTAAACACTCCGTAACATGGGGAGGGACAGGGACACCATGTTTTTTAGGGTTCCGTACCCAAAGGGTAAAAATGGGACCCTATTACTAAGACTCCGATGTCCGTCTGTCTGTCACCAGGCTGTATCTCATGAACCGTGATAGCTAGACAGTTGAAATTTTCACAGATGATGTATTTCTGTTGCCGCTATAACAACAAATAACCAAAAACAGAATAAAATAAATATTTAACGGGGCTCCCATACAACAAACGTGTGATATTAATAACGACAACAGGTAGACAGTTGAAATTTTCACAAATGACGTATTTCTATTGCCGCTATAACAAAAAATACTAAACAGTATAAAATAAATATTTTAAGGAGGGCTCCCGTACAATAAACGTGATTTTTTTGCCGTTTTTTGATACGGAACCCTTCGTCTGCGAGTCCGGACTCGCACTTGGCCGGTTTTTTGTAATTTTAATATCCTTACATTTCAGTGGCAGCAATGATGCGAGACTACGAAACGGTGCACCGCGAATATTTCGCCACCAGGAGCGCCTTGGAAGCGACGGAGGGCAAACTGGCGCAGCTGGATGTATTCCGGTCCAGGACTGTCCCCGCAGACTTGCACGAGCGACGGCTGGACCACTGCAAGAGGTAGGATCATCATCATAACAGCAGCCCATTACAAGATTTACAGTTCACACTAAATCATTAGTTTCCTTTTTGTTAGGTTTAGGGACACCAAAAAGGAAACAACTGTTTAACCCATAAGAGCAAAACATGTTTTGCGGGGGGGGGGGGGGAATTTTTTAGGGTTCCGTAAAAAATAAGGGTTCCGTTTTTGCCATTCAGGCAAAAACGGAACCCTTATAGATTCGTCATGTCTGTCTGTCTGTCTGTCTGTCCGTCCGTCTTGGAAGCGACGGAGGGCAAACTGGCGCAGCTGGATGTATTCCGGTCCAGGACTGTCCCCGCAGACTTGCACGAGCGACGGCTGGACCACTGCAAGAGGTAGGATCATCATCATAACAGCAGCCCATTACAAGATTTACAGTTCACACTAAATCATTAGTTTCCTTTTTGTTAGGTTTAGGGACACCAAAAAGGAAACAACTGTTTAACCCATAAGAGCAAAACATGTTTTGCGGGGGGGGGGGGGAATTTTTTAGGGTTCCGTAAAAAATAAGGGTTCCGTTTTTGCCATTCAGGCAAAAACGGAACCCTTATAGATTCGTCATGTCTGTCTGTCTGTCTGTCTGTCCGTCCGTGTATGTCACGTTAGCCACTTTATTCCGAAAGTATTAAGACTACACAGTTGAAACTTGGTAGGAAGATGTATTCTGTAAGCCGCTTTACGATTTTTACATAAAAATAAAAGAATTAAAGATTAAGTGGGGGCTCCCCATACATGGAACTGAAACTGAATTTTTTTTTCATCAAACCAATACGTGCGGCGTGTCTATAGATAGGTCTTTAAAAATGACATTGAGGTTTCTAAGACCATATTTTCTCAAAGTCAACCGTTTGAAAGATGTACTATGGGCAACAGCGTCGCTTAACCAGTTTTCAACAAAATTCGCGTGCGCGCGTATCGCCCCTGCACAAACTAAACGTATGGTTGTGACGGCGCGGCGTGCAAGCGATTTTAACCTTAGCAGTGGTTAAGCGACGCTGTTGCCCATGGTACACAGCCAACGTGGTAAAATGTGTGCCCCCCCCCCCCCCCCCCTCTTTAACGCATAATTCATAATTCATTTATTTGCTAAATATGGTACATACAAGTTGTTATAATAATATTTCCAGCATATTCTGTCGAATGTTTCAACGTACAAATACTTAGATTTAACTAGATTAGATAATACATATTTAAAACAGAATTAAATCACTAAATTAATAAAGATGAAATGAAATTATTGGAATGTCAGCAATAGAAGATGTCAAAAGTTATAATTAGTGTGCAATGTCAATAATTTTATCGTTTAGGAAGTCATTAATACAGTAATATGTCTTATGTATTTTCTATTAAAATGTCAAACAATTTGATTTTAAATTTAGTTGTAGGTAGTTCTCTTATATTATTTCGTATTTTATTGTAAATACGTATTGCCATACAAAATGAGTTTTTGGAATGTAATACCAAACTTTGACCGGGAATTCGTAAGTTGGTTCCTTTTCTACCTCTAAAGTTAAAGTCTTGTTTTTTTTTTTTTTAATAAATGATCATGTTTTGTTTACAAATAGACTAATCTCATAAATGTAAAGGCAAGGCAAGGGCAGAATATTTAAGGCCTTGAACAAAGGTTTGCAACTATCTAAATAGCCAACACCACAAATTGTACGAACACATTTTTTTGTAATTTGATAGCCCGATGCATTTCTACCGAGTTTCCCCATAATATAATTCCATATCGCAGGAATGAGGACACATAGCCATGGTAGGCCATAAGTAAGCTTCCTTTGATGCAACATGTTTCACTCTGTATAATACGTAAAGAAAGCGATCCAATTTACTTATAATTAAATTTATTTGCGATTTCTAGTCACATTTGTTGTCAATATATTAATATACTATATAACACACGTAAAATAAACGTATGTGCACATACGTTATACGTAGTTAACCCACAAAACTATAGTATTTTAGAATATCCTATAACTTTAAATGTTCTAATCACCTCACAGATAACAAACTGTAATAACTACGTAGACTGTTGCAATATAATGTATATCCGGAGAGCCTGGAGATCTGTAGCACAGGTTCGTCCTATTTCGGACTCCAGACTCTCACAAGGATAAGAAAAATACGTATTAAATTATTACAAAATGTAAAAATTCTAAAACCTTGTGAGAAGTGAATAAATTTCTTTTATTATTATTATTATTATATTTATACCTAGAAATTTCAATTCTGTCACCTCTTTAATATTATAATCATTATAAGTTATGTCTAAATGCTTATGTATAGAGTTACGAACTTTTGAAATAAGAGAGTGAAAAATCTAAAAAAATATATGCTATAGATCTCAATAAACACTTTCAACGAAAATTGGTTCGAGTTCGAACGAAATATAGTAATCAGTTTTGGAGATATAGTACATTTTCTAAAACCGCAAATATAACTTTGTCATTCATACAAACACTGTTATTTTTGCAGACGAAAAATTATATGGTATGGTATAAGGTAACTACGGAACCCTACTGCGCATGACCCGACATGCACTTGGCTGGTTTTTTTATAAAGAAAACGTAAAGTTGTAGCCACATTGAAAATCATACGACAAGCTAAAGAGATTCTCTAGTAGCTACAAGTATTAAATTACGTATAAACCTCACAGATGATTGTAAAGAAAAATCAGAATAACATCAAAAGCGCTTGCGTAGGGTCATATTTTTGGCGTAAATAATAGCGGAAACGTATTAGACTGAGCGGTTTTTTTGGTAACGATCAAGGAAAAGTTTAGATTCATTTTCATGGGTTGTAGAATGGTCCCCTAATGTGGATGATGTTGGTCTGCCTACTCTCATTGGTTGCAACTTCGAGTTATAGCGCTTACAAGAGGCATCATTGTTACGAAAAAAAAAAACGATCAGAGAAATGGTCAGTTTTAGTACCTATTCAAAGTATAGCGTCTCCGTAGCTGAAATGATGCGGTCTGCCGGCTCTCAGTGGTTGCATTTCAGAGCCATGAGGCGCGCAAGTTGCAAATATTTTTTTTTTTCAAATTGTATTTTAAAAATATGCTAATCGATAGAGCTCTTTATTCTAATGAAAAAATGTCTTAAGTCATTTTTGTCTAAAACGCCTTCTTGTGTTTTACTGCTCGCTAAGCTCTGCGTGGAATCACACGTGTATATTAATAACACGAGTTCTAAATAAATAATATATAACTAATCCTTTAAGCTCCGTTTGCGAAATCATTTGTCTCTGTCTTTATCTTTACGTGTAAAGAGTATGGAAAATAATCTCACTTCTGCACTTTTTCGATGTTTTTCGTTGTTTTTTCATCATTATCTTTAGCACAATTATCTTTCTTGAAAAAAGTTATTGGAGCAACTGCACAGTACGTTAAAGTGTATTTTGATGTAGAATTCAATATGTTTCCGCTATTATTTACGCCAAAAATATGGCCAGCGACAAGCGCTTTTGATGATATTCTGTTTTTTTTACAATCATCTGTGAGGTTTATACGCAATTTAATACTTGTAGCTACTACGTTATGGTTTTTTTTGTGGCTACAACTTTACGTTTTCTATATAAAAATATGGCCCACGCAAACCATGTTTTCCTATTATGGCCCCTTAAGAACATGTCATTGTAATTTTACAACTGTAATATTGTGAATAATTTTGTATTTTCGTATAGACAGCAGTACATCAGGTAAATCAGACAAAACTGTAAAAAATCTCTAATAAATTTTGAGCCTTAAATTGTTGGTGTTTAAACTTAAAATTGATTGAGAAAATTTGACATGTTGTGGTAACCCTGGGTGCTGTTTACTGTACCATAGAGACACTTTGTGACGGCGACGCTAATGTGAATTTAGCTGCTGAACTAACAGTTATACATAATATATTCATTCCCATTGTTACAAATATACAAGTATTACTATACTCTATTATAACCAATATCAAACACATAAAACCTTATTATTGTTTCTACTGTTTGGTTCAATTTAAGTTAATTTGACTGTTTGCTTAAAATGAAGTCACTTACGCACAAAGAACAATGACCACTTCAAAAGTTTATTTATAATACCTAGTGTAGGAAATGTAGCGATCTTTTGTATATAGACCCCAACATTAAATCCTCAGTCGATGAAACTGCAGGGATGTAATATAGTATGAACCAAAACCTATGTGGGCCTTTCTCTACTAACAGGAAAATCATGGTACAAGCATTTTTTTTACTTTGGATATATTTATGCATAGTTTTATTGATGAAAACACTTAATATATAACCTGTTACTTAAGGAGCCAAGCTTAATCAATATTTAGAATCATAATCATTTCATAAATTCGGTCTAAAAGCCACTAAAAACAGTCCTCTGTTATGTCCTAATTCCGGATCGAGTATGATTCGGTTCGGTTTTTATTAGCTGTATTTAAATATGTAAAATCTTATAACTCTATAAACATAAATAATATTGAATGCATGTGAACAAAAACAATTATAATTTTAGAGATTTTTTTAGTACTAAAAACTAGTGTTCGAATTTTGTCCATACATTTTTGAACAGTCCTCTGTCACAATTTGAATATCGCGCCACAAAAATATTAAACACTATTGTGGTTACATTTCGCGTGAAACGGAACGTTAACAGTGTGAAGTTTGCTCGGTCGCCATGCTAAACAAGTTGCCGCTATTTTGCGTAGTGACAACTCCGCGTTTGTGTGGGAGCCGCGTCTCTGTAGTGTTAAGTGAACATTCCTCTGGTAACTCTATTTTACGGTGTTTTATGTGTTATAATTATATTTATCTAACAAAAAAAAATTGCTCAGTGTGATAATTTATAGCTGTTCCTTGTGTTATGAAGTAATATTTAAACTGATACGTGGTATGACATTTTTTACGTAAAAATAACAGTCCTCTGTGGAAATTAACACAGAGGACTGTTCAATGTGACAGAGGCCTGTTTTATTTGACATCCGTGTATTTTATTAATATTCTTTATAGTCTGCACTAACTTATTGCTTGCCGATAGCCTCTTTCTTTCTTACATTGGCCTGTCACGCTAATTTAGGTCTTTTGTTTTCTACTATTATGGATTTTGGAATATAAAATAATACGTACCTAGTGAATACCTGTAAATTGCCTATAAATTTGAAAAATAAGGAAAAATTACAATGATTTCTTGTTTATATGTATTTTTATTATGACTATCTATCGACTTAACATATTATATTTTTAATTTTCTAGAAAAATAAGGTTGGGACAACTGTCAATAGACAAGTTTCCAGTTAGTAGAGAAAGGCCCACGTACCAATATCCGCAAACAAAAAAAAAACCGATTTGGATAATTTAAAAAAATAATGTTTCGTTTATGATACTTTATCATACTGTAAAGTTTCGTCTACTGAGGATTTACGGGGGGGGGGGGGGGGGGGGGGGGTCCACCTTCCTCTCCTACACTATAATGTTAATAAAATTATATTTGAATAGTTGCTATGACCGTAGAACTCTAGTTTATTGCATTTTAATTTGGCAATCAAATCAGTAAAATATGTAATGGTCTATTTAATATGTTCTACTTTATTTTAATTGTGATTATTGCCAATCTTTATTATTAATTTTCTCAATTTTATATTGCTGATTTTTATTTTAGTTAGCTATTTAATAATAAAAATGCAATTATATGAGCTATATTACTTCTCTGTACACATTTTTTATGCACAAAACGGGGTAGTGTTTGGCCTTCACCTCACCTGATATTAAGTGACGATAAGACCGAAGGACGAAGCGCACTACACCTTGAATCCTCATCATTGAGGAACTGGCTATCTTAATGCTAATCTATTTTTAAATTGTTGTTATGGCGTAAGAATTAGGTAAGATGGTAGTAGCTAGCCAGGCGGACTTGAAATAAGTCTACCACCAGCCAAACCGAGTACAAATTGTACCGCCCTCCTGGGAATCGAACCCTGCGTCTTACACGGGGGGGTAAATTACTATCAACATTTTGACAGGTCAGAAATGGGCGTCCTTCTTTCTCACGTATGCTCAAGATAAAATACATATTTGACAATTGAATGAATTCCCTCTTTCTGCCAGATTACTAGAAGAGCTAAAACACCAATATTCGATGGAGAACGAACGCAAAACCGAACAAGTGGCGAAACTTCAAGAACGTTTGAAGTTAATCGAGGAGAAGTACAGCAAGATATGCCAAGAGCACGAGACTGCCAAGGAAGAGCTGAGTGCGGCGCTCAAGAATGTCAGGTTTGCAGGATACTTGCGCGAAATACACTTTTTTATGCACAACGGGATATAGTGTTTGGCCTTCAGCTCACCTTATGTTAAGTGACGATTAGGCCGAAGGTGGAAGCGCACTACACTCGGAATCCTCATTACTGATGATTGACTATCCTACCTCTCTAACTACCGGAACACAACAATTTTTAAATTGTTGTTATGGCGTCAGACTTAGGTAAACACGGTGGTAGCTAGCCAGGCGGACTTGAAATAATTCCTACCACCAACCAAACCGAGTAAAAATTGTACAAATCGAACCCGGGACCCCTGCGTCTTATACGAGTGGGTGAACTACGAAACCGCAGAGGCGGTTAAAATTTTCCGGAAGAGACTCGCGCGAAAGACACTTGCTCGTCGAAAGGACAGCGCAAATTATGTCCTTTCGTGTAAATGTGTTTTCGCATAAGTGTCTTTTTGAAAAAACGTCGCGGATTCACGCAAATGTACCAGAACTCATTTAAAACACTTTATTTATATTGTCTTCTATACTTAACAAGTTTCTCGTAACGGTATGCACCACATTGTATGCTTCATTTACCAACGCTGACGCTGAAAAGAGACGCTTTTTTTGCAAATGAAAGGTAACGTCCACCCTACTAAATTGTTTTATTATCGCGTTATGAATATGTTCTTAAAGACTCTAATTCCTTTAGGTTGTACCGCAAAGCAGCAGTAATATTCCGCCAGCGCGTAAAAGCCGCGACGGCGCGAGTAACGCGCGCGCGTCGCAGCGTCCGACGCGCAAAGAGCAACGCAGAACCTCTGAAACAGGCGTTAGATGCTGTTGACAGGATCAAGAAAGAGATCAAGGTATTGGAATCATCAGATTGGAATAAGATTAGTGGTGGCACTAACTGTGTAACGGTGGCAAGAACTAATGTCTGTGGAGACATATATAGTGCTTTACCTCAAGGAACTTGAAAAAATAAGCTTTCACTATGTGCCTTAGTGCAGTCTTTAATTCCAAAATTATAGAGCTGTCTATGTTGAATTAACAAGCATCTACGAAAGAATACAAAGCCGTTGAGACCCAGCCACTGTAGCATCAAACGTAGGGATTTTGTCGATATTAAAACTCTTTACCATGAATAGTTTTCTACGACATACTTGTGACGCTATGATTGTTTAATTTTCTGAACGGACAAGAAAGTGGTGGGCAAAAATGGGCTAAAAGTGCGATACGTTAGTACTAATCGTCATTCATCGCCGAGATAAAGGATTTACCTCATATAACAAAAATAACGGGTGTAACAAGACTCGCTACGAAGCTGAAGTCCACGCATTCCGCCCATCATCAGGATCATTTTTGTCTTTTAGACTATACCTGGGAAACCAATAGTTTCGAAGATATTGAAGGTCAAAGTCAAAAACTATTTTCAAATTTTTTTATGAAATCTTATTTTTATTCGTTATTTTCTATTTTTTTCTAAAGAAACATTATCATAAATTTTAAGTATTTCGTAACAAACAATAGCTTCAAAACGTCATTACTCAATGTATTGATCTCATGAGCACGCACATAAACGCTGCCTTTCAACTCGGCCACACGCAGCTGTGTAGCATACACTCGCAGGCGCGGCCTTACGTATGCAATACTTTTTTAACACCAAAAATTAAAATTGTTTCCCAGCAATAGTTTTGAACAGAAATGGTCCTAATGATAGGCAGAATACTTTGACCTCGGCTTCGTTGAGGGTCTTGTTACATCCGGTATATTATTACACAATTCCATAAAGTTTGAAGCACACTGTACCAGATTTTACATATTTGTGCCAATTCTCCTTTCATTGGTTGTTTATCATGCAGGTAGTAAAGGCCCGTGCTTACACCTCCCTAGAAGAGCTAGAGCGTCGTATAGTAGAACAGGAACGTCGCGCGGCTCTGGCTCAAACTGAGTACAGGCGGGAGCTTGAAAGGGCATCCCTAGCGTTAGAACACAAGGAGGGCATCATACGAAGCCTCATCGACAAGGTGGCCGATGTGGAGGAAGTCAGGTGAGAATAGAGCGTCTTATGTTATAGTTTAACAAAATATAGTGCGGCTCTGGCTCAAGCTAAGAACATGCGAGAGGTTGAAAGGCCATTCCTAGCATTGGAGCACAAGGAGAGCATCATACGAAGCCTCATCGATAAGGTGGCCGATGTGGAGGAAGTCAGCTGAGAGTGGAGCGTCTTATAATATAGTTCAACGAAATGTAGTGCGGCTCTGGCTCAAGCCGAGTACAGGCGGAGCTTGAAAGGGCAACCCTAGTGCTGGAACACATCATCGAAAAGGTGGCCGATGTTGAGGAAGTCAGGTAAGAACCAAGCGTCTTATATAGTTTAACGAAATGTAATGCGGCTCTGGCTCAAGCTGACTACAGGTGGGAGCTTGAAGGGCATCTCTAGCGCTGGAACATAAAAAAGGCATCATACGCAGCCTCATCGACATTATTTTTTTATAAATAGGAATAAGCTCCATTATTAATAGAAAGAAGTTTCAGAATTTTTGGTTGCGTGAAAAAAAGTATAGAGCTCATTCCTGCCAATAAAAAAATATTCGGTCATTTTAATATTTTTCAAACATTTCTCATTCATTAATACGAAAAGGACACGAAATACTTTTATTTTGTTAATATATTATTTTATTTGGTTGGTTGGCTTATTTCAAGTCCGCCTGGCTAGCTACCACCGTCTTACCTAAGTCTGACGCCATAACAAAAATTTAGAAATTGTTGTATTCCGACAATTAGAAGTAAGATAACCAGTTCCTCCGTGATGAGGATTCCGGGTACAGTGCGCTTCCACCTTCTGCCTTATCGTCACTTAACATCAGGTGAGGTGAAGGCCAAGCATTATCCTATTGTGCATAAAAAATATTAATGATTAACACGTTTTGTCTTCAACAGGCTAAGCCAGATAAACACCCAACGACTCCAAGGTATAGTGACGGACTCCGATTCCCCCTCCCCGCAGGAGAGGAGGGAGAAACCGACCAAACTGGTCCCAGGGCACGGCGGGTACTTCCAGGAGAAGGAAGGCAAGAAAAGAACCAAGTGAGCTACCCGTCTCTTTCACACGATGAAAGATTTGAGATAGCACGCGCTTGATGTTTTCGCGTTGCGTGTTAATTCTGTAGCATTTTGTTAGCAATGTTTTTGATTAGAAGATTATGTAGAGCGCTATTTTGAATGAGTCCAATCTCGGCTAAGGCAAACCTTGAAGGAATAGATTACTAACATCATAAACATTAATTTTATTCTGTTTTTAGTGTTTTTTGTTGTTATAGCGGCAACAGAAACACCTATTGAAAAATTTCAACTGCCTAGTTATCACGGTTCATGAAATACAGCATGGTGACAGAGCGACAGACAGACAGCGGAGTCTTAGTAATAGGGTTCCGTTTTTACTCTTTGAGTACGGAACTATAATAAAAACAACTTCCCATACAAATATCCAAACAGCTGATCGAGTTTTGTATTGAAAGTCGATATTTTTTGTCTATTTTCGGAAAAGTCGTAGAACAATTAATGTTGTTGTTTTTTATGTTAGTAATCTACTCCTGCGAGGTTGTTGGTGTTTTACAAATAACCCTGTATATAAGTAGCAAATCTTTTACCAGTTACTTGTCTACCATATCTTTATTACGAAATTTATAAAAAAATATTTTAAAAAATACTTCGTATATTTTGTTTACTTGTTTAGTGTAAATATTTAAAAGCCTTCTATACCATATTTTCATTTATAGTAATTGAAAGTAGTACCTAGCAAATTTTTTTACTGTAAGTATTTTAGTAAGTACCGATTGTTTTTCTATACAGTCATAATGTTAAATAATTATATGGAAAATTATATAAGTTTAGAAGATAGTAGTTTTAAAATAATATGGATTATTATTCTTGCTTTAAAAGTAAAGTCAAAAGGGATATTTTTAATACTCAGAAACAGCAACTAGGTAACACTGTACTTAGTTAAATAATAAAAATTTTTAATTGTTAATTGTAATAAAAATATTTTTTTCCGAGGATTAAAAAAGTTGCCCTTACAATGTAGTAGGTGTTATTTAGCTAATATCAATTCGTAAATGGCCTACTTACCACCTTGGTGTGAATAAAAAAATAATTATTACGAAATTATCTGTCAAGTAATTTAATTGAAACTGGCCTTTAGTATTGTGTAGGTAGGTACTTCCAAATATTCACTGCCAACTAAAACAAATAATGACGTCTATCTAAGATTTGTTTTATACCTTTTGAAGGTGAAAACTTACTTGTTTGATAAAATCATTTCCCTTTGATAAAAATAGTATGTAAATAAAGTAATTTAAAACCACTTTAGCATTTTATTTTTCCTTTCCTAATTAGTCACTTCTTTGGTACCTACGTCAACTTATTTGGTACTTTTTCGCACACAGCTGCTAGAACCTTTGACCATTTTAATTTTTGGGGTACAATTTAGCTACCCTCATATCATACCTCGTACTCTAGATCCGTTTTATTAATGTAGGGCCTTCGCAGATAGAGTTTAGTTAGACTCTCCGCAAGATACTTTTTCCAAATGTTTTGTAAGCTGCTTTGCCCTTTATAAGTAAAAGGGGAATATTATTTGGAAAGCTGTAAACAATTATTTTCCGTCTTATGATTGTTAATTAATTCAATGCGTGGAAGCATTTGCCTTACCCCACAGAACAGCGAATGTGTTTTACTCCATTTTGCATCCGTAGTTCAGGCAGCGTGTATGTCTGTAACATAGACTTAGAAAAATTTTCGCTGCGCTCAAGGTCTGTACAAAGGCTGTCAATAGCCCTGAAAGATCTTAACTTAAATGTATTTAAAATAAGACTAAAGAATTTCCTTATAGAAGAGTGCTACTATAGCGTCAGTGACTATTTATCAGATAAAGCTTTACCTAATTTACCTAGTCTGGCCATAAGTTCTGTTACTTAGATAAAATTTCAAATTTAGAATGCGAGCCGAAAAAAATATTGTGGGCATTCGAAATTTGAACATTTAAAGAAAATAAAAACATATAGCTTCTGGAATTTTCTTCATTTTCTAAAATGGAGGAGACGCTCAAAGAAGACAAAGTCGTAGTCATTTCATTGCATCGTTGCGGTCTAGCGCCAACTGAGAGTTTCAAACTGCTGAAAAGTTTGAAAATTCCACTGCGATTTATTTATCGTACTTTCAAACGATTCAGAGAAGATTCAAAATTAGAAGATAATCAGAGGAGCGGTTAACCACATTCTGTTTGGACTCCAGCGGTCATCAAAGCAGTGAAAGCGCAAAACTATCGAAATCCTGTCCGTAAGCAAAAAATGTTGGCTCTGCAGATGGGACAAAGCAAAATCACTGTTAAAAGGGTGTTGAAGAAGACCTAGGACTGCATGCTTACAGAAAAAAACAGCACACCTTTTTAACGCATGGCTGAAGAAAATCATATTCGAAAAATTCCGGGTTTTGTTAATGTGGTACGCGGAAAAAAAATAGGTGAAATTGATTTTTTGGGCGAAAAATTTTTTAATGTTTTGGAGAGTTTCAACAAACTAAATGATAAAGTGTATACACACTCTAGTGAAGAAGCAAGCACACGTGTGCCACGTGTTCAGCGTGGTCATCACCCTTCAGAAATCATGGTTTGGTTTGGGGTCTCCAATTTGGGTCCAACGGAGGTGTTTTTTTGTGAAAAAGGAGTGAAAACCAGTGCCCTCATATACCAAAACACAATCCTAACAAACATTGTAGAACCTCTTTCACAAATAAGGTTCGAAAACGGACACTGGGTTTTCCAGCAAAATTCTGCGCTCGCTCATATGGCGAAAAGTACCCAAAACTGGCTCACGACCCGTGAAATCGACTTTATCAGGCATGAGGATTGGCCCTCCTCCAGTCCAGACTTGAATCCCTTGGATTACAAAATATGGCAGTACTTAGAGGAGAAGGTCTGCGCTAAACCCCATCGCAACTTGGCGTCACTTAAAACATCCCTGATTAAAGCAGTCGCCGCTATTGACATGAACGTCGTGCGTGTTTCAATTGATGACTGGCCTCGCAGATTGAAGGCTTGTATCCAAGTAAGAGGAGGACATTACGAATAATTTTAATGTTGTTTAAATCTGTATTTTATACCCTATGTATCAAAACATATATGGTTGTAGTGCGTAACTCACTGTGTCACTTATTTAACTTTCCATATGTAACAAAATTTATGACCAGACTAGGTATAATATGTAAAAATGTAAATTCTAGACTTCAAATTAAGTAATTAATTAATTATTATAATCAACGTTATCAATATTGACATCAACGAAATAAGAACTATTGACATTGACATTTATAAAAATAGTGTAGGCGTGTTTGGACATTTTTATTTTAGGTACTTCTTGACATTTCTTTAAATTTTTTATCTGACAAAAAATAATTAAATTCATCTAGGCTAACCATTTCAGAATATTGACATTAATTTTATATAAATAGGAATTTAGTGACATTTATTCGTATGCAATCATATTTTGTAAGGTATTATGATTTAATTCAATTTTTATTTTTATTTGTTGACATTTAAGTATAAGTTATAAATTAATTGACATTGTAATTTTGTATGCCCTACAAGGCCAAACATGTTAGGTCAATAATAAACCCTGACAACTGCATTTAATGTAATACTCATGTTTGATAAAATAAATAATATTTGTATTTGTAATGGTACAATTAAGATTTTTTGACAGGAAAACTGCCTAAAGGCAGTTGAAATGAATACTTTGACAAGATGTAGCTAGACCGGAAGTCGGCGCACTCTCACAGATGCTGTGCATCGTCACATGCCGATAATAAGTATACCCGATTACGACACCCCAAATCGGGTATGGTTAGTAGTCGGGTTTTATTTTCAGCTAACTCCGAACTATACCTGATCAAAACCCTATGGGGAGCCTACACAAGGTACATTTAGTAAAGAGGCGTTCAGGCATCAAATTTAAGAATAGGAAATGCGTAACGTAAATATTTAGTAATGTAAACACAATAAAAAGTTAAAAACAATAAACAATCATCTCGTGGCCTTCCTAAACGAGAAGGCCACTTACCTTTATATCTGGAGATACGTTGGCAGCGTCACATCACCCACATATTCAAATTCCAGCTAGCTTATCTCTGACGCCGCGTTGAAATACACTCTAATACCTACACAGAATGTAAAAAATCTGTAAAATATTACTACCTACGAAGATGATACGACACAAATAGGTAGCCCTAAATATTTTGTGCAAATAGCTACAATCCTACATAAATATTTAATTCGAATTTAACGTTGTTACTGTGTTTTTTTTATACACGACGGTTGAAGGTTGAAGCGCACTACACCCGGAATCCTCATCACTGAGGAACTGGCTATCTTACCTCTTAACTGCCGGAGCACAACAATTTTTAAATTGCTGTTATGGCGTCAGACTTAGGTAAGGTGGTGGTAGCTAGCCAGGCGGACTTGAAATAAGCCCTTCCTATACCACCGACCAAACCTTGGGATGATGACTAATGAATAAAATAACGAAATAGGTAGGTTAGTACACTATATTATATATATACCTCGTCATACCTAGTATACACGCTGAAATTTTAATCATTTGGTTCCCGCCGTGGGGTGGTTCCACTCATGATTACAAGCAACTTTTACTAAGGGGCCAACTTTCCTGCTCGCAAAAAAAAAATCAGCTGTTCCATACAAAAGTGCAGTACCTACTTGACCTTAATGTATGGAACAGCTGATTTTTTTGCGAGTAGGAGAGTTGGCCCCATAGTAAAAGTTTCTTGTAATCATGAGTGGAACCACCTCACGACGGGAACCAAATGATTAAAATTTCAGCGTGTATACATAGTTAGTACCTATATTTACGATTTTTATTAGTATAAAAATCGTAAATATATTAAACTTTTAGAGTAGCTTGTATACCTCTTGGTTTTATAGCATATTGCGTATTATTTGTTTTAAGACTTCAAAGGGGTCTTTGTTAACTCGTCAGTTGGGTGGACAAGTCCATTTAAAAAGTACCTATAAATTTTATTAAAATTATTAGTACTTTTAATTAGTCCATAAAATTTATAGCAAATTTGTCTAAGAAACCATTTTGATAAACACAATATTTAATATAGCTGCCAAACAAATTTCCTATACGCGTTGCATACAAACTAGGTACTCAAGCAAGCGTGACGTCATAACTAAGTAGCCGTTAGTATGGAGCGCTTTTGTAAGTCCAATTTGTGTGCATTTCAAACTGATATCTCGGGCAGTTTTCATGCTAGCGAAATAATTATTTTACCAATGTTTCTTTTTTTGAGAGGTAATTTATGTAACATAAAATAAAAAAATAGTCTTCATGCCAATTGTACCCCCCCTGGGAATCGAACCCGGGTGCGTCTTACACGGGTGGGCGAACCGACCACAGGCGGGGTCGTCAAAACTGCGTTTTTTCTGCCAGGTTTAATAAATTTTATTAGGTAAGGTAAAGTCTAAAGACATCTTGCCAACTTTTTGAGAAAACTTTTTTATCTTCCCTTGTTTGGTGTTATTTATTTTTGCTAAGTATAGGAAGATTAATTTAAGGCCTCAGATATGCTGAAATAAAATAGTTATTTATGCTGTAACTGTACTATAACGAGGGGTATTAAAACACGAATGTGGGTTTATCACATGAGTGTTTTAATACCTAATTATGTACAGTTGCATACAAGACTTTATCTACACCCATTTTTTATTATTATTTTTTTATTAGGGAAACAAACAATATTTTAATACATATGGATTAAAAACACCCATGATATTTATCTGAACCCATGATATGTATCATCTATAAAGGTTTTGACTTTGACTTTGTCTTTGACTTTCGTCTCCCTCCTCGTCATTATGTCTTCCACAAGAGTGTTATAATGTTGTACTGAATTTCATAATGCGTTGCTCGCGCGTGGGCGCGCGACGCAGCAGGACCAGCTCTCACTCGGGATATTGTAATGATGGCAGTAAGCTAACTGTTTCAGAACCCCTTACAGAGGATTTAAAGCATGGGTGTAGATAAAAGAGTTTACGTTAACCACTTTAGTGTAACATAATAATAATTGATACTATTTTAAATTAAATTTGATCGGTGGAGGATTTTATGGTTATCAAGCAAAAAAAATAAAGGAAGATGGTGTACATTATGTTTATTCAAGAATAGCATACTATGTAGGATTGTAGGTAGATACCTACCTATTTACTATATTTTTAGTAGAGCGCTAAATCAATTAAGGACAGTCATTAAACATCTACCTGCCTATTTGAAGAATATTGCCCTTTTCGTACCTAAGTATATTAAGTAGACATTGTTAAGATAAAAGTTTTCGATTGAATAGGTAAATACTGGAATATTGGACCGTCGGCCAAAAGGGGTCATTTTCGATCTATCGCATATTAGCACCAGACTAAATTCGCAAGATAGCCATTAGCTTGGTGTTAGGTCATCTGGGTTGCGAAGTAGGAAGCTTCTGGGAGACATGCCACCCATGCCTGAACATAAAAAAATATCGATAGCATATTTATATAAATGGTGAACAGGGTCGTGGGTGGCATCATTACCTGAACAATTTTTTGTGTTTTCATATCGATCGAATAAGGAACTAGGATCACAAGAGCATATATGTGAAATGTGCTTACCTGGCCTGACCTCCTAGACGCTTCCTGAAAGCGAGGCAAGACTGTGGTTTTATATACGCCTGGGACCTGTCTCACCACCTGAATGTAATTACATGCCAATATGTAGTCGATTATTTTTTGGAACAAAAGTCTCTATGTTTTTACCCTGGCCGCGCGCATGCTTCCTGAAAAGTAACCAAGCCGATGTTTGTGATGAAGCCGCCTACGACCCTGTTCAACATTTATATCAATATTCGATCGATTATTTTTTCGATTGAATATCATTGTATGGGAGGCCATATGTTCAGGGTGGCATATCTTCCAGAAGCTTCCTACTTCGCAACCCAGACGACAATATTTGATAACACCAAACTAATGGCTATCTTATTAATGTGGTCTGGTCCCAATATGCGATAAATCGAAAATGAGCTCCTTGACCGACGGTCCATATACACTCGTTGCTTTTACAGCTAATTTATTTGAGAAAAATGTTCCAGTGTTAAGTAAGTATGAGTATAGTAACTGGGAACTAAGAGAGTCCAGGGGGTTAATCACAATTGTCGGAAACCAACTTTCCTAATCGAATCGGAAAGTCTATTAGTCATCGATCTTATTTTCTACCTTATGATATACCAAACTTTGTAAATGCACTGCGCATTCTCGTCAGAAAGTGAATCGAGTGCCAGTCGAATGTATTTATGAATAGCTATATTTTTGTAATATCGGAGGATACGGATTTGAATCGAATCTTTCCTACAATCGTGAATAACCCTACAGGAGGGCATTACAAGCTCTGAAAACTTGACACGTGCCGGACTACAGCTGCGCCACAAAAAAAAAAGTTGGAAATCTGACATTTTGACTATGCCATGATAAAGTCTATAGTTTGTCGGATTTTGTCGCCAAAAACCAGAGTTTGTCGGTCTTCCGTTTAGGAGATACATGTGGCTCAGCTGTAGAGACGTCTCTACAGCTGCGCCACACAGATCTCGAAAACGGAAGGTCGTAGCGAAAATCTGATTACTTGTATATATAGCCGTTAGTTTGTCGGAATTTGTCGCACAAAAACCAGAGTTTGTCGGTCTTGCGTTTAGGAGATACGTGTGGCGCAGCTGTAGAGACGTCTCTACAGCTGAGCCACACAGATCTCGAAAACGGAAGGTCGTAACAGAAATCTGATTACTCGTGTGTGTAGCCGGTAGTTGTTGGAGTTTGTCACCAAGAACCAGAGTTTGTCGGTCTTGCGTTTAGGAGATATGTGAGGATACGCTGTGGAGACCTTTCTACCTGGATCTTGAGAACGGAAGGTCGTAGCGATAATCTGATTAGTCATATCTATAGTCGGTAGTTTGACCGAGTTTGTCGCCAAATACCAGAGTTTGTCGGTCTTGCGTTTAGGAGATATGTGAGATTTTCGCTACGACCTTCCGTTCTCGAGATACAGGTAGAAATATCTCTACAGCATATCCCCACATATCTTCTAAACGTAAGATTGACAAACTCTGATTTTTGGTGACAAACTCCGACAAACTAATGGCTACACACTCGAGTTATCAGATTTTTGCTACGACCTTCCGTTCTCAAGATCCAGGTAGAAAGGTCTCCACAGCGTATCCTCACATATCTCCTAAACGCAAGACCGACAAACTCTGGTTCTTGGTGACAAACTCCGACAAACTACCGGCTACACACACGAGTAATCAGATTTCTGTTACGACCTTCCGTTCTCGAGATCTGTGTGGCTCAGCTGTAGAGACGGTCTCTACAGCTGCGCCACACGTATCTCCTAAACGCTACACCGACAAACTCTGGTTTTTGTGCGACAAACTCCGACAAACTAACGGCTATACATACAAGTAATCAGATTTTCGCTACGACCTTCCGTTTTCGAGATCTGTGTGGCGCAGCTGTAGAGACGTCTCTACAGCTGAGCCACATGTATCTCCTAAACGGAAGACCGACAAACTCTGGTTTTTGGCGACAAACTCCGACAAACTATAGACTTCATCATGGCATAGTCAAAAAGTCAGATTTCCAACTTTTTTTTTGTGGCGCAGCTGTAGTCGGGCACGTAAACTTGACAGGTATATGAATTGCTATAGCTACATCTCTTTCTCGCTGAATATTAGCAAATAAAAGGGGCGCATTGATAGCTTTTTTAGGGTTTCGTACCAAAATGGTAAAAAAGGAACCCTTATGGTGTGACTCAGTCTGTCTGTCTGTCACAGCGAGATATCTCAAGAACTACTAATGGTATCAACTTGAAATTTGGAATAGTTTAAGATGACATTTGCCCAACTATTTTGCAAAAAAGATAGATTTTTTTTTACAACAGGGACTGAAAAGGGGTCTTAAAAATTTGAAGTGAGGTGACTAGGGCATGTGGGATATCATATGAAAGAACGCTGTTTGCACATTTTAAAACATTTTTGTCTTTTTTCTTAGGCCGAATAGTTTTCGACTTATGATGAAAAATGTAAAAAAAAAATACCGGTCCCCCCCCTTATCTCCGAAGTTTGCAAAGAGAAAAATCTGAAATAATTCTATGTGATAGTAGTTTATGTAAAGATTACAGGAAAAATAAAACGATGTCTCAATATAACACACTTTTTTAGAAATTCAAAAAACAAACAAAAATTCTTTAGTTTCACTACCAGTCAACAGATGGCGCTGACCTAAGAATGCTGACCTAAGAAAAAAAATAGTTCCACTATCGGTCAAGAGATGGCGCAACCTAATACTACAATAATAATTGGTGGCTGGTTCTAATATACCCTACTATTTGCCGTACGAATAAACGAAGAATAGTTTCCTACTTAGTGATATAAACAGTTTGCAATTTGGAGTGGCTGAAACGTTCTTCAGTCACCATAAGCAGCTGTGGTTAAGATTTGTAAATTAACTGTCCGCCTGTTCGCCCTTCCACCTGTCTGCCTCTGCCGTTTATCTTACTTTTTTAAAGACTTTACTAAAGTAACATAACATAAAACAACATAACATAACATAAAAGTAACATAACTAACATATCCAAATATATTTATGATTGTACGGAACCCTCGGTGCGCGAGTCCGACTCGCTCTTGACCGGTTTTATTTATAATTAATGGGTTTTCAGCGATTATAAAGTTAAACAAACGATGTAGATTGAACAGCCTTGATTGAAATCTTTGTTGGTAGATTGAAATGGTCAATTTTCTATTCGTTCGCTAACTTAAAACTGTAAAATTACCTACCGGTTGGAGGCTTGTCAATTCCATGAAATAAGTACAACAATTAATTACTGTGTGACGTGACTTGATCGTTTATTGCCTAGTTTTTAAGCTTTAAGTTAGCGAACGAATAGAAATGTCGGCCATTTGGACTTAGGGAGGCTGTTCTTCATAGTACTTACCTCTTCAGGGCAATATGCATCATAAATTAAATATTGTTTCAAATTTTATTTAAACAATATGTAATTTATGGTGCAAATCGCCCTAAATCTTAGTTTTTAATCTACATTTTCCATAGAAGTTGAAACGCTAGACAAAGATACCCCAAAATATTCACTTGACAGATGTACTGAAAAGCCTGAAACGTTATCACTGAAATGAAACCTTTATAAATGAACGATCGCTTCGCAGCGCAGTTGTTATCAGTGATCCGTCGTAGGTGCATACTTACACATTATGCTAATTGTATCATTAGTTTGTGTGGTTTCGGATTGAACCCATCTTATAAGTGTTAGGAAGTGTCAAGATATATTCAAAACAGAAGTAAGTACCTAGGTATCTATCTACGTAAATTGTTAATAAGTCTAGACAAAAAACAATAAACAATTTTAAGCAACTTTATTCCGTATAACATCGACTTATCATTTTTATTACCAGTGTTTAGTCAGTTGTTTTAGTAATAAAAATATTGTAGTTAAACGCATTTCGTATCTTTATTATCGACAAATATTTTTATACCTTTAGTATTTATTTGGAAGGCTGATTTTTATTAGATTCCGTTCTTCCGAAAATTAACATTGTATACCTAATTGGCAATTTTCGGAAGAAAGGAAGAAAGCCTTCTTCTATGCTACGTTAAGCAAGTAGGTGGTACTAAAGATAGTGTAATGTAAGCACATACATAGTAGTGCTGTGACTCCTTTGCAATTTCTACCTAGCCCATAATATTAGGGTTCAAGTATGAAATTGCCGTTTTGTATGGAGAATTTTAAACAATTTGCCTTTTTTTTATTTTTTAACAACCATGAACGCCAAAATGTTTTTAAACTTTTATGCACAGATGTTTAAACACTCGGCTAACTTAACTAATGCCACATGTGTTAACTGAAAAAAATAAGTAACAAGTAACAAGTATCTTTATCATCGTAGAAGATATGAGAGCCAAAAGAGAAAGGAAATACTTCTAAGATTGTTTGGTGTAAAAAAAGAGTTTAAAAACTAAAACCCCACTCCGGAAAAATCTCGCTTTAAAGAGCACGAAACAAGAAAATTAATATTCTAGTACAAAATTCTATAAAAAGGATATCCGTAGCACAGAACCGTAGTCGTATGCCACCTCCAGCCTATAGTCGGTCGTGTCGTGTCTAATAGGCAAAGTGGAAAGCGACTACGGTTCTTACCATAGACTTAGAAAAATTTTCGCTGATATCTATGGTTCTTACCCTTTTTTTTTAAATTTCGGACTTGCATATTTTCTTGTTTCTTACTTTTTAGAGCGAGATTTTTCAGGAGTTCGGTTTTCGTTTTTAAACTCCTTTTTAGGGTTCCGTACCAAAATGGTAAAAAGGAACCCTTATGGTGTGACTCAGTCTGTCTGTCTGTCTGTCACAGCTGGATATCTCGAGAACTACTAATGGTATCAACTTGAAGTTTGGAATAGTTTAAGATGACATTTGCCCAACTATTTTACAAATAAGAAAGAAATAAAAAAAATGTTTTTTACAACAGGGACTGAAAAGGGGTCTTAAAAATTTGAAGTAAGGTGACTAGGGCATGTGGGGTATCATATGAAAGAGCGCTGTTTGCACATTTTAAAACATTTTTTCCTTTTTTTAGGCCGCATAGTTTTCGACTTATAATGAAAAATGTAAAAAAATACCGTCCCCCCCCCCTTATCTCCGAAGTTTGCAAAGAGAAAAATCTGAAATAATTCTATGTGATAGTAGTTTATGTAAAGATTACAGGAAAAATAAAACGATGTCTCAATATAACACACTTTTATAGAAATTCAAAAAACAAACAAAAATTATTTAGTTTCACTACCAGTCAACAGATGGCGCTGTCCTAAGAATGCTAACCTAAGAAAAAAAAAATAGTTCCACTATCGGTCAAGAGATGGCGCAACCTAATAATACAATAATAAATTGGTGGCTGGTTCTAATATAATTACCTACTATTTGCCGTACGAATAAACGAAGAATAAGTTCCTACTTAGTAATATAAACAGTTTGCAATGTGGAGTGGCTGAAACGTTTTTCAGTCACCATAAGCAGCTGTGGTTAAAATTTGTAAATGTCCGCCTGTTCGCCCTTCCACCTGTCTGCCGTTTATCTTACTTTTATAAGACTATACTAAAGTAACATATCCAAATATATTTATGATTGTAAGGAACCGCGCGAGTCCGACTCGCTCTTGACCGGTTTTATTTATTTAAGTAAATTATTTTGGGATAGTAATTATTATTCTCAATTATCGGGTAAATGCAAGCAAAGGCGCGAGCAACAGTTAACATTATAATTTACTGAATTACCTATATTTTTGAAATGTGTTAATTAAGTCCTTTCATTTGATACCCAACATCAACACGGCTTCAATTTCATGGCTTTATTTTTGTCTTCTAGCTAGAAGGCGCCATAGCCCTATAAACCAGCGAATGATTTAAGGAGCTTCTATCTAACACTACCTTATTTTTTATACCTTATTATGATGATGATGTAGATTGACTGAGTGAGCGCGAAGCGTCTCCGTTTCAGCACAGTACAGATTACTTTTCTCTAATTTGCTCACAAAACACGTGTATCGGTTGAGAAATGCGATCAAACAGTTTGAAAAAACCGGCCAAGTGCGAGTCGGACTCGCGCACGAAGGGTTCCGTACCAAAAAACGCCAAAAAATACGTTTGTTGTATGGGAGCCCCCCTTAAATATTAATTTTATTCTGTTTTTAGTATTAGTTGTTATAGCGGCAACAGAAATACATCATCTGTGAATATTTCAACTTTCTAGCTATCACGGTTCATGAGATACAGCCTGGTGACAGACAGATAGACAGACGGACAGCGGAGTCTTAGTAATAGGGTCCCGTTTTTACCCTTTGGGTACGGAACCCTAAAAAACTATTCTATGGTTTCAGTTTGGGCAAAAATGTTTTCGTATGTCCGACTGTCCGTATGTTCTCCTCTAAAGGTCGCATTTCTTAACTGATTTTTGTGAAAGTTAGTGAGCAGGTTCGTTAATTAAATAGTTTTTATATCGAAATTATTCGAACAAAAAATAAACAAATTTCAGTCTTTTCAATTTTTTTTTCAAAAATGTTACAAACGCGTCTTCAATTCTACAGAGACTAGTTTAGAAGTTATGAGAGAACAGCTGATGCACATACATATATAATGCAATGCAACCCACATACATACATAGGTCAAAATTATAACCCGCCTTTTTGCTTGCGTTACGTTCTTTCGCCGTAGTCGGGTAAATATGACCGTCTACGTCTGCTAAGCAAGATTATACCTATCAGGATATTAATTTCAAATAGTTACTACCTTGAATTGGAACTGTAAAAATAAAATTTGTATTTTTACCTAAATTATTAAAGTTTTTCTTTCTTCACCGGCTTAGGTACATATTAGGTAGGTAATTATTAAAATTGTACAATCTGTTTTGATTAAGTGTTGGATTATTTTTGAAATCAACTTTTATAGAAAGTAAAGATAACTTTCGATTAATCAACTGACAACAATCAACAATCATCGATTATTTTATTGGGTTTTTACAATTCTTTTGATAAATGTTTACGAACTAAGTAATTGAATCAATAAAAATAGGTAGACTAGGTAGCAGTAGCGAGGGGTGAAATTACGGCGAAGGTAAGCCGCTCTACAAAAATGATGAAAAATGTAGTGATCTGCATAGTGGATCAGTGGGGTGGGATTTCCAAAAGGTAAGCCGATGGGAATCGGCTTGTATGGACCCTTCGCCACTGCTAGGTAGTGTAGTATCACAGAATTAACTAGTTAGCAACAAAATTCGTGTGCGCGCGTATCGCCCCTGCACATACTAAACGTATGTTATGACGACGGCGCGGTGTCCAAGCGATTTTATCCTTAGAAGTGGTTAAGCGACGCTGTTGCCCATACCTATTTTTATTAAATTTAAATTAAAAGCACAGTATTTAATAATAGAAGTAGAAGGTACTTACTAAAGAAAAAATATGTACAATGTGATTAAACTGACATATACAGGGCCGGATATAAGAAATATGGACCCCTAGGCTCATTCTGTGGTGCGGTGCGGGCCCCCCGTCTAGTAGTACAGCGTATTTGTAGAGCGGTGTCAACGCACACACGGCAAGGGTTGAGAGAAATGCCTGTCTATAGTTAAATAAAAAAAAAACGGCCGCGCAGCGCGATTTTCAGTCAGATACATCCACTAGTTTTGTAATCTGTGGTTTCATCCGCGTAATTCAAAAATGCAAAAAAAAACATGTGGTGCGGGCATAGACAGATAAATTTTCACTGCGCTCAAGAAGACCAACAGAGCGTGGAAAAGAGAATTTAACATCATACGGACACGGTCTATGTAAAAAAGAGACAAAGGATCAAGTGACATGTGCCAATATTTTTTACAGCAAGAGGCCCTAGCGGCCCGCCCTGCAAAGGAGCAATCACGATTTGCTTAAAATATTTGATAATCTTATTATTATTATACTCTTTATTGCACTATAAACATGGTTACAAAGATAATTACAATTATTGTGAGCAAAGGTGAGCTTATCTCTAAAAGAGATCTCTTCCAGCCAACCTAGAACGTGTGAGAGATTTCGTAAGTTAGCAGGTAAGACAAAGTGCAGAATGGTTGGTACACATAATGAATCTAAAAATATATTATACCCAAAATATAAAATACTAAGAAATACTATAGATATTTAAATACACAGATAAACATACATATATACCTAGTCTAGTCATAAGTTTTGTTACATATGGAAAGTGAAATAAATGACACAATGAGTTACGCACTACAACCATTTATATATCAGAGGAAAGGGTATAAAATGCAGATTTAAACCATATTAAAATTATTCAAAATGTCCTCCTTTTGCTTGGATTGGACCCTTCAAACTGCGAGGCCAGTCATCAATCGAATCACGTACGAAGTTTCATGGAAATATCGGCGATTGCTTTAATCAGGGATGCTTTAAGTGACGCCAAGTTGCGATGGGGTTTAGAGCAGACCTTCTCCTCTAAATACTGCCATATTTTGTAATCCAAGGGATTCGAGTCTGGACTGGAGGAGGGCCAATCCTCATGCCTGATAAAGTCGATTCTATGGATCCTGAGCCAGTTTTGGGTACTTTTCGCCTTATGAGTCGGCGCAGAATCCTACTGGAAAACCCAGTGCCTGTTTTCGAACCTTGTTTGTGAAAAAGGTTCCACAATGTTTGTTAGGACTGTATTTTGGTATACGAGGGCACTGGTTTTCACTCCTTTTTCACAAAAAAACACCTCCTTTGGACCCAAATAGCAGACCCTAAGCCAAACCATGAATGCTGCAGGGTGATGATTACTCTGAACACGTGGCTTGCGTCTGCTCTCTTCTTCACTAGAGTGTGAATACACATTATCATTTTTTTTGGTTGAAACTCTCCTCAACATTTAAAATTTTTTCGTCCTAAAAAAGAATTTCGCGTTCTTTTTATCCGCGTACCACCTTAACAAAACCCGGCATCTTTCGAATATAATTTTCTTCAGCCGTGCGTTAAGAAGATGTGCTGAATTTTTCTAAAAGCATGCAGTCCTAGGTCTTCATTCAACACCCTTTTAACAGTGATTTTGCTTAGTCCCATCTGCAGAGCCAACATTTTTTGCTTGCGGACAGGATTTCGTTGGATACGCGCCTTCACTGCTTTGATGACCGCTGGAGTCCGAACAGTACGAGGTCGACCGCTCCTCTGTTTATCTTCTAATCTTGAAGCTTCCCTGAATCGTTTGATAGTACGATAAATAAATCTCAGTGAAATTTTCAAATTTTTCAGCAGTTTGAAAATCTCAGTTGGCTCAAGACCGCAACGATGCAATGCAATTACTGCGACTTTGTCTTCTTTGCGCGTCCACTCCATTTTAGAAAATGAAAAAAAATCCAGAAAGTATTTGTTATTATTTTCTTTAAATGTTCATATTTCGAATGCTCATAATATTTTTTTCAGCTTGCATTCTAAATTCAAAATTTTACCTATGTAACAGTACTTATGGCTAGACTAAGTATATATAATATATACATTATATATAAATAATAAATATAAATAAATATAAAAGAAGATGGTGTGATTATCTCATGAATCAGGAATGTGACAATTGTGTTAGGAAGTGCGATTTGACTTTGGATTTGAAAGAAACGAAGTTTTGGCAGTCCTGGATGTTTGACGGAAGTCTGTTCCAAAGTTGTACGGCTCGAACAGAGAAGGATACCTTAACGATACCTTTATCTTAATTAGAATTTAAAATAAAGGTATCGTGGAGCCATGGTGTCTAGTGCTCTAAGTAATTGTGATGTGACAAAAAGAAACAATCCAAGTAATCACACTTTTCACTAAAATATTGCCACACATTTCTCTAAAACCAAATTTCGCTACATTTATTCGTTTATCAACGAAAAAACAGTATGGAACATAATTTATTAATTTCCTTTGCCACATAGAGCATCGCGGCTTCGTTCCGAAGGGAGGAGCCTTAGCGATTATTACTCTATCCAAATTATTCTGGCATTTTTTGCGGGGGGGGAAAGTGCACACAAATGCAATCCCGCATCCTCACATACAAAAACAACACTGTAATGACGACACTAACACAAAAAAAATAAAACAAAACAGCAAAAAAATTGTGTACGGATGAGTCATAACTCACACAATGACGCGTTTTTGACATGTTTTTGACATAAAGGGCTGGGCTCAACTGTCAATGCAGCAATATCGATAAATTTCGAAAAGGGAATAAAGGTAACAAACACAAAAAATTTACGTATTTATCTTTATTATTATAATTATCTTTATTTATCGGATAAATCATCATTAACATATAATTAAGTATTATTATTACCTTTATATATATGTAAGATCTCATCATCTCATCTTATTAACAACATTAGATATCTTGTAAAGTATATCATTAATTTTTAATATGTAAAAGACAATCAGAATTAATATTAAATAACAAGTTACCTACTATCGCTATTAGCTAACCACCTGACATTGAATTGAATCGCTGTTTATTGTTTCTTATTACATATTTTTTGTCTTTTGTGGTGATATTCTTCATGTAGAACAAAAATATAAGATGATAATGAATGATGATACTTTAACAGGTGATAGTGTTGCTTAAACTGAACAAATTCTGTGGTCCGCCGCTGAGTTCTAGTGGTTCACCCACCCGTGTAAGACGCAGAGGTCCTGGGTTCGATTTCCAGGGGGGGTTAGAATTTGTACTCGGTTTGTTTGGTGGTAGGGCTTATTTCAAGTCCGAATGGCTAGCTACTACCATTTTACCTAAGTCTGACGCCATTACAACACTTTCAAAATTTGTGTTCCGGCAGTTAGAGGTAAAATAGCCAGTTTCTCAGTGATAAGGATTCCGGGTGTAGTGCGCTTCCACCTTCGGCGCTAAGGTAAAGGCCAAGCACAGCCCGTTGTGCACTAAACAAACTTTCTTCAAGGAACATAGTCCGTCCGTCTGTCAGCTCATACATAACGTTAACGTAAGCTAATCAGTGCGTCCAAAATGATCGTCATTCGCGATCTAAATACTTAAGATACGCTGGATTTTGTAAAAATCCTAAACTTTACTCGGACGATTGCAAAAATCTGTTTCAGATTCTAACTGTCTGGTTTTTGATAATCATACTAGGATGTTTGTAAAGATCCTATTTGTACAATTATCATACCTGGGGTATTAAGAAAGTAATTTCTGTTGTATGTTAAAAAAAAACCAACCAGTTTTAACCAACAGCTATCGACTAGTCGGCTACACCTGGTTTTAGCCGGCTAAAACTAGGTTTAGCCACTCTTCGGGTATTAGCCGTAACATATACAACGAAAAGAGGGTTCGAATTTTGTATCGAAAAATAATACGGGAACGGGAACAACAACGACAACAGGTATGGGTACGGTACGGGAACGGGAACGAACAGGGATGGGATATGTATATCCTACCAATATTATCACGCAAAAACGTATTTATAGCCCGGGTTAAAACATAGGATACGTTTTTATCCCGGTCAAAGATTCCCTAAGGAGATAAGAAAATTATTTACATGTGAAATGTTACACCATCTTTTTGTAAACTTGATGTTCCCGAAGGCTGATTGTCTAACTTTGTTGCAATCAACTTTGACAGAAATCGCAGTGACATTGCTGCTTTAGTAAGAACCAATGTGACAACTATATTACTTAAAGCAGCAATGCAACTGCGATTTCAATCGAGAATTGTTAGCAACAGAGATACGTAATCGGTGGGCTGATCTCTTTTTACAATAAAAAACTGAACAATGCGGCATTTTTATTACTGCAGCGTTCACATGCGCGAGCTGTACATTACGTATACCCAAAAAGTACTTTTGTAATATATGAAATAGAGAACAATCTTGCACCTGACATGAAATTATAAACGCTGTATGAGTTTTTGTGTCTTATTAGGTATAAACCTATTTCTGTCTTTTTTTTGTAATATTCTTCATGTAGAGCAAAAATATAACACTGACCCCCATGTCGAAAAACGATTTTATTCACCCTTCCATAGTAAGTCGGTCAGCTGACCAATACCGACGTAGGTTAATATCGTATAAACCAGCCGGGCTAGGATGAGCGACGTGACTATTTCTCGACATTAATCGCGCGATATCTGTCGCGCTCACATCAATGCAGAGCAATACATGCAAAAATCTCGCAAATGAATTTGACGCAGAATCAGTGCCAGATTGACCAAAACTTTATCGACAAACATTATATAACGGTAACATCACTAAATTGCCCATCGGCGAAATCTCGGATTTATCTAAGGACTGATCTGAAATTTGTACGGACGAGCCATGGACTAGCAGACCCGATGTCACTGAACAAATTTGACAACTAATCAAGAATAAAATATACGAATTTAATGTTTAAATGTAAACAAATAGCAATAATACGATAAAAAATTACTTTCATGTGAAATGTAACACCGTCTTTTTGTATACTTGATGTTCCAGACCTCGTTTAACAGCAAAAAACTCATCAATTCGACATTTTAAACACTGCAGCGTTCACGTGCGCGACTGGACTCGGTCTAGAAAGAAATCCGGGTGCAACTGGTTTTACTAACGCATATGCCCATTTGGGCTTGTACTTCGGCAGAGGGGAACGTTTCGTATGGCTACTCCCTTCCGAGAAGCCGCGATGCTCTATGCTTTGCCATAATATAATAGTCATATTTTATGTATCTAAGTCATATTTGACATTGTTGTTCTTTGACATTCTATTTCTATGGGTGCGGGCCCCGAGGCTGCAGCCTATGTAGCCTATGCTTAAATCCAGCAGTGTGTAAATAGCTAACTTCAGAGCGTTCGCCGTTCAAAACGACGTAGGTATTTTAATCTGTAAAATTTACTCTTTTCCATTACATTCTCGAGCGAAGTTGCAGCGGATTTGTAACTTTTAGGTACAGTACTAGGCACGTATCTTGAAATTTTTTCGACGGAGTGGGGATAAGTTCGCGCATGTGCTCTTGTGAGCGACAAATAGCGCGCGCCCCTCACCGCTACGCATGCCCAAAATACGCGTTTCGCGCAATCCCCACCTGATTTCAAGTTATATGCCTCGTACTTTACCTAGGTATTTTTATTGTGGTAGAAATCGATTTATTAAAATATATCGACATCGTGTTATGTGAAGACACTGTTTGTTTGTTACATATACCCTAGCTCGGATTTGCGTGATCGTTACTATCACTATCTTTTGATAAACACTGTACCTACATGCATATACTTATATTTATAGGGCATATAATAAGCAATTTCATTTTCTGATGTTAATCGCATCAAAACATTTTGTTTGTTTTACCGACTCACTTAGATATATTAGGTACTTACTTATCTACTTAAAAATACACTTACTTTATTAACTAGGTAATAATATACAATACTAAATAATATACTAGGAAAATACTACTCGCACCAAACCAATTCTCGGACGGGAATCGAATCTCAAATTTAAAAATTATATGTATAGCTATTTCATTTTTATCAATTGTCAAATATCTGGAAGGATCATAGACATAGAAAAATTTTCGCTGCGCTCAAGGGAAGGATATTTCAATTGAATGTCGAGGTAATTCCTCATATTGGTGAAATAAACAGCGTAAGTAGGGTTGCCAACTTTTTTTGCATCAAATATAAGTAGTAGTTTTAAGATTATTATGTGTAAAAATATAGTAGATGGCGAAAAAGTCCAAAAAATATAGTAGGTTATCATTTTGTATGGAGGATTTCTCATACCTAACATTTTCATAATTTATTCAACAACACACAAGTGTTAAACACAAGTATTGTATTTAAACACAAAACTTGCTATGCCATTACTTATGTATACGTATAAGTATTTTTTTGCTGGTTTTGTTTAATTTTTTAACTTGAAAAAATATAGTAGTTTTGCCTACTATATATTTATTCAAAAAATATAGTAGGCGAGCCCTCAATATAGTAGGATACTATATTATATAATATAGCCATTATATAAAGCGAGCCCTCAATATAGTAGGATACTAGGGTTGGCAATAGTAGGGTTGGCAACCCTTAGCGTAAGAGTTGGATATACTAAAAGGAATTCGACGATGTCACTAGTGACTCGGTGGCTCAGCGGTCAGATCATTGGACCGGATATCCAAAGGTCGCGTGTTCGATTTCCGTCCGAGAATTGACCTGTCGCGAGTCGTATTTTTTCTAGTATATTATTTAGTATTGTATAAAAATAGCATTGTGAACGCAAAAATATCAAATTTAAAAATAGGTAATAATAATTACTTATAATTAAAAATGACATGAAGTCGGTTATAAACTGAAGATCTGTTGTAGGTACTTAAGATACCTACTGGAAGTAAGTAGGTACTTATTTAACGGCAAATACTTTAAAAACCGTTAACATCTTAATTGAATTTTCACCACAAATCAAAAAATCTCATTCTTTTCTTGAATAAGTATATCAGATTCTTTCTTCTGTATAATAATTATTAAATAATAATAAATAATAAATTTGAAATAATTTGCAAAGTGGAATCGATAGCCAAAATATGGTATTTTAACTTCGATCATCTAAAGTTAGTATTATCACTCGCTTGAGAAGTGAATTTTCATTTTGTTTGAATATTACCTTATTTTAATACTGATCCGATGCCACAGACATTTATAATTTTAAATATCACAATGTACCTATAGCTATTTTACATCTCATAATTTATTCCTACAAGTGTTCGTGATGGAATATATTGGTCGTAATGTTATTGTCATGTTAATTTCTATGCGCAAACAGATACAAAACTGACTGTTTGCGAGAAGGTAAATGATCTGTATTTACTGATATTTAATTATACTATCTGAGAGCATAAACTATATTAAATACTATTTAGATTAATGTCAGAGAAAAACACATAAAGCGAAAATTCTCTAGATTCATACATATTCTATCATACAATATCGCCAGTGGGTCTAGTGATTAGACCACATGTTTCCAGACTCGATTCTATAGGGCTTTTCAAAAGTCCATCATCATTACTATCATAAAAAGCTTTAAAAAAAAGTAAAACCTCCTTCAAAAACGTACCTAAGAATAAAACAAAAACGGCTTCAAAATGAAATAGCTCTAAAAAGCAAGAAATAATAGAGGACAACTTTTTTTGTTCTAAAAGCCCCACCCGACTTCATAGACGTATTTATTATTAAAATTACTGATATAGGTATTGGTGATTTGAATATTATTTCTTGTTTTTTAGAGCCATTTAATGTTGAAGCCCATTTTGTTTTTATTTTTAGGTACGTTTTTGAAGGAGGTTTTTCTTTTTTTTTAAAAACCTTCTTTATTTTCAACTGTTTTGTGGTATGTAAGCGTGTAATATTTGTTCACTTTATTTAAAATGCCCATATAACTCAATTTTCAAATTCACGCTGTTTGTTTAAGATTTAAGGAGTTATTGTGCCTTCGTAGTCCAAGTTCCAGAACGTCGCAGACCATAGCTTCGTTTGTTTTGGATTAATTGTCATTAACCTACCAATATCTCAATCTTGTACATACCCTATTAGTGTTTGGGGAGTTCCCTTGGATATCTTCGAAGTTTTCCAACAAAAAATCATCATCATCATTTGGTTCATTTCATATAAACAAAGTCATCTAATTCGGTTCATAAACAAAGGTAGTTAACCCAAAATCATATTATTTTCAGGATTACTTGAAAAGTACATTTTGCGTATGTACATTTTGAGCATTGTACATTTTGCGAATTGTACATTATGCGACGAAGGGAACTTCTGACCGATAATGGATGGGACCATCTCGCCAGAAAACTCAATCAAACAAAAATAATCATCAAAATCAGTCCATAATGTCGAAGATACGCGCAAACAACGATATAAAAATCGAATTCAGAACCTCCTCCTTTTTTAGGGTTCCGTAGCCAAAATGGCAAAAAACGGAACCCTTATAGATTCGTCATGTCTGTCTGTCTGTCAGTCTGTCTGTCTGTCTGTCTGTCCGTCCGTATGTCACAGCCACTTTATTCCAAAAGTATTAGGACTACATAGTTGAAACTTAGTAGGTAGGTGTATTCTGTGAACCGCTTTACGATTTTTATACATAAATAAAAAAAATAAAAGATTAAGGGGGGGCTCCCCATACATGGAACTGAAACTGAAAATATATTTTTTCATCAAACCAATACTTGTGGGGTGTCTATAGATAGGTCTTTAAAAATGACGTTGAGGTTCCTAAGACTATTTTTTTTTAAAGTCAACCATTTGAAAAATATATGCCGCCAAAGTGGTAAAATGTGTGTCCCCCCCCCTTTAACTTTTAAAGTAAGAGGGTGAAAAATCTAAAAAAAATATAAAATATAGATCTTAATAAACACTTTCAACGAAAATTGTTTTGAACGAGATACAGTAATTAGTTTTCGAGATATAGTACATTTTCCAAAACCGCAAATATAACTTTGTCATTCATACAAACACTGTGAAAAACAAAGTTATTTTTTCAGACGAAAAATGATAGCGGTATTAAAATATGGTATGGTATAATGTACCTACGGAACCCTACTGCGCGTGGCCCGACACGCACTTGGCCGGTTTTTTGAAGTCGGTTTTAAAAGTAAATTAAAATCCATTGCAGGATGTAGGTACGTGCCTTCCGCGGGAGGATATAAATTCGTCAAATCGAGGCCAAATTTCGCGTAGGGACTTTCTTTTCTGCTCGTAGAATCCATTCAAGTCAAATACCTCTTTTTCAGTCCCGGAAGGGTTAGTTAGAGTTAGACATGCCAAGCATGAGCATGACATGTTAATATCTCTGTTACTTGCTATTCGAAATAAATAAACACCTATCTCTACATGTATATTACATTTATTCCTATCCAACATTCTAGCATAAATTTGCATGAAACAAAAAAACAGGTATTTACCTAAGTGTATAAATGAAAATCGGCATCGGAAATAACGCCCCGAATTTTAAATTTATCATTGTCACCCTTTGTAAAACGGTTCCACACTATCATAGTGTTATCAAAAGAAATGGGTTAATTTTGCTTGTCTATGAAAGTTTAAGTAAAAGTATTAACATAATTAAAAGATAAACTTACTTTGTGCCTACTCTATAATTTGGTCACGAAATAAACTATTTTCTACTAGCGACCGCCCGCGACTACGTCTGCGTGGACAGTTTTTTTGCTATCCCTCGGGAACTGTACATTTTTTCTGGATGAAATGTACCCTATGTCCTTTTCTGCACCCCTGGCAACATGTATGCAAAATTTCATGATGATCGGTTCAGTAGTTAGGACGTGAAGGCGTACGTAACAAACAAACAAACAAACAAACGGACTTTCGCATTTATAATATTAGTAAGGATTCCATTCTAGTACCTTAAGGTAATTAGTCTCCTCCTGTGGCGCCCTCATCTTAATTGACCGAGCGAGCACGAAGTGCGAGCGAAGCGTCTCTGCTTCAGCTTGGGCAAAAATTCTTTCGTATGTCCGGCTGTCTGTTCCAGCCTACAGGTCGCATTTCTCAACCGAATCTTGTGAAATTTTGTGAACAGGTTCAAAAATTATATAGATTTTTTTTGTCAAGCCAGTTTTTTGAATTTTTTTAAAACGGCGGAGATATGTTAAAAAACAGATTTCAGTCCGCTTTCCAGCTGTGCCTGTTTTCCTCTACTGATCGCATTTTTCAACCAATTCTCGTGAAAATTTGTAAGCTGGTTTGAAAATAATATACTTATTTTTATACATGCCAGATTTTTGAAATTTTTCAAAATGGCAGAGATATGTTAAAAAAACAGATTTCAGTCCGATTTTCCAGTGCTGTCTGTTCTCCTCTACAGGTCGCATTTCTCAACCGATTCTCGTGAAATTTTGTGAGCAGGTTTGATAAATATATAGAATATTTTTGTCGAGACAGTTTTTCGAAATTTATTGAAATGACGGAGATATGTAAAAAACCATATTTCAGTCCAGCTTTCCGGCTGTTTGGTCTCCTCTACAGGTCGCATTTCTCAACCGATCCCAGTGAAATTTTGTGAGTAGGTTCGATAATTATATATAACTGTTTAGTCAAGCCAATTTTTCCAAATTTATAAAAAAATATTCACCCATTTTGAAAAATGATCAAAATTAGAAGCACCATCTAGCTGCGAATACTCACGTACCTACTGTGTGCTTTGAAAACTTCATGGCGACATTTTATTTTATTTTTATTGCGAGGTCTACAGCTCACGGAGCCACTAGTTAAATTTATTACTCGCTAAGTACATAATCTATTGAAAATTCAAACGATTGAAGCCATAGACATAGAAAAATTTTCGCTGCGCTCAAGAAGACCAACAAAGCGTGGAAAAGAGAAGTTAACATCATACGGACAATGTCTATGTAAAAAAGAGACAAAGGGTCAAGTGACATGTGCCAACATTTTTTACAGTAAGAGCCCCTAGCGTCCCGCCTAGCAAATGAGCAATCACAGTTTGTTTAAAATATTTTTTAATCTTAATTAGAATTTAAAATAAAGTTATCGTGGAGCTATGGTGTCTTCTGCTCTAAGTAATTGTGATGTAACAAAAAGAAACAATCCAAGTAATCACACTTTTCAAAGGTAAATAAGATATTACCACACATTTCTCTAAAACCAAATTTCGCTACATTTATTCGTTTATCGACAAAGAAAACAGTATGGAACATAGTTTATTAACTTCCTTTGCCACAATATAGTCATATTTTATGAATCTAAGTCATATTTTACGTATCTCATATAAAATGTATGGATTCGTTTTCGGATCACCTGTTTATTGACTTTGTTGTTCGCTAAGGTTCTATAGTTTATTTACAACAATAACTTCTGTAAAATATAGTTCGTTGTGGTAGTAGTAGCAAAAGTGCCAAAAATTATATGGATTTTTTTTGTTAAGCCTATTTTTCGAAATTTTTCAAAATGGCGTAGAATCGTACAAAAGACATATTTCCGGTGCTGACTTTTTTCCCCTACAGGTCGCATTTCTCAACAGATTATCGTGAAATTTTGTGGGCAGGTTTTAAAATAATATAGATTTTTTAAGGTTTAGCCAGTATTGCAATTTTTTTGAAATGGCAGAGTTATGTAAAAGAAATTATTTCAGTCCGGCTTTCTGGCGCTGGATGTTCTCCTCTACAGGTCGCATTTCTCAAACATACAATTTGAGCTACTTTTTAACGCGAGGACTACAAGCTCACGGAGCCACTAGTTTTTAACTAATAAGTATCTATACTATGCAAATAATATACGCAGGTTTATTTACCACAACCTTATTTATTTTCAAATTTCAAATATTGGCCATAAATGTTTTGATGAGTCTTCTATACTAATGCTACGGCTCCACCAGCCACCTGCGTCTTGCGTCTCTTAACGCATAGCTTAAAGCGTTAATCTAGGCGTTACGCAGATGTGGCCAAGACTTAACGGCGTTAATTTACAAACGACAGTTTTAAATATTTATAATGCCTTAGCTAACGCGTACTTGGACATTACCATTAACGTTAACGCAGGTGGAGCCGTTGCATAAAAAAAAAAAAAAATTTACTTTACACCGCTATCAAAAAAGTTTTGTTACATTTTTTATTATTTTTCGAAACTGTTGAAACATGTCTTTTCTTAACATATCTCCGCCATTTCAAAAATTTTCGAAAAACTGTCCCGTCTGAAAAATTCTATACAATTATCAAACCTGTTCACAAAATTTCACGAGAATCGGTTGAGAAATGCGACCTGTAGAGGAAAACAGCCAGCGCTGGAAAGCCTGTCAAAAATATTACAAGCTTACATACTTATGTACCACAAAAAAGTTAAAAATAAATAAGCTTTTAAAAAAAAAGAAAAACCTCCTTCAAAAACAAAAACGGCTTCAAAATCAAATAGCTCTAAAAAGCAAGAAATAATATTAAAATCACAAATACGCATATCAATTTTAATAAATAACGTCTTATGAAGTTGAGTGGGGATTTTAGAATAAAAAATAGTTGTCCTCCATCCAGCCCCACCCGACTTCAATAGACGTTTTTTAATAAAATTGATATGCGTATTGGTGATTTTAATATTATATATTGCTTTTTAGAGGATTTTGATTTAAGCTGTTTTTGTTTTTAATTTTTATATCCCCACTTCTGGAGTACAGGCCTTCCTAATGGGTGGATAACGAGGATGGGCCATAATAGGCTATTTGACTAATTTTGGAAAACCATTTTAAATTATTCCTTAATACGTAATAAGCGCACTACATTGATATTTCAGGAAAAATCAGGAAGGAGGGTGGGTTTTCATTTCAATAGTTATTTACTTCAGCAAAACGCAGCTTCCGTACCGACGCCGACGGAAGCCGCGTTGCTCTATGGTTATTTATTACAACTTAATTAATGCATATTTTTTTTCAGATATGCAGTTAACAAGTTTGCCGTTATATCTTCTCCTGATATTAAGTTACGCCCTAGCCCAGGATACTAACTGCGACTTTTATCAATTAGTAAGTATATTATGAAAACTTTTTTAACAAAAAAGAAAAACCTCCTTCAAAAAACCTGAAACAAAAACATCTTCAAAATTTAATACCTCTAAAAAGCGAGAAATAATATTCAAATCATTAGTTACGCATAACATTTTTAATAAAACACGTCTATTGAAGTCGGGTGGGGCTGGAAGACAACTTATTTTTTTTATATTTCTAAAAGCCCCACCCAGACGTGTTTTATTAAAAACTAGCGGCCGCCCGCGACTTCGTCCGCGTGGACAGTTTTTTTGCTATCCCTCGGGAACTATATGTTTTTTCTGGATGAAAGGTACCCTATGTCCTTTTCTGTACCCCTGACAACGTGTGTGCAAAATTTCATGATGATCGGTTTAGTAGTTAAGACGTGAAGGCGTAACAAACAAATAAACAAACAAACGGACTTTCGCATTTATAATATTAGTAAGGATGTTATGCGTAACTAATGATTTGAATATTATTTCTCGCTTTTTTAGAGGTATTAAATTTTGAAGATGTTTTTGTTTCAGGTTTTTTGAAGGAGGTTTTTCTTTTTTGTTAAAAAAGTTTTTTATTTTCAACTTTTTAGTGGTAGGTATGTAAGCATGTAAATATTTTTTAACAGTATAAAATATTTTCAATGGTAAAATGCCCACAACTCAATTTCCAAATTTACGGTGTTTGTTTTTGAGGAGTTCCGTTGTGTCTTCGTAGTCCAAGTCTAGTCCAGAACCTTGCATTGCAGACCATGGTTTGGTTTGTTTTGGATTGTCATAAATCATCTAAATCGGTACATAAACAAAGATGTTATGTTCGAAAATCCGTGAAAACAAGTGTGATGGCAAGCTAAATAACTGTCATTTTTCAGGATTATGAAAAAACTACCTGCCAGATCTCTGTAATTTTTTTATGGGACCACACACGAACTATGTTCTTTGAGATAAAAAAAGAATTGTATAAATTGGATAACAACTGACGAAGTTATGGTAAAACATACATAAAAAAAAATACCGTCGACTTGAGAACCTCCTCCTTTTTTTGAAGTCGGTTAAAAATAGCATAAACAGTATGTAGCTTAGAATTATTTCTGGTGAGTAGTACAACTTATATTGGAACAGAATTTGTGGAAAAACAAAGAAACAAGTAGAAAGCAATCTAATAAAAACGTATTATAAAGGGCTCCAACAAAAAAAACTATTATAAAATTGAAAATTAAAGCTTTAAGATGATTTGGTTGTTTTCTCAGTGGTTATCCCGCTTGCCCGTTTTCCTACACACAACACATTTCCTACACACCAAATGGCGTTTTCCATCTCAAAAATGGTTCAGACAAAAGTTGTGTTACTGAAACCGTTTTAGTTGTTTTGTATTCTGAGAAGATAGAACTATCCGATATAATAGTAAAAAATTATAATAATCAGTTTTAAGTAGATATAAAATCACACTTAAACTTAGAACTTCGATAATTTCATATTAACCAGATTACTCATTATGGAAGTTCAGCTCAAGATATTTTCTATGTTATTCAAAGATATATACAATATGTTTGGTTAGCGACGTCGGCTCTTTTAAAGGCAGATAATATGATCAATTTTATCAACAAAGCCTCCCACATGTTGGGGTATATCCACTCTCCTGTTGGAATGACCGGCATTTTAAATTTGACTTTAGATGGCCCTGCTGAAAAATATTTATTTTTCCGGATTTAAAAGACCTACAGTCATTATAAAAATATATTTCGATGGCCAATAATATCACATATTAAGTAAAAAAATTTTTTTTTCAAATTTTTTACTTTGATACCTCTAAAAAAATTAATAAAATAAATTTTATACCGAAATTAGTGTGCTTTTTTAGTATTTCTCACATATCTCAAAAACTAAGATATAAATGCAAATTTTTTACCTTTTTATAATACACAGGAATATTATCTACAAAACGACATAATTTTCATTGCTCTGAGTTACATATTTCGAGAGTTATTGTTGTTTGAAAATGACCCTTACCAGCACTAAATGTTAATTTTCTAAAATAGACAAAATTCAAAACACGTAAGTTTTATGGTTCAATGACATTTATTTTCAGATAAAATTATCAACTTAATTTAAAAACTGATAAATAATTGTTTCTAGTTCATTTTCGAAAAAAAATATTATTGGTTACGTAAGGGTCCAATTCAAACAAAAATAACTCTCAAAATATGCAACTCAGAGTAATGAAATGATGTCGTTTTGTAAATAACATTCCTGTGTATTATAAAAAGTTAACAAATTTACACATTAATGTCCTTGTTTTTGAAATCTGTGAGAAAAACAAAAAAAAAGTACACTAATTTCGGATTAAAATTTAGTTAGTAATTTTTTATGACGTACTAAAGTTAAAAGATTAAATAAATTATTTTGTTATTTGATAGGTGGTATTATTGGCTTTCGAAATGTATTTTTTTTTTAATTTTAGTATGAAAATTATCGAAATAGTATATTTTTAATATTTTTACTACATAAATACAGTATTAAAAGTGCCAGTGTTTTATTTATCTAATAGTATAAGTATTCAGAAATACACCGTTTGCTCCCATAGTGCGCTGTCTTGGGGTCCAAGTCTGCTATTGTTAACGTTTTAATCGTGTTTCAATTTTCATCAAATTTTGAATTGTAATGTTTATGCTATGAAATGCTGACCATCTGCCATTTTAATGTCCCCACTGCTGGGGCACAGGCCTTCCTTATGGGTGGATAAGGAGGATGGGCCATAAACCACCACGCAGGCCCAATGTGGATTGGTGGGTGTTAACGACTGCAAATGCAGCCGGGATCAACGGCTTAACCTGCCTTCCGAAGCACGGAGGAGCTCGAGATAATAAATTTTTGGTCACCCATCCCATGACCGACTTGCTTAAGTTGTTTAACCTCCGCAATGAGGATCAGTAACGATTTTTGTTTAGTGGCTTATCAGAAAGCTTATACCACCACATGGTTAACTGTGAAGAAATTTTTACGATATCTCTTAAACCTGAGAAGTTATACGAGCTAAAACACTAGTTTTTGGGGGGTCCTTATGACGTCATCGCGACGTACGCGAACCGAATGTCGTACCTAATGAAGTCCATATTGCATTAAGCTTGGCATTTCCTTCAAACCCTATTAACTGAACCATTTCTAAACGGATTTCAATAAATCTTTCACTAAGTTTCATAACTAGGAAATAGCTAGGAATATGTTTTTATATTACCTATACCAATAAAACTATAGGATTCAAACCTGTAACTGATCCTCATTGCTGGACCAGGCGCTGTACAGTTGCGCCACCGAGTTCTTCAATGAAATGTTAGTCTTAGCCAATAATATTCTTATTACAGTTGGAGCCAGGAAAACCGTACTACATCAAAAGTCCCGGGTATCCCTACTCGTATAGGGTGGGTTCTCAGTGTCGATGGATCGCCGACAGCGCCTCTAATGAGACAAATGTTCGTGTAGACTGCACTGAAGTCAACCTGCCTCTGGTGAGAAGAGAACGAACTATTATAGTAGTTGTTTTTAGTTTCCTTACGCCCAAGAACTTTAAATTCAATCAACGACAAACTGACAGTTCTTTAGATTAGGAGGCCATAACAAATTTGGTAACTATCGCGTTCACGTGAATACAACTAGTACTTTCTCGCTGTACTATTGTCAGCCTTATCGTTTTTTTTGTAACGATAAAACATTTTTTAACCTGTATATAAAAAGAACGCAACCACTTCACGCAAACAGACCGATATATTTAACATCAGAGAGTGTCTCTCCATCCTGTGAACACAGAGTCAGCCACTTACGCGATCGTTACCAAATTTGTTATGACCCCCTAGTATACTATGGCAGCGTTTCGATGTTTCACTCTACTTTAATGGTTCTAGTTGCTCCTGTCCTGTCGGCTGTAAGCCCGATTTACACATCCATAAGTAAGTAAGTAAGTTCAACTGTCCTTCTACTCGTTCGGAACTACTTAATCGGAAAATGGACAGTTGCGTGCAAACGGTGAATTGACTTCGGCAAGTAAGTAAGTTCATAAGTAGACCGCGCGCGTCGGATGACGACGACATTGAATAGAATAGAATAGAATAGAAAAAACATTTATTGACACTCACACATATTTACAGAGGACATAAAATGAAGAAGACAACAGAAATGTACAAATTGCTACCCTCTTTACAAATAATTTTATTTACATTGCGGCCATCCATGGCTTGGAAGGATGAATTTTTAGGTTATTTAAAGACGATTTCAAGGTATGTCACTCATAAAATGGTCCTTTTAGATATTTTTAAGTTGGTACTTAATGTTTTTAAGGTCAGCTATAATTACGTTATAAGAGGTTAATTCACGAATTGTTAACAGATGACGGCCATTTGTTGCAAGATCTATTCTTTTATACCAAAACAAAAACTTATACCAATGGTAGTAAATTTGTTTATTGTCGTAATACATTTTCTATTCCTAACTAATACCAAATTTTAATTGTTATTTTTATCTTAGGGAATTATTATATTTAATATAATTAAACAAGTAGTAACAAACAAATAGCACTCGTAATGACAGTACGAAGTCATTTACAGGTCCTCGCATATAACGGGTGTAACAAGACCTTCAACGAAGCCGAAGCCCACGTATTCCGCCCATCATCAGGATCATTTTTGTCTTTTAGACTATACCTGGGAAACCAATAGCTACGAAGTTATTGAAGGTCAAAGTAAAAAAATTTCTTTCAAATTTTTTATGTAATCTTATTTTATTCGTTATTGCCTACTTTTTGTCCAATGAAACATTATCAAAATTTTAAGTATTTCGTAACAAACAATGGCTTCAAAACGTCGTTACTCGATGTATCTCATGAGCACGCACATAAACCTAGCCTTTCAACTCGGCCGCACGCAGCTGTGTAGCATACACTCGCAGGCGCAGTCTGTTGTACGCGCTACATTGCGTGGTAAAGTATGCAATGCTTTTTTAACACCAAAAACCAAAATCGTTTCCCAGCAATAATTTTGAACAGAAATGGTCCTGATGATGGGCAGAATACGTAGACCTCGGCTTCGTTGAAGGTCTTGTTACACCCGGTATATAACAGGCTGATCTACAAAAGGCTATACAAGCTTATAAAACAAATAAGATTTACACTAAAACATACACAAAGTTAATTGTAATTACAAACAAATAAAAAATTTCTAGTACTTACTGCACAAACATTAACAATATTATCTTTAAATCAGGTGTTCCTAAGCTACAATTTTAGTCTAAGCAAGCTTAAAAGCATAAAAATACAAAAACCGCTCATTTAGCCAACAGAAACTGAAACAATCACTCAAAAACAAAATATATTTAAATGAAAATACATTTAACTTGTTTTAGGATTTGTTTATGAATGGTATTCGATCGGAATAGAAGATTAATTACGATTATAAACAAATACCATTGGCATTAGTTTTTGGTATTAGAACGGATTAGATCATGGGTCTCCAAACTTTTTAGCAAAAGGGCCAGACTTACTCCTCCACCGAGTGTCAAGGGCCAGGATCTAACTAGCTCCGTACCAACATTCTGTAAATTACAGTATTGTTGGTACGATTCGGCTTGCTTTCGCGGGCCGGATTGTTGGTGCTCGCGGGCCGGATCTGGCCCGCGGGCCGTAGGATGGAGACCCCTGGATTAGATCATTCCGCTGCGACAGATGTCAACTTATGAACTTACTTGCCTGCGGACAGAGCCGTTTACACTGTGGCAAGTAAGTTGGCGGGGAGCGGGAGACGAAGCGGGAGGGGGGTGCGCGCTACTTGCCTGTCCAAAAAATAGAACCCGATCCTGTCCTGCGGCAAGTTGCTACTTACTTACTTGCCGGACGGTGTCCACACGCGGTTTCTACTTACTTACTTACTTATGGATGTGTAAACCGGGCTATATACTTACACTAAAACATACACAAAGTTAGTTCCCTACCTGCGTCTGTATTCCCGAAAGCATATAACCCAACGATATTTAAAGCCCGAGTGAATAGGCTTCTTCTGGGCAAGTTCTTAAACTGCCTTTTGAAAACCGCTCATTAGAATTTTGACAGCACCAACAGGGTTACCAGTATAAGTTTTTATAAATAATTTAATAATTTCTCATGTAAACTGACTTTTTAGACAGACTCTAGCGTTTGGAACTTATCTTTTCAGTCAGACATGTGCAGGACGGACCGGCTGATGGTGTCCAGGAGTGGCGACACGCAGCTGAATGGCGCAGAGTACTACTGTGGCAGGACAACGTTTTCGGCGGTTTCTACTGGCACCAGGCTGACCATGGGTAACACTTGTTGGATAAATGTCACAGGCGTCTTTTACTCCAATTTTTTACTTTTTCGACGCGATCTGTAGTCCCACCTAGTTGCCACAACGGTGTGAACACGAATAATTTTATTTGTAAAGTAATATCGAAGCAATGTTGTGATTGAGATGGCGCTATATAATACGCGATGTTTAGATTAGGTAGCTGTCTCTATAACAACATCACTTTGAGGTTGCTATAAGAGCTCAGATTACGGCCTCTGTTACACTAACAAGAAAAAAACGCGCGCAAAGAAATGCGATGGGAAAATATAGCGCCATCTAACCCAAGTTTTTTTTTCGACAGATGTTGGTCCTAGGGGTACCTACAGTACCCTTAGCACCAACAGCTATCGCGAAAAAAACGCACGTAAAAGTACACGACAGAGTAATTCTCTATGGAAAATCTAATTTCGCTTTTCGGCGATAGATAGCCTTGTACAAATTTCCCATTAAAAATTGCTCTAACAAATGTTTTTAAGCGCGTTTTTTTCTCGATAAATCATTGACCTGCATATATTTACACTGGACAGGCTTATGTCAAACTGTTTTTGTGCCTATTTGATTACCGCCATGTTGGCGCTGTAGGACGTAGCGTGAGCATAGCGTGCGTACATGGTACTAAAGTTTGAAGTCTGGAGAGACCATCACGTCAACCATTTTCATATTGTACGTCAAAATTAGTTCTTTAGACGCACGCTAGTGGCGTTTCAAATAGGCACAAGAACTTAGCTGTCAAATCAAACAGACAGTCTGTCCAGTTAAATAAAAAAAAATTTTTTCATGTCAGTGCGATAAATGTTCGTGCTAGGGGTGCAGATCTCTTGTCTTTAATTTTGAAATCTTTTCGGCACTTTTGTTTTTCCGGGACTCGGAATGAGGGCTTTTCAAAGTGACATTAGAAAAAAATAGTCTATTTGCCTCACTAGATGGCGTTGATGGAAAGAGAAGTGCCAAAATGAGGGATTTTCCAGGCAACGTTCCTTAAAAATTTACTAGATGGCGCTGTCCAATTCCTGGCAGTTGAGTATAGTGTGAATGAACGTGGTACAAATAGTCTAACCAAAGAGAAGCATCGTAAAAAATACGTATATGATTTTGACAGTATCAACTGTGTTATTTCTTTATAATCGTTTTGCGGCAACAAAAATGATGTTGAAGATAATATTAATGTAATATGGTTAGCTTAGCTTATATGTAGTGTATTGTGAAGTAGTTCTTGCCTTTGAATGACCGCTTTTTTAGGGTTCCGTAGTAAAACAAGGAACCCATGTAACTTATACGATTACCCATAAGATCGTTCAGTCCATCCGTCCGTCCGTCCGTCAGTCCCTGTCTGTCTTTATTCTATTTTATTGGATAAGGGAAAATACAGCTCAATAAACCTAATAAGTACGTATTAATGTAAGTACGTATTATAATAATTAGTATTAGTACCTATAAAACTTTGTACAGATGAGGCGTGTTCCGCACGCGATGCAGTATTTTGACGGATTTCGACCACCTAACTCAAAGCGATAGCCATAGCCAAAACAATTGCTAGAGCATTGCTTTGGCTATAGCTATCGCTTTGAGTTCGGTGGTCAAAATGCCGCATCGCGCGGCGAATTCGCCTCAGTCTGTCCGAAACACTCTGAGTTGGATCAGAGACAGAGACTAAGGACGGAACCTTATTCTCGATACGTGGCTCGACATGTTGTTAGCCGGTTTTTTCCGGTTCGTTGCGCTCATAGACATAGAAAAATTTTCGTTGTGCTTAGCCTACCTAGCATGACCATCGAAACACGATATGATATAGTGATTTATCACGTTTAACTGCCAAAAGACAATGGATTTTGACAGTTGGGTGTCGATAAAACGCTATATCACGCAATATATATCGTGTTTCGTCGGTCATGCTAGGAAGGCTGGTAATAAAAAAAATATAACATCAAAAAGTTGACTTTTATGCGATTTTCAGAGGGGTACAAGAAGACATTCTGCGAAAGGGACACTCTGCGAAAAGGACATTTTGAGAAAGAGACGTTTTGTGAAAGGGGCTATTTGCGAAAGGGACGTTCTGCGACCAGGGTACATTTTGCGAAAGGGACATTCTGCGACGGAGCCTCCTTCCTGCATGTACGCGACGGTCAGGCATAGCTTGTCAAGCACGTAAATTTTTCGGCAGTTCAATCAAATTTTGATTGTCTAGGGGCGATGCTTGATGGCTTGACATCAAGCACGTAGGTATCACGTGATTACTGTAGCCTAGATTCCGGCAAACATCTTGACGCTCTTTCGACGGAGTGGGGATGAGTTCGCGCATGTGCACTTACGAATGGCCCAAAGCGCCCGCGCGCCTCACCGCTACGCATACCCAAAATACGTGTTCTGCGCAACCCTTACCCGATTTCAAGATGTTTGCCGGCTACTGTATCAAAGGTAGGCCACGCCCCCAAATAGTAGTGGTGGTGGTAATTATGTGTACATGCTAAAAGCCATGCTTGACCGTTTAAGGGGTACATTATAGCGCTGCCAGAGTCTAAGAACCGTAGTCTTGATTCATTGGTCGATGGTTATCGGAGTCCAAGAAAGTTACAAGGTCTTCACGCATAGTAATAATACATAGATACCTCAAAGCAAAATATACTTAGGTACTAGTGAATAATATTATAATAAATTAATATTAGTCATTTTCAATATTCACAACGATATTACAGAAAGATTACAATGAAAACAAATTCTCAAAATCATATGTTTTTGCGATGGTACTCCTTATTTACTATAGATAGCACATTCATATACCATAGTATCAAGTAAGGTTGTTGGGAATTGGACAGCGCCATCTAGTAGATTTTTGAGGAACGTTGCCTGGAAAGTCTCTCATTGGGTTTTAAAAATAAACGGTCTGTACCAAAGAGGCAAGTAAGCGCTCGCTGGCTGACATCTGCCCAAAACATTTTAGGATTATATTTGCCTACCTAACTGAGTACTCTTCGAAGCTTAATTAAAAATAATCACATTGACACATACATTTTATCAATGCCATCTATCGAGCCTCTAGCTTTTTGTCATTTTGAAAAGCCCTCATTCTCATTGTGACCGTGACTTTACAACGCCATATTCGCTGGAAATTATTACAATCTATTGACTAACGTTTAATTTTTAATTTTTTTCAGGGCTCGCATCATCGACCACAAGCTCTGGAGGTTATTTCGCCTGCACCTTCTACACCCAACAAAAAATAAACCCTGTTCCTGCATGTGATTGTGGCTACAGAAAGCAGGTAGGTACTTTGTTACTAATTTTATTTCTTATTGCACTAAGCTACTTTCATATAGCAAGCGTGGGAAAGAAGCATTCGCCCGTGTCTGATGATGGAGTGGCTAGAGTCTGTCTAAAAAGTCAGTTTACATGGGTAATTTCAAAGGCAATTTTAATACCCACCTAAATCCCCAACCACACCACCAATACCCATCTAAATAAAATCGAGTAAAGCTATATTTACAATAAGAATTTTGACAGCACCAACAGGGTTACCAGCAGCGAACTAAAATCTATGGAATTAAGTGGATAAGTGGATAAAGCTGAATATGCTGGCATTTAATTATGCAGCACAAAGCACACAAACACTGGTTGCTTATTAGCGACCGTAATTTGTATACTCATAGATATTTTATATACTTAAACGAAAAAATAAGATACGTTTTTTCTGCATCTTTTTACTGCCTTCTTTGCATCTTTTACACCATTTGACTATAAAGGACGTCATTTCTAATAAACTCTCTCTAGTCTTTCTATCTTTTCTCTACAATACAAAAGAATACTAACGTTAGTCATCGGGTGCGTGGCTGGCCCGACTAAAGCTAAGCGGGTTGTACTTTTTCGGCCCCGTAGTGCCATTTTTACACGACTTCCCAAAAAGGAGTGTATATGTGTTTAGGGTTCATGTATGTTTGTGGGTATGTGAGTTTCTTTATTCCACCGTAACTTCTAAATGGCTCAACGGATTTAGATGTGTAGGGTATCGTTAGAATCCTTACATCATTCCGAGTGACACTGGTTATATTTTTTTTTTCAAGTCACTATGGCGACATTGGCGACTGTACGACGCCATTTTGAAATGTGAAAAAAAAAATTTTTTTTCTTCAATTATTACAATATGGGCATCAAATGAAAGGCCTTAACGAGCACATTTCAAAACTATATAATTTGTCACTGAAATGTGTTAAATAAAAATAAATAAATTAAAAAAATATTAAAAACCCGACTGCTCTGCCAAAAACGAACTAAAAAGTTAAATAACAAGTGTCTTTGCAGTCGGGGGACCTCTATGATTAGAAATTGTTTCACAAAACAGTCCCCCGACTGCAAAGACACTTGTTTTTTTTAACTTTTTAGTTCGTTTTTGGCATAGCAGTCGTGTTTTAAATATTTTAAATTTATTTATTTTTATTTTAAGCAATATTTGTTTGCAATTTACATTTCCATAGATTTTAGTTCGCTGGTTACCAGTATAAGTTTTTATAAATAATTCAATAATTTCTCATGTAAACAGACTTTTTAGACAGACTCCACCGTATTGTAATAACGACGTCGTCAAGGTGGTCTAGGATACAGTACGAGGCCATATAGGGTCATTGCGTCGGTTGGCGGCCTTTTAGTCACCTTGCCAACTTTGGTCCTCGAGATTAGTCTAATATGTCTACAATTCAACTTCTAATTCTTTTGTAGGCCTTGCAGATATAATCAAGTTATTTTTAGAAATATGTATTGAAGGAATATTATAACAGTTTATTTTTAAATAAATAACTATCTGAAACTTACTTAAAATGCTAGTTGACGGCCACTTTTTTCGGTTCGCGGCCACCCTAGAGTCAGTTCGCGGCCGCCAGTTTTACACACTATATTGACCTACGAGTGTTTTATACTTTTATAACTTTTCAAACCTTTTTCACCATAATAGCGATATAAGGGCTGGACTTCAGTCCATATGTATTCGTGTACAGTTCATACACAGTCACAGGATCCTCAGGGCGCTCACGCCAGAGTATTAACTGGAATCGACTGTCCTCAGGATGTATGACCGTCTGGCAAAACATGATCCGGATGTGCGCTCCAAAACCACCTGATGTCTTCAAAGGTTCAGGATTATGTCAATTATACCTCTGTGCAGCTTGGGACCGGAATGCAAACACTAATGTAACGAAGTTCGAAGTGGGTGCGGACCCATCAAAGACGATCCTCAATTTGCCTATTGAGGAGGCCTTCACCACCGCATGGTGGGGCAAGAAATAATGCTCAATTGAGCTCCAATCAACTCGAGCCGGAGACATGTGACCAAAATCCTCGTACTCGCACATGAATTCTATATATTTTTTACAAAGTACGGGGTCACGCTACATGTTCCGTTCCATGGACAGCAGCCATTTCTCCGCAGGTGCACTACTTTGCCCGAGGCTATGACGAGAAGCAACAAAAGACAGTCTAGTTACACACCGGCCGGAGGACAACCTCTCAGTGTTCGATTGGTAAAAGACTTCGCACTCTACGTGGTCCGGATCCATCCTGGAGACCATAGGTGGTTCCTCCACCTACTAAAACCGTTGCATAGTTTAGGCCAAAGACGCAGTCGCGATCACTGTCGGCTCCTCCACGGAGTCGTTTGTAAAAACAGGGCCCATCAAGACATCCAAAAATGGTGGACACTGCCACCAGTGAAGACGAACGTACCTATAGTAAATTGCCACATCATTGGGCATTTAATCTCGATTGAATACCTTCACTCTTAAAAAGCATGTTTCTCCTCAATATTCATCCCTTCTTTGTGCTATTACACTATTCTAACATTTCTTATTTTCACAGCATTTGTTCTTATAAACTGTGGTCACTGGCATTACAATCTCGTCTCTAATCTCTTCAAAATTTTACCTTATCTTCCCATCCTGTTCTTTATTCCTTCCTTCCTCCACTTTATTGTCCTTCCTTCCTTTCTTTCCTTAATCAAAACTCTTCAAATTAAACCATTTAGTACAAAAATCACAGCCAATATTTTTGTTTTCATCGTCCACTGAGTCACCTTTAGTCTTTAAAAGTGTTTCTTTTTTTAGTTTCTTGGCTTCTTGTATTTTTTTATTTTTCTTTGCCTCCTTTGCTTGCTTTCTAGCTACTTTAGTTATTTCTTTCTCCTCATTCTTTTCTTGTTTAGCTTTTTCTTTTAATAGATGATACTCTCACCATTTTCCCCTGATATCGCCGACGGAATACGAGCTTTGGGAACGTACTGTTTGGACTTTTCTAGAGGTTGGAGTATAAATAGATGTTGCTTGAATACTGTATTTGGATCTATTTAAATTTTGTTTTTGGCGGATGCGGATGTAATTGTAGAAGATGATGCTTTCTCTGACTGAACGTCATGAGAATCTGGATGTTCTGATATAGCTAGGCTAACTGAAACATCTTCGAGTGATAAAAGAGACCTTCCTTATGGTTGCTCGCGAGTGACGCCAAATGGCAAAATTTCGTTTTCGACTTCAGATATTTTTTCTAAGGTAGTAACGGTGCATAAGGGCATTTCATCTGTAATCTGGATTTGGTGTTTCTGTTCCGTGCACGATGGGACGTTATTCGAGTCCGGTTTTGAAGATGGAGAGATTCCATTAGGAACTAGAGATTTGGGGCTTAGGTTTCGGTTCTTGGGTGTACTAGTTTGGAATAGGATGACCACAACATCGTTCAGTGAAACCATTGTTCCCAGCTCAAAAGCGCTAAATTCAGATGTAACTAAATTCGACAAGCCATTATTCGTAACACTCTCAGAGGTACGATTTGGAACGTCAGCAGCAATAACAAGTGTCAGTGGTACAGGATCATGAATATACGACGGAGCGAGATCGGTAATATCTGCGGAGGTAACATCGGAAACATGCGGCGGATTTGGATCGGAAACATGTGGCGGGGCGAGATTGGAAACATTGGCAGGGTTCTGATCTGACCTTCTCAGCTTTTTGACTTCCTTAGGGATAAATTTTCGTCAATATTTTACTTTAATGATTGCAGTGTGTGTATGTGTATGTCACAGTATTTTTTTTCAGTTTTTTTGTAGACATCTGTTATTAAAAATGTATCTAAACACCAACCAAAAAGTCTGTGTGAAAAAAGTGGCCGTAAACTGACACCTTTATCTTCAATAGTCAGATAACGGCCATCTATTTTTCATATGATTTTCAGACGGCCGTGATCCAGATTTGTTTATTAAGCATTTTTTTAGTTTGCGGCCACAGTATACAAATATAGCTATAAATCTGTATACAAATATATTTTGGCGGCCGTGAACTAACCATAGCATTCAAACCAACCCTTTACAATTAAAAAATGTTGCACAAAAAGAGACTTTATTCACATTAATAATAGGAAAAAAGGCAAACTTATTTCATTCAGTGAGTTAGTACCGCAGCCACCCGGCCGTATACCAACTTTACTAAAAATGTATTGTGTTGGTTGGCGGCCATCAAATAAAACTGATATTAAAGTAATTTACTCCCAAAATAAATGCAAAATTAAGTAAATAAAACAACTATGATCACCCACAAACAATCACAATAGTAATAAGTAATCGTATACTTGAAACACTTACTTTTAAAGCGAGGTCTGTTCGCTATTTTTTGCGTAGCTTTGCATACATATGTGCGCTGAGAGCGCGGCCGACAAAATGGACGATTTTTTTCCGGCACATGGATTAGGTTAACAGACCAAATTAAATAGGTATTAAATTCTGCAACTATCCTACTTTTTAAGGTAATACAACACGTTGGGAAGGGTGCGATAGAATTCTTATTATTGCTATATTTATGCGGTTGGCTCTCTAAAAGGCCGCGAAACAACGCAGGGCCGCGATCCAGCGTATCGACCCTACCTTGAAATCAGGTGGGGATTGCGCGGAACGCGTGTTTTGGGCATGCGTAGTGGTGAGGGGCGCGGGCGGCGGGAGAGGGGCGCGTGCTATCGGTCGCTCACAAGAGCACATACGCGAACTTATCCCCACTCCGTCGAAAAAAATTTAAGATGCCTCGTACTGTACTACTTTTTATTACCACCCGTTGGGCATAGGATCATAGGCAACATAGGCCGCCCAATCTACACGAAGACTGTCTTACTTATCCATTGGTCCATCTACAGAATACATCAATAGGAGCAATGATAAGGGTCGATCACTTCTGCTGTATTTTGTATCTTAAAGGCAGACCTAAGAAAGATAAATAATTTAATGTATATCGGTAGGTATACTTTATTTATGTTTATAAGTGTTATTGTCAAGTTAAGCAGGCCATACAATACACGCTAGGTTATGCATGACGTTTTTAACCGAGCTGCAAAACCTTCATGCAAAACCGAGTTCAATAGAAGACACACACGCAAGGTTATGCATAATGGGTTTGACCACAAGCATAACTGAGCCGAGCGGCAAGGTTGCATGAACAGGCATGCAGTATTATCCCATACACGCTAGGTTATGCATGACGGTTTTGACCTTACAGGCATAACTAGTTTTGTAAAAAAACAGTTTTTTTTCTAACGTGAAAAAAAAAAACATGAATAAAACGTGTTTTTTTTCTGGAGCATGTTTTTTTTCAAGAGTACGGAAATTAAAATTATTAAGGAAGTTTCCGTTAAAGATTAATACTTATGAGTTCATATTAAAGGTTTTTGAATCTACATTACTTCTTTGTTTGAATAGTACCTACTAAGTTTAAAGATGCGCACGGTAAAATCTTCATTCGGTAAGTACCTATGAACTTAGTTAGAACGAAGAACAGTGTCTCCAGTTTTGGGGGGATTTCCCCATTGTGTGGTAAATTGTAATTATTGGGGATAAAAGAAAATCTGTTCTTCATACAAAACGTAACATTTTAGCGAACAAAAAATCGCGTTGGGGGATTTTTTTTTAATCTTCTCTTCATACAAATGTACCATTTTTGGGGAAAAATAAAATGAGATCTGCGAAAATAATTAAATTTATATCTGGAGACACTGACGAAGAATAAAAATCTAATATAATCATTGATTTGATTAAATAAAACATTTATTTTCCAAAGATTGTGTTCTTGAAAAAAAAACAAATTTAGAAAAAAAATAACGGTGCCGTGTTTTTTTTCATGTTTTTTTTTCAACATTGTAAAAAAAAAACAATTTGTTTTTTTTCATGTTTCATCACTAGGCATAACCATCATGCTTAACCTATGTGTATGGCCGGCTTTAGTTACCGCATCATAACCGTCGTATTTATCAGCAAAATAATATTTACAAAGAGGTTATTTTGTTAATATTCCTTTTAGTTGCGGAATACTTTATTTGAACATCTGTGTTTGAATTTAATACCTAGAGATATTGTGTTGTTTGAGGTTTACGTGGCAACCGGTGGAAATTGTATTAATTACTGCAGTTAGTTACCTCTACCTATCTTATCGATTGTTAAAAACATCTGTCAACGTCTTATTGTTAGTTCGATACTTTAGTTAGGTATTTTATACATATTCTACTTCATGCATGGGTATTTCAATTCACTTTCACTTCACATTGATCATTTCTGCGGTGGTGTCGTGTGAGGCGGGTCGTTACGTTCCCTCAAATATGGTTTAGCGAAGCGATGGCTGGTTCATGCGTCATGCTCGTGAACGGGTGCTGCCAGTGGGAATTTGCCTGCTTCTGGCTACCTATCTTAACGCATATTGAATTGTATTTTTTTTGAAACAGCCTAGACTCAATAATAACTTTAAACTTTGAATTTAGCTTGAACCCTGTATATAGATAAAAAAATTGAAATTCATTAAAAAATGAGCTAATTAAATAATGTTATTTATTTGTTAATCTTTGTTAATATAAAGTCTGGAAACGATATACATATTTGTTATTAATAACGTTGCATCTGATAGCTGACAAGTTTTTTTGCGCGCATTTATCTTGTCAGCTAAAAGACGTCATAATGGGTGGTAGGTGGCTGGTGGTAGGCCCTACCCACCTACTCCAGGGTAGGGTAAGAGAATTGACGATTTTAAAAAATGCTTATGATTTAAGGTGGTACCCTGAGCGAAAGTGGCGCAGCGTTTTTATTTTATTTAATATTATAATTCTAATACACAATTTTAAAAATGTTTATCGTGGAGATTTTAGGGCTTACACTACAGTCTAGTATTTTTAGACGGTATCGTTACATTCCCTAGTAGTCACTGCTAGAAGTGGATAGAAAAACTGCTAAGTGGCCGTTTTTGACACATTTGCTATCTACTTCTACGAATGACTACGAGGACATGTAGTGATACCTTCTAAAAATACTAGACCATGGGCCCTAAAATCTCCACGATAAACATTATTTATTAAAATCTTTTTCTATTAACAACTTATTAAATAAAAACCTCTGAGGGCGCCACTTTCGGTCATACAACCGCCTTAAATAAAGATTTTTCACTTTCACTTTCATTTGTTTGTTACTAACGACAAAATCACATGTAATGGAACTCAATTTATTGTAGGTTTTCTAATGATCAAAGTAATTTACATACTTATTTAATCATTACTCCGGTTTTGGTTGTCGTATTTGAAGGTGGTGGGTCTGTAGACCAACATTTTTGGCGTAACGTACACTACGAGGCAAATATCTTGAAATCGGGTGGGAATTGCGCGGAACACGTATTTTGGGCATGCGTAGCGGTGAGGGGCGCAGGCGGTGGGAGAGAGGCGCGCGCTATTGGTCGCTCACAAAAGCACATGCGCGAACTTATCCCCACTCCGTCGAAAGATTTCATGATATATGATGCCTCGTATTGTAGGGATTTGCCAAAATATCGATAACTGTGTGGAGTACCTTGGCGGCGCTCTCGGCGATATCAGGTAAAATGTTGTAAAAAAAAACTGTCACGTAGTATGGGTACGTTGCCTTAGGTAACAGCAAAATTTTCTTGGTCTGCCCGAAATCATAGGGTCTGCCTCAATCTTTAGAATTTGCCATATTGTGATTTTCAGACCCGCATCGTAGGAGGTGTTGAGACACTAGTCAACGAGTTTCCCATGATGGTGGGCTTAGGCGACGGGAATATCTACGAGATCAAGTGCGGTGCAGTCATCATCAGTAAACGTTACGTGTTGACAGCAGCCCACTGCTTGAATGGGTACTCGCCTGCCAACCTCGCCGTCATCGTTGGAGAACACGATGTGACCACCGGAAGTAAGAGCCCGTGCACACAGCGGACAGTTTTACAGGTCCGTTTGCGTTTTATCGGATACGTGGCCCTACTATGAGTGAGTTTCAGTTGATGCAAACGTTACCGTAAACTATCGTTTTCTCTCTTTCACTCGCATTGAATGTGAGCAGTATATCCGATAGTTTACGGTAAGTAACGTAAACAGTTTGCATCAACTCATGGTAGGGCCACTGTACTATTATTATCTGTTCTGTGCGGATCGGATAATAGTTGATCCTATAAACACACAACCCGATGCAATTTTGTTAACTGTATTCAGTAGCGATGGATCTGTTAAAACGGTCCTGTAAATCGGATCGCTGCTGAGTGAACGCACGGTAAGGGCACTATGATTTCAACCTTCTCTTTTTGTGACTCAATAAGGCTGGCATCAACCAACATACAGACGGAATTCCGTCTGTATGTTGACGCAAAAAAGAGTGCAGGGGCCCTATTTTTGAATCGCTCGTATGACATAGTTTTGTCGCAAGCGACTTAAGTTAAGTCACACTCGTCTTCCAAGTCGCATGACGCCGATTTTCCGTATTTTTAAATCGTTCGTTACCGGTGCTGCCAATATAAACGAAATGTTGGATTTTATCCGTTCCACGCAGAATTTAGAGAAAACTGGTTATTACCGCAATGAAAACGAAACGTAATATCCATGTTTCTATCGGCTGTTACATAAATCTTTGTTTTTTAGTAGAAAAGAATATCACTCGCCGTACCGTATCGCTCGACTGTTAACGAGTGGGTAGGGGCACTCGTTGCGGTCGAGCGATTCAAAAATATGGAAAGTCATATGTCGAACAAAAATCAGTAGAAAAGAGCGCTCGACGCCAGCCGAGCGATTCAAAAATAGGGCCCTAGATGGACTACCTGTTGTTTTTCACAATTAATTCCAAGTGTGCTTTTCATAAAAAATTTGGTATTTCAGGCTATGCATGGTAGATTAGGTACACTATGTTCGGGAAATCGGGAATCCTCAGTCGGGTTATAACCAGCGAACTAAAATCTATGGAAGTGTGTGAGTGAATTGCAAACAAATATTGCTTAAAAATGGCACCATGGGGCCGAAAAAGTACAACCCGCTCAGCTTTAGTCGGGCCATCCACGCACCCGGGGACTGACGTTAACGTATTTTACAATAATTACAGTTTGTATTGTAGAGAAAAGAGACAGAGAGAAAGTTTATTAGAAATGACGTCCTGTGTAGTCAAAGGGTGTAAAAGACGCAAAGAAGGCAGTAAAAATATGCATAAATAACGTATCATATTTTTTCGTTTAAGTACAGAAAATATGAGTATACAAATTCTGGTCGCTAATAAACAACCAGTGCTCAGACGCTTTGTGCTAATTAAATGCCAGCATTTTTAGCTCCATTCACTTAGTTGCACTTTTCATGTTGTGCCATTTTTTGAGCGCAATGCTTGTTCCATAGATTTTAGTTCGCTGGTTATATATAACTAACGTATAATAAATATAATATAAAGTAAATGTATAATAAGTAGGTATATATCGTCTAGCACCCATATTACAAGCTTTGCTTAGTTTGGGGCTAGATGGCGCTGTGTGAAATTGTCCAAGAATTTATTTATTTAACTATGAATCGAGTTCTTTGTTTCGAGAAGGTACAGATGACAACTAACAATCACTATTTATTACAGGTGATACGTCAGCGGCAGCGGGATACAGAATAATAAGTTTTACCATTCATCCGGGATACACAAGGTTAGATTACTTCAGATTTTTAATAATCGTGTCATATTTGATCAGTTCCATTTAGAAGGTAGGTGACCTTAGTACATTGAATATACCTACCTAGTTACATCCATATCGCGGACTTACCTAGCGAATATTTTATTATTTACTAGCTTTCAGCCCGCAGCTTAGGGTTGCCAACCCTACTATACTAGTGACTCCGTGAGCTGTATAGTAGGAGATCGTGGGGATCGATTTGTATGCAGACCTTGCATTTTTGAGACAAAGCAAACCGCTTGGAACAGTTGTTCCTGGGGGTGATCTGAGCTGATTAGCCCAGTTGCCACGCGGTTCCCCCCAGCAGGCGGGCAGGGGAGGGGGGAGAACAGTGCGTCCGGCGGGCCTCACTCTAAGCTTCATATCTGAATACATGTAGCTACTATATCAAGTTTGGTGTCTTTTTCTTATAATTCGAGGACGAAGAATTCATTTTTGGAACTAAATTTTCACTCACCCATACAAAAAAAACCGCGAAATTCATTTTTTTTTCGAAAATCCTCTACAGAATTAAAACTATGAAAATTTGCCCCAGAAAATAAAATCTAGTAAATAGCGCAGTCAATTTACTATATAAAATAAGACATTTGTTAAACGTTTTTGTCTAGTAACTGTGTAAAAAAAAATTGTGTCGTGCGGCGGAATTTTTTCAAACTGATTTTTTTGGAAATCCTCTACAGAATTAAAACTATTAAGATTTGCCCCAGAAAAAAATACTGGTGAATATCTCAGTTATATTCCTATATAAAAAAAAAATTTTTTTTTTTTCTATAAACTGCATTAAAAAATGTTTTGTGTCGCGCTGCGGAATTATCTCTTTTTTTTTATTTACGAATATTTTCTACAAATTTAAAACTATGAAAATTTGCCCCAGAAAAAAATATAAGTGAACAGCCCAGTTATTTTAATATATAGAATAATACATTTGTTAAACATTTTTTCTAGTAATTAAAAAAATGTCTTGTGTCACGCGGCGGTAATTTCTCTACCATTTTTTTTCGAAAATCTTCTACAGAATTAAAACTATGAGGAAGGAAGTGAATAGCCTATTTATCGTACTATATAGAAAAATTAACTTTTTAAACATTTTTGTTTAGTAACTATATTAAAAAAATGTTTTGTATCGCGCGGCGGACCTGCAAAGTTATGTTCTGATAAGTTGTTATTTTGCTGGTTACATTGATAATTTACATTAAATTGCATTTACTTTTGGACGGTACAAATATATTATACAATTTAAATATATGAATAAATATGTTGAGATAACATATTAATAATAATTTTAATGGCGAACCATTAAAATTATTATAAATATGATAAAATTAACATAGATGCGGGTTAAAATAAAATAATTTTATTGTTCGCAGTTGCCACTACATGCACATAGGTCTGTGAATTTTAGATTTATTTAATGCAGTTGTACCTCCCTGCGCATTTTGTTTTGCAGCGGCAACGAATTAATTAAACATGCAGCAGATTCAGCAGGTAGCCTTGTTCAAATAGGCTCCTAAATTCCCAATAGCCATTTTGTTTGGACCAGCCCCAGTCAGCTGGGCATGGCAGCCGTTGCTGAGGGGCTATAATCTATCCCCAAACATAGCCTCCTTAGTTAGCACGGAGAATATGGTTACGAAGTGCATCTTCCGTTGGAGGCAGATTTTCCAGCTGGAGATCTTTTCTTCCATTAGTGACCTGACCTGTTCTTCCACTAGTAGACCTCGAGTTGTTAAAAAATAATCTAATACAGGGGTGACCAACAAGTAGATCGCGATCGACCAGTCGATCTGTGGAGACAGTGCAGTCGATCGCGAGAGACATAACAAAAACTGTTTTGCTTGTGGTAGCAAAGCAGGTAGCAACCGAACGGTGTGGGAGGCGGGTAAGGCAGTTTTGTAGTGAAAAATACCCCAAAAATTAAAATGCTTCAAGTCGATCTCAATATAATAGACCTAATTACGGGCTAATACCCCTTTTTCCCACACTGCTCACGAGGTTTTCAAAGCACATAGTAGGTACGTGCTGTTTGGTATATTATTTGGTAGGTATATTCTCAGTTTGATGGCGTTTCTAATTTTGATAATTATTCGAAGTGGGTGATTTTTTGATAAATTTCAAAAAACTGGCTTGTCTAAAAATGCTATATAATTATCGAACCTGCTCACAAAATTTCACGAGAATCGATTGAGAAATGCGACCTGTAGAGGAAAACAGACAGCTGGAAAGTCGGACTGAAATAAGTTTTTTAAATATCTCCGCCATTTTGAAAAATTTCATAAAACTGCCGCGACAAAAAAAAAGATATAATTTTCGAACCTGCTCACAAAATTTCACTAGAGTTTTTTGTGTTTAAACTCTTGTGTGGTGGTTGTTGAATAAAATAAGAAAATGTTTAGTAAGTATGAAAAAATACAACTTCTTTAAAATCCTCCATACAAAATGGCAACCAACTATATTTTTTTGAACTTTTCCGCCATCTACTATATTTTTACACGTAATAATCTTGAAAATACTACATTTGATGCAAAAAAAGTTGGCAACCCTACGGCAGCTTCGCCTGCGTGACTACAGCACGTTATATCGTACGGGCGCAGTCCCGTGCCCAGCAGTGGGATAAAAAGTAGTTTATGTCTTTTCCCAAGGTCCCACCTATCACCGTACCAAATTTCATTAAAATCGACTCAGTAGTTTAGGCGTGAAAGCGTAACAGACAGAGTAAGAGTAGTAAGAGTCCCCGCAAACTACAGACCAAACTGTCGGCCGATAGTTGGATTGAAGAAGTATGCAAGTGCGCACACTAAAACGATTTGGTATCGGCCGATTCTTCATACAAAACTATCTATCGGGCCAACTATTGGCCGATAGAAAATTAGCGTATAGTTGGCAGCCTCACCATGGAATTAGAAGGTTTTGACTAGGTCAAAAAATTGTTAGTAAATAGTGATAAATAGTGAACTATAGCATATAAATAGTGATACTATGGTTCAAAAGATATTTGAGTATCTTGGTGAGGCTGCTATCTTGACGTCAAGCTGGCAGACATCTTAAGAAATACAGTTCGTATCAATGTGATTTATATGCCAAAAAATTGTTAGGAAATAGTGAATTGTATACGCAAAATTTCAATAATATTGCTTCAGTACAAGCCGAGATATTACGATTTCAAAGTGGGCTGCTAACTTGACGTTTCTGGCAATGGCGATTCCAGAGAAACGGGTACAAGTTATAAACAAATAAATATATCAAAAAATTGTTAGTGAAATTGTGATTCTTACGATATAAATAAAAAAAGAATTCGCCATTGCTATTTTCTAAAAATCGAATGTTAACTTCTACATAGTACTTTGAATATAGGCTGTCGATCAATATTGAACTTGTCTCCACAGTAATAAGGTTTAAACTTGATTGCAATCATGAGGTGAGTACTATCAAGCAAAACAGTGAAATTTATATTTTTTGACTGTGTCAATAGTCATATCCTCGGTTCAAGGCTATTGATTTGGTATAAGTAAACAAATATTTTTCTACCCACTTTTTTATTTTTTAGAGTATTGACACAATCAAAAATTTTTTGATTAAATCTCATCAAAAAAAATTTGGTCGTTTAATACTCTACTCTCAGTTCATTTATTTAGTTTAGGAAAACTACTAATATTTAACTACCAATTAGGTACCTTACGTTAAAACTATAACTTAAAGGGAGGAGTCTAATGAAAATACCCTAACCTGTAATTTTTTGAAAATGAATATTTTGTATTTTTTTTTAGTAACTGAAACTTTAACGTTAGGTACCTATTTGGTGAGATTTATAATGAAATTAGTAATCAGTAGGAAGGTAAGTAGGTAGGAAGTAGATGATATAAGTAGAAATTATTTCTAGTTTTTCCCGAATAAATAACTAAATAAATGAACTGAGAGTAGTATTACCACAGCCGAGAGATAGTCTTCATACAGTCGGCCATCGGAGGCGTCTAGACAGAGCAATCGTGCGGGGTGGTGCGGTATAGAAGGGGGGTGGGAGGGCCCGAGAGCCCTGTTGACAAGAAAACAGCAACTCAATGTTAAAAATGTAATCTTGTTTTTTTACATTTTTAACATTGCGTTGCTGTTTTTTTGCCAAAATACTACCAAAAACCGAGTTTCATCGAAATTGGCCCGCAAACAGAAAAGTTGGCCGCCATCTTGAATTTTTTACATTTTTAACATTGCGTTTCTGTTTTCTTGCCAAAATACTACCAAAAACCGAGTTTCATCGAAATCGGTCCGCAAACAAAAAAGTTGGCCGCCATCTTGAACTTTTTACATTTTTAACATGGCGTTGCTGTTTTCTTGCCAAAATACTACCAAAACCGAGTTTCATCGAAATCGGCTCGCAATCAAAAAAGTTGGCCGCCATATTGAATTTTTAACATTGTGTTGCTGTTTTCTTGCCAAAATACTACCAAAAACCGAGTTTCATCGAAATCGGCCCGCAAACAAAAAAGTTGGCCGCCATCTTGAATTTTTTTTACATTTTAACATTGCGTTGCTGTTTTCTTGTCTTTTTTTTATACATATAAATTCCCATAATTCCTCGCACTTATGATGCAAGAAAAAGAAAAAAAATAAAAAATACTAAGAAAACCTTTTTCTTTTCCTTATTTTAAGAGAATTAAAAGAAGGAAAAGAGACAAATTTGAAAAGAATATTCTTACCTTCTAGAAAAAATAACAATAATTAATTCAAAGAATAAAACAAGAATTTTAAAGTGTCTATCTTATTTTTCCTATATATTTTTAAAATTCGAAAAGGCAAATTACATCGTGCCAACCCTTACACTTTTAGTCGTTGCGTCAACTGTCTAGACGAACGGCGGCTTTTGCGCCAACACAAAGGGCGATGTCCGACTGTAAGAAGAATACTCTATAGGCTGTGGTATTACTGATGATTAGAGTAGTAGTATTAATTATTATTAGAGTAGTATTACACAATCAATTTTTTTTTGATGAGATTTAATAAAAAATAAAATAAAAAGTAAGTAGAAAAATATTTGTTTACTTATACCAAATCTATAGCCTTGAACCGAGGATATGACTATTGACACAGTCAAAAAAATATAAATTTCACTTTTTTACTTGATAGTACTCACCTCATGATTGCAATCAAGTTTAAACCTTATTACTGTGGAGCAAAGTTCAATATTGATCGACAGCCTATATTCAGAGTACGAGGGCAGTTTGATATGTCCGTGACTTTAAGGTTGAATACAATATTTTTTCATAATTCAATTTTCCTGTCTTAATTTAGAACTCTTTGCTGAGCTTATGCTGTTGCATTTTTTAAATTGGCGCGAAATTAAAAAAAATGGAAGGATTTATGCAAGTGAGGTCGGGATATTCTTTTATAACGGAGAAAAAAGAATTTTGCGTATTGATAAAATACTACTTTTTACGTGGTAAAACCATTAAGCAGACGGAGGATAAACTGAAAAAATATTATGGGGACTCTGCTCCATCTCATGGAATGGTTCATAAGTGGTTTACTGAATTTCGTTGTGGTCGTACCACCACAACTGTCGCCGACGGCCCAGGAAGGCCGATTGAGGTCACCACTGAAGATATTGTTAGCAAATCCACGACATTGTTATGGCAGACCGTCAAGTGAAGATACGCGAGATAGCTGATGCTATTCACATCTCTACCGAACGAATTTTTCATAGTTTGCTCGATATTCTCGGCATGAAAAACCTTTTTACCCGACTGCAAGAGGGTTATGTTTTTCGCGCGTATCTTGTATGTAAGTATGTTTGTATGTAATATTCTTTATTACCTCATATCTTTCAAACGGCTGAACAGATTTCCATGATTAACATATCGTTAGATTTGTCTCGTCAGCCCAAGTGTTCTTAAGAAGGTGGCGTTATAAAAAAACCAACATGGCGGCTGTACGGTGCTATTATACGTAGCGGAAAAAAAAATTTTTTTTTAGAATACTGCAATATGGGTGTCAAATTAAAGGGCTTATTATAAGGATTTCAAAAAGGTATATCATATAAATAATAACTAAAAATAAATAAATAAAAAAATAAATTTAAAAAAATTAAAAACCCGCCTGCCTAAAAAAAGACAAGTCAACTGAAAAGATGGAAACAAGATTAAATATTAAAGGCAACATTATAACATGCAGTCGGAGGCATATAACTCAAATCATTCATAATGTCACTTTCTTTATGCATGCCTCCGACTGCATGTTATAATGTTGCCCTTAATATTTAATCTTGTTTCCATCTTTTCAGTTGACTTGTCTTTTTTTAGGCAGGCGGGTTTTTTGCAAGATGGGTGCCGCGTTTGCTGACAGTCGGCCAAAAACGAACTCGTATAACAACTTCTAAACAATGCTAGGTTTGTATAACCGCAATCCAAGTGATTTTTTTCGTCGGTACGTAACACTTGACGAAACGTGGGTCCACCATATACGCCAAAGACGTAGCAACCGTCAAAACAGTGGACTTCTACCGGTGAACGTGCCACGGAGAAGGCAAAAACTGTTTGTTCGGCTGGTAAAGAGACGGCCACTGTCTTTTAGGACAGCAAAGGTGTTATTTACATCGATTTTTTGGAGAAAGGCAAGACAATTACCGGAGCTTACCATGTTGCTTTGTTGGATAGATTCAATATAGAGCTGCTGAAGAAAAGACCGCATCTAGCAAAGAAAAAAGTTTTATTTCATCACGACAATGCTCCGGCCCACTCGTCGGCAACCGCAACATCAAAACTTGTGGAATTGCGATACGACCTATTGCCACACCCCCCGTTTTCACCAGATTTGGCCCCGTGTGATAATGGCTTGGTGGATAAAGATTTTCATCCAATGAAGAAGTGATAGCTAAAACAGGAGCCTATTTTTCAGGGTTTGATAAAAACTATTTTTTGGATGGGTTGAAGAAGTTGGAACATCGTTGGTCGAAGTGTATAGAGCTGAAAGGAGATTATGTAGAAAAATAAAACAAAATATTCTTTAAAAATTTTTTTCTTCTTCACAAAGTCACGGACTTATCAAACCACCCTCGTACTATGTAGAAGTTAACATTCGATTTTTAGAAAATAGCAATGGCGAATTCTTTTTTTATTTATATCGTAAGAATCACAATGTCACTAACAATTTTTTGATAAATTTATTTGTTTATAACTTGTACCCCTTTCTCTGGAATCGCCATTACCAGAAACGTCAATTTAGCAGCCCACTTTGAGATCGTAATATCTCGGCTTGTACTGAAGCAATATTATTGAAATTTTGCGTATACGATTCACTATTTCCTAACAATTTTTTGGCATATAGATCACATTGATACGAACTGTATTTCTTAAGGTGTCTGCCAGCTTGACGTCAAGTTAGCAGCCTCACCAAGATACTCAAATATCTTTTGAACCATAGTATCACTATTTATATGCTATAGTTCACTATTTATCTTGACCTAGTCAAAACCTTCTAATTCCATGGTGAGGCTGCCAACTATACGCTAATGATAGAAAGTCTGTAGTCTGCGGGCACGCTTACATGCTCATTAATTAATTATATTAAGTAGGGATACCACAGAGGTGATAATTAACTCCATATTTTTTTTAGCTCAAACTACGACTATGACGTGGCCATTCTAAAGGTGGAAAAAGATATTGTATTCAGTAGGGAAGTGGGCCCTGTCTGTTTACCATTCAAATACCGAAACGTGGACTTTACTGGCCAAAAACTCACTATCCTGGGTAAGTATAGGTATTTTTTAATGCCGATTCCAGACGCAGACCAAAAGCTCATCTAAGTTTAGCTTAGCTTACATAGCTGAAGTATCTTTTAATAGATGTGTGCAGATTGCAAACTATACAGGGTGTCAAATAAAAAAAAAATCAAAAATATTTATTTACCTTCAAATATCATTTTACAATAGCGAGTGGCCAGAGTCTTCTTTTAAGCATAAAAATACTTGTACCAAAAGCCTCTGCTCTTTCAATTTGACTTATTAAAATAAATAACAAAACTATTTATGGTTTTGTTATACACTTTCATAAATCTTGATTTTACCTGAAGAACCTTGCATTTTTGCTTTGACATATTTTTATTTTGTCATGTTTTAGGATGGGGTACCCAATACCCTGGTGGTCCTAAGTCCAAAGTGTTGAGGAAGGTGGATGTTGATGTCATCAGTCAATCCTCGTGTCAAGCTGTGATCAAATCGCTAACAAGCCGGCAGTTCTGCACGTATACTCCAGGAAAGGACGCTTGCCAGGTAGCCATCTACGCATATCGGGGCCGTGACGCGTCAGGGGCCCAAGTTACATTGGTCCTGTTAAATCAAGGATTATATCGGGTCATTTTGAACTTACCATCCAAATTTTACGGATGTGTCCAGTCCATGAAAATAAACAACTTTCTCTAAGAAACATGTGTCAAATTTCGCCATAAAGTGTTGGTCATCCCATACTAAATTGATCACGTGATCTCTTTGATTTGTATGGAAAGTCAATTTTTATTTTACATATTTGACTATGTGTTCCTCAGAGAAAGTTGTTCAGTTTCATGGACTCAACACATCCTCAAAATTTGGATGGTAAATTCAAAATGACCCTGTATATTATGTGAAACAAATAAACGTTGAGCTCCGTCAACGGCAGGTCGTTATGGATCCTGAGTCCAAGTTACGTTGGTCCTTTATGTAGAACATAGCTACGCCCAACAAAGCTTGGGCCCCGGACACGGCACGGCCCGGATGCATATAAGCAAAATCTAACTCTCGAGTTTTGATGGTGATCTCTGATTGGTCAAGAAACTCAGTAGTTAGGTTTTGCGCGCAAACTCTAACTCCCCAGTTTCGCGCTAGTTCGATAGTGATCTCTGATTGGTCAACAAACTCAGTAGTTAGGTTTTGCCCGCAAACTCTAACTACTGAGTGCGCATCCACCAATGAGCGAGCTTCAAAATTCAGTTGTCAATTGTCTTTGAACACAACTGTGGTAAAATATTTTATTTTTTAAAAATGATTTCTAATCTTCCAAGTTTTTGCGAATATAATCCAGTATACCCAGATCTGAACGCAAAAGCTTTTTTTCCTGCTAAACTAAATATTCCTTGCATAGGCAAGAAATTTACGTTTTGTATGGAGAATTTTTAACAAGTTGCATTTTCTATTTAACCATTTTTCACAATTTATTTAACATCTGTGAACGCTATTGCAACAAAACTTTTCTGTGAGTACAAATGTTTGAACATTAAGATAATTTAGTTATGTTGCCTACAACATAACTTACTCGAAAAAAATAAGTTTAGGCTAAGTTACAATTACAACAGATTAAGTGGTTATTTTTGCGAAAAAAAAGAAGTCACTTTCACTATTTTTAGATGACTTTGCCCTGTGTCGGCCTCGTCTCGTCCCCGTCACGGCACCGTGTCGGCCTCGTCTCGTCCCCGTCCCGGCCCCGTGTCGGCATCGTCTCGTCCCCGTCACGGCCCCGTGTCGGCATCGTCTCGTCCCCGTCACGGTCCCGTGTCGGCCTCGTCTCGTCCCCGTCCCGGCCTCGTCTCGTCCCCGTCCCGGCCCCGTGTCGGCCTCGTCTCGTCCCCCGTCCCGGCCCCGTGTCGGCCTCGTCTCGTCCCCGTGTCGGCCTCGTCTCGTCCTCGTTCCGGCCCCGTGTCGGCCTCGTCTCGTCCCCGTCCCGGCCCCGTGTCGGCCTCGTCTCGTCCCCGTCCCGGCCCCGTGTCGTCCTCGTCCCGGCCCCATGTCGGCCTCGTCTCGTCCCCGTCACGGCACCGTGTCGGCCTCGTCTCGTCCCCGTCACGGCCCCGTGTCGGCATCGTCTCGTCCCCGTCACGGCCCCGTGTCGGCATCGTCTCGTCCCCGTGTCGGCCTCGTCTCGTCCCCGTCCCCGTCCCGGCCTCGTCTCGTCCCCATGCCGGCCCCGTCTCGTCCCCGTCCCGGCCCCGTGTCGGCATCGTCTCGTCCCCGTCCCGGCCCCGTGTCGGCATCGTCTCGTCCCCGTCCCGGCCCCGTGTCGGCATCGTCTCGTCCCCGTCCCGGCCCCGTGTCGGCATCGTCTCGTCCCCGTCACGGCCCCGTGTCGGCCTCTTCTCGTCCCCGTCCAGGTCGAGACGTGTCGGCATCGTCTCGTCCCCGTCATGGCCCCGTGTCGGCATCGTCTCGTCCCCGTCCCGGCCCCGTGTCGGCATCGTCTCGTCCCCGTCACGGCCCCGTGTCGGCCTCGTATCGTCCCCGTGTCGGCATCGTCTCGTCCCCGTCCCGGCCCCGTGTCGGCATCGTCTCGTCCCCGTCCCGGCCCCGTGTCGGCATCGTCTCGTCCCCGTCACGGCACCGTGTCGGCCTCTTCTCGTCCCCGTCCAGGTCGAGACGTGTCGGCATCGTCTCGTCCCCGTCCCGGCCCCGTGTCGGCATCGTCTCGTCCCCGTCCCGGCCCCGTGTCAGCATCGTCTCGTCCCCGTCATGGCCCCGTGTCGGCCTCGTCTCGTCCCCGTCACGGCCCCGTGTCGGCATCGTCTCGTCCCCGTCACGGCCCCGTGTCGGCATCGTCTCGTCCCCGTGTCGGCCTCGTCTCGTCCCCGTCCCGGCCTCGTCTCGTCCCCGTGCCGGCCCCGTCTCGTCCCCGTCCCGGCCCCGTGTCAGCATCGTCTCGTCCCCGTCACGGCCCCGTGTCGGCCTCGTCTCGTCCTCGTTCCGGCCCCGTGTCGGCCTCGTCTCGTCGCCGTCCCGGCACCGTGTCGGCCTCGTCTCGTCCCCGTCCCGGCACGGTGTCGGCCTCGTCTCGTCCCCGTCACGGCACCGTGTCGGCCTCGTCTCGTCCCCGTCCCGGCCCCGTGTCGGCCTCGTCTCGTCCCCGTGTCGGCATCGTCTTGTCCCCGTGTTGGCCCCGTGTCGGCATCGTCTCGTCCCCGTGTCGGCCCCGTGTCGGCATCGTCTCGTCCCCGTCCCGGCCCCATGTCGGCATCGTCTCGTCCCCGTCACGGCCCCGTCTCGTCCCCGTCCCGGTCCCGTGTCGGCCTCGTCTCGTCCTCGTCCCGGCCCCGTGTCGGCCTCGTCTCGTCCCCGTCGGCATCGTCGGCATCGTCTCGTCCCCGTCCCGGCCCCGTGTCAGCATTAGTTAGGTTTTGCGCGCTAACTCTAACTCCCCAGTTTCGCGCTAGTTCGATAGTGATCTCTGATTGTTAAAAAAACTCAGTAGTTAGGTTTTGCCCGCAAACTCTAAGTGCGCATCTACCAATGAGCGCGCTTCAAAATTCAGTTGTCAATCGTCTTTGAACACGGCTGTGGTGTTTTATTGTAGAATGTTTTATTTTTTAAAATGACTTCTAATTTTACAAGATTTTGCGAATATAATCCAGTTTTATATTTATTTATTTATTTTATTATTACAAATAAACGTCAAAAAATATGAAATTAATATCTATAGGACCACACGCACGACACGACAACTATTCCGAATCCAATGCAAAAAAGTTTTCCAAATCGGTTCATAAAAATGACCCAGTTCTACTTCCGGTAACAAACATACAACCAAAATGAAAACCTCTCCCTTTTTGAAAACGGTTAAGAATATTTGTCCGTTGTAAAGCAGAAAGCCATAAAAGTGGAGTAATATCAAATAACGATTCTTAATTGTGGCTTGTGGGTAGGTAAAAACGTATTTTTATTATATCTGTTACCGTAGAACTCCGTAATTTATGAACTTTAAATCCAAAATACTTACCTACTCAATTCAAAATAAATGCCAACTACATTTTCTTCAGACAAAACTGTAAATCGCGTTAATTTTTATTTGGTTTGTAAAGGTATTGAATTTTTTATTAAATAGAACCCTCTACAAAGACCTACTGTCATAATTCGAATAACATCACAAGAGTTAATTATGTTAAAATTGCAAATAATTTTGGTTTTATGTTTGTAAAGGAAGTTTATTGTTCGCCGACCTGTTAAATAAAAAATTGTTGACGACAACCTCGAAAGATTAGATAACTAACATCATAAATAACAACATTTTGTTTTACAACTTTTCCGAAAACAGAAAAAAAATTTTGTCATACAAATGTGCGAACACTGCAAGCACCTGATCAAGTTTTGTATAAAATAATTTTTTTGTCTGTCCAATTAGAGATGAATATCTATAAGTTTGTATCTACACACCACAGTCCTCCGAACTATTTAGTTTAGCAGAAAAATGAACTTTTGCGTACAGATCTGGGTTTACTGGATTATATTCGTAAACACTTGGAAGAGTAGAAGAAAAAATACGCTACCACAGTCGTGTTCAGACAGTTGACAACTGAATTTTGAAGCCCGCTCATTGGTGGATAGGAACTCAGTAGGTAGAGTTTGCGGGCATTATGTATTCTGTGGCAAAACCTAACTACTGAGTTTTTTGACCAATCAGAGATCACTATCGAACTAGCGCGAAACTGGGGAGTTAGAGTTTGCGCGCAAAACCTAACTACTGAGTTTCTTGACCAATCAGAGATCACCATCAAAACGCGAGAGTTAGATTTTGCTTATATGCGGCCCGGATATGGTTAGGATAGATCTTGTCGCCTCCTCTAACATCGCCCCCACCTGTTGCGACATGTAATTTTTCTATAGGTATAAATTATAAATTAATTCCGATCACGTTCCATTTTTAACCGACTTCAAAAAAAGGAGGAGGTTCTCAAGTCGAGGCTTTTTTAAATGTATGTTTTACCATAACTTCGTCAGTTGTTAACCGCTCTATACAATTCTTTTTTTTATCTCCAAGAACATAGTTTGTGTGTGGTCCCATATACAGAGATCTGGCTGGTAGTTTTTTCATTATCCTGAAACATGACAATTATTTAGCTTGCCATCACATGTGTTTTTCCGGATTTTAGGTCATAACATCTTTGTTTGTACGTATTTAGATGATTCTTTTTTTTGTTTAAAAGGGTATACTTCAAGAATAGTTGCATTTTAATTTCATCGGAATTGGACTTTGAACTTCGAAGATACAAAAAACAAAACCTCCTTCAAAAACCTTGAAAATAATCTAACAAAAAACAGCTTCAAAAATTTATTAATGGCTCTAAAAAGCAAGAAATAAAATATTGAAATCTGCATAATAACTAACTCGAAAGTTTGTATGCATATCTTATATTAAACAACGCCTTTTGAAGTCGGGTGGGGGGGGGGGAGGAACGAAGGATATTTTTTATCTAAACTAATATATCTAAACTTTAATCATGGGTTTCAACCCCACCCGACTTCATAAGACGTTGTTTAATATAAGATATGCATACAAACTTTCGAGTTAGTTATTATGCAGATTTCAATATTTTATTTCTTGCTTTTTAGAGCCATTAATAAATTTTTGAAGCTGTTTTTTGTTAGATTATTTTCAAGGTTTTTGAAAGAGGTTTTGTTTTTATTAAAAACTTTTTTATTTTAAACTTTTTTGTGGTAAGTATATCTGGTGATGATATTATCTAAGTTACAATATCCTTATGTCAACGGCTTATCACCTTTTACATAGTACTGCTTTTCCCGACGCAGGGGCGTAAATTGTTGAGGAGTTCTCCTGGTACTTCACTATCAGCTCCACTTCACCATATAAATTATGATGAGCATATATAGCCTAGCATCCATATTAAAGTAATCGTATCGTACCAGTGAACTACTTAGTTAGTATTGAATAGTTCCGATGATCATCTATGCTGGTCTTCATCATCAGTTCCGCTTCACCAAAATGGTACTTTTCGAAAGCAAATGCACAAGTTAATTAAGAAAATACTAAAATCGCTATAGACGTGCCTATAATATATGAAGAGTTCCCTCGATTTCTCCAGGATCCCATCATCAGATCCTGATTTCATAACAATGGGACCAACTTGGAAGTATATACTTTCAAACAAAAAAAGAATTTTTCAAATCGGTCCAGCCGTCTTCGAGTAATCGAGTAACATACATAAAAAAAAAAAAAAAAAAAGATTCCGTCGAACTGAGAACCTCCTCCTTTTTTTGAAGTCGGTTAACAAGAGAACTCCTCAAATTCAAATAGTATATGTAAAGTGATTTGAATTTTGGTGGGTTTATGACAATCCAAAACAAACCAAACCATGGTCTGCGATGCAAGGTTCTGGGGCCCTATTTTTGAATCGCTACCTAATCGACTAGCATCGAGCGCTCTTTTCGACTGATTTTCGTTCGACATATGACTCAAAACAATGAAATGTCGAACGAAAATCAGTTGAAAAGAGCGCTCGACAGCAGTCGAGCGATTCAAAAATAGGGCCCCTGGACTAGACTTGGACTACGAAGACACAACGGAACTCCGCAAAAACAAACAGCGTAAATTTAAAAATTGAGTTGTGGGCATTTTGCCATTGAAAATATTTTATAAAGTTAAAAAAATATTTACATGCTTACATACCTACCACTAAAAAGATGAAAATAAAAAACATTTTAAACAAAAAAGAAAAAAACTCCTTCAAAAACACACCTCTGAGAACTTTTCAACACATCTGAGAAATTATTAAATAGATATATAGATAAACAACATTAAACATTAAACAAATACCTCAATAATAAATTGATGTTGAATAAATCATTCAATATGGAAAAAAACGTCTTTAGAACCTTCAAATACTAGTAAAAAAGGGATCCCTTGTTTTCGCATAATTGTTTTATACCTAATTTGATTTGGCATAACGGATTTGGCATAATCTTTTTTGTCATAATAATACTTTCGCATAATTGTTTTTTGGCATACTATTTATATTAGCATAATTATCATTTAGACTAATTTGTTTTCGCATAATGTTATTAGGCATATTGTCTATTCGCCTAATATTATTTAGACATAAAAATCTAAAACAATAAGAATAAATATTTTTACGCACTTATTTATTTTCATGCAAAAGGGGTAGGTATTGTATTAAAATGCCAAAAACTTATAACACATACGACCTAAATATCGACTCATAAAACTCCTATTTTTAAAATACCGAAAATCCTTAATGTCGATATCCAATAGACCGACTAACTTAAGAGATCGATTATTAAATGACTAATGATGGTTCGAAACCCTGAAAGTTAAAATGCCGATAGTTAAAAATCCCGAAAGTCTGTTTAGGTCTATTAGGTGCGACGACGTGCGAGCGTAGCGAGCGAGGAGGAGGTAAGGTTCCATTGCGACCAACAACGCACGAGCGAAGCGAGCGTGCCGCGGCAGCGGCCGGCGAAGTGCCAGAACCAACCTGCTGGCATGTAACCCTCAATTAACCTTCGGGATTTTGTACTTTAGGTAAAATTTTCTTTCGAGATTTTAAACGTCGTGATTTTTTTGTTTATAAAAATATGCGTAAATAACATTATGCGTGTTTAAATTTATGCTAAAGATTATTATGCTTAAACATGATTATGCTTAAAGTAGTTATGCTTAAAAAAATTATGCATAAGCTGTTATGACTAAATAATATTATGCGTAAACATCATTCGGCGAAATCATATTATGCTATGACATATTATGCCTTAAAATTTTATGCAAATACATAGGGAACCGTAAAAAATCGTGTTAAAATTTCTTAATTTCTTATTTTCTCTGTAGTTAAATTATTTTTTGGAATTATTTTTGCTCTATAGTGCACTCCTTGACAATACACACAATAAGTAAGTTAAATTTTAAATACTAGGCGTATTCTCAGTAAGTAGTTACCTACAGCTAAAGCTTTCGTGAAAAATGCCTCTAAAAGCTTTGTAATTCCGCTTGAACAGGGGCTCAAGTCTCCTAATGTTTTCGTCAAAATTGTATATGGTGTTGGAATGGTAATGATTTTTGACACAGTTCATGTTTCTAATTTTCTAAATTAATTAATCTAATATTTAAATTCTAAAGACAAATAATAATGAGTTTCTACACATTCTGGGAGTAACAGGATTGTTTTTAATAGTCAGCATTCCATTTATCTCTCATTATAAATGGTTTTTAAAGCAAAAATATCTACGGGTTTTTACGTCAGTAAATATGATCTTAAGTTTACCAAAAACGGATATACGACCATTATAGTTATTATACGGAGTTATTTTTAGGTCAATTTTTGTGGGGTGTAAAAAACATTACTGTTTTTTTAAGTCGTAAATCCAAGCTAACTTCTAAACTAAAAAAGATAGATAAGTTTTGATGATTTGGCCTTTTTCATTTCTAAATTCTAAGATTCTTTATTCTTGGTCATTTTTATAAAACTTCAAAAACAAAAAAGTTATGATTATTTTTATTTAAAATTAAAAACGTTTTTCGTAGAGACGTATAAACCACAACCCGACTTTTCAGGAGAGCCTGAAAAGTCGGCTTTTGGTTTATACGACCTTTTTCTACCCAAAGGTATCGATATGTATGACAAACTACAGGATGTTTTTTTGAGCAGTCGACAAATTTTGTGATGTGGCTTAGACCAAAATAATCAGCTGTTCATACATTTTGGTCGAGTAGATACTTTTTCTTTGGAAGAGCTAATTATTTTTTTGCTCTGATTAAGTTGGTCCCATAGACAAAGTTGTTCAGTTTGCGGGTCTAAGCTACACCACAAGTTCGACTATTTTCGATTTCACCCTGTAGTATGACTACGAGAAAACGAGGAATAGGATGTTGTTAATTCGCATTTTTCTCTCAGGATGATTCAGGCGGTCCACTGATGTACTCAGACAGCTATACTGGCCGACTGTTCAGCATGGGCATCGTGAGTTATGGCCAGTTCTGCGCCACCAAGGGCCAGCCGGGCGTCAACACAAATGTGGCGGCGCTGCTCGACTGGATAACAGCCAACACGCCCGGCGCTGATTATTGCATTAAATGAGTTGGTTTAATTCAATGTTGTGTTTCATTTACATAACAGTTCTTGATAGATGATTCAGGAGATTGGTCTCACCCCTTGTAGCAAATAGGTAGATATCCCAACTAGCACACACTATACTAGTTGCATATCAGCTTTGAAGCGTATCCAATTGTAACTATGGGCAGTGCCGGTTTTAGCACTACCAGCGCCCCTGGGCGACATTTCTATGGGGCGCCCTCTATCTGCGATTCCAGGATTTTCAATTTTGCCTGTTAGTTAAAAAACTGCCGCGCTGCGCGATTTTTAGTCAGTTTCATCTACTAGTCTTCTAATTTTGCTTATTACAATAAAAAACGGCCGCGCAGCGCGATTTTTAGTCAATTTTACATACCAATCTTGTAACCTTGCTTGTTTATAGAAAAAATAAATCGCCGCGCAGCGCGATTTTTAGTCAATTTCATCGACTAAATCTTGCTTGTTTATAGTAAAAAACCCGGCCAAGTGAAAATTTCAACTGTCTATCTATCACAGTTCATGAGATACAGCCTGGTGACAGACAGACAGACGGACAGCAGAGTCTTAGTAATTATAGGGTCCCGTTTCTACCCTTTGGGTACGGAACCCTAAAAAACAGCCGCGCAGCGCTATTTTTAGTTAGTTAATCCACTACTCTTGCTTGTTATGTTATGCTCAAATATGCCACGCAGTGCGATTTTTGGTCAGTTTCATTCGTCGTGCTCGTCACCAGGCAACAATACGATTGATAGTCGACCGGTGGCTGGGCGTTTTCAGCGCCCCGTGCAGTCGAGGGCGCCCAGTGCAGTCGCACCGCTTGTACCGCCGCCCTAGGGCCGCTGCGCTCCTGAATTTTTTAATGGCCAAACCTAAAACCTTTTTTTTATTTATTTTTTTAAACGGCACATGGTAGCGAGCGATGCATGAAATTTCGGCGAGATATTGCCAAGTTGTTCTGATTATTGTGTTGCCACCATGACGATTTTGTCGCTAAAAGGCCCTTCATATCCGGCGCCCCGGGCGGTCGCCCGTGCTCGCCTCCCCCTAACGCCGGTACTGACTACGGGTTGCAAAAGAGGTCTAGAAATATAGGTCTAGACTCTAGACTTCGTGCGTAGAGCGTTGGCACAGCGCACAAGAGGTCCGGAGCGTATCCAATGGGGTTGCCAACGCAAAGCTAATTGTAGATGTCGTTGCGTACGCTTGTTCCTAAGACAGTAGACGTTCAGAAAAAAATGTATAGGAAAATAGGTATTTATTTTGTGGTATTTTGTTAATGAAAAAGTCCCATTGACCCAAAATGGATATAAAAGACTATTCTACAATGCAAATGCCGGAATTTAAAGCCAAATTAAGACGTTTTTATTCTTACAGAATTTATCAACTTTTTCTATATCCAGATTTTTCGGAAATATGTAAGTGCCAACATTTTTAAAGCCTACTACACAAAATTTAATCATTTTAAAGCTAAAAAAACGATTTTGTTAAGTAAAAGTCCTTTGTTTTCATAGTTCTCGTGGAACAAGCGTACGCAGCGCCATTTTTAACCGACTTCAAAAAACAAAAATACCTAAATGGGGGTTCTCAGTTTGACCTGTATGTATGTATGTATGTTTGTCCGCGATTAATCTCGCGTTTGGCTGAACCGATTTTAATGCAGTTTTCAGAAAAGTAATTGTTACATTTAGGAGAAGGTTTTAGTATTTTAACCGACTTCAAAAAAAGAAGGTTCTGAGTTTGACTCGTATTATGTAGGTATGTTTGCCCGCGATTATCTCGCGTTTGGCTGAATCGATTTTGATACAGTTTTCAGAAAAGTATTTGTTATACTTAGGAGGAAATTTTAGTGTTTTAACCGACTTCAAAGAAAGAAGGTTCTGAGTTTGACTCATATGTATGTATGTTTGTCCGCGATTATTGCGCGTTTAGCTGAACCAATTTTGAAAAGTATTTGTTACACTTAGGGTCCCCCCAGACCTACCGGTTTCTTTTATTTGCTTTGCTGTTCTACCTTGCTGTTTAGACCGCCGGCCAACAGGGTCATTTTCAATCTATCGCATATTGGGACCAGACCAAATTGGCAAAATAGCTATTAGCTTGGTGTTATCGAATATAATCGTCTGGGTTGCGAAGTAGGAAGCTTCTGGGAGATATGCCACCATGAACATGGTCTCCGATTGCTAAAAATAAATCGATCGCATATTTATATAAATTGTGAACAGGGTCGTGGGTGGCCTCATTACCTACCTGAACTATTTTTTTGTGTTTTCATAACGATCGTTTAAGGAACAAAGCTCACATATGTGAAATGTACTTAGATTGAAAATATGCTATAGATTAAAAAAGGGCCTCTTGGCCGGCGCTCCATTGCCGGACAGCAAAGCAAAGAAAAGAAACCGGTAGGTCTGGGGGGACCCTTAGGACAAGGTTTTGGTATTTTAACCGACTTCAAAAAAGGAGGTTCTCTTCTCAGTTTGACCGTGCATACGAGGCACGGTTGTCCGCGATTATCTCACGTTTGGCCAAACCGATTTTTCTATCTACCTAGATAATATATCTAATACAGAAGGTACTTACACTAAAAAGAAAAAAAAAAGTTTTAAAAAACAAAAAACCGACTTCTAAATCCCACTCTACCTCTAAAAATCAATAAATAATATTGAAATCACTAGATACGCACTATAATTGTAATAAAACACGTCTATTGAAGTCGGGTGGGGCTGTAAGAATAAAAAAAAAGTTGTCCTCCAGGTCGACCGATGTATGTTTCTCCGCCATTAACTCACGTTTGGCTGAGCCGATTTTTCTACCTAAATAATATACCTACACTACCTAATACAAAAGGTACCTACACTAAAAATAAAAAAAATAAAAAATTGTTTAAAAATACAAAAAAAACCGACTTCAAAAAACCTACCTCTAAAAAGCAAGAAATAATATTCGTAATAATAAAAACACGTCTATTGAAGTCGGGTGGGGCTTTTAGAATAAAAAAAAGGAATTTGTACTCCAGCCCCACACGACTTCAATAGATGTGTTTTTATTATTACGAATATTATTTCTTGCTTTTTAGAGGTAGGTTTTTTGAAGTCGGTTTTTTCTATTGATACTGTGCACGCGCTGCTGTCTTGAAACTCATCGATTTTTTCTTCTTTGTGGGTATGGGCACTCGCAAAACATTCTGTACGTGATAAATACTTACATAAGAAATAGAAATAGAAATCGTTTATTGCCTCAAATTACAAATTAGGTGCTTACAAAATTACAAATAACCACAAAGGCAAAAGGTAGTGAGTGGCTCAGCTTATGCTGAACAGGCAGGATTAAGCACTGCTCCGCGCTGATTTTCAGCCACCCCTCTTTCCCGAAAGGTCAAGAGTGGGAAATGAAGTGTAAAAGGAGTGGCAGCCAATTAAAAAAGAACAAATCTAAGTTTTAAATAACCAGTTCAAGATTATACAAAAAAACTCAAAAAAAGCAGTCTAGGAAAAAAAAATAAAAAATATATCAAAATTACTTATTCATAATTTACATTATCTCTGCAAAAATACAAGATGTGTGTGTGTGTGTGTGTGTGTGTGTGTGCGTGTGTGTGCTAAGTGTGTATGTGTGTGAATGTGTGAGTAAATAGGAAGAGTGATACCGTATTTTGGACTGTTGGACTACTACAATAAGAAATAATTTTCCAGTGGTAGATCTTTCCAGTAGGCATGTTTCAGATTCTCTGCAGCCAGTTGTCTTTTAGTCAGAGCCATTTTGTATCGCTTTTTAAAACAAATGGTACTGACTTTTTTTCTTAAAGGAGGAGGTACATTGTTCCATATTTTTGCTGCTGCATATCTGAAACAACCTCATAAGTACACCTACTACCCGCTCTTTAGAATTAATTATGTTTTATTTAAATTCTGTTGGTGGTTGCTCTTTTTTAAGTTATTTATGAGAACCTAGTATCTAGATAAACTTAATTTAGGTTTTTAAGATACTACTAACCATTAACGTGTTTATTGGCAAATGAATAAATAATAAATAAATCACGATGACGTAATCTTCACTTTGTATGGACAAAGTTGCGTAAGTACCTAATCAAGATAAGACTATCAATAAACATACCAAATAAAGAACGCAAATAAAGAAAATAAATTTCATAAATCAGATACTTTAAATTATTAGATTAGATTAGATAATACTTTATTTTAACACCAAGAGAAACATACATATAAAAAAATTACAGTAAAACTTACAGTGCTAAATATATTAATTCCTAGCCACTAGAAGTAGCAGGACTACATAGTTACAAACGGGGTACCTATGTAGGGACACATTGTAGAATGAATGTTGCATGTCAGCGATTTCGTATAGGTGTGTGACGTATGTCTGAGAGTCGATGCAGTTACTGCGCACTGGCCGACTCGCGTGATTGTGTTTAGCATTTGGGGAATTTTTATTGGAAATAAATCTGTAATTTAAATTGGTAATTTCGGTTTTCATTGAGGTCAGTGGCAGTAACTCCCAGATAGTGTAGGACCCTCACACTAACAAATAGGGTAGCTTTTGGAGTCATAAAAGTAAATTCAGTAACAGAGTCAGATTACATTTATTTAGAACATTAAAGGAACACATATTGTACATTGGTGACCACCGAACGTTTAGTGTGAGCATTCTACATTATCTGGTTTAGTTAAGGCGCAGTTTAGTGTTATAAGTGACGTGACGTAATTTGTGCAAATTGTGATGTCCCAAACATCGGAAATACCCCAAGGTTTTATTCGACCGCCACCACCACCAACTAGTGAAACCAGCACCAGTGGAAAAATGTCGCAACAAGCAGTTCCAGGTACGTCATCAGAGATGTATAGTGCAGATTTGGCCGCGATTAGTGTGCAATCGCGCTTACCAGATTTTTGGACAGAAATGCCGCGTTTATGGTTCGCGCAGATAGAAAGCATTTTAGGACCTCAGAAACAGGGAGATCAGACGAAATTTAATTTGGTTGTGGCAAAATTAGGTCGCGATGCCCTTCAGCAAGTAAGCGACATTTTGCTAGCGCCACCGGAAACAAATAAATACGAGGCGATTAAAGAGCGATTGTTACAAGTTTATGAAGAAAGTGCATCCCGGCAATTTCAGAAATTAGTAGGTGAAATGGAGCTTGGGTCACAAAAACCGTCACAGCTATTGCGGCGCATGCGAGATTTAGGAAGAAAGGCACAAATATCGGACCAGACGTTACGTAATTTATGGCTAGCTCGCCTTCCAGCATCCATCAGAGCCGTGTTGATCGTTAGTCAAGACCAGACCCTGGAGAATTTGGCAAATATAGCAGACAAAATTATAGAAAACGTACAAGGGGGTGAGATTGCGGCAGTGAACAACTATCAGATACCGGTGAGTGAAATTTTGACACAAATGCACAATTTAAATTTGGAGGTTTCGGCATTGCGAGAGGAAGTAAGAGTACATCGACGCAGCGCGACACGTGGTCAAGGATTTAGTCGTGGACGTGCACCATTTAGAGGCCGTTGGAGGTCGAGGTCGAGATCAAGGTCAAGGACTGAAAATGACCCGGATTGGCTATGCCGATTTCACTTCCGATACCGAGAGAGAGCGAAAAGATGTGAAAAGCCCTGCGCGTGGAAAGCATCACCATCATCACCTGCGGAAAACTAGGAAAGGTGCAAACGGTGGCGGACGAATTTGTACCTAATAGTAATCACCGCCTTTGTATATTTGATCGTGAAAACGGATTTAATTTTTTGGTAGATACAGGCGCAAATGTTTCGGTCATTCCTGTTTCGAAGAAAACTAAATTATTAAAAGCTTGCTCAGATTATAAATTATTTGCAGCGAACAATAGTCAGATAAAAACTTATGGTACGAAGACTTTAAATGTAAACTTAAATCTTAGACGTCCGTATCGCTGGACTTTTGTTATCGCGGATGTGAGTCAACCGATTTTAGGCGCGGATTTTTTGGAACATCACAATTTGACTGTAGATTTAAGAGCGCGGAAACTTATTGATAGGACGACAAATTTATTAACCATTGGCAAAATAATTAATCATGAGGAATCTTCGTTAAGTACTATTGAGAATGATCATCCATTTTTAGATTTGTTAAACGAATTTCCGGAAATTACTAAACCGATATCATTCAAAAATATGGATAAAGAAAATAACAACAGTGTGTACCATCATATTGAGGTTACAGGTCCACCAGTACATGCGCGATCTCGTCCACTTCCGCCAGACAGATATCACAAGGTCAAAGAAGAATTTAGGATAATGCAGGAAATGGGAATCTGCAGACCGTCAAAAAGTCAGTGGGCAAGTCCTTTACACGTCGTAGGTAAGAAAAATGGTGATATTAGACCAGTTGGAGACTACAGACGTTTGAACGCCATCACAAAGCCGGACCGATATCCTGTTCCCCGGTTGCATGACTTCACGTATATACTGTCAGGTAAGAAAATTTTTTCACGCTTAGATATTAATAGAGCATATCATTTTATTAAAATTGCACCAGAAGATATTGAAAAGACTGCTGTAATCTGTCCGTTTGGATTATTTGAATTTTTACGTTTACCTTTTGGATTACGAAACGGAAGTCAGAGTTTTCAAAGATTTATCAAAATGTATTAAAAGGTTTAGATTTTTTATTTAATTTTGTGGACGATGTCATTATTGCGTCATATAATATTACGGAACACAGAGAGCATTTACGACAAGTTTTTGAACGTTTTTCAGAATTTGGAATAACTATTAATTTGACAAAATGTGAATTTGGAAAAAGTGTTATTGAATTTTTAGGATATGAAGTTTCGACCGACGGAATACGACCCCTGGATCATAAGGTCAAGGCCATAGTAGAATTCCCTCGACCCGAAACTGTCGAACAATTACGAAGATTTTTAGGAATGGTTAACTTTTATAGAGCTAATATACCGAATGCAGCCGAAATTCAAGCGTCATTGAACAGTTATTTAAAAAAGTCTAAAAAGAAAGATAAAAGTAAAGTGTTATGGACAGATGAGACAATTAAAGCTTTTGAGAACTGTAAATTAAGTTTGAAAAATGCAGTTAGAATAGCGCATCCCGCATGTAACGTACCGTTATCTCTTATGACAGATGCATCGGATAAATCAGCAGGAGCAGTACTACAACAATGGGTAAGTAACGCATGGATACCATTAGGATATTTTTCGAAAAAGTTTACTTCGGCTCAACAAAAGTATTCTACTTACGATAGGGAACTTACTGCAATTTTTTTGGCTATAAAACATTTCATATATTTAATAGAAGGTCAGCAAGTTACTATTTTTACAGATCATAAGGGTGGGTACCCACTTAGGTTCGCGAACCTCCGCGCTCCGCGAACCTGCACCGAAAATATCGTTTATCCTCTGCTGAAACAGGGCGCAGAGGTGTGTACGTGAGGGAACTCGTATGCAAAGCTGGTTCGCACAGGCACACACTGTAGCCAAAGTAAAAATATTTGTTTTTGCTATGGATCACTGTTCTAGGTTCGCGGAGCGCGGAGGTTCGCAAACCTAAGTGAGTACCCACCCTAAGCCATTGACATTTGCATTTCAGAAATTAGAAACAAATTGCGAAACATCGAGACGTACAAGACAATTGTTATTTATTAGTGAATTTACAACGGATATTAGGTATATTAAAGGTGCCGATAATAACGTAGCGGATGCATTATCGCGCGTTGAAACAATACACTGTCCGACGACGATAGATTTCGCGGAATTAGCATTAGCTCAGGAATGTGACATTGAACTAACGCAATTATTGAAAGAAAATTATGATAGTATTTCATTAAAAAAGATTTTTATTCCGAATTGTGATAAGTCAATTTATTGTGAGAATTCTAAAAATATTTGTAGACCGTATGTTCCAAAAAAGTTTAGACAGTTAGTATTTAATTCAATTCATTGTATTAGTCACCCAGGTATTAGATCAACCCGTAAATTAATAGCGCAACGATATTTTTGGCCAGGAATGAATAGAGATACAGGACAATGGGCAAAAACGTGTATTCAGTGTCAGAAAGCTAAAGTAAGTAGACATACAGTATCGGAGTTAGAACAATTTTCAAGTGCAGATCGTTTATCTCATGTCCATCTGGACATAGTAGGAGCTCTCCAGCCTTGTGAACATGGACATAAGTATCTTATAACTATGATAGATCGTTATACGCGATGGCCGGAAGCCATACCAGTATCAGAAATAACTGCGGAGATAGTCGCTAAAGTTTTTTATGAAAAATGGATTTGTCGCTTCGGTACGGTTGACAAAGTAACAACCGACCAAGGCCGGCAATTCGAAAGTAATTTGTTTGAACAATTGTTAAAATTAATGGGTATCAAGAAATCACGTAGTAGTCCGTACCACCCGCAATGTAATGGAATTATTGAGCGTTGGCATAGAAGTATGAAACAAGCCTTAACAGCGCGTCTTTCGAATAATACGTCATGGTGTAGTGAATTGCCAACCGTCCTTTTAGGGTTACGTGCAGTAGGTAGAAGCGATAATGGTATAAGTCCCGCAGAGTATGTTTACGGTCAAACAATCCGTTTACCAGGAGATTTTTATGAGACTTCGGAAAAAAGAATTGTCGATGATCATGCATTTTTGAAACAGTTAAGACATAATATCAGTTTATTGAAACCGGCATCATTTAAGTCACGGAACTCTCGTACGATTTTTGTTCATAAAGAGTTAAGTGTGAATATGTCTTTATACGTAATGACGCAGTACGAAGGCCATTGGTACCTCCCTATAATGGTCCATACCGTGTTATTAAAAGGTATAATAAAGTATATACGATTCAGTTGCCGAATAGAAAAGTTAAAGTATCAATAGATAGGTTGAAACCTGCATTTGTGACAAATGAGCAAGATTCAAATGATGATTGTAGTGCCAATGTTAATAAAAAGTCGGAAAAAGATTATGAAAGTAAATGTGAAAATGGTATAATTAAAAAAACGAAAAGCGGTCGTAAAATTAATTTGCCTGTAAGATTTATGAATTGATAATGAAAATGGATATTTTTTGTGTTTTGTGTAAACTGTTAATTTTTTTAACGTTTTTGTGGAAAATGTAAAACTATTCTCCCGTAGGCCGCGATGCTCAGCAGACAGTTATCATATACTGTTGTTGAGATGCCAAGGGTATTAATTTTTTATGTAAAAGTGTATTTTTGTCTTTGTGTAAAATGTTGGTATGGAAATACCTAAGTAGATATAGCAAATGTGGTCACTAAGTTTTAGTTGAAAACAAATGTGAATTTTATTGTACTTTGAAATATTGCGAAACATTGACCTAGTTGGTAATTTGTAAACATTGCAATAAGCACTTTAGTTTGATTCGAAATATTGGTAAATTTAAATTTTTATTTCATTCATTATTTGATATCATTCAATTCAGTCGATAGTTTTATTTTTCGTCATGGGTAAAAATTATTCTAAAGAGGAAGTAGTAATTGCACAGAATAGTGTTATTGAAAAGCATTTGAACAAGTATAATTTGACGATGATCATAGTAGCAACGTTACTGGGAATTATAATAGTCATAACAATATTAAAATATTATCGTGGTCGTATAAGAAGATGGTTAAATAGACAAGTTGTAATCACGTTGTCAGAGTCAGCCGCTGCCCACACGGTTGCGCAGCGTCAGCAGCCACCCGCCGCATCTGCAGCTAGTTATCCATAATGTTGAGATGGAGAATTCTAGAGAATTACTATTGTGTCTTGTTATCGTGAGTTTTGTGTTACAATAATATGTATTATGGTACAGTGCTTGCAGTGAGTTAGTTTAGGTGATAAATAAATGTAAGGTATAAGTGACCACAGTGTAATGAGATGTATGAAAGTAACAATGAAAGGAGAATGTCCGTTTAGTTATAAGAAATATTTTTTTAAGAATTTATTTTTATTAAGAAAATTTTGAAAAATTTGGGGGGAATAGTGTAGGGACACATTGTAGAATGAATGTTGCATGTCAGCGATTTCGTATAGGTGTGTGACGTATGTCTGAGAGTCGATGCAGTTACTGCGCACTGGCCGACTCGCGTGATTGTGTTTAGCATTTGGGGAATTTTTATTGGAATAAATCTGTAATTTAAATTGGTAATTTCGGTTTTTATTGAGGTCAGTGGCAGTAACTCCCAGATAGTGTAGGACCCTCACACTAACAAATAGGGTAGATTTTGGAGTCATAAAAGTAAATTCAGTAACAGAGTCAGATTACATTTATTCAGAACATTATAGGAACACAACATTGTACACTATCTTAAATAAGAGGAACCTAAACAGTGTTTCTTTCAGGTACTAGTTCGGGTGGGCTGTGCCCCCCGGAGCAGGCCTAGTGCCCCCCCCCCCCAACTCGGAAATCCCAAGAGGAGTTATCGATAAGTATTTTTTTTATATAATGGTAAAAAAAACAAGTTTTAAATAACCAAAATTCATCCAGGTTTGGGCACCTGTCTTCCAAATACGATACAGTTAAATAAATCATTTTTTGTAAAATATACCTCAAATGATACGTAATATTTTACTAGATACCACATACGGTAAGTTTCAGACCAAGAAATGTTTCGTATGTAGGTACTAATTAGAAATTTTTTTTTTGTTTAATTTATAACAAGCTGCTGAAAATCTCAGAAAGCTCATTGATTTCATACTATGTACACAATAGTTTTCTGAACATTTTCTTTGATATATCTAGAAGTTAGCGTTCTCAATATTTATGCGACCCGAGAGTTTCGACTTATCCCCAAAGATTTAAATCTTTGCTTATCCCTACCAGCCGGGTATAGTCTTTGACATTTGGTACGAGCGCTGGTGGCAGATTATGCTCAAGGGGCAAAGAACTCCTAAAATATATTCCTTCCAAATAGCTATTTGAGACAGCTTCAATTCGCTACGATTTGGCCACGATATAATTAGGTCTTTGTTCTAAAATCAGCGCCTACGTGGTCAGTACAATGCCCCATATTGATCTTTAGAAATTCTAAGAAAGTATTTATTGCGAATCTCACGCGTGCTTAGTTTACTTTTGGTCCTGATATAAGTTTGTAGTGTTGTTGGTAAGTAAGATCTCTGAAATTTTTATCATTTGGTTCCCGCAATGGGGTGGTTCCATTCATGATTACAAGCAACTTTTACTATGTAAATGTTAAAATAAAAACGCAGTCCAAACATGTTTCACTTGTGTTTCACTATTAAATTAGTATGTGAATGTCAAATTAATTATTTATTTATTTATTATTATAGGTCTGCCAACATTTTTACACTTTAGCATACAATACAATTCCTTAAAATAATATAATTAAAAGTACAGTGAAAAACAGTTATAGGCAAACACAGCATGACTTTTTATAAATAAGTTATTAACTAGCAACTAACACATAAAATTTTGACACAATGCGTTAAGAGAAAATAAATGTACTACTACTAATCTACAATTTGTTTTTATGTTATGGTTTAATTAGTATTAAATTAATAATTAAATCATTTATTTATTGATATTAGTTAATGTAGACAAAGCCTTCTTGAAACTAATCAGTGATAGGGAAAAAATGTCAATGGAGTTGCAAATAGTGTTGTGTTCGTCGCACAGTCTATTAATAACACTCTGTCGGCCCAAGTTAGTTTTAGAACACCTCAAGTTAAATAGTTTATAATTTGCAATTCTGGAGTTCTGTCGTGGTATTTTGAATTTTATCTCACTTAGTAACTGGGGACAATTAATGTTACCCCTCAAGATCTTATACAACAATACCTGATCGGCCACCCACCTACGATCTTCCAGGGAACTGAATCCAAAGTATTCGAGTCTGTCTTTATAAGAAAGTAATTCGTATTTTTTATTTTGATGTACCGTCAGAAAGAATAGAAGTTTTCTTTGAATTTTTACAAGCCGAGCTATGTGGCATTTATATTTTGGGTTCCAAACAGAAGAGCAGTATTCCAAAGAACTGCGCACTAATGCAAAGTAAGTAAACTTGAGAACATGGTGATTTTTAAAGTTTTTACAACAACGCCAAATAAATCCGAGTAATCTGAGAGATTTTGCTATGATGTGATCGAAGTGTAGGATAAATGTAAGTTTACGGTCAAGAATGATTCCCAGATCAAGTATTGAGGTTACTTCATCGATAGCACGAGAATTGATAGAGTATGACGAATCATGGGGAATACGTTTTTTAGTAAATTTAATGTGTTTACATTTATCAGGGTTAATAGGAAGCCTGTTTACCAGAGACCAGGCTGCTATTCGATTAAGGTCCATTTGAAGTAATAAAGAGTCATTTGAGGTATGAACTGTTTTGTAAACCTTTAAGTCATCAGCAAACAATAGGCACTGGGAATGATGTATAACTTTAACCAGATCATTAATAAATACTAAAAAGAAGATTGGTCCCAAATGCGAGCCTTGGGGAACTCCCGATGGAACATGAAAGGGACTGGACTCATATCCACAAGTAACCACCTTCTGGGTTCGCTGACATAGATAGGAACGGCACCAACTCAAGAGGGGACCATGTACGCCAGCCAACTGGAGTTTATGAAGCAATATTGAATGGTTAACTTTGTCGAATGCTTTGCTTATATCTGTGTACACAGCATCAACCTGACGACCTTGATCCACTTCATAGGATACGTCGTTGATAAAACATGAAAGATTTGTAACGGTGGACATTGATTGACGAAAGCCATGTTGTTGTGGGACGAGAATAGATTTGAAAAGACTGGTGAAGTGCGGGCAAACAAGCGACTCAAAAAGCTTTGCAAAAACAGATAACAGTGAAATGGGTCGATAGTTTCGTACATTTTTTGGATCGCCAGCCTTAGGGATTGGCAGAACATTAGCTGTCTTCCAACGCGTCGGGAAAGTTCCAGTAGATAAAGAATGGCCGAATATAATACTTAGTGGGTATGATAAACTCGGTGCGCAGCAGCGAAGAAATATTGAGGGAATACCATCTGGTCCAGAACCCTTCTTTGGATCCAGTCTTTTTAGTGCTTTTTCGATACAGTCTACCGATATGGAGATGTTATTAAGTATTTGGTTGGAAGAGGGTCCAAAGCCGCCGTCATCGTCAGTCGTTGGATGAACATCTGAATCATCACTTTCATACACAGACGAGAAATGTTTAGCAAAGGCATTACAAATTGAAAGTGGTTCGACAAGCTTATCCTCGTCCAAATGCATTTCACTAGGCAGTGACTCGGAATTTTTACGTTTTCCCCTGACATAACTCCAGAAAGCTTTTATGTTATGGTCACAAATAGCCTCTTCAATCTTATCAATATAGTTCGCATAACATTTCCTAATCAAATTATGACAGCGAGACCTGGCTTCGGCATACTCAAAGTTATCAATTGGATTATTGTATGATTTTACCTTTACCCGAAGTTTTTCTTTCTCACTGATTAATTTAATAAGATTTTTCGAATACCACGCAGGGTACTTTTTAGAGCTACGAAATGCTTTGGGTACGTGTTTCTCAATGATTGAGTTGATTAAAGAGTAGAATATTGCAACCATCTCATCCACCGAGTCAATGTTTTTAAGTTTATTATCCCAGTTAATACTAAGCAAGTCGTTATTAATTTCAGAATAATTAGCTGCGTGAAAATTATATTTAGAAGTAACGTTCCTTTTCAAAAATCGGACAGGTGAAAAATCTATAGTGATGCTCAAAGCTGGATGGTGTGTATTGGGAGGAACCAGTGGGTCATTAACACTTTTAGTAATAACAGACTTGAATGCAAGTTGAACACGAGTAATCAGATTTCTGTTACAACCTTCCGTTTTCGAGATCTGTGTGGCTCAGCTGTAGAGACGTCTCTACAGCTGCGCCACACGTATCTTCTAAATGCAAGACCGACAAACTCTGGTTTTTGTGCGACAAACTCCGACAAACTAACGGATATACATACAAGTAACCAGATTTTCGCTACGACCTTCCGTTTTCGAGATCTGTGTGGCGCAGCTGTAGAGACGTCTCTACAGCTGAGCCACATGTATCTCCTAAACGGAAGACCGACAAACTCTGGTTTTTGGCCACAAACTCCGACAAACTATAGACTTCATCATGGCATAGTCAAAATGTTAGATTTCCAACTTTTTTTTTGTGGCGCAGCTGTAGTCCGGCACGTGTCAAAACCGGTATTATTTCTGGTTAAGCTCGTAGACCGTTTTGGTTTTGATTCCGCTCCCAAAACCTGGTTAATACCAAAATGATTTTATTCGCTCCGCCCACACGATGCAAAGCAACGAAACGAAAGACTAGAAGTTCCAACCAAATGAATATAAGATTCTTGGTTCCAACTAAAAAAAGTTCCCGCCCGCAGATAAAAAGAGACAAAATATATCGCTGCACTATTCACGCGCCCAGAAGCAATATCGCTCGCGAATCGGTTCCGCTCCGAGTGAACACTTACGGAAAAACCTGTTTGAGATCGAAATTAACCTGGTTAATTAGAAACCGGTTTCCAGCCCTGATGCCCGGCCGGGAATCGAACCCGGGACCTCTTGCGTGGTAGCCGGCATGTTGACCACTGCACCACTCACTCGTTAGATTTACATATTATAAATTTACCTGCCATAAATTTTCCACGTATAAAACATAATATTAAAATAAAGCGTCATTTTAAATATTCTTCAACAGAATAGAAGGACTGTTCCTGTAGCCATAATTTTACGGTTCTACAGAATCGTGTTTCTGGAAGAATTTTAAACTCATTCATTAGGTAGCGCATGAAATACGTTAGATAAAGCCAGGGTTTATAAACATTTCATTACAACTCTCCTATATTCCACTGCAGGACAAAAACCTCTTCTGCGCGAGGTAGTTGTTATAATCTCCATGCTTGGCAGCCTGAATGGAGATCGCAGCGTTAACTAATCTGCTTTATGTGCCTCATGCTATTTGCAAATAATTGCCGCTCACTTTCATAAAAGCTAACTGTTTAAAATATACACACATCTTATTCTGTTAAAGGTATGCTATGTACAAAAAATAGAAAAGCTTTTTTAAATTATTCCAGCAGAAAATGCAAGTTTATATGAAGATTTTGATTATTTTGGCGAGCGTATGTGTGTACGTCGAAGGAGCCATAAGGTGCGAATTCAGAAAATATGTAAGTAAAGAAACAACTTAATTTAAACGTAGACTAGAGGCCTAAAAATATGCCCTGATTTGCACTAAACTCGAGTTAAACTCTTATTTTGTCTAATTAATACAGAACACAAGCATAATAGGGGTTAGTATGAAATTGCTGTTTTGTATGAAAATTTTTAAAGAATTTGCATTTTCCATACTAACATTGTTTTAATTTATTTCACAACCATGAACGCTAACATTTTAAAAGTTTTATGCACAAATGTTTAAATACTCAGTTAACTAATGCGGCTAAGTAACAAGTTACAATGAATTAAGTGGTCATAATTGCTAATTTTTTAACGTATAGGTTAGAAAATAAGAAATATTTTTATTGCTGATAGTGAGCTGTCATGATCATAATTCGAAATAATAACAAGAGCATCTTTATCATCATAGAAGATATGAGAGCCTCTGTGTGTTCAAAAAAAATCGGCGATTTCATACTTTAACCCCTTGCGCAAAATAACTTGTCCCAAGTTTTAGTACCTACTACCACGTGACTTGCGCCGGCCGTAGCAATTTTAGGTACAAAAATATTTAGTGCCCAAGCCTCATTGTCTTATTTGAGTTATACTTACATATTGCGTGAGCGAGCAACGCGGCTTCTGCCCGGAAACGGAAGTCACGTTGCTCTAAAAGTGCCGAGAGCGCACCAGACAAGACCGACACACCGTGGGAAACGACGCGTTCGCCGGTAACTTCAAAGGATCGGTACGTTCTCGTCCTCGTGCGGCTCGGTGCGGTGCGTGGTAGGGCGCACCGTGGGAACGCGGATTCAGGCGCAAGCTGTACAGGTAGGAAAGGTGGCCAAAGTTCAGAACGACAGAAAATTATCTATGTACAGATTTCGTAGGATCATGCTACGAAATCTGTATACAGGTAGATTTCGTAGCGCGTTTGCATTCATCTAGCGTGCAACTCGTATCTTTCGAAACGAATTGGGGTTTTGATCGGGGATAGTATACCAAGCACAGTGCATAAACGAGGTATTAGATTTTCTGGTACTATTTTAATCGCCGAGTTTGCCAAAATTAATTCTTGTCGTTTCACGAAGAAGGTCATCAACTAGTCTATACACACCAGGGGTCGTATTATGACCTCTTATTTCCTGTCAGTTTTCTGACTGGCTATCAATCTATTTCTTTTAATTGCTATACAGCGAGAAAGAGATGTAACTATAGCAATTCATAAACCTGGCAAGTTTTAAGAGGTTGTAATACCCCCACAGTAAACATTTAATGAAAGCTTTAAATTAAGTACCGCTTATGCAGATATTGTGCCGTACTTTGTAGTATTAAAACAATAATTTAATAAAGATAGGAAAACTAAATTACTCGGTCTTAAGGTATGATTTCGATGTCGGCAGCAAGCAGCAGTGTTGCCGCAGCACTGCTGCCGCAGCACTTCTGGTCTCCATACATTCTCTATAGGTTTATATGAGATTACATCCCGAGCTCGGCGACACTGCCGCGCAGCACTGTCGCGCAGCAGTGCGGTCGCGCGCGACACTTCTCTGTTCACTTCAAATCGAGCCTTTCTAACATATCATTTCGGTTCAATTTGGAACGCACTGCTGCGGCAGCACTGCTGCTGCTGCCGAGATCGGAATCACACCTTTAATGAAATCAAACTCAAATTTAAATAACTGCTTAAGTAAAGTTAGAAAGTGAATGCGGTTTTTTAGCACCATTCCTTTTTAACTGTACTCAAGCAGAGATTTGAGTTTGATTCTATAATACGAGGCACAGAGTTGTACCCGATTTGCCCTCTGCTTTTAGCTGGTGCCAGGCAACTTGTACTACCTATTCAGTCCTGGGTACCCTCGGGACTTCTCCACTGGCGTGAACTGCCGGTGGATCGTGACTACTGCTCCTGGGTTCATGTGCCGTCTGGAGTGCCCGCAGTTTGTTCTGGACGAGGTGAGACGTCAGCAGTCTGTTGAGAAGTGAAGTTTCGTACTGAAAAATGTTGGTCCCATTTTATTTATTTTCAACTTTTTATGGCCAAGCTGTTTAGAAACAGTGACGAATTTTTCTAATGCGTAACCGACGATCTTGTTATCTTAATATATAAAAGAAGATACTGATTAGTGACTCACGTATCAACGCACAGCCCAAACCGCTGGGTCTAGAGACTCCTAATTTGGCACATAGGTTCCTTACAAGGTCTAGGGGTGCACTAAGAAAGGATTTTTCAAAACTCACTCCCTAAGGGGGTGAAACGGGGGTCCATAATTTAAATGAAAGTCCGTCAGTTTCAAAGCAAGGATCTTCAAATTTTGTGTTTAGGCTGACGATTGAAAATTTATTTACACGTGTCTCAGCGTTTTTACCGACTTCAAAAGGAGGGAGGTACTCAATTCGACCCGTTTTTTTTTTTTGTTTTTTTTGTTTTTTGTATGTACACCGATTACTCGAAGACGGCTGGACCGATTGAAATGATTCAAACGTTATTACATTAAGTAAACTCCCAAGTTGGTTTTTTAAAATTTTGAAATCGGTTCAGTACTTTTCAAGTAATCTTGAAAAAAGCACGAAAATAGTATGACTTTGTGTGAACTACCTCGATGATCAGTCGTATAACTTCTTTGTTTATGAACTGAATAAGATAATTATTTTTTTGTTGGAAAAGGGATATCTTAAGTGTAGTTCTTTAACCGACTTAAAAAAGGAGGTTCTCAGTTTGACCCGCATGTATGTATGTTTCTCCGCGATTAACTCACGTTTGGCTGAGCCGATTTTAATTTCTACCTAAATAATATACCTACACTACCTAATACAAAAGGTACCTACACTAAAAATAAAAAAATAAAAAATTGTTTAAAAAAACAAAAAACCGACTTCAAAAAACCTACCTCTAAAATGCAAGAAATAATATTCGTAATAATAAAACACGTCTATTGAAGTCGGGTGGGGCTTTTATAATAAAAAAAAGGGATTTGTACTCCAGCCCCACCCGACTTCAATAGACGTGTTTTATTATTACGAATATTATTTCTTGCATTTTAGAGGTAGGTTTTTTGAAGTCGGTTTTTTGTTTTTTAAACAATTTTTTGAAAATTCTACTCCCCAAGGGGCGAAAGGGGGGATGCAGTTGTGTATAGAAAATCCTTCATTTTCGAAGTAAAAAAAGCTAAATTTATTATTTAGACTTATTTATTAGGGTGTAAATCTAACGCAACGTATATCGTTATTGTTAGTATTTAAATCCTTATGGGGATAAAATGGGGGTGCAATGGGGTCAATAAACCTAAAAATCGATATGGATGTCATTATTGGGGTTTTCGGGGATGACGATTGCGGAAATAACATCTATTTTGAAGTCCAACACGGTGAACATGATTCATTCAATGTAGGGGTGAAGTTGGAGTTCAATTTTTTGTATGGAATAATAATATAAAATAAACATTACCCCCCTTACTAATAAAGATTGAATAGCAGATGTTTAGTTACACAATGGTTACTCTCTGTCAAACTATTTGAATTTGACATTAAAAAGAAAGTGACAAAACACTGTGTAACTATGCAGCTGCTGTACAATCTTTATTAGTAAGGGGGTACAACTTTAAACTTCATAGGAGCATGTCTAAATATAAATAGGCAAACATATGTTTTGGGATTTTGAAAATCAACCCCTTAGGGGATTAATGGGGTATGTAAACATAAAAACCGATATGGATGTCGTTCTTCTGGTTTTATGGGATGGTGATTCCGAAAATGACATTTATTTTGAAGTCCAACAGGGTGGATATGATTTAACCCCTAAAGGGGTGAAAATGGGGTTCGAATGTTATATTGAAAAAGAATATAAAATAGACATTACAACAATTCGTAAGAGCACGTCTTAAAGTAAATAGGCAAACACAAATTTCGTTACTTTGAAAATCATCCCTTACGGGGTAAGTAGGGTTAGTAAACATAAAAATCGATATGGATGTCATTCTAGAGGTTTTATGGGATGGTGATTGCGAAAATGACATTTATTTTGAAGTACAACACGGTGGATATGATTCAGCCCCTAAAATTGTGAAATAGGGGTTCAAAATTTTGCTAAGTGGTCGGAGACGGGAAAGGGGGGTGGGACAGGGAGAAGGAGAGGGAGAGGGAGGAAACGAGAATGGGACCAAACGGGGACAGAACCAAACGGGGAAGGTACCAAACGGGAACGGGACCCTTGAATGGGTAAAGAAACGGGAACGGGATATTTATATCTCTGGACCCAATTCTGATTATAGTAATAAACTAGCTTCCGAACGCGACTTCGTCCGCGTGGATATTACAGAAAATCATCGGTATTACCAACGCATACTTTTTTTATTTTTATCATAAAACAGTAGCAGTATCGTACCCGCGTTTCAACACAAAGAGGTGAACATCAAATATATGTTAACTAGCTTCCGCCCGCGACTTCGTCCGCGTGGATATTAGAGAAAAACCTTAGGGAACCTTCAACCAGGATCCAACCGGCCGTTTTTTTTACGCGATTAGGCGGGTCCACAAAGCGCGCTGCCTCGCGAAGCAAGCAAGACATTTACCGCGTGTGGTGGGCCTCGCACGAGGCTGCTCGCTTGGTGGGGACCCGCCTAATCGCGTGAAAACGGCAAGTCGGATCCTGGTGGAAGGTTCCCTAAGGATTTTCTCTAATATCCACGCGGACGAAGTCGTGGGCGGAAGCTAGTTATTTATAGTAATTATGCACTATTGTGCTTTTTGTGAACCACGAGAAAAAACGCCCGTGGTTCACCCAGGTGAACTGATCTGATGGATCACGGCTAAGGAGAGAGGAAAAACAGCGGAAAAAAAAGAGCCGAGCTAAAAATGAGACGAGTTACGGAAGTGTCAAGTTTAAGAAAGAGACCAACTTAGAAAGAGCCGAGTTAAAAATGAGACAAATTAGAAAGTGTCCAGTTTAGGAAAATGATGAAGTTGTCCGGAGGGATTTGATTTTGAATTGCCACGTAGCAATCCAACCTATTAAAGGAAGCTACTTAAACGATTTTTTTAAATATGAATAACTAGCGGCCGCCCGCGGTTTCACTCGCGTGGTTCCCGTTCCCGTGGAAATATCGGGATAAAAAGTATTCTATGTTTTAATCTAGGCTATCTACTATCTGTGTGCCAAATTTCAAGTAAATCCGTTCAGTAGTTTTTGCGTGATTGAGGAACAAACATCCAAACATCCAAACCCACAAACTTTCACATTTATAATATTAGTTGGATATTTGTTTTGGTTTTATAGTCATCTTTCTCGAAATTAGCAAAGTCATGATTTTACTTCCAAGTAAAAAAGTTACGGCACACATGATTGTTATTTTAAGCTAATGACAACAATGGAATGATTGGCTTTTAAATAGAGCACGCAAAGTTATTTTAAGCATTTGCTACGATTTAAATGAGCTTACTCTCTCTTTCCTATATTAAAAAAAAACCGGACAAGTGCGAGTCGAGCTCGCCCACCGAGGGTTCCGTACAGACCTACATCTATACATAAAATAAAGCTATAGAAAAGTTGTGTCGGTACAAAGGAAATATTTTGAAAAAAAGTTGTTGGTAGTTATTAGTTTTTTTATATGAAAACTGTACTACGGAGAGTTCAAGCTTCATCCCAGGTTCTAACTACCGGAATTATGTGAAAAATTGCTTAGATTATAAGTTGGACTCCAAGCTACCAAACTGTAAAAAAATACCATCAAAATCCGTTCAGCAGTTTTTAAGTGATTCGCGCAAAAACATTTAGAATTGACTGCTATATATAGATAACAATTTGAAATACTTTGTCGCCACGTAGAAAATAACCCTTCCAGGGATTACGACAAAGAATTGACCACGGGCGAAGGTTTGAAATGGCATAGTACATTACTGCAGCGGCACTCAAGACAGGCATTGAAGAACATACGTGAGTCCATCAATGCCTAGTTGCGGCCAAGGCTTGTATAGTATACTTTTCTCAAATAATGCGCGGAAATTCAAACCAAGTAGCTAATAAACTTTTAACTTTTTAGTTTTAAAAGTTTTAAGCTTTTTATTTTTATTTTAAATTACAGTAATTGAAAAAATAAAATGGAAATATTTTTTTAATCTTTTTGGAATGTACAAATAAAGGCCATTCATTTGATACCCATATTGAAAAAAAAATCTGGTTTTTTTTCATTTATTTCCAGCTTTTCAAATTTTCGTTTCAGTTTTTTGGAAAGTGCTCATCAAAGATACCCAAATTTAAAAAAAAATTTTTTCGTTTTTAATTTTTTTTCATCTTTTTTGAATGCGCTCATCATGGCCTTTCACGTGATACCAGTATACCGAATATTAAAAAAAAAATTTTTTTAATGTGCTCGCTCATCAAGGCGACATTTGATACCTATAAGTATTTGTGTTTCATTGAAAAGTTCGCTCCATATCTGAATTACACGTGTGTAATGAGTTTTAATAGAAACATTGCCGGACAGACGCCGGCAATTTTTGTATGAAAATCCATTATTACACGTTAGTAATGGATTCTCATACAAATATTGACGGCGCGGTTTAGGTCTGTCCGTAAACTCCGATTTAGCACGAAGAAGTTTGTCAAAATAATGTTCGAATTTCCAAGCATGTTTAAGAAAAAATAAAATAATTACAAACCCACCGCACCTGTATAAAATACAAGTACTGCTAATTGTCAACAGATGGCGCTGTATATCAATAGTACACTGCATAATGTTCTGTGAAATGGTGTTATCTATCGCAATGTTATAGAGAAAATGGGTGTATTCCAACAAGACCCTTGCTCCGAAAGTCTGTTTCCATCCCGTTCGAGTCACGTCATATCGGTATGAAAAACGCGCTGATTGTTATATACCTACTCTGTGGTGATAGCTATTGGTCTGAGATTGAAATACCGTTAAAAAAATAACGTTGTAAAAAAATAACCTTAAAAATACCGTTAAAACATTTTATCGGTAAATTTACCGGTAAAAATAACGTTAAAAATATTTTACCGGTAAAATTAACGTTAAATATAGCGTCAAATTTAGTACCGGTAAAATTATCGGTAAAAAATTAACGTTATTAACTGGAATAACGTTAATTTTAAAATTAACGTTATAATTAACGAAAATTAAGTTTAAATTAAGTTAAAATTAACGTTATTTCAGTAAATAACGTTAAATTTAACGTTATTTCTCAAATTAACGTTAAAATTAACGTTATTTATTGACATAACATTAATGTTAAAATTAACGGTAAAAAGAGTAAAAATTAACGTTATATTGAAAAATAACATAATCACCCGATTGCACTAAACTTAAGGATCGCCTAAGTCTGTTCCTAACTACAACACGACCAAATTAAAACGGTGTCAAACTTTAGCGGTCATGTAGCTGTCATTCGCCTACTTAACTTGGTCGAGTTGTAGTTAAGAAAAGACTTAGGCGATTCTTAAGTTTAGTGCAATTGGGTGTAACATTCCCTGGCTGGAATGCACTCCGTTGATTGTTTTACTCTTTGACCCCCTGTCATGCAGCGTGACACTACCGCCATGTTGCGAAAATATTTAGAGCCAAATTTATTACGTTTTAATTTTATTTTAAAAGTAATTAACTATAACAATATTTGAAAGGATCTGAATAATTAATAATAATAAATATTGATATTTTAAAAAGAATTAGTGGCGCGATTATCACAAAAGTAATTAGAAGTTAAACTATGACCGCGCATACCGTTGTTTCACCAAGATGATTAATAATTACGTATTTTAGTGACCATATTTTTTATGATTTAATTACAAATATACAGTTTTCAGATTTATTCCTGTAAGTGTAGTATAAGACGCTATTACCTGCCAAATTTCATAGTCCTAGGTCAACGGGAAGTACCCTATGAATTTTGATTCCTTTGAGAGTATTGAAAATGCGTTTTTTGCGCCCTAAACGGCAGTATCTTTTTTTCACGCTAACTTAGAAGTTTGATTTTTTTACAGCTTCAAGGGAACGTAGACTTTAGTATATGATTTAAATTTCAACTCGATACCTCCACGCGTTCCCGAGATAAAGGGCCTTGACAGACAGACGGACGGACGGACGGACAGACAGACGAACAACAAAGTGATCCTATAAGGGTTCCATTTTTTCCTTTTGAGGTACGGAACCCTAAAAACGTATAGGTAGGTAGGTGAATGCTTTTATTTGTTTGTTATTGTAAAGTGAGTTAACTTGAATTCGTAGAGTAGGTCATTTTAGGAAAAACTAAATTTCTATAAAAGAAATAATTGATGTAATTTTCAGAGCCCCCTTTGTTCTACGGACCGCTTTCTGGTATCAAAGAATGGCGATCCCCTACTTTTGAATCCAAATACTTACTGCGGAAAGCGCACCATCACTGAAGTTTCTGTGGGCCGAAGAATAAGCATGAGTAAGTAAGAATAGTCAGTACTCCTAACACGAACATGTATTGAAAAAAAAACGCACATAAAAGTAGGTACTCGATAGAGAATTATCTATGGAAAATTTTATTTTAGTTTTCGGCGGTAATTGGCACTGTATAAATTTCCCATAAGTACAGTACCTAATTACCTAAGTACCAGTGGCGAGGGGTGAAATTATGGCGAAGGTAAGCCGCTCTACAAAAATGATGAAAAATGTAGTGATCTGCATAGTGGATCAGTGGGGTGGGATTTCCAAAAGGTAAGCCGATGGGAATCGGCTTGTATGGACCCTTCGCCACTGCTAAGTACTCTTGAGTGTATTTTTTTCTATCACAAGAGTTTGTCTTAGGCATCCACTACACGGTAGGTTTTGCTGTCAGTTTAACCACAGTCACGGGCTTTGACTGACGATTAACCTACCGTGTAATGTAGTGACTGATGGTTGCATGATGTGATTTCTTCTTTCCATCAGTCAATCAGTCAAACGTAATTTATGACTGATGGAATTTGACTGACGCTTGCATGACCATGTAATGGCTGCCTTAGTTGCATAGAATCTAAATTTACAAAAAAATTATTAAAATATTGAAGCGGTGACCGACGTGTAGTCCCGTAGCCGACCTCGAAACCGGCGGAATAGGACAACCTTTGGCCAAAACTCTTCCTTCATGAAGGTCGACAGATGTTCAGTCGGCACCCTCACCACAAATGAATTGAAGTTCACGTTATGGCGGGACTCCGACCGCTCGACTCTCAGCGTATATTTGGCTTTTATTCTGATGTACTCCACAATGTCATCGCATCGGATTTTGTGGAGTAATGCAGGCCATACAATACGTAATTATTTAAAATTAAAAGTAAAATTTCATCTTCCTTTTGTTTAAAATGCGGTGTTATTCATGAAAAAAAAAACATTTTGACCGGAATCGTAAAAATATTGTTATTTGTGGCAAAGTTTTGGGACACCCTGTATATTTCAATTGCTTATAATTTACTTTCAGGTTTACAGGCAGCTAGAAATACAACAGGGGGAAGATTTCTCTGCCAGGTTTCAACTGAGAAGGAAGCCGTGATTGGTACGTTTATATTGTAAAATTTCTATAACTAATTGCAAAGTGGAAATATCTAAGTAGGTAGGTTTACCTAAAAGTTTTACAAAGATTTACAAAAAAGAACCGGCCAAGTGCGAGTCGGACTCGCGCACGAAGGGTTCCGTACCAAAAAACGGCAAAAAAATTACGTTTGTTGTATGGGAGCCCCCCTTAAATATTAATTTTGTTCTGTTTTTAGTATTTGTTGTTATAGTGGCAACAGAAATACATCATCTGTGAAAATTTCAACTTTCTAGCTATCACGGTTCATGAGATACAGCCTGGTGACAGACAGACAGACAGCGGAGTCTTAGTTATAGGGTCCCGTTTTTACCCTTTTATATTTTCTGAATAACGCGGTATTAGATTGTGAATTTAATACTTCTGATAAAAGCTTGTTTAAGCTATCGTTTAATATACACATAACTTGCTACTACAAGTACTTTGTTGAAGTAATATAACAATAAGTCTATGTTGTTGCCAATAATCCTGTCACCCTGTTGTAATTATTTGGTAACGATATGTTAAAGTTTGTAAATATCGTTACTTACGGCTGTTACAGCTGATAAGTTTCTTGCGCCCGTTCTTCTTGTCAGCTAAAAAAGCCTGGAACGGGTGGTAGGAAAATATAGACGATTCAAAAGTACTTCATAATTAAGTTTATTTGAATAAAGCTTATTTGACTTTGACTTTGACTATAAAACTCTTTCTAATACGGCGTTTTGGTGGAACAAAATAAATAAAACCGAAAATGATAAATAAATTTATATTTTTTGATAGGATCTTAGGATCTACAAAAACTTGTCAAAAGGTGTAAGCTTAGATTATTGTCTATTTAATTGAAATAATCAAAATTTAAATAACACGTATAGTTGTTTTTTAAAATATTTTTTCGTGATTTTCGGACCCAATTTTAAGCAAACTTTGAATTTTTATACAAAAATATCTATAAGCCATATGAATTTTCGGGTATTTTTCTGATATTTGTAATGGTAATAACTATTGTTTTCTTCAATAAAAACAAGATGAGACAAAATGAGGGTTTCTAAAACACTGTGGGGTGGTAGGATAATATAGATGATTCAAAAGTACTTATTAATTAAGTTTATTTGAATAAAGCAATTTTTGACTTTGATTTTGAGTTTGATTTGTACAGATTTTATTTTATTTCACACGGAAGCAGGTAGCGGGTGGAAGTTTTAAGTAGGTAATAAGTATATGACTTACAATGTGATTAAATTGACAATAGACTGTGATCCACTGCAACTTCACTCGAGAATGTATGCGGCAAAGATTAGCTTTTACAGATTAAAAAATCCTACGTCGCTTTGTACCGCAAGCACTCTGAAGTTAGTTAGCCTGTCGATTCTGTAACTAAAACTCGCATTTCACTTCGACCCTCACCTCACTTCGCGCGAATTAGTTATTAGAAATTAGCTGAATAAAAGCTACTTTCTTCTTCCGAAACTGTTCACAGCTGCGTTGGAGGATATCTTTAAACTCTTAGACTGGAAAGGACTCGGCATCAACATTAATGGCCAGTACCTAACACACCTTCGTTTTGCCGATGATATAGTTCTTATGGCTGAGACTTTGGAGGACCTGAACACAATGCTCGAAGATCTCCGTAGTGCTTCCCATAGAGTGGGTCTTAAAAAAAAACGGGGATAAGACGAAAATCATGTCGAATGCCCATGCTGTGCCCGCTCCAGTTCATGTTGGGAACACTACACTTGAAGTTGTTGACCATTATGTATACCTAGGACAGGCAGTCCAGTTAGGTAGGTCCAACTTTGAGAAGGAGATCTCTCGTCGAGTCCAATAACTCGGATGGGCAGCATTCGGGAAGCTCCGAAAAATCTTCGTGTCCGATTTACCTCAGTGTCTCAAGACGAAAGTCTATGACCAGTGTGTGTTGCCAGTGATGATTTACGGCAGTGAAACGTGGTCGCTAACTATGGGTCTCATAAGGAAGCTCAAGGTCACCCAGCGTGCAATGGAGAGAGCCATATTCGGCGTTTCCATGCGTGATCGAATCAGAAATGAGGAGATCCGCAGGCGAACTAAAGTAACCGACATCGCTCGAAGGATTGCTCAGCTAAAGTGGCAGTGGGCTGGACACATAGCGAGAAGAACCTATGGCCGTTGGGGCGGAAAGGTTCTTGAATGGCGACCGCGCACCGGACGACGCTCCGTGGGTAGGCCCCCGACAAGGTGGACCGACGATCTGGTGAAGGTTGCCGGAAGCCACTGGATGTGGGAAGCGCAGGACTGATCGTCGTGGAAATCCTTGGGGGATGCCTATACCCAGCCGTGGGTGTCGTGCGGCTGATATGATGATGATGATGATGAAGCTACTTTACCGATTGCAAAAGATTTTAGGTAGCTACAAAGACTTCTATGTTGTGTAGCTACCTTAGCTACTATTTAAAACCTTTTGTGATTAAAAAAATTGCCTATCATTATTTCATTCCTGCGCCACTGCTTCGAATCTCAATTCACTAATTGAGATTCGAAGTGAGATTCTATTTAGGTTACTGAATCAACAGGCTGTTGTATATTGTTAAATTAATTGCATTGTAACTCCATTAATTTTCCCTATTTAAATAGACATTGTGTAAATCTTATTTCAGAAACATCCTCGCCAGCCGCCTTTTCTGGGCCCAGCCACAAGTTACAACAGCCGTGGTTCAAAGCGTGGGTGGACTCAGTCAAGGAAATCACATCGCAACTGAACTTTAATGACTATGAAACAAAATAAAAGTAAACGACTTTAATTGGTCTAACCTTGATGTTTTATTTAAAGCGTTTGACACGAATAAAGAAATAAAAATAAATATTGGTTAAAATCAATAACATTACGCCGATTGGAAATTAGGTAAGAAACTAAAGTAGCAGCACTCAAGGGCGTCGCCAAGAGTGGGCAGGGAGGGGTGTGACCAAAGTCCTAAGGCCATGCAATTTACTTGCTTTTCCGAAAAATCCCGCATCTCAATACTAAATTCACTAGGTGCTCTTGATTGTACCTACAATTAATATTTTTTGCTCATCCCCCTTAATATTAACTTGCCCCCCCTGGGCTATGGGCTGGCGACGCCCTTGAGCACTTGTGTTATAGAAATATAAACTTAACTTGAACTTAATCATATTGAGACATCGTTTTATTTTTCCTCTAATCTTTATATAAACTGCTATCACATAGAATTATTTCAGATTTTGGGGTGGGAACGGTTATTTTTTTAAAATTTTTCGTCAAAAGTCGAAAACTATGCGGCCTAAAAAAAATTATTAAAAACGTGCAAACGGCGTTCTTTCATATGATACCCCACATGCCCTAGTAGCCCCACTTCAAATTTTTAAGACCCCTTTTCAGTCCCTTTTTTAAAAAAGATATTTATTTTTTTATTTATTTCTTATTTGCAAAGTTGGTCAAATGTCATCTTAAACTATTCCAAATTTCAAGTTGATACCATTAGTAGTTCTCGAGATATCCAGCTGTGACAGACAGACAGACAGACTGAGTCACACCATAAGGGATCCTTTTTTTACCATTTTGGTACGGAACCCTAAAAACAAACTATTCGTCTACCGGATTACGTAATTAGACAATTACTTTTGCCATTTATGAAAAGTTTTATTCATTTTTGATCAGAAAGCCTAACTTGCATTGCAGAACGTCTTTAAAGCAAATGTCTAAGTTGTAAAGCAAAACGTCTAATATTGTAGTGGTAAATTAATAAGTACGATATGAAACTTAAAAAAGTTGCATGATTAACTTTCAATAAATAACTAATACGAACGACCTTCTTCTATGAAAAAAAGAAACAAAAAAAGAAAAAAGTTTCCAGTGTAGTTAATAGTTTACTATTGCCGTAACAGATGGCGCAACTATACATAGGAAAATCAAATGTGAACATGGGCGCCAGTCTATTGATTTTCCGCGCGGTTTTCTTTTCGCGCTAACTTCACCCCTCTTCGTTCCGGCTCTTATTATACAATTTACAATTATTTATTTAGAAAGACTACCTATTAGATAAGAATCTATAATGATTTTACAAATACTAAACGTAGTTTTTTCATTCCTATCTGTTTGAGGTCTTGGAAAATGTGTGGGCTGTTTTTGGTTGTTTTAAATGTGTAGTGAATAGTAGTAAATTAAATAAGTGATGGCAGTGAAACTGATGATGAAAGTGAAGAGGTAGTGATGAAATACAGAAATGCCGAAACGTATACCTTTCCACATCGTTTATGCGACAAGTAAGTATTAAGTACTTTACCTATATTTTACGAGTATTTCGACAGGATTTTCTATATAGTACTAGATTTTGTTTTGTTTTATGTTTTAACATTGCATTGAGTATGTTTTATGATGTAACACCCGTCTTGTTTTTAAAATCAGAAATTAAAAGGGGCGTTAAAATAATGATAACGATTGACGAGCTACAATTACGTGAAAAGTAATATAGCTACCTGTATGATTCAATTTCCGTATCTTTAAGGTATATGGAGTGATTCTTTAAAAAATTCTAATATCTTTGTTGGATACCTCATCTATATATCTTATTCTTAATACCGTGCCAATAACAAAACGCTTCCAAAAAACAGTTATTCGATGTGTATAAAAATTTACAATAAAATACCCAATGACATAAAAACAAATATGATATAATAAATTTTGTGTTTCATTAAGGAAATGGCTGATTAACAATACATTTTATTCAATAGAAGACTTTTTAAAATTTAAATCATAGTTCTTTATTGTGTTGAGTATGATCGATGCTATGAAATGTATCATTATTTAGTGATAAATTACCATAAGTTTGCATGCTGTTGAATTACGGCTAAATAGGCTTCAAGAATCTTATCCCTAATTTTATAATAACACCACATTCATGTATCACCCTTTTTATGGCAAGGCAAATAAAGCAATTTGTAATTTGTATACTTAGGCAAACGTTTTTCTTGCTTTAACCTTGCTTGAACAGTTGTTAGGAAAAGCAAGTTGGTGTATATCAGGTGGAACCAAATTATGTAACAATACTGAAACAGGTGATAATGTTGCTTAAAGTGAACATCTTTCTCCAAGGAACATGTTCGAAAAACGAAAATAGTTTTATCTACTCTCATATCGTAAAATTCGAATTATGAATTTCAAAGCGAATTTATATTGACATACTTTATACACGCAATACCGAAAAAAAAATTAAAAAGTTATTTTATAACATACCTTCGTTAACTAAAGTATGCTATAAAATAACTTTTTTTCTCATTACGATACAGGGCAAATCCAAAAAGATGGCAGTGCCGCGATATTAAAAAAAAACAATGAAATTCTCACATACTTTCCATGATTAAAATGTGTGATCGATGACTTAGCGTAACGATTACTCTGCTGGAATGTAGTCATATCATTATTATTTTTTCTAATAGAAAACGCGCCATTGTTTAGATTTTAATTTTTACAATTGTTTAAAAATATTTGATAGTAGTGAGTGAGCAGATATTTTAGATGCGGCGACGGAAAAACGTAATACTTAACCAAGGTAAGTACGTAGAGTTTCTAAGTATTTGGTACAACCTAACCTACCTACCTAAAGCAAAATCGAGAAACTACCTACTATTTTTATCATTGATATTTTATTTTGTAGGTTCAATCACAATAATTGTATGAGAGTAGATAAAGTAGTGTATGAAACTGCACATAACTAGGTATTAAAACACTCGTGTGATACTATTAAAAACCTCGCCTACGGCTCGGTTTTTAAACACACACTCATGTTTTAATACCCCTCATTATGCATCAGTTTCATAAACTACTATTATCTACTCTCATATCGTAAAATTCGAATTATGAATTTCAAAGCGAATTTATATTGACATACTTTATACACGCAATACCGAAAAAAAATTAAAAAGTTATTTTATAACATACCTTCGTTAACTAAAGTATGCTATAAAATAACTTTTTTTTCTCATTACGATACAGGGCAAATCCAAAAAGATGGCAGTGCCGCGATATAAAAAAAAAACAATGAAATTCTCACATACTTTCCATGATTAAAATGTGTGATCGATGACTTAGCGTAACGATTACTCTGCTGGAATGTAGTCATATCATTATTATTTTTTCTAATAGAAAACGCGCCATTGTTTAGATTTTAATTTTTACAATTGTTTAAAAATATTTGATAGTAGTGAGTGAGCAGATATTTTAGATGCGGCGACGGAAAAACGTAATACTTAACCAAGGTAAGTACGTAGAGTTTCTAAGTATTTGGTACAACCTACCTACCTAAAGCAAAATCGAGAAACTACCTACTATTTTTATCATTGATATTTTATTTTGTAGGTTCAATCACAATAATTGTATGAGAGTAGATAAAGTAGTGTATGAAACTGCACATAACTAGGTATTAAAACACTCGTGTGATACTATTAAAAACCTCGCCTACGGCTCGGTTTTTAAACACACACTCATGTTTTAATACCCCTCATTATGCATCAGTTTCATAAACTACTATTATACTGCCATACAAAATGAATTGGCCAGCTGAACGACTTAATACCTGGGGCCGTACCGGCTAACGAATCGATTATCGAAAAGTCTGCTGGGTTTCAACTTAAAACAGAAAAATCAAAGTAAGGAATTTCGTCTTGTACTTTCTGTTGACGTAATTTGGATGATAACGATATTCGTGTGACATCATGAATTGGGGTTCGCCATTATCGCCCAATTGGGGCTCGATTTATCTGTTTTAATTTGAAACCCAGCAGACTTTTCGATAATCGATTCGTTAGCCGGTACGGCCCCTGGTTATTTGTAAAACACCAACAACCTCGTAGGAGTAGATTACCCCTAACATCTTAACAACAACATATTTGTTCTACGACTTTTCCGAAAACAGACACAAAAATCGACTTTCCATACAAATGCCCGAACAGCTGAACGAGTTTTGTATGAAAAATTTTTTTTGTCCGTGTTTGGAAAAGTTGGAGAACAAATTTTGTTTATGATGTTAGTTATCTACCTACTCCTGCGAGATTGTTGGTGTTTTACAATTAATAATCCTGTAGAAAGGCGAAAAAAAAGTCGTTTTTCGAATTATGTTCCTTAGACAAAGTTGCTCAGTTTAAGCAACATTATCACCTGTTTCAGAATTGTTGCACAATTTTGCTCCACCATTATAGTAAGAATTTTTGATAAGTCTTTTAACGTTCCCAAGGCGAAGACAGCTCGTACCCAGCATGCGAGCTGAACTCCCAGGGCCCTGCGGCGCGCGGGTGGCGCAGCGCCGGCGCTCCACCACACGAGCTCCTCCTTCGACTGACGTGCGTCACCAGCGTGCACAAGCTGCAACTACTGGCACACCATCAGCTCATACGTGAGTGCTGTACAGACAGCTCGTAGCAGCATGCGAGCTGAACGCCCAAGGTCCTCACGAGCTCCTCCTGCGACTAACGTGTGTCACCAGCGTGCACAAGCTGCAACTACTGGCACACCATCAGCTCATACGTGAGTGCTGTACAGACAGCTCGTAGCAGCATGCGAGCTGAACGCACAAGGTCCTCACGAGCTCCTCCTGCGACTAACGTGTGTCACCAGCGTGCACAAGCTGCAACTACTGGCACACCATCAGCTCTTACGTGATTTCTGTACAGTGAGCTCGTAGCAGCACGCGAGTTAAACGCCCAAGGTTCTCATGAGCTCCTCCTGTGACTGACGTGTGTCACCAGCGTGCCCAAGCTGCAACCACTGGCACATTATCAGCTGATACGTGAATACCAGCATACGAACTGAACATTCAAGGTCAAAATTTACAATAAAAAACACAACAGTGTACATTAAAGTCGTAACACACTGTTTATTAATTTCCCAGCGGCTTGCGTAGAGGTGCTCGTGTCAGGAGGCCTGATATCCGAAGGGGCGGCAACACCATGCGGGGCTACTTACACCAGCGTGGGCCGCGTCGCACTGGCCCGGCCCACGTCTCAAGCCCGGACCAGGGAGCTCAGGTGAGGAAAGACTTTGTACAGGGTGACCCAAAACTTTGCCACACTAAAAAATACCTTAAATATTGAAGTTACGAAATTTTACTTCTTTTTTTGAATCTAAAAATAATTGGAGCTGCATTCAAAGATTTTTGAAAAATCATCTGCCATAATGAGGAATCGAACCCACCATCTTTTATTTAATCAATCTTTTATTTTACCATACCTACCGATCGAAAAGATTTTACTCAAGGGATTATTTTTTCTTGAATAACGCAGCATTTTTTAAATAAAAGGAATTGACCATTAAAATTTTAATTTCTAGGTACTTATTCGTATCGTATGAATTTGTTTCGTATCGTATGCGTTTTAATAAAATCTTTAGCAGTTCCAACAATTTTTTATAAACAAAATGATAACTTTTCCCTTCGTGTGGCTAAGTTATGGGACACCCTGTATGGTGAAATTCAAATAACCTTTGAGACGTAAACATTTTCCTTCCATCCATAATAATATACAAAACAGTCCCATCCCAATAAAACTATATTGTGCTAAGGGTTTTTTGGTAAACGTAACCGAAATACGGTAGCGGCACTGACTTAGAGCATTTAAAATGCTCTAAGGGCACTGACATGAAAATATTTTTTTCTTATTAACTAGACTGGCTGTCTGTATGATTTGACAGCAAAGTTCTTGTGCCTATTTGAAACGCCACTAGCGTGAGAACTAATTTTGACGTGTACAATGAAAATGGTTGCCGTGATGGTCTCTCCAGACTTCCGACTTTAGTACCATATCCCCAAGAAGCTTTGCATGTCCCTCACGCTATGCTCACGCTACGTCCTACAGCGCCAAAATGGCGAAAATCAAATAGGCACAAGAGCAGTTTGACAGCAGCCAGTCCAGTGTAATAATATAGAGGTCAATGGGTAGCGGTTTACGATCGGTGTTCTGTCTGATTATTAAGGACTGTAATTTTTGTTCTAGATCTGCTGCACTTCCCGAACCAACCATCGCCCGCTTCGTAAAACTAAGGCTATCTGGACCGCATCCGCCTGCGAACGAAGATGATCAGGTATTCAGTATACTAAATGGTGCTCATTGTTTTGCTCAGAATGATACGCCACGCCGGGTAATTTTTTCTCAGTCATTATAATAGGGAATATGCATAAAGTCACCGATTTTGATTTAGCTTGATCGCTGCGGACACGTATAAAAACATGATGGAACAAAACAAAAATTAAAAAAAACCGGCCAAGTGCGAGTCGGACTCGCGCACGAAGGGTTCCGTACCGAAAACGGCAAAAAAAACACGTTTGTTGTATGGGAGCCCCCCTTAAATATTTATTTTATTTTGTTTTTAGTATTTGTTGTTATAGCGGCAACCGAAATACATCATCTCTGAAAATTTCAAACTGTCTAGCTATCACGGTTCATGAGATACAGCCTGGTGACAGACAGACAGACAGACAGACAGACAGACGGACAGCGGAGTCTTAGAAATAGGATCCCGTTTTTACCCTTTGGGTACGGAACCCTAAAAAGTGTATTATTTTAGTTTTATCACACGATGAAATCAGGGGAAAATAACGATATCTTTTTTTCATTTTCGGATTTAAATGCACTTAACAGTCAGATAGAATATCGAATAAATTAGAAATAATATTTTGTATGACACATATGTACTTAAACGCATAATTTAGGGAGATAATAGAAAATTCTAGGCTAACTCTATAATAAACGCGCCTGAAACTTCTCTTGAAACGTGACAACAGACAAGTGACGTCACAAATCATGACCGTTAGAGCGTTTTCGGAGGGTGCTACGCTACTGCACTAACTTCAAAGTTCAAGTAACTATATCACGAGGAAAAATGCAAGAGAAAAGTTTTAATATTAGTACAGTTGATTTTCTCACGCATTATACTTTTGATACAAAAAAAAATGATGCATATTCCCTATTGTAAACATTGAGATAAACAGCTTTTCTTCTGAAGAATATAAAGAACGATTCAAGATAAAATCAAGTTTCAACTGTTATTCAAATTAGATTTTTTAATTTTCAATCGTATTTATAAATTATGTTCTTAAGATTCGTCACCAGCTACACAAATGAGACTCGGACCCACAACCTTTGGATTACTGAGGGTCTTTTAGAGTTTTTGGCGCCATTTTGTCGAGTTTGGTTCGGTGTCTATTTTAATTATTTGCAGATTGAGTCATAGTGGATATTGTGTCTTAAAATTGGTGCAGTTTTGTGGTACAAGTGTCTACGCAACTGAACAATATGTGGGATTATTGAAATATGCGCAATCTTGGTTGTGCGAAGCCGAGACTTTTATTGTAGTGGTGGCTACCTCGGCAGAATCTTGATATACTTGGTGCCAAATGCTCCAAGCAGCATTGGAATGCGATGCACCCGCATTCTAATGTAAACTGACACAATACCTACTACTGAACTATTCTAAACTTGACACTGGCAAAAATTACTTCCAAGAGGAAAGTAGATTGCCAAAACCAAAATAAGAAGAAGAAGAGGGTCTTTTGCAAAAAAGCATCACGATGAGCGTACGATGTTCTTCCCACTCCGTAAGTAAATTAAACGACGAATTGCGTCCGACTATCGTGATTCTTTTTTGTAATAAGCCCTCTGGTTTAACGATCGTCTAATTGAGTGACTGGCTAGCTCAATTAATCGGATAATTTTTTAAGAGAAATTGTCTTTCAGGTAGCACTGATGGCGGTGAACGTTCTGGGCGAAGAGATAGAAGATACAGAGAAGGAATCACCAGCGTCGCCGAAGTCGGAGCCGAGCTACTCGCCGTACGACGACCTGGCATTCGTCATGTACGTGGACACCGAGATAGCTGACCTGGTGAGGAGTCTCGATGAGAAGAAGAAGGCTGCTGTGGCTGGTGAGACGATAATAACATGATAGTTTTTCTTATTAAATTAACGGTTGCGGTCGGTTTGAAGATTTTCACAACGACAAAGGGCAAAGGAAAATGTGAAACTAGAATTTATTTTTGGGGTGTTTTTCAGACGCGTCAGGTTAATGGGTAGGATACGAGCTTGTTTTTTAAGCAGAAAACACGGCCATGTGTTTTGAAGAAATAACCCATTTACGTTAAATTATTAGGTATAAATTATAATAAAGGTCATAGCTGATAAACCATCAACTCAAAACTAGTTAAAAAACTTGGCCAAGTGCGAGTCGTACTCGTGCACGAAGGGTTCCATACCAAAAAACGGCAAAAAAAATCACGTTTGTTGTATGGGAGCCCTCCTTAAATATTTATTCTGTTTTAGTATTTGTTGTAATAGTGGCAACAGAAATACCTACATCATCTGTGAAAATTTCAACTGTCTAAAAACGGCAATAAAATCACGTTTGTTGTATGGGAGCCCCCTTAAATATTTATTTTATTCTGTTTTTAGTATTTGTTGTTAAAGCGGCAACAGAAATACATCATCTGTGAAAATTTCAAAATTTCTAGCTATCACGGTTCATGAAATACAGCCTGGTGACAGGCAGACAGACAGACAGACGGACAGCGGAGTCTTAGTAATAGGGTCCCTTTTTTACCCTTTGGGTACGGAACCCTAAAAAGAAGAGGTTTTCTTTTCTTGTTTGTTCTTCTTGACTTCTGAACTTTTATTTTCAACTTTAGAATCATCTTTTCTTTCACTGGGTTCCAAAGTGGTTTATTCGTCCAAGGTACCAGGGGGTCTATTACGAAAAGTTTAATGCGATACACGCAGCTGCGTCCGTGCTTCGTTTTGATTGTTTCCTATTACAAATCATTTTCGTATGCGATATTGCGAAGTAATTACGTGAGTTTGACAGTGTTTCTCTAGTGTATCCGACATTGTTCGTTTAGTAGTCTATGAACTACGGTAGCCAAATTAAAAATGTTTGTTATAATTACAACCAGCGAACTGCGGACGATTATCGTGGCCAAGTGATTGCGTTACGCAATTGCGTACGTTATTTTCGTAATAGGCCCCCAGAACATTCAGGGTCAGTTTCAGAGGTTCTGGATTTGTTAGATCTGACAGATATTTTTATGCCTATAGTTTCGCACAAATTCTGTTCCATATTCAATAATGTAAGGGGAAGGGCCAGGCTGCTGTGAAACAGGGGGCCTATTACAAAAATAACGTACGCAATTGCGTAACGCAGTCACTTGGCCACGATAGTCGTTCGCAGTTCGTTGGTTGTAGTTATAACAACCACTTTGAATTTTGATTTGAAAACCATTATAGACTACTGAACGAACGATGTCGGATACGCTAGAGAGAAACTGTCAAACTCACGCAATCACTTCGCAATATCGCATACGAAAGTGATTTGTAATAGGAAACAATCAAAACGAAGCACGAACGCAGCTGCGTGTATCGCATTAAACTTTTCGTAATAGACCCCCTGGATTTGTTAGATCTGACAGATATACTTACGCCTATATAGTTTCGCACAAATTCTGTTACATATTCAAATTAAACTAGATGATAAGGGGAATCACCTCCAGTGGTCAAATGACATTTTTTTCTCTTAACTGACCACTGGTGATGAGATTTAGTGGTCAGATGGTCCGGAATGGAAGGGCCAGGAAACTGTGAAACCTTAGAGCAACGCGACTTCCGTCCCGTAAGAGTAGCCATTACGAAGCGCGGTTCCTGTTTTTATGTATTATAATAGACTATAGTAGTGTCGTCAGTGTGGTTTTTGTATGTGCCAGAATCATTTGAATAGAGTAATAATCGCTAAGGCTGCTTCTTCCGGACGGAAGCCACGTTGCTCTAAGTGTGAAACAGATCGTCGTTTATTGCAGAGGAACGGTTCGAATACGCGCGTCGGTTGAAATCGGCCGGGGCGGCGCTGGCGGCGGCCGGCATCCGCGTCGGCCGCTGGAGGCTGCGCAAGCGGACGGCCGCCGCCCGGGACGACTTCGAGCTGGCCCGCAGGATGAGGGACAGGATAGCCGATGCCCTGATTGGGGTCAAGGAAGATCCACAACTCTGTAGACTGTTTGAAGAAGATGGGGTGAGTCATATTTTAGGCCTTTGAATACTTTAGCATCGTTTGCTTGGAAGAAGAGACTTTGCAAGCGTACGGCCGCCGCCGGGGACGACTTCGAGCTGGCCCGCAGGATGAGGGACAAGATCGCTGATGCCTTGACGGGGGTTAAAAAGGATCCTCGCAGTTGTGTAGACTGTTTGAAGAAGATGGGGTGAGTAATATTATACCTAGGCTTTTAAATACTTTAGCTTCGTTTGCTCGGAAGACGAGGCTTTGCGATTGGACGGCAGCGGCTAGGGACGACTTCGAGCTGGTCCAGAAGATGAGGGATAGGATTGCTGATGCCCTGACGGCGGGAAGGAAGATTCCCAGCTCTGGAGACTGTTTGAAGAAAATGGGGTGAGTTTTATGGTAAACTTTAGTTTGCTTGGAAGACTAGGCTTTTCAGATTGGATGGTACCGGCTTGGTACGCCTTCGAGCTGGCCCGGAGAGTGAGAGACAGGTTCACTGATGCCATGACAGGGGTTAAACAAAATCCCCAGCTATGTAGACTTAAAGAAGATGATGTGAGTCATATTAATGGGATTATAGGCTTTTGAATACTTTAGCTTCGTTTGCTTGAAAGACGAGGTTCTTTGCGATTGGAAAGCGCAGCAGTGGCTAGGTACGACTTCGTAGTGGCTAGGAGAACGAGGGCTGGGATCATTGATGCCTTGACGGTGGTAAAGGAAGATCCCTAACTCTGTAGACTGTTTGAGAAAGATGGGGTGAACCATGTAATAGGTCTTTGAATAATTTAGTTTCGTGAAAGAAGATCCCCAGCGCTATATATACAGCGTGTTACAAAAAAACCTGGGTTACCTACGCCATATCAAATACTAAATGATCGAAAATAAATGCTAGTTTGGAAATACCTAAAAAAAAGGAAAAAGAGATTTCATGGCATGAACAAAATTTTGTTCATGATGTAAAAAACTACCTTTACTAACTTTATGCAAAATATTGATAGTTGATAAATTAATCATTCGATTTATTGAGCGTTCGATATATTAACTATTTGATATTTTGATCGTTCGATTTTGTAAATTCGATATTTTGAACGTTTGATTTTTTAACCGTTCGATGTTAGTGTTTGATATTTTGATTTTCGATCATTTGGTATTCAATATGGCGTAGGTAACCCAAAAACGGATATGGTAGATAGAAATCATCAAACTGAACAACGTAGAACCAACTCAGCAACCTACCTTTATCAAAATTTATGAAACAGTTGTTTTTCTTTCGCTATTTCAGTGTCCGTCCCCTTAATAAAATTTGTTCAGTTTGATGGTCCCTAATCTACCATATTCGGCATTACGGGTTTTTGTTGTATATAGAAAAAATATTATATTCCCCTCACAGACTAAAACCACACCCCGGGCACTCCATACAAACGCCGCGTTTCAACTACCTATTACACAGATGCTACACAGTGACGTTTTTGCACACGCGCAACTGTGTGCGTGAAGTCTAGGCCTACTGAATGAGCATACGAACTGGCCTACGAACTCGCGGGGCGCGGTGAGGTAATTGATTGCGGGGCGGGGCGGAGAGTTTCCTTTCTGTACGGTAGTATTTTATATCTATTCTGTGCTAAAAGTAAAATCTCCAATTCCAGCCGGACCCCCGCAACGACTCGTCCATGCCCGTGGAGTACGACTTCTCGCACCACCTGTCCCCGTCGGTTGCGGCGGGCTGCCTCAGCCTCGACATTCCCTCACCAGTACCTCCCATAGAGGGCGCCGAGCCTCAGCAGGAGTTCGTCAACGGGGATGAGGAAGTCCATCGGGAGGTGGAGGTAGGGTCAAATTTACCCACACGATCACAATTTATTTACACTTGATTTACACGATGGAAGCAATTTTCATAGTAAAAGTAATCGATATTATTGTCAATTTTATCGTTTTTAATTAATAACTACTAAACTTTTTCTTGTGGAGCTCGGTGGCGCAGTGGTTTAGCGCCTGGCCCAGCGATTGCGGAGGTTAAGCAACGTTCGCAAGGGTCGGTCATGGGATGGGTGACCAAAAATTTATTATATCGAGCTCCTCCGTGCTTCGGAAGGCACGTTAAGCCGTTGGTCCCGGCTGCATTTGCAGTCGTTAACACCCACCAATCCGCATTGGGCCCGCGTGGTGGGTTAATGGCCCGTCCTCCTTATCCACCCATAAGGAAGGCCTGTGCCCCAGCAGTGGGGACATTAAAATGGCTGTGATGATGAAACTTTTTCTTATTTTGGAAATCAGGCATCACGAAACTAGAAAAGGTTTCTTTTTATTTTTACACGACTGCCCAAAGCAAAAAGAGTATATGTGTTCAGGGTTCATGCATGTGGGTATGTGAGTTTCTTTATTCCACCATAACTTCTAAATGCCTGAACTGATTTGGATAAAGGGGTATCGTTAGAATCCTTACAGCATCCCGAGTGACACTGGCTATATTTTTTTTAGAAAAATTCACTATTTATTATTATACATAGTTTCAAGATTATAGGTTTATTAGCGACCGCCCACGGTTTCACCCGCGTGGTTCCCGTTTCGGTGGGAATATTGGGATAAAAAGTATCCTATGTTTTAATCTAGGCTATTTACTATCTATATGCCAAATTTCAACCATATCCGTTTAGTAATTTTTGCGTGATTGAGAAACAAACGTCCAAACCCACAAACTTTCACATCCTTACTAATATTATAAATGCGAAAGTCCGTTTGTTTGTTTGTTTGTTTGTTACGCCTTCATGTCTCAACTACTGAACCGATCATCATGAAATTTTGCATACACGTTGTCAGGGCTACAGAGAAGGACATAGGGTACCTTTCATTCCGAAAAAATGTATAGTTCCCGAGGGATAGCAAAAAACCTTTCCACGCAGACGAAGTCGCGGGCGGCCGCTAGTTTATAATACTAGTAAGATACTAGTAAGATTATTGGTTGGATTATTTTTTTGGGACCGATAAATCAAGTAATACTGTGTAAAATCTTCAAAAAAATTGTATATTTATTATATTCTTTATTGCACTGATAATAATTGTTACATAAGTCATTATAATAATTGTGAGCAAAGGTGGACTTATCTCTAAAGAGATCTCTTCCAGTCAACCTAAGAAGTGTCAGAGATTTATAGTAAGCGGGTACATAAAGTGCAAGACATATAAAAAAAATAACTAAATAATAAGATAATAATACAAAATCTATACTTATACATATATAAATAAAATATATTATACCTACATACATTAAATACATACCCAATAGTCTCAATACATACATATAAATAAAAATGTAAGTGATTATGAGATAATGTTATTTTTGACTCAGGAACCAGGGTTCGATAATTGTGCTAGATTATTTAGCGTTTCACGGCCCCTTACCTAGAGGAGCTCGGTGGCGCCAGTACTGTAGCACCTGGCCCTGCGATTGCTTCGCAAAGGTCGGCCATGGGATAGGTGACCAAAATTTATTATCTCCGGTTCCACCGTGTTTCGGAAGGCACATTAAGCCGTTGGTGCCGGCTGCTCGTGCAGTCATTCCACCAATCCGCAATGAGCCTGCGTGGTAGGTTATGGTCCCATCTTTCTAATAGACTTATAAGAAAAGACTGTTCCCCAGCAGTGAAAACATAAAAAAATAGCTGGTGTCGATTGTAACATACTAACTTGATAAAAGAAAATTGGAACTTGCTTACTTTGCTTAACATAAAATTTATCGCTATTGCTTTTAATTTGGCAATCGTGTACATCCATCACTGGGTCTCAAAAACAGTCTGTCACAGTGCCTTGTATTATAATGCCATGGCAATGGACGTAGCATTCGTGCCAAGTTGTAAGCGATTGAGATAGATTTTGAGTTAGGACAATTAGGTGGCAGATGTTTTGAACCGTTTTTAACTTACCTAATGTAATGTTTGAAATTCGATGAAATCTCAATGGTCAGGAATTAATGAAGAGCTTAATGACGCAGTAATTTAATTACTGTAACAGACTGTTTTTGAGACCCAGTGATGGATGTACACGATTGCCAAATTAAAAGCGATAGCGATTTTTGTGTTAAGCAATAATGCCCCTGATTATAAGAAATATCGTTGTCCAATAGTCACCGATCGAGCCCGTTATAGAAGATGTCCGGCCAGTAAAAGAGATCCGGCCAGTAACACCCGAGCCACCGCCACAAGAAGATAAAGTAGATTTTAAGGAATTTAAGAAGGAGGAAGAAGAACTGAGAAGAGAGACTGACAGCCCTAGAAGGAGCATCACGCCAAATGCTGCCAATGGTACGAAAAGTTTAATTTTGTTTAAGTAAAGCAAAGTTCATATTTGAAAGAAAGCACTATACAGCGTGAAATTTTAATCATTTAGTTCCCGCTGTGGGGTGGTTCCACCCATGATTACAAGCAACTTTTGCTATGGGGCCAACTCTGAAATCGCAAAAAAACATGTTATACGCTTACCGGTTGACTGTTAGAGAATGCCTTATGGCATTAAGTCAGGCATTTGCTGTAATTTTAGCAATAAAGTTTAAATAAATAAATAAATATTAAATTTATTATTGCAGGAACTTTAGTTAGACGTAGAAATAAAAGCGCCGGCCCACGGTCCACGTTCGAAGCTTACGAGGAACGACTGCTGCCAGCTTTGAGGCAGTAAGTACATATATTTTAATCGAATATTTACTCTAGAACAAGCGTACAGACTGACAAACAATACTTTGGAAGTATTTAAGAATAGTATGGAAAAAGAATATTTTCGATTTCGAGATACTTAAATATTTTCAGGAAAAAGAAAATTTAGTTCATCAATGAATTTAATTTTTGATGCTGTTTGTAAAATTACATTTGAATTTTATTGAAAAGAAGTGAGATTTGAAAGATTCACGACATTCTAGGAAAAAATAGAATTTTTTATATTTTTAAAACATTAAAGTGTATTTTGATTAACTTGAGTTAATAATAGTTAATTTATTTAATTTAGACTCCGTAAGGTCGAGAGCTTTGATAAGAGGTAAATATGGCTCAGAATAATCCTAGAAAATAGGTGTGCTAGGCTAGCTTGTGATCAATGTGTTTTTAAAAATTACCAATCTTAAAAAATATTTTTTAATGTTTATACTTAAGCATCCAGGCCCGTAGCCAGGATTTGTATTCGGGGGGATACCTGTAAAACATAAACATGTCTTAAGGCTGTATATTTGCATTTCAACGAAATTAGTGTTTTTCCAATGAAGTTTTCTAAAAAATGAAAGCATTATTATTAATCTAAACTTTAGTTTTAGGAAGCAAAATTCTTAAATTAGTGCCGTATAGAGAGAAAAACATAATAAATTGTCAGGTATTTTAAAACAAAGACAATCTGTTCAAGTGGAATTTCAAATTTGCTTGTCAGAGGTATTTTTCAAAAACGTTTCAGCTGTAACAAATAAAAATACAACTCATATTTATTTTTTCACTTATTGTTTGTATGGTCAAGGAGTTCCCTATAGAGAGAAAATTTAAAAAAATGCTTTTAATCACAAAGAAATAAAATATTAAAAAATGCTGAAATTGGTACACTTTGACATGTTTTTTTACTGGTATTTACAGAATCTAAAGTAATTTTTAATTTTTCTTAGGAATAATGAGGAATACCTCAAATATGTCTAATGTATTGCGTGTTTTGTATATACTTATATCTATTTAATAATTTAATAGGAATTTTCATAGTTCACCCTCATTACGGCTCGCGCAGAGTTGTTTTGATCATTTGTATTGAAAATTTAAAAATGGAACGTGATGCGACTCTACAGCCTTAAGTTCGAAGATTTCTGGGGAATTGATACCCACCCGTATCCCCCACTGGCTACGGGCCTGTAAGTCTTTAGCGTTCCTTACTTTTGAATGTAAAATAGTTTCTTCCACCATCCATGTGATATTCAAACTACTAATATTAGATCTAATTTATATTTCGTCGTTAGGTAAAGTTTTCTTAAGTATTACTTACTTAGCTAGCAAAAATATTTCCTTTTACATTTTAAATAATACACAGTCGATACATTTAAAACAACAACATAGGTACATCTTAAGTGATCAAATCTTATTAGTGCTAGATACTGTTTAGTTAGATTATACCACTCTCTTTTAGGAACATTTCCAATTACTTATTTATTGTTTTATGAAGTAGTTTTTGTAGCTTAAACTTTGCTAGGTCACAGGACAGCCTATTGAATGTTGCATGTGATAAACTGGGATTTATCCAATAGTGTTCTATTAAAATATACAACGTGTTACAAATATCCCCTAATGCCGAATATAGTAGATAGGGCCCCCTACAATGACTGGCAAAAGTAATATTAAAGCGATGTTGTGATTTGGATGGCGCTATATATACCTAAGCGATGTATAGCTCTACCTCTATAGCAACATAACCGCTCGTTCCCACTTGTCGGGTGTCGGATCCGGATTTTAATCGGATATTCCAGTGGCAGAACATTTTATATGTAGCTATTTACACTTGTCGGACACCGATTTTGTGTCGGAGCTGACAATAAATATTGGGTGGTTTGCCAGCCCCCGTCGCCCGGAAAAAAATCGTGTCGGATCTCGCTCGCCTATGAGTACGTATGACGCTGTTCACATTTGTCGGATGTCGCTTCCGACAACCCTCTCCCCGCTGGCCTCGGCGCGGTGCTTGAGCGTTGAAATATGCACAGAAGTCATTTTTTAGGTCTCGTTTGCGAGGTGGAGACGACAACCGACAAGTGTAAATAGAGGCTCCGACACCCGATTAAAATCCGGATCCAACACCCGACAAGTGGGAACGAGCTGTAACTTTGATATTGCTACCTATAAGAGCTCAGAGTACGGCCTAGTGACCATCAAACTGAACAACTTTTTATGGGACTAACTCTGAAATCGTGAAAAAATATCAGCTGTTTCATACATTTTGATATTTTTGTTTTTAATTTTTGTATGAAACAGCTATTTTATTTTCGCGTTTTCAGAGTTGATTCCATTGCAAAAGTTGTTCAGTGTGATGGTCCCTATCTACCATATTGGGTGTTTCGTGTTTTTTTAATACGTTGTACTTATAGCTTCTGTAGCGTTACGGTTTTTAAAGTCAAAGAAACTGCTTTTTCTTCTTTACTTATGTGTCTGTCACTTTCACATGGCGATAATGCTACAAAACTAAATAAGATACTTGTCCTTCAGTTTCTAGCCATATTATCCTTACTAATATTGTAATGCGAAAGTCCATTTATTTGTTTGTTTGTTACGCCTTCACGTCCTAATTACTCAACCGATCATCATGAAATTTTGCATACACGTTTTTAGAGGTACAGAGAAGGACATAGGGCACCTCTCATCCAGAGAAAAGTTCCCTAGGGATAGCAGAAAATACTTTCCACGTAGACGAAGTTGCGGGCGGTCGCTAATCTTCTATGAATCTTATTTTCCGTTTTTTTTCCTGGAAATTGCAAATGATAACGTAAATGTTTTATTCTAAGGAAACGAAAGATAAATTTACTCAAAAAAGCTTGTACTATGGTCATTATTTTGACAACCTTCTTTGAACAAAGTTGAGCTTGCCGGTGTCCTCCGATAGTGACGCAACAAAGTTGTATGGGATTTCATTATTGTCGAGTTTTAGCCACCAGCAATTTCCTTTGAGAATCCATTATTGTCGAGTTTTCTTTCAAACATAGTTATGTGAAAAATACACTGTACAACCCGCGCAGATAAAGAATGGGATTAGAAATGGCGTCGTTCATATTCACTTCTCGCTCGCACACTTAACGCCACACCTATCGCTCTCTCAGTCACACTCGTTGTGGTAAGCGCGGTGAGCCGCCATTTTGAATCCCATTATATATCTGTGCGGGTGTTGTTGTATTGTTGTACCTAGATGATGTTTTTGTACTTTTATATAAAATTAGTATGGAAAAATATAAAAAACTCGCACTTGACCGTTTTTGACTTTTCATTCAATACCCCTTATCTACCTCCGGGGTTACAAAGAGGATCAAAAAAACCTTATTTTTTGGCTCCGACGCACCGTTTCTGAGATATTTACATTTTTGAAAAATTGACATTTTTAAAAGCCGCCGGTGATGATGGTGTCACATCCATAGTTCTCACACCAACGAGTACCTGCGGGAGGCGCGGGAGGAGGAGTGCAGCGGCGGCAGCGCGGCGTCGCACCCGCGCGCGCCGCAGCCGCACCGCCTCAACGAGCGCGAGCGCAAGCAGGCGGCGCTGCCTATACTCATCTTTGGGTACCCGCTGGTAACGATCATTTACACTTACGCCCGATTTCGATAATCTATCCTCAGTAAGAGATAGGCTTACGGCCAAGGGGTCAAGTCTGCTAATGTTTTCGTCAAAATCGTAGTTCAGTGGTGTTCAGGGTTGCCACCCGTCCCGATTTTGCCGGGACAGTCCTAATTTCGATGAAATTGTTCCGCGTCCTGACGATCCATCAGTTTTGTCCCGATTTTTGATGAGAACACGCAATCGAAAAATCAGTGTTGATAAAAAAATGGGTCGAAATATTTAAAAGCATAAAGGACAGCAAGTTAAATGCCTTATTTTGCTTTGTATCTCGTTAAGTATACCGCCTTTGATGTTAAAATGATCTAATGTCAGAAATCGTTGCTCTGTAGATTTAATGAAAGCTTAATTGCAAGATCCCCCTGCTTTTTGACACAGTTCTTGTTCCAAAACTGAAACACATTATGTTTCTTTAACCCAAAATGTCTTGATTTTGGGTTTAAGAAACAAGAACTGTGTCAAAAAATATTACCATTAGAACACCATTGAACTACGATTTTGACGAAAACATTAGCAGACTACCCCCAGGCCCAATAATCAATCCACAGATAGGGGTAGGCCTAATCCAGATTAGATGCAATGTAACGGTTAATATTTATAAAAAAAATAACGACAGTTACTTAGCAACTAATCAGGATTAGGCGTATCCCTATCTGTGAATTGATTATTGGATTTGGGAGTTACTAAAGATTTACGGCCCATTTCAATTACTTATCCTCAGTAAAAGATAGGCTTACTAAAGACAGACAAAGCGACCATATTCGACTAGAATCCCCAGAGTAATCTTCAAGGGTTCCATAGTAGGGAGGGAGACCAAAGGGAATGGCACCTCTACCAGAATAACATTAATACTACAGAGGCTGAATAAAATGTTAGAAGTAAAGATAGTAGAGATACGGAGGTGTGCAGAAAGAGTTACTAATAAGACATGGAGCATTCTGGGCGTATTGCACGTGAGCCGGCATTACTTAACTGGCATTCTCCCTTCTATTACATGTGTAAATACAACATACAAGCGCGATAAGAACAAAATAATTTTATGGTGAGAATGGGTCAACGAAATTATAGTCTCCTTGGTCTCCTTCAAAACAATCCATATATCGGTTCTTACAAGCAGTTTTTTAGAATTAATCATGATGATATCTACTTTTTCCGCCCACCTTTTACAATTACATAGCTAAAAAAAATAAGAATAGTTAAACTGTACCTAACAATTGTGTATCATAGGTCGAAAAATTCTACTCCAAAAACTTCCTCGACAAAGAGGAAGGACTCGCCCGCCTCCGAGCGGAACTCACAGCCCCAACTAGCGGCAGCAGTAAGACTTCTCCCAACAAGACCGCGCGTGCCGCCGCTATATTGCTGCAAAGGACGATACGGGACAAAGTGTTCTCCGTGTATAGCCAGACCAACGAGGTGGTCAGAGCGCTGTTCCAGGAGTTCGTGCCTGATAGGTGAGTTCTATACCAGGCGACTTAGACCGCGCGCGCCGCCGCCATATTGCTGCAAAGGACGCTACGGGACAAAGTGTTCTCCGTGTACAGCCAGATCAACGAGGTGGTCAGAGCGCTGTTCTAGGAGTTCGTGCCTGATAGGTGAGTTCTGTACCAGCAGACTTAAACCGCGCGCCCCGCCGCCATGTTGCTGCAGCAGACGCTACGGGACAAAGTGTTCACCGTGTACGGCCAGACCAACGAGGTGGTCCGAGCGCTGTTCCAGGAGTTTGTGCCTGATAGGTGAGTTCTATACCAGCAGACTTAGACCGCGCGCGCCGCCGCCATATTGCTGCAAAGAACGCTACGGGACAAAGTGTTTTCCGTGTACAGCCAGACCAACGAGGTGGTCCGAGCGCTGTTCCAGGAGTTCGACCCTGATAGGTGAGTTCTGTACCAGCGGATTTTGACCGCGCGCGGCGCCGCCATATTGCTGCTAAGGACGATACGGGACAAAGTGTTCTCCGTGTACAGCCAGATCAACGAGGTGGTCCGAGCGCTGTTCCAGGAGTTCGTGCCTGACAGGTGAGTTCTGTACCAGCGGATTTTGACCGCGCGCGGCGCCGCCATATTGCTGCTAAGGACGATACGGAACAAAGTGTTCTCCGTGTATAGCCAGACCAACGAGGTGGTCAGAGCGCTGTTCCAAGAGTTCGTGCCTGATAGGTGAGTTCTATACCAGCAGACTTAGACCGCGCGCGCCGCCGCCATATTGCTGCAAAGGACGATACGGGACAAAGTGTTCTCCGTGTACAACCAGACCAACGAGGTGGTCAGAGCGCTGTTCCAGGAGTTCGTGCCTGATAGGTGAGTTCTGTACCAGCAAACTTAGACCGCGCGCGCCGCCGCCATATTGCTGCAAAGGACGCTACGGGACAAAGTGTTCTCCGTGTACAGCCAGACCAACGAGGTGGTCAGAGCGCTGTTCCAGGAGTTCGTGCCTGATAGGTGAGTTCTGTACCAGCAAACTTAGACCGCGCGCGCCGCCGCCATATTGCTGCAAAGGACGATACGGGACAAAGTGTTCTCCGTGTACAACCAGACCAACGAGGTGGTCAGAGCGCTGTTCCAGGAGTTCGTGCCTGATAGGTGAGTTCTGTACCAGCAAACTTAGACCGCGCGCGCCGCCGCCATATTGCTGCAAAGGACGCTACGGGACAAAGTGTTCTCCGTGTACAGCCAGACCAACGAGGTGGTCCGAGTGCTGTTCCAGGTCTCCTTTGACTTTCTTATCAAATAATTAAATTCAAAGTATTTTTAGGAAACATCTAACTAAAACCTTATTGACTTTCTAACATAATAATTTCGTAACTAACTGTGGGTTAGGCAAACTGTTCGATAGGACGTTAATGATGATCCTTAGCATGACCAACAAAACACAATATACAAGGTAATTTTTGTACCCCTTTTCAAATTTTGTCAGGTCATTCTATAACAGCAGTACAATCAATGTATGAACTTTTTTTTACATTTGTTTTTTTCCATTTTAACCCAAACTTTTCCCTACACAAATTGGAATTTTTGTCACTGTTTGCGCATCGCACAAGTCGATCCGCGCGAGCCCCCCTCCCACCTAGAATTTTAGGATATAAATAGTGACTGAAAACTGTGAATTTAAAAAGAAGTTATTCATAATTATCTCACCTAATTTTTTTTATTACCTACTACTTTGAACTAATATCTGATTTTGTAAAGGGGTCGCAAAATTACCCTGTATGTATATCGCTTGACTTAGCTTTTTATCGACACCTAACCAAATCCATTGTCTTTTAACAATTAAACGTGACAAATCGCTTTTCGGAGGTCATGTTGGGGGGCTGGCTGGATAAAAATCACATTGATAGAAACACTTCTCAGTGTCATATTGCGTATGCGCAGGGTGTGCGCCGCAGAAGTAGGGCGATGCTTGGAGAAGCTGCTGCCCGAGCTGCTGCGCGCGTGCGGCGACCCCGCGCCGCGCGTGCACTCCACGGCGCAACACACCGTGCTCACCGTGGCCGACTGCCCGCCAGTCAGGTACCTTATGAATTTTTTAATTATAACTTTTTAGGGTTCCGTACTAAAATGGTAAAAAAACCGGCCAACTGCGTGTCGGGCCACGCGCAGTAGGGTTCCGTAGGTACATTATACCATACCATATTTTAATACCGCTATAATTTTTCGTCTGAAAAAATAACTTTGTTTTTCACATTGTTTGTATGAATGACAAAGTTATATTTGCGGTTTTGGAAAATGTACTATATCTCGAAAACTAATTACTGTATCTCGTTCAAAACAATTTTCGTTGAAAGTGTTTATTAAGATCTATAGTTTGTATTTTTTTTAGATTTTTCACCCTCTTACTTTAAAAGTTAAGGGGGGGGGGACACACATTTTACCACTTTGGCGGCATATATCTTTCAAACGGTTGACTTTAAAAAAAAAATAGTCTTAGAAACCTCAATGTCATTTTTAAAGACCTATCTATAAACACCCCACAAGTATTGGTTTGATGAAAAAAAATACTTTCAGTTTCAGTTCCATGTATGGGGAGCCCCCCCTTAATCTTTTATTTTTTTTATTTTTGTGTAAAAATCGTAAAGCGGTTTACAGAATACACCTACCTACTAAGTTTCAACTATGTAGTCTTAATACTTTTGGAATAAAGTGGCTGTGACATACGGACGGACAGACAGACAGACAGACAGACATGACGAATCTATAAGGGTTCCGTTTTTTGCCATTTTGGCTACGGAACCCTAAAAAGGAACCCTTAATGGTGTGATTCAGTCAGTCTGTCTGTCTGTCACAGCTGGTTATCTCGAGACTACTAATGGTATCAACTAGAAATTTGGAATAGTTTAAGATGACATTTGCCCAACTATTTTGCAAATAAGAAATAAATAAAAAAATAAATATCTTTTTACAACAGGAACTGAAAATGGGTCTTAAAAATTTGAAGTGGAGCTACTAGGGCATGTGGGGTATCATATAAAAGAGCGCCGTTTGCACGTTTTCAATCATTTTTTTTTTGTTTTAGGCCGCATAGTTTTCGACTTATGATGAAAAATGTAAAAAAAATACCGTTCCCTCCCTCCCTTATCTTCGAAGTTTGCAAAGAGAAAAATCTGAAATAATTGATTATTGATGATAATTGATCTGAAAGAACTGCTATCACATAGGTGATAGCAGTTTATTTACAGGAAAAATAAAACGATGTCTCAATATAGCACACTTTTTAGAAATCATCAAATTTCTAAAAAAGTTAACATTAATTCCACTATCGGTCAAGAGATAGCGCTGACCTAAAACTGCAATACTAATTTTGTTATGCTACTCTACAGTGTGGTTTGATGGTGCAATTATGATGGTACGGAACCCTTGGTGCGCGAGTCCAACCGCTCTTGACCGGTTTTATTTCTACCTAAAATAAGTAAGTAGTACTTACCTATTTTATATTCTAAAGGTCTCTAGGCCCATTACACCGTACCACACACTTGTACTATTATGTATTCTGTGACCATATACCATGACCGTGCTAGGAACGTGTCAGGCAAAAATATATGATATATATAATATAATATATGTCAGAGCGTATCGTGTTGCTTTTTAGCCCAGGACTTTTAGCAAGTTTAGTTTTTTCTATTTATCTCAGAAACGGTTGAAGATAGAAGAAAGTTGTCAACGTATGATATAATACATTGTTATAGCAGCATCAGTTCTAGATTAACACCGAATGGTGTCAGCGCCACGATGTAATTTTTAGCCCAATACTTTTAGATAAAAATTTCGCGATACCTAGGACTAATTCCGGTGGTAAGTTTTTGTCTTTTAAAGTGTTCCTTAGGTCCCTTTGAACATATCTGGAAAGTTCCCCGTGGATCCCATGTCCGCTCCCCCCCTCCCCCTCAAACGTCTCCCTGATTTAAGTTTTTCCCATTTATCTCAGAAATGGCTGAAGATAGAAGAAAGCTATTGAAGTATGATATAATTGCTATAAAATATCCGACTTGTCGACACTTCAATTGTTTCGATGTGAGCTGTAGTCTCTGAAATATACCTAAAGACATTTCACCAAAAAAATTGTTTTGTCCAAAAATCATCATTTGTACTAGTTTTAAGAAAAATTAGTGGAGTTGTGGCAAAATAATCTGAGTTCATTTGAATTTTAATACATTGAGGAATAAAACGAGGTATAAAACATTGTTTTAGCAGCATTGGTTCTCGAAAAAAAATTTTTTGGTAAAATGTCTGTAGGTATATTTCAGAGACTACAGCTCACATCGAAATGATTGAAATGTCGATGGGTTGGATATTTTATAACAATTATATCATACGTTGACAACTTTCTTCTATCTTCAACCGTTTCTGAGATAAATAGAAAAAACTAAAATCAGGGAGACGTTTGAGGGGGGGGGGAGGGGGGAGCGTACATGGGATTCACGGGGAACTTTCCAGATATATTCAGGGGGACCTAAGGAACACTTTAAAAACAAAAAACCTTCCGCCGGAATTAGTCCTAGGTTTCTTTGAATTTTTTGCTAAAAGTCCTGGGCTATTTTCGTGTCTGATACATTCCTAGCACGGTCATGGTATGGCACGCGTAAGTCGTAGGTTGTAAAATAGTTAGGGTTTGTAGCTGTTTGCAAAATATGGATTCAGGAAGTGATCTTCGAAAATACTTTTTAGATTAGAATAAATACCCAAATTCCTACTGACAACAGGTAAACTACTTCTTCCACCAACTTTCTTACACCATAATGATTAATGACGTTGTTTCAATATGATAATAGCATGGAGAATGCAAATCACTATTACATCATGAAATTTCAATCATTTGGTTTCCGCAATGGGGTGGTTCCACCCATGATTACAGTACGAGGCACGTATCTTGAAATCGGGTGGGGATTGCGCGAAACGCGAATTTTGGGTATGCGTAGCGGTGAGGGGCGCGGGCGGCGGGAGAGGGGCGCGCGCTATTGGTCGCTCACAAGAGCACATGCGCGAACTTATCCCCACTCCGTCGAAAAAATTAAAGATACGTGCCTCGTACTATACAAGCAACTTTTATTATGGGCACCAATTCTGATATCGCGAAAAAAAACTGCTGTTTCATACGTTAAGGTCGAGTAGGTACTGCGCTTTTGTGTGGAACAGCTGATTTTTTTCGCGATATAAGAGTTGGCCCCATAGTAAAGTTGCTTGTAATCATGAGTGGAACCACCCCACTGCGGGAAACAAATGATTAAAATTTCAGCGTGTACCTAAAACGGTTCAAAACATAGGCATCGAAATATTGAAACAACGGCCATGCGTGTTGTACACGAAGAGAGTGAAAAAGAAATAAAGAAAAAAATACAAATCTTCCCGCAGAAGTCTCCACATAATCCCGCAACAGTTGGTGCGACCAGTCCCTGCGTCTATGCACCCGCGGCTGGCCCTCTCCAGGCTACAAATTCTGGAGCAACTGGTCCTTAACCACGGCATATCCACTGATAAGAACAGGTCAGTTTTAACATCTTTTACTTACTTAATATTAACAAAACATGAATTAAAAAATGTGAAATACTGAATATTTCAAAGTAAATAAACGTCCAATCAAGTCCGTCCAAGTTAACAACAAAATATCAATAACTAGCGGCCGACCGCGGTTTCACCCGCGTGGTTCCCGGTCCCGTGGGAATATCGGGATAAAAACCCAACTAGCATTTTGGTAATAAGAATTGGTGTTAAAATAGTTATTTAAAAGTGATTTTGGCAAGCAAGAGTTATACAAAGGTTTTAGCAATTAGTGTTAGAGCACGCTCTAACCCCTTACAACCTCTTATTTGGGCCCACGTCTTATAGCGCTATAAGTAATAGAATGGTTATAATGCTCACTCTTTTAACACTGAGAGTTACATTACAGTTATAGAATGGCGTTTATGGCAAACAATTTTTCGTATCTATAATGGTGGTATAATATAAATGTTGCTAACTCAAGCACTTTAAAGTCTGTATTGTGGTTATAATAAAAACTATAGGTGGTACACAAGTTCTAAAGTCTGCTGGTATAACTTTTATAGTAATATATTAGTTCTTTTTTAGGTTCATTTTTTTCTTGGAGTTACTTTATGTATCTTGATCAGTGCTGATTCGCAACTCAGAGCTGTAGCGTGTTTTCTTCTTCTATTAGTTTTCATTATTTTAGTTCTTAAAGTGTTACTGGTGATGTGTGATGTGTGATATCGTGTAAAAATTGATGGCCAACTAAGGAAGTGTAATTAAGATTGTTAATAACTTCATCAGTCAAGTTTGATTTCTTCATCATATGGCTAACATTTATTGCGAGGGCTACTTTATTGAGAGAATAATATATGTTTTGCATCTCAATTTTGAAGGGCCTTGAAAATAAGTGATATTTGAATTAAAAATAATTTGTATTTTATCACGCGGGGCATACACACAATATACATTTATATAAAAACAGGAAATTGGCTCTGTCTTTTACAGTTATTGTGTATTGTAGTAATAATATTGTGTTTTAAAATGAGAAAATTATTCAAAAATGGGTTTTAAACTAGTTTTATTTCTGAATTATTTTTAGGTTATGTTTGATTTAGCATGGCGTCTATTCCTTATTACCCTAGGTTCCTATTATTACTGTTAATGAACAAAAAGTGCTAGATGGCCTGTAATTAGAACTATTGTTGCACTTGTGATACCAGAACAGGGGTTTAAAGGTAATAAGAGTACAAGTTTAAGGTGTTTGGTTTTACTATGGTTCAACTTGGATGTAAAGGTAGTGGTATTTTAGGGTTACGTTTCTGTTAACTGACTGACTGACAATGACACTTTCGTTTTATCCCCGAACTCATGGCAAAAATCACAAAATTCTGACTACTAATAAGTATTACTGTAATCTGCATGTAATCAGATCAGAAAAGATAACATTTAGAGGTTAGAGACATTATACATCTATAAAAGTAATATATTATATGTTTTATGATATCAAGTGAAAATAAGAGTTACAATGGTTAAATTGCATGTTAATATTGCTTAGAATAGCATAAAAGTAAATTTGAACCCCGCTGTAACAATAAAGGCTCTAAAAGTAACTCCATAATACCAATTGCTATCATATATAGGGGTTTCTAATTACTAAATTAAGTAGCTGTAAATAGGTTACGATTGACACTTTTATATCAACTTAAATGATAAAAAAAAATTCTAACTACTTTCTAGAGCTCTTGTCGGTAGAAAGAGTTATAAGAAACTATAATATTACTTTAAGTATTTTCTGATACTTGAATTTATAAAAGCAGGTGCTATGATGGTTCCGACTATACCGTTTATACCTCCTTAAGTAATATTACGTTTCCTAATTTAGTTAAGTGGTATAAAACATTTACTTAGCACTCTTTAAGAACACTTGGAAATAGTGAGACTTACTAGAAACCTTACTATTACCTTAGGTTCTTATTGTTACTTGAAGTTACAATATCTAGTGTTACTGTGGTTTAGCTTTTCTCTTTTATACCTACCTAAGTCATATTATGTCTTCTTGCTGTCATTACTCATCTTGATGAGTTATTTAGTTATAGTCATGACCATTGAACAAACAAAAGTTTTACTGGACGCTTTTATACACCCATTAAACCAATACAAACGTTAAGAAAGGTGGAAACTAGCGCCAAAATGTTGGTTGGGAAGTATCCTATGTTTTAATCTAGGCTACCTACTATCTGTGTGCCAAATTCCAACCAAATCCGTTCAGTAGTTTTTGCATGATTGAGGAACAAACATCCAAACATCTAAACATCCAAACCCACAAACTTTCACATTTATAATATAGTAGGATATAAGCAATAAATATATTGAATTGAATTGAATTAACACTTGCACTGTATAAATAACACAAAGTGAATAGTGAATACAGTTGAGTAAATAGCCAATACAAAGAAGCCGATATTGACCCTAACTGGGAAAAGACGCAGCAAGATGATGATGAAGAATTGTGGTTACAACTGAATGCAAAGTGTTACATTAGAATCTAGTGTAACACTTTGCATCATAGCATCTGATATGCTGAATGATACACGCTTTGCGTGATAAATTTATTATCTTATTTTTTAAACTACTTTTATGTAATGATAGAGACACACAAGATTGTTTATATTAATTCTCTCGACCGAATACTGTACCCACATTCCACATTACAAAATTAACTCCCCTAATGAAATCCGTATACTACTACGAAACTTACGAATTTCGTAGTAAGGGTTTGTCTCGTAGCTGATTCGTAGCAGGTAAATGTTGACTACATTTACATACAGCGTTGATTTGAATGCAAGTTTTACTTTTATAAGCTGTGGCCACATTGTAGTTCAACGCCAATGATATACTATGGGTAAACTTATAGGCTAGGCCAAGGCTGGCCAATAAAATTTACAGGTGAGCAAAATTTTTTAGATCGTGTCGGCGTTGGGCCACAACTTTTAGGTTTTCATCAGGCCCCTATTTCACAGACGTGACAATTGTATATTACAATGACAATTTGATGTACGTTGCGGTATCTGTGAGTAGTTTGAGCAGTATGTTTTCTAAATTCAATTTGGCTGACGCGATGGACACCGAATTGTCATTGTCATTTACAAATGTCACGTCTGTGAAATAGGGGCCAGGTGTAAAGCCCACCGGTAACGATCAATTGCGATTGTCAATTTTTCCGCAATTGACGCCCACTGACGGAAAAATTGATCGTTTACGCGTGCAATTGAAGCGATTGTCAATTGCTCCAACACCCGCAAGCACTTGTGTTCAGAGACAGGAATACCGGCAAGTTTTTGGTAACGTTATACAAATAACGTTACTGATAACGGTAAAAAATAGCGATGATTCAAGCAATAGTTTTAGCTTATTAAGTTTTTTATACTTAAATCCCCAAGTTTTAGAAATGTATTGACATTTCGCAGTCGTACGTTTATACGGAAAGTCCGTAGTATTAGCTTGTAAATTTTCCAGAATCGTGTCTAGTGTCGGAAGTTTTTTATTAGCATAAAATCTGTATACTGTTCGGACGTACTACATCACATTCAAAGTCGTCCGTTTTCGATAGTGGGATTCTTCCGTTTTTACGTTTTTTGGTGTTAATGGGCCTATTTTAATATTATTCCGACGCTAGTTCTTGGTATCCCCACTATTTTTGAAGTATCTGTGATAGGTGCAGATATACTGATTTCAACGCAATGCCGATGGACATTGATTATAAGTTGTTTACATGTTTTACAAAACACCCGTATTTTTTTGGTGGTTCACTTAAAGTTTCATCTTGAGGCACTTAAGTCTTAACTGTCCTTCCAAGGATGATAAAATATTTTCAGTATACGTAGCGGAGTCAACAAATACAAGCTTTCACTACGGCGGTGCTTCGATGTAAACTGCCAAAATCCAAATTGACTTGCGGGTGTACGCCGCACGCGGTATCCTTTGTTTATACGGCGGCATCCTTTGACAAGAAGCGGCACGTGCAAAGGCGGTGAGATAAAAGGGCGACACTATCTAAGTGAATGCGCTTTAATGCGCCTGGCGGCCATGATTTTAACCTCAAAAACGAAAAACCATTGTAGTTTTTTTATATACCTTACCTAGACCCAATCTTACTGAAAATAATAAATTAATGTATGTATTAGATTACCTATAAGAATTTTCTTGTTTCATGACATTTTTAGTCGCGGATCACGTCAACGTGGATGTTAATGTGACAAGGTTCCAGCGCATTACCAATTGACGGGTATAATACTACGAAATTAGGAAACTACGAAGTTCGTAGCAAGAGTTAAACTCGTAGCTGGTTCATAGCAGGATAGTACAGCCGTAGTTATAACGTTGATTTGAATGCAAGTTTTGCATTGAAAATCAATGGCTGGAGCTACAATAAGGATCAACGACAAAACTATGGCTCTAGTTGATTTTACACTTAGCTTGCTTGAGACCCCATACCTCGTCACCATAAAAATACATAAAAAGTGAAACAGCGTGTTCGGTACTCTTTTTGATTACTTGTAACCCCAAAATAGATAATCATCTCTATGGGGACCATAAAAAATTCTATCAGTAGGGACTAGGAAACAAAATATTGACCAACACAAAGAATAATTAGTATAATTTGCTACGAGATCACTAAAAAAGGATATGGTAGGGGACACCCGGATTTGAACCGGGGACCTATCGATCTGCAGTCGATCGCTCTGCCACTGAGCTATATCCCCCGTTGAAGTGACTTGTGAATTTTTTTTACATATGAATATTTCAAATTCATTTTTTCCCTATTGTCAAATAGGGAATCATATTTTGTCACAAAGGTTAAGCGCTATCGCACACGTGCAACTTTTGTCTCTGCAACTTTTTTGTCTCTCACGTGATTTGTATGAAAAGTTGCAGACGACCGTGTCGCTTCATGTGCGCGCTTCCATATAAACCCGTGGACTTGATGTGAGAGACAAAACAGTTGCTGGGAGACTAAGTTGCCTGTGTGCGATAGCGCTAACGCTCGTAGTCCATTGTACCTCGGAGATAACCATGGCCAGATAACTGGTTATCTGTGAAGAATTTTTTTCTTCCCATATAACCGGTTATCTCTTAGGAATATATTTTCCTCGCAGATACCTGTTAAAATAATTAGTTATCTGCATGGAAAATGTATTCTTTGGAGATAACCAGTTACTTCTTAGGAATAAATTTTCCTCGCAGATAACTAATTATTATTTTAACAGTTATCTGTGAGGAAAATATATTCCTAAGAGATAACCGGTTATATGGGAAGAAAAAAAATCTACACAGATAACGGGGGTCAAGTCTGCTAATGTTTTCATCAAAATCGTAGTTCAATGGTGTTCTAATGGTAATGCTTTTTACCCGACTGCAAGAGGGTTATGTTTTTCGCGCGTATCTTGTAAGTTTGTATGTAATATTCTTTATTACCAAGTTATTACCTCATATCTTTTAAACGGCTGAACGGATTTCCATGATTAACATATCGTTAGATTTGTCTTGCCAGCCCAAGTGTTCTTAAGAAAGTGGCGTTATAAAAAAAACAACATGGCGGCTGCACGGTGCTATTATACGTTTTGGAAAAAAATTTTTTTTTTAGAATAGTACAATATGGTTTTCAAATTAAAGGGCTCTTTATAAGGATTTCAAAATGGTATATCATGATTGTAATAAATAATAACTAAAAAGAAATAAATAAAAAAATAAATCAAAAAAATTAAAAACCCGCCTGCATAAAAAGACAAGTCAACCGAAAAGATGAAAACAAGATTAAATATTAAAGGCAACATTATAACATGCAGTCTGAGGCATATAACTCAAATCATTCATAATGTCACTTTCTTTATGCATGCCTCCGACTGCATTTTATAATGTTGCCTTTAATATTTAATCTTGTTTCCATCTTTTCGGTTGACTTGTCTTTTTATGCAGGCGGGTTTTTAATTTTTTTGAATTTTTGACACAGTTCTTGTTTCTTAAACCCAAAATCAAGACATAATATGTTTTCGTTTTGGGTTTAAGAAACACAATGTGTTTCAGTTTTGGGTTTAAGAAACAAGAACTGTGTCAAAAAGCATTACCATTTAAACACCATTGAACTACAATTTTGACGAAAACATTAGCCTTTGACTTGACCCCCAGTTATTTGGCCATGGTTATCTCCGAGGAACAAGGGGTATTTCACGCGTATTGGAACGATTCTATTATTGTAGAATCAAACTCAAACTCGAATCTCAGCTTGAGTAGAGTTAGGAAGGGATGGTGCTATTCATCGCATATAGCGTCATCCCTTTCTAACTGTACTCAAACAGAGATTTGAGTTTGAGTTTAATTCTTATAACACGAGCCTTAGACAATACAAAAAAGTAATGCTACAAGGATTGGTCTCGTAGCAATTTCGTAGCAGGAGGGGTCTCGAAGCGTTGATTTCTATGTAAGTTTCATGGAATTCTAAATAGGGATTTAAATATAAATCATTCGAGTATGTAATAATTCGAAACGCGAGTAAATAGATATGTTCTAAGCAAGCGCGTCTCATCGTAGATGGCATCTTCGTTACCATCAGGCGTGAAAGCAGTCAATCAAGCACTTACCTATTCTGACATAAAAAAGTTATTTCCTACCGAATCTCAAGTTACCTCAAAATGTACCTAGTGAAATACAAAGTGGGTTTACTTTACAGTGGTTTAACAGTCCGTCGCTTAGCGGAATGTGGAGCGGCAGGAGCCCAGCACGCTGCCGGCTCAGTAAGAGCTGCGGCAGAGAGAATATTACTAGCGGCCTACGCCAGATCGCCGAGAGTAGTGAGAGCTCAACTACCACCGGACGACGCGGTCACCAGAAGGAACTTGATATACAGGCACCTATTCCAGCAGTTCGATAGGATTGATATGCAGGTTAGTAAGTCTATGGATATTATAGGTAGCTTATGCCAAAGTCCTGAAAATGATAAAGGCTCTGTCAGAGCAGCGGCAGAGATAATATTACTAGCGGCATATGCCAGGTCTCCAAGAGTAGTGAGAGCTCAACTACACTACAGCCGGACGACGCGGTCACCAGAAGGAACTTAATATACAGGCATCTGTTCCAGCAGTTCGGCAGGATTGATATGCAGGTTAGTAAACCTATGGATATTAAGCAGCTTATACCAAAGTCCTTGAAAATGGCTCTGTTAGAACAGCGGTAGAGAGAATATTACTAGCGGCCTACGTCAGGTCTCCAAGAGTAGTGAGAGCTCAACTACTCACTAGAAGGAACTTAGTATACAGGTATCTGTGCCAACAGTTCGACAGGATTGATATGCAGGTTAGTGGAACAATATTACTAGCGGCCTACGCCAGGCCTCCGAGAGTAGTGCGAGCTCAACTACCGTCGGACGACGCGGTCACTAGAAGGAACTTGATATACAGGCACCTATTCCAGCAGTTCAACAGGATTGATATGCAGGTTAGTGGAACAATATTACTAGCGGTCTATGCCAGGTTTCCGAGGGTAGTGAGAACACAACTACCACCGGACGACGCAGTCACCAGAAGGAACTTAATATACAGGCACCTATTCCAGCGGTTCGATAGGATTGATATGCAGGTTAGTGAAACAATATTACTAGCGGTCTATGCCAGGTCTCCGAGGGTAGTGAGAGCGTGAGAGCTCACTACCGCCCGACGACCCGGTCACTAGAAGAAACTTGATATACAGGCACCTATTCCAGCAGTTCGATAGGATTGATCTGCAGGTTAGTGAAACAATATTACTAGCGGTCTATGCCAGGTTTCCGAGGGTAGTGAGAACACAACTACCACCGGACGACGTAGTCACCAGAAGGAACTTAATATACAGGCACCTATTCCAGCGGTTCGATAGGATTGATATGCAGGTTAGTGAAACAATATTACTAGCGGTCTATGCCAGGTCTCCGAGGGTAGTGAGAGCGTGAGAGCTCACTACCGCCCGACGACCCGGTCACTAGAAGAAACTTGATATACAGGCACCTATTCCAGCGGTTCGATAGGATTGATATGCAGGTTAGTGAAACAATATTACTAGCGGTCTATGCCAGGTCTCCGAGGGTAGTGAGAGCGTGAGAGCTCACTACCGCCCGACGACCCGGTCACTAGAAGAAACTTGATATACAGGCACCTATTCCAGCGGTTCGATAGGATTGATATGCAGGTTAGTGAAACAATATTACTAGCGGTCTATGCCAGGTCTCCGAGGGTAGTGAGAGCGTGAGAGCTCACTACCGCCCGACGACCCGGTCACTAGAAGAAACTTGATATACAGGCACCTATTCCAGCAGTTCGATAGGATTGATCTGCAGGTTAGTGAAACAATATTACTAGCGGTCTATGCCAGATTGACGACTCGACGCGGTCACTAGAAGAAACTTGATAAACAGGCACCCAGCAATTCGACTCCGAATTCCGAATGGGTATTGTAGCTTATGCCAAAGTCCTGAAAATGGTAAAGGCCCAGTTAGAGCAGCGGCAAAGAGAATATTACTAGAGGCCTATGCTAGGTTTCCAAGTGTAGTGAGAGCTCAACAATCATCTGTTCCGCAGTTCGACAGGACGGATATGCAGGTTAGTAAATCTACGGAGATTATAGTTAGCTTATGCCAAACTCTTGAAAACAGATAGGCTCAGTTAGCAGCGGTAAAGAGAATATTACTAGCAGCGTATGCCAGGACGCCGAGGGTAGTGACAGCGCAACTACCACCATATGACGCGGTTACTAGAAGAATTTTGATATACAGTGGTGGTCATACAAACGCGGTAACTTCGAAGCCTTGGTTCTCCCCTAAGGATGGACCTAGCTGTGATCTGATGATGCTCATCTAGGGAGTGAATGGAGAAGATTCAGGTCGCTACAAACCAAATTGTCAGATCAGTATGAATGTGGATGGAAGATGGATGGACTGTATAAAAGAGGAAATGGCTATAAAAGGAATTAAGGAAGTTACAGTACGAGTTCATACATCATACATATATCTTGAATTTTTTTCGACGGAGTGGGGATAAGTTCACGCATATGATCGTGTGAGTGACCAATAGCGCGCGCCCTTCTCCTGCCGCCCGCGCCCCTCACCGCTACGCATGCCCAAAATACGCGTTCCGCGCAATTCCCACCCGATTTCAAAATATATACCTCGTACTGTAACTTTGACATGTGACGAGTGATAGAAGAAAAAGACATGCTGTGCTGACCACAAATAAATTAGGATATGGGCAGGAGGATGACGAGTAGTGCTAAAAGAGATATCTTTACAGAAAATCCTGAACCAAGCTCCGACAGAGGAACAGCTAACAGAGTCGACCGCGGACAATTTGGACGCAGCCAGCGTGGCGCACTCGGTGCGCACCGCTAGTGGGACCACTTCGTTCAGTATGACGTCATCGCTGGGCGCTACGTCATCCTATAGCTTGAAATCGATGGCGTCGCATACTTCAGGTGCGTTTGGATTTGGTTATTCTTCGAAGATTTCACAATGTTTCTAATCCTGTACAGAATTAAGACGCGGTTTTGTCGTTTACGTTCTTGGTGCTAGAATCGATAGGTAAGTAGCGGTACCTTAGACTAAAACTCCTCAATATAATCGTATCTAAAGCCCCAAGTAGTTCTAATTACTCTTGTAAGTATACAGGGTGTCCCAAAACCACACTGAGGGAAAGTACCTTAAATATTGAAGATAGGAAATTTTACTGAAAGAAGACTTTTTTTTTAAAACCGAAACTACATTCAAAATTTTTTTAATTTTTTTTTTAAAACGATATAAAAGTACCTACTTAATAATTAAGTTTATTTGAATAAAGCTCTTTTGACATTTGACTTAGACTTTGAAATAAATAAAAAAACGGTTTTGGTGGGTTCGATTCCTGGTTAAGGCAGGCGATGTTTAAAAAATCCTTGAATGCAGTTCTATTTAAGTTTTGGGACACCCTATATTTAGATAGTATATCATGTAGACCACGACTATTAAGATTTCATCATCAGTGAGTAGTTAAAGTCATACTCACCACGAAATGAGCAGCGATCATGGTCACATACGAATGCGACACATTACGTAATTAAAATAACAGGTATTAAACGCGTACGTTAGTAGTATTGTTGTAGGTATGGTCTGTGATTATTAATGATAGGCAACACCTACACCTAGTTGAATTTAACATTAGTACATAATATATTCTTGTGTCTTTGTGTGCACCTTCAAAACTTTATATCTGGGCGACCGAGCTTTGCTCGGTTATTTCTATTTATTGTAATATGGTGGTGTTATAAAACGCAGTAAAGTAGTTATAATTTCTTTTTTATTTTCCAAAAACTAAAAAACTAATTGGTAATAGTCGGAGTATCGCCATCTATGAAGTGTTGTGTACATTTTATTCTGTGGTGCTATTTTACTACACTCAGCCTCTGCTTGCCGTATAGCATGCTAGCCAAGTACCTATTTCAAAAGTCTTTGCTAGATGGCGGTAGACTACATATTCTGCGTCGAAAGAAAAACGCATGAAAACTCGAAAACACGCGTTTTCCCAAATATAAGACTAATCTAGATCGATTGTTTACCCCCGAAAACCCCCATATACCAAATTTCTGCGAAATCATTAGAGTCGTTTCCGAAATCACAGAAATATATAAATAAATAGACAAGAATTGCTAGTTTGAAGGTATAAAGGTATCTGCTAACAGTTATGTTTATAGAACTTTATGTATTTCCATCAACAGATTCAACACTAGCTCCCTCCAGCCTCAGTGGAAGCTACACGAACAGAACAAAAAGCAGCTTAAAGAAGGCCACCACAAAGCGGTACACCCCCTCTAGACCCACCAAGGACCCCAACTACCCGGGGTACAATAAGCTAAGGCTAGACAGCGCCGTAAGCCCTAAACATTCGCCTAGGTCATCTGCTAGTGCTGCTGAAAAGGTAACTTTACAGTACGAACTCATTTAGTAGTAACTGATCATCTTTTTTATTGCACTGTTTTAAAGTAGTTATTTCTGTAACAATTACTAGTTTATCAACTAGGTACTGCTATTCACTGTCTTCTTACTTTCTTTCCCTTAACATTTATCATAATTGTTCAGATGAGATACAAACAAAAGATTATTTTAGAGATTTAAAGGTTTGACAGCCGTTTGGCGTAGCAAATGCACCTAATTATAGTCCATGACAACGTTCGTGGCACACGGGGTTGTAAAACGCGTCAGTGACATCAGTCATTAGGATTGCGCGTGCCATTGAATCAGTCTGACCGAGCCCGCCCATATGGCCTATAAGTGCAAGGGAACGCGCAATAATATAGCTGCTTACTCCGTTCGCACATTATACAACCTCGCGTGCCACGAACGTTCTCATGGATTCGAATCAAGTATGTTGAGTTATGGCTGTTTGTACACCGTTATTTTGTACATAGTCTTTTTAATACCCTTAAGGGAGTGTTCGACCAATGAAACTTAACATTTTTGCCAAAGAAACATTGGGTCGAAAAATTTAAAAAAAAAAACACTTTCCAAACTAATATTTAATACTATCTAGTGTGGCGGAAAATTGACGTTTTTCGACCCATTTTCCTTTGACAAAAATGTTTAATCTCATTGTTAGAACACTCCCTTAAGGGGATTAAATTACTTCAAAATAACGGTGTAATTATGTATTTCCAGTGTTTCCCAATTAGTGTTACATGTACCCCCAGGGGTACGCGAAGTTGCATCAAGGGGTAGGCGCAGCAATCTTATCAACATGACTACATGTGATTTCAGAAATCAAAATTAATTTTTATTTATCATTTCTTCAAAAAGGGGTACGCGTTTGAGGTTTTTCTTGGAGGGGTACGTAGAAAGAACTAATTGGGAATCACTGATGAATCTACAGGTTACTCACTATAGTACAAAACTCTGCTTAATTAGAAACGTATGATTGGGTGTGTCTCGAAAAAAGACCGTCTGCCTTCAGGTCCATTTCGAAGAAAACGAGCAAGTAGTCCTACGCCGAGCGAACCGCAACACAGAAAACCGTCACTCCATGATACATTACGACCACGAAACAGCAAAACCACAACTAAAAGAACGACCAGTCACCGTATACGAACCACTGCATATAGACTATAGAGATTCTCCAAGCTTAGGATCTCCGAAAACCTCCAAAAACGACCTAAGAAGTATGGATTCTCTACAAATGGACTCGCCTATATCTAGAAGTGATTTGCGATGCGACTCGGATTGTAGGAGCTTGGATTCGCCGAAGGTTAAAGCGGAATATTTTAGGGAGAGTGTTCTGGAGTCCCCGAAGTTGGTTGCAGGGTTGAGGAACTTGCATTTGGATGACCACAGCCAGATGGATGAGAGCGGATATTATAGTCCGGGTAAGTTGCAAATTATTCTGGGACTTATAGAAGTCAAAGAAAACAATTACCTACCTTACCTACCTTATACTTACATATTTCTGCAAGAATTACTGGATACTTACTTATTCAAATTCAATGAAATTATTAGATTGTCAAAGTTTGGAGTAGTAACACTTTTAGATTTAAATTCTATCATCCGTGCCGCTAGAGAGTGGAACTCCTTGCCTGAGTCTGTTTCCCGATAGGTGGCCTTCATGTCGCGAGTGGAAAGTTATCTAATGTTCCGTTTTTTATCTCCGTTATCTTCCTTTTTTTTATTTTATTTTTTATTAATATTGTTGTTGTTTTGTGACCTTATTATCATTATTGTTTCTTTTTTCTTGTCTTTTGTAATCATAAGTTCTTGTTTTGTTCTGTCCAGGGGCGGATCCAGAATTCATGTTTGGGGGGGCCCTCGGAGCCTCGGGTCTAGGATTACCTTACATAGATATACAGTGCCTTTGGTCTTGAACTAGCGATAATTTAAAGGCGTGTAATACACCAAATTTTATCGACTAAAACACCCACATGTTGGGGTCTATCCCTGTTGGATTGGCCGCCATTTTAAATTTTACTTTTTATTTTAGATGACCCTGCAGAAAAATATTAATTTCTCCGGATTTAGAAGTCCTACAGTTATAACAAAAATATTGTTCGAAAGCTAATAATATCACCTAATAATTTAAAAAATAAAATATGTAAATTTTTTGTTTAAGTACGTCATAAAAATTTACTGAAATAAAATTTTATACGAAATTTGTGCGATTTTTTTGAGTTTTTATTACATTTCTCAAAAACTAGGACATTAATGTCCACTTTTTTGCACTATTCAAATACACAAGAATATTATCTACAAAACGATTCTAAAATTTATTGCTCTATGTTGCATATTCAAGAGTTATTTTTGTTTGAACTATGACCCTTACGTAACCAAAAAATGATTATTTTCGAAAATGGACATAATTACAAGCATTTTGAACATATTTTAAATAAGGTTGATAATATTATCTGAATACTAATTTCATCAAATGATAAAATCTAGTTTTTTGGAATTTTGTTTTTATTTTTTATTTTCTAAAATAACCATTTAGTACTTGTAAGGGTCATATTCAAACAACAATAGCTCTCGAAATATGCAACATAGAGCAACAAATTTTTAAGTTTTCTATGGATAATATCCCTGTGTATTTGAATAATGCAAAAAAAGTGAACATTAATGTCCTAGTTTTTGAGAAATGTAATAAAAAGTAAAAAAAATCGCACAAATTTCGTGTAAAATTTTATTTCAGTAATTTTTTATGACGTATTTAAACCAAAAATTTAAACATTTTATTTTTTTAAATTGATAGGTAATATTATTAGCTTTTAAACAGTATTTTTGTTATAACTGTAAGACTTCTAAATCCGGAGAAATTTATATTTTTCTGCAGGGTCATCTAAAATAAAAAGTCAAATTTAAAATGGCGGCCATTCCAACAGGAGTGGGGATAGACCCCAACATGTGGGTATTTTTATCGATAAAATTAGGTGTATTACACGCCTTTAAATTATCGCTAGTTCAAGACCAAAGGCACTGTATATGTAAGGAAGGATGCCTTAGGATGCAGAAAATGCCTGGTTTTTCAGAAAAATGCTTGTGTACGAGAAATGAGACGGCCGCGCAGCGCGATTTTTAGTCAGTTTTATCCACTAGTCTTGTACTCTTGCCTGTCTATAGTAAAAAAATGGCCGCGCAGCTCAATTTTTAGACAGTTTCACTCACTAATCTTATGTCTTTAGTAAGAAAACGGCCGCGCAGCGCCATTTTTAGTTAGTTTCATCCGTTATACTTGTACTCTTGCTTATCCGTAGTAAAAAAAGCAGCCGCGCAGCGCGATTTTTAGTCTGTTTTATCCACTAATCTTGTCTGTCTATCTATAGTAAAAGATACAGCCGAGCAGCTCCACTTTTTGTCAGTATCCTCCACCAATCTTGTCTGTCTTAAGTAAAAAAACGGCCGCGCAGCACCATTTTTAGTCAGTTACAACTGTTATACTTGTACTCTTGCTTGTATATAGCAAAAAAAGCGGCCGCGCAGCGCGATTTTTAGTCAGTTTCATCCACTAATTTTGTCTGTATTTAGTAAAAAAACAGTCGCGCAGCGCCATTTTTAGTCAGTTTCATCCGTTTATCTTGTACTTTTGGCTGTCTTTAGTAAAAAATACGGCCGCGCAGCGCGATTTTTAGTTAGTTTCATCAATTAATCTTGTCTGTTTAAAGTAAAAAAAACGGAGCCCGCGATGCGCCATTTTTTTTATCCACTAATCTTTCAATATGTGGTTTCATCCGGGCAGACGGGTAGCTTGCGCAGCAAGGTTTGCGTGATTGGAGCATGTACGCAAGATTTCACAGCGAGACTCACTACACTAACTACACTTAACAAAAATGCCTGTCTCTGCTTTGCTCCAGCCGCAAGCCTTGAAACCGTAAAATGCTTGTCAAATGCGCCAAATATCTGTCAGATGGTAACCCTACTCGGGCCACGTTTTATGATTTAAAAAAATAAAGATAGAGGCACTGACACTAGCTACATAAAAAAATAAGACTTTAAAAAAAAATTTTTAATGCAAAGTCCAATGTTATCCGCAATCGGCTTCGTGGGGGGGGGCCATGGCCCCCTTGGCCCCCCCCCCCCCTGGATCCTGGAATGGTTCTGTCGTGTTTGGTGTCACAAATGTGTCAAGCAGAATATCAGTGCAACAGGCCCCCCGCTTGTTGCTTATACTGAGCTTGGCACATTTTGGCATCACACCACGATGCACAAGGCAAGAACATTTCCCAGTATTTCCGAAAAGAAAATCTCTCGGTTAAAACGCTGTGCCAATGAGTATTGATTAACATTCTTAAGAAACTGGGAAAATTAATGTGTTTTATTTCATGGGAAAATTAAGTGAAAATCTCTCAAATCCATTGAATTATTTTTATGAATTTCTTAAGACTTCAACGAAAGTATTAGAAAGTATTCATTATTAGTTATCTTTTGCCACCATAAGAAATCAACACAATTTATTACTTATCTTTTGACGACTTAATATCTCATATACACTATTACAAAAACCTTTTTAACCATTACTAGAAATAAGTCAGATAAAATTATTAATTATTTTTTGATACCCAATGTCCTGTTTCACTAACTAGGTAGTAACTGTATTTTTTTATGTTTAAACATTTATTTATTTTAATTTTACAGTGACCATTAAAAAGAAATTATTTCAAGTTAATGAAATGACAAAAACGAAATTTATAAAAAATGTCCGGCTTGCGGGCAACGCGGCGCGGCGGTGCGTAATGAAGTCTCGATATTAGGTCGCGTTGGCAAAAGTGCGGTGAAAATTACCGAAATTCGGCCGAAGTTCGAATTCGGTAGATTTGTGAACCGGATGTTCGGCCGAAGTTCGTATTCGGTTAAATCCACATTCGGCCCATCTCTAGTTTATTTCCTTTTTGTTTTTCTTTGTTTTTTTTTAAAATTGTGTCTAGCTGTGTGGTCCCAAATAAATGTGTTTTCTTTCTTTCTTCTTTTCTTTAATGCGTTTTATTGTAGATCGCATCATCGCTTAACCCAGTCATCTAAAACATTCTAGGTCGCAAATAATTGCAAGGTTCTGCATTTTTGGGATGTTGTTAGGTTAGGTTAGGATACCAATTAGTGTAAATCCAAATTTGCAACCCAGAAAGACCTGTGCTAACTTCGTAGTGCTCGAAAAACCTCAACTTTTTTCAGGTTTTGGCTTACAACTTCTAAAAAATGCATTCTACGGCAAAATCGTCTATGACACTTTTAAAGAAGATAAAATTACCAACAATTTGAGTGCAAGTGATAGCGGGCAAGCGCTTGCCTATTTATCCTAAAAAAGTAATGTAGGGAAATAGTCAAGGCCATGATAGTCAATCTTTTTTTCAAAAGGTCTCTACTTTTTATCAATTTTTTACAGTTTTAGGGTTGCATTAGGGCTACTCTTGTCTGGATATACCTAGTTTCAATATTATTTGAAATGCCTTTTTTTTCCTAACGTAAAGAAGTTTCGTAAATATAATATTTTAGCAATTAAACAACCGAGAATAGCTTGCAAATTCTTAACGGTTTATTTTGCATAAAATACACAGGTAGAAGGCAGCTAGCGGCAAATAACGAGCAGTATGAAAGCTATGAAGCAAACGCGGGGGAAGTTCATAGCGACAACACGCCCGAGCCTGTTTGTCAGTAAGTACGATATGAGTAGCAACTTTTGAATTTACTATTTCAATGAACATAACAGTTTATAAGTATAAAGCAGATATTTTTTTTACAAGAAAATATGAACTCGTCTTTAATTAACTCTGATAAAATTGATCGAACCTACGATTACGACGAATACTCTAACAAACTGAGCAACCGAGTCGTCAAGATTCGTTGAAAATTTCTGTTACTTACCTACTTTTTCGCTGTAAGCCTGCGTTATTATAAAGGAGATTCGGAAAGACGAATCCATTCAACCACAAAAAAAAACCGTGACGTGATGAGAATAGATGAAAAAGATATCTCTGTCAACGAAAGGTGTGATGTTATGTATGTTTGTACTTTGGGCAACAGAGAGCGTCGTCTTCTAATGTTAACGTCAATATCGTGATTCAGTGGTGTTTGAATGGTGATTGTTTTTGACACAGTTCTTGTTTCTTAAGCCCAAAACCGAAACATATTGTGTTTCTTAAACCCAAAACGGAAATACATTGTGTCTCGATTTTAGGTTTCAGAAAAAAGAACTGTGTCGAAAAGCATTACCATTCAAACATCATTGAAACACGATTTTGACGTGAAAATTAGCAGATTTGACCCCAGTCAGCAACAAAATTCGTGTGTGCGTGTATTGCCCCTGCACGCACTAGACGTATTTTGTAACGGCGTGGCGTGCAAGCGACTTTAACCTTAGAAGTAGTAAAGCGACGCTGTTGCCCATGGTACGTTGTATGTTCGACAGTACAACGTGCAGTTGGTGCGGCAGACGCGTACGAGCGGATGCCTTAGAGACGCACTACTGGCGGCGCTGCGTGGTGCTGGCGCGCTGCCCGCACTGCCGCGTGGCGCTGGAGGCGCGCGCACTGCACGCGCACTTGTTGGGTAACACTAGCCAGGGTAACAAGCATCATCAGACGCACTACTGGCGGCGCTGCGTGGTGCTGGCGCGCTGCCCGCACTGCCGCGTGGCGCTGGAGGCGCGCGCACTGCACGCGCACTTGTTGGGTAACACTAGCCAGGGTAACAAGCATCATCAGACGCACTACTGGCGGCGCTGCGTGGTGCTGGCGCGCTGCCCGCACTGCCGCGTGGCGCTGGAGGCGCGCGCACTGCACGCGCACTTGTTGGGTAACACTAGCCAGGGTAACAAGCATCATCAGACGCACTACTGGCGGCGCTGCGTGGTGCTGGCGCGCTGCCCGCACTGCCGCGTGGCGCTGGAGGCGCGCGCACTGCACGCGCACTTGTTGGGTAACACTAGCCAGGGTAACAAGCATCATCAGACGCACTACTGGCGGCGCTGCGTGGTGCTGGCGCGCTGCCCGCACTGCCGCGTGGCGCTGGAGGCGCGCGCACTGCACGCGCACTTGTTGGGTAACACTAGCCAGGGTAACAAGCATCATCAGACGCACTACTGGCGGCGCTGCGTGGTGCTGGCGCGCTGCCCGCACTGCCGCGTGGCGCTGGAGGCGCGCGCACTGCACGCGCACTTGTTGGGTAACACTAGCCAGGGTAACAAGCATCATCAGACGCACTACTGGCGGCGCTGCGTGGTGCTGGCGCGCTGCCCGCACTGCCGCGTGGCGCTGGAGGCGCGCGCACTGCACGCGCACTTGTTGGGTAACACTAGCCAGGGTAACAAGCATCATCAGACGCACTACTGGCGGCGCTGCGTGGTGCTGGCGCGCTGCCCGCACTGCCGCGTGGCGCTGGAGGCGCGCGCACTGCACGCGCACTTGTTGGGTAACACTAGCCAGGGTAACAAGCATCATCAGACGCACTACTGGCGGCGCTGCGTGGTGCTGGCGCGCTGCCCGCACTGCCGCGTGGCGCTGGAGGCGCGCGCACTGCACGCGCACTTGTTGGGTAACACTAGCCAGGGTAACAAGCATCATCAGACGCACTACTGGCGGCGCTGCGTGGTGCTGGCGCGCTGCCCGCACTGCCGCGTGGCGCTGGAGGCGCGCGCACTGCACGCGCACTTGTTGGGTAACACTAGCCAGGGTAACAAGCATCATCAGACGCACTACTGGCGGCGCTGCGTGGTGCTGGCGCGCTGCCCGCACTGCCGCGTGGCGCTGGAGGCGCGCGCACTGCACGCGCACTTGTTGGGTAACACTAGCCAGGGTAACAAGCATCATCAGACGCACTACTGGCGGCGCTGCGTGGTGCTGGCGCGCTGCCCGCACTGCCGCGTGGCGCTGGAGGCGCGCGCACTGCACGCGCACTTGTTGGGTAACACTAGCCAGGGTAACAAGCATCATCAGACGCACTACTGGCGGCGCTGCGTGGTGCTGGCGCGCTGCCCGCACTGCCGCGTGGCGCTGGAGGCGCGCGCACTGCACGCGCACTTGTTGGGTAACACTAGCCAGGGTAACAAGCATCATCAGACGCACTACTGGCGGCGCTGCGTGGTGCTGGCGCGCTGCCCGCACTGCCGCGTGGCGCTGGAGGCGCGCGCACTGCACGCGCACTTGTTGGGTAACACTAGCCAGGGTAACAAGCATCATCAGACGCACTACTGGCGGCGCTGCGTGGTGCTGGCGCGCTGCCCGCACTGCCGCGTGGCGCTGGAGGCGCGCGCACTGCACGCGCACTTGTTGGGTAACACATAGGGGCATAATACAATAACACTTTAGACGAGTGGTTTGTAGGCCGGTTTTCAAGGTTTGATTCCCGGCTGGGTCAATTTAGAAAACGAGGTCTGGGTGTTTTTAGTTCCAACGTTGTCTTTGATTTCCATAACACAAATGTTTTAGCTACTTACTTAAGAATATTGACTGATATTATCTAATATTTATTTTTATTTTATTTATAACACTTATTGAGTAACATAAACACACACGAATTTCAACAACATTAGCAAAATCAATTCCATGCCAAGGTTATTTCAACCAACATTATTCAATTTATAGACGAACTCTGTAGTGTAATGTTTTGTACAACCAGTTTTCATAGTTTCGTCATTTCTGAGGTTCCGTTTTCGATTCCCAGTTGGATCAATTCAGAAAACTAACCTATGTCCTATTGTCCAGCGAACTAAAATCTATGGAACAAGAACAAGTTCAAAAAATAGAACCACGCTTAATGGCAAGAGGGCGGAACTTAAACAACCAACTGGGAGAGGCTGAAAAATGTGGCATTTTTTAGTTATGCAGCACAAAGCGACTGAACACTGGTTGCATAATGGCGACCATAATCTGATACTCATAGATTCTGTCTTATTATGATACGTTATCTCTGCATCTTTTTACTGCCTTCTTTGCGTCTTTTACACCCTTAGACTACACAAGACGTCATTATGTCTGTACGAGCAAACCCGTACATTTACATATATATACATTTAAATCCGGTCCGACTCGAAGGACCATAAATTATGTATGGTCTGTTATCCATACATACGGATTGTTACCGATGATAATTGATAATGATAGATGGGTGAATCAACTTTTTGTTGTCTTATGGCATTTCTTAAAATATCTACGTGAACCATTTTTATATGAAGTTAATCTGTAGTTGCTTATACTCTCAGCTAATTATCTTATAAGAAAACTTAAAAGACATGAAATTTTTTATGTGATTATAAAGAAAAACATAGGTGACCCAGGAGACAACTCCTATTTTTCATATAAAAGCTGGGGACAACATTGTCCCCTGGGTTACCCCATGTTTTTCTTTAAACTATTGATTATTTTTGTACAAAACTAAGTATGTTTTATTGGCTATGAATCTAAATATTGTAAAATAGAGATTTTATACAAAAAAATTATCTAGTTTTGTTTTAATTTATAAAAATTTACACATGGGTCGATTTTTTCCTGACAAAAAAAAGTTGATTCACCCAGATAATTCCGAAATGTCCTGATCGCGGACAATTTGGAGGAAAATGAAAAGATGTTGTTTCCACGAGTTATTTATTGCAACTGATCGAGCGGCGCGCAGGCCACGTTCTGCTTAGTTTGCTAAATGTATATATATATATGTAAATGTACGGGTTTGCTCGTACAATGTCTAATAAACTCTCTTTTTTCTTTAAAATACAAACTAAAATTACTGTAAAGAACGCTAACGTGAGTAAGCGGGCGCGTGGCTGGTCCGACCATGCCCGACTACGACTAAATGCTGTGCAGGTTGTCATTTATTTGTTCGCAATTACACTTCCATAGATTTTAGTTTACTGATATTTTCTCAGGTGTTTCAGGCAGTTATCAAGTGCTTAGTTATTCACTATTGTGATGATCAATATTTTTTTAAATATTGTATCCGGCTCGAAGGACCATATTGAAGTATTATGATGCTTAATTAATGGTAAAACGTCCAACCGCGTCATAAGAGTGTTGTTTTATATTTGCAGAAGAGTGCTCACTAAGCGAAGGCTGTTGGAAGGCGTGTCAGAAGTGCGGGGCTGCGTTGAGGGCCGAAGAAAGTGATTACCACGTCAACTGCATACGTAAGTGATGAATTTAATACACCTGCATTAGTTTCAACATCTTTGCAAACAATTTATATTACAGTTAGGAGTTAGGACACACTTCTGTAGGAAAACAAATTCCTCGAAGGGACTATGCAACGTGTAACATAATTAATGGCTAAACCAGAATACAGTTTAATACATTTTCATATTTTGGTTATTAATGTTTGTATAAAACAGCAGATTTTTCTCGCGATGTCAGAGTTGGTCCCATAGTAAAAGTTGTTCAGTTTAATTAAAAAAAAAAAAATCAAAATAATTTATTCAGTCTAGGCTGTTACAAGCACTTGTGAATGTCATAGAAGCTACGCCATCGGTTCGCAAACCCTAAGCGGGAGACCTTGTAACGAGAAGAACCGGCAAGAAACTCGTCAAGGGCTGCTTTTTTCTCCCTGTATATTTCATGACACTATATGACATGACATGACATGAGACACTATAGAATGATAATGGTCCTTATCTACCATATTCTGGTTTAGCGATTAATTCTGTTACACGTTGTATAACTGAAAACGACATATTAACTGAAAACTGTGAGATGTAAGAACTTAACATCTCACCAAAACTCAACTTGACCTAAAATTATTAGAGTAAACGGATTGGTTCTTAAAGAACGTCCACCTGACTCCGGTTCGTAGGACCAAATGAGTGTGAGAGTGAACGTCACGTGAAAAACGTCACGATCTACTAATATTAATCTTTATAGTGGTTACCAATATTAAAATTAAAACTCAAAAGAATCCTGATATTTGGTTCATAGCTTTGGGAATGGACGAATGGAAGTGTCCATACTGCTTCACCAACGTTTTGGCGAGGGACCTGCCCTGGCAACGGCATCTGATGCAATGTCCACGGAACCCACGGCTGGGACAAACATAACAACAATACTTTGTATAGTCACTATGAGGCTTATGTTTGCCATTTCTCTCACAAGCGGCGCTAGTGTCTGGAGACCTATCAACTTTTGGTTATTTTTAATGTACTATATGTCTACTTATGAGGTGTTTATTCAAAAAAAACAGTTCATGGACAGTGGCGAAGTTGAAATTAGCAAAAAACGTAATGCAAAGTCTACAGGTAGGTAATAAGAAAGCTTTTTTAAATTATTGCCCTTTGGAAATCGATGTCCAGACGTTTTTGATGAACTGAATGGTATCACACAATAATAATTAATTATATTTATATGTATATGATTATTACAAATAAATCTATGGTAAATAACATGCGTTTGACAGGTCTCTAGACACATCAGCGCTGCGAAATCGGATATATATTGAAATCTGTACCGACCGACACAGTAGGTATTCTTGAGTAGTTTAAAAATATACAAGTTTCCTTGAGAATACTTCTAAACAAACTGCTTAATTCAGAAGCTTATCGAGGATTTACAGGCCAACTTATTACAACAACACCATCTGTCATTAGAAAGCTGGATAGAAACTATAGCCATGCAACAAGTTGTACGCTCAGCAACGAAAGTACCTAAGCGCTCATACGCACTGCCCGGCTAGCCGCGTTGCGCAACCAAAAATATGTACGAAAAAATAGTTTCTATTCGCACTGTGATACGGCTGCCGCCCAACCGCACCGGTCGCTCGCAGCGCTGCGGCCCGGCTGACGGCTATCCGGACGGTCGCTGTACGCACTACGCGGATGCACTGCGGTTTGCTAGTTTGCGGTTGCTCGCCAGTAAATGCGCACATATACCTACGCTGAAACCGCAACGTTACCCTTTCCGCACTTTCCGGTTGCGCTTGCGGCTAGCCGCTGCCCGGCTAACCGCAACTGCAACCGTATCCTGCGGCCAGCCGGACGGACAGCCGCAACGCGGCTAGCCGGGCAGTGCGTATGAGCGCTAAGTCGTTTAACACTTTAGTGCTTTGTCATAGCAACTTTTTGACAGATGTCTCACAGTTTGAAATATTAATAAAAAAAAGTTGCTACGATTTTCGTTGCTGACTGTGCCAGATAGAGATATTACCTATTCATATAAAAATAATAGAGAAGTCTAGATTTTATTGTCTTCATAAAAATACAGTAAAAAACAATAGTCAAAGCTTTTAAAGCTTAGTACGATGATAAAATTCATTTGTTTTCGTGTGGTAGATAGTCCCCCTAATAATAATCTACTACGTACATAAATAAATATTAATTAATTTAACAATGTGCTTACGTTGATTGCTATGCTGTTTCACTGTTAATCTAATCACAAATTGCCGATTATTTATTTATGTACGTAGAATATACAGTATAATTTAAGAATAGTTTAGGAAGTTTGAAAATGACATTATTTATTTGTAAATCTTCGCTAAAATACGAGTTATTCGATTCATTCAAGATTGAGTATTAAGAGTCCGTACATATTTTGCCGCTGACTGCCGCTCTCTCGCTCACACATTTCATGTGTTAAATCTGAGTGCGTAATTGAAAAATTTGTCTTGGCCACTTTTCGCAATAAAAGATTGCTAAAGTACAAAAAGGCATCGTTTTTGCCAGTTCAAATAACTGTTAGAAACGACAACTTTTTATACTTTAGCAACAAATTACTTACTGAAATATATTTTAAAATATCCGTAATCTTATATTGCGAAATGTGGCCGAGACACATTTTTCAATTACGCACTCAGATTTAAGAAATCTTGAGAAAACATGAAATGTGCGAGCGAGAGAGCGGCAGTCAGCAGCAAAATGTGTACGGGCTCTTAACTCGCCCACCATTTTTTGCTGGTCGTAAATCTAACATTACCAAGTATATTGAAATGATTATAGCGAAACTTTGGCTATGACTTCAAAGATTTTTATTACTTCACTGTCACGTCCGTCAATTTAATAAAATCTATAATATTATTATTAATCTAATTCTAAAGTAAAGCACAGCTTTTAGTCCATTTTACCGTCCAAGTTTGGAATCCGTCTGAGACGATGCTCATTTTGACCTTGTGTTAATATTCAAGTTTACTGACTTATTTTCTAAAACACCTACTTAAAATTCTAATATCTATGTACTTACCTATGTTTTTGAGCTTTAATGATATTTTATTCTCTATTAAGTGTACTTACAAACAATCACAGAATTGTACCTACACTATTTACTTATTGCAGATTTATTGTAAGCCAACAAGCGAAGGCTTTTTGTCTGCAAAAAAGACCTGAAAAAGTGTATTTATGTTTATTATTACGATGTTGACTATCTGATTATGTGACATAAAGGTACTCAATAAGACTTAGGCCGCCTACGCAACGACAGGTACCTAAGATAGTGCCTAGATATGTAACCAAGTAAAACGAACGTTCACGAATGTTCGCAACCGGCCGCACTGCGTGCTAGGTGCCTCGATACATGCAGGCGACTATACACTTGTACTATTATGTATTCTGTGACTATACCTAGAATGTATCGTATGGGCAAGGCGTACAACCAAAGACTATGAGACCAAGGCAACTATCCTAGCGACTCTCCTACCAGTGCGGTCACCAAGTAACCTATCTATTGTCTAATTTCAAAATCTATCGCAATCGCTTTCAAGATTATTGATGCTGCTTTTAGCATAAATAATAACATACCAAAGAAATGCTGCAATGTGTCACATCCATCTGTCAAATGAAAAGCGATTGCCTTAGCGCTATCGCACACAGGCAACTTAGTCTCCCAGCTACTGTTTTGTCTCTCACATCAAGTCCACGGGTTTATATGGAAGCGCGCACACGAAGCGACACGGTCGTCTGCAACTTTTCATACAAATCACGTGAGACACAAAAAAGTTGCGGAGACAAAAGTTGCTCGTGTGCGATAGCGCTTAGAGTAAGACGCGCTTCTGTACCAGACGAAGTCGCGATGCTCTAAGGCGATTGCGATAGATTTTGAGAATTAGCCCCCGGATATATCTAAGCACTAATCTAGGCATCTGTCGGTACGTTCGCAGCCTTATACTGATTATTAGCAGTTTTACAAGACACACTATGCAAAACATTTGTCATTATCGCTAAAATGGTTCTAGTTAGTGTTTGTAGCGTCGATTGATTTATGTATGATTTTTTTTAATTGAAGTCAAATAGATTAGTGTAAATAAGATTGATTTATTAGTTCACATGCATGATAGATAACATACATGAATGAATAGCATTAGGTTATGTAAGTGTTTTTCGTAGCAAATAATAATTAGAAAGAATTAAGTTATTACGGCTAAAATTCTTTATAGATATTTTATTTTCATGGCCAGTTTAAAGTAGGGCTTGACATTTTAAAATCTGTTTCTGTGTATTAAAAAAAAAGAGAGATCGCAGTAAGTTTGGGTTTTGATGGTCTTATTTCTCGAGGGTAGATATAATATTTATTTGAATTTTGATGTCAAAACGTAGCACACATCCATGACTACTAATAATAGGTTAGTGAAACTCCAATGGTGTTTTATACCATTTCAGCCCTTAACACCTTGCCATAGAACTCATATTCTTTGTTTTAACCAGTTTGTCTACTTTTTTGAGAACTTTAGAGGTTTTGCTTTAGATGTTTCAGAACCTCATGAAATAATGACTTTTTGCAGCTATTTATATTAACACCGTGATATATTTATAGTAATTAAGTGCAAGTGTTTTAAAAAAATGTTTCTCGAGTATTCATTAAAAATATAGCAATGTAACGATAACTAGATGATTTGTGGGCTACTAAGGTATCAACACTGCTACATCGGGTTAGGGTTAAGGCGACTATAGCCCTCAAGTGGCGCCCTCATCTTAAAGTGCCTAAAGTGGCCACTTTTTCTCTTTTGCCTACTACAACGAACTAAATTTTGCTAAGGTTATCGTTTGTAAATAAACTATAGAACCTTAGCTTTAATCTGTGCATGTGAATTTTCGATACAATATGTACTTATCGAGCAATAAATTTAAGTAAGACGAGGGTCCCACTTTGAGGGTTATAAGGCCCTTAAGCTAAATTAGCCCGCTCGGTACAGTATTTTCCGTAGCCGTATATCCAGCGAACTAATATCTATGGAATAAGCATTCCACTCAAAAATGGCACCACGCAAAATACACATTCAACTAAGTAGGCATAAGCTAAAAAATGCTGGCATTTAGTTATTCAGCACAAAGCGATTGAACACTGGTTGCATAATAGCGACCATGATCTGTTAAACTCATAGATATTTTCTATACTTAAAAAAATACGATACTTACGTTATCTCAGCATCTTCTTACTGCCTTCTTTGCGTCTTTTAACTACACAGGACGTCATTTCTAGTAAACTTTTTCTTTCTCTCTTTTCTTTGCAATTACTGTAAAGAAACGCTAACGTCGCGTCTGTCACCGGGCGCGTTGCTGGCCTGACTAAATGCTGTGCTGGTTGTAATTTTTTCGTGGTGCCATTTTGAAGCAATACTTGTTTACACTTCTATAGATTTTAGTTCACTGCGTATCCTTCTTCGTGTCACTTACGAGAGCCTAAAATAAAAACCAAATATGCGGCATTTGGTTATATTTAGTTGGCGCTATCGCATTTTTGCGCATCGGCCAGCCGGTCATCACCGAGCGGTATTTCCGCTCTAACAAACGAAATTTCTAAGTAGCGGAAAGAGATAGTCTATAGAAAACTACGGAGCCTAGTGGTCCAATATAGCTTTACCCTTATAGTTCATAATTACTAGCTTAGCTTCGAGTATCGAGCCACATCGCTCCTGTGATATCGGGTCGAGTCTCATTGAACTGGTTTGTCGTGTGGTCTTCTGTTGACGGTTTAGATTGTAGGTAGATGTAAGTAAATAAGGTAGTTATTTAGTAAACTTTCTTCTACATTTCTAGTCCAGTTAATTAAGGGGTTTTAGAGTTCCCGAGCGGGTAACTAAGCGGTTCTTTCAGAAACTTGTTTATGGTGCTTAGGGAGTGAACATACTAAAAGTTCCCTCACTCCTAGGGGGTGTGCTGGAGTGGGAGAAGGGTTTAAAGTTTAGGTTTAAAGGAGATATTTCTCCAAAACAGTGCGTCGCCGTAAAGAAAAGAGTTCTTTTACCGAATAAAAGCCCACTCCTGTTCACCCCCTAGACGAGGAGACTTTTAGTATGTTTACTCCCTAAGCACCCTAAAAATAGCTTTTGTTGACTGGACTTTTCAGCTTCAAACAATTATAGTGGCTATAAAAGAGTTTCATTTCAAAACTCTAACAAGTTATATTGAAGATTTCAATCGCTGAGTAACTGAAAGGTAAACTTGTCTTTCACAAGCTAAACAATTTGGATTATCGAGATATACGTTGAGAGCAAGAAGCGATTGGTATAAGAACAAGAATCTATCACAGATCACTATTAAAACTAGGTACCATGGGCAACAGCGTCGCTTAACCACTGCTAAGGTTAAAATCGCTTGCACGCCGCGCCCGCTGTCACATACGTTTAGTTCGTGCAGGGACGATACGCGCGCACACGAATTTTGTTGCAAACTGGTTAAGCGACGCTGTTGCCCATGGTACATCGTCCATTTCATCCGTCTTTTACACTAAGATCGATATTCATTAGTTTCTCTAAATCAAACTCCTAAAATTGGCAGATAATTTGCGAGAGTGCAAGCCAGCACAAGTGTAGAGCTAATTCCTCTTAGGAAATATTAAAATAATATGTAGCAATAACATAATACATAGTATCTGAACGGAATAGTGAAACAATCTGATTTTATTATAGTATCTAATCTTTTAGATCTATTTCACTTCCTATCTAAATACAGTATATAATATTAATAGCGTTAACATAAGAATAGGTAATATAATGTTAGACTTAAAATGTCATTAATCAATCATAAATTAGTTCAAAGATTAATACAGGGAATACCAATTACCTATACATAAATAAGTTAATAGTATGCTGATAATCTGAAGTATCCTACCTAACATACCTATTTGCACTAATCTATTTGACTGATTTTTGTGATCACTTTTGTGATATTAATGACGGAATTTAATCCTACAGTAGTTTTCAATGATATTACTTGTTTTTATGAATAATCAATACTCAGATTTTTATATTTACATTACCCATATTTTTTAGTTTAAGTACATCAATGTTACATTTTCTAAATGCATAAGCACTGCTTAAAAATGCAAATGCGCATAAATAATTCAATACGATATTAATATTTGTTTGATGCGAATAAAATTACTCTTTTCGAGCGTCACGTTAAGCCTGCCAATCGCATATGCTACCTCTCCAAAATCTATATTTTGCACAAATATTCTTGTAATTTTGCAATGTTCAAAATTAAAAATAAATTGAAATTAAGTATTATCGTAACTAATTGGACTGATAGTAAAAATTAAAGGAACGAATTTTAATATTACTCGAAATTTATAATTTAAAATTATAGCGTTTTACCGATTGATTCACGAAATGCTCAAAAATACTTTACTACATAATATAATTTATTAGCAGGCTTATTCATATCATTCAAATAATTGTTTTAGTAAAATATTTTATTAATTGTATAGTAACTACCTAATGTCTATGTTATACATAATATGTTGAATATCATTTTGTAACGTGTGCAATATTACATTCTAGTCCTTTAAAAGTTATTAACTTTTTGTTATTGTGTTGTTTATAATTTAATTCAATATCTTAAATTATAGTCCTTAACATAGTCATTTATTAAGTGTGTATTCTTGTTATTTGAAGGTTATTTATATTTTTGTGAGTATTTTAGCGATTTATTGGTGGGATCTATACCAAAAATCGACTATAATCTGTTGGTTTTAATCATAAGTATAGTGCGAGGCACGTAACTTGAAATTTTTTCGACGGAGAGGGGATCAGTTCGCGCATGTGCTTATGTGAGCGACCAATAGCGCGCGCCCCTTTCCCGCCGCTCGCGCCCCTCACCGCTACGCATACCCAAAATACGCGTTCAATCCCCACCCGATTTCAAGTTACATGCCTCGTACTGTATCATGCGTGAAAGAAACAGATTAGAATCTATTCTGAGCTAGACAAAGTCAGCTCGCGACTCCACACGATTGTCCAGTTTAAGATCTTATACCAAAAATTTGTGGACTTATGCAGGGTGTTACAAATGTTGATAACCCATAACCCTAGGCGCAAAAAGACTATTGTTTTCGATAATCAGTCCCATTGATGAACAAAAACAAAACACAATTTAGGCCTAGACACATATTAAATATAAGTACTACCGTACAGAAAGGACACTTTCCGCCCTGCCCCAGAATCAATTACCTCACCCCACCTCGCGAGTTCGTGTGCCGAATCGTGTGCTCGTATCAAGAAACTTATACCTCCCTCCAATGGAGATTGCACGGCCAGTGTCATAGTAGCCCAGGGACCCTATTTTTGAATCACTCGACTGGCGTCGAGCGCTCGTTTCTACTGATTTTCGTTCGACATCTCATTGTTTTGAGTCATATATCGAACGAAAATCATTCGAAACGAGCGCTCGACTGGAGTCGAGCGATTCAAAAATAGGGCCCCAGGACATTTAGCAAAAAATTCAAAGAAACCTAGGACTAATTCCGGCGGAAGGTTTTTTGTTTTTAAAGTGTTCCTTAGGTCTCCCTGAATATATCTGGAAAGTTCCCCGTGAATCCCATGTACGCTCCCCCCCCCCCCCCTCTCAAACGTCTCCTTGATTTTAGTTTTTTCTATTTATCTCAGAAACGGTTGAAGATAGGAGAAAGTTGTCAACGTATGATATAATTGTTATAAAATATCCAAGCCATCGACACTCCAATCATTTCGATGTGAGCTGTAGTCTCTGAAATATACCTACAGACATTTCACCAAAAATTTTTTTTTGCCCAGAAATCATTCTTTGTACTAGTTTTTAAGAAAAGTGAGTGGAGTTGTGGCAAAATTATGTAAGTTCATATGAATCTTGATACATTGAGGAATAAAACAAGGTATAATACATTGTTATAGCAGCATCTGTTCTCGATTCACACCGAATGGTGTCAACGTCACGATGTAATTTTTAGCCCAACACTTTTAGAAAATAATTTCGCGATACCTGGGACTAATTCCGGTGGTAAGTTTTTGTCTTTTAAACTGTTCCTTAGGTCCCTTTGAACATATCTGGAAAGTTCCCCGTGGATCCCGTGTCCGCTGCCCCTCCCCCCTCAAACGTCTCCCTTATTTAAGTTTTCCCATTTATCTCAGAAATGGTTGAAGATAGAAGAAAGCTATTGAAGTATGATATCCTTACTAATATTATAAATGCGAAAGTCCGTTTGTTTGTTTGTTACGCCTTCACGTCTCAACTACTGAACCGATCGTCATGAAATTTTGCATACACGTTGTCAGGGGTACAGAGAAGGACATAGAGTACCATTCATCCCGAAAAAAAGTATTGTTCCCGAGGGATAGCAAAAAACTTTCCACGCAGACAAAGTCGCGGGCGGCAGCTAGTAATTGCTATAAAATATCCGACTTGTCGACACTTCAATTGTTTCGATGTGAGCTATAGTCTCCGAAATATACCTAAAGACATTTCACCAAAAAAATGTTTTACCCAAAAAATCATTATTTGTACTAATTTTTAAGAAAAAATAGTAGAGTTGAGGCAAAGTAATCTGAGTTCATATGAATTGTGATACATTGAGGAATAAAACGTAGTACAATACATTGTTTTAGTAGCATTGGTTCCCGATTTATAGCGAGTGGTGTCAAACACCAAATAAATTTATTGTAGTATTAGCTTTAGAAATTTCTGAGTTAATTCGTTCAAACATACTTACATACAAATCTTTCATATGTACGACGCGGGTGAGTGAGGGAGCATGATCATCAATGATTAAACGAACTTACCTGTAAGTGAAATTCTAACATAATTACACGAAGGATTCGTTCAAAGATATTAGTACTATTAATTACATGTACCTACCGTTTGACACGTCATGTATTAAAATCGGAGCAACCATTTTGATGATGACGATAAAGTGGCGCCATATATAAAAGCATAAATTTTGAGTGATCCAGTAGAATAATTTTCAATTTAATTTCGTTTTTATAATATAATTGCTATAACTTAATCCTAAAAGGCAACGTCATTTGCATAGTTGCTGTCTTCATACTATAAAATTATACTGTGGTGTTTGACACTCGCTGTAAATTGAGAACCAATGCTGCGGAAACAATGTTTTATACCTCGTTTTATTCCTCAATGTATCAAAATTCAAATGAACTCAGATTATTTTGCCACAACTCCACAAATTTTTCTTAAAACTAGTACAAATGATGATTTCTGGGCAAAACAATTTTTTTTTGGTGAAATGTCTTTAGGTATATTTCAGAGACTATAGCTCACATCGAAACAATTGAAGTGTCGACAAGTCGGATATTTTATAGCAATTATATCATACTTCAATAGCTTTCTTCTATCTTCAACCATTTCTGAGATAAATGGGGAAAACTTAAATCAGGGAGACGTTTGAGGGGGAGGGGGGAGCGGACATGGGATCCACGGGGAACTTTCCAGATATGTTCAAAGGGACCTAAGGAACACTTTAAAAGACAAAAACTTACCACCGGAATTAGTCCTAGGTATCGCGACATTTATATCTAAAAGTATTGGGCTAAAAATTACATCGTGGCGCTGACACCATTCGGTGTGAATGTAGAACTGATGCTGTTATAACAATGTATTATACCTTGTTTTATTCCTCAATGTATCAAGACTCATATGACTTTATAAATTTTGCCACAACTCCACTCATTATTCTTAAAAACTAGTACAAAGAATGATTTCTGGGCAATAAAAAATTTTTGGTGAAATGTCTGTAGGTATATTTCAGAGACTACAGCTCACATCGAAATGATTGAAGTGTCGATGGGTTGGATATTTTATAACAATTATATCATACGTTGACAACTTTCTCCTATCTTCAACCGTTTCTGAGATAAATAGAAAAAACTAAAATCAGGGAGACGTTTGAGGGGGGGTGGGGGGGGGGGGGAGCGTACATGGGATCCACGGGGAACTTTCCGAATATATTCAGGGGGACCTAAGGAACACTTTAAAAACCCAAAACCTTCCGCCGGAATTAGTCCTAGGTTTTTTGCTAAAAGTCCTGGGCTAGTGAAGATAGAAAAAATGTCCTTGAGTGACGTGACGGCTTATTGCAACCTCTTTCTTTAGTGTTTCAATACGTGTTCATTGTTCGTCATTCGTTCGTTCGTGAGAAACGAAAACGTATTGTAAAACGAAAAGAAAGAGATAGCAATAAGCCGTGACGTCACTAAAGAGTATTTTTTCAATCTTCACTATGATACTAGGCGTGCAATCTCCATTGTGGGTATAAGCTTCTTGGCTCGTATAGTCGTGTTTGTCAACTGTCAACTTATTTTGTTATTCAAAGCAAGCGTCGTAACTTTATTTACCAAAAAGTTCGAATTATGAATTGAACGGCGCTCATACAGTACAAACTGCACGGTAGCCCTAAACTTACACACACAGTTACGCGTGTAAAAAACGGTCATCTGACGTCATCTGTTTATAATAATGGCGCAGTTGTATGGAGAGTTCGGGGTGTGGTCTAGGGTTGCCACTATGCAGTGTATCATGAAAAGATTTTTTTTTCAAAAGTGGCGGCTTTCAGGGTTTATAATAATTTTCCGGGGTTGTATACATGGTACCTTATCTATCATATTCGGCTTTATTCGGTTTTTTGTAACACGTTGTATATAACCACTGTAAGATTAACCTTAGTCAAGTACCTTCCTGAATAGAATATTAACTTCTGTCGTAGGCTGACCTGATATACGCGCCATAAGAATGGGGACATCTATAAAAAAAATAAGTATTCATCTCTTTACAATGATTTTTTGGTACTTTGAAGGCTGATAGTACGTGATATCTTTGCTGGACAATCGCGTCGAGTTACATCAGTTATTTGCAAACTACAGTGAGTTTTTGTATGTGACAGGCCATCAGAATGAGTAAAGGACATTCTGGAAAAATGGAGTGAGTATACCGGGTGTAACAAGACCCTCAACGAAGCCGAGGTCTACGTGTTCAGCCCACTTCTGTTCAAAATTATTGCTGGAAAACGATTTTTTTTTTTTGTTAAAAAGCATGCATTATTACCTCGCAATGTAATGCGTACAACAGACCGCGCCTGCGAGTGTACTATGATACACAGCTGCATACGGCCGAGTTGAAAGGCAGTTTATGTGCGTGCTCATGAGATACATTGAGTGATGACGTGAAGCCATTGTTTGTTACGAAATACTTAAAATTTTGATAATGTTTCTTTGGACAAAAATTAGGAAATTTGAATTAAAATTAGGGAAACGAATAAAATAAGATTTTATCAAAAAAAATTAAATGTTTAATTTTATTTTGACCTTCAATAACTTCGTAGCCATTGGTTTCCCAGGTATAGTCTAAATGACAAAAATGATCTCGATGATGGGCGGAATTCGTGGACTTCGGCTTCGTTGAAGGTCTTTTTACACCCGTTATAGTTTGCAAAAACTTATATTACCTAATTTAGTGAGTAACTATTGCACTGATTTGTTGGTGTGGCACCACGAGGTAAAGTTAAGGCGAAAGATTGTTATCGCTGGTATTGCGAATGGCGCGGGAGGTGAATAAAGGGTTTTTAAACATGTAATGTGGTTTAATTTTAATCGTCCCAATAACTTTTAACTTTTTAAGGGTACGTTCAGATGACAAGCGCAATTTTTTGTAAAGTGTTCACATGATACGCGCTTGTCATGGTTTGAACGCGCATTGCCGCGGCTGCCCTGGTTTAGTTTGAGTTCTACATTAGTCGAAGGTAGACATAGAAACAGTTTTAATTTTGATTTATATGGTAATTCGATATAGATTCAATAATTCGGTATTAAAAGTTTCCGTTTCCATTTCGGACGATTTCTGGATGAACTAACGAACCCTAAAATACGTCTGGATAGACGTATTTTAACGGAAACTGGAAACGGAAACTCGGAAACGCGGATGCGTCAAAAGCGCGCGCTCATCTGAACGGTAACGTAGAAAACAATGATCTCAAAGCGCGCGTTGACAACGCTAGCGCGGCGTTCAACGCGCGCTTTATCAAAAAACGCGCGTTAGCATGTGTACGGCTTGAATAAAATGTATGTACTACTTATGTATTTGTAAACGCGCGTTATCAAAACGCGCGTTAAGCGCTTGTCATGTGAACCTGCTCTTATTTTGTATCCGAGACTATTTTTGTGTTTAAATAGGATTACGTGTTTTTCAATAAAACAAATAATTAATAATTTTAACATATATTAGTTCATATAATAATAAACAAAACATATATACTTAAAGTAATTCTTTTTTATTTTAACGAGAACTTGTTTTACGCCATAAATAAATAAATTCAAAATATTTCATAGGAGTTCGTAAATAATATTGATGAACAGTATTTCATGATTCACCTTATAAGTAACAAGAGAGTATAAAATAGTAGCTTGTACTGTAGCTGCCGAAAACAAATAAACGAAGAATAAGTTTATACCTAGTTCAACCAAAAATATTGCTTAGCAATATTACTTCTCGTTTGACGTCTCTAAGCAGTAGACAAACTTTTTGGTTATTCTAAGTATAAACTTATTCTTCGTTTATTTGTACGGCAGTAGGTATATTATGTAAGTTCACGACTTCGTAACTGCGCAAACACATAATACAGGCACTGTCATCTGAATTAAACAAATTACGTCAAAATACATATGTTACTTATATAAAAATCACACCTATACGCAACGATCACATTTTCATTTATACTGTTCAATGTCGATCAAATATCTACACAGCCAAAGTCGCAGATTATTTTAATTTATTTATCATATAAATGTGTACTAGCTACTTGTAGTCGGCGGTTCGGTTTCCGCCTTATCACCATTCTCCTCAATAGGTTCTGGTACTTCTGTGACTTCACTGGAATCTCCTTCAGCATCAGGTACGTCTGAAGCTTTCTTGAATTTGTTTACATCTGAAAAAAAAACACAAAGTAACTGTTAGTTTTTGTAAGTTGAAGTAGCAATATGCAGCGCTGTTGGGTAACAAAACAGAATAAAAGTCATAGATTGGACATTCTTAAAAGGATCCATTTTTTAAAGATTCTTATGTAGGTACAATCAGGGCTCTGCCGCGCGCGAGTATGAAGCGCTCGGCGTCCTCTGAGAGGACAAATTTCAGAAAGGATAAGACCTACGCGATAGAGATAGAGGCAACTACTAAGTGATTTGTAGCGAAGGGAGCGCTGTGCGACCTGAATTTCACTTTATTGTGTCGCAGCAAGAGTCCCAATTTATTTAAACGATTTTGCGGAGTGCAACTTCTGTACGCTAGTACTATTATCTATTCTATGGTACAATGCAATTAATGTTTTATTGGTCTATGAAGTCGTACACTAACAATAGGCACCAAAACTATGTTCATTTCCTTTCACGAACATATATCGAGAAATAAACGCGCGTAAAATTACTTGATCGAGTAAATTATCAATGAAAATTTCTTTTCGCTTTTCGGCGGTAGATGGCACTGAACAAAATTACTCTATTGAATGTATTTACACACGTAATTTTTTTTTTCGATATCTGTTCGTGCTAAAGGTACTGAGCGCTTGTGGTGGTACAATACATACATACGGTGTATTCAAATCTGTGCACATCATACATTTTTGAGTGAAGTTGCCGAGGACTACCGTCATTGTCAGTACGAGTGCTATATTCAATTTTCCTCACATACATCAATAAAAAAGAGTATTCCTTATGTCAACAGAATAAGATTCATTTTCGGTCATCTTATTTACCGCTAAATATAAGTTTAGTTGACACAAGAAACTAGACCAGCCATATCAAACTCAAAATCTTTGGTGGACCAAATGAATATTGACCGTTGTATCAGTGGGCCGCAAAACCTAACTTTAAAGAAAAATAAAACTCATGTGTTACATTGTGAATGGGGTTGGCAACGCAAAGCTAATTGTAGATGACGCTGCGTATGCTTGTTCCTATGACAGTAAACGTTCAGAACAAAATGTATGGGAAAATAGGTATTTATTTTGTGGTATTTTTTACCAAAAGATCCATTGACCCAAAATGGATATAAAAGACTATTCTACAATGCAAATGCCAGAATTTAAAGCCAAATTAAGATGTTTTTATTTTTACAGAATTTATCCATTTTTTTATATCCAGACTAGCGGCCGCCCGCGACTTCGTCTGCGTGGAAAGTTTTTTGCTATCCCTCAGGAACAATCCTTTTTTTCGGGATGAAAGGTACTCTATGTCCTTCTCTGTACCCTTAGCAACGTGTATGTAAAATTTCATGATGATCGGTTCAGTAGTTAAGACGTGAAGGCGTAACAAACAAACAAATAAACAAACAAACGGACTTTCGCATTTATAATATTAGTAAGGATTTTTCGGAAATTCGTAAGTGTCAACATTTTTAAACCCTATTAAACAGAATTTAATCATTATAAAACTAAAAAAACTATTTTTCAAGTAAATGTCCTTTGTTTTCATAGTTCTCGTGGAACAAGCGTACGCAGCGCCATTTTGACAGTTGCCTTCCCCATTGAGACACGCTTGCGGGCCGCATCAAGAGGATATTTTTAATATCGAATCGGGCTGCACTCAAACATACACGTTTGCACTCAAAGCCCATTTACAAAGGGCCGCATGTTTGACATGCCTGAACTAGATAGTTGTATTAAATGTGCATAATGTCAGCGGGCGCACTTTAAACGTACCATATTTGCTGAAGTCAGCCCCTAGCAACCTCAAATAGTGCACCGTGTCCGGCGTCGCGGTGTACGCGCGCAGTGAGTGCACGCCGCGCCACCCCACTAGGGTCAGTTGCAGGTTCGACTCCGCGTCCTGGTACTCGAGGACACAGCTGCCGGTCGCTGCACAATGAAAAATAAATATTATTGTATAGGAAGTTTCGTAAGAACGCCGAGTTAACGAAGAAAACCCTTTGATAATTTTTCTATTAGATTTTTTTCAACACACTTGCTCGTAAAGTGAGCCCTAATACATCGCTTTTAGGGCAATAAACCGAGCTATAACAAACGCGTGCAATAATATATAAAACACTAGGTTGTTATAGAATTATCCCTACAAAGTTAAATTAGTACCTTACTGCAAGTTCTATGCGAGTAAACAGAGCATTCCCAATTTAACTGGGTTATACAGTTATTTTTTTTAGTAACAACAAAGGGGTTTTATGCCGCTGAAAGTTCATATTCATTTTTGAAATAAATAAACGTGTAAGTCTTTAATTAAGTCAAACAAATATTTATTATTATAAAATTATTCATAATTCATAATATTTTGTTATAAAATATTAAAATATTTGCATTTTATCACTTAAAATTATAGTTTTGAAGTAGGCATTGCTCACTCACCCCTTTTTTCGCAAAATACTCTTGCATTGGGCGTGTGAAAAAAACAAAAAAAAACTTACGCGCCTTTTCCCATAGGTAATTGTCATATTTTGTTTTTGTCGTATTTGTAGCTGTGTGGTAAATTACTTTGTATTTTCCTCGCAAATGTGTTGAAAAACGTCGTATGAAACTCGTGAGCTTTTACTCATTGCACACTCGGCTGAGTTACGCCCTCGCCTGCGGCTCGGGCTGCAACCCACAGCCTTGTGTGCAATGACCAACTTAAGCTAACTTGTCTCATAATGTACTATTAGTAAATTATATTGACATGAATAAATAAATAGATAAATGCTTGGACAATTTCACACAGTGCCACCTAGCCCCAAAATAAGCAAAGCTTGTACTTACATTAAAATGCTAGACAACTGATTTACTGTTTATATACTTTTTAAATATATACTTATTATACATAGTAACACCCAAACCTGTCACAGAAATTAAAATTCATCATTTCTATTTCGGTCCGGCCGGGATCGAACCCGGGACCTCTTGCGTGGTAGACTGGCATGTTGACTACTGCACCACTCGTCAAATGACTGACTGACTATGAATGACTATTAAATTCATGTAGTCATGTTTTGTAATAATATAATAATATCAAAAATCTTGCGGTAAACTAATGAATTTATTTTTACTACCTACTGAAACTGACGTAATACAGACACAAGGACAGAAATACTATAAATCTATCAGTTTCATAGTATTTCTGTCAATTCTGACTCAACATTTAACATCCATTTGATTATTTGCCCGTAACCGTAAATCACACATATTTCACGATTCTTTCGATTTCATAAAAAAGCTTGATGACTCAGTAATAAATAACATTAACTCATGAGGTGAAATAAGTTATACTTACCCAGATCTTTAACAAGGTTCTGCGTGTGCTCAGAGAACAGCTTCAAATCGGGGGGGTTGTTCGGGTTGTCGTTCTGGAGTACCGTGATGAGGTCTTCCTTCAATATGCGCACGCGTCGCTTGGGCCCTATACACCGCAATACACTTTGTAACCCTTCCTGGGATAATCTGTAAATACACAAGGTTATTTTTAGTTCATTGATAACCTCTCGTGGGGTTGACCAGACCATCAAACTGAACAACTTTCATTATGGGACCAACCTCGAAATCACGAAAAAATTCCATACAAAAGTACAATCTTAATCCATCGAAGTGTATGATACAGCAGATTTTTTTTTTCGTGATTTCAATGTTGGTCTCATAAAGAAAGTTGTTTGATGGTTTGATCAACCCCACGAGAGTTATTTGTACAAAAACCAATAACCTCGCAGGAGTAGATTGCTTACATCATTAACAAAACCACATTTTGTTCTAAGACTTTTCCGAAAGCAGACAAAAAAATTGACTTTCCATACAAATGTCCCCACAGCTGATCGAGTTTTGTATGAATAGTCAATATTTTTCAGTCTGTTTTCGGTATAAATAAATGTGGTTACAAAAAGTTACTGGTTGGTTTTGATACTGTCATTGACATTAAGCACGATTGTTTTTTTTCATATATGTAGTTTACTTCGTTTGACTATTAATTCTGGATAGTTTATTCTTATGCCAAAAGAAAGTTCTTGTCTATTATTATTTCTTGAACACTATAACTTTATCCTCACTTTGTTTTAGTACTAAAACATACAAATTAAAATTACATATATTTTCTAAAAGGGCCATTACAATACTGTCCGTGATTTGATTCCAATGGTTTACATAGGTAAGTACATTTGTCTTAACATTGTTTAAGGTATGACCGAAAGTGGCGCCCTCAGAGGTTTTTATTTAATAAGTTATTAATAGAAAAGTATTTTAATAATGTTTTACGTGGAGTTTTTAGGGCCCATGGTTTAGTATTTTTAGAAGGTATCACTACATGCCCTCTTGTATCTATCACTACATACTTTGTAGTAATTTGTAGAAGTAGATAGCAAATGTGTCAAAAACGGTCACTTTTAGCAGTTTTGCTATCTACTTCTAGCAGTAATACTAGACTGTGGGCCCTAAAAATTCCACGTAAAACATTATTAAATTTGTGTATTAGAATTATAATCCTTACTAATATTATAAATGCGAAAGTCCGTTTGTTTGTTTGTTTGTTTGTTACGCCTTCACGTCTTAACTACTGAACCGATCCTCATGAAATTTTACATACACGTTGCCAAGGGTTCAGAGAAGGACATAGGGTACATTTCATCCCGAAAAAAGGTATTGTTCCCGAGGGATAGCAAAAAAACTTTCCACGCAGACGAAGTCGCGGGCGAAAGCTAGTATTAAATAAAATTCACCGTGGCGCCACTTTCGCTCTGGGTGCCACCTTAAATTAAAAACAAAAACCTTATTATAACTTAAAAAAAATATGAATTATTTCTACTCACCTAAACGGACAAGTCATATTCTTATTATCACACCTAACGAAAGTCTTCACCCCAGTATTAATAATCTTTATACTAGATTCGTTCTTCTGAACAACGTCTTTTACTACAGGAGAGACCAAATAAATATTCTTCTTCTTTCCGATATGACACCGAGTGAGAAGACATGTCGAATCAAACTCAGGGTTCAAATCATAATACTCTTTTATAGAAGGAAACACATCTTCTGTGTCTCCCGAGAAGAAAACGAAAGGATCTTCTTTGTAACCGCCCAATCTTCTCTTCTTTTTGGGCGGTTCTTTCTTCTCTTCTGTGCTGTTCTCTGCTTCTGGTTGCTTCTCTTTCTCCTCTTTCTCCCATGGTAATGGAGCTACTTTTTCGAATACCGCTACGAAGAATCCACCCGTATCTTGGTGGTGGGGTAGTATTCTTATACTAGAAAAAAAGAATACAATTTCCATTGACATTCAAGAAATCTCCTGGATTTAGGCAAATAAACAACTGATTTTTAACTCTGATTAGATCAGTCAGAGGATAACTTTGTCCTAAACTTCGAAAAGGATTTAATTTCCCACCAGGTACTTCGATAATTATCTTAGGTGATCGAAGATAATTATAAACGATCAACGAGCATACTAGTGCTGTTATACCGATGTGGTACTAGTTCTTCTTCTTATCGTATGAGGATTAGTGGCCACCTCTGGTGTTAGAGTTTATCAAGCCGCCTGTAAGGCCTCTAACTTGGCTTAACGACTGTTATCAGATGACAACAGCCGGGACCGACTTTAACGTGCCCTCCGAAGCACGGAAGCGCTCAGTTGTAATGACACTTAACGGTCACCCATCCGACACCTGACCGGACCGAGCGTTGCTTAACAAAAATCGAGTACGATCACTCTGTCAAGCTCCGCCATGAGCGCTTCAACGTACTTCTTCTGTAATTCTTCGCCCATGGTACTAGTTCATACCTACCCTATACCGCGTAGCATTATGGATATGGATTTCAAGCCAATGTTGACAACATGGGTGGATGGATTTCAAACCAAAGTTGGCAAATGGGTAATGTCTGAAAAAATCAAATTGGCTGAATATTTTTTATAGGTAGAATAAGCTCCCTTAGTAAAAAAAATTAAGTCACTTCGACTTCACAAATGTACAAAAGTAACCGTAGAATGGGGATTATAACTTAGCCACCACCTGCCACAACCATAACATGGTATTAAAAAAAGTTTCGATGCTAAATGTCAAAACTTCTTTTTCGTAAATGACATTTGACAATTGTTGAACCAATCAAAAGATTTTAGGATTCAGATTTAGGATATATGGCGCCATTAGTTATTCAATTTGCATTCTCACCACTTATCCAAGTTGTACTTGTGCAAGTCTTCTTGTTTCGGCGGGAACATTTGCGGACGCACCACTGTCTGCCACTTCTCTGGTACGTCTTCATATTTCTCGTAAAACACCATGTCTTTGGAGGCGGGCCGCCAGTAGGTCATACCTGGGAGATAAGTTATAAAGAAATATTGTGTTTTACTGAGTGAAACATTGGTAACTTGTCGCATTAATATTGAGTTTCAACTTCTAATTGTTACTTACTATTTAATAGCGCGTAGTCTGCATACTAGAGCTACCATTGAAAGAGAATCATTGTGCTTAAATAAAGACTAAATTGTGAATTTACCTCTCTGTAGTGCACTCCGAAGAAGATTTATGGTACTTTTTAGGGTTTCGTACCCAAAGGGTAAAAACGGAACCTATTACTAAGACTCCGCTGTCCGTCTGTCTGTCTGTCTGTCACCAGGCTGTATCTCATGAACCGTAATAGCTAGAAAGTTGAAATTTTCACAGATGATGTATTTTTGTTGCCGCTATAACAACAAATACTAAAAACAGAATAAAATTATCATTTAAGGGGGGCTCCCATACAACAAACGTGATTTTTTTGCCGTTTTTTGCTCGATATTAATAACGACAACAGGTAGACAGGTTTTCACAGATGATGTATTTTTATTGCCGCTATAACAACAAATACTAATAATAAAAACAGAATTAAATTAATATTTAAGGGGGGCTCCCATACAACAAACGTAATTTTTTTGCCGTTTTTTGGTACGGAACCCTTCGTGCGCGAGTCCGACTCGCACTTGGCCGGTTTTTATGGCTTAAGCTTACAAATACTCAGGTTGGGAATTCGCGAATCGATTTTTGTTTTATCAGTCGGTGCCATATTTGCGTGCTGATTTAATTCGTGAAGCATTATTTAGAGTATTTTTGACTGAAGGTCTGACCCCATAACGACAATTTAACATTGTGCTCTGGCAGTCAGAGGTAAAATGGTTAATTCCTGATTGATTGAAGATCCGGGTGCAGTGCGCTTCGGCGGATAAGGAGGATGGGTCATAAATAACCCACCACGCGGGTCCAATGCGGATGTGAGGGTGTTAACGACTGCAAATGCAACCGAGACCAACGACTTAACGTGCCTTCCAAAGCACGCGGAGGAGCTCGAGGTAATAAATTGGTCACCCATCCCATGACCGACCCTTGCGAAAGTTGCTTAACCTTTGCAATCGCTGGGCCAGGCGGTAAGCCACTGCGCCACCGAGCTCCTCACCATCGTCACTTAACATCAATGGGGTTGGCAACGCAAAGTTAATCGTAGATGTCGCTGCGTACGTTTGTTCCTATGACAGCTGTAGACGTTCGGAACAAAATGTATGGAAAATAGGTATTTATTTTGTGATATTTTTTACCGCAAAAGACCCATTGACCCAAAATGGATATAAAAGACTATTCTACAATGCAAGTGCCGGAATTGAAAGCCAAATTAAGACGTTTTTATTTTTACAGAATTTATTCATTTTTTTAATATCCAGATTTTCAGCATTTTTACAGCCTTATAACACAGAATATGCTCATTTTAAAGCTATAAAAAGATTTTTAAATTAAAAGTCCTTTGTTTTGATAGTTCTCGCGGAACAAGCGTACGCAGCGCCATTTTGACAGTTGCCTTCCCCGTTGAAAAGAAAGGCCCTTTGTGGATAAAAAAGCCGATATTTCTCACCTTTATGGTACTTCAGTCCTGGCAGCATCGGAGAAGCGTCCACTAATTTGACCGCGTCTCCCGTCTCTTGCAGTAGTCTGTGGACCACCGCTTCGTTCTCCACCGGGTTGAATGAGCACGTGGAGTATACGAGGCGACCGCCTGTGGCAAGTAACTCACAGCCACGGCGGACCACGCGATATTGGATCCTATCGAACAGAAAATAAGGTTCACTTTTACTATTAGGGACTTGATAAGGTGCCTAGGGCGTGTGGACGGACGCTATGGATTAAAATATACAACCTGGAGACGACAATTCGACAATAAATGAAAAAATATTTGACACTAGTTCATAGGAGAATTTTGAAACTATCAAAATAATTCCTAGGATTAAAATACAAAAAAAACTAAATAGCACGAAAATAGATTGTACTTCAGTAAAGTTCAGGAAATATTTTTACTGTTTGAAAACAGTGACTGAAAAATATTTCCTGTGACTAAACTGTTGGATATTTTTAATTGTTTTTTTTTATGTGGACTAGGATATATATACTAGGTGGATACTTAGATATATGACATTTAATTTGTTGTCTTATTTTCGCGTCCAGGGGGTCAAGTCTGTCGTCAAAATCGTGTTTCAACGGTGTTTGAATGGTAATGCTTTTTGACACATTACTTGTTTCTTAAACCCAAAACAGAAACACATTGTGACTCGATTTTGGGTTTAAGAAACAAGAATTGTGTCAAAAAGCATTACCATTCAAACACCATTGAAATTGAATCACGATTTTGACGTTAACATTAGCAGACTTAATCCATCTAGACTAGAGTCACCTTATGAGCGTTTGATATTTAATTAGCTCATAAGTAGACTAGGGTCATCTTATGAGCGTTTGATACAAGTCCCTATTAGAAAATATGGCAGTCAAAATCAAGAAATAGGGTTGATCTACTATTCATCCCATTATGGTCTTACCCGTGTAGATTGTTCCCATTACCGGTAGACCATTTGAGCCAAATGTCCGGGTTTTTGCGTAAAGTGGCGTCACCCGAGCAAGGCACGTCGCACAGAATGCGGTCGAACTTCAACTGACTCGTGCTGCCTGGATTCTGGGAAGTTATACATAATAATTAGGTAAAAGTTCTTCTTATTCTTATTTTTGTTTTGGCAATCTACTTTCCTTTTGGAAGTAATTTTTACCAGTGTCAAGTGTTGAATAGTTCAGTGGTAGATTGTTTCAGTTTACATTAGAATGTGGGTGCATCGCATTCCAATGCTGCTTGGAGCATTTGGCACCAAGTATATCAAGACAGTTTACTTGGTAAGTTCTGCCGAGGTAGCCACCACTACAGTAAAAGTCTCGGCTTCACACAACCAAGATCACGCCTATTTCAATTATCCCACATATGCTTCAGTTGCGTAGACCAGCGGTTCCCGAATGGGGTTCCGTGAGAGGCTCTCAGGGGTTCCGCGAAAATTCAAGAGTTTAGGTATAAAGACAGTCCCGATTTCGATGATATTGTCCCGCGACCCGACGATCCATTAGTTTTGTCCAAATTTTTAATGATAACACGCGATCAAAATCAAAGTGTTCATAACAACGTCAAAGTGTTCGTTATGACAACAAGTTAAATGCCTTATTTTGCGTTGTACCTCTTAACTTAAATGTTCTTATATCAGGGGCCCTATTTTTGAATCGCTCGACTGGCGTCGAGCGCTCTTTTCGACTGATTTTCGTTCGACATATGACTCAAAACAATGAGATGTCGAACGAAAATCAGTAGAAACGAGCGCTCGACTATCGTCGAGCGATTCAAAAATAGGGTCTCCGATCGTTGCTCTGTAGATTTAATGAAAGCAGAATGCAAAAAAACATGTCTTGTTCGGAATTCGTAAGTAAATATAAAAATGACGCAGAAATAATGACAGAGGCCCGTAGTAATAGAAAATATGTATGGGAACAGAGTCCTAAAACAGCGTCCAAAAATACCCAAACCATTAAATCAAAAGTCTTTATTTTCCCTTCACTTGGTAGTTCTCCTTTTTTTTATTTTACTCTTACTTTGCTCACTCGCCTGTTTGTTTCCATTGATTTTGAGTATTTTAATTATACAAACATTCACATACATTCATCATGTCCTTACTTTACCAGTTACCAGACTCTACAGTGGTTTTACTGCCAGTTTTAATGATTTCAACGTACATTTAGTTAGAAAATAGGCCCAAAAATTTTTCGCGGCTCGCGCTTCGCGCTTGCCACGCATCCGTATCCTGGATTTTCTGTTCCAGAATTTGGCAAACCTGGTTAGTTTACTTCTTACTTGAGCTAGGGTTCCGCCCAAAAATGGTGAACCAAAAAGGGTGCCGTAGCCAAAAAAATTTGGGAACCGCTGGCGTAGACACTTGTACCACAAAACTGCACCAATTTTAAGACACAATATCCATCCACTATGAATCAATTTGCGAATAATTAAAATAGTCACCAAACCGAACCCGACAAAATTGCGCCAAAAACTCCACACGCAAAGTTAATTGTAAAATATTGAAAAGATGGAGGGCAAAGAGTAGAATATAAGTTGGAGCGCGCGCGGCGAGAGCCACGAGCCACAGACCATCCGTCGGTGTGACAAGGGCGCGAGATCGGTAGTTCTTTTCTCGCGAAGTGAGAAAAAGAGACGCGCACCCTTCTGCCGCTGCTGCTGTCTCGCTCTTGCGCGTTAACAATAGCTGTTAAATCGCTTGCTATTTGCGTCTGTACCAATCAAATCGAAGCAAAATATACAACACAGTGCAACGTGCACGTCTACGCGTATAAACTACGCATCCAGTTAGTTTCGGTCTGAAACAATTTTGGTTTGTACGTTGTTCAACATACAGGATGTTTGGTAATAAAGTCAATCCTAGATCTAAATTGTGTTTGCTTTTGCCCATTAATGGAATCGATTTTCGAAAACAATAGTCTATTTAAATCTAGGGTTGTCACTATGCAGTTTTCCATATAATGAATCACCTGTATAATTGACAACCCGGCTATTTGATAAATTTTGGAAAACCATTTTAAATTATTCCTTATTACGTAATAAACGCACCACATTGATATTTCAGAAAAATCAATGTATTTCATTAAAAAAAACAGTGTTAAAGTTTAAAATTGTAAGCCGCGCCAAAAACGCTATGGCTACTGGCTACGCTATGGACACGTGACTTGTTGACGTCACAAGCCTGTAAACATTGTAATACCCTTAGCCATTTGACAGCCATCAATCGCGGATCCTTAGTCTATGGTCGTGTCAAACGCCTGAAGCCATATTTATTTTCAGGCAAGTGACGTCATCAGTCAGCTTAGAGCGTTTTTACCACAGAAAAAATTTCAAAAATTATCGCATTTAAATTTGAAATTAATCAATTAATAGACTTAATTTAGTCTATACAATAGTTAAATATGTTTTTTTTACGCCAATATCTGTTAGGATGACCACAATTTGTAGTATATTTTCAATGTTGTCAAATACCCTATTTACCTGTTGATCGGCCGCCACCAGCGCGGGCATGACGGCGGAGTCGTGGTTGGTGATCAGTATACAGGGGGAGTTGAGCCGCTTGGCCTGGTGCACCAGCATGTAGCACCGGCTGTTGTCCACGTCGTTGGCCATCACGAACCCTGGGGCACATCGTCAGATCCCGTCATATTTTGATTTATTTAGTTAAATTATCTCTTAGTTAATTACTTACAAATACAAATACAATGCCCGTCCTCCTTATCCACCCATAAGGAAGGCCTGTGCCCCAGCAGTGGGGACATCAAAAATGGCTGATGGACATGGACAAATACAATGGTTTGACTATGGGATCTTTGGTTCCCTATGTATTTGCATAAAATTTTAAGGCATAATGTCATAGCATAATTTAATTTCGCCGAATGATAAGTATTTACGAATTTAGGTGTAACAGTTATGCATATTTTATTAAGCATAGTCATATTAAAGCATAATATTATTAACTAACTAACTCTACTAAGAACCAGTTAATCAAACAACAGATAGTGATATTATTATTACACACATACAGATAGCATTATGTTATGTCATGGTATGGTAGGTAGGTAGTATTTACCTGTAGGAGTTTTATCTTCGTCTGCATGCAAAAATTCAATCAGTTGTGCTGTTTTTGATCCGGGAGCAGCGCACATATCCAATACCTAAAAAGGACAAACATTATAGTCCACAATAATAAAATAACTACAGTTTATGTATTTTTTTCGTATTACTGTAGAAGTATATTTTATTTCTACTGAGATATTGACCACATTTTTAGGGTTCCGGACCAAAATGGTAAAAATGAACCCTTATGGTGTGACACTGAGTCACAGTCACCTCAGGAGTTAGATCGTGCGTAAACCAACACCGAAATTCGGTGTTGGTCAATGTGCAAATCGTGCGTAAACCAACACCGAAATTCGGTGTTGGTTTACGCACGATCTAACTCCTGAGGATGCTCCGGGTTGGGGCGAAACACGTGTAGAGTAGCCTAATTGGTGAAGGTGCAAGGTGTGTTGCTGTTATGCTAAATGCAGGTTTGTGCACTGATATTTTGTGGTGTGCATGTGCATATTTTTGCGGGCGGGCGGGCGGTGCATCTTGCATATATTGTTTGCGGAAGTAAGCTACATATATTTCTTTTTTCAAAAAAAAACATTTCATTTACCTTATGATGGGGCTGCACATCAAGTACCACGGGTGGGATCATAGACACGGCTTCCTGTCTTGACACGCCTCCAGCCGCAGTCTCCGCTACCAAGAAGTTGTGGAGTCTGTACAGGGGCTCACTGCGACGGATGTCTGTGCGGGATAGACGGAGCTGCCATGCAAAACCGCCTGGGTACCTGTGGTGGAAGCTAGATTAAGAAAATGGTCCAAAAGTTGGCGTTTATTACCAATTAACTTGTCAGAGAAATATATTTAACCATGACCAAAATTTAAACACTGAAACAGGCACTAAATGGAAGATATCTGCATTTAAGGCGGTTGTATGACCGAAAGTGGCGCCCTCAGAGGTTTTTATTTAATAAGTTATTAATAGATCAAGATTTTAATAATGTTTATCGTGGAGATTTTAGGGTCCATTGTCTACTATTTTTAGAAGGTATCACTACATGCCCTTGCAGTCATTTGTAGAAGTAGATAGCAAATGTGTCAAAAACGGCCACTTTTAGCAGTTTTTCTATCTACTTCTAGCAGTGACTACTAGGGAATGTAACGATACCGTCTAAAAATACTAGACTGTAGGCCCTAAAATCTCCACGATAAACATAATTAAAATTGTGAATTAGAATTATAATATTAAATAAAATTCACCGCGGCGCCACTTTCGCTTAGGGTACCACCTTAACAAAATACTAATAAAATTGCTAGAAAGAACAACAAAAGTGTCCCTAATTATTATAATTATTAATACATACTAGGGGTAGGTTTTTTTTTTTTAATAGATGTAACAATTTTTTTTAACAAAACTTATCTTATTGATGTGACTAATATCGAAACCTGCGGGCCTAGAATACGCCACGGGACTATTTGTCGTCACTTCTTTCGCGATGTCTGTCCCGCTCATATCAGTACGGGGTGTGAGCGGGACAAACACTGCGCTTACGCGAGATAAGGGTCGGAAAAAAATTGTCGTGATGCGCATGCTAGGCCAACAGGTCAGTGGAAAAAAAAACCGGCCAAGTACGAGTCGGACTCGCGCACGAAGGGTTCCGTACCAAAAAACGGCAAAAAAATAACGTTTGTTGTATGGGAGGCCCTCTTAAATATTAATTTTATTCTGTTTTTAGTATTTGTTGTTATAGCAGCAACAGAAATACATCATCTGTGAAAATTTCAACTTTCTAGCTATCACGGTTTATGAGATACAGCCTGGTGACAGACAGACAGTGAAGTCTTAGTAATAGGGTCCCGTTTTTACCCTTTGGGTACGGAACCCTAAAAACCTCATTCTAGATCAACAAACTAAAATCTATGGAACAAGCATTCCGCTCAAAAAATGGCACCACACAAAAATGACAACTAAGTGGGTGGAGCTAAAAATACTGGCATTTAATTATGCAGCACAAAGTGATTGAACACTTGTTGCATAATAGCAACAATAATTTGTATACTCATAATTAATTTCTATACTTAAAAACAGGGTTCGAGGATATATATCAATGGATATATATCATGACATATATCCGATATATATCAAAGGAATTTTTGTGATATATATCAATATAAAAATAGTTTAAAAAATGTACAATGTTATGTAGATTTTTGCTATAGTATTGCTACTTAGATGGCGTTGATGTAGAGTTAAAACATGCTATTGTTTTGTTTTGATGTATATAGTTATAACCGCCTCTGTGGTCTAGTGGTTCGCCCACCCGTGTAAGACGCAGGGTTCCCAGGGGGGGTACAATTTGTACTCGGTTAGGTTGGTGGTAGGGCTTATTTCAAGTCCCCCTGGCTAGCTACCACCATCTTACCTAAGTCTGACGCCATAACAACAATTTAAAAATTGTTGTGTTCCGGCAGTTAGAGGTAAGATAGCCAGTATTCCAGGTGTAGTGCGCTTCCACCTTCGGCCTTATCGTCATTTTAACATTAGGTGAGATGAAGGCCAAGCACTACCCTGTTGTATATAAAAAAATAGTTATTTAACTTGAATTTCACACATAAAAATACCAAAAAATGTGATAATATAGATGTGTGACGTGTGTGCTGACTATATTATATACCACTATCCTATTGGTGGTGAGGTGAGTAATAAATATAAATATCGTATTAAATGAAAAATTTAAATAAAAAATGTAGTGTAAAAAATTTTTTTGAATCCAATAATTTCATTATCTCCACATTTTCCACTACTGACATGGTGATACTAATGACTAGCTTTTTTTTCCTGATTTTTAACTAATTTGTCAAATAAGTACCTAAATAAAACAAAAATATTCTAGTATTCTTAAAATAATTGATTATGTTTATAAAACACATATGCCAACAGTATACATCAATAATACAATAAAATAATAATGTGGCTGTCATACAAAATAGATAATATCACATTTTTGATATATATCGGATATAATCATAAATATCCAATATTTTGATATTTATAATAAATAAAGGATATTTTCGAACCCTGCTTAAAAAATATGATATGTTATTTCTGCATCTTTTTACTGCCTTCTTTGCATCTTTTACACCATTTGATTACACATGACTTTAATAAACTCTCTCTTTTTTACGATACAAACTGCAATTATTGTAATAGAATGCTAATATCTGTCACCGGGCTTGTGGCTGGCCCAACTAAAAACTTGGTGAGTGCGTGAGTTGTCATTTCTTAGCCCCATGGTGCCATTTTCTAAGCAGTATTTGTTTGCAATTACACTTACATAGATTTTAGTTCGCCGTTTCTAGACAGCTTATACCTATAAAGTGAACGAAGTCATCTTGTTAGTATTGACAAACTGTATAATTTTTTCTGTACCATGGAAGATTTATTGGCTTGATTTCTTGTTCTTCTTCCTGTCCATCTACTTGCAACTTCACATTTAGCAACTCTGAGAAGTATTCACTCTTCACAATGTTCATGAGAGCGGCTGCTTCGCACTTGGAGCCGGTTATGCGGAACGCTGTCGGCAAATTCTCTCTGAGAGCTTTCATGAACACAGGCCATTCTTCTTCTGGACATACTTTTTGTTCCTGAAATCAATATCTTTATATGATAAATGTCATTTTTACTTTTGTTAGGCTTTTATATCTATTAGAGATGTGCCGAATGTAGGTTTAACCGAATACGAATGTTCGGCCGAATATTCGGTCCAAAATGAACCGAACCGAATATTCGGCCGAATCATTCGGTTCAATTCTGCGTAGTAAACAGGTTTTACACATGTCGGGCGGGCGTTTGTCACAGCACAACCCCTTTTCTAGCACAGCTTGCTCAGTCAATGTACCACTCTTTTAATTACAAATAATTGCAGTTTGGAACTGCATAATGAAATTTATTATTACGTTGATGAAAGTCTTTGAAGATGAGGCATTTATTGACATTTATTACAAAAAAACATAATTTGATTATACATTTTATTACTAGTGTTGGTTCCTAAAGCGCGTATTAGATTACAGCGCGTATATTGGTTAATTCAGATGTTATTTTAGAATGATTTAGTTTTGATTTGTTGGTTTTTTGGGTTTCGGTAGGATTATATGATCTGTGCTGTAGGTTAAGGTTTAGAGAGGGTGGGAAACGTTATCGCCGTTTGTATGGAGACCGTTTGCTAGACAATTATTCTCTTAACCTTTTTTATTTTGTCAATAAATAATTGGTAGTATTCGGTAATTATTCGGCAAATCAACCGAATATTCGGCCGAATACGAACATGAAAAAATATGCCAAATTTGCTGAATACGAATATTCGGCCGAACATTCGGCGCATCTCTAATATCTATCATACTGACCGAACTGCACACACAGCTCACCCTACACGTGTGATTGCGTTCCGAAAGCAGTCACTTTTAAAATACCTTTATTTAGCATCCGGCCATGGGACTCAATCAAAGACCGGTTTTTAAATAGGTAGTGTTTTGTTCATTATTGTCAAAAATCCCTTTTTTAGGGTCTGGCCTTGGCCTTGACCCAAAAGTCCAGCTACTGGTGACGCCGGATTTTTCAATTATTGAGATGGCAACGCTATAAGCCATATTTAGTTCAATAATTATTTATAAAATATATAATTAAACTTAGATACTCACTTTATAATATTGCTCAAATGCCTCGTTTTCTCTGACAATTTCTACATAGTGCTTACGAGTATCGCCAGTAGGCTTTTCTCGAGGATTTTTCTCCTGCAATTTATAAATAAATGTTGGATAAAAAGCCGAAGAAACACGACAAGATCACCATCACCAAAGAAACACGGAATACCTGTTCGCGACGCTCACGTTTACGTTGAGCAAACTTATTTACGTTGCGGTTTTTGCGTCCCATTCTTCTCAAATAAGCGCCGAGTGTAACGTGTCGTACTTGATTGAAAATATGAAAACAAAACATAAACTTCGTAACGCGTTGAGATTATAGATGACAGAAGAAAAGTGAGGTTATATTATAAGGCCGGCCACACACAGACGTAATCACGTAACGGAATCTCGAAACGGAATCCCAATTCGGAATTCCGAACGCAGCTAATGCATACAAAATGTGGGCCTACCATACACATCATACGTTAACGTTCCGTACGTAATTTTATCCGTTACGGAATTCCACATGAGGGCCCGTGCATTCGGAATCTCTCACGGAAAAAGTCATTCCGAAAGCAAGACATCCATAGATTTTGTATTGATCGCCTCGCCACACACAACCGTTTTTATTCCGTACGGAATGCTACATTTTTTATTACAGCTACTTTTTTATTATTTTGCTACGTTATTAATTCTATTTTACCAAAAAAAAAACAATAGAATGAGGAATGTCCGAAAAAATCAAATTGGCTGAATATTTTTCTATAGGTAGAAATAAGCTCCCATAGTAATAGGAAAAAGTTTTAGAATTGTTGGTTTCGTGAAAGAATTTGAAAACAGACAGACGGAGTCTTAGTAATAGGGTCCCGTTTTTACCCTTTGGGAATGGAACCCTAAAAATGAAAGTCTCCTCGACTTCACAAATGTACGAAAGTAACAGTACAATGGAAATTATACCTTTACCACCACCTGTCACAACCACAACATGGTATTAAAAAACCGGCCAAGTGCGAGTCGCACTCGCGCACGAAGGGTTCCGTACCAAAAAACGGCAAAAAATCACGTTTATTGTATGGAAGCCCCCCTTAAATATTGATTATATTCTATTTTTAGTATTTGTTGCTATAGCGGCAACAGAAATACATCATCTGTGAAAATTTCAACTGCCTAGCTATCATGGTTCATGAGATACAGTCTGGTGACAGACAGACAGACAGACAGCGGAGTCTTAGTAATAGGGTCCCGTTTTTACCCTTTGGGTACGGAACCCTAAAAAAGTTTCAATACAAAATGTCAAAATTTTTTTTAAATACTTTTTGTTGTTGTGATAAGTGGTGGCAAAGGTATAATTTCCATTTTGCTGTTACTTTCGTACATTTGTGAAGTCAAAGAGACTTTCATTTATTTTTTATTTTTTCACGCAACCGAAAATTCTGAAACTTTTTTCTATTACTAAGAAAGCTTATTCCTCCTACCTATAGAAAAATATTCAGCTAATTTGATTTTTTTCGGACATTCCCCATTGACCTAAGCGTAATATAAATAATAAATGCTCTACAATTCTTATGCATTTTTTCTTTATTTTAGAAGATAATTTTAATCGAACATAATCACTTGGCCAAAAGACTTGAAGCGAAGTTTATATTTGTGCTACTATCCCGTCAATTGGTAATGCGCCTGGCGGCCATGATTTTAACCTCAAAAATGAAAAACAATTGTAATTTTTTTATATTCCTAAACTCTATCTTATTGAAAATAATAATTCAATTATTAATATATTAGATAACCTATTAAAATTTTCTTGATTCATGACATTTTTAGTTGCGGAATACGTTAACGTTAATATGCCAAGGTTCCAGCGCATTTTTTGCACAGGTAAAGTAAAAGCGAAATCGCTATTAAAATAGTACATCGTCGTCAAAATAATTCATCATCGCTCAATGTTTACTCATCAAAGTCTAGCGTCTGACTGAGCCGTGATTCTGAACGAAAAAAAGTCTGTGTGTGGTGGTATGTACGGAATCACGTACGTATGGGATTCCGAATCGGGATTCCGTCTGTGTGTGGCCGGCCTAAAGGTTAAGACCGGCCATACACAGACGGAATCCCGTTACCTAATTCCGTACATACATGTTTCCGAACGTAGCAACTGGATACAAAATCTATGTGAGCATGCGACTCTCCGTGCCACTGAATAATTCCATTCTAAAACTACCTAGAAGTAATGTACCGATGATATACGTTCTTATTTCAGATATCAAATCGATTGTACCGGCTTCCCGGCAGAATGATTGACAAAAGCATGTGGCACGGAGAGTCGCATGCTTTGAGGTTATGTTTTTTGTTAAATCGACGAATTCCAGATCAATCGGAGCCTGTACCGGTGGGTTGATGTATTTGTAGTCGTTACATATTCATTGTAACAGCTACAAACACATTTGTTGCTCATGTAACGCAACAGGGACAAAGATATGGCGATCTAAAGTTTTAGAAGCATGCGACTCTCCGGCCCACACGCTTAAGTCTAAAATACTGGTGAAAATTGTATTAAGATTAAAAATAAGCAAGTTTACGTAACCGTTTGATCACGATGAACGGCCCGAAAACATATTTTCACTATATCTTCATTCGTTTTAGAGAAATAAGTAAATTTATTTACTATGATTTATTATGAATAATCAGTGTGTAGGGTGACCATATCGTCGGTCCGTAGGAATCATTAGGCTGTTTCTAATAAAATTCAAGTTGAACTACATAATGTTGAGGGTTGATTTGCCTACATACTCGTACGTATCGTACCTACTATCATACTGTTACTGACTATGCAATATTGCAATATTTTTTAGGGGACATAAAAAGGTGACTTTTATCCTATCCTATCCTATGAGATGACAAAATACAAACAAACAAATGAGAAAGTAGGTAACCTTATAAAAACGTGTTAAAAATGTGAACGTCATAATTGGTATAATAATTGCCCACTCAGTACCAGTCACCCATCATCATCAGTATCAGTCACCCATTAATTTAGGTCTCGGTTGAATGCAACCGAACTGAGAACTTCCTTCGTTTTTTGAAGTATTAGTCTTTCAAAATAGGTATCTAAAAACACTTCAACTTGCATTTTAGACCGATCGGGATAAGTTTTTAGTTTTTAAAAATATTAAAGTTTGTTTTTTTCGTATATAGTTCCTGCACCATTCACTTAGCCTAATACATGAAATTGTTTCATTTTGGTTTGATGCATAAGTAACAATTTAGGTTTTTGTCTTTTTTAACGCTATCGGACGAAAAGAAAATTAAAGTTGAAAATTTTACTTTCATGATGATTATGAAGTTGTAACCGATGTACTTGAGCTTTTTGTGTCATCTTTGTCCACGGGAATACTGGTATTTGACTATTACCTAAAGCGTTACCTTAGTAACTCCAAAAGAATATTACAATTGGTTAAATAAGTGTTAAATGTTTTAGATCAATAGTATCTGTTGTACATAATGTTTTGTGCTAAATTCATCAATGGAATTTTCAGCTTTTTATTTTTTTCTTTTCAACACCCTGTAAAAGTCACAAAAGAAAATGGGGGAGGGGGGAGGGGTGGGAGCCGGGGCACCGCTGTTTGCTGCGTACTTCGAGCACCGCTGCTACGTACTTTGCCGTTCGAGCGACTTTGGGTAAAAGAATTTGTAAAAAGTAGCCTCTATTTCGTATTGAGCCAGCACAATATCCCACTTCAAATTAATTCGCCTAATTTAAAGTGTAACAAAATATTTTTTGAGGGTAAGGAAATAAAAACCGGTCAAGTGCGAGTCGGACTCGCACACAAAGGGTTCCGTACCAAAAAACGGCTAAAAAATCACGTTTGTTGTATGGGAGCCCCCTCAAATATTTATTTTACTAGCTGACCCGACAGACGTTGTCCTGTCTTAGTTATAAATATTAAATTCGAATTGGTATAAATTATTGAAAAGTTTAGTTCAGAGATTAGTAGGTAAGTACCGTTCCCGTTTCCGTTTTCGTTCTCGTTCCCGTTCCCATTTACTTTAAAACCCAACAGCTTTATAAATAACCAAGTACCTATACATCACTTGTTATGTTAGTAACGTGTATGTTAGTCTATCCAAACTTACTAATAAGGCGTGATGGCTCTGAACTAACCGTGATGAGCACTAAGAAATTCAGTTTTCTTATAACCTCTTTGTAAGAAAAAAAAATAATTATTTTACATGTATTTTATTAATAAAATAACTCCAAACGAAGCATCTGTTTTATTACATCCTTGATTGTATGTTTTTTTTTATCGTTGTTCGCGCGTATCTTCGACATTTATGGACCTATTTTGATGATTTTTTTTTGTTCGATTAAATTTTTTTGCGAAATGGTCCCATTTATTTTTTTTTCAAATCGGTTCAGTAATTTTCAAGGTATCCTGAAAACACTATGATTTTGCATCAACTAACTTGACTATTTTGTTATTTATGAACCGAATAAGATGATTCTTTTTGTTGGGTAAGAGGTACTTTTAGTCTTTTTAACCGACTTCAAAAAAAAGAAGGTTCTCTTTCAGTTTGACCTGTATGAATGTATGTTTCTCCGCGAATATCTCACGTTTGACTGAGCCGATTTCTCTACCAAATAATATACTTACACTACACTACCTAATAGAGAAGGTACTTACACTAAAAACAAAAAAATAAAAATTGTTTTAAAAATAAAAAAAAATGTTTTAAAAAACAAAAAACCAACTTCAAATAACCTGCCTCTAAAAAGCAAGAAATAATATTCAAATCATTAGATATGCATTATCATTGTTATATAATAACAACAAGTATATTGAAGTCGGGTAGGGCTTTTAGAATAAAAAAACGAAGTTGTACTCCAGCCCCACCCGACTTCAATAGACGTGTTGTTATTATATAACAATGATAATGCATATCTAATGATTTGAATATTATTTCTTGCTTTTTAGAGGCAGGTTTTTTGAAGTCGGTTTTTTGTTTTTTTTTAAAAGGTAAGTAAATACTAAAGTTTAATTTTTCAAGTTTTGACTTATGTAGTAAGCATAAATTACTTTACAACCATTGAAACTTGTCCCAAGTAACAATACAAAAACTCACATACATACAAACGTAGAGCAGTGTGGAACAATGCAACACCAACAGCTCTGAGTCTCATATTTCTCTCATTTTTAACCGACTTCAACAAAAGGAGGAGGTTCTCAATTCGATTGTATGTTTTTTTTTTTATCGTTGTTCGCGCGTATCTTCGACATTTATGTACCGATTTTGATGATTCTTTTTTTGTTCGATTGAGTTTGCTTGCGAGATGGTCCCATTTAATTTTTTTTAAAACGGTCAAGTAGTTTTCAAGTAATCCTGAAAATACTATGATTTTGCATCAACTACCTTGACGACTTTGTTATTTATGAACCGAATTAGATGAAGTTTTTTGTGTTGGAAAGGGGATACTTTTAGTGTAGTCATTTTAACCGACTACAAAAAAAATAAAGTTCTCAGTTTGACCTGTATATAGTATGTTTCTCCGCAATTAGCTCACGTTTGGCTGAGCCGATTTTTCTACCTAAATAATATACTTACCTACACTATCTAATACAGAAGGTACTGACACTAAAAATAAACAAATAAAAAATTGTTTAAAAACAAAAAAACCGACTTCAAAAAAACCTGCCTCTAAAAAGCAAGAAATAATATTCAAATCATTAGATACGCATTATAACGTCTATTGAAGTCGGGCGGGGATTTAAGAATAAAAAAAGGAAGTTGTACTTCCCGTACGTACGTACGGTACGTTCGTACCCCACCCGACTTCAATAGACGTTATAATGCGTATCTAATAATTTGAATATTATTTCTTGCTTTTTAGAGGCAGGTTTTTTTGAAGTCGGTTTTTTTGTTTTTAAAGATATGAATTCCGTTTTTAGAGGAACGGAATCTACTTAATTAGGTATAAAATGGCAGTTATAGTTTCATTAATAAATAGATACATAAACCAATAAGAAGACTTTTAAAAGAAAATGGGAATTGTTTTATTGTGTCCACCTAGGTGTACACAATGAAACATCCTCTGTCCAACAATGAAACACTGTTATTAATTTTGACATTTTCATATTTAGTGGAACAAGTAAATGACAAAATCTGTTGAATTCCAACCAATAAAGGTTTTCTCAAGGTATAATAAGTAAGGCACAATTATTCAGACTTTAAAAGTACCTATAGGTTTATCTCAGGTACAATGATTTGTGTGTGACTTAAAGATAAATGAGTCTATTTTTTTTTAAATCGTAGTTATGTACCTTTTATAGGCAATAACGATTTAAAATCAACAATTACTTATAATAGGCATTAATGTCTCAGGTAAAATTCTACATACTAAAAGATTAATGAGTCTGAAAATCACAAATATTAGGTAGTAGTAGTGGAAACACTTTTACATTGTGTCCACCCTTGAGCTGTGACATTCTTGGACACCTGGGGTATTTTAGAATAACATCAAAAAATAATCTACCAAAATCGAACAATTTATTAGGTAGTATCATAGTTATTCTGTGGTAATGTAGTCCACGTGAATCTATGATACATGTACAAAGCAACGTAATACTGAGAAAAACGGAATTCACTGTAGTGTTTAACTGAGAAATCAAATAAAACTGAAAAAAACTTACTTTTTTGTCAAAAAATCCAAAATAGCTCCGCAGACATGTCGTTTCAAAAGCGGCGCGCACGCTAACTAGGGAGGGGCAGGGGGTGTATGAGGTTGTCTAGACCGGTCATTATTTTCAACGACCGAGTTTTTATTCCAAACGCGATAGCGATGGAAAGCGATGATAATCGCCTTCCATTTATGAATAAGAATATGGATAAAAATTAAATCAAAGTCAAGGCCTAAGTCAAAATATATTTATTTAATTAAACTTAAAAATTAAATGCTTTTGAATCGTCTATATTTTCCTACCACCCATTCCAGACTTTTTTAGCTGACAAGAAGAACGGGCGCAAGAAACTTATCAGCTTTATCAGAAATAAGTTACGATATTTACTAACTTAAACTATAAGTATCGTTACCAAATACAGTACAACAAGATTATTAACTAAAATGACTAATACCTACCCACTAGTAAGTTTTTTGTCACATCAATTACTTTAATTAAATAACCTTTACCCATGATCGTTTTTTAACATGGTTTTTAAATTCATGCAAAGGAAGATCAATTACTTGGTATGGAACTTTATTAATAAAAGTTAGGTATGCCTTTCCCCACAAATGAACCTCTAGATTTTGCAAGCCTAAATCTTAGAATAGCAGCAAGTTTCTTGTATTGAACTAGCCAGTATCGCTGAGTTTAGCAAATGAATCATAGAGTTTCCTTACATAAACTAAATTTTCATAGGTTTATACATCAACGTATTACAATAAAAGCCCTAATGCCGAATATGTTACATAGGGCCATCGCTGAAATGGCGAAAAAAAAATCAGCTGTTTGATACATTTTGATATTTTCGTAATTAATTTTTGTATCAAACAGCTGATTATATTTACGCGATTTCAATGTGGGTCCCATAGTAAAAGTTGTTCAGTTTGATGTTCCCTATCTAGCATATTCGGTATTAGAGGTTTTTTGTCGTTGTATACAACTTGTAACAAAAACGGAGTATCAACCGGAAAGGAAGTCAATGTACTCGTGAATCTGAACATCTTCCAACAGAAAAAAAATCAAATCGAAAAATAAAAATTTGGACTCTCCATAGAAAATTTGAATTTGCCGTCAACATTTTGAATGGAGAGTTCAAAAGTTTTTTTATTAGATTTTTTCTGTTGGAAGATGTTCAGTTTCATGAGAATACATTGACCTCCTTTCGGGTTGATATGGATGGGGGTCGGGTCAGAAAGGGGGTCTTTCTGTTACACGTTGTATATGTATAAATTGGCCTGCCAAAGTCAATATTTATTTCTTTAAACAGTGAAAAAACTTACTAAAAGTAGTAAAAAGAATATAAAGTGATCATAAAATCGAACGTTAGTTGTTAATGACAAACTCTTATACAGTCTGTCTGGTCACCGGGCAAAGCAATATGATCAATTTTGTCGACAAATGCAAAATAATAATTTGTTTTGTCTCTACTGTTTTAAAATGGAGGCCATTTTAATATTTTTTGTTACTGAGTTTGTGTGGGTTCATTTATTTAGCCATATCTGGTGATGTAGAGGTCCTACAGGCATGAAATTGGTTTCGTCGGCTTCAAAAAAGATAATAAATTGACACTAAAAGGTTTATCAAAAACTCCCATTAAAACCTTTAAATATTGAAATATAAAATTATCAAATTTAATATTACTTACTAATAATTCAGCCTTTTTGTAACAATTAGTTCTTTATAATAATAATAGGGTACCGGACAATAATCGAAAAAAAATCTAAGATGTGTTTTAAAATAAAGTTTGTTATACAACAATATCACTCAATAAAGATTTTTAAGAAAAAACAATGATTTATAATTTTTTATCAATAAATAAAGTTACGTAAATCCAATATTTTTTATCTGTGCAGTGTAAGAACCCAAACGCCAATCACAGTGCGTGACGTCATTTGTGGTTAGCCAGTAAACAACACTGGGTTGCGTTCAGAGGCTTAAGAGTGCGGTTGCTTGGTTGATTTTAACTCACTCTAAGGTTGGGAACGACCAAGAACTTTATACGACATTAATAGTACAAAGTCTTCCTTTTCCATTTGGAATAAGAATAATTTAAACTATCTTTTATTCTAAATCAAATAAAAACTGTTTTTTGAGAAGCTATCATGAACGCACGTATCCCCCTGCACGAACTAAATATATTATGTTATGACGGCGGCGGCGCGGCGTGCAACCGATTTTAACCTTAAGAGTTGTGGTTAAGTGACGTTGTTGTCCATAGTACATCTGTATGAATTTCTAAAACAGGAGATGTAATTCTATAGAGTACCTACTTAACCAAACGAAAGGTGCGTGTTCGTTCGTATCGTGACGTGAGACTTATAGGTATGTACGTACTTAGTATCCAACCGAAACGGACGAGCTTCGTCGTCCCTCGCCACGCGCCCGCGCCTACTCGCTTCGACCGCAAACTTTTTGAATACCTACCTACCTACCTAGGTATTATCCATGCATGAAAATGACACAAATTCATTCTGTCCATCACTCATGTATTTAAGATATTAAATATGTAAACTCTAATAATACTAATATTTTTTATAAGCATCAATGGCTCGGACAAACAAAAAAATTGAAAATATTAAAAGTCCATGCCTTAATTTGGCACAAATTTATTTCATAGGGATTTTTAAGTGATCTGAGGTATATGGTACTTGTTTTTCAAATTGTAATATTTTTTAGACGGTGTTATTAATGTACGGGTCCCACGTCTGTTTCCATGGACGAAAATGACACAAATTAGGTTTGTACACTACGCAGGCTATCTTAAATACAATACTATTGTTTCTTTTTACTTTAAAACAATTTTGACAGTTTAGACGGTTCTCACACTGGCGACGCACGCGGTCGCGGCGCACCCACGCGCGTCTTTTACGTTGTATGCAAGTACATTAATTTGTACAGAAAACCGCCTCGTCCAACACACCAAGGCGCGCCACGGCGCGTGAGCGCGCACCGCCGCGTGCCGCCGGCGATCCGCGAGCAGTTTGCGCCAGCAGGCGCGTTACCGCGGGGTACGACACACTGCGACGCGCCCCGCGGCTGGTTTTCGATGATCGTTTCGTTACGATGGCGGGATTTCCTCTGGTTTTCAAATGTTTCGTGGCTTGGATATACGCCCATTTTAGTGCCATTTGGTAGGTACATTATGCAGCACATGAGGTTATACAAAACTGTAAAAAATCTGTTATTTATTTGATTGAATATCATTACGCTGTCGTGGAAGCCCAGCGTGCCGTTGACCGTACCTACCTACTCGTATGTTATTAAAATTCCGTCATTAATATCGAGATGGCAAATCTTAATTATTTGTCTGGACGTTTTAATCTCATGAGTGATTTTATATGTGTTCAGTTTTTTTTCCTTTTGAGGTACGGAACCCTAAAAACCTGGAAATTAAAACAAAACAACTTCAAAATTTAATGCCTCTAAAAAACAAGCGGCGAGGACGCGTCAGACGCCGAATGGCGCGGGGGCGCGGAGAAAACCGCCCGAACAGGCGTTGCGCTGCGCCGTCACCGCGCGCGTGAAACGCCAAACCGCGCCCCGCGACGACGGCGCACGTTGGCAGTGGGAGAATCGCCTTAGAGTCCAATTATTTATAACCACCACAAATAATCGAATTTCTCAAGATACATCGGCTAGATGTGACACAAAACGCAAAAATAAACTAATTATATGCCAATATATCGACAGGCAAGAATCCATAAACTTTAGAATTCTTGAAGGTTATACCCTCAAAATAACGTATTCCGATCGGTCTATTTTCTAGAAACAGCCTAATGATTCTGACCGACCGACGATATGGTAACCCTACACTGTGATTGTTCATAGTAAATAAATTTGCAAATTTCTCTAAAACGAGTAAAGATATTCTGAAAATATGTTTTCGGGTCGTTTATCGTGATCAAACGATTACAAAAACCTGCTTATTTTTAATCTTAATGCAATTTTCATCAATATTTTAGACTTAAGTGTGTGGGCCGGAGAGTCGCATGCTTTTAAAACTTTAGATCGCGATATCTTTGACCCTGTTGCGTTACATGAGCAACGAAAGTGTTTGTAGCTGTTACAATGAATATGTAACGGCTACAAATACATCAAACCACCGGTACAGACTCAGATTGATCTGGAATTCGACGATTTAACAAAAACATAACCTCAAAGCATGCGACTCTCCGTGCCACATGCTTTTGTCAATCATTCTGCCGGGAAGCCGGTACAATCGATTTGATATCTGAAATAAGAACGTATATCATCGGTACATTACTTCTAGGTAGTTTTAGAATGGAATTATTCAGTGGCACGGAGAGTCGCATGCTCACAAATCTATGGGCCTGCCACACACAAGCGAGATTTTTCCGTACGGAATTTTCATACATTGTCGAAATTCCGTTCGTAATTCCGAATCGGGATTCCGTCTGTATGTGGCCGGCCTTACTAGTTTCTTCTTCTTATTATTATTATAGTTTGGCAATCTACTCTCCTCTTTAGGGAGTAATTTTTGCCAGTGTCAAGTATTGAAAAGTTCAGTGGTAGATTGTTTCAGTTTACATTAAATTGCGGGTGCATCGCTTGCTAGTAACACAAAACTGCACCAATTTAAAGACACAATATCCACCATGAATCAATTTGCAAATAATTAAAATAGACACCGAGAACCGAACTCGACCAAATGGCGCCAAAAACTCCTAGTTTACTGTACAGCTCGCGCAACATAACTTGAACCAAACCATAGACCAGTGGTTCTTAACCTTTTTGGCTGGCGACCCAAAGTAGAAATATATTTGAAGTCCGCGACCCTAATCCAAAATTCATGCCCTAATCCTAATATTTTTTTTTTTATTTTGCAGTGACAGGTACTAAAATGACATGTTATTTATTTTTTACCAAGAACCTTATATTCATATTCTATTACTAGTCGCGACGCGACTTGTCTGCGTGGACAGTTTTTTGCTATCCCTCGGGAACTAAATGTCCTTTTTCTGTACCCCTGACAACATGTATGCAAAATTTCATAATCGGTTTTAGCACTACCAGCGCCCTGGGCGACGTTTCTACGGGTGCCCCCTAACTGCGATTCCAAGATTTTCAATTTTGCCTGTGTTGGTCAAAAAACGGCCGCGCAGCGCGATTTTTAGTCAGTTTCATCTACTAATCTTGTCATCTCGCTTGTTTATAGAAAAAAACCGGCCAAGTGCATGTCGGGCCACGCGCAGTAGGGTTCCGTAGGTACATTATACCATACCATATTTTAATACCGCTATCATTTTTCGTCTGAAAAAATAACTTTGTTTTTCACAGTGTTTGTATGAATGACAAAGTTATATTTGCGGTTTTGGAAAATGTACTATATCTCGAAAACTAATTACTGTATCTCGTTCAAAACAATTTTCGTTGAAAGTGATTAAGATCTATAGTTTATATTTTTTTTAGATTTTTCACCCTCTTACTTTAAAAGTTAAAGGGGGGGGGACACACATTTTACCACTTTGGCGGCATATATTTTTCAAACGGTTGACTTTAAAAAAAAATAGTCTTAGGAACCTCAACGTCATTTTTAAAGACCTAACTATAGACACCCCACAAGTATTGGTTTGATGAAAAAAAATATTTTCAGTTTCAGTTCCATGTATGGGGAGCCCCCCTTAATCTTTCATTTTTTTTATTTTTGTATAAAAATCGTAAAGCGGTTCACAGAATACACCTGCCTACTTAGTTTCAACTATGTCGTCCTAATACTTTTGGAATAAAGTGGCTGTGACATACGGACGGACAGACAGACAGACAGACAGACAGACAGACAGACAGACATGACGAATCTATAAGGGTTCCGTTTTTTGCCATTTTGGCTACGGAACCCTAAAAAATGGCGGCGCAGCGCTATTTTTAGTCAGTTTTATCTACTAATCTTGTAAATTTGTTTGTTTATAGCAAAAAAACGGCCGCGCAGCGCAATTTTTAGTCAAGTTTCATTTACAAATTTTGTGATCTTGCTTGTTTATAGAAAAAAAAGGCCACGCAGCGCGATTTTTAGTCAGTTGCATCTACTAATCTTGTAATCTCGCTTGCTTAGAGCATATGCTCTAAGCTCGCTTGTTTAAAGAAAAAAATGGCCGCGCAGCGCGATTTCTAATCAGTTTCATCCACTGATCTTGCTTGTTTATACTAAAAAATGGCCGCGCAGTGCGATTTTTAGTCAGTTTTATTCGTCGCGTCGTCGCTCATCACCAGGCAACAAAAAAATTATCACTTTTTAAAGTCGTTTGGGGGCCCGCGACCCAACCCAATACCTCTCGCGACCAATTTGGGTCGCGACCCGAGGTTAAGAATCGCTGCCATAGACAAGGAAGCTTGCGCAGTAGCAATTTTCAGTAAAAAAATTGTAGTGCGCAGGTCACGTGGTACTAAAAATTGGGTCAAGTTATGTTGCGCGAGCTGTACTGACTGACGGACGCGTTCCGTTCAGTTAAATTTTTACTTATAGCTATCGTAGACATAGAAAAATTTTCGCTTCGTTCAAGAAGACCAACAAAGCGTGGAAAAGAGAGAAGTTAACATCATACGAACACGGTCTATGTAAAAAAGAGACAAAGGATCAAGTGATTCAAGTGACATGTGCCAACATTTTTACTTACAGTAAGAGCCCCTAGCGTCCCGCCTAGCAAATGAGTAATCACAGTTTGTTTAAAATATTTTTTAATCTTTATTAGAATTTAAAATAAAGGTATCGTGGAGCTATGGTGTCTTCTGCTCTAAGTGATTGTGATGTGACAAAAAGCAACAATCCAAGTAATCACACTTTTCAAAGGTAAATAATATATTGCCACACATTTCTTTACAACCAAATTTCGCTACATTTATTCGTTTATCGACAAAAAAACAGTATGGAAAATAGTTTATTAACTTCCTTTGCCATAATATAGTCATATTTTATGAATCTAAGTCATATTTTACGTATTTCATATAAAATGTATTGATTCGTTTTCGGATCACCTGTTTATTGACTTTGTTGTTCTTTGATATTCTATTTCTATGCTATCGCGCGATCGCTAACCAAAGATCATTTTTAATTTAATAATAAATTGAAGAATCAGAGAAGCTTTGCAAAGAAGTATCACGAAGTATGTTAAATCGTACTATGAGGCGTGCGTGGCGTGCTCTAATATTTTGATATTATTAAAAATATTTAGGATTATAAGTTTTTTGAACGCGGCCGTCCCAAATTCCGAACATGACGTTTAACGTTTCATTTGACGCATAATTTACTATAAGTTTTTTGTTTCTTCATCCAGTTTATTTTATTCCTATGCTCTAACTAACTAAGGCTGAGTTGCACCATCTTACTTTAACAAGAACAAGCTTGTTACAGTACCGGTTAAGCATAAGTTAGCCAAAAAAAAGAGGTTGCCAGCCAGCATGATGTCCTTTGACAAGTTTGACGTGACAAATAGGTAGCATTACTATTTGATGATAACTTTAACTTTGACAGCGTTTTGGTGCAACTCACACTAAGCGTTTATCAATCTTATTTATTTTTCGAATTAAATAAATCTTCGAAATGAAAATCATGCCTAGTTCCAAATCACGCCAACAGCACTGTTAGTGTATAATCCATTAAATATTTGTGTAATATTTTGTGACTATTTAATTTGGTCGGATGAATCGCGCTAACAGCGCTGTGAGCGTGATTCGGATCGGCTGCGGTCCCCATAGCGATAATATCGATATTATCGTGATAACAGCCGCGGGCTGATTATCTAATTAGAAACCACCTAGCGACCGGTTGCAGTTCATAGATGATAGTAATCCATTGCTACTTCTTTTTGGATTAAAAAAAACATACCAAAGAAAAGTAGCAATGTATATGGAATGAAACCGGTCGCTAAATAGTTTCTTTTTAGATAATCAGGGTGCCGGTCCGCATGCACGTTAGCGCGTTTACAATATCTAGCGTGACGTCACTCATGACGTCATTACCAGCGCCATCTTGGGTTTACAGCGACCATGCCTCGGAGCGTAATCACTGTGAACGTCCTGTCAAAAGTTATAAGTGACTGTCAAACGAAACAGGTGTCAGAATTGTGTTTCGTCAAAAAATCAAAAATTGAGAGAGTTTGTTATAGAAGGATCTTTTCCTCACTTTACAACAAAAGGATAGAGCATTAAATTGGTTAATATTTTGTTAATATTTATTTGGAGCTTATCCAAAAAGGTGGTTGATGAAAAAAGTTGAAAAAAAAAGATATTGGGTGCACTGGTGCACACGACTCAATAATCAAACGTTCTTCATCATTATCATCGCTTTAGAGAGCAAAAATAGTATCTAGCAATTATTCCATCTTGTATTTGAGGTTAGAATAAAACGTTAGCGCGCTTACGAGCGGTTCGCATTCGCCAACTGTCATTTGTCGATTTTATCGATTTGAGCGCGATATCGAATGCGGACCTCGTGTGAGCGTTGTAAACGCCGTAATCGATGTAATTGCCATGCGGACCGCAGCCTTCTTCTGCTCAGTCAGGCTGTTACTGTCATTGTCAAATTGATAATTTTGTCGGTCGGGGGAAGATGAAATTTTGGACTTTATTTCGTGTGCAGTAAAGGCTTGGCTTGGTAGAATTGAATTGAATAACGTTATCAGTTTATCACAAGGTAAATAAAGCTCTTTTATTTAATCACAATTTAAACAATTGGTTTCTCTATTATAAAGATCAAACAACAGAAATTACTGTTACATTCTCTGACCCCAAATTATTAATGGTCTCCTCATTTTTAAAACAAGTGGATATTTAAACTTTGAAGTTTCCTACCTACGTACTTTGTTTAGAAGTTAAAAGTTGTTTCACAAATATTTTATACATAAGATTTATTTTATAAAAAAAGGTAAGTACCTATATCTCTAAGGCGAGGCTTAAACTAGCAATAAAACTTGCAGAAGTTTCCTTTCCTACGCTAGAGGGCGCTTTACAGTAAACACAGTCTTCACGTAAAATATTGTAAATATATTTTTATTGTCGTTTCTATTAATGAAAACGGGAAAAATCAAGAATTTATAAAGTGATTAAGGAGTGTTATCGTTTGCAGAAGTATTATTTAAAGTTTTAAAGTGTATCCAGTGCTCAAACATTTTAGTGAATTTTGTATCAGAAAAATCTGCCAAAACTTAAAACCAGTATCATATTGTGGACTCCAAATCAAATAAAGTTCAAATAACTGGAAAATTGTGGTAAAACTGTGACAAAACTACTATTATCAGTGAAAAATTTGTGCTATTTATCGAGTTGAGGTAGTTAAACAAAACAACATTTAGTCTTGACCTCATACTCAAACCTTATCTGTGCACTCCGTAATTGTTGATACAGACTGATATTTTGGCCGACATCATTAGGGCAGTATTAGCGTACACGGTTGTAGTGCCGTGGAACGTACTAAGAGGACGGCAGATCGAACCTCCGGATTTTTTTTTATATTTTTAATTTTTTTAAGACTTTTTAAGTTTTTTAGTTATTGCTACTAAGTTATTATCAAAGACTTTTTTTTCTTTTCAACGACTTTTTTTACAATTCAATCAATAATGGAAAATCAGAACGTAACAGTGCGTAGAAACAAAACAAATGTAAATGAATCATTCAATATGTCATTTATATCTACAAATTCGGACTATTTATCAAAAAGTCTTCCAGATTTATCGTCTGGGAATATAATTAACGAGGAAATTGAAGATTTAAAATTGGAAATTCATGCACTGAAGCACCAATTAGAAATAGCTCATGCTGAAATAGAAGAATTGTCATTAGAGAACATAAAACTAAAAAAAGTAACATCAAAACATCAAGGGACCATTACACAGTTAAAAAAGATTTGCACAGGTGAAACGAATAGTACAAAAAAGTCGTCATTAAAAAAAAGAAAAGGAAGGGAATGCCGAGAATCACTAATGAAGAATCAAAATTTAAATGAGAGTTGCTTAGACTTAGAATTAAAATCAGATTATCCACGTGAGGAATTAATAGAAGACGCTGTAAATAACGATCTGCCAAATGCTACCTTCAGCACGGAAATAATAAATACTACGCCGACGATAGCTAGTGCTCAACAACCTACGCAGCCACTGATCGACTCCGCTGTTCATGAAAAAACACAAAATCAACATCATACTCAAGAAATACTAATTTTAGGCGGCGAGCAATGCACGGGCTTAGCATCGAAGCTCATAATATCAAGACAAAACACACAATTTGAGGATTATAAAATAAGCTCAATTACAAAACCGCATGCTACAACGGAAGAAATACTTAAAAATTGCCCAGAATTAAAAGACTGCTCCGATAACTACTTGATTTTGTGTGTGGGTGAAAATGATTGTAATCCTTATAAGATTTTAATTGAATTAAGTGCGACCTTAAAAAAATTACAAAACGTTAAAGTTATTGTTTTAAATGTATTAGAAAACAGGAATTTAAATATTAACATGTTGAATAATTTATTACAAAATGTCTGTAAACATTTTCAAAATTGTACCTTCTTAGAGACCAATAATAGATATAATACTGATTACCTACATCAGATATGTCAAAAGATAAATATTAAAATAGACTCTGACTATTATGATTATAAGTATTTACCATTGTGCATTAAAAATATTGTTAAAAGAAGCAAAACAGAAAAAACCTTAAAATGTGAGCCATTACCAAAAAAAGGCACTATACCCTTCTATTTCCAGAAAATAGAAAAAGTTAAACCGGACGATACAGAAAATGTGAGTTTGTTTTTTCGACCCCAGCAATGATGACTTAAAAACAGACACAGCCATTTTGTTACACCAAAATATAGCTGGATTGTTGAACAAGTTGGAACAATTAGAAATTTGTATTCAGGAGTTTGAAGCAAACAAAATAACGTTAGATATTTTATGTTTTTCGGAATCATTCGTTAAAGCGGGCGATGAATCTAACATAAAGTTGAAAAACTATACTTTAGCCACCAGTTACTCCAGATCATGTGAAAAACGTGGTGGAGTTTGCATTTTGGTACGGAAAAATATTGAATATCATCAGATTCCTATTTGCAACAAATTGTCAAATGTAAAAACTTTTGAATGTTGTGGAATAGATATACCGTCATTAGAGTGTATAGTAATATGTATCTATAGGATACCCAAATCAGATATATCAATATTTTTTAATAAACTTGAACTACTATTACACCAATTAATGAAAAAAAATAAGAGGATTATCATAACAGGGGACTTAAATATTGACACTATTGAAACCAATACAAAAACTGAAATTTTAAATGACATTTTACAAAACAATAATTTACAACTACATATTAAGGAGCCTACACGTGAAAAATCTTGTATAGACCATATAATAAGTAACATAAAAAGCGCAGAAGGAAAAGTTCATCATCTTTATTTGTCTGACCATAATACCGGCCAGACTTTGACCTTTCCAGTGAAACAACGTAAACAACAGCTAAATCATTGGTACGTGTTTAAGAGGGACTATAATAAAGATAATATAAAAAGATTTAGAGACTGTTTATCTAACTTAGCATGGTGTGACGTTTTTAATGAATCTGACTGTAACAAAGCTTTTGACATTTTTTATGACATGTTTCTATTACTATACAATCTCTGCTTTCCAGTAAATAAAATCAAAATTAATTGTAAAAAAAAATCCCCTAGATGGATTACAAAAGGTATAAAAACTTCATCTTTAACTAAAAGAAGGATGAAATTCATTTGTTATAAAAAAAAATACACCTGAAAATAAACTTAAATACAAGTCATATGACAAAACATTAAAAAAATGCGTGATTCAATCAAGAATTAATGCAAACAATGAATATATGAATAAATCAAAAAATAAATGTAAAGCATCTTGGAATATAATAAAAGACAAAACAGATGACTTAAAAACTAACCAATTTATAGAAACAATTAAATCAAATGGATGTGTGATAAGTGACGCTGAAGAAATTGCAGAAAATTTTAATGAATTCTTTAATTCACGTACAGAAACAGATGCAGGTGTTAAGCCTGATTATGCTTCCATTAATTCGGTCAATTCCAGTATATTTCTAATGCCAACATCACCGGACGAAATCATGAAATCGATTAGGTCACTTAACAATACTAGCGCAGTCGGATATGATGAGGTAACAACACATGTTATTAAAGAAAGTGCAACTGAGCTTGCAGAAATCTTATCCTATCTTGTTAATCTCTCATTTGATCAAGGTGTTTTTCCAGAAAAACTCAAAATATCTCTAGTAAAACCACTCCATAAAAAAGACAGTAGACAAGATTTGAACAACTTTAGACCGATAACCTTGATTCCAATTTTAGCTAAAATGTTTGAAAAGCTTATGCATCTACGTTTAATTAGTTTTTTAAATAAATTTAATGTCATTATTGAAGAACAAAACGGTTTCTTAAAAAACAAATCCACTACGCTTGCCGTCTTTTCTTTAATTAAAAACATTGTTGAAAACATAAATAAGAAGAACCGTGTTTCAGGTATCTTTTTCGACATGACAAAGGCATTTGACCTAGTTAATCATCAAATCTTACTTGATAAATGTGACCGTTATGGTATTCGAGGAAACGCTTTAAAATGGTTAGCTAGTTATCTTCAAAACCGCAAACAATGTGTCGAAATAACGAGGATAGATAAAGAACTCATATTAAAAACTTTTAGATCCACTTATCGAATATGTAAATCTGGAGTGCCCCAAGGAAGTGTATTAGGTCCCCTTCTGTTTCTTCTTTACATTAACGATATTTCAAAAGTGACTAAGCATAGTTGTGTCTTATTTGCTGACGACGTCTCTATCGTAGTACCAGAAAATTGTAAAAGTACGTCTTATGAAGCAGTACTGAACGAAACTGTGGAATCCATTGTGAAATGGCTCGACAAAAATAATTTAAAAGTAAATGCTCTGAAAACAAAACTAGTCCAATTTTCGAATTATAATAATAAAAGAGAAAACTTAAATGTTATCTGTAATGGCGAACATATAATGGAGGTGTCTGAAACATCATTTTTAGGCGTGGTACTTGACAAGCACTGCAATTGGAAAGCACACATAAAACAAGTATGTAGCAAAATCAACAGATTTGTTTACGCGTTACGAAAATTGAAAAGACTAGCATGTGAAAAGACTGCCATTATCGCATACCATGGTTATGTTGCCTCTGTACTAAGATATGGCTTGTTAATGTGGGGGAACTCAACCCACATTAATAAAGTATTTATAGCGCAAAAGAAATGTGTCCGTGCAATATGTGGTGCTGGTCCTTTGGAGTCTTGTAAGCCTTTATTTAAAAAACTTAAATTATTAACATTTACTTCACTCTATATTCTGGAAATAGGAGTTTTTGTGAGAAAACATCCAGAACTGTTCCAAAAAAGTGTCGATTTCAAGAAAAAAAGCTGTAGAGACCCCAGTAAGCTTTTGGTCCCTATGAGTGCTAGCCATCTGTATCATAATAATTGTTATTTCATGGCTATTAAAGTATTTAATCGGATACCAAAAAATATAAGGGAGTTGCCATTTAATTTTTTCAAAAGCAGACTTACGAAATGGCTTACTGAAAAATGCTTCTACACAATGAAAGAGTTCATGGAAAATAAAGATTAAGTTTAATTTATAATAATTATAATATGATATTAATATGATACTCTTACACTATTTCTAATTTAAATTGACTTGTGATCGACTGTTATATCGTTAGGTAATTAATTTAATTGACATTTTGAATCGAATTATTTAGACTGACATTCCATTAATTGATTTATATTTAATTGACATTTTGAATTGAATTGTTTAGATTGACATTGAATTAATTAATATATTTTTTTTGTACTTTTTTGCATGCTGAATGAACAATCAGCGAAACATGTAGATCGTCGACTGTTCTTCCAACTGACATGTACACCCACCGTGTTTCGAGCAAAATAAACTATTCTTATTCTTATTCTTATTCTATTCTTATTCTTATTCTATTCTTATTCTTCTTATTCTTATTCTTTCACAAGCTACCTATTACCTCTGTGTAAACAGGTGTGGCAAGCTAAGTTCTCAAAGTGTTGCAGAACTTGCTCACTCAAGAAATTGCAGGAACAACCTGCTAGTCTGAACCTCGCTTATAACAATTTAGTTGGTAGTAAGGGTACTTCTACATGGTGCATGTACCTTGCGTATGTTGAGGCGCGGGTTACTTGCACGGGGGTACAATCCTATGGAGCTGGACCCACTTACGTGTTTCTACGGAGCATGTAGCCTTCGCAAGTGCTCAACTTGCGCGGGCTACTTGCGCCGTGTGGAAGCACCCTTACTGCACTGTTGATTCTCTGACACAAAATTACTGTCTGATTTTATATTCAACTTTTTGATTACAGGTATACATTAAGATGAGTCCCCCAAAGGGTTTTACGTTTGCTATCGACCGAGGCGGCACCTTCACGGACGTATATGCTCGCTGCCCCGACGGTAAAGTGCGAGTTATGAAACTACTGTCTGTAGATCCTCAGAATTATGATGATGCACCAAGGGAAGCTATAAGAAGGATTTTACAAGAGGTAAATAGTTCTCTCTCTCTCGAGGATCTTGTGGCCTAGTGATGGGGAGGTTAAGCAACTTTTGCAAGAGTCGGTCATGGGATGGGTGACCAAGAATTTATAATCTCGATCTCCTCTGTGCTTCAGAAGGCATGTTAAGATGTTGGTCCCAGGTGCATTTGCAGTTGTTGACACTCACCAAATCGCTTAAGGCCTGCGTGGTGGGTTATGGCCCATCCTCCTTATCCACCCATAAGAAAGGCCTGTTCCCCAGCAGTGGGGACATTTAAAATGGCCGATGGTCATGTCATAGTTCTCTTTAAGTTTTTGCACATTCTTTTTAGGGTTCCGTACCCAAAGGGTAAAAACGGGACCCTATTACTTAGACTCCGCTGTCCGTCTGTCTGTCTGTCTGTCTGCCTGTCTGTCTGTCTGTCTGTCACCAGGCTGTATCTCACGAACCGTGATAGCTAGACAGTTGAAATTTTCACAGATGATGTATTTCTGTTGCCGCTATAACAACAAATACTAAAAATAGAATAAAATAAATATTTAAGGGGGGCTCCCATACAACATACGTGTTTTTTTTGCCGTTTTTTCGTACGGAACCCTTAGTGCGCGAGTCCGACTCGCACTTGGCCGGTTTTTTTTATATATATTTCTCCTTTTTAGGGTTCCGTACCAAAATGGTAAAAAAGGAACCCTTATGGTGTGACTCAGTCTGTCTGTCACAGCTGGATATATCGAAAACTACTAATAATATCAACTTGAAATTTAGAATGGGCTGAAAAGGGTCTTAAAGCAAAGTTATCACTGATTTTTTGCCTTATTAAACATATTTATAATTTTGTATTTAAAATTGTGAGCATGAATGTGTGTGGTTTTATAGTACTATGATGGAAATGAACAGTTATCTAATATCTATCATTATGTAAGCCAACATTAGGGTAATTGTTATCAGTAAACAATAGAGGAATTACTTTGCATTTTCATGACTTATCTTAGTGATAAATCAAATAGAAATATCACACATCACTTAGCAACTAATTGATGCTGCCTACCTAACCAAGTACCTACAAAATTTTTGTGAAATCGGTGTTACACTTTTTGAAGTCAGGTATCACACTCCAAGTAGGAGTTATTGTTCTTTTTACTGTTCTTAATAATTATTTTTTTAATTTTATTCTATTTTTCTTTTATTTGAGAAACAAACAATATTTTTATACATATGGATCAAAAACTACAACTACTACACAGATCAATAAAGTTTCCACCAAAAATTAATACATTTTGAGCAGTTAAACAAAAAAACCCGCCAAGTGCGAGTCGGACTCGCGCACGAAGGGTTCCGTACAAAAAAACAGCAAGAAAAAAACACATTGTTGTATGGGAGCCTCAATCAAATATTTATTTTATTTTGTTTTTAGTATTTGTTGTTATAGCGGCAACAGAAATACATTATCTGTGAACAACTGTCTAGCTATCACGGTTCATGAGATACAGCCTGGTGACAGACAGACAGCGGAGTCTTAGTAATAGGGTCCCGTTTTTACCCTTTGCGTACGGAACCCTGTATAAAAATAAAATTTAAAAAATTTACTTACAACTTACAAGAAACAATTAATATTACACACTACTAATATTATTAATAAAGTAGGTAACAGTTCAGCTGTAACAATGTTTTACCTAAGTAGGTACTGCATATATTATAGTACATTATGATACAAGTTAGCTTAGGTTGCTTATTGCACACAAGGCTGTGGGTTGCAGCCCGAGCCGCAGGCGAGGGCGTAACTCAGCCGAGTGTGCAATAAGTAAGAGCTCACGAGTTTCATACGACGTTTTTCAACACATTTGCGAGGAAAAAACAAAGTAATTTACCATACAGCAACAAATACGACAAAAACAAAATGATAATCTTGATGAGAAAAGGCGCGCAGGTTTTTTTTTGTTTTTTTTCACACGCCCATTCATGGAAATAGTACTATAAACCGGAATGAGCGCTTCGCCCCAAAACGAGCCGACAGAGAGGTCAAGTAGATGTATGTGTCCTTTTCTTCATTAGGGTGACCAAACCGTATGGTTGGCCGGAGACATACATAATACTTAAACTTAAATACCTAGGTAGTTCTTTATTTATAATTAACACTTTTTACCGCGTTTTTATTAGGTTGCTTGCTCTTTTGTTTGTTTGAGCACAAATTTTGCAAACGATTTTATACCAAATTCCCGATGAGCTAGAGACTTGAAACTTTGAACACAGGTCAGAAATGGAAGGAAATGCAATATTACAGTGTCATTGAGGTGATCTGATAATGGAGCCGGAAGAACGCCACAGGAACTCTATGATGAATGAAAGTATACAACCCCATCGTGTTTGGGCTTATTAGAATTATCTTGACAAGTACTCTGACGGGAGACGAGGTTCAGGGTCAGATGATGAAGTCTGGATTCCATGCCATAGGAACTCAATATTGAAATCATGCAACCCCATCGAGTTTGGGCTCGTTTGAATCGTCTTGACGAGTGCTCTGTTGGGTAATAGTATCCAAGAGTCTGATGATGGAGCCGGAAGAAGGCCACAGGAACTCTGCAATAAAACCTTTCAACTCCATCGAGTTTGGACTCGTTTGAATGGTCTTGACGAGTACTCTGATAGGCGGTGGTATATTTTTAGTTTAGCTCGTTAACTAAAAAAAGAAGATTAATATTTATTTAAAAAAATATTTTTTAAGAACAAATTATTTATCACGTTTTTATTAAGTTGCTTTTTTGTTTTTATTTTTTAAATATGGTAATTCAACCAATTAAAATCTAGTTTATTCAATTCAATTTAATTTCAAGTGTAAATAATTACGCAACTTTAAAGTTTATTGCAATTTTTAATAAAAATGCAATGTGCGTGAACTTCGGAAAAACAAATAAATGTTGGAAAAACAAGTAAAAGTAGGAAAACATTGTCTAGTGATCTGTAGTTAAAAAAAGATGGAAACTTTATTGACGTTTGAAATTCGATTGCTTTTTCCCATAATTATACTTGTACATTTACTTTGCTGTTTCATTAAAAACTGTTATTTTGGTAAAGATGTCAATAAGGTCTAAAATACTTGCACCAATTTCTTTACTTGTGAAATTAATAAAATGGGTGCAAGAGATTTACGACGACACAATGTTAAAAATATAAAAAAAAAACAAAATGGCGGCCAACTATATTGTTCGTGGGCCGATTTTATGAAACTCGATTTTGTGACTATTTTGATCAAAATATAACAAAGAAATGTTAAAAATATAAAAAAATATGGCAGCCAACTCTTTTATTTGTGGGCTGATTTGAATGAAACTCGGTTTTTAGTACTAATTTGACAAGAAAATAATAACACAATATGTACTAAATAATATACTAGAAAAAATACGACTCGCACCAGATCAATACTCAGACGGGAATCGAACCCGCGACCTTTGGATATCCGGTAAATGCAAATTGTAAATGCAAAAATCTCAAATTTAAAAACACAATATGTATTGAAAAAATTAAAAAATCTAAGATGGCAGCCAACTTGTTTGTTTTTGGGCCGATTTCGATGAAACTCGGTTTTTGGTAATATTTTGACGAGAAAATAACAACGCAATTTTTAAAATACTAAAAATCTAAGATGGCGGCCAACTTTTTTGTTTTTTTGGGCCGATTTCGATGAAACTTGGTTTTAATGGTGCAGTATTTATGGTCACAATAGTTTTGTAAAGTAACATTTCCTATAGATTGAAATTCTTAAATTGAAATTCGGCGCCAAGGTCAAAATCGGAGTTGCCAAGATTGACACTTCTATTTATTACCACCTCACCGATGATAGCTGATTAGCATTATTTTAGATATTTAATTAAATCAAAAGAGTAAGTTCTGTTTTATATTACAATTATTATGTGTCATTCTAAATTAATATTTAAATGGTATATATTCGACTTCCCATTCCGAATCCTTAATTTTGATACACTACTTGATTGGTAACGTACATATTTTTAGTCCTACTATCGTGGTATTATTGTTTAGTAATGGCAATTGTGCGAACGAGACACCGACCTCCACCTCGTGTTGTCTCATTCACACAGTAGTGCCTTCAGTCAATGTCGTCGATAGAATTTCAACTCTATGAGCAATGCAATAAAGTTGAATTTCTTTTAAACGATAAGTGAAAATTTTTGTAGAGTACTCACTCCCTGTTATAAACCTCCTTGCGCCCATTGCAAGAATATTTTGCGAACAAAGGGGTTAGTGAGCATACAGCCTACTTCAAAATTATAAATTTAGGTGATAAAATGCTAATATTTTAATATTTTATAACAAAATATTGTAAATTAGGAATAATTTGATAATAATAAATATTTGTTTGACTTAAATAAGGACCTACACATTTATTTATTCCAAAAATGCAAATGAATTTTCAGCGGCATAAAACCTCTTTGTTGTTAGTAAAAAAATAACTGTATTACCCGGTTAAATTGAAAATGCTCTGTTTACTCGCATAGAAGTTGCAGTAAGGTACCTATTTAACTTTGTAGGGATGATTCTATAACCAACTAGTGTTTTATATATTATTGCACGCGTTTGTTATAGTTCGGTTTATGGCCCTAAAAGCGATGTATTAGGACTCACTTTACGAGCAAGTGTGTTGAAAAACAGCTTACTGTGTGTTTTGAAAACTTTATGGCGACATTTTATTTTATTTTATCGCGAGGTCTACAGCTCACGGAGCCACTAGTAAATAACAAATGTCAAGCCCTATAATGATTTTATCCTAATTTTATTTTTTTAATTTTGATTTTATTTTAAACCCTAAACGGTTTAAAATCTATACATAGATAGATTTTTCGTGTTGATAAGCCACTTTATATTCTGTACAAGGCTATCATACATCAGTGAAAACAGTTTTTGCTCAACTTCAAAGCTATTATTCACATTTTCTCACAGGAAACAGGAAATGCATTAGACAAAGATGGCAAGGTGAACTCTTCCCTGATAGAGTCCATACGTATGGGCACTACTGTAGCCACAAATGCTTTACTTGAGAGGAAAGGAGCTACGATGGCGCTGGTGATCAATAAGGGGTTTAAAGATCTGCTGTTCATAGGAAATCAAGCGAGACCGCATATATTTCAGCTGGTAAGATTTAATCTTTATCAGGGCGGTCTCACTCCACGCTTAAACTTTTATATTAGCCTACTGCACGCGGCTGAGTCAGTCGAGCTAGCGCACAAGGGATGTCTTGCCTCGGTAAAATTGTTAACGGAAATTCGCTTCCACCATCCAAAAATTGATATCAAACACATAGCAAACAACATTTACATTACAGTAGCGCCAAGTTGGCGCTATTGCGTCGACTGGTGGACGATTTGTGAATCTACCAAATTATACTGCAATTATCCCCACTCTTACACCTTACATATTAAATTGCCTGTGCGCCAGGTATGTGCCGCATTTAGGTGCCTTTTGCTGCTTATGGGCCCTTTACTTGCACAGGTGGCTACCTGGTCATGTGGAGGGCCCATAAGTACAAAGGAAAGAGAAAGTTGTCGTAAAGGCCCTACACATGCGCAGGCCCGGAAGGAAGGCCGAGAGGGACGGAGCAATACAGACGGAAAAGAAAAGGGAATGTTGTCGTATGTCCTTTTTAGGGTTCCGTAGCCAAAATGGCAAAAAACGGAACCCTTATAGATTCGTCATGTCTGTCTGTCTGTCTGTCTGTCTGTCTGTCTGTCTGTCTGTCTGTCCGTCCGTATGTCACAGCCACTTTATTCCAAAAGTGTTAAGACTACATAGTTGAAACTTGGTAAGTAGGTGTATTCTATGAACCGCTTTACGATTTTTACACAAAAATAAATAAAATAAAAGATTAAGGGGGGGCTCCCCATACATGGAACTGAAACTGAAAATATTTTTTTAAATACTTGTGGGGTGTTTATAGATAGGTCTTTAAAAATGACATTGAGGTTCCTAAGACTTTTTTTTTTCAAAGTCAACCGTTTGAAAGATATCTGCCGCCAAAGTGGTAAAATGTGTGTCCCCCCCCCTTTAACTTTTAAAGTAAGAGGGTGAAAAATCTAAAAAAAATATATGCTATAGATCTTAATAAACACTTTCAACGAAAATTGGTTTGAACGAGATACAGTAATTAGTTTTTGAGATATAGTACATTTTCCAAAACCGCAAATATAACTTTGTCATTCATACAAACACTGTGAAAAACAAAGTTATTTTTTCAGACGAAAAATGATAGCGGTATTAAAATATGGTATGGTATATAATGTACCTACGGAACCCTATTGCGCGTGGCCCGACACGCACTTGGCCGGTTGGTTTTTCTTTTTTATTCCGTCCCTTTCGGCCTTCCTTCCGGGCCTGCGTATGTGTAGGGCCCCTACGACAACTTTCTATTTCCTTTGTATTGTTCCGTCATTTTGGGCCTTCCGGACGGGCCTGCCTACGTGTAGGGCTCATTAGGAATCGGAGCAAATGTTTGTGATGGTGTAATTTTTTTTAAACTGTATTTGACTTTTTCAGGATATAAGAAGACCTAGCGTCCTTTACAAAGAGATAGTTGAAGTAGACTGCAGAGTTATTCCAGCTCTAGAAGACAGATGCCAGATGGAGAAGCCAGGGCATTGGCAAACGGTCACTGGCACTACTGGAGAGAAAATGCTGGTGATTAAAGACTTGGATGAAGAAGCAGTAAGGAAAGACTTGTTGAAACTAAGAGAGAAAGGGATAGAGAGTATAGCGGTTGTGCTTGCACACAGTTACACTTTTCATGACCATGAGTTGAGGGTTGGCAAGATAGCGTCAGAGCTAGGTGAGATTTATGGTGTATTCAAAAATTGACTTTGTTATAGAGAGTTTGGTTTATTTTTTTTACTTTATCTTTAGCCTGCGGTGTTTTAAAATTTTATTTAAAACTATTGTTATTTGTTAAAATAGTGTCAGTGTAAAGAGGAAACCATTTATAGACGTGGATATCAAGTAGTCTGAATAAGAAAGTGTCTCGGAATGCGATGTGTAGAACTAACACTTTATTTCTATCCATAACACGCTGAATTTTTAATAATTTGGTTCCCGCTGTGGAGTAGTTCCACTCGTGATTACAAGCAACATTTACTATGAGCCAACTCAGGAATCGCGAAAAAAAATCCTTATGTAAGGAACAGCAGATTTTTTTTCGCGATATCAAGGTTGTTGCCATAATAAAAGTTGCTTATGTATCATGAGTAGAACCACCACCCCCTGCGGGAACCAAATGATTAAAACTTCAGAGTGTGTGTATAAATTTTCTACAGTACGCGCTTTCCTTAGACTGGCTGTGACTAAATCATTTATCCCGAAGATTTTTTTATCATTTTCGCTTATATCTTGTTTCTCATGGTTTACTCTATCGCATGTATAACAGTTTTAACCGCCTCTGTGGTTTAGTGGTTCGCCCACCCGTGTAAGACGTAGGGGTCCAGGGTTCGATTCCCTGGAGGGGGGGGGGGGGGGGGGGTTTACAATTTGTACTCTGTTTGGTAGGGCTTATTTCAAGTCCGCCTGGCTAGCTACCACCATCTTGCCAAGTTTGACGCCATAACAACAATTTAAAAATTGTTGTATTCCGGCAGTTAGAGGTAAGATAGCCAGTAGTAACGTAAAAGTAAGTACGGATGAGGATTCCGGGTGTAGTGCGCTTCCACCGCTGGCCTTATCGTCACTTAAATTTATATATTTTTTAAATTCTCCTATAATTTCTCAGGTTTTACCCAAGTGTCCCTCTCTCACGCGGTGACATCCATGGTCCGTATGGCGCCCCGCGGGTACACGGCATCAGCCGACGCGTACTTAACCCCCCATATTAAGGAGTATGTCAGAGGTTTCGCGGCGGGCTTCGCTGATGGTCTCAAAGGCACCAACGTGTTGTTCATGCAGTCGGATGGAGGGTTGACACCTATGAACTTGTGAGTTGATTTTTGTATTGTACCAAAAATGACCTCCCTTTGACTTAAAATAAAGGAGTATGTTAGAGGTTTCGCGGCTGGCTTCGCTGATGGCCTCAAAAGCACCAACGTGTTGTTCATGCAGTCGGATGGAGGGCTGACACCTATGAACTTGTGAGTTGATTGTTGTATTGTGCCAACATGACCTCCCTTTGACGTAACACAAAGGAGTATGTCAGGGGTTTCGCGGCGGGCTTCGCTGATGGCCTCAAAGGCACCAACGTGTTGTTCATGCAGTCGGATGGAGGGTCGACGCCTATGAATTTGTGATTTTTTTATTGGCTTCAAAAAGCAGAGGGTTTTCATTACATTAAAAAACAAAATATGATGGACCTTACTATTAGGCCGCCTACGCACCGACAGGTGCCTAGATTAGCGCCTAGATAGAAGAAGAGAAGTAAAAAGAACGTGAAAGAATGTTCCCAACCGGCCGCACTGCGCACTAGGCGCCTCGATACATGCAGGCCATTGTCTATAATGTATCGTAGGCGCGAGGCCAATCAAAGACCATGGGACCGAGGCCATAAGAATAAATAAAACTGACTAGAATGGACTCTTCTTTGTCCGAGTCCCAAATGCCGCCATTTATATAAGTACTTCCCCCTTCACGTCGCTACGCCCGCGCTGTCGTCCAGGCGTGTTGCCAGGGTTGGTTACTGTTAAATATTGCTTACGTTTAAGATAATATCGCTAAAATATGAGTTTTTCTTTGGTTTGAAATCGTTATTTTAGTCGTTAGTAGATACAAAAATAAAATATTTTTCTGGGTAAGTACTACCTACTCCTGAGATTGTATAAATAAATTAAATAAACATTTAGTATGAAAATTAAATTAAATTATGAACAAAAATTTACTTCTAAGACATTTTTAGGTTTTAAATATCTTACTGTTTCGTTATGTTTCATCACGTAACGAAATCACTGAATAGATACGAAATAGTACTTATTGTATAAAGCTTGGTATGACTGATACTCTATTTATTATACTTTAAGGACCTGCAAAACGAAGCGTCAATGAAAACATATAAAGTTTTGTCGCATAGTTAGAAGAATCCACTCATTTTGAAAGGTAGAAAAAAATATTGTTGTATTTGACATATCCTGAATTAAAGACTTAGCTATAAATAATTTCAAGTAAAAGCTTAGTTAGTGAAGAAAACATGTTTTTCTAAAAAGTTTTTTCGTCGCGTAATACTCGAAATTTTCAGCGGCAACTAGCATATTTTTTTCAAAATACAATTCGAACATAAGATGAATTAAAGACTTATCAAAAAAAAAAGAATGCAAATGTTATGGATCACTATTAAAATCAAAATAAACAGGTTTTTTAGCGCCTGAAAAATGTAAAGAGCAATACACTTAGAAAAATATTTGCTAGTATTCGGCATTTACAGAGATATGGAGCGGGCGGGCGCGCGGGCGCGCGGGGTGAACGCCCGGGGCTTGCATCGGGTGGTACAGATGCCGGCATATATATTGGCAAGAGAAAGAAAGGGACAAAAGATGCGCAGTAGCCATTAACACTAAGTTTATGGCTACTGCGCATCTTTTGTCTCTTTCATTCTCTTGCCAATATATATGCCGGGCAGTATATCGACAATGGATGGGGCCGTACTTTTCATTTCATATTTCATATCGAAACTTGTTGGTCAAGTCGGTCTCGTCTTTTTCTTTTGGATTTTGGAAAGTTTTGTAAACTTTGTTTGTTTTAAGTAAATAAAAGAAAATCGGGTTGCACTCCGGGAGTGCTGGCAGAAGTGAAAACTTGAATATTAACGTTGTGCATTTTTGATATTTTGGAATGGTTAGAGAATAATTTTGCACGAATTGCCGTCTTACGAATTTACTCTGCATTTGAATTTACAAATACAGAACAGTATTGTACGAAAGGCTTATCCATAGCTTGACAGAATATCTAGAGTTTTGACCAAAGAGAATGTAACAAACCGGCCAAGTGCGAGTCGGACTCACGCACGAAGGGTTCTGTACCAAAAAACGGCAAAAAAATTACGTTTGTTGTATGGGAGCTCCCTTTAAATGTTAATTTTATTCTGTGTTTAGTATTTGTTGTTATAGCGGCAACAAAAATACATCATCTGTGAAAATTTCAACTGTCTACTTATTGTCGTTATTAATATCGAGCAAAAAACGGCAAAGAAATCACGTTTGTTTTATGGGAGCCCCCTTTAAATATTTATTTGATTCTGTTTTTAGTATTTGTTGTTATAGCGGCAACAGAAATACATCATCTGTGAAAATTTCAACTTTCTAGCTATCACGGTTCATGAGATACAGCCTGGTGACAGACAGACAGACGGACAGCGGAGTCTCAGTAATAGGGTCCCGGTTTTACCCTTTGGGTACGGAACCCTAAAAACTAGCGTTTTAGTTTGGCATTGAATTAAAAAAAACCGGCCAAGTGCGAGTCGGACTCGCACACGAAGGGTTCCGTACCAAAAAACAGCAAAAAAATTACGTTTGTTGTATGGGAGCTCCCCTTAAATGTTAATTTTATTCTGTGTTTAGTATTTGTTGTTATAGCGGCAACAGAAACACATCATCTGTGAAAATTTCAACTTTCTAGCTATCACGGTTCATGAGATACAGCCTGGTGACAGACAGACAGACAGACAGACGGACAGCGGAGTCTCAGTAATAGGGTCCCGGTTTTACCCTTTGGGTACGGAACCCTTAAAACTAGCGTTTTAGTTTGGCATTGAATTAAAAAAAACCGGCCAAGTGCGAGTCGGACTCACGCACGAAGGGTTCTGTACCAAAAAACGGCAAAAAAATTACGTTTGTTGTATGGGAGCTCCCCTTAAATGTTAATTTTATTCTGTGTTTAGTATTTGTTGTTATAGCGGCAACAAAAATACATCATCTGTGCAAAATTTCAACTGTCTACCTATTGTCGTTATTAATATCGAACAAAAAACGGCAAAAAAATCACGTTTGTTTTATGGGAGCCCCCCTTAAATATTAATTTAATTCTGTTTTTAGTATTTTTTGTTATAGCGGCAACAGATATACATCATCTGTGAAAATTTCAACTTTCTAGCTATCACGGTTCATGTGATACAGCCTGGTGACAGACAAACAGACAGACAGACAGACGGTTAGACAGACAGACAGACGGACAGCGGAGTCTTAGTAATAGGGTCCCGTTTTCACCCTTTGGGTACGGTACCCTAAAAAGCGCGTTGCTATGGTGACACAAGTGTTTACGTCTTGAAATGACGCGCCGCTATTTTCGCCGCGCCCCGTAGAAAGAGAGGGGGATACTTCCGACGCCGGCTGTCTACTCTCCATCCGTCACATCCGTCTTACGAATTTTCGATCAGGGTCACGTGATCCTGACTGACTGACGCGAGTTCAACAAAAAAGCGTACAACGCCGATAAAGAAGGTTTCACTTCAATAATTTTATTTAGTGTTAATTAAGTAATAGTTTTAGCTGTTTGTTTTGTAGTTTTAGGCTTTAGTAATAAATAAAATAGTGTTAGTATTAGAAGCGATGTAGTAGGTAAACGCCCGCCTCGTCGCGCTGCGTCTAGCAAGACTTGATGTCGATGACGCGTCGTCGTCGACATCATAGTCTTAGAGGTCACGGAATTTTTGGTCGAGGAAAAGGTTAGATTCGTTTTTATAGGTTGTAAAGTTGTCCCCTAATGTGAATGATGTCGGTCTGCCTGATCTCAGTGGTTGCCACTTCCAGTAATAGCGCTTATAAGAGGCTTCATTATTACGAGAAAGTAACGATCAGAGAAATTGTCAGTATTAATACCTATTTAAAGTATGGCTTCTCCGTAGCTAAAACGATGAGGTCTGCCGGCTCTCAGTGGTTTCGTTTTAGAGCTATGACGCGCGCAAGTTACGACTATTTTTTTTTAATAGTATTTTTTTAAATATTAATCGATAGAACTCTTTATTATATAAGAAATTTCTTAAGATATTTGTGTCTAAAACGAAAAGTTTGGCTGGATAAAAATATTTTATGGTTTTTTTGTATGGAGTGAGACATTCAATGTGCTCTTACGGCTAATTCCTAATATTTTCCGCCTCAAAACTACTTCTGCGTCAATATTTCACATGTTTACAATAATCCTACACTATTAACGCGCGCCTAAAATTGTCCAATCCAATCAATACATATTGGATTTTGAAACAGTTTAAAATCGTAATTTTTAAGTAAGAACTAATTGTTTTGCGATTCTTTTTTACTTTCTCATCAATTTTAACACAAGGAAAGCCAACAAAACTTTCAGTCACTATATTACTATGGATAAGTTTTTTTACCTAATGAATATAATGCAACCAAAATAACAAAATGTAGCGGGACAAGGCCTATGGCTAAAGGCTAATGCTCCTGTGTATCGATTTTATACTAGATTTTTAAGCAGAAAAAAAAATTTTTTTAGGTAAAGTTATGTTTCCTTCGACTTCACGAATGCTGTGACCGTTCTGCTTTGTCAGGGTCTCTTACAAAGTTCACTCTTGGTATTATGCTAAATATAGAGATGCAATAGCGTCGAAACATGAGTTAAATCTTGCTTGGGTTGATGCTCGATCCTGTAAAGCTAGAAATACACGTGAAAAGAGGAAAGCCTCAAAGCCGCCAAGTCCTGCATAGGGAAAACTTGCTTCTTGAAAAATTCTGGTATAATCTGTGGAAGTCAACTTCTTCCGTCCCTCAATGCCTCCTCTGCGGGAACCAGGAGGATCTTTGGCACATACCGTTTTGCCAATTTATTTTCCGAGTGTTCTCGTTTAGATTCTTTAGATCCTGGTAATGTTGTACCATCGGTCTTACCAAGTTGTGGGATTTTAATGTCGGAAATCCACATCAGAGAGACCGAATTTAAAAAAAGCATTGCTTGATCTGGGGCTGTATTATGACCTCTTATTTCCAGTCAGTTTTCTGACTGGCTATCAATCTATCTCTTTTATTTGCTATACACCGAGAAAGAGATGTCACTACAGCAATTTATAAACCTGGCAGGATTTAAGAGCTTGTAATACGGCCTCTGGACGTGAATAAAGCCAGTAGTCTGGATAGTATACCAGCCATAGTTCTCAGGACTTGCGCCTCTGAGTTAGCCCTAGTATTAACACGCCTGTACCGATTGTCTCAAGCAGTGTTTCCCAATCAGTGGTACGCGTACCCTAAAGGGTACGCGAGGTTGCATCAAAGGGCTACGCGGAGCAATCTCTTACTGCTCACTAGTTCCAGTGGATATTGTTCCATGGAACTACTGATACTGATTATTCTCACTAGTTCCATTGGCAATGGAACTAGTGAGAATGAATATATGGAACTACAGAACAAAAAGTATCAGTAGTACCGTGGAACTGTATCCAATGGAACTAGTGAGAATGATTGGAACTAGAATATTATATCAGTAACCTTTTTTATTTTTATTTTTTTAAATAATAATTTAATTAAAAAGTTGTTTTTTCATTGTTCTTTTGCTTTAAATATATTTTATATCATGTTACTTAACAAAAGTAACATGATATAAAATATATATTTTCTTTCATTTAGAGTCGATATACTACAAGTCTACAACGACTTTACAGTGGAGGAGTGAGTTAAAACAATATTTATTACGAATTTTTTCCTATTTTACAAACTGATGATGACAAGATTAGTATACATACATACATATACTCACGCCTGTTTCCCATGGGGGTATGCAGAGACTATGGATCGCCACCTGCTACGATCATTGCACACTTCTTTCGCTTCATTCACATCCATCAGTCTTTTCATACATGCCCTGCGGTTTTTGTCACTGCGTACACCAAGCTTTTTTATAATAACCTCTAATTAGTCCACGTAGGTTTTTCTGGGACGCCCTTGCGCAATCGTTTCTTCTAAATTCGCACAATATATCTCTTTCGTGATTCGCCTTTCATTCATCCTCTCTAAGTGACCAAACCACCGAAGCATTCCTTTCTCAATTCTTGTCACTATATCATCTTTCAGACCACACCTTTTACGAATCACATCATTGCTCACTCTATCACTCAATTTTACTCTACATATTTTCCTCAAAGATCGCATCTCTACCGCATTTATTCTGCTTTCATTCTTCTTCTGCCATAACCAAGATTCACTTCCATACATCAGTGTCGGTACCAGCACTCCGTTATAAATAGCCATTCGCGCCTTTGCCGAAACGATCTGACCTCATAACCGAGTGTATAGCACCATTCACCGAATTTCCTTTTTTCACTCGCCTTTCTATATATTTCTCTCTCTTTCCGTCCCTTGTGAACAAACTCCCCAAGTATACAAACTCACGGACTTGTTCCACTTTTTCGCCACCTAACATTACCGTACAGTCAGTCATTTCTTCATCTCTCTCAAACACCATCACTTTCGTCTTAGTTACATTCACTTTCATCCCTTTTCTCACAAAATCATCATTCATAACAGACATCATTTTCTGCAACTCTTGCGCAGAAGACGCAAGTATAACTTGGTCGTCAGCGTACAGGAGGCACTTGATTTGAGTCCCATTCATCATAACTCTACAGTCACGTTCTTTCAGACCTTTCATACAACTGTCCGAAAACAGATTAAAGAGCCATGGTGACGCAACACATCCCTGTCTGATACCCCTAGAGATGCCAAACCAGTCAGTGTATACGCCGTCAATCCTGACGCATGCACGGGAATCCTCATAGAGAGATTTCAGTGCAAATATATAGCTATTTCTTAATAAATTATCATAGAATATTATCGAATCTGCCACTTTCGATACAATTCCAGATTTCAAAAGCATTGAATACTATTGAATCAGCCATATTCGATAAAATTCCTGATTTTAAAAGCATGGAATATTATCGAATGTGAAATATCTTGGAAAATATTTTTATAACTATATAATAAAATTGTTATTAGGCACAAAAAAGAGACAAAAATAAGCTATTATTTAGTAAAGAAACTTTAATGATACAATTCAAAATTACGATTTTATGTTTTTTGTGTAAAAAAAACTTTATACTGCTCTACTGTAAAGTACGTGATTTGCAGTTTCACACTATTAGTTGTGGCAGTCGATATTTTTGTTTTTTCGTTGGGAATATTAAAGCTTTATATATTAAAACAATTATTAATAGACTTTGACTGTGTGACTGGATGTTTTTTTGGCTTTTCTAGTGTTAAAATTGATGAGAAAGTGAAAAAAAAATGACAAAACAAACAGGTAAGACCTGTTAAATAAATGTCATTTCCGCAATCACCATCCCATACCTATACCATACACATACCATGACCTCAAGAACGACATCCATATCGATTTTTGTTTTTTTCCCCATTTACCCCCTAAGGGGTTGATTTTCAAAATCACAAAATATAATATGTATGCCTATTTATTTTTAGACGTGCTCCTACGAAGCTTAAAGTTGTAATGTCTTTTTTATTCTTTTTCCTTATAAAATTTGAACCCCATTTTCACCCTTTTTGGGGTTAAATTATGTCCACCGTGTTGGACTCCAAAATAAATGTCATTTTCCCAATCGTCAGAAAACCACAATAACGACATCCATATCTATTTTTAGGTTTATTTACCCCATTTCATCCCCATTATCATTCCCATAGGGATCGAAATACTAACAATAATAATGTACGTTACGTTAAATTTGCATCCATAAGCTTAAATAATAAATTTAGCGATTTTCACTTCGAAAATGAAGGATATTTATTATTTCTATACACAACTTCATTCCCCTTTTCACCCTTTAGAGAGTGGAATTTAAAAAAAAATACAATCATCAGTCTAAATACAAAATTTGAAGATCCTCGCTTTCAAACTGAGGGAATTTCATACAAACTTTGGACACCCGTTTCAGTTTTGAAAAAATCTTTTCTTATTGCACCCTTAGACCTTATAATGAACCTATGTACCAAATTTGGAGTCTCTAGACCTAGCGGTTTGGGCTGTGCGTTGATATGTCAGTCACCAATCAGTTTCTTCTTTTATACACGGTTAATTTTTAAGTATATCTAAAAATGAAATGGGGATTTCAGACCACGTAAATGAACAGCTTTTACTATGGGACCAACCACCAAATCGCGAAAAAAAATCAACTGTTCCATACATTATGGTGGAGTCGATGTTGTACTTTTCTATGGAACGGCTGATTTTTTTTCGCGATTTCGTGGTTGGTCCCATAGTAAAAGTTGTTCATTTACGTGGTCTGAAATCCCTATTTCATTGTTAGATATACTTAAAAATTAACCGTGTATATTTAGATCACTCGAAGTTGCAATCACTGAGATCAGGCGTACCGACATCATTCACATTAGGGGACCACTCTACAACCCATAAAAACGAGTCTAACCTTTTCCTCGATCGTTACCAAAAATCCCGTGACCTCTCAGTCTATCAAGTCTCGCCTAGGAGTCGCGCAACTCATATTTTTAGAGTTTCGTCAACGAAATACACCAAAAATGCAAAATACCAAAATTATTATGTGCCAATAATGAGCTTAGCAAAAAGGCAACACAGTGCACAAATTGGAAATAATAATCATGTAAATAATTTCTTACAAGAACCAAGGGATAGTAAAAGGATAGTAGGTACCCCAAAGACAATTTTTCTTATAAAAATAGACCATCACTATGGGAAAAATTTTCAAAGAAACTTTCTTGGAAATCGAGTTTTTATTTTTTTTATAACACTTTAAGCTCGTTTACGTGATTAAAAGTATACTTTTTCTGTAATATCTCAAAATGTAATTCAAAGTTTTGTTCACCCTGATCAGAGAACATGACATTTATTCACAACAGCAAATAATTTAAAATTAAACAAAAATTTTCTAAATGCGGCCCAGTCTACACCGCTACACTCGCAGCGCAGGTGAGGTGCGGCGCGGGAGGGGCGCCGCTGCACGTGCACACCGCGCTTCGTCTGCCGCACCCCCTCAAAAACCTAAAAATTCGATTAAGCAGCGCCTTAAGGCGGTTGTATGTCCAAACACACCACAATAACTTGACGCGTGCCATTTATTTGTTTCCAAGATCGTACGGAACGCACAAACAGGCAAACACGCGTGCGGCGACGCCGGCCGTAACAGCCCGACTGAGTTTCCCGTTTAACGTGTAGGTTAATATAGTGACTTTGAGCCCGTTTGGAGCGGGAGTGTCCATTCTAGGCTCCTATCTTAGCGACCCACCTTCTAGTGCGGTGACCTTGTATCCTAGCAAGTAACCATATGTATCTAGGCGCTAGTGACCTGTCGGTGCGTAGGCGGCTTTAGTATTTAATTTAAAACAATTTTATTGCAGTTGTAGGTATCACAACATTTTCTGAATTTATATTGAACTCTGTGTGTTCGTATTTAAGTTCATAATCGTTTAATTTTTTTTTTTTTCATTTAATTTTGATTCAGGTTCAACGGCTCCCGCGCCATTTTGTCGGGGCCTGCTGGGGGTGTGGTCGGGTACGCGATGACGTCATACCAGAAGGAAACTGGGTTGCCTGTTATAGGTAACGTTGTTAACTAATAGGGAACATGCATCAATTTTTTTTTGTATCAAAATCAAAAGTATAATGCTTGAAAAATCAACTCTAATATTAAAACTTTTCTCTTGCGTTTTTTTCTCGTGATATAGTTACTTGAAGTTAGCACGCATCCGCTGAAAGCGCTCTATACAAAATGGTCATGATTTGTGACGTCCGTCACCCGTCACGTTTCAGGCGCGTTTATTATGGAGTTAGCCAAGAATTTTCAATTATCTTCCTAAATTTTGCGTTTAAGTACATATGTGTCATACAAAATATTATTTCTTATTCGATATTATGTCTGACTGTTAAGTACATTATATCCGAAAATGAAAAAAAAAACTAAAACAATTTTTTTTTCTGTTCCATCATGTTTTATACGTGTCCGCAGCGATCAAGCTCAAATTATCAAAATCTGTGACTTATGGATATTCCCCACTGACATGAAAAATTGTTTTTTTATTTAACTGGACTGGCTGTCTGTATGATTTGACAGCTAAGTTTTTGTGCCTATTTGAAACGCCACTAGCGTGCGTCTAAAGAACTAATTTTTGACGTACAATATGAAAATGGTTGCCGTGATGGTCTCTCCAGACTTCAAATTTTAGTACCATGTACGCACGCTATCCTCACGCTACGTCCTACAGCGCCAAAATGGCGGAAATCAAATAGGCACAAAAACAGTTTGACATAAGCCTGTCCAGTGTAAATATATGCAGGTCAGTGATATTCCCTATTCGATTTTAGTTTGAAATGTCAAAGTTAGCGATATCTTGCATCAATCACATTCAAAGGAGAACCGGCACTGCCATAGAAAAAATGCTTAACTTGTACACGATTGAATTTGGTCTTTAAAGCCAATAATATTTGCTACATTGATCAAGTTCTGTTTTATTTTTAGCGCATGTATAAAAAAGTTAGTTAATTATGAATATTATTTGGAACGGAAACACTACGGAAACAACGAGTCATTGAAAAACGTTCCGTTATCCACATTCAATTTTCAAAAGGCAGAAAAGTCACTATGAAATGTAAAAACGTAAACGGCTGCGTAAACCACAATCTTTTCCTTTTTTCGAAATTAAGAAAATGAAATGTGAATTTGACTTCCGATTTGGTTTGTCATTCGGTTAACAGGTACCACAGACTAATAAGTGAAAAAGTACAGAATTATGAATCACTGATTAAAAAAAATACAACTTTATTAAAAAAAGCCTTTCTATTCTATTCGAATTGACAACATTTCAAAATTTTTGTCCTGTGTTTTTATTTGTTGTTTAGAAATTACTGATAATAACAAGAGACACGTATTTTTTTCTTTTCCAAAATTTTTAATTTAAATCATCATAATATTAATTTGAAAACTTATTAATTCTACGGTCATATGTACCATGGGCAACAGCGTCGCTTAACCACTGCTAAGGTTAAAATCGTTTGCACGCCGCGCCCGCTGTCACATACGTTTAGTTCGTGCAGGAGCGATACGCGCGCACACGAATTTTGTTGAAAACTGGTTAAGCGACGCTGTTGCCCATAGTACGGTGTCAGAAATTGAAAAACCTCGAAATGGTTTTCGATTTAAGGTACCTTGTAAAAAATGAAAACATGTCAATCAACTCAACTCAACTTTCGGATCGGATAAGTTCTGTATCTGTAATTTTTGGTCAGGATTCGACATGGGCGGGACGTCAACGGACGTGTCTCGCTATGCGGGCTCACTGGAGCACGTGCACGAAGCCACCACCGCTGGCGTCACTATACAGGCGCCGCAACTTGGTAAATATTAAAGGCTAGCTTCCGCCCCGCGTCAGGGAGGACTCACTCCGCGTTTAAACTTTTAAAGTCTGTTCATCATCCTTACTTGTCTTATTTAGTAAACAGTTTTTGACAGTTGTCATACGTCTTTTAAACTTAAATCGTTATTTAAAAATATGTTAGTAAGTTTATGAAATTATTGTTAATTTATTAACAATTTATTTCGTAATTAATCTATGTGTGGAAAACCATTTGCTTTATTATATAAATGAATTTCAATAAAGAGTTGGGTGAAGATTGTTTACCATATAAAGACAAGTAAGGATGGACAGACTTTAATTAGCTGTTGAGGCAGGATCTCTTCACCAGATATTCAGCGAAAAGATTAGTAATTCCACCGAGCTAGGTGTCTGTGCTCGGAGACCGCGATCCAACTGTCTGACGTTGGAATTTGTATTTATGCGAAGTGCTTAGAAAACTTCGATATCGTGAGTCAGGTCTCTATACATTTTTGTCCGATATTAGCTTGACGTAGTGCGACGTCACGTCTGCGTCTGCGTAATGTTTACATATTGTACTTTTCGCTGGGCCTGCATTTCTTCGTCATTCGTCGATTGCTTATGTAGCGGTATAATCACGCCTACCGAAAATGGGCGAGGAATGTCGCGTATGTCAGTTGAGACAAAGTTACGCGACTAACGCGACAGAAATAGAAGATGCATAGGCACGCAGCACTGTGCAATTTGAAATTGTAGGTACTTTATTGCCGTGCAGCTAGAGTAACTTATTATTTGTTTGTCCTCGCGCAGATGGACTTCTGTACGTTTAATACTATTGGACATTCGGAAAATCCCTAGCGATCCTTTGACCGGAATAAAAAGTATCGTATGTTTTGATCCAGGCTAAATCTATCTGTGTGACTTTTATCCAAATCCGTTCAGCTGTTTTTGCGTGATTGAGTAACAACACCTCTTATTTAAGAGTGTTTCGCAGGTTGTCTGGTTCGCAATTCGTCTGGCAGACAAACTGCGAATTTTTCTTCTCAATTCGTCTGGCTTTATGATCTTTGTATTTTTCTAATTCGCAAATTGTCTGGCAGACGAATTAATAATAAAAATTCGTAGTTCTTCTGGACTTATACCATTTTTAAATCCAGATGACAAACTTTCACATTAATAGGATAAGTTGGATTCGTCAACAAATAAAAAAGGTTGACTTCTATTAAAAAAAGTTTTTATTGTCACTCGTAATTAATTTCCATCCTAAACAGATATAAACACGGTAGCAGCGGGCGGCGGGTCGATGCTATTCTTCAGGTCCGGACTATTCGTGGCAGGGCCGGAGTCCGCGGGCGCGCAGCCAGGGCCGGCGTGTTACAGGAAGGGCGGGCCCTTAGCTGTCACTGACGCTAACTTGTTGCTCGGTGAGTCATAAATAAGCAGTCAGTATAAGCGAAATAGGAGAAATTAGCGAATTAAAATAGCTACTATGTTTTTATAGATGAAAAGTGAAATACATATCTGCAATGTGTGACCGACCAAATAGGCATAACGAATATTTTTTTATCTTATGTTACATAAATTACCTACCTCCCAAAAAAAACATTAGTAAAAGAATTATTTCGCTAGCATGAAATCTGCCCGAGATATCACAGTTTGAAATGCACACAAATTGGACTCACCCAAAAACGCTCCATACTAACGGCTACCTAGTTATGACGTCACGCCTAGGTTGTATGCAACGCGTAGGAAATTTGCTCGGCAGCTATATTAAATATTGTGTTTATCAAAATGGTTTTTTAGACTTTGCTATGATAAATTTTATACTTTTTAAATGGACTTGTCCACCCAACTTTGAAGGGTCATAAAATAAATAATACGCAATATATAAAACCAAGAGGTATACAAGCTACTCTAAAAGTTTAATATCTTTACGATTTTTATTAATATTTCGTTATTTTATTCATTAGTCGTCATCCCTACTGTATTGTTTTAGGTCGCTTGCTTCCGGAATACTTTCCGAAGATATTCGGTCCGAATGAGGACGAGCCGTTGGACCGCGCGGCCACTAAAGCCGCTTTCAACAAGATGACGGATGAAATCAACGCTTTCTTAAAACAAGATGGCGGAAAGCAGGTGAGTTTTGAAATATATTATATCATTTGTATTAAAGCCTAGGTTATGCATTGTATATCATACTATTATTATTATTCCGGGAAATGCTGACCTGGCCCCTATTTCACCAAATTGACATTTGTCAGTGACATTATGTCGGCAATTTTCACAGTCTTTTTTATTTAATAAGGGACAATCATGTTCTGAATCAGTGGATAATATTTACAAGTCGACAATTGTCACGCAAACTTAACTCAGCTCCAATCTCATGTCAAGAATCACCGACAAATCTACAAATATGTCGACTTGTAAAAAATTTCCCTGTTTCACAACATACTTGTCCCTAATTAAAGTAACGACAATTGTAAAATTAACCGACACAATATGTCACTGACAAATGTCGACTTGGTGAAATAGGACCCAAGTGACATGTAAAACAGGTTTCTAACCTTAGTTCAGGCACCAGTCTCCACAATACTCTTATTCTAACCATTACCAATCATTGTAATTGTGGAGAAAATAAAGCATATTTTTATTTTTGTAATTATTTATTATTATTTTTATTTACCATGTTGCTATCCATACTAATATTACTAGCTTTTTACACGCAGCATCGCCCGCGTGGTCTACAGGTCATATAGTGCGGACGGAGACCCATGCCCAGCAGTGGGATAAAAAGTAGTCTTTGTCCTTCCCCAAGGTCCCACTTATATCCGTACCAAATTTCGTCAAAATCGGTCTAGCGGTCTAGGCGTAAAAACGTAACAGACAGACAGACAGAGTTACTTTCGCATTTATAATTTTAAGTATGGAAGTATGGATTAGTCTGTCCATTTATGACATGAGTATTAGATAAGGCGGTGAACTGATTTTTATTAATTGTTTTGTGATATAATTTATCCTTACCGTAGATGAGTACGGAAGAGGTGGCTATGGGCTTCATCAACGTGGCCAATGAAGCTATGTGCAGACCTATCAGGTGAGATATTTAGTAAAAAAACTAAATAATAAAGATTGTAAAGGGTGAAATCAAAAACAGTTGACACATTTTGTGGTGTAGCTTAGACCATCAAACTGAACAACTTTGTCTATAGGACCAACTTAATTAGAGAAAAAAAATAATCAGCTGTTCCATACATTTTGGTTGAGTAAATATTGATGTTTTCTATGAAACAGCTGATTATTTTTTTTTGCTCTGATTAAGTTGATTGATTCCATAGATAAAGTTGTTCAGTTTGACGGTCTTAGCCACATCTGTTCAAAAAGTCACCCTGTAGATAGTTAAGCAATTGTTGTAAGGTCAAATAGAGGTGTCAAAATCTTAATATAACAGGCGTCAAGTCAACGGACTTGACGCCTGTTATATTAAGAATTTTACACCACAGATTTACAATAGTTTGTGATACTGTGGTTTACACTATATGAAATAGATTGAAACTATTGAGCTACTGGCTCTGTGAGCTGTAGACCTCGCTTTAACATAACTCCGCCATTTTGAAATTTTTCGAAAAACTGAATCAACAAGAAATTCTAAATAATAATCGAACCTGCTCACAAAATTTCACGAGAATCAGTTTAGAAATGCGACATGTAGAGGAGAACAGACGGACATCCGGACGGACATACGGAAACATTTTTGCCCAAGCTGACTTTCTCCTGTGTGCGATAAGAGCTCTTACAAACCTGACCGAATGAATGCGAGTTGAACGCTGAACGCTTTTCTAGATGCGCGCAGCCTAAAATGTTAGCTGTAAAAGTTCCAAGCTGTTCCAAGTTCTGCGTTCTGCGTTGCGAGTTCTTTAATACGTTTGTAACTTTATAGCGCCGCTTAACGAGAGGCAGTCAGAATGTGCTATCAGTCAGTGCAGATTGCAGAACTCGAACGGCTGAACTCTTTCGATCTGAGTGGGGTCTTAAGGGTAAACATTAGCACGTGACTCGCTATTGTAGGCACTTAGTCAAAGTCAAAGTCAAATAAGCTTTATTCAAATAAACTTAATTATTAAGTACTTTTGAATCGTCTATATTTTCCTACCAACCGTTCCAGACTTTTTTAGCTGACAAGAAGAACGGGCGCAAGAAACTTATCAGCTGTAACAGCCATAAGTAACGATATTTACAAACTTTAAAATATCGTTACCAGATAATTACAACAGGGTGACAGGATTATTGGCAACAACATAGACTTATTGTTATATTACTTCAACAAAGTACTTATAGTAGCAAGTTATGTGTTACATCATTTCCACGCATTTTGATCTTTAAGATAATCGTCTACTTTATAATAAACTTTACCCATGAGCGAATTTTTAACATGGTTTTTAAATTCATGCAAAGGAAGATCAATCACTTGTTGTGGAACTATATTAATAAAGGCTATGTCTTTCCCCATAAATGAACCTCTAGTTTTGCAAGCCTAAATCTTGGTTAACGTGGTTCATTGGCGGATCCAGGGGGGGGGCCAAGGGGGCCATGGCCCCCCCCACGAGGCCAATTACCTTTGCAGATAACATATTGAAATTGCATTGAAAAAAAATTTTTTTATTCTTATTGTTTTATGTAGGTAGTGTCAGTGCCTCTATATTTATTTTTTTTAATCATAAAACCTGGCCCGAGTAGGGTTACCATCTGACAGACATTTGGCGCATTTGACAAGTATTTTACGGTTTCAAGGCTTGTAGTAGGTGTGAACCTCTATACTAAAAAAAGTTGGGAGTTACAAGTCGTGATAAAGTTTGACCACATGATAGAAACTGATCTGTAGGCTGTTTCTAACTAATATTGAGCTGGGCCAAACTATCCTTACATACAGTTCCATACGGCGGCGGGTTGAATAGCGCACTTTTCCCGGCTTCATTCTAAAAACTATAACAATTCAGGTTTAGCTAATAGGGCAAATGTGGTATCATTTTCGGATAAATAAATAACGTAGAACTTATTTCTGATATAAAAAATATCAATTTGTTTAGCAGTTTCTGAAAAATTACACAATAACCAACATTTTTAAACTTCATTTTTTTAGTTTAGGTATTGGCACTTGTTTCAGTATTTTCAAAAAAACTACTTTAAAGAAGCGTTTTTCAGGTTAATTTGTTATTTGCTTTTGTTATGTTAACTATATTTTATACAATTTGAGCCTAATCCAAGTAGTTTAAGTCCATTGTTTGCGGACATACAGCTAGTCAAAAATATGCATTTTTCACGAAATAAAAAAGGTTTCCGTTTCGTTCAGAAACATTTTTCAGGTTATTTGTTTATATTTCAGTAAAGTTAATTAAATTTTCTACAATTTGAGTTTAATTTGAGTAGTCTAGGTCTATTGGTTACAGAGACATAGCTGGTTAAAAATGGGCCTTTTATTGAAATTAATTGAAAAAATCTTATCTTTGACTAGCTGTGTCTTTGCAACTAGTAAACCTAGACTACTCAAGTTAGGCTCAAATTGTAAATTGTCAAAAAGGTAACCCTAGACCCGAGGCTCCGAGGGCCCCCCCCAAACTTGAATCCTGGATCCGCCCCTGACGTGGTTTCCCAGGATTTTAGCTTTAACACAATATATTTGAGCGTGTTCCGACAACTAACGGCAATTGTTCACTATGAACTATGTTATCAAAGCAAAATTATCTAATTAAATGCAATATGTTTGTAGTATTTGGCGAATACAACTTAAGGGTGCTTGCATAAAGAAAGCAGGTACTGGTCGGTACAGGTCTGTACCGATCGGTGCAGGTAAGTAGCCCCATACGTTTCTATGGGAGTCCGCATAAAGAAAACAGGTTACCGGGACCGGTTTGCGCATACATCCGCGGCGCAACAGACCTGTACCGACCGGTACCGACCTGTAACCTGCTTTCTTTATGTACCCTAACCCCCTTACTAATAAAGATTGAATAGCAGATGTATAGTTACACAATGGTTACTCTCTGTCAAACTGTCGAATGTCATTCGGTGTTGGTTTACGCACGATCTAACTCCTGAGGATGCTCCGGGTTGGGGCGAAACACGTGTAGAGTGGCCTAATTGGTGAAGGTGCAAGGTGTGTTGCTGTCTTGCTAAATGCAGGTTTGTGCACTGATATTTTGTGGTGTGCATGTGCATATTTTTGCGGGCGGGCGGGCGGTGCATCTTGCATACATTGTTTGCGGAAGTAAGCTACATATATTTCTTTTTTCAAAATGGTTTGGGACTTCCGCCAAGTGACGCCTGATTCAATCAAATACTCTGTCAAACTATTTGAATTTGACATTAAAAAGAAAGTGACAAAACACTGTGTAACTATGCAGCTGCTATACAATCTTTATTAGTAAGGGGGTAAGTGTGTACATATACACCTATTTTGTACACACAAAAGTTGTATTCGTCAAATACTACAAACACATTGCTTTTAATTAGATAATTTTGCTTTGATATCATAGTTCATAGTAAACAATTGCCGTAAGTTGTCGGAACACGCTAAATTGTATTGTGTAAAAGCTAAAATCCTGTGAAACAATGTTAAGTGCCTAAAATAGCGAGTCACGTGCTAATATTTAACCTTAAATCGAAGTTTTGTGGTAGGGCTCTAACAACAGCTCGCGGTTACGACGCGTCACAACACGCATTAGCTTGCTTCGGTGGCGCGGGCGGGCAACACGCGTGCGCCGTCGCGAGACAACTCGGCATCTCTACTGTACTGCTGCATAAGTACGCCGGTAAGTACAGACACAAATATCAACCCATTGGTATTACCATTTAGTACTATTTGTGGTTATAGTAGTTTATGAAACTGATGCATAATGAGGGGTATTAAAACATGAGTGTGTGTTTAAAAACCGAGCCGTAGGCGAGGTTTTTAATAGTATCACACGAGTGTTTTAATACCTAGTTATGTGCAGTTTCATACACTACTTTATCTACTCTCATACTATTATTGTGATTGAACCTACAAAATAAAATATGATAAAAAGATTAGGTAGTTTGCTTTAGGTAGGTAGGTTGTACCAAATATTTAGAAACTCTACGTACTTACCTTGGTTAAATATTACGTTTTTCCGTCGCCGCATCTAAAATATCTACTCACTCACTAACTACTATCAGATATTTTTAAGCAAAAGTAAAAATTCAAATCTAAAAAATTGCGCGTTTTCTATTAGAAAAATAATAATGAGATGACTGCATTCCAGCAGAGTAATCGTTACGCTAAGTCATCGATCACCATAGAGTACATTTTAATCATGGAAAGTATATGAGAATTTTATTGTTTTTTTTTAATATCGCGGCATTGCCATCTTCTTGGATTTGCCCTGTATCGTAATGACAAAAAAAGTTATTTTATAACATACCTTAGTTAACGAAGGTATGTTATAAAATAACTTTTTAATTTTTTTTCGGTATTGCGTGTATAAAGTATGTCAATATGAATTCGTTTTGAAATTCATAATTCGAATTTTACGATATGAGAGTAGATAAAAGACGTTTATTTATCAAAAGAATTATGCAACTGTATTATAATGAGGGGTATTAAAACACGCCGAGTGTGATAATAGTATCACATGAGTGTTTTACAGCATAGAGTGGCATACAAGACTTTATCTACGCCCATGATATGTATCGTCTATACGGGGTTTTGAAACGGTGCCTTATTGGCAACATTGAAAAAACCAGTGTCACGGTAGCCGTTATGTCCGAGCGAGGGCTGGTCGCACCCGCGCATGCCGCGCGTCCATCATAAAATCATCCGAACGAGTGTTATAATGTACTGAATTTCATAATGTAACTCGTCGGGCGTGGGCGCGGGTAACGAGACATGCTCTTGCCCGGATATTGTGTTTACTATGTTACTGGTTGTTATAACATTGGCTATAGGCTGTTTCAGAATTAAAGCGCATTCACTTAGATAGTGTCGCCCTTTCATCGCGCCGCCTTTGCAGGTGCCGCTTCTTGACAAAGGATGCCGCCGCATAAACAAAGGATACCGCGTGCGGCGTATACCCGCAAGTCAATTTGGATTTTGACAGTTTACATCGAAGCGCCGCCGTAGTGAAAGCTTGTATTTGTTGACTCTGCTACGTATACTGAAAATATTTTATCATCCTTGGAAGGACAGTTAAGTGCCTCATGATGAAAAAAAATACGGGTGTTTTGTAAAACATGTAAACAACTTATAATAATCAATGTCCATTGCGTTTGCGTTGAAATCAGTTTATCTGCACCTATCACAGATACTTCAAAAATAGTGGGGATACCAAGAACTAGCGTCGGAATAATATTAAAAATAGGCCCATTAACCACCAAAAAACGTAAAAACGGAAGAATCCCACTATCGAAAACGGACGACTTTGAATGTGATGTAGTGTAGTACGTCCAAACAGTATACAGATTTTATGCTAATAAAAAACTTCCGACACTAGACATGATTCTGGAAAATTTACAAGCTAATACTACGGACTTTCCGTATAAACGTACGACTGCGAAATGTCAATACATTTCTAAAAGTTGGATTTAATACACTTAATAAAACACTTAATAAGCTAAAACTATTGCTAGAATAGATATTTGTATAACGTTACCAAAAACTTACCGGTATTCCTGTCTCTGAACACAAGTGCTTGCGGGTGTACCGACACTATCTAAATGAATGGACTATAAATGACTGTAATAATTGTTTTTCTCAGGCATTCTATCAGCATACGGCATGGCGCTCGCGCACGTAGTCCACGAAGCTCAGCAACCCTGCGCGTTGTCGTACTGCCCTGACAACTTTGCTGAACTCGACCGACAACTGGACGTACTGGCAGCTGTGTGTAGAGACAAGCTTAGGGCTCAGGTAAGTGTAGTCCTTATTGCACGGGAAATATGATTCATTATGCTAAGTATCAGTTAGTGAATAGTACACGAAGCTTAGCAACCCTGCGCCTTGTCGTACTGCCCTGAGAACTTTGCTGAACTTGACCGACAACTCGACGTACTGTGTACGACTACTCGGCAGCTGTGTGTAAAGACAAGCTTAGGGCACAGGTGAATGTAGACCTTATTGCACGGGTAATGCGATTCATTATGCTACGTAATATCATTTAGGGATAGTACACGAAGCTCAGCAACCCTGCGCGTTGTCCCACTGCCCTGAGAACTTTGCTGAACTCGACCAACAATTCGACGTACTGGCAGCTGTGTGTAGAGACAAGCTTAGAGCACAGGTAAGTGTATTCCCTATTGCACAGGTAATACGATTCATTATGCTACGTAATATCATTTAGGGATAGTACACGAAGCTCAGCAACCCTGCGCGTTGTCCCACTGCTCTGAGAACTTTGCTGAACTTGACCCACAATTCGGCAGTTGTGTGTAGAGACAAGCTTAGGGCACATGTAAGTGTAGTCCTTATTGCTCTTGCGTTACGGTTCATTATGCCAATATTACAATAACTAAACGTAGGTATTTTAATTTTTCTGTAGTCGGGTCGGCCCATTAAGATAAAAACTTAGTAGTATTTGGTGTCGCCCGGTCTGAGGTTTTGGTTCGGTAGTTGTTTATTTTAGTAATTGTACGGTCAGCAGCACAGCAGGGAATACAAAATTTTCCTATAAATTTTAAAAACCTTGACATATAAGACCTAAAGATATCATTACATACATTGAGTTACGAAAACATGTCTTGAGTTAGGAAGACATGTTTTCGTAACTCAATCAAGGTGCTGCTGACATACCGTCCTTATTTCAGATTCATAACAGAAGTGTAGCCACTTCGCATGGATATGGTACCTATTATAAATTTATTTCAATTTGTGTTCTATTCTTAAAATAAAATAAATGTTTAGGGGAAAACATTTTGAAAAGTGCTTAATTGCATGATATTGATTGTCCCCGGACTTGTAAAATTTTCCTAAAATTTCACAATAAGTCTGGGAAAAATCAAAATCAGAGGGTGGCAACACTGACGTCCACGGTAAAGGTCATGGCACATATAACGGCACTGCAACAGCACCGCTCCAACCCAGCAATTAATTTGTCATTCAAATTAGAGCTTTAAATCATGTGTCGTAAAATATATTTTATCTACTCTCATATCGTAAAATTCGAATTATGAATTTCAAAGCGAATTTATATTGACATACTTTATACACGCAATACCGAAAAAAAATTAAAAAGTTATTTTATAACATACCTTCGCTAACTGAAGTATGCTATAAAATAACTTTTTTTCTCATTACGATACAGGGCAAATCCAAGAAAAAGGCAGTACCGCAAAATTAAAAAAAAAAACAATGATGTTTCCGTAAACTTTCCATGATTAAAATGTACTCTATGGCAATCGATGACTTAGCGTAACGATTAGTCTGCTGGAATGCACTACCTGATTATTATTTTTTTCTAATAGATAACGCGCCATGTTTTGATTTTAATTTTTACTTTTGCTTAAAAATGTCTGATAGTAGTGAGTGTGGACTCCACCCGATATTTTAGATGCGGCGACGGAAAAACGTCTTACTTAACCTAGGTAAGTACCTACTACCTACCTAGTCGTAGAAAGTCGAGAAACTACTTACCTACTCTTTTTCTCATTGTTAATTTATTTTGTAGGAGCAATCACAAATTGTATGAGAGTAGATAAAGTATTGTATGAAACTGTACATAACTAGGTGTGCGTGCTTACGGCGCGCCGACCGCGTGCTAACAGCGCGCTGTGACTCCCGAGTCGCCAGCGAAACAACATCATATGCAAAATAGCTTACACCTCGCGACCACGTGCTTACGGCGCGCTGGCGGCTAGCCGTAGCCTAAACTCGAGGTGACGCCGTGCTTTTGCTGTGTAGTTGTGGTGCCGTTATTGTGTGCTGTGACCTTTATATCGTGCTGTGCCGCGCTGTGGCAGAAATATAAAAGCAAGCGTTGGGTGGTATTGGCATGTTGTCATGATTATTCACATATTTTTTCTCTCCCCAGGGCTTCCAAGACTCCCAGATAGTGACAGAGCCGTATCTTCACTTGCGATACGCAGGCACAGATTGTGCTCTAATGATTGCACCATTAAGTGACCAATCTCCGACCGCCACTCGTCATGGCGACTTTTATGCCGCTTTTATAGCAAGGTTAGTGACCTTACACTCTTAGAAATAGTAAACTTTTCTATGTATGATATTTAGGGGTGATATTTCAATGCCTAAATTAAATTTTATTTGTTTGATAACGTGTTATACCGCCAAATTGTAAATGTTTGTCTTACAATAAAAGTCATTCAAAAACATGTCTGTCATAGTTTTTGAACTTCTATTTTATTTGGTTACTAATTAAACTGACAGTGCATATCTGTTATTTAGATTAAAAAAAAACCGGCCAAGTGCGAGTCGGACTCGCGCACGAAGGGTTCCGTACCGAAAAACGGCAAAAAAATCACGTTTGTTGTATGGGAGCCCCCCTTAAATACTTATTTTATTCTGTTTTTAGTATTTGTTGTTAAAGCGGCAACAGAAATACATCATCTGTGAAAATTTCAACAGTCTAGCTATTACGGTTCATGACATACAGCCTGGTGACAGACAGACAGACAGCGAAGTCTTAGTAATAGGGTCCCGTTTTTACCCTTTGCGTACGGAACCCTTAAAATCAGCCCTTAAAGTCCTTTTCTTTCCTGTGGCAAAGCTGTGGGAAACCCTGTATAACGTAATTACGATACAAGTTATTATCTTGAAGTAGGTAATATTCATTCAAATAGAAGCCTTATGTGTCTAGATATAAGAACGAGTTTGGCTTCACGTTATCGTCGCGAGACGTGTTGGTAGACGACGTGCGCGTGCGCGGGGTGGGGGTGAGCCACGTCGCGGCGGAGGTGGCGCCGCCGAGCGGGAGGGACGTCAAACCTGTACCTGAAAAGGTAAATATATAGGAAAACGACATTATTTCTTTGGCCTCTGCTTGTATTTTTATTTCCTTATTATTGTATTTGTTTTTTCTACGTAATTTATGGTTTTGAGATGGCGAGATTTTGGTGAATTTGATGTAAGACTGGGACGTGGGAATAATAGAAAAAGTAATATTTATTGGTTTTGTATGCCCATTACCATTTTGTACTAATACTCGAAATTACTGCGATAATATTGCTTTTTTACGCGATTTTTAAAGTTTAAGTTTATGTTCTCAGTAATAAATATTAGATCAGAAAATATAGACATTATATCATTTGACTTTACCATAGAATACATTATGTTACAAGTACAGAAGGGACACTCCGCAAGATCATTTATAGTACATTACTGCCGCGGTATATAATGACTGCGTTGCTGGCAGCGATTATGATGGCCGAGAGCGGAGCTTAGCGCAGGTCCAGGCCGTCACAGCGCGGTCAGCATTGCAGCCCTTGATGGACAAGCTAGAATAAAGGCCGAGACCGGAGGTCGAGGCCTTTATAGCGCGGCCAGCAAGGGCTGCAATGATGACCAAGCTTGAAGGCCGAGAGCGTAGTTAAGCTTAGCTCGAGGCCATCATAACGTGGCCAGCAGTGCAGTCATTCTGGACCAAGGCTTGTATAGTGCTTTACTCAAAAATGCGAATACTACCTACTACTATAGTGGGTACGTATAACCTAATTTCGAAAAAAATACAAAAATGCAAATATCTCAGAAACGGTGCGTCGGAGCCAAAAAATAAGGTTTTTTTCGACCCCCTAAGGTACCTCGGAAGTGGTCAAAAGGTATTTAATGAAAGGTCTAAAAACGGTCAAGTGCGAGTTTTTTATATTTTTCCATACAAATTTTACATAAAAATACAAATATCACCTGTGTAATAGGGTTTTCTCCCCTCAATGTACAACACCCGCGCAGATAAAGAATGGGATTGAAAATGGCGGCTCACCGCGCTTACCACAACGAGTGTGACCGAGAGAGCGATAGGTGTGGCGTTCTAATTTGAAACAAAACTTGACAATAATGGATTCTCAAAGGAAATTGCTGGTAGCTAAAACAAGACAATAATGAAATCTCATACAACTTTGCCGCGTCACCATCGGAGGAGCGCGGCAACCCCGACTTTGCTCAAAGAAGGTTGTCAAAATAATGACCATATTACAAGCATTTTTGAGTAAAATAAATAGCGACTCTTGCTCCGATAAAATAAAGCGCGGTCGTACAGCACTCTCTTCCTCACAGTTAGATTCACCTAGAAGTTGCCTCTCTTTCTATCGCGTACCTTATCTTTTATGACGACGTTAGGGATGTCATACGCGACGCGGCGAGCGTGTGAATGAGAATCGAACTAACGTACGACCCGGCCCGGCACGTGGCAGCCCTTTGACCCTAATGCCGAATATGGTAGATGGGGACCATCAAACTGAACAACTTTTACTATGGGACAACTCTGAAATCGCTAAAAAAATATCTGTTGTTTTACAGCATAATTTACAAAAAAAATATGACGAAAATCAAAATGTATGAAACTATACCACAGTAAAAGTTGTTCAGTTTGATGGTCATTATCTACCATATTCGGCATAAGGGGTTATTTTGTAACACGCTGTATAAACAATTGTAGGCAGTGAAGGTGTACTTCGAGGGGGGGTACCAAGACACCCAGATCTACCTGCTGCAGAATCTGCTTCCGGACCAGACAGTCCTGGGCCCGGCTATCATTATGGACAGCCTGTCCACCGTACTCGTCGAACCTGGCAAGTATTGACAAGTTTTTATTATACACAACGGGTTACAGGAACGAGCTATGGAAGGTTTTGTCCGAATACGGATTGGAGAGCAGACTGATTCATGCACTGAAATCTCTCTATGAGGATTCCCGTGCATGCGTCAGGATTGACGGCGCATACACTGACTGGTTTGGCATCTCTAGGGGTGTCAGACAGGGATGTGTTGCGTCACCGTGGCTCTTTAATCTGTTTTTGGACAGTTGTATGAGAGGTCTGAAAGAACGTGACTGTGGAGTTATCATGAATGGGACTCAAATCAAGTGCCTCCTCTACGCTGACGACCAAGTTATACTTGCGTCTTCTGCGCAAGAGTTGCAGGAAATGATGTCTGTTGTGAATGATGATTTTGTGAGAAAAGGGATGAAAGTGAATGTAACTAAGACGAAAGTGATGGTGTTTGAGAGAGATGAAGAAATGACTGATTGTACGGTAATGATAGGTGGCGAAAAAGTGGAACAAGTCCGTGAGTTTGTATACCTGGGAAGTTTGTCCACAAGGGACGGAAAGTGTGAGCAAGACATAGAAAGACGAGTGAAGAAAGGAAATTCAGTGAATGGTGCTATACACTCGATTATGAGTAGCCAAATCGTTTCTGTAGAGGTGCGAATGGCTGTTCATAACAGAGTGCTGGTACCGACACTGATGTATGGAAGTGAATCTTGGGTATGGCAGAAGAAGAATGAAAGCAGAATAAATGCGGTAGAGATGCGATCGTTGAGGAAAATATGTGGAGTCAAATTGAGTGATAGAGTGAGCAATGATGTGATTCGTAAAAGGTGTGGTCTGAAAGATGATATAGTGACAAGAATTGAGAAAGGAATGCTCCGGTGGTTTGGTCACTTAGAGAAGATGAATGAAAGGCGAATCACGAAAGAGATATATTGTGCGAATGTGGAAGGAACGATTGCGCAAGGGCGTCCCAGAAAAACCTACGCGGACCAGATAGAGGTTATTATAAAAAAGGCTGGTGTACGCAGTGACAAAAACCGCAGGGCATGTATGAAAAGATTGATGGATGTGAATGAAGCGAAAGAAGTGTGCAAGGATCGTAGCAGGTGGCGATCCATAGTCTCGATAGTCTCGCGATGCCTACCCCCATGGGAAACAGGCGTGAGTGTATGTATGTATGTATGTTAGTTTTTGGCCTTCATCTCACCTGATGTTAAGTGACGATAAGGCTGAAGGTGGAAGTGCACTACACCCGGAATCCCCATCACTAATGAACTGGCTATCTTACCTCTAACTGCCGGAATACAACAGTTTTTAAATTGTTGTTATGGCGTCAGACTTGGTGGTAGCTAGCCACTAGCCAGGTGGTTGAAATAAGCCTTACCAACCTAACCGAGTACAAATGTACCCCCCTCCTGGGTATCGAACCAGGGACCCCTGCCTCTTTCTTACACGGGTCGTCACGTCTTAGAATTACTTTTTTTATTACTAGCTTTTGTCCGCGAGTTTTACCTATTGGAATTTAGTTTCAGGTGGGATTTTTTGAGAATCCTTTCATATTAGATACTCGTTTCTTAAAGCATTGCATGAATTTAAACAAACATGAGTGAATAGTAGGTATGTACTTATCCGAAAGTATGAAAGGTGTGTTATGCATGATTTACCGTAAAGAACAAGAAGGGATGTGTGCGAGAGAGAGTGAATAAAAAGGTGAAAAAGGGTGCCGAACGACGACGCGCAAAAGATGCAAATAAGAGTTTTTTTCTATGTAAACGAAAATTTTGGTTGGTAAAAGTTTTGGTGGGTGCAGGGCTAATTAAAAGTCCGCCTGGCTATCTACCATCATTTTACCTAAATCTGACGCCATAACAACAATTTGAACATTGTTGTGTTTCGGCAGTTAGAGATAAGATAGCCAGTTTATTAGTGCTGAGGATTCCGAGTGTAGTGCGCTTCCACCTTCAGCCTTATTGTTACTTAAGGCTCCGTAATGCGAAATAATTTGTCTCTGTCTTTTCCATTACGTGTAAAGAGTATGGAAAATAACCTCACTTCTGCACTTTTTCGATGTTTTTCGTTGTTTTTTCATCATAATCTTTAGCACAATTATCTTTATTGAAAAAAAATTATTGGAGCAACTGCACAGTACGTTAAAGTGTATTTTGATGTAGAATTCAATACGTTTCCGCTACTATTTACGCCAAAAATATGGCCCGTGACAAGCGCTTTTGATGATATTCTGATTTCTTTTTACAATCATCTGTGAGGTTTATACGCAATTTAATACTTGTAGCATAGTTGCTACAAGACACACACATACACAAAAAAAACATACAACAATCTCTTTAGATTATCTAGTGATAATCTCTTTAGCTTGTTGTATGTTTTTTTTGTGGCTACAACTTAACGTTTTCCGTATAAAAATATGGCCCGCGCAAACCATGTTTTCCTATTATGGCCCCTTTTTTTTCATAAAAAAAAAAACGATTTGAAACGCTTTCCTGATTTGATTCTTGGTCACAACACCTAAATGTTCCATATAATTGTAGATTGCCGTGCGGAAATAACCAAGTTTGGCGACATTCGCATCACGATCGGGTCGGGCAAGCCCAAGAAGGTGACTACCGACCTGGACTCCATACAGCTCAGCATATTCTCGCATCGGTTCATGTCGATAGCCGAGCAGATGGGCAGGTAACATACAACATCATTGTGTATCAGGGGCTTAATACAACGTGTTACAAAAACCCGTAATGCAGAATATGGTAGATAGGGAACATCAAACTGAACAACTTTTATTATGGGACCAACTCTGAAATCGCGAAAAAATTTTCTGTTTCATACATTTTGATATTTTCGTTATTAATTTTTGTATGAAAGAGCTGTTTTTTATTCGCGATTTCAGAGTTGGTCCCATAGTAAAAGTTGTTCAGTTTGATGTTCCCTATCTACCATATTCGTCATTACGGGTTTTTTTGTAACATATTGTACAATAGGGATTGTCCAAAAAAAAAATAAAATTGGCTGAATATTTTTTATAGGTAGGAATAAGCTCCCTTAGTAATAGAAAAAAGTTTCAGAATTGTCGGTTGCGTAAAACATAAAAAAAAGTTTCTTCGCCTTCACTAATGTACGAAAGTTACTGCAGAATGGAAATTATACATTCACATGCATACAATAGCATTAAAAAAAAAATTTTGACATTTTGTATTGAAACGTTTTTTAATACTATGTATGTTGTGGTTGTGACAAGTGGTGGCAAAGGTATAATTTCCATTCTGTTGTTACTTTCGTACATTTGTGAAGTCGAAGAGACTTTAATATTAAAAAAAAAATACGCAACCGTAAATTCTGAAACTTTTTTCTATTACTAAGGGAGCTTATTCCTACCTATAAAAAAATATTCAGCCAATTTGATTTTTTTCGGACATTCCCAATTGCCGATTTTTTCTCACAAACAGAACCTCATAACTTCTATGATTTAAAATTTTAGTATAATGAAATAAGAATGAAGAATGACTATTACTGTCTTATAAAAAAATACCTTAAAATTACTCCTTTTTGTGAGAAAAAATGACCACTTTATTCGTTATACACATAAATGCCAAACTTTAAGTGAACATCAGTACAATGCGATTAAATTGTCAATGGACAGTTATCCGCTGCAACTTCATTAAAGAATGTGTGGCAAAGAGAGAGCGAGTGAGAGTCGCTTTGTACCGCAAGTGCTCTGAAGTTGCCGCAGATCACTGTCTATTGTCAATTTAATCGCATTGTAAAAAAACGGCAAAGAAAATCACGTTATGGGAGCCCCCCTTAAATATTTATTTTATTATATTTTTATTATATTATATTGTTATAGCGGCAACAGAAATACATAATCTGTGAAAATTTCAACTTTCTAGCTATCACGGTTCATGAGATACAGCCTGGCGACAGACAGACAGACAGACAGACAGAGTCAGACAGAGTCTTAGTAATAGGGTCCCGTTTTTACCCTTTGGGTACGGAACCCTAATAAAAAAGTAACTAATCCCCTAAAGGTAGGGAAATTGAAGGATAAAAATCTGAAAACTAAGCTGTTTTAGCTCAGTATTTTTGTCTCACTTTTGACAGTGCGATTTGTAAGCTATAGTTCTAGGTTGTTATTATTCTAAGATTATAGTTACATAGCTAGTGACAAAATACTGCAAGAGGTATCTCAAGGCCCATCAATCAATATAATAAAGTGTTAGGATGTACATGAGTCAGCACCTACTCCCAAGGCCAGGAAGTAAACACCTGTTAGCACACTTTCAAGTATGTAAAATTTCGACATACTCAAGAAAGTAGTAAACTAGAGAATAGTACAAAAAAAATAGTAAGTAATCAGACCGTATTATCATAGTACAGTAGCCCGTAGAACATTTAAATCACCAAAAAGGTTACCGTTTGCCGTTGTAATATAGTTATTTATTACGAAATTATAGATACTTTAACCCAAGTTTTACAGAGCGCAACCCGCCGTAACCTATATTTGTATATCTCCAAAATTGATATCTTTTTTATTTTTCGAGGTTTACCACATAGTTTAGCTATTGTCGTGTTCTACAGCTTGGTTTGATTGCCACAGATAAAAGTAAGACTATAAAAAGTAGCCATACACAGATTTAAGACCTGATGAAAATGGTTGGACTTTATCTGATCTTAAATCTGTGTATGATCACTTTCCATAGTCTTACTATTATCAGTGGCAATTAAACAAAGCTGTAAAACACGACAATAGGTAAACCTTGAAAAATAAAAAAATATTATTTTTGGAGATATACAAATATAGGTTACGGCGGGTTGCGATCTGTAAAACTTGGGTTAAAGTATCTATAATTTCGTAATAAATAACTATATCACAACGGCAAACGGTAACCTTTTTGGTGATTTAAATGTTCTACGGGCTACTGTACTATCATAAAAACATGCCGAGTCAGCAGGCCACGTAAATTGTCACACTTTCGAAGTCAGTGCAAGAGCTTTCTCAAGGCTGAAAATTCGTATACTGTTTAAATATTATGCATAATTTATGAAAAAAATAGTCATCCACAGATTCATGGAACATAGGCAGTCAGCAGTCGCTCAAAGTGCTTGAATGCGTGCTGACGCTAGGTTTTCTACTTCCTGGCCTTGCGAGTAGGTTCTGACTCTTATCTCTCATCTTATTGAATGATGGGCCTTGAGATACCTCTTACAGTATTTTGTCACAAGCTCTGTAACTATTAAAGGTTTAAAATCATTTGGCAAAAGACAGTTTCGGATAACGGCTGGTTGAACTTTTTTGTATTTGGTGTGCTTTCGTGCCATACAGAGTGTTACAACGCACGTCAATATCGGTGAACATCAAGGAGCGCCTAGATTTCTCTTGCGCGTTGTTCGGCGCCGACGGCGGCCTTGTGTCCAACGCGCCGCATATACCAGTGCACTTGGGCGCTATGCAGGAGACGGTGCAATATCAGGTAATGTATGATTCTTATTAATGGGGAATAAAGCTTAAAATGCCATATCAGCGATTGTTGTCAAAGAACATAATTAAAGTAAAATAAATACCTAAATAATATACTGACTGACATTACTGACTGCTCTTGTCCGTAGTTTCGGGATGTCAGACAATTTGCTATACCCTCAGTGGTTTAGTGCCTGACCCGCCCTCTGATTACAATAATTATTCTCGATTGAAACCGCAGTTACATTGGTGCTCTAAGAAAGATAGTTGTCTGTCACATTGGCTCTTACTAAGGCAGCAATGTAACTGCGATTTCTGTTAAGAGTTGATTGCAACAAAGAAGAAAAATCAGGGGGCTGGCGATTGTGGTGGTTGAGCAACTTTCGCAAGGGTCGATCATGGGATGGGTGACCAAAAATTTATTATCTTGAGCTCTTCCGTGATGCGGAAGGCACGTTAAGCCCTTAGTCCCGGTTGCATTCACAGTCGTTAAGGCTCGGTTATGCAAAATCATTTGTCTCTGTCTTTTTCTTTACGTGTAAAGAGTATGGAAAATAACCTCACTTCTGCACTTTTTCCATGTTTTTGGTTGTTTTTTCATCGTTATATTATCTTTATTGTAAAAAATTATTGGAGCAACTGCACAGTACGTTAAAGTATATTTTGATGTAGAATTCAATACGTTTCCGCTATTATTTACGCCAAAAATATGGCCCGCGACAAGCACTTGATGATATTCTAATTTTTTTTTACAATCATCTATGAGGTTTATACGCAAATTAATACTGTGCCTACAACTTTACGTTTTCTATATAAAAATATGGCCCGCGCAAAACATGTTATCCTATTATGGCCCCTTAACACACGTCGATCGTCGTGGGTTATGGCCCATCCTCCTTATCCACTCACAAGGAAGGCCTGTGCCCCAGCAGTGGGTACATTAAAAATGGGTAATGGCCATATGTCTTGCTATATCGACTCTTGTTAAATCTACCATAATCCATAAACATTCCTTCTGTAGATTAGCTCGACCGTAAATGGACATCAAGTCTGAAACCTCCCCCGAAACTAAAGAAAAGTGCATTTGGGAGTGGTCCCCCTGGAAGCTTTCTATTAAAGTATGTATTTGTTTGTTCAGATGAAAGTCCGTGGGGATTCTATGAAACCAGGCGACGTGTTGCTCGCTAACCACCCTAAAGCAGGAGGGTCTCACTTGCCCGACCTCACTGTCATCACTCCTGTGTTCCACCAGTAAGTCTCTGATGTTAAAGTATCCTATGTTTTAACCCAGGTTATAAACTATCCGTGGGCCACATCCAATCCTTTCAGCAGTTTAAGAGTTAAGAGCCATATGACGTATCGACTGTGAGTTTTGGTTAAAATGGGGAATTTTGGTGTCGTCGATCTCAGAAACAAACATACATTAACAATTTTGACTTATTGAATAGTGCAGAATAGCTATTGGAATAGATCATAGCGGCCTCGCTTTTTGTAAATTTTGCTTAACTTTTTAATTAAACCCAAAATGGCAGAGAAAGATTTTCATAAAATGCGCGAGGGCACGTTTTTGGGCTCATGGATTGGACTACTGTTCTAAACAAATGAAATAAAAAAAATAGAGTGTTATTTCTTATATAGTAGAATAGATCATAGCGGCCTCGGAATTTTGAAATATCATTGAAATAAATTAGAAAAAAAATCTTATTCTAAACCAAAAAACTTCGAAAATCGCTTTGAGTTAACTGTGTATTTCTCCTATCTACGATAATATTGTTGAGCAAAATTTATACACAAATAATTGTTACTTCATAAGCAATAAAGATTTCATAATTTTTAAGCATGAATTTGTTATTTTAATTCAATAATAATGAGAAATCTTAACTGCAAAATTACTACAAAATGCGATGCACCGACCGTCAGAATTCAGTACCGCGCGAGCGCTTCTCAGTGTTGGACGTGTGTCGAATTTTTGCGTCAGAGGCACGTTCTGAAGACGACTGCGGTTGTTTCTTATTTTGCTCTTGTGTTAGGATTCGGATAGACCGAAGAACTTTTAATTAGCAAAACTTCGTTTTCCATTTGGAATACGAATAATTTAAACTTTCCTATATTCTAAATCAAATAAAATGTTTTTTTGAGGATCAACCATGAACTTTTAGAAACAAAACACAAAAACATAGATCAAGGATTTGAACACGCCTCAGTACTAGTCTGTAGTATAGTGCGACTATAAGATTTGATCATCTAAGCACAGTACAGGCACAGCCGAGAGATAGTCTTCATACAGTCGGCCATCGGAGGCGTCTAGACAGAGCAATCGTGCGGGGTGGTGCGGTATAGAAGGGGGGGTGGGAGGGCTTGAGAGCCCATACTTTGGCAATGTATGCATCTCGGGCCCTATCCCGTCTGGGCTTGCGCTTCTGATTGGGTTATACTATATTATATTGAAAGTAGTATTTGCAATTTTTTGATGTGGGTGTCATGAAAAAGTGTTTTTGGCACGATTTTGATATTAGATTTGGAATTCAAAATGGCGGCCGCACATTGATGTATTTGTTGATATTTGTGTATTTTTGTTTGATTATTGGACCGATTTCGATGAAACTCGGTTTTTGCTACTATTTTGACAATAAAACAGCAACGCGATGTTAAAAAAGTAAAAAATTCAAGATGGCAGCCAATTTTTTTGTTTGCGGGCCGATTTCGATGAAACTCGGTTTTTGCTACTGTTTTGACAAGAAAACAGCAACGCAATGTTAAAAATGTAAAAAATTCAAGATGGCGGCCAACTATTTTGTTTGCAAGCCGATTTCGATGAAACTCGGTTTTTGGTAGTATTTTGGCAAGAAAACAGCAACGTAATGTTAAAAATGTAAAAGATTCAAGATGGTGGCCAACTTTTTTGTTTGCCGGCCGATTTCGATGAAACTCGGTTTTTGCTAGTATTTTGGCAAGAAAACAGCAACGCAATGTTAAAAATGTAAAAAATTCAAGATGGCGGCCAACTTTTTTGTTTGCGGGCCGATTTCGATGAAACTCGGTTTTTGCTACTGTTTTGACAAGGAAACAGCAACGTAATGTTAAAAATGTAAAAAATTCAAGATGGCGGCCAACTTTTTTGTTTGCGGGCCGCTTTCGATGAAACTCGGTTTTTGCTACTGTTTTGACAAGGAAACAGCAATGCAATGTTAAAAATGTAAAAACTTCAAGATGGCGGCCAACTATTTTGTTTGCAGGCCGATTTCGATGAAACTCGGTTTTTGGTAGTATTTTGGCAAGAAAACAGCAACGTAATGTTAAAAATGTTAGAAATTCAAGATGGTGGCCAACTTTTTTGTTTGCCGGCCGATTTCGATGAAACTCGGTTTTTGGTAGTATTTTGGCAAGAAAACAGCAACGCAATGTTAAAAATGTAAAAAATTCAAGATGGCGGCCAACTTTCTTGTTTGCCGGCCGATTTCGATGAAACTCGGTTTTTGGTAGTATTTTGCCAAGAAAACAGCAACGCAATGTTAAAAATGTAAAAAAGTAAAAAATTTAAGATGGTGGCCAACTATTTTGTTAGTAGGCTGATTTCGATGAAGCTCGTGGTCGAGTGGCTTGTGTACAAGTTTTCTAGGTGTTGTCATCTCTGAGGACCAGGTTTCAATTGCCAGCTGAGCCAAAACGATATTTTCTGTATTCTTTCATGTCTGGGTGTTTGTAGTTCCACCGTTGTCTCCCATTTCCATAACACAAGTGCTTCAGCTGCTTACTTGGAATGGAATTGGAGCAATGTTTAATCTGATGTATAAATTTAATTTTGTTACTTAAAAATGTAACTGATGTAACTGTAAAAATGTACTCATATTTCTTTTATTAAATGTAATTTTCATTCGTAAAACTGTAAATGTAACTATGAACATTAAAAAATTTAAATTAAAAAAACATTTATGTAAAACAACGAATGTAACTTTCATTGAATTCATTCACATTCAGTTCCTTCCATCTTCCTTTTCATGCAGTTTCTTGCTTGCTTGCAGCTTGATCTCGATCGTTTAAATATAGATAATAGGTATGTTTGTCTGAGATCATATATTTTCTGAGCGTAAATAATTGTGAGAAGTTTCATTTATTTAGTTGTAAAATTCTAGTATAAAAGTCTAGTCTAGCTAGGTACTTAATTTTTACTTGAAACTGAATTTAGTGAAAATTTTAAACAAAAAGTCATCATGAGTAATGATAGTACGAAATTTATTGACTGGGCCACACCCGGTATATATAAAAGCAGAAGGAAATTGTACAAACTTTATGCAGAGAAAGCTACTTCCTGTGATCCTAACTTCATTGAATTTGTCAAGAAGTATTCACAAACATTCAGAGAAGTTTGTATTCTAGCAAAGTCGAAGTACTTTTCAAATAAAATTAAATCAGCCGATAATAAAATTAAGGCTACTTGGAACATTATTAACAATGAAACGGGCAAATCAAAATCCAATATAAATTCCTTCTGTTTAAAAATTGGTGATCAAACTATTGAATCTGACGATAAGGTCGCTAAAGTCTTTGAAGATTTCTTTGCTCGAATACCAATAGAAACTACCAGTACTCTTAGTGCTTGTCCCAACATCGCTGTCTCCCTCCTAGAGTCTAGTGTTGATAAGTGCAAGGAAACCTTTTTCTTTAAATATATAAATAGTGAAGATATTATTAAAGCTTTTAAAACAATTAATGTCAAAAAAACAGAAGATCTTTGGGGCATACCAACAAGCATTATTAAATCAATAATTGATATTCATCATCATCATATCAGCCGCACGACACCCACTGCTGGGTATAGTATACTGCTGGGTATACTAGCCCCTTACTTGGCTTTTATTTTTAACAAATGTATTGATGAAGGGGTTTTTCCTGATCTAATGAAAAATAGTAAATTGATTCCTCTTTTTAAATCTGGGGATAAAAGTGACCCAGCTAACTTTAGGCCAATATCTATACTACCAGCACTTAGCAAAATATTTGAAAAAATTATATATTCCCAATTATTAGATTATTTCACATCCAATAACATTCTTCATAAAAATCAGTTTGGATTTTCCAAGGGTAAAAATACTACTGATGCTGGAATTGCACTTCTCAAACATATTCTTGACACTTGGGAAGAAAAGCAAGATGTAATTGGCATTTTGTGTAACCTTTCTAAGGCATTCGATTGCGTTGATTACCATACACTATTAAAGAAGCTAGAACATTATGGTGTCTCTGATAAATCAGTTAGCCTTATGAAATCATATTTGTACAATAGAACTCAGAAAGTAGTGATTAATAGAACTGAATCTATTACCACTATGGGTGTGCCGCAGGGATCAATATTGGGCCCATTGCTGTTTCTAATTTATATAAATGACCTTCCCAACTACGCGAATAATTTATGTGAGACAGTACTATTTGCGGATGATACTTCTTTAGTTTTCAAAGTAAACAGAGGTAATAACTGTTCGGACGAAGTAAATAGTGCCCTCTCTAAAGTTTCACACTGGTTTAATAGCAATAATTTAGCACGTAACCCCAAAAAAACTAAATGTGTAAAATTTTCATTACCTAATGTTGAGCAGGCAAAATTAAATATTAATTTAAATAACGATGAAGTCGAGTTTATTGAGAGTACAAAATTTCTAGGTATTACACTAGATTCTCGACTGCAATGGGATCCACATATTGAAGCCTTGTCAAGTAAACTTAGTTCAGCGGCATTCGCTGTTAAGAAAATAAGGCTTTTAACTGATATTGAAACGGCAAGGTTAGTATATTTTAGTTATTTTCACAGTGTAATGTCCTATGGACTGCTATTGTGGGGCTCAGCTGCTAGTATTGAAAATATTTTTGTAATCCAAAAAAGAGCTGTTCGCGCCATATACAATCTTCGGCGAAGAGATAGCTTGAGAGAATTGTTTAAAGAAATAAATGTCTTAACTTTGGCAGCCCAATATATATATGAAAATTTAGTTTATGTAAGGAAACACTATGATTCATTTCCTAAAAACAGAAATATTCACCAGTTTAATACAAGAAATAAATATAAACTTTTTAAGAAATAAAGATAATTTAGGCTTGCAAAAACTAGAGGTTCATTTATGGGGAAAGGCATAGCCTTTATTAATAAAGTTCTGCAACAAGTGATTGATCTTCCTTTGCATGAATTTAAAAACCATGTTAAAAAAACGCTCATGAGTAAAGGTTATTAATATAAAGTAGATGATTATCTTAAAGATCAAAATGCGTGGAAATGATGTAACACATAACTTGCTACTATAAGTACTTTGTTGAAGTAATATATGTAATAAGTCTATGTTGTTGCCAATAATCCTGTCACCCTGTTGTAATTATTTGGTAACGATATATTCAAGTTTGTAAATATCGTTACTTATGGCTGTTACAGCTGATAAGTTTCTTCTTGTCAGCTAAAAAAGTCTGGAACGGGTGGTAGGAAAATATAGATGATTCAAAAGTACTTAATTATTATGTTTATTTGAATAAGGCTTATTTGACTTTGACTTTGACTTGTAACAACGTTACTTATTTTCTACTTTTCTCAGCCAGACTAAATAAAAAAAATATAAGCCAGACTAAAATAATATTCCAGTTTAAATATTTTTTCCTGTTTTTGTGATTAAAATTTATAAATATAGATTTTACCAAAAACCGAGTTTCATCGAAATCGGCCCGCAAACAAAAAAGGTGGCCGCCATCTTGAATTTTTTACATTTTTAACATTGCGTTGCTGTTTCTTGCCAAAATACTACCAAAAACCGAGTTTCATCAAAATCGGCCCGCAAACAAAAAAGTAGGCCGCCATCTTTAATTTTTTTTTTGACATTGCGTTGCTGTTTTCTTGCCAAAATACTACAAAAAACCGAGTTTCATCGAAATCGGCCTGCAAACAAAAAAGTTGGCCGCCGTCTTGAATTTTTTACTTTTTTAACATTGCGTTGCTGTTTTCTTGTCAAAGTACTACCAAAAACCGAGTTTCATCGGAATCGGCCCGCATACAAAACCTTCATCTCACCTGATGTTAAATGACGATAAGGCCGAAGGTGGAAGCGCACTACACCCGGAATACTGGCTATCTTACCTCTAACTGCCGGAACACAATAATTTTTAAATTGTTATTATGGCGTCAGACTTAGGTAAGATGGTGGTAGCTAGCCAGGCGGACTTGAAATAAGCCCTACCACCAACCAAACCGAGTACAAATTGTACCCCCCCTGGGAATCGAACCCGGGACCTCTGCGTCTTACACGGGTTTTTTCTGTGATCTCGGAAATAGCTCTAACGATTTCGCTGAAATTTGGTATATGGGGGTTTTCAGGGGTAAACAACTGATCTAGATTAGTCTTATGTTTGGAAAAACGCGTGTTTTCGAGTTTTCATGCTTTTTTCATGCGTTTTTCTTTCGACGCAGAATATGGTCGCTAATTTCGTCCTACCGGCCAAAGTCCGTCTGGTCAAGCGGGTTAAGATGGGGGTGGCAAAAAACGAGTGTACCGGGTTTGAATCCCGCTCGATGACTTAGTTTTGTTTTTTTTATACACGCAGAAATTTTAATCATTTGGTTCCCGCTGTGTGGTGGTTGCACTCATGATTACAAACAACTTTTACTATGGGGCCAACTCTCCTGCTCGCAAAAAAATCAGCTGTTTCATACAAAAGTGCAGTACCTACTCGACCTTAATGTATGGAACAGCTGTTTTTTAGGGTTCCGTAGCCTAAATGGCAAAAAACGGAACCCTTATAGATTCGTCATGTCTGTCTGTCTGTCTGTCTGTCTGTCCGTATGTCACAGCCACTTTATTCCGAAAGTATTAAGACTACACAGTTGAAACTTGGTAGGTAGATGTATTCTGTTAACCGCTTAACGGATTTAATACAAAAATAAGAAAAATAAAAGATTAAGGGGGATTCATACCAACACTGTGAAAAACAAAGTTATTTTTGCAAACTAAAAATGATAGGTGGTATTAAATATGGTATGGTATAAGGTAACTACGGAACCCTATGGCGCGTGGCCCGACATGCACTTGGCCGGTTTTTTTTTTGCGCTTGCAGGGAGAAAATGAATTCTTATGAAACATACGCCAAATATTTTGTAATATACTCTTATCTTACATCATGGAGGCAATTTTGAAAATATCAACATTAAGTATTTTTTTGGATTTTTTTTAATCCCTATTCTATGAGTGAGTATTTTTCAAAAGTTACTAGTAATAGGTAATCGCAAAGTGTCATACATCGGAACATTAAAAGGCGGAAGAGGGAAGGTGTTGTGATACTGGTTAGTTACAATGTTTAATCTAAATTCTATGATTCTATGTCATCTTAGACAGCTGTTCATACCTGTACTTTGTTTACATGGTTACCAAAATTTTCACTAGTAAATACTGATTTTACCTGCTCAATTCTTGTTTAATTCCTTTTACAACAGAAGGTCACCCTTTTTCCCACCCGGCTCCAGGTGACAGGTTTGTGGTTTTAGCACCGAATAGGTACATTTACAAAAAAGGGCCGAAAGAGGTGGTCTGGCCCTTAGGCTAAAAAGTTTGGCGACCCATGGGTCGCCAAACTTTTACAAACCCTAGAGCATGCTCTAAGCTATAGCTTTAATCTAAAACGAAAAACTTCCTTTGCTAGATAAAAAACTAGGGAATAAAATAATTTTTATATTTAACAAATATAATCATCTGTCTCATTTATGGTATCATCTTCCTATAATCTGTTTCTTCACATACAGATCCATGGCACTCTGAAAATGTGCGGCATAGTGATAGCAAATTACTCCATAGAAGTACTAAAACATATAACTTTGGGCAAAGTATCAAAATCGCTTGGTCGTAGTTTCAACACAGTATCGTGAACTCGCGAGTTGTCGTTAACGCTTCAGTATGTTTTACTAGTCTGTGAATATACGCAGAGCGCAGATTTGTCATATGGCTCTTAATAGGTAATAAACACACACACAAACTCTCGTATTTTTTGGTTTATAAAAAACCGCCTCTGTGGTCTAGTGCTCCGCCCACCCGTGTAAGACGCAGGGGTCCCGGGTTCGATTCCCAGGGGGGGTACAATTTGTACTCAGTTCGGTTGGTGGTAGGGCTTATTTCAAGTCCGCCTGACTAGCTACCACCATCTTACCTAAGCCTGACGCCATAACAACAATTCAAAAATTGTTGTGTTCCGGCAGTTAGAGGTAAGATAGCCAGGGGCCCTATTTTTGAATCGCTCGGCAAGCGTCGAGCGCTCTTTTCGACTGATTTTCGTTCGACATATGACTCAAAAAATTGAGATGTCGAACGAAAATCAGTGGAAACGAGCGCTCGACTGGCGTCGAGCGATTCAAAAATAGGTCCCCTGATCCTCAGTGATGAGGATTCCGGGAGTAGTGCGCTTTCACCTTCGGCCTTATCGTCACTAAACATCAAGTAGATGAAGGCCAAACACTATCCCGTACATAAAAAAAAATGCTTGGACAATTTCACGCAGCGCCATCTAGCTCTAATAAGTCACGGTGGTAGTATAGACTCGTTTCGATAGCGCTCCTGCAAACGACAGACAGTAGAGACAATACAGCTTATTTAAAAATGCAGCGAAATGGTAGTCGGGTAAAGCAGTATAAACGATCTTTTACTATATTTGACTGATTATTTTTAAAAACGAAATGAGGAGAATGAAGTCTTCTTTTGGTATTTTTTTTCCTTCAATATTTAAGGTACTTTCCCTTCGTGAGGCAAAGTTTTGGGATACCCTGTTGTTTATTATGTGGCGTTATTTCCAAGTTCGAACCCCCGTCCTATATTCTTCGTTTTTTGCAGGTGAAAACCCGGCCTTAGACCGTTTTCAATGGACTTTTTTGGTCACAGTAATGCTAGATGTGCAATACCATTAATATCTCTTAAGTCATTAGTCATCTCTTACGACACCCCTATGAGCGTCCGCTGCGTTAAGCGGGATCCCGGGTACACGGTGCGGGAATAAAGATTGATTGATTGATTGATTGATTTATACTTTATTGTACACACAAAAGAACAAACAGAAGATCACAGACACAAAGGAGACATACAATTGGCGGCCTTATCACTAAAAAGCGATTGCTGGTTTTCTGAAGGACAAGTTCTTGCATGAATAAGCTCTAATCCAGGGGTGGCCAGCTTGTTAAGGGCTGCGATCTTCTTAAAATTTCCTGGCCTATTGAGATCGATTTAAAGCATTTTCATTTTTAGCGTATTTTTCACTACAAAACCGCCGCCCCCCGCACCGTTCGGTTGCTACTTGCTTTGCTAACACAAGTAAAGCAGTTTTTTGTTATATCTCTCGCGATCGACTGCACTGTCTCCAGGGGCCCTATTTTTGAATCACTCGACAGCCGTCGAGCGCTCTTTTCTACTGATTTTCGTTCGACATCTCATTGTTTTGAGTCATATGTCAAACGAAAATCAGTAGAATCGAGCGCTCGACTGGCTTCGAGCGATTCAAAAATAGGGCCCCTGAGATCGACTTGTTGGCCACCCCTAGATTAGAGTTTAATCTATGTCGCCCCGCGCGCGTCCCGCTTAAGGCCGGCGCATATAAGCGCTTACAAGCGCCGGTCCATTTTAGTCAGGCGCGGTCCCAGCCTGAAATTTTGGGGGGGGTCACTTATAATAATAATTGCTTTTCTGTAAATTTTTAGAAGCTTTTTCTATGTGACGTGTACGATTTTGGGGGGGGGTCATGTCCCCTGTGACCCCCCCCCTCGGACCGCGCCTGATTTTAGTATAGCGAAAATATAATATAATACGCCGGGATAAGGTCCATTTTAGTATAGCAACCTGCCTCAACCTGCGTCAACCTGCTTTCTCTCTGTATACGGCCTAACGCAGCAGACGCACTAAGTGTGAAGGTTTCTTGTTATTCTACTCTGCCGGACCTTATACAGGGTTATTTGTAAAACACCAACAACCTCACAGGAGTAAATTACCAACACCATAAACAACAACGTTTGTTCTACGACTTTTATGTTAACACAATACATTCACCAAAAATGAATTTTCAAATTTTTATTGTACTGTTCGACACTTTTTACGTCTGTGAATGACGTGCCTGACTACAGCTGCGCCACAAAAAAAAGTTGGAAATCAGACTTTTTGACTATGCCATGATGAAGACGATAGTTTGTCGAAATTTGTCGCACAAAAACCAGAATTTGTCGGGCTTGCGTTTAGGAGATACGTGTGGCGCAGCTGTAGAGACGTCTCTACAGCTGAGCCACACAGATCTCAAAAACGGAAGGTCGTAGCAAAAATCTGATTACTCGTGTGTGCAGCCGTTAATTTGTCGGAATTTGTCGCACAAAAACCAGATTTTGTCGGTCTTGCGTTTAGGAGATATGTGAGGATACGCTGTGGAGACTTTTGTACCTGGATCTTGAGAAAGGAAGGTCGTAGCGAAAATCTGATAACTTAAGTGTGTAGCCGTTAGTTTGTCGGAATTTGTCACCAAGAATCAGAGTTTGTCGATCTTGCGTTTAGGAGATATGTGAGGATACGCTGTGGAGACCTTTTTACCTGGATCTCGAGAACGAAAGGTCGGAAGCGTATCCTCACATATCTCCTCAACGCAAGATCGACAAACTCTGATTCTTGGTAGTGCAGTATTTAGTGGCATCATTTGTATGGGGACCTTGCAAATCGTCAACAAAGGAAGCCGCTTGGCACAGGCGTACTTTGTGGTCATCCGAGCTGATTTAGCCCTGTACCCACGTGGTACCACCATGGTGGTAGCCAGGGGTGGGGGGGAGAGGTGCCTTCTACCACGCTGCACTTTTACATCCATATCTCCATAAGTTTAGCAAATAGGTCGTGTTTGGTATCGTTTTCATATAATTCAAGGATGAGGAATTCATTTCTGGAACAACTTTTACACTCGTTCATATAAAAAATAAAAGTTCTGCGCAAAAACAGAAAAATAAGTAAACAAAAATCTTACAAAATCTATGCCTTCAAATAAACAACGAGATTGTGCTTTATAAAAAAAATATGATTAAACAGCCCTGTTTATATAAAATATATAAACATCAACTTTTTCATACAAATTATATTTATAAATGTGTCAAAAAAAATATTTGCGCCGCGCGGCGGTATTTGGGCGCAGTATATTTGGATAGGATTTATCACTTATTGTTTAATAATGACACAAATTGGTCGTGTTTGGTATCGTTTCCGTATAATTTAAGGACGGGGAATTGATTTCTACTACAAAATTATTACTCGTTCATAGAAAAAAATTAAGTTCAGTGCAAAAAAGAAAAATAAGAAAAAAACTTACAAAATCTACGTCTACAATTAAACCACGAGATTATGCTATATAAAAAAATATATTTAAGCAGCCTTATTTATCTTAAATATATACACATAAAACTTTTCTATAGAAATTATATTTATAAATGTGTATAAATGTGTCAAAAAATTCAGTTGCGACGCGCGGCGGTATTTTGGTGAAGTATTTTTTGATTTGGATTTATCACTTATTGTTTAATTGGTAGTCCAATAATTTTACTTTCAAAGAGAGTTAAAGTTATAATTATTTTATTTACCTAGTTTAGTAATAACAAATTTTACTGGCAGTTTCCGTTGCATTCCGTTGCATTTAATATAGTTCGGTGCACTTTATTTATATTTTTAAACAATTGCACCTTCCTGCGCATTTTTGCTTACACATACACCTTATTTAATCCATGCAAGCTGTGGCTGCTGGTAGAAGGGTGGTCCACATAGGCTTCCATAAGCTATTATTTTTGGCCTGACCCCAATCTGCAGGCCTTGGCAGGTTTTGGATTGGTTTTATAAGTTGATCCCAAACATTCCTCCCTGATAAATCGCTCGCAAAATTTGGTTGCACAGGGCGTCTCTGGTTGGTGGAGATTCTCCAGCTGCCTGTCCTTTTTCGTGAATAGCACTTTTCTGCATTGATTAATATCAAGGAGATGCGTTCCAACATTTCCAACAATAACAATCACAAAAGCCAATCACCACGTAACTTACTTGTCATACAAAGCAATAACATTTTTTTCTAATCTTATTGGCAAAGCCTGCTCCACATTTCCTTCTTTAGCGTATTTAAATACTTCCGTTGCAATTGGATAAGCGCTCCAAGCTTCAAAAGTGCTTTTTTCCCTTTACCAGCAAAAGTCGATACGGTATCCACACTCGGAAAAGGAGTGGAACAGTGGCAATACTTCTGCTTTTTCCAGAATTTTTCCAATGTGGAACAGGCTTTGCCAATAAGTATTAGAAACAATCGTCATTGCTTTGTATGACAAGTAAGTTACTGGTGATTGACTTTTGTGATTTAAGTTATTGTTGGAAATGTTGGAATGCATCTCCTTGATATTAATCAAGGCAGAAAAGTGCTATTCACGAAAAAGGACAGACAGCTGGAGAATCTCCACTAACCAGAGACGCCCTGTGCAACCAAAATTTTGCGAGTGATTTATCAGGACGGAATGTATGGGGTCAACTTTTAAAACCAATCCAAAACCTGCCATGTTCTACAGACTGGGGTTGGGCTAAAAATAATGGCTTATGGGAGCCTATGTGGACCGCCCTATCGCCAGCAGCCACAGCTTGCATGGAGTTAATAGTGGTGTAAGTGTAAGCAAAAATTCGCAAGAAGGTGCAATTGTATAAAAATATAAATAAAGTGCACCAAACTATGTGCACAGATGTGGATGCAGCGGAAACTGCCAATAAAATTTGTTAAAAATAGGTAAAAAAAAATTTTTGTTTTTATATTATGACAACTCTCTTTTAAAGTAAAATTATGGGACTACCAATACTAATCCTTGTTATTATTAAACAATAAGTGATAAGTCCAAATAAAAAATACTGCACCAAAATACCGCAGCGCGGCGCTACTGATTTTTTTACACATTTATAAATATAATTTCTATAGAAAAGTTTGTGTATATGTTACGGCTAATACCCGAAGTGCGGCTAAACCTAGTTTTAGCAGGCTAAAACTAGGTGTAGCCGATAGCTGTTGGCTAAAACTAGGTGTATTCGATTTGCTCGCGGCTAATACTAGGTGTAGCCGGCTAAAACTAGGTGTAGCATAAGGTATTAAGAAAGTTATTTATGTTGTCTGTTAAAAAAAAATAACCTCGAAATTTAAATTTCTAACCTATATTCGGGACCTACAGGAGTAAAGCAGATCGGTTCACCTAGTTTTTGCCAACAGCTATCGACTACACCTAGTTTTGCCCGACTTTGGGTATTAGCTGTAACATATACAGGGTTTTTTGTAAAACACTAACAACCCCGCAGGAGTAGATTACTAACATCATAAACAACAACATTTGTTCTACGACTTTTCCGAAAACAGACAAAAAAATACGACTTTCCATACAAATGTCCGAACAGCTGATCGAGTTTTGTATGAAAAGTCGAATTTTTTTGGCTGTTTTCGGAAAAGTCGTAGAACAAATGTTGTTGTTTATTATGTTAGTAATCTACTCCTGCGAGGTTGTTGGTGTTTTACAAATAACCCTGAATATAAGGTCCTTCTTAAATAGTACACAAAATTTTAAGGGGTCAGTGTATTCATGCATACAGACAACTTTTACTATGGTACCAACATTGAAATCGCGAAAAAAAATCTGCTGTTCCATAGAACATTTAAAACCGAATACATCAAAATGTATGGAACAGCTGATTTTTTTTTCGCGATTTCAATGTTGGTACCATAGTAAAAGTTGTTTGTATGCATGAGTACATTGACCCCTTAAAATTATGTGCACTATTTAAGAAGGACCTTATATTTAAGATAAATAAGGCTGCTTAAACATATTTTTTTATAAAGCATAATCTCGTGGTTTAATTGTAGACATAGATTTTGTAAGTTTTTTTTTTCTTATTTTTCTTTTTTTGCACTGAACTTAATTTTTTTCTATGAACGAGTAAAAATGTTGTTGCATAGATTAATTTTCCGTCCTTGAATTATACGGAAACGATACCAAACACGACCAATTTGTGTCATTATTAAACAATAAGTGATAAATCCTATCCAAATATACTGCGCCCAAATACCGCCGCGTGGCGCAAATATTTTTTTTGACACATTTATAAATATAATTTGTATGAAAAAGTTGATGTTTATATATTCTATATAAACAGGGCTGTTTAATCATATTTTTTTTATAAAGCACAATCTCGTGGTTTATTTGTAGGCATAGATTTTGTAAGATTTTTGTTTTCTTATTTTTCTGTTTTTGCGCAGAACTTTTATTTTTATATGAACGAGTGTAAAAGTTGTTCCAGAAATGAATTCCTCGTCCTTGAATTATATGAAAACGATACCAAACACGATCTATTTGCTAAACTTATGGAGATATGTATGTAAAAGTGCAGCGTGGTAGAAGGCACCTCTCCCCCCCTCCCCTGGCTACCACCCCCACCACGTGGTACCACCATGGTGGTACATGGTGGCCACCATGGTGGTACCACGTGGGTACAGGACTAAATCAGCTCAGATGACCACAAAGTACGCCTGTGCCAAGCGGCTTCCTTTGTTGACGATTTGCAAGGTTGATGCCACTAAATACTGCACTATGGTGACAAATTCCGACAAACTAACGGCTACACACTCGAGTTATCAGATTTTCGCTACGACCTTCCTTTCTCAAGATCCAGGTAGAAAAGTCTCCACAGCGTATCCTCACATATCTCCTAAACGCAAGACCAACAAAATCTGGTTTTTGTGCGACAAATTTCGACAAATTAACGGCTGCACACACGAGTAATCAGATTTTCGTTACGACCTTCCGTTTTCGAGATCTGTGTGGCTCAGCTGTAGAGACGTCTCTACAGCTGCGCCACACAGATCTCCTAAACGCAAGACCGACAAACTCTGGTTTTTGTGCGACAAATTCCGACAAATTAACGGCTGCACTCACGAGTTATCAGATTTTCGCTACGACCTTCCGTTTTCGAGATCTGTGTGGCTCAGCTGTAGAGACGTCTCTACAGCTGCGCCACACGTATCTCTTAAACGCAAGCCCGACAAATTCTGGTTTTTGTGCGACAAATTCTGACAAACTATCGTCTTCATCATGGCATAGTCAAAAAGTCAGATTTCAAACTTTTTTTTGTGGCGCAGCTGTAGTCCGGCACGTCTGTGAATGGCGGCGGCACCAGGCGCTCCGCGCGCCGCGCGTAGAGTTATGAACATACGAACGGTAAAATAAAATAATATTTTTTTTTGTATGAAAGTAAAATCTAACGAATTATCAAATGTCGTAGAACAGATGTTGTTGTTTATGATGTTGGTAATTTACTCCTGCGAGGTTGTTGGTGTTTTACAAATAACCCTGTATATTATTTGGCGTTATTTCCAAGTTCGAACCCCCGTCCGATATTCTTCGTGGCGTCGCGCGGGCACCACGCGGACATCGGTGGGTTGACTCCGGGCTCGATGCCGCCACATTCCACCAGCCTGACGCAAGAGGGCGCTGCCTTTAAGTCTATGCTGTTGGTGGATGGAGGGAAATTCAATGAAGAGGAACTCACTAAAGGTATTGAATTTGATATACAGGGTGTTTCATGATAACCCCTGTGTTATTACCGGTTGACTGGTAGAGAATGCCCTTGGGCATTAAGTCCGCCATTTGCTGTTTTTATTATAAGCAATAAAGGTTAAATAAATAAATAAATAAGTTGTACGGAAAACTGCAAAGTGGCAACCCTAGACGAAAATAAACTTATGTTTTTGATAAGCATAAGTAAAACAAATGTCTAGGGCTGCCATCATGCAGTTTATCATGAAAAGAAAAAAACATATGTTTTTCACCAATTTCTTGCGTGTTAAAATAAAAAATTTAAAACGCAAGAAATTGCAATTCCAAGCAACAAAAATCATCTTTAAAGTTTGACCGAAAAGGTTCAAATTTATGATTGCAGAGCTGATGAAGCCAACCAAAGAGCCTGGCTGTTCAGGCACCAGGAACTTGGCTGACAACTTATCCGACTTGAAGGCGCAAGTCGCTGCCAACCAGAGAGTAAGTATAAAAAGGGTAGTATTTAATCGGGTAACAATAAATTCCCATTTTGGGTATCAAAAATACTAAATACAGCGTACTGAAATACTAAGTGGGCGACTACAGATATTGAAAATGGGTGACTTTAAAATACAAAATGAGAAACTAGTTATTCAGAACGGGCGACCAAATTACTATTTGGGCGACAACCTTAGGGCACACAAAACATTTAAAATTTGGCATATTATATTTTATTTATAAAAAAGGTGACTATTATCCTAATCAAGATGACAAAAAACAAACAAACAAGAAAGCAACCTAATAAAAACGTGTTAAAATACCATGTTGGGTAATTATTTAGTATTAACTATATAAAAATAGATTTATTGCACACGACAAAAATAAAACAGTAAGAAACAAAATGAGAAAAAAGTATCTTGTCAGAAAATAATCTAAACAAAATTCAAAAATTCAAAATTCAAAATATTTTATTCAGTCTAGGCTGTTACAAGCACTTGTGAATGTCATAGAAGCTACGCCATCGGTTCGCAAACCCTAAGCGGGAGACCTTGTAACGAGAAGAACCGGCAAGAAACTCGTCAAGGGCTGCTTTTTTCTCCCTGTATATTTCATACAGAGTCGTCAACATTGAAAAATGAGCTCTACGTTTAAAGTGAGGTCATTTTCCATCACAATAATTAACAAAAGTTTGCACACAATGGGTAGGTAGGTTAAAATTTAATATATCTACTACATTCAGATAGGTAAATATGAGAGTAAATAACTTTCAACTAGCTGAGAAATCACTCTGTCTGCTACTCGAACCAAAAAACACTTGATGCAATACATAAAAAGTAAAAACGCAATTCTTACAATTCAATATGCGTTAAGATAGGTACTCAGAAGCAGACCCATTCCCACTGGCAGCACCCGTTCACGAGCATGACGCATGGACCAGCCATCGCTTCGCTCAACCATATTTGAGGGAACGTAACGACCCGCCCCACACGACACCACCGCAGAAATGATTAAAGAGAGCATGACATACTTAGGCTACCCATCCTAAGGCACTGAATTGAAAACGAATATCCAAAAGCTTTTCATAGGCCTTTACTTACAAAACTGTAGACGAAAAAATACGAAAAAATATTACGAAAGCAAAATAATCATTTTAGTCATAAGCAATAAAAAAAAAAGTGAGAAATCAAAACAAGGATTAGTTATAAATTTTATGTTTTGAGTAAGAAGTGCCATACAGATTGATAATATTAAACATGAAGAAAAAAAAAAAATATATGCGACGCCCTTAGTACAAGCAGACAGAAGCAGACCCATTCCCACTGGCAGCACCCGTTCACGAGCATGACGCATGAACCAGCCATCGTTTCGCTCAACCATATTTGAGGGAACGTAACGACCCGCCTCACACGACACCACCGCAGAAATGTTTAAAGTGAGCATGACATACTAAAGCTACCCGCATTAAGGCGTTGAGTCAAAAAGTTTACAATACGTTTTAAGTAGGTAGGACATTTCTCTCAATTTTCACATAGAATAGAAAAATCTACGACCAAGCTGTTTTATCAATTAAGTAATCTTTAACAGTATAGTATCCTTTTTTGAGAAGACAATTCTTTACATGAGTCTTGAAGTTTTCAAATGGTAAATCCAAAATATTACTTGGAATTTTATTATAAAACTTTATACCAAGACCTATGAAAGAACCACGGACTTTTTCTAATCTATACTGAGGCATTACAAGTTTGTCTTTATTTCTGGTGTTCCGATTGTGCCAATCACTATTTTTTGTATATAAGTTAATATTGCGACGCACGAAAAGTATGCAGTTTAATATAAATTGTGATGCTGCTGTCAATATACCAATCTCTTTGAATCTATCCCTAAGAGATGTTCTAGAACTTAGTTGATAAATAGCTCTTATTGCTCGTTTTTGTAAAACAAAAATAGTATTTATATCGGCTGCTATCCCCCACAAAAGAATACAGTATGACATAATGCTATGAAAATAGCTGAAATACACTAATCTGGCAGTTTCTTCATCTGTTAACTGTCTAACTTTTCTAATAGCATAAGCAGCAGAGCTGAGCTTGCCAGCCAGAGCTGTGATATGCATATTCCATTGAAGTTTACTGTCAAGAGTTACACCCAAGAAAACTGTTGAATCGAGCAAATCTAATTTCTCATTATTTATTACAATTTCAGTGGAATTCGCCTGTACATTAGGTAAAGTGAATTTAACACATTTGGTTTTCTTAGCATTAAGCTGCAGATTATTTACATTAAACCAAGTAAGAACCTGCGAGAGTGCTTTGTTCACATCGTCAAAATCAGTTTTATTCCTGTCAACTTTGAATATTAAAGAAGTATCATCCGCGAACAAAACAATATCACAGAACCTCTCTGCAAAAAAGGGTAGATCATTTATATATATTAAAAATAAAAAAGGGCCCAAAATGGAGCCTTGCGGAACGCCCATTTTTACATGAGAACCTGATGAACTTACTCCATTGATATTAACTGTTTGAGTCCTTGAACTGAGATACGACAGTATTAATTTTTGGGCATTATTTTTTACACCGTAATGATTTAGCTTCAACAGCAGCGTCCAGTAGTCCACGCAATCAAAAGCCTTGGACAGGTCGCAGAAAATGCCAAGGGCATTCTGAGACCCCTCCCAAGCCTCAAAGACATGCTTCAAAAGCGCAACCCCAGCATCAGTTGTGGAACGACCTTTCGTAAAGCCAAATTGTTTGTTGTGCAGAAGTTGATTTACATTAAAATGACCTAATAATTGCTCGAGTATTATTTTTTCAAAAATTTTACTTAGGGCAGGTAATATCGATATTGGTCTGTAATTGCTAGGATCTTCTTTATCTCCTGATTTAAACAATGGTATTACCTTGCTAAACTTCATAAGATCAGGAAATATTCCTTGATCAATACACCGATTAAAAATGTCAGCAAGATAAGGGGCAATAGTATGCACAATATTATTAATAACCTTAACTGATATGCCCCATAAATCAGTGGAGCTTTTCATTTTTAGAGAATTGAAAGCTTTAATTATATCTAAAGCATTAATACATTTAAAATTAAACAATGAATCACTTTCAGCCACATGTCCCTTTAGCATAGATACAGCAGCCGCTGGTGAGGAATCCAAATTTGATGTAGTTTCTACTGGTATGTTTACAAAGAACTTATCAAAAATATTAGCAATTTCTTTATCTGATTTTATTAATTCATTATTAATATTAAGCGTTAGGTTATTTTCCCGTGCTTTAGATTTACCAGTTTCACGATTAATGATATCCCAGGTTGTTTTAGTTTTGTTACTCGAGTTTTTAATTTGCTTTTTAATGCAGTTAGACTTTGCAACTGCACAAATTATTTTGAAAGTCTTCGAGTATTTTTTAACATGTTCTAAGAAACCTGAGCTTTGGTTAGTTTCTCTAAGCTTGTAAAGTTCATAAAGTCTGTTTCTACTTTTATAAATACCTGTCGTAGCCCAATCGCAGAACCGTAACTTCTGAGTACATTTAATAGTCTTGGTTTTAAATGATTTATCGAACTCATTAGTAACTAAATGAAAGAGGTTCTCATACAGAACATCAGGATTATCCGAAATCCATGGCAATAAAGAGATTTGTTCATCAATTTTGTTTTTAAAATTGTCCAATCCCTTTTTTGTGATAGGTCTGCATTCTACAGTCTTAGGTGTATCTATGACGTTCACAGCGTATGAAACTTTCAAACCGTAATGGTCGGATGAAATATTACTAAAAACAAATTTGTTTTTCGGATCACATTCTGAAAAAACATTATCTATGCAAGTGGCGGAGTGTTCAGTTACCCGTGTGGGTTCTAAAAATTTATTATGTAAATTAAAACATTTAAATAATGCCAGAAAACGAGTGGTCGAAGAATTGCTCTCAAGAATATCAATATTAAAATCGCCACAAATTACTACTGGTTTATTTTTTAACCTTAAATTTTTTAGAACATCTTCCATGACAGATTCAAAGATTTCATAGATACCCTTAGGGGGGCGGTATACAGACACAATAATCATGCTATCTAATTCAATACAAGACAACTCCACATGGCGCTCTGATGTAAGGTTCACAATATCTTTTCTTTCTTTATACTTTATATTATTATTCACAAAAATTACAGAACCGCCACGAATAGTTGTTTGCCTAACCATCGCACTTGCTAGTTGAAAATTATTTAGATTAAATGACATATCACCAGGCTTTAGCCAGTGTTCTGTAATGCAAATAATTTGAATATTATTACATTCAACAAACAATTCTAATTCTAGATCTTTGCCAGACAGGCCCTGAATATTTTGACTAATTATATTGATACAATTAGGCCTGGCTGTTGTCTTGTGCCTCAGTTTAAATCTGAGTTTGTCACTGTTTTATTTGAAACAATATGCCGAGTAGTAGATGAAGTACTAATACTCGGTTTTATGGACTTAGTTACAGCTGTAACAGAGTCCTGTAAATTGTAAGCTAACAAATTAGCTATTTGCATCCTACATTTTTTCGGCAGATACATACTATCTGGAGTCAATGTAAAAGTGTTAATAAATTTATTAACGTCAAAGTATAAAATAACGTCACTGTGACGACAAATCAAATTATATATATACAAATTTAAATCAAAAATGCGCTTATTTTGATCCCAGTTCAAGTTACTTGCATAAGGGAAAGCGCTAATTATTATTTTACATCTTGTTTCAGACTGCAATGTTAATAGAATATTAATATTTTTAAGAATGTCCCTTTTTGTAATATGGGAACTGTCCCCACATAATATTACAACTGTTGTGGCGTCATCAATATGTGACTTATTAATATTTTGTACAATTTGGTTAAAAGATAAACCAGGAGTACAAATATTAATTAGTTTTTTAGAGAGCTTATCTCTTAAGGCTAAACCTACAGTCTTTGAAAAGTACCATGGGCAACAGCGTCGCTTAACCACTGCTAAGGTTAAAATCGCTTGCACGCCGCGCCCGCTGTCACATACGTTTAGTTCGTGCAGGGACGATACGCGCGCACACGAATTTTGTTGCAAACTGGTTAAGCGACGCTGTTGCCCATAGTACTTGTAATTAATAGCTTATTTATGAAAGTTAAATAATTTTCAGTAGACGACACTAAATCAATAATATTATATCCAATTGAGTGTCTACTTAGGTCCTTTACTCATTTGTCGGCGCGGTACAGATTTTGTACCGAATTTGTACCGCGCCGAGCTGATGTTGCGCCGACAAATGAGTAACGCTCTATTGAAATGTAAGCGTCCAGTAAGCTTTCGGTATCGCGTATACCGAGCATATGTACCGATTAGAGTTGTTCATAACGCCTAAAAAGCAACAGCACGCTACAGACTATATGCTATTGATTTCTAGCGCGCTATTAAATACGCTATGTTATAACGCGCTATTTATCAAGTAGCATACGGGCGGCTGGCTGGCGCGTTAGATGCAGCACGTTAGATTTCGTAACACGTTACTTCACACGTCCTTCGTTAGACAGATCGCGCGCTTTACAAAAACGTTATTTATTAATACGTTACATTTTAGTCTTAAATAAAATAAAGCAGTAATGTAAACTAATGAACTTTATCTTATTCTTTTCGGGCTTAGAACTGTCTAAAGTTCGAAAATAAGTTTCGTAATAAGGTCGAAAATCGCTTGCACTCATTTTTCTACCTTGTGATCACTAGACAATGTTTCCTAGTTAAAAAACAGGTGCAAGCGATTTTAGACCTTATTGACGTTTGCTATTCGGTTGTTTTTTTGCCGTATTTTCGTTTACTTATTCTGATGTATCATTAAAAACCGTGATTTTGGTAAATGTCAATAAGGTCGAAAATCGCTTGCATTCATTTTTTTAACTAGTGACCACTAGACAATGTTTTCTATTAAAAAACAGGTGCAAGCGATTTTCGACCTTATTGACCTTTGAAATTCGGTTGTTTTTACCATATTTCTCGTTCAACTAACTTTGCTTAGCTAAATAGTTTTTACATAATACGAACTAATTGACTAGTTGTGTCATAAAAGTCCTAATCGATCTAACACAATAGAAGGTCGCGCGCGGTATTATACTCGTACCTAGCGTGTTGCGAGAGAAACGCGCGTAACGCGTCCGGTAGCAAAAGCGCGCACGCGATATTTTTTAACTATAACGAATGCCCGCGCCCCGTCCGGCCAACGACGACGCTACTTGTTGCCACGCGCGATATTCATAGCGCCATAGCGTCTACTTACATAGCGCGCTATGTGCGCTATGTACAGATAGCGCGCTATAATATGGCGCTAGATGCTATATTAACCACCTCTAGTACCGATGCTGAGCCGACAAATGATAGTACAGTAGCCCGTAGAACATTTAAATCACCAAAAAGGTTACCGTTTGCCGTTGTGATATAGTTATTTATTACGAAATTATAGACCCAAGTTTTACAGATCGCAACCCGCCGTAACCTATATTTGTATATCTCCAAAAATGTTATTTTTTTATTTTTCAAGTTTTACCACATGGTTTAGCTATTGTCGTGTTCTAGAGCTTTGTTTGATTGCCACTGATAATAGGCGGGTACTTACGGCGGGTTGCGATCTGTAAAACTTGGGTTAAAGTATCTATAATTTCGTAATAAATAACTATATCACAACGGCAAACGGTAACCTTTTTCGTGATTTAAATGTTCTACGGGCTTATGTACTATGAGTAAAGGGTTAGACGTACTACGTGTGAGTTTTCAATATGTTATTTTCCTAGGGGATCCAACTGGTAGGCGAATTGATAGATTACTATGGGCTCAACGTAGTACAAGCGTACATGACTCACATACAGAAGAACGCTGAAATCGCAGTCCGGGATATGCTAAAGGTAAGAAAAATAAGGGCTACGTTTGCTTGTACTTTTTAGGGTTCCGTACCCAAAGGGTAAAAACGGGACCCTATTACTAAGACTCCGCTGTCTGTCTGTCTGTCACTAGGCTGTATCTCATGAACGGTGATAGCTTGACAGTTGAAATTTTTACAGATGATGTATTTTTGTTGCCGCTATAACAACAAATACTAAAAATAGAATAAAATAGATATTTAAGGGGGGCTCCCATACAACAAACGTGATTTTTTTACCGTTTTTTGGTACGGAACACTTCGTGCGCGAGTCCGACTCGCACTTGGCCGGTTTTTAAAGTTATGAAGCCCTCGCCTCATCATGTTTTTTAGATTTTCATTGTATAGCACATGGATTTTTCTAAATCAGTTAAACCTTAATAATTGAATTTAGACCTTAGGGTCTAAAAAAATAAGTTCAGCTTCAGAATCAATAAAGTAATTACCTTGGACGCTTCCTGATATTGCCAAATATTGCCAAATGAAAAACTACCCACTCAAATTAAATCACTTATGATCAGGAAATAGCAAGGAACGCTCTCGCTAAAACTGGGTCGACAGTACTCAAGGCTACCGAGTACATGGACAACGGAACACCCATAGCCCTCACTGTCACACTGGACGAGAAGGAAGGCAGTGCACTATGCGATTTTACGTAAGTTTACTGTTATACCCAACCAGCGAACTAAAATCTACGGAAGTGTAATTGCAAACAAATATTGTTTAAAAAATTGCACCACGGGGCTAAAGAATTACAACCGGCGCAGCATTTAGTCGGGCCAGCCACGCGCCGGTGACAGGCGTTAGTGTTCTCTACAGTAATCGCCGTTTGTATTTTAAAGAAAAGAGAGAGTTTATTAGAAATGAAGTCTTGTGTAGTCAAATGATGTTAAAGACGCAAAGAAGGCAAAAAGATGTAGAGATAACGTATCACAAGTAATTAATATTTTTTCGTTTAAAGTAAAGAAAATATCTATGAGTGTACTGATTATGTTCGCTATTATGCAACCAGTGTTCAGTCGCTTTGTACTGCATAACTAAATGCCAGCATTTTTAGCCCCGCCTACTTAGTTGTAATTTTTTTGTGATGATATTTTTTGAGCGGAATGCTTGTTCCATAGATTATAGTTCGCTGTTAGCAGCCCAAAGTACTTTTCTGCGTTTGTACTTGATACATAAGCGAAGCATATTCCACACGTTTTGTGATTAAATCTTTGATTTTCAAATGACTCTTTTTAACGGATACTAGCGCGGTTTTATTGAAAGTACTTTGGTAATTAGTTGGTATTTGGTTTTATTTTTGATTTTACCGACGTTTTGGTAACTTTCGGTCAATATGGCCCGTAGATACCAACCAGTCCTCGCTTACTTCAAAAGTTATTATAATTAATTTTATCTACACCCATGCTTTGAATCCTTTGTAAGGGGTTCTGAAACAGCTACTGCCATCATTACAATATCCCGAGCGAGAGCTGGGCCTGCAGCGCCGCGCGCCCACGCGCGAGCAACGCATTATGAAATTCAGTACAACATTATAACACTCTTGCGGAAGACATAATGACGAGGAGGGAGAGGAAAGTCAAAGTCAAAGACAAAGTCAAAGTCAAAACCTTTATAGAGGATACATATCATGTGTTTAGATAAATATCATGGGTGTTTTTAATCCATATGTATTAAAAATTTTTTGTTTCCCTAATAAAAATAAGAAAAAAATAAAAAAATGGGTGTTGATAAAGTCTTGTATGCAACTGTACATAATTAGGTATTAAAACACTCATGTGATACTATTATCACATTCGTGTTTTAATACCCCTCGTTTTAGTACAGTTGCATAAATAACTATTGTGTACTTTTGACCCGGAATAATGTTATACTTTAATAATAAGTGTGTAATTATGAATCCATGTTGTATATTTCCTACAGTGGCACGGGAGTAGAGGTATGGGGCAATCTGAACGCGCCCCGCGCTATAACGCTGTCAGCGCTCATATACTGTCTGCGGTGTATGGTCGGTCATGACGTACCCTTGAATCAGGTAATTTATTATATAACTTATTAAAACTAGTATTTTTTGGTGTAAAAGGAATATTTTTAATGACTTTTAGATCCACGTTTCACTTTGGCGTTTAAAGCTAAACTGCTGTCCAAGATATTTCTCTATTATCATCGTTCGGAGAAATCAGTCATCTTTTACAGTTACCAACTTTTAGTGTCCTAGCTAGACACACTATACCGAAGTTACCCGACCGAAGTTCGGCCTAGTAACGCCTGCAATGCTTTTTTTTTATTATACACAACGGGATACCGGATAGTGCTTGGCCTTCACCTCACCTGATGTAAAATGACGATAAGGCCGAAGGTGGAAGCGCACTACACCCGGAATACTGGCTATCTTACCTCTTTATGAATCTGCCGAAGCTTTTTTTCGTAATAAAAGCGTTGCCGTTGATTTTCGGTCTCGTAACACTTACAATAGTTAATTTCCTTACCAGTTTCAAGATCAAAAATGTACTGCCAACCTCAAATTATTTTCTTGTGACAACCTTATCGGTTCCTTTTATTGTGTTTATCTACACCCATGCTTTAAATCCTCTGTAAGGGGTTCTGAAACAGTTAGCTTACTGCCATCATTACAATATCCCGAGCGAGAGCTGGGCCTGCAGCGCCGCGCGCCCACGCGCGAGCAACGCATTATGAAATTCAGTACAACATTATAACACTCTTGCGGAAGACATAATGACGAGGAGGGAGAGGAAATACAAAGTCAAAGACAAAGTCAAAACCTTTATAGAGGATACATATCATGGGTTTAGATAAATATCGTGGGTGTTTTTAATCCATATCTATTAAAATATTGTTTGTTTCCCTAATAAAAATAAGAAAAATAAAAAAAATGGGTGTAGATAAAGTCTTGTATGCAACTGTACATAATTAGGTATTAAAACACTCATGTGATAAACCCACATTCGTGTTTTAATACCCCTCGTTATAGTACAGTTGCATAAATAACTATTTTCCGTTCACATAGGGTTGTCTAAATCCAGTGAAGGTGATCATTCCTTCCGGCTCTATTCTGGATCCTTCTGAGGGAGCGGCGGTGGTGGGGGGAAACGTGCTGACGTCACAGCGGATTGTTGACGTTGTGCTTAAAGCATTCCAGGTAAATCACTGTATAGCATTTCATAAAAAGAAATGTTTAATTTTAAGCTATAACCGCGATGTTTTTTTTTATCCTAACATAAAAAACAGTAAAAATGATTATATTTGCGTGAACAATTTGACTCTTATAAAAAATTGTCTTTACAATGCCGTCATTGAAATTCATGCCTCCTTCACAGTAAAATATCCCTATGCGTTCATCTTAATGTATACAGGGTGGAAAAAACAGTGGTTGGAGTGAATATACCCTTAATAATGATGATGACAAATTATACTGAAATGAACCATTCCTTTATTATAGATTTTTTAGATTTTAGGCATTCAAAATGCAATTTTTATAATAAGATAATTAATATATGCACTGACCAAAATAACTACCTACCTTTTACCTTCTTCTAGATTCCCGGCTGAAATAAGCGATATATCAAAAATCTTTGAATGCAGTCTTACTTATTTAAAAAAATAAAGGAATGTTTCCTTTCGGTAAAATTTGCCATCATCAATATTTAGGCCACTTTCCCTCCAACTACCGACTTTTTTCCACTAAATTCCAATAAATTGTGCTACATTTTTTACACGACTGCCCAAAAAGAAGTGTATATGTCAGTGGCGAGGGGTGCAGTTGTGGCGAAGGTAAGCCGCTCTACAAAAATGATGAAAAATGTTGTGATCTGCATAGTGGAACTTAGGGGTGGGATATCCAAAGGTAAGCCGATGGGAATCGGCTTGTATGGACCCTTCGCCACTGGTACATGTGTTTAGGGTTCATGTATGTTTGTGGGTATGTGAGTTTCTTTATTCCACCATTAACTTCTAAATGCCTGAACTGATTTGGATGTATTGGGTATCGTTAGAATCCTTGCAGTAGCCCGAGTGACACTGGCTATATTTTTTTTTTAAATTCAATATGGCGAATATACGACGACACTTTCAAATGTGAAAAAAAAATTTTTTTTCTTCAATTATTACAATATGGGCGTCAAATAAAAGGCCCTGATGAGCACATTCCAAAACTATATAATTTGTCACTAAAATGTGTGAAATAAAAAGAAATAAAATTAAAAAATATTAAAAATATGACTGCCCTGCCAAAAACGAACTAAAAAGTTAAATAACAAAAGTGTAATTTGCAGTCGGGGGACCTCTTTGATTAAAAATTGTTCCATAAAACGGTCCCCTGACTGCAAATTACACTTGTTAAAGTTTTTAGTTCGTTTTTGGCAGGGCAGTCGTGTTTTTAATATTTTTTAATTTTATTTATTTTTCACAGGTGTGTGCCGCGTCTCAAGGTTGTATGAACAATTTGACGCTCGGTGAAGAGAGCTGGGGGTACTACGAGACGGTGGCGGGCGGCAGCGGGGCGGTAAGTCTCCTCCATCATCATCAACCATTTTTAACCGACTACAAAAAAGGAGGAGGTTCTCAGTTCGTCAAAATCTTTTTTTATGTTATTCGATTAATCGAAGACTGCGGAACCGATTTGAAAAAATATTTTTTGTTTGAAAGCATACTTCCAAGGTGGTCCTATTGTAATTAGGTGAGATGACAATGGGATCAACTTGTATGATTGGATTCTGGAAAAATCAAGGGAACTCTTCAGATATTATAGGTACACCTACAGCGATTTATATATTTTCTTTAGTTACTCGTGCATTTTAATATCTCACTGCTAGAGTACAGGCTAAAAACATTCTCTTTGGCACAGGTTTTCCCTAAAGATAGACAAGCGGCCGCCCGCAACCTCTTTTACGGGTACTTTGCCTACCGTAAATAATTTGTACACCATTCAAAAAGTTTTAGTTATTTAAAACTTCTGAAAACTGATTTTGCATAAAATAATTTGAATGGAATACACTAGTATGTGTGATGCGCCGGCACTTAGACCGGCCGCGCACTTATGTGCTATTTACACGGGTCGACTTGGCAGATGACTTGCTGGTTGATTTTAGTCAACTAGCGCTTTTTATCGACAATCGGTTGTAAAATCTAATCGCAAACCTAATTTCAATGAGGTTGCGATTCAATACATGAGCAAAGCAAGTATCCTGCTACGTCTTGACCGTGACCTGTTACTCAATTTTAGAATTAATCTATAAGCCAATATGGTCTAACTCAGTAGTTCCCAAACTGTGTTCCAAAACTCATCATCATCATGATATCAGCCGCACGATACCCACTGTTGGGTATAGGCCTTCCCTAAGGATCTTCACGACGCTCGGTCCTGCGCTGCCCGCATCTAGTGGCTTCCCTCGACCTTCACCCTCACGTCGGTCCCCTTTGTCGGTGGCCTACCCACGGAGCGTCGTCCGGTGCGTGGTCGCCATTCTAGAACCTTTCCGCCCCAACGGCCATCAGTTCTTCTCGCTATGTGTCCCGCCCATTGCCACTTCAGCTGAGCAATCCTTCGAGCGATGTCGATTACTTTAGTTCTCATCATAATACTCAATCGTATGTAATTCGAAAGTTAAACGTGGATATGTTCTTTTACAAGGGAGCCGCAAAAAAAGTCCCAGTATAAAAGAGATCGGAAACCCCTGGTCAACTCGAAGATCTTAATAAATTTTGGACCTTAACCATACTGACATAAGGATCATTTCAGGGTCCGGGCTGGAACGGCAGCAGCGGCGTCCACACGCACATGACTAACACGCGCATCACCGACGTGGAGGTGGTGGAGCGGCGGTACCCAATGCTCGTTACCAGGTTCAGTGTCCGGGACGGGTCGGGTGGGGAAGGTAAATTGTGGTTTTTAATTATTTAACTTTCAAGAATGATAATATTATCTCGTCAGGAACAGGTATATCGTCTTTATTTTAAACCTCTATGTGATAAAAGTCACTATCGTAGGAAAACGAAAACGCTTCCTCCTGTGGATTAAATAAAAAAATATCTGGGCGACCGAGCTTTGCTCGGTTATTACTATTTATTGTAATATGGTGGTGTTTAGGTGTATTTAATCTACATTGTTATCTCAAACATTAACTACATTTTTTTAAACTTGTCGAAAAGCAATAAAAATAAAAAAAATATATATACACTTTAACATATAAAAAAAACAACGACCGGGATTCAAACTCGTAACACTCGTTTCTTGCCGCCCACGTCTTAACCCGCTGGACCAGACGGACAGCCGCCGGCAGGACGAAATTACCGACCATATTCTGCGTCGAAAGAAAAACGCCTGAAAACACTTGTTTTCCCAAACATAAGCCTAATCTAGATCGATTGTTTACCTCCCGAAAACCCCAATATACCAAATTTCAGCGAAATCGTTAGAGCAATTTCCGAGATTACAGAAATATACATACATACTGTTATTATCAGGACAAAGCTTGTTAAAATAAAAAAAAGTGTACGGAACGGAAAGACGTAAATAACAATTTTTCCTCTCTTCCGTAAATTGACATTGCAATATAATTAATAGATGGCGCCACTTGTGCGAAGTCGTGATGGGCAGCTAGTCTTTTATAAATCTGTTATGTCCGGCTGTATGTCATTTGTAATTTCCCAGGTCAATGGAAGGGCGGCGACGGAGTGACTCGTGAGCTGGTGTTCCGCCGCACTGTGCAACTGTCAGTGCTCACTGAACGTAGAGCTTTCCAGCCCTACGGGATGGACGGTACGTTTTCTACAGTACGAGGCATATATCTTGAAATTCTGTCGACGGAGTGGGGATAAGTTCGCGCATGTGCTCTTGTGAGCGACCAATAGCGCGCGCCCCTCTCCCGCCGCCCGCGCCCCTCACCGCTACGTATGCTCAAAATTCGCGTTCCGCGCAATCCCCACCCGATTTCAAGATATATGCCTCGTACTGTACAACGTGTAACAAAACACCCCTAATGCCGAATATGGTAGATAGGGGTCATAAAGCTGATCAACTTTTACTACGGGACCAACTCTGAAATTACAAAAAAAAATTGCTGTTTCATATAAAAAAAATAACGAATATTTCAAAATGTATGAAATAGCAGATTTTTTTCGCGATTTCAGAGTCGGTCCCATAGTCAAAGTTGTTCAGTTTGATGGTACCTACTTACCATATTCTCGCCGTATGTTATATTACTTACTCAATGATGTGCATGTTTTTACAGTCTGTTTTTTTATTAGGGAGACTAAAATGTCACTTTTATCTGTCAAATTTGAAATTGTTTTGATTATTACGATTGATTCGTCGTTTTTATTAGGAATCTGGTTCAAATGATCAATTTAAATTACCTAAAGAATAATGTAATAATTAATAACATCAGAAAAAAATGCAATCGAACGAAACACAGTTACGAAAAATGTGAAATGTAAATTTTTGTCTCTATAATAAAAAAAAACATGCTTTAGCCACAGAAATAACAAGCACAGCAATAAAGTACAATTTCAAATTGCACAACGCTGCGTGTCTATAATCTGTCTAAAAAGTCTGTTTACATGAGAAATTATTAAATTATTTATAAAAACTTATACTGGTAACCCTGTTGGTGCTGTCAAAATTCTAATTGAAAACATATTTATTTATTTCTTTAGATGGGTATTGGTGGGGTGGTTAAGGATTTAGGTGGTTAATAAAATTATCTTTGAAATTACCCATATAAACAGACTTTATAGACAGACTCTATTGTTATAAGCACCTCCGAAGCGCTTCTCTTTCTGTCGCGTAGCTCTGTCTCAACTATAGTTGTAAAATAGCGATTGTTATCGGGTAGTTATCCAAAGCAGCCGATAATAACGTTTAGACAGCGGCTGACAACCGGCTGCTTATCCGACTCAATACCAAAAAGTCTTACAATTTTTACAGTTCTTGAGTCGAAATTGTTATAAATACAAGCCATTATATAAAAATAGGTGTTTTTACTAAATTAATTACCTACTCGGACATGGTTTAAAACATAAAATGTTAAATATTATGAATTAGGTATTTTGCAATGTCCTTTAACAAGACAGAAAATAAACTAATGTACCTACCTACCTACTTATTTATTCGGTTCATAATTAGTATTTGATCTGTAGGTATGAAACTCCGCTTCGTCACTTTTATTATTATTATTATTGTACAATTCTAATAAGTAGGTTAATGCAAGGCTCGCAAAGCTTGGTGTTTAGCAAAGTTTCACATGTGTACCTATGACTTCCGTTTTGTGTTTCGTGTTTTTGGTATTATATGTGATCAGCCCGAGTAAGATGAAACATCAAATTCAAAAGTATTTTAAAACCACATCAACGCAACTAAGAAATAGGAAAGAGCGCTTACCTGAATTATTAAATCTGAAGTAATGTCTAAAGTAAGTAGTTAGTATGTAGATAAATAAAAATAATCACTTAAAACATAAAACGGATTCAATAAAACACAATGACATGTTTTCAAACGTAGACAGCCGCTGTTTATGTGTGATCACCGTAGTCAGCGAAAAAAGCGGCTGGTAACCGGCTGGCTGACTAAGATAACAACCGCCTTTACATCTATAGTCTCAACCCACACACGACATCCCTAGTGCGCTGGCTCGACTGAGTCAGCCGCTAGCAGTAAGCTAGACTGATATAAAAGTTTAAGCGCAGAGTGAGACTCCCTTGCATGCATGGTTTCTATTTCCAGGCGGGGAACCAGGAGCCCGCGGTCTAAACTTGCTGCAGCGCAAAGATGGCCGCCTCATCAATTTGGGCGGGAAAACCTCCATCGTGGCTTATCCAGGGGTAAGTTTTTACAGATGATAATATATTAATTTTGTAATGAGAGTGACAGAAAAAAGCCTTCATTATTTGCTTGTAAAGCAGCGCAATAGATAGTGACGTATGCCTGTGCATCTCTCAGAATGCCAGACCTTGTTTTCTTGGACTATGGTAAATGTTATTTGTTTAGGTCTAAAAAAAGTATTGTCTTATAGGATAAGTACATAATGAATTCGCCCGGTGGAGGGGGCTACGGTCGCGCAGACTCCAAACAGGCAGACAGACAAACAGACAAGCAGTACAGCGAGTTCCTGGAGAGGGGCAGCGTCTACGAGTACAGGAGTGCGCAGGAGTCTGTGTAGGATCGCTGACTATTTCTGCAAATACTGTAGCACACAAAAATATACTGTAAGGGGAAAGCTTCCGGAAAATGCGGGAGGTTGAGTTGATGAGTGCATTCCAACACACTAATCGCTGAGTCATCGATCGCCATAGAGTACATTTTAACCATGGAAAGTAATAAAAAAGGTTTTAGTAAAAAAGTCTGGTGTGATCATCAGCCATTTTAATATCCCCACTGCTGGGGCACAGGTCTTCCTTATGGGTGGATAAGGAGGAGGCAGGTGGCGATCTATAGTCTCTGCCTACTCCCATGGGATACAGGCGTGAGTGTATGTATGTATGTAAAGTAATAAAATTATATCATTAAATCTAATTACTTTCCATGGTTAAAATGTATAGATACTGTGGTGATTGATAACTCAGCGATTTGCCTGTTGGAATGCTCTGATTCTAGATCTATTTTTTTCAACTACAATGGTATAAAATAAGACTTAATACGACGCCTTTTATAAAAATATAATTGTTTTTTTATTGTTTTTAAAACTACACTAATGAATCGAAAATAAATTAGATGCAGAAACGTTCCTCACACCTAACTTGTATAGGTTAAGTATCAATTCACCCAATTTAAACTGGCCTAAAATACCAAAATTATCTGAACCTAAAAATTCCTTAACCAAATATAATAGGTATCTATTTTTTGAGCATATACCTAATGTAGTGTCCTCTTTATAAGATAATAATTAGAAATGTACTATTTTTACTGAAAAACGTGTGCTAGGTGCTACTACACAATGAAAAAGTATGTCTTTAGTCAAAAGAAACCAAATCTTATTTCACGAATTACTTGTTATCGTTGTTTTTTATTTATTAGGCTATAATCTCTTTTAATCATCATATTTTTATTAAATAATAATCAATCTAATTTTAAGTGCAATAATTAAAATAACAAAACTAAATATTTAATTAAAAATATGCTAGTAACTAGTTCTAAATATTATCAATCTAATAAATGAAAGTTGGGTAAAATAATTATATCGGTTCTGCTATCAAAATGTATTATTTTTATAAAATCAAAGCAATTCCATGTGTGTATGTACTTTTGATAGGGTTACGGATTATTTTGTTATTTTTTTATATTTAAGCCTATGTATAATATAAAATGTAAGCAAATGAAAAACCAAGGAAAAACCAGATAAATGCTGGGGAGTGAAGGATTTGTTTAAATAAAGTAGAAACATTTTATGAAAAATACAATATTTATTATCTACAACGCATAATATGAATGCCATACAAAATGTGATAGTTGCTGTATTATTATAAATCATAACATTTTAAGTACATTATAGTTTGTAGCTCCTGTTATTATTGCAAATTATGGCCTTACTATAAACATAAGTACAGTATAATACCTATAAACGCATTTTTATTTTGTATTTTAGTCAATAACTGTCTAATGCGGGATTTGTTATTTTATGGATTTTTTGTTGTGTTGAATATGTACTATAAAATAAAATCATTAAATTAAGTTTGAGTTCACATCACATGTATTTACAACAATTTACAGGTTCTTAATAATCATGTTTATGCAATTTATATTATACTAGTTAATCAATAACTTGTTTTTATATATCTTGTTATGAAATATACAGTGTTTACATATTTTTTGTATAATTTCTCAAAGGGTATGATTCGCAATTGGCTTTGATAACTTTTTGAACATGACTGGAAATCTCAAAACCATTTCGAGGAATAAGCTTTCGGTACAGTGTCTACTAATTAAATTTAAAAATAAGTCTATATTTTTAAAGATATTTATAATATTCAATAAAAAGCTTTAACCTTCAAATGACCTTCATATGACGTCATCACATACAGATCCCCCAGCCATAATAAAAAAAAGAAAAAAGGGCAAAGACAATTTTGACAATGAACTTGGCATTAGGGATGGTGGAAGGTGGAAGTGAAAAAATATCGATATAGGTAATATTTCTCAGAAAAAAATGGGATAAATGGGATGATGACTAAGTAATGGATTCTAATTTTAAGGTATTGTAAAACATAAAAAATAGCAAAATAAACCCCTACGCGAAATTTTGGCTCGATTTGACGAATTTTACGATGATTTTTAAGATTCAAAAGTTGGAAAAAAACAAAATGCTCCAGTGACAAAATAGTGTTGACTATTAGAAACCATACGTAATTACAAAAAAAATGTTTTGGAAAAATTATTGTAAAAACATCTATCGATATATCGAGTATTTAATATCGCCCGAAAAATATCGATGAACTTATCTCGTAATTTTTTCCACATCCCTACTAGTAAATGTTTGTAAATAGAAATAAAGTATGCACATATTTTCACAATGTTTATTATGTTATCCTGCAAATTTATCAGTCCACAAGAAATCGTTGCAATTTCATCCATGTAGCCTACATCCAAAATAGACACAATACATACAATACATTTCGCAATTTGGGTGAATTGGGCGTGTCAGTTTTTACAAAGTTTTTCAGCTGAGTTTCCACTGGTAAGCATTTTTATTATAATTTTACCACCTCAAAAATTATTGCGGCAAATTAAGAAGGTAGGTTAGAACCGTCACAACTGGATTAAATGAATAAAATAGAAGAAATATTAACTATAACTTATTTGTTTACAAACAACCATAAAGTCATTATGACAGGTAATGACACTTGGCCGTTCTTTTTCTATAAGTAGATGGCAAAGGTTTTCCTTCTTAAACTTCATGCCACTAATGACGTCATTCCGGTTGACCATATCCGCTCGACAAATATATTTATAAAAAAATAAATACGGGACCAAATGTTAAAATATTCAAATTAGTTTCTTAAATTGGCCTAATCTGTAGAAAAAAAATATAAAAAAAATACCTTTTATTTTTTAACCAAAGCCAATTAACATCAGAGGTTAGGTGGTAATATCATAGTAATGTATGTTTTTTTTAAATAATACATAATGTCATATTAGACAATATCACAAATATTGCTCCCTATACCCTGTACCTATTGTACCCTGTAACATCTATCGAGAAAAACAAAGCGCGTAAAAATATTCGATAGAGTAATTTTCATTTATTTATTAGAAATTTTAGAAACAGTCACATTGTTACAAAGGAAAATAACCTGTAACAGTATTTGGTTGGGAATTCGTTTAATAAAAAAATCCCAACCAGTCGCAGGGTGACAGTTGATGGTGTGACTCGTTGGGAACAAATGATAATTTTGTATGAGAAATTTGTACAGCGGCATCTAACGCCGAAAAGCGAAATGAAATTTCTCATAGAGAATTACACTACTTCGTTATCAATAGATTACTGTGCTAGGGGTACTAATTCCAAACTAAGTAGCTTAATTCAAAGGCTTCAAGCTCAGTTTTTCAAATCAGGGAAGTGTGTTCTCGTGTCTTTCCCGCAATCAACCAACTGTCAAGCATGGTTCCCCGCGCCGCCGCTAAGGCTTCACTATTCTCATACGCCCAGAATTCATGCAGTTCTAACAATATCGACTGATATAACCAAATGCCTCAACTAATCAAGTCTTGGTGTCACGGTATCTTTAAGACTCAAAATTTTAACTCAGCTGCTGTCATGAATCAAACTAGCTAAGGAATGTTTATTATTTCCGTACTGCTGCGCCAAACGAAAGCCGTCAAGCTCAATTTTCCAAGTGACTACTACATTTAATTCAAAGTCTGCAAGCTGTTTTTGCTCAGTTCAGGGAAGTGTGTCCTTGTGTCTTTCCCGCGATCAACCAACTGTCAAGCATGGTCCCCGCCGCCGCTAAAGCTTCCCTATTTTCAGACGCCCAGAATCCATGCAGTTCTAACAATATCGACATTGATATATGCCCATGTCTGAACTAACCAAGTCTTGGTGTCACGGTATCTTTAAGACTCAAAATTTTAGCTATGCTGCTGTCATGAATTAAACTAGCTAAGGAATGTTTATTATTTCCGTACTGCTGCGCCAAACGAAAGCCGTCAAGCTCAATTTTCCAAGTAACTACTTCATTTAATTCAAAGTATTCAAGCTCAGTTTCTTCAAATCAGGGAAGTGTGGTCTTCCGCCGCCACTAAAGCTTCCCTATTCTCATAATGCTACGCCAAACGAATGTCGTCAGGCTCAATTTTTTCAAGTAACTACTTCATTTAATTCAAAGTCTTCAAGCTCAGTTTCTTCAAATCAGGGAGGTGTGTCCTCGTGTCTTTCCCGCGATCAACCAACTGTCAAGCGTGGTCTCCCGCCGCCGCCAAAGCTTCCCTATTCTCATACGCCCAGAATCCATGCAGTTCTTACAATATCGACACTGATGTAACCAAATGCCTCAACCAATCAGGTCTTGGTGGCGCGGTATTTTTAAGACTCAACATTCTAGCTAAGCTGCTGTCATGAATCAAACTAGCTAGGGAAAGTTTTTTATTTTCATATTGCTGCGCCAAACGAAAGTCGTCAAGCTCAATTTTCCAAATAACTACTTCATTTAATTCAAAGTCTTCAAGCTCAGTTTCTTCAAATCAGGGAAATGTGTCCTCCTGTCTTTCCCGCGATTAACCAACTGTCAAGCATGGTCCCGTGCCGCCGCCAATTCCCTACCCTATTCTCATACGCCCAGAATCCATGCAGTTCTAATAATATCGACACTGATTATGCCCATGTCTGAACTGACCCAAGCCTTGTTGTCACGATATCTTTAAGACTCGATATTTTAGTCAAGCTGCTGTCTTTTGAATCAAACTAGCTAAGGAAAGTATTATTTCCGTCAAGCTCAATTTTCCTAGTAGCTGCTACATTTAATTCAGTCTTCAAGCTCAGTTTCTTCAAATCAGGGAAGTGTGTCCTTGTGTCTTTCCCGCGATCAACCAACTGTCAAGCATGGTCCCCCGCCGCCGCTAAAGCTTCCCTATTCTCATACGCCCAGAATCCATGCAGTTCTAACAATATCGACACTGCTGTATGCCCATGGCCGCTTTTGATCAGGTCTTGAAGGGTGATCCTAGATGGGTGTTGGGGGCGAATCATGTCGAAGATTTCGTCTTTCACGTCGTCGAAGTTCACTGGTTCGGCGCCGTGGGCTACCATTTGTTCTTGGATCGCCTGGGGAGAAAGGATTTGATTGAAATTCTGGTTTGAGGCAAGGCAGTTCACGAAAGCTACTCTTTCACTAGACTTTAGAATATGGTTGATTATTGCATAGCTTTAAATGTCGCTCCATCAGAAATTTGACGAAAATTAGTACATTTTTATTATTTTTGAATTACTTACTGGATCATTTATTAAAAAATGTACTCAGTTTCAATAAAGAAGCTATCCTTTTTGCATAAAAAATCATATCTCTGTCGTTGAAAATTACGAAATCTGAAGATTGGAAGTTTATAAGTTTTTATGGTGTTATTTAGGATTTTTTTTACAGAGTAACCAAGCTATTATTCAATATTCTGTTCGTTTATTGTTTCTTTTTTAGCCTCCAGTATTTTTGTGGAGTAGAATTCTACATCAGTTCTTCACATTGGAAGCTCAAAAATCAATCTTTGCATCAGATCGTGAACTGGCCTCGCCTTAAGAGATTAACTTTGCTCCTTGCATTGACATAAAATCATTTAAATGGCGTTTTTGTATGCCTGGTATAACTAAGTATGATGGAGTTAAAAAAATTGCTTTATGACGTCATTTATTGCTTATAAGTACCTAAATAGAAAATACTTTATGGGAAGATTGTTTCATCATTTAGGAAATCTAGTATCTACTGAGTCAATAATACCAGAAAAGTCTATTGCCGTTAAAGAAGTGAAATTAAGAAGTCTGTATGTTGATATCGACTACTCGAAACAGGCATGCCAGTGCATTAGGCCGTGCGCACTTTGGATGCATTTTCGCACAAATTTGACTCGTACGAACATCCTAATCTACCAAGTACTATGGGAGTGCGCACACTGGGTGCGAGTGCGTTCCTATAGTAAATAATTCGTACGAATAAAATTCGTACGAAAACGCATCCAAAGTGCGCACGGCCTTAGTCTTAGTATAATGCGTTCCAATTTTAGTGGCTAATTTCACAATTAGCCACTATGCACGTAACCGTGTTACAACACTCGCCTTTGGTCTGCGCATCGTCTCGGGAGATGTTCCGAGCCGCCAATAAGATTGAAACGTATTGTACCAGTGGCCCTAACATGAGTTGATTAAGCTCCTCCGTATACGGCGTCGTAGCGTAAGCGTATCGTATATTATTGTCAATACGATAGTCGTAGCGTACTGGCGTAAAAAAGCAAGCGTAGAAAATACTTTCTATATGTTTGGTGATGAACTTCCGTCGACGTGAAGCTCTAGTTTATATTCTGGAACAATATCTACGCTTACGCGACGATTCGTGTGTAGATCTCTGCTCGTATCGTACTCGTCGCGTCTTTACGATACGCTTACGAGATGTGCGATGGGCCTAAAACAGTTTTCGCTATCGTAAACCATCGTTTTCTCTCTTTCACTCGCATTGATTATGAGCAGTATATCCGATAGTTTTCAGTAGCGAAAACAGTTTGCACCAACTCATGGTAGAGATACAGGTCTAAATTACACCAAAGTTATTAGAACAATTAGTTACCTTGAAGAAGTAGTTAAGAGTAAACGCATCCAAGTATCCCTGTGAGTTGATATCCAATACTCGGAACAGGTACGCGAGCGCCGCGGGCTGCTTCCTGTTTTCCAACGCTAGGACTAAGTCCAAGTATGTTTTGTAGTCCATCTCTCCGTCGTAAGTGAGGCATTGTTGGAATACGCGTTGAAGGAAGGCACGGGTTAGCGTGCCTGAGCCGTACCTGTGGGTAAAAAAAGAGATGTCAAATGCGAAGACATACAATGCGATTAAGGCGCTTTACTGACCGAAAGTGGCGCCGCGGTGTATTTTTTTCAATACTAGCGGCCATTCGCGGTTTTACCCGTGTGGTTCCCGTTCCCGTGGGAATATCGGGATAAAAAATATCCTATGTTTTAATCCAGGCTATCTACTATCTGTGTGCCAAATTTCAACTAAATACGTTCAGTAGTTTTTGCGTGATTGAGGAACAAACATCCAAACCCACAAATTTTAACATTTATAATATTAGTAGGAAGTAGGATTGTAATTCTAATACACAATTTTAATAAAACTTCTCGTGGTTTTTTTAGGGCCCATAGTCTAGTTTTTCAGACGGTATAATTACATTCCCTCGTAGTCACTGCTAGAAGTAGATAGCAACACTGCTAAAAGTGGCCGTTTTTGACACATTTGCTATCTACTTCTACGAATGACTGCGAGGGAATGTAGTGATACCGTCTAAAAATACTAGACTACTAGGGCCCTAAAAATTCCATTGAGAAGTTTTATTAAAATCCTTTTCTATTAATAACTTATTAAATAAAAACCTCTGAGGACGCCACTTTCGGTTAGGGAATCGCCTTAATCTGACAACGTGCATGAGGTGTGAGTATGACCAACTCCACTTTAATGCGCTTGTGATATTGTAACTTGTGGTGCGAACCATACTTTCTTAGCAGGAGGTAGCATATATCATAATAATGTGAAAAACGATAATTGTTTATTGGTTTTTGATTTTGACATCCGCACACGGCATAGTAATGACGATTTGACATTGTTACTATTCTAAAGAGACAATACCTACGCAGGCATTAAGATGCCACGCGACTACACAGGCGGGCGTGTGGCAGCCCTCTGCTCACTTGTGCCGCCGGCGGCACGGCTAGCGGTAGGTGCTTATCGCGCGACCTTGAGCGAGTGAGGCCTGCTACTACAGAATAACTAATAGTACAAGTACAGAAGCAGCACTCCGCAAAGTCATTTAAATTAATAACGACTAGCTCCGACACAATAAAGTGCAATTCAGGTCGCGCAGCGCTAATGCCCTACAGTTATATTCACCCAGTAGTTGCCTCTCTTTCTATCGCGTGCTCTTACCTTTTCTGACGACGCAACGTTAGGGTTGTCTTCTTTTAAATGTACTACTAATAAACTACAGTCTCTATGCGATTGATTTGACAATGGATAGTGATCCGCGACAACTTCACTCAAGAATGTATGGTGGGCAGTGCGCACATTGCCATAGATTAAAATTCATCGTATTGTACCACAAGCGCTCTGAAGTTGGTCTCATCTGTTGGATATTGTCAGATTAATGATAATGATGATCGTGTGAAATGCCCTCACCCAGCTAGCTCGTTGATGCTGAGCATTCCATTGTGGTCACGGTCTAAGTTAAGGTACTGTCCATACACGCGCAGTGCTGAAGCGGCGCTGAACCAGTTCTGTTCCTGAAGCTCCATCGGAAGGTCTTCTTCACGAAGCTACGAGTTTAATGGTTAAATTATTGATTCGATTCACATAACTGAATGTGAAGAAACTTAGGGCGAATTGCACCATAAATTAAATATAGTTTAAGTACCATTTAACCACAAAATGAAATTGTGTTTAAGTGGTTAGTAGGTACTAAAACAACATTTAAATGGTGCAAGTCACCCTTAGTAGGAGATACGTGCAGATTATTCTGTAAGATATTTAATATTTTTTATCAATATTTTTTCTTTCAAATTAATATTAAGGACACAAACTAATATGTACATTGTGGTCCTATTTGTTTATTTCTGAATTGCATTAAGTTATTGTGATAAAAATTATCATAAGTATATATTCACTTTTGTCATTGCTTTTGCTATTGCATTTGCCTTTTATGAATTTGTTTTTGAAAATGGTCAAAAGTTCCCTAGGGATTTTCAGAATGTTCACGTGGACGAAGTCGCGGGCTAAAGCTAGTAAATAACATAATCATTATAAGGATCTTTTAATATGTACTATTGCGTTAGTTACATAGATTTTATTTAATACCTTGAGCAGTGGTAGCACAATAATTTTGGTCATCATAATATACAATATTATAATTCTTACCTCAAGCAAGTCATCCAAGAACGAGCAAGAGAGAACATCTCTGATCCTCACTCGGCCCACCCTCAATGGGTCCAAGAAGAACAGGAACTTCCTAGCAGCCGTGCACACGTAGAACGAGCTGAACGATGAATCGAGCCCATCCAGTGCTGCCAAGGACGGCACCAGTTCTGCTATGTAGCTTTCAAGGTCCTGGGATAGAAATATTTGTTTCTTAGGAGATATGATGAATAATTAGTCAGTTTTAAGTAATTTCTTCCACTTTTAGTACTGGCTAATTTAAACAGCCTGCGCAGCAGAACGACTGGAGGCGTGGCGAGACTTCTCACTTAATCACGCGATGGAAGTGGTCAACACATAGTGCTTAATTGGTATCACATGAAATCTATTAGAATTTAGCTCGCTATGCCTCTATTGGTTTTTTCATGTAGGTACCCAGGTAATGCAGCAATAACTGCTGATACTTTGAATGTATCACAGAATTAAAATAACAATTTTAATATACACTCGCGAGCAAAAGTATGAAATCATAGGCCTATTTTCATACAAACGAGGTAATCTTGAAGCTTGGGTTCTTCTCCACCCAAGATTAAACGGGGTGTGATCTGATGATGGCCATTTAAAGAGTGAATGGAGGAGGCTCAGATCGCTAAAGAAACCCAACGGATCAGAAAAGTTACCTCGTTTGTATGAAAATAGGCCGATGATTCCATACTTTTGCTCGCGAGTGTATTTGACTTTTATAGGTACAGTACGAGGCAAACATCTTGAAATCAGGTGGGGATTGCGCAGAACGCGTATTTTGGGTATGCGTAGCGGTGAGGTACGGGGGCGGCGAGATTTCATACTAACATGTTCTGTAAGGTATCCTTGCCCAGTAACATCGTAAAGTGAGAGACCAATTCTGGTCTGTTGCAGCCAGACCCGCCTCATGACATAGTTGAAGAGTGACACTCCTCGCACCCTGCCAACACTGCCCTCCGCTGCTTGAAGGCGACCAAACACTTCAGCTGTGAAGTATGGTCTGCAACAGAAAGTAAATTAGATAAATATTGTCGCGTTACGGAAGGTAACGGAGCAAAATTTGGAAGAAAGCTAAATAAATAAAAAAAAAAAAAGTTGAAGTTCAGGAGTTTATTTTATAATGACACGTCCTAGCACAGAAATTTGGTTAAAAACTAGGTAGGACTAACAAAGTATGACTAGGGTGGGACGTAGACGGGAACAGGACAGGCACGCAGAGACGTGGATCCAGGTAGCAGGGGTAACAGGAAGCAGGCACGAAGCAGGCAGGCAGATATGGAGTCCCGGCGGAGCACAGGAGGGCACGTGGTTCAGTACGGACGTGGTTCAGCGTGACGGCGCAGGGGTGGCACGCAGTCAGACCCCCGACGTAGCGCCGTAGCGTAGTACCAGCGGGACGCGCTGATGGGCCCGGGCGCGTGTCCGTGTAGACCGACGTCGATGGTGGCGCGTATAGTGCAAGGGCCCATCAGCGCGTCCCGCTGGTACTACGCTTCAACCACTTCAATAAATCCCGGACGTGTCCTCGACCCACCTGGACGTCGTGCACCTTTCCGCCTGACCTGTAGAGGGAGCTCTCCCCTGGGCCCTTGCACTATCCGCGCCACCATCGACGTCGGTCTACACGGACACGCGCCCGGGCCCATCAGCGCGTCCCGCTGGTACTACGCTACGGCGCTACGTCGGGGGTCTGACTGCGTGCCACCCCTGCGCCGTCACGCTGAACCACGTCTGTACTGAACCACGTGCCCTCCTGTGCTCCGCCGGGACTCCATATCTGCCTGCCTGCTTCGTGCCTGCTTCCTGTTACCCCTGCTACCTGGATCCACGTCTCTGCGTGCCTGTCCTGTTCCCGTCTACGTCCCACCCTAGTCATACTTTGTTAGTCCTACCTAGTTTTTAACCAAATTTCTGTGCTAGGACGTGTCATTATAAAATAAACTCCTGAACTTCAACTTTTTTTTTTTTTTATTTAGCTTTCTTCCAAATTTTGCTCCGTTACCTTCCGTAACGCGACAATATGTTATATAATCCTAAATCTAATATAAATATTAACATGCTTAATTAGTAACTTACTCATGACAATTATTTGTCAATTTGGTTTCACAATAGGCTTTAGCACAGAATATATGATAGTACTAAACGTACAGAAGCCTATTCCCGCTCGAGAATCAAATAAGCTACTCTCGCTGCATGGCAATAAAGTCTCCTCACCTCCATAGCACACTCTTTGTGTCGCGTGATTCTATCTTGACCGACACATGACATTTCTTGTGCACATTTCTTGTGCGCTGGCTCGAATAAGACAGGCATGAGCAGTAGGCTAATATAAAAGTTTAAGTGCAGGCGGTGTGAGACAACCCTGGCTTTAGTAAGATCCATGTGTTTTAGGGTAATCAAAAAGTGTGCCTAAATTCATCATGGATCATCAAAATTATTTTTTAATTATAAAGAGAATTGTTTTTAAAAAGTTTTTAAAAAGAAGACAATAAAGTTGAAAGTTATACTAACCTATATTTGGGACCAGCCTCATCTCTAATCTTCTTGAATTGCAGATAGTCAATTGTCAGTTCATCATTATTTGCCATACTGTAGCTGCCGTTAGACTTTTCAAGTAAACTCCATAGGTGCTTTAACTCGCTATTATCAAGCAATTGTTTGCTTTTCTTTTGAAGAAACTGTGCTCTAGTTTCTTCTCTTAGTTTCTGCGCTAACACATCATCAGGCCGTGGGAGTTTATAGTAGAATTTGGGTATTTTCTTATAAGACTCTGCATTGGCTTCTAACTTAGGTCTGTAAAATTGCTTAAATGTATCAATTTCTATCTTGTCACTTTCATCTTTTGTTACACTTGTGCCTGTATCTGTTGAAAATAAATTTTGGGTAAATTATACGCGTTTAAGCTGCATTGACATGATCAAAGTACCCTTGGACCAGCCCACCGATTACGTACCTCTGTTGCTAACAATTCTCGAATGAAATCGCAGTTGCATTGTTGCTTTAAGTAAGATAGTTGTCACATTGGTTCTTACTAAAGCAGCAATGTCACTGCGATTTCTGTCAAAGTTGATTGCAACAAAGTTAGACAATCAGCAGGCTGGTAGTTTGGCTGGCTACTTGGACACTACTTGGATCTTGTAACAAGCAATCGAAGCGCAATTTGATGTCGCCGTATAAAAAAGCTACTTTATACAAGTTACTTGGCCCAAGTATACTTTGACTGTGTCAATAAGTATCCAAATAAGTTGATTTTTTTTTGTGATACCTATTTGTTTATTTGCAATCAGCTGTACTAATGCTATAAGCAAATGTGTCCTCCAGTGAGGGCATCTACTAATAATAAGTAATAAGTTGATTAAAGCTACTTCGTCCAATGTACTTGGTCCAAGTATACTTTGATCATGTCAACGTAGCTTTACAGTGCCTAATCCATAATAACTAGGTAGGTAAAAAAAGAAGCAAAGTTTACTGACTATAAAATAAACAAATAGGTAACTTTAGCCTAAAACAATCAAAGATAATACAATCTGGTCAAGTTAACTCTGCACCCGAGTCAAAAGTGATGTTTTCTTATAATCATTAACATATTGTGTTGCAAGTTGTGTTACCAAGTTCTAGCTTTCCACTATCATATTGCCTATTTAATCTAAGCCATTAGTTACACAACCATTAAAGTATCAGACCATAAAGTCATCTTGTGTGGGAAAAAACATTCAAGCCAGGTGCCGAGCTAACTTGACCGGGTTGTAGTTGACAATTTCTTTAGCACTATTAGTAGAGTTGTTTAGTACAGATTTACGCACTTACCATCCAATTTTTTTAAGTATTTTCTGAGTCGATTCTTTAAATCCTCATTCATTTTCGTTTCCTTATCATCGACTTTGGTTTCGCTGGGGATATTATTGTTGTTGGATTTATCTTTGTTTTCTGGAGACTGCTCAGACATTTTGTTGGACATAAGTGTTTTTCGAACTGTGTTTCTTTAATTCAAATTTTCAAATAGATGCAATTAGCAATCACATCACAACAACTCGAAAGAAAAACATTAAATTAAAATACTTAATTATATGGAAATATGGAGCGTCACTGCCGTTGTCATGGTGACAGTCAGTACAGACACTTGACAGCTTCATTCCGTTCGTCGCAATGTTAATTGTAGATGTTGACACAAAGTTAATATAATAAAAAATAACTACGTTATAAAATTTTATTTTCAAGATAATGTATTTGTTTTTATGATTTTTTCATTGTAATTACGTAATTATACTAAAATATATAAATTCACATTTGTTTTTCAGCAAAATTATGATTTGTAACATTAAAGAAATTATTCAATATTTCAGTTTCGTGTAAAGGAACGTGAACATTTGTTAAGCTACTGCCCAATAGATGTCACTACTAAAATTTTTATTTCCTCTACTGACCGCTTGGAGCGCTTGTTTCCTAAACTTGCCAAAGCTCGTTGAAGTCTTTTCTATTGCATTTTAGTTTTGGTGTATTTTTTATTTAAAAATCTATGTCCATGCCCCAAAATTATATTTTTTCTACAGTAATTATTCAGATTTAAAGAAAATTCGAAATATTCATTTAAAAATATCAACAAAATTGCCAAAAATAGTTATAATAACTCAATTTTTGTGGAGAGAGATTGTCTCTATTCTTGACCCACTTTTCTGCTTGTAGTTAGTGGTTGTGGCGGTAATCGCAACTGTGGTTAATTTTCCAATTGCCTCTAATGTTACCTTTGTGAAGTGACAAGCGTACAAGTGAAACCTATCTGTTAGTGAAACAATGGACTATCATTGTTATTAAGTTATCAACACACTGAAAGTTAACTACCTAAATCTATCTTTCTCCGCAAATAGGTCACTGGAAATATAATTTTGACACACTTCAACTTATTATGAATAGTGAAAGCAGTAGTAGATCTTCAGTTGTTATTGTAAATTTGCTCATTATATGCCATAAAGTCCGAGGATATATCTAAAGTAGGTACACCTTACCTAGTTTTTGCGATGTTTGGAGCGCAATCGCTTTTATAATATAATGCCGAGTAGTTTTTACACGACTGCCAAAACAAAGGAATGTAATGTGTTCAGGGGCCTGGTAACAAGAAATTCCCATTTTGGGTATCCAAAATACTGAATATAGCGTACTGGAATACTAAGTGGGCGACGGACTGAGGGCGACTACAAATATTGAAAATGGGCGACTTTAAAATGCAAATTGATTGGGTAACTAGTAATTCAGAACGGGCGACCAAATAACTATTTGGGCGACAACCTTAAGTAAGGCATACAAAACATTTGAAAATTTGGCATATTTTTTATTTAAAAAAGGTGATTATATTATCCTAATCGATATTACAAAAATACCATGTTGGGCAGTTAAATCAGTTATATAGTTACCTACTTGGTATAGTCGCCGACTCAGTATTTTTGCCACTCATTTAAATTATTATTAATATCCGACATGTAGTCGCCCGTTTTACATATATTTGTAAACCACAGTTTGTCGCTCGTTTAGTTATTTTTTTAGTATTTAAATATCCCATTAACCTTTAAATATTTCCAGTCACCCAATTAATTAATTCCCCATAACAAATCACTAATAATATTAGCTTGTATTTTGTTATGCAATAGGCCCCAGGGTTCATGTATGTATGTGAGTTTCTTTAACCGCTCAGGCGATGGCGCCGCGCGATAACTAGACCCTTGAGCGCTGCTGATCGGTAGGAATTACCAACCGCAAATAGCGCGGTATGGGTTTGCACTTTTACAGTTAGTACAAAAGAAATAGGCAATAAATTAAAATTTTGAAACTAGTTTCATAAAATATATTAGTTAGGCATTATTTGAAGATGCATTGTTAAATTAATATCACGTGTTTGATTCAAGTAATTCAAGTGAAGATCATTATTTTGAAAATATTTTGTTCACTTGCATCAAATGATGTATATTTTAAAATATAAGCAATAAAATTGGTAGTTTTCCTATGATTTTAGACCACACATATTCCACGTAATCAGATAATGATAAAAAAACTATCTGTCCAGTACAAAAAATAAATTAAATACCTTCATAAAATTAGGCTAACAATTCATAATTTCAAACCCAACATTGCAACGCGCAACCTAAATATAAACCTAGATTTCGTGTATACTACTCTCTTGTTTTGCAAAATATTGACGATAAACGTGGAAAACAATATAATCATTGATTTTACACAATAATAAGTGAAAAAATAAATTGTAAAAACCTTTCTAAAAATCATTGAAGACACCAACCGCCTTGTTCCGTCACTGTTCACAAATGTTCATATTATATCACTATTACACTATTATACAGAAAGATTAATATCACACAAGAAACTACATTAAATTGTGAACAATTTGAATTATTGCACTATTTAAAATAACAAAAGAAATCTAGGCTAATTAACTGGCAAAGTACATTGAAATAGACCTAATCACAGTGACTGGGGCACGGATTCGCGCCCGGAGCGGTTTTATTAAGCTACACGATAAAGGTCTTTTCACTGTGATTTTTTTCTCTCAACTAAACGAAGCTGGAATTTGAACTACGTATAAAAGGTAGAATGTTGATAATAAAAACCCTATAATAACAAATGACGTATAATGCTTAGCACGCATTTTAGTCCATCTTGTAATGCCAACAAACACCTTTGTTAATTATCGGGGCCAGTGTGTTCATAGCTAGCTATAGCTAGTGTTTCAATTAAAAATCGAACCAAGAGCGAGTCAAGTTTACAAATCGAGGGTTCCATCTGAAGTTTTATATCCTAGTCGGGAGAAAAATACCCTTAACAACAAAATTATGTAAACACAAACCATACCAATACGAGAAGAAATTCTACGAAACAGGCGGCCGCATTGAAAATAAATAAGATATATTTTTCAGTTTATAATGAAAATTAATACATTTATTCAGAAGCTGTTACAAGCATCTATGAACTTCAATGCTGCTATGCCATTGGTTAGCAAATACTACGGAGGGAGACCTTGTAACGAGAAGAACCGGCAAGAAACTCATCAGAGGCTGTTTTTTCTCCCTGTTTTATTTCATACAGAGTCGTTAAATTGAAAAATAATCTTAGAATATTCAAGGTTTCTATCACAAAAATAGTATTAGTGGGTATGAACCTCCATACAAAAAAAATTGAGAGTAACAACTCGTGATAAAATTTGGCCGCATAATGAAAACTGATCTGTAGGCTGTTTCTATTCTAACTAATATTGAGCTGGGCCAAACTATGCTCACAAAAACAATTTCATACGGGCGGCGTCGGGTTAAAGTAGCACTCCACCTCTGCCTTCATTCTAAAATTATAATAATAATAATAATTTAATAGACATTACAACACCTTCCACCCATAACCTTCTTAAATCCGTTTCAGAAAAATTACATAAATAATTATACGGAACTTAAACAAGAGATATTAAGAATCTGGAATTTGCAAAATGTGTACATCGTGCCTTTGGTGCTTTCCAGCACTGGTGTTATACCAAAAAATTTACATTTTAACCTAAAATTATTAGATTTTTCGCCTTACTCATATGTAACCATGCAAAAGGCAGCCATTTTAAATAGTTGCAGGATAGTCCGCAATTTCTTGCAAGAAGATACAAACTTCAATTAAATAATTAGGGGGATTTGTCACTTGGTGCGCCCGTGCAGATCCTATATAATCAGTTTTGAACTGAGAATTTTGCAAACAACATAAAAAATAATAATAATAATCATTTATTTCAGAATTAATATAAATCCATAATTTGTTAGTAACAATGCACTTATGGTTCCCTATGTATTTGCATAAAATTTTAAGGCATAATATGTCATAGCATAATATGATTTCGCCGAATGATGATTACGCATAATATTATTTAGTCATAACAGCTTATGCATAATTTTTTTAAGCATAATTACTTTAAGCATAATCATGTCTAAGCATAATATTCTTTAGCATAAATTTAAACACGCATAATGTTATTTACGCATATTTTTATAAACAAAAAAATCACGACGTTTAAAATCACGAAAGAACATTTTACCTAAAATACAAAATCCTGAAGTTTAAAAAAAGCGAAGGTTAATTGAGGGTTACATGCCAGCAGGTTGGTTCTGGCACTTCGCCGGCCGCTGCTGCGGCACGCTCGCTTCGCTCGCTCGGCTCGTGCGTTGTTGGTCGCAATGGAACCTTACCTCCTCCTCGCTCGCTACGCTCGCTCGTCGTCGCACCTAATAGACCTAAACAGACTTTCGGGATTTTTAACTATCGGCATTTTAACTTTCAGGGTTTCGAACTATCATCAGTCATTTAATAATCGATCTTTTAAGTTTCGGTCTATTGGATATCGACATTAAGGATTTTCGGTATTTTAAAAATAGATGTTTTATGAGTCGATATTTAGGTCGTATGTGTTATGAGTTTTTGGCATTTTAATACAATACCTACCCCTTTTGCATGAAAATAAATAAGTGCGTAAAAATATTTATTCTTATTATTTTTGATTTTTATGTCTAAATAATATAAGGCGAATAGACAATATGCCTAATAACATTATGCGAAAACAAATTAGTCTAAATGATAATTATGCTAATATAAATAGTATGCCAAAAAACAATTATGCGAAAGTATTATTATGACAAAAAAGATTATGCCAAATCCGTTATGCCAAATCAAATTAGGTATAAAACAATTATGCGAAAACAAGGGATCCCTGCACTTATATGTACTATGTTATTATTTGAAAATGATTGATAAAAATAATTAAAAATAAAACAAATTACAATTATTTTATGGCACGTCCCAACGCCATAACATGAGCTGAAACCCAATGTTTCAGCATCGGCCCGTCCACCCTCTGTGCTATACCTTGCAGAATGCTGTTAGCGCTGCCGCGCACGCAGCACATCAGGGAGGTACTCTCTTACGAATAATAGCCGCGAAATCATCTATTCGTGCTTCCGCAAACATCCCTGACGCGCTACAGTATCGCTAATTATAACTGTCCGTCTGGCTAAAAGATCAAGTGTAGTATAATTTTCTGATAAATCAATAACGTATTTACATTTTCGGTATAAAAAATGTTATATATTTAGCAGTTTCTGTAAAATGACACAATAACCAAAGTTTTCAAACTCCTTTTTTATTTTAAGTCTTCGCACTTGTTCCAGTTTTTTTCAAAAAACTACCACAACAATGTAGCATTTTAATTTCAGGTAACTTTGATGTATATGTTTATAAAGCTAATTGAATTTTCTACAATTTGAGCTTAATTTGAGTAGTCTGGGTAAGAATAGTAACCTCTGTGGCTCTGTGTGCAAACTGTTTACGTTACCGTAAACTATCGTTTTGTCTCTTTCACTCACACTGACTGTAAGCAGAGTATCGGATAGTTTATCTCATGGACCTCATGGTAGGTGGTAGGGCCACTGGTCAACACAAAAACTAACAAGAAAAAATCTTAATGCCAAAAAACTTGCCTTTTTTGCCAGTACAAAACAAAGCGCGCGGCGCACGTGCTGCTGCATGGTGCAAAATAGTTCTTTACCTCTGAAATTGCAGATTTATATAGAGAATTTTCAAAAATTTGCATTTTTTATACTAGCATTTTCTTTGTTCATTTAACAACCGTGAACACTCATGTAACAAAATTTTTATGTACTAATGTTTTAACACTATCCTAACTTATTCCATTAACGATATGAGGATACAATTTTGGCTAACAATTACAACCCTTCCGGTCACCCTTTTTTGATCACAGAAAAGAGTCACTTTCAAGATCTTTTTTTAATGCTATGAAAGCATACTTTTGCTTAAATGAAAAAAGTAAATAATGGACTTTATTGAGTAGGTACTGTCAGCAATGCTATGAGCTGAACACCTTAAGGTTTATTTCTAGATTGAGTAGGTAGTCTGTATTGTCTTGCATTTACCGAAAAGTCACAAAAGCATCTTTTGTATAAAAACTATGGAGGCAGGTAAAAGACGAACTTTAGGTTCCGTCCTTGCAAGCGATTTGTTTTCAAACTCAGGTCATAACTTTGTTGAATACAGTCAACATTCATACGTTCTGAATAACTAGATAGGTTAGGTAGGTATATTTACCTAACTAGTTATTCAGAACGGACGACCAAATTACTATTTGGGCGACAAACTTAGGGCACATAAAACATTTAAAATTTGACCTATATATATTATTTAAAAAAGGTGACTATTATCTTAATCGAGATGACAAAAATACCATAATGGGCAGCTTAAATCAGTTATATGGTTACCTACTTGGTATAGAGTCTGTCTAAAAAGTCAGTTTACATGGGTAATTTCAAAGGTAATATTAACACCCACCTAAATCCCCAACCACCCCACCAATACCCATTTAAATAAAACTGAGTAAAGCTATATTCTGCACTAACAGGGTTACCAGTATAAGTTTTTATAAATAATTTCATAATATCTCATGTAAATTGACTTTTTAGACAGACTCACACTGGCTTATTCAGAGTGCGTTCGTTAAACTAGCGCCAAAGTTAACATGGCGTTAGACTGCGGACTAACGCCATTTTAGCGCAAATCGTATTCAGAGTGACAGTTTAACGTTTGGTCTCACCGTTTAAGGATTAAAAGGTGCATTGTGATTGGTTTACAAGCATTAAACCAGGTTTTGTTAAAACAGTCTTGCACCCTAGTTTTGTGAAACATCTCTGAATAAGACAGTAACAGGTTGTTCACTCAGTATTTTTGTCAATCATTTAAAATTTTTACTGTTAACTTAAATCTCCCAGATGTAATTGCCCGTTTTACCCTAACCCTGTAACCCTCAGTTTGTCGCCCGTTTAGTTATTTTGTCACCCAAATAATAAACCGCTGCCAGGTTTAGTATTTAAGTATCCCAATAAAAGTTTTTAATTATTCCCAGTCTCCCAATTAATTGATTTCCTATTTTTAGTTTAAGCCCGTTGATTAAATAGCAGAAAATAAACTGAAAAAATATTTTTTTAATAAAAAAACACGTTTTAAAACTGACTAAAAGTATAAAATAATTTTTCCCGTAAAAAAATTATAACCCTATACAGTTTTAAACCTAAGTTCTGTAAGTATAGGGGTTATAAATCTTTACTGAAGCAATTATTTTGTACTTTTTAGTCCGTTTTATTTGAACATAATATTTTTTTTATTTACGTACGTACCTACTGCCTTTCTGATTTTGAAATCAGCCATCTATTAATCACAAATATTATAGTCAATAGCTACGTGAGTCGCGAGCGCGCATGAACGATACGAATACGAACGAGTATCACCATCACCAATACAATACGCAATGACAAAACTAAATATTTGATTTGACCACTTACCATGGTATTTTAACTCTACTAGGTAGGTAGTACCCGGGCGTGGTCACAGCAAGATTTGGCAGAAGTTTTTGTTTTTAACTATTCATTGTGTTAACAAAGGAATTTGACCATTCTGTATTTTTTTCACGATTCGACTTTTTAGTTTCGCACGTGTTTGTTTTCAGAGTTCAAATTCTTTTAATTACGAACTGTGTGTGTTTGTGTGTGTGTGTGTGTGTGTGTGCCTCTATCTGTCCCGGTTCATGCACGCACCACGGGATCCCTTGTTTTCGCATAATTGTTTTATACCTAATTTGATTTGGCATAACGGATTTGGCATAATCTTTTTTGTCATAGTAATAAGCCAGTTACTGTTTCGTTATGTTTCAACTTCCATCACGTAACGAAATCACAGAATAGATACTTTATACTTTAAGGCGGTTGTATGACCAAACACACCACAATGAATTGTTCCAAACCCAAGGGAGATTTTACGCGTGGATTTTAAAATTTCAAAAGGTTATTTTATAAGTGGTGCTTGAAAGTTTCAAGCTAAGCGCCCCCCTAACTAATAGCCCTTGCACCCTAGGCTATAAGCCTTATTAGCCTGTGGGTAAATCAGGCCCTGATACTACTGTCTATAAACATAGGTATTGCAATCTGAAAGTATTTCTTTTTCTTTGCGACACCTGTTAAAACTTCACAAATAACTAAAAATTATGTTTTGGTGCGTCTTCTTGTGGCACATAATAATGGCTCAAAGTAAATAAAAACGTGTCGAGTTTAGAGTCTTTTGTAATTTTTCAAAAAAAATGCACGTGTCTGCAGTAAAATCAAAACCCGCTTTCTATTATATTATTTTTGTTGACATTACATTATAATATACAAGGTGTATTTAGGTGTATTTATAAACTGAACAACTCTCTCCATGAAACATGTGTCGAAATACACCAAAAAATTTTGGTCATTCCATACTTACTGATCTGAAAAGTATTTTTTTTTTACATATTTGATCCTATGTTTCTTAGAGAAAGTTGTTAAGTTTCATGGAATGAACACATCCTTGAAATTTGGAGAGTGGACCACAAATACACCTTGTATAGCTACAACCAAGATTTTTCGAGAAACGGTAGCTGATTTTTTTAATTTAGTTAAAAAATAATAATTGAAATTAAGCTAAGTACTCTCTTATAGTAAAGTGCAACTATAAACTTCAATAGTAAACTAAGTTCTTATCTAAAATTACTTTTTTTGCATTAGTGATTTCCAATTTTAATGTTGACTACTTTTCAACGTAAATTAATCTAAATAAGTAGTTCTTACCAACGTAGGAATATTCTATAATATAGAATCTATATGATTAATTAATATTGTATACCTACGCACTTTGAATTGCAGTAAACTCATCATACATATTTCAAGTTCATAAAAGATTAACAATTTACCCAGCGATGACGCAAGAATCTCCGGAACCCTAAAAAAAGTACCGTAACAAACCCTCGACCACTTAACTGTGCCAAAAGAAGATAAGCTTTAAAAGCAGTGACATAGAGTCGAAATTAGAAGTTCCAAGTTTTCAATCGCTTCTAATCTTTTTTTACTCTAAACTCAAGTGTGTTCTTATTTTAGTTGTGTGTAACTGTAAGCTGACCGAACACCATTAATTAAGTGCATTGCCGAGTTTAGATTTACATCTACAGGATAATGTAAACAAACAATCCAAGTCAAGATAATGTTCAATTGTCCAGCGAACAATCAAATACATCTGAACACACCTTTACATTTTTAATGACTGAGTTGGGGCAGCAACTTGCAGCCCGCGGCGGCATATATCAATATTATTTCACCTGAATATAGAATTAAAAAGATAACTAATATTTCCCGAAATAAACAGTGATGAAAAATGCTTTAATTTATTTCTATAAAATATCTAAATATAGTGGACACGTAGTTTTTACAGTATAAATAATTTTACATACATTTACTAACCATATTAAAGATTGGCCTAGGATACGATCAATTTAAAAAATATTTTCTGCCATAATTTGAACAGATTTTTTTATAACAAAGTTAAAAGTTATTATATACGTAACCCTATTACTGAGTTTATAACAAATTATTATTCAAAAATACTTATTTCATTGTTAATTCTGCAGAAGAAAACACACAACAATACTCCACTTATTCAAAAGTTCACGCCAAAACGATGCTCGTTTTTTTTTCTATGACCATAGACGTTTTGTTTCTCAGCATTAGAGCTGTTCGACTAAAAGCTATTTCAATTGAAATAACTCGAGTTAAAAGTCCTATAACTGAATGAATAACGTTTTACCATCACTAGCAACGTGCACAGCTGAGGCGCAGATTCGAGCCCCAATCGCTTTACCTCTTACGCGCCGGGTATCAAAGTGTAACCCGCAGCGCCTGAGTGGTTAATCCACCATAATTTATATCTACAGTCTAAAATCATTACTACAGTTCTAATTAATTATACAGAACCATATAGATGTTATCAAATCATTATCTACGAGTACCTACCATTCGAATTGCTTTTTCGGTTACACAATGAAAGTATGACCTAACTAAATAAGAGCAGCTTAGGTTTCAAGATCGTTACTTTGCATACTAGCTGCTAAGCTGTCAACCTGTTTTATATTACAGCTTATCTTTGATTGATAGTCCTTTGTAGGTAGTATTTTGTATCAGATTGATGATCCTGTTCTGTCTTCGAAGAATTCTTATCCCATAAAATTGGCGGTGAAATATAGTTTTACTAATGTACAGAAGACATATTATCACATTATGTAAGTTACTTTGTATCGATGTTATCTAGGTTTAGTGTCAAGTAATAATAGTACAGTAGCCCGTAGAACATTTAAATCACCAAAAAGGTACCGTTTGCCGTTGTGAATTGTGATATAGTTAATTATTACGAAATTATAGATACTTTAACCCAAGTTTTACAGATCGCAACCCGCCGTAACCTATATTTGTATATCTCTAAAATTGATTATTTTTTTATTTTTCGAGGTGTACCACATAGTTTAGTTTAGTTGTCGTGTTCTACAGCTTGGTTTGATTGCCACAGATAAAAGTAAGACTATAAAAAGTAGCCATACACAGATTTAAGACCTGATGAAAATGGTTGGATTTTATCTGGTCTTAAATCTGTGTATGATCACTTTTCATAGTCTTACTATTATCAGTGGCAATCAAACAAAGCTGTAGAACACGACAATAGCGAAACCAAGTGGTAAACCTTGAAAAATAAAAAAATATCATTTTTGGAGATATACAAATATAGGTTACGGCGGGTTGCGATCTGTAAAACTTGGGTTAAAGTATCTATAATTTGGTAATAAATAACTATATCACAACGGCAAACGGTAACCTTTTTGGTGATTTAAATGTTCTACGGGCTACTGTACTATAATAATAATCATTTTTTATTAATGATTTATTGTTTCATTATTTTTCTAATTATAAGATCGTAGTCAGGGTAATTAATTGAATTTGATGTCATTTATGAGGTCAGCTAAGGAAAATAACACTTAAAAAAGTTTATATTTTAAGAAACTTAAATACACGCTGAAATTTAATTCATTTGGTTCCCGCAATGGGGTGGTTCCACTCATGATTACAAGCAACTTTTACTATGGGGGCAATTCTGATAACGCAAAAAAATCAGCTGTTCCATACATTACGGTCGAGAAAGTATTGCGCTTGGAACAGCTGATTTTTGTTCGCGATATCAGAGTTGGCTCCATAGTAAAAGTTGCTTGTAATCATGAGTAGAACCACCCCACTGCGGGAATCAAATGATTAAAATTTGAAGAGAGAAGAAACGCACCTGGTATGTCGTGAAGTTTTTACACGACTGTCCAAAAAGGAGTGTATATGTGTTCAGGGTTCATGTATCTTTGTGGGTTTGTGAGTTTCTTTATTCCACCATAAGTTCTGAATGGCTCAACAGATTTGGATGTATGGGGTATCGTTAGAATCCTTACATCGTCCCGAGTGACACTGGCTATATTTTTTTGTTAAAAAGTTAATATGGCGACGGCACGACGCCATTATAAATTGTGAAAAAAAAATTTTTTTTCTTTAATTATAACAATATGTGCATCAAATGAAAGGCCATTATGAGGACATTTCAAAACTATATAATTTGTCACTAAAATGTGTGAAATAAAAATAAATAAATTTAAAAAATATTAAAAACACGACTGCCCTTCCAAAAACGAACTAAAAAGTTAAATAACAAGTGTCATTGCAGTCGGAGGACCTCTTTGATTAAAAATTGTACTATAAAACGGTCCTCCGACTGCAATGACACTTGTTATTTAACTTTTTAGTTCGTTTTTGGAAGGGCAGTCGTGTTTTTAATATTTTTTAAATTTTATTATATGTTTTTCTCAAAGTCTTATCCAGTAGCATGATTTATTAGGGTTCCGTAGCCTAAATGGCAAAAAACGGAACCCTTATAGATTCGTCATGTCTGTCTGTCTGTCTGTCTGTCCGTATGTCACAGCCACTTTATTCCGAAAGTATTAAGACTATACAGTTGAAACTTGGTAGGTAGATGTATTCTGTTAACCGCTTAACGAATTTAATACAAAAATTAGGAAAATAAAAGATTAAGGGGGGGCTCTCCATACATGGAACTGAAACTAAAAAAAAATTTTTTCTTCAAACCAACACGTGTTGGGTGTTTTTTCAACGGATTTTGATGCGGTTTTTTTATAGATAGAGTGATTCAAGAGGAAGGTTTATATGTATAATACATGGTGTCAAATTCCACACTACACCGAAGCAAAGCGAGAGCGGGTCGTTACTTCTCTATATTTTCCTACCACCCGTTCCTTTTTTTAACAGACAAGAAGAACGGGCATAAGAAACTCTTCGAACATAGTAAAAAAAACCTTTTGTTTCCATTACTAATGACATTGCATGCACAAAGGTATTATTCCGATCTCGGCAGCAAGCAGCAGTGCTGTTGCAGCAGTGCTGTTGCAGCAGTGCTGTTGCAGCAGTGCTGTTGCAGCAGTGCTGTTGCAGCAGTGCTGTTGCAGCAGTGCTGTTGCAGCAGTGCTGTTGCAGCAGTGCTGTTGCAGCAGTGCTGTTGCAGCAGTGCTGTTGCAGCAGTGCTGTTGCAGCAGTGCTGTTGCAGCAGTGCTGCGCAGCACTGCTGCCTGCCGCACCCATTCCGAGCAAGGCAACACTGTCGCGCAGCACTGCTGCGCGACAGTGTTGCCGAGCTCGGAATGTAATCTCATATAAAGGTATGATTCCGATGTCGGCAGCAAGCAACAGTGTTGCCGCAGCACTGCTGCCGCAGCACTACTGGTCCCCATACATTCTCTATAGGTTTATATGAGATTACATTCCGAGTGTCGCGTGACACTACCGCGCAGCACTGTCGCGCAGCAGTGCAGCGCGATAGTGCTGCGCTCTCCTGTGCTGCGCTCTCCTGTGCTGCGTTCTCCACTTACTTCAGATTGAATCCACTTACTTCTCCACTTACTTCGAATCGTCCGCCTTTCATAACATTACGGTTCAATTTGGAGTGCACTGCTACGGCAGCGCTGCTGCTGCTGCCGAGATCGGACTCATACCTTTAACCTATAGAGAATGTATGGGGGCCAGTAGTGCTGTGGCAACACTGCTGCTTGCTGCCGACATCGGAATCATACCTTAAGACATCATTTATGTTTCGATCGACTTTATGAAATAAATGTTGTGACTAACGATTTGATACGCTTGCTTAAATTACTGGACGGATCGGGTTGAAATTTGGCTTATACAAGGTGTCTGGTAAAAGCCTTATAAAGCCGAATATGGTAGATAGGGACCATCAAATTGAACAACTTTTACTATGGGACCAACTCTAGAAATCGCGAAAAAAAAATCAGCTGTTTCATACATTTTAATATTTTCGTTATTAATTTTTGTATGAAACAACTGATTTCTTTTCGCGATAGAGTTGGTCCCATAGTAAAAGTTGTTAAGTTTGATGGTCCCTATCTGCTATTCGGCTTTATAAGGCTTTTACAAAACACCTTGTAGATACCTATTCATTTTGACGTCGTTAGCAATCATCATGAAACTATTTTTGGGAATTCTCACGGTTTTCGTTTAAAACGTTGTTGCTCGTTGTAAACAACGTTTTTGTACTCGTTGATGTAGGTACTACCTCCAAGTCATCAGTCGGCTTTTACGTTTACGGCGTATATGGCTCCGTGCACGCTTTTAGCGCCATCTAGCGTGTTGCAACTTTGTTGGCTCTGACCTGACCGTTTTGACGTTTTTATATGTAATGGCGGCATTGTGACAAAATGTTAAAAAATACTATACATATTGTATTATTAATGTAAATTTAAAAATTACTATGATTTGGGTGGACAAAGTGTTGTGAAATCATTTTTGGTCATTTAAATTAAATATGGCAAGCAAGATCTATTCAAAATAAGTGTTTTATTTTGGTTATATCAGGGTTTGTTTACTTCTTTTTTAGTTGTGGATTTTGTAAAACAAGAGGATAAAGCTACTTTAATAATTTTACTAAGTGATAATAAACATATATAATTATTCCTGTATCGCTAGTAATAAATTAAATAAAATTTTCAAGCAGATTACAGAGCCTTCTTTATTTCTACTTTTTGCCACCATGAGCGCTGAGATCGATTATTATACCTTCGCAACCTCCCAATACGGCTATAGTTTATTACTCCTCAACTTTTGTTACGTTTCATAAAATATGAACACAAAAACAAATGAAAGTTTTTAACGTAAGTACAAACAGCTCATCCGGAGTGAATGAGTTACAACGTAATTTGCAAAGTTCCTTCATAACACAACGTAACGTTTGCGTAATTGTTACTCGCTCGGTTCGGTAACATACTTTTTTCATGAATTTAATTTTAATTAAGAGAGGAAATTAGCTTGCGACCATATCCGTGACGAGACGAATGCTTTCTTCTATGTTATACATTTATTGCATGAAGCCTTTATGCGTCTTCACGTATTAGATAATAAAACATCACGCTTTTAAGCATCTTCAGAATTTGTGTGGAGCTCCGAATAATCGTTATTTTCGCACGAATGTCCGCATTACAAAGAAATTAGCGTTTTTTCAAAGAATGAAAGCATTACTATTGATGTAAACTTTAGTTTTAGGACGCAATTTTTTTTAATTAGTGCCGTATAGAGAGAAAATATAATAAAATATGAGGTTTTTTAAAACGACGGAAATCTTTTTTTTCTTTATTTATTTTAGGGACTTTTGTAAATTTATTTACACGTCAGTCCCATCGTGACTGTCGTATTAATTAAATTAACAATTGGACGTTAAGCTTGCAGCGACGGAAATCTGTTCAAGTGGAATTTCAAATTTGCTTGTCAGAGGTATTTTTACAAAAGTTTCAGCTGTAACAAATAAGAATACGACTCAAATTTATTTTTTCACTTATTGTTTATATTATCAAGGAGTGCACTATAGAGAAAATTAAAAAAAAAAATTTTAATCACAGAGAAAATACAATGTTAAAAAATGCTCAAATCGATCCACCTTGACGTGTTTTTTACTGGTATATAAAGATTCAAAAGTATTTTTTATTTTTTTAGGAATAATGAGGTATTTTTCTAATGTATTGCGCATTTTGTAGGTACATCCATAAATCTATTTAAAAATTTAATAGTAATTTTCAAAGTTTGCCCTCATTACGGCTTGATCACAGTTGTTTTGATCTATTTGTATTAAAAAAAAAAATGGAACATGATGCTTATCTTAAATTACTTTAGAATTGTTATAAAATAATGTTCGTACTAAAATAAGAAAAATCTATTAGGTAAGTAATATTTATTAATTGTTAGTATTCATATAACCATTTCTACAAAGTAAGAATAATAATACATTTTTACTATTTATTCACCTAACGTAACTGTAATTTTTGCTTGTCTTTGCTTGTTACTAATAGTTTTAGTCAGCTCTGAGTTGTACTCATAAGTACAGTATTGCAAATCTCCTTTGATTTATAAATATTATCTTATCAATTATTTATTTTTTCACATTAGCTATTTTATTATTGTCTTCTTTTAGTTATACTTACTTAATATTAACTATCTATATTACATAGGAGATAAATATTTTTCTCGTCTAAACTATTAAGGCCAGAAAATCTTTTTAATTTCTTTTTACAAACAATGTTAGGTACATTTCGCTGCTTCGGCAATCACTCCACTGATGGAACATTCCATGGCCTCAGGTTGGAGCCCTATTCCATTAATAAGGAGTATTCACTTGGCTGTCCGACCCCACATCAATCACTTATTCAATATTTCACTTTATTTTCACTTATACACATTTGAGTACGAATGATGGATAATTAATGTTACTTACAGTATTATGGTGAAAGAGCAGCTAAATTAATTAAAACTTATTTTTTTTATATATTTTAATATAAGATGAACAGTATGGAAAAGCGATACTTAATAGGGTTTTTGTTAATGAAAACTTGTGCGGAAATCATGCCGATAAAAACTTAAAGGAATTGTTATTTTATTTGATTGAAAATAAGCTCTACTTAATTTAGACTTTGTTGTAACACCATTATATACTCAGAATTTATTACCTAAGTCTTTTGCTCTACTTATTGTGTTTGTGCGGAGTATTTTATAGGGTTCCGTACCGAAACGGTAAAAACGGGACCCTATTACTAAGCTTCCGCTGTCTGTCTGTCTGTCACCAGGGGCCTTATTTTTGAATCACTCGGCAGGCGTCGATCGCTCTTTTCGACTGATTTTCGTTCGACATATGACTCAAAACAATGGTATGTCGAACGAAAATCAGTAGAAACGAGCGCTCGACGCCAGCCGAGTGATTCAAAAATAGGGCCCCAGGCTGTATCTCATGAACCGTGATAGCTAGACAGCTGAAATTTTCACAGATGATGTATTTCTGTTGCCGCTATAACAACAAATACTAAAAACAGAATAAAAAAAATATTTAAGGAGGGCTCCCATTCAACAAACGTGTTTTTTTTTTGCCGTTTTTTGCTCGATATTAATAACGACAACAGGTAGACAGTTTAAATTTTCACAGATGATGTATTTCTGTTGCCGCTATAACCATAAATACTAAAAACAGAATAAAATAAATATTTAAGGGGGCTCCCATACAACAAACGTGATTTTTTTTGCCGTTTTTTGGTACGGAACCCTTCGTGCGCGAGTCTGACTCGCACTTGGCCGGTTTTTTTAATTACTACCGCGTCCATTAATTCCAATATCGATGTAATTAATTTTAATACCAATCTTTTTTAGCGGTGCAGTACAAAGCAGCAAAGAATAAATAATAGGTCGTAGTCGTAGTGTTTACACTTTTCTTAAAATCCGTAAGTTCACATGAATGTTTATTCAAACAACGGTATCTCATCACCGAAATTCATTACATAATACATGTAGGTTTTATTCCTATGACAAAAGGAAAACCGGACTATGAGTGCGCGCGAGTCGACCCAACCGACGACTATTTTCAAATATGGCAGTATAGCGTGAACCGTCTCGGAGAGCGGATGTGTCGCCGCTTCGAAAAGAAAAAACAAATGCCGTGCGTGCCGATTTAGTGTTAAATTGTGTAAAACGAATTAATCGTGTAAACAGTAACATATTGTGTGTGTTATCACGGATAAATGCAAACAGTGCCCGCAGAATTTGTTAAGGTAAGCGCTTGCAACGCGACCAAATTGAGAAGGGCTCTATTTCGTAGAGCTTGTTCGCTAGACAAGTTCTTTTGGAAAGGGTTAGCAGTCTTTTGCAAGGCGGATCGCATTCTCTACAGACCGTGTACCATTTGTCAACAATTGTGCAATTGAAAATTGAAATTTTGTTATTGGCGTCCGTTCGGCGAATTAATTTGGTGGTTGTGTGATGTAAAATCTCTTCGGCCTTGGTTCAAGTTTTGCTGGAATGTCAACTGGCCGAAGAAAATGTGAATGTCGAACAGCCAGCTGTGCTTGTGCATGTAGATATTTGGACCAGTTCCTTGACAATACATTTGCAGCCGACAGCGCGAAGCCATAGTAGCACAGATATTTTGCAACTGGTTCTCTAAGATATTACCTATTATTTTGTTAGCGAAACCTGAAGATAGTGTTGAAAATGAGATGGAAGTGTGTTAAATGCATTCCTTAGAAAAAAAAAATTCGTACGCGTATGAAAACTGAATTTTTATGCATGAAATTGGAACCAAACGCTGCAAAAAAATCCCTATGGAAGATACACCAAGAAAACTTTAGCTTTTCTACAATTACTTATTCATCTTCTCAAGTATTAACCTGGGACCTCGGCGAGGGCGATGCCAGTCGCAGCCTTAGAGGTCATTCTCGTAAAAAAACAAAACTGAAGTAGCTGCAGAGATTTGAATCCTCAACCTTTAGATTACCTCTTTCAATGGAGCTTCCGAGTAATTGAAATACTTTTTATTTTTTCTTTGCAAACCAGCATAACTTATTGCAAAATCTGTGGAATATTGCAATGTCCATAGAGTAGGTACGCTGACCCCTAAACATCTCTAGTGTTCAAAGCTAAATAAGAAAGAACTACCTACCTTGAACTCTAACAGGAAAAATATTTCTCGGTGTTTGAAATAAAAAAACCGGCCAAGTGCGAGTCGGACTCGCGCACGAAGGGTTCCGTACCAGAAAACGGCAAAAAACACGTTTGTTGTATGGGAGCCCCCCTTAAATATTTATTTTATTCTGTTTTTAGTATTTGTTGTAATAGCGGTAACAAAAATACATCATCTGCGAAAATTTCAACTGTCTACCTGTTGTCGTTATTAATATAAAGCAAAAAACGGCAAAAAAAAACACATTTGTTGTATGGGAGCCCCCCTTAAATATTTATTTTATTATTTTTTTAGTATTTGTTGTTATAGCGGCAACAGAAATACATCATCTGTGAAAATTTCAACTATCTAGCTATTACGGTTCATGAGATACAGCCTGGGTGACAGACAGACAGACAGACAGACAGACGGACAGACAGACAGACAGACGGACAGACAGACAGACAGACAGACGGACAGCGGAGTCTTAGTAATAGGGTACCGTTTTTACCCTTTGGGCACGGAACCCTAAAAACTAAAGATTTGGCTGACGGTTGGCTTGGGATATACGCGGTGAAATTTTATCGATTCTTTTGGATACTTTCCTCTGGTTGGTTTAAGGCTCGGTTACGCTGGAACATTTGTCTTTGTCTTTTTCTTTAAATGTAAAAAATAAGGAAAGTAACTTCAGTTCTGCACTTTTTCGATGTTTTTCGTTGTTTTTTCATCATCTTCATTATCACAATTATCTTGCTTGACTAAAAGCTAGAAGCTACTTCACAAGTACGTTAAAGTGTATTTTGACGCCAAAAATCACCAACGCAAGCGCTTTTGGTGATTTTCTGTTTTTTTAGAGTCATCTGTGAGGTTTATAAGTAATTTAATATTTGTAGCAACTAGAGAATCTATTTAGCTTGTCGTATGATTATTTGTGGCTACAAGTTTGTTTACCATATAAAAAAATTACCCCCCCAAACCATCTTTTCCTATAATGGACCCTTAAGACTAAATACTATTAGTAAGACTTCTAGTAGTTTACAGCTTGTTTTATTGCTCATCGATTGCGATTTAATCACTTAGAACCGGTAAGTACCTAATGCGTTTTATTTATGTAATCATAAATTAAAGTCTTCGTTTTCGAATCGTACAGTAGGTTTAAATCTTCCATGAAATAAATGAAAGAATATATCCAAAAATAAAACAAAAATAAAGATAATTATTTGCATAAAATATGGTACATTGTCATTTTAACATCTTCAATATAGTTCCACATATTTTGCCAAATCTAATAACGAATCTATTTAGATTTAAAAATGATTTATTACAAAATTTACATTTAAAGATATACTTTGTTTACAAAGTATAAACATTGCATTAAACATGTAAATGAATGTTTAACTAAAAATTAAAGAGCACACAGATTTAAAATGCTAATATTGACCAAAAAGCTCTAAGCAAATAATTAAATCAATTGAATTGCAAATGTGACTGACCTCCTTGACTTAACGCATTGTTTAATGATAAATTATGCATATGATCAAATATTATGCTTCGATCAATATTCTTATTTTATGCTTCAAAAAGAACCAAATGCTGTGCTTATATTATATATTTTTTGTATTTCCTTTTATAATGTAACAGACGTTATTATTCAAATATCATTTCCAAACCATGATATATCATAATTTGTAATAGTTAATTTGTTACATATTATAGAAATAAATATATTTGGGTTGACTCAGTCTATAAAAATACATTTTGTATCATATGTTGAAACTTGAAACCTACTTATAGGAGGTTCTTGCCTAGGAGTGAGCGTCGTTCGGCTCATAAAATGAAATTTATAACAACCTTTTGACCCAGGACATGTTAAACCTTCCTTAAGAGCCAATGGCCATAAGTTGCCAGAGTTTATTAGAAGTTCGCGTCAATCATAAATAAACTAAGGTAAAATCAAGAAAGTATTCAAATGACTAATAAACCAACAAATTATGTGATCTATAAAAAAACCGATGGCTTCGCACTGATTGCTGGCAAGCAGCATTGCTGTGTTCCGGTTTGTAGAACCTATCTGTACAATTAGTTGCGTGGAGGCATTAAAACTCGTTTGCCGAGGTACAATTATGAAAAAACTGGCAGGTGTAGTCACTGTCTCTATCGTGACATGTGGATGTTTAACGTCAGACATCGCTCGAAGACTGATCTGCGGAAAAAATCCGTAGCCCTTGCGAGGCTATGGCAGAAGACGGCTACTCATCACACGCCTGCAGAAGAAAGTCAAAGAATTGTCTCTAGACACTAGGATATTGCCCATGGTTGATGCCTGTAGACATCACAATTACGCAGGGGGTCCCAGGTTCGATTCCCAGGAGGGGGGTAATTTGTACTCGGTTTTGTTGGTGGTGGGCTTAATTAAAGTTCGCCTGGCTAGCTACCACCATCTTACCTAAGTCTGACGCCATAACAACAATTTAATAATTGTTGTGTTCCGGCCGTTAGAGGTAAGATAGCCAATTCCTCAGAGGTGAGTATTCCGGGTGTAGTGCGCTTCCACCTTCGGCCTTATCGTCAGTTAACACCAGGCGAGGTGGAGGCCAAGCACTACCCCGTTGTTCATAAAAAAATGACATCGCCGCTGGCGCCTTAATTAAAACTATGTATTTTGAAAAAAGAAATATACCAAACCAACATACATTCGGTGTTGGTTTACGCACGATCTAACTCCTGAGGATGCTCCGGGTTGGGGCGAAACACGTGTAGAGTAGCCTAATTGGTGAAGGTGCAAGGTGTGTTGCTGTCATGCTAAATGCAGGTTTGTGCACTGATATTTTGTGGTGTGCATGTGCATATTTTAGCGGGCGGGCGGGCGGTGCATCTTGCATATATTGTTTGCGGAAGTAAGCTACATATATTTCTTTTTTCAAAATGGTTTGGGACTTCCGCCAAGTGACGCCTGATTCAATCAAATAAAACTATGTAAAACAGTTCACGTAAAAGTCAACTCAAATTGAATAAACTTATTTATTAAGATTACATTTACTTATTAAGCATACAATACTTCGTTGGACCAACGTTAAAAGGTTTTACCAAGTCTGTACTTCCATAAAGACGTATGCAGTTATTCTGCAAGTTTTTCTTCAGGAAAAACTATCGATGGGTCCACACATCTGCTGTCCTTATAAGGACTCAAATTCTGCTCACGTGGTCTTGATCGTAGTAGCTATAAACCTGCTTGTTGCAACATCTTGAGATATGTTTTGTAATACATCGCGATATCGAAATAAAAATAAAACCGGCCAAGTGCGAGTTGGACTCGCGCACGAGGGGTTCTATACCAAAAATGGCAAAAAAACATGTTCGTTGTATGGGAGCAACGGGACAAAGGGTGCCCCCTTTGGGTGTTCCACGGGCTAAAATATTTGCTCATGGTACCCCAAGGGTGGCTAGACCGGGGGATCACGAGAAAGTAACGTTTTTTTCTCGATAGATGTTCGTACTAGATACTTGAAAACGAAAATTGAAACATCTTAATTTATTTTAATAGTTTGAACGAGTCGTGTGGTGGGCTGTTTGCGCAAAGTTGTTGGTATAAATAACGTCGCATGTGCGATGACATTATGAATTCTTTACCCACATACGGTTTCAGTGAATTGATTAGTCACTGTTACTTTGTAGCTAGATTATATCAAATGAACAAAATATTTTAATACTAGTGGCCGCTCGCGATTCCGTCTGAGTGGACAGGTTTTTTGCTATCCCTAGGGGTCTGTACGTTTTTTCTGGATGAAAGGTACTCTATGTCCTTTTCTGTACCTCTGAGAACAAAATTTCATCATGATCGGTTCAGTAGTTAAGACGCGAAGGCGCAACAAACAAACAAACGAACTTTCGCATTTATAATAATGGCCTTTTCTGTGCCCCTGATAACATAATTTCATGATGATCGATTCAGTAGATAAGACGTGAAGGCGTAACAAACAAAAAAACGAACTTTCGCATTTATAATATTTGTAAGTAAAGATTATTTTCCTACTTTCTTTATGAGTGGCTAATACACCGGTTTTTATCATCTCTGAGTCTAAGGTCACGGGTTCGATCCCTGGTTGCTTCAATCAAATGTGTTAACAATTCTATGAAAAATATATTTTATCAAACTTTCTGTAAAATAGCAGATTCTAATTTCGCTTGTATGAACCACCACACGAATAACATAGCCGTTCATTCATACACATTTACCTGTTTTCGGTGAACAAACTGCAGTAGTGACCTTCGATTTTTATGACGCAACGATGTCACGTTTATAAACCACATTCTCGACCATCAAGGCAGTTTTTTGAAACTAAAACCATTCTAAGGAAAATCGATAAAAGGAAAATAATTCTTTTATAACTGTTTTTGAACGAATTAAATAAAGAAAAATCATAAAATCTTTTCAAAGTCAAAGTCAAAGTCAAATAAGCTTTATTCAAATAAACTTAATTATTAAGTACTTTTGAATCGTCTATATTTTCCTACCACCCGTTCCAGACTTTTTTAGCTGACAAGAAGAACGGGCGCAAGAAACTTATCAGCTGTAACAGCCATAAGTAACGATATTTACAAACTTGATAAGAACATTTATTTTTACCAATAATTTGAATGTTGATCAGAGAGAAGAGTGGAAAGCCACTCCTACTTCTATTTATACTTACTTAATATAGCATTTCAAATTATTAATTTAACTTTGCAATGATTTTTTTTTAAATAAATGTTGGTTTTTGATTTAATTACTTCTACTCTCCTTAAGCTTCGCCGAAACCGGATCCCCAAATGCTCTGACACTGTCATTTTCCCAGCATTTATTAGGATACAATTAAATATTTATCAGATAGATAGAAAAATAAGATTGTAATAAAACATTATTATTCGAATCTTAGCTCTTTAAATAGAACTAATTAGTGGAAGATGTAATTTTTTTATGGGTAACCTCGAATTTCATAATTTTTACATCATAATTTGCACTCTGATCAATGTAATATTCAAATCCAATTGTGATTCAAAATCTTTACAAAATACATACTATTGATTCATCAACTTAGTATTTGAACTTTGATTTGTATTCTACGTATCAGTCGTGAATCGATGTTTGTATATCTATTCCAAGTACATAGATGTAGATATACAGTCAGCCTCAGAAATAGCTTCAGACAAGATACTTTGTCACATTACGTTCATCCCATATAGTAATAGTAATGTTGCAACTGAATAAGTGCAATGGTTACCGTTCAGCTAAAATGGTTCACTTCTTAACAACAGCTTACAAATTACTTAAGTCAAAGCTTTAAATAGAAATATCATCCTTACTATCCAGCCGGTTATATTTCATTGCATAACGTATGTAGCCCTCTCCCATGGAAGTATATTGCCACAATCTTCATGCTTGGCAGCTGCGTTGGAGATAGTAGTATTGGACCGTTCTTTTTTTTTCGTTTCTTATCGTAAAAAGCTCCCAATTTTCTGGTCCACTGAGGAGTTACACTTGTTCTATCTCACGAAGCCGTTCGGCTATGAATGTTGTTAGGTGTTAGAAATGACGTCCTGTGTAGTCAAATGGTGTAAAAGACGCAAAGAAGGCAGTAAAAATATGCAGAAATAACGTATCATATTTTTTCGTTGAAGTATAGAAAAGATCTATGAATATACAAATTATGGTCGTTAATAAGCAAGCAGTGTTTAGAGGCTTTGTGCTGCATAATTAAATGCCAGCATTTTTAGCTCCATCCACTTAGTTGTACTTTTCATGTGGTGCCATTTTTTGAGCGCAATGCTTGTTCCATAGATTTTAGTTCTCTGGATAGAACAACAGAACTACTATTGCACTATTCCGCAGTCATTAGGCACTTTTACGATATTTATATGTGTGAAGGGTAGTTCTATTCTACTCTTTCAGACGTCACACGGCTTATACCATTACGAGATCATTGTTTCTTGGCTTTACTGCTATAGTAATATTTGTAATTACTAACGATATCTAAATAAATAACTTATTCAGTAAGTCAGTATTCCTGCATTAATGTTTCTTACTCTAACAATGACTAAACGTTTGGAATGTGCTTGGAATGTATTGCAAATATTCTAAGCAAATCATTTGCGTGACAGTATGTCCGTTTCAGAGATAATATCCGATGTGTGGTAGTGATCAGTTGCAAGAAGTTGGGTTAAACACTGATTAATCATTAAAAAATAAAAAGATATATTTATTCATAATATGTATAGTTTATTAGTGTGAAGTTTCTGGTATTGTATACCAGTATCTTTACTAAGATGACATAAAAGCTTCATAGAGGCTTCGTTTTCTTCGTAAATACTTACACCGGTTGAGGATAAAAAAAAAAAATTTAGAAAATTTTCATACAAAAGAATATTATTTAATTGCTTACAAAACGTGTTGATTTTTTATTTTTTTTTCTTGTTTACCGCCTGCAATTCTATAGCAAAATTTCGAATTTCTGTAGCTGCTATGTTAGTAAGTTTCTTCTTATATCAGATTTTTGACGACAACAGGAAATTGTATACTTACAGAATCAATTAGATTTTCATTGTTCTTAGAAAATATTCATTTGCATGTTGCAATAGTTTGGTCTTGAAAACAAATTTTAATATGCCTGTGGGAAGGTTATTCGTTCGATTTTTGTGTGGTTATCATAATATTATAATTATTACGCTAAAATATTCTCAATGTTCTACAAAGTCATTGTTAGTTTGACTGATACCCATCTAACATTGACTTATGTTTAAATTAAATGAACAGGAAGTGTTACCTGTGCCCTAATCACGAATATTATCGAGAAAAAAAATGGCGCGTACATAAAAGTAGGTTCTCAAGTAGATTGAATTAAAAAATCAATGGAAAACTTTTTAAATGGAAGATTTTCGGCGTTAGATGGCGTTGTAGAAATTTTCCATACAAAATTACTGTATCGATTTTTTTACGCGCGTTTTTGAGTTCGTGTGTTACGCCCCCGTGGTGGATGCACCTGATTTTAAATTAAGTAATAAGTTATTACTTATTACTTAGTAATAACTTATTACTTAGTAATAACTTATTACTTAATTGAAAATTCGTGCTAGGGCTTAGAATAATAACAAACTAGAACTTCCCTACAAATTGCACGGTTAAAATTGAGGCAAATAAATAAATAAATTCAGATTTTTATCCTTTTATCGTACCTAAAAGAACGAAAAAGTTTCAATAAGGGGGTTTGTTACTATTTTATTGGATTTTAGTTACTATTGGGTAACGTATGAAGGATATAAATCTGAAAACTGAGCAATTATGAGTTTTTTTGCCTCACTTTACACACAAAGACTCGGCTTCTGTTTTATTATTCTGACGCTAAGGTTTCCTAGGATAGCGGTGCCGTAATATAGCGGCGTTAAATGTTGCCTATGTAAACAATACGGCAACACCGTAACGTCAGAAACCGCCCCGTATTGTTTACATAGACAATGTTCTACGCCGCTAAATTACGGCCGTAATATGACGGCACCGTCATCCTAGGAAACCATAGGTTTAGTGCTAGAGCAAGCCCCCTAGCTCCTGAAAACAGTCTCTACTATTGTAGTCAAGTAGTGAAATCTTAACATAAAAGTTAAAACAAAACTAAAAGGTGTTTAAATCAATTTAGATTTTGGCTAAAACTTGTTCCTTAGTAATTTCACAATAAATAAATGCGGTATGAAGATAGGATGTGATTGCGCACTTTCCTGCCTATAGCATCGACCTCTCATCGTCCTGTTTCAATTAAACTTAGTTTCTAGGTCTGCACAATTAGAAATTCGATTATAAGCATTGTTATTTTACTTATGCATATCATGTACTTAGTTCGTGGGCGTGCTAAGTGCGTGTGGAATATATTATTAATAGCCAGTGACTTCGTTAGCGTAGAATTTTGTTTCCCATCAAAATTAAGGGAATAATACATAGAACATAGATAGCCAAAAAAATCCTGAATGATAGTCTTATAGTCTATGTTTGGCCTCCAAAGTAGAATTTATACTTTTACCTAAGTTCTTCAAAATTGGTTCAGTGGTTTGACGTGAAGACGTAACAAACAAATAGTATTTCTGAAAATGAATTGTTGCAAAATGAGAAAACAGGTGATCACAAAGTATTTAACATATATTTTTACTTTTTTGTTTTCGGGTTGTGTATAATTAAATCTTGCATTAAAAGCTGTGTATTTAAAAAATGCATGCAGTTCTTTTAAATAAAAATCGCAAAAAATATGCCCATAAACGTAATATTTTATGAAAACGTGATATGCTCAATGATAACAGTTTAATGTCCATTACAGGTCTAAAAATTTAAGTCAATGGATTTAACATTTAATGGATTAGATTTTCAAATGCTTCTAACTTGGATAAATCAAGTTTATATGTTTCCAATTCTCCATTTAATAATCTAGAAGCATTTTCATGTCGGCATAAAGTATATTAGCTAGCAGCGTGAATAAATAACGTAAATCATGCATTATTTTATGCCAGGGTTATTTAAACGGCCTTACTTTATACAAATATTAAGTTTAGTGTAACCAAAAATTGTTTAAAGCAATATTGTGGCTTTACGCAACGCCTTAGTTTAAACAATACTTTTAGCGTATAATGTTTTTTAACGATATAAAATCACAAAATGTCATAAAGTACACAATTTTCTATATTCAATGTCGCAGAATATTTTTTTATACCATTAATTTACAATTTGTTTTTGACTCTACGGTATGAAGTGGAATATTATAATTATTCTTGGACCCCCAGATAGGGGTTTCAAGTGTAATATTGAGTTTCCATAGACATCCTTAAGGGATTTAAATGGGGTATCAAATGGAAAGAAGGTTACAAATATAATAATTAATTATTTAAAAAATCATGAAGTTATGTCAATTTTATTGACTTAACCCGCCATGATTTGAAGTCAACTGTCAAACTATTTATTTGTGTGATCCGTGGAAAATGTGAAAAAAAAACAAATGAAACCCTGAGATAATCCGTAACTGATGTGCTCTTGGCCGTTTTTTCTTTATGCAATAGTATAATAATAATGTTATCGTGCTTCAATGCTATTGCATAACTAATTAATTATGAAATTTTTGAGAGTGTACGAATACGTTTACTTTACTGAATTTATTTAAGGCGCTTTAGTGACCGAAAGTGTAATTCTAATACACAATTTTAATAAAACTTCTTGTAGAATTTTTAGGGCCCATAGTCTAGTATTTTTAAACGATATCATTACATTCCCTTGTAGTCACTGCTAGAAGTTAATAGCAAAACTGCTAAATGTGGCCGTTTTTGACACATTTGCTATCTACTTCTACGAATGACTACGAGGGAATGTAGTGATACCGTCTAAAAATACTAGACCATGGGCCCTAAAAATTCCACACATTAAAATCATTTTGTATTAACAACTTATTAAATAAAAACCTCTGAGGGCGCCACTTTCGGTGGTATAACCACCTTAAATAAGTAAAAAAATCCCTTAGCATTTTAGTAATGTTGACCAAAGATTTAGTAAGAAGAAGCAAAGGTATACTAACTTCATGGTTGAGACAATCTTATTTCCTATTAAGTCGTCCCAAAAAATAATATAACGTTACGATTTTAATCTCATAATAGGTCGTAAAAAACATCGCCTATTCACAGTAAAATTAATTTTATCGGCGGCAAAGTCGTCCGGTTTTGCTGCGAGGTCAGCGAACTCGGGGCAAGTGTCTCATCGAAAATGTTTTGGTACTTATTTGGTATATTTGATTAGTGAGTAATAAATTATGTTATAATGAAAAAAATTTATTAAAGAAAGTCAGTACCCGTACAGTTATCGAAAACATAACGCGCGTAAAATCATTCGATAGAGTAATTTTGTATCAGAAATTTGTATAGAGCCATCTACCGCCGAAAACTGACTAAAAATCGCGCTGCGTGGCTGTTTTTTTTTCTATGGACAGGTATTATTAATTTAATTACCTACCTAAAGTATGATTTATTTAACAAAAAATAACGTATTTTCGAAAATCTCCGGGTCTGCTCTTTTCGAAAGGTGGCAGCCCTAACTAAAATAGAGGTTTTAATAAAAAAGGCTGGTGTACGCAGTGACAAAAACCGCAGGGCATGTATGAAAAGATATTGATGGATGTGAGTGAAGCGAAAGAAGTGTGCAAGCATCGTAGCAGGTGGCGATCCATAGTCTCTGCCTATTATCCTCATGGGAAACAGGCATGAGCGTATGTATGTATGTATGGTCAAACATGTTCTAATGGTTGATAACAAACAACATTCTTCAAACAGTACAACAACGATGAAAGTCGTATCCTTGTACAAGTTAATTATATACTACCATCTCGAGCACAGGAAAATGAGACACAATAGATTTTCCATTGTTGTGCGGCTTCATGCGGTCGCTTGGCGTTTAATGAATTAATGTAAAAAATTAGTACCTTTTACTTTACTTTCAAAATACATTTATTCAATTCCTCCTATCTACGGCATCAAACAAGAATTCCGTCCAGATTAATCAGTAGGAAGGAATAAGTTGCGCGGTGGTTTATCTGCGGAAGTCCCTGCGGCGGCGTATTCAATTAGAGCAGATCGCATCAAGTGTGGCTCAGCCATCTATATTTATTCGATTAGCTAGCGAATTTATTAAGGTGGTTATAGGTACCACCGCAAGTGGCGTCTCCAAGAGGTTTTTATTTAATAAGTTGCTAATAGAAAAATGATTGTAACAAAACTTTTCGTGGAATTTTTTAGTAGTAGTCTTATACAATGCTTGCATGCATGTTGCATGCTTGCTTGCATGCTACATGCTTGCTTGCATGCTGCATGCTTGCTTCCATGCTGCATGCTTGCTTGCATGCTGCATGCCTGCTTGCATGCTGCATGCCTGCTTGCATGCTGCATGCCTGCTTGCATGTTGCATGCCTGATAGAACTTAATAGTAGTAGTTTATCTAGTATTTTCAGATATTTTTAACATAGTGATATATTCCCTCGTAGTCATTCGTAGACGTAGATAGCAAATGTGTCAAAAATGGCCACGTTTAGCAGTTTTGATATCTTATATGACGGAAAAGAGAGTAGGATGATTTTAAATAGAATATATTTACATAATTAAAAATCCTTTTATTGAATGTTCTACATATGAGTCCATCCCACTATTTTTAGGGTGATGGTTGATTATATTATTAGAGTTGTTATTTTAGAAAAAACCATAGACATAGAACAATTTTCGCTGCGCTCAAGAAGACCAACAAAGCGTGGAAAAGAGAAGTTAACATCATACGGACACGGTCTATGTAAAAAAGAGACAAAGGAGCAAGTGACATGTGCCAACATTTTTTACAGTAAGAGCCCCTAGCGTCCTGCCTAGCAAATGGGCAATCACAGTTTGTTTAAAATATTTTTAAATCTTAATTAGAATTTAAAATAAAGGTATCGTGGAGCTATGGTGTCTTCTGCTCTAAGTAATTGTGATGTGACAAAAAGAAACAATCCAAGTAATCACACTTTTCAAAGGTAAATAATATATTGCCACACATTTCTCTAAAACCAAATTTCGCTACATTTATTTGTTTATCGACAAAGAAAACAGTATGGAACATAGTTTATTAACTTCCTTTGCCATAATATTATAGTCATATTTTATGAATCTAAGTCATATTTTACGTATCTCATATAAAATGTATTGATTCGTTTTCGGATCACCTGTTTATTGACTTAGTTGTTCTTTGACATTCTATTTCTATGGAAAAAACATATAAGTACTATTGCATTATTTCCCAATAACTACCTACTTACTTGTGATTGTGTAAACAATTGCACACACCTTTTATTTGTGTTCGCTATCTCCCAATACACTTTATTGTCGTTTTCACACAATAACGGTACAGGAAGTATCTTAGGCTAACTTTCGTCATTTGACTGTTTATGTCAAAAATTTTATTACTGGTGTCATAAATAAACAGAATATGTATAAAAGATAATATTATGACTAGATATTTGTGAATCAATAATCGCCAAGTAGTTACAGCAATAAACCGCTGAAGTTTAGTTCAGTATCACTGAAATTTAAAGTCTTGAAAAGTTATACTGTTAACATTAGCAACTATGATATTATAGATATTATAATTTACAGGTAAAAATAACGTTAAAAATATTGTACCGGTAAAATCACTGTTAAAAATAACGTTAAACTTTAGTACCGGTAAAATTATCGGTAAAAAATTAAAGTTATTAATTGGAATAAAATTATTTTAAGGTAACGGTAACAAAAAGTAAGAAATAACGTTAAAATTAACGTTATTTACTGAGTAAAGTTAATTTCGTTAGAATAACGTTAAAATTAACGTTATTTATTAGCATAGCGTTAATGTTAAAATTAACGGTAAAAAGTAAGAAATAACGTTACTTTTCAAAATAACGTTATCATTCCCTGGTTAGGGGGGAAATTCTATTCCATGAGTTTTTTTAACTAGAGCAGGGGTTTTCAAAGGGGGGGGGCGCGCCTCCCAGGGGGTTCAGAGACTTTCAAAGGGGCGCGCGGGCCATCTGTGTAGTTAAGGACCTTATTTAAAGATAAGAAGAAACAACGTCCGTTGGCTGGTTGTCTGGGTAGAAGAAGGGCGCAGATTTTTTTTTTTGTAGAAAGGGGGCGCGTCCCAAATAAGTTAGGTATCCCCTTGATCTACAGTACCTAATGTCCAAAATACATGAGTATAGTTTTTAAAGTCAGAACGCCAAGCCAGTTTCAACAAGTCAGTATTTTTATGGATAAATCTTCGTATTACGGGTACAGAACATTAATATTAGTACAGTAGCCCGTAGAACATTTAAATCACTAAAAAGGTTACCGTTTGCTATTGTGATATGGTTATTTATTACGAAATTATAGATACTTTAACCCAAGTTTTACAGATCGCAACCCGCCATTACCTATATTTGTATATCTCCAAAAATGATATTTTCTTATTTTTCGAGGTTTACCACATGGTTTAGCTATTGTCGTGTTCTACAGCTTTTCTTAAATCTGTGTATGACTACTTTTCATAGTCTTACTTTTATCTGTGGCAATCAAACAAAGCTGTAGTAGAACACGACAATAGCTAAACCATGTGGTAAACCGCGAAAAATAAAAAATATCATTTTTGGAGATATACTAATATAGGTAACGGCGGGTTGTGATCTGTAAAACTTGGGTTAAAGTATCTATAATTTCGTATAAATAACCATATCACAACGGCTAACGGTATCCTTTTTAGTGATTTAAATGTTCTACGGGCTACTGTACTATATAGAAATGATTGAGTTATTCAAATGCGAAAGCAAAAATCAGCATTTTTTCCGAACACAAAACTTTCAATACTGTGTAGAAAGCGTTCATTGTAAAAGTGTAATAATAATTGTTTTAAAGCGGTAATAACAATCAGGGGAAACGATTGGCAGATTTATTATTCATTATAATAGGAAAATTGAGAAAAGGGGAAATCTTTCAATACCCAGATGAAAGGAAATGAACATGTTTGTTTATCAAGTGTGCGCTTTGTCTGGTTGTTTTTCATTTTACGCCTAAGGGGCCATCCATAAATTATGTCACACGTTAAGGGGGAGGGAGGGGGTCGACGAAATGTGACAATGTGTGACAAGGGGGTGGGAGGGGTCCTTAATTTCGTGACGTCACATTTCAAAATCATTAAAATTAAAATAAAACAAATTTCTGAACTGCTTTTTAATTTTATAATTATTTCTAGATGCAAAATTGTAAAATATGTGACGTCACACCAGGGGGAGGGGGTCTCACAAATGTGACCAGCTGTGACAAGGACGGGGGAGGGGGTCAAAAACCATGAAATTTGTGTGACGTAATTTATGGATGGCCCCTAAACAGAATTTGATAAATTTTTGTACAGAAATAAATTGGGCCTCAGATAAATTCTAAGCAAACGGAATTCCATGCGGCCGACCGATGTCGCGGGCAAAAGCATTTATAAGCATTATAACATTTTGCCAAATCGTTAACTGTATTATTTTGATAAGTTGAATGCACCCCGATCACTCGAATCATTGTGCAATCAATAGCAATGCAATCATTTGTCTGCTGGTGTAATGTATTGAACAATATAATTATGTACTATGGGCAACAGCGTCGCTTAACCAGTTTGCAACAAAATTCGTGTGCGCGCGTATCGTCCCTGCACGAACTAAACGTATGTGACAGCGGGCGCGGCGTGCAAGCGATTTTAACCTTAGCAGTGGTTAAGCGACGCTGTTGCCCATGGTACATTTGACTTTCGCTTCCACTTCAGGTTCCGCTTCCTCGTCCACTTACACTTACCGTCACCGAAACCGTCAATCTTTTTATTTATCTATACATCGCCATCCTCCGTCCCAGTCCCTCCTCCCCTTCCCTTTCCCCTTATAATTTTTAATCGTCACCGTCAGCCTAAACACAAAATTTGAACATCCTACCTTTGAAACTAAGAGACTTCCATACAAACTTTCATCCCTTATTTCATCCCCTTAGGTGAAATTTCCAAAATCCTTTCTTAGTGCTTTCCTACACCATGAAAGGTATCTACCCTCCGGTGTCTTTAATTTCAGCCGTTATCTAGGCACTATCTAGGCACATCCCAATAATCAATCACCAATCAATCAATCAATTTAGAGTTTTATATGTTTAGATTTAATTTATTACTAGCGAACCGCTTACCCGCTACGAACCGCTACGTTTACATTTCATGAACGAAAACTTATACTTACTATAGTACGTAACACGTAAACACGGCAGCTGCAAAGGTGCGGAAACGTCGAGAATCGCAAAAATCTATTAAATCTGTCAGAGTTTTATTTTAAAATATTTCTTTAATGAGAAAATTGTTTTTCTGAATACTACAACGTGTTGGAAAATAACCCCAAATGCCATACAACATTACTATATTGATTTGATAGTCCCTATCGGAAGATAGGAATTATCAAACTGTGCCCTTAGCACGAACAGCTATCGAGAAAAAAAACGCGCGTAAAATTACTCGATAGAGAATTATCTATGGAAATTTTAATTTCGCTATTCGGCGGTAGATGGCGTTGTACAAATTTCTAATACAAAATTGTACTATCGAATGATTTTACGCGCGTTATTTTTTTCGATAGCTGTTCGTGCTAAGGGTACTGAACAACTTTTACTATGGGACCAACTCTGAAACCACAAAGAAAACAGCTTTCATACAAAAATTAATAACGAAAATATTAAAATGTATGATACAGCTGTTTTTTTTTTCGTGATTGCAGAGTTGATCCCATAGTTAAACTTGTTCTGTTTGATGGTTCCGATCTACCATAATTCGGTATTAGAGCTTTTTTAGTAACACGTGGTATACATACGATTTTGAAATGCAAAATTCTTAAAACATACATGGGTGAATATACTAATTTCTTGAAATAAAACAATTGTTAATGGATACTAGCGCGGTTTTATTGATAGTACTTTGGTAATAAGTTGGTATTTGGTTTGATTTTTGGTTTTGGTTTGGTTGGGGAAAACCAAATACCAACTAATTACCAAAGTACTTTCAATAAAATCGCGCTAGTATCTGTTAAAAATTGTTTTATTTCATGTCTAGTGAGCGCGTAAGCTTGAGAGGTGAATATACTAATTTCTTACAACTTCTTGTACGGTAGGTATGGCAGCAACAACAAAACCGAGGCAAAAAGTAATAAACTTTAAAATTTAAGGATAAGAATGATTAGGACTTAATTTGCTTGATTTTTTTGAGGCTTACGGCCATATACTCAAAGGGTTATTTTCTAAAATCTTAGATTAATGTCTCGTTAACTAGGAAGCTGTCAGAGTTTCTGTCAAATCTGACAACTTTTTTGAATTTAAGGTGGCCTTAACTATAATATTCGTTTGAGTAGGTATTGGCCGTTACTTAGGTATCTGTAAGTTTATTTAAGTATTTGTTTTAATGGATAATAATTGTATAGAGAAATTAATTCTCTTGCTAACCCGACGTCCGTCAGCCCGTAGGCGGTGCGACATTCCAGTGTGCGGGACTTGAGTGTGTATGAGTCGTTTTATAACTGCGTGTAAATATTGCGATTTTGCGTGTAACGCTGCAGGTTAACCTGCAGCTTAAGCAAATTTTTAAAGTTTAGTCAGTTTTCAGCTAAAAGACTTCCTTCGTGACAGCTAAAAATACCAGTCAAGTGCGAGTCGGACTCGCGCACGAAGGGTTCCGAACCGAAAAAGGGCAAAAAACCACGTTTGGAGCCCCCCTTAAATATATATTTTATTCTGTTGTTAGTATTTGTTGTTATAAGGGCAATAGAAATACATCATCTGTGAAAATTTAAACTGTTTAGCTATCACTATTCATGAGATACAGCCTGGTGACAGACAGACAGACGGACAGCGGAGTCTTAAGGCTGGTTTACATTATCTTAGTCTTTAGTAGAGTGTTTTAGGAGAGTAGAAGTTCATTACGTGGTGTGTTTGACGTTCTTTTAAAATCGACGAACATGCCAAGCAATGTATTTCTACTCGCTACTCGACTCGGTCGTCTACTTGACTAATGTAAACCAGGCCTTAGTAATAGGGTCCCGTTTTTACCCTTTGGGTACGAAACCCTAAAAAGTAACTATTTAAAAAAAAAATAGTTAGTGTATGCTAATAAAGTTAATGGTTCTTTTTTTTTAACCATGTCCCAGTCTTCCAGAAGAGGAAGCGTTAACAAACTAATACTGAGGGTATTACAAAGTCCTAAAACTTGTCAGTTTTCTAAATGGCTATCAGTGCGTCTCTTTCTCGCTGTATAGCAAATAAAAGAGATATTAAATTAAAGGGAATTAATAGCCCTTAAGAAAACTGACAAGTTTTAAGAGCTTGTTATATCCCCCTGATGATGAAAGGTATATTACTTCCATCCATCCATCAGCCATTTTTAATGTCCCCACTGCTGGGGCACAGGCCTTTCTTATGGGTGGATAAGGAGGATGGGCCATAACCCACCACGCGGGCTCAGTGCGGATTGATGGGTGTTAACGACTGCAAATGCACCCGGGACCAACGGCTTAACGTGCCTTCCAAAGGAGGAGCTCGAGATAATAAATTTTTGGTCACCCATCCCATGACCGACCCTTGCAAAAGTTGCTTAACCTCCGCAATCGCTGGGCCAGCCGCTAAAACACTTCGCCGTCGAGTTTATTACTTACTTACCTATTATTCAATGAGGTGCAATTTATTATCGGAAAAAAGTAAAGAAACATGTAATTTTGAAATAAGATTCGTTTTAAATTTGCAAGTACCTACTAATTTGCACGTTTCATTTGTTGAAACATAGTATGATGAAAAGAAAAAGGTAGTTATGTAATTTTTCCTTCCCTTTTCAACATCGTTCGTGTAAACATTAAGGTGTAAACAAGATATGAGAGCCTTCATTCTTTCCGGTTTCGTGACAAGGTTGTGTCGTTTCTTCACTAGCCCTAATTATGTAGTATTGCAGAATAATACTATTATGGTGATATTGGTATTGATAAAGCTAAATATAGCTTTACCATGAAATAAAACAATTTTTACGGGTACTAGCGCGGTTTTATTGAAAGTACTTTGGTAATTAGTTGGTATTTGGTTTGATTTTTGGTTTTCCCGTCGTTTCGGCGACTTTGCAGCTGCCGTGGTCACGGGGGACTGAAGCTACCCGTGAGTCTACCCTCAAGCAATGAATTTTTTTAGCCGTTCAGAAATTAAAATTTAACTAGTGAGCGCGTAAGCTTGAGAAGTGAATATAGCTTAACCACTTCAATCGGAAATAAAACAATATAAACTTTACTAATTTCGATCGTTCAGTTCCGATGCCGTAATGATGACGTTTTTCGTATCAATGCAATGAAATGTACCGCTAACTAATTTAATAATATATTGCGAAATGTGGTAGGTATTTCAATGTATGTAGAATTTTGTCTCAGTTTGTAATATCCATGTCTATAATTGGAAATTGATCCCGGGATCACACGATTAGACAATAACAATAAATAGGAGCCGCTCGGTCATTTATGTTGAAGCGCTCATGGCAGAGCTTGACAGTCTGATCGTACTCAATCACGTTTATTAAGCAACGCTCGGTCCGGCCAGGTGTCGAATGGGTGACCATTAAGTGTCATTACAACTGAGCGCTTCCGTGCTTCGGAGGGCGCGTTAAACCGTCGGTCCCGGCTGTTGTCATCTGATTTAGAGGCCTTACAGGCGGCTTGATAAACTCTAATACCAGAGGTGGCCACTAATCCTCATACGATAAGAATAAGAAGGTCAATTATGTCAAATATTTATTTTTTCAGTTTCATGTTCAGTAAGTAGTATTTACTTTGCACAAGTTAAAAATGATAGCTACTTACTACACCACTTTTCATATCAATGACTGGACACTTGGACGCGGCGATGTCCGCGGGGCGGGTCAACATTCCAGACGCACAGATGCGCAGGAGTTTATTTTGCATAGTATCATCATCTATCTATCTATACATATAAAATTATAACTGACTGATGATATTTAAGAAAAATTACAATAAGGTGTCTAGTAAGAGTAATAGAAGCCAAAAAAAAGTAATTAACTATAATAACAATATTTAAAATGATCTGATGTATAAAAAAAAATGATATTTTCAAAATAATTGGTGGCACGATTATCACAAAGGTAAATATTTGTGATTAACGCTATGACAGATTTAAAGAACTTCAGACAATATTTTAGACTCATGACCAAAATTATTTTTGTTATAATAAATCGTTTGGTAAATTAAATAATAATGTGTTAATTATGGAAAATAATTAAAATAATTTATGCAGTAACCTGACAATTTGTTTTGTTATATCTCAAAGGAATTTGGCAGCGTTTTCGATGAAAGTCCCAAGTAAGGCGGCTTGCTTTTTTCCGACACTTCCAACAAATCGTTTTATTTAATTTTCAACCAATTTACACAAAACCTTCACAAATTATATTCATAAACCTTCCTCATTAATCACTCTATCTATTAGAAAAAACCGCATGAAGATCTGTGCAGTAGTTTTTAAGTTTATTGCAAACAGACAGACAGACGCGGTTGCGGACTTTGTTTTATAATATGTAGTGATATGGATTATCCTCGTAAATTTAAATTAAGATACTGTATATTTTGGTAGATGTGAAACTTGTCTTATTTTTGTTATTATTACCTATTTTTCATTATCTATTTTATCATAATTTTTAAATAATTAGGGAACTATAGCTTTATTTTTAGTTCTTTGTATGTAATTAATTTATGTAAGTGTTTCCTGGTTACCTGTTCAAATGTTCAGGACGGAACGACTATAATGGTCCCTTCTAAGGGACTGTTGGTCTTACGAGGATAAATAACAGTGAATTTTTTAAGTGCTAAAGTCAGAACGATTGCTGTGCAGACATTTTAGCCTACTTCGCCCTCGGGCTTGACTCGTGACCTCTTCAGAAACTTCCGCACTAAAGGTTATCGAAAATACAAGTGAAATAATAACCGTATACGCAAGGAAATATTAATATTCAATACTGGAGTGAAAGTCTATGTTGATTATTGTAAATTATGCGTATAGTGTTACAAATGATTTATTGAGATAATATACAAAAATTACTCAAACAGAAAAAAACTTTCAATAATTTTTCAATATTTGAACGAAGTTTCTTTGTTTCTCTACATTTTATAAATTTTCTCCCATTGTAGCCATTGAAAACTTAATTTAACCCAGCACGACTTCAATAAGTGCAAGCGCACATTGGGCCACTCATAGACATAGAAAAATTTTCGCTTCGCACTAGTCGCGGCCACTAATGGCGACCACTAGTGGCTCAGTCAAGCCACTAGACGCAGCCACCAATCGTTGCCACTAGTGGCTTAGTGGCGGCCACTAGTCGCCGCCACTAAGTCACTAATTTAGGCAATTCTGTTCATTTCCGTCGAGAGCTTGTAGGGGTCGAACAATTAAAATGCTAGATCATAATGATGCTATTTTTAGGCATGTGGTAAGTCTCCTAAATAATATTCAAGCAAAGACGACACTTTCAACATTTCGTATTGGATGTCTATGAATGCCAACCCACAGCCCACAGCCCGCCGCCGCCGGGAAGAAGCCGACTACTGTGGCCGAGTGCACGCGCGACGCGAGCGACAATTGCGGCCACAAGCAGCGAGCGCAGGCGACTCCCGCAGCTTGTGGCTCGAACGCGGCCACTCGAACGCCCGGTTTGCGCCGATACCATAAAAAATGTAAGAAAAATCTCGTCCGCAGCTTGTGGTCGCGCTTAGTGGCCGCGACTAGTAGCCCAATGTGCGGCAGCTCTAAAACAAACTTTATTGTACAGTAAAGGGCACGCTGAGCTTCCACAATGTGCCAAATTTTCTCAATCAGTTTTAAACTAAAATACAAAAAGTTTAAGGATCAAAATTCATTGGAGATTTTTGACAGTTTTGTATAGCTTTATGTGCTCTTGACCGTACTTTTAAAAACAAATATTACAAAAGGCGGACTTAATGCTAAAAGCATTCAGTCCCAGTCAACGTTTAGGAAACAGATTATCAATAGAGCCGGTATTTTTCCGAACGATTAAAAACGCTAGACAGGATTTGGTTTACAATTTTATAATGAACACTTATTTCAGAAATTGTGTTAATTCATCACAATTTCAATTAAAAATCTCACTTCGAATCTCCGGATAGGCAAATAAAAAAAGAGGATATAATTACTTAGTAATGTTTGTACCTAATCATTATTATTAGGCGGTTTCCTAAAGCAATTTGAAGTCAACGAACTATGTTAAGGAATTGGTATCCGTTATCGTACTAACACAACACATTAAATTATTGCGTGGATTTGACCGGAAGTACTGCTAAGGATAACTGTCTGGTGGGCAAATTGAAAATTGAGAAATAATGTTAGTGGGTATTCTCGAAAGTATAATGTGGCCACATGATTTTATTACAAAATGTGCGACTAATTGATTTTTCTAAGCAAAAACATATTTGCAATCGGTACAGTTTACAGTTCTTTGTAGAGATGTACAAATCTACTCGTACAAGGAAAATAAAAATAAAAAAATAAAAGAAAATTTAAATATTTCATGTTTTGTAGTTTAATTTTGTTATTACATACTACAAATTAAGAGTTTTAGAAAATGGGAGATCTTATTGCTTAATTTGTAATTTTTTGAAATATTAATAAGCTTACTACCAGTTTGTTTTGAATGGCCATGTATGAGATTCGTAAAATATTCACAGGTAGAAAAATCGCGCGTAAAATGTGGAAACTGGAAAGACCCGATTTTGAATCAGTGAAATACTGCCCTTATTAATGTCAAACAAATAAGATGACTAAGTAGTTCTATCTAACTCGCCAATGAGCGGTTCGCGGTACAGTCGCACACGAAATATGATCATTACCGTTACTTCCCCGTCGCAGTTAGTGCGGTAACCGTCGGTTAATTAAAAGCATCCTGTGATAAGGTCGTCGTACGGCCTTTGGTGGCACCGTGAGAAGTCATAAGGAGCCGGTACCGTTGAATGAATGAACGTATGAAACGCGTTTTCATTACATTATGGCGGGGGCCCAGCAGTGACGTTTCAGTTGTGATGATGAGACCACACAATAATATGCCTTTGAAAATCCCTCTTTAAATATGTCCCTGTACACAGTGTTTGGTAATAATAGCCATATAAAGCCAAATATGGTAGATAGGGACCATCAAACTGAACAACTTTTACTAAAGGACCGCCTCTGAAATCGCGAAAAAAAAATCAGCTGTTTTATACAAAAATTAGTAACGAAAATATCAAAATGTATGAAACAGCTTATTTTTTTACGCGATCTCATAGTTGGTCCCATAGTAAAAGTTGTTCACTTATACACACTGTATCGGGAAATATCATGTACCTTGCCTCTAGCAACAGACGTACATTTTATGAAGTTATCCAGCATCGTCTATTTTTTATTATATTTCGTGCTTATGCAGACCACGATTGAAGCGAATATAGAAGAATACCTACATATACGAAAAGCATCAGCAAATATATGGAGTGGCCATTAGAGATAAAATCCACACTTATTGAGGCGTATATCATCGTAGCTTTGCGCCGATGCGTATCATTTAGAGTCCACTCCAGCTAAATGATGCGTCCACAATAGCAATAGTGATACGCGTCAATGCTACGCGATGGGGTAACGATACGCCACAATGATAGGTAGATGACATGTCGACCCACATTTATTGCAATTATGTGAATGAGTGTACAAATAGCTAAAGAATTAAAATCGATTGCATATTTGACTGAGCGAGTGCGAAGCGCGAGCGAATAGCGTCTCTGCTTTAGCTTGGGAAAAAAATCTTTCGTTACGTCCGTTTGTTCAAAAAAAAAAATATTCAAAATATTTTATTCAGTCTAGGCTGTTACAAGCACTTGTGAATGTCATAGAAGCTACGCCATCGGTTCGCAAACCCTAAGCGGGAGACCTTGTAACGAGAAGAACCGGCAAGAAACTCGTCAAGGGCTGCTTTTTTCTCCCTGTGTATTTCATACAGAGTCGTCAACATTGAAAAATGAGCTCTACGTTTAAAGTGAGGTCATTTTCCATCACAATAATTAAAGTTCTTCTCTACAGGTCCCATTTCTCAACTGATTCTCATGAAATTTTGTGAGCAGAGAGAAAATAATAAGGTTGTGTTGTGACAGAATCTAAAGACTGCGTTTATAAACAACATACTTGTAGTCTATAGCTCACGGAGCCACTAGTATTATGATAATAATACTACCACATGGGCGGAGTAGCCCATGTGGTATATCAACGGTAATGGCAGGATTTTATAAAGTGATCTACGTATACAATAAAAGTTTTTTTTTTTTTAATTTGAGATTTTTGCATTTACAATGCTATTTTTAAACAATACTAAATAATATACTAGAAAAAATACGACTCGCACCAGATCAATACTCAGACGGGAATCGAACCCGCGACCTTTGGATATCCGGTCCAATGCTCTGACCGCTGAGCTACCGAGTCACTAGTGACATCGTCGAATTTTTCCTAGTATATCCTAAACTCTTACGCTGTAAGCCAGCGTTATTTCACCAATGTGAGGAATTACCTCGACATTCAATTGAAATATCTTTCCAGATATTTTAACAATTGATTAAGATGAAATAGCTATATAATTTTTAAATTTGAGATTTTTGCATTTACAATGCTATTTTTAAACAATACTAAATAATATACTAGAAAGCTCAGCGGTCAGAGCATTGGACCGGATATCCAAAGGTCGCGGGTTCGATTCCCGTCTGAGTATTGATCTGGTGTGAGTCGTATTTTTTCTAGTATATTATTTAGTATTGTTTACAATAAAAGTACTTAAAATAAAACCTCAAGCCGACAATTTATATTTAGTTAGGGTTTTAGGTCCGACTGACGAGTGTGTCGTGAGAAACCGACAAAACTAATATACTTACTGTGGTTTAACGATCAAAGTGAGTGAGTGAAGAAATTAGCGATAAAATACTTGAGTGACTTGACAAATTAAGCGTACTCTCCTCTCGCCAAAAGATTCTTGGCAATGTAGTAATGTCAATGTTAATGAGGCTTATTTCCTCTCGTCTATGCGACAACAGAGTTTTTTTGCTGTATGTAGCTTGTTCATAGCTTTTTTACTATATTCTATTATTATAATAATACACTTACCACACAGGATTTATGGTTATAATTCTGATTTAAATCTCCGGTTTAAGCATCAATTTCAGAAAAAAATAATAAATTTAAAAAATATTAAAAACACGACTGCCCTGCCAAAAACGAACTAAAAAGTTAAATAACAAGTGTCTTTGCAGTCGGGGGACCATTTTATAGTACAATTTTTAATCAAAGAGGTCCCCCGACTGCAATGACACTTGTTATTTAACTTTTTAGTTCGTTTTTGGCAGTGCAGTCGTGTTTTTAATATTTTTTAAATTTATTTATTTTTATTTCACACATTTTAGTGAAAAATGATGTAGTTTTGAAATGTGCTCATTATATCCTTTCATTTGATTCAAATATTGTAATAATTAAAGAAAAATTTTTTTTTTCACATTTGAAAATGGCGTCGTGCCGTCGCCATATTAACATTTTAACAAAAAAATATAGCCAGTGTCACTCGGAACGATGTAAGGATAAAGGAACTCACATACCCACAAACATACATGAACCCTGAACACATATACACTCCTTTTTGGGCAGTCGTGTAAAAAAAAACAGTGTCTTTCTTTGTCACTCGAGTATATTATATAATTAAATCTATGGGTATTAAATCACACATCACAAAATCATTTAAATGATTTTGTGATGTGTGATGTGAAATGAGTGAATGTTTTAATATACTTTCAATATTTCTAGTATTTTCTAGTGCAGTACATCTGATTTTATAGTCGATCGAATAAAGCTGTCTGTGTATATGAACAACTGAACATAATGTATAACCGTTTTCATTCAAATCTTATGTTATGACACATCATAGCACAATAGAATTAGCTAATCACATTTAGTCACTGCGCATAACTTGAAATGTTTATTTCATAACACTTCAAGATATATGCCTTAAGAAATAAAAAACAATAGATACTTTTTTGTTGTTTATCATTAATGAGGTCGCAATCCTTAGAGGGAAATATCTCGATTTCAAATTGTTTTATACAAAAATTTATAATAAAACTAGCGGCCGCCCGCGACTTCGTCTGCGTGGAAAGTTTTTTTGCCATCCACAATTTATTTTTTCGGAATGAAAGGTACCCTATGTCCTTCTCTGTACCCCTAAGAACGTGTATGCAAAATTTCATGTTGATCGGTTCAGTAGTTAAAACGTGAAGGCGTAACAAACAAACAAACAAACAAACAAACGGACTTTCGCATTTATAATATTAGTAAGGATAAAAAAAATATATATCATAAACTTGACTGCCTAAGCAAAACTTTTTTTTTCTATTGGGAAAGATCAAAATTTCACAAACCTTGAGTTCAAAGGAAATTCTTATTCTAAAAAATGATTTCAACTAACTCACGTCTTTGTTCACATTTCCATACTTACTATAATTAAGGTATTTGTTTTAAATCTGCTTTGATCAATCTGCAACATCGAATTAGTTAGAGCATAGGTCGCCAAACTTTTTAGCCTAAGGGCCAGACTAACTGCTCCACGAAGTCCCAAGGGCCGGACCTAGCTAGCTCATTGTACCAACATATACTGTAATGCGATCGTCTGCCCGCGAAAGTATACCATGTTGGTATGCTTTCGCAGGCCGGATTGTCGGTGCTCGCGGGCCGGAGCTGGCCCGCGGGCCGTAGTTTGGAGACCCCTGAGTTAGAGGATAGGTGTAAGAAAATAATTGCATTTTTTACACTATCATTTTTTTAAAGCATTGTAAACACAATGTAAAATGTAGATTGCATACCTTTATTTCGTAGTCTTTCGTACAGTCTGTCTCAGATTTGTAAATAATCTGGAAATATGTATCCGTATTTTTCAAGCTTATTTTTGAGTCTCAATTTTCTATAGAATAAATAGAGACAGATGTTGACAACCTATTTAAATAAGCCAACGAACTTCTGGCCTTTAAAATGCAGCAGAAAAAAGCGTGATAGAATAAATTGAAAAGGTTATATTTAGTGATATGCAGGAATTTTGTCTACTATTGTATTTTTTGAGGCACGTGCTAAAATCACAATGGGACATCTGCTACAATGTAACAGTGTTAACGTTCTGCTAAAATAAGCTTTATGATTAAAGCAATAAATCTCAAAGTATGTTAGTAGTTGTACCTATAAAGGCTGACGACAAATTGTGCGTTGGTTTTGTAAGTTTGAACCTTCAGTTTCTAGGATTAAAGATAGAAATTGTTTGAGATTTTTTTTATAATTACATAGGTGCAGTGTTATGCAGTTGCAGTTTCTTGACATCTGCTTGACCCGTGCTGTTCCCAGATGTTTCTCTTTTTGTGACGAAAAAAGTTTTTGTATCATTTTTTCTTCTTCAATCGTTTAGTTACTTGCTGTAAGTAAAGTCTCAAGAATTATTTTTACTCGACTACGGCGAAGCAAAAAGGTTAAAGTATAATACCCTTATGTATGCATGTGCCGTAGTGACTCACGTTGTTATGGTTTATTTATAGTATAAGATTATTTTGGTACTTAGGTGTGTATTGTTTTGATTAATTATTTTGAATATTAAACTATAGTAACTTTTTCATCCTATTATATTTTTAAACTCACATTTAGTATTTTTTACAAAAGTATTTATATTTATTTTCCCCCGTGACCACGGCAGCTGCAAAGGTGCCGAAACGTTGGAAAAAAACCGAAATCAAACCAAATATCAATTAATTACCAAAGTACTTTCAATAAAACCGCGCTAGTATCCGTTGAAAGGGTTTTTTATTTCATGTCTAGTGAGCGCGTAAGATTGAGAAGTGAATGTTTTATTATTATTACAATGACTCTATTTCTTTCACACGTTGACGTTGCTGTGATTAATTCAGGATAAATACATATAAAGAAAAAAATATAAGTTTGTATTTTCAATACAAAATTGAGCGTTTTTTAAAGATTTCTTATCGGCAAGAAAATTTTCGAAACTAACCCGAAGTAATAATGGCCTAATATAACTGTAGTTTCCTTGCAAGAGATCAAAGGGCGCATTAAACGCACAAAAAGCGGCACAGCGTAAAGTATTCTGAATTTTTTACGGCATTGTGGCTTGCGCACGCGCAGATGATGGCTCAATAGTTAGTGGGGTTCAGTTTTTACCTTTGTTACCTTTGAGGAAAACATCTATGGTCTCAATTGGCCTACCTTTCTATTGAGATTTTGAAGCTTATATTTCATGAAATAAAACAATTTTTAACGGATACTAGCGCGGTTTTATTGAAAGCACTTTGGTAATTAGTTGGTATTTGGTTTGATTTTTGGTTTTCCCGACGTTTCGGCAACTTTGCAGCTGCCGTGGTCACGGGGGACTGAAGCTACCCGTGAGTCTACCCTCAAGCGATGAATTTTTTTAGACGTTCAGAAATTAAAATTTTAACAAAATTTTTAAATGTTTTATGTTGATTTATAATTTAATTTTATGAATTGTTTAGTGCTAAAAAGAGAGAGAATCTACTGAAGCTACCACCATTTCATAAAATTGGGAGGCCCCTCCTTATATTTCACTTTAGAGCAACTGAGCGAATAGCAACTGGGTGAATGAATAGCAACTTATTCCACTTTATTAACGACTGGAAAAAAATCTTATGCATGTCCCGACGCGGGAGATGGCCAGGCCAAGGTTTGTGGAAGGGACTCAACTCAACCAACACAGTATATAAAATAGGGTATACAATACCCTCACTAAAACCAGTCGACGTCCTGAGCCACAGAATAGATTGTCAATATTTTTCAATAGAGCTATTTGCGAAAATATTAAATGTTGCTCTAAGTGGAATACTTCCAGGGGGCTAATTGTCTAATTTTAAAAATCTATCACAATCGCTTTCGTTTGACAGATGGATGTGACACATTGCTGCATTTCTTTGGTGAGTTTTTATTTGTCCCAAAAAGAAGCTTCGATGGATTACATCCTGAAAGCGATTGCCATAGATTTTTAAATTAGACAATAGAAAGGCAGGTTGCAAGCAATCGGTTTTTTATCGGATATACATTTCAGAAGTGTGCAGCGGAATTGCACAACCTAATTCTGCAAACTCCCTTCTTCCATCGGACAACCAGACGTACCGAATCTGCGCCTCTGTTTTTGATTGTTATTCCAAAGACTCGCTAAGCGTTTCGCTTCAAATTTTATCATAGTTACCGCTATATAGAGAGTGGAACTCCTTGCCTGAGTCTGTGCTTCCTGATAGGCTATTTTGTGGGATGTGGGCCACAATCTGGGGGCCTTCAAGTCGGGGGTGAATAGGTATCTTCTAGGCAAGCGCGTTTCATCGTAGCATCATCGCTTACCACCAGCCCCCCAAGCATGGCCACTAAAACGCGATATGATATAGATAGATAGATAGATAGATGATTTATTAGCATCACAACACACATGCGCATTGACAGAAAAATTAAATTAAAATTAAAGAAAAGATACATAATTTCAACAATCAAAACTGCATATTGGCAACTAAATAATACTGGTTAAATTGTGTGTCACAGCGATGCAAGCAGGTAAAAGCTCAGCGTATAACTTTGCCCCGATGATGAAGCAAAACACTGGTTTTCAGCTGTCCTGTCACCTGTAGACGCAAGGACGCATTGACAAAATCTAGCGATATAACGATTTATCACGTTTAACTGTTAAAAGACAAATTTTTGACTCGACGCCTTAATGCGGGTAGCTTTAGTATGTCATGCTCACTTTAAACATTTCTGCGGTGGTGTCGTGTGGGGCGGGTCGTTACGTTCGCTCAAATATGGTTGAGCGAAGCGATGGCTGGTCCATGCGTCATGCTCGTGAACGGGTGCTGCCAGTGGGAATGGGTCTGCTTCTGAGTACCTATCTTAACGCATATTGAATTGTAAGAATTGCGTTTTTACGTTTTATGTCTTGCATCAAGTGTTTTTTGGTTCGAGTAGCAGACAGAGTGATTTCTCAACTAGTTGAAAGTTATTTACTCTCATATTTACCTATCTGAATGTAGTAGATATATTTAATTTTAACCTACCTACCCATTGTGTGCAAACTTTTGTTAATTATTGTGATGGAAAATGACCTCACTTTAAACGTGGAGCTCATTTTTCAATGTTGACGACTCTGTATGAAATATACAGGGAGAAAAAAGCAGCCCTTGACGAGTTTCTTGCCGGTTCTTCTCGTTACAAGGTCTCCCGCTTAGGGTTTGCGAACCGATGGCGTAGCTTCTATGACATTCACAAGTGCTTGTAACAGCCTAGACTGAATAAATTATTTTGAATTGAATTGAATGGATTTTGACAGTTGAGTGTCAATAAAACGCTATATCACGCGATATATATCGTGTTTCGTTGGTCATGCTAGAGCTACAGGCATGATAGCGGTCAAGCGCTTGCCTATCTATCATAAATAAGTTGGTAGTCGCTAATTTGCTCAGTTGAATACTTTGCGAGACAAAAACAACAAGGTAAACTACAATTTGACCATAGCAATTTGAGCCAAAAAGTCGAAGAAAAACAAGAGAATCACCAGTTTTATTCTGAAGTTTTTTTTCAAATGTACGGAACCATGAAAATAATTGTTATTATGTACCGATTTGATTGAATTTCATTATTAAGTATGGGAAAATAATATTAACCTTGAATAAGGCTTTAACAAACCGACGTTGTTTTTAATATAAGTAAAATTAAGTGTTAATGCATTCTTAGGCCTGGTTTACATTAGTCAAGTAGACGACCGAGTCGAGAAGCGAGTAGAAATACATTGCTTGGCATGTTCGTCGATTTTAAAAGAACGTCAAACACACCACGTAATGAACTTCTACTCTCCTAAAGCACTCTACTAAAGACTAAGATAATGTAAACCAGCCTTTAGCGATTTGTAATTAATTAGGCTTACCTGTTTAGCATGAATAGGATTGTAGACCTCGTTTCAAATAGGCAAGTTATACGAACAACGAAATAAATGGAACAAAAAGTTATTTTTTGATGGCCAAGAAAACGGTTTTCAGATCGATTTACTCAACTCGAGTGTCAAATCAATCGGGTTTTTGTGAATGGACGCAATGACAGGAGCTATTCATCGGATCGTCACGTACGTAAATTTGTTTAGAGATAGCACAAACTTACTTACTGCTGTTACCAAACTTGAAGAAAAACAAAACACGACTTTAAGCATGACGAAATAGGAACGGGAGCCTAAAAAAATAAACAAAACACAAACGCAAACGTATTCGAACTTTTCTGGCCAAAATTTTCGTGTGGCGACTCCACTATGTTTAAGGGGATAAGGTAGCTTTTGATTTTATTTATTTCGTAAGGTCATTGAACCATATGGATGCTAAGTAAATAAGAGGTGCCAGTAATAGTGCTGGCGTGAAAAAAGTGACCTCTCTGTTAGATAATTTACTGTTGTAATTTCAGAATCACTTGCCAAATGCGTAGCTGTAGCTTTTTATTAGTAGCTAACTGTACCTGATTACTATAACAGCTTGCTTTGTATCTGATGATCGGATTAATGGAACATTTATTTTATAGTTTATTTTGCAGTGTTATAGGTAGAACTATTGCAAAATATCAAAATGTATGAAATGGCAGAATTTTTTTCGCGATTTCTGAGTTTCAGAGTTGGTCCCATAGTAAAAGTTGTACAGTTCCCTATCGACCATGTTCAGTATTAGGGGTTATTTTGTAACACGTTGTATATTTAGAAAACTAACATTCACTTGTCATTATTACGTATTTACCTTAGAATAATAACACCTAGAACGATAGTTCTCTACAAAGCGCACTGTCAAAATGGCCCCGTTTTCAGATTTTTATTCTCCATTATTACCTAATCACACCAAATAAGTACAAAACAGTTTCAATTTTCCTTTATTTATTAGATTAGTTACTCAATTATTGGGCTTTAATTACGATTAGGTAACGTATGAAAGATATAAATCTGAATACTAAGCCATTCTGGCTTGGTATTAGTTGCCTCACTTTGCATACGCGGACACGGTTTCTAGGTGTTATTATTCTAAGGTATTTACCCACTTTTTATCAATTACTTAAAATATTTAAAAATTCTGTACGCATTTATTGTAATTAAACAGAATCAAATGCTCTTCCTCAATTTCCGCTCATCTAATAGTTAATGAAATGATCTAATAATAACGACAAAATTATAAATAATATACATTTATTAAACAAAACTTCCGTATTGATAAATGATCTCATTATTTCTCCACCATTAATTTGGAATTATCATCGAATGATGGTAATTAATTAAGAATGAAGCTGGATATATTAATTGATACTAGTTAAAATTAATTGATGTTATGAAACTCGCAACTGGTTGCCGAACGGGTAATTGGAATTCGTTAAATAATAACTGTTACTACTTTATTATTGACTGGATACTCTATTTGTGGAAGTGTATCTAATCATCGTCATCATCATATCAGCCGCACGACACCCACTGCTGGGTATAGGCCTCCCCCAAGGATCTCCACGACGATCGGTCCTGCGCTGCCCGCATCCAGCGGCGCATCGCGACCGCGCACCAGATCGTCGGTCCACCTTATCGGGGGCCTACCCACGGAGCGTCGTCCGGTGCGCGGTTGCCATTCCAGAACCATTCCGCCCCAACGACCATCGGTTCAGCACACTGCCACTTCAGCTGAGCTATCCTTTGAACGATGTCTGTTACTTTAGTTCTTCTGCGGATTTCCTCATTTCTTATTTGATCACGCAGGATATCGCCGAGCATGGCTCTCTCCATCGCGCGCTTGAGCCTCCGTATGAGACCCATAGTTAAAGTCTACCTTCTAAAAAAGGAGGAAAATATTTGGGCATCAAAACATGACTAATATATAAGGTCCTTCTTAAATAGTGCACATAATTTTAAGGGGTCAATGTACTCATGCATACAAACAACTTTTAATATGGGACCAACATTGAAATCGCGAAAAACAAAATCAGCTGTTCCATACATTTTGATCTATTCGATTTTAAATTTTCTATGGAACAGCTGATTTTTTTTTCGCGATTACAATGTTGGTACCATATTAAAAGTGGTTTGTATGCATAAGTGCATTGACCCCATTAAAATTATGTGCACTATTTAAGAAAGACCTTATATAAAAAAATAAAAGTTGCAGTTGCGCCTTACCCTCTGCCTACAGGCATTGCAGATCAGTGCCGTGGTGAAAGTCAGACTGAGCAAGCCTATTTGGTACCTAGGTTAATTTGTTTTTGTTTGTTAAGTTCCATTTTAGTGTATTATTTTGTATCAAAAAAAAAAAACTCTAAATGTTAACCTTAACAACTTTTTTTTTTCAGGTAATGCTGATTGAGAAGTTCAGACGATTGTATTGAAGGTATACAATAAAGGTAACATCATGTACAACAGTTTATATGCCTGATGTGCGTACTTTTTGCAATTGGGTCGATTCTTGAGCCTGATGTGCGTATATGCTTGATGTGCGTACTTTTTGCAGTTGTATACCACATGTGGTTGGTATGAGTATGAGATCTTCAAACATGGGTTCAATCAATGCGATTCACCCCGTGCTATGGGACAAACAGCCCGAGGGGCAAATAGACGTAATCTCTTAAAAATATATTCCAAAAGGGTATTTTTTGCAATCGAGTTGAATCTTAAGAGTCAAATAGGCATTAGATCTTCATAAAACGGTCCTTATGCGAATCGCCCCGTGAAAGAAACAGCTCGTGGGGCAAAACCCCTTAAATCGTTTCTACAAAGCCTTGACAATACATATCATATTTCGAAGGTCTGAATGATAAACGCATTTGCCACAACTAATCACTCCTACTTAAGTAGTTTGTCGTCTAACAGTAGCACATTAGCGTCAATTAACTTGTGCAAGTTTCCATAATGAAGCACTTTCGTTCGCATTGTGACGTAAGGTCGTGGAAATGGTGACAGTCTACGATCGTATGCGAATATAGGGCTAGATATAATCTGATGGCATAATTAGGTGGTGATTTGAACAAATTCAGCAAGTCTACACTTGAGAATAAGGTTTGGAAGTTTTGTAAGATTCTGACGCATGTGCATCTGATCTGAGAGCCCAAATTTTGAGTCATTGCGAATCAAATTGAAAGTTATAGGGGATTTAAGTGCAAGTTAAGCGTAGCGTAAAGAATTTTGTTTTGTTATTCTTGCTTCAAATTACAATCTTAATCTCTAATATTATTGTAGGGATAAATAAACGCACTTTTATCACAACAATTACAAACTTTCATTTCGTAGAAAAAATCAAGTACCTACAGAGAATAGGCTCAAATACATTACCCTGAATCACTTTACTTATAAAAGAGCAACCCATTATCACCTTATAGAATTCACAAAGCGACGCTTTTCTCACGACGCCATAACGTAACCCTACCCAAATACTTCCAAAAAAGAGCAATGTTCTTTTACTCCAATTCGAATCTGGGACACTCTTTACAAGTAGTATTGAAGTGACATAACGACTTACGACATATGGTGAAGTTCTGCGCATCGGTATCCCACGCATTATAGTCGTCGATAATAAGTAAGTACCTACTTACTATTATTATGAAGAGATTTTTTTAACCACACGTGTTGACGACTATTCCTATTACAGCGTTTTTTAGACTGGTGTTAGACTTGTTTAATGATAAGCACTACCTGAATTGCATTTTTCTCATAGCTCTATCTCTTTTCTCCTCTCAGAAACATCCTTCATTAGAGAGAAAAGACCCTTCGGCCCGCGTCCGCGATATTGGTAAGCCAGTTGGTGCCAAACGGTATCCTGGCAAATTATGTTTTGAGTGGCAAAAATGGGAAAAGGAAAAGGTGGAGCCGGGAGGGCCAAGATAGCATGGGTTTTGGTATCTGAATTCCACCACATATTATCATGGGAGAATATCATTGACTTTCGTCTACTGCAAATCGATGACTGTTCACAGATTCAGATATTTACAGGAATCAACATCAAAGCAATCTTCCCAAGTTGCTGAAGAAACAACTCCTGAATTTTCAACTACTATAAATCCAACCCCAATTAGGGGAAATACCCACCATAAATCTTTTAGGTACTATGGGCAACAGCCAATAGCGTCGCTTAACTAGTCAGCAACAAAATTCGTGTGCGCTCGTATCGCCCCTGCACGAACTTAACGTATGTTATGACGTCCAAGCGATTTTAACCTTAGGAGTGCGGTTAATCGACGCTGTTGCCTTATTACGGTACCTACTTGTATTTTTAGAAGGATGCAGGAGATTCCCACAGCTTGATGAGCTAACTGATTGACATGTCTATTCTTAGCTGCAGCTATCATTATGTCTCTCGTCAGTATTGTTCTTGTTTGGGGTTTTTGTTCAGTGCAATCTGCCTCACGCTGAGAATGAGGCCTTCTGATTGTGTTCCGTATGTCAAGAGATAATGCTTCATGTTTACGTAAGCTTGTGTCTTCGCTGATTCTTAGTTGCTCTGAATTTGTTATTGTTATCGTTAATTGTTGAAGTGATTAACCATGTTTTGAAAGTTACCTATTTACTTAAAGTTTTACTTATTTGTTGATAATTAGATAGCAAATAATACAATAAAAATATAAACGCTGGCACTAAATGATAGGTATTCGTTTAACGAGTACATTTTTTATCCTACTAATATTATAAATGTGAAAGTTTGTGGGTTTGGATGTTTGGATGTTTGTTCCTCAATTACGTAAAAACTACTGAAGGGATTTGGTTGAAATTTGGCACACAGATAGTTGATAGCCTAGATTAAAACATAGAATACTTTTTATCCCTATATTCCCTCGGGAACGGGAACCAAGCGGGTGAAACCGCGGGCGGCCGCTAGTATACTATAATTTTCTGTGAGTAAACCAAAAATGTTATAGATAGGCACATCGTGTATAATTTCAAATAACTTCTATGGAACGGTTCTAGACCCGGAACTGGTATTCACAGCATTTTGTTTAAGACAAGTATTCCTAACCTTATAGTTGTACTGTCTACCTATAAAGGCAGTACTGGCGATCTATATTAATGTAACCTATCCTTCACTGCAGGAGTACTCGCTCCTGACACCAGTCATGACCTGACAGCATTTCATACTGAGAGAAGCGCCAGCAGAATTAATATGACCATGTATTACAGGGGTGGGTAGACGAACAGAGGCAAAACTTCATTTAAAGCCTCTTTGAGAAGACCATCATTGTTATTTGTTTCTGAAACTACATAACAAATGTAAGGAAATTAATTGAGTTTTTAATTTTGCAAAATGAAAGAATAAGAAAAAAAAATTTGATGCTGTATAAAACTTGGCATTAGTAAATTTTCTTACATGCCCATCTAGTTTTAGGTGCAAACTCAACAAACTGTTTTACTTTATATTTTGTTAAATAGTTTCAATAAAGTACTTATATTATTTAATAGTAAGAAAAAAGAATGAAAATACATTTATTTTGAAACCACACAACGATACACAAACATAACATTACAAAGACAGTATAAAAAACTAAACACAAGCAAGGGCGCAAGTATCATTATAATATGTTGTTACTAATGATTATAATTAAATAAATTCAATGGACCAAGGAGATCAAAAAAAGTTGATCCGCTCCCGTAGTTTAATAAAACCGATAGGGGGAATAGTTTCATCTTATTGCTTTATAATCTTAAAACTTGAAATAGTTTTGTCTCTGGCTGATAAAATACCCCTGTACCGCCTTGCTTCTTTGTGCCGGACTGACGATCCATCAATGCGCTGCCTTCTGTGACTATCCATCATCTTTGACTTTGATTTTGTAGCTATTTTCCACAGAGCTAGAGGATAATATGGGGAGTGCAGATGAAAAGCTGCCAACATTATTCAACAATAAAAATGTAATAAGTACTTAATAATGCGCTTAAAGATAAGTATTTGTCATTGGCTTTATTTTAACTCTAATGCACTGCAAATGGCAAAACAAAATTGTTTTTGGTCAACGACTTTAACTTGATAATAAACAAATGATAACAATAGGTACTCTGTTTTTTCACTGTATTGTATTGATTGTGAAAATACTAATAAGATCTTAACACAACTGAAAACTTAGAGCATCGCGGCTTCGGCTTCGCGTCTTACTCTAAGACTGAAAAGTCCCTACATCCATTTCCCTCGTTTCGCAGTAGATAATGTACTTTAAACAGTCAAGAAACTTTGGCTAGACATCTTTCTCTATGGGGTGTTCATCCTTATAGAAGAATTTAGCTTCAATAGTAGTCTGATGAGTCTTTAGTTATGCTTCCTATATCCCAATACCTATAAGTTGTTATACCGTTGTTCGTTTGTCTCTTCCCACCTCCAGTTAAGGTCAGAGGCTGTTTTTTGCGTGTCCTTGCGTAGCGGTCCTTCTGTAGTTTCTATTTCGCATTATTGCGGTAACCCGACGCTCTCCGTACAAGCACGAGCCAAGCTAAGGTGACCATGAACGTAGTATTGACGTATAGTTGACGTTATAATATTATATGGGGTGTGTATGATTCATATCATATTCCATTCGCCAGTCACCCACGCTGAGGCGTAGTACAGAGGACAGAACGGCAGGTTAAACTGTTGAACAGCAAAAACAGCTTTGACGGTCTCAAGATCAACACATGTGTATACTACTACTTAAATATTGGTAAAAATACTCTTATACATGGGTATAAGAGTATTTTTTATGGAATATGAATGTATGGACGTTATTATAGATTTATTGCTATAAAATAACGAGTTCCAATTAAAATAATAGAGAGGTAACTTCCTACAACTCTATTCCATTTTTTAATTACAAAACAAGATGTTAAGTGTTATCTGGAGCCTGTGAAATGTGCTCTGCCACTAAAAAAATGAAGTGTTACGTTATCATCTTGAGAGGGTGGTAGGGTTATTTATTTATGTTCATGTAGGCGGAAAAGTAAGCTACATGTTGGTACCATTGGTATTGACATGTCATTAATGTGTAAGGTCAGCAGGCTCGTCAAAGTACACTTTTTCGTGACGCCGCTGTTTTCCCCTCCTAACATAAGAATAAATAAATGACTCCTACCTCGGAGTAAGATATTCATCAAATACACGTCAAAATAAAAATGTCCCTTAAAATCCCTTCGTTTGGTCACCCCACACCATCTGTAGTGGTTGCCACGCGCTTTCCTCGCCATTTATTTACGCCAGCTGAGTATTAAATGTCACAGTCAGCTCCGTCACTTTGCACGCTCGATACAGGCCAGCAATTAATATGCCACCTTGCAAGTACTAATTTATGTCTATAGTAAGGTGTATCGATCTCGGGAAAATAGCAAAAACGGGTTAAAATATCCGAAAATCTTTCTAATCCTATAGAATAGATGGACCTTATTTATTGCAGATCTCAATAATATTCTTTGGCACTAAAATCCAAGATTTTATGAAGAATTATATTTTTCCGAAGAAGTTTTTGAACCGTAGATCGATAAACACAGGCGAACGAAGAATTGCCATCAACAAATGCCACCAAGTACTTGCTTAACTATTCTTAAAAGAATCTGAATAATTGAGAATATAAAAAATATCCTCTCCACATTCAACTCCTTGCATAACCCCCCGTGGCCACGGCAGCTGCAAAGGTGCCGAAACTTCGGAAAATCAAACCAAATACCAACTAATCACCAAAGTACTTTCAATAAAACGCTAATAACCTTTAAAAAGTGTTTTATTTCATATCATCTCTAATTTATGATAACTTTTCGCAATATTGAGATGCGAATCAAAGATATGTAACTTATTGGCGTCAACAACCATGCATGCCCTTTTCAATGTTCTTATTTTAACGATTGTCATTTGTCAGTTTTTTATCTTCTTTCTCTTCGTGTCATGACATAAGTATTATAATTTATAATACATAATGAGATAATACTATGCAACACGTGTCTAACGAGACAGTTAATAACAGGCTTTATGAATACAGAAATGGTGATAATGGGTGTATAACAAAAAGGCGTTACATCACACACGCGTGACACGCGTGCCATTTGAAGAAGAAAATGTTTTCATTTGTTTTATAATTAAAGGACGAATGTTACATGACCGCCTACTTATTACTTATTAACAAAAATATTTTTATGGTCAACAGTTAAAATATTGAAAATTTTTGTACTAGTCTCTTATTATTTTCCTAAGCTAAATATTTATAACAAATATGTAAAATGTAATGTACTTACAAAAACGTAGTTGTGCTAAACAGAAGAAACTACAGAAGCGATTATACGATAAATATTATTTGTAATCCGTATGTGCGTTAATTGACTGTTAAATTAAGCAGTTCGTTATGCAAAAAGGGGCTGTCCAACGAACAAAAAAACACAAGTTACAATGTCAAGAGCTTGTAATGTGACACACCTGTCAAACTGACAAACTAAGTGAGTTATACAACCTTCTTGAAACACAAATTAATGCGCATGTAGGTTGTTAGACGAAATACGATTAAAAATATTATGGCCTATGTACACAACACAACCTTTAAGACAAGCAGTCAACGCGCGCTTACATCCTTACATCGATACACGCAAATGAGACGAGGTGCTTTTTCAAATTCTACAACGTACTAAGACTCATCTCACCTAATGTTCCAAACCAGTATATAACCAGTATATTCCAAAAACTCTGTCTCTGCCTTTTTCTTTACGTGTGAAGAGTAATGAAAATAACCTCACTTTTTCATTTTTTCAATGTTTTGTAGATATTTTGAGCATAAAGTCACTTTTTGAAAAAGTAACCGTTGAATATTCTTCTATATGTCGTTACCTATTTTTCTATATATTTTTCGAGAATAAGGGATTAATAGACTTTGAGTATTATCCAAAAAATATAAAATTACTGAAAATTTTCTTAGTTTTTGCATATTTTTTTAGTCGAGTAAAGAAACGAATATCGTATTTTTAACCGTAAATTAATCAAGATCGTTTATGAAACTTCAACATATATTTTATCTGCTCAAAATAAAATTTGATTGTTTATTGTTGAATCAAAAATAGGCCAAATTCGATAATTTAGAATATACTGGCCTTAAGTGACGATAGGGCAAGTGGTGGTTTGCTCGTTTTGAAAAAGGTCGTGTGCGTAGGTCCTAATCGAGCAAGCCAGTATTGTAGTCTATTATTCATACAAAACAACCTTAAGATTCAAATCGAGTAGCTTCAAGCACAGAATAAATAATCAAGTAAAAACCAAGGATTTTCTTACAATTATGAGCGTTACGCGTGGGAAAAATTGCAGTGTGTGTAATTGTTTATTCTCTCACTTTTGTTTGAAGTTTGTTTAAACAATCGGGTGGTTGCGAAGTAGGAACTGTGCGACTGCATAGATGGCTTCATCTGAGTGCAAAGGGTTACACTAATTGTATTGCTAAGCCGAGATGGATCAAAGCTAATTCTCATGATGTTTCTCAACAAATTTTCTAGTTTTATCTACAGTAATATAATAAAAGGCATCTGTGCAATGCCATTTCATTCATCTTACACAGTCATCAAGAACACTATAACATTAATACTTACTTGTTTAGACTGAGTGGGTATGAAATTGATTGAGTCATGTTGACTTTACTTTTGTTTCACGAAGAAGTGTACCTTTGGAGCTAACAGATAAATTCTTCAAATATTGTTTTAGAGGTTATAGGGACAATCATTTCGAATTTCCGCGCGTATGTCTGCACCGGTACCATTGCGGCTACTATGGTCATGGATTTTAAATTAAAAAAGAATGTTAGTAAATAGTTTGTATTTACTTCCAAACCAGAAGAAGAACTTAATTCTTCTTGAATTCAACTTCAACACAAACTATAAAGAAATCAAGGAGGAAAAAGGTAAGAAAACAAACAGTCAGTTTGCGACACTCATGATAATGTTGCAGGTGTCTTCAGTACATATATGGCGAGGTAAGGTTAACAGGTCCCAAAATGGGTCTTGAATGACAGCCCACCGCGATGGCATTACAGCCGACATACAAACGAGTCACATAGGTTATGGTCTTATGGTCCTTCTACCGTGTAATTAAACAAATACTTGAGTCAGTACCTTTGTAATTAAAGAGCTACTTATTTTAAACCTTAAGTCTTTGTTGAGAAACAATTTTTTAATTGAAGAATGGGTTTCTATAATGATCCTGTGACATATCACTAGGTAGGTTCTTTCTTTATATATCTTTAAGTATCTGAATTTGTCGCCATCACAATTTGTCCATTGAGTTAGCCAAATGTTAAATATTCTTGATGTAGTTTGCTTTGGCATTATAGTCACTATCATCAGGTGTGTCGAAAGCCAAGCAACCTTTTTTAAATAAATTAATAAACTAAATATAAAGTTCATAACTATACCTTGAAGGACCAATTCAAAAGAAATTAACTTTTTAAATGAATTAAGCTCAAAGCAAAGAACAACATCATACCTTTATCGGCATACTGGGTTATCACTACTCACTACATATCAGCTCATTTGAATTTCACATTAAAGTGGTTTGGAGAAATTTTTAAATTTTTGACACCTAATCTGACCCGCACTTAAAAATTTGAAAATAAAGCAGAAAATTTTCAAATATTACAATAAATTCAAAGTTGTTTAGGTCATTCTACATCGCGCCCCAAAAATGGGATGGCAGCGAGTCCATTGCCCGCTGCCCGCTCATATCTCACCCTACTCCCACAGTTGAGGTCGACACTTCGAAAGTGACCATATCTCTCCAACCATATTTGGTGTTATGGGCTAAAGTGGTCTCCCAAATATTGCAGCTGTTTTTGCATACCACAAGGACATAAGTAGAGATTCTTAATCAATTGCATACGTTGAGATAAAACACTACCAATACGTTATTTAAAAAATATATAAAACCGGTCAAGAGCGAGTCGTACTCGCGGACCGAGGGTTCCGTACCATCATAATTGCACCATCAAACCACACTGCAGAGTAGAATAATAAAATTAGTATTGCAGTTTTAGGTCAGCTTGACCGATAGTGGAACTAATGTTAACTTTTTTAGAAATTTGATAATTTCTAAAAAAGTGTGCTCTATTGAGACACCGTTTTATTTTTCCTGTAATCTTTATATAAACTGCTATTACATAGAATTATTTCAGATTTTTTTCTTTGCAAACTTCGGAGATAAGGGGGAACGGTAATTTTTTTTACATTGTTCATCATAAGTCGAAAACTATGTGGCCTAAAACAAAAAGAAAAAATAATTGAAAACGTGCAAACGGCGTTCTTTCATATGATATCCCACATGCCCTAGTAGCCCCACTTCAAATTTTTAAGACCCCTTTTCAGTCCCTGTTGTAAAAAAGATATATATTTTTTTATTTATTTCTTATTTGCAAAATAGTTGGACAAATGTCATCTCAAACTATTCTAAATTTCAAGTTGATACCATTAGTAGTTCTCGAGATATCCAGCTGTGACAGACAGACCGACAGATTGAGTCACACCATAAAGGTTCCTTTTTTACCATTTTGGTACGGAACCCTAAAACTATATTTATTTTCTTTTGTTTTTAGTATTTGTTGTTATAGCGGCAACAGAAATACCTACATTATCTGTGAAAATTTCAACTGTCTAGCTATCACGGTTTATGAGATACAGCCTGGTGACAGACATACTCGTAGACGGACAGTGGAGTCTTAGTAATAGGGTCCCGTTTTTACCCTTTGGGTACGGAACCCTAAAAAGACCTTTTGATTTTTGCGATATAATTTGGTGCATGAATTCTATTTTCAGTTCTTTATCATCGGAAATTTGACATAGGAGTTAGTAAGTTTTGAATTTATATGTTGTCCGTCCCGAGTAGAAAAAGTTCGTCATGCACATTTGACCGACTGGACTAACCCGGGCCGCCATGACGACACTATTATTAGCAAGTCATTGAATAATTACCATTTAGATTCGCTCGCTCATTAATCAGTTCAACAGCCTCTTATTTTCGGCCAGTGTTTTCCTTCAAAGGTATGTAGAGCTATAATGTAGAGCTGTTTTTGTGTCGCTCTAGCTCTCCCACGTTGCTCGCTCGGGGTCGCTTTTTTGGACTCTACCAATTCAAGGCTGCTGATGGACCTGGTATCTTTTCTTGTGCACGATATGGTCAGCAAATAAAGCACTGTCAAGGTGTTTTACTAATGCCTTTAATAGGCAACTTAATGGTGCAGAATATCACAATATTAACCAGACAACTTTTCGTAAAAGAGAGCACCAGCCTCTTATTATCGGCCAGTGTTTTCCTGCAAAGGTATTTAGAGCTATTTTTGAGTTTCTTTAGCTCTCCCACGTAGCTCGCTCGGGGTCGCTTTTTTGGACTGCTGATGGACCTAAAATCTTTTCTCGTGTACGGTAGAGTCGACAAGAATAACATTATGAAGGTGTTTTAAAAGAAACCTTTATTGAGCAACATTGTTGTACAGAATGTCACAATATGGAAGCCAATAACTTTTTTGTAAAAGAGTCCATTTTGAAACTTGATTACTTTATAATATTTGATTTAATAGTTTGGTAACATTATTTGCAGAATTTTCAGTAATGAGTACCTAATGATTATGAAATTGAAGAAAATCTATGTTACTTTTAGAAATACAAGACGTGTTATGTGATTCCTTATGAAAGGCTTGATTAAGTTAATATATTACAGGATAAAAAATAACGTTTAGAGATACTTATTTAAAAGAAATAGAAGCATTGAACCTCTATTTCTTTGACAAAACTTCGGAATTAACAACCTCTTGCTGTAAAACATGAATTTAAAATAAAAACAAAAATAGTTTAAAAAAACAAAAACCGACTTCAAAAAACCTACCTGTAAAAAGCAAGAAATAATATTCGATATAATAAAACACGTCTATTGAAGTCGGGTGGGGCTGGAGTACAAATTCCTTTTTAATTTTTTATTCTAAAAGCCACACCCGACTTCAATAGACGTGTTTTATTATATCGAATATTATTTCTTGCTTTTTACAGGTAGGTTTTATGAAGTCGGTTTTTTGTTTTTTTAAACTATTTTTATTTTTAGTGTAGGCACCTTTTGTATTAGGTAGTAAAGGTTAAGTATATTATTTAGGTAGAAAAATCGGCTCAGCCAAATGTGAGTTGATCGCGAAGAAACATACATACATGCTGGTCAAACTGAGAACCTCCTTTTTTAAGTCGGTTAAAGAACTACACTTAAAATATCCCTTTTCCAACAAAAAAATAATTATTTTATTCAGTTCATAAACAAAGAAGTTATACGACTGATCATCCAGGTAGTTCACACAAAATCATACTATTTTCGTGCTTTTTTTCAAGATTACTTGAAAAGTACTGAACCGATTTCAAAATTTAAAAAAATGGGACCAACTTGGGAGTTTACTTTCAATCGGTTCAGCCATCTTTAAGTAATCGGTGTACATACAAAAAAAAAACGGGTCGAATTGAGTACCTCCCTCCTTTTGAGTCGGTAAAAAATGAGCTAATCTTCATATAAACTCTGATTTATTTTGCTGTCGCTCCGTGATGTAGCATTTTTGAGTTCTAAACATTTCAGTCGGCGTTTGAACAGGTAGAGTAGATCTAATTTTTGCTTCTAGACAAAAATCTTCTTCAATAGCCTAACTTAACGGCCTTTTGGGTTTATTACTGAAAAAGGAAATAAGTTGAATCCGTCTGGGGACCTTTTTGAATAATTTGTTTGAAATCGTTCGTGTAATTTAATTCATATGCGACGTAATGTTAATGTCACAATTGACCCTCGATTTGTATACTACACTGATAATTACTGGCTGACAAGTGATAAAAAAAATACGTATTTTGGCTCTATTCAATGAAAATGAGTACTAAGTAAAGAGTGCTAGACGCCAGCAGATAGATTCAAAAATTGGGCCACTGGATTTTAGCCACTCAACTATAATATAACCCAAAACAGTAAAAAATAATCAAAAATAATAATAATTAGAGCTCGATTACGCAGTTAGGTAATTAGCGCATTCGGCCTGCGATTGCGGTGGTTATATAACTTTCGCTACGGTCAGTCATGGGATGGGTGACGAAAAATTTCTGTCATCTCGAGCCGAGCTCCTTCTTGTACGAAAGACACGTTAAAATCCTCCAATCTGCATTGAGCCAGCGTAGTGGGTTACAGCCCAGCCCTTCCTCTTTAATCACAGTGGGTGGCAGTTAACATTAAGGCTCAGTTCTGCCACACCCCAGGCACTCCATACAAGCGTCGCGTTTCAACTACCTATTACACAGACGCTACACAGTGACGTTTTTGCACACGCGCAACTGTGTGCGAGGCTGCGAGATATTGAATGAGCACACGGATCGGCACACGGAACTCGCGCGTTGGGCGCTGGTGGGGTGAGGTAATTGATTGTGGGGCGGGGCGGAGTTTCCTTTCTGTACATTTGTCTCTGTCTTTTTCTTTACGTGTAAAAAGTATGGAAAATAACCTCACTTCTGCACTATTTCGATGTTTTTCCATCATTATCTTAAGCACAATTATCTTTCTTGAAAAAAAGTTATTGGAGCTACTTCACAGTATGTTAAAGTGTAATTTGATGTAGTTCAATACGTTTCCGCTATTATTTACGCCAAAAATATGACCCTACGCCAGCGCTTTTGATGATATTCTGTTTTTTTTACAATCATCTGCAAGGTTTATACGCAATTTAATACTTGTAGCTACTAGAGAATCTCTTTAGCTTGTTGTATATTTTTTTGTGGCTACAACTTTACCGTTTCTATACTATAAAAATATGACCCCCGCAAACCATGTTTTCCTATCATGGACCCTTAAAAATGGTATTATAATAACTTCAGTAGCATTACATAATTTTTTCTTCAATAATTTTCTTTAGTGCGGTGCTGTCGGTACCTACAGTATTACCTACGAGTATTACCTATAATAACGTAGGTGATATTCTTAATATCTTATTTAATCCTTACCAAGCGTTTTTTGTCATTTGTAGATCAATTATTTGATGACGATACAGAAAAAATGTATAAGACATTGACCGCTGAAGGTAATACTATAGATGACTATAGGTACAGATGACGGCAAATCAGACGTCGTAACAAGACATTGACCGCTGAAGGCAATCACTATGTATAAGTACAGTACAATACACGACGATTGATCAGACATCGTAAAATGTTGACCTTGAGAACGCCTATGCCCTACGCAATAGAAGTAGTTTTTACAGTACAGTATAGTACAACTGTTACATCTGACGTGCCGTCGTGTGTACCTTGTAGTCGGCACCCTTCAATGAGTCGCAATGCCCGAATATTTTGATCTAATTTTTATTCAAATTATTTACCGCGGTATTAAACTAACTAAGCTGATCGACAAATTGCTGTCTTGTATGGTTCGTGTAAAAAAATGTAATGCTGTGCCGCCACAGAGTTGACGATTGCGACAGAGTAATACTTGTTTACGGTCGTCAAGTTTATTTTACTGAAGTACCACAATTTGACATCAGTGCTAAGGGTACAGCACGAACAGCTATCGAGAAAAATAACGCGCGTAAAATTAAACGGAACTATGATTTCAATAGTAATGCAAAAAACACAGAACGAGAAAAACTTATTAAACTTGGGAAGTTTTTAATTTTAGAAATTAGATTTTTAAATCAATTCATTTAGCAGTGTTATAATCAGTTTCAAATAAATTTGAGCAGCCATTTGGATGAATCAAATTCATCCTTTACTAGTAGTCTTTGGATATATTATTTACTAGCGACCGCCCGCGACTTCGTCTGCGTGGAAAATTTTTTGTTATCCCTCGGGAACAACACTTTTTTTCTGGATGAAAGGTACCCTAATATGTCTTTCTCTGTACCCCTGACAACGTGTGTACAAAATTTCATGATGATCGGTTCAGTAGTTAAGACGTGAAGGCATAACAAACAAACAAACGGACTTTCGCATTTATAATATTAGTAAGGATTATGGACGTCATTACAACTTTGGCTTAAAGTAAAGGTATTTTACCTTTTCATTAATAAAATCTTATAGGCAAGTAACCAAATCGCAACTCTATGGCGTACTAAACCGACATCTGCGTGGGAGTACAAAAAAATCTTAACGCTGCAAAAAAGTAATAAGCAATGAAAACTACTTCAATGTCAATACAAAAATTGGTTCAGTATCTACACGACAAATAAAATAAGTACTTAATAGACCTTACAGTCCTGTATTTAAGGTTCATTTTGAGAAAACTGTTTCTGATTTGTTACTCTTATGACTCATTGCAATATTATATTGCAGGTGTATCCTTACGTAATATCAAGTATTTTTTTCTACATTATGGAAATTATCGATTAACCCCATTGTCGCATTCTGTCGAAATTACTTTGTTGGAATAAAAAAATGCTATCAAACTGCGCTTGTATTTTGTTAATCAAGCTAGACTAAACTTATTTTAAAATTTTGATAGAGAACATAACTTTTTGGTCTCTTTTTTGAGAGGCTTTTCAAAGTGACTATTAAAAGTTAAAAATAGTAGGTAAGTATTTGCCTCACTAGGTGGGGTTGATGGAAAGAGAAGTGTCAGAATTGGCTTTTAAAAATAAACGGCCTGTACCAAAGAGGAAAGTAAGCGCTCGCTGGCTGACATCTGCCCAAAGAGAAACATTTTTACCGACTTCAAAAGGAGGGAGGTACTCAATTCGACCCGTTTTTTTTTTGCATGTACACCGATTACTCGAAGACGACTGAACCGATTGAAATGATTCAAACGTTATTACATTAGGTAAAAATTCAAGTTGGTCCCATTTTTAAAAATTTTGAAATCGGTTCAGTACTTTTCAAGTAATCTTGAAAAAAGCACGAAAATAGTATGATTTTGTGTGAACTACCTCGATGATCAGTCGTATAACTTCTTTGTTTATGAACTGAAAAAGATATTTATTTTTTGTTGGAAAAGGGATATCTTATGTATAGTTCTTTAACCGACTTAAAAAAAGGAGGTTCTCAGTTTGACCCGCATGTTATGTTTCTCCGCGATTAACTCACGTTTGGCTGATCCGAGTTTTCTACCTAAATAATGTACCTACACTACCTAATACAAAAGGTACTACACTAAAAATTAAAAAAAAAAAATTGTTTAAAAAAACAAAAAACCGACTTTAAAAAACCTACCTCTAAAAAGCAAGAAATAATATTCGTAATAATAAAAACACGTCTATTGAAGTCGGGTGTAGCTTTTAGAATAAAAAAAAGGAATTTGTACTCTAGCCCCACCCGACGTGTTTTTATTATTATGAATATTATTTATTGCTTTTTAGAGGTAGGTTTTTTGAAGTCGGTTTTTTGTTTTTTTAAACAATTTTTAGAGTTCCATCTGGCTCCCTACATGAGTACTCTTAGAAGCTTAGTAAAAAAAAAAATACATTGACACATACATTTTTATCAACGCCATCTATCGAGCCTACAGTTTTTTATCATTTTGTAAAGCCCTAATTTTTTTCACCATAAAAAATTAACCTCTTTTCCTTAAAATGATGGCAACATCGCACTAAGAAGCCCAACAGAGCAGAGAACCGATTTTGCACCGGATTAATTACAAGATGATTAAGTAATAACAGCGTAATTATAATTTTAAGCTCAATCATTCAGAAACCGGGCTGTAATCTTTTTATGTCATCTGACAAACCAACAATCTAAGCCCACCTTATTTTTATAGAGCTATAGTTTATTTTCGCTTACAAATTTAAATACCATAATCAAAGATGTAACATATTACAATGGCCTTTGTGTTGTTGTAATAAAGATAATTTTGTAATTATTGCTCTAAACAATTTGTAGATCGCAATTTTGTTATTGTTCTGGGGATCAAGTCTGCTAATTTTAACGTCAAAATCGTGTTTCAATGGTGTTTGAATGGTAATATTTTTTAACACAGTTCTTGTTTCTTAAACACAAAACCGAAACACATTGTGTTTCTTAAACCCAAAACGAAAACACATTGTGTCTCGATTTTGGGTTTCAGAAACAAGAACTGTGTCAAAACACATCCATTCAAACACCATTGAAACACGATTTTGACGTTAACATTAGCAGACTTGACCCCCTGTTCAATGTATCTGGGCCTCTATTCTGTTAATGTTTACCTAATAATCGTATCTCAATGGTGTTTCAGTAGTATTGATTTTTACATTTTGGTACAGAATTGTTTCAAAAACTAACACCATTCAGGCACGATTGTTCCACGAAAGACAGTTTTCTAGATAATTAGAGAATCATTTCGCTTTACAGTTTGATGAAATCGCTTCAATCAAAAACTTATCTTAATATTAGGCTGCTTCTATTTAATAAACAACGGTGTTGCAATGTTTTCGAACAGCCTTGTTTGTTATCATCTAAATTGATTTTTGTATTTCTATGCGTTTTACGGGAAAACGTACGCCCCCTCAAATCAAATCCTCAAATGGTCAACATTCGATAGAAGCGGACACGCTTGAACGCTACGCTAACTATCAAAGTTTCAGTATGATGAAAATGAAAAATTCTTTATTCAAATAAGCTCACATAATGAGCGTGTTTAAATCGTCAAATATTTTTTTTACCCTACCACCCATTATGACGTCTTTTAGCTGACAAGAAAAATGGGCGCAAAAAACTTATCAGCTTTATCAAATGGAACGATATTTATAAATATGTATATCGTTTCCAGACTTTAACAAAGATTAACAAATAAATAAAATTATAATTGGATCATTACTTAATTAATTACAAATTTTCTCATTTAGTTTACAGGGTTCAAGCTAAATTCAAAGTTTGAAGTTATTATTCAGTCTAGGCTGTTACAAGAGAGAAAAAAAAACTTTACAATTCTATATGCGTTAAGATAGTCAGAAGCAGACCCATTCCCACTGGCAGCAGCCGTTCACGAACATGACGCATGAACCAGCCATTGCTTCGCTCAACCATATTTGAGGGAACGTAACGACCCGACGTAAAATTTCGTCAATCCTGCTAGCGACTCGGTAGCATAATTGGTTAGTGCATTGGGCCGGAATCCTAAGGGTGCAGGTTCGAGTCCCGTCTGAGCTGCTATGGGTGAGTCGATTTTTTCTAATATTTTTCAATTGTATTAATAATCTTAATATAAAAATAGCATTGTAAATGCATAAAAAATCTAAAAGTTTAAAAATATTGCAATTAAATAAATCAAAACAAGGTAAGTTATTATGATCATGATCAATAGATCATTAAATCACATGTCGCAAACTTATGTAAATCACAGAGTTTGATGAATTGTATGGAATTGACAAGCTTTCGGCATGCAATTTTATAGTTTACTACTTATTTTAAAGCTTTGATAAGCGTAGCGTTCAAACGCATAGAATGTTGGCCATTTGAGTCTGGGTGGATGGTCATATCGCTAGGAAGTCATAGGGTGTCCATTTAACCTGCTAGGTTATATAATAATAATAATAAAAATACATAAAAGTAATTGCTTAATTTCTGGCAGGATCTCTAATAGTTCCATGCCCACAAGTATCTAGTGTTAAAGGTTAGTAAATTATATTATTTGAAAAATCGCTTGTAAAATATATTCCATTTAATGTTAATCCTAAAATATGTTGGTGCGGTCAAATACTAAGTGCAGTGCAGATCACAAACTGGCAAAATAATAATTATATATTTTCGCATAATAACCATAAATTGTAATGAGAATCAAATCCTAAATTCGTTTCTTAATAAAAAACTCATAGCTTAACAATATTATTGATTGAATAACCAGGAAATCAATTCAGCGGCAAACACAAAGAATTTAAACACGTGCTTCGTAAAAACATCTTGGATCACACGTACAAGAATGTATAAATAAAAACTATCTATTGTTAGTGCATTTTAATCTATGCTCGATGCTCATATTACTGCTGTATTTTATCTATGGTCTGTATGCTCACTATTCATATTAAAATTTAGTATAGAAGGGACGTGGCTGGCTGCATAACGATCGTTCTATTTGCCTTGTCTTCTATAGAACTGTAATAATAGTAGAATGAAACTGAAGATATCACGCAGTATCTGATTATTTATTTATTTTTGAAAAAATTGTTAGTTGCTTAATTCGATTATTATTTAGCTTACATATCATAGAATTCAAAACATTTTGACAAAACTCACTAGTTAGGGTTCCGTAGCCAAAATGGCAAAAAACGGAACCCTTATAGATTCGTCATGTCTGTCTGGCTGTCTGTCTGTCTGTCTGTCTGTCTGTCTGTCCGTCCGTATGTCACAGCCACTTTATTCCAAAAGTATTAAGACTACATAGTTGAAACTTAGTAGGCAGGTGTATTTTGTGAACCGCTTTAAGATTTTTATACAAAAATAAAAAAAATAAAAGATTACGGGGGGGCTCCCCATACATGGAACTGAAACTGAAAATATTTTTTTTCATCAAACCAATACTTGTGGGGTGTCTATAGATAGGTCTTTAAAAATGACATTGAGGTTTTTAAGACAATTTTTTTTTAAAGTCAACCGTTTGAAAAATATATGCCGCCAAAGTGGTAAAATGTGTGTCCCCCCCCCTTTAACTTTTAAAGTAAGAGGGTGAAAAATCTAAAAAAAATATAAACTAGAGATCTTAATAAACACTTTCAACGAAAATTGTTTTGAACGAGATACAGTAATTAGTTTTCGAGATATAGTACATTTTCCAAAACCGCAAATATAACTTTGTCATTCATACAAACACTGTGAAAAACAAAGTTATTTTTTCAGACGAAAAATGATAGCGGTATTAAAATATGGTATGGTATAATGTACCTACGGAACCCTACTGCGCGTGGCCCGACACGCACTTGGCCGGTTTTTTTTTTAATTGTTTCCTTTTTAACGCGTTTTTTTCTTTATTTTTACTGTAGTCAAATATTTATTTCGTGGTTTTTGAAAAGATTTTATTGTGCTAAAACCAATAATAGTTATTTGTTCTACAAGTGACCAAAATCAATTTGTGCTGCGAGTGCCGACTTTAAATCACGAACTAGCGAAGTAGTCTAGAATTGAATCACGAGCGTAGCGAGTGATTCTAATATAGACTACTGAGCACAGTGAGTGATTTAAAGGCACGCACGAGGCAGAACAAAATTTTGGTCTTGTGTAAAACATACAACTTTTCACCTCGACCAGCGAGAAAATTTTCACGTGACTTTCCTGGTAAAAAGCTAAATTGAGTATTAGAAACTTGTTCTCTCAACTCTTTTTCTTCATCGTTGAACGCACAAATTTTTTGCAATACATACTTATATCACAAAAATAGTTCGATCGATCAATCAAACCAATGCTGAAAAATATTATTCATAAAGTAGTTTCCTGTAGTTTTGTTTTACATTAAGTTGTGCTTTTCTCTTATTTATCAAAATCCTATCTTATTTGTTTATTCATAATCTTATAACACTAATTTGTTAATAAATTGCATTAATTTTTCTTATTTTATATTTATTTCATACATGCGACCTCATTTCGTCCATACTCTTTATTTCGAATTATCAACCTTCTTTTTTAACAATCCTTATTTAAAACTCCTTGGTACATCCGTGCATTTTATTTTTTATACTTTTTAATCCATGTATGACAACATAAAGCACTCTATCTATCATTTTCTCACATATCAATTTTACAAGTCTCATCCTTGTCACTTTACTTCTTTTTTCTTTATTATTTCAAAAGTTGATGTAAGAAATTAAAAAAGCATTTTGCCTCACGCTCGCAGCAAAAATCGATTTTGCTGCGTGTTTTTAGGCGCCAAAAGCGCCCTTTTCGTGCTGGAGAGGTGAAAAAAATTTTTTTCTTTATATAAGTAATTGAATGGGGTTAAGTGGGTTAAGGGCCCTATCACAGTTTTTCGTCGAAATTTCGATTTTGACGGATTTTAGCGCTACAACCTAGAGAAACTTTTGGGTCTACTAAATACAATTATATGTGTTCGCGACAAAAAGTAATATGATGCTACACTGGAAAGTTAAAGGGTTAGAAAGGAAAATTAAAGTTGGTGAACGATTTCTTAGAGTCAACTTTGAACATACACAGAAAGAAAAACAAGTACAAACAACAAATAAAAGTGTGAAATTTGATTTTTGTATGAAGTAAAGATTATTCTAATATAAATTTTACGTAATAATAATTATGTATCTAGGAGAAATTCACAGTTAATTCTAAGCGTTTTTAGTAGTTTTATGGTTTTTGATTGGTATTTTTTTTCACATAACTCATACATAATTTCAAAATTCCGAGGCCGCTATGATCTATTCGACTAAATAAGAGATAATATTATTTTTTTTTATTTCATTTGTTTAGCACAGTAGTTCAATCCATGACCCCAAAAAAGTGCTTTCGCGCATTTTATGAAAATCTTTCTCTGCAATTTCGGGTTTAATTATAAAGTTAAGCAAATTTTCAAAAAAGCGAGGCCGCTATGATCTATTCCAATAGCTGTTCTACACTATTCAATAAGTTAAAACTGTTAATGTATTGTTGTTTCTGAGATCGAGAACCCCAAAATTGGCCATTTTACGCAAAAATCACAGTCGAAACGTAATATGCCTCTTAAGTGCATTCACTTTTTAGGGTTCCGTAGCCAAAATGGCAAAAAACGGAACCCTTATAGATTCGTCATGTCTGTCTGTCTGTCTGTCCGTCCGTATGTCACAGCCACTTTATTCCAAAAGTATTAGGACTACATAGTTGAAACTAAGTAGGCAGGTGTATTCTGTGAACCGCTTTACGATTTTTATACAAAAATAAAAAAAATAAAAGATTACGGGGGGGCTCCCCATACATGGAACTGAAACTGAAAATATTTTTTTTCATCAAACCAATACATGTGGGGTGTCTATAGATAGGTCTTTAAAAATGACATTGAGGTTCCTAAGACTATTTTTTTTTTAAAGTCAACCGTTTGAAAAATATATGCCGCCAAAGTGGTAAAATGTGTGTCCCCCCCTTTAACTTTTAAAGTAAGAGGGTGAAAAATCTAAAAAAAATATTAACTATAGATCTTAATAAACACTTTCAACGAAAATTATTTTGAACGAAATACAGTAATTAGTTTTCGAGATATAGTACATTTTCCAAAACCGCAAATATAACTTTGTCATTCATACAAACACTGTGAAAAACAAAGTTATTTTTTCAGACGAAAAATGATAGCGGTATTAAAATATGGTATGGTATAATGTACCTACGGAACCCTACTGCGCGTGGCCCGACACGCACTTGGCCGGTTTTTTACTTTATTTTACAGTCGGTATAATTTTTACAAAAAAGTTTTATTTTTTATTTACCGTATTAATTGTAGACGTGATCATGATAAATTAATTCCTTAAATCCGTCTTGTTGTAACTTTCATGATGCTCCAACAAAAAAAAATTACATGGAATGTCTGAATAGCGAATAAAAAACTGGTTTCATGCAAAATACGGGTTCATAATGACGTCACGGCTCACGCAATGTCAAGATCTTGACCTTTTTTGGTAACACCAGTTTTGGTTATTGCAGAGCAATAAGGAGTGTCAATCAAGCAGACAAGATCAGGCTAGAGCAATCATGTTTTGAAGCCATTGTTGCCACAGTATTTATATAAAAACTTATATATATATATATATATATATATATATATATATATATATATATATATATATATATATATATATATATATATATATATATATATATACTATGTTGTTGCTGACATTTACATATACCCAATTTGTGTAGTATTGTACTTATAATGTCGTACTAATTGACTGCGCTAGCCTTTATCCATTTTAACCCTATTGGAGAGTGCTCGGTGTAAGGTTTCCATCACAATATGGTAAAGTGACGTGGAAAAGCGCACTTTGCACTGAATCCTTTACCAATGGGGAAGTGACTATAGATACTAATTCTATTAATATGTCAATAAAACTTGTCATGGTGACCTTAAACAGAGCCAGATACAAATAAGCCTATATAACTTACAAACTAAAACAAGCAAAAATATATTGCCCTCCGGAAGTGTCGTTTGGAGATTTTTTGTATCAGTGATTCAGTATTTTTATGGTTGAAATAATTAAGCCGTAATTATTTCTTTACTATTTAAAAAGTCCTAGTATTCTTAATCTACATAGATGGTACGATCGCTGGCTTCTCTCCGACTCGAACTATAATAATTCTGCAACGATGACACAGAGGTAGGGCGTTTATGCACTACACTGAATTTTATGGACCGTAATATTCAGTTAGATTCATACATCATTAATAAAAAAAGTCTGGAATGGTTGGTAGGAAAATATAGACGATTCAAAAGTGCTTAACTGAAAAGTTTATTTGAATAAAAATATTTTGACTTTGTCTTTGATTCAAGAATACTAAATAATATACTAGAAAAAATACGACTCGCACCAGATCGTGCGAGTCGTATTTTTTCTAGTATATTATTTAGTATTGTTTAAAATAGCATTGTAAATGCAAAAATCTCAAATTTAAAAATTATATAGCTATTTCATCTTAATCAATTGTTAAAATATCTGGAAAGATATTTCAATTGAATGTCGAGGTAATTCCTCACATTGGTGAAATAACGCTGGCTTACAGCGTAAGAGTTTAGGATATACTAGGAAAAATTCGACGATGTCACTAGTGACTCGGTAGCTCAGCGGTCAGAGCATTGGACCGGATATCCAAAGGTCGCGGGTTCGATTCCCGTCTGAGTATTGATCTGGTGCGAGTCGTATTTTTTCTAGTATATTATTTAGTATTGTTTAAAAATAGCATTGTAAATGCAAAAATCTCAAATTTAAAAATTATATAGCTATTTCATCTTAATCAATTGTTAAAATATCTGGAAAGATATTTCAATTGAATGTCGAGGTAATTCCTCACATTGGTGAAATAACGCTGGCTTACAGCGTAAGAGTTTAGGATATACTAGGAAAAATTCGACGATGTCACTAGTGACTCGGTAGCTCAGCGGTCAGAGCATTGGACCGGATATCCAAAGGTCGCGGGTTCGATTCCCGTCTGAGTATTGATCTGGTGCGAGTCGTATTTTTTCTAGTATATTATTTAGTATTGTTTAAAAATAGCATTGTAAATGCAAAAATCTCAAATTTAAAAATTTGATTCAAGAGACAGATTTTTAGTTACATTACATTTAGAAATTGTCATCATAAATAAATAGTAAATGTATGGCATGCCACCATGCCACATCACATCGGACCATGAAACGGACATGAAAATTCAGAGTAGTGCACTAACACCCTTTGTCATAAACTAATTGCTATATTTTTTACGATTTCCGTTCGGAAACGTGTTCACGTAAGTATTTCGGGTTAATCCCAGACTCGAACCACACCGAAGCGGCTGTGCATACTCAACCCGTATTTCGCCCAACGGTTTATTTTATTGCAGTTACAGTTACATGTTTCCTATATAAATATGTAGTCGTAAATTAACTGCGTTAGGAGTGCATTTACTTATTTTCGTGTCAAGTTTAGTGCAAGTAATAGAAGTAAAAAAAGATATAATATTGATCTACGAGTAGCTCTTGCCCATTTGAAATAACTTGTTTCATAAACCACAATTAAAATTCAAATAGTTACAACAATTCGTGAAAATTGGTTCAGCGGTTTAAACCTAATAACATAATATAGAGTCAGTTTATTATAAAAGCAATATCATGAAATAAAACACTTTTTAACGGATACTAGCGCGGTTTTATTGAATGTACTTTGGTATTTAGTTGGTATTTGGTTTGATTTTTGGTTTTTCCCGACGTTTCGGCACCTTTGCAGCTGCCGTGGTCACGGGGGACTGAAGCTACCCGTGAGCCTACCCTCAAGCGATGAATTTTTTTTAGACGTTCAGAAATTAAAATTTAACAAAATTTTTAATTATTTTATGTTGATTTATAATTTAATTTTATGAATTATTTAATGCTAAAAAGAGAGAGAATCTACTGAAACTACCACCATTTCATAAAATTGGGAGGCCCCTCCAAGAAAGAAATGGCGAAAGAAAACTTGGAGAGGGAGCCGACCTCCGTCTTTTGTATTAATTTATTTATTTGCAAAAGGAACTAACCGTATCATTAGATCTTACAGTGTGTGTGAGGGGCTTTAGCTTGTGAATGATGGGGTCCCAAGCTGGTGGAATTTTCCAACCATCATCTCTATTGAAATTAGGATATTTATTTATTTCGATAGCCTCGCGGAGCATTCTAGGGATAAATCTACGTTCCCTAGCAAGGATTTGGGGTTTGTCAAATCTAATATAATGGTTGGGCCCCTCAAAGGCATGTTCACTCACTGCAGACTTGTTATCGCGCCTATGTTTCATGTCAGCTACATGCTCTTTGACGCGGGTCCCTATGCTTCTCTTTGTTTGCCCGATGTAGGAGAGTCCACAGTCACAATCTAGTTTGTAGACGCCTGCAGCTTGAAGGGGGGATATTACACTTGACAGGTCGTAAGAATTGGTTGATCTTCTTCGGCGGCTTGAAGTAAGTTTTGATTGACGCTCGCTTCAGAATGTTTTCAAACAACCTGCCATCCTACCATACTTGAAGGGTGTCACTGACAAGATTGGAAACATTCTGAAGCGAGCGTCAATCAAAACTTACTTCAAGCCGCCGAAGAAGATCAACCAATTCTTACGACCTGTCAAGTGTAATATCCCCCTTCAAGCTGCAGGCGTCTACAAACTAGATTGTGACTGTGGACTCTCCTACATCGGGCAAACAAAGAGAAGCATAGGGACCCGCGTCAAAGAGCATGTAGCTGACATGAAACATAGGCGCGATAACAAGTCTGCAGTGAGTGAACATGCCTTTGAGGGGCCCAACCATTATATTAGATTTGACAAACCCCAAATCCTTGCTAGGGAACGTAGATTTATCCCTAGAATGCTCCGCGAGGCTATCGAAATAAATAAATATCCTAATTTCAATAGAGATGATGGTTGGAAAATTCCACCAGCTTGGGACCCCATCATTCACAAGCTAAAGCCCCTCACACACACTGTAAGATCTAATGATACGGTTAGTTCCTTTTGCAAATAAATAAATTAATACAAAAGACGGAGGTCGGCTCCCTCTCCAAGTTTTCTTTCGCCATTTCTTTCTTGGAGGGGCCTCCCAATTTTATGAAATGGTGGTAGTTTCAGTAGATTCTCTCTCTTTTTAGCATTAAATAATTCATAAAATTAAATTATAAATCAACATAAAATAATTAAAAATTTTGTTAAATTTTAATTTCTGAACGTCTAAAAAAAATTCATCGCTTGAGGGTAGGCTCACGGGTAGCTTCAGTCCCCCGTGACCACGGCAGCTGCAAAGGTGCCGAAACGTCGGGAAAAACCAAAAATCAAACCAAATACCAACTAAATACCAAAGTACATTCAATAAAACCGCGCTAGTATCCGTTAAAAAGTGTTTTATTTCATGTCTAGTGAGCGCGTAAGCTTGAGAAGTGAATAAAGCAATATCAGTATGGATTTGTTGTTGTTTCGCTGATTCAGCGCACTGTGCCCTTAGGGGCTACTCAAATGGCCACTTTTCTATTCGTTCGCTAAATTTAAAATAAGCCATAAACTCCAAAATTACGTGGCGTAGGCTTGTCAATTCCATACAATACAACAGCGAACTAAAATATATGGAAGTGAAATTGCAAACAAATATTGCTTAAAAAATGGCACCACGGGCCCGAAAAAGTACAACCCGCTCAGCTTTAGTCGGGCCAGCCACGCACCCGATGACTAACGTTAGTGTTCTTTTCAATAAATTGCAGTTTGTTTTGTAGAGAAAAGATAGAAAGAGAGATTATTAGAAATAACGTCCTTTATAGTCAAATGGTGTAAAAGATGCAAAGAAGGCAGTAAAAAGATGCAGAAAAAACGTATCATATTTTTTCGTTAAGTATAGAAAATATCAATGAGTTGTAAACTATTGTCGCTAATAAGCAACCAGTGTTCAGACACTTGGTGATGCGTAATTAAATGCTAGTATTTTTAGCTCTATCCACTTAGTTGTACTTTTCATGTGGTGCCATTTCTTGAGCAGAATGCTTATTCCATAGATTTTAGTTCGCTGCAATACAACAATGTCTGTGATTTACATAAACTTGCGATGTGTGACTTGATCGTTTACTTGCTTATTTTTAAGTTTTAAGTTAGCAAACGAATAGAAAAGTGGCCATTTGAGTAGGGGGGGGGGGGGAGGGTTAGCACGAACATGTCTAAAAAATAACGCGCGTAAAACCATTCGATAGAGTAATTTTGTATGGGGATATTAGTACAGCGCCATCTGCCGACGTCAAAGTAAGCCATTTCGGCCGGTCTTGTATCAGTTCATACCATACGTATAAGTTAATTTAGGTTTTTCAGATCCTTGGCGACTTCATCACTCCAGCGATATCTTGGACGCTCCACCGGACGGACGGCAGGTGTTCAATCGGTTGCCAATACGCTCTTTTGGCTGCTCGATCCTCTCCCATTCTCTCTAACATGTCCGAAAACCACAGACCATACAATAAATACCCGAAAACTAATTATTATGAAACCGACAAAGAAATATAATTAACGGACGTAATAATTTTAATTAAATAACCTATCGACAAGTTTTATCTTTTATTTATTGTTTAAATTGATGCAATGTTACATACATAAAACCACAGAACAAAGAAAATTTCTACCTATGTTCTGTGCATAAAACCACTTCTACTGGGGGGAAATTTTCTTTGTTCTGTGCATAAAACAAACACCGTTACAAAAGCCGAGGGGACCATTTACGTGAATTATTGAAAATTAATAATGATTATTGATTTCCTAAGAAAAGACAATATTTATGTAAGTAGTAAAACATGCTGCCATTGGAGCATAATGTGAACAAAGGTCTTAAAAATAATTTGTTATTTAACATACATCGTTACTTAATTCCGGGTGTCGATCGAATTCATTACCTACACCACATCAACAAATCGAACCAAACTTTATTACACCAATAACAATTATTTTTATACAGCATCGCGTGTTTCAAGATCAAATCGATTAAACATGAACTAGATTATGGAATCAGATTCGATTTTATTTTCATCTGGAGATCTTTAGTCTACTCGTTCATTAAGTAATAATGTTTAAGCTTTTAAAGTATCCACTCCTAAGATTTCCGAGGTACATACTATTAATTATCTATACATACTTATAATAAAATTGTAAATTCTAAATGTTTGTCTGCGAATCACGCAAAAACCACTGAACGTATTTTGATGGTATTTTCATAGATTGGTAAGCTTGGGTTCCAACTTAAAATTTAAGCCATGTTTCAATTCGGGTGGGTAGAACCAGGGAAACAGCTTGGACACTCAGTAGTATTAGCTTTCATATACTAGAGGAGGTAATTTAAACTGGTTGCATTATTGTAAGACGCGGGCAAAAGGGCCTACACACAGACGCTACACAGTGACGTTTTTGCACACGCGCAACTGTGTGCGTGAAATCTAGGGTTATTGAATGAGCATACGAACTGGCCTACAAACTCGCGGCACAATATAGAGAGAGTACAGTAGTTGAGCTTAGCACTTGCGCGCTCGAGCAACGCACGCACATATAGACATCTCTCACCGACACTGTATAACTGCAATCTCGAACCACTCTCAAAACAGTTCGAGTACGTGACGCAGCGGCGAGAGCTGTCTTTGTGTGTGTGCGATGCTCGAGCGCCCGTAGTACTAAGCTAAACTTCTGTTAGTCTCTCTATTTTGTGCTCGCGGGGCGCGGTGAGGTAATTGATTGCGAGGTGGGGCGGGCGGAGAGTTTCCTTTCTGTACGGTAGTACTGATATCTATTCTTTGGTACAATGCTAGTTGTGTATTAACACTTGTATTATTAAACCAATTAAAAAATCTACTTGCTGTATGATTGTGCAATATGGTGGTTCCGCCAGTTTTCAGCCATCTTCAAGAAGAATTATTTTAAAAAAAAGTGACTGTAATAAATAGATCTGAACATACTTTATTCAAATTTTTGAGTAAGTAAATATTTTTATACGAGATAAAAATCCATAAATATTTTTAGTAAATAAATATTTTTTTAATAAGTATATAATAGGTATATAAAAATCCATAAAAATCCACAAATATAGTTACCACCGCCAAGCGTTAGAATTAAAAATTATTAGTCTAATAAGCGTTAGAATTTAAAATTATTACTCAAGCAACACTTTTGTATAACAACAATATTATCCAGTAATGAGTAGCTCTACCATGAGTTACTGTTGTTGTAAATTATTGTAGATATAGTTTGTCTATCCTTTCTTGTCTTATTTGGTGAACAATCTTCACCCAACACTTAATTGAAATATTCGTTATTAAAATACAACAAATGGGTTGGCAGTTGATAAATTATTTATTTTTAATCTAAGACGGTTCACACACCGAAATAACGACGCGGTGCAGGAGTGCGTTCCGCCGCGTTCTGACGCTCTCCGCCTCACTCTGCGAGCTGATTCCGCCAGTAAGCGCGGTTCCGCGGGGTACAACACACTGAGCTCCATAGTATCGTGCCGGTTTTTGTCGTACAATACGGGCTCTGTCACTCCGCGCGTGACTATGAAGCGCTCGGCGTCCTCTGAGAGGACAAATTCCATACGTCAGAAAATATAAGACCTACACGATAGAAAGAGAGGCAACTACTAGGTGAATGTTTTGGAGCGAAGGGAGCACTCTACGACCTGAATTGCACTTTATTGTATCGGAGCAAGAGTCGCAATTTATTTAAACGAATTTGCGGAGTGCAACTTCTGTACGCTAGTACTATTCTGTGGTACAACGCCGACCGACGCGGAGGCGCGGAGAAAACTGCTGGAATATGCGGATTTGCTGCTCCGGTCACCGAGCGCGGAATCCGCCGCTCAGGCAGTGTGAGAATCGCCTAATAGGACAATATATTTTTAAATCAACTGTCCAAAACTGTAAGACAAGTAGGGATAAACAGACTACCTCACTTATTTATATCAAAATCTTTCGGTTAAATCGCTCATAGTCAACGATTGAAAGAGAGAAATAGATAGGTTTCAAAAGTGAAAACAGTTTGGACACAACTTATTTTAAAGGTACGTCTACAAAGTGAGTCACTTCAAGTAAATTTTGAGCACACAACGGAACGTAAGGCCAATTTTCCACAAGCGCGCGCAATTCCCCGGTTAGGTTGATCCTTTTCGTCGCCGTATCTTCTAACTCGGCTATTCTTTTTTCATCGTGCTTCTTCTCGTGTTTATAAATTTGCAAATAAAGAAAGTGATGTTGAATTTTCGTGATTATATCATCCATTTTCTTTAATTCACCGGGACTGTTGTCATGTAACGTGATTGGTATTTTACTGAAAAAAATAACAAAAAAATTACATATCGAAAATGAACATTGGGCGAAGAGTACGTAACTCACATTTCTATCAAAATTTTGCTCAAACAAAACGATTGGACGGCGAAAGCTTAACACAAGTTATGACCGTGGACTAAATCGGTGAACTAGACCGAAAAAAGAAACAAAAATTACGAATAAGTACCTACTTGAATTTTACATACTTTTCATTTAATATTAATAGTGTTACTTACGGGAGATAGCTTCCGGCGCACACAGGGATGTAATACCATTTCCACACCAATTTTTTCAATTCGTCAATCAGCTTTTTTCTCTCCGCTTGAATCCATTCCAGGTGAATTTTTTTATCTTCCAATTTGTGCGGGTCGTTTATGCATATTTGCAAATCAAAACTGTAACGCTTGATGTCGAGGAGCAAATCGTCCATTTTCTCCAATTCACCGGGATTCGGATGATGAAATTCCATCGTGGAAACACGTTCTGTAAGAGGTTCTACAAATTAGAAAAGAAAAGGCCCCAGTTCCATCGTCAGTCAGAAGCCGCTCATCTTTTCGCTCAACACCGGAATAAACAATTTATTTCTGTTATTTAATAATACGACTGATGGATGTTCCGCGTTGTTTCCCCAATTTATATCCGTCATGTTGCGTAATAAATTGATTACGCTTACGTTCAAGGGAGTGGTCTGGAATGCACTGCGCGCGCAACATCGTGGTTTCCACATCCTTGAACTTGAACCCTCGATTTCACGAATAGGTACAAACTTATGATGGGTCTACACTTGTAACATTTTGGCGTGACAGATCACCGTGATATACCGATTTATGACTTTAATTGTCAAAAATAATGGATTTTGACAGTCGAGTGTTGATAAATCGCTGTATCGCGCGATATACAGGGTGGTCTTTTTTAAGTAAATCTGCCCCCTTAACATGACCACCGAAACGAGATATGACAGCGATTTATCACGTTTAACTGTCAAAAGTCAATGAATTTTGACAGTTGGGTTGGGTGTCGATAAAATGCTATATCACGCGATGTAAGTATATCGTGTTTCAGTGAACATGCTAGAAGGCTGGAAGGAAAGTACTCAAAGTAAAGGAGATACAAGTTTCTGCTCAAAGAAGACACGAACCGAAGCAAAACTGCATTCAAGAATTTTTAAAAATACGCTTGTCGTACTTGGAATCTGAACCGACTCTCTTGCAAAATATACATCCAGTATTTATTGAATTTTTGATTTTAGGCATTCACAATGCTATTTGTATATTAAGACTCTATAATTATATAATATTAAGGTTTCTAATATATTAATTATCTTAATATTCTGTACTATTATACAAATCGATAGTGTCGATCTTAAGAATCAATTAATTCTAACAAACATGGTTACTACTAGACTAGACCACAAAATAATAATCTAACAAAAATTCATTCATTTAAAGGGACAAGAAGACGAAGCTCATTTTGAAATTTGAAGGAGTGAATTAGGTTTGAACTGATTCAAATACTGAATCAGGGGCCGTACCGGCTAACGAATCGAGCTTCGGAAAATTTGCCGAGTTTGAAATTAAAAAAGATTAATTGAAGTAAGGAATTTCGTATTGTACTATTTGTTGAAGTTATTTGGAAGATATGGATGTTTGAGTGACCTCATGAATTAGGGTTCGTCATTTTGGCCCAATTGGAGCTCGATTTATCTGTTCTAATTTGAAACCCGGCAGACTTTTCGAAGTTCTATTCATTAGCCGGTACGGCCCCAGTTCTGATTCAATAGGCTAGCGGCTAGGGGATCTTGTAAAATTATTCGGTTTTGTTCTTCCTTGGGAAAGAATTTAGCATTATTTTTGGAAGCCTTATAATTGATAGATTTGATGGTCTTCCTTTAATTTAAGAAAGTATGTTTATTACAGAGATTTGATTCTTATTATCAACCCTTTCGCTTGGTACTATGAACATACAGGATGCAATTTTTTTGACTAAGTGTCAGTTCGATTTTTGTCTACGGCAAGTGTATTTAAAAAAGCTTAAATCCAGTTTTGCTTCTTTTTAAAAATAAAGGCCTTTGAGCAAAAACTCCTATCTCATTTATTTAAAGTACTTTACCTCCAGCTCCAGATTCACTTAAAAAAACCACCTTGTACTTCGTGTTTTGGATCTCCTCCCTCCCCGAGGCGAGACCCACATAACCCCATTCTGTTTACCAAACATGAGGAATAGGTAACTCTACGATCTGCCTTTTTTTCTGAGGCGTTCTCCTTACACCCTGTTTAGAAAAGGGGGACAGGACATAAAAAAATAATGTCAAAGTGAAATTAGGGTTGCCAGATGGCAAACAGAAATATTGGATTTTTGATATTTTCCAACATTATCTTTTTTAAATCCAAAAATTAACATTTTATTCTTCATAGTATACAAATATACAGTCAAAAATTAGAATATACAATTAGCCTCTTAATAGAAGCGGCCCTTTAAATATAGAATTCTTAATAGGTTTCAGGTACAAAGAGACTGCCTTGGTCAAGTAAATTTTGAGCACACAACGGAACGTAAGGCCAATTTTCCACAAGTGTCCGCAGTTGCTCGATCAGTTTGTTTTTCGTCATCAGTGTATCTTCTATCTCGGCTATTCTTTTTGGATCGTCCTTCTTCTCACGATTGTAAATTTGTAAATACAGGCAGTGATATTGAATTTTCGTGATGATATCATCCATCTTCTGCAATTCAGAGGGATTGTCGTCATATGGCGTGATTACGATTGTACTGAAAAAAATACCAAAATTTTACATCAAAAATGAACATTGGGCGAAGAGACTTGTCCATAACTCACATTTCCATCAATTTCGATCAAAAAATACAATTGGATAGGCGAAAGCATAGAATAAGTATGACCGTGGACTGAATTGGTGAGCTAGACCGAAAAAAAAAAACAGAAAAAAAACGAATATAAATATTTAATTCAATTACAATAATTTATATTTAATATAACTTACGGAAGATAGCATCCGGCGCACACAGGGATGAAAATCCATTTTCTCACCATTCTTTTCAATTTTCGAATCAGCTTTTTTCTCTCTGCTCGAATCCATTCCAGCTGAATTTTCCTAACTTCCAGTCTCGTTTCAGGTTCGAGTACGCATATTAGCAAGTCAAAACCATGACGCTTGATGTTGAGGAGCAGACCGTCCATTTTTTCTAATTCCTTTGGACTCGGATGATGAAATTTCATCGTGGCTACACGTTCCCTAAAAGAAGCTACATGTGGAAATCCCATTGTGATGTGAAGCCGCTCGTATTCTTTGTCTTGCTTCTATATTTTTTCTCAATGCCGGAATAGAAATAACGCAAACAAATTCAACACTTCGAGACTAATAGGGTTCCGCTTTGTTTTCCCATTTTATATCCGTCACACTGCGCAATAAAATACGGGACACTCCCTGGACCTACACTGCGCGCGCAACATATCGAGGTCCCCCCACTCCTCGGCCGAGTTCGATAAAAAAGATATAAAATCTTCCCACGTACATGTACATAAATATTTAACTGATGTTTTTATTTGCCCACAAAAAAAAATGTTAACATAGGTAGCCCACTTAAAGCAAATATAAATAAAAATATAATTTTTCAGTACATATTTTACTAACAATAAAAAGCAAAAAAAAAATTTTAGACATCGCGCGTCGTCAATTTCTGATATAGGTAGGTGGATAAAAAAATATTTTTGCTATAACAATATGGGTATTAAATGAAAGCCAATAAATAGGTACTAAATATACTTAACATTATAATACTTTAATGTGACTGTTTTAAAAGAAAAATAATAAACCTAAAACCCAGAACTACGAAATATTAGTAAAATATTAGAAAAACAAAATAAGCCGGTCAAAATCGACTCAAAAAAGGCAAACATTGCAAGCAAGCAAGGGAGCAAAAGCTAAAGGGTAAAAACGGGACCCTATTACTAAGACTCCACTGTCCGTCTGTCTGTCACCAGGCTGTATCTCATGAACCGTGATAGCAGACGCAGTTGAAATTTTCACAGATGATGTATTTCTTTCGCCGCTATAACAAAAAATACTAAAAAACAGAATAAAATAAATATTTAAGTGGGGCTCCCATACAACAAACGTGTTTTTTTTACAGAACCTTTCGTGCGCGAGTCCGACTCGCACTTGACCGGTTTTTTGATATGTTTTTAGTGTTTTTAAGTCTCTTGAAAGTAGTTTATACCCAAAGTTTGCAACCCTGAAAGCCCTGTGCTGTTCGACACTTGTTTAAGTTTTTGAAAAATAAAAACATATTTCAGGAAGCGTTTTCAGGTCTTTTTGTTTTATACTTCTGTAAAAATAACAAAATTTACTATAATTTGCGTATAATCCGTATACTCTAGGTCCATTGATTGCGGAGATACAGCTAGTCATAGATGGGTATTTTCCATTTTTGAAAAATACCCATCTCATTTTTTTTTATTAAAATACTAGCTGCCGCCCGCGACTTCGTCTGCGTGGAAAGTTTTTTTGCTATCCCTCGGGAAAAATACTTTTTTTCGGGATGAATGGTACCCTATGTCCTTCTCTGTACCCCTGACAACGTGTATGCAAAATTTCATGACGATCGGTTCAGTAGTTGAGACGTGAAGGCGTAACAAACAAACAAACAAACAAACAAACGGACTTTCGCATTTATAATATTAGTAAGGATAGAACCTATGTTACTCGCTGATTTAGTAATTTTCTACAGGTGAAAGTATTTTTTGAGTTTATCAATTAGAAACAAACGAACATACAAAAAAAACAAACCTTTTCTCTAAATATTTTATTATAGATAAAAAAGATTAACGAAAATAACGAAATTAACTCAAAGAGATTTTTTATTAACTTAGAACCACATAAAACAATTAATTAGCTCCAACAAAGATACTTTGTGTCGACACGGCAATCGGCGTGCGAAATCACGTCTTGTCCTCACTTAGAAGTAGTGGGAACAATTTGTATGTAGATAGTCTCTGCTAGCCAGTGATTTCTGTTCGCCGTGCGATTTTAACAATCGATTTCTTGTTGTATTGTTTGGAGGAACAAGTGTATTAACGTGAAAATATCGCAATGTTTCCATTGATTTACAATTAGTGGTACCTATCAAGCAAAGTATTTTTTTACAAATGCCAGATTCTTCAAATGCGTGTTTAGAACGCTAGATTTTATAAATGTCTTTCTCCATACCGTCGACGGGAATTGACGAGATCGAGTTCACATCAGGATCAAATAAACGTCAAAATTCTGTTATTTTGGTACATTGAAAACGGTTGCCATTGCACTGTTTTGACGTTTACTTGATTCCAACTCGATCTCGAGATTCTCGAGCGCATCGGGAGTAACCCCCACAAATGCCAGCCCCCGTATTACAACTTCTTAAAACTTGCCAGTTTTCTGAATGGCTATCAGTGCATCTTTTTTATTTGCTATACCTACAGCTAGAAAGATATGTAGTACCTATAGCAATTCATAAGTCTGACAAGTTTTAAGAGATGACAATAACCCCGTTCTAGAATTTTGCATACATATGATTGGCTACTATCGTATAAGATTAGGTTTCAGCTAATAAGAGTATATCTCGATTCTTAGGCATTCAATTTTTTGTTGTATTGTCATGTTTGGAGGAACAAATCGTCGCAATTTTTGCCACTGATTTGTCAATTTCTGCGTGTCAGTTCTCTAAAAAGAGTATTTATAATATATCTAGATTCTTAAAAAAAAACGATGTTGGGAGAAAGTGAAAAGTGGCCCAATTTTTTTCACTGATTATGGTATCTAAGCAAAGTAATTTTTGCATACGTATGTCTGTCTACTATCGTATAAGATTAGGTTTCAGCTAATAAGAGTACATCTCGATTCTAAGGCATTCAATTTCTTGTTGCATTGTTATGTTTGGAGGAGCAAATTGTCGCAATTTTTGCCACTGGTTTACAATATTAGTCTAAGCAAAGTAATTTTTGCATACACCCTACATTACTTCTCTATAGTACAGAAATTTTCTGTACTGCCGATTTTCATTTTAGCTAGCGATTTATTAATAACAATAAAATGCAATTTTATGATCTAAGTACATTACTTTTCTTTTCATGATAATTGATCAAATCAAAATTTGGACAGGTCAGAAAAGGGAGTCCTTCTTTAGGTAAAATATAGCCAAAATATTAGATCCTTCAAAAATAAGCCCCTTGAATCATCGACTCGTCATCCTCATTGCCTTCTCTCATTGAAGGCATCAAGTCGCTTGTTCAATAGAAGAATCTTGAATGCGCTGTAGGCGTATGGGTAAACTGTTAGATTTACGGTGTATTCCACCAAAGATATTTTATTATATTGTGAAATTATGCAAGTTTCTATTGAAAACATCTGTAAATGCAGAAATTGCAATTTTATAGCTAGATTAGCTAAGTTATGGAGTATTATTTATTATTTTACTGCTGTAACTTAGAGATGGCTATCTAGCTAAAAGATCGATTGGAGGATTGAGAATTGATATTCACAATCGAGTCTTGAATCTATTTTCTGAAAATGTTGAATACCCTACATTTATATCTACGATTATAGTTAAGATATCTCGAACGCACGTTTTAAATTGCTTTCTAGACTCGTGTCAATTAATTAGTACATTACTGCCGCGGTCTATAATGACTGAGTTGCTGGGATGATGATGGACGAATGCGGAGCTTAGCCCAGGTCCAGGCCATCACAGCGCGGTTAGCATTGCAGCTTTCCTATTTTATGAGTTATGACACATGGAATTGAAGATGTTCACTGCCGCTGGGGTTTGTAAGAAAGATAAACACGTTTAATAGTACTTTTTGAGGAGCTCAATGGCGCGTTGGTTTAGCGCCTGGCCCAGGTTAAGCAACTTTCGCAAGGGTCGGTCATGGGACGGGTGACCAAAAAATTTGTTATCTCGAGCTCCTCCGTGCATCGGAAGGCACGTTAAGCGTTAAGCCGTTGATCCCGGGTGCATTTGCAGTCGTTAGCACCCACCAATCCGCATTGGGCCCGCGTGATGGGTTATGGCTCATCCTCCTTATCCATACCCATAAGAAAGGCCTGTGCCCCAGCAGTGGGGACATTAAAAATGGCTGATAGTCAATCAATAGTACTTTTAACAGCCTAGTTCCGGCTGTCTCTGTAGCATCTTCTCGAAGAAGGAAAATCTTATCTGGCGAAATAGGTTTCAAAGTTGTATTTTTTTACGCTACACAACCTCTAAGCGTATTCTTTAATTTGTTTTAGGTGACGGGAGTTGCATCAATGGCCTGACACGATGTTCCGAACGGCGTCAGTCGAGGGCTCCGGGCCGAGGACGCCGCCGGCCTACGCGCCCCACCCCCCATACGTCCCACCACGCTTCTTCCCCCCAAGAATCCGGCCGCCACCACCCCAATACTGCTTCGATGCTGCTCGCTTCGCTTGCGACGCTTCCAAGCCCCGGTACCTCGACGTAGAACGCGAGAGGCTTGTGACACGATGGCTAGCGGAGGCCAACGAGGCTTTAGTCCGGAGAGACCGGCCTCCAAGGTACAAGCCTCGGAGCAGCGAACGGAGGCCGGACTTCCTCGAGCGAAGGCCGAATGCTCCCGAGTGGGCCGACAATTTCCTCCTCGGTCGTCGGAATGGCTCCACGGAGCCGGAAGACGACACTAGTGAAGTGATGACTTTAAAGGAGTTTGTGGACAAGTTCTCCCTCCCTCGTGTCGTGAAGTTTGAGGGGGAGGAGAGGCCAGTGCTTCTGTACAGAGTGCTGGAGGCGCACCGGCGGGTGGAGGCGGTGCCACTGTCTGGCAAGAAAGGCAAGCTGGTTGGCAAACCACTGTTCATACCGGACAGTTATGATGGTGAGTTTTTGAGATATTTTGTCTTTTAAGTCAATTTGCATTACATTCATCTATTGTCGTAGGTTGCTGGCATGTTGAAGGTATCCCAAAACTTTTCGATTAATTGATGTTGAGGTAGACTAATTTAAACTATTACAACACAGCATATTTCAAACCGAAATAATGTGACATAATACGTCCTTTCTGTATAGTATAGAATAGAACACTACTATAAACTACCTATTTCTATTTAGTATTTTTATCCAGCTCAACTTATGGTTACCTGAATGAAATTGCTTTTTAGCTATAGGGCCGTCAATTGTTCATCTTTTGTATGAGTCTATGAAAATTACTAGGGAGTAGGTACATTAAATAATATTTTATCTTTTATAAGCGTCGTTTGCAATATTTTCATGAAAATAACAAAACTTTAGTTTGGTAATTGGTAATAACAAAAACTTTCTTTTAAATCAAAAGTTAATGAACCATATCTAACTGAACCGTTTAACTACTATTACAAGTCGCCACAAAAAACCCATAAATTCCGTAGTAATAGTTAACGTGTTGTCATATTTTTTGGACCGTCAATTTAATTTTTACTTTACGTGACCGAATCTTGGTAGGTACCAGAGCAGAGGCCCAATCGCGAGAATTCTGAACGATAAAACCAGAATCGTTACGTTGCCATTTAGGTTATATTTAACTAAAAATTGTTGGTTTAGCTTTAGAATTCTCATCTGAATTGTCCAAGAATAGAATCATAGGCTCTCTAGGCATAGCTTTCAACAATTTTAACAAATCTAAAGCGAGTATTTTTTGTAAACGAAACTGAAACGGTAATTATTTAGCTTTGGTTTTATCGTTAAAAATTAGCGCGATTGGGCCCGGAGCACACCCCGGGCACTCCATACAAGCGTCGCGTTCCATAGGGCTTGCAAATATTCGATGAAATCCAATATTCGAATATTCGAAAATTTTTAAGGAGGTATTCGAATATATTCGAATATTATTCGAATAATTCTGTAAAATAAAACAGATGGTCGTAATTATTAAATATTGCTTATTTTTTCACGTTAAGCCAAAGTTAAATGCTTTGTTTAATGGGACGCATTGTGTATTATCCTCAATTGACTTTTTTTTGCCTTCGTTCGCCCCACGTTTTTAGTTTAAAAACTTCTTTGTAGAGTTATATCTTTAAAGGGGAAATTATTTTATAATTATTAGTCCGTTTTTCTAGTTAATTTTAAGGGCATGTTTTGAGTTCAATTTTGATACTTTTTAGTTCATTTTTAAAACGTATGTTTTTTGGTTTGATTGTCAGTCAATGTTTATTTTTTGTTTTTTAGTCTTGTATCTGTGTTTTTTCTCGGGCTTTTTTCCGGCTTCATTATTAGACTAGGGTCTAGTACTATCTCCCATCAGAATACATGTCAAAACGAATCAAATGAGCCCAAACTTGATGGGGTTGTATGGCATTATTATAGAGATCCTGTAACCTTCTTTCGGCTTCATCACCAGATCTTGGATACTATTTCCCATCAGATTACTTGTCAAGACAAATCAAACGAGCCCAAACTCTATGGAGTTGTATGATTTTATTACAGAGTTCCTGTAGCCTTCTTCCGACTCAATCACCAGACCCTGGAAATCATCTTCCGCCTAAGTACTAGTCAAGACAAATCAAACGAGCCCAAAATAAATGGAGCTGCATGGTTTTATTACATATTTTTCGTGATTTTCTTCCGGATTCATTATCAGACACTGGACACTATTTTCCCAACAGAGTACTTGTCGAGACGAATCAAACGAGCCCTCGATGTATATATATGGTTTTATTACAGAGTTCCTGTGATTTTCTTCTGGCTCCATCATCAGATCTTGGACACTATTTCTCAACAGAGTTATTGCCAAGACGAATCAAACGAGCCCAAACTCGATGGATTTCTATGGTTTCATTACAGAGTTCCTATGGTTTTCTTCCGGCTCCATCATCAGATCTTGGACACTATTTCCCAACAGAGTACTAGTCAAGACGAATGAAACAAGCCCAAACTAGATGGAGTTGTATGGTTTTATTACATAGTTTTGTGGTTTACTTCCGGCTTCATTTGATAATGATCAGGGTCTGATGACGCTGGATACTTTACCAACAGAGAACTTGTCGAGACGAATCAAACAAGCCCTCGATGGATATGTATGGTTTTTTTACAGAGTTCCTGTGATTTTTTCCGGCTCTATCATCATACCATGGACACTATTTTTCAACAATGTGATTGCCAAGACGAATCAAACAAGCTCAAACTCGATGGATTTGTATGGTTTTATTACAGAGTTCCTGAGGTTTTCGTCCGGCTCCATCATCAAACTCTGGACACTATTTCCGAACAGAGTAATAGTCAAGACCAGGGGTCTCCAAACTACAGATACAGATACAGAAACATTTATTGGCCTAAAAAAAATTAACATAGTTAGAAGAAGAAAAACAAACAGAAATAACAGACAGAGATTACTAAAAAAATAAATGCTACGGGTGTGGCCAAAGGGTAGCTGGCTCAGCTATGCTTTTGCGGCATTGCGCAGAATGCCGCAAGAGCGCTGGTTTTCAGACAGCTCCCAGGACGAAATGGTGCGGTAACACAGTAAAAGAAGGAAGAAGCGGATTAAAATAAACATAAATAAACTTTAGAGAAGGAGCACGACATTAAAATTAAATAAACTAACTAGATAAAAGATGAGATTCCGGTCGACCTATAAACATAAAAGTATCCTTTGACATGTTGTGTTTGGTGGGATAAAAGAAAAAAAAAGTACTAAATTATCTATGGTTTTTTTATCTGTGCTGTGTGTGAGTGTGACAGTGACAGCTGCTGACTATCAAAAATAGTGTCAAGTCAAATAAGTAGCACATTTATAAATGTATTTTTGTGAAGTGAAATAAATCTTTATCAGACAAAGTGTTGAGAAATCAAAAAGGAGAGAAGTGCTAGGTACGTTGAAGCCGCGGGCGTGACTTTATTTGTTGCGTGCATCCTAAAGGGAAGTTGCCATGCGGTGCCACGAATGCAACAGCCACGTCAGCAAGTCAACGTGGAACGTGGGTGGCAGTGAGGACACGTAACACAGGCCTCACGACGGCGCAGTGTTGTGTGGCACCCTGATTGCGTGACGTGAAGAAACTGAGAGTAAGTCTCTGGCCGGTGGTGTTTTGTATAGGTAGCATAAAAATCGTTAACACAGTGCTTTTTGTATTGTAAGGAGGTGGTTCTTTAATTTCTTTTTAAATGTGTATTTTGATTGTAGATCACGTATGGGTGGAGGGATGTCATTCCAGCATTTCGAGGCAGCAAATCTGAAGGATCCTCTGAAAGCCACAGTGCGATGTATGGGAATTGTGAAGACATGAGTACATGCCCTTTTTTGATATCTGATACGATCCTGGGTCCAAAGCAATTTATTGTAGAGATACTGTGGCCTCTCTGAGCTGATGATGCCAAACAGCAAAGTGGAAAGGTGTAGTTTTCTGCGTGCTTCCATCTTAAGTGAATCTGCTGCATTCAAATAAGGTGTGATGTGAGACCGAGGTGGAACGTGAAAACAAAAACGAGCGCACGCGTTTTGTACACGTTGGATTAGTTTAGAAGATCTGGACAGGAGACGTGGCCCATATACAACATCACAATAATTGAGTTTTGAAAGAATAAGGGACTCGCACAACTTTATTCTAAGTTCCTCGCATAAATAAGGTCTTAATTTGTACAATAATTTTAGCCTGTAAAAACAGTTTCGAACACAATCTATGGCATGTCTTTCAAAGTTAAGGTGGCTGTCAAGGGTGAGCCCCAGATTTCGGGCCGTGTCCACACATTCAACAAGTTTTCCCTGGATGTGAATGTTGAAAGGAGTGTCGCTACAATGTAATTTCTGCAGATTATTTTTTGTGCCTAGTATCATGAGCTTAGACTTGGTGGGGTTCAGAACAAGGCAGTTTGAATGGCACCATTGGGACAATTTTTGTAGGTCATCATTAATCATGGCTGCAGCTGAAACATGATTCTTTGGCTCAAACGACAGATACAGCTGTAGATCATCTGCATACAAATGATGATTGCAGTGAGAAATACCTTGTATTATGTCTGTGCTGTATAGTATGTACAGGATCGGGCCAAGGATGGATCCTTGCGGAACGCCTCGTGTGACTAGCTGTGGAGTGGATTTCAGTTTTGACCCGTCTGCCATTGTGAGCTCAACATATTGGGATCTATTTGAGAGATAACTGTCAAACCACCTCACTGTTCTAGCATCGGCACCGTAATAGGCTAATTTGGACAACAACAGACTTGTATTTATAGAGTCGAAGGCACGCGAAAAGTCTAGCAGTAGCAATGCCGTGAGTTTGCCTTCGTCTTGAGCGGCAAGGAAATTGTCCACCACGTCAGCAAGAGCGGTTGCAGTACTGCAGCCCTTGCGAAATCCAGACTGGTGACGAGGAAGTATGTTGTGACCTTCGAGAAATTTTGTAAGTTGATCGCAAACTATCCTCTCCAAAACCTTTGAGATACATGAGAGCAGGCTGATAGGTCGGAGGTCCGCCTCAGAGGAAGGTTGGCCATTTTTTGGCCTACGGCCCGCGGGCCAGATCCGGCCCGCGAGCACCAACAATCCGGCCCGCGAAAGCAGGCCAGATCGTACCAACAATACTGTAATTTACAGTATGTTGGTACGGAGCTAGCTAGGTCCTGGCCCTTGGAACTTGGTGGAGGAGTAAGTCTGGCCCTTTTGCTAAAAAGTTTGGAGACCCATGGTCAAGACGAATCAAACGGGCCCAAACTACGTGGAGTTGCATGGTTTTATTACATAGTTTTGTGGTTTTCTTCCGGCTTCATAATCAGACCCTGGACACTACTTATTTTCCCAACAGAGTACTTGTCGAGACGAATCAAACGAGCCCAAACTAGATGGATTTGTATTGTTTTATTACAGAGTTCCCGTGGTTTTCTTCTGGCTCCATCATTATACAATGAATGAATGAATGAATAGTTTATTGGCCAATATCACACACACAAAAAAAACACAAACAGGAGAAATAGAAAAAAAATATATAAGCTAAGTAGGTACTTAAACTAATTTAAACAATAAAAATAGGGTGTGTGATGAGCCAACCAGGACCCTACCTCAGCTTAATGCTGTTATATATTATACCATGGACACTATTTCTAAACACAGTTATTGCCAAGACGAATCAAACGAGCCCAAACTCGATTGATTTGTATGGTTTCATTACAGAGTTCCTGTAGTTTTCTTCCGGTTCCATCATAGGATCCTGGACAATATTTCCCAACAGAGTGCTAGCCAAGACAAATCAAACGAGCCAAAACTCCATGAATTTTTATGGTTTTAGTACAGAGTGTCAAACATAGGCCCTAACTCAAAAGCACTATTTAAAGCTAAGAATATGCCAAAGAAAATGAAAAGAAGCTTAATAGGTGATACTGGTTGGTGGTAGGGCTTATTTCAAGTCCGCCTGGCTAGCTACTACCATCTTACCTAAGTCTGAGGCCATAATAACAATTTAAAAATTGTTGTGTTCCGGCAGTTAGAGGTAAGATAGCCAGTATTCCGGGTGTAGTGCGCTTCCACCTTCGGCCTTATCGTCATTTAACATGACGGTGAGATGAAGGCCTAGCACTATCCCGTTGTGTATAAAAAAAACGCAGAAAGACCGTAAATAATCAGAGGAAATAAGAAGAAAAAAAAAACGAAAGTAAAAGACATAATAAGGAAAATAAGACTGTTAAAATGGCAATGGACGGGTTAAATGGCAAGAGAAAGCAAGGAAAAATGTACCAAAATTATTACATAGTGGCAACCATGGGAGAAAAAAAGGAAAAGAGGAAGCCAAACCAAGAGATGGGCAGATGATATTATGAAAACTGGAGGAACACTTTGATTGTGAAAAGCAAGAGAACAGAATGGAAACAGCTGAAAAACGCATACGTGTCGCAAGACAAGCTGCCCAACCAACATTTTGGCGCTAATTTTCACCTTTCTTAACGTTTGTACTGGTTTAATGGGTGTATAAAAGCGTACAGTAAAACTTTTGTTTGTTCAATGGTCATGACTATAACTAAATAACTCATCAAGATGAGTAACAGTAGCAAGAAGACATAATATGACTTAGGTAGGTATCAAAGAGAAAAGCTGAACCACAGTAACACTAGGTATTGTAACTTCAAGTAACAATAAGTACCTAAGGTAATAGTAAGGTTTCTAGTAAGTCTTACTATTTCCAAGTGTTCTTAAAGAGTGTTAAGTAAATGTTTTATACCACTTAACTAAGCTAGGAAACGTAATATTACTTAAGGAGGTATAAACGGTATAATCGGAACCATCATAGCACCTGCTTCTATAAATTCAAGTATCAGAAAATACTTAAAATAATATTATAGTTTCTTATAACTCTTTCTACCGACAAGAGCTCTTAAAAGTAGTTAGATAATTTTATTTGTCACCTAAGTTGATATAAAAGTATTAATCGCAACCTATTTACAGCTACTTAATTTAGTAATCAGTATCCCCTATATATGATAGCAATTGGTATTATGGAGTTACTTTTAGAGCCCTAATCGTTAGAGCGGGGTTCAAATTTACTTTTATGCTATTCTAAGCAATATTAACATGCAATTTAACCATCGTAACTCTTATTTTCACTTGAAATCATAAAACATATGAAATATTACTTTTATAGATGTGTAGTGTCACTAACCTCTATCTAAATGTTATATTTTCTGTTCTGATTACATGCAAATTACAGTGATACCTAGATGTAGTCAGATTTTTTTTATTTTCGCTATGAGTTCGTGAATAAAACGAAATTGTCAGTGTCAGTCAGCCAGTGAACAGAAACGTAACCCTAAAATACCACTACCTTTACATCCAAGTCGAACCATAGTAAAACCAAACACCTTAAACTTGTACTCTTATTACCTTTAAAACCCTGTTCTGGTATTACAAGTGCAACAAAAGTTCTAACTGCAGGCCATCTAGCACTTCTTGTTTATTAATAGTAATAATAGGAACCTAGGGTAATAAGGAATAGACGCCATGTTAAATCAAATATAACCTAAAAATTATTCAGAAAAAAACTAGTTTAAAACACATTTTATGTATAATTTTCTCACTTTAAAATGCAATATTATTACTACAATACACAATCACTGTAAAAGACAGAGCTAATATCCTGTTTTTATCTAAATGTATATTGAGTGTATGCCCCGCGTGATATAATACAAATTATTTTTAATTCAAATATCACTTATTTTCAAGGCCCTTCAAAATTGAGATGCAAAACATATATTATTCTCTCAATAAAGTAGCACGCGCAATAAATGTTAGCCATATGATGAAGAAATCAAACTTGACTGACGGAGTTATTGACAATCTTAATTACAATTCCTTAGTTGGCCATCATATTGAGACGATATCACAAATTGAATTGAATGAAATAAAGTAACACTTTAAGAACTAAAATAATGAAAACTAATAGAAGAAGGAAACTCGCTACAGCTCTGAGTTGCTAATCAACACTGATCAAAATACATAAAGCAACTCCAAGAAAAAAATGAACCTAAAAAAGAACTAATATATTACTATAAAAGTTATACCAGCAGACTTTAGAACTTGTGTTCCACGTATAGTTTTTATTATAACCATAATACAGATTTTAAAGTGCTTGAGGTAGCAAGATTTATATTATACTACCATTATAGATACAAAAATTTTTTTGTTACTAACGCCACTCAATAACTGTAATGTAACTCTCAGTGTTAAAAGAGTGAGCATTATAACCATTCCATTACTTATAGCGCTATAAGACGTGGGCCCAAATAAGAGGTTGTAAGGGGTTAGAGCGTGCTCTAACACCAATTGCTAAAACCTTTGTATAACTCTTGCTTGCCAAAATCACTTTTAAATAACTCTTTTAACACCAATTCTTATTTTCAAAATGCTAGTTGGGTGATCTCTAAAGCCAAAAAGGAATTAAATAAACAAAAGAAAGAAAAAATATTTATTTGAGACAATCACACACTTGTAATTGTCAAAACGAATCAAACGAGCACAAAGTCGATGGGTTTGTATGGTTTTATTACAGATTTCCTGAGGCCCTTTGGTTCCATCATCAGATCAGCTCAATGATACTGTAAGATGTCATTGTCTTCCTGTTCTGACCTTTGTTTTAAGTTTCAAGTCTTTGACTCATTGGGAAGCCAGATTGAAATCGTTTACAATTTGGGAAAAAACAAACAACATAGGTAAACAAATAAATAAACGAGAAAGTGAACGTTAACAATAGCTTAATTCTAAGCTCACAAAAGCTATTAGGGTATTTATAGAATGACTTTTTCTAAATCCAAAAAGTGAAAAATATTCGAATATTCGAATATCACCGACTTGAGTATTCGAATAGCAAAATAAGGCGAATATTCGAATAATTCGAATATTCGAATTGCAAGCCCTAGTTCCAACACAGACGCTATACAGTGACGTTTTTGCACACGCGCAACTGTGTGCGAGCTATTGAATGAGCACACGGATCGACACACGGAACTCGCGCGGTGGGCGCCGGTGGGGTGAGGTAATTGATTGTGGGGCGGGGCGGAGAGTTTCCTTGCTGTACGGTAGTACTTATATCTATTCTGTGCCCGGAGACCAAGCGTCGAAGAGTTCGCATCGTGCGTGATTTAAGGCTCGTATTATAGAATCAAACCACATCAAACGTAAACTCAATCTCTGCTTGAGTACAGTTAGAAAGGGATAGCGGTACAGGCGATGAATAGCACCGTCCCTTTCTAACTGTACTCAAACAGAGATTTGAGTTTGAGTTTGATTCCATAATACCAGCCTAAGTGTGAATTCGGTAAAAACTTAAGATGGTGTGTTACACAATTTGCAACAATGGCTAATCCACAATGACCAAATTGCGTCGTCTTAAATGCTTCAATGATCGGAAATGATTACTAAGACACCATTTAGGAATTACATAAGCGGTTTTAGCGGTTGTGGTCATGCTACCTGTATTTTTATTAACGAACAATAATTTTAGATTTATGGGTATGTTACTTTAGTTACTTTTGAATTTATGCCCTTTTTTAATGCCATTGCTTACTACTGTTGAAGTTAGAAATACTTAGATTATCATTTTGTTTGCCATCAATAATACCGTTTAAACCACTTTGGACCTAGTGGTGGGTTACTTATGGCCCCTACCACAGATGAGATAATAGTTACCCCCTACTCCTTATCAATCCATAAGGAAAGCCTGTGCCCCCTTAGTGGGGGTTTTATAAAAAAGCCAATGATGATAGTGATAGCCTACTTTGATAATGAGCGCTCACCATGTGTCTACACCCTTACAGTACATACCTATATCTAAAAATGATTTGAGGACATCAAATCAATTTACTGAATTAAAAGTAAAAAATCAATAGTCCGAAAATATAGTTTTTTTTGATAAATCGGCAAATCACAAAGATAGCAAAATGCGTGCGTGGACTCATTAATTCTTGGCATGATTTACGAAAATAAACACTCTCTTTTCATTACGCACGTCTATGAGCTCTAAATCCACGATATGAAATACAATAATCAAAATAATGTGAACTGCACATACTTGATTCATAAAGTGAAGAGAACACCCATTCTTTTTTAGATATACTTAAAAATTAACCACGTACGCAAAAAGTTGACTCATTTGGGTGGTCTTTTAAATAGATAACCATCATTAATGTCACAGATAAAGTTAGCAAACGAATGGTTTCAGCCAAGGAGTCCAATTAAACATAGGTTATAGGCAATTAATGTGATGTCAAAGAGTTTATTGCCATATAAGTGAAGTATCTCCTTCTACGAGTCATTCAATTGAAGATAAGTATTTTTCGTGTGTGTTTGATTCGGTGAGCTACTAATTAGAATCGTTAATTGGATATTGCAGTTCGTTTTGTGATTAAGGGTATAGTATTTTCGAATATGGCCAGAGCGGACTTTATGAGCAAACGGTTTTTTTTCTCATTTTGGTGGTTGTTTTTTTTATTTTTTTATTGAAAATAAGTGAGCTTTTGACCACAATCACACCTGGGGGGTTACTACCGAAACACCAACGAGGTTCTGAGATCGAACTGGCATCGAGTAAACGTCAAAACAGTACAATGTACTAAAATAACAGATTCTTGACATTTATTCGATCCTGATGTGAACTCGATCTATTCCCGTCGAGAGTAGGGGGGCTGGTTTTAAGTGACGCTGCAGACTACGATGGAGCATGCTCACTTAGATAAAGCCTATACACTCTAGCCTTGAAATGGCCCAATTTACTAGTGAATTAACATTATTTAATAACCAAGATTGAAGTTTATTCCATCCTGAATCTAAAAATTAAAATGGGACCAGATATTTATGAAGTGTTTTGTGAGAAAATTAAGCACCTAATTGAGAAAATGAATCACTGAATTGAGAAAATGAATCACCGAATTGAGAAATGGCCTTATGTCGAAAACAGACGGACATTTTATTTCGTGGCTATGGTGTCTTGTTTGTGGTTTACCCATATCGTTAAGAAACAAGTAAGCACCTTGCATACATGTTAAATGGCTGCTAATTGTCTAAATAGGTGCTTGAATATCAACCTATTCATTTGCAGCCATGTTTAATTACCACAACAACATAACGACACTGCGTCAAAGCAGAGGCCGCGGCCTCGGCGCCTCAGGTTCGACTCCCACTCAAACAGGAAGGAAGGTTGCTTTTGAATGGTCTTTAAATCTCTGTTTGTAATTATTTCTAAATACGTCTACTAAGGTAAGTTAAGGCCATTTTTGTTAAGTCGTTTTTGTTAATCCTTAATGTGGTATGTGTGCCATATAAGGCGACATTGCGCCGTATACATGTGTTGACTACGAAACGATCCGCCATAAATTGCTTTAGTTAGCGTCTATATTTCAGATTTTTTTATGTACAATGGGATAGTGCTTGGCCTTCACCTCACCTGATGTTAGGTGACGATAAGGCCGAAGGTGGAAGCGCACTACACCCGGAATCCTCATCACTGAGGAACTGGCTATCTTTTTTTTTACTAATACCTCTAACGCTGGGTCAGAACTGGCTATCTTACCTCTAACTGACCGAACACAACAAATTTTAAATTGTTGTTATGGTATCAGACTTTAGTAAGATGGTGGTAGCTAGCCAGCCGGACTTGAAATAAGCCCTACTATCTAACAAACTGAGTAAATTGTACCCCACTGGGAATCGAAACTGGAAACCCTGTGTCTTACACGGGTGGTCGAGCAGTTTTATTCAGATTGGTGGCAATTTTTATTGTTTGCAATTTAATTAATTAATCTTGAAACTGTGGTTTTTGTAAACATACACTTTTGGTTTAATCGTAGAATTAGTGCAGTTCCTAGTACCACAGATAATATAATACTATACTAGTACTAGTACACACACTTTGCGTATTATACATTTCGCGTATATACATTTTGCGTATGTACATTTTGAGTATTGTACATTATGCAACAGGTGCACGTTTTGCGTATTGTACAGTCGACCCAACTGAATCATGACCCACTTTGGGTTGACTGTACATTATGCTACGAAGGGGAATTAGGGGATTAAATTCGTTGCCAAATATAAAGGAACTTTTTCTCTTCTTTAAAGAAATCCGTAATCTCTTAGAAGTGATTCCATAACGGAAGTAATTCTCGTGAACAATTAAAAAAATATATATATATATATTTTCATTTTTCATATACTATATTTTCATTTGACGAATTTTATTACTCAGATTATAAGATTTTCTTTAGTTTACAAACTATAATTATCTGTGTTGAGAAGCCTCGACGATCGCTAGCCAATAGATTATCCTCGGATTATTTTCATAGCACGACGCGCCTAACGGTCGAGGGGTCGCGAGTTCACTTCCCAGGCGCGCGGGTTGTAAAACAAAAACCGACAAGTGCGAGTTTGATTTCGGGAAAAGGTTCTTTACAGAGCACTATGGCTATAGGTACCATAAAGTTAATATACCTAGCGGAATAGAGGAGCAAACATGAGCTGTCAAACGAAACCGAAATTTCATTGCATTTGTGTGTGTAAAAATGTTTATGTATTGTGTCAGTGATGTACTTATATCTTGTCAAAATTGACATTAATATCGATATCGATAGTATTAATTAGTACATAACAGTATTAACAGACTTATAAAAGGAACCTCTATTCCGCCATGTAATAACTATGATAGGTACCGTAGACAGATAGCCCCCTACTCAAAGGGCCAACATTCTGTATGTTTGAACTACGCTTCCTTTTAAAGCTTAAATATGAGCAATAGACGATTAACGGCCGGTTTCTGAATTGAGAAATTTAAGTTGAGCACTGCTCAAATCTTACTCACCCATACAAAATTTGTACTTAAGTAGTGCTCAACTTCAATTTCTCAATTCAGAAACCGGCCGTATATCATAAGTCGCAAACTTATGTAAATCACAGCCTTTGATGTATTGTATGGAATTAACAAGCTTACAGCACGTAGTTTTAAAGTTTATTGCTTTTTTAAAGCTTTAATATAAGCGTAGCATTCAAACAGATACAATGCTGGCTATTTGAGTAAGGGGGCTGTACTGTGACGTGTCACGTGTTGTTTGCATGGTGGTTACTGTGGTTAGGAATTAGCTGGCGTACATGTTGTAAAGACATATTTGTACACATTTTATCATAATCACTCGCTTTTGTTCACGTGTTGTCAGCCAGTATATACGTATTTAACCTTTTTTCGCGTAAGTTAGTAAGTCAATAATCTTATGTATATGCAATAAGCCATCATAAATGCGCCAATATCAATATTATAAGAATTATCTGTACAAATCATAATTTACCTCGATGTCGAAATTGATTTCAAAATAATAGTGGGAAGCCACTTCTTATGAAGTAGGTACTGTCAATTATGAGTTATCTCCAAGAATTTTAATATAATGGATTTAAAGTTCTTAGTTACCTATCTCATATTTTGATTTTTTGATATTATATTCGTAATTTCGAATTTAACGATCCCTAAACGGATGAACGGAACTCTGCAGTTATATTGAGATTCCTTTCCTTATCTTTATATTTGAATGTCAGTTTTTTCGTCTTGTTAAGCGAATTCGCATGTTTTTGCTTAAGTATACTTATCTCAATTAAGATCAAAGTTATTAAATAAATGTAAAGCAAAAAAATGTTTTATGAAGTTTTTGAGATTATTAAGTAATAGTATGATACTATTTCCTTTCAAGTGATGATCTAAGGAAGATCGGTGGCGCAGTGGTCAGCAAATAGCTCTGCAATAACGAAGGTTAAGGGGGGGTCCCACATGGGATGGGTGACCAAAACTGTAGTAAATCAAGTTCCTCCGTGCTTCTGAAGGAACGTTAAGCCATTGGTCCCAGCTGCATTTTGCAGTGGTTAACCCACCAATCTGCATTGAGTGAGTCAGTGTGGTGGGTTACGGCCCGTCCTCCTTATCAACCAATAAGGAAGGCCTGTGCCCCAGCAGTAGGGACTTTAAAAGTGACTGATGTCGATGATCCAAGTGAGTATTGTATAGTATAAGTTCTTTATAATCATCACATCCCACTATAATAGTCTACTCCAGGACTTCGGTCTCTCCGTGGGAGGGTGTTACGCCGTATTCCCATGGGTTAAATAAAAATCGCTGTAATCTTTGATCAAGAATATTCTAGATAACGCTTCACGAAACTGAAACATTAGGTACGCAAAAATGGCACCTCAAATACCGTCCCACTTACAAACTTGGCGCTTATTTTGTGCATAATCACCTCTTATTTTGTACAAACTCACATCCTTACTTAATATTATAAATGCGAAAGTCCGTTTGTTTCTTCGTTTGTTTGTTACGCCTTCACGTCTTAACTACTGAACCAATCATCATGAAATTTTGCATACACGTTGTCATGGGTACAGAGAAGGACATAAAGTACTTTTCATTCCGAAAAGCAGTATTGTTCCCGAGGGATAGCAAAAAATCTTTCCACGCGGACGAAGTCGCGGGCGGCTGCTAGTTTTATATAATTTTGTACAAAATGAGCTTATTTTGTACTAAAACACATCTTTTATCATTTACTTTGTGCAAAATAAGCGCCCAGTTTAAGTGGGACGCTATTCGAGGTGCCATTTTTGAGACTCTGACCGGACATGTAGAATATTCTTGATCGAAGGCTGTAATGAACCGTTTTTATTGGAAAATGCTGGAGCTATGGAGGAGAATTTATGACTTTTTTTCTCTATTAAATCAATTAAAATCAAATTTATTTTTAATGGTTTTGAATTTATCGCCAAAACGCTCGGTTCGATGACGTCTACTGTGTGACGTCAACTTTGTGTAAATCATGGAGTAAATTGTGGCACAGACTACAAAGGTGTTAAAATTGTTTACACAAAGTTGACGTCACACAGTAGACATCAACGAACCAAGCGTTTTGGCGGTAAATTCAAAAGCATTAAAAATGAAATTGACTTTAATTGGTTTAATGGAGAAAAAAGGACATTATTTAATTTATTTTTATTTTTCTGTTCAATTGTCCGTCCCAATCTTTAAATATAAGCAGTTTTCAAAAGTTTGGAAAATACCCTATTACCTATTGACGTTGTTATTACTTTTCGGAACTTATACAATTTACAAAGCACTAAAAATATGAACACGTCCACAATAAATCCAAGAAGTTTACTGTACCCACTATTATTGCCACTGTTTACAGTTATCACATAATTTTTCCGTACACAATATAAATTCTAAGCACGCGTCAGTCGCACCATAATCGATATTGATCGATTGCGTGGAATCGAATGAATCACCGTGGTAAATCGATTGGTATTCCAAATATGGCACGTGTTGGAGTTGTCTAGGTGTTATGGAAACAAATACACTTTTGTTTTTGGAATGAAGGTTGTTTGAATTCGTTGTGTGGGGTGATAAATTGTTTTATAGACGATTAACAGCTATTGATACTGTGAACATCAGCAGGCGTTTAATGAAATATCCGACAAAATGTTGTCTGCAGCAAAACTATAAAATGTGTTGCAAAATAACCCCTAATGCCGTATATGGTGGATAGGGACCATCAAACTGAACAACTTTTACTATGGGACCAAATCTGGAATCGCGAAAAAAAACAAACATTTTGATTTTTTCGTTATTATTTTTTGTATTAAACAGCAGATTTTTTTTTTCGCGATTTCAGAGTTGGTCCCATAATAAAAGTTGTTCAGTTTGATGGTCCCTATCTACCATATTCGGCATTAGGAGGTTTTTTATAACACGTTGTATAAAGTGAAACCAAAAATATGATGATACTGAAACATGTGTTGCTGAAACTCCAAGGAACATTAGGTCAAAAAACGATATTTTTTTCGCCTTTCGTTTCGTCAGTCAGCTGAATACATTTTGTATGGGAGTGTTTTTTTTCGTTTTTCGATCTTCCATGCAAAAAGTTGTTTAGTTTAAACAACACTATTACCTGTTTCAGTATCATCACATCACTTGGTCACCTTATATTTTTGACATTTTGATATTTTGAAAACCTTTCTCGAATTCGACTGTGTTTCATAAAATAGTACATTACTGCCGCCGTATTTAATGACTGCGTTGCTGGCAGCGATTATGATGGCCGAGAGCGGAGCTTAGCGCAGGTCCAGGCCGTCACAGCGCGGTCAGCATTGCAGCCCTTAATGGCCAAGCTGAAATAAAGGCCGAGACTGGAGGTCGAGGCCTTTATAGCGCGGACAGCAAGGGCTGCAATGATGACCAAGCTTGAAGGCCGAGAGCGTAGTTAAGCTTAGCTCGAGGCCATCATAACGTGGCCAGCAGTGCAGTCATTGTGGACCAAGGCTTGTATAGTGCTTTACTCAAAAATGCGAGTACTACCTACTACTATAGTGGGTACGTATAACCTAATTTCGAAAAAAATACAAAAATGCAAATATCTCAGAAACGGTGCGTCGGAGCCAAAAAATAAGGTTTTTTTCGACCCCCTAAGGTACCTCGGAAGTGGTCAAAAGGTATTTAATGAAAGGTCTAAAAACGGTCAAGTGCGAGTTTTTTATATTTTTCCATACAAATTTTACATAAAAATACAAATATCACCTGTGTAATAGGGTTTTCTCCCCTCAATGTACAACACCCGCGCAGATAAAGAATGGGATTGAAAATGGCGGCTCACCGCGCTTACCACAACGAGTGTGACCGAGAGAGCGATAGGTGTGGCGTTCTATATTTGAAACAAAACTCGACAATAATGGATTCTCAAAGGAAATTGCTGGTAGCTAAAACAAGACAATAATGAAATCTCATACAACTTTTCCGCGTCACCATCGGAGGAGCGCGGCAACCCCGACTTTGCTCAAAGAAGGTTGTCAAAATAATGACCATATTACAAGCATTTTTGAGTAAATACAGTTACAGTTTTGGCTTACCAAGCCTTTAAAATAAGCACGACTGGACGCTATGATATTAGTTTAGAATTTTTAAACTCTTGAGTCACAGACTTATAAAAATTAATATTAATAATTAATCCCAATGAATAATGTCATGTCAACCTTAATCTTTCTTCTACATTTTTTCGTCTGGCTAACATTATCTACTTTTTTTTACTTTTACGGCCAGTGTTTCCGATAAAGAAAACTTTTCACTTAAAAAAGGTAGTCAGTGTGGTCGGGTGTCGTGTTGTCTTAAAACAATTGACTGTCGCCTAGTTAGGGCTGCCACACACCGCTCGTTTGCGGAACGCACGAGTTCGGAGTAATCGGTCAAGCAATGTCCTTAGAAAGACGCCTCGTGAGAAGTATGTTGAACAGCACAGTTGGTGAGCGAGCGGTAGTTCAAGTTATCTTGTTTGATGGACCCTGTTGGATCAAACTTTGTATAATTATATTGATATCCTTTTAATATTTTTGGCTGTTATTCAATCTCAAATGTATATTTTTCTACTCCGTTTTAGTGACATTTAATTGAAATAACCTATTAACGGCTACTAGCGTGGCTTACCAACCGACACCAAAGTACCTTCAATAAAACCGCACTAGTATTCGTTAAAATTAAAAGACTTTTATTTCAATGTCTAGTACAGTACGAGGCATATAACTTGAAATCGGGTGGGGATTGCGCGAAACGCGTATTTTGGGTATGCGTAGCGGTGAGGGGCGCGGGCGGTGGGAGAGGGGCTCGCGCTATTGGTCGCTCACAAGAGCACATGCGCGAACTTATCCCCACTCCGTCGAAAAAATGTCAAGATACGTGCCTAGTACTGTACTCGCGTAAACCTAGAAGTGAATGTAACTTCTTGAGACATTCCCCTAATTAATTACGAATCTCTAGTTACTGTAGTAGCTTTATCATTTATAACAATCATTTATTTTCTGTTATTTAATTTAGTAAGAATAAGACTAAAATCATTTATTAGGTGTGACACATTTTTTACAATACACGCTTTACTCATACTGTGTACTTTTAATTGAACTTACTGCCTCTAACCCAACTGTAGTAAACGCCATTCCCGCTTGGCGGGCGGGTGACACAATAGAATTCCCCACTTATCGCGCCCATCGCCTTCACGTGTCGTGGGGCCTTTACCTCCAAACTATTCCGAGGAAAATACGTGGCCATTATTGAACTTTATTTGTTTGTACAGAAAAATACTTAAGACGGCATGAAAATTGCTAACGATAGCGAAGTACAACTTGAAAATTCCAATACTACGAAACACGCAGCGAAAATTTTTCTATGTCTATGCTACGAAATAATTCAATGTTAGCTCATTTTGAACTTTTGTTGATAAAGTATCCGAAGTAGCACAGAGTAGATATAAGTACTAAGTACAGTAAGGACACTCACCGCCCTGCCCCAGAATCAATTACCTCACCCCACCCCGCGAGTTCGTGTGCCGAATCGTATGCTCGTTAGGTCATGTTTATCAAATGTCAACTTATTTTGATATTCAAAGTAATGCGTCGTAATTTTATTTACCAAAAAGTGCAATTGTGAATTGAACACCGCTCATACAGTACAAACAAACTGCTCGGTATCTCCAGACTTACACACACTTGCGCGCGTGTTTTAGCGCGGTTGTATGGAGTGTCCGGGGTGTGCAAGTAGTACTACTTCCAAAAAAGGTTCTAGCCGCGTGGTTACTGAGTGGTGGAGAAGGCCTAAGTATGATTCTGTGAATGTTTTGGGTGCGAGTGTTTTTGAGTGTTTCGGTGTTAGACGAGGCAGTCCTCGTCCTGCGGGTTGTAGATAATGCAGTCATTATCTACGACCCGCAGGCGTACTACCGCCTAACTCGAGTTGCTTTCAAATTGCTATAGTTTATGACGTCAATGCACTGTCCATCCTTGTTTTATGATAGTGTATGATATGGCACGGACGGACAGTGCATTGCTATCGTTATCGCTATAGCTTTGAGTGGCGGTAGGGCCCCCGGTGTTCTAAGAGCACAAAATAAGAGTGTTTATACAGAAAGTCCGCCCTGCGGCAATTTTATACCTAAACCGTTACCGTCATTTGTTTTGTTAAGATTGAAACTTTCTGGCAACTGCGACAGTACTGAATGCAGTCTGAATTGGCCTGAGATTCCCTGTAAGTAATGTCTATGAGTGCACAGAATACCTAATTTTTTTCCGAGTGGCTCTTCTGTCTATATTTATTTTATGATTAAAGTACTTGCCTTTTAAATCTTATGCAATAGTCAGTCAGGCAAATATAAAGTTTAAAAGGCCTTCAAACTTGATCTATTGTTTTTGAGGCGGAAACACGCCAGTTTGGTAAACGTTGGCTAACATCCAGTCTGCCTAATCCATATCTCCTAGTGATCCTATTTCCCGTGGCAACAAAACCTTCGGTGTTGATAAAAATTATACACTTACATAGTACATTAACTTAAAATTAGTGATTCAATGAATACTATTCACGAATACGAATATCAAACCTACTGTTCGGCGAATACAAATACGAATAACTCGGCATAGTAATAAAACACTCATTTATTTAATCTTTTTCTATTTATTTATACATAAATGTAATTAAAATTACAACTGGCAAATTTTTGTTAAGGCGGTTGTATGACCGAAAGTGGCGCCCTCAGAGGTTTTTATTTAATAATTTATTAATAGAAAAAGATTTTAATAATGTTTATCGTGGAGATTTTAGGGCCTATGGTCTAGTATTTTTAGAAGGTATCACTACATGCCCTCGTAGTCATTCGTAGAAGTAGATAGCAATGTGTCAAAAACGGCCACTTTTAGCAGTTTTTCTATCTACTTCTGGCAGTGACTACTAGGGAATGTAACGATACCGTCTAAAAATACTAGACTGTGGGCCCTAAAATCTCCACGATAAACATTATTAAAATTGTGTATAAGAATTATAATATTAAATAAAATTCACCGCGGCGCCACTTTCGCTCAAGGTACCACCTTAAGAAAACACAACATTTGTAGATTTGCTGGCCACCGGCGATTTTTTTTTGAGTCTCGATGTTACCAGCCCTTGAAAAAAGCCTCTCCGAGGCGAATGTACATACGTGGTTTATATGAAAAATTTTTTTGGGCGAGTTTTTCAGTCTTTGGAAACGTATATTGTGTACGGCGATTTTGGAAGCTTTAGATAATATTCGCCGAATATGAATATTCGGTAAATGTCTACAATCGGCGAATACGAATATTTGTAATCATATTAGTTGCATCACTGCTTGAAATGGGTTATTTATTAATGAAGTTATTTTTTTTATATTAAATGAAAGAAATAGGTTGAATAAATTCAAAATCAACATGATTTCTAGGGTTTATTGACAAATTTTGTCAAGTACCAAACATGTGAAACAGAAATATCAAATGAAAGAAATAAAATAAGTTCAAAATCAACATAATTTCTAGGGTTTATTTGTCAAATCCTTGTTTTCAGCTGATAAAAAATATTGTTCTTACCTGCGGTTTTCTGTTTTCCTGCATCGGGCGACTAAACGAACAAAATGCGAATAAAAAAATAAAAAAAAAACCTTTGCGCTCTCTTTGGAAAATTCTCACCATTGACCAAAAGCAACTTTGCAAAATATGATTTGTCGAATCACGAATTTGCAAACCACATCTTTGACCGAACGAGCCTTTGATAAAAAGGGTATTTTGACAAATCGCACGTTTGGCCTTAGGCGGGAAACCCATTACTTGCAGTTAATATTTTAATATATTTTCGGTTTGAAAGGAGGAAAAAATAAATCGCACTATAATAAAAAAATAAATCAGTACAAATAAAGTACATACTCGTATGTTTAAATTAAAATTGTTAGATTAAGAGTTCATAAGGAATTTCTCCCACTTATAATTCCTTAAATTGTGTACAAATTGTAAAACATTTTGTAAGATCTTTACCAAGAAACATGCGAAAACAACCCGCCTCAAGTGAGAAGAGGGTAATAGATTCTAATCCCGACTGTTACGATCATTACATCATATTAGGGTAACTGTGCGGTTAGTACACACGACAGCACATCAAGTGAAACGGTTGAACTGCGAAAAAAGATTTTACTACGTAATGCATAAAGACGGTCTCAAGTTCAATATGAAGTACAGTCGTTTGTACATATGTAAATCGCATCATTCCCTTCAAAATATACCCTATATCCGTGCCATAAGATTTATTTTAATTTGAACCTGTAACTTCGGCAATGTGGTCGGCAGTACGTGAATTATGCTAATAGTCTCGTGCAACAAATGTTTTGTTATGTTATTTGTAAAATAAATTGTTTGGTTTTTCATAAGGTATTACTGTAAGTTTTCACGCATACGATTTAAAATAAACGTAAAATTATTCAGTAGCTTTGTTTGTTATTCTGGATTTTTGAAGTGAAAACTTCTTTAGCGGCGTTGTACACTTTTTTGTAATGGGGAAAAAATTAAAAACTTGCGTCAGTCAGGGTCACGTGACCCTGATCGAAAATTCGTAAAACGGGTGTAGCGTAGGCAGCCGGCGGCGGAAGTATCCTCCCTCTCTTTTTACGGGGCGCGGCGAAACTGGCGACGCGTCATTTCAAGCCGTAAACACTTCTGTCACCATAGCAACGCGCTAATTTTTTAATTCAATGTCAAAACTCTAGATTTTCTGTCAAGCTACGGATAAGATCTTCGTACAATACTGTTCTGTATTCGTAAATTCAAATGCAGAGTAAATTTGTAAGACGGCAATTCGTGCAAAACGTTAATATTCAAGTTTTCACTTCTGCCGGCACTCCCGGATTCCAACCCGAATTTAGAAAATAGAATGTTTTTAAAAACCTTTAACATAACAGAAGTACACTTGAAATGCATTTTATTTGCACTTTTTACTTATAGTATATAAGTAGATAAAATATTTACACGACTATCAGTGGGAAAATTAAACAAGACCTATAGGGAAATAGTACACGTCTATGTTGTTTTGAACCCGCCGGACGCAGTGGCAAACAGTGACTACATATAAATATTATGTTATTACGTGCATTACACGATCTTCACGACTATTAGGGCCGTTAGCACGGACCTGACCGATCGACCATCTCGAATAGGGTTGCCACTAGAGCAAAACATACAACTTAGTAATATCTAACTTGCTATTTTTTGAGCACAATGGCGCAGTGGTTTAGCGCCTGGCCCAGCGATTGCGGAGGTAACGTAACTTTCGCAAGAGCCGATCATGGGATTGGTGACCAAACATTTATTATCTCGAGCTCCTCCGTTAAGCCACATTAAACCGTTGGTTTGGTCCCGGGTGCACCTGCAGTCGTTAACACCCACCAATCTGCATTGGGCCCGCGTAGTGCCATTCTCCTTATCCACCCATAAGGAAAGCCTGTGCATGGTTAACTTGCTATTTGGTTATTAAATGTATAGGTATTTTATTATAATATAAGTATATTTATATACGATGTAAGCTGAAACTTCATTGTTTTAGTTCTATTATTCAAGATTTTTAGAAAATGAATGAAAATCTTTTCGTAAATAAAATGTTTTTGATAGCTTTTCTCAATATGTAACTAAAATGTTTTTGATATTGTTCCGTATTTAACAGATTCAAATATTGGTAAAAAATACAGTACACTTGTACAGTGTACTGTAACATATAATTTACAGTTTATTTTGTACTTGTTCATTAAAACCGGGCCTTTATCTTTAGAAGAAGTCTCCAATTAGTTCTGCAAATAAAACGATAAAATTTTGAATGTTAGTGTCATTGGTGGCAACCCTATATGCATAACTGTATCTTGCGTGCGGTATCATGGTCAATATTTGACCATCGATGCACTCTACACGAGTGCTTGCGTCGGTTGCTTAATAAATACCTTTCTTAGAGATAACATACGATAAAATCAGATGTTTTACAACAATTCTGTACTTCGTTATTCCAGTAATGCAGGTTAAGAAAAGCTAAATAAATAAAATTACTCGTTAAAAACCTATTTATTTCGACTAGAACTTAATCTCAAACTGTGAAACATGCTCAGCCTATGTATGTACACGTTTAAACTTGAGACACACCGATCCTGCAGTCAAACTGTGTAAACAGTTTTGCGGGGCTATGTATTACACATAAGTTTTATTTGATTGTTATAATAATTAATAAAAAAATAAATAAATAAAAAGGAATTCAGAGTACCAACTTATACAGGGTTATTTGAAAAACACCAACAACCTCACAGGATATTGTTTTAAATTTCCATGGTTATTAACGTTATTAAAATAAACTATATCGGGATTTTCACTATGTACAATTTCCGATATTTCACATCATCTACAACATCTACCCGCAAGCGACAACCGACAGTTCTTGGGTGATCATGGCGCATGCAACTGCGCCGAAATATCGGAGTCTCAAAAATAAAAAGGTACATGGTGAAAATTCCGATTTAAGAAGTTTATTTTAATAACCTCACAGGAGTAGATCACTCTCATCATAAACAACAACAGTTTTGTTCTACGACTTTTCCGGAAACCACTCTTTTTCAGTTGTTCGAACTAGAACACTGACGGAAAGTAGAATTTTATTTTGTTTGATTTCGGAAAAGTCGGTTAAAAAATGTTGTTGTTTATGATGTTAGTAATTTACTTCTGCGAGATTGTTGGTGTTTTACAAATAACCCTGTATAAATTATTTATTATCAATTTATTATGTTTGCTCACAATCACCATTTTCCGAAGCTAATTAAAGCCTTAATATTTTGTAAATATTTAATTAAAAAAGTAACTGACTTTTGCTAATTAAAGAATCATAAAAAAGGTATAATGTTAACTTTTAATTTTATAAAAGCTTACACATATCGAAATAAAAATAAATATATAAATGAACTCGATTTTAATCTGCTGTATATAATATTATTATTGAGTATACAGAATGGTAACTTTTACCATGCTACAAAAATAGAGTTAATGTATTTACTCACGTTAAGTTATGAGACGACCATTGCAAAAGTTACTTTGGTTTTTTATCTATGGCCGAAAGCACAAGTCATTGTTTTTAAGGTCGGATAGATAATTAACAAAAATTATAGTAAAATTATCACAAAACCTTGCATCTTTAACAACTGTAGGGCCTAATAGTAGTTACAGACAAATAAATCCCATTGTCTGTGGTGTTGCAATATTGTCCCATGGTCCCATGGTCTATTGTTCGAGTTACGTAAGGCCTCATTTACTATGAATGTTTATACAATACTAGAAGCTCGAAGCTTAGTACAAAACATCCAAATATGGAATGACCAACCAATATCAGCCAACATGAAAATTTTATGATCACCAAAATTTACTAGCTATCTCTGAAACAAATAAATACGTACTGCCGAATCAATTTCTCAACACACTTTTTTGACAGGCTTGTTAACATTGTACGGAAATACAGGTCATGAAGGGCTGATATAGACAGATATCGATAGCTTTTCTATGTTAATTTATGTCTCATCTAATGAATAATGGAATAAAATTATTATCTATCTATCTACATTTTTATTTATTAATCATCATCAGTAAAATTTTTACCGCTGAATGAAGTAGCGTCAACAAACCGTAACGACCTTAGATTTCACCGGCCCATTAGATCATTATCTCTTTGCTAATTACCACTAAATGCGATAACTTCTGCATAATTACACAAAGATGGTGGAAACACACTGTCTGTTCAATTTTGAACCTTAAATAGTGAAAAATAAGGGTTATCCCTGTCGATGGAGCTTTATGATTGCTTGAGATTGTTCAATCGCGTAATTATACGCACTTAAGTATTGCGTTAGAATACATAATGTTGGATGGATATGATATTAGAAAAAGTGTTATCTCTTGCCTTGAGTTTTGGCATTGGCCTTTGTAGAAAAATAAGTACTTACGTTCGATTTTGTAGAAAAATACCAATTTCAACGCTTTATTTTTTTAACAGATCACTACCTCAGATAGGTTTCTCATTCGCAGCGTAGCCAACTCTATTGGGTGGCGTGGCGTGGCGCCAAATTTTTGACGTACTTTGACCTTGTTTCAGAGAAAGTTTTTCAGTCTCATGGATTGAACACCATCCTAAAGGTTCGATGGACTGAACACATCCAAATTACAAACTTTCATTTCACGTGACTTATAAATCACGTTGTAGCGTTAATTGCAAAATAACGATTGATTACGTGCTATTTGGTTATTTGCAAGAGGTCTTCTAAAGTTTTTCGATAGTTTGTGTGGTGACATATCTACTAGCTAAAATAGTAGCTAATACGTATACTAGCTAGTACTCTACTTTTTTGTAGAGTTTCCGGTTTTGTAGAGTAGTTAAAATGAAATTAACTTTTCTTTTAGTTTTCCTTTGACAAACATTTGCATTCAAAATGTAAAAAAAATCGCAGGAAAAAGTAGATAGACCGTTCCGGCCTGTAGCGCGCCGGCGCAAGTGAAATGGAAAGCGTGATTAATGAAATGACTAATGACAGAAATGATTTGCGTATGCTCAAACGACACAATCGCCTACACTACGGTTTGTTGATGGTTTTTTTTAATAGTTTGTGGAACACAAACACAAAAAATGTAAGAAATCTAGTAGGAACTTAGGAACATACAATTATAGCGAAGATTACAGTGTAGCGTTTAATGTCTCCTTCGCTCGTATAATTCTTTTTTAATTCAATGTATCTTACACCAAAATGTGTGAGTGACATATTTCTACAAAAAATATTGTTAAAACTAAACTAAATATTTGAAAACTGATTTGCACAATGCTGCCACGACATAAAATATCTAAAATCTTATACCGTTACTTATTTTGCAATTATTTTTTCTAAACACTTAGGAGATTTGCCACTAATGTGAAAGAAAACTGATTTCAATCTGATTTATCATCTGAAAACTGATTTCAATCTGACTGATTTATCTGTACAATACGTTTCGAATTTTTTGGCGGGTCTGAACATCGCCCGAGACGATGCGCAGAATACAAAGTGATGTAAGTGGGTGAGAGAGGCGAGTGGTGGGGCACGGCTACACGCATAGTGAGTAACTAACTTCACAGCCGTAATACTCGTAGCCTATGGGCAAAATTATCTCTTGATGGAATGCTTATAATACAAGGTATATTTTTAACCACATTCCCAATTTTAAGATGTGTTCAGTCCATGAAACTGAACAACTTTCTCCATGAAAAATGTGTCGAAATACGCCAAACAATGTTAGTCATCCCTTATACTAATCTGATCACGTGATCTCTTTGATTTGTATGAAAAGTCATTTTTTTACATAATTGACCCTGTGTTTCTTAGAGAAAGTTGTTCAGTTTCATGGACTGAGCACAGGAGAGTGGTTAAAAAAACATCTTGTATCTTATTGTAAATATAGGTTGACGTTTTTCTAATCTTATCATAACTGGGATAACTTTCAGTACAAACTTTACATCAGTAAAGACTATACAGGTGTACTGTACTAAAATTTCAGTTATCTTTAAAGAGAATTTTGATCACAGTAAGAAATAAGATCGTTTGGCAATAAAAAATATTTCGAGTTGATTTATCGTTTTTCAGTACAAAATGTATGGGAAAAGTTTTTGGCCATTTCTGTCGTTTCTAGTACTCATACCTTAAATGGTCCCATAGAGTATTTTGATCCCCACTCAAAATAGGATCGATTGGCATAAAAAAAATGTTTTTGGTATTTTAGTTTTTTTTTTGCTAACCGTATTTTTTTTTCTAAAATCTGTGAATGCAGTTCATAATATCTTAAAAAGTTATGGATGGTCTCCTAGGAACGTTTTCCTGTAACTATGACGGTTAATGTACCTGCCCTTAATGTACCGTCTCAAAAATCCACCCTGTATAATGATTAGCAAAATCAGATCGAATAACAGTTTCGCAAAGATAATTTGACACAACTAGGAAGTACTAAATTATCCCTGATTAGTGTAGATCCACTGAACCTAGGTCTTAGGTCTATAATGGGGTTATGAAATCTCGATCCGATGTAAGATGAAATCGGATTACCAAAGATAATTGCAGATGTGAATCTGCTTTCGTAGAACTGTTACAAGATATTTGAGAGTATCTAGTCTAGTGTTTCACAAGTAGTGGCAGGGGTACGCGAGGTTGCATAAATGCATGGAATACAAAAAACATGATATGTATGATATCACTGCAATCATCATCGGGATAGAATGATTTTAGCATAATAATTTAGTATCTTGAAAATAGAATTGAGAGATTTGAAACTTCGAAGTATTGAGAAATCGAAATTTCAAATACTTCGAATAATGGCCTACTCAAATCTGACCGGTATCATGTACCGGTGGCGGTAACGATATCCCGATGGGTATGCGGTAACATGCTGTTCAAAGGAGTTCAGCAACAGCTGCGGTAATGCCATACACAATACCGGTCGGGATATCGGTCGGGTATACCGTTACCTACCGCCACCGGTACAGGATACCGGTCAGGTTTGAGTAGGCCTTAAATTGGTAAAGGTACTTACTTTGAAAAAAATCGAATAAATTCCCAAATAAATCGGGATAAGATACTTTAATTTTTTTAGTTTCTAAAAAAATTATGGTTTTTCTCTTCTATTATTTCTCAGATAGATATGTACTGACCTATATGAAAATTTGAAGAATATTTAAAAAACATTGGAAATAGTCGTTGTTTGTTTTGATTTAAATGATATTTATTGTTGATAGTTTGAATTGAAATGACTACGCCGTTTATATAATTGTCATGCAATGCAGCATTTTCCTTAATAAGCGGAATATTGTGTCTTTTGATTTAATCAGATACAATTCCGCAGTTGATAGTGTCATAAACTATACGTTTACTATATGCATTGTAAATATTTATAGATTGTTTGTACAATCCAAGTTATGTACATACAGTTAGTTTGCATATAGTAGCATGAAACGATACCGTAAGTATCCTTCCGTTTTGTAACTATGAATGAAATGCTGGCGAAAAGAAAAAAAACGGCCAAGTGCGAGTTGGACTCGCGCACGAAGGGTTCCGTACCAAAAATGGCAAAAAAAAATTCGTTTGTTGTATGGGAGCCCCCCTTAAATATTAATTTTATTCTGTTTATAGTATTTTTTGTTATAGCGGCAACAAAAATACATCATCTGTGAAAATTTCAACTGTCTACCTGCTGTCGTTATTAATATCGAGCAAAAAACGGCAAAAAATCACGTTTGTTGTATGGGAGCCCCCCTTAAATATTAATTTTATTCTGTTTTTAGTATTTGTTGCTATAGCGGCAACAGAAATACATCATCTGTCAAAATTTCAACATTCTAGCTATCACGGTTCTTGAGATACAGCCTGGTGACAGACAGACAGACAGACAGACGGACAGCGGAGTCTTAGTAATAGGGTCCCGTTTTTACCCTTTGGGTACGGAACCCTAAAACTATGATAATTTTGTTAGATGCTCTAAGAACCAAAGGTAAATACTTTTTCCATAGTATTTAGGCAATACTGTAATGGCACAGTTATCAAACATTGCCTACAACTAGGGTTACCAGATCTAACAATTATTAGCACTTGGTCGGATTCGTGAAAGGTCGGATTCTCATTTCGCATTTAAAACTTATTTTTATTTAATTAACTATTTTTTTTTCAAATATTTTTTTTTATTAAGTAGGTTAGTACTTAATGAGGTTTCCTGACTTATTCCCTGACTTTTCAGTTTTCCTGACATTTTGTACACTATCTACATTCTTCATTAGTATTTAGGCAATACTGTAATGACACAGTTATCAAACATTGCCTACAACTAGGGTTACCAGATCTAACAATTATTAGCACTTGGTCGGATTCGTGAAAGGTCGGACTCTCATTTCGCATTTAAAACTTATTTTTATTTAATTAACTATTTTTTTAATTATATTATTTTTATTAAGTAGGTTAGTACTTAATGAGGTTTCCTGACTTATTCCCTGACTTTTCAGTTTTCCTGACATTTTGTACACCATCTACATTCTTCATTTAGTTGACGTATGGTATTTTTTCTCACTAAAATGATTAACAAATTATGTGTTTTATTTAAGTATTTACACTTTTTGGGATTTCAAAAATCACTGACAACTACAGTTTTTCTCTGTTTTCCTGACGAACGCTTAAAATTCCTGACATGTCAGGAAAATTCATGTCATCTGGTAACCCTACCTACAACAGAACACAGAAAATCTTAAATCATCCACGTTGCAGATTTCTACTGCTTGAATGGATGCATAATTTTAAACTGTTTTTGTTTTAACTGCGGCCAGGGGCCGTACCGGCTAACGAATCGAGCTTCGAAAAGTCTGCCGGGTTTCAAATTAAAACAGATAAATCGAGCTCCAATTGGGCCAAAATGGCGAACCCTAATTCATGAGGTCACACAAACATCCATATCTTCCAAATAACTTCAACAAATAGTACAATAAGTAATTCCTTACTTCAAATTTATCTTTTTTAATTTGAAACTCGGCAAATTTTCCGAAGCTCGATTCGTTAGCCGGTACGGCCCCAGGTTACCACAGTAGCCCAGTTCGTAACGGACCGTTACTCGAGCAGGGTAACCGGGCCGACAGGGATGTTAGAAACGCTGATAACAGCAAATATTATGTATAATAAGTAGGTACAAAAAAAATACGTTAATAAACTTCAGAAGTAAAAGTTTTTCCACAAATTATAAAATAACGTAGCTACTTAAATATTTTCATTATATTTCGCGATCCGGTTACTTCTGTGGAGTTATACCACAAAATAAAATAATAATGGCGTCATACTTACATCGAAAAAATACCACACAAGTATATTATTTTACGTGACTATATCATCAACGACTGAGGCCGGCCACACACAGACGGAATCTCGTTACGGAATTCCGTACGTACGTGATTCCGAACGCAGCAGCTGCATACAAAATCTATTGGCTGCCACACACAAGCGTGTTTTTTCCGTACGGAATCTTCATACATAGTCGAAGTTACGTTCGGAATTCCGTTACGTGATTACGTCTGTTTGTGGCCGGTCTAAAAGAGCCCTCTCTTCTTTCAAATCTGTTTCTTTGAATATAGCCTTTAGAAATATATCATATAAATAATCAAGTCACGATACAACTTGAGGTTTCCTCAAGTCTCTTTCAAACATCGGGAGAGACTTTGATTGGGTATAGCGATCCCACATATCTTGGATACCACCGATCTATTTTTGTCATACGGCTGATCTGAATGCATCCTTTTGGCCTTCACCTCAACTGATGTTAGGTGATGATCAGGCCAAAGGTGGAAGCGCATACTACACCCGGAATCCACATCACTAAGGAACTGGCTACCTTACTTGCCTCTAACTGCCGGAACACAACAATTTTTAAATTGTTGTTATGGCGTCAGACTTAGGTAAGATGGTGGTACCTAGCCAGGCGGACTTGAAATAAGCCCTACCACCAATCAAACCGAGTACAAATTTTACCTCCACTGGGAATCGAACCCGGGTCCCTTGCGTCTTACACGGGTGGGCGAACCACTAGACCACAGAGGCGGTTAAAAAGTGGGTTTGTTTGTTTGTTACGCTACATAACCGCCGAACAGCTTGAAAGTTTGAATTCACGTTGTCATGGGTACAGAATAGGACATAGGGGACATAACTGTCCACGCGGACGAAGTGGTCGCTAGAAAATAAAAAGAGAGTTTTGAAATTGGAACTTTGATAAATTAATGATACGGCATTCTAGGGGGTTTTTAAAGTTAATGTATACAAGGTCATTTTGTATCCACCATCCAAATTTTGAGGATGTGTTCAGTCCATGAAACTGAACAACTTTCTCTAAGGAACACGTGGTCAAATACGTAAAATAAAAATCGACTTTCCATACAAATCAAGATCACGTGATCAATTTAGTATGGCGAAATTTGACACATGTTTCTTAGAGAAAGTTGTTTAGTTTTATCAAAAAAAAATATTATAACTGCCTCTGTGGTCTAGTGGTTCGCCCACCCATGTAAAACGCAGAGGTCCCGGGTTCGATTCCCAGTGGGGGTTTGGTTGGTGGTAGGGCTTATTTCAAGTCCACCTGGCTATCTACCACCATCTTACCTAAGTCTGACGCCATAACAACTATTTCAAAATTGTTGTGTTCCGGCAGTTAGATACAGGTAAGATAGTCAGTTCCTCAGTTGATGAGGATTCCGGGTGTAGTTCGTTTCCATCTTCGGCCTTATCGTCACTTAACATCAGGTGAGATGAAGGCCAAGCACGTCCCCGTTATGAATTAAAAAAAAATGTAAAAAGAATAAAGTGCCCTATCCACATTTGCTGATCAACGGTACCATATATTAACGAGTATTGGGTTATATTGGTTGGTACTGGAAGCCAAACCGGCTTGGTTCCTCAGTGGTCTTACGCAACGCTACTCTACCGAGACTCGTAGAACAATTGACCCAATGACCTTCATCATAGAATCTAGAATCGGTTAAATTGTATCAATATGGTGTTTGTGATAAGAGCTTTGGTTACTTATCGGAGGCACTCGCTGTCTTTACATATACATAGCAAAATCTATAATTGCTTGTGTAAAGCAAGTTGCTATACTACACGGCATGTACAGTATTGATACCAATGTCAAAGGTCCTGGGGTTGATTTCTTGATGCCAAACAAAGTTAGTCGGGCAAAAGTCTACCACGGTGATGTCTGCAGCGCTAATCTCTGACTTTATAAAAATGTATTTGTTTTTTATGGCTTAAGTAAATACGATCCGACTAAGCCAGCAGTTTAAATGATTTTCTGTTGGTGAGTCTAGGAACCTGAGATGAGAGTGTTTGGGCGCTTTTCAACGTTCTGTTTGATTCGATCACCATAGAATACCTGAAATATAGATTTCAGTTTCTGAACTTGCCATGTTATCTTGAAAATATTTGATTTTATCAGGCGTCATTTCGCGGAAGTCCCAAACGATTGTGAAAATAGAAAAATATGGAGCTTGCTTCCGCAAAAAATATAAGCAAGATCACCGCCCGCCCGCCTGCAAAAAATGCACTTGCACACCACAAAATATCAGTGCTCAATACCTGCATTTAGTAAGACAGCAACACACCTCGCACCTTCATCAATTTTTTTTATTCCCCGCTTTTTGGCAGGACCTTTTTTGCTATTCTTATTTTCATTCTTGTGTTTTCTTTTTTTTTCTCAGCTTTATAGCTTATGTTATATTCTTTGTTATTGTTTCTATTCTTTTTAGGGTTCCGTACCAAAATGGTAAAAAAGGAACCCTTATGGTGTGACTCAGTCTGTCTGTCTGTCTGTCTGTCACAGCTGGATATCTCGAGAACTACTAATGGTATCAACTTGAAATTTGGAATAGTTTAAGATGACATTTGCCCAACTATTTTGCAAATAAGAAATAAATAAAAAAATAAATATCTTTTTTACAGCAGGGCCTGAAAAGGGGTCTTAAAAATTTGAAGTGAGGCTACTAGGGCATGTGGGGTATCATATGAAAGAGCGCCGTTTGCACGTTTTTAATAATTTTTCTTTTTTTTCTAGACCGCATAGTTTTCGACTTATGATGAAAAATGTAAAAAAATGACCGTTCCCCCCCCCCCCCCCTTATCTCCGAAGTTTGGAAAGAGAAAAATCTGAAATAATTCTATGTGATAGCAGTTTATATAAAGATTACAGGAAAAATAAAACGATGTCTCAATATAGCACTCTTTTTTAGAAATTATCAAATTTCTAAAAAGTTAACATTAGTTCCACTATCGGTCAAGAGATGGCGCTGACCTAAAACTGCAATACTAATTTTATTATTCTACTCTTCAGTGTGGTTTAATGGTGCAATTATGATGGTACGGAACCCTCGGTGCGCGAGTCCGACTCGCTCTTGACCGTATTTTTTTGTTTTCTCAATGTTACAATTATCTTAGTTGCTAATACAGTTTCATTCTTAATTATAATATTTTTTTTACTTTGTTCTTATTTGTTAACATATATATATATATATATTTTGCGGGCATGCAGCCGGTGCATCTTGCATTTTTTTGCGGAAGTAAGCTACACAATTAATAATATTTATTTTTTCACAATTATCTTGAACACTCCTCTCTTTAAACATTAATTCATCATCTATTCTAGCATTGGCGTTGCTTTACTTCCATTATTATACATAACATCACTTTCAAATATAGATTTTATACTAACTTTATAAGGTATTAGGGTCAAACGACTACTATAGAATGTTATGGTAACTTTACCACGGCAGTGTTTAGTGCGACTAATTGTCAATTAGGCCCCACAATGCTTAATTAGCATAGAATGGTGACAGTCGTCCGTTTGTTAAATCCGTACGGAAATTTCACAAGAGTATGCTGGTTATGTTGACAGAGCTCCTAGGACAAACCTTGGAATAAATAAAGTTGCTACTTTTAATACATTAGTTTGGTAGATCGAAAAATAAATTGAATCTAATCAAATTCGATAAGTATATGGATATTTGTACAGCTTCATTAATATTTGTAAAAGTAACTAAGGTTTCAAAATAAAAAGACATTTCTGTACTACTTACATTGTAGAACAGATGAAAGGAAAGCAAAGATTTTCACTTTAAAATTTGATAATGGCTGAATGGGCCGAACTTTTAAACTAGATTAAGACCTTCAGTGTACCCTATTCAAAGGCAAGTGAATAAATTTCTAATTTCTTATTCTAATTAGGATTTTCAATTGCAACAATATGACACTTCCTGAATTCCTCAATGTTCATAGTGCTATTCTCACTTCTACAAATATCGGCACTAGAATGCTATGCGGCATGCGGTCTTACTTTATCTCTCGTTATGCTCAAACTACGAACCTAAGAACCTAATCTTTATCATCATTAATAAGTTTTCTTTTTTTGTTACAGGTACGTGCTTAATTTTCTAACAACATGTAAAAAGTATACAAAATACAATTTTGGTAAGTGTAATCCAAAATTATATACCTACTCAGCAATTTGCAGCTCGCAAAAAGGAAAAATACTAAATGTGTATATCTGTGTATAAATCTGTGCATAAGTAAGCACAGATAACATAATACTAAACATAAGAAAAGGACCATTTTTTTTATTCCTATGAATTTACATAGCTTGCAACTTACAGAACAACTTACAGTGTAAATTATGATATCCTTATCAAAGTGCATTATGTAAACGAATATGATAAACCAACTATCAAATACAAACATGATAAATTAACAGACGATGTTCGATCGATTCCTTTTTGACAGCTGTCAATCATAATTTATGGACAAATTGTGTGTGTGTGTCTTCTACACCCTAGTATTCGCCTGTAATTTACCTAACGTTATAAATTCGAGCATGACATCAGTATAGGGGGGAGAACCGAGCATTTATATTTCTATTTTAATACAACTTGTAACATCAATGCAAATGCGGACCACTTGTAATGACTAAAGAGCTCACTCAAACCACACACACACAATATAGGTTTAAAAATAGAATGACAGATGCTCAAAATTGAATTTCGAATGACACATTACAAGCACTATGTTCATCAGTCAGGGAGGCAGTATTGTAACGTATTGTTGTATGGTCGTCTGTGATTGTATTACTTACATGAGTTTAACGTGCTAATGGAATCTGAAATGTTACACACAATAGACGAATGCCGGTGAGGAACCACCTTAAACATGTTTCGTTTACATATCGCTATTTAAATATTGAATAAGATTATCTAATTTTCGCATTTACTTACGATGCAGTGAATGAAATAGTACGAGTCGAACTTCGCGCAAAACGAATAAAATCATCCACGTATTGACCCCAATAGTCGTAAAGCAGATCTCCACATCGATCATTCATGATTGTTTAGTGCCTTGTATTTTTGTTTCGATATACAAATTATAAACAATGTCTACACCATTAGAATAAACTATGTTGGAAATTACACCATTGCCTACCTGTTTTTTTTTGAGTCTCCGATATTTCGGCGCAGTTGCATGCGCCATGGTCACGAAGCGACAGTTCTTCCGCGATCATGGCGCATGCAACTTTTTTTTTTCAAACTTTCAATTCAAAAATAAACAGGTATGGTGTAAATTCAGACATAGTTTATTCTAATAACGTCAATAACCATGGTTTAAAACAATATAATGTCTATACTAACCTTTTTTTAACTTTAGCAGTGTTATTTTAGCTCAATTTATTGAGATTGATAACCGCTTCAAAATACATTATTTAGAAAATTGCTAAAAACAACAATAAAAATTATTCAACAATTGGCGTTTTCATGTTACAGCTAAAGCACACAAAAGGCAAAAACTTGAAAAGGCTGAAACTTGTCCTACTTGAAAGTCAGGTTTTATGCTGTTATGTAAAAGTTACTTAATTAAATTTATCAGACCAAATTATACCTTAAACCATCAGTCATTCACGGTTCAAGAACAATCTTAAGTTTAATTGTTATAGGAAGTTACAAACAATTAAATTTTAGGTATTTTTGAAATCAGGAAGCTGGCAACCTTCACTTCTATGTATTAATGTTATAAATGAAGGAAATGGATGTTGTATAGCAATTATATCAATTGTTAATCTTTCCGGTAAGTTTTTAACAGCACAAGTGTGGATGTGTAACAAATTAATATGGTTATTAATCATATTAATTTACTACCTTTTGAGAAAAGAGAAACCTTCATTCTCAACGTACGATCAACAAATCAGCTCTCGCGCTTTGCAGAAAAAATTGTGAGCCCGCGTATCGAACGCGCATGAACTAACGTAAGTACGTAACGTAACGGACAGTATCCTCAGTAGACGAAACTTTACAGTGAGTATAATAAAGTATCATAAATGAAACATATTTTTTTATTATCCAAATCGATTTTTTTTTGTTTTTGGATATTTGTACATAGGTTTTGGTTCATACTATATTACATCCCTGCAAAGTTTCATCGACTGAGGATTTAATGTTGGCGTGTACTATGCGCGCCAAATAAGAATAGTATCGACAACTTCACGGCACTGGACAATTTTGTTATTGCTTGGTAGAATTAATAACTTTTTAATGTATAGGATGTGCATAAAAAGAAACAAAATATATAAAAATATGATTTTTATTATTGCTGGCATCGATCAGCATGGCAAACTATCATTGGATATTTTGCTAGCAGTACAAAATTGCTCAGTGACGTGAAGTTGTCGATACTATTCTTATTTGGCACGCATAGTACATACAAAAGATCGCTTCATTTCCTACACTAAATTATGCGATTAAATTGACAACAGTGATCTGCGGCAACTTCAGAGTGCTTGTGGGACAAAACGATGTATTTTAATGTGTAAAATTTTCTCTTTGCCCTTCATTCTCGAATCGAGTGAAGTTGCAGCGGATTACTGTCTACTCTATTGTCAATTTAATCGCATTGTATGTTAGTGACTGCGCGGCGTGGTTGTAAAGCGGAAGTGAGGTCGAAAATATATTTGTTTAATTTAAGTAAGCGCAAGTTTCCCTAATCTTCTAATATTCTGAAAACAGAAGTATTAGAACTTTTTGATGTTTTTTTAGGGTTCCGTACCCAAAGGGTAAAAACGGAACCCTATTACTAAGACTCCGCTGTCCGTCTGTCTGTCTGTCTGTCTGTCACCAGACTGTATCTCATGAACCGTAATAGCTAGAAAGTTGAAATTTTCACAGATGATGTATTTCTGTTGCCGCTACAACAACAAATACTAAAAACAGAATAAAATTAATATTTAAGGGGGGCTCCCATACAACAAACGTAATTTTTTTGCCTTTTTTGGTACGGAACCCTTCGTGCGCGATTCCGACTCGCACTTGGCCGGTTTTTTTAAAGTAAGATTCTACTCGCTTACATAACTACTATTGAAAGAAGTCAAGTGTATATATGGGATGTAGGAGTAGAAGGTGATTTCCAAAATTACTCGTTCGATTTTTTCTTATTTCAAAATGACGAATATAATATTTATCAGTTTTTCAGTGCAAACACATCAGTTACTCTAGTAAACTTTAAGGTTCATAATTGAATAAACCTTTTTCTTCCTACCACCCGCTGTCATCAAAAATTTTTCTTCATTCAAGCAAAGTGATTAGAAACGATTTTATCATATTTATTGCGAGCACTTGCCCATTAGAATCACGCTATTATATGTGTAACCAACCATTAGTAAGATACACAATCTAAAAACCAAATACACCTTACACTCTTAGACTTAAAGTTCATATTCTTCTTGCATACATTATTACGTACCGCAATGATCGATTTAACTCGCTCACACGTTATGATGGCCTGGTACTTTGTTACATATAGTGTGTAATGTTTTCCTAATACATAATTACCTCAAAATTCACGGAGCATTTAATAAGGCTGGAAACATAACAAGTTGTGTTATGTTACTGCTTAAATTATGCGCAAATCAACTTATTTATTAGTTTGGTGCAAAAAAGATTTATAAGTCACTAGGATACGGTTTATTGTGTATGTAATATTAAGCTTGTTTTGTCTAGTGAAATACATACAAATACACATATTCATTTAATTTTAAAAATCTTATATTTGAATAGGCTGAGGAAAAAATAAAAAGAAAATTCATGAGTTTTCTTTTTATCCACATTAACGTTCGTTTTTAGGGTTCCGTAGCCTAAATGGCAAAAAACGGAACCCTTATAGATTCGTCATGTCTGTCTGTCTGTCCGCATGTCACAGCCACTTTATTCCGAAAGTATTAAGATTACATAGTTGAAACTTAATAGGTAGATGTATTCTGTTAACCGCTTAACGAATTTAACACAAAAATAAAAAATAAAAAAAATTTAGGGGGGGCTCCCCATACATGGAACTGAAACTGAAAAAAATTTTTTTCTTCAAACCAATACGTGTGGGGTGTTTGAAGATAGGTCTTTAAAAATCACATTGAGGTTCCTTAGACATTTTTTTCTCAAAATCAAGCGTTTGAAAGATACATACCGCCAAAGTGGTAAAATGTGTGTCCCCACCCCTTTAACTTTTGAAATAAGAAAGTGAAAAATCTAAAAAATATATATGCCGTAGATCTTAATAAACACTTTCAACGAAAATTGGTTTGAACGAGATATAGTAATTAGTTTTTGAGATATAGCTCATTTTCCAAAACCGCTAATATAACTTTGTCATTCATACCAACACTGTGAAAAACAAAGTTATTTTTGCAGACGAAGAATGAAAGGTGGTATTAAATATGGTATGGTATAAGGTAACTACGGAACCCTACGGCGCGTTGCACGACATGCACTTGGCCGGTTTTTAAAAAAAAAAGAAAATTAGCGTCGTTACCTTAGATCAAGAATATCCTAGATAACGCTTCACGAATTAAAACAGTACACATAAATGGCACCTCAAATAGCGTCCCATTTACAAACTCGGTGCTTACGTTGTACATAATTACCTCTTATTTTGTTTGTACAAACTCACATTTTATATCACTTATTTTAAAACACATCTTTTATCACTTACTTTGTGCAAAATAAGCGCCCAGTTTGTAAGTGGGGCGCTATTTGAGGTGCTCTTTTTGAGACCCTGACAGGACATCTAGTGTAGGTATTCTTGATCGAAGGTCGTTACATAAGAGTTTGATTATTTACTAAGAACACGTTCTTTTTTCAAAAACTTTTTTAAGGACAACATATAAACAATAGAGCATCAAATCCTATAGAACGATAATTTTGAAAACAGCCGTTTGTGACGTCAGGATGCGTCTTGCGCGTGCGCCGTGTCCGTCTCGCTCTGATTGTAACGGCTTTGAGATGACCCTTGCCTTGCTCACTGAACTCATGAGCAAAGGCTCATGTTACTATACTTGGTGTAAAAAAAGCTTTGTTTAATAGGTATATTCCGCTTGAGTAAGTTGCGCAAATTATAGGGTGTAAAGTAAACCATTTACGATATACCTATTACTTAGTCGCCTGCGATCGCAAGGTAAAAGTGTTTTTCTAGTTCTTTCAGGTACTAGTCCTTCCCCCCCCCCCTCCTCCTGGAGTAGCCTTAGCGCCCCCCCGGAGAAAAACACGTAGGTAGGCGGGCAAACACGAGATCGCATCGGGGGGGAAACACTCAAGGGGAAGTTAAGAGGTTTGGGCGCCCCCCCAAACCTCTTAACTGCCCCTTAGAGAATTTTGTCTGAAAGAAACACTGAACACATTGCTTGTAGATTCAGAATCGAAAAGAAATTTCATCGCTCAATAATATTATACGAAAGTTTGCTTGTTTTTCTTGAATGGCTTGCTTTTTGTTATGCTCACAATTCTTCAATGTCACGTAGGTCTTATGAAAAACAATGAGGACTTTTCAAAGGGACATTTAAAAAAAAATTGTAACTATTTGCCTCACTAGATGGCGTTGATTGAAAGAGTAGTGTTTAAATTGGCTTTGAAAAATAAACGGCCTGTACCATAGAAATAGAATGTCAAAGAACAACAAAGTCAATAAACGGGTGATCCGAAAACGAATGCATACATTTTATATGGGATACATAAAATATGACTTAGATTCATAAAATATGACTATATATGGCAAAGGAAATTAATAAACTATGTTCCATACTGTTTTCGTCGTCGATAAACGAATAAATGTAGCGAAATTTGGTTTTAAAGAAATGTGTGGGAATATCTTATTTACCTGTGAAAAGTGTGATTACTTGGATTGTTTCTTTTTGTCACATCACAATTACTTAGAGCATAAGACACCATGGCTCCACGATACCTTTATTTTAAATTCTAATTAAGATTAACAAATATTTTAAACAAACTGTGATTGCTCATTTGCTAGGCGGGACGCTAGGGGCTCTTACTGTAAAAAATGTTGGCACATGTCACTTGCTCCTTTGTCTCTTCTTTACATAGACCGTGTCCGTATGATGTTAACTTCTCTTTTCCACGCTTTGTTGGTCTTCTTGAGCGCAGCGAAAATTTTTCTATGTCTATGGCCTGTACCAAAGAGGAAAGTAAGCGCTCGCTGGCTGACATCTGTCCAAACTTCCAAAGAGAAACATTTTAGGGTTACATCTGGCTCCCTGCATGAGTACTCTTCGAAACTTAGTAAAAAAAATCAAATTGACACATACATTCACTGACCTGCATATATTTACACTGGACAGGCTTATGTCAAACTGTTTTTGTGCCTTAATTGATTTCCGCCATTTTGGCGTTGTAGGACGTAGCGTGAGCATAGCGTGCGGGACATGGTACTAAAGTTTGAAGTCTGGATAGACCATCACGGCAACTATTTTCATATTGTACGTCAAAATTAGTTCTTTAGACGCACGCTAGTGGCGTTTCAAATAGGCACAAAAACTTAGTAGTCAAATGATACAGACAGCCAGTCTAGATAATAAAAAAAAAATTCATGTTAGTGCATACATTTTTATCAATGCCATCTATCGAGCCTACAGCTTTTTGACATTTTAAATAGCTCTAACTCGATAAGACTGTTACTATGAATATTTTTAAGTAATTATCGCTATTCTGATTTCATAGTAAATCCCAGGGTTACCGACCTACACAAAACCGATCATCTGATTTCGATATTTGTTCCGGTTTCATGAAATCGTAAAAAAGATACTCGGATCAGATACCCTTGATAGTAGTGCACGCTCGCCGCATCTCTATCAGATAAGGGCACAATTGAATCTACGTTACGCCACGATGCTAACCGAACGCCGGTTAAGAGCCCCTGGATGTGGCAAAAATGTTTAAAAAATAATAATTAAAAGTATTTTTAATAAACTTTTTATAAATATTTTAAAGTGGGCAGTTTATGCACAAATAACTAACTAGAAAAAAAGCGCGTAAAAGTAAGAGTTATTTTCTATGGAAAATCTCATTTCGCTTTTCGGCGGTAGTGGCGCTGTACAAATTTTCCATGTGAAATCGAATGTTTTACGCGCGTTCTTTTTTTCGATAGCTGTTCGTGCTTGCGTTGTACCAGTAGGTACAGAATGTTCTTTCTTTTATCAACTTTCACTTTTTATCAATCTCTAGTTATCGTCAACAATAGAATATTAATTTTATTAGTTAGGTACTTGACACTACTTGTGATAAGTTACCCCGTTATCGCGGGTGCACGAACGATACACAGACTAAAAAAACAGAAGCGAAAGACCTTTAGGTCCACCTATTTACCTACTGCCTACGTTTTTGCTACTCAAAAAACAACTGCATCATATAAAATTTTAAAAAATAACAACGCGATGTTGAAAACATGTCAAAATCCAAGACGATGGCCAACATTTTTGTTTGTGGACCAATTTCGATGAAACTCGGTTTTTGGTACTATTTTGACAAGAAAACAACAACGCAATGTTGAAAATATAAAAATATAAAAAAATCCAAGATGGCGGCCAACTTTTTTGTTTGTGGGCCGATTTCAATGAAACTCGGTTTTTGGTACTTTTTTGACAAAAAATAACAACCCAATGTTGAAAATATAAAAAAAAATCCAAGATTGCGGTCAACTTTTTTGTTTGTGGGCCGATTTCGATGAAACTCTTTTTTGATACTATTTTGGCAAAGCAAAGGTAAAAATAAAGAAAATCCAAGATGGCGGCCATTTTTTTTGTTTGTGGGCTGATTTCGGTGAAACTCGGTTTTTATTACTATTTTGACAAGAAAATAACAACCCAATGTTGAAAATATTAAAAAATCCAAGATTGCAGCCAACTTTTTTGTTTGTGGGCCAATTTCAATGCAACTCGATTTCTGCTACTATTTTGACAAGAAAACAGCAACGCAATGTTAAAAATAAAAAAAATCCAAAATGGCGGCCAAATTTATTATTTTTTCTTTTTTCAACCGAGTTACAAAATCAAATCAACCCAAAAGTTCCCTCTGGCCACGTGGTCCGACTGCCTTTGTCCTAACGATCGGACCACATTTGGCAACAAAGTTAGCAGCCATCTTGACGTGTTATCATTGTTTACATTGCGTTGCTGTTATCTTGTCAAAATAGTAGTAAAAATCGAGTTTCATCGAAATCGGGCCACAAACAAAAAAGTTGGCCACCATCTTGGATTTTTAATATTTTCAATATTGCGTTGTAATTTTTAATTTTTCCACATTGCATTGTTATGTTCTTGTCAAAATAGTACCAAAAACCGAATTTCATCGAAATCGGCCCACAAATAAAAAAGATGGCCACTTTCTTGGATTTTTGGCATTTTTAACATTGCGTTACAGTTTTCTTGTCAAAATAGTACCAAAAACCGAGTTTCATCGAAATCGTCCCACAAACAAAAAAGTTGGCCGCCATCTTGGGTTTTTGTCATTTTTAACATTGCGTTGCTGTTTTCTTATCAAAATAAAACCAAAAACCGAGTTTCATCGAAATCGGCCACCAAACAATAAAGTTGGTCGCCATCTTGGATTATTTTATATTTTTAACATTGCGTTGCTGTTTTCTTGTCAAAATAGTGCCCCAAACCGAGTTTAATCGAAGTCAGCCCAAAAACAAAAAAGTTGGCCGCCATCTTGATTTTTTTTACGATATTAACCTGGTTTCCGAACCATGCGTGTGACTGTGGCAATCAAGTAAGATTCGTGATACTACGAGCGAGTGCGGCAACATCGGCAGGCAGGGTATAAAGAAAACCGTTTGAAAAAACTTTTATTTAAAAATATGCCACCCCTAATTCATTATTTTAATACCAATATGTACAGTACCCGGCATATAACTTGAAATCGGGTGGGGATTGCGCGGAATGGGTAGCGGTGAGGGGCGCGCGCTATTGGTCTATTTGGCGAGCACATGCGCGAGTTTATCCCCACTCCGTCGAAAAAATTTCAAGTTTCATGCCTCGTACTGTACCCGGGGGTCGTAAAAGACCACCTTCCAAATATTAAATTTGTGACAACCCTTCCGTATTTGCATAAAGCCGTCACTTGAATTAGAATTTCAGATAAATATGTATTACAGATATATTCTCTTAGAGGTTAAGTGGGATTAGGCAGAATTATCAAATTAATCAAAAATGGACCTTCTTTCGTACTTTGTCTTTGGCTTCAATCATTCGTGCACCCGCGATAACGGGGTATGTATATTTATGTCCGTAATTATTATGGTTAACAAAACACGTCATTATAGTATTATATTGACTTCGTTTTATTTATTTTATGCTTCGATTTTAACATTAACCTTAAACCAACACATATAAATCAACTTATTTATAAAAATACAACGTGTTTACTTGTTACAAAACAACCGCCGAATATGGTAGATAGGGACCAAATTACGAAAAAAATCATCTGTTTCATTTATTTTGATATTTGGTTCGTTATTAATTTTTGTATGAAACAGCTGATTTCTTTTCGAGATTTCAGAGTTAGTCCCATAGTAAAAGTTGTTCCGTTTGATGGTCTTTATCTATCATATTCGGCATTAGGGTATTTTTTTTTTGTATCACGTTGTATATTCAAGAACGTTAATGGTCGAGCCACATCTAGCGTTGCTCTTATCAATTTGAATCTAACAAGTGCATCTGACTTTGATTACAAGAATGCCTTTATATTTGTCCAATGGACCGAGCTGAGCCGAAATACCGTACAACTGACAAAAGTTTAACGGATAGATAAATAAGAGTTGTAATAGGGATGTTGACTTATGAATAAAATAACGAAATACTAATAAAAATCGTAAACATATCAAACTTTTGGAGTAGCTGTATACCTCTTGGTTTTATATATTGCGTATTATTTGTTTTATGACCCTTCAAAGTTGGGTGGACAAGTCCATTTAAAAAGTATAAAATTTGTTCAAATAAATAATACATTTAATTAGTCCGTAAAATTTATAGCAAATTTGTCAAAGAAACCATTTTGATAAACACAATATTTAATATAGCTGCCGAACAAATTTCCTACGCGTTGCATACAACGTAGGAAGGCGTGACGTCATAACTTGGTAGCCATTAGTATGGAGCGTTTTCGGGTGAGTCCAATTTTGTGCATTTCAAACTGTGATATCTCGGGCAGTTTTCATGCTAGCGTAATAATTCTTATACGAATGTTTCTTTTTTTTAGGAGTAATTTATGTAACATAAAATAAAAAAATTGTCAACATGCCTATTATAGAAGCAAATGCAGCAACATCCAGTATTTCCAAAATTGCGGAAAACTATATTTTTAGTTTTGAAGCAGTGCAGTAATTATGCGATTTTGCTGTTTTTGCTGCAAATGAGTTATTGCTGTTTTCGCTGCAAACTTATTAAATTAAACGAAGAAGCTGATTTCACATTAGCAGACCGCATTCAAAGTTGCTTTTATCCTGGCTATAGTTTTTTATGGATAAAGTTATCGCAAGTAGAATTCAAGTAGAGTTTAGTAATCTCTGCTTATGCTATTTATTTATCATTCTTCATTCGATTAAAAATAGCTTATTTATTCTTCGTTCTTCATTCAAAAGTAACTTCTCAAACTGAAAATCCTCCAAACCTAATCGCAGTCACCGGGCAAGAAGTTTTTATATAGTTTGGTTTACTAACAAATTCAATGTGACCTGTCCAAAATATTTAAGTTTTTTTTATTTTGCTTGAAACGATCTATCACGAAGAAGTGCGATTACCTTAGACCGAGTATCGTAACAGGAAACGACGACATACTTTCTTTAGATAGGTACGTTTAAGTTTGACAGTTGTGGCCTAGTCCTAAACATAAGATATTGAGCCTTATGTCTGGGGCTTTAAGTTTAAAATCAATTTTTAATTTCGTAGATTTTTTTACCTACCATTGACAATACCACATTTAGGTCAAACAACTATGCCATAGATTAGTTAAAAACTTGTTTAAAAACAATGCTTATTTTCTTTTAAAAACTAAAACAAAGCAGGCTAAAAATACCAGGCTGCCATAAAACGAGTGAGCTAGATAAACGCTATCGACGACACATCCGGGTGTTTTCACTCAGGGAACTAGCAACAATCGGCTCGACGTGTGAACGTCCCACTGCGTTATGTGTTCCTGATACTTTCCTAATGAAATTTCTATGGCGGTAATGGGGATTACGCAATGGATTTCAATTAATTATTACTAAACATGCTATAACTAACTGAATTTAGGCTAACTTTACAACATATACACATCAACTTTGTCTAGGGATACAGGTGTTATTTTCATACAAACGAGGTAACTTTGAAGCCTTGCCAGGGATGGACCGTGCTGTAATCTGATGATGGCCATCCAGGGAGTGAATGGAGTAGATTCAGATCGCCATACACACCTAACTGATCTGATCAGCATTCTAAAAGATTAATGGGTCAGAGTTCTCAGTTTGAGGATTTCCATACATTTTCATGCTATTTTCGCGGTTTTTTTTAAACATGTCCATTACGTTTTTAGAATGCTGGTCAGATCAGTTGGGTGTATGTGTATAGCGATCTGAATCTCCTCCATTTACTCCCTGGATAGCCGTCATCAGATCACAGCACAGTACATCCCTGGCAGGAAATCAAGGCTTCAAAGTTACCTCGTTTGTATGAAAATAACACCTGTATCCCAAGACAAAGTTGATGTGTATATTACCTAGATGTCGTTCGTAAGCATTTTTTAATGTAGGTAGTTAATACGTACTTCAAGTGCTTTCTTTAACTTTTCAGTAATAATAATAAAATAATAATCACCTCTGTCGTAGCAATAAATATTGTGCAGAGCATGTATTTTCTATTGTGTTGTTGTACTAATTAAAAATGTAATCTGTAACTCTATTTTAATTATAATTGCAGTGAATTATACTCGACCCTCTTTTCACACTGATATAAATTCACTAGAAACATAATTGAACCATAAACTACGAAAACCACCGTATAACCAGTCGAAGCCATAATAAAGTTTTTGCCATTACCAAACGTGTAAGAGACCGAAGCAGAGCAGGAAAATCGTGTATTACTAATAAAAATAACTTCATGCCCTCTCTATTGCGACACATTACCTAAAAAGGCACCGCCTGAGAAGTAATTCTGATGTTACAGTTATCTAAAAAATGCTTTCCATGGGAATATTTTTTATAATGTCAAATGTAGTACTGGGCACCGATTCTTGTAAGCCAGTAGAAAATAGGTTATTTTTGAGTAAAATATTTGAGGCGTAAACCAGAGGACATAAATGACAATGGTTATATAGTTTCCTATTGTAATTGTAAATGGCCACTGCGCATCGCATGCGCATGTTTCTCATGGTTGAAATTTTATAGTTAGGTATACGACATGAGCAAAAACTCTCTCTGTGTTGTATGAATGGGTTAAAGAAACACATTTTATAATAAAATTCTTACTAAAATGCCATTAAAATTATTTTTTATTTCCTGAAAACGTGAAGATGGAACTTGAGATCTAATTTACGACTTTAACTTTTAACATAACATAACATACATATATAATATATATATGTATAACATAACATAAACATAATATTTATGAAAGCTTTTCAACATTTCAGTTGTACAAATAACAATAACACTTAGGTTAAATAAACTTAGGTTTACTAAGTAACTAAGTGCTATTTAACTTAACATAACTGCCTGTTTTGTTTTTGCCATTAAGTTTTCGGGAAATATGTTTGAGTACAAAATTTATATTCATCTGAAATATCTACAAAGCAGCATCTTTGATCCCATTGGTCAGCAAAAGTAAACTAATAGGTTATTAAAAATAAAATTATTTGCCTTATTTCTTTTCATTAACAAAATCGATTGCTTTTAGCATTTAAATGTTGCAATATGGATATCCTCTTGTCTTGAAAATTACATACTATTCACGAAGGCATTATAGATAAGTCTTAATGATACAGTAAAATATGCTATTGTTACATAAGTATAATAATCTTCTAATAAAAAATCTGTGAGCATTCGTCCACTTTCTAATGTTTATTCATGAGATAATGATAAGTATACACGGTTCATTTATTACCAAAAACGTTTGACCGCGTTTAAAAAAATTAAAGTTTTTTAAATTTGAACTTTACTGCGTAATGAATAAAGCGCAAATGATATTTTAGTATGTGTAATTGTATTCGTAGCTGTCATCACAATGTAACAAAATTATTATTGAACTGTAACATAAGTGCAATAGCCCCGAAAAGGTTCAATGGATTTTGATCTCTATTTTATATAGGTTATGTTATAGTTATGAATGGTTCGGAAGTGTCGCTGTTAGAATACAAAACACAGTGAAAGGTGGTACCGTCGTACAATGAGTTCAAGGCAGATAAGTCAAGTTTAGATAGCTTGCCGCTTTTAGCCAGGTTCCGGGCAAAGATTCTGCGAATTCTTATTATCTATCAATACTTTAAAAGTCTTCATATTCAAAACAGAAGTTATTTTAAAGACTCCCAATCCCAATTAATGGCAAAACACTTTGGTGAACCTAAGCGCAACTTACCCTATCATAAGTAATAATAAAAATAGAAAGAATTGTGTCAGAATTTTTGCACAAGACTAGTTTGTTATCAAAAAATTAGAGTGCACCAACAAAATATGTTACAGATTTGGAATCGGATGTGTTATTAATCCAGTAATTCTATAATTTTAACCCAACTTTATTTAATTTGAAGCTTAATTTGTCCGTAACTTTACATACAATTAAGTAAATAGTAGGTAATAAATGTTTAAGGCCAGTATATTCCAAAAACTCTGTCTCTGTCTTTTTCTTTACGTGTAAAGAGTAATGAAAATAACCTCACTTTTTCATTTTTTCAATGTTTTTGTAGATATTTTGAGCATAAAGTCACTTTTTGAAAAAGTAACCGTTGAATATTCTTCTATATGTTATTACCTATTTTTCTATATATTTTTCGAGAATAAGGGATTAATACACTTTAAGTATTATCCAAAAAATATAAAATTATTGAAAATTATCTAAGTCTTTGCATATTTTTTTAGTCGAGTGAAGAAACGAATATCTTATTTTTAACCGTGTGATTAATCAAGATCGTTTATGAAACTTCAACATATATTTTTATCTGATCAAATTATAGAATATTTGATTGTTTATTGTTGAATCAAAAATAGGCCAAATTCAATAATTTCAAATTTACTGGCCTTAAACACGTAATTTCATAACGCATTTCGAACCTACGCTCAATTGCTCTAAACGCTGCATAAATACGTACAATTATTGTTAATTACTGTTGCATCATTTTGCAATTAACTTAGAGAGCTTTAGTGCTGTGAAACCATGGCAACCAGGGTGGCATAGGTTAATAGGAACAAACTGATGAAAGTCTGGGAATCTAGATTTAATAAGCCTACATTGAATCCAGCACATGAACCATGTTTGAAAATAATACCACGGTAAAAGGGTAGACTCCTTTTACCGTGCTTAATACTTAGCATCTACGAAACCAATTTTGTTTTTTCCTGATGTTATCGCTGACTGATTTACAAATTATGTTTTTAAGATGGTGCTGTTCAGAATCTGTGAAACAGTACTAAAAACTCACATACATACAAACATACATGAACCCTGGGGGTCAAGTCTGCTAATGTTTTCGTCAAAATCGTAGTTCAATGGTGTTTGAATGGTAATACTTTTTGGCAGAGTTCTTGTTTCTTAAACCCAAAACTGAAACACATTGTCTTTCTTAAACCCAAAACGCAAACATATTGTGTCTAGATTTTGGGTTTAAGAAACAAGAACTGTGTCAAAAAGCTATACCATTAGAACACCATTGAACTACGATTTTGACGAAAACATTAGCACTTGACCCCCTGGACATACGACACTGTTCTTTTTTTGGGCAGTCGGGCAATTAGGTATAATTAAAATTAAATAAGTAATGTAAGTAAGATTTTGTGCTGTGAAAGCGTGGCTACCAGGGTGGCATAGGTTAATAGGAGCCACCTTAAAGTCTGGGATTTCTAGTTATTAACACTTGAACCAACTGAGAGATACACAGAGAATGTTAAATGCTCCGTTTCTTATGAAAACTACTTATTATCATACAATTCTTTCTATTCCTTTTCCTTGTTTTTGACGACAACACAAAAATGTATACATTTGTTCATGCATATGTTTGTATTAATAACAGTAATAGTTCAATGCAACACTGTGTCCTAAAAACTCTTAATAGAAACTATATTTGAAAAGCAAACAATCCTTAGAAGGCCCACCCACAAAACTTAAAGAAAGGTAAGTGAAATGGCGGAACTTTGCATAACCGACTGACATAATTCGTTGCAAAAACAAGTGTTCCCATCTTAACAGTTTCCATCGATCGAGTAGCAACAATGCAACAATGATGTGTGGGCGAATCGCTTAAACTTGTTATGTTATGATTATTGGTACTCGATCTGCTAAAAATGTTACGTAAAAGCCGGATTCACTCGGTAATATTGTTCCAGCCAAAGATATAGGTGAAATATGCACAAACTTTGCGATTTTATCTTGTAGAGTCGATTATTTGAACCTCGTAAAGTTTATCATATCAAGAATGAGCAACGAAGTTCTTGTGAGTTTAGTCCATTGTCGAATATTTTTTGTATTGGTTACTTTGTAGTGATAACTTGAATTTCAATTGGACCATTTCTATTTTTCCGAAACAGACGTTAATAATTTAATATTTTCCAATCAGATTATAAATACGAATTTGAGTAAGAACCTGATCGGTTTAGTATAAGTTTTTGACGTATTTTGAACATTGTTTTATAGAAAAAGTTGTTTAGTTTCATGGACTAGACCATGGGTCTCCAAACTTTTTAGCATAAGGGCCAGACAACTCCTCCATAAAGTCCCAGGGCCAGGATCTAGCTAGCTCATCGTACCAACATATATTTAATATAAATTAAGTTACAGTATGTTGGTACGATCCGGCCTGTTTTCGCGGGCCGGATTGTAGGTGCTCGCGGGCCGGAGTTGGCTCGACGGCCGTAGTTTGGAGACCCTTGGACTAGACTAAACACATTCTGAAAATTTGTCTCGTATCTAAAAGATCATCCTATAGTGTGTCTTATTTTACCTCACGCAACTCTTCTAGAATAGCAGTTCATACTTATTATCACCGTCAATTGGTAATGCGCTGGAACCTTGTAACATTAACATCTACGTTGACGTGATCCGCGACTAAAAATGACATGAAACAAGAAAATTCTAATAGGTAATCTAATATATTAATTATTTAATTATTATTTTCATTCATATAGGGTCTAGGTATATAAAAAAAATACAATTGTTCTTCTTTTTTGAGGTTAAAATCATGGCTGTCAGGCGCATTACCAATTGACGGGGATAGTAGCAACCTTTACAGATTTCGTTAAGTCCCCATATATTTAGTTGCCGAAAATATCATAGAAATTATTGAATTTTAAGATTAAGATTATTGATATAATTGAAAAATATTAGAAAAAATCGACTCACCCGTAGCAGCTCAGACGGGATAAAATCTAAAAGTTTAAGAATTCTTAGATTTTAGGTATTCACAATGCTATTTTTTATATTAAGGCGGTTGTATGACCGAAAGTGTCTTTGTATACGCTTTACAAAAGCCTCAAAATCTAGTTCATATTATTTTATTATGGAAAATTCGTCCTCTTGTCTTCTCTTCCTTCCCAATATTGCGATACCCAACAGGGTCCATAACTTGTACTTTGTTTTTAGTTGTAACATCTTTATAACATTATGGTTGCAATAAATATATTGAATATTGAAAAAAAAAAGTGGCGCCCTCAGAGGTTTTTATTTAATAAGTTATTAATAGATAAAGATTTTAATAATGTTTATCGTGGAGATTTTAGGGCCAATGATCTAGTATTTTTAGAAGGTATCACTACATGCCCTCGTAGTCATTTGTAGAAGTAGATAGCAAATGTGTCAAAAACGGCCACTTTTAGCAGTTTTTCTATCTACTTCTAGCAGTGACTTCTAGGGAATGTAACGATGCCGTCTAAAAATACTAGACTGTGGGCCCTAAAATCTCCACAATAAACATTATTAAAATTGTGTATTAGAATTATAATATTAAATAAAACTCACCGCGGCGCCACTTTCGCTCAGGGTACCACCTTAAGATAATTAATTGAATAGAAAAAATACTAAAAAAAGTCGACTCACCCGTAGCAGCTCAAACGGGATGAGGCTACGGGTGAGTCAACTTTTTCTAGTATTTTTTGTATTCAATTAATTATCCATAAACATAGACATATGTTCAATTATAAAGTTGAAACTAAACATAAACCTGTGATACAGATGGTGGTTAGGTTACCTCGGCGGTGATAACTAAAATAGTAGTTAATAATTTTTGGTGGTCGATCAGTATCAATTAGATATAAGTAATCCAGAACTGAACAGTACCAATCTCAACCCAACAGAAGCATTTATACCATCAGCTAAAGTACAGACCATCTCGTAACGGCCGGGTATGCCCGCGCGTGTCAAATCGTGCGCTGATCCATGCGCGCAAATTGCAAAATACGATGCGCCGGCGCGCAACTTGGGATAAAAACGTTTCTGAGAGCTTCCGGAAGATAAAGCCGTTGTTTCGTTTTTATTCGTAAAGGATAAAGGCTACGTTGTTAGAGTCTTTTGTCTTAGTATTCTATTCTGCCCCCTAGCATGACCACTGAAACACGATATGATAGAATATATATTGTTTTAAATTTCCATGGTTATTAACGTTATTAAAATAAACTATATCGGGATTTTCACCATGTACATTTTTATTTTTGAGACTCCGATATTTCGGCGCAGTTGCATGCGCCATGATCACGGAAGAACTGTCGGTTGTCGCGTGCGGGTAGATGTTAGTGGCAGACGAATCTGTTTACCCTCCGTCTAGTTCTTTTATTACGGTCGGTACCAATGGTGGTCAAAACAACAAAAATAAAGAAGTGCCGTTCCGCGTACAGATACAGTGAGTGTCGTGTGTCGAGAACAGATTCGAGTGAATAGTGAGTTTGCAGACAGTGGTACCGGTACCGACCGTAATAAAAGAACTAGACGGAGGGTAGACCGATTCGTCTGCCAATAACATCTACCCGCACGCGAAAACCGACAGTTCTTTGTGATCATGGCGCATGCAACTGCGCCGAAATATCGGAGTCTCAAAAATAAAAAGGTACATGGTGAAAATCCCGATATAGTTTATTTTAATAATGATAGAATATATAGCTCTTTATCACGTTTAGCTGTCAAAAGATAATGGATTTTGACAGGTTGGGTGTCGATAAAACGCTATAATAATATCACGCGATATATATCATGTTTCGTCGGTCATGCTACCCCTAGCTAGCAGAGATACTATTTAGTTTGACTTTAATTTGAATCTGTTACAAATTACAGATTTTGCAATGAGTGAAGAGTAAAGAAGATTGATTTTGTTATATCTAGGCATTAGGTCAACTTTTGTGCCATTTGAGAAGATTTTAAATCTTTGTTCATGCTTAAAATAAGTGTAGGTATCTCTTTTCAATAGTTCAGCTATTATTTTGTTTTTTAACCGCCTTTGTGGTTTAGTGGTTCACCCACCCGTGTCCCCTGCGTCTACGCAGGGGTCCCGGGTCGATTTCAAAAGTCCGCCTGGCTAGCTACCGTTATCTTACCTAAGTCTGACGCCATAACAACAATTTAAAAATTGTTGTGTTCGGGCAGTTAGAAATACATATGAGTTTACATACTAATGAGTTTGATAAATCATTTAAAACCAAAACTATTAAATGTACTCAGAAATTACGGTTCTGCGATTGGGCTACGACAGGTATTTATAAAAGTAGAAACAGACTTTATGAACTTTACAAGCTTAGAGAAACTAACCAAAGCCCAGGTTTCTTAGAACATGTTAAAAAATACTCGAAGACTTTCAAAATGTTATGTGCAGTTGCAAAGTCTAACTGCATTAAAAAGCAAATTAAAAACTCGAGTAACAAAACTAAAACAACCTGGGATATCATTAATCGTGAAACTGGTAAAACTAAAGCACGGGAAAATAGCCTAACGCTTAATATTAATAATGAATTAATAAAATCAGATAAAGAAATTGCTAATATTTTTGATAAGTTCTTTTTAAACATACCAGTAGAAACTACATCAAATTTGGATTCCTCACCAGCGACTGCTGTATCTATGCTAAAGGGACACGTGGCTGAAAGTGATTCATTGTTTAATTTTAAATGTATTATGCTTTAGATATAATAAAAGCTTTCAAATCTCTAAAAATGAAAAGCTCCACTGATTTATGGGGCATATCAGTTAAGGTTATTAATAATATTGTGCATACTATTGCCCCTTATCTTGCTGACATTTTTAATCGGTGTATTGATCAAGGAATATTTCCTGATCTTATGAAGTTTAGCAAGGTAATACCATTGTTTAAATCAGGAGATAAAGAAGACCCTAGCAATTACAGACCAATATCGATATTACCTGCCCTAAGCAAGATTTTTGAAAAAATAATACTTGAGCAATTATTAGGTCATTTTAATGTTAATAAACTTCTGCACAATAAATAATTTGGCTTTACTAAAGGTCGTTCCACAACTGATGCTGGGGTTGCGCTTTTGAAGCATGTCTTTGAGGCTTGGGAGGGGTCTCAGAATGCCCTTGGCATTTTCTGCGACCTGTCCAAGGCTTTTGATTGCGTGGACCACTGGACGCTGCTGATGAAGCTAAATCATTACGGTGTAAAAAATAATGCCCAAAAATTAATACTGTCGTATCTCAGTTCAAGGACTCAAACAGTTAATATCAATGGAGTAAGTTCATCAGGTTCTTATGTAAAAATGGGCGTTCCGCAAGGCTCCATTTTGGGCCCTTTTTATTTTTAATATATATAAATGATCTACCCTTTTTTGCAGAGAGGTTCTGTGATATTGTTTTGTTCGCAGATGATACTTCTTTAATATTCAAAGTTGACAGGAATAAAACTGATTTTGACTATGTGAACAAAGCACTCTCGCAGGTTCTTACTTGGTTTAATGTAAATAATCTCCAGCTTAATGCTAAGAAAACCAAATGTGTTAAATTCACTTTACCTAATGTACAGGCGAATCCCACTGAAATTGTAATCAATAATGAGAAATTAGATTTGCTCTATTCAACAGTTTTCTTGGGTGTTACTCTTGACAGTAAACTTCAATGGAATACGCATATCGCAGCTCTGGCTGGCAAGCTCAGCTCTGCTGCCTATGCTATTAGAAAAGTTAGACAGTTAACAGATGTAGAAACTGCTAGATTAGTGTATTTCAGCTATTTTCATAGCATTATGTCATACTGTATTCTTTCGTGGGGGATAGCAGCCGATATAAATACTATTTTTGTTTTACAAAAACGAGCAATAAGAGCTATTTATCAACTAAGTTCTAGAACATCTCTTAGGGATAGATTCAAAGAGATTGGTATATTGACAGCAGCATCACAATTTATATTAAACTGCATACTTTTCGTGCGTCGCAATATTAACTTATATACAAAAAATAGTGATTGGCACAATCGGAACACCAGAAATAAAGACAAACTTGTAATGCCTCAGTATAGATTAGAAAAAATCCGTGGTTCTTTCATAGGTCATGGTATAAAGTTTTATAATAAAATTTCAAGTAATATTTTGGATTTACCATTTGAAAACTTTAATACTCATGTAAAGAATTGTCTTCTTAAAAAAGGATACTATACCGTTAAAGATTACTTAATTGATAAAACAGCTTGGTCGTAGATTTTTCTATTCTATGTGAAAATTGGAAGAATTGTCCTACCTACTTAAAATGTATTGTAAGCTTTTTGACTCGACGCCTTAATGCGGGTAGCTTTAGTAGGTCATGCTCACTTTAAACATTTCTGCGGTGGTGTCGTGTGTGGCGGGTCGTTACGTTCCCTCAAATATGGTTGAGCGAAACGATGGCTGGTTCATGCGCCATGCTCGTGAACGGGTGCTGCCTGTGGGAATGGGTCTGCTTCTGTCTGCTTGTACTAAGGGCGTCGCATATATTTGTTTTTTCCTGTTTAATATTATCAATCAGTATGGCACTTCTTACTCAAAACATAAAATTAATAACTAATCCTTGTTTTGATTTCTCACTTTTTTATTGCTAATGACCAAAATGATTATTTGGCTTTCGTTATCACGATGTTTTCGTATTTTTTGTCTATAGTTTTGCAAGTAAAGGCCTATGAAAAGCTTTTGGATATTAGTTTTCAATTCAGTGCCTTAGGATGGGTAGCCTAAGTATGCCCTCTTTAATCATTTCTGCGGTGGTGTCGTGTGGGGCGGGTCGTTACGTTCCCTCAAATATGGTTGAGCGAAGCGATGGCTGGTCCATGCGTCATGCTCGTGAACGGGTGCTGCCAGTTGGAATGGGTCTGCTTCTGAGTACCTATCTTAACGCATATTGAATTGTAAAAATTGCGTTTTTATTTTTATGTCTTGTATCATGTGTTTTTTGGTTAGAGTAGCAGACGGAGTGATTTATAAACTAGTTGAAAGTTATTTACTCTCACGATTATCTATCTGAATGTAGTAGATATTTAATTTTAACCTACCTACCCATTGTGTGTAACCTTTTGATAACTATTGTGATGGAAAATGACCTCACTTTAAATGTGGAGCTCATTTTTCAATCTTGACGACTCTGTATGAAATATACAGGGAGAAAAAAGCAGCCCTTGACGAGTTTCTTGCCGGTTCTTCTCGTTACAAGGTCTCCCGCTTAGGGTTTGCGAACCGATGGCGTAGCTTCTATGACATTCACAAGTGCTTGTAACAGCCTAGACTGAATAAATTATTTTGAATTTTGAATATAGCCAGTTCCTCAGAGATGAGGATTTCGAGTGTAGTGCGCTTCCACCTTCAGCCTTATCGTCACTTAACATCAGGTGAGGTGAGGGCCAAGCACTATCCCGTTGTGCATAAAAATAAATAAAAAAGAACTAAACAAATAGTGATAGGTACAATAGACAATCTACTTTTTAGAATACAAGGTTATTTTTAGTTTATTAAAAACCTCTCGTGGGGTTGATCAGACCATCAAACTGAACAACTTTCATTATGGGACCAACCTCGAAATCACGAAAAAAAAAAATCAGCTGTTCCATACAAAAGTACGAGTACAATGCCTACTCAGCAACAGCCTAAATGCCTAAAACAGCAGATTTTTTTTCGCGATTTAAAGGTTGGTCCCATAATGAAAGTTGTTCAGTTTGATAGTCTAATCAACCCCACGAGAGGTTTACATTTCAATGAAGCAAAAATAACCTTGTATACTCGTAAGTAAAGATTGAAAATTTAACATAACCGTAACTATTTTAGCTCGGACAAAGTTACTGCAAGTGAAAGATGACTTTTGGTTCTGCTTACCGTTACGATATTCTAGATAATCCGTTATAGATCAAACAACGGATTTGTTAAGCTAACACAGCAACAGTTTGTGAATAGAGAGCTGTTATATTCGGGTAGCAACCTTAGTTTATAGAACATAAAATAAAATTATAAGACTAAAGTAACTTTATGTTAGCTTAAACTTCTGTTTTAATTTGCTCAATTAATAATAGTAATTAGATGTAAGGTTAACTGTGAAAAATAAAATAGAATGAAAAGTCCACTTTTCCATTCCGATCAACTGAACCGATCAACTGGAAATTAAATAACTTTTTTACTTCTCAACAGCTCAACTATTTGGTTGATCGGTTGGGATGTAAACGAATCAACTATTTTTCTTCTCAACAGCTCAACTATTAGGGTTGATCGGTTTAAAATGCAGGCACTATTATTTTTTAAATAAAATGAGGTCTTCTTTCAGTAATATTTCCTACCCTCAATATTTAAGGTACTCATTGAAATTATTCAAAACATAATTAGCTATACGCTATCCTTCTGATTTCAAGTATGTTATGTTTACCATGATAGCATAACATGATGTGATAGTTATTTGAAAGTCATGACAAAATTTATTTATTTATAGCTGAAGGTATAGAAATAAGAATAGCTGAAAAAACGAAAAGTTTATATTTCTAAACAACATTTTGAAATGATAAATATCGTATTCACAAAATATGTTATTGCTATCAAATACAAAATCAATTGAATGCAAGGTGCTGTACATAACTGGACTTGTTTGTAAAACAGTGTTTTTTGTTGCTTAAACCGAACAATGATTCGATCAGCGGTACCGGTCGGTTTCATCAGATAGCCGCGTGCGCAGATTGATGTAACATTATCTGAGATGTAAACAATACTACCTTTGTTTACGCACGATTGAGTCTACGCTTATGGGCAAATCATGTGTAGTATGCAGAGAGTATTAACGGAGCAAATACTGTGAAACTTTTGGAGAAATACATATTAGCATTTCTTTTATCACGACGTTCTGGAAACACGCTGGGCATAGGCTCTCTTTGCTGGGCGCCTAGAACGATAATTCCCTACAAAGCGCACTGTCAAAAGTAAAGCAACTAAAACAGCCAAAATGGCGCCGTTTTCAGATCTTTATTGTCCATTATTACCTAATCATACCTAATTAGTACAAAACAGTTTCAATTTCCCTAGCTTTAGGGGATTAGTTATTCAATTATTGGATTTTAGTTACGATTAGGTTACGTATGAAGGATGTAAATTTGAGAACTGAGCCATTTTGGCTCAGTATTAGTTGCCTCACTTTGCATACGAGGACACAGCTTCTAGGTGTTATTATTCTAAGGCTGGGCATTGGGGGAGCCCAAGGATCTCCATGATGATTGTGGCTGGCCGCGTCTAGTAGCTTCCATGATCTTCACCACATCGTCAGTCCAATGTAAACTCAAATATTATTTGGATTTTGACAAACCAATGTTTTAGACTAGACTTAGAAAAAAACTGTGGACAGTTTTTTTTAGAAAATAAATATTTGTTTCTCTTCGCAAACTATACCTTCTTAAAACTGAATAAAATTGCATTTATGAGGGTTCAAATCCTGATCCATTTATGAAGAATACATAATAATATGTTCTTTCTAAATCAAATAATAATTTGAAAAAATCTATAGATATTCTAACTTTCTTCGTCGTGCATCGTAATGTTTACATTTTCCATTTGATGTTTTAACTAGTAGCTCTTAATTCGTAATGCTACTTCAGAGGCAAAGTAGGCAAACCTCTATAACCTCCACTGGGATATGCTACATCTATGCCTCCACTTTACTCTTTGACAACTGCGCTCCAAATGTTTATGATTAATGTTTGTACGAGCGAAGACAATCTGACAGTTACATAACCCAAAGTCGGAATCGATCTCGCGACCACTCTTGACACATGCTAATGTTTACGTTTAGTTTACTACCGTTCCGCGTGTTTGTGTGTTTAGTTAACAGTACAGTGATAACATGTCAAAGAAACATTAACTATTTGGGTAAACAATTGACAGCTTTCATCGAGTGGGAACTATAACTAATAGTTCCTGAATAAATAAATAGACATTTGGCATCACGCAATCGACTGGTTTCATAAATATTGTTTTGTTTATTATTTTTCTCACTTATGCTCTGAAACGTGATGATTGGTTCATCATGTTATAAATTTGAAATTTAGTGCGAGGAATTAATTACAACACTTATTTCCCGAACAAGTACCACCTATTCTAAATTCAAAACGGAAGAACTTATCCAGCAAGCGTTATTTTTAACCGACTTCAAAAAAGGAGGAGGTTCTCTGTTCGTCTGTATGATGTATGTTTTTTTATGTTTACGAAACTTAATGGCTGCATGACTGGTCGCACGAATAAAAATTACATTTTTACTCAGAACATTTTATTTTATTCCTCGCATTTCTTGAGAAAAGCACTATACAAACCTTGTACTGGAAACTATTTACATTACCTAGAATGATTAAAGCCCTCGCCTACAGTTCGGGCAACAAACCATCCTCGTCAATGTAAATGCAAACTTTCCGTTTTCGGCTGTAATGTAATGTAATTTAATGTAAATAATATTAGAAACTAAATTATTTGCTTTCATAAGTTGCCTGGAAGAGATTACTATCTAGGAAAATGTCGCAAATACGTTTTACTTATTTTTTGTTTGACTAGGTAACTCTATCGTTCCCATCATAGATAAAGCCAAAAAACGGGAAGTTAACATTTACATTGTCGAGGATGGTTAGAAGCCTTCTAATAGAAGGGCTTTAATCATTCGAGGCAATGTAAATAGCTACCAGTACAGTACAGGGCTTGCATATAGTGCTTTGCATTTCTCAAGAAATGCAACATAGCTTTTCAAATTTGATGTACATACATAACGTGTAAGTTACAGTAGAGTAAAATGACCTCTGCTCCGTCGTACTCTGTCTGAGAAATTAAACCTCCTTGTAGGTTAATACCTACAAGGAGGTTTAATTTCTCAAACAGAGTTACTTAATAGTTAGGCCTAAGAAATCTGTGTTTGTGCCTAAGGGTGCTTGTACACTCACTCAAATTCAATTTTCTATTAGTGATTCGTGAGAAATGTAATAGCTTTTGCACCAAATGTGTAAGGCAGTATAGGTATAGTATGGATTAGCTCCTGTTTAACGAATGTTTTCGTGTATTGTCAACGACATCACTCGGGTGTCGTTTACTTTTTTTTTGTAACCACACCTCTGCTGACTGTGATGTATTACATTACATTACATTATCATGTCCTGGATCTCACGAGTGATAAATAATTCGATAATTAATGCAAGTTTAGTATTTGAACTTCATTACGGGGTGGTGTGGTAACCAAAAAAGTAAGTTCCGTAAATATCGTCCCATATGCATACCAACATATACCTAACACTAATTACTTATAGAAAAAAACTCATTTTTCTGCAGAGCTGTTGCACAATTTAATAAATTCTCTTTGGATCATACCTCCCTATAAGTACCTATAGCCCAGGACTTTTAGCAAAAAACCTAGGACTAATTCCGGCGGAAGGTTTTTTGTTTTTAAAGTGTTCCTTAGGTCCCCCTGAATATATCTGGAAAGTTCCCCGTGAATCCCATGTACGCTCCCCCCTCCCCCCCCCCCCCCTCAAACGTCTCCCTGATTTCAGTTTTTTCTATTTATCTCAGAAACGGTTGAAGATAGAAGAAAGTTGTCAACGTATGATATAATTGTTATAAAATATCCAACCCATCGACACTCCAATCATTTCGATGTGAGCTGTAGTCTCTGAAATATACCTACAGACATTTCACCAAAAATTTTTTTTTGCCCAGAAATCATTCTTTGTACTAGTTTTTAAGAAAAGTGAGTGGAGTTGTGGCAAAATTATGTAAAGTCATATAAATCTTGAAACATTGAGGAATAAAACAAGGTATATTACATTGTTACTAGACTATAAGTTTGTATGTATAGTTTAGATGTATTTCCCTACAACTTGTAATTTGCTCCATAGTTTTTAATTACCCATAAGTGAAAACTTGTAAATGGCTCTTAACCTATTTTGTAAATATTCATATCGAGTCTCAATGCTGTTAGTTTTCCTAACGAAATAAAATAAATAATGAAATAAAAAATATTGTAAACGACACCTCGGTGGTGTAGTCCAGTGGTGTCGATGACAATACACAATACGATTACGCGCGTTATTTTTCTCTATAGATGTTCTTGCTAAAGGTACAGATAATAGAATTGAAGTGAGCTTTGCATTTCGCTCTTTATAAAGGTCGATTTTGCTCTCTAACTCCTAGTTTATAGGTCTGACAATGCTTTGTATTGGTCAGAGAAAGTCCTGATGTATAGCATCGGTGTTGATAATGCTTCCCGGTATGCAAATTATTATCACACCGTGACCCGCGGTGGGCGGGGCAGTTGTGTAACCTGCGCAATGCCACATCTGGGCGAGGTGAGCTTTGTGGATCCTTGAAGCGAACTTTATTGCACATAAGCCATTCATATTGGCCCCACTGCTGAGGCATAGGGCCTTTCTTATAGATGGGTAGCAGGACGGGCCATAACGCACCATGCGGGCCAAATGAGGATTGGTTTCGCCGCTCTCTCGCTCGCATGTTTTCTTTCAAGATTTCTTAAATCTGAGTGCTTAATAAAAAAGTCTTTCGGCCATTTTTCGGAGATTATGGAAATTTTAACATATAGGTATTACAGTTTCGAGTTGCTGAAGTACAACTGACAGTTCAAATAGCATTTGAATCCCAAATCAGTAAAGTAATAAAATACTCCGTAATTATATAAGTGGGCGGACTGTATATCCGAATAAGAACTTAATTGAACATTATATTAACTACTAATCGCACAAAATGTTGCGTAGGTGTGCGAACTGTACCCGTAACACACCCCGGACCATAGACATAGAAAAATTTTCCCTGCGCTCAAGAAGACCAACAAAGCGTGGAAAAGAGTAGTTAACATCATACGGACACGGTCTATGTAAAAAAGAGACAAAGGATCAAGTGACATGTGCCAACATTTTTTACAGTAAGAGCCCCTAGCGTCCCGCCTAGCAAATGAGCAATCACAGTTTGTTTAAAATATTTTTTAATCTTAATAAGAATTTAAAATAAAGGAAGCGTGGAGCTATGATGTCTTGTACTCTAAGTAATTCTGATGTGACTAAAAGAAACAATCCAAGTAATCACACTTTTCAAAGGTAAATAAGATATTGCCACACATTTCTCTAAAACCAAATTTCGTCACATTTATTCGTTTATCGACAAAGAAAACAGTATGAAACATAGTTTATTAACTTCCTTTGCCATAATATAGTCATATTTTATGTATCTAAGTCATATTTTACTTATCTCATATAAAATGTATTGATTCGTTTTCGGATCACCTGTTTATTGACTTTGTTGTTCTTTGACATTCTATTTCTATGCCCCGGACACTCCATACAACTGCGCCATTATAAACAGATGACGTCAGATTACATTTTTGTATGCGCGCGCAACTGTGTGTGTAACTTTAGGGCTACCGTGCAGTTTACACTGTATGAGCGGCGTTCAATTCATAATTCGAACTTTTTGGTAATGACGCAATGAGCGGTTTTCAAAAGGCAGTTTAAGAAAAAAAAGTAGTGCATAAAAACAACTAGATGTCGTTGAACTAAGTAGGTAGCTTTTTATGAAAAACATGAAATTTAATTACTTTTTTATTATACGTTTGTTGAGTATGTGGTTTGAAAAATTCGGCTAAGTGCGATAGTAGGCACCACGCTATTAAATCGTTTATTGCATTGTGCGTTGGCTGTCTGTTGGCGTGTTACGATGAACTTTTATATGACCAATATGACCATTAGTGGGAAATAATATTTTAAAAATCTACCTACTTGAAGTAGCGCCATCTATCGACATAAAATTATACTAAAATTCTCTGCTGTCAGAAAACCGCTCATTGCTTTGAATATCAAAATAAGTTGATGTTGACAAACACGACTAAAGGAGCACACGATTTGGCACACGAACACGCGGGATGGGGTGAGGAAATTGATTCTGGGGCGGGGCGGAGAGGGTCCTTTCTGTACAGTAGTACTTATATTTATTCTGAGCCCGTAGTCCGTAGCACGAACAGTTATCAAAAAAAAAATACGGTTGTGTAATTTTGTATGGGAAATTTATCTACCATCTAACGCCAAAAAGCGAAATGCAATTTGCAATAGTTAATTACTCTATCTATAGAATAATTTTACACGCGTTTTTTTCTCCATAGATGTTCGTGCTACGGTAACTGATGTTTTAAAAGGTAGCGACGAAGGACAGAGATTATAATCTAAATAAAACTTTTTTATGGATTCATGATTTTTAAAGACAATAGTTTTATTACGTATAATGGACGTTATTAAAGTTTTCTGAAAGGTTACTAGTATCGTAGCCTTTTATAGAATAAGTATAGCAGCATTAGGGTGGATACTTTACATTACAATCTTTGACACTCTCTTCTTGAAGAAAACCATACTTTTGCAGTTTTTGTATATCCTTGTTGCAGTGTTTAATATATGGCTGACAATAAAAATTACAAGTGTTATGAGGATTAAGCAAAAATGTTTTTTCTCCAAATCGGTGTCTCAAAATAAACAAACATCTAATTCCACTTTCATAAATAAGTTGATAGGTTTTTTGTATAGTAAAGATTTACTATACAAGAAACAGCTACAACAATAAAGTTTCGAAGCAGATGCTTAGAAACTTTATTGAAGTTGTAAACTTAAAGTATAAGTAGGTACTTTATATTTGCATTAACTTATAAATGTTTATATCAATCAAAAAATCTACTCAACAAAGCCTCAACGTAACTTTGTTTGCTATCTCTACGCCCTCATTACTACCCATTTAGTACAATTTACTCCAGCAATCTGCCAGCACTTAGTACTAAGTACCCTCCGAAATCCCACGCTGTGACATTATGGGGTCCTTACAGTTAAGTGATGGTAAATCTTCTTGTCTTGACTACCAATATAACAACTACGTTGACATTGTTGTGTTCCGGTTCAAAGGTAATAAGATAGATTGACCATCACCAATTTTTATTAAATGTCCCCACTGCAAGGGTACAGTCCTTACTTAAGAATGAATAAGGAGGATGGGCCATAACCCACCACGCGGGCCCAATGCGGATTGGTGGGTGTTAACGACTGCAAATGCATCCGGGCCCAACGGCTTAAAGTGCCTTCCGAAACACGGAGGATCTCGAGATAAGATTGGTCCCGACTGCATTTGCAGTCATTAACACCCATCAATCCGTATTGGGCCCGCGTGGTGGGTTATGAGTGTTATGGCCCTACCTCCTTATCCACCCATAAGGAAGGCCTGTGCCCCAGCAGTGGGGACATTAAAAATGACTGATGGTCATTGGATTTTTACTATTTGAAAGTCGAGAAAATGCATTTATTGTCTCTTTTCCATATACCTACTCATACCAAGTTTTATTGTCACTTTTAATTGGGTAAATAAAAACTGTTACATATTTAAATAGAAATAAAAACGTTTTCAAAATCTTTTACTTACAATACACAGAGGAAATAATCACTACGTCTATAATAAAAAACAAGATTTGATGACTAAATCTATAGCACTGACCTGCATTTTGGCATATATTTACACTGGACAGGCTTATGTCAAACTGTTTTTGTGCCTATTTGATTTCCGCCATTTTGGCGCTGTAGGACGTAGCGTGAGCATAGCGTGCGTACATGGTACTAAAGTTTGAAGAAGAGACCATCACGGCAACTATTTTCATATTGTACGTCAAAATTAGTTCTTTAGACGCACGCTAGTGGCGTTTCAAATAGGCACAAAAACTTAGCTGTCAAATCATACAGACAGCCAGTCCAATTAAAAAAAAAAGTTTTTCATGTCAGTCATCTATAGTCATTAAAATTAACTTTATCTAACTATTAGTAGGTAATTGTAAACATTTAAAGATAGAGATTTTTTTGCATGAAACATGGTTATTTTATGATGACAAAATATTTAGGCAGGTACACATATTTCGCCGGATGCCCGACATGCAAATCAAATTCTAAACAATTATTATTAGGTAATTAAAATTCCAAGGGTCCAATAAAATGAAACATTAATTTTAGTAAATATTGCTCCTAAATCAATTCCAGTGTTTACTAATTTGATTTTAATAAAACAAACGAAAGTGCTGTGTGATCTCTAACCCTCTAGCCTGACTCATATTATAGCTATTAATCAGGTTTAACTGTCAAAAGACAATGGATTTTGATAGTTGAGTGTCGATAAAACGCTATATCTAATATTATATTAGCTATATATATAATACTAGCAGCCGCCCGCGGTTTCACCCGCGTGTTTCCCGTTCCCGTGGGAATATCGGGATAAAAAGTATTTTATGTTTTAATCTAGGCTATCTACTATCTGTGTGCCAAATTTCAAGCAAATCCGTTCAGAAGTTTTTGCGTGATTGAGGAACAAACATCCAAACATCTAAACATCCAAACCCACAAACTTTCACATTTATAATACTAGCGGCCGCCCACAGTTTCACCCGCGTGGTTCCTGTTCCCTTGGGAATATCGGGATAAAAAGAATTCTATGTTTAAATCTAGGCTATCTACTATCTGTGTGCCAAATTCCAACCAAATCCGTTCAGTAGTTTATGCGTGATCGAGGAACAAACATCCAAACCCACAAACTTTCACATTTATAATATTAGTAGGATTAGTAGGAATTGTGTTTTGATGGCCATGCAAGGGGGGCAGATCGGTGGCACGGCACGAGTATAAATGTTCTTTGCACGGCACGTAAGTCAACTACTCGTAGGTAATAGAAAAGTTGACTGTAACCAAAATTCCATTAATGAAATACTGAAATACCTAAGTATTAATAAAAATATAAAGAACCAGGGGCCCTATTTTGGAATCGCTCGGCTGGCGTCGAGCGCTCGTTTCTATTGATTTTCGTTTGACATTTCATACATTTGAGTCAAATGTCGAACGAAAATCAGTAGAAAAGAGCGCTCGACGCCAGTCGAGTGATTCAAAAATAGGGCCCCAGATTGAAATCATGAAGATAACAACAGTTATATAGGTATTTTATTTTACTATTTTCAGGAGTCGGAGTAATAGACTTCAACGCGTTTGAGCTTTATTGGAACGACAAATTTTATTTTTGTTTAACAGTAAAGAAATTTTTCACTTTTGTCCAAAAAAAACTAATAGCTTTAGTTAGAGTGACAAAGTTCTAAACTGTTTACATATTCATACACGTGACTGTAGTGTACAAGCTACTCTACAAAAATAAAAAAAATAATGTCATTAATTAAGATTAAGACATAAATGTGAAGTTATATGTATTCATAGAAATATACCTAGTTCTATAAGCGCTATCGCACACGGGCAACTTTTGTCTCCGCAACTTTTTTGTCTCTCACGTGATTTGTATGAAAAGTTGCAGACGACCGTGTCGCTTCGTGTGCGCGCTTCCATATAAACCCGTGGACTTGATGTAAGAGACAAAACAGTTGCTGGGAGACTAAGTTGCCTGTGTGCGATAGCGCTAAGGTTTCCGTTTTTAGGGTTCCGTACCAAAATGGTAAAAAAGGAACCCTTATGGTGAGACTCAGTCTGTCTGTCTGTCTGTCACAGCTGGATATCTCGAGAACTACTAATGGTATCAACTTGAAATTTGGAATAGTTTAAGATGACATTTGCCCAACTATTTTGCAAATAAGAAAGAAATAAAAAAAATAATATTTTTTTTACAACAGGGACTGAAAAGGGGTCTTAAAAATTTGAAGTGAGGTGACTAGGGCGTGTGGGGTATCATATGAAAGAGCGCTGTTTGCACATTTTAAAACATTTTTTTCTTTTTTCTTAGGCCGCATAGTTTTCGACTTATGATGAAAAATGTAAAAAAAAATACCGTTCCCCCCCCCTTATCTCCGAAGTTTGCAAAGAGAAAAATCTGAAATAATTCTATGTGATAGTAGTTTACGTAAAGATTACAGGAAAAATAAAACGAGGTCTCAATATAACACACTTTTTTAGAAATTCAAAAAACAAACAATAATTTTTTCAGTTTCACTACCCGTCAACAGATGGCGGTGACCTAAGAATGCTAACTTGCGAATTAAAATAGTTCCACTATCGGTCAAGACAACATTTTAGGGTTACATCTGGCTCCCTGCATGAGTACTCTTCGAAACTAAGTAAAAAAAATCAAATTGACACATACATTCACTGACCTGCATATATTTACACTGGACAGGCTTATGTCAAACTGTTTTTGTGCCTATTTGATTTCCGCCATTTTGGCTCTGTAGGACGTAGCGTGAGCATAGCGTGCGTACGTGGTACTAAAGTTTGAAGTCTGAAGAGACCATCACGGCAACTATTTTCATATTGTACGTCAAAATTAGTTCTTTAGACGCACGCTAGTGGCGTTTCAAATAGGCACAAAAACTTAGCTGTCAAATCATACAGACAGCCAGTCCAGTTAAAAAAAAAAAGTTTTTCATGTCAGTGATCTATAAAAATCAAATCAAATTAACTTTATCTAACTATTAGTCGGTAATTGTAAACATTTAAAGATAGAGATTTTTTTGCATGAAACATGGTTATTTTATGATGACAAAATATTTAGGCAGGTACACATATTTCGCCGGATGCCCGACATGCAAATCAAATTCTAAACAATTATTATTAGGTAATTAAAATTCCAAGGGTCCAATAAAATGAAACATTAATTTTAGTAAATATTGCTCTTAAATCAATTCCAGTGTTTACTAATTTGATTTTAATAAAACAAACGAAAGTGCTGTGTGATCTCTAACCCTCTAGCCTGACTCATATTATAGCTATTAATCAGGTTTAACTGTCAAAAGACAATGGATTTTGATAGTTGAGTGTCGATAAAACGCTATATCTAATATTATATTAGCTATATATATAATACTAGCAGCCGCCCGCGGTTTCACCCGCGTGTTTCCCGTTCCCGTGGGAATATCGGGATAAAAAGTATTTTATGTTTTAATCTAGGCTATCTACTATCTGTGTGCCAAATTTCAAGCAAATCCGTTCAGAAGTTTTTGCGTGATTGAGGAACAAACATCCAAACATCTAAACATCCAAACCCACAAACTTTCACATTTATAATACTAGCGGCCGCCCACAGTTTCACCCGCGTGGTTCCTGTTCCCTTGGGAATATCGGGATAAAAAGAATTCTATGTTTAAATCTAGGCTATCTACTATCTGTGTGCCAAATTCTAACCAAATCCGTTCAGTAGTTTATGCGTGATCGAGGAACAAACATCCAAACCCACAAACTTTCACATTTATAATATTAGTAGGATTAGTAGGAATTGTGTTTTGATGGCCATGCAAGGGGGGCAGATCGGTGGCACGGCACGAGTATAAATGTTCTTTGCACGGCACGTAAGTCAACTACTCGTAGGTAATAGAAAAGTTGACTGTAACCAAAATTCCATTAATGAAATACTGAAATACCTAAGTATTAATAAAAATATAAAGAACCAGGGGCCCTATTTTGGAATCGCTCGGCTGGCGTCGAGCGCTCGTTTCTATTGATTTTCGTTTGACATTTCATACATTTGAGTCAAATGTCGAACGAAAATCAGTAGAAAAGAGCGCTCGACGCCAGTCGAGTGATTCAAAAATAGGGCCCCAGATTGAAATCATGAAGATAACAACAGTTATATAGGTATTTTATTTTACTATTTTCAGGAGTCGGAGTAATAGACTTCAACGCGTTTGAGCTTTATTGGAACGACAAATTTTATTTTTGTTTAACAGTAAAGAAATTTTTCACTTTTGTCCAAAAAAAACTAATAGCTTTAGTTAGAGTGACAAAGTTCTAAACTGTTTACATATTCATACACGTGACTGTAGTGTACAAGCTACTCTACAAAAATAAAAAAAATAATGTCATTAATTAAGATTAAGACATAAATGTGAAGTTATATGTATTCATAGAAATATACCTAGTTCTATAAGCGCTATCGCACACGGGCAACTTTTGTCTCCGCAACTTTTTTGTCTCTCACGTGATTTGTATGAAAAGTTGCAGACGACCGTGTCGCTTCGTGTGCGCGCTTCCATATAAACCCGTGGACTTGATGTAAGAGACAAAACAGTTGCTGGGAGACTAAGTTGCCTGTGTGCGATAGCGCTAAGGTTTCCGTTTTTAGGGTTCCGTACCAAAATGGTAAAAAAGGAACCCTTATGGTGAGACTCAGTCTGTCTGTCTGTCTGTCACAGCTGGATATCTCGAGAACTACTAATGGTATCAACTTGAAATTTGGAATAGTTTAAGATGACATTTGCCCAACTATTTTGCAAATAAGAAAGAAATAAAAAAAATAATATTTTTTTTACAACAGGGACTGAAAAGGGGTCTTAAAAATTTGAAGTGAGGTGACTAGGGCGTGTGGGGTATCATATGAAAGAGCGCTGTTTGCACATTTTAAAACATTTTTTTCTTTTTTCTTAGGCCGCATAGTTTTCGACTTATGATGAAAAATGTAAAAAAAAATACCGTTCCCCCCCCCTTATCTCCGAAGTTTGCAAAGAGAAAAATCTGAAATAATTCTATGTGATAGTAGTTTACGTAAAGATTACAGGAAAAATAAAACGAGGTCTCAATATAACACACTTTTTTAGAAATTCAAAAAACAAACAATAATTTTTTCAGTTTCACTACCCGTCAACAGATGGCGGTGACCTAAGAATGCTAACTTGCGAATTAAAATAGTTCCACTATCGGTCAAGAGATGGCGCAACCTAATACTACAGTAATAATTGGTGACTGGTTCTTATATAAATTACCTACTATTTGCCGTACGAATATAAACGAAGAATAAGTTCCTACTTAGTAATATAAACAGTTTGCAATGTGGAGCGGCTGAAACGTTTTTCAGTCACCATAAGCAACTGTGGTTAAGATTTGTAAATTAACTGTCCGCCTGTTCGCCCTTCCACCTGTCTGCCGTTTATCCTACTTTTTTAAAGACTGTACTAAAGTAACATATCCAAATATATTTATGATTGTACGGAACCCTCGGTGCGCGAGTCCAACTCGCTCTTGACCGGTTTTTTTTTCCTAGTTTTGGGGTAATACAACTATATTATTTGTAAGGCTTCCGCGCGTACAGTTCATTAGAAATAAAACACTTTTTACGGATTACAGCGCGTATATTGGTTAATTCAGATGTTATTTTAGAATTATTTAGTTTTGATTTGTTGATTTTTTGGGTTTCCCGACGTTTCGACACGTTTCGACGTTTCGACGACGACCCAAAAAACCAACAAATCAAAACTAAATAATTCTAAAATAACATCTGAATTAACCATTATAAGCGCCTGTAATCCGTAAAAATATTTTTATGTTATCGGCTGCTTTAATTTTGCATGTGAGTAGATTTGTGTGAATACAATAACTTTGTATTCTTTATTCATCTCGTAAAAAAACGTAAAAAAACATAAGATCTTGACGAACTGAGAACCTCCTTCTTTTTTGAAATCGGTTAATAAAGAGTTTAATTATACATATTAAATAAAATAATCAATAAAATTTACAAATTCTATTGAGTTTATTATTTTGCTACCGATCTTTATAGCTGGTATATAGGTACTTCTATCTCACTAGAATGTCTTAATTCGAAAGCAGTCTGGTCATGTATCATATCATACCTACTTATATTAATATTTTTAATATATTCCATCCCGCCCACTGTTTACAAGTGCAATGCTTATGCAGTCCGAATTACATTCGACATAACTTTATAACAAAACGGTTACTTCGTTGCGCAAGCAGCGAACGTCTCGGTGTAACAATTTGTGCAATGGACTACTTCGATGCGGACTCAGATCAAACTCCATTATGATATCGTAATTAAAATGAAATTAACAATTAAATTCTATTTGTGTTCATTAGAACATAGTTTTCTGTATAACTGGAATTTACCAATTTAGATTTATAAAAACGTACCAAGTTTCATAATTCTCATGTGGCAATAAACAATATTTTCGAACACACAATCATTAAATACAAATTAAAACCTTACAATGTTTTTAATTTAAATTGTACCTTTAGGGTACAATTTAAATTAAAAACATTGTAACATAATAATATTGTAACTTCACAAATAGCTTGAAGAATAAGAAAAGAGAAGCAACATTTAGGCTACTTACGCACCGACACAGGTGGCTTGCTTAACGCTTAGATAGATAGTCCGAGTCTGTTGCGACCATAGAAATAGAATGTCAAAGAACAACAATGTCAATAAACAGGTGATCCGAAAAACGAATGCATACATTTTATATGAGATACGTAAAATATGACTATATATGGCAAAGGAAATTAAACTAAGTTCCATACTGTTTTCTTCGTCGCTAAACGAATAAATGTAGCGAAATTTGGTTTTAGAGAAATGTGTGGCAATATCTTATTTACCTGTGAAAAGTGTCATTAATTGGATTGTTTCTTTTTGTCACATCACAATTATTTAGAGCACAAGACACCATGGCTCTACGATACCTTTATTTTAAATTCTAATTAAGATTATCAAATATTTTAAGCAAATTAGGATTGCTCCTTTGCAAGGCGGGCCGCTAGGGCCTCTTACTGTAAAAAATATTGGCACATGACACTTGATCCTATTTGTCTCTTTTTTACATAGACCGTGTCCGTATGATGTTAACTTCTCTTTTACACGCTCTGTTAGTCTTCTTGAGCGCAGCGACAATTTTTCTATGTCTATGGTTGCGACTATCGAAGGCGTCAAGCGCGCAAGCGCAATGCAGCCGGCCTTCGCTATTTGCCTAGCTGGTTGCGAATATTCGTGAACATTTTACTTCGATACACGCTAGGTGGCTATCTAGGCACTAGGTGCTAAGCAAGCAAGCCACATGTGTCGGTGCGTACGTAACCTAACATAAATAAAAGTGATATCGTGAGCGAAAAAGAAAGTAAATTGAAAGACAAACTCAAAAGAGTTTGCAACACGGTTTATATCAAAAATAGAAAACTTCATTTTAAAATGAAGGCTTTCCAAACTGACATTTAAAAAATAAAAACAGTAACTATTTGCTTCACTAGATGAAGTGTCAAAATTGGCTTTTAAAAATAAACGGCCTGTAGAGTGTAGGCAAGTAAGCGCTGTCGCATACGGGCAACTTAGTCGCCCAGCAACTGTTTTGTCTCTCACATCAAGTCCACGGGTTTATATGGAAGCGCGCACACGAAGCGACGTAGTCGTCGGCAAATTTTCATACAAACCATGTGAGAGACAAAATAGTTGCTGGGCGACTAAGTTGCCCGTGTGCGATAGCGCTAAGTAAGCGCTCGCTGGCTGACACATCTCTGCCCAAAAAGAAACATTTTAGGGTTACATCTGCCTGCCTACCTGAGTACTCTTCAAAGCTTAGTAAAAAACTCATTGACACATACATTTTTATCAACGCCATCTATCGAGCCTACAGCTTTTTGTCATTTTGAAAAGCCCTCATTGCAAAAAAAATAGAAACAAAAGATAGACGTACATTTAAACCTACGAAATGAAATTGAGTTCCAAAGAAGCAGGTTGTCTACCCCGACAGGGTAGCCCGGGGAGCGGGCGGGGAGGGGAAGAGCCGTCGACCTTGGAAAGGTCAGCACGGCCTCCGGTCTTTTTTTTTCAACCCATAAAAATTGCCCATAAAACGTTGAGCGATACCTGTACAGAGTAATATTATGGCATAGAGATTATGGGATCGAAAAAGTTTTGATAAAAAAAATGGAAAAAATATTTTTTTTTTATAGAATAAAAATAAATCAAATTTTAAATATAGCAGTAAAATTTAAATAACGACTAATGTTCGTGCAATTACAGTCTATTTATAATATTAGATACTTATGCATGTTTCCTTTTCCATTTTCATGTTCTGTTCTAAATAAAGTACAGTATGCTCAAAACTTGCGAATTTTCATGGGCACACAAACCCAAGTGGTTTTTGCTAATGAGTAATGTATAAGTAACATAATCTGTATTTATGTTTGTCTTGAACAATAAATAAAATAAAATAAATAGTTTAGTTCAAACTTCCATTTAAAAAAAACCTTTAATCCATGTTAAAGCGTGAATAAAATAAGCTTTCATGGTCGACTCCCATCCATATATGGTTTTCAGTAGCCTTAGCACGAACAGTACCCGAACAGTTATCGAAAAAAAAACCGCGTAAAAACATTCGATAGAGTGATTTTTTATGGGAAATTTGTACAGCGCCATCTACCTCTGAAAGGCGAAATAAAATTTCCTATAGAGAATGGGGAAGGCAACTGTCAAAATGGCGCGTACGCTTGTTCCATGAGAGCTATGAAAACAAAGGACTTTTACTTTAAAAAAAAATCGTGTTTTTAACTGTAAAATGATTAAATTCTGTGTAATAGGCTTTAAAAATGTGGGCACTTACGAATTTTCGAAAAATCTGGATATAGAAAAAAATTCATAAATTCTGTAAGAATAAAAACGTCTTAATTTGGCTTCAATTCCGGCATTTGCATTGTAGAATAGTCTTTTATATCCATTTTGGGTCAATGGGTCTTTTTCGGTAAAAAAATATCACAAAATAAATACCTATTTTCCCATACATTTCGTTCTGAACGTCTACTGTCTTAGGAACAAGCGTACGCAGCGACACGTTGCCAACCCCATTAAGGTGCGGGCACATTTGTCTGACGCCACGTCTTAACACGCCGTCAGATGACATCGGTTTTCATAGGAAATGTATGCACTAGGATCACACTTATCTTATAAACACGTCCATAGAAATACGGCGTGTTAACACGTGGCGTCAGACAAATGTGCCCGCACCATTAACTCTATCGAGCACTTTTATGCGCGTTTTTTCTCAATAGATTTTTGTGCTCAGTTAAAACAATAGCAACATTGTTAATGCTTTTATAATATCCATTGCATTTTATATTAAGCCTCTATTAGCTGCCATTACTCTGTAAATATTATAGCATAGCTCGAGAGTGAGAGTGATAAGGATCGGTAGTTAAACTTTAGTTCGTCCTTTTTCTTTCAAACTGACCCATCTGTTCGCAGCTTTTACGTTTTATTCGAACAACGCCATCTATTGATCGGAGGCACTGACCTGTATATATTTACACTGGACAGGCTTATGTCAAACTGTTTTTGTGCCTATTTGATTTCCGCCATTTTGGCGCTGTAGGACGTAGAGTGAGCATAGCGTGCGTACATGGTACTAAAGTTTGAAGTCTGGAGAGTCTGGATTTTCATCTTGTACGTCAAAATTAGTTCTTTAGACGCACGCTAGTGGCGTTTCAAATAGGCACAAAAGTAGCTGTCAAATCATACAGACAGCCAGTCCAGTTAAATAAAAAAAAATTTTTTTCATGTCAGTGATCGGAGGTCAAAAACTGCTATTAGATTTTTATATACCATTTCACAAAGATTTTACAGGAATACTTTATTTTAATTTTAATTTCTTTTAAAAATTCAGTTTCAATATTTTGTTTCCTTTTTTTATGACGATTTCATAAATGGTAAATGTAAAGCGTTATTAAAGCATACATAGGTATTCCCCCGATTTTAAACCTCCGATAAACCACCGATGAGAACCTCGGACACCATTAGCCTTTATAGTTTTGTAATACATAATAATATCTTCATAAAAACTGAAATTTTCTATGCATTTTTAATGCATGTGTAACCTAATTTCAACAGAGCTTTTTATCGCTTAGAAACAATGCAAATTACATTTTATACGGCAATAAAATAATCACGAACAATTTTCCAAGCGTGTCGAATGAAATTTTAAAGAAAGCGACATCTGTTATTCACGTCCTTAAACATGATTTGCTCTGCTCGTAACTTAGTCTGCGAGAGTGAGAGTGCGCGCTACTCGGTTGAACTTTAGGCGCGCGCGCATCTTGGGGTAACAACCGCTTTATGTAGTTTGTGGGCGCGGCCGCAATTAATGGCAGGTATGCAGCGAACTAAAATCTATGGAACAAGCATTGCGCTCAAAAAATGGCACCATGGGCGTACCGAGGGGGGCATGGGAGGGGCAGCAGCCCCCCCTGGATTTTTTTTACCTCCAACTTACTATCAAATGTTATCAATAAAAGTTCTTATTTGCCATACAATATATTTGATTTACAATAAATTTGCCCCCCCTGGGGCCGATACAATAGATTTGCCCCCCCCTGACCCAGAACCTGGGTACGCCCATGAATGGCACCACGCAAAAAGTACAACTAAGTGGATGGAGCTAAAAATGCTGGCATTTAATTATGCAGCACAAAGCGTATGAGCACATAATTTGTATACTCATAGATAATTATTTTCTATACTAAACGTTTTCGTTTAAGTTTTCTTTTTAAGTTTTCTTCAAATTATGGACGCAAAGAAGGCAGTAAAATATGCAGAAATAACGTGAGTATCACATTTTTTATGTGATACGTTATTTCTGCATATTTTTACTGCCTTCTTTGCGTCTTTTACACCATTTGACTACACAGGTCGTCATTTCTAATAAACTTTCTCTCGCTCTTTTTTCTACAATACAGTACCCTTAGCACGAACAGCTATCGAAAAAAATAACGCGCGTAAAATCATTCGATAGTGCAATTTTGTATGGAAAATTTGTACAACGCCATCTATCGCCGCATAGCAAAATTAAAATGTTCATAGATAATTCACTATCGAGTAATTTTACGCGCGTTTTTTTTTCTAGATAGCTGTTCGTGCTAAGGGTACTGACTGCAATTATTGTAAAGACCGCTAACGTCAGTCAGCGGGTGCGTGGTTAGCCCGACTAAAGCTGAGCGGGTTGTACTTTTTAGACCCCGTAGTGCCATTTTTAAAGCAATATTTGTTTGCAATTACACTTCCATAGGTTTTAGTTCGCTGCAGGTACGGCAGTGTCAGCGAGCTTTAAACCAAGAATACTATAGACTTGACACACGCGAACAGTCACGAGTAATAAAATGTGACAAAAGAATACTATGTGACAATTATAATATTGAATAAAATGAAAATTTAAAAATAAAATAAAAATTGCGGACGAGTTTTTGGGCGAATGAATATCCAGTAGGTACCCTTAGCACGAAAGCTATCGAGAAAAAAACGCGCGTAAAAGTACTCGCTATAGTATTCTCTATGGAAAATTAAATTACGCTTTACGGCGAAAGATGGCGCTGTATAAATTTCCCATACAAAATTGCACTATAGAATGTTTTTGGCGCGTATTTTTTTTCTCGATAGCTGTTCGTGCTAAGGGTACTGATCTTTCTATGACTTATCACAACTGATAGTAAATTAAAAATTAAAGACTTTTTACTCGTCACAGACATAATAACACAATGCAGCTTATAAAAAAAAGCAACAAAGTGATAGATAGGTACATAACTCTCACCCGTAAAAGGTCCAGTCATAAAGTTTGAATTTTTAGTCTTTGTTCAAAAATACCCTAGTCCGGTCAGAGTCTCAAAAACGGCGCCTCAAATAGCATCCCACGTACAAACTGGGCGCTTATTTTGCACAAAGTAAGTGATGAAAGATGTGATTTTGTACAAAATAAGTGACATAAAATGTGAGTTGGTACAAAATAAGAGGTGAATATGAACAAAATAAGCGCCAAGTTTGTAAGTGGGATGCTATTTAAGGTGCCATTTTTGCGGTACTGTTTTAGTTCGTGAAGCGTTTTCTATGATATTCTTGATCGAAGAATAGGTATTTAATTAATGTTACGAGTATTTGTCAAATCTATAGTATTCTTGGGCGCAGCAAACTCAATACTTATTGTATCCCATTTATTTCTCTTGATCGTATCAACAGGTGACTTTACTGAATTGAAAAAGTAAGAATAAGTTTTGTATTAACATTAAATTTTAGAAAAAAAAAAACACAAAAATAGTCTTTACTAACTAGACTTCTTAACTAATATCTTTAGCCCAAACCAAAATCTGTCCAAACCAAAATCTGTCCTTTACCGAAGCCGAAGCCTGATCGTACTCGATCACGTTTGTTAAGCAACGCTCGGTCCGGCCAGGTGTAGGATGGGTGACTGTTAAGGGGCATTACAACTGAGCGCTTCCGTGCTTCGGAGGGCACGTTAAACCTTCGGTCCCGGCTGTTGTCATCTGATAACAGTCGTTATGTCAAGTTAGAGGCCTTACAGGCGGCTTGATAAACTCTAACACCAGAGGTGGCCACTATTCCTCATTTGGTAAGAAGACCAAAGCGAGCTTATCGTTTTGTTTTAGACTGATTGTTTGTGTCAGTGGCCAATTTGGTTGGTCTTTGGTTGGCCACCTAGAGAATCGATCTCGCATCTAGGTGCGAAATTCATTGGAATACAAAAAATGTTGTTTAATCATTCATAAATTTCGCTCTTAGCAGTAGTGGAGTCTCTTCTACTACTTTTCTCTCCACACACACTGCCACAGTTTTTTTATACTGTCAATTATTTGGTCCATTTCTATATCTATATAATCTATATTTAGGCCCCTCTTTCTTCATCTAGCTATCCGTTTCCATTATGTTCTTCGTACCAATATTTGCCACTTGTAGGAATCAAACGGGGGCTAATTGTCTAATTTCAAAATCTATCGCAATCGCTTTCAGGTTGTGATACACTGATGCTTCTTTTTGGCACAAATAAAAACTTACCAAAGAAATGCAGCAATGTGTCACATTCATTTGTCAAAAAAGCGATTGCGATAGATTTTGAAAATTAGACAATAAGGCTGCGTTCAAACGATAACACACGACCCGACCTCAACCCGACCTCAACCCGAACTCAACTCAAACTCACCTCAACCGCAGCCCACCTTGAAATACATCGCTTACAATTTTGAATCTTATGACACATTAATAATAAGCTCTTGTGTAATGTTCAGGTGAGTTTGAGGTGAGTTCGGGTTGAGTTTGAGTTGAGTTTGAGGTGAGTTCGGGTTGAGTTTGAGTTGAGTTTGAGGTGAGTTCGGGTTGAGGGTGAGGCGTGTGCAGTTGCATCGACAAAATATAACGGAGCTTATTAATGTGTTATAAAACTCAAAATTTTAAGCGCTGTATTTCAAGGAGTGGGCTCCGGTTGAGTTGAGTTCGAGTTGAGTTTCAGTTGGGTTGAGGGCGAGTCGTGCGTTATCGTTTGAACGCAGCCTAAGTAGGCTTTCCCAGCCTTTGCAACGACCACTCTCATCAAATACTCTCGTCCAATTAAAATGAAACTCCATTCTGACCGTCTTCTAGCTAAATAAAAGGACAAAAAACTAAACGGACGGACTCATGGTTTCTGCGAACATCGTAAATAACTAAAGGGTTAACTGGCTAACCTGACCTTAATTAAGTCGGTTCGACATGGGGTTAATTCACTTATTCCCGTAAATGGTTTCAAGAGTTGAAAATGAAAAAGATAGTTAGCTATTCACTTCTCAAGCTTACGTGCCAAGACATGAAATAAAACACTTTATTGAATTTATTTTATTGAAAGTACTTTAGTAATAAAAACCAACTAATTACCAAAGTACTTTCAATAAAACAGCGCTAGTATCCGTTAAAAAGTAAAAAAATTGTCTTCGTCCTGACCTGAAGTAGAAATTTTATTCGATTTTGCTCAGTTTTGTCGTGAAGTAGAGTTAGATCTTAGTATAATTTATGACTAAAATTAAGTTTCTTGGGCTAGCCCAATCTGGAGAAACTTGCTCAGTAATTCAATAAACTCAGTGCCGAGGAACTATCACAAATTCAGTAATAGTGGAACTACCGCGCTCATGTAGATTATTCAAACGGGATTATCGTTAAAGTTTGTACACACTACAAGCGATATGTATGATAAAAAATTACCAAGACTTTAAAACTTTTAAGGCTTTTTTTTAAAGCTGCGTAATAGTGTATTTTGTTGAGGCTTAAAACCACTTGACACACAGAAGAGACAATAAGAACATAACATGATTCTCCATTTTTTGGTACAAAAAGTTTTGTAACTTGCTATTTACTTTGAAATTGTTGTGATTCTACGGGGTTCCATGTTTGTACTTTTTATATTTTGTAACCTTGTAAATCATGGAAATAATAAATAATTAAATTGAATTGCAAAGTAATGATGATGATTTTATAATAATACACTAAAACTACGATTATTGAAAAAACTTTGGCATATATTTTGAAATCGGGGATTCGCTCAACGCATATTTTGGGTATGCGTATGCGTAGCGGTAAAATACGCGGGCGGTGGTAGAGGGGCGCGAACTATTGGTCACTCACAGAGCACATGCGCGAACTTATCCCTACTCCTCCGTCGAAAAAATTTCAAGATATTTGCCTCGTACTGTACCTACTTAATTGAAATTTTGTGACTATTGACTATTGAATTAAACATGTTATTCACTTCTCAAGCTAACGCGTTCACTAGACATGAAATAAAACACTTTTCAACGGGTTTATTGAAAGTACTTTGGTAATTAGTTGGTATTTGGTTTGATTTTCGATTTTCCCGACGTTTCGGCACCTTTTCAGCTGCCATGCCGTGGTCTATCGTGGCGTACAATTGTACGGTTTGAGACTAAATGTTTTTCTCCGCTTAGTTTCATAGCTTAGCTTGCGCACAGCACTCGCAGTGTACCCCAGCTTCACAGTTGTATTTCAATCAGCAGATAGTAAACTTTATAATGTTGTTTCGAATACAATCCGACAGTTGACAACGAGAGAAAATTAAGTTAGTTCGAAGCAAGATATCAGCAAATAGGAAGTGGCTCGGCGAAATTTATTGTTTGATAAGCATTAACCTGATTTGGTGGTTGCATTCTATGAAAACCAGGTTCTTATTGCTTTGAAATCCATAAAATAATTTAGCTGTCCTTTCGAAAGGATTAAGTAAATATAGAAAATATAAACTTTTATGTTCGTATTATTGATCGAATTATTTACTTTAATTTAAAAAAACAAATAATTAATTAAAAAAATGTCTAAATGGAAGATAATATCATGTGAACTTTTATTTATTTTTGACATCGTTAATTATACGTTAATATATTCGTTAAATATGTACTTAAGTTACAAACAGTTTTTAAGTCGAATGGAATTTTATTTTTACTCTTAATTTTTAAGCTAGGTACACATATTCCTAAGCTCACACACTGCCTCGTATCATGCTGCGTCATGCAGACTAGTCAAAAAAGATATTACATAAAATAAAGTTTTTAATAATAATAATAAAAAATCTTTATTCAAATATAAAGTTCAGACATAGGTTCATAAAGCTAAAATAAAGAGTGCCTGAACTAGGTCAAATTCATTGTGTGTATAGCATACTTTAACATCTTTGTCACTTTTTGTTGCTAAAATTGAGTATTCAGTCAAAATAGCACGAAAAGCTATCGAAAAAAATAAAGTGCGTAAAAAAGTCGAAAGAGAAATTTTGTATGGGAAGTTTGTACTGTGTTATCTACCGCCGAAAAGCGAAACGTCTCGGACCATAGAAATAGAATGTCAAAGAACAACAAAGTCAATAAACAGGTGATCCGAAAACGAATGCATACATTTTATATGGGATACATAAAATATGACTTAGATTCATAAAATATGACTATATATGGCAAAGGAAATTAATAAACTATGTTCCATACTGTTTTCTTCGTCGATAAACGAATAAATGTAGCGAAATTTGATTTTAAACAAATGTGTGGCAATATCTTATTTACCTGTGAAAAGTGTGATTAATTGGATTGTTTCTTTTTGTCACATCACAATTACTTAGAGCACAAGACACCATGGCTCCACAATACCTTTATTTTAAATTCTAATTAAGATTAACTAATATTTTAAACAAACTGTGATTGCTCATTTGCTAGGCGGGACGCTAGGGGCTCTTACTGCAAAAAATGTTGGCACATGTCACTTGATCCTTTGTCTCTTTTTTACATAGACCGTGTCCGTATGATGTTAACTTCTCTTTTCCACGCTTTGTTGGTCTTATTGAGCGCAGCGAAAATTTTTCTATGTCTATGTCTCGGACTCTAGCCTCTATCGAGTACCTATTCGCTTTTTTTTGTGCTAGAGGTACAGTATCTGTAGCACGAAAAGCTGCGCTCATAGCGGAACTTGATAGACTGATCGTACTCGATCATGTTTGTTAAGCAACGCTCATTCCGGTCAGGTGTCGGATGGGTGACCGTTAAGTGGCATTACAACTGAGCGCTTCCGTGCTTCGGAGGGCACGTTAAACCGTCGGTCCCGGCTGTTGTCATCTGATAACAGTCGTTAAGCCAAGTTAGAGGCCTTACAGGCGGCTTGATAAACTCTAACACCAGAGGTGGCCACTAATCCTCATTCGATAAGAAGAAGAAGCACGAAAAGCTAGCGAAAAAACTAACGCGCGTATAAACATTCGATGGAGTAAATTTTGTATGGGATATTTGTACTATGCCATCTATCGAAGAAAAGCGAAATGAAATTTCTCATAGACAATTACTCTATTGAGTACTTTTATGCGCGTTTTTTTTCTCCATAGATGTTTGTGCTAGGAGCAAGCTGCAGCTGTGTAAAACCACCCCAATCAAACTCTGATACTTTTCTCCAGTTTTCTGACTCAAATTAATTATTTTTTTTCTTTCCAGGATGGTTTTCAGCGTGTGGTTGTCGCGGCGGTGCGCTAGCGTCAGCACGCGGTTCCATTGCGGCGTTGCTGCGCGCGCGAGCGTTCGCGCTCGTGTCTCCGCGCGCCATCTCCGCGTACCGAGCAAGGCCATCTGCAGGTGAGATAAGGCGGGAATTTTCTTTGTACAATCCGCGCAGATAAAGAATGGGATCGAAAAAGGCGGCTCCCCGCGCTTGCCAGAACCAGTGTGACTGAGAGAGCGATAGGTGTGGCGTTTAGTGTGCGAGCGAGAAGTAAATATCAACGACGCCATTTTTAATGCCATTCTTTGTATTCGAATCGGTTAGAATCGATTCGAATACATTTTTTTGATTCGAGTCCCATCACTACACGACACCCACTGCTGGGTATAGGCCTCTCCTAAGGATCTCCACGACGACGATCGGTCCTGCGCTGCCCGCATCCAGCGGCGCACCGCGACCGCGCGCCAGATCGTCGGTCCACCTTGTCGGGGGCCTACCCACGGAGCGTCGTCAAACCTTAGATTGATGATTTAGGACCTAAGTCTTAGGCGATGACTTAGTTAACAACCTTGAACAGGGATGTCGCATCATACCAAGCAGGAGCATTAAAATAGTATTACTTTTCAGAGAGCGGCAGGGTGGGGGCACAGTACGAGCGGGCGGCGGCGCGGCCGGGCACGCCGCTGCGACTGGCGGGCGTGTTCGCGGATGGCAGCAAAGCTAAGGCGCCCAAATACGCTCAGCTTATAGATCCGCAGGGGAATGTGAGTATCAACATCCGTATATTTATCTACGATAGCTATTAAATACAATAGGTAAATTAAAATACAATAACCTAATACAAATAAAAATATTCTGGAAAAATCACAACTAATAATTTAGTCCGAAACTAAGCAAAACTTGTGCTATGGCACAGAATTGGTATAGTACTGACCGTAACTAGATAACTATAGAAATACATAAATATGAATATCAACATAATATCCTTACCAGAATTCGAACTGCGGGCCTTTGGCCCAGGACCGCTGCACTACGCCGAGGCGGTTTATTTAGTTGATTAAAAACAACTAGTACTAATAGGCACAGCTACCTAGACAATTATCTTTAAACCATAATCATTAAAATAAGCAGCATTTAATACTTCATAAACTCTTTGATACAAAACCAATATTATCATCGTTCAAGGAAATTCATTGAACGACTACTAAACATGTTGTAGTGCGCTCACGGGATGAAAGTTCTAAAATGGCTAATTTGTCAGACATAACGATAGCGCCTTGTGCTTGATATCGAAAACGATGGACCAGGGGCCCTGGACAGCCTTGGCTATCGAATGAATATGAGCAGTAATAAAAAATAAAAATAAAATAAATAAAAAAGCGCTCGACGACTTTCAAAAGTAGGGCCCTAGAACGTGACGAAAAATGTTAGGGTAACCTTAAAAGTGCTGCAATTTTTACAGCTTAAAACTCCTTACAGAGTATTAATAGTTTCTAAATAAACTACGATACCTTCCCTTCAATCGGTAGATGTGGTTTTCTGATATTTCTTTACTAGCGAGTAAATATTTTTAAAAATAATATTAGTTAGTAATACGTTACATCCTATCTATCTTTGAATAATTAAATGCCTTAAATAATGACCATTGACCATAATGCCAGCTTTTACTTTACTTGTAGATACTACACAAATGTAAACAACCATTTTATAATAGTACTGTCTGTAAGAGAATAAATTATAAGAATGTAATTTGTCATTTTGATTAATTTTATTAACCAATTTTATTGCTAGAAGGGCATAAATAAGGAACTTTAGCGCTCCCGACTGGTCGTTAAGTTCGCTGCCACAAATCGCCGTTGTTGTCAGACCACCTTTACTTGTCAAGTAGTAACGTGAGCACATAACTGTCGTAATCGTAACATTACAATGATTTCCCGCGTTTAATGATGCTCTAACGCCTGTTAGTAGGGTCGGGTGTGAGTGAGTGCGAGCGGTATCATTATTAAGCAGGCCATATACGCTAGGTTATGCATGACGGTTTTAACCGAGCTGCAAAACCTTCATGCAAAACCGAGTTCAATAGAGAGCACACACGTAAGGTTACGCATGACAGTTTTAACCGAGCTGCAAAACCTTCATGCAAGCCGCTCATGCACGCCGCTCGGTTATGCCTGTGGTCAAAACCGTCATGCATAACCTAGCGTGTGTGGTGTGGTTGGCATTGGAGCAATTAACAAAGAACTGTACCCCTACCCCCGGTATTTGCCCTGTCCCTCAGATTTCTTCACTTATATTTTTGGGATGAATGACTTCTAGCAGAATTAATTCATTTAGATGAAATAAGCATATTATTAAATATACAGGGTGTCCCAAAACTTTGCTACACGAAGGGAAAGTACTTTAAATATTGAAGGTAGGAAATTTTACTGAAAGAAGACTTCATTTTGTTTTTAAAAATATATGGAACTGCATTCAAAGATTTTTTTTAATTGATTGACTGATTCTATACGAATTGTAATCCGTAATTATTAAATTTTAAATGTTAAATTTCATGGCCTTCCATTTGTTTAAGATGCAGTGTCACTTAAGAAAAAGTAATCCTTATAAGTAACCCTTTCGATTGGTGTTGTAAAAATAAATACAAAAATGTTTTCGTTTTTGGTGGGTTCGATTCCCAAAAATTATTGAATGCAGTTCCATATATTTTTATAAACAAAATGAAGTCTTCTTTCAGTAAAATTACCCATCATCGATATTTAAGGCTTTAAAACCATCAAGCAAAACCTTCATGCAAAACCTTCATGCAAAACCTTCATGCAAAACCTTCATGCAAAACCTTCATGCAAAACCTTCATGCAAAACCGTCATGCATAACGCTAGGTTATGCATGACGGTTTTGACCACAGGCATAACCGAGCGGCTTGCATGACAGGCATGCATGACAGGCATGCACGACAGGCATGCAGTTTTATCCCACACACGCTCAGTTATGCATGACGGTTTTGACCTTACAGGCATAACCATCATGCATAACCTAGCGTATATGGCCGGCTTTAGCAAGCAAAGCATAGGAGCTTAGAGCATTAAAGTTAAATGCTCTAAGCATAGGAGTGTAGTTGGCGTGTTTGAAATGTTTTTTTGTATAAAATCTTTTTCTATAATAACTTATTAAATAAAAACCTCTGAGGGCGCCACTTTCGGTGGGGTAGTCACCTTAATAGGGACTTAAATGAATACAGAACATATAAACCCTCCCATACATAACACAGTTGAGCCAGGCATGCAGAAGGCTGCATTGATTTTATAGTCTGGCAACGTAATATACTGTCGCGGTACAAGTGTTAGGAGTTAGGAATTTTATGGTTTTTTTTATCCACAAGGGGTAGTATTTTGCCTTCACTTCACCTGATGTTAAGTTTAAGCGCGATAAGCTTAAGCGCATTACATCCGAAATCCTTACCACTGACGAACTGGATAATTATCTTAGCTCTAACGCTAGGCGGACTTGGAATAAGCTATACCGCCATCCAATTTATTTAACCACATTACAAACTATCTTTACATAATAATTTATCATTACAATGTGTTTTGACAACTTTTGTAGTCCACCCTCTGTTTTCGTTGACATGGATCATTAATTAGCTATTTTTAAATAGCTAATCAATGACAATCAGAACGTTTTCAAAATGTTGTATTAATACATAAACATTATTTTTATTTTATTAACGTCACTTACTTGAGAAAAGGGCATCGAGTAGGGGGCAGGTCAGCGAGTTAAGGGGTTCCATTCCGTCTTCGATCAGGTTCAAATTTAGCTTTTACTGACCAATATGCGATACACCAAGCTCTAGATCGGTATATTCCGACCACAGAATGCTTACCCTTACTAAAAATATAAATGCGAAAGTACGTTTGTTTATTTATTTGTTTTTACGCCTTCACGTCTTAACTACTCAACCGATCATCATGAAATTTTGCATACACGTTGTCAGGGGTAGGAACAGAAATGGTAGGGTTTCTTTCATTGAGAAAAAAATAACAGTTCCAGAGGGATAGCAAAAAAGTGTACACGCAGAAGTCGCGGGCGGTCGCTAGTAAATAAATACTTGTTATGTGGTACCGTCCGATGCTAAACTTTTTCTACCCGCTTCCTCTCATGGCTTGCGCCGATCGACTCCGGCGCATACAGAGCATATGCTTTATTGGCGGGCTAATGTCGATTAATCAACGCCGCTCTCCGTCATGAGTCCTATCGACAATGCAAAATGTAAAAATCTTACCGTAGCGAAAAGTCCATCGAGTTCAGACACCTAACAATGCAGCTAGAAACTTTTTAGTTCCGAAAAGCGAAATGAGATTTCCCATAGACAATTAAATTACTCTATCTTTTACGCGCGTTTTTTTCTCCATAGCTGTTCGTGCCAGTAGGGGTAGGTAGGTATATTTTTACCTTTCTCTATGGGGTGGGATCTGTGCCCGTAGCACGAACAGCTATCGAGAAAAATAACGCGCGTAAAATCATTCGATAGTGCAATTTTGTATTGGAAATTTGCACAACGCCATCTACCGCCGAATAGCAAAATTAAAATTTCCATAGATAATTCTCTATCGAGTAATTTTACGCGCGTTTTTTTTCTCGATAGCTGTTCGTGCTAAGGGTACTGACTTCTGTGTCTGACTAAACATTGTATCTAACTACTGGCTAAATAGAAAAAAAAAAACTTTATGATAGAACTTTTCCAATCTTCTTTTGGTTGGTGAAGATTAAAATATATCGCAGGCTTCGATCAATACAGAAAATAACAAACAACTAACAACATTTTCCGTCTGTTCCTTCTTTTTCTTTTTTTAGTGACTAGTTTTATAATCCTACAGATTTACCTACCTTTTCACTTAATATTAAAAAAATACATTTTATATTGTCCATAAAACATTAAAAAATGTATAGAGTTATTATAATGGGTAACAGCACAGAGACCTTATTTCGGAAAGGCGTCGAGCACTCTTTACTACTAATTTTCATTCGACTCGACAGCATTTACTAGCAATAAAAAATGAAATAAAATTACTTCTATTATCGTACCTGCCTCCATAATCAACCTATCAATATCCCAAGTAATTTTAGCTTCAACAAAGCACCAATAATAAAATACTAAAAATAAATAAAAAACAAGTAAAAATATCTACGCTGTACACGTCTGCATCGAAGAAATTAAATTCCAATCAGCAACACTGCACGATTATGAAGTCAAAGAAATAAAAAAGTCGTTCCAAAGAACATTATAATCTCAACCTTTTTTATTGGACAACCCTTGGCAACACAGCAGGACTCAGTACCCAGTTAAATTAAAAGTCACTTCACAGTAAACTGGCTTTTACTGCCCAGAATATAATGCTTAATAAAACGCAAACAGAACTTGCGTTTGCGAAAGCTAGACAATAATTTCTTTTGCGAAAGAAAATAGTTGATAATAAACTTTAACATACAGAAATAGGGTATAGTATGGCATAAGCGTTTTGACATGTTTGTACATTTTTATAGCATAAGGTCAATGATATTTAATATATAAAAATGATCTGGAAAATCGCATACCTCGAAGGATACAAAGGAATAATGATGGATGTAATTTGAAAGTATATCAAAAATAGTTTAGTTTTCATCAGAATACACGCAAAAAAACACGACTGCCCTGCTAAAAACAAACTAAAAAGTGACCATGACAATCTCAAGGAGGATGCCGCTAATACTGATTGGACCCAGCTTCTGAGCTGTGATTCGATGGATGGTAAATTAGAACTATTTATGCTAACACTTATTATGCTGTTCGATATTCATGCACCCATTCGTCCCGTGAAACTTAAGCATCGTCCATCACCATGGCTCACTTATGACATTAAACGTGTGTCTGAGCTTAAAAATATTGCCAAATACAGGTACAAGCGTCGGCCTACGCCTTACAATTGGGAGAAGTACGTTAAAGCCCGCAATCATTGCAATTAGGTGTGTAGAAATGCTCATCGCCAACATATTCATAGCTCTGTTGATAATGACGATCCGACGAAAGTTTGGAAATTTTTAAGATCTCTGGCCATTGGAAAACAACGACAAAACTTAAATCCAAAAAACATAAACATTAACACTCTAAATCAACATTTCAGTTCCTCACACATCTTCGACACAACGACTAAAGTTGATACATTAAATTCTCTTTCATCTCTTCCAAGCCCAGATTATCCATCTTTTTCTCTACGTCAATTCACCGATTGTGATGTTAAGAAGAGCATATAGATTAGGAGGCCATGACAAGTTTGGTAACGATCGCGTAAGTGGCTGACTTTGGGTTCACAGGATGGAGAGGCACTCTCTGATGCTAAATATGTCAGTCTGTTTGCGTGAAGTGGTTGCGTTCTTTTTATATGCAGCCTGAAAAATGTGTTATCGTTACCAAAAAAAAACGATAACGTTCAAGAAAGAACTCGTACACTTTCTTATGAGACATTGGACTTCAGAAGAGGCAGTCATCTTTATGCAAGAAAAGACTTTGAATCTTAATTTTGAAAACCAATGTCTTACCTATAAAGGTGACAGAAATACAGTAGTAAGAACTGAAAACAATGAACTGAAATGCGGGGCACACGAAGAAACTGATTCCAAGATTATATTTCATATTAATACCATTCACGACCCATCGAACATTATTGTGAAATCTTCTGACACGGATGTAATGATTATATTGCTTGGGAATTTTGATAAACTTGATACGCATCAAATATACATGGAAACCGGCACCATCACTAAACGGCGTATCGTACATATTAACCAGATTTACAGCAGTATTGGTACGAATTTAGCAAAAAGTTTACCTGCTTTCCATGCTTTGACAGGCTGTGATTATATTCCAGCTTTTCGACTATATTTAATATATTTTTTTAAATATTTATTTTTATTTCATAAATTTTAGTAACAAATTATATAGCTTTGTAATGTGCTCATCAAGGCCTTTCATTTGATACCCATATTGAAATAATTGAAGAAATATTTTTTTCACTCCAATTCACTCCAATTTTCAACCATTCCAAATCAGTGTTATACCTGACAACATATTTTTGACTGAAAACATATTTTTTTTAAACTAATGTCTTATTTGTCTTACATCGTACGTACTACCGTACTTATACTAATAAATAATAACTCCACTTTTATGCAATTACGTACTGTATTTGACACCATTCTCAGAGATTATGTTAAATCACCTATAATTTACTTTCCTACGGCCCGTCAATGATTTTCAACAAACAAAGTCATTATTTTACATTCCTTTAATAAAGTGGGTATTTTTTATATTAATTGAAACAATAGAAAGTAAAAACGTGGCAGTTACATTGTCGTGTGCGGCCATGTCAAAAAACCAGTCATGCAACCATACAGTTTTATAAAAATTATGCTAGCTGATGAGTTCGACCGTTTTGAATTTGGAATACTACTTCCTATATTGATATTATTGAAGTATTGATAATTCATTTCCGCACTGAATTTCAAATTTAGAACGTCATGAACTAGACCACAATTTAGGTAAATGTGGAACCTCCCGCGTTCTTTTTTCAAATGTAAAGGATCATATTTCAGAGAAAAACTGAGAAAATTACTTTACATTTGAAAGTTTAAAGGAATCCTTTTTTTGAAGGGAAAATTGTTGGTATAAAAATTGCTATGTAACGATCAAAAGAGCCAAAAAATTTAGTAATAGTATGTATAGTAGGAAAAGGAAATGCTTTATGTATTATAGCCACTTTGTTTTTTAACAGGTAGGTAATTATACAAGAGTGTAAATGTTGCACTCTTTGTTGAAGTAGATTGACATTTTGTCAAATTACCAACAGATGATAGGAAAGCAATTTTCTGAATTAAATCGCTTTTTCATATAACTCGTTATTAAACTAAATCACAATTAAAAAGTGGTGCCTAGAAGGGATATTTAACACCCAGTGTCCCATTAAACCGTAAATTATAATCAGTTATTCGTATGCCAAGATGGATAGCAACTTATGTTCACGATTTACTACTTACCATTTTCGCGAAGTTGCAAAAATAACTTTAAAAACTTACAATAGAGTCTAAGTTTGTATGCGCAAATATGCTATTAAATAGGGCTGATATTACGTGCGTCCTGACATCTGACTGTGGGTCATTCCATATATCTTATGCAAGACACGAACTGGCAAAAATATAATTCCGCTACGATAAAACAATATTCCACTCAAAAATATACTTTAACACCTCGCAATAAACGTGTTAGCCAATCTTTAAAAGTTTAAACTGTTCTCGTAAATCGGCGCACCATGAGCTTGACATAGTTACCTTACAATTCAATCAAGTGATTTCGTTCGAATCTGGTTTTTATTGCTATTGTTTTAAAGTTGTTTTGATGTTGGTCTGGTGAAGTTTTAAGGTTGTAGAAGTCAATGCCATTGTTTCGGTCAGGTTGAGCCTTAAAAGGAAACCTCGCTTAGGGCTCTGTGTCATTTTTTTATCACGAACTCTATGGAATGGAAAGCCAACACCTTAGAAAACAAAAAAAAAATATCATGATAATATAATATAAGAATTCAATAGTAAGAATTCAATCTACAGGGTGTTTGGTAATAGCCTTATAAAGCCAAATATGGTAGTAGGGACCATCAAACTGAACAACTGGGACCAACTCTGAAATCGTGAAAAAATAATCAACTGGTTCATACAAAAATTAATAACGAAAATATCAAAATGTATGAAACAGTTGTTTTTTTTTGCGATTTCAGAGTTGGTCCCATAGAAAAAGTAGTTCTGTTTTATGGTCCCTATGTACCATATTCGGCTTCATAAGGCTTTTACCAAACACCTTGTTTAAACATTTTATATTAATTATCCAACTTAAAACCTATTTGAAAAACTCGGAACGTTTTGTTAATGATTAAAAAGAAATGCTTAACTTGGTATTTGACATTTTCATCACAGTTGTCAAAATTTTGCAACACGAAACGTGTCAATAATTTCCTTAGTGATCTAGTTATTTTTTTATAATAATGACGATGCCTTACGGACAATACGACTGGTTAAAAGACGCCGAAATATACAATAAAAGGTTCAAGATTGTTCCTCCAAAATGGATCAAAGAAAACGCTGATGTTCTCGTCCTACTCTTCAACAGCAAAGGGGCAGACAAGGACGGAATCATCGATAAGTTCTACCAAATTTACGAAAGTGTTAAACATAACAATTTACCCATAGAAGTGATATACGTATCTCTTGATGAAACTGAAGAAGGCATGAAAGAAAGTTTCAATAAGCAAGCAAACTGGTTTACTCTTAAAGCTCATGATCCCCTAGTAGTTATATTCACGTATATGTACCAAATTACTTCTGTACCACATATTTTAGTTCTGAAACCAGATTGCACAGTTGTATCACATCATGGTATATTTGATTTGGAGCAATATGGCAAGAATGCTGTGTTAACATGGCTTTCTACAAAACCTTCAAAAGAAAGGAATTTAAATAAAGAAGCCGATATGTATGGACCTAACTGGTATTACATGAACATTGGTTTGAAGAAACCTGAATATCGTAGAAAGTTTACAGTCAAATAGTCGTATGCTACCAAATCATGATATGCTGTTACTTTTGATGATGAAAAACATTTGTTGCCTCTGCAAAATAGTCACAAAAGAGAGAACTCCCATAGGATTTCGTGATAATAGGGAATATGCATCATTTTTTTGTATCAAAATCAAAAGTATAATGCGTGAGAAAATCAAGTGTAATATTAAAACTTTTCTCTTGCGTTTTTTTCTCGTGATATAGTTACTTGAAGTTAGCACACAGTAGCACCACCCGCCGAAAACGCTCTATACAAAACGGTCATGATTTGTGACGTCACCGCTCACGTTTCAGGCGCGTACTTATTATGGAGTTCGACAAGAATTTTAAATTATTTTCAATTATTGTCATACAAAATATTATTTCTTATTCGATATAGCTAACTGTTAAGTGCATTATATCCGAAAATAAAAAAAAAAGTTATTTTCTCCTGATTTCATCGTGTGATAAAACTAAAATAATACATTATTAATTTTTATTTTTCTGTTCCGTCATGTTTTTATACGTGTCTGCAGCGATCAAGCTCAAATTTATCAAAATCGGTGAATTATGCATTATGTAGCTTTAAAAAAAATGTTGGTTAATTAGTGCCTTAACCAATTTATGTGTTCCATCCTTGTCAAGGGGAGTGCTAACCGTCTCTCCTTTCAATAGACACACTTAACTTGTTGAAATTTCGTCTTATATAGAAAACAAACGTAAAAATGTTGATACTGCGATTTAGGAAAATATAATATTTTGTCTTGAATCTAGTGTTTAATTTTATTTTTATAAATTAACGTCATAGTTTTACTAGAAAGGCAATCTTTTGATATGAATATTGATCATATTAGTATATCATTTTAACCAAAAAATTTATTTCTTCTAAGATACCAATGATTTTCCTCAATGCTGCCATCTGTTGACGATTTACTTTGTTAAAATAATCATAGCGTAGAGTGGCATCCTTTCTGCGTCGATAGAATCAAAATTTTCAATTTATAGAAACTACTTATTTATGACTAGTAACTATAATAAAATAAGAATTATTAAAAACTTTTTTTTTTTCATTTAAGTGAATTGGTAGAGTCAGTAATTTCCTTCTGCTGATATAAAAAAAAAATATCACCTTCAACGCGTTTATTCTTAAAATTACCTGATGATCTTATGATTACCTGATGATTACTGTAAAAAGTGTGCTATTTTCCCTGCTATAGTATTTAAAGGTATTAGCTTCAGTGCTTCAGGGAGAGTCAATATATCGACGGTAAAGAACCAAATACTGCTATCTACAAATGTTTTCATAATGTAGTTAGTCGCTACCACCAGCAACATAAAGCGTTCGTTTCAATTATTGAACTTAGCAGTTATTGGTTTATCTTGATAATGTTAAAAGTAATGCGTTATTGATATTTTATGTCTTTGACAACTGATAAGCAATTATTTTGTTAGCAGACCTAAACAAAAAACCAATTATCGAAAAAAAGTAGATAGATAGTAGATAGGTATTTGGTTCTTAAGAGCGTCGATATGCAATAAATGCACAACTAGGAATTTTATTCAACAAGTTGTTTATGATCATAAGACAATAGTCAGTGGCGGCCTTACCCATCGCGAGGCTCCGGGCGGCAGGGTCTTTGCGAGGCCCAGAATTTGTTACGGACAGGAATCGAAAAACGCGGCGGCGAGCGCGAAGCGCGAGCCGCGAAATTTTTGAGTCTATTTTCTAATGTACGTTGAAATCATTAAAACTGGCAGTAAAACCACTGTAGAAACTTAAAGACTGGTAACTGGCTAATGAAGGACATGTTGAATGTATGTGGAAGTTTGTAATTAAAATACTCAAAATGTATTAAAACAAACGGGTGGGTCAGCAAAGTAAGAGTAAAATAAAAATGAGAACTACCTATCTTAGCAGAAGAGAAAAAAAGATACGTTTGATTTAATGTTTTATTTTTATTTTGACTGTTTCCATGCATATTTTGTATTTCTACGGGTTTCTCTCATTCATTCCGCGTCATTTTTATATTTACTTACGAATGCCGAACAAGACATATCTTTTGCAATTTTGTGTGGCAATATGATAAAGAAACTTTTTACTGGTTCTTTTATTTCTATTGATATTATGTATAATCTATATTTTTTTTAATTTACTTGGGTTGTTGCGCGAGGCCCCTGCAAGAGCGAGGCCCCGGGCGATTGCCCGGTTCGCCACCCCCTAAGGCCGCCACTGACAATTGAAGATTATACAACAAGTGAAAAAAGAGGGAATTTAGTTCGAGGTACTAAGTTGGATCCCGAGAGCAGCGAAGGATTCTAGAGTTGAATCCCGAGCGGAGCGAGGGATTTAAAAGTAGAATCCTGAGCGAAGCGAGGGATATAAAGGACCGAGATGATTTTTTTTTTCACGAGTTGTGTACTCTACTTTTTACCATTGACTGCGAGAAAACAAATAGCGGTACTTATTCTTATAGTATTTATATGATATAGTTATTACATTTTTATTATTTAGGTAGATAATCAGTAATATTTAAACATTAGGAAATAGTGAAACTAGAAGTTTTCCAATGACATAAAACAACCACGCTAAGAGGGAAATTACATAATCGGTCTGGCATCAGTCCATTTCATCAGTTTGTATAGACTTTGAATTTTTACAGTCTGAACTTAGAGCAAATGCTCTAAGAGTCTGAAGATCGTACCAGACTGATGGAATGGACTGATGCAAATGCAAGACTGAACATATAATCTCCTTCTATTACATAGAAAAGAACCCAAAGATAAGACACTTAAAAGAACGTAAATAAAATTGGCGGGACGCTTTATCTATGGAATAGCTCCATACTTTCAGCACGTTTTATTTTTTTTGTACATGATTCATACGATACGCTCTTGTTCCAAATTCAAAATATTTTTATTCACTCGGTGAATAAAACAGCGTTTTATTCACTCTTATCGTTGAATTAAATGCACTTTTTCGAGTGGCGATGGTAAAAACAATTTTTATCAATCAACATATTCCTTAATGTCAAAACATTGACGGCTCCTTGCGCAGGCGCTTGTCGACATAATATGCAGACGTACAGACAATCGGTTGAGCAACGATCGCTGAGACAAATCTAGTTGCGATTAGATCAACGACACACTTAGGAAGCCAACAATCATAGTGATATCTTCTGTAATGGTAATAATTTATGGAAAAGTAGATTTTATGAAAGAAAGTTTATAAAGTTTCTCTAAAATTTATATTATTCATTCGGTGCTTTTGTGGAAACATCTTTGTTATCTCTTTCTGGGAAAATAGTCAAATGAGCTACACCGAACAGATTTATACAAAACAAGAAAAACACTTCAAAAAAGTCTATAAAAATATTAGGATTTTATTCTTTCGACTGTTTTATATTTAAACAAACAAAAAATAAGAAAATATAAAATTCATCCTTTTGGAGAAATTATATTACGTACTACTAGATGTCAGTATCTAACATTGTCGTTTAAAAAATCTCGAGTGTGCAACAACTCAAAAGTTGCATCACAGATTTAATTTGGGTTAAAACTAAACCAGTTTCAGGTGTCTAAACGGTCTTTGTTAGGTGGTTATTAATCACGCCGCCTAACGCCGATGTGCTTTAATGAAATAACCATCTGATAACATCATAATACATGCTGCCCCAATTGTCTTTGACATTATTCGAGACAGGTACTTCATATTCATTGAATTGAAAGTGTTGAAACAAACTTTTACGGGTTATGTGAAGATTTTTGTAAAATCTCAACAATTGAGCTTTTTAAAAACTGCTAGCGCCATCTATTGTCGAGTAGCGAAAGCTGTTTCAAATACATAATTTTTTCACGCATAAATGTAAACTTTGATAAAATAAAGCTGGTTTTTCGTGAAATATAAAATAAAAACTGCTCTATCTCATAATTAATTAAAATTTGTGGGAGCAAATCAATAATAATAGGTATGTTGAAAACAAAAAATACGCGTTTTCTGTACCCTTAGCACGAACAGCTATCGAGAAAAATAACGCGCGTAAAATTACTCGAATCTCATAATTTTGTATGGAAATTAGTACAGCGCCACTACGTCCGTAAACGGAACTAAAATTTCAAAGCACGAAACATTTTGACATAAGCTATCGAGCAGCCTTCGAATCGAATTCGAATAGTAAAGTAAAATCTTGTATGGAAGTCGGTAGCATGAACCCACTTTTGACATACGGTATCGAGAAACTCGCAAGCTGGCTATCGACAACTTACTCACTGACATTTTTTCAGTGAGAGACATTTCGAGCGACTTTTTATTATTTATTATTAAAATTTTAAAGAATGTATGTAGTAACAAAAAATAAATTTGAGAAATAAGATATGTCCGCTGAATTATCTACAGGCAATATTACTTAAATTGTTCTCATTATACAAAGAAATATGTAAAATAAAAATCTCGTAATTTTATGCTATCCACGGTATTCCCCACATCCACCATACCTATATTTTAGCAATATTTTAGAACTTACCTACAAAACTATAATAAAACCAGAGGATACGGTGTTTAACGTATAATATTTGTTTTCAGCCACAACATCACACAGTTATGTTTCATTTAGGTATTAAAAAAAATAAGACCTTAAAACTATGACGAAAACTCTAAATATAACAATGCAAACTTAATAAAGTCTTTAATTTGTCGAATCTTCAAACACTATAAGCACTAATTCCGATGAAATTCACATAGTTTCATAGCACGTTCAAAGGTTTTATTGTTTATGTGTAAACAATTTCTTATTCATTGTAGATAATCCATTGTTCTTCAAGTTCGTAAAAAATCTTCAATTAGAACAATTTGATGAAATTATGACACATTGTAGTTTACTCCTAGGTCATAATATTATTTCCTCGCGATTGTATTATTTGTTAGCTGACACAGATAAACCATTTTAGACAAAAACAAAATAAAGAAATGGCTTTACGGCTTTCTATTTTAGGTTATATTTTTCATTAAATCACAGGATGAGAAAGAAAGAGAGAAAGAATAGACACACTCTTCTTTTTCAAACCAATCAGGGGCAAGGTGCAATGACCGTTCAAAACCATGGGCAAAATCATGCACAAGTTAAAAATTATTATAATATTATTGCAAATTAATTAAAGTTATTAAATGAAATAAATATTGCAAACAAATTTATTATTAATAATAAGAATAATAAATGTAAAATTATGATGATAAACAACTTGATTGAATATTAATTTACATATTTATGAATTACATAGAATTTAAACATGGTTTTTAAACGCACCTTGCTTCAATTGGATTGATAATTGGATTGTGTCACGTTAGCTTTATTTATCGCTACTATCGAGTTCACGTTAGCCAGCTCTGTAAAATTGGTGCTGCCGATTTTGCTAGCTTTCGAATCGAGTACGTTATCGAGTAGTATTTATTTACGCGCGTAAGATTTCTCGATAGCTGTTCGTGCTAAGGGTACCTGTAATCTCAAAAAGTTAAAATCAATGGAAATAATATTATATTCCCGGTCATCAAGAATACCTAAGATTCAATAACCTCAGTGAAGCCGTCCAATGCTGGCATATGAATGGTAATGCCGTCTGGGCACGTCAGTTGTGCGTACGCGCAGACAATAAGGTGCGCCGTGATGATGCATGCGTTAAAACGAACTGCGCTCATAAAACACCGACATATCTAAGACGGTTTTAGACCACACGATACGATTGTGGGTTTAATGACATTTAGAGCGCAAAGAAACTTGATTTTGTATTGACTATTAGTAGGTAGTATACCTATGTATCTAAATAAAAGATATTGGCGCATTATCAAACTGTATTCACGAGTACCTCTGCCGTGAAAATACAAAATACTGTAACTTGAGTTACAGTGATTTGTATTTATAGGGCCAAATCGATTTATTTAAGTGTCTTTTATATCCCTATAATACTTGGTAGTTTATGAAAGTAAACTGATGCATAATACCTAGTTATGTGCAGTTTCATACACTACTTTATCTACACTAAATAAAAGATCAACGTTAGAAAAGAGAGAGAGAGAGACTTTGCTTGTATTGTATTATACACAGAAGCGACGCGGCGCGGATACGGCGGCGATACGGTGCAGATGTGAGACTTTCGGATGCTTTCGGCCAATCAAATACACGTATTGCCGACATCGCCGCCGTATCTGCGCCTTATCTCCGCCGCATCTCTTCTGTGTATTTCACGCCTTAGGTACTTTGAATATGAGTCATTTCCATCGCTGTATCTAAAATATCGGGCGGAGACAAATTTTCTTCACATTCATTGGCATCAGACATTTTAACGCAAGAATAAAAAAACTTACGAAATTCAGTAGGTACAAACTCAAACTTAAATCTAACTAGAAAGGGATGGTGCTTTAAGCAGAATTTGAGTTTGATTCTGGAGTTTTTGGCGCCATTTTGTCCGGTTCGGTTTGGTGACTATTTTAATTATTCACAAATTCATTCATAGTGGATATTGTGTCTTAAAATTGGTGCAGTTTTGTGGTACAAGTGTCTACGCAACTGATCAATATGTGGGATAATTGAAATAGGCGCGATCTTGGTTGCGTGAAGCCGAGCCTTTTAGTGTAGTGGTGGCTACCCCGGCAGAACTTACCGAGTAAAACTGTCTTGATATACTTGGTGCCAAATGCTCCAAGCAGCATTGGAATGCGATGCACCCACATTCTAATGTAAACTGAAACAATCTACCACTGAACTATTCAACACTTGACACTGGCAAAAATTACTTCCAAGAGGATAGTAGATTGCCAAAACAAAAATAAGAAGAAGAAGAGTTTGATTCTATAATACAAGCCTTGCTTGTTCTCTTCGCTCGGTTCAACAAAATATAAAAATTGAAATCAAAACATTTTTGTATTGCACGGTAGTACTTAAGTATATCTATTCTGTGGTATTGCGTTAAAAACCGGCCAAGTGCGTGTCGGGCCACGCGCAGTAGGGTTCCGAAGGTACATGATACCATACCATATTTTAATACCGCTATCATTTTTCGTCTGAAAAAATAACTTTGTTTTTCACAGTGTTTGTATGAATGACAAAGTTATATTTGCGGTTTTGGAAAATGTACTATATCTCGAAAACTAATTACTGTATCTCGTTCAAAACAATTTTCGTTGAAAGTGTTTATTAAGATCTATACTTTATATTTTTTTTAGATTTTTCAACCTCTTACTTTAAAAGTTAAAGGGGGGGGGACACACATTTTACCACTTTGGCGGCATATATTTTTCAAACGGTTGACTTTAAAAAAAAATTGTCTGAGAGACCTCAACGTCATTTTTAAAGACCTATCTATAGACACCCCACAAGTATTGGTTTGATGAAAAAAAATATTTTCAGTTTCAGTTCCATGTATGGGGAGCCCCCCCTTAATCTTTTATTTTCTTTATTTTTGTATAAAAATCGTAAAGCGGTTCACAGAATACACCTGCCTACTAAGTTTCAACTATGTAGTCCTAATACTTTTGGAATAAAGTGGCTGTGACATACGGACGGACAGACAGACAGACAGACAGACAGACAGACAGACAGACAGACATGACGAATCTATAAGGGTTCCGTTTTTTGCCATTTTGGCTACGGAACCCTAAAAATGGCGCGCTCCACGAACAAAAACCGGACGTAAAAGTATTCGACAGTGTATTTTTTTTTTTTAATGAGAAATTTGTACAGCGCCATCTATCGCCTAAAAGCGAAATTAAATTTTAAAAATTATAGACAATAAAATAACTCTATCGAGTAGTTTGATTCTGTGGTATTCAGTTGAAGCGTTAGCCTCCTCGTTGTAAATAAGAACGTACCTACATAAGAAATCTTTCGTTGTAAATGTAGTCATACATAACTCAGTGTTTACTAGGAGGTCTGCGCGGTATGCTGTAATGCCAGCTCATACCCCCTGGCTATTTGTTAGGTAAATGTTGGGCCCAACAATACGCGAACAGAGTTTACGACCTTAAACATAAGTATAGTATAGTATGTTATGTCGGTCGTCATTATCATTATTCAAGGGGTTAGCCTTGTGTCGTGTCGTGTCGTTCCTTACTTGTACTGCTAAATCAGTTGGACGTAATGACGGTGTAAAAATAGTTTTCCTGATTTATAAGAGAGCGTGTATATGTTACCGGCAATGTACGAAATGCAGACATTGTATACAATGCCTGGCCCTTTTAGGCAATGTATGAAATATAATGAATATTGATATCTATTTCACACATTACCTAGGCAGTGTATACAATGACTAGACATTGTATAGAATGCCTGCTGGTCCATCGGCAATGTGTATAATAAAAAGATTTTCGAGAATAGATTCGAGGGGGGATCGAGGGGGGCTTGGGGAAAGCTCGAGGGGGGGGGCTCGGGGAAAGCTCGAGGAGGGTTCGATGGGGGGCTCGAGGGGGGCTCGAGGTGGCTCGAGGGGGGCTCGAGGGGGGCTCTTTGGAATCGAACCTGTTTTACTCCTGTAGGTCCCGCGTATAGGTTAGAAATTAAGCCTTAAATTTCGAGGTTATTTTTTTATAACAGACAACAGAAATTTGAGTTTGTAATCGAACCTGCTTCACTCCTGTAGGTCCCGCGTATAGGTTAGAAATTTAAGGCGAGCGCGGAGCGCAGCGGAGCGTGAGCCTTAAATTTCGAGGTTATTTTTTTATAACAGACAACAGAAATTTGAGTTTGTAATCGAACCTGCTTCACTCCTGTAGGTCCCGCGTATAGGTTAGAAATTTAAGGCGAGCGCGAAGCGCAGTGGAGCGAGATCCTTAAATTTCGAGGTTTTTTTTTATAACAGACATACGAAATATACTTATTTTACACATTGCCGGTGGACCAGCAGGCATTGTATACAATGCCTAGGCAAAGTATAAAATGAATTATATTTCATACATTGCCTGATCGTTTCAGGCATTGTATACAATGGCTAGGCATTGTATACAATGCCGGATTATACACATTGCCGGTAACATATACATGACACTGAAGTTTGACCGGAGATCGATCGAAACCAGTACCTCTAGCATGAACATCTATCGAGAAAAAAACCCACGTAAAAGTACTCGATAGAGTTAATAAACTGATCATACTCGATCACATTTGTTAAGCAATGCTCGGTCCGGTCAGGTGGCGGATGGGTGACCGTTAAAGTGGCATTACAACTGAGCGCTTCCGTGCTTCGGAGGGTACGTTAAACTGTCGGTCCCGGCTGTTGTCTGATAACAGTCGTTAAGCCAAGTTAGAGGCCTTCAGGCGGCTTGATAAACTCTAACACCAGAGGTGGCCACTAATCTTCATTCGATAAGAAGAAGAAGAAAGAGTTGCTGTTGTCTATGAGAAAATTTTGCTTTTTGGCGTAGATGACACTGTACAAATTTCCCATACAAAATTACTCTACAGACCATCACAGGTTCAATTTCCTTTTTTCCTACCGTCCACCTACTGAAGACCACCTGGGTGAACCGTGTTTTTTTCACAAATGCTCACCTCTCAAATAAAACATTGAACGTCCCTAACTTTATACCTATTGGTGACGGTGCCTACAGTACACCTCAGTAAGATACTGACCATAGTAACCAATTATTTTAGCTATAGGTTACATACAGACATACAAAATACGCTCGAAAAATAATAACCAATTCCTTGCAGTCGGGTAAAAAAACCTACCTACCTACCCACGGGGCGTCGTCCGGTGCGGTCGCCATTCAAGGACCTTTTCGCCCCAACGGCCATGTTCTTCTAGCTATGTGTCCAGCCCACTGCCACTTCAGCTGAGCAATCTTTCGAGCGATGTCGTTTATTTTAGTTTGCCTGCGGATCTGCTTATTTCTGATTCGATCACGCAGAAAAACGCCGATCATGGCTCTCTCCATTACACGCTAGGTGACCTTCTAACTTGCCCATTGCAAATGTAAATCATGAATCAATCATATCACTAAGAATGCTTAGACCAAAACTATTTAAAATCCTTTATTTATATTAAGATAAATAAATACTTATTAGAAAAAATCGACTCAACTGTAGCATCTCAGACGGGTAGGTAACGCACGAACCCGCACCTTTGGGATTCTGACCCAATACAGGTCCTATCTAAGCATTAGATGGAACCTTAGATTCTAAAGTGCTAAAAGTGAAAAATAAAAAAAATATATATTTGATAATACTCTGACCAAGATTGGTACTGCAGCAGCAGTAATGTTTGTTAATGTTCTATTCTTTAAATGGAATATGCGTAAATTCATGAAACGGGAACTAATTCGCACAACATATGCCCCTACGAACATTAGTCGAACTTGGAACCCTCGGTGCAGTAGATACTGTAAACAGGATCACTACCATTATACCAAACTGCCGCATCCCATTCATTTATTTCACACTTCTAATACCAGACTCTCATAACATTCCAGGAGTTGTTCGTGCCAATCAACACAAAAGGGGAGCTGTACGAAGTGTGCCCTGAAGAGCTGTCGCCTGCGGAGTGGGACACGGCGGGGGAGGGGCCGGTGACGCCCCCACCTGCTGACGCGGGTACCAGGGCTCACCGGCTGCCCCATCTCCTCAGTCTGTGGCGGCTGCCGACGCGGGTCAGACTACTAGCTGGCACCGTGCCCATTGAAATGGCGCATGATGTTGGAGGTGGGTTGAAGACTTTCAAATTCAGACTTCCGTGGACTAATGCTATGTGAACAGCGACATAAAAAAAATGAACCGATCATCATGAAATTTTGCATACACGTTTTCAGGGGTACAGAGAAGGACATAAGGTACCTTTCAACCCGAAAAAATATTGTTCCCGAGGGATAGCAAAAAATCTTTCCACACAGACGAAGTGGCGGGCGGTCGCTAGTAATGTTTAAATTAAACCTGAATTAAATAATACTGACACGTGTTTTAATCAAAGTTTTTTGGTTTCCAGACGACCTTCTACTTCGAGCTGCAGTTACTGAGCCGGTACTGGTGATGTGCACACTTCCTGAGTACAACGGCTTGCCTTCAAGTCCGAGTAAGCAGGTGGACCCTCGGTACCACGCCAAGGAAGCCCTACAACTCCTGCCCCTTAATGGAAACATCAGAATCCGCCGCACCCAACTCGGCTTCGAGAGTGAGAAACGAATGTTCCTCTCCGCGCGCCTACAAAAAGCTCTAACCTTCTGTCAACTTAATGTTGACAACTGGATCAGGCAAATCTCCTACGCCAACCACTCCGCCCTTGGAAAAGCGAAGACCGCCGAAGATATCTTGAAGGAAGATCACGAACCAGTCAAGTTTGAGAAAGAGAAAAAGTTCACGCTACAGGGACTTAAAATTGACACCTCCAGACTGTTCGGGAAAAGTGAGAAGGTCCTCAAAGATATTCCTGATGAAACAGAAGGATCCATCATATTTTTAAGTAAAAACGAACTGGAACATATGAACTATGATGTTTACAGTGACGACGAAGGCAAGGATGACACGAAGAGTGAAGAAAAACTAGACCAAGAACAATTTACAAATGACAAAATGCTTGTGTTTAGAGAAGACTCGGGTCAGAAGAAAACTAAATGGTTTAAAAATATAAAACTTCTCAAGAGCACAGAAAAGCTAAATGAAAAAATTACCGCTATTGAGAATAATGAAAAGTATAGAGATTTTAAAGATCCCTTTGACCCATTAGCGGAAAAGCATAGTTCTATAGAAAGGTACCAGGACATGGCGAAACTAATTGAAGATAAATTCGGTCCAAGTAGAAAAAATGATAGTACAGCTGAAAAGAGTCACTCTTATAAAAGTCTTACAACATCTTCGTCCGATATGGGAACAAGCCAATGTAGTTCCAATCACAAAAAACCAATACTGACAAAATCTGTTTCAGTTCAGACGGGCATGCCTGATGGTGCTTATACTACCGATGAAGACTCCGGAATAAATATGAAACATGGACGTAAAAATCTAAGCGTCGATCAAATAAATTACTGTGGCTCCATGGAAAGTGATTCAAGTTCAGGACGTAAACTAAAGTCACTTGACGAAAATATGTTAAAGAAATCAATGGCTACAAAATCAACAACAAACTTGGAAAGGAGACAGAGGATACAGCCTGACTTAATACCTGAAAAAGCTATGGTCAAATCAGAATCTTACAACCAGATCCAAAGTTGTGAAGAAATAAACATGTTTGGGGTAGGATCGCTTTACAACGATAGCGACTTCGAAATAAATTCCAAACAGCATTCTTACATCACAGAAAAACTTTGCTCAGAATTTCACGTTAAAACAAAACGAGTGCTCAGCAAATCTACTTCCAATTTGCTCCATCCTAAAAAACCTAATGAGAAAAAAGAAGGAAATAACAGCAACAGTATGCCGACTAAAACAGAAAGATCTGCAGAGAGTGAAAAACTTCAGAACTTCAGAAAAAAAATCGACAAACCAAGAGCACCGACTCCTAAATCTGAAATAGAAGAAGATCTAACACCAGTCGACATATCGGAAGAAGAGCCAAGCGTTCAAGTTAAAATTAGGCGATCTATATCTTCAATACAGAAGCGTAAATTGCCGGTAATAGAAGATTTGCCTTACGGTCAAGTAGCAGACGCTGTTCAAATAAAAGAAGAAAAGGTAGACTCAGATGCTAGCTCTGATAACATTTACGCAGAAATTTGCACGCCAAATGGTAATAAAACTAGTGATGAAGAAAACTATGATAACAACATTGATGTGTTAGCTACAGACCCTGTGATTTGTAATGTTAAGAAAGAAGTTATTATAAGAAACGATGAGAGAGCGAGACAAATGATTGAGAATCAGGAGAATCCGTTCAGACATATCGAAGTGGTAGTAATTGAGAAGACTACAGATTTCGATTTGGATAATTCTAGTATGGCTTCTAGTGATATTGATGATTTGGGAAGTAAGAATGATGTGTCGATAGCTGTTAATTCTTGGGAGCGTGACAAAGTGGAAAGCTCTGAACAGAAAAACCATGCAATTAGGTTGGAAATAACAAATAACATGGACGATTATCCTAATGAATTTGAAAATCTGACGATAGAACCGACTGATATGATGTTGACTAAAGACAATTTGAGTTTTAGCAACAGCATACACTTGAATGGTACATATCCCAGCGAGGCCATCTACGATACTTTAAAATAGTTAGTTTTAGTTTAGCTACATAATGTCACAACGATAGTAACACCAAATGTGTTATAAGCTTATAAATAATTGATTTAAAAAGTCGATACGGCAATAAGGTCTCTCTCTACTCCGAATAACTCTAGTTTCATGACAATTAATTTTAAACTAAGGCAATATTATGCCAGTTTTTTTTTTAATTCGAAACAAATCGAAATAAGTTAAAACCACATATTATATAGATGGGTATCTATATTGTTATGTGTTAACTAGTTGTTTTAAGACTTTTTTAGACAGCTTTACCTATTATTTTAGATATTACGACTAATTTACTATTACATTTATTGACACAAAGTGTACCAGGTTTATGTAAAAAGCACTTTTATTATAATTATGTGCTCGAAGATGTCAACTCTAAGTAAAATTTAATTTTTAGGGTAATGCACTTCACCATTTCTTGCCACGGGTACAGATTATGGATTTTATATTAGTAGTTATAATCAATAAATATTTCGAATGGATTTCAATATGTAGGTAAAGAAATATCAACTTTAATTACTGTATAGATATGAAAGAAAACACGTTTTAACGGATACTAGCGCGGTTTTATTGAAAGTACTTTGGTAATTAGTTGGTATTTGGTTTGATTTTTTATTTTCCCGACGTTTCACCACCTTTGCCGCTGCCGTCGTCCCAGAGGACTGGCCACAGAAAAATCAAACCAAATACCCACTAAATACCAAAGTAATTTCAATAAAACCGCGCTAGTATCCGTCAAAAGTGTTTTATTTCATGTCTAGTCAGCGCGTCAGTGAATAGGTACTATAGATGTTACAAAGTTCATTTGGTAACAATTTGCAATAAAAAAAATAAGAACTTTATTTTACCTAAAAATAGATTTTACTTAGTGTACCATTCGAGCACAATATTAAGTAGGTAGGCACTTAACTAATTTATAGCACCTACTTAATAAAATATGCAGTCATTTTTGTCTTTTAGCAGTATAGATGTTAAATTCTTAGTACACAATTAAAATATCGATAAAAAAATAATCAGTTAATAACACTCAATAACTTCCTACTATTAAAATAATGACAGTATTGGACCGACTTCAATTTTAAATTTTACACATTGATATCAATATAAATTTTATTGATGAAATTTAACATTTTGGGACACTCTAACGTGTTCCTTAGTACTTGCAAATACCTAATCTTTTATATAATTCATAAAAATACATAAAAGTAATACTTACTTATAAATATAATCATTTGGTTCCCGTGGGGTGGTTCAAGTCTAGATTACAAGCAACTTTTACTATGGGGCCAACTCTGATATTGCGAAATAAAAATCAGCTGTTCCATACAAAAGAGCAATACCTACTCGACTTTCATGTATGGATAATAGAACAGCTGATTTTTTTCGCGGTATCAGAGTTGGTCCCGTATTAAAACTTGCTTGTAATTTACTTAGAGTTGACATCTTGTAATCATAAGTGGAACCACCCCACTGCGGGAACCAAATGATTAAAATTTCACGAAGTAGGTATTGCAATTTGCCATCTTTAATTTACCATGCTCAATAGTCATAAACAAGCTATTGGTTAGCTATTAACTCGCCAGAATTCTGCTGTTACGTGTTTTTTTTTCTGCTGACAGTTCTAAACTATCACAAAAAATATTTTTCACTTCTCATGCTCGTAAAGTTCGTCTTTATGTTGGGTATAGGCTGCATAAAATCGCTTTTTATGCTCTAGTGCATAAAGTAAAATCTTCGTCTAAGTCTCAGACTTTAAGAGAAAGGTCGTAAGGTAAACAGCCACACACGCAATTTAACTTCGTTGAATTAACTTGTTATTTCATTGTTTCTTAATTTTTTGTTGTGTTTTAATACTTTTTTTTGAAAATGGCTATCAATTTAATTGAAAGAACTAAATAAATATTTTTTTTTCAATTTTTGAATATGGGTATCAAATGAAAGGCCTTGATGAGCACATTCCAAAATTATATTTTTTTAAATAAAAAAATGAATTTTTTTTGCTCAGTTTTTGAATATGGGTATCAAATGAAAGGCCTTAATGAGCACATTTCAAAAATAGATATTTTGTCACTAAAAATTAAGAAAAAAATTTTTTTTTCAATTTATAAATATATATAATTTGTCACTAAAATGTAAGATTTTTTTTTTAGATTTTTATATTATTGTCGTTTAATTTCCTCACAATCGAAGTGAAAAGCAGAGTGTATAACTCGTACATAAAACCCATTTTACCCGAGACGTATATATCCACCCGAGCCGCAGGCGAGGGGGGATAGTCATGTCGAGGGTTTTATGCACTTGTTGTACAATCTACTATGGTAACATTAGAACTGTAACTCTGTGGCCTGAAAAAAAAATTGCGGACCAATGAAATCCTGGCGAGTTAATACCTAGTTAGTATGAGAATCTAGGACTTTTCTAACGTAAAAAAAAATCAGTTTGGTTTTGATGTGACAAGTTTATAACGTGTCGTGCCAAACGCGCAAAGTGTATTTTCCGTAAAGTAAGAAATTATGGTTCGCCTCGACTGAGCTAGAAGTTTTGCTGAAATTTTACATTGTTTAGTTACTTGCGACGACTAGCAGCTGTAACTCTAACTAAATATTTATTAACCAAGTACTTTAAAGGCTATATCTGTACTTACTCGTACGTAATTACGTTATGACACTATAGTTTTTTTAGAAGATGTCGAATATCACATAATTATTACCTAACATTTTAAACCACCACCCACTTATTAACAATAACACATTATCATCACTAGAGACCGGATTATATGCAATATAAAAAGCCCAAAATATGCATGCAAATATGCAAGAAAAATAGCTAAACTATGCATGACAATCCATAAAAAGGGTCAAAATATGCTAAATTAAATGATAAAAAAGTTTAAACGTTTTTTAAGGTTTTTTTTAATTTTTAAAAGGTATTATTACTCAACGATAACAATTGTATTTGCGAAAATATCAATTCAAAGTTTAAATGACATTGAAATTTACTGAATTTTATATTTTAGGCATTCACAATGCTATTTTTCTCACGGGTGAGTAGATATTTTTTAGTGTTTTTTTCTAATATTAACTGTGTCTATATATTTTTGTGATCGATAAGGACCGTTCTACGACTACTGAGGTATGCACTGAGGTGACTGGGCAGAGTTCAATATTCGAGTGCCATTCTTTTAGACTTCTGAACGATGAACGAGATCGAGCGTCAATATGCATGATTTCCAAATTTTTTGCCAAAATATGCAACTACCACTGAAAAGGGGTTAAATATGCAAATGCAATATTCATTTGCATATAATCCGGTCTTTAATCATCACACACAATCGGTGCTATAATTTGGTGCTCAAAGTTTATTAATTTTAGTTTAATGTCACACATATCACAATATGACAATTTTGTAAATTGATTTGTACTATATAGATTTAATGTTGTGTAAAATAAAAAATTCGTTGTAAGTTCTCAAATCCATGTCAAATTTTCACCGAAATATGAATATGGTGACACAATTAAAAAAACTTTTAAAAAGTTATTTGTTTTATTTTTTGGGTTCAGGATCCAGTACTCGTAGCTCGAACATCAACCGAGAAAAAAAAACGCTCGTAAAAAAAATCGATATTGTTTTCACTTCTCCAGCACGAAAAGGGTGCTTTTGGCGCGTAAAAACTCGCAGCAAAATCGACTTTTGCTGCGAGCGTGAGGCAAAGTGCTTTTTTACCAAAAACTCGCAGCAAAATCGACTTTTGCTGCGAGCGTGAGGCAAAGTGCTTTTTAGGGTTCCGTACCAAAATGGTAAAAAAGGAACCCTTATAGTGTGACTCAGTCTGTCTGTCTGTCTGTCTGTCTGTCACAGCTGGATATCTCGAGAACTACTAATGGTATCAACTTGAAATTTGGAATAGTTTAAGATGACATTTGCCCAACTATTTTGAAAATAAGAAAGAAATAAAAAAATCAATATTTTTTTTACAACAGGGACTGAAAAGGGGTCTTAAAAATTTGAAGTGAGGTGACTAGGGCATGTGGGGTATCATATGAAAGAGCGCTGTTTGCACATTTTAAATCATTTTTTTCTATTTTCTTAGGCCGCATAGTTTTCGACTTAAGATGAAAAATGTAAAAAAAAATACCGTTCCCCCCCCCCTTATCTCCGAAGTTTGCAAAGAGAAAAATCTGAAATAATTCTATGTGATAGTAGTTTATGTAAAGATTACAGGAAAAATAAAACGATGTCTCAATATAACAAACTTTTTTAGAAAATCATAAAACAAATTTTTTTTAGTTTCACTACCAGTCAACAGATGGCGCTGTCCTAAGCATGCTAACCTTAGGAAAAAAATAGTTCCACTATCGGTCAAGAGATGGCGCAACCTAATACTACAATAATAAATTGGTGGCTGGTTCTAATATAATTACCTACTATTTGCCGTACGAATAAACGAAAAATAAGTTCCTACTTAGTAATATAAACAGTTTGCAATGTGGAGTGGCTGAAACGTTTTTCACTCACCATAAGCAGCTGTTGTTAAGATTTGTAAATTTACTGTCCGCCTGTTAGCCCTTCCACCTGTCTGCCGTTTATCCTACTTTTTTAAAGACTGTACTAAAGTAACATATCCAAATATATTTATGATTGTACGGAACCCTCGGTGCGCGAGTCCGACTCGCTCTTGACCGGTTTTTTAATTTCTAACCCCTTTTCTCGCTGGTAGAGGTGAAAAGTTGTATGTTTAGCACGAGAGCAAATTTTTTGATGTCTCGTGCCTTTAAATCACTCACTGGGCTCAGTAGTCTATATTAGAATCACTCGCTACGCTCGTGATTCAATTCTAGACTACTTCGCTAGTTCGTGGTTTAAAAGTCAGCACTCGCAGCAAAAAATGACTTTGCTCTCTTGTATAACAAATAACTATTATTTTGTATGGGAAAGTACCACCGAAAAGCAAAATGAAATTTTCCATTGATTTAATACTTTATGAGTACTGTTACGCGCGTTTTTTTTCTCGATGGATGTTCGTGCCAGGGGTCCCAATGGTAGCGCCATTTCATCACTCTTCCTGTTATTAGAGGTACTTCATTGGAAACTGACCTTTATAATACGGCGTAACAATGTCAGTCAAGCAAGACGCGCCCACTTCGTAGACGCACTGTATAGAAAGCTTGTTTGTTATCGTTTTACACAATAAGTGAATATTTCTACTACTACTCAATTCCGCTTTTTGCTACAGCGCAGCCAGGTCACAATGATAAGTAACGAGCCGTTTACATAGTGGGAGATGCTGCCTAGCCGGCACGTAGAGTAGACAGCTACTCAGCTTGTCTACTCGTACGCCAGCAGCTCGGCTCGCCTTATCTGTCTACACGACACAAGTAGCTGCTGCCCAGTCTTGCGAGTGGTCGCGGCTTATTCCGTTTATCCACCCTGAAACAGCCACCTTAAGGTGGATACTCGGAAAACGCGTGTTCATCTATCCACACCCCATCATACTATCAACTATAAGTAATGAATGGGGTGGCTAGATGGACACGCGTTTTTCGAGTATCCATATTAGGGTGGCTGTTTCAGGGTGGATAAACGGTATAAGCCCGATGTAGAGTGAACGTGAACGTGACAACTGTCCGGCTGACACTGCATTTTACGGTGTTTGGCCTTGCAAGGAGCATGGCGGGCGTTCCATAATACACTTACCTTATTTTTAATGATACTTACCTACCTATCTAAAATCTTATCCAATCAAACAGAATTGAAAACTATTCTGCTCTTTTTTTTATTTTACTAATAATAATAATAACTTATTCAAAAGTGCTCAAGCATTTATGGTGGAGCTTGACAGACTGGCCGTACTCGATTACGTTTGTAAGCAATGCTCGGTCCGGCCAGGTGTTGGATGGGTGACCGTTAAGTGGCATTTCAACTGAGCGCTTCCGTGCTTTGGAGGGTACGTAAAACCGTCGTTCCTGGCTGTTGTCATCTGATAACAGTCGTTAAGCCAATTTAGAGGCCTTACAGGCGGCTTGATAAACTTTGACACCAGCCCCTATCCTATAGCATGACCACCGAAACGCGATATGATTTGGCACATTTTATCACATTTAACTGTCAAAAGACAATGGATTTTGACAGTTGGGTGTCGATAAAATGCTATATAACGCGAATATGACCGCGAAACACGATATATGCGTGTTTCGTTGGTCATGCTAGGGAGGCAGAAGTAACCCTAATCCTCATACGATAAGAACTAGCACTGTTTGGACGTAACTAACGAGTAACTCGTACGTGCGAGTTGGACAGCAGCTCGTATCTGAGTTACTTCATCATTTTTTGTTTTCACTCGCCTGTTCCCGGCAGCAACTCGCAGTCTCGCACAGCAGCAGCTCGGTCGTCACTCGCATCGTTTGGACGCGTTCGGCAGTACTAGGTATACAAGGTCCTTCTTAAATAGTGCACAAAATTTTAAGGGGTCAATGTACTTTTACTATGGTACCAACATCGAAATCGCGAAAAAAAACAGCTGTTCCATAGAAAATTTAAAATCGAATAGATCAAAATGTATGGAACAGCTGATTTTTTTTTCGCTATTTCAATGTTAGTACCATAGTACAAGTTACGTGCCGGACTACAGCTGCGCCACAAAAAAAAAAGTTGGAAATCTGACTTTTTGACTATGCCATGATGAAGTCTATAGTTTGTCGGAGTTTGTCGCCAAAACCAGAGTTTGTCGGTCTTCCGTTTAGGAGATACATGTGGCTCAGCTGTAGAGACGTCTCTACAGCTGCGCCAGACAGATCTCGAAAACGGAAGGTCGTAGCGAAAATCTGATTACTTGTATGTATAGCCGTTAGTTTGTCGGAGTTTGTCGCACAAAAACCAGAGTTTGTCGGTCTTGTGTTTAGGAGATACGTGTGACGCAGCTGTGCAAAAAAAAACATAGTGCTTAAAGACGAAATTGTGAATTGTGTTCTTATAGTGTACTCCGAATAAGATTGGTGGTAAGTTTTATTGCTTTAACTATATTTTCTAATCTGTCGTTTAGTTTAATGGAGTTTTATTGCAAAAGTCGCCACTTTTAGCAATAAACTAAACGACAACTAAACGACAGGTTATAAAATATTGTTTAAACGATAAAAAGTACAACAAAGCTTTTTCAGACTACACTAGAAGAACACAATTCACAATTTCGTCTTTATTTAAGCAATATGATTTTCAATAGGTGGCGCTAGTGTAGCGCAGTAATCCTCTTAATATACAACATTTTATTATCTTCAGTCAGGTCTGATTTTTTTTTTACACCGTTTATAAATTTAAAACCCAATTATATTATCTCAAAACAAAAGACAAAGGGCATTCATCATTAATATTGACTGAATTTCAAATTAATTAATTAATAACTTATACAGTATGAGGCATATATCTTAAATTTTTTTTCGACGGAGTGGGGATAAGTTCGCGTATGTGCTCTTGTGAGCGACCAATAGCGCGCGCCCCTCTCTCGCCGCCCGCGCCCCTCACCCAAATACGCGTTCCGCGCAATCCCCACCCCATTTCAAGATATATGCCTCATACTGTAACTTATGACACGTAATAACTAATAATTTGCACATCGAACTACATGATAGAATATGTTGGATTAGTGTAAACATAAGATCGCATTGTAACCATATTATAGCTAATAAATGATTTTATTTTATTTTATTATTGCAGTGGACCCTTCATATGCAACGATGTCAAGAAACCGTCCCGTTCTGTCGTCCGACAAAGAAAACTTTACGTATTACCACAGAATAAATATAATAGTACATTACAACAACTTTTGTTGATTATGGCGATAAATAAAATACAAATATAATTTATGACAAATATACTGTATTAAATCAAATAAATTACATTTAAAATTTAAAAATAACCGACAAACAATTTCGTCATTGGCGCGGATTGAAATAATTGGATTTTTATATTAAAATCGAACTATACACTCAAACAAAAAACAGTTAAAATAAACATAATTCCTTTTTAAATTATGTTGTGCGTCTTTAAACACTTGGTCTCAAAAGAACCATAGGAATGGAAAAAATAAAAATTATCACCTAAATGCTGGATTCCCTCTTACCTAATATTAATTTCATTTTTTTACAATATACAAGAATAGAGTACGTACATGTCTTCATTGAGATTATATTAATTATTAAAAAAACTGCACTTCCACCGATTAAATAGATAACAATGCAATTTTCAAGCTACGCATACCGCTCAGTTTAGGTTTTCTGTGTAAATCATAAAATTAAGGAATTAACTTTATGGTGTAAATTAAAGGTAATAGAACCTTTAAAACACACGTGTAATATTTATGGTTGTGAGGCTTGAACCAAAAAAGAGATTTAAATATACAAACTCTATGCAAAAAGTCTATATTACAGTTGCCTTAATTAAAAATGAAATAATTTGAAGTCGCAGCTTAATTTATATGTTTGTCTCGCACAAATGGGAATGAGTGAAAGAGAAACACGACTACATAGGCCACATAGGTTATGGCTTATGCGATCCTAATGGACTGGATGATTTGGAAGATTGCTGAGCCGCACACTACGAAGATAAAGAGAGCTAGGAGCCAAGGTCCGACAGGGTACTGGTCTTCCTTTTCCTGAAAAAAAAAAAAACAATAATATACTATAGAACCCAAACAATCTGCGGAAATGCTGCGCGTCTAACGGGGTGTGACAAGACCCTCAACGAAGCCGAAGTCCACGCATTCCGCCCATCATCAGGATCATTTTTGTCTTTTAGGACTATACCTGGGAAACCAATAGCTACGAAGTTATTGAAGGTCAAAGTCAAAAAATTTTATGAAATCTTATTTTATTTGTATTTTCCTTATTTTTGTCCAAAAAACATTATCAAAATTTTAAGATTTCGTAACAAACAATGGGTACAAAACGTCATCACTAAATGTAGGTATCTCATGAGCACGCATAAACTCTGCTTTTCAACTCGGCTGCACGCAGCTGTGAAGCATACACTCGCAGACGCGGTCTGTTTTACGCGTTACATGGCGTGGTAATGTATTTAATTATTTTGAACAGGTGGTCAACAAATGGTCTTGATGATGGGCAGAATACGTAGTCCTCGCCTTGTTGAGGGATTTATTATACCTGGTATATACCCACGACGTGATAAATTAGTGGGGTGTAGAATCTTATTTCTTGTGTATAAATATTAATAATATGTGAAATTATTAAATATTATCCATGGACGGGTCCGGGACATAGAGCTGAAGGTACATTTTTACAGATCAGGGGGCTAATTGTCTAATTTTAAAAATCTATCGCAGTCGCTTTCGTTTGACAGATGGATGTGACACATTGCTGCATTTCTTTGGTAAGTTTTTATTTGTGCCAAAAAGAAACTTCAATGGATTACATTCTGAAAGCGATTGCGATAGATTTTGAAGTTAGACAATAGAAAGGCTGGTCTTATCCAGACTAAGGGATAATACTTACACAATATTGTAAATCTAGAGTGCATTTGATCGGTTATTTCCTATGCCGTTATGTTGGTTTTCCGAAAATCTATTCAATTTTGAACCATCATCCATCGCAATAAGATTACAATGACGGTACTGCCAACATAACGTCATAGGAAGTATCCGATGTAACGCATTCTATAAAACAAACATATGCAAACAAACAGTAAGTACTCAAGTTTAGATAAAGTCCACTGTGATGATTATGAATCTTAATAGTATTATTTCGAAACACATTTTAATAGTATCCACATCATTCTAAAACTTGTAAAACCAGTTTTGAATCAAGAAAAACGTTTATATTTAAATCAATTACTGTATCCCACTTGAAAATGTGAATAGGCACAAATCAATTGTGTTTATTTAAACAATGAGTGATATTTGAAAACATTTCCATTACATGTAACTCAAAGAATGCAACAAATTCGACATGCCATGGCTATTATAACTGCAGCAATAGTAAAATGAACTCTAACATAATGAAACTATAGTACAAAATCAAAAGAAATATTTTATCTATAGAAAAATATTTTGCTCGCAATGCCACAGCTGGTTAGGACAATCAGTTGATAATACGACGTTTTAATAACAATGTTCAATGTTATTCAATTGATTATATTAATCAGTCTGATTAAGATAAAGCCTAGAGAAGCGAAAACATTGGCAATCTCTTATCTATTAAGTAAAGTTGATTTTAGAAGTATGTTTTAAGTTTTTTGAATGAACTTGTGGGAATAATCCTTACTTATCCTTAATATTATAAATGCGAAAGTCCGTTTGTTTGCTTGTTTGTTACGTCTTCACGTTTTAACTACTGAACAGATCATCATGAAATTTTGCATACACTTTGTCAGGGGCACAGAGAAGGACATAGAGTACCTTTTATCCCGAAAATAAGTATTGTTTCCGAGGGATAGCAAAAAACCTTTCCACGCAGACGAAGTCGCGAACGGCCGCTAGTCTGTCCATATAAAGGTGATTAGTGACCTCACAGTGGCCACTTTTTGTTCTTTTGGCTACAACTACTACTACAAAAAACTATATTTTACAAAGGTTATTGTTTGTAAATAAACTTTATAGAACCTTAGCTTCAATCGGTACGTGTGAATTTGCGATATATCATGTACTTAGCAAGCAATAAATTTAAATAAGATGAGTGCGCCACTGTTAGGGCACTAATTGCATTAAGGATTGCTATACTGAATCAAAGCCTGTAGTCGCTTGGGCTGTCCCAATTTTGGAAAGTAACAGGAACTTAAAATCATCAACTTTTTGAATACTCAAGCACATAATGTGGTATCCCCATCAAATAATTGGGATTCCAATCCAAGGATATCCAGTTATTCAAAAAAAATCTTAATTGTAGGTAATTCCTAGGAGTAGTTAATATAAGTAAAGTCAACTTAATACCAATATCTAAGACTCAATATTCAATTCTATTAATTCTTATTCTTATTATGCAAAGAAGAGATAAGGAATTATATGTAAATCAAGGCAGTCTCTTGATTGACTACAAAGTTTAAGAGTTCAGATATTTGTAACTAAATATTGTGTAATTGAGTAAGTAAGATTACAGAGGAATCAGTTGAGTAGATTTTGTCTTGTTGCAATCTACTTTTGAGCAATGAGTAAAGTGAATTAGTGGATGGTATCATTGGCATCTTACTTAAGCAGAAATGGATAGTCAAATAGATTTCACCATTTACCTCATTGGATCTCACTTTTGTAAAGTGAAAGTTTGTTACTCAAATGGTTATTTGGAATGAAATTTAAGAAAAAATAATATTCTAAAATGCAATAAACAATGAACTACAAAATTTATAGACAAAACCTGTTACAGAAATGACAATACGGAAAATTTTTATTACAAGAATATTTTTTTTACAAGATATCAGATACTCTATTTATTATAAGTAAAATGTCATTATATTGAGACACAAAACAGAAAAATCTAGTTGATGAGATTTATACACATAATTTCATTAATAGTATTAATACCTCAATGCCCGAGCAGCCTCTGGCATCCGGACAACAATAGAAAATCTATTAAGTCTCATTTTCCGGGCCTTCATCGGTTAACTTATGATCCCTTTTTAGATGTTTTAGTAGTTATACATATAGATGGTTAGCACCCCCATTACTTTTAGAACTCAATCACTTACAATCAAATTATTCAGTTAGCTATGATAGATACATTTATCCTACTATCATAGCTTACTGAATAATTTGTACCTACTTAATATACATTTATGAATGTGTATAAAAAAATTCAATTAATATAATAAATAGTAATATAAATTACCTTCAATTAGGTACATACCTTTGTGGTCTTGGGGACATTTCCCCTCAATGTGATGTTTTTGCTCGCCATTTCGTTGGCGATGCGCATTCTCTGTTTTGGTGCCATTTTATTTGATGTGAATGTATATTTGTCTGGAAAAAAGACAGTAATTTTTTTAACACAACTATACTTATCAAACTTTATTTTACTGAGAATTATTTACTGAGGTTATATGCAGGATACACATAACAGTTCCCACATTTTCACAAATTATATATGTTATGTAAGTACCTACTAGGGCAGTAATTACTTAACGAAAGTAGGTCTGAGCTAAAGAAAAATACTTTCACTATTGAAATCGCTTACGAGGCGATGGTTACTAGAAGACGTGACGTAGTAAACAAATGCACGAAACGACTGAAGACCTTTGTATAAATGATAACATTTAACTAACGACTAGATTAGGCGAAATTTCACTTTAATCACCTATTTACAAGGACACAATGCTTACAGTTCCAATAGGAGTGAGAATTTGCAAAAAACAAACCAAATGTTTACACAGCTTGTAATGATATCGATGATTTCGTCACAGAAACGGTTTCTGCGCAGAAATAAGATATCGCGATAAACAATGTGGTATTTAACGAGGTATATTAGCGGCACAAATTGGAATTTCAACACGAAACGAAGGAGCTTATCGAGAAAACTTGATAAACTTCACGCAGGTAGAAAGAGGATTTTTAACACTTTTAGCAACTTGTTTTTTGTGGATTCGATAGTCGCAGTATATAGAACTGTTAGTATTGTTAGTAAAAATAATTAAAATAGCGAGTACTTACAGTTAAATCCTAAAATTAAAGGCTTTAAAGCCCGTACGCGTACAAAACAGCTTGACACGTATTAAAAAAGTGAATGAAGTGAATTAAACGTCAAGCAAAAGTCAGAAAATCACACGTCATTTGGCATTTGACACGTTCCGCGTTCCGTTCACGTCGAGGCAGTGTGACCAGATTAAATTTTACGAAAATACCGAAGCACCTCAAAAAAAATACTGAAATATACCAACTTGCATATGCAAAATATACCGATAAAAATACTGATGCTCAAAACAGATTTTATATTAATTTATAATCACATAAATGTAAGAAATTGTATATTAACATTCGATTCGAAGGCAAAACTAGACATCATTTCCAGCCCACCGATTACGTATCTCTGTTGCTAACAATTCTCGATTGAAATCAATTGAAATCGCAGTTGCATTGCTGATTTAAGTAAGATAGTTGTCACATTGGTTCTTACTAAAGCAGCAGTGTCACTGCGATTTCTGTCAAAGTTGATTGCAACAAAGTTAGACAATCAGCCTACGGATGGACGCGTCAAGTAAAATAAAACCAAAGAAAAAAAACACGCTCTACTTAAACGCCGACAAAAAGGTACTATTTTGGGGAAATTCCCGAATAATGGAAAGAAAAACCTCAAAGATTAAGTGAAGTGCAGAACAGAAAATAATTTTGTTTTAACGTAGATAATGTTTTGATACTATTTCTAATTCTACTACGGTGGCTGCCTGTCATGTCCTATCTGTAAGTTACTGATCTTTGCTTCTGAATGAAATATAGGCTAAATCCGGGAAATTCAATGTTCGCGGGGATGGAACACCGTAGTTACCATAACTTTATAACCAAAATATACCGAAAATACTAACTTCCGCCAATATACCTATAAAAATACTGATGCTCGGAAAAGTCGATAAAATATACCGAAAAAGTATTAAAATACTGAATCTGGTCACACTGCGTCGAGGAAAAATAGACACGCGTCAGTTTTGGGTTGCCAGTTAAAAATGATTTTTACTTGCAAATTGATGAAAAATATAGCAGCTCTATTTTAAAAAAAATGCTCATTCAGTCATATAATAATAAAGCTACAAATATACTATTGTGTTGTGTTGTGTCGTGTCGCGCCGCGACACGGTACGTATCGGTTTCATACATTTAGTATGGTTAGAAATACATTATTGTGTTGTGTTGTGTCGAGACGACACACTGTAATAATGTGTTTCTAACCATACTAAATGTATGAAACCGATAACCGATACGTACGGTGTCGCAAACGCGACACGACACAACACAACACAATAGTATATTTCTAGCGTAATGAGATTTGACTGAAATTCACAAAGTTTTATAGCTCTGCCATCTAGCGTCTAGTAGAAAAACTATTGCAGCATTTTATAAAAGCAGTGGTACGAATCATGCTTTTTGTTCTATAGTGTGGTGATATTTAGTCCCACTAGATGTCTCTGCCAAAGCAAACATTTTAAGTACGCTTTGACGCTAACTTTTACGCTTACTACCTGTGGTAATGAATCCCAAAACGAGACAAAATTACAATAGTTCAAATAAAGTTGTAAGTATAAAAATATATTATTACCTAGGTGCCTGCCACTTAGAGACCAATTTACCTTACCTAATTAAATTACGTAACCAATACCCAAGGAGTTTTTATTTTGGGCTATTGGTATAATATCTGACCAAAGACAGATTGTAAAAAATATTTGGGGTAGTTAATAAAATTGCTACTGCTAATACTTTCCTACCTACATTAGCTAGAGTAGAGTCTAGCTGCTAGACTATAGATAAAGTATATGGAGAAATTTCATTTCACTTTGCGGCGATAGATGGCGCTGTAAAAATTTCCCATACAAAATTACTCTATCGATACACGCGTTAAGGTGCCTTCCAACCGGCGCGTCTTGAGACTCACGAGAGCGCACAAGACCGAACCGACACACCGTGGGAAACGACCGTGCGCCGCGGTGCGTCGTCGTGCGTACGATCCATCGAGCGTCGGTAACTTCAAAGGATCGGTGCGTGGCGGTGCGTAGCCATAGTAGAACCAAATAAGTAGGCCAACTCGAGCCTCGAGCGAGCGATACAGCTTAAACACGTAGGGCTGTCACATCGCTAGTTTATTCAGTCGTCAAAAAATGCATAGTCAATCTCTATACAAAATATTTTTTTCTTATAGGGTAAGCATCAGGGATCTATAATTCAAAGTTTTTTTTTATATTTTTTTGTACGTAGACCAGCGGGTCTATCGACTAAAATAATGAAGTTAATGTTAATTGTAATTTGACAGATGTATGTGATACATTGGCTCTTTCGTTTTGACACCAATAAAAACTTACTAAAGAAAAGTAGCAATGTATCACATTTATCTGTCAAATTACAATTTACATTAAATTCATTGTTTTCAGGAACTGACTACAATGTTTTCATTACCTACGTCATGTTATGTGATTTGAAAACTTACAAATGAAATAGGATTAATTAAAACGTGGCTTTACTAAATAATGTATTTATTCAAATAAAATAAAATGATTATGAAATTTTATTTTTTACACTATTAACTGTTTCTTACTTTTTCATTTACCTACACTTATTAAAATAATAATCTTTAAATTCGGAAATTGTTTACTTTCCATAATAGGCATGCATAATAGGCTTTTTCCTATAGGAATTTGTGATTTTATAACAATATTACACAATTGATATAAAAAAAAATTCGTCTGTTTCGACAAGTACGAAATGCCTTATTATTTAAAGTTAATGTAAAATATATCCTCATTCTCACAAATCTTTTTGCAATAATATCTTTGGAAAGCATGGTATGTACTATAGGTAGGTACACGTTGAAATTATTACGAACGGCGCGGCGGCGTGAAGCGTGCGTGAGCGCGGGCGGGATTACGTACGGCGCAGCCATGACTGTTGCACCTTTATCACCTTTAAATTTTGTCAGTGTGTGCGTGCGACGACGCATACGTACGGGCCCGCTCACATACAAACCGCGTTCATGCGTATAAAGAGTAAGGCCTGGTTTACATTAGGCAAGTAGACGACCGAGTCGAGTAGCGAGTAGAAATACATTGCTTGGCATGTTCGTCGATTTTAAAAGAACGTCAAACACACCACGCAATGAACTTCTACTCTCCTAAAACACTCTACTAAAGACTAAGATAATGTAAACCAGCCCTAAGATGACTTACTTATTTGGTTCTACTATGGCGTAGCGCTGTGCGTCCGCGTTCGTGGCGGCTCGTCGCCTTTGTCAATATGCCGCGCGTCATAGTATGATATCTATCAGTAGTCAATCGGCCGTGGCCTTTAAATAATTACCTACAGTATTTTAATTTCATCTAAGTACTTTCGTATCTTTCTAGTTTTGTGATTGTACGTATTACGTAAATTGCTTTTTAGCAATAAGGCCGCTTTTTTGTGTGCTTTGCTGTTTTTCTTTGTATATGTCCTGTCTTAGTGTGCAATTAAGTGTTTTTATTAATAATAATAATAAAAATTTTTTTTGAATCAATATTATATAGGGTCTACCTTCAATGTGAAATACTTTCTAAGCAATAAAATACCTAGGTTAGCAAATTACAAAACTAATAGTGAAAACAAAAAACAAAAAATTGCGTAAAACCTATATAGGGTTTTTAGTTAGCCTAATAAAGCCGAATATGGTAGATAGGGACCATCAAACTGAACAACTTTTACTATGGCACCAACTCTGAAAAGCGAAAAAAATCAGCTGTTTCATACAAAAATTAATAACGAAAATATCAAAATGTATAGAATAGCAGATTTTTATCGCGATTTCAGAGTTGGTCCCATAGTAAAACTTATTCAGTTTGATGGTCCTTACCTACCATAATTATTTGGCTTTATAAAGCTATTACCAAACAGCCTGTATAAAAAATTAGTTACAAATCCTTTTGGCCATAGTTAGTAGGTAATACCTATAAACTAAACAGTATTTAAAGTACTTACTTATATTTAATCTTATATTTCGGAGCTTTCGGATTTTTTATCTCTGAATTAATTGGTTACCTACATAAATATAATAAAAACAGCACTATCTACACTTTACCATAGTAAGTACAGGTATTTCAATCAATAAATAAATAGTACCTACGTAAATTTTTCGTTCGTTACTGCGGCGCATTCGCGACTGTTTGTGGCGAACTATTTGTACTGTACTGTGCCATCATCACTCGTGCGTCGTTGCACGGACGCGGGCGCACCGTGGGAACGGTACAGCGGGCCGTGCGCCGAACATGGCCGAACGACGCACGGCCCGTGCCAGCGTTTCCCACGGTGCGCCCGTACTCGCCCTCGTGCGGCTCGGTGCGGTGCGTGGTAGCACGCACCGTGGGAAGGCACCTTTACCTATTTTTTTTCGATAGCTGTTCGTGCTAAGGGTACTGCTTAATTTCGGCAACCAAATCGTTTTAAAGGTAGGGTAAACCTTATAATTTATTATACAAGGTGTCCCAAAACTTTGCCACATGGAGAGAAAGTACCTTAAATATTGAAGATAGGAAATATTGAAAGAAGACTTCATTTTGTTTTTGTAAAGAAACGGAACTGCATTCAAAGATATTTTTTTAATCTCATACTATTCGATACAAATTGATACAATCCGTATTAATTGAAATTCTTCCTTTTGTTTAAGATGTTGTGTCACTCAAAAAAAAATCTTATGAGTAGGTAACCCTTTCAATAGGTATCGTAAAAAGAAATAAAATAAAAAAATATTTTGGTGGGTTCCATTCCTGGTTAGGGCAGGCTATTTTTCAAAAATATTTAAATGCTGTTCCAATTATTTTTAAAAACAAAATGAAGTCTTCTTTCAGTAAAATTTCCCATCTTCAATATTTAAGGTACCTAGGTACTTTCCCTCCGTGTGGCAAAGTTTTGGGACATTCTGTATATAAGGTATAGGTACCTTACCTTATTCAATCACGAATATTGGTTTTTTTATAACTAAGTAAGTACTTAGTTTTGGTATGATCACAGGTATGATCCTGTCGTGATATAACTTGCTGATGTTTTGGCTTGTTTTGGATTTCCTAGTCTGTGCTCGCTTTATTTTTATAAATAAAAGCGAAGTTCGTTTTTAGGGTTCCGTAGCCTAAATGGCAAAAAACGGAACCCTTATAGATTCGTCATGTCTGTCTGTCTGTCTGTCTGTCTGTCTGTCTGTCTGTCTGTCTGTCTGTCTGTCTGTCTGTCTGTCTGTCTGTCCGTATGTCACAGCCACTTTATTCCGAAAGTATTAAGACTACACAGTTGAAACTTGGTAGGTAGATGTATTCTGTTAACCGCTTAACGAATTTAATACAAAAATAAGAAAAATAAAAGATTAAGGGGGGGCTCCCCATACATGGAACAGAAACTGAAAAAAATTTTTTTCTTCAAACCAACACGTGTTGGGTATTTATAGATAGGTCTTTAAAAATGACATTGAGGTTCCAAAGACAACTTTTTCTCAAAGTCAACCGTTTGAAAGATATTCACCGCCAAAGTGGTAAAATGTGTGTCCCCCCCCCTTTAACTTTTGAAATAAGAGAGTGAAAAATCTAAAAAAAATATATGCTGTAGATCTTAATAAACAATTTCAACCAAAATTGGTTTGAACGAGATATAGTAATTAGTTTTTGAGATATAGCACATTTTCCAAAACCGCAAATATAACTTTGTCATTCATACCAACACTGTGAAAAACAAAGTTATTTTTGCAGATGAAAAATGATAGGTGGTATTAAATATGGTATGGTATAAGGTAACTACGGAACCCTATGGCGCGTGGCCCGACACGCACTTGGCCGGTTTTTTTTTAGTGTTCCGTAGCCTAATGGCAAAAAACTGAACCCCCGTATAGTTTCGTCATGTCTGTCTGTCTGTCCGTCTGTCCGTCCGTATGTCACAGCCACTTTATTCCGAAACTATTAAGATTACACAGTTGAAACTTGGAAGGTAGATGTATTCTATTAACCGCTTAACGATTTTAACACAAAAATAAAAAAAATAAAAGGTAAGGGGGGCTCCCCATAGGCGTGATATACCTACACAGAAGAGATGCGGCGGAGATAAGGCGCAGATACGGCGGCGATGCCGGCGATACGTGTATTTGATTGGCCGAAAGTATCCGAAAGTCTCACATCTGCACCGTATCACCGCCGTATCCGCGCCGCGTCGCTTCTGTGTATTTTACGCCTAAATGGAACTGTCTATAGATAGGTCTTTAAAAATGACATCGAGGTTCCTAAGACATTTTTTTCTCAAAGTCAACTGTTTGAAAGATATACACCGCCAAATGTGTCCCCCCCCCCCTTTAACTTTTGAAATAAGATACTGAAAAATCTAAAAAAAAATACTTTCTACGAAAATTTATTTGAATGAGGTACAGTAATTAGTTTTCGAGATATTATAGCACATTTTCCAACCCCGCAAATATAACTTTGTCATTCATATCAACACTACGAAAACAAAGTTATTTTTGCAGACGAAAAATGACAGTGGTGTTAAATATGGTATGGTATAAAGGTATAAAGGTAACTACGGAAGAACCCTACGGCGCGTGGTCCGACATGCACTTGGCCGGTTTTTCACTTTAGGAGGCAAATTCGGCTCGCACTTTCATTTTGGGGGGCTAATACGGCTTGGAGTAAGCCTCTACACATCGTCACGGCGGATCTACACATTCGCCAATGATCGCAACAAATTGGCGTACATTGCCGGTTTTGTAACAAATGTGTTAAAGAGGTTTTGTTACAAAACCGGCAATGTACGCCGATTTGTGGCGATCATTGGTCCGCTGACGATGCACGTAGCAGAGGTACGGTCAGCAACGAAAATTGCTTACATGTTAGTACTTTGTCATAGTAACTTTTTTGACTTAAGGCTTCAAACTGTGAGACTTTCCATCAAAAAAGTTTCTATGATAGAGTGCTAAGGTGTTAAGTGTTTTTTTTTTAATTGGTAATTGGGCAAATGTTTTTTGTTTTGCGTTTGACCACCATTTTGTTTGGTATACACAACATATACAGGATGTAGTCTAAGGTGTAGCACGCTTGCTCAGAAAATATTCACTCTCGTTGCTTTCGCTGCTGTCTGTACCTAGGCCCTCTCCGTCCATATCTGCTGATGCCTTTTTTGATGTGTATATAGAGTAGATGAGATATTGAAATTCGCACTAAGTATTGTCTATTCTAAAATTCCTAATTATTAAGCCCACAATTAGGACTTTTCCTTTTTAGGGGGTGGACCCTTATGGTGTGACTCAGTCTGTCTGTCACAGCTGGATATCTCGAGAACTACTAATGGTATCAACTTGAAATTTGGAATAGTTTAAGATGACATTTGTCCAACTATTTTGCAAATAAGAAATAAATATATTTTTTACAACAGGGACTCAAAAGGGGTCTTAAAAATTTGAAGTGGGGCTACTAGGGCATGTGGGATATCATATGAAAGAGCGCCGTTTGGACGTTTTCAATCATTTTTCTTTTTGTTTTGGGCCACATAGTACGAAAAATGTAAAAAAATACCGCCCCCCCCCCTTATCTCCGAAGTTTGCAAAGAGAAAATCTGAAATAATTCTACGTGATAGCAGTTTATATAAAGATTACAGGAAAAATAAAACGATGTCTCAATATAGCACACTTTTTTAGAAATTATCAAATTTCTAAAAAGTTAACATTAGTTCCACCATCGGTCAAGAGATGGCGCTGACCTAAAACTGCAATACTAATTTATTATTATTCTACTCTGCAGTGTGGTTTAATGGTGCAATTATGATGGTACGGAACCCTCGGTGCGCGAGTCCGACTCGCTTTTGACCGGTTTTATTTGGATTAGGCATATAATCATACATTACTTAGGTACGTAATTGAATGGATGCTCCGACTGTCTTTGATCATGAAAATTTATCATTACATATCATTATAACGGCTCCTCAATAGAATGAAACAATGAAGATACCAGTTGCCAGCCACCAAGAATCACACCCGTCAATACCACCGACATCCCTTTCTAATTCATAAAGGGAAACAAAGACAGCACACCAAGTTGTTGAACAGAGACAGATCATTATAGGATGCAAGGATAACATTATCTTGTTTCTTGTTTCGACCAATCGGAGAAGAGCGTTATCCTGGGAGGGTGATCCTTGGGCTGTGATTGGCGGATTGAGATAACGCCTAGTTTGACAACGCCCCTAAATAGAATCCATTTGAGTTTGAATTTCGAATGGAGAACATGAAATTCTCGAATAAGTGGTAAAAGTAGGTAACTTGACTGTAATTGGTTTTCCTGAAGTATTTTCTTTTGTTTATCATGCCGAAGTTAAGTGGTAACTTCCAAAATAAATAAAAAAACCAGCCAAGTGCGAGTCAGACTCGCGCACGAAGGGTTCCGTACCAAAAAACGGCAAAAAAATACGTTTGTTGTATGGGAGCCCCCCTTAAATAATAATTTTATTCTGTTTTCAGTATTTGTTATTAGAGCGGCAATAAAAATACATCATCTGTGAAAATTTCAACTGTCTACCTGTTCTCGTTATTAATATCGAACAAAAAACGGCAAAAAAATCACGTTTGTTGTATGGGAGCCCCCCTTAAATACTAATTTTATTCTGTTTTTAGTATTTGTTGTTGTAGCGGCAACAAAAATACATCATCTGTGAAAATTTCAACTTTCTAGCTATCACGGTTCATGAGATACAGCCTGGTGACAGACAGACAGACAGACAGACGGACAGCGGAGTCTTAGTAATAGGGTCCCGTTTTTACCCTTTGGGTACGGAACCCTAAAAATCAATTTAAACTTTTATTTGGGATTTGATTCCGAAAACTACCTACCTATGCACGGTAAGTACTGTAGCATTTTCAAAGTAACGTAACGCAAATACTTAGACGTAGGTAATAAGGGGGCAAATTACGTAAGTCTGTTGCTAACAATTCTCGATTGAAATCGATTGAAAGCGCAGTTACATTGCTGCTTTAAGTAAGATAGTTCTCATATTGGTTCTAAATAAAGCAGCAATGTTACTGCGATTTCTGTCAGAGTTGATTGCAACAAAGTTACGTAATCAAGGGGCTGGTATACAACGTGTTACAATAAATAATCCTAAATAATCCATCAAACTGAACAACTTTTACTATGGGACCAACTCTGAAATCGTGAAAAAAAAATATCAGCTGTTTCATATAAAAATAATAACGAAAATATCAAGATAGTATTAACATTGCAATGGGTAATAGGGATAATGAGACCCACCCTGACATTTTCCAAGTCTGGCCGGAATCCTGACAGGGACCCATAAAGTCCGTCTTGTCAGGACAAATCCTAACGTCTGGTAACCCTAGACACATAAAAGCGAGAACGAATAGCAAAAACTAAAATTTGTGAACATAGGCTCTGACTATTGTTAGAAAAAAAAAACCCTAGTCCCATAAGTATTAAAAGCTAATCAGTTTGATGTTCCGAAGAAAAGATTTTCCCATTTTGAGTTCATTCATTAACACGTGGTACCTATAGGTAATGTTGTACTTAATTAGTAATTTTTCTGACATTCCAATCCAGCACTCACTTGGATAATAGAAACTTAAAAAAATAATTTGTCTGTTTTATAGATCCTGTCCAAACACTATATTCTGGTTTAGACAAAAAATTTCTTCAAAATCATCTGTAAGCTTTTTTAAATTAAGTTTTGATAACATACTTACCTATAGGTACCATTATTTTCATAATTATTTCCTAATAAGTAAATTAGTTACTTGTACCTGTCAGTATACCACGTAATTTAGTACTATTATATGTTCTGTTGTAATACTTAGGTATAAGTACTTAGTTAAGTTACCTACTTAATTATTCTATGTTAATACCAAAATACCCATTAAGTTTGATATTGAAACGAGACACAATATTAATTTGATTAATTAATTAGTTAATTCGGTTTAAGTAGGTGAGCTGTTTACGCATCGTCTTTCAAGGTGCTATTATTAGAAAGTTACGTAAGATGTTTTCAATGAAAGAAAAGGAATGTTTGAATCTTACTTATTATTTTGTATTTTATTGATGATATTGACCGGACTTACAAAGGTCGCACGTGGGTTCGGTTCCCGCCTAAGAAAATTATTAGTACCCGTAACACGAACATTTTATGTACCTTCCGTAGCGGACAGTGGGCAATTGCAAACTCAGTCTATATTCACTCAGTAGGAATAGATGGTACCTACTTATCATTTCGAGAAATTCGCGTTTTAATTAAAAATAGTCGCTGTTTGAAAACTATGTAACCGATTTCAAACTTTGATATATCATTAAATAGGTATTTTAAAGATCTTTTAGGTGAACTTATTTTTAAAACTCTATCTAAACCTATACTTAATATTAATTTATCAGGAAACTTGATTACAAAACAGTTAAAATATTTTAACCGCATGAAAGTTTGGTTGAATTAGTTTACGGAAATTAAGTTATAACTTAATTATAAATTATGGGGAAGGTTTAGTGCACATTTGTTATAAAATATTAACGGCGTTATAGCTATGGAATCGTAATTAACGGCATTAAAGCATTGTATTCTTCTAAAAGTTGATCAAATAACGGCGTTTTACGTGTCGCTAACTCAGGTAATTAAAAAGATAGAAAAAGACGGGTCAGATAGTTCGATAGCGCATTTGTTCCTGTGTCAAATGGTATTAAAAAGTCAAATTTGACTTCATGTCGGTTAACGGCGTTATAGCTTATGCACGACAGATTTATGTAGGTTACAAGGTGTTTGGCAATAGGTGGTGTTGGTGGTGTCAAAGGTGTTTCAACAAAATATTTTAACTAAATAAAATATCAAAGTGTATGAAACAGCTGATTTTGTTTTTGCGATTTCAGAGTTGGTTCCATCCGGTTTGATGATTATCCCTATATACCTTATTCGGCTTTATAAGGCTATTTCCAAACACCCTGTATAAGCTCGTCAAAACGAACTCTTCTCGGAATGTGGCGGTTGAAATGTTGTGTTAGGACTAGACGAATATTTGCAAAATGGCGCCTGAGGGCCGAAAATAAACATGGACGAAAAAATTGCAAGCCACCTCCATTATTGCTCCAATATTGAGATTTCTCTCTAATAATACTAATAGCACAAAAATATATGTCTGTGTGTAAGCACCATTCTGGCCGTATTCGATTTTATTTTAAGAAAAAAGGTGAGATATTTTTGTTTTAAAAAAAAATCACTTAGCTAAAATTTTGTAAATAGTTTAAGTAATAGTGTAGAAACGTTTGTAGGTACCTACACTACCTACGTAAAATTATTTTAATTTTAATATTAATATTTTAAAACTATTTTTAGCGTTAATTAAGAAAATGCTAGTAGTATATAAATAATCCAACTTCTTGAAAATTATCCTCACAATCATGTTTCTAATATCTATCCTTTAATTTTAATTAGTTAAGTAAGTACTTACCTAAATATAAATATCTTTTTTGGGCACCCATCCCAGACTTATGCGGCCTTAAAAGATGATAAAAAAAAACTACTTTCGGTGAAACTAAAAAGCAAAACTTGGGCCGTTTTAAAAAGATTTTCTGCACCTCTGCTTATATCTCTTAAGCTCACAATCACAACAGATAAAGGACAAAGGGACACAGAATAATGACCTTTTTGCGAAAATGAAAGTACAGTACTGAATATAGAATAGATATTTTTAGATCGACCGTGATAAAGCGTCTTTGTATGGACAATGTCATTTTATTCTCATACTCAATTCTTTTACTTTTTCTGTGATAATCAAGCGTGTGTAAGCCTGTTTTTAAGTAGAAAACATTAGGTTTCTTTTAAAGTTTTTTTTTCATTCTCTTGCAAGACTACTTGGTTAGAAATTAGAAACTTTCATATCTATGACATACACCAAGCTACTTTTTTCTGTCAAATTTAACTGACTTAAAAAGCGAAATTCAATGTAGAGAAATTCGTTTTGAAAGAGAGACAAAATTACCAACTATTAAACCGTGGGTACCCAATTAATTTAAAAGGGATTTCCCTACAAGGGTGGTTTGATAAGTCCATGACTTTAGAAAGATGAAACAATTTTTTCACCATATTTTGTTTTATTTCTCTACATAAGTAATCTTTTTGTTACTCTGCGTACTCAGTCCAACGAAGTTCCTACCTATTTAACACATTTTTTTTTCTTTCTGAAAATTGTGGTAACTGAAATGAGGGCCATTTCAGGCACCACCTTTTGGCTTGATGGAAATCTTTGCCCGCCGAGACATTTATTCATATTCACTTCTCAAGCTTACGCGCTCACTAGACTAGACATGAAATAAATCAATTTTTAACAACTAATTACCAAAGTACTTTCAATCAAACCGCGCTAGTATCCGTAAAAAATTGTTTTATTTCACATTTATTCATGTTTAAAAGGAGGAAAAACCACAGCGGGCTAAATCTAGATTGTAGAGAAAGGAAGGGTAAGACAATAATTCGTATCATCAATCACTATATTCGATGAGTTTTGATGTCATGAGTGCAGTCGAGCGTCGTCTCGACAGGGTCATTAAGAAATATTAAAAGTAGCTTGAGCTTTTTGTTTCCAAAAGTAATTATCTTCCGCCTTATGAAATTGTAGCGTTAAGCTTCGTTAGGAGTTTCTTCTTAAAAGAAACAAAATAAAAATTGTTTTTGAGCTAAAGTCATGGACTTATCAAACCGCCCTCGTCTAAGGAAATTAGAACGGGACAGGCGCCGAAAAAAAGCTAACCTACCTACCACATTCTAAATTCGAATCTCTTAAAAAGCAAGTTGCGTTCGGATACGCATCTGCGGTTTTAAGAATACCACACGCCACACATAACACCCGCATGGAGTGTTTACACACGAGTTGGCCGCAATGCTACCAAATTGGATTTTGGTATATTTGATATGGATTTTAAGGGCCACCGTATGTGTGGTCGGATTTGTGAAATTTTCGCAATACGTCATAACGCATCCAACAAAATGATGCGGAACGATGGGATTTCGTAATTTCTAAAGCTGAAAGATTCTAATCGCACGCTTATTTGTTTTTTTTTTAATTTCCGTAATTTGTTTTGTGTTAGTTACCTAAAATATTAGAGTTTATTTTTATGAAAATATGTTTTCTATAATAACAATAACAGTGTTTTAATCTAAAATGCCTTTAGCCACACTTTGGATAATTTCTTAACGAGTCGGTTATTTAATTAAACTTACCCAAATACCTGCTTACAAATTGTACTAAACAATACACATTTTTATTATAAAGTTTTAGAGATGGGAAATATCCCTTAATAAAAATATTTAAGTAGCGCCTTAAATAATTTATCAAAGTTGAAATTCATAATAACTCTTAGCAGTAATTTTCATATTTTTTTTTTATTAACTAATTTGTAAACGTCAATTTAGCTGTTTAAGAAATTGCAATTAGTAGTATACTTTCTTCCACCAATGTTTATCTAAAACCTGTCAATACTCATAATCCAAAAATCGTTTAGGTAGGTAAGTGAAGCGTAAACAGTTTTTGGCCAAAACATTATAATCAACATTTCGCTTTTGTGGCGTATTTTAGCTTGTTTTTGCATCTTTCTAAAGGGCCGTATTTAAGGGCAACCAGGGCAACTGCCCGGCGCCTCCACATAAATTGTATTTATATAAAAAAAAACTTATCTAACGAAAGAGTACCTAATATTACGATTTAAGCTGGATTCAACCACAGAACAAGAAAAGATTCAACGAAATCGTCAATGATTCAGAATAGTGTAGAATTTTACAAAAACTAGGCGCGGGAAAGAGTTAAAATTAAGTTTAGCTCTCAAAAGAAATCTTCTTTTTCTGACAAGCGCCCCTACTCAAACGGCCAATTTTCTATTCGTTCGCTAATTTAAAATTAAAAAATACGCCATAAACTCTAAAATTACATGTCGTAGTCAAATTGTCAATTCCATACTATACAACAATGTCTGTGACTTACATAAGTCTGCGACATGTGACGTCTAATTGCTTATATTTAAGCTTTAAATTATGCAACAAATAGAAAATTGGTCATTTGTGTAGAGGGAAGCTCAGTGTTAGGTAGTCGTAGTTATAATAATAATAATAATAAAACATTTATTTCAGACGTTTAAACATCCATAGAATTATTAATAATATGTTAGTAACATATATATAGTATAGGGGTGACATAATCGCTATTGCACATGGGCTTAGAGCATCGCGGCTTCGTCTCGAACAGAAGCGCGTCTTACTCTAAGCACACGGGCGTTCAGACAGCTAGCCGCGGACTTGCTTGCAAGAAAAATATATTTAACCTATTTGGCTTCTACTCCCTAGTTGCCCCAGGGCCTCCACACCTCTAAATCCGGCCCTGTCTTTCTCATACGATTTGAATTCGTTCCTTTTTCGCCGCATTCGTTGAAGTTTGGTGGTTTGGGATAATCCCTAAGGATCTCTTTAGTCAAGCGTATGCGACTTGGCGCCAGGAGACGACGCAATTTTTTTTCCAATTTTAATTTGCGAATTGTGTAACTATTAGTGTTATACGTAGCCGTATTTTTTTTTAAATTGGCAACAGATAAAACAGTACGTTCACAAGGCATACCTATAACATTTAAACTAATTTCTTTCTGTTAAAGCTGATAAGTTTCTTGCGCCCATTCTTCGTGTCAGCTAAAAAAGGTCTGGTGGTAGGAAAATACTGATTCAAAAATACTGATTTCGCTATGTCGTATGAAAATTAGTAGTAGTAAAGAGTGCTCGAGTCAAAGGATTCAAAAATAGGGCTCCAGAACATTGGAAGATTTGTAAAAGTACGCGATGTAAGCTTAAAAAAGTAAAAAAATATATATTAAAACTATTTTAGTTAAAATTTGTTTTATCTTCTTCATTCAAACTCGTACTGAGTTTCAATGAAAAGTACGGAAGAGAATGACAAAATACTTTTTAATTAGAATAGGTTTGTTGTTTGATTTTAATTATAAATAACACGGTTACTCTTTTGTTAACAATAAGAGTGCAATAAGACTAATCAAATTATACAAATAATATCTAAAATCAAAATGAACCGCTTGGGCCTGTTTATAGAACATTTTTAGGGTTCCGTACCCAAGGGGTAAAAACGGGACCCTATAACTAAGACTCCACTGTCCGTTTGTCTGTCTGTCTGTCACCAGGCTGTATTTCATGAACCGTGATAGCTAGGCAGTTGAAATTTTCACAGATGATGTATTTCTGTTGCCGCTATAACAACAAATACTAAAAACAGAATAAAATAAATATTTGAGTGGGGCTCCCATACAACAAACGTGATTTTTATTTGCCGTTTTTTGGTACGAAACCCTTCGTGCGCGAGTCCGACTCGCGGTTATACACGGTTAATTTTTAACTCTATCTAAAAATTAAATGGGGATTTCAGACCACGTAAATGAACAACTTTTACTATGGGGCCAACCACAAAACCGCGAAAAAAAATCAGCTGTTCCATAGAAAAGTACAACATCGACTCAACTATAATGTATGGAACAGCTGATTTTTTTTTTCGCTGTTTCTTGGTTGGCCCCATAGTAAAAGTTGTTCATTTACGTGATCTGAAAACCCCATTTCATTTTTAGATATATTTAAAAATTAACCGTGTATAATACTCTTTTGAAGGTCATTTTCATTTTATTATTATTTTTCTATCGGAAAAGTCGCTGTTGTTATTCACCACGCAATTCTAGTCGCAGTTTCCGCTTATCTCAAAATTTAAAAAAAGACAGCCAAAATCAGAGAGTAATACGCCGCACGGCCGTCCGCCCCAAAAAGCGCATCCCAGAGCAACAGAGCAACCCCCATGGCGGACAAAGAGACTGTTCATTTAGGTCGGTAACGTGATATTTTATAGTCTCATTGTTTAAACAATTGCGTAAGTGATTGTAAGGGCCGGGATCTGCACCTTGCTGGATGGGATCATGCAGGATGAAAATGTTAGTTTTATTAAAAATAGCATTGTATTTTTTTCACTAGCTTTCGCTCCACAACTTCGTTTGCGTGGAATTTAAATTCCTATGACCAATGTCTTCTTTAAGGTACATTTTTTTTCTATACCAAAATCCTATCCTAACAAATCTACACTAATAATTTTATTGTAAATGCGAAAGTTACTCTATGTCTGTCTGTGTGCTACGTTTTCACGCCTAGACCGCTGGACCGATTTTGAGGATATAGATGGGACATTGGGGAACGACATAGGCTACTTGTATAGTTTTTTGACATTTTTTAAATATTTCACTGATAGATAATTATAATTCTTTAATCGCACTAAATTTAAATGTTGTACGCCCATTGATGGCCGAACATAGTGATACAATGAATTTTTCCACACCAGCTGTATAACCTCTTAGCTATGTTTACAAATAAATGATTTGTATTTGTATTTGTACTTTCTATCCCACTGCTGGGTACGAGCCTCTCCGCTCGCACGATATATCCTGTAGTCCACGCGGGCGAAACTGCGGGCGGAAAACTAGTACTTATTAAATACAAAAGTGTGTTTGTTTGTTTGTTACTTACGCTTTCACGTCTTATCTACTAACGAATCGTCACAAAATTTTGCATACACGTTTTCACGGATACATAAACAGACCTTTCATCCAAGAAAAAAAAACTGCTCCCGAGGGATAGAAAAACGAAAGACGTCATGCACCGTGATAGCTGATTTACTTTAAGATTAGAAGTAGAAGTGCCTAATAATTTGTAGCTCAACTGTGTTTATTATATTATATAAGACTTGTACTATTAGCTATTCTGTGCTTCTTTTTTAATACGCACTTAGGAAGGCAGATATTACTGGAGCGAAAAAAAACTTAATTTCAACGTTTCGTTAACCAGACTAAGTCATAACTTTAATTAATTATCTTATAAAAATAGCACTGTGAATGCCTAAAATCTAAAAATTCAATAAAGTAACTCATTTTCCAATTTGAGATTTTAGCATTCAGAGTGGTACTTTGAGCGAAAATATGATCAGGGGGCTTATTGTATAATTTAAAAATTTATCGCAATTGCTTTCATTTGACAGATGGATGTGCCACATTGCTGCATTTCTTTGGTAAGTTTTTATTCGTGCCAAAAAGAAGCATCAATGTGTTCCACCCTGAAAGCGATTGCGATAGATTTTGAAATTAGACAATAGAAAGGCTGGTGCGAGTCGATTTTTTTTCTACCTATAATATTAAATTAATTCAAAATAACATAATAAAATGGTTCTCTACTGCATAAAACATCTATCCAGGCAATAGGGAGCATACGTTTTGTGTTAGAGCGGGACAGAATGAGCGGTCGTATCCGGTTACACTTGCCTCAGTTAGGATAATTCACGTTGTTAAATCAAAATATCGACCGGGAGTAACTGCTGTTAATTTAAAGACGAACTTTAGTAATTATTTTAGAAAATTCATGATAAAAATGTATAGCTTTGGGTGGTTTAAAAAACCGCTCTTCACGGATAGGGGCGGATTTTTTTAACCACCTGGTTTCTATAACAGAGCTGTTTTTTTTTATTTCTTATTCAATAAATCAGCTTTGCAATATTTAATAACTTACACTTTTATTACAACTAATTGTAGTAAGTACGTAAGTAGTAGTGTATGTAACGGTGAGTTAAAATTAGGGGTGCATCCGATGCCGATACCGATATATCGGCGATACTTCGGCGGGCTGATTATCTAATTAGAAACCACCTAGCGACCGGTTGCAGTTCATAGATGATAGTGATCCATTGCTACTTCTTTTTGGATTAAAAAAAAACATACCAAAGAAAAGTAGCAATGTATGTGGAATGAAACCGGTCGCTAAATAGTTTCTTTTTAGATAATCAGGGTGCCGGTTTTCCGATATATCGGCATCGGCGATATTTTTAGTGTAGGTACAACGATACTTTATCAACAAGTAATGTAAAGGCTCGCGTTTTTATGTCTATTTCATTGCAAACGAGATTCAAACGAAGCACGATTAATGCTTGGGGAATCCCCGCACTTTTCCACCGTAACTTCCAAATGCCTGAACAGATTTGAATCCTTACATCGTTCCAATACATATGGGTTTCAAATAAATAGCTTTGATGAGCACATTCCAAAACTTGATGAACAAATATATAAAATATAAATAAATAACTAAAAATAATAATAAAAACCACGACTGTTCTACCAAAAAACTCTCATAACAGTGTCCTTCGACTGCTGAAACTCGTTTTTAATTTTTAGTATTTACGTTTTTATCTTCATTTAATTTCACCAAGCGTATCGGATATCGGTATCGGTATCGCCGATATTTTTATAAGAGTATCGGTATCGTATCAGCAAAAAGGAGTATCGATGCATCCCTAGTTAAAATATTGTTAATATTGTTAAAAGCCTTGTCCTTGTATGCAAAGTGAGGCAACTAATTATGAGCCAAAATGGCTCAGTTCTCAGATTTATATCCTTCATACCTAATCGTAACTAAAATCCAATAATATAATAACTAATAATCTCCTAAAGGTAGGGAAATTGAAATAGTTTTGTACTTATTAGGTATGATTATGTAATAATGGACAATAAAAATCTGAAAACGGCGCCATTATGGCTGTTTTAGTTGCCTCACTTTTGACAGTACGCTTTGTATGGAATTATCGTTCTAGGTGTTATTATTCTAGGCCTATATTTACTCGCTACTTTGAGATGGTAATATCGGTAGAAAGAAACTGATGAAACAAAACTATGTAAGTAGATGTGTTATCTAGAAAACCGGCCAAGTGCAAGTCGGACTCGCGCACGAAGGGTTCCGTACCAAAAAACGGCAAAAAAATACGTTTGTTCTGTTTTTAGTATTTTTTGTTAGAGCGGCAACAAAAATACATCATTTGCGAAAATTTCAACTGTCTACCTGTTTTCGTTATTAATATCGAGCAAAAAACGGCAAAAAAATCACGTTTGTTGTATGGGAGCCCCCCTTAAATACTAATTTTATTCTGTTTTTAGGGTTCCGTAGCCTAATTGGCAAAAAACGGAACCCTTATAGATTCGTCATGTCTGTCTGTCTGTCTGTCTGTCTGTCCGTATGTCACAGCCACTTTATTCCGAAAGTATTATGATTACACAGTTGTAACTTGGTAGGTATTGTATTCTGTTAACCGCTTAACGAATTTAATACAAAAATAAGAAAAATAAAAGATTAAGGGGGGGCTCCCCATACATGGAACTGAAACTGAAAAAATTTTTTTCTTCAAACCTACACGTGTTGGGTGTCTATAGATAGGCCTTTAAAAATGACATTGAGGTTTTTAAGACAACTTTTTCTCAAAGTCAACCGTTTGAAAGATATTCACCGGCAAGAAGGTAAAATGTGTGTCCACCCCCCTTTAACTTTTGAAATAAGAGAGTGAAAAATCTAAAAAAAATATATGCTGTAGATCTTAATAAACACTATCAACCAAAATTGGTTTGAACGAGATATAGTAATTAGTTTTTGAGATATAGCACATTTTCCAAAACCGCAAATATAACTTTGTCACTCATACCAACACTGTGAAAAACAAAGTTATTTTTGCAAACGAAAAATGATAGGTGGTATTAAATATGGTATGGTATAAGGTAACTACGGAACCCTATGGCGCGTGGCCCGACACGCACTTGGCCGGTTTTTTTTAGTATTTGTTGTTATAGCGGCAACAGAAATACATCATCTGTGAAAATTTCAACTTTCTAGCTATCATGGTTCATGAGATAGCCTGGTGACAGACAGACAGACAGACAGACGGACAGCGGAGTCTTAGTAATAGGGTCCCGTTTTTACCCTTTGGGTACGGAACCCTAAAAAAGAGTTCTGTGCTAGCTTGCTCAGCTTTCTAAGCTACATTTTGAGAGCCTTCAACCTCTAGCATTCGCTAGAATTTGTGTGATCAAATTAATAATATCTCGTGCATTAATCAGTGGAATAGTGAGTAGTGACACCGCTTGAGGAGCTCGATGGCGCAGTGGTTTAACTAGCGCCTGGCCCAGCGATTGCGGAGGTTAAGCAACTTTCGCAAGGGTCGGTCATGGGATGGGTCACCAAAAATTTATTATCTCGAGCTCCTCCGTGTTTCGGAAGGCACGTTAAGCCGTCGGTCCTGTCTGCATTTGCAGTCGTTAACACCCACCAATCCGCATTGGGCCCGCGTGGTGGGTTATGGCCCGTCCTCCTCATCCACCCTTAAGGAAGACCTGTGCCCCAGCAGTGGGGACATTAAAATGGCTGATGGACAGTGACATCGCAAGTGAGGTGCAACGACGCACTTATTTGAATTACCTACTTTAACAATAGTAGATTATAGGCTCCGTGCACGCTTTTAGCGCCACCTAGCGTGTTGCAACTTTGTTGGCTCTGACCTGACCGGTTTGACGTTTTGATATGTAATGGCGGCATTGTAACAAAATATTAAAAAATACTATACATATTATGTTATTAATGTAAATTTCAAAATTACTGTGATTTGGGTGGACAAAGCGTAGTGAAATCATTTTAGGTCATTTAAATTAAATATGGCAAGTAAGATCTATTCAAAAACAGTGTTTTATTTTGGTTATATCAGGGTTTGTTTACTTCTTTTTTTGTTGTAGATTTTGTAAAACAAGAGGATAAAGCTACTTTAATAATTTTACTAAGTGATAATAAACATTTACAATTATTCCTGTATCGCTAATAATAAATTAAATATCGTTTTCAAACAGATTACAGAGCCTTCATTATTTCTACTTTTTGCCACCATGAACGCTGCGATCGATTATTATACCTTCGCACCCTCCCAATACAACAAGTGAAAAAAGAAGGAATTTAGTTCGAGGGACTAAGTTGGATCCCGAGAGCAGCGAAGGATTCTATAGAGTTGAATCCCGAGCGTAGCGTGGGATTCAAAAGTAGAATCCTGAGTGAAGCGAGGGATACAAAGGACCGAGATGAAAATTTTTTTTCACGTGTTGTGTACTCTACTTTTTACCATTGACTGCGAGAAAACAAATAGCAGTACTTATACCTATAGTATTTATAGTTATTACATTTTAATTATGTAGGTAGGTAATCAGTTATATTTAAACATTAGAAAATAGTGAAACTAGAAGTTTTCTAATGACATAAAACAACCACGCTAAGAGGGAAATTACATGATCGGTCTGGCATCAGTCCATTTCATCAGACTTTGAATTTTTACAGTCTGAAGATCGTACAAGACTGATGGAATGGACGATGCAATGCAAGACTGAACATCTAATCTCCTTCTATTATATAGAAAAGAACCCAGAGATAAGACACTAAAAAGAACCTAATTAATTTGGCGGGATATTTTTTTAGAAAATAACCCAAAGATAAGACACTAAAAAGAACCTAAATAAAATTGGCGGGATGCTTTATCTATGGAATAGCTCCATAATTTCAGCACCTTTTTTTTTGTACATAATTCATACGATGCGCGCTTGTTCCAAATTCAAATTATTTTTATTCACTCGGTGAATAAAACAGCGTTTTATTCACTCTTATCGTTGAATTAAACGCACTTTTTCGAGTGGCGATGGTAAAAATATTTTTGCAATGTTCAGTATGTTCATAGGTGCAATGCGATTAAATTCACAAAGACAGTGATATGTGGGCTATATTAGAAATGCCTGTGTGTGTGCCAGACACTATCATATGTTTGTCAACTATTTTCAAATTAAATTTGTCAGAAAAGCCAGTGTGTCAGATCATAGCCTGCGACGTATTTTAATCTGAAAATTTTCTCTTTGCCATAGTTATAAACAATAATAAATCACATAAAAAGGTGCTTACACAAAAATACTACTTAGGTAAATGCTTTATGAAAACACTTCCCAAAAAACAACGCAATTACCTAAACGAAATGCACTAAATTGCACTGGAAATAAAGTACCTAGCAAAAAATTGCAAAGCTCCAGACATGCGTACACCATGCGTCTCGTGTGACGCAAATTTTGGCGCCATCGGACAATGCGCGCCATTTTAGGATTTGCGTTTTGTTACTACAATCATCACATTACACGGGTGACTGAACTTTTTTCAACAACATCACATTTGCCGGTGGCTAAAATGGAAAACTGGGTTATTGGCATACATTAAAGAAAGTCCTCGTTGATAGTAGCGCCTTTAACTACCGTAACAAAAAGGTGGCTTTTTTGCGTTTAGTTATAAAAACGAATTTGTTTAGTTTGCGGAAAAAGTGCTCAATGCGAAGTACTTTCGAGTCGAGTATACTGAAGAGTGCTCAAAACACTTTTACTGTAGTTGATGGAACACGCATCATTTGATATTGAGAAAAGTGTCTTTCGTATTATTCCTTTTGTGTTAGTAACTCAATACGTACATTCTTGGGTTACGTCATTGGTATTTATTTGTTGCTTTCGTATTTATGGTCGATTGGACGGAATTCGTGTCCAAATGTAATCTGCCGTGTATAATTATTTTGGTAGTTTTTGGTTGAGAAACTGTCCCTTTTTTGTCTTTGAGACTAGTACTCTGATGGGAGATGGTGTCCAGGGTTTGATGATGAAGCCAGTAAAAAGCCACAAGAAAAAGTTGACACAGAATATAAGACTAAAAAGTAGATAGGTAATTATTTACTGAAAAAAGAAATACATAAATTTTAAAAACGTGGAGCGCATGTCAAAGACAAATTGATGATAAATCTAACAAAACGCGTAAAAGTTCTCGATAGAGTAAGAATTTTATTGGCTATGAAAAATTTAATTTCGCTTTTCGGAGGTAGATGGCGCTGTACAAATTTCCCATACAAAATTACACTAAGTACCGAATTCTTTTACGCGCGTTTTTTTCTCTGTAGCTGTTCGTGCTACGCGTACTGACATTAATTTAGTAGGTAATAGATGTCTTATACATCCATAAAGTTTAAAAAATTTCAGAAGAAATAATAGTTAATCGATCTGTGAACTACCAATTATTATAGTTAATTAGGTATGAGTAAATATATAATGTTTTTACGTTCATTACAAAACCCTTCATCTGTTTCATCTAAGAGACAATCTTAACTTTTATAAAGGGTTTGCTCGGAATTAAGTCACTACTATTATTTAAATCGAAATAGATGGTATTTCCCTTTCCATTGCGCTAACATCATTAAAACGCTTAAAAATTGTATTTACAAAACAAAAGACAGGCTAATTTGTGCGGCTTCCCAAACCCTTTCCTTAGGGGTGGGAAGTTAGTCGAAAACAATGGGGAATGTACACCGACAGTGAAACCTTTTAGGAAGCACCTCCCCTAGCCAATGAAAAGAAAAAGAAAATAAAAAGATTAAAAAGTCACTCATAGAGTAGATGTGGTCGAAATTCAAAATACGGTATTTAAACTCCTTATAAAACTCTATTTTTTATTGTTGGCATACGCGTAGAGCCCTAACGGCTGAATGTAGAGACACAATTTTTGGAGGGTAGATACATTTCATGGTGCAGGTGAGCACTAAGAAAGGATTTTTAAAAATTCACCCCCTAAAGGGATCAAAAAGGGATGTAAGATTGTATGGGAATTTGTATAGGAAAATTGAAATGTGTGATAGAGCACTAACGGCTGAAGGTAGAAACACAATTTTTGAATGATAGATACCTTTCATGGTGTAGGTGAGCACTAAAGCGTTTTGGAAAATTCCCGTAGCACGAACATCTATCGAGAAAAAAACGCATTTAAAAGTGTTCGATAGAGTAACTATAGCCCATTTCTGACTTGTCAAAATGTTGAATTTGTTATCTTGTATAGAAAAGTAATATAGCTCATAAAATTGTATCTTTATTTTTATTTATGAAATGCTAACTAAAATAAAATAAAAATCAGCAATATAGAATTAATAGAAAAAATATTAATATGGATTAACAATAATTACAATTTAATTAAGTAACATAAAAGAGAACATATTGGTTTTACCATTGCATATTTTTCTGACAGTCAAATTATTCATTTCATTTCATTTCAAAATTCTTTATTTCATAATATTTAAAACAATATGTAACAAGTACTTGGATAATACATGTACATCGATTAATTTAAAGATACTTTGTTAGGCTAGACTTACCACATATGAAAGCTTTTAGAAATTATATAAACAATAGATTGTCAAATTAAAATTCAATAATATGCTAGTGTTCTTTGGTCATAATTTTATTATCATTATACATCAACTTTAAAAAAGTTATTTGCCAGGTCAATCAATGCTTCTATGGGAAATTTGTTCTTTTTCTGTTATGTAATAATTTACTACTTACATATATATTATATTATATAACATCGCATGTTTTCTAAGTATACATTAATATTGTGAATGATTTGCACTCCGTTGTTTCATTAAGGAAACTATAGGTCTTGTCTAACTTGTCATTTATATTTTTTGTTCAATATATGTGTACGACCGTTTGTTTCTAAATAAATAAAATAAAAAAAAATAAAAAATTACTCTATCAAATATTTTTGCGCTCGTTATTGTTTCGATAGCTTTTCGTGGTGAGAGCCAAAATGGCGGGTGTATCATGGTGAATTGAACTGTCTCAAAAACAAAAAAATGCACCTACCTAAAATGTACTATTTAGTGCCTGGAATTAAAAAAAAAATACCTAAATTAGAAAAAAGTTAAATCGAAATTAAAGGTACACCCGCCATATTGACGTCAATATGGCGGGTGTTCTTTAATAAATCATTGTTGAACCATTATAGTTGACGCTTAAGAACCAAGACCGTCTATCTACACTTTTGGTAATTTTTACTTTTTAATGCAGTTCTTTTTATGGTTAACTTACGCATCGCTTCCTTTAATCAGTTATCTCAAATTCGCATCAAATAAGGAGTTATGAGAAGATACCAATACCACCTAAGTAACAAATTTTAACTAATACCAGCTATCTACAGTAATTTTAAAACTAATGAAGCTCTCTTGAAATACATGTAAACACCTAATTTCAACTTTTTTTTCATGCCAATCCTGTAAATGTTCAGACATAATTATAATGAAATTGTTTGAAAAAGAAAGAAAACCATTTTTCGTCTCCTGTAAAGTCGACTTTTTGTAGATAGATGGTATTGGTTCTTAAGCGTCTACATAAAATATACTTAACTACATCAAAAAAGGTGATGCTAAGGATACAGAAGCGCAATATGTTTGCCAACCAGAAAAAAGAAAAACACTCTGTAACGAACGCGAGGAAATCTTAACTGTCATTAAAGCTGTATAGAAAAGGCACAATGGATGTATTAACGTAGATTATATTCCACTCAGACATTGTTTGTGGCCACTCCGCACAGTTATGTCAACTCTACCTAATACATTAGGTTTAGTTTGAGGGCAAACAGTTGGTTTGGGCGCGCAAACAATACACTCGGGTAATAGCTTATATTATAATGTGGGAGTAAAGATGGTAAAGACCTTTTTGAAGGGATTCACTACGAAGAAAAGTGTGAAAAACTGATCAAAATTTATCAGTCCCAAAAAATCATGTACAACATACTGTACTCAGATATGTGATTGACAGAAACAATGTGATAGCTAAAACTTTTCTCGATAGATGGTAAAGTGACCTCTAATTTTGTAGTCTTTCAATATTGTGCCAACCATTAATAAACCTATAATCTCGAAACTATAATAAAAAGAAACCTTAGCTTGTTCCTTATTTTTGTGATTGACAGTTTTCTAAAAAAATAAAATATGTAGTTTATTAGTAATCAATTAAAAACGATAATTTTTTCAACAATATCGATATTATTTACTATGAAAGCTCGGCAAAGTTCTTGAGATTGGACCTGCTGATGATTTATAATTTATATACGACTAGCGGCCGCCCGCGGTTTCACCCGCGTGGTTCCCGTTTCCGTGGGAATATCAGGATAAAAAATGTTCTATGTTTTAATCTAGGCCATCTACTATCTGTGTGCCAAATTTCAACCAAATCCGTTCAGTAGTTTTTGCGTGATTGAGGAACAAACATCCAAACCCACAAACTTTCACATCTATAATATTAGGAAGTAGGATTTCGTAGATGTTTAAGTGATGTGTAAATGATTAAGTTAGTATTAAATAGAAAATAATACAATGATCCATATTTGTACTAATCGATACAACACCAAAATTGTCCTTTGATATAGCGTCAACTAAACAGGTTTAACCGCCTTTAACCGCCTCTGTGGTCTAGTGGTTCGCCCACCCGTGTAAGACACAGAGGTCCCGGGTTCGATTCCCAGGGGGGTACAATTTGTACTCGGTTTGGTTGGTGGTAGGGCTTATTTCAAGTCCGCCTGGCTAGCTACCACCATCTTACCTAAGTCTGACGCCATAACAACAATTTAAAAATTGTTGTGTTCTGGCAGTTAGAGGTAAGATAGCCAGTATTCCGGGTGTAGTGCGCTTCCACCTTCGGCCTTATCGTCATTTAACATCAGGGGAGATGAAGGCCAAGCACTATCCCGTTGTGTATAAAAAAAAAAAGGTAGGTAGTGAAATCCTTACTAATATTATGAATGCGAAAGTCCGTTTGTTTGTTTGTTTGTTTGTTACGCCTTCACGTCTTAACTACTGAACCAATCATCATGAAATTTTGCATACACGTTCTTAGGGGTACAGAGAAGGACATAGGGTATCTTTCATCCTGAAAAAATGAATTGTTCCCGAGGGATAGCAAAAAAACTTTCCACGCAGACGAAGTCGCGGGTGGCAGCTAGTTGTTAATAATTACATGAAATCGTTCCCCAAAGAATCATAGTCGGTTATTTTCCACAAGTTATTAAAAATTACACTATTAATTTAAAGGTACCTGTAATGGTTTAGGCCCATTTCTGCCGAGTTCCTTTCTTCCAGCGTTGTACGCTCCTTTAAACTATTTTTAAATACGGTTGTACTGGGTGAACTAACAAGGCCCACTTAGACCCGTCAGGTAAGTCGATCAGTACATTATTGACTCAAACGGGACTCGAACCTTCACCGCAAGGACGCCAAACAGATTAACGCACGAAACAATGCCGCCGGCGGCTGGACATACACAAACAATATTATTGTTAGTAGAGATTTTCGGATATGTTATCTTAGGTTCCGTTTAAAAAAATACAGGGTCATTCTAAATTCATCATCCAAATTATAAGGACGTGTTCAGTCCATGAAACTGGACAACTTTCTTTGAGAAACACAGGGCTAAATATGTAAAAACTAATCGACTATCCATACAAATCAATGAGATCGCGTCATCAGCTTAGCATGGGATGACCAAAATTTTGTGGTGAAAATCGACATGTTTCTTGGAGAAAGTTGTTTAATCTTATGGACTAAACACATCCTTAGGATGGTGAATATAAAATGACCCTGAAGAAATAAGATAGAAATGCATTTTCAAAGATGAAGGTTTTTAGGGTTTCGTACCAAAATGGTAAAAAAGGAACCCTTATTCTAAATAATTAAAAATTAAAACTTATGGTGTGACTCAGTCTGTCTGTCTGTATGTCTGTCTGTCTGTCACAGCTGAATATCTCGAGAACTACTAATGGTATCAACTTGAAATTTGGATTAGTTAAGATGACATTTGACCAACTATTTTGCAAATAAGAAATAAATAAAAAAATAAATACCTTTTTTACAACAGGTACTGAAAAAGGGTCTTAAAAATTTGAAGTGGGGCTACTAGGGCATGTGGGGTATCATATGAAAGAACGCCGATTGCACGTTTTTAATCATTTTATCTTTTTGTTTTAGGCCACATAGTTTTCGACATATGATGAAAAATGTAAAAAAAATACCGTTCCCCCTTATCTCCGAAGTTTTCAAAGAGAAAAATATGAAATAATTCTATGTAATAGCAGTTTATATAAAGATTACAGGAAAAATAAAACGATGTCTCAATATAGCACACTTTTTTAGAAATTATCAAATTTCTAAAAAGTTAACATTAGTTCCACTATCGGTCAAGAGATGGCGCTGACCTAAAATTACTATACTCTGCAGTGTGGTTTTATGGTGCAATTATGGGGTGTGTAATGTATGACCTAAATTTACATGCACTAACAATCAGAGGATATAATAATATTTCATATAATTTCATTTGACATACCGATCAAATAATATAACATACGGTTAATATAATTTCACTTGACCTAAATACATGTGATATAAAAACTATTTGACACAATAATCATTTGATCTAATTAACAGATGATATAAAGCACATTTCATATAACATTCATTTACTCTATTCTACATTAAAAATAATTTTATTTGACCTATGATTTAAATGCTATAAAAACAAGCATAGCCCAAAAATATGATTTCATTACTTATATATTTTTATCCACACCCATGCTTTAAATCTTCCATAAAGGGTTCTAAAACAGTTAGCTTACTGCCAAAATTACAGTATCGCTCCGCTGCGAGTGGTCAAAACACTAACCTAACCTACCTGGTGTATTAAGTTCTTATTTACAGCGGGGGGCCTGGGGCCAGCCGCCCTGCACACCCCAGCAAGCATTTTGCAAGCAAGCACCCAACATGCAAGCATGCAAGCAAGCATGCAGCAAGCAAGCATGCAGCAAGCAAGCATGCAGCAAGCATGCAGCATGCAAACAGCCATGCAGTAAGCAAGCATGCAAGCAAGCAAGCAAGCATGCAGCGTGCAAGCAAGCATGCAGCGTGGAAGCAAGCATGCAGCATGCAAGCAAGCATGCAGCATGCAAGCAAGCATGCAGCATTGTGGAGCTCCGCTGCGAGTGGTCAAAACACTAACCTAACCTAACCTACTGGTAGGTGCATTAAAAGTGTTTCTTTATAGCGGGGGGCAGGGGGGCCAGCTCCCCTGCACCCCCCGGCAAGCATTTTGCAAGTAAGCAAGCCTGCAAGCAAGCAAGCAAGCATGCTGCATGCTTGCTTGCATGCAGCATGCATGCAAGGTTTGTGGAACTCCGCTGCGAGTTGTCAAAACACTTACCTAACCTAACCTACTGGCAAGCTACATGCATGCTTGTATGCTTGCTTGCATGTCTAGTCATTGTTATGTTATAATATATGTATGCTAATAGATGTAAGTACATTAAACATTAGTGGATTTGATAATTAAGCAAGCATCATAATAACAAAAGCTAGTTATTTCTATTTTATAGTAAAAGTTGATTATAACATGTAAAATTATATCAAATGATATGTATATGAAATGTAAGTTAGATAAAAAAGCGACTTAGAAAGATACTTATGGGATATAAACGTTAGAGCAAATGTAAATATGGCAAATAATAATGATGACAAATGAATAATAGGTTAAATAAAAATTATGTAATTTATTTTTAGGTCAAATGAAAATTAGATGAAGTCAACGTTAGTGCCATTGAAATTAGATTAACTGTTTTTATGGCAATCGAATCGCACCCATTTTCATTGAGTTACTTTGGATTACAAACACGGGTACGTTTCGACTGAATTACATCGGCCGTGGTTACGGGCGATGTAACTCGGTCGAAACGTCGGGAAAAGGTAGGTGTGTTCAACACATATGTTTTGTTTATAAACGCGTTTAATACCCGTGTTCGTATTCTAAAAAATTCTATAAGTGTTCTTTACTTTTGAAGCTCACACTGTAATTAATGTTTCACAATGTCATTATTTAAAAAAATATGTAGGTGGTGTAATTAACACTTGTTTTTTTTAATAATTTGTAATCCCAACACTATACAAATATTATTGGCTTCGAAATAATCGGTTCGACAATCACATATCAACACTAATATGCTTTACAAAAACAATTTTGCCTTCGATTCCAGAAATTCGAGTCGAGTATTCAATGCAAACCGTTTGGAATCATGAAGTTGGCATAAAACTCTTATACAAATAAATACACGTGTTTTTAGAACACAAACTGCTTGTCTTTATCTTATTTGTATTGTAAATTCATAACAATAAGATCAGATAACCCAAGTGGCTGTCTCTGCGCCGCACAGTGGTCTGAATTTCCAAAAATGTGGACTTTCGATCAAATAATATAGGAGAAGTTTTCATTTCTTCTTTACTTATAAGGATAATAAGATTTAAAAGTTGACCTTACGACACTGATAACCTTACGACATTGATACCAATTGATAACTTTGTGTGAAACATAAAATTGAGAAAAACAAATACCATGCTGAGTTTTTTGTCGGTACGGAATAAGACTAAGTATTTTTTTAGCCCAAACTTTTGTTTGTCTTTGACGAGTAAAGTAATAATTTTAATAAGATTTGTATAGATAAAATAAGAATCAGAGTACCTTTTCAAAAAAAAATTATCACGATAGTCAGACGCAATTCGTCGTTTAATTTACTTAATATACCCTTTTTCGTGAGTCAATAGTGCCACGGGGTGGGACGAACATCGTACGCTTATCACGATACTTTTTTGTAATAGGCCCTCAGTTTTAATTAATTTGGTCTTATTTAGTCCTAAGTCCGTCTTATTGAAAAACTGGTCCACTGTGCGCCGTTATTTTAGCTTGCCATCGCGTCGACATCCATGTAAAGTGATACCTGCGTAAAAATATTTCTACGTGACGTTTCTACTACATAATTTAGTTTGAATTTAGAACGTGCCTATTTGAATTTTTTGTCTATGGAAAACAAAAGTAAAACACATCATGGTTTTTTGATACCGTGTTTGTATTGTAGAACCGTGATTAAATAAAAATATTGAGTACATTCGTTGTCTATCTCATAAATATTTTTCTTTTAAAAAATCGTATTTTTATTATATTATATTTTACTTGAGATTTTTTACCAAAACTTTATCTTGGGTTTTGTGTAAAAATAAGCATTATCTACCAGTCAACCTATGAATTATGAGTGGCACTCGTTTTTATCTGCTGCTGTTCTACATGGTGTAGAAATCTTTATTTATGTAAATGCAACCTTTACCTACGTTAATTGATCGAGCGAGCGCGAAGCGCGAGCGAAGCGTCTATGATTCAGCTTGGGCAAAAATTTTCGTATATCCGTCCGGATGTCCGTTTGTTCTCCTCTACAGGTCGCATTTCTCAACCGATTGTCGTGAAATTTTTTGACTACCTCTGGTGTTAGGGTGCAAACATAAAGAATACAGGTTTTCCGGTCCTGATATGTCGGTACCGGTTTGCGCCGCGGATGTATGCGCAAACCGGTACCGACAACCTGTTTTCTTTATGCGGCCTCCCATAGAAAAGTATACTTTACTTGTACCGATCGGTACAGACCTGTACCGACCGGTACCGATCAGTTAACTGCTTTGTTATGCGGGCAGTGCGCAGTTAGAGTTTATCAAACCGCATGTAAGGCTTAACGACTGTTATCAGATGGCAACAGCCGGGACCGACGGTTTAACGCATACCCTCCAAAGGACGGAAGCGCTCAGTTGTATTGCCACTTAACGGTCACCCATCCAACACGTGGCCGGACCGAGCGTTGCTTAACAAACGTGATCGAGTACGATCAGTCTGTCAAGTTCCGCCATGAGCGCTTCATTGTATACGCTGACGAATGGCAATAAAAGAATACCGCTAAAATCATCCTTATATTTTAATCCCGTGCGCGTGACTAAACTCAACCTTTTTCATAAATTACCAGTAAATGAAATACAAAATCAATATAATTTTAACGGTCCATTTTCTTAGCCATCCGAGCAGTCGGCGCGTACTGTTTGCCTGCACTGTTAACCAGCTCACCGACTTTAACTCGAGCCGAAAATTGCACCGATATTTGCAGTAGCGCCACGCAAATATTGGCAAACGTACACAGTTTTAAGAATACAACCTCTTTTAATGAAATATTATTGACGTCGTGAATGACGTCACTATCTACATCTACACATACAGTGGCGGCCACATAGGTAATTAAAGACACCAGTTGGTTTTCATAATAACAAGGTAACTTTGAAGCCGTGGTTCTCCGCCAAGGATTGACCTAATAGCTGTGATCTGATGATGGCCGTCCAGGGAGTGAATGGAGGAGATTCAGATCTCTATACACACCCAATTGATCTAATCAGCATTCTAAGAGATATAAGGTGAAGTTATATTTTGAAATACCATTTCATTGACAATGTTATATACAAGGTCGTTTTGAACTTACCAACCAAATTTTGAGGATGTGTTCAGTTCATGAAACTGAACAACTTTCTCTAAGGAACACATGGTCAAATACGTAAAATAAAAATCGACTTTCCATACAAATCAAAGAGATCACGTGATCAATTTAGTATGGGTTGACCAAAATTTTCTGTCGAAATTTGACACATGTTTCTTAGAGAAAGTTCTTTAGTTCCATGGACTGGACACATCCTTAAAATTTGGATGGTAAGTTCAAAATGACCTATGCACTAACTTCCACCGCGACTTTGTCCACGTGGACATTCGGAAAATCCCTAGGAAACCCTTTGACCGGGATAAAAAGTATCCTATGATTTAGTCCAGGCTATAAACTATCTGTGTGCCAAATTTCATCCGAATCCGCTCAGCCGATTTTGCGTGATTGAGTAACAATCCAGACATCTAAATATCCAAACTTTCACATTTATATGCTAAAATGCTATAGGTACCTAAGTATTCCATGCTGAGAGTAAAATACTATGGACCATTTTATTACTCGGAACAACAAATCTGTAATCTAAAGATTTTCCCATTCAATTAATAGGATTTTGGACATTAATGGCTTAAGTCACGTGACTGGAACATTGTTTGCAACCCTTAAACAAAATCAAACAATTATTTCCAATAGTCTACTTATTTCGAGCCTTATCTCGTACGAAATAAGGGTTAAGATTATCAAGAGGGGAATAAATAAATTGGTGATAGAATGCATCATGGCTCCGAGATGCTAAATGCGCGCCAAATCACCTGTCAAAACACAAAGAGAGTCACGTGGCTGGCATTAAAATTCGAAATACGAATTTGGTGAAAAGATTTTCAGCGGTAGGTAAAAAAAGAACAAATAGATATTATTTAAATAGTTTAATTATTTTTTATGGAACACAAAACATAAAAATATTGTAACAGTTTTTTTTCACAATGTTATTTTTAGACAATACTAAATAATATACTCGAAAAAATTCCACTCGCACAAGATCATACGTCCCAGAATTGATGTTGTCCGAAATATTTAAGTATTACCTACGTTGAGCGCGAAAAAAATAGCATAATACTGCTATGGGTCCGTAGCACGAACATCTATCGAGATAAAAAAAGCGCGTAAAAGTACTCGTTAAAGTCTATGAGTTTTCGGCGGTAGATTTTTCCATACCATAGATTAATTTTTGTTTGTTTTTCCCTTAAATTAAAAGATCTTCGGGCTACGGTTGCACTGCACAGTATTTTCACGCGGTATAAATACGCCATTTTATTTGTGATAATTAAGACATTTCCACGCTTGGCACTTTTTGCTTGGGTAGAAGACAACAACGCCTGCGTCCTTAATTAAAAGTTAAATACTTAATAAATAAGAAAGTGCGGCTTAAAAATCTTTATCTTCTTCCTTCTTCGTTTCAAGACATAATAATGCAATAACCGATAGGTGGAGTACATACAACGAAAAATAGTCTAGCAAAATTAATAGAAGTAACTACACCTAGGCTCTCAGATAGAAATAGGTAATGACAAGCGACATGTCTTGATAGTTAAGCTTCGATCATTCATTCCTGACCGGGATGATCGAAGTAGTTAAGTTAAAAGATTAAAAAGGAGCTTAATTTGTAAGTTTAGAGCTAAGCAGAAATTTCGTATTTATTCAATTCAATTAATTTTTTTCTCAAACCACATTTCTATAGAAATTAATAATTACCAGGGTAACATAGTCAACGAGGAGAGCTCAAAACTCGCAGCGAGGGGTTCCGAATTCGAATTTCGAATAATTGAATCCAAAGAGCGACGCGTGTCGCAAATGGCGTGGTCGTGTGACTTTCTAAAAGGCCGTATTTGCTTCAAGAACAAATTTTCAGGAAACGGAAATTTCTGTGACAGTTAGAAAGGTTGTAATATAATTTTTGAAATAGGGCAAGATCAATGTTTAATAGTATTTCGGATCATTTGGCATTCAATTTTTGAAGTGAAAACTTCTTTAGCGGCGTTGTACGCTTTTTTGTAATGGGGGAAAAAATGCTAAACTCGCGTCAGTAAGAATCACGTGACCCTGATCGAAAATTCGTAAGACGGATGTGATGGATGGAGAGTAGACAGCCGGCGCCGGAAGTATTCCCCTCTCTTTCTACGGGACGCGGTGAAAATGGCGGCGCGTCATTTCAAGACGTAAACACTTGTGTCACCATAGCAACGCGCTAATTTTTTAATTCAATGTCAAAACTCTAGATTTTCTGTCAAGCTATGGGTAAGACTTTCGTACAATACTGTTCTGTATTCATAAATTCAAATGCAGAGTAATATCGTAAGTCGGCTAATCGTGCAAAATTATTCCCTAACCATTCCAAAATTTCAAAAATGCACAACGTTAATATTCAAGTTTTCACTTCTGCCGACACCAATTCAAAAGCCTTGAAGAAAATTTTGTTTTTTAATTTTTTTAATATGGGTATCAAATGAAAGGCCTTGATAAGCAGATTCCAAAATTTTATAACTTGTCACTAAAATTAAAGAAAAAAAAAATATTTTTAATTTTTGTTACCCCAGTGTTGTATGGATTTTTTAGACAGAAAGAATTCTATTTCACCTAAAACATGTTTTTTGAAAATATGCCGTTTTGTTTAAAATTCCATGATATGGATAAAAATGTGAAGAAAAAACGGCGTTTTGTTAATTATCACACTTGCTATCCTACCTAGGTGTGGAAATATGCCGGTTTGTATAAAATTCCTTTATTGATACGCAATTTTTTATATGAAATAAGGTGTTTTGAACCAAGCTGTTGCCAGTTTCAGACGAGATTTTGCCTTGACTTCCCGATTCCGTTGAAATCTCCACTCTGATCAAAAATGGAAATACGCCCGTTTGAAAAGTCACTCCTCAAATTTTTGTCATTTGGATCAAAATCTTGTTTATAATTACTCGTAGCTATTCTACACGTAGGTACCTAGTTAAAAGTCTTCTTTATCATAAGTAAAATATTATATGTTATCAGTATTTAGACCATAGATAAAAACTTCTTTACTAATAAATAAGTTCTTATAAGTGACATAAGAAAATCGCGGAAGCCTAATACAATATGATTTTAATGTAAAGTTGATATGCTGTTATTACATAGTAACATCACTTGCACCTTTTGTTCAAACCTCAACTTTAACCCACTTACAAAAGTTCCTTATTTGAATGCACAGGTACAATTATATACATGATGTTCTAAGTTTCAGCCACCGTGACCGCAGGGCGTCGACGCGTCGAGGTAACCGCAGCGGGCCGTCACACGCGGGCAGTGTGACCAAAAGTGATGCTGGAATTATTTTTTATTTTTTTCTTATTTTACCACCTTATTTGAGGGTTCATTTTAGAGCTCATCACGGCTTTATTATTTAACTTAAAAGAGAAATGTTGGACTGAAAACTTCAGCCAACTTACAGAAAGAAAGTTTGTTAACAAAGCCCATACGTTATCTAAAAGTATTTTTTACAGGTTTTTTTTATATCTGAATTATTGATTTGATAGCTTACATGTTTTCCAAGTTTCATGACTTGTACGTTCATTCACGGAATCTTAACTTAATAATGAAACAATTATATCCCGGTCAAATTAACTCGGCACCTGAAGCGCGCGCGATCTCTCTCCTTTTCTCCTTGCCTGACGTCACCGTCGCGTCTCGTCATGCCAGTAGCAATAGTTCACTTGTTAGCGATAACTTATCGATAATGTATCGAAATAAAAAAAAATGACGACGTTGGCCTGAAGAAAGGAGAAAAGCGGAGTTAATGACTTATTTTTAAGTTAGCGAACGAATAGGTAAGTGGCTATTTGAGTAGCCCCCAAGGAAAGGGGTCGCTTTCGTTTCAGGTGCCGAGTTAACTTGACCAGGCTTCATGAGAAAAACATTTTTTTATAATTTTTTTCCGTGAGTGGTTGGGGTAAAGTTGGTTTGTTTGCGTCTGTACCAGTGTGTGCAAGTAGCTAGAGCATAAAATGGTCAGCGGTCGTAACGGTCACGTGACGCCGAGATGTGACACCGCGTAGCGGGACCGACGAGTTTCCTGTGGGAGCCGTGTGTATGGAAAGAGGCTTTCACAAGGCTTCTAGGGTACATATACATATAGAAGTAAAATCACTATTTTCTCTCTCCATAACGATTAAAATAGAAAGCATTTGTTTTCCAAATTTTCATAACTTTTATGTCATGACCAAATGGAACACTAAACGACCTAGCCTTAAATAAGTTGATTTGTGGTACTACAAGTTAGCTTTGCAGTACTTTGTACACATAATAATATCATTACAAAACTATTTTATTAATATTGAGACTGTAGCAATAGACATTTCTTCGCATTAGGTACCACTTTCATTCTTCCTCTTTGAATAAATCAATAAATTATTATTTTTTGTAATCCTACTATACACAATTAATTTTTAAGTATAAGTATCTAAAAGACTTACACGTGCGTAATGAAAAGAGTGGTCTTTTACGTAAATCATGGAAATAACTATGAACGCGTTTTGCTATCTTTGTGAATTTGCCTTTTTGTGATTTTTGAATAATCAAGATGTTTTCCGATATTTTCAGACTATTTATTTTTTACTTTTAACTGCACATACAATAATCAGTAGAGATGCGCCGAATGTAGATTTAACCGAATACGAATGTTCGGCCGAATATTCGGTCAAAAATGTACCGAACCGAATATTCGGCCGAATCATTCGGTTCAATTCTGCGCAGTAAACAGGTTTTATACGTGTCGGGCGGGCGTTTGCCACAGCACAACCCCTTCTCTAGCACGGCTCGCTCAGTCAATGTGCCGCTCTTTCGGTTACAAATAATTGCAGTTCGAAACTGCATACTTTGAAATTTATTATTACGTTGATGAAAGTCTTTGAAAATGGGGCATATATTGACATATATTAAAAAAAAACATAATTTGATTATACATTTTTATACTAATGTTGGTTTCTAAAGATAGCAGATTTTATATTGTAAAAAAAAAATAGGTAAGTATGATTTTGAAATGCCTAAAAACTAGGGCTGTACGTTTTGATTTTTTGAATATCTATCAAAGATTTTGAAATATTTGCATTTTAGTGATTTCATACAAAACAAAAAAGTGCTAAGATTTTCAAATCTACAATATTAAAAAAAAATCAAAACATACAGCACTAGTTTCTAGGCATTTCAAAAACATACCAAAAATTAATTGCTGTAGGATTATATAATCTGTGCTGTAGGTTAAGGTTTAGAGAGGGTGGGAAACGTTATCGCTGTTTGTATGGAGACTGTTTGCTTGACAATCCTCTTAATCTTTTTTATTTTGTCAATAAATAATTGGTAGTATTGGTGCAATTTAAATATTCAGTAATTATTCGGCAAATCAACCGAATATTCGGCCGAATACGAACATTAAAAAAAATGCCGAATTTGCCGAATACGAATATTCGGCCGAACATTCGGCGCATCTCTAATAATCAGTAAAGTGGTCTGATATCCCCATTTCATTTTTCTATTTACTTAAGTATATAAAGCCGAATAACTAAACAATCGCGAACTCTATAAGCAACAAAGTGGTAGCCAATCCGCCGACTACTCAAAGCTAAAATGGAGCAAAAAGTACCCTCACAGACGAAAGGCTGGCACATCCCGACCGGAAAGCACTTTCCGCGCGGGCAAACAAAAAACGAACACAGCCTGTATATCAGGTTACCCGTACATCTGGTGGGTACGCGTGCTGAAGTTGCTGATTGATTTCCTAGCGTTTATGGAATCCTAGTACTTCTGTTTTATTATCCAACAAAATATTGCCTAACCTATTTTTAAAACAGACAGACAAACTGAGTCACACCATAAGGGTTACACGTTGCTAAATAAGATATTCGGTTTGTATGGAGGATCGTAACCTTTTTAAAATTTGTATCAGAAGGAAAAATTTCACACATGTTGGGTGTCAAAAAAGTGGACCCAAAAATAAAATACTTTTCCAAGTTACTGCACTAAATTAATCTAAACGTGCTTATTTAATTTCAATGACAAAGTTCGTACATTCCGTTACCATCTTTTATATTAAAATGCACATAATATCGAGTAGGTACGCACTTACCAAATAAAGGGAGGAATTTTTGTTTGTTTCCTTTGCCCCTTTTAATAGAGCAAACAGCGTAATGGCGGCTTTTGGGGCTAGTACTGTGATTGATCGGTGAATATTCATTTGGCCATCCATTAACCATTGTTAATGGCCTATGAATATCTGTCTCTATAATAAAATCATAATAGCTGACTGAATAATTTTCAGTTATTTTATTTGTTGACTTTTAAAATTTTAAATCCGTTGACTATTCTGCCGAGGTGGAGTTTATGACGCCATTTTGTCGAGTTCGGTTCGGTAACTATTTTAATTATTTGCAAATTGAATCATAGTGGATATTATGTCTTAAAATTGGTGCAGTTTTGTGGTACAAGTGTCTACGCAACTGAACAATACGTGGGACAATTGAAATAGGCACGATCTTGGTTGTGTGAAGCCGAGACTTTTATTGTAGTGGTTAGGCTACCTCGGCAGAACTTACCGAGTAAACTGTCTTGATACACTTGGTGCCAAATGCTCCAAGCAGCAGCATTGGAATGCGATGCACCCGCATTCTAATGTAAACTGAAACAGAAACAATACAGCTACCACTGATCTATTCAACACTTGACACTGGCAAAAATTACTCCCTAAAAGAGGAGAGTAGATTGCCAAACTAAAAATAAGAAAAAGATATCCTGCCAAGTGTGTACCTATACTCGGATCCTCGCAAGAGTCGCAAGCATTTTAGACTGCAGCCAAACGCTATTTTGATAATGAATTATAATATGCTGATATTTTCGAGACTGAGATTTGAGAGACTAGTTAAAGAAGGTTTTCTTAAAAAGGGAGGCTTCTTACTTAATACTTGCTTAATACAGTACTTTTGCCTACAGCCTGAGGTTTTGGCAGGTGGCCGGACGCGCCTCACCGGCGCCGTCTGTTTGCTCGCCACTCCCGACCGCCGCTATACTCATGCCACCCTGGTACTTTCGGGGGATGAGCGCAAATATTGGGGAGTATATGCGAAAATTAACGTGAAAAGGATTTTTAGGCCTTCGATGAAGGATAAATATCCTAGATAACGCTTCATGAACTAAAACTGCACGCAAATGTGGCACCGACTGACAAAACAAAAAGCAATTGGAAAGGACATGTCCCATCGCGCCTATGTCATTTGCCTCACCATTCTCAAAAAATGAAAGTCTATCGCGTCTTAATCAAAGTAGTATGTCAGAGTAGGTATTTTACTCTAGAATCAGATTAATAATTATTTTCTACATTAAAAAGTGGGATTTTTAAGTTAAAACGCTTTTAAATCACAATTTTTACCATGATTGTATTATTTACTTACATTTTTTTCACAAAATGCTTCAAAAAACAGCTTCATGTTTTTGTAATTGTTTTTCTGAATATAAAACAATTCTTGACTGATACTATACCCAAATTAAATGTAATTAGCATTTTTTAATTATGAAAGTAATTAAATAAAATGAAACTGGGGCAACGCTGGGACATCTCCTTTGTATTGCGCCAACCATTTACCGCTGAAAAGCAAAATTAATTTTTTCATTGATAATTACCCTCTCTATCGAGTACTTTTACGCGGGTTTTTTTCTCGATAGAACTGTAAATTTTCTATATTGTTTCGAGTCTGGGTGTTAGTGGTACCGTCGTTGTTTCTGATTTCCATAACACGGTTGTGCCTTATGGCTACTAACTCTGGAATCGAAATAAAACATACTTATGTTATGATCAATAATTTTCTTCTATCGGCATAAGCCGATACATTAATACTACATAAGTAGTATAATATTCTAATTTGTACGTGTTTAACTGTTATTGAATTTAGACTAGTCGTTTTTTAAAAAAAGTCAAGGAATACTTAATTTTTACACAATACATTCTTATTTTTGCTCATTGTTACCAAAGAAACCAATACTTTTTGCTGAAATGCTTAAGAATTGGGGACTTTTGTGGTTTTTTTTTGACAAAAAGGGTTAAAGCGACTTTTTTTGTGACCCCTGAGAAAATTATCGTGACCTTTTAATACAAAGATTTTTTTATACCAAAAGGGTAGAAATTAACCCTGCGGTTGAATAGAAACTAACAATATTATACCTGACGATCGTAATTTTGTTATAGCCTGTGTAATAAATAGTGCAGTGCATATAATAACTTTCCAAGGAAAATGTTTAACTTCGTGCTTGATAGGTACTTGATTCTTATACCAAGCTTTCTTTGAGTATAATCACATGGATGGGAACACTCTTCACAAAATTTTAATGTGCTGTAAGTTCATAAAATGTGGGTGTGTGGTTATTATAGAAAACTTGATTTCGATATTCGTGTGAACAGGCGTGTGCGGTAAACCACGGGATCAGATTATTAGCTTAAGTTTTGTATTTTCATACGAATATAGATAGTAATTTAGCTTTGATCGAAGTTACTAGTATTAGTCAAACTTGCTTTTCTAGGGGAAAAAATTGGGAAAGCTAACTTTTCTACATAAATGTGATGTGATGTATATATCGTGGGCCAATCGTTGAACTGGGCCGATCGAGATCTGCCTGGGCAGATCACGATACGCCGGCATTTCTTGATTTGCCTTTTCAAAACCCGCCATATCGTTCAAAGCATAACGTTTGACGATTTGCCCAGCCATTGTTGGGCAAATCAATTCTGTAGGGTGGTTTTCAACCATAGATTTTGATGGTTAAAAAGTTGCAACGCTCTGACGTTTGGAACGGGAAAGTTGTGTCAACCGAACGTCACGCTCTAATGTTTGGAACGCCTCGCCGTTAAAAAGCGTTTGGTTGCAATCGGAGCGTAGGTTCTGAACGCAACCCAGCTGTCAGAGCGCAAACAGTGTTACAGTGCCACAAGCGTCGAAACGGAAGTATATTACGATGCGTCCAGCCATATCTCGATGTGGCCAAGTACTAGTCGGGAAAATCGACGAATAGGTTGCTTTTATCGATCTGTCTAATTTTTGATAGGGCACATCATGAAATTATTGGCCAGATCATGAAATGCCGGCACATCGTGATCTGCCAAGGCAGATCTCGATCGGCCCAGTTCAACGATTTGCCCACGACATATACACGGTTAATTTTTTAGTATATCTAAAAATGAAATGGGGATTTTAGACCACAAATGAACAACTTTTAATATGGGGCCAACCACGAAATCGCGAAAAAAAATCAGCTGTTCCATAGAAAAGTACAACATCGACTCGACTATAATGTATGTATGTATGTAACTTAAAAATTAACCGTGTATAGGTAACCTAGTGGTATTCCTACTTCTATTATCTAGAATAGTAACGTGTTTCCCAATTGGTGGTACGGGTACGCGTACCCCCACAATCGCTTAACTAACATATTATATCAGTAAATATTTTTTACTAATTCTGTGAGGTGGGGGTGCAATAAGGGGTACGTGAGTTTGAGTTTTTTCTCTTAAGTTAATATACCTCATCATCATCATCATATCAGCCGCACGACACCCACTGCTGGCTATAGGCCTCCCCCAAGGATTTCCACGACGATCGGTCCTGCGCTCCCCACATCCAGTGGCTTCCGGCAACCTTCACCAGATCGTCGGTCCACCTTGTCGGGGGCCTACCCACGGAGCGTCGTCCAGTGCGCGGTCGCCATTCAAAAACCTTTCCGCCCCAACGGCCATCGGTTCTTCTCGCTGTGTCCAGCCCACTGCCACTTTAGCTGAGCAATCCTTCGAGCGATGTCGGTTACTTTAGTTCGCCTGCGGATCTCCTCATTTCTGATTAGATCACGCTGGGAAACGCCGAGCATGGCTCTCTCCATTGCACGCTGGGTGACCTTGAGCCTCCTTATGAGACCCATAGTTAGCGACCACGTTTCACTGCCGTAAGTCATCACTGGCAACACACACTGGTCATAAACTTTCGTCTTGAGACACTGAGGTAAATCGGACACGAAGATTTTTCGGAACTTACCGAATGCTGCCCATCCAAGTTGGATTCGACGAGAGATCTCCTTCTCAAAGTTGGACCTACCTAACTAGACTGCCTGTCCTTTTTTTTTTTTTGTCCCGGGGAAAATGCCTTCGCATACCACCCCCGCGCGGGGAACACGGGGGCGGTTATGTGGTGCATCCACTAAAAACCCCGGGGTGTTCCTTCCGCGCATTGGACGAGGACAAGCGGGATCGGTGTGGCAGTCACCGTGTCCCCGCCCTACGGACTGCCTGTCCTAGGTATACATAATGGTAAACAACTTCAAGTGTAGTGTTCCCAACATGAACTGGAGCGGGCACAACATGGGCATTCGACATGATTTTCGTCTTATCCATGTTCATTTTAAGACCCACTCTTTGGGAAGCACTATGGAGATCTTCGAGCATTGTGTTCAGGTCCTCCAAGGTCTCAGCCATAAGAACTATATCATCGGCAAAACGAAGGTGTGTTAGGTACTGGCCATTATTGTTGATGCCGAGTCCTTTCCAGTCTAAGAGTTTAAAGATATCCTCCAACGCAGCTGTGAACAGTTTCGGAGAAATAACATCTCCCTGTCTCACACCTCGCTGCAGTTGGATAGGATTTGTTCTCTGGTTCTGTACTCGGACCGACATGGTGGCATTTTTGTATAAATACCTCAACACCTCGATATACCTGTAGTCCACTTGGCACCTTTGGAGAGTCTGCAGCACCGCCCAGGTTTCAATCGAATCAAAGGCTTTCTCATAGTCCACGAACGCCAAGCAAAGTGCAGATTATACTTCTCGGTCTTCTGTATGACCTGCCGCAGCGTATGGATGTGGTCCATGGTGCTAAAGCCTTTTCGGAACCCGGCTTGTTCGGGAGGTTGGAAGTCGTTGAACTTGCGAGCGAGACGGTTCGTAAGGACTCTCGAAAATAGCTTATAGACATGACTCAGAAGCGAGATGGGTCTATAGTTCTTTAAGAGGAGTCCCTCTTTAAACCCTTTTTAAAGAACAAAATCACAGAGGAGTTAATATACCTAATTAACCTTAAAACTCTACACTTTAGTCAAAATATATGGCTTGGCTATTTCGCTACGGAAACCTTTCTGATAAACAACAGTTCTTGTAGTAAGGAAACGGCCAAATGGCCAACATATTTTGACTAAGGTGTAAAGTTTTTGAAGTTAGGGCTTGTGGAATTAGGGCGCGTAGAGAAGCTTGGCTCTACGTGAAGTCTGATAACTTTTTGACAGTGCGAGGTCTTGGCAACATTATACATGAAAATGTTTTTGGTGGGATGCTTTTTTCTTGGAACCTCCTACGTACCCCACGTCCTCGTAGAAATACTAATTAGGAACCACTGCTCTAGAATATGCATAACTTCACGGAACCTCACAAACAATCAACACACACAGCAAACAAAAGTATTTTTCATTTGTAAATTAATTTATCAAAATGCATTTGGTTATTCAACCTGTCACGCAAACAGACAAGAAAACATTCAGGCTGAAAACTCTTACATTTACATTTTGATGTACCAGGAGCACATAGGAAGTCGGGACGTAATGTTGACAGCTGATTGACATCTCACTCGCGCGGCACCGTTCATATTGGACGCTTGCCAGCCGCCATTTACGTTTAAGAAAAAAGTTAGAAGCTTTTACCACGAAGGTTTAAAGCCGAGAATTAAATACTCATTGGCTGAAAAGCGTTTTGTTATTGCTGCATGACATTAGTAATGTAATGAATGACTAACAAGACAGAACTAAACTAAATAGTGGTAAGAAGCATCACAGCTGTGTCCGGTGAAGATTGCTTTAGTTTTAATTCGAAATGGGCTCTAATTGAAAACTGCCAGGCGTGAAGATGCGTTTAGAAATGTCGTACATTATTAAAAGCGAGTTACATCCTGTGGAGAGTTACTATTAATAAGTTTCAACTAATTAGTGCTCATAGTATGATTTTTTAATACTTATTCCATACCTTTACGTTTGAGCGAGGTTTGTCTTAGAAATTAATTTATGAAAAGTTTATATTCTAAACAAGGTGACTACAAAAGGAACGTGTGAAAAAAGTGCGAAGTCGTTATTGAGACTTACAATATTAAAAAAAAACATACAATACGTCCTGCCGTTTCTTTGGTTAATTTCACTCAACTAGGTAAGTATATTTTTAATAAAAAAATATTTCTCATGACCCGTAACAATGCAGTTAATTTTAAAAATCCAAAGGTCACAATAATATTGATTAACCTCTTTTCAATAAAACACATTGTGTACTCCAGAAAAGGTCACTCAATACGAAAGGGTTAACAAACGACAATAATTTTTAATAAACCAAAAAAAAAACAATAACCACTGACCCTTTCTACGATTCGTCCATATTTCATGGAAAAGGTGACGGGTGATAAAAAACACTTTTTTTAACAACATTCGTAATTCAAAACCGCAACGCACATGCTCTCGGACTGTTTGTAAGAAAAATACAATATTTTTTTACAATATTCCCTAATTTGGTGCAAAAATATCGAATTTCTCCGGCAACTCTCGCTCGGTTACACTTTTCGGTTGCTAGTTCGTATTGGGCATCGGCATGTGTTTATGATATAGGTGGCACTCTACAGGACGGCTGAATAAATTTCCTTTGTCTATATCAGGGTGTAACTTTAAAAAATCTTGATTTCTATGAAGCAGGGCTATAAAAGTACTGTCTACAGGACGCCTGAATAAATTTTCTTGGCCTTTATCAGGCTGTAACTTAAAAAAAAAATCTATGAAGCAGGACTATTTAAAGTACTCTGTCTACAGGACGCCAATAAATAATCTTTGCCTATTTCAGGGTGTAACTTAAAAAAAAATGTTTCTATGAGGTGGGATGGTAAAAATTGTATTTAGATTTTTTTTCTTGCATACAAACGTTATTGTATTATAACCGAAAGTTATGTTGAAGATGGAAAACAAAACACTCAAGAATTGAAACTTCGAAAAACAATATTTTTTGAAATTGAAAAATTATTTATTCAAACAAACTTAAAAATTAAGTGCTTTTGAATTGTCCATATTTTCCTAAAACCCATTCCTTCCTTTTGACTTTTTTGCTTACAAGAAGAATTTAAGAAGTTGTAAAATATACTATGTATGTATGTATATTCTTTACTAATATATTATGTAACATTTACCCTTAGCACGAACAGCTATCGAAAAAAATAACGCGCGTAAAAACATTCGATAGAGTAATTTTGTATGGGAAATTTGTACAGCGCCATCTATCGCCGTAAAACGAAAATAAATTTTCCATAGATAATTCTCTAGCGAGTACTTTTACGCGCGTTTTTTTTCTCGATAGCTGTTCGTGTTAGGCCTGTAGACGCGCATCACGTTCCATTTTCAAATTTTCAAACGATCAAAACAACTCTGCGCGAGCCGTAATGAGGGCGAACTTTGAAAATTCCTATTGAATTATTAAATAGATACAAATAGATATTTGAGCATTTTTTATTTGTCTGTGATTAAAATCAGTTTTTTAAATTTTCTCTCTATAGGGAACTTCTTGATAATACAAACAATAAGTGAAAAAATAAATATGAGTCGTATTCTTATTTGTTACAGCTGAAACGTTTGTGAAAAATACTTCTGACAAGAAAATTTGAAATTCCACTTGAACAGATTGTCTTCGTTTTAAAAAAACCTGATAATTTATTATATTTTTCTCTCTATACGGCACTAATTTAAGAATTTTGCTTCCTAAAACTAAAGTTTACATCAATAGTAATGCTTTCATTCTTTAGATAACTTCATTGGAAAAAACACTAATTTCTTTGAAATGCCGATATACAGCCATTGAAAAAAATAACGCACGTAAAAACATTCAATAGAGTGATTTTGTATGGTAAATTTCTATAGTGCCATCTACCGCCGTTAAGGGGAATTAAATTTTCTATAGATTTTTATCGATTTTTTTAAAATACGGTACTGATAAAATTAGGATTATTAGATTGAATTTAATAAAACTAAATTACTAAATAAAATTAAATTTGATAAAACTTATGAACCACAATATTCTTAGTTAAAAAACCAGCCAAGTGCGAGTCGGACTCGCGCACGAAGGGTTCCGTACCAAAAAACAGCAAAAAAATACGTTTGTTGTATGGGAGCCCCTCTTAAATATTAATTTTATTCTGTTTTTAGTATTTGTTGTTATAGCGGCAACAGAAATACATCTTCTGTGAAAATTTCAACTTCCTAGCTATCACGGTTCATAAGATACAGCCTGGTGACAGACAGACAGACAGACAGACAGACAGACGGACAGCGGAGTCTTAGTAATAGGGTCCCGTTTTTACCCTTTGGGTACGGAACCCTAAAAAACTACATCCACCGTTCAGCCATTTCAAAAGACTTAATTTAAGCACAAATAACGACTTTAAAAATAACTTTAACGTCAAATTAAGAAGTTCTATTTCAGTGTTGATCATTAAAAAGGAAACGCGTTACTTTGAGCCGGTGCGTTTGGTGTCGAGTGGCAAAAATATTTGTCATGTCAAAAGGGTTCGAGCTTCGAGGTACCGGCTGACAGACAGGCAAACATTCAGAAGTTTATTCATGTGGGTGCTACGAGTAGTAAAATCATTTAGTTTTAAACTTTGCCGATACATGACAATGATGTTATACGTAAGTTGAGTTTTTTCCTTCACTTCCATCTTCACAATTTCGGAAATAACACGCAAAGATCTTTCTTTTTAAATATTTATACGTTTTTGTGTGTTTTTTATCAGTATTTCGTATTGATCGTTATCATAAGCGGTGCACAAAATACCTATGTTACAAGTATAATCAACAAATTAGGGAAAGATTTTCGCTTAGGGTGCCAATCATTGCTATATAGTTTACCCTGTGCAATTTTTCAGCGGAACTGTACCCCTAGCACAAGCATCTATCGAGAAAAAAATGCGTGCAAAAGTACTCGATTGAGCATTATTGGAAAATTTCATTTCGCTTTTAGGCGGTAGATGGCGCTGTACATATTTCCCATACAAAATTACTCTACCGAATTTTTGTACTCGCGGTTTTTTCTCGATAAGTGTTCGTGCTACGGGGTAGACAGATTTTTTCTGTGTCATACTTATCGATCTAGCGTAAAAAGATTGACATAAGTTTACATCAAACAGGCACAATGTACCAGGCACGCATAAAATAGTAGGAAGGTATCGAACTACTGATATCGAATCGACAGACGCATCCGCCTCATCAACTTTTCAAGAATCGATTTAAACCACCAAAACAATTCGTCCGTCAACCGTTGAGATCACACACGTTACAAAAAGGTCCGTTTAAAAAAATAAAACACGCACCGAGATAAAAGTCCTTTAGCTTTTTCTACAAGACAAAAAATAAAAATTAAAAAGAAAACTTAAGGCCGCGCCATACTGTCTGCTATCCGGTTTCCGAACGTATTAAGTTACGTACGGCTCACTCGATGGTTTATACTTTATTTAGGAATAAAAAAATATAATTTTTCTTTATTAAGATAAGTTGTGTGAGATCGTCGAGGAAATTTTTACTGCTCATCATAAAAGAACAGAAAAAAAAACAAATTGTTTATTTGATGTTAACATAATGATAACCATATTTTAGGAAAACAGTTTTGGTAGGTAGGTTATTTTTACGGTAATCCGAACTTTACAGGGTGTCCACGCCGGGAACATTTATAAATGAAAAAACTTGATGGATGCTGTGGAAATTTACTGAGTTTCCAAATATAATATAAATTAAAAATTTTCGTTTGACAAATTCGTTTTTTCAAATTCCTAAACCATATTCGTTTCTACTACATAAAGAATGATGGCCAAACAAAACCTAAATTATGTAACAAAAGTAAACTACAATATACCTACTTTTTAATTTTCAATAGACATGTAGGTAATTGCTTCAATGACCGACTCGATTACCCTCTACAATCTACATAATATGCAATAATGTTAATACTACGTTACTACAATGCCTCAATTTAACAATGAAGTTGCGAACTTCAGAGCGCTTGCAGTACAAAATGACCTATTTTGATCTGTAGTGAAGTTGCAGCGGATCACTGTCTATTGTCAATTTAATCGCATTGTAAGTTATTTTTAAATTTTAAATAATAATATAACGGACTTGCTAGTCAACAGCGTTATCTTTTATTTAAAAAATAACATTCAATGTCACGTAGGTACCAGGTTTTCATAACTCAACAGAATGCACTTCCGATGAATTTGAGTCAGCGCTGACCACGCGGCGCCTGCGGGCCGTGTTATTATAATGTGATCGACACGCTTAGGTATTTATTTTGTCCTGGTACAGAATCAATGGCGACGTAATATTAAAACATTCCTTTTTTTACGATTATAGTGAAATTAGGTTTGTTTGCAACAATTTGTTATCCAATGTTATTGGTTAGTTTTCATTTTTCATCTTTTTCTTTATGAAATAGATTTATTACTTTATTCTTAAAAGAAGACATAGCAGTGTCTTATACAACGTATAACAGAATTAATAGCTAAACCTGAATATGGTAGATAGGGACCATCAAATTGAACAACTTTTCTATGGGACCAATTCTAAAATCAAGAAAAAAAATCAGTTGTTTCATACATTTTCATATTTTCGTTCTTAATTTTTGTATGAAACAGCTCATTTTTTTCGCGATTTCAGTGTTGGTCCCCATTAAAAGTTGTTCAGTTTGATGGTCCCTTCCCATTATTCTGCTTTAGCCATTAATGTGACACGTTGTATAATTACTTTCGAAATCATTAAGACGTAGGTATACCTGCCTATTGTATTACGCAGTAGAAAAGAACATTCAAATCTATTTCGTAATAATAGTCAATTATAAAACAAAAACATCAATGTCAACCGCATTTGAAAATAAGCGAATTTTCTGCAATTCACAAAATTTACATTACTACGTAAATCGGAAAATAGAAAAATAAAAACAATATCATAATTTATAACGTCTGTATTCTCGGAAATCGTCACTTGTTCCGTCATGTGCAGGCGCGTTGGCTTAGTTTTGCAATCATTTTACATTCCATGATTATTGTTGTGCGAAATTTTATTGCGACCTTGACTTTGGATCTTGACGCATGTTTACTCAAAGATCAAATATTGTTCAGTACCCCTGGCACGAACATTTATCGAGAAAAAAAACGGGTGTAAAATCCTTACTTATATTATCCTTACTAATATTATAAATGCGAAAGTCCGTTTGTTTGTTTGTTACGCCTTCACGTCTTAACTACTGAACCGATCATAATGAAATTTTGCATACACGTTGTCAGGGGTACAGAGAAGGACATAGGGTACCTTTCATCCAGAAAAAAGTATTGTTCCCGAGGGATAGCAAAAAACTTTCCACGCAGACGAAGTCGCGGACGGCCGCTAGTTATTCGATAAAGTAATCTTTGGAAAATAATATAAAATAATTAATTTCGCTTTTCGGCGAGAAATGGCTCTGAACTTTACCATACAAAATTATTACTCGTAATTTTTTTCGACAGCGGTTCGTGCTACGGGTACAGAGTTCAGTGGAAGTCTTTGCACGAACTGCTATCGAAAAAAATTCGGGTTGCACTCCGGGAGTGCCGGCAGAAGTGAAAACTTGAATATTAACCTTGTGCATTTTTGATATCTTGGAATGGTTAGGGAATCATTTTGCACGAATTGCCGTCTTACGTATTTACTCTGCATTTGAATTTACGAATACAGAACAGTATTGTACGAAGGTCTTATCCATAGCTTGACAGAAAATGTAGAGTTTTGACATTGAATTAAAAAATTAGCGCGTTGCTATGGTGACATAAGTGTTTACGTCTTGAAATGATGCCGCCATTTCCGCCGCCAGCTGTCTACGCTACATCCGTCTTATGAATTTTCGATTAAGGTCACGTGACCCTGACTGACGCGAGTTTAACATTTTTTCCCCATTACAAAAAAAGTGTACAACGCCGCTAAAGAAGTTTTCACATCAATAACGCGCGTAAAAACATTCGATAGACATTAATTTTGTATGGGAAATTTATAAAGCACCATCTACCGCCGTAAAACGGAATGAAATTTTCCATAGAGAATTCTCTATCGAGTACTTTTACGCGCGTTTTTTTTCTCGATAGCTGTTCGTGCTGCATCGTATAATATCTCGATAACGATCGGATTAGTACCTACTGTATTAAAGCAGTAAAAGCATACTTCATTGTTAATCTGGACCGGAATTTTCATAATCATATATATATTTTTTAGTAAGTTCCAAACACAAATTTCGGCCATATTCTGAATTAAGCTAAAAAATTGCAAGTAGACTGCCATGATTAACTCATAATGATCGTGACAGTACTATATTTTTTTTTTTATTTTCAGTTTATTTGAAGGAGGTACTCTCTAAAAAAAGGTTTTTATTTTCATTTTTTGTGGTATGTAAGCGTATTACACTTAAGGTATCCTTTTCCCAAAACGTTTTTTTTTTAAAAACGATGTTAAAAATTTAAGTTTCCTAAGTATTTTACTTTAATCGAAATTAAGTGTAAAGTTTTCCTTTAACAGATATTTTGTTTCGTGTTGATGTCTTAATCATAAAATCCGTAGGCACCTGCTATGATTCTATCAAAGAACTATCCAGTCTTGTGTTTATTCTTTGGCTTAATTTTGCCGAATCGTCAATCCTTATTGAATAGTACAATCGGTAACGGTAAGTAAAACATGGCGATCAGCATAACCGTGGGAATGTTTTACTGTACTGATTTATTTGTTTCTCCATTTGAAAGGTAAGTACGCAAAAGAAGACTTAGGTTCATCCCTTCTTTGTACATACACTGGAAGCTATGACGCAAAGGACATCATCCATTTTGGTCCAAATATGAAAGTGCCGGCCAAAAAGCAAAAGTGCTTTATTCTGATAGATTTTGTCCGCCTAAGCATTTCTTATTATGGCACCGAAGCTGTAGCCCGCTGTACTTGATTTTAATTGAGTTAAAAAGTCTGTCTTTTCATACATTTTGACACAAATGTGAAATGGTGCTACAGCTTCGGTTCCATATTATGGCAAAAATGCTTAGATGGACAAAAACTCTATCAGAATAGAGCACTTTTGTCTTTTCTTCATATTTGGACCAAAAATATTATGAAACATGGATGATGTCCTTTGGGTAAAACAAAGACGAAAACGTTGGCACTTTTTCTTTGTTATCAATTTAGTGAGTTATTTTGGTGTTAGGAATAAGTATTATGCCGTATTGTTTTGCTTCTAGGTATAATTTCATAGCTCAAGAAGAGAAACTTGCTTGTAGTACAGTAGCCTGTAGAACATTTAAATCACTAAAAAGGTTACCGTTTGCCGTTGTGATATGGTTATTTATTACGAAATTATAGATACTTCAACCCAAGTTTTACAGATCGCAACCCGCCGTAACCTATATTTGTATATCTCCAAAAATGATATTTTTTTATTTTTCGAGGTTTACCACATGGTTTAGCTATTGTCGTGTTCTACAGCTTTGTTTGATTACCACTGATAATAGTAAGACTATGGAAAGTGACTATACACAGATTTAAGATCAGATAAAGTCCAACCATTTTCATCAGGTCTTAAATCTGTGTGTCGCTACTTTTCATAGTCTTACTTTTATCTGTGGCAATCAAACAAAGCTGTAAAACACGACATTAGCTAAACCATGTGGTAAACCTCAAAAAATAAAAAAATAAAATTTTTGGAGATATACAAATATAAGTTACGGTGGGTTGCGATCTGTAAAACTTGGGTTAAAGTATCTATAATTTTGTAATAAATAACCATATCACAACGGCAAACGGTAACCTTTTTAGTGATTTAAATGTTCTACGGGCTACTGTACTATTGCTTCAAATGTTTGTTTTTACCCAAAATGTCAAACTTAAGCATTATGTGACGTCACACTTCCACGGTCTATTCATGTTTAATGTAATCAGGCAAACCAAGCACCCTAACCACATGAGTAAAAAAACGTAAACTATTTACTCATGTGCCCTAACCATCTCTAATATAACAGAAGTACACACATCAACTTTGTCTAGGGATACAGGATACAGGTGTATTTGACGTGAAAACTTCTTTAGTGGCGTTGTACGCTTTTTTGTAATGGGGAAAAAATGCTATACTCGCATCAGTAAGAATTACGTTAACCTGATCGAAAATTCGTAAGATGGATGTGACGGATGGAGAGTAGACAGCCGGCGGCGGAAGTATCCCCTCTCTTTCTACGGGGAGCGGTGAAAATGGCGGCGCGTCATTTCAAGACGTAAACACTTGTGTCACCATAGCAACGCGCTAATTTTTTAATTCAATGTTAAAACTCTAGGTTTTCTGTCAAGCTATGGATAAGACTTTCGTACAAATACTGTTCTGTATTCGCAAATTCAAATGCAGAGTAAATTCGTATGACGGCAATTCGTGCAAAATTATTTCCTAACCATTCCAAAATATCAAAAATGCACAACGTTAATATTCAAGTTACTTCTGCCGGCACTCCCAGAGTGCAACCCGATTTTTTTTCATACAAACGAGGTAACTTTGAAGCCTTGGTTTTCTGCAAGGGATGTACCGTGCTGTGATCTGATGATGGCTATCCAAGGAGTAAATGAAGGAGATTCAGATCGCTATACACAAAGGCTTCAAAGTTACTTCGTTTGTATGAAAAAAAAACACCTGTATCCCTAGACAAAGTTGATGAGTATATTTAATTACTTTTTGTTAGGGTTGTTTCATCTCAAACTATTTGTTACTTTTTTTTTTGGGAAATAAAACCTTTTTGACCGAGCGAGCACGAAGTGCGAGCGAAGCGTCTCTGCTTCAGCTTGGGCAAAAATTCTTTTGTATGTCCGGCTGTCTGTTCCAGCCTACAGGTCGCATTTCTCAACCGATTCTTGTGAAATTTTGTGAGCAGGTTCGAAAATTATATAGAATTTTTTTGTCGAGCCTGTTTTAAAATTTTTTTTAAATGGCGGAGATAATGTAAAAAAATCGTATTTCAGTCCGGATTTCCGGCGCTGTCTGTTCTCCTCTACAGGTCGCATTTCTCAACCGATCCCGGTGAAATTTTGTGAGCAAATTTCATAAATATATAGAATTTTTTGAAGAGGCAATTTTTCTAAATTTAATAAAATGACGGAGATATGTAAAAAAACATATTTCAGTCCAGCTTTCCGGTTGTTTGATCTCCTTTACAAGTCGCATTTCTCAACCGATTCTGGTGAAATTTTGTGAGTAGGCTCGATAATTATATGTAATTGTTTAGTCAAGCAAATTTTTCCAAATTTATAAAAAAAATATTCACCCATTTTGAAAAATTATCAAAATTAGAAGCACCATCTAGCTGCGAATACTCACGTACCTACTGTGTGCTTTGAAAACTTCATGGCGACATGGTTCTACTGTCTTCACCAATATATTTAATTTTAGATCAATTTATAAACGAACGTCTCTAATATTTATAGAATAACTCACAAATACTTTTCATTCTTCCTATTTAATTAGTTTCAAAACGGTATTATAAAGAAAGCGGCCACTATTGCTACGGTCGACCACAAAATTTACAGAACACTTCAGGCACTCTGTCGCTCCAACAGGTAGATATTGCAGCTTACAACCAAGCGTTATACTTATTATGACAAAGTACTAAAATGTTCAGCTACTTTAATAGCCTTATGTAGCTAAGGGCTTCCTGTCAACTCTCCTTAACCACAATACATCATGGCCACCAAGTGGAAACAGGGAAACCCAGTTAATGCCTCCTGGGGCAGGATGTGGTCCTGGTAGGGGAAGGGAAATAAATATAAATGTTACACGTAAAAAAGCATTGAGCTAAATGAAAAAAAAAACAAGTTAAAACTATGAGTAAGCCTAAAAAAAACCGGTCAAGTGCGAGTCCGACTCGCGCAGGAAGGGTTCCGTACCAAAAAAAAGGCAAAAAATATGTTTGTTGTATGGGAGCCCCCCTTAAATATTAATTTTATTCTGTTTTTAGTATTTTTTGTTATAGCGGTAACAAAAATACATTATCTGTGAAAATTTCAACTGTCTACCTGTTATCGTTATTAATATCGAGCAAAAAACAGCAAAAAAAATCACGTTTGTTGTATGGGAGCCCCCCTTAAATATTAATTTTATTCTGTTTTTATTTTTACCCCCTTACTAATAAAGATTGTATAGTAGCTGCATAGTTACACAGTGTTTTGTCACTTTCTTTTTAATGTCAAATTCAAATAGTTTGACAGAGAGTAACCATTGTGTAACTATACATCTGCTATTCAATCTTTATTAGTAAGGGGGTTAGTATTTGTTGTTATAGCGGCAACAGAAATACATCATCTGTGAAAATTTCAACTTTCTAGCTATCATGGTTCATGAGATACAGTCTGGTGACAGATAGACAGACAGACAGACAGACGGACAGCGGAGTCTTAGTAATAGGGTCCCGTTTTTACCCTTTGGGTACGGAACCCTAAAAACAAACATAAGTAACTATAAGTCTGTTTACTTGTCCTATTTGTTTAATAAACAATCTTCACCTAACTCTTTATTGAAATAATCATTTGTAACAAATGAGTGTAAAAGGGTGTAAAGCACAAACATAGATTACAAAATATATTAAACAACTAGGTAACGATTTAAGTTTAAAAGACGTATGACAACTGGCAAAACCTATTTACTTAGGACAAGTAAGAATAAACAGACATAATATAACTTCAACATCGCTTGATTAAAAAACTTTGTAAACATGAGAGTAAATTATTTTCCTACGTTCTCTAATCATGAAAAAGCAAAAACAATTAATTTATTTGCGTATAGATACAGTAAATTTTTTTTTGCTTCAAAAAAGAAAGATTTTTAAAATAGGACTGACATGCACGAGCATACTAATCGCTTCTCAAATATTTTAGACTAGCTGCTGTGCTCGCGACTTCGAACGCGTAACTTAATTAAAAAACCGGCCAAGTGCGAGTCGGACTCGCGCACAAAGGGTTCCGTACCAAAAACGGCAAAAAAAATACGTTTGTTGTATGGGAGCCCCCCTTAAATATTAATTTTATTCTGTTTTTAGTATTTGTTGTTATAGCGGCAACAAAAATACATCATCTGTGAAAATTTCAACTGTCTACTTGTTGTTGTTATTAATATCGAGCAAAAAAACAGCAAAAAAACAGCAAAAAAAATCACGTTTGTTGTATGGGAGCCCCCCTTAAATATTAATTTTATTCTGTTTTTAGTATTTTTTGTTATAGCGGCAACAGAAATACATCATATTTGAAAATTTCAACTTTCTAGCTATCACGGTTCATGAGCTACAGCCTGGTAACAGACAGACAGACAGACGGACAGCGGAGTCTTAGTAATAGGGTCCCGTTTTTACCCTTTGGGTACGGAACCCTAAAAACTTCTATATATACAAAGATATACTCGTAAGTATACAACTTTCAACAGAACAGTCTATTTGATAGAGACAAAAACTTGCTGCAAATGAAAACTGATAGTTAGCTTCCCAATTTCTGCATTTAGCACAAATAGCTTTTTGTCCGTTGCGTATTTATAATAGAGCGCTTATCTGACCACATGGCTAGTTTGATAATATAATAATTATTCACATTTTGAATAAACTAACTTTTTTTACAGATAACAAGTGACGACAGTTTAGCAATTATTAGCTTTTAAATAGATAAAACATTAGACACGGTACATTAATAAGCTTTGGATTTACTGAAGTCTGTTACAAAATTATGTTGTGCAGTATTTTGATTTCAGGGATTTTTTGCAGAAAATTGCCATTTTTTTGAAGTGATAACTTCTTTAGCGGCATTGTGCGCTTTTTGTATGGGAAAAAAAAGGCTAAACTCACGTCAGGAATCACGTGGCTGATCGAAAATGCGTAAGACGGATGTGACGGATGGAGAGAAGACAGCTGGCGACGGAAGTATCCCCCTCTCTTTCTACGGGGCGCGTTGAAAATGGCGGCGCGTCATTTTAAGACGTCATGTAAACACTTGTGTCATCAGCAACGCGCTAATTTTGAAAATGGAATTAATAGCAGCGTTCTCCTCGGTGAAATCATAGACTTATTTATACTCTGTGACTATAAGTTTAAATCTTAGCGCTATCGCACACGGGCAACTTAGTCGCCCTGCAACTGTTTTGTCTCTGTCTCAAGTCCACGGGTTGATATGGAAGCGCGCACACGAAGCAACGCGGTCGTCTGCAACTTTTCATACAAACCATGTGAGAGACAAAATAGTTGCGGAGACAAAAGTCCCCCGTGTAGTCATAGTAATTATGAAAAGGAAACTGCATTTTGTGATGGAAGCAAGCCACTTTGCACAGTGATAGTTGGGGCCAAACTAAGCGATTTCATCTGAGGATAAACGAGATTCACCCCTTAGGAACAGAGATGGCGCCACTTGTTTAAAAAAATCTTTAAAAATTTCTAAAACCTAAATGGATGATCCGATTTTGATGATTTAGATGTTTATCGACAGACAATTAGTTGTTTTACTATTTAAAAAATAATAAGGTAGCATAAAATAATAATGAATACCAAAAAACCTTCATTATTGTAGAAAAAAAAATTTTTTTTCAGTATTTATTTAATTTTATAAAAATAATGTATGAATATGGTACTCTTTTATTAATTCGTATTATTACCCATTTAGTTGCACGTTTAATAAAAAATACCGCATATCAATCTCTTGTATAGTTCCAAAGTTATCGAAGAAAACACTACATGGTGCCGGTATATCCCTTAATTCGCTGAACAAAAAAATCTCAAAAGTGATATTTTTTTCTTTACATATGCTTTATTTATGATCTCTATGTATACAGAAAAATAAAATAAAAAATCTATAATATACCAATTTTGAGAAATTATATGTATAATTCGGCGAGTGATCTTTATTCTTGAGTTTCGAAGGTGCTGGTTACCGTGAAAATAAAATAGCAATGAAAAATATCATAATAATAAAATAATAATAAAAGACGCTAAATAACATTTGAACGTAATCTTTATTTTACTTACGTTTTATTTTCGCATTCACCTTTGCAGGTTTTGCACTGTAAAGTGCAAGGTAGGCCAACGCCTCGGCAGCCACAACGCATTGAGTCACAGTTCAATTTACATCCATAATGGTCAAGGAGGCTTAATTCTGGCCAAATTGCAGTAACCTTCGACCATCGTGGAGTCCATCTATCTTTGACATCTTTCCATCCCCAAGAAGATGGACTTTGGATTGATTTATCCATAAGGCATTTCCCCATAATATATGTTGCCCTCTTAGACGCTTCACGCAGATCATGTTGTTCAAGGGCGGCTGAAATAGGCGGAAGTCTTGTCACCAGCCTGCTTTTAGTCGATGATTATAATTGATAGAGATCGCTGGGCATAAGCAAGGAACAACCCATATGTTAATGCGATCTTCGGACACAAATCTGTTGGTTCTGTTTATTTCGTACTAAGTACGAAATTTTAAAAGATGGTCTGCAGGTAATGTCGATGTTGACGGGGACAGCTAACAAACGCCGTTACGTAGCAGTAGTGCAAAAAATAGCTTTATACTTTAGGTCATGAAATGTCAACTGCGATTCGAGACTTTCATGCTTTCACAGGGTGTTATTTGAATAAAAAAGGTAAAACACTTGTTTTAAAACATGGGTTTCACACCCTGAAGTAACTACTGCTTTTGCAAGTATGTCGAGTCCTATCCTATAGAAATTCCTCTGAAGAAATATTGGCTCATTTGGAAAGGTTTGTACCCATTGTTTTATTGTATATAGTGTAAGTTAACATAATTATTTCACTCGTTCTCAAATAAAGCTAATCTTGCTTCCAGATGCACTTGCCAGCTGTACGATGCACAAACAGAGAACATTACTGTTATGGTGGTTCGGAAAGATTTGTTTTCGACTAAAAGCAGGCTAGTGACAAGTCTTACGCCTACTTCAGCTGCCCTTGAACAACATGATATGCGTGCATGGGGAAATGCCTTATGGATAAATCAATCCAAAGTCCATCTTCTTGGGGATGGAAAGATGTCAAAGATAGATGGCCTCCACGATGGTCGAAGGTTACTGCAATTTGGCCAGAATTAAGCCTCCTTGACCATTGTGGATGTAAATTGAACTGTGACACAATGCGTTGTGGCTGCCGAGGCGTTGGCCTATCTTGCACTTTACAGTGCAAAACCTGCAAAGGCCAATGCGAAAATAAAACGTAAGTAAAATAAAAATTTAGTTCAAATGTTATTTAGCGTCTTTTATTATTATTTTATTATTATGATATTTTTCATTGCTATTTTATTTTCAGGGTAACCAGCACCTTCGAAACTCAAGAATAAAGATCACTCGTCGAATTATACATATAATTTCTCGAAATTGGTATATTATAGATTTTTTATTTTATTTTTCTATATACATAGAAATCATAAATAAAGCATATGTAAAGAAAAAAATATCAATTTTGGGATTTTTTTGTTCAGCGAATTAAGGGATATACCGGCACCATGTAGTGTTTTCTTCAATAACTTTGGAACTATACAAGATATTGATATGCGGTATTTTTATTAAACGTGCAACTAAATGGGTAATAATACAAATAAATAAAAGAGGACCATATTTATACATTATTTTTATAAAATTAAATAAATACTGAAAAAAAAATTTTTTTTCTTCAATAATGAAGGTTTTTTGGTATTTATTATTATTTTCTGCTACTTTATTATTTTTTAAATAGTAAAACAACTGATTGTCTGTCGATAGACACCTTAATCATCAAAATCGGATCATCCGTTTAGGTTTTAAAAATTTTTAAAGATTTTTTAAACAAGTGGCGCCATCTCTGTTCCTAAGGGGTGAATCTCGTTTATCCTCGGATGAAATCGCTTAGTTTGGCCCCAACTATCACTGTGCAAAGCGGCTTGCTTCCATCACAAAATGCAGCTTTAGGCCAAAAAGTGACCATAATGTCTATGACTAGTGTGCGATAAGTCCCCCGTGTGCGATGGCGCTTAGAATGCGTGCATGTAGAAATTAAAAAGGTCACTGGCGCGAAATCTTTATTCTCTAATTACAAACTGATTGAATTGTGTTACTGTATAGTAATAGGAAAGAATTTTTTTTTCTTTGCCGCTAATTTCAAAATATCAAAAATGCACAACGTTATATATTCAAGTTTTCACTTCTGCCGGCACTCCCGGAGTGCCAACCGATTTTTTTGTACTATCAAAAGGAGGATTCGTTTCCATAAAACAACTGATTCATCTTTAAAATATTCCACCACTTTGTGTGACAATAAAAAGAAAATTTCATATACACATAAAAGCTTCTTTCATTAAAATAATACAAACGGCTGCTTGTCAGATTATAAATTAATTCTTCCTTTCGATATTATTAAAAGAAAATCCTTTAAAAAAACCGGAAATATGCAATTTGATATTATGCATTAAGATTGTAGAGTTATTTATAAAAATGTAATAATTACTGTAAACCAAGTAGATTATATTATTAATCTTATCACCAATAATCTTAAAAAATAGATTACTGGTTTATGTTTGTATTAATTTCTCTTTCTCGTTAAGTTGCTAGCAATTATTTATAACGTATAAAATCATGTACCTATTGTATTAAATGAATATGTGTGTGTCTGAAGCAAGAAATAAAATGATTTATCTATCTATCTATCTAATCTTCATACCTGCTGGCTACCCAAAAATTAACTCTAGTTTTTTACAACAAAGAAAAAAAAATCTCTAGTGAAATAACAAGTTTAGCAAACCAAATTTTGACTTTCAAATAGACTAGGTACTTTTGAATAGTCTTTTTTAGGGTTCCGTACCCAAAGGGTAAAAACGGGACCCTATTACTAAACCTCCGCTGTCCGTCTGTCTGTCTGTCTGTCTGTCTGTCACCAGGCTGTATCTCATGAACCGTGATAGCTAGATAGTTGAAATTTTCACAGATGATGTATTTCTGTTGCCGCTATAACAACAAACACTAAAAACAGAATAAAATAAATATTTAAGGGGGGCTCCCATACAACAAACGTGATTTTTTTGCAATTTTTTGCTCGATATTGATAAAGACTACAGGTAGACAGTTGAAATTTTCACAGATCGTGTATTTCTATTGCTGCTATAACAACAAATGCTAAAAACAGACTAAAATAAATATTTAAGGGGGTCTCCCATACAACAAACGTGACTTTTTTGCTGTTTTTTGGTACGGAACCCTTCGTGCGCGAGTCCGACTCGCACTTGGCTGGTTTTTTTTTACTCTACCTTATCTTTAACCAATCTTTAGTAACCTTAGCACGAACACCTATCGAGAAAAAAAACGCGCGTAAAAGGACTCAATGAAGTAATAATTATTTATGGAAAATTTCATTTTGCTGTTCAGCAGTAGATGGCGCTCTGTACAAATTTCCCATAAAAATTACTCTATCGAATGCTTTTACACGCGTTATTTCATGCTAGAAGTACAGATTCAGAACTATAAACATGGATCAAACCAATAAAACAAACCCCAAAACATAACATTCCATAATTTACACCTCCTCATAGGCCAAATTTAATAAACCGTAACTAACCCTCCAGAGGCTACACCTCCCGCGATGGTGTGCGATAAAACTTCGCTAATTTATTCCCATATCGCGCGGTGTGAGGTTACAGAGAACAAATCGACTGGCCCCGTGGGATTTGGCTGAACAGAAGTACTACTAAGTAACTGGACATTTTGTATTTCGAACATGTCTGTATTTTAGAGAAGTCTAACTAATAATAGGGCATGGTGATACGAATGAGTTTTAATTTTATTTTTTTCATTCGTTGGTTGAAACAAGTAAGCGCTATCGCACACAGGCAACTTAGTCGCCCAGCAACTATTTTGTCTCTCACATCAAGTCCACGGGTTTATATGGAAGCGCGCACACGAAGCGACACGGTCGTCGGCAACTTTTCATACAAACCATGTGAGAGACAAAACAGTAGCTGGGCGACTAAGTTGCCCGTGTGCGATAGCGCTAAAGTAGAGCTAATTCAGTAAAAAAGTTATCGAGAGAGTCGATATGACACCTTTTTCAAGTGGTATTAATTTATTTTAATTAAAAAGACGAGAAGATTTGTCGAGGTCGAGTGCTTTTCATAGTGACGTGATCTTTGTGGGAGAAATTTGATTCTCGGCTAGGTCAATTTTGATTTCCTGATTTCCATAACACAATTTAATTAATCTTTATGGTATGGTCTCCAATATGGTACAAGAAGCGGATTTAACTTTACTTTCTTTCCCAGACAACCTTGGTAGAAAAGAAAACGACGACCATTTTTCATCATCATTATTGGTAAGAAAAGACTTTATAATCCTAGGTACATAGCATTTACCGGGTTTTCACCCAGTTCAGCCGTTCGTATCGTGTTAAGCTAAGAGGGCGGAGTGACAGGCCCGCGATAGGCGATAACGTAAGCGATTCCTGGCGACAAATCGCATCACGACACCACGCGATTATATCAACGGGAACATTTCCGATGTTTGAAGTGACGACAGACGGACATTAGTATATGATATTGTTTTATTAGATGGCTCTTCGCATCTCATTAAGGTATCTACTACACATTATTGTTTTTTAGGGTTCCGTAGCCAAAATGGCAAAAAACGGAACCCTTATAGATTCGTCATGTCTGTCTGTCTGTCTGTCTGTCTGTCTGTCTGTCTGTCTGTCTGTCTGTCTGTCTGTCTGTCTGTCTGTCTGTCTGTCTGTCTGTCCGTCCGTATGTCACAGCCACTTTATTCCAAAAGTATTAGGACTACATAGTTGAAACTTAGTAGGCAGGTGTATTCTGTGAACCGCTTTACGATTTTTATACAAAAATAAAAAAAATAAAAGATTAAGGGGGGGCTCCCCATACATGGAACTGAAACTGAAAATATTTTTTTTCATCAAACCAATACTTGTGGGGTGTCTATAGATAGGTCTTTAAAAATGACGTTGAGGTCTCTCAGACTATTTTTTTTTAAAGTCAACCGTTTGAAAAATATATGCCGCCAAAGTGGTAAAATGTGTGTCCCCCCCCCTTTAACTTTTAAAGTAAGAGGGTGAAAAATCTAAAAAAAATATAAACTATAGATCTTAATAAACACTTTCAACGAAAATTGTTTTGAACGAGATACAGTAATTAGTTTTCGAGATATAGTACATTTTTCAAAACCGCAAATATAACTTTGTCATTCATACAAACACTGTGAAAAACAAAGTTATTTTTTCAGACGAAAAATGATAGCGGTATTAAATATGGTATGGTATAATGTACGTACGGAACCCTACTGCGCGTGGCCCGACACGCACTTGGCCGGTTTTTTTTATTATGAAGTTAGCTGCAGAGGCTTAAAAACAAATTAAATCTTGAATTAAGAATAAATAACAGTACGTATGTACTAGCGTCCACGTCCCACTATTATTATAAGAAGTTTAATCCTTAATGTATCTCCAAAGCTATGCTCAAAAGCCATGTTCTGTTTCCCCATTTAAAAGTAAAAAACCATAATATTTTAAACCTCACTAAAAACAAACTGAAAAAATAAAATCAGGCTTTTACTTGCTATTAGTTGCAGTTTCTTTCACACACACGTCCTGTAAATTTTTCACTTGATGTGGAAATGGAATACAGCAATAAGTATATTGCATTTATTAAAAAGCCAAGACAATTAATTGTCTCCATTAATTTAATTCATCCACTCGGACATAAACAAAAAACCGACCAAGTGCGAGACGGACTCGCGCACGAAGGGTTCCGTACCAAAAAAACGGCAAAAAAATTATGTTTGTTGTATGGGAGCCCCACTTAAATATTAATTTTATTCTGTTTTTAGTATTTGTTGTTATAGCGGCAACAGAAATACATCATCTGTGAAAATTTCAACTTTCTAGCTATCACGGTTCATGAGATACAGCCTGGTGACAGACAGACAGACAGACGGACAGCGGAGTCTTAGTAATAGGGTCCCGTTTTTACCCTTTAGTTACGGAACCCTAAAAACAGAGATTATTAATTGAATATAACAACCACAAACCGTAACTTATGTGTTTCATGGCAAATGTGTGAGGGCCAGAGGGGCGTTCTATCGCCCGATCTGGGTGATTATGATCAGACAAATTGTTTGAATAACAAGTGACTTAATTTAGTTAATGAACTAAAGGGGTACATAGTAATGACGTGTCGTCAATGATTTGTGGTCATATGGACGGATTTATGAGACTATAAAGTTTTTATCTCGGCATCCATTAATTTGAGTGTTATTGTTGGGACTAGGGTGTTTCATTAGAGCACTAAAATTTAGGGGTTAATATTAGACACCGTTAATTTTTAAGTATATCTAAAAATGAAAAGGGAATTTCAGACCACGTGAATGAACAACTTTTACTATGGGGCCAACCACGGAATCGCGAAAAAAATCCGCTGTTCCATACATTATAGTCGAGTCGATGTTGTACTTTTCTATGGAACAGCTGATTTTTTTCGAGATTCCGTGGTTGGCCCTATAGTAAAATTTGTTCATTCACGTGGTCTGAAATCTCCATTTAATTTTTAGATCTACTTAAAAATTTACGGTGTATATTCTATAGTTAAAGTATAAAATTGCCGTTTGTATGGAGAATTTTAAAGAATTTGCATTTTCCATACTAACATTTTCTTAATTTATTTAACAAACATGAACGCTAATGTTTAAAAACTTTTTTGCACTAATGTTTAAACACTCGGCTAACTAATACCACAATGTGTAAAGTAAAAAAATAAGTAACGGCTAAGTTACAACGAATTAAGTGGTCATTTCTGCTAACAAAAAAAAGGAGTAGATATTTATAATGTACTTTTTTAACATTAAGGAAATAAAATCAGAAATATTTTTACTACTGATAGTTAGCCGTCATGATCCTAATTAAAAAATAGCAATTTCATACTTAAACCCATTAAAAAAACCATGATAAGTATTTCGTTGTTCTAAGTGAATCAGTACAAACTTACAACGTATCTCGCTTCTAAAATTTAAAACAAGCTTACCTAATGTCACTTATTGCAATGTATTTCTGCACACTTAAGGGATTGTTTAGCCATCAAAAAATTTTCATGCTTACGAAATTTTCACGTAACTTCATGAAATGGAATCAATTCCCTTTCACATCGAAAGACGTTAAAATCATCTTAAGTCTGGACAAAAATATTTTTTCAATTCATCAAAAGTATCATACTAATCTACGCCTCAGGGTTGTCAAAATCTTATAACAAAAACACGTCATATCGAATTAATCGAACCCCTGCGGGGTAGTCATTATACCCGATGATTTGAGCACATGCCCCGAGGGTTGGGCTATTCTATTACGGATATAGCTTGTTATTCTTTATGGTTCACGCCTAATTTGTGTGATTACATCGGCGATGTTTATTTGGAGAAGCTACTTCACATTGTTGTACTGTAGTGAAATAGTAGTACTTGTAGACGTGGTATGTAGTGTCAAATTGTCAATCGGCGATTTTTATTTTGAGAAGCTACTTGATATTCTGGTGAAATATAACAATTTTTGTAGTGTTTGAAGACATTTAATAATAATAATAATAATAGTTTAATAATAATAGTTTATTTGGAACCATTAAACAATTGTTTCAATTAGTATTAAATGTATTAGTATAAAACATTAACTCCGGTCCGGTCACGTGCGTTGAGCATCAGAATGAGAGGCCCTGTCCTAATTGGCATCGGTCGTGCGATCATGCGTTGCGATTTTATCGTGCGATGAAACTGAACAATAGACAATCGCATGATCGCGCGACCGTCTATTAGGACATTCAATAGATATCACTAGGTTTGATCGCACGGTCGCACGACCAGTTTCATCGGACGGACGCACCATCGCACGACCTATGGCCAATTAGGATAGGGCCAGAGCCTCTAATGTGCGAATACTTAAAGGCTTCATAGCTAAGTTAAGGTCTCCGTAACTTTAAGAAAGCTGTCAGTTTCGTAGAATTTCTGTCAAATCTAATAACTTTTTTGAGTAGTAGTAGTTAACGCGCTAGTATCCGTTAAAAAGTGTTTTATTTAAACTTTTTTGAATTTAATGTAGTCTCTACTTTAAAATTTGTTTGAGTATTTGGCTATAAGAAGTCTAGTCTTAAGTATGAAGGGTTGGTGCTGTTCTACTCTGGCAGACGCCACTTGCCTAATGTTCGTTCACTCACATTCATTTCATTAATTTGTGGTTCTCGGCAACTTCAATCGAGAATGTAAGTATTGTGTGGTGCACACAGATTTAAATACACCGTAGTTTTGAACCACCACAAGCGCTCTGAAGTTGGTTATCGTGCGATTGTCAGATTAATCGCATATAAAATGCGATTAATGTAACAATGCACACAGAAATGACGAACTTCAGAGCTTGCGGTACAAAACGGCTTATTTTAATCTGTAAAATTTACTCTTTGCCATTCATTCTCGGGTGAAGTTGCAGCGGATCACCATTCACCATCTATTGCCAATTTAATCGCATTGTTCACGCGTAGCATACAATATGTTTGATGCGTCATTTTTTTTGCTGTCGCCAGAAACTAAAAGTATCCTAATAAGACATGATAAATTGAATTTATTTCAGTGTCGGAAATGGTATTTTCAATTTGCAACGCTCCGGTCACGGCCGGTGCGCGCCAGAGCGACGGTAACCGGACGCCGCCGAGCGGCGCCGTGACTTCGTTTTGACAGCTGTCATTTGACGGACATTCGAATTTAGAATGTTCGAATCATGTTCTAATAGCCTGTCTGCCTGTGATTGGTTTTTTGAATGTAGGCTGTTTGATCCTAAAAATACTGTACATTTTGCAAATATTTTTGGAACGGTACGCAAAACTAGATTTAACGTTTAGACATTCCTAGCTATTTTTGGTGCACCTAACATCTTTGTAACCGTTCTGTAGATACTTTAGATAAGATATAAATAAAAAATGTATATAGGGAAACCTTTGTAAAATCAAATACACGCTGAACTTAATAATAATTAATAATAGTTTGGTTTCCGCAGGGGATTGGTTCCACTCATGATTACAAGCAACTTTTTTTAAAGGGCCTACTCTGATATCACAAAAAATATTAGCTCTTCCATACATTAACGTCGAGTAGATATTGCGCTTTTGTATGTAACAGCTGATTTTTTCGTGATATCAGAGTTGGCCCCATAGTAAAAGTTGCTTGTAATCAAGAGTGGAACCACCCTACTGCAGCAACCAAATGTTAAAATTTGGATAGAATCTATAATACAAATACTAATAAATTTTTCCCTCTACAAAATATCTATAAGTTTTATGAAACTCAAGAAATGTCGCAAACTAACATTTTACACTGTCACATTCTTTTTAGGGTTCCGTAGCCTAAATGGCAAAAAACGGAACCCTTATAGATTCGTGATGTCTGTCTGTCTGTCTGTCTCTCTGTCTGTCTGTCTGTCTGTCCGTATGTCACAGCCACTTTATTCCGAAAGTATTAAGACTACACAGTTGAAACTTGGTAAGTAGATGTATTCTGTAAACCGCTTAACGAATTTAATACAAAAATAAGAAAAATAAAAGATTAAGGGGGGCTCTCCATACATGGAACTGAAACTGAAAAAAAATTTTTTCTTCAAACCAACGCGTGTTGGGTGTCTATAGATAGGTCTTTAAAAATGACATTGAGGTTTTTAAGACAACTTTTTCTCAAAGTCAACCGTTTGAAAGATATTCACCGCCAAAGTGGTAAAATGTGTGTCCCCCCCCTTTAACTTTTGAAATAAGAGAGTGAAAAATCTAAAAAAATATATGCTGTAGATCTTAATAAACACTTTCAACCAAATTGGTTTGAACGAGATATAGTAATTAGTTTTTGAAATATAGCATATTTTCCAAAACCGCAAATATAACTTTGTCATTCATACCAACACTGTGAAAAACAAAGTTATTTTTGCAAACGAAAAATGATAGGTGGTATTAAATATGGTATGGTATAAGGTAACTACGGAACCCTATGGCGCGTGGCCCGACACGCACTTGGCCGGTTTTTTAATATTGTAGCTTTGTACGATCGTCAGATCCTCCATACTTTTTCATAATTTTTTTTACACTTTTACTTTGCATCTGACTGTACTCTAACGGATTCTGCGCCGGCGCACGCAACATGAGCCCTATGTTTCTAGACATTGATTTCACCAGCAGTTGGACCGTGACTGTGTCACCTATGTAGCAGCGAGCGTGACGGGACATGTTTAGATAGAAAGTATTAGTATTAAAAACTAGCTTATGCCCGCGACTTCATCCGCGTGGATTTTTTTTTATTTTTTCTTTTTATGCACAACGGGGTAATGCTTTGCCTTCATCTCACCTTTAGATATTAAGTGAAGATAAGGCCGAAGATGGAAGCGCACTACACCCGGAATCCTCATCACTGAGGAACTGGCTATCTTACCTCTATAACTGCCGGAACACAACAATTTTTAAATTGCTGTTATGGCGTCAGACTTAGGTAAGATGGTGGTAGCTAGCCAGGCAGACTTGAAATAAGCCCTACCACCAACCAAACCGAGTACAAATTGTACCCCCCCTGGGAATCGAACCCGGGACCCCTGCGTCTTATACGGGTGGGCGAACCACTAGACCACAGAGGCGGTTGAATATTCAGAGTAAAAGCCCTAGGGAACCTATGAACGGGATTAAAAGTAGCCAGGCTATAAAAAATCTAAGTGCCAAATCTCATCCAAATCAGTTCAGCCATTTTTGAGTTCTAAATGATATAACTAACCCGACTTAATTTTATTTATTTAGAAAAATAAATAATCTTTTAAACAACTACTTACACTTTAATTTTAATCTGTTTATCTGACGTTATATAAACGCTTTCGTATTGATCCGAATGTTACATGAAAATCACAAAGAAATATTACTACATATAGAGCTTAAAGCTCTATTACAAGGTAAGGCTAAGACATTTATATAGGAAACTTCGATGGTAGAGTCGACCTCAGAAGTTTAGCACTTACACTATATAAATTTTAAACGAAATAACAATAATAAAGATAATTAACGCTTGTTACGAAAGCTGTTACAATGCAACTCTACTGTATGAACACAATCATAGATTGGTGCAATCGGGTGCTAAACTTATCAGACTTCTAAGCAATCTTTGCTTCTAGAGCCGACCTTGCCTGTCCCATAATTTGTCCTGTCTTATTATGGCCAACTTCAGCATGCTAGTCACATGCAGACTACTGCTTTATAGCTTATGGTAAGAACTAAATAAATCGTTGATGGTAATAGTAGATACCAAATGTCTCTCTAGGCTAACGGAGACATTTGGTATCTATCTTAGTATTTATGTCTTGCCGGCTTTATCTACATTTCCCTAAATTACTCTCCCTGATTAAATACCCTGAAGTGCTCTGAAATCTTCTAGAAGGCAACATTAATTCTCTGTTAGCCATCTATAAACCTATCCTACCTTACTTGTATGTACATCATCGTCATCATATCAGCCGCACGACACCCACTGCTGGGTATAGGCCTCCCCTAAGGATCTTCACGACGATCGGTCCTGCGCTGCCCGCATCCAGTAACTTTCCGCGACCTTCATCAGATCGTCGGTCCACCTTGTCGGGGGCCTACCCACGGAGCGTCGTCCGGTGCGCGGTCGCCATTCCAGAACCTTTCCGCCACAACGGCCATCAGTTCTTCTCGCTATGTGTCCTATGCCCATTGCCACTTCAGCTGAGCAATCCTTCGAGCGATGTCGGTTACTTTAGTTCACCTGCGGATCTCCTCGTTTCTGATTCGATCACACAGGGAAACGCCGAGCATGGCTCTCTCCATTGCACGCTGGGTGACCTTGAGCCTCCTTATGAGACCCATAGTTAGCGACCACGTTTCACTGCCGTAAGTCATCACTGGCTACACTCACTGTTCATAAACTTTCGTCTTGAGACACTGAGGTAAGTCGGACGCGAAGATTTTTCGAAGCTTCCCGAATGCTTGTATGTACAAAATCATCAAAATACGTGACCTAAAGAAACAAACTTCAACATTCCATGAAAATTCCATTTGGTACGCCACGAGCCTCTAAAATCCGACCAAAATCGTAAACACACTGTAAAAATAGGTTCAGATTCCGAGATCTCAATGAGAACAAAACGACAAGCCGTGTTTTGGTTCGAAGCTAATTTGTTTGCTTAGCGAGCAATCCAACGACAATGTAAACTAGGGTTGGAGCAATTAGATTAAAAAGAAAAATTAAAAGGAGTCATTTTAAATTAATCGCTTATTTTTTTTATCAAGAAGGAAAACAATTGAACTTCGTTCATTCTACATGATTGATGATGTGAGGTAAAAAGTCTGAAGTCTGAATCACTGACGATCAACGTCTTCATCATCATCATGAAAACTGGATATTTTTTTCTTTAAAGGATAAATTACTGATATTGATATCAAATTCTGGACCTCAATTCAGAGTTGATTTATGAACTTGTCATTTTAAAAACGCTGTTATAATTGATACGCTCAAGTCAAAAACAGACCATATAAATAATTTTGTCACAATTTTTAAAAATATAAAGAGATTATCTTTGTTTATTTTATTAACGTAAAAGTTTGACTAAATAATGAAATTACTTTATTATATTTTTTATTTCCGATGTTTGGTACATTTTTTTGAACCAGAGAGTGTTTTATGAATTCCCAAAATTAAAAAAAATTTCACTTGGTCTGTTTTTGACTTGAGCGTATCCTTAGAGCATCGCGGCTTCATCGCGGCTTCTGGTACAGAAGCGCGTCTTACTCTAAGAGCGTATCAATTGCACCATGAATGCATGTCAATTTGATATATTAGGGGTTAAACTTAGAGCATCGCGGCTTCATCGCGGCTTCGTACAGAAGCGCGTCTTACTCTAAGGGGTTAAAGCTTAGAGCATCGCGGCTTCATCGCGGCATCGTCTCGAACAGAAGCGCGTCTTACTCTAAGGGCTTAAAGTATGAAAATGCCGATGTTTTCTCACACACAGAGTCTCTCATATCTTCTATGAAGTTAAAGATGCTTGTTAATTTTTCGAATTCTGATCATAACGGCCCACTATCAGCATAAAAAATGTTTTTTTCCTGTACGTAAAAAAGAGTATCTGAAAAGTGACTCCTTTTTTCCTTAGCAGAAATGACCACTTAATTCGCTGTAACTTAGTAAACTTAGCCAATATTTTTCTTTCACTCAATACATGCAGCATTAGTTTAAACATTTGTACATAAAAGTTTTAAAACATTAGCGTTCACGGTTGTTAAATAAATTAAGAGAATATTAGTATGGAAAATGAAAATTCTTTAAAATTCTCTATACAAAACGGCAAGTCATATTTGCTTTTGTTAGGCAATGATTTGAAGTGGAAACATTTTTTTCTGTTGACAAAAAGTGTATTTGGAATGCAAATTTCTATATACAACAGTTTACCGAAAAATATTAAAGATGTCGAAGTATTGAACATTTTTAAAAATAAATTAAAGAATTTTTTGGCTGATAAAGCATATTACTATTGACGAATTAATTAATGATAAAGATATTGCACGATAATGTTTTGTTACTTATATATATCTTTAAGGCTGACATTTTAATTCAATTTAATTTATTTTTATTTTAAATTTTATTTTATTTTTAATTCAATATTTATTTTAATTCAATTTTTTATTATTAATGTTTGTTGTAGTGAATGTTTTATTGTAATGAAACTGATTTAAAATTTTAAAATAATATATTTTGCACACCAGAAATGGTTCGATATGGCGCTCGAATAATTTATAAGACCAACGATTTTGTATCTACCCATATTTTGCAAATAAAACGATTTGATTTGATTTTTTTAAGAGAATTTTGATAAGATCATCGTAATCGCTATTTCTCAATCACTTATTAAATCGTATATCACCCTACAACACATCAGTAATTGAAATTGCGTTGTTACGTTAACAACTCAATACTAAGTTATTTTCAGAACTAGCCATAATAACAATCATGAGTTCTGAGAATTACGGATAAACAAATCACTTATGCCAATTTCTTCATTCTTAATATTTCACTTTTAATTTTAAAATCAAGGGGTTAGATCTTTTTTTACATGTAAGTAGTAGTCTCATTATTCATTACAAAACCAAAAGTTTGAGAACCAAACCAATATATCAGCAAGCCCATTACATAAAAAGAATCATAATAATCAGACGCAATGGGGAATATGCATTTAAGTACATATATGTGTTGTACAAAATATTATTTTTTATTCAATATTCTATCTGACTTTTAGTACATTAAATCCGAAAATGAAAAAAAATCGTTATTTTCCCGTGATTTCATCGTGTGATAAAATAATACATTTTTTTTTTCGGTTCCATCATGTTTTTATTACGTATCCGCAGCGATCAAGCTCCAAAATGGTGACTAATGGTATGATTCCGATGTCGGCAGCACTGCTGCGCAGCACTGCAGCTGTGTGCTCCAAATTGAATCGTAATGTTATATTTGAATGGCTCAATTTGAAGTGAGCGGAGAAGCGTCGCGACACTGCTGCGCAACACTGCTGCGCGACACTGCTGCGCAGCAGTGCTGCGCGGCACTGCTGCCGCAACACCACTGGTCTCCATACATTCTCTATAGTTTTATATGAGATGAGACTACATTCCGAGCTCGGCAGCAGTGCTGCGCAGCAGTGTCGCGCAGCAGTGTCGCGCAGCAGTGCTGCAGACATCGGAATCATACCTTTATGCTCGTAAGTTAATAGTGTCACGGAAGTGTGACGAACATCGTCATATTTTGATATATTTTTTGCTTTCCTTTTATTCCTTACAGCCAGCCAAAGCTAACTTCATGTGATATTTATTAAAATATTTACAGAAATTGTAAACGTCAATTGAAACAGTTTAAACGCGCAATAACTCAGCGGTTGCGCTAGCGCATACATTAATAAATTAATTTCGTACCAATTGAGTGCAACACGTCCTGGCTAATTGCGATATTGCATCATGATGTCATGTGCAGATGGCAATATAATTGTTCTACGTACGATGTCCGTTATCGTGGGACACTTATATTAACTACCTATTTTATTCTGCAGCTCTGTGCATTATGTTGCATCGTGAAGAAGCTACGCTAAGTAGTGATATAATTCCTGACCCTGATTCTTAAATCTAAGTCGGAAAACCTTTTATCGTAATTTAAACCCTCAACTAGTTTTTTTAGTGAGAATCAACAATCAAAACATAGGTTTATTTATAGCGTGTTCTGTCTTATGGGATTCTTGTTAAAATTCTCTATAGGTTACTACTAAGTTCCACAAAGTACTTCAGGGGACAGAAAGTTGAACAGAGGTACCAGGAGTGCAGACGCGTACAAGAGGAAGCGTAAATAGGTGTGAGACTGAGACCATCCGGCCCGACGGACTAATGGCTGTCGTGTGGCCCAAGCGACCGCAAAATAATAATTAACACTTTAACTTCAGCCAAGGACTTATTTTTATAACAATTGCCTATTTCTGCTACACATAAGGCCACTGCATGACTTAAAACACAAGGTCTGTCGATAAGATGTTATTTTTGACATTTCGATCAATACGAAACCCCTCCATGCTTATTATACCTAGGACACACTGAAAGTTTTGCACTTCTGGCAACACACAAATATTTGAATATAGAATGTTATATTTTTTTAAACTTTAGAACTCATTCATGAAATTAAAATAAAAATTGACCGGAAGTTGCGAGTCATTTGTTTTTTATCACAATGCGAAGTTCGTCACCTGTAGCAAAAATGAAATTAACGCAAAAAGATTTCAGGGTGACATTTTTTTATAATTTTAAAACTTCGCTTTCTCTGCAAGTTTGCACTGCTTCACTTCTAAATGTTTTTAGAAAAAAAGCACCTTATTTGAGTTTCGTAAAGCATTGGTATGCAGAATGTAATCGTATTCTTGTCTCTCCTATGATGAAATTGGTGAAGGTCGGCATTCAAATGCGATCTCTGTGCAAAAGATGACTATTGTCACTTTATTAATTAAAGAAATCTGGCATATTACCTGTTGGGTAATTTGAGGATACTTGGGGGATAATATGACATAAAATTTAAAAAAATATTCATCAGGATTCAAAAGTTAGGAAACTTTGTTGCCACTGGATTCTTAATGAACTCACCGTGTAAAAAACGGGATCGAATTAATTGATGTAAAAAATATGTTGTTAAAGTGCAAACACGGTCCTTCAAATGCTGTGTGTAATATTGTTATGGAAGATAAAATATGAATATATTGTTCCGGAATCAAAAGATAGCAACATTCTTTTATATGGATGTTCGAAGTCGACAGTAAACCGATAAAATTAGACTGGCGAAAATCGTGGGCAAGGATTTGACTACATTATTTTTCTCCCAGACGGGTCCTATCTAAAATAACCTACTTGAGAAACAAAACACAGTTAATGCTGAATAGATCACTACCACTTGTCGTTAAAAAAGGTAAGAAAAAACGACCAACAAGTGGCATCCTATTGCACGATGTCATTTTTTCAGTGCATACCGCGATGAGGACAAAGTCATATTCGTTTCTGAAAAGTCGGAGTTCATGATCCATTCTGCATTAATTTTGGACCTTACATCTTGAAATTTCTTTAGTATCCTACAATTCAAAGATACGATGAGAAATTTCATATTTAAGTGGCCAGAGGAAGCCGTGAAAGCGTATGAAAAACATGCCCTCAGACAAATAATGCTTATGTTAAAAATAATGGTTTGAATTAATCAAAAACGTTTTAAAATATAATGGAGAATACTGTGACACGCAATAAATATAAAAGTTTAGGTACATATATATTGTTTTATTTATGGGTTGTGCAAAACTTTCAGTGTGGCCATCGTACTACAACATTTTGGGTAGCTCACTTTTCAATTTATCTGTTTCTAACTTTTTAAACATAATTGTTCTGTTATTAAAGTATAGTAGAATAAGCACTTAGTAAAACGCTCTTCAAATCCGTCGATTTTCAGATGGGCTTACTAGGACGACATAATCAACTGCAAATAATTCCACGCCGCCATCGCGTCCACTCCTGCCTCGGCTCGCGTTTTAGACAAATTAGTTGGTTTGTCCAGGCCTGATGAGGCGACTAGACACTCGGACAGACAGTCACGTGCTATGCAAATGGATACGGCCTCACTAATTTACACTAATGTGGCCCAGTCTAGTTGGGCTCCCCCACAGTCTGCGGCCCTGAAAACAAATGTAATTATCAATAATTTGTACTTTAATCAGTAGAATAAAAAAATTAAAAAAGTTATATTTAACTTTTTAATTTGTTTTTGGCAGGGCAGTCGTGTTTTTAATATTTTTTTTATTTTATACATTTTAGTGACAAATTAAATAGTTTTGAAATGTGCTCATTAAGGCCTTTAATTTGATGCCCATATTGCAATAATTGAAGGAAAAAATTTTTTTTTTCACGTTTGAAAATGGCGTCGTAAAGTCGCCATAATTGACTTATTTCAAAAAAATTATAGCCAGTGTCACTCGGAATAATGTAAGACTCTAACGATACCCCATACATCCAAATCCGTATAGCCATTTAGAAGTTATGGTGGAATAAAGAAACTCACATACCCACAAACATACATGAACCCTGAACACATATACACTCCTTTTTGGGCAGTCGTGTAAAATATATCGCGGATTATGGACAAGTGTAGGCCCGTATCAATAATTTGTGACTTACTTTAATGAGTAGAATAAAAATATCGCGGATTTACACATGTGCCCGTTGTCCCCATTTTTTTTTATGCACAACGGCATAGTGCTTGGCCATCACCTCATCTGATGTTAAATGACGATAAGGCCGAAGGTGGAAGCGCACAACAACCGGAATCCTCATCTCTGAGGAACTGGCTATCTTGCCTGTAACTTCCGGAACACAAAAAAATTATTAAATTGTTGTAATGGCGTCAGACTTATTTAAGATGGTGGTAGCTAGCCAGGCGGACTTGAAATAAGCCCTACAACCAACCAAACCGAATATAAATTGTACCCCCGCTGGGAATCGAACCACTGCGTCTTACACGGGTGAGCGTACCACTAGACCCATATAACATACGATTTTTTAGACGTTTTAACTGGAGCAGTAGTTAGCCTTTTCAATTCTCGTCAATCTATCCTCTCCCTTTAGGATTGAAATGGTGTGAAAAGCGCCATTTCCGAGGCAATCCACGGGAATTCTACGACGTCTTAACACCAGCAGCTATAGACTGGTTACGTGACCTGGATGTTTGACCTATAAACGTTAATAATTTTACATCTCTCATATTAGGTAAGTAGGTCCTTATTACCCCCAAATGGGGCTTGTAACCAATTAGCGCTCTAAGGTAATAATGTAGCTAAAAAAGCCCTAGGGCGGTAAGTAATTAAAAAATCCTGTAAGTTAGTAAAAATCCGGTAAGTAATTAAAAAAAGCCCTAGGGCGGTAAGTAATTTAAAAAATTCAGCAAGGTGGCTGAAGGTTTAATTGAAGTTTCCATACAAAATAAAAGTAAAATCACCAACAAAATAACGAAAATTATTCAGCTTTCAAAAAATGAAACATTTTCTCAAGAGATGATCCGCAACCATCAACTTCTGCTGAAGAAAGCTTCATCCCGTCAGATTTTGTCCATGACCAACAAATATCACAATCTCAAACTATTAACATACCCAAAAAACACCTGTCCCTAAAATTTGAAAATTGTTCTTATTTCACTATAAATTTTAACTAATAAAATGTTTTATTCTTGTAATGCCGGTTTTTTTCTACTTACCTCACCATCGAGATGTAAAGCAGAGTAGTTAGCTCGGGTGTAAGCTCGAACTATAGGCGCCCTCACTGCGCTCGTGCGCCTAAATATCTCGGGCTGCAAATGATGCCTTACAGCCCTTGGCTACTAATCTACTATTAAATGTAATGTAAATTATCCTACAAATGATCATAATACGCCACACGATTGAGTAAATTAAAATGGTCTAAGGAACGTTGGATGGTAGTTGAAATAATGATAATTATTTCTGATGGCCCTGTCCGATAAAGGGCCTCTGTGAAACTTCTAATACAAGGTTATACCCTTGCGTAATGACGCCTCAGGTCAACGGGTGTGGCAAGTATCCAGGCTTTATATTTTTGGTGAACTGCGAATGTAATTCCGTAATAGTACAGTAGCCCGTAGAACATTTAAATCACCAAAAAGGTTACCGTTTGCCGTTGTAATATAGTTAATTATTACGAAATTATAGATACTTTAACCCAAGTTTTACAGATCGCAACCCGCCGTAACCTATATTTGTATATCTCCAAAATTGATATTTTTTTATTTTTCGAGGTTTACCACATAGTTTAGCTATTGTCGTGTTCTACAGCTTGGTTTGATTGCCACAGATAAAAGTAAGACTATAAAAAGTAGCCATACACAGATTTAAGACCTGATGAAAATGGTTGGATTTTATCTGGTCTTAAATCTGTGTATGATCACTTTCCATAGTCTTACTATTATCAGTGGCAATCAAACAAAGCTGTAGAACACGACAATAGCTAAACCATGTGGTAAACCTTGAAAAATAAAAAACATCATTTTTGGAGATATAGAAATATAGGTTACGGCGGGTTGCGATCTGTAAAACTTGGGTAAAGTATCTATAATTTCGTAATAATTAACTATATCACAACGGCAAATAGTAACCTTTTTGGTGAATTTAATGATCTACGGGCTACTGTACTATAAGTGTTACATTGTAACGTTGTGTTTTTTCGTTATAGAAAAAACAACGTTTCATTCTCATATTTATTAATATTCCATCATATTTATTTATTTACAAGTCTAAAACACAATATAATTCATGAATTTTCCTTAATCTGTATTTATTTCATAAATGCGACCTCATTTCGTACATACTCCAAATTCAAATAATCAACCTCTTTGTATAAAACTCCTTGGTTTGGTATCTATGTATTTTATTTTTTATAACTTTTTAATTCATGTTCGACAACATTTAAAAATATTGAAGTATTCTACTATCCTTTACTTACACATACATTTTATATCATTCATCCTTTTCACTCTATTACTTTGTTCTTGTGTTGAACGTCTTCGTTGCGTTTCCCGCGCTTTCTTGGGAAAATTTTCACTTTTCATGGCGCGAAGCTTATTTTTGCTCCGAGCTGATACAATTTTAAAACAAATGTTAAAATTTTGTTGATTCCTTGTAAGAATCACATAAATTATTGTTGGGTAACTGTTTTTAAAGAGAATAAATGTTGATTTTTATAAATTTTGCACACAATTGATGAAATCGTTTGTTTTTTAGGCTTTCCTTACTACTGTTCCTTTTGGAAAGTTTTGTTGGCTCATCAAAGACGCTGTATTATACCATTTCCATGAAAATTTAATTAAGAAAGGGTACGTATTTATATTATTTCAAATTATTCTTTGTATTTATTTATCTTAATTTTTTTTTCCTTTACTCACTCCTTTTTTTCCTTCGTTTCCAGGAGGGAAGAGGAGGGATTTAAAAAGATATTAAAGATTCAGCGATATAAATAGATATATTAAAGATTCATCGATATAGATAGATATTATTAATACACTGATTCACTAATGCGTTCCCTAATTGCCTGATTTATATTCATTAATAGATTTCATTCGATATTCTATTATTCACATTCAGCTACTGTTTTTTTATATTTGATCTACGGTTTGATCAGCGACTGTCATCAATCTGCGAAGTTCTGCAGCTTCAGTCTTGATCCCCTGAAGATTTTTCGTCTGCATCAAGTAAGGGCGTTCTAATTTTTATTACATTTATTTGGCAAGAAATACTGCAACTTCGGTGCGACGACGACGGTATTAAATCGAACCTTTATGACCACGATTTTCTAGTAAATAACTTTAATTACTCCAACTAAATAATCTTCCATAGTATTTATTATTTTTAGAGAGCAAAAGATTAGGTACCCACCCCATTCATTTGTTTTACATGGATAGTAATAAACATTTTATCCATTTGTTTATGTAGTAACTTTAATTAATAATTTGATGCCTAATGGTTTTAATTTGTTTCGAAGTTAATAAGATAAACTATAGTTTCCTACCTATTAACGACTTATAGCTGTTAAGATTTGTTTATTGTTAATTACTTAATTTTGATCCTTAAATACATGTACATGGTTAGTTTTTTTATTATACCTACTTATAAATCTAAAAACTCATTCTTTTATTTATAAATATTAAATCTGCTCACTCTATTCCCTGCCTTTAGCCGGGCCAGGGAAAGAGGTTGACAACATCTTGCACTTCAGTACCCTTAGCATGAACAGCTATCGAGAGAAAAAACGCGCGTAAAAATGCACTCGATAGAGTTGTTTTCTATAGAAAATATCATTTCGCTTTTCGGCGGTAGATGGCGCTGTACAAATTTCCCAATGCCATAATTACAAAATTACTCTATCGAATGTTTTATGCGAGTATTTTTTTTGATAGCTTTTCATACACGGGTACCTCAGACAAAAGCAATTTTTCGGCAATAAACGAAATCCGAAATCATGAAAATCAGTTGCAGCTGCATGAAATCACGAAACAGGCCATTTTATGCTAGACCATAAAAAGTGGTTTAATAACACATTAATTTGTGGCGGAAATGGCGCGACGACTGACACATATCCACCTAACAAACCACGGTACTGTAGACCAAAAGTCATGGATAACAAAATTTTTGTACTACAACATCACTAAATTCACTCTTTCACTTTAACCTTACACACTTTCACTTTGACCCATTAAGGCCAGTTTTACACGTTCCAAATAAGTGCCAATTAACTTATAACTTGACATATAATTCCATACGAAATTCGGTTACATTTTTAAATTAAAACAAAAGGTAATGCTAACCGTAATCTTGGAAACTGGAAAATGTTAATTACTTACACCACAGAATACAATAGTACAGTACTCTATCATTATTGTTTTTTAAACTTACTCATTATTTTTCTGTTGCTATAATTTTTCTGTTACTTTTCTTTATACAACAACAGTTATTTCCATTATTTGCTAAGAATTTTGCTAAGAAATGCCGTTTGTTATTTTACTAAGGTTAGGTAGCATTCTGTTGAACAGCAACACAGGCTTTACAAAATATCATTACTATACTTACTTATAGTAATGATATGAATGCTCGCATCTCATTGGTCAATAATAATGAAAATTGATCTGTGATAGTTCAATAATAAGATGAATTTGGAATTTAATTTGCAAAGTATCTTTGTTTTTTAGGGTTCCGTACCCAAAGGGTAAAACGGGACCCTATTACTAAGACTCCGCTGTCCGTCTGTATGTCTGTCTGTCACCAGGCTGTATCTCATGAACCGTGATAGCTAGTAAGTTGCAATTTTCACAGATGATGTATTTCTGTTGCCGCTATAACAACAAATACTAAAAACAGAATAAAATTAATAGTTAAGGGGGGCTCCCATACAACAAACGTGATTTTTTTGCCGTTTTTTGCTCGATATTAATAACGACAACAGGTAGACAGTTGAAATTTTCACAGATGATGTATTTTTGTTGCCGCTATTACAACAAATACTAAAAACAGAATAAAATTAATATTTAAGGGGGGCTCCCATACAACAAACTTATTTTATTGCCTTTTTTGGTACGGAACCCTTCGTGCGCGAGTCCGACTCGCACTTGGCCGGTTTTTAATCGACTTGATTTGTATTCGAATGTAAAGTACGTACTGATTTATTGTTTTGACGTAGACTGTTGCTCGGGAATTATTCAACTGAAACAAATAACTAAGTTAGGTAGGTACTTACCTTACTTGTTATAAACTAAAGATTATAAAGGATCCCTTCACTTCTATATTTACCCGCCAATAACTCAGACGAGATTTAATTACAAAAAGACATCCCCATACAAAATTACGCGTAATTCGTTGGGAAATGGCGGACGGCAACAAACATTATCGGCGCGGTTCGAATTTCAAATTACGCGCCCGTGTCGGGTGGCGCCCTCCGACCGTCGTCATGGCAACGCACAGGTGTCGTATCGATCTGATTGATACTCCTGCGTTGTTATGCTCGCTTAGTAAATTAGATAAGAGAAAGAAAATTTTGTTTTCACCTCTCCAACACGAAAGGAACGCTTTTGGAGCTTAAAATCTAACTCTAGCGTAAAATCTTACTAGTGTGAACTCGCAGCAAAATTGATTTTTGCTGCGAGCGTGAGGCAAAGTGCTTTTTTAATATCTAACACCACCTTCTGAAATAATTAAGAAAAAAGAAAGAGTGACTAGGATGAGGCTTGTAAAATTGATAGATGCGAATAAATAGATATCTTTATGTTGTCGAACATGGAATAAAAAAGTATCCAAAAAAATACACGGATATACCAAGGATTTTTTAACAAGGATTGTCAAAAAATGGGCGAACTGAGGTCGCATATAGATGCGAAATAAATATAAAATAAGCAAAAATAGTGAAATATTAATACCTATCAAATTAGTGTTTTATGTTTAATAAATAAAAAAGATGAGATATTAATAATTATGAGAAGAAAAGCACTACTTAATATAAAACAAAACGACGGGAATCTACTTTATGAATACATTTTTTTCAGCATAGGTTTGACCGAACTATTTTTGTGACAATCTTACAAAAAAATAGTGCATCCAGCAATGAAGATAGTCGTTTAATTCCAAAAGAGTGAAGGGACAAGTTTCTTACGCTGAATTTAGTTTTTACCAGGAAAATCACGTAAAATAATTGTTCTTACCTATAACACTTTTGTCGCTGGTACAGGTGAAAACTTGTATGTTTAACACGAGACCAAAGTTTTGTTCTGCCTCGTGCCTTTAAATCACTTACTGTGCTCAGTAGTCTATATTAGAATCACATGCTACGCTCGTGATTCAATTCTAGACTACTTCGCTAGTTCGTGATTTAAAGTCGCGGGAACTCGCAGCACAAATTGACTTTGGTCACTTGTATAACAAATAACTATTATAACTACTGTGCAAAAATAGAAAAAACACTCGTTAGTAATTATTTGATAACACAATAATATGAGTAAACTTATTTTTAAATAATATGGAAACAAAATGGTTACCAATATACCTAAGCTTTATCTAATCAAGTTTGTTTATTTGATAAATTCACGATAACCAGTTAGTGCAATGACTGGATCAAGTTGAACCTATTATATAATTCCAAGTAAATTCTGTTGTTTTTATATCATTATTGAATATAAACCTTTGAACTGTTAATGCTCGTGTTGTTTACAAAAAACATTTCATCGGTAAGCAAATTTCAATGTATTATAAAGACTACGCACTGTCTTAAAACCTGTACTAGAGGCGTGACGTCATCTTATAAAACTGACAGAAATGACGACGTGTGACGTAATACATTTGCTCGATTAGTAGGTACTTCAAGATCAAGGATGGGCATCTTGTTTTCGACTTAGAGCAACGCGGCTTTGCTTTTCTTAGAAATAATGTTGACACTTATTTCATTGCAATAAAGTTGAAATTGTAAATGACTTTTTCAATACAGTTGCTCGAAAATGTGAGCTTACGATGACAGGCCAGCGTGCGGTAAGTTGATTTTACCGCACGCCGTGCGTTTTTGTTTACGGTTTAGTACAGCGTGCGGTAAGTTGATTTTACCGCACGCCCGCGCTGTGCGTTTTTGTTTACGTACGTTTTTTTTTAATTTCTACTAGCTTTCACCCGCGACTTCGTCTGCGTGGACAGTAGAAAAATATAAGAACCAGTTTAAAATTACCTCTTTAGTGTATTAAAGCTTGTACTACGGAGAGTTCAAGCTGTTTCCCTGGTTCCACCCACGTGAATTTGATAAAACATAGCTTTGATTTTAAGTTGGACCCCAATATATTAAATGTGATAAGCCCATAAAAATTCGTTTAGCGGTTTTTGCGTAATTCGCGCACAAATATTTAGAATTTACAGTTTTATTATATGTATAGATTACAATTTAAGTAGTACCTATAATGTTTTCTCGCAAATGTATTGAAAAACGTAGTATGGCACACGGTTGTTAAGGTTTTTTAAAACTCGTGACGATTATAAACCCTCGCCTGCGGCTCGGGCTTATAAAACGTCAACTCGTTTTAAAAACCTCCTTACCAACCTTGTATCATAAACTACTATTAGGGCTAAACTACTTTTTGTTAATTGTCTTTGTTATGTAATATTATGTAAATATTTGTTTCGATGTTTTCCTATGCCCATTCTTTATATTGAAGTACGACGTTATCTTCGTCTTTTGCTCTTTATTAAAACATTGTAGGTAACTATAAAACCCTGCAAATACTTGAAAATACTTGAAAAATGCTATTGTCTGAATATGCGTGTTAAATTAAGTTACGTAAAACTTTTTCATAATGTGAATAATCAACGGACCCTACGTATTTTTTAGCAGTTGCAGTTATGAAGACATTATTTAATTATAAGTACTTGAGTAAAAAGCATATAAGAGGTTTCGACTCATACAAGGTAAGCAATGATTATTTTTATATGTAGCCACTATTTTGTGTATTATCGTGTATTCTTTGTTGTTTTGTTTTATTCAATTTTGAGGCTAAGAAATGTTTTCATTCTTTTTAGGGTTCCGTACCCAAAGGGTAAAAACGGGACCCTATTACTAAGACTCCGCTGTCCGTCTGTCTGTCTTTCTGTCACCAGGCTGTATCTCATGAACCGCGATAGCTAAACAGTTGAAATTTTCACAGATGATGTATTTCTGTTGCCGCTATAATAACAAATACTAAAAACAGAATAAAATTAATATTTAAGGGGGGCTCCCATACAACAAACGCGATTTTTTGCCGTTTTTTGCTCGATATTAATAACGACAACAGATAGACAGTTGAAATTTTCACAGATGATGTATTTCTGTTGCCGCTATATCATCAAATACTAAAAACAGAAAAAAATAATTTAATTATTTTTTAGTTACAACCCAGCGAACTAAAATCTATGGAATAAGCATTCCGCTCAAAAAATGGCACCACATGAAAAGTACAACTAAGTGGATAGAGCTAAAAATGCTGGCATTTGATTATGCAGCACAAAGCGTCTGAACACTGGTTGCTTATTAGCAACCATAATTGGTATACTTATTCATATTTTCTATACTTAGACGAAAAAATAAGATAGGTTATTTCTGCATCTTTTTACTGCCTTCTTTGCATCTTTCACACCATTTGACTATAAAGGACGTCATTTCTAATAAACTCTCTCTTTCTTTCTTTTCTCTACAATACAAACTGCAATAATTGAAAAGAACACTAACGTCAGTCACCGGGTGTGTGGCTGGTCCGACTAAAGCTGAGCGGGTTGTACTTTTTCGGCCCCGTGGTGCCATTTTTAAGGTTCCGTACCCAAAGGGTAAAAACGGGACCCTATTACTAAGACTCCGCTGTCCGTCTGTCTGTCTGTCTGTCTGTCACCAGGCTGTATCTCATGAACCGTGATAGCTAGACAGTTGAAATATTCACAAATGATGTATTTTTGTTGCCGCTATAATAACAAATACCAAAAACAGAATAAAATTAGTATTTAAGGGGGGCTCCCATACAACAAACGTGATTTTTTTGCCGTTTTTTGCTCGATATTTATAACGACAATAGGTAGACAGTTGAAATTTTCACAGATGATGTATTTTTGTTGCCGCTATAACAACAAATAATAAAAACAGAATAAAATTAATATTTAAGGGGGCTCCCATACAACAAACGTAATTTTTTAGTCGTTTTTTGGTACGGAACCCTTCGTGCGCGAGTCCGACTTGCACTTGGCCGGTTTTTTAAGCAATATTTGTTTTCAATTACACTTCCATAGATTTTAGTTCGCTGTTACAACCATAGACTCATTATATTACTGTAAGTCTAAGGTTAAAACATGAAATATTATTGGTGTAAACCTGTTACCGTTTTTTTCAGTACAGTGCAGTAGATACCAGTCCCTTAAGTAATTATGTGATGCACCCGTTTTGGAATGCCAGCGTTAAGGTACGTGTAAAGACAATAATAAATTGTACTTGTGCGAAAAATGACTATGCGAAACTATGTTTGTTGTACGCTTTCATGTCTCAACTACTCAACCGATCGTCGTAAATTTACTTGAATGAATGAATGAATTGTACTCTGTCTGTATGTCTCTCATTGGGTATCTTTTATCCAGAAAAAAGTACTGTTCTCGAGGAATAGAAAAAAGGCCGAGCACTCAGACGAAATCGCACGCGAACGCTAGTCAAATATACAAGAAATGAGCCGCATACGATATTTCGTCGGTCAGAAACAGTACCGGAACAATCCTAATCCAAAGTTTTGAGAAAATGCAAATTAAAGTTTTTAGATAATAATATCCCATCAAAAACATTTTCATGTACCTATAGTGTTGCCAAGACCTCGTACTTTCAAAAAGTTATCAGACCTCATGTAGAGCCAAGCTTCTAACTCTACGCGCCCTAACTCTACAAGCCCTAACTTCAAAAACTCTACACCTTAGTCAAACTATGTGGCTTGGCCGTTTCGTTACTACAAGAACTATTGTTTATCAGAAAGGTTTCCATGTAGCGAAATGGTCAAGCCACATATCTAGCAGTGGCGAGGGGTGAAATTATGGCGAAGGTAAGCCGCACTAGAATAATGCTATGGATCTGCATAGTGGATCAGTGGGGTGGAATTTCTAAAAGGTAAGCCGATGGGAATCGGCTTGTATGGACCCTTCGCCACTGATATCTAGTTAGGTTTAGGCTTGTTGAAAAAATATCGATACATCGATCGATATATCGATATTTTTTGTTCGATATATCGATACTTTTAGCCGATATATTTTGATCCGATATATCGATACATCGATACATAATAACCAATATCGAAAATGGTATCAAAAACTATATATTTATTAGCATCACATCACTCAAAAATCAACTGGAGACCTTTGTAGGGGCATTTACGTTCAATTTTCCCATTTATTTAAATTATATCTAAAAGTGGTTGAATACTGATAATAATAACTATGGAAGTTGTATAGGTACTAAATGAATTAAGGATTGAGGAAAACCAAAATACTTCAGTATGTTGGAAGAAAATTGATATTCACGAAAAGTCCAAGAAATTCTATTAAGATTTCTGAGCTAGGCTGAACTAAATACATTATTATTTTAAAACTGCAAATGTTCTCTGAAAATTTGACCGATATATCGATATTTTTTTTCACTTTCGACATCCCTAGTTAGGTTAACGGGTATGACTTAGGTATTCCATTAGTGATTTGGAAAAAGATTTCATTTTTCTATCATTTTGCATACTTAGTCCAAAAAAGACTATTTTGAAGAAGTTCCAGTACTGTATTCGACCGACGATTTTTAGGGATCCATTCAAAGGGTAAAAACGGGATTACTAAGACTCCACTGGCCGTCTGTCTCTCTGTCACCAGGCTGTATCTCATGAACCGTGATAGCTAGACAGTTGAAAATTTCACAGATGACGTATTTCTGTTGCCGCTATAACAACAAATACTAAAAACAGAACACCCATATTCTGACGACCTGAGTGATGCAGTGGTCAACATGCCGCCTACCACGCAAGAGGTCCCGGGTTCGATTCCCGGCCGGGCCGAAATTGAAATGTGAATTTTAATTTCTGTGACGGGTCTGGGTGTTCCTATGTATAATAAGTATATATTAAAAAAAGTATATAAGTAGTATATAAATTATTTATTGCACTCTTAAAAACAGTTACACAAAAATAAATTGAGATATGTACACAAAGGAGGACTTATCTCTAAAAGAGATCTCTTTCAGCCAACCTGAGACGTGTTTAAGAATTTAATATTACGCGGGTGACATAAAGTGCGAAAATTAAATAACAAAAACCGACAATTTAAAGTCCAAAATATAGACCAATATCTACAATATAATAATAATAAATATATATACATACCTAACCTGTACATACATACACATACATACTTCATGAGTCTGATTGGGATAATTGTGATAAAAAGTGCGACTTTGGATTTAAATGAGTGGATGCTTGGGGAGTCCTGAATATTACTCGGGAGTTTATTCCAAAGTCGTACTGCTTTCGCAGAGAAGGAATTATCAAAGAACTAGCGACCGCCTGCGACTTCGTCTGCGTGGAAGTTTTTTGCAATCCCTCCGAAACAATACTTTTTTTCGGGATGAAAGGTACCTATGTCTTTCTCTGTACCCCTGACAACGTGTATGCAAAATTTCATGACGATCGGTTTAGTAGTTGTGACGTGAAGGCGTAACAAACAAACAAACGGACTTTCGCATTTATAATATTAGTGAGGATTTGGTGTTGCTCCAAGGCAGCTCAAGCATAATAGTGATGCAAGGCCGTCTATCAGTTGTCTAGTACCCACATTACAAGCTTTGCTTAGTTTGGGGCTAGATGGCGCTGCGTGAAATTGTCCAAGCATTCATTTACTCGTATTTAAAAAAGAAATAACAAACGTGATTTTTTGACGGAACCCTTCGTGCGCGAGTCTGACTCGCACTTGCCCGATTTTATTAGTTGCTTACAGAACAATTATTGTATTACAGAACTTTTTTCTTTCAGTTATTACCAAAATGGGTAGCTCCTAATGTGCTGACCTTCGCTGGTTTCCTCCTGGTGGTAGCTTTAGCGGTTCTGGTTGGAATATACGACTATGGATGTTACGGGCCAGTACGGAATGATGCACAAGTGATTCCTAACTGGGTCTTCACTTTATGTGCTGTGTTCCTTTTCTTAGCTTACAACTTGGGTAAGTTAGTAAAAAATGCAAACCAGTTTTTAGGGTTCCGTACCCAAAGGGTAAAAACGGGACCCTATTACTAAGACTTCGCTGTCCGTCTGTCTGTCTGTCTGTCACCAGGCTGTATCTCATGAACCGTGATAGCTAGAAAGTTGAAATTTTCACAGATGATGTATTTCTGTTGCCGCTATAACAACAAATACTAAAAACAGAATAAAATTAATAGTTAAGGGGGGTTCCCATACAACAAACATATTTTTTTTCCGGATTTTGGTACGGAAACCTACGTGCGCGAGTCCGACTCGCACTTGGCCGGTTTTTTTTTTAATTACGAGTTTACGAGATACATTTTTCCGTTTAACTAACACAAACGTTACTTTATTAATATTTAATTACAGGGTTTAAAACAACCTAGCAGTAGTAGATTACTAGCATCATAAACAACAACATTTAGTTCTACAACTTTTCCGGAAAAGGCAAAAAAAAAACGACTTTCTATGCAAATGTTCGAACTGCTCGAAATTTGTATGAAAATTCTGTTTTTTTTTTTATCTTTTTTGGAAAGTCGTAGAACAAACATTGTTGTTTATGAATTTATGTTAGCAATCTACTACTGCGAGGTTGTTGGTGTCTTAACAAATACCTATGCCTGCAACTGCAAATAACCCTATACTTACAGCGTGAAATACTCATTTGGTTCCCGCATTGGGGTGGTTCCACTCATGATTCCAAGCAACTTTTACTATGGGGCTAATTTTGATATCGCGAAATTTTTTTTCGCGATATCAGAGCCCCATAGTAAAAGTTGCTTTAATCTTGAATGGAACCACCACTGCGGAGACCAATTAATAAAATTTCAGCGTATATCGGGTCATTTTGAACTTACCATCCTTTTAAGGATGTGTCCAGTCCATGAAAGTAAACAACTTTCTCTAAGAAACATGTGTCAAATTTCGGAAAAAAATTTTGGTCATCCTTTACTAAGTTGATCACGTGATCTCTTTGATTTGTATGGAAAGACGATTTTTATTTTACATATTTGACCGTATATTCCTTAGAGAAAGTTGTTCAGTTTCATGGACTGAAAATATCCTCAAAATTTGGATGGTGGATACAAAATGACCTTGTATATCAATCTCTACATTTTCTAGATGGCATAGACGGCAAGCAAGCCCGCCGCATCGGGGTATCGGGTCCCCTAGGAGAGCTCTTCGACCATGGTCTAGACTCCAATGTGGTATTTTTGATACCCTACGCACTTTTGACGATCTTCGGAAGAGAACATGAGTATACTGTCAGTGTGTTTAGGTAACACTTGGCATCAATATATAGACACATAAGGCGTTTCACAGGATCCGGTTAATTCGGTTTTTTATGCACAATGGGATGCTTGGCCTTCACCTCATGTTAAAGAGTCATTGCAGTCGGGGGACCGTTCTGTGGAACAATTTGTAATCAAAGAGTTCCCCCGACCCCCGACTGCAATTTAAACTTTTTAGTTCGGTTTTGGCAGCGCAGTCGTGTTTTTAATAAGTCTTAAAATTATTTATTTGCATCTTATGCTATTGCTGCACAGCTATGCTATGCCCAAATGAATCAGCTATTATGATTTTCTTAATTCCGTTACGTTACGTTGTATGTAATTTTTACTCTATAAATTCTATTGTAATGAAACTGTGACGCTGTGTTTTTTTCAGATGTTTCATATTAATTATGAGTATAACCCTTAACTTTTACGTCTCCTATTGGGAAAAATATAATACAGGGACTTTATATCTCCCTTGGGGATATGACGTCAGTATGTGGGTAAGTTAATTATTCACAATTTTATCTAGTATTTCACCGACTTTCAAAAATGAGTAGGTGCAATGATAATGCTATTTATTTAAGTCACGCCAAACTTCTAGTAGTCTTCTAGTAGATCTGAAAACTTTAAGGAAAGATTCTACTTCTAACGAAATATTCCTGAAAACTTCCAAAACTTCCGGCAACTTTGGAATTAAAAAAAAAAAATTCTGCGTACAATTAGGAACAATGATTTTGTTACATTGAGACAATTAATTAGATACCGTAAAACACGCCATCTTTGGACGCTTTTGGCTATAACTCCGAAAAAATTTACGACAAGGACGAGTTTTTTTTGTAAACCAAGTGCAACTTCAAGTCTTGATGATAAGACTCGAAGATTGCTAAATTGATGAGTTTTAACTACCAAAAAATATTTTTTATAGTCGAACAATGTTACCTCAACTTCCTGCCACTGCTTATAACTCTTAAACTATAGTAATAGTAACATTTTAAGCAGGGTTCAAAGTATTCCCAGTTGTTCTAAGTCAATAAATCTATTGCAAACTTTCAAAGTTGCTGGTAATTTTGGAAGTATATTTCCGGAAGTTTGTCGTAAGTATTTAATTTTAGAATGAGTTTTTATATTGCACCGTAATGAAACCTCTATTGTCTAATGTGCATATATAGTTTTTAATATTTTATAGGCAATCATATAAAAACTTCATAAAAAATAAGCAAATCTAATTCTGTCCCCCAGTTTTCTACTCTGTTATTCCTGGTGCAAGGTCTGTATGGCTCTCGGGTGTTCCATACCGCCATCTATGGATTCAAGTACGCTCATCTTTTGGAAGTTTTAATCCACGCCACGGGTCTCTTCACCACCTTGCCTATCGCTTATTATAATGTCCATTTGTAAGTACCTATCTATTCTTAACATTTGTTTTTTCATACAAAGTATGCGAAATATAGTTAATTACCTACATGGTTATTTGTAAAACGGGTGCCCTTCGCATCGCATAATTTCGATTGTCCTAAAGTCACTTGGCATAACTCGATTGGCATAATAATCACAAAGCATACTATTTATTTAGCATAAATTTCGATACGCATAACCATCGAATTGCATAACTTTTAAAAAGCATAATATTTCAAATCATAATAGTTACAATTCCTAATTTCAATTGGCATATTGTCAGTAAGCATATTTTGAAAGGCATAATTTTATTATGTCTAATATACATAGCTACTAATGTTTTATAGCATAATATAAAAGGAAACATAACTAATTTGAATAGTAAATTATAAAAAAAAAACTTTAATTGTGACTACCATTGGTAGGTTAGGCCAGGTCAGTGTTTAGAGTTTAGACCACTCTAAGCTAAGCAGGTGGAGCTTAATAATGCTTGTATGCATGTTGCATGCTGCATGCTTGCTTGCATGCTATGCTTCCTTGCATGCATGCATGCTTGCTTGCATTGTGGATGCTTGCTTGCAAAATGCTTGCCGGGGGGTGCAGGGGGGCTGGCCCCCCTGCTCGGGGGGGTCGGGGGGCCTGAGGCCCCCGCTATAAAGAAAAACTTTTTGTGTACTAGGTAGGTTAGGTTAGGTTAGTGTTTTGACCACTTGCTCTATAGTGCTTGCATGCATGCTGCATTTTGCATGCTTGCCTGCATGCTTGCCTGCATGCTTGCCTGCATGCTACATGCTTGCCTGCATGCTTGCCTGCATGCTGCATGCTTGTCTGCATGCTGCATGCTTGCCTGCATGCTTGCCTGCATGCTGCATGCTTGCCTGCATGCTTGCCTGCATGCTTGCCTGCATGCTGCATGCTTGCCTCCATGCTTGCCTGCATGTTCACCTGCATGCTTGCCTGCATATTGCCTGCTTGTCTGCATGCATGCTTGCGTGTTGGGTGCTTGCTCGCACGGATGCTGCAGGATGGGGATATTTTTAATGATTACTTATTCATAAAATAATTATGAGTTTTAAAAAATATGCCTAAAGAAATAAGGTCTCTTATTACAATGCGTAATAAGATTATATCTTTTGATGATTATGCTTTTTAGACAATATGCCAATTAAAAAATATGCATTTTGACATTTATGCTTTTTGAAAATATGCCATTGAATATTTATGCTTAACAAAATTAAGCCTTATGATATTATGCGTTTTGAAATTGTGCTTTATAATATTATGCTAAATGATGATTATGCCATTTAACAGTATGCATTTCATGTTTAGGACAAATAAAGTTATGCGTTCCATTAGGTAATCTTGTAAAACACCTCGCAGGAGTAGATTACTAACATCATAAACAAGAACATTTTGTTATACGACTTTTCCAAAAAAAAAAAACACAAAAACGCCTTTTCATATAAAACTCGACCAGTCGGATATTTGTATGGAAAATCTATTTTTTTTTGTCTGTTTTCGGGAAAGTCGTAGAACAAACATTATTGTTTATGATGTCAGAAATCTACATCTGCGAGGTTGTTACAAATAACCCGGTATTATCATCATCATATCAGCCGCACGACACCCACTGCTGGGTATAGGCTTCCCCCAAGGATCTCCACGACGATCGGTCCTGCGCTGCCCGCATCCAGCGTCATCCCGCGACCTCCACCAGGGCCCTATTTCACCAAGTCGACATTTGTCAGTGACATATGTCGGTTAATTTTACAATTGTCATTACTTTAATTAGGGACAAGTATGTTGTGAAACAGTGATATTTTTTACAGGTCGACATATTTGTAGATTTGTCAGTAATTCTTGATATGACATTGGAGCTGAGTCAAGTTTGCGTGACAATTGTCGACTTGTAAAAAATATCCCCTGTTTCACAGCACAAATTGTCCCCTATTAAAATAAGGAAAGTACTGTAAAAATTGTCGACATATGTCACTGACAAATGTCAATTTGGTGAAATAGGGGCCAGGGGCCGTACCGGCTAACTTACATGGCTATCGTAATCTCTTTCATTTGACAGATGGATATGATACAAAGCTAATTTTCTTTGGAAAGTTTTTATTTATGCCAAATAGAAGTACCAATGTATCACATCCATCTGTCAAATGAAAGCGATTACGATAGCCATGTAAGTTAGCCGGTACGGGCCCAAATCGTCGGTCCACCTTGTCGGGGGCCTACCCAAACCAAACAGTTTACAAGCATAGCTATTATTTACAGAGCAATAAAAGACAAGAAGGCAATATACAAATCAGTGCTGGATATAATACGGCCGATCTGGTGTATACTCCTCATTCATGCTGCACTCCTGGTGTGGGCGATCAAATCACCAAACGATATTCTCGAATATGATCCCAAAGCGTTTATTCTCACATATGGAATCCTCTTTAGTAATACTGCCGTAAGTATAAATGCTCGTATATATAAAGTATCAGAACGCAATTATTTTTGCACTAAAGAAATAATCGCAAAACCTTTTTCTGTGTTCTGTGGAAATAATACATCTAAAACTAAAATAAATAATAATGGTATCGAATGAAAAGTAAGGAGTGGGTTATGCCGTAAAAGTTGACAACAATTAAAGATAAGCTATGTCTTATTAAGTCAACTTTTACAACTTGTTGGTCACCTAAAAACCATAAAATCCAAATCCCTCGTTAGAATTTTATGCTACGTCTCCACCTGCGTCTTAACGCATAGCTTAAGGCGTTAATCTAGGCGTTTTACGCAGGTGTGGCCAAGACTTTAACATGTTAATTTACAAACGACAGTACTGAATTTACACAATGCCTTAGCTAAAGCATAGTTGGACATTACCATTAACGTTAACGCAGGTGGAGCAGTAGCAGAAACTAAATTTTCATTCGTTTAGCAAACTCTCTTAAGGCTGGTTTACATTATCTTAGTCTTTAGTAGAGTGCTTTAGGAGAGTGCTTTAGTGGAAACATGTAAACGGTCGTCTTATGACTAAAGAGAGTAACGTTCTAGTAGCCTTTCTACTCGCTTTCCAGTAGCACCCCCTGCGCGCCCGCTCACCCCCCGCGCGATATTTTACTCGCACTCGCACTGGAAGCATGTAAATCGACATTTTAGTAGCGTCTTTAGTAGAGTGCATTTGCCGGTGAACGCGTGACGTGTAATTGAATTAAATAATAGGTATTAGGTATGGCGAAAATGACACTCTACTTGAAGCGTGTAAACGGTCACTGGAAAGGCACCAAAACTACTAAAGCACTCGCATTCGAATCTACTCGCACGCTACTAAGCACTCTACTAAATACTAAGATAATGTAAACCAGCCTTTAGAACAAAAAATCTTTCATTGAATTTGTTTTGACATGTTTATATTTGTATAAAACATACAGCGCTGGTAAAGAAAACTGATTTCAAAGCATTATAGCAGTTTTACGAAGATTTATAGACGATTATATAGCAAATGCAACCTTTTTCAGTCCCGGCTCATTGTAGCAGGTATGGGCAAGCAGAAGTGTGACGTCATCAGCTGGATGTGCTGGCCTCTCCTCGCAGGTGTTGCTGTCTCTCTCTACCTTCCCCACATAGAGATAGCTACTATGTACACTTTATTGATGCTGATTTTAGCTGGACATGCACATTATGGAGTTTGTGTGGTAAGCGTTTATTATATTAATCATTTATATCTTATTAAATGTAGACGAGTAAGTAATGACTTGAGTAAAACTTGCAATTTTCAAATGCTTCACTCGCAATTTATTGTATAAATTAATCTTAAAAGGACCAAAACTGTACTAAAATAGCATTTTTTATAGTTATTGGGTTTGCTCCTGACCCCAGTTTAGTCCGAAAGCAAAGACAGGGTCTACGATGGAGAGAGCTTTCCCAGAAGGTGCCTATTCACTATAAATTGCATGTGAATATAATATTAGAAGCATTTGAAAATTGCATTACTTACTCGTCTATAGATACGGGAGTAAAAAGTAATTTTTTAGGGTTCCGTACCCAAAGGGTAAAAACGGGACCCTATCTGTCTGTCTGTCTATCACCAGGCTGTATCTCATGAACCGTGATAGCTAGAAAGTTGAAATTTTCACAGATAATAACTAAATGCAGACAGATACATGCATACATGCAACAGAAAATGACTAAAAACAGGATAAAATTAATATTTAAGGGAGGCTCCCATACAACAAACGTAATTTTTTTTGCCGTTTTTTGGTACGGAACCCTTCGAGCGCGAGTCCGACTCGCACTTGGCCGGTTTTTTTTCTTAATGTTGCCCATAATCGCAGTATTGTCTTAGAAATCATAATATGCACTCCCAATAAGTTTGTAGCGTATTGTATAGGTACTTTTAGCATCGGTGATTGGCTGTTTTCGGAAGCTAGATGCAAGATTTAAGGCTTAGCTTGCACATACTGTTTGGCGCTACCCTCAAGATGTGATAGCACCAAAATGCTATGCAGCATCGATGCAACGCAATCGCAAGAATATTAATGGCCTATTGCTTAGGGACTATCATGTCTGAAATAAAACACTTTTCAACGGATACTAGCGCGGTTTTGTTGAAAGTACTTTGGTAATTGGTATTTGGTTAGATTTATTATTTTCCCGGCGTTTCGGCACCTTTGCAGCTGCCGTGGTCACGGGGGACTGATGTTGCTCGTGAGCCAGCCTAAAACGAAGAAAAATTTTAATTGGTTTAAGTTAAATGAAACGTCGGGAAAATAAAAAATCTAACCAAATACCAAGTGTTTTATTTCATGTCTAGTGAGCGCGTAAGCTTGAGAGGTGAATATTATCATGTCTGCTGAATTTCTACAAGAATTTATCTCGAATTATATTTGTATTTATAACTCCTGAATGTATACTATTATGTACCAACTTAAATTTTGTGCTAGTAAATAAAAAAAATGTAAACAACATGTCATAATCCGTTGCCCTGCCTGAGTGACCCAGTCAGTGTAATAATCTTAAAATATTAGAGATTCTCCAACTTTAGAATAAGCCATTTTCTTTTATTGTTTGTACTTAACAGAAATAAACAGTTTTAAATTAGTATTTTTTTTAATTTCAGCAATAAGTTAAAATGACAATGACAAGTTTTCAATAACGAAACTTTAGTAATTTATTATTTAAATGCACTTATACAAAATATGTTTCATTAAGTGATACAATTTTTTTTCAGGTACGCCAAATTTGCGATCACTTTAAAATCAAATGCTTCACAGTCCCAAGAAGCAAATACCAATAAAAACGTTTTGTTATAATTTTCATGAAAAAAATTATAGGTAATATTTTTGTATTTTTTTTGTAATAAAAACTTAAAATGTATTTTGACTGATATGATTTGTCTTTTTTTTGGGATTTTAGTTTCAAAACTAAAAGCTCTTCTACCTTTAATACATATTATGTACCTAACATTAAAAAGTGACATTTTTGTATGGTCTGTTTAGTTTATCCTTACTTGTCTTATTTGGTAGGTTAATTTTTTGAAAAAAAAAAACAACTCTTTATTGAAAAAATCAATTACTTATTGGTTTTCCACAAATAGATTACGAAAGATGCTCATGGGTACAGGTTATTATAAAGTAGATGATTATCTGAAATATCAAAATGCGTGGAAATGATGTAACACATAACACATGTTAGTATAAGTAACTTTTTTGCCAATAATCATGTTGTACTGTTGGTAACGATATATATTGAAATTGTTAATATCGTTATTTATTTCTGTTAAAGCAAATAAGTTTCTTGCGCCCGTTCTTCTTGTCAGTTAAAAGAGTCGGGAACGGGTGGTAGGTAAATATAGACGATTCAAAAGTGTTTAATTCTTATGTTAATTTGAATACAGACATTTTGACTTTGAAAGAAATAACTAATATAAGTAACAATTTTATTTATTCACTTCTCAAGCTTACGCGCTCACTAGACATGAAATAAAACACTTTTTAACGGATACTAGCGCGGTTTTATTGAATGTACTTTGGTATTTAGTTGGTATTTGGTTTGATTTTTGGTTTGATTTTTGGTTTTTCCCGACGTTTCGGCACCTTTGCAGCTGCCGTGGTCACGGGGGACTGAAGCTACCCGTGAGCCTACCCTCAAGCGATGAATTTTTTTATACGTTCAGAAATTAAAATTTAACAAAATTTTTAGTTATTTTATGTCGATTTATAATTTATAAATTTATAAATTATAAATCGACATAAAATAACTAAAAATTTTAATGTCGATTTATAATTTATAAATTTATAAATTATAAATCGACATAAAATAACTAAAAATTTTGTTAAATTTTAATTTCTGAACGTATAAAAAAATTCATCGCTTGAGGGTAGGCTCACGGGTAGCTTCAGTCCCCCGTGACCACGGCAGCTGCAAAGGTGCCGAAACGTCGGGAAAAACCAAAAATCAAACCAAATACCAACTAAATACCAAAGTACATTCAATAAAACCGCGCTAGTATCCGTTAAAAAGTGTTTTATTTCAACAATTTTATTTATCAAGGCAAAGTATATTTTTGAATAACAATAAAAAAGACGTATGTCGACGTCGTACGTATGTAGACTGTCAAGGCTGCTTATAAACTTTTACTAAACAGGACAAGTAAGGATAGACAAAGTATAAAAAATCACGTTTGTTGTGTGGGAGGCCCCCTTAAATATGTATTTTATTATACTTTTAGTATTTGTTGTTATAGCGGCAACAGAAATACATCATCTGTGAAAATTTCAACTGTCTAGCTATCATTGTTCATGAGATACAGCCTGGTGACAGACAGACAGACAGACAGACGGACAGCGGAGTCTTAGTAATAGGGTCCCGTTTTTACCATTTGGGTACGGAACCCTAAAAACTACGACACACAAGTTAGCAAGACACGCTTGTAAGGTTTAATGCCCATTATTGGCAAGGATCGGAACCGCTTACCGTTAAAGGGGTTTTTGATTGGGTATTTCATAGACTTGTTTTCAAAAACCCTATCAATACGGTAACCCTATCGAAAGGGTAACCCAAGTAAGGACTAACCGAATACGAAAACCCTATCGGGGAAACCCTATGAAGGCTTCACGAAGGGGTTTTAAAACGTGTTCAAGCAATTTATACCTAGTTCCACTTGGGCCGAAGGACCGGAACCGCTTACTGTTAAAGGGGTTTTTATTGGGTATTTCATGAACCGCTAACCGTTAAAAGGGTTTTTGATTGGGTATTTCATAGACTTATTTTCAAAAACCCTATCAATACGGTAAGCATGATGTCGACTAACCCTAACGAAAGGGAAACTCTAAAATTTTGTTAACTTTTTAATAGGGTTTCCCTATCAATTGGGTTAACCAAAAAAAGGGGTTTTCCGTTCCCTGGAATTCCTTCGAACAAGATTCGAACCTGTGCCCGTAAGTTTCTCGACTGTAGAGCCTAACTTTAACCGCTTCTGTGGTCTAGTGGTTCGCCCACCCGTGGACGCAGGAGGACCCAGTTTCGATCCCCAGGAGAGGTACATTTGTACTCGGTTTGGTTGGTGGTAGGGCTTATTTCAAGTCCGCCTGGCTAGCTACCACCATCTTACCTAAGTCTAACGCCATAACAACAATTTAAAAATTGTTGTGTTCCAGCAGTTAGAGGTAAGATAGTCAGTTCCTCGGTGATGAGGATTCCGGGTGTATTGCGCTTCCACCTTCAGCCTTATCGTCACTTAACATCAGGTGAGGTGAAGGACAGGCACTATATCACGTTGTGCATTAAAAAAACTAAAACAATAGTCAATTCAAGAACGAGATAAGTTTCAGGAAATTCCCAAGCATCATCTATCCATTTTGATTATTTCAAGGAACATTCACCATAAAAAAGGTCATAAATTTCAATAAAAGTCGCTCGTTATCAAAAGAGCTTATTCACAAGAACAATAACAAGTAAATTAAAAATATAATTTATAAACAACCTGCTTCCAGAGCCATTCTGCCGATTATCAGGTACGTGAAAATATGACACCTCCACAGAATCTAATTCACGAAATAATACCTAACTCAACGAGGAATAGCGAATAAAATGAGAATACAACAGAAAGCTGCGGAACAAACTTACCGAGTGTAAGAGAGACAAATATAGACACTCGGTTGTACTCCCAGCTCCGTCTTTAAATTATACGTTCTCATAGCCTTGTAGCGGTCACAGTTCTACGAAAAAAGGTTGATTATACCATTGTAATATGGTAAAAAATCACCCCTGTCCTAACCGAGTAAGGTTGAAAATTCCTACAAACAAACTGTAGTTAGGATGTTTCGGTAATCAAACGAAATTCAGTAATGGGGGGTGCGCGATATGGACACCGAAGTCGGGGTTTAGAATTTCAGTACAGCTTCGGATAGCTACGAAGCGCAGCTTTGTTAGTTGTCCAATTGTTTACCGATATTTTTTTTTATTTCCTTCGCGCTTAACTTACGGGACGTAAAAACGAAACCGGAATTAACAAAACCTCTTTGTAAAACATCCGAGAATTCAAAATTTGAATTAAAAACAGTGACTGTCTAGTGTTGTGCTTTTTTCTTAAACTGTGTTTTTAAAAAGCGTTATTTTGAAATAAGGTGTTAAAAATTGGAGAAATTAAAAATTGATAATTAGGTAAGTGAGGTGTTTGAGAATGAAAAATTAACAATTTAATGGAGAATTTTGTGGTGGTGTGGAAATTAAACCTTGAGCATGACGGTTCATTTAAAAAGCATGTTTTGGATAATGTCTGTGTTAGGTTTTTTTAATGAAAATTTATAATGTACGATGAAGCGGAATCGCAAATGAAGGTAAATATCATGTCATATTTAATTTCATCCATTGAATATAAAATGCAGACAAAGAATAACTATAACTAGCAAACTATGAATCATAGAGTAGGTTTTTTACAAATACAAGGTATTTTCTCATAAAAACTATTTGTTTTGTACTTTATAAGGTACATATAATTTACCTTACTTGAAATAGGTGTGTACAATCTATCCTGAAACGAATCTATCCGAACGACACTTCTTTAATAATGTTATGATTGGTTTTTTATATTTTACCGTTGATAAAAACAGTATTAAACTTTAATAAAAGTTAATCGTAGCATCATATCATAATATAGCAGTAGGCAAAAATTAGGTCAGTATTTTTTAAGTATTTTAATACGACTTAAAAAAATATAGAGAATTATGTTAAAATTTAAGCAGTTAAGAAGGCTGTCTGTTATTTCGTTTTAAATAAAAACACAATTTAACCACAATTGTTAAGTACATATGAAACTGTGTATAATATCGAACACATTATTGAATTACCTTACTGTTTACACGACTGCTCAAAAAAAGAGTGCAATTTAGTTGTTTTAAAAAGTTTTCTTTTGCAAAGTGTTTTTGACCACACTCTTTTTTTTCTTTCAAAAAATACATTAAAGCTACAATTTATTTAATAAGATTGACAATACTAAAGATATAATATGCCAAATCCTATTGGAAATTAGACAAAAAAACATTTCAAGAAGGTATAGGTACTTACCTAGCATAATGGTCAATATAATTATTAGCAGATCATTTAAAAATCATAATTTTATTGAAAATTTGTGTTCTAAATATGTTCATATAATTATGATGTAGGTATAGTAAGATGTATTATATGCCTAAAAGCCTTAGCCGACTCATAACATACATTATGAGTAAAAAAGCGTAGAGTCATTCCACACAAAAACTCAATCATAGAAGGCAATTAGTATTTCTATCTTGTATTATAATATATTCACATGATTAGATGATATTTGTTTAAATTTCTATTCAGCAAACTTAGGATAATAATATGCAACATCTTTTCTCTACCTAAACTGATTATTTTTAGGTTGGACAAAAAAAATTACATTCAATTATTTTTGTAATAATAATACGTTTTTAGCAGGCACAATCATAATTATTTGCATTATCTTAAGTTAGGCGTGTGCCTCTAAATTATGGGCATTTCGATATTTTTATTTAGTGTAACTATCATAGGCCGAGTTTTTTTTAAATTGGTTTCGTGGTTTTAGACGTACCTATCCTGCCAAACAATACGTCTATAGGAATCGCACAAAACTGAAAAATATTACTTATAAAAGGCCCACATTACTTCATATTTTGGAGGTCCCTAATAAAAGCATTTCATCACTAATATAATTAAAACTAAAGAAAAGAACAAACTAACACAGTAATTATTTTTATCCCAATCTTTTTTCAAAGAATGAAAGCGTTTTCCGTAGCACTTGAAAATTACCTAAATAGTAATAAAGTGAACAGAAATAGTAATCACCAACAAATGATATTAATCGAATTTAAATTCTAAAAAAATATGAAAACTTTTTTACAACCTGAAAAATAGTTTTTTTTAATTATTTTTATCAAATAATAATTTCAACACATCACTAATTATGGTGACTTTATAGAATATGATTTTAAAGTTCTTTCTTTATTTGAATCAAAGATTAACCAAAGACAAAACAGAAACGGTCGGTGAAACGACATCGGGAATCTAAACAATTAAATAATAAAGTGTGTTTAACAAATATTACCGTATTTTGGAAACTTCCACTCGTAGAAATGTCAAAATTAAAACATCCAACGCCATTTGTAAACAGACAGTTAACTGTATTTCAATGAACTGTTGGAAATCGGTCTTATTCAGTAGAGATATCTTTTAAAACAATTTATTTCTTGTAAGGAAACATAATTTTATTCTAAATAGATAAATATCTGTTTATTTCCATCATGTAGGTATAGCAGACACAAATTAATAAATAGTAAGAAAAATATTGAAACTAAATTGTGTGCCGCATAATCTTTTTTATTTTTCTTTCTGTTATTTCAGATGGAAAAAAACGATAGATGTTTCTGGTATTTTCCAAAAAACTGCTACACAAATTTGTTCCAAGGAAAAGCGGTTTTAGGTCAACTACACATTAATTATTATAATGTAAAATTGATAAGATTTATTCAATTAATTATTTATGTATAATTTAAATTTGCAGAGTTCGATGGCAAAATGGTATAGTACTCTTCTTCTTCTTCTTATTTTTGTTTTGGCAATCTACTTTCCTCTTGGAAGTAATTTTTGCCAGTGTCAAGTGTTGAATAGTCCAGTGGTAGATTGTTTCGGTTTACATTAAAATGCGGGTGCATCGCATTCTAATGCTGCTTGGAGCATTTGGCACCAAGTATAATCAAGGCAGTTTACTCGGTAAGCTCAGCCGAGGTAGCCACCACTACAATAAAAGTCTCAGCTTCACACAACCAAGATCGCGCCTATTTCAATAATCCCACATATTGTTCAGTTGCGTAGACACTTGTACCACAAAACTGCACCAATTTTAAGACACAATATCTACTACGAATCAATTTGCGAATAATTAAAATAGTCACCAAACCAACCCCGACAAAATGGCGCCAAAAACTCCGGTATAGTACTCGTATAATGGCCCTGCGATTGCGGAGATTAAGCAACTTTTGCAAGGGTCGGTCATGGGATGGTTGACCAATTTATTATTTGGAGCTCCTCCGTGCTTCGGAAGGCACGTTAAAACGTAGGTCCCGGCTACATTTGCAACCGTTAACACCCACCAATTTGCAACGGGCCAGCGTGGTGGGTTATGACCCATCCTCCTTATCCACCCATAAGAAAGGCCTGTGCCCCAGCAGTGGGGACATTAAAATGGCTGATGGTCAATCTAAAATTCTCCCTTGATATGATTACAAAGCTTTTATTTTGTTCCGCCTCGTTTTCAATTTCATTGAATCGGTGGTAAGCTTTTACTTATTTCCGTTTCGTCACGTTTTCGATTTCATTAAATTGATAGAAAGAAATGTATGTAATTTTTGTCCGTCCACAGTTTTGTGACAAAATTAAAAATCCAGATTATTCTTTCTTGTCACAAGATCTCCCGTCCGTTACTTTCCGAATCAGTACCGATGATGGCGTAGCTTCTTTGTGACTTTCATAAGTTCTTGTAACAGTCTAGACTTCATGATTATGCTTAACATGGTTGGATATTCCAAAGACTTGCACTAAACGTTTTGTTCAAATTTTATCATCCATACCGCTAGAGAGTGGAACTCCTTGCCTAAGTCTGTTTCCCGATAGGTACAATCTGGGGGCCTTCTAGTCACGACTGAATAGGTGGTATCTTCTAGTCAAGCGAGTTCCATCATAGATCGCATCATCGCTTACCATCAGGCGTGATATCGGGCAAATGCTTGCCTATCCATAAAAAAAGATTATGAATTGAATTCAAAATAATTGTTTATTTCTAGTAAACTTCCGTGTAAAAAAAAACACAATTCAAAGTATTTAGTAAGTAAAATGTTCAAAAACAGTGTTAGGCAAGTCGTTATACTTTTTTAAAATGAGTTAAGAAGAATATGAGTATTCTTCTAGTACGAGTAAAAAAATATGCATTCAATCAAATAATAATTACTCAATACTCAATCAATATCGATTTATTTAATATAGATGACCCAAACTAGCGAAAACCCTAATTCCCGAAACCTCAGAACTCACCAAAAGTCAGCCTTAATTATTAAATAAATTCTTTTTTCAAAAAAACATCGACAAGTCCGTACGTCCTTAGCGCGCGGCGAGGCGTGCGGTGGTGGCATTTTCTTCGAACCGCGCTAGCTCCAGCCTTGGTCCTGGAGCGTCGGGATCACTTAGTTCATTCAAGCAGAACTCTCCAGAGTAGGGATGGGAAAGGTGTTTGTCGATAGTTTTATTAAGATTTTTAAAATCGGTGACTTTCTAAAAATTGTACTTTACGTTTTTTAACCGACTTCAAAAATTTGAAAAGGAGGAGGTTATCTATTCGTCGCATATATTTTTATTAACCCTAATAACGCCTTATTTTCTTAAACTTTGAATGGATTAAAAGTAGGTATCAGTAAAAAATGGAAGAAGTTATATTATATTACGTATTTGGCGTTTTTTATTTTAAATGTCACTTTAAAAATCCTTAGTTATTGCAATATTATGTAATTTGACTGAAAAGTTAAACATAATAAAGCAGACGCAAGTGACTGAAAACCAATTAAATTATGAAATTGTTTTGTCCATCCCTCGGCAGTCAGTGAGTTGACTACTTACTGTATCTTGCAACATTTTTAATAAAGCAAAAATATTACATTACAATCAATAAAAAATAGAAAATATTGTTTAACAGGCACCTAGTCTACGGTTACCTTTTATTATACCGAAATTATTTAGGTAATTAATGTTGCATTATCTAAAATCAGCACATGTCCGATTTGTCACGGATATGATTCGTCGTCACAACATTGTCCTAAGTCGAGGATCCAGTTACATGGACATGTCGGCGTCTCGTGTCTATGATTTACGAATGAATGAGTTAAATGAATCGTTACAAACTGGATGGAAGATATTAATGTACTTACAGTTTTTGCTCATGGCAATCACGAATAACAATCTCCTTCATTTGAAAACGTTCAGTAAACTGAGCTAAAATTGATGCTCTACCTTTCGGCAAAAAAGTGACAGCATCAGTTATAAACCAAGTCTATTAGTTATTTCTTTCGAAATAGAGGAAATGAGTTCAGTGAATGCATGAAAACTGAAATTTCCAGAAAATGCTAAAAAAATATAATATCGTATGTTACAATTATCATTTAATCCTAAGTAGAGCATTCCGACGGTTACTTAATAATGGATAGAAAACAAATAAGAATTTAATCAATCTTGTCTTAAATAACACGGATATATTATTTAGAACTATTTACACTTCAAAACCATAGCCAAATGTTTCATTCTTTGACCTCTGTCTCTCATCAACTCAGTTGCAACTGCTGCTATCAAATTCGCCCCGCAAGGTGGCATCCGCATCGCTAATTATCGACACACGATACATCACTAACCAGCTCGTGCCGTAAAAAGAGGACACTGCACACTTCATTAATAAAAGGTTAAATAATGTCGAAGCGGCCATTTTGCGAGGGCTCACGTTACACCACCGGTGGGCGATCGCTCTACGTACGCTACGGGTTAAATCATATTTGCTGTAACAATAACCATGTAACTTTTTCCTTTTTTTTCTCATATGGGATGAATCTACAGACTAGACGTGTCAGACTTGCCCCCCTACTCAAATGGCCAATTTTCTATTCGTTCGCTAACTTAAAAATTAAAAGTAAGCTATAAACTCTAATATTACGTAGGGTCCTAGGCTTGTCAATTCCACACAATACAATAATGTCTGTGATTTACATAAACTTGAGACATGTGATTTGATCGTCTAATTATAGAAAACTGGACATTTGAGTAGGGAGGGCACACTTGCCTCCCTACTCAAATAACCATCTTTCTATTTGTTTTAACGCTACGTATACTTTTAAAGCTTAAATATGAGCAATAGAAGATGATTAAATTACATGTTAATCACAGACTTCGATGTATTGTATGGAATTGTCAAGCTTACGGCACGTAATTTTATAGTTTACTGCTTATTTTAAAGTTTTAATAGAAAGCGTAGCGTTCAAACGAATAGAATGTTGACCATTTGAGTTGGGGGAGCCCCGCCTCCTACTCAAATGGCCAATTTTCTATTCGATCGCTAACGTAAAGCTTAAAAATAAACAATTAAACGATCAAGTCACATGTCGCAAGTTTATGTAAATCACAGACATTGTTGTATTGTATGGAATTGACAAGACTACGACCTGTAACTTTAGAGTTTATGGCTTATTTTCAATTTTTGAGTTAGCGAACGAATAGAAAAGTAGCCATTTGAGTAGGGGGGGGGGCAGATGGCCTTTCTACTTAAATTAAGGCTAGTAGAATAGAATAACAATGTATGGGATTAACCGGAGCTAAGCGTTATAGCTCTTGTCATTCCCATACATTGTTATTCCATTCTACTAGCGTTAATTTCAGTAGAACGGTCATTTGAGGTTTAAATGCTGTCTGCCGTGGCAGCAGCCGGTTAAGCGCCAGAAACGACGTTTTTGTAAAATTTACTTTCAAAGTCTTTTACTTAAATCCTGATGCTTTGGTTATTTCAATCCCTGTCTTCCGCACTTTAACGGTGTTGCATCCTTTAATATGCAGATTGCAGATTACCTAGTTAATTCGCTTCTGTACTTTAGCGGTTACATACATATTTTCAAACATTAAAATGCTGATTACTCAAAAAACTGTTTTTGTGATAGTTCTTGTTTTGCCCCTGTACCTTTCTATTGCTTGATTTTACACTTCTGAGGAATCTCTGGGGTTTTGTTAATGCTAAAAATGTACACGAACAAAATCTTTAATACCTTTTGTGTTTTCTTTAAAACCAAGTGTTTTTCTTCTATCGCAGAGTGAAAAGGTTTAAAATTATCAACATCGAATCAGTTGATTTATAGGTACAACGGTATTTTTTGTTTACAAGAAACCATTATTTTGTAGAGTTGATCATTATGAACAACTTTAGTACTATACGGAAACAAACTCAAAACGAGAAAAAAATTAACGCTGCTAATATATTTTACCGGAATTCAAATAAGATATATGAAATACCACCTAGTCTCCATTGGCCGAATGTAAAAATATGAGGGAATATCATTTTCAGGGAAATATTATGTCTTATTCCCTCTTCCCCATTAGTGTATTAAAAAAGAGGCTCTTCCAATAATATAATAAGTCTATGGGCTCTTCCCTATCCTATTCTTCTAAACTTTGTCGACATTTAAACTGAAACATGATGACATAACATTGCAAATGAACATAAAAATGTTCACAGAAAAGTGAACAAAACTTCTAAACATAACTCATTAATTATATGACCGACGATGTTAGCCATCCGGTTATATCAGTGATTGCAATAGTTAGTTTAAACTCGATATCAAATTCACAACGATTTTCCGTGGAATATCCCCTTTTTCTTCTGTAAGGATAAAAATAGAGCTATTTCCATGCACTACATTTAATTGACAACGTAAGTATTCTTTAAAAAACTAATAAAATATCTGTGAAAAAAGCAACATTTCAGATACTTATTTATTTAACGTCAAACTTCTTAAACCTTTCACGTCCATGCTAATAGAAATTAAACCGAAACGATTTGGCACAAACCGACTGAGCGTTCTTTTTTTCGAATTTCGAATCCGTGTGCACAACACCAGCATTGTGCGCGTGCGCCGACCGCCACTTCCAAGAATGATTTCGTTGAACGTCTGAAAGGGATACATTATATAAATTTCACACCTACAAGAGCAAGATGCAAGATGGATATTAATTTTGTTTTTCTTTTCGTTAATCTGTGGCCACATGTGGCTTGCGGACCCTATGGTCATTCGTCGCGATGGGTCGTTTATTTCTTTGAAGGTATGGTTAGTGAACTCTCTGGCGTGTTGTTTTAATTGATATGTTGCCTCCTAGTTGTTTATATTAGCCTGGTAGTTTATATTGGAAACTTTCATTATTTAATATTGAAATATAAAATTACGATGAACCTTAAATGTACAAGTCATAGGTACTCTTCTTTAGTTCACAATTTCATCTAGGGGCTCTAAAACTCTACACCTTGAAGTAAAGGCTTGTAGAGTTAGGGCACCTAGAGTTAGAAGCTTGGCTCTACATGAGGTCTCATAACTTTTTGACAGTGCGAGTGTCTTGGTAGCAACATTTACATGAAAATGTTTTTGGTGGGATTAGGTACATTTTTCGCATCTCTAAAATAATCTTTTGCAAAGACACTTACAAAAAAGACACAGTATGTACAAATATGTAATATAAAAATTATCTGAAAATATTTATGTAGTGTAGAGTTTCCTCATGAACATTTTTTTTGTATTCTGTGAACTCTAGTAAAACGTATAAAAAAGCTGAAACCTTTTTCGCGATTTCAGGGTTGTTTGCAGGTAGATGATCGAAGTTTGTTTGATACAAAAAGTTGTTTATAATGATCATTCCTACAAATAACAAAAAACAAGCCAATGTATCTAATTCGTAAAGATATAGGTACGACATAAAGCCAAGATAATAAAATAATATTTGAAAAAAAAAATAGTTTTACGTAAAGTTTACTCTTGCTCAAGTTCAAACAATACCTTCATTTACAAAATTATAATTCTCAAAAGCTGCTTATAAAATGTACTAATGTTTTTCTTACGAAACGTTCACGAATATCAGCGCCAAGAACGGATGTGTTTGTTTTAACTGTACGGTATTCAAATTCACAACACACCGATTATTTGGTGACTAATGAGTTTAAACTTTTTTTATGTTTCGGTAGTTCCGCTCAAAGTTTTAATACGGAATTGTTAGACATATTAGTAAAATGTTGGATTGCAATTAAAGAGACTGGTTAGTTTTGATATCAACGATTTTTTTTATAAAATATACACACACTTTTGCGCAATATATGAACATTTCAAAATCTGAATTAGTGCGGGAAGCTGAATTAATGCGTACGCGTCTTCATACAAAAGAGCTAGGTACTATTTCCACAACTAATAGATGCTAATATAATAGCTATACTTACAACGTGTTACAAAATAACCCCTTATGCCGAATATGGTAGATAGGGACCATCAAACTGAACATCTTTTACTATGGGACCAACTCTGAAATCGCAAAAAAAACAGCTGTTTCATACAAAAACTAATAACGAAAATATCAAATAATCGCTCCCTTCGGGACGAAGCTGAAGCCGTCGTTGCTCGAAGTTAATCTGCAATGACAAGATAGTCGCGCGCTTAAGGCTGGTTTACATTATCTTAGTCTTTAGTAGAGTGCTTTAGGAGAGTGCTTTAGTGGAAACATGTAAACGGTCGTCTTATGACTAAAGAGAGCAACGTTCTAGTAGCCTTTCTACTCGCTTTCCAGTAGCACCCCCTGCGCGCCCGCTCACCCCCCGCGCGATATTTTACTCGCACTCGCACTGGAAGCATGTAAATCGACATTTTAGTAGCGTCTTTAGTAGAGTGCATTTGCCGGTGAACGCGTGACGTGTAATTGAATTAAATAATAGGTATTAGGTATAGCGAAAATAACACTCCACTGGAAGGGTGTAAACGGTCACTGGAAAGTCACCAAAACTACTAAAGCACTCGCATTCGAATCTACTCGCACGCTACTAAGCACTCTACTAAATACTAAGATAATGTAAACCAGCCTTTAGAGCATTTAAAGGTCGCGCGCAAAGAGGTTGAAGACAAAAATCTCAAAACATCAAAATGACAAATTCAGGTCATGAAATATTTTCCTGTTCGTCACGAATCAAAAAAATTATAAATTCACACAATGTACCAGGCTCCCAAAAATGTGTAAGAGGTGAGTGATACGATAACAATCTGGGTCCCTTTCAACGTGGCTAGTTATCTAAATCTGATTCATGCCTCGTTTTGTGAGCATACCTGATGATAATCTCCATTTTAGTTATTTATAACACCCGGCTAGATAAGATTTGGGATTAGAGCGATATTAAGCGTGTACGTATGCCGTGTATTTTGTCCATAATTAGTCGTCCGTTGTAAATGTTGATTGAACATAAAGGGCGTCTTTCTTTTTACTTAGTTCTTAGAATTCTTGATTAACTACTTAATTCTTGAAATTGCTTGTAGTAGTAGTAATACTACGCACAGTAATTTAGTCTACCTACATTCCTATAAATCTTTAAGTCACCGTAAAAGAGACTAATCTTACGGAATATATTAGGAATGCTTAGTGATGAAATTAAAACTAGTGGTTCCGTGAGCTGTAGACCTCGCGTTAAAAAGTAGCTAAAATTGTATGTTCATTACAAACAAATAACACAGAATAGATATTAGTTCTTATCAAATTTCTATGTGTATACTACACTAGATATGCTGGTCAGAACCGAAAAATTGCTCATAGAGTTACGGTGCATGATCAACAACTCATTTAGTCTATTGCGAGCCACAGTGAAGAACAGTTGATGGCCCCGAAGGTTGTAGTCGGCAAACTAACACTTAAATCGATTAGTGTGAACAATAAAACATTGATATTATTTACCTGCGATTTTTTTTTCTACGTCTTTTCATGTTATTTTAGGTAATCAACTCTATTATTTCTTGATTTCCAACAAAACAATATTTATAAATGACACACTATGGCGTAACTGACAACTGCCATCTTAATATTGACATTTCTTTTACTCTTAACTAGAAATATTATAGAGCAAGCAGGGGGTCAAGTCTGCTAATGTTTTCGTCAAAATCGTAGTTCAATGGTGTTTGAATGGTAATGCTTTTTGACACAGTTCTTGTTTTTTAAACCCAAAAGTGAAACACATTGTGTTTCTTAAACCCAAAACGGAAACATATTGTGTCTTGAATTTGGGTTTAAAAAACAAGAACTGTGTCAAAAAGCATTACCATTAGAACACCATTGAACTACGATTTTGACGAAAACATTAGCAGACTTGACCCCCAGTACTACCGAATCGCTGTCAAAGATTAAGAAAATTATTCAAACAGATGTGCACTTAAAATGTGGAAAGAGGTTTCTACTGTTTAATGTTATACCATGTTTCTCAGAAGAGTAAATTCACCTTGATCTAAGTAACGAATGAGTAATTTCTACGTGTTTTGTGTTTGTATTTTGTTTAATTCTGTCATAAAATGAAAATTCAGAAAATTTAACCTAATTTTTAAATTATTTTCAAAAGGTATTATGCAGGATAACAAGACACTAAACATCTATTTGCAACATTAGAGGTTGCAATTGCTATGAACGCTAAACCACGATGGTATGAGGGGATGTTTAGATTTATCAAGTATCGCCCACCTTACGTCGCTTTTTCAGGTCGATGACACAACTTTAAAAACCAAAGGATAGGTACTCACTGGCAAAGCTGCCTGTTGATTTTCACTTAATTTAGATTTTTTTGATAAACACACAGCGGCGTGCGCGCACGTTACAGCTCGGCAGGCTGATTATCTAACTAGAAACGGCCTAGCGACCGGTCTCGTTTGACATATGAATGTGATACATTGCTACTTTTTTTGGGGTATAAAAAAACATACCAAAGAAAAGTAGCAATGTATCATATTCATCTGTGAACTGAAACCGGTCGCTAGGTGGTATCTAATTAGATAATCAGCCTGCCGGTTTTTGCTAGCGACTCACAAACTTCACATGATAGCCACGTGACGTGACAGCCGACGTCAGAGGTACATTCGGAAATTGGTAGTGGGAGGACAAGAAGGATGAGGTATTGATTTTAGGCTGCAACAGTATGTAAAAAAAGTTTTCGTTGTACTGAAAACTTTATGACGTCACAGTTTCTACCCCCACCATTTGAATGCATCGATACCACATGTTCGTATTTTCGTGTCGACTTGTGCGAAAACTAACCTCAAACCCTATATTACCGCTCTGCTAATATAAAAATAACATTGTGAATGCCTTAAATCTAAAAATTCAATAATAATTATTTGTCTTTTTAGGGTTCCGTACCCAAAGGGTAAAAACGGGACCCTATCACTAAGACTCTGCTGTCCGTCTGTCTGTCTGTCTGTCTGTCATCAGGCTGTATCTCATGAACCGTGATAGCTAGATAGTTGAAATTTTCACAAATGATGTATTTCTGTTGCCGCTATAATAACACATACTAAAAACAGAATAAAATAAATATTTAAAGGGGGCTCCTATACAAGAAACGTGATTTTTTTGCTGTTTTTTGGTACGGAACCCTTCGTGCGCGAGTCCGGCTCGCACTTGGCCGGTTTTTTGGTTATAATTTTCTCATACTCTTATAAAAAACTAGCTTCTGCCCGCGACTTCGTCCGCGTGGATTTTAGAGAAAATCCTTAGAGAACCTTCAACCAGGATCTGACCAGTCAATTTTATGTTTCCGGTTCCGGTTCCCGTGCCCGTTCTGTTCCCGTCCGTTCCCGTCCCTTTCATGTCCCGTTCTCGTACCCCTTCCGTTGCCATTCCCGTTCCCGTCCCGTTACCGTCCCGTTCTCGTTCCCGTTCTCGTACCGTTCTCGTCCCGTTCCGTTCCCGTTTTATTCCCGTTTCATCCCCGTTTCGTTCCCGTTATCATCCCGTTCCGTTCCCATTCCGTCCCGTTCTGTTCTTGTTCCCGTTCCGTACCCGTCCCGTACCCCTTCCGGTTCCCGTTCCCGTCCCCGTTCCCGTCCCCGTCCCGTTCCCGTTCCCGTCTGGATCCCGTTCCCTTCCCGCCCCGATCCCGTTCCGTTCCCGTATCGTTCCCGTTCCGTTCCCGATCCTTTCCCCTCCGTTCCCGTGCCCTTCCTTTACCGTTCCCGTCCCGTTTTCGTTCCCGTACCGTTCCTGTATCGTTCCCATTTGGTTCCCGTTCCATTCCCATTCCGTTCCGTACCTTTCCGTTCCCGTTTCGTTCCCGTTCGCGTTCCGTTCCCGTCCCGTACTCCTTTCGTTCCTTTTTCCGGTACCGTTCCCGTCCCGTTTCTGTCCCTTTCTCTTTCCCGTTCCATTCCCGTTCCGTTCCCATTTCGTTCCCATTCCGTTCCCTTTCCGTTCCCGTTTCATTCCCGTTCCCTTCCCGTTCCGTTTCCGTTCCAGCCCGTTCCGATCCCGTCCCGTTCTCGTCCTGTTCCCGTGCCCGTGCCCGTGCCCGTGCCTGTTCTCGTTCCCGTTACCTGGATGTGCATGTCCAGGTACAGGTCCATGATGTGTCATGTCCACCGCACCGTGTTGGACTTCAAAATAAATGTCATTTTTGCAATCACCATCCCATGAAACCTCAAGAACGACATTCACATCGATTTTCATGTTTACTTACCCCATTTACACCCTAAGGGATGATTTTCAAAATAACAAAATGTGTGTTTGCCTATTTATTTTTAGACATGCTCCTACGAATTTTAAAGTTGTAATGTCTATTTTATATTCTTTTTCCATACATTTGAACCTCATTTTCACATGTTAAATCATGTCCACCGTGTTGGGCTTCAAAATAAATCTTATTTTCGTAATCACCATCCCATAAAACCTCAAGAACGACCTCCACATCGATTTTTATGTTTACTCACCCCATTTACCCCTAAGGGGTTGATTTTCAAAATCACAAAATATATGTTTGCTTATTTATTTTTAGACGTGCTCCTACGAAGTTTAAAGTTGTAATGGCCATTTAATATTTATTCCATACAAAATTTGAACCCCATTTTCACCCCTTGAGGATTAAACCATCCCATGAAACCTCAAGAACGACATCCACATCGATTTTCATGTTTACTTACCCCATTTACACCCTAAGGGATGATTTTCAAAATAACAAAATGTGTGTTTGCCTATTTATTTTTAGACATGCTCCTACTAATTTTAAAGTTGTAATGTCTATTTAATATTCTTTTTCCATACATTTGAACCTCATTTTCACATGTTAAATCATGTCCACCGTGTTGGACTTCAAAATAAATGTCATTTTTGCAATCGTCATCCCAGAAAACCCCAATAACGACATCCGTATCTATTTTTAGGTTTACTCACCCCATTTACCCCCTAAGGGGTTTATTTTCAAAATCACAAAATATATGTTTGCCTATTTATTTTTAGACGTGCTCCTACAAAGTTTAAAGTTGTCCATTATTTTTCCATACAAAATTCGAGCCCCATTTTCACCCCTTGAGGGTTCAAATCATGTCCACCGTGTTGGACTTCAAAATAAATGTCATTTTTGCAATCGTCATCCCAGAAAACCCCAATAACGACATCCATATCTATTTTTAGGTTTATTTACCCCTTTTCACCCCCATTTCATCCCTGTAGGGGTTGAAATACTAAGAATAACAATATACGTTGCGTTAGATTTCCATCCATAAGCCTAAATTATATATTTAGCAATTTTGATTTCGAAAATAAAGGATTTTCTTCATTACACAACTTCATCCCCCTTTTGACCCCTTCGGGGGTAGAATTTTGAAAAACGCTGAGACCCATATTTATTAATTTTCAATCGTCAGCCTAAACACAAAATTTGACGATCCTAGCTTCAAAACTGAGGAACTTTCATACAAACTTTCATCCCTTATTTCATCCCCTTAGGGATAGAATTTTCAAAAATCCTTCCTTAGTGGATGCCTACACTGTATAAGGTATCTGTGTGCAAAATTTCAAGTCTCTAGGTCCAGCGGTTTGGGCTGTGCGTTGATAGATCAGTCAGTCAGTCAGTCAGTCAGTCAGTCATTCAGTTTACGATTTTATATATTAAGATAACAGTAGAAGATAATCTGTTATTCATTTAATTTTTGTATCTTGATAATTTAGGTAGACACAATATTATTACAATACAATAAATGATGACATAATTATTAAATTTTATTATTAAAAGTTTTATACCTAAGTACTCTCAGAGTCCACAGGAAAAAGGCAAAGAATACGTAAGTGTCGCATCTGCGTCAACACTGAACTATTCTTTGCACATTTCCCCTCTCCCGCCCCCCAATACCTCAGCCCGCGCACGTCTGCGTTGTGAGACAATTTGTATTTTGACCAGCATGTCTAGTGTAGTATACACATAGAAGTCTTTGGTTCTTATAATTGATAAGATCACTTCACTACGTCACAAATTCACAACCTTATTTATTTACAAATTTTGAATATTCTTCAGAAATGTTTTGATTATCAATCAAAACATTTTTAAAAATAAAAAACAAAATTTACTTTGCACCGCTAACAAAAAAGTTTTGATACATTTTTGATCATTTTTCGAAACTGTTGAAATATGTCTTTTTTATCATATCTTCACCATTTCGAAAAATTTCAAAAAACTGGCACTTTTGAAAAATTCTATATAATTATCAAACTTGTTCACAAAATTTCACGAGAATCGGTTGAGAAATGAGACCTGTAGAGGAGAACAGCCAGCTGGAAATCCGGGCTGAAATATGTTTTTTCTACCTATCTCCACCATTATGAAAAATTTCGCAAAACTGGCTCTACCAAAAAAAAACTACTTAATTTTTGAATCTACTCACAAAATTTTACGATTGAATCTACTCACAAAATTTTACGATAATCGGTTGAGAAATGCGAACTGTAGAAGAAAAATAACAGCGCCGGAAAGCAGGATTGAGATATGTTTTTTTTAACTTTCTCCGCCATTTTGAAAAATTTCGAAAAACTGGCTCGACAAAAAAATTATACATAATTTTCAAATCTGCTCACAAAATTTCACGAGAATCGATTGAGTCTCTAATAAAATGAACTCAGTCAATAAATAAAATGAATCTAAGATTAGGGCCTTTGCTGTTCGTTATTTTCATAAATGACATAGATCAGTGCTTTCAAAATAGTAGCTTTCTCTTGTATGCCGACGACTTAAAAGTCTTTAAACAAATACATAACTTTAGTGATTGTTGTAAGCTGCAGGAAGACTTAAATCGCTTGGTCGAATATTGCGCTTTGAATAAATTACACCTGAGTACTGAAAAGTGTAAATCTATAACTTTCACCAAGAAAACAAACGTTACTAATTTTACTTACTCCCTTGGTACAGCCACTCTAAAGAAGGTTCGTTGTGTCCGCGATCTCGGTGTGCTCCTCGACTCTGAGCTCCATCTTAGTAATCATATTGCTCATGTGGTTGGTAAGGCTTACCAAATGTATGGATTTATTATGCGTATAGGTTCTAAGTTTAAAAAGCCAGCAACATACATACATCTACTTAAAAGTCTAGTGAGATCACAGTTAGAGTACGCTACAACCATCTGGAACCCTCATTACGACAAGTATAACCAACTTATTGAGTCAGTTCAAAGAAAATATCTAAATAGAGTTAACTACAGATGTCGGCTCCCAAAACGTTCATATAGCGAATCACTTAACAGATATTCTTTGCAAACTTTAAAAACACGTAGAAAAATGCTGGGTATAATGACCCTGTATAAAATAATTCATCATGTTTATGACTGCTGCGAATTAACTAACAGTATTTACTATCGTATCCCTAGCAGTTCTGTAAGAATACGTAACAAACACCCGCACAAGCTTTTCCATCTGACGCACACAATGACTAACGCAGGTAAACGTGCTCCATTTTATAAAATGATGTCACTGTACAATGATTTTCTTTACGATGTTGATTTGTTTGCATTGTCACCACGTTCTTTCAGGAAGGAAGTAGTTGTGGGACTCGCAGACGGACAGATTGTATTTTGTAAATAATTGAAACGGTTACACTGATAACAGTTTTGTATTTTTAATTTTTTTTAATAAGATATTTATTAGATATTGATGTTCGTTAATGCATGATATCATAGCCCCTCTTGTCTGTATTTCTATTTTTTTTTGTTTTTCTCTTTTTCTATTTAATTGCTTACCTTTAAAAAAGGTTTAAGAAGCAGGTACCCACTCTCTTATTTAAGTTGTGGATAACGGTGTTGATTGTCCTATTAGTATTTTTCATTGTTCTTAGTTTATTTAAGTAACATACATTGGTCAATTGTTTGTTATCCCGAATAAATAAAAAAAAAAAAAAAAAGATTAAATTCAAAGTGAAATGTTTTTTCAGGTCCAAGTAAAGACGGTCTATTCTCGTTCTATTCACGAGGGAGAAATGTATGAGGAAAAAAACTTTTTTCCCGATATTCCTCAGTGGGGGCAAAAACGGCAATAGGCCGTAAAAACTGGTCTGTTTGTTCAAATATTTAGAACCAAAGAAATAGAATGTCAAAGAACAACAATGTCAATAAATAGGTGACCCGAAAGACGAATGCATACATTTTATATGAGATACGTAAAATATGACTTAGATACATAAAATATGACTATATATGGCAAAGGAAATTAATAAACTATGTTCCATACTGTTTTCTTCGTCGATAAACGAATAAATGTAGCGTAATTTGGTTTTAGAGAAATGTGTGGCAATATCTTATTTACCTGTGAAAAGTGTGATTACTTGGATTGTTTCTTTTTGTCACATCACAATTACTTAGAGCACAAGACACCATAGCTCTACGATACCTTTATTTTAAATTCTAATTAAGATTATCAAATATTTTAAGCAAATGGTGATTGCTCCTTTGCAAGGCGGGCCGCTAGGGCCTCTTACTATAAAAAATATTGGCACATGTCACTTGATCCTATTTGTCTCTTTTTTACATAGACCGTGTCCGTATGATGTTAACTTCTCTTTTCCACCCTCTATTGGTCTTCTTGAGCGCACCGAACGTTTTTCTATGTCAAGGTTTAGAACACTGGCTACGAGTATCACCACTGTTGAATGTAATGGCAGGATTATTTTACTGATAAGCAAATTAGTGTTGGAAAGAAAGGTAGTGGACCCCCCCAGTAAATCCTCAGTAGACGAAACTTTACAGTATATATCATAACATAAGGAATGAGGATCGATCTCGGTGGCGCAGTGGTATAGAGCATGGGTCTCCAAACTTTTTAGCAAAAGGGCCAGACTTACTCCTCCACCACGTCCCAAGGGCCAGGATCTAGCTAGCTCCGTACCAACATACTGTAAATTACTATATTGTTGGTACGATCCGGCATGCTTTCGCGGGCCGGATTGTTGGTGCCCGCGGGCCGGATCTGGCCCACGGGCCGTAGTTTGGAGACCCCTGGTATAGAGCGATAGCGGAGGTTAAGCAACTTTCTCAAGGGTCGGTCATTCAAAAATTTATTATCTCGAGCTCCTCCGTGTTTCGGAAAGGAACGTTAAGCCGCTGGTTCCGGATGCTTTTGTAGTCGTTAACACCCACCAACCCGCATTAGGCCCACGTGGTGGGTTATGGCCCATCCTCCTTATCCATCTATAAGGAAGCCCTGTGCCCCAGCAGTGGGGACTTTAAAAATGGCTGATGATGAAAGTATCATAAATGAAACATATCTTTTAAATTATCCAAATCGTTTTTTTTTTTGGATATTTATTCTGTGCATAGGTTTTGGTTCATACTATATTACATCCCTGCAAAGTTACATCGACTGAGGATATAATGTTGGGGACTCCATACAAAAGATCGCTTCATTTCCTACACTAAATAGTCCACCAGTTGGCGCACTACCGCTAGCTTGGCGCTAATGTATAGGTAGATTAATCTACTATAGTCTACCTATAGGTAGACTTGTCATTTTGTTATTTGCTATGTGTTTGCTACCAAGTTTTGAATGTCGAAAGCGAATCGTAACGTCCACTTTCCTTCCAACACATTTTGTTTTTTTTTTTCAACTTGATATTTAATTAATTTACTGTCCAGCGTCTATAATAAACATTTTGTTTACAAAATCCGGCAGAAACCTTTCTGATACTGAAATGGGTGTATGTACCTACCTACTTAGGTGCACTTATATCAATTAGGTACATGTCACGTTACTAAACTGCGACATCATCATATTTGGTTCGCGACCACCAGGCGAGCAGAAGTCGTAAGCGTTAGGTGTCTCGTTCGTCCCGATATGGGCTAGTGTAAACAACATTCGTGGATCGCCTAGCAGCGTCTGCATGCCTTGTACTGACTCACAAAAATACTAGACTTGTAAAATAAAATTGACTAAAAATTCAAGCTGTGCTAGCTCAATTTGTGGTAGACTAGGTAGGTACAGTACTATTTCAATCGAAGTTGAAATATAGTGTGTATTAAAGTTATAAACGAAGAATGATCCGAGTTTTGTCATAAAAAAGACAATTATTATAATTTATAGTTTACATAAAGCCCTGCTTAACAGTTGGGCAAATAGGTTTTTTCTCGAATATACCTATTTGGAAACTCGATCATTATTTTGACAATCTTCTTCGGGATAATAGCATATGAGCAGCGGCCGGCAGGAAAATTTATGTAATTTAAACAACTTTTTCACCGGAAGTCGAAAAGGTTTCAGAGATTTTTTTTTCAATTTCTAATTAAATTAAATATCAGTGGTAAAATAACGAATGAGCAACCTTTCAACGTTGATTTTGATTCGTTCGAAAATGAGTGATGACAAATTTCCACACATTATTTTAATATAAATTATTGTGATGGCTCAGTATTCGTCCATAAAGTTTGCCGGACTGCAAAGGCTGCAGTAATAGAATGTCTATCAAGTACAGGACAGACTATCGTATCAAAGTTGCGAATGTGTCACCAGGATAACATAACAATGCAGGCTGTTAAAATGTCATGAGGCAACAAACTCATTAGACACCCACCTTCGAAATGGCAAACGTAAATAAACTATAATGCTCTTAAGTATATAAATAAAGGACATCATCCATTTTGGTCCAAATGTGAAAGGGCCGGCCAAAAAGCAAAAGTGCTTTATTCTGATGATTTTGTCCACCTAAGCATTTGTTATTATGGCACCGAAGCTGTAGTATCGCTATACTTGATTTTAAATAAGTTCAAAAAGTCTGTCTTTTCATACATTTAGGAACAAATGTAAAAAAAAGTCGGCTAAGAAGCAAATTCTGATAGATTTTGTCCGCCTAATCATTTCTTATTATGGCACCAAAGCGGTAGCACCGCTGTACTTGATTTTAATTGAGTTCAAAAAGTTTGTCCTTTCATACATTTTGACACAAATGTGAAGTGGTGTTACAGCTTCGGTGCCATTATAAAAAATGCTTAGATGGACAAAATCTATCAGAATAAAGCACTTTTGTCTTTTGGCCGGCTCTTTCATTTTTGGACCAAAAATGTATGAAACATGGATGATGTCCTTTATACTTCACGTAGACCTTTCGAATAAACTTGCTTTCGATGTATGTTAACTCAATCACGCAAAAACGGGTGAATGGATTTGGATGAAATTAAGCACACAAATATTTATTCATTTCATGGTCTGGATTAAAACATAGAATACCCAATTACTTTTTACCCTGGTAAAAATTTACTTAAAGGGATTTTTAGAATCAAATGAAGCTGGTTTGAATAATATTTAGCTTTTTCATGTACAATAACGGCCAGTAAATTAAACTACTTTGATTATTTTTATTGATATTAGACTGAAAATAAAAGTTCATAACTTAGGTAGTTACCAGAAATTAAGGAAAAGAGATGTCCCAGTGATGCCCCAGTTTCATTTTATTTGATTTCTTTCATAATTAAAAAATGAGAATTACATTTTATTTAGGTATAGTATCAGTCAAGAATTGTTTTATATTTAGAAAAACAGTTACAAAAACATTAAGTTGTTTTCTGAAGTATTTTGTGAAAAAAATGTAAGTAAATAGTACTGTCATGATAAAAAATTGTGATTTAAGTGTTTTAACTTAAAAATCCCACTTTTTAATGTAGAAAATAATTATTAATCTGATTCTAGAGGAAAATACCTACTCTGACATACTACTTTGATTAAGACGCGATAGACTTTCATTTTTTGAGAATGGTGAGGCAAATGACATAGGCGCGATGGGACATGTCCTTTAAACATTGTCGAATAATTCAACAAGAAATCCATATCAGACTTCTCTGCACGTGTATGACGTCATCTTGTCAGTTTTCTATAATTATATAGTACTGAAGTTTGACAGGATGACGTCACATTTGCGCTCATTCTTATTATAATCACATTGTAAATAAAATAGTTGACTTTTTTACATATTGCACGTGGAAATTTACTTACAACTAGTTTTATACTAGTGGCTCTGTGAAAGAGCTAACTCGTGTTTGTGTATTTTTTCGAAATGGCTGAAATATTATATTTTCCCCAAATCACCGTCATTTCGAAAAAAATCCAAATACCATCTATTGATTGAACCTGTTCACAAAATTTCACCAGAATCGGTTGAGAAATGCGACCTATAGAAGAACAGACGGACAGCCGGATATAAGAAAGCATTTTGCCCAAGCTGAAACGAAGACGCTTCGCTTGCGTTTCGCGTACGGCCAATTATCCAAAAATTGTAACCTCTATCAAATAGGTGAAGTCAAAAGCAAATCGCATTAATAAATTTTCTTTTAGTGTAATAATAATTGTTACTATCACCAGGATTACAGAAACCAGCAGTAGTAAACTTGTACTATTATGTATTCTGTGGTAAGAAAAAATAAACATTGCGGCGAGATTACGACTTTATAAAATGGTAGAAATATTATTATCATAACATTCACAACGATCCTAGAAAAGCTTCTAATTCGAATTTCAAATTTGATTTGGCAGGCGGAAGGGGCGTGGCAGCGGGTGGGCGGGGCGCGGGAGGGAGATAGGACGATGTTCCACATTCAAATCGTACAGCTGTCTGCGCAGCAATTTTCGGCGGGCTATTGTATCTTGTATCCGACCGACCATTTTTTGGGGTTCACTTTGCAGAACTACAAAAGTATTTTTTATGTTTCATGCTGCATACTTAACATGCTATAGATAGGTAGTTTCTCCATATGAATTACATTATTATTAATGTACTACTTTGAGTGGACTGAGTGATTCAATTAATTACGAAAAGGTACTCATATAAAATATAATTTCATATAAGTAATATAATCTTTGGCAATAACAAAAACAAAGAATATTGAATTCACAAAACTATCATCGTACATTGATACGCTTATCAAAATAATCGCAATATAGGGTGTTTCCATCAGCCACACTGAAATAAATGACATTTTGAGAACTTCGATCAAGAATATCCTAGATAACGCTTCACGAACTAAAACAGTACGCAAAAATGGCACCTCAAATAGCGTCTCACTTACAAACTTGGCGCTTATTTTGTACATAATCACCTCTTTTTTTAAACAAACTCTCATTTTATATCACTTATTTTGTACAAAATAAAATAAGCTTATTTTGTACAATCAAAAACACATCTTTTATCACTTACTTAATGCAAATTAAGCGCCCAGTTTGTAAGTGGGACGCTATTGAGGTGCCATTTTTGAGACTCTGACCGGACATCTAGGATATTCCTGATCGAAATTTGAGAAGCAACGTTTTACAGTAAAAGAATGGGCATCTGAAAATATCGGAAACAATCGTCCAACATAAACAAAGACAATTAACAAAAAGTAGTTTGGCCCTAGAAGTCATTTAAAATTTCAACTTTGTTGCAACGAAATAAAATGTCAACGTCATTTATAGAAAAGCAAAAACATGAAGTTAACCGATGCCCATTTATCTTGAAGTACTATAAAACCAAAATTAAAAACTTGGTAGGTACTAGGGATACATAACAAATATCACCTACTTAATGTCTATATAGATTAAAGTAATGCTGATAAAGAATTTGATAATATAAACAACTTTACTGTGTAAATAAATTACTTAGAACTTCTGCAAGACCTTCTTCTTGAAAATCATATTGACAACGTAAATGAAAAAATAAATAGTTTTTTGAGATTTTTGCATTCACAATGTTATTTTTTTAAATATTAAATAATATACTGAAAAAAAACGACTCTCAACAGATTAATTCTCAGACGGGAATCGAACCCGCGAGTCACTGCCTTGGTAGCTCAGCGGTCAGAGCATTGGACCTGATATCCAAAGGTTGCGGGTTCGGTTCCCGTCCGAAAATTAATCTGGTGCGAGTCGTATTTTTTCAAGTATTGTAAAAAAATATATCTTAAAATGACATAATTTACGTAAAAAAATTATTTCAATAAAAAAGAAACACGTTCAATATGGTTAAACATTTCCTCAATTTACGAATTCATTACAACTTCTTTAGTAAAAGAAAATCTTAAAACTTGATTCTAAAAGTCCAAGTCATAATTCTTATCTAACCATTCATCTTTAATCTCTATTAACTAATTAGGAATCCAAAAATTCTTTTCGCAATAGACACAATCTACATTCCTTCTCGATTATCGATTAGAGAGACATTTTATAATACAAACAAATCCGTGTTTCGATGCTAATCGACAAATTTATGCCTAATACTGAACCATCGATGGTATCGGCGATCGAACGACCGGTTCGGTCCGGCCCTCACGTTATTATAGGCCTTGTTCGGAGCACGTTCTTATTTTAAAATTATTCGAAATTTGAAATGTTGGTATTCCTGTAGTACAAGTAACAACAATTTTAAAATTGGAATGTGAAAACATTGCAAATGAATTCACGTATAAGAAATATACAAAGTTAACCTTAACATGTGTGTATTTTTTATTTACTTTGTGATTCATAATTGTGATTTTTGTACTTTATCAGTTCTTTATAATAATTTGCAGAAATATTTCATTCAAAAAATATTATAAAACTATCAAAAAGAACTTCATTTGTTAGGCTTACAGAATGAATAATTACATTATTTTATGCTGAAATAAAACATCAAAAACTTAGATTTTCTTTCTAAGTCAACCTCTTGACTGTATCTCATCTAAAACTAAACGTCGTAAGTATGTATAAACGGAGTTAATCTTACTAAATCAGTCGAACAGTCGACTTGTACAAGCAATTGACTTTAATTCGATCGTAAACACAATCAAATTATCGATCGACGGCGACGATCGGACGGTGCGCGGGCGCTTGCGATTTTATTTGACGAATAATAATATTGATGTGCATTTGCATATTTGCGTTTAGACGGCCCCGTCCGTATTTAGTATCGACAAGTGTGATATACTGGCTAGCAGACGAATATGTTATTAGTTTAATGGTGGTGAATTTGTGCGCAGTTACTTGTAATATTGGAATTGAATTAGGTAGGTCTTATAAAAAAATAACTATTTATACTGTTTTAGTAAAATACTAGCTTTACTTATCTATCAGCCAATTTTAATGTACCCACTGCTGGGGCATAGGCCGTATTAGGAGGCCACGCCATAACCCACCACGCGGGCCCAATGCGGATTGGTAGGTGTTAACGACTGCAAATGCAGCCGGGACCAACGGCTTAACGTGCCTTCCGAAGCACGGAGGAGCTCGGGATAATAAATTTTTGGTCACCCATCCCATGACCGACCCTTGCGAAGGTTGCTTAACCTCCGCAATCGCTGGGCCAGGCGCTAAGTCACTGCGGCACCGAGCTCCTCGTATAAGTAACCTTGTGTAAGTAAAGCTAGCTTTACTTATACAAGGTTATTTGTAAAACGCCAGCAACCTCGCAGGAGTAGGATTACTATCATCATAAACATCATTTTGTTCTACGACTTTTCCGAAAAGACAAAAAAAAACGATTTTTGAGTTTTGTATGAAAAGTCAAAAAAAATTTTTCAGTTTTCGGAAAATTTGTAGAACAAATGTTGTTGTGCGAGGTTGTTGGTGTTTTACAAATAACCCTGTATAGTAAAACAGCAATTGATTCAATATTTACGTTATACAACCCAAATGATGTCAGATTGGCTATAACAATAATTAATAAAATATACTCAAAACAGATATTGAGTGATTTGTGAAATGTGTTTTGGGCTCTACCACATTTTATTTGCTGATTAAATAGCAATTATAGACTCTATAATTATGATGATTAGAGGTGTTATTCGATAATGTTGACTGCAAAAGTGTGTTGTCGTGCGGTGAACGATAATATAAAGTGTTGTTTGCCCCCCGTTGTGAAGACAGACCTTGGGAAGGTAGCTCACCGAGTATTATATTTGGGACAAAAATATGCTTATTAAACTTGAAAAGTTTGCTAATGTTATTCAAACTTTTTAGACGAAACTTTTTATAAAAGACCTAGTTGTTCTGAATTCAAAATATTTTCTTCTTTTTTTTTGTTTTGGCAATTCACTCCTCTTCTGGGAATACTTTTGCCAGTTTCAAGCAGAATAGGGTTCACTGATATTGTTTCGGTTTGCATTATAATGCGGGTGCATCGCATTCCAATGCTTCTTGGAGCATTTAGCACCAAGTATATCAAGTCAGTTTACTCGGTAAGTTCTGCCGAGGTAGTCGCTACTACAATAAAATTCTCAGCTTCGCACGACGATATCGCGCCTATTTCAATGATTCCACATATTTTTTAGTTGCGTAGAGACTTGTAACACAAAATTACACCATTTCAAAACAGTATTTACTATGATTCAATTGGCAAATAATTAAAATAGCCATCTAACTAAACTCAACAAAATGGCGCCAAAAAAATCTCAAAATAACTTTTGCAAGGACTTATCTGTGTTGTATAGTCTGACTCTGCGTCTTATTTAATGATTCATGTGGCAACATTTTAGCGATTCCTTATTCCATTTAACTTTTGTCCGACGAAATCTTGTTCCGATAGCTGTTAGTTAATGCTAAGTATCACAAAGACTTGCACAGGCAAATCTAATCAATTATATTTTTCTGTTATAGAGTTCTTTGAGAAAGTAATGAAGTTTGACTTAAGATTTAATAGAGCCCCACCAATGAAAGATATAAAAGATTTATCTATCGTCATATCCAGGATAAATGACTAGGTGGCATTCGCGTGGACACCCTACCGTTCCGTATCACGCAGCGATGCCAACGCTACTGTGTAGCCCCCTACCAGCTCAAAAACAAACACCCACTTGCTTAATAAACCATATTTTATTTTAATACCATCTACATTTTTAATGTAGTAGCGTGGAACGGAACGTAAACTTTGTAGTTTTTTGTTCTTTTTTAATCGGACAAGCCGTTTAATTGAAGTGGACAGAGTCCAGCTTCTTGTTAACAAAAAAGGTTTTAAACGGAAGCGTTGCTTTGGCTTTTAATTAAAAATGGTAGAAGTACTTACTATACCTAAATAGTACGTGTATAATTGTTTATTGAATGCATGTAAAAGCATGAGACTATTTTGAAAAACTCTCTGGATATATTTAGCCGGGTCCTATCCTGGTTCAATCTTATTAAAGATTGACTGTTTTATTGAAAATTATCAGTTAGGGATCGTGATAAATGAAATACGAAGACTCAGTATACCCATGAACTTTAATTGAAATAGAATATGGAAATACCTTTTTACTACTTGTTAAGAGAAACTACGCAACGTTAGTAAGTGCAATTAAGTTTTTTTTGCGTTTAAAGACTGCTTATTTAAATTTAAAAATAGAAATTCCGAAAAACACCGCTTAATAATAATAATAATTCAGTAACAGAAGCGGCGAAGAAGCCGCGAAATACAAAAAAAATCTGTTCCCAATAACGTCAAACTCAATTTGACAAGTTGATGAACACGTTCTTGGTTCGACATTCAAATTTGACGGACCCATGCGGGTGGTCTGGCTGTTAGTTTTTTCTTTTATTTTAGTTTTTTTTTCATAAGTATTCTTTTTTTTAATTTTGACCGCTGTGGGGCGATGACTAACAGCCTTTCAATAACTAGCTGCCAGTCTAGCGTGATAATTATCGCTGACAACATTTTCGTGTTATTCGTACTGTTCAATTATTATCAATACAAAAACAAAAGGCGTTTTTGTTCTAACATATTCATACCAAGATAATTTATGAGGCATATATCTTTTATTGTAGACTAGCTGACCCGACAGACGTTGTCCTATCTTAGTTATTAATATTGAATTCGAATTTTCCTCTTTGAAGATATTTGCAGCAAGCATTCTGTCAATTCAATGTCAAACGTCATAAGGTTCCATTATAAAAGTTTATATTGTCCAAAATAATTTTATATAGAATAGAATATAGAATATATTCTATTCTATATAATTATATACTCAACTTATATATTCAACTTATATGGTGGTTAAGTAATCCTAAAATTTTTATTTTTTTATTTTTTCCTTCATAAGAACCTTCTTCTAATAATCCTCCTAAAAAACAAACACAACAAAAAAAGAATTAGCGAAATCGGACCAACCGTTCACGCGTGATGGCGTGGCAAATAGGGATTCATTTTTATTTTTTTATATATATAGATTCGAGACAAATATGGATTGTGTAAAATCAAAGTACAAGAAGACTAAAATCTATCTGAACTCAATGTGGTTGAAATACAAACGATAAACGCAAAATGACAGCTCAAAAACTGTTTCCCGCTCAGAAGACTGTCAGTGTGAGTCTCGAACTCTCGAAGTGTTGTGTATAAGTGTCGGGATGTACGGCTAGCACCATGGTGACGCTGATGCCGTGCTCCTACCTCGGCGGTGGAACCTCGCCAAGATGCAGCTTGGACCCTGAGCCGAAGGTCAGAGTTATATCAACCTCAATCATACATCAAACTCTTTTTATTTGATACGCTGAAAACAAAGGAGTTATTATTTCATAGATGTTCGCTGGACCACATCACTAAAATTTGAAAAAGGAAATTCGAAATTTAAATTTGCATTATAATCATATGCTACTGCTCCACCTGCGTTAACGTAACGTTAACGTAAATGGTAATGTCCAACTACGCTTTAGCTAAGGCGTTATGTAAATTTAGTACTGTCTATTGTAAATTAACACGTTAAAGTCTTGACCACATCTGCGTAACGCCTAGAATCCTAGATTAACGCTTTAAGCTATGCGTTGTGGAGCCGTAGCATTAAAAAGATAGTCGAAATTCAACTTATTTGAAATTGGAATTGAAATCACATTCCTGTATAAATTAAATTAAAGTACTTAAAGTATGATTGAGGTATAAATAATGTAGTAGAATATTATAACCAGCACTACCTATGTCGATTCCGCACCTCGTAAGGCATGTATTTGCAGTTTGCACGCAAGCTTTGGTATGTAATATGCATTTGGCCACACAAGCGTAGTTATTAATTAAACCCTTATCTCGCTACGGTGTCCATCGTAACTAACACCAAATTTTATTGTTCCGAGCATAAGGACGGACAAAATGTTTATGTTTGTTCATGTTGAACGGCGTCAGATCTCATGTTACCCATTCATGCGTTAATCTTTAGGGGCCATTAAAAAGTCGTAATGCGCGAGTGTGGTGTCGTACCTACGGGACAGTGTGTCGTTAGCCATCGGATACCAGGCTATCATAATCGTCAAGGAGGAGTTGGCTTTCAGAGCGTGGCACGTTGCGGACTGATGGATGTAGGCTTTAGGTATGGCCGAACAATGACACAATTAGTTGAGCGGAGAAAGCTCTTCACAATTTCCGGTTCAAAAGAAAACTATCGTCTTACTATCAGACTAGAAAATGCACTTTTTAATTTCCCGAAACAATAGGGTATTTGACAACATTGAAAATATACTACAAATTGTGGTCATCCTAACAGATATTGGTGTAAAAAAACATATTTAACTATTATATAGACTAAATTAAGTCTATTAATTGATTAATTTCACCTAGAAAATAGCAATAATTTTTGAATTTTTTTCTGTGGCGAAAACGCTCTAAGATGACTGATGACGTCACTTGCCTGTCATAGACTAAGGATCCGCGATTGATGGCTGTCAAATAACTAAGGATATTACAATGTTTACAGGCTTGTGACGTCAACAAGTCACGTGTCCAGCGCCATAGCATTTTTGGCGCAGTTTTAAAATTTTAAACTTTAACACTGTTTTTTTTAATGAAATACATTGATTTTTCCTGAAATATCAATGTAGTGCGCTTATTACGTAAAAAGGAATAATTTAAAATGGTTTTCCAAAATTAGTCAAATAGCCTATTGACGATAACCAGCTAGTTTAGTTTGCCGAAACAATCGAAAAGTACAAATACATTAAACAAAACAAAATGAAGCCTTAGTTACAAGAGTAAGTAAATTTAATTGAATATAAATGGTCAACTTGTATTAATGATTAATAGAATAAATACTTACTTACTTACTTAATCTAATCTCGAAAAAACCTATAACATCAATTAAATTCTTTGTAGAAGTTAAGAAGTACGTACTACTACAACCTACTTCTAAAACACTCGTTTTACAATGTCTCAAAAACTCAAAATTTAATCACGAGAAGAAAAAGTATTTCATGTGGTATTTAAACAATGTTCTATTTTTGAAACAGATCGTGTTAACAAAGCGCTTTATCGCTGTGGACGATTGAAACAAACTTACAAGTAAGGCGACATCGCACCACCCAGCGAATGCACCGATAAAACGAATTTGTCCACTCGACAAACGATTTATCGAGAAAGATTTGTCTCGATAACTCTTAAATCGAACGATCGAGCGAGATTACTATTGCGTTTGCACAAGAGAGCATGTAGTCTGGTTTAAAATTCGAAAATAGAACGTTCTTTCTTTTTTTAATAAAATACTGGGCAGACAACAACGGCTAACATCGAGTAAATTCGCAGTACTTAAATAATTTTAAAATTGGAACTCGACTTAATTCAAACCGTTTTTTGTCTTGTTTGCATGAAAAATGTACGAACAAATAATTGTGGCGTTGATAAAACCTCGAAAAGCAACGCTCAAACAAATGACGGGCGCTCGAAAACAATAAAAAGTGTCGTCATTAAAATAAATCACAATTTAAAATTGACACTTCACACGATTCGAAAGAGTTCGAATTAATATTACCGAGTATCTCGAGTATTATCGGGCATAACCCATAAATATGTGGGCAGATAAATTTGAAAATTTATATGTCGCGCGATGGGCCGGGCAGAAGTCCCCGATCATAAATATAAAGTGAGATAAAACAATAAACGAATTACATATAAATAAAGGAGCGTTTTGTCTCGGTGACTGTTTAGAATAAAGGACGTTTCGAAATTTAAAAAAGGAATTGGTTTTTAGGGTTCCGTAGCCTAAATGGCAAAAAACGGAACCCTTATAGATTCGTCATGTCTGTCTGTCTGTCTGTCTGTCCGTATGTCACAGCCACTTTATTCCGAAAGTGTTAAGACTACACAGTTGAAACTTGGTAGGTAGATGTATTCTGTTAACCGCTTAACGAATTTAATACAAAAATAAGGAAAATAAAAGATTAAAGGGGGGCTCTCCATACATGGAACTGAAACTGAAAAAAATTTTTTTCTTCAAACCAACACGTGTTGGGTGTCTATAGATAGGTCTTTAAAAATGACATTAAGGTTTCTAAGACAACTTTTTCTCAAAGTCAACCGTTTGAAAGATATTCACCGCCAAAGTGGTAAAATGTGTGTCCCCCCCCTTTAACTTTTGAAATAAGAGAGTGAAAAATCTAAAAAAAATATGTGCTGTAGATCTTAATAAACACTTTCAACCAAAATTGGTTTGAACGAGATGTAGTAATTAGTTTTCGAGATATAGCACATTTTCTAAAACCGCAAATATAACTTTGTCATTCATACCAACACTGTGAAAAACAAAGTTATTTTTGCAGACGAAAAATGATAGGTGGTATTAAATATGGTATGGTATAAGGTAACTACCTACGAACTACGAACCCTATGGCGCGTGGCCCGACACGCACTTGGCCGGTTTTTTTTTATTATCAACCAAACGTTTAGCAGCAGAAAAAAACAATATAAAAGAGTAAATAAATAAATAAATAGAAGAATAGTAATATGATTGATAACGAAACCCAAAAAAAAAAATTAAACTTTGTGACACGCAAATAAGACTTGTACTTAACTAACAATATTAAATATGTATTTTATGATTACTTTTTCCTTGAAAAACAATTTCCTTAGTGCTAGAAAGCTTATTTCGCAAACGATCAAACGATGTGTCAAAGTGTAACTAAGTTAATTTTTAGGTAACTTTATAAGTTTGATAGAAAATATTGCCTGTACAATGAAAATTGAGTAGGTACGAGCCTTGGCATCTTTAGCGGTGACATTTTATGCGCAGAAGTCATTGTTGGGTCTCATTGGTGGAAGACGTGGTGCGGGGCTACTGCAAACATGCGTAGTAATCCCCTCCAATTCCTCTCACCGCTAATGCCCGAGGCTTGTACTAAAAAAATTGTCTAAATATTTCACAAAAAGGAACACCCTGGCGTGAGCTTCGAAGCGCGCAGGCGCGTTGTCGCCGCGTAAAACGTATAAATTAGCCCGCGCTATCGCGATCGGCCGGCCTCACACCTCGCGTGGAATGCTGTGATTTACTCCCTTTCTCACATGCGTCTCCTCTGACATATGCTGCCCTGGTATTCCCGATGGAGAATCTTGAACTTTGACCAGGGTAATCGAATTAGTTAGATCAAATAAGTTTTCATTCACTTTTAGTTTATTGTTTCGCTTTGTATGTCGTAGGCCAATCGTTAAACTGCGCCGATCGAGATCTGCCTGGGCAGATCAGGATATAATGCCAGTATTGATTGAGAATGGAGTTATTGAGAACTTTTTCTTTACATGCAAAAAAAAAAACAGAAAAATGACGAACTTATCGCTTTTGCTTCTGTCACCATTAAGGCCACTATAGACCTCAAATTGGCGCCCTCATCATAATTAAATTAATTGCTTGCAAAGTACATAATGTATCGAACATTCACATGAACAGTTTGAAGCTAAGGTTCTATAGTTTATTTACAAACAATTACCTCAGTAAAATACAGGGTCATTTTGTATTCACCATCCAAATTTTGAGGATGTGTTTAGTCCATGAAACTGTACAACTTTCTCTAAGGAACACATGGTCAAATATGTAAAATAAAAATTTACTTTCCATACAAATCAAAGAGATCACGTGATCAATTTAGTATGGGATGACCAAAATTTTTTGGCGAAATTTGACACATGTTTCTTAGAGAAAGTTGTTTAGTTTTATGGACTGGACACATCCTTAAAATTTGGATGGTAAGTTCAAAATGACCCGATATAGTCCGTTGTAGTAGTAGTTAGCAATAGTGCCTAAAGTGGCAATTTTTTGCTAAACTATACCTATAGAACCTTAGCTTCAATCTGTACATGTATTTTTTCGATACATTATGTACTTTGCGAGCAATTAATTTAATTATGATGAGGTCGCCACTTGAGGGTGCACGCCTTAATTAATTTTCCCAAATTAACAACGCGTGTTTTATTAAAAGGTTACGTATGCGATTTGAGAATTCTCTACATTCTCTTGATTTATGATTGCTTAGTACAATTAGAATAAGTAATCTATTATTTTGACAGATGATATTCGTTCCTAGTTTGCCATAACTTCTATGATAAAAAATCCAAATCGATATCGCTTATTATCCGTATATCAAATAAAGACAGTGGCGCCCTCCCTAATCCGGACCAATTTTATTAATGTCGTTACCGTATCTCGATCTCGGAGACGTTTAGGGCCTTTATTATTTATGGCAAGACCGTTATCGGCCATCTTGTTAAAAAAGCTCGGTTTTGTCAACCGTTCACTACGTTTTGGGTGGAATTTAAATTGGTTAAGTTTGATTTTGTTTTATTATTTTTTGGTGGGTCTCGTGTTTTCTAGTATTTTGATTATAGATACAATCTCAAAAAATCAAAATCAAATCAAAAATCTTTATTTACTAATACCAAAAATCTAGGCCTAATGACGTGGTGACGTGCGGCAGTTATGATGATCTGCGTTTCTGTTTACCACATTAATAGTTATTAATATTAATAGTATTTCTTTGTTTTTTGAGATTTTTTTATATTTTTCATGAGGGTAGCTAAGATTTATACTAAACTATAATGAAAAGCCATAAATGGCAAAAACACTTCAGACAGTGACTTCTTCTAAAATTATATATTGCGATGCGATGATTCGTATTTTTTTATATCTGTGAGACCGCCCCCCTGATTACGTAACACTGTTGATAACAATTCTCGATTGAAATCGATTAAAACCATTTAAAATCGTTAGAAATTAAAGCGGTACCCTGGCAGAAAGTGGCGCTACGGCGAATTTTATTTATTACTGTAATTCTTATACATAATTTTAATAAAACTTTCCTTGGAATTTTTAAGACCCACATTCTAGTATTTTTAGACGGTATCATTACATTCCCTAGTAGCCACTGCTAGAAGTAGATAGCAAAACTGCTAAAAGTGGCCGTTTTTGACACATTTGCCATCCACTTCTACGAGTGACTAAAAGAGAATTTATAGTGATACCTTCTAAAAATACTAGACTAAGGGCCCTAAAATTTCCACGTTAAGTTTTATTAAAATCCTTTACTATTAACAACTAATGAAATAAAAACTTCTGAGAGCGCCACTTTCGGTGGGATATCCACCTTACCTCAGTTGCTAACAGAACAGAGTACTCTGTTAGCACCTAAAAAATGACAAAACAGAGGGGGGTTCCATATTAAAAATGTGCCACACTAAAAGAAACAAGCAGAAGGTAATCTTTGGCTACAAAATGTTGTTATTCATAGAAGAAAAGATATAAAACGCCAGTGATCAATCTTGATTTAAACGATCAAGCCATAAAACTTGCGCTGAGGTGTAAATTATTAATTAGTGAACCACCCGAATGGCATTTATAGCAGTCTGTGATTTATGCGCCAAAGTGTACCTAAGTTTGATGAGTCATGGTCCACTCGAGATTGTATGGCAATGAGCAAATTTTTTCAGATTACGGCCGATTTCAATAACGAATCCTCAGTAAGAGATTACTAACTTTATTTCGATTTCCAATATTATTTTCCCCCTTCAAATCATTCAAATTCGAATAAAAGAAAAACTATATAATGAAAGTATCATCAGTATACTGAAAGTATATCAAGTATCATTATAAGAATTTTCAAATCGTCAATTCTTTTACCCATTATGACGTCTTTTAGCTAACAAGAAAAATGGGCGCAAAAAACTTGTCAGCTTTATCAGATGGAACGATATCTACAAATATGTATATCGTTTTCAGAATCCAGACATTATGTTAATATATATTAGCAAATAGTGTTTTATTCTCTCCAGTTCCAGTGGATATAGTTCCATGGAACTACTGATACTTTTTATTTTTTATTCTCAATATTCGTTCGCACTAGTTCCATTGCCAATGGAACTAGTGAGAATAAAAAGTATCAGTAGTTCCATGGAACTATATCCATCCACTGGAACTAGTGAGAATGATCAAAATAAATAGCATTATTTAATTAGCTCATTTCTTAATAAATCAATTTACAGGGTTCAAGCTAAATTCAAAATTTAAAGTCAATGTTCAGGCTAGGCTGTTAAAAAAAATCAATTCATACAATTCAATATGCATTAAGATAGGTAGTCAGAAGCAGACCCATTCCCACTGGCAGCACCCGTTCATCAGCATGACGCATGAATAGGGTTGCCAACTTTTTTTGCATCAAATATAGTATTTATAAGACTATTAGTGTAAAAATATAGTAAATGGCGAAAAAGTAAAAAAAAAAGTATAGTAGGTTGCCGTTTTGTATGGAGGATTATAAGGAAGTTGCATTTTTCATACTTAAGTACCTACTAACATTTTCATAATTTATTCAACAACCATAAACACAAAAGTTATTATGCAAATTACTTATTTGCCATAAGTAATATTGTTTTATTGCTTTTGTTTAATTTTTTCACTTGATAAAATATAGTAGTTTTGCCTACTATATATTTTTTCAAAAAATATAGTAGGCCAGCCCCCAATATAGTAGGATACTATATTATATAGTAGGGTTGGCAACCCTACGCATGAACCAGCCATCGCTTTGCTCAACCATATTTGAGGGAACGTAAGAACGTAATGACCCGCCTCATACGACACCACCGCAGAAATGATTAAAGTGAGCATGCGCCGATTTCCTTATTGTTTTTCCCCTAGCGGAAAAATTAGAAACTTGCATAACCCATTGATTGATAGATTGATAACATGACCCATTATTCAGGGACACAATAATGATTCCAAGAAGGTTGGAAATGTTTGGTTTCGTGCCGTAAATACTAACATTGTCATTACAAGATTATGTTTTTTTTTGTAAATATGGGAATGGTGTTGTGTGTTAAAAGTTTTTGGGCATAATAATTATTGGGCATTAATTGGCTATATCTGAAAATACAGATTTTGATTATATTATTATTAATGATGTCTAGAAGATAAGCGTAAAGCTATTTATAAATCAGTAAATGACAAAAGAAATAACAAATTCGTTTTTTAATAACTTTTTCATAGTAAAACTACCCTCATTACTAACCAAAAAATCCCTATACCGAGAATACTTTGAACTCCTTTCGTAGAACTCTTGGTATCCAGTAATAATTGAGTATTAATACATGAGGAGCTCGGTGGCGTAGTGGTTTAGCGCCTGGCCCAGCGATTGCGTAAGTTAAGCAATGTTCGCAAGGGTCGGTCATGGGATGGGTGACCAAATATTTATCATCGCGAACTCCTCCGTGCTTCGGAAGGCACGTTAAGCCGTTGGTCCCGGCTGCATTTGCAGTCGTTAATACCCACCAATCCGCATTGGGCCCGCGTGGTGGGTTATGGCCCTTCCTCCTTATCCACCCATAAGGAAGGCCTGTGCCCCAGCAGTAGGGACATCAGAAATGGCTGATGGACATAGGTACTTACCTATTATCACCCTAGTTTTGTAGTTAAGTAGAATAAAGATTCTAGCATCATTAGTTTAGAGTTAGTGTTTGGTAAGTTTAGGTCTCCGGATGAATATGTAGGAAAAAAATAACTTTCTGTATTATATTTTGCTGGTTGTGGTAGCTTATTGTTACTAATTTGCAAAAACTTTATTGCTTTAAATATGTTTTTTTAATAAGATTTTAGCAATATAGTTTATGGCACATACCTATTTAATATACTGACATATATAGCCGTTATTTTGTAGTCGTTTTAATTAATTTAAGAGAGTTTTCTACCAATGAAAGTAATCATTTTTGCCAAAAAAAACATGGGTCCAAAAACGTATTTTATTTACTTTCCCATAGTAATACAATGTTTTAGCTATCTAGTTAGTATGAGAGGACCATATTTATTTAATTGTTTTTCGACCCCCATGTTTCCTTGGCAAAATTTTTTATAAACTAGGGGGTCATAACAAATTTGGTAACGATTGCGTAAGTGGCTGACTCTGGGTTCACAGGATGGAGAGGTTACTCTCTGATGCTAAATATGTCGGTCTGTTTGCGTGAAGTGGTTGCGTTCTTTTTATATGCAGGCTGAAAAATGTGTTATCGTTACCTATCCATCCTGTGAACCCAGAGTCAGCCACTTACGCGATCGCTACCAACTTTGTTGTGACCCCCTAATCTATTATTTCCATTGGTAGAACACTCCCTTAGTTAATTTAAACGACTACAAAATAACGTTTTACAACGTGTTTTTTTTAAATCCCTTAACTCTAGGGTATTGATGAGACCTTCAAACTGAACAACTTTTGCAATGGGACCAACTCTGAAATCGCGAAAAAAAAATCAGCTGTTTCATACAAAAATTAATAACGAAAAAATCAAAATGTATGAAACACCTGTTTTTGTTCTCAATTTCAGAGTTGGTCCCGTAGTAAAAGTTATTCAGTTTCACGGTCTCATCAATACCTTAAGAGTTATGGGATGAAAAAAAAAACACGTTGTATTATACTTCGTACTTAAAAAACAAAAAAACTAATTTTCTGTTGTTTTGTTTCAGGCAAAAAGGCCAAGAACAGACACAAACTCAGATGTGCCTGATAGGTAAGGAACCAATTTTTTTCTTCGGTTTAAGCTATTAAAATGAAGTTTTAATATTAACTACAATCATTATTACTTATTAATAAAAATATATTTGGAAGAGTCCTTTTATGGCGGATTACTGAAATTTCTTCGTCAGTTTGCGAATATTTTGTCGTGTTGGCAGTCCTGTGTACTCGTAGCTTGAACATACAAGACACTCAACGAAGCAGAGGTTTACGTATTCGGCCCATCATCAGGACCATTTCTGTTCAAATTTTTTGCTGGGAAACGATTTTAATTTTTGGTGTTAAAAGTTGTTGTTTGTTGTTCAAAGTTTACAGCTGGTACAAAATACATTAGTATTTTTGTAAACTTTGAACAAATGGACTTAGCAGGGTCACAAATTAGGCCAACGATTAAGGTCACACCGATCCCACCTGTCCTCGTCCAATGCGCGGAAGGAACACTCCGGAGTTTTTAGTGGATGCACCACATAACCGCCCCCGTGTTCCCCACGCGGGGGTGGTAAGCGAAGGCATTTTCCCCGGGACAAAAAAAAAGGCCAACGATTAATGTACACGCTTCGTCTATTTTAGCGTAACGTAATATTAAAACTTTTTGTTTGTACGGTAAATTAAATTGCATATTGCACACATCATGCATTACTTACTACACCATGTACTTATAGCGAAACTTTTTGATGAAACAAATGTTTAGCTAACAAAACTCAAAACCTATGCATTTTTTCAAATTAAAGCTCACGCTGACAGACCTCACAATAACAAGGGTCCGTAATCCCGCGTAATCCCCATATTGTCGGCACACAATTGCCGTGAAAAGAGCTACTTAATAAAACTCCCGTATACACGCCCGTTTATCTGCAGACAGAAATTATCACGCCCCGATCAAAGGAAGTGAGTGAGGGGCACAATGGGGTTTTATGTTACAACGCGGCATATGAAGATGTGCAGAATTTCGAGAGCTCCTTTTATTTGGCAGTTTTTGACGTTTGAAATTGCACCTGTGAGGACGTATTGTTTATTTTTTTTATGAAAATAATTTGGAGTGTAGTTTTTACGATATTCAACCTAGTTTCTATCTATCTTTTTAAGAATTCACACACAAAAAAAAGGAGTCAAATGTTTCTCTCAAAAATAAATTTAATTGTTATTAGTGAACAATAGGAATGAATTAATTGGGTGACTGGAAATAATTAAAGGCAACTGTTGATGTGATACTTATATTAAACCTGGCAGAGCGGTTTATTTTTTGGGCGACAAACTGTGGACTACAAAAATACGTAAAACGGGCGACTACATGTGGGAGATAAATGAATTAAGTTAGCAGTGAAAATTCTAAATGAGTGACAAGAATACTGAGTGGGCAACTATTATACCAAGTAGGTAACAACATAACTGATTTAAGCTGCCCAACATGGTATTTTTGTCATCTCGATTAGGATAACAGTCACCTCTTTTAAATAAAATATATGCCATTTTTTTTTTATTTGTGTGCTCTAAGGTTGTTGCCCAAATAAGTAATTTGGTCGCCCGTTCTGAATAACTAGTTACTCAATTTGTATTTTAAAGTCACCCATTTTCAGCATTTGTAGTCGCCCTCAGTCCGTCGCCCACTTTTTATTTCAGTACTCTACATTCAGTATTTTTGATATGGGAAAAAACAAAATGGGAATTTATTGTTACCCGATTAAATACTTCCCATGAACAATTATTAGTTTTAAATAACTTATAATATAACGATCAATTTTATTAATGTTCGGTATACAAAACACGAACACAAAATAACATCCAAAAATGCTTGACATGAAAAACATTAAGATAAATGTTGTTTGGTATGCGACGCCACATTCCACGCCGGAGAAGTATTAGTTAGGTTAATTAGTGGTTAACACGACATTTTTAGCTTTTTTTAACTTTCCAAAATAGCACCTTTTAACTGATATAAATCAATTTTTAGAGCAATTCCGTTCCGTTGTATGGTATTTTTTACAGTTTGACAGACAGGATCTGGCGTATCGCGTTGCATTCCCTTTCAGTGGGTTTTTCTTTAAAGTTTTATTTATATCCTGTCTATTATTAAGCTTTGAGATGTGTGCAATTTGAAACTGCATAATTACGAGCATTCGGGCTTTAAGATAATGAGTTTTACAGGTACTTACTTATTTTGCGATTATTTGGTGGAAGATTAATTTAAATAAATAAAATATTTATTCATGACAAGAATTTGGTGTTACATAGATTTGGTTTGAATTATAACTAACTTACATGTAAAAAAACTTGAACATTTATGAGTGAGTCCTAAAAAGGAAAACAAAACTATACAAAGGTTCAAAGGACTCTGGAAAGTTTAGATAATTCGATACAATACAATAGATTTAGTAAATAAGGTAATGTAAATAAAACAATGAATAATAAGTTAAAAAAGAATGTGAAAACTTATATCTAAAGTAAATAATTCTAGTGCACAATAGAAGTGGTACTATTATGATTAGGTGGTGTAAATTGTAAATAGGGTTATAACATAACACCCTTAGGATAAAGATTGAGCGCTTGATCTTTTTGATGTGGTCGAAGTCTACGGTCATCGCTTTCGTCGTCGGAGATGCACGATGTTGTAGTGTGATTTAATGTTGACATCGGGATTGCGTTTTGGAGACATGATTATTCTGTTGCTGTCTTCGTGATGATGGTCTGAAGCAGTTGTTGATAATTTGAATACAGGAACTTCCTTCGTTGTAGCGTCGGTGATTGCTAAAATGGCTTGTGACATCTTCGAAAGAGTTTGTAGAGTATGAACAATAACATCATGGTTCCGGTTATGAAATAGAACCATGATAATGAGGTCTGATTCTTCTGATTCTTGACTTTCTGGATTTCTTCATTCTGTTAGGCCAGTTGATGTTTCAATTTTTGAAAAGAGTCTAAAGGTTTTTCGTTAATGGTGATAGGTAGTAGACCTGGAACATTGAGATTCTTGTTTTCTTCAAAGCAATCATCTGTTCTGTCAGGGACTATGATCGGGAAGGTGACATTTTCTTCTTTTTCTTGATATATTATGCAGATAGAGTACTGTAACCAGTGTAGAGCTTGCACTGATTCCTGAATTCCCGATCCTTGGATGTTGTGATGCGTAACTTGATAGTTACATTGGAGTATGCAATGCGTTGCATTGCGTTGCTAAGAATCCATCTGTTGTCTTCTAGAGGTTAGAAAGTATTTATCTGGGCAGTAAATTTTAAAGTTGTGCATGTTGTCGGGATTTTGTTGGAGATGCTGAACAGTCTTGTAGCTCGCAGATTGGTCTTGTGTTGGTGTTGTAGCCGACGGTGTTACGACAGACGCTTCTTCTTTTAGCGTATGCCTTGCAATCTCTCAGTGTGCTTGTAGACGTAGCGTTCGCCGCTTGGGTTCGTGGCTAGGTACTTATGCTCTGGTAGGATGGTTGGTTAGAATAAGGAGTTGGGATGTTGGATAGGAATATAATATAAATGTTATAGTTCTAAAAACTCGGGTTTTACTAAAGAAAAATCTAATATATAGACTAACGTATTAGAATAATTAGGTATGTAGAGTTATGAATCTAAAATTTTATTAATATTTTCGATAGTTACGGGACTTATTGTTTGTTGGACCTAACATGGTTAAATAAAAGTAGATTTTGATGTAGTTTATTGATATTATAGAAGGATGAACGATGTTAGATTTAGTGAAAAGAATTCTTGCTTTCATTTATATCATTTTCAAGATTAGTGACTAATTCTAGAATTTGAATTGAAATAGTAGAAATATCTACTGTTACTTTATTGATATCGAAAATAGTGTTAGAGCTACTTATAAGGTATACGTTTAATTTATCAATATTGTCGTTAATAATTTGTTCATTATTTAATTTTTTTAATGCACTGAAAGTTATTTGAATTTGATATTGCATTAAAGAAGCTAAATCGAGTTCACGCTTCTCGAGCATATTATCGATACATCCATTGTAATGTTTGCGTCTTTGGCATCAGGAAACCCATCAGATATTTCAGTAATTAATCCGTCTAACAGTTCCCTTTTCTGTCTAGAGTTTTTACCAAGATATAATATTTAATTCAGAGAGTCTGTTCTCGGTTTTATCAAGAACATTTAACCATTTAACATTTAAATAAGATTTAGTAGAAAGAACATTAGGAAAGGTGGAAAATTTTCATTAAAAAAAAATATCGAATATTTGATAAACGTAAGAGGGATTCATGAGTGATAAATAGTGGTTTTAGATCCACGGTAGATTATGAGTTTCCTTGATTCTTTGGAAATAGAGATGGAGCTTTCTTTATTGATGGCATGAGAGGGCAGCGAGTAATGCACTGAAGTGGTTTCCATGTGCACGCTCGTGCTCATGGCTGCTTGCGGGTTTAAATGATTGATGTGATGTTGAGGTGCAGGTAATGCGCGCTGGGGTTGTGTTCTGACCGAATTATTGTAATCCCGCTTGCGACATTCTTGGATAAGATGACCGGGGTTTTTACAATAATTACATACTGTCTGCTGTGCCTGTGGTACAGATGGATGGTTTGATCTTGGAATGAATGGAGGCCTGATATTCGGCTTTTGTGTGTACCTTGAATTGACGTATAAGGTTTGCCTAGCACTATTCATTTTTCTGATTTTATCCTCCTGCATTGCGAAATTACCGGCGTCAGAGAGATTATTGAAATCTTTAGTTCGTAACATAATGCCTATGTCTGAGCTCAATCCGTTGATGAAAACTTTTAACGCGGTCTCTTCTGTTGTAATTCTACGACAGGACAATGAGTTATCTTTAATCTCCATTGATAATTTTTCTACGATTTTATTTCGACAACGGTCCACTCTATAAAAATATTCAGCTACTGATTCGGTTGGTTTTTGGAACATTGCTTGGAGTTCTAAATTTAAATGTGCGAATGTTTTCGTTTGTGAAAACTTTTGTAAAAGGTAATTCTTTAACTCCGTCCAATTCTGGTATTGCTTAATATGCACGTCTGATGAATAGGGACCTGTTATTTTGTTTAGGGCATAGACTAATAATATTTCTTGCTGAGAAACATTTGCAAGACTGAAAGCCGATTCACATGAACGAATGTATCGATATACCTGAGACGCATCGTTTGTGTTGAAATCTGGGATTAATTGCAAGAGGGTTGGCATTTGAACTTCCTGACTGATAACTATTTTGGTGTCTACGATAGGAGAAGCCATTTTGTAATTAAATATGATTTAGTTATTGAATGGGCGATTTAGAATATTACCTATATTATACTTAATATAAATCAAATGATGTTATAGGAGATAGAAAAGGATTTACGAAACAGAGCAAATAAGTTTAGCCACTTACCACATCAAATATATTATTAAATAGATCGCACCGAGCTTCATCACTATGATTTTTGTAGGTTCGGCAGTCTTTTTATAATTTTTTGGCTATCGCATTTTCTAACTTCGGTGATTTTGAGTCCTTCGTTTGAATTTAGGCGTTTAACTTTTGCACTCGCTTCGCGATCCTACCGACGGTAGAAAATTAATAAAAAATTATAAAATATTTAATCTTTCACACGACGAGAATTTTGTGTTACATAGATTTGGTTTGAATTATAACTAACTTATCTCTAAAGGAACTTGATCATTTATAGGGAATAAGTCCTGAGAAAGGAAAACAAAACTATTAGGTACTTAATTACTATAGATAAGTTACAAAGGTTCAAAGGACTCTGGAAGTTTATATGGTACACAATACAATTGATTCAGTAAATAAGGTAATTAGTTTAAAGTTCTCGGAATTAGTTAATAAAGAATATGGGAACTTAAAGCTAAAGTACTTAAATAAAGTAAATGATTTTAGTAAACAATAGAAGTGGTATTAAGATTAGATAGTCTTATATTGTATTTGTCTGAATACCCCTATACAGACAAATGGCGTCAAAATGATATCTTCCGCAGTCATGATTTTTTGTAGTGTATTTGCATTTATTTTAATGCACAAGTCATATTGATCCATTAAAAAACCATCCAAGTGCGAGTTGGACTCGCGCACGAAGGGTTCCGTACCAAAAAACGGAAAAAAATACGTTTGTTGTATGGGAGCCCCCCTTAAATATTAATTTTATTCTGTTTATAGTATTTGTCGTTATAGCGGCAACAAAAATACATCATCTGTGAAAATTTCAACTGTCTACCTGTTGTCGTTATTAATATCGAGCAAAAAACGGCAAAAAAATCACGTTTGTTGTATGGGAGCCCCCCTTAAATATTAATTTTATTCTGTTTTTAGTATTTGTTGTTATAGCGGCAACAGAAATACATCATCTGTGAAAATTGCAACTTTCTAGCTATCACGGTTCATGAGATACAGCCTGGTGACAAACAGACAGACAGACAGACAGACAGACGGACAGCGGAGTCTTAGTAATAGGGTCACGTTTTTATTTAGTTTTTCTCGAGGGAATACAAAACGACGGCCGTTTTAAGCTTTTTTACACGACTGCCCAAAAAGGATGTGTTTAGGGTTCATGTATGTTTGTGGGTATGTGAGTTTCTTTATTCCACCGTAACTTCTAAATGGCTCAACGGATTCAGATGTTTAGGGTATCGTTGGAATGCTTACATCATTCCAAGTGACACTGGCTATATATTTTTTTTGAAAAATGTCACTATGGCGACTGCACGACGCCATTTTCAAATGTGAAAAATAATTTTTTTTCTTCAATTATTACAATATGGGCATCAAATGAAAGGCCTTGATGAGCACATTTCAAAACTATATATAATTTGTCACTAAAATGTGTAAAATAAAAATAAATAAATTTAAAGAATATTAAAAACACGACTGCACTGCCAAAACGAACTAAAAAGTTTAATAACAAGTGTTTTTGCAGTCGGGGGACCTCTTTTATTAAAAATTGTTCCACAAAACGGTCCCCCGACTGCAAAGACACTTGTTATTTAACTTTTTAGTTCATTTTTTAACCTCCAAAACTGCACACAATCATTTTGTTAGCAGTTTTCAGTTGTTTTCACCTTGGATTTTTTAATAAAATGTTTATTTAGACGGTTTTGTTGCGGGAGTGGCGGCTGCTAGTTTTGCATACAATGTCGCCTTAAATTATGCATAAGTAACATATTTGCCTCCAAACAGAGATGATAGATTATGTTTCATCTGTTTAAACCCTTCCATTTGTCATCTTGTCATATTTTTGATGGCCACAGCCATCTGCAAAGCTCTAACCCAACTTTTGGCTACAAAAAACGCGCGAATAATAGAATCTTTGAGCGGGCTCACCACGTGAAGACCAAATGGCGACCGAATGAGGGGCTACTGTGTTTTAGGAACCCCTAATTAGTCCGTTGACGGTTTAACGTTAGTATTTTCTGATAAAACGGGATTCAGACGAGACAAAATATACGATACGAGATCAAAACTTAAACAATACGGGGTAAGTATCTCATTTTTTCGAGAAATTTTCTTATATTTTGCAAATACTTCCCTTTGATTAAAACAATAACGTTTTAATCACACTTACCTACAGTTAAAAATATTTTCTGAAAACTTATTTTCCACGAGCTTTTGTCTTCCGAACCGAGCTTTTTGTCTATGTTACCGTTATTATTAAATTATAGTGTTTTTTTTACAATCTTGATGCAACTCGGTTTCTGATATTCTTTCTGAAATGACATTAATTTACAATGAATGACATTAATTTCAAGTCCGCACCTTAACCTAATGATTGTATTAATGTGTCAGTTTATCAGACTGTCGCCTACGCATTTTTTGTTTTCCATAATATTTAACTCATTATTGCACTTGTCACTTCTTTAGTAGAGCGGAACCCTCGTGCACAAAGAGGTTTTATGTTTTCTCGAGTGGAGCGTGCCGCCATTGTGGGCTGAAGGGCACTAGTTTATTGTTTTGCGTTCGTTTATTATTACGGGATAGTTGAAGGCTTGTTTTACTTAACACGCAATCTGTACAGTTTGAATACTTTGAATCGAACATAAAGTGTATTCAAGCTTTATAAATCACAAAATAGTTTACAGTTGGGAAATAATATTTTGTGAACTAGGTACTTATGTATACAAGGTGTTCAGCTGTTCTGTTGTTAACAAAAATTTATAACGAAATTATCAAAAGGTATGACACAGCTGATTTTTTTTTCACGATTTCAGAGTTGGTAAAAGTTGTTCAGTTTGATAGTCTCTATGTACCATATTCGGCAATAGGGGTATTTTTATAACACGTTGTATAATTGTATCGAAAAATCTAAGTTTTGGTGGTTAGGTTCGAATTTTATTATTTAAACCTAAGGTTAGGTTAGAGAGAAAAGCAAAAATGCATTGAATTTAATAAATCTATAGTCTTACAGTAGTACTGTCTTTTTACTCTTTTTTACTTTAATATAAGTATACATTATGTTTTGGAATATAGTACAAACGAATAAAAAAACAGAGTGGAATGTAATGTACCGACCGACATCTCAAAATTTTTAAGTTATTTGTAACTTTATGGGTCAACATAAAACGGTGACAATTAAAAAGAAATTACCCCACCATATGGAATACTACGTCACATTAGAGCAAGCAACTATTAAAAACCTTTGAAGTCTTTTGTTAGACATAGTTGACGCGATTTTATGATGACTACTGCGATTAAAAAAAAGCTACGAGAAAAGAAAAGAGAAAAGAACATCTAAAAAGCATTCAATTAAAAAAATAGTGACAATACTGCCAACATAACCAAGAATTCCGCCCCACTTCGTTCTTTTGATATCCGATAGCGTTGTTTGATGGACTCTCGAAGTGGCGGCAAAAAGCAAAGTGACACTTGAAAAAGGCGCGAACTAATATAAACAGGAGTTCCTTTTTTCTATACAAAGGCTATGGTGTTTTACACGTAGAGTTTTATAAATATCGTAATATTTACATCCGCTAATAAATTGTAATACGAGTTTAATACGAGTTTGATTCCATTTACAACGCTCTCTTTGTGCTTTATGATAAGATAAGTACCTACTCAAATAAAACTACCTATACATATATTATTATTGTCTAATTACAAAATCTATCGCAAACGCTTTCAGGATACATTGATACTTCTTTTTGGCACAAATAAAAACTTACCAAAGGGCAAAGAATAATATAGCAATGTGTCACATCCATCCATCTGTCAAATAAAAGCGATTGCGATAGATTTTGAAATTAGACAATTAGCCCCCTGAATGGAATTAAAATATCCTTATTTATCTGTACTATTTACAAATAATTTAATGATTAAGTAGTTGTGTTGATTAATGTATAGTAAGTATTACAAATTCCAAAGGCAGAAAGAAAGCTTGCTACAACTTTCATAATTAAATTCAGTTTCATTCACGAGATTCAAAAAATCCTGTCTCAGCTTAGTGCCGGCCGCACGCCTGCCTAAACCGTAAAATGCCTAGCACTTACAACATTGAGCTGTTTCTTGTTATCATCAGTGTATTTTTCGCCACGCTTGGCCGCCCCCAATATCTGGCCGCTCTAGGCCAGGGCCTACTGGGCCTGAGGGCAAATCCGCCACTGACTCTGCCTTATTCCTTATTTACAACTTTCCTCCCTTACTTTGAATATACGTATTTATTAATATTTATTTTAGTTAAGTAAATGTGTAAGTTTATGCTTATGTATTGTATGTGATAAATAGATGTATTATATTACATATATTCTTAGAGTTACACACAGACTGCCCTTTTAAATGTCTTTTCCTGTTCCAGGCCTGCTGGAAGAGATTTCAATATGAAATAAGCTGTGCCCTTGTACTTTTGTTCTGTCCACTACTTTTTCTTTCAACATTGTGTGTACTAAATGTGTAAATAAAATAAATAAAACTGTGAGAACACAAATATTAGTCCCATCCATTATAAATTAATCATAAAAAAAGCTGGGGGGTTACTTTTGAACACGAACGAAGTTCTGAGATCGATTCGGTATCGAGTAAATATCAAAACAGTACAATGGAAACCATTGCAAACCTTTTTCAATGTACTAAAATAACAGATTTTTGACGTTTATTCGAAAACAATTCGATCTCAGAACCTCGTGCGTGTTCGAAAGTAACCTCCTGATTTATAAAGTTGCTGAATAGAAACGCCGAGAAATAATTAATGCGTTACAAACTTTTAGTATCAAAAATGACAAAACTCAAAAATGACTAATTCTCATTAAATAGAGTTTTATTTAAGAGATTTTATATAGGTATGGCAATAAATTAAATGTTTTTTTTAATTTCATTGTAAATCTACGAAAAGTGTCATCATCACTGTGTTGAAAAACCAATACGCTAATATTGTGATATAGATACCTATGACTAAGCCTAATGGCTTGTATAATTATTTCAATAAAAAGAAAATTATTAGTCAAATTATACTACAGGTGCTACGTTCGGAGATTAGTATTAAAATTTAAAATACGTTATGAATAAATTACGTTTAATTACCTATTAAAATCATTTTACATGTTTCTAACCGTTCCGCAAAATTATGGATCGGTCATTCTTGTTTTAGAACAATATGAATTTTATTAGAATACTAGCTTCCGCCCGCGACTTTGTTGTAGTAGAAAAATATGAGATCCAGTTTAAATTACCTCCTCTTTAGATAATGATAGCTACTACGAAGAGTTCAAGCTGTTTCCCTGGTTCTATACCTTTTCTATACCCACCATAGTGTAGACACCAGAGACAGAAGACCTGTGATATATTGTGTAAATTCAATTAGTAATTTACTGAGTAGAATTAAATTAAATATTATAGTTTACTAGCTTAACTACATATTTTTCTTTCTATTTAGGTAATTCTATATTTTGTTTAGTCCTAAACTAGAAATTGTAATTGTATGGCTATGGAGGAGCGGGGTCTTCTGGCACAGTAATTTTTATATCTAAAAGAGGGCCTCATAAAAAGCAGTGTCAATGTATTTTCTGGTTTTGAATAAATATTTTGTATTTGTATTTGCGTGTAGGAAAGGAAGGTAGTGGACCCCCCCAGTAAATCCTCAGTAGACGAAACTTTACAGTATGATAAAGTATCATAAATGAAACATATTTTTAAATTATTCAAAGCGTTTTTTTTTTTTGTTTTTGGATATTTCTTTTGTGCATAGGTTTTGGTTCATACTAATATTACATCCCTGCAAAGTTTCATCGACTGAAGATTTAATGTTGGGGTCTCCATACATAAGATCGCTTCATTTCCTACACTACCACCCAAATTATATGAATATAGATAAAACAAGGCTTAGCTTTTAAGTTGGACCTCGAAGTTCCAAAACGTGAAAAGCTCATCAAAATCCCTACAGCGGTTTTTGCGTGATTCACACACAAATATTTACCTGATTCATAAAAACATTATATCCTGTCACTTCAATCAGCTGTTATGTAGTCAGCCATATTATTCATTAAATTAAAATAGGGTTAAAATAGGCAGTACCCTTCTATAACTTAATCAAAGGTTTGGCATGTTGTATGCGGTCTGTGTTTAGCGTTTAATTGTCACTAAATTATGAATAATGATTTTCAAGAAATTCCTTACAACAAGCCTATAGCCTTCCATTTTTTATGATAATGACGGTTTTTTACAGTTTTATTATATGTATAGAAGATTACTAATCTTTTATTAAGAAAACTAAATTAAATATTATGTCATGCATAATATGTATATTAAAATTGATGTCCATTAAAATGACAGTTTTCAATCAGTTTTTTTATTACTTATTAGTCAAGGTTCTGCTGATTTCGGATGCAGGTGTAAAAGATATTAGCATTTGTGTTTTTTTGATACGTATTTTAATAGCAGTTGTTCCACGTTAGATAGAACATTCATCGACACTAAGAGACGAAAATTTCACTCCTAACCAAGCTAACGTCTCCTCTGTGCCTCTGTGGAAATTTTTCTCCACTCAAATCAAAACCTCATTTTTTCGATTAAAAAAGAAAAAAAACATGTTTTTTTTATTTACACGACTGCCCAAAAAGGAGTGTAAGTATATGTGTTTAGGGTTCATGTATGTTTGTGGGTATGTGAGTTTCTTTATTACACCATAACTTCTAAATGCCTGAATTGATTTGGATGTATGGGGTATCGTTAGAATCCTTGCAGTAGCCCGAGTGACACTGGCTATATTTTTTTTGCAAAAATTCAATATGGCGGCTGTACGACGCCACTTTCAAATGGGAAAAAAAATAATTTTCTTCTATTATTACAATATAGGCATCAAATGAAAGGCCTTGATGATCAAATTCCAAAACTATATAATTTGTCACTAAAATGTGTGAAATAAAAATAAATAAAATTAATAAATATTAAAAACACGACTGCCCTGCCAGAAACAATCTAAAAAGTTAAATAACAAGTGTAATTTGCAGTCGGGGGACCTCTTTGATCAAAAATTGTTCCGTAAACGGTCCCCTGAATGCAAATAACACTTGTTATTTAACTTTCTAGATCGTTTCTGGCAGGGCAGTCGTGTTTTTAATATTTTTTACTTTATTTATTTTTTACGATAAATTTGAGCAGTTACGTCTAACGTCCTTTCTCACTTTTTGACTGGGCCCCTTATATTAATTGCCCTTATAATAGGAACACCTGTGACGTAAAAATGACTGATGATGATAATGATGAACATTTCTTTTAATTCAGGATTTTAGTAAAAGTGATGATGACGAGATGAAAACACACATGAAATCAGATTGACGTCATGCAAACTGTCACATGTGACAGCGCGGGAGTTGATGGTGCGAAGGCAGCCACAGACGTTGATAAGGAACTAAATTAATCGGTACACGTGTAAACATTTTGTTAGATAAATCCAATAATATACGAGATACGAGGGCCTGTGTCAGGCATCTGTTATTTGATTTGGGTGGTTTGCTTTAATGGCACTAATTAAGAGCAAACAGCGAGTGATTTCATTTATTTATTAAACTTTTAATTGAACCAATCTGTCGACTCTATTTATCTTATCAAACCGATGTGGCTTTTTTCTGTGGCCATGAAACACTTTCTGAGTTAAATCCGAATCAAATTATTTCAAATAACGCTTAAAGTTTCCGTTTAACGATCTTTTTAATAGTTCCACGCGATCGCTTCCTTCCGAAATTAAGACATCAGAATAAGTGGTTGTTTACAAAAAGAATCGTCTTCGTAAACAAACGGGAGGAGGTTTTAATGGATTTTTTATTTCCAATGTTTTGTTAGCAGACGGCTCTTTTTAAAGTCGGGTTTACGGATAAGTCAACAATTGGATGGCGGAGGAAAAATAAATGGAATGCCTTCTTTTACAGATTGTCCGGGGAAGTCAACACAAGCCCTTGCGAGTCCGAATCTACGTCCAACTCCCCTCCGTCGCTACTGCAAGATGCAGCGTTGCCAGCGCTGCTAGTTGCTACTTCGTCAACGCTGTTCCAGAACACGACGAGTTCGACGAACTCGGCTCTGTGTCTGTCAGCTGTTGACAGCCTATGCTTGCCTGGTAGCTCGGAGGTGGAGAACTGCGGCGTGACTAACGGATGCACCACGAGCACTACTCTGGGTGGATTGGCACTGCCGCTGACGTCTTCTGGCGGCTTGTGCTCAACCTCCTCATCGTCTGCGGTTGCCTGGTTGATGAATGAGGATAGCGCAGGTAAATGACCCAAATAAATTCTTCTTTTTTTTACTTTAAGATTTTATGCATTCAAAATGCTATTTTAATAATAAGATTATTAATATATTCAATTATATTAATAATCTTAATATAAATTCTTCTTATCGTATGAGGTTTAGTAGCCACCTCTTGGTGTAAGAGTTTATCAAACCGCCTAAAGTCTGTCTAAAAAGTCAGTTTACATGGGTAATTACAAGGGTAATTTTAATACCCACCCTCGCAACACGGCAACTAATAATATTATAGTTTATTTGTACAATCTTGATACCTACTTTGGAATAAAAATATTTATATTATATAAAAGATGATAAGTAAATAAAAAACATTTGATTATGTACACTGTACATAATACTAATTGTTTAAGTACAGGATTACAGGAAAATTCAACTAATAAAAAATACTTCACACCATTATGTGCATACTGTTATTAACTTTTACTTGCCTATACAAAAAAAGCTAAGTCGACAAATAAAAAGAAACCTGTCAATGCTTTTCCTGTATTCCTGTACTTAAAATATTTGATTATGTACAGTGTACATAATCAAATGTTTTTTATTTACTTATCATCTTTTATATAAATATTTTTATTCCAAAGTATCAAGATTGTACAAATAAACTATATATTATTTGCTGTGTTGCTAGGGTGGGTATTAAAATTACCCTTGAAATTACCCATGTAAACTGACTCTTTAGACAGACATTAGTAAGGCCTCTAACTTGGCGACTGTTATCAGATGACAACAGCCGGGACTGACGGTTTGACGTGCTCTCCAAACCACGGAAGCTCTCATTGTAATGCCACTTAACGATCACCCATCCGACACCTGACCGGACCGAGCGTTGCTTAACAAACGTGATTGAGTACGATCAGTCTGTCAAACTCCGCCATGAGCGCTTCCAAAATGATGAAAAAATAACCAAATGAAGTCTACTTACAGATACCGGCACATAACTTGACAAGACAAAGATGAGACAAAAGATGCGCAGCAGCTACAAACAAACTCTGCGTATCTTTTGTCTCATCTTTGTTTTGCCATGTTATGTGGCGGTATCGTTACCACATACTTAAATCTTTTTAACATAATTCGGAATAAAAATACAATATTTCAAACAGGTGGAGTCAAGAGCGAGGTGCGCAGCCCGGGGCTGTGCGAGGGCGAAGTGGCTTTGTACGGAGAATCACTTCCGTACGAGCAGAGCTCACTGCCCTACCAGTATTACAATAGGTATGTATTAACACTATTTTTAATATACACGTACTATGGATAATCGGCCTCAAAAGTTGTTGAAGTTGAACACATTTGTACAAGCGACAGCACGATAAGTAAAACAGTTGAACTGTGAAAACAGCTCTTATTACAGGCGGTCTCAAGACACGGTCAACATTGTATAATCTGACCTGCCCCCCTGCTCAAATGGCCACTTTTCTATTCGTTCGCTAACTTAAAAATAAATAAAACCGGTCAAGAGCGAGTCGGATTCGCGCACCGAGGGTTCCGTACCATCATAATTGCACCATTAAACCACACTGCAGAGTAGAATAATAATAACTTTACGGTTCCGTAGAACCGTAAAGTTATGGCTACAGGAACAGTCCTTCTATTCTGTTAAAGAATATTTAAAATGACACTTTATTTTAATTTTGTTTTTTGACATGGAATGTTTATGGCATGTTTGAAATTTATAATAATTAATACAATGTACCTAATAATTTTAATGTTATATAATAATAATGCATAATTAATTTGACATTCGCATACTAATTTTAGTGAAACATGTTTGGACTTATTATTTTTTATTGTATCATCTGTGTACCGTGTTTCGTGTGAATAAATGAATCTGAATCTGAATCTGAATCTAAAATTAGTATTGCAATTTTAGGTCAGCGCCATCTCTTGACCGATAGTGGAACTAATGTTAACTTTTTTAGAAATTTGATAATTTCTAAAAAAGTGTGCTATATTGGGACATCGTTTTATTTTTCCTGTAATCTTTATATAAACTGCTATCACATAGAATTATTTCAGATATTTCTCTTTGGAAACTTCGGAGATAAGGGGGGAACGGTTTTTTTTACATTTTTCTTCATAAGTCAAAAACTATGCGGTCTAGAAAAAAAGAAAAAAAGATTATAAACGTGCAAACGGCGTTCTTTCATATGATACCCCACATGCCCTAGTAGCCCCATTTCAAATTTTTAAGGCTCCTTTTCAGGCCCTGTTGTAAAAAAGATATTTATTTTTTTATTTATTTCTTATTTGCAAAATAGTTGAGCAAATGTCATCTTAAACTATTCCAAATTTCAAGTTGATACCATTAGTAGTTCTCGATTTATCCAGCTGTGACAGACAGACAGACAGACTGAGTCACACCATAAGGGTTCCTTTTTTTTACCATTTTGGTACGGAACCCTAAAAAATTGCCATAAACGTGTCGCAGGCTTGTCAATTCCATACATGATACAACAATGTCTGTCATTTACAAAAACTTGCGAGGTGTGACTTGATCGTCTAGTTATTAGTTGCTTATTTTTAAGCTTTAAGTTAGCGAACGAATAGCAAATTGGCAAATTGGAATAGCGAGTAGGCCATCTGGCGTTGACTGTTTATTATAATATACTAGCGGCCGCCCGCGACTTCGTCTGCGTGGAAAGTTTTTTTGCTATCCCTCGGGAACAATACTTTTTTCGGGATAAAAGGTACCCTATGTCCTTCTCTGTACCCCTGACAACCTGTGTGCAAAATTTCATGATGATCGGTTCAGTAGTTAAGACGTGAAGGCGTAACAAACAAACAAACAAACAAACAAACAAACAAACAAACAAACGGACTTTCGCATTTATAATATTAGTAAGGATTACATATTATAGTTACACTATTATATGAGCGCAATAATTTGTGCGACAAGATTTTATATAGGTAAGTAATACTTCCCTAATAGAATCACAACTAAGTATATACTTACTTCCGCACAAAAATACTTAAAACAAATAATATAATGAACTAGCTTCCGCCCGCGACTTCGTCCCCGTGGATATTAGAGAAAATCCTTAGGAAACCTTTTTAACCAGCTGCCTCGCGAAGCAAGACGTTTGCCGCGTGTGGCGGGCCGCGCACGAGGCTGCTTGCTTGGTGGGAACTGGGGACCCGCCTAATCGCGTAAAAACAGCTGGTCGGATCCTGGTTGAAGGTTCCCTAAGGATTTTCTCTAATATCCACACGGACGAAGTCCCCGTCTCCGTCTTATTACCTTATTTTTACTTACCCCATTTACCCCCTAAGGAATGATTTTCAAAATAACAAAATATGTGATTGCCTATTTATTTTTAGACGTGCTCCAACGAATTTTAAGGTTGTAATGTCTATTTTACATTCTTTTTCCATACAAAATTTGAACCCCATTTTCACCCCTTTAGAGGTTAAATCATGTCTACCGTGTTGGACTTCAAAATAAATGTCATTTTCGCAATCGTCATCCCAGAAAACCCCAATAACGACATCCATATCTATTTTTTGTTTTTTTACCCCATTTCACCCCTTCAGGGGTAGAATTTTCAAAAAAGCTGCAATATGTATATATTAATTTTCAATTGCCAGCCTAAACACAAAATTTGAAGATCCTAACTTCGAAACTGAGGGACTTTCATACAAACTTTGATCCCCTTTTTTACCCCTTTAGGGGGTGAATTTTGAAAAATCCTTTCTTAGCGGATGCCTACGTCATAACATCTACCTGCATGCTAAATTTCAGCCCGATACATCCAGTGGTTTGGGCTGTGTGTTGATAGATCACTATGTCAGACAGTCACCTTTGAGTTTTATATATATAGATGAATAAAGTTTTTTTTTTTCTTATTATTACGTAATTTCATCAGTCAATCAGTCAATGGCAAGTTCCATTACTTCCATTGACAACGCAAAAACAAGGAAAAAAATACCTAGCCAATTTTGATGATTCAATGACATTTGACACTATCAACACATTCTCAGAGTGTGAACTAGTTAAAATAATGTTAATCAGACAATTTTTTGTCAGTATTTTAACCTTGACCAATGCTTCAATGCTTGATTGAAATTAATAGTTATAGGAAATGAAGCGATCTTTTGTATGGAGTCCCCAAAATTAAATCCTCAGTCGATGAAACTTTGCAGGGATGTAATATAGTATGAACCAAAACCTATGCACAAAACAAATATCCAAAAAGAAAAAAAAAACGCTTTGCATAATTAAAAAATATGTTTCATCATTTATGATAGTTTATCATACGGTAAGGTTCCGTCTACTGAGGATTTACTGGGGGGGTCTACTACCTTCCTTTCCTACACTAAATTACTCACCAATATTTCAAATAAATATAAAACTCTCATCAAATTCTAAGCTGTCAAACAAATTGTTTTGAAATAAAACTGCTTCCCATTAGCCTTGTGCTCGTATTAGTGCTTTTGGCTTTTACAGCTGCTCAAGAAATAGAGGAAATTGTGTAAGGAAATTTGTACACCGCGAAATGAGACTTCTCATAGACTATTCCTCTCACTCTATGAGTGAGAAAAGTAATTTATATTAGTAACTGCGGTTCATACTTACATTTACAATAAGTAAGAAAGAGACTCTTCGATAGTTCAAAATACTTTTACATAATTTAATACGTTTTAAAGGTTTGAAGGTGTGGCGTACGTTGCCACTGTCATTAATTTCAAACATTATGATAATATCATCTATAAAAGAGACAATAATTACCAATTAAAAATACCTATGTCCATAAATATGTTATTTAGGTAGGTACATTCCTCAGTTAAATGTTGCAAAGTTCTTAAAATTACAATTATCAAACTAATCTTCTTCTTATTATTTTTGTTTTGGCAATTCACCTCCTCTTCAGTGAATACTTTTGCCAGTTTCAAATATTGGATAGGGGAAGACTTGTGTTGTGATATTGTTTCGGTTTGCATTAGAATGCGGTTGCATCGCATTCCAATTTCATTGGGGTGCTACAGTATAATAAAACCGACAATTCAAAATAAAAAGTTTACTGATTTAACCAACTTCATGTTGTTGAAAAAACAAGTAAAAACATTCCGGTTCTATATATTTTACAATAAAAAAGCACAATATTATTTTGCTTTTTTAGTTCAGATTTTTTGCGCTACAGACAATAAAAAGTTAATTTTGAATTATATATTTTGCTGTTCTATTTAATAAAATAATAAACCGACATTTTGAAACTAACATAATACCTACTAAAGCTCTGTCGATTATTTTTCTTAATAGTTTTTTTGTCGATTCAGATTTTCTTTTTTTTTTAATGGCGGAGATATGTTTAAGCAAGGTCTACAGCTCACAGAGCCACTAGTTATATACCTCCTACCTAAGTATACACATTTAAGGACTTGATACAAGAACAGAACTGTAGTACCTAGTGCATTATATGTAAAAAAAGCTTTGTTTAATCTACATCCATAAATCTCAATCAACGATTGTTGCTGACAAGCGACTAATTCATTGGGTCGGGGTCGTTGTACGAAGAAGCCACTCAAGGGCGGATATCCAAAATTCAGTAATGCCACACTTCCTTCATTGATTATTTACTTAAATCAAATAATTGGAAGAAGCCGGACGAACGCATATTTTGCGGAAACTGAATAAATTGCGCCAATGTTTTACGGCTGTGCAATTGTTACATTGTCAATTTACTTCCCAGTAGGCTGATTGTCTAACTTTTTTGCAATCAACTTTGACAGAAATCGCAGTGACATTGCTGCTTTAGTAAGAACCAATGTGACAACTATCTTACTTAAAGCAGCAATGCAACTGCGATTTCAATCGATTTCAATCGAGAATTGTTAGCAACAGCCTTACGTAATTCGGGGTCTGGTGAATCTACGTTGTTTCTAACTTCCTGCGACACTGTCGTTACTCGAAATTTTTTAAAAATCCAATGCATCGCAATAAATAAATTAAAAATATGCAAATTAATACGATTTATTATTGTACTCTAATGTAAACGATTGCATATTTTTTATTTATTCCTTGTGATGCATTGGATTTTGAAAGATTTTCGAGCAACGACAATGACGCCTGCGTTCTTACTTCCTGAAGTAAGAAACAACATAAACACCGTCCCGCATCTTTCTTTTCTTTTTTAATCGACAACGTTATTTTATTTAAAGCCGTTGGAACCTATAGTCTCAATTTTACTGTTCCCTCAACATGAGGTTTATGGTCATCAACGCAATTGATGGTCCGTTTGAATTTACTGACTATAAAACGAATTTCATGGCTAATGAATTAACAAAGTTCTTCATTCATTCTGTCAGCGAGTGTGACGAGCGATCTCAATCAATTTCAATGAGCCTCTCAATTATGGTCAGAATTTATTTTAATTAAGCATTCTTCAAAATATGGTTCCCATAAATTCTCATTCCGTCCGATAGCAACAATTTAACTAGATTTAAGACGTTTTGTCTGATAAGTGGCAAGCAATAGATTTTTTATTACTTTAGAATGGCTCAAATGGCAGTTAATAATGTTTGTTACCGTGTCCGTTGAAGTGCGATTTTCAGTAGCAGACTTCCGCACTTTACCTAGTTAATCTGCATATTAACGGATGCTACAACGTCAAAGTGTGGAAGACAGTGAGTGAAATAACGAAGGCTTAAGGAAATTTGAGTTAAATTAAAGACCTCTACCTACTGAAAATAAATTTTACAAAAACGTCGTTTCTGGATTTTAATAAAACTTCTCGTGGACTTTTTAGAGCCCATACCTAGTCTAGTATTTTTAGACGGTATCATTACATTCCCTCGTAGTCACTGCTAGAAGTAGATACCAAAACTGCTAAAAGTGGCCGTTTTTGACTCATTTGCTATCTACTTCTACGAATGACTGCCAGAGAGCTTCTAAAAATACTAGACTATGAGCCCTGAAAATTCCACGAGAAGTTTCATTAAAATCCTTTTCTATTAACAACTTATTAAATAAAAACCTGTGAGGGCGCCACTTTCGGTCAGGGAATCGCCTCAATGAAATCTTTAAGACTTTTTCATGCGAAAACTTTTGAGCTTTTGCTAAAAGTAGACTCACTTTTCTAGACACATTATTTGAATTTCAGTATGCAACAGTATGGCGGGGGTGGAGCCGCCTCGTCGTACGTCGGATCAACGTTGTACAACCAGCCGTACGCTGCGTACCCGTCGCCGCACAACACTAATAATAGGCAAGTAAACTTGTATAGCACACCACAGAGCACAAAAAAGAATTTGTATAGTTTATTGAAAAGGTCGATTGACACCTACTTATTGTTTTTGGGGATAATTGGCTTTGATAACTTTTTGAACATGACTGGAAATCTCAAAACCATTTCGAGGAATAAGCTTTCGGTACAACTACATCGGTATCGACAAATATATTTATAAAAAAATAAATACGGGACCAAATGTTAAAATATTCAAATTAGTTTCTTAAATTGGCCTAATCTGTAGTAAAAAAATATAAAAAAAATACCTTTTATTTTTTAACCATAGCCAATTCTGTATTTTGGACACAAACTCATCTATTGCCCAATCATTTATTTTATTATTTTTTTATGAACGAAGCTCGCGCATCTTTGGTCAGAAATTCATTACCTATATTTGCATGCATGCACTTTACATTACTGACTCACTGACTCTTGTTTTGATTTTCACAATTTGATTCTGAAAACGGTATAGGTTTATGTTAGTAATAGCTAATTACTAACATAAACCTTACTGTTTTCGACAATGTGGCGATGTTTTTTATTTTCTTGTGCAAGCTTTATAATGTCATTTTTTTGCACAGGTCGTCATGTAAAGCGACGCCGACGTATCTGAGTGCGTACGGCGTCAGTGGTGTGGGCGGCGTGTCCAGTACGGGTTTCGGGACTCAACCCTCGCCGTACGCGTACTCCTCATACAATGGAGGGTTAACGCAGTCCTTCCCTACTGCACAGCAGGTTGGTTATTACAAAGGTTTTGGAATAAAAGCAATCAAATAGGTTTCTCGCATGTCTTGCAAAACCAGGGGTTTTAAGCGGCGTGGGCAGCGTGTCCAGTGCGGTTTTCGGGTCTCAACCTTCGCCGTACGCGTACTCATCGTACAATGGAGGGTTAACGCAGTCCTTTCCTACTGCACAGCAGGTTGGTTATGTATAACTTTTAAAATAAAAGCAATCCTACATAAGGTTTCTTGAATGTCTTGCAAAACCAGCTTCTCTACTCAATGACCACTTTTCTATTCGTTCGCCAACTTAAAGCTTAAAATAAGCAATTAGACGATCAAGTCACACGTCGCAAGTTTATGTAAATCACAGACGTTGTTGTATTGTATGGAATTGACAAGCCTACGACACGTAATTTTGGATTTTATGGCTTATTTTTAATTTTTTTTTAGCGAACAAATAGAAAAGTGCCCATTTGAGTAGGGCAGCAGGGGTTTTAAGTGGGGCGTGGGCGGCGTATCCAGTACGGGTTTTAGCAACGCAACCCTCGCCGTACGTGTAAGTACTCGTACAATAGAGAGTTAACGCAGTCATTCCCTACTGCTCAGACGGTTGGTTATTGCATAGCTTATAAAATAAGTAATTTTATAATAATAAATAAGTTTTAATGTCTTGCCCTAATAGAACCCTAATTACCTATTAAACCCTAATAGAAAGGAAAAAACCTTTTTTTTCTTATCCCACTCCTACTTAATATTGAATCCACTACAAAAATAAGGTTAAGCCACATTAAAAGTAGGTAGGTATATTGTGACGGCCGTGACGTCACATTACGTAGAGGAGACATAGAGCATCAAGCGATCACCAATTCTGCCGCTAGCTGTCAAGACACAGTGGCATAGTGGTGTGGCTTCTCGCCTTATACACGAGAGCCCGCGGTTCAAACCTCTGTCGGACCAAAGCATTTTGATGGTTTTTACGATATTTCTAGAATGTTTACATGTTTATACAAAGTTTATTTACATATTTGATAGAGAAATAGAACATTCTAGTATCGTCGGGAAATAATGGAAAAAAAGAAAAAGGACAGGAAATGGTTACAAAAGACAAACGAAAAGAATAACGAAATGACTATCGAAATTAGAGTTACTAGAAGGTTCTATGGGGTATATAAGCAGCGGCGAAACGCACAATCGATGTAGTAGTTTGGTAGTAGTGAGAAGGAGTAGTCGGATAAAGAAGAAGGGAAAGGAACAAAAAGAAGGAAGATGAAGAAGTTGTGAAGAGGTAGAAGATGAGAGAGTGGTGAAGAAGAGAAGTTTGGAGGTGAGGTCTAGCAGTAGTTGGTGCTAGCACGGAGGAGTAGAAGAGGATGTCGTCGAGTTCAGCGCCGAGAGGCTACGTCGTTCGGACGTGACGCTACTTGGAAGGGCGGACTGCAACATCGGAAGAGGAGTAGTGGGAATGTCATCGTGTAACAGCGCTGGGTGGCTATGTCCTTCGCGAGAAGACTACACCACACAGAAGAGCGGACCACGACATTCAGAGTATGTGGATGTGTTTTGGGTAATAAAGCGTCGTCTCTGCAACCAAGTCGTTTTCCTTCCAATCCCGTACCCCGCGTCCGTAACAATATTTTAATTAAAGCTCCATACTTTGAATATTTTTTTACAGTAATGAAATGAAGTAAGTAATTAAAGTATGTATTTCTATAATACTAGGACTACAGCAGCTACGCGGCAGGGTACGCGGAGCACAACGTGGCCCAGTATGGCGGGTACTACGCAACCCCCAGTTATTCCCCCTACGTCAGCTCCCCAAGCAGTAGTGGCAGTGCTGGACACACCTCTTACCACTTGGGAGGAGCATTATCAGGTATAGTCTAAATATTTGTATTTTTTGAAATAGAAACAAAATACAATAACAGGGGCTCTTGTCTCCAAGTAACTCATCAAGGCCTGGAAAATGAGACACAATCGATTTTCTATTGTTCTTCTTCTTCTTATTTTAGTTTGGCAATATACTCTCCTCTTTAGGGAGTAATTTGTGCCAGTGTCAAGTGTTGAATAGTTCAGTGGTATATTGTTTCAGTTTAAATTAAAATGCAGGTGCATCGCATTCCAATGCTGCTTGGAGCATTTGGCACCAAGCATATCAAGACTCGGTAAGATCAGCCGAGGTAGCAATTACTACAATAAATCAGTTGCTTAGACACTTGTACCACAGAACTGCACCAATTTTAAGACACAATAACCACGATGAATCAATTTGCGAATAATTAAAATAGTCACCGAACCGAACTCAACAAAATGGCGCCAAAAACTCATTTGCTATAGTTGTCCGGACGCCGGATTTAATTTTTTCAAATATGTTTTCCGAACAAATTAATTGATTATGAAGCGTGAACGCATCCTAAACGCATTGTGACGGTCAAAGCAGCCAACTTAGGCTGCGGTCCACATGGCGATTACATCGATTACGGCGTTTACAACGCTCACACGAGGTCCGCATTCGATATCGCGCTCAAATCGATAAAATCGACAAATGACAGCTGGCGAATGCGAACCGCTCGTAAGCGCGCTAACGTTTTATTCTAACCTCAAATACAAGATGGAATAATTGCTAGATACTATTTTTGCTCTCTAAAGCGATGATAATGAGGAAGAACGTTTGATTTTTGAGTCGTGTGTACAGTTGCAAAACTTCTGAAAGATTCCGAATAATTCTGGAATACTTCCCGGAAAGTTTCTTTCAATCAGAACTTTTCAAAATAAAGAGAATTTTTTTATTTTTATTAATAGGCTCATATCAATTTTAGTCTTCGATCATAGGATTCATAGGTCAATTTTGCTAGAAAATATACCTGCCGACCGACCGAGGCGACGACTAACGGACGAACACGGTACGAACGAACAACTCGTGTGCGGTGCGTGGCGCTATCTAGTGGCGGGTGGCGGCAGCGCGAGCGCGGCGAGCGTGGAGTGGCGGGCGGCGCGGCTCCCCCCGGGGAAGTATTCGCCCGCTCACCGCGCCCCGCAGAGAAGTTTTCAGAATATTTCGGAATAATTCGCGCTCGGAGGGAATATTTCAATCTGGTTGATTTTAAAAAGTAATTAAGTATGTTCTCAGTAAATCATTAATGGTAATGGTGAATTGTTTTTTATTAAGGGTAAGTAAAGTTTAACACCCAATTGCACTAAACTTAAGAATCGCCTAAGTCTTTTCTTAACTAAAACTCGACCAAGTTAAGTAGGCGAATGACAGCTACATGACCGCTAAGTTTGACACCGTTTTAATTTGGTCGTGTTGTAGTTAGGAACAGACTTAGGCGATCCTTAAGTTTAGTGCAATCGGGTGTAAATGTTTATTTCATTACCTATGTAAAGCAAAATTATAACCAATTTTCTATTTTTCGAGGTTTTTCTAGGTAGGTACTCAATTTGTTAGTAATGATTTAAAAATAAAAGGCTGAAGAGTAGTTACCTAGTCCTTCTACCTTAATAGGTACATTATAAATAAAATTAAGTAGGTACCTACCTACACTTTAGTTTATAAAAAAAACATTTAAAACTATGATAGGTATCTAAAAGTGCATTTTTAGAGTTCCGTACCCAAAGGGTAAAAACGGAACCCCATTACTAAGACTCCGCTATCCGTCTGTCTGTCCGTCTGCCTGTCACCAGGCTGTATATCATGTCATGAACCGTGGTGATAGCTAGACAGTTGAAAATTTCACATATGATGTATTTCTGTTGCCGCTATAACAACAAATGCTAAAAACAGAATAAAATACGTATTTAGGGGCGCCTCTTATCATACAGCAAACGTGGTTTTTTTTTGCCATTTTTGGTACTCTTCGTGCGCGAGACCGACTCATACTTGGCCGGTTTTTAAAATTATCATAGATTAAGAAAATACTTACCTACTTTATGTTGAGTTATTATGTTGACATCCGTTCCAATTCCAAGACTTTCAAGCAATTCAAGAACATTAAAAATTCGCTAAAATACTTAGCTTAGTAGGTACTTCTTAGGTAGGTACCTACTTAAGTACTCAGAAATTGTATTTAAGAGCTAGATATTACGATATCTATCCATACCTACTTTACTACTTTTACTATGGTCAGAGAATAATTGAGTTTTTTCTTGCTAGGAAGGCTAGGTAGGTAGGTATTTAAAAATGTGTCAACTAATTTCTGCTGCTTTTTAGGGTTCCGTACCCAAAGAGTAAAAACGGGACCCTATTGCTAAGACTCCGCTGGCCGTCTGTCTGTCGGTCTGTCTGTCACCAGGCTGTATCTCATGAACCGTGATAGCTAGACAGTTGAAATTTTTACAGATGATGTACTTTTGTTGCCGCTTTAACAGCAAATACTAAAAACAGAATAAAATAAATATCTAAGGGGGGCTTCCATACAACTAACGTGAATTTTTTGCCGTTTTTGCTCGATATTATTAACGATAACAGGTAGACCGTTCAAATTTTCGCAATGATGTATTTCTGTTGCCGCTATATTAACAAATACTAAAAACAGTATAAAATAAATATTTAAGGGGGGCTCCCATACAACAAACGTGATTTTTTTGCCGTTTTTTGGTACGGAACCCTTCGTGCGCGAGTCCACCTCGCACTTGGCCGGTTTTTTACCGATCTTGCTTTTTTTATTGTTACTCCTGTTTTTTGATAATCGAAATATTCCGAATGTTTCCGAATAATTCAGAATATTTCCGAAGTATTCCAAGGGAATTATTCGGAATGTTTCCCGCCAGCAACTGTAGTCGTGTGCATCCAACATCTTTTTTTTTCAACTTTTTACATCAACCACCTTTTTGGATAAGCTCCAAATTAATATTAACAAAATATTAACCAATATAATGCTCTATCCTTTTGTTGTGAAGTGAGGAAAAGATCCTTCTATAACGAACTCTCTCATTTTTGATTTTTTGACGAAATAAAATTCTGACACCTGTTTCGTTTGACAGTCACTTATAACTTTTGACAGAACGTTCACAGTGATTACGCTCCGAGGCATGGTCGCTGTAAGCCCAAGATGGCGCTGGTAATGACGTCATGAGTGACGTCACGCTAGATATTGTAAACGCGCTAACGTGCATGCGGACCGGCTGTTATCGCTATAATATCGATATTATCGCTATGGGGACCGCAGCCTTAACAAAACGAATGTTGACAGTCAAGACAATTATTGTATTGACATTGACATTGACGTTAGTTTGTTGATAAGATAATGTTAAAGTGAATTAATGTTTTTCAAGAACTTGTTGCTAATTTTAAATAAATTAATGAAAAAAAGAAGTAAATTAGCATCATTGTAGCAAATAGAGTACATAGTGTATTGCTGTATTTGTGCTTTGTTACTGAAATTTGCTGGAAGTTACACTGTTCCAGAATGAATAAAGAAAACAATTATTACCCCAATAAAAGGAGAAAATTGGATGATAGTGATTCAGAAAATAACTCCGCAGAGGTGTTTAATGATGACTCTGACTACTGGCCAGATTGAGTGACAATAGTATGTTTTTCCTTAATCTTGTACTCAATCTTTGCTTTCACTTTTTGTGTGTGCTTTTGGCTCCAACTGCAAATCTATGTTAATTGGTTAATGTATTATATAATGTGCAGATTCACCATCGTCTATGCTGCCAGCATTAACTGACACAAGTCCTCTATCACCAATAAAGAGTGAAATCCATCCAGCGAGTAGAAGATGCAGGGAAAACTCTGGGTAAGAGCCTTATCTCTATTATGTTTTTATCTTTATAACCGTAATATAATACTCCTAAACAACTAAATTTTTATAGTCTCACTACATTTGATGGAAAATGACCTCACTTTAAATGTGGAGGTCATTTTCCAATGTTGACGACTCTGTATGAAATATACAGGGAGAAAAAAAGCAGCCCTTGACAAGTTTCTTGCCGGTTCTTCTCGTTACAAGGTCTCCCGCTTAGGGTTTGCGAACCGATGGCGTAGCTTCTATGACATTCACAAGTGCTTGTAACAGCCTAGACTGAATAAATGAATTTGAATTTTGAATTTTTGCAGCATACTTTTTTGAATAATTTAAATCTAGGACTATCAGATATTATTAAGCATGATAAGTAAATAATATTTTGTGGTTATAACCTCTTAGTTGTAATTGTAAAAACATTCAATCAACATATTCATGAGAAACAAAGGCATCCAGCACCGCAGCAGTGCACACATTAACACACTGCACCTTGACATTTTTGATTTTTCATACAAAAGAAGTTGTACATTAGTAAGACAAACGCATCTCTGCGGTGCCGCAATAGTATATCTTTAGCAGTCTAAATCGAAAGAGCCTTTAGTTAATTAATTGTTAATAAGTCAATTGGTTAGTTAATTTTCAGCCCAATCAAATTGTATGTAAATAATACTTTGAATAAAGAAAACAATTTTCAAACTTACCTAAGATTATTATATTTTCAGAGAGAGCACAGCAAGCAGATCCCGCGGCCGAGGCAGACGGAACACATCGTCGTCACCGGCGCAGCATGTCCCCGAGCCCGCCACGGACAGAGTCTTCATCTGGGACCTGGATGAGACTATCATCATATTCCACTCGCTACTCACTGGCACTTATGCTACTAAGTACAATAAAGTGAGTTTTCTATTTGCATATTATAATGATGTTCTATACACCGTTAATTTTTAAGTATATCTAAAAATTAAATGAGTGTATCTCTTCCCTATTCTAAGCGAGTATTTACAGTTAAAAGTTTCAATACTTAAGAATTAGTCAAGTTGTTTATGTCCCAAAATTTTACTGATTTGTGAATTTAAGTTCATTCATAGAATTATACACACATAATCAAAAGAGACTATCTTGTTTACCTAAGTAAATAATGAATCTACGCACTTGTCATACTATTTTTGTGAATTTGCCGATTAATCAAGATTTTCCCCCGATATTTTGATATTTAATTTTACTATCATCATCAGCCATTTTAATGTCCCCACTGCTGGGGCACAGGCCTTCCTTATGGGTGGATAAGGAGGACGGGCCATTAACCCACCACGCGGGCCCAATGCGGATTGGTGGGTGTTAACGACTGCAAATGCAGCCGGGACCAACGGCTTAACGTGCCTTCCGAAGCACGGAGGAGCTCGAGATGATAAATTTTTGGTCACCCATCCCATGACCGACCCTTGCGAACGTTGCTTAACCTCCGCAATCGCTGGGCCAGGCGCTAAACCACTGCGCCACCGAGCGCCAATTTTACTATATGACCATTTAATTTTTAGATATACCTACTTAAAAATTAATGGTGTATAAATGCAAGGTTGTATTATTGCCTTTGGAGGAGAAAAACCTCGCACTCTCATACCCCTTATTGCACCCCCACAGGAATGATAGATAAATTAGTTTTCAACACACTTGCTCGTAAAGTGAGCCCTAATACATCGCTTTTAGGGCCATAAACCGAACTATAACAAACGCGTGCAATAATATATAAAACACTAGTTGGTTATAGAATGATCCCCACAAAGTTAAATAGGTACCTTACTGCAAGTTCTATGCGAGTAAACAGAGCATTTTCAATTTAACCGAGTAATACAGTTATTTTTTTAATAACAACAAAGAGGTTTTATGCCGCTGAAAATTCATTTGCATTTTTGGAATAAATAAATGTGTAGGTCCTTAATTAAGTCAAACAAATATTAATTATTATCAAATTATTCCTAATTTACAATATTTTGTTATAAAATATTAAAATATTCGCATTTTATCACTTAAATTTATAATTTTGAAGTAGGCTGTATGCTCACTAACCCCTTTGTTCGCAAAATATTCTTGCATTGGGCGTGTGAAAAAAACAAAAAAAAAACCTGAGCGCCTTTTCTCATCATGATTATTATTTTGTTTTTGTCGTATTTGTTGCTGTGTGGTAAATTACTTTGTTTTTTCCTCGCAAATGTGTTGAAAAACGTCGTATGAAACTCGTGAGCTCTTACTTATTGCACACTCGGCTGAGTTACGCCCTCGCCTGCGGCTCGGGCTGCAACCCACAGCCTTGTGTGCAATAAGCAACCTAAGCTAACTTGTATCATAATGTACTATTTTTTACTAATATAATAACTCATAGTTAAAAGATTGTTCCACGTACCTACCCCTTGATGCAAACTTGCGTACCCTTGGGAGTACAAGTACCACTAATTGGGAAATACTGGTGTTAATGTATCATTCACTTTTGTCATTGTTAGTGTAGACAAAAAATTTTAGTGGGAGACTATGCTAAATAATACGAAATTTATGCGTTGACCCTACACAATACAGTTGGCGTCACAACAGACTTACAAACTTTAAAATTTATATGTACAGTAAACAGCACGCTGGGCTTCCACAAAGTGTTAAATTTTCTCAATCAAATTGAAACTTAATAAAAAAAATCTGTTTAAGGTTTAAAATTCATTGGAGATTTTGACAGTTTTGTATAGCTCCATGACCGTACTTATTTTATTAATTATTTCTAAGAATTAATTTCACATTTTTATAGTAGTTCCAATAAATTAGACCATTTTTACAATTTTATTAAGTAATTTGTTTTCTTGTTTTTGGTAAAGCACTACTTTTACTACCCTGTCTGGTAAATAATGTATCTTTCTTTACAGGATACGCAACAAATAATTCAATTAGGGTTCAGGATGGAGGAGATGATATTCAGCTTAGCTGACACACATTTCTTCTTCAATGATGTTGAGGTTTGTTCTTTCTTTATAAGTAGCTTGGAATAAAATAGATAGCCTTTATTTATTAGACTAGTTTTTGGCCCGTGTGGACTACATGTTATGCCTCATTTAGATTATCGGCGAATATACTCGCCGAGTAATTTGGGCACGAATGCAGACACGTTTATATATTCGTCTATATTCAGTGAACATAGAACTTTCAGAAATGGATGACGTGAGACTTGCTGCTTCGGCATCACGCATATTAAATGTATATCGACTTTTAAAGTAAAACTTTAACAACACCATTAGCGAATCTCTTCTTTATTTAATTCTGCAATGGATACCTTCATTAAACGGACCCAAGCATCATTAATGGATTTTTAATCTTTATGCAACCGATGTTTATGGTGACAATGTTCGTGAACAATGACGATTATGTAAACACCGCCGCGAATACGTACGAATAATCCTTTGATCCGCGTCAAAAAACCGACACCGCACGGAGAACAGACGAATATTCGCGGCGAGTACCGAATATACCCGAATATGGTGTTTACATACTCGTCTTCGTGCCTATTCGTCTGTACTCGGCGAGTATCTAAACTAAGCATTATATCGTGCGGGTGGATAACCATGCCCAGCAGTGGTATAAAAAGTAGTAGGTCTAGGTACAATGGAGAATGTCTGAAAAAATCAAATTGGCAGAATATTATTTTATAGTTAGGAATAAACTCCCTTAGTAATAGAAAAAAGTTTCAGAATTGTCGGTTGCATACAAAAATTTAAAAAAAATTAAGTCTCTTCGACTCCACCAATGTACAAAAGTAACAGCAGAATGGAAATTGTACCTTTGCCACCACATGCCACAAACACAACATGATATAAAAAAAAATTCAACAATTCAGCCAATTTGATTTTTTTCGGACATTCCCTATTATCAATAGATGTAACCAGTCTGAAAAACTAATAGTCTTTGATTTAGAAGCCAATGACAGTAAATATGGTCTTGTTTCATCAGGACTGTGACCAGGAGCACATAGACGCGGTGGCAGCCGACGACAACGGCCAAGACTTATCCGCGTACAATTTTTCCGCGGACGGGTTCCACGCCGGTGCCGCGCCTGCTGCGGGGCTGTGCGCGCCGGGTGCGGGGGTCAGAGGAGGAGTGGACTGGATGAGGAAACTGGCCTTCAGATACAGGAAGATTAAGGACACGTACAATAATTATAGAAATAGGTAAGTTATACGTACAATTTCACCGTCGAACCTGCTGCGGGGCTATGCGCACCTGGTGCCAGCGTCAGGGACGGAGTGGATTGGATGAAGAAACTGGCGTTCAGAAAACTTTTTTGCAGTCCCGCGGCAAATGATCGAATGAATCGATCGCATATTTATGTAAATGGTGAACAGGGTCCTGGGTGGCATCATTACCTGAAGTATTTTTTGTGTTTTCAAATCGATCGAATAAGGAACAAGGATCACAAGAGCACATATGTGAAATGTACTTACCTGCCCTGACCTCCTAGACGCTTCCTGAAAGTGACGCAAGACTATGGTTTCATATTCGCTTGGGACCTGTCCCGCCCCCTGAATGTAATTCCATGTAGTCGATTATTTTTTGGAAAAAACTGCTCTATGTTTCTACTCTGGCAGCGCGCATGCTTCCTAAAAACTAACCAAGCCGATGTCTAACATGTTTGTTATGATGTCATCTACCACCCTGTTCACCATTTATATCAATATGCGATCGATTATTTTTTGCGATCGGAGATCATTGCATGGGAGGCCATATGTTCAGGGTGGCATATCTCCCAGAAGCTTCCTACTTCACAACCCAGACGACAATATTTGATAACACCAAACTAATGGCTATCTTGCCAATGTGATCTGGTACGAATATGCGATAGATTGAAAATGAGCTTCTGGGCCGACGGTCCATTAGAGAAAGTTGTTTAGTTTCATGGACTGGACATATCTTTGAAATTTGGATCGTAAGTTCAGAATGACCCGATATAATAATTATACAATACATTCTTTCTTTTATTGCAGTGTGGGCGGTCTCTTGGGCACCGCGAAGCGTGAGCAGTGGCTGCAACTACGCGCGGAGTTAGAGCACGCCACAGACAACTGGCTCACGCTGGCCTGCAAGTGCCTCAACATGATACACGCCAGGTCCGTACTAACATCATCACTATGTGTCTACTGGCACAAGCGCGAGCAGTGGCTGCAACTACGCGCGGAGTTAGAGCACGCCACGGACAACTGGCTCACACTAGCCTGCAAGTGCCTCAACATGATACACGCCAGGTCCGTACTAACATCATCACTATGTGTCTACTGGCACAAGCGCGAGCAGTGGCTGCAACTACGCGCGGAGTTAGAGCACGCCACGGACAACTGGCTCACACTAGCCTGCAAGTGCCTCAACATGATACACGCCAGGTCCGTACTAACATCATCACTATGTGTCTACTGGCACAAGCGCGAGCAGTGGCTGCAACTACGCGCGGAGTTAGAGCACGCCACGGACAACTGGCTCACACTAGCCTGCAAGTGCCTCAACATGATACACGCCAGGTCCGTACTAACATCATCACTATGTGTCTACTGGCACAAGCGCGAGCAGTGGCTGCAACTACGCGCGGAGTTAGAGCACGCCACGGACAACTGGCTCACACTAGCCTGCAAGTGCCTCAACATGATACACGCCAGGTCCGTACTAACATCATCACTATGTGTCTACTGGCACAAGCGCGAGCAGTGGCTGCAACTACGCGCGGAGTTAGAGCACGCCACGGACAACTGGCTCACACTAGCCTGCAAGTGCCTCAACATGATACACGCCAGGTCCGTACTAACATCATCACTATGTGTCTACTGGCACAAGCGCGAGCAGTGGCTGCAACTACGCGCGGAGTTAGAGCACGCCACAGACAACTGGCTCACGCTGGCCTGCAAGTGCCTCAACATGATACACGCCAGGTCCGTACTAACATCATCACTATGTGTCTACTGGCACAAGCGCGAGCAGTGGCTGCAACTACGCGCGGAGTTAGAGCACGCCACGGACAACTGGCTCACACTAGCCTGCAAGTGCCTCAACATGATACACGCCAGGTCCGTACTAACATCATCACTATGTGTCTACTGGCACAAGCGCGAGCAGTGGCTGCAACTACGCGCGGAGTTAGAGCACGCCACGGACAACTGGCTCACACTAGCCTGCAAGTGCCTCAACATGATACACGCCAGGTCCGTACTAACATCATCACTATGTGTCTACTGGCACAAGCGCGAGCAGTGGCTGCAACTACGCGCGGAGTTAGAGCACGCCACGGACAACTGGCTCACACTAGCCTGCAAGTGCCTCAACATGATACACGCCAGGTCCGTACTAACATCATCACTATGTGTCTACTGGCACAAGCGCGAGCAGTGGCTGCAACTACGCGCGGAGTTAGAGCACGCCACGGACAACTGGCTCACACTAGCCTGCAAGTGCCTCAACATGATACACGCCAGGTCCGTACTAACATCATCACTATGTGTCTACTGGCACAAGCGCGAGCAGTGGCTGCAACTACGCGCGGAGTTAGAGCACGCCACGGACAACTGGCTCACACTAGCCTGCAAGTGCCTCAACATGATACACGCCAGGTCCGTACTAACATCATCACTATGTGTCTACTGGCACAAGCGCGAGCAGTGGCTGCAACTACGCGCGGAGTTAGAGCACGCCACGGACAACTGGCTCACACTAGCCTGCAAGTGCCTCAACATGATACACGCCAGGTCCGTACTAACATCATCACTATGTGTCTACTGGCACAAGCGCGAGCAGTGGCTGCAACTACGCGCGGAGTTAGAGCACGCCACGGACAACTGGCTCACACTAGCCTGCAAGTGCCTCAACATGATACACGCCAGGTCCGTACTAACATCATCACTATGCGTCTACTGGCACAAGCGCGAGCAGTGGCTGCAACTACGCGCGGAGTTAGAGCACGCCACAGACAACTGGCTCACACTAGCCTGCAAGTGCCTCAACATGATACACGCCAGGTCCGTACTAACATCATCACTATGTGTCTACTGGCACAAGCGCGAGCAGTGGCTGCAACTACGCGCGGAGTTAGAGCACGCCACGGACAACTGGCTCACACTAGCCTGCAAGTGCCTCAACATGATACACGCCAGGTCCGTACTAACATCATCACTATGCGTCTACTGGCACAAGCGCGAGCAGTGGCTGCAATTACGCGCGTAGTTAGAGCACGCCACAGACAACTGGCTCACACTAGCCTGCAAGTGCCTCAACATGATACACGCCAGGTCCGTACTAACATCATCACTATGTGTCTACTGGCACAAGCGCGAGCAGTGGCTGCAACTACGCGCGGAGTTAGAGCACGCCACAGACAACTGGCTCACACTAGCCTGCAAGTGCCTCAACATGATACACGCCAGGTCCTTAATAACATAACATCATCATTATAATTTCGTCTTGTATACTTGGAATCCATGTCGACTTACTTACACCTTTCGTGCGTTTCCGTCAAGGAATTTTTAAATATAGTATGTACTTATAAATTCCTTGGTTTTCGTCTACTATTGTCTATTACCCTCTTTCCCTCTTTCTGTCATCCAGTGCATCCCAGATTGCTATCGGACGTCTAACGGCTTCATATTAGTCTATGGTTACGTCCGATAGTTTGCACACCTCAGTTTATTTTCGTAGTCTAGATTAGCCTCTCAGCTCGTCGTCACGATAGGCGCGGTCCGAGGGGGATCACAGGGGACATGACCCCCCCCCCCCCAAAATCGTACACGTCACATAGAAAAAGCTACTAAAAATTTACAGAAAAGCAAATATTATTATTAGTGACCCCCCCCCCCCCCCCCCCCCCAAATTTCAGGCTGCGACCGCGCCTGCGTCACGACCGCGCAATGATTATTGAATTCGCTTACCGCGTCGCCCGTCGCGGTAAGGGCGTGGCCGGTATTATGGACCGGTGTTGCCAGCACTAATATTATACAGGGTAATTTTGAACTTACCATCCAAATTTTGAGGATGTGTTCAGTTCATGAAACTGAACAACTTTCTCTAAGGAACACATGGTAAAATATGTAAAATAAAAATCGACTTTCCATACAAATCAAAGAGATCACGTGATCAATTTAGTATGGGATGAACAAAATTTTCTGGCGAAATTTGACACATGTTTCTTAGAGAAAGTTGATTGGTTTCATGGACTGAACACATCCTTAAAATTTGGATGGTAAGTTAAAAATGACCCGATATAAAATTAAAGTACTTATGTTAATAATTAATTTATTTACAGAGAGAACTGCGTAAATGTGTTAGTGACGACAACGCAACTGGTGCCCGCGCTTGCTAAAGTACTACTGTTTGGGTTAGGAGGCGTATTCCCCATAGAAAATATATATTCTGCTACTAAAACAGGTCAGTATTACCATGCGGTCTCATTTGGAATTGGTTTAAATTTACCTCACTAGTTGGCGGTACCTGCTTTGATTTGTTTTTGTAATATTCAAATACATATAAAAAAGTCATTAAACTTTTTAATTGTTTCTTAAAAAAATCACCAAATGCAAAATTGTATTGAAACAGTAAAATTAAGGGTTTTTTTTAACAAATTTTAATAAAAATTGAGCGGCACCTATCGTACTACCTTGGTAGTAATTTGTGCTACCAAGGTTGTTTTGCTTTTTGCGTTTCAATGTTTTGTTGCTATCTGTGCGAAGCATGCTGCGACGATAGCGGCGCCATCTAGAATTCTATAAGAAAAACATTTTTAATCGCCCTGATAGTAGCCTTACGAGGGCCATTTCTTTAGTATGGGTCATCCCATACTAAAGAAATGGCCCTCGTAAGGTATCTGTACTAGTATAGTATTATATTATCTGTGGTAATACATAACACGTTTATTCTTTTAAGCTCAATTTACACTAAAGGCGAAGGGAAGCGTCTTAAATGTTTGCGTTCCCATTGAGGGACCACATTGAATTTTGACCTTTTGAATGCGTCAGCCTTTAGTAAAAGTTCTCAAACAAATTGTAAATTCAATCTCTAATTTGAAGAATCAATGGGAACGCAAACTCTGGAAGAGAAGCAATAGTACATAGCATAATGAGTCTTATGTCCATTTAATAAAAGTTAAAGTCAAAATATCTTTATTCAAATAAACACAAAAATTAAGCGCTTTTGAATCGTTTATATTTTCCTACCACAAGTTCTTGATTTTTTTAACTGACAAAAAGAATAAAATACAAATTAGTACGATAGATACTACGCGCTTATAGCTAGCAAGAAACTACAAAAATTAGTAGAGCGCCACTTTTTATGTCATCGTAGTACGGATACGATGGGATTCGACGACCTGAGTGGTGCAGTGGTCAACATGCCGCCTACCACGCAAGTGGTCCCGGGTTCGATTCCCGGCCGGGCAGAAATTGAAATGATGAATTTTAATTTCTGTGACGGGTCTGGGTGTTACTATATATAATAAGTATATATTTAAAAAGTATATAAGTAGTATATCAGTTGTCTAGCACTCATATTACAAGGTTTGCTTAGTTTGGGGCTAGATGGCGCTGTGTGAAATTGTCCAAGTATGTAGGTATACTAGTCCAATCCAATAAAGGAGTGGTAGAGTGCGCAAGCGAATACATAAGCGATTCCTTCAGAAACTTGTTTACTTTTAAGATGTTTAGGGTGTGAACATACTAGAAGTCCTCTTGCTTAGGAGGTGAGCCGGAGTGGGGCGGGGAGTTTAAAGATCTCACTTCTGGAGTTTTCGCTGATATCTCCAAAACGGAGTGTCGTATAGAAAAACCTCCAAACCCACTCCCCACTCGGGCTCACCTAGACGAGAGGACTTTTAGAGGCCCCGCAAACTACAGACTTTCTACGGGCCGATAGTTTGGTCGGACCTTTTTTAATATGAAGAATAGGCCGATACCAAATCGTTGTAATGTGCGCACTTGCATGCTTCTTCATTCTGATTAAAGGCCCGACCAAAATACCGACCGATAGAAAATCACCCTAAAACGAATGTTTACACCCTAAAACAGTTTCTGAGGAAATTGCGTATGTATGCGCTCGCGTACTTTTGAGCCATTCGTTGAGTGGACTATACAAATTATAATAATTTTCTAGGTAAAGAAACCTGCTTCGAAAAAATAAAGCAACGTTTTGGCGAACGGTGCACATACGTCGTGATCGGCGACGGACAAGACGAAGAGGCCGCGGCCAAAGCCAAGAACTACCCCTTCTGGAGGGTGTCCAGCCATTCCGACATCGCCGCGCTCTACAACGCACTGGATATGGGCTTCTTATGATTTGCTGCTCGCCTGGTACACTTCGCGCGGAAGTTCAAGCTTGGGGATCGATTGTCTGGTAACTCTTGGGAGTTTCTGATTGCTTGGTACATATCTCGTTTAGTTTTTTTACTATTAATTTGTTTATTCAAAAAAAGAATTTTCGTATTTTTTTATGCAATAGTTTTGTTCGAATAGATCGGTTGTTAAAAACACAATTTTAAATAAGCATACTATCTACCTACTTTGTTAAAATAATAGATAATTTATTTCATATTAACAAATGATACTGATCCAAAATCCAAAATGCCTAAAGGTAAGAACTACCCCTTCTAGCGCCGTTAACTTGCCCGTGGTCCCCTAGTCTAAGTTCCCCTTAGGGGTACCATGGCCGTGGAACCCCCTGAATAATCTCCTTATTAAGTATATTTTTATTGTCCGTGGTACCCATCCATAAACATTTCTATCTGACATAAAAAAAGATTATAGGTACCACGGGCCATATAATTTTCCCATGGTACCCCTTTGTCCCCGTTGGGTGTTCCATATGCTAAAATATCGTATTTGCTCGTGATACCCCACGGGGAACTTAGATTGGGGGACCACGGGCAAGTAACGTCTAGTGCGTCTCGAGTCATTCCGACTTCCGATCGCCGCACTTCTTATGAACTCGTTACGCAGCAGCTTAGTTTGTTTGGGTATTAACTCTTGAGAGTTTCTGATTGCCTGGTACATATCACTGTTTAGTGTTTTCTTTTAGTGGAAATCTTTTTCGAAAAAATAATAATTTGTCGACATCTCACACTAGAGCTACGAGGGCGGTTTGATCCATGACTTTGAAAAGAAGAAATACTTTTTCATAATTTATTTTTGTATCTTAAAAAAACTTCTTAGGAGTCTACACAATTTTTTTGTAAAAAAATAATGTTGGAATTATGTGAAAAACAGAAAAGGAAAAACAGCGAGCATGTAATATGGTTGCTATAATCAATCAGTCAAACAATGACATAGTAACTCACTTTAAAAAACAGAACTACAACTCTTTTTAATTACATTATAGAACACAATAAATAGTAAGAAGTACAAATAGGTTCTACAACACTCATGACATCAAAACTCATCGAATGAAGATGCGAATCCTTCCTATTCTCTAGATTTAACCCACTGAGATTCTTTCTCCTACCAAACATGAGTAAATGTCTTGGCGTGCAAAAATTTCCATCAAGCCAAAAGGTGGTGTCTGAAATGAGCCCTCATTTCAGTTACCACTGTTTTCAGGTGATGAAAGAAAAAATAATGAGTTAAAGAGGTAGGAACTTCGTTGGACTGAATACGCAGAGCTACAAAAAGATTATGTGAGAAATAAAATAAAATATGGCGAAAAAATATGTTTATTTTTTACAAAGTCATGGACTTACCAAACCACCCTCGTATAGCTATCCCGCTCGCACTCCACTAATGTGAGCTAGACAGATGTCGAGGACTCGAGACTCGAGGGTCGGCAAATAGTGATCAAATAGTCTAGTTGTTCTTTTCTTTGTTCAAAGAACTGAGATTAATTTGGTTGTTAAAAACACAATTTCATATAAGCATACTATACATACATACTTTTAAAACATTGATTTCTTATAAACACAACCGATATTGATCCAAAATAGCTTAATCAGTCTTAACGTTTTAAGTTGGTAAATATCAATTATCAAGTATAGTTTTACAATAGCCCAAAAAGGCTCTTTTTAAGTACACATTTATTAGTTAAGAGCCATTCTTAGTTAGTTTAGTTAACTTATAAAGCTATCATTTAGTTTAAAAGCTCAAAGTTAGCTCAAAATGTACGAAAAAAAAACTACATTTAATTCCTGTAAATATACAACTATGTACTATAGAAATTGTCTGCGCAGAGTAACGTAAGTGCATTCCTACTAGTAAGATTAAATTCTATGTACAGATTAAATTAGGACAATGTATTTATAGATAATTTTCAGAGTTGATATTTTTATTTTTAATCTTATTTTATTTTATTAATATTTAATGGATCTTTTGAAATATGCCCTATTTTTGAATCCTTCGGCTGGCGTCAAGCGCTCTTTTCTCGGTGTAATGTCGCAATGGCGGGATATCACAAAAGATCATTGGGCATTTTGTTCGACCATTTGACCTACGGTCTACACAAACGAAATAGGGCCAGGTATGTCGATAATTGTGAGGAGCTCGGTGGCGAAGTGGTTTAGCGCCTGGCCCAGCGAATACGGAGGTTAAGCAACTTTCGCAAGGGTCGGTCATGGGATGGGTGACCAAAAATTTATTATCTCGAGCTCCTCCGTGCTTCGGAAGGCACGTTAAGCCGTTGTTCCCGGCTGCATTTGCAGTCGTTAACACCCACCAATCCGAATTGGGCCCGCGTCGTGGGTTATGGCCCGTCCTCCTTATCCACCCATAAGAAAGGCCTGTGCCACAGCAGTGGGAACTTAAAAAATGGCTGATGGACATGTAGATAAATGTATCTGCTATACAGAGGTATGGGTCACATTCTTGCAGGACATGTTTCATTTTCGTTGTAGCATTTCAGTAATAAATAAAATAAAATAAGTAAAGGCAATACAAACGTTTATTATGCTTGTACCACACGTTTTCACAATGCTGAAAGTAAAAACTTCTGTTTTATTAACAGACTATTATTAACTGTTTTATTAACAGAAGTTTAATAACATAAATATATACTCACACACATAATGTGAAATAACTTTTTTCTGCCGGTCGGTACATAAAAAAATATACATATTTTGAAAATTGGGGTTAAATTCTTCATTTAAAACTGGTTTGGTTTCTGTACGCGAACTACAAAGCAGGTCAAATAAGCCCAATGACCTTTATCCCGCTTGATGGCGCTACTGGTGCTGGGGACTTTTGTACGGGCATTTACCCCCGATTTTCCCATTTATTTTAAATTATATCAGAAAATGCTTGATACTAATAAATACTTATTTAAGAAGTCGGATAGTAAACGAATTAAAGAATGAAGAAAACCAAAATACGTTGGAAGAAAAATTGATATTTACAAAAAATCACTTCCAACATCCAAAACTTGATAGCAAACACAGAAAATAACAAAATGGCAGGTCTACATCTAAACTAGCGCCAAGTTAGTGGTAGTGCGCCGACTGGTGGACGATTTGTGAATCAGCAAAATTATCCTGCCACTGACCACAGACACTTGAACAGCACAAACTTAACTGACTCGGTGACGGCCTCGCCTATAGACGACTGCGAAACAACATTAATAAATAACACTTATGGCCGAATACTCAAACGCTAATTAACTTTGAGGGGTTCTCAAACGTCATCCTGTCACATTAAATGTCAAAGATATGACAAAGACAGCATGCTGTTTGAGAGCCGCTCAAAGTTAAGTAGCGTTTGAGTATTCGGCCATTAGAGACATAGCGCACTTGCGGCCTGGCCGCGCGGCCAAGTCGCGTGACCTGGCCGCAAGGTGCGCGACCAAACACGCGGCCAAAACCATTCGCTTGAAACTCGTTGGCCGCCGCGGCCCGGTGTGGCCGCTGGCCGCTGGCCGCAGGTGCGCGCGCTCTACGGCGATTTCATACTAATGTGCTGTTCTCGCTGGCCGCCGCGACCTGGCCGCTGCGGCCAGGCCGCAAGTGCGCTATGTCTCTTAGTGCCGGTTTTGGCCACTGGGATAGATAATTTTGTAACGAGCAATTCGTAAATACGGATTTTGCTATGTCGAATGAAAATCTCGACGCCAGCCGAAGGATTCAAAAATAGGGCTTCTCTTAATTCATATTTTAACAGTTTAAAAATACTCTTTTTATTTCACTTGAACATATTCAAAATCCTTTTTAACTGTTTCTAAATGATCGTTAAAAGTACATGTGGATAGGTTTTAAAACTTATAAATTTACGTTACACAAAAGCACAATATTACCCTTTTGTACAATCGCACTCAGATATAGGTTCTTGTAAACTTACATGAAAATTACTTCTCGCATAGGGCCGGAATTAAAATTATATAAAGTAGAATTTATTTCCAGCCATTTTTGGTTGTTTTGATAGAACTAATTATTGTTGATAAAAACTGAAAGATAACATATTCACTGTGTTACGAGTAACTGTACATAATTTATATGTATGTATTTATGACCCATGCGAGTAAAGAATCCGGTAAACGTTCTGTCTAACCTGTTTGTCAAATATTTGATAGTGTTCCTTGACCTTAAGGGAATTTTCCCCTTAAATATACAAGGTTTTTTTCTAGATATATTTTATCCATGTAATCTCTGGATTTTATTTTCCATAATTGCGGTAAATCTCTAAGTACTGAAATAAATTGCAGCAAAAACTTATTTTCACATACTGTCCAACATTTTTTGTTTACCCTCGTATTCGGGTAAAATTTTAGGGGAAAATGTCCTAAGGCCAAGGAACACTAGAATACAAATATAACACCATATAAACTATAATACACTATATAATACAAATATTTGACTAACGTAACGTTTACTGGGTACTTAAGACGAATCTCATACTTCTATCATGGACGAATTCGTCCATACTACGCATCACACTACATCATGCATGCGTGAATACATACTTTGTTTAGGAAACCTACGCGCGTTATTTTTCTACTAATATCTGCATGACGGAGCGTGATGCGTACCGTGTGTAACCCGTTGGAAGATTTTGCCAAAATGACAGCACAATATTAAAAATAAAAGCTCAATGTTTTTTTTATCCATTTAATTTCCCGTTTTATGTTATGTCCAACGTCGAAATTAAGTCTGGCTGTGTTATCAAAATTATATTTATTATAATTTAGTTCATTTAATTTATAGATAAATGTGTAATATCACGATTTTCATATTTTAACCATGTGAATTACATTTATTCGCAACATTATACATTTCTAAATGATAAACCTTTCAGAGGTTACGGATAACACCTATCTTCTAGATAATTAAAATAGTTAAAATTCCTAAATTGATAGGAAGGTAATTTATTAGGAACTTATTTGTAACCTGTGAAAGTGGTTATAAATGAAACTAACAATTTTGGTAACTACAGTGTGAAGTCTAAAACAGTCGACAAATTTTTGTGATGTGGCTTAGACAGTCAAACTGAACAACTTTGTCTATGGAAATAAATGGAAAAAATAAATGGAAAAAGTTCCTCTTTTTTACTAACTATTTTGGACTCTCATCAAAGGGCTTTAAACATTTTAGCATAGTGGTAACCATATTTTTTTATTTTTGACGGGGATTTTGGAAATATAGCGGCGCACGATGAAACCTATGTATATCGATACGGGATCTATAGACGAACAAAAAATGTCTTATGATAATCAGCGGAGCAAAACAAAAAAATAATCAGCTGTTCCATATATTTTGGTCAAGTAGATATTGACGTTTTCTATGGAACAGCTGATTATTTTTTGCTCTGATTATGTTGGTCCCCATAGACAAAGTTCAGTTTGACGGTCTAAGCCACACCACAAAATGGGTTTGAACCTCTTAGTATGAGAGGCTGTCATAGTGGTAACCATAATTTTTGATTTTTGACGGGGACTTCGGAAAAAATAGCGGTGCACGATGAAACCTATGTATATCGATAGAGGATCTATAAATGAACAAAAAATGTCATATGATATAAAGTCCTAAAACGAAACGTTTCCAAGATAATCCATGTTAAATATCCTGTATAGATAAAAATTCAAACTTATTCCCCGGTTTATCTCGAAAACGTTGCGCTTTAGGACTTTATATCATAAGACATTTTTTTTCGTCTATAGATCCCCTATCGATATATTGGGTCATTTTGAACTTACCATCCCAATTTTAAGGATGTGTCCAGTCCATGAAACTAAACAAATTTTTCTAAGAAACATGTGTCGAATTTCGCCAGAAAATTTTGGTCATCCCATACTAAATTGATCACGTGATCTCTTTGATTTGTATGGAAAGTCGATTTTTATTTTACATATTTGACCATGTGTTCCTTAGAAAAAGTTGTTCAGTTTCATGGACTGAACACATCCTCAAAATTTGGATGGTAAGTTCAAAATGACCCTGTACATAGGTTTCATCGTGCGCTGCTATATTTCCAAAATCCCCGTCAAAAATAAAAAAATTTGGTTACCGCTATGCTAAAATGTTTAAAGCCCTTTGTCGAGTGTCCAAAATAGTTAGTAAAAAAAGAGGAACTTTTTCCATTTATTACACCTGAATTATACAATATAAAAATGTTGCGAACAATTGTAATTCAGACAGTCAACTTAATTCTATGAAAATTGAGTATCGAAATGATGCCGTCTTCATGGAAATAGCAATATTATTTTGTAATGTTAACTATCTTATAACGAAATTGTAAATAGAAATAGGCTTATTGTAGAACGGCTTATATTATATTCTTATTATAACTTAATACAAAGTTCGAAAAATTATGGTTATTCGAGTTGTAAATAAAATTATACTATTTGACAATTTATTGTTATGTTTTATTATAGTCCCATAAAATGCTTTACCGAAGAATAAAGTGAATATTCTAAAAATTAATTGAAATACCTACTGGTATACACAAATAAAAAAAAATTGTCATTGATTTCTATAACCTGCACGAGAAAAAGATAATTAATCTATGGGAAATTTAATTTCGCTACTCGACGGTAGATGTCGCTGTACAAATCCATACAAAATTACTCTATCGGAAAATTTTGACGCGCGTTATATTTTTCGATAACTCTTCGTGCGTTCGAAAAAGTCATATTTAGTTTCTAGCTAGAGTGACAAAGTTCTAAACTGTTTACTACTAACTAGTGGCTTCGTGAGCTGTAGAAAAATTTTCAGGTCAATGGCTGTAGACCTCGCGTTAAAAAGTAGGTATCTCAAATTGTGTTTTTAAAAACAAATAACACAAAATAGATAACTGGCAAATAATACCTATAAACTATACACAGTCCTAGGTTCTGTCACAAAGTCAAATGTTTTGATTGATGTTGAGTCTTCTAAAAATAAAAAAAAAAACAAAATTTACTTTGCATCGCTAACAAAAAAGTTTTTTTTACATTTTGATCATTTTTCGAAACTATTGAAATGCCTTTTTACATATCTCCGTCATTTAAAAAAAAATCGAAAAACTGGCTTTACTGAAAAAATCTATATAATTTTCGAACCTGCTCACAAAATTTCACGAGAATTGGTTGAGAAATGCAACCTGTAGTTGAGAACAAACGGTCAGCTATACTTAGGTACGAAAGAAGAATTTTGCCCAAGCTGAAGCAGAGACGCTTCGCACTCGAGTACCTAGCTACATGCAACGAATCTTTGCTTACATGGTACCTATAGAATAATTAGAATAATTATTTATTTTCAATAAGTGCACATACAATGTTTTTGTACAAGGTTTACATAAGAACAGTATATAACGTGTGCCTGAACTAGGAAATCCTGTGTTTCAGGCGATTTAGGCAAATAATATTCACAAAATTAATAAATCACTAACTTATTTAGAAAAGCAAAAAATATTTTTACACAATAAAGGTTTAAAGTATACATACATTACCAATTATTTTTAGATTAAAACTTAAATAAAATTACAATACTATTTTAATACAACCAATAGTCTCTCTGTATCTTCATAGGACATGCTTTGTAGGACGTTTTTTAAATTGATCTTACAATTTCTATAATTAAGTGGGTAGATGTTTGCTGTACGATTTAATCTATTGTACAGCAGCGGGCCCAGGAATAAATAGAATTTTCTTGTAAAAGCGTAATTAGTAGAAACTCTTTGAGTGCAAACTATATCTTTTCGTCTTTTATTAATTATGTCAGAGCTAAATGAAAGTGCTGAGTGTTGTTTTAATACAACGTTCATTATAAATAATTGTCGAACTGTTAACAAATTACAGGACTTATACAAAAGGTTAGTAGGAAATAGAAAAGGGCGGCAAGTTGACACTTTGAGAATCGCTCTCTGTGCTCTCTCTGTGGTTAATAACAATGTTTTACATGCACCTCCCCATGTCGTGATACAGTAAGTTAATATTGATTCACATAGCGCAAAGTACACCTGCCTTATTATTGTCGGTTCAGCAATATGTCGTAACTTTTTGAACACAAATATTAACTTACGTAATCTGCTATTTAAAGCCGCAATATGTGGCTTAAATGAAAGATTTTCATCTAATATTATACCCAGGTATTTAGTTTTATCTGTTTGATTAATTTTGGGGCACATGCATTGGTTAGCCGAATGGACTCTACAATAATGAGCGTGAAGTGCTGGCCTAGTGTTAGGAAAACATTGTTTACGCACAGAAAACTTAATATAGTTAGTTTTTTCGGCATTTAGTGTTAAAAGGTTATTTTTAAGCCAATTATTTACAACATTGAATCCTCGTTGCGCATGCTTGTAAACTTGTTCTTCCGAGTCGGCCGCGAAAAGGAGTGCAGTATCATCAGCGTAAGATATTATCATCCCATGGTCTAGTTTCATATTACAAAGATCGTTGATGTAAATCAGAAACAGGGTAGGTCCTAAAATACTTCCTTGAGGAACTCCGAAGGATGTATTATCCTGCTCATCACTGAGGACATTTCCAATCCTCACACATTGAGTACGTTCTTCCAGATAACTTTCGAAAAGTTTCAGCTGTGTACCTCTTATGCCTAAAGTCTCAAGCTTGCGCAAAAGGATAGGGATGGACACCGTATCAAAAACTTTCGCTAGATCCAGAAAAATGCCAACTGTGTGATTACCTTTGTCCAAATTATTTACAATATAATCTGTTAAGTGATGTACAGCATCAGCAGTTGATACTTTTGGTCGAAACCCAAATTGATACTCAGACAAAATCGCTTTTTCTTCTAAGAATTGAACTAACCTATTATTAATAATTTTTTCCAATATTTTAGAAAAAGATGGTAATAATGATATGGGTCTGTAGTTTGAAATTTGACTAGGCCTAGAATAAATAAAACCTAGGCCATAAGAATAAATAATCTTATGCCTAGGCACTGAAACTGATCTACGGCCGATTTGAAGGCAACCGTGTTATTTCCCGTCATTTAACAAATAAAAATATCTAGGAAACAAATATCTCTTACTGAGAATATGTTATTGAAATCGGCCGCTAAATAATAAAAACAATTTTTAAAAGTGCCTAAAAAGGGCGCCCCCACTGACGTCCATTATACAAGTACATTATACAATTTATTTGTATAGTGGACGTCAGTGGCGCCCCCGAAAAGATTATTTTTTCAGTCAAGCTCTTAAGAGTGTAATATCCATGCTATTTATATATTTTTTTATTACTTTCCTCTATGACTCTATGCTATGGCAACGAAAACGAAGGCAAACAAATCGGTTGCTTGGCAACAGAATGTCAACATTACGTTTTCTGTCACTAAGCTTGCGAATGGGAAAGTTTATGTTTATGAATGAGTAAATAAAATAAAATATATAACGATGAAAGCAGTGGTAAATACAATATTATTCGACATATCCAAGAATGAACTTTTCAAGATCAATGAAAACTATAAGATGCTGCACCGGAAACTGAAAAGCACGTGGAAAGTTATGATGTAAGTTAAGGTAGATACTTGATTTCGTGTCGTGATTGTGAACTCGTGAATGTCGTGATGTACAATCATCATCATCATATCAGCCGCACGACACCCACTGCTGGGTATAGGCCTCCCCAAGGATCTCCACGACGTTCAGTCCTGCGCTGCCCGCATCCAGCTGCGGCGCGCCGCGACCTTCACTTTACCAGATCGTCAGTCCACCTTGTCGGGGGCCTACCTACGGAGCGTCGTCCGGTGCGCGGTCACCATTCTAGAACCTCTCCGCCCCAACAGCATTGGAAAATTTATTGTACGATTCCGGTTTTGTAACAGTTGCTTCAAAAAAGGTTCTTTTAAAAGCACCAATAACGATACATTGGCCAAGGTTTGGGCCCGTGTGGAGCAGAAAGGTTTATTCTAACCAAGGTATGGTGTCGGGTCTACCTGTTATGACTGAGGCCAATTTCATAAACGAAACAATTTGTAATTTTACTACGGTAATTCGCATACATTGCAGTGTCTGTAAGTACAATTAGTTTATTTTCTAGTTTAAAATTGGCAACGTAATGAAGACCAAACGATCTTCATTACGTCGCCAATTTTAAACTTTTGTTTCTGTGACAATGCCAGTCAGTAGGTAGTCTTATTTTATAACGAAATTACTTATTAAAGAGACTATTCCATACTAAACAAGTAGTGTTGGGTTTCTAATTTTCTATGCTTCATGTCAACAGCTGTTGACTGGATGAAAATTAATGTTTAAGGCTGCGCAGTCTGCACACTAGCGCCGCCATTAGAAAAAAAAACATAGTGCTTAAATAAAGACAAATTTGTAAATTATCTCTCCGGAGTGCACTCCGAACAAGCTTTGTGGTACTTTTTATCACTTAAGCAATATTTTCTAGCCTGTCGTTTAGTTTAATGGACTTTTATTGTTAAAAGTGGCCACTTTTCGCAATAAAAGTCCATATAACAAAACGACACGCTAGAAAATATTGTTTAAGGGATAAAAAGTACCGCAAAGCTAGTTCGCAATGCACTCCAGAGAGATAATTCATAATTTCTTTTTTATTTAAACACCATGATTTTATTGCCAATGGCGGCGCTAGTGTGCAGACTGCACGCTCTTAAGCCCGATTGCTATTTCTTATTAATCTTAGTAAGTATGTTATTTTTAGTAACCGAGATGAGTTATCAGAAAACATTTTGCAAGACGTAAAGATCCTCGTGATCCCAGGACCTCAGAACGCGTTCACAGATGATGAGTTAGCCAGCATGAAGAGCGTCGTTGAGAGAGGGGATTCGGTGCTGGTCATCATGACTGATGGAGGAGAGGAGAAGATGAACACGAATATTAATTTCTTCTTGGAGGAATATGGAATCGTTGTTAACAATGGTGAGAAATAAGTACCTAATCAATCACTTAGGTGGTTGCATGTAAAAAAAACTTTTAAGGCGGTTGTATGACCGAAAGTGGCGCCCTCAGAGGTTTTTATTTAATAAGTTATTAATAGATAGAGATTTTAATAATGTTTATCGTGGAGATTTTAGGGCCCATGGTCTAGTATTTTTAGAAGGTATCACTACATGCCCTCGTAGTCATTCGTAGAAGTAGATAGCAAATGTGTCAAAAACGGCCACTTTTAGCAGTTTTTCTATCTACTTCTAGCAGTGACTACTAGGGAATGTAACGATACCGTCTAAAAATACTAGACTGTGTGCCCTAAAATCTCCACGATAAACATTATTAAAATTGTGTATTAGAATTATAATATTAAATAAAATTCACCGCGGCGCCACTTTCGCTCAGGGTACCACCTTAAGACTCAATCTTAAAAGATTTGTTTATGCACAACGATAGTGCTTGGCCTTCACCTCACCTGATGTTAAGTGACGATAAAGCCGAAGGTGGAAGCGCACTACACCCGTAATCCTCATCACTGAGGAACTAACTGCCTGAACACAGCAATTTTTAAATTGTTGAGGAGCCAGACTTAGGTATGATGGTGGTAGCTAGCCAGGTGGGCTTGAAATAAAGCGAGTACCTATTGTAGGTACTTCCCTCCTGGGAATCGAACTTGGGGCACCTGCGTCTTACACGGGTGGGCGACTACAGAGGCGGTTAAAAATGCGACATGGATAACTTTAGTTCGTTTGTTTATCGCTGATTTGCACAGTCGCCGAGTGTGCAAATCCTCGAACAAAACCCCTAAGCTCTCCCCTTTACAATAGGTAACTTTCAAGCCATTTGAATCTAACGCTATGTCAAAAGTTCAAAAAATAAGTACTATCTATATAATAATAGTGCCATAAGAATTAGGCTATCTATCTATAGGTACCTAACCTATATACAACTAAATTCGTGTTAATTTAACTTTCTCACTTTATAAACAAAATAAAATTAATAAAAAAAAACCTATATACAAAACTCTACCTATCTCTAATCACCTACCTAAATATGCTTTTTATGGCTTTTTAGCCATATTTTGTCTACAGATTATCACTGGTAAACAATATTCGTAAGCCGTCCGCAATATCACGGTCCGTGTGACTGTAAATTGAGCCTAACTAACAGACTAACAGACTATTCACAGATTTATCTCTCAACGAAAAAATACTTTTCACTTTAAAAATGGCAGTGAGAGACTTAACCACACTAGTAACAGTAATTTACTGTGACATCGCTGTCAAATTAGTGACTCATGGTACCTACCGATTAGTATGCAAAACGCTACGTAAACTACACTCCTTAAACCAATCATGGTCATGGCACCAAGATTGTAGTTCCGCTACTGCCCAACAGAGGCGCTGTACAGATTCTCATTCAAATTGTTTTACCTACATTTACAGTAAACGTAAAAAAAACTCATGGTAGAAGTACCGTTCACAGATTGCGTGGTACGAGCCAAGTACCACAAGTTCTATCACCCGAAAGAGTGCCACATCTCCAACGGGATCCTGAACAGAGCCATTCTGAAGAGCATCATGAAAATGCCCAACTACACCAGCGAATCCGACGACTACCTGCAAGTAACTTTGCTACCAAAGTCTATCTTTAGCTGCTTCAATGCTCTTGTGTTACGTACGCACTACCTACTCAATCCATGTGGAAATTATGGGTCAACGAAGTGCGACAAATAGTTGGGTGTATCTCGGGGAATTCCTTGTTGATGATATAATGCTGCCTTATTTATGATGCCAGCATTTCACTCTCGCCAAATGAAGTCGAGCGGTGGCGTACATTGCCGGCTTTGTAATAAATGTGCCATAGACACAGAATACATAATAGTACAAGTACAGAAGCCGCAATCCGCAACATCATTTAATTAAATAGCAACTCTTGCTTCGATGCAATAAGGCGCAATTCAGATCGCACACCGCTACAGCTGCTACAGTTATATTCACCTAGAAGTTTTCTCTCTTTCTATCGCGTAGCTCTCACTGACACTGTTAGGGTTGTCGGCTTTCAAATAAACTGCGTAGCATTATATCATAAAAGGAAAGCGATTTACGAAGGTGCTATGGTTAAAGAATATCTTACAATAATATTTGAACATTACTATAATACTTAAGTAATAATCTAACTAGGTACTTACCTACCTAGGTAGACGTAAATACGGGGGACATAAAAATAATAAAAGTCAACTATTGGTACCTAGTTAGATAGGTAGGTACTTATTATCCCCGTCAATTGGCAACGCGCTGGAACCATGTCACATTAACAACCACGTTGACGTGATCCGCAACTAAAAATGTCATGAAATAAGAAAATTTTAATACCTAGGTAGGTAATCTGATATAGTAATTATTGAATTATTATTTTCAATAGGATAGGGTTTCGTTTTTGAGCTTAAAATCATGGCCGCCAGGCGCATTACCAACTGACAGGGATTGTAGTTGTTTATCGTTACTTGTCCTATTTAGTTATTTGGTTGTTTTAGGCATGAAACAGTTCTTGTTTCATACCTACAACACCTTTTACAAATATGCTTTCTTACGAAATCAAATTGTCATTAACAATTTATTTCGTAAGTAGGTAAGTAAGTAGGTACACACGACGGCACCTTAGACTATACATGTTGACCTTGAGACCGCCTTTATACCCTAAGTAATAAAAGCTGTTTTTGCAGTTTAACATTATAACCTGACGTGCACACACTACAATTTATAGATTAGGTAGGTACACACCTACCTAATCTATAAATTATAATTTCAATAACAACACCAATTTTTCATTTATTTTTTTTACTTTGACACCCATCCACTGGTTTCGGCATTTCGAGGAGTAAGGTGGAGTAAGCGCGGAAAACGTGCGGTGCGAGCGGTCAGGCGGGCGTGCGGCCCTTTGCCAGTTGTATCGTGGACGATACGCCGAGCGGTAGTTATATAACGCGTGGACTTGAGCGAGTGACGGACGCCTGCCATAGATGTAATTTTCAAAAGCATCGACGAACTATACATTCACCGAAATTTTGGTGAGCGTGTGGAGGTGTGAGTTAAGTATTCGCCTGGAAGCCGAACGGCTGGTGCTTATTTCGTGCCCAACTGCCCACGCACCACGGTAATTAATTACAGAAGGCGTATTATGAGGGGTATTATTATACTATAGGTACTCGTTAGCGACTGTAGTTGACATTTGTATAACAACTTTTAGTTTAGTGTACCTAGTTACCGTCAGAGGTGCTCTGCCAAATTGCATTCAAAATTGTTTATTACAGTCGCTATCGAAATTCGAGAGTACGTATAGGCCGCGGCACGTAAGTTTAGCGCTGAGAGAAATTTGAGGGGATAACTGGGCATGTTTGCAGTAGCTCCGCACCACGTCTCCCGCTAATGAGACCCCAAAATATACTTCTGCGCACAAATGGCAGCGCTAAAGTTATATGCTGAGACTTGTAACTTTACAAACACGGGCACAGTTCTGATAGTTAAACTTCTTATTTATTCATTGGTAGTTAAACCGAGTGACGGAGGACCACCAGCCGCCTGGATTGCTAATGAATGACACAGGTTTTACTTCCTATTTTTTTTTTGTCTTAAAACTCTAGATAAGTATTCATTGAAGTCTTGATTGTGTGTGCAGTGAGGAGCCCGCAACACCCAACTTCGTGTACCCGTACGGGGCCACACTGACCGTGAAGAAGCCAGCCGCCGCCATCTTGTCTAGTAGTGACGTCTGCTACCCCGTCAAGAGGCCGGTCGCCGCCATGTACGCTTCGGAGAAGACTGGAGGCTAGTTTACTCATTTGGTACTTTGGATTGACCATCAGCCATTTTAACATCCCCACTGCTGGCGCACAGGCCTTCCTTAATGGGTGGATAAGGAGGATGGGTCGTAATCCATTACGCGGGCCCAATGCGGATTGGTGGGTGTTAACTACCGAAATACAGCCGGGACCACCGGTTTAACGTGCCTTCCGAAGCACGGCAGCTCGAGATTATAATCTATAGTCTATAGACTAAAAATTTATTTTGCCATGACCGGACCGGACCCTTGCGAAAGTGGCTTAACTTCCGCAATCGCTGGGCTAGTCGCTAAACCATCCCCGGCTGTATCAATTTTAGAAAAAGAACTTTTCTATATTGGCTCAGGTCTGGCTGGGTGTTTGTAGTTCCACAGTTGTCTCTGATTTCCATAACGCAGTGCTTTAGCTTACTTTGGTATGGTTGTGATGTTGTTGTAGTATTTTATAATATTTATTTATATGTAAGTATATTATTAACTATCAAAATAAGAGAAATCTAAGTAATTTATCTTGAAAGCATTTTTTTAATTTCAGGCAAACTTTTTGTGATCGGCTCAGGCCATTTCTTCGCGGACCAATACCTGGAGAGCGAGTGCAATGACTTGATCCGGGAGCTGGTCTTCAACCACCTGGGTGGCCTGACTGACCTGCACCTCAACCCTGTCGATGTGGAAGACCCTGACGTGAGTAACGTCAATGAGACCATGGAAAAGGAGCACTTTTCTAGATTTTCTTGGCGGTTCTTCTATTAAAATTGGTCCTATCTTTGAGAACTCGAATCAGGGGGCTGTATTTAACCAACCAAGTGCAACTTCGTTCGTGTGTTTGGAGTACATACTGCTCTCATCTTTGGGATGGCTCCGCCAAATGCCAGTCAGAAGCTTAAGTCCATTGAGCGGAGGCCCAAGAAGCTCATCAGCAACGACAATATTTTCTGTAATAGGCTCATGGTGGATATTCCAAAAACTCGCACTAAGCGTTTTGTCTCGAATTTTGTCATCCCTAGCGCTAGAGAGTGGAACTCCTTGCCTGAGTCTGTGTTTCCTGATAAACGCAATCTGGGGGCCTTCAAGTCACGAGTGAATAGGTTACTTCTAGGCATGTGCGTTTCATCGTAGGTCGCATCATCGCTTACCACCAGGCGTGACAACCAGCGGTCAAGCACTTAACATTAACAAAATAACAATTTGAGTGGCCTGCTGAGTTGTAACTTAGGAAGACTAACGTGAGTGACATGTTTTGACCAGCACTTTGCTGGTGCTGGAGTTTCTTGACGGTTCTTCTAGTTACAGCGGTTCCATCCTAAAGTACTTGGGCTTTCACGCACTACATGCTTCGGTCGACCTCCTCTCGAGCTGCAGTTGGGCTTCAGTCTGCCTTCGGTCTACATGAAGCCTAAACATAGACAAGGGACGCTAGTGTGTCCGTTCTTTGGAAACCGGTCTTCTTAGGAAACAATATGTTTCTTTTTATTCTTTTTTTCGCTCTCAACCAGAGGATTTCGGAGCACCCTCTCCAGCGGGGGTAAGGATACGGAAATCCTCATTGGATACCACATAGCCGGTTATGATGGTTATGTCAGACAAACTAACACCGCCTTAAAAAATTGGAACTGGTTACGTGCCCGGATAGACAACGAACCTTCGACCTTAGACGGCGCAGACGTCACATATCACCTAGGTGATGGTGCGTCGAGAAAACAACTGATTACTCAGAGGGAGCATCGATCGTGCAGAGGGGGCATCAATCGTATTTAGTGTCAGTGGTAAAACACTTTTAAAGCTGATTTCGAGTTGACCTCCTTATATTTGTTGGGCAGGTAAACGAGTACCGCACTCTAGGAGACGTGCTGTGGCTGAGCACGATCCCTTTGCCGATGCCGGCCACCGCGCCGCCTCCACGCCTCACCCCCCTGCACCCACACGCATTATTCACTTGGAGGCTGTTCTCACTTAACTTGGCGCAGTGTAAGTATCGCAGTGATCATTTGTAGTTGTATCTGGAATTTATTATGTGGTATATTATGCAGTTAATTGATTGATTAACTCTTTATTGCACACACAATAAAAAGCAATACAGGTATAAATTCAAACTTAAGACTAAAGACAATTTTGTATTTGTACAATCTAATTATTAACCCTAAAAGCCTTATCCACACGCATATTGGATAATCTCATTGCATATATGAGCAAAACCTTTTCCGGTCCCCAAAAAAATATTCAATTACCGAACGAGAACTTTCAAGCGTCATTACAGCCTTAGAACATTGGCGTTGCAATGGCCAAAAATTTACAATTTTTAGTTTTAATTATTTAGTTTAATTTTGAATTCAGCTGGAAATTAGTAATTTCCGCGGAACTCAGAGAAAATGTAATTTCTAATAACCACAATACACCGCATTAAATTAAACTACTTTTGGCTCGGTATGTATAAAGACGTTGCAACATTTATTTCTAATTGTGTCACTTGCCTAGCACGTAAACACCAAAATCATCTAATTTAAGGCTAATTGGGCAAGCCTAAACATTATTCAAGACCCTTTCAATGCATAGCGGTAGATTTAATCGGCCCTCTCCCAGCTATGCATAAACATAAACTAAACAAATACATACTCGTTGTAACATGCTGCTTTTCAAAGTATTGTCTTTTGTTCCCTATTAAGCGAGCAACTTCCGCAATTATTTCCCACATAATTGAAAACCTAGTTTTCAGGAACGGTATACTAGAAACTATTATTCTAGATAACGGCCCACAGATGATTAGTCCCGAACTAACTAGCATGTTCCACTACTACAACATAACTCATATATATTTTATTCCCCGACATGGCGCCCGCAGCAGAAAATTGAAAACCCTTGGATAAACACAAAATTTAAAGAGGCCAGAAGAAGCTTTGGTTACCACTTCACCTAAAAACACCGCTTCACCTCGAATAAAAATCAATCTAATTAGTAGTACCAATTTCTATTAAGTATTTTCAAAATTCTAAGCTAAACTTTCACAAGTTTGGTAATTTTCGGCAATATAAGATTCAAAAAAACAAAATTTACTCTCTTTCTCTCTCCCCACACTCACAGCACTTGGCCGAGGCAACTCCTCGGCAGTGCACTACATACTTCACAATCATAGCACGTGGTTGGGGCGACTCTTCGACAGTGCACACACACTACATCTAAATTCACCTTCAAAAACTGTCCGGCTGTCCATCTGTTTTCCTCTACAGGTCGCATTTCTTAGCCAAATTCTCGTGAAATTTTATGAGCAGGTTCGATAATTACATATTCAGATTTTTTGTGGATTCAAATTTTCGTCATTTTTCGAGAGATAAGACCTGTTTCAGCCGTTTCGAAAAGTGTTCAAAAACGTCTCCAGCTCATAGAGCCACTGGTGTAGTAACTAAAAACTGAAAGTGATGACATCATTTGAGTTTGTATAACCATTTTGTTACAGTGCCTGAAGTACTAGGACTGTATGAAGCTCTGGGAGTTAAACACGAGCCGCTACGTCTGATTGCGCCACAATTTGAAACACCATTCCCTCCATTGCAATTAGCTGTAAGTAGCATTTTTTATGATGAAATAATCTTTATTCCTAAAAAACCGACGTACGAAGTGCATCAACCCCGAGAAACTTATATAGATTGATATATATACCTAAGTAGATATTTTTTTTATTTGCTGGTTGCATGCAACACACATAAACATCTGGTACCTATTGTACAGAAATAATAATAAGAAAGAGAAAAATTAGACTAGATGGTCACTAAAATCATGTGAAACCTATGTGCAGCAAAAAAGGGTTTAAGCTCAGTGTAGGTAGTATTTTCGCCCGTAGAATTGGCGAAACACAAAAAACGAACAGAAGAAAAAAGTTTTGAGCCAACTTTCGCATTCGGGCTGACCAGGTATTCCCCCCAACGTTCCGGGAACCGCCGCCCCCTCCACTGGAGCTGTTCGACCTGGACGAGGCGTTCAGCTCGGAGAAGTCCCAGCTGGCGCGCCTCGCCAACAAGTGCCTGCAGCCGGAAGCAAACAGGATGGGGCAAGGTATAATAACATTAATAACCACAAAATACACACTCAGGAGCTCGGTGGCACAGTGGTTTAGCGCCTGGTCCAGCGATTGCGGAGGTTAAGCAACGTTCGCAAGGGTCAGTCATGGGATGGGTGACCAAAAATGTATTATCACGAGCTCCTCCGTGCTTCAGAAGGCAAGTTAAGCCATTGGTCCCGGCTGCATTTGTAGTAGTTAACACCCACCAATCCGCATTGGGCCCGCGTGATGGGTTATGGCTCGTCCTCCTTATTCACCCATAAGGAAGGCCTGTACCCCAGCAGTGGTGACATTAAAAATAAATAAAAACTTACCATTGAAAAGTAGCTATGGATCGATCGATCGATTACGATAGCCATGTAAGTTAGCCGATACGGCCCCTGGCCAAAATGGCAAACCCCTATTCATGGTGTCACAAGAACATCGATATCTTCCGAATAACTTCGACAAATAGTAGGTATAATAGTACAATACGAAATTCCGTATTTCGATTCATCTGTTTTAAATTGAAGCATTGCAGATTTGCCGAAGTAGGTAAAGTAAGCCAGTAGGGCCCCAGCTGTTTGTCATCAAAAAAACTAATAGAAACATCTTGGTTTTAGGCGATGGTCGCCAAATTGAGAACGAACTGGAATACTTCGTGAGAGAGTGCGGGAGAGTCGTCCGTCTCTCTCGCGCACAGCCTACCGAAGAGGCTCCTTCGGCGAAGGTTATATTGCACCAACTGGCTGTGCAACTGGCTACGTACAAGAAAATAGCACCCAAAGATTAATTATAAGAGGAGATGATGACGTCATAAAACATAAGGAATACCTATTTTATCTTTTTAGTAGTGATTGTTTGCAGCATTTGGATTGTATTAATCTGGCGACAATAAAATAGACGTAACGTTCTATGTGTTGTAGGTTATTCATACAAATCGGATCATTGTAATTCTAGGATTACAATGATCCGATTTCAATCTCATCTTTCGTTGACCAGACTCTAGTATGATTGTAAAGGACTGGCACCCTGATTATCTAAAAAGAAACTATTTAGCGACCGGTTTCATTCGACATACATTGCTACTTTTCTTTGGTATGTTTTTTTTCACACCAAAAAGAAGTAGCAATGTATCACATTCATCTGTCAAAAGAGACCGGTCGCTAGGTGGTTTCTAATTAGATAATCAGCCCGCGGATAATTTTTGTAATCGTCCGAGTAATTTTTAGGATTACCTATTACAAAATCCAGCGTATCTTGGGTTTGTAAATCGCGAAAGACCATCACTTTGCGTGCGCTGATCGGCAACGTCAACGTTAACGATTGACAGATGCGTTTATTGGTGGGGCCATTCATAAATTACGTCACACGTTAAGGGGGAGGGAAGGGGTCGAAGAAGTGTGACATTGTGTGACAAAGGGGTGGGAGGGGTTCTTTTCGTAACGTCACATTTCAAAATAATTTAAATTGAAATAAAACAAATTTCAGACCTGGGTGTCACCTGTCATGACATTTATATATCCATTGCCTCAATCGATTTGAAAATAGAATAAACTACTCATAGCTACACCGCAATGTAAACCAAATTGTCGCGACAATTTACAAATTGTCACGTTATTAAATAGGGCCCTGCTGTTTTAATTCAATGATTATTTCTAAATGTAAAACACTAGGGAGGGCGGGTCTCACAAATGTGGCCAGCTGTGACAAGAACGAGGGAGGGTGTAAAAAATCACGAAATTGGTCTGACATAATTTATGGATGGCCCCTAACGGCTACATTTCTGCACTCTTGTTATTGTTGAAATTTCATTATTATCAGTGTTTTTTAGGGTTCCGTAGCCTAAATGGCAAAAAACGGAACCCTTATAGATTCGTCATGTCTGTCTGTCTGTCTGTCTGTCTGTCTGTCCGTATGTCACAGCCACTTTATTCCGAAAGTGTTAAGACTACACAGTTGAAACTTGGTAGGTAGATGTATTCTGTTAACCGCTTAACGAATTTAATACAAAAATAAGAAAAGTAAAAGATTAAGGGGGGGCTCCCCATACATGGAACTGAAACTGAAAAATATTTTTTTCTTCAAACCAACACGTGTTGGGTGTCTATAGATAGGTCTTTAAAAATGACATTAAGGTTCCTAAGACAACTTTTTCTCAAAGTCAACCGTTTGAAAGATATTCACCGCCAAAGTGGTAAAATGTGTGTCCCCCCCCCCCCCCTTTAACTTTTGAAATAAGAGAGTGAAAAATAAAAATAAAATATATACTGTAGATCTTAATAAACACTTTCAACCAAAATTGGTTTGAACGAGATATAGTAATTAGTTCTTGAGATATAGCACATTTTCCAAAACCGCAAATATAACTTTGTCATTCATACTAACACTATGAAAAACAAAGTTATTTTTACAGACGAAAAATTATAGGTGGTATTAAATATGGTATGGTATAAGGTAACTACGGAACCCTATGGCGCGTGGCCCGACACGCACTTGGCCGGTTTTTTAGTATTTCAACCTGCGTGTTGTAAAGGGACTGCACCAAGAGTTGGGTGCTGACCTGACTTTCTTTATTTCTTAAATTTATTTATTTTGGTCACAGTTCTAATCTAACCTAACCGATTATGACCATTTCAAAGGGTCATATTCCGACCAATCAGATTATCCCATCAGCATTTTTTTTATCTTAGATTGGCAAGGCAAGCACTTGACTGCTATCATGCCTGGTGGTAAGCATTCATGCATCACGATAAAACGCGCTAGCCTAGAAGTTACCTATTCACACGCGACTTGAAGGCCCCCAGATTGTACCTATCAGGAAACACAGACTCAGGCAAGGAGTTCCACTCTATAGCAGTGCGGATGCTAAAATTTGAAGGAAAACGCTTAGTGCAAGTCTTTAGAATATCCACCATAAAACAGTGGCGCTGATTCGTACGTCTAGTTGTCCGATGGAAGAAGGGATATGGCGGAATTGGCTTTGGTTAAAAAATAAAAGGATTTTTTTATATTTTTTTTATTACAGATTAGGCCAATTTAAGAAACTAATTTGAATATTTTAACATTTGGTTGCGTATTTATTTTTTTATAAATATATTTGTCTAGTGGATATGGTCAGCCGGAAATACGTCATTAGTGGCACGAAAGTTTAAGAAGGAATACCTTTGCCATCTACTTTTAGAAAAATAAACGGCCAAGTGTCATTACCTGTCATAATAACTGTCAATGACATATTGGTTGTTTGTAAACAAATAAGTTAATATTTCTTCTATTTTATTCATTTAATCCAGTTGTGACGGTTCTAACCTACCTTCTTAATTTTCCGCAATAATTTTTGAGGTGGTATAATTATAATAAAAATGCTTACCAGTAGAAACTCAGTTGAAAAACTTTGTAAAGGCTAACACGCGCAATCTACCCAAATTTTGCAAAATGTGTCTATTTTGGAGGTAGGCTACTTGGATCAAATTGTAATGATTGCTTGTGGACTGATAAATTTGCAGGCTGACATAATAAAACATAGAGTAAGATAAAAAAAATTAATAAAAATTGTGAAAATATGTGCATACTTTTATTTCTATTTACAAACATTTCATAATAGAAATACGATATTTTTTTGCGATAACTAGGTGTACGTACCTATATTTTTCGGGCGATATTAAATACTCTGTTATATCAATAGATGTTTTTACAATGTTTCCATAACAATTTTTTTTGTATTACGTATGGATTCTAATAGTCGACACTATTTTGTCACTGGAGCACTTTGATTTTTTTGATTTTTCCAACTTTAGAGTCTTAGAAATCATAGTAAAATTCGTAAAATCGATCCAAAATTTCGCGTAGGGGTTTATTTTGCTTCTCTTTTTGCTTTACTATACCTTAAAATTAGAAACCATTACCTAGTCATCATCCCAATTTTTCTCAAAAATATTACCTATTATACATCGATATTTTTTGACTTCCACCTTCCATCATCCCTAATGCCAAGTTCATTGTCAAAATTGTCTTTGCCCTTTTTTTTCTTTTTTTCTTTTTTTTATTATGGCTGGGGAATCTGCATGTGATGGCGTCATAGAAAGGTCATTTGAAGGTTAAAGCTTTTTATTGAATATCTTTAAAAATATAGACTTATTTTAAAATCTAATTAGTAGACATTGTACAGAAAGCTTATTCCTCAAAATGGTTTTGAGATTTCCGGTCATGTTCAAAAAGTTAACAAAGCCAATTAGGTTGAATAATTCCGCTGCTCACTCTACGAAATGTATCCGATAAAAAACCGATAAACTTGTAACCTTGCGTCTATGCTCGAGGCTTTTGAGCTTATTACAGAAAAGATTATCGTTGTCCATGAGCTTATTGACCATCCGCTCAATGGACTAAAGCATCTGGAGCTGATATTTGGTAGAACCATCCCAAAGATGAGTAATGGAGTACTCTCCATCTCCATACACGATCGAACTTGTTCAAGTTCCAATTGTCCGAAACATACTGAGATTTTTACTATGGTCCTAAAAATTGCTCAGACGATTGCGAAAATCTATATTAGATTCCTTATCTGGTCCTTTACAATCGACCTGGGATTTTTTCAAAGATTCTGTTTATTCGATTATCCTACGACATTGTATTAATATACATAGGCAATATTCTATCAATAAAAAAAGTTTAATTGTCCAGAATTTTTATTTCTTCTGCCATATCTTAAGTAAGCAATATATGGGGAATATCGTCAAGACTGAGTTCAAAATTGTACGAAATACAACGTCAACAAAAACCAAGGATTTAAATATTATAATATTTCAGTATGTAGTCGCCTTTAATATAAATAGTAAAAACGTGTAAAATACATTAATCCTAACTGATTTAAACTCAACAAAGTATTTCAAAATTTCCATTACTTCCAACAAAAATTTTATTTCGCTAGTATAAAATATATGGCAACTTATCGCTCAATTGAATCTACCACCACAAAAATAATAAAATCTTTATAGTTTCACTCCATGTGAACGACTCAGAGCATGAAGGCTTTACCTGTTTTATTATTTCTTATATATATAAACGATGCTGCAAGCCAAATTCATGGACCTAAACAGCATAATTACCACTCCTATTTTATGCCAAAGGAGAATATGAAAGTACTGATTTCAAGAAAATTCTTAAAAGAAAAACCTATCGTCATGACTAAGAAACCATCTTTACAACACGATGGGTATACGGTATTCCCAGCCGTCGTCGCATCGATGGAAAAGATGCTCTATCACGTACCATCCAGCCCATACTTTCCAGTGGACCAGTATAACTCGCAGAAGAGAGTTGAGAAAGTTCTCGATGATTACGCCCTAACAAAAATCAGGGCGAAGCGATCCGCCCACGGCGCAGAACCAGAAACAAAAAACAGCACGAAAGGAGAAAACGTAGCTAAAAGAAAAGAAGAAAGGAAAAGAGATCATGTTAAAAAAAATACAACTAAGAGGAGTAAAAAAGGTAAAATTATTAAACAACAGCCCAACGGTACAATATACACTGTTATACCAAAGCAAACATTAACTCCGAAACATTTCAAAGATGAAGTACGCCAGACGAGAGATAAGAAAAGTATTAAAGGTTTCAAAGAACGTCCTATAGCTGATGTGTCGACGATCACAGATAAAGTAAAAGAACGACTAAGCACTAGACCTAAAAAACACCAACATAAAGGTTCGAAAAACGATAGCAAATCGCATAAGCGAACCAGGGTACTCAGGAACAGACTAAGAAAACGCAAAGGGTTAAGGAGTCACAATAAAACCAAATTAGGCCGTTCTAGAGGTTTGTTGTAGATGAAATAAAGATATTTTGGGTTTAATTTTGGTTTCATTTATACTTATTCCTATCCCTTTATTCCTAGATAAAAGCAGCCGAAGATTGATAGCAGCGCGGGATGCCATGATTGAAGACTTTCCATACGTGGTGTCAATCCAGAAGAATGGCGAGCATTGGTGTGCGGGAGCCATAATAAGTCCGGTGATAATAATCACGACGGCCAATTGTTTGTGGAAGTAAGTAGAGGTATTATCCGTCCGTGGACTTTTTCAAAATGTGTGGATGTAAGGTAGTACATTATTAATACGAACTCAACTACAAACACCTACGATATAAAGCTAAACATGTCCCAAGAGATCATTCATAGCCAACTAAAATAACATAACGAAACTCACCGAGCACGTCATATCCTAGCTAGGTAGTTAGGTACAATGGGCTTGCAACCTTCTTGTTATCTCAATAATTTTTATAATCTTTTTCTTCTTCTTCTCAATCGATCATCATCAAGTATTATCGTTCTCAGGGTTACAGAAAAGGACATTTAGAGTATCTACCTTTCATCCAAAAATGTACTGTCCCCGTGAGACGTAAAAATACACTTCACTGACTGGCCGCTAGTAAAAAATGATGTTGAATATTCTTCAGATCAAATCGCATGAGTCGGCTACGTGTGCGAGTGGGCTCGCAACACACAGATAGAGGGGGGAGGGTGTTGAGAATTCAGGAGGTGATCAAACACCCCTCTTGGAGCATCCGGTCGTATCCAGACAACGATGTGGCACTAGCGTTATTAAGCGAGAGGATTATGTGAGTATTAGGAGCTTCGATCAAGAATATTTTTATTATAGTAAGGGCGAATTCACTCTTTAAGTATACCATACCTGGTATACTTAAAGAGTGAATTCGCCCTTACTATCTAGCTCGGTCAGTTAGCAGGAAGCCACTCCTGGTCTGTCTCTCGCCGCCCCCGGGTCCCTCGTCAAGCCTGAATAGTAGGCTCAGCGGCGGATCCGGGGGGTTCTAACCTGGGCAGAGAGCCTCCTCCCGATCTCCCCATAAGGTTACCCACTCAGGTGGGCTGACCAGATGGGATGATCGAGAGCAGGCACCATTACCAGCTGATCAAGAATACCCTAGATGTCCGGTCAGAGTCTCAAAAATGGCACCTCAAAATAGCGTCCCACTTGCAAACTGGATGCTTATTTTGCACAAAGTAAATGATAAAAGATGTGATTTTGTACAAAATAAGCTTATTTTGTACAAAATAAGTGATATAAAACGTGAGTTTGTACTAAATAAGAAGTGACTATGTACAAAATAAGCGCTAAGTTTGTAAGTGGGATGCTATTTCGAGGTGCCATTTTGGCGTGCTGTTTTAGTTCGTGAAGCGTTATCTAGGATATTCTTGATCGAAGATTAGGAGTTTTTTTTTACGGCGTTGGCCATTCGAAATTATGAGATGGAGTGCAGGGCAAGGGAGTCCCTTAACGCTACATCGGAGGTCACAGGCGACAAGTACCTAAATTTTCACTACTAAAAGTGCGGTACTGTAGGTAGTAATGTCGTCATTTTGTCTGCATTCAACGGAAAAACAAAGGAGTGGACCTTACTATACGAAAAGATATTGTATTACTATTGCACTATGCTATTATTATTTAAATATTTTCCTCTGACCCTCAGTTTCACTAATAAGCTGCACGCTGTGGATCTGCCTAACCGCATCATGATGCCACCCTTTGAAGACGCTTGGGTGACCAGCTGGGGAGCTGAGAGAGTAAGTCAGAGTATCGGCATCAGCCATTTAAATGTCCCCACTGACTTGGGCCCAAGGCTTCCCTTATGATGTAATAAGGAGGCTGGGCCATAATAATCGCGTGGCATGGTGGACATGCCACGCGATTAGTGGGTATTAATGACTACAAATGCAGCTAGAACCAATGGCTTGATGTGACATCCAAAGTTCGGTGGATAATTTTCGGTCACTCATCCCATGACATGACCCTTGCTAAAGTTGCATAATGGCCGCAATCGCAGGGCCGCATATTGTTTACCGAATGAAACGAAATTTCTGATCACGTTTATAAAACCTAAGGTGCGTCAATCGCTGCAGTCAAAATTTCTTGCGTATGGAATATTGGTGACAACCACATAGTATTAGGTAGCTAAGCTACCACCCATATGTTTACTTAGGGCGTTCGCTGCGATAAGCGGGACACGCGCGCGGGTTGTCAATGTCGACATAGATAAGAGTTTACTCATGCACTGCAAGCATCTGGCTGTCAGAAAATCAGCAAGCTATATCGACCCGCCGACGCGCGTGTCCCGCTTAACGCAGTGGACACCCTTATATACAAAGTATTTCTTGTGATAAACAAAATGTCCTAGTCCAATGTCCTAACCCCAAAAATTATTATTTTACGGTCAACTGGGGGCACTGGGGCTAATATACTATACTACACTCACCCGAATTCAATATTTTATCTCTTCCTCCTGGACTAAGGCACAGAATAGCTAATACTAAGGTTCGAGACATACAGGCCATACAGCCTTGTCATCAGTTTGAATACCATACATACATACCATGACCGTGCTAGGAACGTGTCAGTTGTAAAATAGTACATTATGAGACAAGTTAGCTTAGGTTGGTCATTGCACACAAGGCTGTGGGTTGCAGCCCGAGCCGCAGGCGAGGGCGTAACTCAGCCGAGTGTGCAATGAGTAAAAGCTCACGAGTTTCATACGACGTTTTTCAACACATTTGCGAGGAAAATACAAAGTAATTTACCACACAGCAACAAATACGACAAAAAGAAAATATGACAATTATGGGAAAAGGCGCGTAAGTTTTTTTTTTTATTTTTTCACACGCCCAATGCAAGAATATTTTGCGATCAAAGGGGTGAGTAGACCATACAGCCTACTTCAAAACTATAATTTTAAGTGATAAAATGCAAATATTTTAATATTTTATACCAAAATATTATGAATTATGAATAATTTTATAATAATAAATATTTGTTTGACTTAATTAAAGACTTACACATTTATGTATTTCAAAAATGAACATGAACTTTCAGCGACATAAAACCCCTTTGTTGTTACTAAAAAAAATTACTGTATAACCCAGTTAAATTGGGAATGCTCTGTTTACTCGCATAGAACTTGCAGTAAGGTACTAATTTAACTTTGTAGGGATAATTCTATAACAACCTAGTGTTTTATATATTATTGCACGCGTTTGTTATAGCTCGGTTTATGGCCCTAAAAGCGATGTGTTAGGGCTCACTTTACGAGCAAGTGTGTTGAAAAAATATTAATTGTATTAAAAAGTATGACATTTTCCCACTAGACCGTTCCGTCACCGGCCATGCACGTAGCGTGTCATGCACGGAGTGACAACAATAAATTGTCGGCGAGAACATTTTGCCGGTGCTGACACGCTCCGTGCATGACAGATGACGTTGCCGAGCAGGTGAGTATATACGGGTTGTAACCGCGTATGATGACCGTTATAAAAGCAAAATGAAACGGATTCCTATCGGTTCTAGTTGTTGCATACGGGCACCATACGGGTAACATACGGGTTGCATACGGGCATCATACCGGGATGTATACGGATACAGAAGGCCGTCGACCCGTTTCAACGTATCGTGTTGCTTTTCGTGTCTGATACGTATTTAGCGTCTTCTTCTTCTTATCGAATGAGGATTAGTGGCCACCTCTGGTGTTAGAGTTTATCAAGCCGCCTGTAAGGCCTTTGACTTGGCTTAACGACTGTTATCAGACAACAGCCGGGACCGACGGTTTAACGTGCCCTCCGAAGCACGGAAGCGCTCAGTTGTTATGGCAATTTAACGGTCACCCATCCAACACCTGACCGGATCGACCGTGCTTAACAAACGTGATCGAGTACGATCAGTTGGTCAAATTCCGCCATGAGCGTTACGTATCTAGCAGGGTCATGGTATGGCACGGTGTAGTGGGTAGAGACCTTCATGGCGTAGGTATGTCTGGTGGGCGATGACGTGCGCTTGAGGCTGGGCCCGTGCCGCGACGTGAACTTTCTAGGGAGCTGACCTCTGTAGGCTGTGATGATGATGATAATTTAACTTTCATAGCGAGATGGAGTCATCGACAAGAAGTCAGTGTCGCTGCAGATGTACCACGCTCGGTTGATGGACAGGAAAAAATGTAACAACGTGACGCAGCGGTTCGGAGTCATAGTCACCAATAACTTCATCTGCCTCACGCAAGTCGGCAGGCGAGCTCCGTGCACCGTTAGTAAAAAAAATATTAATGGCTGGTTTACATTATCTTAGCTGTTCTTGGACGAATTAATAACTGTTACACCCCGTACACTCCATATAACCGAGCCAATGCTCTAAGACGTAACGTTTTTGTACACGCGCATCGCGCATGTGTGTGTAAGTCTAGACTTACGTAGCCCTAGGGCTACCGTGCATTTTGTACTGTAGGTATGAGCGGCGTTCAATTCATAATTCGAACTTTTTGGTAAATAAAGTTACGACGCGTTGAATATCAAAATAATTTGACAGTTGACAAACACGACTAAAAAGTTACGACGCATTGCTTTGAATATCAAAATAATTTGACATTGACAAACACGACTAAACGAGCATACGATTCGGCATAAGAACTCGCAGGGTAGGGTGAGGTATATTCTGGGGCGAGGCGGAGTGTGTCCTTTCTGTACGGTAGTACACTACTTATAGTACAGTAGCCTGTAGAACATTTAAATCACTAAAAAGGTTACCGTTTGCCGTTGTGATATAGTTATTTATTACGAAATTATAGATACTTTAACCTAAGTTTTACAGATCGCAACCCGCCGTAACCTATACTTGTATATCTCCAAAAATCATATTTTTTTTATTTTTCGAGGTTTACCACATGGTTTAGCTATTTTCGTGTTTTACAGCTTTGTTTGTTTGCCACAGATAAAAGTAAGACTTTGAAAAATAGCCATACACAGATTTAAGACCTGATGAAAATGATTGGACTTTATCTGGTCTTAAATCTTTGTATAGTCACTTTCCATAGTCTTACTATTACCAGTGGCAATCAAACAAAGCTGTAGAACACGACAATAGCTAAACCATGTGGTAAACCTCGAAAAATAAAAAAAAATATATATTTTTTGGAGATATGCAAATATAGGTTACGGTGGGTTGCGATCTGTTAAACTTGGGTTAAAGTATCTATAATTTCGTAATAAATAACTATATCACAACGCCAAACGGTAACCTTTTTAGTGATTTAAATGTTCTACGGGCTACTGTACTATTATATCTATTCTGTGCTGTTAGTAGAGAGTAGAGGTGCATTGCCGAGCTTGTTTGTTGATTTTAAAAGAACGTCAAACACTGCAATGCACATGCAATGCACCATACATTGCCGTACGTACAATTATTATTTTTAACCCCCGAGACGCAGCGCAAAGAGGGATGTTATAGTTGTCAATTTTTAAATAACATTAAAAAGAGCTATATTTCTTCTCTATACTTACACGATTATTGATAAAATAAATATTTTGACAGGACAGAAATGAGCGTCCTTCAACAATCAATAATTTTGTGCTTTTAGCATTGTTTTTTTTAATGTGTGTGTATAAAATATGATTGCAGCGAGACACAGGCGCTCCTGCAGTGAGTGACGGGGTGCTATGGGGGCTAGCTTCTTGGGGTATTCGAAAACTGTAAGTATAATACACAGTATCTTACCTACTTATAAGAAGACTATGAAATTTAACATTTCAAATTTAATTAATACGTATTGTATCAATTTATATTGTATCGAATGCGATATTATTTTACTCATTGAATGTGATTTAAAAAAAACTTATGACTACATAAAATATGAGATAAGATAAGACATAAGATACTACATAAATCTTATGACTTCATTTTGTTTTTAAAAATAATGGTAACTTAGTGAGTAGTTACCATTATTTTTTTTTATTTTTTTTACTTCATTTTGTTTTCAAAAATAATGGTAACTTAGTAGTTATTATTTTTAAAAACAAAATGAAATTTTCTGTCAGTAAAATTTCCTATCTTCAATATTTAAAGTACTTTTTCTCCGTGAGCACAGAATACATAATTGCCGTGAGACAAAGTTTTGAGACAACTGTATATCTATTTATACAGTGCCTTTGGTCTTTAACTAGCGATAATTTAAAGGCGTGAAATACACCTAATTTTATCGACAAAAACACCTACATGTTGGGGTCTATCCCCACTCCTGTTGGAATGGCCGCCATTTTAAATTTGACTTTTTACCGGATTTAGAAGTCCTACAGCTATAACAAAAATACTATTCGAAAGCTAATAATACCACCTATTAATTTAAAGAAAAATATGTGCAAACTTTCAACTTAAATACGTCATAAAAAATTACTGAAGTAAAATTGAACACGAAATTTCTGTCCTTTTTTTTAGTTTTTCTAACATATCTCAAAAACTAGGACATTAACGCATTATTTTTTTGCATTATTCGAATACACAAGAATATTATCGTCAAAACGACTTCATAATTTATTGCTCTGTGTTGCATATTTCGAAAGCTATTGTTGTTTGAATATGACCCTTACAAGCACTAAATGGTTATTTTGGAAAATGAAAAAAATCAAAACTCCAAAAAAAAACTAGATTTTATCATTTGACAAAATTTGTATTCAGATAAAATTATCAACCTAATTTAAAATATGTTCAAAATACTTGTAATTATGTCCATTTACGAAAATAATCAACTTTTGGTTACGTGAGGGTCATAATTGAAACAAAAATAACTCTCAAAATATGCAACATAGAGCAATAAATTTTTCAGTCGTTTTGAAGATAATATCCCTGTGTATTTAAATAATGCTAAAAAATGGACATTAATGTCCTAGTTTTTGAGAAATGTAATAAAAACTCAAAAAAAGCACAAAAATTTCTTATAACATTTTTTATGACGTATTTAAATAAAAAAATTACACATATTTTTATTTTTATTATTAGGCGATATTATTAGCTTTCGAACAATACTTTTGCTATAACTGTAGGACTTCTAAATCCGGAGAAAATAATATTTTTCCGCAGGATCATCTAAAAAGTCAAATTTAAAATGGCGGCCATTCCTACAGGAGTGGAGATAAACCCCAACATGTGGGCGTTTTTCTCGATAAAATTAGGTGTATTTCACGCCTTTAAATTATCGATATTCCAAGACCAAAGGCACTGTATAATAGGGGTTAAAATATGAAATTGCCGTTTTTATCTCGCACACAGAGACTCATATCTTCTTCGGTTGTTTGTTTCGAATTATGATCATGACGGCCAACTACGTGTCAGCAATAAAAATATTTCTTATTTAATATCAGCACTGACATGAAAAAATTTTTTTCTTATGAACTGGACTGGCTGTCTGTATGATTTGACAGCAAAGTTCTTGTGCCTATTTGAAACGCCACTAGCGTGAGTCTAAAGAACTTATTTTGACGTGTACACTGAAAATGGTTACCGTGATGGTCTCTCCAGACTTCAGACTTTAGTACCATGTCCCTCACGCTATGCTCACGCTACGTCCTTCAGCGCCAAAATGGCGGAAATCAAATAGGCACAAGAGCAGTTTGACAGCAGCCAGTCCAGAGTAATAATATAAAGGTCAATGAATATCAGTAACTCCTTTTTTGTTAGCAGAAATGACCTCTTTCTTATATCGTTGTAACTTAGCCGATACCTACTTATTTTTTTGCATAACCTAAGTGGCATACGTTATCAATTTTTAAACATTATGGCATAAAAGTTTTAAAACATTAGCGTTCATGTTGTTAAATAAATTTATAAAATGTTAGTCTGGAAAATTCAAATTCTTTTAAATTTTCCTTACAAAACGGAAATTGCATACTTAAACCCTTAATATTTTTATTTTTATTTACTTATACATAAATACTTGATATTTCAAAGTATAATTTTATTTATTAATTAAATTTTTTATTACATTAAATAACTACTTAGGCATCCTATCTTTTATTTTTAGCTTTTTCCTTTTCCTTAAAAATATTAATTATATTTTTTTCAAAATAGGTACTCATTAAACGTCCCTTATTAATGTAATAAGCCTTACCATAGATTTAGCCACTTATATGTTAATTTTAATTGTAATGTAACGCTATTGGTTTTTTTACAAATAAAAAAAAACTTCCTTTAAAAACATAAAAAAGCGTAACAAACAACAGCTAATAATATTCAAATCATTATCATTAATTAATTACTAATTATTAATAATAATCTAATTAAAAATTAGATACCTAACCTACGCATAAGTATAAATTTTATAAAAAAATTAATCGAATAAAAAGTCCCCGTCCCCATTCGACTTCAATACACGTTTTTTAGAATTTATATTGTAATGAAAATTTTTACCCCCGGGGTATTGATGGTATTTACCCCACTGAAAATTTTAGTCGGTAGAGCAAAGGGGTCATGTGGATTCGCGTGGCTCAGTCATCTATGGACTAACTATAATTTTGGGCGCCGTTAATATCAATGAAAGTAAAAGATTAAAAAGATTAAAGTGTCCACAGATCGAAACAAAGTGAGTTTAATAAATCAAACCAAGATTTGCGTTGAAACAAACATTTATTTAACGTATTGCATAACTAACACAAAGATAATAACTATTCGTTAAGAAATGTGTCATAAAAATATTTAAAACCACTTGGGTTATAAGGGGTTTAACGAGCAAACCGAAGGGTTAAAGTGAGGTCACACATTATATTTCAATACATATTACCTTGGGAACCCATACTAAAGTTAAAACCGCATGAAGTCAAAATGGCATAACATGGGGCCCTTAACAGGTTAAAGTAAGACCATACATTTATCACAATAATTATACCCTTGGGACTCACTACAAAATTACAACCACTAAAGAATGAGGGATTTATAATTAGGAACCCTTAAAAGGTAAGGTGAGGACATACTCGCTCGCTTCCAGCCAGTCGGACGGAATGAATTGCCTTCTGTCTAGAAACGAACCTATATGTACCTACTAACAGGACTTATGCTAAAATACAAATCCCTTATTATCCCAACACAAGACATTCATAGTAAAATAGAATTATTTATACATTCTGGCTCATGAGCAGAGATTACGCTGAACCTAAATTAATTTAAAATATGTCTAAGACATTTATTGGCTGTAGAATTGCACGGACCAAATTGAACATGACCTCGAGTAACCTTTGCAAGTTTATAGGTACTTAGGGTGAAAAAGGTTTATCCGAACGTGGATTGATTCCCGTGATACAAGTTATGGACACTACAGAATACCTCGGTTATGATGAAATACTCATTGCAGACGCAATGTATACCTCGTTCTGCGACATGCGGCGGCTTTATAGCGAAGATAAGCCTTAGTCCTGACGTAAATCTTAAGGTAAACTATGGAACGCTAAGCCATCGTCTTGACGTAACTCTTGAGGTAAACTATGGGACTGGAATCATTCACGGCGCATACTTATAACGACGCTAAGCCATAGTCTTAGCGTTAAATTTTGAGGTTAACTATGGAAGCCCTGCAATTAAAAGATAAAATCACCCAATTGTCGTCACATTGAACACAAGGTTTTTCTACAACAAATATTATAACCAAGTTGATTTGCTTACCAAATTGGGCTTGAATTATTACAGGTTTTTATCTCATAAGAGACATGTTGAAAGATAAATTAATGAGCCTCGAGCCCTAAAACAAACACAGAATTACAATTTTGACACCACTTGCAAAAACAGACAAATAATTAAATTCACATTTTTTATCACACTCACCACTTAAAAGGATGCTCAACGCATCATTAAAACAAAAGGAAACCAACGCCTAGTTGCAAAAATGACGGTTTCACATAACAAAATTCTGCATCTGTACGACACAGTCGACAATGAAACAATGAGAATCAATCAACAAAAAAAATAACTTCCGTAGACTCACGTCTTCTGTCATTCTTGGAAACGTCGCGAAAACTCTCGAATACCATCGACAAAAAGACCACGCCAATAGACAAACTACCTTCTATGTGTTCGGCCGCGTGATCAAACCAGCGCAGCGTGCGGGGAGCCAGAAAGAAAAAGACAATGGATTGGTTACCAAATACACCACTGTTTATTTAACACAAACTGTAATATACATTAAACTTCACGGAAACTTAGATTCAAAACGATTATAATTAAGTTGCAAAGAAAACATCGCCTGTTGGGCTGACGGCCATTGAGGGAGAGAGAGGAGAGAGTGTGAGGGAGACAGAAAACCTGTCAAATTAAAAAGTATGAAATTTTATGGCATTAGCACCTAGGCTTTTTGCCTCTCCAACACTTCCCCTTGCCATAAAATTGCAAAGATGTCATAAGTAAAAATCAGAAACATGCACCCTCATACAACTCTACATGTCCAAAAATAAAACTCTACTACACACAGTAACTCTACATCAAAGCTGCATGAACTTTACATGTCCCAATTACATAAACTATAAATCTCTAAACCATATTCATTCCCTTTACAAATTTTTCATGCTTTACACAACTTAATGGTTTTGTAAGAACATCAGCAAGCATATTCTCAGTAGATAGGTACTTCGCTTTTACAATATTATCTCTAACTAGATCTTTTATGTAATGGTATCTAATATCGATATGTTTCGTTCTTTTATGACAAAACTCTTTTATTTGTAACAAACGTAATGAACTTTGATTGTCATTGTATAATATAACAGGCGCTACATCTTTATTAACAATTTCTAATAGCAAATTTCGAACGAAACATATATCTTTACACACATCAGAAATCGCTAAGTACTCTGCTTCTGTCGATGAGAGAGCTACACAACGCTGTTTACGACTTTCCCAATTTATTACATTTTTACCTAATTTTACTATGAAGCCTGTATAAGATTTTCTTCACACATTAACCTAATGTCACCAACTGCATTACAATTTAATTTAACATTATTCGCTACTGTGACATAATTTTTCAGATTATTTTTCTTTACGTTCACTAAAAAGTCTCATCAGCTTTCTTCTTATAACATTTTGCTTGTACATGTCCTTTCTTCTGACAATAATGACACACTATTGATTTACTCAACTTATTTTTCTTGAAAGTAGACTTTGATCTTGACACCAGTGCTGTGCCACCGTTCAATTCATTTTTACGGTGTTCTTCCTGTAACAATCTGGCTTGTACAATATCACTGTTCAGCTGTTTGGTCATCCACAATGTTTCAAGGTTAGACACAAGTGAGTCGTACTCCTGAGGAAGTCCACTAAGAAGGATCTCGGTAACTTCTTCATCTTCAATTGTCTTTCCTATATTACTGAGTTGTTGTACAAGAGTCGATACCTTTTCTATGTACTCGGACATCGAGGAAAAATTACCAAATTGGATCTGATGCAATTGTTTCAATAATGAGACGCGACGAAAGAGACCTTTATCTTCAAAAGTTTGTCCAAGCTTGTCCCATGCTTCCTTAGCTGATTTGCACGTTCGTACATACTGAAATAACGTTGGCCTAAGGGATATACAAATGCGAGCAAACGCACGCTTGTCTTTTACTTCATCCACTTCACTGCCTTCGACTACGTTCCATAAATTTTCCACAGTCAATATCATTTTTGTTATGAATTGCCAGTTTAGATAGTTGGAGGCCCCTTCTAGCCTCTCAAAATGTGATGGCGCAAGCATTGACGGCATCGGCATGCCAGCCCCCGGCATGATCACACCGTTTCCGTTTTCATTTCCAACAATTACAGTTTCATTATCTGCCGTATTTTCTGGCATTCTTATTATTGATTCCCACGCACTTTATTTTTATTTTTTACTTATGCAATCTTTGCTTTTTGGCTGCAAAATCTGGGCCACTTAACCTGTTCGGCCGCGTGATCAAACCAGCGCAGCGTGCGGGGAGCCAGAAAGAAAAAGACAATGGATTGGTTACCAAATACACCACTGTTTATTTAACACAAACTGTAATATACATTAAACTTCACGGAAACTTAGATTCAAAACGATTATAATTAAGTTGCAAAGAAAACATCGCCTGTTGGGCTGACGGCCATTGAGGGAGAGAGAGGAGAGAGTGTGAGGGAGACAGAAAACCTGTCAAATTAAAAAGTATGAAATTTTATGGCATTAGCACCTAGGCTTTTTGCCTCTCCAACACTATGAACATACTTACCTTTTATAGTAATATAATTATTAAAATCTTTAACCAGCATGCCAGACATTAACATTTACTTTAATTATTGAAAATAACAAATAAGACATATTTATTTATTTTATTTTATCGACAAGGTATAAGTTTATTGGTCTGTGGAACTAGTATAACGAATGAAGCGCCAAACGTCACATCTGACAGTTGTCATTTGTCAAAGGTATGAAAAAAAGGGTGTTACAATATGCGTATTTAATTAATTAATAATAATGATTTGAATATATTTATTGCTTTTTAGAGCTGTTTAATTTTGAAGCTGTTTTTGTTAAGTACTCTTTTTTTCAAGTTTTTGAAGGAGTTTTTTTTTATATATCACATATTTTTATCCACCTCTTATCGCCATTTTGCAACCATACCGTCATAAACCTTTAACTATAACTTTTCGTTTTACAGATGTGGTACGGAACGATACCCTGCTATGTTCTCATATCTGGCATCGCAAACGAATATTGACTTTATAGCGAACGCAACACGATTCCTGATGTCTGATGAAAGGCTTAGTCCATTCCTAGATAGATATCCCACTCAGGCTTGGACCGAACGAACTGAGACAGAAAGCCCCGTGCATTTGGGCTATGTAAGACCTTAACGAAAAATTTTGAATGGCTGTTAAAATATTAGATACCTATCTACTACTGTAGAGCATAATTATCAAGTACAAGACTATAGTTGCAAAAAAATCTGTTTTAAACAAGAATCCATGGTTTTAAAACGGTTTTAAATTTGAAAACGGTTTAAAACCGCGACCACGTAGACTATACATTAATGAAATACTTAAAAATAAAGAATTCAAGTGAAGTCACAAATAATAGTTTTACTACAAACTTTTTAAGGATTAGACAGACTGAAAACATCCTGGATATGCGTATTTATTAAAATATACATTTTAATATAGTATGCTGTTTTTTATTTCGCACTCAGCCAGACGCAAACGATGTCCAAGGCGCCATTTCCGAGGCGATCCACGGGATCTCTACGACGTCCTAACACCAGCAGCTATCGACTGGTTACGTGACCTGGATGTTGACCTATAAATGTTAATAATTTCAAATATAATAATAGTAAATTTTCCTACAAATGATAATAAAACGCCATACGATTAAATTAAATTATACCACATACTTTATAGTATAGTCAAATTAGCAAAAAAATTGGAAGTAATTCGTGAAGTTGTAATTTTTTATGGAATCTTGAATATAAATTTACTCTGAGTCTGCACCATTCCTGTTATGTGCGGAACATCGTTTAATGTTAGGTATTAATATTTTAATATTGGGACTTTAGTTCCAATTATTTTTAAATATAATATTAGAGAGAGACTAGAGAGCTTAAAGCATTGGTATTATTTGGAATACCGCTCGTTTTCCTTCGGACACTAGGCTCCCATGATGCCTGCGCCGCCATCATGGGAGCCTCAAATTTTTATCGCCTCTTGACTCTAATGGGATCCTCAGATTTATGTGACCCTGGTTGTTTAAATTTAAATTTATTATTAACCATACTTTTTACTTCAGGATATTAAAAATATATAAAAGTTACCCTTCTCTACATTAATATGTAATCTCGGTACTTTTTTCTAAATAATTGTTTATCAATCCTTTAATCTATAAATCGATGGGTTTCTAACCTGTGCCGACGCCGGCCTAGTACTTACTCATACCTAGTTGATTTTCAACCGAGAGTTGCTAGGTGGACCATGGGCAATTATATCCTACAAAACGAATTACATAAGTGGACCACAGAAATAAATAAATACCCGTAGTCCACCTCGTGTGAACTAGGCTAAAAACGAATCTATAACCAAAATTCCATACAAATAAGTACATAAAAATTACAGAACTCAATTCGTCTCTTCGGCAATTTTAATATTCAAAAGTGAATGGGGAATGTCCGAAAAAAATCAAATTGTCTGAATATTTTTTTATAGATAGGAATAAGCTCCCTTAGTAATAGAAAAAAAAAATCAGAATTTTAGGTTGCGTGAAAAAAATTAAAAAAATTAAAGTCTCTTCGACTTCACAAAATGTAGGAAAGTAACGGCAGAATGGAAATTATACCTTTGCCAACACCTGCCATTATGACAACAAGAATTAAAAACAAAAAGTTTTGACATTTTGTGTTGAATTATTTTTTTAATACCATGTTGTGGTTGTGGCAGGTGATGGCAAAGGTATAATCTCCATTCTACTGATTTTTTCGTAGGAAAGAAAAAAAAATCAAATTTTCGGTTACACAAATGTAGATTTGTGAAGTCGAAGAGACTTTAATTTTTTTTAATTTTTTCACGCAACCGAAAATTTGATTTTTTTTTATTTTACTAAGGGAGCTTATTCCTATCTATAAAAAAATATTCAGCCAATTTGATTTTTTTCGGATATTCCCCATTTACAATTTTGTTTAAAAACTGGCAAGAAGCATATTTTATCGTTTTGAGAAATTGGCAAACGTAGAAACTATCATACATTTCAATTGCAGACTTCAAATATATTGCACCATTATATTATATTTCGCTAGTAAAATAATAACTTATTTTTTGAAATTGCCATCACAAAAATAATAAAATCTTTATAGTATTACTCCATATTTGCACATGTAAACAAACGACTTAGAGCATGAAGTCGTTACCTGCTTTATTATTTCTTATTTATATAAACGATGCTGCAAGCCACTTCCCTGGACATACGAGTACTCAGCATCATTACCACTCCAGTGTTTTGCCAAGGTTGCCATCACTGATTTCAAGAAAGTTCTTAAAAGCAAAACCGAACGTTCTGACTAAGAAACCATCTTTACAACACGATGGGTATACGGTATTCCCAGCCGTCGTCGCATCGATGGAAAAGATGCTCTATCATGTACCATCCAGCCCATACTTTCCAGTGGACCAATATAACTCACAGAAGAGAGTTAAGAAAGTTCTCGATAATTACGCCGTAACAAAAATCAGGGCGAAGCGATCCGCCCACGGCACAGAACCAGAAACGAAAATCAGCAAGAAAGGAGAAAACGTAGCTAAAAGAAAAGAAGAAAGGAAAAGAGATCATGTCAAAAGAAATACAACTAAGAGGAGCAAAGAAGGTAAAATTATTAAACAACAGCCTAATGGTACAATATACACCGTTATACCGAAGCAAACATTAACTCCGAAACATTTCAAAGATGAAATACGCCAGACGACAGATAAGAAAAGTAATAAAGGTTTCAAAGAACGTCCTATAGCTGATGTGTCAACGATCGCAGATAAAGTAAAAGAACGACTAAGCACTAAACCTAAAAAATACCAACATAAAGGTTCGAAAAACGATAGCAAATCGCATAAGCGAACCAGGGTACTCAGGAACAGACTTAGAAAACGCAAAGGGTTAAGGAGTCACAACAAAACCAAATTAAGCCATTCTAGAGGTATGTTGTAGATAAAATAAAGATTTGAGATTAATTTTGATTTTATTTATTCTTATTCCTATCCCCTTTTTCCTATATAAACGCAGCCGAAAGGAGCGTTCCCACGGCCTGCCTGTAGACAGGCCGCGCCGAGCCGAGCCCGTCTGTCTACCCGCAGGTCGTGGGAATCGACAACGTCTGGCGCGCCGGGGCGCGCCGGGGCTCGCCGGGGCCTGTGCAGAGCATTCCCACGGCGCGCCGGCGCCTGCCGCGGCGCGCGCCCTGCGCGGCGTCACAGTTTAATAAAATAGTGAAATACAGTTATTGCTTTATTCACGATATGCCTCATTCTGGAATGGAAATGCCGTATTCGTGAAATACCCTATTCTACTTGGGACTCATCCGCAGAAAGACCTATTTTCAATAGTGCGCCTTGGTAGTATCGTGGGGAAGAAGGGAAAATATCTTATTTTTCATAAGTGTTCGTTAATGAAACTTTGCCTGTATACAGTGTGACCCTCGATAAAGTGCAACCCTGAAAGGGAAGTTAAACTAGATTGGACACACTGTAGGTATCCTTACTAATATTATAAATGCGAAAGTCCGTTTGTTTGTTTGTTTGTTACGCCTTTACGTCCTAACTACTGAACCGATCATCATGAAATTTTGCATACACGTTGTCAGGGGTACAGAAAAGGACATAGGGTACCTTTCATCCCGAAAAAACGTATAGTTCCCGAGGGACAGCGAAAAAACTGTCCACGCAGACGAAGTCGCGGGCGGCCGCTAGTTGTTCATAAAATCAGAAATTTTTCTGTAAGTATAGGATTATAATTACGGGAGAACTTATTTTAAACTTTTTAGTCCCGAGATAAAACAGAAAAACCTAGATAACGGGTGTAACAAGACACTGAACGAAGCCGAAGGCCACGCATTCCGCCCATAATGATGCGCGGAATGCGTATCATTATGGGATATATAAGGATCATTAGGATCATATATCTGGGAAACCAATACCTACCTACGAAGTTATTGAAGGTCAAAGTCAATTTTTTTTAATTTTCATGTAATCTTATTTTATTAGTTATTTCCTAATTTTTTACTACAGTAACATTATCAAAATTGTATGTATTTCGTAACAAAAAATGGCTTCAAAACGTCATCACTCAATGTATTTCATGAGCACGCACATAAACGTTGCCTTTCAACTCGGCCGCAAATTTTAAACATAAATTGTCCTGATGATGGGCAGAATACGTAGACCTCGGCTTCGACACCCGGTATATTTCCTATGAATAGGGAGATTATAATATGGAGATTATACCTTTGCCGCTAACTGCCACAAGCTCAACACGTATTTAAAAAAAAAGTTTTGACATTTTGTATTGAAACTTTTTTTTTTAATATCATGCTGTGCTTGTGGCAGGTGGTGGCAAAAGTATAATCTCCATTATGCTGTTACTTTCGTACATTTGTGAAGTCGAAGAGACATTAATTTTTTTTCACGCAACCGCTAACTCTGAAACTTTTTTCAATTACTAAGGGACCTTATTCCTACCTATAGAAAAATATTCAGTCAATTTGATTTTTTTCGGATATTCCCCATTGGACCCACGGATATTATTCCCCGGGTCCAATTTAAATTTACAAATTAGACAATTACCTATGTTTAATTTCAAAATCTATCGCAATCGCTTTCATTTGACAGATGAATGTGACACATTGCTGCATTTCTTTGGTATGTTTTTATTTGTGCCAAAAAGAAGTATCAATGTTCTGTCAAATGAAAGCGATTGCGATATGGTGGATCAGAGTAATGGCGAACGCTAGGTATCAATCATAAATAAAACGAATATTCTGTATATGAGCATATTTAATATTTTCTTTTTCAAAATTGTAAAACTCACATTTTGAAATTGCAAAATTATAACTAAATTCTCATATCGTTAATAGTAACAATCGCCTTTTGTATTTTTACTCCATTTTTGTTATTATCTCAAACTAATAATAATAATAATTGTAAACCATTTATACATCTCTAATAAGTAATAATATACTTTAATGTCTAACAAATTCATTTTCTCAACGTTTTACCACCTTTTTCGTTTTTTTTCGTTATCCCAACATCAATTTCACGTATTTCTAATCAACATTTTATAATATTCTAAACATACTTTTTACATATTTTCCATTTACAATGACTACTGCATTTCCTATCGCACCGATGATGTTCTTTAGAAAAATATTGGAATGACTTTTTAGATAAAACTAAGCTTAAATTAATCTAAAACAATATTCCGTACAAGTACATAAAAAATAAATCAGCAATTCCACGTACTGTCAGCAAAGCTATGAGCTGAACACCTTAAGGTTCATTTCTAGATTGAGTAGTCTGTATTGTCTTGCATTTACCCAAAAGTCACAAAAGCATCTTTTGTATAAAAACAATGGAGGCAGGTAAAGACGAACTTTGAGTTCCATCCTTGCAAGCGATTTATTTTCAAACTGTTAAGGTCATAACTTTGCTGACTGTACATACACAAATCAATTCGTCTCTTTGGCAATTTTTAATATTCAAAAGTGAATTTACAATTTTATTTAAAAACTGGCGAGAAGCATTTATCCTATTGAGAAATTGGCAAACTGTAGAAACTATCATACGTTTCATTTGCAGACTTCAAATATATTGCACCATTATGGAAACGCCATCCAAACCTCACTCGACCGCGATTGGTTAAAAATGCAGAGCGTATTATAATCCTTGAAGTCTACTGGCCAACGCTAATAATCAAGGCCCATCCATAATGGTTCAAAAGAATGAAGCAATAAAATTAGTAGCAACATAATAAGCGTTTATGTCGTTTAATTATTCTATTATTATATTGTTTACAACTTATCGATCGAAAACTATAATAGTCGCATAAATCGAAAACATCGACTAACACTGGCCAGATTTAAAACAAAACTATCCTAGTTAACTCGTTAACATAATTAAACAGTGATTGTAACATTACGAGGTAAAGTTATTGAAATTCCGCATAAAACAACATAGGCCACATACATAGAAACTTTTCCAAAACTGATTCAATTTATTACAGAGAATTGAATCTTAATTTGTACATCGTAAAGCAGTAATACTAATTACACCTAGCTATAGTACTTGGCCATAAAATCTATGGTAACAAATAGACATAAATATAGAACATAATAAAATGTCCCTGTAATGAGCAAAGCAAAAAGTAAAGGGAAACGAAATTGCAGGACATATTGATTTGGATGAGACAAACACGAAAAAAGTGTTATTTATTCAATTTAAAAAAAGGAAGAAATATTTTAAATTAGAAATATATTAATCATATAAGTACAACTACAGTACTATATCAATATAGTACAAAACAACAAATAAATTCGTGCTTCTTAAATCTAAAATGCCACTTTAGAACCTTAATCAGAATCTTTAACGTGTAAGTGAAATGGTGTAATTCTTACTTCAGTATGTAAAACGCGAAGATAGGTTTACCTAATAGCCAACGGTCCAAAGCACGTCTCAATGTAATGTCCATAGTAAATATCACCTAGTTTTTAACGCACCAGCTCCCCTACCCTACTCAAATGACCACTTTTCTATTCGTTCGCTAACTTAAAGCTTAAAAATAAGTAATTAAACGATCAAGTCACATGTCGCAAGTTTATGTAAATCACAGACATTGTTGTATTGTATGGAATTGGCAAGCCTATGACACATAATTTTGGATTTTATGACTTATTTTTAATTTTTAAGTAAGCGAACGAATAGAAAAGTGGCCATTTGAGTAGGGCAGCTGGTAAGAAATCGAAATTTTAAACCTAACACTAGTATCTCCCTGATTTTCTTCCTTACATCTAAATATACACAAAAATAATTTTGTACTCTTCCAACGAGTTTCAAATGGCAACACGTAGTTTTTTTATTCTTTATATTAATTATGACACCTTTGTACGTTCGCCAAAATAGACATACTGGACTTACGAGTAAAAGAGTATAACTCGCAATTACCTATTTCCTAATGCTGGACAAGGATGTTTGTATAGAGATTTACAAGTTGGCAACACTGAAATGTGAAGAAACAAGCACCATACATCTAGATACACGAGAAAAGTATTGCCAATTTGTAGTTATAGTGAAATTCTTTCAGAAACAAAGACCCAATAAATATGGAATTTACTCTACTGTATTGCATGTTTAATACACAAGCAAAGTGTATTAATGAAACTATTGAAAAATTGTCTATTGTAATAGTGGTACAGAAAAAAAATTGTTTGTACTTCTAAACGAATACTATTCTAACGTAACATTGAATTGGCATCTTTTATTAAGAAAGCCTTAACCTACTAAGTTTTGTCTTAAATAACAGACATGAAACAATTATTGTTGTATAACTCGCGCCATTAAAGAAAGGGATCCAAAATGGCAGCAATCATCGTCCCATCGACATCTTCCAACCTAGCTATCCACCCCAGGTTGGAAGTTGGGATATTTTTGTATCATCTTCCAACCTACCTCATGTTAGATAATGGGAATACATTATCTTAACTATTTTTATTCCCAACTTCCAACCGTAAAAAATGCGGTATAGTAATCGACTATAAATTTTGACAGTGCATTGATGACAGGGGGCAGCGGGCAGCCCCCCTACTTTCGACAGGAATTAACGGGATTCAGTTCACATCAGGATCAAATAAACGTCAACAATCTGTAATAGTACTTTGAAAACGGTTGCCATGGTTTCCATCTCACGCGATTTATCGTTTGGTTTTAGTTGACTGACTGAAACAGCACGATAACTGCTGCCCTATACTGCCACAATTTTAGATATCTTTCTTTAATGGCGCGAGCTATACACAATCATAACATTCTCAAACATACAGCAGCATTTTTTGTTTGAAGCGAAACAAAACACAAATATTATACAAATTTTGAATCTTTCAATGTATCACGCACAATTAGCATATCATCCAAATATATCAAAATTCGTGTCCAATCTTCTCCCACTTAATTTTGTTAAAGTCCAAAGTTTCACTTTGTGCGCACTCTCTGGCCTCGTCGGCACGCACCAGTAAAAGCTGAGTTTACAATTTAGAAGTATCCGAATTTAAATCCAAGCATATCTGATAAGTTGGATTTGGTCGGATCCTAGGGTTGGTTCATGAGGAGAGTTTCTAGCTCATCGGCTGAGCGTAGAAGGAAGGCTGCGGATTCGCGGTAGCCGGTAATGAGTTGCCTAACCGCGCCGACTTCTGCGCCGGATAGTTTATGGGATAGTAATGGTGTTTTTGTAGTAGATGATGGTGTGCCAGTTGCAGCTAATGACACAGTCGGTGTGGCGTGGAGCGATGCAGGTGTTGGGGTGGTTTTCAGAGACAAATCTGTTGGGGCTGTAAACGAATATTTTCAACCATGATTCTTCTTTGCATAACATATTTATACTACTTAATATACTCGTAATAATGCTTCATATACAGGGTAATTTTTGGACCCCTTTTCAAATTTTGTCAGGTCATTCTATAAGAGCAGTATAATCGATTTATGAAGTAAAAATTTTTTTTTTTACAATTTTATCCCAAACTTTTTTCCCTAAAAAAATTGTTGTCACTGTTTGCGTTTGCGCATCGCACAGGTGAGATTATTAGGATATAAAAAATGGCTGAAAACTGTGAATTTAAAAAGAAATCACCATAATTATCTTACCCGTTTTTTTTTGTTACTTCCTTCAACTTATATTTGATTTTGTAAAGGAGTCGCAAAATTACCCTGTATGTTTATCTACACCCATGCTTTAAATCCTCTATAAAGGGTTCTGAAACGGTTAGCTTACTGCCAACATTATAACAACCAATGTCTTAGTAACCACAAAATCCGAGCGAGAGCATGTCGCGCTCATTCCCACGCCAAGGCCCGACGAGTCACATTATGAAATCCAGTACAACATTATAACACTCGTTCGGATGATATAATGAGGAGGAGTTGGAGGAAAGTCGGAGTCAAAACCCTTTAGAGGATACATTATCATGGGTGTAGATAAAGTCTTGTATGCAACTGTACATAATTAGGTAAAGTTACTCGGAAAACAATATTACTTTTTTAAAAAACTTTTTCAGCAGAAAACACATCTTTATTCTTATACTGAAAAGCGGCAGGAAAAGTTGTATGAAAATCCATTACTCTCGCTTTAGGCGGCAGAAGAGAAATGCTATGATATTGTTCGAAAGCTGCAACTTGCAGACTTTATTATCGAATTCACTTTATAATATATCTCCTAATCGCCTTGTGTCACTTAGAATAGAATTAATTTGGAGATTCATACAAAAATACATTTTTTAATTGAAACTGATACACCGCACAGCAATTAGGAAGAATTAAACAGTTAATTCGACAGTAAAGTCCGCAAGTTGACTATTACAGCTTTGGGACAATATCTTATTCAAATAAAATATGATTTAAAATTTAATCAAATAAAAAAAATCTTTCAACTCGTTTATATCGAAAACAATATTGTAGTGACCCCTATTTTCTTTTGAGTCCTACTATGAAGAGTTGAATTGAAAAATACTTACCGGAAAGACTAGTCGGGAATGTGTGCGTGTGAGCTGCCATCGCCGACAACAGCGCACTTTGGTACGCAGCCATCGCTGCATTTACTCCGACGCCTAAAAGTTGTGATTTTAATATTAATTTCATATATGTACTATTAAACTTGTGACTATACCACACCTCGGACACTCCATACAACCGCGCCATTATAAAACGATGACGTCAGATGACGTTTTTGTACACAAGCAACTGCGTGTGTAAGTCTAGGGCCGTATACAGAGAGAAAGCAGGTTGACGCAGTTTGAGGCAGGTTGCTATACTAAAATGGACCTTATCCCCGCGCATTATATTATATTTTCGCTATACTAAAATGGACCGGCGCATATAAGCGCTTACAAGCGCTTAGTATAGCGAAAATATAATATAATGCGCGGGGATAAGGTCCATTTTAGTATAGCAACCTGCCTCAAACTGCGTCAACCTGCTTTCTTTCTGTATACGGCCTAAGGCTACCGTGCAGTTTGTACTGTATGAGCGGCGTTCAATTCATAATTCGAACTTTTTGGTAAATAAAGTTACGACGCATTGCTTTGAATATCAAAATGTTGACAGTTGACAAACACGACTAAAAAGTTACGACGCATCGCATTGAATATCAAAATAAGATTGACATTGACAAACACGACTAAATGAGCATACGATTCGGCACATGAACTCGCGGGGTGGGGTGAGGTAATTGATTCTGGGGCGGGGCGAAGAGTGTCCTTTCTGTACGGTAGTACTTATATCAATTCTGTGATTATACTACAATAGTAGGGCTTAATGGCAATTACATTTATTTGTAGCTAAAACATTTTTTCCCTCGTTTTACCTGCGGAGGGCGTTTTGTTTCGAGAATTATCTATACTCTCACTAATAGCGTGATAAGTACCTACAACATTTTTTAAATATTAGTTTATTTAATTGCAAATATTAAGTATTGTATTTTATTCGTCAGCTGTCGACAAGAATGCTTACTAGATGGAATGTTCAACGCTACAATGCGACTAAATTGACAATAGATAGTGATCTGCAGCAACTTCAGGGGGTCAAGTCTGCTAATGTTTTCGTCAAAATCATAGTTCAATGGTGTTCTACTGGTAATGCAAATTAATACAGTTCTTGTTTCTTAAACCCAAAATCAAGACACAATGTTTCCGTTTTGGGTTTCAAACAACTTTGAACTACGAATTTGACGAAAACATTAGCAGACTTGACCCCCAGTTCTTGTTTCTTAAACCCAAAATTAAGACACAATATGTTTCCGTTTTGGGTTTAAGAAACACAATGTGTTTCAGATTTGGGTTTAAGAAACAAGAACTGTGTCAAAAAGCATTACCATTCAAATACCATTGAACTACGATTTTGACGAAAACATTAGCAGACTTGACCCCCAGTTCCTCTTTCTTAAACCCAAAATCAAAACACAATATGTTTCCGTTTTGGGTTTAAGAAACACAACGTGTTTCAGTTTTGGGTTTAAGAAACAAGAACTGTGTCAAAAAGCATTACCATTCAAACATCATTGAACTACGATTTTGACGAAAACATTAGCAGACTTGACCCCCAGTTCTTGTTTCTTTGGGTTTAAGAAACAAAAACTGTGTCAAAAAGCATTACCATTCAAACAACTTTGAACTACGATTTTGACGAAAACATTAGCAGACTTACACCCCCAGTTCTTGTTTCTTAAACCCAAAATCAAGACACAATATGTTTCCGTTTTGGGTTTAAGAAACACAATGTGTTTCAGATTTGGGTTTAAGAAACAAGAACTGTGTCAAAAAGCATTACCATTCAAACACCATTGAACTACGATTTTGACGAAACATTAGCAGACTTGAGCCCCAGAACGCTTGCGGTACTAAACGATTCTCTCTCTATATCTTTGCCATACATTTTCGAGTGAAGTTTCAGCGGATCACTGTCTATTGTCAATTTAATTTCATTGTACGAATTTATATTTACCTGTTGGTGGCAATGATGTCAGTGTTGAAAGCAGAGCACTACTTGAGAGAGCAGATGCTGAACTTGTGCTTGTGCTGAAAAGTTATTTCTTGATTAAGACTCAGTTAGGCGAAAGGTTACGGGAGCTCGATGGTGCAGTGGTTTAGCGCCTGGCCCAGCGATTGCGGAGGTTAAGCAATTTTCGCAAGGGCCGGTCATGGGATGGGTGACCAAAAATTTATTATCTCGAGCTCCTCCTTGCTTCGGAAGGCACGTTAAGCCGTCGGTGCCGGCTGCATTTGCAGTCGTTAACACCCACCAATCCGCATTGGGCCCGCGTGGTGGGTTATGGCCTGTGCGCCTTATCCACGCATAAGGAAGGCCTGTGCCCCAGCAGTGGGGACATTAAAAATGACTGATGAACATGCGGAAACATTTGTATCTGTCTTTTTCTTTACGTGTAAATAGTATGGAAAATAACTTCACTTCTGCACTTTTTCGATGTTTTTCGTTGTTTTTAGGGTTCCGTACCAAAATGGTAAAAAAGGAACCCTTATGGTGTGACTCAGTCTGTCTGTCTGTCTGTCACAGCTGGATATGTCGAGAACTAATAATGGTATCAACTTGAAATTTGGAATAGTTTAAGATGACATTTGCCCTACTATTTTGCAAATAATAAATAAATAAAAAAATAAATATCTTTTTTACAGCAGGGCCTGAAAAGGGGTCTTAAAAATTTGAAGTGGAGCTACTAGGGCATGTGGGGTATCATATGAAAGAGCGCCGTTTGCACGTTTTTAATCTTTTTTTCTTTTTTTTTTAGACGGCATAGTTTTCGACTTATGATGAAAAATGTAAAAAAAAATACCGTTCCCCCCCCCTTATCTCCGAAGTTTGCAAAGAGAAAAATCTGAAATAATTCTATGTGATAGCAGTTTATATAAAGATTACAGGAAAAATAAAACGATGTCTCAATATAGCATAATTTTTAGAAATTATCAAATTTCTAAAACAGTTAACATTAGTTCCACTATCGGTCAAGAGATGGCGCTGACCTAAAACTGCAATACTAATTATATTATTCTACTCTGCAGTGTGGTTTAATGGTACAATTATGATGGTACGGAACCCTCGGTGCGCGAGTCCGACTCGCTCTTGACCGGTTTTTTCATCATTATCTTACACAATTAACATTCTTGAAAAAAAAGTTATTGGAGCTACTAAGCGTGCCGTGCGTGCGCTTCAGACCAAACAGTCGGCCGATAGTTGGCCAAAGGTTGATTTTGTATGAAGAATCGGCCGATACCGAATTGTTCTAGTTGCGCAACACCTTCATACTGATTGAGAGCCCGACTAAACTGTCGGCCGATAGAAAGTCTGTAGTCTGCGGGCACGCTAAATAGTTCGTTAAAGTGTATTTTGATGTAGAATTCAATACGTTTCCACTTTTATTTACGCCAAAAATATTACCCGACGCAAGCGCTTTTGCGATATTCTGATTTTTTTACAATCATAATATGTGTGTATAAACGCAATTTAATACTTATAACTACTAGAGAATCTCTTTAGCTTGTCGTATGTTTTTATTTGTGGCTACCAACTTTCCCCTGACCTGACCCTTAAGGAATAATATTGATAAAGGTTTTCTCATTAAACCATAACTTACTTTTGCCTTCCAAATGTCTGCGGTGTGCCAAAAGTGCTTGGGAATGATGGCCGAAACAAAGGAGCAGGAGACGAGGCTGGGCTGTAAGGAAATATCATACATTATTAATGATCTTGATACTTTCATGGTATGTCTGCGTGTGATGTGTGTGTGTGTGTGTGTGCGTGTGTGCGTGTGTGCGTGTGTGCGCGCGTGTGTGTGCGTGTGTGTGTGTGTGTGTGTGTGTGTGTGTGTGTGTGTGTGTGTGCGCGCGTGTGCGCGTGTGCGTGCGTGCGTGTGTGTGTGTGTGTGTGTGTGTGTGTGTGTGTGTACCTTAATCCGCAAACCAGCCAACTCCATTTGTCGTGGTGTATTACGTTGGTGTATTACGTTAGCAGCTAATAAATTCCATTATATCTTTTTTATTTAAAATATTGTCGTCACTAAAATATAGACGCTTTTTTGAGTTATCCGCTTTTCCTACTAAATAAAAGTATGGAATTTATGACTTATGATGTTTAAGAAAAACGGCTAACTCCATAGCTTAGAATAAAAACACCATAATACTTACCTTACAAAAACTGGATGTTATTCTTAACAAATGCTAAATAAAGATACCATGAATAAATAGAGAACTAATGAAATTGCATTTTGATATCTTCTCGACATTTGTTCTGTCGAATTTTGGAAAAATCGGAGCAGCACGCATGTTTCTCTGTGACGCCATACAAAATGGCCGATCTCCGGGAGTTGACTTGTAAATATCGTGGCATTTCCTTACGCGCGTGGAGTTAGCTGGTTGTCGCATAGCAATTTATTAAAAAAGTAGGGGTAAAAATGGAGTTGTTGCTTTTCCAAATTATCCGTCAGGCATATAGGCTGAAGACTACATCAAAAATGTATTTTGCATAAAAAGTGGAGTTGACTGGTTTGCGGATTAAGGTATCGATATGCATACAAGATCAATTTGTATTCACCATCCATGAGGTGTGTTCAGTCCATGAAACTGAACAACTTTCTCTAAGGAACACATGGTCAAATATGTAAAATAAAAATCGACTTTCCATACAAATCAAAGAGATCACGTGATCAATTTAGTATGGCATGACCAAATTTTTTGGCGAAATTTGACACATGTTTCTTAGAGAAAGTTGTTTCGTTTCATGGACTGGACACATCCTTAAAATTTGGATGGTAAGTTCAAAATGACCCAATATACAGGGTAGATTTTTGAGAGATATTATGAACTGCATTCAAAAAATTATGGTTAGCAAAAAAAATGCTAAAATACCAAAAAACTATTTTTTATGCCAATCGATCCTATTTCGTGTGGGGATCAAAATACTCTATGGGACCATTTTAGGTATGAGTACTAGAAACGACAGAAATCGTCAAAAACTTTTACCATACATTTTGTACTGAAAAACGAGAAATCAACTCGAAATATTTTTTATTGCCAAATGATCCTATTTCTTACTGTGATCAAAATGCTCTTTAAGGCCAACTGAAATTTGAGTACAGAAACTACAGCAAGTTACAAAACCAGCTTCACACGCAGGCACAATCTTCTAAAATATTAGATTAAAAAAAAAACAGTTTTAGCCTCTACGAAATAGGATCGATTGGCATAAAAAAATTTTTTTGGTAATTTAGAATTTTTTTTGCTAACCATATTTTTTTTTCCAAAATCTGTGAATGCAGTTCATAATATCTTATAAAGTTATGGATGGTCTCCTAGGAACGTTTTCCTGTAACTATAACGGTTAAGGTACCTGCCCTTAATGTACCGTCTCAAAAATCCACAAATATGATCATATATTTACCTGGCGGTCTTGCTGCCCGCGCTGCCGTTGGCGTTGTCAATCTTGAGCGTGTTGTTGTTGAGCATGGGTGCGGCGTGGTCGGGGCTGGGCGCGGGGCGCGCGGGCTCGGGCTGGCGCGCGGGCGCGGGGCTCGCGGCCGCGGGGCTGCTGATGGCGCCGCTGTACAGCCCCAGGAACGAGCTGGCCACGCCGGACGTCGCGGTTGTGTCTATAGCCTGTGGGCAATTGGGATGTTGACAACTTTTTTTATTTTATATTACATAAATTACCTCTGAGGAGCTCGGTAGCGCAGTGGTTTAGCGCCTGGCCCAGCGATTCCGTAAGTTAAGCAACGTTCGCAAGGGTCGGTCATGGGATGGGTGACCAAAAATTTACTATCGCGAGCTCCTCCGTGCTTCGGAAGGCACGTTAAGCCGTTGGTCCCGGCTGTATTTGCAATCGTTAATACCCACCAATCCGCATTGGGCTCGCGTGGTGGGTTATGGCCCGTCCTCCTTATCCACCCATAAGGAAGGCCTGTGCCCCAGCAGTAGGGACATCAAAAATGGCTGATGGACAAATTACCTCTCAAAAAAAGAAACATTGGTAAAAGAATTATTTCGCTAGCTTGAAAACTGCCCGAGATATCACAGTGTGAAATGCACACAAATGGACTCGCCCAAAAACAATCCATACTAACGGCTACTGAGTTATGACGTCACGCCTCAGTAGTTTGTATGCAACGCGTAGGAAATTTGTTTGGCAGCTATATTGAATATTGTGTTTATCAAAATGGCTTCTTAGACAAATTTGCTATACATTTTACGAACTAATTAAAGGTATCATTTATTTTAATAAATTTTATACTTTTTAAATGGACTTGTCCACCCAACTTTGAAGGGTCATAAAACAAATAATATGCAATATAAGGTATAAAACTAAGAGGTATACAAGCTACTCTAAAAGTTTAATATGTTTACGATTTTTATTAGTATTTCGTTATTTTATTCATTAGTCAACATCCCAATTGTGGCGTTTGTACAAGGTGTATGGTAAAATCCTTATAAAGCCGAATATGATAGATAGGGACCATCAAACTGAACAACTTTTACTATGGGACCAACTCTGAAAACGCGAAATAAAAATCAGCTGTTTCATACATTTAGATATTTTGGTTATTAATTTTAGTATGAAACAGCAGATTTTTTTTCGCGATTTCAGAGTTGGTCCCATAGTAAAAGTTGTTCAGTTTGATGGTCTCTATCTAACATAATCGACTTTATAAGGTTTTTACCAAACACCTTGTACAAGGTTTTTTAAGATTATTGAAAACCTCTCGTGGGGTTGATCAGACCATCAAACTGAACAACTTTCATTATGGGACCAACCTCGAAATCACGAAAAAAAATCAGATGTTCCATACAAAAGTACAATGCCTACTCCATCGAAATGTATGAAATAGCTTTTTTTTGCTATGTCAAAGTTAGTCCCATAATGAAAGTAGTTCAGTTTGATGGTCTGAACCACCCCACTTTTTGAAGTAGAGAATTCTATCTCTGTGACTATTAACTAAGCAATGGAGTTATGTTCGCCCAAAGGGTATATATGCTAAATTCATGGCTCGCCCAGAGTGAAGGGCATACCCTTAAAGGGTGTTCCCTCCTTTACTCCCTGCTGCGGCTACGATACTTCTAAAGGCTGGTTTACATTATCTTAGGGCTGGTTTACATTATCTTAGTCTTTAGTAGAGTGTTTTAGGAGAGTAGAAGTTCATTACGTGGTGTGTTTGACGTTCTTTTAAAATCGACGAACATGCCAAGCAATGTATTTCTACTCGCTACTCTACTCGGTCGTCTACTTGCCTAATGTAAACCAGGCCTTAGTCTTTAGTAGAGTGCTTTAGGAGAGTAGAAGTTCATTACGTGGTGTGTTTGACGTTCTTTTAAAATCGACAAACATGCCAAGCAATGTATTTCTACTCGCTACTCGACTCGGTCGTCTACTTGACTAATGTAAACCAGGCCTAAAACAGGATGACGAAAGATTTTAAATGAAGGAGTCAAACCACACCCCGAACACTCCATATAACCGCGCTATTATAAACAGAGGACGTCATGTCATATGACATTTTTGTACATGCGCAATTGTGTAAGTCTAGGGCTACCGTGTTTACTGTATGAGCGGGATTCAATTCATAATTCGAACTTTTTGGTAAAAAATGTTACGACGCATTGCTTTGAATATCAAAATAAGTTTACAGTTGACAAATACGACAAAAAAAGTTACGACGCTTTGCTTTAAATATCAAAATAAGTTAATATTTGACAAACACGACTAAACGTGAACTAAACTTTGAGAAGGAGATCTCTCGTCGAATCCAACTCGGATGGGCAGCATTCGGGAAGCTCCGAAAAATCTTCGTGTCCGATTTACCTCAGTGTCTCAAGACGAAAGTCTATGGCCAGTGTGTGTTGCCAGTGATGACTTACGGCAGTGAAACGTGGTGGCTAACTATGGGTCTCATCAAGGAGGCTCAATGTCACCCAGCGTGCAATGGAGAGAGCCATGCTCGGCGTTTCCCTGCGTGATCGAATCTCGATATCAGAAATGAGGAGATCCGCAGGCGAACTAAAGTAACCGACATCTCTCGAAGGATTGCTCAGCTAAAGTGGCAGTGGGCTGGACACATAGCGAGAAGAACCGATGGCCGTTGGGGCGGAAAGGTTCTTGAATGGCGACCACGCACCGGACGACGCTCCGTGGGTAAGCCCCCGACAAGGTGGACCGACGATCTGGTGAAGGTTACCGGAAGCCACTGGATGTGGGAAGCGCAGGACCGATCGTCGTGGAAATCCTTGAGGGAGGCCTATACCTACCCAGCAGTGGGTGTCGTGAGGCTGATATGATGATGATGATGACGACTAAACGAGCATACGATTCGGCATACAAACTCGCAGGGGATTTTAGGGCGGGGCAGACTGTTCTTTCTGTACGGGAGTACTTATAAGTATCTATTCCGTGGTCAAACCGAACATGGTGTTACTTAATGTGACGGAGCTAGCTAGATATGACGACAAGAGACGGAATATATCCTGACCACCAGGTTCAACTTCCTGATGAAGTACAGTGGAATTGTCCACATCTATCGTACTAGTTGGTTTTTACTCACCATGGGCGGTGGGCACTGTCAGCATGGGCTAGCTCACGGGGTCTAGCCCGAGGCGCATTCGCTTAGCGTTGAGGCTCTCGTTCTCGCACGCCTGCGCGAGAATGTCTTCTAACTTTAACATATCTATCTACCTTTTGTATAGTATTTTACTCACCATGGGCGTGGGCACTGTCAGCATGGGCTGGCTCATGGGGTCTAGCCCGAGGTGCATTCGCTTAGCGTTGAGGCTCTTGATCTCGCACGCCTGCGCGAGGATGTGTTCTAACTTTATCCAACGCTTTTATCTATCTACCTTCTATTGAATAGTATTTTACAAACCATGGTCGTGGGCACCGTCGGCATGGGCTGGCTCACGGGGTCTAGCCCGAGGCGCATTCGCTTAGCGTTGAGGCTCTAGTTTACTCACGCTTGCGCGAGGATATGTTCTAGTTCTACCTCTAACATCCAACGCTTGTATCTATCACCTATTGAATAGTATTTTACTCACCATGGGCGTGGGCACTGTCAGCATGGGCTGGCTCATGGGGTCTAGCCCGAGGTGCATTCGCTTAGCGTTGAGGCTCTTGATCTCGCACGCCTGCGCGAGGATGTGTTCTAACTTTATCCAACGCTCTTATCTATCTACCTATTGAGTAGTATTTTACTCACCATGGGCGTGGGCACCGTCGGCATGGGCTGGCTCACGGGGTCTAGCCCGAGGCGCATCCGCTTGGCGTTGAGGCTCTCGTTCTCGCACGCCTGCGCGAGGATGTGTTCCGCTTGTACCGAGGTCAAGTGCGCCGGCGTCGGCCGCACCTGCGTGACAGCGGATTAGGTTATGTCACGTGCACTTGGCTCAACTGATTAGATATATTAAAGTTTGTAAATATCGTTACTCATGGCTGTTACAGCTGATAAGTTTCTTGCGCGCGTTCTTCTTGTCAGCTTTAGCTGACGGTCTGGAACGGGTGGTAGGAAAATAAAGACGATTCAAAAGTACTTAATAATCAAGTTTATTTGAATAAAGCTTATTTGACTTTGACTTTGAGTTTTTCGCGCAATATTCTAAAAATGGAGCTTAGCCCTCATTTAAGTCTTCATTAGTTACTACTAGTGACCGCCCGCGACTTCGTCTGTGGGGACAGTTTTTTTGCTATCCCTCTGGAACTGTACTTATTTTTTTTTCTGGGTAAAAGGTACTCTAAGTTCTTTTCTGTACCCCTGATAACATGTATGCAAATTTTCATGATAATCGGTTCAGTACTTCCGGTAGTAATCAATTTTCCTTAGACTAACAAAAACTACTGTTATGTAAACAAACTAGAAACGACCAAAGTAGTTAGTAGTAGTAATTTATACATCTTCTCCACAGATGTCGTTATTCATAGGATTCTGTCTAGTATAAGTACCTAAGTACACCTAGATAATAATTACTGAGATTGAATTTTGATTAAAATTAAAGTTTACTAAATTCATTTGAAAATAGATTACAAAGATTGCTATAATTTTTATTACTTTGATAATTCTCTATTATTTTTATTTAAAGTTAGTATGTTTTTCACCAAGAGTACCAGGCAAACATAAATCAAGCAGAGATCGGACCCTCACCGCTGAGTCCCACGCGTTGCCAGTTCCCGCCGCGCTGCTCCCGTTGCCAGAGGTGGGTCCATCGCCGCGGACCTTCTTGTTCCTTCTGCAACTCTTCAAATACGTCCTGATCCTCTTCCGAGCGCGCTCGGCAAACTCCGGAAATTGTCTCGTGCAAGAATCTATGATAGCCTGGATCTTTTCTTTAGGCTGCTTAGATATGGGAACTATCCTATCTAAGTTTTCGTCTACGAAGAGGCGTACGAACATCTGTAAATGAATTGGCATAGTTAAGAACTTTCGTTTAATTAAAATACATGAACTAAGATAGTTTCAACAGAATGTCATTTCTATACAATCAAAAACCACATAATTAAAATTGATAATCATAACCCAAAAATTACTCTATTTGAAGACTGCTTGCACGCTTTTAGCGCCACCTAGCGTGTTGCAACTTTGTTGGTTCTGACCTCTGACCTGACCGTTTTGACGTTTTGATATGTAATGGCGGCATTGTGACAAAATGTTAAAAATTACTATACATATTGTGTTATTAATGTAAATTTCAAAAATACTGTGATTTGGGTAGACTAAGTGTTGTGAAATCATTTTTGGTCATTCAAATTAAATATGGCAAGTAAGATCTATTCAAAAAGTGTGTTTTATTTTGGTTATATTAGGGTTTGTTTACTTCTTTTTTAGTTGTAGATTTTGTAAAACAAGAGGATAAAGCTACTTTAATAATTTTATTAAGTGATAATAAACACATATAATTGTTCCTGTATCGCTAGTAATAAATTAAATATCGTTTTCAAACAGATTACAGAGCCTACATTATTTCTACTTTTCGCCACCATGAGCGCTGCGAACGATTATTATACCTTCGCACCCAGCGAATACTGCACTTCTAGCAAATTTTTTGAAGAAAACTATTTAAACCGGATTTTTTAAGTATTAAAATGTACAATAACGTGTTACAAAAAACCTAATGACGAAAATGGTAGAGAGGGACCATCAAACTGAATAACTTTTACTATGGGACCAACTCTGAAATCGCGAAAAAAAATCTGCTGTTTCATACAAAAATTAATAACAAAAATATCAAAATGTATGAAACAACTGACATTTTTTCGCGATTTCAGAGTTCGTCCCATAGTACTTTATCTATTAAAATTTTCAGAGTTTGTTCCATAGTAAAAGTTGTTCAGTTCGATGGTCCGAAGAAACGGTTTTCCCATTTTTTGGTTCATTCATTAACACCCCGTATAAGTGGTCGGATCTACTTAAAACAATCATAAGTATCTTATACAAAACATATCAATAGTACATTACAGCCGAGAACGGGAAGCTAGCGATTGCATTGTCGAGGATGGTTTGAGAATGCAAGTAGCTTCCAGTACAAGGCTTATATGTATGTAGTGCTTTTCCCGCACTAGTGCGGAAAGTAAGTATTGAAATTCATTTTCACATTGATGAACCAGACCCCCACGGAAATGTGTAACGCCCTGCATTTCTTTTTCACATGGAATGATAAGATTTCAGAGCACAAGTGAGAAAAGTACATTACATTGAAAGCGTTAAGTCGCTCTGGGTCGTGATGCTGAGGGTCGACTCGGTCATCGCTATCGTCGTCAGAGGCACCCGCATCGTCGTCATCTTTAGTGCGGTCGGACGATGACGTTTTCCCATTTTTTGTTCATTCATTAAGACCCCGTATAAGGGATCTACTCAAAACAATCAACCACAAACAACTTAAAAAAAACACATCAAAGTTACATTACATTGAAAGCCTTAAGTCGCTCTGGGTCGTGATGCTGAGGGTCGACTCGGTCATCGCTATCGTCGTCAGAGGCACCCGCATCGTCGTCATCTTTAGTGCGGTCGGACGATGATGTCTCGTCGTGCGTGGACGCCGGTTCCACCCCGGGTGTCACCGACCCAACGTGAATTGGACTCTGGAAAGGTGGCAATATAGTCAAAATTCGTGCCAAAATTTCAACTGTGTCGCTAGGTCTTTTATATCTCATGCTAATGCTCTGTAAACAACGTCAAAACCATAAAAAACATTTTTTGCCCGTGACACTACTGTGTGGCACTACCGGTAGTGTCACGGGAAAATTTTCTTTCCCGTGACTCTACCCGGTAGTGCCATGGTACAATATCTCCCATGACACTACTCTAAAATTATATCAATCTTGTAACTGAATAGGAACAATCGTGTAAAATCAAATGGATATCCAGATTTTGCAAAGATTTCAAGTTTTTCTCTTTAAAAATGTCTATTTAATAATACTGAACTTGTGTTAGATGTACGCATTGTATTTTGTTTGAAACAGAAATCTATAACTAGAAAGTTTCCTGTTTTTAGAACGTAAGTGTCGATGGTATTAGGTGTGATAGAAGAAAGTGGCCATGGGAATCAGTCAAGTAGTTTTTACTTTTTACACGACTGCTCAAAAAAGAGTGTATATGTGTTTAGGGTACATGTATGTTTGTGGGTATGTGAGTTTCTTCATTCCACCATAACTTCTAAATAGGGACCTCTCTGATCAAAAATTGTTCCATATAACGGTCCCCCGACTGCAATGGCACTTGTTATTTAACTTTGTATTTCGTTTTTGGCAGGGCAGTCATGCTTTTAATATTTTTTAATTTATTTGTTTTTTTATCTTTGCACCTCGAAATTGTTACCCTTACAGCAAAACAGTGACTCATTTGCCCTATTAGAATGACTTTTTCGCTGGAAGACAATGCACGTTCGATCACAGGAAAGTAAGGTACCTAGATAGCCGAAAGACAATGAGGGCTTTTCAAAGTGACATTTAAAAAATAAAAATAGTAACTAATTGCCTCACTAGATGGCGTTGAAGGAAAGAGAAGTGACAAAATTGGCTTTTCAAAATAAACGGCCTGTACCAAAGAGGAAAGCAAGCGAGAATTTTTTTTATTACATTTGGATTACATCTGCCTGTCTACCTAAGTACTCTTCGAAGCTTAGTAAAAAAATACTTTGACACATACATTTTTATCAATCAACGCCATCTATCGAGCCTACAGTTTTTGGGATTTTGAAAAGCCCTCATTCAGCAACATAAAAGAGGTAATAATATATGAAACGTTGCGCAACCTTAAAACTCACCGAGTGTCCGGTTGCCAGGGGAGTGGGGGGCTTAGGAGGTTTGCTGCCGAGGCCCAGCGCGCTGTGGTACGACGCCCACAAGTCGGCCATGCTGTCCGCACCGCTCTCCGCCAACTCGCCGTTGCGGCCTGCAAGTGCCGGACGGTACAATTCAGCAAATAAACTCTTTCTTTTGACAAGAATAATAGTTTATAGAAGCCCTGCCCCCATACTCAAATGGCCATTGTGTTAAAATTAACCCCTCCCGACCCGTGGTACAACTGCCGAGTTCAACTGGTTGTACCACAGGGCAGTAAATGTACCCATGGTCTAACTGTTGGACTACATCTTTTTGCAATATTTATTTTTATGACCCGTAGTACAACTGTCGAAGTTAAACACGACAGTTGTACCACGGGCTCTTAACGCTGGGAGAATAGAGTTACATAAGTTATATTAACGCTTAGCTCCTGTCAATTCATATCATTATATTCTACCAGCGTTAATTTCAGTAGAATGGCCATTTGAGTAGGTCCTCTGATTTAAGGCTTGGATGCCAACTCGTCCAATTAAAACCCAGATATTTGTTTTTTTTTTTGCTAATCAGTTTTATTGAGATAAGAGTTCTATTTAGATAGAACTGCTGGTCAGCCCAACCTAACTAATTCCATTTTGTTATACATGTACTAAGTGGACTCAATGGATCTACATTCTATGAAAAATTATTGAAAGCCCCAATACCAGACAAGCTCTCCTACTCAAATGGCCATTCTACTAAAATTAACGCTAATTCTATTCTTTACTAGCGAAAATTTAATAGAATGGCCATTTGAGTAGGGGGGCTGATATTGCGGTTAGGCCCTCTGGGCACAGAATACGGGTAAACTGGGAAACTGATTAGAAACTTGCGTGGTGAATAACAACAGCGACATTTTCGGTAGAAAAATAAATAAATTCATAATGACCTTATTAGTTAATAGAAAAATGTTCTATGAACAGGGCCCAAGCGGTTCATTTTGTATTTTTGATATTTTCTTCTATTGAAAATGTCGCTATTGATATTCACCACTCAAGTTGCTAATTAGACAATTACCCAGTTTACCGGTATTGTGTGCCCAGAGGGCCTTACTACAATACAATGCAGCCTCCCTACACGAATGGCCATTCTATTAAAGTTACCGCTAATACTATTCTACTAGCGTTAATTTTAGTAGAAAGGCCATTTGAGTAAGAGGGGGGGGGGGGGGGCTGTTATTGCGGTAAGACCTTCTGGGCACAGAGTATATTATACTCTGGGGCATCACATGGGCAATACCAAAAAACATGTTCTGTACAATGCAGAAAAACATGGATTATTATGAGTCACTGGAGTGGATTTCAAAAAACTATAACGATTGCAATATCATAGAATGCCTGCACACGATGATGATCGTTGGGTATCTTATAGTCTTTCTCATATAACCGACTTTTAGTAGAACGTTGGAATGTTAACATAATCTATATATTCTATATATATATATAAATGAATCTAATTTCGCGTGGTCAAGCCATCACGCGTGAACGGCTGGACCGATTTCGCTTATTCTTTTTTTGTTGTGTTTGTTATTATCAGGAGATGGTTCTTATCATAGAAAAAAAATTAAGAAAATTGCGCGGAAAATAAGAAAATGTAAGAATACTTAACCACCATATAAAATTATTTTGTACATAAAAACTTTTTTAATGTAAAATATTGACTTTAAAAAATTTAAGAATAAGAATAATTGTTCTTAACCTGATGACTTTTGACATAGAATTGAAAGAATGCGTGCTGCAAATATCGTCAAAGAGGATGTAAAAAACTGAATTCAATATTCTAACTCAGACAGGACAACGTCTGTCGGGTCAGCTAGTATTATATAAAACTCGTATTCTTTGTCTCTCCAACAAAAAATCAGCCACCGATTGTCTGCCGTGGTCTTCAATCAAGAAAACCCTAGATGTCCGGTCAGAGTCTCAAAAATGGCACCTCAAATAGCGTCCCACTTACAAACTGGGCGCTTATTTTGCACAAAGTAAGTGATAAAAGATGTGTTTTTGTACAAAATAAGCTTATTTTGTTCAAAATAAGTGATAAAGCATCTAGTCCCACTAGGTCATGTCCTCTACTGTCATTACTTATCTATCGATACGGACACTACGATATTCTAAAAAGCCCTCCCTAGTCCAGTAGGACCACGGGTACATAGTGATATACCGAGGTCCTACCAGTAGGTCAAATCGGTAGGTCCACGGGTCCTTAATGTAAATAATTCATGCATACATGCCTGCCTATGCATTCATAGGAAAAATCAGCGTAACTTCAAACTGAATAGTTTTTACCCTGTGGCATTGCACCATCCACAAAATTCGTTAGGCATGACCAAATGGGAATAATGTGTATGAACAAAAATTGCATGACCTAATGAGGACATGACCTAGTGGGACTAGATGATATAAAGTGTGAGTTTGCACAAAATAAGAGGTGATTATGTACAAAATAAGCGCCAAGTTTGTAAGTGGTACGCTATTAGAGGTGCCATTTTTGCGTACTCTTTTAGTTCGTGAAGCGTATATTCTTGATCGAAGGCCGTGGTTAAATAATGCAAACAATTGATTACAAATTATAAATTGACTCCAATTTTGTAGTCAGCTTTAAAATACCTAGGTAATAAAAAATACCTACTGATGTATTTTGTGTTTGTTCAGCTGACATGTAGGTAATGATGATTTCGAACTTGTAAAATATTACATACGATTGCAACTTGCAAGTTAACATGTCGCATGCAAATTAAAAATCAAGCGTATGATTTAATTTATTTCTTTATTTTCTTGGTACCTGGTAAAAATAAAGGTATGTCCTCTACAACATCTAATTAAATTCGAGTTTCACTTTATGATTCAGTCACTAATCACTAGCCCATATAACACAAAATATGACCATCATACTTTTAAATCAATTATATGGCGACTTCAATCAATTTAATTAAGCTGACATTACTTTTTTGCATCTTTTAGTCATTTGGTAAGTGTTTTGCATCTTTAGTCATTTGGTCATTTAATTTAAATATGTGCCTAGTTACCAAGATGACATAAATTTAATTTAAATGAGTGCCCAGTTACCAAGATGACATAAATTAACAGAGGCACTGGCTGCACCCGCAAGCTACTGGAGCATCTGCCTCTAAATGTCAACCCGAACAAGCAACCGCCTATAAATAATTTGAGGTGCCTGCGTTCGTCTGCGCCCCTGGTGCATGGTCACTCTCTCGATATGGCTTCATGTTATAAAAATAGCCAGCAAGCCTCCTGCTACCGTGGAAATTATGCACGCCAATGTCTAGCGAATCCAGTTTTTATATTTTTCGCCAAAGGATATTATTTTGTTACATTTATCATTCACATACTTTATTAAAAAGTGTTTACCTTGCGTTTGGCTGTGGTAATTCCATGCAAGCAACATCATTTTCAACTTCTCAGCGTCTTTCACGAGGGCCTGACCTGCACCAGATCACATTCGCCAATCAATTTCAAATTTGGAATTAAAACTTTCGAAATTAAACAAAAGCCAATCGGTCGGTATTTTATGGCAGCTTTTTGCCAATGCTGCAGCATTTTTTTTTTCATAAAATACCAATATTGTTCAGTTGATTTGATGCAAGTGGCTGCTTATAAAGTTTTATTATTAACCTGAATTATTACTTACTGGAGAAATTGTCGTCATCGTTCATATCGGATGGCTCTGGAGTGAGGTTATCCTGAAGACAAAAGAAAAATTTAATTGTAAACAAAAAGATTCTGAGAGAGTAATAAATAACATCTTAAACTATACGAGTATTTCGGAATATTATAAAACTGTGCGGACAAAGTAATGTAGGACATAAAAAAACTTTAGATAACTTAACCTATCTGCCTACTACAAACCTACTTCGATTATTTTTCTCAAAAAATACATCCCACCAAAAACATTTCATGTATAATGTTGCCACATATGGCTCGCACTGTCAAAAAGTTATCAGACCTCATGTAGAGCCAAGCTTCTAACTCTACGCGCCCTAACTCTACAAGCCCTAATCTCAAAAACTCTACACCTTAGTCAAAATATGTGGCTTGGCCGCTTCGTTACTACGAGAACTATTGTTTATCAGAAAGGTTTCCATGTAGCGAATTGACCAAGCCACATATTTTGACTAAGGTGTAGAGTTTTGAAGTTAGGGTAATGTTCTTAAAATGTCTGCATAAGTGGCAAACTTTTTTGTCACTCGTGTGGACAGGGCAGAAATACCGGGCGGGCGTTTCGGGCAGCATGCCGTATGATCGCTGGTTAAATAATTAATAAATTAGCGAATCGGCCGGCTGCCCTCTCCGGGTCAACGCTCCGCATCGCGCAAATCGATAGTGCTTGAAATGGACAACCCACTAAATATAGGTACCACCTCCGCATGTATTACATCCTGGTACATATGTATGCAGTAAGTTATTCAATTTTTATTTATTTATCAAGCAAATTAAAAAGCCCCAACCTCTACAATATACTTGTCGAAAAATTAGCTCCTTATTCGCCCCTAAGGAAAGTCCAGTGGGCTTACATATCCTCCTCCATACTGCTGGGGTCCATCCCAGCCTTATATGGCTGGGATGGGATGGGACCCCAGCAGTATGGACATTAAAATGGCTGATAACGACAAACAATACTATAATTGTTCAATTCAACAAAAATAATTAAGGCGAGGCCAGCCTTTCTACTGTCTAATTTAAAAATAGTTAAAAATCTATCGCAGTCGCTTTCAGGATGCAACACATTGAAGCTTCGTTTTGGGACAAATAAAAACTTACCAAAGAAATGCAGCAATGTGTCACATCCATCTGTCAAACGAAAGTGATTGTGATAGATTTTTTGAATTAGACAATTAGCCTCCAGGTCACGATCCGATGAAAAGATAGATTTTTGAGCTTCCAATGTGAAGAACTAATGTGGAAGTCTACGTCACAAAAATTACTGTAGACTGAAAAAAACAAAGAATCACAATAACCGAACAGAATATTTAAAAAAAGCTTGGTACCTATCTCTGTAAGAAATCATGAAAAACACCATAATATAATAAACTTCCAATCGTCAGATTCCGTAATTTTCAACGATAGTGATATGATTTTTTACTCGAAAAAAAGCTATCTTTTTTATTGATCAAATACAATAACCGAGTAAATAAAAAAAAATCATCCAGTATTCCAGAAATCAATAAAAATATACTAAATTTCGTAAAATTTCTGGCGAAGCGACAATTTCAGCTATGCAATAATCAACCATTTTCTAAAGAGATAGGTAGTGAAACAGTAGATTTCGTGAATGGGCTTGCCTTAACTAAGTATAAGTTAAAAATTAAACTTTCGAAATCTATTAAACTTACAGAAGTCGTAAAAAATAAATTTAGGCAGATGCTACGAAATAAAATAAATACTTTACCTTAGCTCATGGACCTGACGAAGCTAATACAAAATTAGTGCCAAATCACAGAATAAATATAAGTACTGCCAAATTTGACTTTCATTTAATGCCGGCACGACATATTCGCCAAGCATCGGCACAATCCATCGTACGTTGCCGGTTTTGTAACAAATGCTTTAAAGAGGTTCTTTCAAAAGCATCAACGTACGATAAATTTTACCGATTATTGACGAATATGTAGTGCGGCCATAATCCACGAAGGAAAATAAATATATCGCTAAAAGGAGATTTTAAATTACGTAATGTTTAATTTTTTTACTTCTTGTTCTGCATGAAAATGGCGGTAGAGCCTAGAATTTCAACAGGGATGATTTAAAAACAACACCATTTTTTGTCTTATCAAAGAATAAAATTGTCCGTCCCACAGTCTGAAATATAAATTAACCAAGGACTTCAAAAAGGAAAATTTAGATTCAACATCTTTCAACTTTTACCAAATAATAGAACGTTTAGCCCACAACATAAGGTTGGAAATATGCAAACAAAGCCGTTTTCAACGCCCCGAGCGCCGACTCGCGAAAACATACGAAGATTTTGCTCAACAAGTGGCCAGTGAGACTCTACCAAATTGCTGCCAAGTTTGCGAATGCAGACTTATTCGTTCCAACTTTTTAAACTTTGTTAAGTTTCATTTTGTTATTGAAACTTTTTGGTGTTGATTTACAACAAGCAGCACATATTATTTCCGTCCGTCTTTTGTTGGCACTTGTTTTGTTGAGTCACGGTAATGTCACTTATATCTTTACAGTATTCTAGAGTGCGTTTTATCGGTAATTACCTATGGCGTTATGTTGGTACCCCGGAAATTTATTCAATTTTGAACAATGGAATCATCGCAATAATAATAAATTTACGGGGTACCAACATAACGCCATAGGTAATAACCGATGAAACGCACTCTAATTCGACCCTGTCGACAAAAGACGATCGTCATGAAAAAACCAAATGCAATAAAAGGAGGTTGCATACTCTCAGCTATGCAACCTCTACATTTTTCTTCTGTAACTTTTAACTTAGAGCATTCAACTTGAATGCTCTAACTAAAGGTACGATTCCGATGTCTGCAGCACTGCTGCGCGACACTGTTGCGCGACACTGCTGCGCAACAGTGCTGCGCAGCACTGCTGCCGAGCTCGGAATGTAGTCTCATATAAAACTATAGAGAATGTATGGGGACCAGTGGTGTTGCGGCAGCAGTGTCGCGCAGCACTGTTGCGCAGCAGTGTCGCGACGCTTCTCCGCTCACTTCAAATTGAGCCTTTCGAACGTAACATTACTATTCAATTTGGAGCACACAGCACTGCTGCGCAGCAGTGCTGCCGACATCGGAATCATACTTTAAGACTTTTAAACATATCACAAAAGAAAACCACCGTTCGTTCGTCACTGCGACGCATTCGCGACTGTTGTGTACCGAATGGCGAATGCAGACCGAACTCAGGGCGCATAGTGTTGGCTCGCATTTCGACCGTTTGTATTGAGTTAGAATACTGATAGATATAATTACCGTAGTTGAGTACCTACTGACTACTTATAGCCGCGGTTAGGGTTGTGATTGCATACTGTACGTAATAATGTTTATGTGTATGCATGCATAGATAATCGAGATTTGTTCTGAGCGTCCCTTCTGTCTGCTTTAACTTATACTTTCTCGTATTTTGTGCAAGCAGTGTTTTAGTTATAGTAGTTTATGATACAAGCTTGAAGGAGGTTTTAAAAACGAATTGAGGTTTTATAACCGGCAAGAGTTTTAAAAAACCTTAACAACCGTGTACAAGAGTTTGGTCAACGAAAGATGAGACTCGGTTGGAAATTGAATTAAATTTGCGCCTTATTTTAAGGTTTAGTTTCTAATAACTTAACCTCTAAACGTTAATTTAACAGGGAAAATGGCGCCATTTCAATCACATCTTGCGTTGACCAGACTCTATACGACGTTTTTCAATACATTTAGCGAGAAAACATTAAAATTTTATATTAAAACACACAAAAAAGTTATTTATTTATTCCAAGTTCATTTGCCTATTTTACTTATAGTTACTTACACTTAAACTTTTGAGTGGTTCTTGTGAAAAACTTAAAACGACTTCTAATGCATTAGAGACCAACAGCACCGATTAGGTCTTTCGGCCCGTTTCACAGATTTCAGATATGTTTTAATAGGGAACATGCATAAGTCACCGATTTTAATAAATTTGAGCTTGGTCGCTGCGGACACGTATAAAAAAAATGATGGAACAGAAAAATAAAAAAATATTTTAGTTTTATCACACAGGGGAAAATAACGATTTTTTTTTATTTCATTTTCGGATATAATGCACTTAACAGTCGGATAGAATATCGAATAAGAAATAATATTTTGTATGACACATATGTACTTAAACGCAATATTTAGGGAGATATTTGAAAATTCTTGGCTAACTCCATATAATGCGCCTGAAACATGACATGAGTGACGTCACAAATGTTAACCTTTTTGTATAGAGCGTTTTCGGCGGGAGCTGATGCGTGCTAACTTCAAGTGACTATATCACGAGAAAAAAACGCATGAGAAAAGTTTTAATATTACAGTTGATTTTCTCACGCATTATACTTTTGATTTTGATACAATAAAAAATTTATGCATGTTCCCTATTAACTTAACAGAACTTAACAGAATTTGTATGAAATTATCTGTCAGGTACAGTTTTTTTTATTAAATCAGAAGATAAATGTGCTATTCAGGACCTGTATAACAGCCCTTTGGCTAACCCTTGTCATCAGTCTTTGTAAAAAAAAGTAGGTATGCTATGAATTATATTATTCATGGTCCTTTTATTTTATAAAACTATTATGTTTTAAGTAAGTAAGTGGCAACAAAATGAAACTTGCGAAACTGAAGTGTTTTATGAAAGAAAAGGGAATTTCATAATGCTTTCATATCACTTTACTGTACTTTAATTTTTTTTCGTATTTAAGCAGGGAAGTGACTTTAGTGTTTGTAATAAATACATAACGTAACTTTTTTGTTTTCGAGTTTAATAAATCGATTCACCCGTAGCACCTCAGACGGGACACGAACTCGCACCCTTGTCCCATCTGAGTTGCTACGGGTGTGTCGATTTTTTCTAGTATATTTTCTAATATATTCATTATCTTAATATAAAAATAGCATTGTGAATGCCTACAATCTAAAAATTCAATGGGTTATATAAATGCAAATCGATGTAATAAAATTAAAGATTTAAAAATCCTAAAAAAATTTACTCTTAACTATTCGTAGGAAACTTAATGATAATTTGACTTTTATTCTATGATAAAAGTTCTCCTCACATCTTTTATGGAAAGGGTCTAAAATTATTTGTACTTTTTTTTAACTGTGTCACTTTTTCTAAAAGGTAGTACAGTATTAAAAAAAGTGCACTTCGTTCTTCGCGTCAAACTTTCAGTTAAACTTTTGTTTGATAGCTGTATTAACTGAACTTTGCCTTATTTGGAAAATATGCTTATTAGCGTCAAGTTACGATTTTAAAAACCTTAACTGTGAAACCATAGATAGCTCCATTTACATTCAGCTTTAACTAAAGGCATTATAGGTCTTACTAGCAATGTGGTCATAACCACATTACTGATACGTGTCAAATTAAAATGTAACCGTCATAACTAATGTGTGGCACCTAGTACACACGCACGACTGCATCTTATCTGTCATTGAGCCGTAATTAATTACATGCTAAATTGCAATACCAACGTATGTGCACTAGGCAAGCATACCCACATAGGCGTTATACGTAGGGTCAACGGATATAGTGTCCGCATAGCAGATGCGGTCCTTGGCCACCGCCCTCAAGACGGTCGATATCTTGCTTGTCACCCCACCTAACTCCTAACAAGCTATGTGCACCTGGTACTTAGACGCCTAACGCGGTTCGCCTATAGATACTAGGCGTAGCTTCTGTACTCGAAACTGGTTTTTGAGCTTTTATGGCCAATAGTACAATTTTATGACATCTTTTATAAGAAATTTGAGCCGTATATTCAAATGAAAATGGCATGATTAAGAGATATCATAAAAGAGTGACATCTATGAATTACCACTATTAATAAATTTATTGAAACCCTAATAAACTTTTAAGTCAAACACTGCTAAATGTTTTTTCGTCCCAACTGATTCACGTAAAAACATTTTATGACACAAATCTAAGTTTAAATGTGATCATAAATTTGAGTGCAAACTATATAACTATTACAGATCCTTTAATTGAATCTATAGCAACCAGTGCAAAATTGGATTTTACAAAAATATGACAGACCAGATTGAGGATCCATTGAAACCTATTATGAAAATTTTGAACCTTACAGCTTTGTAATAAAGGTATGAATCTAGCAATAAGCTTGTAAACAGATGAAAGAGGGGCCGTCAAACGGAAATTCTTCACATCCATGGTTCGGCGGGACAATAAATAACGTTCACCTAGACATATAAATTGCTGAATAACCTAGTTTTCGATACAAAATAACTGCAAAATTTCGGGAATCCACCACCGGCTATGTGCTGAGGGCCTGGTATGTGCTGATACATGGACTATATACTACCCCCGCGACCTGCCTGTTACCGTGTAGTGGTGCCACCCCGCGAGCGCGCGGTGGGACCCGTAGAAAGTTTATCGATACTCGATAATTCAGTGGCGGTAAGCTAAAATTCCCTGAGGGAATAAATTACTTACCTCAAGTGAGTAAAACACTGTTTAATTTTTGAGAGGAGCCAATAAGTCTGTCTAAAGGAAAAGTTATATGGATACTTCTACATTCTTCAGAGTTTGTTTTCGACTGCAAATGTCTACTAAGTTGAAATACTTCATGGTATAGTGAAAGTTCATTACTAGACTGAAAAATTGGACTACTTGCAATTTATGTAATATTATTTTGTTTTCTACAATTTGATGGTTCAAAATAATAGCAAGAAGCAAAGCTGCCCCCCTACTCAAATGGCCACTTTTCTATTTGTTCTCTAACTTAAAGCTTAAAAAAAAACAATTAAACGAACAAGTCACACGTCGCAAGTTTATGTAAATCACAGACATTGTTGTATTGTATGGAATTGACAAGCCTACGCCACGTAATTTTGGTATTTATGACTTATTTTTAAGTTAGCGAACGAATAGAAAAGTGGCCATTTGAGTTTCCCCCCTGGGCTTTTTCAAAGCATTCATCCTACGGCTTGTTTTAAGTGTTACTAAAGTATCGATAGTTCAATGTATCGACAAACAATCATCGACAGCGCGGCATAGCGCAGCAATCAGGTGGCAGTCAGCGTATAATCATTAAATACCCGCGCGAGGGGTGCAATGACGCCCGCGGCACCACCCATCGCCCGGCCGCCCGCACCCAATTATGAAAATATGAACAAAATAAATTTTCGAACGCGCCGTCAAAGTCCACGATTATCGATAATGACCGACACTGGTCGCATCCTTATCGCTTTCTTACATATTTATACGAAAATGACGGATATTGATTAAGTTACCGGTGACTTTGGTTCCTGTGGCCAGTTCGGGGCACAATAATAAAGGTTCTTTAGATCAGTTGACAGTAACTACTCGTCATTGTCATCAATAGGACAATCTATCTTATTGAGTAATGTAACCTCAAGCTTCAACGATGTATTGTATCGAAATAAAATTCGGTAGATTCAGGATTATTTGCAATATAAAAATGCGACAGGTCTTCTAGTATTTTATTCATTCTATGATTGTGACTCAACTTTACATACCTATAAGACATTTTTTTGCCAGGCAACTAGGTGGAAAAACTAAGGCACAGGCACTATATAATATTTTTTCATAGTTTTCACTAGGTACTTTTTAGCAAGTTGATAAATTCAAGAAAGTTGCAGTTGCCAGTTGCCACAATTTAGGACATATGAAGAGGTTTTATGGGTGTTGCATAGACTTATTATATTACTAGGTGTGATGTGATTTTATGATGTGATACAAAGTCTAAAACACGAGATGCTTAAATATTCCAGTAGAGATGTAATGGCAAAAGTTATTTCAGTCTTTTGTTTTCTTTTGCCAAAAGCATAATAATGAGTAATTGCGCACCAAAAGTTTCTACATGAATTGTTTACATAATATTATTATAATTGTTAATAATTTTTCCTGAAATAAACTTTGCAATATAAATATAGCTCTTCCCTATAGCTGTGTTTGAGCCAAAAAAATTTAAAGCTCTATTAGGTGCTGGTTTCTCTTATTTTTTGTTCAGCATTTTGCCCATAAGTACTAGGATTGCAGAGGCGGGCGGGAAGTCTTCGCGGTCTTTCAAATGAACGGCTTCCTCGTGTAGAGCTGCGCCCCGGTATTTTTAAAGCGGACAGTGCCACCCTGCGGCACTCGCGGGGCCCACCCGCGCGCCCCAAACAACCCCCTTCGCCCACACACAGTAATACCATAACGGGCGCGAGCTATGACGAGATTATCTACGTACACGCGTACTATACCAATACAGGCGCTCGCTATGTACTAGTAGTACATAGGCACATAAGCGATGACTTATATACGTAATACATAGCAGCATTGATTTACCGGGCTGGACGTTGTCATCGAACAATGACGATTCCCGGGTATTAAGCAAAAATATATCACCGAATAACAGTAATGGCGAAGCGAACCTGTAAAAAGCTCAACATCACGTTTACAGAGCAGTGACATATTTTAACAAGCATATTTTACTAAAGAATTCATATCGAACTTTATATGAATAGCCGTAAGGAGCTTTCTCAGAGAAACTTCTGCAAGGGAATTATTATTTCAAGTGAATAACATCCACTCACAGTTTCCATTGTCCATCTAAAAAGGACCTTAAAGGTTAGTTTTCAAACCAAACTTGCTGACAAAGCTTAAAAATACTGAAATATCCGCCTCTGTGGTCTAGTGCTGGTTCGCCCACCCGTGTAAGACGCGGGGGTCCCGTGATCGAATCCCAGAAGAGCGGTACATTTGTACTCGGTTTGGTTGGTGGTAGGGCTTATTTCAAGTCCGCCTGGCTAGCTACCACCATCTTACTTAAGTCTGGCGCCATAACAACAATTTAAAAATTGTTGTGTTCCAACAGTAAGAGGTAAGATAGTCAGTTCCTCGGTGATGAGGATTCCGGGTGTAGTGCGCTTTTACCTTTCGTCACTTAACATCAGGTGAGGTGAAGGCCAAGCACTATTCCGTGGTGCATAAAAGAAGACCTATATTTACGACCAGACACGAAGCCTCCTGCATATTTCATGCTGCAAAAAATAAAAAATAAATCTACCACAAGATTGGAAATATCATGTTTCAGTACGATTTACATGAAAAGGGGATTTCGGGGATGTAGGGAAAAATTGCCTTGGATTGGACAGCACGATGACATGATGGGTAGCTACGTAGCTAGCTTAGGAACTAGTGTTTGTTGGAACTTTGGATTTTTAAAGTGAAAACTTCTTTAGCGGCGTTGTACACTTTTTTTGTAATGGGGAAAAAATGTTAAACTCGCGTCAGTCAGGGTCACGTGACCCTGATCGAAAATTCATAAGACGGATGTAGCGTAGACAGCCAGCAGCAGAAGTATCCCCCTCTCTGTCTACGGGGCGCGGCGAAAATGGCGGCGCGTCATTTTGGCGTTCGGCGGGTTGATTTTTCTGAGATAAACTTTTTAATGTAATATAAATTGTCATGTTTGTGTACGATAGCGCAATAAATAAATATTGTATTCTACCTCATAAATGATAGTACTTTTATACTGATAATTAAAGCAATTCGTGGAAAATTATTCCCAAACCATTCCAAAATATCAAAAATGCACAACGTTAATATTCAAGTTTTTACTTCTGCCGGCACTCCCGGAGTGCAACCCGATTGTTTTTTCAAAGTAGCTGAACTCCTGATTAGGTTCTTCAAAACTAACTGTAAGGCCGCCTACGCAGCGATAGGTGCTTAGATTAATGCCTAAAGCCTTGATATGTAACCAAGTAAAACGAACGTTCACGAATGTTCGCAACTGGCCGCACTGCGCGCTAGGTGCCTCGATACATCCAGGTGTCTACCTAGAATATATTGTAGGCGCGAGGCTTATATATGAGACCAAGGCGACAATCCTAGTGATTCACCTACCAGTGCGGTCACCAAGTAACCTGGATATATCAAGGCACTAATCTATCAAGCACCTATCTGTATTGTGTATGTTGCAAACGATGTGCGCAATCATTAGTGCAACGGGACAAAGTGTTCAGCTACTTCTGAGTTCAACCGTAGAAGGCAAGCAGCTGCTGCACTAGACGACTAGTCGGGACGGGGCCATAGTGTTGGCATAAGAATAAATAAAACTTACTAGAACGGACTCTTCTTCATCCGAGTCCCAAATGCCGCCATTTATATAACTACTTCCCCCTTCACGTCGCTACGCCCCGCTGTCGTCCAGGCCTGTTGCCAGGGTTACTTACTGTTAAATATTGCTTACGTTTAAAGATAATATCGCTAAAATATGACTTTTTCTTTAGTTTTAAATCATTATTTTAGTCTAGTTAGTTAATTAGTTAATTAAGTTACAAAAATAAATTATTCACTTTTTCTGGGTAAGTACTTACCCACTCCTGAGTTTGTATAAATAAAGTAAATAAACATTTAGTATGGAAATTAAATTAAATTTTGAACAAAAATGTGCATACCTTCTTCTACAACATTTTTAGGTTTTAATCCTCTTACTGTATCGTTATGTTTCAACTTTCATCACGTAACGAAATCACAGAATAGATACAAAATAGTATTGTATAAAGCTGGGTATGACTGATACTCCATTTATTATACTTTAAGGCGTTGTATGACCAAACACACTACAATAACTTGACGCCATTGTAATTTGTTTCCAACATCGTACGGAACGCACAAACAGGCAAACGCGTGTGCCGTGGCAGCCCGATTGAGTTTTTTGTTTAACAAGTAGGCTAATATCGTGACCTTGAGCCCGTTCGGGGCGGGAGTGTCCGTTCTAGTAAGTTTTATTTATTCTTATGGTATTGGGTCCTTATACCTATGAAATTGGTGTTTTTTACCTCATAACTTCTGTGATTCAAAAATTTTATCAATTGCTGGATATTATATCAAATGATGACCATACCATAGCCGTCAACTACCAGCATAAAAAGTATATTTATTTTGTTTTCTTAGCATTAAAAAAATATCCTGAAAATGACTTCCTTTTTTTAGCGAAAATTACCTTCATTTCCTACACTATATCGATTGAATGAATTTACTTAACTTGGTTAAATGTCTTCATAAACTCATATTAGTACACCTCGCCGCAATGCTCTAAGGCCCTGAATGGCCATCGGTCGTGCGATCGTGCGTCCGTCCGATGAAACTGGTCGTGTGACCGTGCGATCAAACCTAGTGATATCTATTGACCTTAGAGTAAGACGCGCTTCTGTACCAGAGACAAAGCCGCGATGCTCTAAGCCATTGACGGTTCCTAATTGACGGTCGCGCGATCATGCGATTGTCTATTGTTCAGATTCATCGCACGATGAAATCGCAACGCATGATCGCACGACCTTAGCCTTGCCGCCACGTTTAAGAGGTGTAGGCGATTTAAATTATAAATTATCAATCGAATCGCGATAGTGTTTTGTCAATTCCAACTTTCAATTTTGAATAAGCCTTTTACAGTTCTAACAAAAAAATATAAAGTCTGTGTTCTGCTGTATGCCACATGCCACGTACTCCACGTAGGCTTTACGCACATTTGCCATTGCCACCTTTATGTTGTTAAAAAAATGCGCCATTCATTCAAACTACGCTACCGGACAAAGAGGAATTCAGTAAACAATGAGTTTTTAAACTGCTTCTATGATTGAATGAAAATACTTTTCGGAAAGATACTACGTATTTTTTTAGATTACCTAATGGAACGCATAACTTTATTTGTCCTAAACATAAAACGCATACTGTTAAATGGCATAATTATCGTTTAGCATAATATTTCATAGCACAATTTCAAAACGTATAATATCATAAGGCTGAATTTTGTTAAGCATAAATATTGAATGGCATATTTTCAAAAAGCATAAATATCAAAACGCATATTTTTTTATTGGCATATTGTCTAAAAAGCATAATCATCAAAAGACATAATCTTATTACGCACTGTAATAAGAGACCTAATTTTCTTAGGCATATTTTTTCAAACTTATAAATATTTTATGAATAAGTAATCATTAAGAATATGAGCAATTTTGCTCCCTGTACCTCCCGGCTAGCACTCTGCAAGCAAAAACCCAGCATGCAGCATCCATGCGAGCAAGCACCCAACGCGCAAGCAAGCATGCAGGCAAGCATGCAGCATGCAAGCAAGCATACAGCATGCAGGCAAGCATGCAAGATGCAGGCAAGCATTCAGCATGCAGTCAAGCATGCAAAATGCAGCATGCATGCAAGCATTGTAGAGCTCCGCTCGCTTCGCTCGCTCCGCTGCAAGTGGTCAAAACACTAACCTAACCTAACCTACCTAGTGCACAAAAAGTTTTTCTTTATAGTGATTATTATGCCAATCGAGTTATGCCAAGTGACTTTAGGACAATCGAAATTATGCGATGCGAAGGGCACCCATTTTTTTATTATAAAAATTGTACTAGCCCCCGCCCTCGCTTCGGTTCAGTTCCTTCCTTTTTTTGCCAATTTCGACCGGATGGTCGAAATTTGCAAAAAAAGGATTATACTTTATTTTCTTTTTGGGTGTTGTTGGATAACAACACCCAAAAATAAAATAAATACCTTCAAGTCGTCACCCCCATTCGCTCCAAAAGTCAGTTTCCGTCCAGTTCGAATCCCGTCATCGGTGTGAGAAACGTGAACGTTCAAATTTATTTTCTTTTTAATTATTTTAATAATTAATTAACTACAACAATATTTAAAAGAATCTGATAAATTAATAATAATAAATATTGATATTTTAAAAATAATTATTGACGCTATTATATTATTATATTATATTATTAACGCCATGGCAGATTTAAAGAACTAAACAATATTATAGACTCATGACCGAAATTACTTTTTATTATAAGACTCGTTTGGTAAATTAAATAATAATGTTTTTATAACTGAAAATAGTTAAAGTAATTTATACAGTAACCTAACAATTTATTTTGTTATATCTCAAAGGGATTAGGATAAAACAGATTAAGGAGCTCGATGGCGCAGTGGTTTAGCGCCTGGCCCAGCGATTGAGGAGGTTAAGCAACTTTCGCAAGGGTCGGTCATGGGATGGGTGACCAAAAATGTATTATCTCGAGCTTCTCGGTGCTTCGGAAGGCACGTTAAGCCGTTGGTCCCGGATGCATTTGCAGTCGTTAACACCCACCAATCCGCATTGGGCCCGCGTGGTGGGTTATGGCCCATCCTCCTTATCCACCCATGAGGACGGCCTGTGCCCCAGCAGTGGGGACATTAAAAAATGGCTGATGGACAAAGGGTAGGCAGCGTTTTCGATGAAAGCTCCCAGGTATGGCGGCTTGAATTTTTCCGATACTTCCAACAAATCGTTAATATGTCCACCAATTTACACAAAACCTTGACAATATTTATAAACCATCCTCATGGATCACTCTATCAATTGGAGAAAATCGCATGAAAATCCGTGCAGTAGTTTTTAAGTTTATCGCGAACAGACAGACGGGCGGAGGACTTTTATCATCATCATCACATCAGCCGCACGACACCCACTGCTGGGTATAGGCCTGCCCCAAGGATTTCCACGACGATCGGTCCTGCGCTTCCCACATCCAGTGGCTTCCGGCAACCTTCACCCTCACGTCGGTCCACCTTGTCGGGGGCCTACCCACGGAGCGTCGTCCGGTGCGCGGTCGCCATTCAAGAACCTTTCCGCCCCAACGGCCATCGGTTCCTCTCGCTATGTGTCCAGCCCACTGCCACTTTAGCTGAGCAATCCTTCGAGCGATGTCGGTTACTTTAGTTCGCCTGCGGATCTCCTCATTTCTGATTCGATCACGCAGGGAAACAAAAGGAGGACTTTGTTTTATAATAATTATGTAGTGATGGTTAATTTCAAAAACTTTATATTAATTCTTTGTTAATTTTATACGTTTCAACTTGTACCATTATGTACGTATTCGATAGTTTCGATTCGGTTTCAAAGTTTATGGATTTTTGTGACCGTAAATGTAAATTTCAAGCAATTTTTCATCTTGGAGCAACTATTAATCATGTAACAATATTATTAGACGTAAATTACTGAATATAGTTTTGCTACTTTTGACAAAACAATGATAAGTTTCCTTTTCATGAAATTGGTGTAAGTTAGAAAGTGTTTTAGTGTTAAGTTTTTTAACTCTGCATAAGAAAATTAAACTCGGGTGATGCAAGACACCATTGTTTACCAAAATAACCCAAAGTCCTATTCTTCGAATGCTTTCTGTGTCTATTCATGAATATGCTTGAAAAGGAAAACTCTAAACACATTTGTTCTGAAGGCGTAGGTTACGTAGGTACCAACTTTTATTTTTCATTTTCCTGTCCTGCTACACTTAAAAATTTGAGCATCTATGAAAATCTTTTGATTACACAGGAAAAAGGCAATTTGTTTCATACGGTTTGTCTTTCGTATATCTCATGATTTTATTACAATAACGTTTCATTAAAAATTGTGATTTGAATAATCGCTCCTCCGAATGCAGTAATGAATTTTTAACAAGACTAGGGGAGCACGAAACCTTATAATTGAAACACCCATATTCGGCGGTTTACGCGAACTAGGTGCAGAAACCGCGTCGGTGTACTAGGCTCGCATAAGAGCGGAGGTGGTGCTGATACTCGAATTACGTAGGGTGGCAAGCGACCTCGAAAAACCGAACGGGGGCCCGTCTAAACTCGAAAAGCATCGCGAATTTCACAAAGCTTCGTAGTTACGGGGGTATCAGGGGAGACGGTGGTTACAACTCGCGCTCTCGTAGCTGCTCTTTGAAGTGTGATAAACTGAAGGTAGGTACTAAATATGGATAGCTACGTAGGAGTGCGTGAGGCCTCCTCGACACTTCTGCTCCCCCGGTGCTCCGTGACGTACAGGTTTACAAACGCGGTTTAAATTTACCATTATACTGCCTACAAGGGTATTTCGCATAGCAACTCATTAGCTCACATAATATAATACGCCTTACATTGAAATATTGCTAGCGTATAAACGTAAAAAAAAGATAAACACAAATACGTTTGTCTGGATTTCACTTAAACTTTCTCATAAAATCTGCGTTTAGTAAAACTTGATTGCTAAATTGAAGTACAACACTACCATTACAATACAATGAGATATAATAGAATATTACAATTTTATATTGAGGCGGATAAAGAAACTTAAAATAAACAGAAATAAAACACCTTATTTTTCTCTCCAACTTCGTAACTCGTAACGATCATAAGTACCAACCCTTACCACAAGTTTTCGAATAATGAATATCGTATACTTTATAAAATAATTGCAACTAAGTAATTCATGCATTCATTCTTCGTACTTTAACCCTATTGAGATTGTATTAATTTAATACAATTCGGTTCTTTAGTAACATACTTGAATTCTAAAGTTTCATTCACGTCCATCATCCATCATTCACTCAAGAAAACATACATTAACACACTCAAAACCCCGCCCGCCATTTTGGCAAAACCCCAGTTTAGTCTTAAGAAAAATCCCCTACGCCTTACAAAAACAGGCGGCTTGGCCAAGCCGTTATAATTCTAGCCAGGGCTGGATGCTCAAGTAATTACGCCCCCTACAGGGGGGCAACGCCCGCCCCCCAGGGATAAGTAAAAACAATATTTTTACGCGCACCGACCATGGCACCAAAAGTGACAGATATAAATTGGGGGGCGAAAATGGAATTAGTGCGTGCTTCCTTGGTGTCTAGTAGCGGCATAAGCTGACTTTTATTAGTGCCTACTAGTTTATGTGCCCGCATAAAAGTGTTTGTGTGCTGTTGCGGGCGGCGTCCGCGAGGGCGGCGCCACTGCGAGCGCTCTTTGTTAAAACAAAAGACGGGTGTTTTCTTCAAAATTGCCCATTTGATTGAATAAAATAGATTTTCATCTTCAAAGTTGGCCATTTGAGTGAACAAAATAGATTTTCGTCATAAGGATAGTATTATAACGAAAAAAGAAACAGTCTAAAAAAATATGTTAATTGTTTTTTTTTAGATTTTAATCATTCACAATGCTATTTCTATATTAAGATTTAATAGAAAAATACTAGCAAAAATCGACTCACCCGTCAGCTCAGACGGGATTCAAACCCACACCCTTGGGATGGCTAGTGCATTGGGCCGGAATCCCAAGGGTGCGGGTTCAAATCCCGCCTGAGCTGCTACGGGTGAGTCGATTTTTTCTAGTATTTTTTCTATTAAATAATTTATCTTAATATGATACTTACTACATACTAACGAACTTTTTTTGAACGTAATGTAAAGATTACGATGCGATTGTGCGATGTAACACAAAATATTTTTAGGTACTTATTTTGTGCTTCTGCCACAGAATAGATATACCCAAGTACTGCAATCTTCTGTCCCTGATTTTGTAACTTCGTTGCGATCAACTCTAACAGAAATCGCAGTTCCATTGCTGCTTTAGTAAGAACCTAAGTGACAACTATCTGACTTAAAGCAGCAATGTAACTGTAGTTTCAATCGATTTTAATAGAGAAATGAAGGCAGATGAGAAGAAAAGTTTTCAAAAAATAAATAGACAACTAGTATTACCAATCAATGCCAAAGAACAAAAATAATTATTTTTTTCAGTAGGTAAGTATACTGATGAAAATATATCAGAAAGCGTCGCTCATTTTATTTTATCACGTAAAAGCATACTTATGCTCGGAATGACATAGTTTTTTACTCAGTGTTGATAAGACATCAATTTGAACATAGATCGACACTCATTTTACTAGATTTTCAACTTATTAGAATTTTCAGATGATCAAAGCATTCGTTATTCATCCTCATAGAGTTGAGACCAAAACACAAAGAAATACCTTAAAATAAATTCTCATACAATCATAGAAATAGAATGTCAAAGAACAACAATGTCAATAAAGAGGTGATCCGAAAACGAATGCATACATTTTATATGAGATACGTAAAATATGACTTAGATTCATAAAATATGACTATATATGGCAAAGGAAATTAATAAACTATGTTCCATACTGTTTTCTTAGTCGATAAACGAATAAATGTAGAGAAATTTGGTTTTAGAGAAATGTGTGGCAATATCTTATTTACCTGTGAAAAGTGTGATTACTTGGATTATTTCTTTTTATCACATCACCATTACTTAGAACACAAGACACCATGGCTCCGCGATACCTTTATTTTAAATTCTAATTAAGATTAACAAATATTTTAAACAAACTGTGATTGCTCATTTGCTAGGCGGGACGCTAGGGGCTCTTACTGTAAAAAATGTTGGCACATGTCACTTGATCCTTTGTCTCTTCTTTATATATACCGTGTCCGTATGATGTTAACTTCTCTTTTCCACGCTTTGTTGGTCTTCTTGAGCGCAACGAAATTTTTTTATGTCTATGCATACAATGAACTTCAATTCAACAACAACCACGTAGTGAGTTCGTAATATGACATTAAAAAAGTCCATACCTTCATTTTCCAAACAACTCACAACGTCATAAGACGTAGTGTCACTTTAACTATTCGATACAGAATCTTATATTCATATTTTAGGTTCTTGTTCGATACCCTGCCTATTTAGTGTCCACGAAGGTCTTAATAATAAGGTAACTTCAGCAATACGAAAAATTAAAAAAGTTTATTTTTCTACTGTCGTTGATTGTGTTGTGTCATTTGCGTGGTTAAATCAAGTTCGAAATTTGAAACTATTGCCTCGGTCATACTCATGGCGCGTTGCTGCTTAGATAATCAGCGTGCGAACTCGGAATGCAGGCTGCTTTGAATAATGCACAGCACAGACCTTGCCACTTATGACGCCCTGGTAACCGGAGTCCGATCGTTTTCCTTCTGTTGCAATTTTAGTTTTTAACCAAAATGCTCGGTTGTTGAAAAAGTTATTTTTTTTATAAAAAAACCTGAGTTACCAGCAGAGTGGAGAGGTTATACTTCACATCAGCTTTTAGAAATAGATTTAAGTTTATGAAATTCTAGATATTAGGCATTCTCAATGCTATTTTTATATTAAGATAATTAATTTAATGGAACAAATATTAGAAAAATCGACTCACCCGTAGCAGCTCAGAATCGATTTTTTCTAGTATTTTTTCTATTAAATAAATTGTATTAATAAATTTATGTTTAGCTTAGAGTCCAAAAAACTGTCTCTTGCTTTTTATTTAATGTTATTTTTTTTTTGTTTTTTAACAATAAATAACGATTGAGGAAATTAGTAAGAGTTGTTTTTCTTTTTTAAAGGATTGAGATATTTCCTGTAAGAACATTATCATTCTAAGTTTAATATCACTTGTGAAATTGAAAAATACATATTATAAAGTATTTGTATGGCAGTTCTTTTATTTTCTTAGGAGTTTTCTTAATGTAAAATAAGGTAAGTTCGTTTTCATCTTTCAAAGTCCATCAAAATCAATTATTATTGAATAAAAATTCTACTTTGCTACAAAGTTTTAATACTATTTAACACCAAAAGTGGATTTAAACCCCTTAAGGACTTCAAAATGACCGAAGATCTACACACATCAACTTTGTCTAGGGATACAGGTGTCATTTTCATACAAACGAGGTAACTTTGAAGCCTTGGTTTCCTGCCAGGGATGTACTGTGCTGTGATCTGATGACGGCTATCCAGGGAGTGAATGGAGGAGATTCAGATCGCTATACACAACCAACTGATCTGACCAGCATTCTTGAAACGTAAAGGACATGTTAAAAAAACGGCGAAAATAGCATGAAAATGTATAGAAATCCTCAAACTGAGAACCTGACCCATTAATCTTTTAAAATGCTGATCAGATCAGTTGGGTGTGTATAACGATCTGAATCTCCTCCATTCACTCCCTAGATGGCCATCATCAGATCACAGCATGGTACATCCCTGGCAGAAAACCAAGGCTTCAAACTTACCTCGTTTGTATGAAAATAATCCCTAGACAAAGTTGATGTGTATATTTAGGTAGCTTGTTTCGTTTTCGGTCAAGATCTTTGTACATCTAGGGTTAAGACCTGTCAACTGTCAGTCGTCCTGATTTTGAGTAAATAAATAATTCTAGACCCTTTGATGTTGCTCTAGAGGTTTATTACTTTATGCCAAAGTATTCGAGAAAGATCGAACTATCCAGTGATTTAGGCAAACAGTTGTCAAAGTAAATTTAACCTGTAGTTCATGAAAATGACAGCTGACTTAACCAGTTTGAATCGCACTTGTACATAATTATTCAAGTGCGATTCAAATATTTTATCGTAAAACAAATATTTGAAATGTTTAGATTTAATTAAGGCGCTTTCCTGGCCGAAAGTGGCGCCGCGGTGAATTTTATTTAAGGCGGTTGTATGACCGAAAGTGGCGCCCTCAGAGGTTTTTATTTAATAAGTTATTAATAGAAAAAGATTTCAATAATGTTTATCGTGGAGATTTTAGGTCCCATGGTCTAGTATTTTTAGAAGGTATCACTACATGCCCTCGTAGTCATTCGTAGAAGTAGATAGCAAATGTGTCAAAAACGGCCACTTTTAGCAGTTCTTCTATTTTCTTCTAGCAGTGACTACTAATGTAATGATACCATCTAAAAATACTAGACTGTGGGTCCTAAAATCTCCACGATAAACATTATTAAAATTGTGTATTAGAATTATAATATTAAATCAAATTCACCGCGGCGCCACTTTCGCTCAGGGTACCACCTTAAGATTGTAATTCTAAAACTCAATTTTAATAAAACTTCTAGTGGAATTTTTTTAGACGGTATCATTACATTCCCTCGTAGTCACTGCTAGAAGTAGATAGCAAAACTGCTAAAAGTGGCAGTTTTTGACACATTTGCTATCTACTTCTACGAATGACTGCGAGGGAATATAGTGATACCTTCTAAAAATACTAAGCTATGAGCCCTAAAAATTCCATGAGAAGTTTTATTAAAATCCTATTCTATTAATAACTTGTTAAATAAAAACCTCTGAGGGCGCCACTTTCGGTCAGGGAATCGCCTTAATGTTAAACAATGAAGTTTATAATTAAATTAATTCCTGTGACAAACATAATTTTTACCCAAAACATTTTCTTGTAACGTATATAACCTTATGTACTTATAATGTTACCTAAACCAACATAAACCCGCAGCGTACAAAGTACTTACTAAACATTTTCAACGGGCAAGGCTAAAGTCTAGAATTCTAGGCGCAACTGAGACCTAGGCACCGTATCTAGGCATAGACTAGGTACGTACAAGGTCACCCGGCGCCTCACTGGTCAAGCAAGTGAACTTAATATGGATATTCCCTGTTTAATATATTTTTATTGTTGACCATCTCGTTACGTAGAATAATATTTTCATGATTTTTTTAAAGATTTTAGCATTCATAATGTTATTCTTATATAATACTAAATAATATATTAGAATAAATTCGACTCGTCACCATATCATTCTCAGGCGGGAATCAAATTCGCGATCTTAGAAGTCAGGTCCAATGAAGTCCAGGTGACATTTTTTCAGCGTAATGCTACGGCTCCACCTGCGTCTTAAGGCATAACTTAAAGCGTTAATCTAGGCGTTACGCAGGTGTGGCCAAGACTTTAACGTGTTAATTTACAAACGACAGTACTAAATATACATAACGCCTTAGCTGAAGCGTAGTTAGTTGGACATTGCCATTAACGTTAAAGCAGGTGGAGCAGTAGCATAAGAGTAGGATAAACTAAAAAAATTTCGACGATGCCACTAGTAACTCGGTATATCGGTAGCTCAGATGGAAGAGCTAATATATTTTTCTGGTATATTATTAAGTATAAATTTTTATGTTATTGCCCAGAAAATTATATCTTGTGATAGATTTCAAAAATTCAAGCTTGCTATTTTTGGAAGCCTGGACCTACGATCAAATTCCTTCAAAATATTTCTTTAATATTGTTTAGATGTAACGTTGTCCTTGAGAAACATAAACACACAATATTTGTAAAGCTAAAATGATAAAATGTGAAAATTTGAAAAGACATGCCAACCAAATACTGACAGAGATATTTCAAGAAACAGCCTTTATTAACACACTAGCGGCTGCCCGCGACTTCATCTGCGTGTACAGTTATTTTTATATCCCTTAGAGACAGCATTTTTTTCTGGATGAAAGATACCCTATGTCCTTTTCTGTAACCCCAACAATGTGTATGCAAAATTTCATGATAATCGGTTCAGTAAGTAGTGGAGACGTGAAAACGTAACAAACTTACTTTCGCATGTTAGAATTTCTAAATATTTTATGTTTCTTGCGTCAAAGAATGGGAACGAAAGATGTGGATTTTGTAAACACTCATATCCATTAAAAATGTGCATCGCACGGTTAATTTCCAATTACCCAAGGTTTAATTACCTGACCAATACGCCTGAGCTATACGCTGCCTATTTCAGCACTAAATAAATGCAAACCGACGGTTTTATATGAATCAATGCGGTAAACGCAACGGCTGGTCGGTGGACTAAATGTTCAGTATTTGCAACGTTCACTTATAATTAATTAATTCAAAACACAGAAGGCTTAACAATGCAACCACCGTAAATTAAATAGCGGTCACGGAATATCTATTTTCACTGAAAATTACTTAAAATTATTCGAGTAAATTATAATATTCATGCTTTTGTAATATTAAAAAAACGTTCAAATTATTCTAGCAAAAAGATACTTTCAGTTAGCTTTTAGAAAAAAAATTACAGCAAAAACAAATCTTTGAAATATCCAACGCAAAACTGGTACGAAAACAAGCAAAGTAACTTCGTCTTACTCGTTTAGTAAATTCCACTTTACCTAACCATAGCTCAAAGGCTCTTATCCGTTAGACGGACCCTAATTTTATTGCCAGTTAGAAACCAGGCACGTCCACTCTAATCTTATCGAGCGTCGCCGCGTGTCATTCGAGACGCCATTTTGCAAGGCGAACCGCCCGCGGCGGGAAAACTGACTTTGGCGCCAATTTCGATGCCACGTCTGCAGCCCGACCACATCCGGAGGACCATCAGCTACTCCCACCGGCCACCGCGCCCACGGCAATCTCAAATTGGTAGCATTACACATTGTCATTATAAATTCCTTTAATTATACCATTTTTACAACACTTTATAGTATCTTGCGAGCTAGCATGGGGAGCTTGCCATATTATACTATGAGTGCACATCGTTCCGTTCTCAGCCTTGGCATGTTTATCGTATCCAATACAACAAGACCTCTCTTCCTTACGATCCTGCACCGCGTGTGAAGTTCCATTGTTTTGGTTTATAAAACGTATACGGGATACAGAGTAGCTGATTTTATCTACGAGTAAAGTAAAATAAAAGTTAAAAGTTACCTTTGGCAGGACATGCTGCAGCAGGGCGCCAGCTTTTCTTTTCGCTGCCATCTTGAAAATTATTTTTGGTTGTTCACTCACAGCACTCTTGTCTTTGGTTTTAATTTTGTTTCTCTTCAGTACGTTGACCCCATCGCTGTTTAGCGTGATGCAATATTTTTGTTGACTAAGAAAAAATAATAATTTGCTTTTAAAATGCTTCGATTACACTAATTCATTTGACGTAGTAAACAATAATACTTAATTGGACCTAAAAAATGTGAACACATAAAAGTTGCAATTACTAACTGCGACGTTAATCGATTTCATAGTTTGGTAATTAATTTCTCAAGAAGTCTACCTACACATTAGTAATAATGTATGTCACACGACCTGAAAATCGTAATTCAGCTGATTTCAATCAAACGGCCTATAAATCTTGCGAAACGGCGTCAAATTAAAAGTTCACGCAACTTTTTTAAGCAAAGAAATAGACGATGACCAACGAAACGCGCCCATTCAGCCATAAATGTAAATAAAAAACGTGTGGAGGGGAGCGCCTCCTGTTTGTAGTGTGTTAGGTCAGTTTCAAGTAGGGATGCAACGCATCGAAATATCGATAAGCAAATACGGGGTTACTTTTAATTCATTAAAAACCTCAGGTGGGGTTGATCAGACCATCAAACTGAACAACTTTTATTACAGAACCAACAAAAAAATCAGCTGTTCCATAATGACAATCTGTTGCGAATCTGTCCACTTGCTACGGAGGGAAAAATACAATGCCTACTCCATCGAAATGTATGAAACAGCTGGTATTTTTTGTTGGTCCCATAAAAGTTGTTTAGTTTGATGGCCTGATCAACCCCACGAGAGGTTTTAAATGAATTACAAATAACCTTGTATAAATGATAGTTTCGAGAATGCTAGTGTCCGTTTTCCTTTTTTTGCGCTTACTTAATTATTCACTCTATAAAACTATTTGAAATAATTATTTACGTAGGACTATAAAGTAACATAATACAATAACACATTTTTAATGCTTTACAGATTTAATAAATATTTTTAAAAATAAGTTGTATAATATTGTTATTTTTCACAAATACAGTGTTATTTGTAAAACACTAATAACCTCGCAGGAGTGGATTACCTACTATTATCATAAACAACAACGTTTCTTTTATGACTTTTCCGAAAAAAGACAAAAATATCTACTTCTCAAACAAAGCTCGAGCTATAAAGTTGGGGACATTTGTATGGAAAGTCGATTTTTATGTCAGTTTTCCGAAAATAACCCTGTATCTTCTAACTAAACCAAGTATTACTATAAGTTTTCAAAACTTCTATTTTCTGCGGCTAACAACAGAAAAGTAAGTATTTCAATTTGTTCTCGCAACAGTTACGCGCAATCGATTATATTATTTTCCATCTTAAAATTGGTTGCGCTACAAATATCGATATGTAATTACGAATGATGCGTTAAGGTGCATCCCTTTAACTGCAAACGAGTATTTCATTTTCGAAAAGAGGCAACTTTTTGTTAAGGGCATTCACTCCCCTGTTTGTGCGATTTCAATGAACATTCGATGTAGAATAGCTACCGTTACTTACAGTGTATTTGGTTTGGAAATAAAATGGGGCGATTAACTATGGTGTTGACCTAATAATCTTTTTTTTATAATAGCGACGGGACAATGTAATTAAAATATAGATTTAACATTACAACAAGATGCTCGTGAATAACACCTTAATTTAAACAATTACATTTTGTTGAAAATACACAGTTCCTAATGTGTATTCCTTTTCAAGCATTTTATTAAAAAATTTAACTGCTTTTAACAAAGTAAAGATCATATCCTGCAAAGACGGTTAATCTTATTAGAAAAGAAAATCCCAATCTCAATTTATTTTTGGAAATAATAAAAAAAATATGTGTAAGCAGATGCTTCTGAGAAATGGTACCAGGATTGCAGAACTGGCGTGGAGCTCAGATAGATTAGATCGCAAAAGGCTCTTCTGCATCGCGCGATAAAAGCACCATTTCCAACTAAACGGCCGGCTTACGTTACAGAGAATGGAAAAAATTGCAAAATATCTAAGTGTACGTTTTTATTCGTAATCTTACAGTTGAAATACTACAGGGTGATTTTTGGAACAGTAGACAAATTTTGTGGAGTGGCTTAGACCGTCAAACTGAACAACTTTGTCTATGGAACCAACATAATCAGTGCAAAAAAATAATCAGCTGTTCCATAGGTTAGGTTTTCAAGTGTTTTTAGCTGGTGAAGTCTGTCTAATTTGTTACGGCTAAGACAAAATATTTATTATAATGTTTTATCTTATTTTTCATTTTTTAGGGTTCCGTAGTAAAACAAGGAACCCTTATAAGATCGTTCAGTCCGTCTTGTCCGTCTGTACCAGTCTGTCACAGCCAGCATCGTCGCATATACTTTTTAAATATACAGGTGTCCCAAAACTTTGCCACACGGAGGGAAAGTAGGTACTTTAAATATTCAAGGTAGGAAATTTTACTGAAAGACGACTTCATTTTGTGTTTAAAAAAAAATGGAACTACAGGATTTTTAAAAATCGCATACAATTCGATACAAATTGATACAGTACGTAAAAAAATGTTTTTCATGGCATTCCTTTTGTTTTAGACTTTGATCAATTAAGATGCCGTGTTACTTAAGAAAAAATAATCCTTATAAAAGTAACTTATCGGTTTCGTAAAAATACCCAAAGGGTAAAAACGGGACCCTATTACTAAGACTCGGCTGTCCGTCTGTCTGTCTGTCTGTCACAGGCCGTATCTTATGAACCGTGATAGCTGACAGTTGAAATTTTCACAGATGATGTGTTTGTGTTGTCGCTATAACAAAAAATACTAAAAAATATTAAATAAATATTTAAGGGGAGCTCCCATACAATAAACGTGATTTTTTTGCCGTTTTTTGGTACGGAACCCTTCGTGCGTGAGTTCGACTCGCACTTGGCCGGTTTTTTTCTTATTTGGTGGGATCGATTCCTGGTTAAAGCAGGCGATTTTTCAAAATCTTTTAATGCAGTTCCAGTTATTTATTAAATTAAAATGAAGTCTGCTTTCAGTAAAACTTACCTTCAATATTTAAGGTGCTTTTCCTTCGCGTGGCAAAGTTCAGCTGTTCCATACATTATAGTCGAGTCGATGATGTACTTTTCTATGGAACAGCAGATTTTTTTTCGCGATTTCGTGGTTGGCCCTATAGTAAAAGTTGTTCATTTACGTGGTCTGAAATCCCCATTTAATTTTTAGATATTGTTAAAAATTAACCGTGTATAATGCACCTTTGACTGAAAATGAAACAATGACTGACTGAACTGAAGCATTCATTGTACAGTCGGCCTATGAAAATTTTGAGCACTTAAGTACTGTGTCAAATTAAATTAAATAACAGATAAAACAAAGAGTGATAGTGATATGTTAGTATAATATGTCACTTATCAATATGACAGACATGCTAATTTTTACTGGCAGACGAACTGCTAATCTATTCAAAAGTTAACCTATTTTCAACTTTTTTAAACATCAAAGATTATGCAATCAAACCTTTTTATTTTCTCTTATAGTCTTTATTAGAGGTATAATGTTCCTGAAAAGCAGACAAAGAAACCCTAACTTGACTAGGCTTAGATGCAGCTGCCTTGCACGCGGCCAAGAATGCGTGTTATGCGACACTGTCCGACTACTCTAACACCTTATATGACCCTGGTACAGTCAGCGTCAAATTGATATGAGCGACTCTAGCTGGAGTAGTCAAAATGATCTAAAAAAACAAAAAAAAAATTGATCTACGCATTTAGAATCATCACATTGTTGTAAGCACACAAGGTGGTCTAAATATCTTACTACTCATCGTTTCATATTTTATATGAGCAGTCAGAGTGTTCAAAATTATCTAAAGCTATGTCCAGACTAGTCCATTTTGGCGTATCAGATCACCGTAATTTTAACATACATCGGTAGATTGGTTGGGCGTGCGTTGAAGTAATATCAACGCACGCCCAACCAAACTAGCGATGTATGGTATGATAAGCCAAAATGATACAAGTGTGGACAAAGCATAAGCAGTCAAAGCTCTCAAAGTTATCTATGCATAATGCATTATTATTTTATGCACAGATAACTTTGACAGCTTTGTTTGCTAAGATAATTTTGAACACTCTGACTGCTCATATAAATATGAAACAATGAGTTGTAAGATATTTTGATCACCTTGTGTGCTTACAACCATATGATGATTCTAACTGTGTTGATCTTTATTTTTCGTTTTTCAGATCATTTTGACAACTCTAGACGCTCTTATCAATTTGATGCTGACTGTACCACGGATGCATTGTAAGTAAAATATATATAAAATATTTATTTTTCTTGTAATTTAGAACTATAGATATTGAACCGATTGTCTATGGGCCTGTGTCACAGGTTCTGGTTTACTTCCAATTAACAACTTGACAGAATTAATCTATCTGGAATGGAAAGCTAGGCACTTTATAGGTAAGTTCCGCTCTTTGAAAATGCTTTATTAAGAGACTAGCGGCCGCCCGCGACTTCGTCTGCGGGCACAGTTTTGTGCGATCCCTCGGGAACTATACTTTTTTCTGGATGAAAGGAACCCTATGTCCTTTTCTGCACCCCGGACAACGTGTATGCAAAATTTCATGATGATCGGTTCAGTATTTACGACCTGAAGGCGTAACAAACAAAGAAACAAACGGACTTTCGCATTTATAATATTAGTAAGGATATAAGAGCTACTATAAGTGTAGAAAAATTAATACTTTTTCTGTAAAAACGTAATTGATGTATTTGTAAGTATAAATATTTACAAAAAAACATCTAAGAATTTTCGTAATAAATATTAATAAACCCATTTATCCTTGTCAAATGACAAAAAAAATGCTGCTAAACAAAAGAATCGATAACTATATTGCAATTATAAATGTAACAATTAACCTTAGAGTAAGACGGGCTTCTAGACGGGCTTCTACAGAAAGAGAAGCCATACGAAGCGTTCCCCTCTGCCGAAGTACAAGCCCAAATGGGCATACGCATTAGTAAAACCAGTTGCGCCCGGATTTCTTTCTAGACCGAGTCCAGACGCGCATGTGAACGCTGCTGTGTTTAAAATGTCGAATTTATGAGTTTTTTTCTGTTAAAAGAGGTCTTGAACATCAAGTATATAAAAAGACGGTATTACATTTCACATAAAAGTAAATTTTTATCGTATTATTGCTATTTGTTTACATTTAAACATTAAATTCGTATATTTTATACTTGATTAGTTGTCAAATTTTTTCAGTGACATCGGGTCTAGTCCATGGCTCGTCCGTACAAATTTCAGATCTGTCGCTAGATAAATCCGAGTTCTCGCCGATGGGCAACTTAGTGATGTTACCGTTAAATAATGTTTATCGATAAAGTGTTGGTCAATCTGGCCCTAATTATGCGTCAAATTCATTTGCATGATTTCCTCTGCACTGATGTGAGCGCGACGCGACAGATATCGCGAAATAAATGTCGAAATAGTAGATTATACAACAAGTGAATAAAAAGGGAATTTAGTTCGAGGGATACAAAGAACCGAGATGAAATTTTTTTTTCACGAGTTGTGTACTCTACTTTTTACCATTGACTGCGAGAAAACAAATAGGTACCTAGCAGTACTTTATACTTAGTATTTATAGTTGACCATCAGCCATTGTTAATGTCCCCACTACTGGGGCGCAGGCCTTCCTTATAGATGGGAGGATGGGCGATAACCCACCACGCGGGCCCAATGCGGATTGATGGGTGTTAACGACTGCAAATGCAGCCGGGACCAACGGCTTAACGTGCCTTCCACACGTTCCACAGTTCGAGATAATATTTTTGGTCACCCATCCCTTAACCGACCCATGCGTGAAATTAGAAGTTTTCCAATGACATAAAACAACCACGCTAAGAGAGAGATGGATGGTAGGTACCCCCCTTTGGCATAAATCGCGGATGACGAAATGACCTCTTTGTTGTTATTCACGCCATTGTAAAATGATTGAGTTTGTAACCTTTATTCCTTTTTCCGTATCGATATTGCTGCATCGACAGTTGAGCCCAGCCCTTTATGTCAAAAACGTGTCATATTTTGATGTGTGACTCATCCGTACACAAATTTTTGCTGTTTTGTTTTATTTTTTATGTGTGAGAGTCGTCATTACAGTGTTGTTTTTGTATGTGGGTATGCGGACTGCACTTGTGTGCGGTCCCCTCCCCCCGCAAAAAATGCCAGAATAATTTGAATAGAGTAATAATCGCTAAGGCTTCTCCCTTCGTGACGACACGAAGCCTTTGTTGCTCGAAGCAATTAACAATAAACAACCAGTTATTTTGAGAAATTCTTCTTCTTATTTTTGTTTTAGCAATCTACTTTCCTCTTGGAAGTAATTTTTGCCAGTGTCAAGTGTTGAATAGTTCAGTGGTAGGTATTGTTTCAATTTTAATAAAAGACATTATAATGCGGGTGCATTGCATTGCATTCCAATGCTGCTTGGAGCATTTGGCACCAAGTATATCAAGACAGTCTGTACTCGGTTAGTTCTGCCGAGGTAGCCACCACTACAATAAAAGCCTCAGCTTCACACAACCAAGATCGCGCCTTTTCAATTATCCCACTACAGCTGTACATTTGCGTAGACACTTGTACCACAAAACTGTACCAATTTTAGGACACAATATCCACTATGAATCAATTTGCAAATAATTAAAATAGACACCGAACCGAACTCGACAAAATGGCGTCAAAAACTCCTTGAAAATTTTTAATCGTCGCCAAAGCACGGTAGGTTCAGATGGAAAACGCAACCGGGGGTACGGTCACTGCACTGGCAGCTATTTCCTCCGCGATAACGGCAAGGCCGCGTAATAGCTTTGGGCACGGTGGCCCGTAACGTTTTTATAACTAGCCTGCGAATTAAGCCCGGGATTGGCCTTTATGGTATGTTTTATGTGTGCGAGTTTCGTGGCTGAATGTGCTTCGTGCCGTTGCTGATGGCTCCGGAAAATTATGTCGGTTAGGTTTACTTTTGTAATGTTATGTTGCCCTGGTAGTGGTTTTATTTTCTTCAGTGGAAATGTAACTGCTGAATTATGTTTCATTGTTGTACACACAAGTAATGTAAATTCTAACCGAACTACAAAAAGGTGACCAAAAATTACTAGATTTTATTTGAAAAACAATCAACTTTCCATGGCAGAACACATTTTAACACGTAGGTTTAAGTTTAAAGTTATAATAATGGACCATAATACGACCTACACTTCAAATAAAGTTCATTAAAATGCGTGCCATAAAACCTTTAAACAGATCCAGCTATAGTTTCTGGGCGCAGTTTAAACTTAAAAGGTTTCAACAAATCAAAGTAGCGCGAAAAGCTTGCATTCGCTAAATATAAAAATCCTATTTTCTATTTTAGTCCTTCTTGCCCGTTAGGCACAGTAGAATTTACCATTGAACTGGGTCAGTTGTCAATCAAACAGCGGGTTTCAATATCAAGAATACCCTGAAACTATTTCGATGAGCATACAAGTTAATTGATTTAAACGAAGTCAACCTTGATGTCACAATGAAGATAGGACTGTACGCACAAAATACCAGAAATACATGTAAGTATAAATAAAAAATAATCTAAAATACCAGAGCAACATGGCACAACAGCAAGTATGTTATCAACGAAGTAAGGACCGTGAACGATTTGATTAGTTCGACGCGCGCTTGCACTCGAAAATTACTTTCAAAATCCTCGACACAAACTCCAATACGGGTCTGCAAGCCTGGAATAGTAACTACAAAGCTTGACATATCAAAATATAAACTAATCTAAAAATGAATTAAGTCGTTTTTAAAGGCGCATTTTCTTAGGACTCTACAATGTCTGCAATTTACTTTTCGTATTAAGGTAAAAAAACTGTGATCCTTAAGATAAATGCAGATTATACTCGTAAATTGACTAAAACAATGCCTTGTTACTGGCGTGACTAAAGAAACTTATAGTCACGACACGATAGCCTCATCGATGGGCTAATTACATTTTTTGCTGTCACCGCGTACTAATGCCAAGGCTTACTTACTCATTGTGAGTTCCTATGTCCATTCCTGACAGTGTTTATTCATACCTGCACTGAGCAAAAACCAGAATGTCAAGATGATAAACTTCCCGCGCCGGCTGCCTAATTGCAACTTTTACTAAACACGAATGCTGAATCGCTAAATCAAAGCACGTGAAAAGCAAACCTTATTAGTTCACAAAATCGGCTGCGTAGTCGTAAATATTTGGGTTTGTTGCAGTCAGCAGATCGAGTTTCGCGAGTAAGTTAGAGAGATGCGCGACGCACGTCCTGTCTCCACGCTTACCGAACGCACACTGGACTGGCCGAACGAACGAGGTGCGGTGCGTTCCGTGCGTTCGAACTCGAACTCCGGTGTCCGGCCGCCCGGCCGACCCCATCATCGCCCCCCTCGGCCCCATAACAAAATGCATCAATGACACTCGAAACACACGCACATTCAGCGCTCAATGTGGAGACAATCAATACGGAAAAAAGTATCGCTTGCAAATCACTGCTTGTTTATGATCGCTTGGTATTTGATTAAATTACATGACGAAAAATTCCGAAAAAATTGCATAAACTCACAAGTTACGAAGAAGATCTACTGTGATTAAAAAACATATTTAACTCTAAACTCGGATAGAGTACACTGAAAATATGTATCCTGTCTTCTCGTAAACTATCAAGATATTATGATCCTCCTACAAGATAACAAGCCCATACCGTCCTAATTAGGAAAATCAATCTGTTACTAACACATTAACACATATGTAGGTGCAGATAATTATCTGTATATATGTATGTATGTTTGTTATGACACGCACACAAAGGAGTTAATATTCGAGGTACATACACACTGTACAAGTACATGAGTGCATCGGGGATGATACATAAATTATAAATTAATGTATGTACATATGTTTAATCCGAAATTGTGTCGAGATTCTCTCATCTCTGTGATTACGGTAGTTATCTATAACACAGACATGTTGGAAGAAGTGATCTTGTTGTCACATACATACATGCGATATATTTATATATCAGGAGTAAATAACTAAAACATCAGCAAATTATTGAAAACATAGAGGTTACAAACTTCAAATAGTTTTCTAATTCAAATATTCTATTAATTACAAAAACAGCTGACTTCAATTGAATAATATACTCGTATATTTTCTGACCGCATGGTTTCGTATTATGTACGTCATTTCCGACCGAAAACAATGTATTATGTAGTTGCTATAGAAGTAAATCTTGTCTAAGTTATTTATTCTTTTAGCACGTCATATTCTTAATATTTCAGGCGTCCGTGAGTAATGCTAATGTAAAAAAAACCGGCCAAGTGCGAGTCGGACTCGCGCACGAAGGGTTCCGTACCAAAAAACGGCAAAAAAATTCGTTTGTTGTATGGGAGCCCCTCTTAAATATTAAATTTATTCTATTTTTAGTATTTGTTGTTGTAGCGGCAACAAAAATACATCATCTGTGAAAATTTCAACTGTCTACCTGTTGTCGTTATTAATATCGAGCAAAAAACGGCAAAAAAATCACGTTTGTTGTATGGGAGCCCCCCTTAAATATTAATTTAATTCTGTTTTTAGTATTTGTTGTTATAGCGACAACAGAAATACATAATCTGTGAAAATTTCAACTTTATAGTTATCACGGTTCATGAGATACAGCCTGGTGACAGACAGACAGACAGACAGACAGACGGACAGCGGAGTCTTAGTAATAGGGTCCCGTTTTTACCCTTTGGGCACGGAACCCTAAAAACTGTAACCAACCGCAGGTTTTGACGCAAGTTTTTTCACAAGGTCATCGGGAAAAATTTGGTCAGTTTCGCAGAATGTCATTTTCGCAACTGGTCGCAAAGGAACTTCATCATAAGTCGAAAACTATGCGGCCTAAAACAAAAAGAAAAAATGATTGAAAACGTGCAAACGGCGCTCATTCATATGATACCCCACATGCCCTAGTAGTCTCACTTAAAAATTTTCAGACCCCTTTTCAGTCCCTGTTGTAAAAAAGATATTATTTTTTTTATTTATTTCTTATTTGCAAAATAGTTGAGCAAACGTCATCTTAAACTATTCCAAATTTCAAGTTGATACCATTAGTAGTTCTCGAGATATCCAGCTGTGACAGACAGACAGATAGACTGAATCACACCATAAGGGTTCCTTTTTTACAATTTTGGTACGGAACTCTAATAAAGAAACCCTTTACCTGTTGAAAAAGGAAATCTTTTCAACAAAGCGCTGGGTTCTCTAGCTAGGGAACGATTATAATGAAAGTAACTGTTAAAATTTAATATTTAAACTACTGACATATGAACAAAAAACAGAATTATCCTGAAAATAAATGCTACTGAAAATCCGAAATAGGAGACTATACAAACTTTAACAAAAAATAAATAAAATGTTCCAGCTTAATTACATTATAAATTACAGTGATTATCGTAATTAAAAAGGGTAGAATTTAATCGTGTAACAATAAATTCTCATTTTGGATATCAAAAATACTGAATATAGCGTACTGAAATACTAAGTGGGCGACGGTCTGAGGGCGACTACAAATCTTGAAAATGGGTGACTTTAAAATACAAATTTAGTAACTAGTTATTCAGAACGGCCAACCAAATTACTATTTGGGCGACAACCTTAGGGCAAACAAAACATTTAAGGCATATATTTTATTTAAAAAAGGTGACAATAATAATTATCCTAATCGATTATATAACCACATAGTAATTTCACTCATCCAACGTGCGAGCGAAAAGCTAGTTATAAATAAATAGAAATATTTGTCTTTTTTACACGATGTCCCAAAAAAGGAGTGTACTGCGGTCAGTATTCATGTATGTATACACATCAACTTTGTCTAGGGATACAGGTGTTATTTTCATACAAACGAGGTAACGTTGAAGCCTTGGTTTTCTGCCAGGGATGTACCGTGCTGTGATCAGATGATGACCATTTAGGGAATAGGGAGTGAATGGAGGAGATTCAGAACGTAATACACACCCAACTGATCTGATCAGCATTCTAAAAGATTAATGAGTCAGAGTTCAAAAGAGTACACGCTAAAGAGGTCAAAAGAGCATTGCAGAACTTGAATGTGAATAAAGCCAGCGGCCCTGATGGCATTCCTGCTAGACTACTAAAAATCTGTGCTCCTGAGTTGTCTCCTGTACTTACACGCCTGTACCGCCTCTCTCTTAAAACTAAAACAGTTCCCAAGTCCTGGAAGATTGCGAATGTGCAACCCGTACCCAAAAAGGGTGACCGTGCCGACCCCACCAACTATCGACCTATTGCTATTACCTCCATACTCTGTAAAGTTATGGAAAGGGTACTGAATAACAAGCTGCTATCGCACCTAGAGAACCACGACCTACTCAGTGACCGTCAATTTGGTTTTCGCCGGGGACGCTCAACTGGGGATCTCCTAGTGTACGTTACGCATTGCTGGGGTGAAGCAATCGAAAATCATGGCGAAGCACTTGCAGTGTCGCTTGACATTTCGAAAGCCTTTGACCGGGTCTGGCACGCTAGTTTGCTGAGCAAGCTTCCAGCGTTGGTTTACCTGCTGACTTTTGCAGTTGGATTTCGGATTTCTTGAGCGAACGGTCGATAAGAGTGGTTATTGACGGCTGCTCCTCTGACCTCATGGCTATAGAAGCTGGAGTTCCTCAAGGATCCGTTCTTTCCGCAACGCTTTTTTCGCTGCACATCAACGATCTGCTCATGCCCGGAATCGTTGGGTATGCAGACGACAGCACGGTTGCGGAGAGGTATTTGTCCAATGCAAAGGCCAGCAAGGAAGAAATTGGTTCCTTAAGAGAGGCCATGGTAGAGCGGACGAATACGACTTTGAGTCTTGTCTCCCAATGGGGCGACAACAATTTAGTCACTTTTAACGCCACCAAAACGCAGGCATGTCTATTCACTGCAAAGAAGAGTCCTCTGAACTTGACTCCTACTTTCCGAGGTGTAACTATACCTGTCACCGACAATCTCGATCTCCTTGGCATAAAGTTGACTTCCGATCTCAACTTTGGTGACACAATCGAGTCGAAGGCTCAAACTGCGGCCAAAAAACTAGGCATCTTGAACAAGGTTAAGCGATATTTCACGCCGGGACAGCTTCTAACTCTTTACAAAGCGCAAGTCCGGTCGTGCATGGAATATTGCTGCCACCTGTGGGATGGGTCCGCAAAGTACCAGCTAGCCGCACTCGACTCGGTTGAACGCAGAGCCAGAAAACTCATAGGGGATAGTGCGCTATTAAAAACCAAGCTTCACAGTCTTTCCCACCGCCGTGAAGTGGCTTGTCTGGCGGTGTTCTACAGACTATATTTCGGAGAGTGTGCTCTTGAGCTGCATGAGCTCATTCCGCCATCCCCGTTCTACCATCGGACATCCAGACGCACGGCGGGGTTTCACCCCTATTTGGTTGACATTCCATGCATGCGCACGAAGCGTTTTTCATCTTCCTTCTTAATGCGCACAGCCAAGGAGTGGAATTCCCTGCCTGCGTCTGTATTCCCGAAAGAATATAACCCAGCGATATTTAAGGCACGAGTGAATAGGCTTCTTCTGGGCAAGCTCGCTTCATCTTCGGCCTCTTCTTAGCCTTATGGTTCTCGAATGTGGCCAAGAGTAAGCCCATTTAATATAAAAAAAAAAAAAAAAAAGTTCTCAATTTGAGGATTTCATTACATTTTCATGCTATTTTCGCGATTTTTTTTAAACATGTCCTTTACGTTTTGAGAATGCTGGTCAGATCAGTTGGGTGTGTATAGCAATCTGAATCTCCTCCATTCACTCCTTGGATAACCGTCATCAGATCACAGCACAGTACATCCCTGGCAGGAAACTAAGCTTCAAAGTTACCTCGTTTGTATGAAAATAACACCTGTATCCAAAGTTGATGTGTGTATGTGAGTTTCCTTATTCCAGCGTAACTTTCAAATGCCTGAACAGAGAACGGATATGTTACTATTTATCTATTTTCACTATGAAACCTTAATATGAAATTAAGTAAAATATAAAATACCACAAAGTACACTGCGTTTAATTTAACAGTGTACGACAGAAATGACCAACTACAAGTCTTGATAAAGTTTGGCCACATGATAGAAACTGATCTGTAGGCTGTTCCTAACTAATATTGAGCTGGGCCAAACTATCCTTACATACAGTTCCATACGGCGGCGGGTTGAATAGCGCACTTTTCCTGGCTCCATTCTAAAAACTATAACAATTCAGGTTTAGCTAATAGATCAAATGTGGTATCATTTTCGGATAAATCAATAACGTAGAATTTATTGTATTTCTGGTATAAAAAAATGCAATTTATTACGCAGTTTCTGAAAAATTACACAATAACCAATATTTTTAAACTTTTTTATTTTATTTTAGGTATTCGCACTTGTTTCAGTATTTTCAAAAAAACTACCTCAAAGAAGCATTTATCAGGTTAATTTGTTATATGCTTTTGTTATGCTAACTATATTTTATACAATTTGCGCCTAACCCAAGTAGTTTAGGTCCATTGTTTGCGGAGACACAGCTAGTCAAAAATATGCATTTTTTCACGAAATAAAAGGGGTTTTCGTTTCGTTCGGAAGCATTTCTCAGTTTTTTTTGTTTATATTTCTGTAAAGTTAATTAAATTTTCTACAATTTGAGTCTAACTTGAGTAGTCTAGGTTTACTGGTTGCAAAGACACAGCTAGTCAAAAATAAGATTTTTTCAATTAATTTCAATAAAAGGCCCATTTTTAACCAGCTATGTCTCTGCAACCAATAAACCTAGACTACTCAAATTAAGCTCAAATTGTAGAAAATTTAAATAACTTTATAAAAATATAAACAAAAAACCTGAAAAATGTATCTGAACGAAACGGAAACCTTTTTTATTTCGTGAAAAAATGCATATTTTTGACTAGCTGTATGTCCGCAAACAATGGACCTAAACTACTTGGGTTAGGCTCAAATTGTATAAAATATAGTTAGCATAACAAAAGTAAATAACAAATTAACCTGAAAAACGCTTCTTTAAAGTAGTTTTATTGAAAATACTGAAACAAGTGCCAATACCTAAAATAAAAAAAACCGGCCAAGTGCGTGTCGGGCCACGCGCCATAGGGTTCCGTAGTTACCTTATACCATACCATATTTAATACCACCTATAATTTTTCGTCTGTAAAAATAACTTTGTTTTTCACAGTGTTGGTATGAATGACAAAGTTATATTTGCGGTTTTAGAAAATGTGCTATATCTCAAAAACTAATTACTATATCTAGTTCAAACCAATTTTGGTTGAAAGTTTTTATTAAGGTCTAGAGCACATATTTTTTTTAGATTTTTTACTCTCTTATTTCAAAAGTTAAAGGGGGGGGGGACACACATTTTACCACTTTGGCAGTAAATATCTTTCAAACGGTTGACTTTGAGAAAAAGTTGTCTTAGAAACCTTAATGTCATTTTTAAAGACCTATCTATAGACACCCAACACGTGTTGGTTTGAAGAAAAAAAATTTTTTCAGTTTCAGTTCCATGTATGGGGAGACCCCCTTAATCTTTTATTTTTCTTATTTTTGTATTAAATTCGTTAAGCGGTTAACAGATTACATATAGCTACCAAGTTTCAACTGTGTAGTCTTAATACTTTCGGAATAAAGTGGCTGTGACATACGGACAGACAGACAGACAGACATGACGAATCTATAAGGGTTCCGTTTTTTGCCATTTAGGCTACGGAACCCTAAAAATGAAGTTTAAAAATGTTGGTTAATGTGTAATTTTTCAGAAACTGCTTCATAAATTGTATTTTTTTATATCAGAAATAAGTTCTACGTTATTGATTTATCCGAAAATGATACCACATTTGAACTATTAGCTAAACCTGGGGGCTAATTGTCTAATTCAAAAAATCTATCGTAATCGCTTTCGTTTGACAGATGGACGTGACACATTGCTGCATTTCTTTGGTAAGTTTTTATTTGTCCCAAAAAGAAGCTTCAATGTGTTACATCCTGAAAGCGATTGCGATAGATTTTTAAATTAGACAATAGAAAAACTGAATTGTTATAGTTTTTAGAATGAAGCCGAGAAAAGTGCGCTATTCAACCCGCCGCCGTATGGAACTGTATGTAAGGATAGTTTGGCCCAACTCAATATTAGTTAGGAACAGCCTACAGGTCAGTTTCTATCATGTGGCCAAACTGATTCCCAACTTTTTTTTTGTTAAATTAAATTAAATTAAAAATTGTATAGAGGTTCATACCTACTATACGTTCTCGAGTGAAATTGCAGCGGGTCACTGTCTACTGTCAATTTAATAGCATTGTAAGTTGCTTTTTCAGCAATTTATTCTAGTATGTATCGAATTAAACAGAGTTATTTTTGTTCTCATTAATTATGCAATGTAAATGCTTTTGAAAACCACAGCAAAGTAAGAAATAACGTTTGCTTTTATGCCACTAAAATGAGAAATGTTTTTTATGTAATAAGCTGCTATGTTACGGATATAATTACATATATAAAATGTTATATGTTTTTCCTCCGTTCCCGGGATTTCGCACGATTCCACCTGCCACGCGCGCCAAGCAAGATATCTGTATATGTTTATATATCCATACATGTACATGTTACAGTCACTAATGAGACGTCAGGTATTTCTAAGCTTGCCTAATACTTAGGTACGTGCCAACATTTAAGAACTTGAAATTCTTAGATCAAGGTCAAGGCGCTAAACCACTGCGCCACCGAGCTCCTCTTAGCTACTCATGTAATGTAATTTTTGCTTTATTCATCGTACTAGCGGCCGCCCGCGACTTCGTCTGCGTGAAGAGTTTTTTCGCTATCCCTCGGGAACTATGTGTTTTTTCTGGATGAAAGGTACCCTATGTCCTTTTCTGTACCCCTGACAACGTGTACACAAAATTTCATGATGATCGGTTTAGTAGTTAGGACGTGAAGGCGTAACAAACAAACAAACAAATAAACAAACAAACGGACTTTCGCATTTATAATATGAGTAAGGACTAGTAAGGAAGTAAGGATTTATTACATACACCCTTTAATTACTAAGGAATATTGGCAGTTTGAAATGATTGTAACTGTTCTAAAAATCGTCTCTAAGTTTGTCAATTCAATTCAACTAAATGAATGAGTAAAAATAGTTTTAATTCTGTTAAAAAAAGCCATAGGTTTTTTAACGAACATTTTAACTTATTCCCTATTTTGCTTAACTGTCTGCAACATTAACAAGCAACAGATCATAATAATCAGTACCACTAAACAGGTAGCGTACAATTAGATATACACAACACAAAATCTATGAAACATCCTAATCTCAATTCCTTAAGGTCTAAGTTCGTGTGACGCGAAGATTCTATACTGTGTGTAGAATTACAGTACCCATTAAGGAATCGGTAGGTACATTTATATGTATAGTGATTATTTGTTAATAGTCTTTGAAAGCGAGCAAATAAGGCTCATAGTTGATTGATACACAATATTTTAATACATTTAGGTAATAATAATTCTCATTTATAGACCTCTGTCGCTTAGTATTCAATTTCAATACCTAGTCAATTTAGTAAATGTAGTTTGTTACTTATCTTTGTACCTTTACAATTGATACTTAAGGTCGAAACCATGATTATATCGAACTGAAAACCTGAAATGACAAATACTTAAAAGTACGTACGTACCTATAAAAAAATACATAATTAAAGTTTCCACCGGTTTTCGAGAAAATAAGTAACTTTAAAACACTAGATGAAAAATTAATATTTTTTTGCGTTTTTCCAGTAACTGGAAAAAAGTTAAGTTAAAAAGTAATACTGTTTGAAACTGATGCCTTGCCTTGTACTATTAGTTATTCTGAGCTGATGCTGTCATTTTTATATGGTGAAAAGAAGACAGAGATAACATAGTTATGCCCAAGATATTTTATTTAAGATAATAATTAAAGAGATGATAAGATATTTATTAATAAAAGATATTAAAATTATATTCTATTGGTTTTGCTTTAGTTTTACAATAAGTGTGGTATAAAGAACGCGCGTACGAAATTTTTTTGGTCAAAAAACGTCGAAATATATCCATGCGCGACGCCACAGAACAATTTTTTTTTCTATGTTCTGTGCGCGATGTCGATAAAACCACTTTCTATAGCTCGTCATGGTTTTACTTACGCGAACTACTTAATAACGTACCACTGGCTTCTTGACTCGACGACTTAATATGGGTAGCTTTAGTATGTCATGCTCACTTTAAACATTTCTGCGGTGGTGTCGTGTGAGGCGGGTCGTTACGTTCCCTCAAATATGGTTGAGCGAAACGATGGCTGGTTCATGCGTCATGCTCGTGAACGGGTGCTGCCAGTGGGAATGGGTCTGCTTCTGTCTGCTTGTATTAAGGGCGTCGTATATAAAAAATCTGTTTTATATTGTCTGTATGTATGGCACTTCTTACTCGAAACGTATATATCATAATAACTTACCTTGTTTTGATTTATTTAATTGCAATATTTTTGCTTTCTATGGTCAGTATTTGTGTATTATAAAATTCATAAGTGCTGACTATGGAAAGTAAAATATAAAATACATAAATATTGCCTATGAAAAGCTTTTGGATATTAGTTTTCAATTCGATGCCTTAACATGGGTAGCCTTAGTATGTCATGCTCTCTTTAATCATTTCTGCGGTGGTGTCGCGTGAGGCGGGTCGTTACGTTCCCTCAAATATGGTTGAGCGAAGCGATGGCTGGTTCATGCGTCATGCTCGTGAACGGGTGCTGCCAGTGGGAATGGGTCTGCTTCTGACTACCTATCTTAACGCATATAGAATTGTAAAGTTTTTTTTTTTTTTTCTCTCTTGTAACAGCCTAGACTGAATAATAACTTCAAACTTTGAATTTAGCTTGAAGCCTGTAAATTGATTAAGGCTGCGCAGTCTGCACACTAGCGCCGCCATTAGAAAAAAAAACATAGTGCTTAAATAAAGACAAATTTGTAAATTATCTCTCTGGAGTGCACTCCGAACAAGCTTTGCGGTACTTTTTATCACTTAAGCAATATTTTCTTGCCTGTCGTTTAGTTCAATTGACTTTTATTGTTAAAAGTGGCCACTTTTCGCAATAAAAGTCCACATAACTAAACAAAAGGCTAGAAAATATTGCTTAAGTGATAAAAAGTACCGCAAAACATGTTCGGAGTGCACTCCAGAGAGACAATTCATAATTTCTTTCTTATTTAAGCACTATGATTTTATTTCCAATGGCGGCGCTAGTGTGCAGACTGCACGCTCTTAAGAAAATTTGTAATTCATTAAGTAATGATCTAATTAAATTTTATTTATTTGTTAATCTTTGTTAAAGTCTGGAAACGATATACATATTTGTAAATATCGTTCCATTTGATAAAGCTGGTAAGTTTTTTGCGCCCGTTTTTCTTGTCAGCTAAAAGACGTCATAATGGGTGGTAGGGCAAAAAAATTATTTGACGATTTAAAAACGCTCATTATGTGAGCTTATTTGAATAAAGATTTTTTTCATTTCATTTTCATTTCATTTCATTTTCATTTCATTTCATTTCTTAGTCAACATCTTAAGAGTTGAAAAATTAACGCGCGTGAAAATAAATTCAAACGCGTTTCTTACACCGATGACGGTACGGGACTCGAACGGGACGGAAACAGACTTTTGGAGCGAATGGAGATGACGACTGTTTGTTTTCTTTTTGAGTGTTGTTGGAATTTAAGGTCGCAATTGGCAAAAATGGAAGGATCCGAAGCGAAGCGAGGGCGGGTCGTCATAAAAGCAATGATTAGTCTATCCTAATAAAAGCCATGATTAGCGTGGCATTATATTGTTGGTTTGTTACGATTTCAAGTCTTAACTTAGCTTTGTGCCAGATTATTCTGAATTTTTATCTAAATTTAAAAATAAATGCTTACTCGATTGGCAAAATCATTTTGATTTTCCGGGTTCCGTACCATCATAATTGCACCATCAAACCACACTGCAGAGTAGAACAATAAAATTAGTATTGCAGTTTTAGGTCAGCGCCATCTCTTGACCGATAGTGGAACTAATGTTAACTTTTTTAGAAATTTGATAATTTCTTAAAAAGTGTGCTATATTGAGACATCGTTTTATTTTTCCTGTAATCATTATACAGACAGCTGTCACATAGAATTATTTCAGATTTTTTTACCATTTTGGTACGGAACCCTAAAAATATCTATAGATAAAGGCATATGGTATAAAACAATGCAAAATAAGCTTCCTCGTGGGCCTTGGTTTGATGACTGTAATTTAAGTAGGATGTATATTAAGTTAGCTTTAAGTCTCCGCGCTGGACACTATCCATCTGCAAAATTTGCATTTCTAATGAAAAAAGTGCAATCTGACAAATGTTCAACGTGCCAAAAAGTTGAGGACGTGCAACATTTGCTGATGGAGTGTGACAGAAACAGCAATAAGAGGCAGCTATTAATAAACAAATATACACATCAACTTTGTCTAGGGATACAGGTGTTATTTTCATACAAACGAGGTAAATTTGAAGCCTTGGTTTTCTGGCAGGGATGTACCGTGCTGAGATCTGATGATGGCCATCCAGGGAGTGAATGGAGGAGATTCAGATAGTAATACACACCCAACTGATCTGATCAGCATTCTAAAAGATTAATGGGTCAGAGTTCTCATTTTGAACATTTTCCTACATTTTCATGCTATTTTCGCGGTTTTTTTAAACATGTCCTTTACGTTTTGAGAATGTTGGTCAGATCAATTGGGTGTGTATTGCAATCTGAATCTCCTCCATTCACTCACTGGATAACCATCATCATATCACTGCATAGTACATCCCTGGCAGGAAACCAAGGCTTCAAAGTTACCTCGTTTGTATGAAAATAACACCTATATCCCTGGACAAAGTTGATGTGTGTACAATTTAAACACTTTTGATATTGGCCTTGTTCAAAGTATTTTGTCAGAACCACGATATGATGTTGCAAAAGAACTTTGTCACTTGGTTATAGTTTTGCAATAGCTACCTCTCAGTGGACAGGTATAAGGTCACGATGGGGTTGACATGTCTTAAAGATAAAAACCCCGGTCCTTTTCATCTAGATTTGAAAAAATCGTAACTACTCAAAAGATCATGATGAAACTTTACATACACGATTTCAGGGGAACACAAAAAAGGATATAAGGTACCTTTCATCCAGGGAAATAAGTAGGTAGCTATTGTTCCCGAGGGATAGAAAAATAATTGCACTCTGATAACTAACTGCACTAACTGCCAAGAAGGGTAATAGTTTTTAATATAATGGGTCGTGACAAAGTCGAGGCTTTGATTACCACTAGGTTACTAGGGGTTTTTCGCTACCCCTAGTGCTTCAAAATTTTTTAATATGAAATTTTGACTATATTTTAGTTAGGCATGAACGGGGTTTCAAAAAGGCACAGTCACTTTTCAGTCAGTCAGCCTTCAGAAAAATAACAACGCCCCACAAACAAGGGTACCAGGGTGACATAACCGCTGTGGCAGTTAATTAGTAGCTAGGGCGCGCCACAGGCGCGGGCGCGGGCGCGGCGCGTTTAGAGGAAATTGTCGTTTTTATACGGCTTCCCCTCCCTCACCCCGCCTCGAGGAGCCACCCGGCCCCTCTAACATTCGAATAATGAAACATAGTTACCTTCATCTTGCACATGTCGCCCCAGTAATAAAGACGAGAAATTAATATCGCAGTTACTATCCCCCCCGACTGCCAAAGGGACGCATAAATACAGCACGAAACTGACCTACGATCTGTTTACATAAAAGATATCGGAGGGACATCTATTCGGAACCTCATAAAGTAGCTTATGGAAGCGAAACCCTGCCGCCGACATAAATTTCCTCATCTGTAGTTTAGACGCAAATGAAGCGAAGAGTAAAAAATCAGTGTCCATACAATTTATTGGGAAGAAAACTCTATATTTGAGAAGAATCAGTTTCTGTTTACCATTAGGCCGTATACACATTTTATTGGCCCTCAGAGAGGTCGTCATCTAGGCTAATAAATGAAGGAGGCTCCTACGAAACATTGTATCTAAGTACCGGAGCCGCATACCCACAGCAGATATAGTCTCGTTCCGTTGGCATAATGCGACCACACCGCCGCCGGCCCCGCTCGTAACAGTCTAGCACAGCTAAAACCGGGCGATTCGGTTTTATACACACCCCCTATAAAAGCAAAAGGACCGGGTATGGTCCCGGGATAAGTGGGGGTCTGTATCTTTATATCTGCCCCCCTCGGCCCCCACTAGGGCATTATGACCGGGGGGTTCTTTGGACAGCTAAAAGAAATATCCGGTTGCCTTACCCGGGCACCAGAGCGGGCAGGCGGTAATTCCTCTTCCAGTATTACTTTGCTTATTTACGAAGAAGTTTATCGCACCTCCTGCTGGCCGAGCCCGGTACTTGCGAATACGTTACTCGGAGAGGTTTTAATTAATCTGCCGTAGTTAACGTACGTAGGCGTGTTTTTTATTCGTTCGTTTTACTGCACACGGCCCAATGCAAAGCGCAGTCTATCAATTTTTAATTCCAACAGTAAGGAGACTTGGCATTCGAAATAGCTTTTTTCTTCATTATTAGAAGAAAATAAAAAGAAACTATCACCGATCACCGACATTTTATTGACAGTTCATGAACTCTGTGATATGCCTTTGTTATAAAAGTCAACATTATGGCGGTGGTTGTATGACCGAAAATGGCGTCGAGGTGAATTTAATTTTTCCACGTAGAGTTTTATTTATTTTCTTTTCTTCAATCATCTGCCTGTTTCTATTATCAAATCCTTACTAATATTATAAATGCGAATGTCCGTTTGTTTGTTACGCCTTCACGTCGTAACTACTGAACCGATCATCATGAAATTTTGCATACACGTTATCAGGGGTGCAGAAAAGGACATAGGGTACCTTTCATCCCGAAAAAATGTATAGTTCCCGAGGGATATCAAAAAAACTGTCCACGCAGACGAAGTCGCGGGCGGCCGCTAGTTATTTAATAAAACCTCTGAGGGCGCCACTTTCGATGGTATAACCACTAATAATGGTAATGAAAAGGCTGTTATTATAGCACTCAGAGGATTCATATTTTATACCACTATGTTACCCTGGTATCAACAAAATGTAAGCATGATGCCGTCCTAGTACTGCGATCAGTTCAGTGTACGTTGCTGTGGTCCTAGTCGGATTTAATCCGCTACCCAACGGTCGAAGTTATCTTTAAACCCACGACTTCGTCCACGTAGATGTTGGAATTTAATTTTACGTTGCCATTTCAGAAATAATAATAACCTATACTCCAAGGTCAAGGTATCTTTTTACCAAAATTCATAAATTTTTTGTTTAGTTGCAGGACTATAGGTTAGGTACCTATATAGGTTTCTGTGGTTTCAGGCTTTAAAACTTAAGAAACCCATAGACAAGAGTTACTTTTCACATTTATATTAAGTACTGTAAAAAACTAAATATTTTTACTTGTTTTCGGAAACAGAAGTTATTATTTTCTAATAAAAAATAAAAAATAAACAATCTTTTCCTAAATAAATATTTATAAAATAATGTAGGTATTTTTTTTGTGACAATTATGTATTCTGTGGTTATGGTAAAAACATATTGATTTCTCATAGCGATTTCTATCTCTACCATCTACTTAAATTGTACGCAGTTGCTCTTACAAGAGTGCATGCAAGGAGCTAGAAGCTTAAACTTCCAACTTCCACTATTCAAGTTTATGAAACGGGTTCCGAGTTTTGACGGCCAGCTCCTGTTAAGTATGCACCCCTGGTACATCTGCAGTAGATTTGCTCCTAGTACTGACACTAAACTTGCTTGTTCCATGTCCGCATTCGTTTTATCAAGATAATTAAATATTTAAATTGTAACAATCTTGACATGTCATACAAAACTTGTCTATTATTTCAATGTAAATAAACATTAGAAATTATGATTGAAAAAAAAACATCATAATTTTTTTATCACATACTTATAAGATATTGAGAAATAGTGATTGTTTACAAGAGTCTATAGATTTTTTTTTAAACATGACAATGCATCATTTTGGCAGCAATATTAAATCATCCAATGAACCAATTTAGATAAGGAACCAAACCAATAAACTTGTATACTTACATTAAAACCATTTTATAACGGCGATGTTTAAAATCTTAAGATAACAAGATTCCTTAAGATGTGCTCCCAAATAAAAGACATCAACGTGAGTAGTGTAAAAAAAACTTAAAGATTTTACTTCCAAAAAAAAAAAAAGAATTGATTAAATTATAAATGGTAATCGACGGAGAAAAATGTTTATTGTCATTTCGTCTTATACTACCTATTTTATACATACAATACAATTTATATTTTTTACTCGACAATTAAAAATCTTCAAGTTACATAATTGGTACTCGTTGTAATTGTAATTATTTTCTAAATATACAGGGTCATTTTGTATACACCATCCAAATTTTGAGGATGTGTTCAGTCCATGAAACTGAACAACTTTCTCTAAGGAACATAGGGCTATATGTAAAAAATCTACTATCCATACAAATTAAAGAGATCAATTTAGTGGGATGATCAAAATTTGTGGTGATTTCGACACATGTTTCTTGGAGAAAGTTTAGTTCCATGGACTAGACATATCCTTGAAAGGATGGTAAGTTTAAAATGAAAGACGTATCTAATTTTGAAAAATAACTTACTAATTTAAAATTAATGACAGAACATAGTTTCTGAAGCTCTCTATATAATTGAAATTTTGTAAAACCGAAACCATTGGAAACTGGAGCGGTCCCAAAATTCCCAAGCCACCAGGAGAGCAGAAAATTTCAAAGATATTGCCAACTCGTAATCGGGACGGCGGCGCGGCAACTTGAATTTTGGGGTTTTCCCGCCAAAGTTACGCTCAAAGACGTGGGTAGGTGGGTGGGTGCCCCCACAGGGTATCAAAGTTTGCCCCCGGCGCAGGGCTATCCTACAGCTACTTTGTTCGCCTTTTGCCTCGTGACAGCCACTTAAGGGAGGTAGAGGCACACATGGCCGACGCCGCATAAAGTAGAATAATCCGCGATAAGTCACTGTGTGCCCTAATTTACGTGTAGGGCATGTTAGGTATCGCGTGACTGTCACGAGTATTTAGCGCTCATTGGTGACGGACATGTGATATTTGCCGTGTCGGTGCAATGCAGTTTGCTCCGCATTTATTCTATAATTCTTCCTCATTTAAGAACAGGAAAATAGAATAGTGAAAATTATATAAAACGACTTAGATACCGATTTAGTAACAAAGGAAAACATTTCTCTAAGTATCCGTTTCTGTTATTGTATAATTAATTGTTAGTTTCAATCGCTCCTTTGGCCCTGTCAGAACAACAGTGCTTCTGGTCATTCTGTACATCAAAGAATGACCCAGAAGTCAATTTTGCTGAGACAAGGCCCATTAGCAGCACACTTTTTGGTTTCGACCGATACAGAATATAATAGGTAAGTACATAATTAAGTATATATTACCATAACTCGAATGATACGTGTACCTAAATGCATAATAATTTAATATAATTATCAAAATTTGTCATTTGGTACCGCTATAAATACAGACGACAAGTACGACGATATTTTGGTTTATTATGTAATTAAAAGCTGATATATTATGTACCTATTATAGCATGAAACGTAGATATTATAAGATATTAGTTGCAATTAATTTCTGCATAGTTTATAGCAACGCGAAGAATGGAAAGACAATACAAATTACAATTAATTATCAAGTCCATCTAAATAACGATTTATAACATAGTTTAATATACTTCATTTTCCTTAAAAATATATAATTTGTTATAATAGTTTGGTGTAAATGTAACTCAATATCTTATATTTTACAAGACTTGAGTCTGCTACTGTGTCATCGCTTTTCAAAGTACCTACCTAATATAGAAAAGTAGTTTCCAATATAATCGTTTGACTTAAAAAGGTCACTGGGCCCCTAAAAAGGTTAAAACGCGCAATATTGCTAAAGGTAATTCATTTCCAGAATTCCATGCAGATCCTAAGCAATTCCTCTAATTTTTGTAAAATGGTCACACATTTTAGCAGAATTGCATCAATTCAGTTCATTAACAGATTCATATTTGGCGTTTATGTTGCCGCATGCAAATAATAAAAACCGGTACTGGATCGAAGTTTACCGGTTATCATTTCTTATAATATTTTATTGTTTTAAGAGGTAAATCTTGAAGAATTAATTTATTATTTGATAACAACCAATGAAAGTAAGCAATAACTATTAAATTATTTATATTTATAGACCAAGAAAGGATTAATATGAAAAATAGTCACTGTTTCATTTATGACTGGCAACAAGTAAGATGTCAGTCAAGTCTATAAATAAACTATTTTAATGTTTACACGAACTTATGTTTGGAACAAAACACTTAAGTTTAGGACGATTAACCTCGGTTTTAAGTGTTTTTCTACAGTTTAACACATTCCCAATGTTATTTTTTGTGATTATATGAAATCAAGATAAAAGTGTCTTAGGTTCATGGAGGGGTTACGTTGATGATTGATGATGATTTAGTTGTGACTTGTGGATTTTGTGTGTCACATCAACGTTAAGTTGGTTTATAAACTTGTGATCAACTTGAAATTGCTTCAGCCAAAGTAAGTTTATGTTATCTTTTTACTTGGTACCTAACCTACCTACCTACATGAATACCTATCATCATAGCTTACAAAGAAAAGAATCACTGTTTATGTCGTTGTCCTACAATATTTACTTATTCAGAGTTTTAAATTAGGTTATAATATATTGCAGAAATGAGAGACAAACATAGTAGTGTGTATTTATTCAAGTCATAGAAACTAGAAAGTTATATTATGAACTTAATTTGTTTGTTAAATATGTAATGTAGTTTACGTTTTCTATTTTTAGATGTCAGGAGGAAATTGTTACAAGACTAAACGCAACATATGAAATTCTCACCGACTCATGTTACAACACCAAGACTTTGCCTCAATTGTTGCCTACACTGAAGCGGGCTAGGACAAAAATGCAGTAATATTCGCATGTAGGTACAGCTACAACTTTCAAACTAAATATAAAGATTCACTATCCCTAGTAAATACAATGACATAATTAAAAAGCATTTGTGATATCAAAATATTCTTAGGTAATTAATAATTTTGTTTGTTTCAGTTCGCTCCCTGTCTCTGGAAGAGGTGGCAAACAAAATATTCTCCCAAGTTGAGATGCAATGGGCTACTGTCTACAAATGCTCATGCTGATGACCAAATGACACACAACCTTCTGCCAATAGAGTGTTGCCGGATGACATTTGGAATATCTCATTACTTTAGGGGCCACGACCGCCACCATCAGTGATTATTATTCATAAATATTATTATAAAAATTTTTTTTTGACATTGTATAAATAGTCTGTGATTCGATTAATTCTAATTTTGATACATTTTTACCATAATCTTGCAAATAACTTGACTGATTGGATTTGATACCAATCATATTAGTAGTTTATTGTTTAACTATTGTTTGATTTTGAGATTAACTTAATTCTACATTGTCAAAGTTTAATTGGTAAGTTTGTTTTTTCACTTGTGCCTGTTCTTTTTGTCAGCTGAAACAGTCTGGAACGGGTGGTAGGAAAATATGGACGATTCAAAAGTACTTAATTCAATTCACTTCAATTCACTTTATTGCAATTTCCACTATGGTAACAAGATGGTAGGTAAAATGACAAAGTACATTGTAGACCCTGAAAAGGGCACAGCAAATTATTTGGAGAGGAGTTGAGAGGACGACTTACCTTTTTTTCAATTAAATAACATTGCTACTTAATTAAATATTTAAATCGTTATCATTTAAAAATTCTGAAACACTATAATAGCATTTTTCAAAGAGCAGTGTTTGTAACTTTTTTAAGTATATGCTGTAACTTTTTTCTTCTGTTAGTTCTTTCGGTAGTTTATTGTGTATTTTTACTGACATTTCGAGCGGACTGGATGAGTTCATTTGAAGCCTATTTACTGGTATCATTAACTTGTGGCCATGTCGTGATGTGTATCGTGATGGAATGTCTTGTCTCTTTGTGAAGAAGTTTGGATGCTTTTGTATGAATTTACAAATTTCCAATATGTAGATACACGGTAAAGGTAAAATTTTGAGTTCTTTAAAAAATGGTTTGCAGCTGTCTGTTGGATCTATGTTAACTAAAATTCGAATAAGCTTTTTCTGTGCTGTGAAAACTGTGATTGCATCTGAGCTACACCCCCACAATATGACGCCGTAATTTTATTATATTATTAATTCTTTTTAATAATAGAATTAATTATAGATATTAATTCTTTATTTTAATTAATTGTGTTTCTGTAAAGATTATGTATTGGTTAAGTAGCTTTTAGGTATATTTTGTAAAATAACAATAAAATTATTGTAATAAATAACCAACCAAACAAAAACCAAAAGTTTTTATTTAATACTAAATAAGCTTTAACCATTTATGACCTTGCTGACCGACCAAAGTCTTTCTATAAGTATTAGTACCCTGAAACAAACACAAACTCATAAGTTGGTAGATAAACTCTAGGTACTTCAATAATGTAGGTATAATAATAATAATCTTGTAAGAAAATCACAAAGGAACTTTCAATATTTATTTTTTTCAAAATTGTTTAGATTACCTATACTGCCCGGCATATATATTGGCAAGAGAATGAAAGAGACAAAGGATGCGCAGTAGCCAAAAACTTAGTGTTTATGGCTACTGCGCATCTTTTGTCCCTTTCTTTCTCTTGCCAATATATATGCCGGCATCTGTACTTTGGAGATACATTCTTTGGGGCCGACAAATAAGGTTCCAAGGTCGCGACTCGCGCAAAACCCCTCATTTGAGTCAAAATAATCCAACAAACTTGGGCCCCGATATTTCGAAATCTATAATCCATTTTTCGAAGAACCACACTTCGCCGTCGATATAAAATGCTCTCCATAACATGGGCATGCTCTAAAAGTTTCCATAAAGGCCTAAATCTGCTTTTATTTAATTATTTTCCCAAAATATGATAAATCTGAATTGTAAGATGTTGCCCTTGAGTAACTTTTTATGAATCTGCTAATGACGCTTTAGCAATTCCTATTTAGTGATCCATTTTAGGAATCTTCATAGAAGACTGTCAAATGAATGTATTGCCGAGTATGAATTGAATCCGAATCATATTATGAATTGTCAGCTAAATGGCCATTTTATGATTTTTAATCCGAATCATTATAAGAATCTAATGAGAATTGCTCAAAGTGGCCTTTTTAGGGGCCCAGGTCAAGCGAAACACCAATAGGTCAAAGTTTTTATAGAAAAATATCGTCCACTATTTCTACCAAACCACCTTATTTACATCCGCAAATAACACTATATTCCAACTTTTATATGTAGCCGAAACAAAGCACCTAACCCTTAAAAGGTCAGGACGGTCCTGAAAAGGGGATATGTAGGTCCCTAACTCGAAAGCCTCAAAGGGTCTGGGCGACCCTAAAAAAGTATATAACCCGAGCGGTAGGTACCAGGGACCCATATAAGCGAGGCGTCTTCCTTCTGTGCCTTGGAGCCAGGGAAATGTTAAGAAGGGTCCGGGAGGGACAGGAAGGGGGGTGGGTGGGTGTTGGGGAAAAAATTCTGTCGAGGACCGTACCCTTGGCGCGACCCGGCGCCGTCTGTGCCGTAATTAGTGATGCGGTGAGCCGTGCGGGGTGGCAGTCGATGTTTTGTTACGATAAAATATTTAGTTGAAATTATCTTTCGAGAACCCGCAAACCGTTTAATAATTGATGTTATTGTACAAATATCGTTATTAGGTTGGCATTTAAAGGGTTAATGATTTGAACACCCTGGAACTACGACCCCTGAAAAAGGACGAAACATCTCGAAATTAATAAACAATAATAAATATTAAAACAAAACATAACATTTCAATTCTGTACCTAGTATTTTGATATACTAGTGTCTAGTAACTTGACAATATGTAGGATGTTGAGTTGACTGAGATAAGTCAAATCAATTAGCTACTCAATAAAACTGTCTTGAATCTCAGGAAACGAATGATAGTTTTAAATATATCGTTAGGAATGAAAAGAGAATAATATTATTACATTATTTTTTGAGGCACAGTAGTCTAATTGTTCAGGCATAGTTTATTTCTTTTTATGTGGGTAAACCGCGAAATCCGCGACCCTACGGCGAGGACCAGCCGCCCGCCACACACACTGCGCGCATGGCGTGCAGTTTTCGGATCGATTTTCATTTTTGGAATACAGAATTTCTGCAAATTATAACTTTTTGGTGTTATTCTCATGAAAGACAATTGGAGTTGTGAGAGTTGTGAGATCGAAGTGCGGTGGACATTGAAAGCGGAGCACGTGGTGGCATTTTGGATTTGGTTCCTGTTTCAATTCAAGTCAAAGCTGTCGGCGTCAAGGGTAAGTGGTTCATCCCTTAATGAGGAATTTCTATGCCTGAGCTTTACCGTTAGAACCAATGGATCAGTGACTTTTTGTCTCTCAGTTGTGCTGTAGAAGGTGTTCTCGCGAACACTAATCAATAAAGTAGTTGTAGAGTGCGTGAGCGGGAACCTAAGCTACGCTACAGCTGGACCCTAGGGAACCTTAGATCAGAATAAAAAGTATCCTATGTTTTAATTTAGTACCCAATGTTTAAATTTCATCTAAATCCATTCAGCCATTCCTGAGTTATAAATTGTGTTAAAATTTCTTTATTAATCCTTTATAAAACAAAGTCGGGTTAGACTTTGTTTTATAGAGAATCAATAAAGAAATTGTGCATTTCACATTTCTGGAGCGTGTAGATCGAAAATTATTGGGAAATGGGAAAAAGTGTATAGAGTCAAAAAAGCTTTCATTTCCTTTTAGAACATTTTTCGCTACACTGCACCATTTTTGAGATGCCTTATAGTTTTTTGATCTCCAATGAGAATTTTAAATTAAATAATGAAAGGCCTGTGATAGAATTCGTTAGCATATTATGTTAGACAAAAAATCCTAGTATTAGGAATCTACAAATTATATTAAGATAATAATATTATGTGATAGAAAAAATACTAAAAAAAATCGGCTCACCCGTAGCAGCTCAGACGGGAAGAGTCGATTTTTTTTAGTATTTTTGCTATTAAAATAATTATCATAATATAAAAAAATAGCATTGTGAATGCCTAAAATCTAAAAATTCAAGAATCTACATTTTTTTTTCGATATCCCCTGCCGTTACTAGTACATCCCTAAAAGATTATGACAAGATACAGCGCACAGGGCTGCTAACGACGGACGGCTAGCTGTCAAAAGAACCTACATTAATGTTATTATAACTTTTTGTAGACACCCCTTATGTGTGTGTATCGTCTTGTGATGAAAGACTGCGAAACGTTTGAAAAATGCATCAAAAACTTTGGGCTGTAAAAAAAACTGTTTTTAAAGTGGAAGTTTGTGAAACCTTTTTAATTATACAAAAATAATGTGATGTAACTACGAGTACAAGCACATTTTCTTGATTCTTTTATTGTTATTTTATCCTGCTATATTATAATAATTATTAAAAATGAGAATGTTTGTGTATGTGTGTTTGTTACTTCATCACACCCACGCCTAAACGGCTGGACGGATTCGGATGAAATTTGTTTGGTAGACAGATCAGGACCTGGATTAACATAATATGTATATGACATAACATATTCTGGTCAAAGGTTCCATAGATTCCACGAGGACGAAGTAGATAGATCTTTTTATCCTAGCTAGGTAATCAGCCCGCTAGCATGACCACCGAAACGTGATATGATATACTTAGATATTTATAACGTTTATCTGTCAAAAGACAATGGATTTTGACAGTTGAGTGTCAATAAAACGCTATATCACGCGATATATAGGTATCGTTTTTCGGAGGTCATGCGGGCTAGGAGGCCTGAAATATTAAACAAATTGAAGGATATCATCCACGTTTCATACATTTTTGGTCCAAATATGAAAGTGCCGGCCAAAAGACAAAAGTGCTTTATTCTGATAGATTTTGCCCATCTAAGCATTTTTTATTATGGCACCGAAGCTGTAGCACCGCTTCACATTTGTGTCAAAATGTAAAAGACAGACTTTTTGAACTCAATTAAAATCAATTACAGCGGTGCTATAGCTTCGGTGCCATAATAAGAAATTCTTAGGCGGACAAATTCTGTCAGAATTTGCTTTTTGGCCGACTTTTTTTACATTTGTGTCAAAATGTATGAAAAAACAGACTTTTTGAACTTATTTAAAATCGAATCTAGCGGTGCTACAGCTTCGGTGCCATAATAAGAAATACTTAGATGGACAAAATCTATCAGAATAAAGCACTTTTGCTTTTTGGCCGGCACTTTCACATTTGGACCAAAATGGATGATGTCCTTTCAACTAGATTTTTTCTTATTACTTGTGGATTATAATTTACTTCATTTAATTGTCCGATGACGTTTCAACAGAGGACGTTTTCTGTAATTTACGCTTTAATTAACACGTTGAACGCCACAAGAAAATGTGAGACTGTTCATTTGAGCCACCGGGGACACATCTGTGCCAAACCCAAATAACCCGTTCAGGCCACGGGGGTCATCGATGGGCCATCGCAATGCTTCTATTCAAACTCAATTTACAAGCCACGGAGCATCGGTATCATACAACAAAGTAATGAACATGGGCCACGCGGCCCTGTAGAGCATTCAGTCAGCTTGGTTCTTATTTTGCACAAAAGACTTAGAATTTATTTACGATTTTCTATACTTTGTAAGGGTTTTTTCAAGTTTCACTAAATGAAATATTTTAAACTAAAATAAAGCGATTGTCTTCTTGAGATAATACAATAAAACAATAAAAAGAACAAAATTACGTAAAATAATTTAAATTTTTTTTAAGAATGAGTAGGGGAAGTTGGGTTACAGTGTAACAAGGGGTATAGTCTAACAGTGGCTCTCTGTCGCTTACTAATATTTCAATAGCGTTTCTTAGCTGTATTATCAAATGCACCCGTCGCTATCATATATGTCAGTTATCAATTTTTGCCATTGTCTCTACAGTAAGTATGTCAAAATAAATATTATATTTTCGGTATTCTAGAACTCTAACATCGCTATAGTATTTTGTATTTTAATCTAAATTTCTGCAGTTTGGTGAGTAAGTTTATTTAATATTATACTGATATTTTTATATACACTTTTTAGGGTTCCATGCCCAAAGGGTAAAAACGGGACCCTATTACTAAGACTTCACTGTCCATCTGTCTGTCTGTCTGTCACCAGTCTGTATCTCGTGAACCGTGATAGCTAGACAGCTGAAATTTTTACAAATGATGTATTTCTGTTGCCGCTATAACAGCAAATTCTAAAAATAGCATAAAATAAATATTTAAGGGGGGCTCCCATACAACAAACGTGTTTTTTCTTTGCCGTTATTTGCTTTATATTAATAACAACAACAATTAGACAGTTGAAATTTTTACAAATGATGTATTTTTGCTGCCGCTATAATAACAAATACTAAAAACAGAATAAATTAAATATTTAAGGGGGGCTCCCATACAACAAACGTATTTTTTTGCCATTTTTTTGGTACGGAACCCTTCGTGCGCGAGTCCGACTCGCACTTGGCTGGTTTTTTTGGTACGGAACCCTTCGTGCGCGAGTCCGACTCGCACTTGGCTGGTTTTTAATAGGTACTAGATACCTATACTGCTTGAAATAAAAACCTATAATTTTTTGCATGTTTGTTTTGGTACAGTGTAACGGGCTACTGTGTAATACATATTATTATTTTAGTGTGCCTCTTTTGAAAAATTGGATTTTTATACGAAGAAATGGTGCTAAATTGAAAGAGGAAGATGATTATTTATAAGACTATGATTGGATTTAGCGATGAAAAAATTATTATAAACGCCATAGAATTAAGCATGCAGGATTTCGTTATGTGTATATGATCGTCGAACCTGAAAAACCAAGTTTATTCATTCCTTTTTTCGAAGATTTTATGATTTTTTTAGAATTATTATGTTAATTTTGACTTAATAACATGATTTTCAACAAAAGTTTTGCAGTATTATTATACATGCCCTTCGTGTTAATAGTACCCCCAAAGGAATTTAAAAGTGCCATACAATAAATATTTTGATTACAACGAGGGTTTATATATTTTTTGTTACGCTGATCCCCACCTTCCCCTACTATTAAAACAGTCTTATAACACAATCACGGGTTATTCGGACAAGTTTCACAATATGAGCATGCGGAGTAGTTATGCGGGGTGGGCCAGGCTGTGATCCCCGTGGCCCCCGCGGAAGAAAAAGCGGAATTCCTTCCGCAGAGGCCACAGGGGATACCCGTGTGCCAACTTAAAAATTCTTTAGTTTTAGGAAGAAAAAGACCAGAGTTTTTAGTTTATAGCGCGAATTATTATATTTCTAATTGATAATAACTAAAATCCAACATTGTGAAAATTTGTGAATTATGCGAAATTCCGGTGGCTCCAACGAACAGGCCTAGGTTGGCCCACATGGTGCCCCGCGTGGCGTTCAACGTGTTAAACTCAAAAAAACGGACAGACGGACAGTTCCAGCTTAAACTGTTACATGTCACAGTTTATCTGGTACCAGGATCGCAAAAGCTGGCAGCAACAAACTAACGTTTCTGGCTATCTACGCCACAGCGTTGCGACCAACGTTCAACTTAGGGCTAATATCCCAGTATTTATTTAAGTTTTCTGGCATAAAATATACGATTTTACGCATCCCAGCTTAAATGAGATCTAGGCCAAATAGTTTGTCGCAATATTACGGCGCTTAGGTCCGTGGTTAGGTATGTTTGGGCCTCGAGGGTTATATTGGACATTTTGTATAAGTGTGGGCTCGACTGCCCGGCCCGGACCCAAGGCAAATCCCTTTCGGAGACCCTTTTCGGAAAGGTCCAGCCGTGCCGTAGTCCCGAATTTGCGGATTTTTAAGGTAAAATTTATAAGGGCCTTGGGGGTGGCGTGGGGTGAAGTATGAAACAGTATGAATTGCGGTGGATGCCTTTATTATAGCCCTTTATAGGCGGATGTCTGAACAGTGATTTTGTTGTCGAATACGCTTAGCAGCCCCTTTTGAAATGTGACGTCTCGGTATGGATGGGTTTACTTGGTACTTGCTTTGAGACACTCAAGAAAAAATATTTTACTGGAAACATAAAAATGTTTGTTAAGTAAATACGTAAGTAGGTATAATAGTTTGAAATAATTTCACCCAAACAGAATTTGCTTTACTGTTATTTTAAACATCATCACCGTTTATATCAAACCCAAGAAAAAACCCACAAAAGGATATTTTGGAGTCAATACTTTAGTTAGGCGGAATGAAACAACGAAATCCTAAGAAAATTCCCTCCATAGCGATATCATCGCTCTACGCAAGACGAGCGTCGAGCTATAACTCAAACTTTCGGCTCATAGGGGCTTGGGAGGCGTTAGGGTGGTCGTCCACTGCCAGTAGCTAAGCGATGAGCGATGTGAAACTATAAGATTGTCACTAGTTACCGTGACATATTATTGTGAGTGTAGAAGAAGTTAATTTAACGAACTCAGAATAATAATCGTGAAGAGAAACAAAAATACTATCGATAAGTAAAGCTAGGGTTTCCTAGGATGACGGTACCGTCATATTACGGCCGTAATTTAGCGGCATAGAACGCTGTCTACCGTAAAGTCAATTGGTCTTTTTACGTCCGTAAAATTACGGCCGCTATGTGACGGCACCGCTTTCTTAGGAAACCCTGGCTTAACCAACACAAAATAATAAATAAGTTTGTGTGTTATAAAAACTAACACCCATACCAGTTTGCACTAAACTTAAATATTGCCTAAGTCTTTTCTTAACTACAACTCGAAAAATTAAATGGTGTCATTAGTTGTGTACTAATAGTACAATAGCCCGTAGAACATTTAAATCACGAAAAAGGTTACCGTTTGCCGTTGTGATATAGTTATTTATTACGAAATTATACATACTTTAACCCAAGTTTTACAGATCGCAACCCGCCGTAACCTATATATATCGTATACGTATATCTACGTATATCTCCAAAATTGTTTTTTTTTTATTTTTCGAGGTTTACCACATAGTTTAGCTATTGTCGTGTTCTACAGCTTGGTTTGATTGCCACAGATAAAAGTAAGACTATAAAAAGTAGCCATGTATAAAATACACAGATTTAAGACCTGACGAAAATGGTTGGACTTTATCTGGTCTTAAATCTGTGTATGATCACTTTCCATAGTCTTACTATTATCAGTGGCAATCATACAAAGCTGTAGAACACGACAATATCGCCGTTTGTATAGAGACCGTTTGCTTGACAATCCTCGTAAGAATCTCTTCTTTTTGAAGTTTGACTGGTTGGTTCGTATTTCGCTTTTATCTCGCATGTGTAATATGGAAATGCTACCTTAGCACCATAATACTCGTTATTATTTTCGTTCTTTCGTTTTCGTGGCATTGTTTGTGTGGACAAGAATCCGTTGTCTTTAAACGTCAAAAGCAAGCAAGCATAGCTTTTGTCTATCTTACTTAACTCACACTTTGACTTTTACGTAAATATTATTTCAATAAGATTTTTGCGAATTCTTTTAAATCTTTTAGGCTTTTTAAAAAGAAGGCAAATAAAGATTGTAAGTCTAATTTTACGTCATCAGGATCAGGCCTATGCTATACCTATCTGTGGATAATATAATCTGCCGTAATTCTGTAGGAAAAACGAGGAAAAACAAATGAAAACTTACTATAGGCACTAGGATCTCATGAGCCCTAATTGGTATCAGCGTGCAAGAGCGCAATCCCTCATTTACACTACGCTTTGCGAACGTTTATAAATAGCGGGTGTGGGCACGCGAGGCTTCTACCTACATATGCGGTCCTGGTACTTACTGGACCCTTCGAACCCTCGTCCACCCGGAGCTAACTAGATAACGACAATATCGGACGAACGAGAAACTAGAGGGAAAAGTATTTGTAGCCAACGTTGTACTAGGCAGAAATTGGGTCACATTATGCAGGGGAAATTAACATGTTTGTCGTTACCATGCCGCCCTATAATTAAAAGACGGATTAAGCTAATACAAAAATGAGTTATTTAACTTTAAAATATGTTTAATTTGGACACGATTCTTTAACAATGTTTTCAAAAAATTGACAGCATCACATTTAAGCAGTGTCTAAATTAAATATAGGGTGAAGAAAAATCTTCATTCCTGTGGTAACATCGCCATAAAACAAGTTTAGTAGAACAGTAGTTTGTAAGAAAGAAGGTTGCATTCAAAAGAACAAAAGAAATAATAGCCTTTTTACCGCGCAGTTCATACTCATGTTTAGAAAAACAATGGAATGTACAAGCAACTTTGACCCGCTAAACGTCGACAACGCTTTTTTCTTAATTAATTAAGTCAAATTGATTACTTTCGACCGGCAGGAAGGAATAAAAACCGGGTGGTAGGTTTCAGGAGCGCAGAGGGCGGTGGGGTGTTCTGTACCCCGCCTTACGTTGCGAGTGGGAAATGTGAAAGCAGACACACGAACCCCGCTGCTGCCTCGGTACTGACTGCAACAAAATCTAATCGCGAGTAATTTTCGTAGTATTTTTTTTACATTACGAGAAGGCAAAGGAAGATAGTATTTCAGTTCGAGCAATACATATTATTTGAAAACGAATAGTTTATTGTTTTAAAAAAAATGTTTGTTAGATATCAATCAGCAATTAATGTCATAAAGCTAGATGGACTCTTTACCCCCATTTTTTTCGTTTATTTTGAATACACACATCAACTTTGTCTAGGGATACCAGGTGTTATTTTCATACAAACAAGGTAACTTTGAAGCCTTGGTTTCCTGCCAGGGATGTACTATGCTGTGATCTGATGACAGCTATTCAGGGAGTGAATGGAGGAGATTCAGATCGCTATACACACCCAACTGATCTGACCAGCATTCTAAAAACGTAATGGACATGTTTAAAAAAACCGCGAAAATAGCATGAAAATGTATGGAAATCCTCAAACTGAGAACTCTGACCCTTAAGATCTCTATTAATCTTTTAGGCCCGTATTTATAAACCGCTCTCAACGTTGAGAGCCATCTTGAGCTTATACTTGAGATGCTGTTCTTATTAATAGATCATACTTAAGTACATGTTTGAGTTCGTGGTATCAACTGAGAGCACTCATATTAATAAACAAAACTCTGCACTTGAGATCGCTCTTGAGATGATGATTGAGAGCGTGTTCGCCCAGTGCTGCAAAACGGTGACTTGAGAGCGTGCGCGCGCGGGATAGTTATTATATTTTGAACTGCTACGTATGTTTTTGTACCTTACATAGGATAAAATTATATAGTTTCAAATCTAATAAACGGAGTTAATTATCATGATGATATTGATTACGATATTACTTTAATTACGAAATGTATTAGTCATAATAACAATTACAATACCCCGCCAATTTTTTCCGTTTTTTTAATCATGGAACAGAAAAGGCAAAGGCACATTTGCATTATACAGCCACGAAATACATAATCCAAGACTTCAGTCTTCTTGAACTGACGTAGTAGTATAAAGTGATATTTTATTTATGTGTAAATAAAGTAATATAAATAAATATTTAATTTTACCACTTGTCTAAAATGTTTTGTACTAATATATGAGAGTACAATTATAAAACTATTATTTTTTGTAATTTGAGCTAACTATTCTACACAGCTTAAACGAAACGTTAATCATTCAATCTTAATTCAAAAGTGTCATTTTACTTAATAAAAACCACCGTGAACTTAAGATCCTGCTCTTAAGATTGATCTTAAGAGCTGAGATCGATCTCATTTGATACGCTCTTGATATCTGACTATTAATTAATATCCAACTTAAGATGCTGCTCACATCTTGAGAGCGTATCAGCTGAGATCGATCTTGAGATCGGTATTGAGAGCGGTTTATAAATACGGGCCTTAGAATGCTGATCAGATCAGTTGGGTGTGTATAGCGATCTGAATCTACCCCATTCAGTCCCTAGATGGCCATCATCAGATTACAGCACGGTACATCCCTGGCAGAAAACCAAGGCTTCAAAGTTACCTCATTTGGATGAAAATAGCACCTGTATCCCTAGACAAAGTTGATGTGTATAATATCTAAAAATGGTTGTTACTTATAATAAATTAATCGTTGGACAGCAAATGAATCAAAGATCGAATTGAAAACAAAATGTTTTGGAAAGAATGCAAAGAAAAATTATTTTAATCCGCTTCTTCCTTCTTTTACTGTGTTACCGCACCATTTCGTCCTGGGAGCTGTCTGAAAACCAGCGCTCTTGCGGCATTCTGCGCAATGCCGCAAAAGCATAGCTGAGCCAGCTACCCTTTGGCCACACCCGTAGCATTTATTTTTTAGTAATCTCTGTCTGTTATTTCTGTTTGTTTTTCTTCTTCTAACTATGTTAATTTTTTTTAGGCCAATAAATGTTTCTTTATCTTTATCTTTTTATCTTTATCTTTATATTTACGAAAATTCGCGTCCGACATCCAAAAATTAATAGAAAACAACAAAATGACAGGTACACTAGCGCAATGACTACATCTACACCAGCGCCAAGTTAGTTGTAGTGCGCCGACTGGTGGACGATTTGTGAATCAGCAAAATTATCCTGCCATTAAATAATTGGCTTCACTGTTTGAGCTATGATTAGTCATATTTTGGCAAACACTTGGATAATAAGTAAGACGAAAACTGACCGTGGTCTGAACAACCAGTACCGTATCCACTAATCCGAAACTGAAATTGAAAGAAAGAATTAGCTATCTCACTTTGTTTGATTGGTAATCTTTTTAACAAAACAAAACCTAAGTAACTGTCAAAGGAATATTATTATTTTTTTAATATACACCCATGCTTTAAATCCTCTATAAGTAAAGGTTATGAAACAGCTTATTGACAGCATAAAAACAACCAGTGTCATAGTAACCATATAGCATAACGCTCGCCGCGCGCGTCCACGCCACCCGCCATTATAATAATAATAATAATAATAATATTCATTTATTTCGAGCTACTTAGGCTCACTCAAAAGGTTAGTAACAATGATACTTAAATCTAATATTAGTATGAACTTACAATACAAAAAAGACGCAACAACACTAAACATTTAAATGCACATGAACCATACAGCAATGGTTGATGTACCTGCAGTCGAGCCTGCTCGCGATCATGTTCATTATATCATCCAAACGAGTGTTATAATGTTGTACTGAATTTCATAATTTAACTCCTTTGAAATTATGATTAATTACTATGACACTGGGTGTTTTAATGTTGGCATAATCTAACTGTTTCGTAACCTTTTATAAAGGACCAAACAACGTTATCAAAATTTAAATTACTCTCAAATGTTTTTCTACTATTTACACTTTTCTCATTTCCAGCTTCTTCATTTGTTCTTTCGTTTGTTTCACGGTCATTTTTCTGTCTTCGTTTGTTTGATTGTCGTTTGTCCTACCATCACTTGTTTCTCTAAAACTTCTATTTCTCCTTTTTCCATCTTCTCGACACCCTTAATTGCCGTCTGTTGAATTTTGACTTGTTTCATCTTCTTTTGTTTGTTCATCTTCAACCAACTGCCAGAGCCCATTCATTTTAGCAATATTTTCTTCATCATCTAAGTATATGCCTTGTTCTTCTTTGTTTAGTCTTACATCTCTTGCTCTTATTATTTGTCTTTTGTCATCCACCCTTTTGTAGCCGTTTATAACGTAACCCATGAGTATTCCTTTGCCGCATCTTTCGTCAAGTTTTCGTTAACCAACATTTATTTTGTAGTATGGTGTAGATCCAAATCTTCTGATGTTCGATAGTTTAGTTTTTATCTTGAACCACATTTCCGCTGGTGTCTTGTTTCTGCCTTCTGTTGGACTTCTGTTAAGCAGGAAACTGGCTGTTAATAGTGCTTCACCCCACAGATAGTTTGGAGCCTTGCCGTCGAACACTAAAGCCCTTGTTCTCTCCATCAGGGTTCTGTTCAGTCTTTCAGCTTTTCCATTTAGTTGAGGCGTGATGGAAACTTAAGGCCACTCTCAAAATAGGTAGTTTTGTATAATAATATTTCAAAGTGCAAAGTTATTCACCGTTTAATGTTAACACGTTGCCGTTGTTTATTTTGTTTTACATTTTGAAATCAATGATTCATTTAGTGTATACTTTTAAATATCTCCACATATTTCCAAACCGTAGATAAAGTCTTGTATGCAACTGGACATAATTAGGTATTAAACAACAGCTGCATAAATAACTATAAGCGTGAAAGTTCGACTATTTCAAAAAGTTTCGTGTATAATTAAATGCCACAAACAGTATAATGAATTCGAATGAAGGCCTCAATTAAGACTTTTTGAATCCCCCCTGACGCAAAAACGGGTGTTATAAGTTAAACGTGTATGTGTGTGTATCTGTTTGTCTGTCCGAGGCAGCGTAGCTCCCAAACTAATAGACCGATATTGATGCGATTTTATTCATTTAAAAACTAACGTAATCAAGATGGTTCTTAGCTACAATAATTTATGAAGATTTGTTCAGCTGTTTGAAGATCATCAGCTTATTTCCTACTTGACAAAAGGATTTTAACAATTACTTTCCCAGAACTGATTAATTTGAAAGGTTTACCGTTACTTTGGTGGTATTTCCATATCATGGTAAACTTGAGAGATGCTACAGCATCTCCAACCTCTCAGCAACTCACAGACAGCATGTTTGGTCTCATTGGAATGGTCTCAACGAGTAGGTGTTAGATAGATGATGATCAAGGCCCTATAGTGGAAAATGTCTATGTACACCTATTAGGCTGCGAATACACCTGCAAGAACTTCTGCGAGAACTTACCCTGACAGCCTGTCACATAGTAGCTTGTGAACGCGTGACAAATTGTCGCCAGTGCATTCGATATTAGTTAACACTTGTAAGCTAACTGTCTGACAGGCTGTGGGACACTTCATGCAGAAGTTTTCTTGCAGGTGGAAACGCGGCCTTAGCATAATAGTATTTCGGCAAGCAGGATTTTCTATTGATTTCTTCCTGAAAAGTATTTACGTGAAAGACGAGATAGTGTTAATCGCAGTGTGTCTAGTGTACTAGTAACATAAAAATGCGATTTTAATTGGGTGACTGGAAATAATAAAGAGCTACTTTTAATGGGATACTTAAATACTAAACCCGGCAGCGGTTTATTTTGTTGGCGACAAAATAACTAAACAGGCGACAAACTGTGGATTACAAAAAAAAACGTAAAACAAGCAACTACATGTGGGAGATAAATAATTTGAATGAGTGACAAAAATACTAAGTGGGCGACTATTATCCCAAGTAGGTAAGTATAACTGATTTAAGCTACTAAACATTGTATTTTTGTCACCTTGATTAGGTTCGCCTTTTATAATTAAAATATATATCAAATTTTAAATGTTTTGTGTGCCCTATGGTTGTTGGCCAAATAGTGGTTGCCCGTTCTGAATAACTAGTTACTCAATTTGTATTTTACAGTCACTATTTGTACATAGTCGCCCTCAGTCCATCGCCCACATAGTATTTTAGTACGCTATATTCAGTATTTTTTATACCCAAAATGGGAATTTATTGTTTCCCGATTAAATACTACCCCTTAAAAATTATTAAAACAAAAATTAAATAAAACATTTAAAAGGGGGGGGGGGGTTCTTTAATATAAAAAAAACTCTAAAAAGTTAAAAATAAAAAGTTATGGTTTGCCCTTCTATGTAGTTTAATATTTGTACCGCCAAATAAGTAATATTTAGATCCTAGGGTCGTCGCGTTGGCCGGGGTACCGTAAAAAACACAGATTTTCCCAAGATCTATACAGGGTTATATGTAAAACACCAACAACCTCAGAGGAGTAGATTACTAGCATCATAAACAACAACATTTGTTCTACGACTTTTCCGAAAACAGACATGTCCTATCGAGTTTCGTATAAAAAGTCGATTATTGTTGTCTGTTTTCTGAAAAGTCATAGAACAAAAATGTTGCTGTTTATGATGTTAGTAATCTAATCCTGCAAGGTTGTTGGTGTTTTAGAAATAACCCTGTATACCCAACAACAGCAATGAAAATACTTCTTTACTTAGCGATATCCCGCCCGAAGCGACGACTGACCATAGGATCAAAATATTACTTGGTTAATACAATAATATCAAATTATACACGCTGAAATTTTTATCATTGGTTCCCGCACTGGGGTGGTTCCACTCATGATTACAAGCAACTTTTACTATGGGGCCAACTCTGATATCGCAAAAAAAAAATCAGCTGATCCATACATTAAGGTCGATTACATTAAGGTAATAGGGAATATGCATCAATTTTTTTTTAATCAAAATCAAAAGTATAATGCGTGAGAAAACCAACATGCGTGAAAAATAATCTTCATTTTCCCTGATTTCATCGTGTGATAAAACTAAAATAATTCTTTTTTTCTGTTCCATCATGTTTTTGTAAGTGTCCGCAGCGATCCAGCTCAAATTCATCAAAATCGGTGACTTATGCATATTCCCTATTGCGCTTTTGTATGAAACAGCTGTTTTTTTTTTGCGATATCAGAGTTGGCTCCATAGTAAAAGTTGCTTGTAATCATGAGTGGAACCACCCAATATATGCACAGTATAGAAGGGCCAACCAACACATTTTATTTTTTAGAAGTTTTTTTGCAGTTAGTACATTAGACGGCCAGCGTGCCCGGCGTACTAGCAGTTATTATTTACCAGCTTTATCATTTCGAAAATTTCATATTCCCCGCACTTGGACGCTTGAGGTTTAAAAGCGTAAGCGAGGCGGGGGGGTACTTTTTGCCTACAAACAGTCCCGCTTAGTAGTTAGTAGAGAGCGTATACTTACCAGGGGGACATAGGGTGTTGTAGCTCGCTGCTAAGAAATAATAACCGCAGCGCATGCAAGAGGGAACGCTTGCTGGACACGAGTGTATTTTTTTATCCGCATTGCTTATGCTGCCTTGATGGTCATTTATTTTCTATGGTATTGCGGAAATTGGTATCAGAGAAAGTACGCATTCATGTCCGAAGATGGAATTGGCGAATCAAGAATTGGCCAAAACGAAAGTTGGCAAATGTGGGTTTGAAATCATTTATTGACACTTATTCGAAGCAGATCACTGAATAATATCACATATTATAATTTAAGAGCTTTTCTTAATGAATTTTTGAATGAAAACTATACCAAATTCCGTTCAGAAATAATTATGAAATTAGTAGAATGGTGTAAATTGCAATGTATCCCCAATTGAGAAACATGAAATCCGATGCAGGCCGATTTGTTCAGGCACTGATTGTAAAATAAATTATACTCCGTGTAACATTACACGTGTATAGTTCCCAACACAGGCTATTCTTAATACAGGCTGACGCCAGCTACCCATCAGGGTCCCCAGTATTTTTAATGAAAGCTTGGCGTCGGACGGGCGAACTGTTCAGTATTAATCTTAGCTGAGCGGACGTCCTAACCTCCAACGCACCCCTGCTCGCCTAGTAGGTGGTGCCCAAGGATCCCCGCCGAAGGGGGCGAGATTTTCCTCGATTTTTCTCTATTTTCCCTACTTTTTCGCTGCATGCATTATGCAGGGTACGAGTTCGAAATTTATCGATGGTGAATAAAACTAATGTACTGTCTGCGTCCGTCGGCGTATGGTTTATGCACCTACGCATGAAGCCGTACCCAAAACTCAGTGTAAAAGCTCATTCATATGTACTAAAACTATGGTTACTTACTTAAAGCACAGTTTAACAATCCACAGTCGTTAAAAGCTGTATAGTATTCAAAAGCCCAACCGCAGACGTTTGATTTTTCAATAAGTGACAGTTTACTTTTTAAACGGAGGCAATCTCCGCCGCGCTCGCAGCTCCGGTGCGCCGGTCAACTGGAGTCACGTGTCAATAAAGGAATCGTCGTTTATTTTTCATTTCTTCGGGAAACGAGGAAATTACGAGCGAGTAAAAAATACGTCTCGATCTTCGGTGGCGTAAAAAAAATCCTCCGAAAAGGAAGCGAGCGACCATTAGGGTATTATCGGGGAAAAAAGGGCGGAGGGGAAAAAATCAGAAAAAAATTGCTTGTAGCCACCCTTTCCTTTTCGTGAGCGTCGCTGTACCCCCCGGCTCGACCTTACATTAGACTCCCGGGTGGCTAGGGGGCGCCACATGTATGGGGGCGAATTACATAAACGGCAGGTGAATTTGGAAAATTAAAGTCGCTACACTATCGCGAAGTGGGATTATTACACTATTATTTCGTTTGCTGTCATATGGGTACGGCAGGCAGCTAATCGGCGAAGGCATGAAAGGGTTACGCACCACAGATAGTGACTTTTTCTTTTTTAAATTAGTTTCTATTGGCATCGGTGTCTTGGTTATTCTGAATCAAAGGACATCATCCATTTTGGTACAAATGTGAAAGTGCCGGCCAAAAAGCAAAAGTGCTTTATTCTGATAGATTTTGTCCACCTAAGCATTTCTTATTATGGCAAGCTGTAGCACCGCAGTACTTGATTTTTATTGAGTTCAAAAAGTCTGTCTTTTCATACATTTTGTCACAAATGTGAAGCGATGCTACAGCTTCGGTGCCATAATAAATATGCAACAAAATCTATCAGAATAGCACTTTTGTCTTTTGACCGGCACTTTCATATTTGAACCAAAAATTTATGAAACATGGATAATGTCCTTTATTTATAGATAGGCTCAGACCAAATAAAAAAGGGAAGACGGAGTCTTCCAAGCAAGGGACTGAAGCCAGTTTTTTCATGCATTCGTGTGTGAGCCGGTGTTGCCATAGTAATTCATATTACCCCAATGTTATAAAAATAACGCGTTATGAATTAATAACGTTATTTATCAGAATCAAAACAAAAACTGCCTGGATTCAAGAGATAATAATACCTACGGTCCCAAGGGGGTATTACAAGCTCTTAAAACTTGTCAGTTTTCTGAATGGCTATCAAATCGTCTCTTTTATTTATTACTGATGAAAGAGACGCAGACTATGATAGGCATTCAGCCATTCTGACTCGGGTGTGAGGCGACGGCTACACGCCTGGTACTGTGATCCATCAGTATTTAATAAGGGGCCTATTTTATAAAAGATTAGTAAAGTTACTATAATAATTTACCACAGTTATTATTGGGGTAGAATTATGTTTCTTATTAATTATAAAACATAATTCTACCCCAATAAACTACTACTATGGTAAATTACTGTACTTGTTCATTCTTTTATTAAATAGATCCCTGATAAATAATACTGATGGATCACAGTATTTACCACACGTGTAGCCGTCACCTAATGATAGATAGAAAAAGTGAGCTTATCAAAGCCCTGCATGCAGGGCTGTGAGTAGCTCGCTTTAAAGTAGTGGCGAAAGTAGGAAGGAAATAGGAAAAATGTAAAAAATAAAACTAACGAATACTAAAGTTTCGTGTATTTAAGGCGAGATGTTTGTCCTGACATGTTAGGCATCCATTACACGGTAGGTTTTGCTGTCAGTTCAACCACAGTCACGGGCTGTGACTGACGATTAACCTACCGTGTAATGTAGTGACTTTTTTTTTTATCTTAAATGGGTTTGCTCTTGACCCCAGTCTAGCCCAAAAGCAAAGACAGGGCCTACGATGGAGCGAGCTTGCCCAGAAAGTGCTTATTCACTCTGGCCTTGAATAGAGTCAGGTTGTATGCGCTCGGAAACACAGACGCCGGCAGGGAATTCCATTCCATAGCTGTGCGCATTATAAACGATGTGGAGTAGCGCTTGGTACGCAGAAAAGGTATATCAACCAAGAACGGGTGATAGCCCGCAGTGCGTCTGGATGTCCGATAGTAGAAAGGAGAAGGTGGAATGAGCTCATGCAGCTCTTGAGCACACTCACCGAAGTACAATCTATAAAAGACCGATAGGCAAGCAACTTTTCGGCGGTGAGCCAAACTGTGAAGCTTAGCTGTTACCAGTTTTTCATCGCCTATTAATCTCTTGGCTCTGCGTTCCACCGAGTCCAGTGCAGCAAGTTGATATTTCGCTGAGCCGTCCCAAAGGTGGCAACAGTACTCCATGCAGGATCGGACTTGAGCTTTATAAAGGGTTAAAAGCTGCCCAGGCTTAAAGTACCGCTTGACTTTATTTAGGATGCTCAGTTTCTTAGCTGCAGTTTGGTTGTGACTGTGGCAGTAGACTGTGGTTGCATGATGTGATTTGTTCATTCCATCAGTCAATCAGTCAAACTCATGACATCCTTCCTTTAATATATATAGTACCCTACCTAAATTATAAACTACTTATTTTACCTTTTGTTAAGAATACCTATTTTTTTCACTTAATCCTTCAAGCCCGGAAAATGAGACACAATAGATTTTCCATTTCCATCAGGGATTGCAGGATTAAAAATAACTATTTTAAGTGACGTGGGTTTTTTCAAAGTTTTAAATTTTGCTTTTCATTTTAATTTTTTTAAAGAATTCATACTTTATCTAGTTTAAAAATCCGCCTGCATAAAAAGACATGTCGACTGAAAAGATGGAAACAAGATTAAATATTAAAGGCAACATAATAACATGCTGCTGACAGCAAATAATTCATAATGTCACTTTCTTTATGCATGCCTCTGAAGGCATGCATAAAGAAAGTGACATTATGAATTATTTGAATTATATACCTCCGACTCCGACTGTTTCCATCTTTTCAGTTGACTTGTCTTTTTATGCAGGCAGGTTTTTAAATTATATAATTTATTTTTTTATTTATATCCTTTTAGTTATCATATATTACGGTCATGATAAACCTTTTCGAAATCTTCATAATAAGCCCTTTAATTTGATACCCATACTGCAGTATTCTAAAAAAAAATTTTTTTTCCCACTACTTATAATAGCACCGTACAGCCGCCATGTTGGTTTTTTAGAACGCCACCTTCTTAAGAAGTTTTTTAGAACGCCACCTTCTTAAGAACAATTGGGCTGACAAAACGAATCTAACGATATCTTAATCATAGAAATCCGTTCAGCCGTTTAAAAGATATGAGGTAATAAAGAATATTACATACATACGAGATACGCGCGAAAAACATAACCCTCTTGCAGTCGGGTAAAAACAGCATCTAAATCAGTCAAACCGTTATGGAGATAAATGAGATCATGATAACTGCAGCACTCCCTAGCGGCTAAATACTATAACACTTATCTAAGAAGCATCGCCAAAAACCATTACAGAAAGCCGTAGCGAAGTCGGTTTAGTAATTTTTGAAAAACGACAAAAACTGCATTGAAATCGGCCCAGCAGTAGGTAGTTTCCGAGGAAAACGGCTACACGCATGGTAAATACTGAGATCATCAGTATTTAATCAGAGGTCTATTTCATAAAAGTATGAAAAAGTACAGTAATTTACCATTGTAGTAGTTTATTGGGGTAGAAATTATGTTTTATAATTATTAAGAAACAGTTCTACCCCAATAACAACAATGGTAATTGGTAAATTGTTACTTATAGTAAATTTACTAATCTTTTATGAAATAGGCCCCTGATCAAATACTGATGGATCACAGTATTCTAACCCCAAACGCATATACCGCCTCCATTCCGTTCCGTCCGTCGTGGGTAAAAACAGTCCAGAAACAGAAATAATTAACGCGTTATTTTTAACAAGAAACAAATAACGTTACGTTACTTTCCATGTTACCCAATAACAGGTTTAAAATAGAACGTTTGGCATGGCAACACTTGTGTTGAGGTTTTGTGTTTCAAGTAATACCTTAATGTTTATTTTGAATTAGTGAAAATATTAGTTTCCAATTTTAATTACGTGTGAAATGTGACTCCATCCTGCTTTTTATGTGTCGAAGATTGGTTTTTACACCTTTTCACTACCCAATTCGGCATTTTTTTTTGGTGAAATTTATAATTTATTAGTACGTCCTGGTACGTCCGCTTCGCACGCTGGCTGTTAAGAAAATGCGTAGTTTCGTTACATGTGTGTGCGTGTAACTGTGTAAGTACACGCCAAGGCGTAGTTTTATCGGCTTCACTGCTTTGTTCAGAGGACTACGTCTTCCCTTTTTTATTTGGTCTGAGTAGATAGGTGTAAGTACTGAAATTAAAATGTTTTATGTAAATCACCAACAAAATAATGCAAATATACCTAGATTCAGAGGACAAATACTGTTATCATTTTAATTAGCTTTCTATTTCCCAATGTAAATAAATGAGATAAAAGTGGAAGGATTTTTTATTATGTACCGAAAGTTCTTATTTTATGGAACTATAAAAAGTAGACTCGCTATTTTATGGGGATATAAAACTTATAACATTTGCTTTACGCCAACGATTAATATACCTAACGACAAAAATCTTTTGTTCATAAACACAGACCATACAACAAGTACTTTGGTTAAGGTCTGTGTTGATAAATTACATTTGGTATAATAGAAAATCAAATTATACCAAAATGAGAAAACTGTTTTTTCGTACCATCAAGCTGACCAACTTTTACTATGGGACCAACTCTGAAATCGCGAAAATAAATCAGCTGTTTCATACAAGAATTTTAGAAGTAAGGAAAATATCAAAATGTTTAAACAACTCATTTTTTTCGCGAGAGGTTGGTCCCATAGGACCAACTCTATAATCGCTATGATAATGGTATGGTATATGGTAATGATACTCTCTTTACTATGGTAAAAGTTGTTAAGTTTGATGGTTCCAAGAAACAGTTTTCCCATTTTGGGTTCATACATACATTTAATAATTTTCAGTGGATAAAGAATACCCAACTACTGAAAATACCGAATGTTGTTATGAGAGTAATTTGATCAGCAAAATCATAATTCAAACAAGTAATCACATCACACTTGGTATGCATTCGATGTGGTATTGACAACTCATCAGTTTGACGTTTATAGATTAAACTGGGTCTGCGTCAGCAAAAAACTGACTTTTGACCATGTCAGTTTAAGATACAATGCTATTAAAATGACAATATACAATTATCTGCTGCAACTTCACTCGAAAATGTATAGCAAAGAATAAATTTCATAGGTAGTTTTATACCGCAAGCGCACTGAAGCTGCCGCAGATCACTGTCTATTTTATAATAAATGTTTATAATGACCTGATGCTAAAATAAAGACAGAGATTTAACAGTTATGTGTTATAATTTTTTCAGGCACGAATATCTTCTCTGATTGCATTTGAGTGCAATTTCGAGTTTAAAAGTAATCATTTAATTTATTGCTTGATATAAAGTCCCTAGTCCAGTTAAGTAAAAGATCACTATGATTCCCCTTTTCACGTTAAAATAAAATAAAACTATATTGACTCAACATATTATACATAATGATAACGTTTTTATTATAGCATCTCTTTGCAACTCATACATAAAGTACCAAGACATCATAACACCGTTAGAAGTCGCACGAAATAATCGAGGGCCCCCATACTCGAGGGCTTGAGTCGCGTCAATATCTAAATAACTCATATGTGACAATAATTAAGAGGTTTCATCCCTCCCGCCCCCTGGTCCCCTGGCAGGGGGGGCAACCTTGCGGACCGATACCCTGAACCCAGCACTCGAGTGGAAGCGATCCGATTCTGTGTTACCGTGAAGTCTTTGTTACGATTACATAATGTAATCGTTGAAAAGTGCAAATGTGCTTGGAGTTTTCAAATGAATCTAAAATAAGAACATAGATGCAAGCATAAAGGTTATGTATTTTTATTTTTTCCAGTTGGCTAGGTTTGTTTTAGTTTCGTTTTTGAATCCGGTACATAGTTGGATGATATTTTATAATCATCAGTGAATTTTTATTAGTCTTTTAGTTGAATCTTGGTGGTTTATTCGTCCAAGAGTTGAAACAGTATAATATACTATTTATTATCTACAATCTTTAGAAGAATTACATAAAGAACGCCAAGATCATCACCATGCACTTACTGCGCCATGCCAGCATGTGGTAGAAAAAGGAACTAATTTTGACAGTTGTCTCATTTAGTATTTAGCAGACAAAGATGGGCCCTCATTAATACTTTTTTTTCTAAACAACAGATAAGTAAACAAAAAACATTAAAAATCTACCAGGACCCCATAAGTACGAGGAGGACTAATTTGTAAGAGTTAATAACGGGCGCACCTACACGACGGGTCCGAAATGATTATTTAATAGAAAACCCTCCCTCCCCCCTCGGTCCGAAGGGGGGCATCCCTAGAAAAAGTTCCGTAGCCACGTCTATCAAAAGGGACAGGACAGCGAAACCCGTGGACCTGATAGATGAAGACAAATGCTTTTTTTATTTTCTCCTTCACAAGCCCTGTACGTTGACAATCGCTATTGTTAGTTACAAACAGATTAACTGAGAGTAATTATAGTCTTTTGTTTTTATCGCGGGGATTAAGGAAGCTAAATGGTTGGCTAATTGAATTTAATTTGACTCTGTTTCTAAACGTTGCGATATCAATGACATGTTACATGATAATTGAAAATGCTCTAGCAAATTCTGTTAGAAATCGAACCGGTGAAATTCTGAGGTAAATATAAAGCAAAAAAAATTTTTCAATAGTCAAAATGATAAATATTATTATCCAGATCGTGTCAAAACTCGTAAGCAACCAGAAGGGGAAGATACGAAGTCATAGCATATACGTCATTTATTGAACATTTAACACAAACAAAGTAGGCATTTATCATTTAATTGCAAAGTAGGCATTTACTTACATGATACATTTTTTAAGTAATCCTTTCTCGGTAAAAAGTGAAACCAAAGATTTTAGATTCAACCCTTTCAATACTATTGTTGTTCCGTAGTGTGTGCGTAAAACTAATAGTGAATGCGGTTTATTATAACAAGTTAGAACAAACGATTATGTGAATTTGCGGCATCGCAGCCATTGTGTAGAAGTTACAGGCTGATCTCACGAAATTATTTGGTAATATAAGCATCGCAGCCTTTGTGTAGTAGTTACAGGCTGATCTCACGAAATTATTTGGTAACATAATTCGATAAAAAAATTGAAAACGGACAAACTTCAATTAGGTAGTCATGAATAACAACTTTCAAATGTTTTTCCACATACCTTCTATAAACGCACATACTTATATTATTGACCATCAGCCATTTTAATGTTCCCACTGCTGGGGCACAGGCCTTCCTTATGGGTGGCTAAGGAGGATGGGCCATAACCCACCACGCTGGCCCAATGCGGATTGGTGGGTGTTAACGACTGCAAATGCACCCGGGACCAATGGCTTAACATGCCTTCCGAAGCACGGAGGAGCTCGAGATAGTAAATTTTTGGTCACCCATCCCATGACCGACTCTTGCGAAAGTTGATTGACCTCAGGAATCGCAGGGCCAGGAGTAAAACCACTGCGCAACCGAGCTCTCCTTTTTTACCATTTTATAAAATGATAATTTGCGAATTCGGGAATTTCTAACAAACTGTGTTACGAAATGCACGAAAAGAGTGCTACGACGTAGCGCGTAGGAGAGCCGTAGCAGGGCGTTATTCGCTACGCGTCTACGGGTACGGGGTACATACATTAATGTGGTTGCTAGCTATATGTTTATGAATAAAGACTACATTTAGTAGCTATCTTAGCTTTATAAATGTGTTTCTCAGGCCAAGCATGCTGCATGCACACTCGTATGTTTATGGTTATATGGTTAGCAGAAAAATAACTTACATGTTAATAAAACAGTCTAAAAATTTTACTTATTTTGTCGAGCAAATTTAGTCAAAGTCAAAGTTAGCTTTATTCAAATAAACTTAATCATTAAGTACTTTTGAATCGTCTATATTTTCCTACCACCCGTTCAAGACTTCTTTAACTGACAAGAAGAACGGGCGCAAGAAACTTATCAGCTTTAATAGCAATAAGTAACGATATTTACAAACTTAAATATAAGTACTAACCTAATAAAATTAAAATAAATACTATCAAAATATATAATTTGAACGATGTGTAATGATAACAATAAAGCTTTAATTATACAACAAAGTACGAGGGCATCATGAGCGGCACGCAGGTTAGGGGGAGATTATATGAGGACGGGACTCGGCTCCCGTAGAGGCCTTGTGTGCGATAGTAGTGTTGCAAGGAGCATGTATCTGAATTTGAATTTGGAACAGGATGTGGCAGATTGAACTTAGAACACAGTTTAAATGCAGACTAAAAAACGTTTAACATTGTGTCGCAACGTTAAACTTTTCTTAATAATTTAATTTTACTTAATAGATATTAAGTTTATGGAGAAGGTAAAAATGTGCATCAAATTCGAGAAAATGTTGATATTTTAAGTACCTATAACGATAAAAAAAACTAATTAGCGTTTAGTTAGTTCTTTAGAGAAGGATTGAGATAATCTTAAAACTAAAAGTGACTAACTGTATTCCTTTTTTTCTATTAGACAAATTGTTATTAATTTGCTTCTATGTTTTCAATTTAATAATAAGGATTGAATGTAAGTACAATCAGATTTTTTTTAGATATATCTACTTCGTCTGCGCATTATAAACTTTAAATATCCCGCGGGAAAATGCACCTAAGATAAAAAATATCCTATAAATTAATCCAGACTTTACCAAGTTTCGTAAATCGTAATCTTTTACAAGTCCCACCCAAATCCGTTCAGAGGTAATTGTGTGCTTGTACAAAAAACGTCCAAACATACAAACTTTTATACACACATCAACTTTGTCTAGGGATACCAGGTGTTATTTTTATACAAACAAGGTAACTTTGAAGCCTTGGTTTTCTGCCAGGGATGTACTGTGCTGTGATCTGATGACGGCTATCCAGGAAGTGAATGGAGGATATTCAGATCGCTATACACACCCAACTGATCTGACCAGCATTCTAAAAACGTAATGGACATGTTTACAAAAAACCGCGAAAATAGCATGAAAATGTATGGAAATCCTCAAACTGAGAACTCTAACCCATTAATCTTTTAGAATGCTGATCAGATCAGTTGGGTGTGTATAGCGATCTGAATCTACTCCATTCAGTCCCTGGATGGCCATCATCAGATCACAGCACAGTACATCCCTGGTAGAAAACAAAGTTGATGTGTATATATTAGTAGAATAGAAGGATATAGTATGATTTCCAATGCCGTGTCCATTGCATTTCGCAGCTCCCCGTCAAGTCGTCTTCAGGGGTTGGAGTCGGTAATGATTAACGTACCCTAAAACATTTATTGGGGCCGAGATGCCAGCACGAGCTGTATACTATGTTTATAAAATATAAAAAAACCGGCCAAGTGCGAGTCGGACTCGCGCACGAAGGGTTCCGTACCAAAAAACGGCAAAAAAAAAAAATACGTTTGTTGTATGGGAGCCTCCCTTAAATATTAAAATTATGTTTTTAGTATTTTTTGTTGTAGCGGCAACAAAAATACATCATCTGTGAAAATTTCAACTTTCTAGCTATCACGGTTCATGAGATACAGCCTGGTGACAGACAGACAGACAGACGGACAGCGGTCTTAGTAATACCCGTTTTTACCCTTTGGGTACGGAACCCTAAAAAATATAGATAGAATCCTCAGAAGCATTCTGATGCTTCTGAGGATTCTATCTATATTTTTTAGGGTATCATCATCATCATCATCAGCCTATCATCGTCCACTGCTGAACATAGGCCTCTCCGAGTGCACGCCGCTGAGCACGATCCGCGGCTACACTCATCCAGTTTTTGCCAGCCATCTTGCGAAGATCGTCGCTCCACCTTGTCTGAGGACGTCCCACACTACGTTTGTTCATACGCGGTCTCCAGTCAAGAACTCGTCTGCCCCAGCCATCGGTTCTACGGCTAATATGGCCGGCCCAATGCCACTTCAGCTTGCTAATCCGGTGGGTTATGTCGATAACTTTAGTTCTCTGCCGGATCACCTCGTTTCGGACCCGATCTCTTAGAGAAACTCCGAGCATAGCCCTTTCCATAGCTGGCTGCGCGACTTTAAATTTGTGAACCAGCCCGTAAGACAGTATACACACTGAAATTTTAATCATTTGGTTCCCGCAGTGGGATGGTTCCACTTATGATTACAAGCAACATTTACTATTGGTCCAACTCTGATATCATGAGTGGAACCTTACCACTGCGGGAACCAAATGATTAAATTACGATGTATACTGTAGCCATTAACTTTGAAATATTCAAATATCACAGTTTGACAGTAATACCACAGAATAAATGGTAATACGTACCACAGAATAGATATTAGTGTTTTCAAAATCTAATATCTTTACGTACACGTACTGCAGTTTATTTATTCATGTCAAAAAGTCGCAAACATTTTTTTTTAGTTTGTCTGTATTTTGTAACGGGCAAAGTCAAGCGATAGACTGAAAGGTAGCACTTCAAACTGGTATTATTTACTGCAGTCGGAAAAGTGAAGGCATATATATATGTGACAAAATCACGTCCCTCTCAGTGTGGCGACTTATCGTAACGTGTGTGGCCAACAAGGCTACTGCGTTTTAGTCAATTCTTTTCACAGGCACACATAATATAAAATGTTTCATTTAAAACGGGATTCGTTTCAGAATTCCTGGTAAAGCGTGCTTTGCCAAAGGGGTGGGTCTCACAAATATACCCCGTAGGGGGGTAGGTTTTCACCCCGTTGTCATTTACCCTACTTACCGTCGCCACCAGGCGAACAGAGCCAGCGGAGAGTTTTAAGGGAATTAGTCGGTTGCTTGCCGCCTGCAGGGCGCCGTTGTAAATCCACATATGTACTAAAAACACAGCTAGTGCGACTATGTTTCGCCGTTAAGTGAAGTTACTAGAAGCGCAGCCGTAATTCAGAAGTGCCCTATTCTTAGTATAATGTAATAGCTTTAGGAAAATGCTAATCAGAGTAATGAATCTATGGTGTTCATAAACCCATAGAGTTAAATATATTTCTACTATAGCATCGCCAAAAACACGCAATTAAGAAGTAAACATTTTCTTTATCTCATGTAAAGGTAGAGTTCTACATTGAATTTTTAATTTTATTCTAACAAATATATAAGATTTAGGAAAGATATCAAACGGAAAACTTATTAGACACGTGTTTAGCATATTTATGCTTAGAAATACGTCAAACATTAAAATTGTAGCTTCAGGAGCATGATGACATAATTATAGGGGCTCTCATGCGCATGTGCATTTTTTTAACGTGAAAGTCTTTTCTGTCTAGAACTTTTTTAAACTTATTAATAAACCGAAAATTGGTCACCCGCGCACCCCGCCACCCACCTCCTTGCTCGGTATGAGGGTCTAGTAACTTGCGAACACGAGGTGTCTACACGCAACGTGGAAAATACTATTTCTGTGTGTAAATATTCTGTTTTATATTATGTATAGTGCTATATGTATTTGGGTTCCGTTCGTCAAAAAACAAAAAAGGAAGCCCAAAAAAAAAGAAATATTTTTTGATAACATCACATACAATTTTGCTCTAATTCCAAAGCTAAACTTGTGTTAAAAAAATATTACGGATACAACGGCAGTAGGTAGACTTTTGAGACATAACTTGTTTTTTCTTTACATTTGCAATGCATGCGACTTAACTACTAGATCTTAAAGTAACTAATTATTGCATGCATCTCGACATTGGCTTAGCTATGCCGTATGCGGAAGAGAAGGGCAGTCATTTAGATACTTTTATCATTAAATATATTCGTTAATAGAATAATAACATTTATAAATATTTTTAATGAATTTATAAACTTATTGATTTATGGTTCGGCTTTTAGATTTTCTGGTAATTTATTATATTTTTTATTGAAAAGTTAGTTTTCTAAATTACCCATCCTGGGATCAAACTCGGGATTTTATTTTAGAGATGACGACACGATGAAAGCCAGTTTACAAGCGATTCGACCACGGAGGTCGACGGTCGCTAGGAAAAAACCGTTAACATTATACCTGTAGACTCTAACCTTTAAAATCATAGAGGCAAAAATTTGTCCTGAAAAATAAACAGAGTTGACCAACAGACCCTCACACGTGCTGTCCCGAGAGAAACCCTTCTGTCAAACAAAACACCGCACCAAACGAAAACAGATCAAAATACCTACATAAATCCTTGGAATTTCAACCGCCTCTGCCCTGTGGTCTAATAGTCCGTTCATCCGTATAAGACGCAGGGGTCGATTCCCATGACATTTTGTACTCGATTTGGTTAGTAGTGCATGTTGAAAGCCCGCCGAAGTAGCTACCATCATCTTACCAAGTCTGACGTCATAACAATAATGCTAAAGATAAGACAGCCAGCCAAGCGCTGACCCGTTCTGCAAATATATCAACAGAGACTGATCACAGATAGTTTTTAGATGAACAAATCTTAAGAATGCGTCGTGCGTCCACTAGCGCCGCCAATTAAGAAAAAATCATTACAATGAAATAACTATGTTTAATAAAATTCTGAAAATTATAAATACTAGTATATTAGTTATAAACTATTTTTGTATGCGTTTTTTCCTGGTTTAAATGTGTTTGTGTAGTTTCAATTTATGTAGTTACAATCAGATGGTAACTACTTGATTAACGCTCTCAATGAATCAAGATGAAAGTTTCATGGAAAAAGTGATTTAAAATGTAGGGTCTGCAGATTTTTTATTACACATAAGTATTATTATTCCATTACTTGCGTAGGTATATGATTTTACATCAGATTATATTATTAAAGGTAACATAACAACCCATTACACAGACCATTCCAAAACGCAGGCCTCTCCCTTGGGAGTAGGGTTACCAGACGTCAGGATTTGTCCTGGCATATCAGGCTTTTTGAGTCACTGTCAGGATTCCGGCCGGACTTTGAAAATGTCAGGCTTTTTTGGATAATTCACATTATAGTAATGCAAACCTTAGAAATTAAACTCAATCAACAAATAAAACTTAAAAAAACGAATAACTTAACTTTATTTTTGTCTAAGTACTTACTTGTATTAATTTACACGTCAATATAACGAGGATAAATAAACATCTATTTATTCGATTGAATCAGGCGTCACATGGCGGAAGTCCCAAACCATTTTGTCCAAAAACATCTATTTATTAAAAGAAAAAAATATTTATATCTTTAATGTGTGGTCGCAAACCGTGTGAAAACTAGCAAAATGTCAGGACTTTTTAGTAGAAATCAGGGGGCTAATTGTCTAATTTCAAAAATCTGTCGTAATCGCTTTCATTTGACAGATGGATGTGGCACTACATTTCTTTGGTAAGTTTTTATTTGTGCCAAAAAAAAGTTATCAATGTATCACATCCCTGCCCCCTACAATGTCAAAAGAAATATCCGAGCGATGTTGTAATAGAGATTGCGCTATACGCGATGTATAGCTCTGTCTCTATAACAACATAACTCTGAGGTTACTATAAGAGCTCAGAGTATGGCCTCTGAAAGCGATTGCGACAGATTTTGAAATTAGACTAGATAGGCAGGCTTTTTTGTCAGGATTTTTAGAGATACCATCTGGTAACCCTACTTGGGAAGAAGTTGCCTTGCCGTAATCTCCACGCTTGGCAGGCTGGTTGGATCACAGTGTTAAACCGTTTTCTTCGGAAAACGCTGTCATTTTATGGCCCACGGTGATGTTAGATGAACTACCTTTAACTTATTTGTCACCTTATGACGACCTGAGTGGTGCAGTGGTCAACTTTCCGTTCTACCACGCAGGAGGTCCCGAATTCCATTCCCGGCTGATATTGAAATGATGAGTTTAAATTGTGTTGGGTCTGGGTGTTACTGTCTGTAATAAGTTAAATTTAAAAAGTACCTATATAAGTACCTATATATCAGTTGTCTAGCACCCATATTACAAGCTGTGCTTAATTTGGGACTAGATGGCGCTATGTGAAATTGTCCAAGCATTTATTTATTTATTGATCATTTACCTTTTAGGCCACGTACGCACTGACAGACGGCTTGATTAGCACCTAGCCAGAGCCTAGCGAGTCACGTAGCGTGTAGCGAAGTAAAAGGACTGTTCTATTGTTCGCAACCGTCCGCACTGCGCGTTAGGCGCCTTCGCTAGTCTTTACACGCTAGGTGACTCGCTAGGCTCGCGGCGCTAAGCAAGCCGCCTGTTAATGCGTACGTGGACTTAATGAAGGGCTGGTTATAGAAAATATCCCGTAGCATGAACAACTTCGAGAAAAAAAAAGTGCGTAAAAGAACTCGATGGATCATGGACTAATAAACATAAGCGGTGTTATTACAAAAAGATTTTTAAACACCTGTTTAACTTAGACACTGTTGAAATGTGATGCTGTCTATTTCAAACAATATTGTTAAAAAAGTGACAGCATCATAGGTATTTAAACAGTGTCTAAGTTAAACAGATGTTTAAAAATCTTTTGTAATAACACAGTTAAGTATTGGTTATGTTTACCGATACATTAATAAATAGATAGGTAAAAGAAAAACAAAAAGCTTACAACAATCACATTCCTCTTACAAGTCAAATTATCTATGGAAAATAAGAAACAAATTGATCACACTATGACATCACTTTTATTTTATAATCTCACGCGTAAAAAATACTATTTCCTACTAAATAAAGTGCAAAATCATTTAAATAAGTCTAATTTAATGAAGACCACTTAAACAAACAATTATCGACTCTCGCCGCACTGTTTTAAAAGGCAAATTCCTATAAATTAATTGTAACCCTTCGGATGAAACATGGGGTCAGAAAGACCCTCTGTTATTAAAACTCAGAATCGATCACAAGGGGACAATAATCACGTCAGTTATCAAGGTCAGGCGGGGCACGCGAATCAATAATTTGGTTTATTTCCAAAATAATGACGACATTCTTTAATTATTTGTTTTCATATAGATTTTCATTTGACCGAATCACAGTATATAGGATGTAGCTTGGGTATTTACTTTTTTGGGACAATATTAAACACTTTTTTAAATGAAATGTAAAAAAAAAATATTTAATATCGATCTATTGAAAAACAATATTGACATTGGTGTTTTATAATATTACTTACCTATTTTTTTTAAATTAGTGACCAATCACTATGAAGTTCAAGATATTATATACCTACATTGACAGTTTACATTACAGAATCTATTGCTGTCATGTTTCAGGAACGCAACAAGAATTTGATTAAAAAAGTATTAGTTGGTGAAAGTTTTATACAGCTGAAAAAAAACAAAAAACCGACTTCAAAAAACCTACCTCTAAAAAGCAAGAAATAATATTCGTAATAATAAAACACGTCTATTGAAGTCGGGTGGGGCTGGAGTACAAATGTCTTTTTTTTATTCTAAAAGCCCCACCCGACTTCAATAGACGTGTTTTATTATTACGAATATTATTTCTTGCTTTTTAGAGGTAGGTTTTTTGAAGTCGGTTTTTTGTTTTTTTAATCAATTTTTTATTTTTTTATTTTTGGTGTAGGTACCTTTTGTATTAGGTAGTGTAGGTATATTATTTAGGTAGAAATTAAAATCGGCTCAGCCAAACGTGAGTTAATCGCGGAGAAACATACATACATGCGGGTCAAACTGAGAACCTCCTTTTTTAAGTCGGTTAAAGAACTACACTTAAGATATCCCTTTTCCAACAAAAACATAATTATCTTATTCAGTTCATAAACAAAGAAGTTATACGACTGATCATCGAGGTAGTTCACCACAAAATCATACTATTTTCGTGCTTTTTTTCAAGATTACTTGAAAAGTACTGAACCGATTTCAAAATTTTAAAAAATGGGACCAACTTGGGAGTTTACCTAATATAATAACGAATCATTTCAATCGGTCCAGCCGTCTTCGAGTAATCGGTGTACATACAAAAAAAAAAAAAAAAAAAAAAACGGGTCGAATTGAGTACCTCCCTCCTTTTGAAGTCGGTAAAAATAGCGCACAGTTTCAGGTCTGCATGAGAGCCACGTAGGTAATTTAACAATGACGGCGGCCGGCGTAGCGTAGGTCAAAAGTGTAACAATCAAAGGACAGATCGTTTGTCTGATATTTTCATTCAATGGATACCCACGCTTTATTATACCTAAGAGCAGCCAATTTTCTAAGCCTTGCAAAAAATATAAAATCCAGAGAATTCTCAACTGATCGTCTCTATGTACATTATATTATTAAGGCCATTTTATGTTTGCTGATTGAGAATTGCATTGATTGATAAAATTATATCAATCAATGCAATTCCGCTGCAATGACAACTGCATCAAAAAAAAGTTCGTCAATATACAATCGTTTTTAAATAATTTGGTACACGACAGTAATAAACTTGTCAAAGAATTACAATAGTCATTGATTTGTTAGAATTATTTAGTAAGTATGAAAGTTATAAGAAGTATTGACTAACTATTAACAAAAAAAACTGAATACACGTGCCAGAGCATTCAAAATAGAAGTACAGTCGAACAAAATGGCGAAGCATCAAATATTCGCATTGTCCACATAACGTGCTGGTCCAGAACTAAGCAAACTTCTAATCTCGGACATCAAAGGCGCCGCACGCCGCAAGTGGCGGTCGGCGAATAAAATAGCCTGTTGTGTTATTAACAGCCCCTGCTACAAAAAAACCGGCCAAGTGCGTGTCGGGCCACGCGCAGTAGGGTTCCGTAGGTACATTATACCATACCATATTTTAATACCGCTATCATTTTTCGTCTGAAAAAATAACTTTGTTTTTCACAGTGTTTGTATGAATGACAAAGTTATATTTGCGGTTTTGGAAAATGTACTATATCTCAAAAACTAATTACTGTATCTCATTCAAACCAATTTTCGTTGAAAGTGTTTATTAAGATCTATAGCTTATATTTTTTTTAGATTTTTCACCCTCTTACTTTAAAAGTTAAAGGGGGGGGGACACACATTTTACCACTTTGGCGGCATATATCTTTCAAACGGTTGACTTTGAAAAAAATTGGTCTTAGGAACCTCAATGTTATTTTTAAAGACCTATCTATAGATACCCCACAAGTATTGGTTTGATGAAAAAAAATATTTTCAGTTTCAGTTCCATGTATGGGGAGCCCCCCCTTAATCTTTCATTTTTTATATTTTTATGTTTAAATCGTAAAGCGGTTTACAGATTACACCTACCTACTAAGTTTCAACTATGTAGTCTTAATACTTTTGGAATAAAGTGGCTGTGACATACGGACGGACAGACAGACAGACAGACAGACAGACAGACAGACAGACAGACAGACAGACAGACAGACAGACAGACAGACAGACAGACAGACAGACAGACATGACGAATCTATAAGGGTTCCGTTTTTTGCCATTTTGGCTACGGAACCCTAAAAAGGGGGTGGGTGTTTATGAACTTCTAGATGTGACTGGGATTTCACCACTATCCACTAGACAATGACAATCGTAGTAGGTTCGAACCCCGGTTTCGCAAGCTCCCGGTTTCGATTCCAGAACAATGAAGAAATATATTCATCATTCTTTCGAATTTTCTAAAGCACAAGTGTTTTAGCTACTTGGAGTTGCAACAATCTATTTGATTTTCTCTATTATTTCTGTATTTTTGTAGGATTTTGCATTTGAATATCATACTAAATGTAGAATAATTGGTTTGAATTTGCTAGCACATAGAAAGCCCATAGAAAATAGCATTGATACCACAAATAATATGTAAATTAATTATTTAGTTCATAGAAAAACTCAATCTTTTATTCGTGCTGGAAAAGCTAACACAAACCAAATCATACGAAACTTATTTTAATTACTGTGCGTATCAAATTCATAAGTGACTTTCTGACATTTATGATTAGGGATAGGAAATAAAAGTTCAAAGTATTATTTATCACATATAAGTGTGCCATAAGAAAAGTGCAAATGTTTCTAGCAAAAAAGTTTGCAAACTTGAAAATGCGTTTCCTAAATTAGGATGTCTATTAAAAGTAGTAAGTAAGTAACAAAGTTACCGCTGAAATATGTATAAATAATAATTATATTGGGTTTAATTTTCATATTATCACGTTTTGACAGATTTTCGTTATGATTGTACTTTTTTTGCCGAAACAAAAATCTGCCGAAACAAAAATCCGACGAAACAAAAATCTAGAGAAACGAAAATCTGTGGAAACGGAAATAATTAATGCAATTTAAGTGCAAATTCATACATCTACAATACAACAGCCATTTCCAAATTTCGACGCCACATCTAGAAACTTTACCATCTAACCCTCAGTAGAGAAAAAAGGGGGGTTGGGTCGAATATCCCGCAGGGGGTCGGCAATGGACTGAAGGAGCCCCAATCAATCTTACGAGTCGCACTGCGAAGGGGGCCCGGGGTCGGAGGGACGATACCCTCGGCCCTCACTGACCCCAGAGGGGGCGCCACACGAAAAAGGTCAGACGTAAACTTTTTGTTAGTTGGGTACGTAGCGTTTAGTTTCGGCTTGTTTGCAGTGTCAATTAAGATTGGGACGAAGTTGGATACCGAATGTGGCAACTACTTTTAAACACAGTTGCAATTGACAGGTTTAAAAATAATGTTGAGGATGTAAAAACAGTTCTTTTATAAGGCTAAAATGCTGTAGTTTTCTGTCTTTTCATAAAAAGTTAATAAATTGAGTGTAAGAAACAAAGATCAAAATAACGAGACTTCTAAAATAAGGATTCCAGAAACAAAAATACATTTAAAAAAAAAACAATAGTTTAACTTGCATCAGCTTACCTATTTTGACGAAAATAAGAATTTTAATATTTATAATTCCCTGAATTTAAAAAAATATTCTAATTTTTCAGGTTTTATTTTTGTCATTCTTATACTTAAGTATTAGTTTCTTTATGAGAATCTTAAAAATAACATTTAGGTATATAATTTTTGCATTCGCTGCAGCCCTCTCAGTACTTTAACTTAACGATACCACCCTACTTTGTCCAAAAACTAACGATAAATATCCGAGATTTATGTCCAGCCAAAAATCACTCTTAGTGCCAGAGCAAAAAGTCTTCACAAGAAAATCTACTTGACCACTTCTCGGGCATATCTTTTTGTGCCTTGCCTTACCTCCCTAAGAAAAATGAGTTAGAAAAGATGCGCCCGGCGATTATGGCTCGACCGTCCTTTGTGCGAATCAATCGGTCGATTCGGACGAAGGGACGAGGTGCAGGGTTACGTCAGGTGCTGTAACGCCTATAAATCCTGTCACCCTGGTACTTTTAGATTTATACACGTACTTTTGTAAGTATTCAATATTGAAAAATTCTTTAAGATTTTACTGAAATCGACATTGTCGTCCTGAGGTCAAATTCAACCGCTGCTGGCAGGTCATCTTTTTAAACTATGTATTTTATTTAACTAATATTATTTAGCGTACATATGCACTTAGCTATTTAGCGTATATTATTTAGCGTACATACGCTAAGCTACTTATAGATTTATACACGTGCTTTTGTTAGTACTAATTCAGTATTGAAAAATTCTTAAGGATTTTACTGAAATCGACATTGTCGTCGGTGAGGTCAAATTCAACCGCTGCTGTCAGGTCATCTTTTTAAACTAAGTATTTTATTTAACTTATATTATTTAACTTACATACGCTATGCTATTTTATTAACTACTTATACCTACCTCGTTCATATCGTTATAATAAGACTGTTACCTTAAACAATTACCTTTTGTTTTATTTTCTTTCAAATACCTATTTTACTAGTAATTCTTTTCATGTTTTCAAAATATTTTACAATCACCACAGAAAGACAATAGAAAAACTAAAAAGAACAAAGAGAAGTATGGAATGTACAAAACATACCTTGAAATACTGAATATTTTTTACATGAGCAGAGAGGCACAAATAAGTGACCCAATTTATAATATTTCAGTAGGAATGGCGAGTGCTAGTTATGGACGGGGTCGTTTAGACCGCTCACAAAGGCAAGCTTGCGGGTCCCGACCGCTAGCTTTGCCAGTTCTGAACAAGTTTAAGCCAGGCAGGGTTAAAGGCACAACCCGCAAAATCATGTTTGTTCAGTTTTGAATTTGTTCCGAAATAATCTATTCCAACTTGTTTTGGAATGCTTTGACCGTTCACGGGTTATGATTACTCTACGAACGTTTAGCATAGCGAAAAACATATCTCATTACTATAAAATTACCAAAGATGTACAACTTTTCCCACAGAAATGAAGACGATGTCTGTTACACAGCAATTACATATTTGCAGGCGTACCATGAGTTATGTTATGATGACGAAATCGAGAAAAGATTGACCTAAACATCGATTTAGCTAAACAAAAACCTTTGTATATCTAGACTGGCATAACATTTTCGATGTTTTCAGAAAATCCCTCTCTAGCTCGTCATGCTACAAGGGTTGCAGAACAGCTTATTTTCTAATCAACTTACCTTATTCTCAGCATCCATTCTTTCTTGAAACGCTATACTCCTCATATGTTTCAAGTACGCTGTCGTAATAGGCACGCTGTAGTCCATTTCCTCTCCTCCATAGAACATCCCTCCATCTGGCCTCCATGGTTTTGGAACCCTCCCAAAAGTATTAGGATATTCTATACTCGTCGGCAGTAATTTCTTTCTAGGCGGCGATTTCGACTTAGGCGGATCTTTCGCCGTTAAGTTCGCGACATCCAACGGGTTATACTTCTTTTCTTTCTTACACTCAGTCTTATCTTTAACTCCCACGTTTTCTGTCGCCTTAGTACTTTCTGTACATTCTTCTTTGTTTTTGCATTCATCTTCTTTCTGTTCTGTCACAGGGGCAGGGCTGTCAGTTTTAACGTCTTCAACATCTATAAGACTGTTGTCATCCTTGTCAATTTCAGGATCAGTTCTAACTGGTTCTTCTTCTCTAAAAGCCGGTTCTTCAGGAGAACTTCTACTGAACGCTGGAGTAGACTCAAAGCCGTTGACTTTTTTCGATGTCAATTCTATGTAGGTCGGTTCGTCTTCTTCCACTGGCTTTGGGCTTTCGATCTTCTTTAAGGGTTGTAGATCGTTAAAGTCAAATTTCGGCTCGTAAAAGTTCTGAGCGTCTATTTCGGATTCCCAGTTCCGGGTGTAGTCTGGAGCGCAGTGGGGTAAGAAAGGGAGGTAAGTGGGGTGTCTGGTGGGGGAGGGTGATGGGGTGGGGAGTGGGGGTGGGGAGGCGCTGCGCGGGCGCCGCGCGCACTCAGCGCATCCGGTGAGGAAGCGCGTGACGGCCTCCCGAGGCAAGAAGGCGTAAGTCTCCGTGATCTGTCGGCGAAAACATCCGTGATTAGATAAGAACGTGGAAACTGAGTTACGGTTGTGTTGTGTGAGGTTTTGTTTATTTCGTATGGCTTCGTCTTAGTTAATATATGGCACAGTCAAGATAGTCGAGATCCTTGTATTATGTTAAAATGTAAGCTGTACAAAAGATGTTACAAGCGAGACGTATCTTCCCTTTCTGTTATTATAGATAATTATTTACTTATCAATTATAAAAAAAATTTTCAAAAAACATTCAGTCAAGTATGGAGATATGGATAATACCGCCGCCCGCTGTTTAGTTTAGTCGTGTCATGTTGTTCAGATTTATTACGAAAACTCTTTTCCGCCAATCAAGAAAGAAACATTACAACGAAATAACTATGTTAAATAAAATTCTGAAAAATATAAAAAAATTGAAGACGGTTTTGGTAATTTGGTTACTAACTCTAGATTACCAGTCTACAGAAGATCTCTTGTGTTGATGTTTTTGAGGGTAGCACAAACATAGTAGTTTTTTTTATATTACTTTTTTTCTCTCACCTTTATTATGTTTGACTTTGCAAGAATAATTATGAAAATTTTAAATGCTCTCGAATTGGTTCACCAAGATACAGGCTTAGCCTAGTTTGGGAACCTCTGCACATGTCGTCATTATTGTATTCTTGCAATGCACAAAATCTTATAACGATAACTCATTGTATTTGTTCTTACTATTTCCGTGCAATAAAAACAATTTTTATTATTACTATTATTATTATTGTATTAAAGCTATTTTTGTAAGCGTTAATTCTTCGTTTACATGTGTTCGCGTAATTAAAATCTGGATTAAAAAACACATCTAAACCAGGACAAAAGCGCATACAAAATAGTTTAAAGCGCATATAATAACAAGTTATACCTACTTGTTTTTTATATTTTTCTGAATTTTATTAATTTCATAGTAATGTTTTTTTCTTGAGTGGCGGCGTTAGTGAAGGCTCGGTGTGGCCAAGTCGGCGCTCGCCGAGTAGCAAACAAGCAAGTACCCCCCTAGCACGAAAATCTAGGTACCTATCCAAAAAAAACGCGCGCAAAATTAGGTACCTACCTACCTACTCGATAGACGATTTTGTCCATGGGAAATCTCAAAGGTACTCTATCGAATTTTTATTACATGTGTTTTTTTCTCGATAGAATTGTTCGTCCTAGCACGGACATCTAAGTACCTACCTATAGACGAGCGTAAAACAATTCCCTTTTCGGTGATAGGTACGTAGGTAGATAACTGCGCTGTACAAATTTTCCATACCTATGTGCAAAGTGCTTAGTACCTAAATATTATTTATAAATAATAAATTATAATTACATTAAATGATTAAACGCATTGAACTAAATAAATAAGTAAGTTAGTAGGTACCTATTAAAGTAATTTAATTTCAATTTTTAATAATCGATACCTAGTGTCTGGTGGACAAGGGGCGCCATCTCATAATAGCAAAAATTGCCCAGATATTGAATTTCAATTGCACAAAATTCCAAATTTATAATAATTAAATAATATACTAGAAAAAATACGACTCGCACCAGATCAATACTCAGACGGGAATCGAACCCGCGACCTTTGGATATCCGGTCCAATGCTCTGACCGCTGAGCTACCGAGTCACTCGGTATATTATTTAGTATTGTTTAAAAATAGCATTGTAAATGCAAAAATCTCAAATTTAAAAATTTATAATAATTATCATTATTATTTCATTATTTGATAATGATCGATAATATTTTTCTAAAATTCTTATTTATCTTTATTTAATAAAATTTAAGTTGACTAGTAGCGACATCTTGGATGTAATATATAATTATCATTGCGCTTCGCAAAACCGCTTGCTACTCGTTCTACAAATGTTTCCTGTTACCAAAGCTAGATGGCATTACTTTAGTTTAAAAACAAAATTTTCAATATCTCGAAACGTAGACGTTTTATTTATCTGCCACAGTGCACATAAGTACCTTAATAAATTGAAATGTTTTATAAACAACTTACAGTTCTGTAGGTTCGCTTTTGCCCTGCATGTTTTCCAGGCCGCCCTTCAAGTTCAACATGAACTGTGTAGATGATGTCGAAGAAATTTTCAACAATCGCCACTTTTCGGTAAACAGGTTCTTGATTTGGTGCATTCTGCAAGAGAAAAATAAGGTATATGTGTAGAAATGTAGAATTAAAGGGCACCGACAGACGATTAACTAGTGAGCGCCATCTAGATACGTGAGTTTCTAAATTCATTTAAGTGAAAGGCAGCGACACCTAACGGGGAGTAGCAGTAGCAAAAGTAAAAACTTCCGCTTCCCCCCGGTAGGTGCCGACTGCCGATGGCGCTGCTTAAATTTAACAATATATACAGATGGCGCTACCAACGTCTTTATCGCGGAAATCGAAATGTTTCATATTTTTTTAAACTTAGGCAGTGAAAAAAGATGGACAAGGAAATTGTAAGTACTTCGTACAACAATACTTACAATTTCCTTGGATTAGGACACTGACATAAAAAAAATTTCAGGTCAGTGGATTAGGATGAGAAAATATAATGTCAAATGAATGACATTATAATCAACATAGGTAAATTATGGAAATTTTTTGACCTAAACAAAAAAGTTTTCATTTCGAATATAAAACCAAAATGTTATCATGATGAACCAAGAAATTAATAAATTAAAACTGCACTCTAATGATGTAATATCATTGCTGCACCCACAGAGGAACGGTGCCTGGGTTCTTGTGGGGTGGGGTAAGTCGGCAGCCGGACGGCCGGACAGCTCCGGATCCGGAGCAGCCGGCGCGGCTGGGGCGGACGAGCGCGATAATATTAACGAACGGGCGTAATCACTAGGGCGGGCGAGCCTTCACGATCACGACTACCGATGGTGGTGCGATATAAAAGATGATAAAAAGGTGCAAGATTAGGGGTGAAAATAGGCGAAATTATAACCTTATTTTTTATTAAGTATATATTTTTTTGTACTTACCTACCTATTATAAATGCTAAACTACCCACTACCATTGTAGAATACTATGTCACTACTCTTCAATACACAATAAGTAGGTATTTGATTGGTAGTTTGGTACCTACTATTAAAAAAAATGTCAATGAAATTAAACACTTTTTAACGGATACTAGCGCGGTTTTATTAAAAGTACTTTGGTATTTAGTTAGTATTTGGTTTGATTTTTGATTACCAACTAAATACCAAAGTACTTTCTAGTAAAGTACTTACTAGTGAGCGCGTAAGCTTGAGAAGTGAATAGTTATTTTGAATTGTCCAATTTTTTCCTACTACATCTTACGATCGTACCTATACGACTAATGTCTATGGTACGCTCCCCGTAAATAAACCACCACCTGTTGCACTGCGAAGACGTTATCGCTAACCGTTCTTCCCTATCTTGTATCGATGTGGGTAAAACGGGCAGATAATAAAACGGACCAATATGTATATTTAAGCTGTAGAAACGAGTATAGCCAGTAGACCAAATTAAGTAAATAATATTTTAATATTTTTTTAATATTTAAATCACAGGTTAGGGAACGTACCCATACTACGTGACCCGTTAAGGGGGGGGAGGGGGTCTTTAAAATACCACGCTTGGTCACAGGGGGGGAGGGGGGCCTATGTTTTGTCACGTAGTCAATATTGTCAATGGAAATCTGGTTTTATTTTTAGTTGTATTCAAATATGGCACGCAGCGAAATTTTTTTTCTTCCTGATACATTTTTTCACTTGTAATTGTATGTAAAATTATAATACACACTCTTGGCATTAAGTGGCAAGCGCCTTACTAATAAAAAGACAAAAATGAGCAAATTTTTTTTAGATTTCTGTTGAAAATGATGTAAAACCATTATCTATGAAATACTACGTGAAAACCAGGGGGGAGGGGGGGGGGGGGGGGTCTTGGCATATACTACGGGTGGTCACCAAGGGGGGGAGGGGGGTCAAAAATGGTAAAATATGGGTCACGTAGTATGGGTACGTTCCCTTACCTTACTTTTAAGGAGTTTTAAAGTCATGCTCCATAGCCCCCCCCCCCGAGGTCAGTTTAATATTTTGAAGAAATTCCCCACTGCTCCCAAATATTGAAAGTATGCTCCATTGTCCCCAAAATCTTTTGATTTTTTAAGTACAGTCAGTTACAGACTTAGACTTGAGTCAGGTACTATTTATAGGGGTCAGAAGGGAGCAAGGGAGTAAAAAATTAATAAAATATTAAACTGTCCCAGGGGCTATGGAGCATAGCATAAGTCGTTTTAAGGTTAAAGTTATTTGAGTTGCAAAGTGATTCGCTCATAGTAATATTATAATTATTTAGAAATAAAATAGCTAATTAATGGATAATTTCGGAAACATTAAAAGGGAACTGAAATTACAAACGGTATTTATTAATATGTGTCTCAGTCAGTGGTAGCACGAATTGTTGTCAAGAAAAACACGCGTGTAAAAAACTGGCTAGAGTAATTTTGTATGGGACTGTACAAATTACAGCGCCATCTACCGCCGAAAAGCGAAGTGAGATTTCCCATACAAAATTACTATATCAAATTTTTTTACGCGCGTTTTTTTTTCAATAGCTTTTCGTGCTACGGGTAGTGACAGGCAGTAGATATACACGATTTTTTTTATTCTTGGTGTAAATATTTTCTTCTTGTAAAAAAACCTATCTACAAGGTTGTTGGTTTTGATAGTTTCGAAAAAAAATATCTATTACTTATGTTTCCGATTAGTGGTAAATATTGGAAATTAATTACTTTAGCACCAAAAACATTTTGTTTTCCAAAATTAGTAAATGCTCACCAAGTCTTATACCGCCCAATAAGATTTGGTGAGCATACTAATTCTGGGTTAGGTTAGGTTAGTATGGTGATCATTTAAACATAATCAGAAAATATTTATTAAGTTGACCTATAGAACTTTTGATAGAACTACAGCAAGCACTCTCAAAGTATTGAACCGACCAAATCTACCAAATTATAACCCTCAGTTGCAAGCCCTCGCCCTTAACACGGTATCACCCTAACGCCATATAGCAATAACTATAATGTAGGTGATTGTGATGATCGACTACGATCAGTCAGTCATCTCGACTCGACTCGACTCACTCGACCCCTCATAATAGACCAGTACCGATAGCTTATTTTAAAGGCAAAACCTTCAAAAATTCTAAAGTTTATGAAATCTTGCCTGTCGATTTGATACATTTGCATATAAAACGTTTATTTTTGCGTTATGTGTCACATCTTGCCGGTGCATCTTTAGAAATTCGATTATTTGTGGTAAATATGAGTAAATAATTGAACTCTAAACTGACAAAATTGATTTAAAGTTAAAAAAACTCAATCTTATGTATTTAGAATAGCCTGCGTAGCGTGCAAACCTAGTTTGTGTCATCTTCGTCTATGGAAACTGATTTGGAGCAGTACGTTAGAAACATTACAAATACATATCAATATAAAATTCCATAGATAAAAACGACACAATTTGTGAATAGTGTTTTAATACCCCATAATAATAATAAGGACACAAACTTTGTGACTTTTACAGGGTGTTGGAAAGAGAAAAGAAAAAAACTCGTAATCCCATTGATGAATTCGGCACAAAATATTTTGTACAACAGATACCATTGATCTAAAACATTTAACACTTATTTAAACAATTGTAATATCCTTTTGAAGCTAATTAGGCAACGTTATAGGTAATAGTCAAATAACAGTATTCACGTGGACAGAGATGACACAAAAAGCTCATGTACATTCGTTTCAACTTCGTAATCATCATGAAAGTATTTTTTTTTATCTTGAATCTTTTATGTCCATTATTGTTAAAAAAGCCAAAAAACTAAAATGTTACATATGCATCCACCTGATGTGACACAAAATCATGTTTTAGGCTAAGTAAATAATGCAGAAACTATTTCCAAAAAAAAAAAATCTTTAATATTTTTGAAACCTCAAATCCTAGCGGTACTGGTTTATAAAGACCGCGCTTACGACGAGTGACGGAAACCAATATTCATTTTTAAGACACCAAGCTTCAGCTTGTACCTACGTAATATTCGCGTAGTATGAATTTCATAACTTCAGGGTGCCGAAGAGCGAATAGGCATAAAACTCGAAAATGTTTAGGTCAGAAGTCAGAAGGGCATCCATTTTTTCAAATTACATAAGGCCCAACGACCCAACCCAATAAGATAGGCCCAACGATAAAACCAAAAGCTTTACGTTATCATTTAGGTTATATTTAATCAAAAAAATCTTTACTCTAACTTTAGACTTCTCATTTAAATTGCTCAAGATAGGCATAGATTTCAACAATTTTGACAAAAAACTAAAGCGAATATTTTTCTTGTTTTGGTTTTGTCGTTGAAAATTAGCGCGATTGTGCCCCAAATCCCAACGCAACACAACCCAATCCCAGAGTGCTCGCGGTCACGGAAAACAGAGACGATGGCAGACAAACAGACCAAAGTCTGCTAAATCGTGTTTCAATTGTGTTTCGGTTTTGGGTTTAAGAAAGAGTTAGGTGGCTACTGGTCCACTTGCTACTAGACCCTGGGCCCAGTAGCTACTTAACCCTTCAGAAACAAGAAACTATATGTCAGAAAAGCATTACAATTAAAACACAATTGAAACACGATTATGACGTTAACAATAGCAGACTTTGGCCTCAGCTTGTGTGATCATCGAATGATCACGATCACTCAAGAGTAGGGTTACCAGATCTTATAGTGAGATTTCCGCTAAATTTTCAGTAAATTTCCTGACATACACCTACATCTACATTCTTCATTTAGTTGACGTTTGATAATTTTTTCTCACCAAAATTATTAACAAATTTATGTGTTTTCATTAAGTACTTACACATTTTGGGATTTCAAAAATCCCTGACAACTACAGATTTTCCGTTTTCCTGATAGATGCCTTAAATCCTGACATGTCAGGAAAATTCCTGACATGTCAGGAAAATTCCTGTCATCTTGTGTGACATTTTCGAGGGAGGAAGATCGTATGATCACGATCACTCAAGAGTCCACTTGTACGAGGAAGAATTACGCAACTGTCAGCAAAACCAAACAATAGTCAAATTTTTTTCCAGAGCAAACCTTCTGATACTCCCATTTGGCCGACACGAGGGATATTATTACGCGGGGGCGTTCATCAAAGGCGTCTGCCGACGGTTTCATAAAACTGGCAATTTCGGGACGAGTCGGGAATGCTCGCCGTTAGCGCACGACTCTCGTGCCGAACCAACCAGTCAACAAATTGCTTTGGAAGCGCGATAGACGGCCTTTTTAAAAATGGAATGAATAAAGTTTTTAAATAAAACGAGGAAATAATATCGAAAAATGTAAAGTCCAATATACCTATGTAATGTAGGTATAGGTAGGCAGTATGTCACAATCAAAAACCTAGAATTTAAATATACAGGGTTATTTGTAAGGGTGGGTACCCACTTAGGTTCGCGAACCTCCGCGCTCCGCGAACCTCGAACAGTGATCCATAGCAAAAACAAATATTTTTACTTTGGCTACAGTGTGTACCTGTGCGAACCAAGTTCGCATACGTGTTCGCTCACGTACACACCTGGGCGCCCTGTTCCAGCAGAGGATAAACGATTTTTTCGGTGCATGTTCGCGGAGCGCGGAGGTTCGCGAACCTAAGTGAGTACCCACCCTAAGACACCAACAACCTCGCAGGAGTACTAACATCATAAACAACAACATTTGTTCTACGACTTTTCCGAAAACAGACAAAAAAAAATTTTCATAGAAAACTCGATCTGCTGTTCGGGACTGTATGGAATTGGAGAGTCACATTTTTTGTCGGTTTTCGGAAAAATCGTACCTAGAACAAATGTTGTTGTTTATGATGTAAGTAAGTAATCTACTCCTGCGAGGTTGTTGGTGTTTTACAAATAACCTTCTATAAGTAAGTGTAGGGTTTTGAGATCATAATATTTGGAACTAAATTGAATTGAAAATGCCACTGAAAAATGGCAGACTGACAAAAATCTGCCATTGAAAAATGGCAGACTGGCAGTGAATAAATTGACACAGTAGACATTTTTGTCTAATCTCTATGCAAAATGTTAATTTAAAAAGAACCGTTTTATTGATTATAAATAAATACTTATTTAATATATTTATTCGATGAATTTTGCACAACCCTATAAAACTTCAGATTTTGACATAAATCACAAGTGCCAGTCAACCCTCTGTCTGTCTGTCTCGCAAATTCTTTTCCGCGACTAATCGTAACCCTATTCTGATCGACGCACCCCGGATGGGCAGTTTCCGGAAAATTTTGCCGGTATTAAAGCGGGACTTTGATACCGGCAAAATTTTCCGGAATATCATTTTGTGCTGTCGACACGGTACTATTAGGTATCAATTTGCCGGATTATAAAATAATAAGTTGTCGTCAGCGTCATAATTAGTGACTATTGATTCCATGTCAGATATTTGTAGCATCAAAGACATGACACAGTGTAGCAAAACAAAGGTAATAACGTCACAGTATAAAAAGGAACAGAATTCAAATATTATGAAAAATAAGTAAAAAAACCATAAAGTTTGTATTAAAAGGAAGCCGACTCGGCAACATTCTCTTAAATCTTAATTTCTTTACAAAAAGTTCAAATAGTTAGGAACCCATTTATTTACTTTGGCAGTTCTGTTGTACTATTAGTCATTCTGTAGTTTTGTGCCAAAACACACTCTACCCAAGATTTTGTGTGCCAACCTATACTCTGATTAATCAAAGCTAAGTGGCCGCGGCTGTTAGCTTTATCACTCATCCAATTTATTGATTCCTCTTTTTATTTTTCATACAAATATTAATCATGTGCTATTACTATATTCAGAAAATTTAATACAGCATCATCGGTTTCTAAATATTGATTTTGTAAAAACGGTATTTCTGCAAACATCTGACCAAAAAACTGCAAGAGGCTGCCCGTAGGACTAAGTCAATATTCAACAAGGCGCTACCAAACAGACAAAAAGCACGTACAAGCGACATCAATATCAACCTTAATTACATAGCCATAAAGAACAATATAGTCCCTACCCTAGGTCTTATGAAATAGAAGCTGTATACAGAAATGTGGTGTAACTCCAAAGAATTCTAGACTCAATATCTCAAAAGATAAAGCCCTGGTTTCGAAGTGTCAGGACGTAAAATACAACGGAACTCTGTGGTGTAAGAGATTTTCGCCTTTATTGTTCGAGAAATAAGGGTGCGGTAAAAACTGTCACTTCCCAGGACTATTTGACGAACAGGCGCCGAACAGTCTAGACAGATACGGCTTCAGGGGAGTGAGATTTAACTAATTTGGCGCCGAACTTAATTACTTTAACTACAAAATACATTAAAACTACAACTTTAAATATTTATATTTTCTGTTTAAAGTATAAGATATTATAGACACAATGTTCTTTAATTATACTATCTATGCCTAAGAAGATATGACTATGCAATGTTTAGGCGACTAAATATTTTATTAGAATTTTCATTTTATCATTGACAAAATTTTACAGATTTCAATATAATAAGTCTATGGATTTCAATCAAAAATACTTGATTGATCGCTGGATGTATTCTCAGTTTAATCCAAATGCAAATATTTTTTTTATCAACAATTCAAATGTTTACAAGAGAGATTAAAATTAATGTTTTATTTTAAGCTCTCTTCAATGAGGTGAGATTAATTTGATATGACGTTTAATTAACGTGACAAGAAAACATTCCACACTTTACTTAGCTTTTGAACCAATGAAACTAGATAAAAGTGTACATTGGTACCGTTAGAGAATAGAACTCTTTGTGTTTCCCGATAGGTACAATCAGGGAGCCTTCAAGTCGCGAGTTACTTCTAGGTTATTTCTAGGCAAGCGCGTTGATCGCCCACCACCACGTGATAACGGTCAAGCGCTTAACTATCTACATGAAAAAGCCGTAGGATTAAAAATATGGCTCCAGTTAGACCAAAAGCAAGGTACATCAATTGTTTTTGATTCATAATGCTAACTTAATTTAAGCTGACATTAGATTTAAGATTTAACTACATACACTAACTCTAACCGTGTAAATTTGTTATTCGCTTTTTAAGTTTATACTTTGTCATTTAAAGAATATTGTTGTGTAAGCTGATGATTCACCGAAAAAAAAACACATTTATTGAGTATTGATCACAGCCCCACATCTCTCCCTGGATCTGTCTCTGTCTCGCCGAGTGAGGAAACCGGGGCGATATTTGCCGCCCGCCGGGATATTTGCGCGGTGGGTATTTCTCGGTGAGATGTTTGAACGCCAGGGTTGACAACAGACTGGCACTGGCATTTCACATTGATAAAATGACGAATTTAGGGTGTGCGCAATTCACATCGATAAAGAGAATATAAGGTACGCGATTTATACGAATAGGTACACTATGTAGCGATAGCGACCAATACCTGAATTTCATTAGATGCTTGATATATTTTTGAGAAAAGGTACAAGAGTAGATATTTTAAAAAGGATTGCTTATCAATTAAAAAAGCCAACTGATAGTTCAGAATCAGATTTTTCATTTACCATCTATTTAGTTCACCAATCCACCATTTAAGAGAGTTTATTTATGCATCACACTAGCACCGCCATTGGAAAAAAAACACAGTGCTTAAATAAAGACGAAATTTTGAATTGTGTTCTTATAGTAAAATCTTATGTACTTTGTGTTTTTTATCGCTTAAACAATATTTTCTAATCTGTCGTTTAGTTTAACAGAATTTAATTGCTAAAATTAATAATAAAATTTTATCTCTCTTAACTTAATCTTTATTTAAGCACTATGTTTTTCCAATGGCGGCGCTAGAGCGCTGCATAAACCCTCTTCTCTTATCTTAAGTAACAGGATAATAAACAGTAATTTGAATCAAGACAATAATGAGAAGAAGATTTTCTCTATTTTGAATCAGAATTAGAACCGTTAATAACGCCTTCTACAAAAAAAAACACGTTTAATGTTACATAATAAAGCTGTCACCTACAAGTAACAACCCTGTCAGTCAGCCTTCATCGCACCCGACACGCGCCGGCCCTGTCACCTACCCCGCGGGCGGTATTTGCCGTCCCGGGCCGTCGTCGGGTTAATGCGCGGTATAAACGGCAAGCGGGACGCGAACGGGTTAAATTATAACCGGGATTATTCGGTGCTCCGAACTTGGGTTGTGAAAGACGTTAGTCATCTTTTTCTGCATCTTGTATGTCTTAGTTTAGTTCGGTGTTTCTGTTATGAGTTTATTAGTGACTGGCGGCGTGACTGCACAATACCCTTAGTGATTGCATGTTAAATAAGTTTTCTTAACTAAGAAATTTATATTGTAAAAACAGCAACATATTTGCTATTCTCAACGAGAAGCCTGACTCTCATTACACAGGGAAACCTTAAATGGGAGCAGACTAACATTTCATTTTGTAAATGGCTGTTCTAATAAAGTTTCTTTTTTTTATCTTTCTACTTGCCTAAGTTTAATATATTTGTAACTAGCGGCCGCCCGCGACTTCGTCTGCGTGGAAAGGTTTTTTGCTATCCTTCGGGAACTATACTTTTTTCGGGATGAAATGTACCCTATGTCCTTCTCTGTACCCCTGACAACGTGTATGCAAAATTTCATGATGATCGGTTCAGTAGTTAGGACGTGAAGGCGTAACAAACAAACAAACAAACGGACTTTCGCATTTATAATATTAGTAAGGATAAAATGACAACAAAAATTTTAATTGCAATTTTTGGCACCAACTGAAAAAGGGAACCGTCTATCTACTACCGGATATTCACTAAATACGGATTAAACTTAGGGTTAAAAAAAAAGCGTACGGTAACACATCGATGACGATATGTTCCAAAGAGCGGATAAGTTTATTGTTGAAACTTTAGGAATCGATAGATCAAACCCAATATGGGACAACCGTTTCTTCGTTCTTCGGATTAGCAAACTGAACAAATATTACTATAAGACCAACTCTGAAATCGCGAAAAAAAACTGCTGTTTCACAAAGATATTTAGAAGGAGTACTGTTCTCACCTGTGGGATGGTTCTGCTAAATATCAGCTTGAACTTCTTGAATCGATTGAAAACTGTGCCAGGAGGCTAATAGGCAACTCAACATTGGCCACGGCAGAACTTCATAGCCTCAGTCACCGTCGCAAAGTTGCTAATTTATCGGTTTTTTATAGAATACACTTTGGAGAATGTGCGAGGGAACTGCACAACCTTGTTCCTCCAGCCCCTTTCCACCATCGGGATACCAGACGCAGATTAGCATATCACCCTTATATAGTAGATACTCCAAGGGTCCGTACCAAGCGCTTTGCCAATACATTTCTTATGCGAGCTGTTAACTAAAGAATGGAATGCGCTACCTGCTCATGTGTTCCCCGATAATTACAACCTTGGTCTTTTCAAGGCAAGAGTGAATAGGCATTTCCTGGGCATGCATGCTACACCTTAGACCACATCCTGTTTACCAAGCAAGCTGGAGGTCAAATGCCTGCCCAGTCTATTATATAAAAAAAAAATCATTGCTGTTTCGTACCAAAATAATAACGAAAATATTTAAGTGTATGATTTCTTTTTTTCGCAATTTCAGAGTTGGTCCTATATAAGTTGTTTAGTTTGATGGAATGAAGAAACAGTTTTCCCATTTTGATATTTAATTAAGCAATAAAAGATGAATTCGAAATACATACTTAAAACTTCCATAAAATAACCTTTAATTTTACTTATTGGATTCAACTTAAACAGCTGGTCACCTCACCAGCGGCCACAGTCCCATGAAATAGTTTTTTTTTATTTACTACACTAGCTGGCCAGCACCACACCTAAGTACCAGGAAAACATAAAAAGGTAGGTGTAACACGGCATGCATTACGTATAGGATGCGGTCTAGTTGACCGCTCGTGCTACTTTCGACCTAATGCAGATGAAAATAAAGTACATGGGGTATTAAAGGCTTTCCCGCATTTCTGACCGCATGAAGGTTTTTGCAGTGGAAATGTGAAAACGTGGGAAAGGTAATATTTTATGCCGTGCGGTCGGCGGCGGGTGGCAGTTAATTTTTACAGACACAGAGAGTCTGTCCTATACAGCTAGAAATTTACTAATAAGCAGAAAGATATATTAGGGCTGGCTTACATTATCTTAGTCTTTAGTAGAGTGCTTTAGGAGAGTAGAAGTTCATTACGTGGTGTGTTTGACGTTCTTTTAAAATCGACGAACATGCCAAGCAATGTATTTCTACTCGCTACTCGACTCGGTCGTCTACTTGACTAATGTAAACCAGGCCTTAAGCATCAGCATTGGATCTAAGTGATTAATTAATAGCTGTTTATATTATTGGGTTTAGTTCATAGTTTTTAGAGTTCCGTACCCAAAGGATAAAAACGGGACCCTATTACTAAGACTCCGCTGTCCGTCTGTCTGTCTGTGGACAGTTGAAATTTTCACAGATGATGTATTTCTGATGCCGCTATAACAACAAATACTAAAAACAGAATAAACTAAATAAATGAATGGAGCTCCCTTACAAGGAATGTGCTTTTTTGCCGTTTTTTGGTACGGAATCCTTCGTGCGCAAGTCCAACTCACACTTGACCGGTTTTTAAAGAGTTACCAAATCTCCAGAATACGTTCACTCAAAATTATTACAACGAAACAAAATTATAAATCTTACATGAATTCATTTTACCGAAACCTAACTGGGTACACCTAGGGTTACCAGATGACAGGAATTTTCCTGAAATGTCAGGAATTTTAAGGCATCTGTCAGGAAAACAGGGAAACACTGTAGTTGTCAATGATTTTTGAAATCCCAAAAAGTGTAAGTATTTAATGAAAATATATAATATTTGTTAATCATTTCGGTGAGAAAAAAATATCAAACAACAACTAAATTGAGAATGTAGATGCAGGTTTGCAAAATGTCAGCAAAATTCCTGAAAAATCACTAATTATTAGATCTGGTAACCCTACGTACACCTACCTATGCAAATGCTAAATGTCTAACTTAATTAAAAAGTAAAATATATCTTTGTTGAGCACAAAGCCGTTACCATCATCGTTACAAGACTAGTAACCAATAAGAAAGGTCACAATAAGACAAAGTAACGACACAATTAAAACGCGGAAACGAACGCCGCCCGACGCTAGAGGGAGTGACAACTGCCAATGTGCAGGGCTGTCAGTTGTAGGTTGTAGGACTGGTAGGTAGGGTAGGTACAGGGTTAGTGAAAAAATAAACCGCCTAGCTTCAGGCTTATGGGCCCTGGACATAGCCAGCCTGTGCATGTGGAGGGCCTTTTAATAATCTTGTTATGGACTTTAAGGACCTAATTTATGTATGTTGCTAGAAGAGTAACGGACATGGTAGGTAGGATGGAGAGGAAGGATAAGGCCACCACAGAGATGGATTGTAAGCAAAATAATAATATAAATATGAAGGAAATTAATAAATGAGGAGCTATAATTCAAGAACGGAAGCGAAAGACATACTGCGACCACCACAAATAAAGTAGGACAGAGCAGATCAGATTAGAACACTCCATACTCTGACGTCAAAAAAATTATTTTTAAATTCTCATCAAAGCAACTTCCTGGGAAAGTCACCCAAGTTACATTCAAGAAAGTACTTAATTAGAGAACCACTACGTAGGTAGGACCATCCCTACCCCTAGGAGTGGCAACTGGCAAGGAGAAAACCTTCCGACACAATAATTAAACAAAGTTACTTGGTTTAAATACAACCTGTGCTACAAGTTACAACCTTCAAACAAGTGGGGTCAATACTGCACACGCAGTCCGTATAACGAGTCGAAATCGGCATAAACTCTAAACGTGTAATGCTGGCACTACATAATGGCCCATGCATGATGGCACAATTTATCGTAACATTGATGCTTTTGAAAGAACCTCTTTGAAGCATTTGTTACAAAACCGGCAGAGCCATTTATTATGTAGTGCCGGCATAAAATAATATAATAAAATGTATCAAATTCAATTGCAGTAACAAACTTCAAATTTTCAAATAATTATGATCACTAAATATAAACAATACACACAAGACTGAGATGATACTGAACCAATTGATAAATTATTTAATTTAAAACCTATATTATCCCCATCATTCTGTAAGTAAAATGTACCTACTTAGATATATCTACATTTCATATACATTCTGTATACATGTTGTGTACCACTCTGGGGCTGTCTACATGAGCAGCCGACATCTCCCGGGCAACAAGCGTCGCGTATCAGTCACAAGACCGCTGTGGGGCAGGGCTGCCACGCGGCCGGTATTAATATTAAAATAGAAAAACAAATTAAATGTGTATAAACTACGAGTTTTATTTTTACATAATTTTCTACCTTTGTAACTGTTCGTGTTAGTGCAATAAAGAGTATAATAATGTTAAATAAAAGAAAAAACAATTTACAGCTAAAGAATTATCGATAAAAATAGCAGATTGATATACTGACTGACAGATGTTGTAGAAAGTAGAAACAGTAGAAAGCCATAAAAACGTTAATTTAGCACGTAAAGTTTATGAATAAGTAGGTATAGTTTGACAATAAAATCAGTTGTAAATGTATCCAACTAACTAGTGTTGTGGGTGTACAATGTTGATTCAGGCAGATAGACCACCGCGCCGGCGCCGCCGCTGCCATGCTATTATAGTCATCTTCGCCTTCGCGCGACATAACACAAGTGCTATAGCTACTTACTTTGGGATTGGAGCAATGTATGTGATGTTGTCAAATATTTACATTACAACTGGGGCCCAAGTCTGTTATTGTTAGCGTCATAATCGTGTTTCAATCGTGTTTGAATTGTAATGCTTTTTGACACAGTTCTTGTTTCTTAAACCCAAAACCGAAACACAATGGGCATGGAAACGCAAAGCTAATTGTAGATGTCGTTGCGTATACGCTTGTTCCTAAGACAGTACTTTTGATTGGTTAAAATATGTCAGAAATGACATTTGACATTTGAAACTACTATCAAACGATTTTGGTACAAGCGTTTGTGGCGCCATTAGTTCCTAAGTTTGCATCCCCATTGAAACACGATTATGACGTGAACAATAGCAGACTTGGGCCCCTGCTCACATCATGCACCGCATCGCCGCTGTCTGAACTCTGACTAACCTATAATAACTTTAGTTATTGCAATAAAACTTCAACTTTATATTTTCCTGTACAGCTTAGTAGCAGCCCTAGCACTGAACGGAGCAACTTGAAGCCCGCGGCGCCAGGAGCGTGGGGGGGGGGGGGGGGGGGGCGGAAGTGTCGTGCGTGCGATTTAATTCCATCGCCTCGCCCGGGACGGGAGTCGAGCGGTAAGGAAGGGTAAGTTTGGCATATCGATAAAAATACTTGTTTTTGTTTAATTAATTTTAGTAGTAATAGAATAAAATATAATTTCTGTTCTCCCAAATTTGCGACTCCAGCCTTGTAAGCTATTTATCGAATCACATTCGTGTCGGTCTTGTGCATTTTACTATACAAGGTTATTTTTAGTAAACTAAACCCCACGAGAGGTTTTGTATAAATACAAAACCTCTCGTGGGGTTGATCAGACCATTAAACTGAACAAATTTCATTATTGGACCAACCTTGAAATCAGGAAAAAAAATCTGCAGTTCCATACTAAGTAATGTACTTTGTATGGAACCGCTGATTTTTTATTGATGGTCTGATCAACCCAGGGAATGTTAACGTTATTTTTGAATATAACGTTATTTCTTACTTTTTTTACCGTTAATTTTAACATTAACGTTATGTCAATAAATAACGTTAATTTGAAAAATAACGTTAAATTTGACGTTATTTACTGAAATTTTAACGTTATTTCTTCCTTTTTTACCGTTACTTTAAAATTAACGTTATTCCAATTAATAACGTTAATTTTACCGGTAAAATATTTTTAACGTTATTTTTACTGGTAAATTTACCGATAAAATGTTTTAACGGTATTTTTAACGCTATTTTTTTTTATATCGTTATATTTTTTTAACGGTATTTCGGATCAACCCCACGAGAGGTTTTGTATAAACTAAAAATAACCTTGTATATTAAAACCTGTATTTTATTTTGTGTATTAATTTATCATTTATCAGTCATAGTCCATTAGCCACCTCAGTGCCAGACCAGCAACGCCTCACCTCGCAAACCAGCTACTGAAAGATGGACTTTCAGATGTGTCACTTTGTGTGACATACTTTATAATCATACATTAATGCATATTGAATTGTAAGAATTGCGTTTTTTATTTTAATTTTTTATATCTTGTATCAAGTGTTTTTGGTAAATATTGCATACTGAGGTGCACTTTCGAGTAGCAGACAGAACTGATTTCTCAACTAGTTGAAAGTTATTTACTCTCACCATTACCTATCCGATATGAGTAGGTAATTAATTTCGACCTACCCATTGCGTGTAAACTTTTGTTAATTATTGTGATGGAAAATGACCTCCTTTAAATGTGGAGGTCATTTTTCAATGTTGACGACTGTATGAAATATACAGGGAGAAAAAAACAGCCCTTGACGAATTTCTTGCCGGTTCTTTTCGTTACAAGGTCTCCCGTTTGCGAACCGATGGCGTAGCTTCTATGACATTCACAAGTGCCTGAAACAGCCTAGACTAAATAAATTTGAATTTTATATTTGTATGTTAAAATTGTGATCAGCGCGTGGACAGCGAGTCATCCACTCTTTCTAGTTATAGATAGTGCTGATCATGTGCTGGTCTGCTCTGGTGTGTGAAGTGAAGAGTAACCAAAAATTTATCTTTGCTTTAGAAGGCAAGCCACGTCAAGATGTTGGTTCCTGCTACAGTAAGCACCATCAATCAGCGTTGGCCCTGCGCAGTGGATTATTGGTTCATCCTCCATATCCATCCAAGTGGATGGCCTATGCTCCAGTAGTGAAGATAGAGACATACGATTGTACGTAAATTTGATAATTGAGATAAGATAGCTTATCCAATATTAGGCAGCTCGGGCAATCGAAACAAGGGAAGTAAAAGACCGTGACATCTTAATTCTCTCTGACAGCAAATCCGTTCTACAGGCTCTTCAGGGCAGTCGCATCACATCGAGCCTTTACTTGAGTGTCACCACGCCTTAAATACAGTAGGTGCTCTTAATAATATTACTATCCAATGGTCAAAGGTCACAGTGGATCACGGGGAAACGATGCAGCCGACGAACTGGCTAGACGCGCATCTGGTTCGACGCCTGTTGGCCCAGAGCCGATCGCGCCTATCTCGACAAGCTGGTTTGTAAGTAAGATCCGTGAACGCACCATAGAATTACACCCACTGCCGGATTTAAGCACAGGCTACATAGGCTGCAGCCTAGGGGCCCGCACGACATGATTATTATTTTTTTGCATTTTTTAATTACGCGGATGAAACCATAGATTACAAAACAAATGGATGAAACTGACTGAAAATCGCGCTGCGCGGCCGTTTTATTTCACTTTAGACATGCAAGATTACAAGATAAGTGGATGAAACTTGAGTATAAATCGCGCTGCGCGGCCTTTTTTTTTTACAATATTAATGTATGAAGCAGACGAAAAATTGCGCTGCGCGACCTTGCGTTTTATTACGAAATTTAGGCACGATCACAAGATTAGTAGCTGAAACACACTAAAAATCAAAAAGTCGGAAGAAGAAGATAGCTTATCCAGCATTTTAGTTCCCTTTTCCAAAAAGTAGGTAAAAAATGAAGTATCGATTAAATATTTTTTACCACATCACTAGCGTAGCAGGCGGCAGGGCGGCCGACGCGGCGGTGCTCGTAAAATTGCGAGACCAGGTGATTCTGTCGGCGCTCCCGCACACAGATGTACCCGACTCCACTTAGCGGCAGGGCTGTCAGATACATGATACGGATATTTATTTTATAAAAATAAAAAACCGGCCAAGTGCGAATCGGACTCGTGCACGAAGGGTTCCGTATCAAAAAACGGCAAAAAAAACACGTTTGTGATATGGGAGCATGAATGCATCTTCATTCATGACGATTGATCTTTCTCTGCTCTGCTCACATTCAGATGCTTTCCGCGACCTTCACCAGATGGTCCGTACTACCTCTTTTCTACCTTGTCGTTCAGTACGGTCACCATTCCTGGCCCCTTACTCGAATGGCAAACATTCTATACGTTTGAACGCTACGCTTACTTTTAAAGCTTAAATATGAGCAATAGACGATTAAATCACATGTCGCAAACTTATGTAATTCACAGACTTTGATGTTGTACGGAATTGACAAGCTTACGAACGGCACGTAATTTTACAGTTTACTGCTTATTTTAAAGCTTTAAAAGTAAGCGTAGCGTTCAAACCAGGGATTGAAATACTGTTAAAAAAATAACGATATAAAAAAATAAAGTTAAAAATACCGTTAAAACATTTTATCGGTAAATTTACCGGTAAAAATAACGTTTAAAATATTGTACCGGTAAAATTACCTTTAAATATAGCGTTAAATTTTAGTACCGGTAAAATTATCGGAAAAAAATTAACGTTATTAATTGGAATAACGTTAATTTTATAGTAACGGTAACAAAAAATAAGACATAACGTTAAAATTAACGTTATTTACTGAAATAACGTTAATATTGTTAAAATAACGTTAAAATTAACGTTATTTATTGACATTACGTTAATGTTAAAATTAACGGTAAAAAAATTAAGAACTAACGTTACATTTAAAAATTGCGTTATCATTCCCTGGTTCAAACGCGTAGAATGTTGGCCATTTCAGTAGGGGGGCAGTATTTATGGTGCTGCACTAATTAATCTAGAATCCCAAAATTAATTTACCTACTAACTTATTGAGTGGTTATAAAACATAAATGTGGGGGGTGCATAATACATACGAACACAGAGAATTTACAGTGTCATAAAATATTGATAGCAAGCGACAGCCCTGCCACATCTTAATAAGTTATCCGCAACTCAGTGCCTGCCTACGTAGCGACGCCAACGCTACTGAACTTCTGCTCGCCTAGTCATGTGTTTCATGTTCACGAAGTATAAATTTAAGAATACCTTTCTCCATTGCATTACTTTTTGACTTTCTTTACTTTGAAGAAGCAGGAAACCGAGAATTTCGTTTTAATTCCACTGACAAGATATTATGAATATTCTGCTTCTAACAATTGAATTTGAAGAAAAAATAATAATCTCCGATAAAGGAGATAATTGTAGTTGGAAAGTAGAAATACCACTGGGGGACTGGGGTTTTAATAACGTATGGCGCTTTTGAAGGGGTGTTCTTTGTATGGACTGTTTTTTTGGCATCGTTGTGCGTCATAGTAAAGCATAGTGTCAAAAACTCGTGTTTTGGCAGTACAGAGAACATTATGTATTGGAAATTCATCAAACACTATTTACTGACTTGGTCATCCCTGTCATTCAAAGGATATCTGACAGGATATTGGTAATGGCACTGAAGGATATTAACCTTATCTTATGGCCTGACATACAAAGTTAAATATTAGTGCCAATTTAGCTCGCCGGCAGATCTTTTACATCGTTCGTTATGTAAATGACATAGAACTTTGTAAGTATATTACTAAGAAACTTGTATATATCTTGCAGATACCTACTCTAAAAAGAAGATATTGACGTTTCGGACAAAATCATTTCGGACACTTATTAATTATTTTACTATTCCGTAACGATTCGGACACTTTTCGGAATTTATAACTTTTTGTCTGACTGCACAAAAACGCTTTACTTAACTATAAAAATGTCCGAATTGTCAGTGAAATAATAATGAAATTAAAAAGTGTTATTTCGGTCAAAGTTTTGGAAATTATTTTATCCAAGCGAGACTTCAGTAAAACAGTGCACCATAAAGTGATAATTTTTGAAACAAGTATGTATTACTTATATGAAATAAAAAAAAATACCTAATCAAAAGATTTCTACACTACAGAGAATTCCATTGGTGACTCTACAATCTCTACATATTGCTCATCTCAATCTCTACCAGTGCTTACAGTTTCTGGAATATTTAGAGAACGTGTAAATAAAATACGTAGATATGAATAAAACAAATAAATATTTATCTGTCTCTTTAAAAAAATTGGATCTATAAAATTTAATTCCCAATATATTTATAAACACTAAGCCCAAGTCCATGAAGTAACAGCAGGCCACCAATGATATCAGGCCACTGATAGTGTATAAAAAAATATTGATAGTGTATTCTTTTTTAATACACTATCAATGACGGCAGGCGTAAATTGCGAAAGGCTTCTCGGGCAATACTCCCTCTCGTGATAAGAGACGCCATAACTTGCGGACTGCCGAGGCTTGCCGAGATACACACAAAAGAAATCAATTTGACAACGATGCCCGCGCCGCGCGGCCTCCGTGCCCGCTAAAAGGCGGGTGATGGCGGGACGCGGTCATAACTCCCGCCATTTATAAACGAGACTTCACGCGCAAAAATGATACCGAATAGGGTTGGTTTGAAAAACTTTATAAAACTTTAGACTGATAAAGCTTTGCCATTAAGACCCGTACTCATGAGCGCCTAGGCTTTAAAGTTGAGCATTGGCTTAAATAACATATCACCAAGATTATTTAATTAAAGTATGATGGGAATATTGAGGACGTTTTATTGGTGTTCAATCGTGTCTCAATGGTGTTTCAATAGTTTTTTTTTTTTGTGTTTTGTAAGGTTTTAGTAAAAAGAACTGCGACGAAAAGCAGTAAGTAGGTACCATTGAGCTACGATTATTATAACTTAAACATTTAGCAGTATCGAGAGTATCGAGACCCAGATGTATTTTTAGTGGTCTCCTTACTCCTACTGAATAAACTTGAAAAAACAAGTACTTTTACAAGTTAATTTATCAAAAAATAATTTTCAAACTTTTGGCAACCCTGTGTAAGTGAGAGTTCGCGCGCGAAAATGGCGCGTTCATAGCGGCTCGACGCGACACGGGGCGTGGGGGCGCGACGACGACGGAATTACGATTGCAGTGTTGCCATAATTTCAACCCTTGGTCGGAAACATAAATTACATCCGTTACTTACAGCAATAAGTACAATAAGTTGCCCACTCACAGTTTTATATCTCAAAATACCAAAAAATATAAAAGTCGGTTAGTAAGTGATATAGATGAAGCATGATTATATTGTATAAATAGCGAAAAGATGCGTCAACTCAAAACACAGACAGAAAGTCGCACCAGATGTCGGACGGGAATCGAAGACTGTAAACTTCTGACTCTACTATAGGAAGTATAAAACCGTTTTTCCCGTCAAACCGTAGAAAATGGTGGCCCTACATCGAATGGCGGCGGGATAAGTACGTCATTAGTGCGAGGGCCACTTGTAACGTGACGCGGGCGGGACGGGCGCGGGCGCGACGCAGCGGGCCGTGCCCGCGCGTTACGTGAGGCCGCCTTTGTCTGCTAGGGTTGGTGGCACTGGCATAAGAATAAATAAAACTTTTATTCTTATGGCACAGGTAGTGGCGCTAGGCTAGTGGTTTGTAATTTTGTAAGTGTGCTGTGTTATTACTTCGCATAATTTTGTATTACACACTCGCAGCTTGAAATGTACCACCACAAAATAAAGAGGTAGCACTGACTAGGTCGGTCGCGCCCGTCCGTCCGTCGCCTTCGATCGTCGCCATCAGAACCAAAAGAGGCATTACGATACGAGTTTCGGGCCGACGGACGTACCTACTACTACCTAACCACAAAATAGAGAGAGGACAGAAGTCAAGCTTAGTATTTAGACTTTATTTCAGCTTGTCCATCAAGGGCTGCAATGCATGCAATCCTGACCGCTCTGTGATGACCTGCGCTAAGCTCCGCTTTCGGCAGTTTCGACCATCATCATCGCTGCCCTGCCAGCAACAGCAACGCAGTCATTATATACCGCGGCTGTAATGTACTGTTCTTTTTATCCAATAAACATGCAAAATGTAAATTATAAACAAAACTACTGCTACTGTGACCTCTTTGCACAATAATAAAACTCGCATAGGTCAAAAGATAAAAAAGATGTCAGCATGACGGCATAACCTGCCGTACCGACACCAGGCACCCATAAATTTCGAGAGCTAACAGGCGTAGCAATCGCGCATGGAGATTACCGCTTGTAATGCCGCGATAACGCACAGAGTAGGTAGAAGTATATGGTGATAGCGGCAGAGATAGGAATAATTTGAATAACACAGTAAAAGGCTAGATAGGATTCATGACTAGGGATATACCTACCTACATAAAGAAAAATGATAGGTAGGCATTTTCAGGGATTGAAGAAACAACGCAGGTTGATTTGCAAATCTCCAGCGAAGAGTACTAACACATAATTACTACGAGTCTACGATGTCTTATGCTATAAATTTACTTACACTGAGCTGAGCTGAGCCACTACGTTTTACTGACAGTCATTTTCTAAGACTTTTTGTCATTTTTGTTCGTAGCTACTACGCTCATCGAACTTTGGTATGGCCATGTGTAAGTAGGTACTACCACTAGAGGAAACTGGGTAAAATTGGTAATCTATTTTATTGGTTGGGTTTGGGTGGTGTGGTGGGTCAAGTTTGGTAAGTAGAGCACATTTGGTACCATGTTTAAGTAGGTACTACCACTAAAGGAAAGTGAGGTAAAATTGGTAACCTATTTTATTGGTTGGGTTTGGGTGGTGTGGTAGGTCAAGTTTGGTAAGTAGAGCACATTTGGTACCATGTGTAAGTAGGTACTACCACTAAAGGAAAGTGAGGTAAAATTGGTAACCTATTTTATTGGTTGGGTTTGGGTGGTGTGGTAGGTCAAGTTTGGTAAGTAGAGCACATTTGGTACCATGTGTAAGTAGGTACTACCACTAAAGGAAAGTGAGGTAAAATTGGTAACCTATTTTATTGGGGTGCGATTCGGTTGCCATAAAAACAGTTAATCTAATTTCAATGTCACTAACGTTGACTTCATCTAATTTTTATTTGACCCAAAAATAAATGACATAATTTTTATTTAACCTATTATTCATTTGTCAGCATTATTATTTGCCATATTTACATTTGCTCTAACGTTTATATCCCATAAGTATCATTTGATATATCGCTTTTTTATCTAACTTACATTTCATATACATATCATTTGATCTAATTTTACATGTTATAATCAACTTTTACTATAAAATAGAAATAACTAGCTTTTGTTATTATGATGCTTGCTTAATTATCAAATCCACTAATGCATGTAGCTTGCTAGTAGGTTAGGTTAGGTAAGTGTTTTGACCACTCGCAGCGGAGTTCCACAACGCTTGCTTGCATGCTGCATGCTTGCTTGCTTGCAGGCTTGCTTGCTTGCAAAATGCTTGCCGGGGGGTGCAGGGGGGCTGGCCCCCCTGCTCGGGGGGGTTAGGTTAGGTTAGTGTTTTGACCACTCGCAGCGGAGCTCCACTATGCATGCATGCATGTTGCATGCTTGCTTGTATGCTGCATGCTTGCTTGCATGCTGCATGCTTGCTTGCATGCTGCATGCTTGCTTGCACGCTGCATGCTTGCTTGCATGCTTGCTTACTGCATGACTGTTTGCATGCTGCATGCTTGCTTGCTGCATGCTTGCTTGCTTGCTGCATGCTTGCTTGCTGCATGCTTGCTTGCTTGCTTGCTGCATGCTTGCTTGCTGCATGCTTGCTCGTTGCATGCTTGCTTGCTGCATGCTTGCTTGCTGCATGCTTGCTTGCATGCTTGCATGTTGGGTGCTTGCTTGCAAAATACTTGCTGGGGGGTGCAGAGCAGCTGGCCCCAGGCCCCCCGCTGTAAATAAAAACTTAATACACCAGCACCCTGATTATCTAAAAAGAAACTATTTAGCGACCGGTTTCATTCCACATAGATTGCTACTTTTCTTTGGTATGTTTTTTTTTAATCCAAAAAGAAGTAGCAATGGATCACTATCATCTATGAACTGCAACCGGTCGCTAGGTGGTTTCTAATTAGATAATCAGCCCGCAGGTAGGTTAGGTCAGTGTTTTGACCACTCGCAGCGGAGCGATACTGTAATTTTGGCAGTAAGCTAACTGTTTTAGAACCCTTTATGGAGGATTTAAAGCATGGGTGTGGATAAAAATATACAGGGTTATTTGTAAAACACCAACAACCTCGCAGGAGAAGATTACCAACATCATATACAACAACATTTGTTCTACGACTTTTCCGAAAACCGACAAAAAAAATTTGACTCTCCATACAAATATCCCGAACAGCTGATCGAGTTTTGTATGAAAAGTCGATATTTATTTGTCTGTTTTCGAAAAAGTCGTAGAACAAATGTTGTTGTTTATGATGTTAGTAATCTACTCCTGCGAGATTGTTGGTGTTTTACAAATAACCCTGTATAAGTAATGACATCATATTTTTGGGCTATGCTTGTTTTTATAGCATTTAAATCATAGGTCAAATAAAATTATGTTTAATGTTGAATAGAGTAAATGAATGTTATATGAAATGTGCTTTATATCATCTGTTAATTAGATCAAATGATTATTGTGTCAAATAGTTTTTATATCACATGTATTTAGGTCAAGTGAAATTATATTAACCGTATGTTATATTATTTGATCGGTATGTCAAATGAAATTATATGAAATGTTATTATATCCTCTGATCGTTAGTGCATGTAAATTAAGGTCATACATTACACACCCATTTTATTGGTTGGGTTTGGGTGGTGTGGTAGGTCAAGTTTGGTAAACGTATCAACATGTTCTTTTATGAAGGTATATTTTTCATTAATATAGTGGTTGGTGGCAGGTGGTGGCTATGGAATCATTATCATCTCCATTCTGTTACTCCCCTCATACCCATCCCCATACTTTTTCAAAGACGAAGTGATTTTCTTTTTTTAGTTTTTTTTTTACCGCATCCAAAAATTCTGAAACTTTTGCTCATTCCTACCTTAAATTCATCAATGCCCGTGCGGCCGGCCATAAATCTATTGTGTCTCAGTTTCCGGCCTTGAAGTGAAAAAAGATTTCAGCCAATTTGATTTTTTTCAGACATTCCCATTATCAATTTGTTTCAATTTTACGGCTATTACCAGAAAGTCAATTGTCAAAAAAGATAATTATTACATTCCCGCCTAAGTTTAGTATTGCCAGAAATATACTTAACACGCAAAATTCATGCTTTAAAAAGGCCGCGAACTTTTCCGACTACCTATTAGAATAATTGATTTCGTAAGCAGCTGGAAAACCACGCTAAACTGCGGCCTGCAATTTGTAAAGTTGATGGATTTCATAGCGTTCAATACAATAGGAAGAGGTAGAGGCAGCGAACTAAAATCTATGGAAGTGTAATTACAAACAAATATTGCTTAAAAAATGGCACCACGCACGGGGCCGAAAAAGTACAACCCGCTCCGCTTTAGTCGGGTCGTCTCGGGACAGCCACGCACCCGATGACTGACGTTAAGAGCGTGCAGTCTGCACACTAGCGCCGCCATTGGAAATAAAATCATAGCGCTTAAATAAAAAAGAAATTATGAATTATCTCTCTGGAGTGCACTCCGAACAAGCTTTGCGGTACTTTTTATCACTTAAGCAATATTTTCTAGCCTGTTGTTTAGTTATATGGACTTTTATTGCGATAAGTGGCCACTTTTAACAATAAAAGTCTGTTACACTAAACGACGGGCTAGAAAACATTGCTTAAGTGATAAAAAGTACCACAAAGCTTGTTCGGAGTGCACTCCAGAGAGAAAATTTACAAATTTGTCTTTATTTAAGCACTATGATTTTTTTTTAATGGCGGCGCTAGTGTGCAGACTGCGCAGCCTTAACGTTCTTTACAATAATTGCAGTTGGTATTGTAGAGAAAAAAGAGAAGGGAAAGTTTATTAGAAATGACGTCCTGTGTTAAAGACGCAAAAAAGTTAGTAAAAATATGCAGAAATAACGTATCATATTTTTTCGTTTAAGTATAGAAAATATCCATGAGTATACAAATTATGGTCGCTAATAAATAAGCAACCAGTACTCAGACGCTTTGTGCTGCATAATTAAATGCCAGCATTTTTAGCTCCATCCACTTAGTTGTATTTTTTGTGTGGTGCCATGTTTTGAGCGCAATGCTTGTTCCATAGATTTTAGTTCGCTAAGTAGAGGTATGTAAACAAACATTTTAAGGGTGAAAACGACGAATTGACACCTACCTACATCGAAAATACAAGATGGCCGCTTCGTGCTTAATCCACGTTCAATTACGGATGGGCGCGTCACGCCATCGGCACTCGGGCCGGGTTTATTTATCCTGCGGACTTAATTACGGCGTGAATGACGTCACATTTCATGTGCACAAGTAAATACTTATCTATGGTATGTTCATTACTCCCTTTAATTAATGATTTTTCACTTAAAATGAAACGAAATAAAACAGTATCACTTAACTCGGTTGCAATATCCTACGTAAGATGAAATGATTATAATCGTCAAGTTTGTGTTTTTTGCAGATTGGGGGCATAAAGTTATTTGGAAAATTAGAAATTTGATTTTACAAAATATGCGTAGGCTGTGTAACATATTTTGTGGCGCTCTGTTAGGTATAGTGATTCGGAACTTTCCATTTGCAAAGCCTATGAGTATCAGGATGAGGCTATGAGTATCATGAGTCACCTCCTTAGCTTTGGTAGCCATGTTTCATTGAAATATTTCGATCCATATTTAATTACTAAGGTACACGAAAAATATGAGTTTTCATAGTAACATTGCGGGCCACTAAACATGGTAAATATGGATTTTCACACTTTACATTGTAGGTGTGTTTTGGAATGTCCTAGTCCAATTTCTCCCGAAGAAGGTTGTCAAATTATGTTCGAATTTCCAAGCATATTTGAGAAAAAACATTTTCATATCGTTTTCAACCCAAAAGCCAGTGTGCTATAACAGCATGGCCGCCAAAGTTGTTAGAAAATATCTTTACGTGCGCTGTTAACAGCCACGGTTCAGTTTACAACCTGCTTTATGGCCACGATACGGCGAATAACGACAACGCTCGCCGAAGATTTCATGGCCACTAAACTCTTCAGATGCGATGGTTGTGGTTAAGCTCTGTGGTTAGCATACCTACTACCTACGTAGAGCGGCAATGTATAGGCAGCTCGTAAGTAGGTAATCATTACTTAATTAAGTAGGTAGGTACATGAATGATCAATTTTTAAGGGCCATAGAAACTGATTGTAACTTTCAGTCAGACGTTTCTAGGGTTACCAGATGACAGAAATCCTGACACGTCAGGAATTTTAGGCATCTGTAATATATTAGGAGGTCATAACAAATTTGGTTACAATCGTGTAAGTGGCTGACTCTGGGCTCACAGGATGAAGAGGCATTCTCTGATGCTAAATATGTCAGTCTGTTTGCGTGAAGTGGTTGCGTTCTTTTAATATGCAGGGTGAAAAATGTATTATCATTACCAGAAAAAAATAAGGTAAATAAATAAAGATAAAGGCTGACAATAGTACAGTAAGTAAGTACTAGTTGTACTCACGTGAACTGTGTAAGGACCGACCGAAATTCGGTTGCGTTTCGTAGGTATAAGCGATTAACTTTTTTTGTTTGTAATGTATAAACTCAAAAAGTACTGATCCCGATTTTGAAAATTTTTTACCTATAGAAAGCTACATTATCAGCGAGTAACATGGGCTATAGTTTATTTTCAAAAAATTATAGCCTTTTTTCAGCCTGCATATAAAAAGAACGCAACCACTTCACGCAAACAGACTGACATATTTAGCATTAGAGAGTGCCTCTCCATCCTATAAACACAGAGTCAGCCACTTACGCGATCGTTACCAAATTTGTTATGGCCTCCTAATCTATAAGGAAAACAGGCAAAAACTGTAGTTGACAGTGATTTTTGAAATCCCAAAAAGTGTAAGATTAAAACATCTAATTTGGTTCATTTTAGTGAGTAAAAATTATCAAACGTCAATTAAATTAAGAATGTAGATGTAGGTTTACAAAATGTGAGATTTACTGAAAAGTCAGGGAAGAGGTCAGCAAATCTCATTATTTAATAACTAATAATTTAATTTAGGTCTGGTGACCCCCGTACCACAATGCTTCGTAACAGAACTCCTCGGTACCTACTTATTAAGATTTTTTAAATATCGACAAATATTTTAAAGAAATATTGAACTATAAAAAAACCTATATCCACCATCAGACAACAGCACCACAAGAGACAACATGTAAGAAGATTTGTCACTGAATATACAGGGTTATTTTTATTTAAAACACCAACAACCCCACAGGAGTAGATCGCTAACCTCATAAATAATAACATTTGTTCTACGATTTTTCCGAAAACAGCCAAAAAAATACGACTTTTCATACAATACTCGATCAGCTGTTCGGACATTTTGTATGGAATGTCAAATAATTTTTGTCTGTTTTTGGAAAAGTCGTAGAACAAATATTGTTGTTTATGATGCTAGTGATCTACTCCTGCGAGGTTGTCGGTGTTTTACAAATAACCCTGTATAAAGTGGAACCAAATATGATGATACTGAAGCAGGCAATAGTGTTGCAATGGGGAATGTCCGAAAAAAATCAAATTGGCTAAATATTTTTTTATAGGTAGAAATAAGCTTCCTTAGTATTAAAAAAAAAATCAGAATTTTCGGTTGCGTGAAAACTTTATAAAAAATAAAAGTCTCTCTGACTTCACAAAAGTACGAAAGTAACAGCAGAATGGAGATTATACCTTTTGTACCACTTGCCTCAACCACAGCAAGTACCTATTTTTTTTTTAATATCATGTTGTGGTTGTGGCAGGTGATGGCAAAGATATAATCTCCATTCTGCTGTTACTTTCGTATATTTGTGAAGTCGAAGAGACTTTGATTTTTTTTTATTACGCAACCAAAAATTCTGAAACTTTTTTCTATTACAAGGGAGCTTATTCCTACCTATAAAAAATATTCAGCCAATTTGATTTTTTTCGGACATTCCCCATTGCAACAAACTAAACAACTTTCTCCATGGAACATCATATCGAAAAACGAAAAAGAACATTCATACTCTCATACAAAATGAATTGGTCAGCTAAACGACTTAAAGGCGAAAAAAAAAACGTTTTTTGACCTATGTTCCTTGGAGAATTCAGTTTTAGCAATACTTCACCTCTTTCAGTATCATCATATCATTTAGTTAATAGTACTGGTTTTATCTACATATAAATACGGGCATGAAAGTGAGTATGTTTGGCACAAATTAAAAAATATGTGTTAATACACATACTTACCAAACCAATCTTATCAAGAACTACTACTCCACACAACACGCATTGTTATTTACCTGAAATGAAATGAATATTTCGTTAAAATAGATTAGAATAATAAAAAATATCAAATAATTGAAGGATAAATTCATCGAACCCTTTATTCTTTTGATAAGTACACACATTAGTAGGTATGAACCTCTATACAAAAAAAAGTTGGGAGTTACAAGTCGTGATAAAGTTTGGCCACATGATAGAAACTGATCTGTAGGCTGTTCCTAACTAATATTGAGCTGGGCCAAACTATCCTTACATACAGTTCCATACGGCGGCGGGTTGAATAGCGCACTTTTCCCGGCTTCATTCTAAAAACTATAACAATTTAGGTTTAGCTAATAGGTCAAATGTGGCATGATTTTCGGATAAATCAATAACGTAGAATTTATTTCTGGTATAAAAAAATGCAATTTATTACGCAGTTTCTGAAAAATTACACATAAACCAACATTTTTAAACTTCATTTTTTTATTTTAGGTATTGGCACTTGTTTCAGTATTTTCATAAAAACTACTTTAAAGAAGCGTTTTTCAGGTTAATTTGTTATATGCTTTTGTTATGCTAACTATATATATTCTATACAATTTGCGCCTCACCCAAATAGTTTAGATCCATTGTTTGCGGAGACACAGCTAGTCAAAAATATGCATTTTTTCACGAAATAAAAGGGGTTTCCTTATCGTTCGGAAGCATTTCTCAGTTTTTTTGTTTATATTTCTGTAAAGTTAATTAAATTTTCTACAATTTGAGCCTAGCTTGAGTAGTCTAGGTTTACTCGTTGCAGAGACACAGCTAGTCAAAGATAAGATTTTTTCAATTAATTTAAAAAAGGGCCCATTTTTAACCAGCTATGTCTCTGCAACCAATAAACTTAGACTACTCAAATTAAACTCAAATTGTAGAAAATTTAATTGAATTTACAGAAATATAAACAAAAAACCTGAAAAATGCTTCTGAACGAAACGGAAACCTTTTTTATTTCGTGAAAAAATGCTTATTTTTGACTAGCTGTGTCTCCGCAAACAATGGACCTAAACTACTTGGGTTAGGCTCAGATCAAATAAAAAAGGAAGATGGAGCGTTGCCTAGTGGTTGCGAACAACTAAGTGAAGCCGGTTTTTGATGGTACATATTGTGTGCGTACTAGAGGGCGGGCGGGGGCCGGGCGACAGGGTTCGCCCAATGACGAACGAAAGCCAAGGCGTAGTTTCGTTACATATGTGTGCGTAAACTGTGTATGTACACAGCCAAGGCGTAGTTTTACTGGCTTCACCGCTTTGTCGGAAGACTCCGTCTTTACTTTTTTATTTGGTCTGAGGGGTTAGGCTCAAACTGTATAACATATAGTTAACATAACAAAAGCATATAACAAATTAACCTGAAAAACGCTTCTTTAAAGTAGTTTTTTTGAAAATACTAAAACAAGTGTCAATACCTAAAATAAAAAAAATGAAGTTAAAATATGTTGGTGATTGTGTAATTTTTCAGAAACTGCTTAATAAATTGCATTTTTTTATATCAGAAATAAGTTCTACGTTATTGATTTATCCGAAATGATACCATATTTGGCCTATTAGCTAAACCTGAATTGTTATAGTTTTTAGAATGAATCCGGGAAAAGTGCGCTATTCAACCCGCCGCCGTATGGAACTGTATGTAAGGATAGTTTGGCCCAGCTCAATATTAGTTAGGAACAGCCTACAGATCAGTTTCCATCATGAGGCCAAACTTTATCACGACTTGTAACTCCCAACTTTTTTTTGTATAGAGATTCATACCTACTGCATCAACTTTGTCCAGGGATACAGGTGCTATTTTCATACAAACGAGGTAGCTTTGAAGCCTTGGTTTCCTGCCAGGGATGTACTGGGCTGTGATCTGATGACGGCTATCCAGGGACTGAATGGAGGAGATTCAGATCGCTATACACACCCAACTGATCTGACCAGCATTCTAAAAACGTAATGGACATGTTTAAAAAAACCGCGAAAATAGCATGACAATGTATGGAAATCCTCAAACAGAACTCTGACCCATTAATCTTTTAGAATGTGACAGATCAGTTGGGTGTGTATAGCGATCTCAATCTACTCCATTCACTCCCTGGATGGCCATCATCAGATTACAGGACGGTATATCCCTGGTAGAAAACCAAGGCTTCAAAGTTACCTCGTTTGTATGAATAGCACCTGTATCCCTAGACAAAGTTGATGTGTAAATATTATTATTCTAGAGTAGATATCAATCTAGTACGCGACTTCAGGTACCTATCCTACATAAGACAAAATGAAAAAAAAAATTGACGTGTCACATTTTTTTAATTACATTACACGGCAATCTTCTCATTGCAATTTGGAACATTCTTAAAAAATATAAATTATATGACAATACTCAAACAGGTGAGGCGAAAAAAATCGTGTTTCGACCTATGTTCCTTGGAGAATGCTTTTACAACGTAATATAGTAAGTAAGGACCATCAAACTAAACAACTTTTACTATGGGACCAACAGCTCTGAAATCGCGAAAAAAAACCCAGCTGTTTCATACAAAAATTAATTAACGAAAATATGAAAATGTATGAAACAGCTGATTTTTTTCGTGATTTCAGAGTTTGTCCCATTAAAAGTTGTTCAGTTTATGCTGGTCCATATCTACCATATTCTGGTTTAGCCATTAATTCTATTAGTAACAGACTGTTGTATATGGGTAGTTCTTGGTAGCAAACTAGGAGAGAGCTGTTGATAACAAGCTAAGCTGAACACTTATCGCCGCGCGCGAATGAATCAATCAATCAACAGGGTGCGGTAATGAGCGGGGCGGGGGCGGGATGACGGCGGCGGCGCCCGTTATAGGCTTGGGTATGATCATGGTGATGGGAGCAGCGAGAATGTCGTGTTTTCGATATTTGACAGTAGGTATGTCACTGATCTTAAGATGAAATGGTTAGTATGCGCGGTGGAGGCCATTCCGCGCGCATCTCCCGTTGCTTCAACCTTCATAACCTAGATGTTCGCCAGGTCATGGGTGGTACCAACCACCCATGACCTGGCGAACACCTAGGTTATTATTGGTTATTAACCCACCAGGGTTTGATCATCTAAACACAAGTGCTGAGTAAATTAAAATAACGATACCAAAAAGCCGAGGCGATATTCGTTTGCTGACTTTGCCTGTCCAACAATAAATCTTGACATTTAAGCCACTCAATCAAAGAAGTCATCGCAATCCATATGACATGAATGAAACGCGCATTTGATGCATAAACGGGTGTCTTAGTAAACGCAATATATGGACGAATTTCACCCTCCGTTCATTTAGATTATTTTAGATCCACTGCCAAGAAAGATCCACTTGTGGATCGATGTATACAATTTTCTCATTTTCAATCCACCTACTAGGATAACTAATCATACATTACAGATTTTTTTTTTGTCGTCGAGTAGGAACTTATCATGACTAGTAGATTCTGATGCCGTAAAGCCCACTGGTAACGATCAATTGCGATTGTCAATTTTTCCGCAATTGACGCCCATTGACGGAAAAATTGATCGTTTACGCGTGCAATTGAAGCGATTGTCAATTGCTTTGACAATATAACATAATATAACATAATATATAACATAATATGTTACTTTTCAGTCTGTTCTGTGGTTGAATAGATTCTTTCTGTGGTTGATGAAATGGCTTGATACGAAGAGAAGAGCTTTGGGAAGCCAAAAGATTATCAATTGCTTTATTTTATCACTAGCGGCCGCCCGCGACTTCGTCTGCGTGAAAAGTTTTTTTGCTATCCCTCGGGAACAATACTTTTTTCGGGATGAAAGGTACCCTATGTCCTTCTCTGTACCCCTGACAACGTGTATGCAAAATTTCATGATGATCGGTTCAGTAGTTGAGACGTGAAGGCGTAACAAACAAACAAACAAATAAACAAACAAACGGACTTTCGCATTTATAATATTAGTAAGGATTAAGTAAGGATACGCACTATTATCGCTATATCCTTCATCTTCCTAACGCACCATGTCCTTCACCTAAAGAGCATCACTTCACTAAGAAGGAATAAATCCTTCAAAGCTGTCTGGACAATACCGCTACACTGACCTCATTTCGCCCAACCTCCCCAGCCGTGACGTCATACGCCACGGCTACAATTTCAATGATTAAAAATTACTCATTAATTAGAGAAGGTACTTCCCTACTCTGATTGGATCGGCTTGGCGATGAAAAGAAAAGAAACGAAAGATTTAAATTTTCATCCAGGAAAAACTGTTTCAACCGTAAAGCCCGCCGGTAACGATCAATTGCGATTGACAATTTTTCCGTCCATTCCATTGTTAGAGCAATTGACAATCGCTTCAATTGCACGCGTAAACGATCAATTTTTGCGGAATTGCGGAAAAATTGACAATCGCAATTGATCGTTACCGGTGGGCTTAAGCGCTACGCTGATACTCCTAGTATCAGCGTTCGCTTAGTTATCGTTACTAGATGGCGTTTTGTTCGTCATTTCTTTGAAATGTTTGTAAGCCAACTAACATTAATAAATACATCCAAATAGTAAATACATCCAAGAATCTTACAATTTACGTATACAACGTTTTACAAAATACCCCTAATGCCCAATATGATAGATAGGGACTATCAAACTAAACAACTTTTACTATGGCACCAATTCTGAAAAAAAAATCTGCTGTTTCATACAAATTTTAAAACGAAAATATTAAAATGTATGAAACAGCTGTTTTTTTTTTCGCGATTTCTGAGTTGGTCACATTGTAAAAGTTGTTCAGTTTGATGGTCCCCATCATAATAGATTCAATTATGTCCTTATCTACCATATTCGGCATTAGGGGTATTTTTGTAACACGTAGTACCTATATCACCTGCCTGTACGAGCGACGCTAATGGCGAGGTAGGTAAGCAACCGTGCAGGCAGTCATTATTTCTGAATTATGTAGGTGGCCCCGCTAATGCGACACAGCGAGGCCGCAACTACTCTTTGTTCATGCTCGCCTGGTAGTTTGCTCGAACGGCAAATGGAGGTTACTTTGCCCACGATAATTTTCTTTCCAGCCAGCAATGATGATACATCCAGCCAGATTGTAATTTAGCTTCATTTTCGGTATTTGCGATCGTCAGCCACTTTTGGTAATAAAAAAACAGATTTACCGACCCGAAGACGTTCTGAGGTCCTCCCGACCTGCCGACCGTACAGCTAACCATTCATTGAATTTTACTCGTAATTAAAATGCGATTAAATATAAATAGACAGTGTTCTGCGGCAACTGTTGTAATCTGTAAAATTTTCACTTTTTAATCGCATTTGTTTTTAAAAAATTGGTCGAGCGTTTATTATGGAGCATAATTAATTAAGACTTCTTCACAAAAGCCCATAATAGAATAATCAAACACAATCTGGGCGAATGTGCTTGTACCTAATGTAATTAATTAAGATTCTGTTATACCACATTCCTGCAATAAATACATTTCTATTTCTATTTCAAGTTTCATCAGTAGCGATTTGTCGAATTTATCATAGAAAGAAGAATCGATTGAAAATATTTCTGCATCATCCACATCCACCCACATCAGTCTCACTCATCTCATCTCATCCGGACGCAGCATCATTTCAGATACGACATTTTACTTCTCAAGCTTTTGAATTGTACCAGGAAATCATTACTCCATAGGAGTTATGAAGCCAGTCTGAAAACGGAACGCGTTTATCTCACTAGCTTGTTTGCATCTCTGCGTCCGATTTTTTTATTACCTAATCTAAGTGTCATTTTTTCTTTACTCAGTACTTATAAAAAATATTTTGTCATTAAAATTTGTCATAAAACAACGTTTTGACGTGAAACTTCATTAAAATCACACCAAAACATACGTACCTACCACCAATACATAATATTTTTGCTTAGGACAACGAGTACCGAAAATTAATTATAAATTAATGAAGCTATAAAAAGCGGTAATGCGAGTGTTAAACAATACCAGTTAGTACGTACGGTCTGGTACCGTAGTAGCAGTACCTACCTATACTAACCAAAAGATGCCAAAAGTCCGAAGGTTTTTTTTCTAACACCTATTGTAGTAATTTAATCTTGTGTCTGATTACTCAACTTCTCGATAAAATTGAGCTCGTCTTGAAATCACATTAGATCACGCACTCTTGAAATCACATCAGATCACGTACGTCATTAGAATGTGATTTGAGCAAACTTTATCGGTGTACCAGAAAAGTATGAGGTATGAGAAGGTAATCTTGAAGCGACCAATATTGCTGGGCTTGCCTCAGTCAAAACTTCTGCGGTTTTCCACAAGCCAAATAGTTTAAAACAAGGAATTTGGTAGGTCAAGTCAAGGAGCTTTCGATATTCAGGTCAGGGGGTATATCTTCGAGAAGAAGTTGTTTTGTGTAATCGATTTATACATACTGGTCGACAAGAAAAATAAGAAGCATTAAATTCAATTCACAATAATAGTGATCATAAAAACACGTTTTCATATCAGTTTTTTTTAAGTAATATTTATTTAGGTAAAATTATGAGTCACAAAAATGCGCACTTTGATATATTGTGTGGTTTGGTCTCAATTTATAATATTATAAGCATACAAGCGGCCGCCCGCGACTTCGTCTGCGTGGATAGTTTTTTGCTATACCCTGGGGAAAAATTCTTTTTTCAGCATGAAAGGCACCCTATGTAAACCTTCTCTGTAACCCTAACAACGTGTATGCAAAATTTCATGATGATCGGTTTAGCTTTAGTAGTTAATTAAGACGACAAACGAACAAACTGACTTTCGCATTTATAATATTAGTATGGATTATTTTTTAGCAAACATTCTTATATTATTTTTTGATATAGGAGGTACCTACCTACACTGTTAAACATTCGCGTTGCATTTTATTACATTAAGAACACAGGTATTAAACGCGTTAAGACTAAACAGGTGTTTAAACCTACCTTTTTCCGACGTTTCGACCGAGTTATTTTTTATGTCAAAAATCACAGACTTGGTGTTTTTTTTTTGTTTATGGAGGTCAATGTTTCGTAAGTTTTATCACAGAAATAAATCGGCATTCATAGGCAACCCTGGTTCGTGGCATACGCCGCCCGCCGGCGCCGCCACCGCCCGTGACGCGATAGCATGGCGTGGCGGGCCGGGCGGGGTGGGCGGCCGCGCGGCATGATGTGACATGGGATCGCGCGCGGCCCGTCTCGTCGCGTGCTTGCCGCGGCAGGCGTCTAGCACGAATGAACGAGCTTGATACTTGATCGTATTTTTTTATTCTGAGAAAAAATATACCCTTAAATTAAATAAAAACTGATTTATAGATATTATCTGAATGTAATTAGAGTTGGAACTCAAATTCAAATGAACAAAATATGATTGATTAATGATAAATTTATGATTAATAATAACAATTAACAACTATTAAAACTGAATAGTCAAGATTTGTTTACAATATTATGTTATGAACTTGTAAATTGTAATAAATATCTACGTAAGGTTGCTATAGCTCTTGAATTTCGGTATGCTTGTTTGATTATCGACAAACAGTTGCTGGCAATTAGAGAGAAATATGGTAAAATATTAATTTTAATGGTGTGATTAATATAATTATTTGCCTGCACCCAACCCAACCCAACCCAAGATGGTAGTGTTACCAAGGCTTAGTTTGTAAGTATTGAGGCATCCATTAATATGTGCTATTTTTAAAACTAACGTTTTGCAGAGTTAGTCGTAAGTTAATCGTATATGGTAATATTATTTTGTAAAGTCCTTTGTAGTTTTTGAATTGCTCTACCTTCCTACAGGAAGTGATAAGTGTATTTTATGAGATCAGCTAAAAACTTTTAAACAATTTTTTAATTATATGCCGGACTCGCCCCTTCGACCTTAGATTTTAAAAATAAGATGCCAGTGTTTGTAGAAAATAACAAACGCCTTCTACAGAGTCAGACGGGTATGGTATCCAGACAGGAATTGTGCTCTTGAGAATTCATCGTACCTATTCGAGATGTCAATTATCACGACTATAAGATAAATGTCACACACAATGTGTGTCTGCGTTATTAATTTGACACACCCACCATACTGTCATTCGTTGAGCAGTTTTTATACAAAATATGTCATGGAACGGCTTTTATAATAATTAAAAGCTGCCCATTTTTACACGACTGCCCAAAATAGAGAGAGTGTAGTGTTTTTATATAAAAACTGTTTTTCCATAATATTTTAGATTCGCAATGATTCACCCTGTTATCATTATTATCCAGTATTATGCCCTAGTACGAACATCTTTTGAGAAAAAAATGTACGTTAAAGTACTCATAGAGTAATTCGTTTATGAAAAATTTCATATCGCTTTTCGGCGGAAGACAGCGCTGTACAAATTTCCCATAAAAAAAATACTCTATCGAATGTTTTACGTGCGTTATTTTTTTCAATAGCTGTTTGTGTTATAGGTGCTGATAGTTTAACCTTTTATGTTAATTTCTAATTGGTATTGGTAGCAAAAACTTTATTTCAATAGTTTATAATAAAGTCAATCGATTAAAGCATCCACTTTAAATACTTAATACTTTGATTAATATTTACCACATCCTTGGCATGCGATGCGAGATAACGAAGTATTTAAAATTGTCTATCGCCTCGTAGCACAGTCGCTTCACAATCCTACTATACTATAATATTTATTATAAGTGGGAAAATTTGTGTGTGTGTGTGTGTTAATTGTTGCCTCTTCACACTTAAACGGCAGGGCGGATTTGGATATTTGGTTGGTAGATAGACAGATTAGGACCTGGATTAGCATATTACGGGCTACTTTTTATCCTTTTTTATGCAGTCAAACGAAATCGCAGACAGCCGCTGCTAGCAGTCCCATATACTTGAAACCGTCGTCACCCTCACATCAAACTTGCGCGGGTAATATAATGGTTCGTTATATCGGTATACTATACGTAGGTCGGTGGAACTCAGTCCTAACTCAATTTATGCGCCGCGTGCCGGGCGGCACCGGAGACCGGAGGGCCTGGCGCGCACAAAATTATTTTGCCCCAACTAACTAACAGATGATTTTAGCGAGATCCAAAGACGACGCCTTGATATTTTGCTTAGGATTCAAGGTATACTTTGAAATGCATTGCGGTAAGTGTCTGTTAGGTGGTTTTATTATGTTTATATTAAAAAGATTTTGATAAAAGATGCAAGAATATTATCACCTACATCTATGACGAATATCGGAAAGTAAGCACCATTCGAGTATAAGCCAATGAACTTGACTTATGTACATAAAATCTTTTCGTGTATCTTCAATAAAGAGTGTGTAATATAACTTCTCATATAAGTATATATGAGATATATTATCGGTGAGCGCCAAGACTTTATAAAAATGCCGATGGGACGTGCCAAAGAATCGCAATTGCTTCATTTATCTTTTCCATAAGTTCATAAATGCGGATTACTATACGTAAAAATGTAAGTGTAGGCGTAGCTGAAGAATATTAAACAGGATTGTTTATTTACTTCAAAATATAATCCGAGCCACCACATTACGTTCAGGATAAAAGAAGTGTGGAGAGTTAATTTACCGGATAAAGTTTATGATCGTTAAAAAATATAGGTAGACAAGACAGTAGGTATTTTGATACTTTTGAAGAGACGTAGCACTATCTTGAACATGCTACCAACGACGCTCGCTACGCTGCCAAATCTACGATATTTGTAAAAAGGAGACAGATTCCGATGCAGTCTACGAAGCGTGTAGTAATCCACCCAATGTACTAGGCATCCATAAAGTGTATAGAGCTCGAATATCGAGCGAACACGACAGGATACGGGCCGCGCTATATCGCCCGCGGGCGAGCGAGCGTCACCTTGTCACCGACCCGGCTAAATGGGCCGTCGACTGCTGTATACTTCGCCCGCCGCGTCTTAGTACTATGATTTATGAGTTTAGTTACGAGCCGTAAAAATAACAGCTGCGGTTTATGGTGGCCTGGTTATTATGCTTGTTTGATAGTTTCTTCTTCAGTCCTATCAAAACAGTGACTGCTCTGGAAGTTCACGTCTATCATACAGATTTTTCCCAAATTTTATACTCGTATTTAGTTCAAACATTATAAAAATTCGCTAAGCGTAAAAGTTTTATATACATATCTGGAAATACATATTAGACTACAAAAATAGAATAATTTTCGAAACTTAGATTAGAATGTTCTTTTTATAAAACTAACAGCGTGATCAGGAAGGCTTATTTATATTTTATTTACTTTATCACTTGTGTTTCACTTGTAAAATAATAAGTGAGTGCACATACGTTTGTTACCAAACAATATTTGTGAGAGTCCCAAATTTATTCCATTATTTTCCTCCACCAAAAGCACTCCGTCAAAATAGTGGGTGTAATTGATCACAGTTCAACACTGAGCAGCTGGCGCGGCTCGAACTCGCTGTAACTCCTCTGTGGGATATATATCTCGTGGCTATGTCGCTATATCACTAGCGAGTGATATATGTAGGCGTAAATTCTGGCTGGGAGTATTGCCGTTTATATTTTTCAGATTATACTATTTAAGGCCTAGAATTGCTGCATATTCAGTTCGGTATTGAAATTACTGATACAGATAGACGCAAAATTCACATTGCGGGCCCAAAAAAGTTTAAACTGAAAATACTTACTAATTGATCAATATTTAATTAATCACATATAGAAAACACGTTTTATCATTGATTATGTATGAGGTTCATTTCTTTCAGTTTAGTTAGATTTTCTTTATTATGTATATTTTAATATTCTCAGTTTGTCTCTTTTTTAGTGATTATAGGAAGATAAACCAAATGAATTTGTTCAATATTGCCATATAATTATGCGGATTTTAGCACCATTAGCGTCACGCTGACAAACTTTGATGATGGAATTCATGGGACAAGCCAAATGAATTCGTTAAATCCCAACATTGCCATATTTTACGTGAATCTCGGTATCATAGCATTACTGGCACTGGGCGCGCCCACAGCGACGCACATAAATCACAGGGAGTGTGGGATATACAATTAGCGCGTGACACGCGAGCGGCGAGGAAATGTTGTGTATCATGCTTATCAGGGTTTGGCAGTGCGGTAAAAATCCTGTTTACATTTAAAAATAAATAAAAAATACCAAAACGTAAGCATAGAAAAAAATGTCAAGCATTACTTTTTAAATCCATTTTCGATAAGAATTAATTATTACCAAGTTTAAGTAGTATATGTTTGTCATAATTACTATGGGTATGGTATAAAAAAATCGCCAAATATATCCCAGGCACAGACTTCTATGAAAATAATCGACAATCTATAAACAAAAATGAATAACTATTATTCTGTCTAAAACGTAAAAGTGAAATAGTTGACAATCAGGAGTGACAAGCAAAAGAACAACAACTCCTGTGTAAGTAGCTGTAGCGATGCTTATAACTATAAGCAGCGGTGGCTATATATCCCCAATGGTGCAGGCAGAGCGTTGAAAAAAGCGTGGCTTGCGGGCTGCATAAAAAATGTCTGGCCCGGCGGCGGCTGCTAACGCCCGCTCTAATGACGACGCTCTGTGCTCAGCAAGGGCTGTCGACTGCCTTAAATATTCAGTATTCAGTCGCTTTATTTATTGATGATCGGGATGACCTGATAGCGAAATGAATCCATGGAAACTGTTTAGTAAGGGATGTTGACGTGTCGTTGCTATTAAGTAATTATTAATTCATAATTTCAATATCATTTTCTTCATTTCACCAAGATCCAATTAAAACAGAGTTTTGTCACATTTAGAAGTTTCATTTAATGACTAAAGTTATTCAGTTTTTCTAAATTGTTTTACAATAACTCTGTAACTGTAGGTAGTTTGTATTTCTGATTTCTATGACACAATATTTAAACTAAGTAGGTAGGTACTTCTTTTGAGAGGGAAACATAGTTTATTTCATGTGATATTAGGTATTGTAGAGGCGTTGTTAGTTTATCGTATCATATCTATACATTTGTTTATCTCAAAAATGTATGAATCACGCATAAATTGAGGTTGGGGGAAAAAACAACGGCCCAGGCTCGGGATTATTTGAAATGTGTGCCCGAGCGGCGCGGTCGCTAACACTCGCACTAATGACGGCTCGGCTCTCACTGCTCGCCGCGCGCATTAGTGACAGGGCTGACACTCAGCTACTTTTAATATTAAATTAAGATTAACATTTCATAAATACACATTTATTCTGCTATATTTAGTAACATCAAGTCACTATATAAGGTCCTTCTCAAATAGTGCACATAATTGTAAGGGGTCAATGTACTCATGCATACAAACAACTTTTATTATGGCACCAACATTGAAATCGCAATAAAAAAAACATCTGTTCCATACATTTTGATCTATTCGATTTTAAATTTTCTATGGAACAGCTGTTTCTTTTTTCGCGATTTCAATGTTGGTGCCATAGTAAAAGTTGTTTGTATGCATGAGTACATTGACCCCTTAAAATTATGTGCACTATTTCAGAAGGACCTTTTATATATAAAAAAATAGAGAGACTTTGTAACTACTAATAGACATTAAAATCGCTTAAAATAAGAAAACTGCTCCTGATTTATTTAATAAATAAATAAATAAATAATAATTATTATTATCATCACACCATTCTTAAAGTTATAATTCGTATGCAACGTAATATGCTGCTTATACGTTGAAAATTAAAACCCTTATGGCTTCAATATTGATTGAGTAACCTGTAAACAACTTATAATCTAGCTAAGGAAACTGCATTGTTTATCGTATTTAGGTTTGAAGAAATAGAAAAAAGAATATACATATTGAACTAACTTTCCATGGTTATTGTCGTTATTAGAATAAATTACGTCGGGATTAACACCATGTGCAGACAGATGGTACCGGTATCGAGTGTAATAAAAGACCTAGACGGAGGATAGACCGATTCGTCTGCCAATAACATCTACCCGCACGCACAATCGACAGTTCTTCCGTGACCAGGCACATGCAACTGCGCCGGTATATCGGAGCCTCAAAAGTAAAAAAAATAAACAAGTACACGGTGTAAATCTCAACATATTATAATTCTAATAAGAAAAAAAGCACTTTCACACAAGTATAATCAAATCGTCACACCCATATCACTGACAGGATTACAGGCAGCCCTGGGTATTGCGGGTGTGAGACGTCTCTGGCATATTTAATTTGCCCGGACTGGTTCGGTGTGGGTGCTGGCGTCATTACGTTTCGTTATGGCTCCGCAAGCCTGTTGCCAAGGATTCGGTGCTTACGAAAGGGGTTCACCTACGCTAGGATTACTGTGAAGATGGACAGTTTTGTTACATAACTGTTGCGTTTTTATTTAAACCAGAGATTGATAAGATTATTTAATGTCTTACAAGTATATTATTACGGTAAAGTATTTTTCATTTGTTTCTTATATTTTTATGAACAGTATAGTTTGTTGATTTTCAATATTAGCAACTGAGAAAATAATGAGTTATATCTAAGAAGTTTCAGGAAATAATAAGGCTATGCAACCAGTTTGAATAGATGTAAACAATAGACATAATATTAGATCATATTATAAAAAAAAGCATTGCTGTATTTAAGATGGGAACAATCCAATTTCACAAACAGCTCTACTTGTATTTTTAAAATGAATTGATGCATCTTCCCTAGATTTCTTTCACAAAAAACAGTACGACAGCCCTGCCCGAGCGGGCGCGCTTCCTACATATTTAATTTGCCCGGACTGGTTCTATCCAGGCGGAGCTACTTTTATATTTACGGGCCTACAACGCTAGGCCGGGCCTTTGCGGCGTCCACAGTTATCCGCGCCCCTTCAATTGATGTGTTAATGTTTAATGCTGCATTTTTTTATCAACGATACTGTTTTCTTTTACAAAGTTTGGCCAATTAACTTAAAAATGTAGCTTATATGAAAAACTGACAGGTTTTGTGAAAAAGTCGCTGTTTAACTCACTAAATCTACTTCAATTTCGTTTGGTAAATTCGATAACATACTAGTACGATAAACTTACAAATTAGAAATAAAGATAACTAATTTTTTTAGAGACACACAGGAGTGTAGACTATTTTGAGAACGTTGAATGCTACTCGCTACTGTAACAAAAAGGAAATTAAAGTTTATTTTGAAAGAACATAGACTATACATCAATACTTTCATATTTGTATTGTAGATTCTAGTTTTAGCATGTCAAGTCTCATTGGCAATAAACCTCTAGTGACAGCCCTACCGCTCAGGCCAGTGGCCACTACTACATACATATTACATTGCCTAGACACCATTGCCTGTGCCATTGCATTTTGAATTGCTTTCCTCTTTCATTACAGCGACTGAAGCCACACAGATCTACCTGGATTTTTCCTCTACTGTTTCTACCTGAAACTTGAATCCAGTTTTAATTAAACAAATATATTTGTTCAAACGAACATACATCAATTAATTATGCACAGATAGATAAATGTTAAAACTATTATATATAATTATATCGGGTAATTTTGAACTTACCATCCAAATTTTAAGGATGCGTCCAGTCCATGAAACTAAACAACTTTCTCTAAGAAACATGTGTCAAATTTCACCACAAAATTTTGGTCATCCCATACTAAATTGATCACGTGATCTCTTTGATTTGTATGGAAAGTCGATTTTTATTTTGCATATTTGACCAAGTGTTCCTTAGAAAAAGTTGTTCAGTTTCATGGACTGAACACATCCTCAAAATTTGGATGATGAATATAAAATGACCTTGTATATATAAGCATCACACAAGCACTCCCTTTAACGGTTATTATAATATCTATCAACATGATTAATTCCACTATGTTAATGTCTTTAATAAAAAAACAACGTGAATATTACGGGTCAAAGCTTATAGCATAGAATAAATAAAATTTTTCCTATCCGCTTCTCTATGCCGTCACTGTGCTTTCAAAAAGAAAGATGGCTCAAGAAACCCTTTTCAATTTTAGCTTTTTTTGAAGAGCTCGATTGAATACTTGCCACTTTGCAGCTATAAGTATATCATTAATCAAAGTAAGTAAAATACATAAAAAATCTAAAAAAATATTTCAATGTTAGAATTTATAAGTAAAGCCATAGTTAGGCGAGGAAACCAAGTTTAAGTTGTTAATATAGTTGATTAAAGCTCTCATTAGGACTTTTTGGATTCCATGAATCTAAGAGATATATTCAATTCTTTAAATAAAATCTACACCAACCAACGCAAGCTTTAGTAGTAGCTATAGTAGTTTTATTTTATTCCTTTTCTTGCCGTCGACGTGTGACGTGTCACCGTCGCGTCGTTGTCGGCAGCTGTGAAATAAAACGGTATAAATAAGGCAGCGACAGCCCTGCGGTGGGCGCAAGCCACCTCCTACATATTTAATTTGGCTGGACTGGTTTCTGTCCGGGCGGCCGGCACGCTTTGTTTCGTTATGGCTCTATTGGCCTGTGAAGATCTGCGGCAGATATTGTTGATATTATACTTACATGCAAAAATTTCATCGGTTGCCTTTAGGCAAAGACAAGGCTTTAGCCTTGTTTCGTAAAAAATTGAATAGTAGTGCTAAAATATTGAATATTCCTCCGTTTTCTGACATTCAAACGTAATTTTCGTAGTAAAATTAAATAAATATCTTGCCCCATTGATAATCCGAGCCAACTTCTTAAAGAAACCCTGTAGTTTAAGATTAAAAATATCATGTTATACGCATTAATATACTTATGTAATATGTATAGGATACAATACAACTGGCCTAAATAAAGAGTACCTAGCGTTAAAAATAATGAATTGAAAATTAATAAATTTTTTTTATTTCTTAAAAGTTAAAACAGTCAGCAATCCTTGAAATAGATAAAACAAGCCCTGGTTTTAAGCGGAAAATGGCGTGTAATATCAAAGCGGAGGGAAAAATGTACGCTTAATCTCAAAGATACGGGGGGCGTCAAGTGTATAAGCTGAAAAATGTAATCTTTGGCACGAACTCAACGGACTTGGCAAGAATCTGGGGAAAAACAAAGGAACTTGTGCGGTCCTATTGAATATTTAAAACTATTGAAGGGCCCGCCCGAAGTGCCGGACTGCCCTTAATGGACTCGCCCATTAATGTTTGATGCTTGTCTTTGGTATCCTGATACTGACAACTTTTGGAATTGTTTGTATAACTTACTGGAATTAATATTATTCATCAAAAGTTTGATAATTCGAAACAAAAACAACAACTACGTTAAAACAAAATGTTAATCTCTTAACAGAATCAACTACTATACTCATCTCTTCTAACAAACTTCAAACTCGAGAAGAAAAATACCTCTGCGAAAGAGGATAACCAAAAAAGCACGTACATTCACAAGTACGCCATCGCCACCCAGCTCATATCTTAATTCATAATTCAATATTCACTTCGTTCCACTTTCTGCGGCGAACGGGCGAAGTGCAAGCGCGCGAAAAAAGCCAGCAGGGCAACCGTCCCCTGCCCCCCTGTGGGGGAGGGTGTCACCCCTCGTACATGGGGGCGTAATCCCTATCGTAGCCGGCGGCGCTTCGGCAATTATTATAAAGAGGCGACGATGTAAACTTCAGTAAGTAGTGGTTGTAATAAAGAATGTCGTGATTTATGGCCAGTTTATGTTGCTTGGATATTGATTTGTGCTTTTAGGTTCAGGAGTATTGAGTTTTTGTTTGATATGAGCGAAAATGTAAGTTGATAAATAACAATACTTATAAAGAGATTAATGTAATGATATTTTGTATTTTTTGGCCTGATATAAAATACATTTACAATGCCTGTTCTGGTAGAAACATTGACAAAAGCCATCTTTTCTTATCAATAAAAGGTGACAGTGACTGAAATCGATAATTTTAAATCATAAACCTGAAAACAGTCATGAATGTATATTATAATGATATAAATAAGCTTTTATAACAGCACCCATAAATCAATACATTCTCTTTTATACAATACTAAATAATATAAATAAATAAATAAAATAATCTTTATTTTTCTCTCTAACTGTAGCTTCATGTTAACTAAATTAAGTTATAATTGTTATAAACTATCTTAATTAAACTAATATTGGAGAGAACTGGTGCCGAAATATACTAGAATCTCTAATATTGTCAATTTGTTTATTAAAAACGATTTGCAATACAGAAATTAAAAAAAGTTTTCATTACTGCTATAATGATTACAAAGAAAATATATTTAAAAGTATCAACTCCACTCAACCATCGTACAGGACATAGCGGTCGGTCGCCGCTACCGGCCACCGGGTGTCCTGCCAGCCGCCACGCCATGGGCCGTCGCCTGTCCCTCTCGCACACATGTCCCACTCGCACGCCTTCACACGTCATCGACACCACCACAGAACAGACAATGGTTGCCTGCCATTTTTGTGGTGAGATTTTCGATTCGTTGGTCCCTATTACGTCGGCGGGCTGTGATAAACCTCGCATGTGCATTACTCCAAATTTTACAGGAGATGCAAAAATCAGTAGGTATAGTAAAAATTTTTCACTAAGTTTTCATTTACATCAATGGTGATGTTAACATGAAAAAAAAACAACTTTGTTTTTTTCACAATGTTGAAAAAAAGCATGAAAAAAACACAGCACCGTTGTTTTTTTTCTAAATTTGTTTTTTTTTAAGAATACAATCTTTGAAAAATAAATGTTTTATTTAATCAAATCAATAACTATATTAGATTTTTATTCTTCGTCAGTGTCTCCAGATAAGATTTTTTTCCCAGATCTCATTTAATTTTTCCCCAAAATGATAAATTTGTATGAAGAGAAGTTTAAAATTTTTCTTCCAACGCGATTTTTTGTTCCCCAAAATGTTACGCTTTTAATGAAGAACATATTTTCTTTTTTTCACCAATAATTAAAATTTTCCAAACAATGGGGAAAACGCCCCAATTTGGAGACACTGTTCTTCGTTCAACTAAGTTCATAGCTTGTTCATAGGTACTTTGAAAAAAAACAAACCGAATGAAGACTGTTGAAAACTTAAACTTGGTACTTACTTACTTTTCAGCCAAAAAAGTAATGTAGATGCGTATGTATACGTTTTGCGTATTGTACATTTTGCGTATTGTACATTATGCGACGAAGGGGTAACTTTTATATGAACTCATAAGATTTCTGTAACTCTTGAAAAAAACATGCTAAAAATTTACGTGAAATTTTTAGCATGTTTTTTTCAAGAGTTACAGAGCATGTAGCCATGTAGTACCTAGTCACAACATCAATAACATTGCAAACTTATCTCCGAAGTTTGCAAAAAGAAAAATCTGAAAAAGAAAAATCTGAAATAATTCTATGTGATAGCAGTTTATATAAAGATTACAGGAAAAATAAAACGATGTCTAAATATAGCACACTTTTTTAGAAATCATCAAATTTCTAAAAAAGTTAACATTAGTTCCACTATCGGTCGAGAGATGGCGCTGACCTAAAACTGCAATAATAATTTTATGATTCTACTCTGCAGTGTGGTTTAATGGTGCAAATATGATGGTACGGAACCCTCGGTGCGCGAGTCCGACTCGCTCTTGACCGGTATTATTTTTTTACATTTTTCATCATAAGTCGAAAACTATGCGGCCTAAATAAAAAATAAAAAATGATTAAAAACATGCAAACAACGCTCTTTCATATGATACCCCACATGTCCTAGTAGCCCCACTTCAAAATTTTAAGACCCCTTTTCAGTCCCTGTTGTAAAAAATATATTGATTTTTTTATTTATTTCTTATTTGCAAAATAGTTGGGCGAATGTCACCTTAAACCATTCCAAATTTCAAGTTGATACCATTAGTAGTTCTCGAGATATCCAGCTGTGACAGACAGACAGACTGAGTCACACCATAAGGGATCCTTTTTTACCATTTTGGTACAGAACACTATAATATTCGACTTTCCATACAATCCGAACAGCTGATCGAGTTTTGTAAGAAAAGTAGTTTTAATTTTATTTTTGGGGAAAAATGTAAAACAAGCGTTGTTGTTTATGATGTTAGTAATCTACTCCTGCGAGGTTGTTGGTGTTTAACAATTTGTTAAATTCTACTTTAATTTACCATTGCCGCACAGAAAATTATCATCAGCAATTCAACTGATGGCCCTTCATCCTCCTTATTCATCGTGCGGTATACAGACAGACAGACAAACCGTCCCATCAGCGAACACGGCGGAACTGCACACACAAAGCACCCGTCTCGAGGCATATTATCATAATAATGAGAGCCGCTCACGCGCCGATCTCGATAATAATAAATGCAAATGACGGTGAGACGAGTTCTATTCCCGGGCAGGGTTGTCTCTGTAGACTAAAGATTTTTGATTAAATGGTTATAATTATACAGGGTTATTTGTAAAACACCAACAACCCCGCAGGAGTAGGTTACTAAACAACAACATTTGTTCTACAACTTTTCTGAAAACATATAAAAAAACCGGCCAAGTGCGAGTCAGACTCGCGCACGAAGGGTTCCGTACCAAAAAACGGCAAAAAATACGTTTGTTGTATGGGAGCCCCCCTTAAATATTAATTTTATTCTGTTTTTAGTATTTGTTGTTATAGCGGCAACAAAAATACATCATCTGTGAAAATTTCAACTATCTACCTGTTGTCGTTATTAATATCGAGCAAAAAACGGCAAAAAATCACGTTTATTGTATGGGAGCCCCCTTAAATATTAATTAAACTCTGTTTTCAGTATTTGTTGTTGTAGCGGCAACAGAAATACATAATCTGTGAAAATTTCAACTGTCTAGCTATCACGGTTCATGAGATACAGCCTGGTGACAGACAGACAGACAGACAGACAGACGGCAGCAGAGTCTTAGTAATAGGGTCCCGTTTTTACCCTTTGGGTGCGGAACCCTAAAAATTAACTTTTCACACAAAACTCGATCAGCTGTTCGTTTTCATGCAAATGTCCGAACAGCTGATCAAGTTTAATATGAAAAGTAGGTTTTTGTATGTTTTCGGAAAAGTCGTAGGACAAAATGTGAAAATGGAATGGAAAGTTTCCATACAAATGTCCGAACGTCTGATCGAGTTTTGTATTGGAAAGTCTATTAATTAGGGTTCCGTAGCCAAAATGGCAAAAAACGGAACCCTTATAGATTCGTCATGTCTGTCTGTCTGTCTGTCTGTCTATCTGTCTGTCTGTCTGTCTGTCTGTCCGTCCGTATGTCACAGCCACTTTATTCCAAAAGTATTAGGACTACATAGTTGAAACTTGGTAGGTAGGTGTATTCTGTAAACCGCTTTACGATTTTTACACAAAAATAAAAAAAATAAAAGTTTAAGGGGGAGCTCCCCATACATGGAACTGAAACTGAAAATATTTTTTTTCGTCAAACCAATACTTGTGGGGTGTCTATAGATAGGTCTTTAAAAATGACATTGAGGTTCCTAAGACTATTTTTTTTCAAAGTCAACCGTTTGAAAGATTTATGCCGCCAAAGTGGTAAAATGTGTGTCCCCCCCCCCTTTAACTTTTAAAGTAAGAGGGTGAAAAATCTAAAAAAAATATAAGCTATAGATCTTAATAAACACTTTCAACGAAAATTGGTTTGAACGAGATATAGTAATTAGTTTTCAAGATATAGTACATTTTCCAAAACCGCAAATATAACTTTGTCATTCATATAAACACTTTGAAAAACAAAGTTATTTTTTCAGACGAAAAATGATAGCGGTATTAAAATATGGTATGGTATAATGTACCTACGGAACCCTACTGCGCGTGGCCCGACACGCACTTGGCCGGTTTTTTTTTGTATGTTTCCGGAATAGTTGTAGAACAAAATGTTATGTTTACACGGTTCAATCAACATGATCCAGCCAAAAGAATTGAATTTTGATTGTTCCGTCAATTTGATCTGTCCTGCCGATCCACGGCCACACACGGTCAGTCCGATTGAATCCAATCGGCAGTATCATGCCAATGAGGAATGTCCGAAAAAAATCAAATTGGCTGAATTTTTTTATAGGTAGGAATAAGCTCCCTTTGTAATAGAAAAGAAAAGTGTCAAAATTTTTGGTTGCGTAAAAAAATAAAAAAAAACCAAGTCCCTTCGACTTCACAAATATACGAAAGTAACAGCAGAATGGAGATTATACCTTTGCTTTCACCTGACAGAATCACAACATGATATTAAAAAAAAAATAACACAAAATGTCAAAACTTTTTTTTTTTAATACTTGCTGTGGTTGAGGCAAGTGATGGCAAAGGTATAATCTCCATTCTGCTGTTACTTTCGTACTTTTGTGAAGTCAAAGAGACTTTTAATTTTTATAAATTTTTCACGCAACCGAAAATTCTGAAACTTTTTTCTAATAATAAGGAAGCTTATTCCTACCTATAAAAATATTCAGCCAATTAGATTTTTTTCGGACATTCCCCCTTGGACGATCGGTAGCAGGATGGTGTAATCTACTCTTGCGAGCCTGTATACAGGTGAACTCGATAACTTAAACTTAACAGATCACCTGACTTTTTTGTACTTGTGTGAAGGGGAGAAATAAATGAATATTTTATTATTATCATTATTTTTATTTCGTAGGCTAGCTGCGATAGGGTAGGCTCCTATAAAAAACCTACGTATTTACTTAGCCTAGCTAGTATGCTTCGTGTTTTAAGCGCGAGGAATTCGACTGGAAACAAACTTAGCATAAAACAAATTTTTGATTGATGTTGTGCAGTTTTGAATAGTTTCAAAGTCAATGCTAGAATTGAATAAATTTGTCACAGCCCTATTAGCGCGCCATTTTGTGATATTTTGAATGTCGAAATCTCGCTGCAGGCTTTTCCTGGAATGGCGCGAAATGCAAAAGCTTAATTCTGTGTATTATTTTATTATGCGAACACAGAAATGCATGCGATAATTGTAAGCTGTATAGATCTATCTATTTTAATAACTTAAGTTTTATACGAGATAGGGTTATTTTGCAAGTTGCATATTACTAAGTTCCAAATTGCAAAGCTACTTAAATATTTATTTCGTAATGATACCATCATCATTATTTTATGCATCATTATTTGGTCATTATTGCGCAAAGTGATGCCAAAAGGGCTTAAATTGCTGTACTAAACTAAAGTAGATTGTCAAATATCTGATCATGATCAAGCGACCGACGCAGCCTTTCCTTGATGTACATTTTTTCTATGCACAAGAGGTCTAAGGGTACTGCCATAAGTAAGAATAAATGTACTGCTTGACCTTCACCTCTCCTGATGTTAAGTAACAATAATTAAGGCCGAAGGTGGAAGCGCACTACATCCTTATCACTGAGAAACTGGCTATCTTGCCTCTAACTGCCGGAACACAAAAAAAAATGTTGTTATGGCGTCAGACTTAGGCAAGATGGTGGTAGCTAGCCAGGCGGACTTGAAATAAGCCCTTCTACCAACCAAACCGAGTACAAATTGTACCCCCCCTGGGAATCGAACCCGGGACCCCTGCGTCTTACACGGGTAGGGTTACCATCTGACCGGATAAATCCGGTCTTGACCGGATTTTAAGAGCTCTGACCGGACTCCGCCCGGATTTCATTCGAGACCGGATTTTCGATCATGCTTGGTCAAAATCATTACACCATCATTGATTGTTATGATTTTGTCTAAACCATCATCGCCGCACAGCTGGGAGCGCGCGGCGCGCTAGGCTCTATGAATGGGTGGTTTTCTGAAAGATGCCCATTTCTTATAACCCCAAAAAAACTAAATGTGTAAAATTTTCATTACCTAATGTTGAGCAGACAAAATTAAATATTAATTTAAATAACGATGAAGTCGAGTTTATTTAGAGTACAAAATTTCTAGGTATTACACTAGATTCTCGACTGCAATGGGATCCACATATTGAAGCCTTGTCAAGTAGACTTTAGTTCAGCGGCATTCGCTGTTAAGAAAATAAGGCTTTTAACTGATATTGAAACGGCAAGGTTAGTATACTTTAGTTATTTTCATAGTGTAATGTCCTATGGACTGCTTTTGTGGGGCTCAGCTGCCAGTATTGAAAATATTTTTGTACTCCAAAAAAGAGCTGTTCGCGCCATATACAATCTTCGGCGAAGAGATAGCTTAAGAGAATTGTTTAAAGAAATAAATATTTTAACTTTGGCAGGCCAATACATATATGAAAATTTAGTTTATGTAAGGAAACACTATGATTCATTTGCTAAAAACAGAAATATTCACCAGTTTAATACAAGAAATAAAGATAAACTTGCCGTTCCAAGATTTAGGCTTGCAAAAACTAGAGGTTCATTTATGGGGAAAAGCATAGCCTTTATTAATAAAGTTCCGCAACAAGTGATTGATCTTCCTTTGCATGAATTTAAAAACCATGTTACAAAAACGCTCATGAGTAAAGGTTATTATAAAGTAGATGACTATCTTAAAGATCAAAATGCGTGGAAATGATGTAACACATAACTTGCTACTATAAGTACTTTGTTGAAGTAATATAATGTAATAAGTCTATGTTGTTGCCAATAATCCTGTCACCCTGTTGTAATTATCTGGTAACGATATATTCAAGTTTGTAAATATCGTTACTTATGGCTGTTACAGCTGATAAGTTTCTTGCGCCCGTTCTTCTTGTCAGCTAAAAAAGTCTGGAACGGGTGGTAGGAAAATATAGACGATTCAAAAGTACTTAATTATTAAGTTTATTTGAATAAAGCTTATTTGACTTTTTGACTTTTATCAGAAACAACCCACTTATGTGAAAATTTTACATAAAAATAAGGTAAAGCTGTTGCCAACAGATAATAATATAAGTTGTGCATTGTAAATGACGTACATTTTTTAAAACTTGATTTAAAGACCGGACTTTTGTCCAAAAATCAGGATTTTCAACCTCTTGCGACCGGATTTCCAAATTTTGGTCCTGGTAACCCTATAAACGGGTGAGCGAACCACTAGACGACAGAGGCGGTTAAGCGGATCATGATGAGCAAATTCATGTTTTTCAAAAACATGTCATCTCTAAAATCCAAATACCATAAATATGGGTCACTTCGGTCAGCACTACAGCTTTGATCTAGAATACCCTAGATGTCCGGTCAGAGTCTCAAAAAGGGCACCTCGAAATAACGCCCCACATTCAATTGGGTTGATATTTGTACAAAGTAATCTCTTCTTTGTTTTCTAAAGTCTCCTTTAGAAAACAAACGCCCACGAGCAACTTTTGTCTCCGCAAATATTTTGTCTGTCACATGGTTTGTATGGAAAGTTCCCGACCGTCGCGTCGCTACGTGTGCTTTCATACAAACCTGTAGCCTTGATGTGAGACTCATGACATGAGAGACAAAAGTTGCTCGTGTGCGCTGGCGTTTAAAAGTTGAAATTAGAAAGAATAGCAATTTGTACCCAGATGTACTGTACTTATATCTATTCTTTACCCAGATAAAAATATTCATGTGGGTATTCGAATTTCAAAATTTCGAATTACATTTTGTTTTGTCAGTCAGTGCCATATTTGCGCGCTGCCTGTTTTAGTTTGTGAAGCGTTATCTAGGATATTTATTTAACGAAGCCCTACAGGAAGATATATTTAACCCAAACTGGGAAGAAATTCAACTTCCAACCTTAGAATTCCAACCATGTCTTCAACCGGTTTAATCCCTTTTCCGTTTGATAGATACCTTACCTACTTATCATGAATATCATAATAATCATCTAATTCTAGGTGTTAATTACATATTTTTTTCAATATTACCTATCTATTCTCCTCTCACTCTTTCTTTCTCGTAATGAGTAATAATAATCAAAAGCTGGATAAACAAAAAAAAAATACAGCCGCAAACCCATCCGCGCCATGATCGATAGCGTGGGCGAGCCGTCCGGCCGTAAATTACCGGAACCGGACCGGACGGCGGCCGGGTGCCGGATCGCGTCTCGTTATTTATGTTAAATATTCCGCTGGGGTTTAACGCGTTTCGTACTCGGATCGCATGATGTTGATACTTGTGTGACACGCTTTGTAGCGGCTTATCAGCGCGGGGGTTACATAATTTGAATTTACTTTGCTACCTATTTTTTTTGTTTTTTTACACGACTGCCCAAAAAGGAGTGTATATGTGTTCAGAGTTCATGTATGTTTGTGGGTATGTGAGTTTCTTTATTCCACCATAACTTCTTATAAATGGCTCAACGGATTTAGGTGTATGGGGTATCGTTAGAATCCTTACATTATTCCGAGAGACACTGGCTATATTTTTTTTGTTAAAAGCCAATATGGCGACTGTACGACACCATTTTCAAAAATGAAAAAAAAATGTTTTCTTCAATTATTACAATTTGGGCATCAAATGAAAGGCCCTAATAAGCACATTTCAAAACTATATAATTTGTCACTAAAATGTGTGGAAATAAAATAAATTAATTTAAAAAATATTGAAAACACGACTGCCCCGCCAAAAACGAACTAAAAAGTTAAATAAAGTGTTATTGCAGTCGGGGGACTGCAATAACACTTTATTTAACTTTTTAGTTCGTTTTTGGCAGGGCAGTCGTGTTTTAAATATTTTTTAAATTTATTTATTGTAGACTTCATGAGACATAAGATGAAGATGAAGAGCAACCCGTATTAATCGAAGAAATATGAAATGCTCATATACCTACCTTGCTTAATTGAAGACACTAAGGCCATTCGTATAAACATATTTTACTTACATAGGTAGTAGCCTAGTAGGTAGGTACAGCACAATATCTCTACTTTTTTTAACCGTACGTACCATCAGCCATTTGAAGTATTAGATTGAGTGATTTCACCATCTACATGGTAAATTACACATAAAACTTTTTGCAAAATAATTCCTTTCTAATTTGATAGCAAAAACTATAATTTCTTCAAAGAAATACCTTAGTCATCACGCAATCACTGATCTCATAATCGCTTTAACGATCCAATCAAATTACTGGAAGATAAAAGACGTGGCTTTATAAGGTTCCTTAGTTAGCAGCAAAAACCGTCTGGAAATCGGAACAGACAATCGGGTTCCGGACGCCTGGAACGTACCAGATTAATAGGGGCTTAACTGTGAAAAGTCACTGGAGGTTTCTCTAAGATTGAGACTTGGCCTTTTTAAGCGCTTTTTCTTGCTGCGTATTACGTTTCAGAGATAGCGATTCGGAATTTGGTGATTTAGTTTTTATCTGAGATAATTAGTGTGGTGTGGTAAAGGTGTTACAGTCATTATAATTTTGTATAAAAAACTAGAATTTCAGGACATTTATAAAATATTTAATTTCAATAATCACATTCTGTTTACATATCTATTTGTGGCACATCGAACAACAGTTAAAATATATTCCAAATACATTATCTATAGACATACTGGATCTATTTTGAGGTATTTCATCATTTCTTACTCTATACGCATGCATTACTAATAAACAGTAATCACAATTTGTAACACAGATACTAACTATTCTATCACACTTAAAATAAATTCGTATTATTTTGAATTTTTTTACACAATAAAAAGGTTTGTAAAATTATTTTAAAAGTTTTTAACTATCAAAACTTATTAGTCATCGTATACACTTAATTTCGAGTTGTCAATGTCAATTAAAAAATAAAAAGTCTCAAATCATGTACCTATATATAACTCTAAATAGATATTATAATAATTAATATCATTTACAAATTATATCGTACGTAAGTCTTTTTTCGGTCTTGCACGTTTTATATCCCCAAATTGAATAATGCTTTGTTATTTTTTGAATAAATTATAATATTTATTGGTAACTAATACTTATAGCGTTTTGTTCACGAACATTTTGAAGTTGTAAGAGACAAAACATTATATTTTTGGCAGATAGAAGCCTAACGAATAATTGAAACACAGTGCAACAATAAAAAAAAATAGGTAGTATAAAATTGAGAAAATAAAGGTAACTCCTTAAAATATTACGCCTTAAATGAAATACAATTAGATATGTACCGTACAATTTAAATAAAATATAACTAACACAGCCGAAACATTGAGATCTACATATAAACATCAATGAATATATTATTATGACTAGCTTCCAAAACTTTTTCCGTGAAAGAAACATACTGTTTTCATTTAAACAGCTTGAATTTGTACTGCTTCATTTAAGTTTTCATAAAATCTGGAGTCTAGACATCTATCACATATCTAAAACACATTTATAATATTGACACATATATCTGACGTAGTATCTAAGTTGTATACTTTTATAATGAGCAACATAAATTCTTATAAATCACGGGATTATTCTATGAGGTATATCTTCGGTCGCTCACTCCAGGACTTTAGTCCTCTGCTTCTGAGCACATAGAGTAATCTGTCTTGATTTCTCTAGTCATGTCTTCTGGAGAATCGTTCCTCATTCCGATAGCCGCTCTAGAAGCGAAACTGCTCTGAGTAGCCATGCTGGCTAGTATTCCATTTGATAGAGCTTGAACGGACAACGCTTCTTGCGATGGTCCAGCGTAACTGTACTGCTGGTATACCGCCTGTATCCTAGCCGCGTTCACTAAGGTCTGGATCTTCAGTTGAGTGTCTAACGCGAGGCTTAACGGCAGTTTCCTCAGCTGACTAGCGATCAACTTCCCAAACATCTCAAACTCATTTTCGTTCCCGTTCTCTGAATGCTGGGATAAATCCTGAGGCCCGTCAGAATGTTCTCCATTGCGGTCATCATAATTCACCTTCTTTTGTTTAATAGGTATGGGATAAATTGTGGCAAGGGAAGTCGTGAGAGGTGTCGCTATCCCCACTGGAGGATTCAAGAACGGAGCAGATGTCACCGGTGGAAGAATTCCAAAAGGACTAGATGACTGATTCAACCCAAAAGGTGTATTCGGTCGAGGTGATGGCGTGTTTAGTACGTAAGGAGTCGAGGAACGAGTTGAACTACGACGCTTCCTTGGACTTTTTTTCTCTGGAGATTTTCGCTCGCTTAGATCCTGCACTGCATCGCTGTCGTCGCTCGCTGGAATCTCCAGCAAGCTCGCATCCACCTGTGTAATAAAAAAGATAGAAAAGATACATCAAACTAGACTAGAGCCTTACGGCGCATGTGTCGCGATCGTAAACAAAAATAGTCTTACGGAGCTCGGTGTGACGATCGCCCGCAGAAACCTGTCCGCGTGCTCGAACCACGTGACGCTGGGCCGGTACGCATGCGCGCCGGCCTTCCGCGCCGCGCGAATCTTCTTCAGCTCCACGCTATACGACGATCGTATATTCTTTATCTTATTTTTCAATTCCTTAACAGTGACGTCGACTAGATTCAACGCATTTATTATCTCGACGTATCCCTGCTCCCTTATTTTCTTGTTCTTGTAATTCTCCGACACAGGATTCCAGAGATACTCGCGTTTCTCGTACTCGATTATCATTTGTATGGTGAGGTCTTCACTCCATTTGGGGTTGGCTAAAATGGCCACCATTTTGTATTTTAATCGATTTCACAGCATGCTTTTTTTATGGAATTGCGTTTTTTTGTTGTTAAAAACAATTCGCGGTTAGCCGGCGTCGGTACTAGGAGCGCAGAAGGGTGCGGGCGGTTCGCATGCGCGCAGCATACTAAAAGCACGTCGATGGTCGGGGCCGGCGGCGGGGGGCTATTTCGGGAGTAGCCGGCTTCACGCAGCCGCGTGCTGTGGACCGTGCTGTTGCTCTCGCACCGAGGCGGCCAGGCCCGAGCGAAACGGAAGATTTGTGGCCGACGGCGACGCGCCGGTGGTCGTACACAGTAGGATGCCTTGCACCTGGACCGGTCATTAGTAATGCCAAGTGCGAACAGGTGCCGATAATCAGGAGCTGATTGCACGCTCATCTGGCAGGTTTTATTGATATCAATCATATTATGAGCGGATTCTAACTCTAAAACTTTTTAACCAAGACGATAAATTGCAGGATAAATAAAATTAAAGGGATCCTCATTGAAATTCTGAAAATTTACATATTTTCAAATTAGTTGAATACATTAAAAGAACTTGTGTAGGGTAGCTCGGTTCTTGAACAAGGTAAAAAACTTGTTAAAATGTAAAAAAAAATACATAAAAAATAAACAAATTAATAATACATAAAGATAATGACTTCTCAAACATTGTAAATATTTTCACTTGAAACAATATTCCCACACGAAACTTTCGAACATTCGAACGAATCATGAATGAATTTTCACGATAAATTAGAAAATTTTCTATTAATCCAAACGCCATAAAAGGTTTTTCAAAAATAATTGCTCTAATTAGATTACTAAGCCCACTTATTTGTCGTATGGGACTATTATATCTGTTCTGTGGCATGGTGTGAAATATCAAGTCAGGCTATGACATAATTACATTCAGTATTTTATTATTTTTTGTGTTTTTGTTAATAATTAAAATCTAAGTTTTTCACGCGGTACATTCTTAATAAGTTTTTCATATTCAACATATTTGCAAAACTATTATGCAATTTGGATAGATGGCACATAAAATGATCCAGAATTCCAGTATATTTTTAAGTTTTAGAAAATTTTAATTGTTAATGATTAGAGTTTAATAATAACTTATCTTTGAAAAAGCGAAAAAAAGATAACATCGAAATCAAATTAAAATTTTATGTATCCAACTTAATTTTTTTCTTTTTCTAAAACTTTTTTTTGCTGGTTAAGCAAAAAATAAGTATCAAACTCATCAGGCCATGTAAAAATAAAACTTTAATAAAAATATATTTTTTATTTTGATTTTCGAAATTAGAACTCGCCTACTATGTACGCCGACCGGGCGACCGTGATCCTTGAGAGGGCAGGACATTCGCTACTCGTCGCGTTCACCCGACACAGTCTTTGCAAAAATTCCACAAGCCAAAATGAACTCTACCGATCAGACTTAAAGTGTTCTAGAACACCAGGCGAATTTTGGCGCCTGATATACATACTTATATAAAGTAGCGATGTTAGCGACATCTGCACACGTTTCGGACACGTATACCCCGGCGCTGACCTCAGCATAATTAGATGTAAATTAGGGAGCATGCACGTTTTTTAAAAGGTATTATTTGTAATGTAATGAATGATGTGTAGGCTTGGAGAGTTGTGTTTATTTTCTTTGGGTTCTTTTTTTTATACTACACAAGATCTTCTCATGTTTTCTATAACATTGTAAGTAAACGGAACGTAGTGTTCTTTTTTCGTTTATGTGTACTTGATTGATACAAGGTTATTTTTTGATAAATTACTGAATTTAACTATGAAATTTAAAATAAAATAAGAATTAAGTCTCGTTTACGTTTTCTCCCTGTTTGACGCTCTAACTTTTTAACACACTTGCTCGTAAAGTGAGCCCTAATACATCGCTTTTAGGGCCGTAAACCGAGCTAATAACAAACCCCGTACGTAAAAATATTATTCACTAGCTAGTGCGTTATAGAATTGTCCCTACAAAGTTAAATTAGTACCTACCTTACTGCAAGTTCTATGCGAGTAAACAGAGCATTCCCAATTTAACCGGCAGGCTGATTATCTAATTAAAAACCACCTAGCAACCGGTCTCATTTGACAGATGAAAGTGATACATTGCTACTTTTTTTGGGGTAAAAAAAACATACCAATGAAAAGTAGCAATGTATCACATTCATCTGTGAATTGAAACCGGTCGCTAGGTGGTTTTTAATTAGATAATCAGCCTGCGGGTAATACAGTTATTTTTTTTAGTAACAACAAATAGGTTTTATGCCGCTAAATATTCATACACATTTTTGGAATAAATAAATGTGTAAGTCCTTAATTAAGTCAAACAGATATCAAATTATTCATAATTCACAATATTTTGTTGTAAAATATTAAAATATTGGCATTTTATTACTTAGAATTATAATTTTTAAGTAGGATGTATGCTCACTCACCCCTTATTTCACAAAATATTCTTGCATTGGTCGTGTAAAAAAAACCTGCGCGCCTTTTCCCATATTTTGTTGTTGCTGTGTGGTAAATTACTTTTTCCTCGTAACTGTGTTGAAAAACGTCGTATGAAATTCGTAAGCTCTTGCTTATTGCACACACGATGAGTTACGCCCTCGCTTGCGGCTCGAGCTGCAACCCGCAGCCTCGTGTGCAATGAGCAACTTAAGCTAACTTGTCTCATAATGTACTATTGTTTTTAGATAGCTGGACAACTAATGTCATTGTCCATGTTCATATTATAGAAGTAGAGAATAGAGATACGTGACACATGGCTCATCGAGATAGGCACATGGCCCTGAAGTCACGCGGTGACCGCCAGACTTCAGGGGCTCTATCAGCTAACTTACATTGCTATCGTGATCGCTCTGATTTAACAGTTGGATGTGATACATTGCTTTGCTTCTTTTCTTTAGTAAGTTTTTATTCGTGCCAAAATACAGTAGCAATTTATCACACAGGTACATATGTCAAACCACAATTTAACATTGTTTTTAGCCGATAGACCCGCAGGTCAATCAATCAAAATATTTAAAGGGGAATATTGAGATAAACTAAGAAACTTTTTCGAATATTAACACGCTTTTACTATAAGACTAAAATCATGTTACTTAACCGTGAAAGTGTCAAAAATGAATTTAAAATGGCGTTTTATCAATATGTGTAGACGTAGTTTATATAGGTAAAATATGACACATTAAATGTGGCAATATTCTGTACAAAAAAATGTTTAAAAATAGTGTTCGTTATATACAAATTAATCAAAATGTAATCGAGTGGATATGGATGGAGTGATGCATTTGATATTATATCCAAAAACTGACAAAAAACCGACTTTTCATACAAAACTCGATCAGCTGTTCGGACATTTTGTATGGAGCAAGTCGATTTTTTTGTCTGTTTTCGGAAAAGTCGTAGAACAAATGTTGTTGTTTATGATGATAGTAATCTACTCCTGCGAGGTTGTTGGTGTTTACAAATAACCCTGTAAACTCTTTATGGATTTTAGTGGCCAAAGCAAGGCGGAAGGAGGTAGCCACCAGATACCGTAGAGGAGTTTCCGCTAACGTGTGGTGGAGATCTAATAACTACTTGTCCAAACAGGGTCCCAGAGGGCAATAAAAGAAATACATGAAAAAACACTCTACAAAAAAAATGTTTTTAGTATTCACAGTGCTAATCAGCTTTTTGCCGTAAACCGGTGGATGGATCGAAAGAAAAAAAAACATTTTGATCCACCGGTGGTGGAGCCTCGTCGGTGGATCGTAGAGGAATGAGGGCTATTTTTGAGCCACCTGAGAAATTATCTGGTGGCGAGTAAATTTTTTTCTTGTATATTATTAATATTATGTATATTTATTAATTGTTTATGATTGAGATTTTATAATTTAGTTTAATTTGTTTTCCAAGAAATCTCTTAGTACTTAATCATTTTATAAATTCCTAGTTTTGTCTAATCTTTAGACGTTATCAATAGTCTTAGCAAGCAAGTTAACTCTGGTTGTAGCCTATTTATAATTTGCGTTATATAATATTTATAGTCCAACTAGCTGCCGCCCGCGACTTCGTCTGCGTGGAAAGTTTTTTTGCTATCCCTCGGGAACAATACTTTTTTTCGGGATGAATGGTACCCTATGTCCTTCTCTGTACCCCTGACAACGTGTATGCAAAATTTCATGACGATCGGTTCAGTAGTTGAGACGTGAAGGCGTAACAAACAAACAAACAAACAAACAAACAAACAAACAAACGGACTTTCGCATTTATAATATTAGTAAGGATAGATAATTAGATCATACATAGATACACAGATACACTATATATGAGTCAGATAACTCACTTATTGTCAATATTATATTAGTGAAATAACGCTACTTCATCTTTTTTTTTTTTTTTATATCAGATAGGCTTTATTGTAAATAAGTAAGGAGATAATATTAAGATTCAAAACCTCACTCTTTAGTATATGCTAGTTTTAATATCCTCAGCTTCTCATTAAGAGCGTTGTATACGCTTATATGTATATGGATGCAAGTTATGTCGGTTTGACGCCATTTCCCGGGATATCTTCGCGGTAATGAGGGCGGTGGGAGGCGGCTGAGAGCCACTGACGAGCCTACACCGACTTGGTTAGCTTGATATTTATAATAAACAACGTGTGAAGCATTTATGACAATTTATAAAGACTTTTCTCATTTAAAAACCAAATAAATAGAAATGTAAGTAATTAACAAACATTTTACAGACATTTTACAACAATTTCAACTGAGAACGCTAAGTTAGGCTTGCAGTGTGCACAGTAGATTTTTAAGATACTTAGATGCAGTTTTGGAAAACACAAGAACATTAAGTGGTCCTTTTCATATTTTTGCTGTATATAACGTGCTATAGTACATTGAAGTAAATTATTCCAAAGCATACCCATTTGAACCGGGGCATAGAGGTGCACTGTCAGGCAGAACTGCACTGTAATAGCATTTTACTTTGACAAAAATCCTGTGATGGCGCTCTGAATGTATTTCAATGTGTTTCAAATAAGCCTTAAAATAAAACGGTAACACGACTCTTGGGGTCGTAGTGTGGGGAGTTGGGGACACTAAGATAAGTACGTCATCACAAGAGTTTCAATTCAAAAACCGGTCAAGAGCGAGTCGGACTCGCGCACCGAGGATTCCGTACAATCATAAATATATTTGGATATGTTACTTTAGTACAGTCTTTAAAAAAGTAGGATAAATGGCGGACAGGTGGAAGGGCGAACAGGCGGACAGTTAATTTACAAATCTTAACCACAGCTGCTTATGGTGACTGAAAAACGTTTTAGCCACTCCACATTGCAAACTGTTTATATTACTAAGTAGGAAATTATTCTTCGTTTATTCGTACGGCAAATAGTAGGTAATTATATTAGAACCAGCTACCAATTATTATTGTAGTATTAGGTCAGCGCCATCTCTTAACCGATAGTGGAACTATTTTTTTCTTAGGTCAGCATTTTTAGGTCAGCGCCATCTGTTGACTGTAAGTGGAACTAATGATTTTTTGTTTGTTTTTTAATTTCTAAAAAAGTGTGTTATATTGAGACATCTTCTTATTTTTCCTGTAATCTTTACATAAACTACTATCACATAGAATCATTTCAGATTTTTCTCTTTGCAAACTTCGGAGATAAGAGGGGGGGGGGGGGGGACGGTATATTTTTTACATTTTTCATCATAAGTCGAAAACTAATCGGCCTAAAAAAAAAGAATGTTTTAAAATGTGCAAACAGCACTTTTTCATATGATACCCCACATGCCCTAGTCACCTCACTTCAAATTTTTAAGACCCCTTTTATGTCCCTGTTGTAAAAAAAAATATTTTTTTTTATTTCTTTCTTAATTGCAAAATAGCTGGGCAAATGTCATCTTAAACTATTCCAAATTTCAAGTTGATACCATTAGTAGTTTTCGAGATATCCAGCTGTGACAGACAGACAAACAGACTGAGTCACACCATAAGGGTTCCTTTTTACCATTTTGGTACGGAACCCTAAAAACGGAGTAACAGTCCAGCTTTGCTTTGATCATATTTCCTAAAAATATGTGGCAGGATTATTATTTATTATTTAAAACTTTGCACTGTTATATTAATAATTTAAAAAATGATTTTCCGCTGATCCATTAGCTAGTTTTTGTTATTCAGGCCTAATTAAAATTAGAGATAATTAAAAGACTTAAGATTAATTTATCCACATTTTACAGTTTTCTTTCTTATTTACAATTTTGTAAGAAATACTTTCTGATCACAGAAAGATCTTACTAATAACAAGCTAAAAATATTTACATTTGCTAATTTTCGTGATTTAATCTCAATAATGTACATATAAGAATATCACGCTGGGCTGGATTAGTGGATTGTGTGTAAAGTTTACTTTAGTTTGACGTTTGGTATGAAGAAGAAAAAGATTGATTACCATACCATTTCATATTATAATGTACACACATGTTAATGTTTATTAAAATTATCTCCAAAATATTTTTCCCGAAATCATATATAAATAAATAATAAATAAATGCTTGGACAATTTCACACAGCGCTATTTAGCCCCAAACTAAGCAAAGCTTGTAATATGGGTACTAGACAACGGATATACTACTTATATACTTTTTTAAATATATACTTATTATACATAGTAACACCCAGACCCGTCACAGAAATTTAAATTCATCATTTCAATTTCTGCCCGGCCGGGAATCGAACCCGGGACCTCTACCGGGACAGGTAGGCGGCATGTTGACCACTGCACCACTCAGGTCATCACTTATTAATTTAAATTGCAAGTCAAAAATAATAATAAAGTATCAAATAAGTTCCAGCACTGTATAGCCCGCACTCGTCGCTCTGCTAAAGGCGCGGCCCGCCCGGCTACCGTACGCTACGCTTGTAACATCTACGTGTTTATGTCTACTACGGCGCGGCTACTACGTAGAATACGTAGTTATGTAGCCTCTATGTATTGGCTGGCTTCACACCTACCTTTAGCGGGCCGCTTGAGCGTTATTGAGTGCCAGTTCGGAAAATAGTTTTCGTAAAATGTACTACTTGTAGATATCACTCTCTCTTGCAGGATTTTTGTGAACGAATACTATAGTAAATTATACTTATATGTGAGAAATATCTATAAGATTGAATAACTTATGGCTAAATATTAAAAAAAATATTTTAAGTCATGGTTCTTATTTCCAAATAAGTACTTATTCAGATTTGATAGAATTTAATTTTAGCTAAGATGGCTAAATGTACATATAGGGCTGCCATCCGTCCGGGTTTCCCCGGATTTGTCCTAGTTTGGAGGGCGTCCGGGGAGCGTCCGGGCGGGGTTCTGATTGTAGTCCGGGTAAAACCCGGACTTTAATTAAAATCCGGGTTTTCGGAACTCCGTTCAAAAAAGTACTAAATACGCGTGACCGGGCGCCTCACTTCACTAAGCATGGCGCACCGCGCAACTCGCAAAAAATCGCGCTGCGCGGCCCACTCTTTTTTACTAAAACAAGCGAGATTACAAGATTAGTGGATGACTCTGACTAAAAATCGCGCTGCGCGGCCGTTTTTTCTATAAACAGGCAAGATCACAACACAAGGTTAGTGGATGAAAATTGACTAAAAATCGCGCTGCGCGGCCCATTTTTTTCTATAAACAAGCAAGATTACAAGATTAGTGGATGAAACTGACTAAAAATTGCGCTGCGCGGCCATTTTTTTTAATTACGGGCCACTCCTGGCTTTTTGGGCATTTATTTTGGAACGCTACGGTTACAAAACTATTAAAACTGGACCCTGGCCCTCCACAAAATTGTGTTGGAGGCCCCAGCTCTACATCATAACTAGTAAAACACACTATTTTAGCGAAAAAGGCTTAAAATACATACAATAACTAAGCTAAAAGAGCATATTAAAAAATCAAACGTCCGGGGTCAAGGCTCCAAAGTCCGGGGTTTTTACGCTCCCGGTCCGGGGCGGCAGGTTTTAGAGATGGCAGCCCTATGTACATACCACCGAAAGTGGCGCCATTAGAGGTTTTTATTTAATAAGTTGTTAATAGAAAATGATTTTGATAAAACTTTACATGGAAGTTTTAGGGCCCATGGTCTAGTATTTTAGAAGGTATCTAAATTCCCTGGTGGTCGTAGGATTCGTAGAAGTAGATAGCAAATGAGTCAAAAACGGTCACTTTTAGCAGTTTTGCGATCTACTTCTAGCAGTGATTACGACTAATTACGAGGGAATGTAACGATACCGCCTAAAAATATTAGACTATGGCACTTGTACTATTAGTTATTCTGTGACTATGGGCCCTAAAAATTCTATGTAAAGTTTTATTAAAATTATAATAAAATAAAATTCACCGCGGCGCCACTTTCTATCAAGGTGTCACTAGATAAGAAGCATTTAAAGTATTCGGCCGTTAGTATCTTGTCAAAAATTGCGAGTGATACGGGCCGCGAAAGGTTTTCTTTTATAAAACAAAGCAGGCGCAACAAAAAAAGAGAAAAATAAGGATTCGCCCCAGGGGTAAAAAGCCGAGGCTAACGAGCGCGACTACCAGGGTGGCATGACATTACAGCCAGTACAGGCACGCGCCATTAGGCGAGCGGGCGCTCCGGAACGGGCCCTATTTCCTCTAGGAAGCGCACCGGAAGCCGCTCCGCGTCCGCCCCGCCCGCTAACTTACAGCAGCTGTCAGGTTATGAGCGCTTGGTACTTTCCAGTCGCGAAATTGCATTGTTGCTCCTAGTATTTTCTCCTAATGGTAGAGAAATACCTTGGCATTTCTCTGTAGCGAAGCATTTGTTTACCTGCAACAAAGTTCCTTTTGTAATGTACTGCAGAAATTAAAATGTTTACCAACTTAATTGTATGTAGGTATAGTAGTAGGTAGGTAAGTATCTAACTATTAATGATTCTGAAAGCCACAAGATTTTCATAACACTACGTACACCAAAAGTTGTGAAAATAAAAGAGTATCTCCTTCGACTGCTATTTATTACGCTCAATGACGTTCACTCTGTTAGGTGTTGAAAAACAAAATGGCAACTTAACCATTAAGTTTAAATTTGGAACGACATGTTCGCGCGGGGACATTAATCAAAATTAAAAGTGGATTAGGGATGGGACACGTCACGTACTCGGGCGAATGTATCGCCCGGGTCATCCGGCCACATCCCAGGGCGAAAATGGGACATTGGTCAGTTTACTTATTTTGTCGTAGGTAGGGTATGTATGTATTGTATTTGTATCTATCTCTAATATTCTGAAGGTTTGGAGACTCGATAACTTTTGGCAAATTTTGACTTAACTAATACATTTTCATAGCTCATCAAATCTGTTATGCACACGCTTATTAACAATCCAAATAATGTAACATATTTAAACTATTTCTTTTTATGGTAATAATTTGCTCTCTACTAGCATTTTGTTTGATAAACTTCTGTCGCAGTTCACGTTTACTTTTTCCACATCTATAACAATGTAAGAAAATTCAACATACTCCAACAAAAATATATCATTTACAAAACAAATCAGCAAACCACGAAATATCGCAACACTGAAGCACTAAAATACGTGACGTGACCGTATCGCGCCCCCTTTAGCCGTATTTGCGACCCGTCACATTGATAACGCTGTAACTCCAGAATTCCAGATGAATCCCGGGACTGATCCCGCACCCCACAATCTCGGCTGTGTGACAATCCTGCCACCCGAGTGATGTCGCCACAGAATGAATAATGTGCAGTATCACTTGTGTAAATATTTATTATTTCTGGCGCTATAAATTCAGCTTTGTGGAAAAATATATGAAGTAGAATAGAGTTCAAGTAGTTTATTTTGCAGTTACACAAAAAGTTTCGAAATTTTGAAGACTTCAAATTTTCCATCGAAATAAACACTATAGGTATTTTCCCGGGAAGTACTTTAAATTATTGTTAAGCAGGGAAACTAGAATAAGACAAATTCAAATTGTTTAAAAAAAGAGTATTCAAAGGGCTCAGCTTGAAAAGGGTAACAATAACAAATAATATTTTATGGATATGGGACTAATGAATTAGTGCGAGGAACATTACATTTTGTGCAGCACACATAATAAAGTTTTCTGAACCTCTACAAACCAATCAAATTAACGCCATTGATTAACACACACTTAATGAACGCATCAATCATGCAAAATTGCATACTGATATTAACCACAATAGTCCCGGGGAGCCCATAATAGTTGCATTTTGCACTGTAGCCTATAGCCCTCATAGCCTTACACAGGAGCTTAAAACAGCTCCAGGTGAAAGAACTGAGCTCCGTAGGTGCTTTTAAGTGTAGACACCGAGCTGTTTATTATTTTATGCTAATTCTAATGCGCTGGGATGGAACGATAAATATTTGCCTTTTGTGATGTTTTCTCAGTGATGGGAGGTGGATTTCCAAAGTTGGTATTCTTTATTAATTGTTGTTAATCGAGGAGATTGTTTAATTTAGAATTTCATTTTAATAAAATTATATTAGTTTTATATTAGTTGTCTTCATAAGTTTTTTATTTGCAAAAGTGTATAGCTCACTCGCAAATATTTTCACTTCACGCATAGAAAAAATAAATAAATTTAAAAAAATAATAAAAGCACGACTGCCCTGCCAAAAACGAACTAAAAAGTTAAACAACAAGTGTCATTGCTGTCGGGGGACCTTATTATGGAACAATTTTTGATCAGAGAGATCCCCCGACTGCAATGACACTTGTTGTTTAACTTTTTAGTTCGTTTTGGCAGGGCAGTCTTGCTTTTAATATTTTTTAAATTTATTTATTTTTATTTCACACATTTTAGTGACATTATTATATAGTTTTGGAATGTGCTCATCAAGGCCTTTCATTTGATGCCCATATTGTAATAATAAAAGATTTTTTTTTTTACATTTGAAAATGCCGTCGTGCAGTCCCCATAATGATTTTTTCTAAAAAAATATAGCTAGTGTCACTTGGGATGCTGTAAGGATTCTAACGATACCCCATTTATCCAAATCAGTTCAGGCAATTAGAAGTTATGGTGGAATAAAGAAACTCACATACCCACAAACATACATGAACCCTGAACACATATACACTCTTTTTTGTATCGTGTAAAAAAAACTGTTACACTGCTGCCCACATCTAAGGTTTTTGTTCCAGTGTAACTTCTTACTTAATGCATGCGACTCGCCATTCTACCTAAAATAAGCTCCAGAGATATACGACAAGTAAAGCACAAAGTTGTTTAATCGTTTCATTCCCGCCATCTAGCTATAAGCTCAGAAGTATAACGACAAGTAAAAGCACAAAATTGTCCAATTACCTACTTCACTTTTAGAAATCCAACTTTAGAGACATTACGAGATCAGGTGTGCGTCTCATTAAGGCCTTTGTTACGGGCCCTATAAAGAAAGGGACGAATTCGGGAATGGAATTAAACGCGGCCCCGTCGTAACTCGATAGAGCGGCCCGGGACGCGGGACACGAAGACCCGGGTGGGGCGCTACAAAAGAGCCGCTGGAAGAGAAACTTTTAATCAGAGATTCAAAAACAATATAATATATTATTTAATTGTTGGTGAAAAATTATTGAATAGTGAAGTGACACAAGAATCTTAGTTAGGTATATTTAGTTAGGTAACTCATTTATTTTTATACTTAAACATAATTGTGCCTTTTTTAAATCCGATTATTCCTATTCTGGTCAATTTTGAATATTCGGGTTTAACTAAGCTTGAGTCATATAAAGTTTTTTCATTGCACACTTGTTTTGTGTTAATAAGTCACGCAAACAGGTTGAACGCAAAAAGACACCAATTCAAATAAAAAAAACTGTCGCCTATCTAGAGATATTCTATACCCCTGGGACTTGCTAAGGGTCCGGCGCAGGCCAACTTGGGGACATTCGATAGCCGACCCTAATTGGGGTGAGAATTCGCCGCCCGGTCCGCAGTTGTCACGTCCCTAGGCGTTCTAATTTTGAAAAGGGTTATTTTTTGAACCCAAAGTTTTTCTATGCACCACGTATATATTTATTTTAATTCTGGAAGATAAACAATTTCTAACCGTTTGGTGCTCTCTCTGCTATCACTCAGGTAACCCTCTGCTGTCTCTATTTCGTGTAGCAATTTTGCCACTGACTGCAGCTCTCTCGCTCGCACATTTCCTGTTTTCTGAAGATTTCTTAAATCTGAGTGCGTAATTGAAACATGTGTCTCGGCCACTTTTCGCAATATAAGATTTTAAACATTTTAATAGTATATTTCATTACGAGTGCGGAAAGCCTGTCATTGCAAAGAGTTCCGACAAATGTCTACCCGAGCCGAGGCGCAGCCGAAGGTGAGGGTTGACAGTCGGAACAAGTTGCAATGACGGTTCCGCACGTGTACTGAACAACTATTTTTAATACAGTTGCGAAAAAATGAAGCAATAAAAACACAATAAACTCAACTAACTAATCATTTATTTCTTATAAAAGTTTTAACCGTCTGATTGTCGTTTTAAGAAAGCATTTAGTTTTGGGTATTTACTTATATCCACGTTGTTCTTTATTTTCAGCATACTTTTTATAATCGAAAACCTCGATCATAACGTAGAAGGTTTTAATTTTGCTGAGAGTTCGGAGAAGTATGCCAACATAATATTTTCTGAAAAACTATTTGCTTTTTTCTCTTCTCTCCACGCAATAAACTCGTCGTATGTAGATATGTAGCGACTTTTTGACTTTTCCGGTAAAATGTTCTTGAAGCATTTTGTGCAGTTATACTGAGTTCCGGTGGTGTTAATTCAAATAAAATATCGTCGAAATTACTCATTTTGTGCAACAAACCACAAAACTCGCAACTCCAAAAAAAATTTTTAGAAAATGGCGCCAAACCGTAAAAAAATAAGCAGAGATTTTTTTGTTTTCTTCACCCATTCTGGGTAGGCAAAGGAAACTTTGCCCATACAGCCAAGTCTTCAGTAGATTTTTTTTTATAGAAAATTAAGAAATAAGGTCCGTATTTTTCTTTTCAAACTCCTATAAGCAGAGACTATGTCAGTGCACGTCCTACAGCCAACTTTTTTATATTTAAAAATTTAATTTGGCCGATACTAATATTAATTTAATGTTTAAATTTTAATTAAAATTACTTTTAAATCTGATATTGAAACAAATTAATAGCTTATTTTTAGAAATATTTGCATGAATCATTAAAACTTCTATGATTTTTTTTAAGTAAAAACTTCGTGGTTGGTTTTTTCTTTTTAATAGACATTATTTTGACAGTTGGGAAAGAAAACGCACGAGTTCGGAAAAGGTAAAGAAAAAGCTCGAGTGTGTAATAGCCCACATCCCGAACGCTATACGTCCCTGCAATACGCCACTTTTTGAGCAACTGTATTAAAAAATATATTTCAGTTTTTTGTTGCTAAACTACAAAAAGTTGTCGTTTCTAACAGTTATTTGAACTGGCAAATACGATAAGTTTTTGTACTTCAGCAACTCGAAACTGAAATATATGTTGAAATGTCCGTAATCTTATATTGCAAAAAGTGGCCGAGACAAATTTTCAATCACACACTCAGATTTAAGAAATCTTGAGAAAACATGAAATGTGCGAGCAGTCAGCGGCAAAATCTTAAATTAATTATTAATTTGATAAGGTGGACACTTTCTCGGTGTCGAATTAATGCTTGATCTAAAAAATATACAAAACATCCGTGTATTTATAATAACTAGTAATTATATTACTAGTAATAAGAGGTAGCAGTGGCGAAAGGTCCTTATAAGCTGATTCCCATCGGCTTACCTAAAAACCCCACCCCACCCATCCACTATGCAGGACATAACATTTTGCAGAACGGCTTACCTTCGACATAATTTACCCCCACCTGGTAGGTAATGTGGGTATTCTATCCATAAAGTATTTCAGAAAGCAAAATACAACATTATTTTTTCACGGGTCAAATATTTTCATTTTCAGAATCAGTATAAAAAATATTATGATACCTACCTTAAAAACTTATGAAGTTACAAGCTTCTTGTATTGTTCCGTTAGTAGGGTGTGCGTTAAATAAGGTTTTGTAAATATTATTTAGTCAAAATATAACATGAAATAAAAAATACTACAGTCGATTCTATTTATGATTCTGAACAAACAGTTTTCAGGTTGCGTATAATTACTAAAAATAACCTTGTTTAAATTAAACTCAATTTTTAATTAACCAAAAAAATAATTATGCATCATTATTGAATTAAGTTTTTTCCGAAAAACAGTTTCAATGTGTGCCTTTAAAAACATTTCTTTTAACAAACACCAGAGTAATCAAGGTGTTTGAAAAGCGTCAGAAATTTAATTCAGTTCGTTTGCTTTAGCACCGCTGTTTTATCTCCTTTGGAATTAGAAATTTTACCGTGCCCATTATATTGTAGACACCAGAATTCATCGTTAAGATTTTGATGGTTGAAAATAATTTCGAGATGGCCAAAGTTATTGACTCATTCGCTATGCCACATTCGCTTAGGCTGGAATAGAATGGATGGTCAGAAATATGTTGTTACTAGCGTAAAAGTATTTGTTTATTATTATTAGGGAAACATACAATGTTTTATAAGACTTATGTTAACTATACTTAAATTTTAACACATATATCGGCAAAGTTTCCACTGTTACACGGCTGAAGTATCAAACCAATAGGAAACTTTTTCGCGCTTTGTTTTTGAAGTGAAAACTTCTTTAGCGGCGTTGTACACTTTTTTGTAATGGGGAAAAAATGTTAAACTCGCGTCAGTCAGGGTCACGTGACCCTGATCGAAAATTCGTAAGACGGATGTAGCGTAGACAGCCGGCGGCGGAAGTATCCCCCTTTCTTTCAACGGGACGCGGCGAAAATGGTGGCGCGTCATTTCAAGACGTAAACACTTGTGTCACCATAGCAATGCGCTAATTTTTTAATTCAATGTCAAAACTCTAGATTTTCTGTCAAGCTATGGATAAGACTTTAGTACAATACTGTTCTGTATTCGTAAATTCAAATGCAGAGTAAATTCGTAAGACGGCAATTCGTGCAAAATTATTTCATTACCATTCCAAAATATCAAAAATGCACAACATTAAGGCTCGGATATGCGAAATCATTTGTCTCTGACTTTTTCTTTACGTGTAAAGAGTATGGAAAATATAACCTCACTTCTGCACTTTTTCGATGTTTTTCGTTGTTTTTTCATCATTATATTTAGCACAATTATCTTTCTTGAAAAAAAGTTATAGGAGCAACTGCACAGTACGCTAAGTGTATTTAGAATTAGATGTAGATTTTTTTTCTTGTGCGTTGTAAATTGATATTTATTTAGTCTGTTTATCCTTATTCCTTACTGCTTTTCTTGTCTTATTTGGTAAACAATCTTCACCCAACTCTATATTGAAAAAAGCAATCTGAATCTCCTCCATTCACTCCCTGGATAGCCATCATCAGATAACCGCACGGTACATCCCCGGTAGAAAACCAAAGCTTCAAAGTTACCTCGTTTTTATGAAATAAACACGTGTATCCCTGGATTCCCTAGACAAAGTTGATGTGTGTATTTGATTTAAGACGTATGACAACTGTCATAAGCTGTTTTCTAATTAGGACAAGTAAGGATAGAATTTGCTGAGATTAAAGACGATTGTTTTAAAAGTTGATTAAACATTCGTTCGATACACGTTCGTCGTTCATGTATTGTGCATAATAAAAAACCCATTACACATTTAATCCTCAATCAAACACAAAGTTCCTAATCCATTGTTCTAAACGAACATTTCGAATTTCGAACTGGCATTTCTAATTCCGTATACAATTCGAATTTCGAATTGGCGCGGAATAAATTCAAAATTAGAACGGCCGACGAACACCGACACCAGAGCGGGGCGGGGGCGGGAGGCACGTTCGCCATTTTACGTCGCATTTTTACGATGGCAGCCGGCCGATAACGTTTACGAGCGGCGCTGAGTGGTGTCGCCATGGCTCGCGCCGCGACTGATTGCAGGCTCGTGCATGCACAGAAGTCTTCTTTTTTACGGCTTTGGGACACCAAATGCATTGTTTTAAATGATATGCCAAGATGAGTGACAATGGAGAATGTTACTGGGTCTGTTAAATGCATGCACGTGCCTGCAGTAACCATAAGAATAAAGTTATTCTTATGCAGTAACATCGATGTTGATTAATTTTAGAAGGAAACTGGGAAGATATTTCTTTGTGTTCAAAACAGAGGTAAAACTTATACATGGGTCAAGCAAGTCATTATTGTCCCTGTCGTTTAGATTAGGAGCATTTTTTAGGGTTTGGTAATTTAGTTTAATCTAAGAAAGAAAAGTTTTTCTGTAAAAAAAAAGGCCTTCAAGAAACTAATAAAAACAGCTCAAAAAATAAAAAGTTCTAAAAAGCATGAAAAAATATTTTAAATCTGCATATGTATCTTTATCCTTCCTTACTAATATTATAAATGCGAAAAAGTCCGTTTGTTTGTTTGTTACGCCTTCACGTCCTAACTACTGAACCGATCATCATGAAACTTTGCATACACGTTGTCAAGGGTACAGAGAAGGACATAGGGTACATTTCATCCCGAAGAAAAGTATAGTTCCCGAAGGATAGCAAAAAACCTTTCCACGCAGACGAAGTCGCGGGCGGCCGCTAGTTAACTAATAATCGGATCGAGTAATCGGCGGACATTCACCAAAATAACATACATAAAAAAACAATAAAAAAAACAAACATGTTCGTCAAACAGAGGACCTCCTCCTTTTTTGAAATCGGTTCAAATGGAATAGATTCAGTGAAATAACCTATGAAATACCTAAGTTTCATGAAACTTAACCGAAACCTGTAACCAACCCCTCTTAATCAATAAATCAATCAACTTCCAAAATTCAAAATCCACTACGACTGCTACGGCTACGACACGCTACGACGCTACGAGTCGTAGTCGTAGAGCTCAGATTTTGATTCACAAAAAATATTATAAAAAAAATATCTAGCAAAGCGTGTCACGGAAGATTTATCAGAGGTGTCTACACAATTTTGTGGAAAGCTATGCTTAATATTTTTTGTAACCGTAGAGAGCCAAAATAAATGTCCAATAGCCAGGGGTGGCCCGAGGCAAGCTTAAAAGTAAAAAAACGGCAAAAATATCACGTTTGTTGTATGATGCCCCTTACAAATATTTATTTTATTTTGTTTTTATTATTTTGTTGTTAAAGCGGCAACAGAAATACATCATCTGTGAAAATTTCAACTGTCAACTGTGATCGCTTAACCGTGTCTCATTAATGAGATATAGCCTAGTGACAGACAGACAAACACAGACAGCGGAGTCTTAGTAATAGGGTCCCGTTTTTACCGTTTAGGTACGGAATCCTAAAAAAAAGGCCGCCGATTTTTAGTCAGTTTCATCCACTAATCTTGTAATATTATTTGTTTATAGCAGGGGTGCCCGTATGGGCATCGATAGTATATCGACCTAGCAAAAATGTATGCCAACATCGACATTTTGACCGTCCAACTAACCCACCAAATATTTCACAAGAAAAAAAAATGCATAAGTAAAATTACATAGTGTAAATCTGTTATCCTTGGCGATCGACCTTAAGTCGATACAATCGACCCCATATAGTAAAAAAAACCGGTCAAGAGCGAGTCGGACTCGCGCACCGAGGGTTCCGTACAATCATAAATTATATTTGGATATGTTACTTTAGTACAGTCTTTAAAAAAGTAGGATAAACGGCGGACAGGTGGAAGGGAGAACAGGCGGACAGTTAATTTACAAATCTTAACCACAGCTGCTTATAGTGACTGAAAAACGTTTCAGCCACTCCACATTGCAAACTGTTTATATTAACTAAGTAGGAACTTATTGTTCGTTTATTAGTACGGCAAATAGTAGGTATAGGTAATTATATCAGAACCAGGGTCAGCGCCATCTCTTGACCGATAGTGGAACTATTTTTTTTCTTAGGTCATTACCATCTCTGGGCCGATAGTGGAACTAATTTAATCAGCGCCATCTGTTGGCTGGTAGTGGAACTAATTATTTTTTGTTTGTTTTATGAATTTCTAAAAAAGTGTGCTATATTGAGACATCGTTTTATTTTTCCTGTAATCTTTGTATAAACTACTATCACACAGAATTATTTCAGATTTTTCGCTTTGCAAACTTCGGAGATAAGGGGGGGGAACGGTATTTTTTTTTACATTTTTCATCATAAGTCGAAAACTATGCGGCCTAAAACAAAAAAAAAATTTTGAAAACGTGCAAACGGCGCTCTTTCATATGATACCCCACATGCCCTAGTAGCCCCACTTCAAATATTTAAGACCCCTTTTCAGTCCTTGTTGTAAAAAATGTATTTATTTTTTTATTTATTTCTTATTTGCAAAATAGTTGGGCAAATGTCATCTTAAACTATTCCAAATTTCAAGTTGATACCATTAGTAGTTCTCGAGATATCCAGCTGTGACAGACAGAGAGACAGACAGACTGAGTCACACCATAAGGGTTCCTTTTTTACCATTTTGGTACGGAACCCTAAAAATGGCCAGTCTTCCAATAATTTTGTAATTAATTAGCAATATTATCTATTGATGTGTTCTAAAGTTTTGACCAAGTCGCGGGCTGGTTGAAGGACTTATGCGGGCCGCATGGTGGCGCGTGGGCCGTATGTTGGACGGGCCTGGGGCCGTATTATGACCTCTTATTTCCTGGCAGTTTTCTGACTGGATATCAATCTATCTCTTTTATTCGCTATACAGCGAGAAAGAGATGTACCTATAACAATTCATAAACCTGGCAAGTTTTAAGTGGTTGTAATACCCCCACTGATCTAGATTTTGACCGATCAACTCTTAGTGCTGAGACTGCTGAGTCATGGCTTTAGGTCGAGCCTTGTCTCGAAGGTTTAATCATGCCGTCAGTAACTGCATGTAGCTAACGACGACGATCGTTAACTCAGCCTCGGCCGTTTCGAGTCGCATTTTTATGGCGAACTCGGATAGTGTTTACGAGATGCGCGGGCACTGCGTGATTACACGTAAAGTGCATTTGAAAGTTATCGATAGTTTTGCTGCGGCACTGTGAAAGTGAAATATTCTTTATTTAAATAAGCTCACATAATAAGCATTTTTAAATCGTCGATTCTTTTACCCTACCACCCATTATGACGTCTTTTAGCTGACAAGAAAAATGGGCGTAAAAAACTTATTAGCTTTATCAAATGGAACGATATTTACAAATATGTATATCGTTTCCAGATTTTATATTAACAAAGATTAACAAATAAACAACATTATTTAATTAGATCATTACTTAATGAATTTTAAATTTCTTAATCAATTTACAGGGTTCAAGCTTAATTCAAAGTTTGAAGTTATTATTCAGTCTAGGCTGTTACAAGAAAAAAAAACATATGCGTTAAGATAGATTGTCAGAAGCAGACCCATTCCCACTGGCAGCACCCGTTCACGAGCATGACGCATGAACCAGCCGGAACATAGCAGGAATGGTGGAAACTCGGAGGAAACTTATTATATTAGTGATTGTGAATGCTAAAATCTAAAATTTAGGGCTTGGTTACGCTGGAACATTTGTCTTTTTTTTTCTTCACATGTAAAGAGTAAGGAAAAAACCTCACTTCTGCATTTATTCAATGTTTCTCTTTGTGTTTTCATCATTATCATTATCAAAACGATCCTTCTTGAATAAAAGTAAATGAACCAACTACACAGTACGTTAAAGTATATTTTGATGAAGAAAGATACGTTTCCGCTATTATTTATGCCAAAAAAATTTTTTAAAAATACAAAAAAAACCGACTTCAAAAAACCTACCTCTAAAAAGCAAGAAATAATATTCGTAATAATAAAAACACGTCTATTGAAGTCGGGTGGGGCTGGAGTACAAATTCCTTTTGTTTTTATTCTAAAAGCCACACCCGACTTCAATAGACGTGTTTTTATTATTACGAATATTATTTCTTGCTTTTTAGAGGTAGGTTTTTTGAAGTCGGTTTTTTGTTTTTTTAAACAATTTTTTTAAAATTTTTAGTGTAGGTACCTTTTGTATTAGGTAGTGTAGGTATAGGTAGTTTTAGGTAGAAAAATCTTAATCGCGGAGAAACATACATACATGCGGGTCAAACTGAGAACCTTCTTTTTTACTTTTTTTAAGTCGGTTAAAGAACCTTAAGATTTGCCTTTTCCAACAAAAAAATAATTATCTTATACAGTTCATAAACAAAGAAGTTATGCGACTGATCATCGAGGTAGTTCACACAAAATCAGAATTTTCGTACTTTTTTCAATATTACTTGAAAAGTACTGAATCGATTTCAAAATTTTAAAAAATTTGACCAACTTGGGAGTTTACCTAATGTAATATCGTTTGAATCATTTCAATCGGTTCAGCTGTCTTTGAGTAATCGGTGTACATACAAAAAACAAAAAAAAAATGTCGAATTGAGTACCTCCCTCCTTTTGAAGTCGGTAAAAAGATGAAACTATGCAATCGCTTTTAGTAATTTTCAGATTTAAAAAAAAAACATCTATGAGGTTTATACGCAATTTAATATTTGTAGCAACTAGAGAAACTCTTAAGCTTGTCATATGTTTTTTTGTGGCTACAACTTTACGTTTTCTATATAAAATAGAGACTACCCACACCATGTTTTCCTATTACGGAACGGACGCTAGTCAAAATCTAGTCCATATTCCCTAATAACAGACGTATCGTAGCGTAAGTAACTTAAAAAATCTTAGCTAATAGCCGTATTTTATGCATTGGCCAACCGGTCAAATAAGTTTGAGGCACAATGTAGGCGTTTTTATTTTGAATTTGATCCAACGAAGGATAAGGTCTTGACTTAAGACAATGTTTTGGAATAAAAACGTTGATGTTCTTCGTGACAACACGAAAGTTACAGCATTATGTTGACCCGGTTTTCCGGTTTTAAGCTGCTTAATTGCTGCTGTGCACGGTTTGTTTTGAACTTTTTGAAGTTCAAGATAAAAAAATATATTTATACCTTCAAAATAAACAAGCTGAAAAGTAGCTTAGGCACAGAATGGTGACAATGACAACAGTCCAATATTTGAGCAAAGCTTTGGGTAAAACATAAAATTACTAATTTAATAATAAGATTTCATATAGTATGTTATGTTAACGATACCTAAAACAAGCAAGACATGTCAGCCACTCCAGCCGTCTAAAAAAATACTGCACGCCAGTAAAGCCGCATTGTCATGATTGATTGATGATTGTCATGATCAAAGTAAGTACCTACCTATACTTGAACCGAGTAAATTGGACAAAGTAGCTTTGGGAACGTACCCATACTACGTGACCCGTTAAGGGGGGTAGGGGGGTCTTTAAAATACCACGCTTGGTCACAGGGGGGGGGGGGGGGGTAGGGGGGCCTATGTTTTGTCACGTAGTCAATATTGTCAATGGAAATCTGGTTCTTTTTTTTTCCAGTTGTATTCAAATATGGCACGTAGCTAATTTTTTTTTCTTCTTGATACATTTTTTCACTTGTAATTGTATGTAAAATTATAATACACACTCTTGGCATTACGTGGCAAGCGCCAGGACTCATGAAAAGACAAAAATGAGCAAATTTTTTTTAGATTTCTGTTGAAAATGATGTAAAACCATTACCTATGAAATACTACGTGAAAACCAGGGGGGAGGGGGGGTCTTGGCATATACTACGGGTTGACCACCCGTAGGGGGGAGGGGGGTCAAAAATTGTAAAATATGGGTCACGTAGTATGGGTACGTTCCCTTGGTCAAAATATACTTGGATACCCGTTGACACGATCCATCCAAGTATACTTGGACCAAGTAACTTGGACAAAATAGCTTTTTTTAAACGGCGACGTCCAAACTCCAAGTGCGCTTGGATTCCTCAATTACATGATCCAAGTAGCGTCCAAGTAGTCGTCAAAACTACTTGGTCCAAGCCATTATTCTAAGGTCCAAGCAGACTTGGATGAAAGTAGAGCATGGTCAAGTTTACTTTGATTAGAATTTTGATCCAAGTGCGCTTTAATTGCTCGTTTACATGATCCAAATAGCGTCCAAATAATCATCCAAACTCTTGGTCCAAATGTACTTTGATCATGTCAACGCAGCTTAAAGTCAGCAAGTAAAGTATTCCGTCTGCAAGGCGCACGCGCTTCAAAAGAGTGAAACTGCGTTCCAAGGAAGTCAATAATCAGAAAGGACATCATCCATGTTTCATACATTTTTGGTCCAAATATGAAAGTGCCGGCCAAAAGATAAAAGTGCTTTATTCTGATAGATTTTGTCCGTCTAAGCATTTTTTATTATGGCACCTAAGCTGTAGCACCGCTTCACATTTGTGTCAAAATGTATGAAAAGACAGACTTTTTGAACTCAATTAAAATCAAATACAGCGGTGCTACAGCTTTGGTGCCATAATAAGAAATGCTTAGGCGGACAAAATCTATCAGAATTTGCTTTTTGGCCGACTTTTTTAAATTTGTGCCAAAATGTATGAAAAGACAGACTTTTTGAACTCAATTAAAATCAAGTATAGCGTTGCTACAGCTTCGGTGCCATAATAAGAAATGCTTAGGTGGACAAAACCTATCAGTATAAAGCACTTTCGCTTTTGGCCGGCATTTTCATATTTGGACCAAAATGGATGTCCTTTGAATGAGTTCTATGAATGTTCCAAATTCAAAACATGGATAGCCGGTGTTCTCACTAGGTGTCACAATATCCGCGATGACACACGTCGAACGGGCGACACACGGCGGGCGGCGCGCCGTGTTTCATGCGTCCCGTTGCGCAGTCGAGAGCGCGCCGCGCCCGCTCTCTCGAAATAAACAGTCGACAGTCGACACCGCAGGGTTGACCCAAACGTGACCTTTGTTGAACATGGTTTTTAAGATAAAGCGGTTGCAGTTATAGCAGATTTACAGTGACTACCGGAGATAAGTAGCCGCTTACACCTTACATAAATTTAAAGCCATAGCCAAGCTTTAAATATTTGGCACTAACATGAGCGATTTTGATTACCTCCAACTAAATATCAATTGTTATCAATAAAAGTTTTTATTTGCCATACCATATATTTGATATACAAAACCTGGGTACGCCCATGGGCACTAATATGGAAAGTAAGGCTTGTTTCATAGACGACGAAACTTTTTAAGACTGGAGCACATTAAATACAGTTAGTATGATCGCATTACAAACGAAGATCGTGAGGAGCAATTAGTAATGAAATTCTAGAAAGATCCCACTTCGCAGTCTCCAGATTATATGCAGTCTGTGGGCATTCTGTCTGTAATTGCACACATAATTGTATAAATAAATGCAAACTCATAAAAAATCAACAGATCTCACACTACGCGCAACTATCAAAGGCACTGAAAATGCAATTTAGAAAAAAAACACACGATAAATAGAAATTAATTTGTTATCCTACCGAGGATAAAGTGAGCCGATTCAAGTTATTGAGAAATTCTCGATCCAAGTCAGCGAAAAAATTTAAAAATTTTGACAAATTTCGGATAATCTCAAAAAGTTACCGACCGATTTTGGAAATTAAAATTACACTTTAAAGCCCTCCAGCAGACGCACATTTTGACATTAGATCCCATCCGCGTGCCTCTCATAATTATCTGGTAAATTACTTGCAAATGTCACTATTATAATGTTACTCTTGGTAAACTTTTTTTTGTTTCATAATCATCAATATCGTTACTATCTATATGCAGTTTTCTACATAAACGCTTTTTGTTCTTTGCGCGTTTGTGATCGCGAACAAAATAATATAACTAAATACTGTGTCACAAATTCATAAGTGTCAACCCTCGAACGAAATGAGAGGAAAGCAGACTTTCGCGAAATAAAATATAACGAGACCACAGCGAGCGGTTAATTGTCCGCCCGAAGTGGCGTGGGTGCTCGGGTCCAGATCCCTGGCCTAAACAGATGAATTCAACACGAAACCGTTACATTGCTGTTATTACTGCTCACCATGTTGACACAGCTCATTGCTAGCGTCCGATGCATAACGAACGTGTCTTATTTACGTACGTTAATCTGAGACGAGGTACTTTAAAATTGGTTGCAACGGGTGGTTTGTCAGACTTCGTTTGTCTTTGGCAAATAATCGGAGTGGAGATGTAAGCTGTAAATAATGCACATACGTTTAAGATCAGAAACATATTTAATAAGCTTCTACGTTGCAGAGAAGGACAGCATTATGTAGGTACATTTTTAGTAGTTCTGTAGAATTGGTAGTCAAAACTTTAGTTCATAGAAATCTTATTCAGCTCCCTATCTGCTGGAAGAGTTTAATACGTATCTTTATAAGGTAGCCCTTAACGCTACTGTAAAGCTTGCACGTAAGTATTTATGAGGTCATAACCACGGCTAGGACTACGTAAGTGCTAACTTTAAGATGGGTATACTGCGTGCTAAAGTTTCCCTTTGATGGCTTCAGCTGAACCGATAATGTGACGAACTGGTTGTATTGTGGACTTTATACTATACATATTACTTTTATAAACACATCTGTATTAAAATACATTCAAAACGAGATGAATTTTCGTCTGTCTGTGAAACTCTTTTTTGACTTTAGCTTTTATAAGTCTTCACATTCTTAGATTAATGACACTGAACTTAATCACTACGTCTTAGTTTGTGATGTTACTTTTTGTTGATATCGTTCGTTCATCTCTAGTTTGATTGATTGAATTGAATCCATTAATTCCATCTTCGTCATCATTAAGAAAAGCATGAAACTCATTAACGTTAGATAACGTCTTAAACGCGTTTACTATACTATAATACCAACTATTCGAATCAAAATGTTAACCGTGAAAAGTTAACAAACTGCCCATTTACACTAAATAATGCATTTGGTAGCCCTACACCATAGCGCAGAATACATAATACGCGGTCGCACCTGCGACGTTTCTACTCTGTGGTGGCAGTAGGTAGCGTTCGTCGGATGTATAAAGTGGCGCGCCGGTGGCCCCTACATACATATAACTCGGGGCATGACAAACAGCCGCGTGAAATACCGTGGAGTCGACACCAATATATTTTTTTTAATATTTTTTTCTTTGGAGACGTGATAACTCCTCTTTTTGATGAATTATGCAGCATACTCTACCTATAGTTAAAATTCTAGTTGCAACTGCTAATAAACAAGTCTTTTATTTATTCCAACCACCAGTGTAACTGAATGTGGTTTCCTTTCCACCTTGGACGTCACGCCCCGGTTGATCCGTCATAGATCGCATAGATTTTTCCAAAGCCTTGGTTGATTACGATAATCTGCTTAATAATTTAATTATCTGACTGTCTCGGCAGCATCACTTTAATGTACGGGTTTTCTAATTATCTTTACAGTCGCTGGCAATGGCAAGTAAAGGCTATGTAATAGGATGTATTCTAAAGGAGATATCCCTCTGCTATTTCCACCTTGGACGCCGCACCCCGGTTGATCTCTGTCATAGATTGCATAGATTTTTCCAAAGCCTTTAAATTGGTTGATCACGATAACTTGCTTAATAATTTAATTCTCTGACTGTCTCGGCAGCATCACTTCAATCTACGGGTTTTCTAATTATCTTTACAGTCGCTGGCAAGTGATGGGTATGTAATAGGATGTTTTCTAATGGATATATCCCTCTGCTAGAGGACCACAGGGTAGTATTCTATCTCCTATCCTATTTAAAATCTATATAAATGTTCCTAATTTTTTATGATTGTGACTTACTTTTAACTTTATATTTAACGTATTTACATCGACTCGTTATTGAACGGTGTGCTATGTAAAAGCTGTTGTTAATACTAAGAGCTCTGGAAATGTTGCCAATCCCCCAATTTTCTAACTTTCAAACAAAAAAGAAAATAGGGACAAAAAATAAAGGTTTACAGGCGACTCCATCGCTCCGCTGCGTGACTCGACACCGGAGGGCGCCGTACTAAAGCGCGATACTACGGGCTCGCCTCGGGCGGCGCGAACCAATTACCCGCGCGGGCATTACCCCCCGCCCCGCCGCGTTCGCCGCCGCCGCCCGGTGACGAGTTATATCTCCGCGCACCGCTGCGAGCCTGGTGCTCTGCCGCGGGAAAAACGCCCGCAATGCGAGTTTTGTCACGCTATTTTCACGTTTGCGTATACCCATAGGTTACAAGTTGATGATGATGCAGTAATTGTCAGTTTGTCATGTCATGTAATGTCATGAATGGTAGAGACAAAGAGAATGTAAAAAACTATGGGTAGTGATTCACTGATAGACTCAGGTGGTGGTATGAGAGAAAATTCATCAACATTTGGGATTTTTTTACTTTTCTGTGGATTAACAATGAGTTCTACTAAAAAGAATCGACTGCCGGCCCATAAACGCCAAAGCGGCTCGCTGACACATACTAATCTTGCGTGTCTAGGGTGCATTACCCGGTCCGTCGTCAAAATAAAATATTGTTTAGAGTTTCTCCGAACCCAAAGTAGGTAATAAATAACAAACGAGTAAAATAAATGACGATCAGCGTTCGTCAAGTACCGGCCCACTCACTGCATTCGACGCGCGGGCGCCATATGCCCTCGCAAAGCGGTCACATGAAGACACAGCTCGATTCACACCTAGATTACGACCGGTTGCGAGCCGCGCGACCGCTTCCCACAGCCGCCCGCCGCGTCTGTCTGTGCACGTCCGTCCGTTCGAATGTTTAAGGGTTGTCAATCAATTAATGATTATATTTTTAAATTTGAGATTTTTGCATTAACAAAGCTATTTTTATACAATACTTAATAATATATTATTAAGTATTATGATTATATTTCTGATGCTTTTGTTTTGGTTTGTATCTAACACAGGAGTTAAACAAACTTAGCACCCAGCACACCGCATAATGATATTCCATAAAAAGGAACGCAAAAGAAAAATATATATGCGATATTATTCCACTTTAATCTCATATCTCTTAAAAAATAGTATTTCGATTACACAGCTTACACTACAACCAGCAACTCATTAAAAAAATCTTTTTTCTGTGCTTGAACTTGAAGTTTGGATAATTCTCATCCAAACTTTAAGTTCACTCACTTAATACAACATAATTAAATGTTCATTTCATAATGTGAAGCATTAAAAAACAACAGTGCAATTGGCTTTCCACTTACGTCTATGCAAACCAATGGCTTATTGCGACTACATAACAGGGTTGCATCTTGTCATAAAAATTACAATGTCTGCCCAGCACAGCAATTTTTCGATATACGAAAATATGCATTCTTCTTCTTATCGTATGAGGAATAGTGGCCACCTATGGTGTTAGAGTTTATCAAGCCATATGAAAGGCCTCTAACTTGGCTTAACGACTGTTATCAGATGACAAAAGCCGGGACCGACGGTTTAACGTGCCTCCGAAGCACGGAAGTGCTCAGTTGTAATGCCACTTAACGGCCACCCATCTGACACCTGGCCGGACCGAGCGTTGCTTAAAAAACGTGACCGAGTACGATCAGTTTGTCAAGCTCCGCCATATTCTATATGCTTCTATATTAAAACATGCATTAAGTACGTAGATTAGATACGTGAGACAACTTGTGCAAATAAATCTAGCTCTTAGCTAGCTTTTATTAAAAACTAGCGGCCGCCCGCGACTTCGTCTGCGTGGACAGTTTTTTTGCTATCCCTCGGGAACTGTATGTTTTTTCTGGATGAAAGGTACCCTATGTCCTTTTCTGTACCCATGACAACGTGTATGCAAAATTTCATAATGATCGGTTCAGTAGTTAAGACGTGAAGGCGTAACAAACAAATAAACAAACAAACGGACTTTCGCATTTATAATATTAGTAAGGATTGCTGTTATGTAATCCTACGCTTAGTCTTAAAAAAAGCCAGTGTTGTAAGAGCCGTAGATCACTAACGAAAATAAAGGCATATTTTAAAATCTCAAGAACTGAACAACAAAAAATACACGCAACCTTTTCATCTAACCAAAAGCGTTGTCAAAATAATAACAACATGGCGCGCTGCCAGCCCTGCGCAAGTACGGGCTTATCTATATTTTTTCGCCGCGCCTTTGTGATGTCGCGATCGTCCGATCCCTCCCCGAGTGTAATTTACGACGACCCGTGCCCGCCAGTCGTCGGGAGCGGCCCGGCCCGCCCGATTTATGGGGTAATTTTTACAATGGCCACACCGACCGACGCGATTATAAAGTTCGCCCGGTTAAGTTGCCTCTGTCAGTAGGGCCATGTCACGTTTTGAAATGAGAACTAAAACGCTAGTTTTTTTTACATTCTCTTTGATTAGAATTACTTTATGCCAGCACTACATATTGGCTGTGATGGGTACAATTCACGTACGTTGCCGGTTTTGTAACAAATGCTTCAAAGAGGTTCTTCAAAAGCATCAATGTACGATTAATTGTACCGATATCATGGGTGAATATGTAGTGTTATTAATTAGAGAGAAAAATCGGCACTCGCCATAGAAAAAATGCTTAACTTGTATACGATTGAATTTTATTTTGAAGTTAAAAGGCCTTCCAGACGACACAATTTCATTGGCAATTTACCTGAATAGTCAATCAAATCGTCTCATGTAGTGGTAAGTTGACGATGAATCCAAATTGAAAGAAGGATCATCCGTAACGGTCATATAAACCACAAAATATATTGAATATTGCTTCCCTTGTAAGTGGCCTTTGTACAAAAAGTCTTTTGGGAAAATTTTACATAAGATGAGATGCAATCAAAATATATTAAAACACCAAATTGATCTTAAACAAGACTGCAGTGTCAGAATCAGGGGGCTAATTGTCCAACTTCAAAATCTATCGCAATCGCTTTCGTTTCACAGATGGATATGACACGTTGCTGCATTTCTTTGGTAAGTTTTTATATGTGCCAAAAGAAGTATCAATGTGTTACATCCTGAAAGCAATTGCGATAGATTTTGAAATTAGACAATAGATAGGCAGGTCACATAGCATAAATACCAGTCCACGGGAATACGATTTCTCTTCTTTTCCCTGTGGAAAATGCAGGGGAAATGCCAAGACAAAGTGAAGAGATGAAGTGTAGTGGGAAGCCACAGATTCATATCTGTGTCGAAGACAGAGCAAAGTGGTAAAGTAGAAGAAGAAAAGCTGACGTTATCACCGTACCAAAAGAGAGGTTTTATCAATAATAAAAAATAAAAAAAAATGTTTTATTAACATAAAGTTTCTATTCTAAACAAGTGGTGAGACTCCCTAGTAAGTAAATTTGATACACTTGTGTTAGGGATATCTCGCTCAAAACCCTTGAACCTTACACAATAATGATAATGTTCGACAGATACAAATAAAAGACATTTGAAATTGAAACGGATAAATAAATGTAAATTTGAAATCAGAACTGACGAAAAGTGACAAAACGGGTAGTTATAAAATTACGATAAAGGTCGAATATGACCCGTCACTCATCACCGAAAATTATATTTCATCTCATTTGGTGTCGGGCAGCGATCATTTAGAATTCCATTTGACGGTATAAATTACAGAGGCGGACCGCTTTCTCTGGATTCCGAATTTAAATCATTGATTAAACCGCGCCTGTTTGTAAATTCTAAATATGAATTTTTGCTTTTTTTTCTGTGTAGTAAGCTGTTCGCGCCATATGCCCTCGCCCCGCTTGCGTCGGGTGTGATGATGCGGAATAATTTAATTGCCGTGGCGACGACGACTACATCCACCGTTGGCCGAGGTGTTTATTTTTTATTTTTGTCGTGTCATCGTGTGCTCAACTGTGCGGGTTTGTGGTAAGTAGGATACGTAGGTGTGGAACTCTGTGATGAAGTTATGGCATTATATTGTTCGTAGTTATAAAGACGTAACACAAATACTGCTTCCATTTCATCACCAAGTCTTCTTAGGTCTCCAGGATTATTCAACTGCTTATGTATCAAATTGTTTTTATCAAAAATATAAGAATACTTAGGTACTTAAGTATTGTAAAACTCTAAACTGCGTCTAGTAGTTTTAATTGTTTTACAATAGACACAATCTGTTCCGCTTTACCCCAGGCCCCAGACAGTTACTGATACTGTATGATACTATAACCAAAATACAATTAAGACAACAATGCGTTATCTGTTTTTATCAAAAATATAAGTATACTTAGGTTAGGTACATAAGTATTGTTAAACTCTAAACCTGCGTCTAGTTGTTAATTGTTTGACAATAAACGCAATCTGTTCCGCTTTACTCCAGACAGTTACTGTATGATAATAACCAAAATACAATTAAGACTTATCAATTGCGTTATCTAACTTTTTCTTTAACGCAATACGAGTGCATACGTCTAGCTAGCTAGAGGAATCAGATGACAGGTCTTATAAGGTAAATAACCAACTAAACCACAATTCATGCTTTAATTATGGCTTATAAAGTAAAACGGTCCGATTCCAAAAGCTCGGGCTGATTTCACAGATTTATCTCTATTACCGCCAGATTAGGAGCTCATAAATTCTAGGAATTAAAAGGTATTCCGCTAACAAGCGTTTAATGCGGACGCCGCCGCCCGGGGTAGGAAGGAACGGCAGACGGCCCGCCATGGCATTTATTTTAATCAGTATTGTCACTGAGGACGGTGTTGCCCGATCGCTGATGAATTATACCACGGATTTAGGATTAATTCTGGCGCCTGCTAATTTGTGAACTTTACAAGGACCGAGGTTTTTTGTTTCTTAATTTTGGAAATCTTAGCAGAGCAAGAATCATTGAGTTTACGTTACGTGATTTCAATTGAGCAAAGTAAAAATATCATAAAAATACAAATAGTAGTCGTATGCTGTATATCAGTTTGGCCTTGCTTGATGACCTTATCGTTTATAGTTTATTTTTAATAAACTATGCTGAATGATTTCTCTCTTATCACTGATTCCTTACCTAGGCCTACCTAAGTAATGGATAAAAGTTTCCCCTTGCTTTGTTTCTATTTGTGTGAAGATGACCAACCAGAGCATCACGCTGATTGAAAATCGGAACTATTCGAATGAATTGATCGATACAGTCGATACGATTCTCTGAACCAGGGCAGCATAAAGTGATGGGAGATTGTTGAATCGAACGACCACGGTGTAGTGGCATCGATCGGCTCTTATCGCCCACATTATCGTGCGGTGTCTATGTGTGGCCGCCATTGTTCTCGTTTTTGCTAACCGGGCACCCGGCAAATATAAATTGAATGCGAGCGTTTGTTTAAAATTTCACACATCCACGGTATGGTCGCATCGCACTGCGCGTGTAGATATCGGAGGTGTTTAAAGTGACGCTTTTGTGATTTCCCGCCATGATTAGAATAGCAGATAGGAGCACCTACCTGTACACGTAGTAATATCTAATCTGCGCCTGTACTGTAGAAAGATGTTTCTATCTACCTGGCTGGCTTGCCACGATGCAACGTTGAAATGTCCCCGTTTGTATAAAGTGTCTACTTTGTTGATACATTTCTATGTTTATCGTATATCAGCATTGCCACTTGCCAGTCGGTTATTTGTTGAATGACCTTCAGGCTGATTATCTAAATAGAAACTATTTAGCGACCGGTTTCATTTGATATACATTGCTACTTTTCTTTGGTATGTTTTTTTTACCCCAAAAAGAAGTAGCAATGTATCACATATCACATTCATCTATCAAATGAGACCGGTCGCTAGGTGGTTTCTAATTAGATAATCAGCCCGCTGGTTTCTTGAAAAATACTAAAATATTGATGCGATGTCACATTCCAGTGAGATCTAAGTCACAATGTAGAAAGGGCCTAATCCCATTATCCCATTCTACCCCAAATCAGATAGCTAGGTTTCCAACTATTTCCAAAAAATATCCTTGCCTGCCGTTTGCCCGGCATCGGCAAGCGATGGGGATGGGCTCCTACTAGTTCACATTCAGTTTTATTGAATTATCATGAAGTGAGTTACTCATTCAATGTTTCGTCTTTTGGGTTGTATCTTTAGATCACAGCAAGGTCCTATTGTTTGATCATGGTTAGAATTAGGTAGTTGACCGAACGAGCTCGAAGCGCGAGCAAGCGCCTCCGATTCAGCTTTGGCAAACTTTCCTATATTTGTGTGGCTGTCCGTCTGTTTTCCTCTACAGATAGCATTTCTCAACCAATTCTCGTGAAATTTTGTGAACAGGTTCTATAATGTATATCGTTTTATTCTCCAATTCAGTTTTTCGTAATTTTTCAAAATGGTAGAGATATGGGAAAAATCATATTCAAAAATGCGAGCTTTACAGCTCCACAGAGCCACATTTATATTAGTTCATAAGTAATTTCTCAAGCCTACATTTTATAGAATTTAGCAATACATAATGCTGTTTAAGTTTCTATACCAGAACCCCAGCTAGTAGCGTGACAAACTCAAAAGTGGTATGTCTACGTCCAAATGTCAAAAATGGCATCCCAACGTAGATAAATATTTTGTTTTGCTAACTCTAAAAACCTAAAGGTCATGGCACACTATAACGGCACCGCAACTGCACAACAACAGCACGGCGTCACCTCGAATTTAGGCTACGGCTAGCCGCCAGCGCGCCGTAAGCACGCGGACGGCTTGCCGTAAGCGCGCCGACCGCGCGCGGTCCGCGCGTCGTCCGCGAGGTGTAAGCTTGCATACCGCGCGCCGGCCGCAAGTGCAAGCTATTTTGCATACGATGTTGTTTCGCTGGCGACTCGGAGTCAGCGCGCCGTTAGCACGCGGTCGGTGCGCGGTAAGCGCGCTTGCAGCGAGCCGGCTGCGAGTCGAGTCGTATGGTAGCGGTAAGCGCGCCGACCGCCCGCCGTTGGCTCGCCGTTGGCTTTTCCTTATTGACATTATGAAATATATTTTACAACACATGATTTAAAGCTCTAATTTGAATGACAAGTTAATTGCTGGGTTGGAGCGGTGATGTTGCGGTGCCGTTATAATGTGCCATGACCTTAACTTTTTTCGGCTTCTTCATGCTACAAGCTACGCCTGTAACTAATTGCAGAGCTACATATTATAAAGTATAGCAATACAATATGTTGCAAAAGTCTGTAATCGAGTTTCAGAACAGACAACAGCTGAGTCTGGTCTCAGTTAAACCTATCCGCATGCGGTTTAAAAGGTTTAATCGGTGTTATCTGCATTTCATTATTTGTGTGAAGCTCTCAGGGCTTTATAGAATGTTGGGGAAATTGACTTACTTATTACTCGGTTGAAGCCGAAATTGGTGTTTTGTAATCTGTTGAAGATTTGGTCGGACTCAATAGATCAAAAAATAGGTAATCTGTGTATCCAAGTAGGTAATAATTTGTTTTTGATTTTCTACATAATTTCTTATCTTACTTAAAAGCTGAAAAGTTTTTTGCCCCTATTCTTCTTGTCAGCTAAAAAAAGTCTTGAATGGTTGGTAGGAAAATATTGACGATACAAGCGCTTATTTGAATAAAGATAAAGCCTCGATTACATATTCCGATCTAGCATCCTAGTTAGAAACCAATTTAGAGTTGCCACCGGTATAATAAGTTAAATTTTAAGAGTGAATTTGCACAAATAACGGAAAGGTCAACATTGTTTATGCTTTTTTATTTTCGATTTTCATCTCCAGTCTTAAACAATGTTTACCTTTCCGTTAAAGTGTAAATTCACTTTTAAAATTGAACTTATTATACAATATTTTATTGTCAAGAACGGGTGGCAACTGGCAACCTGAAATTGGTTCCTTACTAGGATGCTAGGTCGGGACGGGATATATACTGTGTTGTCCAGTCCAATGGTGTTAGATTTGCAAATGGCCACATTCCCTCTGTACGGAGTTATTGGCTGCGTTTATAATGAATGAGCGAGCAGCAGCCGTGCCAAGAAGGCTCGCTTGGGACAGATTACCGGTGTTGCCATATACGAAATAATTAATCTGCTCCTGATTCTAACGTGTCTTCAACAATAGCGTTTATATTAGACTGCATCCAATGTATAAGATTTCCTAACGGAATATTATGATGATACTTCTTATCTGATTTAATATTCAAGTCCCTCTCAATAAGCTTAATTATAGGTGGATTGTTTCAAAAACTCAGGTTGGAAAGCCTCTTTATCTGCAGAAAATTCAAAGTTACAACTTTTCGACTCATTTGAAGAAAGACTGACCCACCCAGGTACGGTCGAAGTCAGTGTCAGAAGCAGCTGATACTTTAGTATCATGCATTACATTAACATGCATAGAAGCAACTTACTAAACAAGTATGATAGGGGGTTACCAACGGTACTACAAGCGAAACGCTCAATGGTGGCAGGCATGGCAATAGTTCTTCTCCAGATTATAAAGTAAATATCACAGAACCTGTATAATATGGCTGTAGTAACTTAGCAATGAACAGTCACTCGCAGACGCGATCGCCTATCAAATTAGACCACAAAACACGAACGCCCGGCAGAGAGATTGGCAATGAAGACATGATGAATGCGCGTTTGGGCGCGTCGCGATAATGACGTGTAATCTTCTGCGGCGTCATGCCAGCCTGGTACTGCGGTGGCACACTTCACCTGTCCTTGTGCTTGGTGGCTCAGTTTTTTTTTATCGTTTGTTGGTTAATTATTTAGAATAGGGTTTGTCAAATTCTAAAGCATCAGAGAGTGAGGAGTTGGGGAATCAGGCACTTCTACCATTGAAAAAAATATTGTGGTATTTGTTCTACTTCAGAAAGTACGGAAAATTTACCAGAAATATCAAAAGAAAAGGATCTAGTCAGTGCAATCCCTTTAGTTAGGGGATTTGTGGTCTACTAGTGGTAGTGAACAAGTGACGATAGTTGGGCTTGGACGCTGACCCGAACGATTGAATTTTGCGCTGTCTGTATAGGTACTAGCTGTAGTTACTTCATGAAGCACACCTCCGAAGGCGTTATGTACGCCTAGTATTTTAGTTACTAAAGTCACCTGTTTCTCTGACGTGCGGTACGAAATAAATAGAGAATCGTCTCTATTATTGCGCTTGCGCCGTCCGTCGCGCGCCGGCCGGCCCCGCTCCCGTCCCGTAGCAGAACGCAACCGGCTGTCATCGCGTCGCAGCAAAAATAATAGATGCCTTCGCTTTCAGAAACTTACCTTAAGTGGTGGCGTAGGAATGTACAATGGAGGGTCGTTTTGCGATCCGGAGTATATTTCCATACCATCAGGACCCCTGGCGCAACCGTCTGCGTCCACCACGCTGTATCGACACACAATGCCATCTGCTGGCTTTGCTTCGTATCCCGGCGGTTTCCCGACGTGAAAACCCTTCGCTTTCACCCAAAATCTGAACTTCGAACTGTCAGAGCTGTTACATTCTTCACCACGCAATGTACGCAAGATTCTGGCATATTTCTTTAGTGTTATAGTTTTAGTTTTCGCCAAATCACCATACGTCTGGATTACCCAAGGTTGATAAGTCGAAAAAAGGTCCAGTTTAGGATCTCCAGTTTGCACTTTCGGTCTTTTATTATTGTTCTGTTCATTCTTTTTGTCATTCTTCGAGCTGCTCGCTGCCGATTTGCGCTTCGACGGCTTACGAGGCGTTTTTTCCGGTATAGCTTCTTGCGTTAACTTTTTACGAAGTCCTCTGTCCGTTATCATTGCCGCAGCCATTTTGACTGTCACTGTCTCACACTTCAACTTCACTATCAGTTAATACATCCTTAATCATCACTCCACCGCTAAAACATAACATTCAACAATGCTCGTGTCTCTTTTGTTTTGGAACTGAACGTTTGGGGAATCGCTCTAGGATTGTTTTCGAGAAAAGTTGCCGAACGCAAAACTTCTGGGACTCGTGCGTACAACTTTCTGAATACGAACTTTGACTGCAAAGTTTGCTACCTAAAAGGACTTGTACAGAAACTTTTGTCGGGCAGAGTGTGGTACCTCGGACCTGCCATTTTATGTTTGACTATCCTATCTATGTGTCTACTAGCTACTGAAAAGGTTACTGAGGCTTAAGAAGAGTTTCTGGATATTTTTGTAACAGTGTTTATAGATCTACAGAGTTACTTGAATATTGTTTGTTTACGCCAAAGCTTCAAATTGTACCAAATCGAAGTTTATGAGAACCTAACTACTTACATAGTTAGTAAAGTACACATAAAAGTAAGGGCAATCGGTATAAGTGAAGAAAGGATACAATTTCCGCTCAACAGGTGGTCTCTATCGAATGAGAAAAAGCAACGCGTTCCAGAACAAAAAAGTACCAGGCATGGAGAGGTGGGCTGACGGCGGGCGGTCGACGTAATCGCGTATTCTGTTGCGGGACAGCACGACACAGACCCAATGAAAACGGCCGCTCGCGTGGGGCGCGCGCGGTGCACTGCCGAGCCGAGGATCCCGTCTGGGACGGGCCGGCACGTGCGGGCGGCGCTAATTGCCCGCAAAACAATCGGCGATCGGCCCGCGCGATGATGCCCCGTCCTTCGCGCGATAACGCGTGTAGTGAGTAGCTACTAGCGAAGCGAACGCCAGCCGCCATTGTTCTGAGCCATATCGTGGGCAATGCGCGGCTTGCACGGACTATTGTAGCTACTTCGTTCGCACGCCACGTAACAATTGATGCAGAGGTAATCACAGCGAACGACACACGGCTGAGTTTATAGAATGGAACGTAACTTTATCACGATCCTTTTTTTGTTTAGTTCAAGTTATTTCGCAGAAGAACATAAATAATTAATAAAATAAATTTTTGACGGTTAGACTGAGGGTAAAATTTCACAGATAAACTTGTCAAGGTGGGTAAAATTAAACAGTTTTGATATAAATTTTAAATCATAACTTTTTTAGTGCTGTTTCAATCTGAATATATTTAACGTGATAAAGTAAATTATACCTACCAAAAACATTTTCATGTAAAATTTTGCCAAAATGAGATTTTACATGAAAAAAAAACATTTTTTATATAAAATGTTGCCATATGGCTCGCACTGTCAAAAAGTTATCATATTAGACATGTAGCATTGAAAATGTTTATGTTTTCGTGATCGAGTAATAGTGCCCCGATTAATGAAATTGTGGCATTTGCCTGTAGTTTCGCAGATATGAGAGGTACGCGGATGGGCCATTACGTCAAAATGTCTCTGCTGGAGGGCTTCAAAAGTTCAAAGTGCAATTTGAATTCCCAGAATCTGTCGGTAACTTTTTGAGATTTTTCCGAAATTTGTCAAAATTTTTAAAAAAATTTCAGCGACTTGGATCGAGAATTTTCCAATAACTTTTCTTTGAGCTCGCAATTCAAGAAACAGAAAAATTTACCCATCTTAGGAGGCGGGAAACTGTAGGCTGTAGTGGGTCCCTTATTTCTAAATTGCAGTTTCAATGCCTTTGATAGTTGCGTGTAGTGTGAGATCTGTAGATCTTACTTTGATTATTTTTCCTTCCTTCTTACACATCAGAGATGAATTTTTTCATTAAGGTATAGGTTTGCTGTGATTTCAAAGGGGAACAATATTTTCTGTCACCTAAGTTTAGATGTGTCACTAATCTGCAAAACCTTAATAATAATATCTATCCCCAAGAAATATATTAGTCACCTATTCATCAAAACTGTCTAAGTATAAATCATTAGATTAATATAAATATGTATCTTAAATAATAGTTTGATCACTTTTTTCTATAGCCTGAATATTAGATCCGTCCTCCAAAATCTAATCAACAAACTATTAGTATAATATAATTCGTTCAATCATCGAAATAATAGGTCTGTCACTCGGTTTCTTAAATTCAAAGAAAAATACCTAACCGGGGCGGAGTCAAATTGGCGGGTTATGCACTTTGACAATCGTTGGACCGACTTCAACGAATACAATTTTAATCAGTTTTTCAGCAAATGGGGAATGTCCGATAAAAATCAAATTGGCTGAATATTTTTTTGTAGGTAGGAATAAGCTCCCTTAGTAATAAAAAAAACTTTCAGAATTTTCGGTACCGTAAAAAAAATTAAAAAATGAAAGTCTCTTCGACTTCACAAATGTACGAAAGTAACAGCAGAATGGAATTTGTACCTTTGCCACCACGTGCCACAACCAAGGAGGTTTATAACAGGGAGTGAGTACTCTACAAAAATTTTCACTTATCGTTTAAAAGAAATTCAACTTTATTGCCTTTGTCATAGAGTTGAAATTCTATCGACGACATTTACTGAAGGCACTACTGTGTGAATGAGACAACACCAGGTGGAGGTCGGTGTCTCGTTCGCACAATTGCCATTACTAAACAATAATACCACGATAGTAGGACTAAAAATATGTACGTTACCAATCAAGTAGTGTATCAAAGTTAAGGATTCAGAGTGGAATATTGAAAATATACTACTTAAATGTTAATTTAGAATAACATATAGTAATTGTAAAATAAAACTGAACTTACTCTTTTGATTTAATTAGATTTCTACAATAATGCTAATCAGCATTATTGTAGTTGTATAAATTAAAGTGTCAATCCTGGCAACTCCGATCCGATTTTGACTTTGGCGCCGGATTTCAATTTTAGAATTTCAATATTTAGGAAATATTCCTTTACAAAACTAGGGTGACCATAAATACTACACCATTTCAGATTTTCCAAAAACGAAATTGTTCTATCAATTGAAATTACTGGAAGTCGCAGGCTAGGGGTAAAGTAAATATTAATAATCAAATTCATGTTTATGCGCCGATTTCGATGAAACTCGGTTTATGGTACTATTTTGATAAGAAAATAATAACGCCATATTAAAATATTAAAAAATCCAAGATGGCGGCTAACTTTTTTGTTTGTGGGCCGATTTCGATGAATTTCGGTTTTTGGTACTATTTTGAGAAGAAAATAACAACGCATTTTTTAAATATTAAAAAATTCAAGATGGCGGCCAACCTTTTCATTTATGGGCCGATTTCGATCAAACTCGGTTTTTGGCACTATTTTGCTAAGAAAATAATAACGCATTTTTTAAATATTAAAAAATTCAAGATGGCGGCCAACTTTTTTGTTTGTGGGCCGATTTCGATAAAACTCGGTTTTTGGCACTATTTTGATAAGAAAATAACAATGCATTTTTTAAATATTAAAAATTCAAGATGGCGGCCAACTTTTTTGTTTGTGGGCCGATTTCGATGAAACTCTGTTTTTGGAACTATTTTGATAAGAAAATAACAAAGCATTTTTTAAATATAAAAAAAATCAAGATGGCGGCCAACTTTTTTGGTTTTTGGGCCAATTTCGATGAAACTTGGTTTTCGGAACTATTTTGACAAGAAAATAACAACGCAATTTTTAAAAAACTAAAAATCCAAGACGGCGGCCAACTATTTTGTTTTTGGGCCGATTTCGATGAAACTTGGTTTTTGGAACTATTTTGACAAGAAAATAACAACGCAATTTTTAAAAAACTTAAAATCCAAGATGGCGGGCCAACTTTTTTGTTTTTGGCCCGATTTTGATGAAACTCGGTTTTTGGTACGATTTTGACAAGAAAATAACAACGCAATGTTGAAAATTTAAAAAATCCAAGATGGCGGTCAAATTTTTTGTTTTTGGGCCGATTTCGATGAAACTTGATTTTTGGTACGATTTTGACAAGAAAATAACAACGCAATGTTGAAAATTTAAAAAATCCAAGATGGCGGCCAACTTTTTTGTTTTTGGGCCGATTTAGATGAAACTCGGTTTTTGGAACTATTTTGACAAGAAAATAACAACGCAATTTAAAAAAAACTAAAAATCCAAGATGGCGGCCAACTTTTTTGTTTTTGGGCCGATTTTGATGAAACTCGGTTTTTGGTACGATTTCGACAAGAAAATAACAACGCAATGTTGAAAACTTACAAAATTCAAGATGGTGGCCAACTTTTTTGTTCTTGGGCCGATTTCAAAAACAAATTAGCAGCCATTTTGATCTTTTTTGATTTTTCCTTCAGTTTACATTGAGTTGTTATTTTCTTGTCTAATTAGTAACCAAAAACCGAGTTTCATCGAAATCGGCCCAAAAAAACAAAAAAGTTGGCCGCCATCTTAGATTTTTAGTATTTTAAAAATTGCGTTGTTATTTTCTTGTCAAAATATTACCAAAAACCTAGTTTCATCGAAATCGGCCCAAAAACAAACAAGTTGGCTGCCATCTTAGATTTTTAATTTTTTCTATACATATTGTGTTATTATTTTCTTGTCAAATTAGTACTAAAAACCGAGTTTCATTCAAATCAGCCCACAAATAAAAGAGTTGGCTGCCATATTTTTTTATATTTTTATCATTTGTGAAACGTAATGTGTATCTATCTACTTAATTTTATTTAATTGCAATGATGTGTTCACCTGTAATTGGGTTGCATGCTAGACCTATGATTTAAGAATTTTATATTGTAATGTGAACATGTTACCTGTTGGTGTACCTAATAAATAAATAAATAAATAAATAAATAAATCATTTCTTTGTTATATTTTGATCAAAATAGTAACAAAATCGAGTTTCATAAAATCGGCCCACGAACAATATAGTTGGCCGCCATTTTGTTTTTTTTTTTTTATATTTTTAACATTGTGTCGTCGTAAATCTCTTGCACCCATTTTATTAATTTCACAAGTAAAGAAATTGGTGCAAGTATTTTAGACCTTATTGACATCTTTACCAAAATAACAGTTTTTAATGAAACAGCAAAGTAAATGTACAAGTATAATTATGGGAAAAAGCAATCGAATTTCAAACGTCAATAAAGTCGAAAATCGTTTCCATCTTTTTTTAACTACAGATCACTAGACAATGTTTTCCTACTTTTACTTGTTTTTCCAACATCTATTTGTTATTCTGAAGTTCACATTGCTTTTTTATTAAAAATTGGAATAAACTTTGAAGTTGCGTAATTATTTACACTTGAAATTAAATTGAATTGAATAAACTAGATTTTAATTGGTTGAATTAGCATATTTAAAAAATAAAAACAAAAAAGCAACTTAATAAAAACGTGATAAATAATTTGTTCTTAAAATTTTTTTTTTTTAATAAATATTAATTTTCTTTTTTTTAGTTAACGAGCTAAACTAAAAATATACCACCGCCTATCAGAGTACTCGTCAAGACCATTCAAACGAGTCCAAACTCGATGGGGTTGAAAGGTTTTATTGCAGAGTTCCTGTGGCCTTCTTCCGGCTCCATCATCAGACTCTTGGATACTATTACCCAACAGAGCACTCGTCAAGACGATTCAAACGAGCCCAAACTTGATGGGGTTGCATGATTTCAATATTGAGTTCCTATGGCATGGAATCCAGACTTTATCATCCGACCCTGAACCTCGTCTCCTGTCAGAGTACTTGTCAAGACAATTCTAATAAGCCCAAACACGATGGGGTTGTATAGTTTCATACATCATAGAGTTCTTGTGGCGTTCTTCCGGCTCCATTATCAGATCACCTCAATGACACTGTAATATTGCATTTCCTTCCATTTCTGACCTGTGTTCAAAGTTTCAAGTCTCTAGCTCATCGAGAATTTGGTATAAAATCGTTTGCAAAATTTGTGCTCAAACAAACAAAAGAGCAAGCAACCTAATAAAAACGCGGTAAAAAGTGTTAATTATAAATAAAGAACTACCTAGGTATTTAAGTTTATATTAAACAGTTTAAAGTATTATGTATGTCTCCGGCCAACCATACGGTTTGGTCACCCTAATGAAGAAAAGGACACATACATCTACTTGACCTCTCTGTCGGCTCGTTTTGGGGCGAAGCACTCATTCCGGTTTATAGTACTATTTCCATGGCCACAACCACAACACGGTATTAAAAAAAAAATGTCAAAACTTTTTTTTCTTAATTCTTGTTGTGGTTGTGGCCAAGGAGGTTCATATAAGGAGTGAGTACTAAACAAAAATTTTCACAATTCGTTTAAGAGAAATTCAACTGTATTGCCTTCGTCATAGAGTTGAAATTCTATCGATGACATTGACTGAAGACTCTACTGTGTGAATGAAATAACACTAGGTGGAGGTCGGTGTCTCGTTCGCACAATTGCCATTACAAAACAATAATACCACGATAGTAGGAAAAAAAAATGTACGTTACCAATCACGTAGTGTGTCAAAGTTAAGGATTCGGAGTGGAATATTGAAAATATACTACTTAAATATTAATTTAGAATAACACATAGTAATTGTAAAATAAAACTAAACTTACTCTTTTGATTTAATTAGATTTCTACAATAATGCAAATCAGCATTATTGTAGTTGTATAAATTCAAGTGTCAATCCTGGCAACTCCGATCCGATTTTGACTTTGGCGCCAAATTTCAATTTTAGAATTTCAATATTCGGGAAATATTCCTTTACAAAACTAGGGTGACCATAAATACTACACCATTTCTGATTTCCCAAAAACGAAATTGTTCTATCAATGGAAATAACTGGAAGTCGCAGGCGAGGGGTAAAGTTTATATTAATAATCAAATTCATGTTTATGCGCCGATTTCGATGAAACTCGGTTTTGGGCACTATTTTGATAAGAAAATAACAACGCATTTTTTAAATATTAAAAAATTCAAGATGGCGGCCAACTTTTTTGTTTATGGGCCGATTTCGATGAAACTCGGTTTTTGGCACTATTTTGATAAGAAAATAGCAAAGCATTTTTAAAATTTCAAGATGGCGGCCAACTTTTTTGTTTATGGTCCGATTTCGATGAAACTCGGTTTTTGGCACTATTTTGATAAGAAAATAACAACGCATTTTTTAAATATTGAAAATTCAAGATGGCGGCCAACTTTTTTGTTTATGGGCCGATTTCGATGAAACTCGGTTTTTGGCACTATTTTGATAAGAAAATAACAACGCATTTTTTAAATATTAAAAAATTCAAGATGGCGGCCAACATTTTTGTTTATGGGCCGATTTCGATGAAACTCGGTTTTTGGCACTATTTTGATAAGAAAATAACAAAGCATTTTTAAAATTTCAAGATGGCGGCCAACTTTTTTGTTTATGGGCCGATTTCGATGAAACTTGGTTTTTGGCACTATTTTGATAAGAAAATAACGACGCATTTTTTTAATATTAATAAATTCAAGATGGCGGCCAACTTTTTTGTTTATGGGCCGATTTCGATGAAACTCGGTTTTTGGCACTATTTTGATAAGAAAATAACAACGCATTTTTTAAATATTAAAAAATTCAAGATGGCGGCCAACTTTTTTGTTTATGGGCCGATTTACATGAAACTCGGTTTTTGGCACTATTTTGATAAGAAAATAACAACGCATTTTTTAAATATTAAAAATTCAAGATGGCGGCCAACTTTTTTGTTTATGGTCCGATTACGATGAAACTCGGTTTTTGGCACTATTTTGATAAGAAAATAACAACGCATTTTTTAAATATTAAAAATTCAAGATGGCGGCCAACTTTTTTGTTTATGGGCCGATTGCGATGAAACTCGGATTTTGGCACTATTTTGATAAGAAAACAACAACGCATTTTTAAAATATTAAAAATTCAAGATGGCGGCCAACTTTTTTGTTTATGGGCCGATTTCGATGAAACTCGGTTTTTGGCACTATTTTGATAAGAAAATAACAACTCATTTTTTAAATATTAAAAATTCAAGATGGCGGCCAACTTTTTTGTTTATGGTCCGATTTCGATGAAACTCGATTTTTGGCACTATTTTGATAAGAAAATAACAACGCATTTTTAAAATATTAAAAAATTCAAGATGGCGGCCAACTTTTTTTGTTTATGGGCCGATTTCGATGAAACTTGGTTTTTGGCACTATTTTGATAAGAAAATAACAAAGCATTTTAAAAATATTAAAAATTCAAGATGGCGGCCAACTTTTTTTGTTTATGGTCTGATTTCGATGAAACTTGGTTTTCGGAACTATTTTGACAAGAAAATAACAACGCAATTTTTAAAAAACTAAAAATCCAAGACGGCGGCCAACTTTTTTGTTTATGGTCCGATTTCGATGAAACTCGGTTTTTGGCACCATTTTGATAAGAAAATAACAAAGCATTTTTAAAATATTAAAAATTCAAGATGGCGGCCAACTTTTTTGTTTATGGTCTGATTTCGATGAAACTTGGTTTTCGGAACTATTTTGACAAGAAAATAACAACGCAATTTTTAAAAAACTAAAAATCCAAGATGGCGGCCAACTTTTTTGTTTTTGGGCCGATTTTAATGAAACTCGGTTTTTGGTACGATTTTGACAAGAAAATAACAACGCAATGTTGAAAATTTAAAAATCCAAGATGGCGGTCAACTTTTTTGTTTTTGGGCCGATTTCGATGAAACTTGGATTTTCTTGTCAAAATCGTACCCAAAAACCGAGTTTCATTAAAATCGGCCCAAAAAAACAATAAAGCTGGCCGCCATCTTAGATTTTTAGTATTTTAAAAATTGCGTTGTTATTTTCTTGTCAAAATATTGCCAAAAACCGTGTTTCATCGAAATCGGCCCAAAAACAAACAAGTTGGCTGCCATCTTAGATTTTTTAATTTTTTCAATACATATTGTGTTATTATTTTCTTGTCAAATGAGTACTAAAAACCGAGTTTCATTCAAATCAGCCCACAAATAAAAGAGTTGGCTGCCATATTTTTTTTATATTTTAACATTTCTTTGTTATATTTTGATCAAAATAGTAACAAAATCGAGTTTCATAAAATCGGCGCACGAACAATATAGTTGGCCGCCATTTTGTTTTTTTTTTATATTTTTAACATTGTGTCTTCGTAAATCTCTTGCACCCATTTTATTAATTTCACAAGTAAAGAAATTGGTGCAAGTATTTTAGACCTTATTGACATCTTTACCAAAATAACAGTTTTTAATGAAACAGCAAAGTAAATGTACAAGTATAATTATGGGATCGAATTATACAATCGAATTTCAAACGTCAATAAAGACAATGTTTTCCTACTTTTACTTGTTTTTCCAACATCTATTTGTTTTTCCGAAGTTCACGCACATTGCATTTTTATTAAAAATTGGAATAAACTTTAAAGTTGCGTAATTATTTACACTTGAAATTAAATTGGATTGAATAAACTAGATTTTAATTGGTTGAATTACCATATTTAAAAAATAAAAACAAAAAAGCAACTTAATAAAAACGTGATAAATAATTTGTTCTTAAAAAATGTTTTTTTAAAATAAATATTAATTTTCTTTTTTTTTAGTTAACGAGCTAAACTAAAAATATACCACCGCCTATCAGAGTACTCGTCAAGACCATTCAAACGAGTCCAAACTCGATGGGGTTCCTATGGCATGGAATCCAGACTTCATCATCCGACCCTGAACCTCGTCTCCCGTCAGAGTACTTGTCAAGACAATTCTAATAAGCCCAAACACGATGGGGTTGTATAGTTTTATTCATCATAGAGTTCCTGTGGCGTTCTTCCGGCTCCATTATCAGATCACCTCAATGACACTTTAATATTGCATTTCCTTCCATTTCTGACCTGTGTTTAAAGTTTCAAGTCTCTAGCTCTTCGGGAATTTGGTATAAAATCGTTTGCAAAATTTGTGCTCAAACAAACAAAAGAGCAAGCAACCTAATAAAAACGCGGTAAAAAGTGTTAATTATAAATAAAGAACTACCTAGGTATTTAAGTTTATATTAAACAGTTTAAAGTATTATGTATGTCTACGGCCAACCATACGGTTTGGTCACCCTAATGAAGAAAAGGACACATACATCTACTTGACCTCTCTGTCGGCTCGTTTTGGGGCGAAGCGCTCATTCCGGTTTATAGTACTATTTCCATGGTTGTGGCAGGTGGTGGCAAAGGTATTATCTCCATTCTGCTGTTACTTTCGTAGATTTGTGAAGTCGAAGAGACTTTCATTTTTTAATTTTTTTTTACGGAACCGAAAATTCTGAAACTTTTTTCTTTTACTAAGGGAGCTTATTTCTACTTATAAAAAAATATTCAGCCAATTTGATTTTTATCGGACATTCCCCATTGAAGGTAGCTTTGCCTCTCAATAATGATTAGATAAATGGAAAATTTAACTGTCCCAATTTTTATAAAAAGTACATAATATGCAAACACATAATAAGGGTTAGCAATCCGTTTAGAAATTGAAAACCCACCACCATTGGTCAAAAACGATAAAGAGGGTGTCCCTCTAAAAATCTAAATCAAAACCATCACTAATAGTGCAGTAATAAAATTTCCCTTTTTCTTTTTTTCACCTATGTTTTTTCTTTATGTTAGTTTTTTACAGTGCAATGTTTGATTTAATACAGTACATTATTATAATAAAACCTATGGCAGTTCTATTTAATTAATTGTGTGTAGTCAAATTTCAGTTGAATAATTTAATAAATTAATATAATTTTTCAGTGATTAAAAGATAATTTTTAGGTAAACATTGTTATATTGTTTGGTGATTCAGTTTTAGTGACACATTTATTATTTTGAAACCCAATTTAATTATTTGCTGATTGATATTATTTCCAAGTAATTCTTAATTAATATTTAGGTAAGCGTTTTAATATTATTAGGTGATTTAATTTAGGTGACAGATCTACTATTTTAGGAACAAATATGATTTATTAGGTCACCGAAAATGCATTTATTAGGTAATTGATAAAATCATACAAAGTGCCTATTGTACTAATTTTAAAAAAATATTAATTTTTGACAAATATTTTCTTTATTTTTGATGTTCATTTCCAATGTCCTGCGATAGTTGCGAGAAGCGCGAAATCTGTTAATTTTACCTCTATAAGTAAACTCCCTAAGGTTCGTTTTCTCATAAGCATTACGTACCGCATAAGACCTTATAAAATTAAGTGTCACGTGCGCGCGCATTGAGCACGAAACGATGCGCACGCGCCGGCGTTCTTGCGCGAAATGTGCGCATGTTACTAGGCGCCCATGTAGTAAGAAGAGGTCCGTAAACCGACCGACGTAGAATGTTGTCAAGTATACGTTGACCGTTGGAACTTGGAGTGGCGGCGATGGCGGGGCGCCATTTCCATTCCAATGATTCCAATTTTATCTGTCAGAATCTTTAAGATTGAATTTATATTTAAACTTGATGACCGAAAGTCTGTTTTTATTTGGCATCGCGTTGTACAGGTAGTTCCAACTAATCTTTGGGAAATAAAAAATAACAAAATCATTGTTATTTATTTTTATATCGTTAAGGTTGATATTTCTTTTCGTTTGTTCGCCGAAATGTTCGCTGGTCGTATTAATAATTCTTCTGAACTTATGTGGCCCTAGGAACTTGATGAACACACTAGCCATGATTTTGGATCAATGATTTTTTTATACTCGCTTATTTGACTGAGATGAAATCAGTGTATCGATAGTATTCATGCGCCTTTTTTTTATTATCTGAGATAAAAGTTACTAAGAAAATTTACATAAAATTGTGGAGTAATAGTAAGTACATTATACCTGAGTGTGTTTATAATGAGTAGTCCAATTTTACATAAACATAATCTGGATTTAATACTCTGGATTTAATTAAGAATCACACTTAACTAAAATCATTCATGTCAACAATATTTTTGTAATAAGAATAGGGTATGTTACTCATAGTCATAGCTCGTAGCCGTAGTGGCTGGATTAAAGTGATTTTTTTTTAATTATTTTTATGTTGTGTCGCTGTTGACAATAAACGTTATAAAGTAGAGACGAGATCACCGAGACGATGATCAATCGATTGAATCGATTCGATGTTGCTTCATAATGTCGACTTATACTAGGAGAACAGAACTATTAAAGAGTTAATTCCCTGATACGAATGAGGCGTCTCGTCGTACCTCAGTCAGTATGTGCGCTTGCGCTTCGTTGATTGTTTCACCCCTCAACAATAGATGGCGTTATACTTGAAGGTTAGCAGAATATGAACATAAAATTCTTGGGGTTAACTAAATACAATTTGAAACAATCTAACTCTGAAATATTCAACACTTCACACTGGCAAAAATTACTTCCAAGAGGAAAGTAGATTGCCAAAACAAAAATAAGAAGAAGAATTTTCACCTCTCCCGCACGAAAAGGGCGCTTTTGGTATAAAAATCGACGCAAAAACGATTTTTGCTGCGAGCGTGAGGCAAACACCTTTACAAATAATAAAGAAATATAGAGTGACAAGGATGAGAGTTGTATAATTGATATGTGAGAAAAGGATAGTTAGAATGCTTTATGTTGTCGTACTCGATTAAAAATAAAAAGTATAAAAATTAAACACGGACAAACCAAGGAGATTTAAACAAGGTTTGTTGAAAAAGAAGGTTGATGATTCGAAATAAAGAGTATGGACGAAATGAGGTCGTATGTATGAAATAAATATAAAATAAGAAAAACATTATTAAATAATAATAACAAATTTAGTGCATTTTGATCGTAAATAAATAAAGTGACTTTGCTTTTTTTCCTTGTAATTTTAGTGCTGTCTTATAATATTTTTTGTTACACTTTGTGTATGTGATATGTGCTGCCAATAAAATGCTAATCTATTCTATTCTCATTTCTCGCTGATCAAGGTGAAAAGTTGTATGTTTAACACGAGACCAAATTTATGTGTGCTTTTAAATCATTCAATGTGCTCAGTAGTATACAGGATGTCCCAAAACTTTGCCACACGGAGGGAATGTACCTTAAATATTGAAAGACGGGAAATTTAAATGAAAGAAGACTTCATTTTGTTTTTAAAAATAATTGGAACTGCATTCAAAGATTTTTGAAAAATCGGCTGCCTTAACCAGGAATCGAACCCACCAAAAACGAAAAAAAAATTTTTTTACTCATTTTTACAACAACAATCGAGAAGGTTACTTGTAACGATTATTTTTTCTTAAGGAACAAAGCGTCTTAAATACAAGAATGACCATGAAATTTAACATTTTAATTTTAATTACTACGGATTGTAGCAATTTGTATGATATCGTATGCGATTTTTAAAAAATCTTTGAATGCAGATCCGTTTCTTTTTAAAAACAAAATGAAGTCTTCTTTCAGTAAAATTTTCTATCTTCAATATTTAAGGTACTTTCCCTCCGTGTGGCAAAGTTTTGGGACACCCTGTATATTCGAACACATTATACAATTCTAGACTACTTCGCTAGTTTGTGATCTAAAGTCGGCACTCGCAGCACAAAATTAAATTGATTTTGGTCTATTGTATAACAAATAACTATTATTTATTGACCGAGCTAGCGCGAAGCGTCTGGTCGCATAACTACCGATTCTCGTGAAATTTTGTGAGCAGGTTCGATAATTTTATTTATACTTAGTTTTTTTTTGTCGATTAATAATTTTCTCAATTTTTCTAAGTGGCGGAGATAATAATAAAACGAGGTTAAGCTCACAGAGCAGTAATAGTTGACCGAGTGAAAGCAAAGCGTCTCCGTTTCAGCTTGCACAAGAATGTTTTTGTCTGTCCTCAACAGAGTCCATAGAATTATTATATTACTTTGACAGAGTCGCAATTATCTCAACCGATTCTTGTAAATTATACGGAATTTTTGTCGAATAAGTTTTTCGAAATTACAAAATAGCGGAGAACGTAATTAAGAAACTTATTTCAGCCATTTCGTCACAAACGCGAGGTCTATAGCTCACAGGTCATGCTTTTTTTTACCACGTTTTTATTATTTAACACGTTTTTTTTAATAAAATACTTGAACAACACTCGGAAAAACCGCAACGCACAATCGCAAAGCAACCAACAATACAAGTTTACAACCAACATTGCACACAGGTTATTTCGTTCTAAAATACCAGGTAAGCATAAGGTTAATAGAACCACGTAGCAACTTTGTAACGGTAGCACAGAATACATAATAGTACAAGTACGGTAGCTATGCTGCGCCTGCGCGGATTGCGTTGCGAAGTTGCGATCATATCGGATCGTTGCTCGGATATTATTATTATTATTATTAATTTATTTATTCGGGTATTCTGTAGTATAGTATAGATAGGTAGTATACAATTTTGGAAATATAATTAATCTCATAATTATTGTGTAAATAAAATATTTACAACGGAACGACGCCAATGCAGTTTATTAAGGAAATGTAAAAAATAATTTTAATTATAATTAGTGACAGTTCTCAGTTTCAACACAACGTTAGTAAATTGCTGTTTCAATTGACCCCGCACATACGGTTACTCACTACGAAAATACTAGGAGAACATAAGCTAGCAGAAGCAATAGAAAATTTATAAAAAGATGGTTGTACATTTATGTTGTCCTAGTAATCGGTTTGAAATTGAAAGCAAAACCTCTTCTTCGGTGTTCAAAAGTATTTTAAACACTTCTTAGACGCTGTTTAAAATGTGATGTCAGTTTTTTACCCGACTGCAAGAGGGTTATGTTTTTCGCGCGTTGTATGTAAGTTTGTTTGTTTGTATGTTAGGCTACCTTTAGACGACGCGAAAAATTTCTTGCGGCCGCCGCGCGGCGACTGCGCGGTGACCGCGTACTAACTGTTCAGTCATAGCAAAATTATGTTTTATTAACTAGGACATAACGTTGAAATTCTTTGTGAGTAACTAACTGCGCGGTGGCAGCGCGGCGACCGCGCGGCGTCCGCGTCTCGATCACACGGCGGCCGCGCGGCCGCCTCGCTCCAATCACTCTAATGTTCTCGATGTACGCCCCGCGCCCGCGTCCCCTCATTCTCCTTTCCTTCGTCAGTCACTTTACAAACTTGCGCGTGAGACGTCGTGACATCGTAAAGATGGATGAACTGAGTATCAATCCTGAGACATTGATCTCTTTAGTGGAAGAAAGAAATATCCTTTGGGACAAAACAAGCGAATCTTATAAGGATAAACGTCAGACACTAAAAGCCTGGCATGACATATGTACAATTATAAAAGAAGATTTCGATGACCTACCAAATGCCGAAAAAAATACATATGGTAAGTGTTCCATCTTTTATTTGGTAATTAAACTATTTATTAATATTAGGTTAGATATATATTTGACACAAATTTATTATTTACGACTAAGCTCAGTGACATGAAAGTATATTTCGCTCGTTTATTGCAAGAACGCCATGGAGTCAAAATTAGTTTCTACAGGGTTATTTATCTATTTCATAAATAAACAATTAAAGTTTGTCGCAATTATCGTAATTCGTAAATCGCAAAAAATATTTTTTGAGTTAAGTTTAAAATTGCTCTCACGTAAAAAATCCTTTTAACCTGTGACACTCTTGCAATAAACGAGCGATTTGATAATTTTGAGTATCTATATATATTTGTTTTGCCATGGTACACTGCCCTGAGGAGAAACAAAATATTCTGCAAAATTTTGACGAACATTATCTGCTATTAAAGGATCTGCATATTCTGATCGTGACAGTGCCTGTAGTTCAAGGCCTGTACCCTTAGCACGAACAGCTATCGAGAAATCTTACGCGCGTCAAAAAATACTACTCGATAACGTACTCGATACGAAAGCTAGCAAAATCGGCAGCACCAACTTTACAGAGCTGGCTAACGTTAGCTCGATAGTAGTAGCGATAAATAAAGCTAACGTGCATGAAGCAAGGTGCGTTCAAAAACCATGTTACATATCTATGTAAATCATAAATATGTAAATTAAAATTCAATCAAGTTGTTTATCATCATAATTTCACATTCATTGTTCTTATTATTATTAATAAAATTGTTAACAATATTAATTTCATTTAATAACTTAAATTAATTTGCAAATATTAAAATAATTTTTCAATAAGTGCATGAATTTGCCCATGCTTTTGAACGGTCATTGCACCTTGCCCGTGATTGGTTTGAAAAAGAAGAGTGTCTCTATTCTTTCTCTCTTTCTTTCTCATTATGTGATTTAATAAAAAATATAACCTAAAACTTAGAATAATTACACCACCTAAAATAATAAAAAGCCGTAAAGCCATTTCTTTATTTTGTTTTTGTCTAAAATGATTTATCTGTGTCGGCTAACAAATAATACAATCGTGAGGAAATAATATTATGACCTAAGAGTCAACTACAATGTGTCATAATTTCATCAAATTGTTCTTCTTATTTGAAGATTTTTTATGAACTTGAAGAATAACAATGGATTATCGTCAAAGAACAAGAAATTGTTTACAAATAAACAATAAAATCTTTGGACGTGCTATGAAAATATGTGAATTTCATCGGAATTAGTGCCTGCCTATAGTGTTTGAATATTCGATAAACTTTATTAAGTTTGCATTGTTATATTTAGTTAGTGTTTTCGTCATAGTTTTAAGGTCATATTGTTTTAATACCTAAATTAAATATAATTAATTAACTGTATGCAAACTGTGTGATTTTGTGACTGAAAACAAATATTATAAGTATAACACCGTATCCTCTAGTTTTATTTGAGTTTTGTAGGTAAGTTCTAAAATATTGCTAAAATATAGGTATGGTGGATGTGGGGGACACCGTGGATAGCGTATAATGACGAGATTTTTATTTTACAAATTTCTATGTTTAATGAGAACAATTTAAGTAATATCGCCTGTGGATATTTTAGTGGACATGTCATAGTTCTCAAATTTAATTTTTGTTACTACATACATGCTTTTAGAATTTAATAATAAATAATACAAATTTGCTCGAAAAGTCTCTCACTGAAAAAATGTCAGTGAGTAAGTTGTCGATAGCCAGCTTGCGAGTGTCTCGATACCGTATGTCAAAAGTGGGTTCGTGCTACCGATTTCCATACAAGTTGTAACTTTACTATTCGATCTCGATTCGAAGGCTGCTCGATACCCTATGTCAAAATTTTTCGTGCTTCCAAATCTTAGTTCCGTTTACGGACGTAGTGGCGCTGTACTAATTTCCATACAAAATTGTGAGATTCGAGTAATTTTACGCGCGTTATTTTTCTCGATAGCTGTTCGTGCTAAGGGTACTGAATCGACAATTAAATTACCTGTGCCCTGCTCTTTATGTATGAAGTTTTGTAATAAACAACAGGTTTTTACCATGTCGACTGTGAGATCCAAAGATACATTTGAAGGCCGATGGAGGATCCTCCATTTATTGGCCATTATGCCAAAAGCGCATTCCACATAACGTCTTGCTCTAGTAAGACGATAATTAAATATTGACTTTGTTTCATTGAGTTCTCGACCACTAAATGGTCTAAGTACGTTTTTGTGCAACGCGAACGCTTCATCCGCAACAAATACGTACGGTAGTTGAAAATTAGTCTCGGGAATCAGAGCAGGCTGTGGTAAGTTAAGTGTATTGTTCAGTAGTCTCTTCCAAAAGACAGTTTCTCTAAAAACATTTGAATCGCAGTCCTTGCCATATGCACCAACATCTATAAATATAAAATTATAATTGGTGTCAACGACTGCCATTAATACAATAGAAAAAAAGTGTTTGTAATTTAAGAACATCGATCCAGATTTTGTAGGTTTAATTATTCTGATATGCTTCCCATCCACAGCACCTAGGCAGTGGGGAAAATTTGCAATAACAGCAAAGTCTTCAGCAATATTCAGCCATTCACTTTCTGATGGTATTTTCATATATATGTTTACTAGCTCTGACCATATACAGTTACACACTTGTTTAATGATAAAGGATAATGTCGTTTTTCCAATTCTAAATGCGTATCTTAAATCTGCAAGCGTGTGACCTGTTGCCAAGTACCTGTAAATATATAAAAAAATCTTAAGCAATTAATTATAAAAATACTATAATTTTTAATTCACCTGTTTCCTCATAATGGGACATTAAGAGGAATCAGGCGAATTAAAAATAACTCCGTGTAATACTATATTAATATTTTAATGTGAATATTATTTTTCAATTTCAGGTAAAAAAGTCATTCAGAAATGGAAAAATATGCGAGATGGGTGGATGAAATGCGAAAAGAAGTTGAGGGAAAACAAATCTGGATCTGCAACAAAAAATGTTCATAAGTACCCATACTACGATAATATGTTGTTTTTAAATAAAATATACAACCCCCGCGAAACTAATTCAAATTTACATAAGAATTCTGAGCCAGCAAAAAGTAAACCAAATTCGAGAAATAAAGAATTGAGAGATGCGGATGCAAGATTCATTAAATTTATGGACTCTGTTGAAAAAGAAGATGAGAGCCGTATGATGTTGTTTTTTAAAGGGATTTTACCAACTGTTGAACGCTTCAATGATGAAGATACTGTTGAGTTTCAGTACCAGGTGATGTCTATTGTAAGAAATATAAAAGCTAAAAACCAACAGCTCCAGAATGCTGGTTCGAAAAGGCCTTATTTTACTCCACCACCCGAGACTGTGTATCGTCGAGAAGGCGAAAATCTATCATACGAAAGCACCTATCAGTATGGTTATTCTACTGCTGCTGGATCTGGACGTCCGGCAACGCAACAATCATCTTATTCTGAAGGGTCAGAATCTTACGTAGGTGGAGAGCCAAATAATTCATCGCAATACAATTTCGCCAGTCCATCCAATTCAAGTATTGACGAGTTAGATTTTACAAATTTATAGATTGCCTTACAAATTTATACATATGCTTGTAATTTAATCACTTGACCAAATAATTGTTATTCATTTATTATTGTAATTAATTAATTTAATAAATACCAATCACTTGACCAAATAATTGTTATTTTTTATTTACTTACCGCAATGTCACTGCCAATCTTTCTGTGGGGGTAATGCTGTCTCGCATATTAGTGTTCTGGTGCTTCAATTTATCATGTATGAAGTTAAGTAGTTTATCAAATGTTTTAATATCCATTCGGAAATAATCTGCGAATTCTTTTTCATCTTCTCGCAGTTGGTTATATAACGTATGAAATTCACCAAACTCTTCTCGCCGTGCTAAAATAGGATGAATCCAAAATCTTCTACATCTCTTTTTTTCCTCTTTTTTGCATTGTCGGTACAAGTAATATGCAATCACAATTTTCTTCTTCTTAGTCCAATAGTCCATAACGAACACGTGTGAATTTTAAGAAAGACCAAGACCAACTGGAAATGAATCCATAAGATCCGCCGGGCGGCCACCAGACGGCGACCGCGCGGCCGCCACGGTGTGACATCCCGTGTCATATAAACGCGCCCTTATTCTTTATTACTCTTCTATATTCTTTATTACCTCATATCTTTCAAACGACTGAACGGATTTCCATGATTAACATCGTTAGATTTGTCTCATCAGCCCAAGTGTTCTTAAGAAGGTGGCGCCAGAAAAAAAAGCAACATGGCGGCTGTACGGAGTGTACGGTGCTATTATACGTAGTGGAAAAAATTTTTTTTTTTTAGAATACAGCAATATGGTTTTCAAATTAAAGGGCTTATTATAAGGATTTCAAAAAGGTATTTCATATAAATAATAACTAAAAAGAAATAATTGACAATATTTTTTGGAAGAGAAAGCATCACAGATTTGAACAATGTCTAAGTTAAACAAGTGTTTAATTTTTTTTTTGTAATAAAACCGTTTAAGTCTATGTTGAAGAATTATATTAAAGTATTGTAATGGCAAAATCGTACTACTCTGTTATTTTTTTTTTAATCTGATATATATAACAACAGTTAAAAAACATTATAATAAGGAGTGTCATTATCGATTGAGAAATATTGACTTCCCAATAGAGTTAAGAAATTGTTGTGACAATAAATGTAGTGACATGACGCATAGGAAAATTATTAATGACATGTATAATGACATTGTGACTACTTTGAGTGAAGCGGCGGCCGTCGGTCGGGAGACAGGGCGTGCGCGGCGGAACGCGAAACGCGTCGTAGGTTGGAACAAGCATGTAAGCGACGCTCACAGGGAGGCCAGGTCAAAGTTTAATCTATGGCTGTGGCACGGTAGGCCCACGACTGGCTCTGTTTATAACGACATGCATCTCAGTCGGAAAGTATTTAAGTCTAAGTTAAGGTGGTGTCTAAATAACGAGGATCAAATTAAAATGAATATCTTAGCGGAACAACACTCCAAACGGGACTTTCGTGCATTCTGGAAGAACACTAACAAACAAAACTTAAAGCCTGGCCTGCCTGTGTGCGTTGGAGGTGTGAGTGGCGAGAAAGAGATTGCTAATTTGTTTAAGCAAACATTTACTGTTGAACCACTTGCCACCAAAACTACCACCGGGATGCACAATGCTGATACTGAGGGTGCCCCGGTTGGCATAAGATTTACAGCGAAAGATGTTGCTAGCTACATTAAATCTGTATCGAGAGGCAAGTCTCCGGGCCACGATGGGCTCAGCATTGAGCATCTTCAGCATGCTGGGCCACACCTGCCGCGGGTTCTGGCGATGTTATTCAGCTTCTGCGTAGTTCATGCGTATTTGCCAACGGAGTTGATGAGAACAGTCGTAGTGCCTATCATTAAAAATAAAACTGGCGATAGTGCAGACATAAGCAACTACAGACCTATCTCATTGGCTACCGTCATCGCCAAGGTTTTCGACGGTATGTTGAATGCACACATTAATAGTTATTTTACACCTCACGACAACCAATTTGGTTTCCGATCTAAACTATCTACGGAAAATGCTATTGTGTGCATGAAACATGCCGTCAGATACTACACCGATAGGAGTACACCTGTATATGCCTGTTTTCTCGACCTGTCCAAGGCTTTTGACCTGGTTTCCTACGATGTCCTGTGGCACAAACTAAAGCAATCCAAGCTGCCTCCTGAGTTAATCAGCGTTCTAAGGTACTGGTATGGAAATCAGGTCAACTGTGTACGGTGGGCGGGCGCTCTGTCGGATCCGTATAGGTTGAGGTGTGGGGTGAGACAGGGGGGTTTGAGTTCACCATCGCTCTTCAACCTGTACGTAAACGACCTGATCGTTGCGCTCAGCAACACCCATGTCGGATGTCATGTGGACGATGTCTGTTTTAATAATATTAGTTATGCAGATGACATGGTATTGCTGAGCGCATCGGTTGGGGGTCTAAAGGAGCTCATGGGTATCTGCGAAGCATATGCAAATGCCCATGGTCTAAAATACAATCCCAAAAAGAGCCAGCTCATGGTATTCAAGGCTGGGTCTAAATACCCGACGGACGTGCCACCCGTTAGCTTGGGTGGTGTCACTCTTAGTAAAATAAATAGTGTTAAGTACCTAGGTCACATTGTGACAGACGATTTAAAAGATGACGACGATATTGAGCGTGAACGGAGAGCGCTGTCCGTGAGGTCGAATATGATAGCCCGCAGGTTCGCCAGGTGTTCAGTTCCAGTTAAAATAACACTATTTCGAGCCTACTGCACCTCGTTTTACACATGCAGCCTGTGGGTTAAACACACACGTCGAGCGCTAGAAACCCTTCGCGTTCAATATAATAACGCGTTTAGGGCGTTGTTGCGGCTGCCTCGCTTCTGTAGCGCGTCGGGAATGTTCGCCGAAGCGGGTGTAGATGGTTTTTTCGCCATCATGCGAAAAAGAGCGGCCTCGATGGCGCGGCGGACGCGCGACAGCGGCAACAGCCTCCTGGCCGTGGTCGCAGGCCGCGTGGATGGTCACTTTATGGGGCACTGGCTATCCTTACATGGACCAGTGCCTCATATTGAAAGACAATTTTAATTTAATTTGTACGTAATTTTTACTAACATAAGTTAAGTATACTAACACAATGTGAGCCCATGGTCGCTTGAATAAATGATTTAATTATTATTATTATAATAGACTTTTCTTCCGAATTGTAATGGCAACACAGTATTAAGAAAAACTTTTTGTTTCCAAGAAAGAAGAGGTATGGAAAAATCAATTCTTCTTTATTATTTTGAATTTTTTAGAGCTGCGAAATACCTCCTATTTATTGTTATAAATAAATTACAGTTTTCAATAATATTATTCCGTGTTTTGTTAAAATAACTTCAATTTACAATGTGCTGACTGCCAACTATTGGTTTACACTACATAGTCCCATGATTATGCTACCATGATTGATGTATTTATGGCGGTGGTGTCTGAAAGTAAACCTGTTTCTTCAATAGCTAGGTAGGTATAGAGTACCTATTCTAATCTTTAAATCAAAATGATATTATGAATGAATGGCATGTCAATAAAACAAACTTCACAAAAACCAGACTTTCTTTACTTAATTCACATTTGGTTTAATTATAAACATTGCTGAAACAAGCATTCAAAGTTTCAAAGAGGTTCTGGTGGTGGTGTCGTTCTCGAAATAAAACCCAAACTCGTCAGGCAAAGTAGCGGATGGTTTTAAACTCAACTTTCACCAGGAACGCATAAACATAGACAGTTCTTTTTTTGTTAGTATGTAAGGTACTATTAATTCTAAAAAGTCATTTTAAATTATCATGCGCAGGTATTAGTACGTACTGCCCCCCTACTCAAATGGCCAACATTCTATTCGTTTGAACGCTACGCTTACTATTAAAACTTTAAAATAAGCAGTAAACTATAAAATAACGTGCCGTAAGCTTGACAATTCCATACAATTCATCGAAGTCTGTGATTTATATAAGTTTGTGACATGTGATTTAATCATTTATTGCTCGTATTTAAGCTTTAAAAGTAAGCGTAGCGTTCAAACGAATAGAAAGTTGGCCATTTGAGTAGGGAGGCAGATCAGATAAAACAGTAAATCTGTATAATTTATTATATAAAAATGAATTGCCGAAATGAATGTAAGCGCTTTACTTCAGAACGACTGTACCAAATTAGATAATTCATTTCTTGTTGTGTTTGTTAATATCAGGACCAGCCTACTTACTTATTGTCTAATTTTCAAAATCTATCGCAATCGCTTTCATTTGACAGATGGATGTGACACATTGCTGCATTTCTTTGGTAAGTTATTATTTGTGCCAAAAAGAAGCATCAATGTATCACATCCTGAAAGCAATTGCGATAGATTTTGAAATTAGACAATTAGCCCCCAGCCTTTCTATTGTCTAATTTAAAAATCTATCGCCATCGCTAAAGGCAGGTTTGGATAAAAGATAATTTTCAAAAAAATGTACGGAAAGATGTAAAAAGAAAAAACTCTTTTACGTCATTTTAAATTACAATATGACTAACAGATGGCGTTACGAAGTGCGAAGCCGGGATGCATATAAGCAAAATCTAACTCTCGAGTTTTGATGGTGATCTCTGATTGGTCAAGAAACGCAGTAGTTAGGTTTTGCGCGCAAACTCTAACTTCCCAGTTTCGCGCTAGTTCGATAGTGATCTCTGATTGGTCAAAAAACTCAGTAGTTAGGTTTTGCCCGCAAACTCTAACTACTGAGTGCGCAATGCATCCACAAATGAGCGAGCTTCAAAATTCAGTTGTCAATGGGGAATGTCCGAAAAAAATCAAATTGGCTGAATATTTTTTTTTAGGTAGGAATAATCTCTCTTAGTAATAGAAAAAAAAAATCGGTTGCGTGAAAAAATTTTAATGTCTTCACAAATATAGGAAAGTAACAGCAGAATGGAGATAATACCTTGGCCATCACCTGCTACAACCCTACATGGTATTAAAAAAAATTTCAACACAAAATGTCAAAACTTTTTGTTTTTAATTCTTGTTGTCATAGTGGCAGGTGTTGGCAAAGGTATAATTTCCATTCTGCTGTTACTTTCCTACATATGTGAAGTCGAAGAGACTTTAATTTTTTATTTTTTTAAGCAACCGATAAATCTGATTTTTTTTTTCTATTACTAAGGGAGCTTATTCCTATCTATAAAAAAATATTCAGCCAATTTGATTTTTTTCGGACATTCCCCATTGTCTTTGAACACAACTGTGGTAAAATATTTTACTTTTTAAAAATGATTTCTAATCTTACAAGTTTTTGCAAATAAAATCCAGTGTACCCAGATCTGAACGCAAAAGCTTTTTTTCTGCTAAACTAAATATTCCTTGCCTATGAATGAAATTGACGTTTTGTATGGAGATTTTTTAACAAGTTGCATTTTCTATTTCATTATTTTTCACAATTTATTTAACAACTGTGAACGCTATTGCAACAAAACTTTCCTGTAAGTACAAATGATTGAACATTAAGATAACCTAGGGAACATAACTTACTCGAAAAAGATAAGTTTAGGCTACGTTACAACAAATTAAGTGGTCATTTTTGCCAAAAAAAAGAAGTCACTTTAATTATTCATCAGAAGAATCAAATTACATCCAATTATAAGCATAGCCGTCAACTTGATAGTTATATAACTATCAAGTTATTATTACGGCTACATAGCCGTAATAATATATATAGGTACTTAATACACATCAAAATAAATATTTATTACACAGAAACATTCTTAATAAATTTTTCTTCAATTCAATATTCTTATTCTTAATCTCAATACAGTACCTAGTATAAGGCTAAATGGTTTGAAGGTATTCACCTTTCTTTACACATTAACGTATTTTTTTGGTTTATCGTTTATCTGTAAACATCTTTTTATTTCAGTAGGTACAGCCAGCAACGGAAATTATTGAACAAAATTTGATAATTTTTTTTCCTAATCATTATTAAGTGCCATAAATTACTGATGAAAATATATTGCAAACTTCTTGTTATAACTAAACTAGCAAAGTCCCTGAAATCAGTTATACAATTACGCGCTATACATTACTACTGACAAAAAAAATAAAGATGTGAACTCAGTAGTTAGAGTTTGCGGGCAAACCCTAACTACTGAGTTTTTTGACCAATCAGAGATCACTATCGAACTAGCGCGAAACTGGGGAGTTAGAGTTTGTGCGCAAAACCTAACTACTGAGTTTCTTGACCAATCAGGAATCACCATCAAAACTCGAGAGTTAGATTTTGCTTATATGCAGCCGGGATGGGCAGCTATAAAAATAATAAAAAGAACTGTCTATGTTTATGCGTTCCTGGTAAAAGTTGAGTAAAACCATCCGTGAGTAAAATACTTCCGTTGCCTCTAGGCCACAGGAGTTGCATTGCCAATCCATTGATTAGGGTTTTATTTCGACAGTACTTTTTGAATGTATTTGTTTAGGTATTGACATCTACAACATCAATGATGGCACCATATTATGGGATTATGTGGTGTGTCTGTTACAAACTTTGTACATACTTTCATTTTAAAGTCGTACAGAATGAATAGTACTAACGTATAACCAAATATTTGAAGAAACATGCCAATAGATAACTATTTATATCAGCCAAATCAGGAGCTGTAGTCTCGTGAAGTGTCAGTGGTCGCTAGTGGTGATCGGTCTCTTCTGAACTGAAAGTCAAAGGAAAGTTAAAAATTAACTAAAAGGCAGTTGCTGCGAAACAAAGTGTTTGGTATCCATTACACGGTAGGTTTTGCTGTCAGTTAAACCACAGTCACGGCTGTGACTGTGACTGACGATTAACCTACCGTGTAATGGGTAGAGTTTCTATAGTATTTGAATGGGGTGACTGATGGTCAGGGACCGTAAAACCCCTTTTTTGGTTAACCCAATTGATAGGGAAACCCTATTTAAAAGCTTACCAAATGACGGGGTTTCCCTTTCGATAGGGTTAGTCGACGTCATGCTTACCGTATTGATAGGGTTTTTGAAAACAAGTCTATGAAATACCCAATCAAAAACCCTTTTATCGGTAAGCGGATCATGAAATACCCTATCAAAACCCCTTTAACGGTATGCGGTTCCGGTCCTTCAGCCTAAGTGGAACTAGGTATAAATTAGCTTGAACACGTTTTAAAACCCCTTCATAAAGCTTTCATAGGGTTTCCCCGATAGGGTTTTCGTATTCGGTAAGTGCTTACTTGGGTTACCCTTTCGATAGGGTTACCGTATTGATAGGGTTTTTGAAAACAAGTTTATGAAATACCCAATCAAAAACCCCCTTTAACGGTAAGCGGTTCCGGTCCTTGCTGATGGTTGCATGAAGTTGATTTCTTCTTTCCATCAGTCAGTCAGTCAAACGTAATTCATGACTGATGGAATTTGACTGACGCTTGCATGAGCATGTAATGGTTGCCTTAGGGCTAGGTCCCATTAGTGCGTTGCGCTGCGTTGCGTCTTCGCAGCGGCAGCGTCGTTGCTGCGTCGTTTTCCATATATTTTTTATGACATGCCCCATTAGACCGTTGCGTCGTCGCCCGCGACGTTTCAACGGATCGACGGACAAGAGACGAAGCGGGAGGGAGGGTGATTCGCTGCGTCGCGACGCCGCCGTTCAGCTGCGACGACGGACGGCCAGTGATCCACTGCTACAGAGGAAGCTAGACGAGCGTACCCTCTTGCGTTGTGTTGTCGCAGCGTCAACGCAACGCAGGTGTGGCATACAATGCGTTGTTGTTCCGTTGCGACGACGCGACGCGACGCAACGCAGCGCAACGCAGCGCAACGCACTAATGGGGCCTCGCTGTTATAAAGGGAGATTACACGATCATTGAAACTGACACCTGACTGATGCAAGGCTGCCAATTGCACCATATTTTGTATGAAATTTCATAGAAAAAAAGTGCAAATGGCAGCCTTGCATCACTCTGGTGTCAATCTGAATGATCGTGTAATCTCCCTCATTGTGCTAATAAATAAAAAATAGAGACTATTTTGTGGATGGCATTGGGGATGAATACTGAGGAACTATAACGATTGTCCTAAAATCGTATGATTAGTTGTTTCGAATGTCAATGTCATTTCTGAAGTATTTTAACTAATCAAAACCATAGCACCTCCTAACTCAAATTGTTTTAAAAATTGCTATAGTATGACGTCAATGAACTGTCCGTCCTTTTCATTTCATTTTCATTCATTCATTTATTTATATTCAGGCAACAATGGCCCATAGATATATACCTTACAAACTAAACATATATAAAAATATAAAAACAATGGTGTTAGTTAATAACTTATAGTACCTAATGTTAGTAAATAATTAATTTGACACTAATTTCTGTGTCGAATCGGGGGCACAGGGCAATGTTCCTCGGAAGCGCCTGTACACCACGCCCTGCGGCCAGAAGTCCTCCTTCATGAAGAGGTCCAGCCTCGTTGTCGGGATGCGCACCACAAACGCCTTGAAATTGGTATTATGGCGCGACTCCAAAGGCTGAACTCTCAAACAAAAGTTGCTTTTCTTCTTGATGTACTCTATCACGTCCTGCACGGTGGTGGTGTGGTGCAGGCGGGACAGATACACAGCCGTGGTCGGAATGGCAGCTCGCAGCAGGAAGTTGGGCCTTGTCGGTGCGGTGCCATGGTGATTCTGCCTCGTTCGCTGACGCTTTCTGTTCCGAACTTCGATGAAACCGTCTCCATCTTGGCCCGGTCGGACGACATTCGGCGACGGAGCTCTTACATCGACGGGAGCTGGCTGCTGCGACTGCGGCCTTGAGTTGTTGGCGGCAGCAACGGCAGCAAAATTCCGTTGACATTTCACGGGCGCACGCGTCTCAGACGCGCGCGGCGCCACCGCGGTAGGCGGCGGCAGCGGGGCGCGGGTGGGGGGCGCGCAGCTCGCGGGGTCGGCGCTCGCGGTCGGTGGCAGCGACGGCGGCGGTCGGGCTTGGTCGGGCCGTGGCGGAGACGGAGTCGAAACTGCTGACTTGCAGCTCGACGTCGATGTATCGAGGCAGGCCCCACGTCGCATGTTGACATATGTGCCTGCAACTGACCTACTTACGGCGAGTGATTCACGTAAATCGTCAACTTCTTTACGCAACTCACTCACCGTATTTTCGGATGCTTGGAATTTCAGCATCACTTCAGCCAAACTAGCCTTTAGGGACACGATGTCCTTCAGGTCATTGTGCTATGATATGACATGACAAGGACGGACAGTTATCGCTATCGCTTATCTCAAAGCTATAGCGTAGCGATAGTGATACCAAACCAATGCACTTTCGTCCGTCCTTGTCATTTTGTTATAGAAGGAGTTGAGTTAGGCGGTCGGGCATACGGTTATTCACTTCGATAATACTAGGTAAACATAAAATAGCAGAAGATTAACATAATTATATATTGTCGACAAAGCGGAACCACAGAATACATAATGCGGAAGTACGATACTTACTTACTATCCCCGTCAATTAGTAATGCGCCTGGCGGCCATGATTCGAAAATCAATTTTCAATTTTTTATATACCTAGACCCTATCTTATTGAAAATAACATTGAAATAACATTTTCTTGTTTCATGACATATTTAGTTGCGGATCACGTCAACGTGGATGTTAATGTGACAAGGTTCCAGCGCATTACCAATTGACGGGGATAATCAATAATATTAAAAGTCTTCTCTCTCACAGTTTAATGATGACAAAGCTGTGGTGATGACCTACATGAGTACTAGTACTATTTTTTCTTTGTTCTGTGACTAGTAACTACTGTGTTTCAAAAAATTGTCTCTTGATCGTGTCATTAATTTTCGTTTCTCTCACGATTCAACTTCCTCGTGAGTTATGCTAACCTAGTATTCAGTTGAAGATTAAAAGCAAAACCTCCACACTCGTCGTGATTAGCTTACGCGCTCACTAGACATGAAATAAAACAATTTTAACGGATACTAGCGCGGTTTTATTGAAAGCACTTTGGTAATTAGTTGGTTGGTTTGATTTTTGGTTTTCCCGACCTTTGCAAAACCAAAAATTAAAACAATATTATAAATGCGAAAGTCCGTTTGTTTGTTTGTTTGTTACGCCTTCACGTCTTAACTACTGAACCGATCATCATGAAATTTTGCATACATGTTGTCAGGGGTACAGAAAAGGACATAAGGTACCTTACATCCCGAAAAAAGTATTGTTCCCAAGGGATAGCAAAAAAACCTTTCCACGCAGACGAAGTCGCGGGTGGCCGCGAGTACCAACTAATTACCAAAGTGCTTTCAATAAAATCGCGCTAGTATCCGTTAAAAATTGTTTTATTTCATAACTTAATAGTAAATTAATAGTAGTTTATGAAACTGATGCATAATGAAGGGTATTAAAACATGAGTGTGTGTTTAAAAACCGAGTCGTAGGCGAGGTTTTTAATAGTATCACACGAGTGTTTTAATACCTAGTTATGTACAGTTTCATAAACTACTTTATCTACTCTCATACAATTTTGTGATTGAACCGATTGAACCTACAAAATAAAATATCAATGATAAAAAAGAGTTCGGTAGGTCGGCAGTACTTACCAAGGTTAAGTAAGACGTTTTTTCCGTCGCCGCATCTAAAATATCAGGTGGAGTCAAATTTTCACTCACTACACTCACTACTATGATATTTTAAGCAAAAAAAAAATAAAATCTAAAAATGGTGCGTATTCTATTAGAAAAAAAATAATGAAATAAGTGCATTCCAGTAGACTAATCGTTACACTAAGTCATCGATCACCATAGAGTACGTTTTAATCTTGCTAAGTATATGGGAATATCATTGTTTATTTTTAATATCGCGGCACTGCCTTCTTCTTGGATTTGCCCTGTATCGTAATAGAAAAAAAGTTATTTTATAACATTGCTTAGTATAGCGAAGGTACCTATGTTATAAAATAACTTTTTATTTTTTTTCGGTATTGCGTGTATAAAGTATGTCAATATAAATTCGTTTTGAAATTCATAATTCGAATTTTACGATATGAGAGTAGATAAAAATTAATATAAACCGTATTAATTTTAATAACAATCTTTACAATTTGCCTTTGAAAAAAAAACGTGAGTTAAATTACACGTTTACGTTAAATAAATATACGTCGAAAACATTTGAAATTAATCATAATTTAAATCCTTTTATAGGTACAACCTATGGTTGGTCTCTATAAATATTTTACTATTATGTTTTCTGAATTTTCAGTTTTCACACATTTATGGGATCCTGCCTGCCTAGCATGACCGATTTATATCGCGTGATATAGCATTTTATCGACACTCAACTGTCAAAATACAAATAAAACGCTATATCACGCGATATAAATCGTGTTATGCAGCCTGCCTAGCATGCCCGATTTATATCGCGTGATATAGCATTTTATCACGTTTAACTGTCAAAAATACAAAGGAATCTGACAGTTAAGTGTCGATAAAATGCTATATTACGCGATATAAATCGGCCATGTTAGGCAGACTGGTCATGCTAGGGGGGCTGGTCAGCATTCTCAGGGTTTAGTTTCAAAACCGGCTATGACTACGGCAGGCGAACGTCACCATTGGTTTGTTCCGATTTGAAAATCGCCATATTGGCGCTGAGAGCAGTAGATTCTACTATGGCAGTAGAGTGTACTTGGAACTAGTTCCAAGTACACTCGGCACAGTAAGATCGGCACAAAAAATTGCTGTCATTTCATGACAGTAGCCTGTCCAGTGTACTTTGTATAATGGACGTCAGTGATCTATTAAACAATCTAGCGACCGGTCTTATTTGACAGATGAATGTGATACATTGCTTCTTCTTTTTGGGGTAAAAAAAACATAGCAAAGAAAAGTAGTAATGTATCACATTCATCTGTGAACTGAAACCGGTCGCTAGGTGGTTTTTAATAAGATAATCAGCCTGCGGGTCGGTCGAGTGGAACTTCGTCTGTGGATCCTTTAATAGTGGGTAAGGGAAGCCCATAATGAGTTGTATTTAAAATCTTTTTGGGCTTAATAATAATAAATAATAGAAAACATCACAAACACAGAACAAGAAAAAGGTTTTTTTCTTGTTCTGTGATCACAAACACTGCTCAGGGGTGCGATTGCGTAAGTAAGTATTCCATCGGCTGCAATTTGTATGGGATGTCATATACAAGGTGTTTGGTAAAAGCCTTATAAAGCCGAGTACGGTAGATAGGGACCATCAAACTAAACAACTTTTACCATAGGACCAACTCTGAAATCGCGAAAAAAAAATCAGCTGTTTCATACAAAAATCAATCACGAAAATATCATGTATGAAACAGCTGTTTTTTTTTCGCGATTTCAGAGTTGGTCCCATAGTAAAAGTTGTTCAGTTTGATGGTCCCTATCTACCATATTCGGCTTTATAAGGCTTTTACCAAACACCTTGTATTATATGATACAATATGAACTGTCAAATGAATACGATTGACTTTACACAATCACCTAGCTGATTCCAAAGTAAGTAGCAGCACTTGTGTAATTTGTGATTTTTATTTTTTATTTATCTGTTTGTCACACAAAACAGAATTACTGCAAATACATGATAATTATACATTACAACATTTTAAAAATAAAGCAGGTAGGGTAGGCAGGTAGCAGGCCTGCAAGGGTTGCCAAATTGTTTTGTATCAAATATAGTATTTTCAAGATTTTACCTGTCAAAATATAGTACCTAGATGGCGAAAAATTTCAAAAAAGTAGGCTGCCGTTTTATAAATAGTATTTTAAAAAAGTTGCATTTTTTAAAACATTTTTATAATTTATTCAACAACCATAAACAAGAGTTTAAACACAAAAAATACTTATGTGATTAAAAGTAATATTTTTTACCGCATTTGTTTAGTTTTTTCACTTGAAAAAATTTTGTAGTTATGTCTTCTATATATTTTTTCAAAAATATAGTAGGCGAGCCCGCAATATAGTAGGATACTATATTATATAGTAGGGTTGGCAACCCTACCTGTAACTCCAACAATGATTGTGTGAAGAACCAATGACTTATAATTAATCAGACAAGGCATCAATTAAATTAAATTACTAACATAAAATAAATTAAGTTGAATATTAATTAAATTGAATTGAATAGGATTAAATTACATTGCAAAATTACATAAGGTAAAATCGGAGACAACGGTGGAACAACGAACACCCAGACCAGATAAAAGTTCGTTTTTAAGGTTCCGTACCCAAAGGGTAAAAACGGGACCCTATTACTAAGACTCCGCTGTCTGTCTGTCTGTCACCAGGCTGCATCTCATGAACTGTGATAGCTAGACAGTTGAAATTTTCACAGATGATGTATTTCTGTTGCCGCTATAACAACAAATACTAAAAACAGAATAATATACAACAAACGTGATTTTTTGCCGTTTTTTGGTACGGAACCCTTCGTGCGCGAGTCCGACTCGCACTTAGCCGGTTTTTTTTATATTGACCCAGCCGGGTATCGAACACGGGACCTCAGAAATGGCGATACCTTAAAAACCGGTGTACAACCCACTCGACCACGGAGGTCCTTATTCTTCGGAAGCTTCTGTTTTTGGGTAGACAAAGGACAATGTTGTTTTGATATTCTAATAATATTTCCCGCAATTTGTACAAAATATATTTAAAAAAAAAATTGAAAAAAAAAATATTTTTTTATTAAAAAAATTCACAGATCTTCTGGTACCTTCTGGTACATTGAAAATGAATTTAATTATTTACCTAAAACAAAATTTATTCGTAAACATTTTTTATTATTATTAAATACTTTACCCCCTTACTAATAAAGATTGTATAGCAGCTGCATAGTTACACAGTGTTTTGTCACTTTCTTTTTAATGTCAAATTCAAATAGTTTGACAGAGAGTAACCATTGTGTAACTAAACATCTGCTATTCAATCTTTATTAGTAAGGGGGTATAACTAAAACATCTTAGAATTTCTACAAAAAATACCTAATAAGAAATTCTAATCAAAATCAAATGCAGTCTCGCGCTGACTTCATCATCATTTGAATATGTGCGATATCAAACTATGTTTATCTAGGCATCATCTTCACATTCTCATTTAGAGACCGTTGTAAAAATTCATTTGGAATCGTAGCGTACTAAAAAAAAACATGAGACATGCCCGATCGAGTAATTTTAAATCTCGAAATTGAAATAACAGCAACCCACGAATATACAGCAACATCTTTAACATTAACATAGGTACCTATTTATTTCCTTTTTTACACGTTTTGAGTGTAATTTATCTTACAAATTCTAACCAATTAATGCAAATGCTTTTCTGTATCTACTCCTAAGTATGGAGGCTCAAACTACAAACTCTCTTCTATTCATCATTCGCTCAAGATTAGTTTATTCGTTTGCCTATACAAAAAAGTGCCGGGTATCACGGAATCCCACGGTGCAGGCAATGGTCAGGAAAACAATAGAAACAGATGCGCCGAAATAGTTTTTTTCGATGCTCACGTACAGTTTGCAAGGCAAAGCCCGGCCTTTTGCATAAGTATAGAAACGCTTAATTAATAAATGATATCTTGTTCTTCGTATGGGTAATACTAATGGTGTTTATTTAACTTAGTTGTTTTACGTTAGATTTGACACTTAACCAATAAAAAGTCATAAATAAATAATTATTAAAAAATCACATTAACAAATTATTACTAATTGTACTTGATTTAATACTTATGTAAAATTCTTAAATCAAGTACAATTTGATTTAAGAATTTTACATAAGTATTAATTAATTTTAATATATTTTTGTTTTGCTTTTAAAAACACTTTCATTAGGTACCTATCCGATTTTTTTATAATTAGAAAATAACATTTTATTACATTTACAACTCAAAATATCACTATAAACAAACATTTGTCTTTCAGACCATTAAGGCTGGTTTACATTATCTTAGTCTTTAGTAGAGTGCTTTAGGAGAGGGCTTTAGTGGAAACATGTAAACGGTCGTCTTATGACTAAAGAGAGTAGCGTTCTAGTAGCCTTTCAGAAAGTAGAAAGTTTCTACTCGCTTTCCAGTAGCACCCCCTGCGCGCCCGCTCACCCCCCGCGCGATATTTTACTCGCACTCGCACTGGAAGCATGTAAATCGACATTTTAGTAGCGTCTTTAGTAGAGTGCATTTGCCGGTGAACGCGTGACGTGTAATTGAATTAAATAATAGGTATTAGGTATGGCGAAAATGACACTCTACTGGAAGCGTGTAAACGGTCACTGGAAAGGCACCAAAACTACTAAAGCACTCGCATTCGAATCTACTCGCACGCTACTAAGCACTCTACTAAATACTAAGATAATGTAAACCAGCCTTTAGCGTTGATACGACTAGGTACGTACGTACACTACTGCGCTCAGCGCTCACTCATACGCTCCGCGCAAACTTCACTTCATAAAGGTTAAGCTACAGAATTATCCTTTTATGTTATTTACCTCAAATATATTATTTAAAGTAGACCAAAGTCATATCTCGAGGTGTTTTTAAAATCGACCCGATATCGCGTTTCGTTTACGAGATATGATTTTATGCTCGCCGAAACCGGGCGAAAATCGATCGTATTTTTCACATTTTTGCGTTTTAAAAAAAAGATTTTGAGATTTTTCAAAAATTTTTTTTCAGCTTATAGCCCTTGATTAGACTCGTCATTTGATATCTCAATCATTTACATAGCTCTAATATCTACGACACCAGGGTGAAATCGCACTTTGGCTGAAAATCGGACCTATACAGATGCCTCAAAAAAAACATTTTCAATGTTAAAAATATAATTTTGTAATGTGCTCATCAAGGCCTTTCATTTGATACCCATATTCAAAAATTGAAAAATAAAACCTCATTTTTTTATTAAATAAAATATAATTTTGGAATGTGCTCATCAAGGCCTTTCATTTGATACCCATATTCAAAAAATGAAAAAAAAAATTATCAAGGCCTTTCAATAAAATTGATACCCATTTTCAAAAATAAAAAAGTATTATATAACACAACCAAAAATGAAGAAACAGAATGAAATAACAAGTTAATTCAACGAAGTTAAATTGCGTGTGTGGCTTGCGACCTTTGTCTTAAACTCTGAGACTTAAACGAAGATTTTACTTTATGCACTAGAGCATAAAAAGCGATTTTATGCAGCTTACACCCAACATAAAGACGAACTTTACGAGCAGGAGAAGTGAAAAAACTATTTCGTGTGACAAGACAATTCATTTTATATCGTGATCAACTTGTTGTATGGTCTGTAATCTGTATGTAAGGTGAGGGATTTTTTTTTTCAAAAAAAGTGTCTCTTTGTATGGAAAAGAATCTAACGATCACCCCTCCATGCGAGCCGCGCCGGCGCCGCCGCGCCGCGCCGCGTTTTTCCCGCGCCGCCGCCGCCGTGGCTTTCAGGTCGGCGCGCCGAATAAAGCAAAAGCGCAAGGGAAGGCAAGAGAGGGCGAGGAAAAGCAAGCGAGCGAGAGGGACAGGAAAAGTGCAGAAGCAACGCACAGCTGCTCATTCGCTCTATTTTTAATTTTTCCTTCTAAATTCAACCACGTCAATTTATTTTAAAATTCAATCTAAAATATTTGTATTAAAAAACCGGCCAAGTGCGTGTCGGGCCACGCGCCATAGGGTTCCGTAGTTACCTTATACCATACCATATTTAATACCACCTATCATTTTTCGTTTGCAAAAATAACTTTGTTTTTCACAGTGTTGATATGAATGACAAAGTTATATTTGCGGTTTTGGAAAATGTGCTATATCTCAAAAACTAATTACTATATCTCGTTCAAACCAATTTTGGTTGAAAGTGTTTATTAAGATCTACAGCATATATTTTTTTTAGATTTTTCACTCTCTTATTTCAAAAGTTAAAGGGGGGGGACACACATTTTACCACTTTGGCGGTGAATGTCTTTCAAACGGTTGACTTTGAGAAAAAGTTGTCTTAGAAACCTCAATGTCATTTTTAAAGACCTATCTATAGACACCCAACACGTGTTAGTTTGAAGAAAAAAAAATTTTTCAGTTTCAGTTCCATGTATGGGGAGCCCCCCCTTTATCTTTTATTTTTCTTATTTTTGTATTAAATTCGTTAAGCGGTTAACAGAATACATCTACCTACCAAGTTTCAACTGTGTAGTCTTAATACTTTCGGAATAAAGTGGCTGTGACATACGGACAGACAGACAGACAGACAGACAGACATGACGAATCTATAAGGGTTCCGTTTTTTGCCATTTAGGCTACGGAACCCTAAAAAGGAACTGCAGCTGTGCAATTTTTATTACTTACAATTGGTATATGTTTGTTATTTATAATAATAGCACATGGACATGAAAAACAAGAAAATAATAATAATAAAATTATAAAAAATGAAATTTTGACGGCTTAAATTCGGACGCTTTTGCCCTAAATTTGACCATTATTTTCCCTAAATTCGGCAAACAAAGGTGAAATAAAGGATGACCAGTGTCAGAAACCTTTAATGTTTTTATTTAAGTAACCGACATATCGCTCGAAAGATTGATCAGCTGAAGTGGCAGTGGGCTGGATACATGGCGAGAAGAACCGATGGGGGAGGCCTATACCCAGCAGTGGGTGTCGTGCGGCTGATATTATTTACATATGAAATTGCAAAAATAATATATTTATTATTATTATCAACATTAATAATATTATGCTTATCAAAAATAAGCTTATAGTACTTTATTATTAACATATAACATTAATAATAAGTGGCCGAAAATAGAAAATATCGTAACGGTACAAAAGTCCGGCCGCTGGTTTGATGGTTGGCCGACTATAGGACTCGTGGTCAATCTATGCTCGGCCACCATTTCAAAAGGCAGCCGAATTTAGATTTTTCACCAGTTTCTTAGACCTAGCTCCGGCGAGCTTTAATTTAGTAATAAATAAAATTATATGAGAAAATATCATTTTATATTATTCTTTGATTAAGGTTTTATCACAAATAAACATCAATAGATCGAGAAATCAGTGAAAGTAATTAAAATCGCTTTCCTATAACTTAGATGTCCCTCGAACTTAACTACAAAATTGCACAACGCGCGGCACAACCACGCGGGCCGCTGGTCAAATTGCTACTGAGTGCAAGCAAACTGCAAAATGCAAACCAGATGACGGCTTGCTGCCATTTTGACAATTCCTAATGAGTGATATTATAAAGCTTCTTTTCGTACAAAAACCCTTTAAGAATAGCATATACTCACACATTTTATTTAATATTTTGTTTGAGTGGCCGAATTTAGGATGTGTCCGAATTTAGTCGCAACGCAAGTGAACAAGTTTATCTACATAATATGAGTATCTAAGATGAGTTTGGGTAGCTAGGCAGTCTAGAGGCACTTTGAATTGTTTTCAAGGAAAAAATATTTTTTTCCCCCACAGAAAAGTGCAAGATATATATAGGCGGTGTTGTTGTTACGCAAATAAATAAATTTGACTTAAAATGCCGGAAAAATTTGTGCCACGCCGGCGCGGTCACGCCACGCCGACTATAAATGGTCGGCGCGCCGCCGCGGGCAATTTAGGCCTCGGCGCGCATGTCTACCCCTCATACAGAGACAAATCTGTACGGGCATTTAGAAGTTATGGTACTTGTACTATTAGTTATTCTGTGGTTATGGTGGAATAAAGAAAGAAACTCATCCTGAAGTCTGAACTGAACACAATAATACCCTCTTCGTTTTTTGGGCAAACGAAAATACTTTTATTTATATGTCACACGATAGTTTCTTATGCTACGGGTGCTAGGGGTTTAAACATTTTTTGAGCCCTCTTCCTCCCGTTGTAGAGCCTCATGTGATTAATGGACAACCTCCTATGGGTACTTCTATTTAGCAAAGTCCGCGAGAGAACATTGAAATCGGCCAAAAAAATTGTAATTCAAATGTGTGTGTAACATGAATTTCATGTCCAGCTACGCCCGAGACTCGCTGGTTTTGAAACTCATAATTGACCAGGGTCTCATAAACATTAGTAACATGTGGATAAAGGCTTCTTGATGGTAAGCAAAATTAATATTGGGAGGGTGCGAAGGTATAAAAATCGATCGCAGCGCTCATGGTGGCAAAAAGTAGAAATAATGAAGGCTCTGTAATCTGTTTGAAAACGATATTTAATTTATTATTAGCGATACAGGTATAATTATATATGTTTATTATAACTTAGTAAAATTATTAAAGTAGCTTTATCCTCTTGTTTTACAAAATGTACAACTAAAAAAGAAGTAAACAAACCCTAATATAACCAAAATAAAACACTCTTTTTGAATAGATCTTACTTGCCATATTTAATTTGAATGACCAAAAATGATTTCATAACAATTTGTCCACTCAAATCACAGTCATTTTGAAATTTACATTATAACACAATATGTATAGTATTTTTTAACATTTTGTCACAATGCCGCCATTACATATCAAAACGTCAAAACGGTCAGGTCAGAGCCAACAAAGTTGCAACACGCTAGGTGGCGCTAAAAGCGTGCACGGAGCCAATAGATGCTAGTTTTGAAACGACAGACTACTAAACATAAATATATATGTAGATAGTTTATATTACTTACTTAATACGTTACTTACGTTTATATTATAATTCAATATTAATATTATTATCTTCATAATTTATTAAAACATCTGCAATACTACAACATCTCCGCACGACACGATACATTATAATTACGTTACTGTGATTAGCTTTTTTTAGAACATGTATCTACCTATACTTAAACCCCCTTACCACAGAATAGCTAATAGTACATAGGGCTTCCATCCCGGGATTCGAGAGTCTCGATTTCCCGAGAGTCTCGAAGGATATTTGGTCCCGAGAGTTTTAGTTTCCAGTCTCGGGATTTTCGAGATTTTCGAGACTTATTCAAACGCTAGGTAAATTACATACATTTCATATAAAGTTGCGTGTTGCGCGTGTTAATAAGTATGTAGTAACATTATCACAGAATAACCAATAGTACACATTATAACGTATCAATTAAAATACAAACAGAATAAACGAACGTGACAATTTTAAAATAAACAACAAACAAACAAGCACAATACGATCTTTCATCTAAGATCTCAATTTTTGTTTTCATCGTCTTTCAGTTTAATCCTATTCTGAGATATTTTCATGAAAGATAAAGGAAGTGTACTGAACCATAAGCTCCTGTCGTATCCAGAAGCAAACGACCTCCTCAGTCGCCTTCGCTGAAACCGGTCCACTGGAGATCTTCTAGCATACTTACACCATTTGCAAATGGAGCGTAGCCATCGAGAGGAATGGAGAGGCGCTCGCCGTTACTCTTGATATCTCGAAGGCTTTCGACAGGGTGTGGCATGATAGCCTTATTGCAAGCTTTCTTCATACGGACTTCCCACCGGTTTATGTGTCTGGATATCGGACTTCGAGAGGGATCGGTCGATTCAAGTTGTCATTGATGGCTGCTCGTCCAACCAGTTGGCTATCAATGCCGGAGTCCCCGAGGGATTGGTCTCTCAGGGGTGGACTGAACAGGAACACCTGGTGCATATTAATGACCTGCTAATATCCAGTATTTTGGTATACGCAGATGACAGCACCGTTGGAAAGAGCTACATATCTGATGCTCGAGCCAGTGCAAAGCAAACCCAGTGTCTTAGGAAGGCGATGGTCAGACACATAAACACGAACCTGTCACTGCAGGCAGTCTTCGAATAGGGCGATGCCAATCAGGTCAGGCAGATTCAATCCATCAAAAATTCAGGTGTGTCTGTTCTCTGCCAAAGGGAGTAGTTTCGACCTGAGTCACTTTCCGAGGTGTAACCGTGCCGATTACTGAACGACTAGACCTTCTCGGCATATCATTGACTCTAACACTCAATTTTGGCTCTTCCATCGAGAATAAAATACAATTGGCATCTAAAATGCTTAGCATTTTGGCAAAGTTGAGAAAGTACTTTACTTCACACCGGAACAGCTGCTCATTCTATACCTAGCGAAAGTTCGATCGTGCATAGAGTACTGCTCTCATCTTTGGGATGGTTCCGCCAAATACGAGCTCCAGGCGCTTGAATCCTTTGAGCGGAGGGCCAGGAAGCTCATCAGTAACGATAATCTTTTCTGTAATAAGCTCAGAATTCTCGAGCATAGACGCAAGGTCGCAATGTTTTTTATCGGGTACATTTCGGCGAGTGTGAATTCCGCATCTCCTTTCTTCCATCGGACAACCAGAGGTACGATTCAGCATTTTGTTTCAAATTTTATCATCCGTACCGCCAGAGAGTGGAACTCTTTGCCTAAGTCTTGTGTTTTCCGACAGGTACAATCTGGAGGCCTTCAAGTCGCGTGATTAGGTATCTTTTAGGCAAGCGCGTTCCATTGTAAGCGCTTGCCTATCTATCATACAAAAACGCGTCACATCATCATTTCGAGAGTCTCGAAATTTCGAGAGTCCCGAGAGTCAGCCATATAGTCTCGTCTCGATCCCGAGATTGTAAAATAGGTCCGAGAGTGGAAGCCCTAAGTACAAGTCCCTTACTAATTAAGATTGTATAGCAGCTGCATAGTTACACAGTGTTTTGTCACAATAGTTTGACAGAGAGTAACCATTGTGTAACTCATACATCTGCTATTCAATCTTTATTAGTAACGGGGTAAGAGTGAGACGAGAGGGTGCGGGTTCGAGTCCTGTCTGAGGTGATACGGGAGAGTCGATTTTTTTCTAGTATTTTTTCTCAAATAAATTGATTATTTTAATATAAAAAAAGCATTGTAAATGCCAAAAATCTCAAAATTTAATAACTAGTATACTTTTTTAATAATAATAATAATTATCAAAAATAGTTTATTATTTTGAACAACTCCAACGTGTAGAATGGGGGATGAGGACTTGAGGTCGAGATTGTTATCTACGACGAGCAAACGATGAGTCACAGTTTTGACAGGCGGATTCGACCTCGCCACAGACAGAACAGAATAACCACAAAGTAAGTAGTGCCGGCGCTCCGGAATAACTAATATGACCTCGCGAAATCTATCAAGGAGTTTAGATATCACCCTACTTAAATTTATGAGATCCTGGTGACTATTCGGAGAGTTGAGTTTCAAAACCAGCTATGTCCAACCAGCCCACAATGCGAGCTCTGTGGTCGTAATTGACATTCTCATACTGTTGCTGAAAGCATAATCTTTCGTGCTTTCAATTAATTTAATTGTTTGCATTTCATGTGTCAGATGGCGTTGCCTTTGTTGGAAGAATCATCAAAGGCAGCAACATCTATGCTTGTTTATGTAAAACGCAGCTTACGCAGCGCATAATATCTTTATCAGTTAAACTTTTTAATCGTCATTTTAATTTCCGTCATTTCCGGGATTCCGGTGCATAATTCCCGAGACCGGGAACCCAGGAATGAAATCCTAGGCAACACCTTGAAAACCGGTGTACAAACCACTCCACTATGGAAGTCGTCATCCTTCGGAATCTTCTTGTTTTTGGTGGACAAAAGACAATGCGGAGTCATTATTTTGATTTGTACTTTTTCAATTAATATTTTCCCGCAATTTAATTAAATAAAACTTAATCATAACTATTATTAAATTACTACAAAAAGCAGAAGCTAATCAAAGTAATGTAATAATAACATATATTATGCTTACTGTTATCGTGTGCAGGTTTTACAGATGTTATTAACTTTATACGACATAAATAAATAATTTAAATAAACTATTATAAGTTTATGGGATCCTGGTCAGTATTCTGAGAGTTGAGTTGAAACCTGTCCTTATCATTAAGATGTGACTTGAGTAAACTTGCAATTCAATTGCTTTTGCTTCTAATACTAAATTCACAAGAAATTGTACGAGTATAAAATGCAGTTTATACTATTATGTATTCTGTGCCGTAACTGCACTAAAACTGCATTTAAGATTAATTATTTATTACTATAATTGCATGTGAATATAAATTAGAATTTAAAGAATTTGAAAATTGCAAGTATTACTCACTCAAGTCATTACTTACTCGTCTAATAAATACGAGGGTTAGACACATTTACTTATGTTTATGAGACCCTAGTCAGGATGAGTTTCAATGCAAGCCGGTCTACCGCGTAAGTTACATGAAGTTCAGTCAGGCACAGAATATCTAAATAGTACAAGGGCTTTTTTTTGTTGCTGTCCGCTTTCTGCAATGAACGATGCGATTAAATTGACAATAGACAGTGATCTGCGGCAACTTCACTCGGGCATGTATGATTTTTGTATAGCTGTGAACACGAATAATTATAATATAAATATTAAGTACCTAGTTACCTACGATATTCATTAAATGTTAGTGAGAAACAACTCTGCGAAAAAGCGCATTTCATACGCAACATTAGTTCAGCGCGATGGAAATATAAGTACAATACTTATTCATGAAAAAAAAAACCCTAGGCGCCAGCTACACGCGTGGTATTTACCGTGATCCATCGCCATAGAGTAAATTTTAACCATGGAAAGTAAATATTGAACATTTCATACAAACTACTTGTGTATACTTAATTTAGCTTGTCATTTATTAGGAATATATGAAATTAATTGTATGATAGCCTACACAAAACAAACCATCATACAAACACTTGCCTGAGTGATTCAATAAAGTACTGAAGATTAGTAAACTAGTTTTATTATTCTGCTTCGCTTTATATTGACAAAGTTTATCAACTCGTCTGAGGTGCCACTAAGCTAGGAGTTGATTTATGAGAATAATAAGGTGTCCAGCTGTCTTACCTGGATAAGTTGAAACTCTCTGCTCTATCACGCCCTAGCCAGCATCTCCACGTGGAATGTAGGTCCCACCTGTAGTTAGAGGATAAGTATGATTATACTGTAAGTATAATCACTAAGCACTTTAGCCAGCAAGATCACCACAGAGTGGTGTAATATAGTCAACACAAACTTAAGCATTTGGATGATAGTTGTCATATCTCTAAGAGTGCAATTATATTAATATTGATAAACAGGTTGATATCAAACAAATACCCTAATGTGAATCTCATAGGTCACTGATCTTTGTGAGTCCAAAGGACCGGTACCCCAACACTCAACACACATCGGTTCTTCACGGACTGATGTTATTCATACTGTAAGAAGATTGCGCAAACTTACATACAGGGGGCTTCTTCGTGGAGCCCTCGAAACCTAAGGGGGAGCTTCTACAAACAACGGAGCTCTCAACCCTTATAGGGAGCTTCTACAAACAACGGAGCTCTCAACCTTTATATTGGTGGGTACTTATTAGATCTTAGTTTTCTCAAACAGGGATAAATTGCACACGTATAAGATATAACTTTAAGCATAACAAGTTACCACGCACGATAGAAGTTGCAAGTGATTATCAGCTACTGAGAGTTTCGTATCACGTGCAATTTCTCATCGTTAATTATCTATACAATCGCATACATAAAACTCGTGAATCCTTACGGGATTATAATAAATTATTCTAAAGTACTTAGCTTTCGGTTTATCTGATGCTGGCGGGCAGATGTAACACGCACATTTTTCGTACTACAAATTCACTTGAAAGAGTTTGAACAAGATGGGCGTTAAAAACATGACATATGCAAATGTTGAAAATGAGCTTACCCTCTGATTGACTTTATATCCGTCCGATAGTACTCTATGGTCTATATATATGAGTGTTGCTATATACAATATTGTTGGTGGGTCTATTTGTTATTCGCGAACCCTTCGCGACACACCCGCCTCGCGAGTTTAAACTATGGTAGTCATCAAGTCGCGAGTCCATTTATGGATCTTCTCCAGTGCTTGGACTGCAGCGGCTCGACGTAATTTCTCATCGCTTGTTTGGTCGTTAGATCTGTAGCCATTTATTACTTCATTTTCTAGACTTTGTTCGTTATGATCTTTAAGCTCAGTGTCGTTTGTCGCACTGATATTCTCTAGTCTTTCTCCCGTGTCCTGTGTCGAGTCGTGTCTTACATTTGTATTCGTGTCTTCAACATCATTTGATTTGTTACTTATTTCAGTTGGGTTTGTGTCAACATCTTCAATTTCAATAGACGGTGTTTGATTAGAGTTTATATCTTCATCGTCTATGTTTTCAAAATCAACTTGACTTGGTGATTTACTAGTGGAAAATTGTGGTGTCTCTTCCTCTTCTACTTCTAGAGGATAAAGATGAGCAATTGATCGTGTAAACACTTTGTTTTCGACCCTTATTTTAGCAACACGGCATAAACCGTCCTTTCCTTTTACTATTTCTATTATTTTTCCCACTTTCCAGCTTTCGCGGTTTCTTGATTCACCTTTAATCTGTACCACATCTCCGATTTGAGGGGTTTCACGATTTCTCACTCTGGTTTGTTTGGGTGAGTTTCCGTACCTCTCTCTAAGGCTCAAAAGATATCTGTTGATGAACATTTCTTTATATTCATTCATTATCGTGTTTCCACGTTTCCATCCTTCGATGAGTTGTTGTTTAATGGTAGAACTAGAGGGTGGTAAGCGATCCATAAGTAGTTGAATGCTCAAACATTTTCCTGGTGTTAGGAAATCAGCGGGTTTCAGTATGTGGTCCATGTCGGCTCCCACATACGTAAGTGGTCTGGTATTTGCCACTGCTTCAACTTCCTTAATGATCGTTAAGAGTTGATTTTCTCCAAGCATATGTTTTTGAAGCGTTCGTTTTAAGCAATGTTTTACTACTGCCACAAGTCTTTCATACACACCACCATGCCAGGGTGCTAGTTGAGGGATGAATTTCCATCTTATCTTTTCTGTCAATCCTCCTTCTGACATTACTTCAGCTAGCAGTCTGAACTGTGGTGCGTTGTCAGTTAGTACAAGTGACGGAATTCCTCTTGTAGCAATGAAACGTCTGAATGCCATGAGACATTCGTCTGTGGTTAGATCCTTGACCACCTCTAAGTGTATCGCTCGTATCACGAGGCACGTGAAAAGACAGATCCATCTCTTTTTTATGTCATTTTCTGACTTTATGACCATCGGTCCAAAATAGTCTGCGCCGACATATGTAAATGGTGTGTTGAATCTTACTCTTTCAGCTGGTAACGCTGGAGTTTTAGGTAGTTCATATGGACCTCCTCCATGTTTCACACACTTCGCACACTTGCTTAGCGTCGTTTGAATTTTTGCTCTACCTTGAGGTATCCAAAATTTTTGCCTTATAAGACTTAATGTATGAGGTACTCCAACATGAAGGTTTTTCTCATGAGTTTCTTTAATGATTTTTTCTGTGAGTTCACTGTTCTTAGGTAAGAGTATAGGATGTTTTGCATCATAGGATAGAACTGAATGTGAGAGTCTTCCATCACATCTTAGAATTCCATTGGTATCAATGAATAATCCTAAGTTCTTGGATAGGCTTGTTTTCTTTCCTCCAAACTCTTCTGGGAATGTTTTCCTTTGTAGTTCCTTTATCTCTTGTAGTTGTGAGTCTAAAACTTCGTTTGATGTTACTTCTTTTTGTAACTCTGTTGTTTCTGGTCGAATTTCTGTATTTGACAGACCCTCCCCCATCAGAAGAGAACTGTCTCTCGGTGGACCACTAGGCCAGTTTCTAGGATCTTGCTTTAGAAATTCAGGTCCAGATAACCATTTGTACTTCTCCTCCTCTGAGGTGGTTGGACGTGTTGCTACGTCTGCGGAGTTAAGTCCCGACGGTACGTATCTCACTATTAGATTTTTGTTTCGTTTTATTTCTTCCAGTCTTTTGGATACAAAGGGTTGAAGTAACTTATCAGTATAATACCAGTCAATCACTATCTGGCTATCTGTCCATAGTGTCGATTGGGTTATATTCAATGGTAAAAATCTAAGCACATATTTTATAAGTCTACTTCCAATAAGTACACCTAATAATTCTAAGCGTGGAATTTTTAAATTCTCTTGGTTTTTAATGGGAACTAGGCGTGATTTACCTATTATGAAGTCGACTTTGTCTCTTTGTACCAGGTACACTGCTGCTGCGTAAGCTACTGTGGATGAATCTGTAAAGCAATGTATTTGAGCTTCCCTTTCATTGGGTACAGTGATGTTTCTCTGTAAACATATGTTTTCTACTTGTTTCATTTCTTTCAAGATGTTTATCCACTTGTGAAGCAGATCTTTAGGTAATGGTGTATCCCATTTGATCTGTTTTTTCCATAGTTGTTGAAGTAATAACTTAGCAGGTAACATGATTGGTACGGTAAATCCACAGGGATCATAAATGGCTGCAATGGTTTTTAAAATTCCTCTTTTGGTGTTTCCATTGTTCTCATTGACTTTAGCTCTAAGATGAAGAGTGTCATCTTCCAAGTTCCAGTTTAGACCCAGTATTTTTACGATAGTTTCTTTAGCAGCATCTGGTATTTGTTCTACAAATTCCTTAGAATTGGAACTCCATTCACGAAGATTCATAGAAATTTCTGAAAATATATTTTTGCTTTCCTTATAAAGGTTCAAAGCATCCGTTACTGTTTCTACGCCAGTGACTACATTGTCTACATATATGTCGTTAGCTAATTGTTTGGCGTAATCTCTATTTGATCTTTGAAGATGATATCTAACTGTAGCGTTTAGAAGGAATGGACTAGAGATGATACCAAAAGGAACTCGTGTGAATCTATAATGTAATAGATTGTCTTCTGTAGCTGGTTTATTAGTGTCTTTTAACCATAAGAATCTAGTGACATCTCTGTCTCTTTCCTTCAGACCAATTTGTAAAAATGCCTTTTCTACATCTGCCGTCAGTCCTACGGCGTGGCTTCTGAATTTCAACAGTAGTCCGGTCAAGTCTTCTAACATCATTGGACCGCAATACAAACATTCATTTAGACTCTTAGTATCTTTCGTTTTCGCTGAGGCATCATATACTATTCTCAGAGTTTTACCAGGCGCCAGTATTCCATGATGAGGAAGGTAATGAATAGGATGATCACTTTTGTCTTCCTTAGGTGCAAGTTCGATGATACCCCTTTGTAGTTGATCACTTAGTGTTTGGTTATAAGCTGACAAGGTTTCTGTGTCTAAGCATTTCATCAATCCGATTAGACGTCCATATGCCAGACTGTAGTTAGTTGGCAATTCAGGTGGGTATTCCTTCCAAGGCCAACCAACGTGATATCTTCCTTCTATAAATACTGTATTTTCATTGAAATGTTTAATTGCTTCTTCCTCCCGGTTGGCATTGGGAGAATCAGTAATCCCGAGGGATTCTAAGTCCCATAAAGTTTTCATTGATGTGTTACCTAATGGAAGATCAGGTTCATTTAATCTCGTTTCATATGATGCTTGGAAGTATGTGAGCATCGATAGCTCTTCCTCGTGCTTATTCGTCATTTTGCCTGACAATATCCATCCTAGGTCTGAATTTACCAAGTAAAGGTTTTCTTGTATTTTCACCTTTTCAGTTGACATAAGTGAATGGTAATAATCATTTCCAATTAGGATGTCTACCTTATCTGACAGAGACCCATCATCCGCCAGTAAGTAATCCTTTTGTTGATTCCAATTGATTAATTCTTTGGTATAGGAAGAGATACCGCGTGTGATAAAAGGTACGACATTTGCATATACTATCTTTTGCTTATGAGTTCTCGATTGAATGTGAAGCTTTACTAGTGCACTGTCTAGTTCTTGGGGTTTGTTTGAACTGAAAGTGAATACTGTGAGATGATTATCTTCTTCAGTTTTTAGATCAAGATTGCTAGCGACATCTTGCGTAACGTAGCTTCTCATGCTGCCTGAATCTAGCAGTACACGGCATTTCATCGAGGTATTCCCCGGTCCTTTGACGTGAACAATAGCGGTTTGTAGGATTGTGGATCCCTTTTCATAGACGTGCATAGCACTGGTAGATTCCTTCTTATGCAACTCATTTTTTGGCACTGCATTTTTAGGTGATTCCTTGTTTGGACAAAGTGCTCTATTATGTAGGCCCTTCTTGCCACAGTGTTTGCAAGCTATGTGTTTGGATCTACAGAAGTTAGCTTGATGACCTGCTCGAAAACAAATAAAACAACGGTTCTTTAATTTTAATTTTCTTTGTTGTAGAGTCTTGTTATTTGTGCATTCATCATTAAAGTGATCTCCTTTACAAAATATACAATTGAGTTTCCTTCTTTTCTGATTGGATCCATGTTCATTCCTCTCTTCACTGGATTGAAATTTCCTCTTAGTGTCAAAGGTTTTATTGAAGGCAGTCACACTAGGTTTAATTCTCTTATTTGTATTCTTTATATTGTTTGCTTTTCGGACTCTTGTTCTTTTCCCATTCCTTTGTTCTAATATGTGAAGCGTTTCTGTTGTATAACTATCATCTTCTGTATTGAAATTTTCAGAAGTTCTCTTGGCATCTTCTCTGGCTGAGAGTACAATGTGAAGCTGTTTTCTTATTTCTTCGATGGTATCATTACTTAATTTCAATTTCAATTCGTATACTACATCTTCTGGGAACTTTTCTAAAATTAAGAATCTTAAGTGATTATGTTCTGTATTTTCACCCAGTGAGTTTAATACACGGAGGTGTCTTTCAATTTCATCTAATACTCTTCTGCAGTCTTCCTGTCTATCTGCTCTTTTAAGTTTATAAAGCGTTGAATAATGAGCATCAATTATTTGCGTTTTCTTCCCATATCTATCTGTCAAAGTTGCTACGGCAATTTTATAATTATCATTAGTAGTCTCAAGACCATCCAAAATCGTTTTCGCTTCACCCTTCACTGAAGCCTTTAGATACAATAATTTGTCGACATCTCTTAATGTTCTTTGGTCAATGTTGGAAGAAAATTGATCCCAAAATTGTGTCCATTGTAGAACATCTCCGGAAAATGTGGGTAAGTTCAATTCTGGTAGTTTGCCTCTATTAATTGATTGATTAGAACTGGAAGAAGAGGAATCAATTTTGTCTCTTTTTACTTGTATTTTTGCGTTTAATTCGGCTAATGCTTCATCCCCTTCCAATTGTTCCGTTGTCATACAAGATATGTCATCGGCGTTCGGGTTTGTTGAAGTATTAAAATATTGATACAGTTCACTATTGAATCGGTGAATTACCGCTTGTAATTTTGAAGACACGATTTTTGCTTGTTCTAGATCATCATCCGACCACGATTTCTGAGCACAGAGAACACGGGAGCTGTCAGTCAAATCTTTGATACTTGCCACAAACTTGGTTAGTCTATTTATATATATTTCTTCCATGGTGTTAGTGTTATATATACTGATTGAGATGAATCTGAAATCATCATAAATATTTTATGATCTTATTCCTAAATCATTCATATCCAATGAAGAAAGAAAAAAAATCCAGATTCCTTCTAGTCAATCATGTCTGTCTATTTGTCAAGCTCTATTGTCCATTTGCTATGTATAGAATAAGTGTCTGCGGCTCAGCACTCAATCAACATCTCTATTGATTTGCAGTAATAATCGTGATATTTATTTAATTTATGTTTCAACGGTTTATTTTATTACGTTAAATGAAATGTTAAATTTTATTATTTAGTGACCTTCTGTATCCCACAGTTGACCTTACTGAGCAACCCTGGTAAGTCGCTCCCACTTAGGTTACCATCCTTTGAGAAATTTGAAAAGTCTGACAAAGTCGGATAGGTTATAGAAAAAATCCGAAATAATCCGGACGGGTGGTAACCCTACTCACACTGCTCAACCTAGTCTATGATCATAGCACTAGTTAAGCCAGTTATTTTTTCCTTTAAAACATTTGGTCTCATCCAAACTTGGCTATGGCACTACCGTGCCCCCTTAATTCAACCATATGGGAACACAAGAAAGTTCACTAAGCTATACCCTTTATTGTCACACAGTGTATAGAGCGCGTCACATTAAACCAAATATTCTTTAAATAAGTTAGTGCTAATCAGGCACATGAAGTAACATACTGTGTTTACTTAATGTGTCGTCATTAGCCATCAATAGTTTTCGCTTTGACCCTAGGTTATATCTTGTAGCGTAGTATGTAAACGTTTGACGTGAACACTGATTGTCTTATCAGTTCATCTCGATGCATGCTTATGTACAGGTATCACATACTCACAGTGTATGTAACATCTGAATTACATAAACAAGCATGTGCAGTTTGCAATAAATAGATGTTTTAGTTTATCTGTAAAATGATTCATTTTAATTTTATCACAACACTGAGTGTCTATTTACCGTAAGGTTATTAAGTTATAAGCCATCGGAGCTAGTATGGATATCACTTATATTCCAAAGATTTCAAAAAATCAATGAGCTAAAATTCTGTTTTGTTGTGATGACTACAACTGTTATCAGTTAACAAGTGATAAGAATTATTGTAAAACACTATCATTGTATGAGAACTTGAATGCGCAGGGTAGTAACATCATATTGCACTATGGTTATTGACTAATATGTTGTAATTTGTTTTGACTTGGTATAACAGTTGTTGTAATCTAACAACAATGTTCCATAATAATTTGGTATGATACTGTGGTGAAGTTTTAACTAGTCAGGTCATAATTGATGTCAAAAACCTTTTATCAAGTAATAAATTTTCCATACATTTGGTGTATAGTTATGCTCTTACGTACCTGCGGTTTTGCTTCAATTTTCTGATCAGTAAGTAAGTAAATATCTCCTTGTAATAGTACCCTCTTTATAGGTGTTATTTTACTGTATACTGAATACCGGTGTGCCTATTGAAACGATAAAGGGATTAGAGTCTAACCCTTACACACAAACAAGTTGTATTCATTATAGTATTTCATTAGTAAACACTTTTATTTGGCTTTATAAGTTTAAAGATTGTTTTTTCAACAAATGTGGTTTATTGAAAAAAAACAAGGTCATGCAACAAGTTGGTTACTTTTGTCACTTGATTGTTTTAATTAAAAGATGTGATTTATAGAGATAAGAGTTTCTAGGCGTTAATGATGTTTCTTACCTAAATTCTTTGTTTTATAAGGTTTTTTATTTTATTTTCGCCGACTGACAATTAATTTGTTTGTTGACAGATTCACTTATGGACGAATGACGTTTAGTCGCGTCGGTAAAGCAGACAAAGGCCTGTGGGAAAAATTTTCCACATCTAAGAACACACTAGCGCCGCGTATAGTGTACGCTCTCTGACATATCGATGGCGCGGAATTTTAAACTTGACGTTTGGCGGGAATTTTGATTGTCCCTGGTATTAAACAAGAAATCCATAAGTATGAGTCATAAATTTAACACAACCATTAGATTTATGACATAAATATAAACTTCTTGATGTTAAGTTGTTAACATTGACTTAACAGTAGTTACTTTGTTAGATCAATGTTCACCACTCAAGGTCTGGTTACATTGTATTTTGCTCACACTGATGAAAGTTATAACTTATAGTAAGGGTCACACAAATAAAGTAAATTGTCCCACTTTGTTCAAGTATCTATTATTTTAAGTATCATTATCATCCACCAAGACAGCTGACAATTGTATGATTTAATTTCAAAGTAAATTCTCATCAAACTCCCTCCAGCCACACATCAGACAAGTTTTGTTTATAAAGTTCAGTTCAGTCTATACTAAACTTTATCTAATTTGATAAAATTATTTTTCAGTAATAAATTCATATCCCAGCTCGTCTTCACCAAATTTGTGTATACTTAATTTAGCTTGTCATTTATTAGGAATATATGAAATTAATTGTATGATAGCCTACACAAAACAAACCATCATACAAACACTTGCCTGAGTGATTCAATAAAGTACTGAAGATTAGTAAACTAGTTTTATTATTCTGCTTCGCTTTATATTGACAAAGTTTATCAACTCGTCTGAGGTGCCACTAAGCTAGGAGTTGATTTATGAGAATAATAAGGTGTCCAGCTGTCTTACCTGGATAAGTTGAAACTCTCTGCTCTATCACGCCCTAGCCAGCATCTCCACGTGGAATGTAGGTCCCACCTGTAGTTAGAGGATAAGTATGATTATACTGTAAGTATAATCACTAAGCACTTTAGCCAGCAAGATCACCACAGAGTGGTGTAATATAGTCAACACAAACTTAAGCATTTGGATGATAGTTGTCATATCTCTAAGAGTGCAATTATATTAATATTGATAAACAGGTTGATATCAAACAAATACCCTAATGTGAATCTCATAGGTCACTGATCTTTGTGAGTCCAAAGGACCGGTACCCCAACACTCAACACACATCGGTTCTTCACGGACTGATGTTATTCATACTGTAAGAAGATTGCGCAAACTTACATACAGGGGGCTTCTTCGTGGAGCCCTCGAAACCTAAGGGGGAGCTTCTACAAACAACGGAGCTCTCAACCCTTATAGGGAGCTTCTACAAACAACGGAGCTCTCAACCTTTATATTGGTGGGTACTTATTAGATCTTAGTTTTCTCAAACAGGGATAAATTGCACACGTATAAGATATAACTTTAAGCATAACAAGTTACCACGCACGATAGAAGTTGCAAGTGATTATCAGCTACTGAGAGTTTCGTATCACGTGCAATTTCTCATCGTTAATTATCTATACAATCGCATACATAAAACTCGTGAATCCTTACGGGATTATAATAAATTATTCTAAAGTACTTAGCTTTCGGTTTATCTGATGCTGGCGGGCAGATGTAACACGCACATTTTTCGTACTACAAATTCACTTGAAAGAGTTTGAACAAGATGGGCGTTAAAAACATGACATATGCAAATGTTGAAAATGAGCTTACCCTCTGATTGACTTTATATCCGTCCGATAGTACTCTATGGTCTATATATATGAGTGTTGCTATATACAATATTGTTGGTGGGTCTATTTGTTATTCGCGAACCCTTCGCGACACTACTTTCCATTCTTAAAATTTATTCTATGGCGATGGATCACGATATTTACCACGCGTCTAGCCGTCGCCGGCTATAGCAATATCTATTCTGTGGATGTAGTCCAAAATACAGCCTTCTAGTCTTTTTTTAGGTAAGTTAGGAGTAATAATCAATAGTTACAGCTATAACTACCGAGTCCACCGACCAATAATACTAACGGTAACCAACTATAAATAAAATGTTTGTAAACAAAACTGCGCATTTTTCGTAATTTCTCCACAATATCATATATTCAACTTGGACAACATTAAGTTACAACAGTATACATTTAAGTCAAAGTCATTAAGTCAAAATGTATACATTTATCTCATATAAAATGTATCATATAAAATGTATACATTTTATAGATACGAAAAATATGACTCAGATACATAAAATATGACTATATATGGCGTAGGAAATTAAAAAAATATGTTCCATACTGTTTTTTTCGTCGATAAGTGATTACTTGGATTCTTTTTGTCACATTACGATAATTAACAGAACAAGACACCATGGCTCCACGATACTCTTATTTAAAATTCTAATCAATATTACCAAATATTTTAAAGAAATGGTGATTGCTCTTTTGCAGGCGGGACGCTAGGGGCTCTTACCATATTTGGTTCTACTATGCTCTTACTGTAAAAAATTTTGGCACATTGTCACCTTGATCCTTTGTCTCTTTTTTTCATAGACCGTGTCCGTATAATGTTAACTTCTTTTTTCCACGCTCTGTTGGTCTTCTTGAGCGCAGCGGAAATTTTTCTATGTCTATGGTTTACTCTCGACGAAACGCACACAGCAAAAAAATACTGTTACCAATACATTAAATTTAATCTAATCTTAATCTATGCCTATCAATGATAGTCACATATTTCTAAAACGTGTAGTAAAAAGCCGGCCAATTGCGAGTTGGACTCGCGCACGAAGGGTTCCGTTCCGTAACAAAAAAACGGCAAAAAAATCACGTTTGTTAATTGTATGGGATGAGAATGGGAATGAAATTATTATTATTATTGTCTTTGGAAGGTACATTTTTGTTGTTATTGTTATATCAGCGACAGAAATACATCATCAATCCTGGTGACAGATAGAGAGACGGACAGTGGAGTCTTAGTATACTGCCCGGCATATACATATATTGGCAAGAGAATGAAAGAGACAAAGGATGCGCAGTAGCCACAAACTTAGTGTTTATGGCTACTGCGCATCTTTTGTCCCTTTCTTTCTCTTGCCAATATATATGCCGGCATCTGTAATAGGGCCCCTTTTTACCCTTTGGGTACGGAACCCTAAAAAGTATTTTTGCGGTTAACTTGTACTATAATATTCTGTGGTTAAGTATGGGCGGTTTGTGTTTATAACCACCTTTATGTTTCTGGGATCCTGGTATGTATTCCGAGAGTTAGTTTCAAACCTTTGAGATCGACCCGAATCCGGGTTCTTCGGCAGTCGTCTGAATTTTCCAGCGGGGGTTAGCCATGACTATTTTGTTGACACATCTCGCGATGTCTGTCCCGCTCACTTCAGTACGGTGTGAGCAGAATAGAGACTGCGCTTACGCGAGAAAGGGAAAAGTAGCAGAAAATCATGCGCATGCTATTCGATCCATCTTTTGTATACTATTTCTATTATCACTATTATGTATTCTGTGCTATTATGCAAAGAACCAACAACGGAAAGAGCAAATTGGAAAAATGTGAAGTTTTGTTTGTTGTCTAAATTTTAACATTAAGTATTTTTTTTACAGACGGTTTTATTTTTACGACCGCCTACAGCTCGCGCACGCGCACATCTAATATTATAACAAATCTATTGTAAGTAAATGTGCACTGTGTAAGCCAACAATAAAAAAAATTGACAGAGTATTTTTTATGGGCATAAGAATAAATAAATATGGGTTTGTTGTACCGATAGCGCAATCTACCGCCGGAAAGCAAAATGAAATTTCTCAGGACAAAAATTTATTACAATTACAACTCACGCAGATAAAGAAAGGGATTAAAATAAAAAAATGGCCTTCGTTTCGTTCATATTCACCTCTTGCTCTCACACTAAACGTCACACCTATCGCTCTCTCACTCCTCATTGTGGAAAGCGCGGTGAGCCGCCACTTTCAATCACATTTATTATCTGCGCGGGTTGTACCACTTGTACCTAATGAATTATTGTCTTGGGAAATTTCATTTTACTTTTCGGCGGTAGATGGCGCTGTATGTACAAACACATACACAATTACTCTATCGAAATTTTCGTGCTCCGGTTAGTTAACCGACTGGAGCCGGTTTGGCATCGCTGCTGTTCTTATGACCCCGCACATACGGTTTATTCACTCCGAAAACACTAGGCAAACATAAACTAGCAGAAGTATAATAAATAGTTTAATATAAAATAGGAGACAGAAGATTTTGTGACAGGCGTGTCTCTGTCTGTCTGTATTTTTTCCATTAAACTTCCTCATTAGTCTTGTTATCCTAGTAATTGGTTGAAGATTAAAAGCAAAACCACGTAAGTCCAATCGCTGTCAAGCGAGCCACCCAGCCACAGCCAGTTAGTAAACTAGTCTTTATTTTCTTCGTCCATGTTGAATTTGTTTTGTGCCATCGATGTTTATTTTTAGGCAATCGCTTATTTATAGGCACAATAAAATTATTAAAATTTTGAGCTCAAAATTAGGAGAGTTTGTGTATACATTTTCTAATCACTGCTGGTGACTGGTTGTTAAAGAATTTAGTTAGAGGATGGACAGACAGACATCACTGACACCTGCCCCCTTGACTACGTAACCACGTAATAGTATAGGGTTGCGTTTCGAACGTACAGCTTAAAAATTTTCAGTACTAAATGTACTTAGTGTTGCCAAATTATTCGTGATTTTGACGTATTTACATAGAAAGTGGCGCCCTCAATTTATGTCAACTCTTTATGGTCAAGCTATACGCTCCGAGTGCAACCGGAAGCTCTAACTTCGTTCCAAACATTAGAGCGTGACGTTCGGTTGACACAACTTTCCCGTTCCAAACGTCAGAGCGTTGCAACCAAACAACCATCAAAATTGATGGTTGTAAAACGCTTTGACGTTTGTCTGTAGAAAAAATGTCAATGTCATTTGACATTATTTTGTATTTTGATGTTTTAGTGTCTAATTTTCAAATAAATCATCTTAGCTTCGCAAAAAAAAACAGTTTTTATTTGATTTCGAATAAAGGAAAGTTTAAATTATTCCTATTCCAAGTGGAAAATGAAGACTTTGTATTGACATTGACATTTAAAGTTCTTGGTCGTTCCTAACCTTAGAGTGAGTTAAAAAACAACCGTTTGGTTGTTTTTTAACTGCACTCTAAGCCTCTGAACGCAATCTAGTATAGTTTGGCGTGTGTTTCATAAGAATTCATTTAGTGGTTTTCTTTCTGCAAGAGCCCAAACTTCGTATGTTTGGAAAATGTTTTTACGATTTTTTTTTTAAACCAGTAGCTACAATGTAATAATATTGTATATATTTGGAATTAGCTCAAAAATCCCTTTCAACCGACACCACACACGATGCTTCTTGAAAAAAAAATTTTTCGAATTCCATACAAAAAAAAAAGATTGTATTATAGCTCCCTCCCATACAATAATCCAAGATGGCTCCCCTTCTTAAATGATCTAAGGGTTCAGAAGGTTCACCCTGCCAAAGGGTATCTTTCGATAACCAAAAGTCGTATTTTTTATTGAGCACACGCAACTATAACTCTGTTGCTAGTTGCTAGCAATTCGCGAATGAAATCGTTTGCAACCGCAATGACATTGCTGCTTTAAGTAAGATAGTTGTCACATTGGCTCTTACTAAAGAAGCGATGAAACTGCGATTTCTGTCAAAGTTGATTGCAACTAAGTTACAAAATCAGGGGCGGATACATTCGAAATCCTTGATGAAGAACTTTACGAGAAGTATTCTTCTACCTATCTGGTGATTTGATTTTATATTTTTATTTGCACCGTTCAGTTTACATGAACTTGTAGACTGGCAGGTGTGCAACAGTGTTACACTAAACATCAATAATTTATTGTGTATGTTTGTTTGTCAACCGAACTACGACGCAAGGACAAGGACAAGTGAAGCGAGGGGTACCGCAGGGGGACGCGCTCGGGCCGGGCGGCACAAGCACTAGGGATGAACTACGTCGGGATTATGGAATTCGATACTTTAGTCAACAAAACCAAAGGACATGTCCCATCGAGCCTATGTCATTTGCCTCACCATTTTCAAAAAATGAAAGTCTGTCGCGTCTTAATCAAAGTAATATGTCAGAGTAGGTATTTTACTCTAGAATGAGATTAATAATTATTTTCTGCATTAAAAAGTGGAATTTTTAAGTTTAAACGCTTTTAAATCACAATTTTTGGTCATAATAGTAGTATTTACTTAAATTTTTTCACAAAATACTTCAGAAAACAACTTAATGTTTTTGTAATTGTTTTTCTAAATATAAAACAATTCATGACTGATACGATACTATACCTAAATAAAATGTAATTAGCATTTTTAATTATGAAAGTAATAATTGTATCTTTATAATTAATTATAAATATTATATATAATATTATAATTTATTAGTAACAGCAATATTTAAAATATTACTAGGACTATTCTTAGTCTAATAGACCGCCCCGAGTAGTCCCCGGTGCAAATGTGCCCATAACGCTGGCCGCGTTGCCCCGTTGAATGACAATGGACAACCTTTGCACCAGAAACGACCCAGAGTGGGGGTCACAGTTTTTTTGTCTGAGCCGACGCCCCAGGTCTTTGACAAATTGTATTGCCTCTGCCCCCCAGCAACCCGCTGTTTCTGCCGCAAAAGGGATGAAAATCTAGCCCTGTTCGAGCGGGGCATATTTGACGTTCTTTGCGACCGCCTGGTGTTCCGCCGCCGCCCGGGCCGCGCGTGAGGTACGACAGATGTGGGTAGCAGCGAAGGTGCTGACACAAGTTGCGGCCCACATCAAGCACCGCCCCTTTTCCCACGGTACTAACGTTAGGCCATCAGGCCGCTTACCGTCGGTGCGGCTGAGACCCGGCGGCTCAAGGACGGAGGGGATGACGGCTGACGTGAGAGCCCTCTGTAGGATGTCGTTGAGGGCATGATGGCGAGGATGCCTTCCTGTGCAACTACGACAGCTCAACGCGTGATGTCCATCGGCCTCCACCATGGTACCGCAGATGCATATGTGTAGGGAGTCAGCGTCGAGCAAAGTACCTATATGAGGCGAAGGTTGTGCCTGCAGCCACGCACCGGACTCTGGCCGTGACACCGCCAAGAGTCTCGCGAGATCCACCGCCTCAGCCCCGTCAGTGAGTCGGTCGAGGATGGTTTTGCAGGCTACGTCGTCCCATGAGCACTGGAACTCGGGGCTCTCGGGGACGGTTGCGCCCGCTAGCCAGCCAGGTCGTGATGGCATCAGGCACATGAAGGACGGTTGCCTTATCGCCATTCAAGGATAATATTATCAGCGACTAGGTTCGCAACCCCATGGGCCGACGCTAAGAAAGCCGGCAGACTCACATCCCGAATGCACCGCACACCAAGTCAAGGTAAAGTAGCTTGCGTCCAGTGCTCCCCACTCAGAGAGACGTTTAATATTGTTTCCATAATATTCCTGATTACGGCGTCAACGGATTCAACGGCATCGGGAAACAACCAAATGGGGGACGTCCACAGGAGATATGTCATCCTTGGGACAGCAAAACACTTCTGCATTAGGACCAAAGCAACGTGCGGAGTAATATCTTTAAGACGCTCGCTGGCGAGTGAGAGAATCTCCCTGCGAGCTTCTAGGACCTCTGGAATTGCGGTTGGGAAAATTGGAGCCCCAAGCAGACAAAGCGTCTGTCTGCTTTGTTCCTTGAGGCCCGGAAGTAAAGAGGTGAAGGAAAGAAAAGAAGAAGACGACTCTGCGTTACAGGAGAAAAAATCGCATTTGGTAGGATTTACCTCTAGTCCCAACTCTTTCAGGCGAGGTGAAAGTAATTAAATAAAATGAAACTGGGGCAACGCTGGGACATCTCCTTTATTCACCTCTCAAGCTTACGCGCTCACTAGACATGAAATAAAACACTTTTTAACAGATACTAGCGCGGTTTTTTTCAAAGTACCTACTTTGGTAATTAGTTGGTATTTGGTCTGATTTTTTATTTTCCCTTGTCAAACTTTTTCATATAAGTTTGACAAGGTCTGGCTGGTCAAAGAGCGAACGAGGGCTGACATTGAATAGAAGATACCTACTTACCTACATCATATTTGTTATTATAAACAGCATTCATGACATATCGTAGCAAGACTTTGATTCACACACAACCTCTTTCAAATGTAACATGTTAACTTCACATAAAAATCTATTGCATCGATATCTCGGCCGATTTGTCACTCACTACTGACACCTACTTAACTGGCCGAGCCACCACACCACTGGCTTGATCGCCCCCTTCCCCCCTTTCGGTTTATCTGACACGGAAGCTCCCGGGCAGATATATTTCATCTTGCCACGCCACTCGACCACACTCGACTCGACGAGACGGTTTTTCTGCTTCTGCAGTTCTGCCAGCGGTTTTAGCTCCACGCGATTTCTTTTACCCTGGTATTTGGTTGGAGTTGACTACGGATGGCCTGCGAAAATGAATTTTATTTAATTGAATTAATTAAAAAATGCGGTGCTGATCTCGATAGATTTTTTATTTTTTTACGTTCATGGCGAAGATTCACCAAATTATAACAGAAAAATTATGTATACTGTGACACATACGTGCGTGTAAAAACATCCGATAGAGAAATTTTGGTATGGGAAATTTGTACAATGCCACATACCGCTGAAAAGCGAAAGTTTATACAACGTGTTGAATAAACCAAAAATGAGAAAACACTTCGGACTATCAAACCAATCAACTTTTACTACGGGACCAACTCTAAAATCAGGAAAAAAATCAACTGTTTCATACAAAAGTTAATAACGAATCAAAATGTATGAAACAGTTTTTTTTTTCTAAAAAGAATGCCGGAGGTTCCACTTTTACGTAGCAGTCTGGTGAATCACGTTCTTTCAGTCCAGGAATTAATTTAAATACTTACTTCCCGCACGTAAATCTGTTACACTACGGCATCTTTTGAAGACGTAGGAAAATAAACGCATACCTATTTTGAGAAACAGTTATGAGGTCCTAATTGCACGGGCCCTGAATGGAAATGTCTTTTTAGGGTTCCGTACCCAAAGGGTAAAAACGGGACCCTATTACTAAGACGCCGCTGTCCGTCTGTCTGTCATCAGGCTGTAACTCATGAACCATGATAGCTAGAAAGTTGAAATTTTCACAGATGATGTATTTCTGTTGCCGCTATAACAACAAATACTAAAAACAGAATAAAATTAATATTTAAGGGGGGCTCCTATACAACAAACGTATTTTTTTTTTGCTGTTTTTTGGTACGGAATCCTTCGTGCGCGAGTCCGACTCGTACTTGGCCGGTTTTTTGTAATTTAAAAATGAAACAGTAATTAACTCTTACTGACGCATATCCAAAACCTGTGAAGAAAATTGGCTGAGTTTTTGATGGCTAGTTCATTTTGCGAAAACGATAGGAAATATCCCATAAATTCTTTTATTGCTTTTACACGTTAAGAAACATTCAAAGTTGTTTATCAAATTATCAAAGGCAAAATTTATCATTTTTAAGTTATATTTTGTATTTAATACAAAACAACTTAACTATTTTCTTCTTTTTCCGAATTAAAGAAAGGACAAGATTTGAACATGAATTTAGGTTTAGGACATTTTTCTCTTGGTTTGCCATTTATATCACATAATCTTCAGCTTAGATTTACCGCCTAGATCCTATTAATATTATTGAGGTGGCAGTGGCACACTTTATATAGCACCTTGACCGAAAGTGGCGCCGCGGTGAATTTTATTTAATACTAGCGGCCGCCCAAGACTTCGTCTGCGTGGAAAGGTTTTTTTGCTGTCCCTCTTGAACGATACTTTTTTTCGGGATGAAAGGTACCCTATGTCCTTTTCTGTACCCCTGAGAATGTGTATACAAAATTTCATGATGATCGGTTCAGTAGTTAAGACGTGAAGACGTAACAAACAAACAAACAAACGGACTTTCGCATTTATAATATTAGTAAGGATTGTAATTCTAATACACAATTTTAATAAAACTTTACTTGGATTTTTAAGGGCCCATAGATATTTTTAGACGGTATCGTTACATTCCCTCGTAGTCACTGCTAGAAGTAAATAGCAAAACTGATAAAAGTGGCCGTTTTCAACACAATTTTGCTATCTACTTCTACGAATGACTCCGAGGGAATGTGGATTTTATTTATTCTTATGGTGATACCTTAAAAATTCCACGTAAAGTTTTATTAAAATCTTTTTCTATTAACAACTTATTAAATAAAAACCTCTGAGGGCGCCACTTTCGGTGGTATTAATGTGAAAGTTTGGGAAGTATGTTACTCAATTATGCACAAAAGTCTGAACGGATTTGGATATAATTGGCACACAGAGTTTAGCCTAGATTAAAACAGGATACTGTCGAAGGTTCCCTATGATCTTTCCGAATGTCCACGCGGACGAAGTCGCGGGCGGGTGCTAGTATTATAAAGTTTTGTCTAGCCGTTTTACATTAAACAAGCAAAAATCAAGAGTCTTGAATGCACAGAGTCGCGCGGCAGGTCGCTCCGCGTCGCTGGGTACCAGGGGCGCAGCGCTCGCAGGCGTCAGCAACAGAGTAAATTAGGCGGCGGACACTCGGCGAGCGCCCGACGCGCGCACTCAGCGATATTGTTATCGGCCCGCCCCGGTTCGAGCAGGGTTGCCATTTCGAGTGGATTATTATTACAAATTTTTTAGCTCTTGGGGTGCTCCCACACAGCAGTTTTATAACGTTATATGTCGGAACTTGTCAACACAAGTACGACATTTATTTACTGTAACATTTTTCAGTGCAAAATGTCACCGTTACTACACGCTGCAACCGAAATCTACATAGTTATAAAGTTTAGTAATAGTTACGACGCTGTTACGGTATAGTCTAGTAATATAATAAGTCAATGGGTATAGTACTTATTTGTGACTATTTGAAAATTTTGCGACCAAAATAACATTGTGTAATACGATAACATTCTATAACAGTGTGTAACATTTAGCTACAAAGTGTAAGAGACTAAGAGTTCTCTTACACTTACTTTTTAGTGAGAGAATGTTGCATAACATTTGTTATATAACGTTAAATGGACTGATTTGTGGGAGCATCCTTAGATATTAAAATGATTATTGTCTTCTTCATTGATTTTCGATCATTTATTCCTGATATTTTATTTGAATTATCATCTCATTAATTAATTTTAACGCTTTTAAGTTAAAAGGAGTAGCGCAACGTTTTCGAGATCAACCGGGGAATAAGTTTGGATTTTTATGCATTGAAATATTGTTTCACATGAATTTATATAATCAAATTACATTACAATATTTATGTTTTACATTGTAGTAAGTCTAAGAGGAATTCTCTTCATTTTATTTTTATCGTTTACTTCGTTTTTTTTTTTTTTTTTTTTTTTTAATCTATTTTTATTTTTTTTAATCAATATTCAATTGTATTATTAGAGATAATAATATAAGTAATTCTTTATGAAATTATATATATTGACACTTCTTTATTTTTGTATTTTTTTCTAATTTTGTCTGTCCAGATCCATTCAGCGGTAGTATTATGTATATCACTGTAGTATTATGCTGTGCTTAGCTTAGATCGGCTCGAAAGACCATTTTATGTTCTAGCTAGGAACATAAAAACAACTGCTAGTTAATAAGTAATGATTTATTTATTGATTATAAACTATAATAACTTTGGTGCATTCCCCAATCGCGACGGCAATTGATTGTGCACTAACTTTAAAAACGTACGCGGTCGGCGGCATCACATAGCGTGAATGAAGTCAACGGCGGTGTTCGGTGTCGGTTCAATGTAATGCACCGAACAGTCTTACTACTTTACTTCATGTTTTAAATGTTTGTTGGTTTTTTGTTCAATCTATTTTTGTTGTTATTATTCAAACCCATGCTGTTAATGTTACAACATTAACATAAATAATTTTATTACTTGTTTCTATTTCCCATTCTACTAAGGTTTATTTATTTACGTCCCACTCGTCTACGGTTGACCTCTTTAGCCCTCAACTCTAGGTAACGTTATTGACGTGTTGCGGAAACAAAGCGAAACGGTTGGAGGCAGCCCTGAGCGGCGGCGTCGAGGCGGAGCGCGGCTGCCAGGGAACAAAGCAGCCGCGCGCCCGAGCGCCACTCACCGCGCACAGACACGTATACTGCGGCGCTAGTGGTTTGGTACTTGAATTTTTGTTTATGTCATTTTTATGAAACCTTCATAATTTCATGTTAAGGCGATTCTCACGCTGGCTCCGCGTCCCGTCGCCGTGATCGCGGAGCTCGGAAATATATATAAAAAAACTATCATTACTATTATTATAACGACGATCTGCATGGTCGAGTGTTTTGCATGCCAGTTTTCATGATATCACCATCTCTGAGTTCCTGGGGTTCGATCCCAGGCCGAATCAATTAAAAAAAACCGGCCAAGTACGTGTCAGGCCACGCGCCGTAGGATTCCGTAGTTACCTTATACCATACCATATTTTAATGCCACTATCATTTTTCGTCTGCAAAAATAACTTTGTTTCTCACAGCGTTGGTATGAATGACAAAGTTATATTTGTGGTTATGGAAAATGTGCTATATCTCAAAAACTAATTACTATATCTCGTGTAAACTAATTTTCGTTGAAAGTGTTTATTAAAATCTACAGCATATATTTTTTTTAGATTTCTCACTTTCTTATTTCAAAAGTTAAAGGGGGGGACACTCATTTTACCACTTTGGTGGTGTATATCTTTGAAACGGTAGACTTTGGGAAAAAAATGTCTTGGAAACCTCAATGTCATTTTTAAAGACCTATCTATAGACATTCCGCACGTATTGGTTTGAAGAAAAATTTTTTTTTTTCAGTTTCAGTTCCATCATCCATGTATGGGGAGCCCCCCTTAATCTTTAATTTTTTTATTTTTGTGTTAAAATCGTTAAGCAGTTAACAGAATACATCTACCTACCAAGTTTCAATCGTGTAATATTAAACTTTCGGAATAAAGTGGCTGTGACATACGGACGGACAGACGGACAGACAGACAGACAGACATGACGAATCTATAAGGGTTTCGTTTTTTGCTATTTAGGCTACGGAACCCTAAAAATAATATTTTCTACATTTTCTCAGGTCTATGTGTGTGTGTTGCTACCGTTGGTTGTCTTTGATATCCATAACTCAAGTGTTTTAAGCTACTTACTTTGAAATCGACGTCGGAGCAATGCTAGTGATGGTATGTATACTAGAGATGTTACGAATATTCGCATTTGCATTCGCAAATGCTAATGGTTCGCATAGTTTCAAACATTTGCATTCGCATCAATAAATGCGAATGTTATGCGAATGCGAATGTGTGCTGATTGTCGTATTTCATATCGTGTTTTGTTCATCGCCCTCGCGGCCGCGCGTCTGCCTCTGCGTTTCGGTGATTCGAACCCGGCTTCGCGCATAACGTCATCAATTCGACCAATAGGAAGCGTTTATTTCACGCGGGTTGTTTGTGAATGTTTGTTGATGTGATCACTCTGTTGCTTGTCGAATGTTTTGTTTTAGTTGCCAGTCCGCTGTACTTATTTATTTCTCGTTTGGTAAACAAATAATAATTTATTATGTTTTATAGTATTTTGTGATAGTTAATTAGACAGTGTTTTCCTTATGGCACCGATAAAGAAAAGTGAAATATGGCGTTTTTTTTTACGCCCTATGGGTTGAGACCACGTGAAATGTAATGTATGTGTAGGGTTGCCAGGTCGTCTAACCTCATAGCCGGACAGACCAGTTAGTTTGGCCGGACATTTGGGTAAAAAAGCCGGACACCCTAAATCATTAAGGATTTTGTATATTAGTAATATATACGACAATTTGTTTTAACGTAAAACTAGGCTTTTTTGATCATTTACCATAAGAATTCTTAAATCCTAATGAAATAAAATAAAATTGAATAACGAATCAGTCTTTTGCGACTAATCATTCATTAATATTATTATTTCTCAAGGGAAAACTCAAAATTAAAATTAAGAAAACAAAATTTAACAAAAGAACTTCTACACTAATGAATTATGATTATTTTTTAAATCTTTTTAGTCTAGTCTAGTTAGTGCGTAAGGAAATTTAAAAAGCCTAACAAAAGCCGGACAGGCCGGACACCGTTTAATTTGGCCGGACACTAAATCAAAAGCCTACGTATGTCCGGCTTTAGTCGGACACCTGGAAACCCTATGCGAATACATTTGAAAACAGTTCATTCCAAACTGTTACACACAAACAAATGTAATTTTACGTTTTTCTCTATTAAGTAATAAAAATGATTGATTTATTAATGCATATGGTTTTTGTAATACTTGGTGTCTTAACATTCGCATTCGCATTCGCACATTCACAACCTAAACATTCGCATTCGCATTCGCAAATGTGTAAAATTTGACATTCGTAACATCTCTGATGTATACGTTGTGTGTGAGTTCATTGTAGATAATGCCGGCTATTTCAAGAGTACATAGATTTAAATAAAATACAAGTAACGGTACCAAATTGGGTAAAAGAATTAGGACTAAAAAGTTCGAATTATAGATTGAACGCCACTCATACAGTCAAACTGCACTATCGTGTACCGGGTAGCCCTACTTGCTTTACATACACAGTGCGAGTACCCATACAAAACGTCATCTGTGTAGTGTTTGTGTAATAGAAAGTTATAACGGGGTGGTTATATAGTGTGTGCCTGGGGTGTGCAATTGTTTAAAAAAGGTTGAATTAGAACAGGGGTGCCCATTCTTTTTCTTAAGGAGATCGACTTAGCAAAAATTTTTTTACTAAGAGATCGATTTTTTAAAATTTATGACTAAGAGTCCGATATATTGACCGTTTAGCCCATCAAATACATATAATAGGTATCAAGAAAACAAAAAATTGCAAGTAAAACTACATTGGTTGCAAACTGACAAATCTGTTATCTTTGGCGATCGACCTTAAAACATCTCGCGATCGACCGTATGGGCACCTCTGATTTAGAATAAGTACACAGAAAATACAGAGTATCAAATAGAGCTAGTCGCGGTAACACAACATTACCCAATGATTCACTCGAGGCGCGGCGCGGCCCGCCACCGCTGCCGACATCGACATCGGCCGTATTTTGTACGCCATAACGCTATATGTATGTATGTATACTGGTGTATACCAGCGTGTGTACATACGCACTAACACGGCATATAAACGTCGACAGTATGAAAACTTCATTAAAATGTAAAACCACGTAGTAAATACAGATTATGGCAGAATACAGGGTTCCATGATAAAATTGACAATTTATATTACACCTTGACCTTGACCTGTAACTGCACCAGCACCAGTAGGTACCTAACTATTACCTACTTATAAATCTTATGTTACGCCTTCACGTCCTAACTACTGAACCGATCATCATGAAATTTTGTATACACGTTGTCAGGGGAACAGAAAAGGACATAGGGTAACTTTCATCCAGAAAAAACATATAGTTCCCAAGGGATAGCGAAAAAACTCTCCACGTAGACGAAGTCGCGGGCGGCCGCTAGTAATAAATTAAATTAAAAGCGAAAGTCCGTTTGTTTTTTGTTTGTTACGCCTTCACGTCTTAATTACTGAACCGATCATCATCAAATTTTACGTACACGCTGCCAGGGATACAGAGAAGGACATAGTATACCTTTTATCCCGAAATACTTACAGTTCCCGAGGAATAGAGAAATAAATGACCACGCAGACGTAGTCACGGGCGGTCGCTAGTTATTACCTATTTCTCTCACACTCTAAATCGGTTAGATTAGAGGGACCTACCTAGTAAGAAATCTTTTGTAACAGGGAATGATAACGTTGTTTTTAAATGTAACGTTATTTCTTACTTTTTTTACCGTTAATTTTAACATTAACGGTATGTCAATAAATAACGTTAATTTTAACGTTATTTTAACGAAATTAACGTTATTTCAGTAAATAACGTTAATTTTAATGTTATTTTATAATTAACGTTATTCCAATTAATAACGTTAATTTATTACCGATAATTTTACCGGTACTAAAGTTTAACGCTATATTTAACGGTAATTTTACCGGTATAATATTTTTAACGTTATTTTTACCGGTATATTTACCGATAAAATATTTTAACGGTATTTTTAACGTTACTTTTTTTGTGTCGTTATTTTTTAACGGTATTTCAATCAATCCCTGTTTTGTAATATAAGTAGTATAAAATCCTTTCTGCTATCTACAAATATATCATTGGCTATCTATACTGAACACAGATGTACTATGTGTATGACTCGTCGTAGGTATGAAACGTTATTATGTTGAGATATTATGTATGTATCATTCATATATATGTTATATGACGGCACGCGCTGTAGGCGTGAAACCTACGGTTGCCATTTTTTTGCATCAAATAATATCCTCAACAATGATACTTTTTCAATATGATTGATTTTTAAGACCTACATGTAAAAATATATTACTTAGATGGTGAAAAAGTTCAAAAACATAATACAGTAGGTTTAAAATAACTTGTATTTCTTTTTAATTTTTTTTTCTGCTGCTTGTAGCTTTATCTTCTTTAATTTTATTTTTTTAATTGAAAAAATATAAGTAATAGTTTTGCCTTTTACACACAGTTATTTTGTTGTCGTTTGTTGTAGTGTTCTACCAATGAAACTAAAAATTGTTTTTAGTTGAACGAACACGACAAAAAATGTTGGTCCCTTCATACTAACTAGACAGCTAAAATCAATGTTTTGCATAAACAATTACAACTAATACACTTCTAAGGCTTCCGCGCGTACAGTTCATTTGAAATAAAACACTTTTTATGGATTACAGCGCGTATATTGGTTAATTCAGATGTTATTTTAGAATTATTTAGTTTTTTGGGTTTCCCAGGGAACATCTGAATGAATGAAAAATAACATCTGAATTAACCAATATACGCGCTGTAATCTAATTACAACTAGGTATGGGAAACTTAAAAAAAATACGGATTTCGACACATGTTTCTTTGGCAAAAAACTTTGTTTGGTTTTAGAACACTCCCTTCAAAACGACAATTTTTTTTATAATAAATTTAGTAGTCTACATAATAATTATCTACTTAGTAGGGTTGGCAACCCTACGTAGTGTTATTTTTGTTATAAGGATGGGCTTAATCTCGTTCGTCGTGATTTTAATGGGGATATCGGCCTATGCAACGTTTCATTAATAAATAATTTAAATTTTTTGAACAACACTACAGCACAACACAATACCATAAGAATAATTTATTCTTATGACAATACCTACTTTAAATGTGAGAAAAATACTCAAGTAATTGATAGATAAGCGTGTCGTAAATTCGTGACAATACCTAATAGGTATTATAATAAAATCAGGGCTCTTTCGTCCGGTAATTACTATCTCGTGGCAGTAGACCTTTGCGTGACCTACGTGGCGTTGGAGAAGTTTGTAATTATAAATAAATCACAATTAATCTGGTGACATTCATGAATAGAAACCAAATTAATCTGGTCATATCCTTGATTTGAAACTTTTGGTGTCATTAATATTTAATTTCGTACCAATTATAAATTAAAATTATCACTGGCAACAATATTCGCGGGCCGTGCGCGTGCAGTGCGCTCTCCTTCTTTACTTCAGTAGGTTTATGGGTCCCTGGTACTCTGCACAGTGGTGTTGGGGTGAATAGAAACACAAGTTGAAGGAACAACCAACCAAAAAAAAACCTTTGCTTGATTGATAATAGTATGTGGGTTGCTTCTTTGCTTGCATGCATGATTTGAATTATCGGTATGCTTACGCTGTAGCCGACTTATGCCCACCTGGTACTTCACGCGTTGCTGTTACGCTCTGTGGGGCGTAAAGGGCATAACAAGGAGGAGTCTCTTAACACTATCGCACAGTGTTATCGAATCTTATCTTTGCTATAATTTTCAAATTACTCAGCGTCCCCCTAGGTAATTTTTTTTTTTTTTTTTTTTTTTTTTTATTAGAGTGAGGTAAATACGCTTTTTACGTATACATGCTTTTATGCATGTATACTGGGCTCGGTCAGGCACAGGAAGCCACTCCTGATCTGTCTCTCGCCGCCCCCGGGTCTCCCGTCCAGCCTGAATATTAGGCTCGGCGGGGGATCTGGGGGGTTCTAACCTCTCCCCAGGGGGAGAGGGAGAGAGCCTCCTCCCGATCTCCCCATAAGATTACCCACTCAGGTGGGCTGACCAGATGGGACGATCGAAAGCAGGCACCACTACCAGTTAAACCCCTCACTTCTTGCTCTCTCTCCGTCAATCGGTCACGGGGGATATGGTGATAGTCACCCCTTTGACCAGACGGGTGGCCTAGCCATCCTGGCCCCTACGCGGCGGGAGACGACCGAGCAAGTGTGATCGTCTCCCCAGACGGCGTGCACCGTGCAATGTCGACGACAGGGCGCTCCATCGCCGACCGGTAACACTATGGGATAAGGCGGTCATATTGACGCCTTCTCCTCCCCAACCGTCTGCGGCGGATGAGGGCCGCCTGAGCGTCCTCTTCGCACTTGTACTATTCGTTATTAGGGAACGTACCCATACTACGTGACCCGTTAAGGGGGGGGGGGGGAGGGGGGGTCTTTAAAATACCACGCTTGGTCACAGGGGGGGGGGAGGGGGTCTATGTTTTGTCACGTAGTCAATATTGTCAATGGAAATCTGGTTCTTTTTTTTTTCAAGTTGTGCTCAAATATGGCACGCAGCGAATTTTTTTTTCTTCTTGATACATTTTTTCACTTGTATACTGCCCGGCATATATATTGGCAAGAGAATGAAAGAGACAAAAGATGCGCAGTACCCATAAACACTAAGTTTATGGCTACTGCGCATCTTTTGTCCCTTTCTTTCTCTTGCCAATATATATGCCGGCATCTGTAATTGTATGTAAAATTATAATACACACTCTTGGCATTACGTGGCAAGCGCCTTATAGTAGGTATGAACCTCTATACTAAAAAAAGTTGGGAGTTACAAGTCGTGATAAAGTTTGGCCACATGATAGAAACTGATCTGTAGGCTGTTTCTAACTAATATTGAGCTGTTCCATACGGCGGCGGGTTGAATAGCGCACTTTTCCCGGCTTCATTCTAAAATCTATAACAATTCAGGTTTAGCGAATACGTCAAATGTGGTATCATTTTCGGATAAATCAATAACGTAGAACTTATTTCTGATATTGAAAAAATCAATTTATTAAGCAGTTTCTGTAAAATTACACAATAACCAACATTTTTAAACTTCTTTTTTTTAGTTTAGGTATTGGCACTTGTTTCAGTATTTTCAAAAAAAACTACTTTAAAGAAGCGTTTTTCAGGTTAATTTGTTATATACTTTTGTTATGTTAACTATGTTTTATATAATTTGCGCCTAACCCAAGTAGTTGAGGTCCATTGTTTGCGGAGACACAGCTAGTCAAAAATATGCATTTTTTCACGAAATAAAAGGGGCTTCCGTTTCGTTCGGAAACATTTCTCAGTTTTTTTGTTTATATTTCTGTAAAGTTAATTAAATTTTCTACAATTTGAGCTTAATTTGAGTAGTCTAGGTCTATTGGTTGCAGAGACATAGCTGGTTAAAAATGGGCTTTTTATTGAAATTAATTGAAAAAATCTTATCTTTGACTAGCTATGTCTTTGTAATTAGTAAACCTAGACTACTCAAGTTAGGCTCAAATTGTAGAAAATTTAATTAACTTTACAGAAATATAAACAAAAAAACTGAGAGAGAGAGAGAGAAATGTTTCCGAACGAAGCGGAAGCCCCTTTTATTTCGTGAAAAAATGCATATTTTTGACTAGCTGTGTCTCCGCAAACAATGGACTTCAACTACTTGGGTTAGGCGCAAATTGTATAAAATATAGTTAACATATCAAAAGCATATAACAAATTAACCTGAAAAACGCTTCTTTAAAGTAGTTTTTTTGAAAATACTGAAACAAGTGCCAATACCTAAACTAAAAAAAAGAAGTTTAAAAATGTTGGTTATTGTGTAATTTTACAGAAACTGCTTAATAAATTGATTTTTTCAATATCAGAAATAAGTTCTACGTTATTGATTTATCCGAAAATGATACCACATTTGACGTATTAGCTAAACCTGAATTGTTATAGATTTTAGAATGAAGCCGGGAAAAGTGCGCTATTCAACCCGCCGCCGTATGGAACTGTATGTAAGGATAGCTTGGCCCAGCTCAATATTAGTTAGAAACAGCCTACAGATCAGTTTCTATCATGTGGCCAAACTTTATCACGACTTGTAACTCCCAACTTTTTTTTGTATAGAGGTTCATACCTACTATTACTAATGAAAAGACAAAAATGAGCAAATTTTTTTTAGATTTCTGTTGAAAATGAAGTAAAACTATTATCTATGAAATACTACGTGAAAACCAGGGGGGAGGGGGGGGTCTTGGCATATACTACGGGTGGTCACCAAGGGGGGGGAGGGGAGTCAAAAAAGGTAAAATATGGGTCACGTAGTATGGGTACGTTCCCTTATGTGCCCTAGGTTCTTGCAGCCTGTGGGAAAATGATTCTGTATGACCCCACAGAATCACATATCTTATTTATCAGAATCTCAATCTGTTAATCATACGCGTCTGCGTAATTGTGTAGTGCACCTACTAAACTTTTTGCTCTTTTGCCTAAAAATGAACTATATTTTTATACAGAGTTTATTGTTTATCTGTTGTTTATTAATAAACTATACACGATAAATTTTTAAGTATATCTAAAAATGAAATGGGGTTTCCAGACCACGTAAATGAACAACTTTTACTGTGGGGCCAACCACGAAATTGCGAAAAAAAAATCAGCTGTTCCATACATTATAGTCGAGTCGATGTTGTACTTTATTATGGAACAGCTGATTTTTTTTTCGCGATTTCGTCGTTGGTCCCATAGTAAAAGTTGTTCATTTACGTGGTCTGAAATCCCCATTTCATTTTTAGATATAGTTAAAAATTTACCGTGTAGAACCTTAGCTTCAATCGGTTAGTGTGAATTTTCGATAGGTAAATTATAATGACATTATGTACTTGACAAGCAATAAATTAATGAGGGCACTAATCGCCTTAACTTAGCCGTTTAATAGTTTCAAATAGTTAACAAAGAGAATGTAAGTAATCAAATCAGTAATCACTACGTTTTAGTAGTCGAAAGATCAAAACATCTTTTACAAAACGAACGAAACCAAACAAAGTTCATTTCTCAGTCGGTTCTATATGAGCCAGTGAGCGCACGGCGAGCAACTACGATTCCAACTTTTTTTTCTAATAAAAACTTTTCTCGAAATTTAATTTTTAATACCAGGCTGACATAAACAGCAGGCGTTAATAGACTCGCTCCAAAGGCGGGTATTATGATGTGAGGCGTGGTCTCATTATTTGTGACCACTCACGATCACAGTTCATACATGGTTCAAACCGTCAAGAATAGAAAGTAAGGTCTCATTGAGTCATATTGGCCACTTGGCCAGCGAGGAGTGTACCTTGAGAGCTTTTTAGCATCACGGAAAAGGATCACTAGATTAAAATAATACTTTTAGGTAGGTGTACTTACGGAAAAAAGTTCCTGCCTTCTATTTTTTAATTTATAAAATCCTATAAGTCACTGTCATAAAAGAATTTGACCTTTTTACCCGACTGGAAGAGGGTTATGTTTTTCGCGCGTATCTTGTAAGTATGTAAGTTTGTATGTAATATTCTTTATTACCTCATATCTTTCAAACGGCTGAACGGATTTCCATGATTTACATATCGTTAGATTTGTCTCGTCAGCCCAAGTGTTCTTAAGAAGGTGGCGTTATAAAAAAACCAACATGGCGGCTGTACGGTGCTATTATACGTAGTGGGGAAAAAAATTTTTTTTAGAATAATGCAATATGGGTGTCAAATTAAAGGGCTTATTATAAGGATTTCAAAAAGGTATATCATATAAATAATAACTAAAAAGAAATAAATAAAAAATTAAATTTTAAAAAATTAAAAACCCGGCTGCATAAAAAGACAAGTCAACTGAAAAGATGGAAACAAGATTAAATATTATAGGCAACATTATAACATGCAGTTTATTTCTTTTTAGTTATTATTTATAACAATCATGATATACCTTTTTGAAATCCTTTTAATGAGACCTTTAATTTGACACCCATATTGCATTATTCTAAAAAAAAATTTTTTTCCCCACTACGTATAATAGCACCGTACAGCCGCCATGTTGGTTTTTTTATAACGCCACCTTCTTAAGAACACTTGGGCTGACGAGACAAATCTAACGATATGTTAATCATGGAAATCCATTCAGCCGTTTGAAAGATATGAGGTAATAAAGAATATTACATACAAACATACTTACATACAAGATACGCGCGAAAAACATAACCCTCTGCAGTCGGAGTTTATGTTTATCATTGCGAATACTATTTTGTTGTTTTGTGCGATGAGTTTGTTTTTGCCAATGGTTTAGGTGCTAAATTATTACCTTATCATTTCAGGGATATTCAACTACGAATATTTCTCCGTAAAACTTATGATCCGGCAAAAATAAATAATCGGGAGTTCATAAAAAGGTATAGGCTCACCAAACCGGCATTTAACTATTTATGTCGATTGCTGCGTGAAAAAACTAACCTAAGGCCCAACAAAAGCATCAGTTTAGAACTTAAGGTAGGTAATACCTACATTACCCACTACCCAGTCAATACCTATACTATAAAAACAGTTATTATCTATAATATTTTACTTTTGTTTAATGCCTTTATTTTGTGTTACAGGTTTTGTGTGCATTGTCATTTTATGCGACGGGATCGTACCAAAGGATTGTAGGTATGGCCAAGTATTTGGGGCAAACAACTGTGAGCAAATATGTGAAAGAAGTCACAGGTGCCCTCAACAATTTAAGAATTTTAAATAAGTTTATTAAATTCCCTGCCACCAGACAAGACAGAGAATTAATAAGACAAAAGTAAGAATCATAATAAATTGATTACATCTAGCTTAGCTTTCTCTCGATGCTTGCTAATTTCTTCTTTTTCATCAGGTTTTACACTAAGTATGGTTTCCCTGGTGCAATTGGATGTGTGGATGGATCGCATTTCCACATATTTTCCCCGAAACAAGAGGAAGAACATATTTTTTTCTGCAGAAAGCATTACTATTCCATAAATGTACAAATGGTAAGTCAATATGAATTACTTGCCCAAGTACCTACTTCTAACACAAATTTAAATAAAGGTCATTGGGCATTTTGTTGCAACATTTGACCTACGGCGTACACAAACGAAATAGGGCTAGCTATGTAGATAAATGTATCTGCTACTCAGTGTTATGGGTCTGATTCTTGCAGTCCATGTTTAATTTTTATCATTATATCATATCCTTTCAATAATAAATAAAATGGATAAATAAAGATAATACAAACGTTTATTATGCTTGTACCACATATTTCCACAATGGTGAAAGTAAAAACTTCTGCTTTATTAACAAAAGTTTAATAACATTAAACATATACTCACAAACATACTGTAAAATAACTTTTTTCTGCCGGTCGGTACATAAAAAAATTATACATATTTTGAAAAATGGTATTGAATTCTTCAGTTTAAAATTGGTTTGGTTTCTGTACGCGAACTTTCATCAAGTAGGTCAAATATGCCCATTGACCTTTAGAGGTATCTAACATTACCTATTTAGCCCTTTTTCTATGTTAGATGCAGGGAATGCGTAATCTATTGATTACGCATTCCCTGCATCTATAAATATCTATAATATTTCTAATTACATAGATTTAATTGTATTTATTTTAGGTTTGTGACAGTGATGGGAGAATATTAAATGTTAACCCCAGATATGGTGGAGCAGCACACGACGCATTTATTTGGGAATTTAGCCAAGTTAATGACTTCATGCAAGAATTACACCAGAATAATGAACGAACGTGGTTGTTAGGTAAAAACATTGGCTCTATAAATGACTTAGCTGATAGGATACCCCACAAGTTACGAAAACTAAACGATGCTTTGATTTGCTTAATCTAATTTTTATTGATTCATGTTGTTAATTGTTTTAGGTGATTCAGGTTACCCTCTGCGGCCATGGCTAATGACGCCCATACCAGACGCCCACGATGGAAGTCCTGAGTTGAAGTATAACCAAATTCACAGCAAAACCCGTGTTATTATAGAGAACACATTCGGTATGCTGAAGAATCGGTGGCGATGCCTTAGCAAAGACCGCACATTACACTACAAACCAAGAAAATGTGCACAGATTATACTAGCTTGTAGTGTATTGCACAATCTTGCTATTGATTTTTTTGTCCCAGAGCCAGAGTTTGATGATAACAATGATAATAATACAGGTGGATCTGAGGTCTTCAGCAGGCATGAAGTTGTTAGGGAACGACATAATGAAGATTGGCTTATTAGAGGGCGGGCAATACGCACTGAATTAGTCTCTCGAATTAATCGGCTGCATTAATTAGACAACCGAATATAGTTTTTTTTTATATTAGTTAAAATCTAGAATGTATAGCACTCAAAACATAAAATTCTTAAGGCGTTTAGATTCCTCACAGTGGCGCCCTCACCTTAATTAAATTTATTGCTCGCTAAGTACATAATGGCCAATTTTGGCACTTTTGCCTACTACTACTACTACAGCGAACTATATTTTACAGAGGTAAGAGGTTGTAAATAAACTATAAAACCTTAACTTCAATATCAACGTTTGAATTTTAGATACATTATGTAAATACTAAGTAAAATATAAAATACTAAGTATTTACATAATGTATCAAGATGAGGTTGCCACTTGAGGTTACTAAATCACCTTAAGTACCTACCTATATCAAAATTGTGACTAATGCATTGTTTTGATAATTGATTTTTATTGCACCAATTTTACATTCTATAGTCAGTAGTTTTGTAAGTAAAGGCCTATGAAAAGTTTTGAACTTTATAGAGTAGCCTGTTTAGATTTTAAGAGAGTTGTTATTTTTTTTTGTTAAATGTTAACTTGTATGTCTAGTAAATTTAGTTAAGTAAACGCATTTTGTACAACATGAAGTACTTGGGTATGCATTTTCGAGTAGTAGACAGTGATTTCTCAACTAGTTGCTTGAAAGTTATTGACTCTTTAGAGTGCCTGATATGTAGATATTAATTAATAGTTAATTATTTTCAATACCTACCATTGTAATGTAAACTTTTGTTAAATATTATGATGAATAATTTAACACACTCACTTTAATTTTGAAAATTCTGTATAAAATTTGAAATAAACAGGGAGAAAAATCATATGCAAAATTTGAACAACAATGAACTTGTGAAGTTTTATTACACAAAACCACCTTTAATCTATTCCAGATATCCCTACTGTTTAAATTAACACAGCCTATAAAAGCTGCCCAGTCTAAAACAAATCCTACATTAATCAATCGTTTCGTTCAGTGACTGGTTGTACTTATCAAATTATGTATATTATACCTACACATTAAAAAACCAAGTGATCCTGTAAGGGTTCCGTTTTTCTTTTCTTTTGAGGCAAGGAACCCCAATAACAAGTGTTCATAAAAAAAAAACATTTAATAAAGAATGTAGATTATGATAATTACAGTAGAAGTAAAATAGAACATAACAGTTTAATACAAAATTTAGTACAAAAAACGTCATAATAAACAAAAAATTAAAACTAAAATTATCAAAATATTATATACCTAATTACAACTAATCATTTTTAGCTAAATATTTTTCTATTAATTTTAATGCTAGTTTTATGATTTCTTGCCATTGAGCTTGTATCTGCAGCTCAGTATCCCTCTGCCGGATCCTTTCTCTCTCCAACTCAAAATATTTTTCATCTCTCCCCTTTTCACATTCTAAAAAAGCCTCTGTGGCATTATCAAATCTTTTGCTCCTTTTTTGGGGAGGGACCCATTTTGTGTTGGTGGAGGGGGAGGCTCTTTTAGTAGGTTGGTCCAGATGTTGTCTGGTGGGATTGGAGGAAGAGGCTCCTTCTTTTGGTGGATGGTCCGGAGGTGGTATGTGGGGGTCACTGCTCAAACCTGGCCTATTCCAATCTTCTTCTGAAAATTAGATATAAAATGTGAATAGCTTTGCAAGATTATCAGGTAAAAGTTTTTATTTTATTAAAATAGTATTAAATTGTGGTAGTTATTATCAGCATACCTATGAGATGGTCATACTCCAGCTCAGCTTGGAATTCTTGATGGTAATCGTACTCCACCTCAGGTTGAGTTTGTTCATTATCATCTGCTGCAATAATGACTATTGTCTCCTCTTCCTCTTTGTCCTCTTCGATAGAAGGTACAGCCTGTTTAAACAATAACCTTCATTTTATAAAAAATATATATATGCATATTTTATAAATATCCTTATTCTACATAGAATATCTCAAACCATGTGCCAAACTTCGAAATCAGTTTTCAAGAGATATCTTAAGAAAATAAAAATACTTTTATAATATTAATAAGTACTAGGATTAATTTTTTTAAACAAACCTTTGCAAACCCTGCCTCCGGTACAGTTGGAATGCCTGTAGCTGCCTGCTCTCCAATAATCGACATGACTCGTTCTTCGAGGTCAGTCAAATATATCTTTTGAGCAGGCCCACCACCAGTTCCACTCATGCCTCGGCTTATTTTTGCTGCTTTTTTCTTGGCATTATTTTTGTAGTCGCTCCAAACCTTCAAGAACAGAAACAATAAATAAATGATTATGAATACAAAAATAAATGAATTGAAACTCGGCCTGGAATGCGATCGTCAAAAAAGGGCCACTTAACCCAAGCCTATCGCGACCCTCTCAAGTGGCAGGCCGGCCGGGGCACGGCATCGGCATGGCGCACGGCAACAAAATAGCACTTATGATAGACCCGTGAGACGCCCAGTAAAAATACTGAATAGAAGAAATTATACCTATATAATGCTTACTTACTTTTCGCCATTTCTCTTCGGAGCGTGGGTCACCAGAACCATCACTATTCAATTTTAGCGTTAACTCCTTCCATCTTTGTAAATTACGCTGGCGTCCATGGGGGCCAGCAGTGGGCTTCGATAAATCTCCATACCTAACAATAACTTTTGTTTAGTTGTTAACATTATTTATTAAAAGTTATGAAAAAGCACAGCCAAAAATTACTCTACCTTTCCATATACTCGATCATAATTAGAAATTGAGTTTGACTGGTTCTCATTATGAAAGAAAAACCCTTTAAACGTTCACACACAGTCACAGCAATCACAGCTTTAAATCATAAAGTTAAATTCCAAACTTTTGAAACTTTGTTTTGAGTGCTTATGCGAAGTGCGTTCAAAACATAAAACACGTGACGTTCGTGTTTTTATAAAAATATTTTTAATATGCCAAAAAGATGCTATAATTTTGAAAGCAATGGTAATATTAAATGAAATAAACTTATTGTATAGAGTTTAAGGTCCTTTTGGTTTGATTTTTTAATAAATAAATGTAAAATATACTTACTGAATAATTAGTAAAAATATGGTCTTAGTTTTCGAACGTAGCACTCCACACAACTTGTTGGATAATCTGTGGTTTTGTATCGAGAGCATTCGATAGGAACGAAACGCAACTCTCGAGTATTCGATATCGACTCGATAGGAGTGCGTGCTGCCAATTATTCGATGGCTCGAAATCGAATCGAGGTGAGTTACTTTTCGATTCGATTTTCGATAGTCCTGCGTGCTAGCCCTACGGTCTAGATTAAAATAATACTTTTAGGTAGGTGTACTTACGGAAAAAAGTTCCTGCCTTCTATTTTTTAATTTATAAAATCCTATAAGTCACTGTCATAAAAGAATTTGACCTTTTTATAGATTTTGTTTATAAGTGGCGCTAGTCGACAGAAAGTGAAATGGCTGTATTGGCTCCGTGCACGCTTTTAGCGCCATCTAGCGTGTTGCAACTTTGTTGGCTCTGACCTGACCGTTTTGACGTTTTTATATGTAATGGCGGCATTGTGACAAAATGTTAAAAAATACTATACATATTGTATTATTAATGTAAATTTCAAAATTACTATGATTTGGGTGGACAAAGTGTTGTGAAATCATTTTTGGTCATTTAAATTAAATATGGCAAGCAAGATCTATTCAAAATAAGTGTTTTATTTTGGTTATATCAGGGTTTGTTTACTTCTTTTTTAGTTGTAGATTTTGTAAAACAAGAGGATAAAGCTACTTTAATAATTTTACTAAGTGATAATAAACATATATAATTATTCCTGTATCGCTAGTAATAAATTAAATAAAATTTTCAAGCAGATTACAGAGCCTTCTTTATTTCTACTTTTTGCCACCATGAGCGCTGAGATCGATTATTATACCTTCGCACCCTCCCAATTGGCACTAATATTTGGCAAGCACTGATTATCCTGTTTTCACAAAAATAAATAGTTACATATTTTTAGTAAGAAGAGAGATGAAAGGGTGAAATTTAAAACAAGCGCTACTAGGTTTCAAGTATTTGAGCAAAGTACAGCGCCATCTATTGCGTAGGAGCAAAAACAATAAAATGTGCTCTAATGAGATTTTCTTTTGTGCAGGTTTATTTTAATGCTTTAAATCAGGTTTAAAAACAATGTAGCTAATTAATAACTAAAAATACATAAACTGAACATGCATCTTGGTGTTATTATACCAAAAACTGATTTTCCACTTACATCACCACACTGCTGCCATCTGTTGGGTAGTAGCATAGAATAAATAAGTTATATGCTTTTATTCTCCGGTGTTGTTTTTTATTTGGTTTCTTGGTCTTGCTTGTTGCAGACTAGACGAAAAAAAACTCAGGTATATTTTATGAATCATTAATAATAATTTGTTCACTAAAATCTAAATAATAATTAATGGAATGGAGTTTGGGTATGCTCTGCCCGGTTTTCTTCGTTTGATCAGTTATATTTTTTTACCAGCGACAGATGGCACCACCTTAAAAAAAAACGGGTTGCACTCCGGGAGTGCCGGCAGAAGTGAAAACTCGAATATTAACGTTGTGCATTTTTGATATTTTGGAATGGTTAGGGAATATTAGGAATTTACTCTGCATTTGAATTTACGAAAGATTTTCTGTCAAGCTATGGATAAGACTTTCGTACAATAACTGTTCGAAAAGAACAGTATTGTACGAAAGTCTTATCCATAGCTTGACACAAAATCAAGTTTTGACATTGAATTAAAAAATTAGCGCGTTGCTATGGTGGGTGACACAAGTGTTTACGTCTTGAAATGACGCGCCGCCATTTTCAAGAGAGGGGGATACTTCCGTCGCCGGCTGTCTACTCTCCATCCGTCTTACGAATTTTCGATCAGGGTCACGTGATCCTGACTGACAGAAACGAGTTTAAGATATTTTCCCCATTACAAAAAAAATCTAAAATATTCTAGCTGCAAGTAGTCTCAGCACTTTAGTAATATAGGAAAGTGGTAAGTTGCCTAGCATGAATACCATGGTTTGGAGATTTCACAAATTCACATGTACCACCATAGTTATTTGTTATACAAGAGAGCAAAGTCATTTTTTGCTGCGAGTGCTGACTTTTAAATCACGAACTAGCGAAGTAGTCTAGAATTGAATCACGAGCGTAGCGAGTGATTCTAATATAGACTACTTCGCTAGTTCGTGATTTAAAGGCACGAGACATCAAAAAATTTGCTCTCGTGTTAAACATACAACTTTTCACCTCTACCAGCGAGAAAAGGTGTTAGAAATTAAAAAAGCACTTTGCCTCATGCTCGCAGCAAAAGTCGATTTTGCTGCGAGTTTTTGGTAAAAAGCACTTTGCCTCACGCTCGCAGCAAAAGTCGATTTTGCTGCGAGTTTTTACGCGCCAAAAGCACTCTTTTCGTGCTGGAGAGGTGAAAACATATAAAACTCTCCACTAAGGATTGACCTAGCTGTGATCTGATGATGGCTATCCAGGGAGTGAATGGAGGAGATTCAGATTGCTATACACACCCAACAGATGTGATCAGCAATCTGTGAGATATTAGGATACGTTTAAAAAAACCGCGAAAATAGCGTAAAAATGTATGAAAATCCTGAAACTGAGAACTCTGATCCTCATATCTCTTAGAATGATGACCTGCAGGCTGATTATCTAAAATGAGCGACCGAAATCGATTCCTGAATTATTTCGAAATCGTCGCGCGACCGAGTCACTGATTTGGTATTATGTATGCGATCGCTGATTAGTTTATGCTCCAGTTTATGCTCGTTAAGATCTCCATAGAAACTAGCGCCACTAGCAACCGGTGGCAGCGACTGAAAAGTCCTTTTACCGAAAGTAGTCTGTATCTGTGTATGTGTCTGACTATATGTGCTCTGTGAACATAACCTTTTTGTTTTCGCTTCGAATTTCGTTTACATTTTTTCGTCTTCAAAATGGCAAATTCCGTGTAGGCATTGAAGGACAGGCCTTTTGTTTTACATTATAGCAATTTTATTTAATTTTGGTCAAAGGTAAGGCTAAGAATTTAATGAAAACTAATCAGAAATTACGTTTTGTCTGGTTTCTGTTTGACAGAAGAAATCGCGAAATCGTCGCGGTCGCGTCGCGGTTTCTGAGTTAGATAATACGAATTTCGGAGCATTTCCTTGCAAGTGCTCGTATATTTTAGTTCTTTAGTTGTCCGTTGGAGGTAGCACTCGTAGAAACTCGATCGGTGGTATGAAATCGAGTTTGACAGCGACTATTTCGTAATTATCACCGGTCGCTAGGTGGTTTTAAATTAGATAATCAGCCTGCAGATCAGTTGTGTGTGTATAGCGATCTGAATCTCCTCCATTCACTCCCTGGATGGCCATCATTAGATCACAGCTAGATTAATCCTTAGTGGAGAACCAAGGCTTCAAAGTTACCTCGTATTGTATGAAAATAGGCCTGTGATTCCATACTTTTGCTCGCGAGTGTAACACACTGTATAAATAAAAAAGATTTACTTTGCATTGATTTTATTGCTATAAAAGAAAACACACGAGTTATAGCATCATAATATTAACTATGAGATGAAAGTCATCACCGAAGATGGATACAACTTTTAATAGTTATTTGTTAAACAAGAGAGCAAAGTCATTTTTTGCTGTGAGTGCTGACTTTTAAATCACGAACTAGCGAAGTAGTCTAGAATTGAATCACGAGCGTAGCGAGTGATTCTAATATAGACTACTGAGCACAGTGAGTGATTTAAAGGCACGAGACATCAAAAAATTTGCTCTCGTGTTAAACATACAACTTTTCACCTCTACCAGCGAGAAAAGGTGTTAGAAATTAAAAAAGCAATTTGCCTCACGCTCGCAGCAAAAGTCGATTTTGCTGCGAGTTTTTGGTAAAAAAGCACTTTGCCTCACGCTCGCAGCAAAAGTCGATTTTGCTGCGAGTTCTTACGCGCCAAAAGCACCCTTTTCGTGCTGGAGAGGTGAAAAATAATTTTATCCTATTGTAGTAGTAATAACAATTTAAAGGAACACACTTTGGAGGACCAAAGTCGATCAAATATTCAACAATTTTGTAATAAAAAATATATTTACATCCATAACATATTTAACTAGCTTAATAGTTTTAACTTATTATACTTAATTCCTTATATTTACATACAAAATTCGGCCTTAAAAGGGGTTTCCGATTGGTGTTTTTAACTTGCAACACTTGGTAACCAAATAAATTAAAATAAAAGCATTCCAGCTTTAAATAATAATAAATAAAACTATCAGGCCGTATATATTATAAAGAAGCTAGTGGAAAAGAAAGGGAAGATTGCCTAATGTTGACTATAGGCCGACTTCAATAATCATCTTCAGTAAGAGAAAGGCCTATGGTATGGATCTGTTACTAGGCAAATGTTGTTTCTTCCCGTCATTAAACAGAAATATGGTTTAGTCGACAAATGCCAACTTCTACAAATGCCAACTTAGTTTAAAACGCCAGATTCTACAAATGTCCAATTCTACAAATGCCAAATTCTACAAATACCAACTTCTACAAATGCCAACTTCTACAAATGCCAACTTCTACAAATGCCAACTTCTACAAATGCCAACAGTTAGTTGTAATATTTTCAATCAATTTTTTATATGTATTTTTGCGTTTCCATATTTTTTATATTTATTTATTTACCTTCTCTATATTTATGTAATCCTGGTACTTTGGAGACGTTTTTGTTAAGAAGGAAAGAAAAAAACAAAAGAAATATCCAAATTCCAAAATTGATTGAAAATACACTATATAAACGCAAAAATATATATCAAAAAGTGATTTAAAATATTATGACTAAATGTTGGCATTTGTAGAAGTTGACATTTGTAGAATTTGGCATTGTAGAAGTGGGCATTTGTAGCAGTTGGCATTTGTAGAATTGGACATTTGTAAAATCTGGCGTTTTAAACTAAGTTGGCATTTGTTAACTAAACCAGAAATATCTAGGCAACATATCTTTAGTAAGCCTATCACTTACCGAGGATAGGTTATTGAAATCGGCCGTATGCCGACATAAAAATGATAAACAGTCAGCGTCAAATTGATATGAGCATCTAGAGTAGTCAAAATTATCAGAAAAAAAAATAGGACCTATGCAGTTAAAATCATCATATTGTTGTAAGCACACAAGGTCTTTAAAATATCTGACTACTAATTTTTTCATATTTATATGAGCAGTCAGTGTTCAAAATTATCTTAGCAAACAAAGCTGTCAAAGTTATCTGGGCACAGTGTTAAGGTGCTCCCTCACCGGGAGCATTCACGTGTAATGTAACGTTACATATTTGAGCATTACATCAGTGAAGGAGGAGAACCGAGCATTACAATGTGCACCTTGTAATGATACACATCAGTGAAGGAGGAGAAACACGCGAATGCTCGTCAGTCAGGGAGGTATTATTGTAATGTAATGCTCAAAGACGAATCTATATAATGTTACAGTACACGTGAATGCACCCGGCAAGGGAGCACTTCGTCTTTGAGCATTACAATATAATAATACCTTCCTGACTGACGAGTATTCACGTGTTTCTCCTCCTTCACTGATGTGTATCATTACAAGGTGTGCATTGTAATGCTCGGTTCTCCTTCTTCACTGATGTAATGCTCAAATCTGTAACATTACATTACACGTGAATGCTTCCGGTGAGGGAGCACCTTAATGCATTATGCACAGATAACTCTGAGAGCTTTGTTTGCTAAGATAATTTTGAACACTTTGACTAATCTTAACACCTTGTGTGCTTACAACAATATAATGATTTTAACTGTGTAGATCTAATTGATTTTTTGTTTTTCATTTCACTACTCTAGATGCTCACATCAATTGACACTAACTGTACATTAGATGAGTTTACTAGTACTCATTCCAAGGAACATTATCAATAGAATGCTTCTTTAATTTATGCTTTTTCAAATATTTAGAGTCGATGAACGCTTCTTGACAAATTGAACATACATACGGTCTCTCTCCTGTATGAGTTCTTAGGTGGACTACTAAATTCCCTTTCAACGCAAAAAATTTCATGCAAACAGAACATCCAAACTTCTTCTCTCTTGTGTGAGTGAGTTGGTGAGTGCGAAGGTGAGTTTTAGTCTTAAAGCGGAGAGAACACAATTGGCATGGGAAAGGTCGCTCATTAGTATGAACTCTTTCATGCATTACAAGCATCGCTTGGCTGGAACACCCTTTGCCACAAATACTGCACTCAAACCTCTTCACTAACTTCGATTTCACAGTCTTATGGGTAGCTAAGTGCGACAGCATATCCTTCTTAGAAGGTAGAACTTCACCACAGTCTGAGCAAAGTAATTCGGCTGGGTCTAACATATGCGTGGACTCCACATGTTGCTCTAACGCAGATTCTAATGAGAACATTTTCTTGCAAAGGGAGCACGCATACCCTAGAAGTTTCCCGACAGTTGTAGTAATCTCTTGTTTGACAGTTTTCATCAGTTCCTTTTTCACTTTAATCACTTTAGACTTTGAGCATTCTCCACTCTCCTTATGTGAGGCTATAGACTCTTTGTTATCAAAAGTTTCATCACATTGATTGCAAGAAAAAGGGTTCACATGTGTTAGTCTATGGGTCTGCATAGTGATTTTTTGATGAAACCGCTTAAAACATATATCACATTCAAACTCCCGAACGCCTGAATGGATCATCATGTGACGTTTTAAGTTGTTTGGATTGGCAAACGTCTTCGTGCACACATTGCACCTTGGCTTAACATGATTATGGCCATACTTGATATGTTGAGTGAGCGCGTTTCTTCTGAAAACTTGACTACAGAATGGACATGTGACCAACAAGCCTGTCACACTGTGAAGTAATGTGTGACCAGTTAAAATCTCGGCAGTTTCAAATCCTTTACCGCACAGATTACATAAGTGATCTCCAGCAGGGTTGTGCTTATATTGATGTTTTTCATACTCTGCCAAGTCTTCAAATTCAGCACCACAATCACACAACAACGTCCCGTCTTCCTGTTGCAGCACAGTTGCAATTTGCCCATCATCAGTATACTCTATAACCAACTCTTGTCCATCGCACTTCAGAATTTGAAATTGTGATGAATCATCTCCTTCGCAGTAGATTATTTCCTCTTGATCAAGCTGCTCTCCATCAGCAGTTGTAATAAGCTGAGAATTAGCCAAATATTCAACGCCATCGGCACCTTTTAAAATAATTGTTCCATCGCTGGAAGTTGTTGTTAATATTTTAATCAAATTTTTGGTGTTATTGGGGTTATCAGTATAATGTTCAATTACATTGGTATTCTCGTGGGAATCTTCAATTTCCTGTAGCACTACTTCTTGAGAATTACTGTCTTGAGTATCTGCATCCATCATGTCGAAGTTATCAACATTCTCTTGAGTTTCTTCCTCGTTTTCCAAAATTGTTAATGGAACATTTGGTGGTATCCTGGGGTTGGAGACGAGGAAAGAGTCTACAGTATTCTCAAAATGATGCTCACTCTGTTGCTCATGTTCTAGATCTACATTCACTTCGTCCATTTCTATAGATTCATTTTCTTGAGTGGCATCAACGTCTTCAACGTTTTCAACTTTTATATTTGGATGAATCTCTTCCTCTTTAACTGTCTGTGTTTCACCTTCTTCTAAATTCTGGTTTTTATCGTGGGGTTCATCAATAACTAACACATAATAACAATCATCATCGCTATCAATTGGCTCCGATTTAATGATAGCCTCAAGTTGTTTCATTGGATCATTGCCTATATCATCATCTATGCTTCTATTCAAGTTATCACCAACTCCAAGCTTTTGGAACGAGGCTTCTTTCGTTTGATTAATTAAATTATGAAGTTGTTGTTTTAAGTCAGTATCCATTTTGATACACTGATTTCTAAACTGGTGGGCAGAGCTCAAAATAGCATAGCAGTCTGCGCATAACTTTTGGGGAAGACCGTCATCAGGTTTCACCTGAAAATATTGACATTTTAATCAGTAACATTCTTGAAAAACCCTGCACTTTGATTAGTGTAATATCAAATTCTGAAGTAATGTTGAGGTTACCTACAATATTCGAATAGATTTAATGTATTTTCTGTATTTAATCGGAAGTTATGTCGAACTTATTTACTTGCTGAAATTCTGTTGATGTCAATTTTATAGGTTATGTACACTTCAAAAGATAAAAAAATTCAAATCGGTTCTATAAATTTGTCCATAACACCGATACTAAATAGTTAATAGCAAAGAGGATACATATATTAATAAAAAAGAGTCTAAATTCTCAACTCACCTCTACGGTAGTTATTTGTAAGAACTGCAATTTAACGTTTTTATCAGTATCAAGTAATGAAACTGTGCAATTTGACGAAAGACAGCATCGACACAGGTCAGACCACGCATCCATTTTACGTCACCACGCTCATAATTATTCCAAAAATATCTGAAAAATAAGTTTAAATCCCTTGTTAATTCCATTGTTTTGACAAATAGCTATTCTAATCAAAGACCACAAAAGGTAGGTACTATCCAAAGAGAAAAATTATCTACGGACCTTGCCCATAAAGACGATCTATCCGAAAATTATAGACAAGAGACGAGCGCACAGACAAAATGGCGGCAAAACTGCGGCACGAGCCGACAGAGAAGAGAAGACAAGTTTGTGAAGTTCACTCCAAGGAGGTTTATAATAGGGAGTGAGTACTGTACAAAAATTTTCACCTATCGTTTAAAAGAAATTCAACTTTACTGCATTTCTCATAGAGTTGAAATTCTATCGACGACATTGACTGAAGGCACTACTGTGTGAATGAGACAACACCAGGTGGAGGTCGGTGTCTCGTTCGCACAATTGCCATTACTAAACAATAATACCACGATAGTAGGACTAAAAATATGTACGTTACCAATCAAGTAGTGTATCAAAATTAAGGATTCGGAATGGGAAGTCGAATATATACTATTTAAATATTAATTTAGAATGACACATAATAATTGTAATATAAAACAGAACTTACTCTTTTGATTTAATTAAATATCTAAATTAATGCTAATCAGCTAACATCGGTGAGGTGGTAATAAATAGAAGTGTCAATCTTGGCAACTCCGATTTTGACCTTGGCGCCGAATTTCAATTTAAGAATTTCAATCTATAGGAAATGTTACTTTACAAAACTAGTGTGACCATAAATACTGCACCATTTCAGATTTCCAAAAAAACGAAATTGTTCTATTGAAATGGCTAGAGGTCGCAGGCGAGACGGTAAAATTAATAATAATAATCAAATTCATGTTTGTGCGCCTATTTCGATGAAACTCGGTTTTTGGTACTATTTCAACATGAAAATAACAACGCAATGTTGAAAATTTAAAAAATCCACGATTGCGGCCAACTTTTTTGTTTTTGGGCCGATTTCGATGAAATTCGGTTTTTGGAACTATTTTGACAAGAAAATAACAACGCAATTTTTAAAAAACTAAAAATCCAAGTTGGCGGCCAACTTTTTTGTTTTTGGGCCGATTTCGGTGAAACTCGGTTTTCGGAACTATTTTGACAAGAAAATAACAACGCAATTTTTAAAAAACTAAAAATCCAAGATGGTTGCCAACTTTTTTGTTTTTGGGCCGATTTCGATGAAACTTGGTTTTTGGAACTATTTTGACAAGAAAATAACAACGCAATTTAAAAAAAAACTAAAAATCCAAGATGGCGGCCAACTTTTTTACTTTTGGGCCGATTTTGATGAAACTCGGTTTTTGGTACGATTTTGACAAGAAAATAACAACGCAATGTTGAAAACTTACAAAATTCAAGATGGTGGCCAACTTTTTTGTTCTTGGGCCGATTTCAAAAACAAATTAGCAGCCATTTTGATCTTTTTTGATTTTTCCTTCAGTTTACATTGAGTTGTTATTTTCTTGTCTAATTAGTAACCAAAAACCGAGTTTCATCGAAATCGGCCCAAAAAAAAACAAAGTTGGCCGCCATCTTAGATTTTTAGTATTTTAAAAATTGCGTTGTTATTTTCTTGTCAAAATATTACCAAAACCGAGTTTCATCGAAATCGGCCCAAAAACAAACAAGTTGGCTGCCATCTTAGATTTTTTAATTTTTCAATACATATTGTGTCATTATTTTCTTGTCAAATTAGTACTAAAAACCGAGTTTTATTCAAATCAGCCCACAAATAAAAGAGTTGGCTGCCATATTTTTTATATTTTTAACATTTCCTTGTTATATTTTGATCAAAATAAAAAAAAAACCTTAAACCTTAAAATAGTAACAAAATCGAGTTTCATAAAATCGGCCCACGAACAATATAGTTGGCCGCCATTTTGTTTTTTTTTATATTTTTATCATTGTGTCGTCGTAAATCTCTTGCACCCATTTTATTAATTTCACAAGTAAAGAAATTGGTGCAAGTATTTTAGACCTTATTGACATCTTTACCAAAATAACAGTTTTTAATGAAACAGCAAAGTAAATGTACAAGTATAATTATGGGAAAAAGCAATCGAATTTCAAACGTCAATAAAGTCGAAAATCGTTTCCATCTTTTTTTAACTACAGATCACTAGACAATGTGTTCCTACTTTTACTTGTTTTTCCAACATTTATTTGTTTTTCCGAAGTTCACGCACATTGCATTTTTATTAAAAATTGGAATAAACTTTAAAGTTGCGTAATTATTTACACTTGAAATTAAATTGAATTGAATAAACTAGATTTTAATTGGTTGAATTACCATATTTAAAAAATAAAAACAAGAAAGCAACTTAATAAAAACGTGATAAATAATTTGTTCTTAAAATATATTTTTTTTTAATAATTATTAATTTTTTTTTTTAGTTAACGAGCTAAACTAAAAATATACCACCGCCTATCAGAGTATTCGTCAAGACCATTCAAACGAGTCCAAACTCGATGGGGTTGACAGGTTTTATTGCAGAGTTCCTGTGGCCTTCTTCCGGCTCTATCATCAGACTCTTGGATACTATTACCCAACAGAGCACTCGTCAAGACGATTCAAACGAGCCCAAACTCGATGGGATTGCATGATTTCAATATTGAGTTCCTATGGCATGGAATCCAGACTTCATCATCCGACCCTGAACCTCGTCTCCCGTCAGAGTACTTGTCAAGACAATTCTAATAAGCCCAAACACGATGGGGTTGTATAGTTTCATTCATCATAGAGTTCCTGTGGCGTTCTTCCGGCTTCATCATCAGATCACCTCAATGACACTGTAATATTGCATTTCCTTCCATTTCTGACCTGTGTTCAAAGTTTCAAGTCTCTAGCTCATCGGGAATTGGTATAAAATCGTTTGCAAAATTAGTGCTCAAACAAACGAGCAAGCAACCTAATAAAAACGCGGTAAAAAGTGTTAATTATAAATAAAGAACTACCTAGGTATTTAAGTTTATATTAAACAGTTTAAAGTATTATGTATGTCTCCGGCCAACCATACGGTTTGGTCACCCTAATGAAGAAAAGGACACATACATCTACTTGACCTCTCTGTCGGCTCGTTTTGGGGCGAAGCGCTCATTCCGGTTTATAGTACTATTTCCATGGTTCACTCGTAAAGGCGCTATAATCACTACATCCGGTAAAATCCTAAAATGGTAACACTTATTTTGGGATAAAAAAATATTTAAGAGCCGTTTACACGAGTCAAGCTGTTAAGTAATTTAGTTAAAATTAAGTTGTCGGCGGGCTGATTATCTAAATAGTAACTATTTAGCGACCGTTTTCATTCCACATACATTGCTACTTTTCTTTGGTATGTTTTTTTTAATCCAAAAAGAAGTAGCAATGGATCACGATCATCTATGAACTGCAACCAGTTGCTAGGTAGTTTTTAATTAGATAATCAGCCGGCGGTTGTCAGCCAACTAAATTTTCGCGTGTAAACAGCCAATTAAGTAGTAAGTTGGATTTTTCGTTGTTTTAAGTTTGACAGCTGTCATCTGTCAACCTTAAGTCGCGAAAAGAAACTTCGAAACTTGAAAAGTACTTATCCTAGATTGATGGTGTCGTTGAAGAAAATGAAAGGTCTTGGTGAGAGATTCATTTTAGGTGACAGCTGTCAAATTTAAGTTTGTCATCTAAAATGAAGATCTTACTAAGATCCTTAATTTCTTTAATGACACCATCAATCTAGGATGAGTACTTTACGAGATATTGCTGTTTTAAGTTTGACAGATGACAGCTGTTAAACTTAAAACAGCAATGTCTTCATCAATGAGATCATCATCGTTTTTTAACTAGAGAAATTAAAAAAAGCTGCAAGTGATTTTTGTCGTTATTTCTAGCTTGGCATTCGGATATTATGGCCTTTCGTAATCAGCAACACTGGGCACACTGGTTACTTTACTTAATACTTAAACCGTGTGAACGACTTTTCACTACATTTTTACTAAAAATTGAGTTGCTCATTTAGTTCCTACTTAATCACTTGACCCATGTAAACAGGACTTTATGTTTTTACTTTTTGTACAGTATCAGAAAAAGTAGAAAATACATAGATAAATAAAAACAAAATATAGTCAATGTTGCCAAGTTATTTATGATTTTGACGTGTTTGCATAGAAAGTGGCGCCCTCAATTTTTGTCAACACTTTAAGGCCAAGCTGTAAGTAAGTGACATCTAATAAAATGCGATTAATTTAACAATGTATGTATGTCAAGGAGGTTTATAATAGGGAGTGAGTACTGTACAAAAATTTTCACCTATCGTTTAAAAGAAATTCAACTTTACTGCATTTCTCATAGAGTTGAAATTCTATCGACGACATTGACTGAAGGCACTACTGTGTGAATGAGACAACACCAGGTGGAGGTCGGTGTCTCGTTCGCACAATTGCCATTACTAAACAATAATACCACGATAGTAGGACTAAAAATATGTACGTTACCAATCAAGTAGTGTATCAAAATTAAGGATTCGGAATGGGAAGTCGAATATATACTATTTAAATATTAATTTAGAATGACACATAATAATTGTAATATAAAACAGAACTTACTCTTTTGATTTAATTAAATATCTAAATTAATGCTAATCAGCTAACATCGGTGAGGTGGTAATAAATAGAAGTGTCAATCTTGGCAACTCCGATTTTGACCTTGGCGCCGAATTTCAATTTAAGAATTTCAATCTATAGGAAATGTTACTTTACAAAACTAGTGTGACCATAAATACTGCACCATTTCAGATTTCCAAAAAAACGAAATTGTTCTATTGAAATGGCTAGAGGTCGCAGGCGAGACGGTAAAATTAATAATAATAATCAAATTCATGTTTGTGCGCCTATTTCGATGAAACTCGGTTTTTGGTACTATTTCAACATGAAAATAACAACGCAATGTTGAAAATTTAAAAAATCCACGATTGCGGCCAACTTTTTTGTTTTTGGGCCGATTTCGATGAAATTCGGTTTTTGGAACTATTTTGACAAGAAAATAACAACGCAATTTTTAAAAAACTAAAAATCCAAGTTGGCGGCCAACTTTTTTGTTTTTGGGCCGATTTCGGTGAAACTCGGTTTTCGGAACTATTTTGACAAGAAAATAACAACGCAATTTTTAAAAAACTAAAAATCCAAGATGGTTGCCAACTTTTTTGTTTTTGGGCCGATTTCGATGAAACTTGGTTTTTGGAACTATTTTGACAAGAAAATAACAACGCAATTTAAAAAAAAACTAAAAATCCAAGATGGCGGCCAACTTTTTTACTTTTGGGCCGATTTTGATGAAACTCGGTTTTTGGTACGATTTTGACAAGAAAATAACAACGCAATGTTGAAAACTTACAAAATTCAAGATGGTGGCCAACTTTTTTGTTCTTGGGCCGATTTCAAAAACAAATTAGCAGCCATTTTGATCTTTTTTGATTTTTCCTTCAGTTTACATTGAGTTGTTATTTTCTTGTCTAATTAGTAACCAAAAACCGAGTTTCATCGAAATCGGCCCAAAAAAAAACAAAGTTGGCCGCCATCTTAGATTTTTAGTATTTTAAAAATTGCGTTGTTATTTTCTTGTCAAAATATTACCAAAACCGAGTTTCATCGAAATCGGCCCAAAAACAAACAAGTTGGCTGCCATCTTAGATTTTTTAATTTTTCAATACATATTGTGTCATTATTTTCTTGTCAAATTAGTACTAAAAACCGAGTTTTATTCAAATCAGCCCACAAATAAAAGAGTTGGCTGCCATATTTTTTATATTTTTAACATTTCCTTGTTATATTTTGATCAAAATAAAAAAAAAACCTTAAACCTTAAAATAGTAACAAAATCGAGTTTCATAAAATCGGCCCACGAACAATATAGTTGGCCGCCATTTTGTTTTTTTTTATATTTTTATCATTGTGTCGTCGTAAATCTCTTGCACCCATTTTATTAATTTCACAAGTAAAGAAATTGGTGCAAGTATTTTAGACCTTATTGACATCTTTACCAAAATAACAGTTTTTAATGAAACAGCAAAGTAAATGTACAAGTATAATTATGGGAAAAAGCAATCGAATTTCAAACGTCAATAAAGTCGAAAATCGTTTCCATCTTTTTTTAACTACAGATCACTAGACAATGTGTTCCTACTTTTACTTGTTTTTCCAACATTTATTTGTTTTTCCGAAGTTCACGCACATTGCATTTTTATTAAAAATTGGAATAAACTTTAAAGTTGCGTAATTATTTACACTTGAAATTAAATTGAATTGAATAAACTAGATTTTAATTGGTTGAATTACCATATTTAAAAAATAAAAACAAGAAAGCAACTTAATAAAAACGTGATAAATAATTTGTTCTTAAAATATATTTTTTTTTAATAATTATTAATTTTTTTTTTTAGTTAACGAGCTAAACTAAAAATATACCACCGCCTATCAGAGTATTCGTCAAGACCATTCAAACGAGTCCAAACTCGATGGGGTTGACAGGTTTTATTGCAGAGTTCCTGTGGCCTTCTTCCGGCTCTATCATCAGACTCTTGGATACTATTACCCAACAGAGCACTCGTCAAGACGATTCAAACGAGCCCAAACTCGATGGGATTGCATGATTTCAATATTGAGTTCCTATGGCATGGAATCCAGACTTCATCATCCGACCCTGAACCTCGTCTCCCGTCAGAGTACTTGTCAAGACAATTCTAATAAGCCCAAACACGATGGGGTTGTATAGTTTCATTCATCATAGAGTTCCTGTGGCGTTCTTCCGGCTTCATCATCAGATCACCTCAATGACACTGTAATATTGCATTTCCTTCCATTTCTGACCTGTGTTCAAAGTTTCAAGTCTCTAGCTCATCGGGAATTGGTATAAAATCGTTTGCAAAATTAGTGCTCAAACAAACGAGCAAGCAACCTAATAAAAACGCGGTAAAAAGTGTTAATTATAAATAAAGAACTACCTAGGTATTTAAGTTTATATTAAACAGTTTAAAGTATTATGTATGTCTCCGGCCAACCATACGGTTTGGTCACCCTAATGAAGAAAAGGACACATACATCTACTTGACCTCTCTGTCGGCTCGTTTTGGGGCGAAGCGCTCATTCCGGTTTATAGTACTATTTCCATGGTTCACTCGTAAAGGCGCTATAATCACTACATCCGGTAAAATCCTAAAATGGTAACACTTATTTTGGGATAAAAAAATATTTAAGAGCCGTTTACACGAGTCAAGCTGTTAAGTAATTTAGTTAAAATTAAGTTGTCGGCGGGCTGATTATCTAAATAGTAACTATTTAGCGACCGTTTTCATTCCACATACATTGCTACTTTTCTTTGGTATGTTTTTTTTAATCCAAAAAGAAGTAGCAATGGATCACGATCATCTATGAACTGCAACCAGTTGCTAGGTAGTTTTTAATTAGATAATCAGCCGGCGGTTGTCAGCCAACTAAATTTTCGCGTGTAAACAGCCAATTAAGTAGTAAGTTGGATTTTTCGTTGTTTTAAGTTTGACAGCTGTCATCTGTCAACCTTAAGTCGCGAAAAGAAACTTCGAAACTTGAAAAGTACTTATCCTAGATTGATGGTGTCGTTGAAGAAAATGAAAGGTCTTGGTGAGAGATTCATTTTAGGTGACAGCTGTCAAATTTAAGTTTGTCATCTAAAATGAAGATCTTACTAAGATCCTTAATTTCTTTAATGACACCATCAATCTAGGATGAGTACTTTACGAGATATTGCTGTTTTAAGTTTGACAGATGACAGCTGTTAAACTTAAAACAGCAATGTCTTCATCAATGAGATCATCATCGTTTTTTAACTAGAGAAATTAAAAAAAGCTGCAAGTGATTTTTGTCGTTATTTCTAGCTTGGCATTCGGATATTATGGCCTTTCGTAATCAGCAACACTGGGCACACTGGTTACTTTACTTAATACTTAAACCGTGTGAACGACTTTTCACTACATTTTTACTAAAAATTGAGTTGCTCATTTAGTTCCTACTTAATCACTTGACCCATGTAAACAGGACTTTATGTTTTTACTTTTTGTACAGTATCAGAAAAAGTAGAAAATACATAGATAAATAAAAACAAAATATAGTCAATGTTGCCAAGTTATTTATGATTTTGACGTGTTTGCATAGAAAGTGGCGCCCTCAATTTTTGTCAACACTTTAAGGCCAAGCTGTAAGTAAGTGACATCTAATAAAATGCGATTAATTTAACAATGTATGTATGTACAACAGAAGTGACCAACTTCGAGCATGGCTAGTCAAGCACTTAAATTTTTTAGAAGCTATGCTTGACGGCTTGACATCAAGCACGTATGTACACAATGCTGGACTACGTGCTTGATGAAAACTCGTCAACCAACAGTGTTATCAGCTCAAATCTTCCAAATTCAGGATATAAGGGCAAAGAAAACATTCTTTTTTAAGCATAGTTCATAGGCACTTTTCCAAAACCCAAATCAGGGGGCTAACTGTCTAATTCAAAAAATCTATCGCAATCGCTTACGTTTGACAGATGAATGTGACACATTGCTGCATTTCTTTGGTATGTTTTTATTTGTCCCAAAAAGAAGCTTCAATGTGTTACATACTGAAAGCGATTGCGCGATAGATTTTTAAATTAGACAATAGAAACGCAGGTTTGTATAAAAAAATAAATTGAATTTGTTCATGCCTAAATAAAGGTCGCTGTATACGTAACGGGAAAAACCCCGGACGGGACGGGGACGGGGCGGGCACGGAGCAGGGACGGAACGTGATCCTAACGGGGAGTTTAATGCATATGTAACGTGCTAATCGCGACATTTGACGTGGTAGTAAGGTGCTAGTGTTGTGAGAACAACTTTATGGCGGGTCCATAGCGCGTGTTTTGCTCTACACAACCAACAAAAACATCTCAACATTCAACAAAAAAAAAAGTATAAGGATTTTGTTTCGCCAAACAATGTTTTGTTGATTGTGTAGGGCAAAACACGCGCTATGGACCCGGCCTTATTAAAACACTATTTCTTCTTCTTCTTCTTATTTTTGTTTTGGCAATCTACATTCCTCTTGGAAGTATTTTTTGCCAGTGTCAAGTGTTGAATAGTTCAGTGGTAGATTGTTTCAGTTTACATTAGAATGCGGGTGCATTGCATTCCAATGCTGCTTGGAGCATTTAGCACAAAGTATATCAAGACATATTACTCGGTAAGGTCAGCCGAGGTAGCCACCACTACAATAAAAGTCTCAGCTTCACACAACCAAGATAGCGCCTATATTGTTCAGTTGCATAGACACTTGTACTACAAAACTGCACCAATTTTAAGACACAATATCCACTATGAATCAATTTGCGAAAAATTTAAATTGTCACCAAACCGACCAAAAACACTATTTATGCGACTAATTTTATATTTTCAATCTCAATTGATACAATTCCACTTTTTTTCTAAATCGACTTAAGCTAGAAATATACTATTGTGTTGTGTTGTGTCGCGACGCGACACGGTACGTATTTGTTTCATACATTTAGTATCGTTAGAAACACATTATTACAGTGTGTCGTGTCGACACAACACAACACAATAATGTATTTCTAACCATACTAAATGTATGAAACCAATACGTACCGTGTCGCGACACGACCACGACACAACACAACACAATAGTATATTTCTAGCGTTAAGTATTTTTCAATGACAAAAGACAGAACGATCTTTTAATTTAGATTAAAAGATCGTTCTGTTCTGTCGTCTTTATTTAGTTAAAGAAACATTTTTTATTCGATTTACATCTAGTTAATTGTCATATAAACGGATAGTCAAAGATTTTTTAAAATAGGGGAATAATGTATTATTCCCCTATTTAAAATACAATGTTTAGAGCTCCTGCTATTTATTTGAATCTAAACCATAATTAGATATAAGTAATTTAAAGTTCTAAATGCTATAGTTAGTAGGTATGAACCTCTATACTAAAAAAAGTTGGGAGTTACAAGTCGTGATAAAGTTTGGCCACGTGATAGAAACTGATCTGTAGGCTGTTCCTAACTAATATTGAGCTGGGCCAAACTATCCTTACATACAGTTCCATACGGCGGCGGGTTGAATAGCGCACTTTTCCCGGCTTCATTCTAAAAACTATAACAATTCAGGTTTAGCTAATAGGTCAAATGTTGTATCATTTTCGGATAAATGAATAACGTAGAATTTATTTCTGGTATAAAAAAATGCAATTTATTACGCAGTTTCTGAAAAATTACACAATAACCAACATTTTTAAACTTCATTTTTTTAGTTTAGGTATTGGCACTTGTTTCAGTATTTTCAAAAAAACTACTTTAAAGAAGCGTTTTTCAGGTTAATTTGTTATATGCTTTTGTTATGCTAACTATATTTTATACAATTTGAGCCTAACCCAAGTAGTTTAAGTCTATTGTTTGCAGAGACACAGCTCGTCAAAAATATGCATTTTTTCACGAAATAAAAATGGTTTCCGTTTCGTTCAGAAACATTTTTCAGGTTTTTTGTTTATATTTCTGTAAAGTTAATTAAATTTTCTACAATTTGAGCTAAATTTGAATAGTCTAGGTCTATTGGTTGCAGCGACATAGCTGGTTAAAAATGGGCTTTTTATTGAAATTAATTGAAAAAATCTTATCTTTGACTAGCTGTGTCTTTGCAACTAGTAAACCTAGACTAATCAAATTAGGCTCCAATTGTAGAAAATTTAATTAACTTTACAGAAATATAAACAAAAAAAGTGAGAAATGCTTTCGAACGAAATGGAAACCCCTTTTATTTCGTGAAAAAATGCATATTTTTGACTAGCTGTGTCTCCGCAAACAATGGACCTCAACTACTTGGGTTAGGCGCAAATCGTATAAAATATAGTTAACATAACAAAAGCATATTACAAATTAACCTGAAAAATGCTTCTTTGAAGTAGTTTTTTTGAAAATACTGAAACAAGTGCCAATACCTAAACTAAAAAAATGAAGTTTAAAAATGTTGGTTATTGTGAAATTTTTCAGAAACTGCGTAATAAATTGCATTTTTTTATACCAGAAATAAATTCTTACGTTATTGATTTATCCGAAAATGATACCACATTTGACCTATTAGTTAAACCTGAATTGTTATAGTTTTTAGAATGGAGCCGGGAAAAGTGCGCTATTCAACCCGCCGCCGTATGGAACTGTATGTAAGGATAGTTTGGCCCAGCTCAATATTAGTTAGAAACAGCCTACAGATCAGTTTCTATCACGTGGCCAAACTTTATCACGACTTGTAACTCCCAACTTTTTTTTGTATAGAGGTTCATACCTACTAAGTTACTTAAATGAGGAAATAGATAAAATATTGCAGTACGATACAATGCACGCATCACAGAACATTATTGAATATTAAAATGTCATTCTTGTTAAAATCGATGGCTGAATCGTAGTACCTGGTCTACCTTTTTTCACTAAGGTGCTTTGCATCGCAACATTCGCAACATCACTACGGAGCGAACGGCGGGCTGATTATCTAATTAGAAACCACCTAGCGACCGGTCTTATTTGACAGATGAATGAGATACATTGCTACTTCTTTTTGGGGTGAAAAAAACATACCAAAGAAAAGTAGCAATGTATGCCAAATGAAACCGCTCGCTAAATAGTTTCTATTTAGATAAGCAGGGTGCCGAGTTTCAATGCATACGCAACAGGAACCCGACGGGACGGCCCGTTGATTACGTAAGTCTGTTGCTAACAATTCTCGATTGAAATCGATTGAAAGCGCAATTACATTGCTGCTTTAAGTAAGAATCGTCACATTGGTTCTTGACTAAAGCAGCAATGTAACTGCGATTTCTGTCAGAGTTGATTGCAACAACGGGATACACACGAGGCGGCGACCGACGTGCCGCCGACGAGGCTTTTCCCGTCTCGTGCGTGCCACGTCCGGGCCCCGTCGTGCTTCCGCTACGTATGCATACTCCTACACATTTTAGATAAAATATAAAAATAAAATATTTTTATTGTGATAGCTGGTGGGTACATTAACAATATCAGTTAAGGAGCAACCTTTTAAGTAAAGAAATACTAGTGTTAGTTAGTTTGCTCCGTTCTTCATAGCTTTGACAAATAAAAATAGTACCTTAGAATTCAGAGTTTTACATATTATTTACTAGTTATATAATTTTGCAAGAATAGAAACTAAATTAATAAAAAAAATAAAAAACATACAAAATAAAAATTAACAATGATCATTGAAATTATCCTCATTTCTTTTACGAAATACAAAAGAAATGGACATATATAAATTAATTTGCTGCCCCTGAATAGTGTTGATGTGTATTTAGGGTTACCATCCGTCCGGATTAGTCCGGACATGTCCGGACTTTTAGACTATTGTCCAGACTATGTCCGGCTTTGTAATTTGTCCGGTTTTTTAAGATTGAACGGTGTAATACCAGATAAAAAACATACATAGCAGTAGTGTTCAAAGGAGAAGTCCCAAAATGTATGGAGTCTGGATCTGTCTGTGAAAGTGTCCGGACTTTTATTGAAATGTCCGGCTTTTTGTCAGGACTTTCTAAATTTTGAAATGGTAACCCTATGTGATTATATGAAACGATGTTTTTCCCGCCCCGTGCCGCGTCAGGCATCCGTCACTCGCCCATACCTACCGCGATAAGTACCTACAGCGCGCGACAACTCGGAGTTGCAAAATCAGTCAGGGCTGCCGCCGCGCTTGTGAGTACACGCGTGCGTTATTCTGTGCCTCTATGACGGTCAATCGATCATTATTTATTGCTCCCAGCACCGTACCGTACACTATTATAATTTATAAATAACTAGCGGCCGCCCGCGACTTCGTCTGCGTGGAAATATTTTTTGCTATCCTTCGGGAATAATATATTTTTTTTTCGGGATGAAAGGTATCCTTTGTCCTTCTCTGTACCCCTAAGAACGTGTATGCAAAATTTCATGATGATCGGTTCAGTAGTTAAGACGTGAAGGCGTAACAAACAAACAAACAAACAAACGGACTTTCGCATTTATAATATTAGTAAGGATGGAGAATCGTAATACTAATAATTGTTGCGTGGACGGCTGTCGCAATAAACAGAAGGATTCAAAGTTTTCATTTTTAGGGTTCCTTACCAAAATGGTAAAAAAGGAACCCTTATGGTGTGACTCGGTCTGTCTGTCATAGCTGGATATCTCGAGAACTACTAATGGTATCAACTTGAAATTCGGAATGTTTTAGATGAGATTCGCCCAACTATTTTGTAAATAAGAAATTAATAAAAAAATAAATATCTTTTTTACAACAGGGACTGAAAAAGGGTCTGAAAAAATTGAAGTGGGTTCTACTACAGCATGTGGAATATCATATGATAGAACGCCGTTTGCACCTTGTTAATCATTTTTTCTTTTTGTTTTAGGCCACATAGTTTTCAACTTACGATGAAAAATATAAAAAAAATTACCGTCCCCCCCCTTATCTCCGAAGTTTGCAAAGAGAAAAAATAGAAATCATTCTATGTGATAGCAGTTTATATAAAGATTACAGGAAAAATAAAACAATGTCTCAATATAGATAGCACACTTTTATGGAAATTATCAAATTACTAAAAAAGTTAACATTAGTTCCACTATCGGTCAAGAAATGGCGCTGACCTAAAGCTGCAATACTAATTTGATTATTCTACTCTGCAGTGTGGTTTGATGGTGCAATTATGATGGTACGGAACCCTCGGTGCGCGAGTCCGACTCGATCTTGAGCGGTTTATTCACTTTACCGTAAGATTCTAAAATGTATAAGAAAAATTTATATTTTGTTTATTTTTCTCGTATTTTTTATGAGTAGGTACATACCTATTTTTGATAAGTAGGTGTAACCTACTATAGGTAGGAAAGCGTGTAGTTATAGGTACTTATATGCAGAGGCGGGTCGTGACTATTTTTTCTCGATCAAATTTCCTAATTCTTTTTTTTTGAGCGAATTATACCTACTTAACTAAATACCTACATTTCTGGATTTAAGGATTCCGTAACCGGCAACAGTATGGTGGCGGTGGCATAAAGACTGCCTCAAATTTAACACATAGTCTAATGTGGCGTTAACTATATTTGTTGGCACTCTAGGTCTTCCTTTAGATTACTGTATAATACAACATGTTTTGTAAATGACCGTCTGTTGTCCAAAATAAAATAAATAAATAAATAAACTGTACATCTAGCCTAGGTTTATTTGAAGCGGAATTTTTTCACATTTAAGTAGGTAGGTACACATTAGAAACACAAAACTTGTAATAAAGTATTTAATCCTTCAAGCACAGAAAATGAGACAATAGATTTTCCATTGTTGTGTTGTGCGGTTCGATGGGGCCGCTCGAGCGTTGAAGGATTAGAAGAAGACAACCCTAAAGTTGTTAGAAGAGCTAAGAGCTACGCGATAGAAAGAGAGGCAACCTGTAGGTGAATATAACTGTAGGCAAGGAAGCGGTGTGCGACCTGAATTGCACTTTATTGTGTCTGAGCAAGAGTCGCTATTTATTTAAATGACCATGCGGAGTGAATTTTCTGTACTTTGTACTATTATGTATTCTGTGGCCGCGTGCCCGTCCCGGTTCCGCCCCGTCCGGGGTTTTTCCCGTTACGTATACAGCGACCTTAAATACGCACCACGTCACACCGCGCTGCCGCCCGTGTACTATCCCACCAATGAGCGGTTTTCTGACAGCAGAGAATTTTAGTAAAATTTTATGTCGATAGATGGCGCTACTTCAACTAGGTAGATTTTTTAAATATGATTTCCCACTAATGGTCATATTGGTTATAGAAAACAAACGTATAATAAAACAGTAATTACATTTCATATTTTTCATAAAAAGCTACCTCCTTAGTTCAACGACATCTAGTTCTTTTTTATGTACTACTTTTTTTTCTTAAACTGCCTTTTGTATAACTGGCGACGGCTAGACGCGTGGTAAATATCGTTATCCATCGCCATAGAGTAAATTTTAAACATGGAAAGTATTTTTTACAGAATGTCCAATATTTAAAGCTCCGGCCAAAACGACGCGAGCGAATCGCGCGCGTCGCTCAATTAGACAGATTTTGATCACGTAACTCAAAGCAATAGCCATAGCCATAGCCATTGCCATTCTTTGAAAATGGCTATGGCTATGGCTATCGCTTTGAGTTACGTGATCGCACTCGCGAATTTCGCGCGGAATTCGCCTCAGTCTGTACAAAGCTTTACTTTCCATGGTTAAAATTTACTCTATGGCGATGGATCACGGTAAATACCACGCGTGTAGCGGCGCGGCGCCGTAAGGATCGCCTAGACACGCCTAGAGCTTTGTCCAGACTAGTCCATTTTGACGTATCAGCTGATCACCGTATCTTTTATAATAAATACCTTAAATATTTATAAGTCAGTGATAAGATTTTAATTACTATGTTATTATAATCTACGCAACAACCTACATCCCTGGACCATAGAATAAATAATAGTACAAGTTTTATCACTTTGTTCGGAGCGCACTACAGTTCGTCTTTATTTAAAAAGCACTATGCATTCTCGTTTCAATGGCGCTAGTGTGCAGAATTAGCTCTCTTATCTTATTTTATGTTAACTGTGATTTATTCAAATCCTGTGAAACAGTCTTTACACTTTGAATTTTTGTTTTGATAGGACTAAAAAAATCTCAAAACTATTTTTGTCAACGTTTCAACTACAGCATTAAGCGGCATCTATCGACAGAAAGGAAAACTTATAGTGTATGAAATCATGTTAGATGTCGCTACCAGTTGCATTACTAAGAAGAAGTACGAAACGAAACTTACATTTTGACAAAAAAAAAAAACAAAAAATCTTGGACTTTAATTAGCACAAACCTATTTTTTTTTAAATCGATCTAGATTTTGTGGTGACAGGTAGGTACCTACCTATCTTTCTTTATGACGGTAACATACACACAAAAACCCCCTTTTTTGGAAGTCGGATAAGAATTTAAAATGAAATTATTGTGGTGCATTGAATTTTGTATTGCTAACCCAGTTAAATTAGACATGAAAGGGGGTAATGGTTGCATCAAATCAGGTATTTTTGGTTTTTATCTATATACAGGGTGCATTTGTAATCACTCTCCAAATTTTAAGGATGTGTTCAGTCCATGAAACTGAACAACTTTCTCCATGAAACATGTGTCGAAATACGCCAAAAAATTTTGGTCATCCCATACAAAACTGATCACGTGATCTCTTTGATTTGTATGAAAAGTCAATTTTATTTTTACATATTTGACCCTATGTTTCTTAGAGAAAGTTGTTCAGTTTCATGGACTGAACACATCCTTAAAATTTGGAGAGTGGTTTCAAATGCACCCTGTATATAAAAGAGTAAATCACTCACTGACTCATCACGAAATCTCAGAAACTACAAGTGCTAGGAGTCTCAAATTTTGCATGGGGGTTCCTTTTAGGGTGAAGGTGCTCACTAAGATGGGATTTTGCGAAATTCAACCCCTAAGGGGGTAAAACAGGGTGGCAAAGTTTGTATGGGAGAAAGCGATTCCTTGGCCCGATTGACTTGAAATTTGGCATAGACATTCTTTAACAAAATTAATTGAATACGTGTTCCGTATTTTCTTGAAATGTATGCCCTAACAGGGTTGAGAAGGGGTAGAAAGCTATTTTTAGGGTGGTTGACTTCGATATCGGAATCAAAACTTCCTAGTGCATTTGTACGATTAAGAAAAATAAATGTCAGTTGTCAGGTTGTCACCTCCCCTGAGATTGTAATTATGTCACCGTACGAGCTGACATTTCATGTTGTATAAGATTTTATCCTGATTTTCACTACCTATTTAACGAAATATTAGTCTACTTAAAAAACGTGGCAAAATCTAGCAAATATCAGATATCTAACGTGACAAGGAATGTGGTGTAAAGTGTTGAAATTTAGAGCCGGATAATAATGCACAACATAAGTTGCACCCGACATAATTTGCAATATCACGTTATTTCAGCCAGGAACCAGGAACAAATAAACATACATAGATTTTTATTTAAAAAGAAGATACCTACCAAACTATTAAGTATGAGTATTAAATGTTATATTATTATACTTATTTTGTTATATTACTGCTAAGAAATTTTATTAACTACCTACCTACCTACCTAATACAAAATTGTGAACAGTAGGGCGTCGGTTCTGTAACCAAACTCGAACCCTACTTCGAATCTCACTTCACTGCACGGGACGGGAACTTTAAATCATAAATAAGATAATGATAAGATTTTTCTTTTCATCACAAAATATTTTAGATAGCTACCTAAATTTATTCTAATCAATTTCTAATAACAATTTACGCGAAGTGAAGTGAGGTTCGAAGTGAGATGCGAGTTTGGTTACAGAATCAACAGATTGCGCAGGTAAAACCGCGGGGTGCAGCTATTACCTACATATCACAAAATTGTAAAAATGTGAAATTTTTGATGTTTGGATGTTGTTCATTTTGTTACTCAATCACGTCTGAACGGGTGAACGGATTTAGACAAAATTTGGCACAGGGATAGATTATAGTCTGGAATACTTAACACAGGCTTCTTTTCATGCCGATCATTGGTTTCCAAGGGAAGACTTACAACGATTACCGACTCCCACGCGGGCGGAGGCACGGGCAAAAGCTAAACATAGTATTTAAAACAAAGTCGCTTCCCGCCGTCTGTACGCTTCTCTTAAACTATACATAAAAATCGCAATAAAATCGATCTTTAAGTTTGGGAGCTGGTGGCCTCAGACAGACACACACACACACACTTCAATTATATTTTAACAACCCTTGCGTACATCGTATATTATGTAGATATCCTGTAGTATAATCAAATAACTTCACACTGGCACCACATTAGCACAGTTTTACATTAGTAACTACATTGCACTGCACCCGTGCGAAACCGGGGCGGGCCGCTAGTTTGGATATATTGTTGGTAATGTGGAGGCAATGTTAAATCCAACTTTTCGACGGGCAGAAGACCGGCCTTTCTATTGTCTAATTTAAAAATCTATCGCAATCGCTTTCGGGATATAACACATTGAAGCTTCTTTTTGGGACAAATAAAAACTTACCAAAGAAATGCAGCAATGTGTCACATCCATCTTTCAAACAAAAGCGATTGCGATAGATTTTTTGAATTAGACAATTAGCTCCCTGGTCATTCTCAAAAAAAATAATAGTTCCTTTTTTCAGTTTTTGTTGATTTTGACCCAGAAGGGCTGGTTTGTCATCAAGATTGTGAAAAAAAGTTTTAAACTAAGTTAAATTTGCAACAATTTGAAGGTAAAACGGTTCTGATACGACCGATAGTTTCAGAGACACAGCTTTTCAAAATTTGGCCATCCTAACTTTGAAAATGAAGGACTTTCCAGGTACAATTTCATCCCTCTTTTCATTCCTTCGATTGTGGAATTATAAAAAACGCTGACACACGTCAATATTAATTTTCAACCTAAATACAAAATTTGAATATCCTAACTTCGAAACTGACGGACTTTCATACAAACTTTCATCCCCTATTTTACCCCCTTAGGGGTGAAATTTCCAAAATTTTTTTCTTGGTGGATGCTTGCACTGTATAAGGTATCTATGTGCAAAATTTCAAGTCTCTAGGTTCAGCGGTTTGAGCTGAGCTAACGAACATCAGTAAGTTAGGATTGAATTTTATAAATTAGATATTCAACCTAACACCTTGTTTGGATGGATCACTTGGGTCCCTAAAACGGCAAATAATAAACGATGAAAATGCCAGTAGGAAAACCTAACTAGAGGAATTAGCGATTATCTCTATATATGTCGTAGGATAATCGTATAAACCGGATCATTACAAAAATCCTAGAACGATTGTAAAGAACCGGATAATTGAAATCTGAGATAAATTTTCACAATCGTCCGAGCAATTTTTAGGATCTTTATAAAAATCCTAGTATGTTTCGGAAAATCGTAAACCTGAATGCTGATTGGATAATCTAAGAGACGGTTTATAACAACTTCAGTCTGATTGGTCAGAACATATTGCTGTTGGGTTTTGGGGTTATTTCGTAATTTTGCCGAATTTAATTCTTCAATTATAGTTTTAAGAGCATTAATTAACTTGAAAGTCCATTTAGGTTTTGCACAACAATATTGACAAGTGCTATAGAATTTTCTTAGCTCTGTATAGAAATGTTATTTTTAAGATATAACCTCTAAATTGTCTGCACTGATCGAGCCTGGCACTTGTATAATATCCAATTCACTCACTTCAATGTCTCTTGATTAATGTGAGCACTCAGATTTTTTAAAATAAAAAACGTAAAATTCAGACAAAACACTAGAGAAATATTTGACAACTAGCGGCCGCCCGCGACTTCGTCTGCGTGGAAATATTTTTTGCTATCCCTCGGGAATAAATTTTTTTTCGGGATGAAAGGTATCCTATGTCCTTCTCTGTACCCCTAAGAACGTGTATGCAAAATTTCATGATGATCGGTTCAGTAGTTAAGACGTGAAGGCGTAACAAACAAACAAATAAACAAACAAACAAACTGACTTTCGCATTTATAATATTAGTAAGGATAATAATTAGTAAGGATAATCACAACACAACAATAACAAATAGCCAATCAAAGCATCCGTCAGTCAATAACGATGACGTCAACCAATCAGCGCGCGCAAAAAGATGGTGATTCGCGATTTACCTAAGATACGCCGGATTTTTGTAAAAATCCTAAACATTACTCGGATGATTGCAAAAATCTGTCTTAGATTATAATCATCCGGTATTTCACAATCATACTAGGATTTTTGTAAAAATCCTGTTTGTACAATTATCCTACGACATATACATATAATAAAACTGTAAATTCTAAATGTTTGTGCGCGAATCACGCAAAAACCGCTGAACGGATTTTGCTGGGATTTTCACAGTTTGGTAGCTTGGGGGTCCAACTTAAAATCTTAGTCATGTTTTATCTAATACAGGTGAGTAGAACCTGGGAACCAGCTTGAACTCTCCGTAGTACTAGCTTTCATACACTATGGAGATCATTTAAACTGGTCGTCTTATTAAGTCGCGGGAAAAAGGGGATACACATGGACGAAGTCGTGGGCGGAGGTTAGTTAGAAATAAAGCGTCACAAACATAAATACTTCCGAAAAACATGAAATTTAGGAAAAAGATTGAATTTTAAAAAATTGGCTAAATTTTGATAAGCTATGTCTCCAAAACTATCGGTCGTATCAAAACCGTTTTACGCTCAAATGGTTGCAAATTGAACCTTCTTTAACACAATCTTGATGAAAAATTAGTCCTTCTGGGTCAAACTCGTCAAAAACTTAATTAAGGTACCTACCTTTTTTTTGTTTTTGAGAATAACCCGGTCGTCTGCCAAGGTCGAAAACTTGGATTTAACATTGCCTCCACATTACCAACAATATATCCAAAAACCAAAAATACCTGATTTGATGCAACGATAAATGTCTAATTTAATTGGATTATGTGTGCTATTCGCCAAAAGTTAAAAACAATAACATAAAATTCAATCAACAAGTCCAAAAGAGGGAGAGAGATTATTGTCTGTCCCACCTATAAAGTTGAAACGAGAAAACAATAGCCGAAAGCTGTATTTCACTCACAGTTGGACGGTACAAACACAAAATAAAAGTTACAGAAGGTCCACTCACTCTTACCTACCTACCACCGCAGGTACCTAGGTTAGGTAATCAAAAATGTACCGTCGTCGTCGTCGCGCGTCGTCGTCCGGCACGAATCGTGATGACGACGTGAGCACAGAATTACCAAGTAACACAAAATCTGTATAATGGTGGATTCAAAAACCAGTATATGTCTCCAAGACTATTGACCGAGCGAGCACAAAGTGCGAGCGAAGCGTCTCTGCTTCAGCTTGGGCAAAAATTCTTTCGTATGTCCGGCTGTATGTTCTCCTCTAGTACAGGTCGCATTTCTCAACCGATTCTCGTGAAATTTTGTGAGCAGGTTTAAAAATTATATGGAATTTTTTGTAGAGCCAATTTTTCGATATTTTTCAAAATGGTGAAGATATGTACAAAAGACATATTTCAGTCCAATTTTCCGGCGCTGTCTTTTCTTCATGGGCGTAATTTCAGGTTTTTAACTGAGGGGGCAAGATTTACCAAAAAAGCTTTTACTGCATTTTATCGTATACTAGCGGCCGCACGCGCTTTTAGTCAGTTTCATTCACTAATCTTGTACCTTTGCTTTACTAATGTAAAATAACGGCCGCGCAGCGCAATTTTTTGTCAGTTTCATTCACTAATCTTGCCGTTTTCGCCCGTCTAATAGCAAAAACCTTAATCTGTATACAGCAAAAACAAACGGCCGCGCAGCGGGTTTTTTAGTCAGTTTCATTCACTAATATTGTACTCTTACCTATCCAATCCATACTATAGTAAAAACAAACAACCGCGAAGCGCCATTTTTAGTCAGTTTAGGCCTGAGTTACGGGTGTGTTAATATAATACTAGAAACATTTTTGTGGTACTTTTACCAACTCTTTAGTTTAAAAGGGATGATGCTATTACCACACGAAGGAATGATAAGCAATTAATGTGAGAGAGAACCCCTGGATAAAATCACATCACTAAACCCATAATTTATATAATAATCAATAAAATGTTTTGGACAGGGTGACTTTACTAATAAAAAAAATGTGTTTAAAAAATAACGTGGGTAGGTAAAAAACTAACTTTACCGACCATTTTATGAAAAAACTGACTTACTGACCGAAGTATAAAAAAACGACTTTTACTGACTGTAGATACTGACCATTTTCGACCCCTGCTTTGTAATACTGCTCTACAGATTCAAAGGGAACCTTACTCCCTCTCCCAATTTTTGAGGGAATTTTTCCCCTTCTTGGTAACTCTGCTGCTCTAAATAGTAAGAATTAGGGCTTATTAATAATAAATGTAGGAAATGCCACGTTCTTGAGTCACTCATATTCTGGGGGGCAAAATAGAGGGTTGGAGAATTATGGGGGGGGGCAACTGCCACCTCTTGCCCCCCCCAAATTATGCCCATGCATTTCTTGAACGATTATCGTGAAATTTTATGAATCGTAAAGTTTTGAAATTATATTAGATTTTTTTAGGTCAAGCCAGTTTTTCAAAATTTTCCGAAATGGTAGAAATCCTTACTATAATATTATAAATGCGAAAGTCCGTTTGTTTGTTTATTTGTTTGTTACGCCTTCACGTCTTAACTACTGAACCGATCATCATGAAATTTTGCATACACGTTCTCAGGGATACAAAAAAGGACATAGGGTACCTTTCATCCAGAAAAAACGTATAGTTCCCGGGGGATGGCAAAAAAACATTTCACGCAGACGAAGTCGCGGGCGGCCGCTAGTATGTAAATAAAGCCAGACAAATTACAAAGCCGGACAAAGTCCGGACATTAGTCTAAAAGTCCGGACATGTCTGGACTAATCCGGACGGTAACCCTAATTGTAAATAACTGCTTGCTACAGAGTCTGGTACTGTAGGTATGTATTTCTGTACCCCTAGCACGAACATTTATCGAGAAAAAAACCCGCGTAAAAGTACTCGATAAAGAAATGTCTATGAAAAATTTTATTCCGCTTTTCGGCGGTAGATGGTGCTGTACGAATTTCTCATACAAAATTACTTTATCGAATGTTTTTACGCGCGTTTTTTCTCTCGATAGACGTTCGTGCTACGGCTACTGTATTCGTATCGTAGTACGAAAAGCTATCGGAAAAAAATACGCGCGTAAAAACATTCGATAGAGTAATTTTGTAGGGAAAGGTCATTGGGCATTTTATTCGAACATTTGACCTACTACGGCATACACAAATGAAATAGGGCTAGGTATGTAGCTAAATGTATCTGCTACTCAATGGTATGGGTCGCATTGTTGCAGGCCATGTTTCATTTATTATCATTAAACCATAGCATTTCAATAATAAACAAATGAAATAAATAAATAAAGTCAATACAAACGTTTATTATGCTTTTAGGTACCACATATTTTCACAATGCTGAAAGTAAAAACTTTTGTTTTATTAACAAAAGTTTATTTAATAACATTAAACATATACTCACACACATACTTACAACTTTTTTCTGCCGGTCGGAAGATAAAAAAAATACACATTTTGAAAAGTGGGATTGAATTCTTCAATTTAAAGCCGGTTTGATCTCTGTACGCGAACTTTCATCGAGTAAGTCAAATATGCCCAATGACCTTTGAACAGCGCCATCTACCGCTGAAAAGCGAAATGAAATTTTCTATAGATACTTTCGAGTACTTTTACCGCATTTTTTTTTCGTGCTAAGGGTACTGTCTAGTCTACTAATTTGGTGGCACAAACAAAAGGAGTCAGTGTCACTGGGGAACTGGGGAAATAACCCGAGTTTCGGGGTAAATACACTTCGCGGTTTTATTGTGTACAATTGACGTCATATGAGACGAGCCACTTTGTAGTTTATGTGGACTTTATCCCAACGGAATAAGGTGGATTTACGTTACAGCTGTTCTTTTGTAACCATTAGTTGCTTTGCTGTGAATAACTTCTGGTAAAATTGGAACTGAAATAATTGTGGTTGGCCTCAAAGATTTTTTTCCTAAATTATTTGCATTGCGTACCTACCTACTTAAAGCCCCATTCGTAGAAGGCAAAAAAACGAAGAATAGGGCTATCCATGAACCAAAGATTCCCTTTGGTAGGATTGATCTTTGTGTTCCTAAGATGGGTTTACGAAGTGGAGCCACTGGGATTTTTCAAGCAGGTGGGGAGGAGGAGCGAATTCTGCCTTAACGAAGTCTGAGGTTAATAACTGCCTAAGTTTAGATACTAAACCAAGTTTGGTATCATTTTCGGATAAATAAATGACGTAGAATTCATTTCTGGTATAAAAAAGCAATTTATTAAAAAGTTTCCTAAACATTACACAATAACCAATATTTTCAACTATATTTTTTTACTTTACCGTCGAAAAGCGAAATATTGGCAAATTCATCCAACGTGGCCGGTTTTCCAACAAATGCTTCACAGAGGTTCTTTCAAACATGGGTGTAGCCAGCCATGGGCTCAGGGTGGAGCAGCAGTCTAAAACAATATGTAACTAGCAAACTATACCCGCGGTCTTAACCCCGGTTAATTTTTTCACACAAAAAGTTACATCTTGTAGCAGCGGTTCCCGAATTCTTTTGGCTACGGAACCCTTTTTGGGTCACCGTTTTTGGGTGGAACCATAGGAATGATGGCGGAACTCTAACTCAAATAGAAGTAAAAGAACCAGGGTTGCCACATTTAGGAACAGAAAAGTTGGGAGAAGGGGAGAGCGCAATGCGCGGCGAGCGTGAAGCGCGACCCGCCAAAAATTTTTGGGTCTATTTTATAAAGGTACGTTGAAATCATTAAAACTGGCAGTAAAGCTACTGTAGAGTCTGGACCTGGTAACCGGTAAATGAGGACATGTTGCATGTATGTGAATATATGTAATTAAAAATACTTCCTAGCTGAAGGGAAAAAAAGAGACTTTTGATTTAATGTTTTAGGTATTTTTATTTTGACTATTTTTCCATGCATATTTTGTATGTTCTGTGGCTGTGGAATCAATGAGAGAGGCCCGTGCCTCTGTTATTAATTCCGTGTCATTTTTATATTTACTTACTTAGGTAAGATTAAGTATGTACCTTAGGGTGGGTACCCACTTAGGTTCGCGAACCTCCGCGCTCCGCGAACCTGTACCAAAAAATCTGTTTATCCTGTGTTGCAACAGTGCGCCAAAGTGTGCACGTGTGCGAACACGTATGTGAACCTGGTTCAAACACGTAAACACTATAGCCAAAGTGAAAATAAAATGTTTGCTAGGACGCACTGTTCCAGGTTCGCGGAGCGCGGAGGTTCGCGAACCTAAGTGAGTACCCACCCTTACAGGTCAGAGTCAGGGTGGGGCAAGTGCCCCACCCTGCCCCACCGCGGCTACACCCGTGCTTTCAAAAGCACTAATGAACGATAAATTGGCCAAGGTTTGGGCCAACAACATGTTGTGGAGCAGACAAAATACAAATCCTCCTCTATCGACTACTTTTAGGCGCCGTTTTTTTTTTCAATAGTAGGGTTACAGTATTGACCATTATCGAGGAGCTCGATGGCGCAGTGGTTTAGCACCTGGCCCAGCGATTGCGGAGGTTAAGCAACTTTCGCAAGGGTCGGTCATGGGATGGGTGACCAAAACTTTATTATCTCGAGCTTTTCCGTGCTTCGGAAGGCACGTTAAGCCGTTGGTCCAGGCTGCATTTGCAGTCGTTAACACCCACCAATCCGCATTGGGCCCGCGTGGTGGGTTATGGCCCATCCTCCTTATCCACCCCAGCAGTGGGAACATCAAAAATGGCTGATGGTCTACTTACCATTATGGGAATGTCTAAAACATTACAGTAGACAATAATTATCTACCGGTTGTCCCAAAACCCACTCGGAGGCAAATTCTGAAGAAAAGAAATTTTAATGAAGCAAGACTTCAAAATAATTGGTAGTGCATTCAAAGTTTTTAAATTTGACATTTTAGCATTCACAGTGCTATTTTTATAAAATACTAGAACTCACTAGCTCAGCGGTAAGAGCGGATTTGGACCGGACTTCCAAAGGTCACGGGTTCGATTCCCGTCCGAGAATTGATCTGGTGCGAGTCGTACTTTTTTCTAGTAAATTATTTAAGTAATGCATTCAAAGATTTAAAAAATCGCATATGATACGTTTACCAAAAAAATCACAATGACAACAACATTACCAAGAAAAAATTTGAAAGAGTTTTTCCACAACTGAATTGGAAGTCTAATTTGAATGAACGATACATCTTTTCGTGGGCTATTCCGTTACCATAATGAAACTAAAACAGACGAACATCAAAACACGATGACGTCAGCTTAACCGGTCCAAATGTAATGTTTTCCAATTCTAACTTCATTCGGCCCACGACATGGACGGGACGTAGCGAATTTCATCCGCGCGGAAAACCATTTCCCGCCCTAGCAACCCCGTCTGAAAACCGGGAAAAGGTTAGCTCGGGGCAGCAGCTTCAGTCGGACGGCGGTATTCGAGCCGGGCGGTCGTAGTCGCGTGTGCTGTCCGTTCAGCAATCGAACAAATAACCTCTCAGTAAAAAACGGCTCCGTTCTCAATTCAAAAAGCCAAACGTAGATATTCGAAATTCAAATTTTGAGTTAGTGATGTGAATGAAGATTTCGAGCGAAGAGAACGAATAGCTACAGGTGAGAAACTCTTTTCATAATGTTAACGAGGTTCCTTTCGTGTACTGTTGGCGAAGGCATATTTTATTTACGAAAGAGTCCCATTTTGTGTTTGTGGGAACAGTGCATTGTTCACTGGCATTATGGCATGAACAAGAGACTCGATGGAAGTCTCACCATAAGTTACATTAATGCGGACAAAAGTGCAAAACTGGAACACGTATCTACAAACGAATTTTGGTTTTCTGCCCTAGGGTCAAAAATCAGAATTAAAAACACTTTTCCAAAAGAAATTAAGTCGCTTTCTGAATTTTTCTTATGAGTGTAGTTTAAGTATTTGCCTTCTCATACACAAAATTTACAATAGCAATTTCCAAACCCTGCTTCATAAAATAATTAAATATAATATATCAGTGGCGAAGGGTGAAATTCTGGCGAAGGTAAGCCGGTCTACAAAAATGTTATGATCTGCATAGAAGATCGCTGGGGTAGGATTTCTAAAAGGTAAGCCGATGGGAATCGGCTTGTATGGACCCTTCGCCACTGTAATATATATTTTGATAAGTTTTTAACCAGATTATTAGGTACTATGAAATGATTTGATATTTCTTTATTGATAATCCACTAAATTAAAAAAAACCTAACTTAATGTATTGAATTGACTGCTGACAAAGACCTAAATCTAATTACCTTTTAACGTTTATTTGCCATTCTCACACAGTATTTTTTTGGAAAATGTTTAAGCAAAATCTAAATTTTAAAGGTAGTACTTATTATATATTAGTTAAGCATCTTTCAATGTAGTTTTGTACAATTTAATGAAACAATAAAAAAATAACTATTTTCAGACAATCCACGAAACTTAAAACACAGTAAAGTTGTAACATTAATTTTAGAATTTATATACTGAACACTAAAAAAGTTCACCTGCCAAAAAAGGTTGAAACTGGGCTACGAATTCATTTGAAATTCAATTATGTACTTATTGAGCTTTTTATAAATTGTTTAAACAAATCTGTACCATTTTAATTTTTCTTTTCAAATCCAAAATAGTACCCCTGCCCTAGCACGAACGTCTATCGAGAAAAAAACCCGGGTTAAAGTACTCGATAGGGTAATTGTTTATGGGAAATTTCATTTCGCTTTTCGACGGTAGACGGCGCTGTACAAAGGACGTGTCCCATCACGCCTATGTCATTTGCCTCACCATTCTCAAAAAATGAAAGTCTATCGCGTCTTAATCAAAGTAGTATGCAGTGTTGCCAACTCGGATTTTTAAAAAGACGTAGGCCAGTTAAGAAAAGTACGTAGATTTAGTAAAAATTGCATGTGAAAAGTTCGTAGATCTACGTACTTTTTTTTAAAGGAAATGAAGAGGGTAACAGTGAATAAAACGAGTGTTTTGTTAGGAATTTTAATGAAATTTACTCATTTTTATCATTATTTTCAAGCAAATTTTAATTATAAATATATTTATCAACCCATGTACGGCCGCTGTACTTATTTATATTTTGTTTATTTCATTTATGTAGGTATTGGTTCTTTTTATATGGTAACAATAAGCAAATTCTTAAAAAAAATGTATTTTTAATTGTTTTTTATCAATATGCAAATATAATCTAAGACAAATATAAAGTACCTACAAAATATAATGAAAAATATTCTTGTTTTATAATTTTATTTTATTTTATTGGGGACAACAAACAGTTTACACAATATAGTACCTATTTCTTAAGTATACATGTTCATACAATTTTGTTTGGTTCATTGCAAAACCTACACCGTTATCCACGTATTACTTAAACCATATTACTCAATAAAAAAAATTACCTAACAAAAACAAAAGAGAAAAACGATTACTTGTTTATTAATTATAATGATTGTGATTGATTAGAGAAATAATATTTATATTAGTTTAAAGAAGTGTAGATAATTTTATTTTTAGATAAATTCAGTCTTACAATGAGTCGAACAAAATATATCAACGTCACGATCGCAAACAATAATTAATAATATGATGAAAAAGATAGCACAGGAAGTGTCATAAGGTGATTAGTGTGAAACGAAAAGTTTGTAAACTTTTTTTCACAAAAGAAAAGGAAATAAATGCCCATTCAGCGTAATGAGATAAGATATTTTGCAAAATTGTATATTTGATAGAAAATACGTAGATTCTGGAACTGAAGTTCGTAGATTTGCAGGAAAGGCTAACAGTACGTAGATCTACGTAAAAATACGTAGAGTTGGCAACACTGGTAGTATGTCAGAGTAGGTATTTCACTCTAGAGTCAGATTAATAATTATTTTCTGCATTAAAAAGTGGGATTTTTAAGTTAAAACGCTTTTAAATCACATTTTTTTATCATGATAGTACTATTTACTTACATTTTTTTCACAAAATACTTCAGAAAACTACTTAATGTTTTTGTAATTGTTTTCCTAAATATAAAACAATTCTTGACTGTTACTATACCTAAACAAAATGTAATTAGCATTTTTTAATTATGAAAGTAATTAAATAACATGAAACTGGGGCAACGCTGGGACATCTCTTTTCCCATACAAAATTACTCTATCGTATGCTTTACGCGCATTATTTTTTTCGATAGCTGTTCGTGCTAAGGGTACTGTGCCTCTATGGTAGGTTTATATATTTTTACGCGCGTTTTTTTTCTCGATAGGTCAAGAGAAAAAAAACGCGCGTAAAAATATTCGATAGAGTAATTATCTATGGAAAATTTAATTTCGCTTTACGGCGATAGATGGCGCTGTACAAATTGCCCATACAAAATTACTCTATCGTATGTTTTTACGCGCATTTTTTTTTTCGATATCTGTTCGTGCTACGCGTACTAAACCCTAAAAAAGGTTGCCTGCCTGAAACTGGTCTATGCATTCATTTGAAATTCAATTATGACCTATCGAGCTTTTGTATTTTGTTTAAAAAAATCTGTACCAGAGATTTTAATTCTGCTTTTCAAATCCAAATCAGAATTTGAAATGTGTTCACTTTGGGTCGGTCAGTTGGGTTACATACAAAATATGAAGTGTTTTTAGACTACAGAGAAGCGCGCCGCTTACCATTCCCCGCTTAGCACGAAAATGCGCGTAAAAGTGCTCGATAGGGACTTTGTCTATGAGAAATCTCATTTCGCTTTTCGGCGGTAAATGGCGCTGTACAAATTTCCCATCCAGAATTAGACATATTTTAGGCTTCCGTAGCCTAAAGGGAAAAAACGGAACTCTTATAGATTCGTCATGTCTGTCTGACTGTCCGTCCGTCCGTATGTCACAGCCACTTTATTCCGAAACTATTAGGATTACACGGTTCAAATTTGGTAGGTAGATGTATTCTGTGAACCGCTTTACGATTTTTATACAAAAATAAAAAAAAATGATAAAGGGAGGGTTCGGTTCCCATACATGGAATTGAAACTGAAAAAAATGTTTTTTCATCAAACCAATACGTGCGGAGTGTCTATAGATAGGTATTTAAAAATGACATTGAGATTTATACGACTATTTTTTCTCAAGGTCAACCGTTTGAAAGATCTGCCAAAGTGGTAAAATATGTGTCCCCCCCTCTAACTTTTAAAATAAGAGAGTGAAAATAAAAAAAAATATATGCTGTAGGTACAAAGAAATAATAAAAACAAAAATAAATAAATTTAAAAAATATTAAAAACACGACTGCCCTGACAAAAACGCACTAAAAAGTTAAATAACAAGTGTCATTGTCGGGGGACCGTGCTATGGTACAATATTCCAATCAAAGAGGTCCCCCGACTGCAATGACACCTGTTATTTAACTTTTTAGTACGTTTTTGTCAGGGCAGTCGTGTTTTTAATATTTTTTAAATTTATTTATTTTTATTTCACCCATTTTAGTGACAAATTATATAGTTTTGAAATGTGCTCATTAAGGCCTTTTATTTGATGCCCATATTGTAATATGTAATTGAAGAAGAATAAATTTCTTTCACATTCGAAAATAGCGTCCTACAGTCGCCATATTGACTTCTTTCAAAAAAAATATAGCCAGTGTCACTCGGATTGGTGTAAGGATTCTAACGATACCCCATACATCCAAATCCGTTGAGCCATTTAGAAGTTATGGTGGAATAAAGAAACTCACGTACCCACAAACACATGAACCCTGAACACATATACACTCCTTTTTAGGCAGTCGTGTAAAAAACAATACTAACTCTATGAAAAACAAACTAATTTTTGCAGATGAAAAATGACAGTGGTATTAAATAAGGTATGGTATATGGTAACTACGGAACCCTACTGCGCGTGGCCCGACCTGCACTTGGGCGGTTTTTTTCTCGACAGATGTTCGTGCTTCGTACGGGTACTGTGTCCTATTTAATAATCTTTCGTTGTATCATTAAAGTTAGTTCTTAGTAATAATATGTGACTCACGCTGATAATTTCCTTTCTAAAAGGCCCTTAACCTTTTAGAATCGAAAACTGAATTGTGTTAATCATTACCAGCCTGAATTTGTGGTTCGAATTATCAAGATTTCGAACCTAAAATAGGTAATGGCAGTAACTGTAAAGTAAGGAAATGTATTTCAGCCAATTAGTACAAAGTAATTCCTTAAAGCCCTGTTAAAGCCTGTTTCACTGTAGGTTCCGTTTTTTTATTGGAAATGGGTCAGAATTTAATGAAATTATCTGCCAAGTAAGCTAATTGAGACTTATCCGGAAAACCAAGGCTGAGCTCTTAAGCCTAGTAAAAGACATTAAAGCAAATATTTTGATGACTTTGGTACTTGGGTTAAGATTAAAAATTATTAAATAACAAGGTACTTAACAAAATTAGGTACCTGTAAAAAAACTTTAATTCAACTTTTTGATCGATAACTTGTTACAAAATATTATGTTAAAATTTTAGTAAGTCAGTTATGATTCCGAATTTTTACATAACTATCTTTCTTAAAATCTTTTAAACATTGAGATAATTCTAAAGTGATCAAGAAACGAGCAATCTCATGAATAAAACCCCATTCCGAATATTAATTTGTAATCCTTGAGATAATTCGCGAAAGCTAGGAAGCAAAGATTCTCAAATGTCAAGTGATCCTACAGTTTGGGTACCTTTGGACAATCAGGCGGAAAGATTTTAATTACTACACAAGGGTTGAATTGATTGAGCCTCTTGCGACCTTTGTTCCGTCTTCATACGAATTTTCATCCCCTATATCACTCCCTCCGACATTAATTTTGCGATAGCCTATGTCTTTGGTAAAAAATAATGGAAATAATGGTCTGGAGGGGTCTTTTCATATAGTTCAAGCTATCTATATACTTACTAATAAAAATCATCAAAATTCGTTGAGTGATGCAAGAAGCCTAAAAAGATACTGACAGACAGAGGGTGGCAATTTACCGAGCCTGTAAAAAAATACACGGTTAATTTTTAAGTATATCTAAAAATGAAATGGGGATTTCAGACCATAAATGAACAACTTTTACTATGGGGTCAACCACGAAATCGCGAAAAAATAATATCTGCTGTTCCATAGAAAAGTACAACATCGACTCGACTATAATGTATGGAACAGCTGATTTTTTTTCGCGATTTCGTGGTTGGCCCCATAGTAAAAGTTGTTCATTTACGTGGTCTGAAAACCCCATTTCATTTTTAGATATACTTAAAAATTAACCGTGTATACCGAATTGAAAACGTACTTAGCCGTTGAGGAAGGCGTCTAAGGCCCGCCACATACAGACGGAATTTTGGTTCGGAATTCCGAAACGGAATCATTCCGAACGCAGAAAATCCATACAAATCTATAGACTTCAACACGCATGCGGTAATTTTGTGTTCGAAATCATACAATATCGATATTCCGTTTCGTAATTCCGACTTAGTACCCGTAGTACGAACAGCTATCGAAAAAAATAACGCGCGTAAAAACATTCCATAGAGTAATTTTGTATCGGAAATTAGTACAACGCCATCTACTGCCGAAAAGCGAAATAAAATTTTCCATAAATTTTCCATCCAATTTTCTCTATCGAATACGCGCGTTTTTTTCTCGATAGCTGTTCATGCTAAGGGTACAGTACCCTTGCGCGTAATAATACTCGATAGAGTAATTACCTATTTCATTTCGCTTTTCGGTGGTAGATGGCGCTGTACACATTTTCCATACAACATGACTCTATCGGATGTTTTTACGCGCGTATTTTTTTCAATATCTATACGTGCTAAAGGTACTGTTCCCTTAGCACGAACAGCTATCGAAATTATATTCCTGTTTTGTCAGTTTTAACTAGTTGAAATAAGTTAAATAAATATTTTTTTTCGATAGCTGTTCGTGTTTAGGGTACCTGTATGTGGCGGGCCTTACTTTCACAATTTAAAATATTACTATGGATGACTAATAATTTTAAAGTAGAAAATTTACTTAATTAAATGTATAAGATAATTAAGTGTCCCCGCAAACTACAGACCAATCTGTCGGCCGATAGTTGGAATCAGTATGAAGAAGTGCGCACATTACAATTCGCGATTTCTTTCTTTAACACCCTTTCCGGTCGACTGTTAGAGAATGCCTTAAGGCATTAAGTCCGCCAATTGTATTTTCTTATGCAATAAAGTTTAAATAAATAAAATAAATTACAACGATTTAATATCGGCCGACTCTTCATATAAAAACCAACTATCGACCAACTATCGCCCGATAGAAAGTCTGTAGTCTGCGAGGACGCTATAAGTTACTACTGACATTGTAGAGTTTTTTTACATAAGTACTTGAAAAAATTTATATTTTCGTTCCGTACTACCCGTATCACAGAAATTATATTTTAATAGTGCTTGCCCGTAGCACGAACACCTATCGAGAAAAAGATTTTGTGCGGTAGATGGTACTGTAACATTTTTCCTATACAAAATTTCTCCAACGAGATTTTTTATGTGCGTTTTTTCGCGCGATACATGTCAGTGCTGAAACTTTTTCTGTCAACTATATATTATGTTAGTTTTTAAGTGGATAAGAACCAAGCAAACCTCCCATCGGGGGTACTTGTATTTTTTGTAAAAAAAACTACCTAGTTTATGTCATTAATCTTCCTTCTTACTATTTTTTGCAAGAAAATAAGCTGATATTTTGCTACATTTTCTGATAGGAAATGTTTTTGCCGTTTATTAACAGTATTAAATAAATAAATTCTTACTGAAGAACTTTTTATCTAACTTTTAAGAAAGGATTTATGAAACTGATCTACGAAGAACGCACCTTGCTAGTTACCTAGCACTAGACAAGTCTTTGGAATATCCACCTGGCGCCGTTCTGTTTTAATTTGAAACTCGGCAAATTTTTCGAAGTCCGATTCGTTAGCCGCTACTTTTCGATCACCTTTGAAAATATAATATTATTGATTCCAAACTAATAAACAATTTAGTTTGGAATAAACCATAAATTACTAACTTTGATTTTTGACCACGAAATGAATTGACAACATTTTCGTGCATGTGAATCTTGTACCACGCGTGTATCATAAAATTAACAATTTTCCCAATTTCCCACTAAAATATGGAAATAAAAAAATTCAATGCGTCGTATAATAATTACATACATACCGCGCCCGAAGTACCAAGGCAACAGAAATTGTAAAGAATTTAAAGAGTTCCGAGCTCAAAGCGTGCTTCGTACGAGCGTAATTGCTTCCTGCGGAGGAAAAGCGTCGTGTGAAAAACGACTCCCCAGTCCCCTGTCTCCTACCAGGCTGCCATAAATTTGAAGAAGCGATGTAATTAAGCTTCATACACTCTATGAGCTGTGAGTCTGCATATACGGAAATATAAAACTACATTGATTTTATTATAAGTAGCAGGTGGCCAAGTCTAAACTTATTTTGCGAAGAGGTCCGATTTTTCTGACATCGAGTGTATATCAACGCGAGGCTGATCTAGTTGGCCTAGTTTTGCTGTTTGGTATTTGGTTTCCTATTAGTATTTCGGCAACAATAGTAGCCTATGTCGAGTTCTCAAAGCTTCAATCTATTTCATATCAAAACATATCAAATTGGTTCAGCTGTTTAGGTCCGAACCGAACAAACAGATCGGCATTTCTCATTTTTAAAAAGGTATTCATATCGATTGCATAATTATTTGCTTAATTTAATGATAATTTTGTTTCTGAAGTACACTTCGAAAATTTAATTACGCTTATTTCCAAATAAAACATCATTAGTCAAATCTGACGGATTATGATATAACAAACGTCAATATTGTTCAGAAACGAACGGTTCGCATAATACCGCAGTCTACTTGCTTGAATTTAAGTTCATTATTCGTACATTATACTTGTAAATTTGAGAGCATACTATCCTTGCATAATGAGTACCAGCGAACTCCCAGGTACGGAGGAAGAAAATGAAAACAATAGACTATTTGAATCCAAACGTAGTAGGCAAGTTTAGTAGGAATCATAGATTTCATTTTTCTTCATTTAGCCTTGGAATTTTTCAGGTGATGTTATTGAAATTGAAATTTTTACGATTTTTGTAACTATATTTATGTTTAGTTAGTTCATATCCCACATTCTAAAATAGTGGGAGGTTGGTAGGTCTAGGTACCATGGGCAAGAGCGTCGCTTAACCACCGCTAGGGTTAAAATCGCTTGCACGCCGCGCCCGCTGTCACATACGTTTAGTTCGTGCAGGGGCGATACGCGCGCACACTAATTTTGTTGCAAACTGGTTAAGCGACGCTGTTGCCCATAGTACCTATTTTTTGAACTCATCAATAATTCACAGAGTACGATACCCGTAGCACGAATTGCTATCGAAAAAAATAGCGCGCGTAAAAAACATTCGATAGAGTAATTTTGTATGGGAAATTTCTACAGCGCCATCTATCGCCGAAAAGTGAAATTAAATTTTCCAAAGACAATTACTCTATCGAGTAGTTTTAATTTTTTCCGATAGCTGTTCCTGCTAAGGGTACGGATAGGACTCTGCACTATTCATATTAATCTAAGAATTTAAATGAAATTATCTGTCAAAATGAGTTAAGTGGAATTTAATCGGAACCTGTGAAACAATTATGTCTCTTAAAGAAATATTAAATTGACATATTAAAGTCATATTTTACCCGTGACAAATTAAAGCTAGTAATTTTCTTTGTCTTGGTAGTAATTTTCTTTGCAAACTAATTTCCTTTCAACCTGACACATTGCTTAGATCTTTATTCATAAAAAGTTTGGCTTGACGAGTAGATTTCTTTCTAGTATAATATTATTGCGTAAAGTTTGGCTTACATATATAAATCACACTATCATAGACCTTCTGCAATATTTACATGCGAAAGTTATAACTCATAGATTTAATATATCCCTTAGCAGGGAATGTAATAAGCGGACACAATATATCTTATGGTGTTTGTCGTAGCGCGATGCTATTATTGGTTTTGTTATTAGCAAACTATTTGATAGGTATGTAATTAATTGTCACAATGAAATAATACAATAATATTTGTTAGCCAATAACTTACTTTGTAATCTTCTTTATCTGCCCAAAGAATTTAACCGACCGACGAACGGTCCTGCGTTGCCCACACCCATTTTACCCAATTTAATTCAAATTATAAAGCAGAAACCAGAATAACCTTTGCACGATATTCTGTGCCTTTGTCTCCAATAGCATAAACATAGGACTTTTTTTATATTCTTTACACCGCAAACTGGGGTGATTAGCAACTTGCGTGGTGATGGTGAATAATAAGGCGATTCTCACACTGCCGGCGCAAAGCGCCGCCTATTCGGGCGGTTTTCGACGCACCTCCGCGCCGGTCGGCGTCATACGACGGCCCCGCGCTTACGTACAAAAACCGGCACGATACTATGGAGCTCAGTGTGTTGTACCCTGCGATTTCCGCGCCTCCTGCGCCTCGGCGCGGCCTCGGTGTGTTGGACCAAGCGGTTTTCTATACAAATTGATGTACTTGCATACAAAGTAAAACAAGCGCGCGGGAGCCCCGCGACCGCATGCGGTGCCAGTGTGAGAACCACGTGAGAACCGTCTAACAGCGACATTTTCGAAAGAATAAATAACTTAGGCCCTTCGCACATGGCTCGTAAGCGTATCGTCAAGACACGACGAGTACAGTACGAGCAGAGTTTTACACACGAATCGTAGCGTAGGGGTAGATATTGTTCCAGAATATAAACTAAAGCTTCATATTGACGGAAATTCATTACCAAACATATAGAGAAAGTATTTTCTACGCTTGCTTTTTTATGCCAGTACGCTATGACTATCGTATCCTTACGTATATTATAAATGTGAAAGTCCGTTTGTTTGTTTGTTACGCCTTCACTTCTTAACTACTGAACCGATTATCATGAAATTTTGCATACACGTTCTTAGGGGTACAGAGAAGGACATAGGGTACCCTTCATACCGAAAAAATGTATTGTTTCCGAGGGATGGCAAAACATCTTTCCACGCAGACGAAGTCGCGGGCGGCCGCTAGTTGACAATAAAATCTCATACAATACGCTTACGCTACGACGCACTGTGCGGACTTCTTTGAAAATGTAGGTGCTCGTATTGCTCTCGTACGCGCGTATACGCTTGCGCTACAACGCCGCGCCGTGTGTGGAGGGGCTTAAAATTCAAAATGAACCGCTTGAGCCTGTTCATAGAAACATTTTTGTATAAAACTAATACGTTCATTTAGTTGTATTTCTAAAATTGTTGGTGCACAGATAAAAGGCACAAGACGGCATTTTGAAAAAGTTCTCATGTGGTTTCTCGAAATAACTGACACTGTGTTCAAATGAGCACTGATAGCCATCTAATAGCAAAGAAGTGAGGCTCACTCATTTGAATGTTGACATATTTCAGTGAGCTCATACTATGGTAAGGGCACATCTAACGATCTAAATCTTTGCACACAAGTTGCTAATCACCTCAGGTTACCGGTACCAATTATAAATTCTGTGCCGGTAATTATAAATTCTTATAAACTTCAGTGAAGTTGTGTTTGTTTAGTCAGTAAGTGAATAATTGAGTGACCTTTCGCTTTTAAGTTAATTAAAAATAAGTCTAAAGAGAATAAAAACAAATTCTTTACAAAAATTTACATGTTTTAAATCATCTATAAAAGTTTCTGAAACATGCAACGACGGAAAGGGAATAGGAAATGTCTGAAAAAAATCAAATTAGCTTAATATTTTTCTATAGGTAGGAATAAGCTCCCTTAGTTATAGAAAAAAGTTTCAAAATTTTCGGTAGCGTGAAAAAATTTCAAAAATTGAAAGTCACTTCCACTTCACAAATGTACGAAAGTAACAGCAGAATGGAAATTATACCTTCGCCTCTACCTGCCACAACCAAAACAAGTATTTAAAAAAAAGTTTTGACATTTTGTATTTAAACTTTTTTTTATACCATGTAGTGGTTGTGACAGGTGGTGGCAAAGGTATAATTTCCATTCTGCTGTTGCTTTCGTACATTTGTTACATCGAAGAGAGTTTCATTTTTTAAAATTTTTTCACACAACCGAAAATTCTGAAACATTTTTCTATTAATAAAGGAGTTTATTCCTACATATAGAAAAATATTCAGCCAATTAGATTTTTTTCGGACTTTCCCCATTGACCAAGGTAATACAATACGGTAATACCAGTACATTTTCTCTCTCTTTTTTTAATCTTGATTTTTTATTTATTACCATAGAATAGATTTAAGTTATTACTTTCAATCCTAAATTGTATGAGAGTAGATAGTGTATTAAAACACTCGTGTGTTCATTCATGTTTTAATACTCCTCATTATGCATCAGTTTCATTATCTACTATTGTAACACTGCGGTCTCCTTTCTTTCTGTAAATGTTACTACCAAATAAATGTAGGTATAACTCTATTTTTCTTTTATTATATCTGACCACAGAAAGCGGCTCTCGATATATAGACAGATTCAATTTATGAGCTCTACCAAAGCTGAGACGGACAATTTATGGTCAATAACTAGAGAATGATGCTGTTTGCTCGTGTCTGGTGGACAACAAGTGTCATAAACATTGCAATAAAGTAACTCTAGCTTTTAGTTGTGGCCTTGAAATCGGAGTAAAGAAATCCAGTGAAAATTTTAATGTATTCTTGGATTATTTCAAATCCTGCCTACTGTTATAGGGCATTTCACTTTTGTCGAAATAACCCAGTATAAAAACCTAGGTAACATTTACCCTTAGCACGAACAGCTATCGAAAAAAATAACGCGCGTAAAATATTTGATAGAGTAATTTTGTATGGGAAATTTGTACAGCGCCGTCTACCGCCGAAAAGGGAGTGGATATTTCTCGTAGACTATACCCTATCGAGTACTTTTACGTGCGTTTTTTTCTCAATAACTGATGTTCGTGTTAAGGGTACATATCTTGAAAAATAAGTACGTATCCTATTTTTTGTAGCGGATCCAGAAAAGAATACCCTGAATATTAGCAATCTTCATATTATTATCCTAATTGGGGACCGTCTGTTTCATTTCATTTCCACCTGGCAATCTGGCAATATCTCAGCTTTTTTTTGTTTTAGGACTGTCTGCACAGAATTTATATTGAATGATTTAATAAAAAAGGTTCTAATTTGAAGGTTACCTTCTTAATCAACGTTCAAATGTTATGCAGTGATTTGTTAAAGTTCATTGGATGTTATTCCGTAACCATAGCACGTACATTGAAAAAATATCGCGCGTTAAAGCATACGATAGAGTAATTAATTAAAAAAAGGTTGCGATTGAAGGTTTGAAGGTTGTTCTAAATCTAAGTTCAACTGATCCAGTGTTTTGTTAAAGTTTATTGGATGTTATACTATACACAGTATACACGATTTGTACAGCGCCATCTATCGTCGAAAAGCGAAATTAAATTTATCATAGACAATTACTCTACCGAGTACTTTTACGCGCGTAATTTTTTTCGATAGCTGTTCGTGCTAAGGGTACAGAACCCGTAGCACGAACATCTATCGAGAAAAAAAGGAGCGTAAAAAATTCGATATTGTCTACGAGAAATCTCATTTCACTTTTCGGCGGTAGATGGAGCTAATAAAATTTCCCATAAAAAAATACTCTAACGAGTTTTAACACGCGCATTTTTTTTTCGATAGATGTTAGCTTCCGCCCGCGACTTCGTCTGCGTGGATATTCAGAAAGTGCCAAACATCTATATCCATTCAGCCGTTTTTACGTGCTGAGTAACAAACATCCAAACTAGTGATGGGACTTGAATCAAAAAAAATATTCGAATCGATTCGAATCATTCGTAAGTGGTTCGAATCGTCGATTCGAATTTGACGATGATTCGAATCGATATGATGATTCGAATCAATGTGATGATTCGAATCAGATAACCAATTCGATTCAGGTGATGATTCGAATGATTCGAATCAGTGTGATGATTCGAAAGATTCGAATCAATTGAAACAAAAAAAAATATTATAGAATTTTTAATAGGTAGGTAGCTAGGTAGTAAGTAAGTTATATGAATAAGAGAGACATACAAGCAATGTAGGTACTTAATAATGATATACACGCTTAAATTTTAATCATTTGGTTCCCGCCGTGGGGTGGTTTCACTCATGATTACAAGCAATTTTTACTATGGGGCCAACACTCCTGCTCGCAAAAAAAATCTGCTGTTCCAAAGATTAAGGTCGAGTAGGTACTGCACTTTTGTATGGAACAGCTGATTTTTTTTTGCGAGCAGGAAAGTTGGCCCCATAGTAAAAGTTGCTTGTAATCATCAGCGTGAATGAAACAAAAGAACTCAATGTTAATAATAATTGTTATGCCATCAAAGATTTGAATTAAAGAAACTGATTCGAATTCCAACGGTGATTCGAATCAGCATAAATACTCATTCGAATCGAGCTTGGATTGACGTTCGAATCATTCGAATCAATTGTGATTCGAGTCCCATCACTAATCCAAACTCACAAAATTATTTCAGAGAAAATCGGGTACTTTATGTCACTATCGTATAATCATATTTCATCCGATAAGGTTTTCAATAAAACCCTTATCGCTTAAGCTTATTTAGATTTCTGAGAAAGGAACGGACATATGCAGCTACTGCAAGTGCGAGTAAGAAGGCAAATATAAATAATTCATAGGCAGCTATTCCCTGCACAGTCACGTTGTCAGCGTATAAGGCCGAAGACACACTTGTTTGATAGAGGATATTTCTGTACATCAGAGCCAACTGGTCGGATGTCCATTTTTGATACTTTACAGGAGAAGGAATTTTAACTTTTAAACGTTGATTACTAACTTAGACTACTAAGTTTACGAAAAATCTTTAGGTGAGTAAAATTACTATTTAATAGTGATTGTTTTTTGCTATACTATTTCTTCCCTTCTCCAAGAACAGCAACGCAATTAAATCTGAATTATAAAAAAGGAGCAACATACGACCTTAAAAATGAGGGTATTTTCTTATGACATGGTCGGAAAATAACATCCGCTGTTTTGGTTCTAAAAAACATTATCTTTGATTAACAATTTTAGGGCTCATATTAAGATCTGACCAAATGGTTCGAAAACAAACATGAATCCAATAAATAGTATGTGAAAATAAGATATTTTGGTCCGGGGATATTTGACCTGCTCTTACAAATACACATCCGACTTTTCCTTGAACATTTAAGTTTTTGAGATAATAACATTTTAAAAGAAACGCAGTAGCATGAATTGTATTAAACCAAAGAAAAATAAAATGTATCAAGTAGGTAGGTTTATTAAAATAAATGTAATAAGTAGAACAATAATTATCATTAGAATGCAGCTGATTCTTCGTCGCCGCCTGTCTGATCGGTCTCGCAGTGAACATCGCTTGCAGTGCTGTCGTGATGCAGATTTTTGTAAAAACCATGGAATTCTGTCGGTATCTATTGTAAAAGTGTCATAATATCTTTGTATTTGACAGAAGATATCGGTTTTTCCGTATCTTAATATATAAAATCGTAAACTGAATGACTGACTGACTGACTGATCTATCAACGCACAGCCCAAACCGCTGGACCTAGAGACTTGAAATTTTGCACATAGATACCTCATACAGTGTATAGGCATCCACTAAGGAAGGATTTTTGAAAATTCCATCCTTAAAGGGGTGAAATAAGGGATGAAAGTTTGTATGAAAGTCCCTCAGTTTTGAAGCTAGGATCTTCAAATGTTGTGTTTAGGCTGACAATTGAAAATTAATATTGACGTGTGTCAGCGTTTTTCATAATTCCACAATGAGGGATGAAATTGTACCTGGAAAGTCCTTCACACGGGTCTCAGCGTTTTTCAAAATTCTACCCCCGCAGGGGTAAAAGGGGTATGAAGTTGTGTATAGAAGAAAATCCTTTATAATATAGGGAATATTATGGAAGAAAATCTAACGCAACGTATATTGTTATTGTTAGTACTTCAACCACTATAGCGATGAAATAGGGGTGAAACAGATATGGATGTAGTTATTGGGGTTTTCTCGTATGACGATTGCGAAAGTGACGTTTATTTTGAAGTCCAACACGGTGGACATGATTTAACCCCCTAAAGGGGTGAAAATGGGGTTCAAATTTTGTATGGAAAAAGAATATAAAATAGACTTTATAACTTTAAACTTCGTAGGAGCACGTCTAAAAATAAATAGGCAAACATATATTTAGAGATTTTGAAAATCAACCCCTTAGAGGGTAAATGGGGTAAGTAAACATAAAAATCGATATGACACTTTCATACTTCTATTTTCAGCTTTCCTTAACTCCTGGAATATCCTATTGACACGAGGATTCATGCTGTAAAGTTTAAAACACTGCATTTGATAATAAACATGAATAATTATTCATATGCACCAAACTATTCCACCCGCGATCGCAACACGAACAAACTGGTTTTTACATGACACTCACTGCCCATCGCTACTGGCCGTGTGCGGCCGCGGGTTGTCGGCGCTCGTCGAGCGTATGTTATAGTTTTTTCTCTTTCTAACGCCCATTATAAAATGATGCTATCTCTTTCACTCTGGAAGTTGTGTGGATTTCCCGAACCAAAAGGTCTGATGTTAATTTCAGACGCTACGCTCTAAAGAAAATTTGAGAAACGATATGTCTTATATGAACATAAGACCTACTTTTGAACCGTTATTTCAAATTTGCTAAAGGTAAAAAGTCTCAACTAAACATTAGTTGTTTTTGCTCTAAAGTCATGTGGACATCCGACTTTTTTTTGTAAGCTTAACTTTGTGAATAAAAGAGATAGCGAAATAATGATAAGAGAGCCCGAAAGAGGACAAAAAATTAAATGTGTTCTAGAATAAAAGTGATTTTCGTAAAAATTGGACATCCGACCTGTTGGCTCTGATGTACAGATTTTATTTAAACTAAGAAATATATTTAAGTACATTGTTTTTAAATAAACTGTCAATGTTTAGGTAAGAGAGGACAGGGAAATGAAATTGTCTGGCTAACTTAACTATCTCTACTTTATACAGGGTGTTTGTTAATCCTTATCCTTACTATCCTTCTCCTTATCCTTACTATATCCTTACTAATATCATAAATGCGAAAGTCCGTTTGTTTGTTTGTTTATTTGTTTGTTTGTTACGCCTTCACGTCTCAACTACTGAACCGATCGTCATGAAATTTTTCATACACGTTGTCAGGGGTACAGAGAAGGACATCGCCCCTTTTGTAGTCACTTGTTGTCGATCAATTACTGATTGAAGCCTCTAAAAAGGACCTGGACATACAGGGCTATGCTGACGATGTGGTAGCCTGTGTAATAGGCCCCTGTCAGAGCACTGTATCATCCATACTCCAAAAGTCTCTCAATGTCATCAATAAGTGGTGCACTGAGAACAGTTTGTCGGTAAACCCGAACAAAACAACAATAGTACCTTTTACTAGGAAGCGTAAGTTGGACAAACTTAAAGCGCCTACTATAAATGGGACTCCCATACCATTTTCTACGGAAGCCAAATACTTGGGCGTTACAATCGACCAAAAGCTGACGTGGAATACACACATAGATAATGTGATCCAAAAGGCCAAAGGTCGTTTAGCGGGTGCAAGGTGGGGCCTTAACCCCAAAATTGCCCTGTGGATGTATACTGCCATAGTCAGGCCGATGATAACGTATGCCTGTGTAGTATGGTGGAAAAAAGCAACTCAAACGACAGTCATAAACAAGCTAACTAGCTTGCAAAGATTAGCGTGCCTTATGGCAACGGGGGCCATGTCTACAACACCAGGAGCAGCACTAAATGCTCTGCTTAACCTACCGCCACTTCACCTGTTTATTGTGAAGGAGGCTAAAGGAGGGATCTATAGAGTGGGCAACACCGGTAAAGTAGGTTGGCACTCTCAAGCAGTGAGATCTTTACATGAATCAGTGCTTGAACTCAAACCACTTGCAATGACATCTGATGTCATGCTTCCACTCTGTAATTTCACTAGAAATTACTCTGTGGAACTACCTAGCAGAGAGATGTGGTCTGATGACCAAAGCTCCTGTAAGGCTGGAAGCTTAGTCTGGTTCACGGACGGCTCCAAAATGGGTCTTGATGTAGGATGTGGTATACATGGCGTGAGACCAAGAGTCAACCTCAGTGTTAACCTTGGTAAGTACGCCACAATTTTCCAGGCTGAAGTCTATGCCATCATAGAATGTGCAGAAATTAACCGCCAACGAAACTACACAAATCAGACCATCTATTTCTTTTCAGATAGCCAAGCAGCACTTAAAGCCATAAACTCGAACGTAATACGATCGAAACTGGTAAAAGACTGCGTAGACAAACTGAATGAACTGGGACAAAAGAATAAAATTATTCTGAAATGGGTACCAGGGCATTAAGGCATAATCGGCAATGAAAAAGCTGACGAGCTTGCTAAAACTGGGGCGCGAGACCAACAGATCGGCCCAGAACCTTTCTGTGGTATTTCAAAAAACCAGGCTATGCAACTTCTTAAAGATAACCTTTTGGACGAGTCGAATAAATTCTGGCTAAAACAGCCAGGATTGAGACATGCCAAATCTTTGGTGGAAGGCTACTCGCAAAGACGGACGAATGAACTTATACAGTTCAGTAGATCGAACGCGAGCGCGACTGTTAGAGCTTTAACCGGACACTGCAAACTAAACAGACACCTATTTCATATGAAATTGAGTGATACTGACGTCTGCAGATATTGTAATGAGGAGCAGGAAACGCCCAAGCACCTCTTATGTGACTGTGGACCCCTAATGCACAAGCGTAGTATCCATCTGGGGCGACACGTAATCGACCCGGAGGAAATAAAAACTCTGAAAACCAGGAAGATACTAGACTTTTTGGAAGCCGCAGGGCTTAAAGAGTTACTATAAATAGGTGGCGAGTTACAATAGATATTTTTTTGGTCGCAGTGACTACAGCTTTATCTGTGCTGCATAGCCCCTAACAATCAAAAAATACTACAGAGAAGGACATAGGTTACCATTCATCTCGAAAAAAGTATTATTCCCGAGGGATAGCAAAAAAACTTTCCACGCAGACGAAGTCGCGGGCGGCAGCTAGTACTATTATAAATGAGAAAGTCAGTTTGTTTGTTTGTAACGACTTTACGTATTAACTACTGAACCGATCATCATGAAATTTTGCATACACGTTCTCAGGGGTACATATAAGTACATAGGGTACCTTTCATCCAGAAAAAAAGTATTGTTCCCGAAGGAAAGCAAAAAGAAAAAATCGGGTTGCACTCCGGGAGTGCCGGCAGAAGTGAAAACTTTTTGCACGAGTTGCCGTCTTACGAATTTACTCTGCATTTGAATTTACAACAGTATTGTACGAAAGTCTTATCCATAGCTTGACAGAAAATTTAAAGTTTTGACATTGAATTAAATAATCGACCCGGAGGAAATAAAAACTCTGAAAACCAGGAAGATACTAGACTTTTTGGAAGCCGCAGGGCTTAAAGAGTTACTATAAATAGGTGGCGAGTTACAATAGATATTTTTTTGGTCGCAGTGACTACAGCTTTATCCACAGATAAATTTAGAGTTTTGACATTGAATTAAAAAATTAGCGCGTTGCTATGGTGACACAAGTGTTTACTTGTTCTTACGAATTTTCGATCAGGGTTACGTGATCCTGACTGACTGACGCGAGTTCAACGTTTTTTCCCCATACAAAAAAGCGTACAACGCCGCTAAAGAAGTTTTCACTTCAAAAACTTTCCACGCCGACGAAGTCGCGGGCGGTCTCTAGTAGCCTTATAAATATGGTGGATACGGTACCATGCATACAACCCTGGAAAATTATTATAAAATCTGAAAACCAACACTATTCTAAAAAAAATATTTTCTTCGTATGACAAACTACGAAGTAGCAACCCTAGACCAAAATTGCGTTTTTCTTTTGCCCATTAATGGGATTGAATTGATTATCGAATACAATAGTCTATTAACTTCTAGTGTTGTCATTTTGTATTTTCCATACAAATAAAAAAATCTCAGCCATGTGGCGATTTTCAGATCCTAAAATACAGAGCGGGCCTAAAACATACAGACTTTTTATTTTGCGCTGGAAAAGTCTATTAACAAACGACGATCGATGCTTCAAAGTGCCTTCCGTAAATTCTGTTAGCACCGTCAAGAACAGACAACGTTTATCAACGTCAAGCGAACAAGCGCTCGGAACCTATTTAACTAGTGGCTCCGCGAGCTGTAGCCCTCGCGTTAAAAAGTAGCTCAAATTGTATGTTGTTTAAAAACAAATAGGTAAAATACGCAGTCATAAGTTCTGTCACAACCTTATTATTTTCAAATTTCGAATATTGGCCAGAATGTTTTGATTAATTTTGAACTTTTGAGTCTTCTAAAAATAAAAAAACCGGTCAAGAGCGAGTTGGACTCGCGCACCGAGGGTTCCGTACAATCATAAATATATTTGGATATGTTACTTTAGTACAGTCTTAAAAAAAGTAGGATAAACGGCAGACTTCGCCCTTCCACCTGTCTAGGTGGAAGGGCGAACAGGCGGACAGTTAATTTACAAATCTTAACCACAGCTGCTTACGGTGAGTGAAAAACGTTTCAGCCACTCCACATTGCAAACTGTTTTTTTTTGACAATTTCACACAGCGTCATCTAGCCCCAAACTAAGCAAAGCTTGTAATATGGGTGCTAGACAACTGATATACTACTTATATACTTTTTAAATATATACTTATTATACATAGTAACACCCAGACCCGTCACAGATATTAAAATTCAACATTTCAATTTCTGCCCGGCCGGGAATCGAACCCAGGACCTCTTGCGTGGTAAACGGCATGTTGACCACTGCACCACGCAGGTCGTCAAAACCTAATACTAAGTAGGAACTTATTCTTCGTTTATTCGTACGGCAAATAGTAGGTAATTATATTAGAACCAGCCACCAATTTATTATTGTAGTATTAGGTTGCGCCATCTCTTGACCGATAGTGGAACTATTTCTTTTTCTTAGGTTAGCATGCTTAGGACAGCGCCATCTATTGACTGGTAGTGAAACTAAAATTTTTTGTTTGTTTTTTGAATTTCTAAAAATGTGTGTTATATTGAGACATCGTTTTATTTTTTCTGTAACTTTTACATAAACTACTATCACATAGAATTATTTCAGATTTTTCTTTTTGCAAACTTCGTAGATAAGGGGGGGGGGGGGGGGTAAGGGGAACGGTATTTTTATTTACATTTTTCAAAAACTATGCGGCCTAAGAAAAAAGGAAAAAATGTTTTAAAATGTGCAAACAGCGCTCTTTTATATGATACCCCACATGCCCTAGTTGCCTCACTTTAAATTTTTAAGACCCCTTTTCAGTCTCTGTTGTAAAAAAAAATATATTTTATTTATTTCTTTCTTATTTGCAAAATAGTTGGGCAAATGTCATCTTAAACTATTCCATTTCAAGTTGATACCATTAGTAGTTCTCGAGATATCCAGCTGTGACAGACAGACAGACAGACTGAGTCACACGGGTTCCTTTTTTACCATTTTGGTACGGAACCCTAAAAATGAAAGAACAATGGCGACCCGCCATATATGAATTAATATGATTTAAAATTTTGGCGTTTAGAAATGAAAAACTGCCTAAACGATCCAGAAATATTTTTTGGGGAACTTTAGAATCAAAATTCTTAGTAGGAAAAGTCTGCAAATAAAGATATTTAATTTTATATTTATCAGGCTGGAGAATATCTCGTAGCAAAAAAAGTTGAATTAAATAACTTCACCTGAGTTCGGATATAATCCGTTCTAGTTAAACTGAAATGATATAATGATAATGTTGAAGCCTTTTCAATACCTAGTGAAAATAGACTCATACATTACATCTTACTGGGTTATACTTGGAAGTCACTTTAGCTATGACTGTCATAGACCAAAAATAAAGTGATTATTTTACAGGGTGCATTTGAAATCACTCTCCAAATTTTAAGGATGTGTTCAGTCCATGAAACTGAACAACTTTCTCTTAGAAACATAGGGTAAAATATGTAAAAAATTATAATTGACTTTTCATACAAATCAAAGAGATCACGTGAAAAGTTGTTCAGTTTCATGGACTGAACACATCCTTAAAATTTGGAGAGTGATTACAAATGCACCCTGTATATTCAGTTGATTTCTTTGTGATTGATTGATACATACTTATTTGGCATTTATGGTTGGCTTATAATAACTGAATTTAAGTGTTTAAAAAACTAATATTTTTATACAAACTTTCTTGAATTCAGTCAAAGTCCTGAAAATTCGTAAACTATTATTTTACTCAGATTTTTAAACGCTAACCATTTTTATAGGTATATTTTCGCCGTTGTTATTTGCTTTGCACTGCTGACAAAAATGGTTTGTATTATTTTAGAATATTTTTCAAAACGCCAAAATACTTATGAAATTCAATAGGACGCGCTCCGTCGAATCGGTCCAAAACTCCAAATAAACAGGCAATTTAAAAAAATCCTTCTTTTAAAAGATAGGTCATTAAAAAGCATAAAATCCCCTTTAGGTTTTCTAAAAATTAATGTTGTCTTTGTATTATGTACTTTCTAAGAAGCTCTTTGTAATACTTACTTGAGTACATAAGACGAAGTCTGAAAACCTTTTGAAAACATTTTTGAGGAAAAGTCTTAGCTGTATGAAGCTTATGCGCCTTTGACTTTTCCATTCTATGTAATGGAAAATGGAATAAAATAATAACCGAGTTGAAGAACTGTACCACACTGTATATACTATCCTCGCAAATTGCTAATGTGCCTGGCGGCCATTTCTTTTTACATCGAAAAGGAATAACAATTGTAAAAATCAGGCGCGGTCGCAGCCTGAAATTTTGGAGGGGGTCACTATACACACAATAATACAATTGCTTTTTTTTATTTTGTAAATTTATAGAAGCAGTGCCGGTTTAAGCACTACCAGCGCCCTGGGCGATATTTCTACGGGGCGCCCCCTACTTATGCGATTTCAAGATCTTAAATTTTGCCTGTTAGTCAAAAAAAGGCCGCGCAGCGCGATTTTTAGTTAGTTTCTACCACTAATCTTATAAACTTGCTTGTTTAGAGCAAAAAAAAATGCCGCGCAGCTCAGTTTTTAGTCAGTTTTATCTGCTAATCTTCTAATTTTGCTTATTACAGTAAAAAAAACCGCCGCGCAGCGCAATTTTTAATCAGTTTCATCTATAATCTTGTAATTTTGCTTGTTTATAGTAAAGAAAAACGGCCGCGCAGCGCGATTTTTAGTCAGTTTCAACTATTAATCTTGTAACCTTGCTTGTTTATAGTAAGAAATGGCCGCGCAGCGCAGTTTTTAGTCAGTTTCATCTGCTAATCTTCTAATTTTGCTTATTACAGAAAAAAACTACCGCGCAGCACGATTTTTAGTCAGTTTCATCTACTAATCTTGTAATCTCGCTTGTTTTTAGAAAAAAAATAACCGTGCAGCGCGATTTTTAGTCAGTTTCATTCGTCGCTTCGTCACTCACCACCAGGCAACAATACGATTGATAGTCGACCGGTGGTCGGGCGTTTTCGGCTCCCCACACACGAGGGCGCCCAGCCCAGTGCAGTCGCACCGCTTGCATAATATAGAAGATTTTTCTATTTGACGTGTACGATTTTGGGGGGGGTCATGTCCCCCGTGACCCCCCCCTTCGGACCGCGCCTGGTAAAAATGTTATATACCTAGGACCCTAGAATTGAAAATAATAATTCAATATATATTAAAATACCTATTGGAATTTTCTTGTCATATGTCATTTTTAGTTGTGGATGACGTTAACGTGGATGTTAATGTCACAAGGTTCCTGCGCATTAGCAATTTGCGGGAATAGTAAATTAGATAACAAAAAAAGATACCTACACAACAAAAAGAGACCTACACAACAAAAAGTTGTCAAATTAGAGTTTTAAAACTAAGTAAGTGTTAAAAACCATGTGACCGCGAAATAATTTATGTAATGCTGATGTAAAGACATTGCATTGATTGCACAGTGCGTTTTCATCATAATGATCATATAAAAACCGGCCAAGTGCGAGTCGGACTCGCGCTCGAAGGGTTCCGTACCAAAAAAACGGAAAAAGTTCATGTTTATTGTATGGGAGCCCCCTTAAATATTTATTTTATTTTGGTTTTAGTATTTGTTGTTATAGCGGCAACAGAAATACATCATCTGTAAAAATTTCAACTGTCTTGCTATTACGATTCATGACATGCCTGGTGATAGACAGACGGACAGCGGAGTCTTAGTAATATGGTCCCGTTTTTACGTTTTGGGTACGGAACCCTAAAAACGTAACTATTTGGTCAAAAATGTGTTCGATTCTACAGAATCACAAATAACCGTAAAATATTCTCTAGTGTAAACTTTATACTATGATATTGTGGTCTTTCGAAATAGACCTTTTTTATAAGATTTTAGAAATGACAAGATCTTTATTTACCTTTTTTTCAAATAACAAAATCTTTATTTACCTTTTTTTCAAATAAAGGCCTTATTTATCTTTTTTTCAAATAACAAGACCTTTATTTACCTTCTTTTCAAATAACAAGACCTTATTTATCTTTTTTTCAAATAACAAGATCTTTATTTACCTTTTTTTCAAATAACAAGACCTTTATTTATCTTTTTTCAAAAAACAAGATCTTTGTTTACCTTTTTTTCAAACAACAACACTAATGAAACTCTTTCCGATACTGACCGGAATACTTAAGTAGACAATGTAAGTTTCCTCGAAGAAGCGTTAGTGCAACTAAAGTAAAGTAGTTAGTTGTCGTTAAGACACCGTACCCTGGACCTCAAACTATTAAAACTTGCTCAGAATACTTAAGCTTCTGGTATGTTTTGATATCATTTCTGAGCTTCTTGAAAAAAAATGCGTGTAAAAAAATCGATAGAGCAGCTTTGGATGGAAAATTTGTACTATCGCCGATTTCGTATAGAGAATTACTTATTCTTATTTTAGTTTGGCAATCTACTCTCCTATTTGGGTAGTAATTTTTGCCAGTGTCAAGTGTTGAACAATTCAGTGGTAGATTGTTTTAGTTTACATTAGACTGCGGGTGCATCGTATTCCAATGCTGCTTGGAGCATTTGGCACCAAGTATTATCAAGACAGTTTACTCGGTAAGTTCTGCCGAGGTAGCCACCACTACAATAATAGTCTCAGCTTCACACAACCAAGATCGCGCCTATTTCCATTATCCCACATATTGTTCAGTTGCGTAGACACTTGTACTGTACCACAAAACTGCACCAATTTTAGGACACAATATCCACTATGAATCAATTTGCGAATAATTAAAACAGTCACCAAACCGAACTCGACAAAATGGCGCCAAAAAACTCCGAGAATTACTCTATCGAGTACTTACGCTTGTTTTTTTTCCCCTAAAATGTCCGTGCTAGGCGGTACAGGGGGGCTACTCAAATGGCCACTTTTCTATTCCTTCGCTAACTTAAAAATTAAAAAAAAAGCCATAAACTCCAAAATTACGTGTCGTAGGCTTGTCAATTCCATACAACACAACAATGTCTGTGATTTACATAAACTTGCGACGTGTGACTTGATCGTTTAACTGCTTATTTTTAAGTTTTAAGTTAGCGAACGAATAGAAAAGTGGCCATTTGAGTATGGGGGCTGTACGTCTTGCGAGCGTGCACGAAAAATCGCTATTTGTTCCGTACTTTCTTTATATTAGGTACCGTCAAATGTGGCATCTTGACCACATTTTTTCCTTTTTATCAAATAACTATGAAATCGATAGATTTTTTTATATTTTATGATTTGTTTATGACAATACATTCATAATTAAATCTAACTATTAATTTCTATATTAACCTTGAAATTGTCGTTCTGGACAAAGAAGTGTAACAGAGGTCAAATTGACACCACTTTGGCATCTTGATCTAAACATCATTTTTCCTAGATTATTGCATGTTATTTCATATTCCAGGTCAATTTGCCATTTTTAACGCGTTTTGAAACATGGTAACCCTTTTCGAATTTCATAGAACCTAAAAACAGGCAATACTGGATACTTGGGCAAGTTGGCATAGGATTCGAAACTATTTCCATACAAAACATTCCTGTTGTATAGGGCTGTCACAAAAACAAGTAAGTTTCAGAATACTATTTATTACTTGAAAAGCCAATATGCTCAAGTCTTATCTAAATAAAAATTATTAATATATGGAAAAGCAAGAGAATTGTGCTGTTTTTTCGCTGTTACCAGAAAGTCTGCTGTCATACAATATACTACATTCCCGCCTAAGTTTAATATTGCAAGAAATGTAACAAGCAAAATTCGTGCTTGTTACATTTCTTGCAAATTGTGCGTGCAAAAAATGCCGCCTACTTTTCCGACTACCTATTATATCGGGTCATTCTGAACTTACCATCCAAATTTCAAGGATGTGTCCAGTCCATGAAACTAAACAATATTTCGTTCGAGTCAAATTTAGCCACAAAATTTTGGTCATCCCATATTAAATTGATCACGTGATCTCTTTGATTTGTATGGATAGTGGATTTTTTTTTACATGTTTGGCCATGTGTTTCTTAGAGAAAGTTGTTCAGTTTCATGGACTGAACATATCTTAAAAATATGGATGGTGAATACAAAATGTCCTTGTATGTTCTGATTCTGATTATAGCAAAATCACGTTGTTTTGGGCGTAAGCGACCATGTATCCTTATGCTTAATGAACTCCGCGTATATTGCTAATTCCATTCCCCCATAGGAAATCATTAAAAGTTGATCAGAAACTTTGTTTTGTCGTTAATTCCGTTAATTCGGCCAACTTTGACACGCATACAACTGTTTGATCGCCGGTTTCCCTAACACAGTTAATGAAAAAACTTTATTTCCATGTTTGGGGAATTAAATCGGATTTATAGCATAAAGTGGCCACTTTAGGCACTTTTCTGCCTGCTACGACTGCAACAAACTATATTTTACTGCGGTTATTGTTTGTAAGTAAACTATAGAACTTTAGCTTCAACTCTTAGCACGAATAGCTATATAGCGAATATTTAATGTGCGTTATTTAATTCGATAAATATATACTTATCGAATAAAATAACGCACGTAATAATATTCGATAGTTAATAATATTAAGTTTATAAAATTTTAAGTAGTAAATTGTAATTTCTTCAATTAAAAAATATGTAACAACTTTAGACTCATTTTGTATTGAAAATTTGTATAACGCCATCTATCGCTGAAAAGCGAAATTAAATTTTCCATAGATAATTACTCTATCCAGAAGTTTTACGCGCGTTTTTTTTTCTCGATAGATGTTCGTTCGAGAGGTAACTGCTATGTACTTAGCAAGCAATATGAGGGCGCCACTTAAGGGCCATAGACTCCTTAAAATCCCACATTAAGTTTAACTAAAATTGAGTATTAAATAAAAAATTTAGACTTAAAATTTAGTATAAAAATAAATAAAATACACTCACCGACCGTCTGGGTATCGCCTTAGGTAAGTATTGTTAGCTATATTTTTTGTCGCTTACTGAAATTCTATTAGATCTAAGTTGTATTATGTCAAAGCTATATCACAGAATACATAATAGTACCAAGCTATATTTATTTTTAAACTCCGAATGCCTTTAAAACATACAGTGGTACGTATGGATTTGAAGCGCTTTAATACCGCAAATCAAAAATTAAATTTGTTTAAGCTTACCTTGTTTGGTGGTTCAGTTATTTTTGGAAACTTAGAAAATAATATGTTGCTAGCTACATTATTATGTTAAAAATATTCTAATTTGAACATGAAATAAAGCTGATCTCTTTCAAGTAAATTATTTATATGATACAATTCAAAGATGTATTAAAACTTTTTTAATACATCTTTGATACAATTAGATTAAATTGACAATAGACAGTGATCCGCTGCAACTGCACGCAAATTCGGCAATGTATGGCAAAGAGTGAGAGAGAGTCATTTTGTACCGTAAGCGCTCTGTACCCTTAGCACAAACAACTATCGAGAAAAAAAACGCGCGTAAAATTACTCGATAGAGAATTATCTATGGAAATTTTAATTTCGCTATTCGGCGGTAGATGGCGTTGTACAAATTTACAATACAAAATTGCACTATCGAATGATTTTACGCGCGTTATTTTTTTTCGATAGGTGTTCGTGCTACGGGTACTGATGTTGCTGCAGATCAGTGTATATTGTCAATTTAATCTCATTGTACACACCGAGATTATAGTGTTTGTATCTATGGAATAGATATAATACTCTGTCTCACACGTACAAGTGGGCAACACTCAGTATATGGCAACACTGGACTGTCACTGTCAGGCGGGATGGTGAGGTGATGTGCGGCTCTTTGTTGATGTGGGATGGAAAGAAAGCCAATGAATAATTTGTATGGAAATTCTTGGAGTTTCCTCGTGTATAAGAGTGCTGGTGGTGGAGTGTGTCCGTCTTGGTGCGCTGGTGAGCCGGAGATCATTCACTTAACAAAACTCCCGGTACCTACATACGTGTGCGTATGTTATAGAGATGAAAATTAACTAGGTACTTATGTAGGTATATTACATAAGTACCTAGTTAATTACGTTACGTTATTTTTATTATATAATAAAAATAACGTACCTAATTAAAACGCAAAAGTAACAAATCTGTTGTGTCGAGAACATGCAAAAATAAACCGTAATGACGAATAATACCACAAAACAAAAGACTGCGATTTCCTGTTTCAAGCTCCAAATGAATCTGGAATTATCCCGCCATTGTAATTTGAGCCTTATGTAAAAGGAATTCGGTTAATTGGGTTGATTTTTTATAAAGACGGGATCTTGAAAACATAGCTTTCGGCGAGTATTAAAAAACCGTGCTGTGTAACAAATAATGTCATTAGCATTATACCACAGAATAAATAAGAGATAAGAGACAGTATTTTTACCCACGGTGGACGGAAGTATAATGCGTTTGGGGGTAGAGGTTGATTGTTTGTTTGTATGTATGTCTTTTACCATTTTCCTCGAAAATCACTGGGCCGATTTCGATGCAGTTTTTTGCATTCAAAAGGTTTTATTTTATCTCTCCTAGTGTCATTGAAGGATATTTTTTCCTTCAGCCGTTACACTCTCTAAGAGTGCCTATTGACTCTGACGAGTAAGTCATTGGCAATCTTTTACACTAAAATCTAACAACGATATTGATAATGATAACTTTAGGATTACTGATGCTAAAAAAACATGACATAAGCGTTTTTTTTTAATTTACTACTACATTACAGTACAAATTACAGCTCAGCATTTCCAAATGCAAAAGTATCACATTCACTAAGAAAACCAATAGTGTGAATTTTCAATACTCCATAGGTAATATTCCACTACAAAAAGTATCCTTAATAAGAGATTTGGGTGTTCTTCTTGACAGTAAATTGCATCTGGATGCACATGTGGACAGTGTTGTAAACAAGGCTTTTCAATGTATACCCGGTTTTGGGTACGTATCAGAATGTCTAAAGTTAAAATGTCTAAAGTTAAAATGGCAAAGTTCAAAATGTCAAAAATCAAAATGCAAATGGTTTAAAATGTCAAAAATCATTATGTATAAATTCATAATAGCAAAATTCAAAATGTCAAACGGTTCAAACATCAAACTAGTTAAAATATCAATGGTCCATAAGTCAAAGGTTTACAATGATTTGAAAACAACAATTCGCCTTTTTTTTTCAATTATCGCCTTGCAAAATTTTGTGAGCAATTCTTTGTAGTTTCTAGTAATTGCGTTACAATTTTTAAATTGTAACATGGAAGAGGGTATACTTACGTTTTCGAAATTTGTGATTATTTACCTAAGATGTAACATTATTACACTATTGTGTAAAAAAATAATGTTTTTTTACTATTATAATATACTTACTGTGATTATTTAGATACTTAGATGTTTACATCTAAGTATCTAAATCTAATCATATTATGATGTAAATATAAATGATGATTTTCTTACCTATTTATCATATTTATTTTCTATTATTTTAAGGGCATGATTTCATCAATTACCTAATAAATACGTTTTCAGTGACCTAGTTAATAATATTTGTTCCTAAAATAGTAGATCTCTCACCTAAATCGAATCACCAAATAATGTTAAAACGATTACCTAAATATTAATTAAAAATTACTTGGAAATAATATCAATTATCAAAATAATAAAAGTGTCACTGAAATTGAATCACCAAACAATATCAAAATGGTTTTAAACTCCGTTATAAAAACTCCGCCCCTATTAGGAATTTTTCTATTAATTAGGTAACAGATCTATAATTTCGATAATTGAACGAATTAATCGATGCTAATAGTTAGATGATTAGATTTATAGTGACAGGTTTATTATTTTAGGTAGGTGTATTATTCCTGCCCGTAACTTAATGCATAGATCCGAGCATAGATCTTAGGTATATTCAGGCTATAGAAAAAAGTGATCAAACTATAATTTAAGATTCATATTTACATTAATCCGATGATTTATACTTTAGAGACAGTTTTGGTAAATATGATAACTAATATATTTCTTGGAGATAGATATTATTATTAGGGTATTGCAGATTAGTGACACATCTAAACTTAGATGACAGAAAATTTTGTTCCCTTTTATTTTCACTTTTGCTATAGTATGTACCTGTGCGAATTAAGTTCGCATACGTACACACTATGGCAAACTATTTTCAGCACAGGATAATATTTTTTTTTTGCTGCAGGTTCGCGAACCTAAGTGAGTACCCACCTTAACGTGCGCCTATTGTCCTCCAGTTTTTTGTGTGCATTTCTTTGATTCATTGCAATATATCAAATGGATGCACTCGCCGAGATCACCAGTCAAGACTAAGCCACCACGAGACGCGGAGCGCACGCCGCTCGACCAATGCACCGCGCCCGTGTTGTGCACGCGCTGGCGTTGTCGTAATCAAGTTGTTATTATTTCTTAACTTATTCAAATCACACTTTCTCAACTTCAATTTTGGTAGACTGCTACACTTATCACCAAACATTATAGCAGGAGAATAAGCGATCCCCTCCATGAAAAAAGACTCCGGCAAACAGTGAGCTTTCCATACAAACGTAATACATAATTATCTGTGGTAGGTAATACCAAAATGATTTGCGATTGGAACATATTTAATCCTCACCACTGAGGTACTGGCTTACCTCTTACTGCCGGAACACAACAATTTTCAAAGTCCCTTTAGACTATGGCTATGCTGAAACGTCAAGAAAATCCAAAATCAAACCAAGTACTAACTAATTATCAAACTACTTTTAATAAAACCGCAAGAAAACCGCGCTAGTATCCGTTACTCCGGCCGAACCGTGAGCTTCCCATACAAAGTATTAATATAACACTCTGAGATAACACCAAAATGATTCGCAATTTAACCATATTTAACTTTTTTTGTGATGTTATTAATTGGATAAAGAAAGACATTATTTATCTAGTAATAATAAAAAATCCAAAATATCAAACCAAACTAAAATTATTGCGATTTACAGATTTGTATGAAAAAAATTAATTGGAATTTATTATGAATTGGTAATTTGAATATTAGACATTTTAAGTTTTGATCATTTGAACTTAGACATTTTAATTTAGGACTATCTGACCGTTTGACATTTTCGTTTTTGACATTTTGAACGTTTTACATTTTAATCGTTAGACATTCAAATTTTTGACATTTTGAACTTTGCCATTTTAAGTTTAGACATTCTAACTTTAGACATTCTGATACGTACCCATGGTTTTGTCATGCGTACTTGTGCAAATTTCAAGCGTCCTTCCTCTAGTTAGATCACAGTTGGAATATGGAACAATTAGTATGGGATCCATTTTACCTAAAATATAGTGACCAACACAATTACTAACGTCGATAGATTTACAATTTTACTTAATCGGTATAATGCATAAGAAAACTTGTTGATACGAGTACACACAATCTCAACGTGAGTCTTCCAATTCAGTTTATTATCAATATAGATTCCAAGTAACTTTGTTACGTTCACTTCTTGAATTTTTTGATTTCTAAAGTTAACATCATAGTCCTTTCTAGAATTATTATAATTATTAGAAAATGTCATGTAATTAGTTTTGTCAATATTCATACAAAGTTTATTAGCATTTAACCACTTGTCAATATTGTAAAGTGAGTCACACATTTTATTGCTTAGGCTTTGGGTATTATTATCAACAAATATTTCAAGAGTTCAAAAGAAGTTTGTACGATCTGTCAATTATAAATGCTTTCATACCAAATCGTTATACTTCTCTGTTTTCTCTAAAATCGCGTAGAATGCTTATAAGTCAAACATTTCTATACAAAGTTGTAAAGAATCAGTTTGATTGCGCTCATGTAATAAATAATGTTTCCGTAAGCATACCAAGTAGATCTCAACGTATACGCAACTCCAGAGCACATAAACTCTTTGCTTCAAAAATGTGTAAAACTAATGCTGGTAAACGTGCGCCCTTGCGTCACGTTATGCAAAATTATAATGATCATTTTGTTGACATTGATTTGTTTAAGCTTTCTCCTAGGCAGTTCAGGACGGAAGTCCTGCTGCATATTCAAAATCTAGATACTAAGATGTAAGATCTGAAATTAAATTAAAATGTTATATAACAATAGAAACTATTAAATTTTTTAATGTAATGTTGTGGATAACGTGGTTGTTTACAAAATTAGTAACTTTTTATGTAAGTGTTTAAGTATAACTTCATTTTGTAAATGTTTGTTGTTCCTAATAAAAAAAAAAAAAAAAAAATAAACCTCATTACGTAGTTAGAGGGCAAAAAGTAATTAAGATGAGAGCTATAGGAGCCTCAAAAATGAACCAAACCTCAAATCATTCTCCAAGTCATTGGAATCTTACCTAATACAAAAATGTTATTACCCTGTGAAATAATATCTAAACACACACAATATGTGATCTGCATAAAAAAACATTTTTTAAATCTTATTTGTCCAATAAGTTAAGTTTCTATTCGTAAATGTTAATTAATAATAAGCTGTACTGTTCAAAAGGAGAATGGCAGGTGCCCATATATTTTCAGAACCACATAACCATTAAATTGAAAAGTAACCACCAAAATTATGACCTTTAAATCTCATAAGGTCCGAATTGGGCACGCTCAGTAATTTATGAATTTGAAAAATGGTTCCCAGTTTGCCATTCTCCTTTGCTGCACCTAAATGGTCACTAAATCTTAAACACTTCATTATTGTAACTTCTCTGTATACCTACTTTAGTTGCAAATAAAAAATAGATTTGATTTGATCCGCGATTTGTTCAAAGCGGCGCTTCTGTCCGTACTTTATACTTTGTGCTACGACTACAATCGTATTTAATTATTTTTCTCAGAAATCGAGAAATAAGGTTGGTCGAGTAATTTGTACGGCTTTATGTTTTACGAGACGAATTTGGAATTGATGGATCATTTCGGTATTTTACGGGTCCATTTGTCAATATATGGTAATTGGTTTTGTTTCAGTCGCTTTATGCAAACAGACTTTATGTTAGATACGTTAAAAGGGTCATTTCAGCTTTACGTTTTTTTTTCATGTCAGGCGTTATTAAAGGGATGCATCTAAAGGGCCCCCGAGACGGTCAAACGGTTTGGTTCAAACTTTACGTGTTTGATCAAACAGTTTGATATCAGTTTGAAGGATCTGTCAAACGGCACTGCGCAGTTAGTCGGTACGCTGTCGTAATTAGACTTGTGATGTGATGCAGCAGATAAAATGCCCTCGAACAAGGATCGCGATTTCCTCATGTTTCTAACGTTAATGTTCTGCCTAAAAAGAGAGAAAAAAAGAAAAGAAAAAGAATTTGGTCCAAAGAATGGTACAAACTAAGATACCGTTTCACAAACGAACATCTACAGAAAGTGCTTGAAACTACTGCACCAGATGATTATGAAAACTTTCTAAGAATGGATGAAGTTTCTTACGAAAGTTTGTTCAAATGCGCGGAACACGATCAAACGGCGCGTCAAACACAACAAAAATATGAAATTTCATCAAACGTGCTTCAAACCCGTAAATGTTTGACAAACCGTTCAAACTACCTTTGTAAACGATCAAAATGGTTTGAGTCAAACCAAACCTTACGTGGTTGTATCAAACCGTTTGACCGTCTCAGGGGCACTTTAAATAAAGCGTAAAGCGAGATAGCAATGAGAAAACTCCGCGCGCGGGAGCGAGACCTATTCGGCAGATTTGGCGCAAAAATCACTAAATCAATTCGTAGTGAATAACTATAGCGATTAAAGAGAAATGCTTCTTCACGATTCTAAATATTGATGATACACATTATTTAAAGTAATTTCAAATTGAATAACGAATGTTGTCTCTAAATAATTACGGTTTTAAGAATTTTTAAGAGGTATATTCGAAATTAAAATGTATCGAGCCAAAATCACTAAATCGTGTTTTGGTTCTATACGTGTCTGGAGAATAATATAAAAAATAAAATTTCAGATCTCTAGGATGTTTCCGCAACCTAAGGCATCATCAAAAAGGGACAATATTTAGATGTATCCCCTAGATTTTGAATGATGTTACACGTACATAATAGTCCAATATTGTGTCTGACTGACAGTTTACTGTCCCTGATGATTGGTTAAAAATTACAGTTTAATCTTTCAGAGTCAATTATAGTTTCTCTCATTTGTTCAATAACAACATAATATATAAAAATTAAGGGTGACTGACATATCAACGCCCAGCCCAAACTACTGGACCTAGAGACTTAAAATTTTGTACATACTTAGATACTTTATAAAGTGTAAACATCCTTTAAGGATTTTTGGAAATTCTACGCCAAAAGGGATGAAATTGGGGTTCAGAGTTTGTATGGAAAAAAATAGACATGTTGACCTGAAACTTCGTAGGAGCACTCGTTAAAACAAATAAGTAAACACTATTTCGTGGTTTTTTGAAAATTATCCCTTAGGGGGTAAATGGGTAAAAAAAGCCCAAGATCGATAAGGCTGTCGTTTTTAATGAAGGGTGACTGAAAATCAACGCACAGCCCAAATCACTGGACCTAGAGATTTGAAATTTTGCACCTTAATACTTTATACAGTATAAGCATCCACCAAGAAAGGAATTTCGGAAATTCCATCCGTAAAGGGGTGAAATGGGCTTCATATTTAGTATGGAAAAATAATATTTAATAGACATTTCGACTTGAAACTTCATATGAGTAGGTACTTCTGAAAAAGAATTTGCAAACAAATCGATATTGAATGTCGTTATTGAGGTTTTATGGGATGTTTATTGTGAAAATGGCATTTATTTTGGGGTCCAACACGACACGGTGGACATTCTTCAACCCCTAAAGAACTGAATATGGTTTCAGATTTTAAATGGAAAAATAATACGGGAACAGGAATGAGAATCAGAACGGGAAAGGGAACTACTACTATTATAAATGTGAATGTTTGGATGTTTAGATGTTTACTCAATCACGTAAAAACGGCTGAACGGATTTGGAATGGCACACAGAATAGATTTTTATTCCGGTCAAAGGTTCCCTAGGAATTTTCCGAATGTCCACGCGAACGAAGTCGCGGGCAAAAGCTAGTAACAACGTAAGACGGCCTTAATACCAAAGGCACTTACTTACCCCTGACAGCAAACTCACTTCCAATTTTGGACTTTTAAAATGGCGTTAAAGCTTTGCTTAAGGGCCCTATCACATTTTTTCGTCGAAATTTCGATTTTGTCGGATTTTAGCGCTACAACTTAGAGAAACCTTTGGGTCTACTAAATACATTTATATGTGTTCGCGACAAAAAGTAATATTATGATACACTGGAAAGTTAAAGGGTTAGAAAGGAAAATTAAAGTTGGTGAACGATTTTTTAGAGTCAACTTTGAACATACACAGAAAGAAAAACAAGTACAAACAACAAATAAAAGTATGAAATTTGATTTTCTTATGAAGTAAAGATTATTCTGATATAAATTTTACGTAATAATAATAATGTATCTAGGAGAAATTCACAGTTAATTCTGAGCGTTTTTAGTAGTTTTATGGTTTTTGATTGGGATTTTTTTTCACATATTCCATACATAATTTCAAAATTCCGAGGCCGCTATGAACTATTCGACTATATAAGAGATAATATTTAGTTTTTTTTATTTCATTTGTTTAGCACAGTAGTTCAATCCATGACCCCAAAAAGTGCCTTCGCGCATTTTATGAAAATCTTTCTCTGCAATTTCAGGTTTAATTATAAACTTTTCAAAAAATTTTTCAAAAAATTTTCAAAAAAACGAGGCCGCTATGAACTATTCCAATAGCTATTCTACACTATTAAATAAGTCAAAACTGTTAATTTATTTTTGTTTCTGAGATCGAGAACCCCAAAATTGGCCATTTTACGCAAAAATCACAGTCGAAACGTAATATGCCTCTTAAGAGTAATAAAAATTTATCGACAAGCTCATTATTCTTCTATTTTATTGTCATCATTATGATATCAGCCGCTATTTTATTGTATTATCCTTTTTCTAGTAAATGGTCCTAGATCACATTAAGAGAAGTTTAAGCTGGCTAAAATTTAATTGATCCATTGATGTCTAATAAATAAGGTAGGTCTATAAATCGTTCCTTAACTAAGATCCCAGTTCAATTTCAACAAATTACAGAATAACTCGATCGTCAGTTTAATATTCGCCACCCCAACCCTAAAGCAATATAAGCCGTGCTGAGTTATTATCTTAACGAAATGAAACGCAAATACTCTGTTCGAGGCCCTTAATGATCTGTAATACATCTTAATTTAGTGGGTTCATACATGCAGTGGTGGCCAGATATTTTTTTAGGAGACCAGTCGATTTTCATACAAACGAGGTAACTTTGAAGCCTTGGATCTTCGCCAAGGGTTGATCTAGCTGTCTGATCTGATCTGATGTTGGCCATCCTGGAGAGGAGCGGCCTCTCCCGACCGACACACGTAGAGATTTCGCTGGAAGTCCGCGCCTCTTCGTTCGATCCTTCGGCCGAGCCTCCACATGTGTAGAGTCCATAATACTTGTTGAATAACCTGCCTTTCTTTTATCTAATTTCAAAATCTATCGGAATCGCTTTCAGGATGTAACACATTGATGCTTCTTTTTGGCACGAATAAAAACTTATCAAAGAAAGCAGCAATGTGGCACATCCATCTGTCAAATTAAAGCGATTGCGATAGATTTTTAAATTAGACAATCAGCTCCCTGGTTAGCCCTATGTGTGTAAGAAGGGCCGCGGCCTCCGGAGGCTCGGCCTCTCCTTATTTGGCTGGAAAGCCGCTCTTCTACGATCGATCCTTACGGCCGGGTTACCATATATGTAGAGTCCATAATGCTTGTTGAAAAAAAGCTGGTTAGCCCCACGTGTGTATGGAGAAGCGCGGCCTCTCCTTACACACGTAGAGATTTGGCTGGAAGACCGCGCCTCTACGTTCGATCTTCGACCTACACGGCTAGCTATACATGTGTCTATAGTCACTGACCTCATTTCGAACAACGTACACCGATCGCTGATACTGTTCACTACTTTCGTCAGTTCACTTAATGTCTGGCTAGCGCCGTTGGAGCGGGCAGGTACGCAGACTCAAGAAAACCGAGTTCGATCCCAGCTATCGACAAAATATTTTTTAATAAATATTTATTCCTGGGACAAGCGCCATCTAGCCGAAAATTGCCTAACTAACTTGAGGTAAGCGATAAGTCGTAATAAGGATATTAGTCCAATAAAACTAGCTTTACCTGGACATAATTAATAAACTCGTTGTTTTTATTAGTTTATCGGATATTGATATTAAGTGTCAAATATTAATTAGATATGTGATGTAAGAAATCCGCGGTTGTAACCGTTTCATATAAAAATCATGCGATTTCGTACATTACCTAGCTTTTTCCTAAAAGCAAAATAGTTAACCAAATACCTTGTTAGTATAATTTTATGGTGCATTAAAATGCTATCACCTAATAGCAAAATTAAACTGAATCCAATTTCGCATGTTCGTTTTTTTTCACAGTATTCATCTGCTCTCAATATCTAGATAAGCCAAAATGGTAACTATGATGCTTGTATCTTATTAAGCTATGATGCGTCTTTTTAGACATTTTAGACAAAAATTAAACATTTATTTTTTACGTTTTAATAATAATGTATTTCTCAGTAGTTAAAAATCGTAACTGTAAAATCTTTGTTTAATAATAAGCTTTTGTGTACTACAATCATGTTTTCATCAAAATTAAACATGTCAATATCACGTTTATGAAATTGTAAATTACGCGCAAGTAGTAGTGGAGCATGTGGTGAGTGCGGGGTGGGGAGAGTACCTACCACCCGCCCCGCCCCACCCCGCGCGCCAGCAGCGCCGCGCACACGGCGGTTTATTTTATTTCAATTACGCGCTTTGTACGGACCGCGTTAGGTATTTAAAAAAACAATGGAATTTCTTTGTGAATGTGCGATAAGGCGACTAGATATCTGAAATGATAGTTTTTGGAGGCGAACTGCTCTTAAATAAGCCGACAAAAAATTCCACAAAAATATATTTTACGCCTTGATATATGGCCTGTACATTTGAAAACTTTGAAGTATAGCAAAAAAAGGTGTCTACACTTCTTTTGAATGCGTTACACGCTTCCTTAGTGCAAGTCACGTAACTTTGTGTGCGAAAAGATGCTTTATGTGATTATTTATAATAATAGTTTAGTAGAAGTTTGTCTTAAGTTTTACTTGAATAATTATTAAACCTATATAGGTATATATAAACTATATATATAAACCTTAGGTATATCGAGGTGTTGAGGTACTTGCACAAAAATGCCACCATGTTGATCCGAGTACAGAACCAGAGCACAAATCCTATCCAACTGCAGCGTGGTGTGAGATAGGGAGACGTTATTTCTCCGAAGCTGTTCACAGCTGCGTTGGAGGACATCTTTAAGCTCTTGGACTGGAAAGGACTCGGCATTAACATTAATGACCAGTACTTTACACACCTTCGTTTTGCCGATGATATAGTCCTTATGGCTGAGACCATGGAAGACCTGAACACAATGTTCGAAAATCTCCGTAGTGCTTCCCAAAGAGTGGGTCTCAAGATGAACATGGATAAACAAAAAAAATTATGTCAAATGGGCATGTTGTACCCTCCACAGTTCATGTTGGGAACACTACACTTGAAGTTGACCACTACTTATACCTAGGACAACTAGGTATTAGACGTGTGCGCCGATCGGCGTGGCGCACGCCGCCGGTCATTTTGGCCACGCCGCCGCCGCCGGATTTTTCATCGGCGTCATCGGCGTCAAAATTCAAGTGTAACATGTGTAAGAAGCAAGTACAAAAGCTAAAATAACTTGCATCTTGCTCATAAAACTTTATTCCTTTTCTCTCTTTTTTGTATTAGTTTCATTGTTGCCATAATAGAGGTTATTTTGGTATTGAAATTTTGGTTCTATAATTGCACCGATTTAGTCAACATTATCATATGATATAAGCCGTACGACACCCACTGCTGATTATAGGCCTCCCCCAACACAATGATCTCCACAACGATCGGGCCTGAGCTGCCCGCATTCAACGACTTCCCGCGACCTTCACCCTCTCGTCGGCCTACCCATGGAGCATCATCCAGTCCGCGGTTGCCAATCTAAATTTTTTCCGCTCCGACGGCTATCGGTTCTTCTCGCTATGTGTCTCGCCCAACCACTGCCATTTCAGCTGAGCAATCCTCCGAGCGATGTCGGTTATTTAGTTCTTCTACGGATCTCCTTATGTCTGATTCGAACACACAGGGAAAAATGCCAAGCATGGCTCTTTCCATTGGACGCTGGGTGAACCATCTTATGAGGCCCATAGTTAGCGATCACGTTTCACTGCCTTAAGTCATCACTAGCAATACATACTGGTCATAGATTTTTGTCTTGAGGCACTGAGGTAAGTTGGACGAGAAGATTTGGTGAAGTTTCCCGAATGCTAGTTGGATTCGACGAGAGATCTCTTTCTTGAACTTGGACTTGCCTAACTGGACTTTCTGTCTTAGGTATACGTAATGGTCAACAACTTCGAGTGTAGTGTTCACAACATGAGCTGGAGTGGGTACAGCATAGGATGTTGATTCTAAACCCCTCTCTTTGGGGCACTACGGAGATCTTTGAGCATTGTGTATGTGATCAGATCTTCCATGGTCTCAGCCATAAGAACTATATCATCGGCAAAACGAAGTTGTGTTAGACACTAGTTATTAATATAGATACCAAGTCCTTTCTAATCCAAGAGCTTAAAAATGTCCTCCAATGTGACTGGGAACAGTTTCGGAGAAATAATGTCTACCTACCTGTGTCACATCTCGCTGCAGTTGGATGGGATTTGTGCTCTAATTCTGAATTGGCACCGGCATGGTGGCATTTTCATATAACTCAATACTTCGATATACCTGTAGTCCACTTGGCACATCTGGAGAGACTGCAGCACTGCCCAGGTCCCAACTTTTAAGAACAGAATCACCTTACTTATGTTCCATGTCTTCGGCGTTCTGCCCTCGATGATGACAGAATTGAAAAGCTTCTGGAGGATTTTGAGTATCAGTTTACCGTCCGCTCTCAAAAGTTCTGTAGTGATTCCATCGTCACCCGCCGCCTTGTTGTTTTTCAGCTGTTTGAGAGCCATACTAATCTCGTATAGGCTGACGTCCGAGATATCTTCGGTATCGTAGCGGCATCTACCTATGTCCGCCGCACATACCAACACATGGTTGCAACAAGATTAATAACCGCGCTACTAGATGACGCTAGTGTCGAATAAACAAAAAGATTAGTAAGGAATAGTACCTCGTAGTATGGAGAATATATGGAGAAACCTACATCTAGCTGACGAAGTTTACTCAGCGACGCAGCATATATACAACTGCCAACCATCATCGATTGGACCGCGGTCCCCAGGCTAATACCACCCAGCCCGAAAGATCTTCGATTTGACCTTCCTATTAGTGGCACCTACCCTCTCCATACCATACCCTACCTACAATTCCTACAGGTATAGTGTCGGACTTTTTATTTTTAATATATATAAATGATCTACCCTTTTTTGCAGAGAGGTTCTGTGATATTGTTTTGTTCGCAGATGATACTTCTTTAATATTCAAAGTTGACAGGAATAAAACTGATTTTGACGATGTGAACAAGGCACTCTCGCAGGTTCTTACTTGGTTTAATGTAAATAATCTCCAGCTTAATGCTAAGAAAACCAAATGTGTTAAATTCACTTTACCTAATGTACAGGCGTATCCCACTGAAATTGTAATCAATAATGAGAAATTAGATTTGCTCGATTCAACAGTTTTCTTGGGTGTTACTCTTGACAGTAAACTTCAATGGAATATGCATATCGCAGCTCTGGCTGGCAAGCTCAGCTCTGCTGCCTATGCTATTAGAAAAGTTAGACAGTTAACAGATGTAGAAACTGCTAGATTAGTGTATTTCAGCTATTTTCATAGCATCATGTCATACTGTATTCTTTTGTGGGGGATAGCAGCCGATATAAATACTATTTTTGTTTTACAAAAACGAGCAATAAGAGCTATTTATCAACTAAGTTCTAGAACATCTCTTAGGGATAGATTCAAAGAAATTGGTATATTGACAGCAGCATCACAATTTATATTAAACTGCATACTTTTTGTGCGTCGCAATATTAACTTATATACAAAAAATAGTGATTGGCACAATCGGAACACCAGAAATAAAGACAAACTTGTAATGCCTCAGTATAGATTAGAAAAAATCCGTGGTTCTTTCATAGGTCTTGGTATAAAGTTTTATAATAAAATTCCAAGTAATATTTTGGATTTACCATTTGAAAACTTTAAGACTCATGTAAAGAATTGTCTTCTTAAAAAAGGATACTATACCGTTAAAGATTACTTAATTGATAAAACAGCTTGGTCGTAGATTTTTCTATTCTATGTGAAAATTGGGAGAATTGTCCTACCTACTTAAAATGTATTGTAAGCTTTTTGACTCGACGCCTTAATGCGGGTAGCTTTAGTATGTCATGCTCACTTTAAACATTTCTGCGGTGGTGTCGTGTGAGGCGGGTCGTTACGTTCCCTCAAATATGGTTGAGCGAAACGATGGCTGGTTCATGCGTCATGCTCGTGAACGGGTGCTGCCAGTGGGAATGGGTCTGCTTCTGTCTGCTTGTACGAAGGGCGTCGCATATTTTTTTTTCCTGTTTAATATTATCAATCAGTATGGCACTTCTTACTCAAAACATAGAATTAATAACTAATCCTTGTTTTGATTTCTCACTTTTTTATTGCTAATGACCAAAATGATTATTTGACTTTCGTTATCACGATGTTTTCGTATTTTTTTGTCTATAGTTTTGTAAGTAAAGGCCTATGAAAAGCTTTTGGATATTAGTTTTCAATTCGGTGCCTTAGGATGGGTAGCCTAAGTATGTCATGCTCTCTTTAATCATTTCTGCGGTGGTGTCGTGTGGGGCGGGTCGTTACGTTCCCTCAAATATGGTTGAGCGAAGCGATGGCTGGTCCATGCGTCATGCTCGTGAACGGGTGCTGCCAGTGGGAATGGGTCTGCTTCTGAGTACCTATCTTAACGCATATTGAATTGTAAGAATTGCGTTTTATTTTTATGTCTTGTATCAAGTGTTTTTTTGTTAGAGTAGCAGACAGAGTGATTTCTAAACTAGTTGAAAGTTATTTACTCTCACGATTATCTAACTGAATATAGTAGATATTTAATTTTAACCTAACTACCCATTGTGTGTAACCTTTTGATAACTATTGTGATGGAAAATGACCTCACTTTAAATGTGGAGCTCATTTTTCAATCTTGACGACTCTGTATGAAATATACAGGGAGAAAAAAGCAGCCCTTGACGAGTTTCTTGCCGGTTCTTCTCGTTACAAGGTCTCCCGCTTAGGGTTTGCGAACCGATGGCGTAGCTTCTATGACATTCACAAGTGCTTGTAACAGCCTAGACTGAATAAATTAATTTGAATTTTGAATTTTGAATTTTTGGGTAAGCTTAGCTCTCGGATCTTTAGCCTTGCTATTATCAGGTGTAGAATATAACTGCGTATACAAACTCTCGATCTGCCTCAGAATCAAGCTTCGATGAAATAATGCGACCGTCGTCAGTTCGTATTTATTATAGAATTAAAAAGAATTCTTGTCATAATATAAAATCGAGCAAAAAGTTTTTATTTTTGATCTCTAATAAGTATGGCATGATTATAATAAATAAATAAAAAGTTTAAAATGGATAGATACGTCTCTTATTCTAGTTATTTTGAACATCCACGCCGATTACGCCGATGACGCCACCACCGCCGACAATTTAGACATCAGACGCCACCGCCGGTCAAATGACCATCGGCGCACATGTCTACTAGGTATGTCCAACTTTGAGAAAAAGATCACTCGTCGAATCCAACTCGGGTGGGCAGCATTCGGGAAGCTTCGAAAAATCTTCGCGTCCGACTTACCTCAGTGTCTCAAGACTAAAGTCTGTGAACAGTGTATGTTATCAGTGATGACTTACGGCAGTGAAACCTGGTCGCTTACTATGGGTCTCATAAGGAGGCTCAAGGTCAAAAAATCAAATAAAAAAAAATCAAAAATCAGAAATCTTTATTTGCTTTAAAATACAAAAACATAACAATTAGTAGCTGGAGTCCCCTTTTAAGCATGATAATGCCTGTACCAGAGGGCCCCGCTCCTCCTTAAGGACGTTAAAGATTTTTGTAGGTACCTAACCTACTTACGTGCTAATAATTTTAACAATAGTTCATAGTTTTATTTAAATACTTATTTTATAACTAATTACATAATTTTACTTATTTATTTTAAGTACATGTGAGTACGCGTGCGCGCGTACGTGTGTGTGTGTGTGTGTGTGTGTGTGTGTGTGTGTGTGTGTGTGTGTGTGTGTGTGTGTGTGTGTGTGTGTGAGAGAGTGTTAGTTTGTATGTGTGTGTGTATTTTATCCGTGATATGTATGGAAATTCACCTGTTGTGAGTTAAGAGTGATTCAGTTTCCTCGTAATTAAGTGTCTTTAACCACTTAGACAATGTGGATTTACACTCGTGATAAGTTTTTTGGTATATTTGTATTTCTTTATTTATTTTGTTATATAGGTATGCTGATTGTGTATTACATTGTAGTCTCGCAAAAACAGTTTTGGTTATAGGAATATTAATTACATAGTCTTTTCTTCTCTTGTTTTCCAACCCAGAGTCGTATGTTAAGGTTTTATGTTTTTTAAGTATCAAGTTTAAGATATATAGCTTTCGGATAGATAGAACATTACTAATTTGGTATAGACTCTCAGTGAAAAAACGCCGTTTTTTGAAATACATTACCTTTAACAGAGCTCGCTGAGCTCGTTCAACTTCAAGGAAGTGTGTCTTATATGCCCCACCCCATATAGATATACAATATGTTATAACAGATTGTACTAAAGCAATATAAATCTCATTTAAAACGTTTTTAGAAGCGTTAGTGTTATCTGAAATATTTTTTGGTACTACATATCTTAAAGTTTTAAACATCCAGATAAATTTTCTGATCCTAGAAGTAATTTTTTCTATTTGGGGGTACCAAGATAACCTCTGATCGATTATTACTCCTAAGTATACTGCTTGATCTACTTTATTAATTAAAGGACAGTTACATGTTTTATTTAATAAGTCTCCACAGACATGTATTTTTATACAAAAATTATCACTCGGTTGTAAGTGGTTACAAATACTAAAACATATATATTTTGTTTTATTACTATTTAATGTAAGGAGATTGTGTTTTAACCAATTTGCCATCTGTGCCATTCCACGTTCCGCGTCAGATTTAATGGCATCCCAGGATGGACCAGCAAAGACAACAGCGGTATCGTCTGCGTATGAAAAGATTTTGGCATTCATGATACTCATGTTGCAGAGATCGTTAACATAAATAAGAAATAAAGTTGGACCTAGTACGCTACCTTGAGGGACCCCGCTTGTTACAGTGATGTAATCACTAGTATCTTGATCTAGCCGTACTTTTTGCACTCTATTTGATAAGTAATCTTTGAATATAGATAATTGATTACCTCTTATTCCGATTTTTTCTAATTTATGTATAAGGATGGGGATAGATACGGCATCGAAAGCTTTTTTCAAATCTAAAAAGGTAGCTAAGCACTTTTGACCTTTATCTAGTTGTTCAGATACAAATGAGCTTAAAGATGTTACTGCATCTTCAGTAGATATGTCTTTTCGAAAACCAAATTGATATGGAGACAATATATTATAAGTAGTTAAATAGTCCTGCAACCTAGAAATTAATATTTTTTCTAAAATTTTTGATAATACGGGTAATACAGAGATTGGCCGGTAATTGTTGATGTCGTCTCTTTCCCTTATACACGGGAGTTATAATTGACTGTTTTAATAGAGCAGGGAAGATACCAGACTTTAAGCAGAGATCGGCTAAGTGTGTTACAATAGGGATAATTTCATTTTTTACAATTTTTAAGTATCTAGTAGAGATTTTATCCCACCCAGGGGCACTGTCACTTTTTAAATTCATTATGATACAGTTTATTTCATCAGGGTCAGTGTCCAATAGAACAAAAGACTGAGATTGAGTTGGGATATTATTGAGGTAGTTCTTTTGGCAATCTTCAGATATCGTTAATTGAATATTCTCAGCCAGCCGCTTACCTATGTTAGCAAAATAGTCATTAATAAAATTAGCAGATTCTGTAGGTGTATTTTTAATATTGGTCAGTTCTAGATTCGTTTTATTAGTTTTACTTGTATATGTTATATTTTTTATGTTTTTCCATAGCAATTTGTTATCTTTTAGTGAGTTTGTTAAAATTTCTCTTTCGTATTTCCTTTTTAACTAAATTATTGCAGTAGTTTCTATTTCTATACCTTGTGTATGTAATTTTTTTAATATCAGACGGGTCAAACTTGCACTGTTTTTGGAGCATGTTACGATTCCTGATACATTTGAGCAAACCAGGAGTTATCCAGGGTTTAATAATTCGTTTACTTTTTGGGATCTTTGTAATAATAGTATTTGTTTCTATTGATTTTATTATTTTACTTATTAGGTTTTCAACTACTTCATTTGGGTCATCACAAAAAAGCAATTTGCTCGTTCAATTTGTCTTGATGAGTGATCTGTTGGTAAATAGTAGCCAGGGTCGGATGATGGAGCCGGAACAAGACCACAAGAACTCTGTAATAAAACCATTCAAATCCTAATAGTTACTTAATTATAATCAAGTAGCTTCCGCCCGCGACTTTGTCCACGTGGATATTAGAGAAAATTCTTAGGGAACCTTCAACCGTTCCCGTTCCCATCCACCGAGTTGGACTTCAAAATGAATGTCATTTTCGCAATCACCATCCCATAAAACCTCAAGAACGTCATCCATATATAGATTTTTATGATTACGTACCCCATTTACCACCTAAGGGGTTGATTTTCAAAACCACAAAATATATGTTTGACAATTTATTTTTAGACATGCTCCTACGAAGTTTAAAGTTGTAATGTCTATTTTATATTCTTTTTCCATATAAAATTTGAAACCCATCTTCACTCCTTTAGGGGGTCAAATCATGTCCACCGTGTTGGACTTCAAAATAAATGTAATTTTCGCAAACGTCATACCAGAAAACCCCAATAACCACATCCATATCTATTTTTAGGTTTATTTACCCATTTTACCCCTATTTCATCGCCATAGCGGTTGAAGTACTAACAATAACAATATACGTTGCGTTAGATTTTCTTCCATAAGCTTATACTATAAATTAAGTGATTTTTTACTTCGAAAATTAAGAATTTTCTTCTATACACAACTTTTTATAGTGGGTATGATAAGGTAAGTTTAGTATATTTTTTTTTACTTTAAAAAAATGTGCACGGCTCCGTGGGCCGCAAGGTAACAGACGGTGAGCCGCATGTGGCCCGCGGGCCGTGGGTTGGCCACCCTTGATGTACATCGTGTTGGACTTTAAAATAAATGTTATTTTCGCAATCACCATCCCATAAAACCTCAAGAACGACATCCATATCGATTATTATATTTACTTACCTCATTTACCCCCAAGGGGTTGATTTTCAAAACCACAAAATATGTTTGACTATTTATTTTTAGACCTGCTCCTACGAAGTTTAAAGTTGTAATGTCTATTTTATATTCTTTTTCCATACAAAACTTGAACCCCATTTTCACCTTTTTAGGGGTTAAATCATGTACATCGTGTTGGACTTTAAAATAAATGTCATTTTCGCAATCACCATCCCATAAAACTTCAAGAACGATATCCATATCGATTTTTATGTTTATTTAACCCATTTACTCTCTAAGGGGTTGAATTTCAAAATCACAAAATATACGTTTGCCTATTTATTTTTAGACGTGCTCCTACGACGTTTAAAGTTGTAATGTCTATTTTATATTCTTTTTCCATACAAAATTTGAAACCCATTTTCACCCCTTTAGGGGGTCAAATTATGTCCACCGTGTTGGACTTCAAAATAAATGTCATTTTTGCAATCGTCATACCAGAAAACCCCAATAACGACATCCATATTATCTATTTTTAGGTATATTTACCCATTTCACCCCTATTTCATCGCCATAGGGGTTGAAGTACTAACAATAACAATATACGTTGCGTTAGATTTTCTTCCATAAGCCTATACTATAAATTAAGTATTTTTTTACTTCGAAAATGAAGGATTTTTTTCTTCTATACACAACTTCATACCCCTTTTCACCCCTTCGGGGGTAGAATTTTGAAAAACGCTGAGCCCAGTGTTTATTAATTTTCAATCGTCAGCCTAAACACAAAATTTGAAGATCCTAGCTTCAAAACTGAGGGACTTTCATACAAACTTTCATCCCTTATTTCACCACCTTAGGAATGGAATTTTCAAAAATCCTTCCTTAGTGGATGTCTACACTGTTTGAGGTATCTGTGTGCAAAATTTCAAGTCTCTAGGTCCGTAATCTTATATTGCTAAAAGTGGCCGAGACACATTTTTCAAGTACGCACTTAGATTTAAGAAATCTTAAGAAAACATGAAATGTGCGAGTGAGAGAGCGGCGGCAGTCAGCGGCAAAATTACTACGGGCTCTTAAACTATCTACTTCCACTCCCAAATCAAAAAAATTGGTAAAAATATAATAATAAACAGCAGCCCCCCCTAGCATGATCACCGAAACGCGATAATATATAGCGATTTATCATGATTAATTGTCAAAAGACAATGGATTTTGACAGCTGAGTGGCGATAAAACGCTATACCACGCGTGACGCGATATATGTCGTGTTTCGGTGGTCATGCTAGGGGGGCTGTGTATCTTTAGGTACGTGTACTTAGGTCGTAGACACATACCTACTTAATTCAGTAGGTAAGGTTTTTATTTATAAGTTTACTTCGATCGATCGATATTATCAAGAACTTTCGTAATAAATAATTAAATTATTTGGATTGAAGTAGGTAATATTTTTAACACATAACATAACAACACATTGGCATGTTAGGTTTTTATACATTATCTCGAACGCATGATCATGCATGATGCACCAAATAAATAATAATATATTAGTTTGCGCGAGCGACATAGACACACAGCTGGTTAGCTAGCTGTGTGTCTATGTCGCTCCGCAGCTAGCCCTCGGTTGGACGAGGCAGCCCAGCCAGCGCAGCGACCGACGAGCAACGATGAGACGGCACGCTCCACTTCCCGCGCACATACGCATACACGCACACAACCGCTGCGAGCGATTTTACGAGCACATCACCTTTTCGCGTTTTAGAGTAGTATAAAAATAACTAATTAATTATTATTGGTGCTACAGAGGTCTGCCTAATAAAGGTAGAACCATTTATCATGTTCATAATTTGCATGTTCTCACCTAAGATATTTTTATTTACTTTATACAGAAAGCTTATAAATAAATAAACGTGATTCCACGAAAATCATATACCGATCTCATCCTGATCAATTTGGTTATTGTCGATCTAATGAACACATACCTATTTCAATGTTATCTCCACCCTAGTCGAACCGTGGTCCCACGTGTTCATAAAAGGTTGACAATCACTGACTGCCTTGCGTATAGTCTAGGTATAAGAATTTACTCGCGACTTGCGACAGCACGGTCGGGAGTTGGTACACAATTCACGACCTTATTTTGCAAGAAATAATGTTCATATTGAAACGTAACTAAGAAAAAATATCAGTAAATGAATAATCGTGGACATTTATTGTTTAATTTGTTTCTTAAAGTACTAATAATATTTTGAAGGCATCAATTAAACACTTTTGAAGTAGTTACGTATTTTGGTTTTCCAAAAATCACAAATATTTGTGACTTTAGAAATCTGCAAAGAGAATCTGTTTAATTTTTAACAATTTATTAACACACATTATATACCATTCAGTATGACTTATTAAATTACAGTTATCTATAATTTCTAGTAAGATAAGCCAAAATATCTGCAACTTACCAACCCTTCCTTATTAACAATAGTTCCGATTGACCAAATAGTTTAATTTTGATTTATTTACCTGAAATGCAAGCGTCATGGCATAATACATGTACATTTACTAAGTTATTTATTATGCTGTAATTATGAAATCAAAATTTGTTGAAAATTTTGTTTTTATTTTTTTTTAGTTTTATGCGAAGTTTAGAAATGTTTAATTCCTTTTATTTTAACTATAACTAACATTAATTTATGACATAGAAAAAGAAAATTTCAGTTATCTAATTATGTCCGGATAAAGCTAGTTTTATTGGACTATATTGCCACTGCTAATAGTAAAAAATGTCAGGTAATAACTCCAACAATCACCGCAAGGAGCCGCTACTAGTAATATGCAACAAATGTAAACGCAAAGTAGATGCCAAAAATACTATTCAATGTTTACTTTGCAAACACAATTTCGAATACGATTGTGTAGGATACTCAGAAAAGTTGCACCGCCTAAAGGGATCTAGTACCAGAAATAACTGGAAATGTGAATTATGTACATATAAAACAAAAGCGAATTCTACACCTAACTCAGAAATATCCAACGTCACGACAAGAAAAAAACATCTCTCTCAAAAATCTAGCGACAATTTACGGAATACAAGTCCAATCAATCAACCACAGACTCCTACAAATACAACTTCTACTACGAATGACTCTCACATAATAACTCCATTAAGCAGCACTGACAACACATTCACTACACCAGAGAAACTTCTGTCAAAAAGCATGGACTTTACAATCACTGATGTACTATCTACGCAAGAGATTAAAGAAACAACCGATAGACTTCGCTCCGAGTTGATTATTTTGCAAAACGAATTTGATAATGTCGTATTAGATAATAATGATCTTCGTAATCAAAACACTAAACTTCGCAATGAAGATGAGATATTAAAACAATTATGTCAAACACCACTTAATTGCAGCTCTAAAAAGAAAAAAAACTACAACGTTCAGCTGTCTGAATCATTTGCTGCTTGCACACCAAGTAGAAACTCACTCACCACGCAAAATAAAGATACTATAATAAATCTTCAACAACAAATAACAAATCTAGAAATGCAATTATTGCGAACTGAAGCTGAAATATCAAGGCTTACAAATTATATAAATAACATTGAACATAAGCTTACCACAACAAATACTGACTCAACTCACTCAAATGTTTCGGGCCGAATACGTGAAGAGATAGAAAATCAATGCAAGAAAATATTTACCTTCGGTACGCAGAGATGCGTCGGGCTGTCTGCTTCCTTATCAGATTCCAGATACAACTCCAATTATGAAAAATACACAATCACAGCACTTACAAAGCCGGATTCTTTGGCGGCAGACATTATAAATAGCTGTCAAAGCACAGAAATTAAAGCAAATGACAAAATCATAGTATGCCTAGGTGAAAACGATTATGATTTGAAAATATTATCGTTTCAGTTAAATAAGTTGTTAAATAAATTTTCTAATAATAACGTGATTGTCCTAAATGTATTAAATAATCTATATATAAATGTTTTGGAACTGAATAATACCATAAAAACTATATGTAATAAGTATAATAAGTGTAAATTTCTTGAATGCGAAAATGATAATTTATTTAAATTTTGTGGAAAAATAAATTACATTATTGACTGTTGGGACTACGAGGATAATTACCTCAATGTTAAGCAAATAAAACGAATTTTGACCCGTATTAATAAACCATCACCTACCATAGATTTGAATCGTTCAACTACCAATTCAACATTGACTTCGAATACTGTCAAACATCCTAAGGGTACGATCCCTTATTATTTTGCTCGACCTCAGACTTGCGTGACTGACGCAAAAGGGTCTGATACACCTTTTTGTAAATCTCGAATCCAAAGTAAAATTACTAAATATTTTCCAAAGTTAAACAAAAGCAGTTTTTTTCGTTAATAATGCAATTAGTTCCCTGAAATCTTTCACAATAATGCATCAAAATATAGCTAGTTTGTTAGCAAAACAGGAATTATTAGAACTAACATTACAGGAGATGCTAGAGATGAACAATCAGCCTGACATGATCTGCCTTTCTGAGACATTCATACAATCTGGTAATGACAAATTCCTTAATCTAATCAACTATGAACTGGCCACTTCATTTTGCAGGGACAAGCAAAGAGGCGGAACTTGTATCTTAGTCAAGCGTAATACAATCTATAATGAATACACAAAAATAAGAAAATATGCAACTGTTAAAACTTTCGAGGCTTGTGGTATAGAAATCCCACAACACAATTTATTAGTAATTTGTATATACCGAACACCGAAATCTGACCCAAATATTTTTCTGCAAAAACTTGATCTTTTCTTGCATGAAGTACATAAAAGTCACAAAAAAACAAAACTCGTTGTTACCGGTGACTTAAATATAGATACGTTAAAAGATGGAAAAATACCGACTCATCTAAAAGACATATGTAATAATTACAATCTAAAAATTCACATTGGGGTACCAACAAGGAAGGCATCTTGCATTGACCATATTTTAAGCAATATCGACGAAGCTAATGCTTCTGTCTTGCCTCTGTATTTATCAGATCACGACACAGCCCAATTTTTGAACTTCCCTGTACGAAATAAACAACTTACTCCCAATTCGTATTACATTAGTAGAAGGGACTTTTGTCCAGAAAATATTTATAAATTTAAACAATGCATTAATAGCTTATCATGGTCTGAAATTTACTCAGAAACAAAAGATCTTAATAAAGCTTTTGGTACTTTTCATGAACAATTGTGCTTATTCTATAACTTATGCTTTCCAATTATCAAAATAAAAGTCAACAAAGATAATAAGCATAAACGTAAATGGATTAGCAATGGCCTGAAAATAAGTTGTAGAACAAAGCGATCACTTAGATCTTATTACTATAAAAATAAAACGGAAACAAATAAAAACAAATATACAACCTATTCTAATGTTTTAAAAAAATGCATTTTCTCTTCAAAAAGACATTCAAATATAAAATATATTAATAAAAGTGTTAATAAATGTAAGGCAACGTGGTCTATAGTTAAAAATGAAATAATGAACAACAAAATTGATGACAATATTGCTAGTATAAAAATAAATGATAATAAATTGACAAATCCACCTGACATCGCCTCTGCTTTTAATGATTTTGTTATTGAATCCGCAGAAAATTCAACACAAACCCTACGTGTGAACCACACTGAGAAGAAAGTAGTCTCGGAATCTGTATTTCTCAGTCCAGTGACAGAGGATGAAGTAATTAGGGAGATTAAAAATCTGAGAAATACCAATTCTGAAGGCTTTGATGGCATATGCACCAAAATTGTCAAAGCATGTAGTGCTGAGTTGGCTCCGATATTGACTCATCTTATAAATCTGTCTTTTTCTTCAGGGAAATTTCCAGATCTTCTCAAAATATCGATCGTCAAACCGCTTTATAAGAAAGGTAACAAGGAGGATATAAATAATTATAGGCCCATAACACTTATTCCTGTGTTATCTAAGGTATTTGAGAAATGTATGCATAAAAAAATAGTTAGTTTTTGCGATAGATTTCACATCATTGAGCCCAGTCAATTCGGATTTCAAAAGAATAAATCAACAACACTGGCAACTTTTGCTCTTTTACGTACTGTATTAACATCTCTGAATAGCAACGAGTACACTACTAGCCTATTCTTAGATTTATCAAAAGCGTTTGATCTAATTAATCATAAATTGTTACTTGCAAAACTAGAATCGAACGGTATAAGAGGTCTAGCTCAGCAATGGATAACGTCCTACTTAACTGATCGCCGTCAATATGTTGTCATAAACAAAGTCGTCAACAATGAAATGATAGCCTACAATTCGCGTCTTAAAAACAACAAAAACGGTGTTCCACAAGGGAGCATTCTCGGGCCAATATTATTTATTATTTATATAAATGACATTTTTAATGCAATTAACCATAAATGCATATTATATGCAGATGACATTTCAGTTATTGTGACATCAAATAAAGCAAATTCAATTGACTATCATGAATCAGTAATTAATAATACTATTGACAAAATCATCGCATGGCTACAATCGAATCAACTAAAAATTAACTTGAACAAATCGTGTTTTATACAATTCAATCAATCTTATAACCCTAAGTACAAATTTAATATTAACATCAATAAAATAAAGGAAGAGATACATACCAAATTTCTCGGAATCCATATAGACAATAATTTGAATTGGAAAATACATGCTGATAACGTAAGCAACAGAATTAATAGATTCGTATATGCATTAAAAAAATTAAAAAATGTCACGAATAGGAATACTGTTATTGCCACCTACCGCGCTTACGTAGAATCCATATTACGTTATGGGATCATAATATGGGGCAACGGTACAGATAGGGATCGAGCATTTAAAGCACAAAAAAGGTGTATCAGAGCCATTTATGGTGTCGCACCGGATGAACCCTGTAGACCATTATTTGGAGGTCTTGGTTTATTAACGGTGCCATCTCTATACATCTACGAAATTTGTAATTTTGTAAATAAACATAAAGACTTGTTTACTAAAGCTGGCGACATAAACACCAGACTAAAAAGGGACCCCGACAGGCTTGTTTTAAGAGATTTCCCAAAATCAGCTAAATATAGGAAAAGTTGTTTATTTATGTGCATTACCATTTATAATAAAATCCCTGCTGACATAAAAAAACTTAATACTAACCTATTTAAAAAAAAGTTATATAATTGGCTCTGTGACAACAATTTTTATTCTATTAATGAATTTTTGACAAAAAAGTTTACATAGTAAGTAAGAAATTAATTAAGTAGTATTTAAATATTTTATAATTTTATTGATTTGATTTTTATAATTTGCATGCCACAACCTTGGCAAAACATGTGAGTCCTCAAAAATGTAACATCTTTTATACCATGTTTTGAGCAAATAAATGATTATGATTATGATTATGATTATGACCGGGCCTCCAAATGTGTAGAGTCCATAATACTTGTTGAAAACAAGCTGGTACATTTTTGCATTGTTCGCATATACAGGGTGTCCCAAAACTTTGCCACATGGAGGGAAAGTACCTTAAATATTGAAGATAGGAAATTTTACTGAAGGAATAATGCGAACTGCATTCAAAAATTTTTTTTAAATCGCATTCATTTCTATACAAATTGAAACAATACGTAATAATAAAATGTTAAATTTCATGGTCTTCCTTTTGTTTAAGATGTTGTGTTACATAACAAAAAACAAGCATAATGAGCAACCCTTTCGATCGGTACAGCAAAATAACGTAATACTAAAAATATTTCTATAGGATTCCTAAAGTTTCCATTAAGGAAATAACATTAAGGAAACGACGACCTACATAACCTACATTGTTTTATCCCTTATTCCCAGTTAAATGAGGCATTATCGTGTCTAACTGCCTGCGAAAACACTGTAATTATCACAGCCTAGTTGTCTCATTGCTGAATTCAGCTTGGAAGTATTTAACAACTAAATTTGTTGTTTATTTATAAGTAGGAGATTATAGGGCTTGCGCACATTTGACGATCCGTGTCGCTACACTAAATTCTTTTACTGTAGTGTAGAGGTATTTGTTGCCGAAAAGTCCACCTAGTAAAACCAATCGCCAGGCGTTATCTCCTAAGTTAGGCAAGTTACTTAAAGTAATAGTAATATTCGTGAATAATAACTTTGGTAATTAATTAATTATTACTAACTAACTAGGCTTTTGACTAAAACCGATTTCTGTAAAAAGTGCGATGTGATGTGGCTTTAATCCATCATCATCATTTAATTGAACAGTTTCAAAACACGCGAATTATAAATCGACTGTTTTCAATATAATTGTTCTATCCCAGAAAGTCCGATGAATTATACGACTTTCAACTTTATTACAAAGAGATAGGAGCACGACGGACTTCGTGAGAAAGAACAACAGTAAATCCTAAATTCTGAAACTTGAAAAAAGTTATGAGTTGCTTCGACTTCAGTTATAAAGTTTGTGCAGGGCCTTAATACAGGCGTTAAACAATTTGGAACTAGGATTAAAATTGACTAAGACATAGGTATTAACTTGATTAAAGTTTACGAGAGCGTTACTTATTTACTTAACTTTGTGCTTAAGTAAGTATAAATATTTATAGCCTCTTCTCTTAGGATCTCTTTTCATATCTATTTTAAAGCTTATTCAAGTCTGTCATGTGGTTATTATATTTTTATTTAAAATACAATAATATAATAGTACTAATTTCGTTGTATAACTCAGTACGTAATTCGTTTTTATAGTATAGCTAGCAACAACATAAAGTATTTTTGTTTTGTTTTTTAAATAAATAATTGTGCCATAACTTTTCTGCTATGTTCTTAGTATGTGTGCCGAGTATCCGACGCTTTAGAAATATCCACATAAACAAAAAAAATCAAAAATTTTATTTGGGTCACAAAACATAGCTTTACAAAACAGCAGCTTTTTCGACGCAGCGTTTTTCGACCCATATTTTTTTTGGCAAAAAATGTTTAGTTTCAGTGGTAGAACACTCCCTTAGGTTAATTATAATGACTACAAAATGACCGTGTTTTTAACTCTATGATTAAAACACACAAAAACACATGAGATCTCCGTGGTCAAATAGCTTGTAGTTTGTACACTTTGTAAGTACACTATTTTTCATAACAACGGGCAGGGCGGGCGCTCGGTTTTTCCTCTACCTTGAGTTGATGCAAACTGTTTTCGCTACCGTAAACTATCGGATATTATACTGCTCACAGTCAAAACGAGTGAAAGAGAGAAAACAATAATTAATGGTAGCAAAAACAGCATCTATTCATGGTAGGGCCACTTGCATCTTATGCCACTTGTCAGATTTTATATTTTGTGCTATTAGTACCTACGTACAGCCCCCCTACTCAAATGGCCACTTTTCTAGTCGTTTGAACGCTACGCTTACTATTAAAACTTTAAAATAGGCAGTCAACTATAAAATTACATGCCGTAAGCTTGACAGTTCCATACAATGCATCGAAGTCTGTGACTTACATAAGTTTGCGACATGTGATTTGATCACCTATTGCTCATATTTAAGCTTTAAAAGTAAGCGTAGCGATCAAACGAATAGAAAGTTGGCCATTTGGGTAGGGGGGCTGGACCGCTGAATGTTTTCCCACGGTTCCCGATAACTTTATCCCTTGTCAGGTGCCACAAAGTCTCTTTTACAAACAATATTTACTGGAACACAATCCCTGTATGTGTGCTAAGTTAGTGGTAGCTGTGTAAAGTATCGGATAAGTCGAGGCTTTCCCGATAAAGGCTTATAGACTATGTAGGTTTAGGATTGACTTGATAACATGCTTAGCTTTTCCGAAGTGGGAAATCGTTTAATACCACCAATATGACAAATGATTACATCTATTGTGAAACAACTCAAACTCAAGTAACCCAGCAGTGGCTGAGTGTAGCCTTCTCACATGTGCACGTCATCCCGTTCGGTCATGTCCCCTTCTCATCTAGTTTTTCCCCGCTAGTTTGGCTATGTCGTCTGACCATCTGGGCCTCGATTCCGCTAAATGTAATGTAGTCCAATTGCACGTCGTCAGCATGGCAATAGCATAAAATGTCACTTTTGGTATTCTGCTCCTGTTATGAGAGTTGAATAGCGGCTACATGGCGGCTACCCAGCCGCTATTGATACAATTCGGGATTCTGTTAACCAATGGCGTCGCGATAGCACCAGCATGGCCACATAAATATGTATATTCTACTCTTATTATTTTGACGTTTGTGCCGATAGCGCTGGCACCATAGACATAGAAAAATTTTCGCTGCGCTCAAGAAGACCAACAAAGCGTGGAAAACAAAAGTTAACATCATACGGACACGGTCTATGTAAAAAAGAGACAAGGGATCAAGTGACATGTGCCAACATTTTTTACAGTAAGAGCCCCTAGCGTTCCGCCTAGCAAATGAGCAATCACAGTTTGTTTAAAATATTTGTTAATCTTAATTATAATTTAAAATAAAGGTATCGTGGAGCCATGGTGTCTTCTGCTCTAAGTAATTGTGATGTGACAAAAAGAAACAATCCAAGTAATCACACTTTTCACAGGTAAATAAGATATTACCACAAATTTTTCTAAAACCAAATTTCGCTACATTTATTTGTTTATCTACAAAGAAAACAGTATGGAACATACGTGCCGGACTACAGCTGCGCCACAAAAAAAAAGTTGGAAATCTGACATTTTGACTATGCCATGATAAAGTCTATAGTTTGTCGGAGTTTGTCGCCAAAAACCAGAGTTTGTCGGTCTTCCGTTTAGGAGATACATGTGGCTCAGCTGTAGAGACGTCTCTACAGCTGCGCCACACAGATCTCGAAAACGGAAGGTCGTAGCGAAAATCTGATTACTTGTATGTATAGCCGTTAGTTTGTCGGAGTTTGTAGCACAAAAACCAGAGTTTGTCGGTCTTGCGTTTAGGAGATACGTGTGGCGCAGCTGTAGAGACGTCTCTACAGCTGAGCCACACAGATCTCGAAAACGGAAGGTCGTAACAGAAATCTGATTACTCGTGCGTGTAGCCGGTAGTTTGTCGGAGTTTGTCACCAAGAACCAGAGTTTGTCGGTCTTGCGTTTAGGAGATATGTGAGGATACGCTGGGGAGACCTTTCTACCTGGATCTTGAGAACGGAAGGTCGTAGCGATAATCCGATTAGTCATATCTATAGTCGGTAGTTCGACCGAGTTTGTCGCCAAATATCAGATTTTGTGGGTTTGCGTTTAGGAGATATGTGAGATTTTCGCTACGACCTTCCGTTCTCGAGATCCAGGTAGAAATATCACTATAGCATATCCCCACATATCTTCTAAACGTAAGATTGACAAACTCTGATTTTTGGTGACAAACTCCGACAAACTAATGGCTACACACTCGATTTATCAGATTTTTGCTACGACCTTCCGTTCTCAAGATCCAGGTAGAAAGGTCTCCACAGCGTATCCTCACATATCTCCTAAACGCAAGACCGACAAACTCTGGTTCTTGGTGACAACCTCCGACAAACTACCGGCTATACACACGAGTAATCAGATTTCTGTTACGACCTTCCGTTTTCGAGATCTGTGTGGCTCAGCTGTAGAGACGTTTCTACAGCTGCGCCACACGTATCTCCTAAACGCAAGACCGACAAACACTGTTTTTTGGCGACAAACTCCGACAAACTATAGACTTCATCATGGCATAGTCAAAAAGTCAGATTTCCAACTTTTTTTTTTGTGGCGCAGCTGTAGTCCGGCACGTACGGAACATAGTTTATTAATTTCCTTTGCCATATATAGGCATATTTTATGAATCTAAGTAATTTTTTACGTATCTCATATAAAATGCATGCATTCGTTTTCGGATCACCTGTTTATTGACGTTGTTGTTCTTTGACATTCTATTTTTATGGTTGGCATCGTCGCCGTCTGTCAAAATTGGCAGCCATTTGGCTTTTTGGCGGCCAACGCTTCTGGTACCGATCCTCGGTCTCCATTCCAGCACCTTTCTGGTCCACCGGTCATCGGTTCTGCGATATATGTGACTGCCCCATAGCCACTTCCTTTGTGTAATGATGCGCCCCACGTCAGTTAGCTTAGTGCGACTCCGGATCACCGTCTTTCTTACTTTGTCGCGCAGAGTATACCCAACATGGCACGCTCCATCTTCCTTTGGGCTACCTGCAGCTTCTGGATGTGTTATTATGATAGGGTCCAAGTTTCTGCTCCGTAGACCATGACTGGCTGAACGCATTGCTCGTACGCCCTTCGTTTCAGAGAAAGATGGACTTCCTTACACTTTTAAGTCAACTCAAAAAAACAAAGGACATCATCCATGTTTCATACATTTTTGGTACAAAAGACTAAAATGCTTTATTCTGATAGATTTCGTCCATCTAAGCATTTTTTATTATGGCACCGAAGCTGTAGCACCGCTTCACATTTGTGTCAAAATATATGAAAAGACCTTATTTCATCTAAGGAAAAATCTATTAGAATAAAGCACTTTTGTTTTTTGGCCGGCACTTTCACATTTGGACCGAAATGGATGATGTCATTTAATATTTTTTCAAATACTTAGTTAATTCTTTAAGTCCACACATGGAAGCAAAATATAAGTTTTAAAGGCGCGGCGCACTTATGCCTAATTGAGGCGATAAATACTTAAAGATAATTAACACTTTTTGATGTAATGCTAGTCGATGAAAGATTTTAAGGATCTGAAATTAAGACATAATATTTCTTTATATCATTAGCCAGACACATATTGAACCAGAAACACGATTCAAATGATTTTGGGTCGATACAAATACTTCTCGTAAATTCTAAAGTTTGAGATTGTTTAGTAACAACATTAGGTACTTATTCAAGTTGAAATTGCTTTAAGTAATTGACAAACAAAACTATCATCAATATTCAGAATCGTGTAGAATCATTTCTCTTTAATCTATGGTTATTTACTACAAACAGTATTTGTTATATGAATTCTCCCGCGCGCGTCGTTTTTTCATTACTATCTCGCTTTAAGCTTTGACCAGACTAGTCCATTTTGGCGTATCAGATCACCGTATCTTTAACATACATCGCTAGTTTGGTTGGGTGTGCGTTGAAGTAATATCAACGCACGTCCAACCAAACTAGCGATGTATGGTAAAGATACGGTGATCTGATACGCCAAAATGATACAAGTCTGGAAAAGGTTTAGAGACATACTTAGTGCCTTAATATGAGCCACCCAAGGCGTGAAATACACAGTAGCGACGCGGCGCGGATACGGCGGCGATACGGTGCAGATGTGAGACTTTCGGATGCTTTCGGTCAATCAAATACACGTATCGCCGGCATCGCCGCCGTATCTGCGCCTTATCTCCGCCGCATCTCTTCTGTCTATTTCACGCCTAAGAAATGAGTCCATGTTTTCAAATCAGACAAAAGCTAACTTCATAGAAAATATGCGCAAGTTAAGTCGCCTCGTTAGCGTTGCAGCAAATTGTGCAAGTCGCACAATGGAGGCTGGGAGTTTATGCCATTGCAGTCGAAGTTTCGGCCCACTTGTCTAACTTGATGGAATAACTTGCAAGTAACGAATCGCGACTAAAGTTTGAAAATATTTTCAGTTGATTGATGAATTTGATGAGTTTAAGACAGGTTGTGTTTTTTTTTTGTCTTTAGTAATTGCGGTCGAATCTTGAGCGCAGCGAAAATTTTTCTATGTCTATGGGTCGAATTGTCATGTTTCATGTCGTAGTGACACAATTAAGGGCGCATCACGCGTCCACTAGAGCCGCCAGTCAAGAAAAAATCATAACAACGAAATAACTAATGTTAAATAAAATTGGGATAAAATAAAAATAGTATTAGTTATTAACTATGTTTGTATGCGTTAAATTCTTAGTTTAAATGCGTTTGCGTTTTGTTAAAATCTGGATTAACGCCCAAAGTGGCCACTTTAGGCGTTAATCCAGGTTTTAACTTCACAAATACATTTAAACCTGGAAAAAACGCATACAAAAATCACTACATAGTATAAAACAAAGTCGCTTTCTCTGTCCCTATATCCCTATGTATGCTTTAATCTTTAAAACTACGCAACGGATTTTGATGCGGTTTTTTGAAGTGAAAACTTCTTTAGCGGCGTTGTACGCTTTTTTGTAATGGGGAAAAAATGCTAAACTCGCGTCAGTAAGAATCACGTGACCCATATACTATATCTATGCGTGACCCTGATCGAGAATTCGTAAGACGGATGTGACGGATGGAGAGTAGACAGCCGGCGGCGGAAGTATCCCCCTCTCTTGAAAATGGCGGCGCGTCATTTCAAAACGTAAACACTTGTGTCACCATAGCAACGCGCTAATTTTTAAATTCAATGTCAAAACTCTAGATTTTCTGTCAAGCTATGGATAAGACTTTCGTACAATACTGTTCTGTATTCGTAAATTCAAATGCAGAGTAAATTCGTAAGACGGCAAAATTATTCCCTAACTATTCCAAAATATCAAAAATGCACAACGTTAATATTCAAGTTTTCACTTCTGCCGGCACGCCCAGAGTGCAACCCGATTTTTTTTAATAGATACTCGTTCAAGAACCACTCGTTCAAGAGGAAGGTTTATATGTATAGTTTTTGTATTTTTCAGAATTTTATTGAACATAGTTATTTCGTTGTAATGATTTTTTCTTGAGTCGCGGCGCTAGTGGAAGCTCGGTGTGCCCTTAAGGATACGGGAGACAAACCTACCCAATCATACTGTTTTTATTTAAATGCTTTTTGGTATGAATTAAATATTTAAGCAAGTATCTGTACTATACTTAAAATACTTTTTATGGTGGCAAATTCTTTGATCGAGTGCGATGTCAACATCAGAAAGTAATAAAATACACTAAACGTCTGGTATGGTTTTAAAAAAAATATAACTTAAAAAAATACACTTGAATTGAAGTGTTTAATTATGTCATCAATATACTAAAGACGTTTTTCAAAGATGTTATTGTATTACATTATATATAATATACAAATACAAATACTAAAATTGAGAACTTGAAAAAAGTTCTTATAGTATAGTAGCCCGTAGAACATTTAAATCACTAAAAAGGTTACCGTTTGCCGTTGTGATATTGTTATTTATTACGAAATTATAGATACTTTAATCCAAGTTTTACTGATCGCAACCCGCCGTAACCTATATTTGTATATCTCCAAAAAATTTTATTTTTATTTTTCGAGGTTTACCACATGGTTTAGCTATTGTCGTATTCTACAGCTTTGTTTGATTGCCACAGATAAAAGTAAGACTATGAAAAGTAGCCATACACAGATTTAAGACCTGATGAAAATGGTTGGACTTTATCTGGTCTTAAATCTTTGTATAGTCACTTTCCATAGTCTTACTATTATCAGTGGCAATCAAACAAAGCTGTAGAATACGACAATAGCTAAACCATGTGGTAAACCTCGAAAAATAAAACAATATCATTTTTGGAGATATACAAATATCGGTTACGGCGGGTTGCGATCTGTAAAACTTGGGTTAAAGTATCTATAATTTCGTAATAAATAACTATATCACAACGGCAAACGGTAACCTTTTTAGTGATTTAAATGTTCTACGGGCTACTGTACTATTAAGAACAAAAGCAAAATTTTACATGCGCAAGTTATCAGAACCAAAATCAACCTTTGATTTTTTAATTTCAATGTTTTAATGTCATTTTTCAACGTAACCTTGCGATAAATATTAAAATGGTCTCTAAATCCCTCAATAATCCAGACTTTTGAGTTTCTAGTGTCTTAGTTCAAGTAATAATGGGAAATGAAAGTTCCGATTGTTATAATCTCGGTCCGACTTCGGCAGAACTCTGAGAATATTTGAATAGGGAAACGGCAGTAGATAATGAAAAACTTTATTAGGCATTTGTCTCACCATCAGCGAGAATACTACTAGCTATCGAATTTTTCCTCGCACATGAAACGTACGATAAAAAATCCGAATAAAAGCGAATAAAAGAGATTACGTATCTCTACATAGTGGTAATGTTAGCTGTCTGTTTGACTTTCTCCATTAGTTTATCGCAAGAGCTGTCAAAGACAAAAGTTGCTCAACATTACTCGCTTGACGCATGATAGACTCTCGATTGGTACTAAAATACCAACTCAGCCCTCCTAGCATGACCACCGAAACACGATCACCAAAGTGATTACTCATACCATTGACATTCTCGATAATTTCCCCCCCCCCCCCCCCCCCCCCCCCCCCCTCGATAATTATTAATATAAAAAGAACGTAACCCTTCACGCAAACAGACTGACATATTTAGCATCAGAGAGTGCCTCTCCATCCTGTGAACCTAGAGTCAGCCACTTACGCGATCATTACCAAATTTGTTATGGCCTCCTAATCTACAAGTAAATTGAACGACGTATTGCGTTCGATTATCGAGATTATTTTTATGTAATAGGCCTGCTGGTTTTATTTAACCGCTATATTTTTATACAATGTTTTATATTTTTGTAATTTATTACGCCTTAAAACAATCGACACCTTTTCCCGTTGTTAAGTCCCTAGACCCGAAATGTTATGAATAATTTATGAAAAAGGAAAAAATAACACCTCGTTATAATGTCTAAAATAAAATTAATTAATGAGAATCTAAAAGTATTTTATCACAAAACTTTCTGTTGCGGCACAATATTTTCATCTACACTTTCTTTTTAGGGTTCCGTACCAAAATGGTAAAAAAGGAACCCTTATGGTGTGGCTCAGTCTGTCTGTCTGTCTGTCACAGCTGTATATCTCAAGAACTACTAATGGTATCAACTTGAAATTTGGAATGGTTTAAGATGACATTTGCTCAACTATTTTGCAAAATAAAAAAAAATACATCTTTTTTACAACAGGGACTGAAAAGGGGTCTTAAAAAATAGAAGTGGGGCTACTAGGCCATGTGGGGTATCATATGAAAGAACGCCGTTTACACGTTTTTAATCATCTTTTTTTTATAAGCCGCATAGTTTTCCAATTGTGATGAAAAATGTAAAATAAATACCGTTCCCCCCCCCTTTAACTCCGAAGTTTGCAAAGAGATAAATCTGAAATAATTCTATGTGATAGCAGTTTATATAAAGATTACAGGAAAAATAAAACGATGTTTCATTTCAATATAGCACACTTTTTTGGAAATTATCAAATTTCCAAAAAAGTTAACATTTGTTCCACTATCGGTCAAGAGATGGCGCTGACCTAAAACTGCAATACTAATTTTATTATTCTACCTGCAGTGTGGTTTAATGGTGCAATTATTATGGTACGGAACCCTCGGTGCGCGAGTCCGACTCGCTCTTGACCGGTTTTTTTTAAGTAACATTATGATATGTAGGTACTATTAGAATTAGATATATAATTATTTCATGGAAAAATACATTTGTTTTAGATAATAAATTTGAAGTAACAAGATAATTTGTTTAACTGTTAAGTCTGCTAATAACTGTACTACTTAATTCACCTAGGTGAATTAAGTCTATGAAAAGAAGCGAAAGTAAGTTTGTTTGTTACGCCTTGTCACTTAAATTCTAAACTAATTATCTAAAATGCAAAATCTTGTTGTGTTCCATTGCGAACAACAGTGCACGAGCCGAGCGAGCGAAGCGAGCGTGCCGCGGCAGCGCTGCTGGCAAAGTGCGAACCGACTTCTTGGCGGCTATGCATTATGCCACAAGTTGTTATGTTAGGAAACGTTATGATTAGTAATCGTTGTGGGTTAAAAATCTATGCAATGAAATTTTATACTTTTTGATCATTATTATAATACTCGTTACTTATATAATACTTTGGCACGAAGATCAATCGAGAAAAAAAAGCGCGTAAAAAGTTTCGATAGTGTAATTTTGTATATAATGGTAAATCTGTCCAGCGCTACCTACGGCCGAAAAGCGAAATTAAATTTCTCATAACAGTTACTCTAGCGAGTACTTTTACACGCATTTTTTTTACTCGATAGATGTTCGTGCTAGGGGTACTGAAAATAGATTTTACTGTCAAGTCGAACTTTAGTAAATGGTCAATAAAAGAACAAATCTTCAGTTTAATAACTTTTCCTTTAGATAAATGTTGAATTTCGCCCAATTTCTTCCAAGTTGTATCTACAGGCAACAGAAAAACTAATTTCCGAGAAAGATCTCAATTATCATTTCACAGTTTCACTAAGTTAGCAAGCAGTCCATTTATGTAAGCGGTCCCATTAATTTCTACGAGTAGATGTACATTTAAAAAGTACTTACCTATTCAAGCATTTTATTCAGATTTTATACTTGACTTTTATCCGGTAATATGTAGTTACTACAATACTTACTGTAATACCGGTCTTCAGTACCCTTACGACCTGTGCCCTGTTTATCAAAAACTTACAAGCTACAAGTAAAATTTACATGAAAAATTTTACAAGTTCATGTAAATTATATCTTTTTCCAAATAATGTATGCAAGACACTTGTAAAAATTGTCAGATGAAATGGAGAGTAACCGGGCACCCTCAGAAATACTCAGGATTTTCCATTGAGTTTTATACATGTTGTAAGTTTTTTACAAGTTTTGATGTTTTTGATTAACGAAATGTCTAATATAAGGGTGAAAACATATTAGTTATATAAACGCACCGCCCGCCGCGGTTGGCTGTAGCCGAGCCGTTAGCACGAACAGCTATCGAATATATAGCACGAAACCTAACGAGCGTTAAAACGTTCTATTGAGTAATTTTGTATAAGAAATTTGTACAGCACCATCTACCGCCTAAAAGCAAAATGAAATTTTCCATAGATAATTACTCTATCGAGTACTTTTATGCGCGTTTTTTTTCTCGATAGTTGTTCGTGCTAAGCTAAGGGTACAGAAGTATTCCGTGTTTTACAGATAAGACTGTAAAATTATTCCACTGTTACTTATTCCTTTAAAAAAATTAGAAAAAGTCATCATTAAAATTTTCAATTGTTAATATGAAACAGGCCTATTATGTGCTACTTGATCACAGAAACTTAGAACCCTATCACAGTAACTACTTATTATTTAATAAATAAATCATGAGAACGCTGTTTTTTCATAAGACTTTTTAATTAAATTTCCTTGTATCTAATCCTTCACTGGAGAGAAATTAATTCACCCTAGGGAAACTCGTAAGCCTTGCTCTTAAGGAATTTAAGTGTCATAATATTTTTATTATTCTACTAAAAAGTATTTTCATCTTGGTCGGTCTCGTAAAAAATGTATGTACCAACCATTAAAATTGTTACGTAAACTTTGATTACCAACTTTACGTTTAAAAGGTTTCATTCTGTTTAAAATAGTTATTTGTTATACAAGAGAGCAAAGTCATTTTTTGCTGCGAGTGCTGACTTTTAAATCACGAACTAGCGAAGTAGTCTAAAATTGAATCACGAGCGTAGCGAGTGATTCTAATATAGACTACTGAGCACAGTGAGTGATTTAAAGGCACGAGACATCAAAAAATTTGCTCTCGTGTTAAACATACACTTTTCACCTCTACCAGCGAGAAAAGGTGTTAGAAATTAAAAAAGCACTTTGCCTCACGCTCGCAGCAAAAGTCGATTTTGCTGCGAGTTTTTACGCGCCAAAAGCACCCTTTTCGTGCTGGAGAGGTGAAAAATATATTATTATAACTAGTTAAAATAAAAATTGGTACTTATTGTAATAGTATAGTGTCTTATCTTAACATAAAGTGAATTATCAAAGAATAACGTCTTTTTATTATGTCACGCATTATGTAAAAGTCGACTGCCGTATTTCTGTCCTATGATGTCGTGTCGCAGGGTTTATAACTGTTTCTATTAGGTCTACTAAAAAATTATAGAAATAATAGATAATGTATGTGGTGTTTAACGTTGCTCTGATTCCAAAGTAAGGACTTATAGCACTTGTGTTGAAATAGCGCCAGTACGGGCGACAACGAATGTCGCATAACACTTTAGTACTAATGCCATATTACTTTTCGCCAATAATTTGAAACGAGAATCAAAAAGTTGATACAATAAAAGTTGAGCGTCCTTCATTGCTGACTGTACCACAAACAATATAGAAAACATCTTATAGTTACTTTCAGTGAAAGTAAACGAAGTTAATATTAATGAAATATAGATTACAGTTTCGTGGCGCATCTGCGTTTTCTCGCAAAATGAGAATTTGTCAAGTCTTACAAGAGTTGGATATCGCTTGGCATTTATTTAAATTACTAAGGTTTAATGGTCAAATAAAAAGTTCTGTACATAATTTATTTGTTAATATTTTTAATACTTAAGGCGGTTGTATGACCGAAAGTGTTTTAATTTAATAAGTCATTAATAGAAAAAGATTTTAATAATGTTTTACGTGAAGTTTTTAGGGCCCATGGTCTAGTATTTTTAGAAGGTATCACTACATGCCCTCGTAGTAGTAGTAGTAGTAGTAGAAGATTAACAAATGTGTCAAAAACGGCAACTTTTAGCAGTTTTGCTATCTACTTCTAGCAGTGACTACAAGGGAATGTAACGATACCATCTAAAAATACTAGACCAGGGGTCACCACATGGCGGACCGCGATCGGCATCCGGACCAATTTTGTGCGGACCGCGAGAACACAGGAACTTAAAAAAATACCTACTTACTTTAAGTACCTAATAATTACATTTCTGTGATAAATATTATTTTCTATAAAATGTTGTGCGGACCGCGATGGTCATTTCATTTCTTAAAACGGACCCCGAACGAAACTAATTGGTGACCCGTGTACTAGTAGACTGTGGGCCCTAAAAATTCCACGTAAAACATTATTAAAATTGTGTATTAGAATTATAATATTAAATAAAATTCACCGCGGCGCCACTTTCACCATAACAAACGTTAGCTCAGTTCAGCATACAAATGTTGTATCACTCATCATATCACGAATTTAAACAAAGTCATAATATGGGTAATTTGTGCTATTATCTAAAATTCATAAATCGTGTGTGTAGCCATCCATACACGCTAGGTTACGCATTATGGTTATGCCTGTAAGGTCAAAACCGTCATGTATAACCTAGCGTGTACATGCGATAAAACTGCATGCCTGTTCATGCAAGCTGCTCACACAAACCGTTCGGTTATACCTGTGGACAAAACAGTCATGCATAACCTAGCATGTGTGTCCTCATTGAACTCCGCTTAGTATGAAGGTTTTGCAGCTCGGTTGAAAACTGCTTAATGGTTCATCTCGAGCACATTTTATCCTAACGTTACAAGGCAAGCCTGAAAACATCATGAACGATTTCAAAATAAAATAAAGCTTTAAAAATCATCTACTTTCATAGTGCAAGTAAACGAAGCTAATATTCATGAAATATAGATTACAGTTTCGTGGCGCATCTGCGTTTTCTCGCAAATGAAAACAGGCTAAGTCTTAAAAGAGTTGGATATTGCTTCGCATTTATTTGAATTACGGTTATGATACTTATGATTATGATTATGATTTTAATGCTCAAATGAACAAACGTAGCTTAGTACCTACCCTAGTTAAAAAGGAGAATTAATTAAATGGGTGACTGGAAATAATTAAAGTCGACTGTTATTGGGATATTAAAATACTAAACCTGGCAGCAGTTTATTTTTTGGGCGACAAAATAACTAAACGGGTGACAAACTGTGGATTACAAAAAATACGTAAAACGGGCGACTGCATGTGGGAGATAAATAATTTAAGGTCCATCAGCCATTTTAATTGATATTATTTTAATAAATTACCTTAAATTAATTTAAGGTAAGCAGTGAAAATTCTAAATGAGTGACAAAAATACTGAGTAGGCAACTATTATACCAATAAGGTAACTATATAACTGATTTAAGCTGCCCAACATAGTATTTTTGTTATCTCGATTAGGATAATAGTCACCTTTTTTAAATAAAATATAAGCCAAATTTCAAATGTTTTGTGTGCCCTAGGGTTGTCCCCAAATAATAATTTTGTCGCCCGTTCGGAAATAGTTTCTCAATTTGTATTTCAAAGTCACCCATTTTCAACATATGTAGTCGCCCTCAGTCCGTCGCCCACTTAGTATATCAGTGCGCTATGTTCAGTATTTTTGATACCCAAAATGGGAATTCATTGTTACCCGTTAAAAAGTGCGTAAAAGTCCTCAATAGAGTAGGTTGGAAAACTCATTTCTCTTTTCGGCGGTAGATAGCATTGTACAATTAATTGCCCATATAAAATTCTCTGTGGATTTTTTTATGCTTGTAATTTTCCTATATTGAATTTTTTTATGCGTAGTAGACGCCGAAAAGCAAAATGATTTTTTTACCATCGCCACTCGAAAAAGTGCGTTGAATTCAACGATAAGAGTGAATAAAACGCTGTTTTATTCACCGAGTGAATAAAAATAATTTTAATTTGGAACAAGCGCGCATCGTATGAATTATGTACAAAAAAAATAAAAGGTGCTGAAAGTATGGAGCTATTCCATAGATAAAGCATCCCGCCCATTTTATTTAGGTTCTTTTTAGTGTCTTATCTTTGGGTTATTTTCTAAAAAAATATCCTGCCAAATTAATTAGGTTCTTTTTAGTGTCTTATCTTTGGGTTCTTTTCTATATAATAGAAGGAGATTAGATGTTCAGTCTTGCATTGCATCAGTCCATTCCATCAGTCTTGTACGATCTTCAGACTGTAAAAATTCAAAGTCTGACTGATGCCAGACCGATCATGTAATTTCCCTCTTAGCGTGGTTGTTTTATGTCATTGGAAAACTTCTAGTTTCACTATTTTCTAATGTTTAAATATTACTGATTACCTACCTAAATAATTAAAATGTAATAACTATAAATACTATAGGTATAAGTACTGCTATTTGTTTTCTCGCAGTCAATGGTAAAAAGTAGAGTACACAACTCGTGAAAAAAGATTTCATCTCGGTCCTTTGTATCCCTCGCTTCGCTCAGGATTCTACTTTTGAATCCCTCGCTACGCTCGGGATTCAACTCTAAAATCCTTCGCTGCTCTCGGGATCCAACTTAGTCCCTCGAACTAAATTCCCTCTTTTTTCACTTGTTGTATAATCTACTATTTCCATAGATAATTACTCTATCGAGTACTTTTACGTCCGTTTTTTTTTCTCGATAGAAGTTCATGCTTAGAGTACATTTCTCAGGCTGGAAATCATAATAATATTCTAGCATATTTCATCGATCATGTAATCGTTAATATTATAAAAATTAACTAGCATAGTGAATGCTAAAATCTCAATAAAAACCTTTTTCTTATATTGTTTCAGGTCATGGCTGTGTAAATAATGTTTAAAGCAGTTCAAATCAGTGTTACCGAGTGTTTGTGACGTCGAGAAGCGCGGGGTGACATGAACTTGTGACAGTGGCAGTGAAGTGACGTCAACATTACCGGCAAAAAAGTCACGATGGCCGACGCGGATGCGTTCGATGACGAGGTAATACCATACGATAATTCATTTAATCGAATATCTGGTGACGTCTTTAAGGCCTACTCAAACCTCACTGGTATCCTGCACAGGTGGGGGTAACGGTATACCCGACCGATATCCCGACCGGTATTTTGTATGGCGTTACCGCTGCTGTTGCGAAATATCTTTGTACAGCGCATTACCGCATACCCATGGGGATATCGTAACCGCCACCGATACAGGATACCGGTTAGATTTGAGTAGGCCTCTAATCTTCTATCTTATTTAATTTTTTATTTTTCATGGAAGATATTGAAAGAAAACTAGCAGTAAGGATGATAACGAGACGTATAACGCTGTTATAATTCTTACTGCTTAACATACAAAAATTACACCGAAAAATAATTTCGCAACAATGATAAAAGTTTACCATCTGCAAAAAAAAGTAGTAAAAACATTGGTGAAAAAATAGGGCTCCTGGTCTACCTACAGCGCAGCGGGGCTTGCAAAGTTATAACCAAACCAAATCCATCGGTTTCATTATATCCGGCGCACAACACCTACTGCTTGTAGGATCTCAACGACGATCGGTCCTGCGCTTCCTGCATCCAGTGGCTTCCCGCGACCTTCACCATATCGTCGGTCCACCTTGCATGTCGAGGGCCTACCCATGGAGCGCCCTCCGGTGCGCGGTCGCCATTCCAGATCCTTTCCGCCCCAACGGCCATCGGTTCTTCTCGCTATGTGTGCAGCCCACTGCCACTTTAGCTGAGCAATCCTTCGAGCGATGTCGGTTACTTTAGTTCGCCTGCGGATCTCCTCATTTCTGATTCGATCACGCAGGGAAACGCCGAGCATGGCTCTCTCCATCGCACGCTGGGTGACCTTGAGCCTCCTTATGAGACCCATAGTTAACGAAAACCATCGGATTAACGTGTCTGAAAGATCGATATAATTTTTGGCCACCCGTCCGATGTCCAGACAGCCTACGCGAATGTTGCTAAACCTCCAAATTTGCAAAACATGGAGCTCTTTGCTAATTTATCATATTTAATAATGAGTGCGTTTATACTAAAACCAATTAAAATTCCCATTTCTAAAACTACCAATTTTATTTTGATGTGCCTAATTAAATTGGATTGAACGCAGCCTAAATTGGACTTAGGAAGTAAAATTGGAGGCACCATTTCTGTTCGCAGCTACCAACGAATAATTATGAGATAAAAAATACAATATCACAAAGCTATCTGTTTCCGTCACAGGTGATTGTTTTATAACGTTTTTTAATATTTTCACATCACTGGTTACAGATAACAGGGTTAGCTCTTATTGCGTCAATTAGGCCGGCCACACACAGACGTAATCACGTAACGGAATTCCGAACGTAATTTCGACAATGTATGAAGATTCCGTACGGAAAAATCACGCTTGTGTGTGGCAGCCCATAGATTTTGTATGCAGCTGCTGCGTTCGGAATCACGTACGTACGGAATTCCGTAACGAGATTCCGTCTGTGTGTGGCCGGCCTTAACGTTGTTATTTTTAGCCGACTTCGAAAAAAGGAGGAGGTTCTCAATTCGATTGTATGTTTTTGTATAGATTTTCATAAGGCTACCAATATCTTAATCACTATACATCCTATTTGAGTTTGAGGAGTTCCCTTGGATATCTTTGAGGTCCAAGGTTCAATGTCAAAGAAATTAATTCAAATCACCAATACGTATATCAATTTTAATAAAAAACGTCTAATGAAGTCGGGTGGGGCTTTTAGAATTTAAAAAATGTTGTCCCCAGTCCCGTAATTTTGAAGCTGTTTGTTTTTATTTTTATGTTTTTGAAGGCGGTTTTTCTTTATTTTTAAAAAGCTCTTATTCTATATCAGTGGCGAGGAGTCAAAATATGGCAAAGGTAAGCCGGACCAATAAATTCGCCAAAAATTCTCTTAACTGTATGGTGGATTGCTGGGGTTGGATTTCTAAAAGGGAAGCCGATAGGAATCGACATGTATGGACCCTTCGCCACTGTTCTATATTACTCTATGGTTAAAAAAATTCAAAGCAACGCAGCACTATTTATTTTTCTACAATAAAGATAGTTTCTTGTTCAGCGACGATCGATGCTATAAAATGTGTTACGGCCACTTTTCGTAATATAATATTATTTTACACATTTTAACGTGTATTTCAGTTTCGTGTTGCTGAAGTCCAAAAATTGTCATTTCTGACAGTTATGCAAACACCTTACATGAACGAAAATAATTGTATACCAAAGTGTATCAAATAATTTCATAAGTGTATCCTGAACTTCCTAAAGCGATCACCTACTTCCGATGCCGACTGAACAAAATATTCTATGTTGATCGATTGCACTCATTTTCATACATTATAACATGAAAGTAGGTCATGCCGTTTTTTACTGCTATTCGATGAGCCCAAACAATCCCATCATAGGGGTCAATGTCTGATTTATAGCTGAGAAAAATTTATTCATAAATGTATGTGAGTTTAGTTTCAGAATTTCAGTAGTGTTTCCATACCCGTTGTTGAATTGAGCATTTTCAGTTTCATTATTTGTATTGATTTGAGATTTTGTTTTAGCTCTTTCATCTTCTAAATATATAAAACTCAAAGGTGACTGACTGACATAGTGGTCTATCAACGCACAGGCCAAACCACTGGACGGATCGGGCTGAAATTTGGCATGCAGGTAAATGTTATGACGAAGGCATCCGCACATTTTCGACTGATTGAACTGAAACTAAAGATTGGAGCTGCTATGATAAAGACGTTCGCTTAAATAGGATTTTGATAAATTCAACCCCCATGGGGATAAAATAAGGGATAATGAAGCGCGTAAATGTATTAGTTTGAACCTATCAATACGAAGTAACGAATAATCAGTAACGAATAAATTAAGACGAACAAAATAATTTTTAGTTCTAAATGTTGACAATAGAAAGCGTTAGTATTTTAAAACGCGCTATCGTTGTGTTTCACTAAAAAAGTATCACATTTCCCGCGGTATAACGCCGTGTACTCGTGTAGTCCACGCGGGCGAAGCCGCGGGCGGAAAGCTAGTATTAAATAAAACTCTTTTTTAACGTATACGAGCGCGGTTTTATTGAAAGTTCTTTGCTAATTAGTTGGTATTTGTTTTATTTTTTTATTTTCCCGACGTTTCCTTCCGCACCTTTGTTAAGTTCTTTCATATTAGTTACAAGTCTGTTGAAGTCACTTGAAGTAAGTTGTTTAGTTTATGGTTGTAAAGTTACTCATAAATTGATTGTCATCGGTGGTTAGAGCAATAAACGATTCTGATTGCAAATATTATGTAATAATAAATAAAAATCCTAATGCCAATTATGAATCCTAATGCCAATTAAAAAGTCTAACCCAAAAAATTATAGACCTATCGCCCTTTTGTCAACTTCGTCAAAGATCTTGGAAAAAGCAATGTACGATCGAGTAATAAGTTTTTGCGAAAAGTATAAGATCTTTGACGAAAGTCAAAATGGCTTTAGGAAAAATCGGTCTACTACTTCGGCTGTGTATAAATATATTCAACAAATACTTAAAGCATTAGAAGATAAAAAATATGCCATCGGGATTCTGCTCGATATGAGCAAAGCATATGATAGAGTTCAACATAATATATTACTTAAAAAATTATATGGAATAGGTATTCGCGGAATGGCATACAATTGGTTTTCATCCTATTTACAGAACAGGCAGCAATATACTGAAGTAGAGTACTTTGACCATACTAACAAGGAAATGGAAAACATTCGATCTGAAAAGATAACTATAAACGCTTCGATTCCGCAAGGTAGCGTCGTTGGATGTCTACTTTTTTTAATTTACATCAATGACCTCCCTAAAATCATTGATGAACCTTGCGTCTTATTTGCAGATGATATCTCACTCTTGACAACTTGTAAAAACAGCAACAATATAGACACTAAACTAGACCCGCTAATATCACAAACTTATAACTGGCTGAAAGAACACAACTTAGAAATAAACTTTGATAAAACTAAATTAATTACGTTTCACCCTCATCAAAAAAATCATTTAGAATTTAAATATACATTCCAAAATAAAAATATCGAGTGTGTTCATAAATTCACTTTGCTCGGCATTAATATAGATTCAAACTTAAATTGGAAATCGCACATAGAGAAATTAAAGTCTAAATTATCCAGCTTCGCATATGCACTTAGAGAAATAAAAAAAACAACTGACCTGAATACAGCTTTGGTTACATATTATGCATATGCTTACGCCTGGCTTAATTATGGAATAATAATGTGGGGAAATAGTACAGAAGTCTCATCCTTATTCATACTGCAAAAAAAACTTATCAGAATATTAGTCAATATAGATAATACAGAAAGCTGCAAGCCGTACTTCCAAAAGCATAAAATCCTTTCCCTGTCTTGTATTTATATCTTTGAAATCCGCAAATTTGTCAGAAAGCACATAGAGTTATATACTAAACGAAAAGATGTCCAGTCAAAGTATTCATTACGGCATAAAAATAAGCTAAAAGTTCCAACAGCTCGCCTACATTTGTGCTCTTCCAGTGCATATAATATGTCTATAAGACTCTATAACAAATTGCCTGAAAAATTAATAAATAAAGAAAATAACAAATTGTTTAACAAAAGCCTAAAAGATATGTTATTAAATAAATGCTACTATAGTGTAAAAGAGTATTTGAATGATAAAATAAATGCCTAAAGATATACATACTTACTCAATATAAACTTAATATAAAAATAATAGAAAAATATTATACTAATATACTTAACGATACCATACTACTTATATCTATTGTGACTTATATGTGACCATACACAATTCAAAACTATGTATTTTTTAAATACTAATAATTGTAATCTGTTTTTTAATAAGGCGTCCTCTCCTCCTTCAATTGCTATACCCTACTGGGTCCATAATGTTCTCTTTCTATAAAATTACCACCTATGTATTTACTTTATGGTATGCAATAAAATACTGAATACTGAATACTGAAATTAATAACGACAACAGGTAGACGGTTGAAATTTGTACAGATGATGTATTTCTGTTGCCGCTATAACAAAAAGTACTAAAAACAGAATAAAATAAATATTTAAGGGGGGCTCCCATACAACAAACGTGTTTTTTTTGCCGTTTTTTGGTACGGAACCCTTCGTGCGCGATTCCGACTCGCACTTGGCCGGTTTTTTTAATTTAAACAAAGGAGAACAAAGGTTGAATAATTATTCTTAGGTTAGGTACTTTACTACTATTTTATTATTAGTTCTTTACGATAAGAATCAAAATGGCATATCGAGTCAAACTGGTTGCCAACCAACCAACTCATTAAGAGCTTTAATTGAACTGCCATCGACAGTCCCCACCCATAATAAACTGAATGAAATTTCCAGTTCGGACACAGAGCAAATTAGTCTTTATGAGCTCCATTTGTTTCATTGTTTGTGTCGAGAAGGTCATTTAAATGTATTGTAGTACCTATTTATATGGGTTCAGTGGTATTCGTAAATGTTAATGAACGTCTGTGCTGCAATCAAATTGCCAAATGGCACCTAATGAACAAATTAATGACCAATTATTAAACCGGTCTAGACTATAGTAAGCCGATTTAAGCCGACTTCGATTTCTGTCTTCTGTTTGATACACATGTATGTTCGTGATTTTTTTAATTACTGATCAGATTTGAATATGGTCTCGCCCTTAGAATAAGAAATAAAATCTAGAAGCCGAGTCCTCGTATGCAAAGATAGACAGCTAAAACTCAGCTATAATGGCTCAGCATGGCTGGCTTATCCTTCATATGTTACCTAATTGTAACTAAAATCTAATAAAATAGTTGACTTATCCCCTAAACGTAAGGTAGAGAAATTAAAACTACACTACTAAAGGGTCGGTCATGGGATGGGTGACCAAAAATGTATTATCTCGAGCTCCTCCATGCTTCGGAAGGCACGTTAAGCCGTTTGTCCCGGGTGCAGTTGCGGTCGTTAACACCCACCAATCCGCATTGAGCCCGCGTGGTGGTTTATGGCCCATCCTCCTTATCCACCCATAAGGAAGGCCTGTGCCCTAGTGGGAACATTACAAATGGCTGGTGGTCATCCACGGACCGGAACCGCTTACCGTTAAAGGGGTTTTTGATTGGGTATTTCATAGACATGTTTTCAAACACCCTACACTGAAAAAAAAGAATGATTGATTTTACTAAATTCCTCGTAAATTTTATCAAATCCGCGGGTTAATATAGGTCCTACACACTAAATTGTTGATTTTACCAAATAAAACTGGTTGATTATTTAACCCATACGTTTAGTAAATTTAATGGTATGATTTCGTATATTCAACTAATCAAGTCCTGTATATTTTACCTCGATGACTTTCGATATTTTACGATGAGATTTAATAAATGTCACTAAACTTGTTATGTAAAACATGTGAAATTAATTTTGCTACATTTACTCATTTCGTTTTGTATATTTGACTAAAAAGTCCGGTATATTTTACGTCGACTACTTTCGAGGTTTTACGATGAGATTTGATAAATGTCACTAAACTTGTTTTGTAACACATGTGAAATTAATTTTGCTACATTTACTAATTTCATTTGGTAAATTCAACTGATTCAATCCTGTATATTTTACACCGATTACTTTCGATATTTTACGATGAGATTTGATAAATGTCACTAAACTTGTTATGTAAAATATGTGAAATTAATTTTGCTACATTTGCTTATTTCATTTTGTATATTTGACTAAAAAGTCTTGTATATTTTACGTGGACTACTTTCGAGGTTTTACGATGAGATTTAATAAATGACACTAAACTTGTTGTGTAAAATATGTGAAATTAATTTTGCTATATTTACTATATTCATTTGGTAAATTCAACCGATTTAGTCCTGTATGTTTTACATCGATTACTTTCGATCTTTTACAATGAGATTTAATAAATGTCACTAAACGTGTTATGTAAAATATGTGAAATTAATTTTGCTACATTTACTCATTTCATTTCGTAAAATCAACCAAAAAAAACCTGTATATTTCACGAATATATTTCGTCTATTTAACGATGTTGATTTAATATGTTTAACTACAAGTGTTTGGTAAAATATGCGAAATTAATTTCATACAATTTACTAGATATCTTCTTGTTGGTTTAGTATATTTTACTTAAAATATGCAATACTAATTCTGTAATATTTACTTGTATGATTTCGTAAATTATATTAAATAAGTTTTGCATATTTTACGTAAGGTATTGTAGTAAAATGTGTTAAATTAGTATTGTAACATTTACTCATACGATTTCGTACATTTTAGGAGTATACATTTCGTATATTTTACTTCACGTTTTAGTAGTAAAATATACGAAATGTGCTCTCCTAAAATGTACGAACAGGATGTAGGTATATTCTACTAAACATGTTTCGCCATTATGCATGAAAGCTGTAAATTATTAGTTGACTGAAAATCTCTCGTAGCGTAATATACCTACTGGGTGACTAGTGCGCATAACTTATAAGGATGTTCAGTGGGCTTACCATCAGCAAATAAGAAACCGTTCAGCTCAAAAGCAGGCCTTAAACAGTACTGCTTAAGGCCTGCTTTCATACTAACCTTTGAGGTCATAGTACGAAAAAGTAAAACAGTTCAATATAAGTCCTGCTGCTATAAGAGCTCATAGTAAGGCTCCAGACCATTAAACTGAATGGTCTGACTGAACGAACATCCTCAAAAGTTATGCGTACTATTAAAGTCGCCCTGTATACTTTCTCACAAGAGACTTGTAGTCAGCTGCCTAAAAAAAATAAACGAAAGATAAAATCACCCGCCTGTGAGCGGTATCATACAGTACAAAATAATACTGAAAATAAAAGAACATGTTAAGCAAAATTGACCAAAAAAGAAAGAATACAATTAAACCTGTAAAAATACACATTTAAATGTAAAACTAATTAAATCTGAATTTTATGACAAAATGTTACAATAATTTTGTTCGGGTTATAACTAAAATAGTAAAAGAAAACAAAATTTTAAATAAAAAAATTAAGTATATTTTATTTCAATATCAAATTACTTTTTATAAACAGTTGAACAATTCACTTACAGGTGAAGTAATAACTAAAATGTCACACAAAATAATCAACTAGTGTTTTAACAAAACAAATGTCAGTTAAACAATTCACTTCCAGGTAATAACTGAAATATCACACAAAATAATCAACTAGTCTTTCACAAGACAAATGTGGAACAAAATAATCGAAAAATGCCTTCAGGTTTAAAATGAACACTTTCCATAGTGTACACCGGTTTTAAAAGGTTCCCGAAATGTCCACTTCCCAAAAAGTACTTTTCCCAAAATGTACATTTTCCAAAATGCACCTTTCCCCTAATGTACATTTCGCTAAATGTATCTTTTCCAAAATGTACATTCTTAGAGCAGACAGGAATAACTGATTAAATACATTATAAAGTACCTGGGTACTTATTGTCCAATTTTTAAAATCTATGGCAATCGCTTTCATTTGACAGATTGATGTAACACATTGCTGCATTTCTTTGGCAAGTTTTTATTTGCACCCAAAAAAACATCAATGTATCATGTCCTGAAAGCGATTGCGATAGGTTTTGAAATAAGACAATAAGTACCTAGGATCACATATTAATATGGAGAAGGTTAACTTTTATTTACAATTTGTTCTAAGAATGTACGTTTTGGGAAAGATACTTTTTGAGAAATGGACATTTCGGGAAAGATGAAATTTGGGAAAGGTACTTTTTGGGAAGTGGTCATTTCGGGAAACGTACCTTTTGAAACAGGTGTACATTATGGGAAGTGTAGGTACATATTAAACCTAAAGGAAAAACGAATCAGTTTGAACAGATGATTCATTGTTCATAGTGCCTTTAATACGAGCCCTTATTTGCAACAAGTCACACTGAATTGGGTTTGACTTGAGAATAGATTGTACGTTTTACGGTATAAAAGAGCAGAAAAGATAGCAAAATAAACCTCTACGCGAAATTTTGGCTCGATTCGACAAATTTTACTATGATTTCTTAGACTCCAAAGTTGGTAAAAAAATCAAAATTCTCCAATGGCAAAACAGTGTTGACTATTAGAATCCATACTTAATTACAAATAATGTTGTTATGGATTTTTTTCTTTATCTAAGCAAAAAACGTTTACACATCAAACACTTCAAACAAATCATCACTAAGAAAAAAATCACAAATTTCTTTTGCGGCTGCGCGGTGTGAAATGTGACGTCACAGAATAGTGAAGCACATTTCACAATTTGCTTCCCTTTCTGCTCTATTATACCTTAAAAGTATCCATTCTCAAGTCAAATACCCAATTGCGTCATACTGTTACTGATTGAGAAAAAAATTTGCAACGCGTACAGTGTTACAGGATGCGAATTTTTATTCTTATCTAGTAACATGGTTCATATTTATCTCTTGGAGCAGTTACCTAACACCGTTATTTTAAGAATTATTTTTTCACGCTCAGATGATGTAGAAGGGGAAGAAGTATGAACTATTTACTAACAAGCGTTACTAGATAAGAATAAAAATCACACTGCGAATTTTTTTCTCAACCAGTCAGTGTGACTCGTTGCGAATAAAGGAAAAGAACAGCATTTACAGATTTATTAATGTCAACTATAAAATGTGAATTTAAAAAAAAGTTTATTAGTTTTGGTTCAATACATTGGTTCAATAGTGTTACGTCGGCGCCCGGCCCTTACTTCACGGCTGCGTACTTCACGGTACGAGAAGCGTGGCCGGGCCAGGCCACACACGTTGCTGCCTGGCCACAAGAAATGTACTGTAGCTCGTGAAATACCGCGTTATACGTTTTTTCCTTTTGGGTACCGTAAAGTACGCACCCGTACAGTTTACTGACATAACCTTTTTTGGCACCATGGCCGGGCTACGACGTATCACACGGTTCGATACCTAATCTCTCTAGTTACATGTACTTAATTCTACAGTATGTATCTCCATTACACATTATATGTGAGTAAGTTGGAGCTATGATAAGGTCCTCGGGTTTTAAAAATTTCCATGCGCCAACCTCAATTAAATTGAGCTCAAACTCTTGTAGGTGTTCATTAAATCCGTTACAGTTTATTTCTTTACACAGAAAATAAATATCTTTTCCTGAACCCGTTACAAAAATAAATTTTATTTCAAAAAACTGGTACCAGTCTTCGTTGGAAATAATTAAAATAGCATGTTGCATATATTTGATGCCATTGAAAGAAACCCAGTTAAATGTACCAGTTAATTCTACATCTCGAGGAATTAAAGTATTTTCAATATCATTAATATTAGAGGGAATAAAGTTCACCCGTGAACTTAGTTGTATTCTAGCTTCATCTCTTTTTACAGTATAAAGCCTATGAGCAAATAACAGTTGTTCCTTAATTAACAAAGTTAATGCTAGATTTTTTCTGGAGGTTATTATTGAAGCGGTGTTTTTTAATTGTTTATGTTTGCCTTCAAACCTCATGCACCAAATTAATCGTAAGGGACCAACTTGTTTAATAATATCAGGGTAATGAACCATAAAATGGTGTTTAGGTTTTAAGGTATCACGAAATAGCTTTACGTAACCCTCATGGTGTTCGGTGATTAAAGATTCAAGTAAAGCAATTGTACTGTAATCAAAATTCCTGTTAAAAAGAATGTCAATTATCTTAAGCAACGTAAGAAAAAATAACCATATTTTATCATCTTCTGGGATTAAATCCCCTACCAATAGAGAGAAAATGTGTACAAACAACATCATTTCAGAAGCTGACATATTAAATTTGTTCTTTAATAAATGTTCCCGTTTTACTTTTGTACATTTGTCATTTAACTCATTTCCTTTATATTCAAACAGTTGTAGCCGGTCATTAAGAGTATCTAAATTAAAAAGTTTAATGGTTTCCGTATAATACAAAATAATATGAGCAAGGTCATAATGACAAACACCTTCAAATATGTCATGCATTATATCAACACATAAATTGTCCACCACGTGATAAGTATTAATGTTGTTAAATATACAAGATTCATTTATACCCGTCACTGATACATCATTAGTTTCAACATCACAGAAATAATTTTCTCGATTTCTTAGAAGGTTGTCATCTTGTTTACATTGTTTTTTCATTATGGTTTTATTGGCCTTACAAATTCGACAGTAGTAATTACTTGAAAATGATTTTGTGAATCCTAGTACAGTATTAAGCCCCAAATTATCACCGATGACCATTGCAAGTATAAAATACACCCTGAAGTTACCTTCCGATGTTACTATATCAATGCCATTTTCCTCTAAACACTTCATTTCTTCAATAAGCTCGTGAAAAGTAGCCGCGTTTCCGTAAGTTTTACTATACGACGACTTATGCAACATAGCAACAAATATATTTTCTAAAAGTGATAAGTATTCGCTTCCCATAGTTGGAAATTGGAAAGCAGAAATAGAATGAACCCCAGCATGACTTCCCAATGGATTGTTACATTCAAAGTCGTCATTGTACAAAAAGTACGGGACGCATAAGTCCCCTTCTTTTCCAGATATTTTTTGTTTCCAAACCTTGCCTTGAGTATAATTTGATATTGAATTAGGTTCAGCACCGTTATTTGTTTTTAAAACAGAAATAAAACCGGGTAATTCGAAAATTTTCTTAAACATTAATTTTAAAGGTACTCTAGCTCCATACTCGGAATTCGGTCTTATTGAAGAATTGACAGTATTTGAAAATGTACCTTCAGCAATAAGAAACTTTTTAGGAGGTATATAAATGCCAAGTTCAGAAAAATTTTTCATTACTTGATACTCTGTGGATAAGTTTTCAAAAGGTTGCGATATTGTTTGAATTACTTTTTTCAATTTTCCAACATTTGTTTCTGAAGCACTAGGTACAAGATCAGTTAACATATTACTAATAACACCAGTTATATGCTCTGAAATATTACTAATTATTTCGTTGGCACATTTTCGATTTATGTTAGGATTACTGTATAAAGACAAAGCCAAAGTGGCTGTTGCGTTATTAAAAATTTCATCTTTCTGGGGAACATGGTTACTTTCAGGTTCAAAAACAAAAGGGCGTTCATCATTACCGCTATTACAGTCCAAGTTGAAAATTGTTTGTGGGCTACTTGATGTACTCGGTTCTTGAATAATATTGTCTTTTCTACAGTTCGACAGGCATATTTCGGAAGGTAGATTCAGATTATGAGCATTGGTCAGATGACGACGAAACGAACGTATATTTGAAAATATTCTGGTACAATAAAACTGTCTACAGTAATAAGTGGAGTTAGGTCCCAAGTCATGGCTAAATTTCAAGTGTAAGAAAAATGATTTATAGTCGTTTAAGACAGACGAACACATAAAACAAATAAACATGTTTAAATAAACTATAGGTTCTATGGAAACAAATTAGACTTTTTTATCATCAACTCCGTAAAAATGTCTTTGGATTAGGTACAAAACAAATGAAAATGTTCGGCACAAAATAGAAATTTCAGTCTAAAAAGGTTTTAAGACAGATCTGCTATAAAACAAGCTACACTTGAAATTTTTTTATCAGATTTGCAATCAATTCCGTAAAAATATTTTTGGATAAAGGTCCACACGTTAACACACTCTGTCGGGTACTCTAAATTAAAAACATGGAAAATTTTAAAGCATACATCTACTGCTTGAAGTAGGGTGTCGATCTTGTAAATTACTGATTCATAATGGACATAGTAATCGGTGAGTTCTTCTGTCGATGACCCTACCACGACTATCAGCGGTTGGCAAGTAAGTCCTTTGGCCAAATGCTCATCCTGACGCAGCTTGATCTTTGTTATTATTTCGCTCTGATTCTGTAATAGAACAAATACAAGGTTGAACAAATACAAATACAAGATGTTAGGGGTCATAAATAAATAATCTCACTAACTTAACCCATTGCCTGTAAACTACCGATATTCTCATCGAGTCACACTGAAACGTGTCACACTGTGACTGATTAAGAAAAAATGCCTTCGAAAGGTCCAAGAACATACCAAGGCACTTACTGCCTTCATCCATTTTCTGCACAGCAACTTTTGTTAGTGACATAACTGCATCTTCGGTGGAAAGTCCTTTTCTAAAACCGAACTGGTTTGCTGAGAGAAGATTGTTACTCAAGAAAACCTGCGAGGGCATTATTCAAAATACGCTCTAAGATCTTCGAGGGAGCAGGCAGCATAGAAAAAAAATCGCAACGAGTAACAGTGTGAAACGATCCAGTGTGACTCGATGATAATATAGGGTAAACTAATATCACTAGTCTTCATTGGGTTTTTAAGACTTGGTTGTTTCCTCGCGATGTCTTCCTTCACCCTTCACACTTGCTCTTTAGCAAGTGATAATAAGAAAAAACGGACTCCGCTACTACAGGTAATACTTTGTACTATTTATTTTTTTAATTTATTGCGCACTTTATTTACCTACCGCGACATGTAAAATGAAAGCCTTTTCTGATTCTGCAATGCTTGGTTTATAATATATTTTCTTCTTTTCTTCGGTTTTAACTGGAATTTTAATGGTGGGTGGCATCTTCGAACTCATCAATTTTAGGTAAACATAATCTCTCACATCTGCAAAGAGTTAAAAATTAATACAACGATAAGACAGTAAAAATTAGGAATATCTATTATCTGTATTTAACATAATTAAAATAAATTAGCACCTACTGACCTGGTGTGGTACTATCGCCGTTCAAAGTATTCAGATTATCCACGCAACTTTTTATTTTACTGTAAATTGGCAAAGCTTTTTCCATGAATATTGGCCACTTTTTGAACAACTCTAAGTCATAGTTTGGGTAAATGAAGTCAAAATCTAATTCAACCTAAAACAAATAAAAATAAAATTGAATGATTACCTACGCATACCTATTTTTTGTCCTAAACATAAAACCCATACTGTTAAATGACATAAACATCAATTGGCATAATATATTCTAGCACAATTTCTAAAAGCATAATATCGTTAGGCCGAATTTTGTTAAGCATAATTGAATGGCATATTTGCAAAATGCTTAAATATTAAAAAATATACTAATAAATTATACGAACAAGTTTGTAGCCCAAGCTTGCTTTGATTGCCGGCCACTCATTAAATAAGTCCTTGATGGTTTTATCTTTTAAAGAAAAATCTTCTTTTCGCAACGTCCTTGTTAGTTTCCACTTCTCCACAACATCTACCCAAGGCTCTTTATTAAATTTCAACCATAGCTTCATATTATTAACATCTTCAAGAGATACATTTTGGGACTCTTAAACAAATAACATTCTATGTACATTGAAATTGAACTCGTAAAATTGTAAATGTGAGACGTTAGGCTAAGAACTCACAAAGCAGATATATACAACGTGTTAATGAAAAAGCGCAAAACCTCTTATGCAGGCCATACACCATCCAATCGATCGTCCAATCGGCATGAAACTACCGATTGGATCCAACCAAACTGACCGTGTGTGGCCGTGGATCGGCAGGACAGATCGAATTGGACGATCGATCCACCGTGTGTGGCCACGGTCAGTTTGGTTGGATCCAATCGGTAGTATCATGCCGATTGGACGATCGGCAGGATGGTGTATGGCCTGCATTAGGTGGTGATTGTACTCATGAATATGAACAACTTTTACTATGGGGCCAACCTCGAAATCGCGAAAAAAAAATCAGCTGTTTCATACATTCTGGTCGAGTAGGTATTGACAACTTGTATGAAACAGCTGACTTTTTTTCGCGATTTTAAGGTTGGCCCCATAGTAAAAGTTGTTCATATTCATGAGCACGATCACCACCTAAGAGGTTTTGCGCTTTTTCATTAACACGTTGTAGTTGAGTTCCACCGCGAACCGTGGTCGCCTGCCAACCCATCGCAGAGCGCACGGGCGCAACCCGCCGAGGCGGAGCGCCGAGGCTGCGGGTGACCGCGGTCCGAGCGATTCTATTACTGGGGGTCAAGTGTGCTAATGTTTTTGTCAAAATCGTAGTTCAATGGTGTTCTATTGGTAATGCTTTTTGACTCAGTTCTTGTTTCTTAAACACAAAAACAAAACTCATTGTGTTTCTTAAACCCAAAACGGAAATATTTCGGGTCTTGATTTTGCGTTTAAGAAACAAGAACTGTGTCAAAAAGCATTACCATTAGAACACCATTGAACTACGATTTTGACGAAAACATTAGCAGACTTGACCCCCTGGTGGCCCGTTCGGAGCGGCGTTTAGTCGCATCACGTCCACTTCACATTTGGTCCACTTGGTCCAGTTCGCGAAACGTTCATTTCGCAGAACATCCATTTCGCATTTGGTCCATTTCGCAGAACGTCCAATTAATAATAATCCGTTTGTTTGTTTGTTTGTTACGTTTTCACGTCATAACTAGTCAACCGATCATCGTGAAATTTCGCAATTAACACATTGTCAGTGGTAACAGAAAAGGATATAAGGAACCTTTTATCCCGAAAAGAGGAACCGAGGGATAGACAAAATACTATCCATGCAGACAAAGACGCGGGTAGTTGCTAGTATTTTACATAAATATGGGAAAAGTATTTTTTGTTCTTTTTTCATATTCTACAAATGTCAGATTTTTATTTTACTGCGACGGTCTAAGAAGAAAAGAAAAACATATATTTTAATATAAAGTGATTGAAAATATAACCTTTGGTACAGCTAACCTTTTCAGCGAAATGGACGTTCTACAAAATGGACCAAATGCGAAAAGACGGGTATTTGGAAGGCGGACCAAATGCGATGTAGACGTAATGCGACTAAACGATTTTTTATACAAGCAAAATGATTTTCAAACCCGATAAAGACAGCAAAGCTGAAATGTTGCAAAAAAAATTAATAATATACCTTCATGAGTTTCAGTTATGGTAATGGTGGATGCTTCGTGTTTCTTTATGAGTCCTGATTTTCTTAAAATCCTTCTTTGGTTATGGTACCGGTCTACTAATTTCCCTCTTGCTGGAATATATGACTTCCCATATTTTCTACTAGGAACATAATATGCATCCTGAAAAATTTTATGTACCTACTTGTAATTAAATAATTTAAAATAAAAAGTGACTCACAGTGAAGAATAGTGTGCTTTGGTTTGCCAGTAAATCGGGGCCAAAATATGAATAGCTATATTTTTATACCTGTATATTTCGACAGACTTTTGTAAATGTACGATTAGAGAGCGATTCTTCAACATACTGCATCGCAGCACGGCATGCAAACCGCGGGTTGATTATCTAATTAAAAACCACCTAGCGACTGGTTGCAGTTCACAGATGATCGTGATCCATTGCTACTTCTTTTTCGGTTAAAAAAAAACATACCATAGAAAAGTGGCAATGTATGGCAAATGCAACTGGTCGCTAAATAGTTTCTTTTTAGATAATCAGAGTGCCGGTTAACCGACATAGTTTGCAACCCGGTTTTTCTAGTAAAAAACCTGGTTTTTCGGTTTTTTCAGTTATTTCACTTAACACACACGTTTTAATTAAATCGTTCATTTTTACTCAAATATGCAACAAAAATACTTACTTGTAAGTTCAAAATACATTTTAGTGAAGAAAATAGTCTACTCTGGTATTTAAAGAAAGCGTTAAGTGTGTAATAATAAAGTGGCTATTTTATATGCAACACTAGCGCAACTCCCGCAAAAAAATAATTACAGTGTAGGCTGAGGGTACCCTCGCAAAATATCAATTGTTATTGACAAAAACACACAAACTCAGTGATTAATATATATTATTGTTTAACAAAGACTGTCTTTGTTTTTCGTCGAGAAAAAAACAAAAAAATATCGGTCATTTAGTTTCTGTTTATAAATTAACTATCAATATTTTGCAAGGGAACCCTCAACTTGGATTTTTAATAAATTGTGTACCTACACGGTTATATTTTTTTGCGGTAGTGGCGCTAGTGTTGCATATAAAGTCGGCTTTGGGATATCACTTATGCTTTTGCCATGCATGCCACTTAATATTCTACAGCAACGATAAACATAGGAATAGTCAACCTTCCCCCACTTGCGTCCCATGCGCGAGGGTGAGCGTGCGCGCCTAGATTTATAGGATATAAAAAAGGGCTGAAAACTGGGAATTCAAAAAATAAATCCAAAATAATTATTACTAAAAAACCCACGACCATTAAAATTGTTACTCTTAATTTAAAAAGAGTAAAATAAGTTTTACGAAAATCCCTCGACTAAAAGTGACTAAGTAGGTATACATAATTTATCCACCTATTCACAAATTGCAAACGCAAGAAAAATCCGTCGGGGGCTGCCATTGCCATCTCTCTAAAGTAACTATAACTGCAAAAGTTCATTTGGGGGCAGGTAATGGCAGCCCCAACGGATTTTTCTTGCGTTTGCAATTTGTGAATAGGTGGATAAATTATATATACCTACTTAGTCACTTTTAGTCGAGGGATTTTTTATTCTAAAAGCCCCACCCGACTTCAACAAAAATGTTTTTATTATTACAATGACAATACGTATCTAGTAATTTGAATATTATTTCTTGCTTTTTATTTAGAGGTAGGTTTTTTAAAGTCGGTATTTTGTTTTTCAAACTTTATTTTTATTTTTAGAGCAAGTTTATTCTGTATTAAGTAGTGTAGGTCTATATTTAGGTAGAACAATCGGCTCAGCCAAACGTAAGATAATCGCGCAGTACCTAATACATACATCCGCATGTATCCGCATTTTCAAACTGAGAACCTCCTTTTTGAATTTGGTTAAAATACCAAAACCTTCTCCTAAATGTAACAAATAATATTCTGAAAACCGCATCAAAATCGGTTCAGCCAAACGTGAGATAATTGCGGACAAACATAAATACAGGTCAAACTGAGAACCTTCTTTTTTAAGACGGTTAAAAACAGACAGCATCTCATTTAAACAGTGTCTAAGTTAAACAGATGTTTAAAGATCTTTTGAAGTACCTATATTACACCGCGTAATTATAACTGAATAAAATGAAGACTGCTTCCGTCTTGCTAAAAAAGAACGTACCTACCCATTTTTTTGCTTTTGATTCATCATAATAAAAGTACTACTAGCTTGGCTAAAAAAAGTCCATATCCCATAGCGAGTGATAGATTTTCAACTAAAGGTCGTGTATGAAATATTGCCACCTATTGCTTAGTTGCTTGGAGTTGATCCATATCCCTCCATAATAGTTGCCGCACCAAATTGCTGCATGTTTCCGTTGCCGAAGATTGCCGCATGTTGCCGATAATGCGGAATGTTTGGTAAAAATCAAATTGTCTGAAACATATTTTATTGGTAGGAATAATATCCTATAACAACAGAGAAAAAAAAACAGAATTTGTTGTTGCGTACAAAAATAAAAAAAACTTCGGAATTCACATCAAGAATGATTCCCACCACTTGCCACAACACAACTAAAACATATAATTATTTAATAAAAGTTTTGACACAAAATGTCAAAATTGTATCAAAACTTTTTTTATACGTGTTGTAGTTGTGGCAGGTAGTGGCTAAGGAATCATCTCCATTCTAAGGCCGTATACAGAGAGGACGCTGTTTGCAGAAAGCCGTATACAGAGAGGACGCTGTTTGCAGAAAGCCGCTTACTGCCGCAGGTTCGCGCAGTTAACCAGCGAAGGCATTTTGTATGAAAAAGCGCTGATAAGCGCCGAAAAGCGCTGACAAGCGCCTACACGCGCAGGTCACCGCTGGCTCGTTTAGTATGAAATCCTGCTTCAACCTGCTTGCTTTGTGTGACGGTTACCTGCGCGAACCTGCGGCAGTAAGCGGCTTTCTGCAAACAGCGTCCTCTCTGTATACGGCCTAATGTTACTTCCGTACTTTTGCGAAGACGAAGTTATTTTATTTTCTTAGATTTTTTTACACAACCAAGAATTCTGAAATTTTTCTCTATTTATAACGTTTCCGAGACCTAGCAATGAGTTGCGAATGGGAAGAGTGCGTAGAATCCGAGAAAACACAAGACTATACAAGGTATGCTATCCATACTATACAACTACTGTTACTATTACTATGCTATCATACTACTACTATAGTAGTACCAATATACTATTATCTAACTAACTAATCTACCATACCAAAATATTTTTTTCAAAAAAAATTAACCTTTGACTCAAATGGGAAAAATTTTACAATTTGACTGGACATGTCCTCATAATCTTTTGCACCCATCGAACCCTTCCTTTTTATGAAGTATTCTATAATACATTTCGATAAATTGTTTCTTATAGTTGTATCATCAATCTTCTTGTTCAAATACTGAAGGCATATTTGTCCGATACTAGTGGTCTTCAGAATTTCTTTTAAATTAAAATACTAGTGGGAGAAAAACAATAGGATAGGATAGGTGTATAAACACAGAAATGGTAAAAATAGTCCATGTTATTACAAAAGATTTTTAAAAAATGCTGTCACTTTTTTGACAAAATTGTGTAAAGAAAAAGACAACATCACATTTAAACAGATGTCTAAGTCAAACAGTGTTTAAAAATCTTTTGTAATAATACCAAGTAAAAAAAAAAACAATAAAACTATAAATTGGAAAGATATGGATAAAAATATTTAAAGAAAAATTTATTTTATACTTTTTAGTCTGTTTTTACTAATCCGTTTTAATGTTTTTAGTCTGACTTTTTTGTTATAAAAATGTGTTTTTAAAAAAGTTTTTTTTCAGTAAATTATTATTTTCTGCTTTTTAGTTAACGAGCTAAGACTAAAAATATACCATCTCCTATCGGAGCACTCGTCAAGACGATTCAAAGGAGCCCAAACTCGATGGGGTTGCATGGTTTCATCATAGTTTCTATGGCCTTCCTCCGGCTCAATCATCAGATCCTCGGACACTATTTTCCATTAAAGTACTCGTCAAGATGATTCAAACGAGCCCAAACTCGATAGGATTGCATAGTTTTATTACAGAGTTCCAGTGGCCTTCTTCCGGCTCCATCATCAGACCCTGGACACTATTTCCCAACAAAGTACTCGTCAAGACGATTCAAACGAGCCCAAATTTGATGGGGGTTGTACGATTTCAATATTGAGTTCCTATGGCATGGCCTTTCGGCTTCATCATTAGACCCTAAACCACGTCTCCCATTAGAGTACTCGTCAAGATGATTCAAACGAGCCCAAACTCGATAGGATTGCATAGTTTTATTACAGAGTTCCAGTGGCCTTCTTCCGGCTCCATCATCAGACCCTGGACACTATTTCCCAACAAAGTACTCGTCAAGACGATTCAAACGAGCCCAAATTTGATGGGGGTTGTACGATTTCAATATTGAGTTCCTATGTCATGGCCTTTCGGCTTCATCATCAGACCCTAAACCACGTCTCCCATTAGAGTACTCGTCAAGACGATTCAAACGAGCCCAAATTTGATGGGGGTTGTACGATTTCAATATTGAGTTCCTATGGCATGGCCTTTCGGCTTCATCATCAGACCCTAAACCACGTCTCCCATTAGAGTACTCGTCAAGACGATTCTAACGAGCCCAAACACTGTGGGGTTGCATGGTTTCATCATAGTTTCTATGGCCTTCCTCCGGCTCAATCATCAGATCCTCGGACACTATTTTCCATTAAAGTACTCGTCAAGATGATTCAAACGAGCCCAAACTCGATAGGATTGCATGGTTTTATTACAGAGTTCCCGTGGCCTTCTTCCGGCTCCATCATCAGACCCTGGACACTATTTCTCAACAAAGTACTCGTCAAGGCGATTCAAACGAGCCCAAATTTGATGGGGTTGTACGGTTTCAATATTGACCCTAAACATCACCTCATCACAAAGCGCTCTTTTAAACCTATCTAACGAGCCCAAACACAGTGAGTCTTCGGCTACCAGGGTTCAGATCCTGTGACCACCTTCTGACTCTATCAATCATCAGACCTTGAACATCACTTTACTTCATCACAAAACGCTTTTCAAAACCAATCTAACGAGTCCAAACACAGTGGGTTTCCGGCTATTATGGTACAGATCCTGTGACAACTTTGATTTTTAATTAAAAAATAAAGAATTAATATTATTTTTGATAGAAAAAAGATTTGCAAACAAGAAATTGAATTGAATCAAAAACATAAATTTGAATGTATAATCCCCGTCAATTGGTAATGCACTGGAACATTGTCACAATAACATCCAGGTTGACGGGATCCGCAACTAAAAATGTCACGAAACTAGAAATTTCGAATAGGTAATCTAATATATTAAAATGATTGAATTATTATTTTCAATAAGATAGGGTTTAATTATTAAGAAATTGTACAATTGTTTTTCGTTTTTGACGTTTTAAAATCATGGCCCATTATCAATTGACGGCGATAATACGGGCAAATTCTTTGTCCCAAAAAAAGAAATCAAATCAGAATTTAAAGTCAAGTTCAACATAGGTACGGTCGAATCCGTTAATATGTTGGCACTTTTGACAGTTCGTCAACCTTTATGCCTTTGTAATAGAAGTCAATATTCTGTCAAACGTACCCACATATTAATGGACTCTACTACCTACTTACAAGTGAATTTCATGAGTTTATTGTTGATTGACCTCTGATCTCATATTTTCTGACCTTTCTTAATCCTATCACCACGGCTGTATACAAACTACCTTACAAAATTGGAAGTAAAAAATAGGTAACTAAAAACACTATGGTATTTGTTATTAGCAAGGGAATTTAAAATTATAGTGCAAAAAACTAACCTCTTCGTTCGAAGTAGCAAACGAACAGCCACTCACAGAACTACAATCGCTGCTCACATGCACATCCTTATCAGAGTCTATTGTTTCAGTGTCTAAAGAACATGTTTTTCTGAAAAAAATAAGATGAGTTAAGAAAGTATTTAAGTTCATTTGTACTTATGTTTGAATGTAAATCGACACAACTTTAGTTGTTAATCCATGCTGAGAACGTCTGTACTTTATGAAAGCCACTACCAAACTGCACCGCGTGTTCTTTTGCATACCACGTTCCCCAAAGACGAATGAAAACGCATGCTTTCCTATGGAAAGTTTTACGGAAATCTCCCGCACCCCGAATACGGGCACCATCGACTAGTGAAAATAGTTCCCCGAATGCGGCTTTATGGCATGCTTAACAGAAATCTCTCGCACCCCGAATATGGGCTGCAACCACCAATGTAAATGAGCCTTCAGTGCTACAGCGCTACAAAGATAGGTACAATAATAGGTACTTAAAATACTCACCAGGGATTTATTTTCATTTTTAAATTGAGCTAATCCAGCTTTGAATTTAATTCTATCCTTTATTCTTGATTTTGGAATCAGCTCATTTATATCAGAATCAGAAATATTTTCTATGCAAAATACATCCAAGTCGTGTTCTATAACAATAAATAGATAATTTCTTATTTACATTAGGTACAATATACATGCTATTATTTAAAATCTAAATAAAAACCTAAAGTCTGTCTATCCTTACTTGTCTTTTATGGTAAACAATCTTCACCCAACTTTTTATTGAAATAACCGTTGTTTATAAAATCCCCGAACCTGACTCTCCGACCAATACAACAAATGGTTCTCCACAAATAGATTACAAAATAAATTGTTAGTAATAAAATAACAATGTCATAAAGTTACTTTACACATTTTTAATTAACGACTTTAGTATAAAAGACAACTGTCAAAAACCGTTTACTAAATAAGACAAGTAAGGATAGCCAGACTTTAGTTACGTATCTATCTAGTTATATTACATATTAATATTTGTATCAATTAATATGCGGTATGTAAGGAGTTACTTTAGATACAAAAAATACAATGTTTTGTGGTTATCAGGCAGATATGCGTTAACTAGGGTGTCATATTAAAGGCTCAAGGTCAAGGACTATATAACGAGGTATGCTTGGAGTACTGTCCATTCAAATAAGGAGATCTGCAGATTATCTTAGCTTGTAGTTGCAGAATAGCAAGCAAGCACGCTTGAAGTGGCAATATGGCGATCGGATGGCGATGGCGACCGCGTGGTATTCTTCGGCCTTCGGTTACGTTGCGACTGACGTAGGACGAAGGCACCATAATAAGTAGGAACTTATACCTTACCAAGAAATACTCCTTGCGTTTCCTTTGAAATGCCCCATGAATCCAGCAGTTCTATAGCGAAGTTGGTGTCCAGTGAAAATGCTAACGTCGGCATATTCTGTGACGTCGAGTCCATTTTTAATTTAGGTATCTACCACAGGAAAACACTAATTATAATAAATCTATGGGAAAAAACACGAAAATAAACTTTCATGAACAAACCTTGTATATAAATACTATAAACACCGCACGCGTCCACGCGCCGACCGACCGAAAGAAAGAAAGAATGTTACAGTGTTGCCAACAAGATACTTTGAATTCCACTATGCAGTTGGAATTTTTCTCAAAAATCCATTATAATGATATATTTTATTTTCGATTACTTTATCGGGTAAATCATACGAGTAACAATGCCTTGCCTTTTTTTTTAAGTACAAAATGCATTTAAAATAGTATTTATGACCAAAGAGTCTTTGTTTCTTAGAGAAAGTTGTTCAGTTTCTTGGACTGAACACATCCTTTGGAAAGTGATGAATATCATAAATGCGAACGTCCGTTTGTTTGTTTGTTTGTTACGCCTTCACGTCTTAACTACTGAACCGATCATCGGATTTTTATGGTTCCGTAGCCTAAGTGGCAAAAAACGGAACCCTTATAGATTTGTTATGTCTGTCTGTCTGTCCGTAAGTCACAGCCACTTTATTCCGAAAGTATTAGGATTACACAGTTGATATATATAGATGTATTCTGTTAACCGCTTAAAGATTTTAACACAAAAATAAAAAAAAAGATTAAAGGGAAACATGGAACTGAAACTGAAAAAATATTTTTTCTTCAAGTCAATACGTGCGGGGTGTCTATAGATAGGTCTCTCAAAATGGCATTGCGGTTACTAAAACATTTTTTCTCAAAGTCAACAGTTTGAAAGATACACTGCCAAAGTGGTAAAATGTGTGCCCCCCCCCCTTTAACTATTGAAATAAGAGAGCGAAAAATCTAAAAAAATATATACTATAGATCTTAATAAACACTTTCAACTAAAATTGGTTTAAACGAGATATAATACTAAGTTTTGGACATAAAACACATTTTTCAAAACCGCAAATATAACTTTGTCATTCATACCAACACTTTGAAAAACAAAGTTATTTTTGCAGACGAAAAATGATAGTGGTATTAAAATATGGTATAGTATAAAACGCGTGGCCCGACATGCACTTGGTCGGTTTTTTTCCTTACTGAAACAATCATGATAAAATTTATAAAATTTATCCTAAAAAAAGGATTTTTACGTAGGATAGACAAAATACTATCCACACAGACGAAGTCACGGGCGGCCGCTAGTAATTCTGTAAAGGGACAATAATTAAAGTAGATATGAAAATAAGTAGAGTTTTTGGGATTGTCTAATAATGCAGACAAAAAAAACTGTTCCCGAGGGATGGCAAAAAAACTTTTTACGCAGACGAAGTCGCGGGCGGTCGTTATTTCTTACTTATTTTAATTATTTTAAATGCGAAAGTCTGTTTGTTTGTTACGCCTTAACGTCTTATCTACTGAACCGATCATCATAAAATTGCATACACGTTGTCAGGACTACAGAGAAGGACATAGGTTACCTTTTATCCTGAAAAACGTATTGTTCCCGAGGGAGAGCAAAAAACCTTTCCACTCAGACGCAGTCACGAGCGGCCGTTAGTATTTCTTTAATGGGACAATAATTTTAAGGTAGATATGAAAATAAGTTGAGTTTTTAGGGATTGGCTTTTTATTATCTTTCATTTGATACCCATATTGCTATAACTAAAAAATATTGTTTTATTCCACCTTCTATAGAAGTCTTATTATTAGGGTTCCGTAGCCAAAATGGCAAAAAAACGAGACCCTTATAGATTCGTCATGTCTGTCTGTCTGTCTGTCCGTCTGTCTGTCTGTCCGTCCGTATGTCACAGTCACTTTATTCAGAAACTATTAAGTTTACACAGTTGAAACTTAGTAAGTAGATGTATTCTGTGAACCGCTTTACGATTTTGCCATAAAAATAAAAAAATTAGGACTTTAAAAATGACATTGAGGTTTCTCAAACGATTTTTTCTCAAAGTCAACCGTTTGAAAGATAGACACTTCCAAAGTGGTAAAATGTGTGTCCCTCCCCCCCCCCCCCCTTTAACTTTTGAAATAAAAGAGTGAAAAATATAAAAAATTAAAAAAAAAATATGCTATAGATCCTAATAAATACTTTCAACGAAAATTGGTTTGAACGAGATATATTGATAACTTTTAGAGATATAGCACATTTTCCAAAACCGCAAAAATAACTTTGTCATTCATACAAACACTATGAAAAACAAAGTTATTTTTGACGACGAAAAATGAATGTGGTATTCAATATGGTATGGTATAAGGTAACTACGGAACTCTACTGCGCGTGGCCCGACACGCACTTGGCCGGTTTTATATTATTATTGTTAGTCTAATTTATCTAATGATGATATGAGAATGCGTTTCATGAGATGAATAATGAGTTTTACACGAAACGCTGAAGGGTGTCAGCGCGACACCCGTTCTTATCTTGTTCAGTAGTGGCAAAATAATATCATGAAAATAAAAAAAATACTTATGCGGATAAACGGTACCGCCCAAAATCTACAGGACTACTATTTGTCACGCTAAAAACGTCCGGACATGATTATGATCAGTAAGTACACGTTTTTTTCTAAAAACGTTTTATTTTAATCAAAACTATTCCCGTTATTAAATCCGTTAGTCGTCAAAATATAATAGAACGAAAAAGGGCGAATAGGTGTTAATCTGGCAACTCCAAGTCGTATCGAGTCGAGAAATACGTTTAAAGTTTAGTAAAAGCGCGTAGATATTTTGTAGATTCAACATGTAGGTAGGTAAGGTAACAAGTAGGTAGGCAAATTGGTGACAAATAAAATGGTTCTTTGGTATCGGTTGCTATAGCTATAACCCTACATACATGGTAAATACTGCGATCCAACAGTATTTTATCAGGGGTCTATTTCATAAAAGTTGAATAAAACTACAATGGGGTAGAAATTGTGTTTCTTATTTATTACGAAACATAATTCTAGCATATTGCTAGAATTAATGAGGGGGCTCAAAAAATATGAAATACCTACTTAAAAATATGTAAAAAGCCCATAGTAAAAATGATATAAGTACCGTTGAAATCGTCATTAAATATCCAAAAAAATTGTTTATACATAAAAATAACCTAGGTATCCTACTAATATTATAAATGTGAAAGTTTGTGGGTTTGGATGTTTGTATGTTTAAATGTTTGTTCCTCAATCACGCAAAAACTACTGAACGGATTTGATTGAAACTTGGCACTAGTAGATAGCCTAGATTAAAATATAGAATACTTTTTATCCCGATATTCCCACGGGAACGTGAACCACGCGGGTGAAACCGCGGGCGGCCGCTAGTATTTGATAATTAAATGACAATTTAAAGTCAAAGTACGAGGAGTGAATTTTCCGACTTTACCTCTAGGAGGCTTTTAGCAGATAAGGGAGTTTATTTTATTTCTAGACTAGCGGCCGCCCGCGGTTTCACCCGCGTGGTTCCCGTTCCCGTGGGAATATCGAGATAAAAAGTATTCTATGTTTTAAGCTAGGCTATCTACTATCTGTGTGTAAAATTTCAACCAAATCCATTCAGTAGTTTTTGCGTGATTGAGGAACAAACATCCAAACATCCTAACATTTAAACATCCAAACCCACAAACTGTCACATTTATAATATTAGTAGGATATTAGTACCTAGCATAGTATTCTTTACAATTTCAGACTAAACAAAACCGGCCAAGTGCGTGTCGGGCCACGCGCAGTAGGGTTCCGTAGTTACCTTATACCATACCATATTGAATGCCACTATCAATTTTCGCCTGCAAAAATATTTATTAGGATCTACAACAGCATATATTTTTTTTAGATTTTTCACTCTCTTATTTTAAAAGTTAAAGGGGGGGGACCCATTTTATCACTTTGGCAGTGTATATCTTTCAAACGGTTGACTTTAAGAAAAAATAGTCTTAAGACCTATCTATAGATACTACGCGCGTATAGGTTTAATGAAATTTTTTTTTCACTTTCAGTTCATGTGTAATTTTTATTTTTTATTTTTATGTAAAAATCGTAAAGCGGTTTACAGAATACATCTACCTACTAAGTTTCAACTGTGTAATCTTAATAGTTTCGGAATAAAGTGTATGTGACATACGGATGGACAGACGGACAGAGACGGACAGACGGACAGAGATGGACAGACAGACAGACAGACATGACGAAACTATAAGGGTTCCGTTTTTGCCATTAGGCTACGGAACCCTAAAAACACTGTCTCAAAGACATATTTCATAAATCAAAGACTAAATAAAATGCGTGATCTTATACATCGATCGCAAACGGGTCCGAAAAATCGTATATTGTAAAAAATCTGTTGTTTATGGCGTATTTTTGTTTTTAATTTTTCATCTCTGATTAACTAGCATCATTTTTAGGGTTCCTTATCCAAAGGGTAAAAAGGGACCCTATTACTAAGACTCCGCTGTCCGTCTATCTGTCTGTCTGTCTGTCACCAGGCAGTATCTCATGAACCGTGATAGCTAGACCGTTGAAATTTTCACAGATGATGTATTTCTGTTGCCGCTATAACAACAAATACTAAAAACAGAATAAAATAAATATTTAAGGGTGCTCCCATAAAAACAAGCAGTTTTTAGGGTTCCGTACCCAAAGGGTAAAAACGGGACCCTATTACTAAGACTCCGCTGTCCGTCTGTCTGTCCGTCTGTCTGCCTGTCTGTCTGTCTAACTGTCTGTCACCAGGCTGTATCTCTTGAACCGTGATAGCTAGACAGTTGAAATTATCACAGATGATGTATTTCTGTTGCCGCTATAACAACAAATACTAAAAACAGAATAAAATAAATATTTAAGGGGGGCTCCCATACAACAAACGTGATGTTTTGCCGTGTTTTGGTACGGAACCCTTCGTGCGCGAGTCCGACTCGCACTTGGCCGGTTTTTTTTTTGCCGTTTTTGGTACGGAACCCTTTGTGCGCGAGTCGGATTCGCACTTGGCTGGTTTTTAATAAGTTAGATCAAGCCAGTAACAGTTCGCACCGACTAAATAAAATACGCAAAAAAACGCTGACACTATGTTATTTGACACCAACCTTTAGAAGGCCTCTGACAGATAAGGGTATAAAAATGACGAGCCTTTAAAAAGCTTCTATTTATTTATTTCTATAACCCCTTATGGGTTATAGAAATAAATAAATTGCCGCGGCTACAAGAGATTCCACGTCCATCTTTGTTAAAGAACCAATGCAGAACAATCGGTACACCAATGTGATAACAGCGACAGGAAAATGTGGACACGTTCGCCCAACGCGCTCGGCCAGTTGGCCCAATGTGTAGGTACTTCGGGCTTTATGGCCTGTACACATTGGGCCAACGTATTGGTCGAGCCCTATGTGTAAAAACCTTGGCGTTCGTTGAGAGTTGACGCCAATGTTGACCGGCGAACCGAATGTTGTCGGTTTGTTTCCCTTTCGGCCGCCATGGCAACTGAGTTCGGCACACATCAAAGGATCTTGGCACGCGCGTTGGTTCAGCGTTCAAACGTTGACACCTTTTTAACCGACTTCAAAAACGGAGGAGGCTCTTAGTTTGTTAGAATCTTTTTTTCATGTATGTTACTCGATTACTCGAAGTGCGTTGATATTAAATGTATCTCATAATTTGGGTTAAGTAAAATCAGTCTTCCAATTTGTTAGATTTACGAACAACTTTAGTGAAGTAGCAAGCGTCACCTATCGAGAATTCGGAGAACTGTGTTGCTAAACTCGTACTGTTGTTTAAACAAAAGTTCTTTGTTGATTTTATTGACAAGTTTGTGTAAAATGTACATATTTCTAATGTCATTTATACTAAACATATCTCATAATTTTTGTTAAGTAAAATCAATCTTCTATTTTGGTAGTTTTTACGATCAACTTTAGTAGAGTAGCAAGCGTCACCTATCGGAAATTTGGAGAACTGTGTTGCTAAACTCGTACTGTTGTTTAAACAAATGTTCTTTGTTGATTTTATTGACAAACTTGTGTAAAATGTTCATATTTCTAATGTCAGTTACACTAAATATATCTCATAATTTGTATTAAGTAAAATCAATCTTCTAATTTGGTAGTTTTTACGAACAACTTTAGTAGAGTAGCAAGCGTCACCTATGGGAAATTTGGAGAACTGTGTTGCTAAACTCTTACTGTTGTTATAACAAAAGTTGTTTATTGATTTTATTGACAAGTTTGTGTAAAATGTACATATTTCTAATGTCATTTATACTAAACATATATCATAATTTGTGTTAAGTAAAATCAATCTTCTAATTTGGTAGTTTTTACAAACAACTTTAGTAGAGTAGCAAGTGTCACCTATCGGAGATTTGGAGAACTGTGTTGCTAAACTCATACTGTTGTTTAAACAAAAGTTCTTTGTTGATTTTATTGACAAACTTGTGTAAAATGTACATATTTCTAATGTCAATTATACTAAGCATATCTCACAATTTGTGTTAAGTAAAATCAATCTTCTAATTTGGTAGTTTTTACGAATAACTTTAGTAGAGTAGCAAGCGTCACCTATCGGAAATTTGGAGAACTGTGTAGCTAAACTCGTACTGTTGTTTAAACAAAAGTTCTTTGTTGATTTTATTGACAAGCTTGTGTAAAATGTACATATTTCTAATGTCAATTATACTAAACATATCTCACAATTTGTGTTAAGTAAAATCAATCTTCTAATTTGGTAGTTTTAACGAACAATTTAGTAGAGTAGCAAGCGTCACCTATCGAAAATTAAGAGAACTGTGTTGCTAAACTCGTACTGTTGTTTAAACAAAAGTTGTTTGTTGATTTTATTGACAAGCTTGTGTAAAATATACATATTTCTAATGTCATTTATACTAAACATATCTCATAATTTGTGTTATGTAAAATCAATCTTCTAATTTGGTAGTTTTTACGAACAACTTTAATAGAGTAGCAAGCGTCACCTATCGGAGATTTGGAGAACTGTGTTGCTAAACTCATACTGTTGTTTAAACAAAAGTTCTTTGTTGATTTTATTGACAAACTTGTGTAAAATGTACATATTTCTAATGTCATTTATACTAAACATATGTCATAATTTGTGTTATGTAAAATCAATCTTCTAATTTGGTAGTTTTTACGAACAACTTTAGTAGAGTAGCAAGCGTCACCTATCGAAAATTTGGAGAACTGTGTTGCTAAACTCGTACTGTTGTTTAAACAAAAGTTCTTTGTTGATTTTATTGACAAGCTTGTGTAAAATGTACATATTTCTAATGTCAATTATACTAAACATATATCATAATTTGTGTTAAGTAAAATCAATCTTCTAATTTGGTAGTTTTTACGAACAACTTTAGTAGAGTAGCAAGTGTCACCTATCGGAGATTTGGAGAACTGTGTTGCTAAACTCATACTGTTGTTTAAACAAAAGTTCTTTGTTGATTTTATTGACAAACTTGTGTAAAATGTACATATTTCTAATGTCATTTATACTAAACATATCTCATAATTTGTGTTATGTAAAATCAATCTTCTAATTTGGTAGTTTTTACGAACAACTTTAGTAGAGTAGCAAGCGTCACCTATCGGAAATTTGGAGAACTGTGTTGCTAAACTCGTACTGTTGTTTAAACAAAAGTTCTTTGTTGATTTTATTGACAAAATTGTGTAAAATGTACATATTTCTAATGTCATTTATACTAAACATATCTCATAATTTGTGTTATGTAAAATCAATCTTCTAATTTGGTAGTTTTTACGAACAACTTTAGTAGAGTAGCAAGCGTCACCTATCGGAAATTTGGAGAACTGTGTTGCTAAACTCGTACTGTTGTTTAAACAAAAGTTCTTTGTTGATTTTATTGACAAGCTTGTGTAAAATGTACATATTTCTAATGTCAATTATACTAAACATATCTCACAATTTGTGTTAAGTAAAATCAATCTTCTAATTTGGTAGTTTTTACAAACAATATAGTAGAGTAGCAAGCGTCACCTATCGGAAATTCAGAGAACTGTGTTGCTAAACTCGTACTGTTGTTTAAACAAAAGTTGTTTGTTGATTTTATTGCCAAGCTTGTGTAAAATGTACATATTTCTAATGTCATTTATACTAAACATATATCATAATTTGTGTTAAGTAAAATCAATCTTCTAATTTGGTAGTTTTTACGAACAACTTTAGTAGAGTAGCAAGCGTCACCTATCGGAAATTCGGAGAACTGTGTTGCTAAACTCGTACTGTTGTTTAAACAAAAGTTGTTTGTTGATTTTATTGACAAACTTGTGTAAAATGTACATATTTCTAATGTCAATTATACTATATATATCTCATAATTTGTGTTAAGTAAAGTCAACCCTCTAATTTGGTAGTTTTTACGAAAAACTTTAGTAGCGTTACCTGTTGGAAATTTGGAGAAGTATTTTACAAACTTTCTTTAGTGTATTCAAATATTTGTTTGATTAATTTTACTATACTAAGAAAAGTTTTAGTCAATCTGTTTTGTTATGTAAAATCAACAAAGTGTATATTGTGAAATTCACCCTTGTTACAGTAAAATCAACTATGAAAAGGGTTGACTATGGCAGTTCTCTAGGCAACCTACGCTACTTTAGTACATTCAACAATTCTTTTTTTTCAGTGTATCAATACGGTAACCCTATCGAAAGAGTAACCCAAGTAAGGACTTACCGAATACGAAAACCCTATCGGGGAAACCCTATGAAGGCTTTATGAAGGGGTTTTAAAACGTGTTCAAGCAATTTATACCTAGTTCCATCTGGGCCGAAGGACTGGAACCGCTTACCGTTAAAGGGGTTTTGATTGGGTATTTCATGAACAGCTAACCGTTAAAAGGGTTTTTGATTGGGTATTTCATAGACTTAATTTAGAAACCCTATCCCTAACGAAAGAGAAACCCTATCATTTGGTAAGCTTTTTAATAGGGTTTCCCTATCAATTGGGTTAACCAAAGAAAGGGGTTTTCCGGTCCCTGTGGTCATCCCATGACCGACCCTTGCGAAAGGTGCTTTACGTCCACAGTCGCTGGGCCAGGCGCTAAGCGAGCTCCTCACACTCGGCCATTTACATGTACGTAATAGGTAGAATAAGTTTTACTAAGTTTCTTGGTTAGCATATTAATGAATTACTCTCTTGAGTACGTCGTTAACAACTCTTGCTTCGTTAATTTTGCTAAGCTTTGACATTTATCAAATTAAGAGCTTTTTGAGTCGACTCTGTACATATAGCTGTTGTTAAGCTACCGGACTAATAGGATTGTTTTTTAGGGTTCCGTACCCAAAGGGTAAAAACGGGACCCTATTACTAAGATTCCGCTGTCCGTCTGTCTGTCTGTCTGTCTGTCACCAGGCTGTATCTCATGATGTATTTCTGTTGCCGCTATAACAACAAATAATAAAAACAGAATGAAATCAATATTTAAGCGGGGCTCACATACAACAAACGTGATTTTTTTGCCGTTTTTTGCTCGATATCAATAACGATAACAGGTAGACAGTTGAAATTTTCACAGATGAAGTATTTTTGTTGCCGCTATAACAACAAATACTAAAAACAGAATAAAATTAATATTTAAGAGGGGCTCCACACAACAAACGTAATTTTTTTGCTGTTTTTTGGTACGGAACACTTCATGCGCGAGTCCTACTCGCACTTGGCCGGTTTTTTAGAGACTATGAAACTATATGAAATCGAGTTTTATCTAATGCATGTTTTTTTAAACCTAGATGTTGTGAGTATTTCTGCCCAATTATTATGAAATGTACTTGATGTACCAAAATCATTATCGTAGACTTTGACACGTGCTTTAGAATTAGTTAAAGTGATATGTTTTATGAAAAAAAATGAATTCAAGTACATTCAGGTATTATATGTCTTGGTTCTAAATCAAGAAGCGCTAGCCAAAGAAAAATAACGCAATTTTCTATATAAACTAGCCCGCCTGAACATTTACGACAGCAGAAAAGCTCTAGAACCATTGTCCTAGGTTTCGCCGACTTCGATAAATCTCTCTGTTCATAAATGTTTGATGAAATGAAACGATTTTCTCTTGTGTTGGTGGTTTTCTAGTATATCCGAGAGAAACTAGGCTGCGTTCAAACGATAACACACGACCCGACTTCAATCCGAACTCAACTCAAACTCACCTCAACCGCAGCCACCTTGAAATACATCGCTTACAATTTTGAGTCTTATGACACATTAATAAGCTCTTGTGTAATGTTCAGGTGAGTTTGAGGTGAGTTCGGGTTGAGTTTGAGTTGAGTTTGAGTTTGAGTTGAGTTTGAGTTGAGTTTGAGTTGAGTTTGAGTTGAGTTTGAGTTGAATTTGAGTTGAGTTTGAGTTGAGTTTGAGTTGAGTTCGGGTTGAGTTTGAGTTGAGTTCGGGTTGAGGGCGAGGCGTGTGCAGTTGCATCGACAAAATATAACGAAGCTTATTAATGTGTTATAAAACTCAAAATTATAATCTGTATTTCAAGGAGTGGGCTCCGGTTGAGTTGAGTTTGAGTTGAGTTCGGGTCGAGGGCGAGTCGTGCGTTATCGTTTGAACGCAGCACAAAACTTCTCGAAAACGCGTTGAAAATGCGGCGTTCTTGCAGTGAACACATGCGTTTTTTTGCGCTGTCACCTTTTGTGCTTACAGGCGTACTCGCTGCGCTCGCTCAGCTCGTGCATTGTTTGCCGCATTATAAACACATAAATATACAACCTGAAGACGACAATGCGACAATAAATTAAATGTCGTATAGCTTACAGTCCCAGTCTGCATAAAAAAATCCAATAATTTAGTCACAGGAAATATTTTTCAGTTATTGTTTTCAGTATAATAAATTTTCGTGCTATTTAGTTTATTTTTACTTCGTTCCTAAGAATTATTTGTTAGTTTCAAAATACTCCTATGAACTAGTGTCACCAATGTTTTCATTTATTTGTCGCATTGTCTTCTCCACCCCGTATAAGTTCGGTTGCTGAAAAAAAATCAGATTTTCTATAGAAAAAAAATATTCCAACGTTGGCAGACCGACGCTTTTCTGAATCATGCCGCTTACAGGCCTACAGCTAAGTTTTGCCACAGAATATATACCTAGTTACTGTTTTGCTGTATTGATAGCTCACTATCAACTACTATCTATGCTGAACCTATTAATGTGTACGTACTCGCACGTAAAAATTATGAACACAAAAATGTTAAGTAATACTCTTCTCCATAATAATTAATTTCTACGCACTTTTGTTACACACAACGCACTCTTGGCCCTTAATGAACAGTAATCAAGTGTGAAAAATATTTTTTAAAAACACATTTTAAAAACGGACTAAAATATTTCAAAAACAAATCGCACGAAAAACATTAAAATGGACTAGTATAAACAGACTCAAAAGTACAAAATAAATTCTTGTGCAAATATTTATAACCCTATACCTACATAAATTTTAAACCTAAAAACGTGGGGCACATTTTATAAAATTTATCATTCATATTGTCTTTAGCATGCGCCTCACGTTTTTAGGTTTAAAATTTATGTAGGTATGGTATAAGGTTATAAATATTTACACAATAATTTATTTTGTACTTTTTAATCTGTTTTTACTAGTCCGTTTTAATGTTTATCGTCCGATTTTTTTTTGTAATAATTTAGTCCGTTTTAAAAACATGTTTTAAAAAAAATTTTTTTTCAGAAAATTATCATTTTCTGCTTTTTAGTTAACGAGCTAAGACTAAAAATATACCATCTCCTATCGGAGCACTCGCCAAGACGATTCAAACGAAAACTCGATGGGGTTGCATGTTTTTTTTTTACAGTTTCCCAGTGGCCTTCTCCCGGCTCCATCATCAAACCCTGGAAACTATTTCCCAACAAAGTACTCGTCAAGACGATTTAAATGAGTCCAAACTCGATGAGGTAACATGGTTTTATTAAAGAGTTCCTGTGTCCTTCTTCCGGCTCCACCATCAGATCCTGAAAACTATTTCCCAACAAAGTACTTGTCAAGACGATTCAAACAAGCCCAATCTCGATGGGGTTGCATGGTTTTATTATAGAGTTCCTATGGCCTTCCTCCGGCTCCATCAGCAGATCCTCGGACACTATTTCCTATTAAAGTACTCGTCAAGGCTATTCAAACCAGCCCAAACTCGATGGGGTTGCATGGTTTTATTACCGAGTTCCAGTGGCCTTCTTCCGGCTCCATCATCAGACCCTGGAAACTATTCCCCAACAAAGAACTCGTCAAGACAATTCAAGCAAGCCCAAATTTGATGGGGTTGCACGGTTTCAATATTGAGTTCCTATGGCATGGCCTTTCAGCTTCATCATCAGACCCTGGAAGTTTCAAGTCTCTAGCTCATCGGGAAGCTAGTATAAAATCGTTCGCAAACAAACAAACAATCAAACAAACACACAAACGAGAAAGCAACCTAATAAAAACGTGTTAATAAAAAGTAAATCTTTCTGTACGGTTTTGTTTCCGTTTGTTTTTCAAAAGTTTTTCTAAATAGTAAAGTGATAATAATATTAGTTTCAATTTAGGTAGAAACTTAGAGTAAGACGCGCTTCTGTCCCAGAGACGAAGCCGCGATGCTCTAAGGGTAGAAATGTCATCTTTTGTAATCTGAATTAAAGTGCGAATATGAGACAAACTTCAACTGAAATCCTTTACCAATGAGAATTCTACCTTACCTCTAATGCAATAAGGAAGAAATAGGCCTTTATCCAGATCAAGTGAATTCGCCTAGATTTTACACGTACGTAACTTTCGTCACACAACTGTCAATATCGCAAACGTTGTTAATGAATTTCGGCACCCTGATTATCTAAAAAGAAACTATTTAGCGACCGGTTTCATTCCACATACATTGCTACTTTTCTTTGGTATGTTTTTTTTTAATCCAAAAAGAAGTAGCAATGGATCACTATCATCTGTGAACTGCAACCGGTCGCTAGGTGGTTTCTAATTAGATAATCAGCCCGCGGGTAGTACTTAATTGGGTAACAATAAATTCCCATTTTGGGTGTCAAAAATACTGAATATTATAGCATACTGACTGAAATACTAAGTGGACGACGGACTGAGGGCGACTACAAATGTTAAAAATGGGTGACTTTAAAATACAAATTAAGTAACTAGTTATTCAGAATGGGCGACCAAATAACTAACTATATGGGCGACAACCTTAGGGCACACGAAACATTTAAGATATGGCATAAGTATATTTTATTTAAAAAAGCTGACTATTATCCTAATCGAGATGACAAAAATACCATGTTGGGCAGCTTAAATCAGGTTACCTACTTTGTATAATAGTTGCCCACTCAGTATTTTTGTCTCTCAATCAGAACTTTCACTGTTAACCTCAGACCAAATAAAAAAGTAAAGACGGAGTCTTCCGACAAAGCGGTGAAGCCAGTAAAACTACGCCTTGGCTGTGTACATACACAGTTTACGCACACATATGTAACGAAACTACGCCTTGGCTTTCGTTCGTCATAGGGCGAACCCTGCCGCCCGGCCCCCGCCCGCCCCCTAGTACGCACACATGTACCATCAAAAACCGGCTTCACTTAGTTGTTCGCAACCACTGCGCAATTACGCTCCATCTTCCTTTTTTATTTGATCTGAGCTGTTAACTTAAATTATTTGGCTCCCACTAGTAGTCGCCCGTTTTACATATTTTTTGTAATCCACAGTTAGTCGCCGTTTTATTATTTTCAGTCACTCAATTAATTAATTCCCATGAATTTCTAGCAAACAATGTAAACGGAGCGCGCCTCACTGTCTCAGAGTTATAGACCGTACCACAATTTATTGTACCCGCGTTTATTTGCGATGAATTCGCCACGTTTGGACAAGGTCATAGAAAGATTAGATAGGTACGATTGGGGGTATCTATGGCGGGCACAAGCAACCAAAGCAGTCATAAAACACTATTCTCTTGGGATCTTAATTTTATTTTTACCCGTCTCCCAAAAATAGGCTTCTCGATTCACATTTTTGTGTTTAAAAATTGTCGATCTTTTGGCGTCGTTTGTGCGATTCCTTTTTGTTTCTAGAGTAATACTCCTTACCTTCTGAAAAAAAAGAAGTTTGTAATTTTTTACACTTTGAATTGGTGTTTTAATTAAATTGCCTTTGTCCTTACTATCCTTACTAATATTATAAATGCGAAAGTCCGTTTGTTTGTTTGTTTGTTACGCCTTCACGTCTTAACTACTGAACCGATCATCATGAAATTTTGCATACACGTTGTCAGGGGTCCAGAGAAGGACATAGGGTACTTTTCATCCCGAAAAAAGGTATTGTTCCCGAGGGATGGCAAAAAACTTTCCGCGCAGACGAAGTCGCGGGCGGCCGCTAGTAATATTATAAATGCGAAAGTCCGTTTGTTTGTTTGTTTGTTACGCCTTCACGTCTTAACTACTGAACCGATCATTATGAAATTTTACACACACGTTGTCAGGGGTACAGAGAAGGACATAGGGTACCATTCATCCCGAAAAAAAGTATTGTTCCCGAGGGATAGCAAAAAAACTTTCCACGCAGACGAAGTCGCGGGCGGCAGCTAGTAATGTAATACAGCTGTGTGCAATACAGGAAATAACTGGCCATAAACACAAATGCAGTACAATATCGATTCTAACTTCATTGCGTTTGCACGATTCGATATAATGTTGAACGGCTGCCAATGCTACTGCTCTGTGGTTCCATTATGTCTTGGCACATAGCTAAACTTTATCTATGTTTGATAGCGATTTAAAGATGGCTTCCTTCTAAAATTTAATATCCCATCAAAATCATTTCATGAATAATATTGCCAAGACCTCGAACTGTCAAAAAGTTATCAGACCTCATGTAGGGCCAAGCTTTTAACTCTACGTGCCCTAACTCTGCAAGCCCTAACTTCAAAAACTCTACACCTTAGTTAAAATATGTGGCTTGGCCATTTTGCTACATGGAAACCTTTCTAATAAACAATAGTTCTTGTAATAACGAAACGGCCAAGCCACATATTTTAACTAAGGTGTAGAGTTTTTGAAGTTAGGGCTTGCAGAGTTAGGGCGCGTAGATTTAGAAGCTTGGCTCTACATGAGGTCTGACAACTTTTTGACAGTTCGAGGTCTTGGCAATATTATTCATGAAATGATTTTGGTGGGATTTCACTTCTTTTTGTAAGTAACTATCCATAAACCGAAAGAGCAAGGTGGGGTCAGAATTGTAGTCTAAAATCGTGTAAAACTCGATCACCATCAACTAGCGTACTTGTACTGTTATTTACTTTATTCTGTGGTAGAACTAATTCATTTATGCTGTGATATTATTTTACTCTTTAACGCAGAATGTGACAGTGCAAAGAACAAAATAGAGTCTGCACGAGTTCTGCGCCATGAAAGAAGTAGTTTTGAAATGAACACAATATCTTTTTTATGACTTTTTTCCCATTACTGTAACAGTGATTTACTAAGGCTTAAAAATAATTACTAAATATTTAAAAAAATTTCAGATTCATAAGTCTCATTTTTTCAGACCTTCAGCATCAAAATTTGCGGAAGTCGCATTCAAACTTCCATCCCCTAGTTTAAGGGGTTAGGGGTTAAAAGCATAGAAAAAAATTACTCTTAACAGAGGTTAAAAGTTTCAAGTTTTATAATTTTTTCGCAGTTTGTGTACTAATACTAGCTTACATACCAAATTCAGCTATCTAGGACTTCAGGAAGTACCCTAGGAATATTGATGATTATCAGTAAGTTTTGACGAAATCGAGGTTTTTTAGATATCAATAAAATCGAAAGTTTAAGAGCTATGCAATTTAATAATTCTAATTCTAATAAGTTTAATAAGTCTACTACAGACATCATATCCTGAGGATTTTGTGCTTCTGGTATAATCCAAACCCAAGTTATGAGGGTTAAGCGGTTGGGGAGTTAAAGTCCAATTTCATAATTTTTTTGTTGTTTGTGTCCTAATACTAGCTTACATACCAAATTTCAGCTTTCTAGGACTTCTGGAAGTACCCTTTGAATTTTGATGATCATGAGTGAGTCAGTGACGAAATCGTGGTTTTTTAGATATCAATAAAATCTATATCATAAAAGCTATACAATTCAAACTTTATATATTTAAAAAGTCTACTACTGACATCACATTCCGAGAATTTTGTTTATCTAGTATACTAAAAACCCAAGATATGAGGGTTCAAAAAAACGACGAAGCGCTTCGAGAAAAGGTAGGTAGTGCCCTTGCGCTTCGCTTCCTCGTCTTGGCGGGGGCACTCCCGTGCCCCCAGATCAATGCATCTTTACTATTATATATCGGCCTGTCTTTTTAAATTTTTTCTTGCGTTAAAAATAATTTAAAATGTTTACATTATATTACAAATTTTTGTTATTTATCCAAATCAAATCAGCAGTCCACTCTTTTAAAACCGAATGATACAACGTTTGTGTTTCAAGCTGTGTGTCCTTAACCATTGTTCCGAAAATAGGAAAAAGTGGCGGGAATAGGTTAGTTTTTCCTTTGTTTTCCCGCTCAAGTTACCGAATACATTAATTTGTGGCTTGTTTATCTGTTGAGAGTGAGTTATTGTTTGTTTATCGTGTCAGGAATTCTCTATTATTTTAGGGATCTTATATATTTGTTTAATAAGCTCGGTGGCAGGAATGTGAGAATTCAAGATACTGTAATTTTAATACCGACAAGCATAAACATAAAACTCTTTGAAGTTGATAAACGTTTTTAAAACATTAAAGTCGTAGGAACTCTTTTTAGAACACAAAAACCGAAAAAAACTAAATAAATGGAAAAGCTGCTAACATTTCTATTTCCGTCTCGTGAAGATGAAGACAAAAAGCTTTGTTTTCAATTCCTGTTTATAAAAGGGAACATAAAGAACTGGGATTTCATTCGGCCTGCGTGAATAGTTTTTAGGAGTACCAGGGGCTCATGCGGGGGTAGGAGGCTTTGCGTAAATCACTCTGGAGGGCACGCGCGCTTATATTTTTTGTTGGGGGACTGTTTACTTACGACAAGTTGATGCTATCCTAGTAACAAAAGTTTCTCTCTTTGTATACCATAAATCTTCTCTCTTTAAATACCATTAAAATGTAATAAATAATAATTTTTTTAGACATTGTGACTAAAATTATTTGGGCGAAATGCTAAGAATCAAGAATTTATTTGCTTAGAATGCGGTACAATTTCATATTCAATTTCAAGATCTGGCATACAAAATATAATAGTGGAAAATATAGTATATCAACATTATCATTCAAAATTACAAGTCAATTTCTTATAGATTTATAAAATTATTAGCATTTAAAATAAAAAAAAATTCAGTCATCGTATAAAAACTAATTTTCACTAGCCATGTCTTTAATATAGATTTGAATTGATTAAATCTTTAATATAGATTTGAATTGATTAAAAGGCAGATTTCTAATGTTATCAGGATTCTTGTTAAATATTTTGATAGCTATGGAATAACAGCTCCTTGATCTGAATTTCATTCTCATCCTTGGTACTCTTAAAAGAGAACAAGGTTAAAAGATATATTTACATTGTCTTTCCATTTAAATTGTTACGCTTGACTTTACGTTGATAGTACACCTGCGTAAAGGACGAAAGATTAACGGACCCTCGTCAAGAGAATACTTCGTGACCGTCGACCTTCATCCATTCTCACATCCACAGAACGTTGAAGACATAATCCTATTATGTTTGCTTTAAATTAAATTAAATGAAACACTTTCAAAACAAAAACAAATGCTTTCTAACCAAGCTAGATGAATTATTACATCTAAAAGCATTAAAATTAATATTGCTAACAACGTAATCTCGTAATATTCAAAATATGAATTCAAAAAGGATTGTATAGACACGTACTTTATTTTCGAAATTAAAAAAACCTATTACAGTCAACTGCATCATAAAATAACTATTTAATTTTTACAGCACACTAAAGGTAAGACCGCACTAGGCGGAATTGGTTCAATCCCAAATTGTATGTGTGTAGATAAAGTAGTGTATGAAACTGCACATAACTAGGTATTAAAAAACGCGTGTGATACTATTAAAAACACACACTCGTGTTTTAATAGCTTCTTATGTATCAGTTTCATAAAATCCTATAATATATTTACTTAATTAATTATTTTGTTTTTTAATTATACAGCCTTCAAACTGTTATCGTTTGTTAATAGTAGGTACGTTCAACACTCAGTGACGTCACGTTGATTGTGCTTTCACAAAATGGAGACATTCGTTATTCGAAATGGCCGCCTGTCGGAAATGAGTCGCGTACGTTTTGCATACGTAATAGTCATCGCCAAATGGGACGTACATAGTCGTATTAAAATTGAATTTTCCAGTGATTTAGGTGCCGAATAGTGTGATAATGGGCGTGTTGGGAAAATCACAAACGTAGACTAGAATAGAAATAATTGTCAAATTCAGTAGATTTCCGATACAAATTCGCCTCTTTGCGATGACAATGTGACATTTTTGAAACCGTAATTTTCCAGGAGGCTATTTCCAAATAATAAAAAAAACCGGCCAAGTGCGTGTCGGGTCACGCGCATAGGGTTCCGTAGTTACCAAATACCATACCTTATTTAATACCACTCTAATTTTTCATCTACAAAAATAACTTTGTTTTTTTACAGTGTTTGTATAAATGACAAAATTATATTTGCGGTTTTAGAAAATGTGCTATATATCTAAAACTACTAAATATTATCTCGTTAAAACCAATTCTCGTTAAAAGTGTTTATTAGATCTATATCTTATTTTTTTTTACGTTTTTCATTATCTTATTTTAAGGGGGGGGGGGGGGAACACATTCTACCACTTTGGCAGTTTTATTCAAACGGTTGACTTTGAGATAAAAGAGTTTTAGGAACCTAAATGTAATTTTTAAAGACCTATCTATAAACACCCCGCACGTATAGGTTTGAGGGAAAAGTTTTTTTTTTAGTTTCAGTTCCATGTATGGGGGGGCCCCTTAATCTTTTATTTTTTATTTTTGTATAAAAATCGTAAAGCGGTTCACAGAATACATCTACCTACCAAGTTTCAACTGTGTAATCTTAATAGTTTCGGAATAAAGTGGCTGTGACATACAGACGGACAGACAGACAGACAGACAGACATAACGAATTTATAAGGTAAATATTTTTAATAGAAAAAATACTAGAAAAAATCGATTCACCCGTAGCAGCTCAGACAGGATTCGAACCTGCACCCTTGGGATTCCGGCCCAATACACTAACCAATTATCTACCGAGTCACTAGTGGGAGCGACGAGTATTTTTTCTATTAAAAATATTTACCTTAATAGAAAAATAGCATTGTGAATGCCTAAAACTTAAAAATTCAAGAATCTATAAGGGTTCCGTTTTTTGCCATTAGGCTACGGAACCGTAAAAAGAACGTTTTTAGCGAGATGTAACGTTGTCATCGCAAAGAAGCGACGCGGAGTCTCTCTGCACGTGACATCTCTTTGGAAACGTTTTTTTTATTATTTGGAAGTAGCCTCTTGGAAGCTTGCGGTTTTGGAAATGTCACGTTGTCATCGCAAAGAGGCGAATTGGTTTAGTATTAAAATCAAATTAGTATCAGATTACCGATTACAGATTTGGTATCTCCTATTAAGATAACTAGTTCAAAAGGGTTTGTTTCACCATATCGAAGCTTACAACGATCAATGCGACACAGCATTAGTTCGTACTTCTGATGGGATGATTGTGTAAACATAATTATAAGGGGAGACGTTAACGAAGACAAACGCTTAGGCTGACAGCAGACGATTAACATTATTTCCATAATTGAATCTTCCAAATCAAATACGATATAAACAGAAGCGCTGGCATTTAAAAGATTGGTAATAATAGCTATTTATTTGCTTGAAATATTGAGAGTTAAAATTATGCATTTGGACTTCCGCCCGCGACTTCGTCTGCGTGGAAAGATTTTCTGCTATCCCTCGGGAGCAATACAATTTTTCGGGATGAAAGGTACCCTATGTCCTTTTCTGTACCCCTGATAACGTGTATCCAAAATTTCATGATGATCGGTTCAGTAGTTAAGACGTGAAGGCGTAACAAACAAACAAACAAACAAACAAACGGACTTTCGCATTTATAATATTAGTAAGGATTTGTCCATATTAATTGATCACTATTTTCCACCTATGAAATTGCCGCTTTTGATTTCTGATGAATGTGAAGAACATATTTTTTTTGTTCTACTTAAAGTACTTATTCAAAATTCAAATATAATTTTTAAATATATTACTTTTTTTTAATCTGAATTTCATTTGTTTTTTCCTAGTTTGTTTTTTTATTTTTATCGTCGTTTCTCTGTGACCATGGAAAAATAATAATGCGCGGTTATTTTTGATTACGAGTTCCATCGTAGCACCAATGCAGCACAGATGGCATGCAATATCGATGACGTTGTTGGACGAAGTATCGCAAGTGAACGAACAGGGCGTTTTTGGTTTAATCGTTTCCGTTCTGAAAATTTTGATGTCAACAATGAGCCCGGTCCAGTACCAAGAGTTGATAACGATGAATTTAAATCCATAGTGAAAGCAGATAGTTCTCAAAATACGTCGGACTAAGCACTGGCCTTAAACAGAATTGAAAAAACTATATTGATTAATAAAAAAAAAGAAAATAAAAAAATCTCGGAAAGTCGGTACGGATGAACTCGGGACAACAATAATAAAATTCCATCGAAGCTTGCCCTAATCTGTTGAATAGACACATTAAATATAGCAGTAAGGCTTATGATAGTGTGATATAATATAAATAAGCCAAATTGTTTGTGAATAAAAATCTAATCTATGCTATCTATGCTACAGATATTGTATATATATACTATCTATATATAAAATATCTGTTACCGTAAAAACGCGATTCTCTAGTATAAACTAGTTTGAACTAAGTGCCTTTGTAAAAACTAGTTTTACCTAGTTAAAACTAGAATTTACTACAACGTATATTTAAATTTCAGTTAAAACTAGTTTTTACTGCGAGCTTTAGTTAAAACTAGAAATAGAGAATTTTGTTTGGAGAAATGACTCAATCACAAGCGAATCGAATCGAGGCGAGCGCGAAGCGCAGCGGAGCGTGAGCCTTAAATTTCGAGGTTATTTTTTTATAACAGACAACAGAAACATTTTCTTTTATTATAATAACTGTCAGCAAACGTACCTACGTTTGACGTACCTACGTTTGCTGTTTACAAAGCAACAGGTGTCACCCCCGAGTCAGGTGACATCACTCGACCAATCAGAATGAGGCACGATGAAGTTTGACCTAGCTCGAAACAGTTTTTACTGAATCTGTTTGTTAAAAAGCGTTTTGACTAGTCAAAACTAGTTTTAACTGATAATATTTTTTTGAGCAGCAGTAAATACTAGTTGCAACAAAGGCCTTAAGTAAAAACTAGTTTTGACTAGTCAAAACGCGTTTTAACTAAAAACGGGTTTTTACTGTAACATCTAGTTTTCAGGGAAATTATAACATTTAGATAATAAGCAAGAAGGTATAAATGTAAACCATTGCTTATGCTCGCTTTACTCAATTTCTCCTCACTTTTTATGCTTTATACGAAAAATATACGGAAAACCGGTCGAACATCGATGGAATTTCTATCAGAATTTCCGTACTCAGTACTAGGCGGACAGAAGTGGGAACGTCTATAAATATTCAATTCAAATAGTGGACTTCCCATATTGCCGCCAACTCGGATCTTCCCGGGAATCCTGATTTACATAGTGAGTAATTTGAGCCGTGTGATCAATAGAGCTTCGATGAGCGCCTTTTGTACGGCACTTGGGAGTCAAAGTTTGAAAAAGGAACTTGAAATATGAACTCTTTTGTAACAAAGAAAAAGAAAAAAAAAGATTGGCTGGTAATATTTTTAAGGCGCTGTAGGTAGTGAAACTAGCGCCGCCACTACATTTATTTTTCTTACTCGTAAACCAAGTCAATATTTAAAAAAAAGCTCATGTAATAATCTCTTAAATTGTCTCTAATATTTTTTTAATAACTCTTCAACAGTTTTCATTCATTCTGTAAGTTTTAAAATCCATTTTAGCTCAAAGTGGCCACTTTTGGCAATTATGGATTTTAAAACTTACAGAATGAATGATTACTGTTGAAGAGTTATTCAAAAAATATTAGAGACAATTTAAGAGATTATTACTTGAGCTTTTTTAAAATATTGACTTGGTTTACGAGTAATAAAAATAAATGTAGTGGCGGCGCTAGTTTCACTACCACCGCGCCTTAAACGTAGAATGCTAGCTTGTCGTTTGTTTACTCAGCACTAACTTCAAAGGTTCTAGTTTTATACATAGGTTTATAAATAGTAAAAATAAAACCGGTCAAGAGCGAGTCGGACTCGCGCACCGAGGGTTCCGTACCATCATAATTGCACCATTAAACCACACTGCAGAGTAGAATAATAAAATTAGTATTGCAGTTTTAGGTCAGCGCCATCTCTTGACCGATAGTTGAACTAATGTTAATTTATTTAGAAATTTGTTAATTTCTAAAAAAGTGAGCTATATTGAGACATCGTTTTATTTTTCCTGTAATCTTTATATAAACTGCTATCACATAGAATTATTTCAGACTAGCGGCCGCCCGCGACTTCGTCTGCGTGGAAAGGCTTTTTTGCTCTCCCTTAGGAACAATACTTTTTTTCGGGATGAAAGGTACCCCATGTCCTTCTCTGTACCCCTGACAACGTGTATGCAAAATTTCATGATGATCGGTTCAGCAGTTTAGACGTGAAGGCGTAACAAACAAACAAACAAATAAACAAACAAACGGACTTTCGCATTTATAATATTAGTAAGGATTTTTCTCATTGCAAACTTCCGTGATAAGGGGGGGGGGGGGGGGACGGTATTGTTTTTACATTTTTCATTATAAATCAAAAACTATGGGGCCTAAAACAAAAAGAAAAAATGATTGAAAACGTGCAAACGACGTTCTTTCACATGATACCCCACATGCCCTAGTTATAGTAGTCCCACTTCAAATTTTTAAGACCCCTTTTCAGTCCCTGTTGTAAAAAAGATATTTATTTTTTTATTTATTTCTTATTTGCAAAAGAGTTGGGCAAATGTCATCTCAAACTATTCTAAATTTCAAGTTGATACCATTAGTAGTTCTCGAGATATCCAGCTGTGACAGACAGACTGAGTCACACCATAAGGGTTCCTTTTTTACCATTTTGGTACGGAACCCTAAAAAAAGGTCACGACGACACATTTATAGGTCTCTGCCCACTACTACACCGTACCATACCATGACCATTGACCGTGCTAGGAACGTACCAGGCAAAAAAAAAACTTTGTATTGAAAAGTACACTATTCCCACTGGACCGTTCCGTCACCGACCATACTCGTACACTTTGTTATACTTTTCTATACAAAGAATATTATTGTCTGACACTTTCTAGCACGGCCATGGTATGGTACAGTGTAGTGGCCTTTAAAAACATGACTACATAGTTTTTTTTTCTAAAACTGTGTAGTCATGTGAACAAAAATAGTTATTCGAATGAGAATATTGAAAAATAATGCTGGGGTGACACTTCTTTTGGTATGCATGTAGGTATTTAAAATGTTTTTTTAAATGTGTTAAATTAAATATCAAAATAATAATAAATGTAAAGCTAATGAAAATTCAAATAAATAGCAATTAAAAATAGTTACATACCTGCGTAACAAATGAACAAAGCACAATCCATTTCTTGAAATAATAGATCTCATTTCGTTCTCTCAATGAGAGACTTTCCAGGCAACGTTCCTCAAAAATCTACTAGATGGCGCTGTCCAATTCCCAACAACCTTACTTGATACTATGGTAAATGAATGTACTATCTATAGTTATAAAGAGTACCATCGTAAAAACATATGATTTAGACAATTTGTTTTCATTGTAATCTTTCTGTAATATTGTTGTGAATATGGAATATTATTGAAAATGACTAATATTAATTTATTATAATATCATTCACTAGTACCTAAGTATATTTTGCTTTGAGGTATCTATGTATTATTACTATGCGTGAAGACCTTGTAACTTTCTTGGACTCTAGCAGCGCTATGCATGGCTTTTAGCATGTACACGTAATTACCACTACCTCTACTATTTGGGGGCGTGGCCTACCTTTGGTACAGTAGCCGGCAAACATCTTGAAATCGGGTAGGGGTTGCGGAGGACACGTATTTTGTGTATGCGTAGCGGTGAGGTACGCGGGCGGTGGGCGCGCGCGCGCTATGGGCCGTTCGTAAGTGCACATGCGCGAACTCATCCCCACTCCGTCGGAAGAGCGTCAAGATGTTTGCCGGAATCTAGGCCACCGTAATCACGTGATACCTACGTGTTTGATGTCAAGCCATCAAGCATCGCCCCTAGACGATCAAAATTTGATTGAACTGCCGAACAATTTACGTGCTTGACAAGCTATGCCTGACCGTCTCGCGTACATGCAGGAAGGAGGCTCCGTCGCAGAATGTCCCTTTCGCAAAATGTCCCCTGGTCGCAGAACGTCCCTTTCGCAAATAGCCCCTTTCACAAAACGTCTCTTTCTTAAAATGTCCTTTTCGCAGAGTGTACCTTTCGCAAAATGTCCCTTTCGCAGAATGTCCCCCTTGTACCCCTCTGAAAATCGCATAAAAGACAACTTTTTGATGTGATATTTTTTTTATTACCAGCCCCCCTAGCATGACCGACGAAACACAATATATATCGCGTGATATAGCGTTTTATCGGCACCCAACTGTCAAAATCCATTGTCTTTAGAATATGAATATAAGATTCTTGGTCTTTTGGCAGTTAAGCGTGATTACTATATCATATCGTGTTTCGATGGTCATGCTAGGCAGAGGGACATTCTGCGAAAGTGATATTTTGCGAAAGGGACGTTTTACGAAAGGGATATTTTGCGAAAGGGTCATTCTGCGAAAGGGACGTTTTGTGACCTGGGGACATATAGCGAAAGGGTCATTCTGCGACGGAAGGAGTTGAAGAAGCGCAACCATAGAAATTAAGCACAGCGAAAATTTTTCTATGTCTATGAGCGCAACGAACCGGAAAAAAACCGGCTAACTGCATGTCGAGCCACGTATAGAGAATAAGGTTCCGTCCGTAGTCTCCTGTCTCTGATCCAACTCAGAATGTTTCGGACAGACTGAGGCGAATTCGCCACGCGATGCGGCATTTTGACCACCGAACTCAAAGCGATAGCCATAGCTATAGTCAAAGCAATGCTCTAGCAATTGTTTTGGCTTATACGTGACCCGTTAAGGGGGGGGGAGGGGGGTCTTTAAAATACCACGCTTGGTCACAGGGAGGGGGGAGGGGGGCCTATGTTTTGTCACGTAGTCAATATTGTCAATGGAAATCTGGTTCTTTTTTTCAAGTTGTATTGAAATATGGCACGCAGCGAAATATTTTTTCTTCTTGATACATTTTTTCACTTGTAATTGTAGGTAAAATTATAATACACACTCTTGGCATTACGTGGCAAGCGCCTTACTAATGAAAAGACAAAAATGAGCAAATTTTTTTTAGATTTCTGTTGAAAACGATGTAAAACCATTATCTATGAAATACTACGTGAAAACCAGGGGGGAGGGGGGGGGGGGGTCTTGGCATATACTACGGGTGGTCACCAAGGGGGGGGAGGGGGGTCAAAAATGGTAAAATATGGGTCACGTAGTATGGGTACGTTCCCTAAGGCTATCGCTTTGAGTTAGGTGGTCGAAATCCGTCAAAATACCGCATCGCGCACGAAATACGCCTCATCTGTACGAAGCTTTATAGGTAGATACTGTTCATTAATACGTACTTATTAGGTTTATTGAGTTGTATTTTCCCTTATCCAATAAAATAAAGTAAAGACAGACAGGGACTGACGGACGGATGGATGGACTGAATGATCTTATGGATAATCGTATAAGTTACATTTCCTTGTTTTACTACGAACCCTAAAAAAGCGGTCATTCAAAGGCAAGTACAACTGCACAATACACTACATATAAGCTAAGCTAACCATATTACATTAATATTATCTTCAACATCATTTTTGTCGCCGCAAAACGATTTTAAAGAAAAAACACAGTCGATACTGTCAAAATCATATACGTATTTTTTTACGATGCTTCTCTTTGGTTAGACTATTTGTGCCACATTCATTCATACTATACTCAACTGCCAGGAATTGGACAGCGCCATCTAGTAAATTTTTAAGGAACGTTGCCTGGAAAATCCCTCATTGAACACTCCGTTGTCTCTTTAATAGCTAACAATTTATTTGCCAAATGAACGAATTTAAACAATTGAGTGAAACTCATAAAGCTGAGACTTTTAACGCCTTTTTTCGTTTTTTTCACCGATCGTTGGCGTTTAATGACAAGAAAACAATTTGCTTAATCGTCTGAGAGACGAAAATGGCGCGTACCGTATTTTCCAAGTTTCATTATTTGAATATTCTAATGTAATTATATCATTTTATTATTAAATCAGTAATTTGAACTTGACTTAATTATGTTCAAAAGCTCTAAGTTTTTTAACATTTACAGTTTCTTATATCCCTTACAGTTTACAGTTAATTCTTATTTTTTTGTAACTTTTTATAACAATTTCAGCATATTTGCTGAAATAAAGTATTTTGATAATGAAGTGTTCACTACTAGTCAAACACAACAATTAAAGTAATCCATGTAAGAAATGAACTATTGATGAGTGCTGATATATTTATCCTGGCACCATCATGTATTTTTTTTCATATAATTTAATAATCAAATCCTAATAATATTCTATATTACGGTCATCCTTCTCGTAGAGTGGAATATTGACAAATTCCTTGAGCACTCGAGTGAGTGCCGCCGATTCGATCAACTGAGCCAATATCCTAGAACTTGTATTGCATATAAACAGCCTCATATCGGCGAGGGTAAACCTTTTTTTAGGCGTCCGAAACGGAGAGATTTACCTACAAGTTACTATGGAGGTTTAATACATTCTCAGATGCGATTTATTTGTTTTTATTTAATTTATTGACATCGTACAAAAATAATGGCAAGAATAAATGAAGCTTGTACTTATATAAGCACACAAAGAGCATTATCAGGGTGGATTTTTGAGACGGTACATTAAGGGCAGGTACCTTAACCGTTATAGTTACAGGAAAACGTTTCTAGGAGACCATCCGTAACTTTTTGAGGTATTTTGAACTGCATTCACAGATTTTGGAAAAAAAATGTCGATAGCAAAAAAAATGCTAAAATACCAAAAAAAAAAATTTTATGCCAATCGATCTTATTTCGTGTGGGGATTAAAATACTCTATGGGACCATTTAAGGTATGAGTACTAGAAACGACAGAAATCGCCTAAAACTTTTCCCATACATTTTGTACTGTAAAACGATAAATCAACTCGAAATCTTTTTTATTGCCATATGATCCTATTTCTCACTGTGATCAAAATACTCTTTAAGGCCAACAGAAATTTGAGTACTGAGCTTTGACTAAGTTTTACATTAGCAGTCAGCAGTTTATGACTTACAATAAGCTCATTTATTATTGTAGCCAAATTGTAGCAGGCATTTTACGTCACTGCCAGTGGGAGTTATTGTATTCACTGTTAATTTATAGCTTCCGTTTAGTCTCGCAACAAAACATTTTGTAGTCGCCCTACATTTAGTTAGACCTCTCTTGTCAATATTGATAAATTCTACTAAACTACCGAATATTTTCAAGTTGACCCGAATTTCCTATTGGGTGCATACAAACTACCTCATATAGCGAACACAGATCTGAAAACTGCTCTTATACAGGGTGTCTGGTAATAAGCCTTAAAAAGCCGAATATGGTAGATAGAGTACCATGCATACAACCCCGGAAAATTATTATAAACCCTGAAAAACGCTACATGGCTGAGAAAGTTTGTTTTTTGTTTGGATGGGAAAATACAAAATAACCACATTAGAAGAAAATAGACTTTTGTATGCGATAACCAATCCCATTAATGGGCAAAAGCAAAACACAATTTCAGTCTAAGGTTGCATGCCACTATGCAGTTTATCATAAAAAAAAAATAAAAAAAACCGGCCAAGTGCGAGTCGGACTCGCGCACGAAGGGTTCCGTACAAAAAAACGGCAAAAAAAATACGTTTGTTGTATGGGAGCCCCCCTTAAATATTAATTTTATTCTGTTTTTAGTATTTGTTGTTAAAGCGGCAACAAAAATACATCATCTGTGAAAAGTTCAACTGTCTACCTGTTGTCGTTGTCAATATCGAGCAAAAAACGGCAAAAAAATTACGTTTGTTGTATGGGTTTGTTATAAGGGGGGGCCCCTTAAATATTAATTGTACTCTATTTTCAGTATTTTTAATAGGATCCCGTTTTTACCATTTAAACCCTAAAGAAGGTTATTTTTAGAGTTTATAATAATTTTCCGGGTTGTATGTATGTTACCCTATCTACCATATTCGGCTTTATAAGGCTATTATCAAACACCCTGTAGATATAAAGAAAAACCTTTTTCTAAAAAATCACATCATAAAAGTGATTGGTAAGGAATACTTTTAGCCACCGCATTATTTACTTTGAAGACGATGTTAGTCTTTTTATTTTGTTTTGGTAATGAAATTAATGAATTATTTTATTTGCACAACCATACATTACGAATACTGTACGGAAATACAGAAATCCTCCTTTTTAGGGTTCCGTAGCCAAATTGGCAAAAAACGGAACCCTAATAGATTCGTCATGTCTGTCTGTCTGTCTGTCTGTCCGTCCGTATGTCACAGCCACTTTATTCCAAAAGTATTAAGACTACATAGTTGAAACTTAGTAGGTAGGTGTATTCTGTGAACCGCTTTACGATTTTTATACAAAAATAAAAAAAATAAAAGATTAAGGGGGGGCTCCCCATACATGGAACTGAAACTGAAAATATTTTTTTTCATCAAACCAATACTTGTGGGGTGTCTATAGATAGGTCTTTAAAAATCACATTGAGGTTTCTAAGACTATTTTTTTTTTAAGTCAACCGTTTGAAAGATATATGCCGCCAAAGTGGTAAAATGTGTGTCCACCCCCCCCCTTTAACTTTTAAAGTAAGAGGGTGAAAAATTTTAAAAAAATATAAACTATAGATCTTAATAAATACTTTCAACGAAAATTGTTTTGAACGAGATACAGTAATTAGTTTTCGAGATATAGTACATTTTACGAAAAATGATAGCGGTATTAAAATATGGTATGGTATAATGTACCTACGGAACCCTACTGCGCGTGGCCCGACACGCACTTGGCCGGTTTTTTTGGGAATACTTTTGCCAGTTTCAAGTGTTAGGTTAGGTAGGGTTCAGTGATATTGTTTCGCTTTGCATTAGAATGCGGGTGCGTCGCATTCCAATGTTGCTTGGAGCATATTTTGGCACCTAGTATATCAAGTCAGTTTATTATGGAATAATGGCTTAAAAAACTGCGACGTTGTTCTTAAAAGTTTTGACGTAACGGTTTGTTCTACTTTAGAATTCATTTTGTAATCGGATCACAAGTATGTCAACATAATAAGCCAACGAAACATTTCCAAAATTAAACAAAAGTTTAGATTTTTTTCCTAAATGAAATAGAGAAGTTGGTAGATCTAAAGCAAAAGTGGCGCACAACGCACTACAGTGAATATTTGATTGTGCCTAATGGCAGTCTGTCTTTGGGGTTAAAGCGAGTCTAAATAATGCATAAGGAGGCTAATAGGTCACAGTGTCAAGCCAAAAGAACTGGAAAAAGCCCGATTCACATGTGTGAATCGGGCTTTTTCCAGTTCTTTTGGCTTTTGGCTGATATGTATCAGTGAAGTCATAATTCCGTCACAGTTCCGGTGCAGTACCGCCATAATTCTTATTTCATACATTCTCTATGAACACGCGTTCAATGACACTGAGAGCACTGTCTCGTCACTGACACTGACAGGTGTGGACGCGTTCATTATTCTAAAATAATAAAAGTATTTGTTCTATCCTACTCACTACTATTGCCATACTACCGAGTTGGTACTTATCTTATGTATCACAATAATATTTTCAGACGAAATCTCCTGCCTTGAAATAATAACATCTTTACATTTTGTGATGAATATTTTTTATTTATTATTGAGTGGCCTATTTTGGTAGACCTAGCTAGTAGTCATAACTTTTACGAGTCTACAGATCTTAAGAACGTTACTTCGCACTTAATGTAAGCCTATTCAAATATTTAATGACACTCTCAGAGCCTCAGTAACATTGTAACTTTGTAAGGAATAGAGGGCTAAACCAACATAATTCACTATAGAAATGCTGTGTAGTTTTACTTACATTTGAAAAAAAGTTAAGATTTCGCATATGATTTTTGGTTGAAAGCAACATTTTTGAGGCAATGACATTTGACATAAAAGTAGTGTCATGGTATAGTTTTACCCATGGCAGTACCGGACACCGGTAGAGTCACGGGAAACAAAAATAACTCATGACACTTCTGGTAGTGCCACGCAGTAGTGTCACGGGCAAAAAATGAAATTAATATGGGATTCAGTCAACCTTAAAAAAAGGTTCATTTATTACTTCTTCGATTAGCTATTAGATGTTGGAAATAATTTAGCAGCTGTTTTCTCGTCGACATACAGAACTGACAGATTATAATTAAAAAAAATTAAAATTAAAAATGTTTATTTCTTCCAAAATCAGTACAAGCAATATTCTGAGGCTGGAACCAACCAAGTAGGTATTAATAATACCTGTATTAGGCGGCTCCGCTCCTCCATAGCAAAAGGTACATATGTATGCAATTTAAAATAATAAAAATAATTAACAAATATTCTTACAAACTATTGAAATTATTAGGCCTTCTTACATAAATGTGTGTGTGTGTGTGTTTGTTTGTGTGTGTGTGTGTGTGTGTGTGTGTGTGTGTGTATGTGTATGTGTGTGTGTGTGTGTGTGTGTGTGCATGCATGTATGTTTAAGTGCATAAGTGAGAGGGTGTATGTATTTGAGTGTTTTTGTTTGCGCGTGTGAGATTTTACAAGCAAAACCAAATACCAATAATTATGAACAGACATAACGTTTGCCTAACCCTACGATAAAATATAATCTTGGGATTGGTTATTTTAACCATTAGACACTATACCAAACTAGAAGATTGTTTTTAGTAAATCTTCTGTCTCTTTATATCCTAAACTTTTCAGAGCCTTAATTAACGTTTTTTTACATTCTTTAAATTGCATGCTGTAAATATTATAATTATTTTGCATTTTTTTATAAAGGCGAGCAGATTGGGCTTGAAATTGTCGCTTAGCAAGTGAGGTTCTACAGACATGGATCGGAACTACTCTGTCCTGTCTTCTCCCAGACATTAGGTTCGGATTATATGGTAAAGTTTTATGTAGCTTAAGAACTGAGGTTAAAATATATAACTTCCTGATCGATAAGATGTCACAAAGGGTGTAAAGTTCGTCAGTCGGAAAGCGGTAGGGTTTAAAAAACATAGTTTTAAGTAAGCATCTTTGTGCCCTTTCCGCTTCAAGGAACTTTGTCTTAGTGGCACCGCCCCAAACAGATAAACAATAACCTATTACAGATTGACCCAATGCGAGATATATACGGAATAATAAATTGCGAGTGGTAACATGTCTAAGGGTTTTAAAAATCCAAATTAAGTTTCTTATCCTTTTATTTATGTGTTCAATCTGCGGATGCCATGAGAGCCGTTGATCAATAATGATTCCAAGGTATTTTACTGAGTCAACGCAATTGATTACGGTGCAGTCACAGGCTCTTATGTTATTATTTCTATTACAAAGGTGTAGTTTAAGTTTATGATCTGGGTTGGGCTGCGACCTTCTGTCAATAGCAAAACAAACATAGTTTGTTTTGGAAACATTTAGTGTTAAAAGGGATGATTTAAGCCAGTTTGCAACCTTAATGAGGCCATTTTCTGCTGTTTTAAACACAGAGTTCCAACAAGAACCATGAAACACTATGGCGGTATCGTCTGCATAGGAAATAATTCGACCACCCTCAATCTCAAGGTTAGTTAAACTATTTAAATAAATAAGGAATAACGTGGGACCAAGCACGCTTCCTTGGGGAACCCCATATATTATTTCAGACTCGCAACTCGTGTGATTGCCGATTTTTACACACTGTGAGCGCCCTTGTAAGTAATCAGTCAGTAGATTCAGCGGGCCACCCCGAATACCTATGTTTTCCATTTTTTCCACAAGGATAGGAATGGATACGGTATCGAAGGCCTTTTTTAGGTCTATAAATACAGCTAGCGTCCTTTGACCCCCGTCCATATATTTAGTAACTAAAGATGTTAGAGTTAGAACAGCATCCTCCGTAGACTTTTCCCGTCTGAACCCGAATTGTGCGCTTGATAATATGTCAAATTTTTCGAGATAGCTTATTAAACGTGTGTTAATCAATTTTTCGAGGATCTTAGAAATTGCAGGCAACACCGAAATGGGCCTGTAATTATTAACATCTTTTTTATCACCTCCTTTATGTACGGGTGTTACAATAGATTTTTTAAGTAAGGTAGGAAAGATGCCAGTTCTAAAACTAAGATTAGCAAGGTGGCTAATTACAGGGACCACGATCGACCTGGTCATTTTAAGGAATTTTACTTGAATACCGTCCCACCCAGGGGCACTCTCAGATTTTAGACTCGAGAGTACCGCATCCACTTCTGCAGGGTCAGTGTCTAAGAGGACAAAGGATCCTAGCTGTGAGGTTGTAGTAGGTGTTGTGCAGTCAACAGATGGTCGGGGACTATGGACAATTTCTTCCGCAAGTTGCTTACCAACATTAGCGAAAAAGTTATTAACAGCGTTAATTGAATCAACAGGTGAGTTCTTGATGCTTAATAGTTCGTTGCTCTTAGTTTTACTATTGTTAAGATGAGTTATATCTTTTATGGATTTCCACAATTGTTTGGAATTTTTAATATTACTATTTAACAATTCAGATTCATATTTACGTTTTAATTTTTTAATCAATTTGTTGCAGTAATTACGATACCTTAGGAATGTTACTTTTAAAATTTCACTATGCGGATCAGATCTTAATTTTAGTTGCATTTTATTTCTGTTTCTAATGCACCTCAACATGCCACTAGTTATCCAAGGTTTAATAATACGTTGATTACATGAGATTCTCTTTACCTTAACACTTTCATCCATGGATGATTTTAGTCTATTAATTAATTGTTCGGCAACAAAATTTGGATCATTACTAAATAATAAGTTTGATAGGTGTTTATTTACAAGTTTATCAGCAGCCTCTTCAAGATCAATAAATGTTTTGATAGTTGGGAAAGTGTAGTTAGCTTTAATTTTAGAGATACTCATGAAGACTGAGGCATGATCAGTTATTGCAGTATATAAAACTGCAATTTTAGCTGAAAACTTGCTCTTTTCAATCTTTAAGATGAAATGGTCTAGACAGCTATTTTCACGTGTAGGAACTTTAAATAAAGGCATAAAACTGAATTCCTTAAACTAATTTAATGTAGGTACAAATTAACAATTTGTACAATCTCGAGTGTTTATTTAAATATTAAATTGTAAAGTGGAAGCGGTGGTAAATCTTCCGTTGCAAAGATTGTAAATAAAACTATAGAAGTACTTGCTTTAGAATTAAACATGATAATTAAAAATTTGTTACATTTATTTCTATATCCTGGTGCGTTATCATGATCATGATAATTTTGTCATGATGATTATCTTCAACAAAAATATCAATCAAAATTATTCTTGATTATTTTTAGATGCAATTTAGATGATATATTATATTTTTAGATTTTCAGTACGTTACCACAGAAATATGTAATAGTACCCCTCTCTATCAGTATGACCTTTTCGCTGAAAGACCATTTACGTTAGATGACATGAAAGCAAGATACCAAGATAGCCGAAAGACAATTCAGCTACACGACATAAAAGCAGAATGAGCTAGTAGCAAAACGTTACTTAAATTTTAATACTTCTTTTTACCTAGAAAGCCTTCCTCTGTAAATAAACGAAACGAAAAGAGTTGCCAGTTTAATTAGGTAGTATCTCAGAAATAGTGAAAAAACTTTACATTTCGGTAGTAGAGGCACCAAGAACCTTATATTATGAATATAAGGTTCTTGAGAGGCACCAAACAATAGAAATACCGAAAAATCGGTAGGTTCGATCGAGACAACTGCACAGCAATAGTGACGTGACAGAGCGGTACAATACGATACTTTGAAGTAGAACTAAACTACCGCCGGTAATAGCGACAGTTCTCCAAAAATTTATTATATGGTTTGTTAAAGTCTATGATTTTATAATCAATGTTGTTAGTACTCAGATATTATTCGGCTCTTTACAACTAACCCATATCGCGATTCAGAAGTGAACAGCGCTATCTACTGTAAGCAATGTAAACTATAACTACTAAGGTGGCTAAGGTGTTATGGTACCACTACATATTCGCCCGAAATAATCTCTTCGAAGCATTCGCCGTCTACCGGCGAAAAGCAAAATTATGTTTTCCATAGAAATTTAATCTAGCGAAGCGACTGACGTCCATTATACAAGCTTTGTATAATGGACGTCAGTGACTTTTAATCAGTTTTAGATAAATTCCTTATGATGTCCTATATCAAGTTATCACGATTTTTTAGTAGTAAGCTGTGTGTGTGTGTGTGATTGTGATATTCTTTTTATCAAATATAACTATAGACATAGCATTAAGTAGGAGCTATAATTAGGTGGTTCACTTTAGGTCAAATTTCACTTACAGCGGCATTTTGGGTAACATTTGGCCAACTGTGTTTTTTTACTAATTCGGACCTGCTGAACACGAATATCGATGTTGGCATTCCCGAATTTCGACCGGAAGCTCATAATTCAAGATGGCGGCCAAGATTGCTTACTATAGTACGATATCTGAATACATCTAGCAACTATATCATGTTCGGTATCTTTTTCTTATAATTCGAGGACGAGGAATCCATTTGTGGAACTAAATTTTCACTTACCGATACAAAAAAACGAGTAATAAAAAAACTAACATTTTCTCAGCCATTTTTTTGCAAAAAATTACACTACACTCTCTACAGAATTAAAACTATAAGGATTTGCCCCAGAAAAAAAAATCTGCTAAATAGCCCAGTTATTCTACTATATATAATGAAATAATTAAACATTTTTGTCGAGCATCTGCGTTAAAAAAATGTTTTATATCGCGCAGCGCAATTTTCTCAACCATATTTTTTTTTCGAAAATCCTCTACATAATTAAAACTATGAAGATTTTTCCGAGAATAAAATACTGGTGAACAGTCCAGTTATTTTACTACATACAATATTAAACATGTAAATTTTTTTTGTCTAGTAACTGTGTTAAATTTTTTTTTGTGTCGCGCGGCGTAATTTTCTCTGCTCTTTTTTATCGAAAATCCTCTACAGAATTAAAACAAGGAGGTTTACCCCCTCAAAAAAATATTGGTAAATAGCTCAGTTATCTCACTATAAAGAATAATTAACTAAATAAACAATTTTGTGTAATACCTGTGTTAAAAAATATTTTCTGTTGCGTGTCGGAATTTTTTCTACGGTGGATTTCCACCGCGCGACACAAAACAATTTTTTTAATGTTTTTTTATGTTTTTACCAAACAAAAATATTAAACAAGTTTATCTTATATAGTTCTATATAGTTAGATAACTGAACTATTTTTTTATAATTTTTTTATGGAGCAAATGTTCATAGTTTTATTTCTGTATAGGATTTTAGAAAAACAAAATAGTAGGGAAAGTTCCGCCGTGCGACACAAAATATTTTTTTTACACGGGTACTAGACTAAAATGTTTAACAAGTTTGTTATTATACATAGTGAGATAACTGAACTGTTTACTAGTATTTTTTTTCTGAAGCTGATTTTCATAGGTTTAATTCTTTAGAGGATTTTTGCAAAATAAACTGTAGAGAAAATACCGCCACGTGACACAAAACATTTTGTATAACACATTTGCTATAAAAAAAATATTATTATTATGTATAGTGAAATAACTGCGCTATTTATCAATATTTTGTTATCTGGGGAAAAACTTCATATCTTTAATTCTGTAGAGGATTTCCTAAAAAAATGGTAGAAAAAATTCCGCCACGTGACACAAAATATTTTTAGTTACTGGACAATTTATTTTAACAAGTTTATTTTATAGATAGTGGAATAACTAGGCTATAAGCTAGTATTTTTTTTCTGGGGAAAATCTTAATAGTTTTATGATTTTTGAAAAAGAAAGGTAGATAAAATTCCGCTGCGCGAGGCAAAACATTTTTTTGACTTAGTTACTAGGCAAAAATATTTGAAAAGTTTATTATTCTATATAGTGAAATAACTAAGATATTTACCAGTATTTTTTGAAGGGGGCGAATCTTCATAGTTTTCACACTGTAAAGGATATTCGAATAAAAAATATGGTAGAGAAAATATCAGCGCGAGACTCAAAATATTTTTTTTAACACAGTTATTAGACAAAAATGTTTAATTTGTTTATTATTTTATATAGTGGAATAATTGAGCTATTCAGCAGTATTTTTTCTGGGGCAAATCCTCATAGTTTTAATTCTGTAGAGAGTGTAGTGGATTTTTTTGCAAAAATGGTAGAGAAAAATTTTAATTTTATGATTTCACGTTTTTTTGTATGGGAAAGTGAAAATTTTGTTCTAAATATGAATTACTCGTCCTCGAATTATAAGAAAAAGACACCAAACTTGATATAGTTGCTAGATGTATGCAGATATGGTACTAGTAAGAAATCTAAGGCGCCATCTTGAATTCTGAGCTTCCCGTCGAAAATCGGGAATGCCAACATCGATATTCGTGTTCAGCATGTCCGAATTAGTAAAAAAACATTGGCCAAATGTTACCTGAAATGCCGCTAGAACTGTTAAAACGGCACTTTTAGAGAAAAGTGAACCAGACTATAATAGCATTAATTAACAGTAGAATTACTCTGCTTTCTCTGTGCACATTCTACTAATAAAATAAAGTATTTTAGGTGGATGTTTAGATGTTTGCTACTCAATCATGCAAAAATAGCTGGACAGATTTCGACAAAAATTTGGCATACAGATATTTATAGCCTTTATAGCCATTTTTAGGGTTCCGTACCAAAATGGTAAAAAAGGAACCCTTACGGTGTGACTTAGTCTGTCTGTCTGTCTGTCACAGCTGTATATCTCGAAAACTACTAATGATATCAACTTGAAATTTGGAATGATTTAAGATTATGTTTGTCCAACTATTTTGCAAATAAGAAAGAAAAAAATATTTTTTTTTACAACAGGGACTGAAAAGGGGTCTTAAAAATTTTATGTGGGGTGACTAGGGCATGTGGGGTACCATATAAAAGAGTGCTGTTTGCACATTTTAAAACATCATTTTCTTTTTTTTAGGCCGCATAGTTTTCGACTTATGATGAAAAATGTAAAAAAATACCGTTTGCAAAGGGAACAATCTGAAATAATTCTATGTGATACCTAGTAGTTTATATAAAGATTACAGGAAAAATAAAACGATGTCTCAATATAACACAGTTTTTTAGAAATTAAAAACAAACTTAAAATCATTAGTTCTACTACCAGTCAACAGATGGCGCTGATTAAATTAGTTCCATTATCGGCAAAGAGATGGTGCTGACCTAAGAAAAAAAAATAGTTTCACCATCCGTCAAGAGATGGCGCTGACCTAATACTACAATAATAATAGGTGGTGGTTCTAATATAATTACCTACTATTTGCCGTACGAATAAACGAAGAATAAGTTCCTAATATAAACAGTTTGAAATGTGGAGTAGCTAGTTTAAGAAAATGACGAAGTCGTCCTGAGGGGCTGAAACGTTTTTCAGTCACCGTAAGCAGCTGTACTGTCCGCCTGTTCGCCCTTCCACCTGTCCGTCGTTTATCCTACTTTTTTAAAACTGTACTTAAGTAACATATCCAAATATATTTATGATTGTACGGAACCTTCGGTGCGCGAGTCCGACTCGCTCTTGACCGGTTTTATTTCCGAATATCCACACGGGGACGAAGTCGTAGGTGGAAGCTAGTATATAAATAAAAAGCTTAATTTTACTTTAAGAAATCTTATTCCGCCTTCTCCCAATTGCAGAGAACAAAAGACTTTAATTTTTTTATAATAAAACAATAAAAATATTTATTCTACCCCCTTTATATTTTCCCCATTACAAAAAAGCGTACAACGCCGCTAACGAAATTTTCACTTCAAAAAAATTTATGCATATTCCCATAACATAATTATACTTAAGTAATTTAGAAATTAAGTGTTTTATAAGTGAATGTTTTTGTAACATTTTTGTGTGTAAGTAACCAAATAAAGTATTATTCATTCATTCATTCATATAACAAAATTGTTTCTTTTTTATAGATCTACAAAAAGTCCGCGATGGCATATATCTATAACAATTATTTATTCACAAAAATTGGGCATGTACAATGCGGCAATTTGGAAAGCTATTGACAAGGATACAGTATTAATCTTTAGCACCTTAAGCACATTATTTTAACCATTTACACCATACCATTCAAATGAATATCTTAGTTGTTGCGCCAAAAAATAACGCACGCGAAAATAAATTCAAGTGCGTGTCTTAACACCGATGACGGGACGGGACTCGAACGGAACGGAAACAGAATTTTGGAGCGAATGGGTGACGATTGTAAGGTATTTGTTTTCGGGAATAAATTAATTGGGTGACTGGAAATAATTAAAGGTGACTGTTAATGGGATACTTAAATACTAAGCCTGGCAGCAATTTAATAATAAATAAATAAATAAATGCTTTGACAATTTCACACAGCGCCATCTAGCCCCAAACTAAGCAAAGCTTGTAATATGGGTGCTAGACAACTGATGTACTACTTATATACTTTTTAAATATATACTTATTATACATAGTAACACCCAGACCCGTCACAGAAATTAAAATTCATCATTTCAATTTCTGCCCGGCCGGAAATCGAACCCGGGACCTCTTGCGTGGTAGACGGAATGTTGACCACTGCACCACTCAGGTCGTCAAATTTATTTTTTTGGCGACAAAATAACTGAACGGGCGACAAACAGTGGATTACAAAAATACTTAAAACAGGCGACTACATGTGGGTAACAAATAATCTAAATGGGTTTATATATAGTTTATATTTTTTAAACTTTGAGCGGCTCTCAAACAGCATGCTGTCTTTGTCATATCTTTGACATTTAATGCGACAGGACGACGTTTGAGAACCCCTCAAAGATAATTAACTATTATACCAAGCAGGTAATTATATAACTGATTTAAGCTACCCAACATGGTATTTTAATCGTTTTTATTAGGTTGCTTTCTTGTTTCTTTGTTTTTTGTTATCTCGATTACGATAATAGTCACCTTTTTTATAAATAAATTATATGCCAAATTTTAAGTGTTAATTGTGTGCCCTAAGGTTGTCGCTTTGTCGCCCAAATAGTAATTTGGTCGCCCGTTCTGAATAACTAGTTATGTACTCAATTTGTATTTTAAAGTCACCCATATTCAAAATTTGTAGTCGCCCTCGGTCCGTCGCCCACTTAGTATTTCAGTACGCTGTATTCGGTATTTTTGACACCCAAAATGGGAATTTATTGTTACCCGATTAAATACTACTACCCTTTGTTTTCAGGGGCCGTACCGGCTAACGAATCGAGCTTCGGAAAATTTGCCGAGTTTCAAATTAAAACAGATAAATCGAAGTAAGGAATTACTGATTGTACTATTTGTTGAAGTTATTTGGAAGATATTGATGTTTGTGTGACCTCATGAATTAGGGTTCGCCATTTTGGCCCAATTGGGGCTCGATTTATCTGTTTTAATTAGAAACCCGACAGACTTTTCGAAGTTCGATGCGTTAGCCGGTACGGCCCCAGTTTGGGTGTTGTTGAATGGTTGCATTTGGCAAAAAAACCGGCACAGTGCGAGTCGGACTCGCGCACGATGGGTTCCGTACCAAAAAACGGCAATAAAAATTCGTTTGTTGTATGGGAGCCCCCCTTAAATATTGACTTTATTCTGTTTTTAGTATTTGTTGTTATAGCGACAATAAAAATACATCATCTGTGAAAATTTCAACTGTCTACTTGTTGTCGTTATCAATATCAAGCAAAAAACGCCAAAAAAATCACGTTTGTTGTATGGGAGCCCCCCTTAAATATTAATTTTATTCTGTTTTTAGTATTTGTTGTTATAGCGGCAACAGAAATAAATGATCTGTGAAAATTTCAACTTTCTAGCTATCACGGTTCATGAGATACAGCCTGGTGACAGACAGACAGACAGACAGACAGACGGACAGACAGACAGACAGACAGACAGACAGATAGACAGACAGACAGACAGACAGACGGACAGACGGACAGACGGACAGACAGACAGACAGACAGACGGACAGCGGAGTCTTAGTAATAGGGTCCCGTTTTTACCCTTTGGGTACGGAACCCTAAAAAGGAAGGAACCGAAACGAAGCGAGTGCGGTTCGCTAGTGTACTACGTTTTATTTACTCATGTGATTATAAGGTATTTGTTAAAATCACAATAACATATTTTGTGAAGAAGTCTCCTTCTTTGAAATAATAACATCTTTACATTTTGTGATGAATATTTTTTATTTATGGTTGCGTGGCCTATTTCGGTAGACCTACCTAGTAGTCATAACTTTTACGAGTCGACAGATCTTAAGAACGTTACTTCGCACTTAATGTAAGCCTATTCAAATATTTTATGACACTCTCGGAGCCTTAGTGACATTGTAACTTTGTACGGAATAGAGGGCTTGACCAACATAATTCAGTACAGAAATGCTGTATAGTTTTACTTACATTTGATAAAAATATTTAAAGTTAAGTTTTTGCTTATGATTTTTGGTTAAATGCACCATTTTTGAGGCAATGCCATTTGACATAAAAGTAGTTTCATGGGAGATATAGTTTTACCCATGGCACTACCGGTAGTGACGCGGAAGTGTCACGGGCAAAAAATGAAATTAATATGGGATTCAGTCAACCTTAAAAAAACGGCCAAGTGCGTGTCGGGCCACGCGCAGTAGGGTTCCGTAGGTACATTATAGCATACCATATTTTAATACCGCTATCATTTTTCGTCTGAAAAAATAACTTTGTTTTTCACAGTGTTTGTATGAATGACAAAGTTATATTTGCGGTTTTGGAAAATGTACTATATCTCAAAAACTAATTACTGTATCTCATTCAAACCAATTTTCGTTGAAAGTGTTTATTAAGATCTATAGCTTATATATTTTTTAGATTTATCACCCTCTTACTTTAAAAGTTAAAGGGGGGGGACACACATTTTACCACTTTGGCGGCATATATCTTTCAAACGGTTGACTTTGAAAAAAATTGGTCTTAGAAACCTCAATGTTATTTTTAAAGACCTATCTATAGACACCCCACAAGTATTGGTTTGATGAAAAAAAATATTTTCAGTTTCAGTTCCATGTATGGGGAGCCCCCCCTTAATCTTTCATTTTTTATATTTTTATGTTTAAATCGTAAAGCGGTTCACAGAATACACCTACCTACTAAGTTTTAACTATGTAGTCTTAATACTTTTGGAATAAAGTGGCTGTGACATACGGACGGACAGACAGACAGACAGACAGACAGACAGACAGACATGACGAATCTATAAGGGTTCCGTTTTTTGCCATTTTGGCTACGGAACCCTAAAAAGGTTACTTATTACTTAAATAATTATTTAGTTACTTTTTCAATTAGCACGGGATATGAAAATAAATGTAACAAGTGTATAATTATTATGTTTAATTCTAAAACAAGTACTTCTATAGTTTTATTTACAATCTTCGCAACTTTGAAGATTTACCACCACTTCTACTTTACAATTCAATACTTAAATAAACACTCGAGATTATACATTTCTTTGTTAAGACATTTGACCTATGTGAAATTAGTTTCGAAGAATTCAGAGTTTTTTTGTAGTGAAACATTCTGAAGATCAATGTTAACATTACACTACAGTGTTTTTTTTTATGACAGTTAAACCATTTTATAAGCCTTTAGAATAATCAGTCAGTTCTGTTATCGACGAGAAAAAAGCTAGTAAATTATTTCCAACGTCTTTGAATCTATCTTTTTTCTCCGTAAAGTTTTAAAGCAAAGATGTGCTATTTATCACCCCTATTTGGTTGACATTCCATGCATGCGCACGAAGCGTTTTTCATCTTCCTTCTTAATGCGCACAGCCAAGGAGTGGAATTCCCTGCCTGCGTCTGTATTCCCGAAAGAATATGACCCAGCGATATTTAAGGCACGAGTGAATAGGCTTCTTCTGAGCAAGCTCGCTTCATCTTCGGCCTCTTCTTAGCCTTATGGTTCTTGAATGTGGCCAAGAGTAAGCCCATTAAATGTAAAAAAAGCATTTTCTAGAATCTTGTAGGGCATTTGACATACAATGTTTACTGTTGCGGTTCCAGACGTAGGCTCGGCTGGAATGGTCAATCTCCAAAATCGCTGTACACAGTATCGGAATCTCTAGTTATATTCATAAGCGTCATATTTCTTTGCGAACTGCGGCATCATCATCGCTGCTTTCCCAAACTTCTGCATCCACGCTCTTTTCTCCATCGCCAACTGTTTTGGGTTCTGCGTCGTAGACGTTTTGGATTTCGCCAAGCTCTGGAGGTAGGATTCGTAAAGGCTCATTCTTGGTATTACGGAGTTGTCTTCCGCCGGTTCTAGGGGTACGTTTATAGGGTCAAAGGGTAACGTTAGTAAGAATTTCCTTGGATCGGCGAAGAAAGTTTCTGTTTGTAAAGGAGCCTCAGTGGCGTTCGTGGTGGTTTTAGCAGGTTGTTCTGTAGTTGATGAAGGACGATTTTCTTCGTCCCATATTACGGAGTCGATCCATCTTGCGAAGCTTGCGACTTTGGGGAAGGCATGGATTTTGGTGTAGACAGCGCATGTGTGGAGGAATGTTGAGATTGCGATGAGTGTGTTGTTCTGAATTACGGCTCCACCATTGTCCTTCTGCAATTGGAAGGTGAAAAAAGAATGTTAACTTTGAATGAGCTTGATGAGAGAGTTGCACTCGAATTGGTATTGCGGAAATTAAGCTACTTTCATAGAAACTAGTTATTGCATGACACAAAGGACATGTCCCATCGCGCCTATGTCATTTGCCCCACCATCCTCAAAAAATGAAAGTATATCGGGTCTTAATCAAAGTAGTATGTCAGAGTAGGTATTTTACTCTAGAATTAGATTAATAATTATTTTCTGCATTAAAAAGTGGGATTTTTAAGTTAAAACGCTTTTAAATCACAATTTTCTATCATGATAGTACTATTTACTTACATTTTTTTCACTAAATACTTCAGAAAATAACTTAATGTTTTTGTAATCGTTTTTCTAAATATAAAACAATTCTTGACTGATCCTATATCGAAATAAAATGTAACTAGCATTTTTTAATTATGAAATTTATAAAATAAAATGAAACTGGGGCAACGCTGGGACATATCCTTTATCAATATATCATTGTAATAGTTCGGTCAACAACGAAATTTGTTTAGCGCTTTAGTACCTTGTCATAGCATCTTCTTTGATCAATGTTTCAAACTGTAAGACATGTGTCAAAAAAATTGCTATGACAAAGTACTAAAGTGTTAAGCTACTTTCGTTGCTAACTGTACTCTCCAGAAAAGTAAAAATATTACCAACTTCTGTAAAGCTATCACAAACATGATATTTATGTAACAAAAATTGATAGCGAAAGTTGATGCTGGAGCAGTAAAAAGCCACAGATTGTTTAAGGGTCCATGATAGGAAAACATGGTTTGCATGGATCATATTTTTATACAGGGTCATTTTGAACTTACCATCCAAATTTTAAAGATGTGTCCAGTCCATGAAACTAAACAACTTTCTCTAAGAAATATGTGTCAAATTTCGCCAAAAAATTGTGGTCATCCCATACTAAATTGATCACGTGATCTCTTTGATTTGTATGGAAAGTCGATTTTTATTTTACATATTTGACCTTGTGTTCCTTAGAGAAAGTTGTTCAGTTACATGGACTGATCACATCCTCAAAATTTGGATGGTAAGTTAAAAATTACCCGATATAGAAAACGTAGAGTTGTAGCCACAAAAAACACATACGACAAGCTAGAGATTCTCTAGTAGCTACAAGTATTAAATTGCGTATAAGTCTTACAGATATGATTGTAAGAAAAAACAGAATATCATCAAAAGCGCTTGCGTAGGGTCATATTTTTGGTGTAAATAATAGAAGAAACGTATTGAATCCTACATCAAAATATATTTTTTTAACATACTGTGAAGTAGCTCCAATAACTTTTTTTCAAGAAAGATAAGTGTGCTAAAGATAATGATGAAAAATCAATGAAAAAAACATCGAAAAATTGCAGAAGTGAGATTATTTTCCATACTCTTTACACGTAAAGAAAAAGATAGAAACAAATGTTTCCGCATAACCGAGCCTTAAAGGTGTATTTTATTCCTAAGTTCCTACAATATCGCATATTGAAAGAGGGTAAAATCTTTATTATCCAATAATGTTCTCGTAAAATACAATGCAATTGCACTGATATCTGAAGTTTCAACGCAATAAGATTCTTTGAAATTTTCACAGATGATGTATTTCTGTTGCCGCTATAACAAAAAATACTAAAAACAGAATAAAATTAATATTTAAAGGGGGCTCCCATACAACAGTTTTTTTGCCGTTTTGGTACGGAACCCTTCGTGCGCGAGTCCGACTCGCACTTGGCCGGTTTTTTTATTTTCATTCTGTAAATACTAAAAACCCTAACAAACGAAACGGTGTTTACCCATAAACACCCCATTAATCCGATACCTGCTAATGGAAACTGCGGGCGTCTATAAGAAATAAGCTGTTCTTACCCTACAAAAATGCCTGTTAGGATCTTGAACGCCTCCCGTACAAATATAGTTTCCAGGTAACATCTTGGTGTATGGCTCACACAGCGATGATTCTATCACTGGTGTATTCACCACTCGGATGTGCTGCGGGAAAAAACACTTATATTTACTGCACAATTTGTTAAAATCAACACTGAAATTGCTTGAGCATTGATATGTCCACTAAGTTTTACCAGTAGATACTATCCGCCTCTGTGGTCTAGTGTTTCGCCCACCCGTGTCCCGCAGATTTCGATTCCCACGGGGGAATCGAAATATACAATTTGTACTCGGTTTGGTTGGTGGTAGAGCTTATTTTAAGTCCGCCGTCTGACTTGATAACAACAATTTAAAAATTGTTGTGTTCCGGCAGTTAGAGGTAATAGCCAGTACTTCAGTGATGAGGATTCCGGTTGTAGTGCACTTCCATTTTCGGCCTTTTCGTCACTTAATATCAGGTGAGGTAAAAGGCATGCACTACCCCGTTGTGCATTAAAAGAAAACTCGAGTGTCCCGATCCTCAATGTATGAAAGTAGAAAAGTGGCTCAGCAGAAACATTTTTTCCCTTTTTTTATTTAAAGGGGCTTTTGTATTCAGATACATGTCAGCCCCATCGTAACTATAATTTAATGTGGGGTTATGCACATAAATTAAAATAATTGTATTAGTTAACAATGCTCTGTGCTGTGAACCTGTAAGTCAACACAGCTGCTTCCGACGTAGGGTCTGAAAGCGCACTCAGGAAAACGCCAATATCAAGCTGGTTGACTTTCAGCTTCGCAACAAAGTCCTCACGTAATGCTCGATTCCTGACACACTCCACTAGAGCAGAAATATTTGATACACTTCTGAAAGTCCACTCTTACCCCGCTAGGCGTCCACGCTACGATAGACGCTAGGTACCCCAAGGTTGGCTCGTCCTCTAGTTTAGGAAGGTGGACTGGTTGGACCCTGGACCCGTACACTAATGGAGCCTGCAGCTTGATAGCTGACACCTTCATGTCGAAGTTGTTTATCAGCATCTTTATCTGAAAGCCAAAATTTAAGCTTTTATAATTCATAAATGGGTATTAATCTTTATTTTAAGCTTTGTTGATTTATTAAGAAACATACAATATTTCCTTTAAAGCGATTATATTTGTGATGACCTATAATTGGCTTTGTGTTACTATTTAAGTTATGTATTATGTTATAGTAGCTGTTGGTCGTCCGAAATTAAATAAATAAATAGAGCCCTAAAACATCAAATTATTTTAATCATTGAATCATTTAGGCCCGTCATTTCGAACATTGAAATCACAAACTAACGGCTAGTTTTGGTTTTTTAATATGTTGTTAGGACCACTACCAGTAGCATTTATCCAAGTTTGCAGCTTCGAAAGACCTGTGCTTGCAGCACTCAAAATTAAAGGATATAAAAATTGCTACAATTTGAAATTAAACCTAGTCTGTAGGTTTGACACTGATACATACTGAGATACAATCTGTATCTCAGTATTCTCAGTATGTATGTCTGTACTGTATCCACGATTAAGTTAAAGCATATTTTATTTTTATTTCCTATTTTTGTTATTAATTGTTCACTACCACGATAGACTTGACATGTCAAGGCAACTCATATATTTGTCAGCTATATAACTAACAATTGGCAGACATCTTGTCTTGTTTCATTAGATTTATAGTTGTTATGTGAAAACACAACCCTGAGGAGCGTGCCGCCAATTGTAATAGGTTTGTTTTTCTTGTATGTTTATATTATATTAATGCTGTGAACTTTATTTCATTGAAATATAAGTACCTTTTCTTTCTGTTTTTGTGTATGTGTAAACTTATCCATTTTTTATCCCTAATTAAAGAGCGCTACGTGTAACGCGAAAGCAGGGATTGAAATACCGTTAAAAAAATAACGATAAAAAAAATAACGTTAAGAATACCGTTAAAACATTTTATCGGTAAATTTACCGGTAAAAATAACGTTAAAAATATTTTACTGGTAAAATTAACGTTAAATATAGCGTTAAATTTAGTACCGGTAAAATAATCGGTAAAAAATTAACGTTATTATTTGGAATAACGTTAATTTTAAAGTAACGGTAAAAAAGGAAGAAATAACGTTAAAATTAACGTTATTTTTAGTTAATAACGTTAAATTTAACGTTATTTCTCAAATTAACGTTATTTATTGACATAACGTTAATGTTTAAATTAACGGTAAAAAAAAGTAAGAAATAACGTTATATTCAAAAATAACGTTAACATTCCCTGCGCGAAAGTCCACACAGTCGTTACAAGTAAGTGCAATATCAATATCACGTTGGTCTTGTGGTTCGCCCACCCTTGTCAGACGCAGTGGTCCCGGGTTCTATTCCCCAGTTTACACTTTTTACTTGGTTTGGATGTTGGTAGGTCTTATTTCAAGTCCGCCTGGCTAGCTACCACCATCTTACCTAAGTGTGACGCCATAACAATAATTTATAAATTGTTGTGTTCCAGCAGTTAGAGGTTAGATAGCCAGTTCCTTAGTGATAGGATTCCGGGTGTAGTGCGCTACCATCTTCAGTCTTATCGTCACTTAGCATCAGGTGAGGTAAAAGCCATGCACTATCCTTAGGGCGTCCCCTGCGTTAAGCGGGATGTCGCCGCGGGTACACGGCGCGGGAACATAGATTGCTGGTTATCTGACGGACAGATGCTTGCAGTGCATGAGTAAGCTGTAACTCATGTAGCCTCGGGCCGGGTTCCCGCTTAACGCAGCGGAGGCCCTTACTATGAAAAGTCTAATTAATATTACTAAAGCTAAGTTAATAGCTGACATATTAGTTTACCTTATAAAGCGATCCTCCTTTGTTGTTGTAAGAGCTGCCAGCTCGGATGGTGAAATTGCCGAGGTTCTTGTGGGTCACATATGAGGAGATGACGTCCCTGTACACAAAAACTACGGTCAGGAGTAGAGACATTAGCGAACGAAACAGGGACGTATTTGGGACGACTATGCCTTTTAAACGGCCTACTCAAAGCACTGCATGTAGAGCCCTGTTTGCGGGGATTTAAGTACAAGTCGGATATACAATACGTAACAAAAACCCTGTTAGATCCTGAAACAGGTGATAGTGTTGTTAAAACTGAAAAACATTCTTTAAGGAACATAGGTCGAAAAACGAAATTTTTTGGCTTTCCATAGTAAGTTGGTCAGCTGACCAATATATTTTGTATGGGAGTATGATATTATTTCCGTTTTTCTACCTATGTTCCATAGAGAATGTTGTTTAGTTGTAGCAACTCTATCACCTGTTTCAGTATCTGACAGGGTTTTTTGTTACGTATTGTATAATAAAACCGACAAAATAAACAATATTAACATAAATAAATAAATTAATAAAATCAAAATCTCTAAATTTAAAAAATCTACATTATTTTGTGTTTTCTTGATTTTAATTCATGTAAGTATTAGAAAAACCAATCGATAGAAGAATATTATTGTACCATTCTCGATATCACGATATTGTTTCAATTTAATATTAACACGTTTATTCATAGAGCTTCGTGATCATGTGTTAATATTGACACGAGACCATTATCAAGTATTTGCGAAAAAATCCACCATTAAAATCGGTCAAAGATAAACCGGTAATCAGAAAGGAGTAGTCTGATTTTGAAGCTGACTACGCGCTATGTTTCTAGATGCGTACATATAACATTTCACTCACCCAATGTGTACAATATTTGATCAAAGATTTGATCAAATCTCTTCATGTACGTTTCTTATGACGTATATTGGATGAAGTCATCCAATTTATTTGTCCTAGTTAGATTTGATCAAAGAGATTGGAGGAATGGTATACCAACATAAGATAATGGACTGTTTGTCAAGTCCAGAAATGTTCTGACAGTAAGTCATTTTACAACACACAGTAAACTTACAAGCAATGGAATTTATATTTTTTCAAACTTTTATAACATAGTGTTTTTATAAATTATTTTTAAACACCTGTTTAACTTATCACTTTGTGATGCTGTCACTTTTTTGACAGTATTGTTTGAAAAAGACAGCATCATATTTAAACAGTGTCTAGAGCATGGGTTCCCAACCAGTGGAGCGCGCCCCCCCAAGGAGAGCGCAGAACTCCAAAGGGGGGCGCGTCGAGATAGTTAGTATACTTATGAAAACCCTTAAAAAATCATATATTCTCACGGTGGGAACGGTGCAACGATGCGTAGTGCATCTCTTGTGTTTGATTGTTGATAATCTACTTGAATTTATTGTTGTTGCATATTGAAAAATAATGTTACCTTTATTGTGCTGCGTTTCGTTGATTGTGATTCAGTTCACTCACACATAGTCAGTAGGTAACGTTCATGGTTACAACTGTAAACGTTAGATTACTTCAGTGAATTAATAATTAGAATTTAAGTAGAACATGTGTTTAAAAATATTTTGTAATAACACTGAAGTTGTTTTTAGGGTTCCGTAGCCTAAATGGCAAAAAACGGAATCCTTATAGATTCGTCATGTCTGTCTGTCTGTCTGTCTGTCCGTATGTCACAGCCACTTTATTCCGAAAGTATTAAGACTACACAGTTGAAACTTAGTAGGTAGATGTATTCTGTTAACCGCTTAACGAATTTAATACAAAAATAAGAAAAATAAAATATTAAGGGGGGGCTCCCCATATATGGAACTGAAACTGAAAAAAAATTTTTCTTCAAACCAACACGTGTTGGGTGTCAGTGGCGAAGGGTCCATACAAGCCGATTCCCATCGGCTTACCTTTTAGAAATCCCACCCCAGCGATATTCTATGCAGATCATAACATTTTTGTAGACCGGCTTACCTTTGCAAGAATTTCACCCCTCGCCTCGCCACTGGTGTTTATAGATAGGGTCTTTAAAAATGACATTAAGGTTTCTAAGACAACTTTTTCTCAAAGTCAACCGTTTGAAAGATATACACCGCCAAAGTGGTGAAATGTGTGCCCCCTCCCCCTTTAACTTTTGAAATAAGAGAGTGAAAAATCTAAAAAAAATATATGCTGTAGATCTCAATAAACACTTTCAAACCAAAATTGGTTTGAACGAGATAAAGTAATTAGTTTTTGAGATATAGCACATTTTCCAAAACCGCAAATATAACTTTGTCATTCATACCAACACTGTGAAAAACAAAGTTATTTTTGCAGACGAAAAATTATAGGTAGTATTAAATATGGTATGGTATGAGGTAACTACGAAACCCTACGGCGCGTGGCCCGACACGCACTTGGCCGGTTTTTTTAAATCCTTAACTTCTTTTAGATTTGAGGTTGCTACTTTACTCTGATAAACTTCACTTCTGATAAAAGTCATCTTTAACTTGGCTTAAACTTTATGAACTGAGTGAACAATAAGCCATAGTGAAATAACTTTAATGCTGATAAGACTCAGACTCCAGAACTTAAATGTGGTCAAGTGCGAGTTGGGCTTTAGTAAAATCAAAATATTTTTACTTTCAACTGAACAATACTTTGCATTTGCTTGAGCTTATAAGTTATACAGTTTACGGTCAAGATTTCAATTTTTTCTTAATGATATCCTCTCCTTTTGCTGTATGTTCTTTGCGTGCAAGCCATTTCAAATTCATTAAATTAGTTTTAAAGTGAACGATAACACAATGTGGCTTTTTTATTACGAAACTTTACTACCTTCATAAATAGTTAAAGTAATATTTTTAAGTTAGTTAGTACTGTTTTTGATAATTTTGACTAGCTTACGGTCAAAAGTGTTATCGATTATTTTAATTCTCCCAAAAGTATTACGTCACGGAACGCTAAAAATAAGATGAATAGCTTGCTTTCGAAAAAAATCTGGAAGAGATAGAAAACTGAATCGTTTGCCTTTCGTGGAACGCTCAAAAGTTTTCACTTTTGATAAACCACAGGGCCTATTAGAAAAAAGGATCACGATAGTCAGACGCAATTTGTCGTTCAATTTACTTGATATTGAACCTTATTCGTGAGTCAATAATGCCACGGAGTTGGACGAACATCGTACGCCCGTATCCCGATGCTCTTTTGTAACAGGCCCTCAGACCCAGTAGTCTTGATAAATGCACCATCTTTTAAACTGACAAGAAAACACTTTGGCGAAATCGCGAACGAATGTACTTATGCTTCTGAAATTGATGATCGATGGGTTGCTAACTAGGGTTGCAAAATTACGTAATTTTACCGAAAAGGCTGGTAAATTACGGATATTTTACCGTAATTTATATAAATTACGGTAAAATTACCAGCGACTATTAGCGTCTTTTATTTATTTATTTCTGCTTTAGAATAAAAAGCAACACTGATTCATGGTATCTAAGCATTGAAAACAAAAAAAATTGGAAATTCAATTGCGATGATCGTAGTAAAATGAAGGAAGTGTGACATTTCCATACATCTACTCTCGGCAATACCTACAATTACATAACCTCGCGTTTCATACTGCTTAGTGCGTGAACTTTTTAGTTTTTCACTTTAGTGGTTTCATATTTTGGAGCTCAGATAGGCTGTCTCACTCATACTTTTGAACTTAAAAAAATTACTTGATTTATTTTTGGTGAATGTTTTCAATACATCGTCAATAGAATACCTAGTATTACGGATATTAAACATATATTGTTTTTGTTGCAAAAATTTATTTAAATGTACAAAAACTAGTTGTAATTTCACCAAGTAAATCAAAAATATATCTGTAAATAAATATAAGTAAGTACGTAAAATATTCGTGATAGTATTCTTTTGACGATGTATTGAAAACATTTACCAAAAATAAATCAAGTAAGTAATTTATTGTTATTTAAAAAGTTCAAAAAAGTGAGTGAGACAGCCTATCTGAGTTGCAAAATGTGTCAGACAACGCTCTTACAGACTATAATTACTTCACCTCGCGTTTCCTATCCTATTCGGTTAATAGCTTACGGCTTGGTACGTGAAAGGGAGGGCGGCGTTTTTTTCGTTTTTCACTTAACTGACAAACAGACTAACAGATTAGCACATTTTCCCCTGTAATAAAAAGTTATAAGTACTTTAAATACATTTTTTACTGAAAATTACCGTAATTTATCGAAAAATACCATAAATTACGTAATTTATCGTTTTTTACCGAATTTTACCAAGGTAATTTTACCGATTTGCATCCCTATTGCTAACTGAAATTCTGTTGGTAACACTGTATGTACTGAGGTACTGAATAAAGTTATAAATAACTTTAGCAACTTCTCTTCATGTTTCACAATCAAAAAGTAAGTTCTGAGTAGCTTTCTTGACAGATGATTTGACAGTTGTGATAAATACGAAAAATATGGCAAATCATGTGTCAGCTAATCTACTCCGAGTTTAAACCACATGAGTAAGTTGAAACAATAGGCCTTAGAACAACTCTATAAGGGTAGAAGACGAGTTGTCATCAAAATATAATGTTATTTACTCATGTGCTTGGAACAATAGGCCCTAGAACAACCCTAGAAGGGTAGAAGACGAGTTGTCATCAAAATACAATGTTATTTACTCATGTGGTTGAAACAATAGGCCCTAGAACAACCCTAGAAGGGTAGAAGACGAGTTGTCATCAAAATACAATGTTATTTACTCATGTGGTTGAAACAATAGGCCCTAGAACAACCCTAGAAGGGTAGAAGACGAGTTGTCATCAAAATACAATATTATTTACTCATGTGGTTGAAACAATAGGCCCTAGAACAACCCTAGAAGGGTAGAAGACGAGTTGTCATCAAAATACAATGTTATTTACTCATGTGGTTGAAACAATAGGCCCTAGAACAACCCTAGAAGGGTAGAAGATGAGTTGTCATCAAAATGCAATGTTAAAGTGAAGCATTGATCGCGTTCGGAAGGATGACTATCGGTGACGCCCACAGACCATACAATATACAATACAACAAATACTACGTAACGCCTAAAATTGATGTCAAAAGTCTGCACCAATTTCGTTGCTTCAATTTGTATGCGCGTAGCTATTATTAATATCTATAGTACCGGAGGCATATTCGTAAATACCCGACGCGTTAGCCACCCGAAGTTGCTTCGTAAATAGCAGACGTGTCAAACTAATGCGTCTGCTATTTACAAGACCCTGCACCCGTATCGGAGTGCCGTTTTCATTATTCTAAGGTACTTAGAATTAAGCGATGCGTTATTAAGCGATGTTTGTTTTATTTATTATTACATAGTAGTTAAAAGTCACTAGGCATAAAATGTCCAAATAGACCACTTTATTTACCTACACTAAATGTGTAGGTAAAAGTGCTCTTCAAGATATGCATTATGAAATATTTTATCACTAATTGTTATTGTTTTATTCACTTGAGTTTCACCATCTTACTTATGTAGATTAAAAAAATAATATTCTAATTTCAAAATGGCGTTTGAAGCTTAATCGGTGGAAAATGACCGTTCCCTTTTCACAACGCTTTCAATTTTTCCGTCTAAAAGAGCTGATTCATTTTACCTCTGACCCGAATCTCTGAATAGGGCCCTGGCGGGTCAATCAATCCTACAGGGTCGTACAAAGGTACGCAAGGATCCGTTTTTGTTCTGAATGCCATGTGAGGGTTCATTTGTGGTTTTAAGACATTTTCGGTGCTACCTACATTTGCTTACTGTTTGCACGTAATTGTCAAAATACTCTTTAGTTACAGAAATTGGCTTGAATTTATTTTATATTGTAAAAAGCCTGTTTAAACTAGTTCTTTTTGAGCTTGTGCTTGAAACTGTATTGAAAAACGTTTCCAAAATGTTATTAATTTGACATAGGTAGGCTTGTAACAGGATTAACTAGAAATTATAAAACAACATTTAGGTAAGTACAGTCAGCGTCAAATTGATATGAGCGTCTAGAGCAGTCAAAATGATCTGAAAAACAAAAAATCAATTTGATCTACGCAGTTCGACTCATCATATTGTTGTAAGCACACAAGGTGTTCTCATAGTTTAAAATTAATATGAGCAGTCAGAGTGTTCAAAATTATCTTAGCAAACAAAGCTATCAAAGTTATCTATGCATAATGCATTATTACATTGTGACATTGTAATTTTGACAGCTTTGTTTGCTAAGATAATTTTGAACAGTCTTGACTGCTCATATAGATATGAAACCATGAGTAGTAAGATATTTTAAACACCTTGTGTGCTTACAACAAAGTGATAATTCTAACTTTTTTGTTTTTTAGATCATTTTGACTACTCTAGACGCCCATATCAATTTGACGCTGACTGTACCTACCGGTTACATTTTAAATCAGTGAACATCGCTTTAAGGCGTGTTCATGATTCCTAGCGAATATCGATTTGATGGAAAGTGAAAAAAAAGGTTAATCTGATCAGTATCCACGAGTATCTTATTTAGTACCGATTACCCTTTTCATCTCAATTCGCGTATCTTGTTTATGAATATCCATGTGCAAAAGTTATTTGTGAAAGTGTGGTGAAATTGAATAGATGTTGCGTGTGAGCTTTTTTGAATCTTTTTATTCTTTTCTAAACTGTTTAAGTGGGTCTCAATCACACGGCAGGCTTGATACAGATATAACTTTAGCTTTAGAAAAATGCGATGATGGTTCTTAAAAAAAGTAAAGCATTCAAAAAACTAAGTAGTTAACGATCGAGCTGAAAACACGGTGTAAGCTAAAATGAACGTGGTTCATACAATGGACTTAATAAGATTAAGATAATTAATTTAGCAGACAAAAATCCCAAGGGTGCGGGTTCGAGTCCCGTCTGAGCTTGCTACGGGTGAGTCGATTTTTTGTAGTATTTTTTATGTTAAATTAATTAGGTAACTTAATATAAAAATAGCATTGTGAATGCCCAAAATCAAAAAAACCAATAATGACTAATAAGATATTTTTTTTGTGTCCTGATTTCTGAGTGAATTATTGTTTATACCTGTAAATTATGTTAGGTATTAACAATAAGATATCCTACTTCTTTAACTAATTTTAGGAATTTGAAATTTTGTATGCTTGGATAAACAGACAAATTGGATTAAAAGTAATGATACTTTTTATCTTGGTCAAAAGTCAAAGTTGCGGGCAGAATCTAGTTATTAATAAGACAATCAGACTAAGCAAATTAATTAACTAAAAGTACGAGACTGTCGAATCTCATACTGTTAAAGACTCTTTCTTATCCGAATTTTTTGCGCTTCCGCTTATAAATTGTGCCACAATAATTGTAAAGATTCGCCAGTGACCTATATTGGTACACGATTTGTAGGGGCGAAATATGCCTGGAGTCCGGGATTTTCTTTCATCGTAGACCCTTTGCCCGGAGCATATTGGGCGAGGCTCTTCAATGGAATTATTTATGGAGACTCAAGCATCCTGTATAAGGAAGTATCATTAGGTACAACAGCCCTTTGTCACTGTCACTTTAAAGTCAGTTTAGTCATTAAAAAACAATTGTGCTACAAACGAAGTAAAGTAATTTAGATTGAATTGTTTGTCATACCATGAAATAAAGCCTCATTTACACAGAACTCTTCAAAAGCTGGTCTTTTTGATGTTTTAATCTGCGATTTCAGAGACAAAGGAAGTTCCAAAGGCCAGAATAAAAAAAATGTTAGTGTACTGGCCATAGACATAGAAAAATTTTCGCTGGCCTTGAGCGATCCGGCAGCCGAGAAATATAATATAAAAATAAGATTTATAGTTACACTTGTGCTTATTTGCTATAAATATTGAAGTGAACAACAGCTACGGTTACAACTCAAATTAAAATATTTTAGCCACTATTCGAGTAGTTTGGATATTCAGTACTCGGTTTGGTTGGTGGGCTTATTTTCAAGTCCACCTGGCTAGTTATCACCATCTTACCTAAGTTTGACGCCATAATAACAATAAAAAAAATGTATCCGGCAGTTAAAATAGCCAGTTCCTCAGTGGTGAAGATTCCGGGTTTAGTGCGCTTATACTTTCAGCCCTAACGTTACTTAAGGCGTTAACATGCGTCAAATACCAATATTCAATAAAAATATTGAAAGACTACGCGCGTGAAGCTATCATAGAAAAAATATATAATGCACTTGAAATAATACACAATAGATTTAATTGAAAACATTTATAAAAATGTTACCACCTTTGATGTAAAATAATATCCCGTGGACCTCGTTTTTGGGTTTATTTGCAAAACTTCTCGGAAACATAAATATTCGTTTATGTTAAAACCAACGCATAAAAATCTGCGATGTTAATTCCTTCAATCTTAATTGAACAGGTTTTTTTAACTAATTTGAAAGCGAAGAAAAGTAATAAAAACATGTAAAAATCGAGGATTCGGCACTCGACCTCTTCGCAACCGCCGCGTTGAAACGCGCACTGATTTGAACCTAAAGCGCATAGAGTTACGTTCGATTTCACTCTATCACAAATCGACCCGCTCGGATTGATGCATGTTAAGGCCTTAACATCAGGTGAGGTGAACGCCAAGTACTATACCGTTGTGGATAAAAAAACATATACCAAATCGCGAAAGTGTACCGTTAGGTAAGTTCGTAAAATATTTTGTCAGAATTTTTAATGAATGGGGAATGTCCGAAAAAAATCAAATTGGCTGAATATTTTTTCATAAGTAGGAATAAGCTTCCTTGGTAACAGAAAAAAAAACCGGCCAAGTGCGTGTCGGGCCACGCGCCATAGGGTTCCGTAGTTACCTTATACCATACCATATTTAATACCACCTATCATTTTTCGTCTGCAAAAATAACTTTGTTTTTCACAGTGTTGGTATGAATGACAAAGTTATATTTGCGGTTTTGGAAAATGTGCTATACCTCGAAAACTAATTACTATATCTCGTTCAAACTAATTTTGGTTGGAAGTGTTTATTAAGATCTACAGCATATATTTTTTTTAGATTTTTCACTCTCTTATTTCAAAAGTTAAAGGGGGGGGACACACATTTTACCACTTTGGCGGTGAATATCTTTCAAACGGTCGACTTTGGGAAAAAGTTGTCTTAGGAACCTAAATGTCATTTTTAAAGACCTATCTATAGACAACCAACACGTGTTGGTTTGAAGAAAAAAATTTTTTTCAGTTTCAGTTCCATGTATGGGGAGCCCCCCCTTAATCCTTTATTTTTCTTATTTTTGTATTAAATTCGTTAAGCGGTTAACAGAATACATCTACCTACCAAGTTTCAACTGTGTAGTCTTAATACTTTCGGAATAAAGTGGCTGTGACATACGGACAGACAGACAGACAGACAGACAGACATGACGACTCTATAAGGGTTCCGTTTTTTGCCATTTCTCACTTGACTTCACAAATATAGGAAAGTAACAGCAGAATGGAGATTATACCTTTGCCAACACTTGCCACTATGACAAAAAGAATTAAAAAAAAAGTTTTGACATTATGTGTTGAATTTTTTTTTAATACCATCTTGTGGTTGTGGCAGGTGATGGCAAAGGTATAATCTCCATTCTGCTGTTACTTTCATATATTTGTGAAGTCGAAGAGACTTTAATTTTTTTTAATTTTTTCACGCAGCCGAAAATTCTGATTTTTTTTCTATTACTAAGGGAGCTTATTCCTACCTATAAAAAAATATTCAGCCAATTTGATTTTTTTCGGACATTCCCCATATAGAATGGGGAATGTCCGATTACCGGTATAATAAATAACATCGACTTTTACACAAATAATGAATATTCGAAGCGGAGATTATCGGATTACCAAAGACTTTTGGTAAACTCAAACTGACTTTCAAGTAAAATGTTTGTACATTTGGGGGGCTCTCTGGTGATATCGCTAATTTGAATCTTAACACCAAAGTTAAAGGTCTTTAATTGAGTTTCCTGTTTGCCCTGGGATGATTATACCGGACCAAATTAATGGCCTCTGTAATTAATACTAACTTTATGGTGTAGTCGACGTTTAGATGTATAGTTGGCATTTGGTTAGATATGTTGTTTAAAGTAAAGATAACACTTTTCAAGGCGTATTGTCAATCTTTTTATATGAGCAGCCTATGGGTCAACTACACGCAGAGGGTGTACGGCGCGCTGCGTGTCCAATTTAATAATGGGTTTAGAATGCTGATGGGGCTGCCACGTTTCTGCAGTGCATCCGGAATGTTCACAGAGGCACGTTCCATGCTATTATCAGGAAGCGTGTTGCATCACTGTTGAAACGTCTGCGGGAGAGCGCCAACAGCATTGTAAGCACACTGGCCAACAGGTGGGACTCTCCACTGCTACAGCACTGGATGCGCCTGCACGTCGCGCCCTGCTAGAACATCTGGGTAGTGGAGGGTCGCACATGTTTCCCAGTTAGGTTAATTTTAAAGGATATCGTATTGTTGTTACTAACCCTAGTTCGTAAGAAATTGTTACTAACACCATATGTCTAGAATAAATTCTTATTATTATTATTAAAATAAGTTAAAAAAAGATCTTTTTATCATTTTATGTTGGTTTCAATCTTGTTGGTGTTAAGAAATAAATAAAAAAAAAAAATAAAAAAAAACAATATTCAGTATTTAAAACTTCCTGATTGATATGAAGAATTTTACTAGAAGTTGCCTGTGAGTGAACGTTATTATAATAATAATACAAAACTTTCCTAAACAAATGTTTGAACACCAAGCTAGCTTGCTGGCTAAAGTCTGACGCCACATAACAATTTTGTGTTTAACATTGTTCTGTTCCGGTAGTTAGAGGTAAGTTAAGCAGACCCTTATAGGGAGATTGTATTATGTTAAGTTTGGCATCAGTCCATTCCGTCAGTCTGGTACAAGTTTTGGATCGTCAGTCAGGAAAAAAATCAAAGACTAATACAGACTGATGGAATGGACTGATGCCAGACTGATCGTGTAATCTCCCTCTTATGGTTGAGGATTCCGGGTGAAGTGTGCTTCCACTGTCGGCTTTATCATCATTTTATATCAGGTGTTATAAAAGCCAAGCACTGACCCGCGGGTCTACTGGCTAAAAAGAATGAAGTTAATGTTAACTGTTATTTGACAGATGGATGTGATACATTGCTTCTTTTCTTTGGTAAGGTTTTTTGTGCCAAAACGAAGTAGCGATATCACATAAATCTGTCAAATTACTGTTAACATTAACTTCATTGTTTTTAGCCGGTATACCCACCGATTGCCGTTTGAACTTTCCATTGTAGATGAAAAATGAACTGATATGTCAGTCAGTGTTTTTCCTTAGATTTTTTTTTATGCACAACAGGATAGTGCTTGTTCTCACGTGTGCTTACAGTACGAGGCATATAACTTGAAATCGGGTGGGGATTGCGCGAAACGCGTATTTTGGGTATGCGTAGCGGTGAGGGGCGCGGGCGGCGGGAGAGGGGCGCGCGCTATTGCGCTATTGGTCGCTCACAAGAGCACATGCGCGAACTTATCCCCACTCCGTCGAAAAAATTTCAAGATACGTGCCTAGTACTGTACGTGATGATAAGGCCGAAGGTGGAAGCGCACTACACCCGGAATCCTCATCACTGCGGAATTGGCTATCTTACCTCTAACTGCCAGAACACTTTTTTTTATTGTTGTTATGGCGTCAGACTTAGGTGAGATGTAGATAGAAAGAAAAGAAGAAATGTGAAGTGAAGAATTTAGTGGCAGAAAAAGTAACATTGAATTATAAAATAAAAGTGGAATTCAAAAGGCAATCCATTCAGCATGGCAGGTGTCGCAGACATTGCGATGCTGATCTTACGTTGTTGCTTAAGAGCCCGTACACATTTTGCCGCTGACTGCCGCTCTCTCGCTCGCACATTTCATGTTTTCTCAAGATTTCTTAAATATGAGTGCGTAATTGAAAAATGTATCTCGGCCACTTTTCACAATTTAAGATTACGAACATTTCAACATATGTTTCAGTTTCGAGTAGCTGAAGTACAAAAAGTTATCGTTTTAAATAACTATTAGAAACGATATTTTTTTGTACTTAAGCAACAAAAAACTGAAATATATTTTAAAATGTCCGTAATCTTATATTGCGAAAACTGGCCGAGATAAATTTTTCAATTACGCGCTCAGATTTAAGAAATCTTGAGAAAACATGAAATGTGCGAGCGAGAGAGCGGCAGTCAGTGGCAAAATATGTACGGGCTCTTAAATAAATGACGTGATGACGATTTGTCGTAACATTCCAACTTTCCGACGCTGATCTTACGTTGTTGCCTAGATAGATGATGATGACGACGAAACACAATTTGTACTCACGAGTCGAAGCATTTAGACGATGTGATGAGCCAGTTAGTGTTGAGCACTATGGCGCTGCACACATAGGAGTCGTTCTTCAGCAGCGAAGTGGCGTACGGGTGCTGCACGATCTGGGTGACGGACGCACCAACTCTTTCGCTGCTATCCAAATCATCTAGGTCGGGGTTCACTGCAATTTTATTTATCAAAGTAATTTCTTTTTTACACGACGTCCTCAAAAATACAGAGAGTGTAATGTGTTCAGGGTTCATGTAAGTATTGTTTGGGGGTATGTGAGTTTCTTTATTCCACCATAACTTCTAAATGCCTCAACGGATTCGAATGTTTGGGGTATCTCATCATTATCATCAACCAGCCGCACGACACCCACTGCTGGGTATAGGCCTCCCCCAAGGGTCTCCACGGTGATCGGTCCTGCGCTGCCCGCATCCAGTGGCTTCCCGCGACCTTCACCAGATCGGGAGCGTCGTCGTCCGGTGCGCATTGGGGTATTTATCAAGTCAATATTGCGACAGTACGATGCCATTTTTAAATGTGATGTTTTTCAAAGATCACAATATGGCATCAAATTCCAAAACTTTATAATTTGTCACTAAAATGTGTGTGTGAAATAAAAAAATAACACGACTGTCCTGAAAAAACGAATTAAAAATTAAACGTGTCATTGCAGTCGGGGGACCATTTTGTGGAACAAATTTTAATCAAAGAGGTCCCTCGACTGCAATGACACTTACAGTCAGTTACAAGAATGATCTTTAAAGTTAATGCTTCATTAAAGGTATCGTCATCTTTTCTTCTTTTAAAAGAAGTAAAGGACGGTGATACCTTTAATGACGCATTTACTCTTGCAACTGACTGAAAGTCTTGTTATAAAAATTTTTTGTTTGTTTTTGGCAGGGTAGTCGTGTTTTTTTAAATTTTGAAACATTTAGGTACAACATGAAAAGTGCAATATTTTTTTTAACTTTGAACTAAATAGAGCGGAACTGCTTTTGTTCAATTATCGTGGTTAGGTTTTTGTAGTTAATCCCTTAGGACTTACTGGTCATTGTTTTATTTCAATATTGTTTAAAAATTAATGATTAAACTGTGTTATGATAAGTAGTATCTTATTTGCATTTTTTTAAATATTAATCACCAGTTTAAAACCTATTTTCGTTAAATATTCAGTAAAAAAACGTACTGTAACGGATATATTTGCATGTATCTTATACAACTATTGCGGTTAAGTTAGTTTCACTTCACTAAGTGACAAAAGTTCCATGAAACATGTCCCATGAGACTTTGCGCAACATTGCGACCCTTCTGCAGACGTGTTGGTATGAATGTTTAATCATTTTAACATTTCTAGACATGTTAAAAATATACGGAGTTGAAAATTGCAAATGCTTACAAGTTGAAGAAGTTAATTGTAAGTATTTCTTTTTAGATAAACGCAATACTTCACATACAAAAGATGATAAAAAATATTACGTTGAAAAAATACTTTTTCAACACACTTGCTCGTAAAGTGAGCCCTAATACATCGCTTTTAGGGCCATAAACCGCGCTATAACAAACGCGTGCAATAATATATAAAACACTAGGTTGTTATAAAATTATCCCTACAAAGTTAAATTAGTACCTTACTGCAAGTTCTATGCGAGTTAACAGAGCATTCCCAATTTAACCGGGTAATACAGTTTTTTTTTAGTAACAACAAAGAGGTTTTATGCCGCTGAAAATTCATATTCATTTTTAAAGTAAATAAATGTGTAAGTCCTTAATTAAGTCAAAAAATATTAATTGTTATCAAATTATTTATAATTCATAATATTTTGTTATAAAATATTACAATATTTGCATTTTATCACTTAAAATTATAATTTTGAAGTAGGCTGTATGCTCACTCACCCCTTTGTTCGCAAAATATTCTTGCATTGGGCGTGTGCAAAAAACAAGAAAAAACCTACGCACCTTTTCCCATAATTGTCATATTTTGTTTTTGTCGTATTTGCTGCTGTGTGGTAAATTACTTTGTATTTTCCTCGCAAATGTGTTGAAAAACGTCGTATGAAACTCGTGAGCTCTTGCTTATTGCACACTCGGCTGAGTTACGCCCTCGCCTGCGGCTGGGCCTTGTGTGCAATGAGCAACCTAAGCTAACTTGTCTCATAATGTACTATATCGATACACTTGCTCGAAAATGTGTGCTTTCGATGACAGTATCTACGCGTGCGGAAAACTGATTTTACCGCACGTCGGCGTGCGTTTTTGTTTACTTTTTCAGTAGGTACCTGTAATGTTTTCTCGCAAATGTATGATACACAAATGTACTGACCTTGTACCATAAACAACTATTTATGGATACAGCGACTATATAGCTGTAAAGTTGCCGAAACGTCGGGAAATATAAAAAATCTAACCAAATACAAACTAATAATCAAACCAAAGGACTTATAATAAAACCGCGCTTTATTCTAGTACGTGCGTAAACCTTAAAAGTAAAACATAGTACAATTGTCGTATGACTTAAAACAAAACCATTTTTTTATGTATGTAACAGCCTATTTTCAATTCCAGACTTTTGTATATTCTGTGCTTCTACACCGAAGCACAGAATATATAAAAGTCTGGAATTGAAATTAGGCTGTTACATACATAAAAAAATGGTTTTGTTTTAAGTCATACGACAATTGTACTATGTTTTACTTTCTGCTGTATGTAACAGCCTATTTTCAATTCCAGACTTTTATATATTCTGTGCTTCTACACCGAAGCACAGAATATAAAAAAGTCTGGAATTGAAAATAGGCTGTTACATTCATAAAAAAATCGGCCAAGTGCGTGTCGGGCCACGCGCAGTAGGGTTCCGTAGGTACATTATACCATACCATATTTTAATACCGCTATCATTTTTCGTCTGAAAAAATAACTTTGTTTTTCACAGTGTTTGTATGAATGACAAAGTTATATTTGCGGGTTTTGAAAAATGTACTATATCTCGAAAACTAATTACTGTATCTCATTCAAACCAATTTTCGTTGAAAGTATTTATTAAGATCTATAGCATATCTTTTTTTTAGATTTTTCACTCTCTTACTTTAAAAGTTAAAGGGGGGGGACACACATTTTACCACTTTGGCGGCATATATCTTTCAAACGGTTGACTTTGAAAAAAATTGGTCTTAGGAACCTCAATGTTATTTTTAAAGACCTATCTATAAACACCCCACAAGTATTGGTTTGATGAAAAAAAATTATTTCAGTTTCAGTTCCATGTATGGGGAGCCCCCCTTAATCTTTCATTTTTTATATTTTTATGTTTAAATCGTAAAGCGGTTTACAGAATACACCTACCTACTAAGTTTCAACTATGTAATCCTAATACTTTTGGAATAAAGTGGCTGTGACATACGGACGGACAGACAGACAGACAGACAGACAGACAGACATGACGAATCTATAAGGGTTCCGTTTTTTGCCATTTTGGCGACGGAACCCTAAAAATGGTTTTGTTTTAAGTCATACGACAATTGTACTATGTTTTACTTTCATACAAAAAGTAATTCGAAGTTATGCAACAAACTATGGTTTTCAGGTTTGACTTGTTTCAATAACACGTCTTCTTTTCACACTGTTTGCAATAAAGCAAGTTTCAGAACGTTATGATAAATATCCGCTAATATGACATAGGATTTTGATCTTTATTGCATAGCTTAAAATGTACTCTTACCAGAATCGTCAGTATCTTCATCAGAGGCCAATTTCCCTTCCGCATGGTAGGAGATTGCTAGTAATATAACAGCAGTTCTTTTCCACATCTCTTCGACTAACGATGGTGGTTTCTACTGAGAGGAAATCTCACTGATTAAGATTGTTTTCACATCGCTCACCATAGAGTTACAAAATTTCTCTTAACGGTGTTTTCAAACATGCTATAGAGCTAACAAGATTTCAGTAGTTTTCACTTTTTTATAAGAACTGTCCATGAAAAATTATAATGAAAATTTTCAGTTGCATATTATTTTAAATCATTTGTGATATTAGGAGAGGGTACAATTCCAAACGTTTCAATGTTTTAACATAAAGTAAACTTAATGAAACATCTAATACATAAATTCAAATACATAGTATACTCAAATCGATCTAAACATAACGACGTACATACTGAATATTAAAAGCTATATCTTCAAATATTGGACGAAATTCGAACTCGCATATTTTATGTACAAGTCCCTAGGTCAATGTGAATAAATAAAGATGGAAATGGGTTTGCCAAATATATTTGCCAATTTGAATAGTAAATGGACGTGCAAAAACAGAACCTACGTAAAATATTCGAGTACATCACAAACATTACGTATGTTCGCAAATATGAACCTTTCTTCAAATATTTATTAGTTGAATAAACGTGACCGTTTTATTTATACAATAAATACAAGTATGAATAAGTTTGGTTATTTCACAAGTGCTTATAAAGAACGTATACTGCGATTTAGTTCTTTTATGTAAAAACTTAGGCGTATTATGCATATATCTTTCAATAAAATTTACATTAGGTTATTTTAATTAATACGACAGTAGGTTTTTTGAAGTGAAAACTTCTTTAGTAATGCTTTTTTGTAATGAGGAAAAAATGTTGAACTCGCGTCAGTCAGTCAGGATCACGTGACCCTGATCAAAAATTCGTAAGACGGATGGAGAGTAGACAGCCGGCGGCGGAAGTATACTCTACCTCTCTTTCTACGGGGCGCGGCGAAAATGGCGGCGCGTCATTTCAAGACGTGAACACTTGTGTCACCATAGCAACGCGCTAATTTTTTAATTCATTGTCAAAACTCTAGATTTTCTGTCAAGCTATGGATAACACTTTCGTACAATACTGTTCTGTATTCGTAAATTCAAATGCAGAGTAAATTCGTAAGACGGCAATTCGTGCAAAATTATTCCCTAACCATTCCAAAATATCAAAAATGCACAATGTTAGTATTCAAGTTTTCATTTCTGCCGGCGCTCCCGGAGTGCAACCCAATTTTTAATATAATGATTGTTTTATCAATATTTCGTAATTAATCAAGCATATTTGAAGAAGTTATTAGTTATTTTTTTCGTGTTTTATTTTATATATAATTAACCATCATGAGGGATAAAGGGATAGGATAAGCCATCACTCGGACCCAAAGCGGATTGGTGGGTGTTTATTCAGTATAGGTTAATAAGTTAGCCCATGGTTCGTACATAACAACAAAACAACAAAACTCAATAACGTCTCAATTCATCACAGCCTCCCAAAACATTATTCAATTCACGTACGCAACGTATATTGCGGCAAAAACCTGCCACCGCTAAATCATTCCTAGCTCTGTGGTCGGATGTTTTCATTGCCCTAATGTTTGTGTCAACAAAACCGTGGAGCGATTTGTGAATTCGTGCAAGAAACTAAACCGTTTCCGCCAGTGTGTGGGAGGTTTTATTTTGTTTGTTAAGGTTAGGGCACGGATTAAATAATGTTAGGGACACACTGTTATACCCTATTTAATAAGGATTAGCTTTAGCTTGCTGCTTATAGATCGGTTGCGATAGCAGAATTGAGAAAATGTAGAAATTTCAGGAACTTCAATTTGAATATCAGACATTTTGCTTAATTTTACATCCGACATTGCTCCACCAAATAATATATTTAAATCAAAATCTTTTTTAACTGAACTAATAATCGCTTTTGAGTTTTTCTCTCTAATTTTTTTTTTAAATTAAATTGTAGTCCCGCATTTAACATAGAGTTATAAAGGAATTCCGATATTTATTTCTATTTAAACGTAATGAAAATATTCAATAGAACTTGGTTTGAATTGATCCCATGGTCATTATTTTTCATATTATTACGTGTCGTCTAACCGCAAATAAGAATACATCGTGATGACTAAGATCCGACCTTTATATACTTCATGGCTTATATTTTACACTTTCCCATTCTAAGTTTCCATTCACACTAGATTTGAAATTTAAAATTAACCTTTTCGTTGTCGGGGTATATAAATTGCCCCACGTATTATCAGGCGGGTACAAAAGGCTCCGTAATGTGACTATGAGTTTCGACTACGTCACGTTTCTGTAATAACGCGGAGTGTCACGTTGAATGATCAATTGCCTGACGATCGTTTCAACCCGAACGGTAATTTTGAGGCTTATCCTAACCAGTTTTTTATGGATTATCTGATGCTGAGAATACTGTACGCTCTAGTTATGTTTTAAAAAAGGAGATGACGTCAAACTTCTTTTCTGAGACCAGTGTATGGTAATATTTATCAGTATAAACGCACATAGACACGCGTCCGCGACTTCATCCGCATGGGTATTCGGAAAATCCCTAGGGAACCCTTGACCGGGATTAAAAAGTATTAGTAGGATAGAGGTATATGTCATTTTTAATTCTAATCCTAACTTATATAATATTATAAATGGTAAAGTCAGTTTCATTGTGTGTTTGTAACGATTTTTAACTGATCATCATGAAATTTTGCATACACGTCGTCAGGGGTATAGAGAAAGCCACAGGGTACGTTTCATACAGATAAAAAGTACTCTTCCTGTGGGATTGAAAAATAACTGTCTATTAGAAGTCGCGGGCGGCCGTTAGTCTATTATAAGAACTCTAAGTGCTTTGATAGTGATGTGATGCTTTCTTAGCAATCTGAAATACTAGAATGCAAGAAACTGGCGACTAATGATCTTTTTGGCATAAATCCGCAAAAAATGATTCTCTTTATTGATCCGTAATCAATCTTAGAAGTCTACCTATACTAAGGGCCTATACTAAGGTTTCACAATGAAATTGCAATTTTTAAGTAGCTTACCTGACAGATAATTTGACATATTTTTCATGTCACTACTGCGTGTTTACTAATTATACCTTTTGAGGATGCCGGTGACGTCACAGGTCTGGTCGACCTCGGGTATAGTTAGGAGATGAATCAAATCAAGTGAGCACTACTAAATGTACCTCTACAAGACACAGCGTCTCGGGTATATTTAATAGTAACAATATAAAACAAAAGCACTACTAAATATACCCGATTTCAATCACAACAACTCTTGCACGCGGCAAAAATCGGGTATAGATAGCAGTAATTTGAACTCATATTAGACTATGACTATTGATGAGTCTAAAAATACCCAGCCCCTTATAATGAAGGCTAATACAAGACCCGAAACATTCAAATAATATCTTTATATTTGTATTAATGCATTGTGCATGAACAGCAACAAAAACTTACAACTCTGAAGAATTCCAAACTACTTTAAGTGATTAATAAAGAATTTACACGATTATGCAAACATTAAAGTCAATGTGCCAAAACCGACCGTAATAACGAATTATTGATTTAGGGATCCGTTTGCAAAATCTTCAGTTTTAAATTTCAATTTTGTTAAAGTGTCCCAAGGTAACTGCAGAGTGCTATTTTTTCCACTCTTCCCAATTTTTTTCACTCACAAGTTGGGAAGAATGGGAAAAATATCCCTGTATCGCAACTGATTGGGATAGCCAGTTGGGATATATGGCAGAACCCTATACTGCGTGGCCCAAAACGCACTTGTTGTTATTAACACTCCAATATCTAATTTATTTGGCTTTTAATTATTTTACTATTAGATCGCTATATTATTTGTGCTATTAACGCCATTACTTTATCATTACGATGTATATTTATTATTTCGAAAATTATGAGATCATCTCGTCCAAACTATACTCGACCAAAACCCCATGGAGCGCCACCATAAGGTACATTCTGTAAACACGCAAATCAGTCAGTCTGCGCTCTGTCCAGATATATTTAGTAGTAAGTAATAACAAAACGTTAGCTCCTAAATATACCCGATTACGACACCCCAAATCGGGTATGTTTAGTAGTCAGGTTTTATTTTCAGCTTACTCGTAACTATATCCGATCAAAACCCTATGGGGAGCCTACACAAGGTTCATTTAGTAAAGATGCGTCACTACTGTCAAATCATCTGTCAAGTACTCAGAACGGCAGAACGTAATTTTTGATTGTAAAACAATTTTTTCTTTTAGTTTATCAGGAACCAATCGATGCATGCCTATAGTAATTTTGTCACTTCGGGCATTAAACATTGCAAATATTAAATATTATTTTCAACCAGCATAATATTTCAAAGCCCAAAAACCTTTGTTGATTATTACCACCGTATTATATTTCCACGAAATTTCCGAACGAAATCCTTAGATTGGGGGTCTAAAGGACCCTTGATAAGGCGATGGCCGTTAGCAGGAGAGGCCGTTAGCCTAATGGGCCTTACCATGCAGACTTATATTACGTATACTTAGCTCTTTTATGCTCATCGAGTATATTGCCACTTAATTTTTGTTTGTTCTTTCTATTTTTTGTCGCAGCTAATAACAATAGACTACCTACACGATTCTAGAGTAGATTAATATTGTGACTAACTTGCGACATTGTTTTAGTAACACGTTGTTTTCAACTAAGTACATAGATTGTCTCCACACTAAAACTTCTTGGCTAGTTTGAGGGCGCTTTCGGGCGTGCACTGCAGTGTAGTGTACAGTCATGATCATGAGCAACGAAAGGTACACATAGAATTAGGGTTACCAGACCTAATAATGTGATTTCTTGACGTTTTCCCTGACTTTTCAGGAAATTTCCTGTCATTTTGTACATACATCTACATTTTTCATTTAGTTGAGTTTTGATATTTATTTCTTACTAAAATGATTAACAAATTATGTTATTTTAATTACTTTTTGTGATTTCGAAGATCCCTGACAAATAGTTTTTCCCTGTTTTCCTGACGGATGCCTAAAATTTCTGACATGTCAGTAAAAATTCCTGTCATCTGGTAACCCTACATAATAATAGAACCACAAAATAAAAGAATGTGTGCTAAGACAGATAGTTCGCTCTGGCTGTTTTCGGAAACGTTACCGTCATTTGTTTTTATTTTATTTCATTTATTTTATTGCACAATAAACAACTACATTCGCAGGTAGTATGTAATAGTAGTTTGTTACACAAGGGGTGTAATAGCTACTTACAACCGAGGTAAGCATACTATTTTACATCATTCATGCGAGGTAAATTTAATAAAAATAAAATATAAACAAAAATAAAAAAAATACAAAAACATTAAAACAAAAATAAAACGTTAAAGGGTTATTTCATTGAAAACTCGTAGGGTTGATCAGACAATTAAACTGAACAACTTTCATTATGGGACCAACCTCGAAATCACAAAAAAAAATCAGCTGTTTTTGCATTGCAGAATTTTGCATACCTAGCTTCAACTGAAATGAAATGCCGCCATTTTCATTGTTTTTTTTTCAGCCAAAAGTTTCGTCAGTTTATAATAAAAGAAATGAGATTGGTTCACTAAGGAGTTTTAAATGCTTGAATTGTAATAGTAGTTTGTTACACAAGGGATGTAAGTGAGCTATTACAGAACAAGATCCAATTTGGCGCCCGTGCGAGCGCAGCTCGCAAAGGGCGCTAATGGATCGAGTGCACCCGAGATATTTAGACGCCCGAGCGAGCGTAGCGAGCGAGGGCGAATATAGTTCGAGGGTGTAATAGCTACTTACAACCGAGGTAAGCATACTATTTTACATCATTCATGTCAAAACGAAAACATTAAAACAAAAGTAAAAATAAAACGTTAAAGGGTTATTTCATTGAAAACTCGTGGGGTTGATCAGACCATTAAACTGAACAACTTTCACTATGGGACCAACCTCGAAATCACGAAAAAAAATCAGCTGTTTTTGCATTGCAGAATTTTGCATACCTAGCTTGAACTGAAATTAAATGCCGTCATTGTTTTTTTTTTCAGCCAAAAGTTTCGTCAGTTTATAATAAAAGAAAAGAGATTGGTTCACTAAGGAGTTTTAAATGCTTGAATTGTAAAGTAACTTTACAGTTAAAGCATTCTCCATCCTTGAATTGTAAAGTGATTTGAAAATGGAACGTTCTATCTAAACAATGCACTGTGTTGCACATGCCAACTTACACAGCCTCATACTATATAAGTAAATCCTAGTTACCGAGCAAGTATGATGTAAAGTAACTTTACAGTTAAAGCATTCACCATCCTTGAATTGTAAAGTGATTTGAAAATGGAACGTTCTATCTAAACAATGCAATGTGTTGCATATGCCAACTTACACAGCCTCATACTATATAAGTAAATCCTAGTTACCGAGCAAGTATGATGTAAAGTTCTAAAAGTTACTCATTATTATAAATGTAGCCAACCCCATTGTGCGCAGGTCAAGGCGCAGATTGACTATGAAAACATGTAGAGTACAGAAACAGTCATAGTCATTATTGAACAAAAACTACACTCTATTCGTTTCAACAAGAGATTTTATACTAAAGAGAGTACTAAAGAACGGGCATCGGAAAACATCAGAAATAAAGATCTAACATAGCATAATTAACAATATGTAGTTTGGCCCTAAAAGTCATTTACAATTTCAACTTTATTGCAATGAAATAAATGTCAACATTATTTTTAAGAAAAACATAAACACGAAGTACCTACTTAACTAATAAAAAAAATAAGGATTTGGTTTGCAAATATATTGAGTTTTCTCTGCACACCTTTTACTGTGATATTGTGATAAAAAAAATATTTTAATTCTTCAAAAAATCTTCTTTTATTGTGTTTTAAAAAAATCTAATAACGTAGTGAAAACTAGAGCTACAAAAATTCTGTTCAATATAAAATTAAAACGTTTAATAAATCCGTTAGGTAAAAAAATAAACTTCATAAATTCGTCCAAGACTTCATAGCAACAAGTAAAAGTCTGTTGGTTCAATGATAAAATATTTGGGACTCAAGTCCGAGCCAAGTGCTGTTAAAGTTATGAAATATACAATATTGTTTTGTATGATAAATAGCGTTTGCTTTATCTTAAATCTTCTACTTGGCTTTTAAGCAGATATTTATTGCCCCTTTTTGTTATAAAAAAGTAAGCAAGCACTTTTTAGTTTACGGTCACCATCTAAGTATAAATAGATACATCATCAGAGATGTCACTGCATATTGACAACCCTGACGCTATTTTCTTAATCTATTGATGAGAAGTTAGTCTAATGAAGAAGGGTGGGGCTTTTAGAATTAAAAAAAAAGTTGTCCTCCAGCCCCACCCGACTTCAAAAGATGTTTTTTATTAAAATTGATATGCGTATTGGTGATTTGAATAATATTTATTGCTTTTTAATTTTGAAGATGTTTTTGTTTTTATTTTTAGGTTTTTGAAGGCGGTTTTTCTTTTTTTTTAAAAGCTTTTTTTATTTTAAACTTTTTTTTGTGGTAGGTATGTAAGCGTGTAATATTCTTAAACTTTATATATAGTTCTATAATATTACACGCTAACATACATGAAAGCATATGCTTTCAAAATGCCCATAACTCAATTTCCAAAGGAGTTCCGTTGTGCCTTCGTAGTCCAAGTCTAGTCCAGAACGTAGCAAACAGACCATAGCTCGGTTTGTTTTGGATTTTCATAAGCCTACCAATATCTCAATCACAATACATATCCTATTTAAGTTTGAGGAGTTCCCTTGGATATCTTCGAGGTCCAAGGTTTAATGTCAATGAAATTAAAAGAACTACACTTCCCTTTTCCAACAAAAATCTGCTAATTCGGTTCATAAATAACAAAGTCGTCAAGGTAATTAATGCAAAATCATAGCATTTTCAGGATAACTTGAAAACTACTGAACCAATCTGAAAAAAAAAACCATCAAATTCTATCCATAAATGACGAAGATATGCGCGAACAACGATAAAAAAAAACATACAATCGAATTGAGAACCTCCTCTTTTTTTAGAAGTCGGTTAAAAAAAATAGTTACTTCTTCATTAAAGTATTTATATTCTATCAAATACTGTTCTTAAAACTTATTCACTATAGGAATTGTTATTTATATATTTTTTTTCTCTTCGTCCCTGTCAAGCGTTATCTCATCAATCACTCCCACATGTTCTTCCGCATATATTATAAAAAATATAAGACATAATTTGTCAACCCTAGTCATAAATCCTAGCCTTTTCAACCGATGGCTAAGGTTCAGCGCACATTGGCTACTATCGCTTGAGAAAGTAGTCTACGATTATGTACGGTCAACGGCACGCCGGGCTTCCACGACAGCGGAATGATATTCAATAAATTTTATACTTAAATGCAAAGTAAATTACAGATTTTGACAGTTTTGTTTAACCTTATGTGCTGCTGACTGTACAGAAAATAATCGCGACTATAGCATTCGCATCTTTAACGATAAAACCAAAGCTAAATTGTTACCGCGTTTCAATTTCGTTTATAGAAAAAACGCGCTTTAGTTTTGTTAAAATTGTTAAAAGCCATGCTTAGGGAGCCTAGGCATCTTGTACAATTTAAATAAGAATTCTAAAGCTAAACCAAATATCTTTAAGTAAGTAACTAAAACCTAATTGATTTTAAACCTAAACTTATATATCCTATTATTTAAGCCGAATATGGTAGATAGGGACCCTCAAACTGAACAACTTTTACTACAGGACCAACTCTGAAATCGCGAAAAAAAATCTGCTGTTTCATACGTTTTGATATTTTCGTTATTATTTTTTGGAAGAAACAGCTGATATTTTTTTCGCGATTTTCATTAAATTTTTCGCTATTACGAAAAATTTAATGCGATACACGCAGCTGCGTCCGTGCTTCCTTTTGATTGTTTCCTATTACAAATCACTTTCGTTGTTCAGTTTGATGGTCGTTGGTTAACGTTAACTTATGCCATTATTTTATTTTGTTTCAATTCATTATGTCAATCCATACAATATCATTATATTATGAGATAGCTAATGTACGTTCAGCCTAAAGTTTTTGCGGTGCGCGCTTCACCCGATGGATTATGTCCGTAATCTGGCCGGACACACCCGTACAGAACCGGACGATCTGTTACTCGGCCGGCAGTATCTTGTCCGGTGATTGACGACTCTTTGTCTCTGGTTTACGGAGCTTAAGGCCCTTATTCGGAGATTAAACCATTGTGTTAAGATTTACTTTTTTAAGGTGATGATTAAGGTTTTGTGTCGGATTTATTTGTGTGGAAGATAAATTGTGTACCTAAATATAAGGCTTTATCTTGAACTGTTGGGGAAAATTCGTTTCTGATTTGTTACATTCAAAATAATGTTTTTGATATCTTAACTTCTCTATGGGCTTGGACAAGAATCGAGTGCGCATCCTTCGCTATCCATGTGATCTTTTGTTTTTGAATGTTTTTTTTATAATAAATTGATAAAAAATTAAATTAAATCCTTAACATTTAAAAAAAGTTAGCTTATTATGACTTCGTATAGTTTATAATACAATAATAATACAAAAAATTACGCTTGGTATCTTGCTTTCATGTCATCCAACGTCAGGTCTTTCAGCGAAAAGGTCATACTGATAGAGAGGGCTCGTAATGTTTTGTATTATTTTCTCAACAATTCAGTTTCTATTTGTACCATCATTTTTGATTCGAAAGCATTTAACTGCGATGTTATAACTACAATATTCTATCCCACAAATTGTGTTGTATTTCATACTGTCTTCGGTCACGTTGTTAGATATTACTTATGTTATTTATTACAGTTAGATATATGTTTTGTATTGAACAATATGAATAGTCGTTAAACAATATTGTCTTTTGAGTACACATTGGTACGTATTTTGTGCTATATTGAACATTCGATGGCCAATTTCGGATATGCGCAGCGCTGTAAAATGAAAAAGCGAGGCAAAAGCTATAAAATATAACGTTCAGTAGGTATTCTCTTTGTTGAATATACAGAATGTAAAATTTTGCAAACAAGAAGTGTACTTTAACAGTTTATGTTCATTACTTGAACAAAATCACCTAGTTTTTATAAAGTAAAAAGAAATTATGTTAGGTACCAGGTGAGCAGTTAAAGAAATGTTATTTGAATTTACATAAAACAATAATAATATAAATGACCTGGGTCTATAAATATTTATGTTTTACTAGCGGCCGCCCGCGGTTTCACCCGCATGGTTCCTGTTCCCGTGGGAATATCAGGATAAAAAGTACATATTGTATGTTTTAATCTAGGCTATTTAATATCTGTATGCCAAATTTCAACCAAATCCGTTTCCGTAGTTTTTGCGTGATTGAGGAACAAACATCCAAACCCACAAACTTTCACATTTATAATATTAGTAGGATTATCACATGAGTGATAATAAATTATATAAGTTGTGTGTTATAAACTTATAATATTATTAATGTTATAAATTATTGTATCAATATTAAAATAAAGTTTTACATTATATTAGTGTTGTTCATAAATAATGAAGTGACATCAAATTTACAATTTCAAAGTAGGTAAAGTACTTTGGCCTCCTGTATTCGCTTCGTTAGGTAATTTATTAAAATAATATCACCCTATATTACACCATATATCGAACTTTGAGCTGATACGAGCGCGCCGCGTGCGGAAAACGGTCAATTCATCATGCTGCGGTTAACAATGCACGAGGAAAAAAAGGGTTATGCTCCGAGTGAGTTTTGGTACACTCGACTTTTAGCAGTGATTTATTCACTGGGACCGTGATGTGTGTACTAATGTTCTCTTTGAAATAGATTTGGATCATTGAAACAAAAGCCGTTCGGATATACAGAAAGAGGTAGTCCAGCCCTTGATACATTTACACGTTACATTGCTGCTTTAGAACGGAATACATAATAGTACAAGTGCTTTAGTAAGAACCAATGTGACAACCATCTTACTTATAGCAGCAATGTAACTGATGCCATTTCAATCAATTTCAATCGAGAATTGTTAGCAACGAGAGTTACGTAATCAGGGAGGCAGAAACTCATGAAACGGAAGTAAAATTATTTTTACTAAAAAACACGTGGTTGTTGCAATACAAAAGTAGTAGTTAAAGTCGTTGTTTAATCTTTGCCATTTTGACAATAATGGCAAAGAAAGTAATTTTATGACTTTCTCGATAGACTGTATGCAACAACCACGTGTTTATTTTTTCTTCTGTTTCATGAGTTTCTGGACTACCTTTAGGAGTTTTTGGCGCCATTTTGTCGGGGTTGGTTTGGTGACTATTTTAATTATTCGCAAATTGATTCGTAGTGGATATTGTGTCTTAAAATTGGTGCAGTTTTGTGGTACAAGTGTCTACGCAACTGAACAATATGTGGGATTATTGAAATAGGCGCGATCTTGGTTGTGTGAAGCTGAGACTTTTATTGTAGTGGTGGCTACCTTGGCTGACCTTACCGAGTAAACTGCCTTGATTATACTTGGTGCCAAATGCTCCAAGCAGCATTAGAATGCGATGCACCCGCATTTTAATGTAAACTGAAACAATCTACCACTGGACTATTCAACACTTGACACTGGCAAAAATTACTTCCAAGAGGAAAGTAGATTGCCAAAACAAAAATAAGAAGAAGAAGACTACCTTTACAATGTTCATAGCTAAACAGCGAGGGTTAGACGCTCAATAAAAATGGCAGAAGTTAACTTCCATATGGTTTGTTCCAATTTACGTGGAATAAATCACCTCAATCAAATTATCTTGTGTAATGAAAATATGAAAAACCGGCCAAGTGCGTGTCGGGCCACGCGCCATAGAGTTCCGTAGTTACCTTATACCATACCATATTTAATACCACCTATCAGTTTTCGTTTGCAAAAATAACTTGGTATGAATGACAAAGTTATATTTGCGGTTTTGGAAAATGTGCTATATCTCAAAAACTAATTACTATATCTCGTTCAAACTAATTTTGGTTGAAAGTGTTTATTAAGGTCTCTAGCATATATTTTTTTTAGATTTTTCACTCTCTTATTTCAAAAGTTAAAGGGGGGGGGGAAACACACATTTTACCACTTTGGCGGTGAATATTTTTCAAACAGTTGACTTTGAGAAAAAGTTATCTTAGAAACCTCAATGTCATTTTTAAAGACCTATCTATAGACATCCAACACGTGTTAGTTTGAAGAAAAAAATTTTTTTCAGTTTCAGTTCCATGTATGGGGAGCCCCCCCTTAATCTTTTATTTTTCTTATTTTTGTATTAAATTTGTTAAGCGGTTAACAGAATACATCTACCTACCAAGTTTCAACTGTGTAGTCTTAATACTTTCGGAATAAAGTGGCTGTGACATACGGACAGATAGACAGACAGACAGACAGACAGACATGACGAATCTATAAGGGTTCCGTTTTTTGCCATTTAGGCTACGGAACCCTAAAAATGCGGTGCCAGGCGGGACCATGCTAAGCCAGTCCGTTTTCGTACAAATTATGCCGGTATTCAGTATTTCGGGTGTTAAGGCCTACTCAAACTCAAGCGGTATCCGCTACCGCCGTGGGTAGGGTAATACCCGAGCGATATCCCGCACGGTATTTTGTATGATATTTTCGCAGCTGTCGCGAAACCGGAACCGCATATTGGGTACGCGATACATACCGCGTGTTCGGCGAAACTTTTACTCCCCCCGCGGACGCACAAGTAGCGCGGGTGGAGTACAAGTTTCGCCGAGCACGCGGTACGTACGTTATTTAGGTATTGCATACTAAATAAACCATCCAATCAGGCTTACCATACCATATACAAAATATATAGTGTGAACTTCAATTATATATTTCAAAAGTAATCAAATCTACTTGAAATCTAACCAAGACCCTTCGTTCCAGAAGTTGGTGGTGGGCGCTACGAACCAGCGCAACTGGCGGGGTATACTTATAGCACTCCTGGTCATCGTGGCGGTGCTAGCCCTCATCGTCACCTCCGTGGTGCTGCTGACTCCGCCCGACGAGGGCCCTAGGGTCAAGGGACGGAGGCTGAAGATACAAGACCTGCTCACTGAAGATCTGGTCCCTATCAGATGGAATGGCACCTGGATATCTGGTAAGTACTGAGCAACTATTTCATATATTGCATGTCACATATTTTATATTATTTACATAAGTTTACAGTTTATGTGACACCCTGTAAGGGTGTAGCAATATGTGAGGGCGTAAACCTATATTGAAATTACAAATTTAATATTTTACATTTTTAATAAATAACATTATCGAAATAAATTAAATTACGAAAACTATTTCGTTAGTTTAAAAGCAACTGGCGTGGGATCCTCATCTTCATCCTCATAGCACTATAGCTGCGCACCACGAACGACAATATATTGTCGATACTATTCTGTGGCAATATCTGTCTTGCTCACTCCGTAGTGAAGTGAACGGGACTTCCATAAAAATAAATAAAACGAAGATGATTCAAAAGCCAATGCGGATTGGATGAACATTTTCCACCGTCATGGAATACCAAAACTCAATGAGAACTCAGCATTAAAAATCCAGATGTCGTTTTTGTGCCCACAACGGTCGTAATAGCGTTTCTGTGTCAGAGGCGCTCGGAGTGATCACAGCAGTCTTTCCTTTGTTCTTGCGAACTTTTGTGAATTATTCAGAGACGGCTCTGAAGTTTCAGGATCCGTTTGCTTGGGCAGTCTTACTATTGTGACGCTTTAAGTGTTTTACGAGATGCTTTTGGACCAATTATCTTTGTTTAATTTGTTGAGGAGTTTTCAAGAGCCGACTAGCTCCTTAAAATAAAAAGGAGGAAACAAGAAAAAAAAGCGTCTTATATTCTATTGAATAACTTATTTAATATTTTTCATTATATCTGTTATTAAGTATATTATAAAATTTAAACTTTAACTGTTGAGGTCATTTTTCAATGTTGAATACTCTGTATGAAATATACAGGGAGAAAAAGCAGCCCATAACGAGTTTCTTGCCGGTTCTTCTTACATGGTCTCCCACTCAGGGTTTGCGAACCGATGGCGTAGCTTCTATGATATTCACAAGTGCTTGTAACAGCCTAGACTGAATAAATTATTTTGAGTTTGAGTTTAAATGGGGTTAAAATGAAAGTGGCTAAAGTTAAGCTAACATAGACAGAAATCAATAGAAACCTGTATCATGATATTAAAGTTGCCAATAGTCCTAGCTCGATGGAAGTAATTTTCTTTTCTATAAATGTAGAGCGAAGAGATACTATTTAAAACTTAACACATCTTTCGATAGTTATTAAGTTGAAGATCCACTTAATCCAGGTTCCATCTTCGTTCAAAATTCAGTTTAATTTCATACCGCCCGGTGCTGCAAGGCTTATTAAAGTCCTTAATAAGTAAGAAATAACTTTGGCAAAGATTAAAATATTAAGGTATAGCAGAGTCTTTGCCTTGAACATTATAGCACATTATTTTTGCCTACCTGATTCTATTCTTTTTATATTAATTAACTGTTTAAAGTCTATTAGAAATCGGGAAGAAAAAGACTCTGTTATTTGAAAAATAGTTAGTTAGGGACTTTTGATTCATGTTGAAGTATTTTCCGGGGGTTCCGTACCAAAATGGTAAAAAAGGAACCCTTATGGTGTGACTCTGTCTGTCTGTCTGTCTGTCACAGCTGGATATCTCGAGAACTACTAATGGTATCAACTTGAAATTTGGAATAGTTTAAGATGACATTTGCCCAACTATTTTGCAAATAAGAAAGAAATAAAAAAATAAATATCTTTTTTACAACAGGGACTGAAAGGGGGTCTTAAAAATTTGAAGTGGAGCTAAATACTAGGACATGTGGGGTGTCATATGAAAGAACGCTGTTTGCACGTTTTCAATATTTTTTTTCTTTTTTTAGGCCGCATAGTTTTCGACTTATAATGAAAAATGTAAAAAAAAATACCATTCCCCCCACTTATCTCCGAAGTTTGCAAAGAAAAAAAACTGAAATAATTCTATGTGATCTGAATAAACTGCTATAGTTTATATAAAGATCACAGGGAAAATAAAACGATGTCTCAATATAGCACACTTTTTTAGAAATTATCAAATTTCTAAAAAAGTTAACATTACTTCCACTATCGGTCAAGAGATGGCGCTGACCTAAAACTGCAATACTAATTTTATTATTCTACTCTGCAGTGTGGTTTAATGGTGGAATGAGGCCTTTGTTTTGACAGGTCTCCAAACACAGTGGCGCTGCCCAATCGGATACTTTAGGAATTGATTAGGCCTTTGTTTGACAGGTCTCCAAACACAGTAGCGCTGTCCAATCGAATACTTTTGGAACTGCTAAGATTAGTCCCCATTATGATGGTACGGAACCCTCGGTGCGCGAGTCCGACTCGCTCTTGACCGGTTTTATTTCATTAGTTAAGAGCTTTGTAACCTGCTATAAACTCTTCCGTAGAACTCTTCCGTGTTAAAATTGGATTGTTATAGAATTATCCCTACAAAGTTAAATTAGTACGTTACTGCAAGTTCTATTCAAGTAAACAGAGCATTCCCAATTTAAACGGGTAATACAGTTATTTTTTTAGTAACAACAAAGAGGTTTTATGCTGAAAATTCGCATTCATTTTTGAAATAAATAAATATGTAAGTCCTTAATTAAGTCAAACAAATATTTATTATTATCAAATTATTCATAATTCACAATATTTTGTTATAAAATATTAAAATATTTGCATTTCATCACTTAAAATTATAATTTTGAAATAGGCTGTATGCTCACTCACCCCTTTGTTCGCAAAATATTCTTGCATTTGGCATGTGAAAAAAAAACAAAAAACTCTACGCGCCTTTTCCATAATTGTCATATTTTGTTTTTGTCGTATTTGTTGCTGTGTGGTAAATTACTTTGTATCTTCCTCGCAAATGTGTTGAAAAACGTCGTATGAAACTCGTGAGCTTTTGCTCATTGCACACTCGGCTGAGTTACGCCCTCGCCTGCGGCTCGGGCTGCAACCCACAGCCTTGTGTGCAATGAGCAACCTAAGCTAACTTGTTCCATAATGTACTATTGTCTAATCACACCAACATAAATCCTTGTTCATATTATAAATGCGAAAATCCGTTTGTTTTTTATCCTACACCTCTTAACTACCCAACTTATCAGCATTAAATATTGCATACACGTTGTCAGCGGTACAGAAAACATACCTTCATCCAGTTAAAAGTACTGTTTCCGAGGGGTAAAAAAATCTTTCCACTCAGACGAAGTCGTGGGTGGCCGCTAGTTTAAATATAAGACATTTTACTATTGTTCCGACTGCCGTGTCTATACAAAACGTTACTCTATGCAGTTTTGTTGCAAAAGTTCTGCATTTAATTTAGTCGTAATTGCTCGCAGAACGGCAGCTCAGATCGGTACGATGCATTTTTACGATGCACCAAGTTGTACAGTTATTTTCTTTTATAACGTTGTAGATAGAGAACGAGTTTTAAATAATAGAAAACGCATCTCGTTGCTCTTTTTGTTCAACGTCTGTTATGAGTTTTTGTTATGATTTCTTTCTTATTTAACTAAAAGATAGGAATGGTAGACTGTTATTCGAATATTTACTGAAGAAAAAGGTAAATGGAAATTGTTTGTGAAAGAAAATGGTGGTAATTTTGTATTCATTCATCTACTATCCCCAAAATTTTTCTTTATGTTATGTAAATAAAATATAAACATTCATAGCACAATATATAAGATACATATACAATGTGTCAATGAATTAACGCAAAATATGAAAATCGTTTCTTCGGACCATCAAACTGAACAACTTTTACTATGGGACCAACTCTGAAATCACGAAAAATAAATCTGCTGTTTCATACAAAAATTAATAACGAAAATATAAAAATGTATGAAGCAGCACATTTTTTTCCCGATTTCAGAGTTGGTCCCATAGTAAAAGTTGTTCAGTTTGATGGTCCGAAGAAACGTTTTTCTCCTTTTGCGTTAATTCATTAAGACGTTGTATGAGGTGGTACCAAATGATGTGATGATACTGAAAGAAACAGGTGATAGTGTTGCTTAAACTAAACAACTTTCTGCATGAAACATAGATCGAAAAACGAAAAAAAAATTCCATACAAAAAAAAGGGTTTTTCGACTTATGTTCCTTGGAAAATATTGTTTAGTTTTAGCAACACTACGAGTATAACCGCTTACTTATTGTCTAATTTTTTAAATCTATCGCAATCGCTTGTAATTGACAGATGGATTGCTGCATTTCTTTGGTAAGTTTTTATTTGAGCCAAAAAGAAACATCAATGTCACACACAATCCTGAAAGCAATTGCGATAGATTTTGAAATTAGTCAATCCCACCAAAATCATTTTATGAATAATGTTGCCAAGACCTCGAACTGTCAAAAAGTTATCAGACCTCATGTAGGGCCAAACTTCTAACTCTACGTGCCCTAACTCTGCAAGCCCTAACTTCAAAAACTCTACACCTTAGTTAAAATATTATGTGGCTTGGCCATTTCGCTACATGGAAACCTGTCTAATAAACAATAGTTCTTGTAGTAACGAAACGGCCAAGCCACATATTTTAACTAAGGTGTTTTTGAAGTTAGGGCTTGCAGAGTTAGGGCACGTAGAGTTAGAAGCTTGGCCCTACATGAGGTCTGATAACTTTTTGACAGTTCGAGGTCTTGGCAACATTATTCATGAAATGATTTTGGTGGGATTTCACTTCTTTTTGTAAGTAACTACCTATTCATAAACCATAAAGCAAGGTGGGGTCAGATTGTGGTCTAAAATCGTGTAAAATTCGATCAACATCAACCAGCGTACTTGTACTGTTATTTGTTTTATTCTGTGGTAGAACTAATTCATTTATGCTGTGATAATATTTTACTCTTTAATGCAGAATATGACAGAGCAAAGAACAAAATAGAGTCTGCACGAGTTTTGGGCCATGAAAGAAGAGTTTTGAAATGAACACAATATCTTTTTTATGACTACTTTTTTCCATTACTTTAACAGTGATTTACTAAAGCTTAAAAATAATTACTAAATATTTAAAGATTTTTCAGATTCATATGTCTCATTTTTTCAGACCTCCAGCATCAAAATTTGCGGAAGTCGCATACAAACTTCCATCCCTTGGTTTAAGGGGTTAGGGGGTAAAAGTTTCAAGTTTTATAATTTTTCCGCAGTTTGTGTACTAATACTAGCTTACATACCAAAGGACATCATCCATGTTTCATACATTTTTGGTCCAAATATGAAAGTGCCGGCCAAAAGACAAAAGTGCTTTATTTTGATAGATTTTGTCCATCTTAGCATTTTTTATTATGGCACCGAAGCTGTAGCACTGCTTCACATTTGTGTCAAAATGTATGAAAAGACAGACTTTTTGAACTTAATTAAAATCAAGTACAGCGGAGCTACAGCTTCAGTGCCATAATAAGAAATGCTTAGGTGGACAAAATCTATCAGAATTTGTTTTTTGGCTAACTTTTTTACATTTGTGCCAAAATGTATGAAAAGACAGACTTTTTGAACTTATTTAAAATCAAGTACAGCGGTGCTACAGATTCGGCGTCATAATAAGAAATGCTAAGGTGGTCAAAATCTATTAGAATAAAGCACTTTTGCTTTTTGGCCGGCACTTTCATATTTGGACCAAAATGGATGATGTCCTTTCAGCTATCTAGGACTTCAGGAAGTACCCTAGGAATTTGGATGATTATCAGTAAGTTTTGACGAAATCGAGGTTTTTTAGATATCAATAAAATCCAAAGTTTAACAGCTATGCAATTGAAACTTTATATGTTTATTAAATCTACTACAGACATCATATCCTGAAAATTTTGTGCTTCTAATATAATCCAAACCCAAGTTATGAGGGTTAAGCGGTTGGAGGGTTAAAGTCCAATTTCATATTTTTTGTTGTTTGTGTCATACAATACATACTCGTACGTTTGTACATACCAAATTTCAGCTTTCTAGGTACTTCTGGAAGTACCCTTTGAATTTTGATGATTATGAGTGAGTCAGTGACGAAATCGGGGTTTTTTAGATATCAATAAAATCTATATTATAAAAGCTATACAATTCAATTTTTTTATATTTAATAAGTCTACTACTGACATCACATTCCGAGAATTTTGTTTATCTAGTATACTCCAAACCCAAGATATGAGGGTTCAAAAAAACGACGAAGCGCTTCGAGAAAAGGTAGGTAGTGCCCTTGCGCTTCGCTTCCTCGTCTTGGCGGGGGCACTCCCGTGCCCCCAGATTAGCCCTCTGTTTAGTACCACCTTATATATTTTATATAATCTTGTCTTTAGAGAAGTGTTACTTAAACAAAATACATTTATGGTACAAGTTGACCTAAAAAACAAGTTTTTTTGGTGGAGAAAATATTTGCGTCTGAAATACTAATGAACTAACAAGCTGAATACAATATTACAAACTAAACAAAGAAAAGGGTAGTCCGTCCGTTTGTGTACCGAACTAATGGCCCGCACTCGGCGCATACCACTCAAACAATTGTTTTCCGTCCAAATTGGGTCTTGAAAACTTTTTTGAATAACGGGGGAAAAGGAAAAGTTCGCATTTGTAAACTTCAATGGTTGGAAAGTTGGAATCAATGAAAAGTACTTAGCACAGAACTAAATAAACCAAGATTCTTGTTTTGGTCCCGTACCAAAATGGTAAAAAGGAACCCTTGTGGTCTCAGTCAAATGGGAACTCAGTCTGTCTATCCATCTGTGACAACTGTATGTATATATCAAGAACTACATTCTATCAACTTGTTTGGAATAGTTTTAGACGCCGTTTGGCCAACTATTTTACAAAAAAGAAAAAAAAATTTTTGCAAGTGGGACTGAAAGGGGGGGAGTGGAGCTACTAGCGTACATGTGGGGTGTCATAATATTATGAAACAGCACTGTTTGCACATTATCAACCATTTTTTCTTTTTTAGGCCGCTTTATTTAAAAAAAATACCATTATCTCCGAAGTTTGCACAGAGAAACATCTCAAATTACATTATATATGATAGAGGTTTATGTAAAAATTACAAGAAAAATAAGAAACTTTTTAAGAAATGATCAACACAAATAACATTACTTCCATTCGGCCAGGAGAAGGCACTGACGTCAGTGATTCGCTACAAAGTTGAATAATTGTTAATATTTTTTTAATTTGAAATTCACTAGGGCAATGAATACATTAGTATAGATGATGAATGTTTTAATAAAGCACCAGGGTAGCATACTGTTACATTATAAGAGTCTGTACAGATTTTGCCGCTCTCTCGCTCGCAAATTTCATGTTTCCTCAAGACTTCTTAATTCTAAGTGCGTAATTGAAAAATGTGTCTCGACCACTTTTCGCAATATAAGATTACGGACATTTTAAAGTATATTTCAGTTTTTGGTTGCAAAAGTACTTCTACTAGGTCTTAACATCACACTGCAAAATATTAAAACACAATTGCTCGCTTATACGATCGCTGAGTATATTAAACTGAGCCGACGGCAAACGGTACGCACGAAGCGCAGCTTACCTACTCGTAACATAATGAGAAAAGACTAGTGATAACCTGGTAGGTATTTGAATCCTGGGACATTAATGTGTTATTCCTGGGACACGGGACAAGGCACGTAATTCCGGGACAATCGGATTTCCCGGCCATCTGGCAACCCTAGGTATGCACCCGTTGATATCCGCAGTCTAGCCGTGGCATAAAAAATAGCTGTCTTATTCAGTGTGCGTTCGTTAAACTAGGGCCAAAGTTAACATGGCGTTAAACTGCGGACTAACGCCAGTGACAGTTTAACGTTTAGTCCCACCGTTTAAGGATTAAAAGGTGCATTGTGATTGGTTTACAAGCATTAAACCAGGTTTTGTTAGAACTGTCTTGCACCCCAGTTTTGTGAAACATCTCTGAATAACTTAGAAAATGTATGCATTGGGTAAAATGCACTTCAAACGGATATAAGCGTAATAGACAGTGATCAGCTGCAACTTCACTCAAGAACGTATTGCAAAGTGAACATTTTACAGAATACAATAAGTTGTTTTATACCGCAAGCGCTCTAAAATTGGTCACTTCTGATGTACATTGTTAAATTAATCGCATTCTGGATTTCTATAAAAAAATATTTAAATCAATACAAATATAAAGTGTTTTTGAGCCGCACTAGAAACTTTTTATAACTTCACACTCTGTTTTCGCGAATGATGATTGATGATATATACCTACGATCCCAGTTTTATGACAAGTATTGGTATTGTAATTAAACTAGGCAGCCAGTTCTTTGACAGCTGATTTCAATAACCTATCCTCAGTTTAGGCTGCGTTCAAACGAGCACGACTCGCCCTCAACCCAAACTCAACTCAAACTCATCTCGAACTCAACTCAACCGGAGCCCACTCTTTGAAATACAGCGCTTACAATTTTGAGAGGTTTATAACACATTAATAAGCTCCGTTATATTTTGTCGATGCAACTGCACACGCCTCGTCCTCAACCCGAACTCAACTCAAACTCAACCCGAACACAACCCGAACTAAACTCAACTCAAACTCAACCTGAACTCACCTCAAACTCACCTGAACATTACACAAGAGCTTATTAATGTGTCATAAGACTCAAAATTGTAAGCGATGTATTTCAAGGTGGGCTGCGGTCTGCTGCGGTTGAGGTGAGTTTGAGTTGAGTTCGGGTTGAGTGTTATCGTTTGAACGCAGCCTTAAAGGTTTACTCATGATTTGTTGCCTAGATATTTCTGTTTAATGACGGAAAATAAAACAAGTGCCTAGTTACAAAAGTAAGCCCATCTCTTACTGAACATAGATTATTGAAATACATTAACGGTTGGTAAGAGTGTAAGATAATTGCCATAAAAAACAATATTCTTACTAAGTACATGTATGATTGATGCTTTTAATAAAGTACTAGGTTAGCATAATGCCGCGGGAGGTCGACATTTGCAGGTCCTCAGCCGCGCATTGCTGCATGCATAAACAATGGCAGCATGCATTTCGAGATGCTTTTGATGGCATAATGCAGATACAGCGCTGAAATGTTTACGTATTCAGCAAATATTACTGGGAGTGAAACTAGAACTACTTCAACTTTGACCAGAGTTGAATGAATATTAGATTAAATTTTAAACAAATTGGTAGTTTCTTGTTAGTTGTTTATATGGAAAACTGTAGGTGACTTGGCAAAGGATTATTTTGAAAACTCGTATGTAGAAGAACACCGCAGTAAAGATGTATAGATGTAAGGTTCAATATCGAGTAATTTGAACGACAAATTGCGTCCGACTATCGTGATTCTTTTTTGTAATAGGCCCTCTGTCTTGATGTTCTGGCTTCAAAAACTGTCCTCATTTAATCCGGACATTACATCCAGCGAGGTGTTCCCCGGGCTTGTCTGCGTATTTCCATATTTCTTATCGCAACTTGTTGTGAATTATTAATGTTATAACTGCGCCCGTTTCCACTTGTTTTCATTACATTTCGGCGACCGCTGAAATGGTGAAAACTTGGGTAGCAACTTTACACAAGAAGTAAAGATTGATGGTGTTAATAATAGTTATTTATGCAACTGTACTATAACGAGGGGTATTAAATTCGCCTCGTGTGATAATAGTAGCACATGAGTGTTTTAATACCTAATTATGTACAGTTGCATACAAGACTTTATCTACACCCATTTTTTATTTTTTCTTATTTTTATTAGGGAAACAAACAATATTTTAATACATATGGATTAAAAACACCCATGATATTTATCTAAACCCATGAATGTATCCTCTATAAAGATTTTGACTTTGAGTTTGTCTTTGACTTTGACTTTCCTCTCCCTCCTTGTCATTATGTCTTCCGCAAGAGTGTTATAATGTTGTACTGAATTTCATAATGCGTTGCTCACGCGTGGGCGCGCGGCGCTGCAGGACCAGCTCTCGCTCGGGATATTGTAATGATGGCAGTAAATACTTTTTTTTCCTTGGAGAAAGTTGTTCAGTTTAAGCCACACTAACACCTGTTTCACTATTGTTAAATAATTTGGTTCCACTTAATATTAATCTTTTGAAATATTTTTATCTCGTGCGGCGGCTAAGCAATACATTGCTATGGTGGGTCATTGGATAGGAGATCTAGTTTTTAGGGTTCCGTACCAAAATGGTAAAAAAGGAACCCTTATGGTGTGACTCAGTCTGTCTGTCTGTCTGTCTGTCTGTCACAGCTAAATATCTCGAGAACTACTAATGGTATCAACTTGAAATTTGGAATAGTTTTAGATGACATTTGCCCAACTATTTTGCAAATAAGAAAGAAATAATAAAATTAATATTTTTTTTACAACAGGGACTGAAAAGGGGTCTTAAAAATTTTAAGTGAGGTGATTAGGGCATGTGGGGTATCATATGAAAAGAGCGCTGTTTGCACATTTTAAAACATTTTTTTTCTTAGGCCGCATAGTTTTCAACTTATGATGAAAAATGTAAAAAAAAATACCGTTCCCCCCCCCCTTATCTCCGAAGTTTGCAAAGAGAAAAATCTGAAATAATTCTATGTGATAGTAGTTTATGTAAAGATTACAGGAAAAATAAAACGATGTTTCAATATAACACACTTTTTTAGAAATTCAAAAAACAATTTTTTTTTAGTTTCACTACCAGTCAACAGATGGCGCTGTCCTAAGCATGCTAACCTAAGGGCAAAAAGTAGTTCCACTATGGGTCAAGAGATGGCGCAACCTAACACTACAATAATAAATTGGTGGCTGGTTCAAATATAATTACCTACTATTTGCCGTACGAATAAACGAAGAATAAGTTCATACTTTACTAAGTAATTATATATATATTACTATATAGTAATATAATAATAACGAGGAGCTCGGTGGCGCAGTGGTTTAGCGCCTGGACCAGCGATTGCGGATGTTAAGCAACGTTCGCAAGGTTCGGTCATGGGATGGGTGACCAAAAATTTATTATCTCGAGCTCCTCCGTGCTTCGGAAGGCACGTTAAGCCGTTGGTCCCAGCTGCATTTGCAGTCGTTAACACCCACCAATCCGCATTGGGCCCGCGTGGTGGGTTATGGCCCGTCCTCCTTATCCACCCATAAGGAAGGCCTGTGCCCCAGCAGTAGGGACATTAAAATGGCTGATGGACTAGTAATATAAACATTTTGCAATGTGGAGTGGCTGAAACGTTTTTCAGTCACCATAAGCAGCATTTGTAAATTAACTGTCCGCCTGTTCGCCCTTCCACCTGTCTGCCGTTTATCCTACTTTTTTAAAGACTGTCCTAAAATAACATATCCAAATATATTTATGATTGTACGGAACCCTCGGTGCGCGAGTCCGACTCGCTCTTGACCGGTTTTTTTTTTATTATCTCGGGCTTTTCGCGCTTCAAAAGGCGTGGAGAGCGTGCCTTTCATTCCGGTTCCAGCTGAATTTGGGGGCGTATACCTTACCTTGGGCAAACATCTTGTGGGGGTTATGTTGTCCTGATTTGTTCAGAGAAGAAACCCTTTAATATTCCCTGTTGGGCCTGTGCCCCAACAGGGAATATTAAATGCATCATGATGATACTTTATGTATTTGAGGTAGGTCGCAAAGGCGAATCCAGGGGGCAAGGAACCATAGCCGATTACCTTAAAGCCCGATTTTACCTTAAATTTAGGGTATTTTTACACGTTTAGTTTGTTTTTAAGGTATAAAATTAATTAGGTTAATTTTGAGGGAAAAGAATTCAAGTGACATTAGATGCATTCCAAGATATTATAGAACTTAAAAAAAAAGGTTTAATAATGACTTCTAACTACTAGAAAAAGCCTCAAACAAGATATTATATTTTCTTCTCATTTTTTCAATGAAAAACAAACTGGTTGAGTGAATAAAATATGAAAATAATAGCACAAAGGTCTGCCATAATCTTATTATTTAGGGCCAAATAACGTTAACTGCTTTCGCCATAACCGTTCCGTCTCAAGTACGTTTTCCCTAAGGAGAATAAATTATAATTAATGTACCTTTAACGTAATATTGCTACGCTTTGCTTCCGGTAATGGGAAATATATGAAAAATTTTGGTACCTACCTATATTCAGAATTTTATCTTACTAGAAAAAAGTTTTATACGATTTTTACGGCTTATTCCCGTTGTCATCCACCACTGGGGATATCGGTAAAAAAAGGTTTTTTTTCTATAATTATTTTCCCGATATATCTGCCAGTGGAGGACAATGGAAATAGGCCATTTTAACTTCTACGATTGAACTAAATGCTTTCAATTTCACATTTGACGCAGAAACGAAATCTTTGTCCTTACTTTATATCCTAACTAGCGGTCGCCCGCGACTTCGTCTGCGTGGAAAGATTTTTTTGTTATCCTTCGGGAACAATACATTTTTTCGGGACGAAAGATACCCTATGTCCTTCTCTGTATCCCTAAGAACGTGTATGCAAAATTTCATGATGATCGGTTCAGTAGTTAAGACGTGAAGGCGTAACAAATAAACAAACAAATAAACGGACTTTCGCATTTATAATATTAGTAAGGATATCGGTACTAAAATATAAATGTGAAAGTTTGGTATGTTTGGATGTGTGTTACTCAATCACGCAAGAAAGGCTGAAGGCATGTGGTTGAAATGTGGCACACAGATAGGTTATGACTTGGATTAAAACATTTTATCCTGGTTAAAGGTTCCCTAGAGATTATTCGATTTGAATTATGATGCAGTAGCGCTGACGTTAAAGGGAGAATAATTGTTTTCATGAAATAGGCATGTAATATTATTTTCCAGGAGATTGCAAAATGAGATGATTAGTCGTATTTATACTACAAAAGCTTTCATGTTTAGAATAAAAATTGAATTAGGTCCCAGTCCCAGGGACTGAAAGAAGAGCTAACAGATTTATCATGAAAACAAATCTGTATAAGACTAATAAGCAAACTTAGTTCACATATACAAAACAGTCCAACTGCTTGCAATGCAATGCGACCTGAATAATATATGTGTTTGAAACATAACTAGGTTGTTCCACACGTCACTGAACTGTAATCCAAAGCTTTTAAAGGAAATGGGACCAGACTACACCTACGGTGTGCGATTGATACTCCACAGAAAATGGCACCCTCAGAGGTATTTATTGAATAAATTGTTCATAGAAAGATTTTCATAAAACTTTTCGTGGAGTTTTTAGGGCTCCTAGTTTATTTTTAGAAGGTATCATCACTAAATTCCCTCGTAGTCATTCGTAGAAGTAGATAGAAAATGTGTCATAAACGGCCACTTTTACCAGTTTTGATATCTATTTCTAGCAGTGACAACGAGGGAATCTTACTTTTGGCTGTTTCTACTTAATTCTTACGTCTAAAAATACTAGACTATGGGCCCTGAAAATTCCAAGATAATTTTTATTAAAATTGTGTATTAGAATTAAAATATTAAATAATTCACCGCGGCGCTACTTTAAGTCAGGAAAGCGCCTTAAATGCCCTTTCTTTGGTATAAAAACCAGTACCACATAAATAGTACCGGATTGTACGAATATAGACGAATCATAAAATATCAGTTGACGCCCAAAATAATATTTTTTAACAAAAACATAGGATATAATAGGTATTTGCTCTATTAAATTACATACTGTTAGCATAATTAAGTTACTTTTCTTTGCCGTTAGTTCGTTAAAACACTGTATTTACAAACATTAGTAGGTCTCACAGTGCCTGCGGACGCACAGTCAGCGTCCCAACTACCAATCTCTCTTATATAAAAGTGAAAGGGTGACTGACAGACTATTGCCCAGCCCAAACCACTCAACCTAGAGACTTGATATTTTGTATATAGATATTGTATTTAGTGTAAACACCCACTAAGAAGGTATTTTCGGAAATTCAACACCTAAAGGGTTGAAAAAGGGGCACAATGTTTGTATGGAAAAAAAATATTAAATAGACATTTCAACTTGAAATGAATTTACTTGAATTTACTTATAAATACAAATAAGCAAACACGTGTTCCGTGGTTTTCCGAAACTCAACCCTTTAGGGGGTGAATGGGGTAAAAAAGCTGTAACGGTTCAAAACTGAACATGCTATTTTATCTCAAATATTTTTCGAATTTTGTTTCATATTGAGCATAATATTATTTAACTATCGAACAAGGTATTATAATAAAGAGTAGTTCAGGTTTTGAGTTAGCAATAATGTAGGAAGTTCTTTTAATCTTTCACGGCGCTAAAATTCAAATATTAGTCTCTGTGTAGGTAACGACGCTAATAGGCTTAAAATTTATTTATATTTATTATTGTTTATTTATCAAATTTTATTAGAGCCTCTCGAATATCATTATAATAATTTATTTTAGAAGATTACTTAAAAAAGGATTGAATTCGGTGTTAATTATTTCTGTAAGTTGTCAGTAGTGTCACACCACGTGATGTGTTTTAGCTAAAGAACGAAATTAAATATAGTAGGTCGTTCCAGTGGATCGATCGATGAGAAATCGATTGCCAGATGGTAACTGAGGGTCGCAAGGCAAGTCCCATATCCTTTGCTAAATCATAGTTGTAAATTTAAATTTTGTTTTAGGAAATATTAGACATTAGTTAGATTTGGGGGATAAATGCAAGTTTAGTTGGCTTGGAGAATTTTGTAGTGGATCTAGTACATTTTGTTAATCGTAGGCGGTATTTGCTTAAATTAGGGTACTTTGTCATACCATGCCTTTGCGTCATGACACAGTTAAATTGGAGATTTGAAATTAAAATGGAAGCTTAATTTGATCTTATAATATGGTTTGATGTTCAGAGATAACACAGAGAGAAAGAAAAGAAATGAAACTATGTTTTATTCTGGGCGGAGTTTAGTTGACAGTTTAGTGGTAAATTGAAAACTCGAATTGTGAAATAAAAGGGAGATAATTAATTAATAGAAATATTGTAAGGATGAATCTAGAAATATTATTAAAAAAAAAACATAAACAATAGTTATTGAAGGTGTAATAAGAAAGTATTTCATGGGAAAATGTGAATGGAGCCTAATAAAGTTTGTCTTGTCGTTGGGTGTTGTACGAAGAAAGATTGATATGAAGTTTCTTCGAAAGCTAGATTTTATGCTGCAGGTTTATAACTCAAATGAGGGTAGGCATTTAAAAAAATGTAAAAGTAGTCGGATGGGTGTTGCCAGTTAGGGTTTTTAAAGTACCAACATTGTGATGCTAAATTGATCGGAAATTTTAGGTTTAATTGGACCGAATACTTAATGGAAAATGTTGTAATACGTATTTTAGCAAATTGATTCTAGAGGTTATGATATTTTGGAGAAGGCGAGATAAAAAGATTGAAAAAGGTTGGATCCAAATTGTAGCATATGGGAGGTTCAATTTGTTGTGAATATAAAATTCGTATTAATCAGAGTTCTATGATTATAGTACAATAATTTCATATGATTCTGGATAAATATGCTGAATATTATTCAAAGTTGTTAGTTTTGTTAGAAATGATGTAAGGGGGAAAACTTGTTGATTTATTTAGGATTGAAACGTTGTTTCATACAATTGTATGAATTACTTAAATCAAATGTAGCTGAAATGTCAGTATAGAGAAATATTTAGGTAACAGATTAATTTTAATTTGGTTACAAATTGAGTGGCATTGTGCGCTTGAGTATAGAGAATCTTGAGCATAGGAGGTTATTGGTTAGTTGAATTGTACGTTGAAATTATTGATTAGTATAGGGGTTCATTTTGTAAGATTAGTAACTTAAATATTATATTTATAAGTTGAGTAAGACAAAACTGAATTCTCCCCATTTTTGAAGGAGAAGGGAAAATTTTAGGAATAATTTATGTAAAGTAGGGAAATGAAGGTAGAAAAAAAAGATGCTTAGATCGTGTGGGGTGAGTTTCCTGCAGAGAGTGAATGATTTTGGGGGATTATAAAAGGCGAAGTTGGGGGGAAATCGCTCTCTTTACTTTCTCCGACCTCAGCGAAGCATCAAGTGGAACTCAGAAGAAGCCGTCGATACCCTCTCTGTAAGAAACATCAATCAAGTAGTATTTCTATAACGCAAGAAAACAGCAAGAAGTCAGGAAGATAAGTGTGTATTTGAGGTTTTGACGTATAGGTCCGCAACCGGGTGCGAGTCTTTTGCATATACGCTTTAATTAGGGCTTATATGGTATAAGTAAGCTTGAAATTAAAGTAGGTAGATTTTGTTTGTGAATTTTCATAAAGTAAAGTAAATTTCCCAATAAATCTAAGAATTTTTAGGTTCAAAATTGATTGAAATTTATATAAGCAGTTGGGGAACAAGAAGGGGGGGCTCGTTCGTGAAAAAGTACCTTTGATTTGGTGTCTCTAAGGGGCAATCAGTCAATCCTCAAAGGGGTAGGTAATATAGCATTGCTCTGTGGCGTGCAATGCGGGTTCTGTTAAAAGATACCTAGTTCAGTCACTTAATGTCACCAAGTTAGCCAACTCGTTTAGGAGCCAACGGTCCGAACGGCGCGTAGGAGTGTTCCTCGCCTAATCGTGGAGGATATGACTTGGTGGTATTAATCCTCTTCTGTCAGGACTCAGCGCTGTCCCGTCCCACCAGCGCTGAGCACGTCCAAGCTTTAGGGAGATTAGGCGAGTCATGCTTGCTCACGCTTTACAGGAACGGGGCGCCGGTGATGATGGTAAGCATCACAAATATTGCATAGGAAATCGACATTTAGTCTTTTGTAGGCAGGTAAACTCATTAGGTTTATAAATTCATTGTTAGGCGCGTAGGAACGGTAGTTTAGGGTTGCATCTCAAGACGGGAGGGAAACTTGGATGCTGGTAAAAGATTGGACGTTCTCAAGAAGGCCGAGCGGTCAGCAAGGTAACAGCAGTAACGTTAGATAGGCTAGGAACTCTTATATAGGCGCAGGAGAGGTAGGTCACTTCGTAATGTATCAGACTTAGGTAGGTCACAAATAGGTTGGTGTACGACAAAACGGCTGTCGAAGCGAAACATAGGCAGGTGGTGTCGAGAATGGTATCAACAAGATGGCTGTCGCAGGTCATTCAGTGGTACATAGGACTTTGACTAGGATGTGATGAGGTAGGATGATTCAGGAACGGAATCTAGGAAGCGCAGAAGTGTTAAATATAGTGAACGAAAGGTTATGTGAAACTACTGGGTAGGATCCGAAGGGAAAGTATCAATTTACCATAGTAGGCGCCTTAACAGAAATCTATTAAGGCTATGACTCAGTGTTGTGAATAATTACTACGATGTGCTCAATTGAGTAGACTTTGCAAGCTTCAGTAAGTACCTACAGTTTGATTTACTATTGATCAGAGCTAGACAAATTCTTCTGTTAATATTGGATAATGATTTAATAGTGAAGGTAGAATCATAAATAATGAATAGTTATTCATCCTTGAATTGGATTGATTAAATTGAGTCTGGTTTTCGAATGGTCGATTACAGTTGAGATAATCTGTTTTGGTGATTTTGGGAGGAGTGCTAAAACGAGATCTGGGCGTATGGAATAATCCCGTGTGCCATTAGACTAATGTTGAATCACAGTTTATGGAACACTAGATCATAGTTTGAGTAAACCTTTCAAATTAACAGAATGAAGGTTATGCCTAACAGTGAGATAATACTTTGAAAAGTATCTACCTACTATGAAAATATTATATTATTTAGTGAATACATCAAATTCACAAATAATAAGTTCAACATATTATCTGAGTTCAAATATTTCAACTAGGTTCAACCAACTCAATTTGAGGATGAAAGAAATAGAATTTTATTGAAATCAGATATTGCCTAGTCTACTCAACATTTAAATGAAATATCGCCTGAAGTCAATTCGGTTTATGGTTGTATATTTATAATCTAGCCGAGATTAAAGTATGAAGAATCCGTCATAGAACTTTATTACCTTGTTTAGAATTGTCTTTCCTCCAGAATATGAGAACTATCAGTGTCCCAAGTAAATGGATAGTAATGTTGTGTCCATCTGTTATAATGTTAAACAGTCATACTAGAACTAATTATTTAATTATTCTAAATTTAAATTCGTAATTCAGCCATCGCAATTGAAGGAGAATTCTTCATTGTGAGAAACTGGTAGTTCGCTTGAAAGCACTCTGCTTGCCCTCTTTTATTAAAACTGACTGACAAAGACTAAGTACTATAACTTAAAAATATTCATTAATTAAATTTGTCATGAAAGAATATGGCTGGCCAGAAGGGAGTTGACCAAGTACGGAGACGAGACTCATTGTATCGGGCGGGGAGCGGGCCCATACCTTAGCTGGCAAAAACACAATTGCATTTTCATTACTTGTACAATAACTTTAGAAAGTAAAAGAATTTTTATTTAATAGCGCTGAAAATTTTATTATACTTTGATCTCAGGCGACTAAAACTTCTTAACTTACCTGAAATAATCTCTCTTATTTTAATGAACTAAGTTGACAATAGATAATTTACATTAAATTATCTATTGTCAAATAATCTCCAAGAGCACCTAAACACCATAGATACCTGGTTCAAAAAATGGAGAGTAAAAGCTAGTGCTACTAAGTCTACCCATATAACATTTACTTTAAAGAAACAAGACTGCCCCCCAGTTAAACTTGATGGTACTATCTTACCTCACCAAACAACAGTTAAGTACTTGGGAATGTATCTGGACAGAAGATTAACATGGAGAGATCACATAAAAGCTAAAAGAGATCAAGCAAATAGGAAACTGAAAGAAATGAACTGGCTTGTCGGAAGACAATCAGCTCTGATCTTGGAGAATAAGGTTCTTATTTACAAAGCCATAATCAAGCCTATATGGACGTACGGAATGCAACTCTGGGGCTCTGCAAGTCACTCCAACATAGAAATACTTCAACGATTTCAAAATGCAGCCCTTAAAATTCTATGCAATGCACCTTGGTTCACGAAAAATGTAGAAGTACACGAATACCTAGAGATACCATACATCAAAGACGAAATAAGCAAATCATGTGAAAACTACGTCCAACGACTTAGGACCCATAAAAACCAACTAGCTACAGCCCTACTTGACACCAGCCAAACCATAAAGCGACTGAAGAGAACACCACTGGCCACCATTTGACTGGGGTCATCTTTATGTGGAGGACATCATGTCGCTGGATGTGAAGTCCTAAAATTCCTGATTGCAACCAATTTGATTATGGCCTAAAGGCTGATCGCAGATAGAGAAAGGAGAAAAAAAAAAAGATAATTTACATTATTTGGAATAACGGCCTACATGGCATATAATTTGACACTTGGCAGCGGAAGAGAATTGCTCAAATTTAACTTTTCTCTATAACCCGACTTACCTCTTTTTACCTTGCAGTCTATTATGGTTGAACATACCCTCTTTTACCTTATAACAATACTCCATTTAACTCATAAATTCACTTTGATCATTTCCTATCAACGTAGGTTTATTTCGCTCATACTTACTTCATCTACGGAACGTAATTGGGAACGCTTTCCTCTCTATTTATAATATTCCCATTTTTTGACACTAAAGAACTATGGGATTTCCCTTGGTAGTATGACAATTATTAAGAATTAATATGAAAGTAAAGTAAACTCACTTAAGAAAAATACAGACTTAATTTCTATTTCTCTGGTTATATCAATAGAGCAATATCTTTCATTTAGTGGTATTTTCTTTTAGAAATAAATGTAATAGCAGGAATAATTAAGACCTAGTAATGAAAGCGAATACTTCTATTGGAGAATGAAAATCAATACTAATCACACTTTTAAAAGAATTTGGGTTCACTAATGAGTGAGTATCAAAAAAATTGTACATAATAAAAAAGTTCGGTGTCCTCATTATTAAAATGGGTGTAAAAAAATTCTTTGTGAATAAAAAAAAGCCGCTTTTTTTAAGGCACTACAATACTTCATGCTTTCGTAAATAAATACAAGATCAACTAAATTAGGCTACAGAAATAAATTAAAAAACCAAATCTAATAATGTGGAGTTTTCTTTTGTCATACAAAAAAGAGATGTCTCCACGTGCAAATTTCAAAACATAAATTTAATACGTTTTAATTATCGAACGAACACAGATTTCTTTATTACAGTATACATGGAAAATTATCAAGGTGCAAGAGAAAAAATTTAATTCTTTAAAAACTTTGTAATAAATAAAAATAAAAATTAAAAGTTATGTGTCTCCGTATTTCGTTACTTTGTGTGACGTGCCTTGTGTGACGAAATTATGTGTTCTAATACTAGAGTTTTTGAACGTATCCGTATTTTTTACATCTGTCAACATTCGATTTACTACCAACCTTACAAAACAAAACGTCAGCCATCTTATTTTTGATGTTACTATTGACGCGACCTGTGTTTGCCGTTTTGTCACTATAGAAAAAATACACTTGTGTGACGCAAAATTTCAATGAATTTTATTGATTTTATTACAGATATATTATCTTAAGATTCTATTTGCATTAGGTAGATGGTGCAATAGACAATAAGTTGTAAAAATCTGTTTCCTTTTTTTGTTGCACTTGGTTTCTTGTTTTGATAGGTATATTTTTGCTTCCAATGTGTGACATTGGGTAACGTCACACAAAAGAAAAGGGTGCATACTCATTGACTATTTTTTGTTTTAAATGTTCGTTATATTTTACCTAGGTTAGGTAACTATTTAGTCCTAATGGTTGTTTTTGTAAAAAGTATTGGAACGTTTCCGAAAAATGATCTGTTTAGGTAAAGTTAACATTGATTTTTTCTATGAGGGTTTTTGTACCTACGCACTAAAAGCTATTGTCATAAGTACTTAAGATACCAAAATAGTGCCAATGATTAATGTGATTAAATTACATAGTACTGTTTAATTTTGCTCTTCATGTTACTTTTTGAGTAAAATGTGTGTTTTTTGAGTTATATTATAATTATAATAAATAAAGTTTTTATAAAAATAGATTTTTTTATTTTACTTTTGTCTAAAATACATACCTATCTTAAATAAAATAACAAAATAAATACCTTCCGAAAATATTCCACACGTGAACTAACTTAATCTTCATAGTTTTGCGTCTAATGTTAATTTGTATGAATGGACCTTTATATTCTTTTGCGTGACACTTATTCCTTTGTGTTACAAATTTTGTAATATTCCATTGTGTTTCTTTTGTGTGATGTACAATATTTTTGATATTCACTCTAATTATCACATCCAGGGTTCCTCCATTAGACTTTCACAGGCCCTCTCAGATCACACAAAGCTTGTTAGTAAGGTTCTTTGTAGGTTAGTTAAGGTTGGATAAAGTAAACTTAGTAAATTGTACTTTGTAGGTTATTTAATCCAGTAAAATTAGGTTCAATAGTTTAGTTATAATCAACGGTAAGTAGTAAGCGGATTTTGATTGTCCTCCTGTCCTGTAGGTTATTAGGTTTCCACTTAGGTTTTAGTCTCTTGCATAGGCCGTGATCATCTAGATCCATTGTAGTTAGGTCGTCGGTTACATTTTCGTTGATGTCGTGACCAGGATTTCATATTATTATTGCGAATCTTCAGGTTTTGTGTGGTTTGGGAGTGAGTGACTGTTAACAAGTGAGATTGTGACAGTCACATTTTGTTGCGGTGAAGTGGGTATAAAGGTTTGATATGTTGAAACACTGATTTTCTTTTCCAATGGTTGTTAAGTTATCATTTTGGTACGAGTTATGGCGTTTAACTTGTCACTTTGGCTGGTCCTTGAAACTTTCGTTTTGCGAATCATTTGTAAGATCTTAGTTAAATATCTCTGAAAACAAATATACAAATAACCACTGTTTTAGGACAAATCTTGTAAAATATTTTCGATACATTTAATGTTTTCATTGTCATTATAGTGCTGCCAAGACTATCGACGTCTCTGATACTTTATCGATATTTACGTAAATTATCGACACTTAGGTTAACTGTATTGCATTTGGTTCTATAGTCATTTTACACACTACGTTTGGTTACAATGATACAATTATGCAGTTAAATTATTACTTGTTCATACAGTTTAGTCTCGTTTAAGGTAAATTGCGTAGTTAAGCAAATCGTATCGCGATAGTTTTTTATTGATATACACTATCGATAATCGATATAATTATTTTCCCAGTTCCGGTTTATCTACTCAAGTCAAATTTATTTTACTCTGTTCAAAGGTCCGCATCAAGGTCCGACCGAATCCACTTTTCGGCCATGGACCGAGACCGATTTAAAAATTGAATTCTGACTTGGATTTTATTCACTGATATGATTAAGTTAGAAAAAAAAAGGACATTTTTATAGGTAACCACATATACGATTTTAAAAGTATAACTAAGGACAACGAGTGCCTGGCGGTTTTTTATCAATCATATGTCAATACGCATTAATATTGTCGTGCGGTGTCAAAGAGATTTGACAAATAATAGCATAAGTCACTTTGGGGATCAATACTTCCCAACTATTGACCTTGAGGGAAAGTAAAATAAGAAACTTCAACGTTATTTTTAAAGACACGTTATAAAAAAAAAAAAAAAACTTTTGTTCTTCTTTTGTTTATACCTAATAAATAAAGCAGATCATAGGATATGTACGATTATAAAATTCTAGTCTTGTTAATTTGATGATTGCGAAGTAGGATGACGGTGATAGGTGGACTGTCAATTGAATTTACGGCTATAGCGAAATCATAGGTGCTTTGTTGTGTCAAAGCTATGATTCTTAAAGGAAAAAAAATGTATGGTCACACGTGTGCACTCTTTTATTTATTTTTTATCATTCGTAAAATCGAATTAATTGTTCAAAATTGTGGTTGATAGGACAAGAGATTTGTAGTAATTTTATTAAATGTATAGGCACGTGTGCGTAACATTGTCTGTGTAACTTTTAGTAATAGCGTGTTGTTACGTAAATGGCTGAATGTGAAATAGTTTTAGAGTTTGTGTGTTATCGCTAATTTCTGAATAGTAATAGTGAAGTTAGAGGGATATTAGCAGCATAAAATGATGGGGTCGTGAAATATTTTAATAAACTTTTAAATTGAAACTAGAAAACTTAGTATGTGGTGATTAGATTTTAGTTTAACTTAGTAACCTACCTTTGAGATTGTGCTATTGAAGGGATCATGATCGTTTAAGATTTGAGTTAGTCATTTATAGATTATCATTTTGAAATATTTATCCGAGGTGAATTAATTTTGTAACTAATCGTTGTGACTTTCGAAAATTATCTAACTGGGGGTCGTTGTAGAACTAGTTACTAAGACGTTTTAGTTGTGGAAACAACGTTGAGGAAGTTGGCTAGGGAGGTATAATGTGTTGGGATTTAATGATAAAAGGAAAGTTTAAAATATTTAAATCATGTAGAATAGTAATGGTAGCAAAGAATGTGATTGACGTTTTTCTGAGAATTAGATATTTAATTCGAAATGATTAGTTTCAACATTTACATTAGTCGAATATTAGGGAGCGTGGTTTTGTGGAATCCAAAGCGGTGGATTTTTTAAAACCAAATTAGTACGGGTACTATATTTTAATTATTTGAAGATCTGACCTTACAAAAAAAAAAAACAAGGAGAGTTTCAAAAGCTATTGTAGAGATTAAATATCAAAATGGGAAAACCATCTCGTGTTCGACGAGTGCCCAAACGATATGAGCCAGATGACGAATTAGGAAACATAGAAGAAATCAATAGTGACTCTAATCGGCCTGTTCAACCGGAAGAGGTGGAAGTTAGAGATTCTAGAGTGCTTGATGAACCCCATCCGATAGTTAGAACTATAAGGCGACCGAAGTCGACACGTTCACGGGAATTGGTGACCATACAGCGTATGTTGAGTCGTACCATAGGGGTGCTTACTAGAAGAGTAAATGTTCTGAGTGGGGAAGGTAAGAAAACGCAGCGAACTATCCAGGAAACTACCGGAGGGGAAAAGGAATCGCCAATAGTTGAGGTAACGTCATTGAATAATGAAGGAATAGATTGTGATGAGGTGCATGGGAATGTAATTAAAGAAACTAGTCCGGGCGCAGATATTCATAAGTACGTGATGTGTAATGTCAAGAACATAAACTTAGATAGACCAAAATTCGGAGAATCGTCGATTCATCCGGTTGATTTTATAGAAGATTTAGAGACCTATTTGAAGAAGTTAGGAACATCGGGCAATGAACTAGATTTAATACGAGAATGTTTAACTGGAAGTGTAAAGGATTGGTCCCGGATCTATAAGGGGAGATGGACAGGTTTAGCTGACTTTAAAGTAGATTTTCTGAAAGCATATTGGGGAGAAAATGAACAAAACGAATTGAGAAGGAAAATAGTACATGGAGTTTGGAATAGAGCAGAGACTCCCACCATGGTGGAGCATTTTTTGAAGTTGTCAGGTAGAGCTCAAATGTTAAGCTATAAAATTCCGGAAAAACAATTGATTGGCGATATTATACGTCATTACCCAAAATTCATCCAACAAGTATTTGTGACAAATAAAATAGAAACCATAGTAGAAGCTGCCGAATTTCTAAGGAGTATGGACAGTATCCAGAAGCAGGAAGTACCGGGCACATCTACGTCTAAGAATTTTAAAGAATGGGAGCAGAAGAAAAGGGGATACCAACAGAATTATAGGCAGTGGCAGAGACCAAAGGAGGCTGAAGTACAAGCAATTAATTTAAATGATAATTCAAATGTAGTAGATAGTGAAATGTTAAACTAGTGGAAGTTGAGTCTTTAGTCCTCGGATCAGCTTCAGCCACAGGGGACCCAAATTATAATATGATGGTTAGGATGAATTGGTGTCCAGGTGAATCTTTAGGAAGAAATAAAACCGGTGTTAGGATACCAATAGGTTTAGATCTTAAGGATAATTATACTAGAATAGGGTTAGGGTATAGCGAAATAGAGGGGATAGTTCAAGATACTCCTAGCCAAATAGTAGAGTTGTTAAAGTCAAAGGTAGAACAACTTTTGATCGACTCTAATAATGAACTAAATGCGGTTTTTGATGAAGAATCCACGAATAAAACAGATACACAGGTATTCAAATCAGAATTATTAGTACAGATTTTTGACGAAAATATTGTAGCTTTATTGGATACAGGTAGTGATATAACATGTATTTCGGAGGAGTTTTGGAATAGTTTAGTAGAAAGACGACCATCGATACCCGTTATGCCTATTAAATCATTTCTAATTAAAACTGCTGTAGGACAAAAGAGTGTAGAGATAAAGAAAATTGCTTTAGTTACCTTGGGAATCGGACCTTTTGAGCGAGATATAACTGTTTTGATTGTACCGGGTCTTAGTGCTAATTTGATATTGGGTTTTGATTGGATGAAAGAGAATCAAGCGTCGATAAAACTTAATAGAGAAGAAGAAGGGGTTGAAATAATTATAGGAGAGGAAAAGAGGTTGTTTAAATTCTTTAAGGGGAATACTGTTCTTAGTAATTGTAAATCACCAACAGATTTTGATGTGAGCATGTTAGATGAAGAGAATGTGGATGAGAATATTAGGGGTATGTTACAAAAGTCAAAATTAGATAAAGATAAACAGAAAGCTTTAGAGGAAGTTCTAATGAAGCATAGGAGTTTATTTACCTCTAGATTAGGTAGAGCAAATTGCTATGAACATGTTATTGCCATGGAGCCGCATACTCCCGTAGTAAAGAGAACGTATCCAATACCGTATGCGTATAGGGATAAGGTAAAGGCTAAATTAATGGAGATGGAAGAGCAAGGGATCATTAGTCGCTCAACCACGCCGTATTGTAGTCCATTAACTTTTACGTTAAAAAGAGATGGGTCGATCCGTGTATTATTAGATGCTAGAGAGATAAATAAATATATGATAGCTGAGACCGAAAAGCCGCCATTACAGTTAGACGTTCTAAACTCTTTTCATGGGGCAAAGTTCATTAGTATTGTAGACCTGAAAAATGCATATTACCAAGTCCCTCTAACGGAAGCTAGTAAAAAGTATACGGGGTTTTCATTTAACGGAAAATCCTATGTTTATAATGTTCTACCTCAGGGGTTGAAGACATCAGTCGGTTCATTTTCGCGCGGACTTGATATTATACTAGGTCACGAGGTTAGAGATTTCTGTATAAACTATCTTGACGATTTAGCGATCATAACTACGGGAACACTATCTCAGCATTTAGAACACATAGATATAGTATTAGGGAAATTATCACAGGCAGGGTTAACTTGTAATCTAGAAAAGTGTGAATTTTTGAGTACTGAGGTAAAGATGCTAGGCTATATTATTTCAACTGACGGAATTCGTACAGATCCCGAAAAAGTTAGGGCAATTCAATTATTTCCTACACCAAAAAAAGTTGAAACAGGTGAGGGCATTTTTAGGACTTTGTAATTTTTATCGCAAATTTATACCTAATTATAGTTTTCATACGGGACCTTTATGTGAACTTCTAAAAAAGGGAAAGAAATGGAAATGGGGAGAATCGGAGCAGGAAGCCTTTGATAAAATAAAGTCACTCTTTATTAACACTGTCGAATTGAATCATCCAGATTTTACTAAGCCGTATTATTTACAGACAGATAGTTCGGGAATAGGGCTAGCGGGGTTTTTGTATCAAAAGGATAATCAAGGGGAGATAAAAATTTTAGGGTTTCATAGAAAATTACTAAGAGGAGCACAACTAAATTGGACAGTTACTGAACAAGAACTCTATTCGATAATTTGTTGTTTGGAAAAATATGAGACTTATTTAAGAGGGGCTAAAGTAATAATACGAACGGACCATAAAGCATTAACATTTGTAAAGAATAGTAAATTATACAATGCGCGAGTAACTAGATGGATAAATTATTTAGAACAGTTTCAATATGTAGTTCAACATGTAAAAGGTAGAGATAATGTAGTAGCTGATGTGTTATCAAGATATCAACCAGAAGGGGATTTATTACAGGAGGATAAAACTAATTCGCCTAGAATATTTTACACTGAGAGAGGAATTAATAAAGAGTTACTTGAAAAATTAAAGGATTTAGCTAGACTACAACGGGAAGATGTGGAGATAGGAGAAATAATTAGAATTTTAATCAGTGGGGTTGGAATAAATGGTAGAGTAAGTCAAATTTCTAAAAGGTGTGTATTAGGTGATGGAATATTATATTATTTACCTGGCGAGGGAAGTAGAAAGGTGTTATTCTTACCGGAATCAATTAGAGAGGAAGTTATTTGGCAGGTACATTTCGAAATGGGACATCAAGGGGCTTACAAAATCATTAAGTACATTAAGGATAGATTTTTTTGGAAAGGATTAACTAAACAGGTCAAACGTCTATTAAAGGGGTGTCACGATTGTCAGATAACTAAGAGCGATAAAGCTAAGTATGTAGGTCCTTGTCGCTCAATCATAACTGAGAATGTAGTAGATATCGTTATGGCAGATTTGTATGGTCCACTTCCGTCGGGGAAGTTCGGTATGAATTATATTTTGGTTGTGCAAGACTCCTTTAGTAAGTTTGTGAAATTTTATGATCTTAGAAAAGCAACTGCAATTTCGGTACTAACTAAGGTGAGAAAATTCTTTCGCATAATCAAACCCAGAGCTATAATGACGGATAATGGGTCGCGATTTGCTAGTAGGATGTGGAAGGAAGTTATGAAAGAAGAAGGGGTGAGAGTTATTTATACCACAGTTAGAAATCCTAGGCCTAATACTACGGAAAGAGTAAATAAGGAGTTAGGACGATTATTCCGAACTTATTGTAGGACAAATCATAAAGGTTGGGTTGATATATTGCCCAAATTAGAAGTTCTATATAATAACACTTACCATGAAAGTACGGGTTTTACTCCTTGTGAGATTTTATATAGTGAACCTACCAGACTATCTTTTGATGACAATTTGCCGAATGGTGTGGTATCTCTGCCTGTAGACGAAATTAGGGAGAAAGCTCGTGAGAATTTAAGGAAGGCAGGGCAATTACGACAGAACAAATTTAATGAGAAATATCGTATCATTCAATATCAAATAGGTGATTTGGTTAAGATAAGGAAATTAAATAAGTCTGATGCTAAATTAAAAATTACGAAAAAGTTCGAACCATTGTATGAGGGTCCGTATGTGGTTGGCGCTAATCCGTTTAAGAATGTGTATTTACTTGTAGACCCTAAGTCTGGCAAGGAACGAGGAAGGTTTAACACTATACATTTGTCTAGGTATTATAAATAAGCTTTGTAAATAATAGATAGTATCTTGTATAAGTATCAAATATCAATTGTTTTTTTTCTTAAGTTGACTAATAAATGGTAAAAGGGGTAACTTTGTATAGAGTCTGTTGGGCAAGGGAAAAGCCTGTCTGAGCTTACAAAATTTTAACAACTCGATTGTTAGTCTGATGAAAAAAAAAAGAGAAAGGTCAAGTCTAATTAAAAAAAAAAATTATAATTCTCTGATGGAGTGTTATTCACTTGGTACGTTACGGGTTGGACAAAAATTAGTTAATTGTCCAAGTTAATTAAAACATATTTCGTTGTTCGAGTTGGTTGAAATTGTAAGGTCAGATAGAGGGGTGTGTCGGTGGCTTTTCTTTTCCGGGGGGGGAATTTTTTTTTTTTTTGATTAAATATAGGTCTAGGCAATCGTTAAGATGATAGAGATCTAGGTAGTTGGCAGAAGGTCCGACTGTGTTTAGGCAGGGTTATGAAGAGGAAAAGGCATATACAGTTAAATACACCATAATTAAAATTGATAATGAGTCAGTTACATGAAATAAGTTCATATATAAAGGGGTAGTTTAAAGTTTTACGTTAACGTAAGTTTGAAATGCGTTTTGATAGAGTTGATCGTGTTTAATGTGGGAGGAGTGTAAAGCGTAGTGTATTAAGTGCGTGATATAAGATTTTTTTTTTCTTTTCTCTTTCGTAATGTGTTTGAGATAATACATTATTGCAAATTCTACATATAATTTCATCGGGTGACAGACAGCGTATTGAGTCTAACACGGTTTAATTAATCTCTATACAATTTAGTTATTTATAATTGCATTCAGGGTGTAGTTATGATATAATCTTAGGTGGCGTGAATGTAGGCTAGTGAATGAAGACAGTGAATGCAGCGTAATGAGAACAGATGAATAGAATGAGAATCTAATATAGGTTATGAGTATGATTTGAATGTTAATTTAAAAGGTTGAATGGAATGAGAGTTAGTGTGAATTAAGAGTAGTTGTTAAATTTAGATTCTATATGGAGGGCTTTGGATTATAACATATGTGAAACCTGAATGCAAACTTTATTATTGATTCAAGAGATAAGACCATTACACTGCTTTAGCGCTTCGTTTGTGCTTGCGGCCGGACTGGCGTTCTAGAGTTGACAACTTGAATTTTGTACAGTAGGACTTTTGGTGTTAGGATAGAGAAAAAAAAAATAAGAAAAACGAACACTGTTGATGTTTTTGATTGTCCTGGTGTGAACAACTGTCCGAAATTCGTACTACACAAGAAGCTAAGAGCTATGAATTGAACTCGACAACTGCACACTCTCCAAGGCGATATTAGGGTTGTTCTAGAGTCTTAAGTAAGCTTTTGGAAATATAGGGTCATTGTATAGGCTCACTTCGAACCGACGGAGTAGGCCCTGTTGGCAAGAAAGGAGTAATACTTGATTGTGGAAGGGTACAATGCACAAATATGTAGCGTCATACGCAAACTTTTTCATAAGGTTAGAAAAAGACTTATTTGTCGCATGTAGACTTGCTAGAAGTTGTGGATTCACAACCCACACCTTACTGTGATCTTGTACGACTCTGGTGTTGAATATGCATAAGACGGAATTGGCAAAAGTCACATAAAACTTAAAACTCGCTTGATAACTTTTCAATATTGTCTTGGTTTAAATACACTCTACAATCTAAATCTCATTTACATTAGGTTTCACCCAACAATTCTTTGATCTTGGAGAAATAATAATGGTTAGGGTTATTAAGGGGAAGGGTTTTTTTTTTATTATACAAAAGGGATGTATGAGTAAAAATTGAGGATTAAGAATAGAGGCGGAATAAATATTTGAGAATTGAGAAGGAAAATCCTACTCCGGATCCAATACGTAGTCTTGTCACCTGTGCAGGATTTTGGGGTCGAGCTGTAACGGTTCAAAACTGAACATGCTATTTTATCTCAAATATTTTTCGAATTTTGTTTCATATTGAGCATAATATTATTTAACTATCGAACAAGGTATTATAATAAAGAGTAGTTCAGGTTTTGAGTTAGCAATAATGTAGGAAGTTCTTTTAATCTTTCACGGCGCTAAAATTCAAATATTAGTCTCTGTGTAGGTAACGACGCTAATAGGCTTAAAATTTATTTATATTTATTATTGTTTATTTATCAAATTTTATTAGAGCCTCTCGAATATCATTATAATAATTTATTTTAGAAGATTACTTAAAAAAGGATTGAATTCGGTGTTAATTATTTCTGTAAGTTGTCAGTAGTGTCACACCACGTGATGTGTTTTAGCTAAAGAACGAAATTAAATATAGTAGGTCGTTCCAGTGGATCGATCGATGAGAAATCGATTGCCAGATGGTAACTGAGGGTCGCAAGGCAAGTCCCATATCCTTTGCTAAATCATAGTTGTAAATTTAAATTTTGTTTTAGGAAATATTAGACATTAGTTAGATTTGGGGGATAAATGCAAGTTTAGTTGGCTTGGAGAATTTTGTAGTGGATCTAGTACATTTTGTTAATCGTAGGCGGTATTTGCTTAAATTAGGGTACTTTGTCATACCATGCCTTTGCGTCATGACACAGTTAAATTGGAGATTTGAAATTAAAATGGAAGCTTAATTTGATCTTATAATATGGTTTGATGTTCAGAGATAACACAGAGAGAAAGAAAAGAAATGAAACTATGTTTTATTCTGGGCGGAGTTTAGTTGACAGTTTAGTGGTAAATTGAAAACTCGAATTGTGAAATAAAAGGGAGATAATTAATTAATAGAAATATTGTAAGGATGAATCTAGAAATATTATTAAAAAAAAAACATAAACAATAGTTATTGAAGGTGTAATAAGAAAGTATTTCATGGGAAAATGTGAATGGAGCCTAATAAAGTTTGTCTTGTCGTTGGGTGTTGTACGAAGAAAGATTGATATGATGTTTCTTCGAAAGCTAGATTTTATGCTGCAGGTTTATAACTCAAATGAGGGTAGGCATTTAAAAAAATGTAAAAGTAGTCGGATGGGTGTTGCCAGTTAGGGTTTTTAAAGTACCAACATTGTGATGCTAAATTGATCGGAAATTTTAGGTTTAATTGGACCGAATACTTAATGGAAAATGTTGTAATACGTATTTTAGCAAATTGATTCTAGAGGTTATGATATTTTGGAGAAGGCGAGATAAAAAGATTGAAAAAGGTTGGATCCAAATTGTAGCATATGGGAGGTTCAATTTGTTGTGAATATAAAATTCGTATTAATCAGAGTTCTATGATTATAGTACAATAATTTCATATGATTCTGGATAAATATGCTGAATATTATTCAAAGTTGTTAGTTTTGTTAGAAATGATGTAAGGGGGAAAACTTGTTGATTTATTTAGGATTGAAACGTTGTTTCATACAATTGTATGAATTACTTAAATCAAATGTAGCTGAAATGTCAGTATAGAGAAATATTTAGGTAACAGATTAATTTTAATTTGGTTACAAATTGAGTGGCATTGTGCGCTTGAGTATAGAGAATCTTGAGCATAGGAGGTTATTGGTTAGTTGAATTGTACGTTGAAATTATTGATTAGTATAGGGGTTCATTTTGTAAGATTAGTAACTTAAATATTATATTTATAAGTTGAGTAAGACAAAACTGAATTCTCCCCATTTTTGAAGGAGAAGGGAAAATTTTAGGAATAATTTATGTAAAGTAGGGAAATGAAGGTAGAAAAAAAAGATGCTTAGATCGTGTGGGGTGAGTTTCCTGCAGAGAGTGAATGATTTTGGGGATTATAAAAGGCGAAGTTGGGGGGAAATCGCTCTCTTTACTTTCTCCGACCTCAGCGAAGCATCAAGTGGAACTCAGAAGAAGCCGTCGATACCCTCTCTGTAAGAAACATCAATCAAGTAGTATTTCTATAACGCAAGAAAACAGCAAGAAGTCAGGAAGATAAGTGTGTATTTGAGGTTTTGACGTATAGGTCCGCAACCGGGTGCGAGTCTTTTGCATATACGCTTTAATTAGGGCTTATATGGTATAAGTAAGCTTGAAATTAAAGTAGGTAGATTTTGTTTGTGAATTTTCATAAAGTAAAGTAAATTTCCCAATAAATCTAAGAATTTTTAGGTTCAAAATTGATTGAAATTTATATAAGCAGTTGGGGAACAAGAAGGGGGGGCTCGTTCGTGAAAAAGTACCTTTGATTTGGTGTCTCTAAGGGGCAATCGGTCAATCCTCAAAGGGGTAGGTAATATAGCATTGCTCTGTGGCGTGCAATGCGGGTTCTGTTAAAAGATACCTAGTTCAGTCACTTAATGTCACCAAGTTAGCCAACTCGTTTAGGAGCCAACGGTCCGAACGGCGCGTAGGAGTGTTCCTCGCCTAATCGTGGAGGATATGACTTGGTGGTATTAATCCTCTTCTGTCAGGACTCAGCGCTGTCCCGTCCCACCAGCGCTGAGCACGTCCAAGCTTTAGGGAGATTAGGCGAGTCATGCTTGCTCACGCTTTACAGGAACGGGGCGCCGGTGATGATGGTAAGCATCACAAATATTGCATAGGAAATCGACATTTAGTCTTTTGTAGGCAGGTAAACTCATTAGGTTTATAAATTCATTGTTAGGCGCGTAGGAACGGTAGTTTAGGGTTGCATCTCAAGACGGGAGGGAAACTTGGATGCTGGTAAAAGATTGGACGTTCTCAAGAAGGCCGAGCGGTCAGCAAGGTAACAGCAGTAACGTTAGATAGGCTAGGAACTCTTATATAGGCGCAGGAGAGGTAGGTCACTTCGTAATGTATCAGACTTAGGTAGGTCACAAATAGGTTGGTGTACGACAAAACGGCTGTCGAAGCGAAACATAGGCAGGTGGTGTCGAGAATGGTATCAACAAGATGGCTGTCGCAGGTCATTCAGTGGTACATAGGACTTTGACTAGGATGTGATGAGGTAGGATGATTCAGGAACGGAATCTAGGAAGCGCAGAAGTGTTAAATATAGTGAACGAAAGGTTATGTGAAACTACTGGGTAGGATCCGAAGGGAAAGTATCAATTTACCATAGTAGGCGCCTTAACAGAAATCTATTAAGGCTATGACTCAGTGTTGTGAATAATTACTACGATGTGCTCAATTGAGTAGACTTTGCAAGCTTCAGTAAGTACCTACAGTTTGATTTACTATTGATCAGAGCTAGACAAATTCTTCTGTTAATATTGGATAATGATTTAATAGTGAAGGTAGAATCATAAATAATGAATAGTTATTCATCCTTGAATTGGATTGATTAAATTGAGTCTGGTTTTCGAATGGTCGATTACAGTTGAGATAATCTGTTTTGGTGATTTTGGGAGGAGTGCTAAAACGAGATCTGGGCGTATGGAATAATCCCGTGTGCCATTAGACTAATGTTGAATCACAGTTTATGGAACACTAGATCATAGTTTGAGTAAACCTTTCAAATTAACAGAATGAAGGTTATGCCTAACAGTGAGATAATACTTTGAAAAGTATCTACCTACTATGAAAATATTATATTATTTAGTGAATACATCAAATTCACAAATAATAAGTTCAACATATTATCTGAGTTCAAATATTTCAACTAGGTTCAACCAACTCAATTTGAGGATGAAAGAAATAGAATTTTATTGAAATCAGATATTGCCTAGTCTACTCAACATTTAAATGAAATATCGCCTGAAGTCAATTCGGTTTATGGTTGTATATTTATAATCTAGCCGAGATTAAAGTATGAAGAATCCGTCATAGAACTTTATTACCTTGTTTAGAATTGTCTTTCCTTCAGAATATGAGAACTATCAGTGTCCCAAGTAAATGGATAGTAATGTTGTGTCCATCTGTTATAATGTTAAACAGTCATACTAGAACTAATTATTTAATTATTCTAAATTTAAATTCGTAATTCAGCCATCGCAATTGAAGGAGAATTCTTCATTGTGAGAAACTGGTAGTTCGCTTGAAAGCACTCTGCTTGCCCTCTTTTATTAAAACTGACTGACAAAGACTAAGTACTATAACTTAAAAATATTCATTAATTAAATTTGTCATGAAAGAATATGGCTGGCCAGAAGGGAGTTGACCAAGTACGGAGACGAGACTCATTGTATCGGGCGGGGAGCGGGCCCATACCTTAGCTGGCAAAAACACAATTGCATATTCATTACTTGTACAATAACTTTAGAAAGTAAAAGAATTTTTATTTAATAGCGCTGAAAATTTTATTATACTTTGATCTCAGGCGACTAAAACTTCTTAACTTACCTGAAATAATCTCTCTTATTTTAATGAACTAAGTTGACAATAGATAATTTACATTATTTGGAATAACGGCCTACATGGCATATAATTTGACACTTGGCAGCGGAAGAGAATTGCTCAAATTTAACTTTTCTCTATAACCCGACTTACCTCTTTTTACCTTGCAGTCTATTATGGTTGAACATACCCTCTTTTACCTTATAACAATACTCCATTTAACTCATAAATTCACTTTGATCATTTCCTATCAACGTAGGTTTATTTCGCTCATACTTACTTCATCTACGGAACGTAATTGGGAACGCTTTCCTCTCTATTTATAATATTCCCATTTTTTGACACTAAAGAACTATGGGATTTCCCTTGGTAGTATGACAATTATTAAGAATTAATATGAAAGTAAAGTAAACTCACTTAAGAAAAATACAGACTTATTTCTATTTCTCTGGTTACCTATATCAATAGAGCAATATCTTTCATTTAGTGGTATTTTCTTTTAGAAATAAATGTAATAGCAGGAATAATTAAGACCTAGTAATGAAAGCGAATACTTCTATTGGAGAATGAAAATCAATACTAATCACACTTTTAAAAGAATTTGGGTTCACTAATTATCACATCCAGGGTTCCTCCATTAGACTTTCACAGGCCCTCTCAGATCACACAAAGCTTGTTAGTAAGGTTCTTTGTAGGTTAGTTAAGGTTGGATAAAGTAAACTTAGTAAATTGTACTTTGTAGGTTATTTAATCCAGTAAAATTAGGTTCAATAGTTTAGTTATAATCAACGGTAAGTAGTAAGCGGATTTTGATTGTCCTCCTGTCCTGTAGGTTATTAGGTTTCCACTTAGGTTTTAGTCTCTTGCATAGGCCGTGATCATCTAGATCCATTGTAGTTAGGTCGTCGGTTACAAAGCCCAACATCGATATGGGTGTCATTATCGAAGTTTTATGGGATGTTGATTGCGAAAATGACATTTATTTTCAAGTGGTAGACATTATTCAACCCCTAAAGGGGTCAAAGGGGTTCAAACTTTGTATGGAAAAAATATAAAATAGACATTACGACTTAAAACTCCCTAGGAGTACTTCTATAAACAAATGATCAAACATGTATTTAGTATATTCCTGATAATCAACCCCTTAAGGGGTAAATGGGGTAAAAAACCCAAACTCGTTATGGATGTCGTTATTGAGGTTTTGATTATTGTGTCATTGGCATTTATTTTAGAGTCCAACACGACACGGTGGACATTATTCAACACCTAAAGGACTGAAACGGGGGTTCAAATTTTCAATGGAAATATAATTCGGGAACGGGAACAGGAATGAGAACGAGAACGGGAACTAATAATATTATAAATGTGAAGGTTTAATGTTTGAATGTTTGTTACTCAATCACGTGAAACCGGCTGAACGGATTTGGAATAGCTCACAGATAGTTATAGTCAGTGGTAAACATGGATATTTTTATATCGGTCAAAGGTTCCATAGCGATTTTCCGAGTGTCAACGCGGACGAAGTCGGGGACAAAAGCTAGTCTCACATAATAACAAACAAACGAACCAATCAAGCAAGCAGGCCAACCAACGAAGCAAGGGTTGTTTGAGTATTGTTCTTGAATACGGGTGTAAAAATCTCAACTATGTATAACTATGCAACTAACTTTCATCCGCGAAAAAGTTTGAATATGTAGATTTAATCAAAAGCTTACTTTTTTGCATTTTCTTTCTTATTCCATAATGCAATATTATTAATAATCTATTTCAGGTTCGAATAGTTTCCTATTATAAGTAGGTACTCACCATAAATACCAGTAAATATAAAGGAAATAATAAAAAAAATAACTGAATTAATAATATACGCGCTGTTATCCGTAAAAAAGAGTTTTATTTCTACTTATCATAACTCAATTTACTCGTTAAAATTGATATCACAATGTATTATACCAAAAATATTTTATTTTCCGACCAGGGGGCCTATTACAAAAATAACGTACGCAATTGCGTAACTCAGTCACTTGGCCACGATAGTCGTCCGCAGTTCATTGGTTGTAGTTATAACAAACATTTTTAATTTGGCTATCGTAGCCCAAGAACGATGTCGGATACGCTTGAGAGAAACTGTCAAACTCACGCAATCATTTCGCAATATCGCATACGAAAGTGATTTGTAATAGGAAACAATCAAAACGAAGCACGGACGCAGCTGCGTGTATCGCATTGAACTTTTCGTAATAGACCCCCTGTCTCTCAAATTCTCAAAAAGAAATTAATGTTCCTTACAAAATGAGCAAAGTTGGTGACACCGGCCGTCCGTCTTATTATTTATTAAATTCTTTGCCTCGCGTACAACAATCGTTTTAAGGTACGCCCAGAATTTATCTTGACGCGATAAGTAATTTATAAAGTTTGCAACATCGTACGAGATGAGATAAAATTTAGAATACAAAAGAATGGTAAAGGAATACAATAAAAATCCAGGAACACTCACTCACAAACTTAAATTTCTTTTTTTGAAATAAAATGGAATACGAATAATGTGTCTTTACCTGAAAAAGGTAATAAGACACTAATAGTCCGCCGGCCCGGAGGCTCATTTTCAATCTTTCGCATATTGGAACCAGATCACATTTGGCAATATATTCATTAGCTTGGTGTTATCAAATACCGTCGTCTGGGTTGCAAAGTAGGAAGCTTCTGGGAGATATGGCAGTCTGAACATGGTCTCCGATCGAAAAGAAAATCGATTGCATATTGATATAAATGATGAACACGGTTGTGGGTAGTATCATTACCTGAACATTTTTTTGTATTTTCATATCGATCGCACAAGGAACAAAGCTCACGAGAGCATATATGTGAAATGTACGTATCTGCCCTGACCACCTACACTAGACGCTTCCTGAAAGCGACCCAAGCAAGACTATGGTTTTATATACGCCTGGGACCTGCCTCACCCCCTGAGTGTAATTACATGCCAATATGTAGTCAATTATTTTTTTGGGAAAAAAGGTTATATATTTCTATCCTGGGGGGCTACTCAAATGGCCACTTTTCTATTCGTTCGCTAACTCAAAAATTAAAAATAAGCCATAAACACCAAAATTACGTATCGTAGGCTTGTTAATTCCATACAATACAACAATGTCTGTGATTTACATAAACTTGTGACGTATGACTTGATTGTTTAATGGCTTATTCTTAAGTTTTAAGTTAGCGAACGAATAAAAAAGTGGCCATTTGAGTAGGGGAGCTGGCCTGCTTCCTGAAAACTAGCCAAGCCGATGTCCAACATGTTTGTTTGTAATGATGCCACCTACGATCCTGTTCACCATTTATATCAATATGCGATCGATTTTTTTTTCGCGAACGGAAATAATTGGAGCGGAAGCGATGTTCAGGGTGGCATATCTCCCAGAAGCTTCCTACTTCGCAACCGCAGACGACGATATTTTTTAATAATAAACTTTTTTTTTTTTAATAAACTTTTTATTAACTGTTTAAATGTACATTACATAAGTTACCGGATTTCCCTTTTAAGCTAAATTGCCTGTGTCAGGGGGCACCGCTCTTCCATAACAATGAAATAACTTTAGGATAAACAGTTTGCAGTAAAGATGGTACAGCTACTAATTTAATGTAAGAAAAATCTATAAATTTAATAAACGATCCAAAGTGTGTGTGAGTGTGTGTGTGTGTGTGTGTGTGTGTGTGTGTGTGTGTGTGTGTGTGTGTGTGTGTGTGTGTGTATGTGTGCGCATGTGGGTGTGTGGAATATTGTGTGTACATGTACTATATATTCATGTAAATATATATCTTGTATTTTTTTTATTATTATTATTATTCAGCTTTTGCATTCTCAGCTATTCAATTTTTAAAAGTAATGCCTCAATTTCCTCATAATTTATATTATCTAGCCATTTCTGTAACACATTCTTACATTCACGGTAGTTTTTGCTATATATGTCAAGTTTATTGTTGACCTTTTTGTAAATAAGTGCCGAAAGAAAACTGTATTGCCTGGAAGCAAAAGTGGTCTTATGTGTGGGAACCTCTAATTTTGGTCTTCTTTTTTTAATATTTGTGGGATCATAAGTAAGAGTCATATGCTTTCTAAGAACTGTATGAAATATGTATAATTTTCTAACAGAAAGCAGTCCACAAATTTGATATAATAAATCAGTGCCAAACCGTTGCTTCTTAAAATACATAATTTTTATTAGCCTACGTTGTGCCCGTTCGACTTCAAGAAAACGTGTCTTAGCAGCACCTCCCCAGATGGATATACAATATCTGAGGATCGATTGAACAAGAGATATGTATATGTCTTTAAGTAAATTTCTCTCAGTAACCCTAGGTTCATTACTTGCTCTTGGTACTACGTGTCGTAATGTCTTAAAAATCCATGTTAACTTGCGAATACTTTGAGTGACGTGTTCAAGGTATGGATACCAAGAGAGTCTTTGATCCACCAGAATTCCGAGGTATTTGGTTTGAGCTACTTTTTCAATGAAGGGGCATTGGCTGGTTTGTTTATCCCTAGAAGAGCTACACTGATGTATCTTTACCTCAAAGTTTGTGTCAGGTTGAGCGTTGTCGTAAATGCCAAAACATATATAATTACTTTTTGCAGCGTTCAGTGTAAGGAGGTTATTTCGGAGCCAAATACCTATTTGTTCAAGTCCACTCTCTGCATCTCTTCTTACCTCTTCCCAGGTTTTTCCAGTAAAAACTATAGCGGTGTCATCCGCGTAGGAGAAAATCTCGGCATTTTTAATAGACATGTTGCACAGATCATTCAAATAAATTAAGAAGAGCGTAGGGCCAAGAACACTCCCCTGCGGAACCCCAAAGGACACTTTCACGCTCTCACTGGTATAGGTTCCCAACTTGACCACCTGTTTTCGCTCTGTCAGATAGTCTATAAAAAGTTTTAAAGGGACTCCTCTGATACCGATGACTTCCAACTTGCGTATAAGGATGGGGAGAGAGACCGTGTCAAATGCCTTTGTTAGGTCTAAAAATACTGCCATACATTTATTATGCTTATCCACTTCCTTGACTACCAACGAACTAAGTGCAGCTATTGCAGCCTCGGTTGATTTTCCTTGCCTAAATCCATACTGAGACGAGGACAGGATATCAAATTTAGAAAGATACTTAATTAGCCTTGAGTTTAATAGTTTTTCAAGTATCTTGGAGATCGCTGGTAGTACAGATATAGGTCTGTAGTTGTTCACATCGTCTCTGTCCCCAGCCTTATAAACCGGTGTAATAATAGATGGTTTCAAGGGACCTGGAATTACTCCTGTGTCAAAGCAGAGGTTTGCAAGGTGGGTAATGATGGGAACAACCTCTGTTTTTGCATGTTTAAGAAAAAAAATTGACAACACCAAGCTAATGGCTATCTCGCCAATGTTGTCTGAGGCCCTACCGGCTAACTTTTCGAACTTCGGTGGGTTTGCCGAGCTTCAACTTAAAACAGATAAATCGAAGTAAGGAATTTCGTATTGTACGAGGTCGTTTGTATGTGCCGAAGTTATTTGGAAGATATCGATGTTCGTGTGATATCATGAAAGGGGTTCGCCATTTTGGCCTGATTGGGGCTCGATTTATCTGTTTTAATTTGAAGCCGGGCAGACTTCGATGGGTTAGCCAGTACGGCCCCTGGTCCCAATATGCGATAGATTGAAAATGAGCCTCTGGGCTGGCGGTCTATAATCTAAATATCTAAAGACCTTGAATAAACCACACTAGTCAAACGTATAGTATAGAAGTGTTTTATTTCAATTCATACACGCGCTAATCTCAGATCTTAATTTGAATGTATGCAAAATCTCCTTAAATTAAACTACATAGCGAGACTACTTTATTAATTAATTACGAGCATAGACAAGGCTCGTGGGAAACGGGGGAAAACCCTTTCATTAATTAATACGTAAAAAATTTAAAAAGTTAGATCGCGCCAAAGTTTGTGTTTCACCAGCCCGGTGGAAAATGCCGACGAAATACAATTTTATGCTGAGACCATTAAGAGTTTTTCGCACTAATTTTAAAAAGGTTTCGCTCAAAGAGGTTGGCTTTATTTTTTTAATAAAGTTAAAGCATACGAGACCTCGTTTTGTGAGTTTGTTTTTTTGTTTTTCAATTTAGAACTGGCTCCAAACAAATAAAAGTTTGAAAATGGAATAGTTAATTAACTGACTGGTTGTTTTTCACATGCGCCTATTGCACACGTCAGTGGCCTGTTGTCTATTATTCTTGAAAGAAAAACACCAATTATTTACAAATAAGTATGAAAGTGCAAATCGTGTGTTTTTTGTTCTTTACTTATTATAGTTTGCAGATTCCCTAAGAAATACTATTTCTCTTTTCCAAGTAAGTACATAGTACCAAATAATTATTGAAATGAAAACTTCTTTAGCGGCATTGTACACTTTTTTTGTAATGGGAAAAAAATGTTAAACTCGCGTCAGTCAGGGTCACGTGACCCTGATCGAAAATTCGTAAGACGGATGGATGTAGCGTAGACAGCCGGCGGTGGAAGTATCCCCCTCTCTTTCTACGGGGCGCGGCAAAAAAGGCGGCGCGTCATTTTGGCGTTCGACGGGTTGATTTTTCTGAGAGATAAACTTTTTAATGTAATATAAATTGTCATGTTTGTGTACGATAGCGCAATAAATAAATATTGTATTCTACCTCATAAATCATAGTACTTTTATACTTATAATTAAAGAAATTCGTGCAAAATTATTCCCTAACCATTTCAAAATATCAGAAATGCACAACATTAATATTCAAGTTTTCAATTCTGCCGGCACTCCTGGAGTGCAACCCGAATTTTTTTTATTTACCTGAAATTCGTACTAGTACCACTCTTTTCAACCAAACACGGTCCCATCCGGCAGAAAGCATGAAAGTTGGCATGCATGTAGCTTTTAAGTTTACAATAAAATATAGAAGTAGCAGCAAGTCGTAAAGTGATTTTTTCCCCCCTTGGGGGGTTTGTGTCCTCGATTGCAGTTTTTATTTTTTTAATAAAAAACGGTGAAAGCTGCAACAAAACTGTCAAAAAACAATATATTTGTCATTAAATTTTCTATTAACTATTTTTAAATGAAGGTGATAGCACTTATAGCACAGTATAGAGAGAGTACAGTAGTTGAGCTTAGCACTTGCGCGCTCGAGCAACGCACACATAGACATCTCTCACCGACACTGTATAACTGCAATCTCATACCACTCTCAAAACAGTTCGAGTACGTGACGCAGCGGCGAGAGCTGTCTTTGTGTGTGTGCGATGCTCGAGCGCCCGTAGTACTACGCTAAACTTCTGTTAGTCTCTCTATTTTGTGCTTATAGTTTTTAAATTATGTTTGAGTTTCTTCCGATATTTTTTGAAAAAATCACCCTGTGGGAAACGTATAGGACAACACCGATATTTAGTGCATTACTTACTATTTAAATTATCTTTGATGTCTGGGACAATGCCTTTAATTTGGAAACAATGTCATGTTATCCCTATTTTGAAAACTGGCGACAAACACGATATTCAGAACTATAGGCCAATATCGAAAATTAGTACAATACCTAAGTTACTTGAAAAAATTGTGTATGACTCTGTTTTTCCTGCATTGAGACCCGTAATCGTGAATCAACAACATGGTTTCATTAATAAGAGATCTACAGAATCTAATTTGTGCGAATTTGTACATCGTGTTGCCACATCAATGGATAAAGGAGGCCAGGTAGATTCTGTGTATACCGACTTCTCCAAGGCTTTCGATAAAATTCCGCATTCTATACTAATACAAAAGATTGGAGAGGCCGGTATACACGGTGATCTGCTGCGCTGGCTGAAGTCTTATCTCAGAGATCGTTGCCAAGCCGTAACTATAAAAGGATTCTGCTCGACATTTGTTCCAGTATCGTCTGGAGTGCCTCAGGGGTCCCATCTCGCCCCCTTTTATTTAACTTATTCGTCAATGATGTTGTTTCTATACTTAAAAACTCTAACATCTTAATGTACGCTGACGATATGAAAATCTTCAAAAAAATTGAGGCTCCTTCTGATTGCATTTTATTACAAAATGATCTCGATGCACTCTGCATTTACTGTAATATGAATTTTCTTCACCTTAATCCTAATAAATGCAGCGTTATCTCCTTTACACGTAAATCGAAGGTCATTGATTTTAAGTATAAGTTAAATAACAAATGCGTTAAAAGAGTGGCGGAGATGAAGGACTTGGGGGTAACTCTTGATAGTAAGTTGACTTTCAATGAGCATATTGGTCACATCACAGCCAAAGCTTACCGTATGCTCGGTTTTATAATGAGAATAGGCAGACATTTTAAACAGAGTTCTACTCTCGTAATTTTGTATAATGCATACGTCCGATCTGTTTTAGAGTATGCATCGGTGGTGTGGAATCCACAATACAATGTATATATAGATTCTATTGAAAGAATTAATAGAAAAATGTGTAAACATCTACTTTTTAGGACCAGTCGAGATAAGCAAGCAACTTTATATCTTCCTCCTTTAATAGATCGTCGTCTCGAAAGAGACCAAGTTTTCCTCTATAAGATTCTTAATAACCTCGTAGACACTCCTTTCCTCTTGGAAAATATATGTATTAGATGCCCTCGGACAAGTTCACGTCTTAACAAATTGTTTTACTACCAGCACTAAATATGCTGGTAGCACTTTTCTGTTTAGAGCTTGTAAGGAATATGATAAAAGTTTCACGTCTATAGATTTTTTCAATTGTAGTATAACTCAGTTTAAAAATCAAATACATGAATTGATTGATAATAGGTAATTGTAATTGTAAACATATCTTTAATTAACAGTTCCATTTTAGATGTAGTATAACTGTTAACTTACTCTGTGAATTTAATTAAGTTCAAATTGCCCTGTAGTTTATTTTGTATGTTCTAATTATTAGTGGAAACTTTGCTGATCACTGTTTTATATTATTTGGTAATACTAAATGTACTGTGAAATTGTTTGTTTCCCAAATAAACTAAAAACTAAAAAAAAAAAAAAAAAAAAAAAATTAAAAAATGAGACTTGGCACACTTGTTCCTTAGGTGGACCAGAGTGGTAAACACCCGGGAGACAGCGGGAGACACCCTGCTGGGGGGGAGCTGTTGGGCGTAATAACTGCAAATTTATAGCTACTATGGCAAATCGGGTATCATTTTCGGATTAATAAGGGATGGTCAATCATTTTTAGAAATAAAAAAACACTTTTACATACATAAAAATGAATTTGCCGCAATTGAAATTCCGAACATCTAAAATTTTACAAAAAAATATATTTTTCAGTGCGATGAATTTCTAACGAGTACCGATATCGGCTTGAAAAAAATATGATAAGAAAGCCATAATTCATACAAATTCCAAAAATATAAGTTTCATTGGAATAGTTTCATAAGAAATGTGTTAAAAATATTATACACAGCGTGGCAGTGGCATAAATAAATCTATAAAAACTAGTTAGGAGGTAATCATATCAAAAGTCCCCGTCCGTAGCCCCGATGCCGGGGGAGAAGGGGCGGGGGGGAGGGTTTGAAGGTCCCATTTTTCATTCGGTAACTATGCGTTTTAGCGACATAAATATTTTTACAAAATAAAAACTGATTTTTGCTACAAGTTTATTCAATCAAGTTTTTCGATATCTTTCATAGTGTTTGAGATATCCGCTCCTAAAATTTAATACCACTAATAAGTATATAATAAGTTTAATTTGAAAACTATAAGTGCTATCATCACCTTGATTTAAAAAATGGTCAATAGAGAATTTAATGTCAAATATATTGTTCTTAGACAGTTTTGTTGCACTTTTCACCATTTTTTAATAAAAAAAAAACTGCAATTGGGGACTTAAAATGTCTCCCCGGGGGGGGGGGGGGGGGGAATCACTTTACGACTTGCTGCTACTTCTATACTTTATTATATACGTAAAAGCTACATGCATGCCAAGTTTCATGCTTTCTGCCGATTGGGACCTAGGTACAATATAGGTTAAAATGAGCCGTACCGTACTATACTGAAATTGCACTTTCCATAAATTAAGCAAGCGCACAGGGCTTAGCCGATGCAGATGATGCATGCGGCTTAGAGGGGAAATTGGGTGCAAGTGGCAATTTGCAATTCTGCCAAAATAACAAGTGCGAAGTAAATCCGATGCTGTGACACGAAGATTCGGTGTAACCAAGTCTACATCAATCTGTGCTTATATGAAATATTAAATAGTAATTGATTCTTTGTGATAAGGGCAAAGGTAGGTTTATGTATGTAAACTGCTCCCTTATTGTGCGCTTTCAGTTTGACATATAGATTATAGATAGATGGGCATGGCAAAACTATAAGGGTTCCTTGATGACTTCGGAACCCTAAAAAGCTATAACAATTTACAATGTATTTTGACAATAAAATTAGTGAATCTAATCTAATCGCATAGTATGTGACCTAATTTTTAGGGTTCCGTACCCAAAGGGTAAAAACGGGACCCTATTACTAAGACTCCGCTGTCCGGCTGTCTGTCTGTCTGTCTGTCTGTCACCAGGCTGTATCTCAGGAACCGTGGTAGCTACACAGTTAAAATTTTCACAGATGATGTATTTCTGTTGCCGCTATAACAACAAATACTAAAAACAGAATAAAATAAATACTTAAGGGGGCTCCCATCCAACAAACATGATTTTTTTTGCCGTTTTTTGCTCGATATTAATAACGATAACAGTTAGACGGTTGAAATTTTCACTGATCACGGTATTTCTGTTGCTGCTATAACAACAAATGCTAAAAACAGAATAAAATAAATATTTTAGGGGGGGTTCCATACAACAAGCGTGTTTTTTTCCGTTTTTTGGTACAGAACTCTTCGTGCGCGAGTCCGACCCGCACTTAGCCGGATTTGTTATGTTATTCGACTTAATCCTATTTCTAAACACACATAACATTTCCGTCACAGTTGCGGCACAGTCCCGCCACCGTGATAATTATTCTTTCATACATTCTAGCTAGAGAATGAACACATGTGTGAATGTATAGATGAACCCATCTATCTACATCTGTCAGTGTTAGGGACGAGACAGTGCTCTCGGTGTCAGTGAACGCGTGTTCATAGATAATGTATGAAATAATAGTTATCACGGTGGCGGTACTGAACCAAAACTGTGGCTTCACTGATATGTGTGCATCGGGCTTTAAACAAACATTTCAGTGTTATGTACAGAACACCACTTGAAAATTGTATGTAGAATAAGAAATAACCCTGAAATCTTGCTCGTTTCCCAAAGCTCCTCGTCAAGGGACTTGCACACCGCACAAAGTGGACCGCTTAACCCGCACCTACCCAAGTCATGCATGAAATCTGTGCCGGTTAAAGTCGCTTCGACTTTCAGCTCGCCCGCCTTTTCAACTTATTTACTGCACTTCAATATTATTACCCTGGATACTAGGGTTGCTGGATGCATTAACATTTTCGATACTCTATCATCAGATTGAGTTGCTGCATGCATTCACTTGTAAGATAGCCATACAGAGAGATTATTACTAAAAAAGTTTTTTTTTTCACAACGTGGTAGTGCTTGGCCTTCACCTCACCTGATGTTATGACGATAAGGCCGAAGGTGGAAGCGCACTACACCCGGAATCCTCATCACTGAGGAACTGGCTATCTTACCTCTTACTGCCGGAACACATTTTTTTTTAAATTGTCGTTATGGCGTCAGACTTAGGTAAGATGGTGGTAGCTACCACCTTACCTAAGACTGGACTTGAAATAAGCCCTACCACCAACCAAACCGAGAACAAATTGTACCCCCCTAGGAATCGAGCCCGAAACCTCTGCGTCTCACACAGGTGGGCGAACCACCAGACCACAGAGGCGGTTGAATTCATTCGGCTGAGCATTAGATTAAGTTTCTGGATGCATGCTATGCAGAGGGCCTATTACAAAAAAGAATCACGACAGTCGGACGATGATGTCGTCGATCAATTTACTTGATTTTGAAGCTAATAATGTCACGGAGTGGGACAAACTCGTACACTTATCACGATGCTTTTTAGTAATAGGCCCTCAGTTCCTCAGTGGTTGAGGATTTTGAGTGTAGTGCGCTACCACCTTCGGCTTTATAAGTCATTTAACGGTAAAATGAAGGTCAAGCCAATGACCCGTGGTACGTAAAAAAAGAACCTATTTACAAGTTGTTAACTGTAAGTAAGGGCTTATTACTACACGTCTTAATTGCACACACATTATGTAATAGATATGTCTGCTTGATGTTTTAAATAATATAAATTAGAAGGAAAACGTGATGCAACTTCCTAACGAAGATTTGATCACTAGTAAAATAGACATAAAAGTAATAACGGCGGTATTATTAATTTAAAAAAACTGAGAAGGACTTTTTTCCTGTTACTAGCAATTAACAAACCTAAAATTTCATATACATAGTTTCAAATTTAATGTTACATATTTTATTATCTTCTAAATATTTATTCTATTTTTAAATTAAAATATATATACATTTTCTATGACTCATAATAACATAAAATTGGCAACCCTGTTCATAATTCTCATCCAAAGGCGTTCGTACACGACCGGGCAACTTTAAATTACGGTCAGTGCACACAATTATTGAATAAACTAGTTGCTACTTGCTATGTATAAATTTTACCTAGTTTATTTAGTAATGAAAACTTTTACAGGTACAGTTTATACTAAAGTTTATATAGAGCTTTAAGATTAAAATCGTTTGAATACAACAATACAACTCGCTTAAACATTAAATAAAACGGTCTTTCCATAATAACTTCAAAACAATAGGGATGTTGACTTATGAATAAAATAACGAAATACTAATAAAAATCGTAAACATATCAAACTTTTGAAGTATCTTGTATACCTCTTGGTTTTATATATTGCGTATTATTTGTTTTATGACTCTTCAAAGTTGGGTGGACAAGTCCATTTAAAAAGTATAAAATTTATTAAAATAAATAATACATTTAATTAGTCCGTAAAATTGATATTATGTAAAATATGATATCTCGGGCAGTTTTCATGCTAGCGTAATAATTCTAATACAAATGTTTCTTTTTTTTTTAGGGGTAATTTATGTAACATAAAATAATAAAATAGACAACATGCCTATTCAATATGTAGCGCTATTAAATCAATTTGTAGAGAGAGGTGAGCCAGCTTAAAGAAAAAATATTTTATAAATAGCTAGCTTAAATACACTCGGCGTCAGAAAAATCGTACCTTTTCAAAAAAAATCTTCAAAGTTAATTTAATCCTATCTAATTTAATGGTAAGTGTTGTTAATACTTCTTCCCCTTCGGATATAGCCAACAGTCTCTAGAAACCGTCGGAATACTCGTCGAACGGAATCAATTACTGAAATTTAGTTTACGAGCTACATTACATTGACTATTTTTTTTGCAATATTTGAGCAACTTTATGGGCAATAGTATCCATCTTGGGTATTCCTTTTTTAATTGAACTTTTGAAGTGTGTTTTCTCCATCATCTCGATAGCGAATTTACCCACATTTCCTGAATGGACCCCTTTCATTTCCCTTTTATGGCGGCGCAAGCAATAACGCTTTCAGCGTTTAATTATGGTAACTGTATGTTAATTAAATCAAACAACTATTAATTGAAAGCTCATTAAATGTACTTTTAATAAATATCAACTATTACACAATAAAACGTTAGCTAGCAACAGCAGGTGGCCTAGTCTAAACTTATTTTCGAAGAGGTGCGATTTTTCTGACGTCGAGTGTAAGTCAATAATCATAAATATTATAAAATGTCTTTTAATTTTAATTTTGTTTTAAACACAGAAAAACGAATGGTATATAGTTCATATTAAAATGAATCAAAGATCTCTCCTCAAGAATACTTTTAACGGATAAGTACTAGCGAGGTTTAGTGAACGCGTAAGCTTGAGCGGTGAATATCTCTAATCAATATTGAGCTATTCTTTTTTCTTGTCAAAAAACCATAAGCATTTCAAAGTCTCGAGACCGCAAAAGCTTCACTCACATAAAGCCCGATGAATAATGATAAGATCTACGACAAATCGATTTCCTACACTTGCCCAATAAAGAGGTACCCGTTTACATAACAACGACAACCGACTCGCACGCAATCACCCGATTACCAGCCAGCGGTAGTAAACCGAGCTTTGACTGACAAAGTACAGTGGAAGGGAAGACGGTATGTACAATATAACATAGTTTTGTAGTAAGGAAATTTTTGGCCGTTAAATGTGGGGAGTATGTGAAAAAATAGTAATAGCTACCTACTTTGCCATGTGACAACATTTGGCACATGGCTTATGACACTCAGGCTGCGAACGCACTGACAGGTGCTTAGATTGGTGTCTAATTATATACATGTTACTTGGTGACTGCACTGGTAGGCGAGTCGCTAGGATAGTAGCCTTGGTCTCATAGGCTGAGGCCACACTACAAGGAGCCTCGCTTATTTCTCATCGCTCCTAGCGAACAGGGGGTCAAGTCTGCTAATGATTTCGTCATAATCGTAGTTGAATAGTGTTTGAATGGATTTGTTTTTTGACACAGTTCTTGTTTCTGAAACACATAAAACGAAAACATATTATGTATTGATTTTTGGTTTAAGAAACAAGAACTGTGTCAAAAAGCATTACCATTAGAACACCATTATTGAACTACGATTTGGTTATAGGCCTCGCGCCTATGATACATTCTAGGTAGTCGCCTGGATGTATCAAGGCACCTAGCGCGCAGTGCGGCCGGTTGCGAACGTTCGTGAACGTTCGTTTTACTTGGTTTAACCGCCTCTGTGGTCTAGTGGTTCGCCCACCCGAGTAAGACGCAGAGGTCCCGGGTTCGATTCCCAGGGGGGGTACAATTTGTACTCGGTTTGGTTGGTGGTAGGGCTTATTTCAAGTCCGCCTGGCTAGCTACAACCATCTTACCTAAATCTGACCCCATAACAACAATTTATAAATTGTTGTGTTCCGGCAGTTAGAGGTAAGATAGCCAGTATTCCGGGTGTAGTGCGCTTCCACCTTCGGCCTTATCATCATTTAACATCAGGTGAGATGAAGGCCAAGCATTACCCCGTTGTGTATAAAAAAAAACATGTCTAGGCACTAGGCATTGGCACTAATCTAGGCTTCTGTCGGTGCGTAGGCGGCCATACATTTGTTAAACATTCAGTCAGTCGCACGATGATGTATATTTCTGCTTTCCCATCTATTGTGACTTCAAGACGTACAACATTGGGGAAACAATAAAATGGGTATAAAAGGTTACGATCTTGAGAAGGTATTGGACACTGAACTATGGTTACTGGAAGTTATTCACAATCAATTAATTTCAAAGCCAAATTAATTATTCAGTATAAAGAGCACTTAGTTCACTTTATATTATTACTTCGTCCGCGACTTCGTCTGCGTGGAAAGGTTTTGTAGCTATCCCTCGGGAACAACACTTTTTTTCGGGATGAAAGATACCCTATGTCCTTCTCTGTACCTCTGACTATGTGTATGCAAAATTTCATGATGATCGGTTCAGTAGTTAAGACGTGAAGGCGTAACAAACAAACAAACAAACGGACTTTCGCATTTATAATATTAGTAAGGATAATATTTCATAGATTATTTTAAAGTAAGTTAAGTATTTTTCTCATTTATGCTCTGAAATATTAACATTACATTTTAATAAATAATGCGGAATGTTCCACGTTTATGTAGTGGACTGGTTTATGACGTTCTAAATTCTTAAAATTCAGTGCGGAAATGAATCTTAAATGTACCTTAAATAATGTTAAAAATTGACTATAAATTGATAAAATCTACTGGATATCGCATTTTGACAGTTCTTAAAAAGCTTAGAGCAAGACGGGCTTCGGAACGAAGCCGGGGCGTTGCTCTAGGTTAAAAGTATTCCTTTTTTATTCTCCTACCGCACGTGCCAAAAAAACTTACCGTAATAAAAGCCACTTCCAAATCTCACATAGATGTAAAAGTCATTCGAATCAATCGCATCGAGAAAGTCGCAAGATGTAAAATTTTTACGACCTTTGTATAATGGAGATTTTCACTTCGCTTCCGGGCAAACATATTTTATTCCATAGCTTTACAAAGGTACACACGACAACACGTCAAGTTAAACAATGGAACTGCGAAAACAGCTTTTATTACGTCAGGCATAAAGATGATCTCAAGATTATAGTTTTGTGTGCTATCGTCTGTACATACGCAGTTTGTGTGCATGTACTGTTTTCTACATAAACAGTTTCCGGTTCAAATTTTCCTCTACCTATCTCATGTTTTCGAAGATTTTGGTATGTATGTGGTTATGTTGTTCTGATATAAATATTTGGATATAGAGATTGTCTCAATATGATACTTCATAAACTACTAGTTTATATATTTTTCCTTATTATTACTACTACTGTACTTGTATACTTTTTAGGGTTCCGTACCAAAATGGTAAAAAAGGAACCCTTATGGTGTGACTCAGTCTGTCTGTCTGTCTGTCACAGCTGGATATCTCGAGAACTACTAATGGTATCAACTTGAAATTTGGAACAGTTTAAGATGACATTTGCCCAACTATTTTGCAAATAAGAAAGAAATAAAAAAAAAATTTTTACAACAGGGACTGAAAAGGGGTCTTAAAAATTTAAAGCGAGGTGACTAGGGCATGTGGGGTATCATATGAAATAACACTGTTTGCACATTTTAAAACATTTTTTCCTTTTTTCTTAGGTTGCATAGTTTTCGACTTATGATGAAAAAAACTTTTTTAACAAAAAAGAAAAACCTCCTTCAAAAAACCTGAGGGCTGGAAGACAAGTAATTTTTTATATATTTCTGAAAGCCCCACCCGACTTCATTAGACGTGTTTTATTAATAATGTTATGCGTAACTAATGATTTGAATATTATTTCTCGCTTTTTTAGAGGTATTTAATTTTGAAGCTGTTTTTGTTTCAGGTTTTTTGAAGGAGGTTTTTCTTTTTTGTTAAAAAAGTTTTTATTTTCAACTTTTTAGTGGCAGGTATGTAAACATGTAAATATTTTTTAACTTTATAAAATATTTTCAATGGTAAAATGCCCACAACTCAAATTCCCAATTTACGCTGTTTGTTTTTGAGGAGTTCCATTGTGTCTTCGTAGTCCAAGTTTAGTCCAGAACCTTGCATTGCAGACCATGGTTTGGTTTGTTTTGGATTGTCATAAACCTACCAAAATCCAAATCACTTTACATATACTATTTGAATTTGAGGAGTTCCCTTGTGTATCTTCGAAGTTCAAAGTCTAATACCGATGAAATTAAAATGTGACCACTCTTGAAGTATACCCTTTCAAACAAAAAAAGAATCATCTAAATCGGTACATAAACAAAGATGTTATGTTCGAAAATCCGTAAAAACACGTGTGATGGCAAGCTAAATAATTGACATTTTTCAGGATTATGAAAAAACTACCAGCCAGATCTCTGTAATTTCTTTATGGGACCACACACAAACTATGTTCTTTAAGATAAAAAAAGAATTGTATAAATCGGTTAACAACTGACGAAGTTATGGTAAAACATACATAAAAAAAAAAATAAAAAAAAAAAATACCGACGACTTGAGAACCTCCTCCTTTTTTTGAAGTCGGTTAAAAAGTAAAAAAAATACCGTTCCCCCCCCCCCCCCTTATCTCTGAAGTTTGCAATGAGAAAAATCTGAAATAATTCTATGTGATAGTAGTTTATGTAAAGATTACAGGAAAAATAAAACGATGTCTCAATATAACCCACTTTTTTAGAAATTCAAAAAACAAACAAAACTTCTTTAGTTTCACTACCAGTCAACAGATGGCGCTGTCCTAAGCATGCTAACCTAAAAAAAAGAAATAGTTCCACTATCGGCCAAGAGATGGCGCAACCAAATACTACAATAATAAATTACCTACTATTTGCCGAACGAATAAACGAAGAATAAGTTCCTACTTAGTAATATAAACAGTTTGCAATGTGGAGTGGCTGAAACGTTTTTCAGTCACCATAAGCAGCTGTGGTTAAGATTTGTAAATTAACTGTCCGCCTGTTCGCCCTTCCACCTGTCTGCCGTTTATCCTACTTTTTTAAAGACTGTACTAAAGTAACATATCCAAATATATTTATGATTGTACGGAACCCTAAGTGCGCGAGTCCAGCTCGCTCTTGACCGGTTTTTTTTTGAGATTTCAAGATTTACTGCAAGTCACAAGTTGTAACGGTGTTAAAAAATGGGTAGGTATATGTAGATAGTCTATCTATATGGATAATACATGCAAGTGACAATAACATACATTACATCATATTTTTTATACAAATAATAATAAGATGCAAGAGCTCTTTACGTCTACGACATCGGCCAATGTCTACGACCGACGTAGCATGGCTACGACGTCTAATGGACTCCCATTGCTACGAGATTGCTACGAATGAAACCGTAGACGCGTAGCTGCTTAGCACTGGTGGAAATGGGTTCAACGAAGTTTTGTTTTTTTATGGATGGATGGCGTTCTAAGGATTAGCTAGCTAAGATTATTATATGGACAGCTACGGATAGGAACTAAGTTACCCGCTACAATTTACCCGCTCCGCTACACCACTTTACATTTTTAGAAACGGCATGTTTTGTAGCTTAGCTTAGACCTCGCTCACATCACAGCTCAGCTACGTAGCTTAAGTCATTTTTATGTAACTACAATTTTATTTGAATTCTTGGATATCAGCGTCGCTTCAATATCTTATCGCGGCTGTATTATATATAATCTTATAAGATATACTCGTAGATAGGTACTTTTTTATGTTCTTCCACAAATCATATAAACTATCTACGGAAGGCTTTAAAGATCATCCTATGCCATAACTCAGACGGCATATAATCCAAATGCGGTCGTCCATTTGGGCACATCTGGGCTTGCTTGAATTGCCAGTCCAGGGGATAGGCACAGAGAATTTAGTTCAATAAGATGCCAAGTTTCTTATAGTTTTAGCTTTTAATTTGTTAGAAAGGATAACGATTTTGCACCATTTTTCCAATGTTTTTTCCAATATTTTAACATAAACTTTGTATATTATAATTTATGTTTATGTTGATGGATGGATCTGTGGATGTATATCCACCACTGCTAGAGATTTTAGAACTTAGTATTGACAGTTATGTAAATAACTAGTACTTAGAATATAAGTACGGTGCTAGTGACGTACGTATCCGTGCAATAGTTCAATAATTACTTTTCTTCTTTTAAGTATGAGTTGTTCCAATTTTATAGTCTTGTCTAACGGCAATAATCTAGTTCTAATCTTTTCAATACACCTATAATATTGCAAAATTTGAAGTCTATAAACCGTCTTTTCATTACACGATGTTGTATACCTATTATTATTATTATTCTAAGACCATTCATCCAAAAACTCTTGCAGAGAGTAAAATTTGGATACGCGTGTGTTTATTATTCACAAATTTAGATCACTTTTATGGCTCTTCCTGATATTTGGGCTCCTTTTTAATGAGTATGGGTCACTGCATAATGTATGTAAAATTATGAGGATAAAATGTAGATTAGACGATGCCAGTCTCCTAGCCTACATAGAAAATGCATAGCAGTTGGTCGAACGGCTTTAGTTTGCTCATAAATTGTGTTTTATTGTCCAAGTTTTTCTGTAATTATTGTAGTTGGTCGGTCAAAGTTTAATTGTATTAAGAAAGACTGTAGTTTTATTGTTTACTGAGATATTAGCAACAAAGTCAACAAAGATTACGTCATCGTCATGTTTTTATTTTTATTATAAGATGTCATGATTTTTTAACATTTAACATTTTTTCTATTAAATTAATTATCTTAACATTTACCAATTTGATTTTTTTATGCACAACGGGATAGTGCTTAGCCTTCACCTCACCTGATGTTAAGTGACGATAAGGCCGAAGGTGGAAGCGCACTACACCCGGAATCCTCACTTACCCAAACTGGTATGGTTCGTATCACGAAAGATGACCACTAATGGCGCCCATCTTCACATCATAACTCATGAAGAAAAAAAGTTTATTGCAAATAATATTTGTATAATATATATAATCTATATGTATATAAAATATTATTTTCTCTTAAGTCTTTTCTACAGGAGTTATAATGCGAAGATGATCGCCATTTGTGGTCATCTTTCATGATACGAACTATACCAGTTTGGGTAAGTGATGAGGATTCCGGGGGCAGTGCGCTTCCACCTTTGTGGTCCACATTTGTGGTCATCTTTCGTGATTTGCACTATAACTTTGGTAAGATGGTGATTGCTAGCCAGGCGGACTTTAAATGAGCCATAGCACCAACCCAAATGAACTTCCTCCCCTCCTGGGAATCGAACCCAGGACTCCTGCGTCTTACACGGGTGGGTGAACCACTAGACCACAGAGGCGGTTAAATGGTAAATCTCTCATATAAAAATGAAGGCTTGCATAAGGCGAAGATATAACCTTTTTTTAAACGATAACTTGCAAACAGTCACTGCTATCCATAGACGTAGTACAGTAAATTGGAAAACTAATCTAGGACGTTGACAAAACACATTTAGCCTGTTTCACCCTCTTATTTTCCAAAAAGGTTCCTTAAACATAGGAGTTGAAGTGACAAGTGACTGCACCCCGAAAGCGCAAAGTATAAAGTCTGTGTTCTAGAGAAGTGCAACACTATAGTCATTTGTTTTGTTACTCTAAGCCATTGGTTCCTAACCTGGGGGTAATTACCCCCGAAGGGGTAAAACAGCTATACTATAGGGGTAACAGGAGTGGTACCAATAATATTTCTTCAATCTTCAATGCTATGCCCACCATTTTGCTATGCCCACGCTGGGGGTAAAGTCTGCTTCCGTACTAGGTCATATGGGTAACAATATTGATAAGGTTAGGAACCACTGCTCTAAGCACTGCTTGGGAACTGTTTCTGACTGCCCGGTTTGGCCCGAGATTATCTGTATACGTAATGATGTGAACGTTCACAAAAAACAGTAATTTGTTTCGATCAACTCTTCTTTCTAGGTTAGGTACTTTATATTTTGTGCCTAAAAGCAGCCGTTAATAAAAATAGCGGCAATTTAAGCAGTTTACCCAAGCTTGGTGAATAATTAACGCCGGTTAAGAGTCGCGGTTAGCTCACGCGTCGTTAAACCTGAGTAGATCCGGCCTTCTATTTCGAAGTTATGTGACCGACGAGCTGGGTCTGTGGTTGTTGCTAATGTGCTCTATTTAATAGTCCAATATTGTATTCTTTCGCTAATTTAAAGCTTAAAAATATGCATTATAAAATTGAGTATTACATGTCGTAAGCTTATATATGTCACTAATCAAAAATACTGAATATAGCGTACTGAAATACTAAGTGGGCGATAGGCTGAGGGCGACTACAAGTTTTGAAAATGGATGACTTTAAAATATATTTAGTAACTAGTTGTTCAGAACGAGCGACCAAATTACTATTTGGGCGACAACCTTAGGGCACACAAAACATTTAAAATTTGACATATATTTTATAATAAAAGATGACTATTATCCTAATCGAAATGACAGAAATACCATGTTGGGCAGCTTAAATCAGTTATATAGTTACCTACTTGGTATAATAGTTGCCCACTCAGTATTTTTGTCACTCATTTAGAATTTTCACTGCTAACTTAAATTATTTGTCCTCCACATCACATGTAGTCGCCCGTTTTGCGTATTTTTTGTAATCCACAGTTAGGCGCCCGTTTAGTTATTTTGTCGCCTAAAAAATAAACCGCTGCCAGGTTTAGTATTTAAGTATCCCATTAACAGTCGCCTTTAATTATTTCCAGTATTCCCGTAAGTTTATTTATAAAAATTACAGACTGTACTGTTTCATACAGTATTGTATGGAATCGACAAGCTTACAACATGCAATATTATAAGTACATAATTCACAAATAGTCGTGGTAAGCATGCTAGGCCGGCTAGTGAATTTACCATCACTCATTTTCCTTTCAGAATTAATAAAACTATGTTATTGTGGTACACTAAAAACAAGTTTACATACTATTTATTTAATGAATTTTCAGGACTTATTTACATACATTAAAATTTTATTACTGGGGAAGCGTTAAACTTTTAGCTACTAAAAACGGATGTATACCTAACAAAGTTTCGTAAAACATATAAGCTTTAAGAAAAGAATGTATTGTAAAAGTATCAAGCTACGATAGTGTTATACCTACATGTGCTTTCATGTAAAGTTCTGCTTTATTATTTAAGTAACAAAGCCCAAAAGCGTAGTATGTTTAACCTGCCAATGACCCCGTCCTGTATATATAATTCAGATGGCTTTTTACCTCTCGTTCTGTGTTTAACTTGGACCTTGTATAATAAAGGTAATTTGAATTATGTAGTCACTCGCGGTGGGTAACAAGAGAATACTCGTTATTGTATGCACAAGTGATTAAAAACTTGTATTAAATATTCATCGTGTTTGTATACTTTTCAGAGGAGTAACACTGAAGGTATAATTTTTAATTTTGAGATTTTAGCATTCGCAAAGCAGTACTAAATAAGTTTACTAGAAAAGAATCGACTCGTCACCAGATCATATTCTCAGGCTGGAATCGAAAAACTGTATTAATTAATTAATTAATGCAAAGCGAGCAAAAGTGAAAAATATTTTGATACTTGAGTGACACAGACTTTGACATACATTGTAACCTTGACAGCAACAGTTTTCACTTCAGCGACAATCACACAACTTTTTTTACGCAAAGGAGTGTAATTTTTAATATTCCTATATCTCGACGCTACAGGGTTTTTTCCACACAATTCATTAAATAATTAATCGAAATCCCCGAAAAAGTATGTACGGTGTCTGAAATTGAAAAACCTCGAAATGCTTTTTGATTTTAGGTACCTTGTAAAAAATGAAATTCCTCACATTGATGAAATAACGCGGGCTTACAGCGTTAAGAGTAGGATATACTGGAAAAATTTTGACGATGCCACCAGTGTCTCGGTAGCACATGAGTAAAATTACTCATGTGCTCGGTAGCCCAGTTGGAAGAGCATTGGACCGGACTTCCAAAGGTCGCGGGTTTGATACCCGCCTGAGAATATGATTAGTACCCTTAGCACGAACTGCTATCGGAAAAAATAACGCGCGTAAAAACATTCGATAGCGACATTTTGTATGGGAAATTTGTACAGTGCCATCTTCTTCTTCTTCTTTACGTGTCGACTCGGTAATATTATAATTATATTTGTGAGGACCAGAACTCAGCCACTGATATAGCATTATTAGTGGCCTTGTATAGATCCTCGCGTGTGCAGGTGTTGGGACACGCAAGGCATGACAGAAGATGTGCCATTGTCTGGGGGGAAATACCACACATACATGCGCTCTCCGAGCTGTAGCCGCACCTGAGCAAGTTCTCCCTGCTTCGGCCTACTTGAGTCCTTAGTCTATTTAAGGACTTCCAAGTTGCCCAAGGTAGATCATGGCCAGGGGGGAGTTGTTCCGCCAGCTCAGTATTTGGGTCTGTGAGGTATTTCTCCTTCCAGAGCTTTAAACGGGTGTCTTTAGCTTCCCCGTCCAGAGGAGGAACTTCCTTGAGGAAGTTATGGCGACTCTTAAGCCTCTGGGTCACCGGCACGTGGTGGTATAAAGGGTGCCGTGGGTCATGCTCTTTTTTAAAACGCTCCAGAGAGCTAGCCACATCCCTGCGAACGTCCGGGGGAACAGTGCCATCTATCGCTATAAAGCGAAATGAAATTTTCCATAGAGAATACACTGTCGAGTACTTTTACGCGCGTTTTTTTCCTCGATAGCTGTCCGTGCTAAGGGTACTGGGCCCTATTCACTGACATGAAAAATTATTTTTCTTAGTAACTGGACTGGCTGTCTGTATGATTTGACAGCAAAGTTCTTGTGCCTATTTGAAACGCCACTAGCGTGAGTCTAAAGAACTAATTTTGACGTGTACAATGAAAATGGTACCTCACGCTATGCTCACGCTACGTCCTACAGCGCCAAAATGGCGGAAATCAAATAGGCACAAGAGCAGTTTGACAGCAGCCAGTCCAGTGTAATAATATAGAGGTCAATGGCCTTATTTAATAAACATGACAACTCGTCACCTGTCATGACAATTTCATATCCATTGCGTCAACCAATTCGATAATAGAACAAATTACTCATAGTTACACCGCAATGTAAACCAAATTGTCATGACAATTGACAAATTGTCACGATATTAAATAGGGCCCTGGTGACGAGTCGGTTTTTTCTAGTAAGTATATTTTTTACTACTGAAGGTATATATTCACATATAGTCAACTTATGGTATTAATAGTACCTACCGTTCGCGACTACGTTCGTTCCGTCGTCCGTTAATTTCACTGGGTACCCATGCCGTGGATAAAAAGCCTCGACTAACATGAAAAGTCCGTTCTTAACGAATACATACGTCATAAAAACTATCTACTAAATAGAAATCTCAGCGCCATCGATACAGTAGTTCGAGCTGTGAGATGATGAATCAATCAGTGACATAGTCTTCGATACTGTCTTATGTTTTAATTACTTTCAATACAGAGGCGATGTCAACTTATTTGACTGTTAATTGCTTCTACGCGGATAATTTTTGAAGTGAAAACATCTTTAGCGGCGTCGTACGCTTTTTTGTAATGGGAAAAAAATGCTAAACTTGCGTCAGTAATAATCACGTGACCCTGATCGAAAATTCGTAAGACGGATGTGACGAATGGAGAGTAGACAGCCGGCGGCGAAAGTATCCCCCTCTCTTTCTATGGGGCGGGCGCGGTGAAAATGGCGGCGCGTCATTTCAAGACGTAAACACTTGTGTTACCATAGCAACGCGCTAATTTTTTAATTCAATGTCAAAACTCTAGATTTTCTGTCAAGCTATTATGGATAAGACTTTCGTACTGTTCTGTATTCGTAAATTCAAATGCAGAGTAAATTCGTAAGACGGCAATTCGTGCAATTATTCCCTAACCATTCCAAAATATCAAAAATGCACAACGTTAATATTTAAGTTTTCACTTCTGCCGGCACTCCCGGAGTGCAACGCGATTTTTTTTTATTTTCCCATAATTGAATTTATTAAATATGTAGTTAGAAGCTGTAATATAGTAGTTATATAGCAGGGAAAATTATTAATGCAGTCCTATCAATATGTGTCTAAAAACTAACGAACAATCAGTATTTTACTATCAAACGCAGATTGAACGGTTCTATTGATTTATTGGTTCCTAAATAGTAGCATTTTCTGATAAATCACATGTAAAAATATCACCAATAATATATCACGCGTAAAATATCAGTGAATTTCAATGTAGGTATCATGTCTGAAGCGCGTACGCGCTGTTTATTTAGACGATGAATATGTCGTTTCGTATTGGTTTCCGAGTCGTTTGCTTGATGCGATTTTCTTGACAGTAGACTTACCAAAGTATATCAATTTATTTCTGCAAATCTGGAATATTAAATACGCTATGCGAAAGCTTTTGACTCGTTGTCAAGTAGTTACTTTATTTTAACTTAATTTAAAAATAATGAAAAGATCCTAAGCTTAGGTAATTTATCAAAAATCCGTGTGCACAGATTGAGGTCTTCTTCTTCTTATCGAATGAGGATTAGTGGCCACCTCTGGTGTTAGAGTTTATCAAGCCGCCTGTAGGGCCTCTAACTTGGCTTAACGACTGTTATCAGATGACAACAGCCGGAACCGACGGCTTTCCGTGCCCTCCGAAGCACGGAAGCGCTCAGTTGTAATGCCACTTTAACGGTCACCCATCCGACACCTGACCGGACCGAGCGTTGCTTAACAAACGTGATCGAGTACGATCAGTCTGTCAAGTTCCGCCATGAGCGCTTCAGTTACAGATTGAGGTAACTGCAGTGTAGTTTATTACAAACTCAGTGATATCCCTTCCTTTTAAGGCTAACGCACCTAGTTATTACTTGACATTAAAAACTGTTTTAGAACTTTTGTATCCGTAAAGTGTTTTATTTCAGAAATATCTACTTCGCTGAAAGAATTTGAAATGTAAATTTTTAGGACATTTTCAGTTGGTCTAGCAAATTTTATTTTTCAGAGTAAATAGTTTTTATGTAAACCATGTAAACTACAATAAATTACCTTTTTAGGGTTCCGTACCAAAATGGTAAAAAAGAAACCCATATGGTGTGACTCAGTCTGTCTGTCTGTCTGTCACAGCTGGATATCTCAAGAACTACTAATGGTATTAACTTGAAATTTGGAACGGTTTAACATGACATTTGCCCAACTATTTTGCAAACAAGAAATAAATAAAAAAACAAATATCTTTTTTACAAAAGGGGCTGAAAAGGGGTCTTAAAAATTTGAATTGGGGCTACTAGGGCATGTGGGGTATCATATGAAAGAGCGCCGTTTGCACGTTTTTAGTCATTTTTTCTTTTTGTTTTAGGCCGCATAGTTTTCGACTTATGATGAAAAATGTAAAAAAATACCGTCCCCACCTTATCTCCGAAGTTTGCAAAGAGAAAAATCTGAAATAATTCTATGTGATAGCAGTTTATATAAAGATTACAGGAAAAATAAAACAATGTCTCAATATAGCACACTTTTTTAGAAATTATAAAATTTCTAAAAAAGTTAACATTAGTTCCACTATCGGTCAAAAGATACTGCAATAATAATTTTATTATTCTACTCTGCAGTGTGGTTTGATGGTGCAATTATGATGGTATGGAACCCTCGGTGCGCGAGTCCGACTCGCTCTTGACCGGTTTTTTTTTTAATCCATGCAAGCGGGTTTGTGATAAAAGGATGCACTGTTTTATAACCTCTTTTATTGAGTGTGGTATTTTTTACCCAAAAGACAACCACTTCTTCAAAACACTTTTTTAAATTTTCAGGTCAGTCTGAAAAAAGTTTCTTTTACATAGAAAACTTTACTTCATTCGCAAATGTTAAAAAAGTTCCTAATGTCCCATTTATTTTACAAAAGTCCTTACACAACAAAATGCAGGCTAAATTTTTTCAGTCAGTTTTCACTGCAACGGGCTACGTTAAATATTTTTTTCATGTTCCATTTTGTTGTTTGTTTCTTTTTTCCTGAAAAGCCGGAGAGCGTTCAGAGGTGTATTCTCGCAGATAAATTTTCAGTTCGTTAATTTTTACGGGTCCCGTATGTATATGCATGTGTATAACTTAAATAACCTTTTATTTAAGTTAAATTTTTTGAAAAAACTAAAACATTTTATATTCTATCTGTAAGCATAAGCTGCAACACCTCATGTATAAAAAACTCAGACATTTTTAATCAATTACTTCTTTTATACTTAGATTTTATTTTAATCTAAGCTTAAAGATTGCAGATAGATTTAAGAAAACCGGTACCCTTAATTTGGGTTTATAAAAATCTCTCAATCTGTTTTATTCGTATCCAATATAGTTACAAAGTGATTGAGATGAGATGCATCGCTTTATATATCGTTAGCTATATGTTATAAACTTGTGTAATGTTGTCAGTGTAATATAAATCGCTTCAAATCGTCGTCATTCGTATAGTGTTTTATTACATTTTTATTGTTGCACATGTTATGTATGACAGTTGTTGTTCTTAAATTCAACGACACGAAATATGGTGCAATAAGAGTGGTGTTTAACTCCAACCCATATACGTTTTATGGGACTGTCCCGAAACATTATCTTGTTTATATGACGATAGAAGACCCTTGTAACTTTTTATTGGACTATATTGTCTCAGTTTGCAACAATTAGGGACTATTTTGTATGTGTAATAACTTATTTTAATATAATTCAATGTCTAATACAATATTACTAATAAGTTTTTTTATTAGGCATTGTGTTTTGTAAAGTTAATAGAACCACATATTTATATTGTACGAAAATCACCTAAATCGATTAAAACTCTAAAATAAGTATCAGAAATACTACTTTATTGCGATAACGGTACCACCGTAATACAGAAATAGTTATAGGGCGGGGAAGAGGGGGGGATTGGTTCAAATAACATGTATGTGTATCAAACAATAATTGAACCTATCACCGACAAGTTGTAAACCTTCTGTCTCACAGTCTTAATTTTATGTTTACACGATATAAGAAAGCTCACTGTCTTATTTTTCACTGACCTGTGACATCCATTTTTCATTGCATATCAAACAGGCTAATTACTTTCAATACAAAGGCGATGTCAACCAATTTGCCTGTTAATTGCTTCTTATGAGCTAGCAGTGACACAAGCAGGACTCGTAAAACCAAATTTAATTATTGCCAAGAAGGCCTGACGTGTAGTAGAGGCACAGAATAAATAAGAGTTCTTTATCGTCCAACTTTCTTGTAAAATACCTATGGCTAAACGGCCACAAAAAATAAGGTAGGCAGAACGCTCGGAATAAATTGCAGTTTTCCGAGTACTCACACATTTAAATTACGTACATGCAATTTCGGGCCAAACCGGGCAAAATTCAGTAGGTACTGCAGCAGTTGCAATTCCAAAGCAGTTTCTAGCGCAACAAAACATATGACCGAAGTTTTATCTAATGCGGCCAGAGCATCACCGGATATTTTTTACCCTTGAGTACTAAAATCTATTCTGTGCCCTGTGGCTAGAGCAGCGCTTTTTTCTTAAACCCATAGACATATTTTGTATCTCTGTTGATCTCGGTACTTAAACTGGTTCATTACACTGAACAATATATTCGATAACCTCGTGCCATAATTTACGCGTAGGTATATTTTTTCTCAAACAACACTAAAAACAATCCCTTTATAGCACTTCGTAGCTAGATTTCGTAGCCGGCTTTCATATAATTGCGTATTGCATACGGACAAGATCGGTGTTTCCTTGTACGTAAGCAAGGCGCAATTGTGACCGTTGTGTACCCAAGTATACTGAGATTTTTGGCGCGTCGTCCGTCACTTCGATCCGCTTTCGGCCGGATTGTATGTAGAATGAGCTACCTACTGAAAATAATTAATTTCAACTTGGAAACGCCTCGTGCTAATTGAAGAAGCTACGTGTCTCTTTAACTAAGCCAAATTTGTATCACAGGAGTACGATAGGGCAAAGAAAGCTCTTGATTCTTTAACTTTGCTAATTAGTATTACAATTGAAGTTAATTAGGTAACTAACTTTATCTTAAGCATCATCACTAGTTTGTAATAATACCTTGTATATCTTATTTAAGGTGGTACCCTGAGCGAAAGTGGCGCCGCGGTGAATTTTATTTAATATTATAATTCTAATACACAATTTTAATAATGTTTATCGTGGAGATTTTAGGGCCCACAGTCTAGTATTTTTAGACGGTATCGTTATATTCCCTAGTAGTCACTGCTAGAAGTAGATAGAAAAACTGCTAAAAGTGGCCGTTTTTGACACATTTGCTATCTACTTCTACGAATGACTACGAGCGCATGTAGTGATACCTTCTAAAAATACTAGACCATGGGCCCTAAAATCTCCACGATAAACATTATTAAAATATTTTTCTATTAATAACTTATTAAATAAAAACCTCTGAGGGCGCCACTTTCGGTCATACAACCGCCTTAAACTACTAAATACACTGGCCCGTATTTATAAACCGCTCTAAGCGTTGAGAGGCATCTTGTGATCATATTTTGGGATGCTTTTCATAAAGGAAATAGCATCTCAGGTACGATCTCAAGATAACTCTAAACGTTAAGTTACGTTTATAAATACGGGCCTTAAATCCCTTTATAGGAGCAGAACATAACCAATAAATCAAATCCTTACTAATATTATATATGCGAAAGTCCGTTTGTTTGTGTTTTTTTTTATTTATTACCAGAAACAGTGTAATACATTTTATATTTTACAAAAAAGTACTATTTCAACCTCTAGAGTTTGAGTATAGTACCTGGAGGATCCATACACGCAGACAATAAGTGATAAGTGTTTGTTAATTTACATTAGGTAATTCTATTCTGTTATGTTATATATATATTTTAGGAGATCGAGCCTGATTCTGTCAGTAACAAGCGTGAAATTTCATTGTAATAAAGACAAACAATATTCTTTTACTTTAAATTATATATTTTTTTTCGTAATAGTATTACGCGTGGCGGTGGGTAAAGAATTGATTAGCCTAGGAATAAGGAACGCGCTCGTCCGTTCACCGTAGTAGTTGTGCGCTGATACAGTAACTAGTTTCTCCTGCGCAACTTGACGGGTGCATATAGGATGATTTATTTTAATTTGAAACTGTTTACAAAAAAATATATTCTTTTAAGATATAGTAATTAACTTTTTCATGTACTGGTAGTGTTTTGCAATATTTGAATAATTCGTATTCATTTTTAAAAGAGGATTTTACATTTGATGGTATTAACAACTTTAGTAACCGAAGCTGCAACCTATATATAGAATCAAGGTAGGTTTTAAAAGTACGGCCATAGCTAGAAATGCCGTATGATACAATTGAATCAAAAAGCGCATTATAAAGTAGGAGGTAGGTAAGTAAGTAAGGAAGTAGGTGTTACGCCTTCACGTCTTAACTACTGAACCGATCGTCATGAAATTTTGTATACACGTTGTCAGGGGTACAGAAAAGGACATAGGATACCTTTCATCCCGAAAAAAAAAACGATTGTTCCCGAGGGATAGCAAAAAACCTTTCCACGCAGACGAAGTCGCGGGCGGAAGCTAGTATTTTATAACCAAAAACAGTAAATATTTAACGCAGTCATCAAAAAGCGGAATGTTAACGCACTACTCACCAAAAAGCGGAAACGAAGCGAAAAAAGCGGAACGTCCAATTTAAATTTTAATGACAGTAAACACGTGAACCGTTTATTAAATAGCTTTTGAGAATAATTAATTAAAGTTTAACAAACGCCTACTCTAATTGGAGTGTCGCGCTTCACATCAAAAAGTGTGAAAAAGGAGTTTTACAGGCCGCTGCGTTAAGGCATTAATTGTTTAATGAATAAGGAATAACGTTTGATGTTAAAAATCCTCGGATTAATGTTATATCTAATTAAAAATACAGCTTTTTTTTTTACTAAAACCAGTAGTTATATCTATTTTGTGCTAAAACTAAACAATCAGTAGTTTTAATATTTATTAATATTTTTTTTATATATACATAATTATACGGAATAGACCCAATCACATAATTATGTGGTAGGTACTACAAACTTAACTCAAGTTGGTTAACAAGAGATTTCGAATTGTTCACAATTAATACATCAAAGTCAGGGTAGGTTAACCAGGAGCGCATCGAGTGCCTCATGCATGCGACACAGCGGTGACTGCCTACGCGCTACGTAAATATATACGTAAAATATATACGTTTTATGTGTAGCGATTATTTGAATGTTTCCGAAACAATTTTCTTAATACCTAACATTGCGGTTGGTTTTTCTATTGTGAAGCTGAATTCTTTCAACAGAACAAAGGTTATCTAACAATAGACTAACAAGGTCACAGTCAGAGCTATGAGGTTCTGGGAAATGAACCTTTTTTTAAATACCTTTCTGGAGTACTTAATGCCTTAATCTTGAAATTGCAATTTAAAAAGGGCCATTTATAGCGTAGCCAGCCGTTCTGGAGTACTGGAATAGGCTTTTATTAACATAATGAATCTAGAATGCTTCAATAGACTGGTCTAAATATTACTCTGGTAAATACTGTGATAAATTCTGACTCATTGCCAAGTACTTTTTCCCTTCTTCATTTAACTTTAGTAATAATTCTTGGGTACTACCAATTTATTCATGTAACAAACGTAGTTGTGATCGTAATAAAATCCTTATTACCTATTTTGGATACTATTTTTTTCTGCCTCAAAGAATATAGGTAATTATATTTAAGCTCACAATCATGTTCTCTATTATAGAATACTAGCGACCGCCCGTGACTTCGTCTACGTGGACAGTTATTTGTCTATCCCTCGCGAACAGTGCTTTTTCTGGATAAAAGGAAACGTGCATGCAAATTTTCAAGGTCTTCGGTAAAGTAGTTAAGACATAAAAGCGTAACAAACAGACAAACAAACCGACTTTCGCATTTTTTATATTAGTTAGGATAAGGACATACGATCCTATGGGATCCTCCTAATTTGTCTGCAGAAAGACTCACTCACTATTTTAAGCGTTTTTACAACCACAAATGTTTATTAAAAATAAATAACATAAATTTCTGTGTATAAATGTTTCATACGAAATGGCAAAACAGCAAATCGATATCATATGGACAAATCAAAATTTAATCAGCTGCTTAGTATTCAAGCCGTAGCATTGTATTCATAGCGCCATGTGGCTGAAATATGCGACGAGTGTGCGGTGACGATTATCGTATACACAAATAGGATCGTATACGAATATTGTATACAGAGGAGGTTGTTAGCGATTGTCGTATATAATATCAAAGGATCGTAATTGAATACAATTATTTTTAGAAAGATCCTAATCAACTATTATAAGAAAGAATGACTACTTAAAGCTAACATAACAAATGTCTTATACCAATACACTTACTTCTGTCAAAAGGCCCATCCGTTTTACCCGTTCCTTGTAATTTCAGTACCAAGTTGTTAATTTGAGGTATAATATTTTGGTTTGATGTTATTCCATTACATGTTTGTTGAGGTCTCGGTGGCTAAGGCCCAAATGTTTACTCGAGAAGGGTGCCCTTATCACATTACACGGAGTGCGTACTAGGTATCTATTTGTTATTAGCTGAGCCCGTGACTTTTATCGTATAACCGTGTAGCATGTGTCCTGAAGGTAGGTATAGGTCGCGCGGCGTCTGCGGCGAGTTATGAGCGCTGACCCTAAAGCTCAAGCCACGCGGGCGTGGCGCGACGGGGCGCGGCGTGACGGGACGGCCGGCGCGACGGTAGAGTTCACACTGCGGGCGTGATCTCGCCTACGTTCCGCCCCGCTGCGCTTCCGATCTGCCCCCCTACTCAAATGGCCACTTTTCTATTCGTTCGCTAACTTAAAGCTTAAAAATAAGCAATTAAACGATCAAGTCACACGTCGCAAGTTTATGTATATCACAGACATTGTTGTATTGTATGGAATTGACAAGCCTACGACACGTAATTTTGGAGTTGATGGCTTATTTTTTAATTTTTAGGTTAGCGAACGAATAGAAAAGTGGCCATTTGAGTAGCCCCTCTGTATTCACGCTCGGCGCGACGGGACGCGACACGTCGCGCCACGCTGGCCTGTGTGACGTCGTCCATAGTATCTAGTTACTAGATACTATGGACGTCGCGACGCTGAGCAGTTGTAATGTACTAGATTCTAGTACATTACAACTGCTCAGCGTCGCGTCGCTGTCACGTCCCGTCACGCCACGCCCGCTGTGTGGCTTGGCGTTTAATGCTGTAGTAGTACATTTTTTATTTATGGGCGACTGCGCGGCGGACATATCCCCTCCACAGAGCGGACTGTATAACACAGTTGCGACAAACAAAAGAGCGAGAATCACTACAGCGACAGAACGATATTTTGACATACGTTGTAGCGACAGTGCGTAGCTGCGATGAATGCTGCCGCGGCAGAATGTTGTAGCGCTCATAACTTGCCGCGCGACCTATAATAACTGAACACTGTTTATAAATTAGAATCTTTTTTTAGTTTTATTGTAGGGTCCATACACACAGATTTTAATGTTTTATCTCTTAAGGGTGCATCGCGCGTCATCGTTGAACATCTTATCAATACGCTTTTTTAAGGAATACGAATAAATTCTATGTGTACGTAAACATTTTCGCAACAGAATTTCGATTAATTTTGGTTTAAAATAGATTGGGGCATGGGAACGAACATAGGCTACCTTTTTAGGGTTCCGTACCCAAAGGGTAAAAACGGGACCCTATTACTAAGACTCCGCTGTCCGTCTGTCTGTCTGTCTGTCTGTCTGTCTGTCTGTCTGTCTGTCTGTCTGTCTGTCTGACTGTCACCAGGCTGTATCTCATGAACCGTGATAGCTAGAAAGTTTCACAGATGATGTATTTCTGTTGCCGCTATAACAACAAATACTAAAAACAATAAAATTAATATTTAAGGGGGGCTCCCATACAACAAACGTAATTTTTTTGCCGTTTTTTGGTACGGAACCCTTCGTGCGCGAGTCCGACTCGCACTTGGCCGGTTTTTTTTTTGTTTTAATAGTAAACTAGCAACTTGCGACACCTGCGACTTTGTCTGCGTGGAAAATTTTTTTGATATCCCTCGGGAACAATTCATTTTTTCGGGATGAAGGTACCCTATGTCCTTCTCTGTACCCCTAAGAACGTGTATGCAAAATTTCATGATGATCGGTTCAGTAGTTAAGACGTGAAGGCGTAACAATCAAACAAACGAACGGACTTTCGCATTTATAATATTAAGTAAGGATTAGTAAGGATAAAAAAATATTTAGGTAACTTTGATAGAAATTCTCATGTTTCGTGTATTTTTCATTCGTGACGTGACAAGCTTTAAGTGGGTTGTCATGTTGTGTCCCTGGCTGATGTTATTTTGTTGATAAGGCATGTTTTCGTGCAACCGTCGATAACATAAATTACATTAAATACGAAACAATTTACCAGCTTTACGCAACGAATTTTGAGCTTACTGACAGTAACATGGTAATTGTTTTTATTGGATTTGTCGTGGCAGATAACTTACGCAAATGAAAATGGTAGGAAAGTTCATATCAATTATTTATTAAGGAAATAAATCAATTGTGTACCTACCTACTTTGAATACTCTATGATGGAAAACCTTTACCTATGCTCGTGTGTAAAATTAAATACTTTTCTGGTAACAACTATAAAACTTATTTATAATATTTTTTATAGTAGAGGTGCCCATTTTCCCTATATATTTTATTTAAAAATAAATAAATTTAAAACACTATTAAAAACACGACTGCCCTGCCACAAACGAACAAAAAAGTTAAATAACAAGTGTCATTGCAGTCGGGGGACAGTTTTGTGAAACAATTTTTAATCAAAGAGGTTCCCCGACTGCAATAACACTTTGTTTTTAACAGGGCAGTCGTGTTTTTAATAATTATTTTTTATTTCACCCATTTTAGTGACAAATTATATAGTTTTTAAATGTGCTCATTGAGGCCTTCAATTTGATACCCATATTGTAATATAGAAGAAAAAAATTTTTTTTATATTTGATAATGACGTCGAACAGTTGCCATATTGACTTTTTTCAAAAAAAATATAGCCAGTGTCACCCGGAATAATGTAAGAATTCTAACGATACCTCATACATCCAAATCCGTGGAGCCATTAAGAGGTTATGGTGGAATAAAGAAACTCACATTACCCACAAACATACATGAACTCGAACACATGAAGCAATTAAAACATATGAAAAAAAAACTACATTTGCACAAAATATTGTCTGCAATGTTTGATGTCACATATTATCAAAGTATCCAACTTTCACGTGAAATTCTCGAGTATTTCTGTCACAAAAGCTGCCACGTTTCGTTGTTGCTATCTTGCCGCCTTTGGGGAATTGCTAACAGATGGATGTGCGTTTTGTTTAATCGGGCTTTGTGTTAACATCTATTGTGCTCGGAAATTTGGGAGGTTTATCTAAAGGAAAATATTCTCCGCTATTATTCTGTACCCAAATATTATTTTTAATACGGTATGTTCTTTATTGTACTGTACGTACTAGATATTTACGATATAAGATTGTCTTGATTATTTTTTTTTTATAAAATATCGCTTCAATCGACTGATGTAGAATTTATTATTCTTTAAACTGAGCTTATTACTGTATTGTTTAGTCTGTGCAAATGATATTTTTTTACTTCGATATTAATATCGGATTCTGTATTTTTGTAACAGTCGATAAAATAGTCAATATAAAATAAAACTGTTATTATGTTTGTTACAAGCGCGTTTTAATCTTCGATGAAGCTGGGATAAAATTGGGATCGAACTTCACTTAGGGTAAGTTCGTTTGATCATTTAAAAATAGGCCTCCCTGAACAAAAACCTTATTGTACGCAGTTTAACCACAGTCAATATTAAACAATAGAAGAAATGTGATAGAATTTCATTCTAATTTCAATTTCTGTAGGTGTAAACTATGTATGTAGCTCAGTCTGTAAATATATATGTATATGTATGTGTCTGTACTATGTCAATAATAAACACAGTTGATTGACCCGACACAATTGCATTTGCGTGTCAAACAGAACAACTGTGCCCTGATGTGAGCAAAACCAATAATAATTAGTGGCTCTGTAGAGCTGTAAACCTTGCGTCTGTGAAATTTTCGAACATTTTGCGAAATAGCTGAAATATGATTTTTTCATATCTCCGCCATTTTGGAAAATTTCGAAAAACTGAATCGACAAAAACGTATAGAATTATAAAATCTGCCCACAAAATTTGACGAAAATCGGCAGAAATGCGACCTGTAGAGAAGAACAAAGCCGGACAGCCGGGCAGACATACGAAAGCATTTTTGCCGAGGACGATTCGTGCTAGCTCGGTAATAATTGCTGCTAGTGTTATCTTATCCGTTACAATCACTGAGCTAATTTATCACAACGTTTTATTTAGTTACATAAAAAACCACAAGTGTCGTAATCTAGTATAAGTTGTAGGCAAAAGTGCGAACAACGGCTCACAAACAGGAAGATCCAATCGGAACTTGTCCACTAACGAAGCCCAACTAATGTAACTCGAAGCTAACATAATTCACCGAGTTTACTGCGCATGCGAGTTTTGACCGAATATTAACATCGTGTTGGACAATCACTTCTTTATGATATAAAATGAGTCCCATCCACCTAAATAGGTGAAAAATAGTTTCATCTACTCCGGTGATTCGTGTCTTGATGTTTAACGGGGTGGATGGCACTCGCGAAGAATCAGCCACCCCGGTATTTCATTAAACGGGATGGATGGCACAGATATGAAGAATACATCATATTTAGCAAGGCTGGTTCTCATTATTAATATCATATATTGATTAGGGATGGTCAAAATCATACAAAACCTAACATTTTGGATATGGCAAACACAAATCTCGAGTTCAGAAACGGTGACGCTAAAATCTCTCATAAAAAGTATGCTCTCGAGCACAGCGGTCATCATTCGATATTTTTATAAATAATAAATGGAATATGTTTATTTATTATTCTACAACTTAGTCCAAAATATGTGGCTTGACAGTTTCGTTACTAGAAAAAAATTGATAGTAGAAAAATAATAAAAAGTTAATAAATGTAGCAAAATAGCCAAGCCACATAGTTTGACTAAGGTGTAGAGTTTGTGAAGTCTTGTTTGAAGAGTTAGAAGCTTGGCTCTATAATAATATGAGGTCCGATAACTTTTTGACAGCGCAAACCATTATCGTCTTGGGAACATTTTACATGAAAATTTTGGTTTAGTCGACAAATGCCAACTTCTCATAATGCCATTATTTAGTTGTTATGGAGAAATAGTATTTTCAATCACTTTTTGATATATATTTTTGCGTTTTATAGTGTACTAGCTTTCGCCCGCGACTTCGTACGCGTGGACGTGGAAAATGGTTCCATATAGTTTGATGGTCCCTCATATTCGTAAGGCCTTTGTAAGGCTATACCAACCAGTTTGTATTTTGCTATTACCAAACAGTTTGTATTTATTGATTTCATATTATTAGTCGTCAACTTGGCTATCTATTATTGGTATATTGGTATATGCACGTCCTACAACACAATTCAGCGCTACAGACTACAGTGCGACGTTAGGATAGCGCTCTAGCGCGCGCTAAGTACGCGTTCTGTTTGACAAAGCCGTCTTTCACATTTATAATACAACGTGTTCCAAAAATTAAACGATTTCAGAGTTGGTCCAATAGTAAAAGTTGTTCAGTTTAATGGTCCCTATCTACCATATTCGGGATTAGGGGTATTTTTGTAACACGATGTATAAGTAAGATATAAATGTTCCGTTACTTTCACATTATTATAATATTAGTACGATATCCATAACCCGTTCATGCCCCGTTCCCGTACCCGTTCTCGTTCCTGTTCCCGTTACCGTATTATTTCAGCCCTTAAGGAGTTTTAAGCACTTCCACCCTGTTGAACTTCAAAACAAATGCCATTTTCGCAATAAAGTCCCATTAAACCTCATTAAGGACTTATATATCGATATTAGGCTTTTTATACCCCATTTACCCTCCAAAGGGTTGATTTTCAGAAATTACGAAATATGCGTTTGCTTATTTGTTTACAGAAGTACTCCTATAGTTTCAAGTCGGATTGTCTATTTTATATTTTTTCCATACAATTTTTTTTTACCCTTTTTCATTCCCTGAGGGACTGAATAATGTCGACCATGTTGCATTTTAAAATAAATGCCATTATCGCAATCAACATCCCATAAAACCGCAATAACGACACACATATCAATTTTGGGCTTTTTTTACCCATATAGCCCCTAAGGGCTTGAATTTCAGAAAACCACGAAACACGTATTAAAAACGAAATAAGCATTGTGTTTAAAAGTACTCCCACCACGAAGTTTTAAGTTGAAATGTGTATTTTTTTTATTCCATACAAATTTTGAAACCCCATTTCACCCCTTTAGGAATGGAACTTCCGAAAATCCTTTCTTAGTGGATGTTTAGATTGTATAAAGTATCTATGTAGGTATGTAAAAAAATTACAAAATTTCAAGTCTCTAGGTCCAGTGGCTTGAGCTGGGCGTCAGTCTGTCAGTCACCCCTTCATTTTTATATTAGAGAAAATGACGCTCGGGGTCAGTAATTTATTTTTTAATAATTTATTTAGAAATGTAGCTTTATCAAGATATTTAGTACCGGCTCTCCCGGTTATATTCACTCAAGCAAGATCGAAGTACTTAAGACACAATTTAATTTTATATAAGAAGCGCCATCTAGTTTCAAATAGATAATTAAAAGAACACCAAAGCAGCAGATACAGATAGTGCGGTTTATGAAAACCTCGTGGTCAAGCTTAAACTGTATGTTGATTAAAAATTCTCATAATAGATGTCTATGATGAGAATTTTTAAACAATACAATTTGAACTACTTATTTACCTATTTATTTTATTTATTTCTACAAAACCGACGACCTTGAAATATTTACGCGACAATTTTAAAAGTATCTCCAATCTAACATAAAAATTGAATGAAATCGGACTACGCGTTAATGAATAACAACCAAGTACACATTTTGACTTTCATGCCCTCTCGGTGCTGAATTTCGGGATAAAAAGTATACGTTGACCTTCCTCGTAATATGAACTCAAATCATGCCGAGTTTCATTTGAATTCATTCAGTAGTTTCGGAGTCCATAGAGGACGTGATACCGACAGAAAGACAGACAGACAGACAAAAATTAAAAAAAATACATATTTGGCTTCAGTATCGATTCTAGAAAGCCCTCCAAACATTTTTTTCAAAATATCTTCAATGTACAGAATTGGACCTGTTACAGTTTTATTATAAGTATAGATTTTCAATCACTTTTGGAATTTGGATATTTTTTGTTTTTTTCTTTCCTTCGTAATAAAAAGATTTGTAGAATCTGGCATTTTAAACAAAGTTGGCATTATGAGAAGTTGGCATTTGTCGACTAAACCAAAATTTTATTAGTGGGATGTTTATTTATTTAAGTAACTAAGTAAACCCTGTAACTTTCTATTTAAATCTTTCTTATGGGGTAGTATGGGTTGTTTGTGTTTCCATTTGTTTGTAGCACGGTGACGGCGGTCTTATGTAACAAATGTATTACCCTATCGGCCACAGTACATAAATAAGAAAGTAAACTGTGTTTTTAGCATTAAAGAAAACCGCAACTCAAGCAGTTGATTAATTTTTAACCATCTGTTTGTTACATTTTCTCCATGTTTAAAAACGTCAAAAACAAACGGTATAAACTTTTGAGGGAAGGTTCACCATACGTTTTATGGAAAAAATAAAAAATCGTTTACTGTACCATTTTCCTTGACAATAGTATATAAGTCTCATGTCGTTTTTGCAGTCGTTGAACGTTTGCATTCGCAAACGTTCTGGAAAACCATTTCTGGAAAGTTTTAATAAAACCGTGGCAGAAATGCCAACAAGATAGTAAAATAAAAAAACCGGCCAAGTGCGAGTCGGACTCGCGCACGAAGGGTTCCGTACCAAAAAACGGCAAAAAAATTACGTTCGTTGTATGGGAGGGGCTCCCATACAACGAACGTAATTTTTTTGCCTTAAATATTAATTTTATTCTGTTTTTAGTATTTGTTGTTATAGCGGCAACAGAAATACATCATCTGTGAAAATTTCAACTTTCTAGCTATCACGGTTCATGAGATACAGCCTGGTGACAGACAGATAGACGGACAGCGGAGTCTTAGTAATAGGGTCCCGTTTTTACCCTTTGGGTACGGAACCCTAAAAATGATGCTTTTCCACGCTAAACTTTTCATTGAATTTTCCAATTTCATTACATTCTAAAAATGATGCTTTTCCACGTTAACTTTTCAGTGAATTTTGCAATTTCATTACATTCTGTAATAGCAAACTACTATAATTACTGTTTATTCACATACTGTGGCAGCCTGGACCTTTTTAGCTGATTAGATTACATTGAATATTTTATTGAAGTTGTTCAATTAGTAACAAAGTTTGTATTGTCATAAAATGTTGTTTGTTGTGTGTCCGTAAAAGCAATACGGAAAATTGATTTTAGTCCAAAGGACAACGAATAATAGGTATTCGATGTCCCTTGGACTAAATCAAACCAACTTCTTTTTTAAGGTGACTATAGAACCGAAAGTGGCGCCCTCAGGGGTATTTATTTAATAAGTTGTTAGAAAATGATTTTAATAAAACTTTACGTGAGATTTCTAGGGCCCATAGTCTAGTATTTTTAGAAGTTATCACTATGCCCTCGTAGCCTCGTAGTCATTCGTAGAAGTAGATAGCAAATGTGTCAAAAACTTCTAGCAGTTACTACGAGGGAATTTAAATTACTGTCTAAAAATAAGTACTAGACTATGGGTCCTAAAAATTTACGTAATTTTTTATTAAATAAAATTAAATAAAATTCACCCCACCCTATCATAATAACGTTGTAATAATGAAAATAACAAGATTAATGCGAATTTTGTGTATTTTTTTATGAATTGACAACATTTCAAAATTTTTGTCCTGGTTTTTTATTTGTTATTTAGAAATTACTGATGAAAACAAAGAGACACGAATTTTTTTCTTTTCCTTTTTTTACGCAAAGGCGTGTATGTTTTATTATTCCTATATCTCGATGCTACAGGGTTTTTTCCACATAATTCATTAAGTAATTGATCAAAAACCCCGAAAAAATATGTACGGTGTCTGAAATTGAAAAACCTCGAAATGGTTTTTGATTTTAGGTACCTTGTAAAAAATGAAAACATGTCAATTGTCATTTAAGTAATAGTCGCTATAGTGGTCAGAGCATTGGACCGGACTTCCAAAGATCACGGGTTATTTTTAACCAACTTCAAAAAAAAGGAGGTTCTCAGTTTGATCTGTATGTATGTTTGTTCGCGATTATCTCGCGTTTGGCTGAACCGATTTTGATTTGATCAGAAAAGTATTTGTTACACTTAGCAGAAGGTTTTAGTATTTAAACCGACTTCAAAAAAAGTTTCTCAGGTAGACCCGTATGTACGTATGTTTGTTTGTCCGCAATTATCTCGCGTTTAGGTAAACCAATTTTGATGCGGTTTTCAGAAAAGTATTTCAGACTTCAAAAGCCCTCTTTTGAAGTCTGAAATACTTTTATAGAAACTCCTGTTTCTCTTCTCAGTTTGACCCATGTGCATGTCTAGATGTGGGGCTTTTAGAATAAAATTAGTATTGAAACTTATTCTCTTGTTACAGGGGATGAATTCGTGTACCGTGACGCGTGGGGCGGCATCAGCCTCATGTTTGCAGCCAACCAGACATCAAAGACCCTTATGCCCAACACCACCTTCGTAAGTACCTACTTTATGGTCTCTAGTATCTACAAGCCTCGGAAGTACAGGGTAATTTTAAAGTCACGTGACAAACTTTCTGGATGCGTTCAATCCATGAAACTGGATAACTTTCTCTAGGAAACTAGGTCGAAAACTTTGAAGTACGTCAAAAAATGTTCGGCCACTATATTTCTCTGATTCATGTGAATAGTCTTAACTTTTTTTTAAATACAGTGTCCTAGCTAGAATGAGTAGGTACTTGGAGTAGCCACTTGCTCAGTAGTGCCGTGGGTAATGAATGATTTTAGGCTTTGTTTGTGTCGCTGGAAAACAATATCTCCTTTAGCACTAAGCATTTAGTTATATCGGGTCATTTTGAACTTACCATCCTAATTTTAAGGATGTGTCCAGTCCATGAAACTAAACAACTTTCTCTAAGAAACATGTGTCAAATTTCGCCAGAAAATTTTGGTCATCCCATACTACATTGATCATGTGATCTCTTTGATTTGTTTGGAAAGTCGATTTTAATTTTACATATTTGATCATGTGTTCCTTAGAGAAATTTGTTCAATTTGTAGGGGAGAAAAGGAGATTAAAGTAAAGTCTGTCCATCCTTACTTGTCTTATATGGTAAACAATCTTCACCCAACTCTTTATTGAAATTATCATTTATAAAATAAAACAAATTGTTTTCCACACATAGATTACGAAATAAATTGTTAATAAATTAACAATAATTTTATAAACTTACTTACATATTTTTAAATAACGATTTAAGTTTAAAAGAGTTATAACACCTGTCAAAAACTGTTTACTAAATAAGACAAGTAAGGATGAACAAACTGTAGGCCTAGGAGTTAGAACTATTATATATTCTGTGGCCTAGGGATAGAACAACAAAATCTATGTGAATAAGTACAACATTTATTATACTTTCTCATGTCGTTAGTGTTTAATCTAAGTAATTCACCAACAGTCATTAAAATAAATGACTCTACTTAGTTTAAGCTCCATAAGTGAAACATTCAATCGTTAACGTACGCCCGTACACACGTAAACCGCGACTCCAGGCAACTATAACCAACTAGCGCCATAATAGCTTCAAAACAGTCATAAAACTGTTTCACTAACTTTCTCTGAAACTTCAAGCGGAATCGGTTTTGTCACATACGAGCCTTAAATGATAGTTTTCGGACGAGAACTGAATACGGTAAGCGTGGTTATTTTTAAGAATTTCCGAATAAGTACTAAGAAATCTAACAAATAAAAAGAAAATTCAGGACAACTCATATTAGTCTTTTAACTTGTCTTAAGATGGTAATAATTATTTATCTTCATTATTACTTAATAAAGGGACTTTACATGATTTGTACTTAGTTACATAGTTTCTTTCCGAACCGCAACTTCCAAGAAAAATATTTTAACGTTACACTGCCACAGACACCAGACACAATAGAAACTCTATTGCTTATGGTACGCTTGGCAGCTAACAGCCATTTTTAGGGTTCCGTAGCCTAAATGGCAAAAAACGGAACCCTTATAGATTCGTCATGTCTGTCTGTATGTCTGTCTGTCTGTCTGTCCGTATGTCACAGCCACTTTATTCCGAAAGTATTAAGACTACACAGTTGAAACTTGGTAGGTAGATGTATTCTGTTAACCGCTTAACGAATTTAATACAAAAAAAGGAAAAATAAAAGATTAAGGGGGGGCTCCCCATACATGGAGCTGAAACTGAAAAAAAATTTTTTCTTCGAACCAACATGTATTGGGTGTCTATAGATAGGTCTTTAAAAATGACATTGAGGTTTCTAAGACAACTTTTTCTCAAAGTCAACCGTTTGAAAGATATTCACCGCCAAAGTGGTAAAATGTGTGTCCCCCCCCTTTAACTTTTGAAATAAGAGAGTGAAAAATCTAAAAAAAATACATGCTATAGATCTTAATAAACACTTTCAACCAAAATTGATTTGAACGAGATATAGTAATTAATTTTTGAGATATAGCACATTTTCCAAAACCGCAAATATAACTTTGTCATTCATACCAACACTGTGAAAAACAAAGTTATTTTTACAGACGAAAAATTATAGGTGGTATTAAATATGGTATGGTATAAGGTAACTACGGAACCCTATGGCGCGTGGCCCGACACGCACTTGGCCGGTTTTTTATGGTTAACACACTTTAGGCTTGTACTATTACGTGCATATAGGTACTATTGAAATAAAATAAGTTTTACGGATATGCAAAAGTGTTTTATTTCAATGTATGGTACGTGCGTAAAGTAAATCTCAGAAGTAAAACGTAATACCTATGAGTTGAAATAAAGCTCCAAATCGATACAATCAAACAACTCTGTGCTCTCTTTCACAAACAAACCCACTGACGTGTATTATCGTGGCTGCCGTTAACGCTAAACTAACAACGATAAAACACGTCCTGCGATGTTGCCTCCTGGGGGGCTACTCCCGACTCTCTTGCTTCGGGGAGCCTTTCGGGTATTTAGTGCTCCCGATGTACGAACGGCCTCATCCGTAGATGGTTTATAAAGATTTAACAAAATAGTTTCTATAGCAACAGTACTACCCTCCGTAAATTGTCTTTGTTTTACTAATGAGCTATTTACATGAGTCGATTTTGGTCACCTGTGATGTGATGGTCGACTTTAGTCACAGGTGACTTTGACAATCATCAATTTGACAAGCGACTTGCTAGGGCAAGGCGCTTGTCAAATTGAATCGCAGGTGACACATCGGCACATTAGTTAAGAATACTTATGTGACATCGGTGACGGCGGCATCGCTGTCGTCTATGTTACCATATGTAATAAATGTACCTAGTTCCAATTTTGGCCACTGGATCAGATAAATTTGTTCAGTCACCTGTAGCCTAGGCTGGCAGGCTGATTATCTAACTAGGAACCGCCTAGCAACCGGTGTCATTTGACAGATGAATATGATACATTGCTACTTCTTTTTGGGGTATATTAAAGCATACCAAAGAAAAGTAGCAATGTATCACAATTTTCTGTGAACTGAAACCGGTCGCTAGGTGGTTTCTAATTAGATAATCAGCCTGCGGATTGCCTACAATGACGATTTTCACCATCCGGTAAAAATCGTGCGGCTTTAGTCACTCGTGTAAATACCACATAACAGTCTATTCGTCCGAATGTAATCGAGAGCGATTCAGCCCGAAGTTTTGATGATATTTCGTACCTACGGCCCGAATCTTCGAAAGAGTGCAGTCGGTGTAGACCCCTAAAACAGCGATAAGCTGAAATTGGTCCGACGTAATATTTACACAGACCATTTGCCGAGGACTTTGACAGTCGATCTTGGAATCGATATTATACCACTTTACGTGTTTCTGTAAAGATGAAAAGTAAATAAAGATATGTTGCTACTTATATGGGTAAAGATAATAACCACAGGAGTAATAAACAACCAGAATAAACGCTTAAAGCAAACGACAACAGCGGGTATAACTACCACGCATTGCTTTTTATAAAGGAGATTACATGTTTGTTTGTTATCAGTCCATTTCATCAGTCTGGTACTGGTCAAAAGTCAAACTAGACAGACGTACAGTGGACGGTACGTCAGGCTATACACGTTGACCTTGAAACCGTATTTTACGGTAGGTAATGAGAGCTTTTTCGTAGTTCAACTGTTTAATTTAAGAGTCCATACACATTTTGCCCCTGACTGCCACTGTCTTGCTAACACATTTCATGTTTTCTCATGATTTCTTAAATCTGAGTGCGTAATTGAAAAATGTGTCTCGGCCACTTTTCGCAATATAAGATTACGAACATTTCAACATATATCGTACCCTAAAAGGTAAAACCGGTTATCTGCAAAAAACCAACTTCACAGTATCGCAATTTGAAAGTTTGAGGTTAGATTTAGGCATTAAAATTAAATAATCTTTCTGGTTGTAGATACTATTATGAAGGACAAACTATATGTCTGAAGATCTAAATGGTAAAAACTGTAAATTTTTGCTCGGAATGTATAAAAAAATGTAAATATCTTTGACAAGGGGAGACATTTAATTGGGTTTACCTGAATAAAAAAAAATAAGCAGCTGTATTTCCTGAAGTAATATTATTATGCGTATCGCTGTTAGAAATATTTTGCAAGACGTTCTAAACAATAGCTATCTTTTATGAAATTTTGAAACCTGTAAGTACTACATAAACTGAATAAATAATTTTTATTGAAATATTTATAGTTGGTTTTACCTGTATAAAATATCGAAATATCCATGTGAAAACCTGTTATCTGCTAATCTTTACACTTTTCAGTGTGTTTTGACTAAAATAATTGCGTGAAGTACATTTTATAACTTTTACTTTAGAGCCAACTACGAAATAGCGAAAAAAAATCAGCTGTTCCATAGAAAAGTAAAATTTTATTCGAACTAATTTCGGCATTTTTCAGTTATTTTTACATAAATTCTAAAACTATGATTTTACAACAAAGGTGTCTTCAAGGAGAAATAACTAGACTAAATAAGCTACAACATGGTTTTTATAATTAATAGTTCTCAAGATATGACGCTTCGAAATATGGGCAGTTAGGACTAGTTTGACAAGGGGAGACATTTAATTGGTTTTACCTGAGAGAAAATACATTTGATAGACATTAGCTGATTCATTCCATGAAATTTTAGAATGCTAAAACTATGTTACTCTGTTTTAGTTGTAGTGATTATGAACATTTTTCATTAATTTTAACAACAAAAACTAACTAAAAACACGTTACTGGGTTTTACTCGAAAGTAAAAATAAGATATAACATTAACATAACATTAGTTAGTTTTACCTGTATATATTTTTGAAATAAAATTCTGTATTTCCTAAACTAATCGGAATTCGAGAAAATGGGTTCTACCTGTAGACGCAGCTTGAAATTTCCTATCGATTGGTGTAAAAAACGCATTTTTGCGAAAAGTGCAGATAACCGGTTTTACCTTTTAGGGTGCGATATTTCAGTTTCGAGTTGCTGAAGAACAATAAGTTATCGTTTTTGCAAGTTCAAATAACTGTTAGAAACGACAACTTTTTGTACTGCCTTATACGTGCTGTCGTGCGTACATATACTACAAACTGATGAAGTGTACTGATGCCAGACTGATGATGATCATGTATTCTCCCCCTTATACACGCGAGTTTTAAGCTAATTAACACGTCCCCAACGTGTTGCGGGTTTTCAATTTTGGACATCTTTGGAACGCTCTATGAAGCTTTTTCTCTAGTCTTCACAGATTTTTGTTAATCTATATAAAAATAACTCACCATGCGGGCCCAATGCTGATTGGTTTTAAATTAAGGGTTATAGACATACAAACCTTTCAATTAATTTTACCATCCAAATTCCAATAATCCAACACATCAGCCTGACCTTTAATTAATTGCTTTGACAGCGAACACACGTGGTCCTTGTTCTGCCGTCTGCCGTGTAAATGACATTAGCATATTTATTGCTGCTTACTCAGATGTCTGCGGCAAAACGAATTGATGATACCATTTCAAATTAGATTTGTAAACCGAAGGACCTTTAACAAAATCGTTTAATTAAGTTTATGTTATTTAAAGGCTTCCCTTTGAATCAATAATAAAATGTTGGACAAATCCATACGTTTTCCTCATTTAGTCGATTTTCGACGACTGGGCGAACACAAACGCTAACCGTATTATCACAAAAGCTTTTTAAACACTATTTAACTTAACACCTGTTTAAATGTGATATGTAAGCGCTATCGCACACAGGCAACTTAGTCTCCCAGCAACTGTTTTGTCTCTCACATCAAGTCCACGGGTTTATATGGAAGCGCGCACACGAAGCGACACGGTCGTCTGCAACTTTTCATACAAATCACGTGAGAGACAAAAAAGTTGCGGAGACAAAAGTTGCCCGTGTGCGATAGCGCACACAGGCAACTTAGTCTCCCAGCAACTGTTTTGTCTCTCACATCAAGTCCACGGGTTTATATGGAAGCGCGCACACGAAGCGACACGGTCGTCTGCAACTTTTCATACAAATCACGTGAGAGACAAAAAAGTTGCGGAGGCAAAAGTTGCCCGTGTGCGATAGTGCACACAGGCAACTTAGTCTCCCAGCAACTGTTTTGTCTCTCACATCAAGTCCACGGGTTTATATGGAAGCGCGCATACGAAGCGACACGGTCGTCTGCAACTTTTCATACAAATCACGTGAGAGACAAAAAAGTTGCGGAGGCAAAAGTTGCCCGTGTGCGATAGCGCACACAGGCAACTTAGTCTCCCAGCAACTGTTTTGTCTCTCACATCAAGTCCACGGGTTTATATGGAAGCGCGCACACGAAGCGACACGGTCGTCTGCAACTTTTCATACAAATCACGTGAGAGACAAAAAAGTTGCGGAGACAAAAGTTGCCCGTGTGTAGGGTTGCTAGGCGTCCGGCTAAAGCCGGACATAGGTAGGCTTTTTAATTGAGTGTCTGGCCAAATTAAACGGTGTCCGGCCTGTCAGGCTTTTGCTAGGCTTTTTACATTTTCCACTCACTTACGCACTAACTAGACTAGACTAAAAAGATTAAAAAAATGATAATAATTCATAAGTGTAGAAGTTTTGTTTTGTTCAATATTGTTTTCTTAATTTTAATTTGGTGTTTTCCCTTGAGAAATAATAATATTAATGAATAATTAGTAGTAAAAGACTGATTCGTTTTTCAAATTTGTTTTATTTCATTAGAATTAAGGAATTTTTATGGTAAATGATCAAAAAAGTCTAGTTTACGTAAAAACAATTTGTCGTATTTATTACTAAGATACAAAATCCTTCATAATTTAGGGTGTCCGGCTTTTTTACCCAAATGTCCGGCCAAACTGGCTGGTTTGTCCGGCTTTTAGGTTAGACGACCTGGCAACCCTACCCGTGTGCGATAGCGCTAAGTCTCTTTCAAACAATATTGTCAAAATGTCAAAGCATCACATTTAAACAGGTAAAAATCTTTTGTAATAACAATGTCTTCTATGTATTAAGTTCGATGGCGCAGTGGTTTAGCGTCTGACCCAGCGATTGTGGAGGTTAAGCAACTTTCGCAAGGGTCGGTCATGGGATGGGTGACCAAAAATTTATCATCTCGAGCTTCTCCAAGCTTCGGAAAGCACGTTAAGCCGTTTGTCCCGGCTGCATTTGCAGTCGTTAACACCCACCAATCCGCATCTGGCCCGCGTGGTGGGTTATGGCACATCCTCCCTATCCATCCTAAGTAAGAAAAGCCTGTGTGCCCCAGCAGTGGGGACATCTAAAATGGCTGATAGTCATGTGTTAATTTTGTAACAAACAGTGGATTTGAGACCCACCGCACACCGTTCCCTTACTAATGATGGGGCGACGCTCAAACGCTAAGGCCTGGTTTACATTAGTCAAGTAGACGACCGAGTCGAGTAGCGAGTAGAAATACATTGCTTGGCATGTTCGTCGATTTTAAAAGAACGTCAAACACACCACGTAATGAACTTCTACTCTCCTAAACCACTCTACTAAAGACTAAGATTAGACGTGAGGCGTATTTATTGTAACAGTTAAAAATAACAGATAATTAAATGTAACTGTTTCGCCCTGTTACGAGCGCTATGAAATAACTGTTGTTCAAAGGAACAGGCGAAACAGACTGTTCTCGCCGTCTTCGCTGTTCCCTGTACCGAGCTGTTATCAGAGTAACAACCTGTTGCCATTGTTCCGCCTGTTACGTGGAACAAGCGCTTTCTTACTCTAACATATGAAAAGAAAAGAGACAAAGCTTGTTATTATTATCTGTTATATAAACCGACCATATCAAAAATACACTTGACTTTGTAAATTAGTCGTGTTATCTGTTCCTGTGTTTGTTTATGGCCTTTTTGTTTTTTGTGGCAATAGAGTTTGGCTGTTTTGCCAATGTTATGTTATAAGGTAGGTAAACAGGCTGAATTAAATAAAACTATTTTAATTTTATTGAGATTCTAAAGGATGTGGAATGGATGCATTTATAAGCAAATTAGGATATGCGGGTAAGAAAGGGATATCTAGTGCTGCCAGGGAGTTCATGGTTCCCAGATTGGGGGTTTTTTGTAGTAAAATTTCCTTGAAAATTTTCTTTCACTTAATTCACCTGGTATTTCATCATCACCATTTATGTATCCACTGCTGGGGCACAGGCAATGACCGGAAGAACAAAATGATGTAGAGAAGATAGGAAAACATTTGACTAGTGATCAGTAGTAAAAAAACGGGTGTAAGCGATTTTCGACCTTACTGACTTTCAAACTTCCTTCAATATGCTCGAAAATCGCTTGCACCTGTTTTTAACAACAATCTATTTTTATTTTTATTATTTGAACTTATTTAGTAAATTTATGATAATAACCGCCATCTATCGCAATTTAAGTAAAAACTTTCATTAAGCAAGTTATACTGCAAGCAACTTCATTAGGTGACATGATGGTTCACCCAATACAAACAAGATGTCGCATGTGTGCCGTAACTGCCGTAATGGAAAACATATTTTATAATATTACATTTTACCTAATTGTAATAAAGTTTAGTATTGCTTAACAGAAAAAAATAACAGTTTATGATCATAGTAGATAAAAATAACAAGCTTCGTCTCTTTTCTTTATGTAAGTAGTCCTAAGGTTAGAGTAAAGAGGCGCTTGTTCCACGGACGGAACAGGAGGAACAATGGAAGCAAATTGTTACGACTGTTATTTTTGTAACAGGGTGTTGGAATTGTTATTTTAGTGTAACAGGAACAGTTGTAACAGGTAGGCAATTTACCCTGTTACAACCCATGTCTAACTAAGATAATGTAAACCAGCCTTTATGGAAAGAAAACAAGAAGTAAACACGCCCTTTTGTAGTTTCCCATTTGCCCCCGGCTACAGCCAACACTAATAAAACCCAGTCGTTAGGGTTTTTTGTCTGACAGTAGTAAAATTCTCAGTGGGAATAGTTCCGTAAAAAGACAATCACTAAGGCTGAAGCACTGGGCGTTTGAATAGGAGAAAACTTATAATCTTATTTTGATTATGTTTTTTGTGCAATATAGACTGTTTATTGACCTGCTGCTTCAGCTTGGTCAAAAATTCTTTCGTATGTCCTTCCGGCGGACGGCTGTCCGTTTGTTTTCCTCTATAGGTTGCAATTTCTTAACCGATTTTTGTAAGCAGGTTCGAAAATTATATATAATTTTTCAGTTGATCCAGTTTTTCGAAATTTTTCAAAATGGCAGACATATGTAAAAAAAACATATTTCAGTCTGGCTTTACGGCGCTGTTTTTTCTCCTTTACATGTCGCATTTCTCAACCGATTGTCGTGAAATTTTGTGAGCAGGTTCGAAAATTAAATAGTTTTTGTTATTGGAGCCAGTTTTTCGAAATTTTCCAAAATGGTGGAGATATGTAGAAAAAACATATTTCAGCCCGGATTTCTCCCCGATTTGATCGAATTGCGTTTCGGTGTTTGACTGTCCAAGTTAGTCTCTCCTAGGTTTGGCTAGTCAAAGGCCAAAACACGCTATTAGTTTTGGACTTTGACTAAGCCTTCTTGTCAAACCTGAGGTTTGACTTGGCAAACCTAGGAACGCCTGGACTTCGGGGTTTGACTAAGTATAACATAAATATAGTATCGAGTTTTATACAAAGGTTGTTTAAGATATTAACTTTGAAGCCTTGGTTCTCCGTCAGGGATTGACCGAGCTGTGATCTGATGATGGTTATCCAGGGAGTCAATGGAAAAGATCCAGATCTCTAACACACCCAACTGATCAGATCAAAATTTCGATGATGTGTGTGTAAGGATCAGAATTATCAGATTCAGGATTTCCATACATTTTAATGCTATTTTTGTGGTTTTTATTAATTAATTATCTATTATATTAGTTATTTATTTATCTAACAATCCCTGGCGGTTAACCAAGGCTTCAAACTTACATCGTTTGTATGAAAATCGATTGGCGTCCTTAATTATGTGGCCACCGCCTAATATCGTGTTAATTCACTGAAACTACTTATTGGGTGAAAATTGCGTAAATAATTTTTCTTTTTGTGGTCTATTAGACCCCGTAAATAAACAGTTCCCAGTGCATTATGCCAGCGCTGCCACAGAGTAAAACATGTGTCTACTTTTTTTCCGATAGCGATCTTAACCCTTGTCTGCCGCCGCCACAGAATACTTAATAGCTGTCGCATCGCAAGTCGTAACCCTCTCTTTTCTAAACGACAACGCGAACTACTGCCGTTGGAAATTGGCACTTTGTAAGTAAGGGCTTGTGCTTATCAGTAGTGGGATTATTCCTGTTTCCCCCTTTTTTTGTTTCTTTGATTTTGATGTAGATAACTTTCGAGAGAAAATAAGGACTGGCAAATCAGGATTATACTAATACCTGCCTAGGCGGTGAGATTACGTTTTTATCGAAGTCTGGTCCGGCTGCAATGGCAATACACCCCCCAATCCGCCTCTGTGGTCTAGTGGTTCGCCCACCCGTGTAAGACGCAAGGGGCGTTGGGTTTGATTCCCAGGGGAGTACAATTTGTACTCGGTTTGGTTGGTGGTGGCTTATTTCAAGTCCGCCTGGCTAACTCTACCGCCATCTTACCTAAGTCTGATGCCATAACAACAATTAAAAAAATGTTGTGTTCCGCGGCAGTTAGAGGTAAGAGATAGCCAGTTCCTGAGTGATAAGGATTTCGGGTGTAGTGCGCTTCCATCTTCGGCACCTTTTAACATCAGGTGAGGTGAATGGCAAGCACTAACCTGTTGTGCATTAAAAAACCGTATTAATTGTTATGGCCCAAGCATGTCCAATAAAGCATGTGCCCAACAGTGCGAAGATTAAAAATGGCTGATGATCATGAAAAAACAAACTGCAAGTAAACTCTGAAAACTTACTCATCTGCGAGGCAATCTCTCAGACGACTCTCGGATGGCGATAAGACAAAATTAGTTCACAAGCATATTTGCACGGCCCATTTCCCACAAACCGGGGGACACATTGCGGATATTAAAGCATATTTTAAGCTGAACATTATCATATATTCTACATGTCTGTATTATGTCATAAATAAGTAAATAAGTATTTATTAAAAAAGCTATAAAAGTTTTTACAAAATTAAAAGTTAACTGTTCATCTTTCAAAATTAGACTTTTTCAAAACTTGAATCCCAGCAGGAGTAGTAAGACACTTTTGCTAACTACTAATAGTTACAACGAACTATATTTTACTGAGGCTATGCTTGAAAATAAACAAAAGAACCTTTGCTTCAATTTGTACATTTGAATTTTCTATAGAACATAGAAAAAAATTATATGGAATTTTCTATACGTTATGTGTTAGCAAATAAAAATTAAGATGAGGGCGCCACTTGAGGCTGATAGTCATCTAACGTTCACAAGTGCTGAATAAATGACTTTGAATTTGAGTTTGAATTTGAAATGTAATTATTCACCTCTCAAGCTTAAGCGCTCACTAGACACATGGAGCTGCAAAGGTGAAACCGTGGGCGGTCGCTAGTAAACCTATAATCTTGAAACAATGTACCGGGTGTATGGGACAGCTTGGCCAAAACTGAAACAGTAGATTCAGACCATGATTTATGATTGAAAATAGCTGGAATTTTCCTCAGGAAAATTTTCTAATTTTCCGACTTTCTTCCGAAGTTATCAACACATCACAGATTAAGTGGAAGAAAATTCGGCAAATTAGAAAATTTTCCTGAGGAAAATTCCAGCTATTTTCAATCATAAATCATGGTCTGAAGCTAATGTTTCAGTTTTATCCAAGCTGCCCCATATACCCGGTATAATAATAAAAAGAAACCTTTTCTAGTTTCGTGATGGCAGATTTCCAAAATAAGAAAAACTTTAGTAGTTAAAAACCGGCCAAGTGCGAGTCGGACTCGCGCACGAATGGTTCCGTACCAAAAAACGGCAAAAAAATACGTTTGTTGTATGGGAGCCCCCTTAAATATTAATTTTATTCTGTTTTTAGTATTTGTTGTTATAGCGGCAATAAAAATACATGATCTGTGAAAATTTCAACTGTCTACTTGTTGTCGTTATTAATATCGAGCAAAAAACGGCAAAATAAATCACGTTTGTTGTATGGGAGCCCCCTTTAAATAATAATTTTATTCTGTTTTTAGTATTTGTTGTTACAGCGGCAACAGAAATACATCATCTGTGAAAATTTCAACTTTCTAGCTTCAACTTATTAGCGTTCATGAGATACAGCCTGGTGACAGACTGACAGACAGACAGACGGACAGCGGAGTCTTAGTAATAGGGTCCCGTTTTTACCCTTTGGGTACGGAACCCTAAAAATCAAACCAACTAATTACTTAAGTACTTTCAATGAAACCGCGCTAGTATCCGTTAAAAAGTGTTGTATTTCTTGAAATGTAATTTTCAACAATTTGACAAGTTTTATTTTTGTCTACAAATGTTTTTTCGACGCTACATAAATTCAAGTGATATTTCTATTTTAAAATTTTATGTATTTCTTTATCCCGCAATTAGCAATGGGAATTAGGTAGTTTAACACACCAAAATAAATCAAAGTTCCCTAGAATTAGTAAATAATCACCAAATCCTAAACCACCAAGTATTTGGCGATCATTTATTTATAGTGCTTAGATAGGTAATAATAATAATAAATAATAATAAATGCTTGAACAATTTCACACAGCGCCATCTAGCCCCAAACTAAGCAAAGCTTGTAATATGGGTGCTAGACAACTGATATACTTTTTAAATATATACTTATTATACATAGTAACACCCAGACCCGTCACAGAAATTAAAATTCATCATTTCAATTTCTGCCCGGCCGGGAATCGAACACGGGACCTCTGCGTGGTAGGCGGCATGTTGACCACTGCACCACTCAGGTCGTCGTAATACGGCACATCAGTGTTTTACAATACAGAAACTAATAGCATTAAGGTTAACAATTCAATATCATTTAGTAGGTACGTATTTGTAGCTACAAACATGACGAAGATGGCCAAAGTTTCCCGTTTGGGCCAACTCCAAGTGGCGACCGTAAGTCCAAATTTGTCCATAAGTGGATTTTCCGCGCCCCATTGCCTACGGACTAAAGCTGCATTTCCACTAGTGTGCGAGCTGCTCAGCGATGCGAAGCTATGAAGCGGTGTAATAACGAACACTTTTGCAGTGATTGAAAAGTGAGGAAATATGCAAATGTATTATATGTTAGAGGAAAGGAAATGGCTTCTAATTTGATCATGATCACCAAAAGATGTCAAAGCTGGAGCTTTACTGATATGAATTCCACAGCCATACAGCATGCACAGAGAAGGAATAGGACAGAAAATCAGTTAAAGAGCGTGTGCACTATGAAGATGAGGAGCAAAAGCAGAAAATGAAGCTGAAGGTGAGAAGAGGTTTAGCGAAACTGTGAAACCGTGCAGACAATCGCTATGAGGATGTAAATTCTGGCTAGATATACTAGGTAAATACGTCGCTGCGGCAGCGCTGTCGTATATTATATACCTACTATTACCAATACTGACTCAGTAAGGTCGAAAATTGACAGAAATGGGGTTGGCAACGCAAGGCTAATTGTAGATGTCGCTGCGTACGCTTGTTCCTAAGACAGTAGACGTTCAGAACAAATCTATGGGAAAATAGGTATTTATTTAGTGATATTTTTTTTACCGAAAAATATCCATTGACCCAAAATATATATAAAAGACTATTCCACAATGTAAATGCCGGAAATGAAAGCCAAATTAAGATGTTTTTATTCTTACAGAATTTATCCATTTTTTCTATATCCAGATTTTTCGAAAATTTGTAAATGTCAACATTTTTAAAGCCTATTACACAGAATTTAATAATTTTAAAGCTAAAAACACGATTTTTTTAAAGTAAAAGTCTTTTGTTTTCATAGCTTTCGTGGAACAAGCATACGCAGCGCCATTTTGACAGTTGCCTTCCACATTATTGCATATTAGTCGCTAGTGGAAAAGCGTCCTAAGGTTGGCACATGTTGCGACTACTAACTACACATTTTGACAATGTGATCATTTTGAGTAGTTGTAGAGTGAAACAAATTTGGCATGAGCAAATAGGGTTGATTGAAATAAAACACTTTTGGTTACTATCAAGATTTTATTAAAGGTTTTATTGATGGAGATTTTATTATATTTTTGCATTTCCAGACATTCCAGCACATTTATAGCTAGTGCGCACCGTCCGAAAGCAATCATGAAAATTTCAATTAATATACACGCTGAAATTTTAATTGTTTGTTTCCCGCAGTGGTGTGGTTCCACTCATGATTACAAGCAAATTTTACTATGGGGCCAACACTGATGTCGCGAAAAAAAATTTGCTGTTCCATACATAAGTGCAATAAGTTGGCCCCCTAGTAAAAACTGCTTGCAATCATGAGTGGAACCACCCCACTGCGGGAAACAAATTATTAAAATTACACGCTGTATTTCAATTTGAATATTTCCACTAATAATTTTTATGTGAATATACATATGCGTTTAATTTTTATCGTCAATAAAAATACGTAATGAGTAAGGAGTTCCGAAATTCTACTCCCATAATAAAGTGCAACTTTTCAATTATTCCAAATATTTGTTTATTTGCGACCTAAATCCAAACGCTTTCACGAGTTAATAAATAACTTTACGTCAATTTAAATTGGCAAAGGATTCCGCAAATATTTTACTCAAATTGCGTAATTTGCTAAAATATTGCGAGAATTAATCATAAATTAGTTAAACGGTGACAGTTTGAAACTTGCCTGATAACATTAACATTTGCACGGAATATTTCTTGTGGTTTGAGGAACACAAACGATTTATATAATCCCTTAGTTTACCTATAGGGTATTTACCTATTAGGTGTTAAAAGTCTTGTTTTATTTTAAATTTAAATTAATATCTAAACTAAAGTGTAATAGCTAATCTCTCCATAGTATATAAGTTCATAATTAAGACATTGTAATGTATTTCATGTCACATCACGAGGAGGAGGGTACTGGTGCACTGAGACACAAGCCTTGCTTAGTTCAGGTACCAGTTCTCTCGCAATCTTATGTCAATAACTTTTTAGCTGTTAACTATTAGAATTTAAGTTCAAATTGTAGATTGTTGGAGAAAAATAAATAAATATTATTATTATTAAATATACTTGTAATTTATAACAAGTAACTCTTTTTAGCTCAGCGTCGTCAACTTAAACTTGAATTCAGTATGCCTTGCTATCAGGGAATGTTAACATTATTTTTAAATATAACGTTAATTTTTACTCTTTTTACCGATAATTTTAAAATTAACGTTAATTTTAACGTTAATTTGAGAAATAACGTTAAATTTAACGTTATTTACTGAAATAACGTTAATTTTAACGTTAATTTGAGAAATAACGTTAAATTTAACGTTATTTACTGAAATAACGTTAATTTTAACGTTAATTTTAAAATTAACGTTATTCCAGTTAATAACGTTAATTTTTTACCGATAATTTTACCGGTACTAAATTTAACGCTATATTTAACGTTAATTTTACCGGTAAAATATTGTTAACGTTATTTTTACCGATAAAATGTTTTAACGGTATTTTTAACGTTATTTTTTTTAAAACGTTATTTTTTTAACGGTATTTCAATCCCTGCTTGCCATACATGTGAGGAAAACTAAAGTCCTTCTCTGTAAAAAAAGACTTCATGTAAAGTCGGAGGTTACTTTCGAACACGAACGAGGTTCCGAGACCGAATCGGTATCGAGTAAATGTCAAAACAGTACAATGGAAACCATGGCAACCGTTATCAATGTACTAAAATAACAGATTTTTGACGTTTATCCGAAACCAATTCGATCTCAGAACCTTGTTCGTGTTTCAAAGTAACCCCTGTCTGTGAACGTAGATACATGAAACAAACTGTCCAAACGTTTTGACCGAAACAAAAGCTATCGAAAAATGATTCATAAATATTTACAAAAAAAGAAAAATGGCCGGTCGTTCAATAAATAACAAGCCCAATGAAGCTCGCAGCAGGGAGGTGACTGGCGAGCCGTCACTTGATCACTCTATATTTATCACTGTGACTATAAATATCGGCGATACTCCGTTATGTTATACCGGTGTGTAACATCAGAAAATAACGGGTATTGAAATCACACTGTTGACTTTGCCGATCTTGTAATGTTATATTACAAAAGTGTATTCTTTTTCTTAGCAACTAAAGCGGTTAAAATAGTATTAGTTTGAATTAATTCACCTAGAATTATATTATTTGTGTTACATTTATGTGTACTGACGATACGAGTATCATCAACGTCTGAAAATCAAAATACCTCTTTTAAGGTGTCAAATTAACCAAGGTACATTGCCAAAAACATTTTCTTATAGATAACACGCTCAACCGATACCTAGATTGAGCGAGCGAATACGTCTTGCTGATGCTATCTGTATATTGTCAACTACTTTTACATTTTGTTATATTAAAAAAATCTCACTGAAATTCAGAATTATGAAGCTAACGAGAAATCCAAAGAGGCTGTATAGCGTTGCTGGTTGGTAATACTAGTATTTTTTTCACAGTATTTTTAACTCGTAGGTTCCAATAGGGATGTTGACTTATGAATAAAATAAAGATAAAATAACAAAATACTAATGAAAAGCGTAAACATATCAAACTTTTGGAGTAGCTTGTATACCTCTTGGTTTTATATATTGCGTATTATTTGTTTTATGACCCTTCAAAGTTGGGTGGACAAGTCCATTTAAAAACTATAAAATTTGTGAAAATAAATAATACATTTAATTAGTCCGTAGCAAATTTGTCAAATAAACCATTTTGATAAACACAATATTTAATATAGCTGCCGAACAAATTTCCTACGCGTTTCATACAACGTAGGAAGGCGTGACGTCATAACTTGGTAGCCGTTAGTATGGAGCGTTTTCGGGTGAGTCCAATTTTGTGCATTTCAAACTGTGATATCTCGGGCTGTTTTCATGCTAGCGTAATAATTCTTATATAAATGTTTCTTTTTTTTAGGGGTAATTTATGTAACATAAAATAAAAAAATTGTCAACATGCCTATTAGAGCCAGCTAGCTTACATTCTAAATCTATTCGACGCGTATATTTTTTATGTCACTGTTCTTTAGAAATAAAACACTTTTTCGGATTACAGCGCGTATATTATTAATTCAGGTGTAATTCTAGAATTATTTAGTTTGGATTTATTGTCTTTTGATTTTCCGACGTTTCGACACTTCCCTGTTCCTACTTTCATTCGCAGGTACCTAGTATAGTATTTAAATAGTGACAGGTGAGCATGTGATATCGTTTTGGTGACTTGTTAACGGAATAAAGTAGGTACCTGTCTTTTTGTCCACTAGTTGGCTGGACTTCAATTTACTTCGTTGTTCTGCTGATGACGGCTAGACTATTAGAAAGCCTAGGACTACAGAAAGACTTTGAAAAAGTCTTTTGGCCAGAAAACGTTATTTGTAATTTAAGATTACATAAAACTCAGATACGTGTATTAGATAGAGATAATGTCAACAGAAACATCTTTTAAATTGTATAATGTTAAAAATGGCCATATAACATCATAAAGAAAATATCTATAACAAAGGACAATTTATTCAAAACAAATTATGTTGTACGTAGGTAGTAAAGAATAGCAAAAAACCGCTTCGTAATTCAACGCCCCGTAATCTAAATTAATCACCGAAGCTATTTATTTTCTCGTTGCCTTCTCATCTGAATTTATCACTTCGTCTTATTCATTTCCATACCATTATTATCGGCGTGAGTGTGTAAATTTCCGAGAAGCTAACGTTTATACGAATGTCATAAGACGTGACAAACATTTGTCTTGTGTAAATAATAGGTGTTTTCGTGTTATAACGTTTGCAGTCAAGTTATAATACACTTGTATATTCATATTTCATATTCTATTAATTTTCTAATTAATATGTTAGATCTGTACACAACTTTGTAAACTATTAATTATTTTGTGTCTGTACACAAAATAATTAATAGTCTACAAAGTTTTTAGGATTTATACAAATTAAAACAAACAAACAAAGTTCTCAGAATAAAATGTTAACCCTGATTGATTCGAGAGACACGATAAATAAAGAAAATACTGAGCAGTGTTTATATGCTGTCTACTTTTATTTATCTCTTCAACAATTATTACACTTTTACATATACAAAAAGTGTTTCACAGTCTTCACGAAATTATACTTTACTATACTGAAGTCTTAAATGAATTGAAGAATCTAATCTAAAGAACGCCTTGCAATGATTAATGTCGAAAATGACCTAACACAATTCCCGTAGAATTCTATCGGTGTGGTCGATTATGTACTTGGGGATCGACCGGAATGTCGTAACTGGCAGAACTCCGGAGCATTCCGGACCATTGATCAGGCTTCTCGGATTGATGGCTCGGGTACACGGCAGTTCTCGAGTTACGACGCAAGGGTGGCATTCCTGAGCGTGTGGCAGAATACTTAATCTGAGTGGATTATTGTTTCGAGTTGAAGGTAACTAACTAGGTTACAGTTTCTCTATTTACAAGTCAAGGTATGGAATTTGAATTTCGAACACACAGTTCTAATCTCTTTTGGCTTCAAGGAAGCTCAAGGACTTTAAAATCATATTATGGAAGCTATAACCATCGACACTAATTTTAATAGTGGCTGCTAGTAATGATAAACCTAACTACAGTTTTGGATGATGCCAATAAAAAGGCAAAAGTAGACTAAAAGCGGATATAACAGATTGAGAAACAATATCACTGAACTCTATTTAACACTTGAAACTATAAGAAGAAGAAACAATACTTTTTTAATTCGTTTGATTCTTTTGTTCTTGTGACTGAAAAACTTTGAGACCATTAATTTCCCTTTGTCTTATAAGGAGGTTCTATTTTCCTCTCCGCACATTGCATTGCTTCAGGTGGACAGAGAATGTAGTTCCGCTGGGGAATACATTCTCTGTTCACTTGATTGATTCGGGTCTGAATGGAGGCCATTTGTTTCAAACGCAATGTTCAACACGGCTGGCTTTCTGTGGAAGCAATGTGAAACTAAATGATGTGTGGTGAACTAGTACTTATCCATTATTTTAGACACACAGTAGAAAAACGACGTTTATTAAAAATCACAAGTGTTCCAGTAAGTATAGACGACACGTTCCGTTTTCGAGCAAAGTTATCCGTTTTGATAATTGTTTTTTTTATATCAAAATCTTCTACTGCTCTATTATATTGATAGATAGGTACTACCAATAATTTTATAAGCATATTCTATGACACGATACTACAACAAAACTGCCAACTGTGACTCAAACTTACATTATACAGCCCAACGAATGTTCGTAGATACAGCCGCATTGCATTGATTTAGATTCGATTACATATTTAATAAGTACATATAATACATTATAAAGTTGTTTGAATTTCAGTCAGTTGACGACTTGAGTTGTGCATTGGTCAACATGCCGCTTATCACGCAAGAGGTCCCGAGTTCGATTCCCGGCCGGGCAGAAATTGAAATGATGAATTTTAATTTCTGTGACGGGTCTGGGTGTTACTATGTAAAATAAGTATACATTCAAAAAGTATATAAGTGGTATATCAGTTGTCTAGCACTCATATTACAAGCTTTGCTTAGTTTGGGGATAGATGGCGCTGTGTGAAATTGTCGAAGCATTTATTTATTTATTTCACTTGAGATTCGGCATCGAATTAAGTTAGTCGTTTATTATATAAATTCACCCTTAATAGCTGCATTTCTTGTATAAGAATTAACTGAAATAATAAAAAAATATGAAGTTGCGGAGATGGGAGAAATTCTCGAATTAAAATTATGAAGTGGGGTTCAAACGATTCCCCGTTTTTATGGAATGAAAGAAGTATGAGCCATCACTCAAGGTCGACTTGATAATATTTTATAGCTTGTACAATCACGTTTAAAAATATGTATACATACAGTTTAGAACTTTGTCACTTTGTTGTAGTTCTCATTTGTAATTGACTTCTGTTCAAACAAAGTAATAGCTTTAAGAGTGACAAAGTTTGTAAACCCATATTTATTAGACGTGACTGTGCATAATTTGTTTATTTAACAAAGAAGTATGGAATCATTGCCTAAAATAAAAAAAAGACTTATGCTCCATAACCCCCGGGGTCAGTTTAATATTTTAATTAAATTCCCCACTGCCCCCAAATATTGAAAATAGGTATTCTCCATTGCCCCCAAAACCAAAAGTACAGTCAGTTACAGGTTTACTATATAAAAAACGTTATTATTTATTTTGTGATACGGTAATAAATAAAATTTTTCTAGACCAACATAGTAGGTACGTATATATCGATAAATTTTAATAGGGACAAGAAAATGTATTGAATTTTCTTTCAGCTCCGAACAAACCTTTGATGTTTGATGCCTTTTATTTTTTCCATCTACCTGTCCATAAAAAATTAAACAGACTTGCAAGTGAAACACCGACAATAGCAATTTCCTTTCAGTCAGCACAGAACTAATTTCATTTTCTATGAACAGGTAGTATTGATTTTGTTCGATTGTATTCGATGAAATTAACGCACACATAGCGAACGGTTTACAAAAGTAGGTTTCACTTTCTCATTTCCAATTATCGAATTTCAGTTATTATAATTCGATTCTCTAATTCGGCGATTGCGTGATGACTCGGTGTGTTCAAACACGCGACCTTAGCGTCTGAAATATTTAGAAATCAATGTACAGTCAACAGCAGATCTGGCTTTACAGAACTGTGAAAATTCTCCAATTATGTATTTTTCCACCTAATTGTCAGATCATATAATAATATAATCATCATATATCAGCCGCACGACACCCACTGCTGGGTATAGGCCTCCCCCAAGGATCTCCACGACGATCAGTCCTGCGCTGCCCGCATCCAGTGGCTTCCCGCGAACTTCACCAGATCGTCGGTCCACCTTGTCGGGGGCCTACCCACGGAGCCGAGTCCGGTGCGCGGTACCGATTGAAGAAAATTTACATGTTGTGGTGGCTTAGTCATCAAGGTGCTGGTGATTATACGAGGGTGGTTTGATAAGTCCATGACTTTGTAAAGAAGAAACATATTTTTTTCGACATTTTTGTTTTATTTCTCTACATCATCTTTTTGTATTTCTGCGTATTCAGTCCAACGAATTCCCTACCTCTTCAACCCATTATTTTTTCTTTCATCGCCTGAAAACAGTGTTAACTGAAATGAGGGCTCATTTCTGACACCATCTTGAAAATCTTTGCCTGCCAAGACATTTATTCATGTTTAGTAGAAGGAAAAATGTCAGTGAACTAAATCTAGAGAATAGGAAGGATTCTCATATCTTCATTCGATGAGTTTTGATGTCATGAGTGCTGTCGAGAGGGTCATTAAGAAAACTTAGAAGTCACTTGAGATTTTTGTTTCCAAAATAATAATCTTTTGCCGAATTTGAAAAAAATAGTGTTAAGATTACTAAGGAGTTTCTTTTTAAGATACAAAAAAAATATGAAAAAAAAAATATTTCTTCTTTTCAAAGTGTTATCAAACCGCGCTCGTACATACATACAGTCAGTAGCACCTTTGGATAACAACAATATACTAAAGTCTGTCCATCCTTACTTGTTTTATATGGTAAACAATCTTCACCCAACTCTTTATTGAAATAATCATTTATAAAATAAAACAAATGGTTTTCCACACATAGATTACTAAATAAATTGTTAATAAATTAACAATAATTTCATAAACTTACTAACATATTTTTAAATAACGATTTAAGTTTAAAAGACGTATGACAACTGTCAAAAACTGTTTACTAAATAAGACAAGTAAGGATGAACAGACTTTACACACAGATTTGATCTTAAAGTTTAACCTGATAGGTTTGAAGTCCGTTGGAGAATTGTAGACAGTTATGTATAATCTGATGTGCTGCTGTATGTAGAATTGGCCTCAGAAATAGTTGAACACATAGCAAACCTAATGTAACTTGAAATGTGCTTTTTATAGACGGTGGTACTTGTATGTGAACCTTTTTACGTTTAAAATAAAGTCCATTTCACCATAATGTTACATCTTAACCAGGGGATATTACAGTATAGACGTAGTGCTTTTTTAAGTACCTATAAGAATAATATGTAGGTGTATAAGTATAGAGGTTTTTAAGTTATGTCTGTTTGTTGGTGAATGGAGTATCGTGACAACCGCAAAGCTTATGGTGAGAAAGAATAACAAGAAGGAAGGGGGAATGTGGCAGTTGTATTATTTACAGATCGACCAACTTATTTGTTCAATGGTGGAAAATGGAACTACGATTAAGTATAGTACAGCCATTTTTGACACTAATGACATTTTGATGTTCACCACTAGTGACGACGCCACTAACAGAATAAATAAGTTGGTGGGTCTATATTCTCTAGTGTGGTATAGTTGTTCTATCTGACGAAGACCCTTTTGCTATAAATATTGTTAGGCGTGCACTTGCACATTGTTTTAGTGTGCGTAATGCGAGAGCATGCAGACGCGCACTAATACAATGTGTATGTGCACGCCTAACACATTCATAGCAAAAGGGTCTTCGTGAGATATAACAAGTATAGTAGTTCGGGGTCGCATGCATAGTCGTAGTGGCAAATACTGTTGGATATCGATACTTCGAGCAAATATCTGATAGAACAACCGTCTTGTCTTCTAATATAGTAATAGGGTAGGTATAGCAAGCAAGCAAGCAAAAATAATAATAAATAATCATTAGTATTTTTGCTTGCTTGCTTGCTAGAGGAGCTCGGTGGCGCAGTGGTTTAGCGCCTGGCCCAGCGATTGCGTAAGTTAAGCAATGTTCGCAAGGGTCGGTCATAGGATGGGTGACCAAAAATTTACTATCGCGAACTCCTCCGTGCTTCGGAAGGCACGTTAAGCCGTTGGTCCCGGCTGCGTTTGCAGTCGTTAATACCCACCAATGCGCATTGGGCCCGCGTGGTGGGCTATGGCCCGTCGTCCTTATCCACCCATAAGAAGGCCTGTGCCCTAGCAGTGGGGACATCAGAAATGGCTGATGGACAGTATTTTTGCACAAACATTATTGTATGAAGATTTGCTACAGTTGAACAGAAATGGATAAACTTTAATTAACGTTCAGGAGAATGCCATGTGACCGTACACCACATATAAATGACCGAACCTTGATAAACGATCAAAGGATCCGTCGTCATCATTCGGCCCCATTTAGCGGTCACCCTTTCAACCCTAATGGCGGTCATCAATAGTCATCATTTAGATGAGTATGAGTCATTCGTTGTCAATAAAGGATCCCTTTCATTGCCAGTTAATTCAATGCTAATTATGCTTCGCGATCATTCTAGGGTTAACTGATTTGTATACCTACGATATGTGAGGTATAAACGTTGAAAAGAGGTGATTTGTTAACTAACGATTTATTTAGAGTACACTAATGATACTACCTTTTTTCACCCTGTGCCTCAACAAAATAAAATCCAATTACATTGTATTATTAGGGTTCCGTAGCCTAAATGGCAAAAAACGGAACCCTTATAGATTCGTCATGTGTGTCTGCCTGTCTGTCTGTCCGTATGTCACAGCCACTTTATTCCGAAAGTATTAAGATTACATAGTTTAAACTTTGTAGGTAGATGTATTCTGTTAACCGCTTAACGAATTTAACACAAAAATAAAAAAATATTTTTTTTAGGGGGGGCTCCTCATACATGGAACTAAAACTGAAAAAAAAAATTATTTTAACCATACGTGTGGGGTGTCTGTAGATAGGTCTTTAAAAATGACACTGAGGTTTCTAAGTCCATTTTTCCTTAAAGTCAACCGTTTAAAAGATATACACCGCCAAAGTGGTAAAATGTGTGCCCCCCCCCCTTAACTTTTGAAATTAGAGAGTGAAAAATCTAAAAAAAAAATATGCTGTAGATTTTAATAAAAACTTTCAAAGAAAATTAGTTTGAGCGAGATATAGTAATTAGTTTTTGAGATATAGCACATTTTTCAAAACCGCAAATATAACTTTGTCATTCATACCAACACTGTGAAAAACAAAGTTATTTTTGCAGACGAAAATTGATAGGTGGTATTAAATATGGTAAGGTATAAGGTAACTACGGAACCCTACGGCGCGTCGCCCGACATGCACTTGGCCGATTTCTTTTTTAATTCCTAACGATATTTGGAACCATCTTTTGTTTCTTGAGATTGAGCTATTACCTATGATGACTTATCTCAGTAAACGTCCTCCAAATTCTCCACAGTAGGTACTTTTAATGCTTTTTGCGGCACTGTTAATGCGCGCGCGCCAAAAACAGCAATTTGCTTCGAGCAGATCTTTGTCTAACTACACTGAACTTTCTAGCTTCTTTTTTTTAAGCAGAGTGTATGTTTGTTACAGAGAGTACTGGAACCAGCAACGTTCACAGTGTCCGCCGACCGCCGGTTCCTGCTGCTGGCCCAGAGCGTTAGCAAGATACACCGCCACTCGTTCCTCGCTCGGTACACCGTCTACGACATACTCACCACGTGAGTAAGCTATAGTTGAAATCGTATCTACAAATCGTGTCACAGAAATAAACGAATTGACATCATAATTCCAGCTGGTTACATGTCGCTAGCAAGGACAATCCAGCTGACCTGATGTCTAGGGGACTCCCGCTGGATTCACTAATTAGTAGTGTCTTGTGGTTGAACCGTCCATTTTATTTACGTACTAATAATACTGTTTTTTGTGATAAGTAAAAAGATAAAGTTTCGGAAGCGGGAACAGCCTGTCGATTCTGTAACCAAACTCGCATCTCACTCGAACCTCACTTCACTTTTCGTGAATTTGTTATTAAAAATTAGCAGAATATAAGCTATTTTACCGATTGCAAAAGGTTTTAGGCAGCTACCGTAAGCTATCTAAAATCTTTTGTGATTAGAAAAACAGCCTATCATTATCTCATATCGTCGCTTATATTACAACACCGCGAATATGCGATTTCCTAACTTTACAGGATAAACAAAAACAATTATATTTTCTGCGTTACAATGAAATAAAATCAATTTTATATCAATAGTTTTCTAGTCATTTATTAGTTATTCTAAAAATAATTAAATGCAAAAATTAAGGTTATCCCTACTTATTAAATAAAAAAGTCACATAGGCGGTTTTACTTTTTTAAAAAATGCATAATTGCGGTGTTGTAATATAAACGACGATTTATGATTTAAAATTTCCGCTAAGTGAAGTGAGGTTCGAAGTGCGATGCGAGTTTGTTACAGAATCGACAGGCAGGCAACTTGGCCCACAGGTGTGTATTAAATACAATTAAGTTGGTTTCTTTTGGTTGGCTTGAGTTGAGACACTCAATATAAATAGTCACATAGATGAAATATTTAAAGCCGTTGAATTTGGAAATCGATGAGTTATTTGTGGATCTTATAGTTTCTATGGTTGGAATCCGGTACTTTCCTTCGACATGATACGGGGAGACTTTAAAGTGTGACCTTAAACTTCTTAAAATAGTTAAAATACTTACTTGTTAGTGAGTGTGTTGGTTTTAATTGAACAGCTTTGTCTTATTTATTCTGTTACTGGTAGAGCCACACAAAATTGATTTCTTCAACTTGCCCCTTTTCGGTACTTGTGTTATCTGTTCGATATGCGGTGGACGCATTCGATCACAGACTTCAACCTATGTAAAAAGTATTCAGGCAGATCAAACGCGTTCGACGCATTCGGCAACCTATCTTAAACGCGTCAGGCATCTGACACATGGAACTTGATCAAATACGTGTCATTGTCACTTAAGCAGTAATGTTGGGGGTCCTTTCCTTTGGACTGTATCACAATAAAGCAATAGCAAGGAAATTGTAAGAACTTCGTACAAGTACTTACAATTTCCTTGAGCAGTAGTAAGAGAAGTCTAATCCCACAACGCCGCTGTTTTGTCTGAACAATAGGAACATAATCTTCGGTAGTATAATTGATGGCATATTTGTACAAAGTTAGAGCGAATAATGTAGGTTAACTTCTTAAGGCTCCTTTATGCGAAATCATTTGTCTCTGTCTTTTTCTTTACGTGTAAAGAGTATGGAAAATAACCTCACTTCTACACTTTTTCGATATTTTTCGTTGTTTTTTCATCATCATCTTTAGCACAATTATCTTTCTTGAAAAAAGTTATTGGAGCAACTGCACAGTACGTTAAAGTGTATTTTGTTGTAGAATTCAATACATTTCCGCTATTATTTACGCCAAAAATATGGTCCGCGACAAGCGCTTTTGATGATATTCTGATTTTTTTTTACAATCATCTGTGAGGTTTAACGTAATTTAATACTTGTAGCTACTAGATAATCTCTTTAGCTTGTCGTATGTTTTTTTTGTGTCTACAACTTTACGTTTTCTAAATACATTATATGGCCCGCGAAAACCATGTTTCCCTATTATGGGCCCTTAAAAAAAACAAGCAAGATTCAGCCTGCCCAATATTCCATTTACGATCTACGCACTGCGTGACTATCCAGCAATAAACACGGAACCCACTAGAACGTCAACAAAACACCCCGACAATTGTACGCGTTACACATTCTATTACTTACTTGCCACGTTAAGGACCCTCACACACGGGCGACACGCCACAACCACAAACGCCGCCACTAGAAGCGGCTGCAAAAGTAGCCGAAGCGCGCGACAGCCACGTGTTGTCGTTAGCCGACACTTATTACTCAAACGTTACTAATTAACTTTGAGGGGCTCTCAAACGTCGTCCTGTCGCATTAAATGTCAAAGATATGACAAAGACAGCATGCTGTTTGAGAGCCGCTGAAAGTTAATAAGCGTTTGAGTATTCGGCCATTAGGCCCGTATTTATAAACCGCTCTCAACGTTGAGAGCTATCTTGAGACCATACTTGAGATGCTCTTCTTATAGGAATAGCATCTCAAGTATATGATATAGAGATAGCTCTCAATGTTGAGAGCGGTTTAAAAATACCGGCCTTATTGGCCGGTGTCGGCCACAAGAAGCAAGAAGCGACGTTTGTAGCATGTGGCGACCACCGGCGATTGCCTTGTGCGGCGATGTATGAAAACTACATATACTACATAACTACATAACGATATATTTAAGTTTGTAAATATCGTTACTTATTGCTATTAAAACTGATAAGTTTCTTGCGCCCGTTCTTCTTGTCAATTAAAAAAAATATAGATGATTCAAAAGTACTTAATAATTAAGTTTATTTGAATAAAGCTATTTTTGACTTTGACTTTGGCTTTGACAGGAATATGTCAGTGGCGGCGTTTTGTGGTTGTGGCGTGTCGCCCGTGTGAGGGGACCCTGATAGCTAGAAGTTATCTGCAACAGAAGTAACAGTATTTTGTCTCGCCTAGTTTTCTTGAAGTGACATTTACGGCCGTCTGGTTGGTGAACACACTTATTAAGACACCCAAGCCCTGAACAATGCTTGTACAGTCAACCATCACACATCTTACACACGTCCCGTCCAACCCCCTTAGCTTATAGACTGAAGTTTTTTTTTACGTTTCAACCCCCATATCTCCTCCATTTAGAAAAAAATCTAAAGACTGAATTGATAATTAAATTCCATATTGTCATTGAACCTACTCCCAAAATTTTACAAGCAGGTTTAAAAATGCGACCTGTAGAGGAGAGCAGTCGAACATACGAAAGCATTTTTGCCCAAGCTGAAACGGAGGCGCTTTGCGCTCGCTCAGTAAATAAACTCTTAGTAGATGCAGTTACAGCCTTACAGTTGTTCTACAACGCTATCAGAACTTATCATCCATCCATCCAGCTATTTTAAATGTCCCCACTGCTTCCCTATGGGTGGATAGGAGAATGATCCACCACCACGCGGGCCCAATGCGGATTGGTGGGTATTAACGACTGCAAATGCAGCCGGGACAAACGGCTTAACGTGCCTTTCGAAGCACGGAGAAGCTCGAGATAATAAATTTTAGGTCACCCATCCCATGACCGACCCTTGCGAAAGTTGCTTAACCTCCGCAATCGCTAGGCCAGGCGCTAAACCACTGCGCCACCAAGATCCTCAACTTATACTCTCTATTTATTCTTTTTTCTGTGCAAAAATGTCAGTTTCAGTTCCATCTGTAAAGTAGCTGAAATACTGAGCCTTCATAAAATTAGATAACGTCTTTCATTTCATAGTACATTTCAACCAGCTTTTTGCTTGTCAGTTCCCCGGGGAATTTTATTTTTTGCTGCTCCGACCGACTCTCGGTTTCCGGCAAAAAGATGAGTCGGTTTATTCCAGTCGGTTAAACTGTTGACTTTGACCTTGAAGAGTTGTTTCAGAGTTTCGATTTAGAACAGCCATGTTAGTTTTTTTTAAAAATGGAACAGAATGGTGAGTTCTTAAAATGACGTAAGAAAATCCATAACATAATGATTTTAAAGTTCTTGACCATAAGTACATTTAATAAGCACAGCCCTAAGATTACGCTAACAATTCTCGATTGAAATCGATTGAAAGCGCAGTTACATTGCTGCTTTAAGTAAAATAGTTATCACATTGGTTCTTAACTAAAGCAGCAATGTAACTGCGATATCTGTCAGAGTTGATTGCAACAAAGTTAGATAATTACCCCACAGGGGAAGAACGGTCTAAATCACTTTTTGTTAATTTAAAGAAAATGGTTTTTAACTTTAAAACCTTGTAAAACATAATATTTAAGTGATATACAGAAATGCCACTTGACATACTTGAGTACTGATATTATTCATAACACTGTGTTGTAAATAATAATTAAATACATTATTGATAGTCATGATATTTATTGTTTTCTTTATTAACCCCCAAACTTAAACTGAAATTAAAGCAAATTTTTCGGGACCTCGTTCGTTTTAACTCATTTCCTGTTACGGCATAGGCAAGTTCAGCCTCTTCCGAACTAGATGGCATTACTAACTCAAAACTGGTTTTAGGGTGACTTGGTTCGTTTTTTAGAGCACAGGGGCACAGCATAAAGATTTGTGACAGGGGTGCTCTTAATTTTTCAAACAACACAATTAACGTCATAAGACAAAGTGTCACTTTTCAAACCTTTCGATACCCCGCCCATTAACGTAGTGTTCACGAAGGTGTTATAATAATAATTATTATAATAATAATAATATAATTTTATTTGCATTTAACATGGTATGAAAGGTGACAATCTCTCATTATTAAAAGTACATCATATTAAGCCATTACTGAATAGCATGTAAAATTATACAAAACTAGCACTATTTGAAGTGTCATAAAAAATTCTTATCTTAAATTACAATCATTTAGTTGCATTGAAAAATTCTTGCAGATTATAAGATTCACATTCATGTAGCCACTGATATAATTTTGTCTTAAAAATATTAAAGTTGTTACATTTTGTGATTTCGGCAGGAGTTTTATTATTATCTTAATAAACATAGTCAGAAAGCTGATTTTGCTATTTTTTTAACGTTGATATTTCAAGGACTAATGATGACTAATCTGTTAGTATTTCTTGTATTTCATGGGTACACATTACATGCCTTTTTTGAAAGAATGAATAGACTGCTTTACGGAAACACATAACTTGAATAAATAAGTTAAATATGTTAGGAAATTTAAAATTTTCAAGAACCTATGAACCAGTATTTTATTTCATTTACAGCAACAGTGACAGAAAATAGATTTTTAGTTTTTTAATAAGAAAAATGTATATATTTAAAAGTTTTTTTTTTGTGCAAAGAAATTGAGCTACCTAGTGCTCTAACGATTTATTTAGTTTTTTTTGCATAATTTTGTTATTTTATGTTATAATCTCTATCTTTGTGTTGCGTCAAGTACCTATTTGTTTTTTTTATCTATAAATTTTGAGTCTATCACTCTTTAGGCCCTGTCATAAATTAAGAATACCAGTCATGCTTCTGGGTCATTCTGAACATCAACGAATGACCCAGAAGTTAATTTTGCTGAGACAAGGCCCATTAGCAGCACACTTATAGTTTTATATTCCACGATTTATTAAGTATTTTTTTTCTTTTTTCTTGTTCGTAACTCGTTCCAATGTATACTGTTTTCTTTACTTTGTGCTCTGTCTGTGTGTTGTTAATAAACGTTTTATATTCTATTCTATTAATTTAAAATGGAAAGTTCACGCGATAAGCACGCAGTATATTGTACGTAAGCCACAATTCAATCCCATTCGATTTTTAAACCGTGTTAATTCAAGTCTCGCCTAAACACAACTGTCAATTGTTTTGACTCTTCGTCTCTTGTTCGTTCGCACGTGTTTCATATTTCTTTTTTTTATTTAACTTCATATAATTTATTTACCTTGTCTCAAGTCTTCTCTATCGTACTATAGTCACAAGCTTCTTATTAATCCGGAGTATTTCAACTTCGGCATCTAATGAGTTTCAGTAGACTAATTTAATTAGGTAATTTCATTAACTTTCCGCTACCTTTGGCAGCTTTATAGCCTGCTTTGAAAGTCCAAGACACAGAGCTGGAAATTAGTACTACCTTTTAACATTGAGAATAAGGCTACAGGGCTACTCAAAACATTGAGTTTTTTTTATTAATAATACGTAACTGCATTGAATTACTTTTATCGATTTAGTTGGACATAAGCTTCTTGTAAGCGATAGATATACAGGATGAAATCGAAAACAGTCGTCAAATTTTGTGGTGTGGCTTGTTCAGTTTGAAATAGTGGTCAAATTTTGTGGTGTGGCTTGTTCATTTTGAAACAGTCGTCAAATTTTGTGGTGTGGCTTGTTCAGTTTGAAACAGTCGTCAAATAATACTAAATAATATACTAGAAAAAATACGACTCGCACCAGATCAATACTCAGACGGGAATCGAACCCGCGACCTTTTGATATCCGGTCCAATGCTCTGACCGCTGAGCTACCGAGTCACTAGTGACATCGTCGAATTTTTCCTAGCAAAACTCTTGGGTTCTATTAATCCGTTCCTGCAGATATACTTTTCACAATAACAACATATTCATAAAAACCGGCCAAGTGCGAGTCGAACTCGCGCACGAAGGGTTCCGTACCAAAAAACAGAAAATAAATCACGTTTTTTGTATGGGAGCCCTCCTTAAATATTTATTTTATTACATTTTTAATATTTGTTGTTATAGTGGCAACAAAAATACATCATCTGTGAAAATTTCAACTGTCTAGCTGTCACGGTTCATGAGATACAGCTTGGTGACAGACAGACAGACGAACGGAAAGCGGAGTCTTAGTAATAGGGTCCCGTTTTTGGCCTTTGGGTACGGAACCCTAAAAATTAGATTGTCCATACTATTGCGAAAGTAACTCTGAATGTCTGATTGTTTTTACGTTTTCACGCATAAAGTGGTAACCAAATTTGAATTCATTTTGGTATAGATAGAACATGTAGGTACCTAGTACCTACATACCTTGGATAAAAATGGATGGGTGGAGGAATGAATTTTAAAATTATTTATGAAAATTCCTGCGGAATACGAAAACCATACGGATGAACTTGCGGGCAAAAGCTAATAAAACATTTCAAGTCATCAGCTTTCCCATGAAATTTTATGTTAACTTCAACCCCATAGTTTGCCCGAAACCCAACACCCTTTGTCAATTTGTGTTACGGTACATAATCGAAACAACTTACTACGTATGTACTTACATATTCAAATTTCACAGAATTAACATAATAGAGATCCTAAACAGTAACTCAAAATTGTTTCAGAGAAAACTCACGAAACGGAATATGATAGCTTCGGCACATTTGGCCGTGATTCACGTTTCTAATAGCTACCTTCTTGTTTCATTTGAAATAAAACCGGTCAAGAGCGAGTCGGACTCGTGCACCGAGGGTTCCGTACAATCATAAATATATTTGGATATGTTACTTTAGTACAGTCTTTAAAAAAGTAGGATAAACGGCGGATAGGCGGAAGGGCGAACAGGCGGACAGTTAATTTACAAATCTTAACCACAGCTGCTTATGGTAACTGAAAAACGTTTTAGCCACTACACATTGCAAACTGTTTATATTACCTACTAAGTAGTAGGAACTTATTCTTCGTTTATTCGTACGGCAAATAGTAGGTAATTATATTAGAACCAGCCACCAATTATTATTGTAGAATTAGGTCAGCGCCATCTCTTGACCGATAGTGGAACTATTTTTTTTTTCTTAGGTCAGCATTCTTAGGTCAGCGCCATCTGTTGACTGGTAGTGGAACGAATGATTTTTTGTTTGTTGTTTTCAATTTCTAAAAAAGTGTATTATATTGAGCCATCGTTTTATTTTTCGTGTAATCTTTACATAAACTACTATCACATAGAATTATTTCAGATTTTTATCTATGCAAACTTCGGAGATAAGGGGTAGAACGGTATTTTTTTACATTTTTCATCATAAGACGAAAACTATACGGCCTAAAAAAAGAAAAAAGTTTTAAAATGTGCAAACAACGTTCTTTCATTTGACATCCCACACCATGCCCTAACTACCTCACTTAAATTTTTAAGACCCCTTTTTAGTCCCTGTTCTAAAAAAATATTTTTTTTTTTATTTCTTTCTTATTTGCAAAATAGTTGGGCAAATCTTCAGTAAAGTTCTAACAGTGCGTAAGTCGAAAATTAGTATTTTACAGGAGAGCAAAATAACTGCGTAAAATTTTAGTTGTGTTGGCTCTTCAGATTTACTTACGCAGTGTCACATCGAAATACGCAGCGCTATGAATTACGCACTGTTAGAACTTCACTGACGAAATGTCATCTTAAACTATTTCAAATTTCAAGTTGATACCATTAGTAATTTTCGAAATATCCAGCTGTGACAGACAGACAGACCGACTGAGTCATATACCATAAGGGTTCCTTTTTACCATTTTGGTACGGAACCCTAAAAATGGAACTTTTAAGATGTCTGTCAAAAGTACTTATTTGTACTTATTCGGAATCTGTGAAACAAGACCTTAAGGATCGTATAAATAACAAGACGAAATACAGTAATTTTTTTGAGACTTTTGAAATAAGATGACACTACCTAACCTATACTGCACTGTATACAGTCCGTGTGCATTTCATGTGCAGTGAATACGGCGTGGCAAAGAATTTCATACTTTACTAATACTATGTCATACAGCGGACTGCAAACCTAATTTGAAGACCACGCGGGAAGAACAAGGAATGTTTTTTTTTTCAGATATTGAGTTCATCCATCTAGCCTCTTTTTTTGTAAGATATTTCAAATTTTTATTTGATATGTAACAAAAACACGTACGTACACACTTTAATTTTGAATATACTAGCTAAAAAAAATTTAAAAAAATAGAAATTTTGCCTGCATCAAAAGACAAGTCAACTGAAAGGATGGAAACAAGATTAAATATTAAAGGCAACATAATAACATGCAGTCGCAGGCATGCGCATAAAGAATAGTAGTTTATGAAACTGATGCATAATGAGGGGTATTAAAACATGAGTGTGTGTTTAAAAACCGAGCCGTAGGCGAGGTTTTTAATAGTATCACACGAGTGTTTTAATACCTAGTTATGTGCAGTTTCATACACTACTTTATCTACTCTCATACAATTTGTGATTGAACCGATTGAACCTACAAAATAAAATATCAATGATAAAAAGAGTAAGTAGTTTCTCTACAGCACTTACATAGGTTAAGTAAGACGTTTTTCCGTCGCCGCATCTAAAAAATATCGGGTGGAGTCAAATTTTCACTCACTACACTGACACTATGACATTTTTTAGTAAAAGTAAAAATTAAAATCTAAAAATGGCGCGTATTCAATTACAAAAATAAATAATGAGATGAGTGCATTCCAGAAGACTAATCGCTACGATAAGTCATCGATCACCATAGAGTACATTTTAATCATGGAAAGTATGTGGGAAAATCGTTGTTTTTTTTAATGTCACGGCACTGCCTTCTTCTTAGATTTGCCCTGTATCGTAATGAGAAAAAAAGTTATTTTATGACATTGCTTAGTATAGCGAAGGTATGTTATAATATAAAATAACTTTTTAATTTTTTTTCGGTATTGCGTGTATAAAGTTTGTCAATATAAATTCGTTTCGTAATTCATAATTCGAATTTTACGATATGAGAGTAGATAAAGTAACATTATGAATGATTTGAATTCTATGCCTTCGATTGCATGTTATTTTGTTCTTGTTTCCATTTCAGTTGACTTGTCTTTTAATGCAGGCGGTTTTTTTTATATTTTTTTAGTTATTATATATTAAGTACGGTCATGATTACCTTTTTGAAATCCTATTGTCCCTTAAGCCCTTTAATATGACACCCATATTGCAGTATTAAAAAAAATACCTTCGTATAATAGCACCTTACAGCCGCCATTGGCCGCCATGTTGGTTTTATTTTAACGGCATTTACTTAAGAACACTTGGACTGTCAAAACAAATCTAGAAATCCGTTCAGCCGTTTGAAAGATATGACGTAATAAAGAATATTACATACAAACATACAAGATACGCGCGAAAAACATAACCCTCTTGCAGTCGGGTAACAAGAAATAACTGAGCGTAAAATTATTGTCTCGCTCACTGACATAATTATCTTGTTTTTCCCGCGTGGTCTTCATTTAATGTGCTCTATTATTTAATTGCAAATTAAACGACGAAAACTCTATTTCACCATTATCGCAGAGACTAGTTTCTAAGTAACGCTACACTGTGGTTACGTACGGCTCTCTCAGATTACACGAGGCCATTTTCCCGTAATACGCGTAAATACTCGAATGCGGGAACATGGCTAATTTGCCAGGATTACGCACTGCGGATGTTTAATGATAACATTGTTTAAGGAACAAACTTGGTATATCTCCCTCCATTATCATTATACTCTTAATATTATTATTTCTTAAATAGTAAAATGTTCTGATTGAAATCAACATAATAATTTTCATGAAAGTTTAATTGCATTTATTTCATGATAAAAATTATACATATAATTATGAAAAAAATACTACGTGCAAAACTACCATTATGCAACACTCGGCTGCACACAGTTTTTTTCACTAATACACTTCGATCCAGGAATAAATGATCGAAGCTAATGCATCATCATATCAGCCGCACGACACCCACTGCTGGGTATAGGCCTCCCCTAAGGATCTCCACGACGATCTGTGCTGCATGCGCTGCCCGCATCCAGTGGCTTCCCGCGACCTTCACCCTCACGTCGGTCCACCTTGTCGGGGGCCTACCCACGGAGCGTCGTCCGGTGCGCGGTCGCCATTCAAGAACCTTTCCGCCCCAACGGCCATCGGTTCTTCTCGCTATGTGTCCTGCCCATTGCCACTTCAGCTGAGCAAGCCTTCGAGCGATGTCGGTTACTTTAGTTCTCCTGCGGATATCTCCTCGTTTCTGATTCGATCACGTTTAAGCTAATACATAATTGGTAAGTACTTATACCTATTATTTTTCCAAACATAAATGTTATTATTTTCCAATACCACAATGTTATATTTTGAAATTGAAAACTCAGAAGTGAAAATATGTTAACACTGTAAAAACTATATTAAAATGCAATCTTTTTTGTGTTTAGAGGATATTCTTCATTACTTTTGTAGGTAGGTAATTTGAATTGAATTTTGCAGAAAATTTTGACTTAGTCCATTTTAAATTTACTTTAGGGAATTAAGTGAAAAAAACCGGTCAGAAGCGAGACGGACTCGCGCACCGAGGGTTCCGTACAATCATAAATATATTGGATATGTTACTTTAGTACGTACAGTTAATTTACAAATCTTAACCACAACTGCTCATGGTGACTGAAAAACGTTTCAGCCACTCCACATTGCAAACAAGATATCCAGCTGTGGCAGACAGACTGAGTCACACCATAAGGGTTCCTTTTTACCATTTTGGTACGGAACCCTAAAAAGGGCATAGAATAAAACTTTGTGTACATTCTGGACATACTGTATAGCTTGATGCTCGAGAGATCCACCGGAGTGTTCGGACTATGCCTTTTTGCATAATTTGTTTCGGTTATGGAACGATCCGGGGGCCTGTTACGAAAATAACGTACGCAATTGCGTAACGTTGTCACTTGGCCACGATAATCGTCCGCAGTTCGTTGGTTGTAGTTATAACAAACATTTTGAATTTGGCTATCGTAGTTTATAGACTACTAAACGAACGATGTCGGATATGCTAGAAACTGTCAAACTCACGCAATCTCTTCGCAATATCGCATACGAAATTGATTTGTAATAGGAAACAATCAAAACGAAGCACGGACGCAGCTGCGTGTATCGCATTAAACTTTTCGTAATAGACCCCCAGTTTATAAAAGTTTGTTTTTATACAGCGTGAAGTTATAATCAGTTGATTACAAGCAACTTTTACTGTGGAGCCAACTCTGATATCGCGAAAAAAATCTGCTGTTCCATACATTAAGGTCGAGTAAATTAAGTATTGCGCTTTTGTATGGAACAGCTGTTTTTTTTCGCGATCTCAGAGTTAGTCCCATAGTAAAAGTTGCTCGTAATCATGAGAGGAACCACCTACTGCGGGAACTATATGATTAAAATTTCAGCGTGTATTTTGTTGGACTTGTGCTTTTTTCTACAATACGCGATTCATTAAATTTCGAAACTGCTCATTACAACATGGGTTGTTCAACCCTCATTTCCATGCACGTATAAGGACGAATGTTAATTACTTGAATTTCATTTAAAGTTCGTTCTGATTACGGTCCTACCCGGTCGTAGGCTCGTCGGAAAGTTAGGGGTACCCTGCCTGATCGTAAATCTATAGGGTGATTTTTTGAACACTCGACAAATTTTAATGTGGTGTGGCTTAGACTGTCAAGGTGAACAACTTTGTCTATATGACCAGCTTGCAGCAAAAAAATAATAAAATGTTCCATAGAAATCGTCAATATCTACTCGACCAAAATATATGTTACAGCTGATTACTTTTTGGCTCTGCTTAAGTTGGCCCCATACACAAAGTTGTTCAGTTTGACGGTCTAAGCCACACCACAAAATTTGTCGACTGTTTTTTATTTCACCCTGTATATTCATAATGTTTGGTTATAACTATAACCCTTTATAGTCGAATATGGTAGGGTTCGGGTACCATACATACAATACAACCCCGAAAAACTATTTTTGAAACTTTATGATAAACTGCATAGTGCAATCCTAGACCGGAATTATGTTTCTTTCTTGGTAAACCCCTAAGCCTCATAAGGAACCTATGTGCCAAATTTGGAGTCTCTAGACTCAGCAGTTTGGGCTGTGCGTTGATACGTGAGTCACCAATCAGTTTCTTCTTTTATACACACACATCAACTTTGTTTAGTTTTTTCGTACAAACGAGGTAACTTTGAAGCTCTGGCGATGGCTATCTAGGGAGTGAATGGAGGAGATTCGGGTCGCTATACACACCCAACTGATCTGATCAGCATTCTAAAAGATTAAAGGACATGTTTAAAAAAACTGCAAAAATAGCATTAATATGTATGGAAATCCTGAAACTAAGAACTCTGACCCTTCTATCTTTTAGAATGATGATCAGATCGGATGGGTGTGTATAACGATCTGAATCTCCTCTACTCATTCCCTAGATAGCCGTCATAAGATCAGAGCACACCAGCACAGTACATCCCTTGCAGAAAACCAAGGCTTCAAAGTTACCTCGTTTGTATGAAAAAACACCGGTATGTCTAGACAAAGTTGATGAGTATGTTTAGAAGATAATATTCCCAAACACCTGTACACTCGTATGGTAGGTTCGTCGTTGTAAAAAGGTTATTAAGTTTTTATTTATTTGACTTGTGTACATAAAAAATAGACCGCCGTCGATCGTCATCACAAAGTATGTAAATCTATAATATACTGCCTTACTGTACATATACTCACGGTGTGTACGGGTAATATGTATAAAAATGTACCAATGCGATTAAATTGACAATAGGTAAAGTCGCATTACTAATTTCCCAGCAAAAATGTAAACAAAGGTGTTGCCAGAACAAAACAACACAAAAAGAAATAGTATATTGCTAAGTCAAGAAATAAACACATTTACATGTTTTTTCATCACAAACCTAATAAAAATAGATTAGATAAATATTCTGAATCATGAGTTTTCTTATCAGTTCGTTTCAAGAACTTTTAACATCAAAAATTATGATAGGTTATAAAGATAAAATTTCTAATTACCATCCTACTTTAAAATTACCCTGGATGGCATTATATTTATTATGACTATAAATAGGTAATAAACAAATTAAAAAGTTATAAAAGTGACCAAAGGTTTTGAATATCTGAAAATGTCACTATCAGGGTCAGTTTGTCAATTTGACAGTGACGTTTCTTTGTTTACATTTTTGCTGGGAAATGAGTAGTGCGACTTTAGACAGGGATTCGCTGCAACTTCACTCGAGAATGTATGGAAAAGAGAAAATTTTACAGATTAAAATACGTCGTTTTGTATCGCAAGCGCTCTGAAGTTAGTCACTTCAGTTGTAGATTGTCAATTTAATTGCATTGTAGTATAGCGAAATCTTTAAATAGGTACTCAATTTTCTAAAAATTAACGATGTTCAATTCAAACGTGTATAGTAAGAGTTATTTATTTTAAACCGCGTAGAAAAGTTTTTTATTTAGCACATTACTTTTATAGAGGGCTCTACACTCGCGCCGCGAACCGCGGCCGCGAATCACGGGCGCGGTTTGCGCATGAAAACGGTGCGATAAATATAGCCCTCCAGACTCGCGCGTGAACCGCGGCCTTGAATCACTGCAACATTAGTTCGGCACACAAGTTCTTTGACGCGGACCTAAAAACCGCTACCGGACGGGGAACGCCGCGAAGCGCGAACGCGAAGCCGCGAAACCCTCCACACTCGCGGTTCGCGGCCTTCGCGGGCTTTCGTGGCGCGAGTGTGGAGCCCTCTTATCATTTGAAAAGGCGACAAAAAAATATAATGGTGAATTTAATTCACAGGTTTCATCGATTTTCTGCTGTCTTCTGAGTTATGTTCATAGTCATGTGCTAATTTTAATCACAGGTCACTGAGATTTTGCTCTTTTATAGTGTCGTTTATTTTGATGGATGAATATCAACTGTTCTATATAACGAAATTCGTAAAACAAATATTTTGCCCCACAATATTTTCGTGCCAATTTCCAGTCACCAATTCAATTTCGGATCCGTACGAGTTGCGAAGAATAATAAGTTGTTTCCATTGGTATTGCATCCACGCGCCTCGTGAGAGAATCCACTGCACCGAGGTACATACTTACAAAATGGAACAATGTGTTATTAGTCCAATGTTGGAGATATCGCATCGTAGCTAGCAAAACATCGTACGTGTTTTGTTTCAGCAATAGTTGGTCGATTGGAAGTCAACGGGAAAAAGGAAATACCAGGGGAATACGTCTAAAACAATTCGTAAACATCCCCCCTACATCAGGATCGAATAAACGTCAAAAATCTGTTATTTTTGGTACTGTAGGGAAGGTGTATTTATAGGCTGTGAAGCTAGTAGTGAGTGTCTACTCTGTGGGTATGTAAGCCTTTTTAGAACAGTTAGTTGTTTCAAATCGTGGAAACGAAAAGTAAATAAAAAAAAGGTTTACGACGTTTTGTCTTGACAGAGAGAGGGTTTCCAACTGGTGCCCGGTTGTCCGAGATCATATTGAAATAATTGTTATAAAATAAGTTCAGCTTAAATAAAATATAGTTTCAAACAACACCTTCTTTAATTTCTAATTTGAGTATAGACCTACTAGGGGTCTTTACAGTACTTACATTGAAAACGGTTTCCAAGGTTTCCATAGTACCTTTTTGACGTTTACTCCATTCCAAAAAGAGTTATCTCGTTATTCTCGATCGAATCGGGAGTTAGAGCTTCGAAACTTTAACAACAGAGATCTACAAATCTTTGTTCTATTTTCCCACCAGGTCCAAGACTACGCTACGCTTTCAAAGCATGAAAATTAATTTTATTTTTAAATGCCATAGATCAGGTGGGCATCAATGTAAGAACTTATCATGAATTTCGTCCCAACACCAGTATTTTTTTTACCGTTTGGTTCCTTCTAAATAACCCCATGATAACCGAAACCCCCGCCATCTTACGCAAATCCATTGCATATTGCCGCGGCAGAAATGAGACAGAGGAACTTACGTAGTAAGTAACACTATCTTACGTCATCTCCTCCTCAGTAACACTATCTTACGTCATCTCCTCCTCAATAACACTATCTTACGTCATCTCCTCCTTCTTTATTGAAAATTAGCTTCATTCATCTTTAACTTAAACTGTTTCGTTTGCTAAGAGAAACAAATCACAATTAAAATGCACTAATAATAATTTTGTAATGAGTGTGACAGAAAAAAAATCCTTTGCTTGTTACTATAAAGTCGCACAACTGGATAATGACGTGACGTAAGAATGAGTTACTTCAGTGATGCCAGACCTTGGCCCTGATTTACAAACGCTGGAAACTTTCCGTATCCGACGCTATGCTTTCCATATAGTATTTTCTCTAGGGTTTCCGTGATGCGTGAAATATCAATTTTTTTGTCCAACAACGGATACAAGTACGAGGCATATATCTTGAAATCGGGTAGGGATTGCGCGGAATGCGTATTTTGGGCATGCGTAGCGGTGAGGGGTGCGGGAGGCGGGAGAGGGGCACGCGCTATTGGTCGCTCACAAGAGCACATGCGCGAGTTTATCCCCACTCCGTCGAAAAAATTTCAAGATACATGCCTCGTACTAACTCTTTACACACCAAGGACTTTAAAATCATATTCTCGACACCAAACACCTGTTGATAATGGATCCACGAATTTAGTCTTCGTTTCGAATTGAACTGTCAAAAGTGATGGAAACCATAGAGTAATTTTTAACCGACTTCACAAAAAGGAGGAGGTTCTCAATTCGATTGTATACTTTTTTTTTTATCGTTGTTCGCGCGTATCTTCGACATTTATGGACCGATTTTGATGATTCTTTTTTTGTTCGATTGAGTTTTCTTGCGAGATGGTCCCATTTAATTTTTATTTCAATCGGTTTAGTAGTTTTCAAGAAATCCTGAAAATACTATATTTTTGCATCAACTACCTTGACGACTTTGTTATTAATAAATCCATTTAGATGTTTCTTTTTGTTGGGAAAAGGTACTTTTAGTGTAGTCTTTTTAACCGACTTCAAAAAAAGAGGGTTCTCTCTCAGTTTGACCTGCATAAATGTATGTTTCTCCGCGAATATCTCACGTTTGACTGAGCCAATTTTTATACGAAATAATATACCTACACTACCTAATAGAGAAGGTACTTACACTAAAAATGAAAAAATAAAGAAATTGTTTTAAAAAACAAAAAACCGACTTCAAAAAACCTGCCTCTAAAAAGCAAGAAATAATATTCAAATCATTAGATACGCATTATCATTGTTATAATAACAAGACGTCTATTGAAGTCGGGTAGGGCTTTTAGAATAAAAAAAGGAAGTTGTACTCCAGCCCCACCCGACTTCAATAGACGTCTTGTTATTATAACAATGATAATGCGTATCTAATGATTTGAATATTATTTCTTGCTTTTTAGAGGCAGGTTTTTTGAAGTCGGTTTTTAAACAAAGCAAAGCATCGGATACGAAAAGTTTCCGATTGTTACCGTTTGTGAATCAGGGCCCTTGCTTTCTTGGACTATGCTTTATCAATGTTTTATTTTTTCACCCAACTGCAAAAACGGCAATGTTCCCAAGCATTAACTTAAGAACATCCCTATTGCAGCAGACAGATAAGGCACACGCGGAAAGAGCGTTATTACACGATATTACTGTTCGGCCGCGTGATCAAACCAACGTAGCGTGCGGGGAGCCAGAAAGAAAAAGATAATGGATTGTGCCACGTGGTTCCCTTTGAATATTGCCCGCTGAGACCCACGAGACAAAAAGAATAAATTTAAGGTTAAAAAAATAAAAAATGGTATGGGTTGAAACCATAGAAATAGAATGTCAAAGAACAACAATGTCAATAAACAGGTGATCCGAAAACTAATACATACATTTTATATGAGATACGTAAAATATGACTTAGATACATAAAATATGACTATATATGGCAAAAGAAATTAATTAATTATGTTCCATACTGTTTTCTTCGTCGATAAACGCATAAATGTAGCGAAATTTGGTTTTAGAGAAATGTGTGGCAATATCTTATTTACCTGTGAAAAGTGTGGTTACTTGGATTTTTTCTTTTTGTTACATCACAATTACTTAGAGCACAAGACACCATGGCTCCACGATATCTTTATTACAAATTTTAATTAAGATTAACAAATATTTTAAACAAACTGTGATTGCTCATTTGCTAGGCGGGACGCTAGGGGCTCTTACTGTAAAAAATGTTGGCACATGTCACTTGATCCTTTGTCTCTTTTTTACATAGACCGTGTCCGTATGATGTTAACTTCTCTTTTCCACGCTTTGTTGGTCTTCTTGAGCGCAGCGAAAAATTTTCTATGTCTATGGTTGAAACAGTCTATATTACTAATAAATTGGTTTACACCTTACATGAGAAAAAATTCACAAATCTAGCTCAGCGACAGGGGTCGCTACATGGATTCTATTGGTTGGTGTGTGTCGGGTCGCAAAAAAAGAGTAAAAGTTACAGTTTATATTAAATTATCATCCCTAATTGGAAAATACCACGGTTCACAATATTTAAAGGGTAAAAAAGCACCGACCTCGTGTGTCCTGTATTTACTAATGTGGGATTATTTAGACCTCTGAACTCCCTGGAGGATTATCATGTAGTTGTGGACAGCAACTCATCAGCACATGACGTGGCACGTGGTAGACCCAAAGACTATCAATGAAATTAATTTCCCATAGCTGAAACAAACGTGTAGGATTAACCAAACTGAAAAATAGACTTTGAACACGTTGTGGCTATGCAACATGGCGGCGTGGCGTGGGAAAAAATGTTTTCAACTTCTTACCAGGTCTTGTTAAAGCAGCAATCCTGATTAGCAGGATTTCAAACCGCCTGCTCCCTCCACCCGTTTGAAATTTTGCCTGGCTGACTCCTCAAGCCACGGCAAGTAACCTCGAAGATCCTGGCAAACCTTCAGGCCAGCGACCAGAAACCAATGATGGTCTGCAACTTGAGGTTTTACCTGTAATAAACACCACCTCAGAAAATGTTCATGGCGTCTTACGAAGTCTGCCTTGAAACAGATATCACTCCACTTACCTCAGTAGCGTTTTTCTCTCTATAAATTATTCGACCGACTTCGGCCGCGTTAAATAAAATAATCAAAATTCTTTCTCCACAAACATGTCATCTTTTTTCCTGAAAACTCAAGGCTCGCTTGGTGTTGCCCTAACCCGCTTCGATACTCCTTCCAAAACGTTCCGTTTTCCGAAATTCGAACACACTTGGAAATTAAATAAAATTACCAAATATTTTGCAAACAAAATTTAACCTACAGAAATAAATATCTGTGCGTCTCCTGACTATAAAACTTTTGGACAAAACGCAAAGAACTGTCAATCGACGCTTCAGCTAGCAAAAAGGTGTTCGCGCATAACTTCAACAAAAGTGTCAGATGGAAGAGCGTGACACGAGATGGCAACACCGTAGCTCCGAAATCTGCCTTCCTATTGGGCGTTGTTGCTATTGGTCAGAATCATCACGCGCGGCACGCGCCATCTTCTATCGTCTAATTCCTTGCTAAACTGAAGCGAAATTTGAGAGACTTTGCTCTGATTCTCAATGTTTATTATTTTCAAAGCCTTATGCAAATAATAAAAATTTGAAAAGACATTTATTAAAGTTGCGACTGCTACAAAAAACAACCAATGACGTTAAAGGGGAGGTGCCAATTCCTGCAAAATACTGAAAACTACCATTTCGCTTGCGCGCCAAGATTTAAACTTGTGGATTGTCAGAACACAACGTTACAATTGGTTACCAAATACACCACTGTTTATTGAACACAAACTGTAATATACCTAGTCTGGCCATAAATTTTGTTACATAAGGAAAGTTAAATAAGTGACACAGTGAGTTACGCACTACAACCATATATGTGTCAAATGAAAGGGCATAAAATACAGATTTAAACCACATTAAAATTATTCAAAATGTCCTCCTCTTGCTTGGATACCAGCCTTCAATCTGCGAGGCCAGTCATCAATCGAAACACGCACGACGTTCATGTCAATAGCGGCGACTGCTTTAATCAGGGATGTTCTAAGTGACGCCAAGTTACGATGGGATTTAGCACAGACCTTCTCCTCTAAGTACTGCCATATTTTGTTATCCAAGGGATTCAAGTCTGGGCTGGAGGAAGGCTAATCCTCATGCCTGATAAAGTCGATTTCACGGGTCGTGAGCCAGTTTTGGGTACTTTTCGCCTTATGAGCGAGCGCAGAATCTTTCTGGGAAACCCAGTGTCCGTTTTCGAACCTTGTTTGTGAAAGAGGTTCTACAATGTTTGTTAGGATTGCGTTTTGGTATATGAGGGCACTGGTTTTCACTCCTTTTTCACAAAAAAACACCTCCGTTGGACCCAAATAGGAGACCCCCAACCAAACCATGAATTTTGAAGGGTGATGACCACGCTGAACACATGGCACACGTGTGCTTGCTTCTTCACTAGAGTGTGTATACACTTTATCATTTACTTTGTTAAAACTCTCCAAAACATAAAAATTTTTTTCGCCCAAAAAATAAATTTCGCGAATTTTTTTTCCCGCGTACCACATAAACAAAACCCGGCATCTTTCGAATATAAGCATGCAGAGGACTATGCAGAAGACCTAGGAAGGTCTTCATTCAACACCCTTTTAACAGTGATTTTGCTTAGTCCCATCTGCAGAGGCAAAATTTTTTGCTTACGGACAGGATTTCGTTACATTTGCGCTTTCACTGCTTTGATGACCGCTGGAGTCCAAACAGAATGAGGTTGACCGCTCCTCTGATTATATTCTAATCTTGAATCTTCTCTGAATCGTTTGATAGTACGATAAATAAATCGCAGTGGAATTTTCAAATTTTCAGCAGTTTGAAAATCTCAGTTGGCGCTAGACCGCATCGATGCAATGAAATTACTACGACTTTGTCTTCTTTGAGCGTCCCCTCCATTTTAGAAAATGTAGAAAATTCCAGAAACTATATGTTTTTATTTTCTTCAAATGTTCAAATTTCGAATGCCCACAATATTTTTTTCGACTTGCATTCTAAATTTGAAATTTTACCTAAGTAACAGAACTTATGGCCAGACTAGGTACATTAAACTACCTATACGGAAACTTAGATTCAAAACGATTATAATTAGGTTGCAAAAAGAAAACATCGCCTGTTGGGCTGACGGCCATTGAGAGAAAGAGAAGATAGTATGAGGGAGACAGAAAACCTGTCAAATTAAAAAGTATGAAATTTTATGGCACTAGCATCTAGGCTTTTTGCCTATTCTCCAGTAATTGTTGGATAACGGAGAATAGCGCTACAGAAAGCGCTAAGCGCTATAAAAGGGCGAATGTTACTAAAAGACATTTTATAATGGACTTTTTAGGATTTCGTAGCAAAATGGTAAAAAGGAACCCTTGTTGTGCGACATAATCTATCCATCTGTCTGTCTGTCCGTCTCACAGCTGGATAAATTCGCTTGTTCCTCGGAGATAACCATGGCCAGATAACTGGTTATGTGTGAATTCTAATAACTACTAGTGCTATCACCTAATGCTCAAATAGTTTTAGATTATATTTGTCCAACTATTTTGCAAATAAGAAAGATTTTTTTTTGCAACACGGACTGAAAGGGGGTCATAAAAAATGTTTAAAAATAAAAAACCTACTTATAAAAACCTGAAAATAAAAACAATTAAAACAGCTTCAAAATTAAATACCTCTTAAAAGCAAGAAATAATTTTAAAATCACTAGATACGCATATCATTGTAATAAAACACGTCTATTGAAGGTGGGGCTGGAAGACGACTAATTTTTTTTATTCTAACAGCCCCACCCAACATTTGAAAAATATTTCTTGCTTTTTAGTGGTATTTAATTTTGAAGCTGTTTTAATTGTTTTTATTTTAAGGTTTTTAGATGTTTAAACATTTTTTCTTTTTTTTTTTAGAGTAAGTAGGTAACTTCTGTATTAGGTAGTTTTAACTTTTTATGGGTATGTATATTATGTAAATGTAAGCGATGATGTTATGTATTTTTTTTATATTTCAAACTTTCCCATGTTAAAATTGTAACTCAATTTCTACAGTTCGCGCTGTTTGTTGTTAAGGAGTTCCGTTGTTCCTTCGCAGTTCAAGTCTTGTCCAAAACGTCCTTGACCATAGTTAGATACCTAATTTGTTTAAGATTGTCATAATACTAACAATCTTTCAATCACTATACAGTTTCTATTTGATTTTGAGGAGTCCCCTAGTGTATCTTTAAAATTCAAGGTCCAATAACAATGAAATCAAAATAATATTATCACCTAAGTATCCTCTTTCAAAAAAAAAAGAATCATCTAAATCGGTACATAAACAAAGAAGATTTGGTCGATCATCCGTATAATTTCATAAAATGGTAACGAAAACGGAAGCATTTTCAGGTTTTCTTGAAAAATACTGAACCGATTTCAAAATTTCAAAATTGGGACCAACTTGGGAACAAACCTGATCTAATATGAATTATTTCAATCGGTCCAGCCGTCTTCGAGTAATCGGTGGACATACATAAAAAAACATACATTCAGCCGAACATAGAACCTCCTCCTTTTTAGAAGTCGGTTAAAAATTGGGGCTACTAGGGCATTGTGTGTACATTCTCAATCATTTTTCCTTTTTTGAAAGGTCGCATGCATAGCTTTAGACTTTTGATGAAACATGTAAAAAAAACCGTTATTGATCCTTTTGATTAAGTTTCTTTATTGAATGTGTTGAAAGTAATAATAAAATTTAACAGAATTTTATTAATTCCGCAAAGTAACCTTCATTTTGAATGCTAATTAATAATATTAAAATAATAATTGTATGGCTATGGAGGAGCGGGGTCTTCTGGCACAGATATTTTTATATCTAAAAGAGGGCCTCATAAATGGCAGTGTAAATGTATTTTCTAGTTTTGAATAAATATTTTGTATTTTGTATTTTTATTTTTTAAAATACTCATTAGAATTTTATTGTTAAGCCCGCCGGTAACGATCAATTGCGATTGACAATTTTTCCGTCAATGCCATTGTTGGAGCAATTGACAATCGCTTCAATTGCACGCGTAAACGATAAATTTTTCCGTCAATGGGCGTCAATTGCGGAAAAATTGACAATCGCAATTGATCGTTACCGGTGGGCTTTACATGTCATATTTAGTTGCGGATGACGTCAACGTGGATGTTGATGTGACAAGGTTCCATCGTTTAGATTACAGAAAAAAATCGGTTGGCACTCCGGGAGTGCCGGCAGAAGTGAAAACTTGAATATTAACTTTGTGCATTTTTGATATTTTGAAATTAGCGGCAAAGGATTAAAAATATATTTTTCCTATTACTATGCAGTCACACAATTCAATCAGTTTGTAATTAAGAAAAGTTCTAAAGATTTCGCGCTAGTGGCCTTTTTAATTTCTACATGCACGCATTCTACGATTTAAACTTATAGTCACAGAGTATAAAAAAGTCTATGATTTCAGCATAGACTTAGAAAAATTTCGCTACGCTCAAGTAGACGGACAATGATGCGAGTGAGAAACCGATTCTTACGGCTTATTCGATGTGCGAGAAAGAGTTAAAAGAAAATGACAGCAGAACCTAGTTTGACTTCATTTATCGTCTGTTATCATCTTGGTGAAAAGCGTCCACACGATTATTTTGTAATTTTGACTGCGATCTGATCGGTTTGGCTCATAAAGCTATATAAATCAATAATGGTGCCGTGTTTTGTACTGAATTGTAATATTACTTATGACAACAACCCAAATAAACACTCATTTCACAGGTAAATAAGATTGTACAAGTACCATTTTCATATTTCATATTTTAGTTGAATATATTCCTAAACACACTAAGTAATACACTAATATCATGCTATTAACCGCCTATTTTCTAAATAAAGGCTGATTTCTAAACATTATGTGTTAGATAAAAAGATATTATATCCGTGAATTTGAGAAAATAAGACGTAGAGATTGATCAAAAATTATTATATTATCGATACTCATGTCGATGATTTCCAATATAACCTTATTTGTCTTTGTGAACACTGATAGCTTTATCTAAAGCTGCTTTTAACCGACAGTTTTCAAATGGTAAATTATACCTACTTAAGTACTTATTTAACAATATTTCCAGGTTTCCTGTAAATCCAGTGATTAAGTTACTGGATAAATGTCATAAATAGAATAGGCTGGGAGCCTCAAGGAGACTTGTAAGAAATTATTTAAATAAAATTGTTCAAAATCTTGTTTGTGTTTTATTTATTAGAGCAATAATACATTATGATTCTTCTTCTTCTTATTTTTGTTTTGGCAATCTACTTTCCTCTTGGAAGTAATTTTTGCCAGTGTCAAGTGTTGAATATTTCAGTGTTAGATTGTTTCAGTTAACATTAAAATGCAGGTGCATCGCATTCCAATGCTGCTTGGAGCATTTGGCACCAAGTATATCAAGACAGTTTACTTGGTAAGTTCTGCCGAGGTAGCCACAACTACAGTAAAAGTCTCGGCTTCACACAACCAAGATCGCGTCTATTTCAATTATCCCACATATTGTTCAGTTGCGTAGACACTTGTACCACAAAACTGCACCAATTTTAAGACACAATATCCACTATGAATCAATTTGCAAATAATTAAAATAGACACCAAACCGAACTTGACAAATGGCGCCAAAAAACTCTACATTATGGTTATCGACAATCTAAAATGGACTTCAGGGCATCCCTAAAGTTCACGCACACGTTTACAAATTTTCACACACTGGCTCATGTCACTTTTGGTGTCGCAGCCAAGCGAACTCTGTTCCTCTATTCCAGTGGAATATTAACTTTATGGATTTCAGCGAAGAGATCGCTGCTATTAAATTCCATTTTCAAAATTAGAGCGTTGCTGGGGACACAAGTGTTTACATGACGTCTTAAAATGACGCGCCGCCATTTTCAACGCGCCCCGTAGAAAGAGAGGGGGATACTTCCGCCGTCAGCTGTCTTCTCTTCATCCGTCACATCCGTCTTACGCATTTTCGATCAGCCACGTGATTCCCGACGCGAGTTTAGCATTTTTTCCCCATACAAAAAAGCGCACAACGCCGCTAAAGAAGTTTTCACTTCAAAAATAAAACGATGTCTTTAATAAATAGCAAACTTTTTCAGAAATCATTAGCAAAAATTAAATTAGTTCTACTATCGGTCAAGAGATGGTGCTGACGTAAAACTACAATATTCTACCCCGCGTTTTGAATTTGTTTATGAACTCGGAAAACCCAATTTTTGGGAACTTTCCGATTTCCATTTGTTTCTGTCTTGTTTCTGTTAGTAATGTGAGTTTAATTTTGAAGTTCATATTAAATGTTTCTGGTGTTAGTCTAATGCCGGCACTACATTATTAGCCCATGATGGGCACAATTCATCGTACGTTGCCGGTTTCGTAACAAATGCTTCAAAGAGTTCTTTCAAAAGCATTAATGTATGATAAATTGTGTCTAAATTGTGCCGATCATGGTCGAGTGCAGCCGTATAAAAGTGGTTAACATCACATTACACTGACACAAAAATATGTTTGCAATGGTTATCACTAGATGGCGCTGTACCGCCCTAAACCGCGATATCGGTTCGTTACATGACTTTAGTTAGGTTCTTTTAATTAATTTTTCTTCAGAGACAGACAAAAAGTTAGTAGGATAAGCTTTTTGCCCGCGACATTGTTCGCTAAGATTTTTTGGGTTCGGTTCTCGAGCGAGACTCGCTCGATCGAACCGAACATCTTTTCTTTTTAGAAATATCGAATTGAATATTATAAATCAAGACTAATAATTAATATAGGTAAGTTAAATTAGTTATGTTCTTTTAGAATTAAATTGATACTAACCACCCCAAACTAACCTTAACTATCCAAGCAGAGTCCCAATTTACATTGATCCAGTAGAAACGGACTAGTAGAGGCACATAGTTACGCGGTCCGAAGGGGGGGGGGGGGGTCACAGGGAACATGATCCCCCCCCCCCCAATCTTACACGTCAAGTAGAAAATAAAGATGTAGGTAATAAAAAAGCAATTCTATTATTATTAGTGACTCCCTCCAAAATTCCAGGGACTCGCTTTTAGTGACTGGTGACTAAAATTTCTAACCTATATTCGGGACCTACAGGGGTCAAGCAGATCGGTTTACCTAGTTTCAGCCAACAGCTATCGGCTACACCTAGTTTTAGCCGGCTAAAACTAGGTTTAGCCGCACTTCAGCTATTAGCCGTAACATATACAAAAAATAATGTTGTATATACACTAGTATTGTAAATAACCCGCTTTACATGCTGTCAAAAAGGTTTTATTTTTAGGTCCTACGAATCCAAAGAACTTATTTTTACCGCCTTTTCAGCCAAGAAATTCAATAGCCCGTTCTATTTTTAAAATCCGAAGAGTAATCCGAAACTTAGAAAATACGCTTTCTTTTTGGTTCGTTTTCTTTTGCATAAAATTTAAATACAGAATTTTGTTTTCTAATGTAAGCTAAAATGTCTTTGTTGGCATTTTCTTTGTTGCGGTCGGTTTGTGAGGTGTTTGTAAAATAGTTTGTGGTAAAGCTGGGATGGACATTTTTAATTAATGTGAGCTAATAATTAAATAGGTAACATTTTTAGTTAATGTGAGATAACATTATACATATTATAGAAAAGTAAATTGTATTTACATTTTTCGTCCTTTTATTGAGTCAGAAAAGACAATCTATACTTTTCCTAACATTTACTGAAGAATATTTTATACTATGAAGCTTTTTTTGTAAAGATCAATTGAATGTTGAAGCTAAAAAGCTTTAAATAAAGACAAAATAACTAAAATAATAGATGAAATTGAAAATAGGCAGTGATCCGCTGCTACTTCGCTCAAGAATGTATAGCAAAGAGATAGTCTACTCTACATTATTGATGTGAAGCTGGTTACTAACATTTCTAGCCTAGCTGCTAAAAACGGCTTGTATGGCTCGTTATCGTTTCTAGCAATAACTAGTGGCTCGAAACGGCTTACATTTCATTGATATATTCACATGATTTAGTTTGTTGTTTTTGTTGTTTCTCTTCTGATTTATTTACTATAGCCCCTTATCTGTCAAAAGCCTTCTGAACTCCGCTCATTTTTAGACCCCTGTCTGTCAGCGACCTTCTAAAGGTCGCTGTCAAATTATATAGGGTCAGCGTTTTTTGCGTATTTTATTTAGTCGGTGCAAAATGTTACTGCCCTACTCTAACTTATTTAGAATGAAGCTTGTAAATTTGAGATGTAAATTAAAAACAAAAATACGCCATAAACAATAGGTTTTCTTTACAATATACGATTTTTCGGACCCGTACACGATCGATGTATACGATCGCGCATTTTATTTAGTCGTGATTTATGAAATATGTCTATGAGGCAGTGTTTTTTGGTCTTAAATTGTAAAGAATACTATCTAGAAATAAAATAAACTCCCTTATCTGCCAAAAGCCTCCTGGAGGCTTGTCATACACAATTTTAGTGAGGTCAAGTCGAAAAATTCACTCCTCGTACTTTATCTTTAAATTGTCATTTAATTATCAAATATAGGTTATTTTTATGTATAAACAATTTTTTGGTTATTTAATCACTATTTCAACGGCATATCATTTATAATATGGTCTTTTTACATATTTTTAAGTATTTAATTTTATTTGAGGGGGGCTGCTCTAATTATGCAAATAGCAACTAATTCGCAAATCCCTGAAAGACGACGCCATTTTGAAAAAGTGACGTTTGACAGAAGAGTGGATATGATAGACATAAACCATGACATTTTCATCTGTATTAAGTGTTAAAAACTCAAAATTATTATACAAAATGTGACACAGCAGTAGAAGGACTATTTTAATAATTTATTTGTGAGAGATGTTTTGAAACAAAGTATTTATCCATTAAATAAGTATGGGCAGATACCTAGTATACTATTAAACATTTAGGTGTATTTCTTTAATGCACCAAAAACGAAAATAATTAATGATTAAACGAACTTACCTGTAAGTGAAGTTCTATCATAGTTATACGAAGGATTCTTCCGAAGATATTAGTACTATTAACACATGTAGTATCGCTTGCATGTATCACCACTTAGCACGTTATTTTAGAGTAATAACCTAAAAAACCTAAAAAGAGAAGGTATTTGATTTAGAATTGACAGATATTTTGACATTTCCGGCTCGAACTCTCCCCGCCGCTATTACACGCCAACCCTTCATTTAGTTTAAAGTCCAAATCGTATGATATTTCCTCATTTTCTTCAGTGGGTGAACACTTATTGTAATTAACAATAAGCAGTAGGGAGGGTGGGACTCTATACTAATATCTTCGGAAGAATCCTTCGTATAACTATGATAGAACTTCACTTACAGGTAAGTTCGTTTAATCATTAATTATACTTCATGATTCTTCCTCAATATTAGTACTATTAACACATGTAGATGTTTAAAGCATTATATAAGAAAATGGAAATATCATCACTTGTGTAATTAGTCTTTTAAATTTAAAAGAGAAAATCAGTCACATTTAACATAATTCTTAAAGTTTTGGAAGCAAAGATGGTACCTACAGATGGTTGGTACCAAAAAATAAATAAGCTAGATTCGTTAGGAAAACGAATCTTGTTCAGTTTAATTATCATTAATCGATGATATCTTGCAAAGATAGTGAAATCATCTACCATTCCGCCATGTTACGTGGAATTTCTATAATAAAAAATAAATGTTATGGCTATATAGCCATAACATACCTATATAGGTATCGGCGTACGTCGAGTGCTAAAACTGTTTACCATGGACTTGAGTCTACTCCACTATCATTGAATTTTACATTTCAGGAATCCATTATCTATTCTACATATAAGAATTTTATTTCTCTTTTTTTTAATATGTATTACTATTTTTATTTTATATTTATAAATAAAAAGAAGTGATTATGAAATGTTTATTATAATAATAATATGTAGCATTCTCGAAAAAGAAGGTAATTATAGAATGGTTTGTGTCAAAGTAAGAAGAATTCATGTTTCATATTTGAACTAAACAAATAATTAATTGATTATATTGTTTTCATTCTATGTGCAATAGGCAAGGTACCTCAATGTGAAACATTTTTTTTTTTAAGTTAGAAACGTTGGAAAAAAAAACTAATTGGAAACCATTTAATAAATAGTAATAAGAAATCTAAGATATCCATTGTATTTGAGCAATGTAAGTCTACGCCAAGGCGTAATTAAATTCTCTACCAAACCTTGAGATTAGCTCATATTGTGCAATCAATAATGAATCCAATATTAAATAATACTAATAATTGTGTTACACACTTCTGTGTTTATTATGTATTGTTATTTGGTGAATAATCGAACCATTTTTATAACCAAGCTCTGTACTTTCTGATAGTATCAGCAGACATACAAGCTTAAATAACATAGTAATATACCTGTAAAATAATATCACCTTGATAATGTTGTACAAACCAGTCTATTTGTGCGATGAATTTCCGTCCCTGGAATTAGAAGTTATAGGATGTTAGTACTTTAATAGACACTATATTACATGTAAACAATGGGTATCAAGGCTTAAAATTGTGACGATCATGATGGCAGAATTGTAACACTAAGAAACTGGTACAAAAGAATAAAAATAGTAGCTTGTCCGGTTGATTGTGACAGAATTGTCTTTGTAAATAAAATAGGCACTAAACAAAAATAGCGTTGTAAATGCTAAAATCTAAAATTAAAAAATAATCGTCTTTGGGATCCAAATGCTAGGAATCAAGAAAAATATTTCTACTAAATTTTATTTCTACTACCTAATTCGACTTGCATTCGAATTTACTCAATTTCAATCCGAAAATACCAAAACTGGTAATAATTTTTTGAATAAGTGAATCAAATAATAACGACTAGAATACTTTACACCGAATACAATAATAAAAAAGGCAATGAAAATATAATAAGAGTAGTTGAATATTGGGCACTCTAGCCCACTCCGTTCGCTCCGGCTTGCGCCTTCGCTCACTTCGTGAGCTTTAGTGCCCAATATTCAACTACTGATATTTCTGGTCAAGATTTCATATTATAACACATGAGTTCCAACCCCGTGGTAAGATTCTATCACTGAATATTCTGCCTAACACATTCGGTCGAAGCCCCATGGTAAGTAACTTCCTGCAAGCCCATGGTAAGATCATGCACCGAACAGACTCCTAACCGGTGTCGGCTGAGAGAACCGTGGTAAGTATCTCTCTGCGAGCCCGTGGTAAGATCACGCACCGAGCACCACCTAATTGTTCGGCTGGAAGCCCCATGGTAAGTAACTTCCTGCAAGCCCATGGTAAGATCATGCACCGAACAGACTCCTAACCGGTGTCGGCTGAGAGAACCGTGGTAAGTATCTCTCTGCGAGCCCGTGGTAAGATCACGCACCGAGCACCACCTAATTGTTCGGCTGGAAGCCCCATGGTAAGTAACTTCCTGCAAGCCCATGGTAAGATCATGCACCGAACAGACTCCTAACCGGTGTCGGCTGAGAGAACCGTGGTAAGTATCTCTCTGCGAGCCCGTGGTAAGATCACGCACCGAGCACCACCTAATTGTTCGGTTGGAAGCCCCATGGTAAGTAACTTCCTGCAAGCCCATGGTAAGATCATGCACCGAACAGACTCCTAACCGGTGTCAGCTGAGAGAACCGTGGTAAGTATCTCTCTGCGAGCCCATGGTAAGATCACGCACCGAGCACCACCTAATCGTTCGGCTGGAAGCCCCATGGTAAGTAACTTCCTGCAAGCCCATGGTAAGATCATGCACCGAACAGACTCCTAACCGAAAACTGATTGAGTTTACTTCGTGCAAGTTTACTTTTCAATAGGCCTCAATAGTTAAATACGACAAGGCTTGTATATATTTGAAAAAATGTATACTTACACAAATCAACTTTATTAAAAAACAATATTGAATGTATAATTTCACTTTTACACAGAAATAAACCACTCACTCAACACACCATGCTCTTTTATCTCCATCACCTGGAAAGAAAAATAACAATAATTTAATTTGGGAACCAAACAAAAAAATCAAAACATGAATTAGGTAAGTACTTAACATTTAATATGTGAAAAAACTTTGTCAAATAGGTACTAAACTTTCTCAACAATCAATATTTCTCTTCTACTAAATATTTATTTGCAGAAATCATATAGGTAGGTAAGAGGTATAATTATTATCATTACAAATACTCACATTATTGATGTCTTCCGATTTGGTTTTTTGGTCATGAGTTTCGTTTCTCTTAATTTGAAAAGACCTGAAAGATAAAAAAACAATAAATTACTTATAAGTTTTATTTAGACAAAGTCAATATTTGTAAGGTAATATTTTGTAATGGTTACAATTTTTTATCTATGAATAAGTACTAACACAATTTTAATTAATCTTTTTCATTTTTTACAAAAGGGATTGTATTTTTTTCCAGTTAATTTTAATACGCAGACGTGTACTTTACTTTAAAAAATAAATACTTATATGGTATATAGATACGCACAATAAGATAATTCATAATAAATCAGTTTAGTGATATTCAACGAAAAAATAAATACCTATAACGATGGCAAAGTGCCAATACCTCCTAACTGACATTTTTATGAGAAATTAATTTCTTTAGGTTTAGAATTCAAAGGTATCATTCCTATTCAAAACTTTAAGAAAATTAATTGTTTGAAAATATATCAGTTAGGAGGTATTGGTACTTCGTCGTCGATATCATTTTTTGGTGACTTTGATATGAAATAACTAGAAAATAATTTCACTGCAAAAGGTACTCACATTATTATTTTCCGGCTTAGTTTTTAGGTATTCTCTTGAGTTTCTCTTCATTTGAAAATACCTGAAAGATAAAAAATAAAAACTTAATAAGTTTTATTTTGCAATAAATCAATATTTGCAATGATTTCAAAAGGAAGTTATTATTGAATTGCTCTCAATTTTAGTCTATGAATAGGTACTATAATATAATAGAATAAAGGCAGTTAAATACTATTTGTACAAGGGAATTTATTAAACTTTTCAACAAAAAAAAATAGTTTAAAAGGGAATTTAGCTTAAATATACTTACATAGGTATTTTTTCCTCTTTCTTTAGATCCACATGATCCACTTTTCACATTTCTTTTAAGTTGCTCAGGGGAAGTACTTGATCACTACCAATCTAGGTCCTGGTTCATGACAAATGGCAGAAGCGTGGGAACATAGGTGGGAACGAAATATACAAGTGTGATGGTAAGGGCTGCCACACATGAGTTGAATTGTCACATTTGATTCGATTGAGTTTTATGTTGAACAATAAAGGTAACTCGAAGCAAATAGGTACCATGCAATTTCGACCCCATTCGAGTAGTGTCATTTTTGTGTACCTACTTAACCCGCGTGTTTATATTTAGACTACATAACTATTTATTGTTCACAAAAACTGGATGAACACTTGTTTCGTTCGTACCTAGCCCAGCTGAATATAATTGAAGTCGAGCAAACTTTTTTTCCCAAACATTCATCTACATCATATCCAAAATTATTATCCAACAATGTTGATTAATAGGTACCATCGCGCTCATGTAACACCCCTAACATTCAGAACTTGTGCAAGCTTTGCGCGATAATTCGAATCAACGATTCTCAAAGTGTACTCAAATACTGTGGGTTAAAAACACTAAGCTGTATTGAATAGGTTGTATTAATAATAACAAATATTTGTGTATCCCGATCACGGTAGATTATTTCTAAAATTATTTGAATTAAACTAAATCTTTGATTCACAAAAAGAGACATTATGTTGCTCCTTATTATTATTTATGCGTAATCAAGGTCCTAATCATAAAGTCATACTTTGAAAGAATATTAAGAAATATTGTTTTTCGTCATTTTTAAATACAAAGTTGATAATAATAAAGACACATTTTCATGTCGGTTCCATCTTTAACTAGTTCTGACATGACTTTGAGAACCTACGACAACCATGCAACGTAAGCTGGATGCTCACCTTGTGTAGTGGAGCTGATTATATTACAAGTATTATATTAAAATATCATTCAATTGTATGTGAAATAATACAAATGTCTCAAGACCAAATTTTACTCAAGCAATTTATTTTCAAGTACCGTTTCCTTTTATATCAATTAAGTCGAGAATTGGTAAACAGATATTGTGAAGTAACGTCGTTATTATCATTTACAAAAAATGTTTTCCCAATATAGTAGTTACGTTCGGTTCTGCTTGTTTACCTATTTCTTTTTTTATGATAATTAAAATCATATTTACTTTTGATTTGAAAATGTAAATTAATCCAGAATTAATGGTAAAGCAAATACAAACAAATAAAAAAATATGGTTCAAAATGTGCATTCGACAGAAATAGACATATTTCTCTAGTACAAATTAAAATTATGTACCTAATATTTTTTCTACAAAAAAATAAAAGCGATAGTGTTTTTGTTTTTGAAGTTAGTTTTATATCTTTGTTTCAATTAAGTTAAATCAAAATTTTACTTAAGCGAATTATTTAATTAACGTTATTATACAGTGTGTTTTTTTTTTAACAGTGATCAAATTTTGTGGTATGGCTTAGACCATCAAACTGAACAACTATGTCTATGGGACCAACTTAATCAGATAAAAAAAATCAGCTGTTCCATAGGAAACATCAATATCTACTCGACTAAAATGTATGGAACAGCTGATTTTTTTTTTGCTCTGATTAAGTTGGTCCCACAGATAAAGTTGTTCAGTTTGATGGTCTAAGCCACACCACAAAATTTGATCACTGTTCAAAAAAACACACTGTATAGTAAATACCCAACTATTCATCAATAAACAATGGTTCTTATTTTTTTAGGAGCCTAAAGAATGTTCTGACATAATATTTTGAAACATAGGTACTTAACCATTAAAAAAAGAACGTTTTGAAATATCCTGTTACAAAAAAACAATATAATTGAATTGAGAACCTCCTCCTTTTTTAAAGTCGGTTAATACTTACTAAACTTACGCTTGACCATCTTTTTTGATGAGTAAGTGCTATTTTCTATTTATAAAGCCCTACAAAGCCAGAAATTACACTATTATTTGAGTGCGTTCTTCAATAGCTGGCCAACGGTCTACAAATAAAAAAATGTTAGTAAGTATTTTTTATGGATTTACTTTATTTTATTTGTCAATTTATTTCATTCAAGGTGATTTTTTTTTACAGGTAAAAAGCCACATTATTTTCTTGTGTCTAAATAAATAAATATTTTTACAGGTCTGACTCGGAGTTCGAAGCATCATCAGTGGTGTCTGCTGCACCACCACCGCCAAAGAAAGCCACCAAGAAACCGAGCAAGCGCAAGACGCCGGCCACTACGAAGAAGTCGCGAGACTCGACGACGCCGTCGCCGCCACTTGATTTTGCTCGCAGCTCGGCGGCTGCGGGTGCGGGCGGATCCAAACGCAAAGCTTCGCCACCACCAGATTTTATCACAACTCATACTCACAGGTAATAAAATTGTTTCATTCATTGAAGTGTAAAATACTTATTTTATTTTCTTTTTCTAATCAAGTGCAGTCTATATTCACTATTGAAACTTTACTGATTTTTATACACTACTAGCTTCCACCCACGACTTCGTCCAAACGGTCTATAGAATTCATGAGTAAAGAAATCATTCTACGGGAATCCACAACAGGGATAAAAATCTAATTTGTAGTTCTAGGTTTTGAACTATTTATTTACCAATTTTTATCTAAATCGGTTTAGTCGTTTCAACATTCAAACATACTAGGTAATAACCTACCTTACAGTACTAAACTATAACTATTTTTTTATTACAGGTCAAAGAAACCAGACCTGTTTAACATCTTGCGGGCTGAGGAAGCCAGCTGCAGCGAACCTAAACACCGCGGGGGCGGTGACGTAACATCGAGCTTCGCCAGCCGAGTATCGACAGGAACTTCTCGTCGTACACTGAAAACCAGCGGTGATTATTTTGTAGACCTCAAAGTCTACAAAACACTTGACTACGTGTCCAACGCTGCCGATGTTCGTTACAAAAAGGCATTGGTGACGGTCAAACTTCAGTGCGACGAGTCTTCGTCGTCTTGGGAGGCGTTGCAAGGGTTTCTAGGTCGGGCTTGGACTCTGTTCGAAGGGTCGGAGCCAGTACATTACAGTCATAAAATTCATTTTAAGTCTTAATTTTATTTTTAGGTAGGTAGGTACCTACGTAATGAATTTTTCTTTATTTTTTTAGTAATACTTACGTTGTCGATGTTTGCTACAAAACGATTTTGGTGACGGTGAAACTTACTTACTTATAGTGTTAAAATTAACACTGTTTTATTTTTAAAGTAGGTACCTACCTTAATCTTAAATTGTAATTATTTTAATACCTTAACTCGTACTTACTACTTTTTAGTTTTCAAACAAAATTTTGCTTTTAAAAAGATACTTTTTGCTTAATTTTGATTTTATAATCACTTACTATGCCTTTCTGTACCGCGTGTAACATATCTGTACACAATAAATCATGGGTGGGTCATCTGAGAAGTAATTTTCATAAAAATAATAATCATACCATAAAACATAGTGATGGTGTAGAAATCGTAACTTCTGCCTTCCGTAATCGTATTTTAACGTACAAAATAATAGCGACTGATCAAATTCTGTCAGCTTCAGTTGATAATTTCTTTACTGCAATTCGTGATAAGTTAAAATCTCTTTTAGATGAGTACCTTATTAAACACACATGTGTCAAAGTGAATTTTGAATTTTTTGCTACATTTATACAATTTAAAGATAATTCACAATCAGTTAAATCTTTTATCACAAAAAACAAAATCTTGTATTTTAATTATGACTTTGAAAAACTGTTTTTTGAATCAGTTACGAACTTAAAAAAAAGTATCGAGGAATTTGAGCATTGTGATAGCGGATGGTCTTTTTTAAACAATTTATATATTGAGGTCAATCTCAATAAATACCAACCTCTAGGAGGTTCAAGTTTTATCAGTTTACCTAAATCAATTCAAGCTAAAAAAGCATGTTTAAATATTTTAAACAAGGATCAATATTGTTTTTTATGGTGTGTAACAGCTGCTTTACACCCAGCTAAAAATCACCCAGAAAGGACATCGTCTTATCCAGATTTTCGCGAACTTTTTGACACAAGCGGGATGTCATTCCCTGTTACTTTTCGCGATATTAAAACATTCGAAAAGAATAACTCAAACATAAAGTTTATAATTTATGGATTGAAAAACAATAAAACAATTGTAGGTCCTTTATATAAATCAGAATTTGACAAAAAAAGCAATCAGAAAATTATACATTTACTATTTCTTGAAAATCAAAGTTCTTCTCATTATTGTCTTATTAAAGACTGTTCTAGACTTTTTCGAAGCCAAGTAACGTCTCACCACGGTAAAGTTTATTTTTGTGACTTGTGCTTATTATTTTTTAGTACTTTGGAAGAAGTAGATAATCATTTATGTGGAGGTGTTGCGACTATTCTACCGGATAAGGGTTCAGTAATACAATTTAAAAACTTTGATCGTAAACAAAATATGCCATTTTGTATTTATGCTGATTTTGAATCAATGCTTCAAACTAATGATGCTAACTGTCATTCTTCTAAAAACACGACTACGTTGCACCACCACATGCCTGTAGCGTTTGCCTATTATATCGTTTGTTGCGACAACCCTGAGTATAATCGTTACGTATCATATCGAGGGCCTGATTGTGATAAGCGGTTTGTAGAATCAATTATTGAAGACGTACGTAAAATATATAAAAGAGTTAGCTCAACGGCTCCGATGATTTTTACTAGTGAGGACCAAACTGATTTTAATAAAGCAACTCATTGTCACATTTGTCAGAACTTTGTTTTTTCAGACAAAGTTCGTGATCACTGTCACATTACCGGTCGTTACCGCGGGGCTGCACACCCATATTGTAATTTACAATATAAACGTCCTTCATTTGTTCCCATTTTTTTCCATAACCTAGCTGGTTATGATTGTCACTTATTTATAAAAGCCTTGGCTGAGGTTCCTGGTGACATAAAAATTATACCTAAAACTAAAGAAAACTATATTTCATTTACAAAGTTTGTGCCAGTTTCGAGGAATCAGTTTTATCAACTTCGATTCGTCGATTCATTTAAGTTTCTGGCAACAAGTTTAAGTAAATTATCAGATACTTTAAAGCCAGAAGATTTCAAATACCTAAAAAGTCATTTCCCTAGTCAAGACAAATTTCAGTTGCTCACTCGCAAGGGTATTTATCCATATGAATATATGAACTCATGGGAACGGTATCAGGAAAATTGTCTTCCACCCAAAGAAAGTTTTTACAGTTCGCTTAATGATCAACATATATCTGATGATGATTATAAACACGCACAATTAATATGGTCAACATTTAAAATTCCTGACTTAGGAAGTTATACAGATTTATATTTGAAAACAGATGTGTTATTATTGGCAGACATATTTGAAAATTTTAGAAGGACTTGCAAACAACACTATGAGTTGGATCCAGCTTTTTATTTAACTGCGCCTAGTTTAGCATTCGATGCAATGTTATTAAAAACAGGAATTCAATTGGAACTTATTAGCGATTTGTCTATGGTGCGGATGCTACAGAGTGGTATAAGGGGTGGTGTGTGCTTATGTTCGCATAGACATGCTAGAGCAAATAATTCTTACTTACCGGATTACAAACATTCAGAACCTAGTTCCTTTATCGCTTATATCGATTGTAACAATTTATATGGGTTCAGTATGTGTCAATATTTGCCATTTTCAGATTTTAGATTCCTTGATCAAGATGAAATCAGCAAATTGGATATAACTAACGTAGCCACTGATGCAGATTATGGTTTTATATTAGAAGTAGATCTTGTTTATCCTAATCATTTGCATAATTTACACAATGATCTACCGTTTTGTCCAGAAAAATGTATTCCACCCGGTGGGAAGAATTATAAATTGATTCCGAATTTATATGATAAATTCAATTATGTAATACATTATATTCATTTACAGACTTGTTTAAAACATGGTTTGATTTTAAAGAAAATTCATAGAGTAATCACTTTCAGACAAAGTCCATATTTAAAACAATACATCGATTTGAATACAGCATTAAGACAAAAAAGCTCTTCAGCTTTTGAGCAAGATTTTTTTAAACTCTTGAATAATAGCGTGTTTGGAAAAACTTTGGAAAATAATGAGAAGAGGGTTAGCGTTCATTTAGTTAATCAGTGGAACGATACTAACAATGTGACAAAAAAAAGAAAATGTGCACAAAAGCTTATCGCTCGTCCTAATTTTCATAGTGCAACAGTTTTTACTAATAATTTAGTTGCAGTTCAATTAAACCCTGAACAAATAGTCATGGACAAACCAATTTATATTGGTTTTACTGTTTTAGAACTTTCAAAAAGTCACATGTATGATTTTCATTATTCCACAATACAACCTTTTTACAACCATCGATTACAGATGTGTTACACGGATACAGATAGTTTTGTATATCTTATAGAAACAAATGATTTTTATGATGATATAAAAAAATATTTTTTGTCTTATTTTGATACTAGCAATTTTTGTGAAAATAATGAATTTAATTTACCAATACAAAATAAAAAAGTTCCTGGCTTATTCAAAGATGAAATGGGGGGTAAAATCATAAGTGAATTTGTAGGACTTCGTTCAAAATTATATTGCATTAAAACCGAAGACAAGATCATTAAAAAAGCAAAGGGTATTAAGAGAAACATTGTGCGTGATTTTAATGTGTCTGATTATGAAAAAACTCTATATGAGGACGACATTGTTCGTAAGACAAATATTTTATTTAAATCAATAAAACATGAATTATATACATGTGCTGTTAAAAAAATTGCTCTATCTGCTAATGACGATAAGCGTGTCATATCCAAAGATAAAATTTCAACAAAAGCATGGGGGCACACTAGTATCTTCAACTTTTAACATATTTACAAAAAATAATCATATTAAGTTTGTATCTAGATAAGTTTGTACTTTATTGAAAAAACGTGTTTTTGCTTGTTTAATAAACTTATTTGTGTTGTCAATTGTCAATGTAATGTACTTGTAGTTTTGTAATACTTAAAAATGTAATGTAAATAGTTACGGTGCTAATAAAATTATTTTTACATTTAAATAAAACTTTTAACTTGAAAATTGCTTCGTTTTATTTTGAACCACCTAAATATTTATCAATATTTATGTAACGAAGAAAATGTTATAACAAGTACAAACTTGAATAGTAATCTGAGCAGCTTATGCCTCAAACACGTGTCACTAAAGACAAAAGCTATCTCTGTGTGCGCACTGTGTTACTGTAATTTGAGTCCTCTACTTGAATACGATAATATTACAAGTAATAGAATTTATTATTTTGATGAACCTAGCTTTTATTCATTCTGGTATTGGTAAGCGCTCCGACAGCTTCTAGCTACTCGCTCCGAATATCATCAATAAAATTTGTGATTTAAAGATGGTAAGTTAATTGATCTTTAATTATTTTTTCAATAAAATTTATACCCTACATCTGCATCCTATCTCAGTTTATTTATTTTTTGTTACAGACAACACAACATTCAGATGATGTTTCTACATGTCCCATTTTGGATACTGGAATTTTCATTGATTCCTTTCAACATGCACAAGATCCGCTAGAAGGATTCACTGAGGAATTCTTCAAACCGCAAGCTCACCAAAAATCAAAAACGAAGATTCATGAACGAAAATTGAAGCATAAAAGAAGTCGTAACACGAGTGAGGTTTCGAAAAATTTGATTAAGCAACGTCGTCCACTTCATTCTTTTGTGATAAATAGTGCTCCTCGCCAAGGTCTTCGTTTGATAAAGATTCAAGTGCTGGACTTAGAGAGTGATCAACTAGTGAGTGACTGTATACACGATGATAGTGTCTTGCTAAGTTCGCAGTATGTGGTAAAAGATGTTGGTGATGAAATTATGGAACAGACTGAAAAAATAGTTAGTAATATTTCAAAAAAAATTTGTAACTATAGTTATACTAATTGGTATTAATATAAATAATCTATGTTGTTTAAATAGTAATAAATTAATTGTAATTTTCTAATTTCTAAGTGTGTAGTTTTAGTTCATTGAATGTTTATTAAATAATTATATTTTTTAAGATTGTTTTATCAATATAACAAATATAAAACAAATTATATTTCTAAAAAAATATGGTAATTGTAACTAGGGAAGTAGTAATATTTTAATGTAATAAAGTTTTGATTCAAGTACAATGTGTTTTTACTCAGTTGGTCCAAAATTAGTTAGTTATCATGATTAAAGTGAAATCAAAGACATTATATTTATTAATGATTTATTGAAACATATTTTTACAAATTAATATTTCTTATACTAAATTAGAAAAAATCATAGATATAATTATCACAATACCACATCTTAAGACACAATACATTTTTTAATGCACACATTTTTTTATGATGAACGCAATTCCATACCTTGTTTCCTCTGTCATAGTAATCATTATGTAACTTTAAAAGTTTAGGACAACCCTTTTCACCTAATTCTATTATTTCACATTCTTGACATAACTCTTGAAGCCACATTATTTTATCCAATCCTTTAACCAATACTTTTTTTCCAATTAAATAAGGAACCACAATTCGTTGAAATTCTCGATAATCAATGAATCCTTCACTCCAAGTCATGCCACGGTTTCTTTCCAACCAACGCACTTGCTTTTGTTCTTCATTTGATAAATTTTTAAAAGAACAAGGCGGTTTTATTAAAAATGTTTGAGTATAATCTTTAGTAGCGATTGCAAACTCTTTAACTATAAATTTATTTTTGAAATCTTTAAACCCTTGTAGATCCACGACTATTGTATCGATATTCATGATATTTTCTTTACAATGTTACTTAAAGGTTTGTATTCAAATATGCAATCGTTCAGAATCAAACAGTAAGCAGCGGTCTGATCAGGTATTTCTTGATCGGCTTCGATTTCAACTCGCACGTCAATTGATCCTTTTAACGCTTCGTGTTGACGAGAGCAATCAATGACGAATAAGGGCGCGATTTCTTTGAATTCTTTTATACTCATCAACGGTTCAGCTCGACGTCCGTGATAAGACTGTTGGAACCTGGCGTATTGCTCGTATATTAATGTATATTTGTTGTCAATGAAACTAATGTTCAGACCTTCATATGGATAATAAGAAGAATTTAGAAAAACTTTTACATCACGTATATGGCAATGGTCGAACTCTGCCATTGACATTGTTGCATTATGTTTACGGTTTGTTTGAAAAGCGATTACAACGAATCGTGGTTTCTCCATCTGTGACGATGTTTTAATAGACCAAGTATGTTTACGTGTTTTGGGAAGTAATGGATACTCATATAAGTCCCAATTACGAAATGCAACTGTAATCGGCCGATCTTTTTCTAAATGCCTAAGCAAACTAATTCTTTCTCTATCTGAAACTTTAACATGAGGCACTCGCCAAATAATTTTATTTATTGTTATATCTTCCACAACTTCACCAGCATTTAATTTTAAGGCATTGAGATTTGTGTTACTTCTCAAAAGAACTAATTCATGTTTACAGTTCATTATAATTTTTTCATAATCTTCAGCAAAACCCAACACTTTATTGAGTGGTATACAGGTGGAAAATATTCCACTGCCATCAGTAGTTGTGCCTGTTGGAGACCAACCCCAAACTCGTGCGCATTTAGATTCATTATCGTTCAACGACAGATAAGATTTCATAGTGGTTGTAATGCCTGCATTTTTAATTCTATCTATTTCTACTCCATTTATTTCATAACGAATATCTTGAAATAAAAATAATGCGAGGTTATTTACAAAATGCACACTCGTTACTCCTTCTTTTTCTTTCGTATTTTTATACACATTTACTCTGCCCTCAATATACAAACTGCTGAGTGAAGGCAATATGTAGAGGTCTTGCTGATTTATCGGTATCCGTATTTCATCGTTCTTGTTGAAACTTGTTACGTATGGTTTGTACGAATGATATTCAAAACTTTCAATACTGTTATCATACGATGCAGGTTGAGTTACATTTAAAAAATTCATTTTATCAATCCTAGTGACTTCAAAAATTCCTTATTGCTTTTTGTCAGTTTCTTTATTGATCGAAATGGTGCTCCCTTATGAGATGATCTTTTAGAACTGACTTGAGTTTGTGTAGTATGTAGGCTTTTATTGAAATTCAACATGTCTTTTTAAAGTGTAAGTATAGCTGTACTTCTTCACCACGTAAATTTATTTGATTATTATCAGCGTCTAATAATCTTATATTGATAGCACTTATTGAACTTTGATTAACGGGAAAATAAATTAAATTTTTAGGTATTTCAATGATTCTATAACCAGGTGGTACGTTTGGCACGAATTCATAAATTATATGGCTTGCTTTTCCATTCACAAATGATCCACTGATTACATCGCATTCGATGCGCACGATAGTTGTTGATAAAATGCTAACAGGATATCTAGACTCTGTATTTATATTAGCCTTTATTGTTTCCATACCAAAACCCAAAATTTTACCAAGTGAGTCATTTTTATTGAAGTGAACTTCTTCTGAACAAAAAATACTTGTTTTTAATGTGTTGTTGTTTGCACTCAATCTCAATGCAATATTTTTGATATTGCTCTTAAGATAATCACAAATATCTTGAAGTTCATAAGATCCTTCTGGTATTTTTATAATGCCATCTTTACCATAATAAAATTTATTATTTCTTTCATCTATATTAGGGATGGAATTAAAAGTTGAAAAATACAACAAACCACACTCATACTCTCCTTCTAATTGTATTATAGGAGAGTAGTTTGTTATTAAAGACGCTCCTCTGCCAGTTATAGACACAGTGAAAGACATGTTTATACTGATAAAGTTTATTATATTACTCTTAATATAAATGTTGTTTCCAATAGTTCCTTAAAAAATTTAAACACAGATGACCACAAATTATAGTACCAAACTTCTGATACCGCACATAATTGTAAGTTATTGACATATTCGTTAAATAATTTATTAATTCTAATGGAGGTCTTAAATCACCAAAACTATCAAAATATTCACAGTAGTCATTTTGTTTAACATAGGCTACCCAATGTGTTCCTGGATTTTCAGAACTATCTAAATTTAATATAGCACACTCTATTTTTCTTGGTTTTGAGGGGAGTGAATCTCTCATAAATACACCTCGAAAATAAGGGATGTCAGCTGCATGCTTTAAAATGTCTAGATTTGTAAGGGGACGTCTGGGTAGCCCTTTGTTTAGTTTTTTGAAGGATTCAAGTATAATCCAGCTCCTCTTTTAAGAGGCTTAATATACATCCCTTTTCCAAGAGCAACAGCTTCCATTGCCTTGTTATGGCGTATAGATTCTTGTAGGTTTTTCTGAGCAACCTTGGAATCATTAACAGCTTTTGCTATGCCTGCGGCACCGCCAGCAAGTGAACCGAGGGCTGACAAACCAGCAAAAATTGGAATGAGGGGTAAAAAGCCTCCAGTTTTTGGAATAGGAATAAATCGTGGTAAGCGTATTCCTTTTTTGTTTTTAAATAGTTTTTTTGCAGCAGCATATGCGAAGTTTATAGCTGTGCGATTATCTTTAGATTTTAACTTCTTTATTTGAGATTGTAATTTTTTCACAATTGACATAAAGGGACGTATTCCGGAACCAGCTTTAAGTTTTGCTTTCATTGCATTTTTTACTATCCATGACGCAATCTTTTCACCTTTTCCCGCATCGCTCGACTTTAGTCTTCTCTTAGCCATATTCAAGAGTTCTAAATCAGCTTTATGTCGAACGCTCAAGTCTTTGTTATTGTAAGCAATGTCGTGGAACATACAAGCTTCATCTAATTTATTTATACCACGATCGCCTCTCAGTAATCGCTTCTGAAGTTTAGTACCAGGACCACAAAATTGATAACCAGGGATATGTAGCTCAATTGGTAAATTATTAATAAAGTTATTTAAAATACCTCTACCCTTCTTCATGGATATTTTTTAAATGAATAATTTTCACCCAACACACAATTTATATTACAAAAGTAATGCACTCTTATCCACCCAACTGTTTTCTTCCTCGCTGAGTCCTAACCACTTCACAAAAAGCTTATTACCTTTTCTTTTAATAACTTTTTCAATGAGATAAAGATCAGGAAATTTCGTTCTTTGCAACTCGTGTTCGTAGAATGAGCCTAAAATTAATTGTTTATGTTTATCTTCTAAAATATACGTAGGTGGATTTGTATCGTTTACCTTAACTATATTAAATATTTCCGTCGACCAATTAGGTGTATAGCCTTTATAAAAATCACCCTTAAATTTGCTTATACGAACACTGTCGTTAATACAAAACTTAGGTTGTTTATTTGCACTAGATATCCGTGTTTGCATAATGTTAGATCTAACAACCATCTGGTTTACTTTATTTACATCAACAGGTTTGTATTTAGTAATACGATGAGTAGTGTTATTATATTTTTCTACAACTGAATTCAAATTGGGTCCAAGCCATTGGTAACAACCATATAAACTAAAGAGTTTATAAAGGTGACATTTGATAGTACGAATAACTCGTTCTACAATAGCAGCTTTTTTGACAGAGTGGGTGGAATAATGATTTATTTTATACTTTCTTAACAATTTTTGAAAAACTTCGTTATAAAATTCTTTGCCAAGGTCAGTTTGTAAATTTAAAGGTTTTCTTGATGAACAAGATAATATCTCATGCATTGCTTTGGTAACACTATTTTTGTCTTTTGATTTTATGGGCTTTACCCATACGTATTTTGATAGCGTATCGATTACAACCAAAACGTATTTGTATCCTTTGTTAAAATATGAATATTTTTGAAAATCCATAAGGTCAGCTTGCCATAAATCATCCATTCCTTTTATGATAGTTCTACGACGAGGAAAATTCTTTCTTGCTGCCTTGTGAATTTCATCAACTATGTCTCTTTTACTCATTTTTGATTTAATTTAAGTTTAATTAAATTATCTACTTCTGCCTTTGAATAAAATAACTTTGTTAAACGGTCCGTTGTTATATTTTCTAAATTTTTTAAGTACAGTTTTATATCACTCTGAGTTTTTTTAATTTCATTTCTTAATTCTTGAACAGTTTTATCCACATAAGCTTTGTTCACTGCTTCATCGTCTTCGTTTGGTGATGAAACACCTTTTAATTTAGACAATTTCAAATCGTAGTGACCCGTTTCCGATTTCACTAACGTTTCGTTAAAAGTAGCAACGAATTCTGATAACCGTAAACGTTTATGAACGTGATGACCAAACTTGTCTATATTCATCGCTGTCTAGATGGGTCGACCACTGAAAATGTACTGCGTAATTTTCCTGATGGAAGCTCTTTAAATTCTACAGTAGTTATGAGACCAGCTTCATACAATTCTTCAACAATAGAAATGATTTCGTTATTTACCCCAGTGTTGCCCGCTGCCCATGATGCTAATAGTAATTTTAATCGTTCTACTAACTCGTTTGGGTCATCCCAGTAAACATAATCAGTATTTTCTTTTACTTCCTTCAAAAGTGGAATGCCCTTTCCTTTTGGAATACTCTCCAGGCTTGTGGTAGCATTTCGACAGAACTTGAACAAAGGCTTAATAACATTAGTGTATTTGAATCCCTTGTTGCTGTTTATTGGTTTTGATGACTCAAAGTTACGTCGATGTGCATTGGTTTCTATTAAAAGCAATTTATAATCTTGTAAATCACCGTCCGTGACCACATCCAAATTGGGTCTCTTTTTAAACAATAGTTCTTTTAAACCTGTAGTTTTTTCCAAAGTCTTTGTTCCAATTCTCAAAATTTTGCCATCGTCAAAAACGCGAGTTTTGCCAAGCAATAATTTTCCACGTTCATTTCTAACTCCAAATGGTATGTTAACAATTACTTCAGATGATGTAGACCACGATGATGATTGGTTTTTAACACTTGGTGAAGAGGGAAATGATTTAAAAGATCCATCGCTCACGTTTAGTTTATCAGACGGTGGTACGACAAGAGTTTTGTTGTAACTATTATCTAACTCGCTATCGGAATTATCTTCCTCTTCATTGATATATTCATTAAGATCTTCCTCAGAAGTACATCTCGTAAGATTGTCATCATTCTTAGTTTTTTTCATCAACGGTTCATCATTCTCTTCCTTGAGATGCTTATCTTCATTTTTATTTGCTAATAAGGTAAGAGGATCTACAATGGGCTTAAATATTGTTTCCAGTGCCATATTATTTGCATTCTTTATATCTTTTATCTTTTCAACTTTTCTTTTAACAGCTGCTGCGGATTTAACAATTTGTTCTTTGAGTTTTTTTTCCATTTTTAAAACGATTCGCTCGCTCTCAAGTCTCAAATCAAAATGATTCATATGCCATTAGACATCTTATTTTGTATGTTAATCCACTACAACAAATGTGTCAAATGTGGACCTGTAGCATCCATTGTTTTTCTCACAGTCCTTATTAATCACAAGATAGCTGAAGGGTTTCTTCCAAACAGTGGAACATAGTTCACGAAATTGAGACCATGACATATCAGACCCTACATGCTCATCATATACATGTTTCAAATTAATGTCATCTTGCTTAAATAATATTAATAGATTTGAATTGTCCCTTACTAATTGCTTAGGGATTTTTGTGTAAGTTTGATTAATATAAAAACAATCAATGTTCTTATGACGCCCCATTGCAAAATAATCTCTTACGTTGTTTTGATTTTCACAAGCAACATCATCAAAAATTATAATAGAATCTGACAAAGCTTCATGTGGACTCAAGATTTCACTGTTGTGATTGTATTTATGCAACGATGTACCAGGAACCATGTCTAACACTTTCTCCAAATATAAGTATTTAGCTTGGTATAAAGATTTTGAATAAACATACAGATTTCTAAAACGCAGACCATCTTTGTGTAACAATAAACTGATAACTAAATTTGTCTTTCCACAGTTTGATGGACCACAGACAATGCAGCGTATAGTGTTTGGTAATAAGTTACCATGTCGTTTAGCTACATTTGAAGGTGGGGGACATATACAGTCTAATTTTAATGATTCTTTTTGTTTTATGAATTTCATGTCAACGTTTGAATCTAACCGTAATGTTTCATGCATCTTATGAAAATGAGCATAATATGACAGGTCATTACATTTAAATAATCTCTTGTCTCGTGTATCATTTACGCTACGCTTTGCTCGCTTTGTGAGCTAGAATACCCAATAGTAGTTGAATATTGGGCAATCTAGCTCATGAAGTGAGCGAAGGCGCAAGCCGGAGCGAACGGAGTGGGCTAGAGTGCCCAATATTCAACTACTAATAAGTTACATGTTCTAGCTAGATAATTTATATGCAATTATTTTTCAATGGTTTGATTCCTGGCCACAAGTGTCTCCCAGTCTACCCCGTTGTTGAGAGGTACCATAGAAAAATATTCCACAACTATGTCTTCTCTAATTCGGTGTAAGTATCGATGATATTCAACTATATAAAGTAAAATATAATATTATACCAGTATCTACAGGTTTAATCCATTCATAAAATAGACATAATTTATTTTGCAGTTTTGTGAATGTTTTTCTTGTAAAAGACCGTAATGGAAAGTTGTGAAGGTAGCTGTATAAAAAAATTGTGTTTATATCTCAATTCTTTAAAAAATGTTCTGAGACACATTGTTAGAGTAAATATTATGTCCAATATAACAGGGAGATATGCTGTCTAAGATGTCGTAGCCGGCGGCAGTAATTTTGTAAAAATATGGGCACTACAATACCAAAAAGTTAAGAATTTAAATTCGTATATTTCTTTTACTTTTCCAATATTAAAACCATAAAGTTGATGGGATTTCTAAAATGCAAAGACTTCAATGTTGTATTCTTGTTTTCTTACAAACAATAACCATTTTTAATTTTTAATATAGGTTAACTTTTATACTGTTTATAATAATGCGACTTCTTGGATTTCCAGAATGTGTTTTGTTATAAACAATAAGCATTTTTTGTTGTTATTATAGGATAACATTCTTACAGTTTATAATAATATGACTTCTGTTAGATTTTTACTAAACCTGATATGACAACCTGATAAAACATTTTTTCTCGAACAGAGATGTTGAACCTTCAACTTAATGTAGTTGACAAATTATTGTCTGTGACTAAAATATATACGTATGATGTGGCTGTTATATATTTCGCCCGAATTTTAGTCAAATTAATGTTAGAATTTAATATATTATATCTCTGGAGATGGCACAAGTGAGTACGAGTGAGTATAAAAGAAAATAATAATAATCTTGGTGCCCTCCTAGCGCAGTGAAAATAGTATTTTCACACATGTCGAATTTAGACCAAACAACTATGTGGACGCCTATGTGCCTATAGTTGGCGACCACTGCCTGTATTCGCTGAATACAGATAAATGCTGCACCAGATCCTTACGAGTATCCTTACCCCGCGTACGATGATCGAATGTGAATGTTGACGAATGTATCCTCGGCAACTGTTTCGATGGACCGTAACGGCCGCCTGCGGGTCTGCTGCTATCGACGAAAGAAATCGTTGATGGGGCTTCATCACCGCGTCTCGATATTCGTTTGCCGTCGGAATTAAGCATATGGTATACCTGGCTGCATGTTTCGTTTGTTGTTTTCAAGTTTAAATTGTTTTAAAACAAAATGTACCAGCAAATAAATATATAAATCAGTTTTAAAATTTATGTTTTATTTAAGTACTGTACCTGGTTTACTAACAGTTTTTTCGTTGATCAATATGGTTAACCTCAGGCCTGTGGCCAATGCATCATTCATATTCGACTCAACTGTTGGTGGCCTTTTAAGTGGACAGCATCAATTACACTTGAGTTGACCATATACCTTCTGTTTATAATAAAATGTATGTTGTGCACAACAAATGAATGTTGCAATGCCCCATTGTATAATGTATAAAGTGCAAAACACTGTCTTAAATTACTGTCATAAAAAAGGTGTTCTATATTGGGAAGCTGCTCCTTAAGCTTCATTATTACTATAATATATCTACTTGGCTAATAATTTCTGCACATCAGAATCATTATCATTAAGATCGATCAATTTATGTTTTACACACACAAATTCAATTTGAAAATTAATAGACAGGTAATTTTTACATTTTACAAGGGCATAGCTTAGAAATAAACATACTAATTAGTTAGTGATTAAACATAAAAAATAAGCCTGAAACATAGGATCTCCTAATTAAGGCAAATGTTTAAAGTTTTACTTATTAAAACTGTGGTACACAGTATTAAACACTTACTGCATTTATGGATAACAAAATGTATGGATTCTATTATTCAATTTCTTATTGAAATTTATATTAGCAGGCCCATGTTAGGCGTACCCATAGTAAAAGAAGCTATTTCACATAAAAATTGTGAAATATCAGGTATCAGCTAGTTGCTGTATAACTTATTATCTGGTTCCATGAAGTTGATAAATTTTAGCATTTATTTATAGCTCTGCTTATGAACGTTATACTGGCAGTTTTGCGTTACAGTTGTAACAATGTGTATAATAAAATCATACATAATTATATTATATAAATTTTTCAAGCCAGAAATTTATGTCAGTACCGATGGTACTCTATTATTCCGTTGGGATCAACGCAACACCAAGGATATCTATGATATCAAAATTCATACCTGATGAACTAAGCTGTTGTCAGGGCTGCTGTTGCAGCTCCAGCAGAGCAGCCGCCTGGCTGGAAGGCGGATGGCGGCGAATTCGGCGGATGGCGGAGTCACCCGATTGGTGCTCGGCAACGGTTCCAACATGGTAACCTTTGAGGGCAGCTTGCACACTTTTTACACTGTCGCGTCATCAGGGGCACTTTGAGTTGCTGCACTTGTTGCAGTTGCGTTGTCTGACCTATCTATGCGGTGAAATAGTCCAGTGTGAATATTTCGAGTGCAATAGATATTTGGTTCATGCCTTATTAGACACATGCCTTATGACAGAAAGTACCCAGTATGGTAAGTTCGTGTCAGACAAAATTAAATAATTAAATGGTAAAAGCCCAGTGTAGCAGTTACGCATTTTTAAATCTCAGCAAACAATGTTGTCTGGGAGGGAATGTTATTAGCATTAAGTCCGCTCTTTTTGTACTCATGTACATTAAAGTAAAATAAATATATATGGTAAAAGCCCAGTATGGCAGTTACGCATTCATAAAGGTAAGCAAACAATTATGCAGTTAAGCTAAATAAACGGTAAAAGCCCAGTCTGGCAGTTACGCGTTCAAGTCTTGTATTCTTCTTCTTGTCCTCTTCCGTCTTGAAACTTTTTTCCTTTCTGCACGAAGCGTTTTAACTAAGTATAATTAAATTTTCACTGTATAAAATATAATTCTGAAGAATTCTCACTTTGAGATTGTATGTGTGCGTCCGTGGCGAAGCACGAAAAGCGAATGAAGGGTTGGCGTGTAATAGCGGCGGGGAGAGTTCGAGCCGGAAATGTCAAAATATCTGTCAATTCTAAATCAAATACCTTCTCTTTTTAGGTTTTTTAGGTTATTACTCTAAAATAACGTGCTAAGTGGTGATACATGCAAGCGATACTACATGTGTTAATAGTACTAATATTGAGGAAGAATCATGAAGTATAACATAACATAATTATGTTAATATTATCATAATTATGTTGTATTATAAAAATAAGAGTTTAACAATAAAAAATGTAATAAAGGTTTTTTTTTCGATGCTCAGATCGGGTATCTCCCCGGTGTCAAGCGGCTCGTTATTCGTTTCTAGCCGCTCGTTTCAGTTACTACCGGCTCACGAGCCGCTCGTTTACAACTATTCTACCTACATCGTTTTGCACCGCAAGGGCTCTGAACTTGCGGCAGATCACTGTCTATTGTCAATTTAATCGCATTACCTGTGGCATTACCTACACAAAGTTGATATAAATGTAGCTGTAATGAGCGGTTTTCAAAAGGCAGTTTAAGAAAAATCCGGCCAAGTGCGAATCGGACTCGCGCACGAAGGGTTCCGTGCCAAAAAACGGCAAAAAAATTACGTTTGTTGTATGGGAGCCCCCCTTAAATATTAATTTTATTCTGTTTTTAACATTTGTTGTTATAGCGGCAACAAAAATACATCATCTGTGAAAATTTCAACTGTCTACCTGTTGTCGTTATTAATATCGAGCAAAAAAACGGCAAAAAAATCACGTTTGTTGTATGGGAGCCCCCCTTAAATATCAATTTTATTCTGTTTTTAGTATTTGTTGTTATAGCGGCAACAGAAATACATCATCTGTGAAAATTTCAACTTTTTAGGTATCACGGTTCATGAGATACAGCCTGGTGACGGACAGACAGACAGACAGCGGAGTCTTAGTAATAGGGTCCCGTTCTTACCCTTTTAGGTACGGAACTTTAAAAAGTAGTAAGTACATAAAAAAGAACTAGATGTCGTTGAACTAAGTAGGTAGCTTTTTATGAAAAATATTAAATATACTAGTACAGTAGCCCGTAGAACATTTAAATCACCAAAAAGGTTACCGTTTGCCGTTATGATATAGTTAATTATTACGAAATTATAGATACTTTAACCCAAGTTTTACAGATCGCAACCCGCCGTAACCTATATTTGTTTATCTCCAAAATTGATATATTTTTTTTTTATTTTTCGAGGTTTACCACATAGTTTAGCTATTGTCGTGTTTTACAGCTTGGTTTGAATGCCACAGATAAAATTAAGATTATAAAAAGTAGTCATACACAGATTTAAGACCTGATGAAAATGGTTGGATTTTATCTGGTCTGGATGGGAGTATGTGGTTTGTTGCGTTGTGCGTTGGTTGTCCGTTGGCGTGTTACGAAGAACTTTTCTACAACCAATATGACCATTAGTGGGAAATGATATTTAAAAATTCTTCCTAGTTGAAGTAGCGCCATCTATCCACATAAAATTATACTAAAATTCTCTGCTGTCAGAAAACCGCTCATTAGATTAGCTCTTTGGAGAATATTTTGAAAACAGTAAAGTTTATTTACAAAATCTGAACCTTTTAATTTTTCTGACGATCTTCTTTTGTTACAGTGAATCCTATCCCCTAACGCCGCTCCCTGACGAGATAGGGGGGGTCATAACAGAAGGACCCCCCTTATTAATGGCCGCTTGGACCCCTAAAGGTCACGGCCTGATCACCGTGAAAGACTACGACATCTTCTACAGACCAGCCCCGAGGTCTTCAACTGGGTACAGGGTCACGGAGACCGGGATACCGGGGACCATACACAATGGGGTCCCGGATTGGCTGTATGAAGGTATGTTTTATTTTATTTGTTTATTTAAACCTAAATATGGAATTGCGGATGTATTTATAAACGGGAATTAATTAATTGGGTGTCTGGAAATAATTAAAGGCGACTGTTAATGGGATACTTAAATACTAAACCGGACAGCAATTTATTTTTTGGGCGACGAAATAACTAAACGGGCGACAAATAGTGGATTACAGAAATACTTAAAACGGGCGACTACATGTGGGTGGCTAAAATACTGAGTGGGCAACTATTATACCAAGTAGGTAGGTAACTATATAACTGATTTAAGCTACCGAACATGGTATTTTAACACGTTTTTATTAGGTTGCTTTCTTGTTTGTTTGTTTGTTTCTTTTTTGTCATCTCGATTAGGATAATAGTCACCTTTTTTATAAATAAAAAAAAAAAAAAAAAATATTAAAAACACGACTGCCCTGCCAAAAACCAACTAAAAAGTTAAATAACAAAGTGTCATTGCAGTCGGGGGCCCGTTTTGTGGTACAATTTTTTATCAAAGAGGTCTCCCGACTGCAATGACACTTGTCATTTAACGTTTTACTGTTGAGCCATTTAGAAGTTATGGTCGAATAAAAAAACTCACATACCCACAAACATACATGAACCCTGAACACATATACACTCCTTTTTTGGGCAGTCGTGTATTTTTGGGCAGTCGTGTAAAATATATACCAAAGGAGATGTTCCATTTTTATATGGAGGCTGGGCCCCATTGGGTAACCCGTGGCCTACAGTCATGAAATTATATTTCATAGATAGAGCACAAAATAAGGAACCTTTACATGTATAAATATTTTTTTTTATCCCTGCAAACATTAGTTGTTCAAATAATAGTTGGCTAATTAAAGTTAATAAAACGGCAACCCAAAACTGTTTCTACCCTGGCAACATCGATTTTCTCCTGTCAAATGTCACATTGATGCTGTCAGATGTCAAATAAAATGACAAATGACATATAAACAGGCAATGTCGCCATTTTAATAAAAATAAAAATGCAAAGGAATATCCCTTAACAGCCGGTAGCCGCACAAAATGGATTTTCAGTATTAAATCAGCTGTAAAAACTTGTAACAAGCATTAGAATTTATTAATATACTCGGGAGAGTAAAATTAATAATAAGACACTTTCATTTTAAAGCGAAAACATTAAGAAATACGCGATGAAAAACACCATTGTTTGAGTTTTTAATTTTTTTTTTATTTATGTTTGCAGGGGTTTTTATTTTTTTTCTTTTCGGAAACCTTGTCCCTCGAGAGAAATCTACCAGAAAAAAAATTATTATGGGTGTAGGAAAATTAAAAAAAGTGGGCCCAGGAAAGAACGACTCCTTTTAAATGTTTTGTGTACCCCAAGGTTGTCGCCCAAATAGTAAAACTTGGTCACCCGTTCTGAATAACTAGTTCCTTTTTCAATATCTGTAGTCGCCCTCCTCGCTCCGTCGCCCATTTAGTATTTCAGTACGCTGTATTCAGTATTTTTGATACCCAATATGGAAATTTATTGTTACCCGATTAAATACTACCCTTTATAAATCACGCAACAATAACCACCATATTGAAATGTACATTTTGCGTATTGTACATTTTGCAACAGGTGCACAATTTGCGTATTCTTCATTATGCTACGAAAGGTGAAATTTTACTCGGCATGCCAAAAATATGGCTTGTGCATTCACAAGGTTGGTCCTGAAAAGTTTAGTAGCTTTTTCTTATAATTTACTAGCCTAGCCAGTATAAAGTAAAAATTCTAACATTATATATTTTTAAACGGTAAGATTGAGTCCATTAGTTTTGGCACAGTTCCGCCACCGTATTCTCTATGAACATGCGTTCACTGACGACTGACACTCACGGTGCGCGGTGGCGGTACTGTGCCGGAACTGAGGCTCCACTGAAATGTGTGAATCAGGCTTAAATTTTCCTTTCACTGGAAAATATATGTTTTTCTAGAACATAAAAGTGATTCGGATTTAGAAAGTAAACATTCCATGTGTAAACAGCCGCAAGTTTACTTCAATCGACCGTCTTTTGTCTTTGATCTAAAATAATCGTACAAAAATACATCACTTTGATGGAGAGGTGAAAAGTTGTAAACTATACACACACAATTTAAATTACTGCGGAATCGCTTGTCAAATATGTTTTACTGCTAATAGCACAGATACACTATAAGTAGTATAAATTTAGAAGTGCCTAGAGGCTCTAGTATAATATGTAGAAAAGCGTTAAATCGAATCACGTTTTCTCCGTTTTCTTTGGCCATTTGGTGATTGACACAGTTACAAATTTAAGTATACATAGCAGAAACGACCTAATACCGGTAGTGAAATTTTAAACATAAAAACGTGGGGCGCATTTAGTAAAAAATACCATCCATATTGTCTTTAGCATGCGCCCCACGTTTTTAGGTTTAAAATTTCTGTAGGTAGTGTTATAAATATTTACAGAAGAAATTATTTTTTACTTTTTAGCCCGTTTTAATGTTTTAGTCCAATTTTTTTTGGAATAATTTAGACTGTTTTTAAAAAAGATTTTTTTTTCAGTAAATTTTAAGGGTATTTGGCCTCATTTAAATGCTGTAAGTATCGAACTTAAGAAATATATCCTAAAGAGACGTCTATCTTCACCCTCTTGGGAACGGCCGTTTTATTCAGTTACGCGTTGTAAATGAGAGGAACCTGGTGTTTTATCTTAACGACCTTCGCTCAGCGGCTTCATTCCAGATATAAAGATACCAGATTTAGGACGTGCTCCAAGACTACCGCATTAAAGGGAGAGAGGGGATTTTCGTCTGGGGAGGTGTAAAATTTTAATTATGCCACGGTATTTTATGGATCATTTAAACAGCTGCATTGCTTTCGGTGTTTTTTTCATTCGTTGTGTTCTCTAGTTTTATTTGTTAATAAAAAACTGATAGTTATAGGAACTTAAAACTTTTTAGGTAGAGGATTATAATCAACTAGCGGCCGCCCGCGACTTCGTCTGCGTGGAAAGGTTTTTTGCTATACCTCGGGAACAATACATTTTTTCGGGATGAAAGGTATCCTATGTCCTTCTCTGTACCCCTGACAACGTGTATGCAAAATTTCATGATGATCGGTTCAGTAGTAAGGACGTGAAGGCGTAACAAACAAACAAACAAACAAACGGACTTTCGCATTTATAATATTAGTAAGGATAAAGTGTTTTATCTACACTCATGATTTAAATCCTCTGTAAAGGGTTCTGAAACGGTTAGCTTTCTATCAACATTACAGTATCCGGGCAAGAGCATGTCGCGCTCCTCATTATGAAATACAGTACAACATTATAACACTCGTTCGGATGATAAAATGAGGAGGAAAGTCAAAGACAAAACCCTATACAGAGGATAAATATCATGGGTGTTTTAATCCATATGTATTAAATAAAATATTGTTTGTTTCCCAAATAAAGATAAAAGAAATCGGGTTGCACTCCGGGAGTGCCGGCAGAAGTGAAAACTTGAATATTAATGTTGTGCATTTTTGATATTTTGGAATGGTTAGGGAATATTTTTTAACTAATTGCCGTCTTACGAATTTAATCTGCATTTGAATTTATGAATACAGAGTATTGTACGAAAGTCTTAGCCATAGCTTGACAGATAATCTAGAGTTTTGACATTGAATTAAAAAATTAGCGCGTTGCTTTGGTGACACAAGTGTTTACGTCTTGAAATGACGTGCCGCCATTTTCAAGAGAGGGGGATACTTCCGCTGCCGGCTGTCTACTCTCCATCCGTCTTACGAAATTTCGACCAGGGTCACGTGATCCAGTCAGTCGACTGACGCCAGTTTAAGATTTTTTCCTCATTACAAAAAAGCGTACAACGCCGCTAAAGAAGTTTTCACTTCAAAAAAAATAAAAAAATGGGTGTAGATAACGTCTTGTATGCAACTGTTCATAATTAGGTATTAAAACACTCATGTGATTCTATTATCAAACCCACATTCGTATTTTAATACTTACCCCTTTTTATAGTACATACAGTTGCGTAAATATCATTAAATCATCTTGAGAGGTTAGGTACTTAAACTGTAGTAAACATATAGATGTAACATGCCAGTGTTATTTTAGTGATTTAATATTCTAAATATCTCTTAAGAGGCCGTACACCGCTGGGAGCAATTTTCATATTAAAAATTATCGAAATTATTGACATTACTATCGTTTTTTAATTAATAACTAATAAACTATTTCTTATTTTGGTACACTGTCAATCACAAAACTAAAGAGCTAGCTTAGGTCGTATTTTGATTATAGTTACAAGACTATAGGTTTATTATTGGTTAGCATATCAGTGAAAACTACGAAATCGGAGGTCACTTTACGTTTTTTCATTGAGAAAAGTTTTAGCTATCATGTTTCTGTCAATCACATAACTGAGTAGGTATACTATAATCCGTTTTCTACATTATTTTTTGGGACCGATAAATCAAAAAATTGTGTAAAATCGTTGTTCAAAAATGTGTATTTGAAACGTCAAATACACATTTTACAGTCATTGTAAAGCCCCTTAATGTAACGAATGTTCACTATAAAACCGATTGATTATAAAATAACTATATAACTATAATGTAGAAACTGCATATAGCGAAGGAACCGATAGTTTGTGTACCGAAATGTTAAAACAAGATAAATCGCATAAAGTGTTTAATGGCGTAAATATCATAAAACTATCGTACGAGGTACTTTGACTATAGTAAACAACAAACACTCATAAATGAAAGTTACCAGAGTTATTTCAGTGGGTTATGTTCTAAATGCGTTAATATCGTATCTGTGAGGAGTGGCGCATATGGGTACCTACTTATTGCATGGGGGTCTCACTCCGTGCATAAACTTTAATATTAGCCTACTGCTCGTGGCTCACTCAGTCTAGCCATGGCCGAGGGATATCACCGCGCCGACACGCGCGTTGTCTGCGAGCGACAAGCGCCCAAAAACACGAACAAGTCAGTTCTTAATTCTTTAAGTAAATCATCTCGAACTTTATACATCACCTAACATTTTTACACAAGTAACTAAGTAAGTACTTACTTAACTAACTACTTAGAAATACAATTATGCTCAACTCATTTAGTAGGTAGATTTATTATATTTAGTAATTTCATTGTATATTATTCGACATAACGGATGTTTTCTATGATATCGGTAAGTAGCGACTAGCGAGTAGCACTAGCAACCTAGATTCATGAGTTGTATCGGTTGAGAGTGAGACAGAGCTACGCGACAGAAAAAGAAGCGTAGGTGCTTATAAGATTAGGCACGCAGCGTTGTGCAATTTGAAATTTAACTTTATTGCCATACAGCGAGAGTAGTTTATTATTTGATAGTCAAAGTTTAAAAAAGTTCAATATTTTTTTTCACTTTTTATGGCGGATGGTTTTCTGTACGTAAGTACCACCTACTATAATTCTGAGCATGTTGTCTAATTTCAAAATCTATCGCAATCGCATTGATAGTGTATTAAAAAAGTTTTTAAAACACTATCAATGCGCAATCGCATTCATTTGACAGATGGATGTGATACATTTTTTTGTAAGTTTTTATCTGTGCCAAAAAGAAGTATCTGTCACATCCTGAAAGCGATTGCGATAGATTTTGAAATTATACAATATTATACTCTGCCTTTCTATTATCTAATTTAAAAATCTATCGCAATCGCTTTCAGGATGTAACACATTGAAGCTTCTTTTTGAGACAAATAAAAACTTACCAAAGAAATGCAGCAACGTGTCTCATCTATCTGTCAAACGAAAGCCCCCTGGGGGCTAAGTGTCTAATTTTAAAAATCTATCGCAATCGCTTTCGTTTGACAGATGGATGAGACACATTGCTGCATTTCTTTGGTAAGTTTTTATTTGTGCCGAATAGAAACTTCAATGGATTACATCCTGAAAGCGATTGCGATAGATTTTGAAGTTAGACAATAGAAAGGCTGGTTCGATAAATATCGATGCAAAGCGAGATTGCCTACGTTTGGCAGCTTGATTTTTTATTGGGTTTGCCAGCGTCGGTCGACATCGGGGTTTGTGGGTAAAAAGGTGTCTTTGAACTCCAGTGGCGAGGGGTGAAATTATGGCGAAGGTAAGCCGCTGTACAAAAATGATGGAAAATGTTGTGATCTGCATAGAGAATCAGTGGAGTGGGATTTCCAAAAGGTAAGCCGATGGGAATCGGCTTGTATGGACCCTTCGCCACTGTTGAACTCTGTATACCATCCATCAATGGTACACGGCAAAGGAATAATTTTGGTTAGATACGTCGCTTTTGTTAATTAAAAACTTTTTTTTTTTAATTTAACGCTTTTACGGGTACTATTATACCTAAGGTGGTTTTATTATTATTATTCTTTAGTGTCTGAGCGGATAATATAAAAACATTAGATGGTTTTCAATAAACACATTTTGTCATTCAAAAAGAAATAGTCAAAGAGTTTTATTTCGTAATAAAAGAAAGATACAATCAGCACACGTTTCACTCAGAGATGTCAGTGCTTCTTGGAGCGCAGAAAGAAAAACCGCCCCTGACGGACGCCAGTTTTGAATTCACAAAGAGAATGGCGAATAATAGTGAACCGTTACTCCTTTGTTTCTGTTGTTGTGTGCCATTTTTAAATTTGAATCACAGAAGGCAACTGTTTTGTTTCGAACCATAGAGACAGTCTAACATGGTATAACGTGGCATAACCTAATATCACTCTAATGTAATAGGGAACATGCATAAGTCACCGATTTTGATAAATTTGAGCTTGATCGCTGCGGACACGTATAAAAACATGATGGAACAGAAAAATAAAAAATAAAATGTATTACTTTAGTTTTATCACACAAGGGAAAATGACGAATTTTTTTTTTCGTTTTCGGATATAATGCACTTAACAGTCGGATAGAACATCAAATAAGAAATAATATTTTGTATGACACATATGTACTTAAACGCAATATTTAGGGAGATATTTGAAAATTCTTGGCTAACTCCATACTAATGCACTGAAACGTGACATGAGTGACGTCACAAATGTTGACCTTTTTGTATAGAGCGTTTTTGGCGGGTGCTGCTGCGTGCTAACTTCAAGTAACTATAACACGAGAAAAAAACACAAGAGAAAAGTTTTAATATTACAGTTGATTTTCTCACGCATTATACTTTTGATTTTGATACAAAAAAAAAATTGATGCATGTTCCCTATTGCAGGATAATTTTGCTGATTCACGAATCGTCCACCACACTGAGCAAGTAATCACTACGTTTTAGTCCACCAGTCGGCGCACTACCACTAACTATAGTGTAAATGTAGACCTGTCATTTTGTTGTTTCCTATGTGTTTGCTATCAAGATTCGGATGTTGGAAGCGATTTTTCGTAGGGGAGAGTAGGGTATTACCGAGCCCCTAAGAAAATTAAAATATAACTAACCTCAGGTTGGGTTAAAATAAAAACTATGTATGACTCTAAAGTCATATATTTTTTTATCATACCCAGGAATGCGCAGAATAGTAAAGAAAGTGGGATTTGATTGACTGAAATTTCAACCTAAATAACTAGAAAAAAACATACGTTAGGACAGGGCGCACTATTCAGACTTGCAGGAAATACAGTCATTAATTAAACTCGCTTTCTTTATTTAAGTATTAGTTTGTAAAGTTAGAAAAAGTTATGTTACCATATTGCATCTGCATTAGTCAAATTAGCCGTGTGAATGTGAATGACCGAGTGCTCTCGTTGCAAAATATCTGCCGCCAAGCTTATTAATAGCATTGATATTATACAGCGCGGTTATTTATTGAATGCGGATTAATAAATCCCACCAAAATCATTTTCATAAATAATGTTGCCAAGACCTCGCACTGTCAAAAAGTTATCAGACCTCATGTAGAGCCAAGCTTCTAACTCTACGCGCCCTAACTCTGCAAGTCCTAACCACAGAGGAAATAATCACTACGTTGTCCTAACTTCAAAAACTCTACACCTTAGTCAAAATATGTTTGAATGCGGATTAACACGTTCGCTGCGGCATGACTTTCCATTCCTTCGGTACAAGGCCCATACACCTGGTAATAAAACTTCCATTGTGGCGGCACAAGGCTTATAGACCCTGTAACATTTAAGAAACTTTAAATCCTTTTTTGGCTTCATGCAAAAAGATATATGATTTTTTTGCTTTGAATATAAATAACAATGAACTAATTGACATACACCTGAAGGCGTTCGTTAACAGCTTGCTTAGTTTAAAAATTAAAGCTATATTTAAAATACAGGGTTTATGCACCCTGTGCCGCACTGAATAAGGGAAATCTGGTGCGTATTTAAGGGATGTGAAATAAAGACATCGATAATCTTAATTAAGGTTAATATAATGAAAAAAAGATAAAACAAACATGATTTAATGTTTTTCAATAAAACATGGGTAACAAAAGTTTTTTTTGCATTGAACACAATTAGTTAAAAAAATAACTTTTTTGTCAGCTTGGCGGCTGGTTAAAAAGGTTCGGAGGTTTTCGTAACATCCGACACAATTCCTCTTCTTAACACCTTTTACCAAATTGTGTTATCAAGTTTTCGTGCGGGTTCTGAAAAGATAAATAGGTACATACACACAAATCTTTCCTCTTTATAATATTAGTAAAGATAGAGTATAGAAGTATAGATACGCTCTAAATGTTGTAAAAACAGAGAACAAAAACCTGCCTATACCCACGGGAAACGTAATTAGGTAAATAAAATAAATAGTAATGATGACTCACCTGTCTTTGATAAATCAATCTATGATTAGATTTAATATTCACTGCATCACTGTCCTCACAAACATCGTAGACAATTTTTTGTGGCACCTTTTGGTTGGTCTTGACGCCACGTCGACGCGTGCGTTTCGTGATGAATGCAAGCCAACACTAGCCGCGTGAAGCAAGCGCGGTGTGCGGTACCAGGTGCGCGGGCTACAAGGTGCTTCGACCAGGTTACGCACTGTGATGAAATTTTATTTCATCCATGCGGTGCCAGGTCTAAAAACCTGGTATTAAGATAGGTACACCATTGGATTCCATTTTAAGAATACATCTTAGATATATATTCATCTCTTTCCTACACCGAACCAAGTTAAAGTTATGCCTTCCGCATGACAAGGAAGTCTATACTTTTCTTAGCTGCACTGTAAGCGAGGCGTAAAGACCTGGTTTCGCACTCAACGTGTTAATAAATACTCGTACCTACTCAATGTTCCTACACCTCCTCCTAAAACATTAAATCACATCATTATCACATAATTTTTCTATTACATATCTAATCCATTTTATTAATTTTATTAAAATAAAATACCTACTTACTTTTCACGTCTTGTAGTATTATGCTTTTATGGATAGAAGCATGTCGTACATTGTACACGAACTGGATTTCTAAAACTTTATTTTTTTATGCATTTCCTGATTCAACCTTTCGGAATTTTAACCGGAAAATGCAAAATTAAACTCAATAACACAAACTGCCGAAACACCAAGACTTTGTAATCTGTGGAGGCTTGTAATTGGCTTTTTATAGTTTATTTAACTTTATAATAATATATATATTAAATGTATAATAAAAGTGTATAACTGTAACGTTAGCTGTTAGCCCCCCAATATTATAAAATCCTTACTAATATTATAAATGCGAAAGTCCGTTTGTTTGTTTGTTACGCCTTCACGTCTCAACTACTGAACCGATTATCATGAAATTTTGCATACACGTTGTCAGGGGTACAGAGAAGGACATAGGGTACCATTCATCCCGAAAAAAACTATTATTCCCGAGGGATAGCAATAAAACTTTCCACGCAGACGAAGTCGCGGGCGGCAGCTAGTAAAAAATAAAATAAAATATACAAAATAAAATAAAATAAAAAATCCTTAAAACCTATAATAACGCGTTGTACCTAAATCCGTAAAAGTGTTTTCGGAATTTCTATTTTTTTCTACTAACATAATGAGACGGTATGATTTCAGTAGAGAACAAGACAATTTCTTTGCACTGGCTGAAAACTCTTAAAAAGTCAATCGCTCTTTCAATTTTCGTTATTTGAGTTGAACCACCTAAATTCCTTATCCGTCGCTCGTGGGAGGAAATTACCTACGCTCTACCAACTAATATAGCAATCGTGAAACTGTAGTAGAGGTAGTAGGTATGACCGAGTCACCCGAATTAATAGGCAAATCGGAGTAGGGCAATTTCCACTGCGAAGCAAATGAAATCACCGTGAAACGTCCTCGTTGCGAAGAGTTTGATGAAATCTAGATTAATTTCAAGACTAAATTAAAGCTGAGCAAGTATCACGTAACATACTGTACCATACAAGGGTACCTTTAGTATAAATATGATTAAATCATTTACATTCGAAATCAAATTACGATTATTTCTGCTGATAAAGTATGAAAGTTTCAAGTTTTTCAAGCGAAATGTCTCAGTACAATTTATTTATACAGTCACTAAATGAAAACTTTAAGTTAAATGTTGGTTTCAAATATAAGAAAATTTATTAGACACTCATTTTGTTTTGTATTGAGACTACGAACTTTTTTCTTTATTTATTACAATGTTAGTGAATTTCTTCAAATTTTTCATATAATGAAACAGTAAGATGCAAGTGAAACATTTTGTGTTTTTAATACCTAGTAGAATTAACCCGGTTTGTTTAAAGAGCAATAGAGGCATGAATCATTCGCTACAATTGAAGTTTGAAGAGGCCTCCAATACAGTTTATTATTGCGGCTTGAAATAGATATTTTTTACACGACTGCCTAAAAAAGGAGTGTATCACACGCGAATCCGAAGCTGATTCATAACAAGAAAACAAAACTGGTTTTTTGTATACTTTTTTTGATAAAATTCATTAGCAAAGATTATTGCACGCTAGCATTTTTTTAATTTATGGATGATTGTAAGTTATTTTCTTGTAACATTGATAATAAATAAAACCGGTCAAGAGCGAGTCGGACTCGCGCACCGAGGGTTCCGTACCATCATAATTGCACCATTAAACCACACTGCCTTGACCGATAGTGGAACTAATGTTATCTTTTTTAGAAATTTGATAATTTCTAAAAAAGTTTGCTATATTGAGACATCGTTTTATTTTTCCTGTAATCTTTATATAAACTGCTATCACATAGAATTATTACAGATTTTTCACTTTGCAAACTTCGGAGATAAGGGGGGGGAACGGTATTTTTTTTTACATTTTTCATTATAAGTCGAAAATTATGCAGTCTAGAAAAAAAAGAAAAAATGATTTAAAACGTGCAAACTGCGACTGAGTCACACCATAAGGGTTCCTTTTTTACAATTTATAACACTCTAGGTAAAAAACCTTACTACCTAAATCACAAATAACAAAGTTAATGAAAACAAGGTATTGTAACGCCTTTCGGGGTTAGATTTTCGCTCGATTTGCCTTTACAATTTGAGAACTAGGTTGGTGACTGTTATGACCAAAACTAAGCTAGGTAGTTTGGTCACCGCAGATTGTGGTCACGACACGGTAACTTGTACCTACAACACTGATGTTCTGAATGTTATCTTTGAATTATTAATTAAAGTACCAAGTTACTTCAAGTTTGTAGAAACGGCTTAGTAAATGAATAATATATTTTAATTTCTAGAACTCACCTTGCGAACGATTAAATTGTTGAATATTATAATCAAAAGACAGCCTACCTCTGGTACAGGCATTGTCATGCTTAAAAGGGGACTCCAGCTAACTGTTATGTTTTTGGATATTAAAGTAAATAAAGTTTTTTTTTATTTTATTTTAATTTTACAAAAATAGGAAGGGCGAAAAAGTTTTTTGTATTTTTGTATGTATAGAATTCAAATAAAAACTCGTTTATTTTATATTAAATCTGGGGTTTTACTTTTGTATCTGGCTGGGTTCAAATCCAATAAAACGGTTGAAAAAAAATCAATTTTAGTTATTTTTCTCTCAAACAGGATGATTTCTCTCAAATAATAATTATGTTTTATTTACATATGGGGAAAATGCGACGTGGACTGTGTGAAAACAGTAGCACTACCATGAGTTTACAAAAAGCATTCTCGATATTGACCGCGTAAGCAATTTGTATGGGATATTGAAGCAGAGCCTCTAGCGGATACGCGAAGAACTAAAATCTATAGTAAGAGTGCTCACCATCCACGAGTTTACCATCCTCGCTAATGTGAACTCGATAAGGTAATATACCAACTCATGGTAGAGCTACAGTAGACTACGTTTCATACTTAGTACGAATCTGAGCGTCAAAATATCCACGCATTGGATTGACTCACTCTCAATCCAGATAATATTTTATTATTAAGATCATCCTATAGATCGTTCAAGTGCAATATTGGCATGCTTTAACGGTATGACGTCATACTGACCGTAATAATAGTACATTATGATACAAGTTAGCTTAGGTTACTTATTGCACACAAGGCTGTGGGTTGCAGCCCGAGCCGCAGGCGAGGGCGTAACTCAGCCGAGTGTGCAATAAGTAAGAGCTCACGAGTTTCATACGACGTTTTTCAACACATTTACGAGGAAAAAACAAACTAATTTACCACACAGCAACAAATACGACAAAAACAAAATGATAATCATTATGAGAAAAGGCGCGCAGGTTTTTTTTTGTTTTTTTTCACACGCCCAATGCAAGAATATTTTGCGAACAAAGGGGTTAGTGAGCGTACAGCCTACTTCAAAATTATAAATTTAGGTGATAAAATGCTAATATTTAAATATGTTTGAACAAAATATTGTAAATAAGAAATAATTCGATAATAATAAATATTTGTTTGACTTAATTAAGGACCTACACATTTAATTATTCCAAAAATGCAAATGAATTTTTAGCGGCATAAAACCTCTTTGTTTGTTACTAAGAAAATAACTGTATTACCCGGTTAAATTGAAAATGCTCTGTTTACACGCATAGAACTTGCAGTAAGGTACCTATTTAACTTTGTAGGGATAATTCTATAACCAACTAGTGTTTTATATATTATTGCACGCGTTTGTTATAGTTCGGTTTATGGCCCTAAAAGCGATGTATTAGGGCTCACTTTACGAGCAAGTGTGTTGAAAAAATAGTTATAGAAAATACGGGCCATTAGATTGTCCAGTATTATTTATCATTTAGTGCCAAAAAAGATTTTGTGCTTCAAAGGTACTAAAAAGTAGGATACGTCAAGCGTAGTGGGTAGAGGGGTAATCATTTACCCCTCCACCCACTGGTGGGAAAGTCCAGTGGGTGGATGGGTCTTGAAGGATAAGGATATACCTAAACAACCATCAACAAATTAGTGTCGTGAAATGATCATGTTTTCATAATAACCACAGTTATTACTTGATAGTTTGCCTCTGCTGGGTTTAGATGGGATCACACAGCCACACAGCACAGCCGTCAAAATATTGTGCTACTAATCGTATTTAAAATGAAAGCACTTGCCCTTTACTTAGCAAAACCTATGGTTCCTCTTTTTAGGTACGAGCGAAAAAATAGAGAAAACTATCTTCCTATGCGATGCGAGTAACTACCGCCCTGGTGCATATCCAAATTTCAAAAACCAACTCCTTTTAGATAACTACCGCTCTGGTGCGTATCCATATTGCCACGGTAATGGTTAATGGTATATTGCATTTCACACGCCCTGGGGGTCAAGTCTGCTAATGTTATCGTCAAAATCGTGTTTCAATACTGTTGGAATGGTGAGGCTTTTTGACACAGTTGCTTCTTGTATCTTAAAATCGAGACACATGTGTTTCCGTTTTGGGTTTAACAAACACAATGTGTTTTGGTTTTGGGTTTAAGAAAAAAGAACTGGATCAAAAAGCATTACCATTCAAACATCATTCAAACGCGATTTTGACGATAATATTAGCAGACTTGACCCCCTGATTGCCAGCACGGGTGAATGAACTACAGATTTATTTTTATGCTACAGACTACTTAGGTACTGATATTTATTTGTGCCATATTATTTGTGACGCTCACCTACGAACAGCCTACGAGTATGCCAGCAGCTATTTTTATAATATCTCTACATGTTATTTATTATTATTAATGATACTTTTGAAATCAATACCATACCGTATTGCGCGGCCATTATGTGAAATTAATTATAACAATTTTTTTTCATTAAAATGCAATTTTTTTGTCAACCATGAAGTTGGACATAGATTGGGATTAATATCGAATTTTCATCGGATTCAAGAGTAAAGGATAGTAAGATAATTAAATTAACATATTAGAAAAAATACTAGAAAAATCAGATGGGCCGTCTAAGCTGCTACGGCCGAGTCGATTTTTAGGGTTCCGTACCCAAAGGGTAAAAACGGGACCCTATTACTAAGACTCCGCTGTCCGTCTGTCTGTCTGTCTGTCTGTCACCAGGCTGTATCTCATGAACCGTGATAGCTAGAAAGTTGAAATTTTCACAGATTATGTATTTCTGTTGCCGCTATAATAACAAATACTAAAAACAGAATAAAATTAAGATGTAAGGGGGGCTCCCATACAACAAACGTGATTTTTTTGCCGTTTTTTGCTCGATATTAATAACTACAACAGATAGACAGTTGAAATTTTCACAGATGATGTATTTTTGGTACCGCTATAAGAACAAATACTAAAAACAGAATAAAATTAATATTTATGGGGGGCTCCCATATAACAAACATATTTTTTTGCCGTTTTTGGTACGGAACCCTTCGTGCGCGAGTCCGACTCGCACTTGGCCGGTTTTTTTCTAATAATGTTTATAAAATAGCATTGTGAATGCCTAAAATCAAAAAATTCAATAAATAAAGAGTTACACAATACAATACACCCCAACGATTGCATACCGGGAGCTTGGGTTCAAGATCGCTACCATTGCATCAAGCGGCTGTCTTATGCCCGTATTGCCCGTATGCTCTTAACGTTGAGAGCTATATCTTGAGATCATACCTGACATGCTGCTCCTCTGTGGTCCGCCTCTGTGGTCTAGTGGTTCGCCCACCCGCGTAAGGCGTGAAATACACAGAAGAAATGCGGCGGAGATAAGGCGATAATAAGTATTTGATTGGCCGAAAGCATCCGAAAGTCTCACATCTGCACCGTATCGCCGCCGTATCCGCGCCGCGTCGCTTCTGTGTATTTCAAGCCTAAGACGCAGGGGTCTCGGGTTCGATTCCCAGTGGAGGTACTATTTGTACTTGGTTTGGTTGGTGGTAGGGCTTATTTCAAGTTCGCCTGGCTAACTACCACCATCTTACCTAAGTCTGACGTCATAAAAACAATTTAAAAATTGTTGTGTTCCGGCAGTTAGAGGTAAGATAGCCAGTTCCTCAGTTGATGAGGATTCCGGGTGTAGTGCGCTTCCACCTTCGGCCTTATCGTCGCTTAACATCAGGTAAGGTGAAGGCCAAGAACTACCCCGTTGTGCATAAAAAAAATCCTATAAGAACATTTCAAGTATGATCTCAAGATAGCTTTTAACGTTGAGAGCGGTTTATAAATACGGGCCTAGATTCCTATGTCTTCTCTTTGTTGCAGAAGAGATCCTCAAATCCCGTACAGCATTATGGATGTCAGCGGATGGCCACATGGTGCTGTACGCGACCTTCAACGACAGTCTTGTGCACGAACAGAAGTATCCCTGGTACGGCGCAGCCTTGGACACTGATGATCCTTCCAAGGTAAAGAATTTGATGTTTACTTATAACATTATAAGATACTAGCGGCCGCCTGCGACTTCGTCTGCGTGGAATGTTTTTTTTTTTGCTATACCTCGGGAACAGCACTTTTTTCTGGATGAAAGGTACCCTATGTCCTTTTCTGTACCCCTGAGAACATGTATGCAAAATTTCATGATGATCGGTTCAGTAGAACTTTTACATTTATAAAGTAAGATTGTCAAATTCGTGTTCATTTGTGAAAGTAACAGCGAAAAGGAATCGTGCTGTTAACATAATCGCTTTAATTATTGAAGAAATCAGATTTTGCGGGACATTTGTTTTGTTTTTGGGAAGTGAAAAAGTTAACTATGGCAATTAAAAAAAATCGCAGCTTATAGTGTATTTCGAAAGAAGAATAGACACTTTTTGTCGCATTACTATAAGTGTCTGGTAATAGCCTTATAAAGCCAAATATGATAGTAGGGACCATCAAACTAAACAACTTTTAAAGTGGGACCAACTTTGAAATCGCAAAAAAAAATTGCGGTTTCATACAAACATAAAAAATAAAAATATCAAAATGTATGAAACTACAGATGGATTGATGCCATAATAGTTAAAAATTGTAAAAAAAAAACCAGTTTGATAGTCCCTATCTACCATATTTGACATCACAGTCGTTTCCCGCCCCTGATTATGTAATTTTGTTGCAATAAACTCTGAATGAAATTGCAATTACATTGCTGTTTTAGTTAGAACCAATGTGACAACTATCTTACTTAAAGCAGCAATGCAACTGCGATTTCAATCGAGAACAGGTCAGCTCTATACATAGAATAAACATAGCGTCATACAGGTTTTATTAAAGAATATGGAAGCGTAGCACACTGCACAAATCCACAGGTGATCGACCGTCTTGAGTTGAACAACCAAACAAAATGCTTTTCATTTTCTGTATGCATTTACTATGAACTTATTGAACGCCAATGTTATGACAAGTTATTCATGTTTCCAAAGTTATATCTACCCCCGCTGGCCACCAGCCAAGTCCAAAAGCGAGAACTACAGTTCAATTATGAGTTAGTATCTTGAAGAACATACTTTCTTTAACTTTTTTTCATTTGTACAATTACAAAAGGGTTCCGTCGCCAAAAAAGTTTGAGAACCGCTGGTCTAAGGAACCTACACTAGCTTTTATGTAAACGCAGAAAGCAGACCCTTAATATTATCTGTGTAAAAAAAATCCAGGGGGTCAAGTCTGCTATTGTTTTCGTCAAAATCGTAGCTCGATGGTGTTTGAATGGTAATGCTTTTTTAAACAGTTCTTGTTTCTTAAACCCAAAACAGAAACACTGTGTTTCTTACACCTAAAACGGAAACATTTTGTGTCTTGATTTTGGGTTGAAGAACTGTGTCAAAAAGCATTACCATTAGAACACCATTGAACTACGATTTTAGCAGACTTGACCCCCTGCGTATCATAGCAGATTCCTTTTAAAACCAAACCCTCAGGCCCTAACCAAATCTTGTCTTCACAGACATACCCCGAGATCAGAAGCGTGCGGTACCCCAAGCCAGGGACGAACAATCCTACGGTGACGCTCACAGTAGCTGATATCGCAGACCCCAAGCATATACGCACGAGGCACCTCACGCCACCGAAGGCCATCTTGGAAGAAGGGTTAGTATTTACTTGAGCATGGTCCAAAGGTACACATGACTTCAGCCAGGGATCAACTACATACAATACGATTAAATCTGCTGCTTCACTCGAGAATGTATGGCAAAAAGTAAATTTTACAGATTAAAATATCAACTAACCGTAGTTTTTGTAATCATTCATAAGTTCAGTTGCAACTTCGGCATTGCGTAACTTTTTAGCATTGCGAATAAAAGAAGCGTTGGTGGCACATGTTGACCAAGTGTGGGAATCGTTCCGAGGGTCACTGTTTTAGGAAAGATACCTAATAAAATTAGGTACTTATAAATTGTCTTATATTTCTGAAAACATATAGAGAGCCTAAAGGGTTAATCAAAATTGATTAAAGGTCCTAATATCAAAAATAAGCAATAACTTTTGCTACACTTTTAAACTTCAGAAAAGAGTTATGGAACATCATTATGAAATTGCCCAAATCAAGAACATTAATCATGATTGGCAGCAAAGTTTGAGACGAGGAGCTACTAACAAGAGGAAGAGTATAAACATTCAGTCACTGCATAAAGTCAGCTCAATATACTCTTCTTAAAGGCACACTGCCACGCTCTGCGATTATCACTGATGTAAACTTTGAGCAACTTTGAATCGCTAGATAGATTAGTTGGAGTAACTCTGCGAATTCAATAGTCAACACTACTGAACTGAGCGGCTCTATAGAATCTCTAGCGGCATGATTAATTTTACGTGCAAGTGAAAGCGGGCGTAGCAAGGGCTCGGATAATGATAATTTATATTAATACTAGCGGCCGCCCGCAACTTTATCTGCGTGGAAAGGTGTTTTCCTTCCCTCGGGAACAATACTTTTTTTCGGGATGAAAGATACCCTATGTCTTTCTCTGTACCTTTGACAACATGTATGCAAAATTTCATGATAATCGGTTCAGTAGTTAAGACGTGAATGCGTAACAAACAAACAAATAAACGGACTTTCGCATTTATAATATTAGGAAGGATTCTATTTATAATCTAACACCCTTATTATACAGCGTGTTACAAAAATACGAGAAATGCCGAACATATTAGGGGACCATCAAACTGAACATTTTTTACTCTGAAATCGCGATAAAAATTCAGATGTTTCATACAAAAATTAATAACGAAAATATCAAAATGTAGGAAACAGCTGATTTTTTTTCGCGATTTCAGGGTTGGCCCCATAGTAAAAGTTGTTAAGTTTGATGGTCCCTATCAACATATTCGGGATAAATCGTATTTTTTAACACGTTGTATTATAATACTACCAAATAGTAGCGATTGGTGTTATGGTGTAAGTAGGTATTTATGCGTTGTCGCAGTTGCGCAACGTGTTCTCTTACCTCAAGAAAAGACTGTGCAGATTTAGTTATTTAGCTGAAACTCGAGGAAGGAAGGCTGAGCCTGCCAAAAAGATAAATTAATGACCTAAGTTTTTCCTTCAGGAAACCTTCAGAATGTTCTCGTTTCAGATTATCTTTCCGGTATTATCATTTTGCGTTTCTGTTACTTTTTAAGGGTTTTATAGTATACCGTTTTATACTGATAAAAAGATTCAATTAAAACTTTTCAATTCGAAGACTCATTATGCTGTGTACCATAAAATTCGCTTCGCTTTCAGCGCTCCCCTTCGCTTTCAGCAAATTGAGCCTAAAGCAATGCGCAAGTAGTTTACAAACATTAGTATATACTTATAGTACAGTAGCCCGTAGAACATTTAAATCACCAAAAAGGTTACCGTTTGCCGTTGTGATATAGTTATTTATTACGAAATTATAGATACTTTAACTCAAGTTTTATAGATCGCAACCCGCTGTAACCTATATTTGTATATCTCCAAAAATGATATTTTTTTATTTTTCAAGATTTACCACATGATTTAGCTATATTGTCGTGTTCTACAGCTTTGTTTGATTGCCACTGATAATAGTAAGACTATGGAATGTGATCAATTCATACCCCGCTATCGCGGGTGCACGAATGATTGAAGCCAAAGACAAAGTACGAAAGAAGGTCCATTTTTGATTAATTTGATAATTCTGCCTAATCCCACTCAACCTCTAAGAGAATATATCTGTAATACATATTTATCTGAAATTCTAATTCAAGTGACGGCTTTATGCAAATACGGAAGGGTTGTCACAAATTTAAAATTTGGAAGGTGGTCTTTTACGACCCCCGGGTACATATTGGTATTAAAATAATGAATTAGGGGTGGCATATTTTTAAATAAAAGTTTTTTCAAACGGTTTTCTTTATACGCTGCCTGCCGATGTTGCTCGTAGTATCACGAATCTTACTTGATTGCCACAGTCACACGCATGGTTCGGAAACCAGGTTAATATCGTAAAAAAATCAAGATGGCGGCCAACTTTTTTGTTTTTGGGCCGACTTCAATTAAACTCGGTTTGGGGCACTATTTTGACAAGAAAACAGCAACACAATGTTAAAAATATAAAAAAATCCAAGATGGCGACCAACTTTATTGTTTGGTGGCCGATTTCGATGAAACTCGGTTTTTGGTTTTATTTTGATAAGAAAACAGCAACGCAATGTAAACAATGATAACACGTCAAGATGGCTGCTAACTTTGTTGCCAAATGTGGTCCGATCGGTAGGACAAAGGCAGTCGGACCACGTGGCCAGAGGGAACTTTTGGGTTGATTTGATTTTGTAACTCGGTAGAAAAAAAGAAAAAAAATGGCAAAAAAATTACGTTTGTTGTATGGGAGCCCCCTTAATTATTAATTTTATTCTTTTTTTAGTTATATTTGTTGTTATAGCGGCAACAGAAATACATCTTCTGTGAAAATTTCAACTTTCTAGCTGTCACGGTTCATGAGATACAGCCTGGTGACAGACAGACAGACAGACAGACGGACAGACAGACGGACAGCGGAGTCTTAGTAATAGGGCCCCGTTTTTACCCTTTGGGTACGGAACCCTAAAAATAATGAATTTGGCCGCCATTTTGGATTTTTTTTATTTTTAACATTGCGTTGCTGTTTTCTTGTCAAAATAGTAGCAGAAATCGAGTTGCATTGAAATTGGCCCACAAACAAAAAAGTTGGCCGCCATCTTGGATTTTTTAATATTTTCAACATTGGGTTGTTATTTTCTTATCAAAATAGTAATAAAAACCGAGTTTCACCGAAATCAGCCCACAAACAAAAAAGATGGCCGCCATCTTGGATTTTCTATATTTTTACCTTTGCTTTGCTATTCTCTTGTCAAAATAGTACCAAAAACAGAGTTTCATTGAAATCGGCCCACAAACAAAAAAGTTGGCCGCAATCTTGGGTTTTTTTATATTTTCAACAGTGGGTTGTTATTTTTTGTCAAAAAAGTACCAAAAACCGAGTTTTATTGAAATCGGCCCACAAACAAAAAAGTTGGCCGCCATCTTGGATTTTTTTATATTTTTATATTTTCAACATTGCGTTGTTGTTTTCTTGTCAAAATAGTACCAAAAACCGTTTTTCATCGAAATTGGCCCACAAACAAAAATGTTGGCCACCGTCTTGGATTTTGACATGTTTTCAACATCGCGTTGTTATAATCTAAAATTTTATAATATGCAGTTGTTTTTTGAGTAGCAAAAACGTAGGCAGTAGGTAAATAGGTGGACCTAAAGGATTTTCGCTTCTGTTTTTTTAGTCTGTGTATCGTTCGTGCACCCGCGATAACGGGGTATGGACTGATCATACACAGATTTAAGACCAGATAAAATCCAACCATTTTCATCAGGTCTTAAATCTGTGTATGGCTACTTTTTACAGTCTTACTTTTATCTGTGGCAATCAAACCAAGCTGTAGAACACGACAATAGCTAAACTATGTGGTAAACCTGGAAAAATAAAAAATATCATTTTTGGAGATATACAAATATAGGTTACGGTGGGTTGCGATCTGTAAAACTTGGGTTTAAGTATCTATAATTTCGTAATAAATATCAATATCACAACGGCACACGGTAACCTTTTTGGTAATTTAAATGTTCTACGGGCTACTGTACTATTATACCACAGAATATATAATACGTGCCTACTAACACTAGTTTTTAAGATTAAAATTGTTACTAACACTTTATGGACCAAAAGTCTGAAATAAAAGTATTATTATTATTATTATTATTAATAGTACTAACGTCTTATAGAAAAAGTCAGTTTACATGGGTAATTTCAAAATTAATTTTAATACCCAACTAAATCCCCAACCACCCCACCAATACCCATCTAAATAAAATTTAGTAAAGCTATGTTTACAATTAGAATTTTGACCGCACTAACATGGTTACCAGTATAAGTTTTTATAATTATTTAATAATTTCTCATGTAAACTGACTTTTTAGACAGACTCTACCACAGTTACAGTTAAGGGGGCGTACAATGCTGGAAGAAATTTTCATAGTAAAAATTATCAAAATTATTGATAACATTATCGTTTTTAAATTAATAACAGTAACTAATAAACTATTTAATTTTGGAAAACTGTCAATCACAAAACTAGAGAGTTAGTTTAATTTTTTTTTAAATAGTTTCAAGATTATAAATTTATTATCACAAATTGAAAAACTACAAAATTAGCGGACACTTTTTTTTTAATCGATAAAATAATAATTTTGCTATCATGTTTCCGTCAATCACATTTAGTTCTGTAATCTACTTTGTAAATTTTTTTTGGGACCATTTAATCAAGGTAATACTGTGCGAAAAAATGTGTACTTGACGCTACGCGGAAACATTTGTCTTTGTCTTTTTCTTTACGTGTAAAGAGTATGGAAATTTACCTCACTTCTGCACTTTTTCGATGTTTTTTGTTATTTTTTCATTATTATCTCTATCACAATTTTCTTTTTTGAATAAAAGTTATTGGAGTGTTAAAGTATTATTTACGCCAAAAATATGAACCTATATACTCAAGCGCTTTTGATGATAACTATTCTGTTTTTTTACAATCATCTGTGATGTTTATACGCAATTGAATACTTGTAGCTACTAGATAATCTCTTTAACTTGTATGTTATTTTTGTGGCTACAACTTTACGTTTTCTATATAAAAAATATGACCCCCGCAAACCATGTTTCCCTATAATGGACCCATTATTATTGACAGGGATTACTACTTCACGAGCGCGCAGTGGGTGTCGCTGACTGAGGTGTGCGTGGTGTGGCTGACCAGGACTCAGAACCTGTCAGTGGTGTCAGTGTGCAAGAGTCCCATGTGGTATTGCTTAGAGGTGAGTCATTAAAAATTGAATTTTGTGTGGAATCTATATTGTGTAGAATCGCTAATAGGAAGAAACACGTTTGTGTAAAATTAAAGACTGTGTGGAACAGAGAATGTGATCAATGGCGTTATGCGGAATCTATATTGTGTAGAATCCTCAGACCAAATAAAAAAGTAAAGACGGAGTCTTCCGACAAAGCGGTGAGACATGTAAGGCGTGAAATACACAGAAGCGACGCGGCGCGGATACGGCGGCGATACGGTGCAGATGTGAGACTTTCGGATGCTTTCGGCCAATCAAATACACGTATCGCCGCCGTATCTGCGCTTTATCTCCGCCGCATCTCTTCTGTGTATTTCACGCCTAAAACTACGCATTGGCTGTGTACATACACAGTATACGCACACATATGTAACAAAACTACGCCTTGGCTTTCGTTCGTCATTGGGCGTTCCATATCGAACCCTGCCGCCCGGCCCCTAATACGCACACATGTACCATCAAAAACCGGCCTCACTTCGTAGTTCGCAACCACTGCGCAACGCTCCATCTTCCTTTTTTATTTGATCTGAGGTAGAATCACGAATAGGTAGAAAAGAGATTGTCAAGAACTAATTAATGGTACACGTGCAAATCTTCCGCATCGGGAATTCTTAAACTGGAGTATGGATCCAGTATCCAGATATGTGTATTATTGTGTATCGTATCCTCGTCGTATAGCAAAAACGCTTATACCCAGATACTTTAGTTAAGACAGAATGTTGATCGTGGAACACCTAGCTAGGTGAACCAAGGGTACATTAAGTTAATCGTGAAACACCTGAGTGAACTACGCAGGTGTACCATGGATAAGATCCGATTTACTACAATTATTCACAAATAATGTTATAATGTATTTCTTTGAGGAGCTCGGTGGCGCAGTGGTTTAGCGCCTGGCCCAGCGATTGCGAAGGTTAAGCAACTTTCGCAAGGGTCAGTCATGGGATGGGTGACCAAAAATTTATTATCTCGAGCTCTTCCGTGCTTCGGAAGGCACGTTAAGCCGTTGGTCCCGGCTGCATTTGCAGTCGTTAACACCCACCAATCCGCATTGGGCCCGCGTGGTGGGTTATGGCCCGTCCTTCTTATCCACCCATAAGGAAAGCCTGTGCCCTAGCAGTGGGGACATTCAAAATGACTGATGGACAGATATGTATTTCATATTCATGAATATATAAATAATATAGTATTCTGTTCCTCAGGTATACAGGATTTCTTCAAGCAACGACGGCTGGGTGGAATCAGCACCCTCCCCCCTCTGGTCGGCGGGGGGAGGGGCACTGGTGACCCTGGCCCCAATCAGGGATGGACCAGCAGGCCTATTCCGCCATATAGTGAGAACAGAACACAACGCGCACGGCCCAAGGGCCTTGCCCCTAACACACGGCAGCTTCGACGTGGTCAAACTGCTTGCTTGGGACCATAATAATCAGCACATGTAAGTTTATGAACTCCTGGTACTTTACAATGACTTATCAGTATCTAATTCATTTGTCCTTATTTCTGACGGTATTCCGATAAAATACCAAACTCCAAAGAGAGGCATATTATGTACTAATGAAAGAACCACATTGGCTATTGTAACCAACTGCAATATTGCTGCAATTGCAGTCGCAACAATTATCACACCCAAGAGAAGATAAAAAATTTAGTGTTTGTTTCCATAGTCTAGCTGGGGATCAAACCCGACCCCAAAATTAACGTTCAAACCAGTTTCTGCAGCATTTCTATTACGATACTTGTATTTTTTTGGCAGATACTACCTGGGCATTCCCGAGGGTAAACCAGGGCAGCAGCACTTGTACAGAGTGTCATCTGAGCCGCCGCGGCCAGGGTCACCGCAGAAATTGCCTTACTGCGTCACTTGTAACTCACAGGTAATACACTCAAAGGTACCTTTATTTTTCTTGAATCAAGAAGGAGAATGCATTTAGGCATACCAATTAGGCAGATTCGGTCACACTTGGGACATGTCCCTCGTCGCGTTAATACAAAGGCGGATGCAACACAGACACCCATATAGTCTGTGCTATTGCGCGCCGCGGCAGCGGCCGGCAAGCGCCAGAAACGAAGTATTTTTAATATCAGGTTGTAAGTGTAAGCTGTATTGCAGCCGGATTCGTTAAAACAATGCCTTACAAAGCCAATCACACTGCAGACAAATTTCAAATGTCTGTGGTGCAGCCGGGATTGTAATACTTTATTCATACGGATGCGGCTGCGTTACCGAGCAGCTACTGTCTGTGTTGCATCCGCCTTTGTATATACGCCACCCGGCCCTACCATCATGCCTAGTAGGCTTCGCATCAGGGCCAGGCGGTTCTCATCCCGGTGCCGCCCCCTAACTATCTCGAAAGATCGAAAGGGGGCCGGACAGAGGGAGGAAGTCCAGCCCCACATAAGGCTACCCATTTGTGTGGGCAGGCCAGATGGGGCGAACGGGAGAAGACACCACTACCAACTAAACTCTTCTCTAAGACCTGCGCCTTTCCGCCGGATCTATGGGTACGCGGTGGCACGCTCCACTTAACCCAGGCAGAGTGGCGAGTGAAGTGAAAAGTGTCAATGTCATTCCAAATTCCCCAAAATATAATAGAAAACAAATGCATTTTTGTAAAATATTATTGAAATATATTTTGAGTTTTAAGTAAAACCATTTGGGTCCGTAATTTACTTACATTTTGTACTACCTAATTAAGTTATTCGTTCGCCGGAAATTTATTGGTTGATTGGTCGTTTTGTCCCCCATTTTGTCCCACCTAATAAAGTTATTCGTTCACCGGATTTTTTTTGGTTGATTGGTCGTTTTGTCCCACATTTTATCCCACCTAATAAAGTTAATCATTCGCCGGAAAATTTTCGTTTGATTGGTGGTTTTGTCCCAGCCATCGCCAGCGATAAACCTGGAGTACTACGGCAGTCTGGCTTCGTCCGGGGACAGCAGCTGGGACGCCGACTGGGACGAAGAGCCTCCGGCAACATCACCGCCACCTTCCAAGAAAAAGAAGAAGAAACATCCAGGTAAAACTCTAATGTCTAAAAATGTTTGCAATGACGTCATTCAGGGTATGCAAAATTTTAAAGAAGTCAAAAATCAACTTTTCAGTTTAGACCATAATAAGCATTTTTTACTATGTATACCCTGCAGTGAGTGTCGTGCGGCTGATATGATGATGACGAGGAAGGAATTTTTCAAAGAAGCTAGACATACCATACGTCACACAGACTATTAGAAAAAAATAATATAGCTCCGCCATCGAGCTCCGAACTGTATTGCGAAAGAGCTTCGGTTCGCAAGCTTTGTAACTTGGGGCTGGAGTACAAATTCCTTTTTTTTATTCTAAAAGCCACACCCGACTTCAATAGACGTGTTTTTATTATTACGAATATTATTTCTTGCTTTTTAGAGGTAGGTTTTTTGAAGTCGGTTTTTTGTTTTTTTAAACAATTTTTATTTTTTGAATTTTTAGTGTAGGTACCTTTTGTATTAGGTAGTGTAGGTATACATATTATTTAGGTAGAAAACTCGGGTCAGCCAAACGTGAGTTAATAATTAGTTAATAACATACATACATCACAGAATACATAGCGGGTCAAACTGAGAACCTCCTTTTTTAAGTCGGTTAAAGAACTACACATAAGATATCCCTTTTCCAACAAAAAAAGAATTATCTTATTCAGTTCATAAACAAAGAAGTTATACGACTGACCATCGAGGTAGTTCACACAAAATCATACTATTTTCGTGCTTTTTTCAAGATTACTTGAAAAGTACTGAACCAATTTCAAAATTTTAAAAAGTGGGACCAACTTGAATTTTTACCTAATGTAATAACGTTTGAATCATTTCAATCGGTTCAGCCGTCTTCGAGTAATCGGTGTACATACAAAAAAAAAACGGGTTGAATTGAGTACCTCCCTCCTTTTGAAGTCGGTAAAAAGCGGTAAGAAACTCTTCAAATGGCTGTTTTTTTTTTTCAGTCTTATAATTCGTGTAGTCGTCAAATGTGGCGAGTTTAGCCCCCTTCGCCGTGCTATAATAATAATTTCAACTTAAAATGACTTATTCGTCAACTCGCCATATCGAATCTGGCCCAGCGGCGAGTTGACGAATTTCAATTTGTGAATGCGTCAACTCGCCATCTCAAAATCTAATAAACTAAACTAATTTTATATCAAATTTCAACAGTTTAGACGTGAAATCGTAACAGACAGACATACAGACTTTCTTATTTATTATATTAGTAGGGATTAGTATGGTGTAAAAACTAATGCGTGATAATTATGTTTATTATCAATTAGGTAACAATTCAATCACAAAAATCTTTACAGTTTACACATAACATAACGACAACAGGTAGACAGTTGAAATTTTCACAGATGATTTATTTTTATTGCTGTTATAACAACAAATACTAAAAACAAAATAAAATTTATATTTAAGGGGGCTCCCATACAACAAACATGTTTGTAATAAGTAAGTTGTTTGAATTGAATAACACGTGTGTAATGAGTTTTAATAGATACAATTACGGTCAGACGCCGGCAATTTTTGTATGAAAATCCATTATTACTATCATGGTTAGTAATGCATTCTCATACAAAAAAATTGCCGGATCGGTTTAGGTCTGTCCAGTAACTCCGATTTAGCACACACAAAGAAAGTTGTCAAAATAATGTTCGAATTTCCAAGCATGTTTGAGAAAAAAAACCGGTCAAGAGCGAGTCGGACTCGCGCACCGAGGGTTCCGTACAATCATAAATATATTTGGATATGTTATTTTAGGACAGTCTTTAAAAAAGTAGGATAAACGGCAGACAGGTGGAAGGGCCAACAGGCGGACAGTTAATTTATAAATGCTGCTTATGGTGACTGAAAAACGTTTCAGCCACTCCACATTGCAAAATGTTTATATTACTAGTCCATCAGTAATTTTAATGTTCCCACTGCTGGGGCACAGGCCTTCCTTATGGGTGGATAAGGAGGACGGGCCATAACCCACCACGCGGGCCCAATGCGGATTGGTGGGTGTTAACGACTGCAAATGCAGCCGGGACCAACGGCTTAACGTGCCTTCCGAAGCACGGAGGAGCTCAAAATAATAATAATTTTTGGTCACCCATCCCATGACCGAACCTTGCGAACGTTGCTTAACCTCCGCAATCGCTGGTCCAGGCACTAAACCACTGCGCCACCGAGCACCTCGTTATTATTATATTACTAAGTAGGAACTTATTCTTCGTTTATTCGTACGGCAAATAGTAGGTAATTATATTAGAACCAGCCACCAATTTATTATTGTAGTGTTAGGTTGCGCCATCTCTTGACCGATAGTGGAACTATTTTTGTCCCTTAGGTTAGCATGCTTAGGACAGCGCCATCTGTTGACTGGTAGTGAAACTAAAAAATTATTTGTTTTTTGAATTTCAAAAAAAGTGTGTTATATTGAGACATCGTTTTATTTTTCCTGTAATCTTTACATAAACTACTATCACATAGAATTATTTCAGATTTTTCTCTTTGCAAACTTCGGAGATAAGGGGGGGGGGAACGGTATTTTTTTTACATTTTTCATCATAAGTCGAAAACTATGCGGCCTAAGAAAAAAGGAAAAATTTGTTTTAAAATGTGCAAACAGCGCTCTTTCATATGATACCCCACATGCCCTAGTCACCTCACTTAAAATTTTTAAGAGCCATTTTCAGTCCCTGTTGTAAAAAAAATTTTAATTTTATTATTTCTTTCTTATTTGCAAAATAGTTGGGCAAATGTCATCTTAAACTATTCCAAATTTCAAGTTGATACCATTAGTAGTTCTCGAGATATCCAGCTGTGACACACAGACAGCCAGACAGACAGACAGACTGAGTCACACCATAAGGGTTCCTTTTTTACCATTTTGGTACGGAACCCTAAAAATGATTTACTTACCTCAAATTGTATGCCACAAATACAGGATATGTAATTACTATAATAGTTTTATATAAGTAATATTATAAATAACTTTGATTTTCCCCAATCGTAAAATATTATGATATTATACAATAACTGAGCATAAACTCCATAAAACGAATACAGCTTGACTAACTAGAAAATATTTTGATGTACCTATTCTCAAAAGCAACTTGTTAAAAATTTACAAGTTTTTAACGAATGAAAAAAAATATGACCATCAGCCATTTTTGACGTCTCCACTGCTGGATCTCAGGCCTCCCTTATGGGTGGATAAGAAGGATGGGCCATAACCCACCACGCGGGCCCAATGCGGATTGGTTGGTGTTAACGACTGCAAATGCACCCGGGACCAACGGCTTGACGTGCCTTCCGAAGCACGGAGAAGCTCGAGATCAATAAATATTTGATCACCACAGACATATATCATATGTCTGTGTTGGTCACCCATGACCGACCCTTGTGAAAGTTGCTTAACCTCCGCTATCGCTAGGCCAGGCGCCAAACCACTGCGCCATCGAGCTTTTCCGAAAAAAATATGATGTTTAATAAATCCAAACTGTGCAAGTCACACTTATATCATAAATGCGAAAGTAAGTGTGTATGTCTGTTTGTTACGATTTCACGTCTAAACTGCTGAAATTTGGTATAAAATTAGCTAGGTTTATTAGATTTTGAGATGGCGAGTTGACGCATTCACAAATTGAAATTCGTCAACTCGCCGCTGGGCCAGATTCGACATGGCGAGTTGACGAAAGGGCCCTATCACATTTTTTCGTCGAAATTTCAATTTTGACGGATTTTAGCGCTACAACCTAGAGAAACCTTTGGGTCTACTAAATACATTTATATGTGTTCGCGAGAAAAAGTAATATGATGATACACTAGAAAGTTAAAGGGTTAGAAAGGAAAATTAAAGTTGGTGAACGATTTCTTAGAGTCAACTTTGAACATACACAGAAAGAAAAACAAGTACAAACAACAAATAAAAGTATAAAATTTTATTTTCTTATTCTTATGAAGTAAAGATTATTCTGATATAAATTTTACGTAATAATAATTATGTATCTAGGAGAAATTCACAGTTAATTCTGAGCGTTTTTAGTAGTTTTATGGTTTTTGATTGGAATTTTTTTTTCACATAATTTCAAAATTCCGAGGCCGCTATGAACTATTCGACTATATAGGAGATAATATTCAATTTTTTTTTATTTCATTTGTTTAGCACAGTAGTTCAATCCATGACCCCAAAAAAGTGCCTTCTCGCATTTTATGAAAATCTTTCTCTGCAATTTCGGGTTTAATTATAAAGTTAAGAAAATTTTCAAAAAAGCGACGCCGCTATGAACTATTCCAATAGCTATTCTACACTATTCAATAAGTCAAAACTGTTAATGTATTTTTGTTTCTGAGATCGAGAACCCCAAAATTGGCCATTTTACGCAAAAATCACAGTCGAAACGTAATATGCCTCTTAACGCGAATTCTTGTCTCTTATTTATAAAATATTTGGATATAAAAATAATGTATTCCTTTTTGGCTCATTATTTCGGTACTAATTAGGATTGCTTTAAAATCTGATTCTAGGAAGACCTTAAACTGCCAAGATCCAAACGGGTGGAGTTTTTTGAGATTTCCTCTTTTAGTTCTTCATACTTCAGTGTTTTGGGATCAGATCAATTTTACAATTATTGAATTAAATGCTAATAAGTAGGTAGTTACTGTAACAGTGCGAAATATTAATAAGATTTGTTCACAGAGAAATATAGATGTTAATAATTCCTTAATCCTATTCAAATATTTGTAGCTCAATTGTTTCAGATCCATTGATCTCACTGAAACCGATAATAACGCCTGAATGCAATCATATTATCTTAGACTAACGATAATGAGCTAATAATTACTATAAAGGGATTGCTATTAATCTTACTACAGCCAGACGATAATAACTAACAATAGCTTTTCAAACAACAAAGGAATGTGAAATGTGGTGAAGGTTAGCAATTCCTTCTCCGATGACATATTCTCCTGGTGTCACAAAACATCTTCAGGTTACGGTGACCGCTCACGAAGCAGCAAAATCTGCCTAGATTTTTTAAGGCAAGGGCAGTTCACGAAATCTACCTGCTCTTTCACTATCTCTTTGGAATATCGTCGATTATTGCAAGTATTTTATTGATTTCTGGAATACTGGATCATTTTAAAAAAATATACTCAGCTATTGTGTTAGGTTAGATCAATAAAAAGGCTATCCTTTTTGCATAAAAAATCATATCACTGTCGCTGAAAACTACGATATCTGACGATTGAAAGTTTATTTTTATAAGTAAGAATTCAGGATATTTTTACAGAGTCACCAAGCCTTTTTTCAGTATTCTGTTCGGTTATTGCGTTTCTTTGTTTCTTTTTTAGTCTATAGTAATTTTTGTAAAGTTATACATCAGTTCTTTACATTGGAAACTCAAAAATCAACCTTTTCATCAGACCGTCAACTGGCCTCACCTTAATCAATATTTTCGTAAAAAATTACGAGTATGTTCTTCAGGAACATTTTGGGATCAGTGTTATTTCTGTTGTGCGGATGGTATTGTAAGGGTTGGTAAAGCTAACATAATATCTGGGGCCTATTTTATAAACATTACAATTTAGTAATTTAAGTATTACGGTGATTCGCGTAACATTGCGGTGTCTATGTAATGAGTGAGGCGAAGCAATTAACACCAAACGAACGTAATCATTTACTACGGTAATATTTACGAAATACCTGGGGCCCAATCGCGCTAATTTTCAACGATAAAACCAAAGTTAAATTGTTACAGTTTCAGTTTCGTTCACAGAAAAATACTCGCTTTAGTTATGTTAGAATTATTGCAAGCTATTCCTCGAGAGCCTAGAATGCTAATCTTGGACAATTTATGAGAATTCTAAAGCTAAACCAAAGATCTAAAGGTAAACATAACCTTAATGACAATGTAACGGTAGCCTGGTAGCGTTCGTCTTGAAAATAGTACAGCTCACGCAACATAACTTGAGCCAAACCATAGAAAATAAGGCTTGTCCATCAGCCATTTTTGATGTCCCCACTGCTGGGGCACAGGCCTTCCTTATGGGTGGATAAGGAGGACGGGCCATAACCAACTACGCCAGCCCAATGCGGATTGGTGGGTATTAACGACTGCAAATGCAGCCGGGACCAACGGCTTAACGTGCCTTCCGAAGCACGGAGGAGTTCGCGATAGTAAATTTTTGGTCACCCATCCCATGACCGACCCTTGCGAACGTTGCTTAACTTACGCAATCGCTGGGCCAGGCGCTAAACCACTGCGCCACCGAGTTCCTCAGGCTTGCGCAGTAGCAATTTTCAGTACAAAAATTGTAGTGCGCAGGTCACGTGGTACTAAAAATTGGGTCAAGTTATATTGCGCCAGCTGTACTTATATTTTGTCCGCCAGAAGGGATGCCCCAGAACGTCCCGTGCCTATACCATGAAGCCCACTTCAGTCCGTCGTCGGCGTACTTCGTGCTGGAATGCCTGGGACCTGGAGTGCCCACCTCCAGCCTTCACAAGATCGCGCTTCCGGACCCCAGAGTGCTCATGCATTTGGAGAACAACACTCTGGTCAAGGTATTTGAAGAAGACAGACCTTAATTGTCAAATGTAAACATGTATTTTTAAACTTTATTTCCGAATTTGTTCTTCTTTTTTCTTAAAATCAGTTTAATAACCGCATAAATGTGGTTGATACTTACACACAATTAGTTTAGTATCATAAATGTGGTTGTTACACAAGTCCGGAGGCTAATTAGGCCTTTGGGTAATTTTGGAATTAATGTTCAAAACACCTTTCAAATATAACAAAAAATAAATAAAAATCGAGAAAGCAGAAAGTTGGTCTTTTTTTAAGCAAATTCCTTTCAAAACTGTCAGAAAAATTTAAAGAAACAATTGATAAAACTCACGATTATGAAAGACGAGTTTGTTTGTAAAAAGTGTTTATACTCAACAGTAAAATTCTCAAGTTAAAGAAAAAAAAAATCGGGTTGCACTCCGGGAGTGCAGGCAAAAGTGAAAACTTGAATATTAACGTTGTGCATTTTTGATATTTTGGTATGCACTAATTTTGCACGAATTGCCGTCTTACGAATTTACTCTGCATTTGAATTTACGAATACAGAACAGTATTGTACGAAGGTCTTATCCATAGCTTGACAGAAAATCTAGAGTTTTGACATTGAATTAAAAAATTAGCGCGTTGCTATGGTGACACAAGTGTTTACGTCTTGAAATGACGCGCCGCCATTTTCGCCGCACCCCGTAGAAAGAGAGAGGGATACTTCCGCTTCCGCCGCCGGCTGTTTACGCTACATCCGTCTTACGAATTTTCGATCTGGGTCACGTGACCCTGACTGACGCGAGTTTAACATTTTTTCCCCATTCCAAAAAAAGTGTACAACGCCGCTAAAGAAGTTCACGATTAAAGACGAGTTCGTTTGTAAAAAGTGTAGGTATAGTTTTTACTCAACAGTAAAATTTTAGCAACATCACTTTGTCTGTAGAACTAAAAGCCAAAATTCCAACCGCACATTACCCAGCGTTTGCGTTAATCGCCGTGTTTTATATGAAATGTGTGAGTCATCTTCATTTAGCTTCCTTTGTTGCCGGCGCGTTGTTTAGTCAAACTCGTAAAAACATTTTCATGAGGCTCGTAGCATACAGGTATTATTTTAGTACCTTTTTAGTACAACAGTATCTATTATAAAGTTCTGCTTGATGTATCATGTACAATGATTTAGATTTTATGAAACACTTAATTGATACCCTGACAAACGTTGCTTGTTCTGTTCAAAACATTTTACAAAATGCTTTGAGAAAGACAACGCGCGACGATCGATTAACAGAACGTTGGTGTGAAAACCCGAAAAACGCTTGTTCGTTTTGTGCAAACGAAAGCTTGCGACAATTGTTAGAGAATACCATAGGTAGCGGGTTTGTACTAACTCAGTGTATTTTTTTGTCACAGGAGCGGCTAGCGTCCGTAGCACTACCGACTCCTCGAACGTTCTCAGTGCAACTATCGAGCGGCCACGCGGCCAGGGTCCGCCTGCTGCTGCCGCCGGGCCTCAGGGAGGACGAGGTCACCAAGTACCCCCTGGTGCTCAAAGTGTGAGTAATGCACTAAAACCTTCTGCAGCCCCAGTGTTACAACCCTTAAAGCTGTCGAGTTGCCACGCAGCTAGAATCCACCTGCTACTGCCAGACCTCATGGAGGAAGAGGTCACCAAGTACCCCCTGGTGCTCAAAGTGTGAGTAATGGCACTAGAACCTTCTGCAGCCCTAGTGTTACAATACAACCCATACAGATGTCGAGCGGCCACGCGGCCAGGATCTGCCTGCTGCTGCCGCCGGGCCTCAGGGAGGACGAGGTCACCAAGTACCCCCTGGTGCTCAAAGTGTGAGTAATGCACTAAAACCTTCTGCAGGTTACAACCCTTAAAGCTGTCGAGTTGCCACGCAGCTAGAATCCACCTGCTACTGCCAGACCTCATGGAGGAAGAGGTCACCAAGTACCCCCTGGTGCTCAAAGTGTGAGTAATGGCACTAGAACCTTCTGCAGCCCTAGTGTTATAATACAACCCATACAGATGTCGAGCGGCCACGCGGCCAGGATCTGCCTGCTGCTGCCGCCGGGCCTCAGGGAGGATGAGGTCACCAAGTACCCCCTGGTGCTCAAAGTGTGAGTAATGCACTAGAACCTTCTGCAGCCCCAGTGTTATAACCCATACAGTTGTTGAGAGGCCACGCAGCTAGGGTCCGCCTGTTGCTACCGCCAGGTCTCAGGGAGGATGAAGTTACCAAGTACTCGCTGGTGCTCAAAGTGTGAGTAATGCACCTGTGGGATGGTTCTGCTAAGTATCAACTTGAACTTCTCGAATCGATTAAAAACCGTGCCAGGAGGCTGATGGAAAACTCAACATTGGCCACGGCGGACCCTCTGGACCAGTAGTGCCATTGAGTTGGAACTTCAGAGCCTCAGTCACCGTCGCAAAGTTACATGACGTTTATCGGTTTTTATAGAATACACTTTGGGGAGTGTGCGAGGGAATTGCACGACCTTTTTCCTCTAGTCCTTTCCACCATCGGCGTACCAGAAGAAGGTTAGCATATCACTCTTTCATAGTAGATACTTCAAGGGTCCGTACCAAGCGCTTTGCCAATACATTTCTTATGCGAATTGCTAAAGAATGTAATGCGCTGCCTGCTCTTGTGTTTCCCGATAGTCACAACCTTGGTGTCTTCAAGGCAAGAGTGAATAGGCATTTCCTGGGCAAGCATGCTACACCTTACACTACATCCTGTTTATCAAGCCTGTTTACTCAGGGAGAATGAGGTCACCAAGTACCCCCTGGTGCTCAAAGTGTGAGTAATCCTCTAAAAACTTCTGCAGCCCTAGTATTACAACTTCCAACCCCATACAGCTGTCAAGTTGTGAGAAACTATAACATGAAAACCTATATATCTAACCTTGCGCACACAATATTGATGCGATGTCCGGTAAGCACTTATCCTAAGAGTATCCATCAATCACTAAATATGATACTTTTAGTAACGTTAGCGTCGTATCTAGTTACGTATTGTTACTTCTGCCAAAGTACTATTACTTTACTATACTTATCATATACAAATTGTCGAAAAGTAGAATAAGTACCCAAACTTCCTAAATCGAAATAGTGCAACATAATTGTTAAACTAAAACTATCTAAGAAATATACATAGGTCAAGTAGTAGATTTTTTCAGTTGCCAGGAAATTAAAAATTCATAGTGCTGGGATAAACACGTTCTGAGGGTATGTTCTGAATGTATGAGTATGTGCAGTCGTATGTTCTTGCCATGCTTAAGTACATAGGTAAGGTATATCGTATTTATTTTCTTTACCTTCCTAACCTGTACCTATAAATAAAAATAACCAATCTATTTATTACGTTACGACCCAAAAAGCCTTGAGCATTTTCCCGTTCTGACCTTCTCAAATATACCAAAATACATAATAATCGAATACAACCTAATCGAATCAATTATCCCTTGCAAAATTAACCATGTAAATCTCTAAATAAGGCGCTCTAACGGTCTAGCCACGCGAAGGGGCGGACGGCGGCGTGCGGGCGGCGGCGCGTCTAGCGATTTATCTCTTCGTTGCACAGTCGAAACGCTTACGCTTTCAGATAACTGGCATCAAAAGTCTTGTATTAGGAACTAGAAGGTCACTAGTTCCTAATCTTTATCCAGGTTGAACAATTTATCTAACTATACATAGTAGGGGAGGGTAACCTATATTGTACCGACTCCTAAATTGTACCACCTTCAAATTTCCGACTTAACGGTGCCATTATTCTATACTGGCAACACAAAACGAGGCGACTATAGCGCCACTGTCACTGCGCCATTTTGTTTCTTCATATGGCACCGTTAAGTTGGAAATAATGTGAAGTGCGTAGCTTCCACTAAACTGTTAGTACTCGTACATTATACCTCGTGGTAGCTACGGATAACTTCACTTATTAAACAAACTTTATCTCCTAGCTTGGGAGATGAAAATGTAAGTGTGTGTATGTAGTGTACAAAGTACTAGCCGAAGCGGCATAAATTTACAAAATCTCTATAGATTCGCTCGCCGCGCCGCTATTTGCGCCTTCGTGTGGCCAGGCTATAAGTGGGCTTACACTAACAAGTGATATTGGATTGAAGTTTGAACTAACAACCATTGTTGGAACTGAAGTGACAGAATCTGCTTCTGACTGATTACGAGTTAGCTAACAAACTGAGGCAGGGTAGATACAGTCGATAGTAAATGTTTGATGACGAGTTTTCTTGTTTTGTCATAAAGTAAAAATTAAAAATAAGAGTCGGGAATTTTTCGGGAAATTTGTTATCGGAAATTTTTGTCACGAAAATTAAAAAAACCAATAAATCGCAACTAAATAGTTCGAAAATAACACCTGAATTAATAATATACGCGCTGTAATATTGAATCCCTTTAACAAATCACTAAACTACTCTCTTCGTAGTTAGAGACGCATAGCAGACTGAACGACCAGACATATTAAACGTTATCGATTCAAACAGATCGTCTCGAACAATAGAGAAGAAAGACCCTATCGATATTATAACGGGAACTAATAGAGCATATCGGAATATGGGATTGTAGGATTCTACATTGGAGCGTATTATAGACCTTCAATGAATTTTTAATTTATTTATGATACCTATGTATCAGAAATTAATATCAACGCCACTCGAAATCCAAGTTCCACTTCAATTTAAGAGGCTCTTGACTTGAAATTTAGATAACACAGTGTGATGTCGTTTCACATAGTTTGATTAGACTCTTAAGTGGAGTTTCGATATTATCGGGGGTATGAATCTTGGTAGTTTCGATTTTTTATACTTTACTAGCTGACGCGACAGACGTTGTCCTGTTTTAGTTATGAATATTGAATTCAAATTGGTATAATTAATGATAAGTTGGGTTCAGAGATATTAATACTATTAATAGGTCCCGTTCCCGTTCCCCTTTCCCTTTCCTGTCCCGTTCCCGTTCCCGTTTCCGTTTCCGTTTCCGTTCCCGTTTACTTTATAACCCAACAGCTTTATAACGATGTATATATCACTTGTTATGTTAGTAACGTGTATGTTAGTCTATCCAAACTTACCAATTTAATATTAGGCGTGATGGCTCTGAACTAACCGTGATGAGCCCTAAGAAATTCAGTTTTCTTAGATCTTTTTTGTAAGAAATAATAAATTAATTATTTCACATGTATTTCCTCAATAAAATAACTCCGACCGAAGCATCTGTTTTATGACGATAATTTGCAGCACGCATTCTTTGACGATATTTGCAGCATTCTTACAATTCCATGTCAAACGTCATAAGGTTACATTAAAAAGTTTATATTGTCCAAAATAATTATTGTTATTATTATTATTATTATTAATCATAAGGGAACTTTAAAAAAAAGTTTTTATGTCCAAAATAATTTTATATGGTGATTAAGTATTCTTAAATTTTCTAATTTTCCGCGCAATTTTCTTATTTTTTCTTTCGTAACAACCATCTCCTGATAATAACAAACACAACAAAAAAAAATATAGCGAAATCGGTCCAGCCGTTCACGCGTGATGGCTTGACCACGCGAAATTAGATTCATTTTTATAAATATATAAGGTATATATATCCTTCTTAGATAGTGCATATAATTTTAAGGGGTCAATGTACTCATGCATACAAACAACTTTTACTATGGTACCAACATTGAAATCGCGAAAAAAAATCAGCTGTTCCATAGAAAATTTAAAATCGAATAGATCAAATCAAAATGTATTGAACAGCTGTTTTTTTGCGATTTCAATGTTGGTCCCATAATAAAAGTTGTTTGTATGCATGAGTACATTGACCCCTTAAAATTTCGTGCACTATTTAAGAAGGACCTTATATATTAACGTCTACGGCAAAACAAGAGCAGAGCCAAGAGGCTGTTTAATTTCAAGCCGTCGCGATTCTGCCAAAGCCAGGCGTGATTCACGAAATAAGCCCGCAGCAGATAATGAGTTTGCGAATAACTGAATCAAACTGGAGTAGTGGGGCGTGCTCAATCAGTCACATTGCTCGACTCTAACTTCTTCGTTAATTAGTCCATGGAGCCTACGATTGGTGTCGTTAACGAGGACGTTGGAATGCCAACAAACAGTCGGTTTAACTTGTAGCGTATTGATTTTTGTTAGCGAATTAAGTTGAGCTTTGGCGTTTTTATCCTAGAGCATAATAGTATTATCCCCGTCAACTAGTAATGCGCCTGGCGGCCATGATTTTAACCTCAAAAACGAAAAACAATTGTAAAATTTTTATATACCCAGACCCTATCTTATTGAAAATAATAATTCAATAATGAATATATTAGATTACCTATTAGAATTTTCTTGTTTCATGACATTTTTAGTTGCGGATCACGTCAACGTGGATGTTAATGTGACAAGGTTCCAGCGTATTACCAATTGACGGGGATAATACATTATGAGACAAGTTAGCTTAGACAAAGTAATTTACCACACAGTAACAAATACGACAAAAACAAAATGTGATAATTATGATTGGAAAAGACGCGCAAGTTTTTTTTTTTGTTTTTTTCACACGCCCAATGCAAGAATATTTTGCGAACAAAGGGGTGAGTGAGCATACAGCCTACTTCAAAATTATAAATTTAATAGATAAAATGCAAATAATTTAATATTTTATAACAAAATATTGTGAATTATGAATAATTTGGTAGTAATAAATATTTGTTTGACTTAATTAAGGACTTACACATTTATTTATTCTAAAAAAATATATGAATTTTCAGCGGCATAAAACCTCTTTGTTGTTACTAAAAAAATAACTGTATTACCCGCACCCTGATTATCTAAAAAGAAACTATTTAGCGACCGGTTTCATTCCACATACATTGCTACTTTTCTTTGGTATGTTTTTTTTAAATCCAAAAAGAAGTAGCAATGGATCACTATCATCTGTGAACTGCAACCGGTCGCTAGGTGGTTTCTAATTAGATAATCAGCCCGCCGGTTAAATTGGGAATGCTCTGTTTACTCGCATAGAACTTGCAGTAAGGTACTAACTAGTGTTTTATATATTATTGCACGCGTTTGTATAGCTCGGTTTATGGCCCTAAAAGCGATGTATTAGGGCCCACTTTACGAGCAAGTGTGTTGAAAAAAAAATAAGAAAACAAAAAGAATCTTATTAGTCTTATCGTCCCATGAGACTAGTGGACATAATCATTACATCCCATCTTTCCCATCGTGGGTCTAGGTTAATGGGACTAGTGGGACAGACAGAATTTTGCTGAGTGACAAAAAGAGCTCTATCAAATACTTTTAGGTTATTTCTCGGAATACATCGCCTGTGCAAAGGCTTTCCAAAAAAATCACCCACCTTAAATCGATTTGTGATTTTTATCTTTTCACAAATCCTTGATACTATTGTGCATGCATGGTTCACGGTCGGAGTTAGGCCTCTGAATCAGATTGAAAGGCCTACTCCGGAAAAATAAACAACAATGTTCGAAGCAAATCAATCGATGCCAATAATTAAAACGCGTCCGACTATCGCGTATTTCCGTAGTGACTGACAATTTTCGTGTTCACAGTCACGGCGCCCCCGGCACGCAACTGGTGACGGAGCGCTGGACCCTTGACTGGTGCAGCGTGGCGGCGGGCGCGGGGGCCGTGGTGGCGGCGGTGGACGCGCGGGGCGCGGGCGGCAGAGGGCTGGCCGCCCACCACGCGCTACACAGGCGCCTCGGGACGGTCGAGCTGGCTGACCAGCTTGAGGTGGCGGAGTAAGTTACCAAAACCCCCTTTTTGGAGATCTGTCCCAAAAGGCAAGCAGTGTATGTGTGGGGCGTGGACGGCAGGAAGCTGGCCGCCCACCACGCGCTGCACAGGCGTCTCGGGACGGTCGGGCTGGCTGACCAGCTTGAGGTGGAGGAGTAAGTTATACACACTTTTAGGTTACAGTTCTTCAAAAGGCAGGCAATGTATGAATGAGATGTGCGTGGCAGGAGGCTGGCGGCATACCACGCGCTACACAGGCGGCTCGGGACGGTCGAGCTGGCTGACCAGCTTGAGGTGGCGGAAGAAGTTACTCACGCCATCTTTTTAGGGTTCAATTCCTCAACAGGCAAGCAGTGTATGTATGGAGTGCGTGCGGCAGGGGGCTGGCAGTACCACGTGCTACACCGGAGGCTCGGGACGATCGAGCTGGCTGACCAGCTTGAGGTGGCGGAGTAAATTATACACACTTTAAGTTACAGTTCCTCAAAAGGCAGGCAGTGTATGTAAGAGACACGCGTGGCAGGGGCTAATGGCATACCACGCGCTACACAGGCGACTCGGGATGTTCGAGCTGGCTGGCCAGCTTGAGGTGGCGGAGTAAGTTACACACACCTCCTTTTTAGGGTTCCTTTCCTCAAAAGCAGGCAGTATGTGTATGAGGCGTGCGTGGAAGGGGGCTGGCCGCCCACCACGCGCTACACATGTGGTTTGGGATGGTCGAGCTGGCTGACCAGCTTGAGGTGGCGGAGTAAGTTACACAGTTAGGGTTCAGTTTCTCAAAAGCAGGCAGTGAATACAGGGTGTCCCAAAACTTTGCCACAGAAGGGAAAGTACCTTTAATATTGAAGGTAGCTCCACGTGCGAGAAAATTGCGAGGACTCCGATCTCCTATCATCGGATGATCACGAGATGCCACAACTTACATACGGATCATTGCGTGCTCACAAAAACACGTTGCGAGTCGCTGCCTTTGTTTTTTCAAAGAGCTTGGTTCAATGTCGTGTTTCTTCTTTTGGCAGCAATAGCTTTTATACCTATTCATCTTCATCAGGTATCTCCGCGACTCCCTTCACTTCATAGACGCGCGGCGCGTGGCGGTGTGGGGCCGCGCGCACGGCGGGTTCCTCGCCGCGCTCTTACTCGCCAGTCCGCTCAGCGTGTTCCATTGCGGGATCGCCATCACGCCGATCGTGCGCTGGCGATATTACGGTAAGACCACAAAACTCAGTTTGTTTACATAGTGATTGTCCTATTTTCTGATCAACTCATCTAGATGACAATAGAACTATTTAAATTTTTAAACGAATACTTACTAAGTACTGCTTATTATCATAGACTTATTTGACCTTTACCTTGTAATCTTCTCCTACTCATCGAATGAGGATTAGTGGCCACCTCTGGTGTTTATCAAGCCGCCTGTAAGGCCTCTAACTTGGCTTAACGGCTGTTATCAGATGGCAACAGCCAAGACCGACGGTTAACGTGCCCTCCGAAGCACGGAAGCGCTCAGTTGTAATACCACTTTAACGGTCACCCATCCGACATCTGGCCGGACCGAGCGTTGCTTAACAAACGTGATCGAGTACGATCAGTCTGTCAACAGAAATTTTAAACCTAAAAATGTGGGGCGCATGCTATTGACAATATGGATGATAAATTTTACAAAACGCGCTCCACGTTTTTGGCTTAAAAATTCTGTAGGTAGGTATAGGGTTATAAATATTTACAGAAGAATGTATGTTATACTTTAGTCTGTTTTTATTTTACTAGTCCGTTTTAATGTTTTTAGTACAATTTTTATAATTTTTAGTCCGTTTTAAAAAAGGTGTTTTAAAATTTTTTTTTTTTTTCAGTAAATTATTATTTTCTGCTTTTTAGTTAACGATCTAAGACTAAAAATATACCACCTCCTATCGGAGCACTCGTCAAGACGATTCGAACGAGCCCAAACTCGATAGGATTGCATGGTTTTATTATAGAGTTCCTATGGCCTTCTTCCGGCTCCATCATCAGATCCTCGGACACTATTTCTTATTAGAGTACTCGTCAAGACGACTCAAACGAGCCCAAACTCGATGGGGTTGCATGGTTTTATTACAGATTTCCAGTGGCCTTCTTCCGGCTGCATCATCAAACTCTGGACACTATTTCCCAACAAAGTACTCTTCAGGACGATTCAAACGAGCCCAAACTCGATAGGGCAGCGTGGTTTTATTAAAGAGTTCCTGTGCCCTTCTTCCAGCTCCATCATCAGACCCTGGAAACTATGGGCCAGGAAAGTACTCGTCAAGATTCAAACGAGCCCAAACTCGATGGAGTTGCACGGTTTCAATATTGAGTTCCTATGGTATGGCCTTCCAGCTTCATCATCAGACTTGACGTTGACGATTCTAACGAGCCCAAACATGATGGGGTTGTATGGTTTCATCATAGAGATCCTGTTGCCTTCTTCCGGCTTCATCATCAGATCAGCTCAATGACACCATAATATTGCATTGCTTTCCTGTTCTGACCTATGTTCAAAGTTTTAAGTCTCTAGCTCATCGGGAAGCTAGTATAAAATCGTTCGCAAACTTTGTGGAGAAACGAACACACAAACAAACCCACAAACACACAAACGAGAAAGCAACCTAACAAAAACGTGTTAAAAACTTTTTCTCATTCTTTTCCGCCACAGCGTCAGCATACGCCGAGCGTTATATGGGCTTCCCCAACGCCACCGGCAACTACCGAGGGTACGCGGACGCTGACGTCACGAAGCAGGCGGCAGCGTTGCACGACAAGATGCTTCTGCTGGTGCACGGGACCGCCGACGACAACGTGCACGTGCAGCAGACGATGGCCCTGGCCAAGTCTCTGGCGGACCAGGGTAGTATGTTTCGGCAACAGGTAAGATTTTTGATAACAAAGGCCTACTCAAATCTGACCGATATCTTGTACCGGTGGCGGTAACGAAACGACCATACAAAATACCGGTCGGGATATCTGTCGGATATACCGTTAGCGTGCCCACAGACTACAGACTCTCTATCGGCCGACAGTTTAGTCGGGCTCTCAATCAATATGAAGGTGTATGCAAGTGCGCACACTAGAACCATTCGGTATCGGCCGATTCTTCATACAAAATCAACTATTGGCCAACTATCGGCCGACAGTTTGGTCTGTAGTCTGCGGGCACGCTTACCGCCACCGGTACAGGATACCGGTCAGGTTTGAGTAGGCCTTTAAGTAAGTATAGAATTATGATAAATGCCAATGTTCTTCCCAGCATCGTAGCTAGTGGCTGGCAAGTGGCGCAACCCTCAGAGGGGCGCACTTCGCTGATCCATAGCCAGAAAATAACTCTAAAAGCGTTGTTGAGCAAAATTCAAATCTTGCCAGGGGCGCTCATGATCCTAGAAATGTCTTGGGGCACGAAATTCAAATCTTGCCAGGGGCGCTCATGATCCTAGAATTAAGTCTTGGGGCACAAAATTCAAATCTTGCCAGGGGCGCTCATGATCCGAGAAATAAGTCTTGGGGCACAAAATTCAAATCTTGCCAGAGGCGCTCATGATCCTAGAAATAAATCTTGAGGCACAATATTCAAATCTTGCCAGAGGCGCTCATGATCCTAGAAATAAGTCTTGGGGCACAAAATTCAAATCTTGCCAGGGGCGCTCATGATCCTAGAAATAAGTCTTGAGGCACAAAATTCAAATCTTGCCAGGGGCGCTCATGATCCTAGAAATGAGTCTTGGGGCACGAAATTTAAATCTTGCCAGGGGCGCTCATGATCCTAGAAATAGGTCTTGTGGCGCAAAATTCAAATCTTGCCAGGGGCGCTCATGATCCTAGACCAACCGTTATTTTTATTTGTATTTTTTCAGCTTTTGATAGTTATTGATTGTATTTCGGCCTCAGATATACCCCGACGAAGGTCACAGCCTGGAAGGAGTGAAGAAACATCTATATAGAACGATGTCGTCTTTTCTCGACGACTGCTTCAGAAAGCAAGTGCCTCCAGAGACGAAGGCTGGCCTGCGAAATGGGGGGAACCTTGACTGAGACACGTGGAGGGATGAGGAGTTGTACTCTTGGTAAGGATTTCCACACATTGCCGCGATGAGAATGGGATGGAACCTTGTCAAAGAAAATCGAAATTGACTAATTAAAATCAATTATAATTTAAACTAGCGGCCGCCCGTAGTTCCCGTTCCCGTGGGAATATCGGGATAAAAAGTATACTATGTTTTAATCCAAGTTATCTACTATCTGTGTGCCAAATTCCAACCAAATCTGTTGAGTAGTTTTTGCGTGATTGAGAAACAAATATCCAAACATTCAAACTCACAAACTTTCACATTTCTAATATTAGTAGGATTATCAACTATTGTTTACTTGCTATCTTACTTGAAGTTGCTGCAGCAAAAGTTCCCTCACCTCGGATGCGTGACATGACACCGTGTTTTTGGATAATATCCTTGTGGCTTGGCGTCTCAGTTTGACAAGGTTCCATCCCTTTCTCATCCCGCGCTGAGTATACTTATTTTATTAAATACGTACCATGCGCTTACACAAAAATGCTTATAAAGTTTTGAGGTCTTTAAGGAAAACTTTTGTAAACGTAAATTAAGTAAGGGAGGTGACTTTTTCTTTAAAACTAAAGAGTTATGAAATAAAACATTTTTAAACGGATCCTAGCGCGGTTTTATTGAAAGTACTTTGGTAACTAGTTGATTTGGTTAATAACCACAATACTTTCAATAATACCGCGCTAGTATTCGTTATAAAGTGTTTTATTTCATGTCTACTGAGCGCGTAAGCTTGAGAGGTAAAGATTTATCTATAGTTTCTACTTTTTACTAAAAAAAATGTTATGTCTATCTATTCGAAGTCTATTGTTTGTTACTACATTCATAGCATTATTTGCTTGAGTCATCCGCTTAAATTAATACGTTTGGCAGAAGCTATTTACTTCTTAACAGTGCTCTGTTTATTTTCAGGTAAATCGCAAGAAATTAATAGTGAAGATATTAGTAAACTTAAAAAACCAATTAAACCCGTAGTACAACCTTTTCCATATCCTACCCCATGCACTGTCTACTGCCAATGAGTGGGCTACTCTCTACACATCAAACGTTTTTGTGATAAATAGTTGGTAAACTTTGTGAGAAAGGTTATGTCCTTTAGTTTAAGTGCATAGTGGTACTGCAGAACCGATGCCATGTAAATGTTACAGTCAATGTGACTGACGATCTGTCAATCTAATAACGATGAAACTGCAAATATTCACGGGAGCGAATATACGCGGCCAGAAATAAAACTTCAGTATCTAGTTATTATATCTACTTAAAAATATTTATATTAATATTGATATTGAAATTATCTGTCAGAACACATTCTACCAGAATACCCAGAATTCTTGGTAAGCAGGTAAGCCAAATACTAATTTTAGCAAAGACATTATTGTCTGTGAATTTCAGTCATTTCTATGTTCTCTTCTGATAATGTTGATGCAAGCTAATAAATCTTTGATTAAAGTTACTTGGATAACATGCTGCCCGAATAACGCTAATTATTATAATTATGTGCCACTAACATAATACAAATGTGTGTTTTTGGTATTATGTGATCACTGGAAATACGTTTGTGCTACGCGTGTCAATTAAACTAAGCAGCCACGTCAACGCAGTTAAGGAAGTTATAATTCTGGCCGATATATTTCTCATGTGAAATTATTGCTACCGCGTAGCAGTTGACGTGACAATAAATATTTGTATCATATAGAATGTTGAATTTATGGAAGTGAAGAACTTTATGTAAACACAGAATTAGGAGAGTGAATTGACAGGTCAGCTACGGTTTTGCAGTTGGGCATAGTGCTGATTGAAAATCGCTCCCTTGAACGCTATGGGACTTGAATATGTTTTAGCTCACGCGCGTTTTGCTCTTTATTACAAAAGACTACACTGCCAACGTCAATGGCACAGAGTCATGGTACAGTCAGCGCCAAATTGATATGAGCGTCTAGAGTAGTCAAAATGATCTGAAAAACAAAAAATCAATTTGATCTACGCAGTTAGAATCATCATAATGTAATCACACAAGGTGTTCCAAATATCTCACAATGAGTGCTAAGATATTTGCTATAAAGCTATTTGTTAAATAGCTGTCAAAGTCAACTGTGAACAATGTAATTTAATGCATAATGCACAGATAATTTTGACTTTATTTGCTAAGATAACTTTGAACACTGACTGCTTATATAAATATGAGACTTCATGTGCTAAGATATTTTGAACACCTTGTGTGCTTACAACAATATGATGATTCTAACTTGCTAGATCAAATTGATTTTTTTGTTATTCAGATCATTTTGACTACTCTAGACGCTCATATAAATTTGACGTTGACTGTATGTACAAGCGTTAATGAAACGTGGCATGGAAACAATGGATTTGTACTAAATATGTAAGTATTCTATGACAATGGTCGTTAGAATAGAAACAAAATTCAGAGCAATATCTCAGAGCTGTGTAATGGAAATGATCATGTGAGCGATTTCCAGTTATTACAACGACGCCTTTAGTAAATTTTAATTCCAGGGCTGGTCCCTAATTGTGAATACTTTATAACTAATTGATAATATTTCTGCATGAATTATTGCTGTGTATAGTTCACGCTTCCATGATGTTATTAGCAAGCGATTCGGAAAGAATATCTTGTACCTACTTAAAGTATTATGGTGAAGTTTTACCCGCTTCTGGAATTTCCTTGTATTGTCTTGTCGTAAAAGGAACTATCTATTATATTTTATTTAAACCGATGTGAAAGTAGGCATTCAATGAGATTCTTAGAACAAATAAAGGAATTGAGTAGATAGCTCTTTAGTCAATGAGTTTGTGATCTTAGATTATAGCGAAGGTTAGTGCTCGTCGTTATGTTGTGCCATTTTTGCTGGACCAAATCTTTGCGTATTTATATGTAGGTTTTTTGCTGTCGAGTATTTAAAAAATGACGTCATGAATTGTCTGAACAAACTTTTGTAAATAACATCGATATTTCAAGGAAGTTTATTTTTGATAATACCTACTATCTACTTCAAATATAGGTTCAGTTGTTTGTTAATACTTTATCCTCAAAATTAACTAAATAAACCATAATGAAGAAAGTTTGTCAGGCACAGCAGTCTCGAAGTTGGAAGTCTCGCACGCCTGTTCTATTCTACAGATTCTGAGTAAGTACATTATGACTACAAATACTTAGTATTGAAGATTGGAAGACACCAGTTATAAGTAGTATTTGAATTAGAACGTTGAAGACGCAGTAAAGTATATAAACTATACCGTACATAGTACATACTCGAAGCGCTCATGGCGGAACTTGGCAGACTGATCGTACTCGATCACGTTTGTCAAGCAACGCTAGATCCGGCCAGGTATCGGATGGGTGACCGTTAAGTGGCATTACAACTGAGCGCTTCCGTGCTTCGGAGGGCACGTTAAACCGTCGGTCCCGGCTGTTGTCATCTGATAACAGTCGTTAAGCCAAGTTAGAGGCCTTGCAGGCGGCTTGGTAAGCTCTAACACCAGAGGTGGCCACTATTCCTCATTCGATAAGAAGAAGAAGACGTAGGTATCTTTCATAGAATTTTAGACTTTTATGCTCTAGAACTGCGTTTGAAACGCATAAAACTACAACGGGATACCTGTGCTAGAAACTGGCGTCGAGACTTCAATTATTGCAAACTGAAGTGCTTTTGTTAACCAGATTTATTTCTTTTAAAAACCCTATCGCTGATATAAATTTTTAGTACTTACATAAGCAAAATATTTTCACAATTCAGAGTGAACAGAGGCAATTGATTCAACTACCAAATGGTTAAATCGCTGATAAAGTGTACGTACTTGTACAAATTGAATAAGTAATGGAAATCAAATCGAGTGAGAATTTCATTCAATTCAATTTATTTGCATAGAATCTGATGGACAAAGTTTATTGTCCAATTGAAGATCCTTTAAACGACTAAATTTAGTTTAAGTATTTGAAAGTAATTTGATTTAGCTCTTGATTAAGTAGTATGATTTCAATATTGTACTGCGATCTATAGATTTATGTCTAAATACAAAACGATCAATTCTTTGAATATTTGTATTCTTTATTGTGAAGATTGGAACTTAAAATACTTACTTATTATTTCTTGCGACAAATTTTTATTGTGTTCGAAGAACGGCGTATGCGCTCTTTCAAAGTCATGCCACAAAAAATCATGAAGATTTTTCTTTCAAATATTTGCTGCTTTTATTCATTCTGAAAAATGGCATGTTGCATTTTAGGCACTGTGCTCAAAATGGACCTACTTATACTTATAAAAAAAGAAAAAAATACCTACTTAATGCACTTGTCTGAATACTCTGTTTAAATGCGAAATTCCAGTAAGTTATTTTGTTAATAACTCATTTTCATCTAAAATGCATGTTTAGTCATTTCATTAATAGATTTAATACTTAAATTACTTATAAAATAAAATTTTATTAAAGACCAATAGCATGTTAAAAGATTTTAGTAATGAAAACTTAAGGTTTTAAAACTAAAATGTAGCTCTGGTTTTGAACTTAGAAATATTTAGATTACCTATATTTAAATTAGACTTGTTTGAAACGTACGTTTTAAAATGAAGTTAATAGAGCAATAAAAATGTATAGTAAAATACCTTCTAAAATTAGTGATTCTTACAAAATTCAATGTAGGTTTAGGTACGAATTCTTCAAAATGTGGTCACAGTGTAATGAAAAAACGGTGAACTAATTTCATTTTCATTTGAAAAACTTGTCTTGAATATGAAAAATTGTTTGCTGTATTTCTTTATTGCAATTAACATTGAGATTAATAAGCAATTTTGTTCTCAAATATAGAGTAGTTGTTTATTGGTTGCACTGTGATCAAACACTCAATTTTTACGAGAGGTTGTTGGAAAAATAATGCTCTTGGGCTTGTGCAAGTTTTAGATAATTAATGCAAATATTGTGAGTACCTTGTTAATAAAAAAAACTTTGCCCAATGTTTGTCGAACAGTATTTGAATAATCCTATGGTGTCGTTGGTAAAATAACGATTAATCCAAAGACCTAAGTGCCAAATGAAGCATCGTTATTGTAAAATATTTTCAAATAAGTACATTGTAAGTTCATAAATAGGTGCATCGCGGTTTCCTCAGCAAGTTTTTTCAATTTTTTGTCATTAAATAGAGTAGATTAAGTCTTTGATTTTAGTATTTAAAAAAAACCTTTGTATTATATTTACCTTTTGTGAATCGAGTTAATAAAATAAGGTTAACGATATGTAAATTGAGGATATTTTGCGTGTATATATCCGAAATGCTCTGGATTATACCAGTTATTGAAAATGCAATATGCTAATTTGGCTGACGGAGCGGAAATGTAAACGAAACATGAATTTTGATTTCCAGCAACAAAATACCGAAATGAAAGAAAATAAACTTGTGTAAAGTCTCGAGTTTTTAAAATTGGTCTCGCTACTGTCGTTTGCTACAGGACGCGCCGTAGCGCAGCCGTAGCCGAAGCGGCTACGGAACCATTGGTTGATAGATAAGTTCATTTTTCGGACCTCATCACAAACTTTAATCGGGCTTTTAATCAGTATGAAGTACCGTTTGGTACCAAACCGTTATAATTATGAGCGCTTGCATACATTTGTATGCTGATTAAAAGCCAATTAGAAAATCCGCTGTCTTAAAAAAGCTGATAAGATTGAAAAGTCTGTCTTAGGTGGTGGTGGTATCTTATCATTATTTGATCCGCCTTTCGCGTAGGTACTTCTTAGAGCTCTTACAGACGGGCGGCACGTTGCCAACAGAACTGCAGCCGTCGTCGGCACTTGTCGGCGGCAAGCGGTGACGCTTGCAGTTTGCCGGCAGCCGCAGATATTCGACGCTGACATGTCGGCGACTGCCGTCGGCGTGTCACCACTAGGGATGCAAATCGGTAAAATTACCTTGGTAAAATTCGGTAAAAAACGATAAATTACGTAATTTATGGTATTTTTCGATAAATTACGGTAATTTTCAGTAAAAAATGTATTTAAAGTACTTATAATTTTTTATTACAGGAGAAAATGTACTAATCTGTTAGTCTGTTTGTCCGTTAAGTGAAAAACGAAAAAAACGCCGCCCTCCCTTTCACGTACCAAGCCGTTAGCTATTAACCGAATAGAATAGGAAACGCGAGCTGAAGTAATTATAGTCTGTAAGAGCGTTGTCTGACACATTTTGCAACTCAGATAGGCTAACTCACTCACTTTTTTGAACTTTTCTAATAATAATAAATTACTTACTTGATTTTTTTTGGTGAATGTTTTCAATAGTCAAAAGAATAAACTATCACGAATATTTCACGTACTTACTTATATTTATTTATAGATATATTTTTGATTTACTTGGTGAAATTACAACTAGTTTTGGTACATTTAAATATATTTTTTCAACAAAAACGATATATGTTTAATATCCGTAATACTATTCTTTTGACGATGTATTGAAAACATTGACCAAAAATAAATCAAGTTATTTTTTTAAGTTCAAAAGTATGAGTGAGACAGCCTATCTGAGCTCCAAAATGGGCAACCACTATTTTAAATGAAAAACTAAAAAAAAACCTTAAGTGAAAAACTAAAAAGTTCACGCACTAAGCAGTATAAAACGCGAGGTGAAGTAATTGTAGATATTGCCGAGAGTAGATGTATGGAAATGTCACAATTCCTTCATTTTACTACGATCATCGCAATTAAATTTCCTATTTTTTTGTTTTCAATGCTTAGATACCATGAATCAGTGTTGTTTTTTATTCTAAAGCAGAAATAAATAAATAAAAGACGCTAATAGTCACTGGTAATTTTACCGTAATTTATATAAATTACGGTAAAATATCCGTAATTTACCAGCCTTTTCGGTAAAATTACGTAATTTTGCAACCCTAGTCACCACCTGCCGCTGACGAGTGTCGACGCCTGCCGCCGAGTGTCGAGTTGACGCACGGCTGAAATTGGCAACGTGTCACCCGTCTGTAAGAGCTCTTAATATGAGACGTTATATTTGAAAAATGTATTTTAATCTGGTATACTATCGACTTAAGATGGTTGAAGTTCGCTTCCACACAAGTTGACTAACGCACAGACCTGATATTGCCTTATCGGTGTTACGTGTTGTCATTTTGTTCCGTGACCATTTAGAACGTTAGGTTCTTTATATTTGACATGCATTGCTGGCTTTGTATAGTCTATGCGGAAAAAAGCCGTACTATATCAGCAATGGTTGTTAATATCGAAGGGCAGTTGGCAATAAGAACACATGTGCTTACGTACAAAGTGCAGATTAGACTAAAAGTTACTTAAGCATGCCATTATAGCTTTGATTATTTCAAACCAGCAATCTGCATTTTTATGTAAGTATCCAAATATGGCTCTATTCAGTAAGCAGCGCACAAAGCGTGATGGTAAACAATATTCGCACTTATCACAACGGATTAAGACGCAATACGCTTCATGAGCTGCAGACTGTTCGGTGTATTGCTAAAACAAATTACAAGTAGCTCAAAATAACGATAAAAAAAATTCGTTACTTTTCTATTTTATCATTGCTACCTAATTTACTTACTAATACTTTACTACTAAATTTTTATACATTGTGGACAGAAAAATAAATATTTTTCTGTTTCGTGTTTTTGTTTTTGCCCCTACAATACCTAGTACAATACAGTACGAGGCAAATATCTTGAAATCGGATGGGGATTGCGCATAGGGTTACCATCTTCTAGGTCTTGACCGGATTACAGCTCAGACCGGACTCCGCCCGGATTTCATTCGAGACCGGATTTTTAATTGTGCTTGTTCAAAATCATTACACCATCATTGATTGTAATGATTTTGTCTGAACCACCGGCTCTATGAGTAGGTGGTTTCCTGAAAGTGAAAGTGAAAGTGAAATGTATTTATTTGCACCAAGCATGCACACAAAATTAAAGTGAAATCAAACAACATTACAAAATTAAAAAATAATAATAAAACAGTGAAACAAATATAAACAATACAGAACAGATCAAAACTCCAGTTGTGTGCCATAGCGATGCAAAAAGGAGAAAACTCAGTGTAATATTTACTCATAGAGTAAATCACTGATTTTCAGTTTTCACCTAAGTGAAATAACGAGGTTGCGCAAAAGTAGTCAGTTTAATAATCAACGTTGAAAGATGCACATATGACATAATTTTCTTTAAGGAACCACTCAGGTAAATCTGCGGGCATTTTGAACGCCTTCATTGTCCGACATGAAATTGTCGTGATAGGTTGTAAAAATAATAATTATAACTTATGCTACTCGACTGGGACCTATTCTCGTAACTGCACACGGGGACAGCATTTTCTTACTCTAAAATTCTGAAATATTATGTTGAGGAGAATGGTGGCGTTCAAAATGCCCGTACCGCCACCCACTTGTGTAAAATTTCTCAAAAAAAGATAAGTAAAAAAGCTAATAATATTTTAAGTTGTACCTACCTAAGTAAGTGGCCTACTATGTTTTTTTTTATTTTAGTCAAAGACCGGACTTTAGTCCAAAAATCAGGATTTTCAACCTCTTGCGACCGGATTTCCGAATTTCAGTCCTGGTAACCCTAATTGCGCAGAATGCGTATTTTCGGTATGCGTAGCGGTGGCGGGAAAGGGGCGCGCGCTATTGGTCGCTCACAAGAGCACATGCGTGAACTTACCCCACTCGTACTGTAGTTGTAGAAATAATAAAATAAAAAGCCCCCAGAAATCACTGAAAATACTTATTTACAAATGACGTGTGGTTTTTATCCATGTTTTAGCAATACACACAACATAAAACAAAAATATATTATGTAATGGTGCAATCGCTTTGTGATTACAATTTTAACTTTATAATAATAGTTTTAAGTAATAATTAAATTAATTTCTATACCTATTTTCTTCAGAGACGCTTATATACCTACTTTCAGCATTATTTTCCATCGAACAATTTTCATTCGGAAAAGTTTTAATAAGTCGCTCGTAATACGCGTATCAAGTTCAAAAATATTCAGTATCAGGAAAATGGTTTTATTTTTTATATAAAAGTCATACAGTGTAAAGAAAAATCAAATTCCGAATGGTAATTGTATAACGGTTTTTCTGAAAATTGATTAAGCTAGGTACTGTCAGCAACGAAAGTCACTAAACACTTTAGTACTTTGTCATAGCAATTTTCTCAAAGATATCTCACAGTTTGAAGCCTCAGTTAAAAAAGTTACTATGACAAAGGACTAAAGTGTTAAGCAACTATAGATGCTGACTGTACCAACAGTTCTCATTATTGTTAAGTTATTGATTAGCCTCTAATTTTCAAAAAAAAAAACACTCGAACCAAGAAATTAGTTTAGTAAAAAACTGTTGTTTGGAAACTATACTGTTATTTGATGAAATCAAAATTAATTAAAATTAATCTTCTAAAAAGGTGGTGATTTAAAATCAATTTAAATAGTTAATTAACGATTGTAGTTGTTGGAGCTCTAATATCTGTATGTGAATAATGTCAGTGTTTTAGGTAGGTATACAAAGTTTTATACACAAAATCTGAAAACCATTTGTAGACGAACACCTTTTTGTACGGAAACAATATAACAAATGAGACAACTAGCTAAAACTTTTTTCGCGATTTCAGGATTGTTTATGTACAAAACTTTGTTGGACTCTACTAATTAAATTAACTAACTCTACTAATTGTTTTCAGATTTTGTGTTACTTAACAAAAAATAATATTGTTTATTTTGTGTTACTTAACAAAAAAAAAATTTTGTTTATTTTCGGAGTACAAACAATTTTTGTTACCTACCATGGCGAAGGAAGGTAATACCGTTGAATAAACATTTATCCGTTTATCAATGTTTCTGACAGCTGTCAAAAACCAACAAAGGAGCATCATAGAAATATTAGTAAAGTTATTTTTGTACCAAGTGACACTTACGAGAATTCATATAAATATGTACAAGTCCATTTTTTTTAAGTAAACTTAGTAATAAGATAACAAGTCCCACTGAGTGGAGTAAAAAAAACTCACATCGTAACTTGATGGAAATTAAATGTTTTTTTGCTTATAAAATAGCATAGACTTTAATGGTATCTTACACAAAGTTAGATAGGTAGGTAAGGTACTCTTAGGTACCTACATACCTATATTTACTTACTTTTTGCAAACGTCAAAAACTGTTTTTAATAGATTTTAAATCACCACTGAAATTAATTTTAGTCTTACTTATAAGTACTTACGCTGTTATTGCTACAAATTTTATTTACTTACTGTTATCAAATCTACTATAATATTTCATTCACTTCATCGAGACTTATCTATTGTATTACGAAATCAATAAATAGATTATCGAATCAATTGTTTCATTGAAGGAACCCACATCCTAACATTATGTTATATTAAAAAATATTAAAAACACGACTGCCCTGCTAAAAACGATCTAAAAAGTGAAATAACAAGTGTCACTGCAGTCGGGGGACCGTTTTGTGGAACAATTTTTAATCAAAGAGGTCCCTCGACTACAATGACACTTGTTATTTAACTTTTTAGATCGTTTTTGGCGGGCAGTCGTGTTTTTAATATTCACACATTTTAGTTTTAAAATGTGCTCATTAAGGCCTTTCATTTGATGAACATATTGTAATAGTTGAAGAAAAAAATATTTTTTTTCACATTTGAAAATGGCGTCCTACAGTCGTCATATTGACTTTTTAAAAAAAATATATAGCCAGTGTTACTCGGAATAATGTAAGGATTCTAACGATACCCAATACATTCAAATCCGTTAAGCCATTTAGAAGTAATGGTGGAACAAAGAAACTCACATACCCACAAACATACAACCCTGAACACATATACACTCCTTTTTGGGAAGTCGTGTAAAAACCGGACTGGATGCGACTTGGACTCGTCCACCAAGGGTTCCGTACAAACTTGATGATGATTAGTTGATTACGCGTTTATGTGTTGATTACGCGTTTGATTACGCTCCTTAAATAATGACTATATTTTTTATGATTTAATTGCAACTGTATAGTTTTCAGATTTTTCCCTGTACTTGTAGTAAAAGACGATATTGTTTGCCGAATTCATAGTTCTAGGTCAACGGGAAGTACCCTATAAATTTTGATTCCTTTGAGTGTCGAAATATGCGTTCTTAAACATAAACGGACTTATCTTTTTTTACCGTTGTCTTAGAAGTCTGATTTTTTTCACACTTTCAAGGGGCTGTAGACCTGAGTATATGGTTTTAATTTCAACTCGATACCTCCACGCGTTCCCGAGATAAAGGGTCTTTACATATAAACAGACGGACAACAAAGTGGTCCTTCTTATAAATAAGGGTTCCATTTTTTTGGCAAAATATAATACCTAAGTAAACTTCACAGCGAAACCAAACGAAATTCATACAATATACACGAAACCCCTTTGATTATTTACCAAACCCATTGACTTATCTTTAAACAGTCATATTAAACCTTAAAGGATGCAAATTATTTTTCTGAATTTCCTCTTACTTGGGCTCACCACAGTTCACAAAAGTGGCTCATCTTGTATTCCCTATTCTGAAATAGCCCAATCCAAACTTTTGGCTCACACTTTTCAATGACAAAGGTTGAAATAAAGGGACACAAAAGTTCCCGACTCGAGTTGAAAACCTTCCCGTTTTGAAACATAAAGGTCGCGACAGACGTCCGTGACACTTGCTGCAAATAGTCGACTTTGACCCGAAAACATGCCGTATATGGGTATGAGTACGACTATGAGTTGTGACGGTAACGGTAGAGACAACAAGAAGGAAGTTATAAGTCATAGCAAAATTTTGCGTATTGTACATTTTGCAACAGATGTACATTTTGCGTATTGTTCATTATGCGACGAAGGGAGCAAATTCAAATGAATTCAATTCACTCGTTTAGGAAGATAGTTTTTCGTGTTATGGGTAGGTACCTAAGTAAGGTACCTAGTATTATTGCAACGATGGTTACTCCACTACACAAATAATACGAAACTAATTAATACACACCTAAAACAGGTAAAAATCCTATCGCGCGTTACTTTGCGATAGCGGCGCCTCCACCATGTGGTGCTGAGGCGATAATTAAAATTAATTCACTTCTCTTTAAGATTATATTTCTTCACAAAGCACTTTTTGAGTTGACCAATTATCAAAAGTCGAAGTTGACAAAAAACCGCGCAGTACCTATCCGTTAAAAAAGCGCTCTAGTGAAATAAAATGTCATATCTAGTGAGCGCGTAAGCTTTTTAAATTATCAGTAACAGCTCTTCCGGGGCAAAGATACACGCTGAGCTTTTGCCTATTTACATCGCTGTATACTGCCCGGCATTTATATTGGCAAGAAAAAGATGAGAGAGATTAGTGTTTAAGGCTACTGCGCATCTTTTGTCTCATCTTTCTCTTGCCAATTTATATACCGGCATCTATAACACACAACTTCAATTTTATAAGTTATTAAAGTTCATTGTATAGATTTGTTTGTTTTTTTTTTCTCTTTTATTTTGCTTATGTCAAAGTGTGTTTGTGATGAAAAATGGTATATCTATCTATCTATCTAGTAGGTAATTTAAAATGACCTCCATACAACCAAGCGACATTTGATGCTGACCGTACCACATCTGTTGCAGACAAAGGTCTAAAAGTGTCGGTGGGAATAGAGTTCAAGGCCGCACCCCAATTTAGACGTCCACATTTAAGAACACGTCTTCTAACATGAAGAGGCAAAAAGACCTTGAAATCATTTAAGCCTGTTCGGTAAGGTTCCGTTATGCGAAATCATTTGTCTGTCTTTTTCTTTAAGTGTAAAGAGTATGGAAAATAACCCCACTTCTGCACTTTTTCGAGAGTCCGTTACGCCAGCAAGAAAGTAGCTTCTAGAGGGAAGCGAGTTTGATGAATAATCTGTGCGCAATTCGGTGTAAATGTGCGCCAAATAAAAAATTTGTGGGCCTTATAGTTTTGGAATAAAACGGGAAAAACGAATTCTGCTGGGGTAACGGTACTCCAGCGGGAAGATTCAAACTAATGATCGGAGAGAAATAAAAGATATATGGGCGGGTAGCTTGATACTAGCAAGAAATGTGCGCCAAATATATAATTTGTGGGCCTTATAGTTTTGGAGATATTTGATTTCCTGCTGGCGTAACGTTTTGCCGGATCCCAGATCTCGGAAACTACTAAATGTGCGATCTTACAGTAAACATATATAAGTAGCCCCTGATTTGTGCTATTTGTGCGGTAGAAAACATTTCAAAAATATTAACAAATTTTGAAGTAATCGAGCATTTTCTGAAAACAGAAAAAAAATTCTAGCGCCTAAACTACCACATAAATAAAGAAACTAAAAACGGTGTTCTATTCTTCTTATTATTTCTCATTACCATAAAAATTTTGAAAACCGCACATATACACGTTTTTGAATAATACCCACATGAAGGTGAGACCGACCATGTCATGACTTTGACGGTCAGCAGGATAAAAATATCAGAGATTATTTAGATCCTGGCCCAATGAATCATCTGTGCGGTTACTGACGTACATGCTCTGAAAATTTCAGCTTCAAATTCTTCGTATTAAAGGAAATATCAATTAAAATCCAAAACAACTGTCAGTATTCCGATTAACCGACCAAATTCGATAGACCACAAAAAAGCGACGCGTTCATACATATTGATGACCTTCTTTAATGTGTCGTATTATGCAGAAAAATTGTTTGTACAGTCGCGTTCATAACTTCTTATTAGCAAATGTGGGTAAATAGTGTTTTAACATTTAAATAGTTAGTTTGAGCCTGTATTTATATCAATACAATGTAAAGATAAAGATAAAAGATAAAGAAACATTTATTGGCCTAAAAAAAATTAACATAGTTAGAAGAAGAAAAACAAACAGAAATAACAGACAGAGATTACTAAAAAAATAAATGCTACGGGTGTGGCCAAAGGGTAGCTGGCTCAGCTATGCTTTTGCGGCATTGCGCAGAATGCCGCAAGAGCGCTGGTTTTCAGACAGCTCCCAGGACGAAATGGTGCGGTAACACAGTAAAAGAAGGAAGAAGCGGATTAAAATAAACATAAATAAACTTTAGAGAAGGAGCACGACATTAAAATTAAATAAACTATCTAGATAAAAGATGAGATTCCGGTCGACCTATAAACATAAAAGTATCCTTTGACATGTTGTGTTTGGTGGGATAAAAGAAAAAAAAAGTACTAAATTATCTATGGTTTTTTATCTGTGCTGTGTGTGAGTGTGACAGTGACAGCTGCTGACTATCAAAAATAGTGTCAAGTCAAATAGGTAGCACATTTATAAATGTATTTTTGTGAAGTGAAATAAATCTTTATCAGACAAAGTGTTGAGAAATCAAAAAGGAGAGAAGTGCTAGGTACGTTGAAGCCGCGGGCGTGACTTTATTTGTTGCGTGCATCCTAAAGGGAAGTTGCCATGCGGTGCCACGAATGCAACAGCCACGTCAGCAAGTCAACGTGGAACGTGGGTGGCAGTGAGGACACGTAACACAGGCCTCACGACGGCGCAGTGTTGTGTGGCACCCTGATTGCGTGACGTGAAGAAACTGAGAGTAAGTCTCTGGCCGGTGGTGATTTGTATAGGTAGCATAGAAATCGTTAACACAGTGCTTTTTGTATTGTAAGGAGGTGGTTCTTTAATTTCTTTTTAAATGTGTATTTTGATTGTAGATCACGTATGGGTGGAGGGAGGTCATTCCAGCATTTCGAGGCAGCAAATCTGAAGGATCCTCTGAAAGCCACAGTGCGATGTATGGGAATTGTGAAGACATGAGTACATGCCCTTTTTTGATATCTGATACGATCCTGGGTCCAAAGCAATTTATTGTAGAGATACTGTGGCCTCTCTGAGCTGATGATGCCAAACAGCAAAGTGGAAAGGTGTAGTTTTCTGCGTGCTTCCATCTTAAGTGAATCTGCTGCATTCAAATAAGGTGTGATGTGAGACCGAGGTGGAACGTGAAAACAAAAACGAGCGCACGCGTTTTGTACACGTTGGATTAGTTTAGAAGATCTGGACAGGAGACGTGGCCCATATACAACATCACAATAATTGAGTTTTGAAAGAATAAGGGACTCGCACAACTTTATTCTAAGTTCCTCGCATAAATAAGGTCTTAATTTGTACAATAATTTTAGCCTGTAAAAACAGTTTCGAACACAATCTATGGCATGTCTTTCAAAGTTAAGGTGGCTGTCAAGGGTGAGCCCCAGATTTCGGGCCGTGTCCACACATTCAACAAGTTTTCCCTGGATGTGAATGTTGAAAGGAGTGTCGCTACAATGTAATTTCTGCAGATTGTTTTTTGTGCCTAGTATCATGAGCTTAGACTTGGTGGGGTTCAGAACAAGGCAGTTTGAATGGCACCATTGGGACAATTTTTGTAGGTCATCATTAATCATGGCTGCAGCGGAAACATGATTTTTTGGCTCAAACGACAGATACAGCTGTAGATCATCTGCATACAAATGATGATTGCAGTGAGAAATACCTTGTATTATGTCTGCGCTGTATAGTATGTACAGGATCGGGCCAAGGATGGATCCTTGCGGAACGCCTCGTGTGACTAGCTGTGGAGTGGATTTCAGTTTTGACCCGTCTGCCATTGTGAGCTCAACATATTGGGATCTATTTGAGAGATAACTGTCAAACCACCTCACTGTTCTAGCATCGGCACCGTAATAGGCTAATTTGGACAACAACAGACTTGTATTTATAGAGTCGAAGGCACGCGAAAAGTCTAGCAGTAGCAACGCCGTGAGTTTGCCTTCGTCTTGAGCGGCAAGGAAATTGTCCACCACGTCAGCAAGAGCGGTTGCAGTACTGCAGCCCTTGCGAAATCCAGACTGGTGACTAGGAAGTATGTTGTGACCTTCGAGAAATTTTGTAAGTTGATCGCAAACTATCCTCTCCAAAACCTTTGAGATACATGAGAGCAGGCTGATAGGTCGCAGGTCCGCCTCAGAGGAAGGTTGGCCATTTTTTGGAAGAGGCTTCACCACAGCAGTTTTCCAGATCTGTGGAAATGTGCATTCTTCAATAGATCTATTGATAATGGTGGTGATAGTTTTCAATGATTGGGGTAAGGTGAGCAGCAACATGTCCAATGATACACCATCGTCACCCTGTGCATTGGATTTAAGCCCCTTGATAGTTTTCAGGACCAGATCCTCGCTCACGGTTTGCAACGTGAAAGTGGTTAAGCAGCCCCTATGATATTCAAAATATGTGAGCTGAGATATGGACACATTATTTTCTCCCGGGACATTTAGAAAGTGAGTGTTAATAATATCAGGGTTGTCAAAGAATGGTGGTAGTGCAGATGACTTTTTGGTATCTGGTAATACACTATTTTTGAGGTTCCGCCATAGTTGCCTAGAGTTATTTAATTGTGCATTGATTTGTTTACCAAAAAAACAAGCTTTCTCTCTCTCTATAGCATTAATTACAATGTTTTTCATGGTTTTGTAACTTTCTTTAAGGGCTGCACTGTTGTCCGCTGTCGCTGACTTAAGCCTGCTATGGTAATCATCTCTTATTTGCATCATTGATCTGACAGTGTCAGTGATCCATGGGTGAGGTGGATGCTTAAACTTACTTGTTTTAACAGGTGCGTGTAAGTCGAACAGTGCATGAATGCAGAAAGTAAACGCCTCAACCAAGAGGCTGACACTATCGATTGTGCGGAGGTTATCCCACTCTATGGCGTCTAGGTCATCATTGAAGCGCTCTAAAACAATGTTTTTCAGTGGCCGGTAATTAACCCAGCGTGGACACGGCTTGGCCACTTTGATTTTGAATTCGCCGATTACCATTGCATGCCTACCAAGGTCAGGAGAGTATTTGACCTTAACATTGAGGGCTCGAATATCAGCACATATCACGTCTATAAGGGTACTGCTGTGATCTGTGAAGTGAGTTGGTTCCGTCACCAGCTGAGTCAAACCAGTACTATGCAGAAGCTGGGTCATCAATTTGTATTTATTTGTGCTGCAATCTAGAAAATCAATGTTAAAATCACCCACTAAAACAACCCCATCATGGTCTGTAAAAGTGGTGATGGTATCCATAAGTGAATCAAAAAATAAGTTAACATCCAGCCATGGCAATGTGGCGTTGATCTGTTACATTACACCCAGATTATATATTTTGCGGATGGCACTCTTCGAACACGTGACTGTGAAACCAGCTAAATTTCTTAAGTTACTAGAAGATCTGTTTACTTCTTAGTGAAATATACCAGATCATTGTTGTCTAAACATCAATAGCATAGCTGTTTTTATTTTCAATAACAGAAAACAACTACCTAGCTGTCTTAGGTAGGTATGTGTTTATAACTTCATTCGAACCGGAAAGAAGCATTAAAATCAGTTAAACGGGCACTTCACGCGCGTATTATTATTAAGGTAGGTATTTAGTTTTGGTGTAACAAGTAGGTATTTATTGTAATAATATTTTATTAAGGTACCTACCTAAGTACTTACTTAAAATGCAATTAATTTTACAACTGAAGTGAGTGACCAACTTCATAGCGCTTGTGCTATAAAACGACGTTTTTTAATCTGTAACATTTTCTCTTTTCCATAGAGACCACTGACATATAAGTTGTATAATGGACGTCAGAGGGCCTAGTACGAGTTGTGTTTCTCACCTCACTTTACGAATAGTATCGAGTGAAAGAGAGGAAATCATGCGAGTGAGTGAACGAGAAAAAAACGAAAGAATGAATACGATAGTTATTCGCAAAGTGAAGTGAGAACAAAAAACCAACTCGTACTATGCCCTCTGTGAAGAGACCTACATCCATGTAGAAGTTGCATGCAAGGGATCACTGTCTATTGTCAATTTAATCGCATTGTAGGTACATTAAGTACCTAGGTAGGTATGACAAAAAAAACGAAATAAAATTACAAAACATCCTTTATTTTTTTACTAAAATAATGTTAAAATGGTTAAAATTCTTTCAATACTAGTAAAAATTAAATGAAACAGAAATAACTTCATTCGTTATTTAAAAAAAGCCCTCACTCAAATCACTTTTTCACTTAAATGTACGTAGACGTGACGTGTACAAACCTGTTCGACAACAAAGTTAAGGAGGTCATCAATATGTATGAACGCGTCGCTTTTTTGTGGTCTATCGAATTTGGTCGGTTAATCGGAATACTGACAGTTGTTTTGGATTTTAATTGATATTTCCTTTAATACGAAGAATTTGAAGCTGAAATTTTCAGAGCATGTACTTCAGTAACCGCACAGATTATTCATTGGGCCAGGATCTAAATAATCTCTGATATTTTTATCCTGCTGACCGTCAAAGTCATGACATGGTCGGTCTCACCTTCATGTGGGTATTATTCAAAAACGTGTATATGTGCGGTTTTCAAAATTTTTATGGTAATGAGAAATATTAAGAAGAATAGAACACCGTTTTTAGTTTCTTTATTTATGTGGTAGTTTAGGCGCTAGAATTTTTTTTCTGTTTTCAGAAAATGCCCGATTACTTCAAAATTTGTTAATATTTTTGAAATGTTTTCTACCGCACAAATAGCACAAATCAGGGGCTACTTATATATGTTTACTGTAAGATCGCACATTTAGTAGTTTCCGAGATCTGGGATCCGGCAAAACGTTACGCCAGCAGGAAATCAAATATCTCCAAAACTATAAGGCCCACAAATTATATATTTGGCGCACATTTCTTGCTAGTATCAAGCTACCCGCCCATATATCTTTTATTTCTCTCCGATCATTAGTTTAGAATCTTCCCGCTGGAGTACCGTTACCCCAGCAGAATTCGTTTTTCCCGTTTTATTCCAAAACTATAAGGCCCACAATTTTTTTATTTGGCGCACATTTACACCGAATTGCGCACAGATTATTCATCAAACTCGCTTCCCTCTAGAAGCTACTTTCTTGCTGGCGTAACGGACTCCTTTTTCGATGTTTTGCGTTGTTTTTTCATCATTATGTTTATAACAATTAGGTATCTTTCTAGAAAAAAGTTATTGTTATCGATATTGTTTTTTTACAATCATCTGTGAGGTTTATAGGCAATTTAATACTTGTATTTACTAGATAATCTCTTTAGCTTGTCGTATTTTTTTTGTGACTACAACTTTACGTTTTCTACATAAAAATATGGCCCGCGCAAACTATGTTTTCCTATTAAGACCCTTTAAGAAAAACGGATACGAAGCTGTTCCGCGTCACCAGTCGAGAATTAACCTTCCACACATTGTCCATCAGTCATTTTAAAGTCCCCACTGCTGGGGCACAGGCCTTATGGAGTTATCAGGAGGACGGGCCGTAACCCACCACGCGGGCTCAATGCGGATTGGTAGGTGTTAACGACTGCAAATGCAGCCGGGACCAACAAGCACGGAGGAGGCCTTCCACACATTAGTTTATAACTAATCACTTACTTAAACCCCTCCGGCCGTTTTCGCAACAGTGATTCGCAACCAGTTGCCTGCCAGTCAAGAAATTATTATTCTTTATTCGCAAAAGAACACCACCAAACTCTGTTGGAAGAAACATTTATATAGATAGATAGATTTCTTGCTTGAGACACACACAATAGGTACATAATTTTACACGTTATAAATAATTGCTAATATTACCGAAATTCACTTCCAACATACAAATATTGGTGGAAAACACCTCTTATGTATACATCTTAATCTAAATATTTAACTTATTGCACATAACAAACAACAAAATGACAGGTCTACAACTACACTAGCGCCAAGTTGGCCGTAGTGCGCCGACTGGTGGACGATTTGTGAATCAGACAAATTATCCATCATTGCGAAGACATTAGATTGAGAATAAATTAGAGATTTTTGAGTTTTGTGCATAGACATAGAAAATTTTCGCTGCACTCAAGAAGACCAACAAAGCGTGGAAAAGAGAAGTTAACATCATACGGACACGGTCTATGTAAAAAAGAGACAAAGGATCAAGTGACATGTGCCAACATTTTTCACAGTAATTAAAATATTTGTTAATCTTAATTATAATTTAAAATAAAGGTATCGTGGAGCCATAGTGTCTTGATTGTGATGTGACAAAAAGAAACAATCCAAGTAATCACACTTTTCACAGGTAAATAAGATATTACCACACATTTCTCTAAAACCAAATTTCGCTACATTTATTCGTTTATCGACGAAGAAAACAGTATGGAACATAATTTATTAATTTCCTTTGCCATATATAGTCATATTTTATGTATCTAAGTCATATTTTACGTAGGTATCTAATATAAAATGTATGCATTTATTTTCGGATCACCTGTTTATTGACATTGTTGTTCTTTGACATTATATTTCTATGGTTTTGTATGTGCTGTTGACTGTACTGTACAATGACTTCATCCGCATGTTTTGATTTAGGGTGTGCCGAAGGGGCTCATTTTAAAAGTAGACTGTTGTTGTTATTGTTGTTGTTCTTAACATTTTCCGTTAAAGAAATGGTAGTTATTTCTAAACGAGGTTTCACTTTCCATTAAGTTTTGGAATAAGAGGAAGTAAAACGAAATAAATATAAGCAGCCTTTGTCAATCAAGGCTTAGTACCGTTTCCGTACCGGAAGCCGCGTTGCTCTAAGGGTCAGGGTACCTCAGACAGGTGGCTAAAAGAAAAAAAACATTGACGTTTGTTGAAATTATTTAATATGCGACGTCATAAAAATACTTTACACAATATCATCATCAATTTTCAGTCCATTCACAGCTACATAATTGTCTCAATAACTTCATATACACAATATGAAAAAACCTATATAAAAACTACACTACATACGCGGCGCGCTTTAATATTCTTTGATATGAAAATCTTGTAAAAATCCGTTAGAATTTTATTGCAATCTATATAAACTCCTTTTCACGATCTGAAACAAAACATAACAACAATTAATTATGCGATTCCACTATTAGTGACGCCTCCATTATTAAAAAATATGTTGTTGAGCAGGCGCGGTCCCAGGGGGGGTCACAGGGGACATGACCCCCCCCCCCCCCCAAAATTGTACGTCACATAGAAAAAGCTTCTAAAAAATTACAACAAAGCAATTGTATTATTATCTAAAACGGCCATCGTTTTGTTTTTCGTCGAGAAAAACCACAATAAATTATTTGTCAAAAAACTATTGATATTGTATTATAAGCTTGGATTTTTCACTGTGTATTTACACGGTGGTTTTTTTTGAGGGAGTAATGTTAGTTTAGATATAAAGTCGCGTTAATAATAGTTATGACCATCAGCCATTTTTAACGTCCCCACTGTCGGGGCACAGGCCTTCCTTATGGGTTGGATAAGGAGGATGGGCCATAACTGCACCCCGCCTGCACCACACCACCACCGTGCAGGACGTGATAGAGTACATCAAGAAGAAAGCTAACTTTTGTTTGAGAGTTCAGGCTTTGGAGACGCGCCATAAAACCAATTTTAAGAGCGTGCAGTCTGCACACTAGCGCCGCCATTGGAAATAAAATCATAGTGCTTAAATAAAAAAGAAATTATGAATTATCTCTCTGGAGTGCACTCCGAACAAGCTTTGCGGTACTTTTTATCACTTAAGCAATATTTTCTAGTCTGTTGTTTAGTTATATGGACTTTTATTGCGAAAAGTGGCCACTTTTAACAATAAAAGTCAATTAAACTAAACGACAGGCTAAAAAATATTGCTTAAGTGATAAAAAATACCACAAAGCTTGTTCGGAGTGCACTCCAGAGAGATAATTTACAAATTTGTCTTTATTTAAGCACTATGATTTTTTTTCTAATGGCGGCGCTAGTGTGCAGACTGCGCAGCCTTCCCGACAGCGAGGCTGGATCTTTTCATGAAGGAGGACTTCTGGCCGCAGGGCGTGGTGTACAGGCGCTTCAGTGCCTTGTGCCACCGATCCGACGCAGAAAGTGTCCAACTAATTTTTACTAACATAATTTTTAAGGTATTTACTAACAACATTGTTTTATAAATTATATATGTTTCGTTTTAAGGTATATATCTATGGGACATCGTTTCCTGAGAATAAATAAATAATAATAATAATAACCCAACACGCGGGCTCAATGCGGATTGGTGGGTGTTAACGACTGCACATGCACCCGGGACCAACGGCTTAACGTGCCTTCCGAAGCACGGAGGAGCTCGAGATAATACATTTTTGGTCACCCATCCCATGACCGACCCTTGCGAAAGTTGCTTAACCTTTACAATCGCTGGGCCAGGCACTAAGCCACTGCGCCATCGAGTTATAATGGGCGGATGTTACAAAATTTATTTCGCTTGGTGGCGCTACTGCTGCTGGAGACCTTTGTACGGGCATTTACCCCCGATTTTCCACATTTATTTTAAGTTATATCTAAAATGGTTGATACTGATAAATAATTATTATGGAAGTCGCACAGTACATGAATTTAATATTGAAGAAAAGCAAAATGTGTTTGAATAAAAATTGATAAGGAGAATCAACTTTTTGTTGTTTTGTGGCATTTCTTAAAATATCTACGTGAACCATTTTTATATGAAGTAAATCTGTAGTTGCAAATACTCTCAGCTAATTATCTTATAAGAAAACTTAAAAGACATGAAAATTTTTACGTGATTTTAAAGAAAAACATAGGTGACCCAGGAGACAACTCCTATTTTTCATATAAAAGCTGGGGACAACATTGTCCCCTGCGTCACCCATGTCTTTCTTTAAACTATTGATTGTTTTTGTACAAATCTAAGTATGTTTTATTGGCTATGAATCAAAATATCGTAAAATAGAGATTGTTTTCTAAAAGAGATATCTAGTCTTGTTTTAATTTATGAAAATTTACACATGGGTCGATTTTTTCCTTACATAAAAAAATTGATTCACCCATTTACGAAAATTCGCTTCCAACATCCAAAAATTGATAGCAAACACATAACAAACAACAAAATGATAGGTCAACATCTACACTAGCGCCAAGATAGCGGTAGTGCGCCGACTGGTGGACGATTTGTGAATCAGAAATACACACATCAACATTGTCTAGGGATACCAGGTGTTATTTTCATACAAACGAGGTAACTTTGAAGCCTTGGTTTCCTGCCAAGAATGTACTGTGCTGTGATCTGATGACGGCTATCCAGGGAGTGAATGGAGGAGATTCAGATCGCTATACACACCCAACTGATCTGACCAGCATTCTAAAAACGTAATGGACATGTTTAACAAAACTTCGAAAATAGCATGAAAATGTATGGAAATCCTCAAACTGAGAACTCTAACCCAATGATCTTTTAGAATGCTGATCAGATCAGTTGGGTGTGTATAGCGATCTGAATCTACTCTATTCAGTCCCTGGATGGCCATCATCAGATTACAGCACGGTACATCCCTGGCAGAAAACCAAGGCTTCAAAGTAACCTCGTTTGTATGAAAATAACACCTGTATCCCTAGACAAAGTTGATGTGTATATTATCCTGCCATTATAGCATAATAACATACATTTTACCCGTTATAATAGTACGCTAGCTAGCGGGCGTAGCAGCGCTCTTGCTCATCAGCTTGGCGACCATTTCTTGCACTCGCTTCATCTCCTCAAGTTGTGTAGTCAGTTGGTACAATCTGTTCTCTCGCTCCGCTACTGTCTTCTCTAACTGTTTTATCATCTGTAAAAATACAATGAGGTTAGTGGAAAAAATAAAGTTTGCGAGGCAATACAAAGTATTCAAGAACTTGTATTTTTGTGCTGTTTGTTTAAACACTCTTATATAAGGTCCTTCTTAAATAGTGCACATAATTTAAGGGGTCAATGTACTCATGCATACAAACAACTTTTGCTATGGGACCAACATTGAAAACGCGAAAAAAAAATCAGCTGTTCCATACATTTTGATCTATTCGATTTTAAATTTTCTGTGGAACAGCTGTTTTTTTTTTCGCGATTGCAATGTTGGTACCATAGTAAAAGTTGTTTGTATGCATAAGTGCATTGACCCCTTAAAATTATGTGCACTATTTAAGAAGGACCTTATACCTTATACTGTTAACAGTAGTTATATAAGAAGCATTGATAAGTTGCTATCTAACGAAAGGAAATAAAAAGCTCAGCCCCAACCACATGAGTAAATAAACGGACAGAGTACAAGCTATCAAAACTTATAACCATTCTTCAAGGGTGAAAAATAGGGAAAATAAAATAAGGCAAGTGAATACTAAAATGTGTATTTGAAATTATCTTACTGCACATGATTTCTTAGGTAGGTACGAAAAAAAGACCTTATTTTTTCGGGAATTGTTCATACATACGGTGTAAGAGTTTAGCATATTTAATTATTAAACAATGATGTACCTTAATCGATTTTATATTTTTATTTTACACACTGAAATGGTAGAATGGAATCCCTAATTCGTCAACAAAATCATTCGAAAAACTCCCAGTCTCGTCGAATGCACGCGACTTACTTTGATTTTTTTCTTCGAGTCAGTAATTTGACACTTAGAACTGTCACTGTCATATTAGTGTAATCTTTTTATTTATTCTTTAATTAAGTATTACTACTTATAAAATCCTTTTATCAATCTTATTTAAAAATATAAAACCACAATTTTAATCTCATCTCATCGATATGACTGACAAAATGAATGACAAAAACAACTACACTGATATTGTCAAATTACTGACTCGAAAAATAAATTTGAGAAATTGAAGTCTATCTCTTAGCGGCCCCACGTGGCGGCCCTGTCGGTTATACCATGACTGAGCCGGTGCAAACCAGTTTTTACCCCCGTCGGTGAGAGGTCACGCACACATCGCCGCGCTATGTATGAGTGAACCTACAGCGGACCGCTTGTAGGCAGCTTGGACTCTGTTCAGTTTACGTTTTTTACTCACGTGCCCCAACCATGTGAACCTATGATGGCATAATTATTTTATTATTTGTTGCGCGAAGTTTGGAAACTTGACAAATAGGAATTATTTAAATAATTGTGGAATATCCCGTGTTAATTGAATGGTATTGTAGTGATTACCGTCTCCTTGTGCTCGAGCTCGCGCCTCGAGGCAGCCTCGGCGGCGGCCGCGTCGTCTAGCTTCTTGTCTCGCTGCTTCACGCGCTCCTCGAACTTTATCAGCACACCGGCTAACTCGCTGTTTTTATTCATCTAATAAATTAAAAAAAATGTTACAAAAACACAGAGAGAGGAGACCTGATTGAGACTTTTAAGATACTAAATGGCCATCATGATATTCCAAACAGGGCTGGAAACCGGTTTCTAATTAATCAGGTTAATTTCGATCTCAAACAGGTTTTTTCGTAAGTGTTCACTCGGAGCGGAACCGATTCGCGAGCGATATTGTTCTGGGATAAACCTGGTTAATTCCACGACGCGCGTCAATAGTGCAGCGATATATTGTCTCTTTTTATCTGCGGGCGGGATTTACCCCAGGTTTATCCCAGAAGCAATATCGCTCGCGAATCGGTTCAACACTTACCAAAAAACCTGTTTGAGATCGAAATTAACCTGGGTAATTAGAAACCGGTTTCCAGCCCTGGTCTTTCGTTTCGTTGCTTTGCATCGGGTGGGCGGAGCGAAAAAAATCATTTTGGTATTAACCAGGTTTTGGGAGCGGAATCAAAACCAAAACGGTCTACGAGCTTAACCAGAAATAATACCGGTTTCGACGAGTAGAATAGAAATAAAAACGCTCTTTTCAAAATGTATGAAGCTGCGCGAAACCTGGTTGCGAATTTTAACCAGGTTTTCCAGACCTGATTCCAAACTTTGACAAGATGCAGCTTCAAACTTGCAAAACAATATCCAACAACAACCCTCACAGGCACTTTTTGAGCAACAGAGTGGTCAAAACGTGGAACAATTTGCCAGAATAAATAGTCTCAACCAATTTAAAAATAAATTAGACAAACACCAACTTAAATAAAGTTAAATAAAGATTGCAGGATACAAGCACTATCAGTTGCAACAACTGCTCGCTTGTTTAATAATAATAATAATAAAAACCCCGTAAAGCCGGATGTGGTCTGGATATGGATATCGACTGTTTCATACAAAAATTAATAACGGAAATATCAAAATGTATGAAATAGCTGGTTTTTTTTCGCAATTTCAGAGTTGGTCCCATTCGGCATTAGAGGTTATTTTGTAACAAGTTGTATAAACTTCGTGAATACAGACAAAATATAAAACTGGCTTTTTATTTCATTGTTTCAATTTTAAGTAACCACATTTTAAGTTTAAATTTAAAGCTTTACCGCACGCATGCTTGAGTAACTTCTAAAAGGTAGGTTGGAAAATATTCTAACCTGTTGTTCCAATTTCTTCTGCATTGTTTTGATTTCGGCCTCGGATTGCTTCAGTCGTTCCTCCGCTTCCCTCTCCCGAACTTTCATTTCATTTTCGATATTCTGGAAACAATACGATACGACATATAGTGTAGAAAATGAAGCGATCTTTTGTATGAAGACCCCAACATTAAATTCTCAGTCAATGAAACTTTGCAGGGATGTAATATAGTATGAACCAAAACAAATGTACAAATATCCAAAAACATAATTTATCATACTTTATCATACTGTAAAGTTTCGTCTACTGAGGATTTACTGTTGGGGGTCCACTACCTTCCTTCCTAAACTAATAAACATGTTTATATTTACAGTTAAATACACTGCTTTTTCCTTCTCTCATTCTTACCAGCAGCTGCGCCTTGAACTCCTTCTGCAGGTGTTCCTTCTGGTTCTCCTTGTCGAGCCGCTCCGCAGCCAGCTTGGCGCGGAACCCTCGGAGCGTGCTCTCTGCGTCTTCTAACTGTTTGTGCATGTCTTCTATTGTCTTTTTGTGCCTGGGAAAAATTATATTTTTTTTAAGAAAGGTTGTAACAACACCCTCTACGAAGCCAAAGTCCACGCATTCCACCCATCATCAGGATCATTTTCGTCTTTTAGACTGTACCTGGGAGACTAATAGCTACGAAGTTATAAAAGAACAAAGTATAAAAAAAAATATTTATGAAATCTTATTTCATTCGTTATTTCCTAATATTTGTCCAAAAAAACATTATCAAAATTTTAAGTATTTCCTAACAAACAATGGCTTCAAAACGTCATTAGAGTCATTACTTAATGTATCTCATGAGCACGCACATAAACGCTGCCTTTCAACTCAGCCGCACGCAGCTGTGTAGCATACACTCACAAGCGCAGTCTGAATGTACGCGTTACATTGCGTGGTTAATGTATGTAATGCTTTTTTAACACCAAAAATTAAAATCGTTTCCCAGCAATAATATTGAACAGAAATGGTTCTGATGATGGGCAGAATACGTAGACTTCGGCTTCGTTGAGGGTCTTGTTACACCCGGTAGGAGTATTAAATGCCTTTTTTCTCACACACAGAGGCTCTCATATCTTCTATAGATGCTTCGGTTACTTGTTATTATTTAGAATTATGATCAAAACGGCCCAGCAATAAAAAAAATACAGATTTTTTTCCTGAATGTTAAAAAAAGTATCTTAAAAGTGATTCCTGTTTTTGTTAGCAGAAATGACCACAATTCGTTGTAACTTAGCCGATACTACATGTGGCGTGGCATTAGTTAGCTGAGCATGCACATTTGTGCATAATAATAGTACATTATGAGACAAGTTAGCTTAGGTTGCTCATTGCACACAAGGCTGTGGGTTGCAGCCCGAGCCGCCCGTCGGCGAGGGCGTAACTCAGCCGAGTGTGCAATGAGTAAGAGCTCACGAGTTTCATACGACGTTTTTCAACACATTTACGAGGAAAATACAAAGTAATTTACCACACAGCAACAAATACGACAAAAACAAAATATGACAAAATTATGAGAAAAGGCGCGTAGGTTTTTTTTGTATTTTTCACACGCACAATGCAATAATATTTTGCTAACAAAGGGGTGAGTGAGCATACAGCCTACTTCAAAATTATAATTTTAAGTGATAAGATGAAAATATTTCAATATTTTATAACAAAATATTGTGAATTATGAATAATTTGTAATAATTATTAATATTATATAATAATAATAATAATAATATAATAATAATTAATATTTGTTTAACTTAATTAAGGACTTACGCATTTATTTATTTCAAAAATGTATATGAATTTTCAGCGTCATAAAACCTCTTTGTTGTTACTAAAAAAAATAACTGTATTACCCGGTTAAATTGAGAATGCTCTGTTTACTCGCATAGAACTTGCAGTAAGGTACTAATTTAACTTTGTAGGGATAATTCTATAACAACCTAGTGTTTTATATATTATTGCACGCGTTTGTTATAGCTCGGTTTATGACCCTTTACATCGCTTTTAAGCGATGTATTAGGGCTCACCTTACGAGCAAGTGTGTTGAAAAAGTTTTAAAACATTAGCGTTACGGTTGTTAAATAAATTAAGACAATGTTAGTATGGAAAATACAAATACTTTAAAATTCTCCATACAAAAGGCAATTTCATACTTAAACCCCTAATATTAATACAGTTGTATAATCTCACGAATGCTGCTCGGCTATGAATGTTGTGAAGCGTGCACATGCACATTATTTTAGTGTGCGTAATACGAGAGCGTGCAGACGCATACTAAAACAATGTGCATATATTTTAATGCAGGCTATAAACTGTTTGTGTGCCAAATTTTATCCAAATCCGTTCAGCCGTTTTTGTGTGATTGAGTAACAAATATCCAAACATCTAAACTTTCACATTTATAATTATTAGTTTAGTAGGATGACATGGTGTTCATTCTAAACAAAAAATTATGAAAAAAAACTACGCTCTAATTAATTATAAATACATAATAAGTACATACTAGTGATAGAACTGAACTTGATGTTCGTCGCAAATAAGTTTTCTATCTTTTAAAAATTTTTTTTTATAAAAATTTAAAAATAAAAAAATATAAGCAATGTTATTATTCTGTTTCTTAAAATGGAAAAAAACATCAAAAAGAGATTGCATCGGCCGGGAATCGAACCCGGGCCGCCCGCGTGGCAGGCGAGCATTCTACCACTGAACCACCGATGCTTATACCCTTCGAGCAACAAAGGCTTCGTTTCGTCACGAAGGGAGAAGCCTTAGCGATTATTACTCTATTCAAATTATTCTGGCATTTTTTGCGGGGGGAGGGAAATGCACACAAGTGCAGTTCCGCATACCTACATACAAAAACAACACTGTAATGACGACACTCACACATAAAAAATAAAACAAAACAGCAAAAATTTGTGTACGGATGAGTCACACATCAAAATATGACACGTTTTTGACATAAAGGGCTGGGCTCAACTGTCGATGCAGCAATATCGATACGGAAAAAGGAATAAAGGTTACAAACTCAATCATTTTACGATGGGGTGAATAACAACAAAGAGGTCATTTTTATACGCTCGAGCTTTATACAAAAAGCTCGAGAGTGTAGGTGATTGGGTTTAATGTCTACCCAGGGAAGTTGGGCTCAGGCTGCTGACACTGAACATCGCTCCATGACAGTACTGCCATCTGCATACCCAACAATTTGGATTTTGAAAGATACCGACCGACTGTTGAATAAAAAAATAGCAAACTGATGATGATAGTGGTGGGTTATCGCCCATCCTCCCACCTATAAGGAAGGCCTGTGCCCCAGTAGTGGGGACATTAAAAATGGCTGATGGTCAACTATAAATACTAAGTATAAAGTACTGCTAGGTACCTATTTGTTTTCTCGCAGTCAATGGTAAAAAGTAGAGTACACAACTCGTGAAAAAAAATCATCTCGGTTCTTTGTATCCCTCGAACTAAATTCCCTTTTTATTCACTTGTTGTATAATCTACTATTTCGACATTTATTTCGCGATATCTGTCGCGTCGCGCTCACATCATATCATATCAGTGCAGAGCAAATCATGCCAAAATCTCGCAAATGAATTTGACTCATAATCAGGGCCAGATTGACCTACACTTTATCGACAAACATTATTTAACGGTAACATCACTATGTTGCCCATCGGCGAGAACTCGGATTTATCTAGCGACAGATCTGAAATTTGTACGGACGAGCCATGGACTAGCAGACCCGATGTCACTGAACAAATTTGACAACTAATCAAGAATAAAATATACGATTTTAATGTTTAAATGTAAACAAATAGCAATAATACGATAAAAATTTACTTTTATGTGAAATGTAACACCGTCTTTTTGTATACTTGATGTTCAAGACCTCTTTTAACAGCAAAAAAACTCATAAATTCGACATTTTAAACACAGCAGCGTTCACATGCGCGACTGGACTCGGTCTAGAAAGAAATCCGGGCGCAACTGGTTTTACTAATGCGTATGCCCATTTGGGCTTGTACTTCGGCAGAGGGGAACGCTTCGTATGGCTTCTCTTTCTGTAGAAGCCCGTCTTACTCTAAGCTTATACCAATCAGTCGGAAATTAAGATACAGTATATTACAAATAAATGATAATGTGGTGATAATGACCTTGTTTTCATCAAACATTGCAAATAATTTTAATTACGAACAAAATTATAACTAATATGAAATTTACATGAACAATATTTTCGCTAAGAATGCCACTAATTTAAAAAAAGTTAAAATTATTTTTCTATCATTATGTTTGCAAACAAAATATTACTAAATAGAAAATTATGTGTGGCTATTGAAACCATTTTACGGGAAGCAGCGCCATCTATGGACAATCAAACGCAACACAAAGTTGACAGATTGAGCAAGAAGCACAAATTATACATTGGAGGAAGATATTTGTAAGTTTTGATATTATTGCAATAGAAATCTAAACGTAAAACACATACACAGTATTTTCTTACTTCCATAAAGTAAATTAATATGGATGTAAGTGGCCACTTTTAACAATAAAACTCCTTTAAATTAAACGACATCAACAGACTAGAAAATATTGTTTAAGCGATTAAAAGTACCACAAAGCTTATTCGAAGTGCACTATACGAACACAATTCACAATTTCGTCTTTAAATAAGCACTATGATTTTTTCCAATAGCGGCGCTAATGTGCTGTATAAACACTCATCCATTTTTTTCCTATTACTACTATTACTCCATTTCACTTTTATTTTACTTCTAAACTAGTACTTAATAATTATGATCTATAATATAAAAGTGAAGGGGTGACTGACATATCAACGCCCAGCTTAAACCACTGGACTTAGAGACTTGAAATTTAGTACATAGATACTTTACACAGTGTAGGCATCCACTAAGAAGGGATTTTTGGAAATTCCACCTCTAAAGGGGTGAAATGGGAGTTCAAAGTTTGTATGGAAAAAAATATTAAATATACATTTCGACTTGAAACTTCGTAGGAGTGCTTCTTACAACAAATAAGCAAACACGTATTTCGTGGTTTTCCGAAAATCAACCCTTTAGGGGGTAAATGGGGAAGAAAGCCCAAAATGACTGACAAATCAACGCACAGCCCAAACTACTGGACGTAGAGACTAGACATTTTGTACATAGATACCTTATACAGTGTAGGCATCCAGTGAATCCACTGAAGTTTAGTGTTTGGAAGTTTGTTACTCAATCACGTAAAACCGGCTGAACGGATTTGGAATAGCACAACATGGATACTTTTTATCTTGGTCAAAGGTTCCATAGCGATTTTCCGAATGTCCACGCGGACGAAGTCGCGGGCAAAAGCTAGTATGTAATAAATCTTGATAACTAAGTAATAATATTGATATGCTAAAATAAATAAATTAATATCCAACACTTACTTTTCGTTTTGCATTTGTGTGGTGTACAGGACATCTTGTTGCGAAGAATTTGTCGCCTGCAACATTGCTAGAGAATGTTGCAATGACGCCATGTGCTCACTTGCCCCCTAAAATAGTCAAAACAATGTTTAAAAGTGTATAAAATAATGATTGTTAAAAATAGGTATTTCAATCAGTAGAAAGAAGCTAGACCGACACGTAATAAATTAAAAATTAACTAAAAAAAAAATAAAAAAAGTATTTTACCAAAATTATTTTTTTACCTATATATTGCCTGTCAATCAAAATAAAAAAAAATATTTAAAAAGTACTCTGACCGTTAAGTTTCATTTAATAAAAAATATTTACTACCTATATTATATGCAAAAATAAGACCATAAGAAAAAACTGGCGGTGCTGTATTATTCATTCAGTTCAGTAAAATTACGGGAGCTAGTATGACAAGATTTAAATAATTTTCAATAGCGGTCTTTCTTTTTTGATCGTTAGATTTAATGTGTAGCTGTCATTTTGTAAATGAATCCTACTAATTTACACTTACTTATTTATTTACTTTTAGCAAAATTGCTAATTACATACTCTCTTTACTTTTTGCTTGCAACTATATTTGATTTTGAATGTAAATCCAACAAAAAATTGAAAACATCACTGATTTTTTTGGATTTAAATATAGTGTTTTATAATCACATCAAAGTCAGATATTCAAAAGACAGGTTCTTAGCATTTAATGCTTTTGCGAAACCGTAATTTTACTGAACTATCATGTTTACGGTAAGAAATAAGCATAAACTATAAATAAGCACCTGTAATGCTACAGTATGGGAATGTAGCCTTTGCTCCAAGCACGTCATCTTGTAGCCATACAGCTCCATCACGCTAGATGTCGCTATGTCCGATATCTGCAGACAAATTAGTATCAAGACTATAAATAGATTCGTATTCAACATTCACTTGACCAATTAGGATTTTTTATAAAAAATTAAATACAGTTTTAGAAGGTACATAGCTACTAGTATACTAATATAACAGTTGAATCGGTTATTTGACTAACCCCTCATGTCCATTGAAGCAAATTTTACAGGAGAAAATTTTTTTAATTTCTGGATACATTATGTTGAATTGGGTATTGTTTAGAATCAAATTATAAAAGTATACACATAGGTAATTAAAAAATATATCAGACACAAAAATACGAATAGACTATAGTATGAAAAAATAACAATAAACTTCAAGGACATGAGGGGTTAGTCAAATACAAGTAATTAATAGAAGAAAGACCTAACTTTAAATGATATTTTATTGAAATAAAGTATTATTTTTCATTTCAAAATGTGCCTCTGTCTTTTCAAAATCTTAAATTTCCTGGTTTTGTGGTTGGTGAGATTCAAATTTATTTAAATCGTATTTTTTTATAATTAATTGTAATTTAATCACTCCTGTGGGTTAATGTTGTCGAAAAAGTAGCAATAGTGCTGGGTGAGACTCAGTGACAAGCTAAATGTAGGTATGTTTTAAAAGGCATTAAAAATTCTATCAAGTCTCACCTTACACAACCAGCAGCCCCCCTAGCATGAACACCGAAACGCAATATGATATAGGCATATAGCAATTTATCACGTTTAACTGTCAAAAGACAATGGAATTTGACAGTTGAGTGTCAATCAAATGCTATATTCAGGCGATATATATCGTGTTTCGGTGGTCATGCTAGGGTGGCAGGAACTCTTTAGAATATTGAAACAGCATTATTTTTTTTATGTTAAAATTTCGTTTTTATTTACGAGGAACTCCCCTTTATTGAATTAAAAAAGAAACAATTTTTGAAGTATAGATTAGGCCACCATGATGTTTCATATTTATTACAGTAACCCCTCATGTCCCTGGACTTGAGGGCTTATTCAAATAAAGTCAAATTATGACACTCGAAATTTTAATGGAAGGAGATGGATTTAAAGAATTTCCTTTAATACCGTGATGTGTTTTGGGTCAAAGGTTGCAATAAGCAAAAAAAACGAAATCACCCAAAAAGTGGACCTTGAGGGGTTAGTAAAATAACCGATTCAGTTATGTGAAATGAATTATGAAACTTGTAAAGTCATGGACTTACGGTACCAAAATAGATTTCATCCTAAGTCTAACCTTATTCTTTACACGAATTTCGAAAGTCTTTGGGTGGGTACCCACTTAGGTTCGCGAACCTCCGCGCTCCGCGAACCTGCACCGAAAATATCGTTTATCCTCTGCTGAAACAGGGCGCCGAGGTGTGTACGTGAGGGAACTCGTATGCGAAGCTGGTTCGCACAGGCACACACTGTAGCCAAAGTAAAAATATTTGTTTTTGCTATGGATCACTGTTCTAGGTTCGCGGAGCGCGGAGGTTCGCGAACCTAAGTGAGTACCCACCCTTTCGTTATTATTCATCATTAACAAACCTTATTTTTATTGTGTAAAAAACCGTGTTAAAAAGAAGTGTCAAGTGAGAGAACTACATTTGTTTGTATATGATTATGATTTTTTTGTTCACGAATTGTAAATACAAAAATAATACGACTCAACGTTCGTTCGTATGATTATTATTGCTCAGTTAATAGTTAGATTTTATAATATTAAAAACAACCACTCAGACAGCGACAGTACCCCACACCCCCCTCCGAAGAGTGGGGCGAACGATCATCGAAGGCTGGTGACAAACTGCCACCGCCTGCCTCACGCTCAGGGCACCGCGCCACATCTCCTCATCGCGGCTGGTGGAACCTCACATGGTGTGAAGGTCTAGCGAAGAGCTTACTATAGAAATGATCCTATGAAGTAAGGTCTTGCCGTAAGCAAGCAACGCGGGAGAGGTCATTCTGACTGTAAAAATCTTAACACCGCCGTCTAGGAAAAGTTGTAAACAGCATAGTGACATCTTTTGGCGAATAGTTGAACTGCGCGGGAACGCGGTCTCGCGGTACTATGATAGCACTGCTGTCGGCATGTATACGGTCGCTCGTACAAAGTAACGCCATCTACTGCGATTAAGATCAAACTAGACGTATACCCATTACCCGATGTCTTAGAGCATCGCGGAAGGGAGCAGCCTTAGCGATTATTACTCTATTCAATTTTTTCTGGCATTTTTTGCGGGGGGGGAAAGTGCACACAAGTGCAGTGCCGCATACTCACATACAAAAACAACACTGTAAAGACGACACCAACACATAAAAAATAAAACAAAACAGCTAAAATTTGTGTACGGATGAGTCACACATCAAAATATGACACGTTTTTGACATAAAGGCTGGGCTCAATTGTAGTTGCAGCAATATCGATACGGAAAAAGGAATAAAGGTAACAAACTCAAACATTTTACATGGGGTGAATAACAACAAAGAGCCCAACAAGCAAAAACCTTTTGGACCAACTGACCACTAAATCTCATCACCAGTGGTCAGTTGAGAAATGAATTTCTCATCTGACCACTGGAGGTGAATTGGGAGCAATTTATCCCTAATTCATCACCAATGATGACATTGTCAAGTCTCATATCCGTATTAAGAGCATTTTATGACGTTTTTCTATTATAAATGATCTTATTCCATTCATTTTTATATAATAATATAAGATGTACATATCAAAAAGATTATTTATTCTGTGAGAGAACCAATTAATTTATGCTGTGATTTTATTTTACTCTTTGACGCAGAATGTAACAGTGCAAAACTGCAAAGACCAAATTGAGTCTGTCAGAAGTTAAAAAGAATTAATAAATATTTAAGAATTTTTAGGTATATCACATTTATGAGAATGTCTGGAGCAGGACCAGGCCATATCCTTTATCGACAAACATTGTGATACGGTAACATCACTAAGTTGCTCATCGGCGAGAACTCGGATTTATCTAGCGACAGATCTGAAATTTGTACGGAGGAGCCATGGACGAGCAGACCCGATGTCACTGAATAAATTTGACAACTATTGAAGAATAAAATATACGAATTTAATGTTTAAATGTAAACAAATAGCAATAATACGACAAAAAATTACTTTCATGTGAAATGTAACACCGACTTTTTGTAAACTTTGATGTTCCAGACCTCTTTTAACAGTAAAAAACTCATCAATTCGGCATTTTAAACACTGCAGCGTTCACATGCACGACTGGACTCGGTCTAGAAAGAAATCCGGGCGCAACTGGTTTTATCAACTGCATATGCCCATTTGGGCTTGTACTTCGGCAGAGGGGAAAGCTTCGTATGGCTTCTCTTTCTGGGACAGAAGCGCGTCTTACTCTAAGCCCGATGTTATTTTTCATAACCTTATCTCAACTCTAGAACTGCTACTCAACAACTAATAAAATAAACCACACCACAACTAGAGATGGGATTCTACCTGGGTACCTATATTCCCAAAATGGGAATATACCCGGGAATATTCTCATTGAATCCACCCGACTGGTATTTATACGGATATTTTTGATTACTGTTTTAAATTCATGTACATCCTACTAAAACTAAATAAAAACAGAATTAAACTACAGTCGACACTGGTTATATTTCTGTAGGTCTCAAAGTAACAGCAATATGTTTAAGCCTCTCAAATTAGTATAGAAAAATTACTACCAATCTATAATTCAAGGTGTGACTGATATATCAAGTACAGTCCAAACCACTGGACCTATGAACTTATAATTTTCTACATAGATGCTTTATACTGTGTATAGGCATCCACTAAGGAAGGATTTTTAAAAATTCCACCCCTAAGGGAGTAAAATAGGGGATGGAAGTTTGTATGAAAGTCCGTCAGTTTTGAAGTCAGGATATTCAAATTTTGTGCTTAGATTGAAAATAAATGTTTTTGATAATTCCACCCCTGAAAAGGTAAAAACACTGACCCAATTCCGAATCACTACTTAGTATAAAACAAAGTCGCTTTCTCTGTTCCTGTATCCCTATGTATGCTTAAATCTTTAAAACTACGCAACGGATTTGATGCGTTTTTTTAATAGATAGAGTGATTCAAGAGGACGGTTTATATGTCTAATATATATCTATAATACATGGTGTCAAATTCCACACTACACCGAAGCGAAGCGAGGGCGGGTCGCTAGTAGATAATAAAAGTATCTTTGTTTTAATTTCATCAATATCTAATCAGTCGTTTTTACGTGATTAGGCGGGTCCTCGCCAAGCGAGCAGCCTCGTGCGAGGCCCGCCGCACGAGTCCAACGTCCTGCCTCGCGCGAGACTAGCTTTTCACATTTATTCTAAAAAAAAATTGAAAATGAATCTACTTACTTACTTGGGAATATTTCCGGGTATATACCGGGTAGATTAATGGGAAGTTTCCGAGGCGCCCTTCTCTAGCCACAACGTTAATTGAAAAAAAAACTGCATACGTGCAAAAGCCTTCCTGATCACACTGCCTAAAAATCAAATTGTCTACGAAGCAAAATGCCTAAATGTCATGTCTAAAGAGCATAATGTCTACTAAGCAAATTGTCTAAAACGCAGAATGTCTAAACAGTAGTTTGCCTAAGGATTAAAAAGGTCTAAGTTGCAAAACGTCCATGTCGCAAATTGTCTTACCTGTACGTACACAGTATATATGTTACCGGCAATGTATGATACCTCGAGGGGGCTCTAGGGGGGCTCGAGGGGGCTTGTGAGGGCTCGAGGGGGGTTCGAGGGGGCCCAGGCTCCGAGGTTGCTCGAGGGGGGTTTGAGGGGAGCTCGAGGGGGCTCAAGGGGGGGTTATTTTACACATTACCGGTGGACCATCAGGCATTGTATAACAATGCCTGGGCAAAGGCAAAGTAGGCATTTTAGTCATTTTGCGTTTTAGTCATTCTGCAAGTTAGTCATTCTGCATTTAAGACATTTTGCTGTTTAGTCATTCGGCAAGTTAGTCATTCTGCATTTTAGACATTTTGCTGTTTAGTCATTCTGTAAGTTAGTCATTCTGCGTTTTGGTCATTTTGCCCTTTTAGTCTATTTGCTTTTTAGCCAGTGTGATCAGGAAGGTGCAAAAGTGGTAAAGTAATATTATAAATGAATTTATTAATAAAGACTGTCGAACGCGAAGTGTATTTGTTGCTATCTTTCAATGTCTTTTAAAATTTTCATTATGATGTGATGTGGGACAGAATTCCTAGACTAGATATTATAGAAATATTAATTGGTTAATTAAATGTAATAAGAACAGCTTAATCTGCACTCTGCCATAGTAAGTACTTGTATTTCAATCAAGACTACGTAAATCTTTCGTTTGTCACTACGGCGCATTCGCGACTGTTGTATACCGAGTGCAGATCGAACTCGAGGCGCCTAGGTATGGCTCGCTTTTCGACTATTTGTATGAAGTTAGAATACTGATAGATTTCCTAACCGTGGCGTATGAATCGGTAAAAACATTCCTAGATAAATGTAAATAAAAACAATAATAGTGAAACTGTCAATTAGGATTTTTTTAGAGTCATTAAAAATAATAGTTCCAAAAGCGGCGCGCACCACGACGCGGAACCTCCTCACTGTGTAATGTCTATGGGTCTATTGAACATTGTCTGTGGATCTATGGCCTTAACCCTAGGTCACTCACCTTCCCGGAGTGCAGTGCGTCAGTCAAGGCAGCAACAAGCCTGTCAACGGCGTGTTCCTGCGCGGGCGCGAGTCTCGGCGCGCACCACGACTCGGAACCTCCTCACTGTGTAATGTCTATGGGTCTATTGAACATTGTCTGTGGATCTATGGCCTTAACCCTAGGTCACTCACCTTTCCGGAGTGCAGTGCTTCAGTCAAGGCAGCAACAAGCCTATCAACGGCGTGTTCCTGCGCGGGCGCGAGTCTCGGCGCGCACCACGACTCGGAACCTCCTCACTATGTAATGTCTATGGGTCTATTGAACATTGTCTGTCGATCTATGGCCTTAACCCTAGGTCACTCACCTTCCCGGAGTGCAGTGCGTCAGTCAAGGCAGCAACAAGCCTGTCAACGGCGTGTTCCTGCGCGGGCGCGAGTCTCGGCGCGCACCACGACTCGGAACCTCCTCACTGTGTAATGTCTATGGGTCTATTGAACATTGTCTGTGGATCTATGGACTTAACCCTAGGTCACTCACCTTCCCGGAGTGCAGTGCGTCAGTCAAGGCAGCAACAAGCCTGTCAACGGCGTGTTTCAGCGCGGGCGCGAGTCTCGGCGCGCACCACAACTCGGTACCTCCTCACTGTGTAATGTCTATGGGTCTATTGAACATTGTCTGTGGATCTATGGCCTTAACCCTAGGTCACTCACCTTCCCGGAGTGCAGTGCGTCAGTCAAGGCAGCAACAAGCCTGTCAACGGCGTGTTCCTGCGCGGGCGCGAGTCTCGGCGCGCACCACGACTCGGAACCTCCTCACTGTGTAATGTCTATGGGTCTATTGAACATTGTCTGTGGATCTATGGCCTTAACCCTAGGTCACTCACCTTTCCGGAGTGCAGTGCTTCAGTCAAGGCAGCAACAAGCCTATCAACGGCGTGTTCCTGCGCGGGCGCGAGTCTCGGCGCGCACCACGACTCGGAACCTCCTCACTATGTAATGTCTATGGGTCTATTGAACATTGTCTGTCGATCTATGGCCTTAACCCTAGGTCACTCACCTTCCCGGAGTGCAGTGCGTCAGTCAAGGCAGCAACAAGCCTGTCAACGGCGTGTTCCTGCGCGGGCGCGAGTCTCGGCGCGCACCACGACTCGGAACCTCCTCACTGTGTAATGTCTATGGGTCTATTGAACATTGTCTGTGGATCTATGGACTTAACCCTAGGTCACTCACCTTCCCGGAGTGCAGTGCGTCAGTCAAGGCAGCAACAAGCCTGTCAACGGCGTGTTTCAGCGCGGGCGCGAGTCTCGGCGCGCACCACAACTCGGTACCTCCTCACTGTGTAATGTCTATGGGTCTATTGAACATTGTCTGTGGATCTATGGCCTTAACCCTAGGTCACTCACCTTCCCGGAGTGCAGTGTGTCAGTCAAGGCAGCAACAAGCCTGTCAACGGCGTGTTCCTGCGCGGGCGCGAGTCTCGGCGCGCACCACGACTCGGAACCTCCTCACTGTGTAATGTCTATGGGTCTATTGAACATTGTCTGTGGATCTATGGCCTTAACCCTAGGTCACTCACCTTCCCGGAGTGCAGTGCGTCGGTCAAGGCAGCAACAAGCCTGTCAACGGCGTGTTCCTGCGCGGGCGCGAGTCTCGGCGCGCACCACGACTCGGAACCTTCCCCGCTGCCGTCCGGGGGGCGGGGGGAAGGGATGTCTGGAGTACTGTGGAGCGTGTCGCCGAACACCTACGATAAATAGTAATAATAATTAAAATAAACCGATGGTTTTCAATTAGGTTTTTTCTACTCAAGAACTCAAGTACCCTTTATTGCATAAATGATAAATAAAAAGTGAGATCAGATGTATGAAAATTTAAATCATGTAGATCAGATCGCTGCGCGTAACCCTTGCTAACATGCAGTCGGAGGCATATAACTCAAATCATTCATAATGTCACTTTCTTTATGCATGCCTCCGACTGCATGTTATAATGTTGCCTTTAATATTTAATCTTGTTTCCATCTTTTCAGTTGACTTGTCTTTTTATGCAGGCGGGTTTTTAATTTGTTATCTACACTCACAATGTAATGTTCCAAATATGAATTCAAAAAGATTGTAAAAACGCGTACTTTTTATCGAAATTAAAAAAAACTCATTACAGTGCAGTCAACTGCAAAATAACTTATTAAATTTTTACGGCATACTTTTACTTTTTAATTTATTGGCGCGTATGGGCTTATTGTAATATCTATGGTCTGTGGCGCGCCCCGCACGTCATTTTTAACGCAAAACAAAAAAGTTATAATTTTAATTTTCACTTTTTGTTGTAGGTTCTGAATTTCGTAATTTTTTTTTATTTTTGCTTTAAAATATCTGATAGCAGTGAATGTGACAAAAATTTGACTCCGCCGGCCGACATTTTAGATGCACCACGGAAATGGCTCTTATATCAAGGTAGTAGTGTAATATCAGCAAAGTCTCTCTCTCTCTTATTTAACTTTGATCTTTTATTTAAGTAGTAGGTTCAATCCCAAATTGTATGAGTGTAGATAAAGTAGTGTATGAAACTGCACATAACTAGGTATTAAAACACTCGTGTGATACTATAAAAAACCTCGTTTACGGCTCGGTTTACCCCTCTTTACCCCTCTTTATGTATCAGTTTCATAAACTGCTATTATGCATTTTTGGACAGATGATGGTGAACAGTGGCATAAAACCCAGCGCGGACACAAACTTGCCGCGAAGTCGCGGGCCAGGTGCACTCCGCGCTTTAGGTATGAAGCTACAAGTAGGCGGCGCCGGCGGGTCCGTCAGTCCGGACGGATCAATTTTATACGTCAGAAAAGATAAGAGCTATGCAATAAAAAGAAAGGCAACCATTAGTGAACATAATTGTAGGGAAGGGAGCTGAAGTGCACTTTATTGTGTCGGAGCAAGAGTCGGTATTTATTTAAATGATTTTGCAGAGTGCATTTTCTGTATTTGTACTATATATATCAGTGGCGGTACCTCCATAGAAGCCCAAAAGCCCGGCTTGCCCTAACAAAATCTTATTTACACTACTAATGAATCTCAATTAATGACAACAGCAAAATATTATTCACGAACGTAAATTTTCAATCAAAATCAACCAAAGATTCAATTTTTCAAACAACTGATCGATAGTCAAGTCGTTAAACTGCATAATATAGCGTATTAATCGAACAATACACTGCATCTCTCTCGCACTCGTTGGCTTGCAACCGGGCTTCGCAAATCCATACATACGCACTCTTCTAACGTTAGCGAAACGGTACCCCACTACATACATACTACTGTAGGTATGTAATAGATTCTATGAAAAATGCCCAATCCGAGCCAAAGCATGCTTGCTATTGAAGTTAGCCACAAATGGCCACAATACGAGGCCGCCGCGTAGAGTGCGGTTATTTTACCCATGGCGTTATGTTGGTACCCCGGAAATTTATTCAATTTTGAACCTTATTCCATCGCAATAAGAATAAATTTACGGGGTACCAACATAACGCCAACGCCAATAATCTGTGACGACCTGACGGACGACAGCTGTTTTGAAACAACAAGGGTTTTGTCTTTATTAGTGTTTTTGTGTTAAAAATGTGTCTAAATTTCAGTCTAATGATTGATAATGTTTTTTCGTGATGGATTAAAATGTTTATTCACTGTGTGATCTGTGAAAGTGTCCACGAGTTGAATCGATCCAAGAGAAATACAAAAAATGACCCTTGCCTTGCACTTGCAGTCCGGTAATAATACCTCTTCATTTCAGTATTTTCAAAGAAATACAATTGTTCAATGTATCGTACGTACCTAATTACGTTGTGGACTCGTTTACATTGTTGGTTCTTCTTATAAAAATAAAATAAGTAAGGTTAGTTATGCGTCTTTCATTTGAACGACAAGGGGATAGGATTGGAATTGTCTAGTAAAAGCTCAGGAACGCTATTATTTTGTGAAATGATTTAAATATTTATTATGAGTTACACATTTTAAACGAGAAATTTAGTTTTGACTACACAATAATTAAATTCGATAAAGTCACGCCATCTAACATTTTGTGTCGAACTAATTTATGAATAATTATGTATGCTTAATGGTTGTGCTTTTGGTGCTTTTTTGCGACTTATCTATTAATTAGTCTAGATGGCGCTGGGCTGTGTCGCATCGATATTTTGGTATGAAAAAAATCTTAAATTAGTAAAGAGAGACTGTGAGATGCATTGTTTTTCTTGCTTATATTGAGCTGGTAAAAAAAAATTGGTTGATTTTAGGGTTCGGGCTTGCTATACTCTGTAGGCCTAGGCACGCCACTGATATATATTATATACTAGCTGACCCGACAGACGTTGTCCTGTCTTAGTTATGAATATTGAATTAAAATTGGTCTAATTAATAAAAAGTTGGGTTCAGAGATATTAGTACCGTTCCCGTTTACTTTATAAAAATCACTTGTTATGTTAGTAACGTGTATGGTAGTCTATCCAAACTTACCTAAACTCCATATTTAATTGAACTTTTAATATTAGGCGTGATGGCTCTGAACTAATCGTGATGAGCACTAAGAAATTCAGTTTTGTAAGAAATAATAAATTAATTATTTTACATGTATTTTATCAATAAAATAACTCTGACCGAAGCATCTGTTTTAAACGACATTTACAGCCGTTTGCACTAAACTAAAGTTAGGCGTGTCCTAGTTAAGATATTTCTTAGCTTAGGAACAGCCTAAAAATGCCGAGCTGAAATTTTGTTTGCACTAACAGACTACGTTGTAACTTGGGCATCGCCTTGCTAAGAGAAAGAATGAACGAATGTAAATATTAATTGTTTATGGATTTTTAAGCCGGCGAAGTAATATAGGTCATAGAGTACTTTTTTGGTTATAACATCACATTGATTCATTCGTGCGTTAAAAGGAGACGAAAGATAAGGCGTTGGTTTATTTTATTTGGTAGGGTGATCGAAAAAGTTATGTCATCAACTGTCAATTTAGAAAATGGTAATCAAATCGCGGCAGTGTTGCCAATGGTACGGTAATTGCCGTATTATACGGTAATTGGGGTCAAAAATTAACCTTGACACGGCAGCCTATTGCAGAAGTTTACATACAAGTACGATTATTTCATACGTTCTTATTCTTTTATAAGTGCAGTAATTGTATTGAAATACGGCAATTTTTACGATTCTCCACCGAGTAATTTAGTAATTCAATTATTTTAATGAATGTTCCATGAATCTTCCATTTTTCAGCAAATATTTCTGTTTTTGTCACAATTGACGGCCACAGGCTATAACCACAGATTTACAATTCATAACATAGGAATTTCTTAAGCCTTGGGCGCTCGATATTGGGCCCGTAAGTTAAGAATAGCCTAAAGTGCATTTAGGAACGTCCTAAGGTTAGAGCAAACCAATTTTTTTCTAAGAATGTCTTAAGTTAGTTAGGAAAAGACTTAGGCGATTCTTAAGTTTAGTGCAAATGGGTGTTAGTTGTTTTTTACATCCTCTTTGACGATATTTGCAGCACGCATTCTGTCACTTCTAAGTCAAACGTCATAACGAAGGTTACATTAAAAAAGTTTATAATGTCCAAAATAATTTTATATGGTGGTTAAGTATTATGAAATTTTCTAATTTTCCGCGCAATTTCCTCATTTTTTTCTTTCATAAGAACCTTCTCCTGATAATAACAAACACAACAAAAAAAGAATTATCGAAATCGGTCCAGCCGTTCACGCGTGATGGCGTGACCAAGGAAAATAGGGTTTTTTTTTTTATACAGGGTCACTGGAAATATGACGTATTCCTGCTAAGGGGTTATAGATGAGGTCAAAACAAATATTTTTTGTCATATAACTTTTTCTCAAAAAAATAATAGTTTTTGAGTTAATTGAAATTACGTACATTTTTACCAAACGTACGTTTTCAGACACAAAAATTTAAAATAAAAGATAACTACTCATTCGATTCCGGATTTTTTACTATTTTGGGATAGAAAACAATCTGAGTGTTGATAATAAATAAAAAAAAATCATAAAATACAGGTGTTTGTAAAAAAATCAATCCTTAAATGCATTTATTTTTTATTTTTATTCAGATTTTTTAGAAATAGCATCAAATATCTTTAAAAAAATCCTAGTAACTAAGCGTGCATAATATTTTAAAAACATCACCATCTATTCAGCTTTCAGTTGAGGTATAAAACTTAATAATAACTTAAATAAAAAATGAGAAATTAAGACTTAACTAAATAGCAGTCCCATTTCATGTAGCAAAAATTTCCAACTTCAAGCGCTTCGGAGGTGGCCGTATTATCCTACTTATTCCATAAATGTGAAAGTTTGCTTATTTGTATGATTGTTAATCAATCACGCAAAACGGCTGAACGGATTTGGATGAAATTTGGCACACAGATAGTTTATAAGCCGGATTAAAACATATGAGGATACATACTATTATCTTGGTTAAGGGTTCCCTAGGGATTTTCTCGAATGTAAATGCGAATGCAGTCACGGGCGGAAACTAGTTTGCCATAAATGGTCGTACTTACTAAAATACTTTCGTCCGAGTGAGTTTGAGACAGGATTATTTTCCGCCGATGAGTCAAAATTTTATACAAATTGTGTCACAAATAACCATGCATATCAGCTATTTTTAATGCCCCGCTGCTGGGGAACTGGCCTACCTTTTGGCTTGCGAATGGATAAAGCGGACGGGCCATACCCACCACGTGGACCCAATGTGGATTGGTCAGTGTTAACGACTGTAAATGCAGCCAGAACCAAGGGCTCAATGTAAGGTACATTGAGTTAACACCGACCAATCCGCATTGGGCCCACGTGGTGGGTTATGGCCCGTCCGCTTCATCCCAAAAGGAAAGGAAGGCCTGTTCCCCAGCAGCGGGTCATTAAAAATTGCTGATATGCATGGTTATTTTTGATGCTGTCTGTTTAAAATTTTGACTCATCGGCGGAAAATAATTCTGTTTCAAACTCACTCGGACGAAAGTATTTTTAGTAAGCACGATCATTTATGGCAAACTAGCTTCCGCCCGCGACTTTGTCCGCAATTACCTTCGAGAAAATCCCTAGGGAACCCTTAACCAAGATAATAGTATCCTCCTATGTTTAAATCCTGTTTATAAACTGTCTGTGTGCCAAATTTCATCCAAATCCGTTCAGTCGTTTTACGTGATTGATTAACCATCATCCAAACAAGCAAACTTTCACATTTATGATATAAGTAGAATAATACGGCCACCTTCGAAGAGCTTGAAGTAGGAAATTTTTGCTACATAAAATGGGACTGCTATTTAGTTAAGTCTTAATTTCTCATTTTTTATTTAAGTTATTATTAAGTTTTATACCTTAACTGAAAGCTGAATAGATGGTGATATTTTTAAAATATTCTGCACGCTTAGTTACTAGGATTTTTTTAAAGATATTTGATGATATTTCTAAAAAATCTGAAAAAATAAATAAAAAATAAATGCATTTAAGGATTGATTTTTTTACGAACCCCTGTATTTTATGAATTTTTTTTATTTATTATCAACATATAAAAATAGTAAAAAATCCGGAATCGAATGAGTAGTTATCTTTTATTTTAAATTTTTGTGTCTGAAAACGTACTTTTGGTAAAAATGTACTTAATTTCAATTAACTCAAAAACTATTAATTTTTTGAGAAAAAGTTATATGACAAAAAATATTTGTTTTGACCTCATCTATAACCCCTTAGCAGGAATACGTCATATTTCCAGTGACCCTGTATATATCGGGTGTAACAAGATCTTCAACGAAGCCGAGGTCTACGCATTCTGCCCATCATCAGGACCATTTCTGTTCAAAATTATTGCTGGGAAACGATTTTGATTTTTGGTGTTAAAAAAGCATTGCATACTTTACCACGCAATGTAACGCGTACAACAGATCGCGCCTGTATGCTACACAGCTGCGTGCGGCCGAGTTGAAAGGCAGCGTTTATGTGCGTGCTCATGAGATACATCGAGTGACGACGTTTTGAAGCCATTGTTTGTAACGAAATACTTAAAATTTTGATACTGTTTCATTGGACAAAACCGGCCAAGTGCGTGTCGAGCCACGCGCCATAGGGTTCCGTAGTTACCTTATACCATACCATATTTAATACCACCTATAATTTTTCGTCTGTAAAAATAACTTTGTTTTTCACAGTGTTGGTATGAATGACAAAGTTATATTTGCGGTTTTGGAAAATGTGCTATATCTCAAAAACTAATAACTATATCTCATTCAAACCAATTTTGGTTGAAAGTGTTTATTAAGATCTACAGCATATATTTTTTTTAGATTTTTCACTCTCTTATTTCAAAAGTTAAAGGGGGGGGACACACATTTTACCACTTTGGCGGTGAATATCTTTCAAACGGTTGACTTTGAGAAAAAGTTGTCTTTGGAACCTTAATGTCATTTTTAAAGACCTATCTATAGAAACCCAACACGTGTTGGTTTGAAGAAAAAAAATTTTTTCAGTTTCAGTTCCATGTATGGGGAGCCCCCCCTTAATCTTTAATTTTTATTATTTTTGTATTAAATTCATTAAGCGGTTAACAGAATACATCTACCTACCAAGTTTCAACTGTGTAGTCTTAATACTTTCGGAATAAAGTGGCTGTGACATACGGACAGACAGACAGACAGACAGACAGACAGACAGACAGACAGACAGACAGACATGACGAAACTATAAGGGTTCCGTTTTTTGCCATTTAGGCTACGGAACCCTAAAAAGTAGGCAATAATGAATAAAGATTTCATAAAAAAATTGAAAAAAGTTTGTTGACTTTGACCTTCAAAAACTTTGTAGCTATTGGTTTCCCAGGTATAGTCTAAAAGACAAAAATGATCCTGATGATGGGCGGAATACGTGGACTTCGGCTTCGTTGAAGGTCTTGTTACACCCGTTATGTATATAGATTATGTGGTTAAGAGTCACTCTCTCAATAGTTGGTAAAAGTTCGATGAGGACCAAATCCAATATCGATGAGGAGAACGAAATCTACGTGGACCAAGAGCTAGTATGGTTATAAATTTTACCTGATTCATCTGGTCTGAAGGAAAGTAATGATGCTTGATGAGTTGCAGGATCTGTCTGCGCCTGGTGGCATTGCCGCTACTCAGTCCAGCGCACAGGAATTTGCGAACCTGTTACAAACGATTTTATAAGGTAAGTAACTACTTCTTTTGTATTACGCTGCTTGAAATCAGTATCCATCTAATGCCCGAATGTCCGAAAAAAATAAAATTGGCTGAATATTTTTTTTAGGTAGGAATAAGCTCCCTTAGTAATAGAAGAAAGGTTTCAGAATTTTTAGTTGTGTAAAAAAAAATAAAATTAAAGTCTCTTCGACTTCACAAATGTACAAAAGAGTTTGTAAAAGTTGTTCAGTTTGATGGTCCGAAGAAACGGTTTCCTCATTTTGCGCGTTGTATACTGCACTAGTATCGTACAATACTGTACTACTTTCGTACTACGCTGTACTCGCCTGGTGGTGCGCCAGCAGGCGTGCCAGCGCGCCTTCCCACGCGCCTGCCAATGCTGCCAGCGACAGCGCCGTGCGGCACCCCACTACCACCGCTTGCTGGGACGCCTCCAAACCCACTGGACCGTTCTGAGCAATACAAAAATCGTCAGCTAAGACCCTCCGCACATGGCTCGTAACAGCGAACTAAAATCTAAGGAAGTGTAATTGCAAACAAATATTGCTTAAAAAATGGGCCGAAAAAGTACAACCCGCTCAGCTTTAGTCGGGCCAGCCACGCACCCGGTGACTGGCGTTAGTGTTCTTTTCAATAAATTGCAGTTTATATTCTAGAGAAAAGATAGAAAGGGAAAGTTTATTAGAAATGACGTCCTTTATAGTCAAATGGTGTAAAAGATGCACAGAAGGCAGTAAAAAGATGCCGAAAAAACGTATCTTATTTTTTCGTTTGAGTACAGAAAAGATCTATAAGTATACAATTTATGGTCGCTAATAAGCAACTAGGGTTCTGACGCTTTGTGCTGCATAATTAAATGCCAGCATTTTTAGCTCTATCCACTTAGTTGTACTTTTCGTGTGGTACCATTTTTTGAGCGGAATGCTTATTCCATAGCTTTAGTTCACTGGCTCGTAAGCGTAGTAGTCTCGTAAGCGTATCGTAAAGACACACGAATCGTAGCGTAGTCGTAGATGTTGTTCCAGAATATAAACAAGAGCTTCACGTTGACGGAAATTCATCACCAAACATAGGAAGTATTTACTATGCCCATATTTCGATTAAGCATTTCTGCATTTCTGAGCAGAGGCTTGGCTTTTCGATTATTCGAATTGAATAGAAGTAACATTAAGTGTTTGAAATTGACATTTCAAAACGTCGTGATTGTCTATGATTAGCGACATCTTGCGTCAAATAAATAAAAAAATTATATTCTATTTGAATAGTAGAAAGCCACTTGGCTATAACATATATAAGGTCCTTCTTAAATAGTGCACATAATTTTAAGGGGTCAATGTACTCATACATACAAACAACTTTTACTATGGGACAAACATTGAAATCGCGAAAAAAGAATCAGCTGTTCCATAGAAAATTTGAAATCGAATAGATCAAAATGTATGGAACAGCAGTTTTTTTTTCGTGATTTCAATGTTGGTTCCATAGTAAAAGTTGTTTGTAAGCATGAGTACATTGACCCCTTAAAATTATAATACAAGTGGGTTTGGCCTGGGGAATTTATTCCCCAGCCGCGAGTAAAGAGCAAACGCCGCGCGGTAAATCCCTGTACAGAGGGTATAACAATACAACGTATTTTAATCTGTAAAATGTTCTCTTCGCTATACATTCTCAAGTGAAGTTGCAGCGGGTTACTGTCTATGGTCAATTAAATTAATCATTAAATGTGTGTCAACTTGCCTGCCTAGCATGACCAATTTATATCGCGTGATATAGTATTTAATCGACACTCAACTGTCAAACTCCTTTGTCTTTTTGACAGTTAAACGTGATAAAACGCTATATCACGCGATATAAATCGGTCATGCTAGGCAGGCTGGTGTGTATTCCGTACCAAACTGCACTTCCGGTGAATGAATCACAAAAATCAAAAGAGAAAAGTTGCACAATTTTGTCCGTTGTCTTATGCCGACTCCACACGTTGACCACAATATTGGCAAATTCATCGTACATTGCACGTTTTGTAACAAATGCTTCAAAGACGTTTTTTCAAAAGCATCAACGTATGATAAATTGGCCAAGGTTTGGGCCAAAGTGTGGAGCGACTATAAACGGAACATCAGAAACAAATTACAAAAAAAGTACAATCACCTGTGAAGTATACTGCAACACACTGTACAGGGTGTCCTCAAAAGTGTCCGGGGTAACCTCTTGTATCACCCTCTCTTGTGTCTCACTGGACTCACACAGTGCTCCCACAACTTGTAGCTACAACAACAATACGAAAATAGATTTACTTACCCCATTACTCACAAAACATTTAAACAATTCGAGTGTAAAAGGAGGCAATATCCGTTCAATGACATTTTGAGTAAAACAATAATAGTTATTTGTTATACAAGAGAGAAAAGTCATTTTTTGCTGCGAGTGCTGACTTTTAAATCACGAACTAGCGAAGTAGACTACTGAGCACAGTGAGTGATTTAAAGGCACGAGACATCAAAAAATTTGCTCTCGTGTTAAACATACAACTTTTCACCTCTACCAGCGAGAAAAGGTGTTAGAAATTAAAAAAGCACTTTGCCTCACGCTCGCAGCAAAAGTCGATTTTGCTGCGAGTTTTTGGTAAAAAGCACTTTGCCTCACGCTCGCAGCAAAAGTCGACTTTGCTGCGAGTTTTTACGCGCCAAAAGCACCCTTTTCGTGCTGGAGAGGTGAAAAATATTTTTATTTTTGATTAAGGCTGCGCAGTCTGCACACTAGCGCCGCCATTAGAAAAAAAATCATAGTGCTTAAATAAAGACAAATTTGTAAATTATCTCTCTGGAGTGCACTCCGAGCAAGCTTTGTGGTACTTTTTATCACTTAAGCAATATTTTCTAGCCTGTCGTTTAGTTTAATTGACTTTTATTGTTAAAAGTGGCCACTTTTCGCAATAAAAGTCCATATAACTAAACAACAGGCTAGAAAATATTGCTTAAGTGATAAAAAGTACCGCAAAGCTTGTTCGGAGTGCACTCCAGAGAGATAATTTATAATTTCTTTTTTATTTAAGCACTTTGATTTTATTTCCAATGGCGGCGCTAGTGTGCAGACTGCACGCTCTTAATTTGTATAGGAAAATGCCGGGTTTGTTACGAACTCAATTTTTTAAACAGTACTTTATATCGGGTCATTTTGAACTTACCATCCAAATTTTAAGGATGTGTCCAGTCCATGAAACTAAAAAAAATTCTCTAAGAAACATGTGTCAAATTTCGCCAATAAATTTTGGTCATCCCATACTAAATTGATCACGTGATCTCTTTGATTTGTATGGAAAGTCGATTTTTATTTTACATATTTGACCATGTGTTCCTTAGAGAAAGTTGTCCAGTTTCATGAACTGAACGAACACATCCTTAAAATTTGGATGGTAAGTTCAAAATGACCCTGTATAGGATATTGCCACATTAAATCTTTGCCATAATTTCACCCCTTGCCACTGTTACCTATACCAGTGTTTCCCAACCTGTGGTCCGCGGACCCCTGGGGGTCCGCGAGTATATTATGTATGGGGGCCCGCGGTGTCATCTCTGGTACATACATAATATTTTGTATCTGTAATAACTAAAATACCTAATCCGATTTTTTTCCGAAAGTGACAGAAGACGCTTTTAGATAAACAAATAGGGGATACACTTCTAAATCTATTTCCTTATGAATTTTATTTAAGCTTGCGGCACTAGTAGTTCCAATAAACGTTCGTTTATTAGTCCAATAAAACTAGCTTTATCTGGACATAATTAATAAACTCGTTATTTTTATTAGTTTATCGGATATTGATATTAAGTGTCAAATATTAATTAGATATGTGATGTAAGAAATCCGGGGTGGTAACCGTTTCATATAAAAATCATGAGATTTCGTACATTACCTAGCTTTTTCCTAAAAGCAAAATAGTTAACCAAATACCTTGTTAGTATAATTTTATGGTGCATTAAAATGCTATCACCTAATAGCAAAATTGATCCAAATTCGCATGTTCGTTTTTTTCACAGTATTCATCTGATCTCAATATCTAGATAAGCCAAAATGGTAACTATGATGCTTGTATCTTATTAAGCTATGATGCGTATTTTTAGACATTTTAGACAAAAATTAAATATTTATTTTTACGTTTTAATAATAATGTATTTCTCAGTAGTTATTTTTTATTTAATTTTATGCGAAGTTTCTAAATGTTTAATTCCTTTTATTTTATCTATAACTAACACTAATTTATGACATAGAAAAAGTAAATTTTAGTTATCTTATTATGTCCCGATAAAGCTAGTTTTATTGGACTATATTACTGAGAGCCCGGGTAGTTAAACCAATAGTAAATCAAACTTACCCACTGAAGGCCAGCCTTGCCCGGCTCCAGAGCGGGTGGTACTAGTAACCCGGGTAAACCGTCGTTTATCACCGACAGTAACTCCTGTGGGAGGCGGCCTTCGTCTGGAACCAAGCAGTAATTGCTATCAACTTGAAAGGAGAGCCGTAACGTGTATACGATTGAATTTAGTCTTAAATTGGACTAAAAATTATAAAAATCGGATTAAAACATTAAAACGGACTTTTAAAAACAGACTAAAAAGCGCATGCTTACGACAATATTGATGATACATTTTACAAAACACGCCCCACGTTTTTAGGTTTAAAATTTCTGTAGGTATATAGGGTAATAAAATATTTACAGAAGATTTTTTACAGAAGAATTTATTTTATACTTTTTAGTCCGTTTTAATGTTCTTAGCCCGATTTTTTTAATTTTTGGTCCGTTTTAAAAACGTGTTTTAAAAAAGTTATTTTTTCAGTAAATTTAAGACTAAATTCAATCGTATACAAGCTACGGGTCTCCTTTCAAGTTAATAGCAATTCTCAAAGTGATTACTTCGAAATGTATGTTAACTAATATCTATTTATTAATATTACTTACCTCTGTACTGCACCACAATTGTAGCGAATAGCTCCAGAGCTTCAGGCAAACAAACTCGACTGGCCTTCATACAGACACACACTAACTGACTATGGTGACACCTCAGGGAATAAAGATCTGGAAAAAATAATACAATCCTTTGTATCTCTTTGAAATTTCGGAAATAAAAATGTTCATCTCCGAAGTCCAATCTACCTATTTACCAAAATTATAATTTCGCATTCATAACATTATCGATTATGAGTTTTCACTTGACAAAATCACATTTGTGAAAGCCATAACGAACTTCTCAAAGTAAAGATGGTTTGAAATGTTACAACACTAGAAAAATTTACTGACCCATAGCATCTCAGATAGGATATGGGTAAGTCGAATTTTGCTAGTATTTTTTCTAATACGAGTACGAGTACGTACATATATCTTGAATTTTTTTCGACGGAGTGGGGATAAGTTCGCGCATGTTCTCTTTTGAGCGACCAATAGCGCGCGCCCCTCTCCCACCGCCCGCGCCCCTCACCGCTACGCATGCCCGAAATTCGCGTTCCGCGCAATCCCCACCCGATTTCAAGATATTTGCCTCGTACTGTACCTATATTGTTTATCTTAAGGTGGTACCTTGAGCGAAAGTGGCGCCGCGGTGAATTTTTTTTAATATTATATTTCTAATACACAATTTTAATAATGTTTATCGTGGAGGTTTTAGGGCTTACAGTCTAATATTTTTAGACGGTATCGTTACATTCCCTAGTAGTCACTGCCAGAAGTAGATAGAAAAACTTCTAAAAGTGGCCGTTTTTGACTCATTTGCTATCTACTTTTACGAATGACTACGAGGAGTGATACCTTCTAAAAATACTAGACCATGGGCCCTAAAATCTCCGCGATAAACATTATTAAAATCTTTTTCTATTAATAACTTATTAAATAAAAACCTCTGAGGGCCCCACTTTCGGTCATACAACCGCCTTAATATAACTAATAGAATTGAGAATGCATAAAATCTAAAAATTAAAAAATATAACAACATTATTAGTCTATAGTTAGCAAAAACTTATGCCAACCCCTTAAATGTCTAGAATCGCTGATGGAAAGCAGATTTATTTATATAAAATCGATATAGAAAAATAGAGAACTCAACGTTACCTAAACTGACCAATACTGTAAGAATTTTTAAGCAGTTTCGGAGGCAGTCGATCAGGTGCTCGGGCTCACCAGCGTCATCCGGGTTAATCTTGCAAAGGTTGTCTATATCCTGACAGAAGAAAAATATAAGGATAATAAAATGAGTGGTTATAAAATACAGGGTTATTTGTAATACACCAACAACCTCGCAGGAGTAGATTACTAACATCATAAACAACAACGTGTTTCACGACATTTCCAAAAACAGACAAAAAAATCGACTTTTCATACAAAACTCGATCAGCTGTTCGGACATTTGTATGGCGAGTCAAATTTTTTTGTCTGTTTTCAGAAAAGTCGTAGAACAAATGTTGTTGTTTATGATGATAGTAATCTACGCCTGCTTGGCATAGTATAAGTGGTATGTAAACCCAGGGACGCATTTTGAGATTCGGCACCCCGGGCCTATAAGGCATGCCGCCTCATAGATTTTCGTAAAAAAAATATTTTTACTAATTTAAAAAGCCGTAAAAAGATTTTTATTTTTTTTTGCGATGCACAAATTATAATGTTGTAATCTTCAATATTCATTGTAAAAAAACGGCCGCGCAGCGCGGTTTTTAGTCAGTTTCATCCACTAATCTGTAATCTTGCCTGTCTATTGCAAAAAAACAGCCGCGCAGCGCGATCTTTAGTCAGATTCAACCGCAAATTTTGTACTCTTGCCTCTCTAGACTAAAAATGAAAAAAAAACGGCCGCGCAGCGCGATTTATAGTCAGCTAGGTGATTGCGTAAAGTCAATCGTATTCATTTGACAGTTCATATCGTATCATAATACAGGGTGGGTTTTTAAGACGGTACATTAAGGGCAGGTACCTTAACCGTTATAGTTACAGGAAAACGTTCCTAGGAGACCATCCATAACTTTTTAGGATATTCTGAACTGCATTCACAGATTTTGGAAAAAAAAACCGTTAGCAAAAAAATGCAAAAATACCAAAAAGTTTTTTAATGCCAATCGATCCTATTTTGTGTGTGTATCAAAAGATCCTATGGGACCATTTAAGGTATGAGTATTAGAATCGACATAAAGCGCAAAAAACTTTTCCCATACATTTTGTACCTACTGCAAAACGATAAATCAACTCGAAATATTTTTTTATAGCCAAACGATCCTATTTCTTACTCTGATCAAAATACTCTTTAAGGCTAACTGAAATTTGAGTACAGAAACAGTTTTTTTTTTAGATCTAATGTTGTAGAAGATTGTGCATGCGTGTGAAGCTTTCAGTTGGCCTTAAAGAGCATTTTGATCACAGTAAGAAATAGGATCATTTGGCAATAAAAATATTTCGAGTTGATTTATCGTTTTTCAGTACAAAATGTATGGGAATAGTTTTTGGCGATTTCTGTCGTTTCCAGTACTCATACCTTAAATGGTCCTTTAGAGTTTTTGTTCCCCACACGAAATAGGATCGATTGGCATAAAAAAAATTTTTTTCGTATTTTAGCATTTTTTTGCTAACGGTAATTTTTTTCCAAAATCTGTGAATGCAGTTCAGAATATATTAATAACTTATGGATGGTCTCCTAGGAACGTTTTCATGTATCTATAACGGTTAAGATACCTGTCCTTAATGTACCGTCTCAAAATTCCACCATGTATATGTCATTCCATACAAATTGCAGCCGATGGAATACGATATGAACTGTCAAATGAATACGATCAACTTACGCAATCGCACACCAGTTTCATCTACTAACTGTTGTAATATTGACTATCTAATGTAAAAAACGGCCGCGTAGCGCGGTTTTTAGTCCGTTTCATCCACTTATCTTGTAATCTTAAAAAATCTATGGTTTCACCCCTAAATAATAAAATTATTTTCTTTTATAATAAAAGATGGGTATAATTAATTATGAAAGGCTCACGCCGCCCCTCTCGCAGCCTGGCGCCCGCGCCTCTTGGCCCTAGGGTAAATACGTGATACGTCCCTGTGTAAACCGCCACTGCAGTATAGTATACGACAGTAATGGCTAGTCACTTAAGTTCACAACCTGAGTGGAGCAGTGGTCAACATACCGGTCTGTCACGTAAAAGGTCCCGGGTTCGATTCCCGGCCGGGCAGAAATTGAAAAGATGAATTTTAATTTCTGTGACGGGTCTGGGCGTTACTATGTACAATAAAATGAGTAAATATTAAAAGTATTTAAGTAGTATATCAGTTGTCTAGTACCCATATTACAAGTTTTGGTTAGTTTGGGGCTAGATGGTGCTGTGTGAAATTGTCTAAGTATTTATTTATTATTTATTTAAAATAATAATAAGAAGGTATTATCTTATATGAACTTTTTTTTGCCTATCACATAGAAGTGTATAACATTTTTAAAGCAACATGAAGCGCTCATGGCGGAACTTGACAGACTGATCGTACTCGATCACGTTTGTTAAGCAACGCTCGGTCCGGTCAGGTGTCGGATGGGTGACCGTTAAGTGGCATTACAACTGAGCGCTTCCGTGCTTCGGGGGGCACGTTAAACCGTCGGTCCCGGCTGTTGTCATTTGATAACAGTCGTTAAGCCAAGTTAGAGGCCTTGCAGGCGGCTTGATAAACTCTAACACCAGAGGTGGCCACTAATCCTCATTCGATAATAATAATAATAAGCAACATTACCTATATGCAAATGCAACACTACCACCGTCCCGAAAAAAAAAATTACCGTGTAAATACACAATTTTTTTAAAAATCCAAGCTGATGGGTCCTCTCGCAAAATATTTATAAACATACAAAGTCAATGACAAATAATTGTTTGCCAGTTTTGGTCACAAAAGCTAAAAACAGCTAAAACTAAAAACAAACAAACAAAAAACTAAAAACATAAAAACAGCCATCGGTCGTTTTGTTTTTCGTCGAGAAAAACCACAATAAAATTATCTGTCATTATGTTTGTGCGTTATTATAAATAACAATTCATGTTTTGCGAGGGGACCATCAGCTAGGATTTTTAATAAATTGTGTATTTACACTGTAATTTCTTTTTTCCGGCAGTGGCGCTAGTGTTGTACATAAAGTGAAAACTTACTTTCACTGCATCCTGCAATGCTTGTGAAAAATGTGGGTAGGTCAAAACGAAACTACGAAGGTTGTTGTCCGAACATAGGTCATTGATGAAAGTGTACGCGTGTAACAACTGAGTGGCATCTTGATCCCTGAAAAATAAAAATGATTTAGTCTGTTTATCCCTAAGAAATTATTCTAAGGTTTATCCTTGTCTTTCCTATTTAGTAAACAGCTTTTGACAGTTGTCTTACGTCAAAATAGTTATTAAAACTAAAAAATAGTAATTTAATTAAATTAACGCAAAATGAGAAAACCGTTTCTTTGGACTATTAAACTGATCAACTTTTACTATGGGACCAACTCTGAAATCACGAAAAAAATCTGCCGTTTCATACAAAAATTAATAACGAAAATATAAAAATGTACGAAGCAACTGATTTTTTTTTTCGCGATTTCAGAGTTGGTCTCATAGTAAAAGCAGGCCTCCTTCACTCGCTCAAGGTCGCGCGATAATCACCTACCGCTAGCAGTGCCTTCGTGGGCACAAGTGAGCAGAGGGCCGCCACACGCCCGCCTGTGTAGTCGCGCGGCATTTTGCTGCCTGCGTAGGTATTGTCTCTTTATAATAGTAACAATGTCGAATCGACATTACTGTGCCGTGTACGGATTTCTAAATCATAATACCAATAAACAATTGACGTTTTTCACATTATGATATATAGTCCAATCAACGGGGCTTATGCAACCCGAATAATTCTTCCGTCTATGAAATTTGGCATGTGATGAAGTTAGGTAATACAGATTACAGATGAACAATAATCCAATAAATTTTGTTATGAGAAGTTAGGTATTTTTACCTAAACATAAAAATCGCTTATATCTCTCTGTGAATATTTCCTCGGGCTAAAATACTTTCTGTATACGTACTTGTGTATTAGTTAGAATAAGTATGTAAAAGAATCCAATATTTTTTCGATTTCGGAGATACTCCAAATTTAAATTTTAATATTTTTCAATATATCTTTTCTTGATAAAAATATCTGCTGATTATTATTTTTAATATGTTTTTATATCCTTAAATATATAGCTTTGTTCAGTAAGTCAATTAATTTTCTTCTTTAATCATATTTTTTTTATTTTTTGGTCTTAAGAGGTAATGTGAAAAATAGTCGGTCCATTTTCATACATTTATGTATAAATATGATTAAAGAAGAAAATTTGTTGGCCTACTGAACAAATCTATATATTAAGGGTATAAAAAAATATTAAAAAATAATAATCAGCAGATATTTTAATCAAGAAAAGATATATTGAAAAATATTAAAATTTAAATTTGGAGTATCTCCGAAATCGAAAAAATATTGGATTCTTTTACATACTTATTCTAACTAATACACAAATACGTATACAGAAAGTATTTTAGCCCGAGGAAATATTCACAGAGAGATATAAGCGATTTTCATGTTTAGGTAAAAATACCTAACTTCTCTTAACAAATTTTATTGGCTTATTGTTCATCTGTAATCTGTGTTACCTAACTTCATCACATGCCAAATTTTATAGACGGGAGAATTTTTCGGAAGTCTCCATACAACAAACATGCTCATTGATTGGACTAATATGCTACGCAGTTCATTTAAGATAAGTCAACCCAATGTTGCGCCGTCAGAAAAGGTAAGAGCACGCGATAGAAAGAGAGGCAACTACTAGGTGAATTAAACTGTAAGTCATTAGCGCTGTGCGACCTGAATTGCACTTTATTGTGTCGGAGCAAAAGTCGCTATTTCTTTAAATGACTTTGCGGCGTGCTGCTTCTGTACTTGTACTATTAGTTATTCTGTGGTAAAAGTTGTTCGGTTTGATGGTCCGAAGAAACAGTTTTCTCATTTTGCGTTAATTCATTAATACGGTGTATAGTGTGGAAAACCATTTATTGGTAATTATTTTTTTTTCATAAAGAGTTCAGTAAAAAGACAAGTAAGGATAAACAGACTATGAGTGTACTATGGGCAACTACGTCGCTTTACCAGTTACCAACAAAATTCGTGTGCGCGCGTATCACTCCTGCAGAAACTAAACGTATGGTTGTGACGGCGCGGCGTGCAAGCGATTTTAACCTTAGCAGTGGTTAAGCGACGGTGTTGCCCATGGTACATTCAAATACTAAAACACATATAATTTCTAGTGAATTGAAAGTCCAATTGCTATTATAGTCCATGAGAACGTTCGTGGCACGCAGGGTCGTAAAACGCGTCAGTGACGTCAGTCATTAGGGTCGCGTGTGCCATTGAAATGAGTCCGAGCCCGCCCATAAGGCCTATAAGTGCAAGGAAGCGCGCAATATAGCTACTCTGTTCTCACATTTTACGACCTTGCGTGCCACGAACGTTCTCATGGACTAATAGTTAACTCAGTAATCGCACATATTGGCCCAATTTGGCGTTGGTGTCGCAAATAAACAGTAAAAAATTATACAATTCCAATGTCGATCGGGAATGATTTTGATAATCAGTGTTGTCCCATTGTGTGTTGTTGGAACTGTTGGAGAATCATCTGTTAACTTGCACGCTATTTAATGAATTCACTTACACAATAGCCTTGTTGAATGTTCGCATAGTGCAGTTGAGGTAGCTATGGACATCGGGCTGTCTGGTGGACGCAGCGCCGCGCGTCGCACCGGACAGGCATAGTAATAGGCGACAAACTTCTACACCGCCATACCCACCATCCTAAACAAATTGTATGAAAAAAATCTCAAAAATAATTATAACAGGTAAAATTGTTACTTTGAAACAAATTGAAAACAAGAATTATGTTAAATTAAAAGACAATTAACAATTTGATTGAGTTTAAATCAACAAACTCAATGAATGCAGCTTAATAAAAAGCATTACAGACAGGACATAATCCACTTCGAAGATTGCTATGTGTCATACTATTTATTTAATTAAAACACAGTAAGTAAAAGTATATTTAAATTGAGGAGCTTTAAACAGTTCTACATGATAAATTGAATAATGATCATATTTTGTATAGACATTGTTATAGAAGAGTGGACATAGAAATCTCTCTTTATGCCTCTTAATAGGTTTATTTTTTACAAAACACATATTCATATACCTTTACCTTCAAATTAATGAGATGTACAACAAAATCCTTTGTATCAACAGTCCTCATCAAAGCATATATTGCTGGTAAATTCCCATAACAAATATTCACAAGCACTGTAAGAGACTTGTGTCCGATAGTCCGGTGTTGTGGTTCTGTCATAGGCTGGGTAATCCACTCCGTCAGTTGCTTCATAAGGGTTGAAAGATAGGACTCCTGCCAGCTTATCTTAATTCCGTAAGAAATGTCCTGGATAAGACAAAGATTTGTTTATATATACAAATAAGTAAATAAAAATATTTGTTTTTAGAGAGCTAATAAATTACTCTAAATAGTTTAGTAGTTCTAAAACTTTCTGAATCTTTAAAGCTGAAAAAATATTATCAGACGCGGCTGATGGATGCGGCTGACATTTGTGACTTCTAAGTATAGTTATAGTATAGTTTGTCTGTTTGTTAGTCTATTTGTTTGTACCTAGTTGTTGGTCTTCCATAAAGTACCTGTGGCCCTACCATGAGTTGATGCAAACTGTTTACTCTACCGTAAACTATAGTTTTCTCTCTTTCACTCGCATTGACTGTGAGCAGTATATCCGATAGTTTACTGTAACGTAAACAGTTTGCATCAACTCATGGTAGGGCCACCAGACTATGAAAATACACTGAGGTGTGCAAACTATCCGACGTAAGTCACGACGCAACCATAGGCATACTAATATGAAGCCATCGGATGTCTGATAGCAATCTGATGTTCTGGATGTCTTATTATTATGCACATAAATATTATACCTATTATAGATTATTATAATAAATTTAATAGGTAACTGACAAACCTGCATAACTGAAAGGAGTTTAATTCTTTTGTCATTTGATAAAGTGTCTAATAAAAGTCTTGATAATATTGGCATAAACCTGAAAAGGATAAACATTTTTTTTTAATCAATCTACAACACAATAATTATAATAGTGAAGATTTGGACTTTGACTTTGATCTTGTTTCTAATATAGAGGTTTTCTAATTTCTTTACATTCAACATATAGGTAGATATTTCTTTCCATTACATGTTGGCATGTTGCTAGTTTCTTTGTGTTTTTAAGTGTTAAAGCACAGAATAGATAATAGTACTACCGTACAGAAGTAGCACTCCACAAAATTGTTTAAATGAATTGCGACTCTTGCCCCGACACAATAAAGTGCGATTCTGGGTCGCACAGTGCTTTCTTCGCTTCAAAACATGCACTTAATAGCCCCTCTTTCTATCGAGTAGGTTTTATTTTTTATGACATATGAAATTTGTCCTCTCATAGGAAGCCAAACACTTCTATAAATCTATCAACTTTTTTAATGTAAATCAAGCGTTTTGCCCCTCATTATCTTCTTCAAGCCCCAGTATCTTTGTGGCGGTTCCTTGTGGAATTTGCCAGTGTTTATTGTTTTGCAGTTGTTTGTTCCTACAAAATCAGGGGCGCTCGACTGGAATCGAACGATTCAAAAATAGGGCCCCTGTTTCTTCAAGGCATATATCATGAAAGTATGATGACGAATATTTTAGATTACAACTCTATTTACTACTTTAAAATAGGGTGAAGATAGAATATGCTTACTTGTAAGTATGAGTAAGAGCATGCCGAGCGCTAGGTTCAATAGCAGCGCGGGATAGCACCGCCACACCGGCCCAATGTGGCCCTCTCCCATCACACATTACTCGCCATAGCGAGCTGAAGAACGCGCACACCTCTGAACGACCAGGCGAGAAGATAGATAGATCACAGGACGACGCTATCAACTAAAACACCATCAAAACCACATATAAACAAGACGTTTACGAAAACACCCACATAAATTCCAGTAAAAACTTACACCCAAGTATCGGTTCATCAAATTCGAAGAATTCTCACTGTGAGTTGCTTCAAACTCTCGAACAGCATTCACAAACGATTTCAAATTTACGAATTTTCCTCCGTCAGGGGTATTGCAGGTATCCACGCCGTCAACCTCCATTCCTCAGAGGTAGAGAATCAAATTCTGTTTATTGATTTAATTTAATATATTCCAAAGAATTTAAATACCGCCGGGTTGAAATATGTACAAAAATAGTCGATAAAGAATAAAAACTATACAATGAAGTTTTGATTTCAACTGTTTCCTTTCGTTTTCCTTTGACGTTGACTGACGCCTCTGTGACAGCGGGCGGGGTCCATAGAGAAGAGAACAGTATCATCGACCAATCCGTGACAATCTAGTACTGACAATTTGACATTAGATTCGTGTTTATATTTTTCTGCTTTCGGATTGGTCCGCTCCATAGAAATAGTACTATAAACCGGATTGAGCGCTTCGCCCCAAAACGAGCCGACAGAGAGGTCAAGTAGATGTATGTGTCCTTTTCTTCATTAAGGTGACCAAACCGTATGGTTGGCCGGAGACATACATAATACTTTAAACTGTTTAATATAAACTTAAATACCTAGGTAGTTCTTTATTTATAATTAACACTTTTTACCGCGTTTTTATTAGGTTGCTTGCTCTTTTGTTTGTTTGAGCACAAATTTTGCAAACGATTTTATACTAAATTCCCGATGAGCTAGAGACTTGAAACTTTGAACACAGGTCAGAAATGGAAGGAAATGCAATATTACAGTGTATCTGATAATGGAGCCGGAAGAACGCCACAGGAACTCTATGATGAATGAAACTATACAACCCCATCGTGTTTGGGCTTATTAGAATTGTCTTGACAAGTACTCTGACGGGAGACGAGGTTCAGGGTCGGATGATGAAGTCTGGATTCCATGCCATAGGAACTCAATATTGAAATCATGCAACCCCATCGAGTTTGGGCTCTTTTGAATCGTCTTGACGAGTGCTCTGTTGGGTAATAGTATCCAAGAGTCTGATGATGGAGCCGGAAGAAGGCCACAGGAACTCTGCAATAAAACCTTTCAACCCCATCGAGTTTGGACTCGTTTGAATGGTCTTGACGAGTACTCTGATAGGCGGTGGTATATTTTTAGTTTAGCTCGTTAACTAAAAAAAAGAAAATTAATATTTATTAAAAAAAAAAAATTTAAGAACAAATTATTTATCACGTTTTTATAAAGTTGCTTTTTTGTTTTTATTTTTTAAATATGGTAATTCAACCAATTAAAATCTAGTTTATTCAATTCAATTTAATTTCAAGTGTAAATAATTACGCAACTTTAAAGTTTATTCCAATTTTTAATAAAAATGCAATGTGCGTGAACTTCGAAAAAACAAATAAATGTTGGAAAAACAAGTAAAAGTAGGAAAACATTGTCTAGTATCTGTGGTTAAAAAAAGAAGCAAACGATTTTCAACTTTATTGACGTTTGAAATTCGATTGCTTTTTCCCATAATTATACTTGTACATTTACTTTGCTGTTCCATTAAAACTGTTATTTTGGTAAAGATGTCAATAAGGTCTAAAATACTTGCACCAATTTCTTTACTTGTGAAGTTAATAAAATGGGTGCAAGAGATTTACGACGACAAAATGTTAAAAATATAAAAAATATAAAATATGAAACTCGATTTTGTTACTATTTTGATAAAAATATAACAAAGAAATGTTAAAAATATAAAAAAATATGGCAGCCAACCTTTTTTATTTGTGGGCTGATTTGAATCAAACTCGGTTTTTAGTACTAATTTGACAAGAAAATAATAACACAATATGTATTGAAAAAATTAAAAAAATCTAAGATGGCAGCCAACTTGTTTGTTTTTGGGCCGATTTCGATAAAACTCGGTTTTTGGTAATATTTTGACAAGAAAATAACAACGCAATTTTTAAAATACTAAAAATATAAGATGGCGGCCAACTTTTTTGTTTTTTGGGCCGATTTCCATGAAACTCGGTTTTTGGTACTAATTAGACAAGAAAATAACAACTCAATGTAAACTGATGGAAAAATCTAATTTTATCAAAATGGCTGCTTATTTGTTTTTGGGTTGATTTTGATGTGACTCGGTTGAAAAAACAAATAAATAATTTGGCTGCCATCTTGGATTTTTTTATGACATTCCGTTGCTGTTTTCTCAAAATAGTACCAAAACCCGAGTTTCATCAAAATCAGCCCACAAGCAAAACAGTTGGCCGCCATCTTGGATTTTTTGTATTTATAAAATTGCATTGTTATTTTCTTGTCAAAATAGTATCAAAAACCAAGTTTCATTGAAATCGGCCCAAGAACAAAAAAGTTGGCCACCATCTTGAATTTTGTAAGTTTTCAACATTGCGTTGTTATTTTCTTGTCAAAACCTTACCAAAAACAGAGTTTCATCAAAATCGGCCCAAAAACAAAAAAGTTGGCCGCCATCTTGGATTTTTAGTTTTTTAAAAATTGCGTTGTTATTTTCTTGTCAAAATAGTTCCAAACACCAATTTTCATCGAAATCGGCCCAAAAACAAAAAAGTTGGCCGCCATCTTGGATTATTAGTTTTTTAAAAATTGCATTGTTATTTTCTTGTCAAAATAGTTCCGAAAACCAAGTTTCATCGAAATCGGCCCAAAAACAAAAAAGTTGGCCGCCATCTTGGATTTTTTAAATTTTCAACATTGCGTTGTTATTTTCATGTTGAAATAGTACCAAAAACCGAGTTTCATCGAAATAGGCGCACAAACATGAATTTGATTATTATTATTAATTTTACCGTCTCGCCTGCGACCTCTAGCCATTTCAATAGAACATTTTCGTTTTTTTGGAAATCTGAAATGGTGCAGTATTATGGTCACACTAGTTTTGTAAAGTAACATTTCCTATAGATTGAAATTCTTAAATTGAAATTCGGCGCCAAGGTCAAAATAGGAGTTGCCAAGATTGAAACTTCTATTTATTACCACCTCACCGATGATAGCTGATTAGCATTATTTTAGATATCTAATTAAATCAAAAGAGTAAGTTCTGTTTTATATTACAATTATTATGTGTCATTCTAAATTAATATTTAAATAGTATATATTCGACTTCCCATTCCGAATCCATAATTTTGATACACTACTTGATTGGTAACGTACATATTTTTATGATCGTCACCTCGTATGTGCCTTACTCCTTCTGGCTTGTGAGCTCTAAAAACCTTCAGTGACGGATAAACAATTTCTTATTTTGGTATTCAGAACAAACGTGACGCAAGGGTTTATGAATGATTGACGTTTGAACATGGCACAGACGAGATGACGCTGAAGGTTATGTATGCTGGAAATAACAAAAACTAGCAAACGAAAGTCAAATTTTACTTCCTAGATGCTCAGTGACGCAAAAATAAATAAGATTTAACACTCGAACATCATACAAAACAGAACAGATCTCATATAATTGTTGTTTAAACAAGGCACATACAGAACCGTCTGTACCAGTTTTCATTTGTCAAAATATCGACAACTAAACCGTTTGGAGCCAAATGAAGCAGTCTAGCAGCGTCACGTTTGATAAGTGACAGTATATAACACTTCAAATCCGTTCGCGTAATGACACATCAATAGAAAAAGCGAAAACAATATTTCGACCCGTCACACTGTCTGGCCCATACTTAAAACTGTCACGTTACGTGAATTTTGCCTTACGCATGTTGTAAAGCAATTAATATTAAAAATAATTTCCGTCACTGAGGATCTAGCTTTATCTGAAACCAATCACTGCAGTATTTACGATGCAATTAGAGGTTAAAATTTGTATGTAAATCAACTAGGGTGACCATGAAGTATTATTTTTGCGGACATCGTATTGAAGTTTACTGAGATTGTTTGTAGCGTATCGTAGCACATTACTTTTAGGTTTTTACACGACTGCTCAAAAAAGGAGTGTATATGTGTTCAGGGTTCATGTATGTTTGTAGGTATGTGAGTTTCTTTATTCCACCATATCTTCTAAATGGCTTAACGGATTTAGATGTATGGGGTATCGTTAAAATCCTTACATCATTCCGAGTTACACTGGCTATATTTTTTTAAAGTCAATATGGCGACTGCACGACGCCACTTTTAAATGAGAAAAAAAAATATTTTCTTCATTTATTACAATATGGGCATCAAATGAAAGGCGCACATGCCAAAACTATATCAGTTGTCCCTAAAATGTGTAAAATAAATTAAATAAATTTAAAAAATATTAAAAATACGACTGCCCTGCCAAAAACGAACTAAAAAGTTAACTAAATAACAAGTGTCATTACAGTCGGGGGACCTCTTTGATTAAAAATTTTTTCACAAAATGGTCCCCGTACGTTAGATTATTTATATCCTTGTTCTACTAATCACTAATCCTATTTTCTACTAATACCTACCTACTATTATAAATGCGAAAATTCGTGTGTATGTGTGTTGTTAATAAATAATTACTTATTAATCACATTTATTTTCTATTTTGACAACCCTTGCATATCTGCGGCTGATTGCGTAAGTACCTACATGGGCGGCGGCACTCGGCGGCGTCGTCCAACATCAAAGGCGTTTAACAACTGTATGGAGTTAAACTGTGGTAATAGTCTTGGATGACGTGATGCGCCTAGTAACTGACAAGGCAAAGCGAGGATTACCTTGGGTTGATTGGAATACCCTTGAGGATATCGATTTCGCGGATGACCTGTGTTTACTAGCAACATCACGAGATCATCTTCAGTCCAAGACCGACGACCTCGCTCACGCTGCTGCTAAAGAGGGCCTGCGCATAAACCGCAAGAAAACAAAAGGCATGCGCCTAAACACCTCAGATGTAACGCCCACACACGTTAATAGCGAGGCCGTCGAACAAGTAGAGCGTTTCAGGTATTTCGGAAACGTGATGGACCCCCTGGGAGGCGCAGAATCAGATGCAGATGTAGAAGCTCGCATAAACAAAGCCCGAGCCGCCTACGTGCAGCTTAAACTAGGGACCGTACCAGCTAACGCATCGAACTTCGATAAGTCTGCCGAGCTTCAACTTAAAACAGATAAATCGAAATAAGGAATTTCGTATTGTACTATTTGCCGAAGTTGAAACAAGACAAATGTCTTAGGCGGATACTGGGAATCTGGTGGCCACGAACCATCTCCAATGCAAGGCTGTGGGAGTTAACTGACCAGCGGGGCTATCGGCTAAAAACAATGAAGTTCATTTTAACTGTAATTTGACAGATGGATGTAATACATGGCTGCTTTTCTTTGGTAGGTTTTTATTTGTCCCAAAACGAAGCAGCAATATATCACATACATCTGTCAAATTACAGTTAACATTAACTTCATTGTTTATAGCCGGTAGCCCCGCAGATGCCGATCGACAAGGTGGTTCTTTTAAGGAAGTGGCGTTGTTCTTTTAAGGAAGAGGTCCCTTCTGAGAGCCCTATGTAGGGATAAGAGGACATCATCATCATGATACTTACAAGATGCAAACACCAAGCCAAAAAGTCTCAGTTTGGTGTGATTTCACTTTTATTTTTTTTATTTAGTTATTTATATTCAGGCAACGATGGCCCATAGATATATACCTTAAAACTAAAGATATATAATTTATAAAACAATGTTGTTAGTTCATAACTTAAAAATATGTTGATTAAAAAAAATTTATCAATTTGACACTTTGTTTGTCGAATCGGCAGCGTTCCTCTGAAGCGCCTGTATCCGCTTGAGTGTACGAGCCGCGCGACTCATTCCGTAGTGTGTTTCCTGCGTTTCTTAAACGACCGTTAGAAACGTGCGCTGCGGGGAGGTCATAGGTAAATCTTTGTTGCCTACTTGGGTTTTGAAGTGTACGTTTCTAAGTGATATTTTTATTATTCTGAGTGACATGACGCTTCGAATGGCGTTGAAAGATTTTACAATTTTATCGTGCAAGAGTAAAATATTTACTTGTAAACATTGACATTGAGGTTTAGTGGCCATTTATACCACGTTTACATTTTTCATTTAAAAAGTAAATCGACAACCTACTAATTCCATATTTTAATAAGGTTGGAGTTTATAATCTTCATATGGATAAAAAATAAAAACTCGTTAAATGAAGTTTCAATATTTATTTTATGCTTACAGATTTTTGTCTACATTTTGTTAGCGTGCGGCTATTTTTCCCTCAAACTGAGTTATTAATTAAAATATTTTCCTTACACATACACTTGAAATATTAGTATTTCTTAATAGCTTGATTCATTCTTATGTTTATTAACAATGTTTTATGTTAGTAACAATTGTCATCACATATCACCAAAAACAATAACGTTGACTTATCTTTTTTCCGGCGTTAAAAATCCTCTAGAAAATGTTTTGAAATCACGTAAATAGACGAATTGTTTCATAAAATATAGTTATATACACGTTCACTATTATCTTACCTTAAATAAAACTGCACAGTTGAATTATTTCTTCACACACTTTTCACACAATGAAATAAAAAACACAGCAACGTCAACGAATACGACAAAGAACATAGAATAATTTTCAACTTTTTTTTTCTTAACTGATACTCTTTTGTTTACGATGTTGCTAGATTTAAAATGTTGCACATGTCAGTTAGTCATGGAGTTCCAGAGAGCTAACACAAATTTGGGACTACAGTCCCAAGGAGCATTTTGGAAATTTTGAATTTGGGACTACAGTCCCGAAAATCGTTCGAGCGGGTATACCATGCCCTGCGGCCAGAAGTGCTCCTTTATGAAAAGCCTCGCTTTCGGGATGCGCACCACAAACTGGTATTATGGCGTGACTCCAGTGGCTGAACTCTCAAACATAAGTTGGATTTCTTCTTTATGTACTCGATCACGTCCTGCGCTGTGGTGGTATGGTGCAGGCGGGACAAGTACACGGCCGTGGTCGGTAAGGCAGCTCGCAGCAGGAAGTTGGGCCCTGTCGGTGCGGTGCCAAGGTGGTTCTTGCTCTCTCACTGACGACGTCGCTTTTTGTTCCAAACCTCAGGGAAACCGTCTTCATCTTGGCCCTCTACGACAGTAAAAAGCTACAGTTACACCCAATTGCACTAACATTAAGAATCGCCTAAGTCTTTTCTTAACTACAACTCGACCAAAATAACTAGGCGAATGACAGCTACATGACCACTAAGTTTGACACCGTTTTAATTTGGTCGTGTTGTAGTTAGGAACAGACTTAGGCGATCCTTAAGTTTAGTGCAATCGGGTGTTAGTTTACTTATTCTTACTTGAGCTAGGGTTCCGCCTAAAAACAGTGAACCAAAAAGGGTTCCGTAGCCAAAAGAATTCGGGAATCGCTGGTTTAGGGTATAATTCTGTGGTGTCAAGGAAAAAGGAGATGAGTCAATAAAAATGTTTTAAATATGATTTTTTGAAAATATTTGGTCAAATCATTAATAATGTGCTAATTTTTTGACTCATCTCCCTTTTCCTTGACACCACAGATTGTGGGTGACAAAGAAAAAGGAGATGAGTCAATAAAATATTAATATAATTTTTTGAAAATATTTATTAAAATATACTATATCGGGATTTTCACCATGTACCTTTTTATTTTTGAGACTCCGATATTTCGGCACAGGTTCAGGTTCGGTTCAGGTAAACTATAATAATAATAATAATAATCATTTATTTGCATAAAACATAGTATATAAGATGTTGAGTAAAGTATTTAAAACAGTACACATGTTTTTCTAAATATTAATAGCATGCAAAAGTAATTAAAAAATAGTAAGTTATATAATGTCAATGCGGTACCATCCAATAAAATACAATGTCCTTAAAATAAATTAATATGTCAAAGATGAGTAGTAAATGTCAGTCAGAATAATTAGGTAATTAAATAGAATTATTATACGAGAAAAAATCTTTCAAATCATAGAAACTACTTTGCTTAAGCCATTTGCATAAGTGAATTTTAAATAATCTGGCGTTGAGATCCTTAATCTCATTAGGAATTTTGTTATAAATTCGAATGCTCATGCCTATAAAACTTTTCTGATATTTGGCCGATCTTGGAGTATCATCAAATATTAGTCTGTTTGGGTATCTTAATCGAAGATTACCAGATTTTTTAAACAAGTCTTTGTGATTATGAACGAAAGTAGCCACTTCGCAAATGTAAAGAGAAGGCAGTGGCAGCAAGCCAAGATTTTTAAACAACGGTTGACAAGATTCGCCTGGTGGGATTCCGCAGATAGCCCTGATGCACTTCTTCTGTGCAACAAATACTCTATTTTTATCCGTGCTATTGCCCCATAAGAGAATTCCATAACGTAGAACAGACTCAACGTAAGCGTGGTAGGTCATTATGGCTGTTCTTTGATTGGTTACTGCCTTTACCCGATTCAAGGCATAAACAAATCTATTTATTCTACGACACACGTTATCTACGTGCATTTTCCAGTTGAGATCTTCATCTAACAATACTCCCAAAAATTTTAAGTGTGTGGCTTCTTTAATATTAGCAATATTTAAAGTTAAATTGTATCGTTTTTGTTTACATTTATTAAATTGTATAAAAAAAGATTTATTCATATTAATTACTAAATTATGTGATTTTAGCCATTCATTAATTTTGTCAATTGTATTATTAATGTCTAATTCATGATTGTGTATTGATATATTTTTATGTCCATTATTATTTGATGTCACTATTATAGAAATATCGTCAGCATACATAACGCATCTATGATTTGTCACCTTAGTTATATCATTAATGTAGAGCAGGAACAAAATAGGTCCCAGAACACTCCCTTGAGGTACACCAGATGTATTTTCCCTATATTCAGATTGGAATGACTTCATATCCTTACCCTCTAAGCTATCCAATATAACACATTGACGCCGACCACATAGGTAGGATGATATCCAATGTAGAGTAGGACCTCTTATTCCCAGTGACTCTAGTTTTTGCAACAATAGTTTATGTGACACGAAATCAAAAGCCTTTGACATATCAAAGAATAATCCAGTAGTGAGATTATTTTTGTTAAGATTGGTTAATATTGTACGTACTAGATCACACATAGCTAACGTAGTTGATTTTTTCTTTTGGAAACCGTATTGTGCCGGATTGATAACATTGTATTTAGAACAGAATTTTAACAATTTATTTAGCATGCATTTCTCGAAGACCTTGGATAACACTGGTATTAATGTTATTGGACGATAATTATCTACATCGTCTTTGTTGCCTTTTTTGTATAATGGTTTGACTATCGATTGTTTTAATTGTTCCGGAAAGGTCCCTGATGAAAAAGATAAGTTAACTAGATGCGTCAGCACAGAGACAAGTTCATATACGCAATCTTTTAATATTCTTGTGCTGATGCCATCGTAACCTTCGGAGTTAGTATTATTTAAGGTCATAATTTCCTTTTTCACTTCGTCTGGTGTCATAGGTTCAAGAAACATTGAATTCTGCAACACGGTAGAGGCTTTATAATTAGAATTATTGTTGTTAGATTGTGATGTCAAATTATTCGGAATGTCAATGAAATGGTTGTTAAAAGCTGTTGCTATTTTGGTTGGATCTGTGACTAATTTGTTATTTTCTTTTATTGATGTGATATTATTATGGGATGTGTCACCAGTCACTTGATTTTTAATAACTGACCACGCTGCTTTACATTTGTTTTTGCTTTTATGAATAAAGTTAATATTACAGTTATTATAAGAAATATAAAAATGACACCTTAGCTAAAGTTGTTCAACCTGATGAGCATTTTTTGTTGAGGTATACAAATCGAAGATCTGGAACACATAATGCGGAATATATGAATACGCCGGAGTCATTTTTATTTTTATTTCAATCCACGCATACGAAGTCACGGGCATCAGCTAGTGTACAAATAAACCTAAAAAAATATTTTTTTAACAATAAGATTGTCATAAAGATATCACAGTTTAATCACAATATGTACAATAATTATTAATTTGTTAAAAACAGACTAGTACCAAGTACCACATCCTATAACTGTCTTATTCAGTGTGCGTCCGTTAAACTAGGGCCAAAGTTAACATGGCGTCAAACTGCGGACTAACGCCATTTTAGCGCAAATCTTATTCAGAGTGACAGTTTAACGTTTAGTCCCACCGTTTAAGGATTAAAAGGTGCATTATGATTGGTTAACAAACATTAAACCAGGTTTTGTTAGAACTATTTTGCACCCCAGTTTTGTGAAACATCTCTGAGTAACTTAGAAAGAAGAACTACAGCGAAAACGTGAAAAGTATTAGAAAATTTCGCCAATCCTGCTAGCGACTCGGTAGCATAATTGGTTAGTGCATTGGGCCGGAATCCTAAGGGTGCGGGTTCGTGTCCCGTCTGAGCTGCTATGGGTGAATCGATTTTTTCTAATATTTTTCAATTATATTAATAACCTTAATATAAAAATAGCATTGTGAATGCATAAAAAATCTAAAAAGTTTAAAAACTTAGAAAGAGTTTTAGTTATTATTATAGATAGAGTATTTAGTTTATACATTCAGCCATCACCTGTTGTGTTGGCGAAAAAGCCGCCGCGCGCCGTTCGTCTAGAATCTAGATAGATAGTTGGCGCAACGACTAAAAGTGTAAGGGCTGTCACTGAAGGGATGCTGACCTCTTTTTACCGACTTCTGTCAATTCAATGACAAAATTCAGGTCTTGGTAAGATATTTATTTTAGGTGACAGATGTCAAATTTAAATTTGTCAAACTTAAATTTGACAGTTGTCATCTAAAATGAAGATCTCATCAAGACCTTTAATTTCACTAAAAACACCATCAGTCTAGGATGAGTACTGTTTGAGATAATGCTGTTTTAAATTTGACAGATGGCATCTGTCAAACTCTGCCTTGCCCCACAATCAATTACCTTACCCCACCGGCGCCCACCGTGCGACTTCGTGTGCCGATCCGTGTGCTCATTCAATAGCTCTAGACTTCACGCATACAGTTGCACGTATGCAAAAACGTCACTATGGAGCGTCGGTGTAATAGGTAATTGAAACGCGACGCTTGTTTGGAATGCTCGGTGTGTAATCTTACTAACACCTATCATTTCTTTAAGGTCACCATCACTCTTGGATGAGTAGTTACCGAGATATTGCTGTTTTAAATTTGACAACTGTCAAAAAATGCTGCGTGTGTTACATGCGTGTGTTTTTAACGTGAGATCTACAGCTCACGAAGCCACTAGTTGATTAGGTACCTACTAAAACGAAATAATATTCAGAAAATATTACTTACCTATCATCATTTTTGGGCAAACTAAAAAAACTTAAGTGTGGCATCGTTTTTGAATTCTTTGTAGGTACGTACAACGAAGTAACTACAATAACTTGACGCCACTGTAATTTGTTTTCAAGATCGTACGGAATGCTCAAACAGGCAAACGCGACTGTAGTGACGCCAGCCATGACAGCCCTATCCTGTTTAACGTGTAGGCGAATATCGTGACCTTAACCCGTCCAGAGTGGGAGTGTCCGTTCCGTTCTAGCCAGTTTTATTTTTTCTTGTGGCCTAGAGTAGTTTCCGCTTAAAAAGCAGTCTCGGCCGCATATAAGCAAAATCTAACTCTCGAGTTTTGATGGTGATCTCTGATTGGACCAGAAACTCAGTAGTTAGATTTTGCGCGCAAACTCTAACTCCCCAGTTTCGCGCTAGTTTCGGTAGTGATCTCTGATTGGTCAAAAAACTCAGTAGTTAGGTTTTGCCCGCAAACTCTAACTAGTGAGTGCGCATCCACCAATGAGCGCGCTTCAAAATTCATACACGACCGTGGTAGCGTATTTTATTTTTGACAAATGATTTCTTATCTTCCAAGATTTTGCGAATATGATCCAATAAACCCAGATCTGAACGCAAAAGTTTTTTTTCTGCTTAACTAAATATTCCTTATCTATGAAATAAACGTTTTGTATGGAGAATTTAAAAAAAGTTGCATCTTGCATTCTAACATTTTTTACATTTTTTTTAACAACCGTGAACGCTAATGTAACAAAACTTTTCTGTAAGTACAAATGTTTAAACATTAAGGCTGTATATCCGCATTTCAAAGAAATTAGCGTTTTTTCAATGAAGTTATCTAAAGAATGAAAGCATTACTATAGATGTAAACTTTAGTTTTAGGAAGCATAATTCTTAAATTAGTGCCGTATACAGAAAAAACATAATAAATTATCAGGTACTTTAAAACGAAGACAATCTGTTTAAGTGGAATTTCAAATTTGCTTGTCAGAGGTATTTTTCAAAAACGTTTCAGCTGTAACAAATAAGAATACGACTCATATTTATTTTTTCTCTTATTGTTTTTATTGGCAAGAAGAGATAATTATAGAAAGAAAATTAAAAAAAAAATGTTTTTAATCACAGAGAAATAAAATATTAAAAAAATGCTCAAATCAGTACACTTTGACATATTTTTTACTGGTATTTACATAATCTAAAGTATTTTTTTATTTTTCTTAGGAATAATGAGGTATTTGTCTAATGTATTGCGTATTTTGTATAAACTAATATCAATTTAATAATTTAATAGGAATTTTCAAAGTTCGCTCTCATTGCGGCTCGCGCAGAGTTGTTTTGATCACTTGTATTAAAAATTTAAAAATGGAACGTGATGCGCGTCTACACCCTTAAGCTAGTCCCTTTCATCGGTTATTACCTATGACGTTATGTTGGCACTACCGTCATTGTAATCTTATTGCGATGGATTAAGGTTAAAAATTGAATAGATTTTCAGAAAACCAACATAACGCCATAGGTAATAACCGATGAAACGCACTCTAACCTAGGCAATATAACTTAAGCGAACAAAATAAGTCTAGGCTACGTTACAACGGATAAAGTGGTCATTTTTGCCAACAAAAAAGGAGTCACTATCGATGTATTTTTAGACAACTTTAATTATTCATCAGAACAATCAAAATTAATCAAATTACATTGAATTATGTTCATAGCCGTCAACTTGATAGTTATATAGCCGTAATATCCAGCAACTGATGAACAATTTAAATCACTAAAGTTATGTGGTTCTCTGTGTGTGAGAATAAAACACCAATTTCATAGGACCCAATATTATAGTTTGGAGAACTGTGGCATATAAATACAAGAATTTTAAATAACATTGACCAAATGGATTGTCCAGAAAACCAAACCTGCGTCGCAACGAATCATAATTGCAAGTTTGTAGGTATCTACTTAAAGTGAATTTATTCTTACTTATCCTATTTGGTTGCGCTACTTTTGCGTTCAGATCTGGGTTTACTGAATTATATTAGCAAAAACTTGGAACATTAGAAGTCATTTTTTTTTAATAAAATACGCTACCACAGTCGTGTTTGAATTTTGAAGCGCGCTCTTTGGTGGATGCGCACTCAGTAGTTAGAGTTTGCGGGCAAAACCTAACTACTGAGTTTCTGGTCCAATCAGAGATCACCATCAAAACTCGAGAGTTAGATTTTGCTTATATGCGTCTCGGCCGAGACCATATACATAGAAAAATTTTCGCTGCACTCAAGAAGACCAACAGAGCGTGGAAAAGAGAAGTTAACATCATACGGACACGGTCTACCTATGTAAAAAAGAGACAAATAGAATCAAGTGACATGTGCCAACATTTTTTACAGTAAGAGACCCTAGCGTCCCACCTAGCAAATGAGCAATCACAGTTTGTTTAAAATATTTGTTAAACTTAATAAGAATTTAAAATAAAGGTATCGTGGAGCCATGGTGTCTTGTGCTCTAAGTAATTGTGATGTGACAAAAAGAAACAATTCAAGTAATCACACTTTTTACAGGTAAATAAGATACTGCCACACATTTCTCTAACCAAATTTCGCTACATTTATTCGTTCATCGACGAAGAAAGCAGTATGGAACATAGTTTATTAATTTCCTTTGATATATATAGTCATATTTTATGTATCTAAGTATTTTTTTACGTATCTCATATAAAATATAAACATTCGTTTTTCGGATCACCTGTTTATTGACATTGTTGTTCTTTGACATTCTATTTCTACGGCGGAGACCGATATCGAGACCGAGATCTCGGTCGGACCTTAATAAACAGTACGGAAAACCGTCATTTTCAGGGTTCCGTAGCCTAAATGGCAAAAAACGGAACCCTTATAGATTCGTCATGTCTGTCTGTCTGTCTGTCCGTATGTCACAGCCACTTTATTCCGAAAGTATTAAGATTACATAGTTGAAACTTGGTAGTTAGATGTATTCTGTTAACGGCTTAACGAATTTAACACAAAAAAAAATATTTTAGGAGGGGCTCCCCATACATGGAACTAAAACTGAAAAAAAATTTTTTCTTCAAACCAATACGTGTGGGGTGTCTGTAGATAGGTCTTTAAAAATGACATTGAGGTTCTAAAGTCATTTTTTTCTCAAAGTCAACCGTTTGAAAGATATACACCGCCAAAGTGGTAAAATGTGTGTCCCCCCTTTAACCTTTAACTTTTTAACCCCTTTAACTTTTGAAATAAGATAGTGAAAAATAAAAAAAAAATATGCTGTAGATTTTAATAAAAGCTTTCAACGAAAATTAGGTTGAGCGAGATATAGTCATTAGTTTTTGAGATATAGCACATTTTCCAAAACCGCAAATATAACTTTTTCATTCATACCAACACTGAAAAACAAAGTTATTTTTGCAGACGAAAATTGATAGGTGGTATTAAATATGGTCTGGTATAAGGTAACTACGGAACCCTACGGCGCGTGGCCCGACACGCACTTGGCCGATTTTTTTGTATGTTCTATCTGGTAACGATGTTTAAGCTTGCTGCAAAAATATCGATATATCAATATGTTTAATTCGATATATCTATATTTTTAGCCAATAAAATATTTTCATCCGATATATCTATACAAAATTATATCCAATAGAAAAAATCGTGTAAAAACGATGTATTTTTTTTTTCAATCTCATCAATATCTAGGTAACTAAAGTCGCTAGAATGCAAAGTCCGTGGTAAAACTAACTAACAGCACAAAATAGATAATAGTGCTAACAGGACAATTTCATTATATTATAGCTTTTCTGTCCATCAACGTACGTACATTGTTGTCACCCTATCTTAAAAATCTCATACAAATTTTAACCTCGAATTGCATCGTAAGTACTGCAGTGATTGGTTTCAGATAAAGCTAGATCCTCAGTGACGGAAATTCTTTTTAATATTAATTGCTTTACAAGATGCGTGAGGCAAAATTCACGTAACGTGACAGTTTTAAGTATGGGCCAGACAGTGTGACGGGTCGAAATATTGTTTTCGCTTTTTCTATTGATGTGTCGTTACGCGAACGGATTTGAAGTGTTATATACTGTCACTTATCAAACGTGACGCTGCTAGACTGCTTCATTTGGCTCCAAACGGTTTAGTTGTCGATATTTTGACAAATGAAAATTGGTACAGACGGTTCTGTATGTGCCTTGTTTAAACAACAATTTTATGAGATCTGTTCTGTTTTGTATGATGTTCGAGTGTTAAATCTTATTTATTTTTGCGTCACTGAGCATCTAGGAAGTAAAATTTGACTTTCGTTTGCTAGTTTTTGTTATTTCCAGCATACATAACCTTCAGCGTCATCTCGTCTGTGCCATGTTCAGACGTCAATCATTCATAAACCCTTGCGTCACGTTTGTTCTGAATACCAAAATAAGAAATTGTTTATCCGTCACTGAAGGTTTTTATAGCTCACAAGCCAGAAGGAGTAAGGCACATACGAGGTGACGATCATATATTTTTAGTCCTACTATCGTGGTATTATTGTTTAGTAATGGCAATTGTGCGAACGAGACACCGACCTCCACCTGGTGTTGTCTCATTCACACAGTAGTGCCTTCAGTCAATGTCGTCGGTAGAATTTAACTCTATGGCAAATGCAATAAAGTTGAATTTCTTTTAAACGATAAGTGAAAATTTTTGTAGAGTACTCACTCCCTATTATAAACCTCCTTGGTCCGCTCAATTCTAGTAGAAGTACATTGCCGGGCATGTTCGTTGATTCTAAAAGAACGTCAAACACAACGTAATGTACTTCTACTGGAATGTTTGTACTCGATTAATGTAAACGTAGCTTAAATGACCAAAACTGTTCGGCTTGTCAATCATATTATGATCGTCTAGCTAGGCTAGGACAGGAGTGATGCTTGACAAGCACAGAATTAGATTACTGTGGCGAATTGAAAGTAGGCCACACCCCCAAATGGTAAATGCAATGTAAATTATTGACAAGAAATGCTTGATCATCTAGTAGTTCAGTTCAGGCAAAGAAAGCTCAATAAAAGGTATATAGGGAAATGCTTTGAACACAATTTTTGACTTCGTAACTTTGTTTGGACCTGTTTGGATGTAAACATATCAAAAGTCCCCGCCCGTAGCCCCTATGCCGGGGGGGAGGGGGGGTTTGTTGAAGGTCGCATTTTTCGGTTTCTTACATATATCTCGGAAACTATGCGTTCTAGCGACATAAAACTTTGCTGCATATAACCGATCTTTAAGGCTCTTAGTGTACCTAAATAAAAGCTGATTAAAGCTACAAGTTTTATTCAGTCAAGTTTTTTTAAATCTTGTAAAGTTTTCGAGATATCCGCTCCTAAATGTCTGTCAACATGCTTAAGGTGAAGCTTGAGGACAATCTGCCGAGCATAAACTATAATGCCGTTAACCGATGTGAAGCCGAATTTGACCTTTTAATACCATTTGACACAGGAAAAATGCGCCATTCCATTGTTCTCAAGCTTCACTTAAGCATGTTGACAGACATTCAGGAGCAGATATCTCGAAAACTATAAAAGATATCGAAAAACCTGACTGTATAAAACTTGTAGCAAATTTAATCAGCTGTTATTTTGTAAACGGTTTTATGTCGCTAGAATGCATAGTTTCCGAGATATATGTGAAAAACCGAAAAATGGAACCTCCAAACCCCCCCTCCCCCGGCATAGGGGTTACGGACGGGGACTTTTGATATGTTCACCTCCTAACTAGTCCAAACAAAGTTACGAAGTCAAAAATTGTGTTCCAATCATTTCCCTCTACACCTTTTCGTTTACTGGGGTATAGGTATGGGGCTACAAATGTTTTCTGAAATCTTTTGTAGCCCCTAGATTCAAAAATTCAAAATTCAAAAATTATTTATTTGTGTGTGTCTAATCATTTTAACAAAATCAAATTAACGTTAATAACCACATTAGTCAAAGATTTTATCGCAGCTATTAGCACCCACCTCGAACTTAATAGAATTAACAGAATTTTATATATCTATATATTTTATAGAATATAAAACACAAAAATTGTTGAATCTAGAAAGATTATTACTTACTATGTAAAACAAACTTTCCCATAAATGCAACTGAAAATAAGTGTGTGTGTGTGAGATGATCAAGCATTTCTTGTCAATCATTTACATTGCATTTATCATTTGGGGGCGGTGCGCGGTGGTACTGATTGTCAAGCATCGCTCCTTGACGATCAAGCCGATGCAATATAAATGACAAGCAGTTTTAATCGTTAGGGAGAAAAAAAAATTAATGTTTGTTTTTCTTCTTCTTCTTATTTTTGTTTTGGTAATCTACTTTCCTCTTGGAAGTAATTTTTGCCAGTGTCAAGTGTTGAATAGTTGAGTATTTCTAGTAGATTGTTTCAGTTTACATTAAGAGGCATATTACGTTTCGACTGTGATTTTTGCGTAAAATGGCCAATTTTGGGGTTCTCGATGTCAGAAACAAAAATACATTAACAGTTTTGACTTATTGAAAAGTGTAGAATAGCTATTGGAATAGTACATAGCGGCCTCGCTTTTTTGAAAATTTGCTTAACTTTATAATTAAACCCAAAATTGCGGAGAAAGATTTTCATAAAATGCGCGAAGGCACTTTTTGGGGGTCATGGATTGAACTACTGTGCTACACAAATGAAATAAAAAAAAAATATTATCTCTTATATAGTCGAATAGTTCATAGCGGCCTCGGAATTTTAAAATTATGTATGGAATATGTGAAAAAAAATCCCAATCATAAACCATAAAACTACTAAAAACGCTCAGAATTAACTGTGAATTTCTCCTAGATACACAATTATTATTACGTAAAATTAATATCAGAATAATCTTTACTTCATAAGAAAATCAAATTTTATACTTTTATTTGTTGTTTGTACTTGTTTTCTTTCTGTGTATGTTCAAAGTTGACTCTTAAGGGTGGGTATTCACTTAGGTTCGCGAACCTGGAACAGTGCGTCCTAGCAAACATTTTATTTTCACTTTGGCTATAGTGTTTACGTGTTTGAACCAGGTTCGCATACGTGTTCGCACACGTGCACACTTTGGCGCACTGTTGCAACACAGGATAAACAGATTTTTTGGTACAGGTTCGCGGAGCGCGGAGGTTCGCGAACCTAAGTGGGTACCCACCCTTAGAAATCGTTCACCAACTTTAATTTTCCTTTCTAACCCTTTAAGTTTCCAGTGTATCATCATATTACTTTTTGTCGCGAACACATATAAATGTATTTAGTAGGCCCAAAGGTTTCTCTAGGTTGTAGCGCTAAAATCCGTCAAAATCGAAATTTCGACGAAAAAATGTGATAGGGCCTTTAAAATGCGGGTGCATCACATTCCAATGCTGCTTGGAGCATTTGGCAGCAAGTATATCAAGACAGTTTACTCGGTAAGTTCTGCCGAGGTAGCGACCACTACAATAAAAGTCTCACACGTCTCACACCCAATTGCACTAAACTTAAGAATCGCCTAAGTCTTTTCTTAATTACAACTCGACCAAGTTAACTAGGCGAATGACAGCTACATGACCGCTAAGTTTGACAACGTTTTAATTTGGTCGTGTTGTAGTTAGGAACAGACTTAGGCGATCCTTAAGTTTAGTGCAATCGGGTGTTAGCTTCGCACAACCAAGATCGCGCCTATTTCCATTATCCCACATATTGTTCAGATGCGTAGACACTTGTACCACAAAACTGCACCAATTTTAAGACACAATATCCACTATGAATCAATTTGCGAATAATTAAAATAGTCACCAAACTGAACTCGACAAAATCCCGCCAAAAACTCTTGTTTGTTTTTACTCTACGTAACGTACACTCCTCCCCTGAGTATATTTGTTCTGTGGTACACTCTTAGTAAACTAATCTGGAGTTTTTGGCGGGATTTTGTCGAGTTCAGTTCGTTGACTATTTTAATTATTCGCAAATTGATTCATAGTGGATATTGTGTCTTAAAATTGGTGCAGTTTTGTGGTACAAGTGTCTACGCAACTGAACAATATGTGGGATAATGTAAATAGGCGCGATCTTGGTTGTGTGAAGCTGAGACTTTTATTGTAGTGGTCGCTACCTCGGCAAAACTTACCGAGTAAACTGTCTTGATATACTTGCTGCCAAATGCTCCAAGCAGCATTGGAATGTGATGCACCCGCATTTTAATGTAAACTGAAACAATCTACTAGAAAATCTAGAAAAACTGAACTATTCAACTCAAGAACTGGCAGTATGGCTTGGACCTTCGCCTGTCCTGAAAAGGACGAATCTACACTACTACTTGCTACTACTAAACTAATCTGTGGTGGGTGCAAAACAAGCGAACAAGATATTTTCTTAGAAAATTCTAATTTTCTCAGATATTACCTTATAATTCAAAGTTTAAAATATGGGAGTTGATATAGAGACCATTTCACCTGGAAATGGTAAGCATTCATCGTCAAATATAAACATACGTCTAACCTAACCTCTAAACGAACTGAATGGTATTTTATTTAAACTTATTTTCAGGTACAACTTATCCTAAACCCGGTCAAACCGTAGTTGTGCATTACACTGGTACCTTACAGAACGGAAAGAAATTCGATTCTTCAAGAGATAGAGGGCAGCCTTTTAAATTCACTCTTGGAAAAGGTGACGTTATTAAAGGTTGGGATCAGGGTCTAGCAAAGGTAAGAACCTACTACAACACTGATTCTCTCTTTTATATTCTTTTTAAACTCTAAGAACTCATTTAGCACCATCATCTATTAACATAATATAATAGAATGGAACGTAGGTACTCAATTTCTCTATCTGGCTAGTAATTTAATCGGAACTTATCCGGAGGATGTCAAACTGACCCTAGGCTAGGTTGGTCGACTAGTTGAAACAATACTAGCTTCCGTCCGAAATTTCGTCTGCATGGACATTCTAAAAATCCCTAGGGAACCTTTGGTGGGTATAAAAAGTATCCTATGTTTTAATCTGGGCTGTAAACTTTCTGTGTGCCCATCTAAATCTGTTCAGCTGTTTCTGCGTGATAGTAACAAACATTTATAGAATAAACTATTTCGGGATTTACACCATGTACCTGTATGATACCATTAAAACAATATATAGTAACAAACATCCAAAATATTAATAATAGTCAGACATAGGTCAACATCATCTACAGAGATTTACAAAACATCTGAGTATGAATGTGAATAGACACTATCAAACTAAACCAGTGTTTCCCAATTAGTGGTGTGTGTACCCCCAGGGGTGTGCAAGGTTGCAAAAAGAGGTACATGCAGCAATCTCATAACTAAGATATTATAATCTAATTTATTTTTTAAATATAATTTCTGCATTTACGGGTACGTGAGTTTGGGGTTTTTCTTGAAGGGGTACATAGAAAAAACTAATTGCAAACCACATTATACAAGTAAAAAAATAATTATTCAATGCTCTCCAAATGTGCTCTTCTGATGTCAGCTAAAATGTTCATGAATAAAAGTAGCGGTTCTTTGATGTGTATAAAAGCAGAGCATATACACAGCACATGCTTGACGTATGTACATATGCGCAGAGTGTTTGTGCGACTAACAACCCAGCTTGCTATATTTCGATATGAATCAACTTCCACGCATGTACAGTGCGAGGCATGTATCTAGATTTTTTTTTGACGGAGTAGGGATAAGTTTGCGCATATGCTCTTGTGAGTGACCAATAGCGCGTGCCCCTCTCCCGCCGCCCGCGCCCCTCACCGCAACGCATGTCCAAAATACGCGTTCTGCGCAATCCCCACCCGATTTCAAGATATATGTCTCGTACTATACCGTGTGTTTATATGCATCACAAAACCCCTACCTTAAAACCCTTTTTTTGCAGATGTCAGTCGGTGAAAGAGCAAGACTGACATGCACACCGGACTTTGCATATGGGTCACGAGGTCATCCAGGTGTTATTCCCCCCAACTCTACTCTAATCTTTGATGTGGAATTATTGAGAGTTGAATAATTTACAAATCCTTGCCATTTCTATATTCCTAGCATAATGAAAAGCTAATGTGCACTTATTTTAATATTGTTGTATTTCATAGTATTCTAATGTTACTTAATATTATAATTGTTTATCATTTCAATTGCTTGATGTCCCAAGAGATTTTTCTTGAATGTTTTGGATTTCTTAATAAAGTTAAAAAATGTTTTACTTATACTTATTATTATACAATGTTTAGGTTTTAAAAAAATGATTGTGTTCAGAATCTCACTGGCTGGGACTGAGTAATATTTTTTTGTTTGTTATATAAATGAGTGTAGTTTAATGTTCTTTCTATGGTTTCTGTGCTGTAACAATTTCGTTCTAGTACTTGCTAGAGCAGCATTTAAATATCTTAATTTTCTAACTACATTTGTTTTTATGTTTAAAATAAATAAACTTTGTGTATAAAATATTTTGTTTTATTTATCAACAATAAATATACTTAAGCACCTTCACCATTTTAGGTACAAAATAAATCTTTGGTATTTACAATGACAATTTGTTGAGTTGACTAATACAAAACCTGTCCAATAATAGAATTAAACCCACATTAGGAATGATTATTGCCACTATTTTGAGCCCCAATTAATCCTTTCTTATATTACTTGAAAACTAAAGAATATGGAAACCTTCAACCTTTGATCAAAAATATTTTTGCTAGATAACGCTTCATGAACAAAAACGGCACGCAAATGTGGCACCGAATGACAAAACAAAAAGCAACAATTCAAGCTTTTTAAATTGAAATCCCCACGACCCACATGAATAATTTTATCTGAGAATAAATTGCTATTCTTTCTGAATTCACCTTTAAATGGTAAGAAACAAAGAAGAGAATACTTTGTACAAAATAACAACCCAGTTGGAATGTGAGGCGTTATTCTCTCTCTTAAAAAACAGAGGTGCTCTGTTTTTGAGACCGGACATCCAGGGTATTCTTCATCAAAGCCTTCAACACATCTTGCTTAGATTTTTTTTAAGCCCTATGAAATATACTATTCTCCTTTTTTCTTATCGAATGAGGATTAGTGGCCATCTCTGGTGTTAGAGTTTTTCAAGCCGCCTGTAAGGCCTCTAACTTGGTTTAACAACTGTTATCAGATGACAACAGCCAGGATCGACGGTTTAACGTGCCCTCCGAAGCACGGAAGCGCTCAGTTGTAATGCCACTTATCGGTCACCCATCCGACACCTGACCAGACCGAGCGTTGCTTAACAATCGTGATCGAGTACAATCAGTGGATCAAGTTCGGCCATGAGCGCTTCGAAAATAAACTATAAACTGCCAGGATGATAGTTCATCAATGGCACCACTGTATTTTTGGTAAAAGGGGATCTACATAACGCGCAGGTTTCTAAAGGTCCGTAACAACATCTCAAACAAAATATATGACCACAGGGTAGTACACAGGGCTGAGCTATTTCTTCTAAGCAAGCCACACATGATTTATTGCTGTCTACTTCACTTGGCATGTCATTTGCTTGCTCCATATGTTTCTTAGCTTGATACAAACTCTGGCCGCATGATACAAAAGCGTGTAGTAATGTTACTATTCCTAAAAGTCTTAAATGGGCATATTGTGCCGTAGCTGCAGGTCTTACGAGCACATAATCTATACCAGTGACCGTCTTGCCAATCTGCAACGGCCCACCATTGATGTAGCTTAGAGCTCTATGGACGCTCTGTATCTGTGGTATCATGGAATTTAAAGCTCTAAGTACAATAATAAATGCATTTTGTGCTTGTGGTCGCAAGTATGGATTCCTTTCTACGCTTTTTTCACAGTGACGCAAGAGTCTGGATGTCAAGCTTTCACCAAATGTGGATAACAGAATACTGCACAGGCGACTGCAGAAACTCGGCAGTTTATGATAAGTTTCATCCACTTGAACGATTCCCGAATATTCCTCACCTAGTGTTTGCAGATCTTTGAGGGTAGTGAATGATTTATAAAGAAGAGAAGATATAGGTTCAGCTTTCGAGGCGTGCCTTGGGGGCAAGAGTCTTCCGACAGATTCTGCCAGTTGCTTCTCATATAAGTCATCTTTTTGATGAGCTCGAAGAACTTCAGCCGGCTGCGCTGCAGGCAAAGCCATAGCTGTGTTTGTTTTAATGACTTCTTTCAAAGATTTACGAAAAAAATCAAATTCCACAACACAACACAAGTATTTTTTTTCAATCAGCTGTTGAAATATTATGTCAATGTCACTTTTGACAATTGATTCGGACGACAATGGTTGCATTCCAATCCAACCAATAAGATTCATGATCGTCAACTCGTATGTGCCTTGCTCCTTCTGGCTTGTGAGCTATTAAATCCTTCAGTGACGGATAAACAATTTCTTATTTTGGTATTCAGAACAAACGTAACGCAAGAGTTTATGAATGATTGACGTCTGAACATGGCACTCACGAGATGAAACTGAAGATTATGGACGCTGGAAATAACAAAAACTAGCTAACGAAAGTCCAGTTTTACTCCCTCCCTAGATGCTCAGTGACGCAAAAATAAATAAGATTTAACACTCGAACATCATACAAAACAGTACAGATCTCATAAAATCGATGTTTAAACGTGGCAGTGCCAGTTTTCATTTGTCAAAATATTGACAACTAAACCGTTCGGAGCCAAATGAAGCAGTCTAGCAGCGTTACGTTTGATAAGTAACAGCATGTAACACTTTTAATCAGTTCGCGTAACAACCAAGAACCTTATATTCATATTCTATGACACTGGACATTCTACTACTGAAGGATGGTTGGGGATGAGGTCATTCACCTTTGCAGATTCCTTTTATCCCTCTCACACTGTGACTGAAATTGCCATGCTAAGTACAAAATATCCCAATCCATAGTCAATTTACCCAGGTCATGTACAACAATTAATTAGATTTTCTAAATAAATGTAAATATCGGCACACTTTAAATTAGTTACATGATGTTAAAATTTATTAGTACATGCCAAAGTAATTATTTAGAGGACAGATGAGTCCATTTTGTTATTACAATATTTTACGTTTAACAGTAATTTCTCCATATTTCATAAGTTACCAAATAAAAATAAGGTGGCATCACTGATGGAATTGTCTTTGATTTGACATGTCACTAATGTCAATGATTTTCCACCGCATCTCACGTTTATGTACAAAAATATAAAATTATTTAAATAAAATTCGCGTTACAAAGCATGTGTTGCATTATGCAAAATTGCAAAAGTGTTTCAAAACCAAATTCTAACATTATATTTCACAAGTAAGTGTTTTTTAAAGTATTTTCAGCATTCAATTTTTCCTTCTCAGAAATCTGAATTTTAGCAGATTAGCAGATTGTTTCCGATCTAATTCGGAAATATTATAGAAGTTAATTATAATTCCACCTTAATTACGTATTTTTTATTTCAATATAATAAATATAATATGTACAAATCTGTATTCATTTTCGACACATAAGAAGCTTTAGAAATATTATCTGCATATCGCAGGGTGACCATAATCACAGCAGAACTTTTGAATAAGAAAGAAAGATTTGGATGAAAAATTTACCTTTATCCTACCTAACATTACATTTTATGTTTTTATGCCACATTTAACTAGAGCGGAATTATTTTGTATTTTTAACAGAGAGAAAAAATGTAATGTAAACTAAAATATTATCTTACGTAGTTGAGTTAAACAATTTAGATCAGTTTCAGCTAAGAATCGGACCTACCTAACTTACTACCTTACTACTATACTAGTTATTATGGTCTTTGACACCCATTGTTTATTCGTAGTAACAAAATAAAAATTAATCTTATTTTATTTTTCAGATTCCGAAACGATGAGGAAAAGAAACATTTATAGTATATCCCAATTACCGTTAGAGGGAAATTATTTTCAACGGCCAAAATAATGCAGTTTTGACATTTTATATTGCAACTTTTTTTAATACAATGACTAATAATGAGACTTAATTTTTTTTTTCACACAACCGAAAATTCTAAAACTTTTTTCTATTACTAAGGGCGCTTATTCCTGCCTATAAAAATATTCAGCCAATTTGTTTTTTTGGACATTCCTCATTGTACAAAATAAAAATACACGTGACTTTAGGGTGGAAGGGCAGGTGTGTATAAAAAAAAAGGTGTGTATAAAAAGAGAATGAAAGAGACAAAAGATGCGCAGTAGCCATAAACTTAGTGTTTATCCCTCTCACTTACTTAGTGTACACACTTATAGCCATAAACTTAGTGTTTATGGCTACTGCGCGTCTTTTGTCCCTTTCTTTCTCTTGCCAATATATATGCCGGCATCTGTACTTAAGTCTTAAACCTCACCACGTATCTCCAAGTTTTGACTTTTAACAAGCCGGACCGTACAGGACCAAGGGGTCAAGTTTGCTATTATCGTGACTAACGCCGTAATCGTGTTTCAATGGTGTTTGGATGGTAATGCATTTGACACAATTCTTGTTTTTGTAAGCCCAAAATTGAAACACATTGTTTTTCCTAAAAATCCAAACCCGTTAGACACTGTGTCTCAGTTTTGGGTTTAAGAATCAAGAACTGTGTTAAAAAGCATTACCGCTCAAACACCATTGAAACACGATTATATGATGTTAACAATAGCAGACTTGACCCCCAGTGTGACCACCATTCCAAAACAGTATCGTCCATCCGGAGAGGAGCCAACCGAAAATAATCATTAAGTAAATATTTTGTGTTGCGCGCCGCCGCTGGCCAAAAGGGGGGTTGAATGAATATATAGAAAGGTTATAATATGGTTGGTCAAGTGTAGTAATAATCCTATAAATGCAGTAATATTCTAAATGCGAATGTTTGTACGTTTAGAGATACCCAAACATTCAAACTTTGGCACTAACTAACATCTGAACTATTCTAAACATTCAAATGTTTAGAATCTAAACACTTTTGAATGTTTGGATTGGTCGTCCAAAAAACTTACGCCGTAGGCATAAGTTGATAGTCTGTAGTAAGTACCTATTTGTAGTGACTGTCCTACGAATGGACAACATTGTTGTCACCCTAATGAAAGAGATGGAAAATATCGTTGACGTCATTCAAGGTTATTTTTTCGTTCTTCAAGCCCCAAAAGGTGACGCAATGTCCAGAGTCATATATAAGGTTCTTGGTAACAACACATCAATAGAAAAAGCTAAAACAATATTCCGACCCATCAGACTGTGTGGCCCACAATTAATACTGTCACGTTACGTGAGTTTTGCGTTACTTAAGTTGTAAAGCAGTTAATAGTAATAAGAATTTCCGGTACTAAGGATCTAGCTTTATTTGGAACCAATCACTGCAGTAATGTAATTTGAGGTTAAAATTAGTATGTAAATAAGTTAGGGTGACCATGAAGTATATTTTTGCGGACATCGTTTTGAAGTTAACTGAGACTGTATGACTGTGCGTATCGTAGCACATTAGTTTTAGGACTTTTAAGCAAATAAAACCTCAGAAAATTAATTCAACAATTTGTGATTTATTAATGCTAAAGGTGTGACACTAAAAAGTTATTTTGCTAACAATAATGATGTAAAATATATCACAGTTCAATCACAATATGTACAATTATTTCATGGTCTGTGCCGTCGGCTTGACCATGTGAGATTACACCTTCACTCTTACCCTTGAAAATCCGTAGATCCATGCGTTTATGTCCCTTGCGTCTGTCTAGCTGCGGCCGCCGCGCCTCACCGCTCCGCGCGGGGGAGGCGGGAGAGCGCGGGCGGTCGTCTCGCCAGTACGCTTTCATTGTTCCCGCGGATCGTACGTACACATCCTTGCGAAAATATTAGTTCAAACGACGAGTGTCGTTCGAGACCAAAACAGGTCGCTCAATTATAATTTAGTGTAGTGATACTGTGGATTGCTATTATTAAAGGTACGTTTTGTACATATTATACCTATAACCTTTTCATTTTAATATCTCTACCATACCTACTCCTTTTGCAACAAACAAAATATAAGTACCTATCTAAGTTTAGTTCTTACTCGAAGTTCTTGTTAAACGAACACAAGGTAGGTATGTTTACCAGACTAGATAAATCGGTATTATTATTATTTTTTTTTTGCAAAAGGAGAGGTGGTCTTTGAACGGTGATGTAGGTATTGCAGCATAAAGGCAGCATAATAGTAGACAATCAATGGCTCATTCAAGTCTATTTTGTTTTCATTTAAGTGTCCGTTAATTGAACCCAATGTCATTATTTTGCTACCCGGTTCGTTCTTAACAACCGCGTAGTGGTTCACGAGTTACCGTGCTGTGCGCTCTGGCCCACACGGTTCAATCTGAGCAACCATTCAGGTCGTTCTAAGGGGCTTCATGGCCCGATTTGAGGAGCCGTACGGCCCGATTTAAGGAGCCGTACGGCCCGATTTGAGGAGCCGTACGGCCTGATTTGAGGAGCCGTATGGCCCGATTTGAGGAGCCACACGGCCCGATTTGAGGAGCCGCACGGCCCAATTTGAGGAGCCGCACGGCCCGATATGAGGAGCCGCAAGGCCCGATTTAAGGAGCCGCAAGGCCCGATTTGAGAGGCCGCAAGGCTCGTATTTGTGGAGCCAAAGAGCTTGATTTGAGTAAGTGCACGGCTCGAGTCGGGAGCCACACGCCCTGACTCGAGGAGTTCACTGTTCGATAAAGAAGCTACACTGATGAATTTTAATTTAAGAGATGCACAGCTCTTTTGTTTGAAGCTAGAACCTACTTTTGTCAATCTTTGTCGCAGATGGCGTTACCGAAGGAGGCGTCGTCGCTAGATGACCTCTTAGAGTGGGATACAGACGACCCAGACGACAGTTTAATTTTGAGGAGAATCAAGAAATTGGCTTCAACCTACCTTCCCGAGGGATGGCTTCAATGGAAGGTTATATCTCACACCAGAGAGGAACTTTTGGGTTCGCATCTAGACCCTCTCGTGCTGAATAAAATCCGTTTCGCTCTTCCGACAGTCGAACTTGCTAGAGCCTTTAATCCAGAATGTACCTCCCTTCAGGAGAAGACCTACAGGGACATGAAAATTAAGATGCTTGGGTGGCCCTTCTGTGTGGGACTTATAATTGGCCCGCCTTCCATCGGATCTAGGATTCGAGGTTCCGCCGTGCAAAACGAACTAATAGTTGCATCACTGGTAGACTTAAAGCCTCTACTTTTAAGCCGAAAGGAGGCATCAAAGGAGCTCGCGGAATGTGAAGATTTAGATGATTCGTCTACGGTCCGGTCTGCATCATCCAAGCCCAAGAAGGTATCACGAGTTGATAAATTAGAGCAAAATTTCACAGAGATGAAAGAAATGCTCTCGAGCATAATGGAAAGGCTCGGTAATTTTGATGGTGAGTCTGAAACTGAAGAACCTTACCCTTCCTCTGATGAGGATTTAAATGAAGACTATACAAAGCAGCAAGAGAAAGCACCAGAACCCTTAGACTGGAAGGCCCCAGCTCTAACAGAGGATGATGACGATGATGAGGTTTTTGATTTCGCCCCCAAAACGAAAGAGCAAGAACCTCAAATTCCAACACCAAAAGCACATATTGAGGAGCAAGGTATTAAATGTATGAGGCTGGGTGAACTGGCGTACAAACAGATCCGGTATGCTGAGGTTCAGAAGAAGTTGCAGGCGTTCCCAGTTTTTCATGCTTCAAAGATTAACCCTTCTCTAATAAGACTTAGTCCCGCAAATGCTTCCTCTGATTCTCTGGCAAAGCAGGAATCCTCCTTTGGGACGATTTTGCATGGCTTGTTACTGCAACGCGAGGCTCTGACCAGTGCTATTAAAGAGCTTTCAACCAAACATTCCTCTTTAAAATTGGACATAAAGGATGCTCTGTCTGGACCGAACTCAAATTTCAAGGTGATTTCTGATGACATTCTGCAATATGTTTGTGGCCGTAAAGTAGAAACAATAGAGCTTCGAAGAAATGCAATCCTACCGAAAGATGAGTACTATGCAACTCTGCTTAACGCCATCCCACCATCTTCGACACATCTTTTTGATGAACAGCAGGTTTCAGAATTGTTAAAACAACCTTCACTACAAGGATTTTTTCGTGGACCCTCTTCATCTTCCTATAAACAGAGAACCCAATCTAGAAATCCTGCAAACTTTGAACATCGAAAGAAGATCCCTAAAACGCCCAGATCCTCATATCGACCGAAATCTCATACCTTCAAAGCGCCGAATGCTGATTCGGGAAAGTCCTATCCTAGAAAGGCACCAAAGCGAAGTCAGTCCTCCCACCCTAGGGATAAGTTCCGCAGGGAGACCGATGCCAAAAAACCTAAGAGATCCTGACTTAGAGAGCTTCAGAGGAGGGAGGCTAGTCAATTATGTAAACAAATGGCAACATCACGGGGCTCCTCCTGGAATCTTAAAAATCATAGAGGGGTATTCCATTCCATTTGCACTGAAACCCCCTCTTGTCTCTTTAACAAACAGCCACCTGTCGAAATTTTTAACAACTGGAATGGACTTGGAGATAGAGGGGTTGATATCTCAGGGAGTTCTGGAGGATTGCCATTCTCCGGTCGGTTACATTTCAAGAATGTTCCCAGTTCCAAAATCCGACGGAAGCCTTCGCCCTATTATAAATTTACGCGGATTAAACAGGTATCTACGCCCGAAGAAATTCCGCCTTTTAAATCATCACAAATTACCAGAATTCCTTCAACCGGCAGACTTTCTAGCAAAAATAGACATCTCTCAAGCATATTTTCACATACCTGTGAAACCAGGCCACAGAAAGTTCTTAGCAATAGTACATCAGCAAAGAAAGCTTCAATTTACTTGCCTTCCATTTGGCCTATCGACGGCTCCACTCACGTTCGCAAGATTGTCGAACTGGATAGCTGCGCAGCTAAGACAAATGGGAATAAGAGTAATTGTGTACCTCGACGATTTTCTCATAGCCAATCAGCAGGAGGACAGTTTGATAGAGGACACCGAATGTGCTGTGAGGTTTCTAGAGGACCTGGGATGGAAGATAAACAGAGAGAAGTCTCTAAGCCCACCAACTCATTGCCTAGAATACTTGGGAATCATGTGGGACACAGACAGAAACAAAAGCTCATTGCCGGACAGAAAGATAGCCGATTTAAGAAATATTCTCATGAAAATAACAAAGTCAGGGACTTGGAATTGGGTCACGGGAAAGAGTCTTGTCGGAAAATTAAGCTTTGCTTCCTTCACGGTCCCCCTGGGAAGACTACACACGCGACATCTTCAACGCGCAGCCAATTGTCTTCCTCAACATCAAAAGACTCAGAAATATCTATTACCGGCAAAAGCCCTACAAGAGTGCTCTTGGTGGCTGGAGAATCTCCAGAAAGGACGGGAAATTTTTACACGTCAAGAAACAGTATTCATCACAACCGATGCGTCAGACAGCGGTTGGGGTGCACATGTCAACGAGACTCTGTTCGGGGGACTGTGGACGAGAAATCAAATTTCGTGGCATATAAACCGCAAGGAGCTATTCGCGGTATATCAAGCATTCCAGAGGGCATTGCCTCAACTGCAGGAGCGACGAGTCATTATTCAGTCCGACAACAAAACCGTTGTGTCATACATTCGGAATCAGGGGGGAACACAATCCAGTATTTTAACAGATCTAGTGGCGAATATTCTAGAGCTTGCCCACAGCAACAGAATAGAGACATTTGCGTACTACATTCCGGGTGTTTACAACGAGATCGCCGACAGCCTATCGCGTCAGAAACCGCTGGCCGATTGGCATCTATCGGATCATGTGACGAGCTTATTGTTCAAGAAGTGGGGAACCCCCCAGATAGATCTATTTGCAACCTCTTTCTCAAAAGTTGTTCCGATTTATGTAGCCCGAGACGCGAGAGACAAAGGTGCGGCTTTCATAGATGCGTTCAGCAGAACATGGACCTTCGACCTAGCCTGGGTGTTCCCTCCTCCTGCGCTGATTCCTCGAGTGTTGTCACACTTGAACAGAGCTCGCGGAACATACATCTTGATCGTCCCACGATGGGATCGGGTGTTCTGGAGGGCCGACCTGAAACGGAGGTCCTTGGATCGTCCGTTCCAAATTCGCAATCTTTATCACCATCTGACGGATGCAACGAGGATGGTGCCCCTGCCAGATGCTCGAAACCTACACTTGGAGGCCTGGAGGATACGGGGTGGGCCCGTATCACAGCTTCGTGGTCCAAGGAGGATTGCGAACTACTAGAAAGATCATGGAGAAAATCTTCTCTGAAGACTTATGCCGCTCCTTGGAAGACATGGGTAACAAGATGTAAACAACTAAATTTGGACCCGAATAACCCTGATCCAGCGAGTGTAGCACAACATCTTAGTTATTTACATAGAGTAAAACATCTTTCTCCAGGAACAATTAAATTACATAAGTCAGTGATATCCACTTTAGCCAATCCTCTAAAAAGTGAGGAGATTTCTGGGCACCCATTGGTGAAACACATAATCAAGGCCATCGATATCTCTAGACCACCGTCCTCAAGACGATGTATTTGGGACGTAGAACAGATGGTGCTCTGGATGAAAAGCTTAGTGGTTAACGAGATTAGTTTATTTGAGGTTTCGCGCCATGTTTCTCTCATTCTACTATTAGCCTCTGGGCGGAGAGTACATGATCTAACGCTGCTAAGAATTGATGAAGATCACTTTAGAATGGAAGAAGGTTCAGTGACCTTCTGGCCAGTTTACGGATCAAAAACGGATAGAAGCAGTCACAGACAATCAGGTTGGTTTTTGTATAAGTCCTCGGAAAAAAACCTAGATCCGGTATATTGGATTAAAAAATTAATTACCGTGTCTTCCACAAGGAGGCAGCAAGGCTTACACTCCCTGTTCATTTCTACCCGAGGAATTGTGAAGCCTGCCTCGAGGGCGATAATAGCTGGTTGGGTAAAAACTGCACTGGTGACTCTAGGGATAGAATATTCCCCCGGGAGTATAAGGTCTGCGGTTGCTTCATCAAGAAAAGAGAACAACATCCCTCTGGACGAGATTTTAAGACACATTAACTGGAGATCTGACAGAAATAAAGCTAGATCCTTAGTACCGGAAAATCTTATTACTATTAACTGCTTTACAACTTAAGTAACGCAAAATTCATGTAACGTGACAGTATTAATTGTGGGCCACACAGTCTGATGGGTCGAAATATTGTTTTTGCTTTTTCTATTGATGTGTAACGCTGCTACACTGCTTCATTTGGCTCCAAACGGTTTAGTTGTCGATATTTTGACAAATGAAAACTGGTACACACGGTTCCGTGTGTGCCACGTTTAAACTACGATTTTAAGAGATCTGTTCTGTTTTGTATGATGTTCGAGTGTTAAATCTTATTTATTTTTGCGTCACTGAGCATCTAAGGAGTAAAACTGGACTTTCGTTAGCTAGTTTTTGTTATTTCCAGCATCCGTAATCTACAGTGTCATCTCGTGAGTGCCATGTTCAGACGTCACGTCAATGATTCATAAACTCTTGCGTTACGTTTATTCTGAATACCAAAATAAGAAATTGTTTAGCCGTCACTGAAGGCTTTTATAGCTCACAAGCCAGAAGGAGTAAGGCACATACGAGATGACGATCATTAAGATTCTTGATTCCAATTTCAAACAGACAGAATGATCGCTAAGTCACCGATCACAACGTTATACATTTTAACCATGGAAAGTACCATAAAATTAAATAAAATGGAACTAGTTTTTCATTACCTTCAAAATGTAGTCAGTGTTGCGAAAATATGCTCGATGTATACGTACGTAACGGGAAAAACCTCGGACGGGATGGGGACGGCAGGCTGATTATCTAATTAAAAACCACCTAGCGACCGGCGGGCTGATTATCTAATTAGAAACCTAGCGACCGGTTGAAGTTCATAGATCATAGTGATCCATTGCTACTTCTTTTTGGATTAAAAAAAAACATACCAAAGAAAAGTAGCAATGTATGGGGAATGAAACCGGTCTCTAAATAGTTTCTTTTTAGATAATCAGGGTGCGGTTTCAGTTCACCGATGAATGTGATACATTGCTCCTTTTCTTTGCTATGTTTTTTTTACCCCAATAAGAAGAAGCAATGTATCACATTCATCTGTCAAATGAGTCCGGTCACTAAATAGTTTTTAATTAAATAATCAGCCTGCGGGGCTGGCACGGCGGGGACGCCACGGAACGTGATCCTGACGGGGAGTTTAAATGCATCATAGGTACGTAACGTGCTAATCGCGACAGTTGACGTGGTAGTAACGTGATAGTGTTGTGAAAACAACTTTATTAAAACAGTATTTATGTAAGTGGAATATTATGTATATTTATATTCCACTTTTTTCTAAACCGACTAAGTATTTTTCAATAACAAAGGACAGGACAATCTTTTGATTTAGATTAAAAGATCGTTCTGTTCTGTCGTCTTAATTATGATAAAGATACATTTTTTATTCGATATAAGTATTTACATCTAATGAGGGCTTTTCACAATAACAAAAACTGTAGGCTTGATAGGTGGCATTGTTACAAATGTGTGTCAATGTGGTCTTTTATTAAGCTTTGAAGAGTACTCAGGTAGGCAGGCAAAATGTTACCCTAAAATGTTTCTCTTTGGGCAGATGTCAGCCAGCGAGCAGTTACTTGCCTCTTTGGTATAGGCCGTTAATTTTTAAAAGCCAATATTGACTTTTTCATCAATTCCATCTAATGAGGCAAATTTGAGGCAAATAGTTAATATTTTTATTTTTTAAAATATCACTTTGAAAAGCCCTCATTGTGAAATAAACGGATTGTCAAAGTTTGTTTTTTTAAATAGAGGAATGTATTACTTACGATTTACGATAAATATCATCAAATAAATGGCAGATTTATTTGAATATAAACCTTATTTTGATATACGTAATAAAGTTCTAAATGCTAATAGTTACTTATATGAAGAAGTAGATAGACTATTGCATTCCGATACAATGCCAGAAAATTATTGAATATTAAAATGTCATACGTGTTAAAATCGATGGCTAAATCGTAGTACCATTTTTCACCAAGCATTGCAACATCACTACGGAGCGAAGGGAGTTTCAATGCATACGCAACGGGAACCCGAAGGGACGGGGCACGCACGGGGCAGCGACGTGCCGCTGACGATGTTTTTCCTATCCCGTGCGTGCCACGCCCGCCCCACGCCCGGCAGGCTGATTATCTAATTAAAAACCACCTAGCGACTGGTTGCAGTTCATAGATGATAGTGATCCATTGCTACTTCTTTTTGGATTAAAAAAAACATACCAAAGAAAAGTAGCAATGTATGTGGAATGAAACCGGTCGCTAAATAGTTTCTTTTTAGATAATCAGGCACCCTGCACGCGTAGCATGACCTTAGACTTTAGAGCATCGCGGAACAGAAGCGCGTCTTACTCTAAGAGCATGACCAACATCGAGATAAGATTCGACTCAGAGAACAATGGCTTGTCTACACCGAAATGTCACTTTTGTCGGGTTGAGATCGAGATACTCATGCTCGCATTTAACAACTAGTAGACTCGTATTGTTCTTTGTCGTGGCCTAATGACAAAAGTCGACAAACACGAGCTTTTCTCTTCAACTGACATTAATTTGACAGTTGAATCAGAGAAACTTGTCTACCACCCTTTGAGTAGTCGAGAAGGTCGAGAGAAAGTTCACAGACTAATAAGACGATTCGAAATAGTTTTTACATATTTTATTTTATATGAATCTAAATTTCGGAATAAAAATAAATCTAAATTGTCCGTGCTTAAATTTTATTCCTTAAAAACTTAAAATAAAAATTATTTCCATAAGTTGATTTCAATATTTCGTAATTTTCTCGTCATTTTACACAGACAACTAAATTAACAATTTCGTTAGTAGTCTGTGTTATCTTTTCAAAATACTCTCAATAAAAGAAAGGCAAACGAATTTATATCCATACAGCTATATTTAATTAGTTTTAAGAGTTTAGCGTTGTGAAATCTATAGAAAGGAACGGTGCTTTATGAGAAATAAAGTAATTATTTTCTGTTGGCAATATTATTCTTCTCGAGCTCAACGAGCTCGAGAGAGCTTGTCTACGGAAGAGAACGCTTTCTTGAGTGCCTCTTTATCTTAGAACTTATAAATAAAATGAGAATCATGTTTAAACTAAATTATTTCGGATCATTTTAGATAATTTTGACGTTTATTGGTGTTGAAATAAAAAGATTACCTTTAAAATTCACTTTTTTTTATTAAAAGACATTAAAAGGTTTCAAAATTCTGAGAACGAGTCCCACCTGTCTGTCAAACCATAGATTAAAGTTATATACTGGTTGTCAAACTGTGCTCAGCAATCGATTGGTCGAGACGACAAGTCTTCGTAGACAAGAGTCCCGCGGGCTGATTATCTAATTAGAAACCACCTAGCGACCGGTTGCAGTTCATAGATGATAGTGATCCATTGCTACTTCTTTTTTGATTAAAAAAAACATACCAAAGAAAAGTAGCAATGTATGTGGAATGAAACCGGTCGCTAAATAGTTTCTTTTTAGATAATCAGCACGCGTAGCATGAGCAAACCGGACTCTTGTCTACGAAGACTTGTCGTCTCGACCTTCTCGATTGCTGAGCACAGTTTGACAGACAGGTGGGACTCGTTCTCAGAATTTCGAAACCTTTTAATGTCTTTTAATAAAAAAAGTTAATTTTAAAGGTAATCTTTTTATTTCAACACCAAAAAATGTCAAAATTATCTAAAATGATCAGAAATAATTTAGTTTAAACATGATTCTCATTTTTTTATAAGTTCTAAGATAAAGAGGCACTCAAGAAATCGTTCTCTTCCGTAGACAAGCTCTCTCGAGCTCGAGAAGAATAATATTGCCAATAGAAAATAATTACTTTATTTCTCATAAAACACCGTTCCTTTCTATAGATTTCACAACGCTAAACTCTTAAAACTAATTAAATATAGCTGTATGGATATAAATTCGTTTGCCTTTCTTTTATTGAGAGTATTTTGAAAAGATAACACAGACTACTAACGAAATTGTTAATTTAGTAATCTGTGTAAAATGACGAGAAAATTACGAAATACTATAATCAACGTATGAAAATAATTTTAATTTAAGTTTTTAAGGAATAAAATATAAGCTCGGATAATTTAGATTTATTTTTATTGCGAAATTTAGATTCATATAAAATAAAATACGTAGAAAACTATTTCGAATCTTCTTATTAGTCTGTGATTCTCTCTCGACCTTCTCGACTACTCAAAGGGTGGTAGACAAGTTTCTCTGATTCAACTGTCAAATTAATGTCAGTTGAAGAGAAAAGCTCGTGTTTGTCGACTTTTGACATTAGGCCACGACAAAGAACAATACGAGTCTACTAGTTGTTAAATGCGAGCATGAGTATCTCGATCTCAACCCGACAAAAGTGACATTTCGGTGTAGACAAGCCATTGTTCTGTGAGTCGAATCTTATCTCGATGTAGGTCATGCTACGCGTGCAGGGTGCCGTTTGCTCATGCTACGCGTGCAGATTATCTAAAAAGAAACTATTTTACTTTTTTAAATCGCTCTGCTGAGCGATTTAAAAATAGGGTCCCAGGGGACCTATTTTTGAATAGCTCGGCTGGCGTCGAGCGCTCGTTTCTACTGATTTTCGTTCGACATCTCATTGTTGAGTCAGAGTCATATGTCGAACGAAAATCACTCGAAAAGAGCGCTCGACGCCTGCCGAGCGATTTAAAAATAGGGTCCCTCGTCCTTTCCTGTACCAATACCAACCCCTGAGAATGTGTATTCACAATTTCACGATGATCGGTTCAGTACCTAGTTAGGTCGTGAAGGCGTAACAAAAGTAATGATACTTTATTTCTTAGAACTACTAATAATTTTAGAAATAAAAATAAATTTCGATTTAACACTTAAACGTAAGATATAGGTAAAGTCTGCGTTGGCCATATTCGAAAACTATTCCGTCATTTGTTTGTTGCGCGTGGTCAAATGACTGTATAATGCACTTAAGGCGGCTCTTGGTGAAGTGACAGCTAATGATTTGACTCCCCTCACCCTGCCACCCTCTACATTACATCGCGAGTCATTTATTAGCGACATCTATTAAAAAATTTGAAAAACTAAGATGTAATTTATTACCGACATCTATTAAAATTTTTGAAAACCAAATGTGTCACCTACACAATGCTTGGCCAAAATTCACGGACCATAGAAAGTTGGAGTCACGGCAGCATGGCATTTTTAAAATATAAAATTTTAATTTTATGTAGGTAAATTGAAAAAAGTGTTTTATAAAAAAACAAGAAATCAGCAATGTTCAATTAATCAGCCGCAATTTATACTAAAATTAAATTATGTATGAAGTCAAGTTTGTTTCATGTTTTAGTTATTTTACTGTTTTTTTTTGAAGTGAAAACTTCTTTAGCGGCGTTGTACCCTTTTTGTAATGGGGAAAAATGCTAAACTCTCATCAGTAAGAATCACGTGGCTGATAGAAAATGCGTAAGACGGATGTGACGGATGGAGAGTAGACAGCTGGCGGCGGAAGTATCCCCTACTTTTAAGTGTAATCTCTTTCTACGGGGCGCGTTGAAAATGGCGGCGCGTCATTTTAAGACGTAAACACTTGTGTCACCAGCAACGCGCTAATTTTGAAAATGGAACTAATAGCAGCGATCTCTTCGGTGAAATCATAGACTTATTTATACTCTGTGACTATAAGTTTAAATCGTAGAATGCATGCATGTAGAAATTAAAAAGGTCACTGGCGCGAAATCTTTAGATTTTTTCTCTAATTACAAACTGATTGAATTGTGTGACTGTATAGTAACAGGAAAGAAATAATTTTAATCCTTTGCCGCTAATTTCAAAATATCAAAAATGCACAACGTTAATATTCAAGTTTTCATTTCTGCCGGCACTCCCGGAGTGCCAACCGATTTTTTTTTACATTTTGCATAGTACTTATACTCGTAACTAGGTACGTCTTATGTCATGCTCACTTTAAACATTTCTGCGGTGTGAGGCGGGTCGTTACGTTCCCTCAAATATGGTTGAGCGAAACGATGGCTGGTTCATGCGTCATGCTCGTGAACGGGTGCTGTCAGTGGGAATGGGTCTGCTTCTGAGTACCTATCTTAACGCATATTGAATTGTAGGAATTGCGTTTCTTCTTTATTATTTTTTATATCTTGTGTCAAGTGTTTTTTGGTAAATATTGCCTACTTAGGAGTAGCAGACAAAGTGATTTCTGAACTAGTTGAAAGTTATTTACTCTCACAATTACCTATCCATTATATAGTAGGTAATTAACTTTAACCTACCTATTGCGTGTAAACTTTTGTTAATTATTGTGTAAATGACCTCACTTTAAATGTGGAGGTCATTTTTCAATGTTGACGACTCTGTATGAAATATACAGGGAGAAAAAAGCAGCCCTTGACGAGTTTCTTGCCGGTTCTTCTCGTTACAAGGTCTCCCGCTTAGGGTTTGCGAACCGATGACGTAGCTTCTATGACATTCACAAGTGCTTGTAACAGCCTAGACTAGGGATGGGTCCAGTGAAAATTTCAATGAAATGAAATTTAAATTTATATGAAATTTATGAAATCTTTCAAAACGGGTTGAAATATTTCACTTTTGAGTGAAATTTATTTCCAGTACTAGAAATCCCTTATTTTCTGAATTAGTTTACTATTTTAACGTATTCAATGAAATTTAAAGGCTTAGATAAATTGACCAATCCAGCGCGAAGCGTCTCTGCTTCAGCTTGGGCAACAATTCTTTCGTATGTCCTTCCTACTGTCCGTTTGTTCTCCTCTATAGGTTACATTACATTACAGGTCGCATTTCTCAACCGATTCTCGTGAAATCTTGTGAGCAAGTTCGAAAATTATATAGAATTTTATGGTAACGAGCCAGTTTTTCGAAATTTTTCAAAATGGCGGAGATGTGTAAAAGAACATATTTCAGTCCGGCTTTCCGGCGCTGTTGTTCTCCTGTACAGGTCGCATTTCTGAACCGATTCTTGTTAAATTTTGTGACCAGGGTCGAAAATTATATAAACGTTATATTTAGTCAAACCCCGATGTCCGGCACTCCTAGGTTTGCCTAGTCAAACCTCAGGTTTGCCTAGTCAAACCTCAGGTTTGACAAGAAGGCTTAGTCAAAGTCTAAAACCAATGGCATATTTCGGCCTTTGACTGACGAATTTATGGCCAAACCTAGGAGAGACTAACTTGGGCAGTCGAAAGCCGAAACTCAATACGATCAAATCAAGGTTTGACCAGTCACGCTTAAATTAGGCACAGAATTTGATATTTTGTTTGTATAACTATGAAAAACACACTCTGTAGAGTGAAAATTTAACAAAATTAACAATCTTCCTGTAAACAAAAAAAATCTGTTGTCTGTTTAAAACCACGAAATTTAAGATGAACGCTCCGCTGCGCTTCGCGATTGTCTTAAATTTCTAATCTATCATGTGACGTACAGGTATCTTGAGGTAAGGCAGCATTGACTTTAGTCAAAGCTGCCTTACCTTAAGATTATGAAAACATCAATCATTTCCGATGTGATATTTATATCATCATTTACATCATTATGTGATATAAATGTTACCGGCAATGTATGAAATGCAGGCATTGTATACAATGCCTAGGCATTGTATACAATGCCTGGCCCTTTTAGGCAATGTATGAAATATAATGAATATTGATATCTATTTCACACATTACCTAGGCAGTGTATACAATGACTAGGCATTGTATAGAATGCCTGCTGGTCCACCGGCAATGTGTATAATAAAAAGATTTTCGAGAATAGATTCGAGGGGGGATCGAGGGGGGCTTGGGGAAAGCTCGAGGGGGGGGGGGGGGGGTTGAGGAAAGCTCGAGGGGGGGGCTCGGGGAAAGCTCGAGGAGGGTTCGATGGGGGGCTCGAGGGGGCTCGAGGGGGCTCGAGGGGGCTCGAGGGGGCTCGAGGGGGGCTCTTTGGAATCGAACCTGTTTTACTCCTGTAGGTCCCGCGTATAGGTTAGAAATTTAAGGCGAGCGCGGAGCGCAGCGGAGCGTGAGCCTTAAATTTCGAGGTTATTTTTTTATAACAGACAACAGAAATTTGAGTTTGGAATCGAACCTGCTTCACTCCTGTAGGTCCCGCGTATAGGTTAGGTCGAGGTTATTTTTTTATAACAGACAACAGAAATATACTTATTTTACACATTGCCGGTGGACCAGCAGGCATTGTATACAATGCCTAGGCAAAGTATAAAATGAATTATATTTCATACATTGCCTGATCGTTTTAGGCATTGTATACAATGCCTAGGCATTGTATACAATGCCGGATTATACACATTGCCGGTAACATAAATATCACATCGGAAATGAATGATGTTTTTCATAATCTTAAGGTTAAGTTTAGTCAAAGAGTCTGCGTTACTCCTATAGGACACGTGATAGGTTAGGAATTTAAGACGATACACGATTTTATTTTGGGCTTTAAGCCGAAACACGATTTTATTTTGGGCTTTGGCTAAGGCTTCTTGTCAAACCTGAGGTTTGACTAGACAAACCTAGGAGTGCCTGAGCTTCGGCGTTTGCCTATAACATAAACATTTTTTTGTAGCCTGTTTTTCGAATTTTTTTCTAAATGGTGGAGATATGTAAAAGAAACATATTTTAGTCCAGTTTTCCGGCGCTGTTTGTTCTCCTTTACAAGACACATTTCTCAACCGATTCCCGTGAAATTTTTATGGGTAGGTTCGAAAATTATATAGAATTTAATTGTCGAGCCTGTTTTTCGACATTTTTCATGGCGGAGATATGTAAAAGAAACATTTCAGTCTGCCCATAGAGTACATTATAGTCCGCCATTCCAGCTCTGTTTGTTCTCCTCTACAGGCGCATTTCTCAACTGATTCTCGTCAAATTTTGTGGACAGGTTCGAAAATTATATAGAATTTTACTGTCGAGCCAGTTTTTTTTTTATTCTTCCAAATGGCGGAGATATATACATAAACATATTTTAGTCTGACTTTCTAGCTGTCTGTTCTCCTCTACAGGTCCCATTTCTTAACCGATTCTCGTGCAATTTTGCGAGCAGTTCGATAATATTATAGATTTTTTTAAGTCGAGCTAGTTGAAAAATATCAAAAATATCACCCAATTCCAAAAATAAGTATTCAAAATTAGAAGCGCCATCTAGCTGAGCATAGCTACCAAATAATATACCAAACAGCACGTAACCAAATAATATATCTAACCTACTATGTGCTTTGAAAGACCTCGTGATCGTGAGCAGTGAGTGAGACTTTAATCTATGGCAGTGAGGAAAAAGTCCTACTTTGCGACTTTTATTGTTAGTTTTCTACATATTCCTTCGTAATGTTAATGAAGTCGTTTTTCTTCTACGCCATCGTGGCCGACAATCGAAACAGACATTGAATATTTTGTTATTAAAAGTTGTAAAATAGCCAAAGCTATTCTTAATTTAAGCCAACTTATTTGTTTATTGTTTTGTTCTATAATTATGTTGATATATTGACAAAATGCATGTAATTTTGTTTTATTTAGGTCAGATGAAACTTAAAAATAAATTTCACTCTAAACTGAAATATTTCAAACCAAAATGAAATTTATTCTAAATATTTCACAGACCGAAATTTTTCGTGAAATTTACCCAACCCTAGCCTGAATAAATGATTTTTGAATATTGAATTTTTTGAATTTATTTAAAAGGTTTTTTTATAGTGATCGCGTCGCGTGCAGAGTATTGTATGGCATCATTGAAATGATGATTTCCAAATAATTTTACAAGATCGTTTTTTTTCTGAAAGGAAGTTTTTTTTATTATCTACTTACTACATTTTTCGTGTTTTTTCAATTCAATTCAACTGAATTTATTCAGACAATAGAGATTTTACTGAAATGATTTACTAATTTTGTTGACAACTACATTTTGTTTATTGATGGTGTAATATATTGGTATTTGTTGGTAAAATAGGTATACGCAATAATAAACATTATCACCAGAGGAGATTAATATTTCTGGTAAGTATACTATAAAATCTAACCACTACGAAAAAAATATCATAGAATCTAAAACCTATATCGATTGACGAAGTTTGAGGCCTGAAATCACGACCGTTTAAAAGATTTCAATAATATAAAATATTTTTTTTATAAATTATGAAGTTGGATAAACAACAGTAATATGAAAACGCTTTTGACGTAAGTAGGTACTAAACAAAACAGGCCAACTTTTTTAGGTTGGTGTGCGTTCACTGCGTCTAAATTGTAATATAATAAAAATTAGAGAGTGCCCTCCCCCCCGGCTTTTGTGTCTGCCAATTTACAATTTACCATCATTTCAGATTGATTAGGCCTCATACAAAACCGGCCAAGTGCGTGTCGGGCCACACGCAGTAGGGTTCCGTAGTTACCATATTCCATGCCTCATTTAATACCGTCATTTTTCATCTGCATAAATAACTTTGTTTTTCATAAAGTTTGTATAAATGACAAAGTTATATTTGCGGTTTTGGAAAATATGTTATATCTCATTCAAACCAATTTTAGTTGAAAGTGTTTATTAAGATCTACAGCATACATTTTTTTAAGATTTTTCACTCTCTTATTTTAAAAGTTAGAGGGGTAAACACACATTTTACCACTTTGGCAGTGTAGGTACATCTTTTAAACGGTTGACTTTGAGAAAAATAGTCTTAGAAACCTCAATGTCATTTTTAAAGACCTATCTATAGACAGTAGACACCCCGTACGCATAGATATGATGAAAAATTTTTTTTCAGTTTCAGTTCCATGTATGGGGATAATAATCTTAATAAAATGAAGGGATTTATATATTTAAGATAATAATCTTAAAAATATAAATCCCTTTATCTTTTATTTTTGTGTAAACATCGTAATGCGGTTCACCGAATACATGTACCTACCAAGTTTTAACTGTGTAATCCTAATAGTTTCGGAATAAAGTGGCTGTGACATACGGACGGACGGACAGACAGACAGACATGACGAATCTATAAGGGTTCCGTTTTTTGCCTTTAGGCTACGGAACCCTAAAAACGTGCTAATAATCCAGAGCCTGTAGCCAAATGTCACATTAAAATTTTCGCTATCACTTCGCTCCGAAAAATGTATGAATTAAGACTATAATCCATACATTTTTCGTTTGATTCTTAAATTCCATTACTAACTTACTTAACATATGATTTTAAAATTCGATTGTTTACGAAATGGAAACGGAAGCTGTTAATACCGAGTTATCGAATCTGAAAAAAATTAACGCGCGTTCAGCGCTTGTCATCTGAACGTACCCTATGTCAATCCCATACAGTTTCAAAAGCGGAGCGATAACGATTTGCAAATATTACTTTGACTAGGGGGTCTCTGATGAGAAACCCTATCGGTTGGTATCGTAAAAATATATTTGGTGGGTTCGATTCCTGGATAAGGCAAAGTATTGGGACAGCCTATAGATCGCGTGATGCGTTTTATCGACACTTGACTGTCAAAACCCTTGTCCTTAAAAGTAATAAATCGATATTATTATGGCGTTTCAGTGGTCACTGGTCATGCTAGGGGGGGCAGGATGGTATAAATATTCTTACCTATACCCTACCTGCGTGCATCCAAATCTGTTCAGTTCAGGCATTTAAAAAGTTATAGTGGAATAAATTAACTCACAGTCGTGTGATTTATTACCTACAAATGTTTGATTTGAAGACTCATAATAATATATAGTATTCAAAATGTATAGGTAGGTATTTTATACTAACCGTCCTTACGCGTAATTTTTATATCTATGGCAAAATAATGCATCAGAGGGCCTATTACAAAACAAAAAAGAAACCGATAGTCGGACGCAATTCGCTTAGAGCATTTAACCAATTAAGGAGACGCCACTGTCAGGCGTACCCCTCTGTCAAACGAGAATGACCGCCGCTCATACTCGTTATATAAAACTAGTTGACCCGAGTTCCCCGCCATTCAGCTGATCATCGTACACGCGAAACCACCGGAGCTAAAAATGCCGATTTGCAGTGTTATTTCATGTAAAAAAATATCGGAAACATTTAGTGTGCAAAAGGATAACGTTATTTTCCATCTGCTGGTATTATTTTGTCCAATTTTTTTCAAATAATGCACTAAAAATGAAAATAATTCAAAAATATTGTCAATCAAACAGTGTTGCCACTAAATTATACAAAATCCCTTTTAGCCTAATTTTTTAAGTTGAATGTATGACACTTAAAACATCACTTTCTTAACCTGTTAATACCTACCATTCATTAGGTACTGTAGTGTAGACGCTTGATGAATTTATTAGGTATAGATTACTTTTTGCAAATTTATTTATTGTTATTTTTTTCTTTAACTTTATTTATTATAATCTCTTACTCAATACTTAAAAAATAGCAGGACTATTAAACTTATGTTTAAAATAGGTATTGTAGCACATGAGTAAATAAACGGAACAGAGTACAAGCTCTCAAAACTTATACCCATTCTTCAAGGGTTGACACCTGGTTGCAGGTTGAAAAGTAGGGAAAATAGAACACACGTCCGAATGTCACAGCCACTTTATTCCGAAAATATTAAGACTACACAGTTGAAACTTGGTAGGTAGATGTATTCTGTTAACCGCTTAACGAATTTAACACAAAAATAAAAAAATAAAAGATTAAGGGGGGCTATTACTTATGGGGGATTATTACTATTCTTCTCGCTCTTTTATATTGGTATCGAGTGAGTAGTGTGTGTACACAAATTCGCATTTAAAAATTGTGTATTATTTTTTTACGCGTTTTATTTATAGTTAGTATTAAACCATTGTCAAATCACAACTTAAAACGGGAGTTATTTCGACGAGCTCTGTTGTAAAAATCTGTCAAATGAGACCGGTCGCTAGGTGGTTTCTAATTAGATAATCAGCCTGCCGGCTGACAATCCATGTCTCCGTGCAAATATTTTCTTCTTCATTGTGACATTTGTGACCCGCGGGCACCGTGATCTGTCGCGGGCTCCACTCTCCGTGCTTCTTTTCATTGTGACTTGCCGCGGGCTTCATTCTCTGTGCTCCTCCCCATCGTGAGTATCGTGACCGGCTGTGGGCTTCCACTACACTACGTGTGTTTTGAGGATTATCATAAATAAATTGAATTTTATTAAATTATATTTCTGTCTTTCACTTTTTAGATACAATTCTCCTTAGGCAGATTCTACTACACTTTTCTTTCGTTTACCTCCTTAACGTTACATAATACTTTATTATCATAAAATATTTACGGATGTCAGTACTTTTTCCCAAAATATGCCATTTTAATTTAAAAACGGTGGCCACACTGCAGCAAAAGTAATGTTACAGAAACAAATATCGATATCGACTTTATCAGTAGGTATGTTATTCTGGCTATAAAATATTGGAAAAAAATACTAACGTTTTTTCTGCCGAAAGAGGAATTTCGTTTATTCAGAAAAAAAACATTCTATTATTTATTTTGACGGAAGCGGAATGTGACAAAAGTGGCCTAAATTATTTCAGATTTCCAAAAGATGCAATGATACGAGATGCCTCGATCCAAGCTTGTGCAAAACATGTTTCCTAAACGTACTCGCACAATTTGCTCACAGCATTTTGATTGAAGCTTCCTACTGTTTAATAATACAAGCTAATAACAAACTCAAAACTCAAAATAATTTATTCAGTCTTGGCTGTTACAAGCAGTTGTGATACAGAATACATAATAGTACAAGTCTTGTGAATGTCATAAAAGCTACGCTATCGGTTCGCAAACCCTAAGCGGTAATTGTGAGACTAAATAACTTTCAACTAGTTGAGAAATTACTGATTATGTGACTATAGAAAGTAAAATGATTGCAATAAAAAAAGAGAAATCAAAACGAGGTATTAGTTAATAATTTTATGTTTTGAGTAAGAAGTGCGATACATATTGATAATATTAAACAGAAAAAATATACGACGTCCTTAGTACAAGCAGAAAGAAGCAGACCCATTCCCACTGGCAGCACCCGTTCACGAGCATGACGCATGAACCACTTTCTTTAAAATAAGTATAACAAATAAAGATTTTAAATATAGTTATTCCGTTTTAAGGTCTACTTAAACATGAGCGGTATCCGCTGGCACCGTGGGTATTTTGTATGGCATTTTCGCAGCTGTTGTCGCGTACGTGATACGTACCGCGTGTTCAGAGAAACTTTTAGGTTGCGTTCAAACGATAACACACGACCCGACCTTAACCCGAACTCAACTCAAACTCGCCTCAACCGCAGCCCACCTTGAAATACATCGCTTGCAATTTTGGTCACTGTGTAATGTTCAGGTGAGTTTAAGGTGAGTTTGGGTTGAGCGCGGGGCGTGTGAAATAGCATTGACAAAATATAACGGAGCTTATTAATGTGTCATAAAACTCAAAATTGAAAGCGCTTTATTTCAAGGAGTGGGCTCCGCTTAAGTTGAGTTCGAGTTGAGTTCTGGTTGAGGTCGGGTCGTGTGTTACCGTCTGAACAAAGCCTTATTGCCCCCGCGGACGCACCCTCGCGAACGCACCTCGCGTCGCGTGCCACCACACCGCCGCCACCGCTACCGCCTCTGATAGCGGTAAAATTCCGCTATAGTTAAAACAGCGCGTTATCCGCATACCCATTGGGATATCGTTACCGCCACCGGTAGAGGATACCGCTGAGATTTGAATCGGCCTTCACTAATCTAAGAAATTATGTATTTGATTTGATAGATGCGAAAACCTACCAGTATTTGAAAACTCGTTGCTTAGTTAAATTGACTGGGTAGAATTTCTTGCAGTATCATCAATTTTACTGACATCCTAATAAGTCACCCTCTAGATTTTGACGACAGCCAAAGGTTGCCTTAGCATCATCGAAGGGCCTAAATTAAAAAAAAAAAAACTACAGACCCATATTTGAATTTTTGTCATCATAATTCAATCATTATGACAAATTAAAAATATGAGCCGAAAAAGGTATTGAGAGTAAAATATCGATAGTGTCAAGCACTAGCAACGTTTACATGAAAATGACGTCATCGCGTGTACTGACAGGTTGGTTTCTGCGTGTGTATGTATTTGTGTGCGTAAAGTTTAAGCTCGTGTTTAGCCCGAAGTACACATTGGGCCAACGCCTGGCCGCGCGCGTTGGGCCAACCGTTGGGCCAACGACTGGCCGCGCGCGTTGGGCCAACGCAGCCAGGGCATGTCGCTGTTTACACATTGGTGTAGGGATGTCGAAAGTGAAAAAAAATATCGATATATCGATACATCGATATTTATAAAAATATCAATATCGGCCTCGATATATCGCGAAAAAAATATCGATATATCGGTCAAATTTTCAAAGAATATTTTCAGTTTTAAAATATAATGTATTTAGTTCAGCCTAGCTCAGAAATCTCAATAGAATTTTTGAAACTTTTCGTGAATATAAATTTTTCTTCCAACATACTGAGGTATTTTGGTTTCTTTATTTATTAAACGCACTTCTATTCGCTGGGTGCGAAGGTATAATAATCAATCGCAGCGCTCATGGTGGCAAAAAGTAGAAATAATGTAGGCTCTGTAATCTGTTTGAAAACGATATTTAATTGATTACTAGCGATACAGGAACAATGATATGTTTATTATCACTTGATAAAATTATTAAAGTAGCTTTATCCTCTTGTTTTACAAAATCGACAACTAAAAAAGAAGTAAACAAACCCTAATATAACCAAAATAAAACACTCTTTTTGGATAGATCTTACTTGCCATATATAATTTAAATGACCAAAAATGATTTCACAACACTTTGTCCACCCAAATCACAGTAATTTTGAAATTTACATTAATAACACAATGTGTATGGTATTTTTTAATATTTTGTCACAATGCCGCCATTACATATCAAAACGTCAAAACGGTCAGGTCAGAGCCAACAAAGTTGCAACACGCTAGGTGGCGCTAAAAGCGTGCACGGAGCCAATAACTTTACTAAACATCTTTGACGTTAAATATGTTTTATTTATCTAGCTTAGTAACGTATTTTGTTTTTATATTGAATATTATGTTTGTTATAGAAGTGCGTTTAATAAATAATAGAAGGCAATAATTTGGAATCCAAAGCATATTATGCTTTGGATTCCATATTATTTGTTCATTTCAGTATTTAAAACTCCACCCGACTTCATAATACGTTGTTTAATATTAGATATGCGTACAAACTTTTGAGTTAATTATTATGCAGATTTGAATATTTCATTTCTTGCTTTCTAGAGCCGTTTATTTTCAAAGCTGTTTTTGTTTGGTTATTTTTAAGGTTTTTGAAGGGGGTTTTGTATTTTTATAAACTTTTTTATATTAAACTTTTTTGTAGTAGGTCTATTTAGTGACGATATTATTTAAGTTACAATAGCCTTATATCAACGGATTATCACCTTTTATAAAATACTGTTTTCCCGACGCAGGGGCTTTAGTTGTTGAGGAGTTCTCCTTACTATCAGCTCCTGTTCACCTTAATATGTATTATGTTATAACGAACATAAAAAGCCTAGCAATCAAATTCAAGTACCTACTTAATCGTATCGCACTAGTGAAACACGTAGGTAGTATTGAATTAATCCGATGACCATCTATGGTCTTCATCATCAGTTTGATGATGAAGACCATAGATTATCATCGGATTCACCAAAATGGTATTTTCCATATGCAAATGCACAAGCTACTGAAGAAAATACTAAAATCGCTATAGGTGCCCCTATAATATTTGAAGAGTTCCCTTGATATCTCTAATATCCCATCATCAGACACTGACCTTATAACAATGGGACCAACTTGGAAGTATACGCTTTCAACCAAAAAAAGAATTTTTCAAATCGATCCAGCCGTCTTCGAGTATCATACATAAAAACAAAGATTCTGATGAATTAAGACCCTTCTCCTTTTTTGAAGTCGGTTAAAAAGGCGCCAACGTGTGAACGCTGCGCCAACGCGCGCGCCAAGATCCTTTGATGTGTGCACGAAAAACCGACAATACTCGGTTCGCCGGCCAACGCTCGCGCCAACTCCCAACATACCGCCAAGTAGGTCTTTACACGTTGGCCCAACGCGCTGGGCCAACGCGTTGGGCCAATGTGTACAGCGCACTTTTGATAATTTTGTCGTGTACGTGCGTAGCAACGTGATCGAAAATGCATTAGTGTTTAACACTATTTGTGTGTGCGTTACCTCGTCCCCCGCGGAAAGTGGCAGACTTTTTTGTAAAGAAATTAGTTCTCGTGACGCCTCCTTACTTGGTTAAATGCTCTAAGGCAATTCGTCGTTCAATTTACTTGATATTGAACCTTATTACTGAGGTAATAGTGCCACGGTGTTGGACGAATATCGTACGCTTATCGCGATGCTTTTTTGTAATAGTCCTTCAGTTCGAAATGAATTTTCAAAACATAATTGTAACATTCTGACAGTGCTAAAGCGAGGCTAAAACAAATGAACGAGACATAGAGAACTGTGTAGCTGTCAGTGGGAGCATGAGCGATACGTGTTCCCCGTCCGAGCGCCGGTGGCGGTCTGCCGCCCGCTCCCCTCGAAGGCACCCTCTGTCAAAAATGTATCTGAATTTTTGAAAAATTGTCGCGAAAATCCCATAAATGGTCTTTTCGAAAATGTCTTTCGTGGAATTTGTAGCATTTTTTCTCCTCTATCGATTGGTGGTAACGAGATTTCCATAGGACTCGTAGTTACGGAGGAGATGCACAGAAACAAAAGTGTTAGTCGATTTTATTTATGATATTTTTGGCATTATGTAAAATATTTATAACAAATGTTAATCGTGGAATCGATAGGCAAAATGTTGAAGATTCTTATGGTATATTTACTTTGTTTTAATATTCATTAAATAAAGAGGAGATAGAGAATGAAAACCTACTAAAAACCACGTTTTGCTAGTACAACGGCCTTAACAGTCGGATAAAATATCGAATAAGAAATAATATTTTGTATGACACATATGTACTTAAACGCAATATTTAGTGAGATATTTGAAAATTCTTGGCTAACTCCATATATAATGCGCCTGAAACGTGACATGAGTGACGTCATAAATGTTAACTTTTTTGTATAGAGCGTTTTCGGCGGGAGCTGATGCGTGCTAACTTCAAGTGACTATATCACGAGAAAAAAACGCATGAGAAAAGTTATAATATTACAGTTGATTTTCTGACGCATTATACTTTTGATTTTGATACAAAAAAAAAATTGATGCATGTTCCCCATTGTTGGCTGGTTCTAATATAATTACCGATACCTACTATTTGCCGTACGAATAAATGAAGAATAAGTTCCTACTTAGTAATATAAACAGTTTGCAATGTGGAGTGGCTGAAACGTTTTTCAGTCACTATAAGCAGCTGTGGTTAAGATTTGTAAATTAACTGGCCGCCTGTTCGCCCTTCCACCTGTCCGCCGTTTATCCTACTTTTTTAAAGAATGTACTAAAGTAACATATCGAAATATAATTTATAATTGTACGGAACCCTCGGTGCGCGAGTCCGACTCGCTCTTGACCGGTTTTTATTATTTTACTCATGTGCTAATACCAAGCCAGAATGGCTTGGTATTCAGATTTATATCCTTCATACGTTACCTAATCGTAATTAAAATCCAATAATATATTAACTAATCTAATAAATGTAGGAAAATTGAAACTGTTTTGTACTTATTTGGTATGATTAGGTAATAATAGAGAATAATTATCTGAAAACTGGGCCATTTTGGCTGGTTTAGTTGCCTCACTTTTGACAGTGCGCTTTGTAGAGAACTATCGTTCTAGGTGTAATTATTCTAAGGTTAGAAATAAAAACATTTATGAATAACTTGTTTATTCCCAAGACGATGCTTCAGCCCACAATGTTACTACAACAGCTTTTATCATTACTTTTTATCAGATACTTACAAAAATACGTGTACGTTCTAAATAATAGTAAGTTTACTTACTTATGTAAATTACAGCTATTCTAAAAATTATATTAATGTTTAGCTAGAGTTATTTGTGTACTGTACAATATTTCTGTCACATTATTGTTTAAAAACTATTGAAATAGGTACGGTAAACGGCACGCTGCTGGGCTTCCACAAAGTGTCAAATTTTCTCAATCAATTTTAAACTTAAAAATAAAGCTTAAGGTTCAAAATTCAATGGAGATTTTTGTCAGTTTTGTATAGCTTGATGCAGTGGCGAGGGATGAAATTATGGCGAAGGTAAGCCGCTCTACAAAAATGATGTGATCTGCATAGAGAATCAGTGGAGTGGGATTTCCAAAAGGTAAGCCGATGGGAATCGGCTTGTATGGACCCTTCGCCACTGAGCTTGATGTGCTGCTGACTGTACCTTGATTATGACGAAAGTGAGCCCTACTCTATACTATATTTAATTTCAAAAACTTATGTCTATAATCAAAGCCCGAGCAGCCGAATTCGGCCGGACAACAATGGAACATCTTTGGGTCTCATTTTTCGGGCCTTGAAAGGTTTAATGTTTAAAACCTTTCGGCGCCAGGCGTCTACTTATGAAATAGCCAATTTATCATTCCGACTACTTCTCAATGAAACATCTTCGCAGCTAGCCAACCTAGCAATTATCCTACTTCGCATACAGTCTACTTCTCAAAGCGACTACTTCGCAGACTGCCTACTTTTCTCCCAGACGTCATCGTCGGACATTCAGCTAGGGATGCGTTCGTAAACGAGGCTCGAAGTCGGACCTTCACTCCAAGGCGTGCGACGTTCGTCATCCGACGTTTACGAACGACACTGCATAGCTGTCACTGTCCTATTAGATTTGTTGATTTTGATATTAATGAAGCGCGAAATGCAACAAACAATAAAATGAAAATTAATGTTTATAAACAAAGAAGACGTGTCAACTGTCAAATAAAACGTCAGAGCGAATTTCACCCACCAATAGGTGGGGTGATCGGTGCGTTCGCCGGGCGTCGTTTACGAACGGCTATACCTAGTGATCGTCGGGCGATCGCCCCGGTGGTTTTAGAACGCGGACATGTCATCGAGCGTCGTCGAGCGAGCTTTACGAACGCACCCCTGGCCTCCCTGCTCCCTCACTCGCTCGAGGTCGCGCGATAAGCACCTACCGCTAGCCGTTCGTTCGAACGAACAAGTGAGCAGGGTGCCTAGTACGAGTTGTGTTTCTCACCTCATTTTGCGAATAGTATTGAGTGAAAGAGAGGAAATCATGCGAGTGAGTGAAAGAGAGAACACGATAGTTAACTATTCGCAAAGTGAAGTGAGAACAAAAAACCAACTCATACTAGGCCCTCTGAGGGCCGCCACACGCCCGCCTGCGTAGTCGCGCGGCATCTTACTGCCTGCGTAGATATTGCCTCTTTATAATAGTAACAATGTCGAATCAACATTACTGTGCCGTGTACGGATATCAAAATCAAAAAACCAATAAACAATTGTCGTTTATCACATTATGATATATGCTACGCAGTTCATTTAACGAAAGACAACCCTAACGTTGCGTCGTCAGAAAAGGTAAGAGCACGCGATAGAAAGAGAGGCAACTACTAGGTGAACTGCGCGACCTGAATTGCACTTTATTGTGTCGGAGATAAAGTCGCTATTTATTTAAATGACTTTGCCGAGTGCTGCTTCTGTACTTGTACTATTAGTTATTCTGTGATTCAGCATCAAAATTTTTAACTTAGGTACCTAGGTATTTTACTATTTTTCTGTCTTTGTGGTCCAGTGTTTATACCGTTAGGCTCTTGATCCGGAAGTTGTGATTGTGGGCATAATTCCCGCAGAGGTAAACGAACTGTACCGTGTAGTGCTAGGTCTTATGGCGTAATTCCTGTTTTCTGAAAAGCTGCACTTTGTGCAGTGATAGTAAATAAGTGATTTCACCCGCAGCAGCGAAATTTTCATCCCTTAGGAACAGAGATAGCGCTACTTGTTCAAAAAACCTTTAAAAATTTCTAAAACCTGAACGGATGATCCCATTTTGATGATTAAGGCATCTATCGACAAAAATTTATAGTTTTATTATTAAAAAAAAATAAGGGGGCAGAAAATAATTACAAATACCAAAAAACCTTCATTATTGCAAAAAATATATGTTGGCTATGAATATTGGATATATTTAATACATTTGAAGCTGACTGTACTTTATTTATTATTTGACAAGTAGGCAGTCTGCGAAGTAGTCGTTTTGAATGTAAACTGTATGCGAAGTAGGATAATTATCCTACTTCGCATACAGTCTAGCATACACCTAGCAATTGCTAGGTTGGCTAGCTGCGAAGTTGTCACATTAGAAGTAGTCGGGTATGAGAAATTGGCTAATTGATAAGTAGACGTCTGGCGCCGAAAGGATTTTAAATACTATCCCCGTTAGTTGCTAATGCGATGGAACCTTGTTACATTAACATCCACATTGACGTCATTCGCAACTAAAAAAATGACATGTAACAAGAAAATTCTAATAGGTAGGTAATTTAATAAATTAATTATTGAATTATTATTTTCAATAAGATAGGGTCTAAGTATCTAAAAAAATTACAATTGCTGAAAAGCAATGCTGCAAATGCAATTACTGCAAAGCCGGGCCATTTTTAACCTTAAAAGGGAAACCTTTTGTGGTTAAAAATGGCCGCCCGGCGCATTAGCAGTTTGCGGAGATAGTAGGTAGGTGTCGATATTTTTCTCTGACTGTACCTATAGCTTAAGCTGTATAGTAGGTAGATAAGTCACTAAACCACAGAATCGATGTAAGTACTACCGTAACTAAATGACAAGAATAATTGATCCAAAAAATGTCTTTACCCTTGTAAGTAAACTCTACTGACTTGCTTTCTAGGCCAACTAGGCCGTTGTAGCAATTTCATTTTAAGTAACATTATTAGCGAAACTTGTCTAACACTGTAACAAAGTCCTTGAAAGTATCCTATCTGTACTACACTGTAACATAGTCCTTGAAAGTATCCTATCTGTAATACACTGTAACATAGTCCAGTATCCTATATGTACTACACTGTAACATAGTCCAGTATCCTATCCGTACTACACTGTAACGTAGTCCAGTATCCTATCTGTATTACGCTGTAACATAGTCCTTGAAAGTATCCTATCTGCACTACACTGTAACATAGTCCTCGAAAGTATCCTATCTGTACTACACTGTAACATAGTCCTTGAAAGTATCCTATCTGTACTACATTGTAACATAGTCCAGTATCCTATCTGTACTACACTGTGACATAGTCCAGTATACTATCTGTACTACACTGTAACATAGTCCAGTATCCTATCTGTACTACACTGTAACATAGTCCAGTATCCTATCTGTATTACGCTGTAACATAGTCCTTTAAAGTATCCTATCTGTACTACACTGTAACATAGTCTTTGAAAGTATCCTATCTGTACTTTCTATGCGTCAAATACGTATTGCGATGGTGGTTCCTCTCCCTCTGCCCTGATCCTGACCAGGGGTAGTGCGGGTGTCAGAAGAAGTGGTGGTAGGAGTGTGCGTGCGTGTGTCAGGTGCGGCGGCGCTTGGCCGGCGTGGTGGCGGGCGGGGTGGACGTGTTCGCTCGCCTCCTGCCTCTACGGGCGATGCTGTCCTCATCGATTAAGGGGGAATCCCATACTGGAAAGATAGATAAATGACGTTATTAGAACCTTTAAACGAGCAATTCTTGTATATTTATTTATTTATTTCTGTGATCTCGGAAACGGCTCTAACGATTTCGCTGAAATTTGGTATATTGGGGGTTTTCGGGGGTAAACAATCGATCTAGATTAGTCTTATGTTTGGGAAAACGTTTTCGAATTTTCATGCGTTTTTCATTCGACGCAGAATATGGTCGCTAATTTCGTCCGGCTGGCCACTGTCCGTCTGGTCCAGCGGGTTCAGACGCGGACGGCAAGAAACGAGTATTACGGGTTCGAATCCCGCTCGGTGACTTACTTTTGTTTTTTTTATATGTTCAAGTTTATATATTTTTTAAATTTTTATTGTTTTTACTCAAGTTTAAAAAAAATTAGGTAATGTTTGAGATAACAATGTGGATTATCACCTAAACACCGCCATATTACAATAAATAGCAATAACTGAGCAAAGCTCGGGCGCCCAGATATCAAAATATATTTGAGGCGCCGAAATATCGGAGCCTCAAAAATAAACAGATACATGGCAAAGTAAAGTTTGGTTTGTAGTGATAAAAATTGTGGTTTTATAAGGTCTCTGTCCGTCCACTACAAAGTCAAAGTGTCTTTATTTAAACATACTTAATAATTAAGCACTTTTGAATCATGTATATTTTCCCACCACCCGTTCCAGACTTTTTTAACTGCAAAGAAGAATGGGCGCAAGAAACTTATCAGCTTTAACAGGAATACACCGGACACCATACCATACCATCGGTTCTAGGAATGTATCAGGCAAAAAAACATTCTTTGTATTCAAAAGTATGACACCATTCCCACTAGACTATTCCGTCTCCGGTCATGCTCTTGTCATTAGTACTTTCAATACAAAGTTTTTTGTCTGACACATTCCTAGCACAGCCATAGTATGGTACTGTGTAGTGGGCAGATACCTTTTTCAATAACAAATTTCAGACACATCATGGATATTGAAAGAGTTCGAGTTTGAGAAAAGGGGAAGCAAAATAGCTTGGAATAAAGAGGTCACTGGCCAGACGTGGCCTGATCTGTGAATAGGTCAGAAGATAATTAATTTTTGCGATAAAATTATATCTGTGATGTGCTGTGATCCTAAATCAACTGTGATAAGGGAGATTAGGTTCTCAGCTCAACATGAAGGTGGAATAGTTATGTATAAGTAGATTTCATGCTCATTTAAAGACTTACTCGATGCAGAGCTAGCTTTAGTCTTTGGTGTCTTATCTCTCTGAGAAGTTGATTTCCTGCTAGTGGAACTATCTCTAGTACCAGACGCATTGGAATCTCTGGAATCTCTTCTTCTATCTAAAATATGAAAAAAAATGTTATCTATCTATGGACTCTACACTATTAATTAGAATAGGCGTGTTGCTCGATATGTACTGAAAAATTTAGTTGACTTTATTAAAAGAATTCTTAGAACTTTTTTGATATTATAATATTATAAATGAGTTGCAGAAAGCATGTGACCAGATGTGACCCAATTGAAAAAAGGTAGGTACATGATTGATGTCACATGTAATAATAAACAAAGTTATCACAAGTACAGTATGGGGCAAATATCTTGAAATTGGGCATTTTGGGCATGCGTAGCGGTGAGGTAGGGCGGCGGGAGAGAGGCGCGCGCTATTGGTCACTCACAAGAGCACATGCGCACTTATCCCCACTCTGTCGAAAAAATTTCAAGATATATGCCTCATACTGTATGTATGTACAATAGACATTGAGTTACAGAAATTTTGTATCACTAAAAGAAAAATATTAAGCGTATTAGTAAAACATTGAAGCAAATACATACTCTTACCATAATCTTTCTCAGATTTAATACTAGGTGTGTCGGTAGAGGCATGAGAGCTGCCACTTTCTTTACGGCTTTTGGTGGCCAGCGCACTAACACTGTCTTTACGACTTGGTCCTTAAACATAAAAGAAACATTGATACTACTGATTGATGATTGGTGTGAGTTGTCCAGAATTATTGATATTAATAGATATTTGTGAGATGAAATGTAACTAAACTATTGAAATAACAAAATAAATTTTAATACTCGAGTTTAACTAAAACAATATTTTATGTTCTCATTGTACCTGTATAAGTCAACTTAACTATATGGGTAAATAAAATTAGCTAGCATTAAGCAAATTGAAGCATTTTACATATCGTCGGCGTAAGTGAAAACCTCGTAAATCCACTTTTTGTCTAACACTTTTGCTGAGTTTTTCGTCACTCAATGTGGTCATTGAGTGACGAAAAACTCAGGAAAAATGCAATAGATGGCGTTGTATGCGTTTGAATGAAATACGAGTGAGATAAGAGGTTTTCTGCCAATAACCGCAAAAAGTGTTATAGACAAAAAGAGGATTAACGAGGTTTTCACTTTTCGCTGACAATATTGAGTTCTTGATCAAGTAAACATTTATCCAAATATTTAGTTTTACTGTTATTTAGCTAATTATTTATTATGGAGGTTCTTATTTAAATGGTTTGAAAGAACTTCAGAAGAACAAAGATATAATAATAACCTTTAAGTGTGTTATCTTTAGACGCAAAGCCCTTAGAACTGCTTATAGGTGTCGAAGGCTTAGGCGACAGGCTCTGCTCATCTACATTAAGGCATCATTAATATTAAGCACAGTTTTGCTAGCCAGGTGCATGCACAATTAATATTTTTCAGGGGTAATCTTTAGAAACAGGGTGCCTGAAATGAGGATTGAGATAAATAGGAAGGGTAAACCGGAGTAGGAGTATAGATAGTATTATTTGAAAGCCATTGAAAGGCCTTTCAAAACTCTACAAAACGCGATATACTTTAAATTATTCACTTCTCAAGCTTACGCGCTCACTAGACATGAAATAAAACAATTTTTAACGGATACTAGCGCGGACCAACTAATTACCAAAGTACTTTTAATAAAACCGCCCTAGTATCCGTTAAAAATTGTTTTATTTCATACTTTAAATTACAAAATTAGGCACCCCATTTCTAAAGCCAACCCCATTTCAGTTAGGTTTACCATCCGTCCGGATTAGTCCAGACTTTTAGACTATTGTCCGTACTTTGTAATTTGTCCGGCTTTTAAAGATTGGGCAGTGTAATACTAGACAAACATATAGCAGTAGTGTGCGAAAGAGAAGTCCCAAAATGTATGGAGTCTGGATCTGGCTGTAAAAATGTCCAGACTTTTATTGTAATGTCCGGCTTTCAGTCAGGACTTTTCAAATTTTGGAATGGTAACCCTAATTTCAGTGCAGTATCGATTTTTTTTTTACTTAATAACTTTAAGGACAAACAGTAACAGTTACAATAATACAAGTAAAAAACATCAAATACAAAATATAAATGGTAGGAGCACTGTTTTTACTATGCGCGCCAAATAAGAATAGTATCAACAACTTCACGGCACTGGACAAATTTGTTATTGCTTGGTAGAATTGATAACTTTATATTGTATAGGATGTGCATAAAAAGAACCAAAATATATAAAAATATAATTTTTATTATTGCTGGCATCGATCAGCATGGCAAACGATCATTGGATTTTTTGCTGGCAGTACATAATTGACCAGTGACGTGAAGTTGTCGATACTATTCTTATTTGGCACGCATAGTAGATGCCACAGCATGCGTTACAATATTTAATAAAATGATAAAGCCAACCCCTTTTCAGTGCAGTATTGATTTAATAAAATGACATTGATACCTTCATGATCCTCGGTGGTAGTATCTTTGCATTTCTGTTTAATTAAAGCACCAAATTCACTTTCCGGTAAACTAAATGATGTTTCTTCATTTGGAAAGGGTATAGGCTCGGTATCATCTAGCATTGATATATCATATAGAGATTCTAAGTGCTTCCATATATCTTGGGTGGAAATCTCTTTCGTGATAGAGTTAGAGAGTTTCTCCCAAATACAAGCCATGTGAAAATGTTTATTTATTCCGACCGGCTTGTGATTTGCCATGGCATAGAACAGTTGGATTTCCATGTCCACATCCCATTCCACTGTGTCACCAGCTTTCACATCAGATTCTTCTTCACTTGAAACCATTATTAAGGTGTTCGTTTACTTTTTTTTACGTTTATTTAATGTTTTAAAATAGAAACAATAAAATAATAAAGTGGGTTGTGGTTTCAATTCAAATAGTTTTTTAGTAGAGACGACAGTCAAAGTCAAAGTGTCAAGTCAAATTGTCAAATGCAATGATAGTCAATCTATTCGTGAGCATGCGAATCTCCGTGCCACTGAATAATTCCATTCTAAAACTACCTAGAAGTAATGTACCGATGATATACGTTCTTATTTCAGATATCAAATCGATTGTACCGGCTTCCCGGCAGAATGATTGACAAAAGCATGTGGCACGGAGATTCGCATGCTTTGAGGTTATGTTTTTTGTTAAATCGTCGAATTCCAGATCAATCGGAGCCTGTACCGCTGGGTTGATGTATTTGTAGCCGTTACATATTCATTGTAACAGCTACAAACACATTTGTTGCTCATGTAACGCAACAGGGACAAAGATATGGCGATCTAAAGTTTTAAAAGCATGCGACTCTCCGGCCCACACGCTTAAGTCTAAAATACTGGTGAAAATTGTATTAAGATTAAAAATAAGCAAGTTTACGTAACCGTTTGATCACGATAAACGGCCCGAAAACATATTTTCACTATATCTTCATTCGTTTTAGAGAAATAAGTAAATTTATTTACTATGATTTATTATGAATAATCAGTGTGTAGGGTGACCATATCGTCGGTCCGTAGGAATCATTAGGCTGTTTCTAATAAAATTCAAGTTGAACTACATAATGTTGAGGGTTGATTTGCCTACATACTCGTACGTATCGTACCTACTATCATACTGTTACTGACTATGCAATATTGCAATATTTTTTAGGGGACGTAAAAAGGTGACTTTTATCCTAATCGAGATGACAAAATACAAACAAACAAATGAGAAAGTAGGTAACCTTATAAAAACGTGTTAAAAATGTGAACCTCATAATTGGTATAATAATTGCCCACTCAGTACCAGTCACCCATCATCATCAGTATCAGTCACCCATTAATTTAGGTCTCGGTTGAATGCAACCGAACTGAGAACTTCCTTAGTTTTTTGAAGTATTAGTCTTTCAAAATAGGTATCTAAAAACACTTCAACTTGCATTTTAGACCGATCGGGATAAGTTTTTAGCTTTTAAAAATATTAAAGTTTGTTTTTTTCGTATATAGTTTCTGCACCATTCACTTAGCCTAATACATGAAATTGTGTCATTTTGGTTTGATGCATAAGTAACAATTTAGGTTTTTGTCTTTTTTAACGCTATCGGACGAAAAGAAAATTAAAGTTGAAAATTTTACTTTCATGATGATTATGAAGTTGTAACCGATGTACTTACTTGAGCTTTTTGTGTCATCTTTGTCCACGGGAATACTGTTATTTGACTATTACCTAAAGCGTTACCTTAGTAACTCCAAAAGAATATTACAATTGGTTAAATAAGTGTTAAATGTTTTAGATCAATAGTATCTGTTGTACATAATGTTTTGTGCTAAATTCATCAATGGAATTTTCAGCTTTTTATTTTTTTCTTTTCAACACCCTGTAAAAGTCACAAAAGAAAATGGGGGGGGGGGGGGGTGGGGGGGTGGGAGCCGGGGCACCGCTGTTTGCTGCGTACTTCGAGCACCGCTGCTACGTACTTTGCCGTTCGAGCGACTTTGGGTAAAAGAATTTGTAAAAAGTAGCCTCTATTTCGTATTGAGCCAGCACAATATCCCACTTCAAATTAATTCGCCTAATTTAAAGTAAGTAAGTGACTTAAGTGACGCCTAAGCATAGGTACTGAAGTTCGGTGACACATTTGAAGTAACGAGTAGGTAGGTAGGTAAGAAGTATACGAACGAATATAAATACATTTGATGATACTGTGGCCGCGTTCCGAATCACGCTCACAGCGCTGTTAGCGCGTATCCGACCAAATTAAATAGTCACAAAATATTACACAGATAGGGTATTTGTGTACCTACTTCATTTTTAATGGATTATAGGCTAACAGTGCTGTTGGCGTGATTTGGAAGTAGGCATGTGTTATTATTGTCAATTACAGTCTCATTGATGAGATGACATCATTAACATTCTTGTACTCTACCTCTTGCAAAGTTTAAAAAGAAAGGATTACCTACCTACTGTAACAAAATATTTTTTGAGGGTAAGGAAATAAAAACCGGTCAAGTGCGAGTCGGACTCGCACACAAAGGGTTCCGTACCAAAAAACGGCTAAAAAATCACGTTTGTTGTATGGGAGCCCCCTCAAATATTTATTTTACTAGCTGACCCGACAGACGTTGTCTTGTCTTAGTTATAAATATTAAATTCGAATTGGTATAAATTATTGAAAAGTTTAGTTCAGAGATTAGTAGGTAAGTACCGTTCCCGTTTCCGTTTTCGTTCTCGTTCCCGTTCCCATTTACTTTAAAACCCAACAGCTTTATCCGCTTGAGTATACGAGCCGCGCGACTCATTCCGTAGTGTGTTTCCTGCGTTTCTTAAACGACCGTTAGAAACGTGCGCTGCGGGGAGGGCATAGGTAAATCTTTGTTGCCTACTTGGGTTTTGAAGTGTACGTTTCTAAGTGATATTTTTATTATTCTGAGTGACATGACGCTTCGAATGGCGTTGAAAGATTTTACAATTTTATCGTGCAAGAGTAAAATATTTACTTGTAAACATTGACATTGAGGTTTAGTGGCCATTTATACCACGTTTACATTTTTCATTTAAAAAGTAAATCGACAACCTACTAATTCCATATTTTAATAAGGTTGGAGTTTATAATCTTCATATGGATAAAAAATAAAAACTCGTTAAATGAAGTTTCAATATTTATTTTATGCTTACAGATTTTTGTCTACATTTTGTTAGCGTGCGGCTATTTTTCCCTCAAACTGAGTTATTAATTAAAATATTTTCCTTACACATACACTTGAAATATTAGTATTTCCTAATAGCTTGATTCATTCTTATGTTTATTAACAATGTTTTATGTTAGTAACAATTGTCATCACATATCACCAAAAACAATAACGTTGACTTATCTTTTTTCCGGCGTTAAAAATCCTCTAGAAAATGTTTTGAAATCACGTAAATAGACGAATTGTTTCATAAAATATAGTTATATACACGTTCACTATTATCTTACCTTAAATAAAACTGCACAGTTGAATTATTTCTTCACACACTTTTCACACAATGAAATAAAAAACACAGCAACGTCAACGAATACGACAAAGAACATAGAATAATTTTCAACTTTTTTTTTCTTATCTGATACTCTTTTGTTTACGATGTTGCTAGATTTAAAATGTTGCACATGTCAGTTAGTCATGGATTTAGTCACTTCGTGGGTATTTGTGTACGGATTAGAAAGAAACAGAGAGCTCCAGAGAGCTAACACAAATTTGGGACTACAGTCCCAAGGAGCATTTTGGAAATTTTGAATTTGGGACTACAGTCCCGAAAATCGTTCGAGCGGTTATAAATAACCAAGTACCTATACATCACTTGTTATGTTAGTAACGTGTATGTTAGTCTATTCAAACTTACTAATAAGTCGTGATGGCTCTGAACTAACCGTGATGAGCACTAAGAAATTCAGTTTTCTTATAACCTCTTTGTAAGAAAAAAAAAATATTTTACATGTATTTTATTAATAAAATAACTCCGAACGAAGCATCTGTTTTATTACATCCTTAATTGTATGTTTTTTTTTATCGTTGTTCGCGCGTATCTTCGACATTTATGGACCGATTTTGATGATTCTTTTTTTGTTCGATTCAATTTTTTTGCGAAATGGTCCCATTTATTTTTTTTTCAAATCGGTTCAGTAGTTTTCAAGGTATCCTGAAAACACTATGATTTTGCATCAACTAACTTGACTATTTTGTTATTTATGAACCGAATAAGATGATTCTTTTTGTTGGGTAAGAGGTACTTTTAGTCTTTTTAACCGACTTCAAAAAAAAGAAGGTTCTCTTCCAGTTTGACCTGTATGAATGTATGTTTCTCCGCGAATATCTCACGTTTGACTGAGCCGATTTTTCTACCAAATAATATACTTACACTACACTACCTAATAGAGAAGGTACTTATACTAAAAACAAAAAAATAAAAATTGTTTTAAAAATAAAAAAAAATGTTTTAAAAAACAAAAAACCAACTTCAAATAACCTGCCTCTAAAAAGCAAGAAATAATATTCAAATCATTAGATATGCATTATCATTGTTATATAATAACAACACGTATATTGAAGTCGGGTAGGGCTTTTAGAATAAAAAAACGAAGTTGTACTCCAGCCCCACCCGACTTCAATAGACGTGTTGTTATTATATAACAATGATAATGCATATCTAATGATTTGAATATTATTTCTTGCTTTTTAGAGGCAGGTTTTTTGAAGTCGGTTTTTAGTTTTTTTTAAAAGGTAAGTAAATACTAAAGTTTAATTTTTCAAGTTTTGACTTATGTAGTAAGCATAAATTACTTTACAACCATTGAAACTTGTCCCAAGTAACAATACAAAAACTCACATACATACAAACGTAGAGCAGTGTGGAACAATGCAACACCAAAAGCTCTGAGTCTCATATTTCTCTCATTTTTAAAGATATGAATTCCGTTTTTAGAGGAACGGAATCTACTTAATTAGGTATAAAATGGCAGTTATAGTTTCATTAATAAATAGATACATAAACCAATAAGAAGACTTTTAAAAGAAAATGGGAATTGTAATTTTGACATTTTCATATTTAGTGGAACAAGTAAATGACAAAATCTGTTGAATTCCAACCGATAAAGGTTTTCTCAAGGTATTGCATAATTATTCAGACTTTAAATGTACTTACCTATAGGTTTATCTCAGGTACAATGATTTGTGTGTGACTTAAAGATAAATGAGTCTAATTTTTTTTTAAATCGTAGTTATGTACCTTTTATAGGCAATAACGATTTAAAATCAACAATTACTTATAATAGGCATTAATCTCTCAGGTAAAATTCTACATACTAAAAGATTAATGAGTCTGAAAATCACAAATATTAGGTAGTAGTAGTGGAAACACTGTTACATTGTGTCCACCCTTGAGCTGTGACATTCTTGGACACCTGGGGTATTTTAGAATAACATCAAAAAATAATCTACCAAAATCGAACAATTTATTAGGTAGTATCATAGTTATTCTGTGGTAATGTAGTCCACGTGAATCTATGATACATGTACAAATATATTGATTAAAAAACACATTCGATGAGAAAGGCAACTGTCAAAAAAGCATTTTTTTTAAAAGCCCACGACTTAGGACAATTATTCTTAATGAAGGCTTTACAAAGTGACATTTTAAAAAAATAGTAACTATTTGCCTCTAGATGGCGTTGATGGAAAGAGAAGTGTAAAAATTGGCTTTTAAAAATAAACGGCCTGTACCAAAGAGGCAAATAAGCGTTCGCTGGCTGACATCTGGCCAAAGAGAAACATTTTAGGGTAACATCAGATTTGCCTGCCTACCTGAGTACTCTTCGAAGCTGAGTAAAAAAATCACATTGACACATACATTTTTATCAACGCCATCTTATCTATCGAGCATACAGTTTTTTGTCATTTTGAAAAACCCTAATTGAAAAACAGTTTGGTTAATATTTTTACAAAAATCCTCCGACTAAAAGTAATGAACATACTCTGTCTGTCAGCTTCATCATCAGACCCTGGACTTCGTCTCCCATTAGAGTACTCGTCAAAACAATAGGGATGACGACTACTGAATAAAATAACAAAATACTAATAAAAACCGTAAACATATTGAACTTTTAGAGTAGCTTGTATACCTCTTGGTTTTATATATTGCGTATTATTTGTTTTATTACCCTTCAAAGTTGGGCGGACAAGTCCATTTAAAAAGTTTAAAATATATTAAAATAAATAATACATTTAATTAATCCATAAAATTTATAGCAAATTTGTATAAGAAACAATTTTGATAAACACAATATTTAATGTAGCTGCCAAACTTTCCTACGCGTTGCATACAAACACCTAGGCGTGACGTCATAACTAGGGTAGCCGTTAGTATGGAGCGTTTTCGGGTGAGTCCAATTTGTGTGCATTTTAAACTGTGATATCTCGGGCAGTTTTCACGCTAGCGAAATAATTATTTTACCAATGTTTCTTTTTTTGAGAGGTAATTTATGTAACATAAAATAAAAAAAAATTTCGTCATGCCTATTCTAACGAGCCCAAACACGATGGGGTTGTAGGTTTTATCATAGAATTCCTGTGGGCTTCTTCCGGCTTCATCATCAGATCAGCTCAATGACACCATAATATTGCATTGCCTTCCAGTTCTGACCTATTTTCAAAGTTTCAAGTCTCTAGGTCATCGGAAAGCTAGGATAAAATCGTTCGCAATATATATCTATAAATATTAGGTCTTTACTTATGAACTTGCCGATATTTTGTCACATACAGAGAAAATAATAACTTCTATGTTTTAAAACATTTAACAATATCTTGATTTACGTATGTCGAATTATGACCATGATAGTCAACTATCAGTAAAAATAAAGTCCTTTTTTTAAGCTTTCATAGCATTAAAAAAAGATCTTGAAAGTTACTCTTTTTTTGTGAGCCAAAAAAGGGTGACCGGAGGGGTTGTAACTTAGCCAAAACTTATTTTTTTCGCCTATCGTAAATGGAATAGGTTAGCATAGTGTTCAAACATTAGTACATAAAAGTTTTGTTACAAGAGTGTTAACGGTTGTTAAATGAACAAAGAAAATGCTAGTATGAAAAATGCAACTTCTTGAAAATTCTCCATACAAATCGGCAATTTCATAGGTAAAGACCTATTATATACGGTTACGAAAACCTGCTTATTTTTAATCATAATACAATTTTCACCAATATTTTAGACTTAAGCGTGTGGGCCGGAGAGTCGCATGCTTTTAAAACTTTAGGTCGCTATTGCGTTACATGAGCAACGAATGTGTTTGTAGCTGTTACAATAAAGCACGTTCCAGACGGATTTAATCACGCCTCCCAACCAAGGTCACCTTGGTGGAAGCTTGATGGGGGCGTGGTTTCCATCCGTGGATTGTGTTGCGGCTACACGAGTTTACATCCAAGCGCCGCCAACTAGGGCTGCCAACCATACTATAATAATATGTCGTATTATACTATGTTTCGGGTCTGCGTGCTATATACTATTGAAGAAATATATAGTACGCAAAAATACTATATTTTCAACATCGATCGCTAAGAAACAAATGTTTCTTTTTTTTAAATTTGTGATCGTGAATTTTGACTGATTCTATAGCGTGTAGTGTATAGTCACACCATATAACAAATACTATGTGTATAGTGTATTGTATCTGAATTCTGAACGTATCTATCTGTCTTATTGCGTTCCAAACTTGTCAATATAAAATTGACAACTTAATTAAATCTTAATCCATGGACGAAATATATCTTAATCTTAACCATGGACGAATTTCTTTCATGTCTTAACTTAATCAGTAATACTGATACAATCGTAAGTAAGTTAAAAACGAGTTTTTAATTTACTTATATTTAATTAATATTGATGGTAGAAAATAATATGAGACTTTTATTTTGATTCATGATTGTTTTATTTATGGTTTATGATTTTGACCAAAACATTGTTCAAAAATGCAAAAAGTTCAAAAAATATAGTTTTTATAAAAAGTAAAATATAATAATATATTTGCCTAATTTTTGCCTTTTCCATAAACTACTATATTATTTTAAAGTGTACTAATTTTTTTAGCCTTATTTGAAAAATACTGTATTTCGCCTTAGACATGTTGGCAACCCTAGCGCCGACACTCTTTCCCATTCCACGGTAAAGATATCTATCAGTACTGTAACTCGGCCCTGTCCTTGAAATAATTACCTAAATAAACCCGCGCTGGTTCAATCAATTAATTTTAAGGCAATAATATAACTAGATTAACAAAACTAATGGTAAAATAAAAATAAAAAAAAAATACATTATTGATGGGAGAAACAAATTATTTAATAATCCTTAGTACAATACCTACGTATTATATAATATTTTAAGTATACTTAATCTTAGCTTTCGGACTTTCCAGGTATTTAAAAATGTAAGGTATCTCTGGATTATTGGTTAATTATATTTATAATAAAAACAGCACAATCTGCACTTTGCAATAGTAAGAACTTATATTTCAATCAATAGTACCTATTGAATTTTTAGACTTTTGGCATTCAGAATGTTATTTCTATATTAAGGTAATAAATATAATAGAAAAAAACCCGGCCAAGTGCGTTTTGGGCAACACGCCGTACGGTTCCGTAGATACCTTATACCACACCATATTTAATACCATTATAATTTTTCGTCTGCAAAAATAACTTTGTTTTTCAGTGTTGTTATGAATGAGAAAGTTATATTTGCGGTTATGGAAAATGTGCTATATCTGAAAAACTAATTACTATATCTCATTTAAACCAATTTTTATTGAAAGTAATTATTAAGACCTACATGCAGCATATATGTTTTTTAGATTTTTCACTTTCTTATTTCAAAAGTTAAAGGGGGGGGGGAGGATAAACATTTTACCACTTTGGAGGAGTATATCTTTCAAACCTTAGACTTTGAGAAAAAAATGTCTTAAAAACCTCAATGTCAATTTTAAAGACCTATCTATTGACACCTCACACGTTCGCAGTTGCAGTTCCATGTATGGAGAGCCCCCCCTTAATCTTTATTTTTGTTATTTTTGTGTTAAAATCGTTAAGCGGTTAACAAATACATCTACCAACCAAGGTTCAATTGTGTAATATTAATACTTTTGGAATAAAATGGCTGTGACAGAAGGACAGATAGACAGACAGACATGACGAATCTATAAGGGTTCCGTTTTTTGCCATTTAGGCTACGGAACCCTAAAAATACTAGAAAAAATTGACTCACCCGTAACCCGTAGCAGCCGAGCCATTTGAGCCCGTCTGAACTGCGAGGGCTGAGTCGATATTTTATAGTATTTTTTCTATTATATTTATTACCTCGTACATCTTTCGTTCATCACTGCGGCGCATTCGCGACTGTTTGTGTACCGAGTGCAGACTGCAGACTGAACTCGAGGGCCGAGGCGCGTAGGTACGACTCGCTTTTCGACTATTTGTACAGATGACACTTGCATATAAATTGGCAAGAGAAAGATGAGACAAAAGATGCGCAATAGCCACAAACACTAAAATTTGTGGCGCTGCACATCTTTTGTCTCGTTTTTATCTTGCCAATAAAATGCCGGGCAGTATATGAAGTTGGAGTACTGATAAATATCATTACCGTGCCTGTGTTGGAACTCGCGCCCTTCCACCAAGGACGTTGAAGGTCATTTGGATTGGTTGGAGAAATTTGGATTAAATCTGCCGTCTAGATGGATTAAATCAAGCAAGGTCACCTCTGTTGGGAGGCGTGATTTAATCCGTCTGGAACATGCTTAAATATGTAACGGCTACAAATACATCACCCCACCGCTACAGGCTCCGATTGATCTGGAATTCGACGATTTAACAAAAAACATAACCTCAAAGCATGCGACTCTCCGGCCCACATGTTTTTGTCAATCATTCTGCCGGGAAGCCGGTACAATCGATTTGATATCTGAAATAAGAATGTATATCGTCGGTACATTACTTCTAGGTTGTTTTAGAATGGAAACAGAACAGATATGTATGTACTATGGGCAACAGCTTCGCTTAAAAAGTTAGCAAAAAAAATGTGTGCGCATGTATCCCCCTGCACGAACTAAATATATTATGTTATGACGGCGGCGGCGCGGCGTGCAACCGATTTTAACCTTAAGAGTTGTGGTTAAGTGACGTTGTTGTCCATAGTACATCTGTATGAATTTCTAAAACAGGAGATGTAATTCTATAGAGTACCTACTTAACCAAACGAAAGGTGCGTGTTCGTTCGTATCGTGACGTGAGACTTATAGGTATGTACGTACTTAGTATCCAACCGAAACGGACGAGCTTCGTCGTCCCTCGCCACGCGCCCGCGCCTACTCGCTTCGACCGCAAACTTTTTGAATACCTACCTACCTAGGTATTATCCATGCATGAAAATGACACAAATTCATTCTGTCCATCACTCATGTATTTAAGATATTAAATATGTAAACTCTAATAATACTAATATTTTTTATAAGCATCAATGGCTCGGACAAACAAAAAAATTGAAAATATTAAAAGTCCATGCCTTAATTTGGCACAAATTTATTTCATAGGGATTTTAAAGTGATCTGAGGTATATGGTACTTGTTTTTCAAATTGTAATATTTTTTTGACGGTGTTATTAATGTACGGGTCCCACGTCTGTTTCCATGGACGAAAATGACACAAATTAGGTTTGTACACTACGCAGGCTATCTTAAATACAATACTATTGTTTCTTTTTACTTTAAAACAATTTTGACAGTTTAGACGGTTCTCACACTGGCGACGCGCGCGGTCGCGGCGCACCCACGCGCGTCTTTTACGTTGTATGCAAGTACATTAATTTGTATAGAAAACCGCCTCGTCCAACACACCAAGGCGCGCCACGGCGCGTGAGCACGCACCGCCGCGTGCCGCCGGCGATCCGCGAGCAGTTTGCGCCAGCAGGCGCGTTACCGCGGGGTACAACACACTGCGACGCGCCCCGCGGCTGGTTTTCGATGATCGTTTCGTTACGATGGCGGGATTTCCTCTGGTTTTCAAATGTTTCGTGGCTTGGATATACGCCCATTTTAGTGCCATTTGGTAGGTACATTATGCAGCACATGAGGTTATACAAAACTGTAAAAAATCTGTTATTTATTTGATTGAATATCATTACGCTGTCGTGGAAGCCCAGCGTGCCGTTGACCGTACCTACCTACTCGTATGTTATTAAAATTCCGTCATTAATATCGAGATGGCAAATCTAAATTATTTGTCTGGACGTTTTAATCTCATGAGTGATTTTATATGTGTTCAGTTTTTTTTCCTTTTGAGGTACGGAACCCTAAAAACCTGGAAATTAAAACAAAACAACTTCAAAATTTAATGCCTCTAAAAAACAAGCGGCGGGGACGCGTCAGACGCCGAATGGCGCGGGGGCGCGGAGAAAACCGCCCGAACAGGCGTTGCGCTGCGCCGTCACCGCGCGCGTGAAACGCCAAACCGCGCCCCGCGACGACGGCGCGCGTTGGCAGTGGGAGAATCGCCGTAGAGTCCAATTATTTATAACCACCACAAATAATCGAATTTCTCAAGATGCATCGGCTAGATGTGACACAAAACGCAAAAATAAACTAATTATATGCCAATGTATAGACAGGCAAGAATTCATAAACTTTAGAATTCTTGAAGGTTATACCCTCAAAATAACGTATTCCGATCGGTCTATTTTCTAGAAACAGCCTAATGATTCTGACCGACCGACGATATGGTAACCCTACACTGTGATTGTTCATAGTAAATAAATTTGCAAATTTCTCTAAAACGAGTAAAGATATTCTGAAAATATGTTTTCGGGTCGTTTATCGTGATCAAACGATTACAAAAACCTGCTTATTTTTAATCTTAATGCAATTTTCATCAATATTTTAGACTTAAGTGTGTGGGCCGGAGAGTCGCATGCTTTTAAAACTTTAGATCGCGATATCTTTGTCCCTGTTGCGTTACATGAGCAACAAATGTGTTTGTAGCTGTTACAATGAATATGTAACGGCTACAAATACATCAACCCAGCGGTACAGGCTCCGATTGATCTGGAATTCGACGATTTAACAAAAAACATAACCTCAAAGCATGCGAATCTCCGTGCCACATGCTTTTGTCAATCATTCTGCCGGGAAGCCGGTACAATCGATTTGATATCTGAAATAAGAACGTATATCATCGGTACATTACTTCTAGGTAGTTAGTTTTAGAATGGAATTATTCAGTGGCACGGAGATTCGCATGCTCACATCTATTCTGAGATGTGGCACGAGCGATTTTTACCACACGCGATTTTTTTAAGGCTTTCGACGTTTAATCGCGCGATTTTTCTAAGGCGATTTTTTACGGTCGTTGACGGGAAAGATGGCCAGGCTATAAGTTCACTTTTTTCGTGCAACGTTTCTATGGCGATGGATCACGGTAAATACCAAGCGTGTAGCCGGCGTCTAACAATCGCTCAAAAGTACCCCATGTCCACGCCCTCCCAAATGGTAGTGGTGGTGGTTATGCAATGTATTATCCCCGTCAATTGGTAATGCGCTGGAACCTTGTCAAATTAACCTAATCGTGACGTCACCCGCTACAGCTAGCAAAAAAAGTTAAAGTAAATAATAATTAATTTAATTTAATGATTATTTTTGTGAATAAGATAGGGTTAAGTGAGAATATAATAATTGAATGGATCTTTTCAAAATAAATGAAAATGAAATATTTTTTATTTAAATAATAGTTCAGGCAAAGAAAGCTCAAAAAAATGTATAGAGGGAAATGCTTGGAACACAATTTTTGACTTCGTAACTTTATTTGGACCTATTAGGAGGTGAACATATCAAAATTCCCCGCCCGTAGCCCCTATGCCGGGAGGGAGGGGGGGAGGTTTGCAGGCCCCATTTTTCGGTTTTTTACATATATCTCGGAAACTATGCGTTTTAGCGACATAAAATTTCGTACAAAATAAAAGCTGATTAAATTTGCTACAAGTTTTATTCCGACAAGTTTTTCGATAACTTGTATAGTTTTCGATATATCTGCTCTTGAATATCTGTCAACTCGGTGATAGCGATGTTCGAAATTGATTCGATTAATCGATTAATCCTTGCTAACTTATTGCGAATTGGTCGATTAATCCAGGAATTAAAATGATCGATCTAACTGCTAATTTTACGCCGATTTTTTTCAGAAAAGAATCTACTAGCAAATTAAATGTTTCTAAATTTGTGAGACACGTTCCTGCTAGATTATTTTGCGAAATAAATAAGTTGTTGCCAAGGCATTAAAAACAACAATCTATTCGGGTTTTCTATAAATGTATTAAAAGTACTCAATACCTTCAGATATCGATAGTTTTGTTCCGAAACTTTTTTGGTATCGATACTTTTGATATTTTGCGTATCCCTAACTGCATTTGATTTGAACAAACATAAACCTATCGGGGATTTCCCGGTGCGCAATTCGAATATTGCCAATATATTCACGGAAGCTATCCAACCAAAATAATAGATTTATCATTATTCCTTATTCACCCTTACTAATATTATGAATGCGAAAGTCCGTTTCTTTGTTTGTTTGTTACGCCTTCACGTCTTAACTACTGAACCGATCATCATGAAATTTTACATACACGTTGTCTGAGGTACTGTCTGAGGTACAGAAAAATAAATAAGGTACCTTTCATCCCGAAAAAAAAACCAGTTAACTTGTCGTATATAATTTGTGGCTACAACTTTACATTTTCTATATAAAAAATGGCCCGCGCAACCATGTTTTCCTATCATGGACCCTTAACTACCCAACCGCACATCATAAAAATTTGCATACACATTGTCAGAGGTACAAAAAATGACTTAGGGTACCTTTCGTCCAAAAAAAACGAACTGATTCTGTTTTGTTGTGCTCTTAATAAAGTAAAAGCTTCTGTATTGATAAATAAAGCCTTTTGAGGTTGGATATTTTTACAAGCAGGCGGAAACACAAAGACAACCGAGATACCTCGAGTGGTCATAGATAATCAGAAGTGTGGCCAACAGATTCCGACTCCTGACTCCTGAAGGATAGAAAAATAACTCTTCACGCATACGAAGTCGCGGATAAGAGCGTCCGCTGCGTTATGTGGATCCGGATTCCAAATCCGAAGATTCATAGTCATAATATTTATCTAATTAATATTTATATTAGGTTCGTGGTGAGAGTTTTTTCTTGACATAGCAATATATTACTTCATTTTGTGTTGTTTTGTTTTGGTTTGTTTTGTTTGTTTGTTTACCTTTTTTCTAAGAAATTGATAATCAGACTTTACACATTTGAAATAATCTAATATCAAATAATCGATTATTTCGGCATCGATTATCGATTATCATCCCTACTCGCCCGCCAGCCAGTTTTGCTGACGGTACTGAGTGTTTGATTTCACTACGTCATTTTGACGTCATCAACATGGCCGCCACGCGCATTACCAATTGACGGGGATAATAAATGATTGACAAGCCATGCTTGATCGTCTAGAGCCCGCTTCTCAAGTACTTACTGCTATATTCTTGTCTGTGAAACTGTCACTGTCAGTACGCAGCAGAGCAGAAGCAGACGTCAATCAACAGTTCAACACGTCAGTCTACTGTCAAAAATAATTCTGTGCCGCTTGGCCCTTGGGCGCTAGCTTGCATTTTGCGATAATTTTGCTTTATTTTCATGATTTACTTGTATCCGTTTTTACTATAATGCTGTAATTACAGATTACAATCATGGCAAATCATTATGAAGTGCCTAACTGGTAAGTTAATACGAAAATTTACAATAAAATACACCGGTGCTATGCATCCATCCATGCCTGTTTATCAAACATCATACATTTGCAAATATCTTAATTTTTAATGAAAGGAATGGGTTTATTTATAAAAAAATGAATGTGATACCTCGTCAAAGTATCAGTACTTACTGCAAAAATATACAGTATCTATTAGCGTACCCGCAGACTACAGACCAAACTGGTGGCCGATAGTCTGTTGGAATCAGTATGAAGAAGTATGCAAGTGCGCACACTGCGACGATTTGGTATTGGCTGGTTCTTCATACAAAACCAACTATCGGCCGACAGTTTGGTCTGTTGTCTGCGGGCATGCTTAAACTTCAATTTATTACAGGGCTGGGAAACCACCTACGGGATTACATTTGGACGTGTTAAAAGGAGACAAATTAATACAAAAACTAATGTTAGATGAGAAAAAATGTTACCTATTTGGTCGGAATCCACAAATGAACGACTTCTGCATCGATCACGCCAGTTGCTCCAGAGTGCACGCTGCATTTGTTTATCATAAGGATTTAAATAGAGCATTCTTGGTTGACCTGGGTAGTAGTAAGTATATGACACAGGTATTTGAATTTGTAATGCTGTATCACATACAACTAGCTGTACCAAATTGTATTACTAAAGCCTTGGTTAACATTTGTGTTGATTTGGTTGGTAAAAATTAACTGAATTGACAGGATTAAACTTAATTTTAGTGTTCTTATCTTTTCTATACCAAAAGGAAAGGATGGAAAACTAAATTTAGTTTAGTTATGTTAATTTAGTTAAGTCGTTGCCAACCAAATCAACACTATTGTCACTTAGATTAAGGGCTTGTTTATACAGGGTCAGTGACTGACCCAGCTACTCGGAATTTCAGAACCAGTAATTGAGTACATGTAGACAGGATTGGCAGTAAGTCATACTGTGCCTGAAAATAGAACAGGTGGTTAGTCAGCTGGACTGACTTGCGAGCGGGAAGTCAGCACTGGACTGGGTTGAAACTAGTGTCTACACAAGCCCAGTAGCAAGTCGGCACTGGACTGGATTACTGTACTGCCATGTTACTGACCCCGTATAAACCAGGCATAAGAAGTAGTTTTCACCATCATTTACTGTTTGTACATAGTGACATGGGTCTATTACAGTACAGTTTCATTATAAATACTACTAATTATCAATTTTGAAGTAGCTGAATATTTTTGTAGCTTTGAATTGGTGTTTGTTATTGTGCCCTTTAACATTATAGGTTAAATTTTACATTTTACTCTAAATTATCGTCACTTATGCAATTTTAGATATGAAATAAAACACTTTTTAATGAATACTAGCACAGTTTTATTGAAAGTACTGTGGTAATTAGTTGGTATTTGGTTTGATTTTTTATTTTCCCGACATATGTATCCGTTAAAAAGTATTTGTTTGAATCAGGCATGTTTTATTTCATGTCTAGTGAGTGCGTAAGCTTGAGAAGTGAATAATTTAAGATATGTTATGTATGAGTGTTAAATACTGGCACAAATGTAGTTCTTACTTCTTTTGCTTCTTATCTCACAATGATTAAGTCATTTATCATAATTTCTATTCAAAATTAACTTAGATAAGCACAATTTTATAAAATTACCTAGATCTACTTAATTCATTGTGTGGTTATTCATAAATAATTTGTTTTTAGCACATGGAACTTATATTGGCCAAATGCGTCTGGAATCACACAAACCAACTCAGTTGCCAATTGATTCCAATTTCCATTTTGGTGCTTCCACAAGGAACTATATCATAAGGTGGGAATGAAACAGTAAAGAAAAAGTATTTCCTATTTTTGACTTCAGTGTCTGCAAAAGAAGTTTAGTTATTAAATCTAATTAAGTACTCATCATATAAGTACCATGGGCAACAGCGTCGCTTAACCACTCCCAAGGTTAAAATTGCTTGCACGCCGCACCGTTACAACATACAGTACGAGGCATATAACTTGAAATCGGGTGGGGATTGCGCGAAACGCGTATTTTGGGTATGCGTAGCGGTGAGGGGTGCGGGCGGCGGGAGAGGGGCGCGCGCTATTGGTCGCTCACAAGAGCACATGCGCGAACTTATCCCCACTCCATCGAAAAAATTTCAAGATATGTGCCTAGTACTTATAATATGTTTAGTTTTTGCAGGGGCGATACACGAATTTTGTTGTTGTTGAACTGGTTAAGCGCCGCTGTTGCCCATAGCCCATGTAGATAATACAATTATGTTGAGCAGTAGCAAAAAAGATAATAAATTGTCTTTATATTTTTAATGTATTTTTGTTAGTTTCTGTGAATACACTAATTCTAAACAGTAAAACCGTAATTGATATTTTTTCTGTAGGTATTGGATTTTTGACTAATATTGACTCCTTATAAAATGTAAATTTTGTCTAATAGAAAATATAAGGTTTTTATTTTTACAGAGAACGTCCAACAGGTAATGCTAGAGGCATTATTGAAGATTTACCTAACACTGAGCAGGAAGGAGCTTTGCTTGGGCTGCCGGAGACACAAACCGAGTTAGATGTAAGCACATCATTTGTTTTATTTTATTTATTTCTTAACACCAACAAGATTGAAACCAACACAAAATGATAAAAGATGTTACATAAATATTTAGCCAAGTACAAACTTAATTAAAGGATTTGTTCCGGATTCGTCATGTTCCTGACTCGTCGTGTTCCAGATTCGCCGAATTCCAGATTCGCCGATTTCCTGATTCGTCGTAATACGTACAATCGATAACACTGGCGCTGTACCATTTCTAGGTTTAAAATTGCTTTCACGCCGTACCATCACGATGCGCATGTCAGAAATGGTCTCACAATAAAATAAACTACTTAAATGGACAAATTATCATTAAAGTAAGTGTCATTTTTGTATTTGTTTTTTTTTATTACGAAGATGATTTAGATCAACTAATATTTGAACTAAAATGTAATGTATATCATGCTGTCTTTGTATCTTATAATTAAATAAATACATTAAAAATAAATTACAAAAATATGTCATTGACTGTATTCCGACGAATCTGGAATACGTCCAATCTGGAATACGGCGAATCTGGAATACGACGAATCAGGAACATGACGAATCCGGAACAAATCAATTAAAGGTGTTACACTATTTCATACACAACGTTAACAAACTGAGTAGGTACCATGGGCAACAGCGTCGCTTAACCACTGCTAAGGTTAAAATCGCTTGCACGCCGCGCCCGCTGTCTCATACGTTTAGTTCGTGCAGGGGCGATACGCGCGCACACGAATTTTGTTGCAAACCGACCCCGAATTACGTAAGGCTGTTGCTAACAATTCTCGATTGAAATCGCAGTTGCATTGCTGCTTTAAGTAAGATAGTTGTCACATTGGTTCTTACTAAAGCAGCAATGTCACTGCGATTTCTGTCAAAGTTGATTGCAACAAAGTTAGACAATCAGCCTACTGGTTAAGCGATGCTGTTGCCCATAGTACTTGTAGCAAGTAGTAACTAATTAAATTACCTACGAATTTACCAAGATAATGTATTATTTATCCATATGACACCCACTGTCCACTGTTGGGCAAAGGGATACATCATAGATTTCAGGCTTTATTGCCTTTTAATTTCTGTTATGAGAATGAGTTGTCTTTATCGTATTGTTTCATAAGATTTGACAAATGAAGCATATTCTTTACTAATTTATATTTAATCATTAATTTCAATTTATTTTTCAGAATTTAACAGAATTTAATACTGCACATAACAGAAGAATATCCATGCTGGGTATATCAACTGATGATGGCACTGATGTTTTGAAGGTTTGTGGTGTTTGTTATTTTACTAAATGAATATAATTAAATAATGTTTTTTTTTTTTGCTTTCACTTATTTATTGTCTTTCATTTTACGCCTGAAGCACGCACACCGCCGCGAAACACGAAACCGCAGTAGGTTCCGCCATGAATTGTCAGTTGTACGACAAGCGAATCAGATGCGAAACAGCCTGTTCTAACGCTTAGATTTAACTATGATATCTCTTTCACGCGTGATTCCGCCCGATTGGCTCGGACCGTTGGCACACCTCCGCCGCGAAAGTAATGACGCGAAACCGTTAAGTAGATATGATAATCATATCATCATCAATAGAAGACAAGTCATGGCGGAACTTCGCTGGTATTGTTTCGTGGCGCAGGTGTGTTACAGGCAGCGAAGTAAAATCTGTGGAACAAGCATTGCGGTCAAAAAATGGCACCACACGAAAAGTGCAACTAAGTGGATGGAGATAAAAATGCTGTCATTTAATTATGCAGCACATAGCGTCTGAGTACTTGTTGCTTATTAGCGACCATAATTTCTATACTTAAACGAAAAAATATGATACGTTATTTCTGCATACTTTTAATGCCTTCTTTGCGTCTTTTACACCATTTGACTACACAGGACGTCATTTCTAATAAACTTTTTCTCTTTTCTCTACAATACAAACTGCAATTATTGTAAAGAACGTTACCGTCAGTCACTGGGTGCGTGGCTGGCCCGAAGGTTGTACTTTTTCGGCCCCGTGGTGCCATTTTTAAGCAATATTTGTCTGCAAATACACTTCCATAGATTTTATTTCGCTGGCTACAGGTGTTAATCTGTCTATCGTTGTTTTCTTATTATAATTTTCTCTACAGCCCCCAACAGGTACGAAGAGATCAGCGTCAATGCCAGGGGGAATCCCCAAGAAACAGAAACGAAACGTATCATTTAATGAGGAAGTTGACATCATCAACCCGGAGGACATTGACCCCACCATCGGTCGGTTCAGGAACCTGGTCAAGTCTACCATCGTGCCGAATGCTAACACACCTCAGAGGAAAATAAAACTACAGAGCGCTGATGACAGTGAGTTTAAATATGTTGCTTTGGGTAGGGGAGTCTCACTTTGTGCTAAACTTTTATATTAGCCTGCTCGCGGCTGACTCAGTCGAGCCAGCGCATGAGGTGTCGTGTCGTGTGTCGGTTGAGACTAGGGTTGCCAACTTTTTTTTGCATCAAATATAGTAGTTTCAAGATTATTGTATGTAAAAATATAGTAGTTGGCGAAAAAGTTCAAAAAATTATAGTAGGTTTATAAAAAAAGGGGTTTAAGTATAAAATTGCCGTTTTATTGGAGAATATTGTAGAAGAGACATTTTCACACATTTTCTTAATTGATTTAAGTTTAATTTTCTAAATTTTAACAACCATAAACGCTAAAGTTCTAAATTTTTTATGCAAAAAAATGATTTAATGCCACAAAATGTGAATAAAAAGTATCGACTAATTTACAACGAATTTAGTGGTATAATTTTTGCTAATAAAAAAAGAATCTCTCAAATGTTAAGGAATCAGAAGTATTTTTATTGCTGATAGTTGGCCATCATGATTATAATTCGAAATCCTCTGTTTGTGAGAAAAAAAAACTGCAATTTCATACTGAAACGCTTTTAATATCATATTTTTGCTGCTTTGGAATGCCTATCTTGTTTGATTTTTTCACTTGAAAAAGTCTAGTATTTTTGCCTACTATATATTTTTCCAAAAAATATAGTAGTCAAGCCCTCAATATAGTAGGATACTATATTATATAGTGGGATTGGCAACCCTAGTTGAGACAGAGCTACGCGACAGAAAGAGAAGCGCTTCGGATACGCTTATAATATTAGGCACGCAGCGCTGTGCAATTTGAAATTGTAATTTATTGCAGCAAGATTAGCGTATTATTTGATTGTCCTCGCCCGGATGGGCTTCTGTACGTAAGTACTATTGTATATTCTGTGCTTTGGGTGCTTGCAGTTATGTGTGTGATATCATAAATCTTAAATGAATAGAACCAAATCACTATTCTTTTTCTATATGCTGAGGCCGCATTATCGCACTGTCGCGAAGCGTTACATTGTCGTGTTGTACAATTAGCAACTTTGAGTAAAGGAATTTTTATTTTCATGAAATCACTTTTATAAAATACAACAAATGATACATATATATATATATAAAGAATACGAAAGATATCATTAGTAATTGATAACAATTTGATTTAATAAGGTAACATATTTTTAAATAGCGATTTAGGTTTAAAAAACGTATGACATCTGTCTAAAACTGTTTACTAAATAGGCCAACTAAATTTAATAGTACATTATGATACAAGTTAGCTTAGGTTACTTATTGCACACAAGGCTGTGGGTTGCAGCCCGAGCCGCAGGCGAGGGCGTAACTCAGCCGAGTGTGCAATAAGTAAGAGCTCACGAGTTTCATTCGACGTTTTTCAACACATTTGCGAGGAAAAAACAAAGTAATTTACCACACAGCAACAAATACGACAAAAACAAAATGATAATCATGATGAGAAAAGGCGCGCAGGTTTTTTTTTGTTTTTTTCACACGCCCAATGCAAGAATATTTTGCGAACAAAGGGGTTAGCGAGCATACAGCCTACTTCAAAATTATAAATTTAGGTGATAAAATGCTAATATTTTAATATGTTTTAACAAAATATTGTAAATAAGAAATAATTTGATAATAATAAATATTTGTTTGACTTAATTAAGGACCTACACATTTATTTATTCCAAAAATGCAAATGAATTTTCAGCGGCATAAAACCTCTTTGTTGTTACTAAAAAAATAACTGTATTACCCGGTTAAATTGAAAATGCTCTGTTTATTCGCATAGAACTTGCAGTAAGGTACCTATTTAACTTTGTAGGGATAATTCTATAACCAACTAGTGTTTTATATATTATTGCACGCGTTTGTTATAGTTCGGTTTATGGCCCTAAAAGCGATGTATTAGGGCTCACTTTACGAGCAAGTGTGTTGAAAACAGACTTTACACCTCTGCAGTACATACATTTATTCTGAAAAGGTACCTTGGTGGAAATCATATGACTTTATTGCAATTTAAGACATTATTACCATTTCCAGTATACCTAGTATTTTTTTACTACACATTTTGAAACAATGACGGCAATTTGCAGAAGGTGATATGTTTAAATTGTTATTTATTCACAGCCCAACATCACCACTCGCTACGACTGCAAGAGATCTCTCGAGGCAACCTCTACTCAGACTTGCCCGCGCCCAGCTCGCATCTCAGCTTGATTGGTGCAAGGTATACTATACATAGACAGATAAACACTATATTATAACGGGTGTAACAAGACTAGGGTTGCCAACTTTTTTTGGATCAAATATAGTATTTTTAAGATTTTTAGTGTAAAAATATAGTAGATGGCGAAAAAGGCCAAAAAATATAGTAGGTTGCCGTTTTGTATGGAGGATTTTAAAGATGTTGCATTTTTCATACTTAAAACATTTTCATAATTTATTTAATAACTATAAACACAAGTGTTTAATCTCAATTTTTTTGTTGCTTTTGTTTATTTTTTTCACTTGACAAAATATAGTAGTTTTGCCTACTATATATTTTTTCAAAAAATATAGTAGGCGAGCCCTCAATATAGTAGGATACTATATTATATAGTAGGGTTGGCAACCCTAAACAAGACCTTCAACGAAGCCGAAGTCCACGCATTCCGCCCATCATCAGGATCCTTTTAGACTATACCTAGGAAACCAATAGCTACGAAGTTATTGAAGGTCAGAGTCAAAAAATTTTTTCATAACTTTTATGAAATCTTATTCGTTATTTCCTCATTTTTGTCCAAAGAAATATTGTCAAAATGTTAAGTATTTCGTAACAAACAATATGGCTTCAAAACGTCATCACTCTGTATCTCATGAGCACGCACAAAAAAGTTGCCTTTCAACTCTGCCGCACGCAGCTGTGTAGCATACACTCGCAGGCGCGGTCTGTTGTACGCATATCTTATGTTGCATAGTAATGTATGCAATGCTTTTTTAGGGTTCCATAGCCAAAATGGCAAAAAACGGAACCCTTATAGATTCGTCATGTCTGTCTGTCTGTCTGTCTGTCCGTCCGTCCGTATGTCACAGCCACTTTATTCCGAGATTATTATGACTACATAGTTGAAACTTGGTAGGTAGATGTATTCTGTGAACCGCTTTACGATTCCCTCACAAAAATAAAAAAAATAAAAGATTAAGGGGGGGCTCCCCATACATGGAACTGAAACAGAAAAGTTTTTTTTTCATCAAACCAATACTTGCGGGGTGTCTATAGATAGGTCTTTAAAAATTACATTGAGGTTCCTAAGACAATTTTTTCACAAAGTGAACCGTTTGAAAGATATATACTGCCAAAGTGGTAAAATGTGTGTCCCCCCCCTTTAACTTTTAAAGTAAGCGAGTGAAAAATCTAAAAAAAATATATGCTATAGATCTTAGTAAACACTTTCAACGAAAATTGGTTTGAACGAGATACATTAAAAAGTTTTCGAAATAGAGTACATTTTTTAAAACCGCAAATATAACTTTGTCGTTCATACAAACACTGAAAAACAAAGTTATTTTTTCAGGTGAAAAATAATAGCGGTATTAAAATATGGTATGGTATAATGTAACTACGGAACCCTACTGCGCGTGGCCCGACACGCACTTGGCCGGTTTTTAACACCAAAAATTACCGTACATTACGTGTAGTCCGTTAGAGTAAAAATAAAAATTAAAAAAAAAATCACAAGTCGTCATAATATTTATATAAATGCTATCTTATCCAGAATCAGTAAATCAGTAACCTGCATTTTTTTCCAAGAGTTTGACTCAATTTGCAACTGGGAGTTATACAACGCGTGTCACAAAAAACAACGGTAGATAGGGTAGTATTAGTATACAATACATACAATTCCGGCTTTTTTTTTAAATTCTGAAAACAGCCACTTAAGAAAATATTTTCATGATAAACTGCATAGTGGCGTTGTTTTTGCTTATGCCCATGATTGATCATCGATACGAAAACAATAGTTTCTTTGCGTCTAGGGTTGTCACTTTGTAGTTTTCCATACATATCTACATAAGCCATTTTTAATTGGCCTATGTCCCCACTGCCGGGGCACAGGATTTCCTTATGGGTGGATAAGGAGGATGTTCCATAACCCATCACGTAGGCCCAAAGCGGATTGGTGTGTGTTAAAGACTGCAAATGCAGCCGGGACCAAAAACGTGCCTCCCGAAGCACGGAAGAACTCGAGATAATAATTTTTTGGTCACCCATCCCATGACCGACCCTTGTGAAAGTTGCTTAACCTCCATAATCGCAGCGCCAGACGCTAAACACTGCGCCACCAAGCTCCTCAATCCATTCATTCTCCTCAATTAATTTCATCAAAATTTTAAGTGTTATTTATTAAAGCGGTTGTATGACCGAAAGTGGCGCCCTCGGAGGTTTTTATTTAATAAGTTATTAATAGAAAAAGACTTAAATAATGTTTATCGTGGAGATTTTAGGACCCATGGTCTAGTATTTTTAGAAGCTATCTATACTAGTTAGGCAGCAAGCCCTTTCAACTACATGCCCTCGTAGTCATTCGTAGAAGTAGATAGCAAATGTGTCAAAAACGGCAACTTTTAGCAGTATTTCTATCTACTTCTGCAGTGACTACTAGGGAATGTAACGATACCGTCTAAAAATACTAGACTGTAGGCCCTAAAATCTCCACGATAAACATTATTAAAATTGTGTATTAGAATTATAATATTAAATAAAATTCACCGCGGCGCCACTTTCGCTCAGGGTACCACCTTAAGAAACACCTTGTAAATACCTAATCGTTATACCAATCATTTTATATTCACTGTCCAAATTTTAAGGACGCGTTTAGTCCATGGAACTGAAAAACTTTCTCCAAGAAACGTGTCGAATTTCGCCATAAAATTTTGGTCATCCCATACTAAACTGATTACGTGATCTCTTTGATTTATGGATATATGGATTGGTTGTTTTACATATTTGGCCGTATGTTTCTTAGAGAAAGTTGTTCAATTTCATGGACTGAACACATCCTTAAAATTTGGATGGTGAATACAAAATGACCCTGTATATTTTTTCTGTGCCTTTTAGATTGGGTTTATCACTCCCTAATCCCGCACCCGACGTGGAGTTGGAGGGTCCTGAACCACACCTCAACATCCACCCGCCTCTACCAAACTCAGGTGGGTATATCAACATTATTATTTGGATCAATCAATTTTTAAGTGTCCTATCAGTTTTTCTGTCTCCAAACAAAAGTATATTTTCTTGAAAATGAATGTCAACAAATGGTTTGGATAAAATTTAATACTTATCGGCCAAATACTCAAACGAATATTAAAGTTAAGGCCACCTTAAATTCAAAAAAGTTGTCAAATTTTGACAGAAACTATGAAACTAACAGCTTCCTTAAAGTTAAGGAGACCTTAAGATTTTAACTAAAAAGCCTTTGAGTATTCGGCCAAGTTGTTTACATATTTGTTTGTATTTTAACGGTTGTCCCGTTGACGTCGATGTCCCTTTTCATTCATTGTATGAAATTGATGAAATGTCAACTGGACAACCTATTTTATACAATGTGTTACAAAAATACCTCTAAAGACGAATATGGTAGGGACCATCAAACATAACAACTTTTACTAGGGACCAACACTGAGATCGCGAAAATCAGCTGTTTCATACTAAAATTAATAACGAAAATATAAAAATGTATGGAACAGATGATTTTTTGAGAGTTGGTCCCATAGTAAAAGTTGTTCAGTTTGATTGTCCCTAGCTACCATATTCGGCATTATACCATATTTTTGAAACACGTTGCATAATACGAACAAATATGTAAACAATATAATTATTTCTGTTATCAAAATAATACCGACTTATTTCTTAAGTTTCAGTATTTATAAGCTAAACAATTTTCTTAATACACTTTTATGTTCGATAAAATGGACAATTAAAAGTTGATTGACGCAAGGCTTTAAATCCCCTATTTCGAGAATTATCATAAATAGCTCGCAAAACTGCTATATTGCTATAAGATTGTAGGCAATACGGTTCATAATTGTACTAAAAAATACAGCGTGAAATTTTAATCATTTGCTTCCTGCAGTGGGATGGTTCCACTCATGATTACAAGCAACTTTTACTATGGGGCCAACTCTGCTAAAAACAGCTGTATCTTGAGGTCGTGTAGATATTGCGCTTTCGTATGGAACAGCTGATTTTTTCGCGATATCATGTCACTCGTTGCTTCGCCAATTCAGACTGACAATTCTTACTATTTACCTTCTAATAGAGACGTGGCATAAACGTCTGTTCTTATAAAAAAAACTTTAAGTATGTACCAATATTAAGTTTAATAGAAATTATAATTTCAAATACACTTTTCAGCCCCAGAAGACGCAGGGCCATCGAGCGAGCCAAAGAGAAAGAAGTACGCCAAAGAAGCCTGGCCAGGAAGAAAACCTGGACTCGTATCTGGAGTGTGAACGTAGCCGCTAGTCCCGAGTCAAACTTGAAGTTCGCTAGTGTACGTGTTCAGTCATTGGCAGTTCACATTCACAGCCATTGCTAGAGTTCGTTTCATATTATAATACAGGGGTGTCAAACTGATTTTTCAAAAGGGCCATTTTTAGTTAAGAGCGTCTTAGCGGGCCAGACTCAAAATTAGAACCTCAAACACATACTAAATTGAAATCACATACAAAGGTAATAAAGAAGATACATATACCTGTAGTCTCATATTTTATTATCTTACAATACGTAGTGGCATCGAATGCCATCTAAAATCCTCACTGGATAGATTCTGGTCGCGGGCCGTATTGAGATAGCTTGCGGGCCGGATGTTGCCGGATGTAACTTTGACACCCCTTTTATAATAAATAATCAAATATTATAGTTCCGTTTTGACCAAAATTATGCAAACCAAAATATTGCTTTTGTTATGTAAATAAAACTCAAGAGAAAGAAATTCGGAATATAAAAATTTTACCTTCCAATAAAATTTGTATTGTTTCCTCCTGACGTCCGAAGTCCATTATGAGAGTACATCGTCTTCTTTTCCGTTCATTTAACTTGAAATCTATAGCTCCATCACGTTGCCGACCTCCTCGCCGAGCGCAGCGCCCCCTCCCGCCTGACCTGTCAAACTTACTCACCACGAACAAGCCGCCATTTTGGCATTGTGTGGCTCATAATGATATGATGTTGAGCACCTGGAAGACATTATGTGGACTTCGGACGTCAGGAGGAAACATAATACAAATTTTATTGGAAGGTAAATTTTTTATATTATTATGTGTTCCGTTAGACGTCCAAAGTCCATTATGAGAGAGTTGTATGTTATCTCCTGGTGGCTTGTTAGTAAGTAATAAACGCAATAATGTGATAATATGAATTCTAATGACTTCTAAAATAATCAAGACTTGTCTATTTTGTATTTAGATTTTATTGTCCAAACACCAAAATTTATTTGCATTATAATCAAAAATTGTTATTTTAATTATGACAAATTATTTTCAAAATAAAATTAATCAGTAGAAAACAGTTGGGAAAGAGATCGATCATCAATTAAATTACAATTTATAGTATTATTAGACTCAATTTGTCTATGATAAAACTTTCTAAATGTTTGTTCATGTTGCCAATTTGCTTTAGCCAAAATGTCATTAATTGGGTAATTTTCTATCCAATTTAAAGATGCTACAGCGGCTCGAAAACTTCCAGCCGAAGACTGCACCCCTGCCTCTGATAGGAGACGCTTTAACCAATTTCCTATAACAGTACGTGTCGCTGGCCTAGGAGGACCTTTAGCTATTTAAAATAAGTTAGTAACCGAGCCTCGGATATCTTTAGTAAGATTTTTTAATGTTCTTAGCCATCGCACTGGGTCAATGTTTATGTCGGGGGATGTCAGTAAAGTCCAATTTGACTGCTGATAATAAATAGAATCTGTTTTTGAACCAAAGGCAGGTATTAAAGTTATTGAATCCTGATTGTCTCTAAAATGGCTATCATCATAGTGTAACAGAGTTAGGTCATGGACTCTACCTGACGCTAGCAAGAGAATAGCCGCGACGCGCCTGGATACATCATAAATACTATCAGAATTGGGGGACTCATTTTTTTTGAAATCTTATGAGTATACGGGCATCCCGAATAGGGGCTTTAGGAGCTATTGGTTTGGATAAAGATGCCTTGAGAATGTGCTTAATTATGTGATTAGAAGAAATTTTTGTAGCTGAAGAAGTCTCACAAATTGAAGCAATAACAGACTTGTGAACAAGGATTGTACGGTAAGCTAAATGTTCAACTAAATGTATATAAGCTAAAAACCTAGCTAAGTCCGCAGGACGAGGTAAACATGGATTTATATTCTTATCGCGACACCAAACAGACCACTTATTCCATTATAGGTACATAAGTCCTCATAGTTGATGATCTCCAACAAGATGTTAGGAGATTCTTCTCTGTATCAGACCATTTTTCGGTTATTGAATCCCACCCGAAATTAGCCAAGCTTCCAGGCATAGATTGTTGATGCCTGGTGGAGGTCGGCCCGTCACTGTATCTATCAGACACTGTTCCAGATTCCTTATCTTCTGAGGACGGGATAGAGATCTGTTTTTCAAGTCGGTCCTCCAAAATGGTTTCTTCCACTTGGGTGCTATTATCACAAAAAGTCCTTGGGCCGAGTTCAGGTGGTTGAGCACGCGAGGAATTAAACTCGGTGGTGGAAAAATCCAGGCCAGATCGTAGTGCCAGGCCCTGCTGAAGGCGTCGTGAAAGGATGCGTTCGAGTCTGCTAAGTCTAGCGTAGCATAGTTTGGTCCTACGTGAGCAGTCTGAGAGGCGAATAAGTCGATGTCTGGAACTCCCCATTTTTGAAAGACGTCTAATGTGGCTTTTTCTTGTAGAGACCATTCTGCCCTGGTTCGACTTCTTGACAGGTGATCGGCTTCGGTGTTGTAAATGCCTGGCAGATGATGAGGGACTTACACGGCATTCAGATTGTCAACTAGGGCTAGTAGGTTCTTTGTTAGATTCAAAAGCCTGCAAGATTTTGTCCCGCCCTCGTTCTTTATATTTTTTTTTATATTTACTACTGTCTTGTTGTTCGTCTGAAGTACAATTTTCGAGTTCTTTAGAATGGATTCGTGAGCTGAGATAGCTGCTATCACGGCATACATTTTCTTCATGTTGCAATGCCAAGCTTTCTGATGACGCTTCCACGACCCTTGTACGCTGTTGTTGTTTACTAGAGCACCCCATTGAATATCTGATGCGTCTGTTATTACGTAGTTTGTAACCTTTTTCATTACATGAATTGGAGTCTTTAAATGTAGGTTTTCCAAACCACCATTCTATTTCTGTTATCTCGTCTATGGTTAACCGGCTGGCCTTTTGCTCTGTGAGTCGCAACTGGTTGCTGTGAAGCTGCAATGTTCGGCAATGCAACCTTCCCCGGTGGGTGATGAAGGAAGCAAAGTTGAAATGTCCTAAGAGGCGTTGCGCCTGCTTGAGGGACCAACTGCCTGCAGCAAGTCGCGCCAATATCAACTGGCGGATCTTCGCCACTTTTTCGGGAGGAAGAGATTTTGTGTTTAAATGAGTATCCCATCTTATCCCTAGAAAATCGATCAATTGTGTGGGTTTGAGTTTGACGATCGACTTTTCTTTGTTGACTGACCAGCCTAAGTGTCTCAAGAGTTGAATGGCTGTCGCTAAATGCATACTTAAAAGTTCTCTTCTCTGGTGGACTATTAGAATATCGTCGAGGTAGACTACTAGACGCATTCCATGTCTTCGAAGCACTTCTGCTATCCAATTCGTCACAGATGCAAACAATCGGGGAGCCGCAGCGAGTCCAAATGGTAGGCATGTGATTTGATAGAGTTGACCCTCGAAACTGATTCGGAGATAAGGTCGATGCTCTTGACTTATTGGCAGGCGATAGTATGCTTGGCTGAGATCTAATTTTACCATCCAGTCGCCTGGTTGAAGAAACTCGTGCATGTGATAGTGATTGAACAGATGAAAACGCTTTTAAATTTAAAATTACTCTGTTCTTTCCATTTGATTTTACTACTAGGAACATCGGAGAAATGAACGATGGTGTTAAAGGGGCTAATTCCAATACATTGCTCTGAATTAGTAACCGAATTTTTGCAGACATTGCTTAAGAGGCCTGAGTTTGAAATTTTTTCAGAAAGTCTGGGGTTGGTAGCACTAGAGGAGGTTGGTTGTTGAATGGAATTCGAGTGCCTATTATCATTTTCATAATAGATTTCGGAGGGTTTAGTTGCAACCAGTTGTTGTGATAAAGTTTCAGACAACCCCCCGAAAAGGTCTCCGAGTCATTTTCTCTTGCCGCTGTTACTTGGCCTTCTATTGCTTTTGTCCTTTCTCCCCCCCTTCTCTTCTGTGAATAGTCTTCACCCGTTCTCTGCATTTTGGTATTTTCAGTCTTATCGTTTCGCTTTTTAGTAGCTGTGAATCGAAAGGGCTTATTCTCAAAAGTCATGGAATGTTGAGGAGACTTAGCGCGTGGTCGTTTCATATTATTACTATTAACTTTTTATAATTTATCTATTCCACCAATTTTTTGTAAGTAAGAAGACAATTGTTGAGGGTTAAACATGTATTCGGAGGAGGGGGGGGGGGGGGGGACCTTATCTAAATCTTCACGAACATAATTATTTGTCTTTCAAAGATTTAACTAAAGTGTGGCGTCTTAATTCCAGCGCTTCTGCCCGCTTTCCGCAAATAATTTGCAAAATATCATGGGAAACTGATTTATATGAAGAGTTATTTCCGAATAACTCTTTACACTTTGTATAGAGTGTCTGCGGTGAGAGTTGCAAATTAGGAGTGGCTGACCAATCTATCAAGGTTTGTAAAGCTAAATTTACTGCTTCGTTCTGAGCTAGGAATGCGTTTGATAAAGCAGCGAATCTGCGTTCCATCTGGAACCATCTCACCGGGGAGTATGGGTCTTCGAAACGACGCATCTCTTTATTAACTTTTGATTCTGTAAATCCTGGGGTAGCCAGGTATATTTTTTGCACATCTTTGTATCGAACTGAATTCCAGTCTGGGGAATCAAACCTCTGCATCGAGGTGATTTTAGCTAAACGTTCTGGAATCGCTTTAGTTATCACTGGTTCTTTAATAGAAACCACTAGTTCAGCGATATCACCATTATCAATTATCTCTGTTGTGGCCGGAGGTCTTAGAAAACTATCATCTTCCAGACTGGGATTTGTTGCTGACATTTTCGTATTATGACTAGGATTTGTTGCTGACATTATCGTACTATAATTCGATAGAAAAAGATTATTTACGTGACTCACGAGCTGTTGTGATAGTAAATCAAACTTTCGATTCACAACCGAAGTGTCAGTGTCAGCCTCCATAATGACCGCCCAATCTCTTACGGTTTTTAGACGGCGGCGGTCTGTTCTCCTCCTGCGAGTCCGAGGAAGAACTGCTTGATGACGACGAACACGATTTCCTTCCGATTTCAACCGAATTTCTTGATTGCACACCCGTAAGCGCTATCGCACACGGGCAACTTTTGTCTCCGCAACTTTTTTGTCTCTCACGTGATTTGTATGAAAAGTTGCAGACGACCGTGTCGCTTCGTGTGCGCGCTTCCATATAAACCCGTGGACTTGATGTGAGAGACAAAACAGTTGCTGGGAGACTAAGTTGCCTGTGTGCGATAGCGTTAGCGCTATTTAAATCTATTCTATCTATTCAAAAATTATTACGAGATTTAGATCTCGTTGATCACTCATGATGATTGCCACAACACACACTTTCACTTGTAATGGAGCTATTTACTACTCTTTATCAAAAATAAATACTCTTTTATGTTTTTTAACAATTAGGTGAACTCAAATTTATGAATTTTTTACTTCTATCTCAAAAATTATAAATTTTATTTCGGAAGTCGTTTTGAACGGAATGATAAACGACGAAACAAATACTCTTTTATGTTTTTTAACAATTAAGTGAACTCAAATTTATGAATTTTTTACTTCTATCTCAAAAATTATAAATTTTATTTCGGAAGTCGTTTTGAACGGATTGATATAAACGACGCAACAATGCCAAAATAGCGGCTTGTTCGTGGTGAGTAAGTTTGACAGGTCAGGCGGGAGGGGGCGCTGCGCTCGGCAGGCAGGAGGTCGGCAACGTGATGGAGCTATAGATTTCAAGTTAAATGAACGGAAAAGAAGGCGATGTACTTTCATAATGGACTTCGGACGTCTAACGGAACACATAATATTAAATAGTACTAAACATACAGAATCCGCGCAAGGATAATCAAATAATAAGCTACTCTCGCTGCATGGCAATAAAGTACAATTTCAAATTGCATAGCGCTGGGTGACTTCTCTTTCTGTCGCGTAGCTCTGTCTCAACTGACACATGACATCCCTGGTGCGCTGGTTCGACTGAGTCAGCCGCGAGCAGTAGGCTCATATGAAAGTTTAAGCGCGGAGTGAGACCCCCTGGCTAAAGGCAGATAGCGTAAGAAAATTTATCGTCAATTTTGTACTCTGTTCCTTTATATTAAGAAATATTTTGCTTTGTCCACACAAAAGGATAATTTGGTGTCACTAGTGGTAAACAAATAGTGAACGTAAAAATGTAATTATTGACTAAAATCTATGGTTGCTAACATATTTCCATTTTTCATCAATTTACAGATAAGTTGGTCAGACTACGCGCTTGTTCATTAGCAGTGAGGGCTTTACAAAGTGACATTTAAAAAATAAAAATAGTAACTATTTGCCTCACTAGATGGCGTCGATAGAAAGAGAAGTGCCAAAATTGGCAAAAAAATAAACGGCCGGTACCAAAGAGGAAAATAAGCGCTCGCTGGCTGACATCTGCCTAAAGAGAAACATTTAAGTGTTACATTTGCCTGTCCACCTGAGTACTCATCGAAGCTTAGTAAAAAAAATTACATTGATTCATACATTTTTATCAACGCAATCTATATAACCTACAGATTTTTTGTCATTTTGAAAAGCCCTCGTTGTCATAACAGTCATAGATTAAAAACCTGGAGAAATATGGAGAATAAACTTTCTTGGACATTAGTCATTTTGTAAATGGCAACACTCGATTACTTTTGTATGCAAAAATCTTGTGTTGCTAGTAAAAATAATTAAAGAAACGTCTTGACGTTTTTGTTGTAAACAGTTATGAAAAATATTTTGTTTTCAATGTGGAAGTATGTAATATTTATCTAATTGGTAACAATTTATATCGCGCTTGTTCCTTTGGTTAATGTAGGATAAATTACCAAAAAAAAAAACAAATTGGAAGTTGAAAACAGTTATTTGAACTGTCGGAAACTACAAATTTTTGTACAATACGAAACTGAAATATATGTTAAAATGTCTGTAATTTTAAATTGCGAAAAGTGGCCGGAACACATTTTTTTATTAAGCACTCAGATTTAAGAAATCTTGAGAAAACGTGAAATGTGCAAGCGAGAGAGCGGCAAAATGTGGACTCTTAATTTTAATATACACTTTTAAACCTTCGCGTTTTATAGTAATTTAATTAAAATCACAGGTATAATATTACTGATGCAACTGGGCCCAGGGATTGAAATACCCTTAAAAAATAACGATACAAAAGAAATAACGTTAAAAATATCGCTAAAACATTTTATCGGTAAATTTACCGGTAAAAATAACGTTAAAAATATTGTACCGGTAAAATTACCGTTAAATATAGCGTTAAACTTTAGTACCGTTAAAATTATAGGTAAAAAAATACGTTTTTAATTGAAATAACGTTAATTTTAAAGTAACGGTAACAAAAAGTAAGAAATAACTTTAAAATTAACGTTATTTACTGAAATTACGTTAATTTCGTTATAATAACCCTAAAAATTAAAATTAACTTTATTTATCGACATAACGTTAATATTAAAGGTAAAAAAAGTAAGAAATAACGTTACATTTAAAAATAAAACCGGTCAAGAGCGAGTCGGACTCGCGCACCGAAGGTTCCGTACCATCATAATTGCACCATAAAACCACACTGCAGAGTAGAATCATAAAATTAGTATTGCATTTTAGGTCAGCGCCATCTCTTGACCGATAGTGGAACTAATGTTAACTTTTTTAGAAATTTGATAATTTCTAAAAAAGTGTGCTATATTGAGACAATGTTTTATTTTTCCTGTAATCTTTATATAAACTGCTATCACATCGAATTAGTCAGATTTTTCTCTTTGCAAACTTCGGAGATAAGAGGGGGGGAAAAACGGTATTTATTTTTCATTTTTCATCATAAGTCGAAAACTATGCGGTCTAGAAAAAAAAGAAAAATTGATTAAAAACGTGCAAATGGCGCTCTTTCATATGATACCCCACATGCCCTAGTAGCCCCACTTAAAATTTTTAAGACCCCTTTTCAGGCCCTGCTGTAAAAAAAGATAGCTGTGACAGACAGACAGACTGAGTCACACCAAAGGGTTCCTTTTTTACCATTTGGTACGGAACCCTAATAATGTTATCATTCCCTGACTGGGCTGAAATGTAGGGAGTTTTAGGTATTAGTAACGAGTATAATACCTGTGATTTTAATTACACTGTTTTTAATAGAGTAACTTTATAATTACGAAATAGGGACAGGAATCGAATGAAGTGAAAGCTATTTTAATGTTAAGTTGTATTTTTAACTAATGAAGTCTTAGTTAGAAGGCAGTTTACCTTAGCACAATATTTGGTATATGCCAAGGAATATTTGTACATTTTGTAAATGTATTTGAACGACGTTAATAAATAAGAGCTGTGAGATGAATAATAAAGTATGATTTGCAATAATTTTAAAGTTGTTTTCTAATTTATTTAGAACCTCGCCAGACGCACATCAGTCACACGGTATCACAGACCATATTATGGTATGTGGTCATACGTCGTCACTTATCAGACTTAGGCTGTTATTATAGAATCAAACTCAGACTCAAATGTCTGCTTGAGTACAGTTAGAAAGGGATGGCGCTATATGCGATGAATAGCACCATCCCTTTCTAACTGCACTCAAGCAGCAAGCAGTGCTTGAGTCTCGTTCTGTAATACGAGCCTTAGGCCTCGTTTACGGAGACGCGGGGCGTCGCGCGTCGCGTGCGGCGGCGCGGCCCGCACTAAATTCAAACATATGGCGTTGTATGAGTGTGTTTACGGAGAGGCGATTTTACACGAGTTTGCTTGAAATGGGGCGGCGCCCGCGGCGACGCCCGCGGCGACACCCGCGACGGCAATTCTCGATGAAGTGATGCCCGCGGCCGGCGGAACCTTCTGCCATCTCTCGCTAAACTAAAACTAAATTAGTCGGTTTGATTGAGCGCCGCCCCCGCCCGCCGCAGCGGGGCCCGTCGCGTGCATCGCTACCCGTTTGAAGATTCGCCGCGGGCGCCGCCGCGGGCACCGCCACGCTGCCCGCGACGCGTCTCTATGAACAGCATCGTATAGTGCCATATGTTTTTGTTTACGCGTGCGATGCTACGTGCCGCTTCACGCGCCGCCTCTCCGTAAACAGAAAAATCGCCCGATGCGTCGCGAGAGGCCCCGTCGCCCGCGCCGCCTGACGCCCCGCGTCTCCGTAAATGAGCACTTAGTCACTCGTCAGTCTGTCACCAGTCTATCAGACAGTTATCAGTTTAAAGTTACCCAGTCAGATACACTGGTCGATTTCAATAACCTTCCTCAGTAAGAGATAGGCTGGCTTACTAAAGATTTGTTGCCTAGATCACAGATAATATAATACTATACTAGTACCTAGATATTTCTGTTAAAAGACGGGAAATAACAACAGTTGTCTAGTTACAGATCTATAGTAGGTCTATCTTTTACTAAAGATGATTATTGATATCGGCCGTTAACGATCAATAGCGACTGTAAATTTTTGTTAATGCATTTTTGAAGGAATTAACAATCGCTTCAATTGCACATTACCCCAGTAAACGAAAAGGTGTAGACGGAAATGATTGGAACACAATTTTTGACTTCGTAACTTTGGAATAGTTAGGAGGTGAACATAACAAAAGTCCCCGTCCGTAGCCCCTACGTTCGTAGTCCGTATGCCGGGGGGAGGTGGGGCTTGAAGGTCCCATTTTTCGGTTTTTCACATATATCTCGGAAACTATGCGTTCTAGCGACATGAAACTTTTTACAAAATAACAGCTGATTAAATTTGCTACAAGTTTTATTCAGTTAGGTTTTTCGATATCTTTTATAGTTTTCGAGATATCCGCTCCTGAATGTCTGTCAACATACTTAAGGTGAAGCTTGAGGACAATGGAATGGCGCATTTTTCCTGTGTAAAATGGTATTAAAAGGCCAAATTCGGCTTCAAATCGGATAACGGCATTATAGTTTATGCACGGCAGATTGTCCTCAAGCTTCACCTTAAGCATGTTGACAGACATTTAGGAGCGGATATCTCGAAAACTATACAAGATATCGAAAAACTTGACCGAATAAAACTTGTAGAAAATTTAATCAGCTGTTATTTTGTAAAAAGTTTTATGTCGCTAGAACGCCGAGATATATGTGAAAAACCGAAAAATGGGACCTTCAACCCCCCCCTCCCCATCCCCCCGGCATAGGGGCTACGGGTGGGGACTTTTGATATGTTCACCTCCTATAGGTCTAAACAAAGTTACGAAGTCAAAAATTGTGTTCCAAGCATTTCCCTCTGTACCTTTTTTTGAGCATTCATTGCCTGAACTACATGTAATTTCGCAACAATGAGCTTCAATTTCGAAAAATTGACAATCGCAAATGATGCTTGCTTACCCACAGACCTGTGCACAATATGTGCTTACCGGAGATGTTTTACATTGCTATTATGGTGATGTTTAAACTTCTGACATAGGTGGTAACATAGGTGCACACGGCTGCATTATTGGTTGATGTAGGTTGCAAATACAGCGCCGTTCAACACAAATAGGTATATGGCTGTTCAATTACGTGGAGCTGGAGTACGGTGCTAGAGTAAGCGGATTTGACTTGAATTTTTATTTGGAAACGGTTTCTAAATATTGCACGATTCTTTGTTATCGTCTGATAACAAATAATGATTATTGTACGCTGACAAGGCTAATAAATCCATTGCGCTAGTATCCGTTAAAAAGTGTTTTATATTCATGTCTAGTGAGCGCATAAGCTTGAGAAGTGAACACTAATAAATCCATTTTTATGTAATATCATCAGAGAGAACAACCGATAAATAATAACGTCATCTGACAATAAATCGAGATATAAGTACCTACCTCTACCTAACAACTTTAAACCGACCCAGCCCCGCTGCGGGACCGCCTAACCATAGTTGGTTCTACTATGGCCTAACTCTCTCGCTTTGACTCTGGCTTTGGTTTATGACGTCAGTGCACTGTCCGTCCTTGTCATCGTATTATGATATGACAAGGATAGATATAGTCTAGCTATCGCTCTGGCTAAAGCTTTGAGTTAGGCGGTAGGGCCCCCGGTCTAACTTTGACGCCAATTTAAATAGAGACTAAAGCTAAATCGGTAACGAGCAAGACGTTAAATCTAGAGTTTTAGTTCAACTAAATTCTCTAATAGGTAGGTACCTATAATAATGTAATCTATGCACTAAATCTCGATTTAAAGTATTGGTGCAACTCGCCCTTATTGTCACAAAATTTAAACTGCAGTCTAATCAGTCAGACATCAGTCACTCACTCGTAATGTTGTTACTTCACACATGGCTGTATGCTTTGGTTGTAGGCTGCGACTAGGGTTACCATATCTCAGGATTTGTCCGGAGATCTCAGGATTTTTGGACTTTGCTCAGGATTACGGGCGGATTTTGAAAATTTGAGGAAATCTCAGGATTTTTAGAATTTTTAAAATTCAGTTCATTTATTAAAAAGTACATTTAATAGAAGGATAAATAAGCTTTCTATTATTTAAACAGTTCGTCGCTGCCGACTACCCCCCCCCCCCGTACGTTATTCTCACACTGCTACAAATCTCAGGATTTTTCAATGGATCGGGCCTTTTCTCCGGACTTTTGATTTTTTCATATGGTAACCCTAGCTGCGACTACGGCCGGCGGCGGCGGCGGGCGGGGCGCTGCCCAACTCGATCAAATACATCCACATCGCTATCGTTACGCTTCGCGCTCAAATAGCGGATAAAATTTACCATAATAGGTACCATAATTATTACCTACCCATTTAGTGGTGCAATGGCCAACGTGTTGGCCTACCATAGGTACCTACTGGCGTAGTACATACTCGTATTATCAAGAGGACGCCTAAAGATTCTACATAGAAATGCTTTTTATTAAGTAAGTTTTATATTGTTTTATATTAAGTAAGTATATCTAGGTGCCTATACTTACAAGAAAAAAAATTATACCTTAACTTACCTACGGACATAGAACCTACTCCTTTTTAGAAGTCAGTTAAAAAATAGAAATCGAATTTCACACGAAATGTAATACGAAAGAAGTCTTTCTACGGATTTTTGTATTACAGGCGTCCTCTTGTCAATTTGGTCTTTACAGATTCTGCAAAGACGTGCCTGCCGCTCGGGATGTCGAACTACCGAGTGACGTTGGAGCAAGGAGGTTAGTACGTGAGGGACAGCCGTTCATTTTATAGAATGGGAAAGGTGAGGTGACTTAATACAACTAGAACAAGGTAGGTAATATTTAAGACGACTTCATTTTCTATAGTGGGATCAGTACCCTTAGCACTAACATCTACCAAGAAAAAAACGAGCGTAAAAGCAGGTAGGTAGCTAGGTAGTAGGTAAATTATCTATGACAACAATTTCGCTTTTAGGCGATATATGACGCGGTACAAATTTCTTACACAAAATGACTTTATCGAATGTTTTTACGATAGCTGTTCGTGCTAAGTGCTCGTTTCCGGAGACGCGGGGCGTCAGGCGGCGCGTGCGACGGGGCCTCTCGCGGCGCGTCGGACGTTTTTTGTGTTTACGGAGAGGCGGCGCGTGAAGCGGCACTTAGCATCGCACGCGTAAACACAAACATATGGCACTATATGATGCTGTTTATAGAGACGCGTCGCGTGCGGCGTGGCGTCGCCCGCGGTGAATCTTCAAACGGCTAGCGATGCACGCGACGGGCCCCGCTGCGGCGGGCGGGGGCGGCGCTCAATCAAATCGACTAATTTTTGTTTTAGTTTAGCGAGAGACAAAAGGTTCCGCCGGCCGCAGGAATCGCTTCATCGAGAGTTGCCGTCGCGAGCGCCGTCGCGGGCGCCGTCGCGGGCGCCGCCCCATTTCAAGCAAACGCGTGTAAAATCGCCTCTCCGTAAACACACTCATACGACGCCATATGTTTGAATTTAGTGCGGGCCGCGCCGCCGCACGCGACGCGCGACGCCCCGCGTCTCCGTAAACGAGCACTAAGGGGGTAATGAAATTACTTTTAATTGAATTTTGTTTTCGACATCAGGCATTTTTTTAATATCCTCACTGCTGGGGCACAGACAGGCCTTCCAGCAGCCTGAAATTTTGGGGGGGTCACTAATAATAATAATTGCTTTTCTGTAAATTTTTAGAAGCTTTTTCTATGTGACGTGTACGATTTTGGGGGGGGGGGGGGGGGGGGTCATGTCCCCTGTGACCCCCCCTCGGACCGCGCCTGGGCACGCCGCCGGCTGTCATATAAATTTTCTCATAAACGTTATTTGAATGAATGTGGATTAAACATGGATTTAGCAGTTCATCTCATTTTTAGGGGCCGACCGACGCACGCACCACTTTCAGTAGCACCCCACACCTGAAACGTAATTAGCATGGCAAGAGCCTCCTTTGGCCGCTAGAGTAATTACGCCATAGCATTATGTGCTTCACGTTTGTGTAGCAACCATAATATTGCCTCCACGTCAAAGGGCATCTAGACCGCAAATTGCCCGCGTTTCCAGTTCAATTCACTAACTTGATTTGTACATGAGATCTATACTCTGTTTTACTTGAAATTGGGTACTTTATAGGCATCACTAAGAAAATAAAGAATAACGTAATAACCCTAAGTCATTCTTAACATGACTGAGTATTTAGAATTTAGATCCATCCTTAAATATCAAACTACGATAATAACAATTCTATTTATAAGCCTATCAAAGTTTTCAGAGAAAAGGTCAAATTATTATTGACGATGACACCTTCAGGAAAACTTAAATTACAATCTATTTTTAAATTTCATTGTACTGAAATAAAATAAAGAAGCATTCATACTTATATTCTGTAAGTATTGTCAAGTTAGCACGTATTGATGGTGCCATTACTTACACCCACTTATTGGTGTAGGATGACCGCAATGGATTAAAATTTTTATTTTATTTTATTTATTTATTTTATTTTGGACAACAGACGGTCATTTACAAAACATGTTGTATTATACAGTAATCTAAAGGAAGACCTAGAGTGCCAACAAATATGTAATAATTATTTAGTGTAACAAGGCCGAAATAGGTAAAGATTGAAACTGTTATAATATGATGTTGCTAACATTCAAAATTGAGTAATTATTCTACATTAATAGGAGTATAACGTAGATTACAAGGAGATACTATTGATATAATAAAAAGGACCCTTACGACAAAGAATAATACAGAAATATGCAAAAAAGGGTCGAATTATACTTATTAGATAACAATTCTATTGTTGATAAGGTTAAGCTATAGTTGAGTTTAATTAGGTACTAGTTTGACATATTGAATTTTTAATTAGAAATACAGATTTTAATTTCAAAAGGTGGGTATGGTAATGTGATAGTTGTGTTCAGGACAGGCAATAGTCTAGCATATATCTTTTCAATTTCTTTACATCGTTGGAAAATATATCAAATTCAGAAAATTTTTTGTTGTAGTTGGTCATGCTTCGATGAAAAAATGCATTGGAGGTATACTTCTTTTTTGCATTAGGAATAACAAACAAATTATTGGTTCTACGAACACTTTTAGTTGGAACACGAAATTTCAACTTATTTAGTAAGTCAGGGGAGTCAATATAATTATTTATAATCTTATATAAAAACATGAGATCGAATTGTTGACGACGGTTTTGCAAGGACAGAAGCCTGTGTTTAGTGAGAGAATCTTCGTATGATACAAAATTAGAATATGTCCTATATTCAAGTGTTTTAAGGAAATATTTTTGGATTTTTTCTATTCGGTTGATATGACATGAATAGTTAGGGTTCCAAATTATAGAACCAAAATCAAGCACTGAGCGCACAAGACTAAAATATAAAATCTTATAAGTATCTGCATTTTTGAAAAATTTACATGTACGAAATATAAAACCAAGCTGCTTATAAGCTTTCTTAATTATGTGGTCGAAATGGTCTCTGAATGTTAGTTTTTCGTCCATTATAACTCCCAAGTCTCTGATTTTATGCAATCTGTTGATATTATTATTATTCAGTGTGTATGTATGTAATAATACGTTTCGCTTGCGTGTGTAAGTTACAACAAAGCATTTATCGGGGTTCAAGTATAGCTGATTACGCTTACAGTATTCAGATATACCAGTGATATCTTTTTGAAAATCAGAGCAGTCTTTTTCATCGATGATAACTTTAAAGAATTTTGCGTCATAAAATGTACCTAAGTAATATTCGAAACTAAAATTATGCATTTATCGATGTAAGTATAAATTCTTTGCAATTTTTGTATGCTTTCTTCCCGTAGTCCATCATAATATCCTATCCTATCGAAAGACATTTTTATTTTTTATCTCCTCGAGCCATCGTTAATAAAATTCATTTAAGGGTGTGTTTTCATACGATACGATCGCTTTCCCGCTCCCTTTCACTTTCATTTGACGTTATTTAAATTTCAATTTATTTGCATTCCAAAATGTTACAAAGCTGGTAGGTAAATATTAAAAGACAATTTTGGACCCTATTGGGCACAGCAATTTAGAAGGGAGGATGATTTTTGGTAAAATATAAAGGTATCGCTAAGTAATAAAGAAGATTTTTTCATCAATAGTACATGCAACAGCACATGCCATGTCTTCTCAAAAAAACGTCAAATTTGTATGGCAGAAAGTTGAAAATGAAAGCGTACGTTTTGGAGGCAACCAATATTGCATGCGTCTGACGCAAGTTGAAATTTGATGCGACTCGTGAATGAAGACAGACCATAAATGACTCCGCTCTTCTTTATGTAGCAAATTTTCAGTTGTATCGAGTTATATCCCAACTAACAATTTTACGTCGTACAATGGTCGTACAAACGTTATCTTATTACCACTGGTCGCAAAAGATAGGTCACACTAACGTTATAATAACGTTTACTCAACGCGAAAAGGGCCCCATTTATACGACCTACATTGTTGTTTAATGGTCATACAAAAGTCACAAGATTACCACTTTCGTCGTACAGTAGTCGCATCAAAACTTTACAACGACTCTTTCGTTATATTGTGGTCATACAGATGTTTTTGAATGACGAAAAACGTTGTATATAAGTCAAGTAACAACACTTGTACGACTGATTTTTAATGTTTGTCAGTGATTCGTGTTTGTGGTTATGTTTCGAGATCTGAGTGCAAAATAAATCTATTAAAGTTAACTTATAAAGTGAGTATTATTTAACTTTCATATCTTGCTAACGTGTCTGACTCTCATACCGTTTAGTTCGTCTGGGAATTAAAGTTTTATGATAATATACATATGTAAATACTATTAATATTTTCATGCCCCTTCGTAGTTTTGCGTTTGAAACATAAAATTTTTATTGATAAAATTATGTTTAATTCTAAAAATGTCAGCCATGTTAATTTTGTCGCACACTAATCTCTATACGACGTTTTAAAGACAAAAAGTCATTTTAAGGTTATTTTGAAGACCAAGTGATGCCGCCATTTTGTTAAACGTCGTTTAAAAGTCGAAACTTGACTCCAATGCGACTACAAGTCGTACAGACGTTTTAGCTAAAACTTTAATATAACGTCGTATAGTTTAGTCGTACTGACGTTGCTATGACCAGTTTATTATGACATATTTGTCGCACGACTAAAAAGTTAAATTTAAGACGTCTGTAGGACCTAGCAGTCATCTTATTACTATTATAAGACTGCTATCCGACTTAAAGTCGTACAAGTCAGAACTTATATGACGTTTTTGCTTGTTGGGATTGGACCCAAGTTGCTAAAAACTCTCAAACATTTTTTTTGTATAAGTTGTTGAAAATGTCCTACAGACTAAAGCATGTGTGGTCACCCGTTTAGAAAGGTTGTATTGATGGCTCGGACAGGTGATATAGCTCCGCCCACTTTATGGCCTCGTGCCGATCTTATGGGACCCGTCGCGAACTTAATGGCCTCTACACACCAAAGCGTAGACAGAACAGTGAAAAATGTTTCATTCCGTTCTGGGCACCAAACTCCTTATTTCCGTTACAATATTTTGAATAAAAAATTAGGGCTTTTAAAAATGACAAAAATCTGTAGGCGCGATAGATGGCGTTGATAAGAATGTATACTATTTTTTTACTAAACTTCGAAGAGTACCTAGGCAGGCAGGCAGGTGTAATGTAACCCTAAAATGATTCTCTTTGGGCAGATATCAGCCAGCGAGCGCTTACTTGCCTCTATGGTACATGCCGTTTATTTTTAAAAGCCATTTTTGACACTTCTTTTTCCATCAACGTCATCTAGTGAGGCAAATAGTTACTATTTTTATTTTTAAATGTCACTTTGTTAAACCCTCATTGATATTGAGTAAAAAAAAATAGGTGGCATAAAGTATGGTGCCTGGTTTCGCGATGGCCCAGCGATTGCGGAGTTAACCTCCGAAACTATCGCAAGCGTCGGTCATGGGATGGGTGGCCTAAAATTGATAATACCTCGAGCTACTTTGTGATTCGGAAGGCACGTTAAGCCGTTGGTCCCGGCTAAATCTCCAATCCGCATTGGGCCTGCGTGGGGCCCATCATCCTTATCCACCCATAAGAAAGGCCTGTGCCCCAGCAGAGGGCTGATCTGATGGTCATTACACCTTATAAAAAAAATCTGTAAGCTCTTTACCGTCGGGTTTTAGGTGGTATTAAGGGTTCCGTACCCAAAGGGTAAAAATGGAACCCTTTAATAAGACTCCACTGTCCGTCTGTCACCAGGCTGTATCTCATGAACCGTGATAGCTAGACAGTTGAAAATTTCACAAATGATGTATTTCTGTTGCCGCTATACTATAACAACAAATACTAAAAACAGAATAAAATAAAACGGAACCCTTCGTGCGCGAGTCCGACTCGCACTTGGCCATTTTTTTTTAGGAATATTGCTCTATTCACCCGGGAAAATTAAACAATTTTAAATTATATACAGTCTGTGAAAAACTAGAAATTCAATGAAAGCCGGCACTAATTAATGAAGATTTGTTTGGATTTCCTTCAATTTGCTCGTTCATTGAATAAGTAGGTAAGGGTAGGTACTTCAAAAGCGCGAACGAGATTAAGACCTACATTTTTATTTTCTTAAATTATTTTCTTCTGAAAATTATAATTGTCGGTACCTTAGAGTAAGACGCGCTTCTGTCCCAGAAAGAGAAGCCATACGAAGCTTTCCCCTCTGCCGAAGTACAAGCCCAAATGGGCATATGCAGTTGATAAAACCAGTTGCGCCCGGATTTCTTTCTAGACCGAGTCCAGTCGCGCATGTGAACGCTGCAGTGTTTAAAATGCCGAATTGATGAGTTTTTTACTGTTAAAAGAGGTCTGGAACATCAAAGTTTACAAAAAGTCGGTGTTACATTTCACATGAAAGTAATTTTTTGTCGTATTATTGCTATTTGTTTACATTTAAACATTAAATTCGTATATTTTATTCTTGATTAGTTGTCAAATTTATTCAGTGACATCGGGTCTGCTCGTCCATGGCTCCTCCGTACAAATTTCAGATCTGTCGCTAGATAAATCCGAGTTCTCGCTGATGAGCAACTTAGTGATGTTACCGTATCACAATGTTTGTCGATAAAGGACATGGCCTGGTCCTGCACCAGGCATTCTCATAAATGTGATATATCTAAAAATTCTTAAATATTTATTAATTCTTTTTAACTTCTGACAGACTCAATTTGGTCTTTGCAGTTTTGCACTGTTACATTCTGCGTCAAAGAGTAAAATAAAATCACAGCATAAATTAATTGGTTCTCTCACAGAATAAATAATCTTTTTGATACATCTTATATTATTATACAACCTGTTACAAAAGTACCCCTAATCCCTGAAATGCCAATGAGTATTAATGAAATAGAAATGATGGGCGCTGTTCTTTATTTTTTAGCTATAATATTTACGGAGAAAAACGATGTCGAAGTTTTGCAAAAATATCGACAAGAATTTGAAAGATTCCCAATCAGCTGTTCCGGTCAGTTCCGGTCATTGGCTTCTAAATCAAAGACTATTCGTTTTTCAGACTGGTCACATCTGTAGATATTTGTACCTACGTTTACATTACAGTGACCTAACTAAGCTAGTTATGACATAAGCGTATTTAAAATAACATAAATACCTCAGACATAACAGTGACGTAATTTCTAAATTAAATAGTTACTGAATGAATATTTATTTCAAAAATGTAAAATTAATCTCTGCACACCAATTCGAAAAGACACGTAAGCGTCATCTGTATTTAAATACCTACCATGGATAAGTTAAGTAAATTACTAATTTAACCTAGAGAGTTCTTGCTTTGATAGATAATTTCAAGCAGGTTCCAGAAGGCCTATCTGTTGTTGTTTAAACTTTGAAATCGTGTTTGACTGCGGTCGTGTCCGCGGACACGACCGCGGGGTATTTTTGTAACACCTTGTATAAAAATGAATGGAATAAGATCATTTATAATAGAAAAACGTCATAAAATGCTCTTAATACGTATATGAGACTTGACAATAAGACTGAGTGTTCTTGAGTCCATATTAACTTTTTCAGAAAGGTTTTTGCTTGTTGGGCTCTTTGTTGTTATTCACCCCATGTAAAATGTTTGAGTTTGTTACCTTTATTCCTTTTTCCGTATCGATATTGCTGCAACGACAATTGAGCCCAGCCCTTTATGTCAAAAACGTGTCATATTTTGATGTGTGACTCATCCGTACACAAATTTTTGCTGTTTTGTTTTATTTTTTATGTGTTGGTGTCGTCTTTACAGTGTTGTTTTTGTATGTGAGTATGCGGAACTGCACTTGTGTGCACTTTCCCCCCCCGCAAAAAATGCCAGAAAAAATTGAATAGAGTAATAATCGCTAAGGCTGCTCCCTTCCGCGATGCTCTAAGGTCGGTACCTATTTACTCTCGTACTCAGAGCTTTCGTTAAAATGTTTAATGTTTATTTTAGTTAATTTAACTGCGGTAATTTAATTAATTGACGCTACTTCTCTCTCTCTAAAATAACTAGGGTTAATTTTAGTTGAATGACCATTTGAGTACCTAGGGGGGCAGTTCGTCAGTGGTTGAGGATGAGGATTCCGGGTGAAGTGGCCTTCCACCTTTAGCCTTATCGTCACATTACTAGTACTTATATTATCTATTCTGTGAAATAACAGCAAACTTACACACATCAACCTTGTCTAGGGATACCAGGTGTTATTTTCATACAAACGAGGTAACTTTGAAGCCTTGGTTTCCTGCCAGGGATGTACTGTGCTGTGATCTGATGACGGTTATGCAGGGAGTGAATGGAGGAGATTCAGATCGCTATACACACCCAACTGATCTGACCAGCATTCTAAAAACGTAATTGACATGTTTAAAAAAACCGCGAAAATAGCATGAAAATGTATGGAAATCCTCAAACTGAGAACTCTGACCCATTAATCTTTTAGAATGCTGATCAGATCAGTTGGGTGTGTATAGCGATATGAATCTACTCCATTCAGTCCCTGGATGGCCATCATCAGATTACAGCACGGTACATCCCTGGCAGAAAACCAAGGCTTCAAAATTATCTCGTTTGTATTAAAATAACACCTGTATCCCTAGACAAAGTTGATGTGTATTAGTAGTTTGTTACACAAGGGGTGTAATAGCTACTTACAACCGAGGTAAGCATACTATTTTACATCATTCATGCGAGGTAAATTTAATAAAAATAAAAATAAAACGTTAAAGGGTTATTTCATTGAAAACTCGTGGGGTTGATCAGACCATTAAACTGAACAACTTTCATTATGGGACCAACCTCAAAGCACGAAAAAAATCAGCTGTTTTTGCATTGCAGAATTTTGCATACCTAGCTTGAACTGAAATGAAATTCCGCCATTTTCATTGTTTTTTTTTCAGTCAAAAGTTTCGTCAGTTTATAATAAAAGAAAAGAGATTGGTTTACTAAGGAGTTTTAAATGCTTGAATTGTAAAGTAACTTTACAGTTAAAGCATTCACCATCCTTGAATTGTAAAGTGATTTGAAAATGGAACGTTCTATCTAAACAATGCACTGTGTTGCACATGCCAACTTACACAGCCTCATACTATATAAGTAAATCCTAGTTACCGAGCAAGTATGATGTAAAGTTACTTTTCAATACAGTTGCTCGAAAATGAGAGCTTACGATGGCAGTGCAGCGTGCGGTAAGTTGATTTTACCGCACGCCGTGCGTTTTTGTTTACGGATTAGTACAGCGTGCGGAAAGTTGATTTTACCGCACGCCGGCGCCGTGCGTTTTTGTTTACATACGTTTTTTTTCAATTTCTACTAGCTTCCGCCCGCGACTTCATCTACATGGACAGTAGAAAAATATAGCGACCAGTTTAAAATGACCCCTTTGGTGTATGAAAGCTAGTACTACGGAGAGTTCAAGCTGTTTCCCTGGTTCCGCCCAACTGAATTTGATAAAACATAGCTTGGATTTTAAGTTGGACTTCAAGCTACCAAACAGTGAAAAGCCTATCAAAATTTGTTCAGCGGTTTTTGCGTAATTCGCGCACAAATATTTTCAATTTACAGTTTTATTACATGTATAGATTACAATTTCAGTAGTACTTATTATGATTTTCTCGCAAATGTATTGAAAAACGTAGTATGGCACACGGTTGTTAAGGTTTTTTAAAACTCGTGACGATTATAAACCCTCGCCTGCGGCTCGGGCTTATAAAACGTCAACTCGTTTTAAAAACCTCCTTACCAACCTTGTATCATAAACTACTATTACAGTTAAAGCATTCACCATCGTTGAATTGTAAAGTGATTTGAAAATGGAACGTTCTATCTAAACAATGCACTGTGTTGCACATGCCAACTTACACAGCCTCATACTATATAAGTAAATCCTAGTTACCGAGCAAGTATGATGTAAACATATTTGATGATTGGACCGGTAAAATTGAATAAAGTTTCAATAGAGTAATCTTAGCTATTTAGACTAATTTACAATGTTAAGTACTAACTACGGTAGTACTTATAATCTATTCGGTAGTACTAACTATTAGAACATCAATTAACAACATAAATATACTCTTGTACACTTAGCGAGGCGAATATTACAATACAAGGCTTGTAATCTTAATGAAAATGCTTTTGAATAATTCATGACGAATAATTATTTCTATTCGATCAATTTTCGTAGCTAATTCTTTGTGTGACGGCAAAGGACTGGTTTTGTTGTTCAAAGGGGTTTATTAAAATACGATACAATATAAAAAATGGACTCTTGACAGGGTGTAGTTATGGTATTATACCTACGTAGTAACAATTATTCAGTCAGTAGTAATTACTTTTTGGGAATTTGTTATTTTTAATTGGCGAACTTGAAGGACCTTGGTGGTGCAATGGTTTAGCACGCAGCCTGTTCACGGAAACGAGTTAGTAGAGCGCTATCCCTCTTACACAATTTTTTAACAGTGATTGGTCAGTGATAAACGCTAAGGCGGTGTACACAGTACGAGTACTTTTTAGTCTACTTATATTCCCCGTACGGTTCTGACGTGCTCTTACTTGTGACTGTATGCTCAATTCGTTACCTGCCTTATGTTATAGAATTTTGAAGCCCAAGGTGGCGCAGGTGTGCTAATGACCCGTTTATTGTTCTTTTGTCATAAATGAGTATTATCTTAAACAAATACTTTTTTCCAATTATTTGTACAATAAACTAGCCCAGGTATACTAGTTCCATTCTTTTTCTCTGTAATAAATGGCTCTCAAATAGGACAGATGAAGCCGCGGGAGTAAGCTAAGCGAACTTTTAAGAAGCGCAGTGTGAGCGCGCATTTACTTCTCTGAGGTATTGTTAACGCCCGCTGACCCTGAAAAAGTTTTTTTTGTCTTTGTCATTTGTTAGTGCGGCGGTAATCTTTAAAAAGACGCATAGAAAACACTTTTCGTACAAGTCATCTCGGAAAAACTTTATGACGTCACAATTTCTACCCCCACCATTTTCGCGCTTGTCATCTTATATATTTGTGATCAGGGCATCGTAATGAATGCATCGATACCACATTTTCGTATTTCCGTGATGACTTGTGCGAAAACTAACTTCAAACCTTGTTTTACCGCCCTACTATGTATGAAAATGTGTGATAAAGAAGGCGCTATACACTTGTAATATTATGTATTCTGTGGCTATACTAACTTGGGATATAAGCTTCTTGACTAACTCGTTTCCGTGAACAGAGTATAGTAGCCTAGCCACTTCTGGTGTTAGAGTTTATCAAGCCACGTAAGGTCTCTATATCAGTTTGACTTTACAACTGATATAGAGACAACTGATTTGACTTTGACAACAGCCGGGATCGACGGTTTAATGTGAGCACGCTTTGGAGAGCTCCAAAGCACAGAAGTGCTCAGTTGTAATGCCACTTAACGGCCACCCATCCGACACTTGGCCGGACCGAGTGTTGCTTAACAAACGTGATCGAGTACGATCAGTCTGTCAAGCTCCGCCATGAGCGCTGCGGCTCTGCGATTGTAGAGGTTAAGCAACTTTCGCAAAGGTCAGTCATGTGATGGATGGCCAAAAATTTGTCATCTCGAGTTCCTTCGTGCTTCGGAAGGTACGTTAAGCCGTTGGTTCCGGCTGCATTTGAAGTCGTTAACACCCACCAATCCGCATTGGGCCTACGTTGTGGGTTATGTTATGTATGTATGACCCATCCTTTATCCATAAGCCTGTGGCCTCGAATTGTTTGTTTGTTCTGAAAAACTAAAGCAGAAAATGATTGTGTAGGTAGTATTCTCATCTGTCTCCTGTAAAAAAAAATAATCGGTAATCTGTGGATTTATACGCAAAATCCTAAAATGCCCGTTTCAGCTTTGCGTCGCCGGACGCAATTTTTTCACGTACGGGCCGTCATGAGCAGGGCGGTCATAAGGGGAGGCCATCCGTCGCGCGGTAGATAATTCCACGCGGACGAAGTCGCGGGCGGAAGGCTATTAAGTATTAACATTTCTCGAGACCATTGGGCCGCCCCCTCAGGGACGGGCCGCCCTGGGCGATCGCCCGTATGACCCTATGGAGAATACGTCGCTGCCCTTACCACCTTAGAATAATAAAAGTATACCTAAGAGCTCTCGCCCACGACGAGTATTTGTATCGATGCGAACTCGCGACAGCATCGTTACAAAAAGTCGCCTTGGGCGAGGAGGGCTGTAATAAAGCAAAAAATTATAAGTAAAATAAGCTAGCTATTTATAGTCACTCGTTCACTAAGTAAGTAGGCAATATTGATGAATGCAATAATCTAAAAAAAATTCAAAGCAAAAATCTTTTTCTTTTGAGAACTTGACGTTTCATCTAATTTTAATTATCAGCAATGATGTGAGTAACTATTTAGTTTTTTACATCCGTTTTTACACTTCTGTAAAACATGTGACATTATTAAAACTAGTGACTCCGTGATCTGTAGACGTCGCGTTAAAAAGTAGCTCAAATTGTATGTTGTCTTAAAAAATTATCGCTACGAGGTTTTCAAAGCATACAGTACGTATTGTTTGTTATATTTATATTATATGGTGTATTTGCAGCTATATATGGCACTTCTAATTTTGAAAATTTTTCGAAACAGGTAATTTTTTTTAGATAAATATAATTTCGAAAATCAGGCTTTTATCGAACCCGCTCACAAAATTTTACGAGAATCGGTTGAGAAATGCGACCTGTAGATGAGAACAGACAACGCCGGAAAGCCGGACTGAAAAATGTTTTTTTTTACAAATCTCCGCCATTTTGAAAAAAGTCGAAGAACTGACTCGAAAATAAATATCTATGTAATTTTTGAACCTGCTCATAAAATTTTACGAGAATCAGTTGAGAAATACGATCTGTAGAGGAGAACAGACAGCGCTGGTAAGCCGGACTGAAATAGGTTCTTTTTACATATCTTCGCCATTTAAAAAAAAATCGAAAAACTGGCTTGGCAAAAAAATCTATATAATTTTTGAACCTGCTCACAAAAGTTCACAAACAAACTACGTAATAAAAAATTAACTTGACACTGGCTAATATTCTCCGAATTATAAAGACTAGTGATCCCATTGATACAAAAAGAGGAAGATTGTCAGGTGTTCAATACAGGGGGGCTATTCAAATGGCCACTTTTCTATTCGTTCGCTAACTCAGAAATTAGAATAAGCCATAAACTCCAAAATAACGTGTCAATTCCATAAAATACAACCATTTCTGTAATTTACATAAACTTGCGACGTGTGACTTGATCGTTTAATTTCTTATTTTTAAGTTAGCGAACGAACAGAAAAGTGGCCATTTGAGTAGGGGGGCAGATGGGTTGAGAAAAGTGTTCATGAACTCCTTAGTACAAAGTACCAGTAGTAGTAAGTAGTGAAAATAAATTTACTTACTTACTTACTTACCTTAAAAGTTAGCACAAAGATATAAGTAGGCCGACGGACGAACGGTACTATCTCGGGCTCAACCTATTGTGACCCCTTTTAGTAGTAGGCTGTAGGACATAGTTTCTCTTCTATAGGTGAGCTTCGGTTTTAAGTGCTCGAGCGGACGAAATTTCATAACATTTTATAATTTAACTTGCTGCCGCCCGCAACTTCGTCTGCGTGGAAAGTTTTCTGTTGTCCCTCAGGGACAATAGTTTTTTTTCTGGATGAAAGGTACCGTATGTCCTTCTCTGTACCCCTGACAACGTGTAGGTACGAGGGCTGTTTGATAATTCAATGACTTTGAAAAGAAGTAATACTTTTTTTTTATAATTTATTTTTGTATCTTAAAAGAAACTCCTTAGGAATCTATGCACTACCTACATTTTTTCAAATTCTGCTAAAGATTATTATTAGTTTTGAAAACAATAAGCTCAAGCAACTTCTAACTTGAAATAAAACACTTTTTAACGGATACTAGCGCGGTTTTATTGAATGTACTTTGGTATTTTGTTGATATTTGGTTTGATTTTTGGTTTTCCCGACGTTTCGGCACCTTCGCAGCTGCCGTGGTCACGGGGGACTGAAGCTAGCTATTTTTGGTTTTCCCGACGTTTCGGCACCTTTGCAGCTGCCGTGGTCACGGGGGACTGAAGCTACCCGTGACCACGGCAGCTGCAAAGGTGCCGAAACGTCGGGAAAACCAAAAATCAAACCAAATACCAACTAAATACCAAAGTACATTCAATAAAACCGCGCTAGTATCCGTTAAAAAGTGTTTTATTTCATGTCTAGTGAGCGCGTAAGCTTGAGAAGTGAATAACTTCTAACTTTTCTTAAAGAGCCTGTCGACCCTCTCGGCGGCACTCATGACATCAAAACTCGTCGAATGAAGATGCCAATCCTTCCTAAGCGCACTGAGTTTATCTCCTACCAAACATGAATAAAAGTTTTGTCGGGCAAAGATGAAAATCAAGACAAAAGGTGGTGTCTGAAATGGGCCCTCATTTCAGTTACCACAGTTTTCAGACGATTAAAGAAAAAAAATTATGGGTTAAAGAGGTAGGAACTTTGTTGGACTAAGTACGCCGAGCTACAAAAAGATTATGTAGAGAAATAACAAAATAAGTATGTCGAAAAAATGTGTTTCTTCTTTTATAATCTCAAATAAAGTCAAGAACTTATCAAACCACCCTTGTAAATTCAACTTGCGACAGCCGCACTGAATATACAGGGTTATTTGTAAAACACCAACACAGCAACCTCGCAGGAGTAGATTATTGCTAACATCATAAACAAACAACATTTATTCTACGACTTTTCCGAATATAGAAAAAAACGGCTTTCCATACAAATGTCCAAACAGCTGGTCGAGTTTCGTGTGAAAAGTCGTTTTTAGGGTTCCGTAACAAAATGGTAAAAAGAAACCTTATGGTGCGTCTCACTCTGTCTGTCACAACTGGATATCTCAAGAACTACTAATGCTATGAACTTGAAATTTGGAATAGTTTTAGATGACAATTTACGAACTTTCAGTTCCCCACGTAGGTATATTAAGAACCGGCTAAGTAGTCAATTAATCGCTGTAAATTGTATTTTTGGCCCTGATTTTTACGAGGAAATTCAATTAAAGTACTTATATGTAACGTGACGACTGTGATTATTGTTATCTCATTTCAGTCAGCTATTCTGTTTGTGAGCAGGAAAACTAATGAAAGCTTAAAAATATTTTATTTTCAAACTTTTATTATATTAGAAAACTAAAAATAACTGTAGCTGAAACAAGATTCCGAATTTATCGCCGGTGTCTAGAGTCTAGACCGTTAAAAAAAATAACGATATAAAAAAATAACGTTAAAAATACCGTTAAAACATTTTATCAATAAATTTACCGGTAAAAATAACGTTAAAATATTTTACCGGTAAAATTAACGTTAAATATAGCGTTAAATTTAGTACCGGTAAAATTATCGGTAAAAAATTAACGTTATTAATTGGAATAACGTTAATTTTAAAGTAACGGTAAAAAAAGGAAAAAAAAGATATCTCAAATTAACGTTATTTTTGACATAACGTTAATGTTAAAATTAACGGTAAAAAAAGTAAGAAATAACGTTATATTAAAAAATAACGTTAACATTCCCTGGTCTAGACACACTACGCCGAAATTACGCGACCGAAGTTCCGCAGCAACGCTTTTTATGAAAAAAGTGCAACGTAACACGGATTAGTACATTATTATACAAGTTAGCTTAGGTTGCTTATTGCACACAAGGCTGTGGGTTGCAGCCCGAGCCGCAGGCGAGGGCGTAACTCAGCCGAGTGTGCAATAAGTAAGAGCTCACGAGTTTCATACGACGTTTTTCAACACATTTGCGAGGAAAAAACAAAAAGTAATTTACCACACATCAACAAATACGACAAAAACAAAAGGATGAGAAAAGGCGCGCAGGTTTTTTTTTGTTTTTTTCACACGCCCAATGCAAGAGTATTTTACGAACAAAGGGGTTAGTGAGCATACAGCCTACTTTAAAATTATAAATTTAGGTGATAAAATGCTAATAATTTAATATTTTATAACAAAATATTGTAAATTAGGAATAATTTGATAATAATAAATATTTGTTTGACTTAATTAAGGACCTACACATTTATTCCAAAAATGCAAATGAATTTTCAGCGGCATAAAACCTCTTTGTTGTTACTAAAAAAATAACTGTATTACCTGATTAAATTGAAAATGCTCTGTTTACTCGCATAGAACTTGCAGTAAGGTACCTATTTAACTTTGTAGGGATAATTCTATAACAACCTAGTGTTTTATATATTATTGCACGCGTTTGTTATAGCTCGGTTTATGGCCTTAAAAGCGATGTATTAGGGCTCACTTTACGAGCAAGTATGTTGAAAAATATTATACTATACTAGTACGTAATTTCGGCATGATGTGTCGTCAGTAATAGGGTATTTTCCAAATTTTTGAAAACTGCTCATATTTAAAGATTGGGACGACCAATTCAGCAGAAAAATAAAAATAAATTAATTTATGACTTTTTTCTCCATTAAACCAATTAAAATCAAATTTATTTTTAATGGTTTTGAATTTACCACTAAAACGCTCGGTTCGATGACGTCTACTGTGTGACGTCAACTTTGTGTAAATCACAGAGTAAATTGTAGCACAGACTACAAAGGTGTTAAAATTGTTTTGACAAAGTTGACGTCACACAGTAGACATCAACGAACCAAGCGTTTTGGTGGTAAATTCAAAACCATTAAAAATGCAATTGACTTTAATAAATTGGTTTAATGTAGAAAAAAGTCATAAATTAATTTATTTTTCTGTTGAAATGTTCATCCCAATCTTTAAATATAAGCAGTTTTCACCCTATTCAAAATATTCAAAAGCGTTGCAGGCGTAATCAATCATGCCGAACTTCAGTCGCGTAATTTCGGCACAGTGTTTCTAGTCACGTAAAGTCTTATCCGAATAAGAATAGTTGTAATTCACAATGAACGCAAACTTAGATAAGACTGCGATAACGTCATTCACGTGCAAGTACAGTTTGTTATAATAAAGATCAGTTGAATAGCAATGATAATACTGTGTTATAAATAAGCTTCAGTGAAGGTGTGTATTGTTCCTTTTTAAATACAGCCTTTACATTACCTAATTTACGATCTCCGTCAAGCAAAGATCGCCTCGCCATGAATCATGCTTTGTGTTCAAGACAAAGCACTTTTGGGCGGTAGCGTTTTGTATAACACGCTGCGGAAACACGTTTTATGCGGTTGTGCTTACAATAAATACTTTCCCTTGCTTTATTTGAAGAAATTGCTTGTTTTTAATATACCATAGATTTATCTATTTTTATGAACAACGGGGTAGTGACTTGATGTCACTAAGTGACGATAAGGTCGAAGATGGAAGCGAACTACACCCGGAATGATCATCACTGAGGAACTGGGCTGTCTCAACCTCTAACTGCCGGAACTCAACAATTTTTAAATTGTTGTTATGGCTTTTAAATTTTGAGATCTTTGCATTCACAATGCTATTTTTAAATTACATTAACATTTACATTACATAAAGAAATCAAAAACAATATGAACTCACCGATTAAAGTGATAATGTTTGTTGATTATTTTCTTATCTTCCTGTGTGAGATTTACAGCCCTCAATCACACAAAACATAATGTCACAGGTAGAGCATAAGTATCACAAACGATGTTACGACTTTCTTTTGAGGATATAAGGCTTAATATAACACAAAGAGACTCAACTCAAACTTCCTGACTTTCTCAATTTGGAATAGTTTATTTTTTCAATTTACGTAAAAAATACTGATCTAAAAATTCTGAAAAAAATTATATGTGCTTAGAACACTAAAATATCGAAATGGTTTTCTAATTTTAGTACTTTCTCAAAATGAAATGTTGTCCATTGTACCCCCGTGGGAATCGAAACCGTGCCCTACGTCTTACACGGGTGGGCGAACCACGCTAGACCACAGAGGCGGTTAAAACTACAGTTTACTGAACTGTTCGGTACCGAACGATTGAGTAATAACTTTTTATAATATAATATACATAAAAGTACATGCACGTCACATGAGAACTAAAAGGCTTTAGAATAATATTAACGGTACTCGCAAAGGTGAGCAGGGTGGAAAACCTGGTTAAAATTCGCAACCAGGTTTTGCGCAGTTTCATACATTTTGAAAGAGCGTTTTTATTTCGATTCTGCTCGTCGAAACCGGTATTACCTATTTCTGGTTAAGCTCGCAGACCGTTTTGGTTTTGATTCCGCTCCCAAAACCTGGTTAATACCAAAATGATTTTGTTCTCTCCGCCCACCCGATGCAAAGCAACGTAACGAAAGACCAGGGCTGGAAACCGGTTTCTAATTAACCGGTTAATTTAGATCTCAAACAGGTTTTTTCGTAAGTGTTGAACCGATTCGCGAGCGATATTGCTTCGGGGATAAACCTGGGATAAATCCCGCCCGCAGATAAAAAGAGACAAAATATATCGCTGCACTATTCACGCGGGTCATGGAATTAACCAGGTTTATCCCAGAAGCAATATCGCTCGCGTATCGGTTTCGCTCCGAGTGAACACTTACGTAAACCTGTTTGAGATCGAAATTAACCTGGTTAATTAGAAACCGGTTTCCAGCCCTGAAGGTGAGGCGGGATTGGGGTTGAAAATTTAAGAAAAGATGATCGAAAAAATATTTAAAAAACAAATGAGATAAGTAGGTAGTAAGTTGTTACATATTTTTATAAAGTTAAGCATAGAGGACTATGAGGAGTAAGGGGGTTAATGACTAGGAAGTCATTAAATTCTAAAAACTGGTTGCTTTTGATTGTTTATTCTGAAAGTATGTGTTTTTAGTTTATTTCATTAGGTACTGCCATTCTACAAATGCTCTCCTGCTGATTCTAAGGACATTTCTCTCAGTAGACATTGCAAAGTCCACTTTTCAGTAATGAATAGAGTGTTTCACGAGGAAGTTTCCCGTAGCAACGCGGACACGATCGCCGCAGCGGGTCATACCTAGTTCAATGGCTTTCTCTGGCAATACAGCGCGGCAACTCAGCCGGTATCATGGGAACCTTTGAACCAGAGATGACTCGCAGCGGCCTTTTAAACTAAGTTTAATTTTTATTATTTATTATTATTATTTCCATCAATAAAATTTGTGCAGTCTGAGCACTACGGATAACAAATTATTTTTTATACTTAATGGAGAAGCATTGCAGTTTACTAAAACATTTGTAGGTAAGCATTAGATTATCGAAAATCAAAATCTAAAAGCGATGTTCAAACTATCGCAAAACAAAATTATAAACGATATAGCTGTGTACTTACATCATTTTTTTTAAATGTCGAAAATGAAAATCTACGTACCTATTAGTTAAAATTGTAATGTAGGTATCTCGATAAACAATTGTAAGGTAGGTTGGTCCGGCGCCTGCCGTCGCCGGCAGTTCGCAATATACGCTATAAACGAGTGCCCGTGTTTCATTCCGTCCCGCTTAGTATCAAATATTATAGTGGCGACGTTTTGGTTAATTACGTGAATCGCGTGCATACACAGTAATATTCAGAATGTCGATTGGAAAGTTAAGCGAATTCGACGTGAAAACGGGACAGTGGTCATCCTATGTGGATAGGTTGGACATGTATTTTGTTGTAAACAAAGTGGCCGTGGAATTGAAGTTGCCCACTTTGATTTCTACAATCGGAGATGAAGCGTACGAGTTACTTGTCAACCTATCGAGTCCGAAGAAACCGTCAGAGTTAACCTACGATGAAGCCGTTAGTATGATGCGTCAGCACCTTCAGCCGACGCCATCTTCATTGGCAGAAAGATATCGTTTTCGTCTAAAAAGGCAAGGAGCAGAGGAAGATGTGGCGACTTACGTTACAGAATTAAAAAGGTTAGCTCGCCACTGTAAATTTGCTGCAAATTTAAACGAGAACTTGCGGGATCAGTTTATATGCGGACTCAAGAGTGACGTCATCAGGCAACGACTGTTTGCGGAGGATGACGCAATAACATTTTCAAAAGCCGTGAAATTAGCGAACGCTTTGGAGGCGGCGGAAAGAGACGCGGCAGTAGTGGATGGAGCGTTTTCCTCTATTACTAAGGCGGAAGCGGTACATTCGGTCACATCGAATGTGGGAGACAGCGGTGCGAGTCGCGGCAGGAGCGGTGGCAGCATGCGGCCGCGCGGGCGCCGCGGGCCGGGCGGCAGCGGCGGCGGAGCAGCCGGGAGCCGCGCTGTCACATCGGGACGCAGCCACAACTGCACAGCTTGCGGGGCCACTAACCATAGTGTGGCAAGCTGTCGCTACAGGGAGTTCGTGTGCAGCAAATGCCAGCATACGGGGCACTTACGTCGAGTGTGTCCGGCGAATGCGGAACAGTCGTCGCGAGCAATATCATATCGCCGCGGTCAGCGTAACATGTATTTCGCGGAGGCCGGGCCGGCTGGGAGCGAATCTGACGTGGAAGACATCGAGGAAAGTTTGAACCTTATTGGACTCAATAATTATAAGCCAGTAAGTTTACCTATTTTTGTAGACGATGTCATATTAAATATGGAAATTGATACAGGAACTGCTATTTCATGTATAAATAATTGCACGTACGAACGTTATTTTTCACACCTGTGTTTAAAAAAGGACGACACAATTTTAAAATTTTATGATGGTACTAAAATAAAACCATTAGGTATAATTTGCCCACGGGTTCGATTCCAGGGGCAGGAAAAACAGCTGGAATTGTTTGTTATCAATAACGGTACTACGACTTTGATAGGTAGGCAATGGCTAGCGGAGCTACAAATAAAAATACCTTTACTTTCATGTAATAAAAATAAAATAAGTAACATGAATTGTGTGCAAATTAATGAAGGAATTGTAAATATTCTCGACAGACATAAGGAGTTGTTCAGCGACGGACTGGGTCGGTACAAGGGCGGCAAGGCTACGCTGCGAGTGCGCCCGGGGGCGACGCCGGTGTTCCAGCGCGCGCGGCCGGTGCCGTACGCGCTGCGCGAGCGCATCGACGCGGAGCTCGATGCTATGCTGCGCGACGGCGTCATCGAGCCCGTCGACTGCTCCGACTGGGCCTCACCTCTGGTGCCGGTGACTAAGGCAGATGGTACGTTGCGGATTTGTGCGGATTATAAAGCGACTCTAAATCCCGCCTTGCTGATCGATCGATACCCGCTTCCTAAGATTGAAGATGTGCTAGTAGGCCTGAACGGGGCACAGTTTTTTAGCAAAATTGACCTCTCTCGAGCGTACAACCAGGTAGAACTAGACGATTCAAAAAAATACACAGTTATTAATACTCATCGAGGTTTATTTCGGTATAATAGGTTAGTTTACGGGTTGTCGTCTAGTGTAGGTATTTTCCAACGCATAATGACGAATTTATTAGGTAGTATACCGAATGTGCAAGTGTTTCTCGATGACGTCATAATTGGCGGGAAAAATAAAAACGAGCATTTAAATGCACTCGAACAGGTCTTACAGCGACTTTCTGAGAGTGGGTTAAAGCTAAAGAAAGAAAAATGTGTTTTCTTAGTTGATGAAGTGACTTATTTAGGCTATGTTGTTTCTAAAGAAGGGGTCAAAGCGGACAAATCAAAAATTAAAGCTATAAGTAAACTAGAAGCTCCAAATAATATTAGTGAATTACGTTCCTTTATAGGCATGGTAAATTTCTTTTCTAAATTTATCAGGAACTTTAGTACTATGTTAGTACCATTACATAGGTTATTACGAAAAGGTGTAGACTGGAACTGGGATGAACAGTGTGAGCGTGCATTTACGCAGATAAAACAAGTTTTAATGAGTACCGAAGTATTAGCGCACTACGATCCTAGCAAACCTCTGATCGTAACGTGCGACGCGAGCGCGCGGGGCGTGGGGGGCGTGCTGGCGCAGCCGGGGCCGAGGGGCGAGCGCCCGATAGCTTATGCGTCACGTTCGCTCACCACCGCGGAGAAAAATTACTCACAAATACATCGCGAAGCCCTTGCGATTATATTCTGTGTTCGGAAATTTCACCAATATATTTATGGGAGGAAGTTCATTTTACGCACTGATCACAAACCCTTAGTTTCAATGTTAGGCCCGCAAACTGGAATACCTACAATGACGGCTAGTAGGATGCAACGATGGGCAGTGATATTATCGGCATATAGTAGGTATGAACCTCTATACTAAAAAAAGTTGGGAGTTACAAGTCGTGATAAAGTTTGGCCACATGATAGAAACTGATCTGTAGGCTGTTTCTAACTAATATTGAGCTGGGCCAAGCTATCCTTACATACAGTTCCACACGGCAGCGGGTTGAATAGCGCACTTTTCCCGGCTTCATTCTAAAATCTATAACAATTCAGGTTTAGCTAATAGGTCAAATGTGGTATCATTTTCGGATAAATCAATAACGTAGAACTTATTTCTGATATAAAAAAAATCAATTTATTAAGCAGTTTCTGAAAAATTACACAATAACCAACATTTTTAAACTTCATTTTTTTAGTTTAGGTATTGGCACTTGTTTCAGTATTTTAAAAAAAACTACTTTAAAGAAGCGTTTTTCAGGTTAATTTGTTATATACTTTTGTTATGTTAACTATATTTTATACAATTTGCGCCTAACCCATGTAGTTGAGGTCCATTGTTTGTGGGAGATACAGCTAGTCAAAAATATGCATTTTTTCACGAAATAAAAGGGGCTTCCGTTTCGTTCGGAATCATTTCTCAGTTTTTTTGTTTATATTTCTGTAAAGTTAATTAAATTTTCTGAAATTTGAGCCTAACTTGAGTAGTCTAGGTTTACTAGTTACAAAGACACAGCTAGTCAAAGATAAGATTTTTTCAATTAATTTCAATAATAAGCCCATTTTTAGCCAGCTATGTCTTTGCAACCAATAGACCTAGACTACTCAAATTAAGCTCAAATTGTAGAAAATTTAATTAACTTTACAGAAATATAAACAAAAAAACTGAGAAATGTTTCCGAACGAAACGGAAGCCCCTTTTATTTCGTGAAAAAATGCATATTTTTGACTAGCTGTATCTCCGCAAACAATGGACCTCAACTACTTGGGTTAGGCGCAAATTGTATAAAATATAGTTAACATAACAAAAGCATATTACAAATTAACCTGAAAAACGCTTCTTTAAAGTAGTTTTTTTGAAAATACTGAAACAAGTGCCAATACCTAAACTAAAAAAATGAAGTTTAAAAATGTTGGTTATTGTGTAATTTTTCAGAAACTGCTTAATAAATTGATTTTTTTAATATCAGTAATAAGTTCTACGTTATTGATTTATCCGAAAATGATACCACATTTGACCTACTAGCTAAACCTGAATTGTTATAGTTTTTAGAATGGAGCCGGGAAAAGTGCGCTATTCAACCCGCCGCCGTATGGAACTGTATGTAAGGATCGTTTGGCCCAGCTCAATATTAGTTAGAAACGGCCTACAGATCAGTTTCTATCATGTGGCCAAACTTTATCACGACTTGTAACTCCCAACTTTTTTTAGTATAGAGGTTCATACCTACTAATACAATTACGACATAGAGTATATTCGCACTAATGAAAATTGTGCTGACGGCTTATCACGTCTGCCAGGGAATAATAGCGTTAAGAGTGTGAAGGAGGAATCTATTCCTGAGCAAACATACCTGCACTTCGCACAAGACGGGTTGTTGCTTGATTATAACGAAATTAAAAAACAGACAGAGAGGGATCCGTTATTAAGTAGAATTTTAAACTACCTGCGAGACGGTTGGCCAGATAAATGTGAAATCGTGAATTTACAACCTTATTTTAATAGGAAATCGGAACTGTACGAGGAGTTAGGATGTGTCATGTGGGGTCACCGGGTGGTGATACCGGAGAAATGCCGGGACAAGATTTTAAAAATCATTCATGAGCCGCACATGGGCATCGTAAAATCCAAGGCGTTGGCGCGCAGCTACGTATGGTGGGCGGGCATCGACGAGGCGGTGGAGCGCGAGTGCCGCGCATGCACCGTGTGCGCCGCGTACGCGGACGACCCCCCGCGCGCCGCGCCCCGCCCTTGGCCCTGGCCCGCGAGGCCGTGGTCCCGGCTGCATCTAGACTATATGGGGCCAATAGGGGGGAAAACTTATTTAGTAGTAGTGGACGCAACTTCCAAGTGGCTGGAGGTTTTTCAAGTTCCGAGTACTGCAGCGAGTCATACGATGGTCAGGTTGCGTGAGCTGTGGAGTAGGTGGGGAGTCCCTAGGCAGATTGTCACTGATAATGGACCGCCGTTTACTAGTAGTGAATTTGCACAATTCGTGCAAAGTGACGGTATCCAGCACATATTCACAGCTCCCTATCATCCAGCATCGAATGGAGCCGCGGAAAATGCGGTAAAGACTTTAAAAAGGGTTATTAAAAAAGCTTATTTAGATAATAAAAATGTAGAACTGGCTTTAAACACTTTTTTGTTATACTATAGGAATACGGAACACTGCACTACCGGAGTGAGCCCTTCGGTCGCACTTATAGGGAGACGGTTGCGAACCAAGTTAGACGTGATAAAACCTGATAGGGAAGGTAGGGTACATAAAGCGCAGCAAAAGCAGGTTGAAAGTGCGGGAGGAACGGAAAGGAGGGTGGAGTTAGGAGACGACATTTGGTACCGACAATATCTAAAGGGGGAGAAATGGTTGCCCGGTACTATAGTCAACTCGTCAGGGCCAAGCGATTATAAGGTACTAGATAATAATGGTAAACAAGTGCATAGGCACATCGATCAGCTTAGGCGTAGGACGAGGAGTTCGCTGGTAGTCCCCACAGAGTTGTCCCGCTCCCCGGAGCCTTCAGCTCCTAATGCAGTACCAACATCGCCCGTCGAAGGCCGGTCGGAGCGGCCGGAGGCCTCGGTGTCGTCGTCGTCGCCTGCGCGGGAGCCTGCGTCACCACCGACTCAAGCAGACCATCAAACCGTCCGAGACAAAGCGACAGATGAGTTCTCGACACCACCTTCCGTGCCTGTACCGCCCCAGTCTCGCCCCATTAGGAAATGTAGGTTGAAAGATGTTACTTATAAGATTTAGTTATGTAGGTACCTAACCTTGTTAGATAAGAAGATTGGTCATTATGTAGTATAAAAAAAAATGATCAGTTGTTTGCTACAATGTATTCATTTAGTATTGAGTTTTGAAATGTTATGTCATAGTGATTAAGTATGGTTATGTCGTTACAATTAAGCATTATAGTATGTTGTTGTAATTAAGTATTTTAGTTGGCTTTGTTGTTAATTTGTGGTGGAGGGCTGTAATGTAGGTATCTCGATAAACAATTGTAAGGTAGGTTGGTCCGGCGCCTGCCGTCGCCGGCAGTTCGCAATATACGCTATAAACGAGTGCCCGTGTTTCATTCCGTCCCGCTTAGTATCAAATATTATAAAAATGTCGATGTTTCAAAATACGTATCTAAAAACAAAGTCCAAGTCCATCAATTCCAACAATAAGCATAAGTACTTATACTTATCTTACCTGGCATTGAGTTCATACTATACATAAACAAGAAATGCTTAATTTATCTTCTATGAAATGAATAAATAAACGGTATGCGTATAAAGGGTCAAGGAAAACCGTCCTAGGGTCCTATTAGGTATACCAAAAAGCACCGCGATAATCGGACAATGTTGAATAAACCTTATTTTTTTTATACAGTAAATGGGTACACTCTTGGCCTCAATACACAACTCGGCTGTTAGGAGGCCGAAGATGGAGCCTATTCAAAGACTCTGGCTTTAAATATGCCTAGTTTTTTTCACTTAGATACCGTACTTCAGTTGCTTGTTATTATTTTATTATGATGATGGCGGCAAACTACAAATCAGCAATAAAAATATTCCTGTTTAAAAAATACTTGCTTATGTGAGTGAGTGTAACGTAGCCGATATTTTTTTTTATTTAATACACCAAGATGTGGCATTAGCACAGAATATATGTATAATTAATGATTAAACGAACTTACCTGTAAGTGAAGTTCTATCATAATTATACGAAGGATTCGTCCGAAGATATTAGTATATTAACACATGTAGTACCGCTTGCATGTATCACCACTTAGCACGTTATTTTAAAGCAATAACCTAAAAAACCTAAAAAGAGAAGGTTTTTGACTTAAAATTGACAGATATTTTGACATATTTCCGGTCCAAATTCGCCCTGCCACTGCTACACGCCAACCACTTCATTTTGTTTAAAGTCCAAATCCTATGATATTTCCTCATTTTCTTTAGTGGGTAAACAGTTATTGTAATTTACAATAATGAGTAGGGAGGGTGGGATTCTATACTAATATCTTCGGACGAATCCTTCGTATAATTATGATAGAACTTCACTTACAGGTAAGTTCGTTTAATCATTAATTATACTTCAGATTCGTCCTCGATATTAGTATATTAACACATGTAGATGTTAAAAGCATTATAATAAGAAAATGGAAATATCATTTCTTGCGTATTAGTCTTTTTTAAAAAAAAAAAGAATACCATTTAACATCATTCTGAACGTTTTACATGATTACATATACTAAAAACGGTACCTATAGATGGCTGGTACAATATATATACATATATACACGCACATATATACATATAAAATATACAAGGTTGGTTTGGAAAACTCAGTTTGATTATCGGTGATGATATGTTTTAATATTTTGCAAATATAGCGGAGTCATTGACCATCCCGCCGTGTTATCTGGAACATCTATAGTAACATTTTCTGTTAGGGCTATAAAGGTATCGGCATACGTCGAGTACTAAAACTGGTTGGACACAAGTCTACTTCATTTCATTAAATGTTTCATTTCAGCAATCTATTACTTACATTACATATAGAATATAATTTCTTTCTAACTAAGAAGTGATTCTGAACTGTTTATTTAATATAAATATGTATGATCCATTCTTGTTTTTTTTTTGTATTGTTAGCATTATTTGTGCAATAGGCAAGCAAGGTAATCAAAGTTAAACTTTTAAGATTAAAATGATGAAAAAAGAATAAAATTGGAAAATATGTAATAAAATGTCTTAAGTAATCTAAGATATCCATTGTATTTGTACAATGAAGTCTACGCAAAGGCGTACTTAGTTAAATGCTTTACCAAATCTTGAGATTAGCTCAATTTTGTCCATTCAATAATGAACGCAATATTATATAATACTGATAATTGTGTTATACACATCTGTAAAAAAAAAATGTTTATTATGTCTATATTAGTATTTGTTAAATAATCGAACCGTTTCTGTTACCAAACTCTGTACTTCCTGATAGTATTAACAGACAGCAGCTTCAATAATAACATAAATAATATACCTGTAAAATAATACCACCTTGATAATGTTATGAAAACCAATTTATTTGTGCGATTAATTTCCGTCCCTGAAATTAAAAGTTATAGAATGTTAATATTTTATATTAGAATAAGATAAACGAAGAAGTACCTTACATGTGAATAAGAGGTGCCAAACCGAGGCTCAAGATTGTGACGATTATGATGGCACAATCGTTAAACCTTCGTTTAAACAACTGGTGGAAATGAATTAAAATAATAGATATCTTAGTGTCAGAATAGTCTTTGTACAATACTAAACCAAAATAGCATTGTAAATGCTACAATCTCAAATTAGAAAATAAATATTTTTGAAATCAAATGCTAGAAATAGAGAAAAAGAAAATCTACTGCATTTTATCTCCACTGCTTTATTCGACTTGCATTGCATTCGAATTTACTCAATCTCAATCTGGAAAAAAAAAACCAAAACTGGTGATTAGTTTTTGAATTTATGAATTGAATAATTTCTATTTAGCATCAGAATAATAATATCTAGAATACTTAACACCCCGCAGCCGCACTGAATACAATAAGAAAAATTGCAATGAAAGCATATTGAACTGCATGTTCTAGATAATTGATATGCAAATATTTTGTAATTTGTGATTCCTGATGTGACCACTAGTGTCTCCTAGTCCACCCCGTTGTTGAAAGGCCCAAAAGTAAATAATAATATGTCGTCTCTAATTAGACTTACGCGGAATTCTGTGTAAGTATCGATGACATTCAACTAAGTGATTTTTGCAGTTTTGTGAACGTTTGTCTTGTAAAGATCATAATTGCTAATACATCTGTAATATAATGGAAAGTTGCGACGGTAGCTGTATATATAAAAAAAAAAAAACATTGTATATATAAAAAGATGAACTTCATTTCTTTAAAAAATGTTCTGAGACCCTTATAAATAGTAAATATTCTCCAATAACAGGGAAATCATGCTATTTAAAAAACGTTATAGCCGGCGGCGGTAGTTTTGTAATAAAAATATGGGCACTAAAATGCCCAAAATTTATGATTTTAAATCCGTATATTTCTATCACTTTCCTTATCAATATTAAAACCTTAAAGGTGATGGGATGTCTAGGCTGTGTTTTTTAAAAACAATAAGTTACATTTTTAATCGTGATAAAATTATTTTTCAGTACGTAATTTTTTCTAAAGGCTAAATTAAATTTTAAGCAGTTCGTAACTAATCTGATATGACAACCTGTTTTTTTTTTTTTTTTTACTCATGTCACCTTCTGTTGAACCTTCAACAAATTGTAAGAAAACTATTATTTGTATGTATTATAACTGTTTGCATTCTGCTCGACTGGAGATGATATACTATAGTATATATATAATAGAAAAATATAATAATAATGTAGGTGACCTGCGTAGCGCGGCTAAATGTTATATCGACACAGACGATTACCGGCGCAAACGATTAAGTGGACCTTTGCGCCTGTAGTCGGTGACCACTGCCTGTATTCGCTGAATACAGACAGATGTCATACCAGCACGCACCCTCACGAATACATTATCTTAACGGGTGTCCTTACCTCACGTATGATGATTAAAGGCAAAATTGATGATGCATCATCGGCAACTATTTGGATGGGCCGTAATGCCCGTCTGCGAGTCTTGCTGTGACTGACGAAACAAATCGCTGATGGGGCTTCCTCGCCGCATCTTGCTGTTCGCTTGCCGTTGGAGATGAAGCATGTGACATTACCTGCCTACGTCTTTTGTTGTCGTTTTTAAGGCAAATAAATATATAAATCAGTTTTAAAATTGTTTTATTGAGTACTGCGCCCGATTTACTTTCAGTTTTTTCGTTGATGGATATCGTTCACATCAGGCCTGTGGCCAATGCATCATTCATATTCGACTGAACTGTCGGTGGCCTTTTAAGTGAGCAGCCTCAGCTACACTAGAGTTGATCGTGTACGGTATAATTCAACGTCGTAATGCCCCACATTATGTAAAAAATTCGAAATACTGTCACAAAAAAGGTGTATACAGTTTTGTATTGAAAAGCTGCCTGAAACTTCACTGACACTTGTAGCTAATAATTTTCCCACATCAGAAACATTATTTTGTACACACTCACACAAATTAAATTTGAAAAGTAATAGAGATAATTTGTACAAGGCCATAGCTTTGAAAGAAACATACTAAATAGTTAGTGATGAACAAGTTCAACATGTTAGGTCTACCCGCCTGAAATACAAGGTTTCCTAGTTAAGGCAAATGATTACATTTTTTACTGTATTCCAACAAACATAAATTGCATTTATGATTTACTAGTGGCCACCCGGGGTTTCATCCGTGTGGTTCCCGTTCCCGTGAGAATATCAGGATTAAAAGCATTCTATGTTTTAATCTAGGTTACTTACCATATGTGTGCCAAATTTCAACCAAATCCGTTCAGTAGTTTTGGCGTGATTGAGGAAAAAACATCCAAACCCACAAACTTTCACATTTATAATATTAGTAGGATAATTGCATTGCAATTATGATTAATTTATAGATAATAAAATATAAGGATTCTGTTATTCTATTTTTAGTTGAAATTTCTATCAGCATGCCAGTAGCTCGCTATTTCAGCAGCTAAGCTATTTCACATAATAGGTGTGTGAAGTATCAGGTAGAAGCTATTTGCTGTATCACTCAATATATGGTTCCATTAAGTTATTAAGTTTTAGCATTTATAGCCAACTCTGTCAGTTTTGTAAACTATAAATTTATCTTAGTACCGATGGTACTCTATTATACCGTTGAGATTAACTCAACACCAAGGATATCATGATGTCAAAATTCATACCTGATGCGCAACGCTGTTGTCAGGGCTGCTCTTGCAGCTCCAGCACAGCGGCCGCCTGCCTGGAAGGTGGATGGCGGCGATTCAGCGGACGACGGAGTCATCCGATTGGTGCTCGGCAGCGGTTCCAACAACGTGGCAACCTTTGAGGGTAGTCTGCTTTTTTACAATGTCGCGTCATCATCGGCACTTTGAGTTGCTGCAGTAGCGTTGTTTGACATATCTATGCGGTGAAATAGTCCAGTATGGCTATCTCGAGTGCAATAGATATTTAATTGTGTCTTAAACACAATGCTTTGACAGAAAGTACCCAGTATGGTAAATTCGCATCAGACAAATAAATAAACTGACAGAAAGTACCCAGTATGGTAAGTTCGCATCAGATAAATAAAAAACTGACAGAAAGTACCCAGTATGGTAAGTTCGCATCAGATAAATAAAAAACTGACAGAAAGTACCCAGTATGGTAAGTTCGCATCAGATAAATAGCAGACAATTATGCTGTTTAACCAAGCAAACGGCATTTAAAAGTGTTCCACCATCTTGACTTCTTCTTCTTGTCCTCTTCCGTCTTGAAAACTTTTTTCTTTCTTCACGAAGTAAATGCTTTACTATAATTTAATTTTCACTGTAAAAATATAACTCTAAAGAAGTCTCACTTTGAGACTGTATACGTGCGTCCGTGGCGAAGCACGAAAAGCGAATGAAGTGGTTGGCGTGTAGCAGTGGCAGGGCGAATTTGGACCGGAAATATGTCAAAATATCTGTCAATTTTAAGTCAAAAACCTTCTCTTTTTAGGTTTTTTAGGTTATTGCTTTAAAATAACGTGCTAAGTGGTGATACATGCAAGCGGTACTACATATGTTAATATACTAATATCGAGGACGAATCTGAAGTATAATAGTTAGTAGTGTTATTAAGGCATTTGTGCATAAAAGTTATAGGATTACAACGTTCATGGTTGTTAAGTAAATTAAGAAAATGTTAGTACCTTGTATGGAAATTAAACTTCTTTAACATTCTCCATATTATGAAACGGCAATTTTGTAAACTCCTAATGTAACTGAGTTGTATGCTTGCGGGAATACAGAGCCAATAATAGTCCGTGAGCCCGAGAATGTATTGACTACGTCATATGAGATCACGATGAAATGCATGGCACACGGCACATGGCCAATTTTATTTGCGATAATCTTCTGATCCTCGCTTAGCATAACTTTTCCGACCGTGTGCCATGCATTTCATCGTGATGTCATATGACGTAGGCAATACTGTCGCGGGCTCACGGACTATAACGTCTGGGAGTCGGGCGAAAATCGTCTGATCGCAATTATTTTTATGTAATAGGCCCTCTGTTTTCTCTTCTCAGCCGGGAGTTAGTCAAGCAAAATGTTTACACTCTGATGGCAAATGAAAAGATTTTCCTTGCGAACGGTACACGTTACAGCTTATTTCGTTACTGTGAATTTCTTCCAGTTGCAAATATTAAGCGGAATTGAGCTGTATTTGGTGTTAATTAAGGTAAAGTTTGGCTTGTATTTGGAGGTACCTGTTGCCTCAATGTGCTAAGGGTTGTCGTTTACATTCGTAATTCTCAAGCAGGTAAATTACGCTTATTGTGTATGATGTTAGATTAGAATAATTATTGTGTAGTGATTTTATGCCGTAATTTGTACGCTTAAGCCCAAATTAATTGTATTTCTGATTAATATAATTGGTTTTGCTACATACAAACTTATTAATTTCATGTGTATTTTTTTCTATATTTGTTTCGTTCGTCGAAAGTTATTTATACCAATCTAACAAATACGTATCACATTCTAATATCTAATTGGTTAATAATAAGCAAGTATGTCTATTTATTGTCCATCAGCCATTTTTGATGTCCCCACTGCTGGGGCACAGGCCTTCCTTATGGGTGGATAAAGAGGACGGGCCATAACCCACCACGCGGGCCCAATGCGGATTGGTGGGTATTAACGACTGCAATGCAGCCGGGACCAACGGCTTAACGTGCCTTCCGAAGCACGGAGGAGTTCGCGATGGTAAATTTTTGGTCACCCATCCCATGACCGACCCTTGCGAACGTTGCTTAACTTACGCAATCGCTGAGCCAGGCGCTATCGTCTATTTATTAGCTTCACAGAATATAAGAAAAGGAAAATCTATAAGAAATAAAACGTCAAAAAGAAAAATATGACATGACATTTCAGTCGGAGCCAAAAGGCCGTTGCCGTCGCAAAGGTATCGTTTTATCGAATATTCATAAACATGATTGCCACATGACACTTGTCACCTCAGATTGTCCCATTGTGTCCCGTAGTCCCCGCTTTATCCATTCTTATTTGTCCCTTGCCGAGTTCATGACGTCATTTTGTGGTGGCAAAAAATTCAACAAGTGATTGTGTTTTGTTACATTTTGATTTCAATCAACGTTAGTCAAAGTTAAAGAAATAAATAGTAAGATTACTATCCCCGCCAATTGGTAATGCGCCTGGCGGCCATGTTTTTAACCTCAACAACGAAAAACAATTGTAAAATGTTTATATACCGATGATATAATGATGATGTTGATGGTGATGAGGGTCTCCTCATCACCATCATCATCATCATTATATTAGCCGCACGACACCCACTGCTGGGTATAGGCGTCCCCCAAGGATCTCCACGACGATCGATCCTGCTTGGCCCGCATCCAGCGGCGCACCACGACCTTCACCAGATCGTCGGTCCACCTTGTCGGGGGCCTACCCACGGAGCGTCGTCCGGTGCACGGTCGCCATTGAAAATAATAATTCAATAATTCATATATCAGATCACCTTTTATTCTTATTTCATGACATTTTTAGTTGCGGATCACGTCAACGTGGATGTTAATGTGACAAGGTTCCAGCGCATTACCAATTGGCGGGGATAGTAACAATGCAAAAGGTCTGTTAAAATATAGGATGCCAATTTTATGGGTAAGATGACTTATTATGTAGGTGGCGACCTACTGGGCTCGAGTCACTCGAACATTACTTATTTACTGGGAAGGCATATTGAAATATATTTTAAAATATTTTTTTACGAAATATACAAGGTGCATTTGTAACCACTCTCCAAATTTTAAGGTTGTGTTCAGTCCATGAAACTGAACAACCTTCTCTAAGAAACATACGTAAAAAAAATCGACTTTTCATACAAATCAAAGAGATCACGTGATCAGTTTAGTATGGGATGACCAAAATTTTTTGGCGTATTTCGACACATGTTTCATGGAGAAAGTTGTTCAGTTTCATGGACTGAACACATCCTTAAAATTTGGAGAGTGGTAACAAATGCACCTTGTATTTACAAAATACATACCTACCTATACCTACCCTTAATAAATAAATGAGTATCTTAATTAAAAATGCCGGAAAACAACGTTAAGATTTCAGGCTAAGTGGAAACATACTCAAACTCATAGAAATTCATTCGCCTGGATATATTTTATACATTTCGGTTTAAATATAAGCGTTCATTGGAAAACTCTAGAAAGGGGATTTAAAAAAGGTCCTCATATTGTAATAAAATATTGAGTCAATAATTTCTATACACCAGCCATTATTTCCTCATTAACAAAATATACAAATAAAAATCAAATCTTATTAAAAATTTGTGTATTTCCACGGAAATAATAACTTCAACGGAACACAACAGAGGTATTAATTAAAATTAAATTTAGAAGTGGGTGCTACCGCTACCATGTGCTTCAGTGAGCTTTTTACTTACAATACAAAATTTAAAGTTTCATAATACATTCCTAACTGGAAAATGAACATTTTTGAGGCCTAAGAAACGACTTCCAGATTTTTTTATCGTGCTTGGCTTTCACCTCACGTGATGTTAAGTGACGATAAGGCCGAAAGTGGAAGCGCACTACACCCGGAATCCTCATCACTGAGGAACTGGCTATCTTACCTCTAACTGGCGGAACACAACAATTTACAAATTGTTGTTATGGCGTCAGACTTGGTAAGATGGTGGTAGCCTAGCCAGGCGGACTTGAAATCGGAAAAATGAATATTGAAAGCGATGTCATAGAAATTCACAACAAAGTCCATGCGGACCTAGTAGCAGGTAGTATTGGTACCAGTTAATAATTAATTGGAAAAAATCTTCAAGTTACGTGGTAGTGGTGGAGGAATGTGAAATATTCAACAAAGCTGGTGTCCGCGCTCGCAGCCTTTTGTGCTGCGTGATGAAAGAGAATTCACTAATTGCTATTGGACTGTATTGTGTGTTCCGTACGCGATGACGGCTGAGCATGAACGGTTGTGCTCAATTTGAGCTTTGAGATTGCTCAATTACTGTTAAACTTTTTTCTGTTGGGAAAAATCTTTTGCGGGAGGTTAAATTGGTTAAGGCTCCGTGTTGTAAGCGGACCGATCCGCGCAAGTGACAACTTTGTCCAGAGACTGGCAACTTTGCCCACTAAAGTGATCCCTCAGATCGTGACGCGAAATGAGTGGAAATCACTGCGTACCACCTGCCCCGGGTGTTTCGGTCGGCTTACAACGACAAATTCGGACACTCCGTTATAATCATTTGTCTTTGTCTTTTTCTTTACGTGAAAAGAGTATGGAAAATAACCTCACTTCTGCACTTTTTCGATGTTTTTCGTTGTTTTTTCATCATTATCTTTAGCACAATTATCTTTCTTGAAAAAAGTTATTGAAGCAACTGCACAGTACGTTAAGTATATTTTCATGTAAAATTCAAAATGTTTCCGCTATTATTTACGCCAATAATAGGGCCCGCGACAAGCGCTTTTGATGATATTCAGATTTTTTTTACAATTTAATACTTGTAGCTACTAGATAATATCTTTAGCTTGTCGTGTGTTTTTTATTGTGGCTACAACTTTACGTTTTCAATTAAAAATATGGCCCACGCAAACCATGTTTTCCTATGGCCCGAGTTTGTTAAAGGGGTTGCTTGATTCTTTTTTTGTCAGATGCTGCTGAAAAAGATTTGACGATCACTACATTTGCGCTTCGCAATATTTTCTCAGTCGTATTGTAGGTATGTAAAGTTTTAAAATTGATTGAATGCCTAGATAACGAAAAAAAAGACATTTTATGCTAAATAGCCTGTGGTAAAACATGGATACTTTTTTTTATCTCGGTCAAAGGTTCCATAACGATTTTCCGAAAGTCCACGCAGACGAAGTCGCGGGCAAAAGCTAGTTAAATTATAGTTTATGAGTATCTAGGTACATAGCTATTGTTATTTTGTAATTTTTTTTATTGTTTCCACTGCTGAGGCACAGGCTTTCCATATGGGTGGATAAGGATGCGGGCCTAATGCGGATTGGTGGGTATTAAAGATGTAGAGTTACAGTCACATCAAAACTCACTGAAATAATTCAGTGAAAGAATTATTGAAATTGGACCAAAAATGACAAAGTTAGAGCGATTTTCGTGCCGCATTCTCAATAACGCTTACCAATAACACGATTCCCTGATGACGTCATCAGCCACGTTCGTCGCCCGGCGGCGGCGCACACTGGGGCCGCTCCGAAGAATAAGTGATCAAAACTCGTTACTAATGATGATGATGAGCTAGAGACTTGAAACTTTGAACATAGATCGGAACTGAAAGGAAATACAATATTATGGTGTCATTGAGCTGATCTGATGATTGAGCCGGAAAAAGGCCACAGGAACTCTATGATGAAACCATACAACCCCATCGTGTTTGGGCTCGTTAGAATCGTCTTAAAAAGTACTCTGATGGGAGATGAAGTCCAGGGTCTGAAAATGAAGCCGGTAGGCCATGCCATAAGAATTCAATATTGAAACCATGCAACCCCATCGAGTTTGGGCTCGTTTGAATCGTCTTGACGAGTACCTACTCTAATGAGAAATAGTGTCCAAGGGTTTGATGATGGAGCCGGAAGAAGGCCACAGGAATTCTATAATAAAACCATGTAACCCCATCGAGTTTGGGCTCGTTTAAATCGTCTTAACGAGTACTTTGTTGGAAAATAGTTTCCAGGGTCTGATGATGGAGCCGGAAGAAGGCCACAAGAACTCTTTAATAAAACCATGCTACCCCATCGAGTTTGAGCTAGCCAGCTAGCGTATTTCCTCGCATTTCTTGAGAAAAGCTTTAAGTATACAAGCCTAGTTCTGGAAGCTATTTGCATTGCCTCGCATGATTAAAGCAACCTAGACAATGCAAATGCTAACTTCCCCTTCTAGGCTGTAATTTACTGCTTATAAAATTTCGACTGTCGTCGAAATTTTTAAAATATCATACAAATTCCAAAACTTAAGAAGATTTTATCTACTTTTGGAATAAATCAAACGCACCTACAACCAATAAAAGACCGTAAACTCAGGAAAAGGCAGTTGGCCAAAACTTTTGCCTTTAGTTTTTTTAAATACAACCCCTAGTGCATCGACGACAATATATTTGAATCTCGGCCGTTTGCCTTTTCTTAGGTTGTAGGCATTTAAATGTAAAAATTACAACATTCATGTCAACACGGTATGTTTCACATATGAAATGTATATGAAGCTTAGTAACGTATGTAACCGATCCTCAAAAAAACCGACTTCAAAAAACCTACCTCTAAAAAGCAAGAAATAATATTTGTAATAATAAAAACTCGTCTATTGAAGTCGGGTGGGGCTGGAGTACAGATTCCTTTTTTATTCTAAAAGCCCCACCCGACTTCAATAGACGTGTTTTTATTATTACAAATATTATTTCTTGCTTTTTAGAGGTAGGTTTTTTGAAGTCGGTTTTTGTTTTTTTTAAACAATTTTTTATTTTTTTATTTTTAGTGTAGGTAGGTTTATAGGTAAATTATTTAGGTAGTAAAATCGGCTCAGCCAAACGTGAGATAATCGCGAAGAATCATACATACATACATACGGGTCAAACTGAAAACCTCTTTTTTTTAAGTCGGTTAAAGAACTACACAGATATCCCTCTTCTAACAAAAAATAATTATATTATTCAGTTCAAAAACAAAGAAGTAATACGACCATTATCATCGAGGTAATTCACACAAAATCACACTATTTTCGTGCTTTTTTCAAGATTACTTGAAAAGTACTCAATCGACTTCCAAATTTTAAAAAATGGGACCAACTTGGAAGTTTACCTAATGTAATAACGTTTGAATCATTTCAATCGGTCCAGCCGTTTTCGAGTAATCGGTGGACATACACAAAAAAAACAAATATACAGACGAACAGAGAACCTCCTCCTTTTTGGAAGTCGGTTAAAAAACTACCGATTAATATTGCATTATTGGATCAAAATAGAAACTTGTATTATTTTAGTAAATAAAAAACGCCACAACTTTGAAAAAGCAGTTTTTTCTGGCAGCTTCCCTAAGTTTGCTGAGAATTCTACGCTTATTTTTAGATAAAAAAAAAAGAAAGAATTTATTAACAATACACAGCAACATTAATCGAGAATATGATTGGGTAAAGTTTTTCTCGAAATTTCACAAAATTCGATTTTCGACTTACGATCATTTTTCGGGATTTTGGCCCCACCGTACGGCGCGGCGCGGCGGGTGTTTGTTCCGGGCGATCGTGGCACGTGACGTCATCGCATGTTCCGCAAGGGCCGGCAGTGTTTTTTAAACTCCGTTTTTAAAACTTAAGATTTAAGTAATTTAAAAAGAAATTTGCTCAGATATTTATATTGTATTTGATGTGTTATACAAAATTGATATAGGTATTTATTTGTTGAATTGATCCTCATTGCAGACTGTATAACGTACTGCAACAACTGTATAACGTAGCTAGACTACCTAACTACTGAGAGATTGGTTACGCCAAGCCACGGTCAATCTGCTTTACGCAAAGTGAATAAGAGCTGCCGCGAAATAAGTTTGCAAATTTAATTTACTCGAGTCGAGATGGCTCTCCGTCTGGAATATCACTGTGGGACATACAACTGTGTATTGGTACCAGACACGCTAACCTATGGTTAAGGAGTCTGGCCCTGCGATTGCGGAGGTTAAGCAACTTTCTCAAGGGGGTCATGGGATGGGTGACCAAAAATGTATTATCTCGAGTTCCTCCGTGCTTCGGAAGTCACGTCAAGCCGTTGGTCCCGGCTGCTCTTGCAGTCGTTAACACCCACTAATCCGCATTGGGCCCGCGTGGTGGGTAATGGCCCATCCTCTTTGTCCACCCATAAGCAAGGCCTGTGCCCCAGCAGTGGGCATTAAAATGGCTGATGACTATGCCTCAGGCTGGTCTACATCACCTTTTTTGTAATCATCCACGGTCAGCTTGGCCTTCATCTCACGGTGAGATGAAGGCCAAGCTGACCCATCGTGGTGTCGCTTAACATTTAGGTGAGTCACCTGATGTTAAGTGACGATAAGGCCGAAGTTAGAAGCGCACTATACCCGGAATCCTCTACTAACTACTGAGAAACTTCATATCTAGCCTTTACACTGCCGGAACACAACAATCGACAGTTTGACGACCTCCATGGTCGAGTGGTTTGTAAGCCGATTTTCAAGGTGTCGCCATCTGTGAGGTCCCAGGTTCAATCTCCGGCTGGGTCAATTTAGAAATTTCTATATTGGCTTAGGTGTGGGTGTCTATGGTTCCACTGCTGTCCCTGATTTCCATAACGCAATCAGGAAGGCTCGGTTTGGTCGTTGGTATGGTATGGCTTGTTTTAAGCCCACCTGACAAGAAGTCCGCCTGACTAGAAGTTCGCCTGGCTAGCAGTCCGTCTGACTAGCTAAATGAAATGACATAACGTTTAAGTAAATAAAAAATATTACATAACATCACAAATTGCTCAAATTCCAAAGTAAAGAAACAGAGTTGGTACAAAAGTAACCCTCTCCTGGAAATCGAACCTGGGACCCCTGCATTTTACACGAGCGAACCACAAGACCACAGACACGGTAATTATTACGTTTTTAACACCATCAATCATTTTTAATGTCCCTACTGTTGAGGCACAAAGCTTTCCAACTATCTTTTAAAAATACTTGAATGTTCAATGGTTTTGTAAATAAAAAAGAAAAGAGAGAAAGAAATTACGTTTATTTTGAAATTACACAACGATACACAACATTACAAAGACAGTACATAAAACTAATATACTAAGAGCTGGCCCCGGAAATAGGTGGACAATTTACAGAGCGACGAAATCCCTCTAGTTAGTTTGCCATACTATCATTATTAACAGATCCGGGCACCTCGCAGATTTTCAGTGGTGGGCACTGGTGGGGGTGGAAGTGGTTGAGCAACAAAGGGGCTGAAAAAGCGATTGAAGGTATGCCGCCTGGTACTACTTTTCCACCAGTCAAAATGCCTGCCAATTATGTATCCAAATCGAATATACGATTTAGATACATAATTGGCTTGCCATTATACCACACTAAATCCAGAGCTCTGTAAATTGTAAACCTTCAATCGCTTTTTCAGCTCCTTTGTTGCTCAACCACTCGCAAGTTCCACGACAACCACTGAAAATCTGCCAGGCGCCCGGATCTGTTAATAATTATAGTATGGCAAACTAACTAGAGGGATTTCGTCGCTCTGTAAATGGGGAATGTCCGAAAAAAATTAAATTTGCTAAATATTTTTCTATAGGTAGGAATAAGGTCCCTTAGTAATATTAAAAAATTTCAGAATTTTCAGTACCGTGCACAATTAAAAAAAAAATAAAGTCTCTTCGACTTCACAAATGTACGAAAGTAACAGCAGAATGGAGATTATACCTTTGCCGCTAACTGTTACAAGCACAACACGTATTTAAAAAAAAGTTTTGACATTTTGTATTGAAACTTTTTTTTAATATCATGTTGTGGCTGTGGCAGGTGGTGGCAAAGGTATAATCTCCATTCTGCTGTTACTTTCATACATTTGTGAAGTCGAGGAGACTTTATTTTTTTTAATTTTATTAGCATCACCGAAAATTCTGAAACTTTTTTCAATTACTGAGAGACCTTATTCCTACCTATAGAAAAATATTCAGTCAATTTGATTTTTTCGGATATTCCGCATTTTCCACCTATTTCCGGGGCTAGCTCTTAGTCCATAAACACAAACAAGGGCAATAACAAACAAATAAACACTGCCACAGCATATTGAGATTAAATAAAAAGAAACTTTATTCCGACTTCGGTCTCTATGGAATAATAGCATTTTAAATCTGTGTCGATCACTCACACCGTGACTTCGTGATATGGGAAAAAGAACGCGCGAAAGTGATTGACAGGCCTGTAATTTGCTCCAGACGGGATGGCATACCCACCTTGAATGTCATGGGGAAACATACGAGACGCTTTTGTTACCGAGTAAGAACATATTTCACTTCTCTAAGATCGTTAACCGTCCACTCAACAAATGGCTCAAATGTCAGAATAACAGCGCCTCTTTGCTCATTTTGCCCAGCTGATAGAGACGCAGAGGCATAAAGCTGAGGCAGGGTTTTTTATTGGCATCTCTTTAATATGTGCACCTTGTATAATTTTTGAAGTGAAAACTTCTTAAGCGGCGTTGTGCGCTTTTTTGTATGGGGAAAAAATGCTAAACTCGCGTCAGGAATCACGTGGCTGATCAAAAATGCGTAAGACGGATGTGACGGATGGAGAGAAGACAGCCTGACGTGACGGCGGAAGTATCCCCTTCTCTTTCTACGGGGCGCGTTGAAAATGGCGGCGCGTCATTTTAAGACGTCATGTAAACACTTGTGTCACCAGCAACGCGCTAATTTTGAAAATGGAACTTATAGCAGCGATCTCTTCGGTGAAATCATAGACTTATTTATACTCCTATAAGTTTATCGTAGAATGCCTGCATGTAGAAATTAAAAAGGTCTCTGGCGCGAAATCTTTAGAACTTTTCTTAATTACAAACTGATTGAATTGTGTGACCGTATAGTAATAGGAAAGAAATAATTTTAATCCTTTGCCGCTAATTTCAAAATATCAAAAATGCACAAAGTTAATATTCAAGTTTTCACTTTTGCCGGCACTCCCGGAGTGCCAACCGATTTTTTAGTTAATTTTTTTGTTTTCAGTTAGTCTAAATATTTATTTTGTTTCCTATTAGTATTTTATTTTCTTTGAATATTCTCTGCATTTGTTTGTTTTCTTTTCATTCTTATTTTCTGTAATGTGAGTGTCAATAAATGTATATTCTATTCTATTTTATTCAAAAGCGGGTGTGGAGTGCGCGATGGGTCTTTCGCTGATATCTCCGAAACGGTGCCCCCACCCTTGCTCACCTCCTAGACGAGAGTGCTTCCGACTTTTAGTATGTTCACAACTCCTTTATTGATTGGTCTACCTATGAGGTTTTGATCTATCCATTGTGCAAAAAAGGGTTCATGTTTTGAAAATCAAATGAAAATATGTTATAGAAACGCAACAAAAATACCTTCTTTTTTCGTGATTGCAGAGGACATGAAAAATCTTTTCATAACTATTATTAAAACCAGGTCAAAAGCTAAGCCACGTAACGTAGTATAGATACTTATCATGCGACAATAAGATAGGCCTACGTTCCTAGCAACAAAGTTTGGTGTGCCCATATGTTTCTGAATTATTTAAGAATTTTCTCAAGTAGAGCCAATAAAGAGCATGAAAAAGCTCCATTTTATAATTATAAACACCAGGTCAAAAGATGTATGCCACATAATTATACTATGAGACAGTAAGATAAGTCAGCAGCGTGCCTAAGGCGACTAAGTTCAGTTGTAAGCTCGTGTGTTTCTTTGTGTAGAGCTAATAATGAGAGCATAAAAAAACCTCATTTCAAAATTATAAAAACCAGGTTCAAAGCTAAGCCGCTTAATATATTATGCGACAATAAGATAGGCCTACGTTCCTAGCGACTGAATTCGGTGTGCCCACCCGTGTGTTTCTGCATTATTTAAGAATTTCTCTCAAGTGGAGTTTGCCTTGACGTATTTGGTACCGCAAAGGGTTGACGTGGAAAATGAAAAATTATGTAAAATTAATTCATAAATTATTTGTGAGATGAATTGCTTTATTATTCTCTAAGGTAAGTAGTAGAACGTAACATTCAAAAACTAGCTGACGCCCGTAAATTCGGCCGCGTGGAACTCCACTTATCTCGAGAGATTTTATTTTATATGTTCTTTTATTTTAGGTCGTTTAGTATTAATAACTGTCACCAAGATTTTTATTATATTCTCACGATAAATAACACTACAAAAAATCCTTTCTTTTCAGATAGGACCTACGTCATAATCATTCTGTATCTTAGGTCACTCAGATGTCATATAGAAACATTATTTTCAGGATTGTGTCTCTTTTCTATTGTACAATTATATTTGCTAAGAAGCTCTGCATAGGATACAAACAAAGATATGTACTTGGCCTTTATTGCACCCTAGATGCACCTTAGTGACGATAAGGCCAAAGGTGAAAGCGCACTGCACCCGTAATCCTCAATATACTTACTAAGCAAATGGCTATAGATTACCTCTAACTGCCGGTACACAACAATGCTATGGCGTCAGACTTAGGTCAATGTTGGTAGCTAGGCAGGTGGACTTCAAACAAGTCCTAATACCAACCACCTCTGTGGTCTAGTGGTTCGTCCATCCGTGTAAGACGCAGAGGTCCCGGGTTAGATTCCTAGGAGTACATTTGTACTCGGTTTGGTTGTAGGGCTTATTTCAAGTCCGCCTGGCTAGCTACCACCACCTTACCTAAGTCTGACGCCATAACAACAATTTAAAAATTGATGTGTTCCGGCAGTTAGCAGTAAGATAAGTAAGATCACAGTTTCTCAGTGATGAGGATTCCGGGTGTAGTGCGCTTCCTCCTTCGGCCTTATCGTCACTTAACATCAGGTGAGGTGAAGGCCGAGTGCATAAAAAAACATATATATTTTGTAGAGGTAAAGGTACTACATGCTGGGTGTAACAAGACCTTCAACGAAGCCGAGGTCTACGTATTATGCCCATCATCAAGACCTGTTCAAAATTATTGCTGGAAAACAATTTTGATTTTTGGTGTTAAAAAAGCATTGCATACTTTACCATGCAATGTAACGCGTACAACAGACCGCGCCTGCGAGTGTATGCTACTCAGCTGCGTGCGGCCGAGTTGAAAGACAGCGTTTATGTGCGTGCTCATGAGATATATCGAGTGACGACGTTTTGAAGCCATTGTTTACTACGAAATAATAAAAAATTGTTTAAAGTTTCATTGGACAAAAAGTAGAAAATAACGAATAAGATTTCATAAAAAAATTGACCTTCGTTGAAGGTCTTGTTACACCCGTTATAATTTGTAATTTTATTGTATTTCTGGTTCTTTCTTTGTTTTCATACAGATATCCTAATATTATCGCAGCACATGTTTGTGCAGTGTGTATCAAACTCATCGATTATGCATCCAGTCGGAATGGAGTCGATAGAAATAGCGCAATACTATGCGTTTATGTAATCTGGTGTTGAGTGGGCTGTTTGTGTTTGCAGTAACGTTGACGTGATGGAATCACGCTTATTGAAATATCTATTGTTAGATGAATGTGATATACTTTTATGAAAATCTACGTTGGGAAAGCCATGGACAGTACTTAAACCTGCATACCACAACCCAACCGTCTATTGCTAATATTGATTTGCATCTTTCGTTATAAAAAATATTTTTATTCAGCTTTATAATACCTACTATAGAATAAATCGATTCGTTTCGTAAAATACCTACTTATAAAAATATCATGCAAGAATTGGAGGCTTATAAAAATTGCAAAAAAATTAAATAAAAATGTGTTTTTTAATTTATTTTGTTTAATAAGGCACATCAACATCATATTATTACACAGGACATTTTACAGAATTTTATTTCACATTACATAGCTAGTGTATGTATATGACTATTACAGATATGCACAGCATTTTATACAAAATATTCACTATCACCACTAAAGAGGTCAAAAGAGCATTGCAGAACCTGAATGTGAATAAAGCCAGCGAACCTGATAGCATTCCTGCTAGATTACTGAAAATCTGTGCTCCTGAGTTGTCTCCTGTACTTACACCCCTGTACCGCCTCTCTCTTCAAACTAAAACAGTTAATAAATTCTGGAAGGTTGCGAATATGCAACCCGTACTTAAAAAAGGTGACCGTGCCGATCCCACCAACTATCGACCTATTGCTATTACCTCCATACTCTGTAAAGTTATGGAAAGGGTACTGAATAACAAGCTGCTATCGCACCTAGAGAACCACGACCTACTCAGTGACCGTGAATTTGGTTTTCGCCGGGGACCCTCAACTGGGGATCTCCTAGTGTACGTTACGCATTGCTGGGAGAAGCAATCGAGAATCATGGCGAAGCACTTGCAGTGTCGCTTGATTCTCGAAAGCTTTTGACCGGGTCTGGCACGCTAGTTTGCTGAGCAAGCTTCCAGCGTATGGTTTACCTGCTGACTTTTGCAGTTGGATTTCTGATTTCTTGAGCGAACGGTCGATAAGAGTGGTTATTGATGGCTGCTCCTCTGACCTCATGGCTATAGAAGCTGGAGTTCCTCAAGGATCCGTTCTTTCCGCAACGCTTTTTTTGCTGCACATCAACGATCTGCTTATGCCCAGAATTGTTGGGTATGCAGACGACAGCACGGTTGCGGATAGGACTTTGAGTGAAATAAAACAATTTTTAACGGATACTAGCGCGGTTTTATTGAAATTTTATTGAAGTTTCTATAAAACCGCGCTAGTATCCGTTAAAAATTGTTTTATTTCATGTCTAGTGAGCGCGTAAGCTTGAGAAGTGAATAGGACTTTGAGTCTTGTCTCCCAATGGGGCGACAACAATTTGGTCACTTTTAGCGCCACCAAAACGCAGGCATGTCTATTCACTGCAAAGAAGAGTCCTCTGAACTTGACTCCTACTTTCCGAGGTCTTACTATATCTGTCACCGACAATCTCGGTCTCCTTGGCATAAAGTTGACTTCCGATCTCAACTTTGGTGACACAATCGAGTCGAAGGCTCAAACTGCTGCCAAAAAACTAGGCATCTTGAACAAGGTTATGCGATATTTCACGCCGGGACAGCTTCTAACTCTTTACAAAGCGCAAGTCCGGTCGTGCATGGAATTTTGTTACCACCTGTAGGATGGGTCCGCAAAGAACCAGCTAGCCGCACTCGACTTGGTTGAACGCAGAGCCAGAAAACTCATAGGGGATAGTGCGCTGTTAAAAACCAAGCTTCACAGTCTTTCCCACCGCCGTGAAGTAGCTTGTCTGGCGGTGTTCTACCGACTATATTTTAGAGAGTGTGCTCTTGAGCTGCATGAGCTCATTCCGCCATCCCCGTTCTACCATCAGTCGTTCAGACGCACAGTGGGGTTCCACCCCTATGATTGACATTCAATGCATGCGCACGAAGCGTTTTTCATCTTCCTTCTTAATGCGTACACCCAAGGAGTGGAATTCCCTGCCTGCGTCTGTATTCCCGAAAATAACCCAGCGGTATTTAAAGCCCGAGTGCATAGGCTTCTTCCGGGCAAGCTCGCTTCATCTTCGGCCCTTCTTAGCTTTATGGTTCTCGAATGGGGCAAAGAGTAAGCCCATTAAATGTAAAAAAAAACAATAAGTAGGTTAATTTGCAACAAGGTTTTAAAACTAATATATTAAAAATACAAATTAAGCCAAAATGAAAAATATATTATGTGTTTTTATATGATTAAATAGTTACTGCTTAAAATTATGTAATGTTCAATAATTTCATTAATTGGGCAATCCTAGACTTTTTTATTCGTGTGTATCAATTCATATGATTAATCACTCGTCTATCGGGTCCCAACAATTTCAATAAATAAATACAAAAGGCATAAATGCATAGGTATAATTAGTTCTTTTATTATATTGGACACTTGCAAAAATGTTGCAGTGTTAAGCACATTATTCTGCTACGGAACTTGCCAATAAAAACGATTCATGATTATTTCTATCAAAAAGAAAAAAAGTTGTATGCAAAACTGCGTCATAATCTTTAGCTTACTTGCGAAAATATCCACTAAATACTTTTTGCACAGAAAAAATGCACAGAAAACCTTTTCAGGGACTACTTTTCAGAAAAAATACTATCCAAAGTTTTCACGCGTGTGCTGAAGTGACTGACAGCGTCGCTGTTATTTTTTTACACGTGTTTCATACACTACAAGCTACAGGACAGGAATAATAAACAACCAGCAGAATAAAAGCTTAAAACAAATGAAAAGCTCACATACTACACCACAGACCATACAATCTGTGTACTACACACTATTATATTATTATTATTACCATAAGTTTTTTTACTCGCATGTGCTATTATTACATGCACAGCTTTTACGTATACACGCGGTTTTTTAGACCGACGCCTGCTGGGGTGCGAGCGAACTGACACGTTGGGGTGTGAGTTTTACGTAGTTTATATAAATTTCGAACACGATTTGTAAAAACAGACCCTGGTGAAATAAATCATTATTTCTATTGTAGAAGTTAATTCCATTTAAATATACTAAACAGCCGACTACAAGCGGGCCGGGCCACAGCGTCCGATGAAAATGAGTAGCAAAGAGCGTTCACCGCCTTTCAAAAATAGGACCCCTGTACTGTCCCCGTCAATTGCTAATGAACCTGGCAGCCATTTTTTTTACCTAAAAACGAAAAACAATTGTAATATTTTTATAAACCCAGACTAGGGTTTGCAATACCGCAGTATTTTTTTTCTAGCTCGAAATTTGCGGGAAATTTCCCTTTCCCAAATCATAAAAATTAAAGTTACTTTTTGTTCTGAGAATAAGAAAAATTCCCGCGTGGGATTTAACGCACAAATGCGGGAATTCCGATTCAGACCCTATCTTATTGAAAATAATAATTCAATAATTGTTTTATTAAATTATCTATTAGAATTTTATAGTTTCATGTAATTTTTAGTTGCGGATGACGTCAACGTTGATGTTAATAAGTTCCATCGTATTACCAATTTGCCGGATAGGACTTTTTCACCTTTTTAGTTTACTCTGTGGCTGAAGCGATAGCGTCGCTGTTATTTTTTTTATACACGTTTTTCTACGCTACAGCTACAAGGCTTTAGCGCTGACAGCGCTTTTTGTTTCAGTTCCGAGTGATCGAAAGCCTGGAATGAAAATTGTGCTTTAAAAAAAAAGAGGTTACTGTTGAGATTTTCCCCAATGCTGGTACATGATAAGAGAAAATATTTCAGGTACCTAGTATATTTAAAAAGGAAAATCTTATTAATGTATTTTTCACCTCTCCAGCACGAAAAGGGCGCTTTTGGCGCGTAAAAACTCGCAGCAAAATCGATTTTTAATGCGAGCGTGAGGCAAAGTGCTTTTTTAATTTCTAATTCCAACTTTTAAAATATAAAGAAAAAAGAAATAAAGTGACAAGGATGAGACTTGTAAAATTGCTATGTGTGAAAAGTATAGATAGAGTGCTTTATGGTGTCATACATGGATTAAAAAGTAAAAAATAAAATGCACGGATATACCAAGGAGTTTTAAATAAGGATTGTTAAAAAAGAAGGTTGATAATTCGAAATAAAGAGTATGGACAAAATGAGGTCACATGTATGAATCCTTACTAATATTATAAATGCGAAAGTCCGTTTGTTTGTTTGTTTATTTGTTTGTTTGTTTGTTACGCCTTCACGTCTTAACTACTGAACCGATCATCATGAAATTTTGCATACACATTGTCAGGGGTACAGAGAAGGACATAGGGTACTTTTCATCCTGAAAAAAAAGTATTGATCCCGAGGGATAGCAAAAAAACCTTTTCACGCAGACGAAGTCGCGGGCGGCAGCTAGTCCTTACTAATATTATAAATGCGAAAGTCCGTTTGTTTGTTTGTTTATTTGTTTGTTTGTTTGTTACGCCTTCACGTCTTAACTACTGAACCGATCATCATGAAATTTTGCATACACATTGTCAGGGGTACAGAGAAGGACATAGGGTACTTTTCATCCTGAAAAAAAGTATTGATCCCGAGGGATAGCAAAAAAACCTTTTCACGCAGACGAAGTCGCGGGCGGCAGCTAGTTAAATATAAAATAAGAAAAATTAATGAAATTTATTAACAAATTAGTGTTTTATGATTATAAATAAATAAATAAGATGGGATATTAACGAATAACAGAAAATCACAACGTAATAATATAAAACAAAACGGCGGGAATCTACTTTATGAATAAAATTTTTCAGCATAGGTTTGATCGAACTATTTTTGTGATAAATTACAAAAAATTAGTGAAAGATAGGTTGTCTAACTCCAAAAAAATTGAGTGAACAAGTTTCTAATGCTGAAATTTAGATTTTTACCAGGAAACTCACTTAAAAAAATTCTCGCTGGTAGAGGTGAAAAGTTGTATGTTTTACACGAGACCAAAATTTTGTTCTGTCTCGTGACTTTAAATCACTCACTGTGCTCAGGTAGTCTATATTAGAATCACTACTACTACGACCATTTCGCTAGTTCATGATTTAAAGTCGGCACTCGCAGCACAAATTGATTTTGGTCACTTGTATAACAAATAACTATTAAAACGTGGGATTTTTATCCGGTTAATTTATTTTACGTAAAAAAACACTTATCAATAACAAATTCAACGTTACTACAAATAGTAGTTAAATGTTATTTTTCAATCAAATTAAGTATTTTTACATTTTATTTGTAGTATTTATGTAGGTTTTAAAAAGAAAGAAAATTATTACTTATGTAAAGTTGTATTATGTAAATTATTATGTTAAAGTATTACAAAATAGATATTAATCAAATATTATTTTGCTATAGAGTTTTAAGCTCTTATACTTTGAAAAGGTACCTACCAGATAAAGAAGATTCTTTTTCTTAGATATTTTTAAAGAAATATTCTTATTTTTGATTTTGAACAGTATACACACATCAACTTTGTCTAGGGATACCAGGTGTTATTTTCATACAAACGAGGTAACTTTGAAGCCTTGGTTTCCTGCCAAGGATGTACTGTGCTGTGATCTGATGACGGCTATCCAGGGAGTGAATACAGGAGATTCAAATCGCTATACACACCCAACTGATCTGACATTCTAAAAACGTAATGGGCATGTTTAAAAAAAAACCGCGAAAATAGCATGAAAATGTAAGGAAATCCTTAAACTGAGAACTCTAACCCATTAATCTTTTAGAATGCTGATCAGATCAGTTGGGTGAGAGTATAGCGATCTGAATCTACTCCGTTCAGCCATCATCAGATTACAGCACGGTACATCTCTGGCAGAAAACCAAGGCTTTAAAGTTACCTCGTTTGTATGAAAATACCACCTGTATCCCTAGACAAAGTTGATGTGTATATTATTATTAACATTAACACGTTGTATTTTAAACGTGAAGATTTCAAGTGGCTCCTCAACTTCAATATAATAAAAAGGTATTCATTCATTCCTATGCAGAATCACATTAACCTTTACCTGCGGCTATTCGAGTTCGAAAGTTAAATTCTGTGACGTCACAATCCTATCCTACAGGCTATCGCCACACCGTTACAGTACATAAAGTCATAACAACCTGAAAGGATTCTATTTCTTCCCGTGAAAGTCCCTAGCCGAAGCCGACTCAACTCAATTCTGTACCTCAGTAGCAAATGAACCACTGAGAGAGGCGGTCGCGTCGTCTCTTCGCTCAAAAAACAGTGACACATATCAATAATCTTGTGTGAAATCATAATAAAAACTAACCGTTTTTGTGATCACAGTGTAACACACAGGATATTGTCACTGGTAAGTATTTTTTTTGGGAAAAAAACGCTGATATATGAAAATACCTGTTGCTTGGTTGATATTTTGGGGAGATGCTACACAGAACCTGTGGTTGAAGGCGAGATTTATATAAAATGTGGTATACACATCTATTAGCAGATATTGTAGGTACTTCGTATATTATGTGTTGTGAGAGAAGCATATGGTTCTTTTTATCACACGGTGGAGGCGTTATCATATTGATCCATTGTATTTTTCGACGTAATGTTATCGCAGTGGGGTATCAATTTGTATCTCGTTATGAGAACGGATGGTTTTATTTCATTATTGCCCGGGGTGTCATAAAATAGATGAATTTATTGTGAGCAATAAATACTTTATGGTGCAATTGTCTTTTAGTTTAGAATTTTATGTTTATTGGAGGGAAATAACAGCATGCTTTTATTGCAAATGAAATGCAGCGTAACATTACGCTTAATTGCTAAGTTTAACTGACTGCACAGATATTTTGCATTTAAACTTTTAATTAAAAGAGTTTCTATTTTATTTGACGAACTTTTCTTTGAAACACCGCTTACGAATCCATTATTTATCAATTTATTCAAAAACAACTTTAAAAAGTTCAAGTAAATCATTATATAAGCAATATAATAGAGTCAAATTGGCGTGTTGGTATTTAAAATTACGTAGAAATTATCTACATATTTTCAGTAAATTACCAAGCAAATACATATTTGTTTTTATCATCTTTGTTGCCGCCAGTTGCCGCCATAACAGCACTCTGTCTGACTCCTCTATCTACTAGTAAAAAAGTCTAGTGGTATTTACGTTACCATTTACAATATATTTAAACTGCATCAAAATGAAATAGTTAAATAAATAAAAAGAATTAACAGAATAAATAAGAGGCACCATTTCAGTTCTTTACTGATGATCTTATGTCTTTCTAATAAGATAGAGCGTACCTAACTACATGCTCTCCTAAACCGTGAATGCAAAATCAAAGCCGAGGTAGCTCAAGGGGAAAATAAATAAAGCTTAAGTTCTAAGGTTTTTCATTATAAGTCACGTAAGCTTTATTTATTTTCCTTTTCAACAATCAACTAGGTACATTTTCAGTAAATAATCGACAGCTAAAACTTAGCATTTTGCCAGGTCTTTTTAGCAGAAATCAGTCTTTTTTCAGGATTTAATAGGTACCTACCTATACCATCTGGTCCTGGTAACCCATGGCTATTATCGCAATATTAAAGTAAATACGTTAAATAAGCATTAAATCTTTAAACAGGCGCAGCGCAGGTGGTTAATAGTAGTTTATGAAACTGATGCATATAATGAGGGGTATTAAAACATGAGTGTGTGTTTAAAAATCGAGCCGTAGGGCGAGGTTTTTAATAGTATCACATGAGTGTTTTAATACCTAGTTATGTACAGTTTCATACACTACTTTATCTACTCTCATACAATTTGTGATTTTATCAATGATAAAAAGAGTAAGTAGTTTCTTGGTAGGTCGGCAGTACTTACCTAGGTTAAGTAAGACGTTTTTCCGTCGCCGCATCTAAAATATCGGGTGAAGTCAAATTTTCACTCACTACTATGACATTTTTAGCGAAAATAAAAATTAAAATCTGAAAATGGCGCGTATTCAATTAGAAAAATATATAATGAGATGAGTGCATTCCAGCATTGTTATGTGAATGCTAAAATCACAAATTAAAAAAGTTTTTTTTTAAGAAATATATGAAATATATTTTAAATATTATGGGCCTTTGTGCGGTGTAAGTCAAAATATTTGACATTCACTCAAAGTAGTATTAACATGTTCTAATGTTGAACGTAGAAAATACTTTAATATCTTATCTACACGAGAATAAACGACTAAATGAATGCAAAACCCTACCATACCCAAAGCCAAAGTATGTTTACTTGTTTGTATTTTTCTGTAAAGTACCGGCCTCAATATGAAACATCAAAGAGCAGCTCGTTAATTTTTGTTTGCTTACATTAATATTTCTCGATGGAATACACCTCCGAGAATATCTAAAAACTTCGAAAGGTTATACTTAATAAAGGTAATTCCATCGTTCGTCCAATTACGTTAAATGACATCGAAATAACAACAGAGACGGTGAAAGATCCATTAGTGGAATCAACAGATTTAAAAATGTCTGAGCAAACGCTATTGATCGGTATTCGGTACGTATTATGTTTTAACGTTAACGTTTTTTTATGTACAGATTGTACTTTGTTATCTAAAACATAGTACCTAATAAAATAATAATTTGTTTTTATACACATCTTTTTTGGCTTTTGATGAATTCCCTGCCGGCGCGCGGCGTCTGTGTTTCCGAGCACATACAACCTGACTCTTTTCAAGGCCAGAGTGAATAGGCACCTTCTGGGCAAGCTTGCTCCATCGTAGACCCTGTCTTTGCTTTCGGGCTGAACGGAGGTCAAGAGCAAACCAATTAATTACATAAAAAAAAGTATTTACCACAGAACATAAACATATTTTTTTGTTCTGTGGTATTTGATACGGTTTTTATCAATCGGTGTGATTTTTGGAAGTCATCTAATACTATTTGAAAAGGTTCACTAAACGAGCAAATAATGTGTTCTTAATAAAAATATGTCTCAGAATCTGTATAATTTAAGACCAAGACGGTATATAAAAATTGACTTCAATCATATTTTACGATTTGTTTTGTAAGAATGAGTTCACTATCCATTGTTTGTATTTACCTCTATGCGGTGAAAGTTTACAAGCAAACGATCATTAATACAACATGACAAAAGTAGACGTTTTTTGTTAACAAATCCTCGTTCATATATTATGTGGTTACTGAAAAATATATTTTACGTTCTACAATATAAAGTGCGTTATTCGAAAATTGTTTACAATATTACATAACTGTTATCTCTCGAAAGCTATAAGCTCTCGTGAATAGTAAATAGACTTCGTAGGCGTTTGTTAGTTTTAAAAGAGCAGTTGTTTATGGAGTCAAAGCAGATTACTGATCATTTTCCGTATTTATTATATGCGTGAAACGAAACGTCTAGATGGCAGTTTATTTATTCATCGGTCTTTACATCTCAGAAACTGCATCATTTTATTTAACCAACATCCTCAACTTTATACTAAACTTATATCAATATCAAACATGGGTGGATTATCTTCATAATAAAATGTGATTTTGCGATCATAACTTGTAGGTGCAAATTAAGCTAATAGGCACACATAATCCCTACAATTCTTACTTACTTACTTATTACTTTGTTCTGGTTGGTCGTATCAGGATAAAATATGCACCAAATTTTTAGTTAGAGTATCAGAAATACAACTGTGAAAACATCATCTAATTTGGTGCAGTAATTTTTGCGTGATGCGCGTAAAAACATAGAGACAGACACCAATTTTATTTATAAATCGTTGTTTTGGCTTCTAATACCCATTTAAAGAATTCAATAACGGCTTTGGATGAAATTTGACATACAGATAGTTATAATTTATAACCTGGATTTTTTATTCTGACCAAAGGTTCTCTAGGGACCACGTAGATGAAGTAGATGAAGTTAGTAGATTATTTTTTCAAATAATTAAATCCGTAATGTGTTACTACCTAATCTTAATACTTATTGTTAGTAATTTATATTACGGTACAGGGCACCCTGAGCGAAAGTGGCGCCACGGTGAATTTTATTTAATATTATAATTCTAATAAACAATTTTAATAACGGTATCGTTATAGTACAGTAGCCCGTAGAACATTTAAATCACCAAAAAGGTTACCGTTTGTCGTTGTGATATAGTTATTTATTACGAAATTATAGATACTTTATCCCAAGTTTTACAGATCGCAACCCGCCGTAACCTATAGTTGTATAACTCTAAAAATTATATTTTTTTATTTTTCGAGGTTTACCACATAGTTTAGCTATTGTCGTGTTCTACAGCTTGGTTTGATTGCCACAGATAAAAGTAAGAATATAAAAAGTAGCCATACACAGATTTAAGACCTGATGAAAATGGTTGGACTTTATCTGGTCTTAAATCTGTGTATTGTATGATCACTTTCCATAGTCTTACTATTATCAGTGGTAATCAAACAAACACGACAATAGCTTAATCATGTGGAAAACCTTTAAAAATAAAAAAATATCATTTTTGGAGATATACAAATATAGGTTACGGCGGGTTGAGATCTGTAAAACTTGGGTTAAAGTATCTATAATTTCGTAATAAATAACTATATCACAACGGCAAACGGTAACCTTTTTGGTGATTTAAATGTTCTACGGGTTACTGTACTATTACATTCCCTTGTAGTCACTGCTAGAAGTAGCAAAACTGCTAAAAGTTGCCGTTTTTGACACATTTGCTATCTACTTCTACGAATGAAATGACTACGAGGGCATGTAGTGATACCTTCTAAAAATATTGAACCATGGGCCCTAAAAACTCCACATAAAACATTATTAAAATCTTTTTCCATTAATATAGCTTATTGAATTAAAACCTATGAGTGCGCCACTTTCAGTCATACAACCGCCTTAAGACTTTAAACACAAAAGTGTGTTAGTTCGTTATACGTTTTCACGTCTCAACTACTCAACCGGTCTTACATTTTGCTTAAACATTGGGCGTACAGAAAAGGACATAGTGTAGCGTTTGTTCAGTAAAAATGTATCGTTCCCGATTGAGGGTTGCTAGTAATAAAATAAGTACCTATCTTTATTGATGTTAACGCAAGTAGGTCCGTATGGCTGTTGAACGATAATTAACAAAGTGCCAGTTTGACTAACAAATGTGGTGGAGCTTTTTAGCCACTTTGTACCAACGCCCATCACTTAGGTATAATATTAGTTTTCTTCTCAAAATAAGTGATGTTATAGTTTCTCCTTTCGTTATATTTCGACAATAATCTTCTTGAGTTGTTAAAACAATATTGTTTTAGAGCTGTTTTTTTTCATGTCATAAACAGTTTTAAGGTCCTTTAATGTCTGATTATTTACAAAGCTCATTTTAAACAGTTGATGATTTACACGGCGAAGTTTATTTAATAAGCGTCAAACAATTTTAATCGCTTTTATATTGTTAAAGTTTATAACTCGCGCCTCGGGAATGTGAAATTGTTAAAGTGACGCGTTTTACAGGATAATAGGTGTTTGCTCTATTTTACTTCTAGGAATTCTTTAACATTGGTAATTGTTGTGGTAAGTGTTGAAATTAAATTGCAAAAAAATCTTATTATTCCTAGTATTTTTACAACGACTTTTTTTAAATTAGTCCTTCGATCAACAATACCCCGATCGAAGAATTCACCGAGGTAAGAAGAATTAATCATTATTTATTTAAATTAAACACCAGCGTTGTCAAATTCTAGTGTGAATCGCAACCACTGCACGGTCGCGACGAAGGGTCTATTACAAAAATGAATCACGATAGTCGGACGCAATTCGTCGTTAAATTTATTTGAAATTGAACCTTATACGTGAGTCAATAGTGCTATGGAGTGGGACGAACATCGTACGCTTAATCGAGATGCTTTGTTGTAATAGGCCCTCGATCGTGTATCTACGAGTTCCATCTCGTAGCAGCCGTAGCAATGCTCGTAGTTGTGACTGTTCTCGTAGCTCGTAGCCTCGGACAGTACCCGTAGTTCCGTAGCACTAGTATCGAAAAATAGCGGGTAGGAACCTAAAATTCGATAGAGTATTGTCTATAAGAAATCTCAGTTGGCTGTTCAGCGGTAGATGGCTTCGCAAATCATAATTATAAATAATAATAAATAAAAAAAAAGTTTTATTTTCTCCACAATTACAATGTTTATACATTTGGTAGATTGTATAAGTAAGTGTTTAATAAGTATTGTGAAGACTGGCGCCTGAACTAAATTGACCGAGCGAGCGGGTGCGCAAGCGATGCGTCTCTGCTTTAGCTTGGGCAAAACTTCTTTCTTATGTCCTTCCGGCTTTCCGTTTGTTCTCTTCTACAGGTCTCATTTCTCAACCGATTCTCTTGAAATTTTGTAAGCAGGTTCAATAATTTTACAGATTTCTTTAGTTGAGACAGTTTTTCGAAATTTATGAAAAAAAAATACATATTTCGAAAAATGATCAAAATTAGAAGCGCCATCCAGCTGCGAATATACCAAATACTTAATAAACAGCTCGTACCCTACTATGTGTTTTGAAAACCTCATGGCGACGGCGACATTTATTAATTCTTAAACAACTTACAATTTCAATTTACTTTTTAACGCGAGGTCTACAGCTCACGGAGCCACTAGTTTATTTAATTAAAACACCATCGCTGTCAAATATTAGCTGGTCGCGTATCTACGAGTTCCATTTCGTAGCAGCCGTAGCAATGCTCGTAGTTGTGACTGTTCTCGTAGCTCGTAGCCGCAGATACCCGTAGTTCCGTAGCACTTATCACTGAGAAAAAAAGCGCGTACCTAAAAATTCGATACAGTATTGTCTATGAGAAATCTCAGTTGGATTTTCAGCGGTAGATGACTTCGCATCTCCTTATCTCCTTATCCTTACTAATATTATAAATACGAATGTTTGTTTCTTTGTTTGTTACGCATTCAAGTCCTAACTACTCAACCAATTATCATCATACACATTGTACAGAAAGGACATCCAGAAAAATGTACTGTTTCCGAGGGATACAAAAATTACTTTAAGACTATTTAATACTAAATAATAAAAAATAAATTAATAATACATTAATTAATAGTAAACTATTCACCGTATTTTTAGTCGCGGGCAAAAGTTTAAATGCCATAAAATCTATTTCCACGCGAACAAAGTCGTGGGCAAAAGCTAGTAATATTATGAATGTGACAGTTTTGATGTCTGTTACTCAATCATGCAAAAACGGCTGACCGGATTTGAAAATTTGGCAAAAAAATAGTACACAACCTGGAGCCGTATCGGCTAACTTTTCGAACTTCGGCGGGTCTGCCGAGTTTCAACTTAAAACAGAGAAATAAAATTAAAAGAATTTCATATTGTACTATTTCTTGAAGTTATTTGGAAGATGTCGACGTTTGTCTGACATCATGAATTGGGGTTCAACATTTTGACCAAATTGGGGTTCGATTTATCTTTTTTAATTTGAAACCTGGCAGACTTTTCGAAGTTCGATGCGTTAGCCGGTACGGCCCCTGGATAAAAATATATAGAAAACTTTTTATCCCTGTCAAAGTTTCGTCAAAAGTTTACAAAGGATTGTATTGTATAAAATTGTATGTGGCACGAGAAACATTTTTACTTCTTATACTGCATAAATAAACTGCCTTTTTAACACCTACCTACACCCTTTATGGATAAAGCAAAATAAAAGTTTATGATGAGTTTTATTAAAGGCACCTTTGCCCTTTTATTATGAAACATGATATTTTGAGACTAACAATGTAAGCGCTACTCGATCCTTCGCACCTTTACTGAAAGTGTACAGTGACCGAAGTAACCGAGAAATTCGAGTAAAGGTCCTAATTGTTGAGTAATGGAAGTTTTTTTATCCACAACAAAGTGGTTGGCCTTCACTTCACCTGGTGTTAAGTGATGACAAGGCCGAAAGTGTAAAGCTAGGGTTTCCTAAGAAAGCTGTGCCGTCACATAGCGGCCGTAATTTTACGGACGTAAAAAGACGGCCGTCATTACGGTGGAGTCACGTGGAAAGTAACAACACCGGACAACACCGCTACGGCCGTCTTTTTTCCAGAAACGTACCTATCTGGGGGGTTATTCACGATTGTCGGAAACCAACTTTCCGAATCGAATCGGAAAGTCTGCCGAAACACGTGATTCACGATCATCGGATTGAATATTTTTGACATTAGTTTCTCGATTGAATTCGATAGTTTAACCGAGAGCATATTTCTTTCGGTAAGAGATCCGTACCCTAAGAAGATTTGAATTAATGTAAAAAATCTTGAAATTTACCTAAGTATATTCAAAAAGCTTATTTAAAACTCCAAAATTAAGGCCACGAAGTAAGTAATCATATTTTTTTGTGGTCTAAAGTTTATAGGTTATATATTAATACTAACTATAAATATATATTGAATTACCATACTTTTGCTTTTAGTAAGTACCTACTCTTATTTTCCAAAAAAACAAAATTGATCAAAAATGCAGTACATAGCGTTGAGCTTATGAGCGCAAAAACGGAAAAAGATTTTTTTATTGTAAGAAGTAATGTTCACGTTTACAAAGAATGTTTCCATGTTAAATGCAGTATTTTTACCCGACTGCAAGAGGGTTATGTTTTTCGCGCGTATCTTGTAAGTTTGTATGTAATATTCTTTATTACCTCATATCTTTCAAACGGCTGAACAGATTTCAATGATTAACATATAGTTAGATTTGTCTCGTCAGCCCAAGTGTTCTTAAGAAGGTGGCGTTATAAAAAAACCAACATGGCGGCTGTACGGTGCTATTATACGTAGCGGAAAAAAAATTTTTTTTTAGAATACTGCAATATGGGTGTCAAATTAAAGGGCTTATTATAAGGATTTCAAAAAGGTATATCATAGAAATAATAATAATAGTTTATTAAATATCGCAAATTTAATGACAAGTGTTATTTTTTTTATAATATGATGAAACTTATGAAATATCAATGTTAATTTTAGTCATTTATCACAAAATATCAATTCCAGCTTATCGATTTTATTTTCTACCTTAAGCCAACGAACTTTGTAAATGCATTGCGCTTTCTTGTCGGAAAGTGAATCGAATGCCAGTCGAATGTATTTGTGAATAGCAGTTTTCGAATCTATCGGTACGGAAACGGATTCGAATCGAATGCTTTCGACTATATTTCCGACAATCGTGAATAGCCCCGCTGAGGAGGACGTACCTATCTACTCCGAACCATTAGTAAAGTGTATGGTATATCACTAATTCTGAAATACATGAACACCTGGAAATGAGAACAGTTATGGAAAAGATTGCCAATGCAACCCAGAGATACCAGGGTAGACTAGATAGACACCCAAATGTTCTTGCATCACAGCTTTTAACTCGGAGCTATACCAAGCGCCTTAAAAGGAAAGATATCCTGTAAGGAGGAATGAAGGAGGAGATGTCTCTGCTGAGGAACACACTCCACACCGATCAAAAACTGGAACTCATTTGCTCATAGTGGAAACCACTGATTGCAGATTTCAAAACAAAAAAAAAAAAATACGAGGAGAAATTGGACGATCTTGATTTAGCATTAATTATATACTTCTAGCATTCTTCTTATCGAATGAGGATTAGTGGCCACCTCTGGTGTTAGAGTTTATCAAGCCGCCTGTAAAGCCTCTAACTTGGCTTAACGACTGTTATCAGATGACAATAGCCGGGATCGATGGTTTAACGTGCCCTCCGAAGCACGGAAGCGCTCAGTTGTAATAACACTTTAACGGTCACCCATCCGACACCTGACCGGACCGATCGTTGCTTAAAAAACGTGATCGAGTACGATCAGTCTGTCAAGTTCCGCCATGAGCGCTTCAAATTATATACTTGAAGCATGATCAATCATCAGGAGAAAAAAAAAATAGTATGGAGGAAGATGATTTATTCCATGTTCGTGGTACAGATGCAAAAAACCTCAAATGTATTGCATTTGGGATTTTTTGGCATCGCTGTCTGTCTACTGTGAATGCGTAATGACAAGAAATTCAGAAAATATTTTTGCTTTACACCAGTTTAAACTCATTTTCTTTCATCGTCGCGGCGGCGCGCGGCGCCGCTATCCTGAAAAAAAAAACCGGGCAAGAGCGAGTTGGACTCGCGCACCGAGGGTTCCGTACAATCATAAATATTATATTTGGATATGTTACTTATTTTAGTACAGTCTTTAAAAAAGTAGGATAAACGGCAGACAGGTGGAAGGGCGAACAGGCGGACAGTTAATTTACAAATCTTAACCACAGCTGCTTATGGTGACTGAAAAACGTCACAGCCACTCCACATTGCAAACTGTTTATATTACTAAGTAGTAACTTATTCTTCGTTTATTCGTACGGGAAATAGTAGGTAATTATATTAGAACCAGCCACCAATTATTATGGTAGTATTAGGTTGCGCCATCTCTTGACCGATAGTGGAACTATTTTTTGCTTAGGTCAGTCAGTCCTTAGAGGACAGCGCCATCTGTGGACTGGTAGTGAAACCAAAGAATTTTGTTTGTTTTTTTGAATTTCTAAAAAAGTGTGTTATATTGAGACATCGTTTTATTTTTCCTGTAATCTTTACATAAACTACTATAGAATTATTTCAGATTTTTCTCTTTGCAAACTTCGGAGATAAGGGGGGGGGGGGGAACGGTATTTTGGTATGGAACCCTAAAAACGGTGACGAACTGTTCTACACCGTCATGACGGCCGTCACAAAAATAGCGGCACCGTTTTCTGACGTTACGCTGTTCAGCACCGCTCTTTAGGAAACCGCGCCGTATTGTTTATACAGCGTGAAATTTTAATCATTTGGTTCCCGCAGTGGGGTGGTTCCACTCATGATTACAAGCAACTGTTACTATGGGGCTAACTCTGATATCGCGAAAAAACAAATCAGCTGTTCCATACATTAAGGTTGAGTAGGTATTGCACTTTTGAGTTGGCCCCATAGTAAAAGTTGCTTGTAATCATGAGTGGAACCACCCCCCTGCGGGAACCAAATGAGATATAGACAACATTCAACGCCACTATATTAAGGCCGTAATATGACGGCTCCGCTGTCCTAGGGAACCCTAGTGGTGAGGATTCCGGGTGTAGTACGCTTAAGCACTACACCCGGTATCCTCACCATTAAGGAACTTCCTATAGTGAGTTTTGTTCAAGCTTGCTTGTGCGTACATTGAGAGTGTGTGTTTGCGTTTACGGTAAATCGTTTGTTCCGATTTTGTCTGCTTTATATTTTGTGTGGTATCACCATAGAAAGAGCGTAGCGAAAATTTTTCCATGTCTATGGGTATCACTATATCGGCATCGGAAATTCAATTCCATCACGTAATCAATTTACCGATTCAAGTTAGTATTTTACGCGGTGTTAATTGGATTAAGTCCCCGTTTATGAAGGTGCGTTTGTTTTTTTTATTCACAATTCTGCCCTCATAAGCCAAAAAGCGTTAACTCAACAAAAGTGACTTCCGAGAAAATCACTGTTTTGTCTTTTTCATTTTCGCATCAACTTAAGGAAGTCTTTTATGGATTATTATAATTTGTTTATAAATATTTGAAGCCATATTTAGTATTGATACAATAAAATATTGGAAAACTATATATTTTTGTTTTTTATTTGAGATACCGTCAATTTCCTTCAAATTACTTTGCTTTCGAAAATGAGTTACTGCTGTCGGCTTTAGTGTTTGTATAGAAATTTCCATACAAATATTTTCATATACATTTTTGCCGAAAATCTATAATAATAAAAGTAAAACTAAAAGTAAATGCATTTTTCAATAATTTTATTATATTTAGGACAAATCAAGCACAAAATTGTAAATGTTTGGTCTACGCAACTATATTTTTTATTACTCAGAAAACACCACCCTCAAAAAGAAAAATCGGTTTCTTGGCATTATATTTTGAAGGGATTTCAAAATATTACTCTTCTTGGCCTGTGAAATACAATTAGAAATGATTTTCTTCTGAGAAGAAAATCATTTCGAATCAGTACTTCGGTAGAAGTACTTTTTTTTGTTTGCAACAATACTGGTGATTATAGATTTACTAGCTTCCGCTCGTGACTTTGTCCGCGTGGACATTCGAAATGTCCTTAAGCTTTGACGGAGATAAAAAATATCCTATGTTATAATAACCCAGGCTATAAACTACCTGTGTACCAAATTTCATTCAAATCCGTTTAGCTGTTTTTGCGTCATTGAGTAACAAACATCCAAACATCGTAACATTCCCATTTATAAATTTAGTAGGATAGTAGGTATATCCTTAGCAGTAGTAATAAATTATCAAACACTGCGCTGAAAAAAAAAACTACCCGTGCGCAAATGCCGCCCAATGCCTTAGAAATATTTTTTTACGGCCATTCGCATTCAAAATTATGGTATACCCCTAAGTCTCTTAGTAATTTCATGTAGAATTGAGATATGCAATATTTTCTAAATGGATTTTCTACATTTTTTAGAAGAGATAACGCTATTTGGCTTAGTCCATCAGATAGATAATTGATTAAGCTATCCGATACAACGAAAATCAGAAAATAGGATTTTTTTGAGATACCGCTTTTTGGCTTATGAGGGCAGAATTTTTGTCGTGTCACAAATTTTTAGGATATAGGTATACTGCCCGGCACGTAACTTGGCAAGATAAAAACGAGACAAAAGATGCGCAGTAGCCACAAACACTAAACTCAGCTCATGTTTTGTCTCATCTTTCTCTTGCCAATTTATATGCCGATATCTGTAAGAAACTATTTCACTTCCTTCACTACTCTCGAAGATCTAATCAAGTCACGTCTAATCAAGACGGATCACCACCACGCAACACGCTATATTGTGCATGACTGCAATTAAAAATTGGACGTTAATTTACATATTCAGAAATCACGTCAATTCTCTGATTTTTCTGATAAATTCTGTACCTACTTTACTATCAGTCTCTTACTTATATTAATTTATAATGCAGCGGATTTATAAGTGACACCATTATAACAAATAATATTGTTAATTGTTATAATGGTGACAGATATAAGATTGTCTACTTAAGTCTACTACAATCTTATTCAGATATATGTTATATTATGTGATAGTTATGGGAAAAATGCAAAAGTTGTAAGTACAGTACATCAAATAGGAAACAAAGCATACACTTACCAATATATTTCATGGAAGATTAAAGCCGAGCCAAAAATAGACAACCAGTAGACAACCGAAAGATCATGGTAAATATGGTACTTTATAGTACTCGATGATCTTTACTTTCGTATGTATATGGTAGTACAGTAGCGAAGCAACCGCAAATAGTCTTTAGGAAATGAACAAAACACATTGCATATAAACCACTATTAAACTATTCTTGAAACTAGATTAACAGCGCTGTTAATAGCTAATCGTATTAATAAATTAAGCAGAACAATTAATAGTTCACTTGCTACAAACCTCAAAACCTTATGTGGGAAACGGAACGTAAGGAGTGTGCGAGTGAGACGTATGAATGTGGAAGAGAGAGGGATGAGAGGAGGGACGCCATCTTATATTGCTTGCAACGACGAACGACGCACGCTCTGTAACCTTTTATTTGGAAATAAATAGTTTCTCATCAAAATAACTGTTTTTGCGGCTCCCCCGCTACATATTTTTGGGGGCTACGTCCGCGATCAAAAAAAGACGTAAGTACGACGATTTTCACGACGACGAAAACCACCCGAGGCGGCGTGTTGCACGTGGTAAGCTTCCTAGGACGAAAAGACGATGACGGGAACGGGAAACGACGGGAAGCCAGCTACGGCATCAGAAGCGTCGGCGTCTTCATTCAGCTTGATGGATGGGCTGCACTCGATCGTAAAATTCAGCGGCGATGACAAAACCTACTCGTCAAGTAAGTGGGCGCAGGACATCGAAGACAACGCGGAGATATTCCAGTGGACGCCTCAGCAAACGCTTATTATAGCGAGAAGAACCCTATCTGGGACGGCAGCACTATGGCTAAGGTCAGAAAAAACATTTAAATCGTACGACGAGCTCAAAACCGCACTCATCAGAGAATTCCCAGATGTCGTAAATGTGAAAGAAATGCACGAGGCGATGGCAGCGCGCAAGAAGAGGCCCGATGAATCATATATACAGTATATGCTCACTATGAAGGAATTGGGTAAGCGAGCAAAATTCCCAGACTACGTCGCGATCCAGTACATTGTCGACGGCATCGAAGATTACGAGATGAATAAAAGTGTGCTGTATGGTGTGAATAACTACTCCGGTCTGAAGGACAGGTTGGCTATATACGAAAGCATGAAAAGCAAAGCGCAGGAGCAAAGAGCCAGACGCAACCCAGTGGAAAATTACCGCGAGCGAGAGCGTTATGGCGCCGGTGGCGTCATGCAACAAAGGTGTTTTAACTGTGGCAGTATAAATCACATAGCGGCGGAGTGCAAAAACGGCCTGAAGTGCTTTGGATGCAACTCATTCGGACACATACGCAAAGATTGCATGGTGAACCCTGTAAAACGCGGCATCATACATGGACACGGCAAGTACAACGACGGCAAAATGGCGGCGATCGGTGGCGGTGGCGAAAAGCGCGGCGGATACCGTGGAGCGGCCATGTTCGGAAGTTCGATGATGACCGAGACCGAGAGCGACGAGCAAGAGCGACAGTGGCAACATTCTACGGTTTGCAATGGGACCGAACGACGGAACGAACTGACCGAAGTGAAGTGTGAACGATCGAATGACAGTTCGACTGTCAACGTCACGGAAGACGTCAACGTCATGCAGTTACAGAATGTAAACAAACTTTCGCTTTGTACGAAACCGGTGAAAACTCTAAAGTTTAATAATAATTGTAGTTTAACGACCTTAATTGATACCGGATCTGATGTAAATTTAATTGCTAAAAATGTTGTAGATAAATTTCCATGTGATATTGTTAAAGATGACCTCATTATTTCGGGTTTAGGTAAATTTATGGTTAAGTCTATAGGAAAAGTTTTATTAAATTGTGAAATTGATAACCAGTTATACAAAAAAATTGTTTTTCACGTAGTTTACGACGATGCTATGCCATTTAATTGTATTTTAGGCCAGGAGTTTTTGTCTCAAGTGGTGATGTTAGTCAACGAGGGAAGTGTGTCCTTTTTACCTGAAAATTTAGAATGGTTAGGGAAAATAGATTGTTTTGTAGGGTGTTGTTCTGGTGTTGTTTTAGATCACGTTCGAGACGCAACGATACGGGATGAGGTTATGAAGTGTGTGCAGCGGTACAAACCTATGCAATCAAAGGAGGCACCAATTGAACTCAAAATAGTGCTAAAGGATGACATCCCGGTATCACAGCGACCTCGACGTTTGTCACTGATGGAGCAAAAAGTTGTAGAAAAACAAATCGAAGAATGGTTGGAACAAGGAATAATACAGGTTAGTTTTTCTGAATATTCTAGTCCTCTCGTGATGGTGAAAAAGAAGGATGGTTCAATTCGAGTATGTGTGGACTACAGGCGATTAAATGAAAAGATAGTTAAAGACGAGTTTCCACTTCCGATTATAGATGATCTTATAGACAAATTGCAAAGTGCTAAAGTTTTCAGTGTGTTAGATCTGAAAAATGGGTTTTTTCATCTGAAAGTGAGTGAGGAGTCAATTCCTTACACAGCTTTTGTTACCCACCAAGGACAATATGAGTTTTTGAGAGCACCCTTTGGTTTGTCTGTATGTCCGAAGACTTTTATGAGATTTGTTAGTATAATCTTTCGAAATTTGATATCTCAAGGTGTGTTAATGATTTTCATCGATGATATAATAATTCCAGCTTCAAGTGAAGGTGAAGGATTACAAAGATTAAAGCAAGTGCTTGAGGTAGCTTCACAGTACGGACTGCAAATCAATTGGAAGAAGGCGAACTTACTGCAACGAGAAATTGAGTATTTGGGACACGTAATAAAGGATGGAGAAGTGAGACCAAGCACGGAGAAAGTTGAAGCGGTAACACGGTACCCCGAACCGAAGAATATAAAGCAGTTGCATAGTTTTGTTGGATTAACAAGTTACTTCAGGAAGTATATTAAAGATTTTGCCATTATATCCAAACCATTAACAGATTTGTTAAGGAAAAGTAAAGAATTTTTATTTCAGGAAGAACAGAAAATAGCTTTTGAAATTTTGAAAACTAAGTTGGTCAGCGGACCAGTGTTAAAGATATTTGATCCCAAGTTAAGGACTGAATTGCACACTGACGCATCAAGTATAGCATTTGCAGCCATACTCATGCAGGATCACCCGGACTCCGGCCTACATCCAGTTCATTACATGAGTCGGAAGACGAATGAAGCACAGAGTAGATACGCGAGTTATGAGTTGGAGGCGCTTGCTATAGTAGAGGGTGTGGTGAAATTTCGACATTATCTGTATGGGATTCATTTTAAAATAGTAACCGACTGCAAGGCGTTTGAGATGACACTTAAGAAAAAGGATTTGACGCCCAAAGTTGCAAGATGGGTACTTATGCTGAACGAGTATGATTATGAGATAGAACATAGATCTGGTACGCAGATGAGACACACCGATGCTCTAAGCAGAATGCCTACAGTTAATGTAATTTCATCATTGAATGACAGTATCAGGTCGGCTCAAGATAAAGGTGATGGTTTGAGAGCAATTAAAGAAATTTTAAAGGAAAAAGCTTTTCAAAATTACAGTTTAGATAATGGAGTGTTATACAAAGGTGAAGAAAAATTGTTAGTAGTACCTAGGTGTTTAGAGAAAGAAATACTTAACAAAGTACACAGTATTGGACACTTTGGGAAGAAGAAGATGAAAGAACTATTGAATAAGGACTATTACATTAGAGATTTAGATAAGAAGATAGATGAATATCTAGTGAGTTGTATACCATGTTTGTTAGCTACGAAGAAAGAAGGAAAACAGGAAGGATTCTTAAACCCGATTGAAAAGGAAAATGTTCCGTTTGACACACTGCATTTGGATCATGTCGGTCCGCTTACCGAGACGAAGAAACAGTACAACTACATTCTTACAGTTATCGACGCATTCACCAAGTTTGTATGGTTATTTCCGACTAAGTCGACCACAACTCAGGAGACGTTAAGCAAGTTGCGGATACACCAGCAGATTTTTGGAAATCCTTGCAGAGTGATTACGGATAGAGGAACGGCTTTCACGAGCAGAGAGTTTGAGAGCTACTGTGAAGAAGAGAGTATCTGTCATGTGAAGATTACTACTGGTGTACCACGCGGCAATGGACAAGTAGAGAGGATACACAGGACTATCTTGCCAATTTTGACAAAATTGTGCATTGATAATCCTGTGGTATGGTATAAGCACGTAAGTAGTGTTCAAAGGGCGTTGAACAGTACGTTCCAAAGGAGTGTGAACACTACACCATTCGAATTACTAATGGGTGTGAAAATGAGGAATAAGGAAGACGTGGAAATTCTAAGTTTATTGCAAGAAGAAAATCAGTTACAGTACGATGAAAACAGGGAAAAGTTAAGAATCCAAGCTAAAGAACAAATATTAAAAATTCAAGAAGAAAACAAGAAAACTTATAATAGGAAGAGAAAGGAAAGTTCAAAATATAGAGAAGGTGATCTAGTGGCTATAAAGAGAACTCAGTTTGGCCCCGGGCTTAAACTGAAGCCCAAGTACCTTGGCCCATATAGGGTAGTGAAATGCAAGAGAAATGACCGCTATGACGTGGAAAAGGTAGACTCATCTACAGAAGGTCCCAGTAAGACGTCTAGCTCTGCAGACCAAATGAAGAAGTGGCCAGAGTATGACAGCGAAGGGCTGGAAGATTGAGCTTTTGTTTATCCACAGGTAATTTTTAATTCTGTTTTTTCTTATGTTTCAGGATTCATGTTATACCTTATACTTTCCGTTGTCTAGCATACCACTTGACGCAAGTTCTGAGGCATACCTACTCTATAATTTGTAATGTTGTGTTAGCGATGCAACTTTGTGGTCGTAGTATTTACTTATAAGTAACTTTGAGGTCATAATACCTATTTACTTGTGTTATGTTTTTGTGTTTAATTATAACAGTAGTACATTTGAAATGGTGTAGAGTTCATTGACGAGTTTGGTGTAATTAGTATGTAATTATTGTAAAATTCCTTTCAAGTAACATTTTGTAGTTTTGTAACGAGTAGTGATTTTGGTAAAATTAATATTTCATATTTTGGCTACCTATGTAACGATGGATGTGAGACTTCTTAAGTACTTATCATTGTATAATTTGTACGAGAGTAGTATATCTGGGGACAGATATGGATCAGGACGGCCGAATGTGGGAAACGGAACGTAAGGAGTGTGCGAGTGAGACGTATGAATGTGGAAGAGAGAGGGATGAGAGGAGGGACGCCATCTTATATTGCTTGCAACGACGAACGACGCACGCTCTGTAACCTTTTATTTGGAAATAAATAGTTTCTCATCAAAATAACTGTTTTTGCGGCTCCCCCGCTAATCTTATTCCGACGTTAAAAGATTCAAATTAGCTTGGTAGACGATTACCTTGGTGTGTGCTCTTGTGTACCGGAATGGTTCTAAATTTCAGTTTTATAGCTTTAGTGACGCTGAAGTGACGTGGGAATAGTTCTCGCCTCTCTTTAATTGTAAACAATCCTTCGGTATGCGTTACATTGCTTTCTGATAAAGTCACGTTCGTTTCTGATTAATTGAGCTATGAAATATCCGTTTGATTCATTGAAGATCTGTGTTAGTACCTATTCCTTATATTTCAAGCTTTATTGCCGACACAGTAGCATGCATCCTTTGAAATGACCACTGAAACATAATGATATAGCGGTTTATTGGCACTACAGACCATACAACAAGTATTTAATTGGCACCTAGCTGTCAAAAGACTGTCAAAATAATTTTGACAGTTAGGTCTCGAAATAGCATAATAGGCATGACGAATATATTATTTTATTTTATGTTACATACATTATCTCTTAAAAAATAAACATTGGGAAAAGAATTATTTCCAATTTATAAAGAACTAGCGGCCGCCCGCGACTTCGTCTGCGTGGACAGTTTTTTTGCTATCCCTCGGGAACTGTACGTTTTTTCTGGATGAAAGGTACCCTATGTCCTTCTCTGCACCCCTGATAACGTGTATGCAAAATTTCATGATGATCGGTTCAGTAATTACGACGTGAAGGCGTAACAAACAAACAAACAAACGGACTTTCGCATTTATAATATTAGTAAGGATTATGAATTGGACTCACCCAGAAACGCTCCATACTAACGGCTACCTAGTTATAACGTCACGCCTAGGTAGTTTGTATGCAACGCGTATGAATCGGCAGCTATATTAAATATTGTGTTAATCAAAATGGTTTCTTAGATTTTGCTTTACATTTTACGGACTGATTAAAGGTATTAATTATTTTAATAAATGTTATACTTTTTAAATGGACTTGTCCACCCAACTTTGAAGGGTCATAAAACAAATAATACGCAATATATAAAACCAAGAGGTATCCAAGCTACTCTAAAATATTAATATGTTTACGATTTTTATTAATATTTCGTTACTTTATTCATTAGTCGTAGTGGGCTGACATGAAACCTACCAATAAATGAATACCTAATGGTACTAAGTCCGTCATTTGATGTATCGTTAGCAAAAAAGTATAATAAAAATAAATAAGAGAAAAAAAACTATAGGTGCTGTTTCATAAATTCTAAATATTTCGTTTCGAAACGAAACGTTCGTAAACGCCTTATGTATTTTTTTAAATATTTTTTACAGCAAAGTGTAACAGATTTCATGCTGTCTGTAAATTATAACGTTGGTTTAGTGGGTTGTGAAGTTAATTTGGATATTTGACGTTTCGTTGGAAAAAAAGGTAACATAACAAAAGTACACTCAGTAAAGAAAGGTTAAGATTTAATTACACAGCTTTAATAAAAAAAAACTTAAGTAAGTATATAAATCTCTTCTAATAAATAGAGCATATATCGTAAAGCTAATGTGTTGATAGGATTACCGTTAAACGCATTGCTTTGAAGCCCTCTAACGGTCTTCTTTTTATCACTACATAGTATAAAACAAAGTCGCTTCCCGCTGACTGTCCCTATGTATGCTTTGATCTTTAAGACTACGCAACGGATTTTGATTTTTTTTAAATAGATAGAGTGATTCAAGAGGAAGGTTTATATGTAAAAAAATGTCTGAAACGGGTGGTAGAAAAATATAGACGATTCAAAAGTGTTTAATTATTATGTTTATTTGTATAAAACCATTTTTATTTTGACTAATACATACACCGAAGCGAAACGAGGGCATGTCGCTAGTCTCTCATAATAGGAGAACGTGTTTAGGAGAATGATAGTCTATAAGTAATAGTTGTGTTTAAAGGATGTCACCAAAAATGGCCCAAATGATGTACCGAGGTACACTCTGCGGAAATAAATACTCTATAAAAGCCTGAGTAATATACCAGTAATATTTTTTTCTGGTTATTTGGAGACGAGAAAAAAAAATGAAAAATACACTCGTTAAAAGAACCTATTACACAGATTATATCATAACATTCAGCTCTTTGATACTCAAAAAATGTCAAGTTGACAGTTGTCATCGTAGTTGAAGCTGATTTTATTAAACTCGGAAGTCGGAATGACGTTTCTTTAATGACGTTTTGTCTGAGAGTTCTTTTGACGTTTTCTTACTTGCAGGCATAAACACTGTTCACACAGTTGATTTGGAGAGTTTAGATATTTTTTGCCTTTGTGTTAATTAATTCCGATGCGTAATGATTTTTTTAAGATGTTTACATGTACATTTGCGTTATTAAACTAAAAGTGAATATTCAGTATTACCATATAATTTAATAGTGTTACAAGTAGGTAGTTAACACATTTAATTATTTATTTCTAAGTTTTATGCAAAGATAGTACTAAAATAACATTATTTTCGGAATCCTCGAATTTTTTCCTACATTTTGGTATACATGTACCTAAGGTACATAAAATGGGCTGAAAATGTATGAGCGATTAGCGACCTCCTTTAAAATCCAATTAGCCCACAGTGCTTGGATAGTTTATTTAAAATATATTTTCCGCACTCTCGCAAGCTTCCTGATAAATAGCGCGCTATAGCATAGTGTAGTATACAGGGTGCATTTGTAATCACTCTCCAAATTTTAAGGATGTGTTCAGTCCATGAAACTGAACAACTTTCTCCATGAAACATGTGTCGAGATACGCCAAAAAATTTTGGTCATCCCACACTAAACTGATCACGTGATCTCTTTGATTTGTATGAAAAGTCGATTTTTTTACATATTTGACCCTATGTTTCTTAGAGAAAGTTGTTCAGTTTCATGGACTGAACACATCCTTAAAATTTGGAGAGTGATTTCAAATGCACCCTGTATAATAGCGCGCTTTAAATTAACGGCATATGGTCTGTAGCGTACTATTGCTTTATAGCCGTTTGAACAACTCTGATGTAACATGTAACTTCTTAAAATATTATTATAGATTCATTAGAAGCATTTGTAGTTCACATAATAAAAGTCAGCAATCACACAATAAAAATTCATTTTCAAAAACGATTTATTTGACATAATTAAATTATACATAAGTACCTACCTAGTTAAAGTAGTAGCACAACCCAATAGCAATCCCGCACGACTTGATAAAATTCAATAAGTAATAATAGTATAATATAATAACGTTTATTTTCACACCACAATCATAGACACACAGTTTGAACAGGATAAAGTGGTAAATGAAGTGTATAATACCCAGTAAGCAACATTAAGAGTTGCGTAACCTATGGATGAATCCCGCAAGGGCAAAGTTAGTATGGTAGTTAAATTAATATAACTACTGTGGTAATATTTCGTATGAATACTTACGGGCTTCGCTTAGCTATGAACTAAGTTCGAACGAGTTAACTTGGGTTATATTACTTGGTTTCGTTTTTATGTTGTAATTATTGTTTATTTAACTATACATTAATACAAACCAAGCAATTCTTCAGTTCTGTAAAAAATACTTTTCATCTAATTCCATGAGGTTTATTGTTGTTCGTCATTTCGGTATAGATAGATACTTTGCTATAACTATGGTTCTGTACGTAAGTGAATGGCAAAAAATCGACATTCGTTTTAGGTATTATTGTTCGTCATTTTGATACAGATACTTTTAGAAATGTGTGATGAAACCTTATCCGTGTCAACGGATATGGATTCGCGGATACTGACACCGGAATGCCATTAGCTCTGAATCGTTGTGAGCCGTTGGCATTTGGAGCCTTTTCGATCATCTAACTGTACCGGTAGTTTTACCTTAGAGTACCGGAATACTCACAATCTGTCTCTTCTTTACAATATTTTGTTCAATCCCTCTTACCCGCGCTATCTCAAGTTACGATTTAGTTACTTTCACCATGGGGTCTCATTTGGTACATCAGATGTAGCTTAGTTAGCAGGTACTGCTATCTAGTGAGGGGAATGCCATCTAGAATTCTATAAGAAAAACATTTTTAATCGCCCTGATAGTAGCTATACGAGGGCCATTTCTTTAGTATGGGATGAGGTATCTGTGCTAGACTAGTATAGTATTATATTAGCTGTGCCTTCACTGTTCGACTTCACATTCTCTTAGGTCATCAGAAAATCTGAGTCTCTCGACGCCTGTCCATCGGACAAATTTCTACCATGACTTCTTTACTTCTTCTCTTTGTAGCGGCATCTACCGTACCGCCGCACATAGCAACACAGTTACAACAAGATTCAACCACCATGTTACTAGATGGCGCTAGTGTCGAATGAACACAAAGATTAGTAAGGAATAGCCTCGTAGTATGGAAGACAATATGGAGAAACCTACATCTCGCTATCGGAGTTTTCTCAGCCGCCAAACTATATATACAACTTCCAACCATCATCGGTTGGACCGCGGTCCCCGGGCTAATACCTCCCAGCCCGGAGGAAGATCTTCCACTTTGGTCTTCCTACTAGTAGCTACCCTTCTCTCCATACTACCTTACTACAATTCCTACACTGGTGACCTCGACGCTCCTACATAATCGGGCCGCAAATACTCTGGAACTCCTTACCTGTGTCCATCAGGCGTGCTCAGACCATAAATGCTTTCAAGAACCAGCTAAAACAACGCTATTTATATCACTGATTTTCACTTTCCGCCACTGTAGGTACTTACTGTTCAACCATTCATCATCTGCAGACAATATATTATAAATTATATATTTATATATATTTACATGTATATATCTATTTAGTTTTATTAAAGTTTAGTTAATATTTAAGAATTTAGAGTAATTACATTTCATGCCACTTTGCACTCTCTGTATTCCTCTTCTGTCAATCTCACCATACCGTAGGTTGTCTGGAAAAGATCGCTCTTAGCGATAAGACCGCCATGTTTTGACACTAAGTTTTATTGTTATTTCTTTGTTATACGTTAGTGTGGTGTTCAAATAGAGCATTATCTTATCTGCTTTTTTGAAAATGGAGAATGCTCTTGAGCATACCCCGTGCCTTGCAAACAACGGGGTTATGTGAGAGCGGACCTCTAGATATTACAATACAATAACATAGATACCTATACTTAGTTTTTCTCTTATTATATTTTGCACATTGTCTCAGTATAAGAAACAATAATAAGCGCCCATTATAGTCCATTCAGCTGGCCGCTCCCGTGTTGCCATAATCTCCATGGTTAAGAACACAAATAAAATAAAATAAACACAAAAACAACATTTACGAAAGAGGTTATGCAATCAAAACTGTTTTGGGTTGTTCATACACAACCTGCATGACCTTTTAATAACTAAACCTTTTTTATAACGGACACAATACCTTTCATCCCCTATTTTACTTTTAATATAACCTGGAGACGACAATGCGACAATAAAATAAATGTCGTATAGCCAAGAACGCTCCCAGTCTGCATAAAAAAATAATGTTAAAATATCCAATAGTTTAGTTACAGGAAATGTTTTCAGTTAATGTTTTCACTTTTTCAGTATTAATAATTTTCATGCTATTTAGTTAAAAAAAATATTTTTATTTCGTTCTTAGGAATTATTTGATAGTTTCAAAATACTCCTATAAACTAGTGTGACCAATGTTTTCATTTATTGTCACATTGTCGTCTCGTTCTTATACAGGGTGTTTGGCCTTATAAAGCCGAATATGGTAGATAGGGACCATCAAACTGAACAACTTTTACTAAGAGATCAACTCTGGAATCGCGAAAATAAAATCAGCTGTTTTATACAAAAAATAATAACGTAAATATCAAAATGTATGAAACAGCAGATTTTTTTTCGCGATTCCTGAGTTGGTCCCATGGTAAAAGTTGTTCAGTTTTATGGTCCCTATCTATCATATTCAGCTTTATAAGGCTTTTACCAAACACCTTGTATATGAAAAAATATTTAATAGTGTAAAATCAATGGCCAAAGTATTGCCTGTTTCGCATTCACGATACATTTATAGGATGTAATATAACAATTATTTTTGACTAGCGGCGGCCCGCGACTTCGTCTGCGTGGAAAGTTTTTAGCTATCCCTCGGGAACAATCTTTTTTCGCGATGACAAGTAGGTATATTCTTCTCTATATCCCTGACAATACATATGTACAATTTCATGATGATCGGTTCAGTAGTGACGTGAAGGCGTAACAAACAAACAAAAAAACGGGCTCACGCATGTATAATAGGCATGTTGACTATTTTTTATTTTATGTTACATAAATTACCCCTAAAAAAACCGGTCAAGAGCGAGTCGGACTCGCGCAACGAGGGTTCCGTACCATCATAATTTCACCATTAAACCACACTGCAGAGTAGAATAATAAAATTAGTATTGCAGTTTTAGGTCAGCGCCATCTCTTGACCGATAGTGGAACTAATGTTAACTTTTTTAGAAATTTGATAATTTCTAAAAAAGTGTGCTATATTGAGACATCGTTTTATTTTACCTGTAATCTTAATATATAAAATCGTAAACTGAATGACTGACTGACTGACTGATCTATCAACGCACAGCCCAAACCGCTGGACCTAGAGACTTGAAATTTTGCACACAGATACCTCATACAGTGTAGGCATCCACTAAGGAAGGATTTTTGAAAATTCCATCCCTAAGGGGGTGAAATAAGGGATGAAAGTTTGTATGAAAGTCCCTCAGTTTTGAAGCTAGGATCTTAAAATTTTGTGTTTTGGCTGACGATTGAAAATTAATAAATACGGGTCTCAGAGTTTTTCAAAATTCTACCCCCGAAGGGGTGAAAAGGGGTATGAAGTTGTGTACAGAAGAAAACCTTCATTTTCGAAGTAAAAATCGCTTAATTTATAATATAGGCTTACGGAAGAAAATCTAACGCAACGTATATTGTTATTGTTAGTACTTCAACCCCTATGGCGATGAAATAGGGGTGAAATGGGTAAATAAACCTTAAAAATAGATATGGATGTAGTTACTGGGGTTTTCTGGTATGAAGATTGCGAAAATGACATTTATTTTGAAGTCCAACACGGTGGACATGATTTAACCCCCTGAAGGGGTGAAAATGGGGTTCAAATTATGTATGGAAAGAGAATATAAAATAGACATTACAACTTTTAACTTCGTAGGAGCACGTCTGAAAATAAATAGGAAAACATATATTTTGTGATTTTGAAAATCAACCCCTTAGAGGGTAAATGGGGTAAGTAAACATAAAAACTTAAAAATAGATATGGATGTAGTTACTGGGGTTTTCTGGTATGAAGATTGCGAAAATGACATTTATTTTGAAGTCCAACACGGTGGACATGATTTAACCCCCTAAAGGGGTGAAAATAGGGTTCAAATTATGTATGGAAAGAGAATATAAAATAGACATTACAACTTTTAACTTCGTAGGAGCACGTCTGAAAATAAATAGGAAAACATATATTTTGTGATTTTGAAAATCAACCCCTTAGAGGGTAAATGGGGTAAGTAAACATAAAAATCGATATGGATGTCGTTCTTGAGGTTTTATGGGATGGTGATTGCGAAAATGACATTTATTTTAAAGTCCAATACGATGTACATGATTTAACCCCTAAAAGGGTAAAAATGGGTTAAAATTTTGTATGGAAAAAGAATATGAAATAGACATTACAACTTTAAGCTTCGTAGGAGCACGTCTTAAAATAAATACGCAAACATATATTTTGTGATTACCCCTTAGGGGGTAAATAGGGTAAGTAAACATAAAAATCTATATATGGATGTCGTTCTTGAGGTTTTATGGGATAGTGATTGCGAAAATGACATTCATTTTGAAGTCCAACTCGGTGGACATGATTCAGCCCCAGGGAGAAAGGGAACGAGAACGGGAACTGGATGGGGCGGAAGAGAACGGGAATGGGAACGGAACGGGACGCGAACGGGAACGGGAACTGGACGGGACGGGAACGGGAACGGGAGCGGGAACAGGAACGGGAACGGGAGCGGGAATTGGAATGGAACGGGATGGGATGGGACGGGAACGGAACGAGAGCGGGAACGAGAATGACATGGGATGGGACGGGACGGGAACGGAACGGGACGGGATGGCAACGGGGACAGGAACCGGACGGGACGGGAACGAGAACGGGAACGGGATGGGACGGGAACGGAACGAGAGCGGGAACGGGAACGAAATGGAATGGGACGGGAACGGAATGGAACGGGACGGGAACGGGACGGAATGGGAACGGAACGGCAACGGAACGGAACGGAACGGAACGGAACGGAACGGAACGGAACGGAACGGAACGGAACGGAACGGAACGGAACGGAACGGAACGGAACGGAACGGAACGGAACGGAACGGAACGGAACGGAACGGAACGGAACGGAACGGAACGGGACGGGACGGGACGGGACGGGTCGGGAACGGAACGGGACTGAACGGCAACGGGACGGGACGGGACGGGAATGACATGGGATGGGACGTAACGGGAACGGGAACGACCAGTCGTTTTTACGCGATTAGGCGGGTCCCCACCAAGCGAGCGAGCCTCGTGCGAGGTCCGCCACGTGCGGCAAACGTCTTGCCTCGCGAGGCAGCGCGCTTGGTGGGGACCTGCCTAATCACGTAAAAACGGCTGGTCGGATCTTGGTTAAAGGTTCCCTAAGGATTTTCTCTAATATCCACGCGGACGAAGTCGCGGGCGGAAGCTAGTCTTTATATAAACTGCTATCACATAGAATTTTTTCAGATTTTTCTCTTTGCAAAATTCGGAGATAAGGGGGGGGGGGGGGGAACGGTATTTTTTTTTTACATTTTTCATCATAAGTCAAAAACTATGCGGTCTAGAAAAAAAAATGATTGAAAACGTGCAAACGGCGTTCTTTCATATGATACCCCACATGCTCTAGTAGCCCCACATCAAATTTTTAAGACCCCTTTTCAGTCCCTGTTATAAAAAAGATATTTATTTTTTTATTTATTTCTTATTTGCAAAATAGTTGGGCAAATGTCATCTTAAACTATTCCAAATTTCAAGTTGATATCATTAGTAGTTCTCGAGATATCCAGCTGTGACAGACAGACAGACAGACTGAGTCACACAATAAGGGTTCCTTTTTTACCATTTTGGTACGGAACCCTAAAAAAGAAACACTTGTATAAGAATTATTACGCTAGCATGAAAACTGCCCGAGATATCACAGTTTGAAATGCACAAAATTGGACTCACCCGAAAACGCTCCATACTAACGGCTACCAAGTTATGACGTCACGCCTTCCTACGTTGTATGCAACGCGTAGGAAATTTGTTCGGCAGCCATATTAAATATTGTGTTTATCAAAATGGTTTCTTTGACAAATTTGCTATAAATTTTACGGACTAATTAAATGTATTATTTATTTTAACAAATTTTATACTTTTTAAATGGACTTGTCCACCCAACTTTGCAGGGTCATAAAACAAATAATAAGCAATATATAAAACCAAGAGGTATACAAGCTACTCCAAAAGTTTGATATGTTTACGATTTATTAGTATTTCGTTATTTTATTCATAAGTCAACATCCCTATATTAGTAAGGATACTGACTTAAGATACAATACAATACAATAGTACCATTGCAGAGCAGCGCAACCCATGCTTTAGAGTAAAAATTGTTGGGCAAAGTTTTAATTCACGTATGTGATAATGTTATTACATTTAATGTATCAAATTATTTTTACTACTGACATCCGATACAGTGGATAGTACTTCCCTTTTCCCTAAATACACATCACTATTCACCGAATGACTCGATATTGTTACCGTTTCTGCCTGTTGATGTATCGATAATCGCTATTGACTCTGGCGGCCGTTCCATTCGATGTTTGCTTTGCTCACGGAAGTAATTCGCTGACACTGACTGACATAATTTGATGTAAGTGCAATGTTGACCGAATGGTGTAATAACACTATTGCTCGAATGAAACGTCAGTAAGGATTGGTTCATGGTACGGTACGGTGTGTCTGTTTAAAGTTTAGGGGTCGTCCATTAATCACGTGAAACTCGAAGGGGGGGGGGGGGGGTAGTTGAAAAAATCACGAAGTATCACAAGGGGGGACGAGGGGGTCTCGTGAAATATCACGAGTATTAATTTTTTTCGTTGAACGCGTGATTTTTAAACGAAAACTGCGTGATTGTTGACTCACAGTTACCAGGACGATTTCCCCGCCCACCGTGATATATTCGTACTGAAAAATGTTGAATATATAAATAGCATATTAAATAGCATAAAAACATCACATGATTAATGGACGCCCCCTTACTTGAAAATGAGAAAGTATCGAAATAGTGTAAGTAAGGTATTAGGTTTGATGTAAGTGCAATGTGGACCGAATGGTGATAAAAAAATCGGTCGGATGAAACGACAGTCAAAATTTTAATTGGTACGGTACGGCGTTTGCGTCTGTTTAAGGTCAACTTGAAAATTAGAAAGTATCGAAGTAATGTAGGTAGGTATTAGTTCGATGTAAGTACAATGTTGACCGAATGGTGTAAAACACTATCAGTTGTATGAACAGTCAGTCAAAATTTGAATTGGTTCATGATACGGTACGTACAGTGTTTGCGTCTGTTTGTGGTCGCATGCTAGCCAGGGGATCGAGCACTGAGGAAAACTAGAATTCTGATTTAAACTTTGTATTTACAAAAAAATAATTTCAACAAGAAAAATGCCACGGCAAGAATATCGATTTTTTCACTTGACAGCAGCCACCTCTTGACGCACGTTTTTTCAGGCGGCGTTGAAAGGAAGGAAAATAAAGGTTTACTCGCGGTGCTGGCCACATGTTTAAGGTTCACTTGAAAATTAGAAAGTATAGAAATTGTGTTTTAGGCATTAGTTGGATGTAATTAAGTGTAATGTTGACTGAACGGTATAAAATACTATCGGTCAACTGGAACGTGAGTTAAAATTTGAATTGGTTCATGGGGTCTATTTGAAAATTAGAAAGTATCGAAATAATGTATGAGTGTAATACAATCGACAACATTTGTAGGCATCAATGTGTCAGTACCATCGACGACATGACTGATTTTGGCATTGTGTTCACGAAAATCATGAAATCCTAAAACATAATTTTAAAACAAGAACAGGGGGCTAATTGTCTAATTCAAAAAATCTATCGCAATCGCTTTCGTTTGACAGATGGATGTGACACATTGCTGCATTTCTTTGGTAAGTTTTTATTTGTCCCAAAAAATTGTTTAAAAAAACAAAAAACCGACTTCAAAAAACCTACCCATAAAAAACAAGAAATAATATTCGTAATAATAAAAACACGTCTATTGAAGTCGGGTGGGGCTGGAGTACAAATTCCTTTTTTTTTATTCTAAAAGCCCCACCCGACTTCAATAGACGTGTTTTTATTATTACGAATATTATTTCTTGCTTTTTATGGGTAGGTTTTTTGAAGTCGGTTTTTTGTTTTTTTAAACAATTTTTAATTTTTTAATTTTTAGTGTAGGCACCTTTTGTATTAGGTAGTGTAGGTATATTACTTAGGTAGAAAAATCGGCTCAGCCAAACGTGAGTTAATCGCGGAGAAACATACATACATGCGGGTCAAACTACGAACCTATTTTTTTAAGTCGGTTAAAAAACTACACTTAAGATATCCCTTTTCAAACAAAAAAATAATTATCTTATTCAGTTCATAAACAAAGAAGTTATACGACTGATCATCGAGGTAGTTCACACAAAAATCATACTATTTTCGTGCTTTTTTCAAGATTACTTGAAAAGTACTAAACCGATTTCAAAATTTTAAAAAATGGGACCAACTTGGAAGTTTACCTAATGTAATAACGTTTGAATCATTTCAATCGGTTCAGCCGTCTTCGAGTAATCGGTGTACATACAAAAAACAAAAAAAAAAAAAAAAAAAGGGTCGAATTGAGTACCTCCCTCCTTTTGAAGTCGGTAAAAAAGAAGCTTCAAGTTCAATGTGTTACATCAAGGTTACATCCTGAAAGCGATTGCGATAGATTTTTAAATAAGACAATAGAAAGGCAGGTTAGGGAGTTTAATACAGCAATTTTCAACATGTTTTCAAGTAATAGTTACTTGAAAAAAATCCATAGAATTATTAATGAAAATACAAAATTAATATTTCGACTAAATAAACATCAATAACACACCATCATTCGATTAGTGACAGGTAATCGATTTATCGTCAACAACGTTACGTAGCCAATTTTATTACTCGACATCGGTATTATTCTCAATATTCGATGAATTGTTAAGAGGGTAGATTCAGTCTCAGTGAACGTTCAAGGGCCTTCTATTGAGGAACGGGCTTTCCAATTTAGTAGCATAAAGGACCGGCAAAAGGCATCGAAAGAAAAGCTGGAGTAGTGAGGGTAGGGTACCTATACCATATGAAAAATTGGAAAGTACTGATTAAAAACCGGATATTTCAATAAAAGTCCGGATATTTCTATAAAAGTCAAGACACACATTTTTAAAAGAACTTCCTGACAGTGATTGGCGTAAAGCATCAAAATGACATCTTCCGCTACAGATGAATTTTTGTTGTGTGCTTATAATGTACAAGATCAAAAAGTTCTCCATTCCCCTCGTATCTATAGATAAGTAAGTAATGACTTGAGTAAAACTTACAATTTTGAAATGATTCTAATATTATATTCACATGCTATAAATAGTTTTATGCAACTGTACTATAACGAGAGGTATTAAAACACGAATGTGTTTCCCTAATAAAAATAAGAAAAAATAAAAAAATGGGTGTAGATAAAGTCTTGTATGCAACTGTACATAATTAGGTATTAAAACACGAATGTGGGTTTTAATACCCCTCGTTATAGTACAGTTGCATAATAGTACATTATGATACAAGTTAGCTTAGGTTACTTATTGCACACAAGGCTGTGGGTTGCAGCCCGAGCCGCAGGCGAGGGCGTAACTCAGCCGAGTGTGCAATAAGTAAGAGCTCACGAGTTTCATACGACGTTTTTCAACACATTTGCGAGGAAAAAACAAACTAATTTACCACACAGCAACAAATACGACAAAAACAAAATGATAATCATGATGAGAAAAGGCGCGCAGGTTTTTTTTTGTTTTTTTCACACGCCCAATGCAAGAATATTTTGCGAACAACGGGGGTACAGCCTACTTCAAAATTATAAATTTAGCTGATAAAATGCTAATATTTTAATATGTTTGAACAAAATATTGTAAATAAGAAATAATTTGATAATAATAAATATTTGTTTGACTTAATTAAGGACCTACACATTAATTTATTCCAAAAATGCAAATGAATTTTTAGCGGCATAAAACCTCTTTGTTGTTACTAAGAAAATAACTGTATTACCCGGTTAAATTGAAAATGCTCTGTTTACACGCATAGAACTTGCAGTAAGGTACCTATTTAACTTTGTAGGGATAATTCTGGCCCTAAAAGCGATGTATTAGGGCTCACTTTACGAGCAAGTGTGTTGAAAATATCTATTATCTACACCCATTTTTTAATTTTTCTTATTTTTATTAGGGAAACAAACAATATTTTAATAGATATGGATTAAAAACACCCTTGATATTTATCTAAACCCATGATATGTATCCTCTATAAAGGTTTTGACTTTGAGTTTGTCTTTGACTTTCCTCCCCCTCCTCGTCATTATGTTATCCGCAAGAGTGTTATAATGTTGTACTGAATTTCATAATGCAACGCTCACACGTGGGTGCGCGGCGCTGCAGCACCAGCTCTCGCTCGGATATTGTAATGATGGCAGTAAGCTAACTGTTTCAGAACCCCTTACAAAGGATTTAAAGCATGGGTGTAGATAAATAACTATAATTCATTGTTAAATACAATTAGTATTGCAGTTTTTGTGCATTTAAGAGTAATTTATAGTATAAATTGTATGTGGTGTGAATATAATATTAGGAGTATTTGAAAATTGCAAGTTTACCTCAAGTCATTACTTACTCGTCTATAACACCGAATACCCCTTACATTTTGGAACATTATCTTTCGAATACTACTGCTATGTACAGACACGTCCATAAATATGTATACAGCTTAGAACTTTGTCACTCTAAAAGCTATTACTTTTAGAACAGAAATCCATGCCAAATGACAATTACAACAAAGCGGCAAAGTTCTAAACTGTTCACATATTTTTAGACGTGACTGTACTTATGTTTTATAACTAGTATAACACCGTCCAATCTAAAAGGCCGGACAAATTACAAAGTCGGACGAAGTCCACACAAAAGTCTAAAAGTCCGGACAAATCCGGATGGGTGGTAACCCTACTTACGGTTACCACCCGGAAAAATATACCCACACTCGTGGGTATATTTTGCATTAGTGTTTGCTTGTCATTTACCCTAAAGAGTTAATTTGCACCATAGAATAAATAATGATTGAACTTTATTTGTTGTAGGTGAACATTAAAACACGTTTTGAATGTTTCAACAATATTGACAGACGAAATAGACCTTGGCGTTGCATTAATTGCGTTCTTTAATGTTGAATGTTTCAGTTTTGAACTTTTAAATGTTGAAAGTTATTTTGTTAGTTTCAAGTTCAATGATTTAATGTGGTAAACAAAGAAGTGTTTCTAAGTTCATTCTACGTCTAGGTAACTTTATTATATTTTAAAACCATATTATCGTTGTAAGCGATACTTAAAATATATTGTTTTATTCGGATAAAAGATCTTTTAAAACAAAATCCTTACTAATATTACAAATGCGAAAGTCCGTTTGTTTGTTTGTTTGTTACGCCTTCACGTCTCAACTACTGAACCGATCATCATGAAATTTTGCATACACGTTGTCAGGGGTACAGAGAAGGACATAGGGTACCTTTTATCCCGAAAAAAAGTATTGTTCCCGAGGGATAGCAAAAAACCTTTCCACGCAGACGAAGTCGCGGGCGGCCGCTAGTAAAATATAAATTGCTTTTGTAGTTCTCTACCTTTTTTGAATTAGAATTGGTAATATTATACTAAACGGAATATCTTTGACGTAACTTTATCTTGAAACTTTAAATGAGTACGCCTTCATTAAAACTTTGTGGTTTTTTATCTTTAAGTTTCACCATAACTTTATTAAATTAATGGTGTAAGTAATAAGTAGTTTTTTTGTTTAAATAAGTAAACTAAAGATTTGGTAAGCGCGTTCCGTGGGCAATGTCTCTTTTTATTTTGGAAGACAGCTTTGCGAAGTTGGATTAAAACAGGACTAGAAAAAGTTACGATAAATTAATTACTTAATTGATCAAAGTTCAAGTAAGCGTACTTCAAAAGTGATAATACCCAAAATTTATACCTTCTTAAAAGTTTAATTTGGCATAATTTAAATGAATTTAATACCCAAAAGTATAAGACATTTCCAATAGGTTATGAAGGAAATATTTAATCTAAAATTTGTAAAGCTAAGATCACACTATACGTACTTAGAGATTTGCTAGGTGACTTTCGTGATGACTATGAAAGACGCCAGCTGTGATAGTATGCAACATGACCAGACAATAGATTACTGTTTACTAGAACTAGTTTGGTTGGTGGTGCTTATTTCAAGTCTGCCTGGCTAGCTACCACCATCTTACCTAAGTCTGAAGCCATAACAACAATTTAAAAATTGTTGTGTTCCGGCAGTTAGAGGTAAGAAGTCCGCCAGTTCTTCAATGGTGAGATTCCGGGTGTAGTGCGCTTACACTTTCGGCATTATCGTCACTTAACATCAGGTGACTTGAAGGCACTATCCCGTTAGGATAAAAAAATGTCATAGAGCGAGTAACATAATGATTCTTAGCAAAAGCGATGCTCTTTACAGTGTAACTTAAGCTTTAAGGTGTTATACTGTTTTTGACCTTCAATATCGCCGACTCCGACAAAAGACAGGTTTGCTTTGAGGGCCATTCACTGAGTGTCCTTTGTTTCCCCATGAAAGATGACGACGTAGATTTTCACTAATTATGCTGAAAACTCGAAGATTCTTTTAAGAAGTCACTTTTAACCGTCAATGTTGTGTTCAAAACAGGAAAATGAAAGGGACCCGCTCTTTGAGTTTCCTGTTTTGAACGGTAAGACGTTAATACTTTTGATTTTTGTATTTACAATGCTATTTTTAGTAATGTTGTATATTAGTAATTATCTCTAGAGAAAAAAGTTGTTTTTATGTTTTTTATTATTTCTGATTTATTGTTTCATATCTGAGTAAAGATTTAATTTCTTTATGTCTGTATTATGTAAAAAAAATATTGTCATTTCCTAAGTCCTTTTCAACGTATGTCACTAGCGTTTATCGGATACCTACTGTGGCTGCTGATCATGCTTATCATTAAGCAGCCACGTAATTATCTCTCAAAATCTATCGCAACCGCTTATGCTAAGTCACAGAATAGATATAAGTACTACCGTACAGAAAGGACACTCTCCGCCCCGCCCCACAATTAATTACCTCACCCCACCGCGCGAGTTCGTGTGCCGATTCGTGTGCTCATTCAATAGCTCTAGACTTCACGCACACAGTTGCGCGTGTGCAAAAACGTCACTGTGTAGCGTCTGTGTAATACGTAGTTGAAACGCGGCGCTTGTATGGAGTGCCCGGCGGGCTGATTATCTAATAAGAAACCACCTAGCGACCGGTTGCAGTTCATAGATGATAGTGATCCATTGCTACTTCTTTTTGGATTAAAAAAAAACATACCAAAGAAAAGTAGCAATGTATGTGAAATGAAACCGGTCGCTAAATAGTTTCTTTTTAGATAATCAGGGTGCGGGGTGTTGCTAAGTACATTGCTGTAGCTTTACAAGTTACTGTGGCAGACTGACTTTGAGACCCAATTATGGATGCACACGATTGACAAATTAAAAGCGATCGTGATAAATTTTGAGTTTAGCAATAAAGCCCCGGTTTACCGGTAAATCGATGAATAATCGGGCTTAAGTTTATTTTTCCCGTTCAACTTTTTAAGACTATAGATTCAGACTTTTCGCTACATATAAAAAATTACACTTTTGTAGTCCTACTAGACTTTTCTAACACGAAAAAGTGTAAACCAACTTTTTTTTTTCACTTTAACCAACCACCATTTTCTCCGAATCCGCAGTTCGTCAACGTAATAGAACTACCCTCCCTGTACCCTGCAAAAACATTAAAAAATAACGCGCGCAAAAATTCGATGAAGTAATTTTGTATGGGAAGTACAGCGCCATTTATCGCCAAAAAGTGAACAGCTTCCATAGACAATTACTCTATCAATTTTTTTTACGCGCGTTTTTTCTGGATATATGTGTATGTTCGTGCTACGAGTACTGAAAGATCGGCGGGCTGATTATCTAATTAGAAACCACCTAGCGACCGGTCTCATTTGACAGATGAATGTGATACATTGCTACTTCTTTTTGGGGTGAAAAAAAAACATACCAAAGAAAAGTAGCAATGTATGTCTAATGAAACCGGTCGCTAAATAGTTTCTATTTAGATAATCAGGGTGCGGTACCCCTAACACGAACATAGATTGAGAAAAAATGCGCGTAAAAGTCTATGGAGAAGAGAATGACCACTTCCTGAAGCCAAAAGATATCGCTTTAAATATTTTTTCAACACACTTGCTCGTAAAGTGAGCCCTAATACATCGCTTTTAGGGCCATAAACCGAACTATAACAAACGCGTGCAATAATATATAAAACACTAGTTGGTTATAGAATGATCCCTACAAAGTTAAATAGGTACCTTACTGCAAGTTCTATGCGAGTAAACAGAGCATTTTCAATTTAACCGGGTAATACGGTTATTTTTTTAATAACAACAATGAGGTTTTATGCCGCTGAAAATTCATTTGCATTTTTGGAATAAATAAATGTGTAGGTTCTTAATTAAGTCAAACAAATATTAATTATTATCAAATTATTCCTAATTTACAATATTTTGTTATAAAATATTAAAATATTTGCATTTTATCACTTAAATTTATAATTTTAAAGTAGGCTGTATGCTCACTAACCCCTTTGTTCGCAAAATATTCTTGCATTGGGCGTGTGAAAAAAACAAAAAAAAAAACCTGCGCGCCTTTTCTCATCATGATTATTATTTTGTTTTTGTCGTATTTGTTACTGTATGGTAAATTACTTTGTTTTTTCCTCGCAAATGTGTTGAAAAACGTCGTATGAAACTCGTGAGCTCTTACTTATTGCACACTCGGCTGAGTTACGCCCTCGCCTGCGGCTCGGGCTGCAACCCACAGCCTTGTGTGCAATAAGCAACCTAAGCTAACTTGTATCATAATGTACTATTGTGTTCTTGTGATTGTAATTGAAATTAGTAGCTGGAAAGGCCTTTAGCTAGAAACAGTAATTAGTTATTCTTTTCTTTTCCTATTATTATTATATACATACATAACAATATCTGTCCCATTTTGTGTTAGGTATTTTTGCAATATGGGGGTAGTTATCAGTTAGTTACTTGAAAAAAATCTGTCTTCAATCTTACAGAACGAAAGATACTTTCAAATATATCGTTAGCACTGAAAAAAACATATAACATTATTGTTTTTTTTGTAAGGCACACAGGGCTTAAAAAAGTGGTATCATTAGTGGTCATTTTCCTTTCATTTCGCTTTTCGGCGGTAGATGGCGCTGTACAAATTTCCCATACAAAAATACTTAATCAAATATTTTTACGCGCATATTTTTTTCCGATAGTTGTTCGTGCTAAGGGTAAGGGTCCCTACTAAATAAGATGCGAGGCGTCGTCGCCTCTTGGTAAAAACCTGCCTTTTCAAGGATCCTCCTCAGGAGTGGTTTTGACCTTTCCTTTTGTTCAGGATCAACAGATAGTCAAAACACGTGAATGTTTTCACGGAACAAAAATATGCCGAAGGAGTTTCATTTCCCGATCGTTCTACCTTTTTGTTTGGCATTCGTGGTTGTTAGGACTCAGGCGTTGTTGGTTGCTACGTGATGTAGAATAGAAGACCTTGATACAAATGAGAAAAGTTAGCTTACTTTTTTCTTTAATGGGCGATCTCAACACACAGACAAGCTTGTGAGTAAGTTTTATCCCAGCATGGCAAACCAACAAGATCGGTTTTGCAATAAAGCTTGAACTAAATCGATTGAAAGTCAAAAAAATTACCATGTGCATATTTGTCGACATAGATAAGGCATTAGATTTTTTTCATAAGCATAAGTTCTAAAGACTGCTAAAGACTATACTTAGCACAGGTATATCCTAAATGTCGATATCCGATAGACGGAAACTTGAAAGATCGATTATCAAATGACTGATGGTTCGAAATCCTTAAAAGCCGATAGTTCGGAATCCCCAAAAGTCTGTTTATGTCTATTAGGTGCGACGACGAGCGAGCGAAGCGAGCGAGGAGGAGGTTATGTTCCATTGCAACCGACAACGCACGAGCCAAGCGAGTGAAGTGAGTGTGCCGCGGCAGCGGCTGGTGAAGTGCCAGAACCAACCTGCTCACTGCTGGCGTGTAACCATTGAAGGTGTAGAACATAGGTATATTAACCTTCAACTAAAAAAAATAAGCTTTGGTTTTTTAAGCTTCGGGATTTAGTCTTTTAGGTCAAATTTTAATGTCCTTTCGTGATTTTAAACGTATGATCAAAGAACCATTCGACCTTTTAATTTTCGATCTTTCATCCATAGGTCTCGTAAAATTTGGTTTTTTCAACTTCGGCATTGTAATACATACCCCTTAGAAATTATGCTTAGTATATTGTTGAAAACAAGGTTGCTACCTCGTTTTTGATTGTGTATTATCTATTTAAGAAAGTACTTTTTGTATGGTCTGTGATTAAATCAATGTGCCAGACCAGCCATTGGATAGTTTCTCAAACATCAATCAGTTTCGAGGGGTTTTGTATTCTCCGTTCGTATCTAATTTCAATCTAAGAAACACAGGTAACTAATTTAATTTAATGGGAAACGTAATATTCTTGCTTTATTTATGTTACACTTTGTTCCTTGAAAGACAGATAATCATTACCCTTAGCACAAATATTTATTGAGAAAAAAATGCGTGTAAAAGTACCTACTCGATATAATAATTACCTAAGTATGGAAAATTCCATTACGCCTTTCGGCGGAAGGTGGCGCTGTACAAATTTCCCATACAAAATTACTCTATCGGATGTTTTTGCGCGCGTTATTTTTTCCGATAGCTGTTCGTGCAACGGGTATAAATAACAGTTCTAGAAAATAATTTTCATTTTCAAGAATAAAAGGACATGTCCCATCGCGCCTGTGTCATTTGCCTCACCATTCTCAAAAATGAAAGTCTATAGCGTCTTAATCAAAATAGTATGTCAGAGTAGGTATTTTACTCTAGAATCAGATAAATAATTATTTTCTGCATTAAAAAGTGGGATTTTTAAGTTAAAACGCTTTTAATTCACAATGTTTTATCACGATAGTACTATTTACTTACATTTTTTTGCAAAAAATACTTCAGAAAACAACTTAATGTTTTTGTAATTGTTTTTCTAAATATAAAAAAAAATCTTAACTGATACTATACCTATATAAAATGTAATTAGCATTTTTTAATTATGAAAGTAATTAATGAAAATGAAACTGGGGCAACGCCAGGACATCTCCTTTAATTACACTAAACAAATATATAAAATATCATTTATTATACGAGTCGAAGGTTTAGCTAATTCATAGTTAGTGATTAGACTTGGCGACTATACTGTGGCAGTATTTTTGAAAAGGAAAAAATATGTTAAGTTAGGAATGGCACACAGAAAAATCTTCTATGCTATGTGGTATCAACGTTATTTCTGATGGGTTATTGTAAACTCGCCACCTATGTAAACTCGCCCGTTTTGTAAAGTTCCATACATTGAAAGTATTTATCCCTATTCATAAAAATCGACAGGTCTCCTTAGCCTGTACCAACCTTTTGCTCATTAGTTGAATCAGGTGGACCATGGGCAATATATTCTACAAAACTTGATATTGATTTTTCTGCAGTGTAAACGAAGACACCTTGGTGGCAAGATTACTATAGAATAAAATAATTAAAAGCAAATTTATTTAAAAAATGCAAGCGGTGGCGTGTTTACACATGTTTTTTTTTGCAGTTTTTCTGATGACGAATAACTGTGGTGGCAAGTTTACAATTTACTCGAACAAGTTTGTAACAGTTGTTTTTTCGAAGTAAATATTGGATTGCAAAAAAATCAAATTAATGATAAATCTGCTAATACCTATAGATTTAAGTTGCGTAAATTTAACATCTATATTAGATGATCAAACGAACTTCCAAGTGAAGTTCGATCACTATTATATGAAGACACTTCATTCGAAGATATAAGCACACATGTAGTACTTTTATCCTACAGGCAACACTACGCACATTTTTAGAGAAGGTACTTCGATTTTATTTTGTTTTCTAACTACCTTACCGAGCCTACACAGTTGATGCGGGTCGGTCGAATTTCATTTTTTAGAGGAGGAGCTTACAAAATTTCTGCTGGGCTTGGGAAGGGGGGGAACTTATATCTTCGAATGAAGTGTCTTCATATAATAGTGATCGAACTTCACTTGGAAGTTCGTTTGATCATCTATTATATTTCATTCACTTCATTCTTCAGATATAAGCACACATGTAGATGTTTAGAGCAAGAAATTTTGTAGCAGAGATCAAGATTATAGAATAGTGATTTTATTTCAAGAAATTTAAATGAAATGCCTTTAATGATTCCTTACATTGTTTTTATTTCATAATCAAACAGGTCATATAACAATCAAACATGTTAAATTATAGAAACTGCAAGTTTTAATCGTCTTATTTGACCTTTTCATATCTTATTATATACTTAATTCTTAAATTAACCTAGGGGATTACATCAAATAATTACTTAGAATAAGTGATCAATTAGGCTTATTTTTAAGGCATACTGAGCTTGCGAATTGACTTTGGTTTATTATTGGACGGTTATAAAATGCTGCAAATGTTTGCGAGTTTTCCGTCCAACCTGCTGTTTTCCGTATAAGGTCGAGTGAAACACCCTGCGAGCGCGCCGTGGAGGTAGCGGCATGACGCGTGCTATGCGCGCTGAAAGTCGCCACGTCCACGCCGCTTTCTGCCAGCACCTGTTTAATCCATCGGCTGATGGTTTGCGCGGTAGCTGCCTTGTGTGGGAGTTTCGTAGATAACAGCAAATTTTGTGATGTATTAGGCCTAATATCTTTTGTTATTGCTAAATAGTCTTTTAATACGGAAGCAGGACAAATGTTTCTATTTTGTTTAAAATATGGTAAAAACAAGACAGGTTGGTCTCGTCCTGAACCAGAAGTTTTAATAATATCATCAATACTTATTTGAATGCCGTTTTTATCTATTTTAATATTACAAATTTTTATAAGGCTCAAAGTTTGCACTCTATGAGCGGTACATAATGCGAGTAACATTGCAAGCTTTTTGGTTATTTTAATTAATGTCAGCTCTTTATTAGGAATCCAATTTGAAATATGATCCAAAACTATTTGTGGATCCCAAGTAAACGAGTATTTAGGCATAGACGGCCTTAACTTGAAAACACCTTTTAACAAACGTCTTATCTGTTCTTCGGAACCAAGATCATTTCCAAAAAGTAAACTTAGGGCCGATCGGTGGTTATTTAAGGTTCCGTATGCGGCACCCTTATGAAACTGCTCGGTTAAAAATATCAGAACTGAGGGTATGGAACTAACATATGGGTCTGTATTAACATTGTTGCAAAAGTGCCACCATAATTTGTATGTAACACTGTATTGGGACAAAGTATTTTTCGCTAAAGAGGCCATCATCAAGTCTAAGGAGGTGTGCGGGACCCCGCGCCTACAGAATGCGATCCGGAGAGCGTCGCTACTCCCAGGGTAAGGTGAGACAGATGCTGTTCCCTGAAAGGAGAAGTAAATACGTTCTTATTGGCGTCTAGAAACAATATGTCTGACGTGATCAAAGTTTTCAGCAGTGGGAACCATGGCTGCGATGGCCAATAGGGAAAAACTAAAATACCGTCAGCTTTCTCATTTGATATTTTTTGCAGACATTTTAATATTAACGAAAAAGGTGGGAATGCATAAAAGAATGAGTTCCATGGCACTGTAAAGGCATCTATAGTGAGAGCATCCGGGTCTGGTTTCCACGAAATGAACTTACGACATTTAGCGTTAGTGCGAGATGCGAACAAATCTATATCAGGAGTACCAAATTTGTTAACTATCATTTCGAACGCGTCATCACCCAAGGACCATTCAATATCAGGGTTGACTTTCCTGGATTCTTCATCTGCTTCCTTGTTATCTTTTGTATTGATATAGGAAGCCAACAACCAAATATTTCGGATCTCACACCACTGCCAAATGTCGCGCGTCAAATTGTTTAAATGAGGGTATTGTATACCACCCATGCGGTTTACATAACTTAAAGCAGTTGTGTTATCAACGCGTAAAAGAATTGTACAGTTCGAGTGATTTTTTGCGAAACATTTAAGTGCAAAAAATACTGCTTTTAATTCTAAATAATTAATATGATGTTTCATTTCGTTTACGGTCCATTTTCCGTTTACCCGTTTACCACTGCAATAGGCACCCCATCCAGACCTTGATGCGTCACTGAATATTTCCATATCATATGTTAAAGGTATAATCGGATTAAACGAGGTTAAAGCGTTTGTAGCCCACCATTGTAGATCAGGTAAAATTTCAGCAGAAGGCCTAAATTTAGCGTCATAGTTATGTAATTTTTTTAACACAAGGAATTTTTGACGTTCTAAGCGCTTGGTGTACAACCAACCGTATCTTACGGCTGGGCAAGCTGCGGTTAAAGTACCAATAAAGTGTGCAAACTCCCTTATTGTACACAGAGGTAGGCGTGCATACTTCTTAACAAGGAACGTAATCTTCTTACGTTTCTCTTCGGGTAAAGACATGGTCATTTCGATAGAATTGTATATAAAACCTAGGAATTTACATTCCCTATTAGGTGCCAATACACTTTTTTCAAAGTTTATGATAAATCCAAGGCACTCTAATAATTTTATGGTTTCTTTGACATTTAATAAGCAATCTTCATATGTAGAACCAAAGCACAAAATGTCATCCAAGTAAATTACAGATATAAAACCGCGACTTCTAAGGTAAGACATTATTTCTTTCATAATTTTGGTGAAAGTTCTGGGTGCGGAAGACAAGCCATAGGGCATTGCATTAAATTCATACAAAATTTGACCGCACTCGTCATCCTCAAATTGAAACCTTAATAGTTTTCTTTGCGAGTAATGAATTGGAATTAACAGGTAAGCTTCTTTTAGATCTAGGGTAGCCATAAAACAATTTTGTTTGATAATTTTGGATACTGTCCTAAAATCCTCCATTTTAAAATGATTTTTTACAACGAACTTATTAAACGGTTTCAAATTGAGTATGAATCTCTTACTACCGTTAGATTTTGGGGTCAAAAATATAGAAGAAATAAATTGGTCTTTATGAGGTTTACATTCTGAGATTGCTCCTAAACTTAAAAGATCTTGAATGGCTAACTTCATATCTTGTTTTTCACTTAATGAAAAATTATTAAAAGGTATTCTCTTTTGAGTAACCTTTCGTGAAAGCTGAATGGTATAACCATTACGAATCCATTCTAATATATGTTTATTTTTAGTAATAGCCTGCCAACAATTATAAAAGTGCTGCAGTCTGCCAGCATGTACCTGAGTTATTGTTTGGTCGCACGAGGGCGGCCCCTTGGAGTTGCATTGCGCGCGGGAGTCGTGAACGGAGGCCGGCGGTAGAATGGCGCTGGCGCTGGCATCGTCGCTGCTGCAAAGCCCGTCGCTGTCCGCCCCCCCCTGCTCGACGACGCGTAGCGAGGAGGGCCCATCCAGTTTCCCTGGTACTGGGGTCTGGATGTAGATGGAGTGGGTTTTGTTGTAGCTGGCTTGAAGGATGCAGTTGGTTTCTTTATTTGATGTCCTTGTTTCTCAATGGCCTTGGAGGCCTTAATCTTTTCGGGTAAATTATTTCCGAAAAGGGTATCGTCCCTTTCTTGATTTTGAATAAGTGTTAAAAACGACTTTTCCAGACGTGGTGTGATAAGCTTGGTTCGAACTTGAGTCTCAACGAAATGTAAATCCGTTAGAATTCTGCATCCGTCTGTTAGCGCCTTAATAGCTTGTATTTTGTCATCTCCTAAGAGTAGTAAGGTAAGAGCTTTACTTATAGCTGCGATGCCCTGGCCAAGTTGATCTTGTTTCATCAATATGTTCTTGTCTCGATTTCGAATGATATCTACGATAGCCGCTGAAATCTCAGGGTTTAAAGTCGGGGCTTTGAGAAGGCTGCAATTTTCCGGAATTAAATATTCCTTGAGAAGTTTTTCTTTAACTTCCTTCGCTAATCCTTTTTTCAAAATGGGAAGCCATCGCTGAGCAAGCGACTGATGAATTTTTTCTCCAAAGCCAGGTTGATCGTCAACAGCATCTCCTAGAGCGAGAAGGAGGTCCGGATCTAGTTCTGGAACGTCCGCCGGCTTATCAGAGGCAAGCACCTCGGTCGGTTGCTGTTGCTCTTCGGCATGCTCCTGGGAGTTTTCGCCGGTTACTGTATCGGTGATATTCACCACTTCATTTCGTGACATTCCAACATCTACGAACAATTAAAAAAAATTAGCTTGTGTTTTTGCATAAAATCCTTTAATAGTTACCTATTATTTAAGTACCTACATCACGTTAGACGTTAGTCTAACTTATGGATGTCTAATCTATACAAAGATCTTTTTTTTTTTTTTTTTTCTCAGTCAAATAATCTAGGTACTATCAGTAAAGAACAAGTGATTAAGTAAACTACGAACAAATTACTTATTTTCACATTTTTTATATAACATATTTTTATGTTACCTCGCGATGAAATGTTTTCAACTTATGAGGCATAAAAACACCACGCTTTGCCTTCGTGATAATGTATACGAGGCAAGCTTATTGGGTAATAAATTAAGCAAATTCATTGTCATAAATTCAGGACATATATTTTAACTGTGATGTACGTATATGATTTTATCATAAATTCTTTCACATCGTTTGTCGTAATTGTTTACGACAAACTTATCATCTTGTAGTTTTACGTTTTGAGCACTGCACTTTCACTTTATTATAAACTGCCATTATTGTGCTTACCTTGATTTTCTTCGGAGTCCGACGAAGAAGAAGATGAATACACAAACACACGGCGTCTATTTTTATAATCATTTTGTAATTTTCTGAATTTGCTTTTATAATAGTCTATTCTATCAGCTTTACGCTTAGGCATAATAAACTTAAATAGGTTTGAAAGTTAAAAATAGAAACTATTTTCTTGAATTGAAATATTGGAGTGTGTGCAAGTTGCCACGCACGATAAAAGAATGAAATTCGACCGACCCGCATCAACTGTGTAGGCTCGGTAAGGTAGTTAGAAAACAAAATAAAATCGAAGTACCTTCTCTAAAAATGTGCGTAGTGTTGCCTGTAGGATAAAAGTACTACATGTGTGCTTATATCTGAAGAATGAAGTGAATGAAATATAATTCAAATCTAATTTGCCTAATAGTCTATTCATATTATCAACTCGATATCCTTCTCAATTTAATTAAACAGCTACTAAATATTGTTTAACAATACAGCTTAAATGAACATTAATCAATCTGTGGTCGGTCCACAGTTGGGAAAGTCACTAAACACGAATTATCTCTGTAGATATTCCTGTAAGTAAAGTCCTTTGGATTAGAGACTTCAATCCCAAAGGATTGGATAGTAACAACGAAACTAAATTGCTGTAAATCAAAGCTTGCAAACAGTTATTGACTGAAATTAGTCTTAGACTGTCCGAATTGTACAAAATATGACTTTTGTAATTTGCAAAATGCTTAGTAATGTGATGTTATTAGGGGTCCATATTCGGTTGCATAAAACAGAAAAGCATATTTTTGCACTGCATAACGTTTTTTGGCATACTCATCATTTCGCATAACGTTCATACAGAATAAATCATAACGCATACTTTTTTTCCGCATAACCTCTATTGTAATAATAATATATCGGCGCATTTCTTTTTTGCATAAATATTTTTGCTATACCGATTACTAATCATACCATTTATTGGCATATCAATCTTTATCATAAATATTCCAATTTCAAATTAAATTTTTTTCTTTATAGCGGGGGGCACCCCCTGCACCCCCCGGCAAGCATTTTGCAAGCAAGCACCCAACATGCAAGCATGCATGCAAGTGAGCATGCATGCATGCAAGCAAACAAGCAAGCAACCACGCAACATGCATGCAAGCATTATTAAGCTCCACCCGCTTCACGCGCTCCGCTACGAGTGGTCAAAACACTAACCTAACCTAACCCACCAATGTCAAAGTCAAAGTTAAAGTCAAAATAAAAATACCTTTATTCAAATAAACTTAGTAACTAAGCGCTATTTATTACGTTTTCCTTCGTTTCAGACTTTTTTAACTGACAAGAAGGTAGCATTAAAAGTTTTTCCTCATTAATAATAATTACTTAAGTTGGTAATGATTTTTTATATTGTACTTTAAAACATTAGTACCTACCTACTTATGTACATTTTTAATTACATAGTTAAGCAAAATTATATTAACCATAAAAAAAGATAATTATTTACAATGTTACGTTACGTATTTATCTTATATTTTTTAGGTAATCTAAATTAAAATGATTCTTTCAAAAATCGTTTCTGACTTGAATATTTATGGTTAAATCCATTATGCACTTAGTATTTTATGGTAGAGTATAGTAGTACCTTTAGACATATAACAATTATGCCCTTTCCTTTTATGGTAATTAAAATTAAGTTAATGGAGATTAGAGTAAGTAAGAATTATGCCGAAAAAACCTTTCTGCGTTCATAAAACTCTGCTTATCATAAATTATGCGAAAAGACTTTATGCCAAAACTGTTATGCCAAACGACATTATAACTAAAAAGATTATGCGACCGAAATGGCACCCCTCTGGATTTGGTGTGGTATTATAACTAGCCAATTATGTTTCTAAATCTAATATAATATTACCAGGCATTGTGGCTGGTGGAAAAGTAGTACCAGGTGGCATCAAACTTAACCACTTTTCGCGCACCTTTGATGCCGCCTGGCACTACTTTTCCACCAGCCAATGGCAATGTGATATTCGATTTAAGTTAATGATTATTGGCTTGCTGTTATACCAAACCAAATCCAGAGCGCTGTAAATTGCCTTATTATATACCTACCTTTAATCGGTTTTTTAGCCCTTTTATTCTTATTTTATTTTTATTTTTTAGCCCAACCACTCCACTCTCACTACTAAAAATCTGCCAGGTGCCTGGATCTGTTAATAATGATAGTATGGCCACAGAATAGATATAAGTACTACCGTACAGAAAGGAAACTCTCCGCCCCGCCCCACAATCAATTACCTCACCCCACCGCGCGAGTTCGTGTGCCGATTCGTGTGCTCATTCAATAGCTCTAGACTTCACGCACACAGTTGCGCGTGTGCAAAAACGTCACTGTGTAATAGGTAGTTGAAACGCGGCGCTTGTATGGAGTGCCTGGGGTGTGGTATGGCACACTAACTAGAGGGATTTCGTCGCTCTGTAAATTGTATAGCTATTTCCGGGACTAGCTCTTAGTCCATTACTGTTGCTGTAAAATGTGGCACTTTGAACATACTCTCTTTACTTAAACATGTATTCATAATGTTATCAGTTATCATATCACTGTTACTCAGAACCAAATTGCACCATTGGTTAAACTGTCATATTTAGTTACAATCTGCCAATAGGCTATATGACGAATTTTGGAAAACCATTTTAAATTATTCCTTATTACGTAATAAGCGCACCACATTGATATTTCAGGAAAAATCAATATATTTCATTAAAAAAAAAACTGTGTTAAAGTTTAAAATTTTAAAACCGCGCCAAAAACACTACGGCGCTGGACACGTGACTTGTTGTCGTCACTAGCCTGTAAACGTTGTAATTTCCTTAGCCATTTGACAGCCATCAATCGCGGATCCTTAGTCTATGGTCGTGTCAAACGCCTGAAGCCATATTTATTTACAGGCAAGTGACGTCATCAGTAGTCTTAGAGCATTTTCGCCACAGAAAAAAAATCAAAAATTATTGCATTTTTCTGGGTGAAATTAATAGACTTAATTTAGTCTATACAATAGTTAAATATATTTTTTACGCCAATATCTGTTAGGATGACCACAATTTGTAGTATATTTTCAATGTTGTCAAATACCCTATTATGTAGGTAGTAAAGAATGCTTTGGAAAATCTTGTATCAATAATTTTATCAATGAGCTACTGGTGAAATTGTTTTGAAATAAACGGACATCAAAATCGACGAAATGAAATAAATAAATATTTGACTTGACATACATCATCAAACATTCCTTTGTACCTTTAGCACGAACATTAATCAAGAAAAAAACGCGCGTAAAAGTACTCGATAGAGTAATTATCTATAAGAAATTTAATTTTGCTTTTCAGCAGTAGATGGCGTTGTAAAAATTTCCCATACAACATTTCTGCATCGAATATTTTTATGCGTTTTTTTTTCGACAGATGTTCGTGCTACGGGCGTCAATTCCAAAGGGTAGTATTGAATCGGGTAACAATAAATTCCCATTTTGGGTATCAAAAATACTGAATATAGCGTACTGAAATACTAAGTGGGCGACGGACTGAGGGCGACTACAAATGTTGAAAATGGGTGACTTGAAAATAAAAATTGAGTATCTAGTTATTCATAACGGGCGACCAAATTACTATTTGAGCGACAACCTTAGGGCACACAAAATATATAAAATTTTGTATATATTTTATTTAAAAAAAAACCGGCCAAGTGCGTGTCGGGCCACGCGCAGTAGGGTTCCGTAGGTACATTATACCATACCATAATTTAAAACCGCTATCATTTTTCGTCTGAAAAAATAACTTTGTTTTTCACAGTGTTTGTATGAATGACAAAGTTATATTTGCGGTTTTGGAAAATGTACTATATCTCGAAAACTAATTACTGTATCTCGCTCAAAACAATTTTCGTTGAAAGTTTTTATTAAGATCTATAGTTTATATTTTTTTTAGATTTTTCACCCTCTTACTTTAAAAGTTAAAGGGGGGGGGACACACATTTTACCACTTTGGCGGCATATATTTTTCAAACGGTTGACTTTAAAAAAAAATAGTCTTAGGAACCTCAATATCATTTTTAAAGACCTATCTATAGATACCCCACAAGTATTGGTTTGATGAAAAAAAATATTTTCAGTTTCAGTTCCATGTATGGAGAGCCCCCCCTTAATCTTTTATTTTTTTTATTTTTGTATAAAAATCGTAAAGCGGTTCACAGAATACACCTGCCTACTAAGTTTCAACTATGTAGTCCTAATACTTTTGGAATAAAGTGGCTGTGACATACGGACGGACAGACAGACAGACAGACAGACAGACAGACAGACAGACAGACAGACAGACAGACAGACAGACAGACAGACAGACAGACAGACAGACAGACATGACGAATCTATAAGGGTTCCGTTTTTTGCCATTTTGGCTACGGAACCCTAAAAAGGTGACTATTATCTTAATCGAGATGACAAAAATACCATGTTGGGCAGCTTAAATCAGTCAATAGTTACCTACTTGGTATAATAGTTGCTCACTCAGTATTTTTGTCACTCATTTAGAATTTTCACTGCTAACTTAGTTTATTTATCTCCCACGTGTAGTTGCCCGTTTTAAGTATTTTTGTAATCCATAGTTTGTCGTCCGTTTAGTTATTTTCTCGCCCAAAAAGATATGGTGACACCTTGCAAGCCGGTGTACTAAACACACTCAACCACAGTACACAATCACTTACATGCTCAATAAATGTAACTTACTAAAAATTAAAAAAAAACCCTTTGAACCGCGATAAGTAAATTGGTTATAGAACTTTGAAACTTTCGTGTAGCATTGTTTATACTTAAGTAAGTAGTTAAAATAACATTAAAATAAACAGCCCGTTTTACCACGGCCGATGCAACTTGGTTGACATGTGGGGAAAATAGGTAGGTGTGGAAAATACCTATCATTAAGTAAATTAGTTGACTTAGGGTCTGTTTCCGGATAGCACCAGCATCTTCTGGTTTAAGTAATAAAAAATGAATCAGATTTTTGAAGTGAAAACTTTTTTAGCGGCGTTGTACGCTTTTTTGTATTGGGGAAAAAATCTTAACTCGCGTCAGTCTTTCAGGATCACGTGACCCTGATCAAAAATTCGTAAGACGGATGTGACGGATGGAGAGTAGACAGTCGGCGGCGGAAGTATCCTCATCTCTTGAAAATGGCGGCGCGTCATTTCAAGACATAAACACTTGTGTTACCATAGCAACTGTTACTGCCGGCCATCGCAACACCTTTCCAGACCCAACCCAAAAACCTAAAGGTGTCTCCTTACAGTGGAAACACTGGTGCCGCCTCAATAGAATTTGCACGGGACACGGCAGGTGTAACGCCATGAAACATAAGTGGGGCTGGACAGAGAATTCGCTGTGTGACTGCGGCCTTGAGAACCAGACTACCCAACATATTGTGGAACGATGTCCAAAGCGCCATTTCGCAGGCGATCCACGGGAACTCTACGAGGACCTGACACCAGCAGCTATAGAATGGTTGCGTGACCTGGATGTAGACCTATAATAATAACCAACCTACAATTTAATTAATTACGCCATACGATTAAATAAACCATAGCAACGCGCTAATTTTTTAATTCAATGTCAAAACTCTAGATTTTCTGTCTAGCTATGGATAAGACTTTCGTACAATACTGTTCTGTATTCGTAACTTCAAATGCAGAGTAAATTCGTAAGACGGCAATTCGTGCAAAATTATTCCCTAACCATTCCAAAATATTAAAAATGCACAAAGTTAATATTCAAGTTTCCACTTCTGCCGGCACTCCCGGAGTGCAACGCGATTTTTTTATGAAATTAACTGATAGTCAGAAACTTACACGGAAACTCAAAAATCTTGTTCTTTTTGATGCCATATGGCAGTATGAAAAACAAAGTATAACTGTGTCAAAGTAAGTGGGAGTTAAGTTAACATTAATTTATCATTCCGAAGACAAAAGGCTTTAACTTAGGTAAAGTTTTAAGTCAAATTTACATTCACCCTAAGTCTTAGATTACCAATAAGGTGGGATTAGCTATGTGGTATTCCAAACGGGTAGGACGAACGAAATATCTCATATTATGGGCTATCCACACGGGCGGGTAGAACGCTAAAAATACGTAGGTAGCTTCAGTTAGATTGTATAATTGTGACACAAATAAATAAAATAGGCAAACGCTCATTTTGTTGCAATGCGAAACAGTATAGCAATTGAAGTCCTTCTGAAACTAAAATTTCGCATAATAACAGGCGAATGCGGTAAGAAGACATTTTAAGTCGACTCAACTTAGGTAAATAGGGTTTTAGGGCATTCCACTGGTAACGAATAAGTAAATGTTTTTAAAAATAGATATTCTGTGAATTCTGAAAAAAATATATTGTATGTACTGTAAGATTATGTTTAGTTAAACACCCAGTGCTTGAAATTGTGTTCATAGACGCCAGAAACCGCCGCGTTTCTACTGCCCGTGTAGGCACGACTAGTACATATGGTGACTTATTTGTCTGTTGGGAACTAACCGCATGCGCAAGTTATAATCCTTACTTGTAACTTTAACTTGTTATGGGCTCAAACTGTTTACTGTCGGTTTCATCATATTGTCTAGTCCTATCTGTATTAATAATGTACGTACCGCTTCTTAGGAACATGCTCTTAATTAAACTTATTTACGTTTCTATGGATCAAGTTCTTAATTTTTAGTTGCTTTACTTTAAATAAAGAGCAAAGCTAGCTATTGGTGAGACATCCATTTGTCAGACGCCGTAGATTCGTAAAAAAATATGCTTTGGAGCATCGTTGACTATACTTCCATTTGGACGCACGGATGCCGTAACTTCCACAGTTTCTTCTTCTTCTTCTTCTTCTTATCAGTGCAGGCGGTTTCCGCAACTCGATGTCTATTGCGCCTATTTTGCGTCAGAGGATGTTCGGCCGGATCACTCCAGCCAGCCCAGCTCAGTCAGGAACACTCCAAGGGCTTTCACATTCGTGATCGCTTCCTGGACGCTGCCGGCGAGCCGAGGTACCTCGCCCGGTAGGGGGCCACCCCTCTGCATTCCAGCAGAACGTGGGCGGCTGTTTCTTCTTCCTCCATGCATCCTCTGCATAGGACTGTCCGTGACACCTAAGTTAAAAAGATGTTTGTTAAATTGTCCATGACCAGTAATAGCACCTGTTACCAGGCGAAGTTGCGGTCTGCACAGTTGTATCAGGGCCCTGGATAGACGAGCGTCCACGCCACAGTTTAAAGTATGTACCAGACGGATGAAATCACGCCTCCCATCAGAGGTGACCTTGCTTGATGCTATCCATCTAGAGTCAGTAGATATTATCCAAATTTCTCTATTCAATTCAAATGCCCTTCAACGTCCTTGGAGGAAGGGTGCGAGTTCCATCCGAAGATGGAGTGATCCACTTTCGTTTATTTTTTGTTTTCTGTTGTCAATTAGAGACAAAAGCGCTAAAGGAACGCCCACTTTTTGAAATTTCGACAAATTAGGAGCCATTTTTACAATACCCTACGGCACCTGATTTTGCTACGCGAGCCCGATTCACAATGAAGGGCGACCGTGTTGGCGCTTGGATGGAAATTCGTGTAGCCGCAACACAATCCACGGATGGAAATCACGCTCCAATCAAGCTTCCACCAAGGGGACCTCTGATGGGAGGTGTGATTACATCCGTCTGGAACATGCTTTAATCTGGACGTAGGTACGTCCGTTTTGAAGACCTCTCGTCATTGGCTAGTTTGAGTTTTTATAATTATCATAACTATTGTTACGCAATCATACTATTATCACAATAGGTAATTATATTCCTTAAGAAAGTTTTTGGTTATGACAGGTTTAAGTTATTCGACAGTAAGGGCTATTGTGCAATCCTTAGAGTAAGACGCGCTTCTGTAAGCCGGAAGCCGCGATGCTCTAAGGTGCAATCTATGAAATGGTTTAATTTTAAACGCAGCGCGATCTTTTGTATGGAGACCCCGACATTAAATCCTCAGTCGATGAAACTTTGCAGGGATGTAATATAGTATGAACCAAAACCTATATATTATGTTACCGTTAGGGTGGGTACCCACTTAGGTTCGCGAACCTCCGCGCTCCGCGAACCTGTACCAAAAAATCTGTTTATCCTGTGTTGCAACAGTGCGCCAAAGTGTGCACGTGTGCGAACACGTATGCGAACCTGGTTCAAACACGTAAACATTATAGCCAAAGTGAAAATAAAGTGTTTGCTAGGACGCACTGTTCCAGGTTCGCGGAGCGCGGAGGTTCGCGAACCTAAGTGAGTACCCACCCTTAGAGTACGGAATCCGTTAATCTGCAGATTAACGGATGCTACACCATTAAAGTGCTGATTACAGTAAGTGAAATAGCCAAGGCTTCAGGAAATTTAAGTAAAAGACCTATATTGAAAGTTTATTTTACAAAAACTTCGTTTCTGGCGTTTTGCCGGCGGCTCTCGCGGCACGCTCGCTCTGCTCGCTCGGCTCGCGAGTTTTTGGTCACAATACTAGCCTAACTTAACCTAATGACCTTAAGACTTTTCCATGGCAGGGGGCTTCGCCCCCTGACCACCCCTTGTGGGGGGCTATGCCCCCCCGTCCCCCCGCTTTTGTGTCAACCCCACTTTATGTTATTACGCATTTTTTTCAATAAAAGAACCCGTTTCCGTGCTTTAACTGATTCTTGAACGTTAATCTGCAGATTACCTAGTTAAAGTACGAAATAAAACAATTTTTCGCACTTTAACTGAATCGACCAGTGAATCTGCAGAGATTAACTAGTTAATCTGCAGATTCACTGATTTCCGCACTTTAACGGTGACAAAATATACAAATATCCAAAAACAAAGAAAAAACGATTTCGATAATTTAAAAAATATGTTTCATTTATGATAGTTACTTATCATATTGTAAAGTTTCGTCTACTGAGGATTTACTGTGGGGGTCCACTACCTTCCTTCCTACACTAATATTTCAGCAATAGATCCCAAGTTCCTTAAAAAAACTTATGAGGTTTGTTATGATATCAGAGTGGAATACTTTGCAGAGGTTCTAGAATGAAAGTACTCCGGAACAAAAATGCTTACTCTATAAACAAACTGAAGTTTTTTCTAAGTTCAGCTTGGGCGTTCCTTCTAGAAGAGTATTATATGAAAATATCGCATTTGCTAGTGAAATGTAGCCTATTTCACTCAAGAGTAGTGTGGCTTTCTTTGATGAAAGAAATATTTAAATTAATACTTAGTTTCGGAAATTACCTCATACATCCATACTCACAATTTTTACTACTTTTTTATAAAACGGCTGAACATATCTGGATGTAATTTGTCACACAGATAGTTTATAGCCTGGATTAAAACATAGGATACTTGGTATCCCGTTCAAAGGTTTCCTAAATATTTTCTGAACGTCCACGCTGACGAAGTTGCGGACGGAAGCTAGTGGGTGAATAAAGTTGAATAAATGGCTGTAAATATCTAGTTGGATGGTTTTTGAAGAGTTTACGAGATTTGGTGTATTTAGTTTTGGTTTGAAAAAGTTATATTACGTACCTACTAGCGGCCGCCCGCGGTTTTACCCGCGTGGTTCCCGTTCCCGTGGGAATATCGGAATAAAAAGTATTCTGTTTTAATCCAGGCTATCTACTATCTGTGTGCCAAATTTCATACTTCCGTTCAGTAGTTTTTGCGTGATTGAGGAACAAACATCCATAACCAGAAACTTTCACATTTATAATATTAGTAGGATTGTCAGCTTGCAATGAAGCTCGTTAGATGGGGAACCTCTGTACGGAGGACAAAATAAATCAATAACGTTATCTTCTTACGTACGAGGCGTGATAATACGGACTGTATTATTTTATCACGCCTGCAACTTCATACCTAATTTAACTCTCGTTTTATATCGGACTAGTGAACCCTATGAACTTCGTATCACCTTCAAATTATATGATTATCAATTTTAAGTGCTGGTTTTAGCACTACCAGCGCCCCTGGGCAACATTTCTACGGGGCGCCCCTTATCTGCGATTCCAAAATTTTCAATTTAGCCTGTCAGTTAAAAAACGGCCACGCAGCGCGATTTTTAGTCAGTTTCATCTACTAACCTTGTAACCTTGCTTGTTTATAGCAAAAAGCGGCCGCGCAGTGCGATTTTTGGTCAGTTTCATCTACTAATCTTCTAATTATGCTTATCACAGTAAAAAAACGGCCGCGCAGCGCGATTTTTAGTCAGTTTCATTTACTAATCTTGTAACCTTGCTTTTTATAGAAAAAATAAAACGCGCCGCGCAGCGAGATTTTTAGTCAGTTTCATCTACTAATCTTGTAATTTTGCTTGTTTATAGTAGAAAAAAATGGCCGCGCAGCGCGATTTTTAGTCAGTTTCATCTACTAATCTTGTAACCTTTTTTTTTTAAAAAAAAACGCCGCTCAGCGAGATTTTTAGTCAGTTTCATCTACTAATTTTGTAATTATGCTTGTTTTAGTAAAAAAAAACGGCCGCGCAAGGGCGATTTTTAGTCAGTTTCATCTACTAATCTTGTAATCTCGCTTGTTTATAGAAAAAAGTAAATCGCCGCGCAGCGTGATTTTTAGTCAGTTTCATTGACAAATTTTACTTGTTTATAGTAAAAAAACAGCTGCGCAGCGCGATTTTTAGTTAGTTAATCCACTAATCTTGTGTGTGTTTACACTAAAAAATGGCACCGGAGTGCGATTTTTGGTCAATTTCATTCGTCATGTCGTCGCTCGTCACCAGGCAACAATAAGATCGGTGGTCGGGCGTTTTCAGCGCCCCACACTCGAGGGCGCCCAGTGCAGTCGCATTGCTTGCACCGCTGCCCTAGGGCTGCTCCTGGATTTTAGAATGGCTAAATCTTAAATGGCACATGGCAGCGAGCGATGAAATTTCGGCGAGATATTGCCAAGTTGTTCTGATTATGTCATGTGTTGCCACCATAACGATTTTGTCACTAAAAGGGAATATCCGATAGTAATAGGACTCACTCAATGAGCGAGTGTGTATAAAGGGACACCTGCGGCTGCGTATATAAAGGAGCGCCTGCGGCGCACCTTCATATGCGGCGCCCCGGGCGGTCGCCCGTGCTCGCCCCCCCCTAACGCCGGTACTGAATTTTACCTTGAAAATGTTAAATCATTGAAAACCAGCGCCATTAGTTAATAAGATAATAACAAAAGCATCTGAATACTAAACGAAAACAACACTATAATTTTTTACTTCAACAAATGCTTTTTCAGATTAATTTCATTTAACTAAGGCTTAACGCCCACGAGCGATTAACCGCTGAGCGATTTTTTGTCGCCCATAATAAATATGGAATTCAATACGTAAACGCCCACGAGCTACAAAAAATAATTCGGCGACTAATAGCCCGCGAACTGACACTGACAGGAGTGACAAGAGGCCTAACCCTAAAAGACACCACAATTTTTTTCGCTGATTGACATAATTATTTATATGATTTAGCTTGCAATAAAAAGTAAGGGAATTATTATTATTTAAATTATTATTATTATTTTAATCCTGTTTCTTAAAGGGTACGAGCCTTAAAGGTCGGTTTATAGGCAATTCTTTCTGGGATTGTCATAAGTTTATATCGATACCCGTTTAGAATAACATTGTAACTTATTTTTGACAAGTTGACACAGGGCGGCCATTTTATATATTTTTAATATATTGATATTATTATTAGCAATATCACACTATTTTGACGGTGATACTAATTAGGATCTGAGAACATTTGATTTGCAATGATTCGCATACACTATTTGCTTCATTTGTAAAAAAATATAATATATTATGACAAAAATAAATCACAAACCGTATTTCATAGAGATTAGGAATAATAAAATTGTATACTTTTACGACACTGGGTGCCTTTTTAGGTTAACTTAGCCAGCGACAAAAAAGCGATTAGCGCCGCGATAAACGCCGCGATTATCGCAGCTACAAAAAAGCGCTCGTCGGCGGGAACGCTAAACCTCTTTATCAAAAGTTAGCTGTTTTTTGACAGCTAACTTTTACTTTTTTAATCGAATTCGAATATTGCGATTCTCATACAAAATTGCCAATGTTGAATTTTCGATTATTTAACTGTTCTTTTGGGTTTTTCCATTTTTTTTGTTGCTAAACCACCCCATAGCTAACAAAAAATTGTTTAAAAAAACAGAAAACCGACTTCAAAAAACCTACCTCTAAAAAGCAAGAAATAATATTCGTAATAATAAAAACACGTCTATTGAAGTCGGGTGGGGCTGGAGTACAAATTCCTTTTTTTTATTCTAAAAGCCCCACCCGACTTCAATAGATGTGTTTTTATTATTACGAATATTATTTCTTGCTTTTTAGAGGTCGGTTTTTTGTTTTTTTAAACAATTTTTTATTTTTAGTGTAGGTACCTTTTGTATTAGGTAGTGTAGGTATATTATTTAGGTAGAAAAATCGGCTGAGCCAAACGTGAGTTAATAGCGGAGAAACATACATACATGCGGGTCAAACTACGAACCTCTTTTTTTAAGTCGGTTAAAGAACTACACTTAAGATATCTCTTTTCAAACAAAAAAAATATTATCTTATTTAGTTCATAAACAAAGAAGTTATACGAGATCATCGAGGTAGTTCACACAAAAATCATACTATTTTCGTGCTTTTTTCAAGATTACTTGAAAAGTACTGAACCGATTTCAAAATTTTAAAAAATGGGACCAACTTGAAAGTTTCAAATCGGTTCAGCCGTCTTCGAGTAATCGGTGTACATACAAAAAACAAAAAAAAAAACGGGTCGAATTGAGTACCTCCCTAAGAAGTCGGTAAAAACAAAAAAGAATTATTCCAATCGGTCAAGCCGTTTTTGAGTTTTAGCAAGACTAACGTACAGGAATTCGTTTTTATAAATACATAAAAAAGAAAAAAAAATTTTAGGATGAACGAACATCTCTATCGCATCGCATAAAAGGTTGACATCGTTGCCTGTTACTAAAACCTAATTTTCCCAAATTCAGTTAGGAAGACCTGAAATTCTCGCCAAACCTGATTTTCCTAACTGTACTAAGGACCATTCAGTAGCAAAGCAACCTATATTTAGACAGAATTAGACCCTTTTTCGCTCAATGGTAAAGGACGACAGTAATTCGTGAGATACCATTGTAGGTCAGAGTAGGAGGCCCACTTTAGGGACGGAGTAGAGACAATCGATTTCGTTACCTTTGCCCTTTAATGTATTCAGTGTACCATTATTGGCCTGTTATGTTTCGTTTCCTTGAACATGAGCCCTTATTGTTATCAATTTGTGGAACTTGAATAGGTAAGGTTGGTACAATAAAGCTAGAACAATAATGACTTGTATTTTGGTTTCGGGCGGTAAATTGAGAAAGAACTTTTTTGATATTGTTGTTATTTTTTAATTAAATAATGCAATTCTTACAATATATGTAGTTTCCTATCATTATTCAAAAGTAAGGAATTGTTAGCCCTTATAAATGATCGAAGGGCCTTATTAATTGGTATTTATTTACTTTTCGATAACATTTTTGGAGAGCAAAAATAAAAGGTTTATTATAAAGCCCGCCACATATAGACTGAATCCGATTCGGAATACCGAAACGGAAAATCAATAATGTATGAAAATTTAAAACGAAAAATTACCTCCTAATTTTATGGTAGGTCCAGGTTTGTCGGTCATGCTAGGCCTACTGGCCCCCTAGCATGACCGACAAAACACGATATACACGCTGAAATTTTAATCATTTGGTTCCCGCCGTATGGTGGTTCCACTCATGATTACAAGCAACTTTTACTATGGGGCCAACTCTCCTGCTCGCAAAAAAAAATCAGCTGTTCCATACAAAAGTGCAGTACCTACTCGACCTTAATGTATGGAACAGCTGATTTATTTTTGCGAGCAGGAGAGTTGGCTCCATAGTAAAAGTTGCTTGTAATCATGAGTGGAACCACCACACGGCGGGAACCAAATGACTAAAATTTCAGCGTGTATATCGCATGATATTATAATATTTTATCGACACCCGACTGTCAAAATCCATTGTCTTTTGACAGTTACACGTGATAAATCGCTAAATCATATATCGTGTTTCGGTGTTCAGGGGCAGACTGACAAACGTACTTGCAAAATTCATGATGATCGGTTTAGTGGCGTAACAAAAAACAACTTACTTTCGCATTTATAGGTAAATAATATTTTATCATTATCGAATCGAGGTCTTTTAAAATCGTTTGCTGCTTTTAGCCTCGGCGACAAGTAAGTACTGGGTACTTTATTGTCGATTTGACAAGTCTTTTAGTCGATTTGTCACAGATACTCTTTGTTAAATAGCTATTTGGCACCAAAGCAAGAATTTATTTCTTTGAAGGCATTCAGAAATGATAATAATAGCTGTGTCTATTCAACTCGGATACTTACGGAGGATTTTTTTTTAATAAATCGTACCTACTTAGTGAGCAAGTCTATCGAAAATCTGTCTATTGCTAGTTTTAATATGTAGGTAGCTTAGTGAAATTTGTACCTGTAGGATCTCGTAGCTGCTACGGGGCTGCCAAACGTCCCGGTACACAGGGACATATCCCGGTTTGAAGCGTTGTGTCCCGGTGTCCGGCAGGCTGATTATCTAATGGGGTTGGCAACGCAAAGCTAATTGTAGATGTCACTGCGTACGCTTGTTCCTAAGACAGTAGACGTTCAGAACAAATCTATGGGAAAATAGATATTTATTTTGTGGGATTTTTTTACCGAAAAAGACCCATTGACCCAAAATGGATGTCAAAGACTATTCCACAATGCAAATGCCGGAATTGAAAGCCAAATTAAGACGTTTTTATTCTTACAGAATTTATCATTTTTTTTCTATATCCAGATTTTTCAGAAATTTGTAAGTGCCAACATTTTAAAAGCATATTACAGAGAATTAAATAATTTTAAAGATAAAAAAACTATTTTTTAAGTAAAAGTCCTTTGTTTTCATAGCTCTCGTGGAACAAGCGTACGCAGCGCCATTTTGACAGTTGCCTTCCCCATTAAAAACCATCTAGCGACCGGTCTCATTTGATAGATGAATGTGATACATTGCTACTTCTTTTTGGGTAAAAAAAAACATACCAAAGAAAAGTAGTAATGTATGACATTCATCTGTGAACTGAAACCGGTCTCGAGGTGGTTTTTAATTACATAATCAGCCTGCTGGTGGTCAGCAAGTAGCACTGTGTCGCGTTGTCCCAGTTAGCAAGTGGCACTTGAATATTACCCGAGTTTTTGAAAAATCCATGGTTTACCCTATTTCTGTCTGTTCTGAATGTCTGTTCTAGAAATACTAGACTATGAGCTCTGAAAATTCCCTGAGAAGTTTTATTAAAATTTTGTATTACAATACATGAGCCCTAAAAATTCCAAGAATTTTTTTATTAAAATCTTTTTCTATTAACTATTTATTCAATAAAAACTTCTGTAGGCCACTTTCGGTCAGGGAATCGCCTTAAGTGTGAAGGGTTGGACTCATTAAGCACTATGGAAGTATCCGTAAAAAAAATCCCATTGGTCCTCAATGTGTCGTATGGTCACCCTACATTCTAGATAGAAATTGGTCACGTCGGGATAGGACCCTCGTCTTTAATAGTAGCTATGAATAAATTAATCGTTTGAGGCCCGCTTTTCACCATATATTCTCTGTTCACACCACTTTACACCAAATTTAAGTGATCCTTATTTCGTATGAATAAGCTTCTAATTACTAAAGCATCTTACTCAGTGGAGTAGATTCACGTGGAAAATTGATTAGCACATTTAGTGTAGGAAATGAAGCGATCTTTTGTATGGAGACCCCAATTTAAAATCCTCATTCGGTGAAACTTTGCAGGGATGTAATATATACACATCAACTTTGTCTAGGGATACAGGTGTTATTTTCATACAAACGAGGTAAATTTGAAGCCTTGGTTTTCTGCCAGGGATGTGCCGTGCTGTGATCTGATGATGGCCATCCAGGGAGTGAATGGAGGAGATTCATATCGTTATACACACCCAACTGATCTGATCAGCATTTTAAAAGATTAATGGGTCAGAGTTCTCAGGTTGAGGATTTTCATGCTATTTTCGCGGTTTTTTTAAACATGTCCTTTACGTTTTAAGAATGCTGGTCAGATCAGTTGGGTGTGTATAGCGATCTGAATCTCCTCCATTCACGCCCTGGATAGCTGTCATCAGATCACAGCACAGTACATCCCTGTCAGGAAACCAAGGCTTCAAAGTTACCTCGTTTGTATGAAAATAACACCTGTATCCCTAGATAAAGTTGATGTGACCAGTTTGGCTGAATTTCAAACTTTTTCTCTAGTTTAATAATATTCCTATATTATTATTATTATTGGCCATGGTTAAGAAATATTTAAGCTTTTGAATCAAATATCTAGTATGAACCAAAACCTATGTACAAATATCCATGAACAAAATAAAAATCGATTTAGATAGTTCAAAAAATATGTTTCATTTATGATACTTTATCATACTGTAATATTTCGTCTACTGAGGATTTACTGTAAGGATCTACTACCTTCCTTTTCTACACTAATTTAGGGTATAATTCATGAAGTAGGTTAATACTACTTCAAGGTTTAAATTACTCTATTTATAATGATAAAATAAGTGAATTAACTAATTGATACCAATGAGTATGTATCGCAGATAATAAGAATATGGACAAATTAAAAAAAAAACCGGTCAAGAGCGAGTCGGACTCGCGCACCGAGGGTTCCGTACCATCATAATTGCACCATCAAACCACACTGCAGAGTAGAATAATAAAATTAGTATTGCAGTTTTAGGTCAGCGCCATCTCTTGACCGATAGTGGAACTAATGTTAACTTTTTTAGAAATTATCAAATTTCTAAAAAAGTTTGCTATATTGTGACATCGTTTATATTGAGACATCGTTTTATTTTTCCTGTAATTTTTATATAAACTGCTATCACAGAATTATTTCAGATTTTTCTCTTTGCAAACTTCGGAGATAAGAGAGGGGAACGGTATTTTTTTTACATTTTCATCATAAGTCGAAAACTATGTAGCCTAAACAAAAAGAAAAAATAATTAAAAACGTGCAAACGGTGTTCTTTCATATGATATCCCACATGCCTAGTAGCCCCACTTCAGATTTTAAAGACCCCTTTTCAGTCCCTGTTGTAAAATAGTTATTTGTTATACAAGAGAGCAAAGTCATTTTTTGCTGCGAGTGCTGACTTTTAAATCACGAACTAGCGAAGTAGTCTAGAATTGAATCACGAGCGTAGCGAGTGATTCTAATATAGACTACTGAGCACAGTGAATGATTTAAAGGCACGAGACATCAAAAAATTTGCTCTCGTGTTAAACATACAACTTTTCACCTCTACCAGCTAGAAAAGGTGTTAGAAATTAAAAAAGCACTTTGCCTCACGCTCGCAGCAAAAGTCGATTTTGCTGCGAGTTTTTACTTTTGCTGCGAGTTTTTGGTAAAATAGCACTTTGCCTCACGCTCGCAGCAAAAGTCGATTTTGCTGCGAGTTTTTACGCGCCAAAAGCACCCTTTTCGTGCTGAAGAGGTGAAAAAGATATTTATTTTTTTATCCTATTTCTTATTTGCAAAATAGTTGGGCAAATGTCATCTTAAACTATTCCAAATTTCAAGTTGATACCATTAGAAGCTCTCGAGATATCCTATGACAGACAGACAGACAGACTGAGTCACACCATAAGGGTTCCTTTTTTACCATTTTGGTACGGAACCCTAAAAACAGAAAATAAGCATAATATAAAATTTAACATTAAAATAAAACTAAAGATAAAGATGACCATGGTACGCACGTCAGGTTATACAGTTAAACATCAAAAACAGCTTTTATTACGCAGGGAATAAAGGCGGTCTCAAGGTCAACATGTACAGTCTGAGGTGCTGTCGTGTGTACTTACATATACCTACAAAGAAATTTATGTATAATTATGAGATTAAGGTCTCATGAAAATAAGAATATGGGTAGGTAAGCTACTCTATTTCTTTCTAAGATCGGAGTTTTCACCGCCTGGGTAATATAATTATTATTATCTTCAACACAATGCTTTGTCGCATTACTAAATTACTCAAAATTTCACAAAGAGGAATGGTGTAAAATGGGTCTGATCTCTAAACGAAATCTTTCATCAACCGGGCTGTTTCTAAGCAAATTATTATGAAAATTTAAACCGTCTGAAAGGATTATCTAATCAAAGAAGCTGCGAGAATTCAAAACATTTGAATGGGTTCAACCACAGACTAAATAAACTATAGACAGCGCATAATATATCGGGTCATTTTGAACTTACCATCTAAATTTTGAGGATGTGTTCAGTCCATGAAACTGAACAACTTTCTCTAAGGAACACATGGTCAAATATGTAAAATAAAAATCGACTTTCTATACAAATCAGAGAGATCACGTGATCAATTTAGTATGGGATGACAAAAATTTTCTGGCGAAATTTGACACATGTTTCTTAGAGAAAGTTGTTTAGGTTCATGGACTGGACACATCCTTAAAATTTGGATGGTAAGTTCAAAATGACCCTGTATAATATGTTGAACATTAGAATAATAACCACGGCAATCTTGTATTAAGTACTTACCATAGAACATAAAATAATATGCACTATTGCCGTGATTTGGCACCAATTTTGGGCGTTGCCATAGTGACAAAATGTCCGAAAGCAATTTTTTGCTTCAGTTTTGACAACTTGAGTTACAAAAGCACACCAATTTTATATCACAATCCATACTAAACAAATAAACCGAATTAAATCCATCTAGTACTTATTCTAATAATTCGGTTTCGGAGGCCAAAAATCCACTTCGGGTCTCTGAGCCACAGCAGTTAGTAAGTAAGTAAGTATTTGAATAAGTGATTCACATAGAGTATGTTAGTATTTATGTTAATGTAACAAACAAGGCGATGTTATCATTAGCATAATTGAACCCCAGGTCGACGCTATAGTGGCAGTTCTGCTCCAGGTGACAGAAAACGGAACTATATTTCAATGTCTTGGCTAAGCAAGTTATTAAACGTCATTGAACCAAGTCATTTGCCTAGCCATCTAATTAGATGGCTAGATATCATAAAGCATCTCATTGAATGGTGCCGGCACCGTTAAATGAAAAACCTAGGCCGTTAATTCAACGCCTGATTAAGCTAGTTGGCTGCGACATCTTTATGCTATGTAGTCTATGGCTCTGCGGTAGGAACAGATATAGACCCGTAAGGCCCCCGTTTATTCTTTTCCAAGTTGCGAATGTCTTTGAAAGTTTTATGTTTGAACTTAGTTATTCTTTCGCGACGTTTTTTAGGGATTATAATCGTGAATGTGAATCGTTTAGCTGCGATAAAGTGAAAAGTTTTAAGATGTAAGTTGTTTAGAAGAATTTTAGTTTAATTTGTTTTTAGGGTTCCGTACCCAAAGGGTAAAACGGGACCCTATTACTAAGACTCCGCTCTCCGTCTGTCTGTTTGTCTGTCACCAAGCTGTATCTCATAAACCGTAATAGCTAGAAAGTTGAAATTTTCACAGATGATTATTTCTGTTGCCGCTATTGTTGGAATATACAAAAATAAATACGTCCCTTTCTAACACAGTTAACTTCTTTCTTTCACACTATTTGTTTATATTAACTTTATGAAACAACGACTCTTTGTTTCTTGGTCCGAGAACATTTCCTCTCTGATTTTTATTAGTCTAAGTTCTGTTGTGGCTCTTGCCTAACCTAACCGTGTGCTACTCTAATATTAAATAACGACACCCCTTTCTAAATATAAAATTAAATAAATAAATCTTTATTTAAAATCTAAGTGTCGTCTTTCTGTTTGCTTCCATAAACCCTAACAGCTATAACAACAAATACTAAAAATAGAATAAAATTAATATTTAAGGGGGGCTCCCATACAACAAACGTGATTTTTTGCCGTTTTTTGCTCGATATTAATAACGACAACAGGTAGACAGTTGAAATTTTCACAGATGATGTATTTTTGTTGCCGCTATAACAACAAAAACTAAAAACAGAATAAAATTAATATTTAATGGGGGCTCCCATACAACAAACGTAATATTATTGCTTTTTTTGGCACGGAACCCTTCGTGCGCGAGTCCGACTCGCACTTGGCCGGTTTTTTTAAAATTATAGAATACATTTAAAAAAAAGTAATATAAATCATGAACAAAATAATATCATTAAATATCATATTTAAGTTACTAAGTAACTTAAACATTTCTTTTTGTACAAGAATTTCTCTAGAATCAATTTAATGGTTAAGTCTAGAAAAATGTTTTGCACAAGATGAATCGCGCAACCGTCTACTTGTAACAAAAACGCACTATGTTAACTTGATTGATCACATTTACTCTTAATCTTTTATCTCCCATTATTTGGGATAAGGTTTTCAGTAAATTATTTTTTCTCTTTGTGATTGATAGTTTGGTAGAGATTGTTTATTTTTTAACCTTGTATATGTCGTAGAATAATCGTATAAATCGGATCTTTGCAAAAATCCTAGGTCAATTGTAAAGGATCGGATAGTTGGAATCTTTGTAAAAAGCCGAGTCAGACAATTAGAAACTTGAATGCTGATTGGATAATCTAAGAGTCGATTTAGTCTGATTGGTCATAACATGGCTCTTTTTATTTTACATGACTATAGCTAACCGTTAGCCAATCAGAGCATCCGTTAGTCCAACGTTGACGTTAGCCAATCAGAGCGCACAAAATGATAGTCATTCGCGATTTACCAAAGATACACTGGATTTTTGTAAAATATCCTAAACATTATTCAGACGATTGCAAAAATCTATCTCAGATTATAATAAGTCGGTTTTTTGGAATCATACTAGGAATTTTGTAAAGAACCGATTTGTACGAATATCCTTTGACATACATTATATTATTGTAGTTGTATGAATAAGTGTTCTTCTTTCTTATACCATACTCCATAAGAACATACAAATAATACAATATTAGGTACGTACCTACTGTATAAAGGACACGCAAGAAAGCGAACCGTCGGGTGTGACCACGGGTCGGTCGGCGGAATATCGTCGAATCGACCCTTAGGCGTGAAATACACAGAAGAGATGCAGTGGAGATAAGGCGCAGATACGGCGGCGATGCCGGCGATACGTGTATTTGATTGGCTGAAAACATCCGAAAGTCTCACATCTGCACCGTATCGCCGCCGTATCCCCGCCGCGTCGCTTCTGTGTATTCACGCCTTATATCTAAAATTTCGATAGTCAAATAAAACGAACTACCTCGTGGTTCACTAGCTTGAAAAGAAACCCGATATCTTTTGTGGTAAAAAAAACTTCTAGTGTTGAATTTTGCATTGCAAAACTGAGGACGACCACATCTATTAACATTACTTGTATTTACTCCAATGACTTTATTTACTCAGAGGTATTTTTATTGCGCATTGTCACAATAAAAAAAATCTACTTCCATTGTTTGCAAAAGACGAATAAAATAAGATTTGGTTTGAACAGACACAAAGATTTCGTACCTAATCCGATGGGAATTCATTGCTGTCAACCGTACCCTTGACAGCATTGGCAGGGGTGGTTGGGTCAGTTTTTTGGGAATCCCAATGGATCCCGCGTGGGGGTCTGTTGGGAATAATTCATCGTCGATCTCGCCCCAAAGCTGAAAGTCACTATTATTAAAACGTTGTACTATTTCTGATTTGTTCAGTGTTTCTGATGTAATACCTTATTATGTTTGATTTGTAACTCTAGTGGTTCACCGAACAAGCTGAGAGCCAACTATTGAGAGATTACAGCAAACTTGTGCAATATTATCGGAACTTGTAAGCCGATGGCCTGCAAATGTTTGCAGTACACTCAACTTGAAAAGCCTCTGCAACTAATACAAACGGCTTTAGCACACTGCATTATCTTTGAGAAATAAAATGTTACGCTTACATAACAAATAACTACATAATTATGTTTATAATATAAAGCTCTACAATTCAAGTTAATTATGAATTAAATTAAGAATTTGAATGCTGGAGCACAGTAAAAAACTTATATATGTACTGTGGCTGAAGTTTGAGTTTTTGGCATATAGGACTTGTACTATTATTCTGTGATATTGGTAAGTATCAAATGGCCATGTTGTACCCTCTCCAGTTCATGTTGGGAACACTACATTTGAAGTTGTTGACCACTACGCATACCTAGGACAGGCAGTCCAGTTAAGTAAGTCCAACTTTGAGAAAGAGATCTCTCGTCGAATCCAACTCGGGTGGGCAGCATTCGGGAAGCTTCGAAAAATCTTCGCGTCCAACTTACCTCAGTGTCTCAAGACGAAAGTCTATGAACAGTGTGTGTTGCCAGTGATGACTTACGGCAGTGAAACGTGGTCGCTAACTATGGGTCTCATAAAGGAGGCTCAAGGTCACCCAGCGTGCAATGGAGAGAGCCATGCTCGGCGTTTCCCTGCGTGATCGAATCAGAAACGAGGAGATCCGCAGGAGAACTAAAGTAACTGACATCGCTCGAAGGATTGCTCAGCTGAAGTGGCAATGGGCAGGACACGTAGCGAGAAGAACTGATGGCCGTTGGGACGGAAAGGTTCTGGAATGGCGACCGCGCACCGCACGACGCTCCGTGGGTAGGCCCCCGACAAGGTGGACCGACGATCTGGTGAAGGTCGAGGGAAACCACTGGATGCGGGCAGCGCAGGACCGATCGTCGTGGAGATCCTAATGGGAGGCCTATACCCAGCAGTGGGTGTCGTGCGGCTGATATGATGATGATGATGATTGGTAAGTAATTATTACGGTGGGAGCCTAGGTACTGCTCGTGCTCGGTGAGAAGATGAAAATATAGGTCTTGATGGCTGGCCCGATGCGATGACAAGCTGCGGTGATGAGGTGGTGGATTTAAACTTGTTTCGAAGCCTTTAAATAAAAAACTTGGGTAGTTTCTATAGCATCTGCTTTACTATTAATAGACTGTTAGTTACAATTGTAATATGCTTTAATTCTAGATTTCGAGGTACTAAATTTCGTTGGGTGATGTGATGGAGCGTGCGCACGCTCCGTTCGTACGTCAGTCGTGGCCGAGGAAAAAGCGACTTAGAAAAATTTTTGGGAAAAAGATAGAAGTGAAGTTAACGTCTGTACGTCTCGGTGACATTTTGCTGCAGACGGGCTCTCCGGATTGGCTGGTGATGGTCGTCGTCTATTAGAGATCACGGCATTGCCTCATGCCTTTTTCGCGTACGATACTATTGACTGAATATGTATAGAGACTCATCATTGATACCTATTTCTAATGTTAATGGAGCACAGGCCTTCTTTATGAAAAGGTAGAGGTTGGGTCAACTCAGCACGCGGGCCCCATGTGGATTAGTGAGTGCAACGACTGCAAATGAAGCCAATAGTTGACGTGCCTTCCCAAGTACCTACGGAGCACCAAAAAACTACCTCAAGCTCTTCTGTGCATATTTGATTGAATCAGGCGTCACTTGGCGGAAGTCCCAAACCATTTTGAAAAAAGAAATATATGTAGCTTACTTCCGCAAACAATATATGCAAGATGCACCGCCCGCCCGCCCCAAAATTATGCACATGCACACACAAAATATCAGTGCACAAACCTGCATTTAGCAAGACAGCACCACACCTTGCACCTTCACCAATTAGGCTACTCTACACGTGTTTCGCCCCGACCCGGAGCATCCTCAGGAGTTAGATCGTGCGTAAACCAACACCGATTTCTTCTGTGCTTTATGAAGGAGTTCGCGGTTGTAAATTTTTGGCCACTCATTCTATGACTCAGGTAAATTAAGTCTACGACGAGGACCTGATTGCGCAATTACCGCCGCAATCAAAATTCGAATGCGATAAGCCATTGCGCCATAGAGATTGTCTAAAAGTAATTAAGATTGAAAAAAAATAATGCTTTTCTCTAATAACCGTACGTGCAAACCATTTCTTTTTAAAATTGCTTTATAGTTACATCAAATATCAAAGCATCCTCAGAGGGACACGCCAACGGCACAGAAGCGCCGGACTCTTTGATGTCTGATATCGGACCGGATCGCCCTCAAAGGTAGAAGGTAGCCCTCAAAAGATGAATTATATCCGGCGGGTTAGGATTCGCTTATCGCCCGAAATGTAAGGAATAGCGGGGTAAATCCAACGCCATGTATAGGCAACTTAAATTAAAATCTATTCCGAGGAAAGTAACTTTATAAACACTAAATAATACACTGATTTTGAACTTCTCTTTCTTTCTCTTCTCTATCTCTTTTTTTTACTCAATGATATTGCTAATGTTAGCATTTTTATTTTTCAACTTGCTAACCCGACAGACGTTGTCCTGTCTTAGTTATGAATATTGAATTCAAATTGGTATAATTCAGGTATGGCGAACCAATGGCACGCGTGCCCCCACAGCCGCCCTAGAAGTAGCTCTGGATCTGGCACCCCTGGATCTGTTTATACAACAGGAAGCATCCATGGCTGCTATTAAACACCTGGACCTGTGGTACAACCGAGAGGGTCCTCACTCTACATTGTGGAATAATCTAGTGAAACATGAGCTACTAATCGCTGCCCCATGCGACAGGATCCCTAAACAATACATTTTCGAAAAGAAATACCAAATACAGTTATTTGAAAGTGATTGAGACTACTCCGGCATACATGAAGTCCGTATTTATACGGACGGCTCCAAGATGGGGATTGGTACTGGAGCTGGAGTATTCTCACAAGACCTGAATATCAAAATATCACTAGCACTAGGCCAACACAGTATGATATTTCAATGCGAATGTGTTGCAATAATAAATGCAGCTACCACGGCCCTTTCTAGAGGTATGAAGGAACTAAACATCCGCATACTGACCGATAGTATGGCCGTCCTAACAGCACTGGAGGCCAACACGATCAACTCCAGTATCGTCTACGAATGCCACCGAGTTTTGGATTGTTTAGCATCCAACAACAGAGTAATCCTACAATGGATTAAAGAGCATAGTAGATCACACGGGAACGACGCTGCCGATGAGCTGGCTAGAAGGGAATCTTCCACAATAGTGGCAGGACCCATACCCATTCTGCCACTCCCGTTCAGCCAACTGCGCTCATGGGTAAGACAACGTACTCGTGCTGCACATAATACTCGTTGGGTAGATCTAACAAGCTGTTGACAGCCCAAGCTGGAGATGACTACAGTCTCGCCGCGGTTGACCTGTAGACTGCTCAGCCTTAATCGTCCAGACCTCCGAATAGTTGTAGGTACACTTACTACAGGTCACCTAGCTTTAAACCAACAACTATTCATCATGAATGCGACAGACAGTCCCCTATGTAGGGTTTGGCCGCACACCGGGCAGAAATCTTCAAAGACGCAAGGTCACTCCTAAAAGCCTGTGAACGCCCCAGGAGGCTTCTGCGCTTCTGGAAGGAGCTGGGTTGGCTTGATTAGCCATACCGATGCTGTGTTCACGCATAACGAACCAAATGGGAGTCTAAATGCGGAGAAAAGAGCCCATCACCAATACCAATAATGGCACGCGTGCCATCATTGGCACGCGACACAATATTTTGGGCACGTCACCAATCACAAAATTCATTATGTACTACAAAAAAATTACGAACTAAGTAATTAATTTAAATTACGCGTATAATTAAAACATTGAAAAATGTACCTATTTTTTGTAGTAAATAAAGACTTTTGAGTTGATAGTATATTATTATTTCTTATTTTTCCTATAATCAAAAAGTCTACATTATTTTTTGGTGGCACGTCTAGGATCTCATTTAAGATTTCTTTAGAAAAATGGCACGTTGGTACAAAAAGGTTCGCCATCCTTGGATAATTAATAAAATGTTGGGTTCAGAGATATTAGGTACCGTTCCCGTTCCCGTTTATAATCCAACAGCTTTATAACCAAATATCATAGACTTATTATATTACTACTAAGTATATATCACTTGTTATGTTAGTACCTAACGCAAAGACTTCTAGTATACACATAGAAATCTTTGTAGTAACGTGTATGTCCAAACTTTCCAAAACTCCATATTAAATTGAACATATATTTTAGCAATAAAATAACTCCGACCGAATATTTGTTTTAAACGATATTCAGTTTTTAGGGTTCCGTACAAAAATGGTAAAAAAGGAACCCTTATGGTGTGACTCAGTCTGTCTGTCTGTCTGTCTGTCACAGCTGGATATCTCGAGAACTACTAATGGTATCAACTTGAAATTTGGAACAGTTTAAGATGACATTTGCCCAACTATTATGCAAATAAGAAAGAAATTAAAAACAAAATATTTTTTTTACAACAGGGACTGAAAAGGGGTCTTAAAAATTTGAAGTGAGGTGACTAGGGAATGTGGGGTATCATATAAAAGAGCGCTGTTTGCACATTTTAAATAATTTTTCCATTTTTCTTAGGCCGCTTAGTTTTCGACTTATGATGAATAATGTAAAAAAAATACCGTTCCCCCCCTTATCTCCGAAGTTTACAAAGAGAAAAATCTGAAATAATTCTATGTGATAGTAGTTTATGTAAAGATTACAGGAAAAATAAAACGATGTTTCAATATAACACACTTTTTAAGAAATTCAAAAAACAAACAAAAATTCTTTAGGGTCACTACCAGTCAACAGATGGCGCTGTTCTAAGAATGCTAACCTTAGAAAAAAAAAAGTTCCACTATCGGTCAAGAGATGGTGCAACCTAATACTACAATAATAAATTGGTGGCTTGTTCTAATATAATTACCTACTATTTGCCGTACTAATAAACGAAGAATAAGTTCCTACTTAGTAATATAAACAGTTTGCAATGTGGAGTGGCTGAAACGTTTTTCAGTCACCATAAGCAGCTGTGGTTAAGATTTGTAAATTAACTGTCCGCCTGTTCGCCCTTCCACCTGTCTGCCGTTTATCCTACTTTTTTAAAGACTGTACTAAAGTAACATATCCAAATATATTTATGATTGTACGGAACCCTCGGTGCGCGAGTCCGACTCGCTCTTGACCGGTTTTTTATATAGGTATTTTTTGACGATATCATTATTTGTAGCACGCATTCTGTCAATTCTATGTCAAACGTCATATGGTTACATTAAAAAAGTTCAAATTGTCCAAAATAATTATTCTTATTCTTAAATTTCCTAACGCCATAGGTTACATTAGAAAAGTTTTTATGTCCAAAATAATTTTATGTGGTGGTTAATTATTCTTAATTTTTCTAATTTTCTGCGCAATTTTCTAAATTTTTTCTTTCATAAGAACCATCTCCTGAAAATAACAAACACAAAAAAAAAAGAATTAGCGAAACGGTCCAGCTGTTCACGCGTGATGGCTTGACCACGGAAACAGGGATTCATTTTTATACACGGTTAATTTTTAACTATATCTAAAAATGAAATGGGTATTTCAGACCATGTTTTGAACAACTTTTACTATGGGGCCAACCACGAAATCGCGAAAAAAAAATCAGCTTTTCCATAGAAAAGTACAACATCGACTCGACTATAATGTATAGAACAGCTGATTTTTTTTCGCGATTTCGTGGTTGGCCCCATAGTAAAAGTTGTTCAAAACATGGTCTGAAATACCCATTTCATTTTTAGATATAGTTAAAAATTAACCGTGTATAAAAATGAATCCCTGTTTCCGTGGTCAAGCCATCCCCAGGCCAGCCCCCCTGCACCCCCCGGCAAGCATGCAAGCAGCATAAATAAGCATTCAAGCATGCATGCTTGCAAGCAAGCAGCATGCATGCAAGCAAGCAGCATGCATATCGGTTTTGCAGCAATTCGTTCTGTTGTTGACTTTTGTAGCACAACATTTACAAAATTCAACATATTGACTTTTTAAGACAAATTTTTAATTCAATTTAACGTTATGCAATTTTTTAGTGATTACAATATGCTTGATGACATTATTCTTAATGAAATTCTGCCATATTCGTAGTATACCATGTGAAAATTATACCAAATAATTGTCTACTAAACAAACGTTATGCCAAACGAAATTCTGCGAATAAAAATTTTGCCAAAGGTTTTTATGCCTAATGAAATTCTGCCATCTGAATAGTATGCCATTGTAAATTCGGGCATGTAAACATTCTGCCAAACAATAATTATATTAAACAATTTTTATGCCTTAAAAATATTCGTTTAAAGAAGATTCTGCCAAGTGTGTTCTGCCAAATAAATTTCGGAGCATCAAGTTTCTGCCAGATAGAGGTAACCCATATTCCGTTTGGAATTACGAATAGCGATTCCGTCTATATGTGGCCGGTTTTATGTTTGGCATGAATTAGGTAATTTGTTTAATTTCTGCGAATTACGTCACAAGAGTTAGAGATGCCAACATTCAAGGGTCTTTGAGGAATCTTAGAAATTCACATCTGGTGTTTCGATCAAATTATTCGAATACCTTTCCCTATAATCAGAATTTAAAACAATTATTTTATTGTGTAAGGGCTTCTTCATATCCATCATATTATTATTTCTCGCGAGTTAGTGTTTAGGACAAATAGATTTATGTACATAAATTCTGACAAAATGTTTTCAAGATGAAAAGGAACCTGAAACCTTCTTCGCATAAATTGGCTTTGGGTAAACTTATTGTGTGAAAATAACATTGTTATACGCCTGTTTTCATGGTCGCGTTTTTGTTATGCATGAATCCATAATTTATTTGCTTCTGATGAAATTCAATTTTCATCAATATACGGTACGATTCAATATATCTTGGACAAGGATTTATAACTTTATTGTGTAAATTTCGTTTTTGTTATATTAAGGTTTCTTATCAAATTATGTTGCTGTAAAATTTTACCTATGAATTTATTGTTTCAATTCAATACCATATCTTAAACGTTTATGGTGAAATCGTTGGACATATTTGTTGTAGGCCACATAACTACACTACGCAATATGCTGGATGTTCTAACATCCATACAAAATAACTGAGGGATTTTTAAATTGAAAATAAAAACCTATTTATTTATTAAGATGGGCAATTCAACAAAATCCATATTGTATTTGTTTTTGTTTTTTTGCAGGTAGTCTTCGAAGTGAAATGTTAAAACATCGCGAGTGAAGTGATCCACGATGGCAGTGAACAGTCCCGGTGGATACCCGCCCGTATCCCCAAAACCTCACACACCTAAAAGTCCCCGTCATTTCGTGTTTCCCCAAAAAAGTCCGTCTATCACATCCAGCACTTCCTCCTCAGGCTACTACACTCCCCAGTCTGGCTGCAGCTATGATAAGCACAACCAGCCGCCAAAATCTCCAATTGCTCACGGCCACAGGAGCCCTATAAGTCCAAGGCACTTTAACTTCCCTCAGAACCATTCTGGTCGTTCCAGTCCTTGCAACTTTGACAGAGCCCACCAAACCGGCCTCCACTACACCACGTCTCTGAAGCACAGCCGCCGAGAGAAGTCCCGGTCGCCTAAGCCCCCTCCGGTGCATATCCACACCAACCCTGGCTATGTGTCCCCAAACCGAACGAGGAAAGTTTACGGTTCTACTTCCACAGTGAACTCTCCAAGGCTCGTTACATCTCCGAGCATAGTTTCCAGTCATACTGACGATTCCATAGATGCAATGCCAGGGACACCCTCTGCAATAATGCATGATGCGGATGACGAAGCAACTACAACATCATCAAGGGTCTGCCGTAAATCAACGTCGGATTTAACAGATTTGACAGATGATACGCCGAAGACGCGATCCACCAGTATAAGTAGACCATGCTCGCCGATGCGCAGGGGATCCATGAAGGGTGGTTTGGCGTATTTGGCGAGTAGAAGAGGGTCTAGAGAGTCAACGATGTCGAATTGTGACTCGGTTGAAGATATAGGACCACTGAATTTCCAAAATACGATGCGTGGTCGTCAAAGGCGGACTTCGAATTTCTTAGAGCTTCCAGGTAAGGCAACTCTTCAAATAGAAATAGTTTTACTATTAAAACTTCTTCTAACTTTACCTGGGTCTACCACCGTCCAGAGTCTGTGGCGACCACTCACTATTGACGAAGGATACCGCGTAAAGAGTACTTCTCAATCGTTAGCACCAAAAATAATGTTGGCTTCTCATTTTGCGACCTCATAAATTAATGAAATACTCTATATCTACTTTGTATTCATTAAACACTAAAGCTTTTAAATTCATTCACGTACACGTACGAGCCTAAGTTAATAAACTAATTTAACTTCATACCCTGAAGTTAATTTGATTGGAAATTGCCGTAAGCTTGTTACGTTTTTTTCTTAGAAAAAAACCGGCCAAGTGCGTGTCGGGCCACGCGCCATAGGGTTCCGTAGTTACCTTATACCATACCATATTTAATACCACCTATAATTTTTCGTCTGTAAAAATAACTTTGTTTTTCACAGTGTTGGTATGAATGACAAAGTTATATTTGCGGTTTTGGAAAATGTGCTATATCTCAAAAACTAATTACTATATCTCGTTCAAACCAATTTTAGTTGAAAGTATTTATTAAGATCTACAGTATATATTATTTTTAGATTTTTCACTTTCTTATTTCAAAAGTTAAAGGGGGGGGGGGGGGACACACATTTTACCACTTTGGCGGTGAATATCTTTCAAACGGTTGACTTTGAGAAAAAGTTGTCTTAGAAACCTTAAGGCTGCGCAGTCTGCACACTAGCGCCGCCATTAGAAAAAAAAACATAGTTCTAAAATTAAGACAAATTTGTAAGTTATCTCTCTGGAGTGCACTCCGAACAAGCTTTGTGGTACTTTTTAGCACTTAAGCAATATTTTCTAGCCTGTCGTTTAGTTTAATTGACTTTTATTGTTAAAAGTGGCCACTTTTCGCAATAAAAGTCCATATAACAAAACAACAGGCAAGAAAATATTGCTTAAATGATAAAAAGTACCGCAAAGCTTGTTCGGAGTGCACTCCAGAGAGATAATCCATAATTTCTTTTTTATTTAAGCACTATGATTTTATTTCCAATGGCGGCGCTAGTGTGCAGACTGCACGCTCTTAATGTCATTTTTAAAGACCTATCTATAGACACCCAACACGTGTTGGTTTGAAGATAAAATTTTTTTTCAGATTCAGTTCCATGTATGGGGAGCCCCCCCTTTATCTTTTATTTTTCTTATTTTTGTATTAAATTCGTTAAGCGGTTAACAGAATACATCTACCTACCAAGTTTCAACTGTGTAGTCTTAATACTTTCGGAATAAAGTGATTGTGACATACGGACAGACAGACAGACAGACAGACAGACAGACAGACAGACAGACAGACAGACAGACAGACAGACATGACGAATCTATAAGGGTTCCGTTTTTTGCCATTTAGGCTACGGAACCCTAAAAAATCAAAGCGTTATTCTTTTTTTTTTTTTAACTGGAACTGGCATCTTACAAAGCTATACCCTCAGTCTGTACAATAGTTAATACAAATTATCGAGGATCATGTACATAATGCCTACATTTCTCATGATAACACATTATTATATACCTATCCTACCACTTTTTCCCAACCACCTTATAGTAAGTAATATTGGTAATTGGTCTAAGTCTAGTATGGCTACAAAATGGATCTTTGCCAAGTTTAAATGACGAGTGTTAACACAAAGGATTGTTGAATGCTCTAAGGCTCTAAGGGATTTGTCGTAGTTCATTAAAGAATTCTAACACCTAGACAGTCAAATTGGCAGCGCAGCTAGTACAGCACTCCGTAATTTTCTAGGTTTTTATGGACTCTGCTTCCACTCAATTCTGAGTAAAGTAGGTCAACTGATAAATAAAACAGAAAAAAAAATAATGCCTGACAAATAACAGATAAACTGTGTAACGTAAAATCTAAAGAAGGATCAAGCAATCATTAATCTCAAATGAAAAGAAACAAAAGTTTTTTTTTATCCTTAAAGTCTTTGCAACTTTTGGAGCCACGGGTACATTGTCTCCAGAATCAATAATCTTTTAAGGAGAACACTTTTATATTAGATTTTTGAGCACGCTATTAAAACTTTGACGACAATGTTGCTATTTGAAGAGAGAAAAGTTCTTTCTTACAATTTATGCCGCTCTATAGGTTTCGACGAATTTCCAAGTTTAAGAGGACTAAACAATTCTTTAGAAGTCACGAAGTTCTTAATGTTGAAGTGTTTGACTTTAAGTAAATTGTGAACGTGAATGTGAAAGGAACGTTAATTATTAGAATTCAAAGTATATTTTGCATTAGAATAATAAATAATGCTACATTTATTTCTACGAGTACTGATATTATATTTTCCCATCCAGGTTGTCGTAACTTTTTTATGATATCAAATTAAGCATGTAATTGGAACGCGTTGTTACCGACAGACATTCCTGAACAATGTTTGCAATTTGTAGGTATGGTATTTTAAATATACAACATGGCATTATATGGTAAAACCAATATTAATACTAGCTCGAATGTCTTGTTTTGTGTTACGCTAATTCTCACTATTTTCTCAAGAGAAAAGTTTAATTTCTCTTCATTGTGTCATCTTTCGTAAATGCCACTTATTGGATAGGTGACCGATAACATTTTTCTCTTGCTCCTTTGTTATTTTAAAAGTTAGTCGTAGAAATCAGCGTTGCGTCCATATTCAATGCTCTTGTTCTGGTCTCTGACTCAATAGAGGGACATTGTTGGGTAGAAATTTATTCATAGATAACATACAAAAAAAAAAAACACTTCCGCATAAGTTTCCTAATCATTCACAATCATTTGCAGTGTTGGAACACTCCCGGCCTCGCGTGTGCTCGCTGCCAGAGAAACCATACAACCCTCGCCATTCAGATGACCTGTACCGGTTACGGACCTTCTCCATCACGACCAAGGGCGGCGTCGTCAACTGTGGCGACTCGATATGCAACCGCCGCAGCCGATCCAATACTTCTGTCAATTCCACTAACAGCAGGTAACTTTCTTTTGTCACTTGAAATGTATAGACATTCTAAAATGCTTCGGTGTATGCACCGAACAGCGAATTTGTGTTGTGTGTGTATGTATATGCAAGTAGAGTTACGGGCCTTCTCCATCACGGCCAAGGTTGGCGTCGTCAACTGCGGTGATTCCATTTGCAACCACCGCAATCGATTCAATACTTCTGTTAACTTGACTAACAGCAGGTAAACTGTCTTTAGTTACTTGAAATAAACGACCATTCTAGAATACTTCTGTTATTACAACTTCTTATACCGTTTGTGGATCTTCTCCATCACGACTAAGGGTGGCATTGTCATAGTATGCCCGTAATACTTATTCTCTAACTAGTAGTCACTGCGGTAGCGCTGTGTGGCAAATCATATATACTCATCTGGTTTTATTTGGTTCAACTCTTTGTAATCTAAGAATTTTTTTTCATAGTCATTTAGTATACACAGAGAATGTAACCATTAGCGTTTTAATTCAGTAATGGGTAGACAATTATGTCTGACAGAAACTCGATGAATGAATCAAAATGACAATGAAATTGTATTTTAAAGAATTGCACTGCTGATGTAAGTTTGTAGCTATATAGGACGATAGAAAAATATTTTAGAATGTAAAAATATTAAATATGGGCATTTCTTAGATATCTAGAACGTTCATGAACCGTAAGTAAATGCTTTTGGGATTTCAGTAAGTGGTTAACAAACAAAAACATGATATAGAGTGACGTGTACGTGTACACAAAAGAAGGGACCAATGTGATGTGATCCCTAGGGGTCAACATTTAGTTACTAAGTAACATACCTAGTCTAGACGCTCGACATTTTGTCTGTATTGTAGCTCAATACACATGTATAGCTGCCGCTTTATTAGCCGGTTCGGTGAAAACGAAATGTTTTCCCGTTGTCTCCCACGTGACTGACCAATAAAGGTCCAATCGGTTCAACTGTTTTTATTCTCGACTACACATGTTTCGCCACTTTACGGAGCATCGTCAGAAGCTCTTAGACGGTGCAAAGCAGAGCCAAACACTTCCTTTTGACAGCGTCAACAATTGATGCTAAAGCCATAAGCCAGTGCCTTTCTGTTTCTTTGAGTGCGAGCCTTTACCAGATTATGTCAGATTTGATAGATGGTTGGGTTGCGTGACGCACTCTTGACCCATATACAGCTACTCAGGTTAATATACTTAGATATAAATAATTATTTCCTGAACTGAAAGTGGTGATAAGACCTCAATCGTTCTGGCAATTGTTGTTAGTATTACATGTAAAAGAAGTAAAAATCTAACTTCAGTTAATAACTTTTCTCTTTTATAATAAGTTATATTTCTAGTGGTTCGCCCACCATGTAAGACGCAGGGGTCCCGGGTTCGATTCCCAGGGGAGGTACAATTTGTAGTCGGTTTGCTTGGTGGGCTTATTTTAAGTCCGCCTGGCTAGCTACCACCACCATCTTACCTAAGTCATGATGCCATAACAATAATTTAAAAAACCGGCCAAGTGCGTGTCGGGCCACGCGCCATAGGGTTCCGTAGTTACCTTATACCATACCATATTTAATACCACCTATAATTTTTCGTCTGTAAAAATAACTTTGTTTTTCACAGTGTTGGTATGAATGACAAAGTTATATTTGCGGTTTTAGAAAATGTGCTATATCTCAAAAACTAATTACTATATCTCGTTCAAACCAATTTTGGTTGAAAGTTTTTATTAAGGTCTACAGCATATATTTTTTTTAGATTTTTCACTCTCTTATTTCAAAAGTTAAAGGGGGGGGGGACACACATTTTACCACTTTAGCGGTAAATATCTTTCAAACGGTTGACTTTGAAAAAAAGTTGTCTCAGAAACCTTAATGTCATTTTTAAAGACCTATCTATAGACACCCAATAAGTGTTGGTTTGAAGAAAAAAAATTTTTTCAGTTTCAGTTCCATGTATGGGGAGCCCCCCCTTAATCTTTTATTTTTCTTATTTTTGTATTAAATTCGTTAAGCGGTTAACAGATTACATATACCTACCAAGTTTCAACTGTGTAGTCTTAATACTTTCGGAATAAAGTGGCTGTGACATACGGACAGACAGACAGACAGACAGACAGACAGACATGACGAATCTATAAGGGTTCCGTTTTTGCCATTTAGGCTACGGAACCCTAAAAAAATTGTTGTATTCCGGCAATTACAGGTAAGTAGCCAGATCCTCAGTAATGAGGATTCCGGGTGTGAGGTGAAGGCCAAGCACTATCCTGTTGTGCATTAAAAAAGTTATCTATAATGTCTCTTGTTTGAGTGTTTGTAATACCACCGTTCTTTCTCTTTCTCAGTAGAATAGGCATGATGACATTTTTTTTTATTTTATGTTACATAAATTACCTCTCTAAAAAAAGAAACATTGGTAAAAGAATTATTTCGCTAGCATGAAAACTGCCCGAGATATCACAGTTTGAAATGCACAAAATTGGACTCACCCAAAACGCTCCATACTAACGGCTACTTAGTTGTGACGTCACGCTTAAGTAGTTTGTATGCAACGCGTAGGAAATTTGTTTGGCAGCTATATTATATATTGTGGTCAAAATGGTTTCTTAGACAAATTTGCTATAAATCTTATGGACTAATTAAAGGTATTATTTATTTTAATAAATTTTATACTTTTTAAATGGACTTGTCCACCCAACTTTGAAGGGTCATAAAACAAATAATACGCAATATATAAAACCAAGAGGTATACAAACTACTCTAAAAGTTTAATATGATTACGATTTTAATTAGTATTTCGTTATTTTATTCATTAGTCATCATCGCTCCCGGACGAAGTCACGGGCAGAAGCTAATTAATTATAAAATATGAACTTACTCGACCTCTCAAAGCCTCCTAATAGTTATGCAAATGTACAACTAATTGGCACTGGATGCTAAAAGTTGCGAACTATTGTCCGACTAGTAAATTGATTTGTGGACTAAAAGCTACGCCCACCGGCAAATTGCTCGGTAAACTTACCATAAATTAAGTTTTCACCGACTACTCTTTACGTCAATTAACTACCTTATAAAGAATAGGGTATTTGACAACATTGAAAAAATACTGCAAATTGTGGTCATCCTAACAGATACTGGCGTAAAAAACATATTCATGATATTCAACTATTATATAGACTAAATTAAGTCTATTGATTGATTAATTTCACCTAGAAAAATGCAATAATTTTTGATTTTTTTTCTGTGGCGAAAACGCTCTAAGATTACTGATGACGTCTCTTGCCTGTAAATAAATATGGCTTCAGGCGTTTGACACACTTAGGATCCGCGATTGATGGCTGTCAAATGGCTAGGATATTACAATGTTTACAGGCTTGTGACGTCAACAATTGATGTTTCCAGGAACAAAGCGTTTTTGGCGCGGTTTTAAAATTTTAAACTTTAACATTGATTTTTTAATAAAATACATTGATTTTTCCTGAAATATCAATATGGTGCGCTTATTACGTAATAAGGAATAATTTAAAATGGTTTTCCAAAATTAGTCAAATAGCTTATTATATATCGTAACATAACTGCTTGTTAATTAAGTGTCATTATCAACTGTTTTAAGCAATATTTTGTTGACGAAAAAACCTTGTTTAAAGTTTTTTTTCATTACTTACTTTGATCATGTTTCTTAAAAAAATGTGGCAATGACGATAACATAACTTGCATTAACATGTATAAATAATTATTATAAATATTATAAATTTTTATAAATTAAACTAAGGTTTTAAAATATTACTTTAAACAACAATAATTTACTTTATAACTTTCCAGAAAGTCAGTTTACATGAGTATTATATAATCCTGTATATAATCAAGTATTTTTTTTACTTATCATCTTTTAATATATTTTTTTATTTATTCTTAAGTATCAAGATTGTATAAAAATAATGCAACTAGAATTATCTAATGTGTTGCTAGGGTTAGTATTAAAATTAAAATAAAACTACCCTTGTAAACTGACTTTATAGACAGACTATAGTGTGCCCTATTTAAAGGCAAATAAATAATAATAATAATAATAATAAATGCTTGGACAATTTCACACAGTGCCATCTAGCCCCAAACTAAGCAAAGCTTGTAATATGGGTGCTAGACAACTGATATACTACTTATATACTATTAAATATATACTTATTATTATTATACATATCTAATATCCGAAATACATTTCTAATATCCGAAATTGTTTTAGACAGAGTTTATGTAAACAAAAAATATAAATAAAATAAAACAATTATATAGTAAGAGCATCTGCCTAAGAACTCCAATCTTTGTGACTGACAGCAAAAGCAAAAACGTCTTAATGGCAATGATATTTTAATATCATTGCTTAAAGGTCTCATTATCTATTCTAATTAGGACGTCTGCTCTTGTTGTGAAAACAATAATAAAATTAAAGAAAATCACCAGAATAATTAATTGAAACTCATTAATAATTTATTTAAGCGTCTAGACTTAGCTTGACGTGGGTCGTATATTTTATTTTATTTATTTTTAATAGTACGACCTACCTGGTAAAAAACAAACTGATTATTTTATACTACTTAATACCTACCACGATAATATTAAAGTCTGAAAATATAATAGCGTTCTGCTTCTGATGTAATGGGAGCAATAAAAGATTTGGTATTTCCCATTATACAGATATATCGATATAATTTTAATATAATTTTTGAGGTGGTTGATACGGGTTTTCCGCAACCTTATTGTTCTTCTTTTCCCACCAGGTTCATGAAATTTTAAAATATATTTTCCCAATGGGTACACGAGACTTAACCGAAGTACAATCAAACCCAGAAAACCCAGTGTTGGGTTGATTGTACCAAATATTGTCATGGACCCGCTGGAAAAAAAATGTTTTTTTAAATTTTTAATGTCGTGGACCCGTTGGGAACAAAAGTATGAACTTACATTTTTTGAAAACAATAGAGCTGTGGACCTTTAGGAAAAACCCGTTGGTACAAATTTTTGAGATGTTTGATTTGGATTTCGAACGAAAGTAATCACTTTCGGCCGGTTTCTGAATTGAGAAATTGAACTTGAGCACTACTCAAATCTTACTCACCCATACAAAATTTGTACTTAAGTAGTGCTCAACTTCAATTTCTCAATTCAGAAACCGGCCGTTACTATATTTCACATAGGTAACAGTATTTTGACTTTGAGCTAAACATCTAACCTACTAAGGTATAAAATCACTTGGAGAAGATTTACTTGGAGCTGTTCACCATACTTCACACGCCTGTTATAATATTTACATAGGAATATTTGTATTATTTTGGGCGCGAAGCCCATAAGGTCCACTTTCCTTTGTGAAGAACTCAAATACTCAGTGTTTACAATTCAAACGTTGTCCGTAGGCACGTGAAAAGAAGTTCCATAGAAACGGTCAAACTGGATTGGAATGAAAGATAAAAGGAAAAAGTTCTTAAACAAAACCCGCCAGGGTATACTTACCCCTTTGTCTAACTAAACTGAAGTACTCTTTTCTCTAACATAGTTTCGTATTCGTAAGACTTACCATCTTTGAAGTAACGAACTGTATACATTTTTTATTTATTTCATTTTTCAATAAAAACATTTTGACAAATAACTGTAAAACATTTTGATTTAAATACAATTATTAATAATCGATAAATATAATAGTTTTTCTATCTACTTTATAATAGAATAAAGTGGTTAAATTAATTGTTTTTCATAATGTTTTAGATATTGCTTCGTTAACATACAGTTTTTAGGGTTCCGTACCCAAAGGGTAAAAACGGGACCCTATTACTAAGACTCCGCTGTCCGTGTCTGTCTGTCTGTCACCAGGCTGTATCTCATGAACCGTAATAGCTAGACAGTTGAAATTTTCACAGATGATGTATTTCTGTTGCCGCTATAACAACCAATACTAAAAACTGAATATAATAAATATTTGAGGGAGGCTCCCATACAACAAACCTGATTTTTAGTTGTTTTTTTGCTCGACATTAATAACGACATCAGGTACACAGTTGAAATTTTCACAGCTGATGTATTTCTATTGCCGCTATTACAATAAATACTAAAAATAGAATAAAACAAATGTTTAAGGGATGCTCCCATACAACAAACGTGATTTTTTCTGCCGTTTTTGGTACGGAACCCTTCGTGCGCGAGTCCGACTCGCACTTGGCCGGTTTTTTTGTTTTTCACGTTCTGAAACTAGGTATATGCATGTTTATAAAATAACAAAACTCGAATCACTCAATCCAGATGCACAATATGTGATGGATAAAAATTTAACCCTTACCCGTTTTAATAAAAAAAAAAACATTAGTTGTAGATAGTTCTTTAACTTAATTAGTTAAAATTAAATGCAAAGTTCAACCATTAGGCGCGAAACGAAATATTCCCGCAAAAGTGAACTGCCGTGAGCCTCAGACAATTTAGTACCATGTCGTACCAATCACTGCGTTCATAGGATTGTCTCACTGAACAAACCTCTGGTGTGACAAGGTCTAATAGTTTTCAGCTACTTTAAGGCCGATGTCGCATGTAGATTTTCTTAGATAGAATAAAATTAAGATACATTTGCGTCTCGGTTTCCTGCCGGTGGCCGGGTCACGACAACTTTCGGTACTGTACGTCCATTCAACTTTCACCCCAAACTACGATCGATCGCCGACGGAAAATTGTGGCATTTCGTTCCGAATAACATGTGAAGACGCATAATTTCCATAAAGAAGGTTCATGCTCTAAGATATAGCAAATGATACATTTGAAAAAGCGATAATTAACTTCGCCATAATTTTCGCCATCGAAACATGGGATTGACAGGTAGGGAGCTTTTGCTACCAACAATTTCTTGTTTGTTTTGTTGTTTGTATAATAATTTTAGCACCAACCGTATACCTATGGTTTTATTTTTACTACTAAATACCGACAGAGGAGCTCGATGGCGCAGTGGTTTAGCGCCTGGCCCGGCGATTGCGGAGGTTAAGCAACTTTCGCAAGGGTCGGTCAGGGGATGGGTGACCAAAAATTTATTATCTCGTACTTCTCCGTGCTTCGGATGGCACGTTAAGCCGTTGTTCCGACTGCATTTGCAGTCCTTAACATCCACCAATCCGCATTGGGCCCGCGTGTCCATAACCCATTATGGCCCATCCTCCTTATCCACTCATAAGGAAAGCCTGTGCCCCAGCAGTGGGGACATTAAAAATGGCTGATGGTCAAATACCGACCATCAATTTTTTACTTGTTTTTAAATCAACAGGAAAATACTGCATAAGTTTGGATTTGTTTAGAGAGTTCAAATATGCGACATAACTTGCCATATATTTTGATTGAGTTGACTTAGAATTTATGACATTATTCACAAGGGGCCGACATATTAATGTCAACTTGAGTTTTGGCAGAGGTGGACAGCGAAATCATCTTGGGTACCTACTAGTACAGTAGCCCGTAGAACATTTAAATCACTATAAAGGTTACCGTTTGCCATTGTGATATGGTTATTTATTACGAAATTATATGTAGATACTTTAACCCAAGTTTTACAGATCGCAACCCGCCGTAACCTATATTTGTATATCTCAAAAAATGATATTTTTTTTATTTTTCGAGGTTTACTTCATGGTTTAGCTATTGTCGTGTTCTACAGCTTTTATTGCCACAGATAAAAGTAAGACTATGAAAAGTAGCCATACACAGATTTAAGACCTGATGAAAATGGTGGGACTTTATCTGGTCTTAAATCTGTGTATAGTCACTTTCCATAGTCTTACTATTATCAGTGGCAATCAAACAAAGCTGTAGAACCCGACAATAGCTAAACCATGTGGTAAACCTCGAAAAATAAAAAAATATCATGTTTGGAGATATACAAATATAGGTTACGGCGGGTTGCGTTCTGTAAAACTTGGGTTAAAGTATCTATAATTTCGTAATATATAACCATATCACAACGGCAAACGGTACCTTTTTAGTGATTTAAATGTTCTACGGGCTATTATACTATACTATTTTTCCTGAAAAAAATGTTGTATGTAGTCATCCGCGCACAACCATAAATACTAAACAGCCGAATTAACTACCTACCACCTTCTTTTTCGGTTAAAAAGCTATTTGTCTAAAGCACGAAGCTAAATTAAACCGTATGATCTTCACAAGGCGTAATTACTTGGTCGTGTTCATTTAAAAGTTGGGTAGTTACGAAGGCTTAGGTCGACCAACTTATACGGAGCCAGCGATCGATATCTCCATGACTTGCAGATTTTTACTTCCTTCATTTATTGCCGAAAGTTCTGCGAACGAAGTTATTAGAAAAAGGAACTAATTTTAACCTGTGAATACCTATGACGTCAAATTGGTATGTTGGAAACTACCACCCCCCTTTTTTAAACGTGGACTAAAGTTAGGCCAGGTTTAAAAATGATGCTGTCTTTTAGCAAGTCTTTGTCCAAATTACTGGACTATGATAACTAATTAAAACTGACAATTATTCGTTAATAATGCGGTAGAGATCTCATGAAATTGTTAGTTTCCTTAAATGAGTAAGTTGTAAATGTTGTGTTCATGTACTATGGGCAACACGGCTGCCTTACGCAGAAGTCAAGTAACTCAGTTTCCAAAAAAAAAAATATATTTCATTTTCCGTTTAAGCAATGCAAGTCGCATCTACCATTTTTTTATTTTATTAAAATTCGGTTTAGTTCGGGAAATATAACCAATAATTTGTTTCAAGAATATTTTTCCGTTTGCAAAATTACGCTCAAACAATGTATATTCCCGTTTCTAACTTAAAAAAACCTGCCAAGTGCGTGTCGGGCCACGCGCCATAGGGTTCCGTAGTAACCTTATACCATACCATATTTAATACCACCTATAATTTTTCGTCTGCAAAAATAACTTTGTTTTTCACAGTGTTGGTATGAATGACAAAGTTATATTTGCGGTTTCAGAAAATGTACTATATCTCGAAAACTAATTACTATATCTCGTTCAAATTAATTTTGGTTAAAAGTGTTTATTAAGATCTACAGCATATGTTTTTTTTAAATTTTTCACTCTCTTATTTCAAAAGTTAAAGGGGGGGGGGACACACATTTTACCACTTTGGCGGTGAATATCTTTCAAACGGTTGACTTTGAGAAAAAGTTGTCTTAAAAACCTCAATGTCATTTTTAAAGACCTATCTATAGACACCCAACACGTGTTAGTTTGAAGAAAAAATTTTTTCCGTTCCGTTTTTTGCCATTTTGGCTACGGAACCCTAACAAGCAAGTCTTATCAAGTTACTTGTATTTAAAATAGACTAGCAGATACTTGATATCTATGTATTTATTTTATAGTTGTAAGGACTATATTCTATGGCTCTATGCAAAGCTGAAAACAAGCATCTACTAAAAGTACAATAGAGAATCCAAGTTACTTGTTTATAGCGTAAAATATTATTGACAAATCAATACATATTTCTACTCAGAACACTATTTTCGTTCGTCAAAATGTAGGTAGGTATGAGAACTATTTTTTTACAGAAAAATGTTTTTACTTTAAATACCAATGATATTTTAACATTTTAGTGTTCAGAATATCTATTTTATTCAATAAAAACAGTAAATAACGTTTTTAAGCTCTCCTGTAAAGTTTGTCTGGAATGAGATACTTGGATTTGGTTTAGGGCAGCCGAACAGCGTAGCTTAACCTGTTAGCAAAAAAAAATCGTATGTGCGCGTATCGCCCCTGCACGAACTAGACGTACTATGTTGTGACGGCGCGGCGTGCAAACAATTTTAACCTTAGGAGTGGTTAAGTGATGCTGTTGTCTATGCTACCTGAAACCTGCAGGAAACATATAAAATCCGTTTGATGCAATGCGTGCGTTGCGTACGACGACGCGTAAATGATTTAGTTACTAGGTGTTACTACATAATGTTTTCATTTTTTGTAGGGCTTCTGACCGGTCACCGTTCGACGGCTCTTGCTGTTCAGGGTACCGGCCCGTGGACTCCGCCAGCCTCACCACGCCGGATGAAGACGATTTAGATCAGGTATGAAAATATCAGAGCCATAGTGATATTACGCTAAAATTAAAACAGAATATCATCAAAAGCGCTTGTCGCGGACCATAGTTTTGGCGTAAATAATAGCGAAAACGTATTTAATTCTACATCACAATACACTTAAACGTACTGTGCAGTTGCTCCAATAACTTTTTTCAAGAAAGATAATTGTGCTAAAGGTAATGATGAAAAAACAACGACAAACATCGAAAAAGTGCCGAAGTGAGGAGATATTTTCCATACTCTTTACACGTAAAGAAAAAGACAGAGACAAATGATTTCGCATAACGGATCCTTAATAATAAATCCAATAAAGTAATTGCTAAACCTTTAATAAAAATAAACCAAAATTATATTCTTTATAAATATAAATTCACTTTCTCAAGTATCACAACCTTATGTTCGCTCCGAAACTTTCATATTCGTTCAAAGTTTTGCCCAAGAAACTTGGGGCAAATCGCGAGCGTACAACTTCATTCGTTTCGGAAACACAACATTTTATATTTTACATTCTTCATTACATTTCTGAAATATATTCCTTTATAAGGTATAGTAAGGAATGCGAAGAAAATGCTTGTAATGTTTATTGTTACTTTGTGCTTAAAATTATATTAATTTAGGATAGGCACATTCAAGATGCTGGTATTAAATTCGTTGGTTTCTGTGAATAATTTCATTCTTTATACTTTGTTTCCATCTAGTTTCTGGATGTTGAATCTGTTCAATAAGTCAACTCAAGTATTTACGATTAAATTATTTCAACCATACTTCCTCTTTTAAAAGATTGAAAGATAATAAACATTTTGATGATATAGATGTGAAATCTTTTGATAAGAATAAAAAGAACATCATAACACTCTTTTTTGTTAGTTTGGCATATGTGTGTTCTAAATACAGAATTTGTACTGTATCTGATACAGTAAGTAATCCTTCTACGTCGTCTTGTATCGTTCACGCTCATACCTCATGTGCTCATACGAGTAGCCTAACCACAGTATGAATAACTTACAGTATTATATCTTCATACAAACCGGCCGAATGCAGCCGATATTACATGCAAAGTAACTTCGATATACTTCAGTACACAACAGTAGCGATTTCGCCGCATCTTCCACACATTTATTTACGTGAATTGTAGCATGAAAAATTCGGCTGTATTGTTCAGTGTATGAATGTTATTAGCACGCTTGAGTGCCGATGGCAGTAAGTATTGTTTCAAGGATACTGTGTGTGTTAAAAAATCTACAGATCTCACACTACGCGCAACTATCAAAGGCATTTGAAATGTAATTTAGAAATAAACCCACATAGGCTCCATACATAGTTAATAGGAATTCATTTTTTATCGTACTGACGATAAAGGGAACGGACCGCAGACTGACCTCGTGCGTAAGGGACTGCTACAGCCTACAGTGTTTGTCCGCCCGCCTCCTAAGATGGCTTAGATTGTAGCTTAATTCAATCCCGAGATCCAATTATTTCCGTTTATTGAATAGTGAGCTCAAAAAAAAGTTATTGAGATATTTTCGATCCAAGTAGGCGAAAAAATTTTGAAATTTTGACTTGGAAAATCTCAAAAGTTACAGACCGATTTTAGGAATTCAAATTGCACTGAAGTCCTCCGGCAGACGCACATGTTTACATAATTATAACCCATCCACGTACCCTTCATATCTGCGAAACTACAGGCAATAAAACATATATTTTCAATGTTAATACTGGTTACTTATTTATTCTGTGGTCTTGTACCGTAATATTTACGCGACCCTATAAGGGATTATAGCGCGTGACGTGCCTTTGTTGTGGCACTGGGAACATCGGTATATTATTGCAACTGTCAGGCTCGAGCGAGGGACGACGGGAAATGAGACATTTATACGTGTGATACACCCTCGACGTTTTTATCTTGCTAAAAATCACTTAAGTTCGTAAGTTAAAAAAGTTGTTGGTGTTTTACAAATAACCCTGTGTAGACAAAGCTTTTGTTGGGCTGCCAAAAATGTAATTTCGATGTAGACAAAATCTTTGTCGGGTCCGTCATACTATACGCCTGACGGAACCGTAAAATACGTGCGACGAAATTATTTCAATTATCAATTTCGCATTTCAACAAAATAGGCAGTAAAGGGTTGAAAAAGTTATAAAAGCGATAATATACTGCGTGTTAAATCTTTTGAAAACCCTTTGTCGGCCCGTTTTAATATAACACACATCCTTTGTAATATCCATTAGCGAGATGTGACCCCAAATATTACTGTACCTATCCAGCTGCGGTTACAATACTGTTATTTGATATTCACATAACCACGATATAACATTAGTGTTATAATTGAAATTCGTAGAATCAGTGCGTTTATTGTGAGTTTATCAACATAATAATACTTGATGTATTCATAATGTCACTATGCTGATTTTATTGACCGAGCGAGCACGAAGTGCGTGCAAAACGTCTCTGCTTCAGCTTGGGCAAAAATTCTTTCGTATGTCCGGCTGTCTGTTCCAGCCTAAGGTCGCATTTTTCAACCGATTCTTGTGAAATTTTGTGAGCAGGTTTGAAAATTATATAGAATTTTTTGTCATGCCAGTTTTTTGAAATTTTTCAAAATGGCGGAGATGTGTTAAAAAAACAGATTTCAGTCCGTTTTCCAGCTCTGCCTGTTTTCCTCTACAGGTCGCATTTTTCAACCGATTCTCATGAAATTTTGTGAGCAGGTTTGAAAATAAAATATTTTTTTTTTGTCACGCCAGTTTTTTGAAATTTTTCAAAATGACGTAGAATTGTTTAGAATACATATTTCAGTCCGGCTTTCCAGTGCTGTGTTTTCCTCTACAGGTCGCATTTCTCAACCGATTCTGTGAAATTTTGTAAGCAGTTTTGAAAATTGTATAGATTTTTTTTTGGCAAGCCAGTTTTTTTTTTTTTAAATGGCGGAGATAATGTAAAAAAAACATATTTAAGTCCGGATTTCCGGCGCTGTCTGTTTTCCTCTACAGGTCGCATTTCTCAACCGATCCCGGTGAAATTTTGTGATAAGATTTGATAAAAATATAAAATTTTTTTGTCAAGGCAATTTTTTGATTTTTTTTAAAATGACGGAGATATGTAAAAAAAATATTTCAGTCTAGCTTTCCGGCTATTTCATCTCCTCTACAGGTCGCATTTCTCAACCAATTCTGGTGAAATTTTGTGAGTAGGTTCGATAATTATATATAACTGTTTAGTCAAGCCAATTTTTCCAAATTTATAAAAAAAATATTCATCCATTTTGAAAAATTATCACAATTAGAAGCACCATCTAGCTGCGAATACACACGTACCTACTGTGTGTTTTGAAAACTTCATGGCGAGTCTTCATATGCCCAGTATCAGCAAAAATAGTAGTTTATGATACAAGGTTGGTAAGGAGTTTTAAAAAACCTTAACAACCGTGTGCCATACTACGTTTTTCAATACATTTGCGACAAAACATTATAGGTACTACTGAAATTGTAATCTATAACAATATAATAAAACTGTAAATTCTAAATATATGTGCGCGAATAACGCAAAAACCGATAAAAGAATTTTGATGGGCTTTTCACAGTTTAGTAGATTGAGGTCCAACTTAAAATCTAAGCTATGTTTCATCAAATTCAGGTGGGTGGAACCAGGGAAACAGCTTGAACTCTCCTTAGTACTAGCTTTCATACACTAAAGATCATTTTAAACTGGTCGATATATTTTTCTACTGTCCACGCGGATGAAGTCGCAAGCGGAAGCTAGTAGAAATTAAATAAAACGTACGTAAACAAAAACGCACGGCGCGGGCGTGCGGTAAAATCAACTTACCGCACGCTGTACTAAACCGTAAACAAACGCACGGCGTGCGGTAAAATCAACTTACCGCAGGCTGCACTGTCATCGAAAGCTCACATTTTCGAGCAACTGTATTGAAAAAATATTTCTGACTCCATTTTTCGTTAGCAGAAATGACCACTTAATTCGTTGTAATTTAGCCAAAACTTTTTTCACTAAACACATGCGGTATTACTCTGAGTCACAGAATACGTAATAGTATGCTGATTGTTTAAACATTTGTGCATAAAAGTTTTAAAACATTAGCGTTCATGGTTGTTATGTTAATTAAGACAATATTAGTATGGATAATGCAAATTCTTTAAAATTCTCCAAACAAAACGGCAATTTTATAATTATTTCCACTTGTTTGGTTATGCTTGAACGATAATGTAGTGTAGATCGAAAACATCTTCCCTATCATAATAAGTAAAACAAAAACAAAAAAATATATACCAGGCGGTTTATTACGTAAAGTTTAATGCGATACACGCAGCTGCGTCCGTGCGATTGTTTCTTATTACAAATCGCTTTTGTATGCAATATAGCGAAGTGATTGTGTGAGTTTGACAGTTTCTCTCTAGCGTATCCGACATCGTTCGTTCAGTAGTCGAGGAGCTACGATAGCCAAATCCAAAATGTTTGTTATATCTACAACCGACGAACTGCGCTCGATTATCGTGGCCAAGTGACTGCGTTACGCAATTGCATACGTTATTTTTGTAATAGGCCCCCTGGCCACCGATAACTCAATAAATTAATAATACTTAATAGTTAAAAGTATATAAAAACTACATAATTACATTTCAAATTGGTCTGTGTAGAAGATTTTAAAGATCGTTTTTAAAGATCCTTTCTCTTCTTAGTACTCTCAACCTGCGTTATAAAAGGAATCCTTGTGCAATATTGCAAGTTCTTAACCCCTATAGGTAGTTTAGGCTGTTTTCTGATATGTCAGTCAGTCAATCGATCTCTCTTCTGATTTAATATAGGTACCTAATCTAGATAGGTGCAGGAAAAATAAAATATAATGATAAGCTTGACTCTGCGACTTGATGGATGGCGTCTCAAAGATGGCAGGATTATTTTTACATTATCACTTCGATTGTTTGCCAATATCAATTTCACTCGCAAACTTTGAAAGAAAGTAAACGATTTCGTTCAGAACCCCAATCAATTTATGTTAATCAAAGCAGACTTCGGTTGGAAGCAATCAAAATCTTCGTATTTATTACGGGAGGCGTCGGCTTTTATTTTTCCTCCGTCTTTTACATTTATTTTGAGGCATCCACTTTTCATTTTCCGATCTGTTTGTCAATGAAATATTGTGCGAATGCTATGCCTTTCCCCTACCACGAGTTTGAGCAACGAAATAAAACCTGGAAATCCACAACGCAGACGTTGTTGCAGATATTCCTAAGGGAAAACATTTTTATCGCAGACTCTTGGTAAGGGACTCGGTACTTCATGTTTTCTATTTTGCTTGCTGATTCTGCACTCAATACCGCTCCTTCCAATCGAATTGTTTGCGAACTGATTGTCTGTAGATTTTATTTGCACACAGACCGAATGAAATGAAAGTAGACGATACCTTCTAATAATAAAAAGGGAAGTTGAAAATTTTGCGAGATGATTCAAAATCTGTATTGAAAATTTGTTGTTATTATAAGATAGGAAGTAGGACTGCAATCCAAAGACGTAAATACCTACATTTTACGACGGGTGGCTTTTATGAAGCTGTTTTTTTAATTTTTTGAAGAAGGTTTTTTAAGATGCTTTTTTGTTTTGTAATAAAACAACCCTTTTGTAATTGTTTTACACGTGAAATCATAATGTATACTGTTTGTTTTGTCTTCATTGTTTTCGGTTAGTATTAGGTACGAAGCCTGAGATTTGCTCGGAGTTACAACAATATTGTACGGAATGTTATTATAAGTCGGGGCTTAAGACTCCGTTATGCGAAATCATTTGTCTCTGTCTTTTTCTTTACGTGTAAAGAGTATGGAAAATAACCTCACTTCTGCACTTTTTCGATATTTTGCGTTGTTTTTTCATCATTATCTTTAGTACAATTATCTTTCTTGAAAAAAAGTTATTGGAGCAACTGCACAGTACGTTAAAGTGTATTTTGATGTAGAATTCAATACGTTTCCGCTATTATTTACGCCAAAAATATGGCCCGCAACAAGTGCTTTTGATGATATTCTGATATTTTTTTCCAATGTGAGGTTTGTACGCAATTTAATACTTGTAGCAGTTGCTAAATTGCGTCAAGAGATTATCTAGTTAGATAATCTCTTTAGCATGTCGTATATTTTTTGTGGGTATAATTTTACGTTTTCTATATAAAAATATGACCCGCGCAAACCATGTTTTCCTATTATGGCCCCTTAAGTAACACCGTTAAGGAAGGTTCAAATTAAGGCGCCTATATCCTTCAAGTGGCGCTCTCATTTTAATTAAATTTATTGGTCGCTACACATTATGTACCGAAAATTCATTGTACAGATTGAAGTTAAGATTCTTTAGTTTATTTACAAACAATAACATCTCCGTAAAATATAGTTCGTTGTAGTAGTAGTAGGGTAATGAGCATAAAGTGGCCACTTTAGGCACTTTATAACTTTGTATTTATGTACTTAGTGAGCAACAAATTTAATTAAAATGAATGCCCCACTTTGAGGTATATAGGGGCCTTCAATATGAGATCTCATAAATATAACTTACTGGCTTTCGCCCCCGATTTCGTCCGCATAGACATTCTGAAAATCCCTATAAACCATTGACCGTGATAAAAAGTATCCTTATGTTTGTTTGAATCCAGACCGGTTCGATTATTATTATAACCAGCCTTAGAGCATTTAACCAAGTAAATGCTCTAAGTAACCAGCACATTGTACTGCTTTTGTTAACAACCTCGTGGCGACATCTTTTAATTAAATTTTTAAACAACATAGAATTTTAGCTAGGTACTTTTTAACGCACGAACGCGAGGTCTACAGTTCACTGAGCCACTAGTTTATGCAAGAAATAGATGGGTAGAGGTATATGACGAAAGTATTAGATGACTCTCTGTTTGATTTAATTTTGAAAAAGAGACAAAAGTGGTAACATCAAGTGTTTTTCAACCTTCTTGAATACGCGACCCGTTTACGAGTTCAAACATTTGAGCGACCCCCTAGTGATATTAATAAACAAAATGTTAGTGATTTAAAATATCCGTGACCACCTGCGTATTGTTTTAGGTTGAAAAACACTGCACTAGTGGCTCTGTGAGCCATAAACTTCGCCTTTGTGTCCTTTTTCAATATCTTCCGTAATTGCTGAAATATTATTTTCCCCCATATTTCCACCACTTTGAAAAATATCGAAAAACTTAATCGACAAAAAACCACCGTATTAATATTGAACTTACAAAATATCACGAGAATCGGTTGAGAAATGCAACCTGTAGAGGACAACAGCCGTACAGTCCAACAGACTGACTTATGAAAGTATTTTTACCGAGCTGAAACGGAGTCGCTTCGTGCTCGTTCGGTCAATTAATGGAACAGAAACAAAATTCGACGTGTTTTCCCTTCGATCTTAATGATCGAAAAGTTTTCCTAACATTTTTTTAAATAAATATTTTATTACAGATTCCGAAATACCGAGTGGTTCTACTGGGCGACGCTGGAGTCGGCAAAACCGCATTGGTATCACAGTTCATGACGTCAGAATACATGAACACGTACGACGCCAGTCTCGGTAAGTGCCAAAAAGGTGTGTATGTGAACAATAAGTCAAAATAAACAAGTTTAAATAAGTTAATCGCTCGCTCAGTTTGGTATCGCGGTAAAGAGCCGCGCAGTTATAGTCGTTTCAAAAATAAAAAAATCATTTTCACTGGTATGTACATTCACGTCTATAAATATGTATACAGTTTACAACTTTGTCACTCTAAAAGCTCTTAATTTTTTGATCAGAAGTCAGAAAACAGCAAAGAAACAACTAAAACAAGGTGACAAAGTTCTAAATTGTACTTATACATTTTTAAAACGTGACTGTCTATGCTTTTGTGTAGCTATAGTCTGGCACAGGTGGTAGGAAAATACAGGCGAATCAAAAGCGCTTATTTTTAAGTTTATTTGAATACTCTTAGACCTCGCGAATCTTTCACGTCTTCACAAAATACACGCGAATTCAAGGCATAATTCCTTAACTCACTCACCTTAATTATTTTTACTGCGCGTTTCGTGTAGGCGACAGAAATCATAGAAGTAATAACATTGTCTACGCCAATGCGAATTTAATTCCTACTGAAACATTTACAAAGAAAGATATCATTTATTTTATTACCAATTACAGAAGAAGTTGGGTTATACTTATAACTTAAATAAATATTTCACGTGCTAATGATATAAGGCTCATGAAAAAGCATAAAATTATAATACAGGCTTTAAAGTAAATAGAAACTCTAATAAAAGTACTTTTTCCCCGTAATTTCAGTAGTCCGTACAAACATCAGTACCCTTAGCACGAACAGCTATCGAGAAAAAAAACGCGCGTAAAATTACTCGATAGAGAATTATCTATGGAAATTTTAATTTCGCTATTCGGCGGTAGATGGCGTTGTACAAATTTCCAATACAAAATGGCACTATCGAATGATTTTACGCGCGTTATTTTTTTCGATAGCTGTTCGTGCTAAGGGTACAGTATCTAGAAATAAAAACGCGCTTAAAAACCTCTATACAGTAATTTTGTATCGGAAATCTGTAAAGCGCCATCTATCGCCGAAAAGCGAAATGAAATTTCCCATAGACAATTTACTCAATCGAGTTTATAGATAATGTTCGTGCTACGGCTGTAGCAATTACAAAAGCGTTCCTAGCAACAAAAAAACGCAGACTTTATTATAATTCTGTTGATACCAGACTGAGCATTTTATTTTATACGAATGTTCTTGAAGCGTACAATATTTTATGACACATTTCAATCATGTAATTTAAACTATTGCAGTGTCGCTTCGAATCTTGATTCGATTGTCATCTTCACATCATTAGTAAATTATGTTGACGACATTTTAAGTCCCTAGAATGGAATTAATTGGATTACCAATTTAAAAAAAAACTCTTTATGATAAAAATACGTCGTCATCAAACTTTATAGAATTCGTTTAGTCTAAAACGCTTTCTGCGAGCATGTTCTTCGCTTTGCTGATAATAGAAATGTTAAACTGAATCTATGCATGGTCCTAAAAAGGTTACATCTAATAACGAAATAGTATTTTATTTCTTAGAATAAGATAATGAAAAAAACAAAATGGGATTGTAAGATTCACGACTTTGTTTGATCCTGGTGAATACTATTTTTAAGTAGCTCCGAATTTATTGATCTAGACTTAGACCTGAAAATCTATTTAAGATTGCTGAGAGATTTAATAAAAAACACTGTTTTTTTATTGGTCACCTTCTACAAAGAGCTTTATATTTCTTGGAATCTTGGAAGAAAATGGCAAGTCCTTTGTGTTATCAAAACTTAATCCCAAGAGGATTTGAATGAAAGTAGTACTATGAGTTTGTATTTACCTGTGGAATTTATAGAATGGAATGTTTACATAACTGTTTATCAAATGAATGCTTATAACCCTTTATAAATTTTTGTAAGTTATGTAAGTATAACTTACAGAACATTGTTTTAAGCAGGTTCTCGTCTGTAAAAAGAGGCCTTTTGAAGCACTTTTACTATTTTTAATTACAGTGGTCTTTTTACTAAGTATTATATAGTTTCTACATTACGTTGAACTAGTCTTTGTGTATTTTTTTTAAATTACGTAGGTACTTAATATCTTTCTATTACTAACCGACAAACCATACTCTCTCTCTACCAGGACCCTCTTTCACAAAATTGACATTTGTCAGTGACATATGTCGGCATTTTTTACAGTAGTTTTGTTGTGAAACATCAGATTTTTACAAGTAGACAATTGAGACGCAAACTTGACTCAATTCCAATCTCGTGTCAAGAATTACTGACAAATCTATAAACATATCAACTTGTAAAAAATATCACTGTTTCACCATATACCTGTCCCTAATTCGTCGGCGAAGAGTGAAAACCTCGTTAATCTCCTTTTTGTCTAGAACATTTTTTTGTAGTTTTTGACAGAAAACCTCTTATCTCACGACTCTATCTCACTTATATTCCATCCAAACGCGTACAACGCCATCTATTGCATTTTATGAAAACCTCGTCAATGACAGAAGCTGGTCATAAATGACAAAAAACTCGGCAAAAGTGTTTAAGACAAGAAAGAGGATTTACGAGGTTTTCACTTTTCGCCGACGAATTAGAGTAATGACAATTGTAAAATTAACCGACATATGTCACTGAGAAATGTCGACTTGGTGCAATAGGGCCCTGGTGGGACGGTTATTTTTTTCTATGGTGGCTCACCTAAGTAAAGGTACAAAATATATGCTGTATCTGAAGCGCTCATGACGGAGCTTGACAGACTGATCGTACTCGATTACGTTTATTAAGCAACGCTTGGTCCGGCCAGGTGTCGGATGGGTGACCGTTAAGTGGCATTACAATTGAGCACTTCCGTGCTTCGGAGGGCACGTTAAACCATAGGTCCCGGCTGTTGTCATCTGATAACAGTCGTTTAACCAAGTTAGAGGCCTTACAGCTAAGCGGCTGTTGGAAAAAGAAATTATCAGAACTTAATGTAAGAATATTTTAGCTTATTATGTATGGACCATTTTTTTGAAAGCATCTACAGAACAAAGCTATTATTTTATAACATTTAGCATACAATATTTTAACTTTAAATAATTGACTTGAATAGGATCCTAAAATAAGTCACGTCCAATATTCCGTCCCATTATTGGTATATTAATGGAGGTACCAAAAGAGGCTCTGCGTGACGCACATCCGGCTCAATGACAGGGCGCTGTCAATTACAACCCGCATCTGAGTGGTGACGTCAGAGTGACCCCTCATCACAGTATTTTGTCTCTGCTCTGGTTATATAAAAAATCTTTGATTGATTTATTGTTGGCATACGCGTAGAGAACGGCTGAAGATAGAAATATATTTTTGGAGAGTAGAGTTAATGGTGTAGGTGAGCACTAAAAAAATATTTTTAATAATTCACCCCCTAAGGGGATGGAATAGGGGAAAAAAATTGTATGGGAATTCGTATAGGAAAATTGAGATGTGTAATAGATCCCTAATTTCTGAATAGACAAGACATAAACCCTTTGGGTAACCTTTGGGTACGGAACCCTAAAAAGGCCTCCGTTGTCTGTCTAGACGCAAATCGTGTTACTTTTTAGGGTTCCGTACGCAAAGGGTAAAAACGGGACCCTATTACTAAGACTCTGCTGTCCGTCTGTCTGTCTGTCTGTCACCAGGCTGTATCTCATGAACCGTGATAGCTAGAAAATTGAAATTTTCACAGATCACAGAATAAAATTTATATTTAAGGGAGGCTCCCATACAACAAACGTAATTTTTTTGCCGTTTTTTGGTACGGTACCCCTTTTCCCCCTCCGAAGTACTCTCGCCGTGGTTTTTTTTAATTTTACAGAAAAAAACATTATTATTATGTAGCGTGGACAATAAGTAGATTCTGTGATTCTTTCTTTCGATTCCATCCAGTGATCTTGATAATGTTGATCTACTACGACTATGAACGAAAACTGATTCTTTTGAGCATTCTCAGTCTTCTTTCAAATTAACTACCTATATCATAAATCTCTATGTATATATAACTAAAAATAATCGGTGGACTGAAAATATTTTATTTTCAATTCCAGCTCAGCCCCCCTACTAAAATACCCGAAATTCTATTCGTTCGCTAACTTAATGCTTAACACACCGGCTGCGTAGATACGCGCGTGGTGACGCGCGTAGTGACGCGCAGCAAAGATACGTGCGTGTTCGTTGTGACGTCCAATAGGGAATGCCATTGAGTACAACGTCACGAGCTGCAATGCGTAGGGTTACGCATCAGTCTACGCGTTACGCAAGCGGTGTGCCATGTCTCATAAAGTTTCATACATTACAACGTAATGGTACGTCTACGTGCACGCTTACGCATACGCTTACGCATCCGGTGTGTTTCGCCTCTTAGACAATCAAGTCACATGTCGCAAGCTTATGGTAATCACAGATAATGTTGTTACGACACGTAATTTTATAGTTTATGGCTTAGTTTGATTTTTTAAATTAGCGAACGAATAGAAACTTTGTCATTTGAGTAGGGGACAGATTCCTTTGCTGTAGATTCTACATAATTTTCTCTAGTCAATGAACCATTAAGAAGCTTCTCTCAGGCAGTCTCCGCACACCTGTTGACCGTCGTAAAAGCAACATAGCTACTACAGTAGCCAGGTTACAATATCTCTTTAACTACTGGCTTCGTTTACGGATCGTTAAATGTTTATAACGAAGTATGGTGGAGCGTTCGAGCGTACACGGTCGTTTTTGCAGTCACCTGAAAATAGGCAATGTTTACGAATTCCATGGATGAGTGACTAGCAAGACTCGTATCGCCATCTTCAAAATTGTGTATCTTAAAGATATATAAATAATAAAATATCGTTAAAGAACAACAATTCCTAGGTATGTTATTTTGCGTTTGAGCAGTAGTGATTTTAGTTAAATTATAATACAAAATAAATAAAATATAAACATAATATAAACAGCAGCTGAGGCAATGAGGTTCTTTATAAATATATTTACTATCTTACACAAAATGCCGTAGATGCTGTTAAAAGAGGAAACGGAAAACGTTAAGGGCACAGACAATGTTATTATAGTTTTTGACAGACAGATGCTACTACGGAAAGTACAATTTAGCAAGTGATAGTATAATTTCATCCATGAAAATACATTATTGATCTACATATATAACTTTTTACAAATATACCCCTTATGACAAATATCGTAGATAGGGATCGTAAAAGTGAACGACCAACTCTGAAATCGCAAAAAAAATCTGCTGTTTCATACAAAAATTAATAAGGAACATATTAAAATGTATAAAATAGCTGTTTTATTTTCACGATTTCAGAGTTGGTTCCATAGTATAAGTTGTTCAGTTTGATGGTCCCTATCTACTGTATTCGGCATTAGGGATTATTTTGTGACACGTCGTATACTCTAGTCAGGGACGTCACACTATTGGGAGGGTGCGAAGGTATAATAATCGATCGCAGTGCTCATGGTGGCAAAAAGTAGAAATAATGTAGGCTCTGTAATCTGTTTGAAAACGATATTTAATTTATTATTAGCGATACAGGAATAATTATACAACATGTAACAGAAAGGGGGTATCAACCCGAAAGGAGGTCAATGTACTCGTGAAATTGAATACATTCCAGCAGAAAAAAAAAATCAAATAAAATAAAAAATTTTGAACTCTCCATACAAAATGTTGGCGGCAAATTCAAGTTTTCTATGGAGAGACCAAAATTTTTTTTTCAATTTTATTTTTTTTTTCTTGTGGAAGGTGTTCAGATTCACGAGTACATTGACCTCCTTTCGGGTTGATACCCCCTTTTTGTTACACGTTGTATATGTTTATTATCACTTAGTAAAATTATTAAAGTAGCTTTATCCTCTTGTTTTACAAAATCTACAACTAAAAAAGAAGTAAACAAACCCTGATATAACCAAAATAAAACACTCTTTTTGAATAGATCTTACTTGCCATATTTAATTTAAATGATCAAAAATGATTTCACAACACTTTGTCCACTCAAATCACAGTAATTTTGAAATTTACATTAATAACACAATATGTACAGTATTTTTTAACATTTTGTCACAATGCCGCCATTACATATCAAAACGTCAAAACGGTCAGGTCAGAGCCAACAAAGTTGCAACACGCTAGGTGGCGCTAAAAGCGTGCACGGAGCCAATACACTACAAGTAGGTACTAAATGAAATTTATTGTAAAAAATCGCATTGAGAACCTCCTCCTTTTTTGAAGTCGGTTTTAAAAGCAAATGAATCTCTAACTATAACCTATTGCATTTTGATTTCCGCAAGTACAATTTTTTCTGAAAATTAAAATGGCACAAAGTTTAAATATCTTGTGTTCAATAAAAATCGCTTTTATCCATAAAAGTGTTTCAGAAAGTGTAGTTTCGAGTCAAAATGTTGCTTTAATGGATATTGTGTAAGAACACGAGATCACACCTGTTGACGGCAGTTCAGCCAGTGAGTTCAATCGTTAAAAATTCTTTATTGTGTCCGGATCCTACATTTAACGAGTCGTTATTGGTGACTGTGACTAAAAAAACCAGCCAAGTGCGAATAGGACTCGCGCACGAAGGGTTCGGTACCATTATTTATACAACATTGTTGTATGGAAGCCCCCCTTAAATATTTATTTTATTCTGTTTAGAACACGAGATCACACCTGTTGACGGCAGTTTACCCAGTGAGTTCAATCGTTAAAATTCTTTATTGTGTCCGGATCCTACATTTAACGAGTCGTTATTGGTGACCGTGATTAAAAAACCAGCCAAGTGCGAATAGGACTCGCGCACGAAGGGTTCGGTACCATTATCTATACAACATTGTTGTATGGGAGCCCCCCTTAAATATTTATTTTATTCTGTTTAGTATTTGTCGTTATAGCGGCTACAGAAATACATCATCTGTGAAAAGTCTAGCTATCGCGGTTCATGAGACAGGTGGCAGATAAACGGACAGTGGAGTCTTAGTAATAGGGTTCCGTTTTTACCTTTTGGGCACGGAACCTTAAAAAAGAAATATATATCCAGGCATGAGTCCATATTACAAAAATATAGCTATCCATAAATACATTCGACTTGCATTCGATTCACTTTCCGATGGGAAAGCACAATGCATTTACAAAGTTTGGTAGCATAATGTAGAAAATAAGATTCAAGACTATAGTCTTTCCGATTCGATTCGGAAAGTTGGTTTCCGACAATCCTGAATAACCCCCCTGATCGCTGTATTTTTTAAATAAAATGGGTACTTATAACATAAGACTGTTAAATTCTTTACGTTGAATAATTAATGCCACACTTTACGGCAATTTATCTTTTTGCGAGCAACACTGTTAGAACCATAGACATAGAAAAATTTTCGCTGCGCTCAAGAAGACCAACAAAGCGTGGAAAAGAGAAGTCAACATCATACGGGCACAGTCTATGTAAAAAAGAGACAAAGGATCAAGTGACATGTGCCAACATTTTTTACAGTAAGAGCCCCTAGCGTCCCGCCTAGTAAATGAGCAATTACAGTTTGTTTAAAATATTTGTTAATCTTAATTAGAATTTAAAATAAACGTATCGAGGAGCCATGGTGTCTTGTGCTCTAAGTAATTGTGATGTAACAAAAAAAAAAAAAATCCAAGTAATCACACTTTTCACAGGTAAATAAGATATTGCCACACATTTCTCTCAAACCAAATTTAACTACATTTATTCGTTTATCGACGAAGAAAACAGTATGGAACATAATTTATTAATTTCCTTTGCCATATATAGTCATATTTTATGAATCTAAGACATATTTTACGTATCCCATATAAAATGTATGCATTCGTTTTCGGATCACCTGTTTATTGATATTGTTGTTCTTTGACATTCTATTTCTATGGTTAGAACAAAAGGGACCTTGACCACAAAATACAGAGAGGACAGAAGTCAAGCTTAGAACTTACTTACGCGCGCAAAGAACACTAGCGTTGCCAACCGTCCTGTATTTTATTTGGTATGAATTTCAATGTCCCGTCGGGACAGCCCATGTCCCGTATTTTACGAAAATCAAGCAAATGAAATAAACTTTAAATGGACTGAATGTCCGTAGTAACAAATGCACGCCGAGTTTTATTTAAAACCTAGCTGCTAATGACGTTACATAACGATTTTGATTGTGTTTTTTTTTTTATAAACATGTCAATCTAAAAACACAAAAAAATATGTTGTGCGCAGTAAAATCTGTATCGAAGTATAAAGTCTAAATAAAAACAATATTAAGTAAAAATGCAATTACTTTTATTTGTTCCGAGTGATAAAGAGATTCCTCTTTATCACTCGGAACAAATAAAAGTAAGGGGAGGAGGAGGAGTTTTTTTTATTCAATATTTTTACATCGAAAATTAAAGTTGTCAACCCTACAGCACACACATATAGACAGCTCTTGCCACTGACGACACTACGTCACGCACTCGAACTCGTTTTGAAATTAATGTGTCAGTGAGCGGGTGTCTATGTGTTGCTCGAGTGCGCTTAGTACATAAGCTTGACTTCTGTCCTCTGCTCTCTCTATTTTGTGCCTTGACAGTGAATAATTGATTTGTCCCTGAATTATTATTTACTGCTGAAACCGATAATTGACGGATTCGGTCCAAGTTTTGAATTATATATAGTCCATTACAGAAGAAAGACATTTTGCAGAGGATTTTTATTTACGCACATTATAATCACAGTTATAAAAAAAATCGGGTTGCACTCCGGGAGTGCCGGCAGAAGTGAAAATTTGAATATTAACGTTGTGCATTTTTGATATTTTGGAATGGTTAGGGAATAATTTTGCACGAATTACTTTAATGATCAGTATGAAAGTACTATCATATACGAGGTAGAATACAATATTTATTTATTGCGCTATCGTACACAAACATGACAATTTATATTACATTAAAAAGTTTATCTCTCAAAAAAATCAACCCGCCGAACGCCAAAACGACGCGCCGCCATTTTCGCCGCGCCGTAGAAAGAGAGGGGGATACTTTCGCCGCCGGCTGTCTACGCTACATCCGTCTTACGAATTTTCGATCAGGGTCACGTGACCCTGACTGACGCGAGTTTAACATTTTTTCCCCATTACAAAAAAAGTGTACAACGCCGCTAAAGAAGTTTTCACTTCAAAATTGTTGAAAATACTTAGTTGATTTGATATAGGTACTTAATTTTAGGCGAGCTTTATGAACTACGTATTTCACGGACCATTATTTTATTCATAAAATAATAAGTAATATATATGGGTAGTGTTTCTTGTACATTCGTGCAGAGAAGTTGCAATAGTATCGTTACTAATTATAGTGAAACAAACTACGAAAAATAAAGCACGTCCTTCATTGCAAAAAACAGATAAATAAAAATAATCTGTGAGTCGCCGCTGCGCGGCTAGTCGCCCGGCGACCGGATGACTAAGTGCGTACACATCTATTTTAATTAAACTATAGAACGTCACAGTCGCCGTCGACTGTCGGTCGTATTGGGCGAATTGGGCCTAAGGCCGTGAGCACATTGGATACGAATTTGCATCATACGTAAACGTATGATCGTGGTCGTACGAATTGAGTGCGCATAATGAATACGTTTTTCTCTGTCAAATAGGTACAGCTGATATCGCATTCGTAAAGTCATCTTTGGTTGGAGAGATCTGTATTTTCAAGATAATTCTGTTATGATTCGGAGACTGCGGCGGCATTTTCGCTGTCGTAGAACCGAATGGATGCCTGAAATATAATATTGAAAATTACATGATCTCGGTAAATTCTATCATTTTATGAAAGAAAAATACTGGTAGTTTGAAACATTTGTGTTCGTAAATTAAGTTACTAATCTTTTCTACATCTATTTTTAACTTATTTACCGTGTTTTAAAATCCCAGCATGTTCGGATTGTATTCGTACATCGGAAGTATACGTACGTATACGTACGACTAACTCGCACCCAGTGTGCTCTCTCCCATAGTAATTGGAAGGTAGGGATCGTTCGTGTGTGTGCGTACGTATTCGCACGAGTAAAATACGTACGAAAACGCGTCCAAAGTGCCTAGTCACGGCCTAAAATTTCACAAGCATTGACGAAATATGTACCTAAATACAAATTTTCATCCTGTAACATGTTTACTTCGCTACGGAGCGTAGCGAGCTACGTCGTAGCACTGCGTTTTTCCGTAGCATTAGGAGTTAAATTTCAGATACACGTGTCATTTTCACATTATTGATCATCGATCGTATAGTTTCCTGTAAATAAAACGCAGTATGAGCTCAAAAATGTAATATTTTTTTTATCTTCAAGACCTTGTTTTTACATTAAAGGCCTACTTAAATCTGACCGGTATCCTGTACCGGTGGCGGTATCAATATCCCGATGGGTATGCGGTAACGCGCTGTTCAAAGGTGTTCCGCAACAGCTGCAGTAATGCCATACAAAATACCGGAGGGTATACCGTTACCGCCACTGGTATTACTATGGGACCAACTCTGAAATCGCGAAAAAAAAAATCTGCTGTTTCGTACATTTTGATATTTTCGTTATTAATTTTTGTGAATACAATAAATACTCTTTATTGCACTAAAACAGTTAAACAAACAAGTTACAAAAAATGTGAGCAAAGGTGGGCTTATTTTTAAAAGAGATCTCTCCCAGCCAACCCAGAACTTGTTGGAGAATTTATAAGTCAGCAGGTGACACAAAGTGCAAAATTGTTACAAAAATTAGTAAGCATAAAGTTTTTAAAATACTATACACATCAACTTTGTCTAGGGATACAGGTCCCTCCGGTTCATTTATACCTAATGTCATTACGTCCTCTAACCACTTTTGCCTAATTCTTAATTTGCCTTAATCCCAAAATGTCTGAAATCCAGAATGACAGAAATTTCTAATACCTGAATTGCAAAATGTCACACGAAATGAGTACAGTCAAGTTCAGAATACGGCAAAGTATTTTTGTCTAGTCTTAATTTTTTTTTGTTAGTTGGTTGCTGTGATCATCAGCCAGATAAGTTCCAGAATTCGAAATATATTCGCTTAAAAACAACTTGTTTTAATGGGGCACTGGCCCAATTTGTTACTTGGCACACGAAATGTTATTTTCATACAAACCAGGTAACTTTGAAGCCTTGGTTTTCTGCCAGGGATGTACTGTGCTGTGATCTGATGATGGCCATCCAGGGAATGAATGGAGTAGTCTCAGATCGCTATACACACCCAACTGATCTGATCAGCATTCTAAAAGATTAATGGGTCAGAGTTCTCAGTTTGAGGATTTCCATACATTTTCATGCTATTTTCGCGGTTTTTTTAAACATGTCCATACGTCTTTTGAATGCCGGTCAGATCAGTTGGGTGTGTATAGCGATCTAAATCTCCTCCATTCACTCCCTAGATAGCCATCATCAGATCACAGCACAGTACATTCCTGGCAGGAAACCAAGGCTTCAAAGTTACCTCGTTTGTATGAAAATAACACCTGTATCCCTAGACAAAGTTGATGTGTGTATAATAATATGAAGACAAATAATAATATACAGGTACACATATTATATAAACAATAAATACATATAAAATATATATACTTACACATTGACATGTGATAATTTTCCTTAATTAAACCCTTTTCTATTTGAGACGAATCTACTTATTACTACTATTAAAAAACAAAGTATATTTGTAATCCTAATTCTGCTCTAACCAATTTAAAAATAGTCATTGTGTCAGTACGTAGGTAACATGATGGTGAATCGAAATAGGTCTTTAGGTATGCTACAGTTACTAGCTAGCCGGTCGTCTTAACAATCCAAATAATTAAAATCGATTCAATTTCTTCAAATGAAAAATCATGAAGTGGTTTTTCTTTACAAAAGGCAACTTACTACTTTGGTTTAGTTTCATTTTGATCTTTACAGTTTCGCATTTGAGGTAACACTACACAGCCACTCGCATTCTCAGAGGAAATAATTGAGAAAGGTATTCTACTAAGGGTGTGTCTCCATACGATTGCTTTCCCTACCCTTTCACTTTCATCTGATGCATGCCTCAAAGCATTCAATAGCGCACGCTAACCGTGCGCTTTCGCTTTGCTCTTACGCTTTCAACAGAAGTATGCATCAGATTTTTATGGCAGAAAGTTGAACGTGAAAGCGCACGGTTTAGAGACTATCAATATTGCTTGCATTTGACGCAAGTTGACTTAAAAGATGCAAGGGAAAGCGCACAGTTTGCAGGCAATATTGCATGCGTTTGATGCAAGTTAACTTTAAAGTTGAAGTGACTTAGTGAAGACAGGGTCTGTCTTCACCGAGCTGGTCAGAGTGCGCTATTGAATTTCTTGAGGTATGCGTCAGATGAAAGTGAAAGGATACGGGAAAGAGATCGTATGAAGACACACCTTTATGGTATGTCTATCTACATTTATCAGTCAAGCATAAATTATAAACAATAAATCTGAATCACTGCTATGAAGTTTTACTACCTACTTTAATTGTTTTATAATTAAGTAGTGGCCGCCCGCGACTTTGTTTGCGTGCACAGTTTTTTTTGCTATCCCTCAGGAACTGTTAGTTATTTCTGGATGAAAGGTACTTTATGTCCTTTCCTGAACTCCTGACTACATATATGCAAAATTTCATGATGATCGGTTGAGCAGTTTAGATGTGAAGGCGTAACAAACAAATAAACAAACAAACTGACTTTCGCATTTATAATAGGTATTAGTAAGGATAAGGATCCATTTTTGTACGTTAAAGTGAAATCGATCAAATCTTTGTTCTTTTTTTTGATCCTATATAAAAAAACACATTTAATTCACAATTAACAACAAATTTATTTGTACTGTTTCACATAAATGTTAATAGTTTCTGACTCTAGATGACACATATTCACTTAAAAAATCTACACAATAAAATTAAATAAAATTGATTCGTGATTGGTAATCAATAAGATTAAATTATTAATAGTTAAAAAATAATACCTCGATCGATTAGAAGAGAATGTCACTCGAATTTGCTGAAGGTCTTGGTTTTATATGTCATGTAAATAAAAAAAAGCTTACACTTAAAAAAAATACGCAGTATACTTGAGTATGGCAGCTGTATTTGGTCCCCTTTATACGAATGTCATAAGGCACGCATAGAAAACATTCAGAAGATCTTAATCCGACATTTAAATTATCGAACTAAAGGCAGATATGGAGATTATATTGCTAGCTGCCGGCGATTTAAACTTATGGCACTTGAAGAGCGTCGTTTGCTTCTCGATATGTCTTTCCTGTACGACACTGTCAACAGTAAGATAGATTGCCCCGATCTGGTCTCAACCGTTTGTTACAGTGTTCCTCGTCGTCGAACACGTCATACGAAATTGCTTTGCGCTCCTGCCTATCACACAAACTATGCTCGTAATCATTTCCTTGCTCGTGCAATAAACAGTTATAACAATCAATTTAATAGTATAGATCCCTTTAAAATGTCGAAGTGTAGTTTTAAAAACGCAGTAAAAAAGAAAATAATAGAAATTTAAAATTTATTGTATCTAATTTTAATTTTTGCATTCACAATAACTGTAGTCACAGCTGCTTAACTAATTGAACTGTTTGAAATGCCTACGATCCACTTTTATTAATTCTTGTATCTGTAATTATTGCCAAGCAACAATTTCTGTTAATTTAATGTACTTAACTAATTCAATTAATTTAATCTCACAAGAATATCAATGTTCTGGTATTTGTAACGATATCTGTAACTTCTATTTTGTAATGATGATATAAATTTGTTATAGCTATGGAAACCTATAATTGGCTTATTTAAGACTTATATGTAATTACTCAATCTGTACCTAATATAGCTGTTGGTTTTCTGAATAAATCATAAATAAATCATAAAAAATAAAATAAAAAATAACTTTTTTAATATGTCAGTTAATAACGTTTCTGATTTTTGATAATTATAATTATAAATTAGCGGCAAAGGATAAAAATTATTTCTTTCCTATTACTATACAGTCACACAATTTAATCAGTTTGTAATTAGAGAAAAATTCTAAAGATTTCGCGCCAGTGGCCTTTTTAATTTCTACATGCACGCATTCTACGATTTAAACTTATAGTCGCAGAGTATAAATAAGTCTATGATTTCACCGAAGAGATCGCTGCTATTAGTTCCATTTTCAAAATTAGCGCGTTGCTGGTGACACAAGTGTTTACGTCTTAAAATGACGCGCCGCCATTTTCAACGCGCCCCGTAGAAAGAGAGGGGGACACTTCCGCCGCCAGCTGTCTACTCTCCATCCGTCACATCCGTCTTACGCATTTTCGATCAGCCACGTGATTCTTACTGACGCGAGTTTAGCATTTTTTCCCCATACAAAAAAGGGTACAACGCCGCTAAAGAAGTTTTCACTTCAATAACAAAGCACATGGATATGACATTTTGTGAAGGATTACTCATATTGGTATAAGTTATTTAGATTGTATATAATAGGTCAGTAGTACGTTTGATATCTAGTAACCCGCGTTGGATGTACTTTATCTAAAAATAGGTATTTTCATTTAGTAGCAAGTTTGATGAACATTGTCTTATCTAGCAAACCTTCGATATGAGGTTGAATCAAGTGTCTCAAGTAACATTGGAGCGGCTCTCGGATAGCAAATTAACCCCAACTGGCAACCCTGGCGCAGCGCTCCCTTCCAATTGTTTCTAGCGTACCAATTACCCCACTTTCTCGAGAAAATTAGTCAGTTATTAACCTACGTAAATTATATTATTAGTGTAATGTTGTGAACCTAATGAATTTCGAAACCAGAGACGATGACAGATTGAAGGGCCCCGTAGTCCGCTTGTTTTGCTTACCTAGTCAATTTTGAGGAGTGAATTCAATGTCAGTTTATTCTGATTTGAATAAAGTATGTGACCGTGTTGACATATGTGTATTTGTGTGTATGTGACCGTGTTGACATATGTGTATGTGTGTGTGTGTGTGTGTGTGTGTGTGTGTGTGTGTGTGTGTGTGTGTGTGTGTGTGTGTGTGTTTGTGTGTTCGTGTGAGTGTGTGTGAGTATGTGTCATAGTATCATAATAGCTTTATTATGCAAAAAAGGGCTAAGATCTGGAATTCTTAACCACTAGGGTTTTCGTATAGTATGTCATTTGGTAATATTTTTTAACTCTATAGCTTGGGAAGAAGGATCTAAGGAAAGACAGACGAACAATAAAGTGATCCTTTTTAAGAATTCCGTTTTTCCTTTTGAGGCACGAAACTGTAAAATAACTATTTTGCGCTCGTAAACTAAACATATTGCTATTACATTGTTAACAAAATCTTGTTTTCGATTATCATAAAGTATTTTATACCGGTGGTAGTAAAATGTTAAAATGTTAACAGTTTAGCCAGGATCAAACAAAGCCGCAGATTGGTGGAAATGGGCCAAATTCCTATATAAATAGGGTAGTTGGATAAACATAGAAAAGAAAGTAGATAATACTCGCTTCGGGCTGTTGTGGCGCTTCGACTTTAGTAATGGGAGGGAGCGGCAGCGGATTAATACAATGTTTATATGAATTATTTTTTGAGAGTTGATGATATATTTTGATTTCATAATCTGTTATACATCTAATTTTTTTAATGAAAAAAAAGTCTGTGGAAAGCATTTCTTTTATTTTTCAATTAAATAATAGACTGCTTATCATCCGGCACATTGTGCCTGCGGTGTGAAAATCACATACAGTAACGATGAACCCGTTAAAAATGGTCCACGTTTTACCTGGATTAAAATCCGCTTCCGCTTACTCAACATGTGTCGACCCTAGTATAATGTTTGGCTGGCTAACGCTAAACTCTTTTGTAAATAACGATATTTCTTTTTGCTTGCTCACGTATGGCGAAGTAAAACGTGGTAAGTTTTCCTGGGCCGCAGGAGCGCGTGGTTGAGCCGCCCGCGCGTGCAGTGTGACCCCACCCTTAGTACTCTGTGTCACCCTGTTTGCATTAGCCAAACCGATCTATTCCTATCGAGTACCAAAAACTAATACCAAATGGTATTTGTTTATTGCCGTTATAAAATTCTATTCCCAACGAGTCCCAATTTTTTAATATTTAAATGAAGCTCAAAATCTATTCCCAACGAATACCAAAACATAACATTTGGTACAGTCACCGAAACAATTTATTTTGCATTTTAATAATTCAATATTATGATCATCATAATACAATGCTAAATTCACTTCATTGCGGCATTTTTACTCATGACTTAAGTGTATCACTTGCCAATTTTTTTACCTGCGAAAAAGGTGAGTTTGCTTTATAGTTTCAAAATCCAAGCGCCGTGTGCAAACGATTTTTTTATTGATTGTTGGAATAAATGCTAAGACTAATGATATAAGGACTGTTTTTTTAAATATTTTTGTTCTTGCATAAATTATTATTATTTCTATTAAACGGGTCAATTCTAAGGGATATTGTTATCTATTCCTTAGTACTTTTCTGTGTGTGGTGGCGTGCGCGCAATAACTTGAAACAAAATTGAAAGTGTTATTTATTCAGTAAGTACTTATTAATTTGTAATTTTATATTGATTTACTTATCAGTCTTTCAGTATTCCTATGTTTATATTCAATATGATGTGTATTTATATAATGTATTACTTAGTCGAATTTTTAAAAGATAACAATTAAAGTCACGTGTTTTGTAAAGTCCAAGTACCTAAATACAAATCCCCGTTTTAGTTTATTGCTTTTTTTTAGAAATGTCTGATAAAGAAGCTGTTACTCTGCCTTCCACAACTTCAGAAAACACAGGAGGATTGACTTTTTTGAAAAGAAATGGTGGCTTAGTGCTGTTGAGAGCTAACCAGCTCTATATACTATAGTTTTTTGTATACTAGTAACCACCAGTATACAAAAAACTTTTTTTTAGTAAATAAGTATTTATAACATATTTGCTCGTAAAGGGTCTCTTATTGCGCCAATTTCAATATCGTATTGTATCTCATTACGAACTTGTGCGGTAATGTAAAGTAAAACGCACGGTTTATCAAGATGCTTCGTCTAAAACGAACGGTACTTTTTTAAATCTTAGCAAAGAGTTTTTATGTCAGAAAAGAGGTCAACATTTTATGAATAAAATTAACTTTGGGAGATAAAATATAATAAATAAACATTTAATTATTTAATTTAATTAATGTTGACAATAATTTACAACCATTTATCTGTAACAAAAACACAAAAATATTAATTTACTTTATTAGTAATACTGGCTGTTTTTTATGCCTTTGCCTTAAAAAAAGCGCTGATGCGCGCGCATTGCTATTTTTTTTGCTGTATTGTTTTTATTTGAAAATGTCGTCAAGTAGTGATGAATTTATGAATTCAACACCGCCAGAAGTCTCAGAGGCAGCGAAAAAGGCTATTCTAAGCCTCTTGCCCGAAAATTGACCGATAAGATACTTACAAGCGTATCAAAATTTAATCATATGGAAAACAAGCAAAGGTGCAAAGTCCGAGTTTTATTTATTTCCTCGCAAATATGTTATAAAACGTCGTATGACATACGTGCGCTTTGATAATTACAGCCTCTGCTTTCTTCTAACCCTCGCCTACGGCTCGGGCTAGCAATATCGCCTCGGCTGTAATTTTTTCTGATTTTATTTTTTTATTTTTTATTCTGATTTGAATAAAGTATGTGACCGTGTTGACATATGTGTATTTGTGTGTATGTGACCGTGTTGACATATGTGTGTGTGTGTGTGTGTGTGTGTGTGTGTGTGTGTGTGTGTGTGTGTGTGTGTGTGTGTGTGTGTGTGTGTGTGTTTGTGTGTTCGTGTGAGTGTGTGTGAGTATGTGTCATAGTATCATAATAGCTTTATTATGCAAAAAAGGGCTAAGATCTGGAATTCTTAACCACTAGGGTTTTCGTATAGTATGTCATTTGGTAATATTTTTTAACTCTATAGCTTGGGAAGAAGGATCTAAGGAAAGACAGACGAACAATAAAGTGATCCTTTTTAAGAATTCCGTTTTTCCTTTTGAGGCACGAAACTGTAAAATAACTATTTTGCGCTCGTAAACTAAACATATTGCTATTACATTGTTAACAAAATCTTGTTTTCGATTATCATAAAGTATTTTATACCGGTGGTAGTAAAATGTTAAAATGTTAACAGTTTAGCCAGGATCAAACAAAGCCGCAGATTGGTGGAAATGGGCCAAATTCCTATATAAATAGGGTAGTTGGATAAACATAGAAAAGAAAGTAGATAATACTCGCTTCGGGCTGTTGTGGCGCTTCGACTTTAGTAATGGGAGGGAGCGGCAGCGGATTAATACAATGTTTATATGAATTATTTTTTGAGAGTTGATGATATATTTTGATTTCATAATCTGTTATACATCTAATTTTTTTAATGAAAAAAAAGTCTGTGGAAAGCATTTCTTTTATTTTTCAATTAAATAATAGACTGCTTATCATCCGGCACAAGGATTACACTTGCATAAGGCAAATATATGTTTAAAAATTGTATTCTAATAATTGCATATAGTTATATACTCTCTGAAAATATTATTTAATAATACCTATCATCAAGCCTTGTACGTGCCCGTAAACAGAGTGATCCATTTTGCAGGTGCGTTTTATCGGATACGTTTTTATTCGGCGATGGTGTATGTAGTTGTATGAGCGTGTTCACACGCAACACAGTATATCGGATCCAGTAAACACACATAACGCGATCTTGTGTCTGCGGTGTGAAAATCACATACAGTAACGATGAACCCGTTAAAAATGGTCCACGTTTTACCTGGATTAAAATCCGCTTCCGCTTACTCAACATGTGTCGACCCTAGTATAATGTTTGGCTGGCTAACGCTAAACTCTTTTGTAAATAACGATATTTCTTTTTGCTTGCTCACGTATGGCGAAGTAAAACGTGGTAAGTTTTCCTGGGCCGCAGGAGCGCGTGGTTGAGCCGCCCGCGCGTGCAGTGTGACCCCACCCTTAGTACTCTGTGTCACCCTGTTTGCATTAGCCAAACCGATCTATTCCTATCGAGTACCAAAAACTAATACCAAATGGTATTTGTTTATTGCCGTTATAAAATTCTATTCCCAACGAGTCCCAATTTTTTAATATTTAAATGAAGCTCAAAATCTATTCCCAACGAATACCAAAACATAACATTTGGTACAGTCACCGAAACAATTTATTTTGCATTTTAATAATTCAATATTATGATCATCATAATACAATGCTAAATTCACTTCATTGCGGCATTTTTACTCATGACTTAAGTGTATCACTTGCCAATTTTTTTACCTGCGAAAAAGGTGAGTTTGCTTTATAGTTTCAAAATCCAAGCGCCGTGTGCAAACGATTTTTTTATTGATTGTTGGAATAAATGCTAAGACTAATGATATAAGGACTGTTTTTTTAAATATTTTTGTTCTTGCATAAATTATTATTATTTCTATTAAACGGGTCAATTCTAAGGGATATTGTTATCTATTCCTTAGTACTTTTCTGTGTGTGGTGGCGTGCGCGCAATAACTTGAAACAAAATTGAAAGTGTTATTTATTCAGTAAGTACTTATTAATTTGTAATTTTATATTGATTTACTTATCAGTCTTTCAGTATTCCTATGTTTATATTCAATATGATGTGTATTTATATAATGTATTACTTAGTCGAATTTTTAAAAGATAACAATTAAAGTCACGTGTTTTGTAAAGTCCAAGTACCTAAATACAAATCCCCGTTTTAGTTTATTGCTTTTTTTTAGAAATGTCTGATAAAGAAGCTGTTACTCTGCCTTCCACAACTTCAGAAAACACAGGAGGATTGACTTTTTTGAAAAGAAATGGTGGCTTAGTGCTGTTGAGAGCTAACCAGCTCTATATACTATAGTTTTTTGTATACTAGTAACCACCAGTATACAAAAAACTTTTTTTTAGTAAATAAGTATTTATAACATATTTGCTCGTAAAGGGTCTCTTATTGCGCCAATTTCAATATCGTATTGTATCTCATTACGAACTTGTGCGGTAATGTAAAGTAAAACGCACGGTTTATCAAGATGCTTCGTCTAAAACGAACGGTACTTTTTTAAATCTTAGCAAAGAGTTTTTATGTCAGAAAAGAGGTCAACATTTTATGAATAAAATTAACTTTGGGAGATAAAATATAATAAATAAACATTTAATTATTTAATTTAATTAATGTTGACAATAATTTACAACCATTTATCTGTAACAAAAACACAAAAATATTAATTTACTTTATTAGTAATACTGGCTGTTTTTTATGCCTTTGCCTTAAAAAAAGCGCTGATGCGCGCGCATTGCTATTTTTTTTGCTGTATTGTTTTTATTTGAAAATGTCGTCAAGTAGTGATGAATTTATGAATTCAACACCGCCAGAAGTCTCAGAGGCAGCGAAAAAGGCTATTCTAAGCCTCTTGCCCGAAAATTGACCGATAAGATACTTACAAGCGTATCAAAATTTAATCATATGGAAAACAAGCAAAGGTGCAAAGTCCGAGTTTTATTTATTTCCTCGCAAATATGTTATAAAACGTCGTATGACATACGTGCGCTTTGATAATTACAGCCTCTGCTTTCTTCTAACCCTCGCCTACGGCTCGGGCTAGCAATATCGCCTCGGCTGTAATTTTCAACTTACCGCACTTATATCATAATGTACTATTAACAGTTGATTGTTTGTGATATTCTTTAATTGTTACATTTTGATGACAATAAAAAATATAGATATGTAGGTACTTATCTAATTAAGTATTTCTGTTATTATAATAATGAACCAAACGTTTTCATACTACATTTTAATATGTTTGGAGAGACTGATTTTTATTAAATAAACACTACTTAAAATCACATTTAAAGGCATTTTTATTACTGACTGTACCTCATAGCATTTAACGTGTTTTAGGATTCGTTTATGAGTGGTACTCGTTGGGAATAGAATTTTATAACGGCAATAAACAAATACCATTTGGTATTAGTTTTTGGTACTCGATAGGAATAGATCGCCAAACCTGCCTGTTTTCTTTCGCTTTTTACGTGTGTGAAAATATATTATGAGAGATATTAATATTCTATGTTAAAAAAGGTCACTTAAGAAGTTAGATTAGTTACGTTTAAACTTTGTATTACCTAAGCGGTCAATGCCGTTAATCAGCTACTTGTATTAATTAATATATTTATTGAAAATCACATGTTTGTATAGCCATTTGGCTGTAAGGTTAAATATGGAGTTATTATAATGGTTATCTGAATTTCAAAATATTTTAATATAAGTAAGTATAATGTAGCTCAAAAACATCTGCCTAGAGTTGGAAAAGAACTCAGAACGCCACGAAACTAAAGATTTATTTAAGAAAATTCGAACCATAACTCTTCAATTTAAACTGAAAACCAGTGGCCCTACCATGAGTTGATGCAAACTGTTTACGTTACAGTAAACTGTCGGATATACTGCTCACAGTCAATATGAGTGAAAGAGAGAAAACGATAGTTTACTGTAACGTAAACAGTTTGCAATAACTCATGGTAGGGCCACTGGGCTATCGAGGATTTAAATGGAGTGACTGTAATAGAAATCAAGGATATTGTGGGTGTGTGAGAAGAATATTGTGAACAACTTTTTAGCGATAGCAGCATATCACCATCGTGTAACACTAGCACACTATCACACAATGCTATGGAGCCATCAATCCTGAAAAGGGAAGTTCGAGCCGCGATTGATTACCTGAAGGGAAATAAGGCTATAGGAGCTGACGAAATTCCTATAGAGATCTTTGAAGCAATGGGTGAATACGGAGTTGATATTATGCATGTTATCTACAACCGCGTCTGGAAGACAGAGCCTCGAGACTGGGGACACTCCGTGTTCATACCACTGCACAAAATCAACGAAGAAATATGGCAACTACAGGCTTATAGCCCTTATTAGACACGCTAGCAAAGTACTCCTTCATATCATTAAGACTGCAAACTTTTCTGAATCCCGAAATAGCTATTGAGCAAGCCGGGTTTGTCAAGGGTCGAGGAACATGAGAACAAATCCTAATTCGGACAAATAATAGAAAAGTCGAGAGTTTAACATCCCACTCTATATCTGCTTTGTCGACTTTCGCAAGGCCTTTGATACCGTGAAATGGCATAAGTTATGGGACGTACTCATTCAAACGGGATACCTACCCACCTCGTTCGTCTCATACGCCGACTTTACGAGAACGGAACTGTCACTGTTAGAACACGAACTATTTTTACAAATATTTCGGACACGTTGTTCGAAACGAAAAATCTATGGAACGACTCGTTGTCCAGGGGCAGGTAGAGGGCAAGCAGTCACGCGGTCGATCACCTACGCGTTAGATAGACCTCATTAAAGCTGCGACACAAACCTCTATAGTCCAGAGTTCTCGAGACGCTGAAAACCGCAACAGGTGGAGGCGCATCGCGGGGGCTGCTTTAGCCAATGAAAATGCAGCGTCATCAACCACGACCATTCTGTCAAGAGTGAATGGGAGTTTTTTGGCGCCATTTGTCAAGTTCGGTTTGGTGTCTATTTTAATTATTTGCAAATTGATTCATAGTGGATATTGTGTCTTAAAATTGGTGCAGTTTTGTGGTACAATATGTGGGATAATTGAAATAGGCGCGATCTTGGTTGTGTGAAGCCGAGTCTTTTAGTGTAGTGGTGGCTACCTCGGCAGAACTCTTGCCGAGTAAACTGTCTTGATATACTTGGTGCCAAATGCTCCAAGCAGCATTGGAATGCGATGCACCCACATTCTAATATAAACTGAAACAATCTACCACTGAACTATTCAACACTTGACACTGGCAAAAATAACTTCCAAGAGGAAAGTAGATTGCCAAAACAAAAATAAGAAGAAGAAGAAGAAGAAGAGTGAATGACTAAGGAGGAGGAGGAAGTATATATTTTTTGTATGAAATCCAACAATATTTTCAGTTTTAGCACTTATGCACTGCACGCATTTCCTTCCCACAGCTTGCATTTTACTTTTAAGTTATATTATGTAATCGTGTAGTAGGATAGTTTGTATGTTTTAGTATAGAATAAGTTTTTTGTTGTAAGTATTTAATGATAAAATACTCGTTAAAAAATTACCTACTTATATACATTTTAAATATATTTAAGACATAAAAGTCCTTACCGTAGTATAAAGGAGCCCAAACGCATAAGAGCGGTTTCACATTAGGTCGGACCGACAGTTTTACTGGAACGACAAAAGTGACGGATGCGTATTGGCATTATGTATTTCAATACCGTTGTTCACATTAGGGTGACCCGATAAAACTGTTGTCGGCGACCGACGGCACATTTACCGGACATTCAGCCACGATTAAACTGTCTGGTTAGATATATAATATTGGCGTTCTGCTTTGGGTACTACAACATTAGGTCGGACCGGCAGCTAATAGTGTGAACAGTAAAACCAAAAAAACGGCCAACGGTTAAATTGTCGGTCCGACCCGACCTAATGTGAACCAACTCTAAGCTAGGTACGAAACAACAAATGCAACAATAGGCTCGGAACAGTAGGTATGTTTTCGGCGACCGCTCACTGCCTTTTGATCCTAATGTTATTATGTGTGTTATGTTGTTATTTATTCAATACTAGCGGCCGCCCGCGGTTTAACCCGCGTGGTTCCCGTTCCCGTGGGAATATCGAGATAAAAAGTATTTTATGTTTTAATCCAGGCTATCTTCTATCTATGTGCCAAATTTCAATCAAATCCGGACAGTAGTGTTTGCGTGATTGAGGAACAAACATCCAAACATCCAAACCCACAAACTTTCACATTTATAATATTAGTAGGATGGAGCACACCATGTGATGAGCTGACGAGCATAAGCATTAATGGACGTTTATATTCATATTTGTCAGTTTTATCCCTTATTTTGTCAGAACTTTTCCGGGATATGCTTTTCAATGAAAGACACGCTTAGTTCATTGATTAGTGAGTAATTTGCCGAATTCGCCAAGTCGAATGTACCTAATTACATATTTTGTGGTAAACGAGTTTGATCCGAAGTTATAATCTGCTTTTGCGATGTTATGACACGGAGTTTGCGCAACGTGTTTCGGGATGATCGAATAATACTGTTCGGAATGTTGTTTTGATTTTTGTTTGGACTTTTTGGATAGCGAAAATAAAACAATCTAGAACAGTTTGTGATATACATGATTTCGGATGACAGTAAATATTAATAATAATGCGTTCGGACCTGGAAAATATCTGCTACGAAAATATGATAGGAAACCAAAGACATTCGTAAATAAGTTAAGCAAGTAAGTTTAGTACTTCGTTACTTTCTTTAGACTTGTTTCATCTGCGTCGAAGTTAAGGTGCGCGTCCACTGCATCGGAATCAGACCAGACTGAGCGGACGGATTTGTTGCTTTGTATGGATTCCTATGGCACTGCATGCACTGCATCGGCATTTCCGCATCATAGAAATCCATACAAAGTGACATATGCCAACGCTCCGTTCGCGCCGTAAGCTCCGATTCCGGTGCAGTCACAGACCATACAACAAGTACGACGCAGGGGACGCGCAACTTTACTGGGGGGTCAAAAGTGAATGGTTAAAAAAAAAGAATTGCAGCTCCGTCCGTTTTTCTCTCCTTGTCGGTCGGGGATAGATGCTGTGCTGACGCCCGGCAGGCACGTCCAGTGTACTCGCAACTGTTCAAGCGATTTCGTGTATTCCAATGAATAGAGATTATAGCTTATTTTGAAAAAAGAAATATATGTAGCTTATTTCCGCAAAAAATACATGCAAGATGCACCGCCCGCACGCCCGCAAAAAAATGCACATGCACACTACAAAATATCAGTGCACAATACCTGCATTTAGACATACAGCAACACTCCTTGCACCTTCACCAATTAGACACTTGTTTAGCTCCAATCCAGAGCGTCCTCAGGAGTTAGATCGTGCGTAAGTAGCAGTCTAATTGGTGAAGGTGCAAGGTGTGTTGCTGTCTGGCTAAATGCAGGTATTGTGCACAATGATATTAAAAGTATAGATACGTTACGCGCACTCCAAAATGGCAAGACGAAAGTCAGGTAATTGCCCGACTTTCAATTAGTCAGGCACAGGCTCGCGACACGGAAACACAAGCGGCTCTCGTCAGTCAGACGCGATAAAATTGTGAAAATCCATTAAAAAAATGTCTCCTTGCGTCTTTAGACGATGTACAAATTATACAGTAACAGAGATCGGAAAAATGCTTAATTTCACACGTAAGTACTGTATTTAATAAAAATATGTATTTTTTAATCTTTTATCCGGCCATATTGTACAAAGAGCGCGCTGTCTGCTTTGCGTGTGTGAGTGAAGGAGACAGTTGACGCGCTTTCAATTCACGGCCAATGCGCATGCAGCGGTCAATGTGTGTATCTATAGTACCGTTGCGCTGTTTTAAATAGCAATTATGTTGGCGTATAACTCATCTTTACTAGTCCAATCAACGGGGCTTATGCAACCCCGTTGATTGGACTAGTAAAGATATTTATACGTAAATGTATGAAAATGGACCGACTATTTTTCACATTACCTCTTAAGACCAAAAAATAAAAAAAATATGATTAAAGAAGAAAATTAATTGACTTACTGAACAAAGCTATATATTTAAGGATATAAAAACATATTAAAAATAATAATCAGCAGATATTTTTATCAAGAAAATATATATTGAAAAATATTAAAATTTAAATTTGGAGTATCTCCGAAATCGAAAAAATATTGGATTCTTTTACATACTTATTCTAACTAATACACAAATACGTATACAGAAAGTATTTTAGCCCGAGGAAATATTCACAGAGAGATATAAGCGATTTTCATGTTCAGGTAAAAATACCTAACTTCTCGTAACAAAATTTATTGGATTATTGTTCATCTGTAATCTGTATTACCTAACTTCATCACATGCCAAATTTCATAGACGGAAGAATTTTTCGGAAGTCTCCATACAACAAATATGCTCATTGATTGGACTATACTTTTAATATCATTGATTGTGCACTGATATTTTGTGGTGTGCATGTGCATTTTTTGCGGGCGGGCGGGCGGTGCATCTTGCATGTATTGTTTGCGGAAGTAAGCTACATATATTTCTTTTCTCAAAATGGTTTGGGACTTTAGCCAAGTGACGCCTGATTCAATCAAATGATCATAGCTTAGTTGTGCAGCTTCAGTTTGAAGCCGCTTATTTTAAAGAGTCCAAGTTTTATGTGTCGTGAATATTGAGGAGTGCTTTTGTTTCAGATGATGAGTTCGGAGAGAAGTCCGTATCTGTTCTACTCGATGGAGACGAGTCTGAACTTATATTTATTGATCACCCCAGCACTGAAATGTCGGTGAGTTAGTTAAACACTGACGTGATTGGTTCACGTCATTTATCTAAACGACCCTTTTAAAATTAGTTTCTTTATTATGACAGTTTTCACTCGATAGGTATTTACAAATAAAATATTGTTTTTAATCCTTTCCATTCTCATCTCATTTGTAAATGAACAAAGAGAAATGTGTGTTGATTTACAATTTAATGAGACTGGTCAAAGCTCGCACAGTTTTGAGTGGGTTTTGTAAGTTTAAAATTATTAAAATTATTTTTTTACATTTAGACCCCAGATTGTACACTACGTTTCCATCTCATTGATTATTATATTAAAATAATTGAAGTTCATTTTCACCGAAGTGTTTCTACCTTGCGAATCTTCGCTCATTTGGTTACGAAATGTTAAAAAACCGGCCAAGTGCGAGTCGGACTCGCGCACGAAGGGTTCCGTCCTAAAAAAAGGCAAAAAAACACGTTTCTTGTATGGGATCCCCCCTTAAATATTTATTTTATTATATTTTTAGTATTTTTTGTCATAGCGGCAACAGAAATATATCATCTGTGAAAATTTTAACTGTCTACCTGTTGTCGTATTAATATCGAGCAAAAAATGGCAAAAAAAAACTCGTTTGTTGTATGGGAGCCCCCTTTAAATATTTACTTTATTCTATTTTTAGTATTTGTTGTTATAGCGGCAACAGAAATACATCATCTGTGAAAATTTTAACTGTCTAGCTATCACGGTTCATGAGACACAGCCTGGTGACAGACAGACAGCGGAGTCTTAGTAATAGGGTTTTTACCCTTTGGGTACGGAACCCTAAAAAGAGCTTAAAGTCTGCCAATTAAAATAAAATAAATGAGCAACATTTTTCAAAACAAATGTTATTTCTTTTCTCGTGAAGGTTACCCAGTTGGGGGCAGAGTGCACAGTTGTGTTGCGCTGTAATTGATAAAATGCCAAACTCAACATTGTCGGCTAAGTGTAATGCCTTGTACTTAGTGGGATATAGACAATTTATAGTCCTTATGACTTTTTCTTAGCTCAAATAGATGAAATGCATTTTATAATTGGTTTTAATGAACTTAAAGAAATGCAATAAACAACGAAATAGGTAATAGGAAAAATACACACATCAACTTTGTCTAGGGATACAGGTGTTATTTTCATACAAACGAGGTAACTTTGAAGCCTTGGTTTCCTGCCAGGGATGTACTGTGCTGTGATCTAATGACAGCTATGCAGGGAGTGAGTGGAGGAGATTCAGATCGCTATACACACCCAACTGATCTGACCAGCATTCTAAAAACGTAATGGACATGTTTAAAAAAACCGCGAAAATAGCATGAAAATGTATGGAAATCCTCAAACTGAGAACTCTGACCCATTAATCTTTTAGAATGCTGATCAGATCAGTTGGGTGTGTATAGCGATCTGAATCTCCTCCATTCACTTCCTGGATGGCCATCATCAGATTACAGCACGGTACATCCCTGGCAGAAAACCAAAGCTTCAAAGTTACCTCGTTTGTATTAAAATAACAACTGTATCCCTAGACAAAGTTGATGTGTATACAAGACTATACCTAAGTGTATAACTTCTTCCAGTTGCTTACGATAATTACTTTCTTTTACTTCATCTTCTTTCATCACGACTTCATTAAATTATGTTGTCGTTCCATCGGGTCATTCTGAACTTACCATCAAAATTTCAAAGCTGTGTCCAGTCCATGAAACAAAACAACTTTCTCTAAGAAACATGATTCGATTTTTATTTTACATATTTGGCCATGTGATCCTTAGCGAAAGTTGTTCAGTTTCATGGACTAAACACATCCTAAAAATGTTGATGGTGAATACAAAATGACCTTGTATATCAAAGAGAATGTAAAAATAACTAGCGTTATAAGAGACGGGAGTGTCATACAAAAAGAGTGAGTATGAAACGGAAGCGAATTCAACGAAAACAAACAAAAGAGAAACGTTAAACGGCATTGGCGGTAAAACGGTCAAAGGTGAAGAATACTCTTTGATGGGGCGAAGTATAATACGCCTAAATTCGAATGTTGTCAATTATCTACCGCTTTGTGGATTGTCAACGTTCTTTCAAACTTAGACGGGTTAAAAATTCGCTTCCGTTTCATAGATCGTTTTTTACTGAGAGAGTTGCGCCAGGCTGTTGTATATTGGAAAGCCTCGTTATCTCTCACTTTTAGTGTGATCAGAGTTTTCAAAGTTTTACTTTAGTAATTTTCTTCAGGTGGAGAACTGCCTATCCACGTACGAGCCTCACGCCTGTCTGGTGGTATACTCCGTGGTGGCTAGAGGCTCTTTCATCAGGGCTGGAGAGTTGCTGGCATACCTGGCCCGCGAGCAGTTCACGACTGAACGGACGGTGGTGCTGGTCGGGAACAAAGCTGACTTGGCCAGGGCTAGGCAGGTTGCTACCAATGGTGGGTAATCTTTGTTTTATCATCGTTATTTTTTGACGTCCACTGCTGGGCATAGGCTTCCATAAAGATTTTTATGACACGTTGACAATTAATTTGTTCTGCGCCGCATCCAGCAGCCTCGTTACTTTTACTATCCCAATGGTTGACTAATATTATGCCTTGACTAATTATTTATGATACATAAAATTGAGACTTTAAAGTCGACAGCATAGGAAAGGCAAAAAAAAAATCAAGAATGAAGAAAAAAAAAGAAGGTAACCCAGCAAAGTGCCTGTTTGCTATATTTGTACTTGCGTCACCAATTCACCACCAGGAACATTAATCACGATTGCCTACTTACTTAGACCAATTTTCTCACCCTTACGTGCTCTGACACACCACAAGACAACTCACAACAATATACGCAATTGAATTGTGGAACTACTTAACTTTAGTCTTCGAAATGCTTCATTTCATTAAGTATTGACACTGAAAGTCCCTATTTTAATTTTTGTTGATGTGTTTGTTGAACAACTGGAAGTCCCCATTGTTTTGTTGTTTTGTTTGTTTCTTGCAATGAAACTCGTCGTTAAAAAGAACAAAAAAAAATTCCAAATGCTCATAAAAATAGTGATCGAAATATGTGCGTGCGTGTGTGTGTGTGTGTGTGTGTGTGAGTGTGTGTGTGTGTGTGTGTGTGTGTGTGAGTGTGTGTGTGTGTGTGTGTGTGTGTGTGTGTGTGTGTGTGTGTGTGTGTGTGTAGCGTGTGTGTTAGTGTGTGTGACTTACCGCTGTGACGTGTAAGGTACGTCACAGCGGTTTTATTTGCACTATTATGATAATAATAATTATGTATAATAAAGACAGATTTTGTCATCTATAAATGTGAAGAATTGTCGTAATGATCATGCCATAATTAAATGCAGCCAACTGCGTTAAACCTTCTCCATCGTATTAAGACTGTTTCGTAATCAGCTTACTTTCGTCTTGTTACTTGTAAGTACAGCATTAAGGAAAATTGTAATGAATATTCTAAGTAGAATTTTGGACGCTTTTGTTTAAATACAGTACAAAATAAAAAGCCGTTAAAATAAGACATAGAACAAGATGATACTTTGACTAAGTTATAAATTGTCAAGATCTTTGCCATGGCGAAGAATGTTTATATAAACGTTTACATAATAGGTTTAGATAAACATTTTACTAACTGGGGAATAAATTGTATTTTGTATACATATTAAGTACTTATGTGCATTTTCCACTCATGGCTTTTATTACAATAATTTTGCTTATGTGTGATTTCCCTGTTGCGTAATTTTTTCTTTATTTCTTGTTATAGTTTCCAAAGCACAAAATCAGGACTTAAGACCAAATATTTTTCCTGAATTTATTTTGATAATAATCTTTATTTTGTATAATGAATTATGTTCATAAACTGACAATGCCGTTTGTAAACGGGCGAATTGTAGAATTTGCCTGCAACATATTTTACACATCGATCTACGGTCGGAAGACTCGTACTATAGAATCAAACTCAAATCTCTGCTTGAGAGATACAGTTAGAAAGGGATGGTACTATTCATCGCTAATGATTTAACACCGTTATGTTCTAAGTAGTAGTTTAACTAAACATTTTTGCCAAAACATAGGTTAAAAACCGACAAAAAACTTTGGTCCTCTTATACTAATAAGACAGCTAAAACATTGTAATTAATATGGCAAATTAAAAAAATCGTCTTTTAACCCATGTTCCTTTAGCAGAAATGTTATAGTTTCATTCGTAGAACACTCCCTCTAGTTAGTTAAAACGACCACTACTAAAATAACGGTGTATAAAAATATATATTTTCTCTCTGTGCAATTATTATTTCCTCGCTGGGTGCGAAAATATATTTAATAATCGATCGCAGCGCTCATGGTGGCAAAAAGTAGAAATAATGAAGGCTCTGTAATCTGTTTGAAAACGATATTTAATTTATGACTAGCGATACAGGAACAACTTAATATGTTTATTATAACTTAATAAAAATTATTAAAGTAGCTTTATCCTCTTGTTTTACAAAATCTACAACTAAAAAAGAAGTAAACAAACCCTAATATAACCAAAATAAAACACTCTTTTTGAATAGATCTTACTTGCCATATATAATTCAAATGACCAAAAATGATTTCTCAACACTTTGTCCACCCAAATCACAGTAATTTTGAAATTTACATTAATAACACAATATGTATAGTTTTTTTTTAACATTTTGTCACAATGCCGCCATTACATATCAAAACGTCAAAATGGTCAGGTCAGAGCCAACAAAGTTGCAACACGCTAGGTGGCGCTAAAAGCGTGCACGGAGCTATTTGCGTATAAGTTAAGGGCGCGCAATTGGAAAAAAACATAGTGCTTAAATAAAGACGAAATTGTGAATCATCTCTCTGTAGTGCACTCTGAACAAGATTTGTGGTACTTTTTATCACTTAAAGAATGTTTTCTAGCCTGTCGTTTAGTTTAATGGGCATTAGTGTGAAAAGGTACCACTTCTCAGCAGACTTTTTTTGTGCAGACTATGCGCCCTCTTAAATACTTACACAGTCTTTGTACCTATTTGAGTGTCACTATAACATTTTCAAACAAATTTCTAAATGTTATTTTCCCTCAGAGGGGAAGGCCTTGGCAACGTCCAGAGACTCCAAGTTCATAGAGACCTCCTCGGGCATCCAGCATAACGTGGACGAGCTACTAGTAGGCATCCTCAAGCAGATACGGCTCAAGGAGAACCGGGAGAAGAAGCAAGCGAAGAAGGTCGGGAAACAGGTCTGTATCTTTACACACAACAGCACATCAAGTTAAACAGTTGAACTGCAAAGCTTTTATTATTCAGGTAGGACATAAAGATGGCCTTAAGGTCAACATTGTACAGTCAGATGAGTAGTCGTCATCTGTGCAGTGATGTACAGTCAGCAACTTATTACTTTAGTACTTTGTCATAGAAACTTTTTTTACATAACCTGTGAGACATTCTGTCAAAAAGTTGCTATGATTAAGTACTAAAGTTAAGCGATTTTCATTGCTGACCGTACCTACATTGCACTTTATTCTTTTTTATGCAAGAATAGGGGTTGTCTCCACGAGCGAGAGAATCGCGACGATGTTACGTATTTCCATATAACTATCGCCGCGATAACATCGCCGTGTGTAGGTAGACGACACGCAGAGTGTATAGAAATACGTGGCACGACGATTACATCGTCGGCAATTCTCTCGCTCATGTAGACAGCCCCTAATTATAGTAGGTACCATAAATTTTTCTACCACGATCTTTTGCTTAGTTATGCGGCTTTCGGTACAGTTTATATATCACTTATTTAGATCTTTGTGAATATTATGGTACAATAAAATTTGAGATTGAGATGGTATGGTAGAGTTGACGTTAGCATACATGTGTATTTCTTCGTAGAACTCTAAAGTAATATCATGAAAAATAGGTAGTAAATAAAATAGATAAAAAAGTATACACAATATTTTTAGTAGTCATTCAGTGTCGCACCTATTTATCAGCTCAAGAAATTGAATCTTGGCATCGTCATTTGTTTCATATTTGTACGAATCTGCCAAAGTTGATATTTACTCTGCGGTTCTGCGGTTCTGCCTTAATGATTGGGTAATAGGCTCTACGTACGTGGTTTGATTACAAACAGCCTACAAACGGACACGAAACGAAGCAGCCGGAAAACTGAATAATAAAGTGGAAAAAATACGATTTGAACTCCTCCGTAAAGTTACTGCCAAATCTTATGTACCTACGAGAAACGAATTCCTGAATGTACGAGTATAATAATTATAACCGGTCAAGAGCGAGTCGGACTCACGCACCGAGGGTTCCGTACAATCATAAATATATTTGGATATGTTACTTTAGTACAGTCTTTAAAAAAGTAGGATAAACGGCAGACCGGTGGAAGGGCGAACAGGCGGACAGTTAATTTACAAATCTTAACCACAGCTGCTTATGGTGACTGAAAAACGTTTCAGCCACTCCACATTGCAAACTCTTTATATTACTAATTAGTAACTTATTCTTCGTTTATTCGTACGGCAAATAGTAGGTAATTATATTAGAACCAGCCACCAATTATTATTGTAGTATTAGGTTGCGCCATCTCTTGACCGATAGTGGAACTATTTTTTTTTCTTAGGTTAGCATTCTTAGGACAGCGCCATCTGTTGACTGGTAGTGAAACTAAAGAATTTTTGTTTGTTTTTTGAATTTTTAAAAAAGTGTGTTATATTGAGACATCGTTTTATTTTTCCTGTAATCTTTACATAAACTACTATCACATAGAATTATTTCAGATTTGGCACGGTATTTTTTTTACATTTATCATCATAAATCGAAAACTATGTGGCCTAAGAAAAAAGAAAAAAAATTTTTAAAATGTGCAAACAGCGCTCTTTCATATGATACCCCACATTTCCTAGTCACATCACTTCAAATTTTTAAGACCCCTTTTCAGTCCCTGTTGTAAAAAAAAAAAATTTTTTTATTTCTTTCTTATTTGCAAAATAGTTGGGCAAATGTCATCTTAAACTATTCCAAATTTCAAGTTGATACCATTAGTAGTTCTCGAGATATCCAGCTGTGACAGACAGACAGACAGACTGAGTCACACCATATGGGTTCCTTTTTTACCATTTTGGTACGGAACCCTAAAAAGTATGAAAGTTGTGTTTGCCGATTGCCAATATGCCGATTATACAGAGTTATTTGTAAAATACCAACAACCTCGCAAGAGTAGACTTGACTTTCCATACAAATTTTCCGAACAGTTGAACGAGTTTTGTATGAAAAGCCGAATTTTTTGGTCTGTATCCGGAAAAATCGTAGAACAATTAATGTAATTGTTTATGATGTTAGTAATCTACCCCTGCGAGGTTGTTGGTGTTTTACAAATAACTCTGAATACTGTTTTCCTTCAATGATCGAAGTGTTTTTTTGACAAAAATGAAAAATATACTTTTTTACATTTCCCACTACTTGATGCTAAACAAAAAATAAAGTTTGTGTTGAAACAAATTGAGTTGTTTTTTTAGAATTTGAAATAAGTTGGTACTTCGATATTATTATTATTATTTCCGAAACAAAAGGTTTCATAACAATAATAAAATTTTATTTAATATTTAGTTAGCTAACAACTGGAAATAAACTGTGTTTACAAACTTTTCCTACCAATTTAACTTAAAAATAAGTCTTTTATAATATTTGGTCTTATCTCCAACATTAATTTCCATGGGAAATTATTTTAGGAACTTTGTTTGCCATTGCAATTTGAACTTTTTATTTTCTCCAACAGGAATCAAAACCTGCGAAGCTAGCCAGCTCCCGCACACATATATCACTGAGCATTGCAAGAGAATTACTCCAAAAGATTTGTATAAATGACATTTCAAAATCGAAATCCTGCGAAAATCTTCACGTCCTGTAAACTTCTGGAGTCCTGGTAACTATAAACCGTGCTGTAAACAAAATTTGATAAAAATACCATTATAATGATGTACTATTTGAATGACAATGTTAGGAATAAAATTGTTATTATGTATGTAGTAATTTCGGAGTATTTTCTAAGACTTGGAATAAAAAAAAAGACTTTCTTCATAAGATAAATTCCTTAAAAGAGATGGTATTTTGTTACTAAGTGATTATACTTAAAGTGTTTTAGATTTGATAGGTAATCTTTTAATTTGACAATTGTTTCAAAATTATCGAGCAAATATTGTGTTAATGTAAAATTATTTCAAAAAGCCTAACCCTGACCGGCTTTATCCGGACCAGCAAACTAAAATCTATGGAACAAGCATTGCGCTCAAAAAATGGCATCACATGAAAAGTACAACTAAGTGGATGAAGCTAAAAATGCTGGCATTTAATTATACAGCACAAAGCGTCTGAGCACCGGTTGCTTAGTAGAGACCATAATTTGTATTAGTATTTCGTTTAAGTATAGATGTTTTCTATACTTAAACGAAAAAAGACGACACGTTATTTTTGCATATTTTTACTGCCTTCTTTGCGTCTTTTACACCATTTGACTACACAGGACGTCATTTCTAATTAACATTCTCTTTCTCTCTTTTCTCTACAATCCAAACTGCAATTATTGTAAAGAACGTTAACATCAGTCACCAGGTGCGTGGCTGGCCCGACTAAAGCTGAGCGGGTTGTACTTTTTCGGCCCCGTGGTGCCATTTTTTAAGTGGTGCCATATTTGTTTGCAATTACACTTCCATAGATTTTAATTCGCTGATCCGGATGGATGGCAACGCTATCTGTAAGTATCTATAAAACAAGCATCTTAAATAATTTTCTCAATATTTACTAAAACAATTCAGTCAATGTCCTTTAATTTACGTTTTATGAAATGCGAAACGAATAATTGGAAACAAAAGTATTGAGTATGGAAATAAAAAGTATGATACAATCGACAGATTTTTCGAATAACAACTTCAATAAAATTCAGCATTCAAAAACGTTTTAGAGTGACAAGCGTCAATTGTGACATTATGTCGCATGCGACAAGGTCACACGAACGATTCCAAACTAATGATTTCGAAAATAGGGTCCCGAAATACTTTGGAGTCAATCCATTATAGAGTATGATGTTAAAAAACGGTAGGAAAATAGTCTTGGTCTGACTAAGATAATTTATTCAAAATAATAGTGCAATTATAATGTAACAGTTGCATGATACCCACCTACATAAAGAAACAGTTCAATAGCAAGATCAAAATAATCTTACCAAATAAAAATCTCAATATAATCTACTAAACAGAGTGGTTCAAAGATAATAAATTGGATGAATTAAACTTCGGTAATCAATCAAGTTACATTATTAGTGGGCTCAAGAGCTTTTCTCCAAAATCGAGTTTCTTTATTCAGTAAACGGTGTTATTGCGCAAACTTGGCCCAATTCACCGGCCCAATCTTCTTCTTAATGGCCATAATTCCGGCCAGTTTTTATATTAAAAATTTTACTTAATTTAGCGCTTGTAATTTTCTTTTCGAACTTTACTACTTTGTATTACTGAATCGCCTGAAAAGAGTTTCTAATGGTCTCTTTTCAGGTTTTAGAAAAGTGGATTAGTAACATGATTAATGTACCTACACGGGGGAGGCCAAGAAGCTTATACCCCCAATGGAGATTGCACGGCCAGTGTCATAGTGAAGATTGAAAAAAGGTCCTTTAGTGACGTGACGGCTTATTGCTACCTCTTTCTTTAGTATTACAATACGTATTCGTTGTTCGTCGTTCGTTCGTGAGAAATTACATACGGAGCCGTTGCCTGGTGGTCCAAAACAGAGCAAAGCACCGTCATCAACAAGCTGCAGAAATTCCAAAGATTGGCATGTTCTGCGATAACAAACTACCCCCACAGCCGCCCTAGAAGTAGCTCTGGATCTGGCACCCCTGGACCTGTTTATGCAACAGGAAGCCTCCGTGGCTGCTATAAGGCTTAAACACCTGGGTCTGTGGTACAACCGAGAGGTTCCTCACTCCACTTTGTGGAATAATCCAGTGAAACATGAGCCACTAATCGCTGCCCCATGCGACAGGATCCCTAAACAATACATTTTCGAAAAGAAATACCGAATTCAGTAAGTGGAAAGTGACCGAGATTATTCCGGCATACATGAAGTCCGAATTTATACGGACGGCTCCAAGATGGGGACTGGTACTGGAGCTAGAGTATTCTCACAAGACCTAAATATCAAAATATCACAAGCATTATGCCAACACAGTTCGATATTTCAATGCGAATGTGTTGCAATAATAAATGCCGCTACCACGGCCCTGTCTAGAGGTATGAAGGAACTAAACATCCGCATACTGACCGACAGTATGGCCGTCCTAACAGCACTGGAGGCCAACACGATCAACTCCAGTATCGTCTACGAATGCCACCAAGTTTTGGATCGTCTAGCATCCAACAACAAAGTAATCCTACAATGGATTAAAGGGCATAGTGGATCACACGGGAACGACGCCGCCGATGAGCTGGCTAGAAGGGGATCTTCTACAATAGTGGCAGAACCCATACCCATCCTGCCACTCCCGTTCAGCCAACTGCGCTCATGGGTAAGACAACGTACTCGTGCTGCAGTCGCGATCTTCGCCTCGTTGCGAGTGCTTGCTTCTACGCATTGCTCCGCGAGTAACCAGTGAACTAGACCTCTGCCGTATCGTGTTTTGTGGGTGCCTCCAGTGTCTACCGTCGCTGGTCGGTGCCGCGTTTGCCGTCCAGTTAACTTGACCCCCGGCTTATGGAAATTAACTTTGGTTACCGGTGTCTCGCACGACTGGTTTTGTAGCGTATAGATCGATCTAACAAGAAATCTTTTAAGTCAGGTGTTACCAACTCAACGGGTCGTACTACCACCGACGCTATGGATCACATTTCAGCAACGTCATCTTGTGGTCGCTGTCACGAGGCTGTCAACGATGGAGTGTGTTGCTCGTCATGTTCGAAGTACTTCCACTTTGCGTGTAGCGGTATAACTGAACAAGGATATCGCAAACTGGGCGATCGCAGATCTTCGTGGAAGTGTAGCAACTGTAAATTAGCCAACAAGCCGTCAACCCTCTCAGCGTGTGGTCCTGGTGCTGTATCGCCTGTTCCTAAGAGCCCGTTAACTTTAGAGCATATAATGCAGGAACTGAACAAAATTCAGGCGACCATTTCACCCCTAGTCACTCTCGCTAGTGATATTCAAACTATAAGAGAAGATGTCAGTGAGCTGAAGGCAGCCACGAAGACTTACAGTAACCAAATTAATAAATTGGAAGAACGGATACTTGAAGTAGACAAACTTAAGGAGAACATTGTCTCGCTTAATCAGCGGGTGGGATTGTTAGAAGAGGAACTTATCGCGAAAGATCAGTGGTTGAGGGCGAACAATATTGAGATAAAAGGAGTGCCTCAAAAAGCTAATGAGAATCTTTTTGATATTGTTAGTAGAATCGGAGCCAAAATAACTTACCCTGTTGCCAAATCATGTATCAACTTTGTGACACGTATTCCATCAAGGGACAAGGGCGTCACCGCCAAGGCCATCGTTGTTTCTTTTGTGAACAAATATACTAAAGAGGACTTTGTAGCTGCGGCCCGTCTGAATAAATCACTTTCGCCATCTGATATTGGTCTTCAGGGATCTCACCGGATATTCGTCAACGACCATTTGACTGGTCACATGAAGCAACTACTTTCTAAAGCTAAGTCGCTAGCAAGTGCGAATAATTTTCAGTTTGTTTGGGTCAAGCATGCCAAGATCTTTGTTCGGAAGGACACTACTTCCCCGTTGTTTACAATAACAAAAGAAAAGGATCTCGCAAAAATCTGCGGAAACGCATCCCAAACTTGATTGGTTATATTTTTTCTTTATGTGTCTTTTGGCTAGTGTTTAAATTTACTGTTAAGGCAACTTATCAGGATAATTTTACATTTAAGTGGAATGTTAGCATTTACATTGTACTTTTTCCTTTGAGCTTTGCTAAACACTTCCAACTGTATAATAATTCTGTTATGATTCTCTGCGTCGGCGTAGCGGGCCGCGGGTTGGACCTCCCTGCCTGTTTACCGATAATTTTTGCGTGTAGTTTATTGTTGTTACCCGCTTCTTTTTGTTCGATTATTGTACTGGAATCCGAAATAAGATATTTGTGGTGCTTTGTTAATTCCTACATTTATTGTGTTCGTTTTTTATACATTTTAATATCAGTGATAGCTGTTGGCTCGTGGTTGGTGGTGCATTTTAATTTCAATTTGGATAAGTTACGTTCAAATGAACTTATATTAATTGTGGTAAGTTCCGTTTATTTTCACGTACTAGTTTCTGGATTTTATACTATTTGCTTATTTAGTTGTTGTCATTGCATTATAAATGGCTAACCTAAACATTTATTATCAGAACGTTCGGGGGCTGAGAACGAAAACTGATATATTTTTGCGTAAATTGTTGTTACATGACTACGATTTAATAACTTTAACCGAGACTTGGCTTCTGGATGGGATATCCGACAGTGAATTATTTGACGACCGTTATGTAGTCTGGCGACGTGACAGGGATTATTCTAGAACGGGGCAGACTCGAGGCGGTGGGGTATTAATCGCTGCTCGTCGCGGTCTTCTGGTTACTTGTAAGCCTCAGTGGCAGTCTAGTGCAGAGGATTTATGGTTAACTATCTCATTCAACGACTCTTCTAGTAGACAAAGGTTAAAACTTCAGCTACATTTATGTACCATCTATTTATGTGACGAAAATAGAGGTAATTCTCAAAATACGCAGTTGTATAATTTTATGGACAAACTTACTTTAATTAGAAATGAAAGCCCATTGGATAAATTTCTCATAATCGGTGACTTTAATATGAGTTCCATTGTATGGGAACCCACTAATAAGGGATTACAGGCTGCTGTACTACCCGGCGACGCATGCTCTGATTTTATCAATACTTTAAATTTGTGTTCTTTTGACCAATTTAATTATATTCACAACAACCTAGGCAGAATATTGGATCTAGTCATTTCGAACGACTTTGTGTCAGTGTCTGGTAGCTTTGATCCCCTTGTTCCGGAAGACCCCCACCACAAAGCACTTGATATTTCCGTTAATTTTATTGAACTTAATCCGCTGAAGGTTCCTAAACGTAGCATACGTATATTTAATCGAGCTGATTATACGTCAATACGGTCTAAACTGTCTGAAATTGATTGGGACCAACAGCTTTGCTGTGGTACTGTTGATGCTGCGGTTGACGCTTTCTATGACATTATCAATCGTTTAATTAATGAATTAGTACCAACTAAACGGACTACGCCTAACATATTTCCACCATGGTATAATTCAGCGCTATTAAAAATATTAAAAGAAAAATTAAAATTTCATCGTAAGTTCAAGGTGTACGGTAACAAGCAAGACGAACTCTCATTCAAAGAACTTCGCGACAGAGCTAATAAGGTTGAAAATGAGTGCTATCATAATTACATCTCTCGTATCGAAGACTCCATATTAGATAATCCGAGGGCGTTGTGGTCATATAACAAAAATCGGCGTAGTTCATCATCGTACCCTGCGTGTATGTCTTATCAAGGCCAACCGTGTTATGACGGCGCTGCTATTTGTGAACTTTTTGCTAGATATTTCCGGTCTACCTTCCTGGATAGTGATGACCCTGTCTCTGATTCAATGCATAATAATCATGAGCATGGAGTAGCTAGTGGCTGCGACATTGGTTCTATAGAAGTCGAATCCGATGTTGTCCTTAAACTTCTAAAATCCCTGGACGTCAGCAAGTCCGCTGGACCAGACGATCTACCTGCCCTGTTTTTGGTAAACTGTGCTGATGAATTATGCTATCCCGTCTCTATTATTTTCAAAAGATCCCTTAATGAGGGTATTATGCCTGCCAGATGGAAAGCAGCTTATATAACGCCAATACATAAAAAAGGTCCTAAGGATTGTGTTGAAAATTTCAGACCGATCTCTAAACTGTGTCAACTTGCCAAAGTACTCGAAAGGTTAGTGTACGACCAGGTTTACAACAGTTTAAAGTTAAGCTTTAGCCCTCAGCAACACGGATTTTTGAAAAATCGTTCCACAGTGACTAACCTTGCCGTGTTCACCGACTACTTGACGGATCAAATGGATTTGGGCAACCAAGTTGACACGGTTTACACTGATTACGCTAAGGCGTTTGATCGTCTTGATCATAAAATGTTATTATTAAAGCTTATGAAGGTAGGCATTAGGGGGAACCTATTCAGCTGATTTTCATCGTACATTGATAAAAGGTCTCAGGCGGTGGTGCTTAGTGGATATACATCTTCGTGGTCACTCATACCCTCTGGGGTTCCTCAAGGCTCCCTGCTTGGTCCTTTGCTTTTTATTATTTTTATTCATGATATAGGTCAGTGTTTTGATCACTCTAATTATCTCTTATTTGCAGACGACATGAAAATTTTTAAAATTGTTAATAATAATGATGATGCAGTTCAGCTTCAGGATGATCTCCGAAGGTTAGACTCATATTGTTACTTAAATAAACTAGATTTGAACGTATCTAAATGTTTTTCTATAAGTTTTACCCGTAAAATCAATCCCTTTAATAGTAGTTACAGTATCAAAAATGAAAAATTATCCATTTGTCAGGAAGCTAAAGACCTGGGAGTCATCCTTGATTCTAAGCTGCTATTTGATAAACATATTGTCAATACTATCAATAAGGCATCTCGTTCGCTAGGGTTTATTATGCGTCTGTCTAAGCCTTTTAAACGCATGAAAACCATTAAAATTCTTTATTGTGCTTATGTCCGCAGCCATCTCGAGTATGCCAGCCAGATTTGGAACCCCTGTTACGTAACATACATAAATAATATAGAGAAGATCCAGAAAAAATTTACTCGGTTCCTAAATTTCAAATTCAAAATTCCTAAGACATCTTATGAAGACCGTTGTACTAAATTTCACTTGTTACCACTTTCTGTTAGACGTAATATTGCAGATGTCACACTTCTACTTAAGTTGATTAGAGGTTCAGTGGATTGTCCGGAACTACTTCATAAAATTCGTTTTAAAATACCTACAAGAACACCCCGCAATGATTTATATAGACCATTTAGTATTCCTTCTATGCACACCAACTACAGGCATAACAGTTTCCTTATTAGAGCTTGTTCCGCCATTAATAACGCCGACGCCAATATTGATTTATTTTTCAACAGCATTAAGACTGTTATTAAGTTACTGTTTAAAATTTAGTTTAATGTTACTATTGTTACGCACCTGACCCTTTTGGGCTACAATTACTTTATGATCAATTTCTTTTGAATTCTACATGTGGTAGCTTGTCAATAGCTTTTAGTTATACATATTTGTTATTATCTGTATGTATATAAGCTGTTAGCTGTCCAAAAACGATAAATAAATAAATAAATAAATAAATAAATAAATAATACTCGTTGGGTAGATCTAACAAGCTGTAGACAGTCCAAGTTGGCGATGACTGCAGTCTCGCCGCGGTTGACCTGTAGACTGCTCAGCCTTAATCGTCCAGACCTCCGAATAGTTGTAGGTACACTTACAGGTCATCTAGCTTTAAACCGACAACTATTCATCATGAATGCGACAGACAGTCCCCTATGTAGAGGATGCCTGGACGCAGAGGAAACAGCCGCCCACGTGATCATGGAGTGCGTGGGTTTGGCCACACACCGGGCAGAAACTGAAATCCTCAAAGACGTGAGGTCGCTCCTAGAAGCCTGTGAACGCCCCAGGAGGCTTCTGCGCTTCTGGAAGGAGCTGGGATGGCTTGACTAGCCACACCAATGCTGTGTTCACGCATAACGGACCAAATGGGAGTCTAAATGCGGAGAAAAGAGCCCATCACCAATACCAATACCAAGCCGTCACGTCACTTAAGGACCTTTTTTCAATCTTCACTATGCTATGACATTGGCCGTGCAATCTCCATTGGAGGTATAAGCTTCTTGGGGGAGGCTGATTTTGATCTCCTAAAACAGGTTTACTTACACCCAGTTTATAACCAATCAGTTTGGAATAATGACTCTATTGCTAAGCGATATTTTTGGTTAAACTAATTTTAACTTATTCTCCTGTGGCCTACTCATATTAAATAAGGACACATTAAATTAGTTATTAGCAATTAGAATTTATTTACACCTATAGCTAAATTACAAACTAAATATAAACAAAATAACTTAACAACTACACTATACCTAAAATATCTATTTACATAGTATAGCATCGGCGACGCGATATTAGCTAACGCGCTGTACAAGTAACTTTATGCGAGCCTATTGTACTCCTGTTTTTTGTCTGCATTCCTTCGATTCATTGCAATATTAATTGAATGCACACGCTCGCGACAGCCAGTCGAAATTAAGCCTTGACGCGGAGCGCACGCTGCTCGACCCTGCGCCGCACCCATCTGCACACGCTTTGACGTTTACGTAAACAGCTGTTCTTCATTTCCTTCCTATCCACACCTTCTGAACTTCAACCTTGGTGGAATATCACCTCAACCACTAAACTGGTGACTCCCTCAGTACACATTGTGATATGTCAACGGAAGAAAACAAAGATTCCACAGGCAGTGCACAAGGGCAGAGTTCCAGTCGAAGCGATGCGAGCGATATTCACCATGTGGGCATACGGAACATACCATTCTATCCGGACAAGCCATCGCTCTGGTTCTCAATGCTGGAAGGTCAGTTTCTACTCTCTAAAATTACTTCCGACGCGACAAAATTTTATCATGTCATCGGCATGCTCGAACACCAGTACGCCGTCGAAGTCGCCGATATCATCGAGTTTCCACCCGAAACCAACAAGTACGCCAAGTTAAAGTCGGAACTCATTAAGCGCTTGTCAGCTTCGAAGGAACGTAAGGTCAAGCAACTTCTAGATCATGAGGAGCTGGGCGACAGGAAGCCGTCGCAATTTTTGCGGCACCTGCAACATCTCGCCGGTTCTGGAGTACCAGAGGATTTTGTACGCACCATCTGGTCCAGCAGGTTGCCGAGTAGTATGCAGACCATCATAGCTTCGCAGCTTCAGCTTCCACTTGACAGCTTGGCCGACCTAGCAGATCGGATTCACGATATCGTGCCATCATCGCCAGCTGTAGCTTCAGCTGCTGCACACACTTCAGCTTCGGCATCGCACCTTAAGCCTGACGATCCTATCTCGCGCATGGCTATACAGATCCAGAAGCTTACCCAGCAGGTGCATGCTTTGACCACGAGGAGAGGAAGATCTCGATCCAGAGACGGCACAGACCGAAGGTACCGTAGCCACAATCGTAGTCGCAGCAGATCTCAAGCCAGCTACCAGAAATATCCCTTGTGCTGGTACCATGCCAAGTTCGGTAGCAAGGCGGACAAGTGCCAGAAGCCATGCGACTACAAAGCGGAAAACCAGCGGGGCGGTCGGTAATGGCGACTGACGATTGCCCCACCAACAACGGTCGCCTGTTCGTCACAGATCGGCACTCCAGGACACAATTCCTCGTGGATACCGGCAGTGATTTGTGCGTATACCCACGTTCAGCACTAAAAGAACGACGGCCAAAGACTAAATACGAGTTGTGTGCGGCCAACGGAACAGTGATCAACACCTATGGTTATGTCAATTTTAAATTGGATTTAGGTTTGAGACGGGACTTTTTGTGGCGTTTTACTATCGCAGATGTTAATAAACCCATCATTGGTGTGGACTTTCTATCTCATTATAATTTAATTGTAGATATTAGAAATAAGAGACTGTTGGACAATTTAACAACATTAAATGTGTCAGGCGTGTCAGCAGATAAGTGCAGTAGCATCTCTTCGGTTAAAATTCTATCTGGTAATTCGCGATACCATACTATACTAGCTGATTTCCCAGAACTAACCCGACCTGCCGGCACACCACGCGTCACCCTACACAAAACTGTACACCACATCAACACCACCCCGGGTCCACCCGTAGCCAGCCCACCTCGTCGTTTAGCCCCAGACAAGTTTAAGATAGCCAAGCAGGAGTTTGATGTTATGATCCAGAACGGCACTTGTAGACCCTCAGATAGCCCCTGGTCTTCTCCTTTACATCTGGCCCCCAAAAAAGACGGATGGCGTCCGTGCGGTGATTACCGTATGTTGAACGCCCGAACCGTTGCTGACAGGTACCCGGTTAGGCACATTCATGATTTTGCCCATAGTGTTACAGGATGCAAAGTCTTTTCCACCTTAGACCTGGTTAAAGCGTATAACCAGATACCTGTCAGTAACGACGACATTCCCAAAACAGCGATCACGACACCATTCGGCCTCTACGAATTTCCGTATATGACTTTCGGATTGCGTAATGCAAGTCAAACCTTTCAGAGATTCGTAGATGAGCTGACCCGTGACATGGATTTCGTTTACCCATATTTAGACGATTTTTTGGTCTATTCAGTAGACCAAAAGACTCACGAAGAACACCTGCGCCAATTATTTAAGAGGATGTCCGATTACGGAATTTTGCTTAACTCCTCAAAGTGCGTGTTTGGTGCTTCCGAAGTGACTTTTTTAGGATACCGAATATCTAGCGAAGGTATCAAGCCGCTGGAAGAGAAGGTCCAAGCCATTAAGGAGTTTCCCAAGCCAACGACCGTCAAGCAACTTAGGAGGTTCTTAGGAATGCTCAATTTCTATCGCAGGTTCATTCCTCGCGCAGCCGAAGTCCAAGCACCTCTTAATGCTCTGTTAACTGGTTCGGTCAAAGGCAATCATCCTGTTGAGCTCAAAGACGACAGTCTTAAGGCCTTTGAAGACTCAAAAACCAGCCTATGCAATGCAGCACTTTTAGCATTCCCGGATTGCCGAGCTCGATTAGCTCTCACAACTGATGCATCGGATGTTGCTGTAGGTGCAGTCCTTCAACAGCGAAAAGAAGGTCATTGGCAGCCGCTAGCATTTTATTCGTGTAAGTTAAGTCCTTCACAACGTAAATATTCCCCGTATGACCGTGAACTTCTTGCCATATATCAGGCAATCAAATACTTCCGTCATATGTTAGAAGCAAGGGATTTCACGATCTTCACCGATCATAAGCCGATCAGCTTTGCATTTCATTCCAGAAAGACAAGTTGTTCTCCTCGGCAATATCGATATCTCGATTTTATATCCCAATTCTCTACCGATATACAACATCTCTCCGGTAAGGATAATGTCGTCGCGGATACTCTTTCGCGTATTGAGGAATTAGAGACTAATATTGACTTCGAATCTCTTGCGAAAGCTCAGGAATCGGACCCGGAACTTAAAGATTTTATTGAGAATAGCACTTCACTTCGGTTATCGAAAATGATAATTCCCGGTAGTAGGTACGAGCTGTTCTGTGACATCAGCACACCCACTCCCCGGCCATTCGTTCCGAAAATCATGCGTCGTAAAATCTTTGAATGCCTTCACTCACTCAGCCACCCAGGCGCTAACAGTACTGCTAAGTTAATTTCACAGCGTTTTGTTTGGGAAGGCGTACGAAAGGATTGCAGAGAATGGGCACGAGCTTGTTTGGACTGTCAACGCTCCAAAGTGAATCGCCATATCTCTGCACCCATAGGGAATTTCACATTACCCCGTGCAAGATTTAAATATTTGCACATAGACCTCATTGGTCCTCTTCCAATTTCCAACGCTTATCGCTATTGCCTCACGGCAGTCGATCGTTTCTCACGATGGCCTGAGGCAATACCTATAGTGGACATATCGGCAGAAACTGTTGCTAAGGCTCTATTGCGAGACTGGATAGCACGTTTCGGTTGCCCCACCATCATAGTTACGGATAGAGGAAGGCAGTTCGAGTCCGAACTCTTTAAATTTCTCTCCCAAATGATTGGTTTTGAGCACCGCAGAACTACAGCATATCATCCAGCTTGCAACGGCCTCGTAGAACGTTTTCACAGGCAACTGAAAGCCGCTATTATGTGCCATGCGAACGTCAATTGGACTGAATCACTTCCATTAGTCCTATTGGGCATCCGTAGCACCTTTAAGGAAGATATCAATAGTTCTTCGGCCGAGATCGTCTACGGCGAACCACTGAGGCTCCCAGGAGAATTCTTTCACTCCAATCTAGAAGGCACCACAGACGTAACTGATTTTATTGCACGTCTTAGGCAATTCGTCCAAAATTTGCAACCCTGTCCAGCTTCGCGACATCACACTGGCAAAATCTTTATCCATAAGGATTTGACTTCCACTAGTCACGTGTTTCTGCGAGACGATACCGTTCGTCGCAGCTTACAGCCAGCTTATACTGGTCCGTATAAAGTCATAGACAGAGGTCCTAAAACTTTTAAATTAGAAATTAAGGGCAAATCGGTGACTGTATCCATAGACCGACTAAAACCGGCCTATATATTGTCTCCCGTACAGCACCCTGTTGAAAATAGTACTAACTCATCACCTCCAGTATCTGATACCGTATTACCTCCATCACCTAGGGCAGACACCGAACAAAAAACTACTCGTTCTGGTAGGAGAGTTCGCATACCAGATTATTATCGCCCGTAGTGACGGTCTCTGGAGGGGAGTGATGTGGCCTACTCATATTAAATAAGGACACATTAAATTAGTTATTAGCAATTAGAATTTATTTACACCTATAGCTAAATTACAAACTAAATATAAACAAAATAACTTAACAACTACACTATACCTAAAATATCTATTTACATAGTATAGCATCGGCGACGCGATATTAGCTAACGCGCTGTACAAGTAACTTTATGCGAGCCTATTGTACTCCTGTTTTTTGTCTGCATTCCTTCGATTCATTGCAATATTAATTGAATGCACACGCTCGCGACAGCCAGTCGAAATTAAGCCTTGACACGGAGCGCACGCTGCTCGACCCTGCGCCGCACCCATCTGCACACGCTTTGACGTTTACGTAAACAGCTGTTCTTCATTTCCTTCCTATCCACACCTTCTGAACTTCAACCTTGGTGGAATATCACCTCAACCACCAAACTCCGTTTAATAAGGCAACTAAAGTTAAAAAATATAATTATAAATCTTTCAGAATAGTTATACGTATTGTTTGATTTAAATATAAACGAACTACAAAAACAGCCTGTTTGCATAATGTCATAACTTATAGTTATTCTGATTTCTAAATAAAATAAAACAAAAAATATTTCAGTATTTTTCATCACTTAACTTCGCAGACCTACTTCAAAGTATAAAATGATTCCAAATGTAAGTAGAGATTACTTATTTTTTTTCATAAGCCGATTTCAAATGAAAACTTAGCGGCATGTTGCAAAATTGCTTCTTTTAAAGGCACTTTAAAAAGCTCTTACTAGCAGTTTTTCGTGAATTTCAAATTATATTCAATTTACCAACACACTTCGTTTCTCAGTTTTCTCAAATTATTTTATGGTGCTTGGTCTTCAATTTACCATTATATTACATTACATATTATTATCATACTTTTTAGTGTCTGGTATATAAAATAGTCATTAACTTGTTCTAAACATTTAAAATATATTATACTTTTTATTCGTTTTTTAAATAAGGAAACAAAATTATGTGTCTAAGCTATCAAACGTTAACCAATTTACAAGTGTATTTTAAAATAAACATAAGATTATTAGTAAGGAAGTTAATCACTTAGAATAAGAATAAATGTCAGTATTAAATTAAGTTATATAAAACAAAAACACGCTTGGTTAGACCGTAAACTGATAAGTATACCTTTAATGTTGTATATTTCGTGTTACTATTAAATATACTAATTATATTTTTCTAACGAAAATATCTTTCTACGACTTTTACATGTTGTTTCTTATATTACGAGTGCGTCATTGGAAGTTAAAAAATATCGAAATTCACAAGATTATAACTATGTTGACTGAATACAATATTTCTGAGTATACGTTCACAATTTTTGATGTTAAAACTAAGTGCAAGAGACTTTAACTTTTCTATTTCGGGAAAAAATCGTGATGGGAATAACAATCGAAGATAAGATCCAAATATTTAGAAACAAGTCAGTCAATTTAGTACAGATAGATACATTTTTAAATTGGTAATACGAGTAAACAGCGTGTGTCGAGCGATGTGTAAATAAAATAAGTGAAAGAAGAGTTTCTTCTGAAGGTAAATAGTCCTCAAAAAAGTTCTCTTGTATGGTTCTATGACAAAATAATAGCTCCATAAATGGACCGGCAGATATCGCATCACGCGGTCGTAGTGTTGTAGCATGGCGCGCACTACTAATGAATGTTTCGGCGTAGCACGTTCATCCGTGCGGGTGCCGCGGGCCACAGGTGCCTAGAGCCTAGTAAAACGAACGTTCACGACGTCTTAAGGTGGCGGTTCGTACCGCGACAGAGACAAGAGACCAAGACCAGCGTCCGAGACCAGCGACTGAGACGGGGACTGCAACCGCGACTTGAACTTGCGCAATGTACAAGCATCAGTTCACGAGCGAGACCGCGACGGGAGACAGAGACGCGAGACAGGAGACCGCGCGACGGTCGCCGTCCCGGACGAGTAGTGTCTCGTGTCGCGCTCATATTACGTGCGTTTTTTCTTAAAAAATACTACTTTTTCTGACGAAGACTGAAAAGCTGATTGAACTGATCAGACAGCATCCTCCAACATATAATGCACAACTAGACTCCTACAGAGACAATATTTGGATTAAGCATAGCTGATAAACCAGGTGGACAAAACCAGACATTTCTAATTGATGTATTATGCATTTAATACAATATTATATTAATGATACAGTACAACTTAAACTGACTCTATTGACAGACGCTGCGATATTGAATGTCTCGGTCTCAACCCACAGTAGTGCAGAAGAGACCGAGACTTTTGTCGTGGTTTCCCGTCGCAATCACTGGTCTCGGTCTCGTGTCTCTGTCGCAGCGCGAACCGCCTAGGTGCCTCGATACTTCCAGGCGACTACCTAGAATATATCGTAGGCGCGAGGCTTATAACCAAAGACTGATCAAGACGACTATCCTAGCGACTCATCTTCAGTGCGGTCACCGGTATCCTAGCAAGTAACCTGGATATATCTAGGCACCAATTTAGGCACCTGTCGGTGCGTTCGCAGCAGTCAAGGAGGAGCTCAGTGGAGCAGTGGTTTAGCGACTGGCCCTGCGATTACGGAGGTTAAGCAACTTTCGCAAGGGTCATTCATGGGGTGGGTGACCAATTATGTATTCCTCCGAGCTTCGGAAGACACTTAAGTGGTTGTTCCCGGCTGCATTTGCAGTCATTAACACCCACCAATCTGCTTTGGGCTTACGTGGTGGGTTATGGCCCATCATCCTTATCCACCCATAAGGAAGGCCTGTGCCCCACCAGTGGGGACATTAAAAATGGCTGATGTCAATGTAAGGAAAAGGTGGATATTTGGAGAGAAAAAAATGAATTTACTTATTTACTTCATTTTACTCATCACTGAGTCATCTCCTCAATTTTTACACGTCGTCCGATGTTATTTTTCTACGAAAAGATATATTGGAATAAAATTATTACATACAGTATTATGTTCAATATTATATCTGCGATCGTGCGTGAGATTCAAATGTCGAAATGTAACCTTTAATTAATTGTTTATTGACACAAAGGTTATAGAGAAATTCCCGGAGGAAATGGAAACCTTTGTTTAACAGGCAAACCCCTTACTGTTAATTATTAACTATGGGAATCAAATCCAAATAGAGTACAGTTACATCTGTCTTCGATGATAGTAATACAACGTTATTTTCATACATTTTAACGGGTTTCAAATTTTTTTTTTTGTGAAACTGCAGTATTTTTTCGTGATTTTAGGATTGTTTCGATACAAAAAGTTGTTAACAATGATCAACTCTACAAAATGGTTTTTAAGGTTTTTGTTTACAAAAATAACGCAGTATAATTTAAAGATAACTAGGTAACTTTATCACTAAAGAAAAGGTCTTAAATATTGTTGACGAAACTTTTGTAGTACACGCTGTGCTCTAATGATAATAATAATTATTATTAAATTCTTTATTTCAGGCAGAGCCCATATTAGTGTTAGTAACAATGATCACTATAAAACTAGGGTTAGTAATTACATCACACAACTGTTAATAAATTAAAATTCACATTTTAAATACAATTGATAAGAGATAAATAATTTCATTACTTAATTAATAATTAAAATTTTAAATACCATTAATAATTTTCAATTCATAAAAATAGGTAACGAAAAACAATAACAAGAGATAAATCAAGTTTCAAATATTAGCTATTATAATTATTTTAGTTTTAACACCGTGTGATGCTGTACCCACCGTTGTAATAAAAGCATGTCCCATCTATCAATAAACACCTTCAGGATATTGTTAGTGCTGCCACGCAAGCGACTCAGCGCAGAGGCGCACCGTTTCCTCACTATCGCACTAAAGCTGTCGATTCGAGCTTCCGCAAACATATTGGAAGCGCTGCATCGCCACGGCAGCCCCAAAAGCACCCGTAAGGCGTTGTTGTATTGCACTTTTAGATCGTTGAATGCTCGCCGCGTGTAAGTAACCCACAGGTTACACGTATAAAATGATATAAAATACCATGGACGAGAAATTTTATTCAGTAAATTAATTTTTTGAGGTGTTCTTACCTCTTCCTTAATTTTTTTTAAAGGTGTATTGAGACATGCTGTATTCTACTTTATACATTTGTAATATGCTAAAATATTGTCATAATTATTCTAGTATCTCCTTTAGAATTTAAAAAGAATTTATAAATATTTCTAAAGATTCTTTCCAAGTTCCAATGGCGCACAGTTAATAATTTATCTTTAGAATTTCGAATTCTTCGAGTATCATTAATGTAGGTTAGACTATGTGTATTTTCCGAAGTATCTCTGGGTATTTACTATTGAGAGAGAGTTAATATGTTTTAGATAGGAACAAAGGTTTTAGGGTCTGTGTAAAGATACTTTTTTACACTTTTTGATTCATTAAAATCATTCGATGTTTATAGTTTTCATCATTAACTAGTACTTAAAATACAGAACATACATTGTTTTAAATTTTAAACTCAAAAAATATGTGCTGTACATATGGAATATATTCCTCGTAAATAATAGTTTAAAAATCTTTCTGAAAATAATTACACAGACCCTAACTGGGTAGTAACCCTAAAAGGGGAGAACGAGCTTTAAAGTATTTGTAATGGTGTATTTACTCTGTTGAATTTACGACAGCGTATAACACGTTGGGCTCTTTAATATGCTGACTTCTGTACTTGAACTAGTTTTTTACTATGATTATAGAACTGTCCCACTATTCAAGTGGCCAACTTTCTAATTGCTTAAATGCCAACTTATAAAGCTTAAAAAAAACTAAACCATTGATGATCATGTCACAACCATAGTGATGTTTTGTTGGATTTTACAAAGTTACGAAATATACGAGGGGAGGTCAAAAAGTTCGCGGAATGGAGGGGTTGGGGGACCGAAAGGATGTTTTTTTTACTTGCACTAGTTGTGACCCTCATTGAAAGTATATATACAAAATTTTATAAAGATCGGGTCATTATGCATGAAGATACAGATCAATATACAAGCGAATCTGGAGCAACCATAGACTTATTATATTACTAAGCAACAAATTTTCTTATGGGAAAAAATCGAGTTTCGCGCTGTCATTACATGTCTTACCAATCGAGGAAATCTAATCCGATTATTTTGAAAGAGATATTTTCTGTTTATGGGGACTCTTGTCCTAACAAAACGAGTTTAAACAAAAGAAATTTTCCAGTGACGAAGAGTCAAAGAGGGCAACCTCTGCCTAGGGAAGAAAGTTCGCGGAACGAAGGGTATGGTGGAGAAAGGGTCACTTGTTTTTAACGTAAACTAATTTTTGACACTCATTAGGAGTATAATAACAAAGTTTAATAAAAATCAGGTCATTATTTACTGAGATAAAAATCAATAAACAAACCAATCCGGAGGGGAGTTTGCAATTCGAGTTTCGCGTTGTCATTAATGCCTTACCAACCGAGGAAATCTTCTCGGACTTTATTGGAAAATATGTCTTTCGTTTATGGGGACTCTTGACTTGATAAAAAAAAAGAGCTTCGAGAGAAGTAATTTTCCAGTGGTGACGGGTGAAGACCGCAGTTCTTAATAATTCGACCTGAGATGCAAAACATTTTTTTTCGACGGTATCAATAAATAAATTAATAGATCTTATTAATGTATTAGAGTTGAGGAAGAATACATTGCAAAGGAAAAATATTTATGATTTTTGATTCTTACTTTGTACCCTCCATTCCGCGAACTTTTTGACCTCCCCTCGTAATATTGATGTTTTGTTGGAATTCACAAAACGATAATACAATTTCAGGTGGCGTTTAAACGAATAGAAAGTTTCCTATTTGAATATAGGGGCTGTACATGTTTAAGTATTTTCTAGTCATTTTATTGTATTAGTTAATTTTTGTCACAAATAAGTGGTTATATAGAATAACGTTAGTTATAGGTGTTAATAAAAAAAAGCTATTTTTTACTGTATCTCTTCTTGACTGATGTGTTTTCTAAGATTTATATCACCCAATGTAATCGAAGGTGTTTACAACGTTTTTTTATTTCTGAAAAATGTATAAGAAGCACAAAATGAAGAGCTTATTTTTTAATAATATTTTAAACTGTATCTTTCTAATATGGTTTATGTGGTCTATTTAAAATGTATAGAAGTTACTAGCTCAAGATGTTATTTTATTTTTTAAGATTTTATCGTCACGTGCCAGCATACTTTATTTTTTAAAAAGAGGGAAGATCGAATTATACATTTTTATTCGCTTTTAATTTTTATTTCACCTTCTACTTTCATAATATCTAATAACGCTACCAGTCTGCATTAAAAAAATCAAAACCATCTAATGGTTTAGTCACAGGAATTTTTTTTCAGTGATTTATCAATACAATCCATTTTTGTTTGCTTGAAAATTTTTTTTTAAATTTCCTACGTAGGTTTTATTTGATCGTTTCAAAACACTCCTTTGTACTAGTGGCACCAATTATTAATTTATTGTCGCATTGTCTTCTCCAGTTTGTATAAAAAATACGATTATTTTTTTATTTATTTACTTATGAAACTGGAGCATTTATCATATACTAATCATACTTTAGAATTAAAAATCGTAACAGTTTATGAAGGATTATTATTTTTTGGGGCCTTTATAGCCTGTGATTTTTTTATTAGTTATTTATTTTAAGCTAGTAACACCATACTAATATTAATCTTCCAGTTTCTAAAGACTTCATTAGTAATTTACTAAGTAAAATAGTTGTGTTTTATGTATCCAATAGTGACGTCATTGTATTACATATTTAGTTGAAGTGTATTTTGAATTTGGTGTTTTATGAAAATATGGCAATTGAACTATTATTGTGATTTGATTATGATAGTTGCAAATAAAAACATGCGAAATACATGTTTTGTTTCACTAGTACGTACCTATTCTTAAAAAAATCCTCTGATTAGGTAGTTCGTATCTACAACAGACTTTGATTTTTCTTTTAAGTAATGCATAATAATTTATTTTCATGAGTGCAGTCAAAACTTGTCATGTACCCTATTATCGTTCCTGGTAAAATTGAGCGCATTCAAAATATTGACCAGGTAGTCCATCCATTTTCATCTGGGGCCCTATTTTTGAATCGCTCGGCTGGCTTCGAGCGCTCTTTTCTACTGATTTTCGTTCGACATCTTATTGTTTTGAGTCATATGTCGAACGAAAATCAGTTGAAAAGAGCGCTCGACGCCTGCCGAGCGATTCAAAAATAGGAGCCCAGGTCTTAAATCTGTGTAAGGCTACTCTTCATGGTCTTACTATTTTATCAGTGGCAATCAAACGAAGCTGTAGAACACGACAATAGCTAAACCATATGGTAAACCTCGAAAAATATAAAATGAAACATTTTTGGAGATATACAAATAGGTAACAGCGGGTTGCGATCTGTAAAACTTGGGTTTTAGTATCTATAATTTCGTAATAAATAACTATATCACAACGGCGAACGGTAACCTTTTTCGTAATTTAAATGTACTACGAGCTACTGTACTATATGGGTCTGTTAAATCACTTGAAACTTAATGACCATGTAGCTAAATGTCTAGCAATACACCTGGGCCTCAATTCCGCTGTTTTACAACAAATTGCTATGTCGCAGACACGCCATTGATTTGCTAACGCCATTGATCTAAAAACGGTATTCTACTAATTTTGAGAAGAACGTCCTCAGCATATCGCTGGCATGTCGACAGCATCGCATCAGCTTGACTTTAAACCATAAAGAAAGCAATAACTACACAGAGTAGATTTGGGGTCGTTCCGAACCTACGCTCCGAGTGCAACCGAACGCTCTAACGCCGTTCCAAACATTAGAGCGTGACGTTCGGTTGTAACAACTTTCCCGTTCCAAACGTCAGAGCGTTGCAATCAAACAACCATCAAAATTGATGGTTGTAAAACGCTCTGACGTTTGTCTATGAAAACATGTCAATGTCAATGTCATTTTACATTATTTTGTATTTTGATGTTTTTGTGTCTAATTTTCAAATAAATCATGGTAGCTTCGCAAAAAAAAAACAGTTTTTATTTGATTTTGAATAAAGGAAAGTTTAAATTATTCCTATTTCAAGTGGAAAATGAGGACTTTGTTTTGACATTGACATTTAAAGTTCTTGGTCGTTCCTAACCTTAGAGTGAGTTAAAAAACAACCGTTTGGTTGTTTTTAACTGCACTCTAAGCCTCTGAACGCAACCTTGTATAAAAGTGGTTGTATAAAATTAATCGAATAGTTTTTAAGTTATAAGGGTGATAAGTAAAATGCCAAGCGCACTGAAATATGTGCAACAGTTTTCTAAAGCACTTTTCTGTTATTAGAGATATCGCGATAATTTCTTCACAGTTTGTCTTTGTTCACAGTACTTTTTTCGGAATGAAAGGTACCGTATGTCCTTATCTGTACCTCTGACAACGTGTATATGCAAAATTGATCGGTTTTAGTAGTTAAGACATGACAAAACAAAGTGAATTTCGCGGTTATAATATTACTAAGCATGACCAATGTGAATCCTTAGGATTCACACGATAAGTCCCTAAACTATTACGCAAATTGCTACCGCATAAATAACAGACATAACCGTGGAGTTATTTATTAATGAAAGGGTAACCCGTGAAGTACTCGAACTCCAACCAACAATCCAAACTGCGGTAACTTCCAGTTTGGCCTAGTTCTTGAGCAAGTTTTACTTCTTCTATTTCAGAGATGCAATTAAGGAGCAATTAATCCGATATCGCTGTTTAGTTTTAAAAGAGACGTACACCTTTGTATGGAGTTTGTACATACAACTAAATATATTATTCAAGATATAATTTTATTTTTTCTAGTTTTAGTTGGTTTTGTAATAAATACCTAAATACCCTAGCCACAAACCATACAACAAATGCTAGTTTAAGGCGATTCCCTGACCGAAAGTGGCGCCCTCAGAGGTTTTTATTTAATAAGTTGTTAATAGGAAAGGATTTTAATAAAACTTTTCATGGAGTTATTAGGGCTCATAGTCTAGTCTAGTATTTTTAGAAGATATCACTAGGTATATTCCCTTGCAGTCATTCGTAGAAGTTGTCTTGTTATTGTCTTGTGTGACAAACAAAGATTTCTATGGTGACAAATGTGACAAAGACGGCCATTTTTAGCAGTTTTGCTATACTTCTAGCAGTGACTACGAGGGAATATAATGATACCGTCTAAAAATACAAGACTGTAGACCCTAAAAATTCCACGAGAAATTTTATTAAAACTATGTAACTATTAGAAATTAGAATTACAATCCTACTAATATTATAAATGTGAAAGTTTGTGGTTTTGGATGTTTATTCCACAATCACGCAAAAACAACTAAACGGATTTAGTTGAAATTGGCACACAGATAGTAAATAGCCTAGATTAAAACATAAATACTTTTTGTCCCGATATTCTCACGGGAACGGGAACCACGCGGGTGAAACCACGGGCGGCCGCTAGTATTATATAAGTGTGAAAGTTTGTAGGTCGGATGTTTGTTCCTCAATCACGCAAAAACTATTGAACGGATTTAGTTGAAATTTGGCACACAGATAGTAGATAGCCTAGATTAAAACATAAAATACTTTTTGTCCCGATATTCATACGGGAACGGGAACCACACGGGTGAAACCGCGGGCGGCCGCTAGTATTATAAACGTGAAAGTTTGTGGGTTTGGATGTTTGTTCCTCAATCACGCAAAAACTACTGAACGGATTTGGTTGAAATTTGACAAACAGATAGTAGATAGCCTGGATTAAAACATAAAATACTTTTTATCTCGATATTCCCACGGCAACGGGAACCACGCGGGTGAAACCGCGGGCGGACGCTAGTATTAAATAAAATTTACCGCGGTGCCACTTTCAGTCAGGATAGTGCCTTAAATTAAGGCACTTAAGCCAAGCTGATGCGATGCTGACGACGTGCCAGTGATATTCTCTTGAGACCCCCGGTGCAGCGTTGCCAGAATGTTACTTTTGTAACATTTTGTGTTACTTTTGACCCTCTCATGTTACCTCCATGTTACACGACTCAAAATGTTAATTTTACGTTACTTTTGAAACTTAATCAAAAATACTCAAATATTTTCCAGCAAATAAAAACGAATCGTGAGACAGAACGCACCAAAGGAAGTTTTCGTTCGTGTTGGCACACACACTTAATTTTGGGCCCTCTTGTCGTCAGTCGTTTATTTTCTTTTTCCTTTTCACACTTGAAGAATGAGGAACATAGCAATAGCATGAACTTCGATTGAAGACAAAACTTTTTTTAAATAATCTTCAACCAACCGAAAGTTTGAAGCAGAATAGTGGAGTTATGTTAAGTGGTTGCCGCAGTGTCGTAAATGAGGCGGTGCTACCGGTGCATAGGCACAGGGCATAGACTCTGGGGGGCGCAAGAATGGCCAGACTAGGACTAATTATTTGTTCGGTTTGCTCCTGATAAGTTCCTCCTGCGCCCCTACTGCTCGTTCCAACACATACGTACATGCCAGTATCACCAAAAACGTCTAATGAAATTGAAGAAAAAAGATTTTTCTTCCAAAATGAAACTGGCTAAAAATCGCGCTGCGCGGCGGTTTTATTGCTTTAAACAGGCAAGATTACAAGGTTATCTGGATGAAACTGACCAATAATCGCGCTCCTCGGCCGTTTTCTTTACTGTAAACAAGCAAGATTACAAGATCAGTTGATGAACCTGACTAAAAATCACGCTGCGTGGCCGATTTCTTTACTATAGACTTGTCTCGGGCTACTCCTGACGTGTATAGGGCATTTATTATGACCCAAAAATACTACACCTGGCCCTCCACAAAATTGTAGGGTACCCAATAATATCTAAAAAAAACTTAAGGGCACAGTTATAGAAGCTCGCACAGGGCGCAGACAACAAACAAACTAACCACTCTGGTTAGTTTGTTTGTTGTCGACTTGTGTGTGCTATCAATAATCGAATTAAAGTGCCATAATACAGTCGAGTCGATTTCTACATAAAATAAGAAAATGTTACTTTTTTCCTGAAAATGTTACTTTTTGAGCTGTCCTGTGTTACTTTTGACTATCGGCCACTGGCAACACTGCCCCGGTGTCACTCGTGACGTGACACTTGCTGACGACGCTCTTCTCAAAATAAGTAGAATAGAATAGAATACGTTTTTAGATCAATGGTGTTGGCAAATCAATGGCGTGTCTGCGACATAGCAATTTGTGGTAAAATAGCAGAATTTAGGCCCAGCTGTAAATGTGACTTATGTACGGTGTCTGCCCAGACGAATATAAATGTCTTTGCGATCTTTATTTATTGTAACTCGTTATTTCGAAGAAACCGTAACGTAAGTAATAGAATAATAAAATATGTGTATTTGTGTATTCAAAGAAAATGGTTTGAGTGAGATGTTTTACGTGTTACGAAAAGTGTTTTCTGGTGTTTGTTACCAGTCGCCGTGTTCCTTTAAATATTTTCCAAAATTTTTTCAACAAAGAAAATATTCTATAGAAAAAACTACGGGTGAACTAAATTTAGTTGCATATTAATCCCACAATAATCTACATAAAACATAATTCATAAGCTGTGAAAGTCTCGCTTCTGTGCTTTTCAGTATTTCAACTACCTACACTTAGATTTCCAGCTTGGATAATGAAAGATGAAAAGATTTACTGCTTACAAACATCACTAAATCTAAAAGATATAAAAGTAAAGTCTATTTCTAAAGGGCGAGCTCTGAATCTCACTCGGAGTACTTATAAAGCACACCACACACGCTCGTATCGTAACTTTATGGCCCGAAACATACAGAGATAACAAATTCCTTTTAATAAAGTGTATTTCTTTTGTAAGGATGTGGTTGTGGTTGTAGCGGAGAATAGAGAACGGTTTTTGAAAACAAGTTCTTTTTTTTCTGATTTGAAAACTGTATTTCTAAGCTACAAGTACATTGTTTGAAAAAATAATCATCATTGCCCTTTTACCTTACCTAACTTTTTACTACTAAAAGTGTGTGTACTGACTGTAATACCCACTATTCGTCGTTTTGTTTGCATTCATCGCCGTGACAAAGATATAAGAAATAAAACTCTTTTTCCTGCCTCCCTACAATGACTGTCAAAAGTAATATAAAGTGATGTTGTGAAAGAGATGGCGCTATATGCGATGTATAGCTCTGTCTCTATAACAACATTACTTTGAGCTTGCTATAAGAGCTAAGAGTACGGCCTCTGGTCACGGGATGACTGACCACGGCCCCTGGAAAGGTGTCGAAACGCCGGGAAATCAGAACTAAATATTTTTAAAATAACAACTGAATTAAATCGTATAAGCGCTGTAATTCGTAAAAAGTGTTTTATTGACCGAGCGCGCGAATTGTCTGTTTCAACATGGGCAAAAATGCTTTCGTATGTCTGTCCGGCTGACCGCCTGTTCTCTTCTACAGGTCGCATTTCTCAACGGATTCTCAGGAAATTTTGTAAGTAGGTTTGATAATATTATAAAAAACCGGCCAAGTGCGAGTCGGACTCGCGCACGAAGGGTTCCGTACCAAAAAAACGGCAAAAAAATTACGTTTGTTGTATGGGAGCCCCCCTTAAATATTTATTTTATTCTGTTTTTAGTATTTGTTGTTATAGCGGCAACAGAAATACATCATCTGTGAAAATTTTAACTGTCTACCTGTTGTCGTTATTAATATCGAGCAAAAAACGGCAAAAAAATCACGTTTGTTGTATGGGAGCCCCCCTTAAATATTAATTTTATTCTGTTTTTAGTATTTGTTGTTATAGCGGCAACAGAAATACATCATCTGTGGAAATTTCAACTTTCTAGCTATCATGGTTCATGAGATACAGCCTGGTGACAGACAGACAGACGGACAGCGGAGTCTTAGTAATAGGGTCCCGTTTTTACCCTTTGGGTACGGAACCCTAAAAATGATGTATACCCGAAAATTTGCGAAAAAAACAATTCACCCATTAGAAAAATGTTCAAAATTAGAAGCGCCCTCTAGCTTCGATTAGATATAATATTACCTACATAGTGCTTTTATCTTTTGAACTTACTGCTTTTCAAAAGCAGTGTCAACCTCGTGGCGACATCAATTAGATACATTTTTAAACAACATACAATTTGAGCGAGGTCTACAGCTCGAGTTTTTTGGCGCCATTTGTCATGTTCGGTTCGGTGTCTATTTTAATTATTTGCAAATTGATTCATAGTGGATATTGTGTCTTAAAATTGGTGCAGTTTTGTGGTACAAGTGTCGCAACTGAACAATATGTGGGATAATTGAAATAGGCGCGATCTTGGTTGTGTGAAGCCGAGACTTTTACTGTAGTGGTGGCTACCTCGGCAGAACTTACCAAGTAAACTGTCTTGATATACTTGGTGCCAAAAGCTCCAAGCAGCATTAGAATGCGATGCACCCGCATTTTAATGTAAACTGAAACAATCTATCACTGAAATATTCAACACTTGACACTGGCAAAAATTACTTCCAAGAGGAAAGTAGATTGCCAAAACAAAAATAAGAAGAAGAAGGTCTACAGCTCACTGAGCCACTAGTTACTATTTAAGCACGAAAGTCTGTCTATACAGTACAGGCTTAGAATAATTACACCTAGAAGGCGAGTCCGCGTCCGTATGGTGAGGCAATTCAAACTAAGCCAGAATGGCTTGGTATGACTATTCGGCCCGTTAGTGCTCAAGTGATATTCGTGTCGAAAACAACTCCCGAAAATTTCATTAAAAATGAGGGTTTGCGCAATAAACGGATGTCACAATCAGTTCACATAACATCGGAACAATACACGAAAGATTGTAGATTACATTTCACGTATTATTATATATTAATGCGTTTGAACTTAATTTTTTACGTAAAACATTCATCAAAATAAACCATAAGTTGACACTTCACATTTTATGAAAATGTTGCCAGTACAGGGAAAAAAATCTCCCGCATTTACTTAGAAGTCCAAGACCATAGCGGTAGCGGATGGCGGCCAACTTTTTTGTTTGTGACCTGATTTCGATGAAACTCGGTTCGAGGTACTATTTTAACAAAAAAAACAGTAACGCAATGTTAAAAATATAAAAAATCCAAGATGGCGGCCAACTTTTTTGTTTGTGGGCCGATTTCGATGAAACTCAGTTCGGGATACTATTTTAACAAGAAAACAGCAACGCAATGTTAAAAATATAAAAAATCCAAGATGGCGGCCAACTTTTTTGTTTGTGGGCCGATTTGGATGATACTCTGTTCGGGATATTATTTTAACAATAAAACAACAACGCAATGTTATTTTTTTTAAATCCAAGATGGCGGCTAACTTTGTTGTTTGTGGGCCGATTTCGATGAAACTCGGTTCGGGATACTATTTTAACAAGAAAACAGCGACGCAATGTTAAAAATATAAAAAATCCAAGATGGCGGCCAACTTTTTTGTTTGTGGGCCGATTTCGATGAAACTCGGTTCGGGATACTATTTTAACAAGAAAACAGCAACGCAATGTTAAAAATATAAAAAATCCAAGATGGCAGCCAACTTTTTTATTTGTGGGCCGATTTCGATGATACTCGGTTCGGGATATTATTTTAACAATAAAACAGCAACCCAATGTTATTTTTTTTTAAAATCCAAGATGGCGGCCAAATTTTTTGTTTGTAAGCCGATTTCGTTGAAACTCGGGTCGGGGTACTATTTTAACAAGTAAACAGCAACGCAATGTTAAAAATATAAAAAAATCCAAGATGGCGGCCAAGTTTTTTGTTTGTGGGCCGATTTTGATGAAATTCGGTTCGGGATACTATTATGACAAGAAAACAGCAAGGCAATGTTAAAAATAAAATAAAAGCAAAGATGGCGGCCAACTTTTTTGTTTTTAGGCCGATTTCGATGAAACTCGGTTCGGGATACTATTTTAACAAGAAAACAGCAACGCAGAGTTAAAAATTAAAAAAATCCAAGATGGCGGGCAATTTTTTTTGTGGGCCGATTTCGATGAAACTCGGTTCGGGGTACTATTATAACAAGAAAACAGCAACGCAATGTTAAAAATATAGCAAAATCAAAGATGGCAGCCAAATCTTTTGTTTGTGGCCTGATTTCAATGAAATCCGGTTTTAGGTACTATTTTTTATTAGGTTTTTCAAAAAAAACAGCAACGCAATGTTTCAAAACATAAAAAATCCAAGATGGCGTCCACACTTTTTCTTTGTGGGCTGATATCGATGATACCCGGTTTCGGGTACTTTATTTTAAAATAACAGCAACGCAAAGTAAAAACAAAATCCAAAATGGCATCCGATTTCTTTATTTGTTTTTTTTCAAGCAAGTTACATCGAAATAAATCCAATAACAAATCAAATCAAATCAAATCAGTCGTTTATTTGCAAACATGTGGTTAACAAAGGTCTCAAACATAAAATGTGCCGTTACATGCTGCCGTATGCAAACGGCGTGCAAATATTTGAAATATTAACTATGATTAATAGCTATTTGATAGCAAATAAAAAAAGTAAATGGCAAGTATCATTCATTACAAATTTCAGCTACGTCATAATTGTAATTATATAATGGCAAAAAAAACCATTAAGTTTTATAAAAAAAACCACTCTTACTACAAATATTGAATTAATTGAATACCGCAGAATATAATTATTAACTTAATTGTTTTGTCACTTAAAAAGTAAGAAACACAGTAATAATTTTTCGTCAATAATAATTGCCTTAATTTATCTTTAAATTTAAATAGCGTTAAACTTGTCAATTCAGATAGGAGTTTGTTGTACATATAAATGGCCATGCAATATGAATTTTTAGAATATAATTTCAGACTTTGGTATGGAATATGTAATTTATCACCATCATCTCGACTTTTTGTCATTTTTAACATAACATTGCTGTTTTCTTGTCAAAATAGTGCCCCAAACCGAGTTTCATCGAAATCGGCCCACAAACAAAAAAGTTGGCCGCCATCTTGGATTTTTTTATTTTTAACATTGCGTTGCTGTTTTCTTGTTAAAATAGTATCCCGAACCGACTATCATCAAAATAGGACTACAAACAAAAAAGTTAGCCGCCATCTTTGACTTTGTTTTATTTTTAACATTGCGTTGCTGTTTTCTTGTTATAATAGTATCCCAAACCGAGTTTCATCGAAATCGGCCCACAAACAAAAAAGTTGGCCGCCATCTTTGATTTTTTTATATTTTTAACATTGCGTTGCTGTTTTCTCGTTAAAATAGTGCTCCGAACCGAGTTTCATCGAAATCGGCCCACAAACAAAAAAGTTGGCCGCCATCTTGGATTTTTTTTAAATTTTAACATTGCGTTGCTGTTTTATTGTTAAAATAATATCCCGAACCGAGTATCATCGAAATCGGCCCACAAACAAAAAAGTTGGCCGCCATCTTGGTTTTTTTATATTTTTAACATTGTGTTGCGTTTTTCTTGTTAAAATGGTACCCTGAACCGAGTTTCATCGAAATCGGCCCACAAACAAAAAAGTTGGCCGCCATCTTGGATTTTTATATTTTTAACATTGCGTTGCTGTTTTTTTGTTAAGATAGTGCCCGAAATTGAGTTTCATCAAGATCCGCCCACAAACAAAAAAAGTTGGCCACCATCTTTAATTTTTGACATTTTTAACATTGTACACTCACATCTTATTTAAAAAATATTTTATAGGTATAAGGGTGGGTACCCACTTAGGTTCGCGAACCTCCGCGCTTCGCGAACCTGCACCGAAAATATCGTTTATCCTCTGCTGAAACAGGGCGCCGAGGTGTGTACGTGAGGGAACTCGTATGCGAAGCTGGTTCGCACAGGCACACACTGTAGCCAAAGTAAAAATATTTGTTTTTGCTATGGATCACTGTTCTAGGTTCGCGGAGCGCGGAGGTTCGCGAACCTAAGTGAGTACCCACCCTTATATACTTTGGTTGGACTTAAACCCTTGCCCATCTCTAGTTTTGACAAGCAAACTCTAGTTACAGTTAAATGGTGAAATTTACACAATCGCAACTATAAGTACGACGATGGTTTCAACTTCCCTACTTTTACGGGAAAATTTCATGTAATGGTAACATTATTTTTTTGCTGTGTGCGTTTCGTCGAGCATAAACACAAGCACCTTACGCACACATAAATTTCATTTGTGCCTCACTTTTGACGGACCGCTTTCTGGGAAACTATCGTTCTAGGTGTAATTATTCTAAGAGTACAGGGTTATTTGTAAAACACCAACAAACTCGCAGGAGTAGATTAATAACATCATATACATACAAAAAAAATGACTTTTTATACAAAACTCGATCAGCTGTTCGGACATTTGTATGGGGAGTCAAATCATTTTTGTCTGTTTTTGGAAAAGTCGTAGAACAAATGTTGTTGTTTATGATGATAGTAATCTACTCCTGCGAGGTTGTTGGTGTTTTACAAAGAACCCCTGTATAAAATAGTACATTATGAGACAAGTTAGCTTAGGTTGCTCATTGCACACAAGGCTGTGGGTAGCTCACGAGTTTCATACGACGTTTTTCAACACATTTGAGAGGAAAATACAAAGTAATTTACCACATAGCAACAAATTCGACAAAAACAAAATATGACAATAAGGGAAAAGGCGCGTAGGTTCTTTTTTTCACACGCCCAATGCAAGAATATTTTGTGAACAAAGGGGTGAGTGAGCATACAGCCTACTTCAAAATTACAATTTTAAGTGATAAAATGCAAATATTTTAATAACAAATTATTGTTTGTAATAATTTGATAATAATAAATATTTGTTTGACTTAATTAAGGACTTACACATTTATTTATTTCAAAAATGAATATGAATTTTCAGCGACATAAAACTTCTTTGTTGTTACTAAAAAAAAAAAAAAACTGTATTACTTACCCGGTTAAATTGGGAATGCTCTGTTTACTCGCATAGAACTTGCAGTAAGGCACTAATTTAACTTTGTAGGGATAATTCTATAACAACCTAGTGTTTTATATATTATTGCACGCGTTTGTTATAGCTCGGTTTACGGCCCTAAAAGCGATGTATTAGAGCTCACTTTACGAGCAAGTATGTTGAAAAATATATTATTACACTATACGCTTCTCACATAGCCACAGCTGAAAGTGAGCATCGAATTTCCCGCTCCGATACATTATGGAATAAGGAGCTGTTTGGTGACCGGCGTTTCTCTTCATAAAACGTTAGCATTGTTTATGGTTTGCCCGACTAATGGCAATGGTGCGAAGAAGAAATGAAAAGTTAGAAGAGATCATTTAATAGGTCGACTGAGTACTGACAAGTACAATGACAATAGGTAGTGATCCGCGGCAACTTCACTTGACAGATTAAAATCGTGCTCTAAAAAGTAAGAAACAAGAAAATATTCGAGTCCAAAATTCAATAAAAAAGATAACCGTAGTCGCACGCCACTTTGTCCTAGACACGTACGACACGAACAACAGGTGGCATGCGACTACGGTTATCCTTTTTATTGAATTTTGGACTCGAATATTTTCTTGTTTCTTACTTTTTAGAGCACGATTTTTCCGTAGTCGGGTTTTAGTTTTAAAACTTCTTTTTTATTTTAAATATTTTGGAGTTGTCAAAAGGGTGAAAGCAAGCAAAGCCACAGGCAAAAGCTAACAATATATACATATTTGAAAAGTGCTCATTAAGCCCTTTCATTTGGTACCCAACACGGCATTATTAAAAAATATTTTTTTTAGTTCATGTCTTTAACTCCTCTAGAGGGCGCCACATTCAATTTAATGTGACGTCATATAGCCTATGTTCATTGGACGATTAAGACGCTTCTAACGATACCTCATTTGTTAAATTATAACAAGTAGTTTAGAAGTTATGACGGAACAGATGAATTTACAAACATACATATATAAATCATATACCCTCCGTTTTGGCTTCGCCGTAGTCGGGTAAAAATACATCGTTTTGTACCAGAAGTGCTCTGAAGTTGGTCACTTCTGTTGTACATTGTTAAATTTGGTGTTCCTTGTTAACTTGACTACGGAACTCTAAAACAAGTGCGAGTCAGACTCCACCACCGAGGGTTCCGTACAAATTTGTTGGTAAGTAAAGAATATATTTCTTATGATATAATTACAAATGTATAGTTTTCAGATTTTTCCCTGTACTTGTAGTATAACACGATATTACTTGCTAAACATAGTTTTAGTTAGATCATCGGGTAAAGTAGGTACCCTATGAACTTTTATTCCATTGAGAGTGTTAAAAAATGCATTTTTGCGACATAAACGGCCGTATCTTTTTTACGTAAATTTAGAAGTTTGATTTTTTCCCAGCTTCAAGGGACTATAGACTTGAGTAATTTTAATTTAAACTCGATAGCTCCCCGCGTTCCTAAGATAAAGGGTTTTGACAGACCGACGGACGGACAGACCTACAGACAGTTTATGATTTAATAACAAATGTATAGTTTTCAGATTTTTCCCTGTATTTGAGTATAAGACGATATTACTTGCCAAATTTCATAGTTCTAGGTCAACGGGAAGTACCTACCCAATGAGTTTTGATTCTCTTGAGAGTGTCAAAATATGCGTTTTTTGCTGCATAAACGGCCGATCTTTTTTACGTAAACTTAGAAATTTGATTTTTTTCACAGCTTCAAGCACTGACCTGAAAAAATTTTTTTCATAATAATATGCAGGCTTCAAGGGACAGTAGACTTGAGTATATGGTTTTAATTTCAACTCGATACCTCCAGGCATTCCTGAGATAAAGGGTCTTGACAGACAGACAGACAGACAACAAAGTGATCCTAAAAGGGTTCCGTTTTTTCCGTTCGAGGTAAGGAACTCTAAAAACCGAAAATAAGATGATAAAATACAATATAGATAAGATTTTACGTAAACTGAAGTAAAATTTGTCATAGTCTGACGCGCATGAAAATGACGCAAAAAATATTTTAAGAAGTTTACAAAAAGTTAAAAAAGCAAAACATAGTTTTTGAGATCTTTTAGTATACCTCTCAATTCACTTATGTAATGAACGGCTTCGATCACATTTTAATTTTCTCGTCAAGGCCACGGATGATACAATTTAATTTATTACAGGCAATCTGTTAAACGATAATTTCAATATCGCATGTCGGTGTAATTAAAATTTGGTAGATGATCATAATGTTAATATGATCATGAAACAATATTTAATTACCTACTCATTTGAAATATAACCACCATGTTAATGTAAATTATACAACGTGTGACAAAATAATCCCTAAAGCCGAATATAGTCCACAAATTTAAAGTCGCGCAGTGAGCTATGGAAAGGGCTATGCTCGGAGTTTCTCTGAGAGATCGGGTCCGGAACGAGGTGATCCGACAGAGAACTAAAGTCATCGACATAGCCCACCGGATTAGCAAGCTGAAGTGGCAGTGGACCGGCCATATTAGCCGTAGAACCGATGGCCGCTGGGGCAGACGAGTTCTTGAGTGGAGACCGCGTATGGGCAAACGTAGAGTGGGACGCCCTCAGACAAGGTGGAGCGACGATCTTCGCAAGGTGGCTGGCATAAACTGGATGAGTGTAGCCGCAGATCGTGCTCAGTGGCGCGCACTCGGAGAGGCCTATGTTCAGCAGTGGACGATGACTGATGGTGATGATGATCAATTTAGTACATAGAGTACTTTGTATAACAACCCCGGAAAATTATTATAATCCCTGAAAACCGCCAGTTTATTGAAAAATCATTTTTTCTTGTCATGATAAACTGCATTAGTGGCAATGCTAGCCCTAAATTGTGTTTGGTTTTTGCCCATTAGTGGGAATGATTATTGAAAACAATGGCCTATTTGCGTCTAGGGTTGCTACAAGGGTGGCTACTTTGCAGTTTTCCATACAAATAATAAACTCATTTTTACGGGTTATTTTGACATACCCTGTATATGTTTACTTAATTATTTAATGGAGCACATGTGGAAGAGCACAGCCGCACCCAGCCCAGAGACGTCAATTAAATAAATAAAGTACGAGCATTAACAGCTGATTTTGGTCTGAAATGTCCTTAGAACGATATGTTGGAAAGTGTTATTTTTTCAGTCACGTTACGATATAAAATACAGTACGTTCAGTGTCAAAAACCGAAAAATGTTCTCTTGCACCTGACAGGCTGGAAAACGTCACAAAATGGTCAGAAGCTTTTAAATAAAAAAAGCAACAGAATTTGAGCCATATTTTCTTTTCTTTTATGAAATTTTATTCTAACATAAACAGGACAATAACGTGCTTATTCATAATACATTGAGTAAGGTAGACAGGTCGGACTTAATGCTATGGATATTCTCTACCTGTCAACTTTATTGAAATTTAACGTTTTTTTTATTATGATATGATAACGAAAACTTATGAAGTTAATGAGATAATCTGCTCTGTAAATGCAATGCATTAAAAAATCTGCAATGTTTTCAGTTTGTTATAAAGTTTTCAGTTCAACAGACCTCTTGTTGGTAAACTTGATAAGCAAAAGACATGAATGTCAAGATGACGGGATCAGTGCTTCTATTTAAAAGACTTTACCATTTACTTTTAGAACTCATTTAGTACCTGTAATGATATATGTTGTACCTTCTTAGACAACGTAAAATAATACTCAACAAAAACCCAGTATTTTAACTTAACTTCAAATTATATTATGTCGAACGGAATAAGTAAGTAATAACAAGTAAGTAATAAGTAATCATGAAAACAATTGATATTAAGGTCATATATAAGCCGACAAAATGCGTCTCAGGTGGTGTTTTTAATTCCTTTCAGGGAGGAAACGAGTCGCCTATCTCGAAAACAGTTGCAAAACGATATAATAACGCATTTTGGTCTACAATGTGCGTTCTGTTATTAGCATCAGAAATAAACAAATAACAAACCGAGTCATGTATGATGAATGAAACATAACTTTATTACAATTGGATCGTTTGTCTGTAGGCAAACGAAATTATGAGAAGGGTCTACACTTAAATAAGTGACATGGGATTACACCACTTAAATTTCAATGTGTAAAAAGATTAACGGGGACATATTATAATGTAAGGTATTAAAACTAGTGGCTCCGTGAGCTGTATACCTCGCGTTAAAAAGTAGCTCAAATTGTATGTTTTTAAAAACAAATAACACATAATAGATATTAGTTTTTCCAACTAATAAGTAAGGGGCCCAGGTACAGGGCCCCTTTGTAACGCGCTGTACTGTGCAAATAATATACGCAGTTTCTGTCACAACTTTATTTCGAATATTGGCCAGAAATGTTTTGATTGAAAAACACTAACGTCTATTATACAAGTACGTACGTTCTTTGTATAATGGACGTCAGTGTTGATGAACTTTTGAATCTTCTAAAAATAAAAAAACAAAATTTACTTTGCACCGCTAACAAAAAAGTTTTGTTACATTTTTGATAATTTTTCGAAACTGTTGAATAATTAAATTAGGTAAGGTAGTAAAATTATAACTAGTAGTGGCTCTGTAGAGCAGTAGACCTCGCATTTGTGACAGATTTGATCATTTTTCGAAATGGCTGAAATATAATTATTCCCCTTAGATTATATAAATAATCTAAGTTATTCCCCATATCTCCGAATTTTTTCGAAAAACTGTCTCGACAAAAAAAATCCATATAATTATAAAACCTGCTCACAAAATTTCATGAGAATCGATTGAGAAACGGTGACGCTTTGATAATTACGTAATTAAAGACTAGCCTCCGCCCCGCGACATCATCCGCGTGGACAAAAAAATCTAGCTATCCCATTTGCCCGCAATTTACAAAAAGGCGACCAGTTTAAGTGATCTCCTTAGTGTATGAAAGCTAGTACAACGGAGAATTCAAGCTCTATCCCAGGTTCTAGACACCCGAATTAGATGAAACATAGCATAGATTTTAAGTTGGATCCCAAGCTACCAAACTATGAAAATCCCATCAAAATCCGTTAAGCGGTTTTTGAGTTATATGAGCACAAACATTTAGAATTTGCTGTTTTTTATATGTATAGATAAGATACATCCAATCACTCGGGACGACATCATCACACAAACATCCGTTCCATGATGATTGCTACCAGAACATACACTTACGTTTTTCAGAAGGTGAAATCAACATCATAAATAAATTGAGGCGACTTGCACAGTCAGAGTATAAAAGGATCCTATACCACGGGAACAAACGGAGTGTGAGAATTTAATTTGTACTGAACCCTGGTCCCTATGTGCCACTAATTGCCCAGACACTGGCCAACGAATATGGGATTGAGTGCGCAAAATTCCAATGAACAAATTAGGAGTCAGTAATTAAAACCCATTTGAAGTGAATTTAGCGGAAAAACGAGTCGAATCAAATGGCTTTTGATTTGTTGTCAATCGAATGGGGTCTTTGAAGTTCGTCTTTTAAAGCGTCCCCGTTTCAGCTCGGGTTTTTTTTTATTTTTGAAGTGAATACTTTATTAGCGGCGTTGTACGTTTTTTTGTAATGGGGAAAAAATCTTAAACTCGCGTCAGTCAGTCAGGATCAAGTGACCCTGATCGAAAATTCGTAAGACGGATGTGATGGATGGAGAGTAGACTGCCAGAGGCGGAAGTATCCCCCTCTCTTGAAAATAGCGGCGCGTCATTTCAAGACGTAAACACTTGTGTCACCATCAATAGCAACGCGTTAATTTTTTAATTCAATGTCAAAACTCTAGATTATCTGTCAAGCTATGGATAAGGCTTTTGTACAATACTGTTCTGTATTCGTAAATTCAAATGCAGAGTATATTCGTAAGACGGCAATTCGTGCAAAATTATTCCCTAACCATTCCAAAATATCAAAAATGCACAACGTTAATATTCAAGTTTTCACTTCTGCCGGCACTCCCGGAGTGCAACCCGATTTTTATGCACTACGGGATAGTGCTTGGCTTTCACCTCGAAGGTGGAAGCGCACTTCACCAGGAATCCTCATCACTGAGGAACTGGCTATCTTACCTCTAACTGCCGGAACACAATAATTTTTAAATTGTTGTTATGGCGTCAGACTTAAGTAAGATGGTGGTAGCTAGCCAGGCGGATTAATATAAATATAAAAACCCTACCACCAATCAAACCGAGTACAAATTGTTCCCTGGGAATCAAACCCGGGACCCCTGCGTCAAATACAGGTGGGCGAACCACTAGACCACTGCTTTCGTATGTCTGGATGTCCGGATGTCTGGCTGTTTCTTTGCAGTTCGCATTTCTCAACCGATTCTCGTGTAATTTTGTAAGCAGGTTCGATAACATGTAGGTTGATTGAAAACTAAATAATCATATTTCAGCCATTTCGAAAAATGACACATTTTTAACATTGAAAATGTTTTTTTTGAGGCATCTGTATAGGCCCGATTTTCAGCCAAAGTGAGATTTCACCCTGGTGTCATAGATATTAGAGCTACGTAAATAATTGAGATATCAAATGACGCGTCTAATCAAGGGCTATAAACTGAAAAAAAAATTCAAAAATCTCAAAATCTTTTTTTGGAAATCGCAAAATGGTGAAAAATTTGGTTGATTTTCGACCGGTTTCGGCGAGAAAAAAATCATATCTCGTAAACCAAACGCGGTATCGGGTCGATTTTAAAAACACCTCGAGATATGACATTGGTCTACTTTAAAAAAAATATTTGAGGTAAATAACATAAAAGGATTATTTCCTTAGCTTAACCTTTATGAAGTAAAGTTTGCGCGGAGCGTGTGAGTGAACGCTGAGCGCAGTAGTGTACTGTACGTACGTACCTAGTCGTATCAACGCTAATGGTCTGAAAGACAAATGTTTGTTTATAGTTATATTTTGAGTTGTAAATGTAATAAAATGTTATTTTCTTATTATAAAAAAATCGGATAGGTACCTAGTGAAAGTGTTTTTAAAAGCAAAACAAAAATATATTTTTAATTTATTGATACTTATGTAAAATTCTTTAATCAAGTAAAATTAGATTAAATGAGATTATCTTTGTATTAAATTTTGTTAATGTGATTTTTTAATAATTATTTATTTATGACTTTTTAATGGTTAGGTGTCAAATCTAACGTAAAACAACTAAGTTAAATAAACACCATTAGTATATTACCCATACGAAGAACAAGATATCATTTATTTATTAACCCTATTATACTTATGCAAAAGGCCGGGCTTTGTCTTGCAGTTGCACGTGAGCATCGAAAAAACTATTTCGGCGCATCTGTTTCTATTGTTTTGGCTATATTTCCTCACCATTGCCTGCATCGCACCGTGGGATTTCGTGATACCCGGCACTTTTTTGTATAGGCAAACGAATAAACGAATCTTGAGCGAAGGTTGAATAGAAGAGAGTTTGTAGTTTCCATACTTAGTAGTAGATACAGAAAAGCATTTGCACTAATTGGTTAGAATTTTTAAGATAAATTACACTCAAAACGTGTAAAAAGTGAAATAAATAGGTACCTATGTTAGTTAATGTTAAAGATGTTGCTGTATATTCGTGGGTTGCTGTTATTTCAATTTTGAGATTTAAAATTACTCGATCGGGCATGTCTCATGTTTTTCTTAGTACGCTACGATTCCCAAGATTTTTTACAACGGTCTCTAAATGAGAATGTGAAGATGATGCCTAGATAAACATAGTTTATTATCGCACATATTGATGAAATCAGCGCGCGACTGCATTTGATTTTGATTAGAATTTTTTATTAGGTATTTTTTTGTAGAAATTCTGAGATGTTTTTAGTTATAGTACTTACATAGGTATATTTAATAATAATAAAAAATGTTTACGAATAAATTTAGTTTTAGTTAATTCATTAAATTCATTTTCAATGTACCAGAAGGTCGTGAAAGGCACGAGATCTGTGAATTTTTTTCCCTTATTAAGTTCAAGAGGTCGGAGGTGTGAAAAAAATCTATGCAAAAACTGACTCGCTAGGTCTACAGCTCACGTTCTTAAATCCATATTTGAGCATCATATGAAATAAATTAAGCTAGGCACCGATTTTCTATCGGCCGATAGTTTGGTCAGGCCTTTAATCAGTATGAAGAAGTATGCAAGTGCGCACATTACAACGATTTGGTATCGGCCGATTCTTCATATTAAGGCCAGTATATTCCAAAAAACTCTGTCTCTGACTTTTTCTTTATGTGTAATGAAAATAACCTCACTTTTTCAAATTTTCAATGTTTTTGTAGATATTTTGAGCATAAAGTCACTTTTTGAAAAAGTAACCATTGAATATTCTTCTATATGTCATTACCTATTTTTCTATATATTTTTTGGGAATAAAGGATTTACAGACTTTATGTGTTATCCAAAAAATATAAAATTAATGAAAATTTTCTTAGTCTTTGCATATTTTTTTAGTCGAGTGAAGAAACAAATATCGAATTTTTAACCGTAAATTAATCAAGGTCGTTTATGAAACTTCAACATATATTTTTTCTGCTCAAAATAAAGAATATTTGATTGTTTATTGTTGAATCAAAAATAGGGCAAATTCGATAATTTCGAATATACTGGCCTTAAAGGTCCGACCCAAACCCAACTATCGGCCGATAGAAAGTCTGTAGTTTGCGGGGACTCTTAAGGTAAACTTTCGAATTCTGACTTACGAATTATGGTCAAACACCAGTTAAATAAAATAATGTTTTTTCAATGGACAGAACACTGTTTTGTTTTAATTTTATTGTATACTTAGAGGTTCTTAATATACAGACAGACAAATAACCATTTTTGCTTTTTCAATCTCTTTTATGCACAATTTTTTATTAATAATAGGCACTAAGGTCTATTTATTGCGTATTTTTTGTAACAAAATAACATTATCAACTTCAACATCCAGAAAATCTCACTAGTGTGATGTAATAAAATTTGTGTACGTAAGTACCTACATCAAGAAAAAGCTGCTAAAATATTTAGATGAGATTCTTCCTCTGTGAGGTCAAGGCTGAGAGGCTAACACCACGGTCACTCATTTTTTTTCTTTCGTATGAAAATATAATTAGGTTTTACTGCAGGATATTCGAGTTTACTATAACACGTGTTTTGTATTTTTAACCGACTTCAAAAAAGGAGGAGGTTCTCAATTCGATTGTATGTTTTTATCGTTGTTCGCGCATATCTTCGTCATTTATGAATAGATTTTGAAATATTTTTTTTGTTTGATTGAGTTTTGTTGCGAGATGGTCCCATTTAATTTTTTTTCAGATTGGCTCAGTAGTTTTCAATTAATCCTGAAAATACTATGATTTTGCATTAACTATCTTGACGACTTTTTTATCGTTTTTCGCGCATATCTTCGTTATTTATGGACCGATTTTGATGATTCTTTCTTTGTTTGATTAAATTTTCTTGCAAAATGGTCTCATTCAATTTTTTTTCAGATCGGTTCAGTAGTTTTCAAGTAATCCTGAAAATACTATGATTTTGCATCAATTACCTTGACGACTTTGTTATTTATGAAATGAACTAGCTGCCGCCCGCGACGTCGTCTGCGTGGAATGTTTTTTTTGCTATCCCTCGGGAATAATACTTTTTTCGGGATGAATGGTACCCTATGTCCTTCTCTGTACCCCTGACAATGAGTATGCAAAATTTCATGACGATCAGTTCAGTAGTTGAGACGTGAAGGCGTAACAAACAAACAAACAAACGGACTTTCGCATTTATAATATTAGTAAGGATTAGCTGATTTTTTGTTGGAAAAGGGATACCTTAAGTGTAGTTCTTTTAATTTCATTGACATTAAACCTTGGACCTCGAAGATATCCAAGGGAACTCCTCAAACTCAAATAGGATATGTAATTGTGATTGAGATATTAATAGGCTTATGAAAATCCATAACAAACCGAGCTATGGTCTGTATGCTACGTTCTGGACTATACTTGGACTAAGAAGACACAACTGAACTTCTTTGAAAATTGAGTTATAGGCATTTTGAAAACATATAAAGTTAAAGAGTACTACACGCTTACGTACCACAAAAAAGTTGAAAATAAAAAAGCTCAAAAAAAAAGAAAAACCGCCTTCAAAAACCTAAAAACAAAAACAGATTCAAAATTAAAAAGCAATAAATAATATTCAAATCACTAATACGCATATCAATTTTAATAAAAACCGTCTAATGAAGTCGGGTGGGGCTTTTAGAATTAAAAAAAAGTTGTCCTCCAGCCCATCCGACTTCAAAAGACGGTTTTTATTAAAATTGATATGCGTATTAGTGATTTGAATATTATTTATTGCTTTTTAGTGCTTTTTAATTTTCTGTTTTTGTTTTTATTTTTAGGTTTTTGAAGGCGGTTTTTCTTTTTTTAAAAGCTTTTTTTTAACTGAAAGATAATCCAACAATCCTTGAAGAGATTGAAATAAAAAATGTGAAATAGAACTGTTAGATTTGTATGAAAATCTATCAATCAATATTTACTATCATAGTTGTATGTATGTAGTAAAATGTGGCTATGTTTTGTAATTTTTAATTCTAAGTCTATTTCAGAACTTATCTTAAAGTTAAATAGTGGTAGAAAGCGTAAATATTAACGTACAACCCTGAAATAAATTTTCAGAGTAAAATTTATTTAAAATATTATTAAAATATTTCTTATTTTGAAAAACTGACGATCACAAAACTAGAGAGTTGTCTAAAGTTTATTTAATTATATTTTCGAGATGTATTGGTTGGCACAGCTTTGAAAAACTACAAAATTGGAGATCACTTTACGATTTTTCTATCGAGAAAAGTTTTAGCTATCATGTTTCTGTCAATTACCTGAATACCTACTATAATGCACTTTCTACATTATTTTTGGAACCGATAAATCAAGTAATATTTACTGTGTGAAATCGTTGGTCAAAATTTAACATGCAAAGTGTAGTGTAGTGCGTGGCAGTGTATGATCCTCCATTGTAACATACTTAAAACATTTAGTGCTTCATTCTCATTGCTTCCAATACCATGAAGCTTACAGACAATGCGCTATAGATCGTTACTTTTCAGTACCCATCGAGTCTACGTGAATACTACGAGAAGCGGAAGTTAAAATGTATCGAGTTGGAAAGAAAATATAAAACTCAATGGCTGTTGTCTCCTTCGGAATGGGTTATGAATATAAAAGGAAGTGCAACTTTAAACGCAAAATAAGTTACAGATGAAGGTTTTTATTTTGTATCCGTAGCACAGAATTTGGAACCGTAGCACAGAACATTGAAGCGCTCATGGCGGAACTTGACAGACTGATCGTACTCGATCACGTTTGTTAAGCAACGCTCGGTCCGGTCAGGTGGCGGATGGGTGACCGTTAAGTGGCATTACAACTGAGCGCTTCCGTGCTTCGGAGGGCACGTTAAACCGTCGGTCCCGGTTGTTGTCATCTGATAATAGTCGTTAAGCCAAGTTAGAGGCCTTAAGGCGGCTTGATAAACTCTAACACCAGAGGTGGCCACTAATCCTCATTCGATAAGAAGAAGCACAGAATATAAGTACTACCGTACAGAAAGGAAACTCTCCGCCCCGCCCCAGGACCAATTATCTCACCCCACCCCGCGAGTTCGTATGCCTAATCGTATGCTCATGTAGTCGTGCTTGTAAACGTCAACATATTTTGATAATATTCAAACACGTAGCACAGAATAGATGCCCGTAGCACGAAACGCGATTTTTACACGCGATGTTTTTCGATAGACGCTACGGGTACTGAGAGACTATTACAAAAAAAGAATCGCGTTATTCGGACGATTTTCGTTGAACGATTTACTTGATTTTGAACCTTAACATGAGTTAACTAAAGGAGTGGAACGAACATCGTACGCTTATCGCGATGATTTTTGTAATAGGCCCTCAGTCATCTTTGCTCGCTGTATACCTAAATAACGCAGCGTCACAGAATACATAATGCAGCGTGCCTAAGTCGCGTTATAACTAAACCAAACGAGATGTGGGCGTATTGTGACCTAAGTAAATTCAGTTTTAGTTCAATAGCGTAGGACGAACAGCCATGGAAAAAACGCGCGTAAAATCATTCGATAGAGTAATTTTGTATGGAAACTTTGTACAGCGCTTTGGAAAATTTTGGTAACCGCCGAAAAGTGAAATGATATTTTCCATAGATAATTACTCTATCGAGTAGTTTTACGGGCATTTTTTTTTCGATAGATGTTCATGCTAGTGGATTGATAATGAAAGGTAAGAACATTTTTAGGGTTCCGTACCCAAAGGGTAAAAACGGGACCCTATTACTAAGACTCCGCTGTCCGTCTGTTTGTCTGTCTGTCTGTCACCAGGCTGTATCTCATGAACCGTGATAGCTAGAAATTTTCACAGATGATGTATTTTTATTGCCGCTATAACAACAAATACTAAAAACAGAATAAAATTAATATTTAAGGGGGGCTCCCATACAACAAACGTAATTTTTTTGCCGTTTCTTGGTACGGAACCCTTCGTGCGCGAGACCGACTCGCACTTGCCGGTTTTTTAGGGTTCCGTAGCCTAAATGGCAAAAAACGGAACCCTTATAGATTCGTCATGTCTGTCTGTCTGTCTGTCTGTCCGTATGTCACAGCTACTTTATTCCGAAAGTATTAAGACTACACAGTTGAAACTTGGTAGTTAGATGTATTCTGTTAACCGCTTACCGAATTTAATACAAAAATAAGAAAAATAAAAGATTAAGGGGGGGCTCCCCATACATGGAACTGAAACTGAAAAAAATTTTTTTCTTCAAACCAACACGTGTTGGGTGTCTATAGATAGGTCTTTAAAAATGACATTGAGGTTTTTAAGACAACTTTTTCTCAAAGTTAACCATTTCAAAGATATACATCGCCAAAGTGGTAAAATGTGTGTCCCCCCCCCCCTTTAACTTTTGAAATAAGAGAGTAAAAAATTTAAAAAAAATATATGCTGTAGATCTTAATAAACACTTTCAACCAAAATTGGTTTGAATGAGATATAGTCATTAGTTTTTGAGATATAGCACATTTTCCAAAACCGCAAATATAACTTTGTCATTCATACCAACACTGTGAAAAACAAAGTTATTTTTGCATACGAAAAATGATAGGTGGTATTAAATATGGTATGGTATAAGGTAACTACGGAACCCTATGGCGCGTGGCCCGACACGCACTTGGCCGGTTTTTATTTTTATTCATATATTTTTCTGCCAAGTTCATTAAGTCGTTCACATAACGTTTTGTATCGGATATTGTTTTTAACAAAACAACAAGTCATTAGTGGGTATACACGTGTATCATTAGCTGGAAAACGGAAACGAAACGCTAACTAAAACAAGCTTCGGAAAATACTAATTAACTACATCCAATTTAATCACCTTTATCCAAGTTGTCACAATTGAAAACAACATTTTCGCTTTATCTCTTATATAAAAGTGAAGGGGTGACTGACAGACTATTGCCCAGCCCAAACCACTGAACCTAGAGACTTGAAATTTTGTACAGAGATACTTTATACAGTGTAAACACCCACTAAGAAGGGGTTTTTGGAAATTCTACCCCTAAAGGGTTAGAATGGGGGTACAAAGTTTGTATGGAAAAATAAAATTAAATAGACATTTCAACTTGAAGGAGTACTTCTAAAATAAATAAACAAACACGTAGTTCGTGGTTTTCCGCAACTCAACCCTTTAGGGGGTAAACGGGGTAAAAAAAAGCCCAACATCGTTATCGAGGTTTTATGGGATGTTGATTGCGAAAATGGCATTTATTTTAGGGTCCAAAACGACACGGTGGACATTATTCAACACCTAAAGGACTGAAACTGGGGTTAATTTTTTTATGGAAAAATAATACGGGAACGGGAACAGGAATGAGAACGAGAACAGGAACGGGAATAAATAATATTATAAATGTGAAAGTTTAATGTTTGGATGTTTGTTACTCAATCACGTAAAACCGGCTGAACGGATTTGGAATAGCACACAAATAGTTATAGCCTGTGGTAAAACATTCATACTTTCATCTCGGTCAAAGCGGTTCCATAACGATTTTCGAATGTCCACGCGGACGAAGTCGCGGGCAAAAGCTAGTGAAAACATACTCATCTCATGTTCTTTGTTACAAATGATATAGGTAATGTTTTATATTCCTAGAAAATATAAATATAATATAGAATTTTATTTTATCGGTTGTTCCAAGAAAAACAAACGCTAGAAATAACGATGTTATTTTTCTATGAATGCAGAATTTCACAAACTCATAGCACACCCCGGGCACTCCATATAAGCGATGCGTTTCAACTACCTATTACACAGCGCTAACACAGTGACGTTTTTGCACACGCGCAACTGTGTGCGTGAAGTCTAGAGCTATTGAATGAGCACACGATTCGGCACACGAACTCGCGCGGTGGGGTGAGGTAATTGATTGTGGGGCGGGGCGGAGAGTTTCCTTTCTGTACGGTAGTACTTATATCTATTCCGTGCTCAAGGTAAGTATAGCCGCTTTCCATAAGAAGAAATAACAAATAAAATAAATGATTAAACAACATCCAAACATTGCTCCGATTCCAAAGAAATTGCTATGGCACTTGTGCTATGGAAATCAGAAACAACAGTGGTAACACTAACACCTAAACCTGCCTGCCTAGCATGAGCGATTTATATTGCGTGGTATAGCATTTTATCACGTTTAATGACAGTTAAGAAGAAATTGACAGACAGAAGAAAAAGACAAAGGAATTTGACAGTTGAGTGTCGATAAAATGCTATATCACGCGATATAAATCAGTCATGCTAGGCAGGCAGACACAATACAGTAAATGTTAAACAATAAAAGAGGCCCAAATATAGATAGATAGGCCCAAAGAGGAAAAAATATTCGATTAAGTTTTGTTAAGATGTTGAAAACTATGCCTAGGGAGCCTAAGATGCTAATTTTAGACTATAATGAGAATTCTATAGCTAATCCATGCTGAATCAAAGATTTTTAGCTAAATATAACATAAATGACAACGTAACGGTTTTGGTTTTATCGTCCGAAATTAGCGCGATTGGGCCCCTGTACCCTGTACATAGTCTTTCTTTGTTTAAATCTCTTTAATTCTCTATTAACTTTCTCATTCTCTATTATCTATTATCTTTCTCATCTAAAATTATAATTACACTATAAATATAGCCGCGACGTTCGCATGTTATCAGCATAAAACAGAAGCCATCAGGAGATCCCATCAAAAAAGGATTCCCATAATAAAGTAACTGAGTATACGGGCTCAACAGGTGGTGGGCTGTACGGGGGGGTCGGGGGGGTAAGGCCGTGGTTTTGATGCTGGCTACAGCTCCAGCGATAAAGCGAGTCAGGGGCTCTATTTTTGAATCATTCGTTTGAAATCGTTCGTCTAACTTAGGGGTCCTTTGACGCGTATAAACGCGTACATGCGCGGAAGTTGATTCATACCGAAATATAGCAAGCTGGGTTGTTAGTTGCGCTCAAACGCTCGCACGTTGCGTTCGACGTACGCATCAGTTTAGAACTTTGTCACTTTGTTGTAATTGTCATTTGACTTCTTTTTAAAAAAGTAATAACTTTAGAGTGACTAAGTTCTAAACTGTATACATTCAAGCACGCGCTGCGTTTATACGCTGCGTATAAACGCGTCAAAGAACCTTGCGGCATAATGTCTTGCACATAATGTCCTGTGTGTTAGTGCGGGAATCAATAAGGGGTTTAGTGCGTATGGCTCGGATGAGTCCCACATACCTGCGGAATGAGAAAAGTATTTCCCCTACTATAAAAAAAATGCGGCATAATGTCACAATGAGGATGAACACGACAATTGAATATATCAATTTTGTATATCACATCAAATACAATATCAATATCTGAGTAAATCTCTGTTTAAATTTCTCAAATTTATCAAGATCAAGAAATGACAAAATTATTAAAGTTTTAAAAAGTGAGTTTAAAAAACACGGCCGGCGCGGCCCATGCGGAACATGTGATGACGTCACGTGCGGCGAACGTGGCTGATGACGTCGTCAGCGAATCGCGTAATTGGGGAGCGTTTTTGAGACTGTGACACGAAAATCGCTCTATCTTTCACTAAAATAGTTGATTTTGATTGACTGTAACTCTACATATTTAACTAAAAACCTCGTTAATTCTCATTGACATCTAAATGTCACTCTAAAACCGCAAAAATATCGAATGAAAATCGTGATGTCTCGTCTCTCCCTCAGCCGGTGTTTTCGCACCATTGACCTCTATATTATTACACTGGACTGGCTGCTGTCAAACTGCTCTTGTGCCTATTTGATTTCCGCCATTTTGGCGCTGTAGGACGTAGCGTGAGCATAGCGTGAGGGACATGGTACTAAAGTCTGAAGTCTGGAGAGACCATCACGGCAACCACTTTCATTGTACACGTCAAAAATAGTTTTTTAGACTCACGCTAGTGGCGTTTCAAATAGGCACAAGAACTTTGCTGTCAGATCATACAGACAGCCAGTCCAGTTAATAAGAAAAAAAAATTCATGTCAGTGTTTCGCACCCACTAGTCCGCAAAGTCACTGGCGAAACAGCCGCGACCTTACGGCGATCGAGTGAGGAGGATAAAGGCTGTAATTTGCAATATTGGATGCGTAGAGATTATTCTGTTTTTAGCTGAAATAGCTTTCATTAATTTATTGATGTAATCAGGTACCTAAGGGAATTGGTTTTTTATTTCGGTCTTGTAAAATTCACAAAATCATAAGTGCTATTTGAGAAAGAAAGAAAGAAGAAAGAAAAAAAAGAAGTAGAAGAGAAGAGAAGAAATTTAAGAAGTAGACAAAAATATCAAAAGTAATAAATAAATAATAAATAAATTCTTGGACAATTTCACACAGCCACAAACTAAGCAAAGCTTGTAATATGGGTGCTAGACAACTGATATACTACTTATATACTTTTTAAATATATACTTATTATACATAGTAGCACCCAGACCCGTTACAGAAATTAAAATTCATCATTTCAATTTCTGCCCGGCCGCGGAATCCAACCCGGGACCTCTTGCGTGGTAGGCGGCATGATGACCACTGCACCACTCAGGTCGTCAAAATAATATGATACAATGGTAAATAAAGAGAAAATAGCAGTTGTTTTTACAGAGATAATAAATATTTTTCCTCATTGAAAAAATAAAGGAATAGTGTTTTGTTTGTTTCTTAAAAAAATAATTTTACAATTAATTTAGTCTCGTAGCTTATTACGTTTTATTACCTTCAGCGTAGCAGGAATGTTGCTACGTCGCTCGTACTAACCGCTACGGTTCGTAGAAAAGTTCTTTTACACTGGATTACCTTGGCTTATAGAAACTGTTTTTAATTAAAATACATTTTAATTTCTGATACAAATAGATCACAAAGTTTTGTAAATATTTCGCTTGTAGTATTGGGATTACCAAATGAAATAATATTTTTTGAAGTGAAAAATGTTTTAGCGGCGTTGTACGCTTTTTTGTAATGGGAAAAAATGCTAAACTCACGTCAATAAGAATCACGTGACCCTGATCGAAAATTCGTAAGACGGATGTGACGGATGGAGAGTAGACAGCCGGCGGCGGAAGTATCCCCCTATCTTTCTATGGGGCGCGGTGAAAATGGCGGCGCGTCATTTCAAGACGTAAACACTTATGTCACCATAGCAACGCGCAAATTTTTTAATTCAATGTCAAAACTTTTGTAGAGTAATTTCGTAAGACGGCAATTCGTGCAAAATTATTCCCTAACCATTCCAAAATATCAAAAATGCACAACGTTAATATTCAAGTTTTCACTTCTGCCGGCACTCCCGGAGTGCAACCCGATTTTTTTTATCTGAAAAATGGGAGATTCATAGTAAAATATACGAACGAGTTTAAAGTTTACAACTATGAAACTTTGCAATTCAATACTTTATTTGTAATTCCTTCCAGATTTACCTATTTATTTATACAGGGTTATTTGTAAAACACCAACAACCTCGTAGGAGTAGATTACAAACATCATAAACAACAACATTTGTTCTACGACTTTTCCGAAAACAGAGAAAAAAATCAACTTTTCGTACAAATGTCCGAACAGTTGATCAAGTATGAAAAGTCGGAATTTTTTGTCTGTTTTTGGTTAAGTTGTAGAACAAATATTGTTGTTTATGATGTTAGTAATCTACTCCTGCGAGGTTGTTGGTGTTTTACAAATAACCCTGTGTAAAAATATTTTTAATCAACAAAACTGCATGCAATTGACTACAAAAGTTTTGTAGATTAACTCTTCCTAATAAAGTTAGAGGATAATTTACGGCCGTTTTCGAGAGACGGCAGATTAAGATTTTTAGGGTTCCGTAGCCAAAATGGCAAAAAACGGAACCCTTATAGATTCGTCATGTCTGTCTGTCTGTCTGTCTGTCTGTCCGTCCGTATGTCACAGCCACTTTATTCCAAAAGTATTAGGACTACATAGTTGAAACTTAGTAAGTAGGTGTATTCTGTAAACCGCTTTACGATTTTTATACAAAAATAAAAAAAATAAAAGATTAAGGGGGGGCTCCCCATACATGGAACTGAAACTGAAAATATTTTTTTTCATCAAACCAATACTTGTGGGGTGTCTATAGATAGGTCTTTAAAAATGACATTGAGGTTTTTAAGACTATTTTTTTTTAAGTCAACCGTTTGAAAGATATATGCTTTTAACTTTTAAAGTAAGAGGGTGAAAAATCTTAAAAAAATCTAAACTATAGATCTTAATAAACACTTTCAACGAAAATTGTTTTGAACGAGATACAGTAATTAGTTTTCGAGATATAGTACATTTTCCAAAACCGCAAATATAACTTTGTCATTCATACAAACACTGTGAAAAACAAAGTTATTTTTTCAGACGAAAAATGATAGCGGTATTAAAATATGGTATGGTATAATGTACCTATGGAACCCTACTGCGCGTGGCCCGACACGCACTTGGCCGGTTTTTTTTGCTGTTAATTAAAAAAGCTGTGATTAAAGAAACTCGCCGTTCAGAAAATAATTTATATGTAAAATGATAATGCAATAAAAACTCTGGAAATGACGACGTGAACTGGTTATTTAAGCAGTTGAATGTACTGAAAATCTTTTCTGTGTTTTTGGCATGAAAAAACTTATATCTTGTAAAAAAATAATTCGTATCAAGTATAAAATGTAAATTTTATATATATTAAATATTCATATTTTTTTTCTATACAAAATTAACCACACGATCTAAATTCGATTCGTTACGATAGATTTTCAATTTTGTATGACATTGGGACATAAATGAGTCGGGTACATATCAGAATGTCAAAAGTTAGAATGTCTAAACTTAAAATGGCAAATTCATAATGTCAAAAATTTGAATGTCTAACGATTAAAATGTCGAAAGTTCAAAATGTCAAAAACGAAAATGCCATACGGTCAGAAAGTCATAAATAAAAATGTCTAAGTTCAAATGATCAAAACTTAAAATGTCTAATAGTCCAAATACATAATTATAATGACGCATAGAATTTACTTATACCTTTCTTTCGTTTAGGTAACTTATTAATCAGGTTAAATAATTGCGTGTTAACCTCTGTGCCTCCGCCGCACATCACCATAGCCGCGCTGCTCCCTGATTCGGTAGCCGGTGCCAGTCACTGATTCAGTAGCCGGCAAACAAAAACCAACAATTGAGTTTGAAATAGGTTTTTTTCTGGCGCTGCGCCGGCCGCTGCCGCGGCACGCTCGCTTCGCTCGCTCGGCTCGCACGCTGGATTCATGTCAACCTAACATGCTCGTCGCTACGCTCCTCGCACCTATCCCGTGACCTACGGTCTACGGTTTCTAAGTCCCAGTAGACTAGTTTAGATTCATTTCCGGCAGCTAAATTTGCTATGAAGCATTACAGGGAAGCCCAAAGACACCTCCACAGACTCAATTAACCTCAAAGAAGGCGATTCGTTTTAAGATCCAACCCAATTCAAATAATTTATTGTGAACTTAGACTTAATGACCATTGATATTTTAACTCGTAAAGTATTTGATACATTTGATACTTTGAATTTTGCTATTTTGAAGTTAAACATAATGATTTTTGACATTTTAAACCATTTGAATTTTAATTTTTGACATTTTGAACTTTGTCATTTTAAGTTTAGACATTCTAACTTTAGACATTCTGATACGTACCCAAATGAGTCATATGTATTATTCATGAATACTTGAATAATTCATGTGACTGACTAAACCAATTATATTTAGATGTTTAAAATAAATACTGTGACTAAATCTCGATTGAGTTGGTCAAATACTTAAAATAAGTACAGCTACCTATAAAAAATATTTACATTTTCTACGTCGAAATGGAAAAGTTGTCAACTCAATAAAAGTTCAACATATTGGTTACGATTCTAATGAAAATAGAACGAATATATCTCTTACCGCGAAAGAAGACAGACATGAAACAATTCCGTGTTTCATTTACAATTCCTGGTGGGTAGGTAAACTTTAAAAGTCGTGACAAACAAAATCATCAATGGATAAATAAAGTTATGATAAAGGTAGGATACTGAAATGAACCGAATAGCGATTAATCCAGCAAAATTTATTTGATATACCTTACATTTCCTTAAAAGGCAGAAATAAATGTAAACTTTATCTTATATTTACTTTACTTGCTTCAGCAGTAATCTGTAATAATTATGTTTGCGTGTTACATTAAAATATTGTTTTATTTTAATCCCGATTATAATCAATCTTGAATTTGTTTTTATTTAATTATTAAAATGCATAATAATGCATTAAACTTCTACTATGAAAACAACATTCATTCAGGTCTTAAAAATTGAACCCATCTATTATTAAATAGTAAAAAAATACATGGGTTCAATTTTTACCTTGTTTTTACCTTGTCGCTAACCACACCACATCTAGACAATAAAATTAATATTTTAATTTCCCTGGCTAGGTATTCATTTAATTTTTTTCTCTGCGTAAAAACGCATTTATAAGTTACCAAATTTGTGTAAAATCTATGGAAAGCTTTTGCGGAAATGCTAGATTCAACTAATTTCCCTCTAAAGACTCGGCAATGGTTCATGAATCTTAACAAGCTTCCGAGCAACTTGAGACTGATCTCATGAACTTACAGCACATCTAATAGTCTGTAGAGGGGAATTAATTGAATGAAATTGTGTTGTACTAATTTAACAAATTACGTATTTAGTTTAAGGTGCACTTTTGAATGGCACACTTTTATAGCGTTTGTCTGACACAATTTGTACAAATTAATCCTACTCCTACTTAATATTATTAAGTGCAAGTTTGGATGCTTAGACGTTTGTTACTCTGTCACGCAAAGTATGAAATCAAATTGCACACACAGATAGTTTAACCTGAATAACATAGGATACTTTTTATTCCCATCAATAGTTCCCTAGAAATTTTCCGAATGTCCACGCGGACAAAGTCGCTGGTGGGAGCTAGTACTTAATTTAAACTAAGAGCTGACTATGCAACACAGTCTGCAAATAAAAAAATCTAAAGTTCAAATAAGTATTTAAAAGTTTTGAAAATGAATTTCAATATTTTACGTGTTAGATTTACCTGCACGCACATATATACGTCTCGTCGTTTGGTCTATGAACTCGGAAAACTGAATTTCATTCCACGACGTATTGCATAGAAAATAAGTGTGGCTTCAGCTTGGATAAACTTTATGCCAAGGCATTCAATAATCGGAAACAGGCCGCACTGAATTTCATTACGCAGGTATACGCTAAAGTTTCAGATTTCGGTAAAGTTATTTTATGCATACGGTAGCCGGTAACGGTCAGTTTCTTGAGTATGCTGGAATGTGATATTTTGTAAACTATACACGCTGAAATTTTCCCGCAGTGGGGTGTTTCCACTGATGATAACAAGCAACTTTTAATATGGGGCCAATTCTGATATCGCGAAAAAAAATCAGCTGTTTCATACAAAAGCGCAATACCTACTGTATGGAACAGCTGATTCTTTTTCGCGATATCAGAGTTGGCCCCATAGTAAAAGTAGCTTGTTATCATGAGTGGAACCATCCCACTGCGGGAACCAAATGATTAAAATTTCACGATGTATAATATTTTGGAACCTTTTTCTGCTTTACTGTGTAAGTCAACGATTGTTATTTATTATTAGGACAGTTATTTTCTTATCCCTTGGGAACAGTAGCTTTTGACAGCATTGTAAAGCTGAGCTTTCCCAAAATTTTTGTGATTTTCGGATGGAGCGCGCTCCATCCGAAAATCAGTTGTATGTTGTAACGTAGGTATTACAAACATTAACTTTGTCTAGGGATACAGGTGTTATTTTCATACAAACGAGGTAACTTTGAAGCCTTGGTTTTCTGCCAGGGATGTACCGTGCTGTAATCTGATGATGGCCATCCAGGGACTGAATGGAGTAGATTCAGATCGCTATACACACCCAACTGATCTGATCAGCATTCCAAAAGATTAATGGGTCAGAGCACAGACATCTGTGGGTCAGAGTTCTCAGTTTGAGGATTTTCATACATTTTATGCTATTTTCGCTGTTTTTTTGAACATGTCCATTACGTTTTTAGAATGCTGGTCAGATCAGTTGGGTGTGTATAGCGATCTGAATCTCCTCCATTCACTCCCTGGATAGCCGTCATCAGATCACAGCACAGTACATCCCTGGCAGGAAACCAAGGCTTCAAAGTTACCTCGTTTGTATGAAAATAACACCTGGTATCCCTAGACAAAGTTGATGTGTGTATTTGGCAAATACTACAAATATATTGCATTTAATGAGATAATTTTGCTTTGATAAATTAGTTTATAGTGAAGAATTGACGTTAGTTATCGGACACGCTAAAATATATTGTGTAAAAGCTGAAATCATATAAATGCACGCTATGATAAAATGAGCGCCATCAATTTGGCCTATAGTTTCGAGTCCAGGGTGATGTTTAACCTTAAAATAGACGATACTGAATTTATTGACATGTCGATGAACAAATTTGGATAGCAACCTAGACGCCTTCAGTTTTTATTCAAACAGTAACTTAATAAAAAAGTCTATGTATTATTTTCCTGACCCGGCGGGTGCAAGTGGGTGCACTTGCACCCTTACATTGCACTCTACCGCCCAGTGCTCATGAACATTATGCTGTGTTCATTATTGTACCCGGAATTTGCACGGGAAGCTGAATTCTACACGGATAAAGTTGCGGTAAACAAGAAAAGAATTCTTGGTGCTTATACCTACCTAATCCTTAAGTACTACGTGTCGGAGAGATTAGAATTAATTATCTGGCTATTGTCTCACTAATGAGTGTTGCCAGGCTATTGTACTCGAGTCTTCCATTTTGTTTACTAAACAAAAATGGGATTGTCTTAGCGACAAAACGAATATTTTAATGAGAGACTTTCATTCTTTCAAACTGAGCAAAATTTACATCGGGACCAACTCTGAAATCACGAAAAAAAATCATACAAAAATTAATAACGATATTATCAAAGTGTATGAAACAGGAAACAGCTGATTTTTTTTCGCAATTTCAGAGTGTACTAGTTTTAATTATTATTTGTATCAGTGTATACTTATTGTTGGCTGTCCTTTTTATAATTATACGCATATAAAATTGTATGTAGATTTATGCGACATCGTCTTTTGTTAGGTATGTTTTGGACAATTAATAAGAAAGTAATAATGATTTCTTCGTGAAGACTTCGGTAAACCTTTGAATAAAAACTGTAGCTCAAGAAACACAATAAAAGGCAATCAATCCATCATGGTGAATGCTGGCTGTCAGGGGCCGTGTCATGCCTTGATTAATTACAATTAATCTGATACATAAACCAGGCCTGGACTGCGCTCTAAGTTTTGGGGTAAAAGGCTCAGTTTTTTTTGAGTAGGTCGACATAGGACTTACGTAGCAAAATACAGGTGCCTACATAAAGATTTTAGATAATTAGACTAGACTTGAAATAACACATTCCAAAACTATATAATTTGAAATTAAAAGGTATGTAAAAAAACACGACTGCCTTGATACGAATAACGAACTAAAAAGTTAAATAACAAGTTTCATTGCAGTCGGGGGACCATTTTGTGGATATTTTTTTAATCAAAGAGGTCCCCCGACTGCAATGACACTTGTTATTTAACTTTTTAGTTCGTTATTCGTAACAAGGCAGTCGTGTTTTTTTTTTAATTTAAGAATTTAGTTGTTCGACGGTGGTTAGTGACGTTTCTATCTTGTCACAATATGTTGTCAACACTAGATTGAGCTATCTCTTTTTTTGTCTTTACTTTCAACTATCGAAACTTTTTTCCGCTGCATAAACACTAACGGTGTTATTAATCGTATCGTATTGTAATGTAAGCACGATAACTCCTTGAACTAACCATAAAGTTTACCTTGATCCTGCCCTGCAAAAGGTTAGGAAACTCTTAATGAAATACCATGTCGAGATACGATTGTCAAGTTATATTACATTAGTAATTTATTTGGAACAAGAGTCCTCAAGACCCTTTCGACCGCCTACGAAACCAATGCTACGTGTGAATAATTATTTTTCTTGCTACAAAACTAAGTTACGTAGGTACAAAGAAAATTGTTTCTTCCTACTCGTACGGTGGGACCGCCTATGAAACGCAACCAACTTCTAATTGCGAAGAGTTGTTTCTTGCTACGAAACTAATTTTGCACAGAAATCGGGCCCTTCGGCTGCCTACGAAACCCATTGCTACTTGATTACAGCTGAGGGGGGAAGGGGCGACTACAGATTACCCCTTACAAAGAGATCGATGGTACCCCGTTTATACGAAATCGAAGAATTCTGCACTCAAGATGGGAAGACGAACTGAAACTAATAGCTGATCAAAACTGAGGGAGAGTCGCATAACACAGGAGACAATGGAAGGCGTTAGAGGAGGCCTTTGCCAAAAGGCACCACACCTAAATAAGAAATATACTGTAAATTGTAGAAGTTAATAACTAATCGAGTTTGTGGTTTTAAATATTTAAAATATAATTTTTTGTTCGGAATAAAGCTTAATTATAATTGTTATTGTACGTAATTTGACCCTCAACGGAACTGGTGACTGATCTTGAGTATGGTCACTCCGATGAATAGAAACATTGTTTAGAAACCGTATTGTCATAGAACAAAGACTTCAATCAACCCGCTTGTAAGATCGATAGGTTGAGGCTGTGATTTCATACGACTTGGCTATGCAAATCAAGACTGAAGCTCTATGCTTTGTCTAGTGATATCTATGTAAGGCGAGCCACGCTACGAAGAGCTTCTTATTGCTCAAAGCCAAGCAACTCGCATAGTGATCAATCCTTGTAGTACAGTAGCCCGTAGAACATTTAAATCACCATAAGGTTACCGTTTGCCGTTGTGATATAGTTATTTATTACGAAATTATAGATACTTTAACCCAAGTTTTACAGATTGTAACCCGCCGTAACCTATACCTAAACCTCGAAAAATAAAAAAATATCAATTTTGGAGATATACAAATATAGGTTACGGCGGGTTGCGATCTGTAAAATCTATAATTTTGTAATAAATAACTATATCACAACGGCAAACGGTAACCTTTTTGGTGATTTAAATGTTCTACGGGCTACTGTAGTATTGTGAACTGACGTAGGTATTGCATACTATTAGTGTGTAGCGGCATCTACCTACGACGCCGCACATGCCAACACACGGTTGCAACAAGATTCATACCCAACATGGGTATGAACTAGATGGCGCTAGTGTCGAATAAACACAACGATTAGTAAGGAATAGCACCTCGTAGTATGGAAAATGTATGGAGAAACCTACATCTCGCTATCGGAATTTTCTCAGTTGCCAAACTATACACAGGGTTATTTGTAAAACACCAACAACCTCGCAGGAGTAGATTACCAACATCATAAACAACAACATTTGTTCTACGACTTTTGATAATTCGTTAGGTTATACTTTCATTAAAAAAATATATAATTTTAATTTACCGTTCGTATGTTCATAACTATACGCGCGGCGCGCGGAGCGCCTGGTGCGTGCTACCCGCCCGCCGCCGCCATCCATAGACGTACAAAACATAACCCTCTTGCAGTCGGGTAAAAAGTGTCGAACAGTACAACAAAAACTTGGAAATTCATTTTTGGTGAATGAATTGAGTTATGATAAAAGTCGTAGAACAAACGTTGTTGTTTATGATGTTGGTAATCTACTCCTGCGAGGTTGTTGGTGTTTTACAAATAACCCTGTATATGTCGTGGGCTAATCGTTGAACTGGGCCGATCGAGATCTGCCTAGTCAAGTGCCGGCATTTCATGATCTGGCCAATAATTTCATGATGTGCCCAATCAAAAATTAGGCAGATCTATACAAGCAACCTATTCGTCGATTTGCCCTACTAGTACTTAGTTACATCGAGACATAGCTGGGCGCATCGTAATATACTTCCGTTTCGCGACGCTCGTGTTGCTGTATGTATCGCTATTTGCGCTCTGTCAACTGTGTGTTTACGTGCGAGCAAGATGGCGGCGTCAGTTAAAAACATAATTAATGTACATTCTTTTCATTTTACGAATAATTTGGTCGCCCTATAGACTATTTATCCCAGCATGGCTGGTTTTATCTTTATTATCTAGTAGAATAATAACTAAACTTCATTTTATTTGCTTGTACTTTGGCCACCCCATAAAATCGATTTGCCCAAGCATGGCCGGGCAAATCGTCAAACGTTATGCTTTGAACGATATGACGGATTTTGAAAAGGCAAATCAAGAAATGCCGGCATATCGTGATCTGCCCAGGCAGATCTCGATCGGCCCAGTTCAACGATTGGCCCACGACATATACAACTTCCAACCATCATTGATTGAAGCGCGGTCCCCGGGCAAATACCACCCAGCCCGGAGGAAGATCTTTTGGCCTTCCTACTATGTAGTAGCTACCCTTCTCTCCATACCACCCTGCTACATTTCCTTAAGTGTATATTTTCTATCGTCAGAATTTATTAGTTAGCCGGCTAAAACTAGGTTTAGCCGCACTTCGGGTACCGTAAGACCTCCTATCACTGGTCCAAAATTACCTATTTTTTAAGTTTCTGCCTGTAACTTTTAATATATTTTTCTAAAGGAAAAATCTAAAAGTTTTCTTAATAAATGATGATATGAACTTTCAAATCTTTAAAACTGGATTTGCTATTTTAGGTAGAAATGCATTTTTTTTTATTCAAACTTGGACTAAAGTTGTTGTGAGGAGCTCGCAACTTTGGTCCAGCTGATAAAATATCATATTTATCAGTCGAAAACTAGAAATTGGATTATATTTCGGGACTGGTTATGCAACTTTACAATACCGACATGTTATATAATGTAAAAAAATAAAATAAAACACGACAAGTTTTATATATTTTTTAATTATTACAGACAGCCGGTAGGTTTTAAATTTTGGAACACTTCACTACGTGCAAAAACTGTGACGAAGTTATCGTGAATGTGATTTGCAAAATAGCGGCGCCCGAATAGCAATTACCATCTCACATGGTAGTAAGTAATCAAGAGAACCACATAATTCTGCGCCATATCACTAGATAGCCCTTGGTTAAGAAAATACAACGTCTGACCGTCGTAGGAGAATTGGACTATAGTTGCCCCTTATAGTTGGGAGGTTTTACGGTATTAGCCGTAACATAAACACTAATATAAAAGGTGTGATGTATCGATTCGAAATGGCTGAAATATGTTTTAATTTCGAAAAACCGAATCAACCAAAAACATCTAGTTATAGTAGATTATCGAACCTGCTCACAAAATTTCACAAGAATCTGTTGAGAAATTCAGATGGACACAGCCGGACAGACATACGAAAGCATTTTGCCCAAGCTGAAACGGAGACACTTCACTCGCTCTATAAAATATAATATTGTAAGTAGCAATTTTCATTGCACAGTATTTCCACCCTCCTAAATCACATTGTAATCCTTGTCATACAGACCTATAAAATTGTATTTGCTGTCGGCAATATAATAACGAGCACAACGCCCAAACTATTATTAGCGGTCCCTTTTCACCTTTTTCCACACTTAAAATATCTCCCAATGGGAATTTGAAATAACTACCGGTGAGTTTATTTTGATTAGATAATATTATACCTACGCATTATTTTTTATTACATTGTCTTCTATAATATGATTGAGACAAGAAAGCTTGAGTTGCTCATTGCACACGAAGCTGTGGGTTGCAGCCTGAGCCGTAGGCGAGAGCGTAACTCAGCCGAGTGTGCAACAAGCAGGAGCTCACGAGTTTCATACGAAATTTTTCAACACATTTGCGAGGAAAAAACAAAATAATTTACCGCACAGCGACAAATACGATAAAAAACAAAAAAAAAATATGGAAAAAGGCGTGCAGGTTTTATTTCACACGCCCAATGCAAGAATATTTAGTGAGCATACAGCCTACTTCAAAATTATAATTTTAAGTGTTAAGGCTCCGTTATGCGAAATCATTTGTCTCTGTCTTTTTCTTTACATGTTAAGAGTGTGGAAAATAACCTCACTCCTGCACTTTTTCGATGTTTTTCGTTGTTTTTGCATCATTATCTTTAGCACAAATATCTTTCTTGAAAAAAAGTTATTGGAGCAACTGCACAGTACGTTAAAGTGTATTTTGATGTAGAATTCAATACGTTTACGCTATTATTTACGCCAAAAATATGGCCCGCAACAAGCGCTTTTGATGATATTCTGATTTTGTTTTACAATCATCTGTGAGGTTTATACGCAATTTAATGTTTGTAGCAACTAGGTAAACACTAATAGTAGATTGTTGTACAAGACGCTAAAATGACCCATTGCATACGAGGTAGTTTTATTCCCGAGCTTTACCGAGTTACAATGGGTTTTAGCGTCGTGTGTTACACTCTACTTTTCACTACGATTGCGAGAAAATAAAATACAATATTAAATACCTAGTTTATACTCCGTAAACGAATCCACTCGTTTTTCTATCCTCCACTTAATAAACTTTTCATACAGTATGATTTGTGCTTGACGGCAAAAGATTAAAATTATTTCTTTCCTATTACAGTCACACAATTCAATCAGTTTGCAATTAGAGAAAAATTCTAAAGATTTCGCGCCAGCAGTGCTTTTTTAATGTCTACTGTAGCAGCTAAGAAACAATGCACGTATTCTACGATTTAAACTTATAGTCACAGAGTACCTATAAATAAGTCTACGATTTCACCAAGGAGATCGCTGCTTTTTGTTCCATTTTCAAAAATAACTATGAGAAACAGTATTAAGTCGAGCGAGTCTTTATTCGTGATTATACTATCTTTGAATAAAAACTTTTTCGTTTTAGTAGGCTCATTGGTAATAGACAAACATTAAAAAAGAAAAATCTTTATCCCCTAGGGGTAATTATGCTATTTTATCTCGACTCTTGTACGTTACAATGACGGACTTTTTGAGCAAGAGGAGTGAAAAATATTTTATAACAAAACATTGTGAATTTATGAATAATTTGATAATAATAAATATTTGTTTTTTTTTGCATAATGGGAACTATCCCAAGCACTAGCTTGGCCTTCATCTCACCTGATGTTAAGTGACGATAAGACCAAAGGTGGAAGCGCAGGCACTACTCTCGGAATCCTCATCACTGAGGAACTAACTAAAGAACTGCCGGCACATGAGTAAATAAACATAACTGCCGGAACACAACAATTTTTAAATTGTTGTTTGTTGTTATAGCCTCAGACTTAGGTAAGATGGTGGTAGCTAGCCAGACGGACTTGAAATAAGCCCTACCACCTACCAAACTGATTACAAATTGTATCCCCCCTGGGAATCGAACCCGGTACCTACGTCTTACGCGGGTGGACTTTCTCGATAGAAAGTCTAACTCAGCCAATGGAGATAGTTGGTTTTGTATGAAGAATCGGCCGATACCAAATCGTTGTATGTGCGCCACTTGCATACTTCTTCATACTGATTCCAATTACTATCGGCCGACGTTTGGTCTATAGTTTGCGGGGACTTTAAGAGGCATATTACATTTCGACTGTGATTTTTGCGTAAAATGGCCAATTTTGGGGTTCTCGATCTCAGAAACAACAATAAATTAACAGTTTTGACTTATTGAATAGTGTAGAATAGCTATTGGAATAGATCATAGCGGCCTCGCTTTTTTGAAAATTTGCTTAACTTCATAATTAAACCCGAAATTGCAGTTAAAGATTTTCATAAAATGCGCGAAGGCACTTTTTTGGGGTCATGGATTGAACTACTGTGCTAAACAAATGAAATAAAAAAAATTGAATATTATCTCTTATATAGTCGAATAGATCATAGCGGCCTCGGAATTTTGAAATTATGTATGGAATATGTGAAAAAAAAACCCCAATCAAAAACCATAAAACTACTAAAAACGCTCAGAATTAACTGTGAATTTCTCCTAGATATATAATTATTATCACGTAAAATTTATATTAGAATAATCTTTTCAACACACTTGCTCGTAAAGTGAGCCCTAATACATCGCTTTTAGGGCCATAAACCGAGCTATAACAAACGCGTGCAATAATATATAAAACACTAGGTTGTTATAGAATTATCCCTACAAAGTTAAATTAGTACCTAACTGCAAGTTCTATGCGAGTAAACAGAGCATTCCCAATTTAACTGGGTTATACGGTTATTTTTTTTGTAACAACAAAGGGTCTTTTATGCCGCTGAAAGTTCATATTCATTTTTGAAATAAATAAATGTGTAAGTCCTTAATTAAGTCAAACAAATATTTATTATTATAAAATTATTCATAATTCATATTATTTTGTTATAATATTAAAATATTTGCATTTTATTACTTGAAATTATAGTTTTGAAGTAGGCTGTATACTCACTCACCCCTTTGTTCGCAAAATATTCTTGCATTGAACGTGTGAAAAAAAAAACAAAAAAAAACTTACGCGCCTTTTCCCATAATTGACATATTTTGTTTTTGTCGTATTTGTTGCTGTGTGGTAAATTACTTTGTATTTTCCTCGCAAATGTGTTGAAAAACGTCGTATGAAACTCGTGAGCTTTTACTCATTGCACACTCGGCTGAGTTACGCCCTCGCCTGCGGCTCGGGCTGCAACCCACAGCCTTGTGTGCAATGACCAACCTAAGCTAACTTGTCTCATAATGTACTATTACTTTATAAGAAAATAAAATTTTATACTTGTATTTGTTGTTTGTACTTGTTTTTCTTTCTGTGTATGTTCAAAGTTGACTCTAAGAAATCGTTCACCAACTTTAATTTTCCTTTCTAACCCTTTAACTTTCCAGTGTATCATCATATTACTTTTTGTCGCGAACACATATAAATGTATTTAGTAGACCCAAAGGTTTCTCTAGGTTGTAGCGCTAAAATCCGTCAAAATCGAAATTTCGACGAAAAAATGTGATAGGGCCCTTAAGAGTGATGTAATAATGCTCACTTTACGATTGAGTTGAAAATAATAAAATTTTACGTGGAATTTTTAAGACCCATAGTCTAGTTATAGACTAGACTCTAGTAAGTATAATTTTAGACACTGCTACGAATTTCATAATGTTACGAATGCTACGGATGACTACGAGGGAATGTAGTGATACATTCTAAAAATACTTACTGGATTATGTGCCCTCAAAATTTCACGTAAAGTTTTATTAAAATCCTTTTCTATTAACCACTTATTAAATAAAAACCTCTGAGGGCGCCACTTTCGGTAGGGGTAGGGGTAATTGAAAAAGTCGCAACTTTTCAACAAACCTATGATAACCATGAATCATTTGAATGGATTTTGTGGAGTCATTCGTGAATAATTCATTTCAAGATTGACACCATACCTTCTTTTGGCATAAAAGGCGAAAAAGTCGCATGCTTATTTTCGTAAACTCCAAATGCTTTCTACCATAATGTTAAATGTTTTGGAAACGAAACAACGCTGGCATAATCGTGTCATTATCATACTAAAATATCGGACATAAGTTGAAAAGAATCCGTTGTGTAGGTATATCTGAAATTCAGTAATACGTAAGTATTTCGCCTTTTTGAAAACAAAAAATAATAGGGATTAAAGTATGAAATTGCCGATTTTTTTCTCACACACAGAGGCTTTATATACTCACATCAACTTTGTCTAGGGATACCAGGTGTTATTTTCATACAAACGAGATAACTTTGAAGCCTTGGTTTCCTGCCAGGGATGTACTGTGCTGTGATCTGATGACGGCTATCCAGGGGGTGAATGGAGGAGATTCAGATCGCTAAACATACCCAACTGATCTGACCAGCATTCTAAAAACGTAATGGACATGTTTGAAAAAACCGCGAAAATAGCATGAAAATGTATGGAAATCCTCAAACTGAGAACTCTAACCCTATTAATCTTTTAGAATGCTGATCAGATCAGTTGGGTGTGTATTAGCAATCTGAATCTACTCCATTCAGTCTCTGGATGGCCATCATCATATTACAGCACGGTACATCCCTGGCAGAAAACCAAGGCTTCAAAGTTACCTCGTTTGTATGAAAATAACATCCCTAGATTAAGTTGATGTGTATATTTTATGATAATGAAGATGCTTCAGTTAGTAGTTATCATTTCGAATTATGATCATGGCGGCCCGCTATCATCAATAAAAATATTTCTGATTTTCTTTCCTAAACGTTAAAAAAGTACCTGTCTTAAAAGTTACTCATTTTTTCGTTAGCAGAAATGATCACTTAATTGTAACTAAGCCGATACTTACTTATTTTTATTAGTTAGCTGAGTGTTTAAACATTTGTGCATAAAAGTTTTGAAATATTACCGTTCATGTTTGTTAAATAAATTTAGACAATGTTAGAATGGAAAATGCAAATTCTTTAAAATTCTCCATACAAAACGGCAATTTCACACTTAAACCCCTAATATAAAAAAACCGGGCAAGAGCGAGTCGAACTCGCGCACCGAGGGTTTCGTGCAATCATAAATATATTTGGATATGTTACTTTAGTACAGTCTTTAAAAAAGTAGGATAAACGGCAGACAGGTGGAAGGGCGAACAGGCGGACAGTTAATTTACAAATCTTAACCACAGCTGCTTATGGTGACTGAAAAACACATTGCAAACTGTTTATATTACTAAGTAGGAACTTATTCTTCGTTTATTCGTACGGCAAATAGTAGGTAATTATATTAGAACCAGCCACCAATTATTATTGTAGTATTAGGTTGCGCCATCTCTTGACCGATAGTGGAACTATTTTTTTTCTTAGGTCAGCATTCTTAAGACAGCGCCATCTGTTGACTGGTAGTGAAACTAAAGAATTTTTGTTTGTTTTTTGAATTTCTAAAAAAGTGTGTTGTATTGAGACATCGTTTTATTTTTCCTGTAATCTTTACATAAACTACTATCACCTTGAATTATTTCAGATTTTACTCATTGCAAACTTCGGAGATAATTGGGGGGGGGGGGGGAACGGTATTTTTTTTACATTTTCATCATAAGTCGAAAACTATGCGGCCTAAGAAAAAAGAAAAAATGTTTTAAGCTGTGACAGACAGACAGACAGACAGACAGACTGAGTCACACCATAAGGGTTCCTTTTTTACTATTTTGGTACGGAACCCTAAAAAGGCTTTTACATAAATAAATTGTCTCCTCGCTCAATATAACAAAATAGGTAACATTTTGCAAAACTTCGTTACTGCCTGTAACGAATACTTACTTAATTTAATTTATATCCGACTCCCATAAATTATCTTTAAGAGTAAATCGATTTGTTTACAGTTGTAAGCTTCCAATCAAAATGAGCAAAGCAAATGGCCCAGAAAATTAGTTGGAGCGACAACCATTTATTGTTTTTGTCAAATCACCTGGATTTTCATGTTGCCGTGTTCACAAACATTACTATGAGGTCTCACAGTGCCTACGGACGCACAGTGTGCCACGAACCAATCATACGTAACACACGTAATAAAATAGTGGTATAGTTCGAATCACGAAAGATGACCACAAATGGCGCCCATCTTCGCATCATAACTCATGAAGAAAAGACTCAAGACAAAATATTCTTTCAAATAATATTAAATTATTATAATATGTATACAGGTCATTTTGAACTTACCATCCAAATTTTAAGGATGTGTCCAGTCCATGAAACTACACAACTTTCTCTAGGAAACATGTGTCACATTTCGCCAGAAAATTTTGGTCATCCCATACTAAATTGATCACGTGATCTCTTTGATTTGTATGGAAAGTCGATTTTTATTTTATATGTTTGACCATGTGTTCCTTAGAGAAAGTTGTTCAGTTTCATGGACTGAACACATCCTCAAAATTTGGATGGTAAGTTCAAAATGACCCGATGTGTGTGTGAAATATTATTGTGTTTTCTTCATGAGTTATGTTGCGAAGATGGGCGCTATTTGTGGTCATAATACGTAAAACAAACGAACTAACTAATAACAGAGTATAATTTTAACGCAGTGCGTTCGTTGAATGTTGTTTGTGAATACGGCTGTAAGTAACTTTGCATTTTTATGCTTAAGTACTTCTTTTAAAGGGAATTCTGATGAACAGATGAGTTCACGGGGATCCCCTGGGGATCGGACTAGGGGATCCTGGTGGACAAAAGAGTCATGGAATGGGTGACCAAAAATTTATTATCACGAACTTCTTCGGTTGCATTGCATCTACAGTCGTCAATACCCACTAATCCGCATTGAGTCCGCATGGTGAAGCACATGCTCCTTATCCACCCATAAGCAAGGCTCGTGCCCCACCAGTGGGGACATTAGAAATGGCTGATGTACACCTGGATTTTTAATTCAGCCGTTTGATAAATGACTGCAATAAGCGGTGGATTGCGCGCAGACGAGTTTGTAAATGTGCGACATGTGTTGTGTTTGGGCGACAAATTGCCATATTTAAGTTTAATTTATTGCTGTACAAATGTTATTTTGTAAAAGATGAAGCTGAGTGCGTCATAAAAAGACAGTATGAATTTTTATATTAAAGACAGCAAAAAGGGATTTCACGTGGTTTGTTTGTACTTTAGAAATACTTTTTTTCACTCCTCTTGTTCAAAAAGCCCGTCATTGTAGAGTACAAGAGCTGGGATAAAAAGCATAATTATTACCCCTAGGGGAAAAAGCTTTTCTTTAGTAATGTTTGTCTATTACCCAAAGAGAATGTAAAAAAACTAAATGAGCCTACACACTAAAATGAAAAAGTTTTTACTCAAAAAAGCTTGTAATATGGTCATTATTTTGACAACCTTCTTTGAACAAAGTCGAGCTTGCCGGTGTTCTCCGATGGTGACGCAACAAAGTTGTATGGGATTTCATTATTGTCGAGTTTTAGCCACCAGCAATTTCCTTTGAGAATCCATTATTGTCGAGTTTTCTTTCGAACATAGGTGAAAAATACACTGTACAACCCGCGCAGATAAAGAATGGGATTAGAAATGGCTCTCAGTCACACTCGTTGTAGTAAGCGCGGTGAGCCGCCATTTTGAATCCCATTCTATATCTGCGCGGGTGTTGTATTGTTGTACCTAGATGATCTTTTTGTACTTTTATATAAAATTTGTATGGAAAAATATAAAAAACTCGCACTTGACCGTTTTTTGACCTTTCATTCAATACCTCTTATCTACTTCCGGGTTACAAAGGGGATCAAAAAAACCTTATTTTTTGGCTCCGACGCACCGTTTCTGAGATATTTGCATTTTTGTATTTTTTCGAAATTAGGTTATAAGTACCTACTATAGTAGGTATAGTAGGCAGTAATCACATTTTTTTAGTAAAGTACTATACAAGCCTTGGTCCACAATGACTGCACTGCTAGCCACGTTATGATGGCCTCGAGCTAAGCTTACCTACGCTCTCGGCCTTCAAGCTTGGTCATCATTGCAGCCCTTGATGGACAAGCTAGAATAAAGGCCGAGACCGGAGGTCGAGGCCTTTATTCTAGCTTGCGCGCAGATAAAGAATGGGATTAGAAATGGCTCTCAGTCACACTCGTTGTAGTAAGCGCGGTGAGCCGCCATTTTGAATCCCATTCTATATCTGCGCGGGTGTTATATTGTTGTACCTAGATGATCTTTTTGTACTTTTATATAAAATTTGTATGGAAAAATATAAAAAACTCGCACTTGACCGTTTTTTGACCTTTCATTCAATACCTCTTATCTACTTCCGGGTTACAAAGGGGATCAAAAAAACCTTATTTTTTGGCTCCGACGCACCGTTTCTGAAATATTTGCATTTTTGTATTTTTTCGAAATTAGGTTATAAGTACCTACTATAGTAGGTATAGTAGGCAGTAATCACATTTTTTTAGTAAAGTACTATACAAGCCTTGGTCCACAATGACTGCACTGCTAGCCACGTTATGATGGCCTCGAGCTAAGCTTACCTACGCTCTCGGCCTTCAAGCTTGGTCATCATTGCAGCCCTTGATGGACAAGCTAGAATAAAGGCCGAGACCGGAGGTCGAGGCCTTTATTCTAGCTTGCGCGCAGATAAAGAATGGGATTAGAAATGGCTCTCAGTCACACTCGTTGTAGTAAGCGCGGTGAGCCGCCATTTTGAATCCCATTCTATATCTGCGCGGGTGTTATATTGTTGTACCTAGATGATCTTTTTGTACTTTTATATAAAATTTGTATGGAAAAATATAAAAAACTCGCACTTGACCGTTTTTTGACCTTTCATTCAATACCTCTTATCTACTTCCGGGTTACAAAGGGGATCAAAAAAAACCTTATTTTTTGGCTCCGACGCACCGTTTCTGAGATATTTGCATTTTTGTATTTTTTCGAAATTAGGTTATAAGTACCTACTATAGTAGGTATAGTAGGCAGTAATCGCATTTTTTGAGTAAAGTACTATACAAGCCTTGGTCCACAATGACTGCACTGCTGGCCACGTTATGATGGCCTCGAGCTAAGCTTACCTACGCTCTCGGCCTTCAAGCTTGGTCATCATTGCAGCCCTTGATGGACAAGCTAGAATAAAGGCCGAGACCGGAGGTCGAGGCCTTTATTCTAGCTTGTCCATCAAGGGCTGCAATGCTGACCGCGCTGTGACGGCCTGGACCTGCGCTAAGCTCCGCTCTCGGCCATCATCATCGCTGCCAGCAACGCAGTCATTAGTGACCGCGGCAGTAATGTACTATTATTCTTATTATATATTAGGAGGTCATAACAAAGGTAACGATCGCGTAAGTGGCTGACTCTGGGTTCACAGGATGGAGAGGCACTCTCTGATGCTAAATATGTCAGTCTGTTTGCGTGACACTTCACGGAAACAGACTAAAGCAGGCCATATACGCTAGGTTATGCATGACGGTTTTAACCGAGCTGCAAAACCTTCATGCAAAACCGAGTTCAATAGAGAGCACACACGTAAGGTTACGCATGACAGTTTTAACCGAGCTGCAAAACCTTCATGCAAGCCGCTCATGCACGCCGCTCGGTTATGCCTGTGGTCAAAACCGTCATGCATAACCTAGCGTGTGTGGTGTGGTTGGCATTGGAGCAATTAAAAAAGAACTGTACCCCCACCCCCGGTATTTGCCCTGTCCCTCAGATTTCTTCACTTATATTTTTGGGATGAATGACTTCTAGCAGAATTAATTCATTTAGATGAAATAAGCATATTATACAGGGTGTCCCAAAACTTTGCCACACGAAGGGAAAGTACCTTAAATATTGAAGGTAGGAAATTTTACTGAAAGAAGACTTCATTTTGATTTTAAAAATATATGGAACTGCATTCAAAGATTTTTTTTTAATTGATTGACTGATTCGATACGAATTGATGCAATCCGTAATTATTAAATTTTAAATGTTAAATTTCATGGCCTTCCATTTGTTTAAGATGCAGTGTCACTTAAGAAAAAGTAATATATATAGTAACCCTTTGCTCATCATTGGTGTTGTAAAAATAAAGACAAAAATGTTTTCGTTTTTGGTGGGTTCGATTCCTGGTTAAGGCAGGCGATTTTCCAAAAATCATTGAATGCAGTTCCATATATTTTTATAAACAAAATGAAGTCTTCTTTCAGTAAAATTACCCATCTTCAATATTTAAGGCTTTAAAACCATCATGCAAAACCTTCATGCAAAACCTTCATGCAAAACCGTCATGCATAACGCTAGGTTATGCATGACGGTTTTGACCACAGGCATAACCGAGCGGCTTGCATGACAGGCATGCATGACAGGCATGCAGTTTTATCCCACACACGCTCAGTTATGCATGACGGTTTTGACCTTACAGGCATAACCATCATGCATAACCTAGCGTATATGGCCGGCTTGACAGTTGCGTTCTTTTTATACGCAGGGTGAAAAATGTGTTATCGTTACCAGAAAAAAAACGATAAGGTAAATGGCTGACAATAGTACAGCAAGTAAGTACTAGTTGTACTCACGTGAACTGTGTAAGGACTGAACAAAATTCGGATGCGTTTCGTAGGTATAAGCGATTAACTTTTTGTTTGTTTGTAATATATAAACTCAAAAATTACTGATCCGATTTTGAAAATTTTTTCACCTATAGAAAGCTAGATTATCAGCAAATAACATGGGTTATAATTTATTTTCATAAAAATTATAGCCTCTTTTCAGCCTGCATATAAAAAGAACGCAACCACTTCACGCAAATTTAGCATCAGAGAGTGCCTCTCCATCCTGTAAACCCAAAGTCAACCACTTATGCGATCGTTACCAAATTTGTTATAGCCTCCTAATTTATTATGTTGGCCATTTGAGTAGGGGGCTGTACGTATAATATGTAGGTATGTCTGTACAAGGTAATTTTTAGTTAATACAAAACCTCTCGTGGCGTTGATCAGACCATCAAACTGAACAATTTTCATTATGGGACCAACCTGGAAATAGCGAAAAAAAATCAACTGTTTCATACATTTCGATGGAGTGGAGTAGGCATTGTACTTTTGTATGGAACAGCAGATTTTTTGTTCGTGATTTCGAGGTTGGTCTCATAATGAAAGTTGTTCAGGTTGATGGCCTGATCGACCCCACGAGAGGTTTTTAACTAAAAATAACCTTGTACTTATAGCGCTGAGAGCAGTAGATTTTAAACTATGGTCATAGCAGAATCTACTGCTCTCAGCGCCAATATGGCGATTTTCAAATCGGAACAAATGACAAGTGACGTTCGCATGTCCAACATTTTAACATGATCAAAACTATTAAAATACTATACTGTTCATTTGTTAAAAGCCACCTTGAGTATGCGTCTCAAGTGTGGAACCACTTTTTTTTTTTTTTTTTTTTTTTTTATATGCCGAAGAAAAACGCATTTACGCGCTTCCCTTCCCGTTGGTGACCGGGAAGGGGGCATGTGGGACTTGCCAGGAGGGGACCGCAACATTCAACGTTGCGGCTCCCTCCACGACTGCCTCCCGTAATTCCACCAGGTCAAAGCCCGATGGAATCCCGGGAGGAGGGAATACCCACTAAAAAACTCTGGCACCTGCCCTCTCGCCGCTACGCCGACAGCCAAGGGGCTGTATGTGGGGCCATAGATGGTACTCACCACAACGGCTGACGCGGCCTGCCCGCATCCGGGCCTCCTCCGATGGGGAATGGCCGGGCAAGTTTGGCCATTCCCCCCCTCTCATCAGGGCCGTGCAAGGCGAGCGGTGGTTCACCTCCCACCGCCCGCTTGGCCCCGACAGGGGGACAAGTCCCCCCCCTCAACGGCTCCCGTACGCCTCTCCTCACTGAGAGGTGTGAGGGGAGCAACCCTCCCGGGCTACATCCCGGCGCACCGACTTTTCCGGCGCTTCGTCTGCAGGGCGCGTGCGCCTCGACATCCTTAAATCCTCCGTGTGCTGGGCGGTTGCCTTTGACGACTGGAGGGGTGCACTTCGTACTGCCCATTAAATGCCCATGGGGCCGGCCTTCGTCGGCGCAAAGGGCACACTTAGGCTCAGCTTCACATCCCGTTGCAATATGCCCCGGCTGCCCACATCTAAAGCACAGTGTGCTGCGATCTACCTGGGAGGGACACCGAGGTTTGGTGTGCCCTGTCCCCATACAACGGAAGCACCTCATTGGTAGAGAGGCCAATATTTTTACCCTGGCGGTGTTCCAGCCGACTGTCAGCCTTCCTCCTTTAGCAATCGCCTTCGCTGCCGCTACTGGACAACGCAGCAGCAGGCGTCCCCTTCCTTCCGGGCTTATTTTGATGTCCTGAGCCAGGATCGTCTTGGGGTCACATTCGGCCTTCTGCGACATAGCGCGTAGCACCTCTTCCTTTCGGACGGACTCGTCAAGGCCTGATATCAGCAGGTCCGCCGTCTTCTCTGGCCGTCCTACTCGGGCCATACCCGCAAGCACTGTGTTAAGTTTTGCCGCGAGAGCATCCGCCTTCTTGCCACTGGGATCCGGTACTTCGACGATCCTGGCCCCCGTCTGGCTCACCCGGGTCCTGACACCCTCCGTCAAACCTATCTCTAGTAGAGATACCCCCTTCGTGGCCTTCGTCATTACGTCCGCGTATGTTAACCCGCGCTCCGTAGCCTCCGGCAGCAGTGTGAGAGTCACTGCCGAGGTTTTAGGGGAGGTTAGCCTTACTGGCTTCTTAATCGTCTTTTTCACTGCAGGAGTGGCAGTTTCCGTCCCTTGTCTCTTCTCAGCAGCAGCTGAATCTGCTGCCGCCTTAGCGCGTTTCCTGCGCTTCTTTCTACTACCAGCGGTGCTCCAGTCATTAGCACCATTGTTTGTAGGGGGCGCTGTAGATGGGTTGCGCGCCTCCGGTCGTCTCTGCCTTGGCTGGGATTCTCCACCAGAGGGGGGGGCAGTGGTGTTGGTGCCTAGGGACTTAAACTTTTCGTCTATAGCTTTGGTAAAAGCTTCTCTAAGTGAGCAGCGCTCTAGCGCATCTAACGACTTTTGGGTTACCCCCGCTTCCTTTGCAGCAGTGCATTTACATGAGCATTTTCCAATCGTCTGCTTTAACTCGGCCATTTCATTCTTCAAGGCTGACAGTGCCCCCCGGAGAAGTTCGTTCTCCTCCTTTAGTTTGGCAACCTGTGCTTCTTCCTTCTCCCGGACCCTTTGGAGAATTTCCGAGAATCCCTGGACCATTGCCTCTTCTTCACCCAGATCCATCGAATCACAAGCCGTTAGATTGGCAGCGATTGACTCTTCCTCCGCTCGATCATCCACAGCTGTTTCTGACCCGAGAGTCCTCTCCTCTTCACCTGTCACGATCGGTTCTCTTGCCTCTGGAGTTGGAGCAACTGACCCGACCTCTGCTTCAACGTCAGCTACAAGGGGACTCTGATATGGGGCCTTATCAGTCCTTTTCTGGGCCATTCTCCTGCAAGCTCTTAGGGGCTCACGTGGCCGCTCTTCGTCCTCCTCACTTACGGCATCCCTTGCGACCTTAATCGGCTTAAAGTTCTCCCAGATTTCGACTGGGGCAGTGGGGTCCACCGGGTCCTCGTACTCGCCTGTGCTTGACTCCACCTCAGCACTCAACTCTTCGCCATCCGACTCGCTTGCGGTTTTTGGTTCGGGATCGGTGTATGCCCTACCCCGTCTTTCCCGAAAGGCTCTCGCAAACCTGTCTTTTTCCCGTAGTAGCAGCAGGAGGGTACGTCCTGCGACCGCCTGTGGTACTCATCTTCGTATTCGCGTACCGGCTTTTCTCCAGTTAACACCGAAGAAACGGCCCTCGTCCTCGACCTCGTCACTCTACTCTGCTTAACGGCACAGTTTACATTCGGACTCTGTGCGTTGTCCACTTCACCCCCTTTTTTATTCTTCTTTTGATTTTTATTTCTACTTACATTCATCTCGGACCCACGAGTGCGGGAGAAATCGCAGTCCGCCCGGGCAGAGATCCCAATACCCGGGTAACCCTTCTACACCTTGGGGGGCGGGAAGTGCCCAAGGGTGGCGATCCAAGGTTGGCTTCCTCAACCAACCACCTGTAAACGGGCTTCCGGCACCTCGTCCTCAAATACCGGAACTTTAAGGATTTCTTTATAGAGGTTGTCTCCTCGCGGTCCCCATGAAGGCGACCCCCGCTCCTGCACTACGTACGGGGCTACGGTTTGGATTTTTTATTGGGGTTGTCTCCCCTCGGCCCCCCGAAGCGGGCCCCTGGTCCTGCACTACGTACAGGGTAACAGGAGGGTCGAACTATTAGCCATCACGGTAAATGGGACCAAAATAAATTGTTCGCCATTTACAGTGACGCCCAGGGTGCACCGTCCCTCCCACTGCCTTTCCCAATCCACATACATGGACGGGGACAAGCAGTAGAGGGAACACGGGGAGGTTGTCCGACCACGCACCCCAAGTGTGGAACCCCTGCTACGATAGATATATTGACCGTATAGAGAGCATACAAAGGCGATTTATCAGGTATATATGCTACCGTTCCAAAACTAAATATCACTCTGCCAACTATCACAATCTTTGCAGAAAATTTCACCTCCTACCACTAAAAATTAGACGTGATATCTCCGACTGTATCTTTCTAACAAAAGTCCTCAATAACGAAATCGACTGCCCCGATCTATTATGTAAATTTTCACTTAAAATACCACCAGCGTCTCTAAGGTTTAATCAGCCAATATCTATACCATCCGCATCGACAAATAATAGACAGAATACGTGTGTATTGCGAGCGAGTAGACTGGTGAATGAGGCGTGCAAGGAACATGACTTGGATCTATTTACAAGTGGCGTGTCTAAGCCGTAAGTTTTTCGAATAGATTTTGATATTAGATTTTTTGTGTTAAAAACTCCATAATTAAGCTGTAACATACACATTGTTCACACCCCTATTGTATTAATTAATTGCTATAAGTGAAAACCTGTAATTGGCTTTCTGTTTAACATATTGTAGCTTATAATATTATTGTTGCTGTTGGTTTTCCAATAAAATAAACAAATAAACAAATACTTGTATATTGGAAGTCAGTGGTGCACGGAAAACCGCGATTTGTTCCGTCCGGCGGCTCTTCTATCTATTTTATATTCTGTGACCGTGTCACTGGATCATAAACCCTCGTTATATTATATCATTTGACAGCAGGTGGAATTTAGTCCATTGAATATTTGTCAGTTCAGAATTTCAGCTTGATAGTCTATTTCAGTTGAAATCAGTTTAATTGTAACAATGGGGAATGTCCGAAAAAAAAATTGGCTGAATATTTTTTTTTAGACAGGAATAAGCTCCCTTAGCTCCCTGAAATAAATTCAGAATTTTCGGTTGCATGAAAAAAATAAAAACAAATTAAAGTCTCTTCGACTTCAAAACTGTAGGAAAGTAACAGCAGAATGGAAATTATACCTTTGCCAACACCTGCCACTATGACAACAAAGTTTTGACATTTACTGTCTTATTCAAAGTGCGTTCGTTAAACTAGGGCCAAAGTTAACTTGGCGTTCGACTGCGGACTAACGTCATTATAGCGCAAATCGTATTCAGAGTGACAGTTTAACGTTTAGTCCCACCGTTTAAGGATTAAAAGGTGCATTGTGATTGGTTTACAAGCATTAAACCAGGTTTTTGTTAGAACAGTCTTGCACCCCAGTTTTGTGAAACATCTCTGAATAAGACAGTTACTGTCTTATTCAGAGTGCGTACGTTAAACTAGGGCCAAAGTTAACATGGCGTTAAACTGCGGACTAACGCCATTTTAGCGCAAATCGTATTCAGAGTGACAGTTTAGCGTTTAGTCCCACCGTTTAAGAATTAAAAGGTGCATTGTGATTGGTTTACAAGCATTAAACAAGGTTTTGTTACAACAGCCTTGCACCTTGTGCTTACGATTTGCGCTAAAATGGCGTTAGTCCGCAGTCTAACGCCATGTTAACTTTGGCCCTAGTTTAACGAACGCACTCTGAATAACACAGAAAGTGTTGAATTTTTTTTAATACCATGTTGTGGTTGTGGCAGGTGATGGCAAAGGTATAATCTCCATTCTGCTGTTACTTTCCTATATTTGTGAAGACGAAGAGACTTTAATTTTTTTCACGCAACCGAAAATTCTGTTTTTTTTTCTATTACTAAGAAAGCTTATTCCTACCTATAAAAAAATATTTAGCCAATTTGATTTTTTTCGGACATTCCCCATTTGACTGGGGTACTGGGATAGAAGAAAGGCAAAACACAGAGCAAAATACTAAGTGCCTTTATCACACCACACATGAATGTATGAAGTACATACTCAGGTACTAAAGCTACAACACAACAAAATGCACATCGATCAAGCTACGAAGCAATTTACGATCACGTCTGCTTTGGACAGTTTCATAGGGGCAGCTATTTGCTGTCACTCGCATCACTCGCATGGAGGCGGTCGGAATATACAGTTTTAATCCTTACGATACAGTTAACAGCAAAGAATATCTACTACCTACCTACAATCGACGTCAGAAAAATCGCACCTCTTTGAAAATAAGTTTAGACTTGGCCACCTGGGCCCTATATAATGAACGTGACAATTTGTCACCTGTCATGACATTTTTATATCCATTGCGTCAATCGATTTGAAAATAGAATAAACTACTCATAGCTACACCGCAATGTAAACAAAATTGTTGCGACAATTTACAAATTGTCACGTTATTAAATAGGGCCCAGCTATTGCTAGCTAACGTTTTTAGGGTTCCGTACCCAAGGGTAAAAACGGGACCCTATTACTAAGACTTCGCTGTCTGTCTGTCTGTCTGTCACCAGGCTGTATCTCATGAACCGTGATAGCTAGACAGTTGACATTTTCACAGATGATGTATTTCTGTTGCCGCTATAACAACAAAATACTAAAAATAGAATAAAATAAATATTTAAAGCGGGCTCCCATACAACAAACGTGATTTGTTTTGTCGTTTTTTGGTACGGAAACCTTCGTGCGCGAGTCCGACTCACACTTGGCCGGTTTTGATTGTGTAAATGTTGATATCTATTGAAAGTACATTTAATTAGCTTTCAATAAGGATCAGTAACAGGTTTGAATCCTATAGTTTTATTGGTATAATATAAAAACATATTCCTAGCTATGAAACTTAGTGAAAGATTTTTTGAAGTCGATTTGAACATTATTTCTTGTTTTTATAGAGCTGTTTTTTAAGGTTTTTGAAGAAGGTTTTGCTTTTTTTAAAAAGCTTTTTTAGCTTGTATAGTTCTTCTCAGGTTTAAGAGATATCGGAAAAAATTCTTCACAGTTAATCATGTGGTGGTATAAGCTTTCTGATAAGCCAGTAAACAAAAATCGTTACTGATCCTTATTAATATTTTTTTGATTTAATTAATACTAGCGGCCGCCCGCGACTTCGTCTGCGTGGAAAGTTTTTCGCTATCCCTCGGGAACAATCATTTTTTATGGGATTAAAGGTACCCTATGTCCTTCTCTGTACCCCTGACAACGTGTATGCAAAATTTCATGATGATCGGTTGAGTAGTTGCGTCGTGAAGGCGTAACAAACAAACAAATAAACAAACAAACAAACGGACTTTCGCATTTATAATATTAGTAAGGATAACAGTTACCAGCGTTATTTGCTTGCGACGTCATAGAAAGGAAATAAAAGGGGTCAATTCAGAAAATGCGGGTAAATTCACTATCGAGATGATGGAGAAAACACACTTCAACAGTTCAATAAAAAAAGGAATACCCATGCCCGATTGCTCATGTGAAGTTGCTCAAATATTGCAAAAAAAATGAGGCAACGTAATTAATTAGTGTGGACGGCGTCGCTGGGACATTAGTTTGTCGCAACTGAAAGAGTTATGTCATTTGTTGTATTTGTTTATTGCAGAAACAATACCACAATATCGTATGTTGAGTCAAGTATGTTACTCACCTTTAGAGAAACAGTGACGCATCGCAATGTCTTCAAAAACACTTTTTTGGTGGATGGTACCTACTCCTTTTCTTTTTCCTCTGCGAGTGTTTTTGAAGTAAAAACTTCTTTAGCGGCGTTGTACACTTTTTTTGTAATGGGAATAAAATGTTAAACTCGCGTACTGACGAATGAATTTATACTCGCGTACTGAATTTTCGATCAAGGTCACGTGACCCTGACTGCAGGGTCACGTGACCTTGATCGAAAATTCGTAAGACGGATGTAGCGTAGACAGCCGGCGGCGGAAGTGTCCCCCTCTCTTTCTACGGGGCGCGGCGAAAATGGCGGCCAGTGGTCTCGAACCTACCGATTTTTCGGTATTTCTACCGATATGGAGCCTCTCCTACCGAAATACCGAAATGTAAATATATTTTCACGATTTCTGAGAAGTTCAGAGAATATAAGGAAATTCTCCAGATTTTTTTACCAAATCGAATTAGCACCCCGTTTCAATTCGTTTGTTTACAGGGGAATCCTTTACGGCAACGGCTACACGCGCAGTAAATACTATGATCCTTCGCCATAAAGTAAATTTTAACCATGGAAAGTAATTTGTATGGAATGTTAAATATTTTACTTTCCATGGTTAAAATTTACTCTATAGCGCTGGACCATAGTATTTACTGAGCGTGTAGCCGTTGCCTACGACTCTGCAAAGCGATAATTTAGACTTTATTTTTCATTTGTTTTCGACTTGTACTTTTACAAGTTAGTACACTTTTCTTCATTTAGTAACATTAACTTACTTGAATTTAATATTGTTTGAAATCTGTAATAGTCAACTTGCGGACTTTACTGTCGAATTTACTGTATGATTTCTTTTATTCGCCGTGTGTCCGTTGGAATAAAAAGGAATTAGATTTTTATACAAAAACATGAGAAATTTATCATTACCCATATTGGAACTTAGCTCGTTTGTATGGAAAACCATATTGTAGCCTTTATTTTATTTTATTTTAGTAGCAGATATGTTTTTTTTTACAATATACCGATTTTGGGTATGAATCTACCGAATTTTATTGGCAAATCTACCGATTTCGCATTTTGACGTTCGAGACCACTGATGGCGGCGCGTCATTTTGGCGTTCGGCGGCGGCGGGTTGATTTTTCTGAGAGATAAACTTTTTAATGTAATATAAATTGTCATGTTTGTGTACGATAGCGTAACAATAAATAAGTAAATATTGTATTCTACCTCATAAATGATAGTACTTTTATACTGATAATAAAAGCAATTCGTGCAAAATTATTCCCTAACCATTCCAAAATATCAAAAATGCACAACGTTAATATTCAAGTTTTCACTTCTGCCGGCACTCCCGGAGTGCAACCCGATTTTTTTTGTTATAAAAGTATATCTGAGATAATTATTAACCAATTTATCAGAACGTTCTAATGTTGTTTCCAGACAAGACTCCAAAAAAACTTAGGTGCAAAAGCACTAAACTTAAGAATCGCCAAGTCTTTTCGTATTTACAACTCGACCAACTTGACCAAGATAACTAGGCGAATTACAGCTACATGACGGCTAAGTTTATGACACCGTTTTAATTTGGTCGTGTTGTAGTTAGGAAAAGACTTAGGCGATCTTTAACTTTAGTGTAATCGGGCGTTAGGCTCGTACTATAGAATCAAACTCAAATCTCTGCTTGAGTACCACACATAGCACCATCCCTTTCTAACTGTACTCAAGCAGAGATTTGAGTTTGATTCTATAGTACGAGCCTATAATTGCGTTTTCTGCAAATTAACAAAATGTAAGTTAAGTCACTGTAGCACCGTAACAAGTTTATTACTAAGTAGAAAGTAACGAATGGCTGAATACTCAATGGCTTCTTAGATAAAGGTCTCCCTAACTCTAAGGAAGCTGTCAGTTTCATAGATTTTCTGTCAAATCTGACAACTTTTTAAATTTAAGGTGGTAACTCTAATAATCGTTTGAGTATTTGTTCCTTTTGGTCCTATGTCAATTCGGATTGAACTTTATCTATCTGTACTTAGACATCGCTTTAGTGATTATTGGGATGTTGACTAATGAATAAAATAACGAAATACTAATAAAAATCGTAAACATATTAAACTTTAAGAGTAGCTTATTTACCTCTTGGTTTTATATATTGCATATTATTTGTTTTATGACCCTTCAAAGTTGGGTGGACAAGTCCATTTAAAAAGTATAAAATTTATTAAAATAAATGATACCTTTAATTAGTTCGTAAAATGAATAGCAAATTTGTCTAAGAAACCATTTTGATAAACACAATATTTAATATAGCTGCCGAACAAATTTCCTACGCGTTGCATACAACGTAGGAAGGCGTGACGTCATAACTTTTTTTAATAACGTTAGTATGGAGCGTTTTTGGGCGAGTCCATTTGTGTGCATTTCACACTGTGATATCTCGGGCAGTTTTCAAGCTAGCGAAATAATTATTTTACCAATGTTTCTTTTTTTGAGAGGTAATTTATGTAATATAAAATAAAAAAAGTTGTCAACATCCCAATTATACCTACTATTTTTGTAAAATAGGTAGCCATCGCATCACAGATTATAAAGTTACTAGCGACTCGCCTTCGCTTCGCTTCGGTGTAGTGTGGAATTTGACACCATGTATTATATACGTCATATAAACTTTCCTCTTGAATCACTCTATCTATTAAAAAACCGCATCAAAATCCGTTGCGTAGTTTTAAAGATCTAAGCATACACAGGGACAGACAGCGGGAAGCATCTTTGTTTTAGGCTACCCGCTGCGTTAAGCGGGATACGCGTGGGACGATCCTGCATCGTATCACTATCTCTATCAGCCCAAAAGGGGTTAATAACCACGTCCACACTTATGATACTGTATCACGTCAGCGTATCAACAACGCGTGTCGTGAATGTGGACGCGTTCATTTTCCTCGTAGCTTTCCCTAGTCAATTCGAAGTGTCAATTCCAGTGTTGCCAATGCTACGGTAATTACCGTGTTCTACGGCAATCGGGCTCAATATCTTTATAATTCATTAAGACAAGTGTTTGAAAACATTTATGATAGCTGCTATAAGAATGTTACGATTAATAACAGTAGTAGAAACAACAAATGCTGGATTACTGATAAACTGAAAAAAAATGTTATTGGAAGGTGATAAATTGTTTTTGATTTGGAGTAATGACCCTAAAAATATGGTGAAACGCTTAACGTACACTAAACACAGAAATAAATGTAATAAACTCATATATAAAAGTAGAAATGAATATGATAGACAGAGCATACTTAATTGTAATAACAATATTCGAAAATATGGGACAGAATAAATTCTTTACTGGGAAATAAAAAACAAACTTTAGATAATTTAATTTTGAGCAATATGAAAAATCAGGGAAGTAAAAAACAAATCTGTAACAAATTCGTTTCTACTTTTACAAATGAAATTAATTTAATTAAGCACACATGTGACGAAAAATTTTTAGATAGGAAAAAATATGTTCAAGCGACGGACGTGTGCATGAGATGGCAACCGGTAACCAATGCTTATGTCCAACGAATAATTATGAAAATGAACTCAAACAAGTCACCGGGAAGCGATCGCATGCGCATCTCCGACTTAAAATTAGTGGCTGAGCAAATTAGTCCTATTATCTCTAAATTGATTAATTTAAGTGTCCAACATTCATTGTTCCCTAATATGCTAAAAGAAGCGATTGTGCGTCCTATCTATAAAAAATGTAGCCGTAAGGACTTTTCTAATTATAGGCCAATAGCCATATTATCTAGTGTTGATAAGATAATAGAAAAATGCATAGTAGAACAAAATTGCAAAATACCTTAAAAATAATAATATCTTAAGTGAGTGTCAACACGGCTTTCAAAAAGGAAAAAGCACCGGTACTTTATTGTCAAGATTTACTGATGATATTAATACACATTTAAACGAGAAAAAGTTTGTGGTAGCTGTTTTTTTTGACTATAAAAAAGCGTTTGACACTCTCGAATCTGAAACACTATTGAGTGCAATGGAGGAGTGTGGATTGGGGGGGCAACTTAACGGCTGGTTCCGGGATGCATATAAGCAAAATAAGGGATTTCTAGTACTGGAAATAAATTTCACTCAAAAGTGAAATATTTCAACCCGTTTTGAAAGATTTCATAAATTTCATGGGCAGCATCATGCATCAGCATCATGGCTGCCATCTGGGCAGCTCCGATTTAAAACGATTAAATGGCATCTCTCTTATACCTTGGGGTATCTTGTTGAATACTTTTACTGAACTAATGAGGCAGTTTTTTTTATTCATGTAGCCTCTGCACAGTGTTTTTAATCTGGTAGGGCCTCTTTGGATATATTTACTATCTTCGCTAGTCTTTTTGAATAAGTGTGGGTGCTTTTTTACAAAAGTTCCAACCTCCAAAATATATGTTGATGTGACCGTTAGTACCTGCAGTTTTTTAAAAAGTGGTCTAGAGGATTGCATTTGGCCAACCCTACAAATAGCACGTATACATTTTTTTGCGCCAGAAAGGCTTTATTAACAAGAGTTGAGTTTCCCCATAGTAGGACTCCATATCTGAGAATGGAGCCTACATAGCTATGGTACGCAGTAAGGGCCGCGTTTTCGCTGACTGCTACTTAATTTCCTTCACTGACAAAACACGGCAAGTAAAAAAATACAATGGCAACACTGATTATAATAATTGTTGTTCAGCGGGTCCCACAATATTTCTTTTCGTTTATAATCAATTAATGAGATAATGCTCTCATTGTCCCAACTCAATATAAAAAAAAACTTGCACAAAAAAAAATCTTGTTGCAATCCGAAAGTGCCGGCAGAAGTGAAAACTTGAATATTAACGTTGTGCATTTTTTATCTTTTGGAATGTTAAGGAATAATTTTGCACGAATTGTCGTCTTACTAATTTACTCTGCATTTGAATTTACGAATACAGAACAGTATTGTACGAAAGTCTTATCCATAGATAGCTTGACAGAAAATCTAGAGTTTTGACATTGAATTAAAAAATTAGCGCGTTGCTATGGTGACACAAGTGTTTACGTCTTGAAATGACGCGCCGCCATTTTCACCGCGCCCCGTAGAAAGAGAGGGGGTTACTTCCGCCGCCAGCTGTCTACTCTCCATCCGTGTTGACGGAGTGCTGGTTACAGGAAGACTCTATCATACCACAAATTGACGGTTATGAATCCTATAGAACACATAAGTACATAAACAAGGCTGGGGGATTGGTGGTATATGTGAAGGAATCGCTAGCAGCACAAGTACCTATCTGAACCACAATTAGCTGACGCCAACTCCCTCATAGTCTCGGTTGAAAACATATTTACGCTTCTTGCAGTGTATCGATCGCCATCTTTTTTGAATACCACTAACTTTGAACTTTCACTTATATCTACTGTAAGGGATATAAAGAACTCTCCTTGCATTATAATGGCTGGTGACATAAATATAAATATATACCGCGACCGAGAGGAGGATAAACAACTTACTGCCAGTGTTTCTTATCTATGCCCCCTTGCTGAATTAGACCTGGTTCCTACTGTAACTAAACCAACGAGACTAAGAACTTGCTTGGATCACATTAATGTCACGTCTAAATATAAAGCGGTTTCGGTAATATGCAAAAGTGATATTACTGATCATGACATCGCTATCACTGGCATAAATAAACATGTCAAAAAATTTACAAAGTATAAGCGCCAGACTGCAAAAGTTGATTATGAGTCTGTGGTGGCTGAAATTGCTGATACTGACTGGACTCCTGTTACGTCTGAGAAGTCAGTAAATGGTGCGGTTTCAATTTTTTTCACATATACTGACCAATATTATAGAGAGAAACACATCATATGTACAGGTAAGTCATAAAAACTTTACAATTAAACCTTGGATGACTCCTGGACTCATCAGGTGCTCCAAAAACAGGGATGAACTCCACGCTAAAATGAAAAGGCATCCTAATGACGATATTGCTAAGCGAGCTTATACACGTTACAGAAACTTTCACAATGACCTACTAAGAAATCTGAGACGGGCTTACGAATCATCAGAACTGGAAAATAATAAAAATAACCCCAAAAAACTTTGGAACTCAATAAAAAATATAACTCACACTTTAAAACGTAAAAACACCAACGAGGAGTTAACTCGTATTAAAGATACTTCAGTTAACTCATTGGACTACTGTAATGACTTCTTCTCAAATGTAGGGAAACACCTAGCAGACAAAATACTTTCTGTAACTAAGAAATCACAAGAGTCCCTAGCTGCCAGGATTACTCGTACTCCAGCTTTTGCTGATTCTTTCTTTCTTAATCCTACGGATGTCACTGAAGTAGAGTCCCAGATAAAGAGTCTTAAAGTCGATAGTGCTCCGGGAATCGATGGACTATCTAACAAAATAACAAAATTGATTGGTAAGCACATAGTGGCTCCCCTGACATATATTTGCAATTTAAGTTTATCCGAAGGAATTTTTCCTTCAAATTGGAAATCGGCTGCTGTTGCCCCAATCCACAAGAATGGAAATAAGTCAGACCCCAGCAACTATCGACCAATTTTACTGCTTGGATCGTTCTCAAAAATTCTTGAAAGGCTGGTAAACAGGCGACTTTCTGCTTTCCTGGAAAAACATAAACTTCTTTCAGATCGTCAATTCGGTTTCCGGGAATATAGGTCAACTGAGGATGCGGTTGCATTGCTGACTGGTTTAGTTACTGATCACTTAAACAAGGGTAGGGCCTGAGTCGGAGTGTTTTTGGATCTTGCCAAAGCCTTCGACACAGTTTCTGTTCCCATATTACTCAAGAAATTAGAAGCTGACGGCATTCGTGGAATTGCCTTAAATTGGTTTCAAAGCTACTTATCAGATCGAACCCAGTGCGTTAAGATTGGCAGTGCCATAAGCAGTCCTATGGCAATTAATTTTGGGGTTCCCCAGGGTAGCATACTGGGCCCAACTCTCTTTTTACTGTACGTAGATGACATCCTTCGAACTAATCTGGTTAATGCCGACATTATTTGTTACGCGGACGACACTGCCATTGTCTTTCATGATCGAACATGGGATCAGGCTTTTGAACGAGCTGAGCGGGGAATGTCGATCGTGGCTGGCCTGCTCCAGGACAATTTACTGACTCTGAACCTAACTAAGACAAAATTCTTGTGCTTCCACAAAACTTTGGCTTCTGCACCAGCAAATTCCATTTTGAAAGTCCATGACTGTTGTCAGCAAAACTCCCGACGCATCTCTTGCTCTTGCAGCACAATTGAAAGGTCTCATTCTATAAAATACCTAGGTGTGATCATAGATGAAAAACTCTCCTTTAAAGAGCACCTGGTGGCAATGTCAGGCAGAGTGCAAAAACTAATCTATGTTTTCAAAAACTTACGTGAGGTAGCCGACTTAGAACTTCTTAAAGCTTCGTACAGACTGAGGCGAATTCCGCGCGAGATTCGCGAGTGCGATCACGTAACTCAAAGCGATAGCCATAGCAATAGCCATTGTCAAAGAAATTGCTATGGCAATGGCTATGGCTATGGCAATTGCTTTGAGTTACGTGATCAAAATCTGTCAAAATGAGAGACGCGCGCGATTCGCTCGCGTCAGTCTGTACGAAGCTTAAATCAGTATATATAGCTATTTGTGAGTCGGTAATTGGTTACTGCATCACAGTCTGGGGTGGAGCAGCAACAACTAACATGATCATTCTGGAAAGAGCCCAGCGTTCCGTTCTTAAAGTAATGCTAAAAAAACCTCTTATGTACTCGACCAGTGAACTTTTTAAAGAATGCGGATTACTATCGGTTCGGAGTCTTTTTGTTTTACGTGTTACTGTTAAAGTCCATCGCTCAATAAAAAGTCGTAAGGGGTATGAAGACTTATATAAGAGGGTATTTAAATTGCCTGGCCCAGGACAGAAACTAGCTTTGCTAGAAGACAAAGTGCCTTCCTCCATCCATATCTCTACAATAAAGTCAACCATTCGTATAATATCAAACAATGCTCAGTATCCGAATTAAAGAGTAAAGTCAAAAAATGGATTACAGATTACTCTTATAAGGACATCGAAGATTTACTCAGAGTCGTCAGTTGACCTTATACTGGGTAAAAATCTCAAAACATTCATCAGGGCTCGCACCGCCAATACAAAACTTATACTCACACTACTACATCACACACACACATACACTCACTCCTTCACAGTCCACAAAACCCTCCAAATATGTCATTGTGTCAAAACAAAATTAAATTAGATTTTTTTTGTTGTTTTCTTAATTCTGTAATGTTCAATATTTTATTACTACATTCTTCTTTTTATCAGTGGTCGCTCAAGTATGCAACTAAGTGAATGTAAAATGATTACCTACAGGACAGGCTACGCCTAGTGTAGGGATCATTGCAAATATTATTTGAAATTACCTCATTCAATGTTAATGTAACTTTTTTAATCGTAAGCTTATCAACTGACTCTTTTTGTTAACATTGTGTCAATAAATATATTTTATTTTATTTTTTATTTAGATGTAAATCTAAGATCTGAATTTTTGTTTTCATCGTCCTTCAATTTAATTCATTTCTGATATATATTCCTGTAAGATAAAGGAACGTGTACTAAACCATAGGCTACTGTCATATCTAGAAGCAAACGACCTCCTCAGTGACCATTAATACGGGTTTCGCCGAAACCGGTCCACTGGAGATCTTCTAGCATAAGTACACCACTTGCAAATGGAGAGAAGCCATCGAGAGGTATAAAGAGGCGCTCGTTGTTACTCTTGATAACTCGAAGGCTTTTGACAGGGTGAGGCATGATAGCCTTATTGCAAGCTTTTTTCATACGGACTTCCCACCGGTTTTGTGTCTGGATATCAGACTTCCAGAGGGATCGGTCGATTCGAGTTGTCATTGATGGCTACTCATCCGACCAGTTGGCTATCAATGCCGGAGTCAGGGATGGTCCCTCAGCAGGGGTGGACTAAACAGGAACACCTGCTGCATATTAATGACCTGCTATTAATGACCTGCTAATATCCGGTATTTTGGGGTACGCAGATGACAACACCGTTGTAGAAAGCTACATATCTGATGCTCCAGTCAGTGCAAAACAAGCCCAGTGTCTTAGGGAGGCGATGGTCAGAACACGAACCTGTCACTGCAGGCAGTCTCCGAATGGGGCGATGCCAATCAGGTCAGGCAGGTTCAATCCATCAAAAACCCAGGCGTGTCTGTTCTCTGCTAAAGGTAGTAGTTTTGACGTGAGTCACTTTCCGAGGTGTATCCGTGCCGAATTGGCGATTACTGAACAACTATACCTTCTCGGCATATCATTGACTCTAACACTCAATTTTGGCTCTTTCATCGAGAATAAAGTATCACTATCACTACATAGTATAAAACAAAGTCACTTTCTCTGTCCCTATATCCCTATGTAATCTTAAATCTTTCTACGCAATGGATTTTGATGCTGGTTTTTTTAATAGATAGAGTGATTCAAGAGGAAGGTTTATATGTAAAATACGTGGTGTCAAATTCCACTCTGCACCGAAGCGAAGCGAAGGCGGGTCGCTAGTAATTGGAATAAAGTACAATTGGCATCTAAAAAGCTTAGCATTTTCGCAAAGGTGAGAAAATACTTTACTTCACGCCGGAACAGCTGCTCATACTTTACCAAGCGTAAGTTCGATCGTGTATGGAGTACTGCTGTCATCTTTGGGATGGCTCCGCCAAATACGAGCTCCAGACGCTTGAATCCTTTGAGCGCAGGGCCAGGAAGCTCATGGCAACGATAATCTTTTCTGTAATAAGCTACGAAGTCTAGAGCATAGACGCAAGGTCGCAAGGTTTTTATCGGGTACATTTCGGCGAGTGTAAGGTGGTAGTGCACAACCTAATTCCGCATCTCCTTTCATCCATCGGACGACCAGAGATACGAATTAGCATTTTGCTTCAAATTTTATCATCCGTACCGCCAGAGAGTGGAACTTTTTGCATAAGTCTGTGTTTTCCGACAGGTACAATCTGGGGGCCTTCAAGTCGCGAGTGATTAGGTATCTTCTAGGCAAGCGCATTCCATCGTAAATCACGTCATCGCTTACCATCAGGCGTGATATCGCGCAAGCGCTTGCCTAACTATCATAAAAAAATGCGTCATTTCATCATTTCGAGAGCTCAGACCAAATAAAAAAGTAAAGACGGAGTCTTCCGACAAAGCGGTGAAGCCAGTAAAACTACGCCTTGGATGTGTACATACACAGTTTACGCACACATATGTAACGAAACTACGTCTTGGCTTTCGTTCGTCATTGGGCGAACCCTGCCACCCGGCCCCCGCCCGCCCTCTAGTACGCACACATGTACCATCAAAAACCGGCTTCACTTAGTTGTTCGCAACCACTGCGCAACGCTCCATCTTCCTTTTTTATTTGATCTGAGTTCGAGAGTCTCGAAATTTCGAGAGTCCCGAGAGTCAGACATATAGTCTCGTCTCGATCCCGAGATTGTGAAATAGGTCCGAGAGTGGAAGCCCTAGTAGGTTATCAAAAAAACAGTTTTTATTTAATTTTGAATAAAGAAAAGTTTAAATTATTCGTATTCCAAATGGAAAATGAAGACTTTGTATTAACATTGACATTTAAAGTTCTTGGTCGTTCCTAACCTTAGAGTGAGTTAAAAAACAACCAAACAACCGCACACTAAGCCTCTGAACGCAACCCTGTGTTGATACTAAGTAGTGATATAAGACTCTATGCATAAAGTACACCTACACAAGTGTAGCCATGAATGAATGTATGGAAGAAATAGATGTGGTGGTGAAAAAATCTTCTGTGGGAACTGGGAAGTGAGAAGTGGGTACAACCGATTATGTAGGTGGTGAATCCGTAGTTTACTTTGATTAAAATTTTGATCAAAGTGCGCTTTGATCGCTCGTTTACATGGTCCAAGTAGCGTCCAAACGTAATCATCCAAACTACTTGGTCCAAGTTTACTTTGATCATGTCAACGCGGCTTTAAATAGGAGGTCTCTCCCATAGATAGTACACTTATATAATGTCTCTCCTAGGAGGGAATAGTTAACATACCAACCGCGACTCGACATGAACGAATCGAACAAAACCTGCTAATCTTTTTGAAATTGAAATAATCGCAAACGAGTGCAAACTAAATTGAACAATTCCATTTGAGCCACACCACATCACTAAAAGGTAGTTTGACGTTTGGTTTGTCAGTTTGACTTTGACGTTTGCTGACGTTTGATAATTTTGACATGTTTACATTTCTCGATCGAAGAATTACTGACGTGTTTTCTTTTCTTGGGCATTTTAATCAAAAGATAATAAAATAACATTATTTTAATATCCAGTTACTTGTATAATCAAATATTGATATATAAAAAATGTTAAAAGCAGTCATTCTTATCGGTGGACCGCAGAAAGGTAAGTTGTCGTTTTACTTTTATGTCGCCGGTATTCTACCACAATTTATTATAATTTTGCAATTAAATACTTAACTTTAGCCTTAAAAGTCATAAAATCGTGCTAAGAATGAAACTTGGAATGTAGTAAGTGTCTTTACTATAGAATTATTGTGTCTTTACTATAGAATTATTGTATCTTTTCAAAACGAACATTGAAGGTTATCAATTTGTTACTGCATACCTTTAATATCGTTTATGCAGTAATAGCATACCTACGTGTAATAAGTTTCTTAACCTCCTAGTCTTTATTATTAAGTGTGAGTCACAGATATCCAAAGTTGATGTAGAAATTATGACAATATAACTGTTATCAGAATCAATTGAATGATATGTTATCTTATTTTACAGGAACTCGCTTCCGGCCCCTATCTCTCGATACGCCGAAGCCCCTTTTCCCAATAGCTGGTTTACCATTAATACAGCACCATATTGACGCTTGCACTAAGCTTAAAGAATGCAAAGAGATACTTATCATAGGGGCTTACACTACAAATGTAATGGCACAGTTCGTCAGTGATATGCAGAAAGAATATCATGTCATTATAAGGTATAAATATCATCAATTTATCATTGCTTACACTACACACTACGTACAAGTTTGAGTGATCCACACCGAAAAACTTGCTCAGTTATTGTCATAGTAAAGAAATAAATTTGACAAAAGTACTGTTTATGTTTTAGGAATTAACCTTATTACAATAACAATTATTATTATACAATCTCAGAAATTGTGAAATCTTAAAAAGTCTATTACAACATTTTATAGCACTTTTTCTGCCATTACAAATAAACAAAGATTAAGTTTATGCTTAGAATAACCAAGAACATTGCTTAGCAATATTACTCCTTATATTTAACCTCTCAAAGCGTCATTTTCCTAAACAAAATTTTTAGTTATTCTAAGTATAAACTTATTTTTCGTTTATTTGTACGGCAGTTAAACTTTAACATTTAGTAGTAAAGTTCTACCCTAATTTTTACAAGGCAAGGATTTAGTTTTTCTAACTTTATTTTCTGAATTATAGATACCTACAAGAATACACTCCACTTGGGACCGGAGGAGGTTTGTACCACTTTAGAGATCAGGTCCGTGCTGGAAACCCAACTGCTTTTTTCCTGTTAAATGGAGATGTGTGTGCCGACTTTCCATTGAGAGAGCTATTGACATTCCATGAAGAGAGACCAACTGCTTTTGTGAGTTTTGTTAAAATAAATGAATCTTCTAACTGTGACAAAAAGTGCTTTGTTGTTTTTCAGGCAACAACAAGTGAAGGTATAAATTAAAAAAAAAACCAGCCAAGTGCGAGTCAGACTTTCGCACGAAGGGTTCCTTACCAAAAAACAGCAAAAGAAACACATTTGTTGTATAGATGGGAGCCCTACTTAAATATTTATTTTATTCTGTTTTTAGTATTTGTTGTTATAGCGGAAACAGAAATATATCATCCATGAAAATCCCAACTGTCAAGCTATCACGGTTCATGAGATACAGCCTGGTGACAGACAGACAGTGGAGTCTTAGTCATAGGGTTCCGTTTTTACCCTTTGGGTATTAAACCCTAAAAACTATTTTTTGTGTGTAACATGTGCTTACCTTTGCGTGTGTGACTGTGACAGTATTTGTATACACTCTGCATTGACCACTCACTAATTTCCATTGGGCCTGTGTTGTCCTCCTTATCCATAAGAGAGGCATGTACTCCAACCAACCCAACAGTGGGAACATTAAAAAACTGTTATTATGATGATCTATTTTGTACAAATAAGTTTAAGAGTTTGTAGCGATTTTGCCGCTAACTGCCGCTCTCTCGTTCGCACATTTCATGTTTTCTCAAGATTTCTTAAATCTGAGTACGTAATTGAAAAATGTGTCTCGGCCACTTGTCGCAATATAAGATTACGGACATTTCAACGTATATTTCAGTTTCGAGTTGCTGAAGTACAAAAAGTTATCATATTTGCCAGTTCAAATAACTGTTAGAAACAACAACTTTTTATACTTTAGCAACAAAATCTGAAATATATTTTAAAATGTCTGAAATCTTATATTGCGAAAAGTGGCTGAGACACATTTTTCAATTACGCACTCAGTTTTAGGAAATCTTGAGAAAACATGAAAATGTGCAAGCGAGAGAGCTGCAGTCAGCGGCAAAATCGCTACGGGCTCTTAAGAATGTGTAAAAAGAAATGTGGCGCAGCAACTTTTGTTATTCTTAATAACTTCAAGGTAACAATAATGGGAACAGAAGCAACCCGACAGCAGTCTGTGCACTACGGCTGCATGGTTCGAGAACCTTCCACTAAGTCAGTCAGCCATTACGTAGAAAAGCCAAAAGGTTATCTGTCTACGTTGATCAACTGTGGGGTGTATGTGTGCTCACTGCAAGTGTTCAACACTATGGCTGAAGCATTCCAGAAGAAACAAGATAGCTTTTATAGGTGAGCTTCAAATTTTACTTTTGGTGATAAACTAATTAGCTTCAAATTTTACTGTTGGAGGCAAATTCACAATAGGTTAAGACTTATAAACAATCTTATGGTATTTATTTATTTATTATTTTATTATTTATACAACTTTCGGGTCCCGTCTACATAGAACCTAGATTATTTTTAGGGTACCTACTATAATATAACAGTAGATTATGATACTGGCAAGGCCAAGGGCTTATAATAATCGTTACGAGTTTTTAAAAAACTTTAACAACCGAGTTCCAAATATGACGTTTTTCAATATATTTGGGAGAAAACATAATATTTATTATATCTACTGAAATTTTAATAGAAAAAAAATCTAAAACCAAAAATTCGCGGTGTGCGATAAAATCTACTTTACGCACGCTGTAATAAACCGTAAACAAAAACGCATGTGCGGTAAATTCAACTTTTGCTGTACTGTCACCGAAAGCACACATTTTCAAGCAATTGTATTGAACAATTAATTATTTCTTAAGAATTACCAAAAAGTCTTATTGTTATGTTAAGATACAAAATTGTTTATTTTCAGTGGTAATGGTCAAAATGGTCACGGTTACATGTCATGGGAGCAAGATGTTTTAGCGCAGCTGGCCGGTACTAACAAATTATATGCAATGCAGGTAATATTCATAAGTCACATAATAAAAACTAATTCATGTTGATAGACATAATATAAATTAATGGTCAACACATCATTTGATCTGATTACGTTAAGCTTCTTAATCCAAAATAAAATGTTTACTATCATTTTTATTAACATTTTAATAAAATATGATAAATATTATTAAATACAAAAATAAGTAACTTTGTTTGTTATGCTCTCACAACAAAACTATTCAATCGATCATCAAGAAACTTTGTAAACACGTTGTGTAGGGGTACAGAAAAGGACATAGAATATTTTTTTCATCCAGAAAAAAGTAATGTTCCCGAGGGATGGAAAAGGTAACTGTCTCTGCGGCTTGCTAATAGTTTTTGATAGATACTTAATTACTTCTAATTTATTAATACAAAATCAACAACTAATCAAAAGGGTTTGAATTTCTTAGTATGCTGGCTGACCACAGACCAAATAAAAAAGTAAAGACAGATTCTTCTGACAAAGCGGTGAGGTCAGTAAAACTACGCCTTGGCTGTGTACATACACAGTTTACGCACACATATGTACTGAAACTACGCCTTGGCTTTCGTTCGTCATTGGGCGTTCCATATCGAACCCTGCCGCCCGGCCCCCGCCCGCCCCCTAGTACGCACACATGTACCATCAAAAACCGGCCTCACTTAGTTGTTCGCAACCACTGCGCAACGCTACATCTTCCTTTTTTATTTGATCTGAGATGCTGAGATACATAGTGGTAAACATATTTTTTTATTTCTGACGAGGTTTTCGGAAATATAGCGGTGCATGATGAAACCTGTGTAGGTATATGGATAGTATAGATAGACGGACAAAAAATGTTTTATGTTATGATATAAAGTCCTAAAGCGGAACGTTTTCGAGATAATCCGGACAATAAGTTCGGATTTTTATCTATACTAGATCTTTAACATGGATTATCTCGGAAACGTTGCGCTTTAGGACTTTATATCATAATTATGTCATATTTTGTTCACCTATAAATCCTCTATTCTATCGATATACACAGGTTTCATCGCGCGCCGCTACAGTTCCGATATCCCCGTCAAAATTAAAAAAATATGGTTACCACTATGCCAAAATGTCCAAAGCCCATTACAAATGCAAAAAATACTAATTTACAGGTCAGCAACTGGTGGTCGCAGGTGAAAACCGCCGGGTCGGCTATATACGCCAACCGGCATTACTTGGAGCTGCACAGAGAACGGGAAAAGCCGTCGGAGACACAACCTTGTCAGATCTTGCCGGACGTGTTCCTACATCCTACGGCGATTGTGGATAGCTCTGCTGTGGTGAGATAAACAATAGGCATGACGAATTTTTTTTTTATTTTATGTTACATAAATTACCTCTCAAATAAAGAATTATTTCACTAGCATGAAAACTGCCCGAGATATCACAGTTTGAAATGCACACAAATTGGACTCACCCAAAAACGTTCCATACTAACGGCTACCTAGTTATGACGTCACGCCTAGGTAGTTTGTATGCAACGCGTAGGAAATTTGCTCGGCAGCTATATTAAATATTGTGTTTATCAAAATGGTTTCTTAGACAAATTCGCTGTATATTTTACGGACTAATTAAAGGTATTATTTATTTTAATAAATTTTAAACTTTTGAAATGGACTTGTCCACCCAAATTTGAAGGGTCATAAAACAAATAATACGCAATATATAAAACCAAGTGGAATACAAGCTACTTTAAAAGTTTAATGTTATGTTTATGATTTTTATTAGTATTTCGTTTTTTTCTTCATTACTTGTCATACCTATTACCGCCTTAAGGCCAGTATATTCGAAATTATCGAATTTGGCCTATTTTTGATTCAACCATAAACAATCAAATATTCTTTATTTTGAGCAGATAAAAATATATGTTGAAGTTTCATAAACAATCTTAATTAATTTACGGTTAAAAAAACGATATTCGTTTCTTCACTCGACTAAAAAAATATGCAAAGACCAAGAAAATTTTCATTAATTTTATATTTTTTGGATAATACTTAAAGTCTATTAAATGATAAATGATAAATGATAATTTATTCGCTAAAAACATGGTAAAATAGGTGGTCACAACATTTGAGCGTACAAACATGTTTTACCAGACTGGCATGCAAATATTATATTAATTTAGTTAAGTTAAATATTACAGTATTCATTAGTAATCGATTTCATTTTATTACTAGAAAATTTATGTCAAATTATTAAATTATTAAAATTAATTTCAACAATTGCTTATGCTAAATAATTAGATTACAAATATTTATTCCCATTGGTCACTAAAAATTCTGCTACACTATAAAAACTGTAGTCTATTAGAAAATTTCTTAGTCTTGTCCTAAATATTGTTAAAGATGGTGACTGTTTAATATCAACAGGTAATTTATTAAACAGCTTCATTGTCATTACTAGGCAGCTTTTAGAGTACATTGCTGTTCTAGGAGTATGAGCCAAAACCAATCTATTTATATTCCTACTTGCGCGTGGATACACTTCTTTAGCAGTTTTATAAAGATACATATGCTGTCTAACAAAAGTACATGATTCAAAAATGTATAAACATGGAAGGGTAAATATTTTCAATTCTTTAAAGTGCGGTTTACATGATTCAAACGGTTTAATTCCTACTATTGCGCGTATACACTTTTTTTGGGCTATGAATGCCCTATTAATGTCGGTAGAGTTTCCCCATAGAATCAACCCATACCTCAACACAGATGCTACATAAGCATGGTAAGCTGTAAGAGCCGCCTCCAAAGAGACTGTTTGCCGCAATCGTCTGAGAACAAACACAAAACTGTTGATCCTATTATTCACCTTATTAACCTGCTCTTTCCAATTTAGGTGTTCATCAATTGTTATACCGAGGAAAGAGGCTTTTTCATTTTTTTTTATTAGTTCATTCTGATATCTGATTGATAACTTCCGTTCATCATTTCTGTAATGTTTTCGAAATAGTATATAATTCGTCTTAGAAGCATTTAGCATCAGATTGTTTTGGCGAAGCCAGGTAGCAACACGTGATATTGAGTCATTTATTTCATATTCTAGGTTCTGGTTCTTGTTTGAAGTTACAATGACTGAAATATCGTCTGCAAATAGTACAGTCTTATGTGGTGTCACACTCGGTATGTCATTAATATAAAATAGAAAAAGAAGGGGACCCAGTACGCTCCCTTGTGGAACGCCATACCTATTCACGAGATAATTAGATTCATAAGTAGTTAGAATACCCTTTTTATTAATATTGTTAATTTGAACACATTGTGTTCGGTCTGTCAGATAGGATTTGATCCAATCTAGAGGCGGCCCTCTAATTCCATTTTCTTCTGATTTTTTCAATAAAATAGGGTGGGAAACAAAATCGAACGCCTTCGTCATGTCAAAAAAAAGAACACTCGTTTCGTTGTTAATGTCTAAGTTTGTTATCACATTACTGATAAGATTATACATGGCTAAAGTAGTCGACTTCCCTTTCTGAAATCCATTCTGTTCGTCTTTAATAATTTTAAATTTATCACTAAATTCGACTAGTCTTTTATGAATACACATTTCAAATATTTTTGAGAAAATTGAGATAAGTGTCACTGGTCTGTAATTTTCCATTAATTTTCTATTCCCTTTTTTGTATAGGGGTTTTACGATAGATAGCTTTAAAACCTCTGGAAATACTCCTTCTTCCATGGACAAATTGATCAAATGAGATAGAATCGGAGCGAGTTCTGGCGCACAGGCTTTAAGTACCATCGTAGAAACCTCATCATAACCTTCAGATTTTGTATCTTTTAGGGATTTTATTGTTTTATAGACTTCATCAGTAGATGTAGGTTTTAAAAATAATGAGCAAACATTTTTATTGCTATTGGTATTATATTTACTATACTCGCTATCATTAGTGATCAATTTATTTGTCATTTGTATAAAATAATTGTTGAAATTTGAAGCTATATCTTTACTATCTGTAATGCTTTGGTTTTCATTATTGATTTCGTCTATATATTTAGTATCTTGTTGGACGCTACTTGTTTCTTTAATTACTTGCCATGATGCTTTACAAACATTTTTACTCTTGCTAATAAATTTGGAGTTAGATAAAATTTGAGCGTTTCGAATACATTTTTTCAACGTTTTAGAATAAGTTAAATATTTATTTTTACTTGTTTTTGTTTTCTTTTTGTAGTAGCTGTAACGTAGATTTCGTTTCGTAGTACAACTAATTCTTATACCTTTGGAGATCCATTTTATTTTTTTCACCCCGTTACGAATTTTCGTTTTTATTTTAGGAAAACTTATTTTATAAAGTGTGGTAAACAGCTCATGGAATAATTTAAATGCCTTATTTGGGTCAGGTTCATTAAGTGTTTCATCAAATGATAATTGTTTAAGTAGGTTTCTAAATAGATTTATGTTTTGAGTACTATAATTTCTTCTAAAATAAGTTATTAACTGGTGTGTGTTATTTTTATGATTGACAGGAAAGCTAAGTAATTGTGCTGTTTCATGATCTGAAATATCAAGTGGGATAACCTCTCCAATACCAGTCTCAATATTACTAAGAATATGGTCTATACAGCTTAATTTTCTTGTAGGTTCCTTTATATGCAGTATAAGATTGTAGTTTTTTGCTAGATCAATTAAATCTTTTGTAGTGTTGTTAGAACTAAGAGTATTTATATTAAAGTCTCCTGCGACTATAATTTTATTTTTCGGATTTTTGCTTATTTCATAAAGGACTAGGTCTAATTTTTTTATAAAAATACTAACATCGGAATCAGGCGTTCTATAAATACATATAATAACTAAGTGTTGATTTGGTATGACCACTCCGCAACATTCGAAAGATTTAGAGACTGAATATTGTTTTAACCACCCTAATTCGTCATACCTCATGTTTTTATTCACTAAGATACAGACGCCGCCTCTCTGTTTACTCCTACAAAAAGATGAAGTCAACTGGTATCCATGAATTTTAATATTTGTTTCATTCCCGGATTTTATAAAAGTTTCAGTTAGGCATATAACATTTGGTTCCCTTCCTTTCTCCTGAAGTTCAGTTAATGATAGTTCTAGTAATTCTTTTTTAGCTGTGACACTTGCTATATTTTGGTGTAGAATATGAAAATAATGACCAACATAATTAATATTATTATTATTATTCACGAAAGGAATGTTGATTAGCGTTATTCGTCAATGTAGCTTTCTTAATTCTATTAAAATAAAATGGTATTGTACCTTTTTTTGCTGACAGATTTCCGACTGGCTCCTTTTTTTCTAAATTATTAAAATAATAAGGGATCGTACCTTTTTTAAAACTACGAGTACTTGTTGCCTGCTTCTGTGATGTCTGTATGACGCTAGTTTTGTGCTTGTTCTCAAATCCTTGTAGCATATTTTTAAGGTGATAATTACTTTCAATATAATGACACATTTTAAAATTTTGACTTATTAATTTAAATTGATAATTTAGTATATTACTGTTGAAATGAGGGTTGTTTGCAATTTTTAGAATGAAAATGTGGTTATTGTTAAACTTTTTTATAAGACAATGTAGTTCTAAAATTACTTTGTACGGATTGGAATCATTTTCACCAATACTAATTATGAGTTTATCACTAGGATTGACGTATAATTCGCTGCAATCTTTTAGTATTTCATCCGACGATGCATATGGTTTCGTGCTAGCCGTGACATTAGAGGATATGGGGTTCCGTCCTTGAGTTAATCTTGAAGCGAGTCCTACGCAATTTTGGCCTCCAAATATCCATATTGACGGTTTTATTTTTTCAACATTTTTCTTGATTAAAATTGGTTTCTTCTCTTTTCCTTTCTCATGGTTATAAGTATTTCCATTTGTTTGTGTTTGTGATTGTGTCGTTTGTTTCAAAATAGTATTCTGCTCCTTTAATATCAAACATGCTTTTATATTATTCTCCTCGGTTTGTGTCAAAATAACTTCGTCTGAAGTAATATTATGTAATTCTTTCTTTTTGGAGGTTTTTGGTGTTTTCCTTGAGAAAGTTTCAGGGCTCTTGCACACATCTTTCAGTAAAAATATTTGCCTTTTTAGCTGTTCTATTTCTTTCTTCAAGCACCCGTTTTCTAACATTACGTTATCTATTTCATTATCTCTTATTTCTAGTTGTAGTTTCAAGTTTTTTATTTCTTCTCGTAGGTCGTTTGAACTTTGGTTAATATGTGTAGAAATGTCCAAACTTTTCATACTATATTCAGATTCTAAGGAGTTGTTTAACGATTCCGTAGATTGTGATTTAAACAATTTTCTAGGTCGCGGTTGTGTATTTACATTAATTGATGAGTCCATTTCTGTGGTTATTTCAATTTATTTGTGTTTGTAAAGTTGCTTTCAACTAAATTCTTGTAGGTATAACTTCCTGTTTGTTGTTATGATGTATGAAGAAAAAATACAAAGCCCAAAATAAATCACCGATGCGAGGTTCGAACCGTGGATTCGTGGCTTGAGACTACGTCTTCTTACCGATCGGCTACGTTTCCGTTAGTAAAAGTGGCCAAATAATAGTTCATACTCTTGCAAATGGATAATGTTTTGCACAGTGTGAGTATGATACAAACAAAGTTTGTTCATCCACCTTCACAACCAAATAAATTTTGCGTAATTGTAATTATATCACTGTATTTTCCACTTTTATTACAATAAATGCTGCACTAAATCCGCATATTGGTTTTTTAATAGTATTTAGTGACGGGATTCATTGAAATTTTACGACTGAATCCCTGTTTTGTTTACACTTTTGTATCACTGTTTTTTTTCACTTATTGCACAATATTTTTGGAAGATAACATTTGTACTTGTCACTTAGGTCTTGCTTTTTTAGATGTTTACTTTTTCGATGTGAATGAACAGAGATTATTATTTTTAAAGAGTAAAAAATACGGAGCTGTTGTTGTTAGTTAGAAACCCCTTATTCTCGAAAAATATATAAAAAATAGGTACTGACATATAGAAGAATATTCAACGGTTACTTTTTCAAAAAGTGACTTTATGCTCAAAATATCTACAAAAACATTGAAAAAATGAAAAAGTGAGGTTATTTTCATTACTCTTCACACGTAAAGAAAAAGACAGAGACAGACTTTTTGGAATATACTGGCCTTAAGGTCTCTGTCCACTACACCATACCATGGCCGACATTCTTTGTATTGAAAAGTATGACAAATGTAAGGCCGGTGACGGAACGGTCTAGTGGGAATAGATAGCGTCATTCTTTTCAATACAAATGATATTTTTTTGCCTGATACGTTCCTAGCACGGTCATGGTATGGTACGGTGTAGTGGACAGAGAGCTTTATTCATAAAAAAACTTAAAAAGTCTTTCTTTTTTCTTTTCAATCAAAAAAACTTTTTGATTGAAAAGAAAAAAGAAAGTATCAACAAAAAACCATTTTAGTTGATACTTTCATTACTTATAAACGTATTCTAAGAAAATGTTTTCATTGGGCTATTTTAGCGTTATTATGTTGTCGTTCTGTCGAATCCATAGACAAAACAGGCAAATCCATTGGCTGTTCCGCATCACCCACATCTTCCGAAAAAGTATAGGAAAGTGTATAATTGTTTTTCTAATTATTTATATAAAAAAAAATGTTATAGCTCGGCCCCAACGTGTCGATCGGCGCGGGAGTGACTGTAAAGGCGGGCGTCAGGATCAAGGAGTCTATAGTACTGAACAACGCGACCATCAACGAGCACGCCCTAGTCATGTACTCTGTGGGTTAGTATTACATTAACATTAACTAATATCACAGAATAACTAATAGTACAAGTACAGAAGCAGCACTCCGCAAAGTCATTTAAATGAATAGCGACTTTTGCTCCGACACAATAAAGTGCAATTCAGATCGCGCAGCGCTAATAGCCTACAGTTATATTCACGTAGTAGTTGCCTCTCTTTCTATCGCGTGCTCTTACCTTTTCTGACGACGCAACGTTAGGGTTGACTTCTTTTGAATGAACTGCGTAGCATATATCATTATGTGAAAAACGACAATTGTTTATTGGTTTTTTGATTTAGACATCCGTACACGGCACAGTAATTTCGATTCGACATTGTTACTGTGTACTATTATAAAGAGACAATATCTACTTGGGCACTAAGGTGCCGCGCGACTACACAGGCGCGCGTGTGACGCCCCTCTGCTCACTTGTTCGTTCTGTTAGGGCGAGTCTCGCGGTTTGGGTTTTAAAAAAAGGATTTAGAAATTAAACGAAGATTTGGTATTTTTCCCGAAATGGCAGCCGTCACGGAGGTTGGAATGAGACTGAAGCGCTCGGGAATCGAGCGCGGCCAACTGGTCTACCAGACGCTGGATCAGCAATATTATCCAGGGTTGTCAGCAACTAACTATACATCTAAGGGATGTAACACCTCCCCCCATGAAAAAATAAACTTCAGGATTGGTATTCGGAAGTTTATGTAAAAGTAATTCGAAGTTAAAATAATTACAAATATTTATTTATTTATTATTTGTATTCAAATTTATTTATAATATTTATTTATGTATTTATAATATATATTTATTTATTTATATAATTATATGTATTTATGTTTATATCTGTCTACGCGTTTTTGGGGAAGGCGGAACTTCTATATGTTTGGATTCTATTTCTATATCTGCTAATTCTATAACTTCGTGTTCTGACTGTTTATCATCTTTTTTCGTAATTTTCTTTTTAAACGTTACTTTAGGAATTTCCATTTGTCTGTGAAGGCTGCCAGGTTTATTTATTTTCTTAAACAATTTAAATACACAGAATAAAATTACAATTATAATTACAAATATAATAAGTGTAGAATAGTGTGCCCCGTATTGAACGAAATGAGGTTTATTTATAATTTCATTTAAATCTTTTATCATATTTTTATCTAAATTTTGCGTAAGGGGTAAATTTTCCAAATCTATGTTGTTTAACTTTAACAAAGGAACACTATTCGCGACTTCTTTAAATTTCTTAAAACTACAGCAAGAATCATTAATCAAATTAAAATCTAAGGTTATCGAAGGTATGGTTACATTCAAAACATTATAATCAGGTAAAAGTCTAGTACTCTTGCAATATGCTTTACAATGGATAGGTATGTATACAATTCCGGTGCCTAATAGTTTTATATCAATCGGTTCTGAGTGAAGACAATCTATGGTTAATTTACTAGATTTCGATTGTACAAATATCCATCTATTATTACGAATTGGTTTCCAAATATCTAATTCGCCATTAACAAATTCTGTTTTACAATATTCCGGAAGGGATGAAACTACTTTTGATAACAATTCACTTTCACAATTGGGATTGGCAGATGTCGGAAATATATTCATTATTTTACATAGGTAATTTTGATGGTCGATAATTTGACAAGTATCTATATCATTTACATTACAATAGTGGGTCTTATCTTTAGTAATAGCTATATATTTACTATTGGGAATTATAACACTGAATGAATTTGGATTTGTTACATTATGAGGTATCGGTAAAGGAATAGTATTATATAAATAAAATTCAAATGGGTTTGTGAGAGGAATTGTTAGTATAAACATTATTTTCTTATTTAAGTAATAACAAATTAATTTTGACATGTTCAAGATTTTATGGATAAGTTTCAATTCCAAAGGTATAACAAATTCTAATTCGTTAGGTAAGTATTTGTAATGATCTGACAATTCTTTGTACAATTCTTGTGGGGTTATTACAGATGGGTGAATGATATTTACTCTACTAAGTAAAATAGCATTTGTAATATCTTCAATTTGGAAGGACAAGGTGAGGATGGATGCTTCTAAGTTATTATAAACTGTGTTTAATCCGGACATTACTAACAAATGATCTGTTTTATTGGATAAATCTTTAAGTTTTACAGAAAGTTTATCGATAGCTAGGTTCAGGTTATCTTCATTAGATTTCAATCTTTTGATGGTTTCATTGAATCTAGTTAATGTAGTTCTAGTTACTAAAATGTGTTCTTTTACTAATGAAGCTATCCTTTTCTGATCGTCTTGTACATAATTTATAGCGCTATCGTATTTTTCGGCATCATCCTCATCTAGGGTGCCAAATATGTGTTTGAAAGCTGTACCTATTCCGCCAAACCAAGCTCTGCGTTTCAATCTGTCATCAATCAAATGGGTTATAGATGAATATTCTTTAACCATATTTTTAAAATGGCTTATTAGCGGTTCTATTATATTTTCGCATTCTGATTCGTCAAATTCTTTTGTTTTATTGCAAAAGTACGTAACTGTTTCTAATACAGAATTTATATTCTCAATGTGTAATTGTATGTGGGAAATATCTATTGGTATGACTAAATTCAAATTACCGTTTTTTATTTTAACCTTTCCCACATAATCGAAATATAAGCCTGGACTCGATGATATTTGTTCTACAAAACTTGTCGCTACTGAGGTTGGTACACTGAAAATAAAATTAAGTTATATAACGACTGTTATTAAAACCTAATGCTATATTAATAAAACTATGGGTATAGTTAATAATAAAAATAAAATGATATAGTAATAAGTAAAATAGTAGAATTATTATCCACTAAAATATGCTATTCCTAATCTTAGGGACTACTGGGAAAGACGCCTGCTAATTTAATTTCATCAAAGTGGTGTTTCACATGGCGCCTATTTATCAGTAAGGTTACAGTGTTGTTTCCGTGAACGGCAAGGATTTTGTAAGGACCCTTCCAAATCGGAGAGAGCGCCTTACGAAGTCGTAAATGGTTTTTCAAGTAGACGTAATCACCTACTTTGTATCGAATGGATCGAGTTCTTGCGTCGTAATAGGATTTAGATTTTTCTTTCGAATTTTGTATATTTTGATACGCCTTTTCCCAGGATAATTTAAGGCGATGTTGAAGCATTCTGACGTAGTCAGGATATGTGGTGAGGTCTTGGCTATACAGGGAATCAGGAATGAAAGCTTTATGCCCGAACAATAGTTCGTATGGCGAAAAGTTAGTAGTGCTGTGGGTAGCAGTGTTGTAGGCTAAGATCGCTGTATAAACGTATCGTGGCCAGTCGTCTTGATTTTCATTCACATAGGATTTAAGATACTCTTTAAGAGTAGAATGGCTCCTCTCGAGAGCTCCTTGAGTCTGGGGATGGTATGGAGTAGACCACAACTGTTTGATTTTCAGGAAGCTGCAAGTCTTTTTAAAGAGATCAGCAGTAAAATTGGTACCTTGGTCTGTGAGGATAGTCTGAGGAATTCCAAACAGAGAAATAAAGTGCACAAGGCAATCGGTGGTCTCTTCTGAGGAGACACTGCGAAGAGGGTAAGCTACGGAGAATTTCGTGAGGTCATCTTGAAGAGTCATTATGTATTTCAATTTGGCAGGGCCGGATTCAGGTAAGGGACCGACGATGTCCAGGGCTATTCTTTGAAATGGGCTGGTAGAGGTAGTAGTGATCTGCATCGGAGCACGATTGAGTTGTCGAAGGGCTTTATTTTCCTGGCATGAAGGGCAGGATTTGACATAGTTTTCTACATCGCCTTTCATACCTTTCCAGTAGAATTTCTCTTTGATACGGTTAAGCATCCTGTTGCAGCCTAAATGTCCTGCAACGGGCAGATCATGGTTTTCTTTTAGAATCTTTTTAATTTCACTGAGAGTTGGATAAATTATACTATCGTGATAAATATTTATTTGTATATCAGTATTGTGGAAGATGTACACTATCATGTTATATAATTTTGCAAAAGATAAACTTTGAAATGGATTTCTAAAGTCTGAAATAGCAATTTCAGAAATGTTGTCTTCGTTTGAGGTTAGATGAGTTTTAATGTTTTTAAGTGTTCGGTAGATCTCTGGATAAGTGCATTCATCGAAATGGTGCACTTTAGGGAAAATAAGGTAAGTAATTTTGTTATCATTGGTTTGAATCTTTTCGAAAGTGTACAATTGTTTTTCTTTATAGCGTGTTTCGTCTGTCGCCTTTTCTAAGATTTCAGGTAAGTACGGATTGGATTCATCTAAATCTATAGATGTAGGAATTAGGATGATTTTACAGTGGGTTTTCGTGAGGGACTGGTTATGTTCAGTAATTTTAGTGTTAAATTGATTGTTTTTATTGTTAATTTCTTTCAGGAATTTGGAATATTCATCATTAGTGTAAGTATCATCGGAAGCTGGAGGAGAGTCAGGAGTTTGCGAAGGTGAGTTTTCAGGATTCAGTGGAGCTTGTTCAGGTTCTTGGATTTCAGGGTTTGGAGTAGCAGATGTGGTAGGATCTTGGGCTGAAGTGGAAGGTGTCAAGTCGGGTAAGTATTCTTGAGTTTCAGGATTTGAAATAGCAGGTATGGCAGGATTTTGCATTGGAGTCGAAGGAGTTGGATCAGGTAAGTTCTCTTGACTAGTTGATGGTTGAGCGTTATCGGATTTCGGAGATTTTATTTGACTGGATTTAGTAGGATCAGTGGGGCTATAGTTGAATGGGAAATCGTCATCGTCGTCTAACAAGTCTATTTGAGGTAAGCTGCTGCTGTCATAGTCAGGGGTAGCAGGGAGATTGACGCCAAGATCGTCGAGAGTCAGCGGACTGAATGGAGGTTGTATGTTGTCGTTGTCGGTAGAGTCAGGGTTAGTATTTTCTTTTTCAGGTTGATTTGGAATGACGGGATTTACGGGATAACGGGAGAGAGCATCTGCGGCTGAGTTAAGTCTACCTTTCCTATAAATGATCTCGTATTCATATTCTTCGAGCATCAGACGCCAGCGCTGCATTTTGCTGTTAGGGTTTTTGTGATTGAAGAGCCACTTAAGTGGTCTGTGGTCTGTAATGATCTGGAACTTTTGGCCATATAGATATGGTCGGAATGTATTGCATCCGAAGACGATTGCGAGGAGTTCTTTCTCCATAGTGAAATAGTTTACTTCGTTTTTATTTAAAGTTCGGGATGCATACGCAATAGGATGATCTTTGCCGATGGGACCTTGGGACAAAACAGCGCCGATGGCGTGGTTAGAGGCATCACAGGTAAGTACGAATGGTTTTGTAAAGTCGGGATAGCAAAGGACAGGTGCAGTGGTCAATTTTTGTTTCAGAGTGTCAAAAGCGACTTGTTGTTGGTTTTCCCAGTTGAATTTAGTATCTTTCCTCAGAAGTTGAGTGAGGGGTTTGGCAATTTTGGAAAAGTCCGGAATAAAACGACGATAATAGGAAACAAGGCCTAAGAACGACTTTATGTCTTTAGGGGACTCTGGCGCAGGAAATGCGATTACGGCCTTGATTTTTTCGGGATTCGGTTTGACGCCTTGTTCAGTGATTATATGCCCCAGGTAGCAGACTTCGCGTCTTAGGAATTCGCATTTGTCTGGCTGTAATTTGAGATTGAATTTACGGATTCTTTGGAAGATTTCTGTTAAATTACTGATGCTGGATTTTAGGTCGTGTCCATAGCAGACTACGTCGTCGAGGTATACGAAGCATCTAATGCCTTGGAGACCAGACAAGACTGTATTCATTAACCTTTGAAAGGTTGAAGGGGCGTTTTTAAGGCCGAATGGCATCCTGGAGAATTGGTAATGCCCTTCAGGGACTGTGAAAGCTGTTTTAGGTTTGTCGGCTTCATTTAATTGAATCTGATGAAATCCAGAGGCAAGGTCTAGGGTAGAGAAATATTTACTATTACCGAGTTGATCCAATATCTCGGTAATTTGTGGAAGGGGATATGTGTCACCAATTGTGACATCATTGAGTTTGCGGTAGTCAATTACTACGCGCCATTTCTGTGTATTGGAAGCGTCGAGTTTCTTGGGTACCACCCAGATAGGTGATGACCAAGGGGAATCAGAGGGTTCTATGATGTTTTGTTCTAGCATTTTGTCAATCTGTTTTCGTACTTCAGCTTTATGGACTTCGGGGAACCTATAGGTCTTAGTATGTATTGGGATGTCTGTTGTTGTCTTAATTTCATGTTTGAGAGCATTTGTATGGGTAAGATTTTCCCCAGGGAGGTGGAAAATATCGGAATAGTCAGAGCATAGTTGTAAGAGAGCGTCTTTTTCCTCTTTATTGAGGTGTGATGTACGTAGTTGATTAAGTACTTCTTTTGTGCGTTTAAAACTGTTATACGAAGTGTTGACATGATTGATTTCTATAGGCGGGTCTACGAATTCTGAAGAGTCGAGAGAGTCGAGAGGGTCGAGTTTAAGTTTGAGATCGGATTTTATAGTAACAGGTTCTTCAGAGGTATTGACAACGGATATGTTTCCTCTATTATTTTTCTTGACATGTACTAAGCAATTAGCAATTAAAAGTTTTTCTGATAAATTTTGGTCAAGTATCAACCCTTCTTTCATCTCAGGGTTTGAGACTGAGCATTCGATAACGGTTTCGGTTCTAGCAGGAATTGTATAATTTGGCTCTGAGAAGTAAATATGGATTTAAGAATTCTTCAAAGTTAAAATACCGAAGGTGAAGTCGATGTTTCCTTGAGATTCGGTCAGAAGATCGTTACCTATAATGCCATCATAAGGGAAATCTAGATCGCTTACTACATGAAATTTGTGCGTGAGACGGTATTTGGGATTTTTGTCACTAAGTGATAATTGTAAATTGAGTGAGCCTAGGGTTGGAATGACATCGTCTTGCGATGTTGTTGTAGTAAGACCCTTAAGTTTGAGAATCTCCTTCTGGAGAGGAAGATTGGGTTTGAGAGTGGAATCTTTGACTAGGCTGATAGAAGAACCGGTATCTATAAGGAGGGTCAGTGGAAGTACTGTCGCTTCGCAGTTAACAATTACATAAGGCAATGATTTTTTTGAAGGGTCGAGCGCGATTTCGTAGATCACTTCAGATTTCGTAGTTATGGATTTGGTGGGTTTGGTAGGATTCCTAGATTCAGTGGAACTGGTACGTGCTTCAGAGGATTTGGTAGGATTGGTCTTTGATTCAGTGGATTTAGTGGAACTGGGATTTGATTTAGTAGATTTGGGAATGGATTCAGCGTATACAGCGGATTCAGTGGATACAGCGGATACAGTGGATACAGCGGATACAGTGGATTTATTTTTTGTAGATTCAGTGGATACAGTGGGTTTGTTTTTTATAGATTCAGTGGATACAGTGGATACAGTGGGTTTCTTTCTTTTAGATTCAGCGGATTCAGTGGATACAGTGGATACAGCGGATTTATTTGGAATAGTGGTGTCTTTACTAAGATGGCGTCTCGGGCGACACCTAAACGAGACGGGTTCTAGTTTAAACCTTGTGACTGGTCATAGTGGTCATCAACTTCATCGTAACCTTGAGGTTCAGTTTCGTTGAAGTTGACACGGCGGAATGGGACAGAACCAGAGGGTGGTTGCGAGGACCGGAACCTATTATTATACTCTCGCTTTCGGCATTGCTCAATAGAGTGACCGGGAGCTTTACAGTACCGGCACGTGATTGTATTGGAACTGGTAGGGAAATTAGGAGCGGAGTTGGGATTGCGATTTTGCGGAGCGGCTGAGAATGGCCTTTGTGGCTGGAAGGGTCTAGTAGGGTTGTTCATTCTTGCTGGGCGATTATCGCGTCTAGCTTCGGGAATACTCCTTTTATATAAGGTTTGTTGGATTCTTTCCTCTGAAATTGCAAAGTTAGTAGCTTCATTTAAGGATCTCGGTGATTTACACCGGACTATGTTGGAGATTCTTGGGTGTAAACCCATGAGGAAGTGATGGAGAGCGAGTTCCTCCATGGCCGCGGTACGACCAGGGAGTTCTTTAAGTTTACAGTTACTAAGTGAGATTTCAGTGAGTAGTTGTGATAACAGTGTTTCGATTCTGAGAGCGAATTGACTTACATTTTCGGCCGGAAGTTGTTTGCTCTCTTGTAATTCCATAAGGAGGTGTGAAGAATGTTTGCGATCACTGAATTGGGTTTTTAAAAATTCCTTGAGTTGTTCCCAAGTTTGAAATTCTTTTATTGAGCAGGCAACTTCCGCCTTTCCTTGGAGTTGACATAAGATATATTTGAAGAGGATGGGTTTCTGCTGATTTGACGCTAATTCATACGCATTGTTGCAATTAATAATAAAAGAATTCAACGTTTCCCTACTGCCATCGTATGGTTTTATGAATTTTAAAATGATATTTAAATCTAAAATTTCGAGTTGAGGAGTGGAAGCTTTTTTTCCTCTCCTCTGTTTTTCGACTGGGCTAGGTGCCCTTTCGTCATCAGTTTCAGCGGGTAAATCGACATCGACGGGTATCTGCAGAGTTGGGTTTGACTTGGTTTCGGGCATTTTAACACAGTTATAGTATTATTTAAATTAACAAAGGAAACGAAATAGTAAATTTAGCACACAGATTTAAGTTCTTCGCTGACGACAAGATGAACAAAGTCACTGCATGTAATAGTCAATAAGCAAAAATACGACTCACAGTTCGTAGAACACGACAACGGCTATAGCTGCGATAAGGTTCATTACGATCGGCCGGATGAACTAAGGTTTCGTAGAAGCGCTGCAACAATGTTGTAGATGATGCAATTGACGGACGGCTGCGACGAAGGTACTGATTACAGGGGTCAGACGATTTTCACCGAGGAATTGCACTGCTTATGGAGGTAAGTTCTCTCTGGACACGGAGATCACTGGATGCAAGGACGAGATTTGTACAGTTTACGTTGAACGCAGGTAACACTGGTAAGTATAAAGTTTTCTTTCACTGGACACAGAGGTAATTTTGCGCTGGATATAAAGGTAAGTTCACACTGGATACGGAGATTATTAGGGATAGAGACGAGACTCGTGTGATTTACGCTGGTTATAGGTTTTTCTTTCACTAGACACAGAGGTAAGTTTATGCAGGATATAGAAGTAAATTTACACTGGACACAGAGTTTTCATTGGACACAGACACAGAGATAAATAGATTTTGTATTTATACGCGTAAAATCACGCACTTTTTACAATTTTAGGACTTTGGAACGGAGACGGACCGAGGACCTTTTTAAGATCCCTTTAGCTGCCACCAGAATGTTAGGGCGAGTCTCGCGGTTTGGGTTTTAAAAAAAGGATTTAGAAATTAAACGAAGATTTGGTATTTTTCCCGAAATGGCAGCCGTCACGGAGGTTGGAATGAGACTGAAGCGCTCGGGAATCGAGCGCGGCCAACTGGTCTACCAGACGCTGGATCAGCAATATTATCCAGGGTTGTCAGCAACTAACTATACATCTAAGGGATGTAACAGTTCGAACGAACGGCTAGCGGTAGGTGCTTATTGCGCGACCTTGAGAGAGTGATGAAGGCCTGCTAATATCACACAATAGAGAGAGAACAGAAGTCAGGCTAAGTACCATAACAAAATATTATAATACCTAGTACAAAACGTACAGAAGTCCATCTGCGCGAGGACAATCAAATGATTAGCTACTCTCGTTGCACGGCAATGAAGTACAATTTCTAAAGGAGCGGCCCCACGGCCTGTCTGTAGACAAGCCGCGCCGGCCTGTCTTCACACAGGCCGTGGGACCCCACGACGTCTGGCTCGGCGATGCTCGGCGCGGCCTGCGCGGAGTCATAGTTTAATAAATAGTCGAATAGGTACAGTATAATAAAAGTCAAATTTTAAATTCTGGCCTTTCCAACAGGAGTGGGGATAGACCCCAACATGTGGGTGTTTTTGTCATTAAAATTACGCCTTCAAATTATCGCCAGTTCAAGACCAAAGGTACTGTTTAGTTCATGCCAGAAGGAATTGAAACTAATTTGTTTCTTCCTTTAATATGTAGGTATTTTGTTTTTTTTTTGTTTTTTGTTTTCATCATCAGTTTTGTTAAGAGTCCGCTTGCAAAATTTTTACGTGCGTTCGCTGCCCCCCACCCACTTATTTTACTCGCAACTGTCTCGCTCCCGCACTTTATCGTGCGGCCGAGCGCTTTGTGTTCATCGTTCTGGCAGCGCCCCGGTTTCCGATTTTTAAAGTGCAAAATTTTCAACTGATTTAAAAAATATATTTTATATGATTTTTATGTATCTTTTCGCTGCAAACAAGGCTTGATCTGTTCTGAGAACACTCATTAGAATTATAAAGGTAAGTATAAAAGTAAGTAATATAACTATAGATAAGTATTTATATTTTTGTGGTAAGCTTACATAGCTTAATAAGAAAGAAAGAAAATTAAAGAAAATGCTTTTTACTATTCCCCGTTCAGTATATACACATATTATTAGTTAGGTAGTAAGAAGAAAGAAAGAAGAAAGAAGAAAGAAAGAAAGAAAAACTATTTATTGACCGTAAAACATTATAGACAGTAAGGTAATTAAAAATAAAAGTTATAAAGCAAAAAAAAAGAAAACAATGTACCTACACGAACTAATTTGTGTGCGGCCAACTAGGCCCCAACCTCAGCAATGCTACAGTGGCAAACCGGAGCATACCACTGCAACGCTAGTATTCTGGAGGAGCCTACTTGGTGACGACAACTGACAGACAAACCAAAAAAGAAACAATTCTACTTCCTATAAAATACAGAAAATACAATTTCAACGAAATAATACCTACATAATAATAATACCAACGCGATAATGCGATATCAGTGGCTGAGTTCTGGTCGTCACAAATATAATTATACATATACCTAGTCGACACGTTAAGAGAAGATAATACCAACAAGCATCGATTCTACATGCACAAACAAATAAAAGGAAGGAGGAAGTAAAAAAAATAATATCTATTTGGCTGCATGGAATTAGGTCTCTTTGCCTCTCCTATGACAGTTTGATTTAGTTAAAAAATAATAAAATAAAAATATACTCTTTGTCGGTGTCAAAAAACAAAGAAATACTCTTTGTTTTGGGCTGCGGTCCGCATGGCGATGAAATCGAATTTTAGCGCGAATCCGACCAAATTAAATAGTGATCTCAAAATATTACTATCCCCGTCACTACATTTACGGTAACATAAAAAACGTCAAAGTTAAAAGTAAAAAACATAAAATTTAAGAATAAAATTACTTAATGACTATAAAATTGGTAAAACAAGGCACAAATAAAGACACTGTGTGTGTGTATTGCTGTGGTGAACAACATTCAGAGAATTTCCCAAATGTTCTCGGAAAGTAGCTGTGTTATACTCGTTACAGATATTTTCCGGGTTTGCTAAGGTAGAACTAAATATTGGCATGCTCTGTTTGGTTACAGGTGCCCTGAATTTTGCTGTACAAAACAAGAGACACTAACATTTAGCAGAAATGTCGGCTAAGTACATCTATAAAATTCAGCACTGTATCTCTTCCGGTGACTGAAATACAATACTTTTCGATATTCCTTAAGAATTCGCTGTATTATATGAATGAAACCAGGACAAGTAGTTTTTTTTATTTACTTTGACATCATTATCAGACGACCTGAGTGGTGCAGTGGTCAACATGCCGGTCTACTACGCAGAGGTTCCGGGTTCGATTCCCGGTCGGGCCGAAATTGAATTGATGAATTTCAATTTCTGTGACGGGTCTGGGTGTTACTATGTATAATAAGTATATATTTAAAAAGTATATAAGTAATATCAGTTGTCTAGCACCCATATTACAAGCTTTGCTTAATTTGGGGCTGGATGGCGCTGTGTGAAAAATTGTCCAAGTATTATTTATTTATTTATTTGTATGCGTGTATTTGTTTGAATGCGTTGTGGTAATCATGGAAATACCACAAAGTGAAATTCGCGTCGTGGTCAACATACCAAACGACCACATCGCGTTGTGGAAACGAAAAAAAGCCATATATAACAGAAATTTTTGCTAAATGTAAGCGTATCTGGTTTTGATTCCATTGTTATCTGAGGTAGGTACAGTAAGTAAGTTGTTTATATGCAAAACGTCAGCATTGAGGAGCCATACAAATTGCGTTCTCCAGCACTAATGAGCTAAAAATTAAAAAAAAAATAGCAAGTACTTTACACATTTGCTGCTAAACGATGCATTAATTTTCTAAAGTATTCAACGGGTACTTAGCGAGTTCCAGAATGACTCCTCAAACCTGATGTTTAGACTGAGGAGCCACCTTTGCATTGATACCTCTCGCGATATATTATGATGCTTACTTCAGGATTTGTGCTACAAAATAATCTACTTTGCTGCTAAATAATGGTGTGACGTGGCTCCTCAAACCTAATAATGGACATATACGTACATGTTCGGATGTACCTCTTCCAGTGGGGGGGCGATCAAACCTACTTTCTCCCGAGCTCCCGACTGGCAAAAAATTGACATTCGTGATGTATTTAATTCACGCAAATCGGAGACCGTGGCGCTGCCAGAACGATGAACACGCGCGCTTTGCTGTTTGTTACCCATACCACAGTTATACAATCTTTATCATAGAAATTTGAGGGAAACCGCCCTAGCCCTCGCGAAATCCCCTCCGTTGCTCTGCGCAAGTACATACGTTAAACAACTGTATAGATAGATAAGCAATGCTCGTACTGATAAAAAATTCGATGCGCGAGCGACACACGTCCTACCTCGACGGCGCACTGCGCAGTACTAACGAAGGCGGCGCCCTCAGCGCGCTGGTATTTAATCTCTTTTTTGGTAATAACAATAGTAATAATTAATATATACGATTTTTGTGCCGTCAGTCACTGGAACACGTAATTTGCTTATGATTTACATAAATTTTGCTCAGAAACGATGTATAATTAAAGAGATATTTTAAAAATTCCCCTAAAAAGGACATGTTTTCAGAATAAAAAACTATCGAGCCAAACTCAATAATTTCTGAAATCCTGCCGTCATCCACTAAATGAAGGTCCACAAAAGCATATATCTGAATTTGACATTCATTGAGATTGTACAGACGTCACTATTTGAGTTCAAATATTGCCAAATTCTGGGAGCCTCCTCTTAACCAAGGTATTTGATTGCTTAGAAATTGATTTCTCGGTGAAGGTAGACTCTTTAATATGGATTCTAAAATATTACGTACAATCACAAAACTAGAAAGATACGAAAGTACTTAAATTAATTTAAAATACTGTAGCCGGGCGGCTTTAGGTGTAATTTAAGTATTTCAAGGACAGGGCCGAGTTACAATACTGATAGATATCATTACTGTGACGCTCGGCAGATCCCAAAAGGCGATAGGCGCCGTCGAGCTACGCGCCGCGCCGTGCCGAGGCGATCCTATGAAGTTACTGACTCCTGATGGATCGGACAGACGACGACAAGCCACGGCCGACATCATCGGATGCGACGGTTCCCACGGCGCGTCGGCTCGGTCTAGCGCGATCTGGCCTGTGACAAAACAGCCCGTGGGATCGCTCCTTGTCTTTTTCGCGGCGCGCCGCCGTGACCCGCGCGCAAGAGCTATAAACCTGCATCACAATATAGAGAGAGTACAGTAGTTGAGCTTAGCACTTGCGCGCTCGAGCACCGCACACATAGACATCTCTCACCGACACTGTTTAACTGCAATCTAAAACCACTCTCAAAACAGTTCGAGTACGTGACGCAGCGGCGAAAGCTGTCTTTGTGTGTGTGCGATGCTCGAACGCCCGTAGTACTAAGCTAAACTTCTATTAGTCTCTCTATTTTGTGCCTGCATCGACCCATTCAGAAGCCGCGCGGTTTCTCAATGAATTACCTTCTCCACGTCTATTTTCAATGCCAGACTGCCGCGCGTACATACGCTATCATGTGAATCCTCCTACCGCGCGACATATGAACCTATGAACTTAGCCTAAAGGATTTTTCTGCCCACTACACCGTACCATACCATGGCTGTGCTAGGAACGTATCAGTCTAAAAAATATTCTTTGATTTGAAAAGTATGACAAGTGCATTGCCGGTTTATTTCTGTGATCTGGGGGCTTAACATCAGCAAATAAGAAACCATCCTTGAGCCGTTCAGTTCAAAAGCAGGCCTTAAACAGGACTGCTTAAGGCCTGCTTTTGAACTAACCTTTGAGGTCATAGTAAGAAAAAGTAAGGCAGTTCAATATAAGTCCTGCTATAAGAGCTCATAGTAAAGCCCCTGTGCCGGTGACGGAACGCAGCCTGACGCAACTCTCCCAGTAAAAAACAATCTATGAAACGGAAGCGAATTTTTAACCCCTCTAAGTTTGAAAGAACATTGACAATCCACAAAGCAGTAGATAATTGACAACATTCGAATTTAGGCGTATTATACTTCGCCCCATCAAAGAGTATTCTTCATCTTTGACCGTTTTACCGCCAATGCCGTTTAACGTTTCTCTTTTGTTTGTTTTCGTTGAATTCGCTTCCGTTTCATACTCACGCTTTTTGTATGACACTCCCGTCTCTTATAACGCTAGTTATTTTTACATTCTCTTTGACGGAACGGTTTAGTGGGAATAGTGTCATACTTTTCAATAAGATATTCTTTTCAATTTTCAAAGAATATTTTTTTGTCTGATACGTTCCTAGTACGGTCATGGTATAGTACGGTTTAGTGGGCAGATACGTTAAAGGGTAACTTAACTTAATATTGGCATGTTCGTTGTCCAGTGGGTCAGGACGCATCAGTGGGGTCGTGGGCGCGCGTGGAGGGCACGCCCTCGGACCCGGACCCCAACAAGCCCTTCGCCAAGATGGACAACACGCCGCTCTTCAACACGGACGGCAGGCTGAACCCCTCCATCACTATACTGGGTGAGTGAAGTAGTGCCATAGTTATATACCCCTCGGACCCGGGCCCCAACAAGCCCTTCGCCAAGATGGACAACACGCCGCTCTTCAACACGGACGGCAGGCTGAACCCCTCCATCACTATACTGGGTGAGTGAAGTAGTGCCATAGTTATATACCCCTCGGACCCGGGCCCCAACAAGCCCTTCGCCAAGATGGACAACACGCCGCTCTTCAACACGGACGGCAGGCTGAACCCCTCCATCACTATACTGGGTGAGTGAAGTAGTGCCATAGTTATATACCCCTCGGACCCGGGCCCCAACAAGCCCTTCGCCAAGATGGACAACACGCCGCTCTTCAACACGGACGGCAGGCTGAACCCCTCCATCACTATACTGGGTGAGTGAAGTAGTGCCATAGTTATATACCCCTCGGACCCGGGCCCCAACAAGCCCTTCGCCAAGATGGACAACACGCCGCTCTTCAACACGGACGGCAGGCTGAACCCCTCCATCACTATACTGGGTGAGTGAAGTAGTGCCATAGTTATATACCCCTCGGACCCGGGCCCCAACAAGCCCTTCGCCAAGATGGACAACACGCCGCTCTTCAACACGGACGGCAGGCTGAACCCCTCCATCACTATACTGGGTGAGTGAAGTAGTGCCATAGTTATATACCCCTCGGACCCTGGCCCCAACAAGCCCTTCGCCAAGATGGACAACACGCCGCTCTTCAACACGGACGGTAGGCTGAACTCCTCCATCACTATACTGGGTGAGTGAAGTAGTGCCATAGTTATATACCCCTCGGACCCGGGCCCCAACAAGCCCTTCGCCAAGATGGACAACACGCCGCTCTTCAACACGGACGGTAGGCTGAACTCCTCCATCACTATACTGGGTGAGTGAAGTAGTGCCATAGTTATATACCCCTCGGACCCGGGCCCCAACAAGCCCTTCGCCAAGATGGACAACACGCCGCTCTTCAACACGGACGGCAGGCTGAACCCCTCCATCACTATACTGGGTGAGTGAAGTAGTGCCATAGTTATATACCCCTCGGACCCGGGCCCCAACAAGCCCTTCGCCAAGATGGACAACACGCCGCTTTTCAACACGGACGGCAGGCTGAACCCCTCCATCACTACTCGGTGAGTGAAGTAGTGCCATAGTTAAATACACCTCGGACCCGGACCCCAACAAGCCCTTCGCCAAGATGGACAACACGCCGCTCTTCAACACGGACGGCAGGCTGAACCCCTCCATCACTATACTGGGTGAGTGAAGTAGTGCCATAGTTATATACCCCTCGGACCCGGGCCCCAACAAGCCCTTCGCCAAGATGGACAACACGCCGCTCTTCAACACGGACGGCAGGCTGAACCCCTCCATCACTATACTGGGTGAGTGAAGTAGTACCATAGTTATATACCCCTCGGACCCGGGCCCCAACAAGCCCTTCGCCAAGATGGACAACACGCCGCTCTTCAACACGGACGGCAGGCTGAACCCCTCCATCACTATACTGGGTGAGTGAAGTAGTGCCATAGTTATATACCCCTCGGACCCGGGCCCCAACAAGCCCTTCGCCAAGATGGACAACACGCCGCTCTTCAACACGGACGGCAGGCTGAACCCCTCCATCACTATACTGGGTGAGTGAAGTAGTGCCATAGTTATATACCCCTCGGACCCGGGCCCCAACAAGCCCTTCGCCAAGATGGACAACACGCCGCTCTTCAACACGGACGGCAGGCTGAACCCCTCCATCACTATACTGGGTGAGTGAAGTAGTAATTACCGAGTGTAACAAGACCCTCAACGAAACCGAGGTCTACATATTCTGCCCATCATCAGGACCATTTCTGTTCAAAATTATTGCTGGAAAACGATTTTAATTTTTGGTGTTAAAAAAGCATTGCATACATTACCACGCAATGTAACGCGTACAACAAATCGCGCCTGCGAGTGTATGCTGAACGGCAGCGTGCGGCCGAGTTGAAAGGCAGCGTTTATGTGTGTGCTCATGAGATACATTGAGTAATGACGTTTTGACATTGTTTGTTACGAAATACTTAAAATTTTGATAATTTTTCTTTGGACAAAAATTAGGAAATAACGAATAATATAAGATTTCATAAAAATCTTGTTTTTTTTATTTTGACCTTCAATAACTTCGTAGCTATTGGTTTTATTTTATTTTTATTTTTTATTTTATTTAGAACGGCACAATAACAGACATCAGACAAAATTACTTATGATAAAGAAAAGAATATTAAAACTAAATGCATGCCTATGTCCAATTACAATTGTGCACAACATTTGTAGAAATGAGAATAATTATACACCCAGATGTTTAAAATACAAATATATACAAAAACAAAAAATTATACAAAAATCAAATATATCGGTAATAGTTCTTTTTTAAATTGTCGACTTTAATGAGACTGATGAGTCATTAGACTGTAAGGTTGTCAACAGTAATTTCTTGAAAGAAAGGATACTACAATTGAATATGTCATAATTTAAACAGATATTATTATAATATGAACACATTCTATCCAAAGGACCATTTCTGGAAACATTGTTAGTGTAGAAGGGTACACAAAATAATTGTGGCTTACGCACAGATCGAGTCGGTACCTTGAATTTTAGTAATTTGACCAAACCGCTATCACTACCAGACCCATTGGCAATCCGATGTAGAGAGCACAAGTCTCTCACCCACCTTCGACCCTCCAGAGTGACCATACCAAAATAGTAAAGACGTTTACGAGGTATAGTCTAAAAAGACACGTTCTACCCGTGGTCACACCGTTTTACCACACTGGTGTGACTACAATGATCCTGATGATGGGCGGAATGCGTGGACTTCGGCTTCGTTGAGGGTCTTGTTACACCGGTTATATGTTACCACATAACGGACACTCCATACAATCTGACTTCATCTAATTATAACGGCACGGGCGGTTGTATGGAGTGTCCGGGTGTGCTAGTATAGCGCTGCTCAAAACGGACGGCAGGTTTAACCCATCTATCACATACTCGGTGAGTATAATGAAGCTGAAATGACGACCTTTTATATTCGGTGAAAGCAGGGATTGAAATACCGTTAAAATAACGATACAAAAAAAGAACTTTAAAATACCGTTAAAACATTTTATCGGTAAATTAACCGGTAAAAATAACGTTAAAAATATTGTACCAATAAAATTATCGGTAAAAACTAAAGTTATTAATTGGAATAACGTTAATTTTAAAGTAACGGTAAAAAAAGTAAGAAATAACGTTACATTTAAAAATAACGTTATCATTCCCTGGGCGAAAGACAATCCGTAAAACTGATTACGTTTTTAGGGTTCCGTACCAAAATGTTAAAAAAGGAACCCTTATGGTGTGACTCAGTCTGTCTGTCTGTCTGTCTGTCTGTCTGTCTGTCACAGCTGGATATCTCGAGAACTACTAATGGTATCAACTTGAAATTTGGAATAGTTTTAGATGACATTTGCCCAACTATTTTGCAAATAAGAAAGAAATAATAAAATTAATTTTTTTTTTACAACAGGGACTGAAAAGGGGTCTTAAAAATTTTAAGTGAGGTGATTAGGGCATGTGGGGTATCATATGAAAGAGCGCTGTTTGCACATTTTAAAACAATTTTTTTTTTCTTAGGCCGCATAGTTTTCGACTTATGATGAAAAATGTAAAAAAAAAAATACCGTTCCCCCCCCTTATCTCCGAAGTTTGCAAAGAGAAAAATCTGAAATAATGCTATGTGATAGTAGTTTATGTATAGATTACAGGAAAAATAAAACGATGTCTCAATATAACACACTTTTTTAGAAATTCAAAAAACAAACAAAATTTTTTTTAGTTTCACTACCAGTCAACAGATGGCGCTGTCCTAAGCATGCTAACCTAAGGGCAAAAAGTAGTTCCACTATGGGTCAAGAGATGGCGCAACCTAACACTACAATAATAAATTGGTGGCTGGTTCAAATATAATTACCTACTATTTGCCGTACGAATAAACGAAGAATAAGTTCATACTTTACTAAGTAATTATATATATTACTATATAGTAATATAATAATAACGAGGAGCTCGGTGGCGCAGTGGTTTAGCGCCTGGACCAGCGATTGCGGATGTTAAGCAACGTTCGCAAGGTTCGGTCATGGGATGGGTGACAAAAAATTAATTATCGCGAGCTCCTACGTCGAAGCACGGAGGAGCTCGAGATAATAAATTTTGGACCGGGACCAAAGGCACGTTAAGCCGTTGGTCCCGGCTGCATTTGCAGTCGTTAACACCCACCAATCCGCATTGGGCCCGCGTGGTGGGTTATGGCCCGTCCTCCTTATCCACCCATAAGGAAGGCCTGTGCCCCAGCAGTGGGGACATTAAAATGGCTGATGGACTAGTAATATAAACATTTTGCAATGTGGAGTGGCTGAAACGTTTTTCAGTCACCATAAGCAGCATTTGTAAATTAACTGTCCGCCTGTTCGCCCTTCCACCTGTCTGCCGTTTATCCTACTTTTTTAAAGACTGTCCTAAAATAACATATCCAAGTATATTTATGATTGTACGGAACCCTCGGTGCGCGAGTCCGACTCGCTCTTGACCGGTTTTTAATTTTTTAGACTGACAATGCCGTTTGTAAACGGGCTAATAATAGAATTGGCCTGCGACATATAGACGAAGTCAATATCTGCAAGTCGACGTTTATAAAAAGAGTTACCACTTGCAACAAAATAAACTTTTTATATCTTGTCAATCTTTTTGTCTATCATAATAAAAAAGTTTTACAAGACTGTTAAAACTTTGTTAATTTCCATAATTCAGGGGTCAGGGACTCGTAATAACCAGTATATTTTATTGTATGGAAAACTGCAAAGTGACAACCCTATACGAAAACAGTCTATTATTTTCGATAATCGATCTCTTAATGGGCAAAATCAAAACACAGTTTAGATCTAGGGTTGCCACTATGCAGATTATTATATGATATTTTTTTTCCAAAAAAGTGGCGGTTTCACGGCTTATAATATTTTTTCGGGGTCATGTGCATAGTGTCCTATCTACCATATTCGGCTATAAGGGTTTTTGTAAGATGTTGTATATTAAGATCTGCCCCCGTAGCATGACCATCGAAACACGGTAAAATCCCGTGATATAGCGTTTTATAGACAGTCAACTGTCAAAATTCATTGTCTTTTGACAGTTTAACGTGATAAATCGCTATATCATATTGGGTTTCGGTGGCCATGCTAGGGGGGAAGAAATCCTAATTTTGCATTGAAAAAAAAGCAAGCATGTACCAACTGTTTCTTTATTAATATTGTTCAACAGGTTCTGGCGTACTAGTTCCTGCTGAAACTATACTACTCAATTCGATAGTTTTACCGCACAAACACTTAACAAGGAGCTTCAAACATGAAATCATTTTATAGTGGTCTCTTTCACTCTCAGTGGCATAGATATACGAGTAACAGAGACATATACAACGCGTAACAGAATTAATGGCTAAACCATAAAATGGTAGGTAGGGACCATTAAACTGAACAACTTTTACTATGGGACCAACTCTGAAGTCGCGAAAAAAAACTATTTGATACATTTTCATTTATTTTCGTTATTAGTTTTTGTATGAAACAGCTGATTTTTTTGCGATTTCGGTGTAAGTCCCATGGTAAAAGTTGTTCAGTTTGATGGTCCCTGTCTACCATATTCTGGTTTAGCCATTAATTCTATTACACGTATACAGGGTGGACAAAAAAGAGGGTAGTTAGAGGGAAAGTATCCTAAATATTGATGATGACAAAAATAAGTAAATCTGCATTAAATGTTTTTGATAAATCGCTTTTCTCAGCCGGGAATCGAACGGGCTAAAATACGAAAAATAACATCTGTGCTTAACTGATACCAATCGATAGAGTCAATGATAATGGTCAATTTCATCTATTTAAAAAAAAATATTTACCTATTTAAACTTCTTAATATTTTCAAAAAATCTTTGAATGCAGTTTTACTTAAGTATTTAAAAAAATAAAGGACTGTTTCCTTTCAGTAAAATTTGCCATCATCAATATTTAAGGTATTTTTCCTCCAAATGCCGTTTTTTCCCCTACCCTGTATAATAGTATCTACTTGTAAGTGCTAAAAAGTGTACCTATTTTAAAAATAATTATTGAAAATCTATCTTTATTATTTTTTATATTTATTAAGTATTGATTGTTCTTTGAAGTAAATGTGTAAATTTTATATTTGGACTGCTTATACGTTAAAATGTCAAGTAATTTGCCTAAGACACGTTTTGATTATTTAATTTAATATTAAGAAAGGAGGACCATCAGTTCGATATTTATGTTTTTTTGTGTCGATTTACAAGACAATAAATTGTCAAATATTCCAAATATTTGTATTAAGTTATTAATAATTTTATGTTATAGAAAAATCTAGGATCTGCGATAGATAGATAAATATTTGGTCGCAAAAACGTCCGCAACTAAATATAAGCGGGTTTTTTTAATTAAAACAATACCTACTGCGTTGAATTTTGACTTAAGTCTTAAGAATAATGGCAATTATAAATATTTCAATCATTAATATAAATACTGACCTCAACACGCACATTTCAATGCATTTTGTCACATGTTAGTTATTTATTCACTGTGTTGTGAACACAATTTGTAAAGGTGTTAGTAGTTAAGGTGTTTTTCACTGACCGACCGATGTTTCGGTTTCGGCCAGTTTCGGCCAAAAAATCTAGTTTCGGCCACAGTTTCGGTTACGGTGTTTATTGTCATAAACAATCATATTTACTCATTTTCACGACCGTTAACGACCGTTTTTGACCAATTTGACCGTAAATGACAATCAGCCAAATTCAGTCCCTTTGGTAATCAGAATCTCCCAAGCAAGTGCTACCATACATTACCCGATTGTGTTAAAGCTTATAATGGTTTGACAGTTAAAGGTGTAAGTAGTTAAGGTGTCTTTCATTGACCGACCGAAAATTCGGTTTCGGCCAGTTTCGCCCAAAAAATCTAGTTTCGGTTACAGTGTTTATTGTCATAAACAGTCATATTTACTCATTTTCACGACCGTTAACGACCGTTTTTGACCAATTTGACCGTAAATGACCTTCAGCCAAATTCAGTCCCTTTGGTAATCAGAATCTCCCAAGGGATACCATACATTACCCGATTGTGTTAAAGCTTATAATGGTTTGACAGTCATTGTGATCGGCACATTCTAGCGTAGAATCAACCTTTGCCAATATTTGTCTATATTTATAGCTATGTTGTACAAAAAAGTGTAATTATTTTTTAATTAAATACATTATATTTAAATTACTTCTTGTTTTATTGCATCCCTTAAAGATTTGTCTGTAACATCTGTTAAAGTTGACTAAATAGCAAATGCGTAGCCTAGTATAATTTCATTCTTCGTTGCCTGCGCGGCCGCATGCGGCTGGACAACAATAAAAAAATTTATTGTGTCTCATTTTCCGGACCTTGAAGTGCTAAGTAAATGTTAATCTATGAGCCTAGCCTAGGGTTGCCATATAGTTTTCCAGAACCTGCCGTTTACAGAATCTGCCGTTTCCAGAATCTGCCATTTAGCGAAAAAAGGGTATCCAAAAGGAGGACATGTCCTCCTTTTCCATGGTTTATCCTCCCGTCCTCCCTTACCTATACTGTAAGTCCTCCTTTTTGCTTTTTTCACTGGTTAATAGTCAGTGGATTAACAGACTAAGTGTGCAGTCAGTTAAATCTTTAATTCTTACTCAATACATCTTCAATTACATGACATATTATTGTGAAGATTTTCATAATTATTTGTTGAAAAACTAAGAACTTGCGAAAATTGGCAGCTCAACTAAATATAAAGATATACAGATAAGATAATATAAATTACAATAAATCTATCTTCAGTATGAGATAGGTCTACTATGGATCTGTAATATGCAACTGTTGGTTATCATATCAGCCGCTCGACACCCACTGCTGGGTATAGGCCTCCCCCAAGGATCTCCACGACGATCGGTCTTGCGCTGCCCGCATCCAGCGGCGCACCGCTACCTTCACCAGATTGTCGGTCCACCTTGTCGGGGGCCTACCCACGGAGCGTCGTCCGGTGCGCGGTCGCCATTCAAGAACCTTTCCTCCCCAACGGCCATCGGTTCTTCTCGCTATGTGTTCAGCCCAACTGTTGTTATTTCTCTTCATTTAACAGAAAATCTAGGCAACAAATCTTAAGTAACCCTATTACGGGGGATAGGTTATTGAAATCTGCCATAATAGTAGTGTGCGATACTGTGAAGTTAGGCGCTAGTCGCTGTGCAATACACAATTCAGACGTTAGCGGGTCGGAGAGATGATGAGGACACGGCTATGCATATAGCGGCTAACTTTACCACTGGTAGTAGATAATTATGTCATCTGTGCTAAAAGTTACGGTAGGTAATAAGGTAATATCACAGATACCTAATTAATAGTACAATAATATTGAGATCATTGTAATTTTTAACGCTGATATTAATATAAGTGGCAGTCATCTAGCTTAATAAAGGCATTTAATTAACAGCCTAGCCTCTATATTTAACGGCGCTGACTATTCAGCGGCCTATTGTACTTTAATTGTAACTGTTCAGTTATCAAAAGTCAAACTCATGCGGATCCTTATCTTCTCTATATTTCTTTATGCTTCGGAGACCTGGACGCTGAAGGCACGCATCCGAGCTAAGATTGATGCATTTGAGATGTGGTGCTGGCGAAAATGCTGGGAGTCTCGTGGACGGAACACCGCACTAATGCTTCCATTCTGTCAGAGTTGGATATTAAGACCCACCTATCAAATGTGTGCATGCAACGTCTCCTCCAGTACTTGGGATACATGGCCAGACGGGAACCGGACAACCTTGAGAAGCTCATCGTCGTAGGCCACGTGGGAGGAAGAAGGAGCCGTGGAAGATCACCAACCAGATGGACCGATACAGTTAAAGAGGTCTGCGAAACTGACATGCAGACATCTATCCGGATGGCCGAAAACCGTACCGCATGGAGGGCCCTCTTACACCAAGTGACCTCATGCTGTCGCGACCCTCAGTCATGAGGATACGAGGAAGAAGAAGTTATTAAAATTGTATACAAGTGTACCTTACTTGTACACTTGTACTAGGTATTATGAATTCTGTACAGCGGAAACATTACTGCATTGTTATAAGTATGAAATGTGTAGGTAATTGATTTAATACTATTTTATACTTGTAGAAAAAGACAATTGGCTTCGATAACTTTTTGAACATGACTGGAAATCTCAAAACCATTTCGAGGAATAAGCTTTCGGTACAGTGTCTACTAATTAAATTTAAAAATAAGTCTATATTTTTAAAGATATTTATAATATTCAATAAAAAGCTTTAACCTTCAAATGACCTTCATATGACGTCATCACATACAGATCCCCCAGCCATAATAAAAAAAAAGAAAAAAGGGCAAAGACAATTTTGACAATGAACTTGGCATTAGGGATGGTGGAAGGTGGAAGTGAAAAAATATCGATATAGGTAATATTTCTCAGAAAAATATGGGATGAAATGGGATGATGACTAAGTAATGGATTCTAATTTTAAGGTATTGTAAAACATAAAAAATAGCAAAATAAACCCCTACGCGAAATTTTGGCTCGATTTGACGAATTTTACGATGATTTTTAAGACTCAAAAGTTGGAAAAAATCAAATCAGAATCAATCCAGTGACAAAATAGTGTCGACTACTAGAAACCATACGTAATTACAAAAAAAAATGTTTTGGAAAAATTATTGTAAAAACATCTATAAATATATCAGAGTATTTAATATCGCCCGAAAAATATCGATGAATTTATCTCGTAATTTTTTCCACATCCTTACTATTAAATGTTTGTAAATAGAAATAAAGTATGCACATATTTTCACAATGTTTATTATGTTATTTTGCAAATTTATCAGTCCACAAGCAATCGTTACAATTTCATCCATGTAGCCTACATCCAAAATAGACACAATACATACAATACATTTCGCAATTTGGGTAAATTGGGTGTATCAGTTTTTACAAAGTTTTTCAGCTGAGTTTCCACTGTTAAGCATTTTTATTATAATTTTACCACCTCAAAAATTATTGCGGCAAATTAAGAAGGTAGGTTAGACCCGTCACAACTGGATTAAATGAATAAAATAGAAGAAATATTAACTATAACTTATTTGTTTACAAACAACCATAAAGTCATTATGACAGGTAATGACACTTGGCCGTTCTTTTTCTATAAGTAGATGGCAAAGGTTTTCCTTCTTAAACTTTCATGCCACTAATGACGTCATTCCGGTTGACCATATCCGCTCGACAAATATATTTATAAAAAAATAAATACGGGACCAAATGTTATAATATTCAAATTAGTTTCTTAAATTGGCCTAATCTGTAGTAAAAAAAAATAAAAAAAATACCTTTTATTTTTTAACCAAAGCCAATTATACATTTCCATGGAATTACAAAATAGTCTACGTCATTAGTTGTTGACGTAAAAACACGCGGTTATACCTACCTAATCAAATACCTAACTATAGTAGGTAGGTTAGGTAGTACCTACCTAATCAAATTATATTTCCCTAGCAAAAAAATACCTACCATTTGTATAACCGTATCAAATCGATAAACACCGTCCGGCCGGCGGTCCCTTTAGTTCAAGATATACTTATTAAGTATGTTATGTTAATATTATGTTTGTATTGTTAGTTTGTATGAATCATCTTTTTGTGAATAACGTTTAAAAGTTAAGTATGTCAAGTTTATATAAATTATACTTTATATAAGCGTTTAGTCTAATCTAACGCCCGCGACGGCCAAACGGTTTGACTGAAACACGAGACTTTGGTTTGACTTGTACATACGTACATATACTTATGAGTTATGTTAATGATGTATTCTGTGGTTTGATTCAAACCATTTTGATCGTGTAGGTACTATCCTGCCGATTGGTAATGCGCCTGGCGGCCATAATTGTAACCTCAAAAACGAAAAACTATTTTGTTAAATTTTTATATACCTAGACCCTTAGAGCATCGCGGAAGGGAGCAGCCTTAGCGATTATTACTCTATTCAATTTTTTCTGGCATTTTTTGCGGGGGGGGAAAGTGCACACAAGTGCAGTTCCGCATACTCACATACAAAAACAACACTGTAAAGACGACACCAACACATAAAAAATAAAACAAAACAGCAAAAATTTGTGTACGGATGAGTCACACATCAAAATATGACACGTTTTTGACATAAAGGGCTGGGCTCAATTGTCGTTGCAGCAATATCGATACCGAAAAAGGAATAAAGGTAACAAACTCAAACATTTTACATGGGGTGAATAACAACAAAGAGCCCAACAAGCAAAAACCTTTCTGAAAAAGTTAATACGGGACTCAAGAACACTCAGTCTTATTGTCAAGTCTCATATACGTATTAAGAGCATTTTATGACGTTTTTCTATTATAAATGATCTTATTCCATTCATTTTTATACAAGGTGTTACAAAAATACCCCTAATCCCGAAAGGTAAAAAAATGAATCTATCAATACTAAACATGCGATTAAATTGACAATAGACTGTGATCCGCGGCAACTTCACTCGAGAATGTAGCTATGGTGCGGTGTGCACAGATTTCAACAAATTAAAATACATCCTTATGTACCGCAAGCGCTCTGAAGGTGTTCACTTCTGTTGTACAAAGCTAAATTAATCGCATTGCACCTACAGATATTTTAATACCATAAAAACTATTAACGAATTTTACACTAAACGGAACGACTAAGACTACTGACATTTTTTTACTGTACATTAGCGCGCGTCGCGGCGGCTTCGTTTGATGCTTTGTGTGATGCCGATATTTGTCCGCGGTCATGACCGCGGACGTGTCCGCGGACACGACGACAGTCAAACACGATTTCAAAGATTAAACAACAACAGATAGGACTTCTGGAACCTGCTTGAAATTATCTATCAAAGCAAGAACTCTCTAGGTAAAATTAGTAATTTACTTAACTTATCCATGGTAGGTATTTAAATACAGATGACGCTTACGTGTCTTTTCGAATTGATGTGCAGAGATTAATTTTACATTTTTGAAATAAATATTAATTCAGTAACTATTTAATTTAGAAATTACGTCACTGTTATGTCTGAGGTATTTATGTTATTTTAAATACGCTTATGTCATAACTAGCTTAGTTAGGTCACTGTAATGTAAACGTAGGTACAAATATCTACAGATGTGACCAGTCTGAAAAACGAATAGTCTTTGATTTAGAAGCCAATGACCGGAACTGACCGGAGCAGCTGATTGGGAATATTTCAAATTCTTGTCGATATTTTTGCAAAACTTCGACATCGTTTTCCTCCGTAAATATTATAGCTAAAAAATAAAGAACAGCGCCCATCATTTCTATTTCATTAATACTCATTGGCATTTCAGGGATTAGGGGTACTTTTGTAACAGGTTGTATAATAATATAAGATGTATCAAAAAGATTATTTATTCTGTGAGAGAACCAATTAATTTAGGCTGTGATTTTATTTTACTCTTTGACGCAGAATGTAACAGTGCAAAACTGCAAAGACCAAATTGAGTCTGTCAGAAGTTAAAAAGAATTAATAAATATTTAAGAATTTTTAGGTATATCATATTTATGAGAATGCCTGGAGCAGGACCAGGCCATATCCTTTATCGACAAACATTGTGATACGGTAACATCACTAAGTTGCTCATCCGCGAGAACTCGGATTTATCTAGCGACAGATCTGAAATTTGTACGGAGGAGCCATGGACGAGCAGACCCGATGTCACTGAATAAATTTGACAACTAATCAAGAATAAAATATACGAATTTAATGTTTAAATGTAAACAAATAGCAATAATACGACAAAAAATTACTTTCATGTGAAATGTAACACCGACTTTTTGTAAACTTTGATGTTCCAGACCTCTTTTAACAGTAAAAAACTCATCAATTCGGCATTTTAAACACTGCATCGTTCACATGCGCGACTGGACTCAGTCTAGAAAGAAATCCGGGCGCAACTGGTTTTATCAACTGCATATGCCCATTTGGGCTTGTACTTCGGCAGAGGGGAAAGCTTCGTATGGCTTCTCTTTCTGGGACAGAAGCGCGTCTTACTCTAAGCCTAGACCCTATTTTATTGAAAATAGTAATTCAATAATAAATATATTAGGTACATAACCTATTAGAATTTTCTTGTTTCATGACGTTTTTAGTTGCGGATCACGTCGACGTGGATGTGAATGTGACAAGGTAAGGCAAGGTACAAAATATATTGACTCTCCCTTCGCTATATATCCTAGAAGCCTCTTTACTTGTAAAAAAGAATATCGAAAAATATGAAACACTTAATAGCAAGCGGCATAATAAGAGATTAAAGGCAAGATCATGTAAGACTTTTCTATTGAGAAAAAGTGTATTTGGAATGCAAATTTCTATATACAACAGTTTACCGAAAAATATTAAAGATGTTGAAGTATTGAACATTTTTAAAAATAAATTAAAGAATTTTTTGGCTGATAAAGCATATTACTCTATTGACGAACTAATTAATGATAAAGATATTTTACGATAATATTTTGTTACTTTAAGGCTGACATTTTGATTCAATTTAATTTATTTTAATTTTTATTTTATTTCAATTTTTAATTCAATTTTTATTTTTAATTCAATATTTATTTTTAATTCAATTTTTATTTTTAATGTTTGTTGTACTGAATGTTTTGTTGTAATGAAACTGATTTAAAATTTTAAAATTATATATTTTGCACACCAGAAATGGTTTGATATGGCGCTCGAATAATTTATAAGACCAACGATTTTGTAACTACCCATATTTCGCAAATAAAAGTATTTGATTTGATTTGATTTGAAAAGTTCCAGCGCATTACCAATTGACGGGGATAATACGCAACGGTTTTATAGGGTTGTCAAAAATTTACATTTTTGAAGCTCGTGTATTTTTGTTGCGTTTGACAGACATGACGCAGGAATATATTGTTTAAAAATACTATACTATGGGCCCTGAAAATTCCACGTAAAGTTTTATTAAAATTGTGTCTTAGAATTACAATATTAAATAAAATTCACCGCGGCGCCTCTTGCGGTCATACAAGCGCCTTAAGGTAATCAATAGCAAAGACAATCTGGGACAAAAAGTATGGAAAATAATGGGTAGCCACTTTTTTAGATCGTGCATGTATAATTTATTTTAATCTTCCATAAAAGGCTTACTATTCACCATGAAATTACTAAGAAATAAATAAACTATACTTTAAAAAACCGGCCAAGTGCGTGTCGGGCCACGCGCCATAGGGTTCCGTAGTTACCTTATACCATACCATATTTAATACCACCTATCATTTTTCGTTTGCAAAAATAACTTTGTTTTTCACAGTGTTGGTATGAATGACAAAGTTATATTTGCGGTTTTGGAAAATGTGCTATATCTCAAAAACTAATTACTATAACTCGTTCAAACCAATTTTGGTTGAAAGTGTTTATTAAGATCTACAGCATATATTTTTTTTAGATTTTTCACTCTCTTATTTCAAAAGTTAAAGGGGGGGACACACATTTTACCACTTTGGCGGTGAATATCTTTTAAACGATTGACTTTGAGAAAAAGTTGTCTTAGGAACCTCAATGTCATTTTTAAATACCTATCTAAAGACACCCAACACGTGTTGGTTTGAAGAAAAATTTTTTTTTCCGTTTTTAGTTCCATGTATAGGGAGCCCCCCCTTAATCGTTTATTTTTCTTATTTTTGTATTAAATTCGTTAAGCGGTTAACAGAATACATCTACCTACCAAGTTTCAACTGTGTAGTCTTAATACTTTCGGAATAAAGTGGCTGTGACATACGGACAGACAGACAGACAGACAGACAGACATGACGAATCTATAAGGGTTCCGTTTTTTGCCATTTAGGCTACGGAACCCTAAAAAGGCTGGCTATAAAATTTCTAAATATTTTTCGTTAAAGCTTACAATAATAAAAACTTGCAATATTAAAAGTATCGTTAGGCACCATGTACTATATTTTATGTGTACAGTCATTTCTATTAATAAAAATGTTTACAGTTTAAAACTTTGTCACTCTAAAAGCTATTACTTTTTTGATAAGTGTAAAGTTAGCAGCCTTGCCACGGAATTAGATAGTTTTGAATACGTCAAAAAAATATTATAAGTATGTTATAGTCAAACGCCGAAGCTTCAGCGCTCCTAGGTTTGATTGAGGTTTGACTATTAGTAAAACCTCAGGTTTGACAAGAAGGCTTAGTCAAAGTCCAAAACTAATAGCGTGTTTCGGCCTTTGACTAACGAATTTATGTTTAAACTTACGAGAGACCAAGTTAACTAAGACTATATCAGAACGTCACTAAAATTGTACACGATTGTACCTAAAATCGAATGTATGGTAGAATTTAAAATTAAATTTTTAGAAAATAGCAAAGGAGAAGTCTTTTTAAGGTTCCGTACCCAAAGGGTAAAAACGGGACCCTATTACTAAGACTCCGCTGTCCGTCTGTCTGTCTGTCACCAGGCTGTATCTCATGAACCGTGATAGCTAGACAGTTAAAATTTTCACAGATGATGTGTTTCTATTGCCACTATAATAAAAAATACCAAAAACAGAAAAAAATAAGTATTTAAGGGGGTCTCCCATACAACAAACGTGATTTTTTTTCCGTTTTTTGGTACGGAACTCTTCGTGCGCGAGTCCGACTCGCATTTGGCCGGTTTTTTTTTATTTATATCGTAAGATTCACAATTTCACACACATTTTTTATGTATTTATTAGTTTAAAACTTGAACCCGTTTCTATGGAATCGCCATCGCAAGAAACGTCAAGTTAGCAGCCCACATAGAGACCTTAATATCTCGGCTTGTATTGAAGCACTATTATTGAAATTTTGCGTAGGTATACGACCTTAGATTATTTATATGTCTAGATAGAGTCTTAGGCTTTTGACGTATTAAACAAAACAGGCCAACTTTTTTAAGGTGGTGTGCATTTTTAGCATCATCGCGTCCAAGGAGTATTGTAATAAAAACTATGGCCGGCTCACACTACTGACAATGTGTGCGTGTTTTGGTCACCCAACTGTTGGGTGATATTTTTTTCGACGCTGTCGTAGCTTCGACTGTCTATCTTGACATATAAATAATCTAAGTATCAGTGGCGAAGGGTGAAATTATGGCGAAGGTAAGCCGTTCTACAAAAATGTTATGATCTGCTTAGTGGATCGGTGGGATGGGATTTCTAAAAGGTAAGCCAATGGGAATCGGCTTGTATGGACCCTTCGCCACTGCTAAGTATACGACTAACTATTTATGCACAGTTTTTTGACATATAAATCACATGATATATCATCGATCAATCAATCATATAGACTTAGGCATGAAATACACAGAAGCGACGCGGCGCGGATACGGCGGCGATACGGTGCAGATCTGAGACTTTCAGATGCTTTCGGCCAATCAAATACACGTATCGCCGGCATCGTCGCCGTATCTGCGCCTTATCTCCGCCGCATCTCTTCTGTGTATCTCACGCCTTAAGGTGCCTGCAGCCTGCCAGCTTGACGTAAAGTTAGTATCCTCACCAAGACACTTAAATATCTTTTGAACCATATCATCACTATTTAATTTTATACGTATGCTATACGTTACTATTTATCACTATTTATACACAGTTTTTTGACGAGTCAAAACCATCTTATTCCGTGGTAAGGCTGCTAACTTTAAGCTATCTTTTTTGAACAGAAATCAATGACAAATGACAACTACAACAAAGAGACAAAGTTCTAACCTGTATACATATTTTTAGACTTGACTGTACTGTACATACTCAGTCAGTAGCACGCTGCGTTTGTCTCTTACTAGATGTAGACCATTCAAATCTTACCCCCGTATCTACAGACGAGTTACTAATGACTACTAATGATTTGAGTAAAACTTGCAATTTTCAAACGCTTCTAATATTATATTCACGTGCAATTTATAGTACCTATAAATTAATCTTAAATGCACCAAAACTGCACTAAGTCATTTAAGATTAATTAAACTATAAATTTCATGTAAATAAAATATTACAAGCATTTGAAAATTGCAAGTTTTACTCAAGTCATTACTTACTCGTCTATAGATACGGGGGTAAGCTTTGAATGGCCTACATTTAGTAAGAGACAAACGCAGTGTGCTACTTACTGAGTATGTACAGTCACGTCTAAATATTAAGCTAATAAATTTAATAGAAAAAATACTAGAAAGAACCGGCCAAGTGCGAGTCGGACTCGTCCACGAAGGGTTCCGTACCAAAAAACGGCAAGAAAAATTACGTTTGTTGTATGGGAGCCCCCCTTAAATATTTATTTTATTCTGTTTTTAGTATTTGTTGTAATAGCGGCAATAGAAATACATCATCTGTGAAAATTGGACAGCGGAGTCTTAGTAAGGGTCCCGTTTTTACCCTTTGGGTACGGAACCCTAAAAATCGACTCACCGACGGGATGACGGCTGCTACGGGTGAGTCGATTTTTTCTAGTATTTTTCCTATTAAATTTATTAGCTTAATATAAAAATAGCATTGTTAATGCATATAATCTAAAAAAAATTCAAAACGTACAAATATGTTTACAGGTTAGAACTTTGTCACTTTGTTGCAGTTGTCATTTGTCATTGATTTCTATAGATAACAAATGAAAACCCTGAAAACGCAAAACGCGATTTAAAGCAGCTGCATTTTTGCTAAACAACTTTTTGCAAGCAAAAAAAAGTTGTGCTTCTTGCGTAGTCCGGCGAAATTTTCCCGACTTTTTCCGTTTTTCAGTAAAATTAATAAACTATCTTTTTTGACATTATATAATTTACCTACACTGCCCCGTATTTCTAAAAAAATTAGATTAGCACGTGCAACTTCGTCCAGTGTTTGTTAGGTCGCAGAAACTAGTTTTAAAATTAGTGTAAAACTTGAATCGGTCATGAATTAATTAATTCACCGTTTGTAATGTCTGCAAGTATAGACATAGGTTTGCTTGACCTACCTACTTTTTATGAATGAACACCATTATTAAAGTGCATCCCCTAAAAATAAGTGCGAACGTTTAAAAAAAATCAAACCCAAGTACTTAATATTGAATTTTTTAATTAAGCTTGAATCGAGCTACGAATAATGTCATAAATAGTTTTTGTTTTGTCTTTGTACGGTCAGCAGTACATCAAGCTATACAAAATTGACAAAAATCTCCATGAACTTTGAACCTTTATCTGCTTGTTTTTCAGTTTAAAATTGACTGAGAGAATTTGACACTTCGTGGAAGCCCAGCGTGCCATTTACTGTACACTTACCTACAAAAGTACAAACATATCTATCTATCTATTTTTCTGTTTGTAAAAATCGACATCTTCATGTTACGAAGTAAGTTAGTACCTTACATATACGAGTAGATATGTTAATTAATTTCTTTGGTAAATTTTAAAAATATTATATAAAAAACCTACCTAAAAAGGTAAAAAAATATTGGAAAATTTCGCTGAACCTACTAGGCAGGGTTGGATAAAAAACAGTTTTTTTTAAAAAGAACAAAACATCATGTTTAAATCAGAAAACAAAAAAAACATGTTTTAAATCAATTTGTCATAAATGGTTTAATTGATTTGATTAAAACATGTTTAAAACATGTTTAAAACATGTTTAAAACATGTTTAAAACATGTTTAAAACATGTAATTGTTTTTTAGGTTTTTAGGTTGCAGGTAGTTCTGTGAAATGCTGCCATAACGAGTCTTTTTTTCGGCCTGTAGACATTCTTTCGAAGGGAAGAACCAGGGCGATTATAAATAAATAAAAAAATTAAACGAAACTCAATCGGATTCAATCACTCACTATCACTAGTCTCACTACAGCCGAGTCTACACTGAACAATTAAACAATAACAATAGCAAAAAAACACCGCAGCATAAGCAGAGCGGGATTCCCCGAATTCCAAATTCAGAGTTGCCATCAGAATCTACAATTTACCTTAAAATTATAATGTTGCTAGTAAAAAGTTTTAAAAAGAACAAAAAATATTTATTTTGAGTAATTCTAATAAAGTAAAACTTAATGTTTTTTATATATGTTTTAAACATGTTTAAAACAAAATGTTTTAAAACGTGTTTTAAACAGATGTGTTCTTTTTCCAGTGTTTAAAACAGTGTTTTAAACACTTGTTTTAAACAAATGTTTTAAACATTGCCAACCCTGCTACTAGGGGACTCGAAAGCTTAAATTGGTACTGACCAATGATCAATTGGGCGGGATTCCCAAGGGTGCGGGTTCAAGTCCCATCTGAGAAGCTACGGGTGAGTCGTTTTCTAGTAATAATGTATTATTTATCATCAAACTTACCTAAAATTAAGTTGGTATAGATCTTAGAACATACAACGTAAATTGTATTAATTAACTCAATAAATACTTAAATCATAATAAGTACTTACTATCCGCATCCGTCCGTTGTATTAAATAAACCCGAAAAAAGTGTTCATTCCGATTATCCGTTAAACGAACTTTAAAAATCAATTAGCGGCTAATAAAAGAAACCACTTGACTACACAAATCTTTTGTTTGTCAACAATACTCGACTGTCGCACACAAAACAATCGGATCGACTATGCGATATTCGATCGTCTCGCGATCAGCCAGTTATCGCGAAGACACGATTGTGTCAACAACGGAATTTCGCGCTCTTTGACGATTAAAAAAAAGTGAAGATGAACTTTTTAATTACAAAATTAATGTGTGCGAAGGGAACAAGGATGAATCAGTATTTATTTGCTACAATCTGTAAGTATTTTAAGTGTTTATTTTAGTTTTTTTATCTTAGTATAGGCAGTTGTTACGGGTTATCGAGAAATCGAAATATGTTTACGAAACAGAAACTGTTTTTTATTTTTTTGTTAAAGTTTGTAAAAAGGGGAATAAACAAATGAATGGTTTTTACATTTTGATAAGAACTTGATTACTCACGATTTTAAAAGTATATTTAACTTCATGAAAACCGCTGGAAACTAGAGGGTAGATTAGGATATAAAGATATTAAGATCTTTATTTATTTGCTTTAAGTTACAGAAGATTTCCAATATACCTAGGTAATAGGTAAATAAACCTACTTGTGTTTTAGAAAAACTTTCTGATTTATTTTGTCGAAACAGGTGGTAGTAGGGTGTAGGTATCTACCTGTACTCATTCTTCGGTAACCATGAGCAATCTTAAAAAAAGATAAGGGTTAAAATGATTCAATGGTATTAAAAAATCGAACAATGTAAGTTTTTCCATTACTTTTAAATTAAAATGAGCCAGTTGTTAATAAATTACTGATAGCAGTATAAATGCAATTTCTCACAATTTGTTCAATCGAGAACAAGTGTTCATATTTTCTTATACACAATATGTGACATACGGTTCTTAACTCTTCGATAAAACGGTTAAAACATAAAATTTCTTCAAATCGTCCCATCGTCTAATTGTATCTGAAAATAAGTAGATTTGATTACACTTTCCGATTTCTAAATTATAGGCTTTCTGCAAAAATTTGGCTATAAATTCCAAATTATAGGCATTATAGAAATATTCTTTATTCCCTTTTACAAACTTTAAGCACAAAATTAAAAACAGTCGATGTAAAAACATAATATTTTTAAACCATTTGCATTTAATTAATTGATATAAATATAATTCTTGCATCATGTAATTGTAGTGGAGAATAATAAATTGTTACCTGTAATCTAATCTTAAGCGCTTTGGATGGAGATATCTAGCTTTTAAGGCATGTTTGAAAAAAAGCTCATAAATGCAATGCCAACCTCTTTTTCCTTACCCCAGGGTGTCCAGGATATTGGTGTTTTTTTATAACACACACAGAGAACCGCATAACTCTATGATTCTAAATAATTATCAGTTGCTGGATATTACATTAAAATTTGACCATAGCCGTCAACTATCAGCATAATTAACAACTATTTATTTTGTTTTAAAAAAGCAGCAGCAGCTTAGCATTAAAAAACGTCCTGAAATTGACTCCTTTGTTAGCGAAAATTACCACTTTATCCGTAAACATTTGTACATAAAAGTTTTGTTAGCGTTCTATGCTAGTATGGAAAATGCAATTTGTTAAAAAAATCTCCATACAAAACACCAATTTCATAGGTTAGGATTAGGATCTAATATTTCCATATTTGTTTCCATGGATAAAATTGTCAAATTCCATGGATATGTAGCATTTGTCAGCAATGGTCAGAAGCCATTTAGGCCATTTTAATTTCCTCACTGCTGCGCTAGGGCACATTTTTATGCGCATTTTTGGTAGATTGGAGTTCTTTCTGCAATTTTGGGGTAAATTTTATTTATTGGGGAGAAAAGAAAATCTTGTTTTCATTCATAACGTATCATTATGGAAATTAAAAATGTTGTGGAAATGTTTGGGGAAAATTTTAGATCTCCTTCTTCATACATTTTTATACAAAACGTATATTTTTGGGGAAAAAAATTGAAAATTTGGGGATGTTTGAAATTCCTATCCAGCAACCCTGCCTATGCGATTTTGTGCTGGGGTTGAAATGAAATTAATACTACCATTATTAAATGGTTTCCAGGCACAGATTACGTAGGTGGGTGAATCAACTTTGTAATGTAAAGAAAAGAATTTTCATAAATTTAAACAAAACTAGATAACTGTTTTGTAAAAAATCTCTATTTTACTATGTTTCGATTCATAGCCAATAAAACATACTTAGTTTTGTACAAAAATAATCAATAGTTTAAAGAAAGACATGGGTTACCCAAGGGACAATTTTGTCCCCAAATAGGAGTTGTCTCCTGGGTCACCTATGTTTTCATGTCTTTTAAGTTTTCTTATAAGATAATTAGCTGAGAGTATTTGCAACTACAGATTAAATTCATATAAAAATGGTTCGCGTAAATATTTTAAGAAATGCCACAAAACAACAAAAAGTTGATTCACCCAGGTAATACTTTCTTACTTTATCTACCTTTAAGGCGTGAAACATATCTTTTACTAAAAGTTTTTTTTTTTCATATTTTTGATTGAGTTTTTATTTGATTTGCGCTCGACGTTTTGACACATTCGGAGACCTTTGCAGCTGCCGTGGTCGCGGATTACTGATCACTGAAACTTTAAAGGAAATTCGTGAATATGAAAAATACCTTTATAAGGTGATTAATTTTCTTTTCTATTTTTTTTATTTTGTTCATTAAATAAACATATAGCTCTTATAATACATGTATACACATCAACTTTGTCTCGGGATACAAGTGTTATTTTCATACAAACGAGGTAAATTTGAAGCCTTGGTTTTCTGCAAGGGATGTGCCGTGCTGTGATCTGATGATGGCCATCCAGGGAGTGAATGGAGGAGATTCAGATCGTTATACACACCCAACTGATCTGATCAGCATTCTTAAAGATTAATGGGTCAGATTTCTCAGTTTGATGATTTCCATACATTTTCATGCTATTTTCGCGGTTTTTTTTAAACATATCCTTTACGTTTTAAGAATGCTGGTCAGATCAGTTGGGTGTGTATAGCGATCTGAATCTCCTCCATTCACTTCCTGAATAGCCATCATCAGATCACAGCACAGTACATCCCTGGCAGGAAACTAAGGCTTCAAAGTTACCTCGTTTGTATGAAAATGACACCTTTATCCCTAAACAAAGTTGATGTGTGTACAATATAACTATGAATAGATCATTAGCCCAAAACAGGGGCTCTATCGCCTAACTCAAAGCTATAGCGATAGCGATAGTAAAGCTATAGAATCATGTGGCGATAGCAATGCACTGCCGTGTCATATCAAATACTTATAACCATTGTGTTATAAGTATTTAATATGACACGGCAGTGCATTGCTATCGCCACATTGAAAAAAAGCTCATAAATGCAATGCCAACCTCTTTTTCCTTACCCCAGGGTGTCCAGGATAATTCTTCAATGTATTGGATCCTTACTTATGAAATTGGTGTTTTTTATCATACACAGAGAACCTCATAACTTTATGATTCAATACTTATAACACAATGACAAGGTCGGCCAATACATTTAACGTCATAAACTTTAGCAATTTGAAAGCAATTTAGTCAGGCCTGTAGTTTCCAAAGATGAGTTGCTCCCTGATTACGTAACTCTGTTGCTAACAATTTTCGATTGAAACCGCAGTTACATTGCTACTTTAGGTAAGATAGTTATCACATTGTTTCCTACTAAAGCAGCAATGTAACTGCGATTTCTGTCAGAGTTGATTGCAACAAAGTTACAAAATCAGGGGGCTGATGTACATTTTCATTCATAACATGAAGAGAGATACTGTTTTCAGTATCAAAGTAATAAACAGGTTGCGTAAATCGTAAATACTTTGTGAGACATAAAATTTGGTTCCTACCTACCTATGCAGTGTCATTGTGTGGTTAGGTTCGGTCAGTACGCAGTTACATTATAATTCTTCTGGAAAAGTTTAGACAGAGTTAAAAAAAAACCTTCATAAAAACAAAATTTACATAAGTCAATTTGTTTGTATATAGTTAATGCGGGGGCCACACAAAAACCGTGCATTTGTCCCATATAAAATTACTCCATTTTTTACTCGTAATTTTTTTCTCGATACGAACAGCTGTCGAGAAAAAAACCGTCCAAGAGCGAGTCGGACTCGCGCGAGAAGGGTTCCGTACCAAAAAACGGCAAAATAAATACGTTTGTTGTATGGGAGCCCCCCTTAAATATTAAGTTTATTCTATTTTTAGTATTTTTTGTTAAAGCAACAAAAATACATCATCTGTAAAAATTTCAACTGTTTACCTGTTGTTGTTATTAATATCGAACAAAAAACAGCAAAAAAAATCACGTTTGTTGTATGGGAGCCCCCCTTAAATATTAATTTTATTCTGTTTTTAGTATTTGTTGTTATAGCGGCAACAGAAATACATCATCTGTGAAAATTTCAACTTTCTAGCTATCACGGTTAATGAGATACAGCCTGGTGACAGACAGACAGACGGACAGACAGACAGACGGACAGCGGAGTCTTAGTAATAGGGTCCCGTTTTTACCCTTTGGGTACGGAACCCTAAAAAGTCGGGTACAGTACGTATTCGAACTTCGGGAGAACATTCAGACTAATTTACGTAGATTTGACACTAAATACAAATCTACCAATCCAAAGAATATTTTAGTAGAGAATGTCGCCTTTGGCGCAAATAATGCGACATTTGAGTAGCACATTCCGTTTTCTTTTTTTTTACAAACTTCTTTCTTCGGTCTTTCAGAGTCAAAAATGTTTTTTAAAAACATTTTAATTCAACTTCGTCAAACTTAGAGTTAGAATCTTTTACACCGATCTCACTTAAATACTGCTGATCTTCTTTGTACCTGCATTCTTGTATCAATACGTTTTATGAATTGCTGTAGTCGCTTCTAGGATAGACTAGGCAAAGTCCGAACTCCGTTTTCTTTTGAAGTTTGACTAAAAAATTTGGAAATTCTAGGTTTGTTTAGTACATCAGTCAATAGTCATTTCGCGAAGGAGCTACTTTTGGCCCTATTAAGTATCAGTTGTCCCATGCGACTAGTGGGACATGATCGTCCCACCTGTCCCATCATGGGACTAGTGGGACAGACAGAGCATATACAGGGTCATTCTAAACTTAACATCCTCAAGGACATCCAGTTTTATGGACTGGACACATGTCCAGTCCATAAAACTAAACAACTTTCTCCAAGAAACATATGTTGAATTTTGCCACAAAATTTTGGTCATCCCATACTAAATTGATCACGAGATCTCTTTGATTTGTAATTTTGTATCAATTTTGTACCTAGTCGATTTTTTTTACATATTAGGCCCTTTTTTTCTTTGGGTAAAGTTGTTCAGTTTCATGGACCGAACACATCCACAAAATTTGGTTGGTGAATACAAAATGGCCCTGTATACAAACCCCTCCGACAAAGCCGTATTGTTATTGCCTCAAAATGTGGATGAATGAATTAAAATAAACTGGCTTTATCATACACATAATTTGTTAAGACAATATGAAAAGTTGTATCACAAATGTAAATGTATATAGGTAAGTAAGTACCTATAACATTTTGGAAATGGTTAAAAGCTTGTATGTCTCAGCTGTGCAAATTGAGACTAGATTTGAATGGTTAAAATTAGCCATAATTAACCATAAAAATTTACTACGAAACATTAATTAAAATAAAATGAATCATGATTTGCATGAATATCATGATTTTATTCATTTTATTAAATTCATAAAATTAATAATGAAAAAATGAGCTTAACAATTTGTTATAATTTATTATGAAAATAATCGTCAATTTTTCATTTCATGGGAACGACCTTAATTAAATATTTCCCTTGCCCTATTTCAGTTTGCAGATCTAAGTTAATATGCTATTAGTTGTAAAATTATTTTCTTATCCTTACTAATCCTTACTACTATTATAAATGTGAAAGTCCGTTTGTTTGTTTGTTTGTTACGCCTTCACGTCCTAACTACTGAACCGATCATCATGAAATTTTGCATACACGTTGTCAGGGGTATAGAGAAGGACATAGGGTACCTTTCATCCCGAAAAAAAGTATTGTTCCCGAGGGATAGTAAAAAAACTTTTCACGCAGACCAAGTCGCGGGCGGCCGCTAGTATTATAAATGCGAAAGTCCGTTTGTTTGTTTGTTGCGCCTTCACGTCTCAACTACTGAACCGATCGTCATGAAATTTTGCATACACGTTGTCAGGGGTACAGAGAAGGACATAGGGAACCATTTATCCCGAAAAAAGGTATTGTTCCCGAGGGATAGCAAAATTACTTTCCACGTAGACGAAGTCGCGGGCGGCAGCTAGTACTTAAATAATTAGAAAAAAAAAGAAAGAAAACATTTATTGGCCTCAGCGCCTTATCAGCTTGGGCAAACATTATTTCGTATGTCCGTCAGGTCTCTACAGTGGCCCTACCATGAGTTGAAGCAAACTGTTTACGTTACCGTAAACTATCGTTTTGTCTCTTTCACTCGCACTGACTGTGTGCAGTATATCCGATAGTTTACGGTCACGTAAACAGTTTGCATCAACTCATGGTAGGGCCTCAGGTCGCATTTGTCAACTCATTCACGTGAAATTTTGTAAGATTTCGATAATTTGCAGTAGATTTAACATAAATACCTACTTATTTGAATTACATACTTTAAGGATAATGTATGCCATTTTCAATGCGTATAATATGTACCTATGTATACACTTGTGGTAAACAGTGTTGGTGTCGTTATTATAGACATTTTGAAAAAAAAATACCACTGTTTTATGGAACAATTTTTGATCAAAGAGGTCCCCCGACTGCAATGACACTTGTTATATTTAACTTTTTAGTTCGTTTCTGGCACGGCAGTCGTGTTTTTAATATTTATTAAATTTATTTGACACATTTTAGTGACAAATTATATAGTTTTGGAATGTGCTCATTAAGGCCTTTCATTTGATGCCCACAAGGGCGTCGCCAGCCCATGGGGGGGGGGGGGCATGTTAATATTAAAGAGAATGAGAGAAATATGAATTGTAGGTACAGTCAAGAGTATCTCGTGAATTTATTCAAGTTTTGAAATGCGGGATTTATCGGAAATTTGGTTACTTTGCATTTAGCTACATTTCTTAACCTCTAGGGGGGGGGGGGGGGGGCAGCTGCCCCTCCCTGCCCACCCTTAGCGACGCCCTTGGATGCCCATATTGTAATATTAGTAGAAATTTTTTTTTTTTCACATTTAAAAGTAGCGTCGTACTGTCGCCATATTGATTTTTTCAAAAAAAACTTAGCCAGTGTTACTCGGGATGATGTAAGGATTCTAACGATATACCATACATTCCTCTAACAATATACCATACATTCCGTTAGGGATCCGAACAAGACAGACAAATCCGTTAAGGCTTTTAGGAATAATGGTGGAATAAAGAAACTCACATACCCACAAACATACATAAACCCTAAACACATATACACTCCTTTTTAGGCAGTCGTGTAAAAATATTAAAAATGTCACATATACGAAGTATACAGCTGACAGAGCAACTAGTTATATTAATCTACAATAGGTACCTACTCCATATAAAAGGTTGTAACATTGCAATGCAACTTTTCTTTTTATATAATGGTAATTTATTACTTGTATATTGTATTAGTCATTTTGTTATGGAAGTAAAAACAGCTGTAAAACATAAGTACCTGCTACCTACCCCTACTAACATACATTTGTATCTAGTACATGTGATTTATTCTCATTTTCCACTTTAGCTGATTATATAAGCAGGGAAAAAGCAAAATAAAAATGTTTTTTAAACAAATAAAGGAACTTTAAAAATGAATGGACTTTAAAAGTGTACACTAGCGCCTTTAGATAAAAAAAAAAAAATTCTAGCCTTAGTTAGTTTAATTTAGTTTAATTTAAACGTGTTAAAGCGCGTATATTATTAATTAAAGTGTTATTTTTAAATTATTTAGTTTGGATGATCAAAAAGGAGGTCGATAAACTTCTCTGAGATTTTAGTTAGTATAGCTTAGTCGTTTTAAATATTTTTTTTTAATAAATTTTACCAATTTTGAATTTTTAGATTTTAGGCATTCATAATGCTATTTTTATATTAAGATTTTTCTATTAAAATAACTATCTTAACTTTAATCAATTTAAGTAATTCAGTAATAAAAATTTAAATCAGAATGCACCTACCTAGGTATAAAATTATTTAATTTTAATGCAATTTTTATAAAGTTCCGATCCGAGCGAGTAATTTCATAAAATTATGAGCAGCTTATGTGCTTCAGTCCTCCCGTGACCACAGCCCCTGGAAAAGTGTTGAAACGTCGGGAAATCAAAAAACCAACAAATCCAAAGTAAATAATTCTAAAATAACACCTGAATTAATAATATACGCGCTGTTATCCGTAAAAAGTTTATTATTTGTAATAAACTGTGCGCGTAAAAGAAAGGACGATTCTAAAATGCTTATTATGTGAGCTTATTTGAATAAAGTATATTTTCATTCATTAATTTCATTCATTCAATTCTCAATGTTTACTATACTATACTCATTAATTCATAGTAAATATTGAACACTTGTAACGCGTTATACCCCATACGCACAAAATTAAAAAGTCGGTGTTTCAAACGGGTTACCTACTTCAAATCTTAAAACCTTTCTGCGAATTTTATTACATCATAGGTTCGGTATAGTCACCAATATTACAATGATTATATCGAGTTTTGGTATTGCAACCGGGCGGCGACACGAGGGGCCTTGTTTATGCGTCACTTTTTTTTCGACGTTTGTTTTTCCAATATAGTTAGTTACCTTTACTTGGAAAATATTTGATATCATGCAATATATTTTATAGTCCAATCAATGAGCATATTTGTTGTATGGAGACTTCCGAAAAATTCTCCCGTCTATAAAATTTGGCATGTGATGAAGTTAGGTAACACAGATTACAGATGAACAATAAGCCAATAAAATTTGTTACGAGAAGTTAGGTATTTTTACCTAAACATGAAAATCGCTTATATCTCTCTGTGAATATTTCCTCGGGCTAAAATACTTTCTGTATACGTATTTGTGTATTAGTTAGAATAAGTATGTAAAAGAATCCAATATTTTTTCGATTTCGGAGATACTCCAAATTTAAATTTTTAATATTTTTCAATATATATTTTCTTGATAAAAATATCTGCTGATTATTATTTTTAATATGTTTTTATACCCTTAATATATAGATTTGTTCAGTAGGCCAACAAATTTTCTTCTTTAATCATATTTATACATAAATGTATGAAAATGGACCGACTATTTTTCACATTACCTCTTAAGACCAAAAAATAAAAAAAAAAAGATTAAAGAAGAAAATTAATTGACTTACTGAACAAAGCTATATATTTAAGGATATAAAAACATATTAAAAATAATAATCAGCAGATATTTTTATCAAGAAAATATATATTGAAAAATATTAAAATTTAAATTTGGAGTATCTCCGAAATCGAAAAAATATTGGATTCTTTTACATACTTATTCTAACTAATACGCAAGTACGTATACAGAAAGTATTTTAGCCCGAGGAAATATTCACAGAGAGATATAAGCGATTTTCATGTTTAGGTAAAAATACCTAACTTCTCGTAACAAAATTTATTGGATTATTGTTCATCTGTAATCTGTATTACCTAACTTCATCACATGCCAAATTTCATAGACGGAAGAATTATTCGGGTTGCATAAGCCCCGTTGATTGGACTATTAAACAAAACAACCAAAACTTACTTCAATTTCGTTACCAAATTGACTTTGTCGCATTTTTTGTCGAAAGTTTGTCGCTGAAAGAAAACTTATGTAGATTTTTCAACAATATAATTTTATCAAAAAATTACGCAATTTAATTCCATGATAAAGGCCTAATTGCATTGGCATGTGTTTTTACATAAATCTTATTGCAAAAACTTGATATTTTTATAGCTCCAAGAGTTCTTATAGATAGATAGACCTATCTTTGTGTTTGATATTAATTTCAAATTGACACCTTTATTCGTACCGTACCTACCTGAGAAAATGGTTATTCTACAAATAGACTACAGACAATACCTAAAGCTCAAAATCAACAACTTGCCTTCGATTTTATTAAATAAAGAAAATTCTTATTTGAATTTATTTTTAGAAGCAAACATCTGTAAAAATATAGCAATACCTAACCTACTTATAAACAAATATTGTACTAGGTTGGTACGTCTTGTGTTGTGATGGATAAAGCTGAATATACTTAACTAGTTATAAAATTCTGAATTATGTCACACCTAAATAAATATTCATGTGCTAATGTGTTATGTTTTCCACGTGGCTTTGTTCCAGGCCACATACGAAATTTCATCCCCTATTTCACTTTCTACGATATTCATTTGTGCGATAAAAAGTAGCCTTACTACATACTAGTACTTACTTAATAGTAGATTCGTCAAAATTGGTTTAGTGGTTGACATTTAGTGTACAATAAATTTTCTTTTCTAGGGGTTATTCCCAAAGCTCCATGACTCTATTGTTCTTCATTTCCCACCAGGTTCATGAAATTTTAAAATATAGTTTATAATTTTCATATATGAATTCCCAGTGGGTCCACGCGACTTATCCGAAGTACAATTAACAAAAACGATACAAGAGAGTTTTCAACACACTTGCTCGTAAAGTGAGCCCTAATACATCGCTTTTTGGGCCATAAAGCGAGCTATAACAAACGCGTGCAATAATATATAAAACACTAGGTTGTTAAGCCCGCCGGTAACGATCAATTGCGATTGTCAATTTTTCCGTCAATGCCATTGTTGGAGCAATTGACAATCGCTTCAATTGCACGCGTAAACGAATAATTTTTCCGTCAATGGGCGTCAATTGCGGAAAAATTGACAATCGCAATTGATCGTTACCGGTGGGCTTTATAGAATTATCCCTACAAAGTTAAATTAGTACCTTACTGTAAGTTCTATGCGAGTAAATAGAGCATTCCCAATTTAACCGGGTAATACAGTTATTTTTTTTAGTAACAACAAAGAGGTTTTATGCCGCTGAAAATTCATATTCATTTTTGAAATAAATAAATGTGTAAGTCCTTAATTAAGTCAAACAAATATTTATTACTATCAAATTATTCATAATTCACAATATTTTCATATAAAATGTTAATATATTTGCATTTTATCACTTCAATTTATAATTTGGTAGTAGGCTGTATGCTCACTCACCCCTTTGTTCGCAAAATATTCTTGCATTGGGCGTGTAAAAAAAACATACGCGCCTTTTCTCATAATTGTCATATTTTGTTTTTGTCGTATGGTAAATTATTTTGTATTTTCCTCACAAATGTGTTGAAAAACGTCGTATGAAACTCGTGAGCTTTTGCTCATTGCACACTCAGCTGAGTTACGCCCTCGCCTGCGGCTCGGGCTGCAACCCACAGCCTCGTGTGCAATGAGCAATCTAAGCTAACTTGTCTCATAATGTACTATTGTGCTATTTGTATTCGCCAGAACCGTTTTTAAATATTTTGTATTATTCTATTTTTCTTTCTTGTAATAGAAACGTCTCCAAAGTACCAGGATCACATAAATATGGAAAAGGTTAACTTTCACAATTTTCTAATTTATAATTTTAAAATAATAAGATTAAAGGTTTCACGAGTTTTGAAATTACAAAAGTTAACCTTCTTTATATTTATGTGATCCTGGTACTTTCGAGACGTTTATCTTACAAAGGATTGAAAACATATCTAATATAAAAATGAATCGATGAATGTCATGATAAGCGCAAATCTCAAGATCTGCTGAACCGATTTCGCTAATTCTTTTTTTGTTGTGTTTGTTATTATTAGGAGAAGGTTCTTATGGAAGAAAAAATAAAGAAAAATTGCGCGGAAAGTAAGAAACCTAATATTCTCATGGACCCGCTGGGAAAGAAAACGCTTTTTAATTTTTAATGTTGTGGACCCGTTGGGAACTTTTTGAAAACAATAGAGCTGTGGAGCTTTGGAAATAACCCCTTTCAAGGGTGTCCTATTCAATGATTATAATTATGATTCATTGCTCATCCTCCTTTGATTTAATATGACAATAATTGTATAGCTATTTCATTTAATGTTTAAAGAAAAATTCATGTGAGAACTCTCAGAAAGACTCAAAACTCTCAGAATAAAATTAAGAATATTCTGTGATGGCACAAGTCTCGCTTTGTCATCCAAAAATATTCAAAAAGTGCAACGACCAGCCCGATTAACCTGTATCTTGTGACCCTTGCGAACGAAATAAAAAGAAAAATAATGCGCATTGCGCACTTTTTTAGTAAGGTATTTATAAGTTAAGAGACCGGCGAAGAGTGAACTTCCTATACCTACAAACGTTAAGTAGGTATACCAAATTGATATGTTTGACCATAATTTACTCTTCTTTTCTCCTTAAAAACTTTTTGGAAATAGATAGGTACTTAAGTCAAATATCATTTAAATAGGACGGGTCACTATCACTACATGTTTTTGGTCCTACCTTAAAAAAAAACCGGTCAAGAGCGAGTTGGACTCGCGCACCGAGGGTTCCGTACAATCATGAATATATTCGGATATGTTACTTTAGTACAGTCTTTAAAAAAGTAGGATAAACGGCAGACAGGTGGAAGGGCGAACAGGCGGACAGTTAATTTACAAATCTTAACCACAGCTGCTTATGGTGACTGAAATCGTTTCAGCCACCCCACATTACAAACTGTTTATTTACTAAGTAGGAACTTATTCTTCGTTTATTCGTACGGCAAATAGTAGGTAATTATATTAGAATCATCCACCAATTTATTATTGTAGTATTAGGTTGCGCCATCTATTGACCGATAGTGGAACTATTTTTTATTTTCTTAGGTTAGCATTCTTAGGACAGCGCCATCTGTTGACTGGTAGTGAAACTGAAGAATTTTTGTTTGTTTTTTGAATTTCTAAGAAAGTGTGTTATATTGAGGCATCGTTTAATTTTTCTGTAATCTTTACATAAACTACTATCACATAGAATTATTTCAGATTTTTCTCTTTGCAAACTTCGGAGATAAAGGGGGGGACGGTATTTTTTTTTACATTTTTCATCATAAGTCGAAAACTATGCGGCCTAAGAAAAAAGGAAAAAAATTGTTTTAAAATGTTCAAACAGCGCTCTTTCATATGATACCCCACATGCCCTAGTCACCTTACTTAAAATTTTAAGACCCCTTTTCAGTCCCTGTTGTAAAAAAAAAAAATTGTTTTTATTTATTTCTTATTTGCAAAATAGTTGGGCAAATGTCATCTTAAACCATTCCAAATTTCAAGTTGATACCATTAGTAGTTCTCGAGATATCCAGCTGTAACAGACAAACAGACAGACAGACAGACTGAGTCACACCATAAGGGTTCCGTTTTTACCATTTTGGTACGGAACCCTAAAAACGATTCTCTCATACAAAATTTCATAAGTATTTATGTACAAAGTTCCCCCTCCCAAAAAATATTTATTTAACAGATGCTGATTTATAAAAAACGTGGTAAAAAGTTAAAGCTTTGTCTGTGCGTTAAGTCAAGCAGACAGGACAAACGGTTTTTATAGTAAGTGGGTAGGTATACATAGACAGGTGACCACCGATAATTATTTTAGTTTTATTGATAAAATTGGCAATAGTTCAGACAGATAAATGTAGTAGGAAGTTAAACAAGTTTGTGATCTACAAATATTAATAAAAAAAAATGTTGCCCAGACGAAAAACGCTCGAGCTGGTTCCAAAACTTGCTGAAAGTTTTGATTTTTTTGTTAATAATAATTAGGTATTTTTTTTTAATTTGAGATTTTAGTATTCACAATGTTTTTTTATACAATACTCAATAATACTAGAAAAAAATCGATCTCGTCACCAGGATTGTCTCAGGCGGTAATCGAACCCGCGACCTTTGGAAGTCCGCTCCAATGCTCTTACCATCTAAGCTACCGAGTCAGTTGGTAAGAGCATTGGACCGAACTTCGCGGTCTGGATTCCCGCCTGAGACAATCTGGTTGGAATTTTTCTTAGTATATTATTAAGCATAATTAGGTATTGTTACGAGAGCAAGAGAAGGGGAGATACCTATAGTCCACCTATAGCAAAGCTGATATTTTATTTAATGTTTTTTTTCCATTCTTAGGTCCATTTTACCACAATACGAGTATCAAGTACTTAGCTCTTTTTATGATGTTTCAATACTGTTTAAATTATGAGCTTTATAATACAATTTTAAGTAAGTTTTACCTTATACTTATTATTCTTTACGTTTAATTTAATTATTATTTAAAACGATTTTACATGTTAATTTGTTTCCATTTCATTCCTTTCAGTATGCGCGTCTATAATTGTATGTTTTCATGGTAATTAAAATGCTGATGAATGTGCGCATGTTGTTTAATAGCGCTGCAATATTGATTATTATTGACTTACACTGAAAAAAGTGCAATTTTTTTCGATACGCAAATAAATATAAAATAGAACTTTGCTAATGGACATACAAGATATAATAGAGACATAATAGAGCATGATAATTACTAATGCGTGTATGTGTAAGATGTATAAAATTAGAATATTAAATAAAAATCACTACGGCGCCACTTTCAATCATACAACTGCCTTTAGTAACTAGTATTTTCATACTACTAGGGCCGGTCAATAAGTCCGTGACTTTCTATATTTCCCATGACTTTGCTGAAAGGATAACACTGCTCCTGTCAACAGGCATCTTTCTGTGGACTCCTATCAAAATTTGAACAAGTTGCGTCATTTAGTTTGTATTTGATAGCCATTAATAGCAGACTAAGCGCTATCGCACACAGGCAACTTAGTCTCCCAGCAACTGTTTTGTCTCTCACATCAAGTCCACGGGTTTATATGGAAGCGCGCACACGAAGCGACACGGTCGTCTGCAACCTTTCATACAAATCACGTGAGAGACAAAAAAGTTGCGGAGACAAAAGTTGCCCGTGTGCGATAGCGCTAAATCGTGATTTGTGGAAAAAATGGAAAAAAGTTAATTTCTTGTGCCAACTTCGCGGAGTGTTTGGCGTTGTTCAACCGCAATATGGACGAGTTTTCGCACCATTTCGTAACCGTGGATGAAACGTGGATTCACCACAACACACTAAAGACCAAAAAGTAGTCAAGGCAGTGAGTTTCTCAGGGTGAATTAGGTTTGTCAGCCAATAAAGTCATGGCGACCGTTTTTTGGGATTCACGCGGTAAAATCCACATTGACTACCTTCAAAAGGGTAAAACAATCAATGACGAATATTATGCTAACTTAATGGATCGATTCAATGAGAATTTGAAAAAAAAACCCATCGCATTTGGCCAAGAAAAACATTTTTTCCACCAGGACAATGCAAGGGTGCAAACATGTGCAGTTTCCATGGCAAAAATCCATGAATTAGGCTACAAGTTGTTCCCTCATCCACTCTATTCTCCGGATTCAGCCTCGACTGACTATTTCTTGTTTCCAAACCTGAAGAAATGGCTCGGCGGAAAGAGATTTGACTCCAACGATGAAGTCATCTCACAAAAAATACCTATTCTTGACAAATCTTTTTTTTTGGAAGAGATAAAAAAATTGAGAAACTTTTGGACAAAGTGTATAGAGCTCAAAGGACACTACGTCGAAAAATAAAATATTGTTTTATCCAAAAACCTGCGTTTCATTCAAAAAGTCACGGACTTATGAAAATACTAGTTACTTAAGGCGGTTGTATGACTGAAAGTGGCGCCGTAGTGATTTTTATTTAATATTCTAATTCTGTACACAATTTTAATACAACTTTTGAAAGTTTAAGGGCCCATAGTCTAGTATTTTTAAGCGGTATCATTACATTCTCTCGTAGTCACTGCTAGAAGTAGATAGCAAAACTGCTAAAAGTGGCTGTTTTTGACACATTTGCTATCTACTTCTACGAATGATTATGACGGAATATAGTGATACCTTCTAAAAATACTAGACCACGGGCCCTAAAAATTCCTAGTTAAGTTTCATTGAAATCATTTTCCATTAACAATTTAATAAATAAAATTTCTGAGAAGCTTTATGGGTTTTTTCTTGAACTAAATCATGTTTTTTATAGTAGTCCCTATAAATACAAAAAAAGTACCTAAAAATATGTCGAGGTCATTCACAACAAACAAAAACTAATAAGTAAATGACTTCGGTCATTGACCTTATACGTCCATCTTGTTGCTACACTTATGATAATAATATGATAAAATTTTAGTGAAATCTTACACTGAAAAAAATACTTAACCTAACTGCTTTGGCTATTTCAGGAATAACCAAAGTTTGACAAGATTTTAATAAAGTTAACTTGATTTAACAAAAGTGATTTGTCTATAAAAGACAAAACCGCTTATGTTATTTCAAGTTGGGTCATTAGTAAATAGACCCTTGCTTAGCTCTAAACATACTGAATTAAACAAACTCAAGTGGTTACAGGTTAATAAACCCTTATGTCCAATTTAAGCATTATCATTGATAACATACAACAAAAGTATTTATTTTGAGTACAGCAAACGTTTTTGTAAGCCATAACAAAAAGCAGTTCAACAATAATTTGCTTATTCAAAAATGAATATTTTGTAACAAATAGCTTCATATATTTTGTAGTGCATGACAAAACAGAAGATAATAACATCTTGCCAAACGTTTGTTTATTATTAAAATAACTTTTTTAATATCAAGCCAAACTTTCGTTTATAATTAACAAAATATTTTGTTTAAAAACCGCGCCCCGCGCCCCGCGTCTCGCGTTCGCTAAACTTGTCAGCTCGTGTTCATTTTTTCAATTACGCGCCGGCCATTGCAAATACCGTCACGATTTGCTTGCTAAAAATTGTTTAGTATTTGTGATCAATTAGTGAATTTACGTGACACTATAAAAAAATTAAAATCAATGGAGGCTCCTGCGCCTGAGCAACGTCCAGATCCTTTATAGAATTATCTAAGATTATGGGGTCTGGAAACGTACATCGCTTCTTTCAAAGGTAAGTTATTCTATTTATGAAATTCAACTAGCTTAGGTATTTTGTTGGCAGCATGGTTCTCGAGTGGAGGCCACGGCTAGGCTAGGCAAACTAGCATTGACTGGATGACGTTGAAAGCGGGAGATCAGGCTTTGGGGCGCCCATCACACGAAAAAAAATTAGTTCTTCCATACAAAAGTACAATGCCTACTCCATCGAAATGTGTGAAACAGCTGATTTTTTTTTGCGATGTCAAGGTTGGTCCCATAATGAAAGTTGTTCAGTTTGATGGTCTGATCAACCCCACGAGAGGTTTTCAATTAACTAAAAATAACCTTGTATACTTACTTGTAAATTAGTATAATTGAGTCCCTGAGAGTAGAGACACAGAATATATTATTAAAAAGCATTAATACTTACATGATTAAGTACGTAAACAAAAACAAAGCAATAAGTGCAGAGTATACAGTATCGTATTGAATCAGCTGTGTTTCATTGTTCTAGGCTGGCAGTATGACAATGAAGTAACCTACTCGATAGCAAAAACTTAATTATTTTATATCGTAATACTAACTGCAGTATGCACCGTATAGTTCTAAAATATCATCTCTAATAATGTCTATCATAAAATGTAACCCAAAAACGTTTCATGTCGCATTATAAATTGGCCGTTTTAAAATATACTTGTAAGGTGGCCATGCAACCTCTTTCCTCGGAGTAAAAACTTATTCGCTGTCTTTAGACGTTTTTACTCTCTGTACGTTAGTCCAGAAAAGAGAGTCGTCGATCGAGGTAATGTGATTAATAAATTGAGTTAAAATCATAGACATAGAAAAATTTTCGCTGCGCTCAAGAAGACCAACAAAGCGTGGAAAAGAGAAGTTAACATCATACGGACACGGTCTATGTAAAAAAGAGACAAAGGATCAAGTGACATGTGCCAACATTTTTTACAGTAAGAGCCCCTAGCGTCCCGCCTAGCAAATGAGCAATCACAGTTTGTTTAAAATATTTGTTAATCTTAATTAGAATTTAAAGTAAAGGTATCGTGGAGGCATGGTGTGGTATTCGTTTATCGACAAAGAAAACAGTATGCAACATAGTTTATTAATTTCCTTTGCCATAATATAGTCATATTTTATGAATCTAAGTCATATTTTAATCATTTAATATAGAATATATACACAAACATACATAATTAACATTAGTAAGTACTTACCTTTTATTTATTCTAAACGTTAAGCACCATAAAACTAAGTTTTTTTCTCTCATTTCTTAACTAAGTACAATATTTAGATAAGGAAATTTCATTGACTGTATAGACAATAAGTTAAAAGAGCGGAGTCTCCTGGCACAGGCATCTTTTTGCTTAAAAGGGGGCTTCAATAAATTATTGTTATTTTAGTCATAAGAAAGTGAATAAATCTTATTTTATTTTTTTTATTTATTTATTTTATTTTTTTACGTATCTGATATAAAATGTATGCATTCGTTTTCGGATCACCTGTTTATTGACATTGTTGTTCTTTGACATTCTATTTCTATTGTTAAAATTATATAAATCAACAGTATTTCTACAGTTTCTATCAGTTTGTACTAGTTTTGTTCAGTGAGACTTCGAACTAATGTGATTGACGAATTAATATAAAAAAACCGGTCAAGATCGAGTCGGACTCGCGCACCGAGGGTTCCATACCATCATAATAAATACACTGCAGAGTAGAATAATAAAATAATTATTTCAGTTTTAGGTCAGCGCCATCTCTTGACCGATAGTGGCACTAATGTTAGTTTTTTAGAAATTTGATAATTTCTAAAAAAGTATGCTATATTGAGACATCGTTTTATTTTTTCCTGTAATCCATACTAATGTTATAAATGCGAAAGTCCGTTTGTTTGTTTATTTGTTTGTTACGCCTTCACGGCTTAACTACTGAACCGATTATCATGAAATTTTGCATTTGCACGTTGTCAGTTGTTACCTTTCATCTCGAAAAAAAGTATTGTTCCCGAGGGAAAGCAAAAAACCTTTCCACGCAGACGAAGTCGCGGGCGGCTGCTAGTTTTTATATAAACTGCTATCACATAGAGTTATTTCAGATTTTTCTCTTTACAAACTTCGGAGATAAGGGGGGGAACGGTTTTTTTTTACATTTTTCATCATAAATCAAAAATTATGCGGCCTACAATAAAAATGATTGAAAACATGCAAACGGCGCTCTTTGATATGATACCCCACATGCCCTAGTAGCCCTATTTCAAATTTTTAAGACCCCTTTTCAGTCCCTGTTGTCAAAAAGATGTTTATTTTTTAATTTCTTTCTTATTTGCAAAATAGCTGGACAAATGTCATTTTAAACTATTCCAAATATCAAGTTGATACCATTAGTAATTCTCGAGATATCCAGCTGTGACAGACAGACAGACTGAGTCACACCATAAGGGTTCCTTTTTTATTACCATTTTGAAACCCTAATAAATGATCAAAGCCCTTGGCTAAACCGTGTAACAAAGAACCCTCGCAGGTTCTTGGGAAATATAAGGTCCTTCTTTAATAGTGCACATAATTTTAAGGGGTGAGCTGATTTTTTTTTGCCATTTCAATGTTGGTCCCATAGTAAAAGTTGTTTGTATGCATGAGTACATTGACCCCTTAAAATTATGTGCACTATTTAAGAAGGACCTTATTATATTGGATTACACTGTGGAGCCCTGTGGTTTTATTGCTCCACGTGACATACCTACTTAACTACATTATATCGCAGTTAGAAGGTTATATGTTGTTATAAATTGGTGCGTGTTCAAGATAATATATTTTTGGTCACCCATCAAAACCTGACAATCACAAAACTAAATAGCTAAGGTTTTTTTAAGATTATATATTTATTATTGGTTGTCACAGCTATGAAAAACTACAAAATTGGATGTCACTTTACGATTTTTTTCTAGCGAAAAAAGTTTAAGCTTTGTTCTGTCAATCACATAACTGAGTAATAGTAATAACGTTTATTGCGTCATGTGGTATATAAAATTTTAAAGTTAACATGAAACCAATACACATGAGCCCCGTAGGGGCACGGCAAAATTATATTACATAACAATTTACACATATTAAATATCTAGATATTAATATATTTATTAAAATGCATTTTAATAAATGGGATAGTAGTTCTTAAGAGGTAAGTGATACATAAAGCGTGAAATTCAGCAATCTTAGAACTCTTGTAGGCAATACAGGCTTTTACAAAATAAGTATTCCTGTAACTTTATATGAAACAATGAATTTTCATTAATCTCTCTTAGATAAGTGGGAATGTTATTGTTAACAACTATAGACATGTAATAAGCTCATGTTCGTACTATACACATCAACTTTGTCTAGGGAAACAGGTGTTATTTTCATACAAACGAGGTAACTTTGAAGCCTTGGTTTTCTGCCAGGGCTGTACCGTGCTGTAATCTGATGATGGCCATCCAGGGACTGAATGGAGTAGATTCAGATCGCTATACACACCCAACTGATCTGATCAGCATTCTAAAAGATAAATGGGTCAGAGTTCTCAGTTTAAGGATTTCCATACATTTTCATGCTATTTTCGCGGTTTTTTTAAACATATCCATTATGTTTTTAGAATGCTGGTCAGATCAGTTGGGTGTGTATAGCGATCTGAATCTCCTCCATTCACTCCCTGGATAGCCGTCATCAGATCACAGCACAGTACATCCCTGGCAGGAAACCAAGGCTTCAAAGTTACCTCTCGTTTGTATGAAAATAGCACCTGGTATCCCTAGACAAAGTTGATGTGTGTATTTCTAATTTATTAATTGGTAAAGCTAACTTATTTTTACTTATTAAAATAACAGTAATTAAACGCGTGCAACGTAACTTATTTTTATTTTGTATTTTACGTCGAGCTGAGTGAGGGTCTTTGGCTGGTGAATATAAGTCCTTGTGCTCTCTTACAAACTTACTTAAATGAAAAACATTAATTGATGTTAAAATTAATATTATCTGAGATTTAAAATAGAATCTGCAGCTGTCAGTTACTTTTATATTTACTAGTATTCTAAGGCATCTCTTTTGGAACACGAAAACTTGTTTAGCCTACTAAAATCTATTTATTATTTTTTTGGGACCGATAAATAAAGTAATACTGTGTGAAATCCTTGCTCAAAAGTGTATTTGACTTTGTACGAGCCATTCTTGTTGTCTAAATTAAAATATATTACGTTTTATAAATGCGTCTGCTTTTCGTTTTTAGCGAAAGTTGAAATAATAGGATGCGGTGACATTTTTGTTAAAAGATATAAAACTAGTTCTTGACATTCTTGACATATATACATATATAATAATGTTGCCAAAGCCTAGAATCTGGGAAAATATATTTTCAATACCAAGTGTATCATTTATCAAAAAGGTACATCTGTTCACACTAAATTAGACGAAGAAAGCAACAAAATTTTCGAAAGATAGCTAAAATCAAGTGAAATTATATAAAATAAAAGATATAAATAATGACGAACATTTAAACATACAACATACAACCATCATCGTTCCACCTATTTTAAATTGAGGAAACTAAAAAGTAAAAGTGTCGTTGATGTCTATTGTATGAAAAGAAATTCCAATTTGATAAAACAATTATTTTAACCGTCTGACATAGTGATTATTAACGTATTAGTAATAATTACAGTAAAACTAATATACAAACTGCAAAATCTTTTGAAACGGATAATTATTATGGTTTTAAAGTTGAAACAAAACACGACCTACATTCCATTGTTGGCAGATAGCATGGTTGCTAGTTATTATTTGGCACGCTTCTTAAGATATCTACTGTCGATTAACCTACAATGGAATTACTTTACATTTTATTGTTTTTATTTTAAAACGAGGTGTTTGTACTGTCAAGGACGCGTCAACTGTTATAGTCTGTTTGTTTATCCTTACTTGTCTTTTTACACGACTGCCCAAACCAAAAAGAGTGTATATTATGTGTTCAGGGTTCATGCACAATTTAGAGAGAGTACAGTAGTTGAGCTTAGCACTTGCGCGCTCGAGCAACGCACACATAGACATCTCTCACCGACACTGTATAACTGCAATCTCATACCACTCTCAAAACAGTTTAGTTCGAGTACGTGACGCAGCGGCGAGAGCTGTCTTTGTGTGTGTGTGCGATGCTCGAGCGCCCGTAGTACTAAGATAAACTTCTGTTAGTCTCTCTATTTTGTGGTTCATGTATGTGGGTATGTGAGTTTCTTTATTCCACCATAACTTCTAAATGCCTCAACTGATTTGGATAAATGGGGTATCGTTAGAATTCTTACATCATCCCGAGTAACACTGGTTTGGTTTTTTCTAAAATCAATATGGCGACTGTACGAGGCTACTTTTACCTAAATGTGAAAAAAAAAAATTTCTTCTTATATTACAAATATGGGCATCAAATGAAAGGCCTTGATGAGCACATTCCAAAACTCTATATATAAATATGTCACTGAAATGTGTGAAATAAAAATAAATAAATTTAAAAAATATTAAAAACACGACTGCCCTACCAAAAACGAACTAAAAAGTTAAACAACAAGTGTCATTGCAGTCGAGGGACCTCTTTGATCAAAAATTGTTCCATAATAAGGTCCCCCGACTGCAATGACTTGCTGTTTAACTTTTTAGTTCGTTTTTGGCAGGGCAGTCTAGTTTTTAAAATTTTTGAAATTTATTTATTTTTTGGTAAACAATATTCACCCAACTCTTTATACATCATGTATTAAAAAACCCTGTCAGATCCTGAAACAAGTGATAGCGTTGAACAACTCTCTCCAAGAACACAAAGGTCGAAAAATGATTTTTTTTCACCTTTCGTTTCGTAAGTCGATCAGCTGACCAATAATACATAAATTTTGTATGGGAGTATGATTTTTTTTTTCGTTTTTCGACCTATATTCCGTGGCGAATGTTGTTCAGTTTCAGCAACACTATATCCTTTTTCAGGATATGACAGGGTTTTTTGATACATGATGTAGAAATGATCTATTTATAAAATACCTACAACGAATGATTTTCCACACATAGATTGCGAAAGAAATCCTTACTAATATTATAAATGCGAAAGTCCGTTTGTTTGTTTGTTTGTTACGCCTTTACGTCTTAACTACTGAACCGATCATCATGAAATTTTGCATACATGTTGTCAGGGGTACAAAGAAGGACATAGGGTACCTTTCATCCCGAAAAAATGTATTGTTCCCGAGGGATAGCAAAAAACCTTTCCACGCAGACGAAGTCGCGGACGGCCGCTAGTTGTTAATAATTGATTACAATTTTTTAAAGTTTTTATTTTTAAGTAACGACTTAAGTATAACAGACGTACTATGACAACTGTCAAATACTGTTTACTAAATAAGACAAGAAAGTATAAACGGAGATAGCTTCTCAGCTACATTTGCAGTAGATAATACCTACCTTATCAATCTGCATTTGACCTGCGTAATGACTTATGACCTATTCTTTTGATCCATACATAAGGAATCCCCGTGCCCCTAACAGCGGGGACAAAATGGCTTACATAATCCAACAACATTCCAAGCGTAGTCCGGGAGAAATCCGATGCTATCTGCACTATCACTATACACGGTTATTTTTAAAGTAATCTAATTAAATGAAAAGGGGTGTTCAGACCACGTTAATGAACAACTTTTACTATGGGGCCAACCACGAAATCGCGAAAAAAAATCAGCTGTTCCATAGAAAAGTACAGCATCGACTCGACTATAATGTATGGAACAGCTGATTTTTTTTCGCGATTTCGTGGTTGGCCCCATAGTAAAAGTTGTTCATTAACGTGGTCTGAACACCCCTTTTCATTTTTAGATAAACTTTAAAAATAACCGTGTATATACACGGTTAATTTTTAAGTGTATCCACAGAATAGATATAAGTAGTACCGTACAGAAAGGAAAGTCTCCGCCCCACCCCGCAATCAATTACCTCACCGCGCCCCGCGAGTTCGTAGGCCAGTTCACAGAACCAGAAAAATTTTTTCTTTGTTCTGTGGGCCAGTTCGTATGCTCGCTCATTCAATAGCCCTAGACTTCACGCACACAGTTGCGTGTGTGCAGAAACTTCACTGTGTAGCATCTGTGTAATAGGTAGTTGAAACGCGGCGATTATATGGAGTGCCGGGTTGTGGTATATCTAAAAATGAAATAAGTGTATCTCTTCCCTATTCTAATCGAGTATGTACAGTTAAAAGTTTCAATATTTAAGAAATTGGTCAAGATATTGAGGTTTGTGTTCATGTCCCAAAATTTTAATGATTTCTGGAATTAGAGCTCATTCATAGAATTACACGCGCGTAATCAAAAGAGACTATCTTGTTTACCTACGTAAATAATGAAAAATAGTACATTATGAGACAAGTTAGCTTAGGTTGCTCATTGCACACAAGGTTGTGGGTTGCAGCCCGAGCCGCAGGCGAGGGCGTAACTCAGCCGAGTGTGCAATGAGCAAAAGCTCACGAGTTTCATACGACGTTTTTCAACACATTTGCGAGGAAAATACAAAGTAATTTACCACATAGCAACAAATACGACAAAAACAAAATATGACAATTAAGGGAAAAGGCGCTTAGGTTTTTTTTTATTTTTTTCTCACGCCCAACGCAACAATAATTTGCGAACAAAGGGGTGAGTGAGCATACAGCCTACTTCAAAATTATAAATTTAATTGATAAAATGTAAATATTTTAATATTTTATAACAAAATATTGTGAATTATGAATAATTTGATAATAATAAATATTTGTTTGACTTGATTAAGAACTTATACATTTATTTATTCCAAAAATGTATATGAATTTTCAGCGGCATAAAACATTTTTGTTGTTACTAAAAAAATAACTGCATTACCCGGTTAAATTGGGAATGGGAATGTTCTGTTTACTTGCATAGAACTTGCAGTAAGGTACTAATTTAACTTTGTAGGGATAATTCTATAACAACCTAGTGTTTTGTATATTTTTGCACGCGTTTGTTATAGCTCGGTTTATGGCCCTAAAAGCGATGTATTAGGGCTCACTTTACGAACAAGTGTGTTGAAAAATAATCTACGCACGCGTCTTGCTATTTTTGTGATTTTGCCGATTATTCAAGATTTTTTTCCGATATTTTCAAACTATTAATTTTTAACTTTTAACTTCATGTTCATGTTCAGAAACGTGGTCTGTTATCCCCATTTCATTTTTAAATATACTTAAAAATTACCGGTTTATATATGTGGCTGTCTCGTTGGTGCAAGGCGGGTATTTTCTTAATTAATAACAATAAATATTTTCCAGGTCTACTAAAATAGCTCGTAGATATTTTTTTTTTACCACAGAACGGTCCTCCGACTGCAATGACACTTGTTATTTAACTGTTTAATTCGTTTTTGACAGGGCAATCATGTTTTTAATATTATTGAATTTATTTACTTTTTAACCGACTTCAAAACAAACAAATAAAAGAGGTTCTCAGTTTGACCTGTATGTATGTATGTTTGTCCGCGATTATCTCGCGTTTGGCTGAACTGATTTTGATGCGGTTTTCAGAAAAGTTATTTCTTACTCTTAGGAGAAGGTTTTAGTATTTTAACCGACTTTAAAAAAGAAGGTTCTCAGTTTGACCCGTATGTATGTATGTTTGTCCGCGATTATCTCGCGTTTAGCTAAACTGATTTTGATGCGTTTTTCAGAAAAGTATTTGTTACATTTAAGATAAGGTTTTGGTATTTTAACCGACTTCAAAAGAGGAGGTTCTCTTCTCAGTTTGACATGTCTGTCCGCGATTATCTCACGTTTGGCCAAACCGATTTTCCTACCTAAATAATAATATCTAATAAAGAAGGTTCAGTAAGAGGCATTTATATCTTGAATTTTTTTCGACGGAGTGGGGATAAGTTTGTGCATGTCTCTTGTGAGCTACCAATAGCGCGCGCCCCTCTCCCGCCGCCCGCGCCCCTCACCGCTACGCATGTCCAAAATATGCATACCGCGCAATCCCCACCCGGTTTCAAGATATATGCCTCGTACTGTACTTACACTAAAAAAATAAATTGTTTTAAAAACCGACTTCAAAAGCTTAGGCTACCTCTAAAAAGCAAGAAATTCAAATCACTAGCTATACGCATTATCATTGTAATAAAACATGTCTATTGAAGTCGGGTGGGACTTTTAGAATAAAAAAAGTTGTCCTCCAGCCCCACCCATGGGAAATAGTGTCCGATAATCTGATGATGGAGCCGGAGGAAGGCCATAGGAACTCTGCAATTAAACCATGCAACCCCATCGAGTTAGGGCTCGTTTGAATCGGCTTGACGAGTACTTTGTTGGGAAATAGTTTTCAGGATCTGATGATGGAGCCAGAAGAAGGACACGGGAACTCTTTAATAAAACCATGTTACACCATCGAGTTTGAACTCATTTGAATCGTCTTGACGAGTACTTTGTTGAGTTTCCAGGGTCTGATGATGGAGCTGGAAGAAGGCCACTGGGACTCTGTAATAAAACCATACAACCCCATCGAGTTTGGGCTCGTTTGAATCGTCTTGACGAGTGCGAGTGCGAGAGTAGGAGATGGTATATTTTTAGTCTTAGCTCGTTAACTAAAAAGCAGAAAATAATAATTTACTGAAAAAAAAACTTCTTAGAAACACTTTTTTAAAACAGACTAAATTATTACAAAAAAAATGGGACTAAAAACATTAAAACGGAGTAGTAAAAACAAACTAAAAAGTAAAGAATGAATTCTTCTGTAAATATTTAAAACCCTTTACCCTTAGGTAGTTAGTTTAAAATTTTTAGGTTTAAAATTTCTGTATGTATAGAAATTTTAAACCTAAAAATTTTAAACCTAAAAACGTGGGGCGCGTTTTGTAAAATTTATCATCTATACTGTCAATCTATATTCTATAGCATGCGCCCCACGTTTTTAGCTTTAAAATTGTTAGGTTTAAAATTTTTAGGTTTAAAATTTCTGTAGGTTTAGGGTTATAAATATTTACAGAAGAATTTATTCTTTACTTTTTAGTTTGTTTCTACTTCTCCGTTTTAATGTTTTTAGTCCGATTTTTTTTGTAATACTTTATTTTATTATTACAATGATAATGCGTAATCGTATCTAGTGATTTTTCGAATATTATTTCTTGCTTTTTAGACGTGCCGGACTACAGCTGCGCCACAAAAAAAAAGTTGTAAATCTGACATTTTGACTATGCCATGATGAAGTCTATAGTTTGTCGGAGTTTGTCGCCAAAAACCAGAGTTTGTCGGTCTTCCGTTTAGGAGATACATGTGGCTCAGCTGTAGAGACGTCTCTACAGCTGCGCCACACAGATCTCGAAAACGGAAGGCCGTAGCGAAAATCTGATTACTTGTATGTATAGCCGTTAGTTTGTCGGAGTTTGTCGCACAAAAACCAGAGTTTGTCGGTCTAGCGTTTAGGAGATACGTGTGGCGCAGCTGTAGAGACCGTCTCTACAGCTGAGCCACACAGATCTCGAAAACGGAAGGTCGTAACAGAAATCTGATTACTCGTGTGTGTAGCCGGTAGTTTGTCGGAGTTTGTCACCAAGAACCAGAGTTTGTCGGTCTTGCGTTTAGGAGATATGTGAGGATACGCTGTGGAGACCTTTCTATCTGGATCTTGAGAACGGAAGGTCGTAGCAAAAATCTGATAACTCGAGTGTGTAGCCATTAGTTTGTCGGAGTTTGTCACCAAAAATCAGACTTTGTCAATCTTACGTTTAGAAGATATGTGTGGATATGCTGTAGAGATATTTCTACCTGGATCTCGAGAACGGAAGGTCGTAGCGAAAATCTCACATATCTCCTAAACGCAAGACCGACAAACTCTGGTATTTGGCGACAAACTCGGTCGAACTACCGACTATAGATATGACTAATCAGATTATCGCTACGACCTTCCGTTCTCAAGATCCAGGTAGAAAGGTCTCCACAGCGTATCCTCACATATCTCCTAAACGCAAGACCGACAAACTCTGGTTCTTGGTGACAAACTCCGACAAACTACCGGCTACACACACGAGTAATCAGATTTCTGTTACGACCTTCCGTTTTTGAGATCTGTGTGGCTCAGCTGTAGAGACGTCTCTACAGCTGCGCCACACGTATCTCCCAAACGCAAGACCGACAAACTCTGGTTTTTGTGCGACAAACTCCGACAAACTAACGGCTATACATACAAGTAATCAGATTTTCGCTACGACCTTCCGTTTTCGAGATCTGTGTGGCGCAGCTGTAGAGACGTCTCTACAGCTGAGCCACATGTATCTCCTAAACGGAAGACCGACAAACTCTGGTTTTTGGCGACAAACTCCGACAAACTATAGACTTCATCATGGCATAGTCAAAATGTCAGATTTCCAACTTTTTTTTTGTGGCGCAGCTGTAGTCCGGCACGTGCTTTTTAGAGGTAGCGTAGGTTTTTGAAGTAGGCTTTTTGTTTTTTAAAACAATTTTTTTATACTAAACGGCCATCATTAGCAACTTATTATTGCTAAACAATACTGTGAGATCTAGTCTGTATACCATCTCAATTAAAGCTACATTTGTTCATTCAACGTTCTACCTATGTACTTAAAATGAGTTTCGTGTTTAAGCTCAGTAATGAGTAATTTACCGATTAATGACTTAGATACTCCATTGAAACGTAATGCTGGTACTATTACATGAAATTAGAGTTAAGTCGAACAATGTCACTGTAGTGTACACGCAATGGGTCATTATTTGCAGTCACGGACAAATACTTCATTCATTTCGTCGACATCAGCCATTTTTTGCAAATGCAGCCGGGACCGATGGCCTAACGTGCCTTCCGAAGGACTGAGGAAATCGAGATAATAAATTTTTGGTAACCCATCCCATGACCGACTCTTACTGAATCCTAGCTTCTCTGATTGACGTAAAAATAACAAAACAAAAAAATTACATTTCAGGAACTGAAAAAAAAATATTTTGCGGGCGGGCAGGCGGTGCATCTTGCATATATTGTTTGCGGAAGTAAACTACATAATAAATTTCTTTTTAGGGTTCTTATTAGTTCCACTATCGGTCAAGAGATGGCGCTGACTTAAAACTGCAATACCAATTTATTATTCCACTCTGCAGTGTGGTTTAATGGTGCAATTATGATGGCACGGAACTCTCGGTGCGCGAGTCCGACTCGCTCTTGACCGGTTTTATTTTAAAATGAAAAAAAAAAACTATTTGTTGCATGGTCAATTTGTATAAAATATTACTTGTAAAAGAAATGAATCCTTTCATGACTTTTATCTTTATCTGTTTATTTATGTGGCTTATACTTGTAAAGGTCAAGGCTTTTTTCTATTTTACTAGATTTTTTCCATAAAAAAATAAATAAAATGAAATAAAAATTAAGTATTTGGGACAGAGGGCTTGCTCCGAACGACGTGAGCGATGGAGGAGACAAGACGACGCTTTTTTTACAATTTGAAACATTAGATTCAAATTACACATGCAAATCTCTACTATCGTTTCGTTTTCAAAAAATGTGCGGAGTTGTTACTTATAAGTTTTCGTTTAGGTACAATCTATTTTTGAACATCAAATTCATACATCGGTCGAAAGTGAAAATTTGCAAGTGTTACTTTGTCTGAGTGGGGGCAAATTTATTATCAAATAAAACCGGTCAAAAGCGACTCAGACTCGCGAACCGAGGGTTCCGTACCATCATAATAAATACACTGCAGATTAGAATAATAAAATTATTATTACAGTATTAGGTCAGCGTCATCTCTTGACCGATAGTGGAACTATTTTTCTTATCTTAGGCTATCTCTTGACCGATAATGGAACTAATTTAATTTTTATAACGTCAGCGCCATCAGTTGACTGGTAGTGGAACTAATAATCTTTTTGTTTGTTGTTGAATTTCTAAAAAAATATTATTCAGATTTTTGTCTTTGCAAACTTCGGAGATAAGGGGGGGGGGGGCGGTATTTTTTTTACATTTTTCATCATAAGTCGAAAACTATGTGGCCTAACAAAAAAAATGTGCAAATAACGATCTTTCATATGAATTTCCACATGCCCTATTTTAGTCCTTGTTGTAAAAAAAACCGGACAAGTGCGAGTCGGGCTCGCCCACCGAGGGTTCCGTACAGACCTACATCTATACATAAAATAAAGCTATAGAAAAGTTGTGTCGGTTCAAGGGAAATATTTTGAAAAAAAGTGGTTGGTAGTTATTAGTTTTTAGGGTTCCGTACCTCAAAAGGAAAAAACGGAACCCTTATAGGATCACTTTGTTGTCCGTCTGTCTGTCTGTCCGTCCGTCCGTCTGTCTGTCAAGACCCTTTATCTCGGGAACGCGTGGAGGTATCGAGTTGAAATTTAAACTATATACTAAGGTCTAGGGTCCCTTGAAGCTGTAAAAAAATCAAACTTCTAAATTAACGTGAAAAAAAGATACTGCCGTTTATGCCGCAAAAAACGCATTTTCGATACTCTCAAAGGAATCAAAATTCATAGGGTACTTCCCGTTGACCTAGAACTATGAAATTTGGCAAGTACTAGCGTCATAAACTACACTTACAGGAAAAAATCTGAAAACTGTACATTTGTAATTAAATCATAAAAAATATAGTCATTAAAATACGTAATTTTATCATCGAGTGAAACAACGGTATGCGCGGTCATAGTTTAACTTCTTATTGACTTTTGTGATAATAGCGCCACTAATTATTTTTAAAATATCAATATTTATTATTTTTAATTAATTAGACTCTTTCAAATATTGTTACAGTTAATTACTTTTAAAAATAATTAAAAAGGAATAAAATTGGCTCTAAATATTTCCGCAACATGGCGGTATGTCACGCCGCGCGTGTTTTACTCTTTGACCCAGAGTGCATTCCAGCAGACCAATCGTTAATCGATCACCTAAGAGTTTAACCATCAGCGCGTTTCTCACGTGATTGAATGGAGATTGATTGGTGATTGATTGTTGGGATATGCCTAGAGCTTTAACGGCTGAAATTAAAGACACCGGAGGGTAGATACCTTTCATGGTGTAAGTGAGCACTAAGATAGGATTTTGGAAGTTTCACCTCCTAAGGGGATGAAAGTTTGTATGGAAGTCTCTTAGTTTCAAAAGTAGGATGTTCAAATTTTGTGTTTAGGCTGACGATGACGATTAAAAATTATAAGGGATAAGGGGAGGGGAGGAGGGACTGGGACGGAGGATGGCGATGTATAGATAAATAAAAAGATTGACGGTTACGGTGACGGTAAGTGTAAGTGGACGAGGAAGCGGAAGCTGAAGTGGAAGCGGAAGCTGAACTGGAAGCGAAAGTCAAATGTACCATAGGCAACAGCGTCGCTTAAGCACTGCTAAGGTTAAAATCGCTTGCACGCCGCGCCGCCCGCTGTCACATACGTTTAGTTAGGGGCTGGGGTGATACGCGCCCACACGAATTTTGTTGCAAACTGGTTAAGCGACGCTGTTGCCCATAGTACATCAATGAATATAAACAGTTTGCAATGTGGAGTGTCAGCCACTCGTTTCTCAGTCACCACAAGCAGCTGTGATTAAGATTTGTAAATTAACTGTCTGCCTATTCGCCCTTTCACCTCTCCGCCTGGTCGCCCATCCACCTTTTTGCCTGTCCCCCGTCTATCCTACTTTTGAAAGACTGTTCTACAGTAACATGTAAAATATTTATATTTATGATGGTACGGAACCCTCGGTGCGCGAGTCCGACTCGCTCTTGACCGGTTTTTTTTTATATGAAAACTGTACTACGGAGAGTTCAAGTTTCATCACAGGTTCTAACTACCGGAATTATGTGAAAAATTGCTTAGATTATAAGTTGGACTCCAAGCTACCAAACTGTAAAAAAATACCATCAAAATCCGTTCAGCAGTTTTTAAGTGATTCGCGCAAAAACATTTAGAATTGACTGCTATATATAGATTGAAATCCTTTGTCGCCACGTAGAAAATAACATCCGTGGTCCCTTCCAGGGATTACGACAAAGAATTGACCACGGGCGAAGGTTTGAAATGGAATAGTACATTACTGCAGCGGCACTCAAGACAGGCATTGAAGAACATACGTGAGTCCATCAATGCCTAGTTGCGGCCAAGGCTTGTATAGTAGTAGTAGTAGTATACTTTTCTCAAATAATGCGCGGAAATTCAAACCAAGTAGCTTATAAACTTTTAACTTTTTAGTTTTAAAAGTTTTAAGCTTTTTATTTTTATTTTAAATTACAGTAATTGAAAAAAGAAAATGGAAAGATTTTTTTAATCTTTTTGTAATGTGCACATAAAGGCCTTTCATTTGATACCCATATTGCAAAAAAAAATTTCTTTCGTTTTTATTTTTTTTTTTCAGTTTTTTGGAATATGCTCATCAAGGCCTTTCATTTGATACCCATATTGAAAAAAAAAATTTTTTTTCGTTTTTAATTTTTTTTTCATCTTTTTGGAATGCGCTCATCAAAGCCTTTCATTTGATACCCATATTGCACCAAAACATTATTTTTTTTTCGTTTTTTTTTTCAGTTTTTTAGAATGTGCTCATCAAGGCCTTTCACGTGATACCAGTATACCGAACATTAAAAAAAAAATTTTTTTGGAATGTGCTCGCTCATCAAGGCGACATTTGATACCTATAAGTATTTGTGTTTCATTAAAAAGTTCGCTCCATATCTAAATTACACGTGTGTGATGAGTTTTAATAGAAACATTGCCGGACAGACGCCGGCAATTTTTGTATGAAAATCCATTATTACACGTTAGTAATGGATTCTCATACAAATATTGACGTCGCGGTTTAGGTCTGTCCGTAAACTCCGATTTAGCACGAAGAAGTTTGTCAAAATAATGTTCGAATTTCCAAGCATGTTTGAGAAAAAATAAAATAATTACAAACCCACCGCACCTGTATAAAATACAAGTACTGCTAATTGTCAACAGATGGCGCTGTATATCAATAGTACACTGTATAATGTTCTGTGAAATGGTGTTATCTATCGCAATGTTATTAGAGAAAATGGGTGTATTCCAACAAGACCCTTGCTCCGAAAGTCTGTTTCCATCCCGTTCGAGTCACGTCATATCGGTGTGAAAAACGCGCTGATTGTTATATACTTACTCTGTGGTGATAGCTATTGGTCTGCTGGAATGCACTCCGTTGATTGTTTTACTCTTTGACCCCCTGTCATGCAGCGTGACATACCGCCATGTTGCGAAAATATTTAGAGCCAAATTTATTACTTTTTAATTTTATTTTCAAAAGTAATTAACTATAACAATATTTAAAAGGATCTAAATAATTAATAATAATAAATATTGATATTTTAAAAAGAATTAGTGGCGCGATTATCACAAAAGTAATTAGAAGTTAAACTATGACCGCGCATACCGTTGTTTCACCAAGATGATTAATAATTACGTATTTTAATGACCATATTTTTTATGATTTAATTACAAATATACAGTTTTCAGATTTATTCCTGTAAGTGTAGTATAAGACGCTATTACCTGCCAAATTTCATAGTCCTAGGTCAACGGAAAGTACCCTATGAATTTTGATTCCTTTGAGAGTATCGAAAATGCGTTTTTTGCGCCCTAAACGGCAGTATCTTTTTTTTACGTAAACTTAGAAGTTTGATTTTTTTACAGCTTCAAGGGCCCGTAGACCTTAGTATATGGTTTAAATTTCAACTCGATACCTCCACGCGTTTCCGAGATAAAGGGTCTTGACAGACAGACGGACGGACGGACAGACAGACAGACGGACAACAAAGTGATCCTATAAGGGTTCCGTTTTTTCCTTTTGAGGTACGGAACCCTAAAAAAGATTTATTATTTTATTTCTTTCTTATTTGTTAAATAGTTGGGCAAACGTCATCTTAAACTATTCCAAATTTCAAATTGATACCATTAGTAGTTCTCGAGATATCCAGCTGTGACAGACAGACAGACTGAGTCATACCATAAGGGTTCCTTTTTACCATTTTGGTAGGGAACCCTAAAAAGGAAAAATACACAGTAGAGCTTCGATTCATACTTAATAAATAAATAACAGCTGGACAAAACACGATCCATTGATACAAAGTTCACAATAGTAGTTTTACTACAACGGCTAGCGTGAGTCATACGATCATCATAGTAGTACACCATAACATTAATAAAATAAATACGTCGTAGCACAAAATATGCCCACCAATCCGATTTGGAACCGCGTAGCTTGCAGTGTTTAGAATCAACCAATTCGCCCATCAGCCATCTTTTATTGTCCCCACTGCTGGAGCACAGGCCTTGCTTATGGGGATAATGAAGATGGGCCATAACCCACCACGCGGGCCTAATGTGGATTGGTGGGTGTTACCGACTGCAAATGCAGCCTAGACTAACGGTTAACCTGCCTTCCGAAGCACAGAGGAGCTCAAGATAATACCTATATCAAAGTCAAAGTCAATAATAGCTTTATTCAAATAACTTAATTATTTATTAAGTACTTTAGAATCGTCTATATTTTCCTACCACCCGTTCGAGACTTTTGGTCACCCATCCATGACAAGACATACCCTTGTGAATCGCCGGGCCAGGCACTAAACCACTGCTTCATTGCCATCGAGCTCATTAACCAATTAAATCTATATATATAAAAGGGAAAATCACTCACTGACTCATCACGAAATCTCAGAAACTACAAGTGCAAGAAGTCTCAAATTTAGCATGGGGGTTCCTTTTAGGGTGAAAGTGCTCACTAAGACGGGATTTTGCGAAATTCAATCCCTAAGGGGGTGAAACAGGGTGGCAAAGTTTGTATGGGAGAATGCGATTCCTTGGCCCGATTGACTTGAAATTTGGCATAGACATTTCATCACAAAATTAATTGAACACGTGTTTCGCATTTTTTTGAAATGTATCCCCTAACAGGGTTGAAAAAGGGTAGAAAGCTATTTTTAGGGTGATTGATTTCGATATCGGAATCAAAACTTCTTAGTGCATTTGAATGATTAAGAAAAATAAATGTCAGTTGTCAGGTTGTCACCTCCCCTGAGACTGTAATTATGTCACGCACGAGCTGACATTTCATGTTGTATAAGATTTTATCCTGATTTCACTATTTTACGAAATATTAGTCTACTTATAAAATGTGGAAAAATCTGGCAAATATCAGATATCTAACGTGACAAGGAATGTGGTGTAAAGTGTTGAAATTGAGAGCCGGATAATAATGCACAACATTAGTTGCACCCGACATAATTTGCAATGTCACGTTATTTTAGCCGGGAACCTTTTCAGTCATAAGCAGAAATTCAACAAATATTTTATTATAAGAAGATTATAAGCGTACCAAAGTTTCATCATAATCGGATGTGAATGGTTTAGGAGTGCATAGGAAACAAAATAATAAACATACATAGATTTTTATTTAAAAAGAAGATACCTACCAAACTAGTATGAGTATTAAATGTTACATAATATTATTATACTTATTTTGTTATATTACTGCTAAGAAATTTTATTAAGTACCTACCTACCTACCTAATACAAAATCGTGAACAGTACGGCGTCTCGGTTCTGTAACCAAACTCGAACCCCACTTCGAACCTCACTTCACTGCACGGGACGGGAACTTTAAATCATAAATAAGATAATGATAAGATTTTTTTTTCATCACAAAATATTTTAGATAGCTACCTAAAATTTTTGTAATCGGTAAAATTGCTCATAAGTTAGCTTATTTATAATAACTAATTCACGCGAAGTGAAGTGAAGTGTAGTGAGATGCGCGTTTGGTTACAGAATCAACAGATTGCGCAGGTAAAACCGCGGGGTGCAGCTATTACCTATATATCACAAAATTGTAAGAATGTGAAAGTTTTGATGTTTGGATTTTGTTAATTTTGTTACTCAATCACGTCTGAACGGGTGAACGGATTTAGACGAAATTTGGCACAGGGATAGATTTTAGTCTGGAATACTTAACACAGGCTTCTTTTCATGCCGATCATTGGTTTCCAAGAGAAGACTTACAACGATTACCGACTCCCACGCGGGCGGAGCCACGGGCAAAAGCTAAACATAGTATAAAACAAAGTCGCTTCCCGCCGTCTGTACGCTTCTCTTAAACTATACATAAAAATCGCTATAAAATCGATCTTTAAGTTTGGGAGCTAGGTTGCCTCAGAGTCCTCAGACAGACACACACACACTTCAATTATATTTTAACACCCCTTGCGTACGTCGTATATATGTAGATATCCTGTAGTATAATCAAATAACTTCACACTGACACCACATTAGCACAGTTTTACATTAGTAACTACATTGCACTGCACCCGTGCGAAGCCGGGGCGGGCCGCTAGTATCTAATAAATTCATTCATTGATTAAAAAAGTAATTGTTATTCATTTGAAAGTAATTGAAATTATTCGCTATTAATTTATTAACTGTACTTTACAATAAAATTAAAACTACATTAGGTAGATACTTGTAACCCCTTGACCGTTTTTGAAACCACATATCGGCTCTGTTCACTTTATTGTGACTATGTCGCATATTTAACATACAGCTGATTAGTCGTATGCAACATGCAACACATATTTGACCCTGATAAAACCAGCTTTCGCATCGACACAGGTTAATCACGAGCTTCATTTAGTGGCTAATCATGTCGTTTTCTTATTTTTTAATACAATAGCTTTGGGTTTTTTTAGAACTTAATATTAAATCATGAGCTCAGACAGACAAAAGACAGGTTCTTTTTTTATTAGTAAACCAGCTTTGATGATAGATTGGATATTATAATATATGTGTTTTATTGGTCAGTTACAAATATCCTTATTTAATAAGACTACTGGCTAAAAATGATATTAAGAATAAATTATAGGTCAAAATTCTATGAAAATCTGATTTCACAATGTTTCAGAAGTGTTCTTACCAAACTGCAAAATTTTGTTGCGTTTTTAAAAAGCCAAAACGGGTTTGGAGTTAGCATAACCGTACAGTTAATATCGGTAGGTATTCGAATTTAAAAATGGATTGCATTGGAAAACAGGATTTGTCGTTAAATTCTTTTTTTTTCTGCCCCAAAGATCTTGGCGAAAAAAGTTAGGTATCAAGTCTTAAGACGAACAAAGCACAAAATACCTATACGTGAACATGGTAGTCTAGAAAAAACCCCTTTAATAGGTTTTAATAGGCTAGTTTAAATGATCACCATACCACTGAATACGTCATAAAGTACAAGTACCATACTAACCTAACTCAGAATTGGTAAGTGCTCACCAAATCTTCTTGGGCGGTTTAGTATTTGGTGAACATTAACTAATTTTGGAGAACAAAATGTTTTTTTTTGGTATGCTTTATAAAGTATCTGTTAAATTCACCGTATTTACATGGGCTGTATTTTATTTTACGACTATTCTTTGAAATTCTGCTTCTATACAGCGCACCTGGCAACGGCTGTCTTGGAAGTCCTGCAAGCAGCTGCAGTGCAGCTGGTCGCAGTCGGAAACCTATTATTGTATTGTAGTCAACTATAGGACACCGTAGTAGGCATAGCTAGCTTAGCTAATAACGTGGAAAGATGACGAACATGTTACCATTATTTCCACATCTGGTGATCGAGTTGGAGTATTGGATTGTTTTAATATAAGTTGTTGTTGTTGCTGTTCATCTTCATTAGTCATCCTTTAAGACATCCCAAGTGGGTTGGTGATATACTCTGCCGGACGGCACACGGCGTTAGAGTTCTTAGAATTTCTTAGAATAAATAGTAAAAAAGGCAGCCCTGTTGTTACAGGGCTGTTACGAGATCAGACTGTTGTCTGATGTGAGCCTGAATGATCGTGTTATCCCTTTCTTAAATATGTCCTGAGAAGCGCTCATGGCGGAACTTGACAAATGTACTCGATCACGTTTGTTAAGCAACGCTCGATCCAGCCAGGTGTCTTACAACTGAGCGATTCCGTGCTTCGGAGGGCACGTTGAACCTTCGGTCCCGGCTGCTGTCGTCTGATAACAGTCTTTAAGCCAAGTTAGAGGCCTTATAGGCAACTTGATAAATTCTAACACCAGATGTGGCCACTATTCCTTATTCGATAAGAAGAAGAATATGTCCTTATAATGTTTTTTGTTTACAGTAACCATCCCCCTCCTAAGCTTTGGCATGGTGCAGGGTTGGCTGTCCCCCATGATTTCCATGCTGCAGTCGTCAGAGGGACCGTCACCAGAGCCCTATAGTGGTGATGACATATCCTGGACCACGTCCGTCACATACATCACCGCCATCATAACCGGGGCTCCTATGGGATATCTCACCGATCGCTACGGAAGGAAAATGATGACTCTAGGAACTACACTCTCGTTGATCGTAAGTTGTCTTTTACATTTTATTGGTTGCTGGTTCAATAATGGTATGGAGGTATGTACCCATATTGATTTCGCAGCGGGATGCCTACTATCGCACTTAGCCAAATTTTTAAAACTTTCATAGAATCTATTGCACAAAGACGACATTATTCAATTTTTTATACTTAAGATTGTACCAAGGGGTTTTTAATGGGGGTATCAAGTAGAAAGAAGGGTGCTTACTTTTCAGTCAATGTTGAATTTAGCGTTGCAGTTCACCGACTTTGCTAAAACAAGTTTATTTATTAGTATTTCTCATTTGTATTGTGTTATAACTATGACGTATACATAACTCTTGGTATTCATAGACAGAATTTTGTATTTGTTGTGTAATAAAATAATAAAACGTTTTTTTTCTTTTAAATCGTTGAATTATGCGTAAAATATTATAATGACGTGTTAAGAGCATAATTCAATAGCTTGTTCAATAGGTGTGCCGATGACGTGGTTGGCGCAGCATGTAATGTATGGGCACAGAATAGATATTATGTATGGGGAAAGCCTAGCAGTATGAGTTATGACATTGGAGGTTACAAGGAATAGCTTAATTATTACACACAATACACATAACCATTTTATATAGGTATCACTTTAGTGCACTTCACACTACGGTGATTTCTATAACGGACGTGGTCCAGGATTTGTTGTTACCTCTGTGTACAGCTCTGGTGAAGCTCCCCCCCTCCCCTCTAAGGGTAAGGACAGCACCATGGATAATAATGATAAATATATCCATGGTGCTGTGCTGATAAAACATACATATTTATGTTTTAGTTTTAAGGTATGTATCTATGGGCCATTGTTGCCTGATTATAAATAAATAAATAAATAAAATAAATATGGGAAACAATCAGTAGCCAATTATTTTTTTACAAAGGCTTACGCCCATCTACGGCCCAACTTTAAACTACCGTGTACAAACTTTCGATAAAATTTAAAAATCATTATTTAATTTTATATGAATAATGCAATTGGAATTATTATGTAATAAAGTCGCCATCACCAAAACCATTTTAATAACAATTCAAAGATATTTACCCGAGTGATGTTGCTCTAGATACGGAAAAATCTCGTAAACAATCGATTCGAAATAAAAATCGATACCAACAAAATATATTATTAATTAGGTACTATTAACATTATTTGTAACAGCAATTCTTGTTTGACTGAGTATAACTTAAAAAAATGTAGTTTTTATTAAAACCAGTAATATGATAAAATATTTTTTAGATTATAACAGTATTGAACAAGACTAAAATCGATTTAGTAATCGATTCCAATAGAAAAATGGCAGCACTGTATACTCGGCTGGTCTACTGTCAGTTTGACAGTATAGTGCCAGTACGATGACGGCGGCGTCACATCGTTTGATTGTCGTTTGTTTGTGTTTTGTTGTTTTGTTTTGTATTGGAAGTGTTTTGCAGTGAGTGTGTTTTTTCTCGTGCATCCTTTACTTTTTGACCCATTTTACGCTAATGGACTCCAAGTCTCCGACCCTATCCCGAACTTCGGAGTTAGAGCCCGCTATTTTATATGACGATAATCTGAAATGGAAACTGCCCACTTGTCTCTCGCGTGCATTGGATTCTGGAAGCAGCTCTGGTTAGTTTATTCAAAGTAAACAACATTACATATAGTTAAAATTGACTTTCAGTGACTAAAACGATAAAACAAATGCCTCTGATATGAAAATTGTTGAAATAAATTGTGCTCATACTGACGAAAAAAAAGTCGTTTTATCTAAAAAAGGCGACTTATTTTCTTAACCAACATTCAGTTTATTGAGTTTTTGACATGCCATGCTTTCATTTAATGCACAATTCGTCTGTGTACACCGCGGTGTACCGTGGGCCGGAACTTCGATAGATCCATGGGCATGGACCTTTATACCTATTATCTTAATTGACCGAGCGAGCGCGAAGCGCCTCTGTTTCAGCTTGGGCAAAAATTATTTCGTAAAACCATCCGCCCGGCTCGGCTGTCCGTGTCCCAGGTTGCGTTTCTCAAGCGACTCTCGTGAAATTTGGTAAGCAGGATTGATGAACATAGATTTTTTGTCGATAAAGTTTTTTTAGATTTTTTTTCAAAATGGTCGAGAATATATAAACCCTCTGGGGTGTCCGTTCACGAAAAAATATTGCACTTGAAAGCTTCTAGCAGAGGGTTAACAGAAGCTTTTCAAGAACGCTTCAATGTTGTTTCTAAACTCAACTAAAACTCGTACCCCAAACGTGTCTGCAGCCCAGCGTATGTAAAGCTGTGCGTGTAATATGTATCCGCGCTTTTAGTTCCATACCATAACCGCCTCTGTGGTCTAGTAATTCGCCCACCCGTGTAAGATGCAGGGGTCCCGGGTTCCATTCACCCCATCTGGCCTGCCCACACCTAGTGGGTAGCCATAAGGGGAGATGGGGAGGAAGCTCCCTCCCTCTGCTCGGCCCCCTCTCGATCTTTCGAAATCGTTAGGGGGCGGGGCAGGGGTGAGAACCGCCCGGCCCTGACACGAAGCCTAGCAGGCTTGGTGGGAGGGTCGGGTGCGGCGAGGGACATGCTCGGACACTCGGGTTCCCTGAGTATGACCGTGTCCAACACGCCGTTTGTTGTGCGTAAAGATTGCATTCTCCTCTTGATACAACAAAAAAAAGGAGTCCCGGGTTCGATTGCCAGGAGGGGGGTATAATTTGTAAGTACTCGGTTTGGTTGGTGGTAGGGCTTATTTCAAGTCCGCCTGGCTATGGCTAGCTACCACCACCTTACCTAAGTCAGACGACAGCTGACATCAATTTAAAAATGGTTATATTCTGGCAGTTAGAAGTAAGATAGCTAGTTCCTCAGTTATGAGGATTCCGGCAATTCCGGGTGTAGTGCGCTTCCACCTTCGGCCTTATCGTCACTTAACATCAGGTGAGATGAAGGCCAAACACTATCCCGTTGTACATAAAAAACCTTCCGCACCCTGATTATTTAAAAAGAAACTATTTAGCGACCGGTTTCATTCCACATACATTGCTACTTTTCTTTGGTATGTTTTTTTTAAATCCAAAAAGAAGTAGCAATGGATCACTATCATCTGTGAACAGCAACCGGTCGCTAGGTGGTTTCTAATTAGATAATCAGCCCGCCGATTTTTATCTTACAATATTTTAAGGCACTAGGTACATATTTAATTTCTAATTTGAGATAGATACTCCGCTATTAAAATAGCATTACTAATATCCCAGCAAAAATGTAAACAATGGTGTTGCCAGAACAAAACAACACAAAAAGTAATAGTATATTGCTAAGTCAAGAAATAAACACATGTACATATTTTTTCATCACAAACCTAATAAAAATAGATTAGATAAATATTCTGAAGCATAAGTTTTGTGGCAAAAACAGTAATATAATTTAATATTTCATAATAACAGTTTTATAGTAGAAAACGTTTTATGATGCTGTGCACACATCAACTGCAAACATAAACCTTTGGTTCATTTAAAAAAAAACTTAAAAATTAGTATTAGGAGTAGGTTTTTTTTGTTTTGTCTTTTGGTATTGGGGAGAACTGGCGACGATGCTACGTATTTTTGATAGTTTACATACAGTCAATATCTAAGTAAAGTTTTTTATCAGTTCGTTTCAAGAACTTTTAACATCAAAAATTATGATAGGTTTGAAATAAAAGTTCTTATAACCTATAGCTATCCTACTTTAAAAATTCCCCTGGATGACATTATATTTACGATGACTCAAAATGTAATAAACAAATTAAAAAGTTATAAAAGTGACCAATGGTTTTCAATATCTGAAAGTGTCACTATCAGGGTCAGTTTGTCAATTTGACAGTGACGTTTCTTTGTTTACATTTTTGCTGGGAAATTAGTAATGCGACTTAAGGATTGGAGCGGAAGGCGTTACACAACTGTTGACGATGGATATTTTTTTTTATTTATTTATTTTATAGGTAAAAAATATTGTATTGAATTATAATAAAGAACATATTATAGTGTCATAAATAATCATGTTTATTCTCACGTGCGTTTCCAATTTAATAAGAATTCAAGGTGAACTTTAAACTGGCGCCACCTATAAAAAATGCCTAGATGAGTCATTGTTTGAGAATTTATGATTTCGTTATAGTTTTTTAAAAGGTAGTTTTTGTAAAGCGTTGAGGTAATAAGAAAAAGTTTATGCTTTGTAGCCCAGCCTATTTCATAAACACTACCATAGTAAATTTGGTCTTCATTGCGTCGCCAATTTGAAACTAGAAAATAAACTACTCACAGACACCGCAATGTACTTTTGCATTTTATAGTAGTAACATTAAATTGTAATGTTTATGAAATAGGCCCCAGGAAGGTAACGATAAATCACATCGTAAAAGTGGTTCTATAGACTGAGGATATACTTTTATCTGACGTATCTGACCCAGCCAAGTTGAATGTAATGCAAACTCCCGATAGGACTATCGGGAGCTTGCATCCTAGCTATCCTAGGCTAGGATAGCTACTAAGCTATCCTAGCCTAGGATAGCTACTAGCTAGGACTAACCTGGGATTAACAAATATTGGGACCATACCTACCCTATACTTTAGTAATTTTCTGGAGCAGCTGATGATTTTAACGACTTTCAGTGAATGAAATGGAATAAGTTTTAATTGCATTTTAAGCCCCCTACGTATTTTGGGATTAAATGTTTTTATGAAATTAATTTACTAATGCATGTATTATTAACTTTTTGCCTGGCATTATAAAGGCTAATTTTATGTAAACTCTATTAAATGCGAATAAATTATTATTGTTACAATGCGCAAATGCGATTAAAGTGATCTGCGGCATCTTCAGGGGCCCTATTTTTGAATCGCTCGTATGACATAGTTTTGTCGCATGCGACTTAAGTCACACTCGTCTTCCAAGTCGCATGACGCCGATTTTCCGTATTTTTGAATCGTTCGTTTCCGGTGCTGCCAATATAAACGAAATGTTGGATTTTATCCGTTCCACGCAGAATTTAGAGAAAACTGGTTATTAACGCAATGAAAACGAAACGTAATATCCATGTTTCTATCGGCTGTTACATAAATATCTTTGTTTTTTAGTAGAAAAGAATATCATTCGCCGAACCGTATCGCTCGACTGTTAACGAGCGGGTAGGGGCACTCGTTGCGGTCGAGCGATTCAAAAATATGGAAAGTGATATGTCGAACGAAAATCAGTCTAAAAGAGCGCTCGACGCCTGCCGAGTGATTCAAAAATAGAACCCCAGAACGCTTGCGGTACGGTCAGCAACGAAAGTTGTTTAACACTTTAGTACTTTGTCATAGTAACTTTTTAGGGTTTCGTACCCAAAGGGTAAAAACGGGACCCTATTACTAAGACTCCGCTGTCCGTCTGTCTGTCTGTCTGTCTGTCTGTCACCAGACTGTATCTCATGAACCGTGGTAGCTAGAAAGTCGAAATTTTCACAGATAATGTATTTCTGTTGCCGCTATAACAACAAATACTAAAAACAGAATAAAATTAATATTTAAGGGGGGCTCCCATACAACAAACGTGATTTTTTTGCCGTTTTTTGCTCAATATTAATAACGACAACAGGTAGACAGTTGAAATTTTCACAGATGATGTAATTTTTATTGCCGCTATAACAAAAAATACTAAAAACAGAATAAAATTAATATTAAAGGGGGGCTCCCATACAACAAACGTATTTTTTGCCGTTTTTGGTACGGAACCCTTCGTGAGCGAGTCCGACTCGCACTTGGCGGGTTTTTTTGACTTTTACAATTTTATATGGCCCAATAAATTTAGATAAGAGTTTAGTACTGTTACCTTTGTTATAAAAATTTGTTCTGGTTATTTTTATTAGATCTCCTTCTTTGTAAACAGTAGCAGGGGCTCTACCGGAATCATATCGTTCTTTTTGTTTTTCCTGGTTAGCCTTAATATTGGAACTAACACCATGTCTTATCGACTCTAAAGTCTCTAAAGATACATCTGTACAAACGTCAAGTTTGTTAGCCAAACTATCGCGAAGTCTATAACCAAAAAGAGCCTCCGATGCGGTTTTATGAGTTGTGTTATTAATGGTGTTGTTGACGCCCCACTGAATCTGACCCAGCCAAGTGTCCCAGTCACGATCTTCCTCGCCGGAATTATATTTCATTAGGGCGTGTAATATGGTTTGATTGAAGCGCTCAGCCTGTCCGTTTGCCCTAGGACATGCGACTGCGTTCAATACATGTTTAATTCCATGCGAATCACAAAATTTTTGGAATGCGCCTGAAGTAAAAGACGTGCCACGATCGGATATGACACGAGACGGCAACCCAAAGTCGTAAAATATAGACTCAAGGACTTTTATCGTGGTTTTGGTTTTAGTGTCTTTAACAGCTTTTACAAAAAGATACTTAGTAAAACCATCCACAATGGTCAAAATATAGGTATTTCCTTTTTTACTTCTCGTAAAAGGACCAAGATGGTCGATATGTATGGTATGGAATGGAATATTTACCTTCTGAATGGGGTATAAGTGTCCTGATTTTCTGTTTACAGAACTATCCTTATTATAAGCACAATGAATACATGACTTAACGTATTTTTTTACAAAGTTTCTTAATTTAGGGAACCAGTACTGAGCCTGAATCCTCTCGATAGTCTTAGTTTCACCCAAATGTCCAATGTCATCGTGATTAGATCGACAAACCTGAAAGCGAGCACTACGAGGGACCACAAGACAATGTTTGTCAGCTACTTTTCTGTAAATCTTTTGGTTTTTAACAATGAAATTTTTCTTTATATCTTTTGATTCCTCGTCACTCTCAGGTTTCAAAACTTTCATTATTCTTACTAGATCCGGGTCTGTCAACTGTAAGGTCAATAGCCAGTCTTCTGTGCTAATGTTATAGACAGTCGGTAAAAGATCATCAAAAGTATCTGTCAGTCTGGTGTTACGACTCAAAGCGTCAACGTGCGCCATTTGAGCTCCGGGTCTATACTCAATTTCAAAACTAAAATCACTTATCTGTAACCACCATCTAGCGATGCGTGGAATGAGGTCACGTTTGGTAAGTGTCGTCCTAATAGCATGGCAATCAGTAACAACTTTGAAATTGGTGCCCAACAGATATACCCTAAATTTCCTTAAAGAACAAACGATAGCGAGGGTCTCCAACTCATACGAGTGCAAGTGTCGTTCTTCAGGGGTAGTTTGCCTACTGAAATAGGCTACTGGTTTTAGCACACGCGGGTTTTCCTGCCATTGCAGCAAAATGCCCCCTACACCTTGAGCACTCGCGTCTGTGTGGAGTTCAGTTTCCAGCTTCGAATTATAAAGTGCAAGAATAGGACGTTCAATCAGCTTATTTTTAAGTGTATTAAACGCTTGGGATTGTGCTTCAGTCCAATTAAATGTAACACCCTTTTTCAACAAACTTGTAAGAGGTCGCGCAATGTCTCCGAAACCCTTTACAAATTTACGGAAATAACCTGCCAAGCCTAAAAACTGTCGAGTTTCATGAACTGTCTTGGGTACTGGAAATTCTTTGACAGCCAAAATTTTATCTTCGTTTGGTCTTATGCCCTGAGACGAGATTTCATAGCCTAGATAATTAATCACGTTATCAAAAAATCGACATTTTGAAAGTTTCAGGGTAAGTCCGTATTCACGCATTAATTTAAGAACCTCCTCGAGCCTAGCGAACCCTTGTTCTACGTCTTGCGATGGCACAAGAATGTCGTCCAAATAGGCAAGGGCAGAATCAAAGCGCTTGGAACCTAGCATTCTGTTAATAAGTTTCTGAAACGTGGCCGGTGCATTTGCAAGGCCAAACGGCATTCTTTTAAATTCATAGTGGCCGTCCGGTGTTACAAATCCAGTAAGTCGGCGACTTTCCTGCGCCATGGGGACCTGGTAATAGCCAGATGCAAGATCTAGGGATGTAAAATAATTATTACCACTAAGATTGCTCAATTGGTCTTCTATAAGGGGAAGAGGAAAACAGTCCTTATACGTCTTACTGTTTAACGCCCTAAAATCTATACAAAGACGTTGTTCACCCGTCTTTTTCTTAACCATCAAAATAGGACTGGCAAAATTAGAATCGGATTCTTGAATAATATCATTTTGCAAAAGATCGTTTATGATTATTCTCACTTGCTCTCTTTCAGAGTGTGACAGACGATAAGGGCGATATACAACCGGTCTATCGTCATTCAGTTCTATAGTCATTTCAACGTCTTTTGCAAGTCCTATTTCACGAAGGTTCATTGCGAAACAGTCACGGTATGATTGTAGTAATGTATATAACCTATCTATATCCTTATTACTAACATTTTTGCCAACCTTTATTTCTGACCGTTGAAGTGGCTCCATAGTAGACACATCCCTATTAATATGACTAACAGTTTGAATCTTTATCTCTAAACAAGGCATTGCACGAGCTAACAATGTTTTAGGTGATAATAACAGTGATTCGGACTTCAAGTTTGTAATCACAAGGTAGCCTTGACCCTGATCGAAATGATAGGTACCCTGATGTAAATGATACTCTTTGCTCGGTTCCGCACAAGTATAGCCATCTACATAAACGTCCCCACAGAATGTTGTATCATCATCAATTGAAACCATCACTAATCCTATTCTCTGAATTTCTGTTAAATTTGTGGTCATTAATTTTAAGGAGTTAATAGAATTACTGATACTATTATCAGGACTTTTGTAAAAGGTGAGCTTAGTGGCATCTTTCAAGACAGAGACCGAAGGCAATTCAGTAAAGTCTAGGCCTATAAGCACAGGAGTCTTCAGAAACTCATCGTTAACCACGAGAATTTCAACAGTCGCCTCAACATCATCGAGTTTGATCGTTACTAAGCTTCTATAGACGGGAATTACGAAAGAATTCCCAAAACCTCGTATGGCGGGTAAACCACTTAAGATTTTAGGTAACTTTAACTTTGCGGCATCAGATTCACGAATTAGCGAGCATTCGCTGCCGAAATCTATAAAAGAAACCAAATCATGACCGTTAACAATAGCTCTTTTGTGAAATTTGTCACTACCGTTATTGGTTGTGCAAATTGTCAAAACCTTACGATCGTCGTTAACGGTTTTAGTAGCACTGAACGGTCGAGGAACCAATGGAGTTAGTTTACAAGCGGCTGAATCATGACCTACCCTAGAACACTTTTGACATTTAGTAAGAGGGATTGGACACTTATAATAAGCGTGTCCCTTTGAACGGCAATTAAAGCAAATAACTGAGTTATCGTTTAGAGTCGACACAGGATTAGGACGATTAACCGGAGTATTGTCATTACGTCTTTTGGCAAAAGTCGGATCAGTGGGCCGCTGCGAAATTAAGAAACCGAGTAAGTCTTCTGGCTCTTTACAGTTCAACGCTTGGGCCCCGTTTCTAACGGACTTGTCAATAATGCCATGTATAATACAATCAACCGCCTTCTGGCCCTTAATTTCACATCGATTCAATAAACTTAATTTATCATAAAAATAGTCTCGGAGATTTTCATTGTAACGTGTAGTACGTGCCAGCATCTCTTCAAGAAGTCTCCCATAATTTTGCTCGTTTGGGAAAGCTTTTAGTAACTTAGCCTGCCATTCATCCCAAGTGAAATTGACAGAAGGCAGGGCTTCAAACCACTTCTTTGCCAGACCCATCAGCTTTTGAAGAGCAAAATGCACGGTTTGTTTCTGGTTCCAGTCGTAAATACAAGCACATTTATTAACTTTCCTTATCCAACTACTTATATTCTGATATTTACTTGAGGGGTCAAACTCAGGTATTACGTTATTAACCTGATTGTTGTTTAACTGCTGCGGCTTACTCGATTCAGCCTTCTGCACCGACGACAAAAGTTTCAATACCTCATCAACTGTAAAGCCGGAAGACCGATGCTCTGGTTGCAATACAGATGACTCGGGCTGTAGGCTCTCACGTGGTTCAGGTTCCGAAACTTGTAACGGTAGCGGCGGCGGCGGCGGCGGCGTCACTTCGTTTGAAGATATATCTTCTACGACCCATTCACATGTATGTGAACCTTTCACGACTTTACGGGCACGCCTCCCCACAGACGTTAGTGACAGCTGTCTTCGCCGCTTGCCTTCATGCCTCTTCCGTTCACGACTTGTGCGAACAGTTGGTACCACGGGTTCCATTTCCTCGGAAGAGACCAGAAAAAGTTTAAAATTAGTATTAAATAATTACAGTTACATGTTCATAATAATATAGAATAAGGACAAGAGTGACTACATATATAATGAGTATAAAATAAGAGAAAATGAATAACTCTCAAAAAAAAATATGAAAAAGAATTTAGTTTTTCTTTTAATTAATTTATTTATTGACACATGAAAAACGCACTAAGTATCTATGTCTCGTATCTTAACAAGGGGACAATACATAAATCAGTTATAAATAATAAAATATATTGATTAAGTTTTGGTAGTTACTCAGTAAAATATAAGGTACAGGACGCGCATTACCTTGTCTTAGGAAAATAGCCCTTGTTTTGATGTTTACTTAGTTCCATAGGCTCAGGGCACACATAACCCTTGTATGTAATGGAACATACAAACCTCCATAAGATACGGGCGCACATAGCCCACCTCACACCTGAGATGGAACATACTTAGCTCCATAAACTAAGGGCACACATAACCCATGTCACATCTAAAATGGAACATACTTAGCTCCATATTGAAACACAAGGGCACACATAACCCCCTAACTTGCATCGGAACGTACATAGCTCCACAAGTTAAACCAAGGGCACACATAACCCTTCGTTTCATTAAATTATGTTATTTCACGTGTGAAGTATTACAAGCTGTGATTTTTGTTCCATACACTTAGTAATGAAATATGAATTACGTATGATGAATGATTGTTAATTAGCGACTTAAATAAAATGTTCATAAATGAAATAATTATTAGGTACTTGGTTGTACGATTTTTCACATGCTATTCACGAAATGTTCCATGCCTAATCAAATCGTAACGGGAACAAGATTTGGAAGTACCGTCAGCAAAATAGTGCTTATAATTAATATATAAATAATCCCAAGTTCATCTATGATTATGTTCGTACTTTAAAAGTACAGGCCCTTAATAGATAATTATAATATGTTTAAAAAGTATGTTTTAGACAGACACTACCATGTTTCGATCTATCTATTCCTAGAAAATGTTGTGTCATTTTTATTTTTATTAAAAATATTAATATCATATTTGACGATCTATCTAACTAGGTAACTATTTTATTTTGTTTCGACCATGTGATAAACAGACAGCTCTGGTGGCGACGAGTTATGTGGCTTTTTATGGACTTCTAAAAGTGATTCATAGCTGTTTATCTTTTTTTTTTTGAACTTCATAGTACTAAAACAATTATTTTTATTTATCTGCAAACTCTACCACTGAGAATGTTATTTCATGAACGAAGATGTTTGCACAAAGGGCGTCCTATTCCGCCGGTTTGGAGGTCTGTTATCGGACACTGGGTTGCGTAACACGTCGTCACCTGTCGGTCTCTAGGCACATTACGTATAAACAAATAGTAATTTTTTGTATCATGATATCCTTATTCTAATCGCGGTATGACAATACGTAGGTCGGATCTTAACACAACATCTTTAAGTAGTAAATATTGCAACAACAAACTACACTTTCTTTTGTATTTGTTGTTATAGCGGCAATAAAAATAAAGCATCTGTGAAAATTTCAACTGTCTAGCTAACACAGTTCATGAGATACAGCCTGGTGACAGATGGGTACGGAACCCCTTAAAAAAAAGTTTAATTCGTAATTGAGTGTTGCAATATTTATAAGTAGCATTTGAATTATTTAAACGAAATCGTTCAAAATAACTTTGCTAGTCATAAATGATTAAAATTGCTGGCTTACCTTTATTTTTATCCTGGGGCTGGAATTCACCACCACTTCTGAGTTTTGATAAATAATACTCTGGTAAACAATAGACAAGTACTTTATTTAGTAATTCTAAAGACATAACCCTCTCCGACGCTGTCTACAGAACAACTGCCCGTCTCACTGTAATCTCGCTATCCCACATTAGAATATTGCATATGTTACCGGCAATGTATGAAATGCAGGCATTGTATACAATGCCTAGGCATTGTATACAATGCCTGGCCCTTTTAGGCAATGTATGAAATATAATGAATATTGATATCTATTTCACACATTACCTAGGCAGTGTATACAATGACTAGGCATTGTATAGAATGCCTGCTGGTCCACCGGCAATGTGTATAATAAAAAGATTTTCGAGAATAGATTCGAGGGGGGATCGAGGGGGGCTTGGGGAAAGCTCGAGGGGGGCTCAAGGGGGGCTCGAGGGGGCTCGAGGGGGGCTCGAGGGGGGCTCGAGGGGGGCTCGAGGGGGCTCGAGGGGGCTCGAGGGGGCTCGAGGGGGGCTCGAGGGGGGCTCGAGGGGGGCTCGAGGGGGGCTCGAGGGGGGCTCGACGGGGGCTCGAGGGGGGGCTCGAGGGGGGCTCGAGGGGGGCTAGAGGGGGCTCGAGGGGGGCTCGAGGGGGGCTCAAGGGGGCTCGAGGGGGGCTCGAGGGGGGCTCGAGGGGGGCTCGAGGGGGGCTCGAGGGGGGCTCGAGGGGGGCTCGAGGGGGTCTCTTTGGAATCGAACCTGTTTTACTCCTGTAGGTCCCGCGTATAGGTTAGAAATTTAAGGCGAGCGCGGAGCGCAGCGGAGCGTGAGCCTTAAATTTCGAGGTTATTTTTTTATAACAGACAACAGAAACTTGAGTTTGGAATCGAACCTGCTTCACCCCTGTAGGTCCCGCGTATAGGTTAGAAATTTAAGGCGAGCGCGAAGCGCAGCGGAGCGTGAGCCTTAAATTTCGAGGTTATTTTTTTATAACAGACAACAGAAATATACTTATTTTACACATTGCCGGTGGACCAGCAGGCATTGTATACAATGCCTAGGCAAAGTATAAAATGAATTATATTTCATACATTGCCTGATCGTTTTAGGCATTGTATACAATGCCTAGGCATTGTATACAATGCCGGATTATACACATTGCCGGTAACACATACACAGTTAAAGTTACAATATAAAAAATCATGACAGTACCAAAGCGTTAAGCGACTTTCATTGCTGACTGTACAAAACATTTTCTCTTTACCATAAATCTAGTGAAGTTAAGTGGATCACTGTCTATTGTCAATTTAATCGCAGTGTTAGCGCTATCGCACACGGGCAACTTTTGTCTCCGCAACACGACCGTGTCGCTTCGTGTGCGCGCTTCCATATAAACCCGTGGACTTGATGTGAGAGACAAAACAGTTGCTGGGAGACTAAGTTGCCTGTGTGCGATAGCGCTTAGTATTATTATTGTTATGTGTAATATCAGGTTATTGTTTAAATATTCATTAAATTGTATAAACAATATCTGTCAAAACAATTAGAGATCGATAACTTACGAAAACGAAGTAAGTATTTATAAATATCCGATGTAAACAGAAAAAAAAAACTAATAATGCGCAATGTGTTCGAGCAGGTATTAAAACTGTCGGCGCGTGAGATGGATCGATAACGCTGATCGATTTTCGATGTGTTCCCATAATACCATCAAGTGGAGACGTGTGTTTACCATGTTCCTCTTAAGGCGAAAACAACAACGAACCTAACTTGAAAGTAGTTTCAGTGGCCCTACCATGAGTTGTTGCAAACTGTTTACGTTACAGTAAACTATCGTTTGCTCTCTTTCACTCGTATTGACTGTGAGCAGTGTATCCGACAGTTTACTGTAACGTAAACAGTTTGCATCAACTCATGGTAGGGCCACTGTACTCTAGAGTTTATAAGAACACAAAACAAAAACACTGTTACGCAAACCAAATTCCACAAAATAATGTTATGTAAAGACAAAAACATATCTTGTCATCGTCTATCGTTGTTTATGTGATATTGGGTATAAGCCTCCCCCAAGGATTTCCCTTTACATTACACCGATCGGTCCTGCGCTGCCCGCATCCAACCAGCAGTTTCCCGGTACCTTCACCACCGTGATTTGACAGATGGATGTGATACATTTGCTACTTCTTTTTGACACAAATAAAAATTTACCAAAGAAAAGAAGCAATGTATCACATCCATCTGTCAAATCAATAGATAGACCCGCAGATCGTTGATTCACAGTGTTGGGGGCCAGCTAGGGTTGCCAACTTTTTTCGCATCAAATATAGTATTTACCGTGAAAAATATAGTAGATGGCGAAAAGTCCAAAAAAATATAGTAGGTTGCAGTTTTGTATGGAGGATTTTAAATAAGTTGTATTTTTCATACTTACTAAACATTTTCATAATTTATTCAAAACCATAAACACAAGAGTTTTTAACACAAAAAATAATATGCAATTACTTATGTGCATATATATAAGTAATAATTTTTTTGCTGCTTTTGTTTAATTTTTCCCTTGAAAAAATATAGTAGTTTTGCCTACTATATATATTTTTTTAAATATAGTAGGCGAGCCCGCAATATAGTAGGATACTATATTATATAATAGGGTTGGCAACCCTAGGGCCAGCCCATGTCAGGCTTGATAAATTACGTATTGATATTTTTTCGACAAGGTTATTTTAATCTATATAAAAAATAAGCAATTATCTAGATCTTGAAAACATGAAAACATATTAAGTTTTTTAGATTTTCAAAGGCATCTATGTATACAGTTCCTGCAGGAAACGGTGTATTTTCCACTAAAATTGTACTTCCTTTCGCAATTTCAATACATGTGAAAAAAAATGTTTCCTCTCTTTCCTTTATATGTTTCAATTGAAGCGCGAAGCAGTTGAACAAAAAATTACGAGTGTTGAACTAAAGATCACTCTTTCTAAATACATCTTTTTTATTCTATAGTTTTTCGGCGCTACCTATTATCTCTTTATATCAATGGTCGTTTCGTATTCGAAAAAAACAACACATTTAAATTGTTGAGATTGTTGATTCGTAATATAAGTTGCAAAAGTCTGGGTTCTAGGTGTTCTAGTGAAATAAAATTATGGCTTTTTATGCCAAAATTAATATTTAAAATGGAGGACAATAATCTACTGATAGTAGGGCCTGTTTAATAGGTTACAGTTAAGTACATATTGATTGTATATAATCTGTATATCCTTACTTGTCTTATTTAGTAAACAGTTTTGGACAGTTTGCCTCCCACCCCCTAGCTTTGCCCCGGAACAGGTTTGGAGATCAGGCCCCCCCCCCTTGGAAAATATCTCTAAATACGCCTATGGGCACACAATGTATCTAAACGGAGGGTTGGCCGCAGTCAATCCGATCATTAATCTTCATCAACAAATGTTTTAAATGCGGTCATTGGTTGGAGTCTGCCCTATGGTTAATGTCCGCTTTGCCTTTGAAACGTTCGTTGCGGTATTTGAATTGATGCACCGAGTCACAGTCTTTCGAGTATTGGTTTTATTTTCTTTGTACGGACAAGTCTCCAAGGTGTCATTCTCAATACACAAAGGGCAGACTTTCACCCCCCATTTGCAGTGTGCTCGAAGGTGTCTGAACCCCTGACACTTATAACACCGCATGAAAGGTGCATTTTCTTCTATACCCTGACATAGTCAATATTCACCTTCTGCAGTTTGATGATGGAAGGCGGAAAATGCTAGGGGCGTCGTCAGGAAGACAGCGTTGTACAACTCATCCTTCCTGTTCTTTCTGATAATCTTGAAACTGATGTCCTCCGGAGTGCAAGAGTCCCGAATAGTTGTGTCTTAGTTTAGTCATGGACGAATTCGTCCATGGTTTAGTTTAATTATTTCATACGTTTGTCATGATTGTAACTTATAATTCTCTATTTTACAGGTGTATTGGTTAATAAAGTTGTTCTGTCTGGAGCCATGGGCGCTGATCCTGGCGCGGGCCATCGCTGGCATCCCCTGCTCCGCCTGCTACATCGTGCTGCCGATCTACATCAAGGAGATCAGCGACATCGACCTCCGTGGAGCGCTGGGCTCCTTGCTCATATTAAATAGGTAAACCAACCTCTTTTGTTCTGTATTCTTTTATTTCTATGACAAAAAGAAAGTATTGCGATCTTAAGTCAATTTCTTTGCTCTAACCACGTGAGTAAATAAATTAACTGTGTAGAGATTGTGTGATAATGATAACTATGGCACACTGTGGTATTCTAAGTACCTCTGATTTGTTAAGGATGAGCCGCTATTCGCAAGCGTGTGTGTATTTGTGTATCTGTCTGTGGCATCGTAGCTCCCAAGCAAATGAACCGATTTTATGCGGTTTTTTTTGTTTGAAAGCTGGCGTAGCTCATTTCCTACTTGAAACCCCTTTGTCAAGTAGGAAATAAGCTGATGATATTAAAACGCCCGAACAGATCTTCATAAAATTCTAGTTAAGCTTATAACATCTCGATCACGCCAGCTTTGTATTTCATTCCGAAAAGTCTTTACGTGAATGACAAAACAGAGTGTTGATCGTAGCGGCATATATGGTTGGCAGCCTTACAGTACAGTATATGAAGTGCTCAAAACACAAAAAAATTGAATGAATTAACTGTCACTTAAATGTTTATGAGCTTAGAGCAACGCAGGCTCTAAGTGTATGAGTAATGGTCGAAAAATATAGGCCAAGTAGACAAATGAAAGAAGTGTTTGAATACCTACGGCAAGAGGTGTCTTCTTTTTACTATGGTGGCTGTTAATCATAAAAACGATATGGCATCATTACAAACACACAAGTCTTTGTACATGGCATCTTTTTTAATAGACCACAGAAGACTAAAGAGACGATATTATTTTATAGGAACATCGGCTACCTATTAAGCTACGTGTGTGCGGACCTGATGAGCGTGAGCGCGATGCTGTGGCTGGGTCTAGCTGTCCCTAGTGTGGTGTTCTTTGTGCTGCTTCTTATGCCGGAGACTCCTGAGTTTCTGGTCAAGCAGGGAAAGGTTGACGTAAGTGGGGATTTTTTCATATTTTATAGGTACCTGTTCAATAATTTATACCCGACCATTAAGGTAGAGCGCATATATTAGTCAGTGTGAGACATGTGTGAGACTTATAGTACAACTTGTCGGTAAATATGGCTGTAAGTAAACTTATACCTAAAAAAATCTTCTTACAAAAAAAACTCACTTCTGACCGTCACAAATAAATAAATTTATAAAATAATAAATAAAATATATAGTAAATAATGCTTGGACAATTTCACACAGCGCCATCTAGCCCCAAACTAAGCATAGCTTGTAATATGGGTGCTAGACAACTGATATACTACTTATATACTTTTTAAATATATACTTATTATACATAGTAATACCCAGACCCGGAACAGAAAATAAAATTCATCATTTCAATTTCTGCCCGGCCGGGAATCGAACCCGGGACCTCTGCGTGGTAGACCGGCATGTTGACCACTGCACCACTCAGGTCGTCAAATAAAATAAATTAGTGTTGGGCTAAAAAACGGCTATACAGTTTTTTGCTTACGTCAGTAATATACAAAGGGTGGATTGGTTAAGACCCCGTTGAGTTTTAAAGGCCAATGGTTATTATACAATCGTTTTGTGGTTTTAGGAGGCTAAAGCAGTATTAGCTTGGCTACGAGGAGCGTCCACAGTAGACAGGACAGTAGAGACAGAGATAGAAAGCGTGGTGCGAGTGGAGAAGCAGACCAAGGCGGAAACTAAGTCCGTCTGGGGAATTATTTGTAAGTACATACATAAATTGATAGATGATGAAAGTGATCCTATTATTTTTATATAGAGCTTGAAAAATAGACAAAATTCCACCAGGTATGCGGCGAATAAACAATGCGACGCGACTCGAGGCTCACGACATAATTAATCAAAGCGTTCGAAGTGTGGAGTTCCTACTTAATTTTTATCACAACCTCAAATACACAATTCATAAAAATACTTAAATATAAAATAATACAATAGAAGTGAAAAAACTGTTGACAAACCTATTTACCTGGGAGCACATAAAATTCTGTCTTGATAAAAATTTCCAACAGTTTTCAAAGGACATCATCCATTTTGGTCCAAATGTGAAAATGCCGGCTAAAAAGCAAAAATGCTTTATTCTGATAGATTTTGTCATCCTAAGCATTTCTTAGTATGGCACCGAAGCTGTACTTGATTTTAATTGAATTCAAAAAGTCTGTCTTTTCATACATTTGACACAAATGTTAAGCGGTGCTACAGCTTCGGTGCCATAATAAAAAATGCTTACATGGACAAATTCTATCAGAGTAAATCACTTTTGTCTTTTGACCGGCACATTCATATTTGGACCGAAAATGTATGAAACATGGATGATGTTCTTTAGCCACATTTGATCCTAAAAACAATCAGTAAAGATGCAAATACAAAACCCTATTTCATTCCAGTACGAGACAAACCGACCCGCACAGCGTTCATAATCACGGTGATCATCAAGGTTGCGCAGCAGTTCGACGGGTATCTGATCGTGCTCATCTACGCCGGCTTCGTCTTCGAGAGGGCAGCCGACTCCATCACCCTGAAGCTCAGCCCCAACAAACAGATCATGATGATCGGACTCGTGCAACTGCTAGGATCTATTTTCGCCACTTGTATAGTGGAGAAGACTGGAAGAAAGGTGAGATTAGAATTTTATTTGTCAAAACACATCGTTCGAAACCTATTCTTCGCATTTTTCGTATCTCTCGTCTTTGTTCAGTTAGTCTATCTAATTCCATTACTCCATTAGACGTCAATACTCCCAAACCTCGTCCGCACTCTTCAGCATATTTGACCCGGGTACTTATTGTCTAATTTCAAAATCTATCGCAATCGCTTTCAGGATGTGATACATTGATGCTTCTTTTTGGCACGAATAAAAATTAACTAAAGAAATGCAGCAATGTGTCATATCCATCTGTCAAATGAAAGCGATTGCGATAGGAATTTGGAAATTAGACAATTGTACCCCAGGTCGTAGCCAAGCAGGTACCTATTCTTGCTCTAGTGAACTTACTGAGTAACAGAAAAACAGAGCTACAGAAAAAGAGGTGACTGGTGATTGCTCATCGCTGGCTTCGTCTTCGAGATGGCGCCAGATCATCCACCCATCACCTGAAGTTCAGCCCCACCAAACAGATCATGATGCTCGGACAAATAATTTGGCACAAATAAAATCTTACCACTGAAATGCAGCAATGTGTCACATCCATCTGTCAAATAAAAGCGATTGCGATTTGCGATAGATTTTGAAATTAGCCAATTAGCGCCGGTTTGTTGTCTGACAAGAATGGTTCGGTTTCATATTTTTGAGGCATTATTTAAAGTTTTGTTACAATGAAATTTTATTGCAATACTTACTCAACTATTACATTTTCACGGTTGCATCACAGTTGCATCAGTTGCATTGTGCGTGTTACTTCGTCAATATTTCAATTTTTCGTGATTCTTTAACTCATTTTTAAGGTTATAGTCACAAAAAAATTTACGAAGTACCTAGATAACAAAAAAGCGAAGCGTCGTCGGTTTTTTGAGTAAGTCATGATGTTAATAACTATACATTATTTTACTATAAAATCAAAGACTTATATGACAAAACCCTCATACAAAGCACCAATGCCTTAACTTGTGATGCATAAGATGCATTCTATTGAATTGTTTAAAAAAACATATTCATGTCATTCATGTTTAATGTCACACTCCTTTCATTGTTATATTGTAAAGGAGTTAAAAAGATTTTGTGCTGAAAGGAACTCCATTCATCGGAACCAATTACTCCATCATCGTTTCAAATCGTGATAAAGGCACGTGCACAGGGAAATAATCACTACGTTGGCACGTGAATTTGTACGTCAGCTGTTGATGTGTAATTTTCAGTCAAATATTTCGGATATTTTTAAATAAAGAACGGATTCGTAAATGATAGGATTTTCATTTCGCCGGAAGTCAGTCAAAAAGAAAAGTTTGTTTGGTTAAATTTTACACTGTGGTGATCGGTGAGCGATTAGTCTGCTAATAATAATACAGGACGGAAATTAAAATCGATAATACAAAATTTAAACACATTTAATTTATTAAACATAATATATTTTTATTATAAATTAGAGAAATACTTCCAACGATTCCTATATGGCCGAAAAGCACGATTGTTAGATATATTTCAACGTATAATAGATTATTATTCCATTAATATGAGGGCAGTACTTTGAGGTATAATAGGGCCATTGAGAAAATAATAATAAAATAGGCCTCTCGCACGTAGGGTTCCGTACCAAAAAAAGGCAAAATCACGTTTGTTGAATTCTCCCATGCCAGCGCTTTCCGTCCTTTAGATCCCCCATTAGGGCTGACGAACGTATCAGAGCCCCTTTCAATGTGAAAAAAGCATGGACTTCAATATGGGAAACCTCTTAAATTTGGCACAAATCTTTAATACCGAACCCAACGAACAAACCAGCAGGATTTGATACACAACGGGCACAGTGGGTCAAACTTAATAGGTTCAGGTCAGGACACTGGCAATCAAACCACCATCTCCATAAATGGGGCCTAAAGGCTCACCAGCCTGTGAATGCGGGGCCTCAGAGTGTTGTAGAGTCTGGCTCTACAACACGTCGCTGAGGACTACTCGTTGTACTGCTTCCCCGGTGGAGGTTTAAGGGAGTTTAACCAACTGACTCCCGCGGCCGAAGACGCTGGCTGAGAGACTTGCAACTGGAGGTTTAGGATGATGACGCAGTCGGCCATACTATACATATATATTGATGACAGTAATATAGATGCTTATTAGTGAGAGAAACAATCTATTCTGCGTTGTTTAAAAAACATACATTTGAGCTAGGTACTTTTAACGCGAGGTCTACAGCTCACGGAGCCACTAGTAGTATTTTTTGTTATAGCGGCAAAAGAAATACATCATCGGTGAACATTTCAACTGTCTAACTATCACGGTATATGAGATGTATGGTATGGTGACAGACAGACAGACAGACAGATGGGCAGTTATTTTACCCTTGAGTACGGAACCCTAAAAACGTCGTTTCTGGCGCTTCGCCGGCCGATACCGGCACGCTCGGATGTCGGTCGGCTCGCGCATTGCTTGGTCGCAGTTCTTATCTAACCAAAATGAATTACTTTTCGAGAATTTTTCATGGCGCTGCTTTTGTGTCGACCCCCTTGTTACCAAATTTCGGGGGAGTATTTGCATTAGAAAGTATGAGCCAATTCCTCAGTGATTAGGATTCCGGGTGTAAGTGCGCTTCCACCTTCGGCCTTATCGTCACTTAACATCAGGTGAGGTGAAGGCAAAGCTCTATGACGTCGTGCATAAAAAAACAAAAACGTCAATACTCAATACCTTTACTCAGTTTCTCAGAGATTGAGGACTCACTGTCGGCCATAATCACCACGATGTTATTTATTTCCAGCTCCTCCTGGTGACGACGTCGTTTGCCGTGGGTGTCGGCATGCTGATCCTCTCCGCGTGGTTCTACGTGACGTCAGCAGGTGTCTGGATGCCGGGCTGGCTGCCAGTACTGGCCATGTGTCTGTGCATCTTTGCGGATGCCGCCGGATTCCAGCCCATCTCGTATATCATCATCACGGACTTGTTTACCTTCCAGGTTAGTCAAATCGTAGGTTACCTACAAAAAGAAAAACCTCCTTTAAAAGCCTGAAAATAAAAACAGAAACAGCTCCGAAATTAAATACTTAGGTCTAAGAGCTGGCGCGCATGAACAACTTTTGTGTTCACAACTACTTATTTTGATTCTCACATCAAATATACGGGTTTGTATGAAAGTGCGCGCACGCCGCGACGCGACAGCCGGCAGATTTTCATACAAACCATGTGAGAGACAAAATATGTGCGCGCACTTTCATGCAAACCCGTATATTTAATATGAGCGAAATTAGTTGTGAAGAGGTATCAATTTTAATAAAAAACGTCTATTGAAGTCAGGGTTAAAGATCAACTTGAAAAAATGGAGAACCTCCTCTTTTGAAGTCAGTTAAAACATGTGTTTTTAGAAATATTTTGATGTAAGTAATCTTTTATTTACTTGTGCATTTCAGCTACGCGGCACCGTGTCAGCATTCACAAACATCTGCGCTAAGCTCAGCAACTTCGTCCAGATGAAATGGTTCACAGATCTCTGCGAACTGATCGGTATACATTGGGCCTTCCTATTCTTCGCGGTCGTTTGCTTCATCTCCACCATCTACACAATCTTCGTTTTTCCGGAAACCAGGAATAAGACAATAGACGAAATCTACACCAAGCTGGATGGACGGGGGAAAAAGGACAAGACTGACGCTGTGCCGTGATTTTTAATTAAGTATTTAATTTTTGGTTCATTTAAAATAAGGACAGAGATCTTCCTAATAGAACGTGACTACGCGATCATCGCGCATGTAAGCGACGCGACCATCGCGTGTTCGCGCGATGACAAGAAGTGTCCTAATACAACGCGAACAATCGTTGCGTAAATTATCGACGTATAGCGTACCGATGACGCGACCCGATTTTCGCGCGAATGCCAATGAGGATTAGTAACAGGTTTGAATCCTATAGTTTTATTGATATAGTGTACACATATATTGATAGCTATGAAACCTAATGAAAGAATTTGTGAAATCCGTTTAGAAATGGTTGAGTTATAAGGGTTTGAAGTAAATGCCAAGTTCAATGTAATATATGCTTTATCACGTACGACATAAGGTTTGCGTACGTCGCGATGAGACGTCATAAGGACCCCTAAAAACCAGTGTTTTAGCTCTTATAGCTTCTCAGGTTTAAGAGGTTACGTAAAAAAAAATTCACAGTTGATTTTCATATTCACATTTCACAAATGTGGTGGAATAAGCTTTCTGATAAGCCACTAAATAAAAATCGTTACTGATCCTCATTAGGACACCTACTCGACATCAGTATGTTTTATCGCGGATTCGTACGACTAAAATTCGCGCGAACTTGCGATGATCGCGTAGTCGCGTCCTATTAGGACGATACCTAAGGAATAGCGAACGTTACACCGTGCCGGGTCCGAGCCGCGTCTTGATCGTATCACAAGCAACTAATATTCTATCCCATATAAGTATTTTTTATGAACATGCTCACGCTATACCGAGCGACACCGAGCAACGGACGACCGACAGACCGACCGACGCAACGCTCGGAGAAAACTAAAATCGTAATTACTTATAAACACGACTACGGTTATCCTTTTATAATTTCTGACTCGAAACTCGAAATTTTCTTGTTTCGTACTTTTTAGAGCACGATTTTCCCGTAGTTGTGTTTTAGTTTTTAAACTACTTTTTATTCAAATTATTTTGGAGTTGTAATTATTCACAATTATCTGGTGAATGCAAGCAAAGCCACGGGTAACAAACAGCTTAAAATTTATATATTTTCGAAATGTGTTAATTAAGCCTTTTCATTTGATACTGAACACTGTATGATTAAGATATATTTTTTTAGTTCATGACTTTTATCCCCTCTAGAAGGCGCCATAATCAATTTAATGTGACGTCACACCAGCGGACGATCAAGCAAGACGCTTCAAACAATACATAACTACCGGTCAAAATCATAACCCTCCTTTTTGCTTCGCCAAAGTCGGGTAAAAATATGTTAAATGGGTTCATGCTAGAACTGATATTTGGCTCGGACCCGGCACGATATAGCGTGAGTCATCCCTAAAATGGAAGACCAAATATTGAAAACGTCAATAATATATAAAAAAAGGCATAAAAAAACTCATTTTGGAATATTCAGTGTATAAAACTTGAACGTAAAAGACTTATATGAGTGGCTTTTATCAATTTACTAATGGAGTAATATGCATCATTACTAAATTGATAAAAACCGATTTGAAGTAACTATACATAGTTACTTACACACTACAGAGTACACTTTCTAACATCTCTACGTACACACTTATAAAAACAACGCAAAACATTTATATTTTCTTACTAAAGAAATGAGTATTTTAATTGGAATATCTTTTCAATTTTTGGTCCACAAACACCAATGCAAAATGTAATGTTTCCAGAAATATGGACAAAGTTATATTACACTTAACATATTTGCTCATATTTTACTTCTGATAAAGCATAATAATGGGGAATGTCCCAAAGAAACCGAAAATTCTGTTTTTTTTTCTATTACAAAGGGAGCTTATTCCTACCTATAAGAAAATATTCAGCCAATTTGATTTTTTTCGGACATTCCCCATTATATGCTTATATTTTAGAAAACTCGTGTCTTGTAAATAAAGGCATGTAAACAGAGCTTTAGAAAAAGCTGTATATTATGTGATGCATGTCAGTTTTAAAATGTATCGTTTCGTTATCCAGTGTTAAATTACTTATGTGTGTTAAATGAAAAAAAAAAGTAATGCAAATATTTATCATAGGTAGTGATAGTAAAGGGATGAGTGAACACAAATTGTTCTGATGCCTGAGCATAAAAAAAAAATATGTTTATATTTTTGTCTGGAATTTAGAAACTATAGTCATGAGTTGGCATCTAGGCATGTTTTTTTTTAAAGTAAGTAAATAATTTTCCCGTCATTTTAATTGGCAAATATTAGACTCTCTACAAGAACATTTTGTATTCATCATCCAAGTTTTGGGAATGTGTTCAGTCTATGAAACTGTATATCTTTCGCTAAGGAACAAATGGCCAAATATGTACGATAAAAATAGACTATCCATACAAATCAAAGAGATTACGTGATCAATTTAGTATGGGATGACCAAAATATTGTGGCGAAATTCAACACAATGTTTCTTAGAGAAAGTTGTTAAGTTTCATGGACTCGACACATCCTTGAAATTTGGATGGTAAGTTCAGAATGACCGGCAGGCTGATTATCTAAATAGAAACTATTTAGCGACCGGTCATTTGAAATACATTGTTACTCTTCTTTCGTATGTTTTTTTTCACCCCAAAAAGAAGTAGCAATGTATCACATTCATCTGTCAAATGAGACCTGTCGCTAGGTGGTTTCTAATTAGATAATCAGCCCGCGCGCCGGTGGTATTTTGTGATTAAACGCAGGCCTCCCTGAATTGCAGAAGGCAATAAAAATACAATAAAATAAACATGAAGGCTGGATCCTAAATTAAAAAACGCACTTTGCGATCGAACAAAATAAATTAATAAATAATGTTTGTGTATGTTTAATATATTTATATAAATTATAGTGTAGTGTTGAAATTTCGTTGTATTCTTTGGAGATACTTGTGTAAAATGTACAAATGTTTATAAAGGTCCATCGCTGAATGAAATATAAATATGGCAGTGATTAAAATTGAAGTAATGTTTAGAAAATAATATATTCTCTATAATATATTTTTCTGATTTCCTTACAACAATTGATTTTTTTTATCATAAGAACCATTACTGTTATGCGGTGTCTTAAGTGTATTTTAAACGAGTGACATAATCAATTATTAACATAACTTTAAGTCATTAAAAAAGCAAAAAGTGGGAATAATTTTTTATTCAGTTTTAGTGTTAAAAAAACTTGGGCCCTGTCCCGCCAAAACGCCCGGAAAATGAGACACAATAGATTTTCTATTTTCGTCCGGAAGTCGGCGTCCGCGCGGGCATTAATGAATTAATAGTTCACGGATAGCACTATTATCAGGTTTTTTTTTATAAGTAAAGGTACCATTAATTCTATGAAATTATCTGTCAAGTAAGTACCTTGAACGGGGACTTATTCCTTGTGAAGTTTGCCATCAGTCAACATAAATAATATGTTTAACTAATTTTAATATAATACAGGCGTATAAAGTGTTTGACATAATGATTGTTTAAAGCATTAATTATTTAAAAAAAAATTAATGGAATGTAATTAGGGTACCTACAATCTTAGTTTTACCTTCGAGTGCTATAATAATGATTTTAATGTGTGTAAAAATGAGCGTGTAAATGCTGTTATTTTTGTTTTTATTTTTGAAAGGTAAAATAAATTAAATGAGTCATTTAAAAAATAGAGTCATTAGGTAAATAAAAGCTACAGTAGTTATTAAGATAGGTACAGACCAAGTCTTATAGAGCATTTTTATTAATTGTGTAAATATTTTAGTCAATGCTAATGTTTGTAAAATTATTAGTTTTAATTAATTTAATTTCATAATAATTATTTGCCGGCTAAATTATGATTGGACTTGAGATTGTATTAAGCTGAGAATTTATTTAATAAACTATTTAAACAACAAAACTTGTAAATTTCAAGTTGCAATATTTGTTTTTTTTTTATTTACTTACCTAACTATGCAGCTATTTACTTAAAAAAATATTGTGGACTTTTAGGATTTATTGGCTTTTAACCCGACCAAGTGAGTGTCGGGCCATGCGCAATATAGGGTTCCGCTCAGTGTAGGTACCTTAGACCAGCGGTTTCCGAATGGGGTTCCACGGAACCCTGGGGGTCCGTGAGAGGCTGTCAGGGGTTCCGCGAAATTTCAAGCGTTTATAAATTCAAGATATATACTTTTAGATTTATATCTTAAAAGTCCTTATTTTAAAGTGACAAGATGTGAACACCAAGCCAAAAAGCCTCAGTATGGTGTGAATTCACGTAAAAAGAAAACAATGTTACCTAATTAATAGGGCTGTTACAGCTGATAAGTTTCTTGCGCCCGTTCTTCTTGTCAGCTAAAAAACTCTGGAACGGATGGTAGGAAAATATAGACGATTCAAAAGTACTTAATAATTAAGTTTATTTGAATAAAGCTTATTTGACTTTGAATAAAGTTAACTAACTAATAGTTTACTTCTTACTTGAGCTAGGGTTCCGACTAAAAACAGTGAAACAAAAAAGGTTCCGTAGCCAAAGAATTTGGGAACCGCTGCCTTAGACCACAGAATACATAAAGTTATACCATACCAAATGGCAGCATAAACTTATATTTTACTCCCTATTTTACACAACTTACGACTATAGCTAATATAATAACTATTCAATTATACTACCTACGAGCAGTGGCGGCCTTACCCATTGCGAGGCTCCGGGCGGCAGGGTCTTTGCGAGGCCCAGGGTTTGTTACCTCCAGGAACAGAAAAATGCGGCGGCGAGCGCGAAGCGCGACCCGCGAATTTTTTGGGTCTATTGTCTAAATGTACATTGAAATCACTAAAACTGGCAGTAAAACTACTGTAAAAACTTACAGATTGGTAACTGGTTAATGAAGGACATGTTGAATGTATGTGGAAGTTTGTAATTAAAATACTCAAAATCAATAAAAACAAACGGGCGGGTCAGCAAAGTAAGAATAAAATAAAAATGAAAACTACCAAGCTTAGCTGAAGATATTATACAATAAGTATTTGTAAGTTGATTATACTATAAATTAAGGGGGAGGACACTTAAAAAATTTGCATCCCTAAATCGAAAAATAGTTTTCAAATACCTACATTATTTTTGAAATTCCTATCTAACGACATCCCATAGGTATTATAAAATTGACTAGTATTTTTTATCCCCACTTTACATGTAGAGAATGTACAGTAAAAAAATTAAAAATAATTAATTATGTATTTATCTACTGGAGTTTTCATGTAGCTAGGGATGCGATCTGGAATGAGAGTCAAGAGTTTTTGGCTCCATTTTGTGGAGTTCGGTTCAGTGACTATTTAAATTATTTGCAAATTGATTCATAGTGGATATTATGAATTAAAATTGGTGCAGTTTTCTGGTACAAGTGTCTACGCAACTGAACAATACATGGGATAGTTGGAATAGGCGCGTTTTTGGTTGTGTGAAGCTGAGACTTTTATTGTAGTGGTGGCTACCTCGGCTGACCTTACCGAGTAAACTGTCTTGATATACTTGGTGCCAAATGCTCCAAGCAGCATTGGAATGCAATGCACCCGCATTATAATGTAAACTGAAACAATACAGCTCAGCTACCACTGATATATTCAACCCTCGACACTGGCAAAAATTACTCCCCAAAAGAGGAGAGTAAATTGCCAAACTAAAAATAAGAAGGAGAATGAAAGTCTTACCAAGTAATGAAAATCAAAATGGCTGGCGTATTATGGCAAAATGAATAGGTACCTAAAATAGCGCCTGTGTAACAACTGCTATCAAACATTGACTAATGGTTTTTGTATTCGCATAGAAAAATAAGGAGTTGAAAAACATTTTAAATAGGTACCTAATTAATTATTACCGTTTAACAAAGAGTACCTATGTTTACAATTTACGGTCAACAACAAAAGGTCTCTTATCACTTTCGCACTTTGTCATACCAACTTTTTTGACAGAATGTCTCACAGTTTGAAACATTAATCAAAAAATTTGCTTTGACAAAGTACTAAAGTGTTAAGCTTTTTTCATTGCTGACTGTACCACATTTTTTTTGTGTGATCAGTACCTGTAGCTCGAACAGCTATCGAGAAAAAATCGCCTAATAAATTCGATAAGTAGTGTAATTTTGTATGGGAAATTCGTACAGCGCCGCTGAAAAGCGATATTAAATTTTTCATAGACAATCACTTTATCGAGTAGTTTTACGCGCGTTTTTTTCTCGATAGATGTTCTTGCTACGGGTACAATACCCTTAGCACGAACAACTATCGAGAAAAATAACGCGCGTAAAATCATTCGATAGTGCAATTTTGTATTGGAAATTTGTACAACGCCATCTACCGCCGAATAGTGAAATTAAAATTTCCATAGATAATTCTCTATCGAGTAATTTTACGCGCGTTTTTTTTCTCGATAGCTGTTCGTGCTAATGGTACTAAACAACAAAATATAGGTATTTTATCTACTCTCATATCGTAAAATTCGAATTATGAATTTCAAAACGAATTTATATTGACATACTTTATACACGCAATACCAAAAAAAAATAAAAAAGTTAACATACCTTCGCTATACTAAGCAATGTTATAAAATAACTTTTTTTCTCATTACGATACAGGGCAAATCCAAGAAGAAGGCAGTGCCGCGATATTAAAAAAAACAATGATATTCCCATATACTTTCCATGATTAAAACGTACTCTATGGTGATCGATGACTTAGCGTAAAGATTAGTCTACTGGAATGTACTTATTTCATTTAATTTTTTTCTAATACTATACGCGCCATTTTTAGATTTTAATTTTTACTTTTGCTTAAAATATCATAGTAGTGAGTGTAGTGAGTGAAAATTTGACTCCACCCGATATTTTAGATGCGGCGACGGAAAAAACGTCTTACTTAACCTTGGTAAGTACTGCCGACCTACCGAACTCTTTTTTATCATTGATATTTTATTTTGTAGGTTCAATCGGTTCAATCACAAAATTGTATGAGAGTAGATAAAGTAGTGTATGAAACTGTACATAACTAGGTATTAAAACACTCGTGTGATACTATTAAAAACCTCGCCTACGGCTCGGTTTTTAAACACACACTCATGTTTTAATACCCTTCATTATGCATCAGTTTCATAAACTACTATTATAATATCGTACGACGTCGTATAAATGATATTCGTATAATTTTGTGTTTTATTATAATGACTCATGTAACAGGTAATCCCCTTTCAGGTGTTTCTCGAAAAATCCTTTAACGGTTTAGCGGTTCTTTTATTGAAATAATATCCCGATGACTTCAAAACTGACCACAACATTCCTAAAAAACTGGCCAAGTGCGAGTCGGACTCCCGCACGAAGGGTTCCGTACCAAAAAACGGCAAAAAAACACGTTTGTTGTAAGGGAGTTAAATATTTATTTTATTGTGTTTTTAGTATTTGTTGTTATAGTGGCAACAGATATACATAGTCTGTAAAAAATTCAACTGTCTACCTGTTTTCGTTATTAATATCGATCAAAAAACGGCAAAAAAATCTCGTTTGTTGTATGGGAGCTCCCCTTAAATATTTATTTTATTCTGTTTTCTGTATTTTTATTATAGCGGCAATAGAAATACATAATCTGTGAAAATTTCAACTGTCTAGCTATCACGGTTCATGAGACACAGCCTGGTAACAGACAGACAGACGGACAGCGGAGTCTTAGTAATAGGGTCCCGTCTTTATCCTTTGGGTACGGAACCCTAAAAATGAGCGTCCTAGAGCATGGTTTTTCTTTTTCTTATATAATAAGAATACTTTTGCCAGTTTTAAGTGTTGAATAGGGTTCAGTGATAATGTTTCGGTTTGCATTAGAATGCGGGTGCATCGCATTCCAAAGCTTCGTGGAGCATTTGGCACCAAGTCTATACTCGGCAGAACTCACCGAGTAAACTGACTCGATACCTATGTATCAAGTCAGTTTACTCGGTGAGTTCTGCCGAGGTAGCCACTACTACAATAAAGTCTCAGTTATATACGATGGAGATCGCGCCTATTTCAACGATTCTACATAATAGTATTATTTAGTTGAGTAGTCACTTCTAACACAAAATTACACCAATTCTAAGACACAATACCCACTATGAATGAATTTGCAAATCTGAACTCGATAAAATGCCGCCAATAACTCCCTACTAGAGTGCTTTTCATCGGTTATTACCTATAGCGTTATGTTGGTACCCCGTAAATTTATTATTATTGCGATGGAATAAGGTTCAAAATTGAATAAATTTCCGGGGTACCAATATAACGCCATAGGTAATAACCGATGAAATGCACTCTAGTCTAGACTGAAGCTAGACTGACATCAGACTTTACAGGGCTGCCAACACCAGCGATTCTAACCACTGAGGAACTGAATATCTTACCTCTAACTGGAACACAAAAAATTGTTGTTATGGCGTCAGACTTAGGTAAAAATTGGTGATATAGCTGGTCAGACAGGCGGCTTTGAAAGCTTTAGCACTAACCACAGAGAAAATTGAATTGATAATGGACTTCGCAGAATAAAAGGATATGATTGGTCGGTCATGTAATGACAGCATTAAGAGACTGGATTAACAAAAAATTACTAGGATTTGAAGATTTTTCGCAACGTACCCCCTGTCCACCCCCCATAGGGATTTAATAAAAATATTTAGAGACATCAAATTATTACAATTTGCTCATATCTCGTCACTTCTACCTACGCTACTAAAATATATTTACCAATGCTATAAAAAAAATAATGTCTTGCAAGTACAATTGGCAACATGTTCCAATGAAACTACTGTACGAATGAAAAAAATAAATAAATTTAAAAAATATTAAAAACGCGACTGCACTGCCAAAAACGAGCTAAAAGTTAAATAACAAGTGTCATTGCAGTCGGGGGACCGTTTTGTGGAACAATTTTTAATCAAAGAGGTCCCCCGACTGCAATGACACTTGTTATTTAACTTTTTAGTTCGTTTTTGGCAGGGTCGTGTTTTTAATAATTTTTTTTTAATTTATTTATTTTTATTTCACACATTTTAGTGACAAAATATATAGTTTTGAAATGTGCTCATTAGGGCCTTTCATTTGATGCCCACAATTGTAATAATTGAAGAAAAAAATATTTCAAATTAATTTCGTCTGTAAAATACAGGATAAAAACTTCTTTGTTCATTCGTAATAGTTCCATAGGAACATCTTGCCAATGAGAGACTTTCCAGGCAACGTTCCTCAAAAATTTACTAGATGGCACTGTCCAATTCCCAACAACCTTACTTGATACTATGGTATATGAATGTAAAACGTAGTGATTATTTCCTCTATGTATGAATGTGCTATCTATAGTAATAAAGAGTACCATCGTAAAAACATATGATTTTGACAAATTGGTTTCATTGTAATCTTTATGTAATATTGTTGTGAATATTGAAAATGATTAATATTATTTATTATAATACTATTCACTAGTACCTATATTTTGCTTTGAGGTATCTATGTATTATTACTATGCGTGAAGACCTTGTAACTTTCTTGGACTCCGATAACCGTCGACCAATGAATCAAGACTACGGTTCTTGGACTCCAGCAGTGCCATAATGTACCCCTTAAACGGTCAAGCATGGCTTTTAGCATGTACACGTAATTACCACCACCACTACTGTTTGGGGGCGTGGCCTACCTTTGATACAGTAGCCGGCAAACATCTTGAAATCGGGTAAGGGTTGCGCAGAACACGTATTTTGGGTATGCGTAGCGGTGAGGTACGCGGGCGGTGGCGCGCGCGCGCTATGGGCCGTTCGTAAGTGCACATGCGCGAACTCATCGCCACTCCGTTCCGTCGAAGAGCGTCAATCGTCTCTCGATGCTTGATGCTTGATGTCAAGCCATCAAGCATCGCCCCTAGACGATCAAAATTTGATTAAACTGCCAAAAAATTTACATGCTTGACAAGCTATGCCTGACCGTCGCGTACATGCAGGAAGGAGGCTCCGTCGCAATGTCCCTTTCGCAGAATGTCCCCCTTGTACCCCTCTGAAAATCGCATAAAAGACAACTTTTTGATGTGATATTTTTTTATTAAGTACCAGCCCCCCCTAGCATGACCGACGAAACACGATATATATCGCGTGATATAGCGTTATATCGACACCCAACTGTCAAAATCCATTGTCTTTTGACAGCTAAACGCGATAAATCACTATATCATACCGTGTTTCGATGGTCATGCTAGGTAGGCTAGGCAGGGGGACATTCTGCGAAAGGGACATTTTGCGAAAGGGACGTTTTTCGAAAGGAAAGTTTTGCGAAAGGAACGTTTTGCGAAAGGCACATTTAGCGAAAGGGACATTCTGCGACGGAAGGAGTTGAAGAAGCGCAACCATAGAAATTAAGCGCAGCGAAAATTTTTCTATGTCTATGAGTGCAACGAACCGGAAAAAACCAGCTAACTGCATGTCGAGCCACGTATAGAGAATAAGGTTCCGTCCGTAGTCTCTGTCTCTGATCCAACTCAGAATGTTTCGGACAGATTGAGGCGAATTCGCCGCGCGATGCGGCATTTTGACCTCCGAACTCAAAGCGATAGCCATAGCGTATAGGCAAAGCAATGCTCTAGCAATTGCTATGGCTATGGCTATCGCTTTGAGTTAGGTGGTCAATATCCGTCAAAAGACCGCATCGCGCGCGGAATACGCCTCATCTGTACGAAGTTTTATAGGTAGGTACTGTTCATTAATACGTACTTATTAGGTTTATTGAGCTGTATTTTCCCTTATCCAATAAAATAAAATAAAGACAGACAGGGACTGACGTACGGACGGACGGATGGACTGAACGATCTTATGGGTAATCATCGTAAAAGTATTTCCTTGTTTTACTACGGAACCCTAAAAAAACGGTCATTCAAAGGCAAGTACAACTGTATACACTACGCTAAGCTAACCATATTACATTAATATTATCTTCAACATAAGTTTTGTCGCCGCAAAACGATTATAAAGAAAAAAAACAGTTGATACTGTCAAAATCATATACGTATTTTTACGATGCTTCTCTTTGGTTAGACTATTTGTACCACGTTCATTCATACTACATATACTCAACTGCCAGGAATTGGACAGCGCCATCTAGTATATTTTCAAGGAACGTTGCCTGGAAAATCCCTCATTGTACTTGCAAGACATTATTTTTTTTCATAGCATTGGTCATTGGTAAATATTTTAGTAGCGTAGGTAGAAGTCACGAGAATTTTATATCTCCAAATATTTTTATGTAAACATAAGAAAGACATAGGTAATACAAGTAAGTAGGTACTACCTATTTAAATTAAATGATGGCGGTATAAACATCGTTTGTAAAATAATTTACTTTTTTCCTAGGGTGGTTTCACTGACCTCCATATAGTTAGATAATAAGAAAAAAAAATAGGTCAGTGGGTGGTGTACAAACAAAAAAAATAGGTAAATCATAAAAGAACAGCTAAACAATCGAAAATCCAATTTTGGATTACTTTTGACAGCTAACAATGAAAGCACTCGGTGAAATAAAGCATATGTAGTATTGCCTTCATTTTAATATTCAGCTGTCTTGTTAACTAATTAAATACCTAGATGGAGCGGAATATTTTAAAATTCTTAAGGGCCCTATCACATTTCTTCGTCGAAATTTCGATTTTGACGGATTTTAGCGCTACGACATAGAGAAACCTTTAGGTCTACTAAATACATTTATATGTGTTCGCGACAAAAAGTAATATGATGATACACTGGAAAATTAAAGGGTTAGAAAGGAAAATTAAAGTTGGTGAACGATTTCTTAGAGTCAACTTTGAACATACACAGAAAGAAAAACAAGTACAAACAACAAATAAAAGTATGAAATTTGATTTTCTTATGAAGTAAAGATTATTTTGATATAAATTTCACGTAATAATAATTATGTATCTAGGAGAAATTCACAGTTAATTCTGAGCGTTTTTAGTAGTTTTATGGTTTTTGATTGGGATTTTTTTTTCACATATTCCATACATAATTTTAAAATTCCGAGGCCGCTATGAACTATACGACTATATAAGAGATAATACTCAATTTTTTTTTATTTCATTTGTTTAGCACAGTAGTTCAATCCATGAGCTCAAAAAAGTGCCTTCGAGCATTTTATGAAAATCTTTCTCTGCAATTTCGGGTTTAATTATAAAGTTAAGCAAATTTTCAAAAAAGCGAGGCCGCTATGATCTATTCCAATAGTTATTCTACACTATTCAATAAGTCAAAGTTGTTAATGTATTTTTGTTTCTGAGATCGAGAACACCAAAATTGGCCATTTTACGCAAAAATCACAGTCGAAACGTAATATGCCTCTTAAGAATTTATAAATACATGCATAAGAAAACGCTTCAGTAAAAGAGATGTAACTGATTATTTATTTTTATTTTATTTATTAACCCAAAATCCACAGCACTTAAAAATTTACAGTAAAAAATTATTATCTTAAAAATTTAGCTTAAAGGTGTAGACGCGCATCACGTTCCATTTTTAAGTTTTCAATACAAATGACAAAAACAACTCTGCGCGAGCCTTAATGAGGGCGAACTTTGAATATTCCTATTGAATTATTAAATAGATATAAGTATATACAAAACACGCAATTCCATAGACAAATACCGCATTATCCCTAACAAAAAATAAAAAATGACTTTAGAATCTGTAAATACCAGTAAAAAAACATGTCAAAGTGTACCGATTTGAGCATTTATTAATATTTTATTTCTCTGTGATTTTTTTTTTTTTTATTTCTCTCTATAGGGCACTCCTTGACAATACAAACAATAAGTGAAAAAATAAACATGAGTCGTATTCTTATTTGTTACAGCTGAATCATTTCTGAAAAATAACTCTGACAAGCAAATTTGAAATTCCACTTGAAAGGATGGTCTTCGTTTTAAAATACCTGATAATTTATACGTTTTTCTCTCTATACGGCGTATAGAGAGAAAAACATAATAAATTATCAGTATACGGCACTAACTTAAGAATTTTGCTTCCTGAAACTAAAGTTTACATTAATAGAATGCTTTCATTCTTTAGATAACTTCATTGGAAAAACGCTAATTTCTTTGAAATGCGGATATACAGCCTTAATGCCAACGACGGATTTACATTTTTTTTTATTACTTATTTATTATGTAATTCCGCTTGTTGCGGTCCTTTATTACTTCAGCTTTTTTCCCTATATTATTTATAAAAAAAAAACCGGTCAAGAGCGAGTCGGACTCGCGCACCGAGGGTTCCGTACCATCATAATTGCACCATTAAACCACACTGAAGAGTAGAATAATAAAATTAGTATTGCAGTTTTAGGTCAGCGCCATCTCTTGAACGATAGTGGAATTAATGTTAACTTTTTAGAAATTTGATAATTTCTAAAAAAGTGTGCTATATTGAGACATCGTTTTATTTTTCCTGTAATCTTTATATAAACTGCTATCACATAGAATTATTTCAGATTTTTCTCTTTGCAAACTTCGGAGATAAAGGGGGGGGGAACGGTCATTTTTTTTACATTTTTCATCATAAGTCGGAAACTATGTGGTCTAGAAAAAAAAAATGATTGAAAACGTGCAAACGGCGCTCTTTCATATGATACCCCATATGCCCTAGTAGCCTCACTTCAATTTTTTAAGACCCCTTTTCAGGCCCTGCTGTAAAAAAGATATTTATTTTTTTATTTATTTCTTATTTGCAAAATAGTTGGGCAAATGTCATCTTAAACTATTTTAAATTTCAAGTTGATACCATTAGTAGTTCTCGAGATATCCAGCTGTGACAGACAGACAGACAGACAGACTGAGTCACACCATAAGGGTTCCTTTTTTACCATTTTGGTACGGAACCCTAAAAATTATTCGAGCACGTAATGCAAAACTTACATATTTAGTTTTTTATGTTATTACCTGTATTTAAGTCATACAGTAAAGCCTGATTCAGTTCTGTTGACGATAATGTAAATTGGGAAAAACATAAACGAATTCCCTTCATACGTAGTTTTCAACGACAAAAACAATGTACTAACTGAAATATTATTCACCAATTTATAGCTCATCCACCTTTGACGTTTGGGAAAGTTATTTATTTTTGTTTCAGTTTGTTTTTCAGAGACCAAGCGAGAAAAGGTACCTAAAAAAGAAAAGAAAGAAAGAAAGAAAGAAAGAAAATATATTTATTAGACACAGACATGAGATGAAATTTACATGCTATACTTAGTTATGTAGGTACATTAATGGGAAAAAAAACTGATTTTTTATACAAACCAAATATAAAAGAAAAAAGAAAATAAATAAATCTCACGGCTGCATCAAATTAGGAAGCCAATTCAGCATGTGTCGTGTTTGTAAGACCCGACGCTGATTTTCAAAAGAAAAATAAATTTGATATAACAATGCGCTTAATTTAACTGTGTACAACAGAAGCGGCAACATTACTCGAGAATGTATGGCAAAGAATAAACTTTACCTGCCGCAAGTAAATAATAAAAAAAGAGCATTTATTTCAGTAATCTTTGATACAACACATTGCTAAAAGTTCCTGTAAATAATCTTAACTTGTAATGGGAATGGCCTAATATTATAAAGTACTTACTTAAGAATTGAAAAAAAATACAAAGAATTTTTATTTTTTTTATGTTATACTGTATGCATGTTTGGTGATGTTGTAAAAATCTTGCTATGAGGTGTTATGAATGTGTATGTATTTGTGTGTATGTATGTGTGCGTGCATGTGGCAGTGTGTGCTCTATATTTGGTTATTTACATTGTACATAGTTAATTTAATCGCATTGTAATTTGTCTACATGCTTCCTTTGAAGTTTGATTGATTTTCCGAAATCAAAATGAGTTCAATTGATTATTCTATAAAGTACATTTAATATATAATAAATACATTTGACATTTGTCAATTTTAGATTCATAGTGAGGTGACCGTCGGTGTTCATAGCTTCAAAACATCGATGAATCGATACAGACTTCAAACATGTGATTTGAATTCAGTTATTATGAAAAAATACTCATGAGGATACTGTTTAATTTTAACTAAGATGCATTGAAAATGAAATCAAAAAATCCTGTCCCAGTATTATTTTATATCGTAAAAGGAAACATAATAAAACAAACAAGTACATGTAACAAAAATCACACTCTAAAAAGTACGAAACAATAAAATATTCGAGTCCGTCCGTTTATGCCCGCCGTTACAAGGTTTCGTTGAAAAATTTTGATGAAGTGTCAAATGTGATCTATTAAAGTAAACCTACTTTAATTAGTTTTATTGTGATCTTCTCCAGATTATTTAACTTTTGGTTTAACTAGCTACCTATATTCTCTTAAAACGTTAAAGTTGATAAGTAAATAATAGTAGTTTATGAAACTGATGCATAATGAAGGGTATTAAAACATGAGTGTGTGTTTAAAAACCGAGCCGTAGGCGAGGTTTTTAATAGTATCACACGAGTGTTATAATACCTAGTTATGTACAGTTTCATACACTTCTTTATCTACTCTCATACAATTTTGTGATTGAACTGATTGAACCTACAAAATAAAATATCAATGATAAAAAAGAGTTCGGTAGGTCGGCAGTACTTACCAAGGTTAAGTAAGACGTTTTTCCGTCGCCGCATCTAAAATATATGATGGAGTCAAATTTTCACTCACTACACTCACTACTATGATATTTTAAGCAAAAGAAAAGCAAAAGTAAAATTAAAATCTAAAAATGGCGCGTATTCTATTAGAAAAAAAATTATGAAATAAGTGCATTCCAGTAGACTAATCTTTACGCTAAGTCATCGATCACCATAGAGTACGTTTTAATCATGGAAAGTATATGGGAATATCATTGTTTTTTTTAATATCGCGGCACTGCCTTCTTCTTGGATTTGCCCTGTATGGTAATGAGAAAAAAAGTTATTTTATAACATTGCTTAGTATAGCGAAGGTATGTTATAAAATAACTTTTTAATTTTTTTTTGGTATTGCGTGTATAAAGTATGTCAATATAAATTCGTTTTGAAATTCATAATTCGAATTTTACGATATGAGAGTAGATAAATAACATTTTGCATGCCAGTCACACAGTACAAACAATATAAAGTTCCGACAAAAATTTATGATTTTTAAGTAAACTTTTAAAACCAAGTTTCATTATATTGACTTTAATGGCTACGTAAATCACAAGTTATTTGTTTGTACATTCGGCAGCATAAAAGGTTATATACTAAGGTTAATGTTTTTTTTTACTTTAAAATATTTTATTAAAATATTTCGATTTGCATTCACAAAGCAATTTTCAAAAGTATTAAAAAGTTAGAGATGATTTGGGAACATAGCGTTATCTACCTTCTTACATACTTTTTTAAATCAAAATGGCAAACTCTTGTTCTCGTCACAGTCATCACTTGTCTTTTTTTTTAACATTTTTAACATTTTTTTATTGTTGTTAAGGCGTTAGAGTTGGGTAAGATGGTGATAGCTAGCCAGCCGAACTTGAAATAAGAATTAACCAAACCGAGTATATAAGTTATTGTACCCCCTACGGGAATTGTACCCGGGACCCCTGCGTCTTATTTGAGATAGTATGGTAATGGGTACTTGCTTTCTTAGTTATCCTTTATACAACTTTACTTAAAATAATTCCTTTTTGTTTATTTTATATAATATTTATTTATTTTAAATATCACACACCCTCTCCACACACACTCACTCACTTACACTCTACTCACCATGAGAGGTTCATTCTACACTAGTTTTAGTTTTATTGGCATATGGCATTATTCACATTTCCTTGTTTGATTTTATGTAACAATCACCTGTTGCTAAACCTTCTGTTTGGCGTTATTGATAGAGAAAGAGCACTGCACCTGAGATACAGGTTTCCTAGTTTGGGTGCAGATGTTTTTAAATCTAAACTGTATAATCGTAAAGGTTTAATTTTAGTTGTATTCAAAAGTTTTGTCTTTGTAATTTTGTGTCAATAAAATTTTTTATTATTATTATTTATTATTATTATTATTATACGTGTGGGCGAACCACTAGACCAAAGAGGCGGTTAAAAACCAAAAATATGTGCTATGAAGCACGTAGCTGAGCTGTGAACGAAGGAAAAGCTTAGCTACGAAATTAACTATGTACCAAAGTGATGTAACCGTTTCCACCTTGAGCGCAGCGAAAATTTTTCTAAGTCTATGGTTTCCACAAAATTGCTGTGGTGTTGCGGAGCAGATATGGACCGTCGGCCCAGAAGCTCATTTTCAATCTATCGCATATTCGTACCAGACCATATTGGCAAGGTACCCATTAATTTGGTGTTATCAAATATTGTCTGTCGATATGCGATAGATCGAAAATGACCCTGGGTGGCCGACGGTCCAATAAGAAATAATGCTCAAATACTTGTCTACAATTCTAAGCATATAAAAAAACTATCAAGTGTGAGTCGGACACGCGCACGAAGGGTTCCTTAAAAATCACGTTTGTTGTGGGCCCCTTAAATATTTATTTTATTTTAATTTAATTATTTATTTTTAAAGTGAATATAAAACTAAATATTCTGTGAATATTTCAAGCGTCTACCTGTTGTGTTGTCGTTATTAATATCGAGCAAAAAAACGGCCAACAAATCACGATTGTTGTATGGGAGCCCCTTAAATATTATTTTTTCCGTCTTTAGTAATTTGTTGTTATATTGGCAACAGAAATACATCATCTGTGAAAAATTCAACTGTCTAGCTATCACAATTCATGCGATACAGCCTGGTGCAAAGCGACAGACAGACAGACAGCAGTCTCAGTAACGGAGTCCCGTTTTTACCCTTTGGGTACGGAACCCTAACAAAGGTTCATTGAACCCGTTTGCACCAATGCTAATCCTTACTAATATTATAAATGCGAAAGTCCGCTTGTTTGTTTGTTACGCCTTCACGTCCTAACTACTGAACCGATCATCATGAAATTTTGCATACACGTTGTCAGGGGTATATAAAAGGACATAGGGTACCTTTCATCCCGAAAAAAGTATTGTTCCCGAGGGATAGTAAAAAACATTTCCACGCAGACGAAGTCGCGGGCGGCCGCTAGTTGAAAATAAAAGATACTTATTGGTCCAAAGGCTATTTAGCTAAAATCTTTGGTTAAGTTCTCCTTTAACTTTAAGGAAACTGTCATTTTCATAGAGTTTCTGTCTAATCTTGACAACTTAAGGATTTGAATTAGGTATTTGGCTTTTTAGGGTTCCGTAGCCTAAATGGCAAAAAACGGAACCCTTATAGATTCGTCATGTTTGTCTGTCTGTCCGTCTGTCCGTTCTGTCACAGTCACTTTATTCCGAAAGTATTAGGATTACACAGTTGAATTGGTAGGTAGATGTATTCTGTTAACCGCTTAACGATTTTAACACAAAAATAAAAAAAAATAGATTAAGGAGGGGCTCCCCAGACATGGAACTGAAACTGAAAAAAATTTTTTTTTCTAACCAATACGTGCGGAATATCTATTGATAGGTCTTCAAAAATGACATTGAGGTTTCGTAATCAATTTTTTCTCAAAGTCAACCGTTTGAAAGATATACAACGCCAAAGTGGTAAAATGTGTGTCCACCCCTTTAACTTTTGAAATAATATATAATAATATATATAATATATTATAATATATATAATATTATAAATATATTATTATAAATATAATATATATAATAATATATAATAATTATATGCTGTAGATCTTAATAAACACTTTCATTGAATATTGGTTTGAACGAGATATATTTAGTGGTTTTAGAAATATAGCACATTTTACAAAACCGCAAATATAACATTGTCATTCATACTAACACTGTGAAAAACAAAGTTATTTTTGCAGATGAAAAATGATAGTGGTATTAAATATGGTACGGTATAAGGTAACTATGGAACCCTGCGGCGCGTGGCCCGACATGCACTTGGCCGGTTTTTTAGTTTGTTTTCACCATTAGTTTTGTTAACCTAGGTATTTTATTGCTTAGAAATTGATTTCTCGGCGAAAGTTAACCCTATAATATGGATTCTAAAATATTGAGTACAATCAGAAAACCTGAACGATATGAAAGAACTTAGATGAAAATAAAATACTGTAGCCGGGCGGCCCTATCGCGTGTTGAAGTACAGCGCGGCTCTAGGTAGTTTTTTCAAGGACAGGGGCCGTACCGGCTAACGAATCGAGCTTCGAAAAGTCTGCCGGGTTTCAAATTAAAACAGATAAATCGAGCCCCAATTGGGCCAAAATGGCGAACCCTAATTCATGAGGTCACACAAACATCCATATCTTCCAAATAACTTCAACAAATAATACAATACGATATTCCTTACTTCAGTTTTATCTTTTTTAATTTGAAACTCGGCAAATTTTCCGAAGCTTGATTTGTTAGCCGGTACGGCCCCAGGGCCGAGTTAGAATACCTACTGATACATTTCTTCATCGTGGTACTACGTAGGTAAGTACTATAACCTAGAACTAGAACACCACGCAGAAAATTTTAGCTCACCCAAAATAGAGCGCAACCGTTTCAGAATGGACCACAAATTAAACAAAAATTTGCTTTTCGAATGTAAGGCTACTTTTCCACCTACAAAAGTGTAAGTTCCTACCTACTATTACAGCATGTTTGCTGAAAAGTAGCCTTACATTCGAGCTAAATAGTATTTATTTCTTATGAGCTTCCTAATTGTTTAATTATACATATCAATACACTGACCTTTGATAAAAAGTTTATTTTTAAATCTCATGCGACAATTCTTAGAATTTTGGCGTCGCGTTGCGGAAAATATTAATGTTGAATTACACTATAGGTAGTACAGACAGACAGATATTGATACTCTTATTTAGGTATTTATCTCTATTATGTAAGTGAAATACATATTTTAACTTTCATTACCAATATAATACTCGTATGTTGCATTATTATTTAAATATTATTTGAATCTTAGAAAATAGTATTTATACTCATATGGGTATTAAAAAAAATCGGGTTGCACTCCGGGAGTGCCGGCAGAAGTGAAAACTTGAATATTAACGTTGTGCATTTTTGATATTTTGGAATGGTTAGGGAATAATTTGTCACGAATTGCCGTCTTACAAATTTACTCTGCATTTGAATTTACGAATACAGAACAGTATTGTACGAAAGTCTTATCCATAGCTTGACAGAAAATCTAGAGTTTTGACATTGAATTAAAAAAATTAGCACGTTGCTATGGTGACACAAGTGTTTACGTCTTGAAATGACGCGCCGCCATTTTCACCGCGCCCCGTAGAAAGAGAGGGGGATACTTCCGCCGCCAGCTGTCTACTCTCCATCCGTCTTACGAATTTTCGATTAGGGTCACGTGATTCTTACTGACGCGAGTTTAGCATTTTTTCCCTATTACAAAAAAGGGTACAACGCCGCTAAAGAAGTTTTCACTTCAAAAATTAACAGATATTTTTTTTAAATTTGTATTGAAAAAAGTACCTATGTAAGTATACCAGTCCATTAGGTAAGTACCTATTATGAAATAAGCTATAAGTCAAATCTACTTCGTTATTTTCATACATAGGTACGTCAACAACACAACACGATAAAATTCAAAAAATCATCAAACCGCAAAATTATCGCAAAAGCACGCGTACTAACAATTAATCACCGATGCTTTTTTGTTTATTTACAAAATGAACCGGTTAAAATCAATCCCGCTAGTACATAAGACTTTAGTGAATGGACGAAGGTTGCCGCGGAAGCACGCGCCTGCGCCGTCGTACAACCGTCTAAATACGCGCTCGCTTTTCGAAATTCGAACGTCAAGCTTTTAAATTTTTGATTGTGAATTTGTCTTGTTAGTTTTCTTTTTAATTTTGATTTGGAAGTGTTAAAGACTTTTTGGTAATAATCCCGAGTGTAGGAAATAAAAAAATTGCAAAAAGTGAAAGGTTTTATCTGTGTGTTGCTCGTATTTTATGCCTGAATAGATCTTCATCAACGAATGTAATAAAACGTAATACAATTTACTATAATAAAAAACAAAATATAACTTTTAAATTAATGTTCTTACATTTTGTTCATTTGTAAAAATGTAAACAAAACTTTTCATGATCGTTTTGATACGGTGTTATCAATTTTTACATTTCAAATATTATTATTCAGTAAGTATCTACATTTATTTACATTGTATTTCAATAATTAATATTTAAGTGGGATTTCCAGCTATGGGGATCATTAAATTCTCAAGCAATATGATAAAATTTTGTTGTAATTAAGTATGAAATTTCAAATTCAATGTTACGAATTCGTAATTAAAATGAAAATTAATTTAGGGGTTATGATGACATGTTTACACAGGTGTATGGACTTTTTAGTTACCTACTGCTATTGTTTTGATAAACGTATAAATTATTTGATAATATTTTAAAGACTGATATTATAATAAGGACATCATCCATTTTGATCCAAAATATGAAAGTGCCGGCCAAAAAACAAAAGTGCTTTATTCTGATAGATTTTGTCCACCTTAGCATTTCTTATTATGGCACCGAAGCTGTAGCACCGCTACACTTGATTTTATATAAGTTCAAAAAGTCTGACTTTTCATACATTTTGACACAAATGTTAAAAAAAGTCGGCCAAAAAGCAAATTCTGATAGATTTTGTCCGCCTAAGCATTTCTTATTATGGCACCAAAGCTGTAGCACCGCTGTAATTGATTTTAATTGAGTTCAAAAAGTCTGTCTTTTCATGCATTTTGACACAAATGTGAAGCGGTGCTACAGCTTCGGCGGCTCCTTTTTAAAAACAAATAATTTCGATAGAAATAGAGATTTTATTTAGTTTTTAACTTAAATTTCACAATTATCTAGTTAAATACTTAAGACTGATTCCAGTTCCACTAAAATAGCTGTCATCATTCGGTAGTCATACCGAATCGCGATATGATAAAGTGATGTATCGCTTTTAACTGTCAAAAGATGGATTTTAACACTTGAGTGTCGATAAATCGCTATATCACATGTTTTACTTAATTTGAAAACCAATTTAGAGATTCATATGCAAAAACTTTACTTAATGTTTCTCTTTGAAATAGAATACCTAAACCAAAATAAAAATCACTCATTACAGATTTCGGAGCGATCAGAAATAAATTAAAAACCAAACAAATTTGTAGCACGTAAAAGTTTAAAAAAAATTTAAAGCGGGACAATTATTATTGTTTTATAGTTTAATGTTATACTTAATATTTTGAGCTTTTTTTAATGAGAATTAGAAAACATTCAGATTATTAAAATTACTTACGCATGAATTAAGTAGTTAACTAAATAAAATTAATTAATTTAATTATTAGGGTTTTAAACTATTAGGTAATTGTACTAAAAGTAATTGATAGCTCACAATTAATACGAAAACGAGTTAATTATTAGGCCAATCAATAAGAAGTTATAGAGTGCGTGAGAAGGAACCTAAGCGATTTCTTCAGAAATGTATTCAGGGTGCTTAGGGAGAAAACATACTTAAAGTCCTGACGTCTAGGAGGTGAGGCGGAGGGAGAGGAGGGGGACAAAGGTCCCAATTTTAGGTTTTTCACCAATATCTCAAAAATGGCGCATTGTAGTGAATAATGTTCAAATATAAAATGAAAGCTTATAAAATTTTCTATAACTTTAGTTCTATTCACTTTTTCCTATTTCCCAATAATTGTTGAGCTACACACTCCGGAAAAGTGAATTCTACAACTCCTTTTTAGACAAATATTGAGAGCCTTATAAACTAAGTCAAGTTATTTACACAACTGATAACTCAAGAACGGTTGCCCGGATTTAAATTGAATTTAGCATACATACAGTTTATAACCTAAATTAAAACATAGAATACTTCTTATTCTGATCAAAGGTTCCCTAGGGTCCACGTGGACGAAGACGCGTGCGGAAGCTAATTGACCTAAAGGTCAATTAGCTTTCTAGCAAAAAGTTCTGGAGTTAAAACTCCAGAAATACTAACTACTGATATAAAGTTTGTTTGCAGTAAATATTTGTCTAAAAAGGCCTTTCTAATGATATATCATTAGAAAGGCTCGTTTTTAGTATTTGTTGTTATAGCGGCGACAGAAATACATCATCTATGAAAATTTCAACTGTCTACCTGTTGTCGTTATTGATATAAAGCAAAAAAACTGCAAATAAATCACGTTTGTTGTATGGGAGCCCCCCTTAAATATTTATTTTAATTATACTTTTAGTATTTGTTGTTATAGCGGCAACAGAAATACATCATCTGTGAAAATTTCAACTGTCTAGCTATCACGGTTCATTAGATACAGCCTGGTGACAGACAGACAGACAGCGGAGTCTTAGTAAAATAGGGTTCCGTTTTTACCCTTTGGGTACGGAACCTTAAACCTTAAACCTTAGCCCTAAGAGATAAGCTCTCTAAAAAACTAATTAATATTTGTACTCCTGGTTTATCTTTTAACCAAATTGTACAAAATATTAATAAGTCACATATTGATGACGCCACAACAGTTGTAATATTATGTGGGGACAGTTCCCATATTACAAAAAGGGACATTCTTAAAAATATTAATATTCTATTAACATTACAGTCTGAAACAAGATGTAAAATAATAATTAGCGCTTTCCCTTATGCAAGTAACTTAAACTGGGATCAAAATAAGCGCATTTTTTATTTAAATTTGTATATATATAATTTGATTTGTCGTCACAGTGACGTTATTTTATACTTTGACGTTAATAAATTTATTAACACTTTTATATTGACTCCAGATAGTATGTATCTGCCGAAAAAATTTAGGATGCAAATAGCTAATTTGTTAGCTTACAATTTACAGGACTCTGTTACAGCTGTAACTAAGTCCATAAAACCGAGTATTAGTACTTCATCTACTACTCGGCATATTGTTTCAAATAAAACAGTGACAAACTCAGATTTAAACTGAGGCACAAGACAACAGCCAGGCCTAATTGTATCAATATAATTAGTCAAAATATTCAGGGCCTGTCTGGCAAAGATCTAGAATTAGAATTGTTTGTTGAATGTAATAATATTCAAATCATTTGCATTACAGAACACTGGCTAAAGCCTGGTGATATGTCATTTAATCTAAATAATTTTCAACTAGCAAGTGCGATGGTTAGGCAAACAACTATTCGTGGCGGTTCTGTAATTTTTGTGAATAATAATATAAAGTATAAAGAAAGAAAAGATATTGTGAACCTTACATCAGAGCGCCATGTGGAGTTGTCTTGTATTGAATTAGATAGCATGATTATTGTGTCTGTATACCGCCCCCCTAAGGGTATCTATGAAATCTTTGAATCTGTCATGGAAGATGTTCTAAAAAAGTTAAGGTTAAAAAATAAACCAGTAGTAATTTGTGCCGATTTTAATATTGATATTCTTGAAAGCAATTCTTCGACCACTCGTTTTCTGGCATTATTTAAATGTTTTAATTTACATAATAAATTTTTAGAACCCACACGGGTAACTGAACACTCCGCCACTTGCATAGATAATGTTTTTTCAGAATGTGATCCGAAAAACAAATTTGTTTTTAGTAATATTTCATCCGACCATTACGGTTTGAAAGTTTCATACGCTGTGAACGTCATAGATACACCTAAGACTGTAGAATGCAGACCTATCACAAAAAAGGGATTGGACAATTTTAAAAACAACATTGATGAACAAATCTCTTTATTGCCATGGATTTCGGATAATCCTGATGTTCTGTATGAGAACCTCTTTCATTTAGTTACTAATGAGTTCGATAAATCATTTAAAACCAAGACTATTAAATGTACTCAGAAGTTACGGTTCTGCGATTGGGCTACGACAGGTATTTATAAAAGTAGAAACAGACTTTATGAACTTTACAAGCTAAGAGAAACCAACCAAAGCCCAGGTTTCTTAGAACATGTTAAAAAATACTCGAAGACTTTCAAAATAATTTGTGCAGTTGCAAAGTCTAACTGCATTAAAAAGCAAATTAAAAACTCGAGTAACAAAACTAAAACAACCTGGGATATCATTAATCGTGAAACTGGTAAAACTAAAGCACGGGAAAATAACCTAACGCTTAATATTAATAATGAATTAATAAAATCAGATAAAGAAATTGCTAATATTTTTGATAAGTTATTTGTAAACATACCAGTAGAAACTACATCAAATTTGGATTCCTCACCAGCGGCTGCTGTATCTATGCTAAAGGGACATGTGGCTGAAAGTGATTCAATGTTTAATTTTAAATGTATCAATGCTTTAGATATAATTAAAGCTTTCAATTCTCTAAAAATGAAAAGCTCCACTGATTTATGGGGCATATCAGTTAAGGTTGTTAATAATATTGTGCATACTATTGCCCCTTATCTTGCTGACATTTTTAATCGGTGTATTGATCAAGGAATATTTCCTGATCTTATGAAGTTTAGCAAGGTAATACCATTGTTTAAATCAGGAGATAATGAAGATCCTAGCAATTACAGACCAATATCGATATTACCTGCCCTAAGCAAAATTTTTGAAAAAATAATACTCGAGCAATTATTAGGTCATTTTAATGTAAATCAACTTCTGCACAACAAACAATTTGGCTTTACGAAAGGTCGTTCCACAACTGATGCTGGGGTTGCGCTTTTGAAGCATGTCTTTGATGCTTGGGAGGGGTCTCAGAATGCCCTTGGCATTTTCTGCGACCTGTCCAAGGCTTTTGATTGCGTGGACCACTGGACGCTGCTGTTGAAGCTAAATCATTACGGTGTAAAAAATAATGCCCAAAAATTAATACTGTCGTATCTCAGTTCAAGGACTCAAACAGTTAATATCAATGGAGTAAGTTCATCAGGTTCTCATGTAAAAATGGGCGTTCCGCAAGGCTCCATTTTGGGCCCTTTTTTATTTTTAATATATATAAATGATCTACCCTTTTTTGCAGAGAGGTTCTGTGATATTGTTTTGTTCGCGGATGATACTTCTTTAATATTCAAAGTTGACAGGAATAAAACTGATTTTGACGATGTGAACAAAGCACTCTCGCAGGTTCTTACTTGGTTTAATGTAAATAATCTCCAGCTTAATGCTAAGAAAACCAAATGTGTTAAATTCACTTTACCTAATGTACAGGCGAATCCCACTGAAATTGTAATAAATAATGAGAAATTAGATTTGCTCGATTCAACAGTTTTCTTGGGTGTAACTCTTGACAGTAAACTTCAATGGAATATGCATATCACAGCTCTGGCTGGCAAGCTCAGCTCTGCTGCTTATGCTATTAGAAAAGTTAGACAGTTAACAGATGAAGAAACTGCCAGATTAGTGTATTTCAGCTATTTTCATAGCATTATGTCATACTGTATTCTTTTGTGGGGGATAGCAGCCGATATAAATACTATTTTTGTTTTACAAAAACGAGCAATAAGAGCTATTTATCAACTAAGTTCTAGAACATCTCTTAGGGATAGATTCAAAGAGATTGGTATATTGACAGCAGCATCACAATTTATATTAAACTGCATACTTTTCGTGCGTCGCAATATTAACTTATATACAAAAAATAGTGATTGGCACAATCGGAACACCAGAAATAAAGACAAACTTGTAATGCCTCAGTATAGATTAGAAAAAGTCCGTGGTTCTTTCATAGGTCTTGGTATAAAGTTTTATAATAAAATTCCAAGTAATATTTTGGATTTACCATTTGAAAACTTCAAGACTCATGTAAAGAATTGTCTTCTCAAAAAAGGATACTATACTGTTAAAGATTACTTAATTGATAAAACAGCTTGGTCGTAGATTTTTCTATTCTATGTGAAAATTGAGAGAATTGTCCTACCTACTTAAAACGTATTGTAAGCTTTTGACTCGACGCCTTAATGCGGGTAGCTTTAGTATGTCATGCTCACTTTAAACATTTCTGCGGTGGTGTCGTGTGAGGCGGGTCGTTACGTTCCCTCAAATATGGTTGAGCGAAACGATGGCTGGTTCATGCGTCATGCTCGTGAACGGGTGCTGCCAGTGGGAATGGGTCTGCTTCTGTCTGCTTGTACTAAGGGCGTCGCATATTATTTTTTTTTCTTCATGTTTAATATTATCAATCTGTATGGCACTTCTTACTCAAAACATAAAATTAATAACTAATCCTTGTTTTGATTTCTCACTTTTTTATTGCTAATGACTAAAATGATTATTTTGCTTTCGTAATATTTTTTCGTATTTTTTCGTCTATAGTTTTGTAAGTAAAGGCCTATGAAAAGCTTTTGGATATTCGTTTTCAATTCAGTGCCTTAGGATAGGTAGCCTAAGTATGTCATGCTCTCTTTAATCATTTCTGCGGTGGTGTCGTGTGGGGCGGGTCGTTACGTTCCCTCAAATATGGTTGAGCGAAGCGATGGCTGGTCCATGCGTCATGCTCGTGAACGGGTGCTGCCAGTGGGAATGGGTCTGCTTCTGAGTACCTATCTTAACGCATATTGAATTGTAAGAATTGCGTTTTTACTTTTTATGTCTTGCATCAAGTGTTTTTTGGTTCGAGTAGCAGACAGAGTGATTTCTCAACTAGTTGAAAGTTATTTACTCTCATATTTACCTATCTGAATGTAGTAGATATATTTAATTTTAACCTACCTACCTATTGTGTGCAAACTTTTGTTAATTATTGTGATGGAAAATGACCTCACTTTAAACGTAGAGCTCATTTTTCAATGTTGACGACTCTGTATGAAATATACAGGGAGAAAAAAGCAGCCCTTGACGAGTTTCTTGCCGGTTCTTCTCGTTACAAGGTCTCCCGCTTAGGGTTTGCGAACCGATGGCGTAGCTTCTATGACATTCACAAGTGCTTGTAACAGCCTAGACTGAATAAAATATTTTGAATTTTGAATTTTGAATTTTAAAAACCGATAAAATACCGCTAAATATACCAGCCATTTTTAGTTGGTTTCAGCATATTTAATTTTTATGGGAGGATGGGCCATACATAACCCACCACGCGGGCCCAATGCGGATTGGTGGGTTATTAACGACTGCAAACAAATGCAGCCGAGACCACGTGCCTTCCGAAACACGGGGAGCAATACATTATGTTTCATGTAAATTATAAAAGATTATTATCGCAAATAACATTACTTTTCACCCTGAAAACAAAGCCTTTTAAAATGTAAATACATAATTTAATAATATCCAGCGATCTTTGTTTTTTCCAAAAGTACATCTATTTGATTTTTTTTTAATATTTATACTACAATATTTATACTATTTTAAATATTACACTTCTAAGACTTCCGCGCATACAGTTCATTAAAAATAAAACACTATTTACGAACCAAAAAACCAAGAAATCAAAACTAAATAATTCTAAAATAACATCTGAATTAACCAATATACTAGCTGTAATCCGTAAAAAGTGTTTTAGATATTTTGGAACAACCACAAGAATAGCGGAGAGCCATCAAGAGACAACAACCGAAATGATCATAAATAAGAATTGAAGAAAATAGAAACGAAGAGGTCGACTCGGTTCTAAATACCGAAATGTTTCAGTTTATATAATCGTCAAAATTAGCCTAACGCCAAAAGGCAGTCGCGTCAAGTTTATAAGATAAAAGGTTACCTACTAAAGCTAAATATTTTTTTTTTTATAAGCGTTACAATAATATTCGCATAACATTGTCGTCATAACATGATCGGCCCCCTTCATTATGTTGTCTACAGTAATCGAATCGAAGTCTTAATGGTACATAGCCTCAAGGTAACAAACTAGAGACTGTTCGCAATCTTAACATTCTTGCGGCACACTTTAGCCGAGTACAAAAAGCTGTTTTCTAAATAAGCTCAGTTACTAGCCCAGGACTTTTAGCAAAAAATTCAAAGAAACCTAGGACTAATTCCGGCGGAAGGTTTTTTGTTTTTAAAGTGTTCCTTAGGTCCCCCTGAATATATTTGAAAAGTTCCCCGTGAATCCCATGTACGCTCCCCCCTCCCCCCCCTCAAACGTCTCCCTGATTTTAGTTTTTTCTATTTATCTCAGAAACGGTTGAAGATAGAAGAAAGTTGTCAACGTATGATATAATTCTTATAAAATATCCAACTCATCGACACTTCAATCATTTCGATGTGAGCTGTAGTCTCTGAAATATACCTACAGACATTTCACCAACATTTTTTTTTTGCCCAGAAATCATTCTTTGTACTAGTTTTTAAGAAAAGTGAGTGGAGTTGTGGCGAAATTATGTAAGGTCATATGAATCTTGAAACATTGAGGAATAAAACAAGGTATAATACATTGTTATAGCAGCATCAGTTCTAGATTAACACCGAATGGTGTCAGCGCCACGATGCAATTTTTAGCCCAATACTTTTAGATAAAAATTTCGCGATACCTAGGACTAATTCCGGTGGTAAGTTTTTGTCTTTTAAAGTGTTCCTTAGGTCCCTTTGAACATATCTGGAAAGTTCCCCGTGGATCCCATGTCCGCTCCCCCCTCCCCCTCAAACGTCTCCCTAATTTAAGTTTTTCCCATTTATCTCAGAAAAGGCTGAAGATAGAAGAAAGCTACTGAAGTATGATATAATTGCTATAAAATATCCAACTTGTCGAGACTTTAATTGTTTCGATTTGAGCTGTAGTCTCTGAAATATACCTAAAGACATTTCACCAAAAAAAATGTTTTGCCCAAAAATCATCATTTGTACTAGTTTTAAGAAAAATTAGTGGAGTTGTGGCAAAATAATCTGAGTTCATTTGAATTTTGATACATTGAGGAATAAAACGAGGTATAAAACATTGTTTTAGCAGCATTGGTTCTCGATTTATAGCGAGTGGTGTCAAACGCCAAATAAATTTATTGTAGTATTAGCTTTAGTAATTTCTGAGTTAATTCGTTCAAACATACATACATACAAATCCTTCATATGTACGATGCGGGTGAGTGAGAGAGCATGATCGAACTAACCTGTAAGTGAAGTTACACGAAGGATTCGTCCAAAGATATTAGGACTATTAATTACATGTAGTATCGCTTGATACCTACCGTTTGACCCATCATGTATTAAAATCGGAGCAACCATTTTGATGATGATGGATGATGACGATAAAGTGGCGCCATATATAAAAGCATAAATCTTGAGTGTTCCAGTAGAATAATTTTCAATTTAATTTTGTTTAATAATATAATTGCTATAACTTAATCCTAGGCAACGTCATTTGCATAGTTCCTGCTGTCTTCATACTATAAAATTATACCGTGGTGTTTGACACTCGCTGTAAATCGAAAACCAATGCTGCTAAAACAATGTTTTATACCTCGTTTTATTCCTCAATGTATTAAAATTCAAATGAACTCAGATTATTTTGCCACGACACCACTAATTTTTCTTAAAACTAGTACAAATGATGATTTTTGAGCAAAACAATTTTTCTGGTGAAATGTCTTTAGGTATATTTCAGAGACTACAGCTCAAATCGAAACAATTGAAGTGTCGACAAGTCGGATATTTTATAGCAATTATATCATACTTCAATAGCTTTCTTCTATCTTCAGCCATTTCTGAAATAAATGGGAAAAACTTAAATCAGGGAGACGTTTGAGGGGGAGGGGGGAGCGGACATGGGATCCACGGGGAACTTTCCAGATATGTTCAAAGGGACCTAAGGAACACTTTAAAAGACAAAAACTTACCACCGGAATTAGTCCTAGGTATCGCGAAATTTTTATCTAAAAGTATTGGGCTAAAAATTTCATCGTGGCGCTGACACCATTCGGTGTTAATCTAGAACTGATGCTGCTATAACAATGTATTATACCTTGTTTTATTCCTCAATGTTTCAAGATTCATATGACCTTACATAATTTCGCCACAACTCCACTCACCTTTCTTAAAAACTAGTACAAAGAATGATTTCTGGGCAAAAAAAAATTTTGGTGAAATGTCTGTAGGTATATTTCAGAGACTACAGCTCACATCGAAATGATTGAAGTGTCGATGGGTTGGATATTTTATAACAATTATATCATACGTTGACAACTTTCTTCTATCTTCAACCGTTTCTGAGATAAATAAAAAAAACTAAAATCAGGAAGACGTTTGAGAGGGGGGAGGGGGGAGCGTACATGGGATTCACGGGGAACTTTCCAGATATATTCAAGGGGACCTAAGGAACACTTTAAAAACAAAAAACCTTCCGCCGGAATTAGTCCTAGGTTTTTTGCTAAAAGTCCTGGGCTATACGTAGAATGAGACTTTAATTTAGTCTAGTGCCAGTATTTATAAACCGCTCTTTATAAATCATACTTTAGATGCTCTTCTTGTAGGAACAGCATCTCAGGTATGACCTCAAGCAAGATAGCTCTCAGCGTTGAGAGGCTGGCTATAAATACAGGCCTGGGAGTATATTTAAAAGGAAACACAGCTAAGTACGTATTTTACTACGTATCTACGTAGTATTTAAGTAACTATTAATTTTCCTTGTGATATCGAAAGATATTGCGAAAAATTAAGTGTAAAAGTACTAGTCACTACTACACCTACTTTTAATATGTAGGTAACGTTATATTTATTTATAACCAAGAACTACTTCAGTCCGTTTTATTTATCTTGTATTGGTTACTTTAGTTGAGTTTTGAGGATAAAACCAAAACTAAGTCGTTTCCATTTCGTTTTATTTTTACAAAACAAATTGCAACGAGCGATATTAAAAAAAAGCTTAAGTATCAAAATTATCGAAATAAAATATTTTTACGGATACTTACTAAATGCGATTTTAAATTTAAAAAAAAAGTTTTGTTTGGTATTGATTTGAATTGTAATAAACTGCAACGAGTTAGATTTTTTAAACAAACTTATCGAAATTATGGAAATAAAAGACTTTTTACGTATAATAAATGCGATTTTATAAAAAAAAAAATTGTTTTGTTTGGTATTTATTTTAATTGCATTTCCCTTCCTTTTAACAGCTTTGCAGATACCGTCTGTTATTATAAGTAACTTAATCGTTCAAAATAAGCGAGAAATGAAATAGTCAGAGAAAGTTGATATTTAAAAAGATGAACAATAATATGATTGTATTCACTGTTTCTTTCAGGTACTATTCCGTGGGGGCGGTGCCCCCCCGGAGCAGCCTTAGTGCCCCCCCGGAGAAAAATGAGTTGTGTGTAGGTAGACGGGAAAACTAGTGTAGTGATCAACGGATGAGCTCCCCCGAATCTCTTTATTGCCCTCCCGGAGAATTTTGTCTGAAAGAAACACTGATTGTATTTCTAACATAAAATCAAAAATCCCGGACAAAGTATTTATTATGCAATGCGACTCTTAATCGAATTACATAATTTACCCTTACACATGTTAGGAAATCTCTCGTATCTATAATTGCTTCAGTAAGGTCATGAAGAATATCACTCGTTTTATGCGTGATTCTCGACATTGCTTCCAGGGAATTCCAGATTATTGGAAATACCAGTAGAAACTACGTTGATAAAATTGTACTAAGACGTAATTAAAAAAAAACCGGTCAAGAACGAGTCGGACTCGCGCACCGAGGTTTCCGTACCATCATAATTGCACCTTTAAACCACACTGCAGAGTAGAATAATAAAATTAGTATTCCTGTTTTAAGTCAGCGCCATCTCTTGACCGAAGGTGGAACTAATGTTAACTTTTTTAGAAATTTGATAATTTCTAAAAAAGTGTGCTATATTGAAACATTGTTTTATTTTTCCTGTAACCTTTATATAAACTGCTATCACATAGAATTATTTCAGATTTTTCTCTTTGCAACTTCGGAGATAAGGGGAGGAACGGTATTTTTTTTTACATTTTTCATCATAAATCGAAAACTATGCGGTCTAGAAAAAAAAGAAAACATGATTGAAAACATGCAAACAGCGCTCTTTCATATGATACCCCACATGCTCTAGTAGCCCCACTTCAAATTTTTAAGACCCCTTTTCAGGCTCTGCTGTAAAAAAGATATTTATTTTTTATTTATTTCTTATTTGCAAAATAGTTGAGCAAATGTCATCTTAAACTATTCCAAATTTCAAGTTGATACCATTAGTAGTTCTCGAGATATCCAGCTGTGACAGACAGACAGACAGACTGAGTCACACCATAAGGGTTCCTTTTTTGCCATTTTGGTACGGAACCCTAAAATAATATCGAAAACGGCGAAATCTGTGTGAGTCATAATCATAACGATTGTATAGTAGGTATATACCTAGAACAGTAATTTATTTAGGAACACTAACTCTGTATAAAAAATTCACCGTAGTATTATATTATACCTACCTTACATTTTATTTAAATACATTTTCATATGTAGCATAATAGTTACAGCAAAATGAAGAAAAAGCCAGACAATATAATCATCAAATGATAATACAATATCATCGCAGTCTTACTTTTCAACCAGTTCAAATAATGATTTACTTTTTTGCAATTTTCACATAAATTAGGTATTGTATTGCATTCTAGCGACGAGTCATGTTCTAAGAATCGTTCAACTAATATGTCGAAAATAGTGTAGTGTAATGTAACTTGGCACACAAGTGGATAAGAGAAACGATAATTATTTTCTTTCAAGAACTTATCTTCCCATTAGCCAGAATAGATATAAGTACTTCATACAGAAAGGACACTCCCCGCCCCGCCCTGGCTTCAATTACCTTGCCTCACCCCGCGAGTTCATATGCTGAATCGTATGCTCGTTTAGTCGTGTTTGTCAAATGTCAACTTATTTAGATATTCAAAGCAATGCGTCGTAACTCTTTAGTCGTGTTTGTCGACTGTCAACTTATTTTGATGTACAAATGTTCAAAGCAATGCGTCGTAACCATAATAGTACAGTAGCCCGTAGAACATTTAAATCACCAAAAAGGTTACCGTTTGTTATCGGCAAACGGTAACCTTTTTAGTGATTTAAATGTTCTACGGGCTACTGTACTATAAACTTAATATTCCACTAGCGAAAAAATTTTTAAGTCTATGGTCGTAACTTTATTTACCAAAAAGTTCGAATTATGAATTGAACGCTGCTCATACAGTACAAACTGCACGGTAGTGACGTGTCATATAATATGAATATAAGATTCTTGGTAGTGACGTACTATTATGTATTCTGTGGTGACAGTAGCCCTAGACTTACACATACAGTTTCGCGCAAGGAAATTGTAAGTACTTTGTACGAAGTACTTACAATTTCCTTGGTTACGCGTGTAGTGTACAAAAATGTCATCTGACGTCATCTATTTATAACGGGGCGGTTGTTGTAAGGAGTTTCCGGGGTGTGCTTAATTAAACTCAAAGGGTGAACTGATTATTCACAAATTATGTAGACTTTACACTTTTAAGAGTCGTCCGGCGAACAGTGAGCTTCCCATAGAAACGTAATACCAAAATGATTTGCAATTTGAGCATAATTAACTCTGTTTGTGATGTTATTCGGCTTAAGACAGTATTTGTCTAAGGTTCTATTAATTAAAAAAATCCAAAATACTAACCCGATTCAAAATAAAATGCCAATTACTTACATTTTTTCATACAAAACTGTAAATCGCAATAATTTTAATTTGGTTTGGTATTTTTTTTTTATTTAATAGAACCCTAGACAAATACTCTCTTAATCCCAATAACATCACAAGAAGAGTTAAATAATCTCAAATTGCAAAGCATTTTGGTATTACGTTTGTATGGGAAGCTCACTGTTCGCCGGACTCTTAATGCAAAATAGTTCTTATGATATGCATTATACGATTGAAAAAGAATTTTGTTAGTAACAAAAACTACGTGCATTTTGAATGAGATCATCATAACAGGTATTTCAAGGTTCAAGGTGATTTTTTTACAAAAAATAAAGGTGGGTACAAACATGTTTCAATCAGGAAGAAACTTAAGCGAAGTACGGAGAAAGACAGATTTTTCCCGATCAAATGGAAGGCGATAGATTCACAATAAAATACATTTTATTTTATTTATTAGAACAACCAACAAGGTCATACACTTCACATGCAAATAGGTAACTTAAAATATAATATACAAGGTAAGCAGGGAATGTTAACGTTATTTTTAAATATAACGTTAATTTTTACTCTTTTTACCGTTAATTTTAACATTAATAACGTTTAATTTAACGTTATTTACTTAAATAACGTTAATTTTAACGTTAATTTAACGTTAATTTTAAAATTAACGTTATTCCAGTTAATAACGTTAATTTTTTACCGATAATTTTACCGGTACTGAATTTAACGCTATATTTAATGTTAATTTTACCGGTAAAATATTTTTAACGTTATTTTTACCGGTAAATTTACGGATGAAACGGAATTATTTTTTTATATCGTTATTTTTTTAACGGTATTTCAATCCCTGAAGGTAAGTGTTGCCTTACTTAAAGGTTGCCACGCAAAGCATAGAGTTAAAAACTTAAAAAACATAACCGAAGCTAATCGCCCTTAAACTTAACTAACAAACTGTAATTATACTAAGTAATTATACTTATACTGTAAGTAAAACATAAAATCCTACCTACTTTGGCGTCAAATGGAGTAGGAATTGTCATATATCCAGCCTATTGTTTGGTCTTTCATTAGGTGCTCAAGTGTTAAATAATTCACTGCAAGGCTATAAAACCAAACTTACTCTTGATATCATCAATTTATATAAGTATAACGTAGTACCTACCTATCTTTAAAACCTTAATGACAAAAAATAATGTTAGATAACAAAAACTCTGTTTGCATAAACAAACAAACAAGTTTAGGGCAAATATTTTTTTAGTGTTATCTATTTGTTATGCCTTGTTGGCACTAAGCAGAAGGTCCAAATTATGAAAATGTTTTAAGCGATGGCATTATACCTTATATGAATATCATATTGGTACGAGTATAGCAGCACCGTACGTAATATTAGAATTTTAAAGATAATCGTTTTGGATGATGTGAAGTTTTGTCTTAAATAATTAACCTAGTCAGGCAATAGCGTAGTCTAAACCAGCCTTTAGCCAGGCTTAAAATGACTATCGGACGCAGAGTGTATAACGCTAGAAATATATTGTGTTATGTTGTGTCGTGTCGCGATCTGTCGCGTATCGGTTTCATACATTTAGTATGGTTAGAAACACATTACTACAGTGTGTCGTGTCGACACAACACAACACAATAGTGTGTTTCTAGTCATACTAAATGTATGAAACCGATACGCGACAGATCGCGATACGACACAACACAACACAATAGTATGTTTCTAGCGTAAGTCACCGCACTAAGTTTTTTTTATCTCGCCGACTGCGGAAATAAAGTGCCTGCTACACGGCCACAGAATATATAATATTACAAGATACGGTCCGTCCCATAGACATGGTCAGTCCCGTTTCAGATGCAATTTTTATTCTCATTTAACTTTTTATATTTTATATTTCTGTTGCGTTAATCTTACGATTTTTTTTAACTAAACGAAATGTAAGAACTGAATAAGTTTTGATAAGGGACCAACTCTGAAATCGTGGAATCATCATTTTCATTCAAAATTTTGTAAAGAAAATATCAAAATGTATGAAACAGCTTTTTTTTCGCTATTTCAGAGTTGGTCCCATAAGAAAAGTTGTTCAGTTTGATGGTCTATATCTACCATATTCGGCATTACGGGTTTTCGGTAACACGTTGTATAAAGGCAAAACGAATACGTTTTCGTTACAAATTTGACCCCATGGTTGTTTAGTAATATGTAGGCCCTTCTCATTTTTAAGTTACGTATGATTGCAACAGCAACATGTGGAACAAAGTAAGTTATGTCATTACAACTTACAACTAAAGAAAACAACAGTCGTAACTCTTTGTACATAAGTATTCGGAATAAGTAATTTGATTTTTGTATTCATGTTGGAAAAAATATTGTTTTTTCCGCATTTGACTCTTACATATATTTTAAAAATATCTAAAATTTAACCGATAGCAGATTGACTACGGAGGTTATTCATTTTGGCAGCTTCCTAAAAATAACCATAGGTACTTACCTAATTACCTAATTACTAAAGAAAAAGACAAGAACTTTTCTCACCAAATACCCATAGCTTTTAACAATATAAAAACTTTTTGGTTAAAATGAAAATAAAAAAATTTTTGGTAACTTCTTAAAAGGTCCTCCCAGGATGTAATTCGTGTCAATTTCAACAAAACTACTACTAATTTTAACGAATTTTTTTTCAGTTAACGAAGCCTAAATTTTTGAATCTTCTTCACATTAAACCTAACACGATCGACCCTGATGACGGCGAATCAACACTATTTGTCAATATTTTGAACAGGGAAAAGCAAATAAGTAATCCGCATGAGTAATATTTAAACAATATTTACCCAAATTTTGAAAGGTCGAGAAAACCAGAGGAAAATAAAATAATTCAAGCATTAGTCAATTCTGTTTGCTACAATTGTTACACATTACAACTGTTTAAATACTGTTTTACTTACATTAAATGCTGAAAACCCTGTTACAATTTCGGGATTGTATCAAAACAAGTTATACACACTTGTTTGGAATTACGTTTCACTACAATAAATATTTTTAAAATTAATCTATTGTTAAATGGATGAAAATCCAAAGGATACCTACATAGATACATATGAGTAAATGTTTAATTTTCTCGGTTGAGTAACTCAACTGAGCAAATTAAACAGTTGCTTTTGAGTTACTTTTCAAAGATTTTTGATTGAAATCTTCTTTCTTTCTCAACATGGCACTCAATTTGAGTTCAGTGTTAAGAAAATTTCAATCAAAAATCTTCGCACTTTTGCTCGAAAATGTTTGTCCAATTTCTAACTGACGGACACGAAACTATAGTAAAAAGTTTCTGAATTTTAGGTTCAGTAAAATAAAATTAAAAAATTAAAGTCGTTTTCGACTTCACAAATGTGCGAAAGTAACAGCAGAATGGAGAATTATACCTTTGCCACCACCTGCCACAATCACAACAAGCATTAAGAAAAAAAAGTTTTGACATTTCTTTTTTTTAATACCGTGTTGTGGTTGTGGCAGGTGGTGGCAAAGGTATAAATTCCATTCTGCTGTTACTTTCGTACATTTGTGAAGTCGAAGAGACTTTAATTTTTTAATTTTATTTTACTGAACCTAAAATTCAGAAACTTTTTTTTGTTACTAAGGGAGCTTATTCCTACCTATAAAAAATAATCATCCAATTTGATTTTTATCTGACATTCCCCATTATGTAGTTTTTCACTGATGTGCCAACCAAAAATAAAACTACCATATTAAACTATAATTGAAAAAAACCTAAGCTAGCTCTTTCGTTTCGTGATTGGCAGTTTTCTAAAATAAGAAATATGTAGTTTATTAATTATTAATTAAAATTATAGTTTCGTGTCCGTCAGTTAGAAATTGGACAAACATTTTCGAGCAAAAGTGCGAAGATTTTTGATTGAAATTTTCTTAACACTGAACTCAAATTGAGTGCCATGTTGAGAAAGAAAGAAGATTTCAATCAAAAATCTTTGAAAAGTAACTCAAAAGCAACTGTTTAATTTGCTCAGTTGAGTTACTCAACCGAGAAAATTAAACATTTACTCATATGTATCTATGTAGGTATCCTTTAGATTTTCATCCATTTAACAATAGATTAATTTTAAAAATATTTATTGTAGTGAAACGTAATTCCAAACAAGTGTGTATAACTTGTTTTGATACATTCCCGAAATTGTAACAGGGTTTTTTTAAAAAATTTTACGCAACCAAAAATTCTGAAACTTTTTTCTATTACTAAGGGAGCTTATTCCTACCTAAAAAAAATATTCAGCTAATTTGATTTTTTTCGGACATTCCCCATTGCAGGTCACCTTACGATTTTTTTCTTTCGAGAAACGTCTAGCTATCATTTTTCTGTCGATCAATAGGTAACTGTCCCTCTACTCAAATGATGTTTGAACGCTACGCTACGCTTACTATTAAAGCTTTAAAATAAGCAGTAAACTATAAAATTACGTGCCGTAACTTGTCAATTCCATACAATACATCAAAGTGTGTAATTTACATAAGTTTGTGACATATGATTAGAGGGCTCCACACTCGCGCCGCGAAAGCCCGCGAATAAAATAAAAAAATAAAATAAAATAGTTTATTTGGATTTAACTAAATACATTTTTATAAATAGTAAGGACCGATGCCACCTTTTAAGCCACATTTGGCCTGTATCAGGAGACACCGCTCTTCCATGAAACAGGGTTATCACAAAAACTTAAGACATAAAATAAAAAATAAAAATTCAACTTATAAAAAATTAGGAACTAAGTGTGGAGGGTTTCGCGGCTTCGCGTATGGGCTTCGCGGCTTCGCGTTCGCGCTTCGCGGCGTTCTCCGTCCGGTGGCGGTTTTTTGGTCCACGTCAAAGAACTTGTGTGCCGAACTAATGTTGCCGTGATTCGCGGCCGCGGTTCACGCACAAGTCTGGAGGGCTATATTTTTTGCACCGTTTTCATGCGCAAACCGCGCCCGTTATTCGCGGCCGCGGTTCCCGGCGCGAGTGTAGAGCCCTCTATTTAATCGTCTATTGCTCATATTTAATCAGTTTTCAAACGTATATAATGTTGGCCATTTGTGTAGGGCTGAGAACTCTAATCTACTCTCTATTTAGTTTTTTGGAACCGATAAATCAAGTAATACCTACTGTGTTAAATCGTTGTTCAAAAATGTGTATTTATCGTTGTACGGCCCCTTAAACTTAATCATCCAACATATTAGTGCAATTTGACGAAATACTTTTCGTTTTACTAACAATCTTAAATATATTATACTTACGGCATTATTATTTTTCACTACAAAACAACGCTCCTACATAACGATAGAAGAAGATAAAAAAGCTATTTAATTGATATCAATTTATATGGTCAATCTACATACCGGCAACTGGCAACCAACTAACACCGGAAATAATCGGTAGTATCGAGACAAGCGCTATCATTTATTACAAGAGATAAGATGTTTTGTTGAGTGATGATATGCTTATCACTAGAATGAAGGCCAGCAGCATCTTTATTTTTACGCTAATCAATAAAATTATGCATAGGCAAATTAAATCATTTATAATACGTAGGGCAAATCAAATTTTTGTCTTAATTAATGCAATTAAGGGGCCATCCATAAATTACTTCACATGAATTTAATGATTTTTGACCCCCACCCCACCCCCGTCCTTGTCATAGCTGGTCACATTTGTGAGGACCCCCTCCCTAGTGTGACGTCACATATCTTACAATTCTACATCTGGAAATAATTATTTAATTAAAACAGCAGTTCGAAAATTCGTTATATTGCAATTTAAATGATTTTGTAATGTGACGTCACAAAATTTAGGACCCCCTTGTCACACAATGTCACACTTCGTCGACCCCCTCCCTCCCCCTTAACGGGTGACGTTATTTATGGATGGCCCCTAAGCAAATTGATTCATTTCTAAAAAGGTACTTATAGTCATTAGAGAGGTATTTAGAAGGTATTTAGATGACATTCATAAGACATTTTCAGATTGACCGAATCGTGACGATTGCGGAACAATCGACGATGTTCAGCATTTGTTGTCAGAGTGTGTTAAAACGTGTGAGAGCATCGAACGCCAATGACTGCTCTGAATATAAACAAATTAGATTTAGGTATCTTTCAGAGCGTACTTAGTGAACCAACCTCTAGTTCAGCCAAATACATTTGTGATACCTATGGTCAGTCATCGGTGATCGATTAATAATAATAATAATAATAATAAAGTTTATTTCGTTTAAAAGCATGTTTATACAATAGTTAGTGACCGAAGTCATCTTTTAAGCAATTATTGCCTGTACCAAATGACTCCGCTCTTCTATCATAACTGTGCTATAAACATCAGTTCAACAGTATTATATTAATAAAGTTTAGAAATCAAACTTACTTAATTACTACTTAAGTTACATAGCATTGTGAACAAAGGGGTATGTATGTGAATATATGTGTGTGTGTGTGTGTGTGTGTGTGTGTGTGTGTGTGTGTGTGTGTGTGTGTGTGTGTGTGTGTGTGAGTACGTCAGCGTGTGTGTGTGTGTTAATTCATTGTAAAAGCATCTCTGTTTCATCATAATTAATTGATTCTAACCATGATTCCCTCGCAATCTCGCAATGAAACTTGTGATCTGTTGTATTGTATATATAGTTAGCATGTTTAGGATACGACAGGACTGGCATATCTTGTAAGATAAGAATTAGATTAAAAAAAAAATAGATTTTCAGTATTCGTCCAAGATTATCAAAAAGGGCTTTAGAAATTTTAATTGGTTGATTACCTCGTAGGTGGTTACGCTTGGACAAACCTCGCAGGTTTATAAGCGTAAAGCCATTGTTAGAATAAATTGTAATGTTGTTTGAATAAATAAAATAATAATAATAATAACCTATAGCAATTGACCAATAAGACAATGCTGATTTGCCTTTTTTGATAAAAATATGATCCCGATCGCGCTAATTTTGAACGGTAAAACCAAAACAGAAACGTTCTCATTTTGGTTAAGTTGAGGTATGGAAAAATCTTTAACTACTTTAGTTATTTCCTTGGTGTAATCACCTTTTGCCTGAGTTAAAATGGTGATTGTTACTATAAAAATAACGCAACGGCAATATATTTTAATCTAACCTTCAAAATAGGCATTCTGTCAATAAAATTGTTTTCAATTACTTAAATCACAGAGCAGTCTACATTATTATCACAATTATTAAATCATAAATGACGTGTAGCCCCTCAACAAATCAAATAGATTATTTTCTAGTCGTCAAAGTTACACAATCCGCATCTGTCTGCATCAGTTCAGTAGGCAGCCATCTGTCGCATGCGCGCTACGCAATGATGCGCACGCGCCAATCGTGTGTAGCTATTAAAATGTTGACGTAATTACTATGATATTTTAAGCTAAGCATCCATTGCTCCGCATTGTTTCCAAACGCAACGCATTGATCGCCTCAAAAATTAATGTTGAAACATTTCTCAGTTTTTTTTATTCAGAGCAACCTGCCTTAATAATATGTATCATAAAATCATATGACGCTTACAGTCAACAGTGATTGTTTTCTAATGGCCCAAGTTCACTGACGTCCATTATACAAAGTACGCTGGACAGGCTATTGTCATGAAATGACAGCAATTTTTTGTGCCGATTTGAAAAACGCCATATTGGCGCTGAGAGCAGTATATTCTTTATTATGGCCGTAGTGAGTGTACTTGGAACTAATAGTTAGTACACGATAGACCAAGAAGCTTATACCCCCAATGGAGATTGCACGGCTAGTGTCATAGTGAAGATAGAAAATATGTCCTTGAGTGACGTTACGGCTTATTGCTATCTCTTTTTTTAGTGTTACAATACGTTTTCGTTTCTCACGAACGAACGAACGACGAACATCGAACACGTATTGTCACACTAAAGAAAGAGATAGCAATAAGCCGTAACGTCACTCAAGGACATTTTTTCTATTTTCACTATGACACTAGCCGTGCAACCTCCATTGGGGGTATAAACTTCTTGCGATAGATAGTACACGAGTTAGTAAACGATTGGTGACGTTCGCCTGTCCAGCGTAGGTACTTGTATAATGGTCGTCAGTGCCCAAGTTGCATAATCGGCATCTGTCTGATGCAGCCATCTGTCGCATGCGCGCTACGCAACTGTCAGATACGCGCACGCGCCGTCCGTGTGTGATGTAGGGTTGATGACGGCACTTGCGTGAACGTCTGTTCTGCATTTCACATGTCCAGGGTAGCCCCTGAGGGCGCATAGTAGGGGGGGCTTAGTGGGTATGGCCCTGTTGACTCCCTCATAACCCCAGTTGCTTACCAGGAACTGGTGCATTCTCCCAACTTTAGAAAAAGGTTTGACGAAGCTATCTAGACCACTTCGTCCATTATTCCTTGTTTTCTTTGTGTAAAATTGTAACCCATTTCCTGTAGGAAATCAAACAAGTTGATTAGCGATCCGCATCCGCAGTTTCATTTGTTTGAATCGAGGCCTTAAAGTTATTATGCGTCCGTTGCATACGATGCCGATCAGTGGACGCATAATAACTTTAAGGCCTTAACATGCATGATAGAGTGAAATCACACGTAACTCTATACGCTTTGGGTTCGAACCAGTGCGCGTTTCAACGCGGCGGCGGTTGCGTAGAGGTCGAGCGCCGAATCCTCGATTTTTACATGTTTTTATTACTTTTCTTTGCTTTCAAATTAGTTTGAAAAAACTGTTCAATTAAGGTTGAAAAATTAACATCGCAGATTTTTATGCGTCGGTTTTAACACAAACGAATGTTCTGTTTCCGAGAAGTTTTGCAAATAAACCCAAAAACGAGGTCCACGGGATATTTTTTTTTCATCAAAGGTGGTAACATTTTTATAAATGTTTTCAATTCAATCTATGGTGTATTATTTCAAGTGCATTTTATATTTTTTCTATGATATCTTCACGCGCGTAGCCTTTCAATATTTTGAATTGAATATTGGGATTTGACGCATGTTAACGCTTTAAGGCTCCATTAAGCGAAATCATTTATCTCTGTCTTTTCTTTACGTGTAAAGAGTATGGAAAATAACCTGACTTTTGCATTTTCGATGTTTTTTTCGTTGTTTTTTCATCATTATCTTTAGCACAATAAATTATCTTTCTTAATAAAAGTTATTGGAGCAACTGCACAGTACTTTAAAGTGTATTTTGATGTGGAATTCAGTACGTTTCTGGCTTCCCACGTGTGGCGTTATATATTAGTAGTAAGTTTTGTGATTTAAAATGACGGAAAAAAGAAACATTTTTTTAGGTCTTTTTATGCATCTTTTGGAATTTTTATTTTATCGTATCTATTAAAAACCTTGTCCTGATAATAAATACAACAAAAAAAAAATTATTTAATTTGGTACAGTCGTTCTGAAATTATGCTATTTGTAAGCACATACATTTCGGCGATGTCTTTTTATTTATTTATTAATTCCCTTTATTTATAATATATTATACACGCTGAAATTTTAATCATTTGGTTCCCGCCGTGGGGTGGTTCCACTCATGATTACAAGCAACTTTTCCTATGGGGCCAACTCTCCTGCTTGCAAAAAAAAATCAGCTGTTCCATACAAAAGTGCAGTACCTACTCGACTTTAATGTATGGAACAGCTGTTTTTTTTTTTGCGAGCAGGAGTGTTGGCTCCATAGTAAAAGTTGCTTGTAATCATGAGTGGAACCACCCCACGGCGGGAACCAAATGATTAAAATTTCAGCGTGTATTCCTCAAATTTGCTAATCGACAACCCTGTTAAAGGTAAACCTTGTACTTAAGTAAATTATCGTTGAGCAGTTGACATGACAAGTCAAGACCTCTGTGCTTGGGTAATGAAATAAATTAAGCTTTAGTCACAGAATAGTACTAAACGTACTTTCTACTATAATAAAATAATAAAAACCGGCCAAGTGCGTGTCGGGCCACGCGCAGTAGGGTTCCGTAGGTACATTATACCATACCATATTTTAATACCGCTATCATTTTTCGTCTGAAAAAATAACTTTGTTTTTCACAGTATTTGTATGAATGACAAAGTTATATTTGCGGTTTTGGAAAATGTGCTATATCTCAAAAACTAATAACTGCATCTCGTTCAAACCAACTTTCGTTGAAAGTGTTTATTAAGATCTATAGCTTATATTTTTTTTAGATTTTCCACCCTCTTACTTTAAAAGTTAAAGGGGGGGGGACACACATTTTACCACTTTGGCGGCATATATCTTTCAAACGGTTGACTTTGAAAAAAAATAGTCTTAGAAACCTCAATGTCATTTTTAAAGACCTATCTATAGACACCCCACAAGTATTGGTTTGATGAAAAAAAATATTTTCAGTTTCAGTTTCATGTATGGGGAGCCCCCCTTAATATTTTATTTTTTTTCATTTTTGTGTTAAAATCGTAAAGCGGTTCACAGAATACACCTACATACCCAGTTTCAACTATGTAGTCCTAATACTTTTGGAATAAAGTGGCTGTGACATACGGACGGACAGACAGACAGACAGACAGACAGACAGACATGACGAATCTATAAGGGTTCCGTTTTTTTGCCATTTTGGCTACGGAACCCTAAAAAATAGCTTTATTTCTGAAATTGGTTAAACATAATAGGCTTGTTCTCACTAAGAATAAATCGGCTAGCATAAGGTTTCTAATGATTAATAATGTTAAATAATAACCAAAAAACACTTTTTTCATTAAAATAAATAAAGATTACCAATATTTAAAAAAATAAAATCGGCAAAATTGACCATTTAATCACGTGACATTGAACACCAATCAGAGACGCGTGACGTCACGCCTCGCGAAATATTTGTTGTTGCTGTCATTTTCGATAACGATGACGACGACGTTTTTGAATAAAAACAATTGACGGTCACAAGCAAACACGAATGTTTCGCAGGGCGTGACGTCATTCAAGACGCCATGACAGTTTTGGCCTTTTTCGATGCCATTTTGAGTTCATTTCTTAAAACGCAAAATTCATAGGTAAAATGACTTATTTTTCTTAAAATAATATATTTTTGGGGTGAAATAGATACCAAACTTTATTTTGAAACTATTTTCCAAATTTTGTCAACTAGCCTATATCGAGACTTCCCGGTAAGTAATCAGAGATACTTGTAGTGGGAATGACTCGTAACTTCCCAATTGGATATAGACTATGACGTTCCACTATACCAATTAAGAACTAAATGCATCGGAAGATTATTTATAGCAAGATTGCATAATATCATCATGCAGATATTAAATTTTATGACAAGTATTGTAAGTATTGCAACACCATTAGCACACACTATTTACTAAAATAAAAGGTTATAATTCGCTTATAATGTTGGGAAATGAATGCATCATGAGCTTAATAAATAGTGTGTAACAAAAAAATATTGCCAATCAACTGGTCCCTGGTCCCAGTTTTAGATGGGGACGACTTGTCCCCTAAGCCTTTCATAAAGGACCTACAATTTGCGGACTTTCATAAGATGGGAGAAATCTCAGTAGAGCAGCGAAAATTTTCCATTGACCACACTTAAAGTTTTTTGTTTTATCAGATCTATGACACTTATCGAAAAGTCACATCTGATGATTCACACATGAATATAAGATTCTTGATTCACACTCAATGTTCTTCAATGTGTCAATGATCATAATATAGTCTCTTAGTAATTGCAATAAGGTACATATTTGCTTTTTAAAGAATATTTTAACAATGTTGACCTTTTACGATATAACACTTCCGATCTAAAGTGACTAGGTGATTTCTATCAAGGTATCTAATAATGAGTTTCTATGTAGGTACTTAGATAATAATATATTTATTCTGCGAATATATTAACATGAAAAGTTTTCATAATATTTTTCATGATTAAATATTAACAAAATAACTATTTAATTAGGTACTTGCTAAAATTAATTTGAAGTTTTCATTTCCGACGTCCATGGTCAGTATCGTATTTGATCAAATTAAGTATTAAGATAAAAGCTTAAATTAAAACCATTCTACCATAATATTTCAAAACTAAAATATAAAAAGTAAAATAAAAACGTGGTAAAAAAGATGTTTTTAAGCTTTCGTAACATCTAAAGGATTGATGTGTGACGATTTATTCTTATGTCCACGAAAATAATAAAGATAATACATCGTGAAATTTAATCATTTGGTTCTTACAGTGGGGTAGTTCCACTCATGATTACAAGCAACTTTTACTATGGGGTTAACTCTGAACGGAAAAAAAATAATAAATTAAAAAAATATTAAAAACACGACTGCCCTGCCAAAAACGTACTAAAAAGTTAAACAACAAGTGTCATTGCAGTCGGGGGACCTTATTATGGAACAATTTTTGATCAAAGAGGTCCCCCGACTGCAATGTCACTTGTTGTTTAACTTTTTAGTACGTTTTTGGCAGGGCAGACGTGTTTTTAATATTTTTTTAATATATTTAAATTTATTTCACACATTTTAGTGACAAATTATATTGTTTATGGCCTTTCATTTGATGCCCATATTGTAATAATAGAAGAAAAAAAAATTTTTTTCACATTTGAAAATGGCGTTGTATAGTCGCCATATTGATTTATTCAAAAAAAATATAGTCAGTGTCACTTGGAATGCTGTAAGGATTCTAACAATACCCCATTTATCCAAATCAGTTCAGGCATTTAGAAGTTATGGTGGAATAAAGAAACTTACATACTCACAAACATACATGAACCCTGAACACATATACACTCTTTTTGCTTTGGGCAGTCGTGTAAAAATAAATCTGCTGTTCCATACATTAAGGTCGAGTAGAGTAGGTGTTGCGCTTTTGTATGGAACATCTAATTTTTTTCCGCGATATCAGAGTTGGCCCCATATTACAAGTTGCTTGTAATCATGAGTGGAACCACCCTACTGCGGGAACCAAATGATTAAAATTTCAGCGTGTATATACTGGTATAAGGTATTTGTTGACACTTTTCTATGTTTCAGGAGGTGGAGAAGCGGCGAGGCATGAGCGCCTAGAGACGCAGCCCGCAGTATGCTGGTGCCGGTGCGATGGCTCGCGACCCTCAACGATGGCGGCATCGCCAACCAGTTCTTCATGGCACTCATGGGTAAGATCAGCATCATCATCATATCACACCTACACCTACTGCTGGGTATAGGCTTCCCCCGAGGATTTGTACAAGGAGAAGTTCTGCGTTCTCAGCTACCAGCGGCTTTCAGTGACCTTCACCAATTATTATTTATTTGTAAATTTCGTTATAACGCGCCCGTTATAAGTTAAAAAATAGGTATCATGAATGGCTGGTAGTCAGTTACTTTAGTTTCAAAATAGAGACAGGACAGAAGTCAAGCTTAGTACCTACTACGTGCGCTCGAGCAACGCAAACATACACACCCTCTCACCGACATGGTATAACCGGAATCTCAGAAGAATCTCAAACGAGTTCGAGTGCGTGACGTGAACGTGACGCAGTGTCGTCGGTCGGTGAGAGCTGTCTAAGGCTCGTATTACAGAACGAGACTCAAGCACTGCTTGCTGCTTGAGTACAGTTAGAAAGGGATGGTGCTATTCATCGCATATAGCGCCATCCTTTTCTAACTGTACTCAAGCAGAGATTTGAGTCTGAGTTTGATTCTATAATACCAGCCTAAGACCCTCCGCACATGGCTCGTAAGCATAGTCGTCTCGTAAGCGTATCGTAAGACGCGACGAGTACGATACGAGCAGAGTTCTACACACGAATCGTAGCGTAGTCGTAGATGTTGTTCCAGAATATAAACTAGAGCTTCACGTTGACGGAAATTCATCACCATCATATAGAAAGTATTTTCTACGCTTGCTTTTTTACGCCTGTACGCTACGACTATCGTATTGACAGTAAAATCTCATACGATACGCTCACGCTACGACGACCGACGCCGTGTGCAGACTTCTTTGAAAATGTACCATGGGCAACAGCGTCGCTTAACCACTGCTAAGGTTAAAATCGCTTGCACGCCGCGCCCGCTGTCACATACGTTTAGTTCGTGCAGGGGCGATACGCGCGCACACGAATTTTGTTGCAAACTGGTTAAGCGACGCTGTTGCCCGTAGTACCATGGGCAACAGCGTCGCTTAACCACTGCTAAGGTTAAAATCCCTTGCACGCCGCAGCCGCTGTCACATACGTTTGGTTCGTGCAGGGGCGATACGCGCGCACACGAATTTTGTTGCAAACTGGTTAAGCGACGCTGTTGCCCGTAGTACCATGGGCAACAGCGTCGCTTAACCACTGCTAAGGTTAAAATCCCTTGCACGCCGCACCCGCTGTCACATACGTTTGGTTCGTGCAGGGGCGATACGCGCGCACACGAATTTTGTTGCAAACTGGTTAAGCGACGCTGTTGCCCATGGTACGTGCTCGTATTGCTCTCGTACAACGCGCATATTACGATACGCCTACGATACGACGCCGTGTGCAGAGGGGCTAAGTGTGTGTGCGTTACGCGTGCACTAGGTTAGGTACAAAGGTTCAAAGAGACTTCTATCCTTTCATTATTTTGTGCTTTAGTTCTCCTACGGATCTTAACATTTCTGATTCTATCAAGTAGTTAGCAGGGAACACCAAGCATGTCTCTCAGTATTGCCAGCTGGGTGACCTTGAGCCTTCTTACGAGACCCAGTTACCGGTTAGTTAGTTACAAGACACGTTTCACTTATATTATCACTTAGCAAGACAGTGTGACTTAAATTGATTCAAGTTTTGATTAATCTAATTAAGATAAATGTGAAAGATAACTTAAAATAACTTAGAAAAATCAGATAAATCCTTGTTTCTTTTGATTTTTAAGTATCTGTGAAAATTTGAACTCGGGATTACTGCTCCCCAGTTAATTACTTACCATGGTCATCACTTTTAGCCAACAAGTACCTATTCTATAAGCCATACAATTATTAATAATTACGAGTACAAATTATGTACGTGAAATATTAAACATACCTACGTAAAATTAGTTCACGTTAATATTTTATTTTATCATGCATTTTAATGTTTAGAAAATACGAGCCCAAGCATGTCAACTGCAGTAATTGGTAGGCTCAAAACGTTTTTGTCAATCGAAAAAACGTGACAAAAGGAATTCTTACATAATAGTAAACTTTAGCTTTGTATTCACAACTGACAACAAAATCTTGATTTACAAGGAAGTCGTCAATACAGCGGTACGTTTAAAAGGAATAAATTATGTGCCATTGAATTTAGTTTGATCGAATCTTTGGAGATAATCAAACCAATTCGAGCTTACAGTAGATGCAAAAAGAGTTAGTTTGGCTTCGTTGACCAGATGCTAAAGATGTGAAAAGAAGGAAAGTGGGGCAAAAAATTAAGAGAATAAGGAAGGAATCGTCGGAATAATAAATTATCCTTGAGTTTGAACAACTGAGAATTAACACAGCACGATTGAAGGTGTCTTTTTATTAACATTTCTAACATAGTTTCGGTCAGCAACTAAAGTTGTTTAACGCTTTAGTACTTTGTCATAGTAACTTTTTGACTAATGTATCAAATCCTGAGACATCTGTCAAAAAAGTTGCTATGACAAAGTACCGAAGCGTTAGCGACTTTGTACATAAGCCAATTCTTGTGGCTCGGTAGATATCTAAAACACGGACCTTTATTTATCACTTGGCTGTCTGTCTGTTTTGAGTTGCGTTTTTCTCAAGTACGTGTGAAGGTATCAAGTTGAAATTTAAATATATTTACTAAAGTCAACGGCCCCTACAAGTTGTAAAAATATCGAGTTTCTAAATCAGCTAAATCAAAAGTCACGGCCATTGTTATCGCATATTTCGACTCTATTATGCTACGGCTCTACCTGCGTTAACGTTAACCGTAATGTCCATTCTAAATTTTTTGTACACTATCCTCATCTGCGTCACGCTTAGATTAACGCGTTAATCTACGCGTTAAGACGCAGGTGGAACCGTAGCATTATAAGAACTTAATTCAAAACCCATGGGGTATTATTTCGCGTTACATAGAATGGTGAAGTTTGGCAGGAAGCCACGCCATCACAAGTAAAATTAAAAGTCCAAAATCGGTAACTTTATACTTTATACCTACCTTATAATATAAATACAAACATTAAATAAAGTCCATGAGTCAAGATTTTTACGAGTTTTTGGCGCTATTTAGTCGAATTTGGTTCGGTGACTATCTTAATTATTTGCAAATTGATTCATAGTGGATATTGTATCTTAAAATTGGTTCAGTTTTGTGGTACAAGTACAGAATAAATAATAGTACTAGCGGTACAAGTGTCTATGCAACTGAACATTATGTGGGATAATTGAAATAGGCGCGATCTTGGTTGTGTGAAGCCGAGACTTTTACTGTAGTGGTGGCTACCTCGGCAGAACTTACCGAGTAAACTGTCTTTATATACTTGGTGCCAGATGTTCCAAGCAGCATTGGAATGCGATGCACCCGCATAATAATGTAAACTGAAACAATCTACAACTGAACTGTTCAACACTTGACCCTGGCAAAATTACTTCAAGAGGAAAGTAGATTGCCAAAACAAAAATAAGCAGATTCTCATTTCTCCGATATTTTCTCGTGGATTCGGTGTCTTCATCTTATTTGACGTTGACGAGTGACGTTTTTTACCCGACTGCAAGAGGGTTATGTTTTTCGCGCGTATCTTGTATGTAAGTTTGTTTGTTTGTATGTAATATTTTTTATTACCTCTTATCTTTCAAACGGCTGAACGGATTTCCATGATTAACATATCGTTAGATTTGTCTCGTCAGCCCAAGTGTTCTTAAGAAGGTGGCGTTATAAAAAAAAACCAACATTGCGGCTGTACGGTGCTATTATACATAGTGGGTTTTTTTTTTTTAATATTGCAATAGGGGTGTCAAATTAAAGGGCTTATTATAAGGATTTCAAAAAGGTATAACATATAAATTATAACTAAAAAGAAATAAATAAAAAATAAATATAAAAAATTAAAAACCCGCAGTCGGAGGCATATAACTCAAATCATTCAAAATGTCACTTTCTTTATGCATGCCTCCGACTGCATGTTATAATGTTGCCTTTAATATTTAATCTTGTTTCCATCTTTTCTGTTGACTTGTCTTTTTATTCAGGCGGGTTTTTAATTTTTTTAATTTATTTTTTATTTATTAGGTAGGTACCTACCTACTTCTATGTTTTTTTCCATGGATAGTCGTTATTAATAAAATCCCACTGATTATTGTACAGTATTTATTCATTTCGTAGGTACACTTTAATAGTCCGAATACGGCAAATCTGGAATACGACGAATCAGGAACATGACAAATCCAGTACAAATCGGTATAAGTATTTTTTTTTCAAATATCCAACGGTAGATTATCAAACCATTAATTAAATAACAAATATGATGGCTGACCACAGATAAAACCTCCGATTAATTTTGACAGACAGTACATACAATACAGATGGTACATATGCAAAGAAATCATCGTACTTAAAGCCAAGAGCCGGATTATCGGAATGCATTTCTAACAATTCTAATTCATAAACATTTCTAACAAGAACTGATGGCCGTTGGGGCGGAAAGGTTCTGGAATGGCGACCGCACACCGAACGACGCTCCGTGGATAGGCCCCCGACAAGGTGGACCGACGTGAGAGTTAAGGTTGCCGGAAGCCACTGGATGCGGGCAGCGCAGGACCGATCGTCGTGGAGATCCTTAGGGGAGGCCTATACCCAGCAGTGGGTGTCGTGCGGCTGATATGATGATGATGATGATTTCTAACAAAACGAAGCTGGAAACTAACTTTACCCGTAATTAGCCATATATAAATCTAACAACTTGTAAAAATACTGAAACCTCTGTAAACTCTGTTAAAAACCTAAACAAAATTTTCCTGTTGTGAAGAATTAAAATTATATCCATTACATTTAACAGCAATAACAACCGCAAACTAAACAATATTATCATAATTTACCTAATAGGAAAATATAAATATAACCTACATAATAAAATAGTGTGTTTGACTAAGCAAAATGAGGAAGGAGAAAATGACTTTTCATATAAATATTATAAATATAGAGAAAAAAGAAAAACCTATTTCCCGAATGCTATGCCCGATCGCGAAAAAAAAAACAGCTGTTTCATACATTTTGATATTTTTGTCATTAATTTTTGTGTGAAACAGCTGTTTTTTAGGTTTCAGAGTTGGTCCCATAGTATTTTTTTTTCAGTTTAATGATCCCTAACTTATCTTCTACCATATTCAGCTTAAGGGGGATTTTTGTAACGCGTTGTACATTCGCAATTAAACTTTGATAATGTCGAATATAAAATAAGTTAACGTTAATTAATAAATAAAACCAAAAATAGAGGGTTCCATTTTCCTAATTAGTTTATTTCCCATTTAATTTTCCATGCACACCTAGATTTTACGTACTAGTTATTTTTAATGTCCTTACTGCTGGGGCACAGGCTTTATATGGGTGGAGAAGGAGGATTTTGTGTCACCCATCCCATGACGCAATCTTAGGGCCAGGCACTAAATCACTGCACCCGCCACCGAGTTCCTCTCTAGTTACTTAATCAAATGTTAAATTATAAATATTAGATAAATAATAAATATATAATTAGACAACATCATTTACACATTGCTCTGTCCGAATCCAAAGTTAGTAGATAAAACACTTATGATAAGCAAATCGGAGACTACTGTGACACTACAAACACCCAAACCTGCGGGCCTATTATGAAAATAACGTACGCAATTGCGTAACGCAGTCACTTAGCCACGATAGTCGTTCGCAGTTCTTTGGTTGTAGTTTTATCAAACATATTGAATTTTTCTATCGTAGTCCATAAACTACTAAACGAACGATGTCGGATACGCTAGAGAGAAACTGTCAAACTCACGCAATCACTTCGCAATATCGTATACGAAAGTGATTTGTAATTGGAAACAATCGAAACGAAGCACGGACGCAGCTGCGTGTATCGCATTAAACTTTTCGTAATAGACCCCGAGCCAATATAGAAAAGTTAGTTTTCTAAATTCACCCAGTCGGGGATCTAACCCGGGACCCCAGATATGGCGACACCTTGAAAACCGGTGTACAAACCACTCGACCACGGAGGTGGTCAAACTCATTTAACTGTCGAAAATCTTGCTTTGTTACAAACGCATTTGAGAATTTCTGGCTAAACTTCTACTGGTTATAAGTTTACAAACTGTACCTTGGTTTACATAATATTGAACGTCATTTCCTTCAAACCCCCGACTCGACACTTGAGGCACAGAATAAAAATCTGAGTGTATACAGAAGCACTGCTATGCCTCCCTACTCAAATGGCCAACATTCAATACCACGGGTCACCAATTAGTTTCTTTCAAATGAAATTCTTCTTATGAAATGAAATGACCATCGCGGTCCGCACAATTTTTATAGAAAAGAATATTAATATTACAGAAATGCAATTATTGGGTACTTAAAGTAGGTATTTTTGTAAGTTCCTGTGTTCTCGCGGTCCGCACAAAATGGGTCGGCGGATGCGGACCGCGGTCCGCCATTTGGTGACCCCTGTTCTATTCGTTCGAACGCTACGCTTACTTTAAACGTTTATACAGGTTATTTGTAAAACACCAACAACCTCGCAGGAGTAGATTACTAACATCATAAACTACAACGTTTGTTCTACGACTTTTCCGAGGGTATTCTTGATCGAAGGGTCTAGGACTCTAGGCAGTACAGTACTAACCATTAAAGCCCTGTTTGGCTTGAGATTATCTGTACGTAAGGTCTAGTATGCGTGCATGGAAAATCACGATTTGTTTCAAGTGGCCCTTCTGTCTACTTTTTTACTTCATGCTTGAGCTACCGATTCACACACTGACCTGCATATATTTACACTGGACAAGCTTATGTCAAACTGTTTTTGTGCCTATTTGATTTCCGCCATTTTGGCGCTGTAGGACGTAGCGTGAGCATAGCGTGCGGGACATGGTACTAAAGTTTGAAGTCTGGAGAGACCATCACGGCAACTATTTTCATATTGTACGTCAAAATTAGTTCTTTAGACACACGCTAGTGGCGTTTCAAATAGGCACAAAAACGTAGCTGTCAAATCATACAGACAGCCAGTCCAGTTAAATAAAAAAAATATTTTCATGTCAGTGGACTCACAGGATAAATAACGCTAATGCCGAGTGAAAACCGGACGTCAATCAGCCATGTTTTGTGAAATCCAAAGACTATTTCTCGTGTTTCCGCGAACATTAATAGGTACCTACATAATAAACGCATTTACGTAAACACAGTCAATTTTTCATGTATGATTCTGGGATGAATAAATGTTAATATATTATTGATGTTAAGTTATCCTGTGACTCTATTGTCTTTGGTAGGTACAGTCACGAGCAATAATATACAATACACACTTTAGAACTATGTCACATTCAAAACAATATTCTCAGTCAGTGTGAAAATGTTATACCTAGGTTGTTCAAAACGTAATGTGACAAACGTATTAGCGTAGTAACGTAGTGTTCTATGGTGTGTATATCTTAATGCTCGACTCGACTTCAGCTACCTCTGTTTTGTTCCTTAAACCTACTTAAAATTTCACTAATCTTATCCCGCTCCAAACACCGTAGGAAATTTTTATATTAGTCAGGTCTTAAAATTAAGTTTAATTTTTATTTCATTCACCATCCAAAAAATTACATGTAGGTATTAATTTAAACGGATGTTCGGTTATAACTTTTTTGTTTATGAACCGATTCAAATGATTCTTTTTTGTTTGATAGAAAATACTTTACGAATTATATCATATTTATTTTATGCCACCTTGGACTTGAAGATACACAAGGGAACTCCTCAAAATCAAATAGGAACTGTATAGTGATTGAAATACTCGTAAGGTTATGACAATCAAAAACTAATTATTACTACTTAAACATACCTCCCCAGAACGGTAATAACGTTACACATTTCATTATTGTGAATAGTAGCTTCCGCCCGCGGCTTTATCCGCGTATAAAAAGTATTAAATTATCGGTTTTCCAAACATAATTCAAATCCGACCAGCCGTTCTTGCGTGATTGAGTGACAAAACATCCAAACATTGAAACATCCAAGCATAAACTATCACATTATAATTCTCGCTTATCGTCGCTGACAATGGACACCTACCCTTCCTTTCTCGAACATTCTAGCAACAGGTTTACCCCTTCAAAACGAGGTTGTATAAGTAGGCCCTAGTCTGTGACAGGAAGTGGGGTCAAACAAGTTCAGCTGCTAAGAATAACGCAAAGCTATGTCCCTGTTTAGTTATCTGTGGAAAATCTGCGAGTTGCGGTATCTTTACTGGTTTTGTATGTTAAGGTCCTCATATACGGTGCGATTCATCGTTACGATCAATCTGACGTATATCGTAACGATCGATCGCTTCAAAAATGCCGCACATACATGAAGCGATTGGTCGTTACGATCGATCATTTACTTATTTGAAACGGAACGATAAAGATGTACTCAAATAATTTAATACGTGCCCGTTTAAAATGGAAAACGAATTTCTTTTCCTTGAAAGAAAAGGAGAAAATCGCTAGAAAAATGTGGGTTAACATATGGCTAATAAAGCGAAATCAGTATTTGCATGTAAACATTTCAAATGAATTAAGTTTCCATCCAAGAGACGCCAAACTGAGACAAAAATCGAAATGTTGATCGCAACGAGTCAATACACCGTCGATTCATCGTTACGATATTCATGATCGCATGGGTTTTTGCTGAGATCTCCATTATTGTCTTCGATTAAGTAAATCGTTCACGATCTTGACATTGTCGATTCATCGTTTCGATCGGTCTAAAACGACGGATCGTACAGATCAATCTTACCGTATATGGGGCCCTTTAGATGCAGTTTGTGTAGGATGACTAGGAAATCATATAACACTATTTAAATGGCCAACCTTTTACTTTAGACCTACGATTATCTTCTAGACTTTATAAAAGAAATAGGATTACTTAGAGCCCCTTTGGTTGGTTTCGAACACCACTTAGCATGAGATCTGTCGGATTTGATTTATACCAATATTGCATTGCATTTATATGCAATGTCCAAAACTAATGAAACTGGCTTTACTTAGAGCAATATTAAAATTATTCTTCCAACACTACACAAATTAACAGGCAAACTTACTTTTCCAAAAAAAAATGACGTTAATTTATCGTTTTTAGGGTTCCGTACCCAAAGGGTAAAAACGGGACCCTATTACTAAGACTCCGCTGTCCGTCTGTCTGTCTGTCACCAGGCTGTATCTCATGGTCCGTGATAGCTAGACAGTTGAAATTTTCACAGATGATGTATTTCTGTTGCCGCTATAACAACAAATACTAAAAACAGAATAAAATAAATATCTAAGGGAGGCTCCCATACAACAAAGGTGTTTTTGCCGTTTTTTGGTACGGAACCCTTCGTGCGCGAGTCCGACTCGCACCTGGCCGGTTTTTAATTTTTAATACAAATAAACTATTTCTTATTTTGGAAGACTGTCAATCACAAAACTAGAAAGCCAGCTTAGGTTTTTTTTTATTATCGTTTCAAGATAAAAGGTTTATTATTGGTTAGCACAGCATTAAAAAACTACAATTGGAGATCACATTACGATTTTTTTCTATAAAGTTATAGCTATCAGGTTTCTGACAATCACATAACTGAGTACTATAATTTACTTTCTACATTATTTTTTGAGACCGATAAATCAAGTAATACTATGTGAAATCGTTACACAAAAGTGTGTATCTTATACCTTTAAACGAGCAATTCTCGTATATTTATTTATATATTTCTGTGATTTCGGAAAGGGCTCTAACGATTTTGCTGAAATTTGATATATGGGGGTTTTCGGGGGTAAACAATCGATCTAGATTAGTCTTAAGTTTGGGAAAACGCGTGTTTTTGAGTTTTCATGCGTTTTTCTTTCGACGCAGAATATGGATATTTTTGTGTAGTCTAACGCCATCTAGCAAAGACTTTATAGAAATAGGTGCTTGGCTAGCATGTTATGCGGCAAGCAGAGGCTCTGTAGTAAAGTAGCACCACAGAATAAAATGTACACAGCACTTCAAAGATAGCGTTACTCCGACTATTACCAATTAGTTTTTAACTTTTGGAAAATAAAAAAGAAATTATAACTTCTTTTACTACGTTTTATAACACCACCATATTACAATAAATAGTATTATAATAGTATTATAGATTATACACGCTGAAATTTTAATCATTTGGTTCCCGCCGTGGGGTGGTTCCACTCATGATTACAAGCAACTTTTACTATGGGGCCAAATCTCCTGCTCGCAAAAAAAAATCACCTATTCCATACATTAAGGTCGAGTAGGTATGGAACAGCTGATTTTTTTTGCGAGCAGGACAGTTTGACCTATAGTAAAAGTTGCTTGTAATCATGAGTGGAACCACCCCACGGCGAGAACCAAATGATTAAAATTTCAGCGTGTATAGATATTTTGATGTAATACGGCCTCTTAAGGCATGACTGTTGTTATTTACATACATAAAATATCTCAATGTTTGGAACAGCTACTTTTTCACACTGATAAAAGATAAAGTACTTAAGTCATTTCCGTTACCTATGTCAACTGTTTTCACTCAGTTAATCTCTACAAAAATCTCTCCTAAATGATGATAACTAAACAATCTGTCACTCAGAGAAATTACTAAGTATTGTATATTATCTTTTTTTATCTCAAAACTGATTTGATAAGGTACTACTCGGAAAACTCATTTTACCACTTTGGCAGAGTATATTTTTCAAACGGTTGACTTTGAGAAAAAATTGTCTTAAAACCTCAATGTCATTTTTAAAGACCTATCTATAGACACCCCGCACGTAGGTTTGATGAAAAAAGTTTTTATAGTTTCAGTTCCATGTATGGGACTTAATCTTTTTTTTTATTTTTATGTAAAAAACCTTAGAGCGGTTTACAGAATACATCTACCTTTTTTTCAACGTTTCAACTGTGTAATATTAATAGTTTCGGAATAAAGTGGCTGTACCATATGGACAGACAGAAAGACAGACAGACAGAAAGACAGACAGACAGAAAGACAGACAGACATGACGAAACTATAAGGGTTCCGTTTTTTGCCATTAGGCTACGGAACCCTAAAAAGGGAAACAACCATGCCCTCTTAAATTGTCTCTATTTTTTTTAAATAACTCTTCAAAGTTTTCATTCTTTCTATAAGATTTAAAATCTATTTAAACCAAAAGTGACCACCGTCTGTCGTCTCGATTGCATTTGAAAATTAGTACAAAGAATAAATAATATTAATGAGTAAATTTAAGAGGGCGTGGTCGTTTCCTTTTTAGCGTTCCGTACCCAAGGGTAAAAATGGGACCCTATTACTTAGACTTCGCTGTCCGTCTGTCTGTCTGTCTGTCACCAGGCTGAACCTCATAAGCCGGGATAGCTAAACAGTTGAAATTTCCACAGATAATGTCCCAACTAGCAAAATATGTCGTAAAAAAATCAGCAGCACGTTTCTATTTCAGCTATTAGTAGTGAGATGGATTTACAAAATGTTGAGTAAACGATCTGTGAACGTTCTCTCAACGCGATTTGGGCGCACTTCTCTCTGCTTTAAATGCTGTAAATGTTATTAGGTGATTTCAACCTACCTTTTATAAAGTGGGATAGTAATAGTGTAAATTTTTTATCTGCCGGATGTAACAAACTTTCAGATGCTGCAGTATCCCTTATCGATGAGCTCACCTTTGCAGGGCTGCTACAATATAACTTCTTGACGAATTACAAAGGTAACACCTTAGACCTATGCTTCAGTAACCTACCTTTGTCGGTAACCCATTGCTCACAGCCATTGTTGAATGAAGACCTCGCTCACCCATCACTCTGCTTATCTATATACGATTTGCAGTTTTCTCCCTTAGAAGAAAAGTCTGACTCACGTTTTAATTTTTATAAATGCAATTATAATGAAATAAATGAACATCTTACTAATATAGACTGGTCCGCACTAAGGCAATCTAATAACGTAGACGATGCTGTCGAGTTATTTTATAAAAAAGTAAATGAATGTATTTCACAATTTGTTCCCTTGACCCGTCAAAGATCACGTGATTCTTATCCAATCTGGTATAATTCTGCCTTAAAAAAGATAATCCAAGAAAAGAGTAAAATGCATGCCACTTGGAAAGAATTCAATAACCCACGTGATTATGATGAATTTTCTATACTTCGAGCTAGAGTTAAAAAAGTGGCTAAGCAATGTTTTCACAATTACTCTAATAAAATCCAAAATATAATTCGCAACAAGCCCAAATATTTTTGGAGTTATGTTAAATCGAAACGAGGTGGCTCCACATACCCTAAGGAGTTCACATTCAATAATACCTGTTGTAGCGGTGGTCCTAGTATTACCGCAGCATTCAATGACTTCTTTGAGAGTGTCTTTACTCATCCAAATCAAAATCTTCCAAACAACAATGATAGATATCCATTACCTACGAAATATAACGAAGTCTTGAGTAACATTGTAATAACTGAAGAATCCGTTAAAAAAATTTTGCTTTCCCTAGATAAAAGTAAAGGTAGTGGGTTTGACGGACTTCCTCCAGTATTCATTTCAAACTGTACTGACAGTCTAGTCCGACCTTTATTGATATTGTTTAACATGTCCCTAGAGCAAAGTACTTTCCCTCAAGTGTGGAAAAAGGCTTTAATAATTCCAGTTCACAAAAAAAGGTTCGAAGAAAATTATTGAAAACTATCGTCCTATTTCCATACTTAGCACGTTAGGCAAAGTGTTCGAGAAATTAATGTTTGATCTGATCTATCCTTTCATATCTAGGGAACTACCTAACACGCAACATGGTTTTGTTAAAAGAAGATCTACTATTTCAAACTTATCCCTGTTTTCCAACTATGTTCTGAAGCACATGGAAGATACTGGGCAGGTGGATGTCATATACACAGATTTCCAAAAGGCTTTTGATCGCGTAGATCACAACCTTCTTCTCCAGAAGTTAGAATCACTGGGAATTCACGGTGACTTGCTCCGCTGGGTTTGTTCCTATCTATCGCATCGTTCACAGGCAGTTGTTGTCGGTGGTTATCGTTCTGACTTTATTTCTGTACCCTCTGGTGTCCCTCAAGGATCTCACCTTGGCCCCCTTTTCTATAATGCTTACATATATGATATTCCAAATTGTTTTACTGCCGCCAGTCACTTATTATATGCTGACGACAAGAAAATTTTTCGTAAAGTACAAAGCATAGCTGACTGCCAGGCTATTCAAAACGACTTAAATAAATTACACGATTATTACAAACGCAATAATATTACCTTAAGTATCGATAAATGTCAAGTAATTAGCTTTACACGTAAAAAAGAACCAATTATTTTTCAGTACAAAATTAATAATACCTTGTTGCAGAGGGCAAACTTGGTTCGCGATCTGGGAGTCTATTTTGACAACAAAATGCTTCTTTCGGAACATATCGATAATATCATACGTAGAGCATACCGTAATTTAGGTTTTATAATTAGAACTTGTCAACCCTTCAATAGTCTACTAGCCTTGAAAGTAGTATATTTTGCTTATGTCCGAAGTATATTGGAATACGCGAGCCAAGTATGGTCTCCTTGCTACGAAATTTACGTAAACAGAATAGAACGAATTCAAAAAAAATTTATTAAACATTTAAACTTTAAATTTCGACGTAAACATACTACTTACACTGAAGACTGTCGACACTATAACATTCTTACACTTAAAGAACGCCGTAAGTTACTGGATGCATGTCTATTGCACGACATCCTGCATGGCAGAATTGACAGCCCTGAGATGCTTGAACAGATATTTTTTAGTGTGCCAACACGTCGTACTAGACATACCCACCTGTTTCGCGTGCCCTTTCATCGCACCAAATATGGGAAAAATTCAGTGTTCACGAGAGTCGTTCGTACCTTTAATGATGAATTTAGAGATATAGATCTATTTAATTCAAGCAAGCAATCGTATAAGAAACTGATTGTTAAAGCGCTGTTAATGGTTCCACTAAGATGATTAAATAAATTAACACAATGTAAAATAAGTACCTGTCATTCTCGTAGGTGCTTGCTTTACTATGTCATCCATTGTAACATATATAGGTAACTCAGAAAAGAATTTATATACGGCTAACATTTTTTTTTTTGTAAAAAGTTTTGTTTGGATTTAATGATTTTAAAGTGTCAGTAGTAAAAGTATAATTGTAAAGTGTACTTTGATAACATAGAAAAATAAATTATCCATTGTATCAATTTCACATTAATATCTTTAGGCTCGTAGACGCAATATTTGTAAACCGTTTTCACTAAATACTTAAGCCGTTTTTATTAAGTACTAAAATGTAACTTGTGGTTAACTTTTATTGGCTTCACTTAAATGTAAAATGTAACCCACTTATACCTATTATAAATTCACGAGCTGTTGTTAACCTTTATAAAAAAAAAAAAAAAAAAAAAAAAAAAAAAAAATATCGTAAGATTATCGTCTGAATTGCTTTTTAATTGAAAGAATGTAGAGTAATCGCAACTCAAGTGCTACTGGTGCTATAATAGTCAGTAGAACCTCTTTCATTCGACTTATTAGTGATAATAATAGGAGTGCGGTTACAATCACTCGACACTTTGATCGTGTGAATGCAACCAAGCAGCACTCGTAGACAGTGCGTGTTGTCACTGTTGTGTTCGCGTAAACGAAGGAAATAAAAATAAATGTATATTGCAATATTATGGCCATGCTAAGTATACCTTTACGATTTTACAGCCATAATGACAATAAAGGTAAGCTATTAAAGTTAGCTCATAAGTCTTACTTTCATATGCGGAATTAATTTTTTCGTCTATAATCCTTACATTTGTATTTAATATTTTTATGGGCCACAAGATTTCTAGTAAATAATGGATCGCAAATAATATTAATATAATAGATAAAATAAATTCGCCATTAATAGCATTTCAATTATCATCATAAAGCATTCACTCAGCTCTTAGCCGAAAAATAGACATGAGGTTTCCATTTTACGACTTCTAAGAGCGCCATTGCAGTTAGTTTAGGGTTCCTTAGCGCAATGTTAAATCGTCAATCTATCATACGGTTTACAAACAATCTGTAGTAGCGTAATATTTCCTACTAAATCCGCACTAATATTAAGTATTTGTTCTTCATCCGTTGGTTGATGTTGATTGTTTCAATTGTTTCAACATCTTATTAACTTTCCGTCGGAACCCTCACTTCTTTTAAGTTTTTTTCCACCGATTATTGTCCATTTTCCACACTGCTGTAAGATTTTATTTAACTTTCATACCACTATTATGCTGCATGATGGCTTCCAAAATTATATTTGTGCACCTTTGGACCTGTAGTAGATCATTTGATAGCGTTTTCTCAACTTTAATAGTAAAGTTGAATTAAAGCCTTGCCAAAAGCTATGATATGACATTAGATGCTGTAATAGTAACTGAGAAGCTATTTTGTTGAATGAACAGCTTTTACTCCACAATATTGCTGTAAAAATTAGGTGACGAAAGACGGTGCTATAAAAGCTAGTTTTACGACAAAATAGCAATTTGGTTGCTTTTAAAGACCTGTCAAAAGACTAAAGGTTGTCTGAATGCGATTGAGAGATATCTTTATACAATTGTTGAGTAAATGCGATATGAATTCGTCGAGTCCACGTTTACTAGACATATTTATAGAGCCAAAAAGCATTGAATGCTGAAAGATCTAGAAAGCTGCTTTTATACTGCTTTTTGAAATGATAGGATCTTTCATACGAGTGTTTTACGATCCATAGTCGTGAGAGTAATTGCTTAAACGATCTTTTTGCTAGTTGGGGTATTTCTGTTGCCGCTATAACAACAAATACTAAAAACAGGATGAAATAAATATTTAAGGGAGGCTCCCACACAAGAAACGTGATTTTTTTGCCGTTTTTTGGTACGGAACCCTTCGTGCGGGAGTCCGACTCGCACTTGGCCGTGTTTTTTTATATTGACTTGGTTTAAGTGTAATAAAAATAAATGTATTGGCTATAAACGCCTTAACGAAAAAAAATCAATGCTGCTAGTGCTCAAAGAAAGATGTGTAATGTTTATGGAGAAGATGCTTTGTCGAATACTACTGCAAAAAATGGTTCAGCAGCTTCAGGTCTTGTAATTTTGATGATAAAGATGTTCCTCTATGTGGTATCTTTATTATTTTCAGTACAAAAAGCCGCGAACTTTTCCGACTACCTAATACAACTACAATCATATCCAAAATACTTATCACATACCTAGATGGACTAATTAAAATAAACGGTTATTTTTCACTAAAAAGTGAGTTTTGATAAGTCACTAAAATTTGATTGAATCAGGCGTCATCAAACCATTTTGAAAAGAGAAATATATGTAGCTTACTTCCACAAACAATATATGCAAGATGCACCGCCCGCCCGCAAAAATATGCACATGCACACCACAAAATATCAGTGCACAATACCTGCATTTAGCAAGACAGCAACACCAAATGATCGGTGTTGGTTTACGCACGATCTAACTCCTGAGGATGCTCCGGGTTGGGGCGAAACACGTGTAGAGTAGCCTAATTGGTGAAGGTGCAAGGTGTGTTGCTGTCTTGCTAAATGCAAGTATTGTGCACTGATATTTTGTGGTGTGCATGTGCATATTTTTGCGGGCGGGTGGTGCACCTTGCATATATTGTTTGTGGAGGTAAGTAAGCTACATATAAGTATTTCTTTTTTCAAAAAAGTCACTAATAAAAAAACTCAACTTAAGCGTAAAAAAGGTTCATAAAAAAATCATGACACCTTAAAAAAAAATACGCTCACACAGAAGACTACGGCTCGTATAATAGAAACAAACTCAAACTCAAAATCTCTGCTCAAGCAGCAAACGTATCAACGCCGCCATCCCTTTCTACAACGATAATTTTTAAGTATATCTAAAAATGAGATATATCAAATATCAGACCACGTTTCTGAATACGAATGTGCAGTTAAAAGTTAAATATTAATAGTTTGAAAATATCGGAAAACTCACAAAAATACATAGACTTATTATATTACTTTTGAAATCATTGCAAAAATAACAAGACGCGTGCGTAGACATTCTTTTCATGATTTACATTTATATTATCTTCTGATCAGTAAAATTCAATATCTGGACTAATTATTAAATATTGAAACTTTTAACCGTACATACTCGATTAGAATAGAGAAGACATACACTCATTACATTTTTAGATAATATACTTAAAAATGAACTGTGTATGTGTACTCAAGTACACTTTTATGGCGTTATATGCGATGAATAGCACCATCCCTTTCTAACTGTACTCAAGCAGGGATTTCAGTTTGAGTTTGATACCTACAAGTCTAAAGTCATGCTTAGAAAAATAATGTAATGAGATATATCAGGAGCTTTCACGTGATGTTGCATTGCACTGAACAAATTGGAGGAAATTTGTAAAAAAAATAAACCTTGTAAAACATTGCACAGAGATAAATTACACCGCGCAACAGCCATGACATTTCCTTATTTATTACTAGCAGCCGCCCGCGACTTCGTCTGCGTGGAAAGGTTTTTTTGCTATCCCTCGGGAACCACATTTTTTTTCGGGATGAAAGATACCCTATGTCCTTCTCTGTACCTCTGACTACGTGTGTGCAAAATTTCATGATGATCGGTTCAGTAGTTAAAACGTGAAGGCGTAACAAACAAACAAACGGACTTTCACATTTATAATATTAGTAAGGATTTATTTTTAATGTCTCTTTCAAACGACATTTACGTCCTATTTGATTCGTTGATGAATGATAAGAAACTTTTCTAGATAAAACCCCTTTTGTAAAGAATAAGACAATAAACATATTGAAATTGACGAGTTTCCTTGACAGTTTACGTTGTTTGTTTTATGATATGCTACTTCATTTGAAATAATATGGTTTTGAGTAATTACTACTACCTACTCGAGTAAGCGTCGGTAGTACCGCTATTAAGTACGGCAAGCGAAACAAGTTACTTGGTAACAATTAACTTTTATTTCATATAAATAATGCACATTATACTCATCAAAATTGAGGGACACTCATTTTCCCACAATTTTTGATGAATTCATTCATTATTTAAATAAGAAAATTAATAAAACAAATGAATTTCAAGATTTTTTTTAATTCGAAATTTTGGCCCACAAAGAGGAATACCAGAATTCAGAATTCCGTTTTATATTAATACCAGAATTCCCTTTTATCACAAAATAAAAAGGCTGTGTAGTTTGTCGACATAAGTGATTGATGGAGCCTAAAAAAGTGTTTAAACAAAACAATTTTTGTTACACTTTACATTACACATAATGTTAACGAGTTTTAACTGTTTTTAATTTATAGTTGACATTACATTAATGTTTTTCCCATATCACTTATTCCGCTTGTGTTACGATGTAACAAATTATTGAGTGTAATAAGTATAACGACCTTCATCTGTTCCATTGTATTGTAATCACATCCGTCAATGAGTTAATCGTCTGTACTACAACAATACCTATCTTCGGTGTTATTATAAAAAGTTAAACACCTGTTTAACTTAGCACAATTATTATGACGTAACTTTGGGAAAAAAAATTGGTAGAGATGACCTGAATTCTCAGGTCATCTGTACCAAAATTTTTGATAAATTAAAAACAAATAAAAACCAACCGAATGTTTGTATGACCAGCAACGAGAGTCGCTTAAAAATTTAGTACTTTGTTCTATAATGTTTCATTTAAACTGTTGCAAAATGTTGCAATAATAAAGAACTTAAATATTCAGCAACTTTCTCTACTGTACAATAAAGACACATCAATATCATTTTGCTATGCAGGGTTATTTGAAAAACACCTACAACCTCGCAGGAGTAGATTACTAATATACTAAGGGGTCATAACATAAAAAATTTGGTAACGATCGCGTAAGTGGCTGACTCTGGGTTCACAGGATGGAGAGGCACTCTCTGATGCTAAATATGTCGGTCTGCTTGCGTGAAGTGGTGAGTGAGTGAGTGAGTACAACTAGTACTTACTTGCTGTACTATTGTCAGCCACTTACGTTATCGTTTTTTTTTTGGTAACGATAACACATTTTTCAGCCTGCATATAAAAAGAACGCAACCACTTCACGCAAACAAACTGACATATTTAGCATCAGAGAGTGCCTCTCCATCCTGTGAACCCAAAGTCAGCCACTTACGCGATCGTTACCAACTTTGTTGTGACCCATAACATCATAAACAACATCAATGGCGAAAAAAAGAATCAGCTGTTTCATACATTTTGATATTAATAACATTATAATTTTTTGTATGAAACAGCAGACTTTTTTCGCGATTTCATAGTCATACTGATCAACTTTTACTATGGACCAACCATAGTAAAAGTTGATCAGTTTGATGGTCCCTATCTACCATATACGGCATTAGGGTTTATTTTGTAACATATTGTATAGTGCTGCGTCATTATGCGTGATTTTATCACAAAATAAAGAGAGATAAATGCCTGTTCCTGTTTCATGAAATATTTTATTTTAATGAAAAAGTATCTCTTGATTAAAAAATACATAATTTTTTAATAAAAATAAGTCGGTTGGTTTACTAACTTGTGCAAAATTCACGAAAATCTAAAAAAAAAACAAATTCAATTAAAAGAAATTACTTTCTTCGCATAAGTAGTTTTATCAGCATGTTTTCCGATAGCGGCGAATAAATTCTTATGTTTTACGGTGAATTTATGATTATTTGTACGAAAGTTTACAAACATTGCGAAAATCTTATCGGCATTGTTAAACGTAATGTAAAAAGGTTACCGAATACCGAAAAGAAACAAATTTGTTCTACACTGAGACAAAAATTTATTGATTTGATTCTGTATGCCAGCTATGAACATATAATTTTCAAGTGTAATAAAGTTTCGACAGTAACATAAATAACAAAAAATTTTTTGTTTGATAATTAAGCTTGTCCATCAAATACACTTCGCATCAGCTCAAACACAGAAATAAAACTAGTTTTATAACATATTTTTTTATAAATTAAATCAAAATGGACGATCGCAAAATGATGTGATTAATGAATAATGATATGAACGTACACTAAAATTTTACATGCATACTGTGTTGTGTGAATTATTTTATTTCATATTCAATATCCTACACTCGACGTCAGAAAAATCGCACCTCTTCAAAAATAAGTTCAGACTTGGCCACCTGCTATTGCTAGCTAACGTTTTGTTGTGTAAATGTTGATATCTATTGAAAGTACATTTAATGAGCTTTCAACTAATAATTGTTTTGTTTAATTAACATAACAGTTACCATAATTAAACGCTTAAAGCGTTTTTGCTTGCGCCGCCATAAAAGGGAAATAAAAAGGGTCAATTCAGGAAATTCGGGTAAATTCGCTGTCGAGATGATGGAAAAAACACACTCCAATAGTTCAATTAAAAAAAGAAATACCCAAGATGGATACTATTGGCCCTGAAGTTGCTCAAATATTGCAGAAAATGAGGCAATGTAATGTTGCTCGGTAACAGAATCTCAGTTATTGATTCCGTTCGGCGAGTATTCCAACGGTTTCTAGAGACTGTTGGCTATGTCCGAAGGGGAAGAAGTATATAACAACACTTACCATTAAATTAGATAGGATTAAATTAACTTTGAATAAATTTTTGAAAAGGTGCGATTTTTCTGTCGCCGAGTATATTAGATCATTAGTGATCTAATAGGATACTGATTATGAAAAAACATCTATTAGAACTTTAATATCAAAATACAAAATCCCGCATGTTTATTATATTATTATACTATTAAAATTTAAACATAACAATGCAATTTTTCAGACCGCATTGTGGACATTGTGGTCATGGTGGCGACAAGATAACTTGATAACTCTTCCTCGACCGACGGTGTTAAATTTCTAGTTATGACGATTAGATTGACATCCGTTCTATCAGGAAAAGTTATTCGAAACACGGATTTAGTTATCTCTTAATCAAAGATTTTAAAATGACAACTTAATTTTATTGCATAACAAAATATTAAAAAACTAAAAATTTGATTTTTTATCAAAAATTGTTCCATAAAACGGTCCCCCACAGCAATGACACTTGTTATTTAACTTTTTAGTACGTTTTTGGCAGGGCAGTCGTGTTTTTGATATTTTTAAATTTATTTATTTTTATTTCACACATTTTAGTGACAATTTATATAGTTTTGGAATGTGCTCATTAAGGCCTTTCATTTGATGCCCATATGAAAAAACTTTTTTTTTCACATTTGAAAGTGGCATCGTAGGTACTGTCGCCATATGGATTTTTTTCAAAAAATCCTTGCCAGTGTCACTCGGAATGATACAAGGATTCTAACGATACTCCACACATCCAAATCCGTTAAGGCATTAAGAAGTTATGGTGGAATAAAGAAACTCACATACCCACAAACATACATAAACCCTAAACACATATACACTCCTTTTTGGGCAGTCGTGTGCAGTCGTGTCACATCTTTGCGTTTGGTACGTGAAGAGAGACAACTGAATATCATACAAAGTCAAATTTCAAAATAGCTTTAAAATCGAGAAAAAATCTCATTTTGCCCATGTACCTAAGCTTTGCCTAACCCAAAATTTCAAAGATTTTGGGCAATGTTCTTTCTTATCAATAATTCAAAGTATGTCTTTTGACCGTGTTCTGTTTGTTTCGCAGTGACCATCCCAGTGCTGAACTTCGGCATGCTACTGGGCTGGCAGTCCCCCATGACCCCAGTACTGCAAGACCCAGGGGGTCCCGCTCCCGAGCCCATCTCCGACGAGACCCTGTCCTGGATGGCGGCGCTGACGTTCTTCCCCCCCATCTTCTGCGGGTTCCACATGGGGGGACTGATAGACAAGTGGGGGAGGAAACTGTTCACTATATTGACGTCGCTGTTTTTGGCGGTAAGTTAGGTTGAGTCTGATATAGTCACACTGACCTATACAACGTGTTAATGAATGAACCCAAAATGGAAAAACCGTTTCTTCGGGCCATCTAACTGAACAATATTTACTTAGGTACAGTGCGAGGCATGTATCTTGAAATTTTTTGTTCGCGCATGTGCTCTTGTGGGTGACCAATAGCACACGAACACGTCAGAAGTGGTAAGATTTTCCAAATATCTTCCCTACTCGGTAAGGTAAGAGTAATTACTCTAAGCCTAAATAATTTTTTTGTTCAACAATAAAATTCTAGTCGCAACGTTTGGTTGTTAAATAAAACATCATTGCATTTTTAAGTTGTTGAAAGATTTCTCATATCAAACAAAAAGTGGTATAATGCACGCTTTATGTAACAAACGATTGCGCACCAATCATCTTTTAATATCTTATTATTAAAGGTTTGCATCATCTAATTAACTGGTATCATTTCTAATCATAGAAATAGAATGTCAAAGAACAACAATGTCAATAAACAGGTGATCCGAAAACAAATGCATACATTTTATATGAGATACATAAAAAATTACTTAGATTCATAAAATATGACTATTTATGGCAAAGGAAATTAATAAACTATGTTCTATACTGTTTTCTTCGTCGATAAACGAATAAATTTAGAGAAATTTGGTTTTGGAGAAATTTGTGGCAATATCTTATTTACCTGTGAAAAGTGTGATTACTTGGATTGTTTCTTTTTGTCACATCACAATTACTTAGAGCACAAGACACCATGGCTCCACGATACCTTTATTTTAAGTTCTAATTAAGATTAACAAATATTTTAAACAAACTGTGATTACTCATTTGCTAGGCGGGACGCTAGGGGCTCTTACTGTAAAAAATGTTGGCACATGTCACTTGTTCCTTTGTCTCTTTTTTACATAGACCGTGTCCGTATGATGTTAACTTCTCTTTTCCACGCTTTGTTGGTCTTCTTGAGCGCAGCGAAAATTTTTCTATGTCTATGTTTCTAATAATTACAATTAAGATTCTTGCTTGAACCAACTTTCGATTGAGAAGAAACTCGCACCGTTCGGTTGTTCCGGTGCCGTTCAGTGCAGTCGTAACCACTCAGCTCAGAATTGATCTGGGCAATTATTGTTTTTAATTATCTATTAATGATGGAATCACTTAATAGGTACCACAAATAATGTTACCTTGTACACAGTTAGGTAACTCCAACTGTAGCAAAAAACTAAAACTTGATTAAAAAAAACTACGAAAACTGGTGGTTTTTGCTAGTCACATTTTCTATGAAATACGTACTTACCTAAGTACTTTTTTATTATTAGCAATAGAACCAGTACCACATAACAAGATTTTAACAGGTCTTGACAATGTACCATGGGCAACAGCGTCGCTTAACCACCGCTAAGGTTAAAATCGCTTGCACGCCGCGCCCGCTGTCACATACGTTTAGTTCGTGCAGGGGCGATACACTTTTTGGATAACACTTAAAGTTTATTACTCCCTTGTTCTCGAAAAATATATAGAAAAATAGGTAATGACATATAGAAGAACTAGCGGCCGCCCGCGACTTCGTCTGCGTGGAAAGGTTTTTTACTATCCCTCGGGAACAAAACTTTTTTTCGGGATGAAAGGTACCCTATGTCCTTCTCTATATCCCTGACAACGTGTATGCAAAATTTCATGATGATCGGTTCAGTAGTTAGGACGTGAAGGCGTAACAAACAAACAAGCAAACAAACAAACAAACAAACAAACGGACTTTCGCATTTATAATATTAGTAAGGATATTCAACGGCTACTTTTTCAAAAAGTGTCTTTATGCTCAAAATATCTACAAAAACGTAAAAAAATGAAAAAGTAAGGTTATTTTCATTACTCTTCACAGGTAAAGAAAAAGACAGAGACAGAGTTTTTGGAATATACTGGCCTTAAGCAACGCTGTTGCCCATAGTACATATCTACGAATTCCTTTTGTGTTTTTTCAACAATCATAGCTGGTTTTTATGCCACAGTGAAAAAAATTTGTCATTGTGGCAAACACAAAAATACACAAGAGCGTTGATTTAACATTTTTGCTTGGATAAATTTTTTTTTTCTACCCATAACGTGGTTTTCATAGCATAGTATTCTATGCTCTGTGTCATAACCAAGTTAAGTAATCGAATGCCATAGTTAATTATTTTACCTGAAAGCTCGAACCCCACTTTTGAAGAACCATTAAAAATAAATACGAAATAATTATGAACTAGTCCAAATTGTCACACTTCTTTGTCTTTTAAGATTAATATAAGTTCTGACTCCCGACTCATTCTGATAGCTAATTCAGAGGTAACAAACATAGTGAAACTGCTCTTTAGATTTGCATAATCCATAATACTGATTCAGAGATAACACATTGAATCTAGCTACGATGGTATATTTGCTGACTCCTGTCTCATGCTTAATACCTACTGATTCAAATATGTGACCATCAGCCTTTTTTTATGACCCCACTGCTGAGGCACAGGCCTTCCTGGCCTTTCCTTCCTTCCTCCTTCCACATGGGGGATAAGGAGGTTGGGCCATAACCCACCACGTGGGCCCCAATTCGGATTGGTGGGTGTTAAAGACTGCAAATGCAGCCTGGAGCACCAGCTTGACGTGCCTTCCGAAGCACGGAGAAGCTCGAGATTATACATTTTTGGTCACCCATTCCATAACTGACCCTTGCGAATGTTGCTTAACTTCCGCAATCGCTGGGCCAGGTGCTAAAGTGTCTACGCAACTGAACAATATGTGGAATAATTGAAATAGGCGCCATGTTGGTTGTGTGAAGCTGAGAATTTTACTGTAGTGGTGGCTACCTCGGCTGACCTTACCGAGTAAACTGTCTTGATATACTTGGTGCCAAATGCTACAAGCAGCATTGGAATGCGATACATCCGCATTTTAATGTATACTGAAACAATCTACCACTGAACTATTCAACACTTGACACTGGCAAAAATTACTTCCAAACGGAAAGTATATTGCCAAAACAAAAATAAGAAGAAGAAGAAAGCACTGAGCCATCGAGCTCCTCTAGATTCAAATATGTAACAAAAGTGAAATTATGTAAAATTGTTGCAGATAAGTTGGACCATCACCCTGATCTCTCTGCGGCCGTGGGCGCTGATCGCGTCACGAGCGGTGGCCGGTTTCGCCTGCGCCACGTGCTATGTCGTCACACCTCTCTATTTGAAAGAGGTGAGGTTTTTTTATTTTATTATATATATTTTATTGTATATAACTCTGTTCAAATCGTTCTGTCAATCCTTCTACTCGTGCTCCCTCTGGGTCAGCTATACTTAAAGGGCGCTAAAAGCATTAAAAGTGCAATATAATAATGCATTTAGGATACTGTTGGGGCTGCCCCGTTACTTTGAAAAAAGGTCGGGTTTGGGATGGGTGACCGACGATGCCAGAAGTAATCAATGTAAAACAACGTTTACAAAGACTGGGTATGAAATGGGTGACCGATTGAGACTTCGATAACGAATGTTAAACAACTTTGTAAAAAGGTCAGGTTTGGGATGAGTGACCGACTAAGCCAACAGTAATCAATGTTAAACAGAGCGTTGCGTTTCTTGCAGGCAGACATCGGGCGCGTGCTATAGTGTCAAATTCGAAATATCTCGAAAAAGTCAAGAAATTGTAGAGATTCCAAAGACTTTCGACTTGTAATGTCGAAAATTGCTGAGAATAAGTTTTTTGGCTGCAATAGAGATTTTAGTGACATTTTCAATAGAGATTTGTGATTAGAGATAATCTCGAATTCGAGAAATGTCGCAGTGCGCGAGAATAGGCCCCCAGGCATGTTCTGCGAGGCGCGCACGGACGGGTTTGACGCGATAATGCGTAAAAAGGCTGCTTTACTCCTAGCAAGAACGAGGAGCAGCACCAACAGTATCCTAGGTGTAATAGCCCTAAAAACGACTGCCTTATACTCAGACAGCTCGTGAAATCCTGTGGCTAGATATGGCTAGATTTTAAGATGATTTTTATATTTTATTTATAATATGGACCTACAATGTCTGAAATAAAGTTTTATTATTATTATAAACTTTTATTTAGTTTTATTAATGTTAGATACACCATACCATAACTTTTACACAAATTGGCAAATGCAAAGTTACTCAAAAAGGAAGGAGAAAAGGCTTCACTAACCTTAAATAATAATGTGTGGGGTTATCCATGTTAATCTTTCTAGGCTAGTGCATTTGCTGGGGGGATGCGCCGGCGCATAGGTATCTACCGCGCGGCGGCAGCCAACTTTTCATTAAATTATAAATAAAACAATGTACTATTTTGACCTAATATTGTACTGTATTTATTCACAAAAGTATAACTGAAATCCTTTAGGAGTGGTCTCGTCCTCTAAAAAGGTTTTAAGTTCGCCTAAGTGTTTTTCAGACTGATTTCGAATTAATTACCTAAATCATTACCTCCGACGACGTTCGGATATTTGTTATACCTATAATTTTGGTAATGAAAAAGTATTTCGCGGAACTTATGTTACATTTCAAATGACTGAGAGACGTATTTTTAGAAACGCAACTGCTATCGACGTCAGAAAAATCGCACCTCTTCGAAAATAAGTTTAGACTTGGCCACCTGCTATTTCTAGCAAACGTTTTATTGTGTAAATGTTGATATCTATTGAAAGTACATTTAATGAGCTTTGAACTAATAATTGTTTGATTTAATTAATATAACAGTTACCATAATTAAACGCTTAAACGGTTATTGCTTGCGCCGCCATAAAAAGGAAATAAAAGAGGTCATTTCAGGAAATGCGGGTAAATTAGCTATCGAGATGATGGAGAGAACACACTTCAACAGTTCAATTAAAAAAAGGAATACCCAAAATGGATACTATTGCCCATGAAGTTGCTCAAATACCTATGCAAAAAAATGAGCAAAGCAATGTTGCTCGGAAACTGAATCTCAGTAGAGAATTGATTCCATTCAACGAGTATTACAACAGTTTCTAGAGACTGTTGGCTATGTCCGAAGAAGTATAATATAACAACACTTACCATTAAATAAGATAGAAATAAATTAACTTTGAGAAATGTTTTAAATGGTGCGATTTTTCTGACGCCCAGCGTATTATAATCCATATTTTTTAACCTTTGTTCGCAGATAGCGTCAGACCAAGTTCGAGGTGCCCTAGGCTCCTTGTTCATCTTAGCTCAGAATTTAGGCTACCTAGTGATATACGTGTGCGGTGACCTACTGCCTTTTGCGGCTGTGATGTGGATGTGCGCGGCTGTGCCCGTGCTGCATGTCCTGGCCTTCCTGATGATGCCAGAGACTCCAGTCTTCTTGGTGAAACAGGGTAAAATTAAGGTGCGTACAGTGAGTCCTAGAAAAGTACAAACTGTGATTTGGCTACCTGATGTTATACGTGTCCTTAGACCTACTTCCAGTCGAGGCTGTTGTGTAGATATGTGCGGCTATACTCGTGCTGTCCTTACATTCTTGTTGATGCCAGAAACTCCAGTCTTCTTGGTGAAACAGGGTAAAATTAAGGTGCGTATAGTGAGTCCTGAAAAAGTACAAACTGTGATTTGGCTACCTGATGTTATACGTGTCCTTAGACCTACTACCAGTCGAGGCTGTTGTGTAGATATGTGCGGCTATACTCGTGCTGTCCTTACATTCTTGTTGATGCCAGAAACTCCAGTCTTCTTGGTGAAACAGGGTAAAATTAAGGTGCGTATAGTGAATCCTGAAAAAGTACAAACTGTGATTTGGCTACCTGATGTTATACGTGTCTTTAGACCTACTACCAGTCGAGGCTGTTGTGTAGATATATGCGGCTATACTCGTGCTGCATGTCCTTACCTTCTTGTTGATGCCAAAAACTCCAGTCTTCTTGGTGAAACAGGGTAAAACTAAATACTGATAAAGTACAAACTGTGGTTTTCTACCAAGACTATCTGATATTATACCAACGTGTCCTTTAGAACTACCAGTCGAGGCTGTTGTATGACTGTATGCGGCTATGCCCGTGCTGCATATCCTTGCCTTCTTTACGATGCCAGAAACTCCGGTGTTCTTGGTAAAAAAAGGGTTTTTTTTATACACAACGAGATAGTGCTTGACCTTTTACCTCACCTAAAGCCGAAGGTGGAAGCGCACTACACCCGCCTATCTCACAAGTGTCCGACTTGCTACTATGTAGATTCTAGTTTAATAATTTCATGTCTCAAAGTATGACTAAAGTATTCGATTTATTTAGTTTAATTTAACTACAATAAGTTTTAACATATACACATCAATTTTGTTTAGGGATACAGGTGTTATTTTCATACAAACGAGGTAACTTTGAAGCCTTAGTTTTCTGCCAGGGATGTACCGTGCTGTGATCTGATGATGGCCATTCAGGGAGTGAATGGAGGAGATTCAGATCGTTATACACACCCAACTGATCTGATCAGCATTCTAAAAGATTAATGGGTCAGAGTTCTCAGTTTGAGGATTTCCATACATTTTCATGCTATTTTCGCGGTTTTTTTAAACATGTCCTTTACGTTTTAAGAATGCTGGTCAGATCAGGTGCGTGTGTATAGCGATCTGAATCACCTCCATTCACTCCCTGGATAGCCGTCATCAGACCACAGCACAGTACATCCCTGGCAGGAAACCAAGGCTTCAAAGTTACCTTGTTTGTATGAAAATAACACCTGTATCCCTAGACAAAGTTGATGTTTGTAATACCTACGTTATGCTTCATAGTCATCAGAAAGTCATTATTTAACAGCTGTCCCAGACCTAGATAGCTATGGGAAGCAATTCTTTTATGACCACCGAGAAAATGGCGTCTCTTATTGTTCCCCCCATGTGCAATTAAACAAACTAAAGGTGCAATAAATTATTTTTATAATGATAATTCACTGTTTGTGTTTGCATCTTTTTATAAACCTTTGTGTTCATAAAGACATAAATTATGTTCTACATTCAAAGAAATAATCAATTCGTACTGGAAAAAAGAAAAAAATGTTGTTGAAAATTTCTATGAAAATAAATTCAAATATAACAATTGAATACGCCGTATGTTTATTAATATGGCTTTGTGTAAAATAACAGACATAGGTACAGCGAATCTATTCTATTGTTTTTACCATTGAAAATGGTTATCAGTACCCGTAGCACGAACAGCTATCGAAAAAAATAACGCGCGTAAAATCATTCGATAGTGCAATTTTGTATTGGAAATTTGTACAGCGCCATCTACCGCCGAATAGCGAAATTAAAATTTCCATAGATAATTCTCTATCGAGTAATTTTACGCGCGTTTTTTTTCTCGATAGCTGTTCGTGCTAAGGGTACAGATGCAAATCGCCTGAAACGTATTTTTGGCCATATCTCCGAGGATTTTGGGAGGATCGAGATAGAAATAGTACCAAAAGTTGAGGAATTTATCGAGACACGTGTGAACGTTTGAATTTTGAAAATCTACTGCTAACTTTTTTGGAATTTTGCTAAATTCGGGTTTTTTGGGGGGTTTTGGAGGTATTTGTTTACTTATTTGTAAATATTTCGAAAAAAACCCACTTAAGAAAAAATGAAAAAGAAGACGGTATTAGTTTAGCTACAAAATTGCGAGAAAATTTTGAAAATCGGTTTATAATAATTGTGACCTGTAGATGGTCCCTTTAGATTTGGAATTGTAGAAAAACGGGTGTTTCCGTAAATAAAAAGTGATGTAGCTTACAGTGGCGAGGGGTGACATTATGGCCAAGGTAAGCCGATCTACAAAAATGGTATGGTCTGCATAGTGGATAGGTGGGGTGGGATTTCTAAAAGGTAAGCCGATGGAAATCGGCTTGTACGGACCCTTCGCCACTGGTAGCTTATATGATTATTGACTGATCGTCATGGTTATTACCATGTTAAAGTGTTAAAAGATGCAGAAGCAGACGAGAAGTGCATTCGTTAGAATTTTGAAAATCGGTTAATAATATTTCGGCCGCGTCGAGACTTCGAGACAGTCAGCGGGCGCATTTTTTCATATTAGCACCAACCTAGAGGTTCGTATAAAAAACCGGCCAAGTGCGTGTCGGGCCACGCGCCATAGGGTTCCGTAGTTACCTTATACCATACCATATTTAATACCACCTATCATTTTTCGTCTGCAAAAATAACGTTGTTTTTCACAGTGTTGGTATGAATGACAAAGTTATATTTGCGGTTTTGGAAAATGTGCTATATCTCGAAAACTAATTACTACATCTCGTTCAAACCAATTTTGGTTGAAAGTGTTTATTAAGATCTACAGCATATATTTTTTTTAGATTTTTCACTCTCTTATTTCAAAAGTTAAAGGGGGGGGGACACACATTTTACCACTTTGGCGGTGAATATCTTTCAAACGGTTGACTTTGAGAAAAAGTTGTCTTAGAAACCTTAATGTCATTTTAAAAGACCTATCTATAGACACCCAACACGTGATGGTTTGAAGAAAAAAATTTTTTTCACTTTCAGTTCCATGTATGGAGAGCCCCCCCTTAATCTTTTATTTTTCTTATTTTTGTATTAAATTCGTTAAGCGGTTAACAGAATACATCTACTTACCAAGTTTCAACTGTGTAGTCTTAATACTTTCGGAATAAAGTGGCTGTGACATACGGACAGACAGACAGACAGACAGACAGACATGACGAATCTATAAGGGTTCCGTTTTTTTGCCATTTAGGCTACGGAACCCTAAAAACGGCTAATGACTTGATGAAATACAAAGCAGCTATTTCCGAGAACTTTAAATTGTAAATTGTCTAAAAATAAATTTAAAGTTCTTGGCTATTTCCGATGAAAACATCGCAACTTTGTGATCCCTAGCCCAACCCGCTTGCTAAGCGTCGAGACTGAATTCTCCCACGGAAAAAAGTCTACGTATTGCAGTGTATAATGGCTATGTTATGTATGATGATAATGACTCAAAAAAATATATATCTATTTAATTACAGGAAGCAAGAGAAGCGTTAGCCTGGCTAAGGAACACTTCAGTGGATGACAAAAATTTAGAAGAGTCCATCAAGGAATTAGAAAGAGAGGAAGAATACACCAAATCTATGAAGGAAGCCAGCTTCTGTAGTTTAAGTATGTTCATTTTATATTTTTAAGCTTAAAACATACCTACAACTTAGATTAACGATAGAAGTCCCGGTATACTCGTCCCATTTAAAAAAAACCGGTCAAGAGCGAGTCGGACTCGCACACCGAGGGTTCCGTACCATCATAATTGCACCATTAAACCACACTGCAGAGTAGAATAATAAAATTAGTATTGCAGTTTTAGATCAGCGCCATCTTTTGACCGATAGTGGAACTAATGCTAACTTTTTTAGAAAATTGATAGTTTCTAAAAAAGTGTGCTATATTAAGACATCGTTTTATTTTTCCTGTAATCTTTATATAAACTGCTATCACATAGAATTATTTCAGATTTTTCTCATTGCAAACTTCGGAGATAAGGTATTTTTTTTACATTTTTCATTATAAATCGAAAACTATGCAGCCTAAAACAAAAAGAAAAAATGATTGAAAACGTGATTCCGGCGCTCTTTCATATGATACCCCACATGCTCTAGTAGCTCCACTTCAAATTTTTAAGACCCCTTTTCAGTCACTGTTGTAAAAAAGATATATTTTTTTTTTATTTATTTCTTATTTGCAAAATAGTTGGGCAAATGTCATCTCAAACTATTCTAAATTTCAAGTTGATACCATTAGTAGTTCTCGAGATATCCAGCTGTGACAGACAGACAGACTGAGTCACACCATAAGGGTTCCTTTTTTACCATTTTGGTACGGAACCCTAAAATATGAGATATTAAGAAAAACAAAAATAATAAGAAAAACAATATAACGTTTTAGTTAGAGAACTAGTGACAAAATACTGCAAAAGGTATATATCTCAAGGCCCATCAGTCAATATGATAGTGGGTTTAGGGTGTACACGAGTCAGCACCTACTCGCAAGGCCAGGAGGGGGAACACCTGGCGTTAGCACGCTTTCAAGTATGTAAAATGTCGACATGCTCAAGACAAGAGTTATCTGAAGTTATCTCAAATTTGGCATTATATACTAGAGAATAGTCCAAAAAAGAAGGTAGTCAGACCGCATTATCATGAAACATGCCAAGCCAGCACGCCACGTAAGTTGTCACAATTTCGAAGTCAGTAATAGTAGTTTGTTACACAAGGGATATAAGTGAGCTATTACAGAACAAGATCCAATTTGGCGCCCGTGCGAGCGCAGCTCGCAAAGGGCGCTAATGGATCGAGTGCACCCGAGATATTTAGACGCCCGAGCGAGCGTAGCGAATATAGTTCGAGGGTGTAATAGCTACTTACAACCGAGGTAAGCATACTATTTTACATCATTCATGCGAGGTAATAAAAATAAAAACAAAAACATTAAAACAAAAATAAAAATAAAACGTTAAAGGGTTATTTCATTGAAAACTCGTGGGGTTGATCAGACCATTAAACTGAACAACTTTCATTATGGGACCAACCTCGAAATCACGAAAAAAATTCAGCTGTTTTTGCATTGCAGAATTTTGCATACCTAGCTTGAACTGAAATTAAATGCCGCCATTTTCATTGTTTTTTTTTTCAGCCAAAAGTTTCGTCAGTTTATAATAAAAGAAAAGAGATTGGTTCACTAAGGAGTTTTAAATGCTTGAATTGTAAAGTAACTTTACAGTTAAAGCATTCACCATCCTTGAATTGTAAAGTGATTTGAAAATGGAACGTTCTATCTAAACAATGCACTGTGTTGCACATGCCAACTTACACAGCCTCATACTATATAAGTAAATCCTAGTTACCGAGCAAGTATGATGTAAAAGAGCTTTTTTAAGGCTGAAAATTCGTATACTGCTAAATTATTATCCAAAATTTATAAAAAAAATAGTCAGACTACAGATTCATGGAACATAGGCAGTTAGCAGTTGCTCAAAGCACTTAAAAGCTGACGCCAGGTGTTCCACTTCCTGGTCTTGGGGGTAGGCGCTGACTCATGTACACCCTAATATCATATTGATTGATTGGCCTAGATATACCTCTTGCAGTATTTTGTCACTAACTCTGTAAAAATTTGAAATTGGAACGTATCTTAATTACAAATGGTATAAAAATGTCAAAACAAGTTAAATATAAAGAACCCCATACACAATTCAGCGTTAATAAAGTTAGTATGTAATGAACTTGAATACGAAGCTAAAGTCTGTTCATTCTTACTTGTCTATTATGGTAAACAATCTTCACTCAACTCTTTATTGAAATAATCATTTATAAAATACAACAAATGGTTTTTCACTCATAGATTACGAAATAAATTGTTAATAAATTAACAACAATTTCATAAAGTTACTAACATATTTTTAAATAACTATTTAAGTATAAAAGACGTATACTGTCAAAAACTGTTTACTAAAGACAAGTAAGGATGGACAGACTTTACATTATTATGTAGCTTCGTATTCAAGTACCTAGCTAACAAAAGTTAACAAAATCGACACTAAAATAAGAAACAACTTATTTCTCGTTTAAAGAAAAGTACGTAATTGTAAATCAACTTTTATCCCGAAAAAAAACTTAACTTATAAATCTATTAAGCGACATATGGGGCAGATTGTTGACACATGAGTAAATATTCCGTTTATTTACTCATGTGTTGTTGAGTCGTTGCCTTTTTAATGAGTTCAGCTTTCGCACCAAGCAGACGAAGCAATGGCAATTCAATACTTTATAAAAATAAACTCATATGGCCTACATGAGGATAAAACGAGATTTCACTTAAGATATAAACCTGTTTGCCAAAGATGAACTTCATTTTTATGAAGCTTTTTTTATTTGTGACTGGTACGCGAGGTTTTTGCACTCGCTTAGAATACGATTCTCAGGAAAAATGCAACGGTTCATTTAATAAGTAGTACTTTACCAATAGTAGATATTAAGACTGTGACTTTATGTACTTACATAATTAGGATAAGTATTATTTATTTACTTAACTAGAAATAAACTGTATAGAAACTAAACAAAATATCCTGCCAGATTCATTCGGTTACCCCGTTTGCATCTGATTCACGTTACTTTTTTTTATTGAATCATTTATTATCTTTCCATGGAGTATGGACAGAATTATGATAAAATTCTATTGTTATAAGCGTTTTACTGCTCGATCGAAACCAAAACAACGTACCATACAGGGTAGAAGAACAAAAGAAACCGGCATCGCTACAAGGATTGCTCAGCTGAAGCTTTGAATTTAGCTTGAACCCTCTAAATTGATTAAGAAAATTTGTAATTCATTAAGTAATGATCTAATTATAATTTTATTTATTTGTTAATCTTTGTTAATATAAAGTCTGGAAATGATATACATATTTGTAAATATCGTTCCATTTGATAAAGCTGATAAGTTTTTTGCGCCCATTTTTCTTGTCATAATGGGTGGTAGGGTAAAAAAACTATTTGACGATTTAGAAACGCTCATTATGTGAGCTTATTTGAATAAAGAATTTTTCATTTCCATTTTCATTTTCGAAGTGGTAGTGGGCGGGACACACAGGGCCTGATTTACCCACAGGCTTATAAGGCTTAAGCCTAGGGCGCAAGGACCAGGGGGGCGCTTAGCTTCAAGCAATCCTTGCAAGCACCACTTATTTAAAAAATAAAATTTTGAAATTTTAAAATGCACGCGTAAAATCTTGCTTGGGTTTGGAACAATTCAGATGGACTTTCACCCATTCATCCCCGACCTGACACACAGATGTGCCCCATGGTGCGACCAGGCAGAGGCACAAACGCACACCCAGCTCGCAAACCTCTAAAACAAAAAAGACTGCACGTGCGACACTAAAAAGTCGAAACATGAAAAAAATAGAATGGTCATTCTTTGTTTACACAATGAATAGGTAGGTAGGTAAAACGTTAGAAATAAAAATTTTAACCAAATTTCGCTTTGACCGGGCCCGAGTAGTAGAGTAAAATTTTTGTCATTCATTACGTATTTGGTGATAGTGACAGAAAGTACTTCGATTGTGAAAAAACCAAGTGGAGCCAACCAAGTAATAATGAAAATATTTTTGTGCTTCAAAAAAAAGTGGAGAGATTCCTTGAGATCATTGTTTAAAGTTTAAAAGTACTTAAGCCTTTTAATTTTGGTAGGTCAATACATTAGTAATAGTATATATGAAAATTTAGTTTATGTAAGGAAACACAAATGATTAATTTGCTAATAGCGATACTCACTATATAGTTCCATAAAGTATAATCCTGTTACCTATATTTGGTAACGATAACACTTATACAGTTTGTAAATATTAATACTTATTTCTGTTCTTGCACCTGTTCTTCTTGTTAGTTAAAAAAGTCTGGAACGGGTGGTAGGAAAATATAGACCAGTCAAAAGCACTTAATTAATTATGGGAATTAATTAATTGAGTGACTGGAAATAATTAAAAGCGACTGTTAATGGGATATTTAAATACTAAACCTGGCAGCGGTTTATTTTTTGGGTGATAAAATAACTAAACGCGTGACTAACTGTGGATTACAAAAATACGTAAAACGGACGACTAAATGTGGGAGACAATTAATTTAAGTTAGCAGTGAAAATTCTAAATGAGTGACAAAAATACTGAGTGGGCAACTGTTATGCCAAGTAGGTAACAACTATACATACCTATAACTGATTTAAAAGCTGCTCAACATGGTATTTTGTTATCTCGATTAAGATAATAAGCACCTTTATTAATAAAAATAATACATGCAAAATTTTAAACGTTTTGTGTGCCCTAAGGTTGTTGCCCAAATAGTAATTTGGTCGCCCGTTCTGAATAACTAGTTACTCAATTTGTATTTTAAGGTCACCCATTTTCAACATTTGTAGTCGCCCTCAGTCCGTCGCCCACTTAGTATTTCAGAACGATATATTCATTATTTTTGATACCCAAAATGGGAATTTATTGTTATCCGATTAAGTACTACCTACTAGTTAATTATTAAATTTATTTAAACAAATATATTTTTACTTTAACCGTGACTTTGCATACACATTGTCAGAGGTAGAGAAAAGGGCATACATAGGGTACCTTTTATCTCAAAAAAACTTACCTACTTGTTCCCGAGGGATAGAAAAATAGGTAACTTTCCACGCAAGCGAAGTCGTGGCCGGTAGCTTAACATAAAAAAAATCAGTCTGTCGAATTAATAACATCCTCTTTTATTAAGTCGGTTAAAAAATCAGGGTAGGCTCAGGAAGGAATATAAGGCAGGGGGGCGCCTGTTCATAATTAGCCTAGGGCTGTTAAAACCCTAAATCAGGCACTGGGGACACATAGCAAGAAGAAATGATGGTTATTCTATATTCTATGTTGGGGCGGAAAGGAAGAATGCCGACCTCACACGGCTCACACCGGACGCTTCGAGCGATGTCGGTAGCTTTTGTTCTCTTACGGCCTACTGATATAGATCTTCATTACTATGTCGTGGGCCAATCGTTGAATTGGGCCGATCGAGATCTGCCTGGGCAGATCACGATACGCCGGCATTTCTTGATTTGCCTTTTTAAAACCCGTCATATCGTTCAAAGCATAACGTTTGACGATTTGCCCGGCCATGCTTGGGCAAATCGATTCTGTGGGGTGGCCAAAGTACAAGCAAATAAAATGAAGTTTAGAAAATAATTATTCTACTATATAATAAAGATAAAACCAGCCATGCTGGGATTAATAGTCTGTAGAGTGACCAAAGTATTATTAAAATGAAAAGAATGTAGGTACATTTTTTTTTTTTAAATTTTGTTTATTATAAATCATCATTCTTATCTTAACATTCTCATTATTATTCTTTTCATTATTATTATCATCTTAACACGTGGTTCGTTATACAAATGTCTCTTAAAAGCGTATTGTTCTTATTATCACAATTTTCGATTTCTTATGACGCCGCCATCTTGCTCGCACGTAAACACACTGCTGACAGAGCGCAAACAGCGTTACAGCGCCACAAGCGTCGCGAAACGGAAGTATATTACGATGTGCCCAGCCATATCTCGATGTGGCTAAGTACTAGTAGGGCAAATCGACGAATAGGTTGCTTTTATCGATCTGCCTAATTTTTGATTGGGCACATCATGAAATTATTGGCCAGATCATGAAATGCCGGCACATCGTGATCTGACCAGGCAGATCTCGATCGGCCCAGTTCAACGATTAGCCCACGACAACTATAAGGTGTTCTGACGATCCTAAGGGTCACGGTGCCGAAGGTCCTTGGGAGATCCTTAGGAGAGGCACATGCTCAGCAGTTAGCTTCGTGCGGCTTGACAAGGCTGAAGATGATTACTTACACTTATTACTAATTACTTACTTATGTCTGAAGAAAATTTCTACCTAAAATTATTAAAAGAAATCGCCCATGGTGTGAAGTGATTCTAATAATGGACAATATATTTAATACAGAACCTTTATAGGTATTTGCGTTGGCAAACCGATGTCAAATATGAGACATCGCTTCCTCATCTATTAAAAAAATGTTCCACTCAGCTTTAAACTCGTTTTATAAAATATAAGTTAATTACTTTTTGCTTAAACAATAATATAACCTTGATAAACGTTTGTTTAGGGAGAAATAGTTTTCTTTACATACTTAATTAATTTAATTTGCATACTGTATGCTGTTTAGTTGGTACAGACTACGACACATAACATGTTGAAGTTGGGTCTACTTTATGTCCTGCTTCATTAATTGTTTTGGCTTTCTTCAACTCTTAATTTCAACTGTTTAACTTGATGACTGTGCTGTCGTTTTAATATGAGATCTTTTGCTTATTTGGTATCGGTTATGTTCTCTGTGGTATCGGTACCTACCTGTTTAATTTTCATTAAAATGCTATAAACTTCAAAAATGCGAGTAACTATATGGTGTATTTTTTGTTACAGTAAAAGATAAGACGAGATTCAAAGCATTCCGCATAGCAGTGAACGTGATGCTGTCGCAAGAGACGTGTGGTTACTTGGTGGTGCTGACGTATGCGGGGTCCATCTTTGAACAGGCTTCAGAGTCGATCAACTTGAAATTAAGTCCGAATAAGCAGACGATAGTGGTCGGCACCTTACAGCTGCTGGGATCAATACTGGCCAGCTGCATTGTTGAAAAAACGGGGAGAAAGGTGAGCCTCTATGTCCAGTTTTTATCATAAATTATCCTATATTATAGGCCTACCCCCAAGAAGCTTCCCGCGACCTTAACCAAATCGTCAGTTCACGTTGACAGGATAATACCCACGGAGCGTCATCCGCGAGGTCCCATTCCAGAACTTTTCCGTTCTAACAACATCTAATTCTTAAACTTTTCGATTTTATGCATTCACAATGCTATTTTTATATTAAGATTATTAATATAAGCGACTCGGTAGCATAATTGGTTAGTGCATTGGACTGGAATCCTAAGAGTGCGGGTTCGAGTCCCGTCTGAGCTGCTATGGGTGAGTCGATTTTTTCTAATATTTTTTCAATTATATTAATAATCTTAACATCTAATTCATTCATTCAACAACAATCGGGTTTTCAACGGTCTGGCTAGGAGGTCCGTCCACTACCATTTCAGCTAAATCATCCTTCTAGAGTCTAGGCTAAATACATAGGTACTACCAGTCGGCCTAGTCACGCGAACAGTGTTGTCAGACATTTACAAGTTGACTTCCTTTTAGTGGCTGCTAGCGAGCACCTCGTTCGTAACCAGATTATCGATGCTGACGCTTAGCGGGTGGTTCCTCCCTTTTGTATACAATAGTTAGCCCGTACCATACAGCGTCATTTACAAGTTGTCTTCCTTTCAGTGGCTGCTAGCGAGCACCTCGTTCGTAACCAGATTATCGATGCTGACGCTTGGCGGGTGGTTCCTCCCTTGTGTATACAATAGTTAGCCCGTACCATACAGCGTCATTTACAAGTTGTCTTCCTTTCAGTGGCTGCTAGCGAGCACCTCGTTCGTAACCAGATTATCGATGCTGACGCTTGGCGGGTGGTTCCTCCCTTTTGTATACAATAGTTAGCCCGTACCATACAGTGTCATTTACAAGTTGTCTTCCTTTCAGTGGCTGCTAGCGAGCACCTCGTTCGTAACGGGCGTGTCGATGCTGACGCTGGGCGGGTGGTTCCTGGCGACGGGCGCGGGCGCGTGGCTGCCGGGCTGGGTGCCCGTGCTGGCGATGTGCACGTGCATCTTCGCCGATGCCGCCGGCTACCAGCCGGTGCCGTACGTCATCATGTCCGAGCTGTTCTCATTTCAGGTGAGCAATGTCAAATTCAAAATCTCTTGTGAATGGCAACTATACAAGGTTATTTTTAGTTAATACAAAACCTCTCGTGGGGTTAATCAGACCATGAAACTGAACAACTTTCATTATGGGACCAACCTTGAAATCGCGAAAAAAAAATCAGCTGTTTCATACATTTCGATTTTTTTCGTGATTTCGAGGTTGGTCCCATAATGAAAGTTGTTCAGTTTGATGGTCTGATCAACCCCACGAGAGGTTTTGTATTAACTAAAAAAACCCTTGTATATTAAGACCTGGCCCTGGAAATAGGTGGACAATTTACAGAGCGACGACATCCCTCTAGTTAGTTTGCCATACTATCATTATTAACAGATCCGGGCACCTGGCAGATTTTCAGTGATGGGGGTGAGAGTGGTTGAGCAACAAGGGGGCTGAAAAAGCGATTGAAGATATACAATTTACAGAGCTCTGGATTTGACAATTTACAGAGTCAATCATGAATCTAAATCGAATATAACATTGCCAGTTATTTTGACTGGTACCTTGTTTTTTGAAAAGTAGTGCCAGGCGGCATCAAAGGTACGCAAAAAAGTGATAAAGTTTGATGCCGCCTGGCACTACTTTTCCACCAGTCAAAATGCCTGGCAATGTTATATTCGATTTAGATACATATACAATTTAGATTATTGCGGGAGACCTTGTAACGAGAAGGACCGGCGTAGCTGAAAAGGATTATGCAACTTTTTCTTTTCATTATTTCGTTTTTTACTCTGGGGGTTTCTGGAATACTTATACATTTTAGAATTATTCTTGGATCCCCTGGTAGGGGTTTCAAGTTTCCATGGACATCCCAGGAGGTCTAAATGGGGGTATCAAGTAGAAAGAAGGAACTGATCAACTCTTTAGTTTTTTTTAATAGACATATTCTATATTCTACTATCATATCTGTCCTTCTGCGAGTTTTGAAAATGCATTGATGATTCCTTTCCTTTGAGAATTTTCTAGCGATTAGCAGAAAAAAAATCCACTGCTAATTTAAAGAAACGAAAAGCTATTTTTAAACATTCTCTAAAGAAGAAGGAGGTTCTATGCACGCTAGTTTTTTTTATTCTCTTTGGTTCTATGTTCGTCTGTATTAAGGTGCGGGCACATTTGTCTGACGCCACGTCTTAACACGTGTTAACACGCCGTCAGATGACATCGGTTTTCATAGTAAATGTATGCACTAGATTCACACTTATCTTATGACACGTGTTATAAGATAAGTGTGAATCTTATAACACGTGTTATAAGAAATACGGCGTGTTAACACGTGGCGTCAGACAATAATGTGCCCGCACCATTATGCTTTTTTGTGCATGTTCACTACGTACCTTGTCAAACAATAGCATACCTACATAAGTAATAATTTGAAGTACCCACTGACATGAAATTTTTTATTTTATTTAAGCGGACTGGCTGTCTGTATGATTTGACAGCTAAGTTTTTGTGCCTATTTGAAACGCCACTAGCGTGCGTCTAAAGAATTAATTTTGACGTACAATATGAAAATGGTTGCCGTGATGGTCCCCCAGACTTCAAACTTTAGTACCATGTACGCACGCTATGTTCACGCTACGTCCTACAGCGCCAAAATGGCGGAAATCAAATAGGCACAAGAACAGTTTGACATAAGCCTGTCCAGTGTAAATATATGCAGGTCTGTGGAAGTACCTGACATTATTTCGCACTTATGTCACGCTCACTGAGAAGTTACTGAACAGTCAAAGTAAACAAACAAGCTGCAAACAAGTTATAAATACTCGTAAATTAAAAAAAGGACGTAACAATGCATTTTAGATATATCACACGAGACATGTGTGACATAGCTAAAATGCATTGTTACGTCTAATAATGCATTGTTATGTTTACCACCACAAAAATAACTTTATTTTTCTTTTCAGTATCGTGGAGTCGCGACGGCTCTCATAATCTCAGGGACAGCACTTAGCGACTTTGTTCAAACCAAATCCTACGACCCTCTCTTAAAACTACTGGGAATCCATTGGGTCTTCATAATGTTCTCAGTGGTCTGCTTCATGGGAACATTCTACACCATCATGTGGGTGCCAGAAACGAAGGGGAGAACGGTGGAGGAAATCTACGAGATATTAGAAGGAAATAAGAAGACTAAAGACGCGGAGACAGGAAAGGAAATGAGTAGACTATGAGATCTCGGGGCTAATTGTCTAATTTCAAAATCTATCGCAATCGCTTTAATTTGATAGATGGATGGTGACACATTGCTGGATTTCTTTGGTTTTTTTGTGTCAAATATTGCGATAGATTTTGAAAATAAGACAATTAGTGGGCTGATTATCCAACGACAATTATCCGACGTGAATGAGATTTTAACGAAACTTTGGCAGTTTCAAATTTCATTTTGAAACCAATTCTAATAATAAAATATTTGTTTATCGAGTACGAATTAAATTATAATTTTGTATACTTAGGGCTCATTTTTCAATGCCCAGATAAAGCTTTATTCTTTTGATAACGTTTGTGCCGCCAAATTGAAAATGATTGTCATTATGTTTGTTGGTCTAATTTTTTGAATGACTTTTATTCTGATTATAATTTAACTGACAGATTATCTGAGGATTGAAAAATCAGCCCTTAGATTAATTACATATTTTTATTGCTTATATGAACAGTAACTTACTTGCTGTTTCGGGTTCTTTTCAATGTTGATAAGAAATATTTTTGTTACTAGAATTGGTACCTGCCCTATTTCGGTCGCTTCGATTGTAATTTATCGGTACGAATAAGCCAGTTTCAGTATTTTTTGGTGAAAATTAGTGAAATTTGATTAAAAAATTAAAAACACTTAGTCTACGCAAATGTACGGAAAGTGACAGCAGAATGGAGATGTTTCCCTTTATCACCACGTTATTAAAAAAGTCAACTGACAATTTCTGCATAGCTACTTTTGTCAAAGTCAAAGACTTTTTTTTAAATATGTGGTGATTGGGGAACCATTTCCATTCTGATGTTACTTCCGTACATTTGCGTAGTCTATGATTTAATTTATTTAACTTGTTTCCTAATAATAAATGTGTTTATTCCTACCTATAAAAATATTTAGACAATTTGATTTTTTTTTTCTGACATTTCCCCATATTGGTTGTATAGCCGAGGAATAATATTTAAAAAAAACATGATTTTCTATACATTACTAATCACAATACGTTCAAAGTGAATGAAAAACCCCAAAAAAATTTACAAAATCAATATTCTGAATGAACTAGCCTATTACAAAAAAGAATTACGATAATTGGACGATGTTCGTTGATCCAATTTACTTCATTTTGAATCTTATACATGAGTTAATAATGTCGCGGAATGAGACGAATATCGTACGCTTGTTTTTCTGTAATAGGCCCTCTGAATATAAAAATAATCCCTATATTCTCATCGAGTCACATTGAAACGCGTCACACTCACACTGTGAGACTGTGACTGGTTGAGAAAAAGATTCGCAACGAGTAACAGGGGTGACTCGTTGAGAATTTTATTCTCATCTAGTAACACTGGTTCATGTATAGTGTGACTCGTTCGGATAAACAATTCGCATCGGGTAACAGTGTGACTCGATGCGAATTTTTATTCTCATCCAGTAACACTGGTTCGTGTATGTAAGACACGTTCGGAACAAAAACACTGTTACTAGATGAGAATAAAAATTCGCATTGAGCCACACTGTCACCCGATGCGATTTTTTTCCTAACGTGTCACACCATTCACATAGGGTTACTGGATGAGAATAAAAATTCGCATCGACTCACACTGGACCCGATGCGATTTTTTTCCGAACGTGTCACACGATACACGTACCAGTGTTATTGGATGACAATAAAAATTTGCAGTGTGACTCGTTTCAGTGTGACTCGATGAGAATATAGGAAAGAATCATGTCACACTATTTGTAAGTACTTAATTTTTCTCTGTGATGTAAAATAAATCCCAGTTTCTAAAGTGACATAGTTCTAAAGTAGGAATACCTATCTAACTCTAAGGATACTTAAGCCATTTTTATTTATGGCATTAAAAATGAGATAATTTATGTAAAAAAATAATTGTGGACTATTTTTACATAGGGCAAAAATTTCTAATTTTATCAGTTTTTAACTACCATAATTTTTTTTATTTATTTAAAATATAGCTTTTCAATATTTTGTTTATAATTTTATGTGATCCCATTAATTGAAACATAAAACTGAAGTAAATCTTCTGTATTTTTTTTATTATATTTATCAGTATGGCATTCCATGTTTTAAAAATGAAAAATACATCATAGTTTTGGTTTTAATTGCTATTAGCAATTATTATTAATAAAAAACCGGCCAAGTGCGTATCGGGCCACGCGCCATAGGGTTCCGTAGTTACCTTATACCATACAATATTTAATACCACCTATCATTTTTCGTTTGCAAAAATAACTTTGTTTTTCACAGTGTTGGTATGAATGACAAAGTTATATTTGCGGTTTCGGAAAATGTGCTATATCTCAAAAACTAATTACTATATCTCGTTCAAACCAATTTTGGTTGAAAGTGTTTATTAAGATCTACAGCATATATTTTTTTTAGATTTTTCACTCTCTTATTTCAAAAGTTAATGGGGGGGACACACATTTTACCACTTTGGCGCTGAATATCTTTCAAACGGTTGACTTTGAGAAAAAGTTGTCTTAGAAACCTCAATGTCATTTTTAAAGACCTATCTATAGACACCCAACACGTGTTGGTTTGAAGAAAAAAAAATTTTTCAGTTTCAGTTCCATGTATGGGGAGCCCCTCTTAATCTTTTATTTTTCTTATTTTTGTATTAAATTCGTTAAGCCGTTAACAGAATACATCTACTTACCAAGTTTCAACTGTGTAGTCTTAATACTTTCGGAATAAAGTGGCTGTGACATACGGACAGACAGACAGACAGACAGACAGACAGACAGACAGACAGACAGACAGACAGACATGACGAATCTATAAGGGTTCCGTTTTTTTTCCTTGCGAGGAGGAGAGTACTGGTGACCTGAGATTCAGGCTCCGGCTTAGTTTAGGCGCCAGTCTCTCTCAATCTTCATAATATGTTAATAATATTGTTCTTAGTCTTAAGTTGAAAGTGTAACATGTAAGATTGTTATGAGAGAGAAATAAACATTTTTATTATTATTATTATTATTTTGCCATTTAGGCTACGGAACCCTAAAAACGAGAAAGCAACCTAATAAAAACGTGTTAATAAAATGATTTTATTTTTTGATCATTGCATAAAAATATATGTAAGTACTAACAGGCCTATACATAAGAACTATCGCGAAAAGCGGACGATGTTCGCCCTACTCCGTGACACTATTAACTAGGGCATCTAATCTCGGTATACCGAGATCTCGAAATACCGAGATCCCGCGTCATTTTCCAGTCCCGCAAGGAGCGAGATTAAGCGATTACGATTTGCGAACTGGAAAGTAGCATAGAAACGTCCTCTAGCAAGCTCTGGCGCGCGGCGCGCGAGTACTGGGGTCTAGTCTGCTAATGTTTTCGTCAAAATCGTAGTTTAATGGTGTTTGAATGGTAATGCTTTTTGACACAGTTCTTGTTTCTTAAACACAAAACTGAAACACATTGTGTTTCTTAAACCCAATATGGAAACATATTGTGTCTTGATTTTGGGTTTAAGAAACAAGATCTGTATACACATTACCATTAGAACACCATTGAACTACAATTTTGACGAAAACATTAGCAGACTTGACCCCCTGAATGACTCATCATGACTGACTGATGAATGGCGATCACGTTGATGTCGCCATGTTTGTCTTGTTTGCTTGATTTTGTAAGAAGTAAATACTTGCATCGTCCATTTAATTGCGGTACTTGATACGAGTTTAATTAGTTCTTTAGTTTTATTTGGACTTTCATTTAGTTTATCGGCAAAGTTTTTACTAAAAATACTTCTTTACACAACACTTAATACGCAGCTCATCTTACACCTGCGGGATCCCGCAAATTCCGAGATCCCGCGGGATCGTAATTCGTCGATTTGTCGGTCCTGCAAATATCGAGATCACAAATAACATGCGGGATTGGATGCCCTACTATCAACTCACGAATGATGTTCAATATTAAGTAAATTGAACGACGAATAGCATTTTTTAAATGTCACTTTGAAAATCCCTCATTCTTTTTATGTAAGTAATAGCTTATGAATATCATTACAGTGGTAGGTAGGCCTGCTGACTTTAAAATATCTGTCTCCATTCTATCGAGTTTGACAATCTGAGAAAACTGTAATGTTAATATAACATTTTAATTTTTATTTATGTTGTGATAAAGATTGATATTAATATGACTTAATTGTGTGATTTTTGTTGTACCGTCTCATTCCATTGTGATACTTAATTGACGAATAATAATAGATCATTTATTGTGAGAATAAAGTAATTTATTGACACTTGTTTTTTTTACTTTTTTACATTAACAATAAGTAAACAGGGTCCTATCGCGCTAATTCTGAACAATAAAACCAAAAACGTTTTATTGTCATTACGGTTATATTGATCGGAGGAGCTTGGTGGCGCAGTGGTTTGGCGCCTGGCCCAGCGATTGCGGAGGTTAAGCAACGTTCGCAAGGGTCGGTCATGGGATGGGTGACCAAAAATTTATTATCTCGAGCTCCTTCGTGCTTTGGAAGGCACGTTAAGCCGTTGGTCCCGGCTGCATTTGCAGTCGTTAACACCCACCAATCCGCATTGGGCCCGCGTGGTAGGTTATGGCCCGTCCTCCTTATTCATCCAAAAGGAAGGGCTGTGCCCCAGCAGTGGGGACATTAAAAATGGCTGATGGACAAGGTTATATTTACCTAATGATTTAGCTTAAGGGTCCAGACACACTATGCCGAAGTTACGCGACCGAAGTCCGGCCTTGTTAGTAGTTACGCCAGCGATCATTTGTAATGGCTAGCATAGCAACACTTCTGCCGAAAATTACGTAGCGTTTTTTTCTTAATAATTAAGAGTTGCCGCCGATCTTCGGCCGCGTAACTTTGGTATAGTGTGTCTGTCGTAGGCTCACTAGGCAGCGTTTCAACAATTTTAACAAAACTAATGCGAGTGTGTCCATGTAAACGAATCTGAATCGGTAACGATTTAGTTTTGGTTTTATTGTTGAAAATTTGCGCAATTGACATATGTTTTCATTTTTTACAAGGTACCATAAATCGAAAACCATTTTCGAGTTTTTTCAATTTCTGACACCGTACATGTTTTTTCGGTACCTATTTTGAAATAAACTGCCAGTGAAACTTGGGTTATTAACCATTAGTACAGACAGAGTATAAAATAGTACTAAACGTCTATTAGGTTAGGGTGTATAAGTCCTTAGATTGCACCAAACTTCTTTCTAGCCCCCTGCTCTGAAGTCGCATCGCGCATGCGTAGTATTTTCTGTACTTATAATGCTACGGCTCCACCAGAATTGAATATGTTAATTGACAAACGACATTACTAAATTTACATAAAGCCTTAGCTAACGCGTAGTTGGACATTACCATTAACGTTAACGCAGCTCATCTTACACCTGCGGGATCCCGCAAATTCCGAATAACATGCGGGATTGGATGCCCTACTATCAACTCACGAATGATGTTCAATATCAAGTAATGGAATGACGAATTGCATTTTTTTAATGTCACTTTGAAAAACACGGTGGAGCAGTAGCATTATAACATTTTCAAAAAAAATCATCTCGTGTCTTCAGAGTAAGATAGATGTTTGGCGTTATGATCTGTACCTACCTAGCCTACCTACCTACACAGCTAACCGTTATTTTACTAAAACACTATTTATGACGCAAATTGACGCAATGAGCAATAAAACTTTTCTTTCGAAGTGATTAAAAATTATTTTTTTTTATTTCATGCAAGCACGCAAAAAAAATCTCTTTATGTATTCTAAGGGCCTTTGCTTTTTTATTTCTTAAGCAATAATTTAGTAGGTGGTACTAAAATATATTGCCTTTTTACAACGGTTCGTTTAAATTGAATCTGAGATTCGAATAGCATATAAAATATAAAACAGATTTATTTTCTAATGTTATATTTCACAATGGCACTATAAATACCCACAACTGATATAAAATCGTATATTTCATAAATTAAACGATGTATTTGAGTCATGTTTTCGTTATTAGCTTAATTGGATTGATAGGACACTCATCAGCCAAAGATGAACTAGACGTGGGTAATGGTACGCATATTAATGTTATTATATAAGACTAGCGACCCGCCCCGGCTTCGCACGGGTGCAATGTAGTTACTAAATGTAAAACTGTGCTAATGTGGTGTCAGTGTAAAGTTATTAGATTATACTACAGGATACATATACCTAGGAGGACGACATATACCTATACCACGTACGCAAGGGGTGTTATAATATAATTGACGTGTGTGTGTGTCTGTCTGTCTGAGGCAACCAACCTAGCTCCCAAACTTATGGATCGATTTTAATGAGGTTTTTATGCATAGTTTAAGAGAAGCGTACAGACGGCGGGAAGCGACTTTGTTTTATACCATGTATAGCTTTTGCCCGTGGCTCCGCCCGCGTGGCAGTCGGTAATCGTTGTAAGTCTTTCCTTGGAAACCAATGATCGGGATGAAAAGAAGCCTGTGTTAAGTATTCCAGACTTAATCTATATCTGTGCCAAATTTCTCCTAAATCCGTTCACCCGTTCAGACGTGATTGAGTATGATATGATTGAGTAGGTACCTAACAGAACAACATCCAAACATCAAAACTTTCACATTTATACAATTTTGTGATTATATAGGTAATAGCTGCACCCCGCGGTTTTACCCGCGCAGTCTGTCGATTCTGTAACCAAACTCGCATCTCACTTCACTTTGCGTGAATTTGTTATTAGACATTTGTTTACTAAATGAGCTATTTTACTGATTGCAAAAAAATTAGGTAGCCTGCGTAGCTATCTAAAATCTTTTGTGATAAAAAAAATTCTTATCATTATCTTATTTATGATTTAAAATTCCCGTGCAGTGAAGTGAGATTCAAAGTGGGGTTCGAGTTTGGTTACAGAATCGACGCCCTGTTAACGATTCTGTATTAGTTAGGTAGGTACTTAATAAAATTTATTAGCGGTAATTTAACAAAATAAGTATAAAAATATTATGTTACATTTAATACTTACCTTATAGTTAAAAATTCTAATATCTTTGCTTAATAGTTATCTTCTTTATAAATAAAAATCGATGTATGTGTATTTGTTTCCTTTGCACTCCTAAACCATTCATCCACATCCGATTATGATGAAACTTTGGTGAATGTTTGGTGAATTGTTCTGCTTACTACTGAAAAGGTTTCTGGCTAAAAAAAACGTGACATTGCAACGTAAGCCGCGCAAAGATTTATGCCGGGTGCAACTAATGTTGTGCATTATTATCAGGCTCTCCATCGAAACACTTCTCTAAATACCACATTCCTTGTCACGTTATCTGATATTTGCCAGATGTTGCCGTTTTATTTGACTAATATTTCGTAAAGTAGTGAAAATAGGGATAAAATCTTATACAACATTATAAGAATCAATGCTTGTCTTAAAAATCGGGAAAATTAGAGATTAAACGTCAGCCCGTGCAGTGACAACTGACATTTATTTTTCTTAATCATTCAAATGCACTAAGAAGTTTTGATTCCGATATCAAAGTCAACCACCCTAAAATAGCTTTCTACCCCTTTTCAACCCTGTTAAGGGATACATTTCAAAAAAATACGAAACACGTGTTCAATTAATTTTGTAAAAGAATGTCTATGCCAAATTTCAAGTCAATCGGGCCAAGGAATCGCGTTCTCCCATACAAACTTTGCCACCCTGTTTCACCCTCTTAGGGATTGAATTTCGCAAAATCCCGTCTTAGTGAGCACCTACACCCTAAAAGGGACCCCCATGCAAAATTTGAGCAATTGTAGTTTCTGAGATTTCGTGATGAGTCAGTGAGTGATTTACGCTTTTATATATATACTAGCGGCCCGCCCCGGCTTCGCACGGGTGCAGTGCAATGTAGTTACTAATGTAAAACTGTGCTAATGTGGTGTCAGTGTGAAGTTATTTGATTATACTACAGGATATCTACATATATACGATGTACGCAAGGGGTGTTAAAATATAATTGAAGTGTGTGTGTGTCTGTCTGAGGCCACCAGCTCCCAAACTTAAAGATCTATTTTATTGCGATTTTTATGTATAGTTTAAGAGAAGCGTACAGACGGCGGGAAGCGACTTTGTTTTATACTATGTTTAGCTTTTGCCCGTGGCTCCGCCCGCGTGGGAGTCGGTAATCGTTGTAAGTCTTCCCTTGGAAACCAATGATCGGCATGAAAAGAAGCCTGTGTTAAGTATTCCAGACTATAATCTATCCCTGTGCCAAATTTCGTCTAAATCCGTTCACCCGTTCAGACGTAACAAAATGAACAACATCCAAACATCAAAAATTTCACATTTTTACAATTTTGTGATATGTAGGTAATAGCTGCACCCCGCGGTTTTACCTGCGCAATCTGTTGATTCTGTAACCAAACTCGCATCTCACTTCGAACCTCACTTCACTTCGCGTGAATTGTTATTAGAAATTAGCTAACTGAATGAGCAATTTTACCGATTACAATAAATTTAGGTAGCTATGTAAAATATTTTGTGATGAAAAAAAAGTCTTATCATTATCTTATTTATGATTTAAAGTTCCCGTCCCGTGCAGTGAAGTGAGATTCGAAGTGGGGTTCGAGTTTGGTTACAGAACCGACGCCCTACTGTTCACGATTTTGTATTAGGTAGGTAGGTAGGTACTTAATAAAATTTCTTAGCAGTAATATAACAAAATAAGTATAATAATATTATATAACATTTAATACTCATACTTAATAGTTTAGTAGGTATCTTCTTTTTAAATAAAAATCTATGTATGTTTATTTGTTCCTGGTTCCTGGCTAAAATAACGTGACATTGCAAATTATGTCGGGTGCAACTTATGTTGTGCATTATTATCCTGCTCTCAATTTCAACACTTTACACCACATTCCTTGTCACGTTAGATATCTGATATTTGCTAGATTTTGCCACGTTTTATAAGTAGACTAATATTTCGTTAAATAGGTAGTGAAAATCAGGATAACATCTTATACAACATGAAATGTCAGCTCGTGCGGTGACATAATTACAATCTCAGGGGAGGTGACAACCTGACAACTGACATTTATTTTTCTTAATCGTACAAATGCACTAAGAAGTTTTGATTCCGATATTGAAGTCAACCACCCTAAAAATAGCTTTCTACCCCTTTTCAACCCTGTTAGGGGATACATTTCAAGAAAATACGCAACACGTATTCAATTAATTTTGTTAAAAAATGTCTATGCCAAATTTCAAGTCAATCGGGCCAAGGAATCGCTTTCTCCCATACAAACTTTGCCACCCTGTTTTACCCCCTTAGGGGTTGAATTTCGCAAAATCCCGTCTTAGTGAGCACCTTCACCCTAAAAGAGACCCCCATGCAAAATTTGAGACTCCTAGCACTTGTAGTTTCTGAGATTTCGTGATGAGTCAGTGAGTGATTTACGCTTTTATATATATAGATAGATAGGTCAGAACACCACCATCCACCATACCATATAACAGCCTTATTCATAAACGCCAAAGACTTATACACATAGAAGTCTTTAATAAACGCCTAATAATTCAATTTTAGGTGTCATACTTTCCAGTCCCAGCAACGCTTCCGAGAAAAAAAAATTAAAAAAAATTAAAAACCCTCCTACATAAAAAGACAAGTCAACTGAAAAGATGGAAACAAGATTAAATATTAAAGGCAACATTATAACATGCAGTCGGAGGCATGCATAAAGAAAGTGACATTATGAATGATTTGAGTTATATGCCTCCGACTGCATGTTATAATGTTGCCTTTAATATTTAATCTTGTTTCCATCTTTTCAGTTGACTTGTCTTTTTATGCAGAAGGGTTTTTAATTTTTTTAAATGTATTTTTTTATTTATTTCTTTTTAGTTATTATTTATATGATATACCTTTTTGAAATCCTTATAATAAGCCCTTTAATTTGACACCCATATTGCAGTATTCTAAAAAAATATTTTTTTTCCGCTACGTATAATAGCACCGTACAGCCGCCATGTTGGTTTTTTTATAACGCCACCTTCTTAAGAACACTTGGGCTGACGAGACAAATCTAACGATATGTTAATCATGGAAATCTGTTCAGCCGTTTGAAAAATATGAGGTAATAAAGAATATTACATACAAACAAGATACGCGCGAAAAACATAACCCTCTTGCAGTCGGGTGAAAAAACCCGCCTGCATAAAAAGACAAGTCAACTGAAAAGATAGAAACAAGATTAAATATTAAAGGCAACATTATAACATGCAGTCGGAGGCATATAACTCAAATCATTCATAATGTCACTTTCTTTATGCATGCCTCCGACTGCATGTTATAATGTTTCCTTTAATATTTAATCTTGTTTCTATCTTTTCAGTTGACTTGTCTTTTTATGCAGGCGGGTTTTTAATTTTTAAATTTATTTTTTATTTATTTATCTTTTTAGTTATTATTTTTATGTTATACTTTTTTGAAATCCTTATAATAATCCCTTTAATTTGACACCCATATTGCAATATTCTAAAAAAAAAATTTTTTTTCACTATGTATAATAGCACCGTACAGCCGCCATTTTGTTTTTTTTTTTATAACGCCACCTTCTTAAGAACACTTGGGCTGACGAGACAAATCTAACGATATGTTAATCATGGAAATCCGTTCAGCCGTTTGAAAGATATGAGGTAATAAAGAATATTACGTACAAACTTACAAGATACGCGCGAAAAACATAACCCTCTTGCAGTCGGGTAAAAAGCACTTGATTGTGGCGTTGCCAAGAAGTATACTTAATACACAATCAAGTGCTTTTTTCTCTGAATTATGGTCTGTCATTCGAGGGTATTTTGAAATCTCTACTGGCGTTGCTGGGAAGTATGACACAATTTTTATTAGGTTGCTTTCTCGTTTGTTTGTTTGTGTTTGTCCACAAAGTTTGCGAACGATTTTAAACTAAACTTTGAACATAGGTCAGAACTGGAAGGCAATGAAATATTATGGTGTCATTGAGCTGGTCTGATGATGGAACTGGAAGAAGGCCATAGGAACTTAATGGTGAAACCATACAACCGCATTGTGATCAGGCTTGTTAGAATTATCTTGACAAGTACTCTAATGGGAGATAAGGTCCATGGTCTGATTATGAAGCTGGAGGGCCATGCCAAAAGAACTCAATATTGAAACCGTGCAATCCCATCAAGTTTGGGCTCATTTGAATCGTCTTGACAAGTACTTTGTTGGAAAATAGTGTCCAGGGCCTGATGATGGAGTCGGAAGAAGGCCATAGGAACTCTATAATAAAACCATGCAACCCCGTCGAGTTTGGGCTCGTTTGAATCGTCTTGACGACTACTTTGTTGGGAAATAGTGTCCGAGGATCTGATGATGGAACCGGAAGAAGGCCATAGGAGCTCTATAATAAAACCACGCTACCCCATCGAGTTTGGGCTCGTTTGAATCGTCTCGACGAGTACTTTGTTGGGAAATAGTGTCCGAGGATCTGATGATGGAGCCGGAAGAAGGCCATAGGAACTCTATAATAAAACCACGCTACTCCATCGAATTGGGGCTCGTTTGAATTCTTTGTTGTCTTGACGAGTTCTTTGTTGGGAAATAGTTTCCAGGGTCTGATGATAGAGCAGGAAAAAGGGCACAGGGACTCTGTAATAAAACCATGTAACCCCATCGAGTTTGGGCTCGTTTGAATCGTCTTGACGAGGCGCTTTTTGTAATCATCCATATTGTCTATAGCATGCGCCCCACGGTTTTAGGGTAAAAAAATTTAGGTTTAATATTTCTGTAGGTATAGGTTATTAGGGTTATAAATATTTACAGAAAAAAATATTTTTTACTTTTTTGTTTTAATATTTTTTCAAGATTACTTGAAAACTACTGAAATGATTTCAAAATTTCAAAAAATGGGAACAACTTGGGAAGAAACCTGATGTTATAATGTTTGAATTATTTTAATCGGTTCAGCCGTCTTCGAGTAATCGGTGTACATACATATAAAAAAATATACGCGACGAATAGATAAACTATTCCTTTTCAAATTTTTGAAGTCGGTTAAAAAATGACATCACCCCTTTTTGGGACTTGAGGATAGCTCAATAACTTGAGAAGCGCTCAAGGCGGAACTTGACAGACTGATCGTACTCCATCACGTTTGTTAAGCAACGCTCGGTCCGGTCAGATGTCGGATGGGTGACCGTGTCGGTCCCAGCTGTTGCCATCTGTCCTTAAGCCAAAAGGCCTTGCAGGCGGCTTGATAAACTCTAACACCAGAGCTGGCCATTCGATAAGAAGAAGAAGAACTTGATGGGTACTTGATAGACAAATAACATCGTTTACTTAAAGATATAGATAACGACTTAGAAGGAAGACGCCACCATGGCCACAAAAAGAGCCTGCGCATCAGAAACGACTTCGCACGAGGCGTGGACGACCGGGGGACTCTGCGCATACGCGGCGGCGCCGTCGGCGACACCAAGAACTACCCGTATATGGCGGCCATCATCATCAACGGACGCCTGTGGTGCGCTGGCACCATCGTTGACGTGAATTGGGTACTCACTGCGGCGCATTGCTTGAACTAGTAAGTTATCTCACATTCAGTGGTGGAATCAGGGTTGCCAGATGGTCGGGATTCACCTGGATTCTCCCGAAATTTCAACTGATCTCCCGACTCCCGACTAATCTAAAAATCTCCGGGAAAAACAGCTGTTCCGAAAGTTCTCTAGAAAACAATAAAAATCGCACTGCGCGGCTGTTTTATTTTACTATGACAGACGAGATTACAAGTTTAGTAGATTTTCTACAATAGATAAGCAAGAATATAAGATTAGTAGATGAAACTAACTAAAAATCACGCAGGTGGCTGCTTTTTTTACAATAGACAGGAAAGATACTAACTGACTAAAAATCGCGCTGCGCGGCCGTTTTCTTAATGTATACAGATACAGGCATTTAAGTTACATATTTATTTCTCCCGGCAACAACCGCGAAATCCCGACATTTTCGAATTTTCTCCAGATATTTTGGACATCCGATCTGGCAACCCTAGGTGGAATTTCAACCACATTCTTTTATTTCTACCCGTATGAAGCTTTCGACTTATGATCTTTCTTTCTTAAACATAAACGTTTCTTTTTTTCATACTTTGTCCCGACTAACGGACCCGTTCGTCGTCATCGAGTAAGCGCTTTCGCACACGGGCAACTTAGTCGCCTTGCAACTGTTTTGTCTCTGTCTCAAGTCCACGGGTTTATATGGAAGCGCGCACACGAAGCGACGCGGTCGTCTGCAACTTTTCATACAAACCATGTGAGAGACAAAATAGTTGCGGAGACAAAAGTCCCCCGTGTGCGATGGCGCTAACGTAACATAATTTTGTGTTTTTGCTACGGTACATAGTTTAAAGGTTTAAACATAACGGGTGTAACAAGAGTTAACAAGACCCTCAACGAAACCGAAGTCCACGCATTCCGCCTATCATCAGGATCATTTTTGTCTTTTCGACTATACCTGAGAAAACAATATCTACTAAGTTATTGAAGGTCGAAGTAAAAAAAAATTTCAAACTTTTATGAAATACTTTATTCGTTATATCCTAATTAGTGTCCAAAGAAACTTTTTTTTGTATTTCGTAACAAACAATGGCTTCAAAACGTCATCACTCAATATTTTTCATGAGCATGCACAAACGTTGCCTTTCAACTCGGCCGCACGCAGCTGTGTAGCATACACTCACTCGCAGGCGCGGTCTGTTGTACGCGTTACATTGCGTGGTATATGCAATGCTTTTGTAACACCAAAAATTAAAATCGTTTCCCAGCAATAATTTTGAACAGAAATGGGCAGAATACGAAGACCTCGGCTTCGTTGAATGCCTTTGTTACACCCGGAGTACGGTATTCCACATCATATAAGCATGTTATTTGATCATGCACTGCATTGCATTACAAATATGCATGCAAAGGGGCTTAAGATATCATGAACAGACACCGCAAATACAAGTACGACAATGAGTCTCTCTTTATAAAGTTGTCTCATCTTTGCACAGTGTCCTTCACGTGTCCCCAATGAAGACCCTGGGTCAATTCGTGAAAGTGCGCGTGGGCAGTACCTGGGCGCATGAAGGGGGGACGCTGGTGGATGTGGTGGGAGCGGTCAGGCATCCCAAATTTGAGGAGGAGCCTGTCCCGCATGCTGACGTGGCACTACTCAAACTGGCCGAAAACTTGGGTGAGCGATGAATAGTATGGACAATGATTTCTTATACCGGCACTTCATATTCGCCAAGAATCGGCACAATTTATCGTACGTTGATGCTTTTGAAAGAACCTCTTTGAAGCAATTGTCACAAAACCGGCAACCAATCTAAGCCGGCAACGTACGATAGATTGTGCCAATGCTTGGCGAATATGTAGTGCCGGCATTAGAGTAGTCGTAGGGTTATCACTAGCGCTAGCTATGAAGATGCTTGGTCACTTCGAGAAGGTACGCATGAGCAGTTCGCAAACTGGTACAAAACCGGGGTGAGTTGGAAACCAAATAAATATAAACAATATATTCTTGATGTATTAAGTATTTAAGGCAGTGCTGGTTTAACCCTTGAACAAATTAAGCAATTGCTTAGGGCATCACGTCTGGGGGGCACCATAATCGGCACCGAAAAAAAACTACTTTTTGTAAGAAATTAAAATACAAAAATGTTTTAATTCAATTTCATTTGTGTAGCCAGCCATATAAAATGACTTACTACAAGATAAGTGGATGAAACTGACAAAAAATCGCGCTGCGCGGCCTTTTTTTTGCTATAGACAAAAGGCAAAACAAGAGTACAAAAATACTTAGTGGATGAAACTGACTAAAAATTGCGCCACGCGGCTGTTTTTTTTTAGATATAGACAGGCAAGACAAGAGTATAATATTAGTGAATGAAACTGAAAACTTTTTTACTATAGACAGCTGATGAAACTGACAAAAATCGCGGCTATTTTTTTGACTAAATACTGTTTTTTCTAAAAAATTTGGAATTTTGTGCATATCCTAGACAGACATCCTCCCATACTTAGATGGTAACCCTATATAGGGGGCCCACAGGCGTGAATTGCTTAGGGCACCAAGTGGTCTTAATCCGGCACTGATTTAAGGTCGGCTAGCATTGGTAGCTATGAAGATCTTAGGTCAATACGTGGCTTTGACTTAACCCCAAAAATCGTTCCACTTCTACGCCAAGAAACTGAAGTATGGAAATATTTATTTATTCATTTTTGGTACGTATAAGTACTTTATATAGTACAATATAGTACAGTGGCGGCCTTACCCATTGCGAGGCTCCGGGCGGCAGGGTCTTTGCGAGGCCCAGGGTTTGTTATGGACAGGAATCAAAAAACGCGGCGGCGAGCCCGAAGCTCGAGCCGCGAAATTTTTGAGTCTATTTTCTAAATGTACGTTGAAATCATTAAAACTGGCAGTAAAACCACTGTAGAAACTTAGAGACTGGTAACTGGCTAATAAAGGACATGTTGAATGTACATGGAAGTTTGTAATTAAAATACTCAAAATCTATAAAAACAAACGGGCGGGTCAGCAAAGTAAGAGTAAAATAAAAATGAGAACTACCTAGCTTAGCTGAAGAGAAAAAAAGATACGTTTGATTTAATGTTTTATTTTTATTTTGACTGTTTCCATGCATATTTTGTATTGCTACGGGTTTCTCTCATTCATTCCGCATCATTTTTATATTTAATTACGAATTCCGAACAAGACATATTTTTTGCAATTTTGTGTGGCAATATTAAGAAGCTTATACCCCCAATGGAGATTGCACGGCCAGTGTCATAGTGAAGATTGAAAAAAGGTCCTTTAGTGACGTGACGGCTTATTGCTACCTCTTTCTTTAGTGTTACAATACGTTTTCGTTTCTCACGAACGAACGAACGACGAACAACGAACAGGTATTGTAACACTAAAGAAAGAGGTAGCAATAAGCCGTCACGTCACTAAAGGACCTTTTTTCAATCTTCACTATGACACTGGCTGTGCAATCTCAATTGGAGGGAGGTATAAGCTTCTTGGGCAATATGATAAGAAACTTTTTACTGGTTCTTTTATTTCTATTGATATTATGTATCTTAGAGTAAGACGCGCTTCTGTCCCAGAAAGAGAAGCCATACGAAGCTTTCCCCTCTGCCGAAGTACAAGCCCAAATGGGCATATGCGGTTGATAAAACCAGTTGCGCCCGGATTTCTTTCTAGACCGAGTCCAGTCGCGCATGTGAACGCTGCAGTGTTTAAAATGCCAAATTGATGAGTTTTTTGCTGTTAAAAGAGGTCTGGAACATCAAAGTTTACAAAAAGTCGGTGTTACATTTCACATGAAAGTAATTTTTTGTCGTATTATTGCTATTTGTTTACATTTAAACATTAAATTCGTATATTTTATTCTTGATTAGTTGTCAAATTTATTCAGTGACATCGGGTCTGCTTGTCCATGGCTCCTCCGTACAAATTTCAGATCTGTCGCTAGATAAATCCGAGTTCTCGCCGATGAGCAACTTAGTGATGTTACCGTATCACAATGTTTGTCGATAAAGGACACGGCCTGGAGCCTGTTTCATAAAAAATATTAGTCTAATATTATGAGCATTAAACTGATATTATTAGTTTAAATCATTAGAGATTGTTTCATAAAAATACAAACTAATAAAATTAGTTATTAGCGTAGAGTCTAATAATATTAGCTAATATTATTTGTTTTAATAGTAAACCGTTTCATAAACAAAATAAACTAATATTATCAGCTAATAATATTAGTTATTTTTCATAAGTCTTTGTAGCCTAATAATTTTATTATTAGTTTTTTGAAAATCAATTAATATGACTGATTCAGAGTCTAGTGACGATAATGTTATTGTGAGACGCCCGAGAATATTTAGGAGGAGAACTGTCTATAGGGGAATGGAATTTACATATGAATTCAATGAACGTTTTAGGTTAAGATTTGAAGAATTTAACACTGTTTTAACAGGAATTGAACATATGTTAGTTCATCCAACTAAAAGAAATTATGCCCTAACGCCTCAAGGACATCTAATGGTTGCATTACATTGGTTGGGAAGTGGAATGCAATATCATGGTGCTGCTGACATGCATGGAATTTCTAAGGCGACTGTATGCAGAGTGGTTCACAAGGTTGTCTCTGCCATTAACCGAGTCTTCCTCAAACAAGTTGTCCGTTGGCCTCGAGATGTTGGAAGAGTCATTAACGATTTCAATGCCATTGCTGGTATGCCCCTAGTGTGTGGAGCAGTAGACGGTACTCTAATTAAAATTGATGCTCCTAATAGATACGAGAACGCTTTCGTTGACCGACATGGCAATCACTCTTTAAATGTTATGCTAATATGTGGACCATCTCTAGAATTTTACTATGTATGTGCCAACTGGCCCGGCAGCGTAAGTGATGCAAGAGTTTTAAGGAATAGTTCTTTGAGTACTCGAATGGAAGGCGGATGGCGACCATTTCCAGGGAGTATTTTGTTAGGAGATTCTATTTACCCATTGAAATCGTGGCTTATTCCACCGATTCTACGGAATGAAGCAGAACAATCTCAAATACGGTTCCTAAGAGCTCACAAAAAAACTCGAAGAGTAATTGAATGTGCAATAGGTATATTGAAGGAAAAATTTCCATGCTTGAACTATCTTCGACTTACTAATACTATTTTTGCTTGTGAGCTTATTATGTGCTGTGTAACCCTCTGTAATTTATCAAAAAATCAGAATGTAAATTTCAACATTCTTGATCAAGATGATGGAAACGAAGATTTTATTCGTGAAGTGAATAATGATGTTGGAGAAGGTGCCGATGAAAAACTGAATTACTTTTATAACCATTTCCAGTAATAGTTTAATCTTATGTGAAAAGAAATATAAAAGTTTGTAAAAAGTAATAAATAAAAGTATACTTATAGTTCCATTTAATTTATTATATAAATTTGAATCAGTCAATCTATATTTTTTTATTCTTCATTTATAATAATAATTTGCCCATTATTTTCATCAAGTATTAATTTGTTTCTGACATTATCAGTACTTGTCTCAATAACATCATCTGCTGTCGCAGCGCAGTGAGCTACTTTTAACAATTTCTCTTTCTCCCAAACTTCTAACTGCAGTTTTCTTATTTCGAGTTCCAATTTTCTCTTTTTCAATTCTTCTAGTGTTTTAGTGTCTTCAGATCTACGCACAACTACACGTTTTTTATATAGCCTTCTGATTGCATTTGCCTCTGCTTCAGTCCTTTTCATCGGTTTTGGTAAATTTTCATCTATAATTTTATGTTCACCTACATCTTTATGTTTATCTGCATTCATTATGTCATCTTCATTGTCATCAAGTAAAAAATTAATATCTTCATAGTCTTCAAAAGAGTCATGTACTCCAATTCCTTGAATCACTGGAGATTCTTTGCCGATTATTTCCAAAACTAATTTATCGCAATCATCCAGTTTTGAATCCGAACCTCCACCTTCCCCGGTTTTCTTTGATTTGTCAATTTTGAGCTGTAAAATAAAAAAAACATTTTAAATAAAAAAATATTTTACAGAAAATACAGGGAGGTTAAAATGAAGTCCTATGATTGATGAACACCCCATGATTTTACTATTTATCTTAAAAACTTGTCTTATTATGTCTGCTTCGGTGAAGAATTTTATTAGGTGATTCACGTGAACATTCTGCTAAAATAGATAGGCATATATTGGCGTAGTTCATTATGTATTCTGTGGCAGCTCCAAAATTAAGTACTATTGCGGAACATATATGTGATTCAGATGTGGAAGCTTAATGTGACTTAATTATGGATCCAATTTTTCGGCATGATTGAATAAGAAACATTGAAACAAAAGAATTACCTACCATGGTTCGGTTTCGTAAATTTGGCCATGTTGCATCTCGTACGTATGTGAAGTCTTTATCTTGTGTCACTAGACCAATCGACACTGCGTAATCCTTTATCGAACACCATGCTCTTTTCTTACTTTCTTTTGTGATAGTCGGCGAAAACTGTTCGAAAATTTCATATTTTAACTCGTTTACTTTTGTAAGAAAAGCTTGTTGTTTCACCGACTTTTCAACTCGTTTATTATTATTCTTTGGCATAATGAATCCCACAAAGATGTCACTTAAATCAGTAAACACACAGTAATCGGTAAAATCCAGTAAAATCACAACTAGCCAACACAAACAAACTTAACCTTAAAATTTTCACAAAACTAACCATAGACACATCTTGGCCGTGAACACGCCATAGATACCGGCAGTCTCATAATATTAGTCAAGTCAAAGAGTCCCTTTTTATTAGTGTTATCGAAAAGTTTATGAAACAGAAAAATGCCAACTAATAAAATTATTTTATGAGTCTAATAAAATTAGCTAATAATATTAGTAACTTATATGAAACAGGGCCCTGGTCCTGCTCCAGGCATTCTCATAAATGTGATATACCTAAAAATTCTTAAATATTTATTAATTCTTTTTAACTTCTGACAGACTCAATTTGGTCTTTGCAGTTTTGCACTGTTACATTCTGCGTCAAAGAGTAAAATAATATCACAGCATAAATTAATTGGTTCTCTCACAGAATAAATAATCTTTTTGATACATCTTATATTATTATATAAAAATGAATGGAATCAGATCATTTATAATAGAAAAACGTCATAAAATGCTCTTAATACGTATATGAGACTTGACAATAAGACTCAGTGTTCTTGAGTCCGTATTAACTTTTTTAAGACTAATTTAAGAACGATGACATGTCACAAAACAATTATAAGAGCCCTGTAAGCCGGTAGGTGGTAACTCTAATAACGTACGCATCCTGAGACTTTTTTGCTCCTTTCGGACCATCTGACCACCAAATCCTACCACCAGTGGTTGGTTGGTTGGTTTTTGCTTGTTGGGCTCTTTGTTGTTATTCACCCCATGTAAAATGTTTGAGTTTGTTACCCTTTATTCCTTTTTCCGTATCGATATTGCTGCAACGACAATTGAGCCCAGCCCTTTATGTCAAAAACGTGTCATATTTTGATGTGTGACTCATCCGTACACAATTTTTTGCTGTTTTGTTTTATTTTTTATGTGTTGGTGTCGTCTTTACAGTGTTGTTTTTGTATGTGAGTATGCGGAACTGCACTTGTGTGCACTTTCTCCCCCCGCAAAAAATGCCAGAAAAAACTGAATAGAGTAATAATCGCTAAGGCTGCTCCCTTCGAGACGAAGCCGCGATGCTCTAAGTTATGTATAATCTATATATTTTTTAATTTACTTGGGTTGTTGCGCGAGGCCCCTGCAAGAGCGAGGCCCCGGGCGATGGCCCGGTTCGCCACCCCCTAAGGCCGCCACTGATATAGTATATAATACAATGTTTGTTAATGTCCTTGTTTGTGTTTAGTTCTTTTTCCTTTTTTTGTAATGCTGTGTGTCGTTATGTGATTTTCAAAATTAATTTATTTTCTTTCTTTCTTTTTTTCTTTAGGGTTTACAGTGGAATGAATGTATGAACTGTAAAGTTTCGAGAACAATGGCTTTGGGGTTTACAGCTCTCATTACGAAAGTCATAAAGGCGAGGGTCAACAATTTACGTCTAATATGATGTCGTCTGTACCTATTTTCAAAAAATAAAAAATACTAGGGTTTCTGTTATTTGAATAACTTTGTAAATCGTTTTTGTGATCATTTTACTACGAACATCGTACTTTGAAGAAACCATTTTCTGACTAGGTATATTTTTTTACAATAAATAGTAAGTGATAACTATTTCTTTCAACAGAATTCAGCCTTTACGTAAACCTAATCAAGATTTACGAAGGCCTTCGGGAGCCGTTCGCGCAGAGTTTCGTCGTCGTGTCCGGTTGGGGCGCCACTCGGGTGGGTTTGCACATCAGCCATTTTAACAGTGCTGGATTAACCCATAAACAAATTAAGCAATTGTTTAGAGCATCACGTCTAGGGGGGCGCCATAATCGGCACTGAAAAAAAACGAGAAAAGTGGATGAAACTGACTAAAAATCGCGCTGCGCGGCTGTTTTATCAGCTATAGACAGGAAAGAATCATTGGGTAAGACAAGAGTACAAGATTTGTGGATGAAACTGACAAAAAACGCGCTGCTCGGCTGTTTCTAAATTATAGACTGCATATTTTTTTTAAATAGGATTTTTGTGCATACTCTAGAGAGGCAGCCGCTCTTAAGTATATGGTAACCCTATATAGAGGGCCCACAGGCGTGGATTGCTTAGGGCACCAAGTAGTCTTAATCCGGCACTGCATTTTAATGCCCCCACTGCTGGGGCGCAGGTCTTTCTTACGAGTGAATAAGAACGGATACGATAACCTTAACCCGAGACCGTAATGCGGATTGGTTAGGCCTAAGGCCAGTTAACGACTGCAAATGCAGCCGAGACCAACGGCTTAACTTGCCTTCCGAAGCACGGAACAGCTCGAGATACAGATAACACATTTTTGGTCACCCATCCCATGTCCAACCCTGGCGAAAGTTGCTTAACTGCTGCAACCGCAGGACGATGCTCTAATCCATTGCGCCATTGAGCTCCTCAAACACGTAATCAACTACAACTTGTTAATGAATTAACGCAAAATGAGAAAACCGTTTTTTTGGTCAAACTGAACAACTTTTACTATGGGATAACTCTGAAATCGCGAAAAAAAATCAGCTGTTTCATACAAAAATTAATAACGAAAATATGAAAATGTATGAAGCAGCTGATTTTTTTCAGTTTGATTGTCCGAAGAAACAGGTTTCTCATTTTGCGTTAATTCATTAACACGTTGTATAACCCGGGCGATCACGGCAGCTAGTGCCTAAATTATTTTTTTAGGTACAAGGTAGTTAGTTATAGTTTTACTGCTCGCTTGTAAACCTGGACATACAAACCAACAGTACAAAATATAAAATCTTCACAGGGCAGTGACACCGCGTTTCGTGACCATACAACGGATCTGCTGACTGCTCGATTGAAAGTGCGATCCAAGAACTATTGCGTAGACGCGTACCAGCTCGTCAACGGATTCCAGTTCACTGATGACTTCTTCTGTGCCTCACTAAGGAATGGCACGAGGGACGCCTGCCTGGTAACTACGTATCCTATTTATTCAATTTGAAGTAAAAGATTCCCAAAAAGAGCCAGTGTACCTACATAACCTAAATTTTTTATCAGACTTTAAGTGTTTGAATTTCGTAACAAGTCTTCTCTTGTAGATTATCTAACGGCGCAGATGTGCGCTTTTTTTGCTTACGGATCCGTTATGCGAAATCATTTGTCTCTGTCTTTTTCTTTACGTGTAAAGAGTATGGAAAATAACCTCACTCTGCCCTTTTTCGATGTTTTTCGTTGTTTTTTCATCATTATCTTTAGCACAATTATCTTTCTTGAATATTTATTGGAGCACAGTACGTTAAAGTGTATTTTGATGTAGAATTCAATACGTTTACGCTATTATTTACGCCAAAAATATGGCCCGCAACAAGCGCTTTTGATGATATTTTGATTTTTTTACAATCCTCTGTGAGGTTTATACGAAATTCAATGTTTGAAGCAACTAAGTATATAAACTCTTTAGATTGTCGTACCTATGATTTTTTTTGGTGGCTACAAGTTAACGTTTTCTATATAAAAATATGGCCCGCGCAAACCATGTTTTCCTATTACTGCCCCTTAACAAACACAGACTATTTTATTGTACAAGGCTGTAGCTGGCTGTCACAAGGCCATCTTCCAGGCAGTTTTTTTTATTGGTAACTTGTTGGGGCAGGCATTTGACCACCATGTTGCTTGGTAAACAGGATGTGGTCTAAGGTGTAGCATGCTTGTCCAGGAAAATGCCTATACACTCTTGTCTTGAAGAGACCAATGTTGTAACTATCAGGGAACACAATGAGCAGGTAGCCCATTTCATTCTTTAGCAGCTCGCGTAAGAAATGTATTGGCAAAGCGCTTGGTACGGAGTTTAAACCTTGATGAAACCTTGGAGATTAAACATTGCTCTAAGTTATTGAATAAATGTGTTTATGATTTAAAAGGGGAATTAATTAATTGGGTGACTGGAAATAATTAAAGGCGACTGTAAATGGGATACTTAAATACTAAACCGGTCGATCAGAGTAGTCATTGACGGCTGCTCCTCTGACCTCATGGCGATTGATGCCGGAGTTCCTCAGGGGTCGGTGCTCTCTGCGACGCTTTTCCTGCTACACATCAATGACCTACTAATATCGGGCATTGTTGGGTACGCAAATGACAGTACTGTCATGGAGAGATATCTGTCCAGCGCGAAAGTCGGTAGAGATGAGGTAAAAATATTGAGAGAGGCCATGGTCGAGCGATTGAACCTGAAGTTAAGTCTCGTCTCCCAATGGGGTGATGAAAATCTCGTCAGTTTCAACGCTTCTAAAACGCAGGCGTGTCTGTTCACCGCAAAAAGGAGTCCATTCAACTTAACTCCTACTTTCCGAGGTACATCTATCCAAGTAACCGATACTCTCCAGCTTCTTGGCATGGAGTTATCTTCTGACCTTAACTTCGGCACCTCCATCGAATCCAAAGTTCAAACTGCAGCTAAGAAGCTGAGCATCCTAAATAAAGTCAAGCGGTACTTTAAGCCTGGGCAGCTTTTAACCCTTTATAAAGCTCAAGTCCGATCCTGCATGGAGTACTGTTGCCACCTTTGGGACGGCTCAGCGAAATATCAACTTGCTGCACTGGACTCGGTGGAACGCAGAGCCAAGAGATTATAGGCGATGAAAAACTGGTAGCAGCTAAGCTTCACAGTTTGGCTCACCGCCGAAAAGTTGCTTGCCTATCGGTCTTTTATAGATTGTACTTCGGTGAGTGTGCTCAAGAGCTGCATGAGCTCATTCCACCTTCTCCTTTCTACTATCGGACATCCAGACGCACTGCGAGCTATCACCCGTTCTTGGTTGATATACCTTTTCTGCGTACCAAGCGCTACTCCACATCGTTTATAATGCGCACAGCTATGGAATGGAATTCCCTGCCGGCGTCTGTGTTTCCGAGCGCATACAACCTGACTCTATTCAAGGCCAGAGTGAATAAGCACTTTCTGGGCAAGCTCGCTCCATCGTAGGCCCTGTCTTTGCTTTTGGGCTAGACTGGGGTCAAGAGCAAACCCATTTAAGATAAAAAAAAAAAAAAAAAAAACAGTGGATTACAAAAATACTTAAAACGGGCGAATACATGTGGGTGATAAATAATTTAAGTTAGCAGTGAAAACTCTAAATGGGTGACAACAATACTGAGTGGGCAACTATTATATTAAGTAGATAAGTAACTATTTATAAATGATTTAAGCAGCCCAACATGGTATTTTTAACAGGTTTTAGTAGGTTGGTTTCTCGTTTGTTTGTTTGTTTGTTGTTTGTCATCTCGATTAGGATATAAATATATATTGAATAGTCACCTTTTTTAAATAAAATATATGCCAACTTACTCAATTTGTATTTTAAAGTCACCCATTTTCAATATTTGTAGTCGCCCTCCCTCGGTCCGTTGCCCACTTAGTATTTCCGTACGCTATATTCAGTATTTTTGATACCCATTATTGTTACCCGATTAAATACTACCCTTAATTTATTGTGTGAAATAAAACATTTGCTATTAGTTCGACGCAGGCGCTCCGGCAGTGCAACAGAACCGGCTGCTGGGCGTCATGAGCTTCGGGCCAGAACGGTGTGGACACGAGTACCAACCAGCTGTCTTCATTAAGGCGTTCTACTTCAGGTACAAGCTTTTTTACCACGTTTGGGTCACCCATCCCATGACCGACCATTGCGAAAGTTGCAACCTCCGCAGTCTCTAGGCCAGGCGCTAAACCACTACGCCACCGAGCTCCTCTATATTAATACCTATGTTATACCTACTTGCATTACTTTTTTATAGTCATACAACTCCGGAAATTATGATAAACCCAAAGAACCAGGGCAGTTCTCAAAAAACTTGCAGATACTTTCAAAAATGAAGCAAAAATAAAAATGATGATTTATGACTGCTTTTTCGACTTAAATAGGTGTAAAATATATTTAATTTTCATGTCTGCATAAAGGTTCACACTTATTTTACAGTTTTATTACGTAAATTCACTTTTTTGTATCATTAGAGACAATTTATAGGTCAGGTCGTTACGAAGAGTTTTTTATTGTAATAAATAATATAGACACATTTAAGCGATAAACTTGGTTTGATGAAATATATATTAAGATATTAAACAAATTAAACACAAGAATTCTCACTTTTTCTTACAAATAATAAATAAATCATGATAGAAATAAGTTTCGTTACGATGGTAATAAATTTTAGTCTAACTTTAACTTTTTTTATCTTATTCTATGTTCTACATTATGTAATCACAACTAAGCTATAACGCTTAAAAATATGTACCTAAATATATTAAATATTATTACTTAAGCTCAGTAATCGTCTATTTATTAACTTTTTTCTGTGAAATAATAATGGACAGTAACTCACCCTGACGTATTAGTAACAAGACTGACAAGCCAAGGTTTAGGACACACTAAGCATTATTAACATGGAATCAAATTTTCAGATTATGAGCTTATTATCATTAAACAAACATTACGAAAAAATGTAAGAATTAAATTTAACAAAACTGAAATGTTTACTTATTTAAATAACTGAAAAAACATTACCCAGGTTTCATATATTTTGGTCAAAAAAAAACTATTTGTGTATATATCTGATGTCTCTTTTAATATAAAAAACCAGCCAAGTGCGAGTCGGACTCGCGCACGTAGGGTTCCGTACCAAAATCCGGAAAAAAATATGTTTAATGTATGGGAGCCCCCCTTAAATATTAATTTTATTCTGTTTTTAGTATTTGTTGTTATAGCGGCAACAAAAATACATCATCTGTGAAAATTTCAACTGTCTGCCTGTTGTCGTTATTAATAACGAGCAAAAAACGGCAAATAAATCACGTTTGTTGTATGGGAGCCCCCCTTAAATATTATTTTTATTCTGTTTTTAGACTTTTTAGTATTTGTTGTTATAGCGGCAACAGAAATACATCATCTGTGAAAATTTCAACTTTCTAGCTATCACGGTTCATGAGATACAGGCTGGTGACAGACAGACAGACAGACGGACAGCGAAGTCTTAGTAATAGGGTCCCGTTTTTACCCTTTGGGTATGGAACCCTAAAAAATGATAATTAAAAGAAACATTACTGAATTTTTCATCATTAAAAATAATTAGTACCACTCAGTGTGCCTTCAACCTTACGCTGTCAGGCTAGTTACATTTCTTGTCAGGCTATACGTTACAGCTCAAATCGTAACGATCCTGATGTAACGCGGTGCGGTCTCTACGCAAGTAAATCGAAATATTTTTATTATTATCATATAAACCTAGATATTTTTGATGGGATCTTAAACCACAAACATGTAAGTTTTCATTACAGTGATTGCAGGAACCACAACTTTTCAAATTTTACGTAAATTTGCATAACTATATTGACAAAAAACAGTGACCAATCTAACTTTACCCAAGTGCCGCTCGTTTCGTGCGACCTACGACAGTTAGTATTTAAAATACTGTCCATACCTCACGTTGTCTATGATCAAAATGTTGCTATTTCCATAAAAAATACCAGAAATTAAGCAAAAATTACATCTAATACGAATTATTAACGTAACTAAGTGGATGATGTCAGGATGAGCGTTTTCCCGTGGACAGAATTTAAAATTTAATAAAAATATGAAAAAACGCTTTTTTTCGGAATATTATTATGTTTTATGATAGTTCTTTAATGGTATTGTACATTCAAACCATCACCCTTGAGGTGGTAGAAGGAAAATATTAAATTAACCTTAAAGAAACACGGTTAAAAATTTTTTGGACAGTATGGGGAGAAAAAAATGACAGTTTTTAAATGGATTTTATAAATTGATGGCAACGATAATACTTACTTTAAAAATATAGATAGGGTGGCCAAAACCTTAGAGAATAATCTAAAACAGTTATTTTACGGAAATTGTAGCCCAAATTTCCTAAAAAAAATAATTTATGCTATGGACAACCCAAAAAACTGGATCTGCAAGTTTTTTGAGAACTGCCCGTCACCACTTTTTTATTTAATATTTTCTTTTTGTGATAAACTGTATACCTAGTCAACCCTAAAACGAAATTGTGTTTTTCTTTTGCCTTACTGATCGAAAAAAATAGTTTTCCATACACATAAAAAAAACAATTTCTCAGCAATATTTTTTTTTTATTTTCCCGGGTTGTACGTATGTATGATATCGGCATAGTGTAAATGGTACTAGTATGCACCCTTAGCAGCCTGTATAGGACCTTAAATGCACAAGCATCTTTTTGCTTAAAAGGGGGCTTTAAATTGTTATTTAAGCCATAAGAACTATAATGAACCATAATGAGGAGCTTGATGGCGCAGTGGTTTAGCGCCTGGCCCAGCGATTGCGGAAATTAAGCAACTTTCGCAAGGGTCGGTCATGGGATGGGTGACCAAAAATGTATTATCTCGAGCTCCTCCGTGCTTCGGAAGGCACGTTAAACCGTTGGTCCCGGCTGCATTTGCAGTCGTTAACACCCACCAATCCGCATTGGGCCCGCGTGGTGGGTTATTCCGTTTTTTTATCCACCCATAAGGGAAGCCTGTGCCTCAGTAGTGAGGACATTAAAATGGCTGATGGACAAGCCATAAGAAAGTGTTTTTTTATTTAATATCTTGAAAACGTTAACAGGGACTTTGTAAAGTCAACGATATCGTCGTACAAAACGGCGGGAGACCTGATCGAAGCCATGAGGGAGATAGAACCTCAGGTGCGGCCGTATATCAGGCAGACCACGCTCGTCACCGCCTCGCCTCAGGTGGTCAGGTATCCCGACGAAGTCACCACGCCTGACTACAGACACGATAAAAGACGATAACTTACAATGATGTAACACGATTGTAATAAAATAACACGATTAATTATGAACATCGTTTTTTTACTTAGTTGTTCCCCTTATCCAAACCTTTTTATAAGTAAGTATTCTGTGTCCTAACTAGCGTAGCAGAACGAATTATCATGAAATTAATTTATATGGAAAGAAAATACCTACATAGGTACTTACTGTTACTTAGATTGGAATTTAGGACTTTGAAGGCCATAGCTAGCTACTTGAAAACGTTATTAGAGACTTTGGAAAGTCAACGATATCGTCGTACAAAACGGCGGCGGACCATCGATGCCATGAAGGAAATAGAACCTCAGGTGCGGCAGTATATCTGGCAGACCACGCTCGTCACCGCCTCGCCTCAGGTGGTCAGATTTCCCGACGAAGTCACCACGCCTGACTACAGACACGATAAAAGACGATAAATTACAATGATGTAACACGATTGTAATAAAATAACACTTTTTTATGCACAACGGGATGTGTTAGCCTTCATCTCACCTGAGATATTAAGTGAAGATAAGGCCGAAGATGGAAGCGCACTACATCCGGAATCCTCACCACTGAGGAACTGGCTATCTTACCTCTAAACTGCCGGACACAACAATTTTAAATTGTTGTTATGGCGTCAGACTCAGATAAGATGGTGGTAGCTAGCCAGGCGGACTTGAAATAAGCCAACCAAACCGAGTACAAATTGTACCCCCCCTGGGAATCGAACCCGGGACCCCTGCGTCTTATACGGGTGGGCGAACTACCAGACCACAGAGGCGGTTAAACGATTAATTATGAACATCGTTTTTTTTTTCTTTTTTATCCAAACCTATTTTATTAATCACGCTAAAAACGTCTGATTATATAGTACACATACAAGGTGGATTTTTGAAACGGTGCATAAATGGCAGGTAATTCAAAATTGGTATTATACTTGTACATTGTCATATTCTTTAGAATGTAATCATAATTCCCAATAATATTGTAATATTTTCTAACATGAATATTAATGAGATTTAATTAAGAATAAGCTCCAAATAAAGACTTGTTTTATTTAGAATTTGTCACTAGTGATGGCATGTCGTGTTGATAACACTGCGCAAAAGAAAGGCATTATTCTTAAGCCCGTTAAAGTATGTTTTGGTATCTAAAAACGAATCTAATGTTTGTTTTCACTCAATTAAAGAAATCACACAGAGCCTTAACGATGGATGGCATACATTGGCAATATTTTTAGATATGAGCAAGGCCTTTGATTTTGTGTCTCATAAGCTGTTGCTAAATAAGCTTGAAAAATAGGGGGAACGTTTTGTCATGGATAGAGAGTTATTTGACTGATAGGAAACAGTGTGTACAAATAACAACACTTTCTGGTAATGTGAAAGAAAATTATTCTTCGGAATACTGCTTTAATCGATGCGGTGTTCCGCAAGGTTGTGTGCTGGGGCCACTATTATTTTTGCTTTATATAAACGATCTTCCAAATGTAATAGACCAGAAGTGTATCTTGTTTGCGGACGATACAACAATTATTATAAAATCTAAAAATATACAAGAACTGGCGGATGTAGCTAATATAAACTTAAGTAATATTATAAAATGGTTGAAGGACAATAACTTACACATAAATTTAAATAAAACAAATTATATGCATTTTAAAACACATTACAGATTAAACGTAATTAACGTAGACAAGGTAAAGTACAAAATTTTTAGGCATGCACATTGATGAAAACTGTAACTGGAAAGCTCATATAGAAATGCTAGTTAAGAAAATTGACAGGTATCTTTACGTTTTAAGGAGAATTAGCCAAGTAGCTTCTAGAGAATCAGCCCTCCTAGCTTACCATGGATATGTGTTAAGTATGCTACGGTATGGGCTCATACTTTGGAGAAATTCTGTCGATATGTATATAGAGCTTTTAAGATTCAAAAGAAGTGTATTAGATGTATTTGTGGTGTAGATTATTTAGTTAGATAGCTGTAAGCCCTTTTTTAAATCTTTACAAATATTATCTTTGCCCTGTCTATAGTGTCTATACATCTTTAAAATGTGTCTATTTGTAGAAAAATATTCAAATTTATTTAGCACTAATTGGCATTCTCAATAGAGGTAGACAAGGAAATAAATTACAAATACTTAATAAAAGACTAACACTATTTTCTAAAAATGCCTATTGTATGGCAATTTCTATCTATACTAAATTGCCCACGTATGCACAACGTAATAATGTAAAACAAAACGGCGGGAATCTACTTTATGAATCAAAATTTTCAGCATAGGTTTGATCGAACTATTTTTGTGATAAATTACAAAAAATGAGTGCGTCCAACGATGAAGATAGTTGTCTAACTCCATAAAAATTGAGTGAATAAGTTTCTATTGCTGAAATTTGGCTTTTTACCAGGAAACTCACGTAAAAATTTTCTCGCTGGTAGAGGTGAAAACATGTCCATACGACTCGCACCAGGGGCCGTACCGGCTAACGAATAATTAAAACATATAAATCGAGCTCCAATTGGGCCAAAATGGCGAACCCTCATTCATGAGGTCACACAAACATCCATATCTTCCAAATAACTTCAACAAATAGTACAATACGAAATTCCTTACTACAATTTATCTTTTTTAATTTGAAACTCGGCAAATTTTCCGAAACTCTATTCGTTAGCCGGTACGGCCCCAGATCTGGCTGGCAGCTGGTTTATATTTTTTATTATTTTGTGGTTTTCTTAACAAATCTTAAATATTGAAACAATATCAATAATGCACACTGGCTTGCAAAACTAAGTAGGTACTACAGAGGCCTATTTATTTTTATACAAAAAAGGTAACTTTGAAGCTTTGGTTCACCCTCCCAGGATTAATCGGTACGTTGATTACGTGAGTCTGTTGCTAACAATTCTCGATTGAAATCGATTGAAAGCGCAGTTACATTGCTGCTTTAAGTAAGATAGTTGTCACATTGGATCTTAACTAAATCAGCAATGTAACTGCGATTTCTGTCAGAGTTGATTGCAACAAAGTAAGATAATTACCCCCTGATATGATTTTATGATGCCCATTCAAAGGCTCAGGATCATAGCGATCTGATCGCTAATGAAACCCAATAGATTAGAAGCACAGACCTATATTAAAAGAGTACATCACGTACGAAATTTTTGGTGTTTCCATTTGTATTTTATTACGTAATTTAAGCTGTTATTTTTTTAAGTTCAACTCTTGACTTGAAGGAACCTGAGGTTTCTTTAGCGATCTGGGCCTCCTCCATTCACTCTTTGAATGACCATCACATCATCAAATCACACCCCCCGTTTAATCCTGGGCGGAGAACCAAAGCTTCAAAATAAGGCCTCGTTTCTATGAAAATAGGTTTCTGTTGTACCTACTTAATTATGCAGATTAGTGTATTTATAACGTCAGTGCGGTCTGCAGTGACTTGCCTGTGATCATTTTATTGATACAAAAAACAATATGAAAACGTGTTTGACTAAATAGAAGACAACCTTACAACCTAACCTTTATATTTCACGTCGCGCCACACGCTACTGTGATTTTCCGCCGAAGTGTTGACGTTTGATGTCATTCGCCATTTCATAATTTAGTTTTTATTCACAAAAGTTTAAATTATTCAGCCTATATTTTTGCAATTAAAGTTATATTTTTTTAAATTAAAATGGAGTTAGTTAAATGTTTTATCGTATGCGTTTTTTTCATAGTAACGTGTTTATGTAACGAAAGTGATCCTAGAAGCGAATCTGGATATTCTAAAGGATTTCTAACAGATTGTAAGTATTATGCTCTAAAGAAAATAGGGGCCACTATATGAGTTTCCATACAAAAGAGCTAGAAAGTTCTGAAAGGATTTTTTCAGATAAATTCAATTTGTTTTTTTTTTTTAATTTTATATTGTTCGAAAGCTGTAATAGTGAAACTCAAAAAAATTTCTTTGTTCTGTACTTAGGGACCGAGTTTACTGTAGAATTTACCGTATAATTTCTCCTATCGGTGGATAGGAGAAATTATACGACACATATATTTCAGTTTCAAGTTGCTGAAGTGCAAAAAGTTATTGTTTTTGCCAATTCAAATAACTGTTAGAAACGACAACTTTTTGTACTTTAGCAACAAAAAAACTGAAATATGTTAAAATGTCCGTAATCTTATATAGCGAAATGTTGCCGAGACACATTTTTCAATTACGCACATCTTGAGAAAACGTAAAATGTGCGAGCGAGAGAGCGGCAGCCAGCGACAAAATGTATACGGGCTCTTAAAATTTACAATACAACCTCCTAATAAATACGGTGTTTCGTGAAAGATTTCCTTTGGTAGAGGAATGAGAAGTAGAACCACTATGATTACTTAAGCAAATTTATTGAGGTTTTGGCCTACAGCCCAATGTTGATAGATACTTGGAATTGACTATTCATTACCTTTCATTTGATACTCATATTGTTTTTTTATTTCCCTAGGTATTTAAAAAATTTACGGCACGCGACAAAAAATTTTTTTTTCGCTATTTAAACTTTCTTTCGGGAAAGAAACTTGAAAGTTATTATTTTTTCAAATTTTCATTCTATGAGCTTCGTTTGCATATTTTTACTTTGCAATTATGAAAATTAGTTTAATATTTTACGGTGACTTGAAGTAAAAAAAAACCGGCCAAGTGCGAGTTGGACTCGCACACGAAGGGTTCCGTAAAGTGCATTCACTTAGATAGTGTCGCCCTTTTATCGCACCGCCTTTGCACGTGCCGCTTCTTGTCAAAGGATGGCGCCGCATAAACAAAGGATACCGCGTGCGGCGTACACCCGCAAGTCAATTTGTATTTTGGCAGTTTGCATCGAAGCGCCGCCGTAGTGAAAGCTGTTTGTTGACTCTGCTACGTATACTAAAAATATTTTTTCATTAACACAGTTAAGTGCCTCAAGATGAAACTTTAAGTGAACCAACAAAAAAATACGGGTATTTTTTAAAACATGTAAACAACTTATGATCAATGTCCATCGGCATTGCGTTGAAATCAGTTTGTCTGCACCTATCAGAGATACTTCAACAATAGTGGGGATACCAAGAACTAGCGTCGGAATAATATTAAAAATAAGCCCATTAACACCAAAAAACGTAAAAACGGAAGAATCCCACTATCGAAAACGGACGACTTTGAATGTAATGTAGTACGTCCGAACAGTATACAGATTTTATGCTAATAAAAAACTTCCGACACTAGACACGATTCTAGAAAATTTACAAGCTAATAATACGGACTTTCCGTATAAACGTACGACTCTGCGAAATGTCAATACATTTCTAAGAATAGAATAGAATAGAAAATATTTATTTGTTCTAAAATTTGGATTCAAGTATAAAACACTTAATAAGCTAAAACTATTCCTTGAATCATCGCTATTTTTTACCGTTATCAATAACGTTATTTGTATAACGTTACCAAAAACTTACTGGTATTCCTGTCTCTGAACACAAGTGCTTGCGGGTGTACCGACACTATCTAAATGAATGGACTTTACCAAAAACGGCCAAAAAATACGTTTGTTGTATGGGAGCCCCACTTAAATATTAATTTTATACCGTTTTTAGTATTTGTTGTTATAGGGGCAACAAAAATACATCATCTGTGAAAATTTCAACTGTCTACCTGTTGTCGTTTTTAATATCGAGCAAAAGACGGGCAAAAAAAATCACGTTTGTTGTATAGGAGCCTTAAATATTAATTTTATTCTGTTAGTATTTGTTGTTATAGCGGCAACAGAAACACATCATATGTGAAAATTTCAACTTTCTAGCTATCACGGTTCATGAGATACAGCCTGGTGATAGACAGACAGACAGACGGACAGCGGAGTCTTAGTAATAGGGTCCCGTTTTTACCCTTTGGGTACGGAACCCTAAAAATTCAGGTTATTTGGCAGTAAAAAGAAAACAAATATCAATCGCCATAATGATTGCTTAATACTACCTACTAGTGTTATAAAATAGTAGGAAGTAGAATACGCTTAAGTAGAGATAAGTCCACCTTTGCTCACAATTATCATTATGACCTAAAACAATATTATTAGTGCAATAAAGAATATATATATTAATCCAGTATAACTACAGTAAATAATAAATAAGTTTTTTCAAAATCTTTTATTTATACTGTTGTATAATGCATTGTATAATTTGCATGCCATAAGGAACTTTTTGGTAAATGATTTTTAGTTTAAACTTTCAAGCCTGTTTTGCGGCTTGCAGAGTTGTCGAACCTGCTTATTAATATTGATATTTAAAAAATATATTGCGACTGTTTTTAGTCGCATTTAAGCATAACGTAATTTGTAAAAATAAGTTGCATGCGTAAAAATTAAAAAAAAAAAAAAATATCGATACGCCCTTGAATATTCGTGGTTTGGTCGTGACAAATGACTAAAATCAGTTCCTTACCGGGTTTTTTTAAATTCTTACGTATTCTATTTTCTTAACGGAGTTTTGGGAATATTAATATGATTATGTTTTGTACAACACTTGGCTCAGTGAGCTGTAGACCTCGCGATAAAATAAAATAAAATGTCGCCATGAAGTTTTCAAAGCACACAGTAGGTACGTGAGTATTCGCAGCTAGATGGTGCTTCTAATTTTGATCATTTTTCAAAATGGGTGAATCGTAGACATAGAAAAATTTTCGCTGCGCTCAAGAAGACCAACAAAGCGTGGAAAAGAGAAGTTAACATCATACGGACACGGTCTATGTAAAAAAGAGACAAAGGATCAAGTGACATGTGCCAACATTTTTTACAGTAAGAGCCCCTAGCGTCCCGCCTAGCAAATGAGCAATCACAGTTTGTTTGAAACATTTTTTAATCTTAATTAGAATTTAAATTAAAGGTATCGTGGAGCTATGGTGACTTCTGCTCTAAGTAATTGTGATGTGACAAAAAGAAACAATTCAAGTAATCACACTTTTCAAAGGTAAATAAGATATTGCCACACATTTCTCTAAAACCATATTTCGCTACATTTATTCGTTTATCGACAAAGAAAACATTATGGAACATAGTTTATTAACTTCCTTTGCCATAATATAGTCATATTTTATGAATCTAAGTCATATTTTACGTATCGATTCGTTTTCGGATCACCTGTTTATTGACTTTGCTGTTCTTTGACATTCTATTTCTATGGGGCAGTGGCGAAGGGTCCATACAAGCTGATTCCCATCGGCTTACCTTTCAGAAATCCCACCTCACCGATCCACTATGCAGATCACAACATTTTTGTACAACGGCTTACCTTGGTCATATTTTCACCCCTCGCCACTGCTATGGGGTGAATATTTCTTTTATAAATTTGGATAAATTGGCTTGACTAAACAGTTATTTATATTTATCGAACCTACTCACAAAATTTCACCGGGATCGATTGAGAACTGCGACCTGTAGAGGAGATCAAACAGCCGGAAAGTTTGTGGTTCGCCTAATACTTTCTGTGGTTATTTATTATGTATATTAATTTTTTTGTTTAAAATTTTCGGTTCGGTTAACCAACATGGTTCGGTTGTCTGAAAATAAATAAATATATTTTTTAGATAAATGCTTTTCAGACTTACTAATCTTTTCTTCAATTTTCTTTATAATAGTTTTATAGTTTTTCAGCTTGCAGTTTCTTTTTAGGGTTCCGTAGCCTAAATGGCAAAAAACGGAACCCTTATAGATTCGTCATGTCTGTCTGTCTGTCTGTCTGTCTGTCCGTATGTCACAGCCACTTTATTCCGAAAGTATTAAGACTACACAGTTGAAACTTGGTAGGTAGATGTATTCTGTTAACCGCTTAACGAATTTAATACAAAAATAAGAAAAATAAAAGATAAAGGGGGGGCTCCCCATACATGGAACTGAAACTGAAAAAAAATTTTTTCTTCAAACCAACACGTGTTGGGTATTTATAGATAGGTCTTTAAAAATGACATTGAGGTTCCTAAGACAACTTTTTCTCAAAGTCAACCGTTTGAAAGATATACACCGCCAAAGTGGTAAAATGTGTGTCCCCCCCCCCTTTAACTTTTAAAATAAGAGAGTGAAAAATCTAAAAAAAATATATGCTGTAGATCTTAATAAACACTTTCAACCAAAATTGGATCGAACGAGATATAGTAATTAGTTTTTGAGATATAGCACATTTTCCAAAACCGCAAATATAACTTTGTCATTCATACCAACACTGTGAAAAACAAAGTTACTTTTGCATACGAAAAATGATAGGTGGTATTCAATATGGTATGGTATAAGGTAACTACGGAACCCTATGGCGCGTGGCCCGACACGCACTTGGCCGGTTTTTTTTTCTTTTAAACATAAAATTCGTAGTCAACTCACGGAATAAATTCCATCACGCGTTGGTGTCTTTTCTAAGAATACTTAACATTTTAATCTTTAGCTTTACAGTTATTTTACCTTTGAACTCTAAACATGACATTTATTCATAGTACGTATTTACTAAAAGAAATTACGTTTTCAGTGGTAAACCAGTTATTTTCAGGTCAGTCAGACTGTTATAATGGTAGGATAATTTTGCTGATTCATAAATCGTCCACCAGTCGGCCCACTACCAGTAACTTGGCGCTAGTGTACATGTAGACCTGTCATTTCGTTGTTTTTTAAGAGTTTACTATCAATTTTTGGATGTTGGAAGCGAATTTACGTAAATATTTTTTTTTCCAACACATTTTGGTTTTCTTCAATCTTTAATTCGTTTACTGTCTAACTTCCATAATAATTATTTCTAAGTATCAATAATTTTTAGGTATAATTTAAAATAAATGGGAACATCGGGGACTCCGCTAGGAGTAAATTTTGTTCTGTGATCGGGGATAAAGATAAATGCCCGTACAAAGGTCTCCCGCAGCAGTAGCGCCACCAAGCGGAATAAATATTGTGACATGCCGCCATTATCAAAGGCGGCAATACCTAGTCTTCTTCTTCTTATTTTTGTTTTGGCAATCTACATTCCTCTTAGAAGTAATTTTTGTCAGTAACAAGTGTTGAATAGTTCAGTGGTAGATTGTTTCAGTTTACATTAGAATGCGGGTGCATTGCATTCCAATGCTGCTTAGAGCATCTGGCACCAAGTATATCAAGACAGTTTACTCAGTAAGTTCTGCCGAGCGAGGTAGCTACCACTACAGTAAAAGTCTCGGCTTCACACAAACAACATCGCGCCTATTTCAATTATCCCACATATTGTTCAGTTACCACAAAACTGCACCAATTTTAAGGCACAATATCCACTATGAATCAATTTGCAAATAATTAAAATAGTCACCGAACCGAACTCGACTAAATGGCGCCAAAAACCCCCGCGGCAATATCCACTCAATGACATTTTGAGTAAATCGATTTTTTTATTGATTTGTATAGGACAATGCCGGGTTTGTTACGAACTCTATTTTTTAAAAGGCACGTTAAGCCGTTCGTCCCGAGTTAATTTGGAGTCATTAACACCCACCAATCCATATTTGGCCCGCGTGGTGGTTATGTATGGCCCATCCTCCTTATCTGCCCATAAGGAAGGCCTGTACCGCAGCAGCGGGGACATTAAAAATGGCTCATGGTCATATTATGGTCTATTTATACAGTATTTTGTATAGGATATTGACACAACCTCAGACCAAATAAAAAAGTATTTTAGACCTTTTTTATTTGATCTGAGGCCACAACGCGCTTTACACTAACTTGAAATTTTTTTTTTTTTATTTAACTGGACTGGCTGTCTGTATGATTTGACAGCTAAGTTTTTGTGCCTATTTGAAACGCCACTAGCGTACGTCTAAAGAACTAATTTTGACGTACAATATGAAAATGGTTGCCGTGATGGTCTCTCCAGACTTCAAACTTTAGTACCATGTCCCGCACGCTATGCTCACGCTACGTCCTACAGCGCCAAAATGGCGGAAATCAAATAGGCACAAAAACAGTTTGACATAAGCCTGACCAGTGTAAATATATGCAGGTCAGTGGCGCTTTAGGTATGAAGCTACAAATACCGGCCCGGCCGGGCGGTCGGCTAATAGTGCTAGTTCTACGAGCTCAAAATTAATGGAAAACGGCAAATCGATGTATAGCATAGCCGTTTGGTACACGTATACTTGAGGTAAAACAAAATTTTGGACCCGCAGTTCTTAAATAATCTTTCCTTAGGAGAGGAGTTATGGCGGCATCTTTTTTTTGTATGGGGAAAAATATTTTTTTGTTCTTAAACCTATCGTGTATGGTATCGAATGAAAGGGCTTGCTGAGCCCGTTCTAAAAATATATCACATCATTACATTTCAGCTACTAATTTTAAATTAAACCAAAAAACATTTTCAAAACATACCATGTTTGGGCTCCTACAAATACGATGTGGTCACACAAATACTTTGCGTCCCCGTAGAAAGCTACGGGGCGCGTTTAAAATGGCGGCGCGTCATTTTAAGACGTAAACACTTGTGTCACCAGCAACGCGCTAATTTTGAAAATGGAACTAATAGCAGCGATCTCTTCGGTGAAATCATAGACTTGAGATGATGATGATGATAGTAATAGGAAATAAATAATTTTAATCCTTTGCCGCTAATTTCAAAATATCAAAAATGCACCACGGTTATATTCAAGTTTTCACTTCTGCCGGCACTCCCGGAGTGCCAACCGATATTTTATTGTTAAGCCAGTTTTTAGAAATTTTTCAAAATGGCAGAGATATGTTAAAAAAAATATTTCAGTTCGGCTTTCCAGCGCCGTCTGTTCTTTGAAAATCGTTTGAAAAATGCGGCCTGTAGAGGACTAACAGGCCGCATTTTTCAAACGATTCTCGTGAAATTTTGTGAGCAGGTTTGAAACTAATATAGATTTTTTTATCACACCAGTTTTTTTTAAATTTTTCAAAATGACGGAGAAATGTTAAAAATCATATTTTAGTTCGGCTTTCCAGCGCTGTCATTCTCCTCTACAGGCCGCATTTTTCAACCGATTCCTGAGAAATTTTGTAAGCAGATTTAAAAATAGTATAGATTTTTTTATCAAGTCAGTTTTTCGAAATTTATTAAAATGTATGTTTATCTCTACAGGTCGCATTTCTCAACCGATTTTGGTGAAATTTATCGAACAGGTTCGATAATTAAATTATACTGTTTAATCAAGCCAGTTTTTCCAAATTTATCTTAAAAAAATATTTACCCATTTTGAGAATGATCAAAATTAGAAGCGCCATCTACTTAGCTGCGAATACTCACGTATTGTGTGCTTTGAAAACTTCATGGCGACATTTTATTTTTGTACAATTTGAGCCACTTTTTATCGCGAGGTCTACAGCTCATGGAGCCACTAGTAATAATTTTCCGGGATTGTGTGTATGGTTTGGTACCTCATAGTTTTACAATCCATAAAACTAGCCTAGAAGGGTACCACACCCTTCTAGGCTTCTACCAAATTCGGCTTTTATGGTTCTTTAAGGTTCTGCGCTACTAGCGGCTTCCCGTGACCTTTACGAGTTATTATTTACTAGCGACCGCCCACGACTTCGTCTGCGTGTACGATTTTTTTGCTATTCCTCGGGAACTGTAGGTTTTTTGGATTAAAGGTTTTTTTCAGTCCTTTTCAGTACCCCTGAAAACGTGCGTGCTAAATATCATTGTATGATCGGTTCACGTAACAAACAAACGGACTCTCGCATTTAAGTATAATATTAAGTAAGTAAATTTTAATGAGAAATCATAAAAATTGACTTTACAGGTCCAGGAGCTAATAGGCCCACAACCATTCCTAAAAGTGAATTGAAATACTTGACTTTCTGGGTGAAAGGCAATAGCAAAGGATGGAAGAAATACCCCCACAAAAAAGCTCAGGATATCGGCAAGGATCTCAGGATGAACTATAAGAGGTAAGATTTTTCAAACCAAGGGCAAGAAATACAACCACACAAAGGCTCAGAATATCGGCAAGGACCCCAGGATGAACTATAAGAGGTAAGATTTTTCGGACCAAAGGCAAGAAATACCCCCACAGAAAAGCTCATTAGTCTCATTACACATACATAAGTATACATTGAAAATGAATTTTGGAAGATATTCCTCTCTTTTTTTAAACATTAATATTTTATTGAATTTGTACCTACGCTAAGAAGAAGAAGAAGTACCTAATTACAGAAATCACAGCAAGCCAAACATTTTTTGGATTTCGTATTAACATGGACCAAAATGGTATTATGAATTTAATATAAACATATTTCATTATAATTACCTACTATTTTATTGAAAGGTTTAATACCTATACCTACTATAATATAAAACATAAAAAAACCTAAAATCTTTTTTGAACAAACTCAAACTACTTACGTCAAACCTCTTAAACACGCCTCCAACGTGTAAAGCTAAGTATTCATTAGGCAACATTTGTTTGTAAACAAATGTAAGAGATCCCGGGTTCGATACCCAGGAGGGGGGGGTACATTTGTACTCGATTTAGTTGGTGGTAGGGCTTGTTTCAAGTCCGCCAGGCTAGCTACCACCATCTTACCTAAGTCTGACTTCATAACAACAATAGGCTATTTGACTAATATTGGAAAACCATTTTAAATTATTCCTTATTACGTAGGTAATAAGCGCACCACATTGATATTTCAGGAAAAATCAATGTATTTTATTAAAAAAATCCTATGGCGCTGGAAACGTCATTTGTTGACGTCACAAGCCTGTAAACATTGTAATATCCATAGGCCGTATACAGAGAGAAAGCAGGTTAACTAAGGTCCATTTTAGTACTGAGGTTACTAAAATGGACCAGCGCTTATATGCTGGTCCATTTTAGTATAGCGAAAATATAATATGATGCGCGGGGATAAGGTCCATTTTAGTATAGCAACCTGCCTCAACCTGGGTCAACCTGCTTTCTCTCTGTATACGGCCTTAGCCATTTGACAGCCATCAATCGCGGATCCTAAGTCTATGGTCGTGTGAAGCCATATTTATTTACAGGCAAGTGACGTCATCAGTAATCTTATAGCGTTTTTTCCACAGAAAACAAAAATTATTGCATTTTTCTAGGTGAAATTAATCAATCAGTAGACTTAATTTAGTCTATATAATAGTTGAATATGTTTTTTACGCCATTATCTGTTAGGATGACCACAATTTCCAATATATTTTCAATGTTGTCAATCGTTTGTCATTGTCAAATACCTTCAAATACGCTATTAAAAAATTGTTGTGCACCTACCTACCGGCAGTTAGAGGTAAGATTGCCAGTTTCTCAGTGGTGAGGATGGCGCTTACACTTTCGGCCTTGAGATGAAAGCCAGCCAAGCACTATTCCGGTGTGTATTAAAAAGAAACCATATGCAAGAGTTTACTAATCCAATATTTTCTGATCCACAGGAAGACCATGCTCATAATCCCGGGCTACCTGGATAGCGCAAAATTATTCGTCACCACTATCTACGCGAACGAGTACGAGAAGTTGGGATACAACATTCTTGCTGTCGACTTCCAGAGATTTGTAACCTTACATTACTATATGTAAGTAAACAATACAAACATAACATTTTAATTGATTCAATCCCTTGTTTTACCGTGTAACAGAATTAATGGTTAAACCAGGGGGCTAATTGTCTAATTCAAAAAATCTATCGCAATCGCTTTCGTTTGACAGATGGATGTGACACATTGCTGCATTTCTTTGGTAAGTTTTTATTGGTCCCAAAAAGAAGCTTCAATGTGTTACATCCTGAAAGCGATTGCGATAGATTTTTTAATTAGACAATAGAAAGGCGGAATATGGTAGATAGGGACCATCAAACTGAACAACTTTTACTATACCTACCTACTCTGAAATCGCGAAAAAAATCAGCTGTTTCAAACATTCTTATATTTTCGTCATTAATTTTTGTATGTTTGTGATTTTTTTCGCGATTTCAGAATTGGTCCCATAGTAAAAGTTGTTAAGTTTGATGGTCCCCTACCACAGACCATACAACAAGTACTTACGTACCTGTGTCCCCTACCTACCATATTCTGGTTTAGCCATCAATTCTGTTACACGTTGTATATTGGTATTAGGGAATTCGATCCCGGCCCTTATTTTTGATCCCGGGATTTTGGAATTATACTTAATCAATCCCGGGATTATTTCAGGATTGGAAGTTTAAAATAAAAAATAAAATATTACCAAAATCAGCTCTTTAAATATGAAATTAGTAAAAAATCGACGTAAGTAATTAAAATTTGGCCAAAAATCGACGTAATCAAAATTAAAACAAAAAATGGGCACAGGCCTTCCTTATGGGTTGATAAGGAAGACGGGCCATGCCATAACCCACCACACGGGCCCAATGCGGATCGGTGGGTCTTAACGACTGCAAATGCAGCAGGGACCAACGGCTTAACGTGCCTTCCGAAGCACGGAGGAGCTCGAGATAATAAATTTTTGGTCACCCATCCCATGACCGACCCTTGCGAAAGTTGTTTTACCTCTGCAATCGCTGGGCCAGGCGCTAAACCACTGCGCCACCGAGCTCCAGCCTAGCTGGCCTATGTAGTAATTTTGAACTCGATCATGATAAATCAAACATTAAAATTATCAAACCAAAATTTAGATATTAATGTAATCACCCAATGAAATATTATGGTTTTCGTCTTTGTAAATAACCTTCAATCTCAGAAGATCCATCGGCAAGACCCAGAATGGATCTAGTGAGTTTCACAATGGATCTAGTGAGTTTTCTTCTCTTAAAGATCTATTTTAATTTAAAATGGATCTAATAAGACCTTAAATCTCAGAGATTCATTGTACAGATCCATAATGGATTGTGAAAGGTTTTTCTCATTGGATTCTGATTTTGAGGTGTGTGGATCTACTAAGGTTTTTTCTTAGTTGATCCATTGGCCAGATCCTTGATAGATCTAGTGAGGCTTTTTTCTCACGACTGAACGGTGGTAGTCACACCATTATCATACCAGTGTGACTATATGTATATTTTTTTTTACCCGTAGTCACACTGGCACTGCACCGGTGTGACTAAGGATAAATTTATTCCGATCATAGTCACACCAATACACCCTTGCTTGACCCAATTTGCTTCTCTTGAAAAGTTGTACAATCATGACCGTGATAATTAATATGGTGTAAAATTATTTATTGCAGATCCAGTCGACTGATGAGACCAATCGGCAAACTGATTGCAGAATTCCTAGTTCAGTTGACGCAAGCAGGGCTAGACCCCGGCAAACTAGAGATGATCGGTCAAAGCCTCGGAGGTCAGACTGTCAGCTACATAGCCAAGCACTACCAACAAATGACCGGTAGAAACATATCCAAAATCACCTCGCTAGACCCTGCAGGACCCTGCTTCAGAAACCTTGGGCCAGAAGACAGGCTTACAGCGTCGGACGCCGATTTCGTAGAAGTTATGCACATGAACATCGACGGCTACGGTATGGCCACCAGAATGGGACATGTCGACTACTACGTCAACGGTGGGGAGTTCCAACCATCAGATCTATACTTCATTTCTTGTACTTCGCTCTGCAGCCACATCCTACTTTTCCCTTTATGGGTGCAGTCGATGAAGAACCCAGATAAGTTCATCGCTATCAAGTGTGATAGCGTTCAGCAAGCGAGAGATTCCGAATGCTACCACCGTATGCCAATGGAGACCAACCTTCTCGGTCCTAGAGTAAATAAAAGCAACCATGGCATCTTCTATTTGGCAACGAGTAGGGGATTCCCGTTTTACTTGGGGAAGAATGGTTTAGACCCTGCGTATGCTGCTTCGAGGCAGTATAGCGAACTAAATTCTGAAGACAATCAACAATTCTATACGTAACTTAATTTTATACCCGGAATATGTTATTATTGTAATGGCATCAATAGTAGACATGTCCAGTTGTACCATTTTAGCATTCATTCAACATACAAACCAAAAAGAAATAGTAACCTAACCTAGTTGATGTCTTTTGATCGGAAACTAAAGTAACCGAGCGAGCGCGAAGCGCGAACGAAGTGTTTCCGTTTCAGCTTGGACAGCAGCTCCTTTCGTATGTCTGTCCCGCTGTCTGGCTGTCCGTCTTTTCTCCTCTACATGACGTATTTCTCAACCAATTCCCGTGAAATTTAGTGAGCAGGTTCTATAATTATATGGAATTTATTGTTGTCATTTTTTAGATTTTTTTAAAAATGGCGGACATATCGGGACTAATCATATTTTAGAGTGCGTTTCATCCTTGGGTTTCATCGGTTATTTATAACATATGGCGTTATGTTGGTACCCCGTAAATTTATTATTATTGCGATGGAATTAGGTTCAAAATTGAATAAATTTCCGGGGTACCAACATAACGCCGTAGGTAATAATAACCGATGAAACGCACTCTAGCCATTCGCTATATAAAAATGTCACAACGTGAGGTCTAGACAGAGCCACTTAGAAGTATGTATTCTATGGTAAAGCCGAGTGCCATGGGCCGCTTTGATAGCAAAATACTCTTGCATTGGGCGTGTGAAAAAAAAAACCTGCGCGCCTTTTCCTATAATTGTCATATTTTGTTTTTGTCGTATTTGTTGCTGTGTGGTAAATTAATTTTGTTTTTTTCCTCGCAAATGTGTTGAAAAACGTCATATGAAACTCAATGTTCAATGAGCTTAGAGCAGTCAATGAGCAACCTAAGCTAACTTGTCTCATAATGTACTAACTTACTATTTGTTTCCAACACATTTTCGTTTTCTTCTATCTTTAATTCGTTTTCTGTCCAAATTCTATAATAGTTATTATTATTATCAACCATGTTTAGATATAACTGAAAAATTCCCTGCGTGATCGAATCAGAAACGAGAAGATCCGCAGGAGACCTAAAGTAACCGTGTTATACTCCGTCGCAGTACCACGACGCCAAACAAATGCAAATCCTGTTTAAAATAAATGTTCATGAATTGTTCGTAATTTGTACGCCACTAAAAAAATTGTACGTTACGTATTTTAGTCTAAAAAAAGTCTCGTTGTGGTACTGCCAGGGAGTATGCTCTGCCGCAGTACCACTCGTTATTCTCACGAAACAGACACAGTTTGCATGTTTTTTTGGCTGAAAAAAATGTACATTAATTGTACGTTCTAGTATCATACAAGAAAATGGCCAAGTGCGAGTCAAATTCGAGCTACAGGGTATTTACAAAAAAATTAAAGGATGACTGACAGACTATTGCCCAGCCCAAACCACTGAACCTAGAGACTTGAAATTTGGTACATAGATACTTTATACAGTGTGAGCACCCACTAAGAAGGGATTTTTGGGAATTCCACCCCTAAAGAGTTGAAATGGGTGTACAAAGTTTGTATGGAAAAAAATATTAAATAGACATTTCAACTTGAAACTACGTAGGAGTACTTCTAAAAACAAATAAGCAATCACGTGTTTCGTGGTTTTCCGAAACTTACCTCTTTAGGGGTAAATGGGGTAAAAAAGCCCAACATCGATATGGGTGTCGTTATCGAGGTTTTATGGGATGTTGATTGCAAAAATGGCATAAATTTTTAAGTGGTAGATATTTTTCAACTTCTAAAGGGGTCAAATGGGGTTCAAACTTTGTATGGAAAAAATATAAAAAAGACGTTATGACTTAAAACTTCGTAGGAGTACTTCTATAAACAAATGATCAAACATATATTTCGTAAATTTCTGAAAATCAATTTCTTGAGGGGTAAATGGGGTAAAAAGCCCAAATTCGATATGGATGTCGTAATTGAGGTTTTATGAAATGTTAACTGCAAAAATGGCATTAATTTATAAGTTCAATATAGTGGCTATGTTTCAACCCCTTAAGGGGTAAAATAGGGTTCATGTTTTGTATACTCCTACGAAGTTTCAAGTCATAATGTCTATTTTATATCTTTTCCATACAAAGTTTGAACCCCATTTGACCCCTTTAGGAGTTGAAAAATATCTACCTCTTAAAAATTTATGTCATTTTTCCAATCAACATCCCATAAAGCCTCGATAACGACACCCATATCGATGTTGGGCTTTTTTTACCCCATTTACCCCCTAATGGGTTAAGTTTCGGAAAATCACGAAACACGTGATTGCTTATTTGTTTTTAGAAGTACTCCTACGTAGTTTCAACTTGAAATGTCTATTTAATATTTTTTTCCATACAAATTTGTACCCCCATTTCAACCCTTTAGGGATGGAATTCCCAAAAATCCCTTCTTAGTAGGTGCTCACACTGTATAAAGTATCTATGTACCAAATTTCAAGTCTCTAGGTTCAGTGGTTTGGGCTGGGCAATAGTCTGTCAGTCATCCATTCATTTTTTTGTAAATGCCCTGTAGCTCGAATTTGACTCGCACTTGGCCATTTTCTTGTATGATACTAGAACGTACAATTAATGTACATTTTTTCAGCCAAAAAAAAAAACATGCAAACTGTGTCTGTTTCGTGAGAATAACGAGTGGTACTGCGGCAGAGCATACTCCCTGGCAGTACCACACCGAGACTTTTTTTAGACTAAAATACGTAACGTACAATTTTTTTAATGGCGTACAAATTACGAACAATTGATGTACATTTATTTTAAACAGGATTTCCACTTGTTTGGTGTCGTGGTACTGCGACGGAGTATAACACAAGTAACCGACATCGCTCGAAGGATTGCTCAGCTGAAGTGGCAATGGGCAGGACACAGGTTCTGGTTCTGGAATGGCGACCGCGCACCGGACGAGACGCTCCGTGGGTAAGCCCCCGACAAGGTGGACCGACGATCTGGTGAAGGTCGCAGGAAGGCACTGGATGCGGGCAGCGCAGGACCGATCGTCGTGGAGATCCTTAGGGGAGGCCTATACCCAGCAGTGGGTGTCGTGCGGCTGATATGATGATGATGATGATGATGATGATAAATAACCGGGATCACAACCCAATATACACACGTACAAAATCTACAGCAGCGCCACCAGCGGGGTAAATTTTCGGTCATCCTGCCATTGGGTAATTTGGGTAACATAGCAGTTAGGTATGCCTTGTCTACAAAACATTTCTATTGGTCTAGTAAGTAAGTTATGTATATAATTTAAGAAATAAAATAAATAAATACCTATCAAATTATTCGCAATAATCATCAGTGACAGTGATATCAATGGTATCAATTTTGTCTCTCGAGTCAATATTTTTTTTATTATTTTTTATTATTCTATAAATCTATAATCCAACATATTGTTTGTTTTCTGTTTTTCTTTTTTTTAGTTATTGAGTACAGTACCTAGTTAAAGGCATTTAAAACACTTATAATATGTTTTTAAATGGAGTTTCATTCATATCAATAATTTTTACATCGTCATGTAAAAAATATTTATTTGTAGAACTCGTGAATGTTTTTATTTTTAATGCAAAAAAATACGAGTTATGCTTTTGGTGGTGAAGAATAAATAACATTTTGTAAAAACAAATACACGTCATTTCAATCCTCTAGTACGAGTATTAGTCCGTGACCGTGAGCCCGCGACAGTATTGCCTACGTCATATGACATCACGATGAAATGCATGGCACACGGTCGGAAAAGTTGTGCCTTTTTCGGAAAAGTTGTGCCTTTTCCAACCATGTGCCATGCATTTCATCGTGATGTCATATGACGTAGGCAATACTCGCGGGCTCACGGACTATATTATAACTCTTTTCACTCCACGTACGTACAGTAGCCGGCAAACATCTTGAAATCGGGTGGGGAGAGGGGCGCGCGCTATTGGTCACTCGCAAGTGCACATGCGCAAAGTTATCCTCACTCCGTCGAAAAGGTGTCAAGATGTTTGCCTCGTACTGTACAATATCTAAGGAATATCACTTTGCAGTTTTCTATACGAATAAAAAGAACAACATTTATCAGCCATTATGTTTTCAGGATTTATAGGTAATAATTTTCCCGGGTTGTCCCTATGCATGATTCCGGCATAGTTAGCGATGCGCGATTATGAATGATCATTCGATTATTATTCGATTATCTCAATCATTCGAATAATTCGAATAACTTACTAAAATTAGTAGTGTAGATATTTTCGGAGAAAAAGGCCCGATTTGCATTGAAAATCATGAGATTTGTAGTTTCAAAAGTATTACTAATTAGTAATACTTATTCGATTATTAAAATTAGTATATTACTAATATGACATTCGATTATTGAAATTAGTAATTAGTAGTTAATTCGATTATTGAAATTAGTAATAATCGCGCATCCCTAGGCATAGTGTAAAATAAAAATGGTTGCACGCTAAACAGCATTGTTTAGGATCTTAATAGGGCTGCCAACCGTACCGCACTGGGGGAGATAGTCCCGCATTTTCCCACAAACATCAAATTTGTCCCACTGCGCACCATTGCGCACGAGACCAACTAAGAAAGAGCCGAGTTAAAAATGAGACGAGTTAGGAAAGTGTCAACTTTGCAAAAGAGACCAACTAAGAAAGAGCCGAGTTAAAAAAAAAGAGTCAAGTTAGGAAAGTGTCAAGTTTAAGAATATGACGAAGTCGTCCTGAGGGGAATGAGAGACTTTCCAGGCAACGTTCCTTAAAAATCTACTAGATGGCGCTGTCCAATTCCCAACAACCTTAAATTGATACTATGGTACCTATATGAATGTGCTATCTATAGTAATAAAGAGTACCATCGTAAAAACCAATGACAGTTTTTTTCATTGTAATCTTTCTGTAATATTGTTGTGAATTTTTAAACTTTTAGATTTTATGCATTCACAATGCTATTTTAATATTAAGATTATTAATATAATTGAAAAATATTAGAAAAAATCGACTCACCCGTAGCAGTAGCCCGTCTGAGCTGCTACGGGTGAGTCGATTTTTTCTAATATTTTTCAATTATATTAATAATCTTAATTGTTGTGAATATTGAAAATGACAAATATTATTTTATTATAATATTATTCACTAGTACCTAAGTATATTTTGCTTTGAGGTATCTAAGTATTATTACTATGCGTGAAGACCTTGTAACTTCCTTGGACTCCGATAACCATCGAACAATGAATCAAGACTACGGTTCTTGGACTCTAGCAGCGCTATAATGTAGGTACCCCTTAAACGGTCAAGCATGGCTTTTAGCATGTACTTACACGTAATTACCACTACCACTACTATTTGGGGGCGTGGCCTACCTTTGATACAGTAGCCGGCAAACATCTTGAAATCGGGTAAGGGTTGCGCAGAACACGTGTTTTGGGTATGCGTAGCGGTGAGGTACGCGGGCGGTGGGCGCGCGCGCGCTATTGAGCCGTTTACACGAGTCAAGCTATTAAGTAATTTAGTTAAAATTAAGTTGTAAAATAAAATAAATAAATAAATAAAATTTTTATTGACACAAAATTACAAAGACAAAACTTTTGAATACAACTAAAATTAAACCTTTACGATTATACAGTTTAGATTTAAAAACATCTGCACCCAAACTAGGAAACCTGTATCTCAGGTGCAGTGCTCTTGTCGACCAACTTTGGCCATTAAGTGGGCAAGTTATTAAGTAAATAAATTCTAGTCTATTTTTTGGACAAGTAACCGCGCCGCCCGCACCGCATGCCCCCCTTATGGGCGTGGCCACGCGCTGTACTTGCCACTTGCTGACGATTTTCGGCATTTCTTCCGATTTGGGGAAATATAGACCGTAGTCGGGATTAAATCGGGAATCGACTTAATTCGAGACTTTTCGCTGTTGTAAGTTTGACAGCTGTCATCTGTCAAATATAAAACAGCAATATCTCAAAAAGTCTAGGAAGACTGATGGTGTCTCTGAAGAAATGAAAGGTCTTGGTTAGATCTTCATTTTAGATGGCTGCTGCCAAATTTAAGTTTGTCATCTAAAAATGAAGCTCTAACTACGACCTTTCATTTCTTTAAAGACACCATGAATTTAGGATGAGTACTTTTCGAGACATTGCTGTTGTAAGTTTGACAGCTGTCATTTGTCAAACTTAAAACAGCAATATCTCGAAAAGTCCTCATTCTAGATTGATGGTGTTTTTGAAGAAATGAAAGGTCTTGGTGATATCTTTATTTTAGATGACAAACTTTTTGACAGCTGTTTCCTAAAATGAAGATCTTGCTAAGACCTTTGATTTCTTCAAAGACACCATCAATCTAGGATGAGTACTTTTTGAGATTTTGCTGTTTAAAGTTTGACAGATGACAGCTGTCAATCTCCATCGTTTTTTTAACTAATGAAGTTAAAAAAACAGGTGCAAGTGATTTTCGACCTTATTTCTAGCTCAGCATTCGGATATTATGGCCTTTTGTAATCGCCAGAAAAGGGGAACACTGGCTACTTACTACTTACTATTTAAACCGTGTGAACGACTTTTTATTAAATTTTAACTTAAAATTAAGTTGCCCATTTAGTTACTACTTAACAGCTTGACTCGTGTAAACGGCTCTTTAGGGCCGTTCGTAAGTGCACATACGCGAACTCATCCCCACTCCGTCGAAAGAGCGTTAAGATGTTTGCCGGAATCTAGGCCACAGTAATCACGTGATACCTACGTGCTTGATGTCAAGCCATCAAGCATCGCCCCTAGACGATCAAAATTTGATTGAACTGCCGAAAAATTTACGTGTTTGACAAGCTATGCCTGACCGTCGCGTACATGCAGGAAGGAGGCTCCGTCGCAGAATATCCCTTTCGCAAAATGTCCCCTGGTCGCAGAACGTCCCTTTCGCAACTAGCCCCTTTCACAAAACGTCTCTTTCTCAAAATGTCTTTTTCGCAGAGTATCCCTTTCGCAAAATGTCCCTTTCGCAGAATGTCCCCCTTGTACCCCTCTGAAAATCGCATAAAATACAACTTTTTGATGTGATATATTTTTTAATTACCAGCCTGCCTAGCAAGACCGTACTGGGGCCCTACCGCCCAAGTGTCGTCGACTTCGCCGTCGGCTTCATTTGACAGATGGATGATATACATTGCTACTTCTTTTTGGTACAAATAAAAACTTACCAAAAAAAGTAGCAATGTATTACATCCATCTGTCAAATGAAGCCGACGGCGAAGTCGACGTCATTTGGGCGGTAGGGCCCCTGTTCATTAATACGTACTAATTAGGTTTATTGAGCTGTATTTTCCATTATCCAATAAAATAAAGACAGACAGGGACTGACAGACGGACGGATGGACTGAACGATCTTATAGGTAATCGTATAAGTTACATGGGTTACTTTTTTTACTACGGAACCCTAAAAAAGCGGTCATTCAAAGGCAAGTACAACTGCACAATACACTACATATTATAAGCGAAGCTTACATTTAATAATATTATCTTCAACATCATTTTTGTCGCCGCAAAACCAAGAACCTTATATACGGACTCAAACGATTATAAAGAAAAAACAGTTGATACTGTCAAAATCAAGAACCTTATATTCATATCAAAATCCTAGACGTATTTTTTTTACGATGCTTCTCTTTGGTTAGACTATTTGTACCACGTTCATTCATACTATACTCAACTGCCAGGAATTGGACAGCGCCATCTAGTAATTTTTTAAGGAACGCTGCCTGGAAAATCCCTCATAGGAATGTCACTTTTGCACGCTAGTACCTTATTCTAAGACTAGTACATTATCTATTCTGTGCTTTGACTAAAACGAGTAACAAACGAGATGGCGAATCATGCATGCAGTTTTTTTTGCCATTGATTTTAGATTTTAGGTCTGTCCCCACCCCATAGACTTATTATATTTAGTCTGTCCCCCATTTTGTTTTAAAAAAGTTGGCAGCCTTAAGGTGCTTAAGGTGCGGTTTTCATAGTAGTGTTGGAGCAGCAAATAAAACGCAGGTATAGGTAATAATCCAATTACAACAATGGAAGGGATATAATAAACGATGGCAGCGCACGGTGTGGCAGAATTGTGTAACAAAAGGGGTTAGTGAAACTCACTCACAGACTATAAACGCATAAAAAAAGAGTCAAGAAATGTTTGATCAACTGTTTTTAACTGCATTTGAACGTAGTATTTTTAATACGTTCGTTAGGAATGAGCTTTTGCTCATTCCTAAAATAGGCACAGATTGTTTTGAATTCATATAGTTTCAGAAAAACGTCTAATATAAATTTTTGTCGGGTTAGTATCTGCTAGCTATAAAACATTTCTGTAAGTAAACATTTACAGTTGACATTCTGGTAATTACGGTAAAATTGAAACACATAGTAAATTTACTTACTTTTTCATATTTTTAATAATTTTTATTAGATACGTTTTACAATTTTTTTCGATTAGGATTCAGTCAGACTCTTTATAAAAAAATCGGCCAAGTGCGTGTCGGGCCACGCGCCGTAGGGTTCCGTAGTTACCTTATACCATACCATATTTAATACCACCTATAATTTTTCGTCTGTAAAAATAACTTTGTTTTTCACAGTGTTGGTATGAATGACAAAGTTATATTTGCGGTTTTGGAAAATGTGCTATATCTCAAAAACTAATTACTATATCTCGTTCAAACCAATTTTGGTTGAAAGTGTTTATTAAGATCTACAGCATACATTTTTTTTAGATTTTTCACTCTCTTATTTCAAAAGTGAAAGGGGGGGACACACATTTTACCACATTGGCGGTGAATATCTTTCAAACGGTTGACTTTGAGAAAAAGTTGTCTTAGGAACCTTAATGTCATTTTTAAAGACCTATCTATAGACACCCAACACATGTTGGTTTGAAGAAAAAAAAAATTTTCAGTTTCAGTTCCATGTATGGGGAGCCCCCCTTAATCTTTTATTTTTCTTATTTTTGTATTAAATTCGTTAAGCGGTTAACAGAATACATCTACCTACCAAGTTTCAACTGTGTAGTCTTAATACTTTCGGAATAAAGTGGCTGTGACATACGGACAGACAGACAGACAGACATGACGAATCTATAAGGGTTCCGTTTTTACCCATTTAGGCTACGGAACCCTAAAAAGAGTGCAGTGCTGCTGTATGGTGCTCAAAGAAATATTTGAAATGATAATGGAGAAGATGCTTTGTCGAATTCTACTGCAAAAAATGGTTAAAATGCTTTAGTTTATAGTGATAAAGATGTTCCTCGCTGTGGTATTTTTATTATTTTTAGTAAGAAAAAGCCGCGAACTTTTCCGACTACCTACCCTAATATGTCCTTTAGTTGCAGTAGTTCACTGAAAACAAATTAAATAAACTTCTTTTTAGATTAAGTTGTTGTTTTCTTTCATAGTTTTATGATTAAGAAAATGTGAATTATAATACCTACTTATTATATCCCAAAATAGTCTGAAAATAAATAGTAAGTAAATAATAATATAATCATATAAAATATCTATAAAAACACAATTTATTGTTATTCTTTATATTTACTTTATTTATTAACCGACTTCAAAAAAAGGAGGAGGTTCTCAGTTCGTCGGAATCTTTTTTTTTTTTTTTATGTATGTTACTCGATTACTCGTAGACGGCTGGACCAATTTGAAAAATTCTTTTTTCGTTTGAAAGTATATAGTTTCAAGTTGGTCCCATTGTCATGAAATCAGGATCTGATGATGGGATCCTGGAGAAATCGAGGGAACTCTTCAAATATTGTAGGCACATCTATAGTGATTTTAGTATTTTCTTAAATAACTTGTGCATTTGCTTTCGAAAAGTACTATTTCGGTGAAGTGGAACTGATGATGAAGACCAGCATAGGTGATCATCGGAAATATTCAATACTAAGTAGTTCACTGGTACGATACGATTACTTTAATATGGTTGCTAGGATATTTATGCTCATCATAATTTATATGGTAAAGTGGAGCTGATAGTGAAGTACCAGGATAACTCCTCAACAATAAACGCCCCTGCGTCGGGAAAAGCAGTACTATGTAAAAAGTGATGAGCCGTTGACATAAGGCTATTGTAACTTAGATAATATCATCACCAAATATACTTACCACAAAAAAGTTTAAAATAAAAAAGTTTTTAATAAAAACAAAACCTCCTTCAAAAATCTTGAAAATAATTTAACAAAAAACAGCTTCATAAATAAATTAATGGCTCTAAAAAGCAAGAAATAAAATATTGAAATCTGCATAATAACTAACTCGAAAGTTTGTATGCATATCTTATATTAAACAACGTCTTATGAAGTCAGGTGGGGCTTAAACCCATGATTAAAGTTTAGATATATTAGTTAAGATAAAAAAAATCCTTCGTCCCCCCCCCCCACCCGACTTCAAAAGGCGTTGTTTAATATAAGATATGCATACAAACTTTCGAGTTAGTTATTATGCAGATTTCAATATTTTATTTCTTGCTTTTTAGAGCCATTAATTTATTTTTGAAGCTGTTTTTTGTTAGATTATTTTCAAGATTTTTGAAGGAGGTTTTGTTTTTATTATTTTAAGAAATAACAAAAAACATTATGCACTGGGCATTCAATGTTTGACATACTCCCCTTTTGTTGCGTTAAATGGTGGCGCTGGTGTCGTGCACGTTCTGAATAACACGTCCATATAAATACGGCGTCAACGGCGTGTTTACTAGTGGCGTCAGATAAATGTGCCCGCACCTTTTATCTTTACTAACTAGCAGAGCGGTAATAAGTATAAGGTTTGAGGTTAGTCTTCGCACAAGTCATCACGGAAATATGAAAATGTGGTATCGATGCATTCAGTGCGATGCCCTGATCACAAACAGGTATACTTATAAGATGACAAGCGCGAAAATGGTGAAGGTAGAAACTGTGACGTCATAAAGTTTTCAAAACTTACAACGTTTTTGAAGTGAAAACTTCTTTAGCGGCGTTGTACGCTTTTTTGTAATGGGGAAAAAATGCTAAACTCGCGTCAGTCAGGATCACGTGACCCTGATCGAAAATTCGTAGGACGGATGTGGCGGATGGAGAGTAGACAGCCGGCGGCGGAAGTATCCCTCTCTCTTTCTACGGGGCGCGGCGAAAATGGCGGCTCGTCATTTCAAGACGTAAACACTAGTGTCACCATAGCAACGCACTAATTTTTTAATTCAATGTCAAACCTCTAGATTTTCTGTCAAGCTATGGATAAGACTTTCGTACAATACTGTTCTGTATTCGTAAATTCAAATGCAGAGTAAATTCGTAAGACGGCAATTCGTGCAAAATTATTCCCTAACCATTTCAAAATATCAAAAACCGGCCAAGTGCGTGTCGGGCCACGCGCAGTAGGGTTCCGTAGGTACATTATACCATACCATATTTCACTACCGCTATCATTTTTCGTCTGAAAAAATAACTTTGTTTTTCACAGTATTTGTATGAATGACAAAGTTATATTTGCGGTTTTGGAAAATGTGCTATATCTCAAAACGTGCCGGACTACAGCTGCGCCACAAAAAAAAAGTTGGAAATCTGACTTTTTGACTATGCCATGATAAAGTCTATAGTTTGTCGGAGTTTGTCGCCAAAAACCAGAGTTTGTCGGTCTTCCGTTTAGGAGATACATGTGGCTCAGCTGTAGAGACGTCTCTACAGCTGCGCCACACAGATCTCGAAAACGGAAGGTCGTAGCGAAAATCTGATTACTTGTATGTATAGCCGTTAGTTTGTCGGTGTTTGTCGCACAAAAACCAGAGTTTGTCGGTCTAGCGTTTAGGAGATACGTGTGGCGCAGCTGTAGAGACGTACTCTACAGCTGAGCCACACAGATCTCAAAAACGGAAGGTCGTAACAGAAATCTGATTACTCGTGTGTGTAGCCATTAGTTTGTCGGAGTTTGTCACCAAAAATCAGAGTTTGTCGGTCTAGCGTTTAGGAGATATGTGAGGATACGCTGTGGAGACCTTTCTACCTGGATCTTGAGAACGGAAGGTCGTAGCAAAAATCTGATAACTCGAGTGTGTAGCCATTAGTTTGTCGGAGTTTGTCACCAAAAATCTGAGTTTGTCAATCTTACGTTTAGAAGATATGTGGGGATATGCTGTAGAGATATTTCTACCTGGATCTCGAGAACGGAAGGTCGTAGCGAAAATCTCACATATCTCCTAAACGCAAGACCGACAAACTCTGGTATTTGGCGACAAACTCGGTCGAACTACCGACTATAGATATGACTAATCAGATTATCGCTACGACCTTCCGTTCTCAAGATCCAGGTAGAAAGGTCTCCACAGCGTATCCTCACATATCTCCTAAACGCAAGACCGACAAACTCTGGTTCTTGGTGACAAACTCCGACAAACTACCGGCTACACACACGAGTAATCAGATTTCTGTTACGACCTTCCGTTTTCGAGATCTGTGTGGCTCAGCTGTAGAGACGTCTCTACAGCTGCGCCACACGTATCTCCTAAACGCAGGACCGACAAACTCTGGTTTTTGTGCGACAAACTCCGACAAACTAACGGCTATACATACAAGTAATCAGAATTTCGCTACGACCTTCCGTTTTCGAGATCTGTGTGGCGCAGCTGTAGAGACATCTCTACAGCTGAGCCACGTGTATCTCTTAAACGGAAGACCGACAAACTCTGGTTTTTGGCGACAAACTCCGACAAACTATAGACTTCATCATGGCATAGTCAAAATGTCAGATTTCCAACTTTTTTTTTGTGGCGCAGCTGTAGTCCGGCACGTTATCTCAAAAACTAATAACTGCATCTCGTTCAAACCAATTTTCGTTGAAAGTGTTTATTAAGATCTATAGCTTATATTTTTTTTAGACTTTTCACCCTCTTACTTTAAAAGTTAAAGGGGGGGGACACACATTTTACCACTTTGGCGGCATATATCTTTCAAACGGTTGACTTTGAAAAAAAATAGTCTTAGAAACCTCAATGTCATTTTTAAAGACCTATCTATAGACACCCCACAAGTATTGGTTTGATGAAAAAAAATATTTTCAGTTTCAGTTTCATGTATGGGGAGCCCCCCTTAATATTTCTTTTTTTTTATTTTTGTATAAAAATCGTAAAGCGGTTCACAGAATACACCTACATACCAAGTTTCAACTATGTAGTCCTAATACTTTTGGAATAAAGTGGCTGTGACATACGGACGGACAGACAGACAGACAGACAGACAGACAGACATGACGAATCTATAAGGGTTCCGTTTTTTTGCCATTTTGGCTATGGAACCCTAAAAATGCACAACGTTAATATTCAAGTTTTCACTTATGCCGGCACTCCCGGAGTGCAACCCGATTTTTTTTTTATTTAAACATACCATGTGACTTGTACTTTTATTCTGTGCCATGTGATACCTATATCAAATGAAAGGGCTTTGTGAGTGTTTGGTTTAACAAATTATTAGAAAACGTCGAAAAATTTCACTATTCCGGGTTCCCGTTGAACATCTCTAGACTGAAAACGACTGAATAGATTTTTATAAAATACATACAAATGACTCTACACATACTCTTTTCGAGGGCCTAAAGGTAGTTGACCAAAGATATTCAAAAATAAGAAAAGTACATCAGTTTTAATAACAGTATAATTTCCTGCCTTTTCTAAGTTCTCAGATTCCTTTAATATTAATAAAAAATAAAATTAAAAAGAAACTTTCCTTTGTTTATCTTTACTAGGACAAGTAAGAATAAACAGACGAAGTTTTTAGTAAACAAATGTTGACACTTTAGATACTTCTTTTATTTTAAAATACCTATGTTGTCATATTAAATCAAATTATTATTAATAATTTACAATACCTATATATAATTGGTATTCTTTGCTTAGTAAAACATTTGTTGTATTTTATAAATCATTATTTACACCCGTCAACGCCCATTAAAAAGACTGTGTCTTTTGTGTATTATTTGAATTTTATGTACTTAAATAACTTTTGCCTATTGAGTTTCGTCAGGCTCTACTTAGGTCTCCGAGTGTGTGTTTCCATTGTGTACCTATTTGTCATTACTTTTAGTCATGGATTTAGACTTACTTCTCTCCGTTGCTTTTAGTTTATATCCTTACTTGTCCTATTTAATAAACAATCTTTTCAACACACTTGCTGGTAAAGTGAGCCCTAATACATCGCTTTTAGGGCCATAAACCGAGCTATAACAAACGCGTGCAATAATCTATAAAACACTAGGTTGTTATAGAATTATCCCTACAAAGTTAAATTAGTACCTTACTGCAAGTTCTATCCGAGTAAACAGAGCATTCCCAATTTAACTGGGTTATACAGTTATTTTTTTTAGTAACAACAAAGGGGTTTTATGCCGCTGAAAGTTCATATTAATTTTTGAAATAAATAAATGTGTAAATCTTTAATTAAGTGAAACAAATATTTATTATTATAAAATTATTCATAATTCATAATATTTTGTTATAAAATTTTAAAATATTTGCATTTTATCACTTAAAATTATAGTTTTGAAGTAGGCTGTATGCTCACTCACCCCTTTGTTTACAAAATATTCTTGCATTGGGCGTGTGAAAAAAACAAAAAAAAACAGACGCGACTTTTCCCATAATTGTCATATTTTGTTTTTGTCGTATTTGTTGCTGTGTGGTAAATTACTTTATATTTTCCTCGCAAATGTGTTGAAAAACGTCGTATGAAACTCGTGAGCTTTTACTCATTGCACACTCGGCTGAGTTACGCCCTCGCCTGCGGCTCGGGCTGCAACCCACAGCCTTGTGTGCAATGACCAACCTAAGCTAACTTGTCTCATAATGTACTATTACTCAACTCTTTATTAACAATAATCATGTATAAAATTCAACAATTGATTTTCCACGTATTGAATACCAAAGATATTGTTAAATAATTAATGATAATTTGGTTTACTTTACTATATTATATTACTTTGGAATTCTAATAATTTGTTAGACCAAATTTTAATGTTATAGTATGTTATACATTCGCAATCTACTCACAAAGCAATTTCATTGGATATACCACATGATATGTAAAAAAAATCTTTGTACTTACTGAAAACTTTATGACGTCACAGTTTCTTCCACCCCCACCATTTTTGGACCATGAAGAATGACATAGGCTACTACACCTAAACGACAAACCACTCTGTTATTTTTCTCGAGATTGCAAAGAAAATGGCTTTTCACACAGAGGAAGATTTTAGCGATTTAAAAAGTAAAAATTATTTATCAAAACACATTTCGGTTATTATGATGCGAACTTGCAGATTTGACTGCAAATGGCTTAGACATTTTAATCTTAGACGAATCATTTTAATTCATAATATTGGGTCTCTAGACCCAATCGGATCATGGTTTTTGGGATTGACATTATTTTAAAAAATTGCTTATTACTAGATTGCGTTATTGCCAGTGCACTCAGAATTGCTTGCTTGCCTATAATTTTAATGTAAAATACAAGAAAAACTTCTTGTATTTCATTCAAGCTGCATTCCAAAAGCAAGCGTTCTTGGAAAGGTTTCTTGCAAGAAAAATTCTTGTATTTTGAACCAAAATGATTTGCAACTAGGTTGTGGAGTTGTGGTGATATTTCAATTTTATATTTTCGCGAGCGTCAATCAATTTTCTGCTGCTGAATAATTATTTAGGAAATATTCTTCTAGTTTCGTTTTCAGGGTTAGTTTTCTTCATTTTAAGAAAATTGAGCCTTTATGTAACTGGTGAATATTATTTTCATTCAAATACTTTGCTAAGAAACTTAATTTAGCACATATGGTTTTTACATGAAAGCCGTCTATTTGGTCGATGTTAAGAGAGGTTATTAGTAGTTTATGATACAAGGTTGGTAAGGAGGTTTTTAAAACGAGTTGACGTTTTATAAGCCCGAGCGAGGCGAGGGTTTATAATCGTCACGAGTTTTAAAAATCCTTAACAACCGTGTGCCATACTACGTTTTTCAATACATTTGCGAGAAAACATTATAGGTAGGTACTACTGAAATTGTAATCTATACATATAATAAAACTGTAAATTCTAAATATTTGTGCGCTAAATACGCGTATTACGCAAAAATCGCTAAAAGAATTTTTATGGGATTTTCACAGTTTAGTAGATTAAGGTCCAACTTAAAATCTAAGCTATGTTTCATTAAATTCAGGTGGGTGGAACCAGAGAAACAGCTTGAACTCTCCTTAGTACTAGCTTTTATACACTAAAGAGGTCATTTTAAACTGGTCGCTATATTTTTCTACTGTCCAGTTGTCCACGCAGACGATGTCGCGGGCGGAAGCTAGTGGAAAATGTGGAAATTAAAAAAATGTACGTAAACAAAAACGCACGGCGCGGGCGTGCGGTAAAATCAACTTACCGCACGCTGTACTAAACCGTAAACAAAAACGCACGGCGTGCGGTAAAATCAACTTACCGCACGCTGGCCTGTCATCGTAAACTCACATTTTCGAGCAACTGTATTGAAAAGAAATTTTTCAGCATTTGTAACAGTAAGGTTATTTTAAATTTTTTGAGAGAGCCAGACTAACCAAACTTTTAAAGTTTAAGTTTGATTAGTTAGAATGATTATGAGCTTTGATTATGATGATGATGATTAGCTTAGTGTAGGTAATTAGGTATTATATCGTAAACTATGTCGATTTTTGTTTGATGATGTCGATTTTTGGCCAAATTTTAATTAAATATGTACGTTGATTTTGTCTATTTTTATTTTTATTTGTTGATCAAAGAGCAGATTCTTGTAAGATTTCCTTATTTTTCTTTTTTTCTTTTACCATCAATTCCAAAATTACAGTGGAGCGTCGATTATCCGAACGTCGCTCAACCGAACGACCGCTTATCCGAACGTACAGTACGAGGCATATAACTTGAAATCGAGTGGGGATTGCGTATTTTGGGCACAAGTCGCGGTGAGGGGCGCGGGCGGCAGTAGTGGGGCGCACGCTATTGGTCGCTCACAAGGGCAGATGCGCGAACTTATCCCTACTCCGTCGAAAAAATTTCAGGTTACATGCCTCGTACTATAGTAACGCGCGGGTCAATGCTCCCACCTCCCACCACGCGGGTATCGCGCGCGCCGCCCGCTCTTCAGTTTTCGCCCACTTGTCGCGATTTGTTCACTTGTTACTGCACTTGTATGTCACTTAAGATGTGCACGCGTCATTAATGATATTCATAAATGCAAATAATATGATTAATAATATGGTTTTCATTTACTTGTACGTAAATTTGTATGGCTGAATCAATATATGTACATACATACATACATTAGTTCGATTATCCAAAAATACCGGTTTTCCGAACACCCACGTCCCCCAATTAGTTCGGATAATCGACGCTCTACCCCTGAAATCCCGGGATCAGAAATAAGGGCCTTGATCGAATACCTTAATGGGGTCCCATGATCCCATCCCATAAAAATTAATAAAATTGCAAACCACTTAGAAAACTATTTAATTTTACACAACATCAATTTATGTTATCTAAACAATCTTATACAAATAATAGTTGTCAAAGTTTACAATAAGGTCGAAATTTCTGCGAAACACACTGACGAATGGCTGAACACTGACCTTGGTCAGTCGGACCAACATATCGGAGCTCTCGAAATAAAAATTATCACACTATTTTCGACCTTATCGCATTTGATTAACACTTCCGTACTTTGTTTTGAAGTGTTTTGACTAAATTGCTTAAATACGTAACACGTAACTGTTTGAAGAGTATGAAGTTGTGTGCACACATTAATTCATTCATTCAGCTCACGTTACCGCAACAACATAGCGCGTATTCATAGTTAAATTTTTCAAGAAAAAGTTTCCAACTAAAAAAGTCACCCATAAAGCCAGAACGAATTGACCAAAAAGTAATGTTTTAAACTTAGGTCATAAAAATCTCTAATTTTAGGCTCGACGCGTAATGAAACGGTGAAAAAAGTAACCTCAAAACTTTTCCTCTTTTAAATTTGGAACGCGATTACTTTTATAAATGTGAAATCGGAAGAAGGAAACGCACTTTGCCGCCAAGAAATCATTATTTTGTAATTCAATAATATGGATAAATACAGGCAAGACAAAAGAGGAAATCCTCGAAAACAATTTTTAACAGCAATATTGGGTGAGTATTTATTTTATACTTCATAGAGAAACAATATTACAAATAGAAAACTCCTGATAATGCAAATCATTTTTATTTTTAAAAAAATACTAAGTTTAATAATATTATTTATTTTAATGATAAATAAATAAGTATAAGTAGGTCCCTAATTTAATTTTAGATCATGAATCCAATCGCGATGCATTTAATTTTAAGTCGAACTTAGCTTATATTTTTGCCAGGCTCTAAGTGGAATATTTTTTATTATTTCACTGTTAGAGGAACTGGCGAAAATATTAAAAGTTGCTCTTTATAATTAGTGGAAAAAGTAGGTACTTTAGTTAGTTGTTGCTATTCACCCAGTTGCTGTTTGCTCAGTTGCTCTTAGTGGAATACTTACTTCAAAAAGGAAGCTTAGGTACAGACGAGCGACTTGTTCCCAACAAAATAATACTATCACACATTTCACATGATTCGAACCTAGAAAGCGGTCGTGCATTTTTACAATCGTGTCCGTGGACGAGTGGCGTATTAACGGTTTTCATAGTGACGTCTTCTGTGAGGTCCCAACCCAGGCTCGATCACCATGGGGGGATGGCCAGATGCACTCGGCTATGGTTCAAGAAAACAAGGTCTGGCATTCTGGGAGATGCACAGGCTTACGTCACTATTCAGTTGCGCGACTTTATAGGTTCCCTTCTTCCTTCGATCAGATACCTAAGTAGCAAAGAACGAAGGATTTTTTTCTGTCACATTCATTACAAAATTTTACTTAGGTAGGTACCTAGTGCATTTTAATTGTGATTTGTTTCTCTTAGCAAACGAAACAGTTCAATCAAAGATGAATGAATAATAGTTATTTGTTACTAGCGGCCGCCCGCGAATTCGTCTGCGTGGAAAGTTTTTTGCTATCCCTCGGGAACAATACTTTTTTTCGGGATGAAAGGTACCCTATGTCCTTCTCGGTACCACTGGAAACGTGTATGTAAAATTTCATGATGATCGGTTCAGTAGTTAAGACGTGAAGGCGTAACAAACAAACAAACAAACAAATAAACAAACAAACGGACTTTCGCATTTATAATATTAGTAAGGATACAAGTGACCAAATTCAATTTGTGCTGCGAGTGCCGACTTTAAATCACGAACTAGCGAAGTAGTCAAGAATTGAATCACGAGCGTAGCGAGTGATTCTAATATAGACTACTGAGCACAGTGAGTGATTCAAAGTCACGAGGCAGAACAAAATTTTGGTCTCGTGTAAAACATACTACTTTTCACCTCTACCAGCGAGAAAAAAATTACGTGAGTTTTCTGGTAAAAAGCTAAATTTCAGCATTAGAAACTTGTTCACTCAATTCTTTTGGAGTTAGAAAACTATCTTCATCGTTGGGCGCACTCATTTTTTGTAATTTATCACAAAAATAGTTCGATCAAACCTATGCTGAAAAATTTATTCATAGAGTAGATTTCCGCCGTTTTGTTTTACATTATTACGTTATGCTTTTCTCTTATTTATTAATATCCCATCTTATTTATTTATTTATAATCATAAAACACAGTGTGAGCGTCCAATCCGGATCCCGCTCGTCTGCAGGGTAGAGTTTGGTAAACGAAAGATGAGACTCGGTTGGAAACTAATTTTGCGCATTATTTTAAGGTTCAGTTTCCAATAACTTAACCTCTAAACGTTAATTTAACAGTTAATGTGGCGCCGCGATTTCAATCTCATCTTTCGTTGACCAGACTCTTAAGCTAGGGTTTCTTAGGATGACGGTGCCGTCATATTACGGCCGTAATTTAGCGGCGTAGAACGTTGTCTATGTAAACAGTAGGGCACGCCGTATTACGGCCGTAATATGACGGCACCGTTATCCTATGGAAACCCTAGCTTTAGTCTCAAAGGTCATAGTAGAGAGTTTAGTGGACATTTATGGCTCCAAGCGGAGCTAGCCCAACCCACATGACCCCGTTGCTTGCCAGGCACGGGGTATGCGTAAAAAGCATTTTCCCTACTCAAAAAAAAGGATCATCAACTGGGTCAACTTAGACATTAATGAACTTTTCATTCATCCTTATTGACGGTTGTGAAGTTAGCCACAAGCATTTTTCAAGCTGCCAATAAGTCTGAAACGCAGCGCGGATGTAGGGCCGAGTGTTCAACGTTGAAACAGTCGGACACAATGAAACATCGCCATATTTTCCAAATACGACGTTGCCAGGTAGTGCAGTATATCTATTCTATACAACCTCATACACCCCCCGCTCCTCCCCAGTTAGCGTTCGCGCCGCTTTTGAAACGACTTGTCTACGGAGCTATTTTAGATTTTTTGACAAAAAAGTAAGATAATTTTTCAGTTTTATTTGATTTCTCAGTTAAATACTACAGTGAATTCCGTTTTTCTCAGTATTACGTTGCTTTGAACATGTATCATAGATTCACGTAAACTAGATTACCTAATAAATCGTTCGATTTTGGTAGGTCATTTTTTTATATTATTTTAAAATACCCCGGTGTCCAACAATGACACAGCTCAAGGGTGGACACAATGAAACAGTGTTTCCACTACTACTACTTAATATTTGAGATTTTCAGACTCAAATCTTTAAGTAAGTATAATTTTACTTAAGACATTAATGCCTATTATGAGTAACTGTTGATTTTAAGTCGCTTTTGCCTATAAAAGGTACCTAACTACGATTTAAAAAAAATGAGACTCGTTAATCTTTAAGTCACTAAATAAGTACCTGAAACAAACCTAGAGGTACTTTTAAAGTCTGAATAACAGTGGAATACTCTGAAAAAAACCTTAATTGATTTTATAATTTACTTGTTCCACTAAATATAAAAAAATCTAAATTAATAAAAGTATTTCATTGTTGGACGCAGGGTGTTTCATTGTGTACGTACACCTAGGTGGACACAATGAAACAATTCCCATTTTCTTTTAATACTTTTTTTTATGGGTTATGTATCTAATAATTAATGAAACTATAAATGCCATATTATATTATACCTAATTTAGTAGACTCCGTTCCTGTAAAAAACGGAATTCATATCTACAAAAATGAGAGAAATATGAGACTCAGAACTTTTGGTATTTCATTGTACCACACTGCACCCTACCTATCTCAGTTCTTGGTTTTTGAAGTACCTAAGTACTAAGTAGCGTCTCGTTGTTTCTTATTCGCACGAGTGGCAAAGTACCTATGCTTTAGAAGTTTAGCTACTTTGGAATCGGAGCAATGTGCATGTAATGAGTCCAATAATTTATTTATTTCGTGTTTTGTTTCACACAGCAACAATACCGACGTTCACATACGGAGTGCAGATCGGCTGGCTTTCCCCTATGGGCCCTCTCCTCAAGTCCGAGTCTTCACCAGCGTCTGAGCCTATAAGTGAGGCAGATATATCCTGGATGGCGGCTGCCCTGCCCTTGTCGGCGATATGCGGCGTCCCTTTCTTCAGCTACAGCTCCGATAGGTTTGGGAGGAAGATCACCGTGATTGCTGTCTCTTTCTTGTCTTGCGTAAGTTCATTTTCCTTTATTTCGTAGATTTCTTGGCTTCTATTGGTACTTATCTCAGTAGCACCAATAAGGAGATTCCCACAATGGTGCCTCAGGGTCAAAAGGCGATGAGAGGGCAAATGTCGGAGTTTTTAGTTGGTATTCCCCCCTCTCGAGATCCCATCGAGCCACTAAGGCTGGGTGGGATTACTAGAGGCGGTCGTCGTGGGGGGGGGGGGGACAGCAACGTTGATTGTTGCGGCCCCTATACGAATCCCCTGCTCACGTGTTGGAAGAGAGGGGGAGGTGCTTAAATGCGTATAATTTTCTTTGGTTTCTAATAGCGCTGTGGAATAGCACCTTTAACCTCGACGATTAAGCATGCAAATATCGATATGCTAGAACCGGTCATTGAATGATATATTTAGGTAGGGTAGGTATTTCTGGAGTCCGAAAGGACTAGCACAGGTCGGAGAGGCGGAGACTGCCAAAACTGTCTCGTCATCTTCGTCCATTATGGTAAAGATTGAACACCGCAGGAGGATTAGCGGATAGGATTCCATACGGATCCAATGAGCCTTGACTTATCGGACCCCTACGGAGGAGAGTCCCGAGCTCGCTGGGGTGGCCCCACCACTCCGGAAGCCAAAAAAAGGGTACCCCTGCGTAAACAAACAAAAGGTAGGGTAGGTATTTATATAGGTACACTTATCTCAATAAAATAAATAATGAGGCACATATATATAATAAACCTATTTACGAGTGTAAATCAGTATTAACAAATTGGATACATAAATTAACCTACATCGAAACTGAAAGTCTATTGGAATGTATAAAATAAACACAGTAATAGTAGGTATGAACCTCTATACTAAAAAAAGTTGGGAGTTACAAGTCGTGATAAAGTTTGGCCACATGATAGAAACTGATCTGTAGGCTGTTTCTAACTAATATTGAGCTGGGCCAAGCTATCCTTACATACAGTTCCATACGGCGGCGGGTTGAATAGCGCACTTTTCCCGGCTTCATTCTAAAATCTATAACAATTCAGGTTTAGCTAATACGTCAAATGTGGTATCATTTTCGGATAAATCAATAACGTAGAACTTATTTCTGATATTGAAAAAATCAATTTATTAAGCAGTTTCTGTAAAATTACACAATAACCAACATTTTTAAACTTCTTTTTTTTAGTTTAGGTATTGGCACTTGTTTCAGTATTTTCAAAAAAACTACTTTAAAGAAGCGTTTTTCAGGTTAATTTGTAATATACTTTTGTTATGTTAACTATATTTTATATAATTTGCGCCTAACCCAAGTAGTTGAGGTCCATTGTTTGCGGAGACACAGCTAGTCAAAAATATGCATTTTTTCACGAAATAAAAGGGGCTTCCGTTTCGTTCGGAAACATTTCTCAGTTTTTTTGTTTATATTTCTGTAAAGTTAATTAAATTTTCTACAATTTGAGCTTAATTTGAGTAGTCTAGGTTTATTGGTTGCAGAGACATAGCTGGTTAAAAATGGGCTTTTTATTGAAATTAATTGAAAAAATCTTATCTTTGACTAGCTATGTCTTTGTAACTAGTAAACCTAGACTACTCAAGTTAGGCTCAAATTGTAGAAAATTTAATTAACTTTACAGAAATATAAACAAAAAAACTGAGAAATGTTTCCGAACGAAACGGAAGCCCCTTTTATTTCGTGAAAAAATGCATATTTTTGACTAGCTGTGTCTCCGCAAACAATGGACCTCAACTACTTGGGTTAGGCGCAAATTGTATAAAATATAGTTAACATAACAAAAGCACATAACAAATTAACCTGAAAAACGCTTCTTTAAAGTAGTTTTTTTGAAAATACTGAAACAAGTGCCAATACCTAAACTAAAAAAATGAAGTTTAAAAATGTAGGTTTTGTGTAATTTTTCAGAAACTGCGTAATAAATTGCATTTTTTTATATCAGAAATAAGTTTTACGTTATTGATTTATCCGAAAATGATACCACATTTGACCTATTAGCTAAACCCGAATTGTTATAGTTTTTAGAATGGAGCCGGGAAAAGTGCGCTATTCAACCCGCCGCCGTATGGAACTGTATGTAAGGATAGTTTGGCCCAGCTCAATATTAGTTAGAAACAGCCTACAGATCAGTTTCTATCATGTGGCCAAACTTTATCACGACTTGTAACTCCCAACTTTTTTTTGTATAGAGGTTCATACCTACTATAAATACATTTTATTATTATTGTTATAACTTTATTTTATTTAAATCGGAATGTAATTTACATAGAAGCATTTAACATAGAAATATACATAAACATACAATAATTAACATTAGTAAGTACTTACCTATAATCTATTCTAAACCTAGTGTCATAAAAAAAAAATCTTTTTTTGTATTCAAAATTAACTAAGTATTTAGATAAGGAAATTTCATTGACTGTCTTAGAATAATAAGTAATAAGGAGCGAAGTCTCCTGGCACAGGCATTTTTTTGCCTAAAAGGGGGCTTCAACAATTATTGTTATGTAAGTCATGAAAGTGAATAAACATTATTTTATTTTATTTTATTTTATTTATTATCTCAAGTCTTAACCAACGGCCTTTTGACCGAAGGTTTCTTATTTCAGATATCATGGATACTAAAGTTATCCTCCGTCACCGTTGTATCGCTCATAGCAGCTCGCGTGATAGCCGGGCTAGCAGCCGGGGGCAGTCTGGTAGTTGTCCCAGTCTACATCAAGGAGATCTCCGAAGACTCCTGGCGAGGGGCGTTGGGCACTCTAACCATGACGGTGTGCAAGATTGGAGTAATTTTCGTGTACGTCGTGGGCATGTTTCTGTCGTACACTGCCAACCAAGTTGTGTATCTGACGATAGCTGCGACACACGTGGTGGTGTTTTGTTTCATGCCGGAAACGCCGAATTTTTTGTTGAAGATCGGGAAAGAGGAGGTAAAGGTCTTATAATATATTTTTAATTTTTAATGGCACGTTATATCGAGTCTCTTTCAAAGAATGCTGATATGCCTGTCTTCTATTACGAGTGTATTGTATAAGACGGCTACTACAGTAAAATCTTTTAATATTCATAATACTTAATTATACACTTCCATCAATAGATGATCGAAGTTAATACAGAACGAATCGATAGCATACTTAATCTTCATTAGCATGTCACAGTATGGATATGTTCGGTTGTTGCTTGTTGCCATATGTTGAGGTGCAAAAATGGAAATGAATTTTACAAAAAAAGTAAGTACCGGTACTTACATAGGTAGTGATAACCGACAAAAACAAAAAAATGCTTGACAATCATGGATACCTAATTCTATTTTATGAAGAAGTAGCGTTTTTAGCAACAACAATAGAAAAAAAAAGTTTCTTTACTCTAGAGTCACAATGGGGCTAGAACTAAACCCATTAAAAAAATTGGTCAAGTCTTTCCAAAATACCTTTAAACACTTTTTTACAATACCAAACCTAATAGGCTAGGAACCACGTGTTAGGGCCATGAAGTCAACAATTGACCCTTGAATTAAGTCACAATCTCGATTCCAGCGTGCAGCGAGAACAGTTGGGTGGCTCCGCGGCGTGAAGCGGAGCAGCAAACTGGTGGCCGACGAGCTCAACAAGTTGCGGGAGGAGCAACGGCTCATCGACGCCACGCCTAACGTCACGCTCAAGAGTATTGGTAAAGTACGTCCGACTCTATCAGCAGTTTTTTGAGCAAGATGAAACAGCATTGGCTGATCGAAGCTGTGCCCACCTTCACGGTAGCGTGGCCTCAAATTATGCAACTTATGTGCACATTAAAGGTCACGCCTTTCTCCTTCCCATAGGTGTATACAAAGAGTAGGTACCATATTCAGGTCTACCTACTATTGTTTAATTTTCTTCATTTAATCTCATCAGGGTGGCAAAAACTGGAATTAAGTGTTATTACGATGATTGTCGCTGGCGACTTCATCGACGATAGCGACGCCCGCCGTCACGAGGGCCTACTTAAATGGCCATAAAGGTCTCTATCCACTTCACTGTGCTATACCATGACCGTGCTAGGAACGTATCAGACACGTCAAAGTCAAAGTCCGTATATGTAACCCGTATGATGCCCGTATGCAACATCGAAAACCGATAGTAATCCGTTTCATTTTATTTTTATAACGGTCATCATACGCGGTTACAACCCGTATACTCACCGGCTCGGCAACGTCGTCGCGTGTCATACATATTGCATAGAGTGGGTCAGCACCGGCAAAATATTCTCACCGACAATTGTTGACGCTCCGTGCATGGCCGGTGACGGAACGGTCTAGTGGGGATTGTGTCATAGGTTTCAATAGGTACTTACAAAGAATATTTTTTTGCCTGACACGTTCCTAGTACGGTCATGGTGTGCTACAGTGTACCTTATGGGTAGAGACCTTTATACTAAATGAACGCTAGTAGAATAGAATGACAATGTCCCATATTGTCCCATATTGTCATTCTATTCTACTAGCGTTCATTTTAGTAAAATGGCCATTTGAGTATAGGGGCAGGGCAGGTCAGATAAGTTTGTGGCACTTAATAAACCCGCCGATTTCTGGTACTCTTGGCCTTATTTAACTCGAATTTTAATTCCAGTGAAAGACAAAGCGACGTTCTCCGCCCTCCGCATGACCCTGATGCTGATGGCGATGCAGACCCTGTCGGGGTGCTTCGCCCTCATGAACTACGCGGCGGATGTGTTCACGCGCGCCGGCAGCCAGTGGAGCCCTAACGCGCTCGCCATTCTGATGGCGTTCCTGCAACTGGCGGGCTCTGCATTTACTACAGTGTCTATAGAAAAATTTGGGAGAAAGGTGAGAAATAAAGACACTATTAACTAGACACATTTTGGGCGCATTCACACCACGGATACGACACGACAGTAAGGGATCGTTCACACGAGCAACTTTTACTATGGGGTCAACTCTGATATCGCGAAAAAAAACCAGCTGTTCCATACAAAAGCGTAATACCTACTCGACCTTAATGCATAAGAATAAATAATATTCTTATGCTTAATGTATGGAAAAGCTGATTATTTTTTTCCTTTTTTCGCGATACCAGAGTTCGCCCCATAGTAAAAGTTGCTTGTAATCATTAGTGGAACCACCCACTGCGGGAACCTAAAAACTGAATTAAAATTTCACTATGTATGCGCATGTGCACTTGCGAGCGACCAATAGCGCGTGCTTCTTCCGCCGCCCGCGTGACTCACCGCTACGCATACCCAAAATACGCGTTCCGCGCAATCCCTACTCAAGATTCACCCATTTCAAGATGTTTGCCTCGTACAGTATCACGTTGTCCGCCAGATACCGCTCGGGTGCAGTTCGCTAGGAGCGTCAGTGTGTATGGCGACGTTGGGCACCGCTGCTTCGCGGCAGACGCGCGCGGCGTCGCGTGGCTGCCCGCGGCGGCTGTCTGCGTCTGCTTCCTGTTCTATAAGTTCGGATTGACAGTATCACGTTGTCCTCCAGATACCGCTTGGGTGCAGTTCGCTAGTAGCGTCAGTGTGCATGGCGACGCTGGGCACCTGCTTCGCGGCCGACGCGCGTGTCGCGTGGCTGCCCACGGCGGCTGTCTGCGTCTGCTTCCTGTTCTATAAGTTCGGACTGACAGAGTCATGTTGTCCTCCAGATACCGCTCGGGTGCAGTTCGCTAGTAGCGTCAGTGTGCATGGCGACGCTGGGCACCTGCTTCGTGGGCGACGCGCGCGGCGTCGTGTGGCTGCCCGCGGCGGCTGTCTGCGTCTGCTTCCTGTTCTTTAAGTTCAGATTGACTGTATCACGTTGTCCTCCAGATACCGATCGGGTGCAGTTCGCTAGTAGCGTCAATGTGCATGGCGACGTTGGGCACCTGCTTCGCGGCCGACGCGCGCGGCGTCGCGTGGCTGCCCGCGGTGGCTGTCTGCGTCTGTATCCTGTTCTATAAGTTCGGACTGACAGTATCACGTTGTCCTCTAGATACCGCTCGGGTGCAGTTCGCTAGTAGCGTCAGTGTGCATGGCGACGCTGGGCACCTGCTTCGCGACCGACGCGCGCGTAGCGTGGCTGCCCGCGGCGGCTGTCTGCGTGTGCTTCCTGTTCTACGGCCTGGGACTCGCACCCGTACCTTTTGTCATCATGACTGAAGTCTTTACATTCCAGGTAAGTAAGAAGACCTTTGCCGCTTGGCCACGCGAATCAGCGACCGGCGACGCGACGCGCGCTGCATCACACGAAATGCATTTCGAATTTGCGAGTCGCGTCTAGGGTTGCAAAATTACGTAATTTTACCGAAAAGGCTGGTAAATTACCGGTAAAATTACCAGCGACTATTAGCGTCTTTTATTTATTTATTTCTGCTTTAGAATAAAAAGCAACACTGATTCATGGTATCTAAGCATTGAAAACAAAAAAATAGGAAATTCAATTGCGATGATCGTAGTAAAATGAAGGAAGTGTGACATTTCCATACATCTACTCTCGGCAATACCTACAATTACATCACCTCGCGTTTCATACTGCTTAGTGCGTGAACTTTTTAGTTTTTCACTTTAGTGGTTTCATATTTTGGAGCTCAGATAGGCTGTCTCACTCATACTTTTGAACTTAAAAAAATTACTTGATTTATTTTTAGTGAATGTTTTCAATACATCGTCAATTGAATACCTAGTATTACGGATATTAAACACATATTGTTTTTGTTGCAAAAATTTATTTAAATGTACAAAAACTAGTTGTAATTTCACCAAGTAAATCAAAAATATATCTGTAAATAAATATAAGTAAGTACGTAAAATATTCGTGATAGTATTCTTTTGACGATGTATTGAAAACATTCACCAAAAATAAATCAAGTAAGTAATTTATTGTTATTTAAAAAGTTCAAAAAAGTGAGTGAGACAGCCTATCTGAGTTGCAAAATGTGTCAGACAACGCTCTTACAGACTATAATTACTTCACCTCGCGTTTCCTATTCTATTCGGTTAATAGCTTACGGCTTGGTACGTGAAAGGGAGGGCGGCGTTTTTTTCGTTTTTCACTTAACTGACAAACAGACTAACAGATTAGCACATTTTCCCCTGTAATAAAAAGTTATAAGTACTTTAAATACATTTTTTACTGAAAATTACCGTAATTTATCGAAAAATACCATAAATTACGTAATTTATCGTTTTTTACCGAATTTTACCAAGGTAATTTTACCGATTTGCATCCCTAGTCGCGTCGCTAGTCGCTACTCCGCGTGGCTAGGCCGTTATAACGTCTCCAAAAAATGAGCGTCAGCTCAGGATCCCGTTGAGTAAGTAAGGTTACATTGTGGTAACCCCATTATAGTGTATTGTCTATGACCCCATTGAAGGCACTTAGGAGATTTAGAGGGCATGAGCTCCGGTTTTCGAGTCAGAGAAGACAACTCGACTCACCTTATCAAAATTCAAAACTCGTCTCCGACATTTATTTTTAGATTAATGAATGGAATTAATATAAAAAGTGGTTAGTAATAGGTTTATCGTGCTTCAACAATTTCCTTGAGACCAACCAGGGGCCCAATTCTGTTATTGTTAACGTCATAATCATGTATGAGTTGTAATGCTTTTTTACAGTTATGTTCGTGTTAGAGTTTGGTCAATGAAAGATGAGACTCGTTGGAAATGGAACTAATTTTGCGCTTTAAGGTGCAGTTTCAAACGTTAATTTAACAGGGAAAGTGACGCCGCCATTTCAATCTCATCATTCGTTGACCACTCTACTATACCTAATGTATTCTGTGCTTAAACCCAAAACCGAAACACAATGAGGATCAGTAACAGGTTTGAACCCTATCTCAGACCAAATAAAAAAGTAAAGACGGAGTCTTCCGACAAAGCGGTGAAGCCAGTAAAACTACGCCTTGGCTGTGTACATACACAGTTTACGCACACATATGTAACGAAACTACGCCTTGGCTTTCGTTCGTCATTGGGCGAACCCTGCCGGCCGGCCCCCGCCCGCCCTCTAGTACGCACACATGTACCATCAAAAACCGGCTTCACTTAGTTGTTCGCAACCACTGCGCAACGCTCCATCTTCCTTTTTTATTTGATCTGAGAACCCTATAGTTTTATTGGTATAATATAAAAACATATTCATAGCTATAAAACCTAGTGAAAGATTTTTTTTAAATCCGTTTAGAAATGGTCGAGTTATAAGGGTTTTGAAGGAAATGCTAAGCTCAATGCAATATGTGCTTAATCACGTACGACATAAGGTTCGCGTACGTTTCGATGACGTCATAGGGACACCCCAAAATAACAGTGTTTTAGCACGTTTTAGCTTGTATATCTTCTCAGGTTTAAGATATCGTAAAAATTTCTTCACAGTTAATCATGCGGTTGCATAAGCTTTCTGAAAAGCCATTAAACAATAGTAGTTTGTTACACAAGGGATGTAAGTGAGCTATTACAGAACAAGATCCAATTTGGCGCCCGTGCGAGCGCAGCTCGCAAAGGGCGCTAATGGATCGAGTGCACCCGAGATATTTAGACGGCGAATATAGTTCGAGGGTGTAATAGCTACTTACAACCGAGGTAAGCATACTATTTTACATCATTCATGCGAGGTAATAAAAATAAAAACATTAAAACAAAAATAAAAATAAAACGTTAAAGGGTTATTACATTAAAAACTCGTGGGGTTGATCAGACCATTAAACTGAACAACTTTCATTATGGGACTAACCTCTAAATCACGAAAAAAAATCAGCTGTTTTTGCATTGCAGAATTTTGCATACCTAGTTTGAACTGAAATTAAATGCCGCCATTTTCATTGTTTTTTTTTTTCAGCCAAAAGTTTCGTCAGTTTATAATAAAAGAAAAGATTTTGGTTCACTAAGGAGTTTTAAATGCTTGAATTGTAAAGTAACTTTACAGTTAAAGCATTCACCATCCTTGAATTGTAAAGTGATTTGAAAATGGAACGTTCTATCTAAACAATGCACTGTGTTGCACATGCCAACTTACACAGCCTCATACTATATAAGTAAATCCTAGTTACCGAGCAAGTATGATGTAAAAATCATTACTGATCCTTATTGAAACAAGATTATGACATTAACAATAGCAAACTTGGTTCCCAATGCCTCATTGTTAATGTTATCGTTCGTAATACTTGTGTCTCAGTGGTTTATCAATAGTAAAAAATGTTTTTTAGTGTTTTCGTCACAAGAACCTTGTCAAAAATCGTTTTGGCGCATAATGTCCTTTTCTCAAAATGTCCCTTTCTCGAAATGTCCTTTCTCAGAATGTCCTTTCTCAAAATTTATTTTTCTCGAAATGTCCTTTTCTCAAAATTTCCTTTTCTCAAAATTTCATTTTAATATGCAATGTTTTTTTTTAACAAATACATATTAAAGCTTTTTTAGTTAGTCTCTTATCTAAATTATCATCAAAAACACAGACATGCAATGCATGTAAATATTTATTAAATCTAAGAATGTTATAAAGTAATGAGTAATGTAGTTATAAAATTATAGAAATATGATGGAAAGAATCAGAAATAAAAAAAGTTATAATAATCATGAACCAGTCTCTTTATTTGTAGTCAAAAACATTATTTATTTGTCTTTATTAACATACATAAATATTGCATGTTAAAAGGACATTTTAAGAAAAGGACATTTCGAGAAAAAGAAATTTTGAGAAAAGGACTTTTTGAAAAAGGACATTCTGCGAAAGGACATTTCGAGAAAAGGACATTATGCGCCAAGACGTCAAAAATAGACACGATTGTCACGTTAACATTATTCCAGGCCCATAATGAAACTGACAGTAACATTATTTACAGATGCGCGCGCGCATGGCGGGTGCCACTATGTGCTTCTCCTTCTTCTGCAGTTCAATGACGGTACTCTTCTACACTCCCATCGCGCAACAGTTCGGGCCATACGTGGTCTTCTACATATTTAGCGCTGTTACACTATTTGGGGTGTTATACACCATTTTGTGGGTGCCAGAGACCAAGGGTAAGAGCTTACGAGAGATACAAAGCTTTTGGAAAAAACCGGACCCTGTTGATGTATAAAATTAAAAGTAAAGTGGCAAAGTACTTATTTGAATGAGATTATGCCATAGGTCATCATTAAGATTTATAATTTAACCTGTTCTATTTGATTGAAATTAAGACGTGCCGGACTACAGCTGCGCCACAAAAAAAAGTTGGAAATCTGACTTTTTGACTATGCCATGATGAAGTCTATAGTTTGTCGGAGTTTGTCGCCAAAAACCAGAGTTTGTCGGTCTTCCGTTTAGGAGATACATGTGGCTCAGCTGTAGAGACGTCTCTACAGCTGCGCCACACAGATCTCGAAAACGGGGTCGTAGTGAAAATCTGATTACTTGTATGTATAGCCGTTAGTTTGTCGGAGTTTGTCGCACAAAAACCAGAGTATGTCGGTCTTGCGTTTAGGAGATACGTGTGGCGCAGTTGTAGAGACGTCTCTACAGCTGAGCCACACAGATCTCGAAAATGGAAGGTCGTAACAGAAATCTGATTACTCGTGTGTGTAGCCGGTAGTTTGTCGGAGTTTGTCACCGAGAACCAGAGTTTGTCGGTCTTGCGTTTAGGAGATATGTGTGGATACGCTGTGGAGACCTTTCTACCTGGATCTTGAGAACGGAAGGTCGTAGCAAAAATCTGATAACTCGAGTGTGTAGCCATTAGTTTGTCGGAGTTTGTCACCAAAAATCAGAGTTTGTCAATCTTACGTTTAGAAGATATGTGGGGATATGCTATAGAGATATTTCTACCTGGATCTCGAGAACGGAAGGTCGTAGCGAAAATCTCACATATCTCCTAAACGCAAGACCGACAAACTCTGATATTTGGCGACAAACTCGGTCGAACTACCGACTATAGATATGACTAATCAGATTATCGCTACGACCTTCCGTTCTCAAGATCCAGGTAGAAAGGTCTCCACAGCGTATCCTTACATATCTCCTAAACGCAAGACCGACAAACTCTGGTTCTCGGTGACAAACTCCGACAAACTACCGGCTACACACACGAGTAATCAGATTTCTGTTACGACCTTCCGTTTTCGAGATCTGTGTGGCTCAGCTGTAGAGACGTCTCTACAGCTGCGCCACACGTATCTCCTAAACGCAAGACCGACAAACTCTGGTTTTTGTGCGACAAACTCAGACAAACTAACGGCTATACATACAAGTAATCAGATTTTCGCTACGACCTTCCGTTTTCGAGATCTGTGTGGCGCAGCTGTAGAGACGTCTCTACAGCTGAGCCACATGTATCTCCTAAACGGAAGACCGACAAACTCTGGTTTTTGGCGACAAACTCCGACAAACTATAGACTTCATCATGGCATAGTCAAAATGTCAGATTTCCAACTTTTTTTTGTGGCGCAGCTGTAGTCCGGCACGTGAAATTAAGTGATGTGGAATCTCATCAAATAGCTACAAGTATACAGGGTGGATTTTTAAGACGGTACATTAAGGGCAGGTACCTTAACCGTCATAGTTACAGGAAAACGTTTTTAGGAGACCATCCAAAATTTTTTAAGATATTATGAACTGCATTCACAGATTTTGAAAAAAAATACGGTTAGCAAAAAAATAGCTAAAATACCAAAAAAAATTTTTTTTATGCCAATCGATACTATTTCGTGTGGGGATCAAAATACTTTATAGGACCATTAAAGGTATGAGTATACCTTTTTATCAAGTTTAAAAAAAAAGAAAAAACATGTACGGCGTTCCCGTGAAACACCGTAACAGATTTACTGATAAAATGATAAAACTGCTTTAAACTTGATAAAAAAGATATATTTGGAAAATAAACTGCTTATGCTAATGAGTACGCGTAGTGCGATTGATGACTAAATGCGAACTGATTTTATTATAATGTAAATTCTGTGATTTGTAACAATTTGGGTCAACGGTGAAAATGCTGATGATGCGAATGTACGCGCTTGCTCGTACATCTTCCCGGGGGCGAAAGATGGGGGTTAGTAGGTGATAATGTGTAGCAAATATGATAACAAGGTGATATAAAATTTGTCTAAAGTTAATTAACTTATATGATTATGTGTTAATTTTCCTGATGAATTAACAAGATAAAAGGGCATTAATGTTTAAAAATTAAAATTATTATTCGTCCATAGGTGTGAATACCGATCGATGCACAATAGGGGACGACCCTATGTCTTTCACTACCACTCGCGAATTAGAACCTTGTACGGTTGCGGGCGTACATTTATTTTTAAAAGACACTCGCGCACGATTTTTTGTGAATTCACTGATTTCACCATAGTGATCACTACACTGTGCACTGGTCGCTCTGACCGGACCAGCTGCGGGTGTCGCCACTGCCAGCGCAGGCGGCGCGGGCGCAGGCACCACCGCCGCCGCCGGCGCTGCTCTCGATGCTCTTCTTCTCTTGATACCTCTCCAAATCAAAACGGCCACGATCACGGTGACTATTATGAACATTGCATAAATCGCCACATAGTGGTGGACATCGTGATACGAAACTTTCTCTATAAGCGGTTCTTCTTGTTTCATGATATCTATGTCGTTTTGAATATTTTGGAGCTGAGAGAGGTCAAAGGTTTCTCTCGTGTTTGTTTCGGTAGATGGTTTTGGTAACGTTAGATTGACAACAATATGATTCAACTGAGAAATTTTCGGTATTTCGATTTGTGGCTTGATTTCCAGTTTGTTTTGATATTGTCTCTCCGAATAAATAAAGAAATCAGCTGATTATATAATGCATGCTTGATTTATTGTAAAAAACCCAGCGTTAGTCAATTGAAGCGGCGTAACTTGATCTTCGCATACTAGTTTCAGGTGACATCGCTCGCAACAAAAATAAAAGTAATTGTTCGGTGTATTTAATTCATTCCATCTATTAGAGCAAGTATTTTTAATTGTTTCACATTCGTTAGTGTTTGGCTTGATTTGACAAAAATTATGATCGTTCTTGATGACGTAAATGGGTGTCTTTAGATGACATAAAGTCGTAAAAGGGTTCTTGTTAATGCACGACTTTAAATCTTCGCTTTCCATTTTCATAAAAGAATCTTGCTTGAGATTGACGGCCACATAAGTAGATATAGGTTGAATTATAACTTCCGTGTTGTTTTCTGTTAAACGGGGCACGGAATCAGACGTAAAATTTCATATGTCTCCTTGACGATGAGAGGAATCTTGATTTCAAAAATAATAAAGTTTGCAGTAACTCTTGTTTGTACTCGCAACAAATTATAAATTTCTGCTAAATTGTCGCTTTTCTTGATAGGTAGCGATAATTCATTTGGTAGCTGTTCTGTTATCACGCTCAATTCCTGTCTCAATTGAACTGGTGTAAGTAAATGAAAATTAAATTTTCCGTTATAGATATTAGTTACGGCATCAAGTAACGTAGTAAGTATGTGTTTTAAACTGAAGATGATATTGTTTGCTAACATAGAGGTGGTGATAAAGTCATTCACTAGGGAAATGTTTTGCATTTGCGATTCAAATAATTCCACACCCTTTTCTACTGTATTTATTTTTTGATTAATTAATTTATGCTGTTTATCAATCATGCTTTCCGTGCGCTTTAAAAGATTAAACTCTGCCTCGACAACTGAAGTCTGATTTTTCCAGAGGGAGGCCAGATGATTTTCATTCTCTCTAATCAGATTAATATCTTGCTCATATTTTTCAGCGAATTTTTGATCTAAAACGCCGAAAAGGCTGTTAGCTATAGACCCAACTCCGTCAATTAGCCCACGTCTAGTGCGTTTAGGTAAGTTTGAATGATGATTCACCAGTAAGTCATTATAGTATTGGAGTTCGGTGACTTCGTGCTGCAGTTGTAACATGATATTCTCACAGTGAGATAGCTTTTTGATTTTTTCGCATATGTTCTCCAGGTATTTTAAATACATATCGACTGACGCGCGGCCTTCTTGATAAGGCTCTGTGTCATAATAGACGATTAGGCGCCACTCGTCACGTATCAAATTCATGTTTGTAATGTGATCAAAATAAATGCTATTATTGTTTGGTAAAACGGTAGTCTGGTATGCACAATGTATTTGTGGGATTGATAATAAAAATAATAACAGGGTTGCCGCCAATGTTGATAGAGCGCATGTTTTCTTTTTAGTTGTGTTAGGGGTTGATTTTTGCTGTGACTCTTGTTTGATTTCTTTAGGGATCCCTTTGCCTTCGTGAACAGGTAAAACTGATAGTTTTATGACAGGTCGCTTGATGAAACCATTCTTCGTTTTTAGAGATACGACCCTTACAAATCCGTCACTACCCGGGTGCAGCTCTAACACACGGCCCAAGCACCATTTGCCCGGGGGTAAGTTGTCGTCCTTGATGACTACAACGTCGTCTATCTTTATATTTTCTCGAGGCTGTCTCCATTTGCTCCTTGATGAAAGCTGAGTCAGATATTCGTCCCGCCAGCGTCGCCATATGTCACTAACGATCTTTTGGGTGAGGCACCATCTTGTTCTAAGATCTTTTTCAGTGTCGTATAAAGTGAGTATGGGACCACTAGCTAGAAAATGAGAAGGAGTCAAAAAGTTAAGGTCGTCTGGGTCTTCTGTTAATGGACAGAGAGGGCGGGAGTTCATGCATCCTTCTAGTTGACTTAGAAGCGTGGTAAATTCTTCAAATGTGAGGTGTTGTTCCCCAATAACTCTTTTTAAATGGTGTTTAAGGCTTTTAACAGCGGCCTCCCATAAGCCACCTGCTGAAGGCCAGGACGGTGCGTTAAAATTCCACTCAATGCCCATACTTGTGATTTCTGTCCAAAAGGCTGGATCATTGATGTGCTGAAGATGTTCTAGTTCTTGTTTTAATATATTGTGGGCTCCGATGAAGTTAGTGCCTTGATCACTATACATGTGGCCGGGAACTCCTCTCCGGGCCGCCATTCTTCGCAACGCCGCGAGAAAAGCAGACGTGGTCATGTCGGAAACGAGCTCCAGGTGCACGGCTTTAGTGGCCATGCACACGAATACCGCCACGTAACCCTTCGTGGTCTTGATTCCACGGCCCTTGTTGGCCTTTACGGACAAATACCCTGTGTAATCCACTCCACAATTATAGAAGACACGAGATGGATTTGATCTCGCAGCTGGTAAGTCACCCATAAGTTGCTGTTCAGTACCAGGACTGTGCCTTTTGCATACAACGCACAAACGCAGCCGTTTTTTGACAGCGTTGTTACCTCCGATTAGCCAATATTTTCTTCGTATAAAGGCACAAGTCAAGCGTGCACCTCCGTGGCGTGTGACGTCATGTGCTTGATCAATGATCAGGTCGGCCAACCTAGTATTGTTGGGTATGATGATTGGGTGCTTCATTTCGGGATCAAGGTTTGCATGTTGGAGCCTGCCCCCGACGCGTAGGATTCCATTCTCATCTAATATGGGAGTAAGATTATGTATTTTGCTTTTGTTGCTTATATTTTTCCCTTCTTGTATTCGGTTAATCTCCTCATAGAAATATTTTTCTTGAATATATTTAATGATTTTTATTTTAGCGTAATTTAATTCTTGTAAAGTCAAATACGTTTTATTAGGTGTCTTGTTACCTAATCTTATTATTCTTGCTAAAGCCCTGATCGCAGTAATTAATGAACTTGTGTTATTTAATAATCTCTCAATGATTTCGATATTACTTGATAATTGTGTAGTATTAACTTGCTTTATCACTTTAACATCTTGATTAGTCATGTAATTAATATTGTTTGTTTCTGTTTCAGGTTTATACTCAGGAAGCCATGAGGGCCCTTCCACCAGAGCTCGTGTTCTTTTAACTGTGGGGCCGTGAGCCCTCGGCTGACGCAGTCGGCAGGGTTTTCCTTCGATTTAATGTAACGCCAGCAGGTTTTCGGCAGTGACGCAGTTACTTGTTTCACTCTGTTAGCCACGAAGGGCTTCCATCTTTCTGTTTCTCCATGAAGCCAGCCAAGCACAACCATAGAGTCGGTCCAACCATACTCAGTGACGTCATGATCTGATAAACATCCCTTGATCTTGGTCATTAACTTGGTTAGCAAAACTGTGGCACACAGCTCTAAGCGTGGTAATGAAACATTTTTGCTGAGAGGCACCAATTTAGTTTTTCCAGCTACTAAAATCACTGAATTACAGTCTGATCTATTTATTTTACAATATATGACACAGCCGTATGCTTTCGTGCTTGCGTCACAAAAACCATGTAACTCCACTTGATCTTTTTCTTTAATATTTAACCATCTCGGTATTTTAAACTGATTGATCATAGAAATGTCCGATTTAATTTTATTCCATTCCTCGCAGATATTTTGTGGTACCAGGTCATCCCACTGTAATTTGGCTTTCCATATGTCTTGAAACAGTATTTTTAGCTTAGTGGTGAGCGGGGAAAGCCAACCGAGGGGATCGAACAATCTTGAGATGTCTGATAAAAGAGCTCGTTTTGTTAATTTTGAACTTTTCGTTAAGTTTGACTGGAAGGTGAAGTGGTCTTGTTGTGGATCCCATCTGAGACTCAAAGCCTTAGTGGACTCCGCTTGCTTGAAATCAAAATTTTCTTGTCGATGTGCGCCTTCATTAACGTTTTTCAGAATTTCAGGAGAGTTCGATTTCCATTTACGTAAATTAAATCCACCCGATTTTAATAGCTTGATAATATCGTCTTGTAATTGTTTTGCAGACTGTACGGAATGTGTGCCGTAAATTAAGTCATCCATGTAAAATGACTCCTCGAGCACACGGGGCGCCGCGCTGTCTGGATAGTTAATTTTTTCATCTGAAGCTAATCGCCTAAGCGTCATCATAGCTAAGAACGGCGCACTTTTGGTCCCGTACGTTATTGTTGATAAATGGAATTCTCTTAATTTTTTATCCTGAGCATCACGCCATAAAATCATCTGTAAATTCTGATCTTCCTTATTAATCCATATTTGCCTAAACATTTTCTCTATGTCGGCGGTAAATGCAAATTCATACTGACGCCACTTGATAATTAAACATTGCAAGTCTTGTTGTAAGTTCGGGCCGCGACACATGACGTCATTTAAGCTGTATCCAGACTGTGTTTTGTTCGACGCGTTAAACACAACACGTAATTTAGTTGTAGTCGAGTCCTCTCTTGTTACGCAATGGTGAGGTAAATAACATCTGAGTGTCATGTTGCAATCTACAGCTGACGACGGAGTCATGTGTATCAGTAATAAATATTCATTAATAAATTGTTTGTAATCTAAAGCGACTGATGGATTATTTTTTAATTTCTGTTCTAAACTATAAAACTGAGCGACTGCTTTTGACTTGGAATGGCCTAATTTACTTTCATAACTAGACTTAAGCGGCAGTCTAACTTCATATCTCCCGTCTGGCCGTCTGATAGTAGTTGACTGGTAAAACTGTAAACACTGTTCGTCTTCTGATGATACTTCTGATTGTTCTGATATGTCTTCTATTTCCCAAAACTTTTGCACATCTTCCATGTTATGAAGAACCACGTTACATTGCAAAGTTCGAGCATGTCCACTCAATATCCACCCAAGCTGAGTTTGTTGGGCAGTGGGTAACGCTGAGCTCGCTCTATATAAACCATCTAGTAATATTATTGAATATATGTCGGCTCCGAGTAGTAAGTCGACTGGACGGCTCTTATAAAATTTAGGATCAGCTAACTGGATATGATTTAAATAAGACCAATCAGGTTTATTGAATGACTGATTAGGGAGATTCTTGATAAGCTGCCTCATGATAACGGCGTCAGTTTGAAAAGTAAAGTCATTTACTGTTGACATACATTTTATATTAATCATCCCTTTCCCGTTGGTTTCTTTATCGCCGATTCCCGAAATTATTCCGTTGCATTTTTTCCTAGGTAGTCGTAAGAACTGAGCCGCATTTTCAGTTATTAAGGATGTTTGTGATCCTTGATCCAGAAGGGCGCGCATCACATGATAAGAGCCGTCTACTGCTTGAATCTTGATCATAGCGGTAGGCAGCAGCACCTCAACGGGGTCGTTTTGAATCGACACATTTGTGCTGCTACGGACTTGTTTTCCGTCGTCTGCATTTCCGCCCCCTCCGTTCACTGGCCCCGCCGCGCTTGTTGATGGGCGGGCGGCCTGTGCAAATGCGCCGTGCAACAGGCTATTGTGATCTTGATTACATTCGCGACAGACCTTTCCTGATAGACATTCTTTTCCTTGATGGTTAAAAAGACAATTAGGACACAGACTTAATTTAGTTACAGTCTTAAGCCTGTTGTAAGGTGACATTTCTAAAAACTTTGCACAAAAATAAATTCCATGTTCATTTTTATTGCACAACGAACAATGATATTTTGCTGATACGACTTTCTTGTTGTTAGTCGACGGTTTCGTAATAATTTTGTTGTTTGACGTAAATGCATTTCTGTAATAATTATTTTTCTGATTATTGTTAACTTTTGCTGATACTTGATTTTTCAAAGGTGATTGATCTGGTTTTCGACGGGATGCTTCTAGCGTGGTAAATTTCAGCTCTAAAAACTCTAATAACTCTAATAACTCCTTCAAAATCGGCAATTCTCTTGGATTTTTTACTGCCTCCATGTAATCAGTAAAAGTTTCTGTATCTAATTTTTGCGTCAGGAGATACACGAGTATAGGATCCCATGAGTCAATATCAACCCCTAAATTCTTAATTGCATTAAGGCATTCCTTTGTTGTGTCATGCATTCGTTTTAAAAGGACAACCGACTGATTTTGCATAGATGGAACATTTAGTAAAGTATGCATATGAGATGTAAATATCAACCTTACATTATTATAACGTTGATTCAATATTTCCCAGCTGACGTCATAATTATCAGCGCTGATGTGAAGATGCTGTATTAATTTCTCTGCTTCACCTTTTACCTTTGATTTTAAATATTGCATCTTTTGGGCTTTGGACATTGACGGGTTATTATGTATGGTCTCGCTAAAAAGATCTTTAAAAGAAACCCAAAAATTATAATGACCACTGAACGTTGGGATCTCCATTCTGGGTGCAGACTTCTCCATATGAGCTACGGACCTCATCTTCTTATTTATTGCTTTCTTTACAGTTTCATACTTCTCTTCATACGCTACAAATGTTTGCTCATACCTTTGATTAGAGCCATCCAGCTCGCTGTCCAGGTCCCAGTGTAAGGAGTCGATGGCACCCCAGCGAGCCTGAACCGAACGTAGCAGATCCTCAAATTCCCATGTTTCGGAAATTGAATCTAAATTAATACTTTGGATCGTTCTATGAAAAGCTTTGAAATTGCTCTGCTGCTTTTTTAACATCTCTTCAGTTTTACTTACTGTCATCTTTGATGTAGGCTGGGTCGAACTGCTTCCAGAGGTTCCAGACACGAAAGTTGGAGGCTTCAGGACCGGCGTCTTAGATCTCTCAGCTACAGGTGCTTGATAATTCTGTATGTGAGCCCTAACGTTACCATACCTTTCTCTCACTCTCTCCACATCTTGATCAATGGAGTCTCTCGTGGACCCATCTAACTCGCTTGCTAATAACCGTTTATAGTTAGTTTCATATTCAAACCAATAGCTATCGAGGATGTCTAGTCGGCGTTTTAAATACTCCGGAGTTTTTCTCTCCGCACCGTCCTTCTTGAAATTGGTAAAAGCAGTCTCGATCGCTTCTGCTAACTGCTGTTGGTTGTTCAAAATATCGCCCACAGACGACATGGTAATTCAAATAAATGGACAGGTCTTACTTGATATGTGACGTTGACGGAACGCCAACAATGGTACCGGAGTGCCACGCGCTGTCCTGCCGAGTCCTTGATACTCGGCCTCTGTACGTCTTGATAGTACAGATGCTGATTTCTTGATAGCTCACTATGTCACTTGATTAACAAAGTGAGTTCGATAACTCAGTAATACACTAAGTTTTGTATGACACGTTGGTAAGTCTCGAAAAGCGGAAACACTGACACGTATTTAGTCCACACGCGTTTAATGATCCCACCTTTCCCGAAGGTTCGAAGGACCATGTACGGCGTTCCCGTGAAACACCGTAACAGATTTACTGATAAAATGATAAAACTGCTTTAAACTTGATAAAAAAGATATATTTGGAAAATAAACTGCTTATGCTAATGAGTACGCGTAGTGCGATTGATGACTAAATGCGAACTGATTTTATTATAATGTAAATTCTGTGATTTGTAACAATTTGGGTCAACGGTGAAAATGCTGATGATGCGAATGTACGCGCTTGCTCGTACAACTAGAAACGACAGAAATCGCCAAAAACTTTTCCCATACATTTTGTACTAAAAAACGATAAATCAACGCGAAATATTTTTTATTGCCAAACGATCCTATTTCTTACTGTGATCAAAATACTCTTTAAGGATAACTGAAATTTGAGTACAGAAACTGTTTTTTTTTTTAGATCTAATGTTGTAGAAGTTTGTGCCTGCGTGTGAAGCCGGTGTTGAGACTTAATGTAGTTTATCCATGGAACGTTTTCCTGTAACTATATCGGAGAAGGTACCTGCCCTTAATGTACCGTCTTAAAAATCCACCCTGTATAATAAGGTAGAACCAAATTATGTAACAATACTGAATACAGTTGATACTGTTGCTTAAACTGAACAATTTTCTCCTATGAACATAGGTTGCAAAATTAAAAATCAACCTCTCATACAAAATGTATTGCCTTACTGATCGGCTTAGTATGGAAATGTGGAAAAAAATTCTTCAACCTAATGTTCCTTAGAGAAAGTTGTTCAGTTTAAGCAACACCTTCCTAATTATTATGATAAATAATTTGGTGCTCTGTTTTCCTCAAATCTAATGTAAATAAAAAATACTTAATAGGTTTATTAATTTTATTTTAATACATAACTACAGAGAATCATCACTGTGACGGCATAGCGCGTCGATACTCCACACGTTTTTGGTAAACTTAAAAAACAAACTAAAATTTTGTGGTGATTTTACATCAAGCGACTTGTGTAAGTACAAGGAAATAGAAAATATGAAATGACGGTCTATGGAGGTACAATAAGGGGGACATTATTGAATTTAAAATTGTATGACAATATTGCTTTGTAAATAAACATGAGGTATATGACGTTTTTACATTCTCTTGTCTTTATAAGATAGAAAATTATTCATAATTTTGAAGCGATAATACATATAGAATACAGTGATATCCATTGTCATAATCAAAGGTATCTAAAATTGATAGTTCAGACGGATTTTTTCATATACGCTTCTTTTATACTGGTTAAAAACTAAGGTTCCTTTTTTCCGTAATTGATTTTACATACTCATGAAGGTCAGCAAGTGTCATAAAAACAATACTACCTTAAATAAGATCGTATAAGCATAACCTAAAGGTTTTGGTTTTACACCAATAACCTATTAAAAGATCATAATAAATCTAATCTTAATTAAAACTTACACAACATAACTCAAGAACGTTATCCCTAACTCTTATCATAACATCATTGCTATAACTTAAAAGAATCGCAAAAGTTATAAACTGAATGCGTGTATTTAAATTAATAAACCTACATCACGCGAATTACCTTAAAGTAAACTTGCAATGGCGTTATACAATGAAAACTGCTTTAATGGGGTCCTATTTTCCATTTGTTCTCAACGAGTCACACCTAATGCTATGTTACACTGTGTCTGGTTGAGAAGTTTTTACTAAAAAATTCCCAACGAGTCACACCTGTTACTCGATGGGAACTTTTTATTAAAGTTTCCCAACCAGTCACACTGTTATAGGATTATTTATACGTGAAATAACCTGTAACAGTGTGACTGGTTGGGAAATTTCGTATAAAAAGTTCTTATCGAGTAACAGGTGTGATTCGTTGGGAATTTTGTAATAAAAACTTCCCAACCCAGTCACAGTGTGACAGTTAATGGTGTGATTCGTTGGGAACAAATGCTGTTTTCGAAAGGCGGCTAGCGCTCTTTACTACTCAATTTCATGCGACAGCATGGCTGTTCAATGAAAATGAGCAGTAGTTGTCAGTGTAGTACAGTGACACAAACTTATCTAACCCGATGGCCAAAACTGCTAAGTGTTATTATTACATAAATATTGTCAGTTACGCCGTCGACTACATAGAATACAACGACGCCGTCACAAGGTCAGTAACTCTACCATGAGTTGATGCAAACTGTTTTCGCTACCGTAAACTATCGGATATACTGCTCACAGTCAATGCGAGTGAAAGAGAGAAAACGATAGTTTACGGTAGCGAAAACAATTTGCATCAAGTAAGTTTGTGTTTTTCGAGTGCGTTTTGACAATTGTGACGATAAACCGCATACGATGAAAATAAGGAGTAAAGAGCGCTCGCCGCTTTTCAAAAGTAGGGCCCCAGATAAGTGTTTGGATAAACGTTATTTAAACAAATGCAATTCTTATAGCAAGGTGCATACTGGTGACTTTTGATTGGCAACTGACTGATTACAGAAATGGTGAATGAATTAATAAACACCGAACTTAGTGCGGCGGGTAAGTAAAAGAACTTTATATTTATATTAGGAGATGCCAATGCGTTCGTATGCAGAAATACCCTCAAATTAATACAATAAGATTTCGACCAGCCGAATTAAATTATAATTAAAAACAACGTAAACAAACATGACGATAGTACAACTTATGTTTAAAAAAGAACTATATTACAGACTCTTCTCTCTTAAGCTTAATAGCTTTCAATCGTCCATTTTCTTCTTTACATTATGAAATAAAAATGAATACTTAATATAAAAATACGCTTGTTAGGACACTGCCATATAGATAAAATTCGTAGTAATTCTTAAACTGAAAAAGATATACCACTGTTATTAATTTTACACAGTAACATTTCTTTGTTTAGGTTTTGAAACTATACTATGTAGTATCAGATTTATAAACCATACTCAATTATTTACGCAAGTACCATACCATCAGTGTCCCATCTTACACTATCATCGAATGATCCAAAGATGTCGAATGTTCATAAAGTTGAAAATAACTCGTCAATACCGTGAATCACGAGACTTTTTTGTTTTTTGGGTTCAGTACAGCCCCCCTCTAGGATCAAATAACCGTCAAATAACTGTTATTTTGGAAACGGTTACCACAATACCGTTTTGACGTTTACTCGATTCAAATTCGATCTCGATATTTTTGAACCCCCCAAATCATTAATTCATTTAATGATGAATTGTTGTCTCTAATTTTAATAGCCTTTAGCTCAACGTTATTATTATCATACAGTAACTTTAGTGTTCACATAAAGATAATGGAGACAAAATAAACATTAGATGTAAGTATAATAAATGGATAAGGATTTACAAATCCTTATCTGAAGGAATTTATATCATTTATTTGTCATTGTTATATTCCGATTTTATAACCATGGAAAGTTGAATGTTTACTCATAATATTTCTCCCTCAACCCACCCGAGATTTGGACGTATTATTCAGATTCCTAAATTAATAAAAAAAATTGGGGAGCTTTAACCAAGTAATGAACTCATATATTCTTTTAATATTTTTTAAACGTGAATAGGCATTTCCTGGGCAATCGTGCTATACCTCAGATCACATCCTGTTTACCAGACAAGATGGTGGTCAAATGCATTTGTTCCCAACGAGTTACACCTGTTACTCGATGAAAACTTTTTATTAGAAATTTCCCAACCAGTCACACTGTTACAGAGGAAAATAACCTGTAACAGTGTAACTGGTTGGGCAATTTCTAATAAAAAGTTCCCATCGAGTAACATGTGTGACTCGTTGGGAATTTTTTAATAAAATATTCCCAACCAGTAACAGTGTGACAGTTGATGGTGTGACTCGTTGGGAATAAATGGTCAAATGCCTGCCCATTTACCAATAAAAAAATAAACATTCTTTAGCAGGTCATTTTTTACTCGTAAGTTTAGTTGAGAGCGTTAGCCCATAAATGTTTTATTACTATTTGCAGACTGTTATAAACTAACTTGTAATGCAACACACATTGTATACATACCTACACTGCCTGAGAGGTGAAGATTGTTTCAAATCTTTTAATCTTTATGAGATTTACAAATAAACGGGGAGTAAATAAGCTAAGTACATTTCAAGTATTTAATCTGTGTATAAGGAAAACATTGCATCATCATTCCTATCTCAGACAACGTTTATAAAATAGATTAGAATAAAGTTTGTGAAGTTAAAATGAATAGAAATTGTTTATTATTAACCGAATGAAAATCTTTAACTCTAATTAATAACCTATAGCAGCGACATTAATCAGATCGTTGGTCCATACAGGGGGGTGTAACTTAGTGTCAGCGTAGACAAAATTTCCAATGTATGGAAGGTGGTGCCATCTTGACTTTACAACAAGCAACCTACTGATGATTAGTTCTCAATATCATGGTAGATGACGCTAGTGCGATAGTGTTCTACTTTTACAAAATTTACCCCTTTTTTGGGGAGATTACTTAGTGACCTGACGGTTAACGACCTCCACGGTCGAGTCATCGAGTAGCTTTTTGTAGTCTACGTACGGCACGCTGGGCTATCACGGCAGGGTAATCAGAATCACCACATTCACCCGTGGTGTGAAACATACCTTCTCAGAATACTCAGTGAATTTATTGAAATAGGCTACTGGCCACAAGGAATAATACATTAATTATTTAGAAGCACTTACTTTCAAAAAATTCTGCAACGTAGGTAGATTATAGAAATAATTACTTACCTCCTCTTTTTCATTATTAGTAAATTATGTTTAAGTACTTAGCTAGATTGTGAAAATGGCTTCGAAAAGTTAGTGACTAGTTCATTTATGAGCTGTTAATAAATAATATTTTTACATAGTTACTTAATATTTTTAGTTATTTTATTTTTAGGAAAATATGTTCCAGAAACGAAACCTTTTGATGACGATTTGACGCAGTGCAAATCGTCAGAAGATAATGTAGGTAAGACTACCTATAAAACTGTAGAAAAAGCTACCTATAGTCAGATTTTATGTATAGTCGTCGTGTCTGTTACCGGTCACATTAATGGAACCTCTGGGAAAAAACACCAGTAGTCCCTTTAATTAAACCTCTGAGAAGTAAAATCCCAGAAACCCCATAGCGGGACAACTTCAACAGGACTTTTGGGAAAACACTATAAAATTAAAGGGAATTTTCTAGTTATGAAACAATTTATTTTTATATCCATATGTCACTAAAATAAAAAGAAGATAGATAAAACTAAAAATACAAATTCTACTAATATCGTAGCTTTTGTTATAGCAACAGAAAACATACATTAAACACTATTGACTATAATGTACTACACTTATAATAACGAAATAAAACAAAGAAATTATAAATTGCATTTAATGCATAAATGCATTATTCATGAGTTAGATAAAAGTATCCTTGATATTTCGTTGATCATTGTCTTGTGTGTAGTTAAAAAAAGGTTTGAAAGGTGCTCAAGTTAACAGACTATTCAACGTTTATAGACTATTTATAGTTATTGCCAGTCAGTATCATCATCTACCTAACTTATTTTATGACCTACCCCCAATTCAAACTATAGCGTCTATCAACAACCAAGTTGTACATTATAAAAGCTCTGCAAGTTAGTAAGTAATATTTTTAGACATCATACAAAATTTAATATATTCATCCTTTCTCTTTTTCTTAAAAACCTACCTACTTAGTTGAACAACGACATCTAGTTCTTTTTTATTGAACTACTTTTTTCTTAAACTGCCTTTTGAAAGCCGCTTATTGATACTTCACCGGAAGTTTGATACCGATCGATATATTCAATCAATTATATTATTTGTGGTGCTACTTTAAGGCTGGCCACACACAGACGGAATCAAATCACTTAACGGAATCGCGAAACGGAATCCTGATTCGGAATTCCGAATGCAGCAATTGCATACAAAATCTATGGGTCTGCCACACACATGCGTAGCGTTCCGTACCGTACGTAATTTTATCCGATACGGATTTCCACATGAGGGCCCGTGCATTCGGAATCTCGCACGGAAAAAAGCCATTTCGAACGCAAGACTACCATAGATTTTGTATTGGTCGCCACACACAACCGTTTTTATTCCGTACGGAATGCTACATTTTTATTACAGCTCAGGGGGCCTATTACAAAAATGTCGTCTGAAAAAATAACTTTGTTTTTCACAGTGTTTGTATGAATGACAAAGTTACATTTGCGGTTTTGGAAAATGTGCTATATCTCGAAAACGAATTACAGTATCTCGTTCAAACCAATATTCGTTGAAAGTGTTTATTAAGATCTATAGCTTATATTTTTTTTAGACATTTTACCACTTTGGCGGCATATATCTTTCAAACGGTTGACTTTGAAAAAAAATAGTCTTAGGAACCTCAATGTCATTTTTAAACCTCAATGACCTATCTATAGACACCCCACAAGTATTGGTTTTATGAAAAAAAAAAATTTCAGTTTCAGTTCCATGTATGGGGAGCCCCCCCTTAATCTTTCATGTTTTTATTTTTGTGTACAAATCGTAAAGCGGTTTACAGAATACACCTACCTACCAAGTTTCAACTATGTAGTCCTAATACTTTTGGAATAAAGTGGCTGTGACATACGGACGGACAGACAGACAGACATGACGAATCTATAAGGGTTCCGTTTTTTGCCATTTTGGCTACGGAACCCTGAAAAGGACGCCACTTTATAGAAAGTTTGCAACACGTCAAAATCACACTGACTATATTTTGTACTGAAAAATATGTATAATAATACAACGTTTGAAATACTTAATTATCGAAACTATTTAGGGTAAAACTAAAACTTGGTAGTGGAAACACTGAGTTTATAATCTCTTTGATTTTTGACAAATTTTTTTATGGAGTTTGTTTTTGTCAGATTGTCAATTTTAAAACACAATGTTTATCTGATATTTTTTAGTTTTATGCAATTTTTATTTTCTGCAGTGATATTTTGCTCAATTATTTATTTTCGAACGGATTGTGTATATAATATACTTTAGTACTAAATACTTATTGTTATTTAAGTAAGTGTTGTGAATTGTGAATATTTGACATGGTAGGTAATAAATCAGTGAAATAAATCATTGTCTGTTTTTTCTTTATGATGGTATTTATTATTACTTGTATGTAGAAGATTTTTGCCGAACTAGCATAATAGTAAAAGTGAGGAAGGTCAAAAAGATAGGTAGGTAGGTAGGTACTTTACAACCTATTATGTTTTGATTTACGAGCGGTGCCTATAAAACATTATTAGGCATTGATTCATAATAAAAAGTGTTTTGAACGCTTATTATTATATAATCGGTGCTTAATTACTGTTTTTAAAGGCGCCGCTCGTAATTCAAAACATAATAGTTTTATTTTCAATTTTACGTAATAAAACGCGATGCAGAAAAACGAGCTAAAGGTCAGCGCCATCTAGATTTCCGAGCAAGAAACTAATTCCCTTTATATATTTTTTTAATTTTAAAGTGGCGTATCTATTTGAATTATATAGTGTATTATCTATGGGTCCATAATTCGGAACCAAATGGTGCGCAATCAAAGGTGTAAGTAAAAGTTTAAAACAGTCTAGCAAATAGTTCCAAAATTGAATAGATTTCAATATCATTACTAGAATATTTAAAAGTAGATGGCGTTAAAAATAACTCCTTATCTATGTATTTCACTAGTGTTTTAAAAATATTCATTAGCTTATTCTGTCTAAAATGAGATGTTAATACAATCGTCATAGAGCTAAGCGTATTGTCTTCATAGGTTCTTGAACTGCCAAAACGCATTTTTAATGAGTTGGCATAACAAAAGTAGTAAAATTCCACAGCTATTGTTTGAAGTTCTTTACAGCTGTTTGCAGTTACTTTGGTAACTGGTTTAATAATATGGTCCTTCTAACAATTAGCTGTTTATTCTTGCAACTGACGCAAGTTGCATGCAGCTTGAATAGTGGAAACGTATTGCATACCAGTAGATTGCACAAAATCTAATGTAGTGCAATATGCTTGCCATATTCAGACCAGTTAGCGTATACATGACAGTAGGTGGCAAATGCACGGTGCACGCTTGCTCCTCATCTAAGGCTCATATTATAGAATCAAACTCAAAGTCAAATATCTGCTTGAGTACAGTTAGGAAGGGATGTCGCTATATGCGATGAATGAAGCACCATCCCTTTCTAACTGTACTCAAGCAGAGATTTGAGTTTGAGTTTGATTTTATAATATGAGCCTAGGTGTCAGCAACATTTTATATCGACAAACCTTTTAATTAGCTGTCAAGTCTTTCTGAGGTTGTTCAGGGAACAAAACATATCTCGGGCTTGTTAAAGGTAGACCAGAATCTTAGAAATCATACACCGAAAATACAAAAAATATATAAAATTTCAAAGTAGCATAATGCTAATTTGAAATTTCATATTTTTTGTATTTTCGGTGTATGATTTCTAATGCCGGGTCTATAGCGCGTGTTTTGCTCTACACTACACAATCAACAAAAACATCTCAACATTCAACAAAAAAAAGTATGAGGATTTTGTTTCGCGAAACAATGTTTTGTTGATTGTGTAGGGCAAAACACGCGCTATGAACCCGACCTAATAATAGTGAGTTGCATATTTGTTGTTGAAGTTTTCATTGTAAAAAAATACTTAAGGAATATTAATTTGTTGACTAGCCGTTCTGTTCTTGCCCCCTCAATCAACACAAAATGTTAATTTAAAAAAAAAACATCAGTTGATAACCACATATTGTTCTTAGTTGATTGTCAAAAATAAGTATTATTATAATACAAAGTTGATGGTGTCATACATTTGATTTCGTATTGATTCGTGCGTACACGACATTCGAAAACACAGGGTTCGGTATAGAATACTTTATTTAATAAACTGGCAGTATTTTACACATAGCCCAGTAGAGGAATATACATCACTAGATTCACGCTTAAATTATTAAAATTGAAGCCAACATAATATGGATTAATCATTAGGCCATTACTCAAAACTATTTTAAACTCTTTCAGGCAATATCCTTTCGATGACGTCAATTAAAAAAAATAGAAAATCATGAACTAATTTTCGATTATTGATAATTAATGCATAATTATTTATTTCAATTTGCTTTGTAACGAAGGTCACCATTTAAAGCAAATGGTACATAAAACCATTGCTTTTTAAACCTTAGAGCGTTCCATATTACGTATTTTTTTTAACAAATTGGGTTGGTACCATTTTCTTACAAAGGTATCAAAAGGTACTAAATCAGAAAATAAAAACATTCATGATTCATAAGTGGTTTCGTCATTATAACGCTAAAGAGCCTTTAGAGTCCCCGCAAACTACAGACCAAACTGTCGGCCGATAGTTGGGTCGGGCCTTTAATCAGTATGAAGAAGTATGCAAGTGCGCACATTACAACGATTTGGTATCGGCCGACTCTTCATATAAAAACCAACTAGCGGCCAACTATCGGCCGATAGAAAGTCTGTAGTCTGCGAGGACGCTTACTCATTTGTCCACGCGGCAGCAGCACGATATCGTCTCTTCTTCTTCTTATTTTTGTTTTGGCAATCTACTTTCCTCTTGGAAGTAATTTTTGCCAGTGTCAAGTGTTGAATATTTCAGTGTTAGATTGTTTCAGTTTACATTAAAATGCGGGTGCATCGCATTCCATTGCTGCTTGGAGCATTTGGCACCAAGTATATCAAGACAGTTTTCTTGGTAAGTTCTGCCGAGGTAGCCACCACTACAGTAAAAGTCTCGGCTTCACACAACCAAGATCGCGCCTATTTCAATTATCCCACATATTGTTCAGTTGCGTAGACACTTGTACCACAAAACTGCACCAATTTTAAGACACAATATCCACTATGATACAATTTGCGAATAATTAAAATCGTCACCAAACCAAACCCGACAAAATGGCGCCAAAAACTCGGATATCGTCTCATCATAGTAAACAGGCGTGGTTGCCATGGTTACCGAGGTGAGTTACTATGGCGAGGCGATGTCGTACTGCTGTACCGACAAAAGAGTAAAGAACCTAAGGCCGCCGACGCATCGACAGGTGCCTAGATTAGATGTTTAGCCTAAAGCCTAGATATGTAACCGAGTAAAACGAACGTTCAAGATTGTTCGCAACCGGCCGCACTGCGCGCTAGGTGCCTCGATACATCCAGGTGACTACCTAGAATGTATCGTAGGCGCGAGGCTTACAACCAAAGACCATGACACCAAGGCGACTATCCTATACTCCAGCCAACTCGTGGAAAGAATGTTTGTAAACAAAACTTTGCGAATTTTTCGTAATTATTCCACAAATACGTTAAGTTTCAGTAAATTAACACCATAAATAAACTTGGACAACATAGGTAAAAGCTATCAATGATATTCTTATATTTATAAAACATGTTATAAAAAAGTGTTTTTGAGGTTAAGTATGGGCGGTTTGTTTGTAAACATTCTTTCCACGAGTTGGCTGGAGTATAGTGACTCACCTTCCAGTGGGATCACCGTATATCCTAGCAAGTAACCTGAATATATCTAGGCCAGCGGTTCCCGAATGGGGTTCCGTAAGAGGCTCTCAGGGGTACCGCGAAAATTCAAGAGTTAATTATATGTATATATTTATGTTCTAACTAAATACATATTATTATCTTTAAAAGTCAAACTATACTTACAAGATGCGAACCGAACACCAAGCCAAAAAGTCTCAGTATGGTGTGATTTCACGTAAAAAAAAACAATGTTACAGTTAGTTTACTTCTTAGGGAGATTACACGATCATTCAGACTGACGCCAAACTGATACAATACTGCCAACTGCACCATTTTTTGTATGAAATTTCATAGAAAAAACAGTGCAGTTGGCAGCATTGCATCAGTCTGGCGTCAGTTTGCATGATCATGTAATCTCCCTCTTACTTGAGCTAAGGTTCCGCGCAAAAAACCGCGCGGTGAACCAAAAAGGGTTCCATAGCCAAAAAAAATCAGAAACCGCTGTTAGGCACCAGTCTAGGCACCTATCGGTCCGTTCGCAGTCTAAGGTTCACTGACTAAACAAAACAAGCATGTCATTAGAAATAAAACCGTGCAGAGTTAAGTGTGAATCAGTGTTGATATAAGTGTGTACTGGGGCGGGTGTGGGCTCACTCGGGCGCGGTGCCTTTGGGCTCCTCCAGTTCCGTTTCAGGCGTCTGTTCGAGCCCGGGCAGCTGGATTTGTGTGTCGGCTGCTTCGGACGGCTGGGGAATTAAATGATTATGTTAGCTGTCAAACTTGCAGACTGCTTAGTGACTTTTAATCAAAGTCAAAATGGCTTTTATTAAAATAAACTTAATAATTAAAACTTTTTTCGAATCGTCCGCGTTCGACATTCGAGAAAATCCTTAGGGATCCTTTAACCAGGATATAAAGTATAATATGTGTTATATTCATTAAAATCCGATCAGCTGTTTTTACGTGATTAGGCGGGTTCCCACCAAGCGAGCAGCCTCGTGCGAGGCCTGCTGACGCGGTAAACGTTGAACGGCAAACTGCCTCGCGAGGCAGCGTGCTTGGTGGGGACCCACTTATCACGTAAAAACAGGTGATCGGATTTTGATGACATTAAAACATAGAATACTTTATATCCCGGTTAAAGGATCCCTAAGGATTTTCTCGAATACCCACGCGGACTAAGTGCTCGTTTACGGAGACGTGGGGCGTCAGGCGGCGCGTGCCACGGGGCCTCTCGCGGCGCGTCGGACGTCTTTTCTATTTACGGAGAGGCGGCGCGTGAAGCGGCATTTAGCATCGCACGCGTAAACACAAACATATGGCACTATCCGATGCTGTTCATAGAGACGCGGATGGCACTGCCACGCTGCCCGCGACGGGCCTCGCTGCAGCGGCGACGGCGGCGGCGGCGCTTAATCAAACAAAGTCAATCAAATCGTACTCCACTGTGATGGTGACTACGTTTGCGTTTTGTACGATTTCTAAATAAAAACTGGCAGAAAGTTCCGCCGGCCGCGGGCATCGCTTCATCGAGAATTGCCGTCGCGTGCGCCGCGACGTTGCCATCCACGGGCCCCGCCCCATTTCAAGCAAACGCGTGTAAAATCGCTTCTCCGTAAACACACTCATACAACGCCATGTTTGAATTCAGTGCGGGTCGCGCCGCCCGCACGCGATGCACGACGCCCCACGTCTCTATAAACGAGGCCTAAGTCGCGGGCGGAAGCTAGTATTCCTATAAAACAATACCTATTCAAAGAAACTACAAACAAGTTCAGTCAAAAAATGTATTTAAATTGCTAAGATATTAAGTTTTTTCTGCTTCCAATAAAATTAAAAAAAAAATATACGCGGTATTGCAAACTGCTCTTGCGCGGTCTTGCACGGCCATCGACGATAGGTGGCTTACATAGTAACGCTATATCACTATGCTTATTTACTATAGAAATGTACTGTTGTCCTCAGTATGAGGTATAAGGGATTTTGTATGTGTCTATATCTATACTTAGAATAAATTGTAAAAATTAAGAGCATTCATTAGGTATTCGGCCAAAAAATATCACAGATTTACTCTTATAAAAAAAACTAAAGCCGCAAATTCAGCGAAAGTGCCACGCAAAATGGTATATTGCAAAACGAACATAAATTATTGGGTTCTCCACATCTTCCGATTTAGGATATCCGACAACACGTATAGGTTGGGTCGGAAGATGTGGAGAGCCAATGGCTCTCCACATCTTTTATTTACCTTTATTTACAAAAAAAGCAATAGTATAGCTTCATCATAATAAGACACGACGAAACTAAAAAAGTTTGAGATACAATGGCATGAACAATACAACATTTATCACTCACGACCGAGTCACATGCATAGTTTTAAAAAAACATTATTTTTAGGGTCTGCGTGCATACAACACATTATTTGTGTTGATTTTATTTTATTGCATAATTAACAATTACACTACTAAAAAGTCTTCACTAAAATAATGTAAAATAAAAAAACAAATTACTTCGCATTCGCACAAAAAAAGAAACAACAACTTTATCCACAAGATAGTAACGTTATCTTATAATATTCACAACACGCAAGCAATATAACGTTTTCTTGACAAGAACACTATCGATCGACTGTGAGAGAATGTCCTAAGGCATTAAGTCCGCCAATTATATTTTCATATGCAATAAAGTTTAAATAAATAAATTGATAAATAAACTATATTACAGTGCTTCTATTTTATTAAAAGATCTCGGCAACATTAATTTCAAACGTATAAATAAGGGTTACTATACAAATGTTCAAAGATTGCAATAATTAATAAACACGACAACAGTCGAAAACGGTCGAAGCTTGCCGAGAGTATCAATAAAATAGTGACTTAATATGGATTGCAATAATGAATATACACGAAAACAATCGAAAACAGTCGAAGATTCCCGAGAGTGTCAATAAAATAGAGACTGCAATGTGTTTACCTGTAGGTCGATACTGCCCGAGCGTCCAGTGGTAAGCTAGTAACAACATCACAAGTGAGACCTCAAGCGAAACAACCGACGAACACGACATCAACATTTAGACTAAGGCCACACTACAAGGAGCCTCGCTTATTGCTAAGAGCCAAGCGACTCGCTTAGTTACTGATCCTAGTATACAGATGTATTGCATACTATCGCAGCTGGCCACACCGCGAGCGACGCGCTTAGCTAGGTGCCTGGTTAACCACTAAGCGAGTCGCGTAGCGAACGACCGTGTTGGTAACTTTTTGACAGTCTCCTAGTGACTTTGTAATTTAACAATGGAAGAAATATTAATTCCCGCTATTTCCAAATGGAAACCACTTTGGAATCCTTCAAATAAACACCATAAGAATGTACTGATTCTAAAAAAGCAGTGGCAAGAAGTTGCACAAGAAGTAAACAAGGATGGTAATGTACATACGCATTTTATTTCTATATTTTCGGGAATAGGTATTAATTATTTTTTCGGGAAGTGCATAATTATTTTGCCAAGGTACTGCTCCGGATCCATTGAAATAATCAACAAGACGGCGCGAAAGTGAATTGTGTGTCACCAAGCTAGGCCTTGTATGTGGCCATTTTATCTTGTACACGAGCGTAGCTCCTAGCTTATCTCTAAGCTTGGCACCTACATATAGTGTGGCCTTAGCCTTAAATAACGAAACCAAGTACAAGGTAAGATTTGGAACTGGGGTCGAAAATGTGTATAGCCCGATTCAAACTTTCTGACTTCTGTGAACATCGCGCGAGACGATGTGCAGAACACAAATTCGATGTAGGAGGCACGCACGGCTACGCGCATAATGGCTAACTTCACAGCGGCCAATAAGATTGAATCGTGTTATACAATGGCAGGATGACAGAAAATGTATCTCTCTTGGTGGCGCTGCTCTAGATGGAGACCTTTTGTACTTTGTTTGTGCATATGAATTAGTTGTGTTTCAATTATGTCTAAAAATAGTTGATATAATGGAGAATGTCACTGGGTCTGTTAAATCACTTGAAACTTCATGACCATGTAGCTAAATATCTAGCAATACACATGTTTTAGTTTCATTTAAATCAAGCGATTAGTTTCGAAGTTATAAGGGTTTGAAGGAAATGCCAAGCGGACTTAAATATGTGTTTTATTACGCAAGACGTAAGGTTCACCTGTATGACCAATGACGTCATTCTACAACACAAAAGTGTTCTAGGCCATATAACTTTTCTGTTTTAAGAGATATTGCGAAAATTTCTTTACAGTTGTGCATGTGGTCCTATAAGATATTAGATAAGTCACTCAACAAAAATCTCTGTTATTCTTCATTATTATTGTTATTATGTAAGTTGGACAGTAAAAGTAAAACATCGAAATGAAAAAGAGAACACCAAAATGTGTTCGAAGTAAAAAAAATATTTACGAAAATTTGCTTCCAACATCCAAAAATTTTAGAATAACAAAGTGACAGGTCTATCTACATTAGCGCCAAGTTGCCGGTAGTGCGTCGACTGGTGGAAGATTTGTGAATCAGCCAAATTATCTTGCCATTGGTGTGAATAACAATTTATTGTTGATGAGTTTGATACAGAAATGAAAACATTATATAGTAGACACTACATTAGTCAGGGAGTATAGAAAACCTATGAAGCGAGATTTAAAAGGCAATATTGCGGTCTCCGAATAGAAAGAACTTTGTACAATGACCCGGCACTATACTTGTCACGTTTGCACGCGAAGGCAATATAAGTGACTAGCGCCCGCCCGCGACTTCGTCTGCGTGGACAGTTTTTTTGATATCCCTCGGGAACTGTACGTTTTTTCGGGATGAAAGGAATCCTATGTCCTTTTCTGCACCCTTTGCTACGTGTATGCAAAATTTCATGATGATCGGTTCAGTAGTTACGACGTGAAGGCGTAACAAACAAACAAACAAACAAACGGACTTTCGCATTTATAATATTAGTAAGGATTAGTTCAGACGATTTATAAAAAAATTTTTGGAGATTGTAATAGTGTTGCTACGCCAGCCATTAGAAACCAAAGTTGATTACAATGCAATGGCGGGATGTCAAAAAAATTATCCCTCTTGGTAGCCCTATTGCTGCTGGAGAACTTTGTACGGGCATTTTTCCCCGATTTTCCCATTTATTTTAAATTCTATTTAAAAATTATTGATACTAATAAATAATTATTACTAGCGGCCGCCCGCGACTTCGTCCGCGTGGAAATTTTTTTGTTATCCCTCGGGAATAATACTTTTTTTGGATGAAAGGTACCTTATGTCCGTCTCTGTACCCTCGACAACATGTATGTAAAATTTCATGATGATCGGTGCAGTAGTTAGACGTGAAGGCGTAACAAACAAACAAACGGACTTTCGCATTTATAATATTAGTAAGGATGGTAGTTATACAGTAAACGAATTAAAGATTAAAGAAAACTAAAATGTGTCGGAAGAAAAATTGATATTTACGTAAAATCGCTTCCAACATCCAAAAATTGATTGCAAACTCATAGAAAATAACGAAATGTCAGGTCTACATGTACACTAGCGCCAAGTTAGTGGTAGTGCGCCGACTGGTGGACGATTTATGAATCAGCAAAATTATCCTGCCATTGAACTCTACAAGCGTGCAAGCGAGATAAATAATGTAGAGTCACTACAAAATTCTCTCAAATCCGCGACCACCATTGTGTATTTATGTTAGTGACGCAACGTCCAAGTTAACTCTAATGTTAAGTATCAAAATTACTTGCCACGACAATATTGTACTGACCTCAGCGTCATTAGTGTTTTCCCTTTCCGGTAATGGTCGCAGCCGTTTTTTGGAGCGCGGATTCTGGTCTGCTGTCGTCGCTGGCCGTTTAGGCTGGAACTGAGGACAGAAAAAATCTACGATATAGATATGTAGATAAATAAATTGATTATTTCTTCACATACAGTGGCGCGTTCAAAACTCCGAATGTCACTTTACGCTCTAACTGTATAACGGCTTTCCAAATATTAGAGCTGCTGCGTGACGTTTGGTCAACACAACTTTCCCGTTGCAAATGTCAGAGCGTAGCAACTTTTTAACCATCAAAATCGATCGCTGATAAACGATCTGACATTTATCTTTAAAAAAAATTTTCAATGTCATTTCACGCTATTTTGTATTTTGATGTTTTTATGTCAAAGTTTCAAAAAGTTCACGGTAAGCTCCTCAAAAAACAGATATTATTTGATTGACACTGTATAGGTGTGTACTGTATAGGGGCGCGGGCGGCGGGAGAGGGGCGCGCGCTATTGGTCGCTCACAAGAGCTCACCCGAACTTATTCCCACTCCGTCGAAAAAATTTCAAGATATATGCCTCGTACTGTACCTGCAGCGCATTGTGTGTGTGTGTGTGTGTGTGTGTGTGTGTGTGTGTGTGTGTGTGTGTGTGTGTGTGTGTGTGTGTGTGCGTGTGCGTGCGTGTGTGTGTGTACGTACCTGTAGCTCTGGCGGCAGGAACACGCGCGTGTTGACGAAGAACTCTCCCTGCGGCGCGAAGTACATGGTGGGGATGCGCGCGTCCGACGGGAACTCGCGCATCTCGAAGCTCGACGATCGGGACCAGATCACGGACATCGCCAGATCGCACACCGCCCATAGTTTCTGCACAATGAGGACCAATTCGAAAAATGAATAAATCAATTTTGTATATCACATCAAATACAATATAAATATCTGAGTAAATTTCTTTTTAAATTGCTAAAATCCATCAATAAATGACAAAGTTTTGAATGTTTAAAAAACACGGCCGGCCTTGTTCCGCAAGGGCCGGCCGTGTTTTTACGGTTCCGTACCCAAAGGGTAAAAACGGGACCCTATTACTGAGACTCCGCTGTCCGTCTGTCTGTCTGTCTGTCTGTCTGTCTGTCACCAGGCTGTATCTCATGAACCGTGATAGCTAGAAAGTTGAAATTTTCACAGATGATGTATTTCTGTTGCCGCTATAACAACAAATACTAAAAACAGAAAAAAATGAATATTTAAGGGGGGCTCCCGTACAACAAACGTGATTTTTTTGCCGTTTTTTGCTCGCTATTAACAACGACTGCAGGTAGACAGTAGAAATTTTCACAGATGATGTATTTCTATTGTTGTTATAACTATAAATACTAAAAACAGAAAAAAATAAATATTTAAGGGGGGCTCCCATACAACAAACGTGATTTTTTGCTGTTTTTTTTATATTGTATTCGATGTGATATACAAAATTAATATATTCGTCACGTGCCACGATCGCCCGAACAAACACCCGCCATCAGCGAATCGTGTACATTGGTGAGCGTTTTTAAGAATACGGCACGAAAATCGCTCTAACTTCGTAATTTTTGGACCAATTTCAATAATTCTTTCACTGAAATAATTGGTTTTGTTGTGACTGTAACTCTACTTATTTAACTAAAATCCTCGTTGATCCTCATTACATATCTCTGTCACACCCCGGACACTCCATACAAGCGCCCCATTATAAACAGATAACGTCAGATGACGTTGTTGTACATGCGCAACTGTGTGTGTAACTCTAGGGATACCGTGCAGTTTGTACTGTATGAGCGGCGTTTAAATAAATAATTCGAACTTTTTGGTAAATGAAGTTACCACGCATTGCCTTGAATATCAAAATAAGTTGACAGTTGACAAACACGACTGAACGAGCATACGATTCGGCATACGAACTCGCGGGGTGGGTGATTCTAGGGCGGGACTTTCTGTACGTAGTACTTATATCTATTGATGTGCCTCCGGAAAACATACAGCATTGTTTATGAAGAAGCAGTGTGTACTTAGCTTTATGTTAGTAGTCTGTGGCGCAAACCATAGACAAACTCGTACTTCCGGTTGCTGTCCGCTAGGTGTCACCACTGTCACCGGCAACGGCGGGGAGGTGCTCGCCGCCATGTTCGTAGCTCATAGCGTTGTGTACTTTTGCCGCGAGCGGACGGAAATCCGCTTATATCTACTCAATCGTATAAAATGAACGCGTTTTGAGCTCGGTTGTTCGTATAAATGATTGCTCAAAATAAAAAAATAAGTTTATTTTTAATTAACACCTTTTTATACGGTTTTTGTGAAAAAAAAATGGCGTCATCGGCACACGACTGACGCACATCGAAACCAGAGAAGGACCCAGCGTAGGAGATTGTAGCAGCAGCATCAAGCAGGGACAGCAGCAAGCAGCAAGCAGCAGCAGCAAATCCACAGGTAACGGACGATCATCGGATCGACACGTTAGTAATCAATCAGGTCAGTCTACCCTCAAACATAATTGTGTTATTTTCATGCACCAATGAATTCTTAGGGAGTTTTCTGAGCAAGCAAATAATGCCAATACTGAGTTTCGATCTTTGTTTGCTCAAAACAAATGGTGTTTATTATATATAAACCGTTTAACGCTGTTCAATCAGCAAAAGACCGTCGACGGTTGCACCACTTTGCTTACAATTTCTTTAAATTCTCTAGACCTGCTGACGTAAAAAGATAAGTGCCTTTTACTCGCCTACAATACAAGGCAACATTGTTTAATTAGCATCATATGATAGCCCGGTCGGGTTCTACAATCTAAAATTGAAGGATGCGTTATGTCAGCTCAATAAAAGTATGGCATTTTGGTACCTATCAAACAGTCATAGCTGCTCTAATGAATACTTATCCGGTTTGAGAGAATTATAATAATCAAACTCACAAGGCATTATTGATTTGGCTCACGAAGGCCTGACGGTACTGAATAACAACAACCTTAAAATTCAGATGCTCAGTTTTTTAGTGTGATAGTTTTATATAATGATGGCAGCGAAATGATTTCTTTCGTGAAATTTCCTCTGCTCCTTATTTTCGTTTTGGAGATTATACTTTACTGTGGAGTGGATTGTTTTTTACCCGACTACGGCGAAGCCAAAACGGAGGGTATATGATTTTGACCTGTATGTATGTATGTATGTATGTATGTATGTTTGTAAATTCATCTGTTCCCTCATAACTTCCAAACTACTTGTTATAATTTGACAAATGAGGTATCGTTAGAAGCGTCTTAATCGTCCAATGAACATAGGCTACGTGACGTCACATTAAATTGAATGTGGCGCCCTCTAGAGGAGTTAAAGACATGAACTAAAAAAAAAATATTTTTGAATGATGCCGTGTTGGGTACCAAATGAAAGGGCTTAATGAGCACTTTTCAAATATGTATATATTGTTAGCTTTTGCCCGTGGCTTTGCTTGCTTTCACCCTATTAATAACTCCAAAATATTTAAAATAAAAAAGAAGTTTTAAAACTAAAACCCGACTACGGAAAAATCGTGCTCTAAAAAGTAAGAAACAAGAAAATATTCGAGTCCAAAATTCAATAAAAAGGATAACCGTAGTCGCATGCCACATTGTCCTAGACACGCACGACACGAACAACAGGCTGGAGGTGGCATGCGACTACGGTTATCCTTTTTATTGAATTTTGGACTCGAATATTTTCTTGTTTCTTACTTTTTAGAGCACGATTTTTCCGTAGTCGGGTTTTTTGAAATTATCGTCGCTCAGATTGCTTTGTAAGTTGATCAGTACGATAGTTCAGTTGTTTTTTGAAAAGAATTTACTAAAAGTTACTTAGTATTTTTTAAAGTCAAAAACAATCGCTAATAATGTTGGAAATTATCGAGCACCATAAGGAACTAACAACGTTTCGACCTTTAACCGGCGCGGCGTTACAGACGCCCGTGGTTTGTTTGCAAGCTTTTTCTGCGGAAGAAAAGCATAAGCGATCAATTTTTGACTTCGGAACCTGAACGAAATTCATTAAAACCTAGTCGTTTTGAACAATTTAACATTCAGTTGAGTTCCTCCAATCTTAGTATTGAATGACAGAGTTGGACACTTTTCAAAGTCAATTGTCAAGATCAGTTATCAAGGTCAATTGTCAAGATCAGTTATGAAGGTCAAAAGTCAAGGTCAGTTGTCAAGGTCAGTTGTCAAGGTCAGTTGTCAAGGTCAGTTGTCAAGGTCAGTTGTCAAGGTCAGTTGTCAAGGTCAGTTGTCAAGGTCAGTTGTCAAGGTCAGTTACTCGAAATGACATGCATCCCTTGGGTCATCAACATTTCACTTCTTTTCATCAGGAACATGCTAGGTCGCGGAGACCTTGCATGCAAAAGGTTGTCGAGTGCTAGTCTGCCTAGACGACTTCCTTTTTGGTCCTTCAGGACCTAACCAAGTTATGTCTCAGGCTGCGGAAGCTGTGAGGCACTTGGTCCAATACAAGCTATGTCTTGAGGCTGCGGAAGCCGTGAGACATGCTGTCTGGAGGCTGCGAAAGCTATAAGACACTTTATTTATTGATTTATGCACCAAGTGTGTCTCCTGAACCAAATATAGCTTATGACTTCAGGTTGCGGAAGCCAGGACTCACCTAGACCAGTAAGACATTTTATTTATTGATTTATGCACCAAGTGAGACTCTTGAATCAAATGTAGCTTATGACTTCAGGCTGCGGAAGCCAGGGGACTCACCTAGACCAGTACAGGTTATTCTTCCAGGCTACGGAATCCATGAGATATGAGGAAAATTTGGGGCTGGCAACTACCTCTCAAACTAACTATCGATTTTAAAAGATTTAAAATATACATTGTATTAACTATAGAAAAAACAATGACCTTGCTTACTCACAAACAAGTTAACCTTATCAAGTTACAAGACCTCGACCTTGCAACAAAGATGTATCAAACCCTTTAACGGCTCCTAAATCGCCCGGGTAAACGGAACTTTTCCAACTTTGGGTTCGCCATAGCGCAACGCAGACCTGACAACCGCTAATCGCATTACTACGCACTTAAGGTGGCTCGACACGCAACGACCACGACATACACCTCAATCGGTTGTTGTTGGCAGATAGGTACTAAGTACCTACATCATTACATGATAGGGTGACGCGGAGCCACATATCATTCCGAAAATTATACTTTATCACTACAGATACTTTGGATTCAAGATGTGGTGCTCTATGTAGATAGAACAATTATTCCAGGCATGTGGACAATAAAGAACTATTTCTCAGTAAACTGAAGGCAGACTCGTCAAATACTAGCTTTCTCCGACATGATATGAAGGCGACAGAAACGAAAATAACATACCGCCTAGCGCTTGCCAGCAGGACTACTACCAGCGAAAAGGCATCTCTAGCTCGGAGCAACTACAAGTCTTCGGAGGACTTTTTTGCATAATAAGAGATTGCACATACAACCAAAGGCAATGTTATTCAGAATATGTTTTCATAGATAATAGATTGCCGAGTTCCATCAGCGAACTAAATTCTTGTACAATTATAACTATAAGCCTTCAGCTTCTTGGCAGATCTTGGAGATACCACTTAGCCTAAGTAGTTCCATCAACCAGCATTTTCCTCATGATATTGTGTAATATTTGAACATTGACCTAACTGTATCGAGAGCGTACCCGTTAGTCGCACCAGATTAACCTGAATCACCTCGGACCGTTGGGGACCCAGTATCTGCATTGCTGGATGACCCACACGACATATGCACAGGTGAAAGAATACATCCTGGACGTTTTGAAAGTTGGGGCAGTCTAATAAAACAAAGCTCAGAAGAAGAGGCGTTGGGTGAGTAAGGGTACGAGGAATTTGGCACAAATACTGTCAAATAAATAACTGACCAGAGTTAAAAAGACAACTTTGGTTGTACCCCGTGATTGGCCACTTTAACCACATGAAATGATGTGCCTTGAAACACGCTCAACTTGCCAATGTCGTAAAACGTTTCTAATATATTTAGTAGAAGTGTTAAGGTAAAGGTAAACTAACCTACAGTACTATTGTAGTACTTACAAAAAAGCAATCACAAGTTTTTTTTTGTGTACCTCTACCTATTAAATCAATAAATCTTTTTATTAATTCAATAAAACAACATGTTCCTTGTACGGCTCTAAGCCAATTTAATCCAATTAAGTCAAAGAAACACTTATAAACCTCGCTTGTAAAACAACAAATAATGTTACCGCTAGCGTCTGGGTGAAAAGTCCACAAATCACTCGAAAGTTTCTAACAACAGTATTGATTGTGACCAAATATTAATTTTATATTTACCTTTCAGTTGAAAACTGACACATTCCCACAGAAAGAACTTGGATGCTGTCTTCCAATACATAGGTAAATATTTCCTGGTACCAACACTGCTTAAAAGTTACTTACTCATTTTTTTTTCTCTAGAGACCTGCACTATTTCGATGAATAGTATGTACGAAAGAAGATCTAAATTAATCAGGTAATTTAATAAATAATTTTACCACAGTATGTGCATCACCTATCCTATCGTAATAGGAAATTAGGTAAGTATGACCTTTATAGATAGCGGAGTCTAAGCAACCCCGAAGATGCAGATGTGCTGTGCTGTGGCCGTTTTAGGCTGGTACGGGGACCAAACTGTTGGAAAGCATTTATTTGTTTTCTTAGGAAACCAACAGAGTTTTTCTATTATTACATTGCTTCAGTTACATTTTAATGTAACTGAATTACTAATTTTACTAACTTTGTTAAAATAAATTAGTAATTACTAATTTGTTTTAACAAAGCATTGAAAAAATAAAATACTTACTTATACTTTTTAATTACTACAGTATAAAGCAGTAAGTATATTGATTGGTCGCAAATTAAGACCTTTGCATGAAATATTTATTTTTCAATGCTATATTTCACACTAGAGAAGAGCATTCTTTTTGTACCTATGCACTTAGGTGGTAATCCAACCCACGATTGATTTCGATCGATCTTCTCAGTGATAAGTGGAACTTATTCTTAATAATTATATTAGTTGAAATTATTCTTTATCGCGATTAATTTGATAGATGTCCATTAATTTTGCCTTTAATTTTGCCTTTTTGTTAACTTCATAGTTAGCACCAATAGTATTACATTAAGATATATTTTTATAGAAAATACTATAAACAAAATTAATCTTACTACCCAATATGTTATATTTTACACTATCAAAGTATGTAATACATATATACAAATAATCATCATAGCGTTGTGTTAATCACTCTCACCAGCAGATAGCAAACACGTCTTCATAAACAATGCTGTATGTTTTCCGGAGGCACATCAATATAACGGTTTTACATAACAATAAAACCGATATTATGTGCCGAGAAGGAAAACATACAGCATTGCAGGAAGTCCTTCCTGGTGAAGACTATGAGCTACGAACATGGCGGCGAGCACCTCCCCGCCCTTGCCGGTGACAGTGGTGACACCTAGCGGACAGCAACCGGAAGTACGAGTTTGTCTATGGTTTGCGCCACAGACTACTAACATAAAGCTAAGTACACACTGCTTCTTCATAAACAATGCTGTATGTTTTCCTTCTCGGCACATAATATCGGTTTTATTGTTATGTAAAACCGTTATATTCTGTGTCTCTGTTATAAGTAGATATCGGATAATCGGATGCATATTTACATAATGTCAATTGTTTGCTAACATTTATGCTTCTTAAAATAATTTAAAATTCTTAAAATGTGTATATTCCTGTGAGGTTTAATAGTCCTTGTCAGGGTGGGTAGCCACTTAGGTTCGCGAACCTCCGCGCTCCGCGAACCTGTACCAAAAAAAATGTTTATCCTGTACTGCAACAGTGCGCAATAGTGTGTACGTGTGCGAAAACGTATGCGATTCTGGTTCGCACACATACATACTATAGCCAAAGTGAAAATAAAATTTTTGCTATGGTGGATTGTTCTAGGTTCGCGGAGCGCGGAGGTTCGCGAACCTAAGTGGGTACCCACCCTTACAAGTAAAAAGATTGTGTTTGCTACTTCAAAAATCACTGCCAATTAAAAGTAGGGAAAAGCAACCAATTACGTTTGTAACAGGCCAACTGGAATTCGTGTCAAATCGGATTTATCTATTACATCTCACGGAGTATACACTAAAATTGGGCAATCCCAGAATCCTTGGATTTTTTCGATAAAAAAGTGCTTTCCATAATACACAACATCTGAACTTTAGTTAATATGCATCCGAATATCCGATCTCTAATTATACACATCAACTTTGTCTAGGGATACAGGTGTTATTTTCATACAAACGAGGTAACTTTGAAGCTTTGGTTTTCTGCCAGGGATGTACCGTGCTGTAATCTGATGATGGCCATCCAGGGAGTGAATGGAGTAGATTCAAATCGCTATACACACCCAACTAATCTGATCAGCATTCTAAAAGTTTAATGGGTGAGAGTTCTCAGTTTGAGGATTTCCATACATTTTCATGCTATTTTCGCGGTTTTTAAACAAGGCCATTACGTTTTTAGAATGCTGGTCAGATCAGTTGGGTGTGTAGAGCAATCTGAATCTCCTTCATTCACACCTTGGATTGCTGTCATCAGATCACAGCACAGTACATCCCTGGCAGAAAACCAAGGCTTCAAAGTTACCTCGTTTGTATGAAAATAACACCTGTACCTAGACAAGGTTGATGTGTGTATAATACCCACAATGGAACGGAGAGGGGAATTTAGAACACTTTATCAAACACTTCTTCATGTAAATATAACAAAACCCTACTTATTTTTATGATAGGTCAATATTATTTGGCTCCACTGTATTGTATCTAACAATACATTTTCATAAAAATCTATCTACTCAGAAAATCAATTAATCGTCAATAAGTTTAATGTTTCATTAAGTATCGTGTTGTTTTATACTATCACTGCCTTTTTAGCTAAAATATTATGGCAACATCCTACAACGAGAAGGCTATGTCCATTTTTTGTCTGCCAGCTAACTGGTTTGTTTAATCAGCCACTCAATTAACGGCTTAGTCATATAATTGAACAAAGCCGTTTAACAAACGCCAGATCACAGAAAACAGAACTATATTTCAATATATTGGCTAGGCAAGTTATAAAACGTTATTGAACCAAGTCATTTGCCCAGCCATCTAATTAGATAGCTCAGGGATTTCCCAACTTATTTGGGAAACGCCCCCTTTCTTAAAAAAAAATCCACCATTATTTAGCAGCAAAGTAGATTATTTTGCAGCCCAAATTCTGGATTTAACAGCAAAATATATCATGAGATATATCAATGCAAAGGTGGCTCCTCAGTCTAAACATCAGGATTGAGGAGCTACCTGGAACTCGCTAAGTACCAATGGGGATGCAAAATGAGGAACTAATGGCGCCACAAGCGTTTGTACTAAAATCGTTTGATTGGTTGTTTCAAAAATCAAATGTCATTTGTGACATATCTTAAGCAATCAAAGTATTGATAGCGGTTAGATCGCCGCTGGCGCCATCTGCGATTAGCTTAGCGTTGCCAACCCCATTGAATAATTTTGAAAATTAATCTATCTAAAAATGAAATGAGTGTATCTCTTCCCTATTCTAATCGAGTATATAGAGTTAAAGGTTTCAATATTTAATAATTGGTTTCTTTATGTCCCAAAATTATACTGATTTCTGGATTTAGAGTTCATTCATAGAATTACACGCGTGTAATCAAAAGAGACTATCTTTTTTCCTACGTAAATAATCAAAAGAATGAATCTACGCACGCATCCAGCTATTATTGTGAGTTTGCCAATTAATCAAGAGTTTTCCCGATATTTTCAAACTATGATTTTTTACTTTAAACTGCACGTTTGTATTCAGAAACTTGGTCTGATATCCCCATTTCATTTTTAGATATACTTAAAAATTAACGGTGTATGAGATGGTGATAAATAGTATGACTCACATAGTTGAGCAAGTCGTCTGTCTCGTTGAGCGCATCCTTGTGGTTCTTCATGCGCTCCACGAGGCTCTTGTAGAACCCGTAGCAGTAGAAGTCATTGCGGGTGATCAGCGGCTCTAATATGAACCACAGGCAGTTCTTCACTATCTGTGTATCACAACAAACAGTACGTTAGAAGATGAGTTATTTTTTAATCCACAAAAGGTTAGTGCTTGGCCTTCACCTCAACTGATGTTAAGTGACGATAAGGCCGAAAGTGTAAGGGCCCATTTAGTGCACGACCGATGGTCAACGCTGACGTCGGTCGAACGTAGCTATATTCATTCAAATCTATGAACAGCTTCAGTGCAACACCGATGATTACCTACGCGCGTACAGCTACGTCGCGCTGATGAGGACCATCGTAACCCAGTCGACGAAGACCCGAAATTGGCAAATAAATGCAACAAATTGTGTAGTCTGGGTTACATCTTAACATTAAACATTTTATGTTTAATGTTAAGATTAAAGGTCTGGGCACACCGGCTGCGTAGTCATGCGCGTGGTCACGCGCGTAGTGACGCGCAGCAAAGATACGTGCGTGTTCAAACTTGTTCGATTCGGTGTGACGTCCAATAGAGAATGTCATTGAATACAACGTCTTTACTGCTCGCATCAGTGCGTTCCGATCTGCGTAGGTACGCAGCCTGTAATGGGAGCTGCAATACGTAGGGTTACGCATACAGTCAAGTGCACGCGTATGTTACGCAAGCGGTGTGCTATGCTCAAAAAATTTCATATATTAAAACGTCATGGTACGTCTACGTGCACGTCTACGCTTACGCTTACGCATTAGGTGTGTTTCGCACTTTAATCTAAATTGTTTTAAAAAGTTTATTTCTGTAATTTTGTGTCAATATTTTTTTTATTATTTCCGGCGAACACCAGCATGTAGTCCGGCAGCTGGCTCACGGCGCGCTCACTGCACCACACACCACATATATCTAGTATATCTAGTATGGCGTCACCTTGAGCTGCGGCACGCTGTCGTAGGCGGTGAAGGCGGGGTCGTGCGTGAGCACGGGCACGGCGAACACCAGCATGTAGTCCGGCAGGATGTGCGGCAGCTGGCTCACGGCGCGCTCCACTGCACACATACAAAATAATACCATCCTTACTAATATTATAAATGCGAAAGTCCGTTTGTTTGTTTGTTTGTTACGCCTTCACGTCCTAACTACTGAGCCGATCATCATGAAACTTTGCATACACGTTGTCAGGGGTACAGAAAAGGACATAGGGTACCTGTTATCCAGAAAAAACGTATAGTTCCCGAGGAATAGCGAAAAAACTGTCCACGCAGACGAAGTCGCGGGCGGTAGCTAGTAATCATAATATGACAGGAAAATGTTACAAAAAAGCCTAAAAAACGTAAAAATCAAGCAATCTAAATGTTTTTATAGTGCGGCTTAAACCGTCAAACTGTACAATTTTGTCTATAGGACAAACTTAATCAGAACAAAAAATAATCAGCCATTCTATACATTTTGGTTGAGTAGAAATTGACGTTTTCTTTCTATGGAACAGCTGATTATTATTTTGCTCTGATAAAGTTGGTCCCATTGACAAAGTTGTTCAGTTTGACGTTCTAAGCCACACCACATTTGACGACTGTTCAAAAAATCACCCTGTATAATTATTTGTTTTTTGTTAAAACAACAAAAACATTTGGCTGAATGTACCGGAAAAGTTGTAAATTGGGTATTTTTTTTACAGATAGGTACCAACAGTATGTTCCGTATGTACTCCCGGCGGCGCACCACGTCGGCCATCATGTACTGGCGCACGAGCGCCCTGATGCGCCGGTCCGGCTCGCGGCCCGCCAACGCGTACATTCCCATGAAGTCTAGAGGCAGACACTTGTTTGTATACTGTGTCACTACCCACCTTTGGTACCGACAGTAATATTCCGTATGTACTCCCGGCGGCGCACCACGTCGGCCATCATGTACTGGCGCACGAGCGCCCTGATGCGCCGGTCCGGCTCGCGGCCCGCCAACGCGTACATTCCCATGAAGTCTAGAGGCAGACACTTGTTTGTATACTGTGTCACTACCCACCTTTGGTACCGACAGTAATATTCCGTATGTACTCCCGGCGGCGCACCACGTCGGCCATCATGTACTGGCGCACGAGCGCCCTGATGCGCCGGTCCGGCTCGCGGCCCGCCAACGCGTACATTCTCATGAAGTCTAGTGGCAGACACTTGTTTGTATACTGTGTTACTACCCACCTTTGGTACCGACGGTAATGTTCCGTATGTACTCCCGGCGGCGCACCACGTCGGCCATCATGTACTGGCGCACGAGCGCCCTGATGCGCCGGTCCGGCTCGCGGCCCGCCAACGCGTACATTCCCATGAAGTCTAGAGGCAGACACTTGTTTGTATACTGTGTCACTACCCACCTTTGGTACCGACGGTAATGTTCCGTATGTACTCCCGGCGGCGCACCACGTCGGCCATCATGTACTGGCGCACGAGCGCCCTGATGCGCCGGTCCGGCTCGCGGCCCGCCAACGCGTACATTCCCATGAAGTCTAGAGGCACACTTGTTTGTATACTGTGTCACTACCCACCTTTGGTACCGACGGTGATATTCCGTATGTACTCCCGGCGGCGCACCACGTCGGCCATCATGTACTGGCGCACGAGCGCCCTGATGCGCCGGTCCGGCTCGCGGCCCGCCAACGCGTACATTCCCATGAAGTCTAGAGGCAGACACTTGTTTGTATACTGTGTCACTACCCACCTTTGGTACCGACGGTAATGTTCCGTATGTACTCCCGGCGGCGCACCACGTCGGCCATCATGTACTGGCGCACGAGCGCCCTGATGCGCCGGTCCGGCTCGCGGCCCGCCAACGCGTACATTCCCATGAAGTCTAGAGGCAGACACTTGTTTGTATACTGTGTCACTACCCACCTTTGGTACCGACGGTGATATTCCGTATGTACTCCCGGCGGCGCACCACGTCGGCCATCATGTACTGGCGCACGAGTGCCCTGATGCGCCGGTCCGGCTCGCGGCCCGCCAACGCGTACATTCCCATGAAGTCTAGAGGCAGACACTTGTTTGTATACTGTGTCACTACCCACCTTTGGTACCGACAGTAATATTCCGTATGTACTCCCGGCGGCGCACCACGTCGGCCATCATGTACTGGCGCACGAGCGCCCTGATGCGCCGGTCCGGCTCGCGGCCCGCCAACGCGTACATTCCCATGAAGTCTAGAGGCAGACACTTGTTTGTATACTGTGTCACTACCCACCTTTGGTACCGACAGTAATATTCCGTATGTACTCCCGGCGGCGCACCACGTCGGCCATCATGTACTGGCGCACGAGCGCCCTGATGCGCCGGTCCGGCTCGCGGCCCGCCAACGCGTACATTCTCATGAAGTCTAGTGGCAGACACTTGTTTGTATACTGTATTACTACCCACCTTTGGTACCGACGGTGATATTCCGTATGTACTCCCGGCGGCGCACCACGTCGGCCATCATGTACTGGCGCACGAGCGCCCTGATGCGCCGGTCCGGCTCGCGGCCCGCCAACGCGTACATTCTCATGAAGTCTAGTGGCAGACACATGTTTGTATACTGTATTACTACCCACCTTTGGTACCGACGGTAATGTTCCGTATGTACTCCCGGCGGCGCACCACGTCGGCCATCATGTACTGGCGCACGAGCGCCCTGATGCGCCGGTCCGGCTCGCGGCCCGCCAACGCGTACATTCTCATGAAGTCTAGTGGCAGACACTTGTTTGTATACTGTATTACTACCCACCTTTGGTACCGACGGTAATGTTCCGTATGTACTCCCGGCGGCGCACCACGTCGGCCATCATGTACTGGCGCACGAGCGCCCTGATGCGCCGGTCCGGCTCGCGGCCCGCCAACGCGTACATTCTCATGAAGTCTAGTGGCAGACACTTGTTTGTATACTGTATTACTACCCACCTTTGGTACCGACGGTAATGTTCCGTATGTACTCCCGGCGGCGCACCACGTCGGCCATCATGTACTGGCGCACGAGCGCCCTGATGCGCCGGTCCGGCTCGCGGCCCGCCAACGCGTACATTCCCATGAAGTCTAGAGGCAGACACTTGTTTGGAATGCCCTGGAACAAAATTGTTTATTTATTAGTTTAATTCAAAAAAAAAAAGATCTAAAAATCTTTTAAATTCTTATGTATAGACTAGAGATATATTATACCTTTGATAAACCTTTGTGTAGTTTCGCTGCGAAAGCTTCTCGTACTTGTGGAACGTCATCCTAAAACAAATAAGGAATATTATTTTAGGTTTTATCAATTGATAGTTTAGTTAGATGAAAATACAGTGGAATAATAGGTCTAAAAGGCCGCAAACTTCAAAATTCTTCTTTCGCAAATGCATAGCTCTTTCTAAATCAATAATAAACAGGGCGTAATAGAAGCGCTAGCACAAGATATACTTCAGTGGAGGCGACTCGTCCAAGAGAGTGTTAACAATTATGAAGATGAAAGAAAGTTGGAGCTAGATGTTAAGAGAGATGAGCTCAAAGCCAGCCCTAGGTGGTCTCGGCCATTAATTACATTACAACTACTGCGGCGGGGTCCTAACGTGTATCATCTGTGCCCGGACCTTCCAGTCAAAGATTGGTTTTGCAAGTCACATGCGGGCGCACGAGAGGGCGGACTGTCGGACCAACACCTAATAAAGATGAGACATACAATAGTCGCTGAGGCCGAAATCGACTAGGAACTGATGATGATGAATAAACAGGGCGTCATTATCATAAGATGTTATCATTAGTACGAGTTTTAGTAAACTGTCAATAGTTTACTATAAATATACACTCACGATCATGGGGTGCGACAGGTTGTAGAACTGCTCGGCGGTGAACTGGTCGCCGACGCCCTTCTGCTCGCAGATCTTGAGCATCGCCGCTATAGATAGCTGGTTCACTATAGATATCAGTGGCGAAGGGTTCATAAAAGCCGATTCCCATCAGCTTACCTTTCAGAAATCCCACCCCAGCGATATTCTATGCAGATCTTAACATTTTTGTAGATCGGCTTACCTTTGCAAGAATTTCATCCCTCGCCACTGATAGATATGCACTCACGATCATGAGATGCGACAGGTTGTAGAACTGCTCGGCGGTGAACTCGTCGCCGACGCCCTTCTGCTCGCAGATCTTGAGCATCGCCGCTATAGATAGCTGGTTCACTATAGATATGCACTCACGATCATGAGGTGCGACAGGTTGTAGAACTGCTCGGCGGTGAACTGGTCGCCGACGCCCTTCTGCTCGCAGATCTTGAGCATCGCCGCGCCCGCCGCTAGCCGCAGGTGCGCCATCTCCGCTTGAGACAGCTGGTTTTGCTAGAAATATGCAATATTTATTTTAAAAAAATGGAAAAGAGTTGGCCAATAAGAGCATTGAAAAATTCATGAAAATTTGATAGTGTATGTAATGTAGTGTACCATGGGCAACAGCGTCGCTTAACCACTGCTAAGGTTAAAATCGCTTGCACGCCGCGCCCGCTGTCACATACGTTTAGTTCGTGCAGGGGCGATACGCGCGCACACGAATTTTGTTGCAAACTGGTTAAGCGACGCTGTTGCCCATAGTACATACGGTCTTATGGTTAAGAGAGCGAGAGAGCTCGTCTCTTTTCAACCCGAACAATAACCGCGTCATACATTTGAGCCCTTCTATCTTGCAGCAGGTTTCTATACAGTTTACTAGTAGTCTGTGTATGCAATGTTCTAGCTGTATGTATAGACATTACCTGTAATAAGTCTCCCTTGTGCACAATGAACGCGTTGAGCATTCTAAACGTCTTCTGCGCGGAGAGCTCGTCTCGTTTCAGGCCGAGCAACCACCGCGCCATACATTTGAGCCCTTCTAACTTGCAGCGGGTTTCTTCGGGCAACTCGTCTTCGGCGCACCACTCGCCTTGGGGGGCGTTCCGACCACCGCCCCCTTCGCGAACTAGGAGCTCTTTTACTATCTATGTAAAACAGAAACAAAGAAGTTATGCTTGAACGAACACCCATACAAAATAATTTAATGGCACAGAATACAATAAGGGTATGATTTTATCAATTACCTAATAAATGCATTTTCAGTGACCTAATAAATAATATTTGTTCCTAAAATAGTAGATCTGTCACCTAAATTGAATCACCAAATAATATTAAAACGATTACCTTAATATTAATTAAGAATTACTTGGAAATAATATCAATTATCAAAATAATAAAAGTGTCCCTAAAACTGAATCACCAAACAATATAAAAATGGTACCTAAAAATGTATATCAATGCCTAAAAATAATTTTTAGTCACTGGAAAATAATTTTGATGATACACAATCAATTAAATAAAACTACCATAGGTTTTATAAATGAAGGTAGGTACTTTATTAAATCAAACATTGCACTGTAATGTAAAGAACTTGCACATACATAAGTAAGTGAAAAAAAGAATAGAAAAAGAATTTTATCTTAAGTATATCTCGTGGACTGCGCGCCAGCCGGCCGGGTCACGGAGGACACGCGAGCCAGCGAGCAGTCAAGCTGATTGGTCAATTTATATAGCCCGCCAATTAGACTCCGCCCCTATTAGGATTTTTTTAATTAATTAGGTAACAGATCTATAATTTGATAATTGAACGAATTAAATGATTCTAATAATTAGATGATTAGATGTATAGTGACAGATTTACTATTTTTAGGTACAGATGTATTATTCCTGCCCGTGACTTACTTTTAAGAGCATAGATCTTATTATATATCTTATTCAGGCTATAGAAAAAAGTGATCAAACTATAATTTAAGATATTTACATTAATCCGATGAATTATACTTAGACACAGTTTTGATAAGTATGATAACTAATATATTTCTTGGGGATAGATATTATTATTAGGGTATTGCAGATTAGTGACACATCTAAACTAAGGTGACAGAAAATATTGTTCCCATACAATAATAGTACTAGTACACAAGGTCATCCACGCGAGGAAAATCAAATAAATAATAAGCTACTCTAAAGGCATGGAAATAAATTACAATATCAAATTGCACAGCGCTGTGTGCCTATTATTATTAGCGCCTCCGAAGCGCTTCTCTTTCTGTCGCATTATGGTTTATGAAAAGCTTACAATAATATTGAAACATTTTTTTAAACTTCTTTTAACTTAACTTCTGTTAACTTTTAAACGCGACGCGGCTAGCGCGTGAGTGAGTATTGAAGAAACGTGCGATTCGGCCGGCGCGCGTCAGCCCTCTGACTTTGGCCCGCTTAAAGGGCCCGCCATGTACTTATAGCTTCACACCTAAAGTGCGGAGTTTCCCTGGCCTGACAAGGGAAAAATTATAATGAATAATTACCTTCCGTGAGACAATATTCTTGATGTGCACTGGGAAGTTATCAGGCAAGTTGTGGGCGATGTGTCCGAGGGTCACTATCGCGGTGCGGTAGTGCTCTGACTGAGGGCTGAGCGTCGCTTTAAAAGTCTCCAGGATCTCCGTGAAGATTTGCGTGCGTTGCTCCGGCACGTTCACGAATAGGCACCTGAGAATGACATTATTTTTTTAATTATTAGTCCAGACAATAAAGTATAAAGGTAGGAGTTCTTTAATGCGTCTATACGCAGCGTATAAACGCAGCGCGTGCTTGAAGTACAGTCACGTATAGACATTAGACGTATGATATATTATAGTCATCATCAGTTATCTAGAGTTAATAGCATTAAAGATTTGGGGGTAGTTCATGACAGCAAATTAACATTCGCTGATCATGTCGAGCATATTGCCTCTAAGGCTTCCAAGGCTTTGGGATTTGTCATGCGAACGTCTAGTGATCTAAAGTCTCTTAATGCAATTAAGATTCTCTATTGCGCCTACGTACGTAGCCACCTGGAGTATGCTTCGCAGGTGTGGAATCCACAATACAACATTTATGTAACGAGGTTGGAAAAGATACAGAAACGTTTTTTGCGCTTTCTCGATTATAAATCTAGACAACGCTCCCTGGATTACGAACACCGATGCAGAAGGTATCACTTTCTGCCCCTTCACATCCGACGGGAAGTGAATAATGCCTGTTTTGTTTCGAAACTGGTTAACGGTGGCATTGACTGCTCGGAACTACTATCAAAAGTTGGTTTCCGTACTAACTCACTGGCTCTGCGACGACGCCCACTGCTTCACAAACCATCTGCACATACTAATGGGGAAGGCAACTGTCAAAATGGCGCTGCGTACGCTTGTTCCACGAGAGCTATGAAAACAAAGGACTTTTTCTTAAAAAAATAGTAGTTTAGCTTTAAAATAAATCAATTCTGTGTAATAGGCTTAAAAAATGTTGGCACTTACAAATTTCCGAAAAAATCTGGATATAGAAAAAAATGGTAAATTCTATAAGAATAAAAACGTCTTAATTTGGTTTTCAATTCCGGCATTTGCATTGTAGAATAGTCTTTTATATCAATTTTGGGTCAATGGGTCATTTTCGGTAAAATATACCGCAAAATAAATACGTATTTTCCCATACATTTTGTTCTGAACGTCTACTGTCTTAGGAACAAGCGTACGCAGCGACATCTTCAATTAGCTTTGCGTTGCCAACCCCATTATAGGAGCAATACTTTCTTGATACGTGGTCTCACTACTTATAATAAGTATAGCGCTGAATATTACTTTGATCTGTTTGTGACAAGCACAGCTTCTATTAGGCGAACTGTAGGCTCGAGTTTCTTTGCCCAAAATACTGCCTAAGGAGTAAGAAGGTAACAAATCGCTACATGGTAAATAATATTATATAATGTTGGCAGTTGATTGTAAAAGTTCTGTTAGTTAAATATGTATAAGTAAATTTTATTCTAAAATCTTGCTAATGAGCACATAATTATGTATTTTCTTTGGCCATAGTATTTGGATCAATTTTTCTATTATTGTAAATTATCCTTTTTTTTCTATTTCTGGTTAGCATTGGCCTAATCATTTTACTCTAAACTTGTAACATAGCTGTGGAGGTTTGTAATAGGCTTTTAGTTTTTTATTTTTCTAAATTACGCTGTATTTAGAGCTGTAAACCCCCAAAGATCAATAAAATAAAATAAAAATAAAATAAATAAAATAGAAATGAGTATACAGTTTAGAACTTTGTCACTCTAAAGCTATAACTTTTTTTGAAGAGAAATCAATGTCAAATAACAACTACAACAATAATCTAAAAATGTATAATCTTAATATAAAAATAGCATTGTGAATGCATAAAATCTAAAAGTTAAAAAAAAACTACAACAAAGTGACAAAGTTCTAAACTGATGCGTACATCGAACGCAACGTGTACAGACGTGTACAGACGTACGCAGAGCGTTTATGCGCAACTAACAACTCATCTTGCTATCTTTCGATATGAATCAACTTCCGCGCATGTACGGTGCGTTTATACGCGTCAAAGAACCCCTGCCTTAAAGGAGTTGTAGAGTGCGCAAGCGGGCAACTAAACTATTCCTTCAGAAACTTGTTTAGGGTGCTTAGACCCCGTTTACATTATTCCAGTAAAGACATTCCAGTAGAAGTAGGTACATTACGTGGTGTATTTGACGTTCTTTTAAAATCGACGAACATGCCAGGCAATGTACTTCTACTCGCTACTCGACTCGGTCGTGTACTTGACTAATGTAAACTATGCCTTACAGGGAGTGAAAAATTAACATACTAAAAGTCCCAACGTCTAGATGAGCCGGAGTAGGAGGGTTAAAGTTTGAAGGTTTAAATATCTTCAAAACGATGGGTCGGTCGGTCGTAGAGAAAAGTGTTCTCCTACCAAGTAAAAGCTTTTACAATTCTTTAAAAAATTCTTACACTTTGTTCTGATTCTCAACCGTTTTTTGAGCTACTCGGGAAGTTATAGTTAACTTTGACCTCTCGCGCAATCTACACACCCTTTTGAGCCATTCGTTGACTGGACTATGTATAAAACGGTATTTTCTTATTTATTCGTCAATCAAAAGTATTTTCCCACCACTATTGATGTTGAGTAAGATTGAGCTAATAATGGATTGTCTGTCAAGAAAATACATTCACTTAATTATCGAAAGGATTTTGTATATCTCAACTTAATAAGAAAGGGACGATATTACTGCATAAGAAAACACTATATTTTTTCAGGAAAAGTTGACGCTAGCGATTTTTAAAATAAACAACTATCTTACAAACCAATGCATGAATGAAAAAACTATGAATCGTCTTTTACAATAAATGGTGATATGCAAAGTAAACTGCTAATTCTCTATTATTATTTTCAACCATATTTAAGTAATAAAGAAGACAGTGTACTGATATAACAAAAAATTCTCAAAAAAATAACAGTTTAATTAAAGAAACACATCGATCTCAATTATTATTTAAAAAAGCAGGTATTCCACAGGGGCAGTATCCTGGGCCCGTTACTTTTTTTACTGTATGTTAATGATCTTCCCAACGCCACGGCACATAAATGTATTCTCTTTGCAGACGACACTACTGTTATTGTCAAATACGAAAATAATAATGCTTTAGAATCCCTCACAAATACTGCTCTAAAAAATATTATGGAATGGTTAAAGGCTAATGACTTAAATGTTAATCTCGAAAAAACTAAAATCATGCGGCTCATCTGAACAAATAGTTAACATTTTTTACAATAATAAAAAGATAGAAGAAGTGGGCAACTTCAAGTTTTTGGGATTCCATATTGACACACATCTTAACTGGAAAGGTCATATTGATGTTGTGTGCAAAAAACTAGAACGCTTCGCCTTTGCTATAAAAAGAGTACGCCAAAATATTTCAGTTGAGGCTGCTCTAGCTGCATACCATGGCTACGTCTCGTCTGTACTTAGCTATGGGATATTGCTTTGGGGAAACTCCGTTGATATAGAAAGAGCTTTTTTGATACAGAAGAGATGTATTCGTGCCTTAAGCAATATTTGGTACTTGGAGAGTTGCAAACCATTTTTTAAAAAGTATAGTATACTTCCGTTACCCTGCCTTTACATTCGAGACGCTTGTGTTCTTGTCAAATCTTTTCCTAAGTACTATAAAACCCGTAAGGAGATAACTGTAAGACAATTACGGAAACAATATAGAGACCTAATATATCAACCTCCCTGCCATAAGGACATATATAAACGAAATGTATATAATTAACTTACATGTGAAAACTTAATTGTTGGCTAATGATTAACCATGGTACATTTTGTTATATAAACATAGTAGCTGTAAGTTTTTCAAGAAATAAAATAAAATAAAATAAAATAATATGAGTATAGTACTGTATAACTCATTGCCGCAATATCTGAAAAATCTAAATGGGGTTTCTTTCAAAAATAAGCTAACCAAATGGCTCTTAGAGAAGTGTTTTTATAGTACTAAAGAGTATTTAGAATGGAACAATTAGATTAATAAGTCAAGTAAAGTTTTGCATGTCTGCGAGCAGGCTGAACACATGCGCATATTTATATTTAAGATCTGTAATAACTGTGTTTTGTGCAAATAAAATATTTGTATTTGTATAAAAAATGGCAGTTTATAAATACCTGACAGCGTTTTTGGCTTGCTTCGGCGTGCCGACTTCAGCGTACGCCTTGCATAATGTGATCAGTCTTGGGAATAGCGCTGGGCACGCTTCACCTGCAAATTATACGCCGTCAATATGTTGCAGACGTTGAATGAATTGTTTGACATCTAAGTGTTGTGAACTTTCATTTTAAACTTTACGGTAAAGGGAGAGAGTGCCCAGTAAATTATTATTGAATTTGGCAACACATTAGATTAACTTTTGACCTTCATCTCATAATAAATGGCGATAAGGACGACTATTAAGGCCGCCTACGCTCCCACAGATGCCAGGATTAGCGCCTAGATCTTAGATAGGTACTGAAGTAAAACGAACGCTCACGAATGATCGCAACACTGCGTGCTAGGCGCCTCGATACATGCAGGCGACTGCCTAGAATGTATCGTAGGTACGAGGCTTACAACTAAAGACCATGACACCGAGGCTCTTTTTCTAGCGACCTACGTTCCAGTGCGGTCACCGTGTATCCTAGATGTATTCTAACGGGAGTAACAAGACCCTCAACGAAGCCGAAGTCCACGCATTCCGCCCATCATCAGGATCATTTTTGTCTTTTAGACTATACCTGGGAAACCAATACCTACAAAGTTATTGAAGGTCAAAGTCAAAAATTTTTTTTGCATTTTTTATGAAATCTTATTTTATTCGTTATTTCCTAATTTTTGTCTACAGAAACATTATTAAAATTTTATGTATTTCGTAACAAACAATGGCTTTAAAACGTCATCACTCAATGTATTTCATGAGCACGCACATAAACATTGCCTTTCAACTCGGCCGCACACAGCTGTGTAGCATTCACTTGCAGGCGCGGTCTGTCGTACGCGTTACATTGCGTGGTAATGTATGCAATACTTTTTAACACCAAAAATGAAAATCGTTTCCCAGCAATAATTTTGAACAGAATTGGTCCTGATGATGGGCAGAATACGTAGATCTCGGCTTCGTTGAGGGTCTTGTTACACCCGGTATAGTTTGGCAATCTCGTGCGCGACCGTCCCGCGGGGTGACAGACGGTGGCGGGGACGAGGTAGCAATACGGCGGGCACGAGAGTCTCTTAACCGCCCGTCCACCCGCTACCCGCTGACATCTTGGATACCTTTTTTTTTATACTGAAGAAAAACGCATTTACGCGCTTACCCCCCCCCCCCCCCCCCCCACAGGTGAGACATCTTGGATACCTACCTCGTCCCCGCCACCGTCTGTCACCCCGCGGGACGGTCGCGCACGAGATTGCCATGGAGGCTAGTCGTTTAGTGTTACACTACATCCACGTGTATCCACGTCTTACGAAGTCTTACCACGTTACGCGACGCAACGATAAATTAACGATAAATAAACGCACGTCTGGTTAGTGTATTTCCCGCTTTAATCCTTGCGGAGTCCCTTGGTTCGAAAAACTTTCCAAGAGAAATTCACTTATTCATTAATTTTCAATTAGCGAGGGCAGTCGGTGCCATTTTTTTATTGAGCTGGGCTGGCTTAAGTTGTTTGGACAGTCACAAAATAATCACACAATGGTGGCCAATGGCCACACACAAAGATTTAGTTGACAATTATACATATACGGGTAATGTTCTTTGCATGTATAATCGCTAACAAAGATAATTTGAGTAAGATCCTAGTCCGCGATATGATCTTCATTACCTACCTTATGTGCAGTCAGTTGTATATGCAGTAATCCATAGTACGCACGACAGCACGATAAGTTAAACAGTTGAACTACGAAAACAGCTCTTAAAGACGGTCTCAAAGTCAACATGTATAGTCTGACATTACGTGCCGTTGACTGTACGAAAAAATCGTTGTTGTGTCGTTTAGTTACCTACAATAGCAGGTCAGTATATCGCAGTGTACTCACTGAGCGGACGGTACTTCCCGAGGAATGTGAGCGCGGCCAGTATGTGAGGGGCCACGCCCTCATCGTCCAGCTCCAGCAGTGACGTCAGACGATTCAGTACGTCCTCGTGTAGGAAATGTGCGGGGAACACGAAGGAGAGCATCACTAGTAGTTTTAAGCCGCGTTCTGCGCACTTATCCATGTCGATTCCTGTGGAAATAAAAACGTTTTAAAGTAAGAAAAACATGTAGCATTTTCACGCTAGTTACTATTATTGTCTTTGTAGTCAGAGGCGGATTAACCAAGTAGCAAGAGTAGCAAATGCTACGAGCCCTGCGCATTTGTAAAACATATTTTGTGATGTTATCAAATTACAATATTAAAAATGCATTAAAATTTTATCTAAATTGATACTTTTTACTATCAAAAACATTGGTACACGGGGCCCTCAAATGCGCAGGGCCCGTAGCATTTGCTACTCTTGCTACATGGTTAATCCGCCTCTGTTACCACCCTAATTACGACTAGCTCGATAAGCTGACTATAGACTGTCAAATGCGGCAAATGCATGTCAGATTACCATCTGACAGGCATTTATTTGTTTAGACAGGTGTACGGCCGGCGCTAAGCTGAGACAGGCATTTTTGTATTTCGCGGGTCTCGTCGAAATTTGAAAGCCGCGGCGCGGCTGCACTTCTTCCTATAGTCAGGCAATATTACATGAGTAGTGGGATGAAACTGACTAAAAATCGCGCTGCGCAACCGATTATTTTTTTTACTAAAGAAAGGCAAAATTACTAGCTAATTGTATGAAACTGACGAAAAATCGCGCTGCGCGGCCGTTTTTCTATTATAGGCGGGCATTTTTCTGAAATATCTGGCATTTTGTGCACCTAGACATACATCTTCCCTTACGTAGACGGTAACCCTAGTGTTAATACTATAAACTTGATAATTTATAGCAAATCAAAGGCCCCTTGATAGAATTAGCTACAGGCCCCGCACTAGCTTAATCCGGCACTAGTTGTAGTAAAGGTTGAATATAAATACTCACCGCTGAGGAGCTCGGTGGCGCAGTGGTTTAGCGCCTGGCCCAGCGATTGCGGAGGTTAAGCAACTTTCGCAAGGGTCGGTCATGGGATGGGTGACCAAAAATTTATTATCTCGAGCTCTTCCGTGCTTCGGAAGGCACGTTATGCCGTTAGTCCCGGCTGCATTTGCAGTCGTTAACACCCACCAATCCGCATTGGGTCCGCGTGGTGGGTTATGGCCCGTCCTCCTTATCCATTCATAAGGAAGGCCTGTGCCTCAGCAGTGGGGACATTAAAAATGGCTGATGGAGATACTCACCGCACTCGTCGGCGATGGTGGTGTCGGTGCCTTTTACAGCGGACTCGACGTACCCCACGAGTATTAGTAACGACTCATGGTCGATCATCACCGAGCTGACTCGCTCGAGGAGCATCTTCACCGTGTTGTAGTACAGATTCGTCATCACTGGCTGCCCGAGGCGTTTTAGGACACTCGACTGGAATACGATAAATTAGGTGGTTATTTGGCTACATTTTACCGCCTGCCTCCATATTACAAGCTCTGGTCAGGTTTATAAATTGCTATAGTTACATCTCTTTTTCGCCGAGTAGCAAATATAAGGGTGGGTACTCACTTAGGTTCGCGAACCTCCGCGCTCCGCGAACCTAGAACAGTGATCCATAGCAAAAACAAATATTTTTACTTTGGCTACAGTGTGTGCCTGTGAGAACCAGCTTCGCATACGAGTTCCCTCACGTACACACCTCGGCGCCCTGTTCCAGCAGAAGATAAACGATATTTTAGGTGCAGGTTCGCGGAGCGCGGAGGTTCGCGAACCTAAGTGGATACCCACCCTTAAAGAGACGCATTGATGGTCATTCATAAAACTGGCAAGTTTATAGAGCTCGTAATAAAGGAGCTGGTCACACGAACCGCAAAATTGTCTTTTCATTACGCGCTCACCACTACTCACGTGTTTTATCATGTATGTACTCACACACACTTACCTCTTCCCAATAAGGCGCGCTGTGTTCCTTCAATAAAGGGACATTACTACTTTAAATACAGTCTTATTTATTTAATTATCCGTTGCGCGTCCATCCAATATCGCAATCATACCAATTACAACAAAGTTGTGTTTAAAAATGTTTGAAATACAAAATACATTCAATTGTGCTACTAACTGCTTTCAAAACCCATTCAAAATAAAAGTGATAAGAAAATAAGTGGTCTAGTATTAAACATAATACGTAAGTACAGAAGAGACAGTAGCTACTTACAGTTGTACGAACGCAGACTTCGCAGCTCACATTGGGATTAAGTATAGTTTCCATTCCTTGCAGTAGCTCAGGCGCCTGCTTCATATGTGTAGAGAATTTGTTCAAGAACTCCTGAGCTTTTACGGACTCCGGCAAGAATTTGGAGCTTATGTGTAAGACTTTAGCGATCAATTCTTTTTGAACGGCCGGTGTAGGCGGTTTCCTGTGAAGTTCTACCCATTCGGCTACAGTGCGACGAACGGCCAACTGGTGCTTTTGTAGCTCGATGAACGCTTTGGTCGCGTTGTCGTCTATATTAGACATTAGGTAGTAAAGTTTCTTCATACGGACTGGAGCCGGCAATGTGTAAGGTACGAGTGAAGTGTTCAATAGCCTCTCAACTAACAATCTGTCTTCTAATGCCGTCATGTAGTAGCCGTGTAAAATTTTATCTTTGATCCATTGCACTGCCTTTTCAGTAGCAGGGGGGACACTTTCCTCTGTCAAGAATTTCTTGTATATCATAGCGAGGCCGGACATGGCCTCTTTCCTAATTTTAAACTTTTTGTCGAGAGTCCTTTCTCTGACGAAGTGCAGGAGATCCTCGGACTCTGCAACAGCTGGGAAATCCCTTTGAGCTGTTGCAATGATAGCCATAACGACTTCGTAACGTACTTGCTCATGCGCATCGTGCTGTCTCATCTTTAATGTCTCTGTTATGTCTTTCCTTAAATCGGGGTGGTGCACGAGAAAATGCATGCAGTACTGTACGCATTTGATCCTGATCGGCACCGATATATCGTTGAATCGACCTAAGAACGCTCGCCATAAGGCCGGGTATTGCTTGGCAAGCTCTGATCCGGGTTCAGAGAACATTCTGGCAAGTAGAGCAACGCCGCTCAACCTCTCTTGGAACTGCGCGGACTTCAGTTTACACTCGAGTTGAGGCAGCACCGAAAGCAAGAGTGAAGGACAGCATTGATACAACTCGTAAATAAGCTCAAATACTTTGGAGAATATCAACAGGTTCTTTTCTTCTTTTCCGAGTATGAGAACGTGGTTGAAGAACTGAAACAAAACATAAATAAGTTATTCTGTCCTGTCTGTCTACATAAACTATGATATAGCTTTTCTATCTCACGAAGTCCGTTCGTTCGGAGAGCGTGCAGACGCACACTAAGTCAATGTGTATGTGCACGTCTAACAACATTCATAACCGAATGAACTTCGTGACATAGAACTACTATAGTTAAGATATGAAAATAGTAAAATCGATCATATAATAATCATAAGCATTCCATTCACATTTATGACAATGCTTATCAAAACGAGTAATAAAATAAACATACTAGGTATAAGCATACAACGAAATATTACGCTCGATCACTAGCGTTTTGATTACGTAAAAGTTATTGAAGCAAATTTTCTTTGAACTATTGAGATAGGTATGTAGTATATTAAGTGCCAGCTGGTTTCATAATGTTTCAGTCATCAAAACTGACAGATAATTTCATACAAATTCAATTTCCTTATTATAAAAGTACATTTTTTTTTCTTAAAACTGCAATCAGCCACCATATTTTATCAGATCAGTTCAGAACTACAAGATAGGCGCCCCGCGCTGTCCGGAACTCGTAAAACTGTTTATTTCAAACTTCATAATTCATTAAAACTAATCTTAATGAATGAGTATGCTCATGGAATATGTATGCAGAAACAGGAAATGTAAGATTTCAGCATATTTCATACATGAGACAGCGTGTTTTGTCGATTTATTGATATACATATAAGTTCCGTTTGTGACGACTTTATTCATGAATGGTCCATACATTTGATTGTGTATCAGATCCGCGCGGTATTGCTTACCAAAACACATCGAGCGTCAATGATTGAAATACGCTCACCTCGATGCAAATCTGGCTAACATTGCTTTAACGTGTTATGCTAACACAATCTCGATCATTTCATTTGACGGTAACTTTCTTCAAAATTGATTACTTTACACGACAAACTGAATAAATTCTTAAATTATGTTTAACAACAAAGTAAATTTAATAGTAAAGGTAAAATGTCCTACTAATATTATAAATGTGAAAGTTTGTGGGTTTGGATGTTTGCTCCTCAATCACGCATAAACGGCTGAACAAATTTGTATGAAATTTGACACAAATATAGTTATAGCGTGGATTAAAACATAGGATACTTTTTATCCCGATCAAAGGTTCCCTAGGGATTTTCCGAATGTCCACGCTGACGAAGTCGCGGGCGGAAGCTAGTCTTCAATAAACTAAAAAGTTGTTGTTTTTTTTACTAAGGCCATCAATTTTATATTTTTGTTTTTGCAAGCATGCACTTATTTGTACAACTTGAAAGGGTGAAAAGTAATTAAACTCAACATACTGGTGCTGTGCATTGATTGTATATTGTCTATACTTGTGTCAATATGATAGTGGGAGACTATTTTATTTTCATCAATCTACAATTCTTTGTTGTATTCACCCATACTATTTACATAATTTATTTACTAAATTAGGTACTTATTCCACACCGTATTGCAAGACTCTTGTGTGCAACGCAATGACAAGAGGTTACATAACACTTTCGCCTTCGTTAGCGAATTGTTGAGGTAACGGAGGTCACAGATGCGACGCGACCCCGAAGTTGTCATATGATTCATTTCAATGTTTGTTACCTACCGATTGGGATGATAAACGGTTTATTAATTTACGGCATTTATATCGGGTCATTTTGAACATACCATCCAAATTTTGAGGATGTGTTCAGTCCATGAAACTGAACAACTTTCTCCAAGGAACACATGGTCAAATATGTAAAATAAAAATCGACTTTCCATACAAATCAAAGAGATCACGTGATCAATTTAGTATGGGATGACCAAAATTTTTTGGCGAAATTTGACACATGTTTCTTAGAGAAAGTTGTTTAGTTTCATGGACTGGACACATCTCTAAAATTTGGATGGTAAGTTCAAAATGACCCTGTATACACATCAACTTCGTCTAGTGATACAGGTGTTATTTTCATACAAACGAGGTAACTTTGAAGCCTTGGTTTTCTGCCAGGGATGTACCGTGCTGTGATCTGATGATGGCCATCCAGGGAGTGAATGGAGGAGATTCAGATCGTAATACACACCCAACTGATCTGATAAGCATTCTAAAAGATTAATGGGTCAGAGTTCTCAGTTTGAGGATTTCCATACATTTTCATGCTATTTTCGCGGTTTTTTTAAACATGTCTTTTACGTTTTTAGAATGCTGGTCAGATCAGTTGGGTGTGTATAGCAATCTGCATCTCCTCCATTCACTCCTTGGATAGCCGTTATCAGATCACAACACAGTACATCCCTGGCAGGGAACCAAGGCTTCAAAAAAAAAATATCAATTATTCATTTTGCGATAATTTTTTGTCATCCCAATATTTTAATGGGTTGTATTGCATTGCACCCAATGAGGCGTCTTTCAAAAGATAAAAATTCTGATAGGTTTTGTCCATCTAAGCATTTTTTATTATGGCACCGAAGCTGTAGCACCACTTCACATTTGTGTCAAAATGTATAAAAAGACAGACTTTTTGAACTTATTTAAAATCAAGTATAGCCGTGCTACAGCTTCGGTGCCATAATAAGAAATGCTTAGGTGGACAAAATCTATCAGAATAAAGCACTTTTGCTTTTTGGCCGGCACTTTCACATTTGGACCAAAATAGATGATGTCCTTTTGATTTAAGCTTTGCATGTAAAAAAGATACAAAAATAGCACTTACCCCTTGTATATAAGGTTCAAGAGTCTCATTAGTCTTGATAATCAGCTCCTTAGCGAGCGCGTAAGCATGTTTGTGCTCCCTCTTATTCGGCTCCACCAAGTTTGTGAGGATCACGTTCAGGAGTTCGTTGGACACCACGTCGGACTCCGTGATCAGCGGGCAGAGAACGTCCAGCATGAAGGATTTCACTTTTGTTGAGTGTTCCGTACTGTAACAAACGAGAATTTAATAATAGCTTTTCTTTTTTAATACTCTTAGAAATAAAGTGGTTAAATTCTACAGTTTATTGGAAGAAATCCTACTGGGGCCCAGTCGGCTAACTTACATGGCTATCGTAATCGCTTTCATTTGACAGATGGATTTGATACATTGCTACTTTTCTTTGGTAAGGTCACACCCTGGACACTCCATACAACCGCGCTATTATAAACTGATGACGTCATATGACGTTTTTGAACACGCGAACTGTGGTTGTAAGTCAAGGCTATCGTGCAGTTTGTACTGTATGAGCGGCATCCAAATTATAATTTCTTTTTTTTTTAATAAAGTTACGATGCTTTGCTTTGAATATCAAAATAAGTTGACAGTTGACTAACACGACTAAAAAGTCACAACGCATTGCTTTGAATATCAAAATAAATTGACATTTTGACAAATACGACTAAACGAGCATACGATTCGGCATACAAACTCGCGGGGTGAGGTGAGGTAATTGATTCTGGGGCGGGGCGGAGTGTCCTTTCTATACGTGGTACTTATATCTATTCTGTAAGGTAAGTAAGGTTTTATTTGTGCCAAAAAGAAGAAGCAATGTGTCACATCCATCTGTCAAATAAAAGCGATTACGATAGCCATGTAAGTTAGCCGGTACGGCATCTGGATTTGGGAATCCAAAGTAATTGGCCACGCGGAGGAACGAACGGCGATGCGACGAGCGAAGTCCCAATACATGGCGTGTGAAAGATTACACGAATTGTGAATGAATGGCTGTGCGATGAGCTTACCGAACGCACAAAATCCGGCGGCCATGTTTAAATCCTTAGCGAAACAAAACCACTGCACCGTTTATAAATTCATTATAATTATTTTGTTACGGTTAACAGTTTCTTAATTTTTATTTTTTAAACCTAAGGTGTTATTACAAAATATTTTTAAACACCTGTTTAACTTAAACACTGTTCAAATGTGATGCTGTCACTTTTTGACACTATTGTTTGAAAGAGACAGAGCATCACATTCAAACAGTGTCCAAGTTAAACAGGTGTTATAAAAATCTTTTGTAATAACACCGAACAAGTTGCTACTCACTTGACAATCCTGAACATGAGTGAGAAGAGCGCGCAGAATATCTCCTGGCAGTCTTCGAGCTCGAAGCACATGTTGAAAGACTTGACGTAAGCAAGGTTCTCCAGGAGGTAGAAGTAGCGCTTGAACGCAGGGTCTTTGGGGTCGCGCAACCCTTGCAATTGGCGGATCAGGAACAAGAATATAGTCTTCACCTGTGGGTGCAATCATCATTTTAGTGGAGATAATCTCTCTTACCGACCATATTCGGGAGTTTAAAACTAAAACCTCCCTCCCTCTGCCCGGCCTCCTCTCGATCTTTCGAGATCGTTAGGGGGCGGGGCAGGGGTGAGAACCGCCCGGCCCTGACACGAAGCCTAGCAGGCTTGGTGGGAGGGTCGGGTGCGGCGAGGGACATGCTCGGGTTCCCCGAGTATGACCGAGGGTTTTGACGCAGATCGTCACTTTCGCAAATGGTCATCGCGAAAAATTTGGTCACTGTCGCAAATGGTCACTTTCGCAAATTGTCACTTTCGCAAATGGTAATTTTCGCAAATCGTCACTTTCGCAAATGGTCACTTTCGCAAATCGTCACTTTCGCAAATGGTCACTTTCGCAGATTATCTTTTACTTTTTTTTTATTTTTTTTCTCCTACATATTCTTTGTACAGACGAGTCTGATTTTCGCATAAAAATATAGTCTGATGTGCTGTCTACTGTACATTAAACGAAATTCTAACAACCAAATAGGGTAATAATAAGAAACAAAAATTTATCATCAATAAAATCTAAAAAATTACAAAACTCTTAAATCGCCAAACATTAACAAAATTAATGCGTAAAATATTTTTTTTTGCAACTTTATAAATAAACGTTTCATTCTGAATCTATGTTTAATATATATTGAGATGATTATTGATCTTATTAAATACTGACTATTTGTATTAAGTTGATTATTTATTTTGTTAAAATTGAAAAAAATAATTGTTTTTTTCCTAATATATACGGTCCTTCTTAAATAGTGCACATAATTTTAAGGCGTCAATGTACTCATGCATACAAACAACTTTTAATATGGTACTAACTACCAACATTGAAATCGCGTAAAAAAAACAGCTGTTCCATTGAAAATTTAAAATCGAATGATTTTTTTTCGTGATTTCAATGTTAGTCCCATAGTAAAAGTTGTTTGTATGCATGAGTACATTGACCCCTTAAAATTTCGTGCACTATTTAAAAAGGGCCCTATATATATATATATGGCTACTAAAAGTAGTATACCTAAACATAATAGTGCCACTACATACCGTAATAAAGATTTGATTGATGATAAATATTTGTTTTTATTATTACCCTATTTGGTTGTTATTATGAGAGTCAAAATGGCTGTTACTATTTAGTACCTTTCATTTAGAATTTCCTTTACTTTTATGTAGACAGCACATCAGACTATATTTTCATGCCAAAATCACACTCGTCTGTACAAAGAATATATGGGAAAAAAAAAGAAAAAAAATGTAAAAGACATTCTGCGAAAGTGACGATTTGCGAAAGTGACCATTTGCGAAAGTGACGATTTGCGAAAGTGACGATTTGCGAAAGTGACGATTTGCGAAAGTGACCATTTGCGAAAGTGACGATTTGCGAAAGTGACCATTTGCGAAAGTGACCAAATTTTTCGCGATGACCATTTGCGAAAGTGTCGATCTGCGTCAAAACCTGACCGAGTCCAACACGCCGATTGGTGTGCGTAAAGATTGCATTCTCCTCTTGATACAACAAAAAAAGGGGTCTCACTCCGCGCTTAAACTTTTATATTAGCCTACTGCTTGCGGCTGACTCAGTCGAACCAGCACACGAGGGATGTCTTGCGTCGATTGAGACAGAGCTACGCGACAGAAACAGAAGCGCTTCGGAGGTGCTTATAATAATAGGCACCAGTGGCAAAGGGGTCCATACAAGCTGATTCCCGTCGGCTTAACTTTTTAGAAATGAAATCCCACCCCACTGATTTACTATGCAGATCATAACATTTTTGTAGAACGGCTTACCTTCGCTATGATTTCACCCCTCGCCACTGATAAGCACGCAGCGCTGTGCATTTCGAAATCGTACTTTATTTCCGTGCAACGAGAGTAACTTATTATTTGATTGTCCTCGCACGGATGGGCTTCTGAACGTTTAGTACTATATATTCTGTGCTAAAACTGCGACTTTATTAATGTTAATAAACGCGTTAGGATGTCTGAACTCCATTTAGAGCTTGATCTGAGTTTGATTATAGAGCTAATTGCGTTTTGTTTTAAAAGGTGAAATTAGCCCTTTTTACGAAAAACCAGGGATTAGCAAGCATGTGTTCTTTGTTCACAATAATTATCTCTTCCACTTCAAGGTATTACGGCCATATCCTGCGTTCTATTAGGCAAGTTTTGTATTTGTTTAAAAATATATGAGATATAGGATAGGCTGTCAGTTGGGAATGCGTTTAGAATTACATAGTTCGTGGAAAATTACGTTATAGTTTTGTAGAAGTTCTAGCTAGGGTCTTATACTGAATAATGTTGGGTTTTAAAAGTTGAATAAATCAAATCTAGCAATTATTCTGACAAACTAACAAAGTCTTGGATTATAAGATTAAACTGTCGCTGTCTGAACTGTCTAAACGCTAATATTATACCCCACAATTTATTAGGTCCACAACTATTAGTCATTCGGCAACAACACACGACCGCCGCGGATATTTAATACACGTCACAACCTCACAACGGACCGAAATTTCGCTTTTGGTTATGGTGACCTTCATAATTTCAGCAGTAGCTTATCAAAACAGCCGCCGTTACGAAGATACGGGTCTTACTTTTCTGTTTATTATTTTGATGAATTTTGCTACTTTTCACTTTAAAATAGTCTTTTACATATTTGGAGTTAAGTTTATAATTTTGAGTTTATACAGGGTCACTTTGAACTTACCATCCAAATTTTGAGGATGTGTTCAGTCCATGAAGCTGAACAACTTTCTCTAAGGAACACATGGTCAAATAAGTAAAATAAAAATCGACTTTCCATACAAATCAAAGAGATCACGTGATCAATTTAGTATGGGATGACCAAAATTTTCAGGCGAAATTTGACACATGTTTCTTAGAGAAAGTTGTTTAGTTTCATGGACTGGACACATCCTTAAAATTTGGATGGTAAGTTCAAAATGACCCGATATCTATTTTCGCTAAAGGAAGGACAAAAAAACAGAGTTTGGTGTAAGTAAATATTGTACCAGCTGATTATAATATGTATATTATTTAACATAATAATATTAATGTTCTGGATTTAAATTTTTTCTAACAAAGCTTTTGAGTAGTGATATTCTATCAAAGTAATATAATACATATTATTTGGTTGTACACTTGGTTGTCCTATAATCTAATAAAATTAACCGGGTCTTGCCGGCCCATTGAACTAATGAGCTATGCTTACTTATTCTTGGTAAGTGCTGTGCAAAGGTACGGCTTTTCAGGGGCATACAGCCCGAGATATGCAGCGCGCGACATAGCAAGTAGGGTCTGTAGGCAGCACTCGTATATTACATTAAGTATCTAGACTCCTACTGAGCTATGCTTACCTGTTCCTGGTCCTTATACGGTGCTTCAGGGGCATATACCTATAACTGAACAACGCGCGAAGAATGCGTCAGAAAGAACTCATCTGCCAATAATTCAACTGAGCTGTGCCTACCTGTTCCTGGTTCGTATATGGAGCTTAAGAGGCAAATACCCTGAGCACATCGGCTATGAAGCAGGCAGAGTAACTGAACAACGCGCGAAGGATGCGTCAGAAAGAACTCATTTGCGAATAATTCAACTGAGCTGTGCTTACCTGTTCCTGGTTCTTATACAAAGCTTAAGAGGCATATACTTTGAGAGCACATCGGTTATGCAGCAGGCAATGATGCGACAGGAAAAACCCATCTGCCAATGTGTACTTCAACTAAGCTATGCTTACCTGTTCCTGATCTTTATATGGTGCTTCAGGGGCATATACCCTGAGCACATCGGCTATGCAGCAGGCGATGAGGAGTTGAACATCGCGCGAGGGATGCGTCAGGAAGAATTCGTCTGCCAAGTGCAGCGCCAGCGGGATGTACTGCTGGTACATGCCCTCATCCTGGCCCAGACCTTGAAGCGTGTGGGCCAGTACCTGAACCGAAAAAAAAAATGTCACATTGATGAGGACTTTTCTTTTTATGACCAAGTAATTATTTGTTAATTAAACAATAAGGGGCTGTCTCCACGAGCAAGAGAACCGCGACGATGTTACGACTATTGCCACGATAACGTCGTCGTCGTTTGTAGACAAGACATGTAGAGAGTGTTTGAAATTCGTGGCACGACGATAACATCGTCAGCGATTCTCTCACACGTGGAGACAGCCCTTTACTTGCCAAAAAGTATTTTGCTATCTGAAACATTGCGATAGGTTGTTTTGACAAATGTTTTTTTGCCAAATGAAAATTTGCGTAAAATAGTTTGCGATGTGATATTTTTGACAATACTAGTAAACCCAACTAGTCTAACTGTTTAGCTTATTCCTACGAAAGTCGATCAAATCAAATCTTACTGTTGATTACATTACAAATTATTGTTTTTTTATTTTTATTATTATTACTGACTGGAGTTCTTAAACCTGCATAAAATATACTCGTATTATAACATGTACATTTGTCTCGTAAACTGTAACTCGAACTCTCGATATGCAATAATTGTGCAATTGGATGGGTACTACAAAAGTGCTCAAAAAGCAATTGGTCGCAGTTATTTCATAACAGCACTCGCGCTCATATAACAAAGCAACCTTACTCGGCGCATAACTTGAAGATAAACAGTAATAATTATACTAGCTATAAGAATATTCTTTAAAAAGTATAATAATGCAAGTAAGTTTAACACACAACATTTTAGTGAGCTAATAATATTCTTTTAATGATTATTTTTTACTTTTTTATCGAAAAATTTGACGTTTATAAAGCTATAGTTAGCTTAGCGAAAACATTTGTCAATCCCATACATTTTTTGATAGCGAAGATCGACATTGGCTACAGAGCCCCATTCTAACACTATTTAAATGAGGTCTTAATCGGAAGCAATAATGGGACCAAATAAGTTATTTTATTACCTACACTCCAATCAACTTATATATGAATGTCATTGCTTTAATTCACTGAAACTCATTGTATTTGTAAAACAATAACGGAAAATGCACAAAGTTTTGTTTACAAACATTCTTTTCGTGAGTTAGCAGAAGTATAACTTATATGAAAACTTATTAATATTAGTGAAGGGTTGATTTCTATTTAACTTATTTTTTTAATTTATTAAAATCATCTCGTTAATATTTCAAGTAGGTACTACGAATGCGGACGAGAACGAGTGACCTGGGAACAGCGGTTATAATCAATTTCTCCGATGTTCTATGAATAATTACTCATTCAAGCACATAAGTAGGTCAAACTAAATATACGATTGTCGTGTACAATATTCAAACATATATTTCAGAACAAGTGTAAAAATATACATAGGTACACACAGCTTTGTCGTCTTTGCGTTATGCAAAATATTGAAGGTTGCGTTGAGAAAGGCAAGCATTCCTCTGTGACAACGGAATACGAAGCTATACGGAAATTATTTATTGTTGTAATGTGTCTATTTCATATTATTTTTGTACTTAACTGAATAAAAAATTGATTATAAAAAATGAGATTTTATCTCATAATTCTCCATAACTTATAATAAGTGGTTGGCATACGAGCTCAAATTCATTTTCAAAAAATACTATGCAAACATAAATTTTGGCAAAAATTAGAAAAAATACTAAATTTGAATATTTTCAATATTGCTTTCTAAAGAAAGCAAACCTCAAGGTTTGATATGAGAATATTATTGTATAACACTTAAGGTGTATTTTCCAAAAAAAAAAATATATCCACATCGGATCTGAAAGAGTCCAAACTTGATATGTTTTGAAAATGTTTTTGGTATACTTTAAAACAAGTGTAATGATGTAATATATTTTTAGAACCGGCTTAGCAAGCCCTTTCATTCAATACCACATACGATAGGCTTTAGAACAAAAATCATTTTTTCCCCATACAAAAAAAAAGATGACACCATAGCTCCTCTCCTCAGGGAAGAATTTTTAAGAACTGCAGATTTGAAAATGGCGTCTCACCGCGCTTTCCACAACGAGTGAGTGAGAGAGCGATAGGTGTGGCGTTTAGTGTGAGAGCAAGAAGTGAATATGAACGATGCCATTTTTAATCCCATTCTTTATCTGCGCGGGTTGTACTAATGGGGAATGTCCGAAAAAAACAATTTGGCTGAATATTTTTTTATAGGTAGGAATAAGCTCCCTTAGTAATAGAAAAAAGTTTCAGAATTTTCGGTTGCGTATAAATAAAAAAAAAAGTCACTTCGACTTTACAAAATATATACGAAAGTAACAGCAGAATGGAGATTATTCCTTTGCCACCACCGGCCATAACCACAACATGCTATTAAAAAAAAAGTTTCAACACAAAATGTCAAAACTTTTTTTTAATACTTGCTGTGGTTGTGGCAGGTGGTGGCAAAGGTATAATCGCCATTCTGCTGTTACTTTCGTACATTTGTGACGTCGAAGAGACTTTAATTTATTAAAAAAAATTAACGTAACCGAAAATTCTGAAACTTTTTTCTAAAACTAAGGGAGCTTATTCCTACCTTTAAAAAAATATTCAGCCATATTTATTTTTTTCAGACATTCCCCATTGTGATAGGTAATGTGACTTAAAGAGAAGGTATCCCAAATAACCCCCGTTTTGAAGACGGTTAATATGAAAATCGTGGAAAGCGACACCGGTTTGCATCGTGGCGACTTCGCACAAAACTCGCTCCACCCACATAGGAATGCAAGCTTTACAATTTACCTTCCCCGTGCAAGTTGTAAAGTAATTTGTAAAGCGCAAAAAGATATTATTTACAATAATCGAACACATGGTCTCGGAGAAAGACACCCAATAGATTTTAGAGTTCTAAACCTATAGTTTATTTACCACTATGGGATTAGTTCACGAGTCTATAGGGTGTCTCTATAGACATGGGCGCCACCAGAATTTTTTTCAGGGAGGTGCATCAGCGTCATTCGTCCAAGATCAGCGTCTACATATTATACTATTATAGTTATTTATGCAACTGTACTGTAATGAGGGGTATTAAACACAAATGTGGGTTTGATAATAGTATTACATGAGTGTTTTAATACCTAATTATGTACGTACTGTAATGAGGGGTATTAAACACAAATGTGGGTTTGATAATAGTATTACATGAGTGTTTTAATACCTAATTATGTACAGGTCAGTTGCATACAAGACTTTATCTACACCCCATTATTATTATTTTTATTTGGAAATCAAACAATATTTTTATACAAATGAATTAAAAACACCCATGATATGTATCCTCTATAAAGGGTTTTGACTTTGACCTTGTCTTTGACTTTGACTTTCATCCTCCCCCTCGTCATTATATCTTCCGAAAGTGTGTTATAGTTGTACTGAATTTCATAATGTAACACTTCGCGCGTGGGCAGCGCGACCGACCTCCTATCGCTCAGATATCGTAATGATGGCAGTAAGCTAACCTTTTCAGAACCCTGTACAGAGGATTTAAAGCATGGGTGTATATAAAATTACTTAATTGAGGAGGATACTGAATTTATTGACAAGGTGATGAACTTGGGCAGCAACCTAGATGCCTTCAGTTGTCTAACTTAACTTACTCCTAGCATTATGCTGACTCGGGACCGATTTGGGACAAAACTATGATAGCCTCTGTTTATATTTTTATTTCTAGTGTATTTTTGTTTTGTCTCGAATAAATAATAATAATATTCTTTATTCCCCACGAAAAGACATTACAAACAAAGAAACAGAAGAAAGTACACAATAGGCGGCCTTATTATTGCTAGACAGCAATTTCTTCCAGGCAACCTTTGGAGAGAAAGATTTATGATAGATGACAATAAGGGAGTGGGTGCAACTAGAGAAAAGTCTAAGTACATACATAAAATAAAATTAATAAAAATAATCATTCAGGAAAATGGAAAAGAAAATAATAAATATAATTAGTGAGGAAAAGAAGATAAGGAAATGACTCCAGCCCCCCTAGCATGACCGACGAAACACGATATATATCGCGTGATATAGCATTTTATCGACACTCAACTGTCAAAATCCATTGTCTTTTTGACAGTTAAACGTGATAAAACGCTATATCACGCGATATATATCGTGTTTTGATGGTCATGCTATGGGCATACGATGGGGGCTGACTTGATAGCGGAGGAGGATCAAAGAGTTTTAGCCTTTCTGATACCTTCTGGTAGAGAGTTCCAACGACGAACTGCATGAACAGAAAAGGAATAGGAGAAGAAATCAGAGGAATGACGCGTAAATTCAAGAGTGAGGTTAGAGGAAGAACGCAAGGTACACTGCGTGGACGAGGAAAGGAATGAGAAACAATCTTTTAGGTAGGGAGGGGAAGTTGGCAAGTATGGAGTAGAGAGTGTGCAAGTCCCTGCACCGGCGAATAGGAAGCCAGTTAAGTTTTGTGCCGAAGTGTGACGTAATGACATAAATATTTATCTATTCTAGTATTTTTTCTATGTATTTTTTCCTGCACATCTTGCACCCTGCTGCCGGCGCCCATGTCTACAGATTCTAGTGAACTAATCCCATAGCGGTAATGAAGTAATAGTTTAAAAATTATCCAATCATGATATACCTTGAGTCTTCGGACCAGCTCATCGGGTCCAAGGTCATCGGTAATTGGTCGGCAGCCTTGCGGGTACACTATTTCCGCCATGCTGCCAATCTAAAACAAAACATAAACATCAGCTAATCACAAAAATGTGCCAGTTATGGACTAAAAAGATAATTCAATTTTTTACTATGACTTTTTGTTACACTACTTTGTTAAATTACAGTAACCCAAAATATTAGGCCTACATTACATATGTACAACCAATAAAAACTAAGCACCTATTTTGGAGCTATTTTGGAGCCATGAGAACAACTCCCACGGCCGCCTTAGAAATGATACTAGGCCTTAGTCCTATCGATCTTGAAATCGAAAAGAGAGCTACAGAACAATGGTTTAAGCTGAAAAGCACTAACCTATGGATAGGAAGACATACTGATAAAGGTCACGCAGAAATAGGGAAGAAGTACGAAGATAACCTTTCTATGATACTGGTTAATAATGACCTAATAAAAAAGGAAAGGATATTCGACAAAAAGTACAAAATAAGCATCAAATCCAGAGAAAACTGGAAACTAGAACAAGACGATCTGGATAGCACCGCGGTATGCTACACTGATGGGTCAAGAAAAGAATCGACTAAGCTATCGGGTGCTGGGGTATACATAGCTAAACCCGATACAAAAGGAGCCACTTTCAATCTGGGCAGATACGCCAGCGTATTCCAGGCGGAATTATTCGCGATACTGGAGTGTGCGTACATGATCAAAAGTGAGATAAGCAACCATAACATAGGAAAAATAATAATATACAGTGACAGTCAAGCTGCCATCAAAGCCCTTGACAAAACGGAGACTACCTCAGCCTTGGTGAAGGAATGCAAACAAAGCATTCAGGAACTTGCAAACTTGGTTGAGGTGGAAATTGCCTGGGTACTTGGACACGAAGGTAACAAAGGCAATGATGAAGCCGATGAATTGGCTAGGATAGGGGCTGATGAACCTTTCATTGGCCCTGAACCAAGACTGCCAATCACACATAGAATTACTAAGAACATTATTGAAATTCGAACAATCAAAGAAACCAACCAAAGATGGATGGAAAAAAAGGACTGTAGACAGTCTAAGATCTTCATCAAATCGGTTGACAAGAAGAAAACTAGAGAATTGCTGAAGCGAAGCAGGAGAAATATAAGAACGATTGTAGGTGTACTGACAGGACACTGTCCACCACCTATCAGTGATCAAACGGACAGAGGACCCCATCTGTCCGCAATGTAAAGATAAAGAAGAAACAAGCTACCACTTCATGGCAGAATGCCCGATATACGCATCACTGCACTGGGAGCTCTTTGGAGTGATAGGCTTAAGGAAGAGGATCTAAAGCAGTTAACGATAAGTCAACTCAGCAGGTACTGTAAGTGTACAGGTAGGTTCGAGGGTCCGACGCCGGTGGGGTAAATGATAACCCGCCTCTCCCTCCGGGGATTTGAGGAAATGGGTGAAATGGTTCCAATCAAGGTGACTGATCACCCGTCTGGCTTCGCTGGTGTCCCCCCTTCTAAATAATAATAATAATAATAATAAAAGCACCTATTTCTTTTAGGGTTCCGTACCCAAAGGGTAAAAACGGGATCCTATTACTAAGACTCCGCTGTCCGTCTGTCTGTCTGTCACCAGGCTGTATCTCATGAACCGTGATAGCTAGAAAGTTGAAATTTTCACAGATGATGTATTTCTGTTGCCGCTTTAACAATAAATACTAAAAATAGAATAAAATTAATATTTAAGGGGGGCTCCCATACAACAAACGTATTTTTGCCGTTTTTTGGTACGGAACCCTTCGTGCACGAGTCCGACTCGCTCTTGGCCGGTTTTTTTATATTACAGATTTTCTAATAACATTATTCTGCTGAATATTGTTTAAATATGATTTTTTTAACAACCGTAACTCATTTAAAAAGATACAGTATTAAAATGATTAATTTAATAGAAAAATACTAGAAAAATTTGACTCAACCTTTTCTAATATTTTTCTATTAAATGAACTATCTTAATATAAAAATAGCATTGTGAATGCCTAAAATCTAGAATTTCAATAAATATATTGGTATAGTCAAGTAAACCTACCCTAAAAAATTATAAAATAATGTCATAAATGTTATCTGAATTTAATGAATTCATTGTAAAGCGCAATTTAAAAATAAATCATGCTTAGTAACTTCCTCCACTCCAAACTAGGATGTGCTGATTGTTCAGTGCATCAGCTTATCTGTCACGATTGTTGTTTCTCGAAATAACATTGTTACATTACTTATTACATTACATTACATTACTTGTTAAATTACTTATTATTTATTTATTTACCTAGTAACAAGTGTAACTTTATCAATATATCAAAAAAATAACGTTTAAAGTATGGATAGCAATATAATTTACAATATTGAGGCAATATGCTATTTCAATCATCAAAATGAAGAAAATGTTAACAAGACCGTGTATTGTCAACGACACTACTGACTGAGGTTTGGGCATGTTATGAGAAGGGCTATGCCTCTCATACATGTTACTAGAAGAGCAATGGATATGGATGTTTAGGGCTGAAAAGTAAGAGGAAGACCGCAAAAAAGATGGATGGATTGTGTGTGGAATAATATGAATGTGAAGGGAGTGGATGAGAAGATGACGAGTGACAGGGAGGAACGGAAGAGAAGGACGCACTCCACCGACACCAAATAAATTGGGATAAAGGTAGGGAGATGATGACGACTACTGAGGTGTCACTTGGACATTACAATCACAATATTTTTTTTGGTAACCACACCACCGCAGTGAAGTTTTAATACTACACTTGCATTTATCTATATCAATATCAATCATTTATCATACTTAAGATTACGACATAATATGTTACACAAAATTGTAAACGACACCCCACTGGTGTCGTCCAGTGGTGTTACTGACAAAACATGAACAAGACCCCTAAGTGAGACTTTACCTCAACAACCTCTTGTGAATAAGGTAATTGTTACGATTATTTCTCTTTCAGCTTGTCCTAAATTTAAAGCTAAAGAGTAATTTAACAAAAATAAATTTCAGACTATTGCTCTACTAGGTATATTAGAAAACAGGAAAAAGTTTAGAAATAACAATGTTACGGGTATTGAAGGAATATTTCACAGATTTCCAATAGCATTTATTTTCTGGTTTAATTTGAAACAGATCAGAATTTACACAAATTCATTTGTGAAGTACGAGATCTTAAGCGGTGACCATTCATGTGCAGAAGTAATTTTTGGGTCTCATTGGCGGGAGAGGTGGTGCGAGATTACTGCAAATTGACAGTAATCACATGCAACGAGCAGTAATCCCTTCCAATTTCTTTTACTGCTCATGCTCAAGATCTGTGCTGGCACCTATAAGTAGCATTGTATAAGGAGATCAAAGGGGTGTCTATATGTAGGGGGGAGTGGAGAAGACTTTACTGACAAGAAGTTAGTGATGATGAAATTAATTAGATTAGAACTTAACCAGAAACTGTCCTTAATAAAGAAACCCTAACAACAAAAGGTAGAAAATTGCAAATGATTTAAAAGTAACAAGAGAAATAAGAAGTTTTTACCAAATAGTGGACAAAGCTCTAATAATAGTTACAAGAAATAACTTCTAATACAGTGCTTCAAGATATAGAATTGGCATCGGATAACATGTGTTTTTGCTTTTCTTAGAAATAACGTTTACATTTAAGTCATAGTAATAAAGTTTAAATTGACAATGACTTTTAGAGCCAAACTACTTTTTGTTAATTGTCTTTGCTAGGTTAGACTATTGTTTCCAATGTTTTTCGATGCCCATTTTTTATCTTGAAATACTGTTCAGCATTTTTTATTACCTGTATATGTTGAATTAAAATAACAAGAAATTAATAAAATATCCTCATAGCAATCAAATGAAATTTCTATGTAAGGAAATTTCATACATTTAGGCATTTACATGCCAATCATATTGTTACTACAGTTATCCTTTTATAGTGTGCTATAATACTCAATCATGAAACTTCAATCCTACACTAAATCTTTGATATTATGGTGAACAGAAATAACAATGGTATTACAAAAACCCTTATTAGCCCCCCTAGCATGACCACTGAAATGCAACATGATATGATATAGCGATTTATCACTTTTAACTGTCAAAAGTCATTTTGAAAGTTGTGTTGATCAATTGCTTTATACTATAATCATATATGATGTTTTGATGGTCATGCTAGGGGCTGAGACACTACATGTACTTAGAAAAGTTGGTTTTCTAAGTTGACACAACTGGGAAATAATCCCAGGACCTCAGAGATGAAAACCCATGTCTAAGCTACTCAACTTTTTGATATGATTTTAATATGTCATCAAATAAAAAGCAACAATCAATTTGATGCTGACACTAAATAATCAACACTGGATTGCAGTGTCAGTTAACCGAAGAAGATATGAAAGTTATAATACCATACTGTTCTACATAACATAATCATAGACAAAATCATAAGAGAGAGAAACCCAGAATATCTCTTTAAATTGTACAATATTTTTATCATTTCAGTTTCCATTACACTAGGTACTGCAAGTCTTTCATCTGCTTTATGCAAAAGTGATATTGTGATGTAAATTAGAAAAGATTACAGTTACCATATTGAGCATGTTACATTATTAGTTTATGAGCTAATTATGAGAAAATATGGCCAGAAATGTCATGTCAATCTCATAATTCTACACTTTTATTAGATATGTGAACAGTACTGAAAGCACCTGTATATTGATTACTAACTAACCTCATTGATACATTACCTTTATGTTGCCAAACATTCATAATCATCTCTTAAACATTGGTATTGGAAATCATCACAAAACATGCTTGGGACTCCAAGATGAATACTTAGAGGATTGATTTTTAATCAAAGCAACATCAAAAGTTTAGTGATGGATCAAAACTTTAGTAAATGCAGTGGTGTACGAAAATGAAACTGCAGTCATCGATGTTATCAAGATCAGAGGTAGACCCATTTTTCTCTAAAACCAAGCTATCACTTTCGAGGTTAAAATTCGTAATTATTTATTCAATCTATTGATGCTATACTAAATGAATTGCAGATTAATGATAAATTACAAAGCTATGCCGATAATGGCTAGTATACGTACAAGAAGTCATAGACGTGGGCCTATGTTCCTCGCCCGATGTTTACAAAAATCACCACAGCACACCGAAACCAATGAAATAATCACAGTGATAACATAATCGTCTCATTAACACGACACTAGAGAATAAATCATATGAGTAGAAAGGTCCTAATCTTAATACATGTAGAAATTTCTTGTAATAATTTTTTCAATCTTGTGGACGCCAAACTCCGGGAAAAACTACAGCGAAGTTGGCAGCGATTGACAGTGCAATTCAAGGTCATAAGCAGTGTCTATGGTACAATTCTTTATGGTTTATTATTTTATCTGTAATAGTAGACACACACGGGGGTGGCTGATTATCTAAAACTCATATGACGTTACTAAGAAAAACTGTAAGTGACAATGACAATATAAAAATCAATGCTGAAAAATAAAAACAGGCGTTTGACTCTAAACGAAAAGAAGCACATATTTATAGTCCAGCGGGTCTATCGGCTAAAACCATTGAAGTTCATGTTAACTGTAATTTGACAGATGGATGTGATACATTGCTACTTTTCTTTGGTAAATTTTTATTTGTGCCAAAATGAAATAGCAATGTATCACATTCATGTGTCAAATTACAGTTAACATGAACTTCAATGGTTTTAGCCGATAGACCCGCTGGTGACTTGGTTGTCATAAAAATTCCTAGCCAATCTAATGAAGGACAAAGTACAAAGCTACTACCAGTATACAAGGGACCGTTCTTCCTAATTCAAAGAAAAATTACCTAACGACTTCAACGAATACAAAATTCGGTTTTGGAAGGTAGCTTCGGGGCGGGGGGGCATAGGGTATAAGGTTGGATTAGATTCGAATGAGTATTTATGCTGATTCGAATCATCACCTGATTCGAATCTGTGGGCTGATTCGAATTGGTTGGGTGATTCGAATCATCACCTGAACCGAATCAGTTGGCTGATTCGAATCATTTCCTGATTTAGATTGGTTGGCTGATTCAAATCACCGTTGGAATTCGAATCAGTTTTTAGTATTCAAATCTTTGATGGCGTAACAAGCTTACCTTAGGGACTGAGAAGGTAGTTTAATATTCGTTTTATTAAGTTCTTTAACCATTATTTTAATATTTTCGCCCACGGAATTTATTTTCCTTAGATTAATAATTAATTTTACGATATTGTTATTGATTCGAATCATCACATCGATTCGAATCATTCGAATCATCACCTGATTTGAAATATTCGACTCATCACCCGATTCGAATCATTCAACTCGTCACCTGATTCGAATTGGCTAGCTGATTCGAATCGTCATATTTATTCGAATCATCATATCGATTCGAATCATCGTCAAATTAGAATCGACGATTCGAACCACTTACAGGTGATTTGAATCGATTCGAATACATTTTTTGATTCGAGTCCCATCACTAATCAAAAATTCAAAACGCACTAATAGCGCAGTAATAAAATTATTTAAAGATTAAAAATATTTTTTTGGTAAACATTTTTATATTGTTTGGCGATTCAATTTTAGTGACACTTTTATTATTTCGAAACCCAATATAATTAATTGATTATTGATATCATTTCAAAGTAATTCTTAATTAATATTTAGGTAAGCGTTTTAATATTAGTTGGTGATTCAATTTAGGTGACAGATCTACTATTTTAGGAACAAATATTATTAATTAGGTCACTGAAAATGCAATTATTAGGTTATTGATAAAATCATACCCATTCTAAATTAATATTTAAATACTATATTTTTGACATCCCACTCCGAATCCTTAATTTTGGTACACTACTTGATTGGTAACGTACATTTTCTTGTCCTACTATCGTGATACTATTGTTTAGTAATGGCAATTGTGCAAACGAGACACCGACCATGTTTCATTCACACACAGTAGTTAGTGCCTTCAGCAGGCGTCCGTCACTCGCTCAAGGCCACGCGTTATATATCTACCGCTCGGCGTATCGTCCATGATACAACTGGCAGAGGGCCGCGCGCCCGCCTGGGCGCTCTCGCACCGCACGTTTCCAGCGCTTACTCGTCATATTTTTTTCATTATATAGTAAAGTGGTAAGAAAAACGCTTGTCTACTTTACTTACAGGTAGGTAGGTACCTAGTTTATATACTTATAATCCGTTTATTCTTAGGTAGGTACTTACTTACTTACCTACTTACGAAATAAAGTTAATTATCATGATAATTTGATTTCGTAAGAATGCATAATTTTTAATAGGTAGGTGTTGTATGACAACAAACAAAAATTGTTTTCTAACTAACTAAATAGGACAAGTAAGGATAAATAACTAAGTACCTACTATAGTATCTGTATAGTCTGTACTTTAAGATAGGTACCTTCCTACCTAATTACCTACCAAAAGTTGACTTTTGATATCTTTATGTCTCCCATATTTACGTACTAGGTACCTACTTAGATTATTAAATATCATAGTAATGTTCGAGTATTATTGTAAGATTTCTTTAACCATAGTACGTAAAATTACTTTCCTTTTATGATATAATGCTACGCAGTTCATTTGAAAGAAGACAACCCTAACGGCGTCAGAAGAGATGAGAGCTACGGGATAGAAAGAGAGAAAACTTCTAGGTGAATATAACTGTAGGCGCTGTAGCGGTGTGCTATCTGAATTGCGCCTTATTGAGTCGTTGCAAGAGTCGCTATTTAATTAAATGACGTTGCGAAATGCGGCTTCTGTACTTGTACTATCATGTATTTGTGCCTTCAGTCAATGTCGTCGATAGAATTTCAACTCTATTAGAATGAGAATAAAGTTGAATCTCTTTTAAACGAGTAGTGAGAATTTTTGTTGAGCACTCACTCCCTAACCTCCTTGATGCAACTAGATTATTTTTCTACTCTACACTAGATGGCGTTAAATGCATTTTGATTAGTTTATCTACTGCTTACTAGATGGTACTAAATGCGCTTTAATTAGTTTTTCTACCCCTCACTAGATGGCGCTAAATGCATTTTGATTAGTATTTCTACTCATTACTAGATGGCACACAAAAAAAATAGGGGAGATTCTTAAATTACTAGAGGAGATTCTTTTAGGTATCACAGAGGAAATAATCACTACTAGGAATGGGGAAGGCAACTGTCAAAATGGTGCTGCGTACGCTTGTTCCACGAGAACTATGAAAGCAAAGGACTTTTACTTAAAAAAATCGTTTTTTTTAAGCTTTAAAATGATTATATTCTGTGGCTTTAAAGAAGTTGCCACTTACTTTCCGAAAAATCTGGATATATTGTACAGTAGCCCGTAGAACATTTAGATCACCAAAAAGGTTACCGTTTGCCGTTGTGATATAGTTATTTATTACGAAATTATAGATACTTTAACCCAAGTTTTACAGATCGCAACCCGCCGTAACCCATATTTGTATATCTCCAAAATTTATATTTTTTTTTTTCGAGGTTTACCACATAGTTTAGCTATTGTCGTGTTCTATAGCTTGGTTTGATTGCCACAGATAAAAGTAAGAATACAAAAAGTAGCCATACACAGATTTAAGACCTGATGAAAATGGTTGCATTTTATCTGGTCTTAAATCTGTGTCTGATCACTTTCCATAGTCTTACTATTATCAGTGGCAATCAAACAAAGCTGTAGAACACGACAATAGCTAAACCATGTCGTAAACCTTGAAAAATAAAAAAATATCATTTTCTGAGATATACAAATATAGGTTACGGCGGGTTGCGATCTGTAAAACTTGGGTTAAAGTATCTATAATTTCGTAATAAATAACTATATCACAACGGCAAACGGTAACCTTATTGGTGATCTAAATGTTCTACGGGCTACTGTACTAATAGAAAAGAAATGATAAATTCTGGAAGAATAAAAACATCTTAATTTGGCTTTAAATTCCGGCATTTGCATTCTAGAATTGAAAATATCTATAATCTATTTGGGTCAATGGGTCTTTTTCGGTAAAAAAAAGACCACAAAATAAATACTATTTATTTTCCCATACACTTTGTACTGAACGTCTACTGTCTTAGGAACAAGCATACGCAGCGACATCTACAATTAGCTTTGCGTTGCCTTTCCCATTGCGACTCAAAAAAATGAATGTAACACGACTGTGGTTGTCTTCCGCTTGCGCGGGTGCGGGTTCGAGCTGCTGCTCCTTCCCCGGGCTTCATCTCATGAGGCAACTGCCCCATGGTACTGGGTGCCGCTAAGCGCGGCCGCCTTACGGCGAATGGAGTGCCCCCCGCCGGAGGTTGCTGCGCGGCCCTCTGCGCGGTCTGCCGCACCGGGTGAGACCCCCATAGTGGGGGAGGCCCAGCGAGCGCCTGCGAACGGGCCACGACTTAAGCAACGGGGTTGGGGTTATAATTTGGTGAGTGGGGTTCAGGGTGGGAGGGTGGGATTGGGTGAGGTGGACTGGGGAGATGGCGGGGGCACAATGTGACGGGGCAGCGCCTTCTTCGTCTTTCTCTTGGCCCAGGTATTGGTGGTGGTGGGGGAAGGAGCTCTTCCCGCTGGTGGTGTGGTAGTAGATGGTGAAGGTGGTGTTGATGTTGATGGTATTGGTGGCGGTGGTGGTGATTGAGCTGGAGCTATGCCCCGCAAGTGCTGGTGGGGGCCATGGTCGGCGCGGTGGAACATGCCACGCGCCAGGCGGCCCACGAAGACCTGGACCGGCTCCACCTTGAGGTCTCGTTGGATCACCTCATTGCGGACGTAGCGCCCCGCCTGGGTAATAATGCGGAGCGCCACGTTCTGTTGCTGCTATGTAACACGAAACACCAAGGAGGTTTATATAGGGAGTGAGTACTATACAAAAATTCTCACAATTCGTTTAAAAGAAATTTAACCTTATTGCCTTTGTCATAGAGTTGAAATTCTATCGATGAAATTGACTGAAGACTACTGTGTGAATGAAACAACACTAGGTGGAGGTCGGTGTCTCGTTCGCACAATTGCCATTACTAAACAATAATACCACGATAGAAGGAAAAAAAAAAAAATTACGTTATCAATCACGTAGTGTATCAAAGTTAAGGATTCGGAGTGGAATATTGAAAATATACTACTTAAATATTAATTTAGAATAACACATAGTAATTGTAAAATGAAACTGAACTTATTATTTTGATTTAATTAGATTTCTACAATAATGCTAATCAGCATTATTATAGTTGTATGAATTCAAGTGTCAATCCTGGCAACTCCGATCCGATTTTGACTTTGGCGCCGAATTTCAATTTTAGAATTTCAATATTCAGGAAATATTCCTTCACAAAACTAGGGTGACCATAAATACTACACCATTTCAGATTTCCCAAAAACGAAATTGTTCTATCAACTGAAATAACTGGAAGTCGCAGGCGAGGGGTAAAGTTAATATTAATAATCAAATTCATGTTTATGCGCCGATTTCGATGAAACTCGGTTTATGGTACTATTTCGACAAGAAAATAATAACGCAGTGTTGAAAATATTAAAAAATCCAAGATGGCGGCCAACTTTTAAGTTTGTAGGCCGATTTTGATGAAATTCGGTTTTTGGTACTATTTTGAGAAGAAAATAACAACGCATTTTTTAAATATTAAAAAATTCAAGATGGCGGCCAACTTTTTTGTTTATGAGCTGATTTCGATGAAACTCGGTTTTTGGCACCATTTTGATAAGAAAACAACAACGCATTTTTAAAATATTAAAAAATTCAAGATGGCGGCCAACTTTTTTTATTTATTGGCCGATTTCGATGAAACTCGGTTTTTGGCACTATTTTGATAAGAAAATAACAACGCATTTTTTAAATATTAAAAAATTCAAGATGGGGACCAACTTTTTTGTTTATGGGCCGATTTGGATGAAACTCGGTTTTTGGCACTCTTTTGACAAGAAAACAGCAACACAATGTTAAAAGTATTAAAAATCCAAGGTGGCGGCCAAATTCTTTTCTTGTTCTTCTTTTTTTTAACCCAGTAATTTCAAAATAAACCCAAAAACAAAATTAGCAACTATTTTGACCTTTTGACATTGTTTACGTTGTATATTACCATATTTACGATATTTTTAAATCAAAACAAAAAACTTAATAAAAACGCCATAAACAACTTGTTTATAAAAAATATTTTTAAAATAAATAATTAGTTTCTGCTTTTTACTTAACGAGCAAAACTGAAAATATACCACCTCCTATCAGACGTCTCGAGGTCTCGTCAAGAGGAATCAAACGAGCTCAAACTCAATGGGGTTGCATGGTTTTATTATAGAATTCCAGTGGCCTTCTTTCGGCTTCATCATCAGACCCAGGAAACTATTTTCTATCAGAATACTCATCAAGACCATTCAAACAAGCCCAAACTCGATGGGGTTTTATGATTTTATTACAAAGTTCCAATGGCCTTCGTCCAGCTTCTTCATCAGCCCCTTGGATATTATTCCCCAACAGAGTACTTACCAAGACGATTCTAACAAACCCAAACACGATGGGGTTGTATGATTTCATCATAGTGTTCCTGTGGCGTTCTTCCGGCTCCATCGTCAGATCAACTCTATGATACCATAATATTACATAACCTTCTAGTTCTGTGTTCAAAGTTTCAAGTCTCTAGTTCATCGGGAAGTTAGTATAAAATCGTTTGCAAAATTTGTGCTCGAACAAACAAACGAAAACACAAACAAACGAGCAAGCAACCTTATAAAAACGTGGCAAAAGTATTAATTGTAAATATAGAACTACCTAAGTACCTAAGTTTATATTAAACAGTTTAATGTAATAAGTATGCCTCCGACCAACCATACAGTTTGGTCACCCTAATGAAGAAAGAGATTTGATACTTGACCTCTCTGTCGGCTCGTTTTGGGGCGAAGAGCTCAATCTGGTTTATACCGAAGGGATGTGCTACATCTATTCGAACACTGACGTCCATTATACTGTATACTGCCAACTTAGCGCGTTTCGCGCCAGATCTAGCGCTTTTTTTGGCTCGAAGCGCGTTTTAGCGCCCAGCGCTAAATCTAGCGCTTTTTTTTATTTTAATAGATTAAGTATTTACCTGCTGGCCTGCTGCATTTATTTGGTTGAATGCTTGGTGAATCTATTAAAATTATACAAATTCGACTCGATTGGTACACCAAGCATTCTAATAGATAATCTACTTCAATTTTTTTTAACCTCGGGGGGGGGGGGGGGGGGGGTAGGCGACGCTCTTGCAAAGAGCAAATACATAGTAAAACCATTCGTAATTAGCGCGAAATCTGGCGCTTTTTTTAAAATGCCATTTTAGCGCAATCTAGCGCTTTTTTACAGCGTTGACAGCGCGTTTTCGCTCAGACTAGTTGGCAGCACTGTGTATAATGGACGTCAGTGGTATGTAAGCTTTGATTAGACAGATGAAAAGGATACATTGCAAATTTTCTTTGGTAAGTATTATCTATCCATTAAATGGATGTGTCATGTCATGTGATACATTGATACTTCTTTTGATTTGACTGTCAAATAATCAAAGCTTACACTGATTGTTTTTAGCCGATAGACCTAGATCATACTTGCCACCTATGTTGTTCCATCGAATACCGTATACCGCTTTCAGTTCAAAGTGGAGCTTATAACATAAAAAAACTTAAAACGGAACTAATAGTAGGTACTTACTTTCTTACCTACATTACAAGCGAGCGCGGGAAGTTAGAATTTACAATGTCGAGGATGGTTTGAAACCCAGCCGTAGACGAGGGCTTTAACCAATCGAGGCAATGTAAATTGTTTTCACTCTTTTATAGTGCTTATCTTAATAGATGCGAGGAAATCAATTCTTTTAAGTAAAAATAAAGATGTCTTTTTTTGCACAAGTCATTTAGTTTAATTAAATAAAAATAGCTCAGTTGGATTGTTGAAGAATTAAATTTCGAATAGGAAATTAATTAAGTAAAAAGAAAGAATGGGATACTTAAATACTAAACCTGGCAGCGGTATATTTTTTGGGCGACAAAATAACTAAATGGGCACCAAACTGTGGGTTACAAAAAATCCTTAAAACGGGCGACTACATGTGGGAAATAAATAGTTTAAGCTAGCAGTAAAAATTCTAAATGTGTGATAAAAATACTGAGTGGGCAACTATTATACCAAGTAGGTAACTGTATAAGTAACTGATCTAAGCTGGCAAACATGGTAGGTATTTTTGTCATCTCGATTAAAAATAATAGTCATCTTTTTTAAATAAAATATATGCCGAAGCCGTCAAAATCAAATTTCATACTTTTATTTGTTGTTTGTACTTGTTTTTCTTTCTGTATATGTTCAAAGTTGACTCTAAGAAATCGTTCACCAACTTTAATTTTCCTTTCTAACTCTTTAGCTTTCCAGTGTATTATCATATCATATTACTTTTTGTCGCGAACACATATAAATGTATTTAGTAGACCCAAAGGTTTCTCTAGGTTGTAGCGCTAAAATCCGTCAAAATCTAAATTTCGACGAAAAAATGTGATAGGGCCCTTAACTATAAAATTACCTACCGTAAGCTTGTCAATTCCATACAATACATCATCATCATCATCATCATATCAGCCGCACGACACCCACTGCTGGGTATAGGCCTCCCCCAAGGATTTCCACGACGATCGGTCCTGCGCTTCCCACATCCAGTGGCTTCCGGCAATCTTCACCAGATCGTCGGTCCACCTTGTCGGGGGCCTACCCACGGAGCGTCGTCCGGTGCGCGGTCGCCATTCCAGAACCTTTCCGCCCCAACGGCCATCGGTTCTTCTCGCTATGTGTCCAGCCCACTGCCACTTTAGCTGAGCAATCCTTCGAGCGATGTCGGTTACTTTAGTTCGCCTGCGGATCTCCTCATTTCTGATTCGATCACGCAGGGAAACGCCGAGCATGGCTCTCTCCATTGCACGCTGGGTGACCTTGATACAATACATCAAACTTTGTTATTTACATAAGTTTGCAATATGTTATTTAATCATCTATTGCTCTAAATTAAGCTTTAAAAGTAAGCGGTAGCGTTCAAACGTAGAATGTTGGACATTTGAGTAGGGGCTTGGACGAATTAACCACTGGACACGTAACCTAAAAAAATTTTATAAAATCACGATCGACCAATTTTTGCGGGTGAAGGGGGAGTACACTTGTCAAATAATGACAATGTTATAGGTACTTTGTTTACATACCAAATTTTATTTATTTTACGGAAAATGGCTATTATAATAGGTTGAAATTGTGCTTACGCGTGAAAAGAAACATTTCTTGATTGCCCGCTATTTTTTTTGCTGAACAATACGGATCATTTTTCCAATTTTTGTACTAATGTTTCGCCACGAGCTCTAGCATCACACTGACAACGCGATATCGTTTACTGAGGCTATCGGTCACAGTAAGTGGCAGAAGGGTAAGGTGAATATGACTGTCATTTCGCGTCCAGTAGTTGATTCGTCCAAGAGTAGGGGGGATTGGATAGGTTTGATACCTAGTTGGTTTAAATAAAAAAAAAACAGATGGAAGCTAATCATTTTTTTTATTTGAAAGCCTTTCATACAATAGCGTATGATAAAATGGAAAATTACTTAACAATTACTGTATTACTAGATCACCTACTACTCTAAAGTTCTTGAAAGCAGTAAAAATTAGTACAAAATATTGCAGCGTTCAGTTTGTCATGTTATTATTTAAAGTAGTAATTTAAATTTGTTCATATTAAATAACACACATTGTGTGAAATACCAACAGCCAAAAAGTCTACACACATCTGTCTGAGGTAAGGGTATAATTTTGTTTTTTTTTTATTCCAGAATGCAGTAATTAAAACACTGGAAATACAATGTCGGTCACAAAGAAAATCGGTGGAAGAATGGTAACGTGACACCACCAACGGCTGCCAACGCTCTAGTTACTACAATAAGTAAAACCTAGTTACAAGATAGATGTGCTATTTCGCAAGTGAAGTGGAGAAAGTCACAGTACGGCCTCAGCAACACGATACTTTGCATCACATCTGCGATACACGAACCACGAATTAGCTTTTCAGAAGCTAGATGCAGTATATAAGTAATTATACCGGTCGGGCGGTCGCTGCTACATCTCAACACGACACGCAACGCCGCTCTTTTTCGATACCGCGATCTAAACGCTGTACCCTTAGCACGAACAGCTATCGAGAAAAAAAACGCGCGTAAAAATTACTCGATAGAGAATTATCTATGGAAATTTTAATTTCGCTATTTGGCGGTAGATGGCGCTGTACAAATTTCCAATACAAAATTGCACTATCGAATGATTTTACGCGCGTTATTTTTTTCGGTAGCTGTTCGTGCTAAGGGTACAGGGGTCCAATCGCGCTAATTCTGAACGATTAAACCAAAACCGTTACGTTGTCATTTTGGTTATATTTACCTAAAAATATTGAGTTTATCTTGAGAATTCTTATTTTTAATTGTCCAAAATTGGCATTTTAGGCTCTCTAGGCATAGTTTTCAACAATTTTAACAAAACTAAAGCGAGTATTTTCTGTAAGTGAAAATGAAACGGTAACTATTTAGTTTTAGTTTTATTGATGGAAATTAGTGCGATTGGGCCCCAGTACCCTTAGCACGAACAGCTATCGAGAAAAATAACGCGCGTAAAATTACTCGATAGAGAATTATCTATGGAAATTTTAATTTCGGTATTTGGCGGTAGATGGCGTTGTAAAAATTTCCAATACAAAATTGCACTATCGAATGATTTTACGCGTTATTTTTCTCGATAGCTGTTCGTGCTAAGGGTACAGAACTCATAACTCGATCAAAACTCAATCAATCATTTGCATTGCACCGGTTTGTCAATCACATTTAGATTTTTGATAGTTTAGGAGCAATGCTTGACAAGCACGTAGGTATCACGTGATTACAGTGGCCTTTTAAAGGTAGGCCACGCCCCACGGTAATGGTGGTGATAATGCAATATAAGTAAATGATAGACAAGCCGTCTAGATCTAGGGGCTACTTTACAGTTTGTCTGTTATTTGTTACTGAAACAAAATGCAGCTGCGTATTTGATACAGCGATCGAACTTAGAGTCAACAAAATGCGATGCATCGCATAATACTTATGGTAGGTAATCGCCGATTTATAATGTATGCTGCTGCTGTGTAAGCCTGTGTACAGTGTGTGGCCCTTATTATTTACTGCTAAAACGGTATTCTCTCACGGTGACTTTTGCTAAATCCAGCTTTTACAGCCCACGAAATAAACAAATCCTCCTGTGTGCTGAGCTAACTTATATCTAAGTTACAACGGCAAGCAAAGAAATAACATTGAAAAATATTACAGCGGAAGCTTTGGATGTAAGATGGAGGATGATAATTTACGTTAAAATATTGAAAATCAATACAATCCCTATACCCATACTTAAAAAGTCACAGTGAGCGAACCGCCCAGCGACCCCGAAATTAATATAAGCCTATTTTTTTTGAGATCTGTATTATTAGGTATAATATGATTGTCAACTTAAAATATCTCATGTCCACAATCAAATATCAAGCCCTGAAGAGCGAGTGGTTTTTGAGCAGGTATACCTACAAAGATAAGCTCTTATTCACATTTAACGCACAATGAACTGCGATTGATATTTAGGCAAAAGGTATCGTACCTGTTTATATAATTTGATTTTTTTGCCTTTGTATTTTTTACACAGAAATATTCATTACTGATCTTATTACTGATCATTACTGAACAGTCATAAAATATTGATCCCAACCGGTGGTTTGTAGGAGTATTACATACTCTATCTCAGCGCTATCCTCACCTTAATACTCATTAATAGAGTATTTTAACATTATTTACCGTGTTAATAACTACATAAAAATACTTAAACAGACAGACAGTGTTTACAAGAATTAATCTAGTTCAAGTTTTCTAAAAGATCCGGCAGTTGAATGAATATTCTGTGTGATGTCGTTCTTATTTAGCGCGTAAAGGTCGACACACATGTCATCGAGGGCCAACAGATCCTCTCTGCGCTTGAGCAAGTTTCGCTTCAGTTCTTCAATCATGTCTTTGAGAGGTACGGTCCCGCCGTACTCCTTGGGCAGAATCGAAGGGTCCACGTGTTTTGTCAATTCTTCACTTGTGCGATGGAACTGTAAGCAAATTAAACACAATGATAATGAAAGTACTTCTAAATAAAGCTCATATACTTAGGTAAGTAATAAAATAATGGCCTTTCTTTTTCGTAGGTTCTGGATATAAGTCTCAATTGATAAAATATAATTTCAGAAATTTTGTTCAAAGGTTCTTTACTAATCTATATAAGTAAAGACAAACACTGAATATTTTATTAAAAGCCTTAGGCATGTAACTTAATAAATTCAAGCTTTTTACCATTACTCGATCCTTGAGTTTATCACTGAGGAGTGAAACCGCGAACTCAAAGAACCTGACTCCATAATGAGGAATGTTCACGAAGTGTGTACGCTTGTGACGCATGGGTGTTGAATTCTGGAACAAATAAATTGCAATTTTATATGCGTTCGTATTTTTCTACGTACAGTCAATCTGAAAGGTGCTTTAGCTGTTTTATCGTATTTAAAGATAAAGATAGTTAATACAGAAATACATAAAAAGAAGAACAATGGCGGCCTTATCGCTAAAAAGAAATTTCTTCCAGGCAACCATTAGTTGAGCTGGATAGAGTTACAGATAGAAATGGGTAGTTTATGGTGTTCTTAAGTACCTAAGTACCTATTTATAGTCGTAATCGCAGATAATGTTTAATGTATTAAGATGTTGTGTTTCTAATTAGGTAACTTAGAAGCTCCTTATCACAGGCAATATAAAAATGGTTTTATGTTGCCTGTGATAAGGAGTTTCAAAAATTTGTAGGGCTTTGGCCCTAAAAAATTTTGAAGAATTTAATTACTAGGTATCATGCTGAGTCTGACATACCTTGTTGTAAGTATAATGTTCGTTAGGACAAGGCTTTGAAACTGAGTATCAGTACAAAAACGCATTAATTGGCTTAACCTAGCTATTTCACAATCGTTATAAACCACATTAATGCCAGCATATTGGACCCCACATTCCATACATGTGGCAAAATACTTAAATACAGTTGACGTTGAGCGACCAAAGGTTTTCGCTTTTCGTTGACGTGTAGTGTATCATGGAGTGACACGCACGTGTCATGTAGCTGTCAGACATCTGGCAATTGCAATCCAGGTAGGATTGCAGTTGAGCTTGAGCATGATGTGGACGTCAGTGAGTGACCAGAAGAGGCTGACGTGACGTGTCGTTGACGTGTGTGTAGCCCAGCAGCTGTGACCTGACCAGCATCAGCTCTACTATCATGAAGTGACACGTGTCATCACACAGTTGTTAAACCATCGGGCAATATACCTGGATGCAGTTGAGCAGTATGCAGACGTCAGTGAGCGACGTACGGCATCTGTATTCCCGCCTCGTGATTGACGTGCGTGTAGCCCAGCAACTGTGACCCGTCCAGCAGCAGCTCAACTGTCATGAAGTGACACATGTCATCACACAGTTGTTAAACCATGTGGCAATATACCTGGATGCAGTTGAGCGTGATGCAGACGTCAGTGAGCTACGTACGGCATCTGTATTCCCGCCTCGTGATTGACGTGCGTGTAGCCCAGCAACTGTGACCCGTCCAGCAGCAGCTCCACTGTCATGAAGTGACACATGTCATCATACAGTTGTTTAACTATGTGGCAATATACCTGGATGCAGTTGAGCATGATGCGGACGTCAGTGAGCGACCAGAGGCTGACATGCGGCATCTGCATGCCCGCCTCGTCGTTGACGTGCGTGTAGCCCAGCAGCTGCGACCTGGGCTCATCCAGGAGCAGCTCCACTATCATGGAGTGAACGCGCGCCATCACACAGCTGTCAAACACGTGTGGGTCGAAGCGACCTGAGAAAGAAGATAAGTTTTAACATTAACTACCAATACTTCTCACTGCATGCATATGATTTGGTTCATCATCATTATATCAGCCGCACGACACCCACTGGTGGGTATAGGCCTCTCCCAAGGATCTTCACGAAGATCGGTCCTGCGGTGCCCGCATTCTGTGGCTTCCCGCGATCTTCACCAGATCGTCGGTTCACCTTCTGGAGGGCTACCCGCGGATAGGGTTACCATTGCAAAATTTGGAAAGTCCTGACAAAAAGCCGGACATTTTAATAAAAGTCCGGACATTTTCACAGACAAATCCAGATTCCATACAAATGTATGGACTTCTCTTTCGAACACTACTGCTATGTATGATTTTTTACTAGTATACCCCCCAATCTTAAAAAGCCGGACAAATTACTCAGCCGGACAAAGTCCGGACAATAGTCTAAAAGTCCGGATATGTCCGGACTAATCCGGACGGATGGTAACCCTACCCGCGGAGCGCCGTCGTGCGGACCGCGCTCGCCACTACAAAACCATTCCCCCTAACGGCCCTCGGTTCTTCTCGATATTATGTCCCGCCCACTACCACTTCAGCTGAGCAATCCTTCGAGCGATGTCAATTACTTTAGTTCTCCTATCGGATCATTTGGTTACTAGTACCTACCTATAAATAGAAGTAGTAACCAAGAATGATGTTAAAGTGGTTTAAATTAAAATAGTTTCATTCAAACCACCTAACATCATTCTAATTTCGAACAAATCAAGCAACAAAAGCGTTCTGGCTAAAGTTTGTAGACATCTGACTGAAGAAATAAGTCTTCCATACCCATGCAAGACAAGACAACCCTGCGTCCCTCAGCGTCTCTTTTAGGCAGCGGCACGAGGTATCCTGCGTCAATAACAGCTGCTATCTTTGGGTCCAGGGGGTCCAGTTTCTGGAACCACTGCGGGTACATCTGTCGGATGGTCAGGTACCGCTCCAGCATGGAACAGGCTTGGGGGATTGAGTACTTCTTGGTGCGGAGGAATCGGAGCAGGAAAGGTGCGTCTGTGGACAAATTCATGAGTATCACGAAACCAAGCCAGACATCTGAAATATACAGGTGCGTACTTTTCGATCTTACAAACTCAAAGCTGTATATTGAGTGAGATGAGGATTCATTCAATCTTTGTCTCCAACTGATTAAGGGGATACGTCAAAAAATGGACACTGATGTAATGCCATAAGTCGCGGAAAGATCCTAGAGATCTGTAATTAAGATATATACCTATTTCTATATATCTTTCTCCAGACATGTATCAAAACAGAAACACGATTCAGTGATTTTGGCTCGATACATTTTAATTTCGAAAATACCTCTTAAAAATTCTTAAGTTCGAAATTATTTAGAAACAGCATTAGGTATTCAAGTCGAAATTGCTTTAAATAATTTGTATCAATCAATATTCACAATCGTGTAAAGTCGCATTACTCATTTCCCAGCAAAAATGTAAACAAAGAAACGTCACTGTCAAATTGACCCTGATAGTGACATTTTCAGATATTGAAAACCTTTGGTCACTTTTATAACTTTTTAATTTGTGTTATAATCAAGTTAAAATCAATTTATATAATATTTGTGTTTTGAGTTATAATCAATATAATGTCATCCAGGGTCATTTTAAAGTAGGGTGGTAATTAGAAATTTTATCTTTATAACCTATCATATTATTTGATGTTAAAAGTATGATAGGTTATATATTGATTGTATGTAAACTATCAAAAATACGTAACATCATCGCCTGTTTCCCCCAATACCAAAAGACAAATATTACTACTACAGTACTACTCGTAATATTATTTTTTATGAAATTTTATAAAATGACCAAAGGTTGATGTGTACGGTTTGCAGTTGATGTGTGCACAGCATCATAAAAATGCTTTCTACTATAAAACTGTTATTATGAAATATTAAATTATATTACTATTTTTGCCGCAAAATTCATGATTCAGAATATTTATCTAATCTATTTTTATTAGATTTATAATGAAAAAACATGTAAGTGTGTTTATTTCTTGACTTAGCAATATACTATTTCTTTTTGTGTTGTTTTGTTCTGGCAACATCTTTGTTTACATTTTTGCTGGGAAATGAGTAATGCGACTTTAGAAGCATTTAATTTTCTCTATAATCGCTATAGTTATTTACTACGAGTGATTTTTGTGCCAAATCTGCCGAATCGGGGTCGCTCCTGAGCGTGTCGTTTTCTCATTGCTATCCCTTATTTTTGTCTTCGCTTTGGAGTTTGGTAATCATCCATCTTAGAGGACTTCCACTACAGTATTTGTCAACTAAGCATTTTGCGATTAAAATGCCTACATCTATGGCGTTTAAAGTTAGTAAAAGCTAATTAAATCATTTCAACGACTCTAATTATTCTGAACTGGCCCCACCTTACCCTTCACTATGTCAATGTGAATTTTTTCCATAACAAACAGCTCATTATGTATGCAGGAGATGTTCTCAGTGAAACGAACATGTGGCATGGCCAAACGATTAAATACTTTATGATTGTGTTAAAACGGATTTGCTTTTTTGGCATCCACTTGAACTTACAATTTATTGGCCTTAATGAAATATCATTCATTAAACTGCAAATCTTTAGACCCGCAAACAATGAGGCTTTAAGAAAAATGTATTTCAACCACTAACCAGTTCTACACTTTTTGATCGCTGGATGTTTCTCAATGAAATGCCTCATCTGCGCAAGCGCCTGCTCCCTCAAAGCCGGCTCCTCCCTCAACTCCAATCGTGCCCTCTCTCTCAGTTCCGGCGGCAGATCTCCCGTCTCCCTCTCCTTGTTCTCCATTTTCTGCAGCCGCTCGTCGTCCGACAGCCTCGGCTCGGACAAGTCCGGTCTTGGCTCGTGCTCCCGTCGGCATTCTTCGGGCTGGAGGACGGAAGTCGCCATTTTGGATTATTCTGCAAAAGAAAGGTCCGCTTAGTTCAAAGTTGATAATAGTTACATTACAGGCGAGCGCGGGAAGATAGCATTTACATTGTCGAGAATGGTTTGAAGCCGTAGGCGAGAGCTTTATTCATTTGAGGCAATATAAATTGCTTCCCGTACAAGCCTATATAGTGTTTTTCTCAAGAAATGCGAAGAAATAAAATCTTCTAAGTAAAACTGTAATTTTGATATTGGTTCGTGTGGCCATGAAAAACGACCGTCGACATGCAGCCACAAAGTTTCATAAAAATAACGCTAGCTGATGAGTTCTACCGTTTTGAATTTGGAATACTTGTGCGGGAAGTTAGTATTGAAATTTTATTCATTCCCCGCACTGAATTACAATTATGTGAAGAACCATACCACCGTAAAAGTGGAATCTCCCGCATTCTTTTTCAAATGTAATGACAATATTTCAGAGCATATGTAAGAAAAACTATTTAAGTATAGGTACGTAGGTACATCATGGACGTTTGGAAAAGGGGTTACCTCTATCTGGCAGAAACTTGATACTCCGAAATTTATTTGGCAGAACACACTTGGCAGAACTTTCTTTAAACGAAGATTTTTAAGGCATAAAAATTGTTTAATATAATTATTGTTTGGCAGAATGTTTACATGTCCGAATAAACAATGGCATACTATTCAGATGGCAGAATTTCATTAGGCATAAATACCTTTGGCAAAAATTTTATTCGCAGAATTTCGTTTGGCATAACGTTTATTTAGTCGACAATTATTTGGCATAATTTTCACATGGTATACTACGAATATGGCAGAATTTCATTAAGAATAATGTCATTAGGCATATTGTGATTTCAAAAAAAATGCATTTTAACTTTAAATTGAATTAAATATTTGTCTTAAAAAGTCAATATGTTGAATTTTTGTGCTACAATCATGTTGTGCTACAAAAGTCAACAACAAAACGAATCGCTGCAAAACCGACATGCATGCTGCTTGCTCGCATGCATGCTTGCTTGCATGCATGCATGCTTGAATGCTTGTTTATGTTGCTTGCATGCTTGCCGGGGGGTGCAGGGGCCCCCCGCTATAAAGAAAAACTTTAATTGCACCTACCAGTAGGTTAGGTTAGGTTAGTGTTTTGACCACTCGCAGCGGAGCGAGCGAAGCGAGCGGAGCTCCACAATGCTTGCATGCATGTTGCATGCTTGCTTGCATTCTGCATGCTTGCTTGCATGCTGCATGCTTGCTTACATGCTGCATGCTTACTTGCATGCTTGCTTGCTTGCTGCATACTTGCTTGCATGCTGCATGCTTGCTTGCATGCATGTTTATTTGTCTGCATGTAAGGATGCATGCAACATGAAACATGAGAAATTTTAAATTATTCTAGATATGAATTTTCTATTAAATGTATGTATGCCAAAAGATGATTCTGACTTTAAACTATCTGCGATATGATGGTTCTGACTGTGAACTTTCTGCGATATGATGGTTCTACTATTTAATTATTATGGATATGAAATGTATGCCAAAAGATGATTCTGGCTTACAAAATTATGCGTTTTAAGTATATGATAAATGAGTGTATACCAAACGATTTTCTGCGACATGAAGTTTATGCCAATAGTTGTTATGCATAGTAAAATTATGACATAAAAAGTTCTGCCATAAAAGGTAGACTCTTGGAAAAGATAGAAAATTTTACACGATGTCATGTCATTAGAATGAGGTAAGTATAGTTTTATTTTTATAGCATGAATAAACTCTGGTCTGCACTAAAACCAAATTTTTCAGGCAAAAGTTTTCATTACGGATTTGTAGTAATTAAACATTCATCAAATGCGCTTTCAGGCTTCGGATATTACGTAACCGGATCAAAAGTATTGAATAACTGTTTCATTATTTGATAAATAGGTAATACCGTATCCCTACTTCGTTTAGTAAAAACTTCTTATAGGAAAATCCAAACACAACACGCGTATTAGCAAAGCATCGCGCCGCATTATAATGTAAATTCGTGAGACAATCCGAAGCCTCATTACGGGCGTAGTTCCTCAAACAAAACGGAGTTATTTCAAATATTTACCCGCAAACTTGTTCTAACTAACCGATTATACAATCTCTTGTGTAGTGCTCTTGACTTCCATAGTCTTAATCAAAACGATGGCCCATTGGCCTTTATTTATTTACGTAATACTTTTATGTTACTGTGTCTGTATGATGTTAAAACAGTGACCTACAACTACAACCACTGACCTACAACTATAAAATCTGTTCTAGACAGTTTGATGGAAGGATTGGAGTCTCATTGACAGTTTTACAATACCTGATGAGGTATCTACATTGAATAAATGTTGGAAAGTACACACACAAATTGTACTCTTTCGATAACCGAAACTTAAATATTAACTCCAAGCTTGTAATTTTTAAATTTGAAATTTTTGCATTCACAATGCTATTTTTATACAACACTAAATAACTAGAAAAAATACGACTCGCACCCAGGGTTGCCAGGTCTTTTTCAAATAAATACCGAACAGTGAGCAAACCCCCCCCCCCCCCCCCCCCTCGTGTATAATAACGAGACCAACTGCTGCAAAAAACAAACAAATCAACACATAAAATCCATAAAAAAATACTCTTTTAGTGTCAACATTTAAATGAACTTTATACTAATATAGGTAGTTTCGCAGTAGAGCCCCTAATAATAACGAGAAAGAGATGGAAAACGTCATGCACGATTCGCAAACAAATACGGCTCGAAAACAGTGAGCACGTGCTCAAAGCGGCAACATCGATTGCCGATTGCATCAAATCTGACAGTTGAATCGTAATCAGAAAAAAATACCGAACGGCCCTTATTTTTGTCATACCGATCACCGAACACAGTGCTAAAATACCGAACGGTTCGGTAAAATACCGAACACCTGGCAACCCTGCTCGCACCAGATGTAATATATACATGTGTACGATCCAAGCTTGTAATGTTACGTAATCGTGTTATTTCTAAATAGTATGATCTGCAATAGGTTTTCTAACACTACATCGAGTGACGTCACACTACACGCCGGTATTGTCCATTTCTATTTCATCGTTGACCTTCAAACCGGCTGGCATAAACTTTCACTAGACTTTCGAATTGTTGCGATTCGGCGCGACACCACAAACTTCCACATAATGACATTCCTTAAAAATTAAAATGTCATCATTGCTAATATTCTTATTTAAGAAATCTATTAAAAGTTACGATAATGAAAGATGAAGTAAATCTAAAGATAGAACTCCAAATCGAGAGACACAGTTCGCCTCACCACCGGTTCCTTCTGTAAAACTTCGACAGTTAAGTAACTCCAAATATTATCTGTGCTCCAAATCCAACCAAATTACACATTCATTTTGATTTAATATCGTGATATAAGACCACTAACTTAATAATAACTTATGTGATTATTAGGTTCTTGAGAAAAAATAGTTTTTCAAGGCTATATTATTACGTTCTCGAGCTTCTAAAGCTTGTGAAGGTTTTAATAAAGTTATTTTGATAATTATATAACAATAATAATTTCGCAAAGATCATTAAAACCACAAAAAATAATGTTTTTTGTGTAGTGCGTTGATGTCTTTTCATAGCAGAACAAATAAACCTAGTAAAAACTATTGAGACAGCAATGAACACGTATTATTGAGAGTTATAATGATTTGATGAAAAAATGTTACTTTATAATAACTAATAACATACTGTTACTAAATTGATTTCACGTAGATACATTTATTTTCGCAAGGTCATTTGTATTTGAGTTCACAGTTCAAAATTGCTTTTCTAAGTTTTATTTAATGGCAATAGTGAACATATTTCAGCTATCTGTAATGTTGGCACACAATACATGGTCATGTTGGTTTTTTGGACAGTAACTTAAGAAAATATTAAAAAATTTAACTTTGTTTAGAGGTCTTTACTTCAAGTCAACTGGCGCAGTATAGTTTTTAAATTCTACTACTTGGATTCGATCAGCTAATTCGAAGTCTACTAACGTATCATCGGCGTATGTTGCACGCAAGTTGGACGTCATTGTTTTCCAATACGAAGTCAATAGGGCTTTAACTCAATGGAATAAGTTATAAAATTGTTTGTAGCAGATTTAATAGTTTTGTCGCCCTTTTAGTGTGTCTTTGGTCATGATTGGGTGATAAAACGATGATGATTGTATGCATTTGTTTATTGTTATATTTTTATGCGTTTCACGGAATATTATAATTATAAATAAATCACTGTTTTATTTATGTTTCATTTATATCCACACAATATCTAATAACGTTGGTTTATGGATGCTATGCGATAAAATTGTTTCTTGAAATCTATGGCAAGGATAATTATTGTTTTTATGTTTGGGTAGTATTTAATCGGGTAACAATAAATTCCCATTTTGGGTATCAAAAATACTGAATATAGCGTACTGAAATACTAAGTGGGCGACGGACTGAGGGCGACTACAAATGTTAGGTTAGGTTAGGTTTCAATATAGGTATTTTACATAAATATACTGCAGCCTTGGCTATTACACTCACTGTATTCCGCACTTTAACGGTGTAGCATCTTAATGTGCGGAAATCGTTTTCTTTAAGAAAAAACTCGTACTTTAACTGACTCGACCAGTTAATCTGCAGATTCACTAGTTAATCTGCAGATTAATGGATTCCGTACTTTAACGGTAACATATACACTAACCTAGATACTTATTCAAAGCTTACACCACACTACACATCAGAATACAGACAGAAGAGCCGCCAGAAAAACATGCGATTTTCCGTGCACGCACACAATAAACATTAGGTACGCACAGGAAAACTCAGGCACGGTGTGACTCAGGCCAAACCGGACTACAGTACTCTAGCAGTAGTTTCTAGCTCAGCTAAACAAGTGACGGTAGTGTTTTTGAAAACAAGTGACGTCAAGAAGTGCTGGAGTGATAAAAATTAGGCACTTACAGGTCACACCTGGAGGATCGGCCATCGCGCATGCCGCACGGTGGTCCGCGGCCAACTGCGCCGGCCGATGCACCCGGGCCACACCGTTACTCCCGAAATATTGCGACACACGAAAAACCGATGGCTGGTTCTACTTACTTACTTACAGTCACCGACGACGAGCGATGAAGGGTTAGCGGGAAATTGATATTATTGGTCTCCCTCGGCTCAGCCTTTCGTATTTATCTTACTTTTGGAGCAACATTGAGAATGGGGAATGTCTGAAAAAAATCAAATTGGCTGAATATTTTTTTCAGGTAGGAATAGGTTCCCTTAGTAATAGAAAAAAGCTTCTGAATATTCGGTTGCGTAAAAAAAATTAAAATCTCTTCTTTTTCACAAATGTACGAAAGTAACAGCAGAATGGAGATTATACCTTTATTACCAACTGCCACAATCACAACAAGTATTAGAAAAAAAAGTTTTGACATTTTGTGTTAAAACTTTTTTCCATTACAAAGTGAGCTTAATTCCTACCTGTAATAAAATATTCAGCCAATTTTTTTTTCGGACATTCCCCATTCCAAGAGTCTAATTGCGGCAAGCTACAATAGTATAGGATGTCCCAAAAGTTTTGTTCTTACTAAAGAGAAAATCTTTTGGTTTTCCAAAATATTTTTGGAGAGTATTATCCTTACATGGGATACTCCAGCCCCCCATCATGACCACCGAAACGCGATATGATATAGCAATTTATCACGTTTAACTGTCAAAATACAAAGTATTTTGACAGGTGAGTGTCGATAAAACGCTATATCACGCGATATAATATATATCGTGTTTCGGTAGTCATGCTAGGGGGCAGGGGCCGTACCGGCTAACGCATCGAGCTTCGAAAAGTCTGTCGGGTTTCAAATTAAAACAGATAAATCGAGCCCCAATTGGGCCAAAATGGCGAACCCTAATTCATGAGGTCACACAAACATCAATATCTTCCAAATAACTTCAACAAATAGTTCAATAAGTAATTCCTTACTTCGATTTATCTGTTTTAATTTGAAACTCGGCAAATTTTCCGAAGCTCGATTCGTTAGCCGGTACGGCCCCAGGCTGATAACCAGTGGCAGATTTACAGTCTTGGCCGCCCTAGGCCGAATAGCACCAGCCGCCCTTTTCTCAGCTCCCATCATGGGGGGAGAGCTCGGAGGCTCGGGTAGGGTTACCATCTATGTAAGGGAGGATGCCTGTCTAGGATGCACAAAACTACAGTAAAAAAAAACGCGATTTTTAGTCAGTTTCAACTACTTATCTTGTAATCTTGCCTGTCTTTAGCAAAAAAAATTGCCGCGCTGCGCGATTTTTAGTCAATTTCATCCTTTAATATTGTAATATATCTGTCAAATGCGGCAAAAGCCTTTCATCAGTCCTATCATCAGTCTAATTTTCGCCACGCTTGGCCGCCCCTAATATCTGGCCGCTCTAGGCCCGGGCCTACTGTGCCTTAAGGCAAATCCGCCACTGCTGATAACTATAGCATAATACCACCCAGCATTTTATGGACTATATTGGACCTATTTAAGGAACATTATGGAGTAAGCCACATAGTTATAATTACATGGTAGAAACTGGTATATTTAGGACATCTTCGCAATCGTGATGACAAATCAAGTTTAATATCTTGCCGACATTGTTGGTTGTATGTCCCATATTCTATAGACCATGGACATATATATGACTGTGCTATAGACCATGTTTCGTTAACATACGATAGAATTCGAATGTAACACGTGGTTAGAAGTTAACGCAATAGCAATTCTGAGAAAACAACATGTAATGCACACAATTATTATGTTTTTGTGTGACATAACATATAAAACCTAGTTACATTATGTAGAACTCGATGAAATATGTGCTCGTGTTACGTCACAGAAATTGGTATACAACAGCTGATTATTTTAGCATATCTTTTGGTTAAGTTTTGAATGAAATAAGTTATCTAAGCAACAGATTAAATGAAAAAAAAAATAAGGAAAATAGTAAATATGTATTTATAATGGATACGAATATATTTTCCCAAATATTTACTGTCCTGTCCGTCGCATATTCTACTATTAGTAAGTAGGTAGTGTTTTTGTTTAATTTTTCTAAGTGCAAATAATTACTTTGATAATCAATATAATACTAGCCCTGATATTGAAATAACAAGCTCATTTAAGCTCCGCTAACCTAAATAGATATATATGGGTGAACATCTATCTAAATTCATATATAATGATAACGAAAGCGACACTATTTTTAGGATTTCCTGAAAACTAATTTCAAAATTCGAAAAAATAGGACCAACTTGTGAATAAACCTGACGTAACAACTTTGAATAATTGAGCCGTCTTCGAGTAATCTGTGTACATACATAAAAAATATAACGCGACGGATGGATACCTCCTTCTTTTATTGAAGTCAGTTAAAAACGTATTGCAACGACGACTTTTTTTTTTTCCTTTATTCAACTTAATTTTATGACAAAATAATAATAAATATTTGACAACATCATAATACATTGCTCCGTTTCCAAAGTAAGTAGCTAATACACTTGTGTTATGAATCAGAGACAACGGTGGTATCACATACACCCAGACCTGAGACAATATAGAAATAGTTATTTGTTATACAAGTGACCAAAATCAATTTGTGCTACGAGTGCCGACTTTAAATAACGAACTAGCGAAGTAGTCTAGAATTTAATCACGAGTGTAGCGAGTGATTCTAATAATGACTACTGAGCACAGAGAGTGATTTAAAGTCACAAAGCAGAAAATTTTGGTCTCGTGTAAAACATACAACTTTTCACCTCTGCAAGTGAGAAAATTTTTACGTGAATTTCCTGGTAAAGAGCTAAATTTCAGCATTAGAAACTTGTTCACTCAATTTTTTTGGAAGTAGACAACTATCTTCATCGTTGGACGCACTTATTTTTTGTAATTTATCACAAAAATAGTTCGATCAAACGTATGCCATAGTAGAAATATGTTGAAAATTTTTATTCATAAAGTAGATTCCCGCCGTTTTGTTTTTCATTATTACGTTGTGCTTTTCTCTTATTCATTAATATCCCATCTTATTTGTTTATTTATAATCATAAAACACTAATTTGTTAATAAATTTCATAATGTTTTCTAATTTTATATTTATTTCATACATGCGACCTCATTTCGTCCATACTCTTTGTTTCGAATTTTAAAACCTTTTTTTTAACAATCCTTATTTAAAACTCCTTGTTATATCCGTGCATTTTATTTTTTTACTTTTTGATCCATGTATGACACCATAAAGCACTCTATCTATCCTTTTCTCACATATTAATTTTACAATTGGCCAAAAGTTGGCATTAGAAATTAAAAAAGCACTTTGCCTCACGCTTGTTTTTACGCGCCAAAAGCGCCCTTTTCGTGCTGAGAGGTGAAAATTTCATTTTCTACAATGACCTAGCCGGGCTCGAACCCGGGACCTCAAGAGTTGGTGACGCCTTGAAAACTGGCGTAAAAACCGCTCAACCGCTTTATGACATAACATAATAATAACAATACATGGACACGTTGTTAGTGACTGTACTTCGTGAAAAACTCGCAACAAAGTGCGTGTATTAAAAGTGCAAGTCGGCAGCGGTCGATGCACCCCGGTGCTGGCGGCACCGTTACTGCACTCAAAAACCAACTGGTTTGGCCAGAGATCCCAAAAACCCCGTTATATCTGTAAAATTATGTAATAGGTGATTTATATTGCATAAAGCAATCCAGTTTTTGAACCCTTTTCCAAACCTCATAATATGTCTGTGCTTTTCATTCGATTGCTTCCATTGCTTTTCAGTATAGTTTTTCTTTTAATGTTAAATGTAGATAAGTAGGTACTATCCCCGCCAATGGGTAATGCGCCTGGCAGACATGTTTTTAACCTCAAATACGAAAAACAATTGTATTTTTTTTATATACCGAGACACTATCTTATTGAAAATAATAATTCAATAATTAGTACCTATATTAGATCACCTATTTGAATTTTTTAATTCATTACATTTTTAGTTGCGGATCACGTCAACGTGGTTGTTAATGTGACAAGGTTCCAGCGCATTACGAATTGGCGGGGATAGTACTAAAATTTTTTCAACTTAAATCTTCATTCTAAAATCACTGTAGGTTGTTTATTCTAAAAGCACTCAATTTCATTAAACTAGTACCCTACCTAGATTTTGAAAGAATTTTGATATGTTGAGTTGGTCAAACCAAAAAGGGTAGATTTTATAACTTTTGCGACTTTTCGTCCACAACCAACATTTTCCGTAACCCTCAACTCTTCCCAAAAGTTCACAGAATCTCCAGGGCCGGTTGAAGAAGCCCAACTTTTTATAAAAACTCGTTTATGTCACTCCGTAAAGGAAAACCGTGCAAACAAGATGCACCGACCACCAGAGAATCAAGCAATCGCTTTTAAATGTAATGTTGGTTACATTTACATTATTGGTATATGAAATGGGTCTTTTTAATCACAGAAGTGTTTTTAGGGTTCCGTACCCAAAGGGTAAAAACGGGACCCTATTACTAAGACTCCGCTGTCCGTCTGTCTGTCTGTCACCAGGCTGTATCTCATGAACCGTGATAGCTAGACAGTTGAAACTTTCACAGATGATGTATTTCTGTTGCCACTATAACAACAAATACTAAAAACAGTATAAAATAAATGTTTAAGGGGGGCTCCCATACAAAAAAACGTAATTTTTTTGCCGTTTTTTGGTACGGAACCCTTCGTGCGCGAGTCCGACTCGCACTTGGCCGGTTTTTTAATTTTACGTTCGCACCAATTTAAGAACGGCATATCCAAAACTTATACAAGTGTTTGATTTCGTTTTTTTTGATTTCGTTTTTCGTTACACAGAACATAATTGCTGAAACTATTTTTTTTTAATAATATTTGGAAGTTCTTTAAAAATGACCTCTACTAACCGACAAACCACGTAATATTTTTTCTTAACCGACAACCTATTTAGTTTGTTGGTTAGTAGAAGGAAAAACGGAGCAAACTGAACATCTTTTTTAGGGTTCCGTACCCAAAGGGTAAAAACAGGACCCTATTACTAAGACTCCGCTGTCCGTCTGTCTGTCTGTCTGTGTGTCTGTTGTCTGTCTGTCACCAGGCTGTATCTTGATGAACTGTGACAGCTAGACAGTTGAAATTTTCACAGATTATGTATTCCTGTTGCCGCTATAAAAACTAATAAGTACTAAAAACAGAATAAAGTTAATATTTAAAGGGGGCTCTCATACAACAAACGTGACTTTTTTGCCGTTTTTTGCTCTATATTAATAACAACGACAGGTAGACAGTTGAAATTTTCACAGATGATGTATTTCTGTCACCGCTATAACAACAAATACTAAAAACAAAATAAAATAAATATTTAAGGTGGGCTCCCATACAACAAACGTGATTTTTTGCCGTTTTTTGGTACGGAACCCTTCGTGCGCGAGTCCGACTCGCACTTGGCCGGTTTTTTTTCTATTGTTTTATGAACTCAAGATCATACTTACCACCACTCATGAGGTCACGAAACGAATCAATCTATGGAAGTCGTGAACAACAAATAAATGCTTTTCACAAATTCACAATTGAAACTTGAATAGGACCAAGGGCGTCGCCAGCTCATTATTAATATTAAAAGTGTATGAGAAAAATATTAATATCAGGTACAGTCAAGAGCATCTAGTGAATTTATTCAAGTTTTGAGATGCGGGATTTATCGGAAAAGCAAGTCAATTACACGGCCTTAGGACTTTGGGTACTTTGCAGTTGCCTACATTTTTTAACTTCTAGGGGGGGTAGCTTAGCTGCTTGTTGGGTCAGCTAGAAAGGAACCTAAGCACAATATGAGTAAATAAACGTAACCTAAGTTTAGGACACGTCCGTTATGTTCCTACAGTACAGTATATTATATCAATCAATACACAATAGTAAATCAGCAACCTGCTTGTATAGACTAGACACATTAACTAGCCCATAACCAAGAAACAATGTGCTATTAGTACTAGGAAACTGTATTTAAGCATGATTTATTCGCTTGTTCTGTTTTAATATTTACATAAAGGTATATCAATATTTATATAGCTTTGAAGTTACTATGCTGAAATTGAAACAGCAATTTATTAAAAGTAAATATTTTCATCGTTAATAACGGATATTGACAATCAATTTCTTCTTCTTATTTTTGTTTTGGCAATCTACATTCCCTTTGGAAGTAATTTTTGCCAGTGTCAAGTGTTGAATAGTTCAGTGGTAGATTGTTTCAGTTTACATTAAAATGCGGGTGCATCGCATTTTAATGCTGCTTGGAGCATTTGGCACCAAGTATATCAAGACAGTTTACTCGGTAAATTCTGCCGAGGTAGCCACCACTACAATAAAAGTCTCAGCTACACAAAACAAAGGTCGCGCCTATTTCAATTATCCCACATATTGTTCAGTTGCGTAGACACTTGTACCACAAAACTGCACCAATTTTAAGACACAATATCCAATATGAATCAATTTTCAAATAATTAAAATACCAAACTCGACAAAATGGCGCCAAAAACTCCACAATCAATTTCATGCATACTCATTTAAATGTTACCAATGCATGGGAGTAAAAGTTTAGTTAGCGATCATAATAACTTAAGCATTTCCTTATAAACATCACATCTACATCATGTATCAAAAAACCCTGTTAGATCCTGAAACAGGTGATAGTGTAGCTAAAACTGAACAACTCTTCTCCAAGGAACGTAGGTCGAAAAACAAATTTTGTTTCGCCTTTTCATATAAGTCGGTCAGCTGACCAATACATGAAATAAAACACGTGCCGGACTACAGCTGCGCCACAAAAAAAACGTAGGAAATCTGACATTTTGACTATGCCATGATGAAGTCTATAGTTTGTCAGAGTTTGTCGCCAAAAACCAGAGTTTGTCGGTCTTCCGTTTAGGAGATACATGTGGCTCAGCTGTAGAGAACGTCTCTACAGCTGCGCCACACGTATCTCCTAAACGCTAGACCGACAAACTCTGGTTTTTGTGCGACAAACTCCGACAAACTAACGGCTATACATACATGTAATCAGATTTTCGCTACGACCTTCAGTTTTCGAGATCTGTGTGGCGCAGCTGTAGAGACGTCTCTACAGCTGAGCCACATGTATCTCCTAAACGGAAGACCGACAAACTCTGGTTTTTGGCGACAAACTCCGACAAACTATAGACTTCATCATGGCATAGTCAAAAAGTCAGATTTCCAACTTTTTTTTTGTGGCGCAGATTTAGTCCGGCACGTGGTTTTCCCGACGTTTCGGCAACTTTGCAGCTGCCGTGGTCACGGGGGACTGAAGCTACCCGTCCCCCGTGACCACGGCAGCTGCAAAGTAGCCGAAACGTCGGGAAAACCAAAAATCAAACCAAATACCAACTAATTACCAAAGTGCTTTCAATAAAACCGCGCTAGTATCCGTTAAAAATTGTTTTATTTCATGTCTAGTGAGCGCGTAAGCTTGAGAAGTGAATATGACCAATACACTTTGCATGGGAGTATGAAAATTTTTTTTCGTTTTTCGACCTATGTTCCATGGAGAATATTGTTCAGTTTCAGCAACACTATCACGTTTTTTAGGATCTGACAGGGTTTTTTAATACATGATGTACTATGGGCAACAGCGTTCGTGTGCGCGCGTATCGCCCCTGCACGAACTAAACGTATGTGACGGCGGGCAAGCGATTTTAACCTTAGCGGTGGTTAAGCGACGCTGTTGCCCATGGTACAGTTGTACACTGTTAATTTTTAAGTATAAGTATCTAAAAATGAAATTGGGATTTCAGACCACGTAAATGAACAACTTTTACTATGGGACCAACCACAAAATCGCGAAAAAAAAATCTGCTGTTCCATACATTATAGTCGAGTCGATGTTGTACTTTTCTATAGAACAGCTGATTTATTTTTCGCGATTTCGTGGTTGGTCCCATAGTAAAAGTTGTTCATTTACGTGGTCTGAAATCCCCATTTCATTTTTAGATATACTTAAAAATTTACCGTGTATACGCGTCTTTATTACGAATTGTCTATTAAAAAATCTACAATAAATGCGGTTTTAAGATGCTAGCAATTAAAGATCTATACTGAAGAATACTCCCTTGTGGTAGACCGAGATTCGTCTCAAGCGTGCGGCACGCAGTGAAAGTACGACCACTGCACTGCACTGAAGCAAAATGGGGGCGCTTGAGTGGCTGGTTTCAGTATCAGACCCGCGTCTTCAGAAGATGAATTTATTAGTGCTAACTTATTATATACAACATGTTGTACTTATAATGAGCTAGGATTCATTCTTTCGCTCCCACTTCCCTTCCTTCATGAGTTGTAACATATGGGATAACCTACTTTATTTACTGACAATGAAATAACGCAAGATTTCTATTTACCCGACTGCAAGAATGTTATGTTTTTCGAGCGTATCTTGTTTGTATGTAATTTCTTTATTACTTACCTCATATCTTTCAAACGGCTGAACAGTACCTTGATTACGTAAGTCTGTTGCTAACAATTCTCGATTGAAATCGATTGAAAGCGCAGTTACATTGCCGCTTTAAGTGAGATAGTTGTCACACTGGTTCTTACTAAGGCAGCAATGTTACTGCGATTTCTGTCAGAGTTGATTGCAATAAAATTACAAAATCAGCCCCCAGATTTCTGTCAGCCCAAGTGTTCTTAAGAAGGTGGCGTTAAAAAAATCCAACATGGCGGCTGTACCGCTGCATGCTTGCTGTACGGTGCATTTAGTGAAAAAAAATTTTTTTTAGAACTGCAATATGGGTGTCAAATTAAAGGGTATATCATAAGGATTTCAAAAAGGTATATCATGACCGTAATATATATAATAACTAAAAATATATAAATAAAGAAAATATAAAAAATCCGCCTGCATCAAAAGACAAGTCAACTGATAAGATAGAAACAAGATATAATAAGTATAATAACATGCAGTTGGAGGCAAAGAATTCAAATCATTCATAATGTCAGTTTATGTATCCCTCCGACTGCATGTTATTATGTTGCCTCTTGTTTCCGTCTTTTCAGTTGACTTGTCTTTTGATACAGGCGGGCTTTTTTTATTTACACAAGTAACTCCGTTAGCTCAATTTTGCTTCAAATAAGATAACAATTAAATTCGTCTCCTTATAACGAAGAAGATTTTTAATTACCGACTCTAGATTATAATCTATCTACACTAGATTTCGCCTAATTATACTTACTCATTATTGTCTGAACATAAAGTAAGGTACCGCTATGAGTATTATTTATCATATCATCAAATATAGTTTTTCCCACTTTTCCATAATTTTAGTTGCAAAATCAGAAGTCATTATAATTTTACTATAGAAACACGACCAATGCGTTCTGTTAATGATTGCATAAGCACCGTTAGCCGACTAACCAACAAACCAACTGTCCGACTGGCGCCGCCAGCGAACTAAAATCTATGGAACAAGCATTGCGCTCAAAAAATGCACCACACAAAAAGTACAACTAAGTGGATGTATCTAAAAATGCTGGCATTTAATTACCTATGCATCACAAAGCGTCTGAGCACTGGTTGGTTATTAGCGGCCAGAATTTGTATACTTATAGATATTTTCTATACTTAACGAAAGAATATGATACGTTATATCTACATATTTTAATTGCCTTCTTTGCGTCTTTTACACCATTTGACTACACAGGAAGTCATTTCTAATAAACTTCCTCTTTCTCTCTTTTCTCTACAATACAAACTGCAATTATTGTAAAGAACGTTAACGTCAGTCACCGGGCGCGTGGCTGGCCCGGCTAAAGCTGAGCTGGTTGTATTTTTTCGGGCCTGTGATGCCATTTTTTAAGCAATATTTGTTTGAATTACTTCCATAGATATTAGTTCGCTGGCCGCCGCCATGCTCCCACCACCCGCCATTACATTAGGCTTTTTCGCGCACAAATTTATCCATTTTTTCGTTTGTTTTGAAAATTAACAACGCAATCACCGCTGTAGTTTCATGAAGAATTTCTCTTTGTGATTAGTTTTTTGTGAAATTGCAGTTTGGAAACGCAGACGGCCGACTAAGTTTAGTTTTTGTCGAAATTTTTTTTGAATTATTTCTTCTTTAAGTTTGGTTCTTGTTTAAAAGTTACTGAAGAAAATTCTGTAGGTCCTTTATTGCATTAACTTTTTATTCTTTATAATTGTCGTTTATTTATCGCGATTTGTCATTGCACTGTATTCTTGTGTAAACATCTTTTATTTTTTAATTTTACATTATTATAACTTTACTAATTCTTCTCAAGTTTGGTGTTTTTAGCGTTCCGTACCTAAATGGTAAAAAAACCGGCCAAGTGCGTGTCGGGCCACGCGCCGTAGGGTTCCGTACTTACCTTATACCATACCATGTTTAATACCACCTATCATTTTTCGTCTGCAAAAATAACTTTGTTTTTCACAGTGTTGGTATGAATGACAAAGTTATATTTGCGGTTTTGGAAAATGTGCTATATCTCAAAAACTTATTACTATATCTCGTTCAAACCAATTTTGGTTGAAAGTGTTTATTAAGATCTACAGCATATATTTTTTTAAAGACCTATCTATAGACACCCAACACGTGTTGGTTTGAAGAAAAAAATTTTTCAGTTTCAGTTCCATGTATGGGGAGCCCCCCCTTAATCTTTTATTTTTCTTATTTTTGTATTAAATTCGTTAAGCGGTTAACAGAATACATCTACCTACCAAGTTTCAACTGTGTAGTTTTAATACTTTCGGAATAAAGTGGCTGTGACATACGGACAGACAGACAGACAGACAGACAGACAGACAGACATGACGAATCTATAAGGGTTCCGTTTTTTGCCATTTAGGCAACGGAACCCTAAAAAGGAACCCTTATGGTGTGACTCAGTCTGTCTGTCTGTCACAGCTGGATATCTCGAGAACTACTAATGGTATCAACTTGAAATTTGGAATAGTTTGAGATGACATTTGCCCAACTATTTTGCAAATAAGAAATAAATAATAAAATAAATATCTTTTTTACAGCAGGGCCTGAAAAGGGGTCTTAAAAATTTGAAGTGGGGCTACTAGGGCATGTGGGGTATCATATGATATAGCGCCGTTTGCACGTTTTCAATATTTTTTTTCTAGACCGCATAGTTTTCGACTTATGATGAAAAATGTGAATAAAAAATACCGTCCCCCCCCCCCCCTTATCTCCGAAGTTTGCAAAGAGAAAAATCTGAAATAATTCTATGTGATAGCAGTTTATATAAAGATTACAGGAAAAATAAAACGATGTCTCAATATAGCACACTTTTTTAGAAATTATCAAATTTCTAAAAAAGTTAACATTAGTTCCACTATCGGTCAAGAGATGGCGCTGACCTAAAACTGCAATACTAATTTTATTATACTACTCTGCAGTGTGGTTTAATGGTGCAATTATGATGGTACGGAACCCTCGGTGCGCGAGTCCAACTCGCTCTTGACCGGTTTTATTTCTTATATGGAATCACTGAATTAAATAGTATTAACTGTAAAACAGTTTTTAGTCCTTCGAACCGGATTAAAAAAATATAATTAAAACAAGAATTTTTAAAATGTAACGCAACTAAAGACACGTACACATGAATGACAAATAATCACAAAGTAATTTTACAGTCTTTATCGTTAGGTACTCACATAATGTATTTCAGAAGCGGATGTAGAGTAGTTAATTTGTCCAAACACTTTCCACCAAAGATGTTGTAAATTTAAATTGTAAGTACTTGTTCTATAGTTGCGAAAGATGTAAGTATTAGATGTATTTTTAAAAAACATTAGAGAAACTTTAGAATTCTATTGTTCATTGCAGGAAACGCTGAATCATAAATAAATTGCTATAAAATGACGACGATTTTGCAATAGTTTTCGTAACCTACCTACTACGCAACTCTCCTAACGTGTCAGTGACAAAATATGACGTTATCATCTTCCATAGAACATTCCGTAATTTTGATGTTAGATTTCGCCACTCCTGACATTTCTAACTTTTTTTATAAGTCAAGCTAATAATCATTCTAACTTCCAGCCACATTCTTTTTTATAAAATCGTATATTTTTTATGTGCCACCAATATCCTAGTGTTCAATATATCCGGGGGACACCAATATCCTAGCAAATGTATCGATTGAGTCTTAACAATTATTTTATGAAACGTCTGATTTATTTTATGACGATCGACCTTCAAGGGTTTACGTGCCACTACATGAATAAATCATACTGTTGTTGATGTTAATGTTGACACAAGCATATTAGCGTAACGTTAATAACTCTTGTGCAATTGACAATCGCCATGATTTAGCCATGGTCGAATAATGGGCACATAGGTACTTAGTCTGTGTCGACCTTAGCTAAAATAGTGTGAACAGAGGGTCATTCGATAATAGTTTTTTTAAACAATGCATATTGGAACAATGGACGTTGAGTTAAAAATCTAGAAGCAACATGAAATGGTAAGAAGTAGCAACTTAGAGGCAAGGCTAATTTTATTAGAGCTCATAATCGGGAAATCATTTAAAATCTTAATCGTAAAGATAGTCAAAACTTATCCGGTATTCTAGAGGAAAACAAATTTAAAAGTTTTACCGAAAGCCTTTTCAATATAGCTACGTAATCGGTAGAGCTAAAACTCTAGCTATATCACAGAATATATTATAGTACTAACGTCTATACATCATGTATCAAAAAACCCTGTCAGATCCTGAAACAGGTGATAAGTGTTGCTAAAACTGAACCATTCTCCAAGGAACATAGGTCGAAAATCTAAATTTTGTTTCGCCATTCCATGTAAGTCGGTCAGCTGACCAATACATTTTGTATTGGAGTATGATTTTTTTTTTTCATTTTTCGACCTATGTTCCATGGATAATAGCGATAACACTATCACCTGTTTCAGGATCAGACCCCGAATCACGTAAGGCTGTTGCTAACAATTCTCGATTGAAATCGATTGATATCGCAGTTGCATTGCTGCTTTAAGTAAGATAGTTGTCACATTGGTTCTTACTAAAGCAGCAATGTCACTGCGATTTCTGTCAAAGTTGATTGCAGCAAGTTAGACAATCAGCCTTCTGGTAGCGTTTTTGATACATGATGTTCTAGCTGCTTGAGTATTTCTTCAAAAGAAAGAGTCCCATGTTTTTTGGGGAGAATGTTCCTTTTTCACGGTTTCTTGGTTCCTATTATGGATTAGTGTAGGCTCTATGAATGCAATCGTAGAGATTTTATTGTATGATCATAATTTGCTAACTTTTTTCAACTTTTGACTAAATTAGTTGACCACATCGTATTCAGTAACGCCCCCAAAATGAAAGCACAATCTGATTACGAGAGAGAGGTTCGTTGTCGCTTTCTATTACAGTCTGCGAGTTTTGGCACCCGCCGATAAATGAAAGCACTTCAGTAAAGAAACAAAAAAGTATTTACTTAGTACTTACATACATTATTAGCTTTTATGAACAAAAAAACAAATAGGTGCATTTCACTATCGTTTTTACGCTGAAAACGGTCTAACACAGCTATCTCCAGTCTAATGAGGGCTTTCAAAGTGACATTAATATACACTCGACGTCAGAAAAATCGCACCTCTTCGAAAATAAGTTTAGATTTAGCCACCTGCTATTGCTAGCTAACGTTTTATTGTGTAAATGTTGATATCTATTGAAAGTACATTTAATGAGCTTTTAACTAATAATTGTTTTGTTTAATTAACATAACAGTTACCATAATGAAACGCTTAAAGCGTTATTGTTTGCTCCGCCATAAAAGGGATACAAAAGGGGTCAATTCAGGAAATGCGGGTAAATTCGCTATCGAGATGATGAAGAAAACACATTTCAACAGTTCAATTAAAAAAATTAATACCCAAGATGGATACTATATTGCCCATGAAGTTGCTCAAACATTGCAAAAAAATGAGGCAATGTAATGTTGCTCTGAAACTGAATCTCAGTTATTAATTCCGTGCGACGAGTATTCCAACGGTTTCTAGAAACTGTTGGCAGTTGGAAGAAGTATATAATAACACTTACCAATAAATTAGATAGAATTAAATTAAGTTTGAAGAAATTTTTGAGAAGGTCCGATTTTTCTGACGCCGCCGCCGAGTATATAATAACTATTTCCCTAAATAGAAGTCGTTGATAATTTATTTTTCCTACCTACGTTTTCTACAGTTGGTACCTGTTTATTTATTAGTTTTTTGTCATTTTGAAAAGCCGTCATTGCAATGCAACGTTTTTCCACGGGAAGTCCCTGCATCCTGCAGTGGGCTTTAATGAGTTTATATATGAAAGTAATTGTTGTTAATACTTTTTAGGGTTCCGTACCCAAAGGGTAAAAACGGGACCCTATTACTAAGACTCCGCTGTCCGTCTGTCTGTCTGTCTGTCTGTCTGTCTGTCACCAGGCTGTATCTCATGAACCGTGATATCTAGAAAGTTGAAATTTTCACAGATGATGTATTTCTGTTGCCGCTATAACAACAAATACTAAAAACAGAATAAAATTAATATTTAAAAGGGGCTCCCATACAACAAACGTGATTTTTTTGCCGTTTTTTGCTCGATATTAATAACGACAACAGGTAGACAGTTGAAATTTTCACAGATGATGTATTTTTATTGCCGCTATAACAACATATACTAAAAACAGAATAAAAGTAATATTTAAGGGGGGCTCCCATACAACAAACGTAATTTTTTTGCCGTTTTTTGGTACGGAACCCTTCGTGCGCGAGTCAGACTCGCACTTGGCCGGTTTTTATTATTGACAGATTTTATTATATCATTAAAGCCTCTAACTAAATAAACTTGCAACATTTGGTATGGCATTAATATTTCTCGACCTTACACAAGATACGTTCTACTTACACTATTTGTTCGTTTAAAACTTAAACACAATTTGCATTACAGTTGCGCTAGTGTTTTGTTTGCGTTACTCTAACTTTAATTTGAATTCAACTAAAGGAGACAAAGAACTCTTTTGAACTTACACCACAAACATGAATTTGCGCAGTGTGGCTTACACCACTTACACTTTTATTTGCATTTTGTAAGAACGTAAAACTTCCTTGGTCATTGATGCAAAATGAAAGTGTAAATGCATTCAAATCAACCTTCACATCTCGAAGTAGGATCTGGAGGTACAGTCTGCAGCAATCTCAATAACAATGATCATAATAAGTGCGCGAAATGCGAAAAGTATCTATATACTTAGTCCGGCTCGATGGACCATATTTGTATGTAAGTAAGAATAAAATAATAGTGCAATACAAATAAAATAATATGTTTTGGCTGGTTCAAATTATGTTTTACTACTTTTTTTATTCATATTTTACCATTTTATATCCAGGCAATAATCAATAAAATGCCATAAAATTCAAGTTGACATTTTAACCGACTTTAAAATTGAAAAGGAGGAGGTTCTCAATTCGATTGTACAGCTTGACCATAAAGAGTTGACAAAAATTGAGGGCGCCACTTTCTATGTAAATACGTCAAAATCACGAATAATTTGGCAACACTGACTATATTTTGTACTGAAAAATTTTAGTTCCATTTTATTTAATTTCAACTTTTTATGGCCGAGCTGTACTTAAGTATATATTTTTTTTCAATAGATATTTTATACCAAAATTTATATGCGTATATCTAATGATTTGAATATTATTTTTAGCTTTTAGAGCTATTTAATTTTGAAGCTGTTGTTGTTTTTATTTTCAGGTTTTTGAAGGTTTTTTTTTATTCAGCTTGAGTTTTTACCATAAAGTAGCATACCTCTTCATAAGGTTTTTACCATGTTTTTACAGTCAGCAGCACATTGAGTTATACAAAACTGTCAATCAACTCCAATTAACTTTGAACTTAAAAGTGTTTAAATTAAATTTGGAAAATTTATTGAGGGATATGTTGTGGCAAGTTGGGCTAACTTGCCGCTGCTGACTGTACAATGGGCAACGCTAGAACACATATCTAATCTAGATAAGGACACTGTGAGATCAAACTTCTAAATAGAAAAGATGTTAGTTACGAAACTTACGAAATAAATTAAAAATGCGTAGATTAAAAAGAAAAAAAAAATTGTTCACAATTATTTTCATTCAACTTTTGTGTTGTAATTTTCATGTTGAATCTTTTGTCATCGACTGTACATGGTAATTTTAAAAGTTGAAATCCTTGATGATAACAGAATCGGTAGGTAGTTTGTAAATAAATTTTATGTTCCTATAAAACACTGATGGCGAAATTGGCGAATAAATTACTTTTTCTGCTTAATTGTTAAGTTGTGAATAATTTTACGTTAAGGCTGGAGACTCGCATCACGTTCCATTTTCAATTTTCTATACAAATGATCAAAACAACTCTGCGCGAGCCGTAATGAGGGCGAACTTTGAAAATTCCTATCAAATGATTTAAGAGATATATACAAAACAAGTAATACATTAGACAAATACCTCATTATTTCTAAGAAAAATTAAAAATTACTTTAGATTCTGTAAATACCAGTAAATAAACATGGCAAAATGTATAAATTTGAGCATTTTTTAATATTTTATTTCTCTGTGATTAAAAGCATTTTTTAAAATTTTCTCTCTATAGGGTACTCCTTGACAACACAAACAACAAGTGAAAAAATAAATATGAGTCGTATTCTTATTTGTTACAGCTGAAACGTTTTAGAAAAATACCTCTGACAAGCAAATTTGAAATTCCACTTGAACAGATTGTCTTCGTTTTAAAATACCTGACAATTTATTATGTTTTTCTCTCTATACGGCACTAATTTAAAAATGTTGTTTCCTAAAACTAAATTTTACATCAATAATAATGCTTTCATTCTTTAGATAACTTCATTGGAATAAACACTAATTTTGTTGAAATGCAAATATATAGCCTTAATGTTTGTCCTTAAAATAAAATAAAATAAGGCACGTCCTTATTTTATTTCTTCTCCAAGCATGTTTATTGACATGACAACAAAAAAAATCATTAAAAGCTAACTTTATAGTGCTTTGGTTTTCTATAGGTAGCACTTAGGATTAGGACATCACAGATTTCAACTAAGTATATTTTGTAAGAGCTCTTTCGATCTTCGGTATGTAATAGGACGTTTTGTTTGGCTTATCACCCGTATTCGCAAACATTACTATGAGGTCTCACAGTGACCGCGGAAGCACAGCGTCCCAACAACCAATCACACACAGTAAAAGTAAAACAAACATACCAATCACAGAGATTTAGTTCAACGCAGAGTGTTGCATAATTTAGGCAAGGGTTTTTAGCGCAGGTGTAAAATAGATTTAGAGATTCTTCTTTATTTTGCGAATTGTGATGTTGATGATGATCGAAATGTTACTTTGTCCAGGTGTATCAAAAACATATGTAAACAAATTAGTTTATAATCATTCATTTCTCTTAATCACCCAGGCGGAATTCGAACACTCGAGATTTCGCTTATACGAGCAACGATTTAACAAGCTGGCTCCAAACGAGTTTCCTCAAGTTTCGAAACTTAAATTCTTCAATTTCATCACGTCTCCACAGTGTTTAGCATAAAATGTAATTAGCTGCTATTTGCAACAAGTTTAAGACTAAATGGCACTATTGCAATAACTTATTTGCGCAATCCCTTTTGGAATGGATTTCCGCGCCCAACCAGTCTTGTATGGTGACCGATATTCTGTTCACCCACTTTCCTCTATAAAATATACCATATTATAGACTATACGCTACATTCAAGAATCTTTCGCAATTGCGATTTTCGCGGTTAATCTTACCTAGATAGATTTCATAAGTAAATTAATAACCTATGTGGGTTTTATAAATAGGAGAATTTTTCAAACCAAGATAATTGTTTTTATAATGTTTCTGTTTTGAATGTTACGTGATTTTACGTTCATTGTCCTATTGGAAGTCTATTTAATAATTTCATTAGTTAATATTTTTATTAATATCTTTTGAGTGTGAGTTCCTATTCCCATCGAATAAAAATCAATAGAAGATTTTTTAATGAAAGATACTCGTACATAGTGTTACATGCAGTTAATTGTTAAGACTAAATATTTACGAAATTTAAAAGTTATAAAACAAATAAGTAGGCTTAATCTAGTTCCAAAAAGTATACACACCTATAATTACACAGCAGGAAGTAGCAGAATCCCAAAAGATGAATATCTGGAGTACCACAGTGTTACACTAGATTTAATTTACAAATTAGTATCACTTAACTGTCACGTGAAAATGAAACTAAGAAATAAGAGATATGGGCGACGGCTACCCACCGCACCGAGTGTCGGCATAACACTGAGTCAAGTCAGCCGACTAAACTAAATCTCTACCACGCACTGCCATCATAGACTTTCTATTAAATACTTTGCCGAAACCTCTTCTAAAACGATAAGAAGCTATGAAAATAAATATTTCAAAAAGATGACAGAGACGCATTCCATCCATTTTCGAAGTTTTGGTGCATCCTATGATGGGTGCAGTGCACCACATTATCACATCACTTGCATTATGCGCATGGTAAAACCGGTTTTATGGTAATCTCACACTTTTTAACTTTCTTTGACCTCGATTAAGCGACGCTACAATTTTTAACGATATTACCTGCCTAGTTTACCTTAATCTAGTTTTTATAAACATGTTTTACGTCCGTCCGTTTACGTGTAGGGTACTACGATAGAGCGAACTGCTATCGCGGTCCTGAGTTCGCATCCTGGTAGGGGCTAATTATTGAGAATGGCATATCTAATCATTTTTACGGAGCTTTGTTATTCTTAAGGTATGATTCCGATGTCGGCAGCACTGCTGCGCAGCAGTTCTCCGCAGCAGTGTTGTGTGCTCCAAATTGAACCGTAATGTTATGACTAAAAGGCTCAATTTGAAGTGAGCGGAGAAGCGTCGCGACACTGCTGCGCGATACTGCTGCGCGACACTGCTGCGCGACACTGCTGCGCGACACTGCTGCGCAGCAGTGTTGCCGCAGCACCACTGATCCCCATACATTCTCTATAGGTTTATATGCGACTACATTCCGAGCTCGGCAGCACTGCTGCGCAGCAGTGTCGCGCAGCAGTGTGGCGCAGCAGTGTCGCGCAGCAGTGCTGCCGACATCGGAATCATACCTTTAAATAACAATTTCTGTTGGTATTAAATCTAGTTTGCAAAAATCACTACAAATGAAATCAGTCTGAGAAATGAACCCTCAGTAGCTCCATTCGCTCGCTCTGTTATTCAAACTTCATTGTTTTGTCCTTAACGATGAAATGGTCACTGATTTTGCTGATCATTTTTAGGGCTCCGTGCCCAAAGGGTAAAAACGGGACCCTATTACTTTATAAATAAAACCAAGATTAACATCGAAAGACATAACAATAGAAAACTTAAATGTTTTGCACTGATTTTCCATAATTCTAAATTGTGAATTCGCGAAAATATCTGTTTCAGAGGAATTCAGTGGCACAGTGGTTAAAGGTAGGGTTTCCTAGAATGACGGTGCCGTCATATTACGGCCGTAATTTAGCGGCCTAGAACGTTGTCTATGTAAACAATACGGCGCGGTTTCCTATAGAGCGGTGCTGGACACCGCGCACCGTAAGTCTTTTTACGTCCGTAAAATTACGGCCGGTATGTGACGGCACCGCTTTCTTAGGAAATCATAGCTTTAGCGCCTAGCCCTGCGATTGCAGAGGTTAAGCAACTTTCTCAAGGGTCGGTCATGGGATGGGTGACCAACATTTTTTTATCTCGAGCTCCTCCGTGCTTCGGAAGGCACGTTAAGCCGTTGGTCCCGGCTGCATTTGCAGGGCCCGCGTTGTAGGTTATGGCCCATCCTCCTTTTCCTCCCATAAGGCCTGTGCCCCAGCAGGGGACAATACAAAATATTTCCGTGCTTCTTAAGGTTGTTACTTGTTGATAATGATGAACACTACAAACTAAAAACGAACATTTCCATATTGTCTCGGGTTTGTAGTCTAGGCCCATAGTCCTTATTACCATAACACAACTAGGTAAGTGGTTAATGTGTAAGATAAAGTAATAAAAACTGTTATAATAGCGATAAGAACCGATGGCCGTTGGGGGTGGAAAGGTGGACAATACAGCAATACTTCGTTTCGTGGGTAGGCCCCCCCACCAAGGTGGACTGACCGAAGACACCAACGATCAGTACCGTTAATAGCAAAGAACAAGAAAAAATCTTGTTATGTACCCGCGCGTAAAATCATTCGAAAGTGCAATTTTGTATTGGAAGTTTGTACAACGCCATCTACTGGCGAATAGCGAAATTAAAATTTTCATAGATAATTCTCTATCGAGTAATTTTACGCGCGTTTTGTTGTTCGTGCTAAGGGAAAAAACACGCGTAGGTACAGTACCTACTAGTAATTAATTATCTATACAAAATTCCATTTCGCTTTTCGACGGTAGATGGCGCTGCTGTACAAATCTCCCATACAAAATTACTCTATCGAATGTTTTTACGCACGTTATTATTTTCGATAGCTATTCGTGCTAAGGGTACTGTAATTCATAGATAATACACTATATAATTCAAACTGTAATTAGTACGAACAACTATCGAAAAAAATAGTAAAAAACATTCAATTGAGTTTACTACGGAAAATTTCATTTCGCTATTCGCCGGTAGATGGCGCTGTACAAATTTCCGTGATAAAATTACTCTGTGGATTTTTTACGCGCGTTTTTTTTTCGATAGATGTTTGTGCTACGGGCACTGAAGAAGGTCCGTTGGATGCAGGCAGCGCCGGGGCTGATCGTTGTGGAGATCCTTAGGGGATACTAAGAAGATTGGAACTAGGTATACTGCCCGGCATATATCGGGTCATTTTGAACTTACCATCCTTAAGGATGTGTCCAGTCCATGAAACTAAACAACTTTCTCTAAGAAATATGTGTCAAATTTCGCCAGAAAATTTTGGTCATCCCATACTAAATTGATCACGTGATCTTTTTGATTTGTATGGAAAGTCGATTTTTATTTTACATATTAGACCATAATTATGTTCCTTGGAGAAAGTTGTTCAGTTTCATGGACTGAACACATCTTCAAAATTTGGATGATAAGTTCAAAATGACCCTGTATATTGGCAAGAGAATGAAAGAGACAAAAGATGCGCAGTAGCCATAAACTTAGTGTTTATGGCTACTGCGCATCTTATGTCTCTTTCTTTCTTTTGCCAATATATATGCCGGCATTTGTACAACTTCATGAGGGATATCTACCTATAACTTAGGTGGGTGTTGTGCGGCTGATATGGGTGAAGCATAATAAATAAGCAATTTATTGCTACCAACAGCATCCACACCACATTCTCCACTCAAGGCTTGTGCTCCTACCTCTTCATTTGTACCAAGTAAAGTATCAGATAGAGGGAATGAGATTTAATTATTTTTTAGCATAAGTAGGACTCATCAACAAAATCTTTGTTTTAGTTTGTAACACCAAGGCCGTTGTAAAAGATGCAGTCTGGAGCACGCAATATGTCAGCCTTGTGCCAGAACTTATGGTTCAAGGTTCTAATAAACCTCTGTGGTTTGCATCATCGTGCACCGGAGGATCTATCTAATTCAGATTCATCTTTAACTTTGGCAGGCCAATACATTTATGAAAATTTAGTTTATGTAAGGAAACACTATGATTCATTTGCTAAGAACAGCAATATTCACCAGTTTAATACAAGAAATAAAGATAAACTTGCCGTTCCAAGATTTAGGCTTGCAAAAACTAGAGGTTCATTTACGGGGAAAGGCATAGCCTTTATTAATAAAGTTCCGCAACAAGTGATTGATCTTCCTTTGCATGAATTTAAAAACCATGTTAAAAAAACGCTCATGAGTAAAGGTTATTATAAAGTAGAGATCAAAATGCGTGGAAATGATGTAACACATAACTTGCTACTATAAGTACTTTGTTGAAGTAATATAATAAGTCTATGTTGTTGCCAATAATCCTGTCACCCTGTTGTAATTATCTGGTAACGATATATTCAAGTTTGTAAATATCGTTACTTATGGCTGTTACAGCTGATAAGTTTCTTGCGCCCGTTCTTCTTGTCAGCTAAAAAAGTCTTGAACGGGTGGTAGGAAAATATAGACGATTCAAAAGTACTTAATAATTAAGTTTATTTGAATAAAGCTTATTTGACTTTGACGTTGAAAGGTGTGAATAAATAACATTAGGTATTATTATCATAAAAGAACCGGTCAAGTGCGGGTCGGACTCGCGCACGAAGGGTCCCGACCCGTCAAAAAAATTACGTTTGTTGTGGGAGCCCCACTTAAATATTTATTTTATTTGTTGTTATAGCGTGTCGCGAAGGGTTCGCGAATAACAAATAGACCCACCAACAATATTGTATATAGCAACACTCATATATATAGACCATAGAGTACTATCGGACGGATATAAAGTCAATCAGAGGGTAAGCTCATTTTCAACATTTGCATATGTCATGTTTTTAACGCCCATCTTGTTCAAACTCTTTCAAGTGAATTTGTAGTACGACAAATGTGTGTGTTACATCTGCCCGCCAGCATCAGATAAACCGAAAGCTAAGTACTTTAGAATAATTTATTATAATCCCGTAAGGATTCACGAGTTTTATGTATGCGATTGTATAGATAATTAACGATGAGAAATTGCACGTGATACGAAACTCTCAGTAGCTGATAATCACTTGCAACTTCTATCGTGCGTGGTAACTTGTTATGCTTAAAGTTATATCTTATACGTGTGCAATTTATCCCTGTTTAAGAAACTAAGATCTAATAAGTACCCACCAATATAAAGGTCGAGAGCTCCGTTGTTTGTAGAAGCTCCCCCTTAGGTTTCGAGGGCTCCACGAAGAAGCCCCTGTATGTAAGCTTGCGCAATCTTCTTACAGTATGAATAACATCAGTCCGTGAAGAACCGATGTGTGTTGAGTGTTGGGGTACCGGTCCTTTGGACTCACAAAGATCAGTGACCTATGAGATTCACATTAGGGTATTTGTTTGATATCAACCTGTTTATCAATATGAATATAATTGCACTCTTAGAGATATGACAACTATCATCCAAATGCTTAAGTTTGTGTTGACTATATTACACCACTCTGTGGTGATCTTGCTGGCTAAAGTGCTTAGTGATTATACTTACAGTATAATCATACTTATCCTCTAACTACAGGTGGGACCTACATTCCACGTGGAGATGCTGGCTAGGGCGTGATAGAGCAGAGAGTTTCAACTTATCCAGGTAAGACAGCTGGACACCTTATTATTCTCATAAATCAACTCCTAGCTTAGTGGCACCTCAGACGAGTTGATAAACTTTGTCAATATAAAGCGAAGCAGAATAATAAAACTAGTTTACTAATCTTCAGTACTTTATTGAATCACTCAGGCAAGTGTTTGTATGATGGTTTGTTTTGTGTAGGCTATCATACAATTAATTTCATATATTCCTAATAAATGACAAGCTAAATTAAGTATACACAAATTTGGTGGAGGTGCTGGGATATGAATTTATTACTGAAAAATAATTTTATCAAATTAGATAAAGTTTAGTATAGACTGAACTGAACTTTATAAACAAAACTTGTCTGATGTGTGGCTGGAGGGAGTTTGATGAGAATTTACTTTGAAATTATTCAATCATACAATTGTCAGCTGTCTTGGTGGATGATAATGATACTTAAAATAATAGATACTTGAACAAAGTGGGACAATTTACTTTATTTGTGTGACCCTTACTATAAGTTATAACTTTCATCAGTGTGAGCAAAATACAATGTAACCAGACCTTAGGTGGTGAACATTGATCTAACAAAGTAACTACTGTTAAGTCAATGTTAACAACTTAACATCAAGAAGTTTATATTTATGTCATAAATCTAATGGCTGTGTTAAATTTATGACTCATATTTATGGATTTCTTGTTTAATACCAGGGACAATCAAAATTCCCGCCAAACGTCAAGTTTAAAATTCCGCGCCATCGATATGTCAGAGAGCGTACACTATACGCGGCGCTAGTGTGTTCTTAGATGTGGAAAATTTTTCCCACAGGCCTTTGTCTGCTTTACCGACGCGACTAAACGTCATTCGTCCATGAGTGAATCTGTCAACAAACAAATTAATTGTCAGTCGGCGAAAATAAATTAAAAAACCTTATAAAACAAAGAATTTAGGTAAGAAACATCATTAACGCCTAGAAACTCTTATCTCTATAAATCACATCTTTTAATTAAAACAATCAAGTGACAAAAGTAACCAACTTGTTGCATGACCTTGTTTTTTTTTTCAATAAACCACATTTGTTGAAAAAACAATCTTTAAACTTATAAAGCCAAATAAAAGTGTTTACTAATGAAATACTATAATGAATACAACTTGTTTGTGTGTAAGGGTTAGACTCTAATCCCTTTATCGTTTCAATAGGCACACCGGTATTCAGTATACAGTAAAATAACACCTATAAAGAGGGTACTATTACAAGGAGATATTTACTTACTTACTGATCAGAAAATTGAAGCAAAACCGCAGGTACGTAAGAGCATAACTATACACCAAATGTATGGAAAATTTATTACTTGATAAAAGGTTTTTGACATCAATTATGACCTGACTAGTTAAAACTTCACCACAGTATCATACCAAATTATTATGGAACATTGTTGTTAGATTACAACAACTGTTATACCAAGTCAAAACAAATTACAACATATTAGTCAATAACCATAGTGCAATATGATGTTACTACCCTGCGCATTCAAGTTCTCATACAATGATAGTGTTTTACAATAATTCTTATCACTTGTTAACTGATAACAGTTGTAGTCATCACAACAAAACAGAATTTTAGCTCATTGATTTTTTGAAATCTTTGGAATATAAGTGATATCCATACTAGCTCCGATGGCTTATAACTTAATAACCTTACGGTAAATAGACACTCAGTGTTGTGATAAAATTAAAATGAATCATTTTACAGATAAACTAAAACATCTATTTATTGCAAACTGCACATGCTTGTTTATGTAATTCAGATGTTACATACACTGTGAGTATGTGATACCTGTACATAAGCATGCATCGAGATGAACTGATAAGACAATCAGTGTTCACGTCAAACGTTTACATACTACGCTACAAGATATAACCTAGGGTCAAAGCGAAAACTATTGATGGCTAATGACGACACATTAAGTAAACACAGTATGTTACTTCATGTGCCTGATTAGCACTAACTTATTTAAAGAATATTTGGTTTAATGTGACGCGCTCTATACACTGTGTGACAATAAAGGGTATAGCTTAGTGAACTTTCTTGTGTTCCCATATGGTTGAATTAAGGGGGCACGGTAGTGCCATAGCCAAGTTTGGATGAGACCAAATGTTTTAAAGGAAAAAATAACTGGCTTAACTAGTGCTATGATCATAGACTAGGTTGAGCAGTGTGAGTAGGGTTACCACCCGTCCGGATTATTTCGGATTTTTTCTATAACCTATCCGACTTTGTCAGACTTTTCAAATTTCTCAAAGGATGGTAACCTAAGTGGGAGCGACTTACCAGGGTTGCTCAGTAAGGTCAACTGTGGGATACAGAAGGTCACTAAATAATAAAATTTAACATTTCATTTAACGTAATAAAATAAACCGTTGGAACATAAATTAAATAAATATCACGATTATTACGGCAAATCAATAGAGATGTTGATTGAGTGCTGAGCCGCAGACACTTATTCTATACATAGCAAATGGACAATAGAGCTTGACAAATAGACAGACATGATTGACTAGAAGGAATCTGGATTTTTTTTCTTTCTTCATTGGATATGAATGATTTAGGAATAAGATCATAAAATATTTATGATGATTTTAGATTCATCTCAATCAGTATATATAACACTAACACCATGGAAGAAATATATATAAATAGACTTACCAAGTTTGTGGCAAGTATCAAAGATTTGACTGACAGCTCCCGTGTTCTCTGTGCTCAGAAATCGTGGTCGGATGATGATCTAGAACAAGCAAAAATCGTGTCTTCAAAATTACAAGCGGTAATTCACCGATTCAATAGTGAACTGTATCAATATTTTAATACTTCAACGAACCCGAACGCCGATGACATATCTAGTATGACAACGGAACAATTGGAAGGGGATGAAGCATTAGCCGAATTAAACGCAAAAATACAAGTAAAAGGAGACAAAATTGATTCCTCTTCTTCCAGTTCTAATCAATCAATTAATAGAGGCAAACTACCAGAATTGAACTTACCCACATTTTCCGGAGATGTTCTACAATGGACACAATTTTGGGATCAATTTTCTTCCAACATTGACCAAAGAACATTAAGAGATGTCGACAAATTATTGTATCTAAAGGCTTCAGTGAAGGGTGAAGCGAAAACGATTTTAGATGGTCTTGAGACTACTAATGATAATTATAAAATTGCCGTAGCAACTTTGACAGATAGATATGGGAAGAAAGCGCAAATAATTGATGCTCATTATTCAACGCTTTATAAACTTAAAAGAGCAGATAGACAGGAAGACTGCAGAAGAGTATTAGATGAAATTGAAAGACACCTCCGTGTATTAAACTCACTGGGTGAAAATACAGAACATAATCACTTAAGATTCTTAATTTTAGAAAAGTTCCCAGAAGATGTAGTATACGAATTGAAATTGAAATTAAGTAATGATACCATCGAAGAAATAAGAAAACAGCTTCACATTGTACTCTCAGCCAGAGAAGATGCCAAGAGAACTTCTGAAAATTTCAATACAGAAGATGATAGTTATACAACAGAAACGCTTCACATATTAGAACAAAGGAATGGGAAAAGAACAAGAGTCCGAAAAGCAAACAATATAAAGAATACAAATAAGAGAATTAAACCTAGTGTGACTGCCTTCAATAAAACCTTTGACACTAAGAGGAAATTTCAATCCAGTGAAGAGAGGAATGAACATGGATCCAATCAGAAAAGAAGGAAACTCAATTGTATATTTTGTAAAGGAGATCACTTTAATGATGAATGCACAAATAACAAGACTCTACAACAAAGAAAATTAAAATTAAAGAACCGTTGTTTTATTTGTTTTCGAGCAGGTCATCAAGCTAACTTCTGTAGATCCAAACACATAGCTTGCAAACACTGTGGCAAGAAGGGCCTACATAATAGAGCACTTTGTCCAAACAAGGAATCACCTAAAAATGCAGTGCCAAAAAATGAGTTGCATAAGAAGGAATCTACCAGTGCTATGCACGTCTATGAAAAGGGATCCACAATCCTACAAACCGCTATTGTTCACGTCAAAGGACCGGGGAATACCTCGATGAAATGCCGTGTACTGCTAGATTCAGGCAGCATGAGAAGCTACGTTACGCAAGATGTCGCTAGCAATCTTGATCTAAAAACTGAAGAAGATAATCATCTCACAGTATTCACTTTCAGTTCAAACAAAACCCAAGAACTAGACAGTGCACTAGTAAAGCTTCACATTCAATCGAGAACTCATAAGCAAAAGATAGTATATGCAAATGTCGTAGCTTTTATCACACGCGGTATCTCTTCCTATACCAAAGAATTAATCAATTGGAATCAACAAAAGGATTACTTACTGGCGGATGATGGGTCTCTGTCAGATAAGGTAGACATCCTAATTGGAAATGATTATTACCATTCACTTATGTCAACTGAAAAGGTGAAAATACAAGAAAACCTTTACTTGGTAAATTCAGACCTAGGATGGATATTGTCAGGCAAAATGACGAATAAGCACGAGGAAGAGCTATCGATGCTCACATACTTCCAAGCATCATATGAAACGAGATTAAATGAACCTGATCTTCCATTAGATAACACATCAATGAAAACTTTATGGGACTTAGAATCCCTCGGGATTACTGATTCTCCCAATGCCAACCGGGAGGAAGAAGCAATTAAACATTTCAATGAAAATACAGTATTTATAGAAGGAAGATATCACGTTGGTTGGCCTTGGAAGGAATACCCACCTGAATTGCCAACTAACTACAGTCTGGCATATGGACGTCTAATCGGATTGATGAAACGCTTAGACACAGAAACCTTGTCAGCTTATAACCAAACACTAAGTGATCAACTACAAAGGGGTATCATCGAACTTGCACCTAAGGAAGACAAAAGTGATCATCCTATTCATTACCTTCCTCATCATGGAATACTGGCGCCTGGTAAAACTCTGAGAATAGTGTATGATGCCTCAGCGAAAACGAAAGATACTAAGAGTCTAAATGAATGTTTGTATTGCGGTCCAATGATGTTAGAAGACTTGACCGGACTACTGTTGAAATTCAGAAGCCACGCCGTAGGACTGACGGCAGATGTAGAAAAGGCATTTTTACAAATTGGTCTGAAGGAAAGAGACAGAGATGTCACTAGATTCTTATGGTTAAAAGACACTAATAAATCAGCTACAGAAGACAATCTATTACATTATAGATTCACACGAGTTCCTTTTGGTATCATCTCTAGTCCATTCCTTCTAAACGCTACAGTTAGATATCATCTTCAAAGATCAAATAGAGATAACGCCAAACAATTAGCTAACGACATATATGTAGACAATGTAGTCACTGGCGTAGAAACAGTAACGGATGCTTTGAACCTTTATAAGGAAAGCAAAAATATATTTTCAGAAATTTCTATGAATCTTCGTGAATGGAGTTCCAATTCTAAGGAATTTGTAGAACAAATACCAGATGCTGCTAAAGAAACTATCGTAAAAATACTGGGTCTAAACTGGAACTTGGAAGATGACACTCTTCATCTTAGAGCTAAAGTCAATGAGAACAATGGAAACACCAAAAGAGGAATTTTAAAAACCATTGCAGCCATTTATGATCCCTGTGGATTTACCGTACCAATCATGTTACCTGCTAAGTTATTACTTCAACAACTATGGAAAAAACAGATCAAATGGGATACACCATTACCTAAAGATCTGCTTCACAAGTGGATAAACATCTTGAAAGAAATGAAACAAGTAGAAAACATATGTTTACAGAGAAACATCACTGTACCCAATGAAAGGGAAGCTCAAATACATTGCTTTACAGATTCATCCACAGTAGCTTACGCAGCAGCAGTGTACCTGGTACAAAGAGACAAAGTTGACTTCATAATAGGTAAATCACGCCTAGTTCCCATTAAAAACCAAGAGAATTTAAAAATTCCACGCTTAGAATTATTAGGTGTACTTATTGGAAGTAGACTTATAAAATATGTGCTTAGATTTTTACCATTGAATATAACCCAATCGACACTATGGACAGATAGCCAGATAGTGATTGACTGGTATTATACTGATAAGTTACTTCAACCCTTTGTATCCAAAAGACTGGAAGAAATAAAACGAAACAAAAATCTAATAGTGAGATACGTACCGTCGGGACTTAACTCCGCAGACGTAGCAACACGTCCAACCACCTCAGAGGAGGAGAAGTACAAATGGTTATCTGGACCTGAATTTCTAAAGCAAGATCCTAGAAACTGGCCTAGTGGTCCACCGAGAGACAGTTCTCTTCTGATGGGGGAGGGTCTGTCAAATACAGAAATTCGACCAGAAACAACAGTGTTACAAAAAGAAGTAACATCAAACGAAGTTTTAGACTCACAACTACAAGAGATAAAGGAACTACAAAAGAAAACATTCCCAGAAGAGTTTGGAGGAAAGAAAACAAGCCTATCCAAGAACTTAGGATTATTCATTGATACCAATGGAATTCTAAGATGTGATGGAAGACTCTCACATTCAGATCTATCCTATGATGCAAAACATCCTATACTCTTACCTAAGAACAGTGAACTCACAGAAAAAATCATTAAAGAAACTCATGAGAAAAACCTTCATGTTGGAGTACCTCATACATTAAGTCTTATAAGGCAAAAATTTTGGATACCTCAAGGTAGAGCAAAAATTCAAAGGACGCTAAGCAAGTGTGCGAAGTGTGTGAAACATGGAGGAGGTCCATATGAACTACCTAAAACTCCAGCGTTACCAGCTGAAAGAGTAAGATTCAACACACCATTTACATATGTCGGCGCAGACTATTTTGGACCGATGGTCATAAAGTCAGAAAATGACATAAAAAAGAGATGGATCTGTCTTTTCACGTGCCTCGTGATACGAGCGATACACTTAGAGGTGGTCAAGGATCTAACCACAGACGAATGTCTCATGGCATTCAGACGTTTCATTGCTACAAGAGGAATTCCGTCACTTGTACTAACTGACAACGCACCACAGTTCAGACTGCTAGCTGAAGTAATGTCAGAAGGAGGATTGACAGAAAAGATAAGATGGAAATTCATCCCTCAACTAGCACCCTGGCATGGTGGTGTGTATGAAAGACTAGTGGCAGTAGTAAAACATTGCTTAAAACGAACGCTTCAAAAACATATCCTTGGAGAAAATCAACTCTTTACGATCATTAAGGAAGTTGAAGCAGTGGCAAATACCAGACCACTTACGTATGTGGGAGCCGACATGGACCACATACTGAAACCCGCTGATTTCCTAACACCAGGAAAATGTTTGAGCATTCAACTACTTATGGATCGCTTACCACCCTCTAGTTCTACCATTAAACAACAACTCATCGAAGGATGGAAACGTGGAAACACGATAATGAATGAATATAAAGAAATGTTCATCAACAGATATCTTTTGAGCCTTAGAGAGAGGTACGGAAACTCACCCAAACAAACCAGAGTGAGAAATCGTGAAACCCCTCAAATCGGAGATGTGGTACAGATTAAAGGTGAATCAAGAAACCGCGAAAGCTGGAAAGTGGGAAAAATAATAGAAATAGTAAAAGGAAAGGACGGTTTATGCCGTGTTGCTAAAATAAGGGTCGAAAACAAAGTGTTTACACGATCAATTGCTCATCTTTATCCTCTAGAAGTAGAAGAGGAAGAGACACCACAATTTTCCACTAGTAAATCACCAAGTCAAGTTGATTTTGAAAACATAGGCGATGAAGATATAAACTCTAATCAAACACCGTCTATTGAAATTGAAGATGTTGACACGGGAGAAAGACTAGAGAATATCAGTGCGACAAACGACACTGAGCTTGAAGATCATAACGAACAAAGTCTAGAAAATGAAGTAATAAATGGCCACAGATCTAACGACCAAACAAGCGATGAGAAATTACGTCGAGCCGCTGCAGTCCAAGCACTGGAGAAGATCCATATATGGACTCGCGACTTGATGACTACCATAGTTTAAACTCGCGAGGCGGGTGTGTCGCGAAGGGTTCGCGAATAACAAATAGACCCACCAACAATATTGTATATAGCAACACTCATATATATAGACCATAGAGTACTATCGGACGGATATAAAGTCAATCAGAGGGTAAGCTCATTTTCAACATTTGCATATGTCATGTTTTTAACGCCCATCTTGTTCAAACTCTTTCAAGTGAATTTGTAGTACGACAAATGTGTGTGTTACATCTGCCCGCCAGCATCAGATAAACCGAAAGCTAAGTACTTTAGAATAATTTATTATAATCCCGTAAGGATTCACGAGTTTTATGTATGCGATTGTATAGATAATTAACGATGAGAAATTGCACGTGATACGAAACTCTCAGTAGCTGATAATCACTTGCAACTTCTATCGTGCGTGGTAACTTGTTATGCTTAAAGTTATATCTTATACGTGTGCAATTTATCCCTGTTTAAGAAACTAAGATCTAATAAGTACCCACCAATATAAAGGTCGAGAGCTCCGTTGTTTGTAGAAGCTCCCTATAAGGGTTGAGAGCTCCGTTGTTTGTAGAAGCTCCCCCTTAGGTTTCGAGGGCTCCACGAAGAAGCCCCTGTATGTAAGCTTGCGCAATCTTCTTACAGTATGAATAACATCAGTCCGTGAAGAACCGATGTGTGTTGAGTGTTGGGGTACCGGTCCTTTGGACTCACAAAGATCAGTGACCTATGAGATTCACATTAGGGTATTTGTTTGATATCAACCTGTTTATCAATATGAATATAATTGCACTCTTAGAGATATGACAACTATCATCCAAATGCTTAAGTTTGTGTTGACTATATTACACCACTCTGTGGTGATCTTGCTGGCTAAAGTGCTCAGTGATTATACTTACAGTATAATCATACTTATCCTCTAACTACAGGTGGGACCTACATTCCACGTGGAGATGCTGGCTAGGGCGTGATAGAGCAGAGAGTTTCAACTTATCCAGGTAAGACAGCTGGACACCTTATTATTCTCATAAATCAACTCCTAGCTTAGTGGCACCTCAGACGAGTTGATAAACTTTGTCAATATAAAGCGAAGCAGAATAATAAAACTAGTTTACTAATCTTCAGTACTTTATTGAATCACTCAGGCAAGTGTTTGTATGATGGTTTGTTTTGTGTAGGCTATCATACAATTAATTTCATATATTCCTAATAAATGACAAGCTAAATTAAGTATACACATAGCGGCAACAGAAATACATCATCTATGAAAATTTCAACTGTCTAGCTATCACGGTTCATGACAGACTGACAGACAGACGGACAGTATATACAGCCTGGTGACAGACTGACAGACAGACTGACAGTGAAGTCTTAGTAATAGTGTCCCGTTTTTACCCTTTAAGCCTCTCCCAGACTGGGGCGGTATGCGGTGGCGGTGACGGTGGCGGTCAGTTATATACTATGGTAGCCCTTTGAATGATTCAAACTGACGCGGTATCGACGCGGTCGGAGCGCGGTATTCCGCAACCGCAAACCCCACCCACTTCGCCACCGCTAGTATGTGGGCGAACTCGCGATCTAGCAGCGGACACCGCACGGTCAGTTGCAAATTTGTACATCTGCCCGCAGGATGCCGCCGCTAAAAACGGAACAATAATTGCAATTAGTGCAAAAGTATCCAACTTTGTATGATATCCAAAATTTGCCATCTTATTTATTTAATTTTAAGTCATCTTATTTCTTTTACTCCCCTGCGGGCGGAAGTCTAGAATCAAATAGATATCATAATCTAAATAAATTACGTAATTACCGCTTTTTTCATCATCTGAAAGCGCTAACAAAAGTAATAATGCTTCTTCTCAGTTAGCCATGTTGACTGAGTCTGACGTCCGATCGTAGTGACGACGCAACCAACAATGGTGCTGTAGGTAGACCGCCACCGCCACCGTGACAGTGTGTTGTTATCTATCACGGTCAGTCAAACGGTCACCGGTACACCGCCACCGCTTACCGCCCCAATCTGGGAGAGGCTTTAAGTGCGCTGTACACATTGGCCCAACGCGTTGGCCGAGCGCGTTGGGCCAACGTGTAAAGAGAGACCTACTAGGCGGTATGTTGGGAGTTGGCGCCAACGTGTAAACCAGTGACATGCCCTGCACGCGTAGCATGAGCAAACGAGACTCTTGTCTACGAAGACTTGTCGTCTCGACCTTCTCGATTGCTGAGCACAGTTTGACAGACAGGTGGGACTCGTTCTCAGAATTTCGAAACCTTTTAATGTCTTTTAATAAAAAAAGTGAATTTTAAAGGTAATCTTTTTATTTCAACACCAATAAACGTCAAAATTATCTAATTTGATCCGAAATAATTTAGTTTAAAATGATTCTCATGTTTTTTATAAGTTCTTAGATAAAGAGGCACTCAAGAAAGCGTTCTCTTCCGTAGACAAGCTCTCTCGAGTTCGAGAAGAATAATATTGCCAATAGAAAATAATTACTTTTTTTCTCATAAAGCACCGTTCCTTTCTATAGATTTCACAACGCTAAACTCTTAAAATTAATTAAATATAGCTGTATGGATATAAATTCGTTTGCCTTTCTTTTATTGAGAGTATTTTGAAAAGATAACACAGACTACTAATGAAATTGTTAATTTAGTAATCTGTGTAAAATGACGAGAAAATTACGAAATATTAAAATCAACGTATGAAAATAATTTTAATTTAAGTTTTTAAGGAATAAAATATAAGCACGGATAATTTAGATTTATTTTTTTTGCGAAATTTAGATTCATATAAAATAAAATAGGTAGAAAACTATTTCGAATCTTCTTATTAGTCTGTGATTCTCTCTCGACTACTCAAAGGGTGGTAGACAAGTTTCTCTGATTCAACTGTCAAATTAATGTCAGTTGAAGAGAAAAGCTCGTGTTTGTCGACTTTTGACATTAGGCCACGACAAAGAACAATACGAGTCTACTAGTTGTAAATGCGAGCATGAGTATCTCGATCTCAACCCGACATAAGTGACATTTCGGTGTAGACAAGCCATTGTTCTCTGAGTCGAATCTTATCTCGATGTTGGTCATGCTACGCGTGCTGGCCGCGCGCGTTGGCCCAACGCACGCGGCCAGGCGTTGGCCCAATATGTACTTCGGGCTTTCGGTGTACGGCACCCTAAAGACCAATGTTCTAATTCTAACCAAATAATGGCAGAGGAATCTCTTTCTTATTTAAAATATACCTAGCAGATCTAAAATCATCAAAGTGCTATCTCAGTAAAATGGAAATGTGTCAGAGCTTGTTGAGAGTATAAATAATTAATAGGTAATTCTTAGAATAATAACACCTAGAACGATAGTTCTCTACAAAGCGCACTGTCAAAAGTGAGGCAACTATCAGCCAAAATGGCCCCGTTTTCAGATTGTTATTCTCCATTATTTATTACCTAATCATACCGAATAAGTACAAAACAGTTTCAATTTTCCTTTATTTATTAGATTAGTTACTATATTATTGGGTTTTAATTACGATTAGGTAACGTATGAAGGATATAAATCTGAATACTAAGCCATTCTGGCTTGGTATTAGTTGCCTCACTTTGCATACAAGGACACGGTTTCTAGGTGTTATTATTCTAAGGTAAAAAATAGTTTATTTTGAGGTTTAATAACGATTTAAAAAATCCAATGGAACGGAACAAACGGAAAATTGTTGTCACCCTAATTGTTTCTTATTACAAAATCGTGTATAAGCGTATAGTTGGCAACCTCACCATGGAATTAGAAGGTTTTGACTAGGTCAAAAAATTGTTAGTAAATAGTGTTAAATAGTGAACTATAGCATATAAATAGTGATACTATGGTTCAAAAGATATTTGAGTATCTTGGTGAGGCTGCTATCTTGACGTCAAGCTGGCAGACACCTTAAGAAATACAGTTCGTATCAATGTGATTTATATGCCAAAAAATTGTTAGGAAATAGTGAATCGTATACGCAAAATTTCAATAATATTGCTTCAGTACAAGCCGAGATATTACGATCTCCAAGTGGGCTGCTAACTTGACGTTTCTGGCAATGGCGATTCCAGAGAAACGGGTACAAGTTATAAACAAATAAATATATCAAAAAATTGTTAGTGAAATTGTGATTCTTACGATATAAATAAAAAAGAATTCTTCATTGCTATTTTCTAAAAATCGAATGTTAACTTCTACATAATACTCTGAATATAGGCTGTCGATCAATATTGAACTTTGCTCCACAGTAATAAGGTTTAAACTTGATTGCAATCAAGAGGTGAGTACTATCAAGCAAAGACACCTTAAGAAATACAGTTCGTATCAATGTGATTTATATGCCAAAAAATTGTTAGGAAATAGTGTATCGTATACGCAAAATTTCAATAATATTGCTTCAGTACAAGCCGAGATATTACGGTCTCAAAGTGGGCTGCTAACTTCACGTTTCTGGCAATGGCGATTCCAGAGAAACGGGTACAAGTTATAAACAAATAAATATATCAAAAAATTGTTAGTGAAATTGTGATTCTTAATAAATAAAAAAAGAATTCTTCATTGCTATTTTCTAAAAATCGAATGTTAACTTCTACATAGTACTCTGAATATAGGATGTCGATCAATATTGAACTTTGCTCAACAGTAATAAGGTTTAAACTTGATTGCAATCATGAGGTGAGTACTATCAAGCAAAAAAGTGAAATTTATATTTTTTGACTGTGTCAATAGTCATATCCTCGGTTCAAGGCTTTTGATTTGGTATAAGTAAACAAATATTATTCTACTTACTTTTTTAATTTATTTTTTATTAAATCTCATCAAAAAAAAATTGATTGTGTAATACTACTCTAATAATAATTAATACTACTACTCTAATCATCGGTAATACCACAGCCTAGAGAGTATTCTTCTTACAGTCGGACATCGCCCTTTGTGTTGGCGCAAAAGCCGCCGTTCGTCTAGAGTCTAGACAGTTGACGCAACGACTAAAAGTGTAAGGGTTGGCACGATGTAATTTGCCTTTTCGAATTTTTAAAATATATAGGAAAAATAAGATAGACACTTCAAAATTCTTGTTTTATTCTTTGAATTATTAATTGTCATTTTTTCTAGAAGGTAAGAATATTTTTTTCAAATTTGTTTCTTTTCCTTCTTTTAATGCTCTTAAAATAAGGAAAAGAAAAAGTTTTTCTTAGTATTTTCTCTTTTTTTTCTTCTTCTGCGTGCGAGGAATTATAGGAATTATGGAAAGGATATGGAAAGAATGTATGATAATCATAATTTCAATTGTAAATCATTACTAATTTAGGGCTAAATAAGTATAAAATAAATCTTAAATTAGTACTCAATTAGGAAATAATAATGAAAAAATAAGTTCCAAGATGGCGGCTGACAACTTTTTTGTTTATGGGCCGATTTCGATGAAACTCGGTTTTTGGTACCATTTTGACACAAAAATAACAACGCAATGTTGAAAATATTAAAAAATTCAAGATGGCGGCTAACTTTTTTGTTTGCGGGCCGATTTCGATGAAACTCGGTTTTTGGTAGTATTGTGACAAGAAAACAGCAAAGCAATGTTAAAAAAAATAAAAATTCAAGATGGCGGCCAACTTTTTTGTTTGCGGACCGATTTCGATGAAACTCGGTTTTTGGTAGTATTTTGGCAAGAAAACAGCAACGCAATGTTAAAAATGAAAAAAATTCAAGATGGCGGCCAACTTTTTTGTTTGCGGACCGATTTCGATGAAACTCGGTTTTTGGTAGTATTTTGACAAGAAGACAGCAACGCAATGTTAAAATGTAAAAAAAATTCAAGATGGCGGCCAACTTTTTTGTTTGCGGGCCGATTTCGATGAAACTCGGTTTTTGGTAGTATTTTGACAAGAAAACAGCAACGCAATGTTAAAAAAAATAAAAAATTAAGATGGCGGCCAACTTTTTTGTTTGCGGACCGATTTCGATGAAACTCGGTTTTTGGTAGTATTTTGACAAGAAAACAGCAACGCAATGTTAAAATGTAAAGAAACTCAAGATGGCGGCCAACTTTTTTGTTTGCGGGCCGATTTCGATGAAACTCGGTTTTTCGTGGTATTTTGGTAAGAAAACAGCAACGCAATGTTAAAAATGAAAAAAATTCGAGATGGCGGCCAACTTTTTTGTTTGCGGGCCGATTTCAATGAAACTCGGTTTTTCGTAGTATTTTGGCAAGAAAACAGCAACGCAATGTTAAAAATGTAAAAAATTCAAGATGGCGGCCAACTTTTTTGTTTTTCGGACCGATTTCGATGAAACTCGGTTTTTGGTAGTATTTTGACAAGAAAACAGCAACGCAATGTTAAAATGTAAAGAAATTCAAGATGGCGGCCAACTTTTTTGTTTGCGGGCCGATTTCGATGAAACTCGGTTTTTCGTAGTATTTTGGTAAGAAAACAGCAACGCTATGTTAAAAATGAAAAAAATTCAAGTTGGCGGCCAACTTTTTTGTTTGCGGGCCGATTTCGATGAAATTCGGTTTTTCGTAGTATTTTGGCAAGAAAACAGCAACGCAATGTTAAAAATGTAAAAAATTCAAGATGGCGGCCAACTTTTTTGTTTGCGGACCGATTTTGATGAAACTCGGTTTTTGGTAGTATTTTGGCAAGAAAACAGCAACGCAGTGTTAAAAAAAATAAAAATTCAAGATGGCGGCTAATTTTTTTGTTTGCGGGCCGTTTTCGATGAAACTCAGTTTTTGGTAGTATTTTGACAAGAAGACAGCAACTCAATGTTAAAAATGTAAAAGATTCAAGATGGTGGCCAACTTTTTTGTTTGCGGACAGATTTCGATGAAACTCGGTTTTTGTTAGTATTTTGGCAAGAAAACAGCAACGCAATGTTAAAAATGTAAAATCCAATCGGAGGCCATCGGAGGCGTCTGCCTCCGATGGCCGACTGTATGAAGACTATCTCTCGGCTGTGGTAATACTACTCTCAGTTCATTTATTTAGTTATTTATTCGGGAAAAACTAGAAATATTTTCTACTTATATCATCTACTTCCTACCTACTTACCTACCTACTGATTACTAATTTCATTATAAATCTCACCAAATAGGTACCTAACGTTTAAGTTTCAGTTACTAAAAAAAATACAAAATATTCATTTTCAAAAAATTACAGGTTAGGGTATTTTCATTAGACTCCTCCCTTTAAGTAATAGTTTTAACGTTAGGTACCTAATTGGTATTAAAATATTAGTAGTTTTTCCTAAACTAAATAAATGAACTGAGAGTAGAGTATTAAACGACCAAATTTTTTTTGATGAGATTTAATCAAAAATTTTTTGATTGTGTCAATACTCTAAAAAATAAAAAAGTGGGTAGAAAAATATTTGTTTACTTATACCAAATCAATAGCCTTGAACCGAGGATATGACTATTGACACAATCAAAAAATATAAATTTCACTTTTTTGCTTGATAGTACTCACCTCATGATTGCAATCAAGTTTAAACCTTATTACTGTGGAGCAAAGTTCAATATTGATCGACAGCCTATATTCATAGTACTATGTAGAAGTTAACATTCGATTTTTAGAAAATAGCAATGAAGAATTCTTTTTTTATTGATATCGTAAGAATCACAATTTCACTAACAATTTTTTGATATATTTATTTGTTTATAACTTGTACCCGTTTCTCTGGAATCGCCATTGCCAGAAACGTCAAGTTAGCAGCCCACTTGGAGATCGTAATATCTCGGCTTGTACTGAAGCAATATTATTGAAATTTTGCGTATACGATTCACTATTTCCTAACAATTTTTTGGCATATAAATCACATTGATACGAACTGTATTTCTTAAAGTGTCTGCTAGCTTGACGTCAAGATAGCAGCCTCACCGAGATACTCAAATATCTTTTGAACCATAGTATTACTAATTATATGCGGTAGTTCACTATTTATCACTATTTACTAACAATTTTTTGACCTAGTCAAAACCTTCTAATTCCATGGTGAGGCTGCCAACTATACGCTAATAATCGTGTGCAGGGGCCCTACCGCCTAACTCAAAGCTTTAGCCAGAGCGATAGCTAGCTAGACTATATCTATCCTTGTCATATCATAACACGATGACAAGGACGGACAGTGCACTGACGTTATAAACCAAAGCCAGAGTCAAAGCGAGAGAGTTAGGCGGTCCGGGGGCTGGCAATGGTATAGTAATACACCCTCGCCTCGTTAGTCCAATCAACGGGGCTTATGCAACCCGAATAATTCTTCCGTCTATGAAATTTGGCATGTGATGAAGTTAGGTAATACAGATTACAGATGAACAATAATCCAATAAATTTTGTTACGAGAAGTTAGGTATTTTTACCTAAACATGAAAATCGCTTATATCTCTCTGTGAATATTTCCTCGGGCTAAAATACTTTCTGTATACGTACTTGTGTATTAGTTAGAATAAGTATGTAAAAGAATCCAATATTTTTTCGATTTCGGAGATACTCCAAAATTTAAATTTTAATATTTTTCAATATATCTTTTCTTGATAAAAATATCTGCTGATTATTATTTTTAATATGTTTTTATGTCCTTAAATATATAGCTTTGTTCAGTAAGTCAATTAATTTTCTTCTTTAATAATATTTTTTTTATTTTTTGGTCTTAAGAGGTAATGTGAAAAATAGTCGGTCCATTTTCATACATTTATGTATAAATATGATTAAAGAAGAAAATTTGTTGGCCTACTGAACAAATCTATATATTAAGGGTATAAAAAAATAGTAAAAAATAATAATCAGCAGATATTTTAATCAAGAAAAGATATATTGAAAAATATTAAAATTTAAATTTGGAGTATCTCCGAAATCGAAAAAATATTGGATTCTTTTACATACTTATTCTTACTAATACACAAATACGTATGCAGAAAGTATTTTAGCCCGAGGAAATATTCACAGAGAGATATAAGCGATTTTCATGTTTAGGTAAAAATACCTAACTTCTCTTAACAAATTTTATTGGCTTATTGTTCATCTGTAATCTGTGTTACCTAACTTCATCACATGCCAAATTTTATAGACGGGAGAATTTTTCGGAAGTCTCCATACAACAAATATGCTCGCTCATTGATTGGACTATCGTATCGTACTTGCCATCTCAACTGGACCGCAATTTTTTTCTATTGAAATATAAACCTTATTACTTAAAGATAAAGTGTATTTTCGTATACACTTTATGCGTACACCTTCCTGGGTCAGAGTTCTTCGGAACATACCAACGGACAACGGACAACTAACGCACAACGCAACAAACCACTGAACAAACCAAACGTATGTTAAAAAAGTAATTACGTTTCATTACTTTACCTTCAAACTTCTTGCGTTTCATCCTCTGTCTTTTTCTTAAAAACCTACTTACTTAGTTGAACAACGACATCTAGTCCTTTTTATTGTACTACTTTTTTTTCTGCCTTTTGAAAACCGCTCATTATTAATAATACCAAGAACCTTATATTCATATTCTATGACACAAGGTTCTTGAATAATACAAACAAAAGAAAAATATATTAAGTAGAAGGCTGTATAAATAGGTTTTCTTGCCTTCTCAATAATGGGTGTGTGTGTGTGTGTATTGAAAAATAATCTATCTCATCTATGGCTGCGGTCCGCATAGCAATAATTTCGATAATGGCGTTTACAACGCTCACGCGCGGTCCACATTCGATATCGCGCTTATATTGACAAAATCGACAAATAACAGTTGGCAAATGCGGACCGCTCGTAAGCGCGCTAACATTTTATTCTAACCTCAACTGTAAGATGGAATGATTGCTAGAAACTATTTTTGCGCTCTAAAGCGATGATAGTGATGAAGAAGGTTTGATTATTGAGTCGTGTACCCAACATCTTTTCTTTTCAAATTTTTAAATCAGCCACCTTTTTCGATTAGCTCAAAATTAATATTAACAAAATACTAACCTATAATGCTCTATCCTTTTGTTGTGAAGTGACGAAAAGCTCCTTCAGTAACGATATCTATCAATATTGACACTCGATTCGTTTGACAGTCACTTGAAACTTTTGACAGGACGTTCACAGTGATTACGCTCCGAGGCATGGTCGCTATAAGTCCAAGATGGCGCTGGTAATGACATCATGAGTGACGTCACGCTAGATATTGTAAACGCGCTAACGTGCATGCGGACCGGCTGTTATCGCGATAATATCGATTTATCGCTATGCGGACCGCAGCCTATACTGATCTGTCATGTCATTGTCAGTCAGTGTCAAAAATGGCGAACGTACCGTTTTTGGGTCTTAAAACCCATTCACAAAAGGTTTGCAGCCTTTATAAAAGGACTCTGCGAAATTTAGAGGCATATTACGACAGACGGTATGGATGTTTTTATAATGAAATTGTTACAAAGCGCTTACTACCTCGAAATCTGAAGTTACGTAATGAAAACATTAGTCCACTTGTAACCTACGAATTTTCTTATTTTCCAGAAAATCTCAAGAACATTTGTTAATTCTAATGATATTATAAGTTACCTCTTACCTATATCATACAGGTTTTTTTATTATTTTGTTAAATATGTCGATAATAGTTTATTTAACATAGCCAAATCGAAATGGTATTTCTGTTTTGTTTTTGTCAATGACTAGTATACAATAAAGAAGTAATAATAATTGGTTTTAGTTAGTATATTCTTCTATTAGATTTATTCATTATTTGTACTTATGTAGATTGTTGGTTGTTTTTAAATACTTATACTTAGACTGAAAATGGGAGAAAGGTCATGGTCAGGCCGGGTGTCTTAAAATTTGGACTAGTGGTAGACTGGCCTGTAGTTTTTGTTCTAAACTAGCGATCCGCCCTCGCTTCGCTTCAGGTTTCTTCCTTTTTTTTGCCAATTTCGGCCTTCCAACGACATCCCAATAGAAAAGAAATGCCTTCAAGTCGTCACCTCCATTCAATAATAAATTATTACAAATAAGTAACAGTAAGAAATATAAATTTAAACAGGTAGGTATTCAAGTTTTTCATATTTTTGTCTTTTACCAGAAATGTGTACCGGTACCAAGCAGTGCTGATGCGAGCCCGTTTCGATGAGAACGCTAAAGTCACTAACATGGTCAAAGCCGCTGAGCTTTTGAAGAATGGTGAAGAAGAACTATTCTTGGTGCAGCATCCTCTTCCCAAAAAATGTATGTAAATGTATTAGTATGTATAGTCTGTTTATCTTTACTTGTCTTATTTGGTAAACAATTTTCACTCCTCTTTTTTAAAAAATCTATTAATATTTTTTGCACAATGGCGTAGTGCTTGGCCTTCATCTTACCTGATGTTAAGTGACAATAAGGGGCCGTTCAAGTATTACGTAAGCACTATGGGGGGGGTGGGGGGTCTTTGTTTTGCTTATTTTGGATGACATGGAGGTAGGGGAGTCTAGATAATGATTACGTCATCAGTAGTTATTTACTTTTTTACACTAATGGCAACCCTTACATTGTCTATGCTTGAAAACGAAACGCATTTATGGGGATTCCCGCAAATAATGTTTATGTAAGCATGGGGGAGGGGGTAAGAGCTTTGCTTACTTTTACTGACATGGGGGATGGGGGGGTAAATAATTGTAATAAATCTGCTTATGTAATATTTGAACTGCCCCTAAGGCTGAAGGTGTAAGCGTACTACCTCATCACTGAGGAACTGGCTACCTATCTTTCCTCTAACTGCCGGAACACAACAATTTATAAATTCTGTCAGACTTAGGTAAGATGGAGGTAGCTAGGTGGAATTGAAATAAGCCCTACCACCAACCAAACGGAGGTACAGATTGTACCCCCCACTCCCCCCTGGGAATCGAATCTGGCACCCCTACGTCTTACAAGGGTGGGCCAAACACTAGACCACAGAGGTGGTTGAAAAATTGGTTTTTCACACATAGATTAAAGAAAGATTTATTAAGAAAATATATTCTAAAATAACTATTTAAGTTTTCAAAAATTGATTATTAAATAGGACAAGGAAAAATAAACAGTATAACATCACCATAGATTAATTTCTATTATTTCTGCATAAAATGGTTTGGCTGTGTGGAGTTTCTATTTTAATTTAATTTATTAACGCCCGAGTGGTCGCTGGCGTCCCAACAACAATAGAAGTTCTATTGTGTCTTGTTTTCAAGGCCTTGAATAGGTTAAAACATGTTACTCAAGCTTTGTTCCACACAAGGCATTCTGAAACGATATGATATCCAAATACTCCAGAAGTTCAGCTAGTAGACATCACAAACTCCACACAAATCTATAAATTATTTATAAAAGTCCTTATAGTGATTTTACAAGATACACTTAATTTCCTTTTATTCCAGTCTCTTTGAGCCCTGGTGGTGTTGCCTTTGAGCGTGTGGTCACTCCCCCTGACTGGGTGTTAGATTACTGGCATCCGCTGGAGAAGGCTCAGTACCCTGAATACTTCAAGAAACGCGAACAGCGCAAGAAAGAGTTCATAGCCATGTGGGAGAAGGAACACGGGAAGCCCGACCCAAAAGACATGCACCATTGAACACGATTGTATAGTAGATTTATATAGCAAATAAAATTTATCATTATTATCTATGCACTTTTTAAATAACAACTAGGTATAGCCCAATTCAAACTTAATGACTTCTGTGAAAATCATGCGAGACTATCCGCAGAACACAAATTCGATGCAAGTGTGTGAGTGATACGTGTAGTGGGTAGGGTTGCCAACTTTTTTGCATCCAATAAAGTATTTTCAAGATATTAGTGTAAAAATATAGTAGATGGCGAAAAAGTCCAAAATAATATAGTAGGTTGCCGTTTTGTATGGAAGATTTTAAGGAATTTGCATTTTAATAATTTATTTAACAACCATAAACAACCATAAGTGTTTAATCACAAAAATTATAATGCAATTACGTATGTACAAAATTTTATTTTTTTTGTTGCTTTTGTTAATAATTAGTTCACTTGATTATTCAAGTGAAAAAATATATGTGGTAGGATGTGTGGTAGGAGGATAATGTAGTAGGATACTATATTATATGGCTGGCAACCCTAGTGGTGGAGCACGGCTACGAGCATAGTGGCTAACTTCACAGAAATCATAAAGTTTGAATCGGGCTATACCTACTACAGAAACTACCTACTGATAGACATGAGCAAAAAAAAATTCCTTCAGTCCCACTAGCCAATTTCATATTCTGCATGTGAAATCACATCCTACAATTTAAGTCTACGACGGCGACAGGACAGTTTGTAGGAGGCAAGTGCTTATGTATGAAAAATGATTTCACACTTAAGTGAACCAAGAGTAAGGTCAACATGGATCAAACACAAATTTTAAACACGATGTACATTGTCACCATTTTATTGTTAAAACAATTTATATAAATATATAGTCTAGTTCTTCAGGTATAAGTATTTACACAAAAGGTTAACAGAAGGCTTTTGAATCTTAAAGAAAAAATGTGTTGATTGAAGTATATCCACAAAAATACTTTCTTTTTTTAGAAGTAAGGAACAAGAAGGTAGTTTACTAATTTAGGCTTCAAGGGGCTACTATGTTACTGGAATACATAAATTTATTTTACAATTTCTATTTAGCTAGGTATGTATTAGAAACAATAATATTAAGATTTAATTAATAGAGCTCATCTACAAAAAAAACTTGCAATGCTCAAAATAAAAAACTTAATTTTAAATTATAAATGCATTAATTAGTGGAGTTAAATTGTAGGAAAAAAAATACAAGTTGACCAAGTAATTATTAAAATAAACAAAACTTCGTTGACTATGATAAAATTATTGTTTGAACATTTTACAATTATTCCATTAAAAATATATTTATCAATTTTACCACTTTCCCTGTCACACAAACCGATCGGTATTTTTATATCGACATTTTACCAAAAACTAAATTAATTTACTTATAAAACATTTACACACTCACTCAACATTGATATGGTACCTATACGACTTTTTACGATATAGGCTCTATAATATTGGTTGATCCTACTAATATTATAAATGTGAAAGTTTGTGGGTTTGGATGTTTGTTCCTCAATCACGCAAAAACAACTGGATGGATTTGGTTGAAATTTGGCACACAGATAGTTGATAGCCTAGATTAAAACATAGGATACTTTTTATCCCGATATTCCCATGGGAACGGGAACGGGAGCCACGCGGGTGAAACCGCGGGCGGCCGCTAGTATTATTATAAGCTTCTAATGTAGGTACCGAAGTAATCTTTAAAATGTTCAATCACTAACGGAAATTCAGGGCAAAATCAACTTTTATACAAAGGTACCTCATCATCATTCATCATCATCATTTTTCTACACAAACTTTGCAAAACAGCCTTTACCAAACTTTACTTGATTTGATACCAATTTTTATTGAGACCAACACACTACTCAAAAGTGTCTTTCTTTGTGATAAAACACAACCTGCGACTTTGAACTGTCTTATTCAAGTGCGTTCGTTAAACTAGGGACAAAGTTAACATGGCGTTAGACTGCGGACTAACGCCAATTTAGCGCAAATCGTATTCAGAGTGACAGTTTAACGTTTAGTCCCACCGTTTAAGGATTAAAAGGTGCATTGTGATTGGTTTACAAGCATTAAACCAGGTTTTGTTAGAACAGTCTTGCACCCCCGTCTTGTTTTGTGAAACATCTCTGAATAAGAGTGTTTTATTACAAAAAGAAAGATACTTTTAAAATATTTTGAACAAATGCTAAATATTACATGACATTATATTCTGCATTTTGAAATGGCATCTGTTTACACAAAAATATGTAAGTGAACATAAAAAAAGACCTAAAAAATATAATAAAGTAATTTGGTTATCAAATCATCAGTATAATGTATAGTTTAGAAAAGGCTGAGGTGAGGCTAATGTCACAGTGACTAAATGTTATAATATAACAATCCATTCCATTAAAATACATCTTTATTTTACATTGGAATACGATATTACTATTAATAAAGACTATTCACTAAATCGAAACGAAAATGAAAGATTATTATCATCAACATAAGAATGCATCAAGCTAAGTTATTAGTTAACTCACAGTGATTGTCAAATGTGTAGAGAAGACATGAGTCAGCAAAAGTTGTTTTTAAAAATTGTTTTTTTAAGACTGATATTTTCGTAAAAAAAAAACATTTTACTAAGGGGTGTATATGTATTTTATTACGCCTACTTCCCTTTCGATTTACAAAACAGTCTTGCCTTATTCACTACCACATTACGGTTTTACATAATGTTCTGCCACTGCCACCTCTAGATGTTAAATTATTATGATTGACGACTATTACAGATCAAAAAATGTGTGTGAATAAGTCAGCCAGCGGCTCTCAATCAGCGTTCAGTTGCCCCCTAGCGTGTGGCCGCGCCCCCAGTTGTGTCCTCCGAAGACGTTCCCGCCCCCGCCCCCGGCGGCTGCAGTTGGGGCTCTCGCTTGGGGTGCTGTCCCGAAACCACCCACGTATCTCGTGTCGGGGAAAAACTGCTTCCTATGAAATGATAGTGATTATTTAGAAATAATATAACGATAAATTATTTGGTTCCTAGGACACAATTATAAAATTCGGAGTTGTAAATGGAGCTTTAAATACTCCATTAAACTACATAAATGACAGGCTTGCTAGAAAATATTGTTTAAGCTATAAAAAGTACACACGACAGCACGGCAAGTTAAACTGCAAATACAGCTTTTATTAAGTAGGGCATAAATACGGTCTCAAGGTCAACATGTATAGTCTGATGTGCCGTCGTCGGTGTACCACAAATTTTCTTCAGAGTGCACTTCAGAGAATTATCACAATTTCATCTTGATTTAAGCACTATGATTCTTGTTCTAATGGCAGCGCTAGTGTGCCGACTACGCACTCTTAATAGGCAGTACTTACCGATTTTTTTAACCCAAAAATACTTGTAGGTGCTTATTTATTGCAAATCATGAATAATTATTTGTCAAAATTATCTACTTGTATTTTAATATTAAATCATTAATAACATGAACTATACTCACAAGAAAGCGGGTGGGGTCAAAAGAGCAGGACCGCCAAACTCTTGGGGGTATTTGAATTGGAGGAAGAACGAAAGGTGTCCAATCAGGATGCCCAACAGCTCCATCACACCACTGAAAAGTAATAAAACTTACTAAATGTTCAAATATTTTATCTATACTCACAACGTAATGTTCCAAATATGAACTCAAAAAAGATTGTATAAACACGTAGGTACTTTATTTTGTTTTATTACGTGGATAGGTAAAATAAAAAAAACCATTACATGCAGTCAACTGCATCATAAAATAACTTTTAAAATTTTTAAGCGCTATCGCACACGGGCAACTTAGTCGCCCAGCAACTGTTTTGTCTCTCACATCAAGTCCACGGGTTTATATGGAAGCGCGCACACGAAGCGACGCAGTCGTCGGCAACTTTTCATACAAACCATGTGAGAGACAAAACAGTTGCTAGGCGACTAAGTTGCCCGTGTGCGATAGCGCTAATAGCACACTTTTACTTTTTAATTTATTAGGTCATATGGGCTATGGGCTCATTGCATTGACCTCAAAAAAATTTTATATGCAAGTCAATGGCTCATTGTAATATCTATGGTCTGTGGTGCGGAGCGCGCCATTTTTAATGCAATACAAAAAAATATTTCAATTTTGACTTTTTGTTTTACTGAATTTCGTAGGTTTTTTTTTATTCTTTCTTAAAAATGTCTAATAGCCATGAATGTTTAGAAAATTTGAATTGGCCGACTTTAGATGCAGCGACGGAAAGGGAATCGAGCAAGGTAATACAATACGGTAATACCAGCAAAGTCTCTCTCTCTTTTTTAACCTTGATCTTTTATTTATTTAGTAGGTTCAATTCCAAACTGTATGAGTGTAGATAAAGTAGTGTATGAAACTGCACATAACATATGTCAGTTTCATAAACTACTATTATTATTTATTATACTCTGCTGAAAATATACTTTATAAGAACTTTATTGCACTGTGGTAATACCAGTGGGGTCTATTGCATAACAAATTACAAGAGCTGATATTATTAGCGATTTTCCATACAAATTCACTAATAATATTAGCTTGTAATTTGTTATGGAATAGGCCCCAGGTCAAACTAAAATCAAACTATTCCTACCAATGTGGATCAGCAGGGATATATTAAGTAGAAAGTCCATATAACACAACCGGTAGCGATAATTGGAAAAAAATCTGTAGAGATAAATTATAATATGGACCGGGGATAGCACCACAAAAATTTTAAATTTACTACAGTTTTACATACTTAAGGCTCCGTTATGCGAAATCGTTTGTCTCTGTCTTTTTCTTTACGTGTAAAGAGTATGGAAAATAACCTCACTTCTGCACTGTTTCTAGTTGTTTCTGTTTTTAGTTGTTTTTTCATCACTATCTTTAGCACAATTATCTTTCTTGAAAAAAAGTTATTGGAGCAACTGCACAGTACGTTAAAGTGTATTTTGATATAGAATTCAATACGTTTCCGCTATTATTTACGCCAAAAATATGGTCCGCGACAAGCGCTTTTGATGATATTCTGATTTTTATACAATCATCTGTGAGGTTTATACTCAATTTAATACTTGTAGCTACTAGAAAATCTCTTTAGCTTGTCGTATGTTTTTTTTGTGGGCTAATTGGAGCAACTGCACAGTACGTTAAAGTGTATTTTGATGTAGAATTCAATACGTTTCCGCTATTATTTACGCCAAAAATATGGCCCGCGACAAGCGCTTTTGATGATGTTCTGTTTTTTTACAATCATCTGTGAGGTTTATACTCAATTTAACTCTTGTAGCTACTAGAAAATCTCTTTAGCTTGTCGTATGTTTTTTTTGTGGGCTACAACTTTGCGTTTTCTATATAAAAAATATGGCCCGCGCAAACCATGTTTTCCTATTATGGCCCCTTAAGTGTTTCGCAGGTTGTCTGGTCTGTAATTAATTAACATTTAATTACCTCAGTATTATTATAGTGTAATTCTTGTCAGTCTTTAAATAATAAAAAATAATCAATGATAAACCTTCGACAGTTTGAGAAACACTGCTGTTTCATAATAAAATATTGCCATAAAATTTATATGGTAACATCATCATAATCATGACACGTCATTTGGTTGTAGAGATTGGATATTTGGATGCTTATTTACCTAATGTTCAGAAACACTTTTTTATCAAAAAACAAAATTGGAATTTCGAAAAAATGCAGGGATTCTGGGACCAACTTTTAATGTATACTCCGTGAGATGTAATAAATAAAGCTGATTTGAAACAAATCACAACATAATTTGTTGCTTTTCCTTACTTTTAATGTCAGTGATTTTTGATGAAGCAAACACAACCTTATTACATTGTAACAAGATGTCAAATCGAGCCTATGACACCTCAGGGAATATGTACACATTGAAAGAATTTTAAATATATTTTAAAAAGCCGCTATACGCTAGTTTTTTTACATTCTCTTTGGCCGCTATGTTAGCTTAGAGAAATATTAACTTAATTCACCGATTATTCAATCTCTATTAATAAGTTAACATGAAAGTGCTGAATAATAAAAATATGTAAATGTGTAAAATCCAAATATTACCCTCCGCTGAGGATCATGTTGAAAGCCAGCAGTACCCAGGGCAAGTACATAGCCTTGAACCTTGTGCCGAACCAAAACGACACTATCACGTCCTTGTTGAGCTGGCACCATACATACAGTACGGAGAGAACCATTGGGTCCATGAGAATCTGGTCAAAAAGAAATTAAACTTAATTATTATCAAGAACATATTGACATTTTAGTACATTGATATATTGTATACAAGCGACCGCCCGCGACTTTGTCTGCGTGGGACCCTAGGGAACTAATTGCCCAGAGGGTTAGTTATTGTCCGATTGCAAAATCTGTTGCAATCGCTTTCAGTTGACAGATGGATGTGACACATTGCTACATTTCTTTGTTAAGTTTTTGTCCCAAAAAGAAATACCAGACGATTGGCAACCATGCTGCGACTGCGTCCTCATAGGCATTCGGAAAATCCCTAGGGAACCTTTGACCAGGATAAAAAGTATCCTATGTGTTAATCCAGGCTTTACACTATTTATCTATCTGCAATAGCCTGTCTTACAAAACAATTTTTTCTGAATACATTTAGTTTATTATTATTCAAAATGTTCACTTTACATACAACTTTAGAATCTGCTGTCACACATGATGGGTGACATAGCAGTGTGTAGAGATGGGCAAAAGACACAGTTTTAACCCGACTACTGGGTTTAAACCGGTTCTTTAGCCCATCTCTAGCGGTGTGTGATCTCCAAAGGTCAATTTATTCGGGTATACAGCAGTGTGTAGAGATGGGCAAAAGACCCAGTTTTATCCCGATTACTGGGTTTCAACCACGTCTTTTGCACATTCTTGCAGTGTGTGATCTCCAAAGGTCAATTTATTCAAGTATTATTCAATGTAACTCAAAACCTACCGACAAGTTAACCAGCAATCCAATTATAACGCAGCATGCCCAGTTAAACAACAGCATGTAGAAGTAATCAGCAGGTTTCCCGGCGAACATGCCCGTCTCCAGCCGCTGCGAGTAGTTGTACAGGAAGTAACAGTTGATCAGGAAATGGAAGCCCGTGCCTGGACCAATGGGGTAGAAGAACAAAGCTGTCAGTGGCCTCCATATCTGCAAACAAACACATAATATAATATAGTGCTTAGTATGTACAGTGTAATATCAACTATTTTGCTGATAAGAACATATTTTTGTTATAAGGCCAGTGTCATAAAAAAAAACTTGATATTGATGATGCAGATTTTGTGTTTAATGATCATAACTGTTACCACATATTGCATTTTTAAGATGTTTTTTAGGGTTCCGTACCCAAAGGGTAAAAACGGGACCCTATTACTAAGATGCTTATCAGAGCAGTTGGGTGTGTATATCGATCTGGATCTCCTCCATTCACTTCCTTGATGGCCATCATCAGATCACAGTTAAATCAATCCCTAGTGGAGAAACAAAGCTTCAAAGTTACCTCGTTTGTATAAAAATTGACTGGTGTTTTTAATTATCCGGGCACCACTATATATAGAGAATAATGCTCTTCAATTTTATCACAATGTTGGTGAAGAGGATGCAACTTGGGGACTGAACATTTGTTGTGAAATCAACTAGTGTCGTGTCTAATATGTAAAATTAAACTTGAAGCTGAAATACTTACTTGAAATTGGTGTATGAAAGGATAAAAGTCCAGCACAAAATAGTAGTAACTGATCAAACCAAACCGGCCTATTAGACTCAAAGCTATAGTGAATGTCAACCAATACCGAGTGAAGAACGGCACACTATTATACCAATCTCTGAATTCAGACATTTTAAATCGTTTCTACAAAGCTTTACAGAATGTAAACATAAAATACACTGGTGAAGAACAGTCAAAAAGTCTACGTCAGAAGCTGAATAATCACTTCCCAGTTATGGTAACTTATATGCAATACGTTTTCACTGTTAGTGACGGTTCGATTCTAAATAAACTTTGATGATAAAATTCAAGACTTTTATTAAAGTACACGTGTCTGGAGAGAATTTGTCAAGAAAGAAAAATTGTGACAGACAATTGTGTTGAAGAATGGACGGACGATTTTTTGGCATTTGAATGACATTTAAAGAGGCAGTGTTGCTAGAATACTAAAGAGGAATAGACAACGTGTTTTAATAAATCCAAGAAGCTTATACCCCCAATGGAGATTGCACGGCTAGTGTCATAGTGAAGATAGAAAAAATGTCCTTGAGTGACGTTACGGCTTATTGCTATCTCTTTTTTAGTGTTACAATACGTTTTTGTTTCTCACGAACAAACGAACATCGAACACGTTTTGTCACACTAAAGAAAGAGATAACAATAAACGGTAACGTCATTCAAGGACATTTTTTCTATCTTCACTATGACACTAGCCGTGCAACCTCCATTGGGGGTATAAGCTTCTTGAATTAATCTGTGCTTTTTGATATTATTAATTATCAAGTAAAATCTGATTCATGGCGGGCGGCATGGCATGCCTGCAAAACAGGTATAGCTCACACTGTGCTGAGCTGACCCCCTAGCCAAAGTAACATTTGCAAATCTTCGTTATCGCTTCGCTATCGAAACATGTTCAAACGTCAAATCCATACATTTTTCGGAGTAAAGCAATAGTGAAAATTTGTAAATGTGACATTGGCTACAGGCTCTGGTTTTCTTCCACCAGGGGGCTTACCATCAGCAAATAAGAAACCGTTCTATTCGAAAGCAAGCCTTAAACAGGTCTGCTTAAGTCCTGCTTTCATACTAACCTTTGGGGTCATAACACGAAAAAGTAAGGCAGTTCAATAAAGGCCTGCCATAAGAGCTCATAGTAAAACCCGGGCCAGACTGTGTGCAAACAAGCTTTCCACAGGGGGGACCTTGGTGGGAGGCTTGTGGAGCCCACGGTTTGTGTTTGCGTCCACACTGTTTACAACAAGGCTCCCACCTCAGTGTGTTATCGACTCGTCGCCGTCGTTACAAACGGCGTCCCGTCCACAGAGGTTGTGGAAGGTCAAAAGAATTTTGGTTGTAAACAAGTGTTTACACTGTTGTAAACCGCCGGTGGAGATCGATGTGGAGGGCTTGTTTGCAACAGTCTGGCCGAAGTTTTTGGCGGGATTTTGTCGAGTTCAGTTCGGTGACTATTTTAATTATTCGCAAATTTATTCATAGTGGATATTGTGTCTTAAAATTGGTGCAGTTTTGTGGTACAAGTGTCTACGCAACTGAACAATATGTGGGATAATGGAAATAGGCGCGATCTTGGTTGTGTGAAGCTGAGACTTTTGGTCGCTACCTCGGCAGAACTTACCGAGTAAACTGTCTTGATATACTTGCTGCCAAATGCTCCAAGCAGCATTGGAATGTGATGCACCAGCATTTTAATGTAAACTGAAACAATCTACTAGAAATACTGAACTATTCAACACTTGACACTGGCAAAAATTACTTCCAAGAGGAAAGTAGATTGCCAAAACAAAAATAAGAAGATGAAAAACAGTCTGGCCCGGCTTTAAGACCCCACTACTAATGTAGGCCCTAGATAGACGATCAAGCATGGCTTGTCAAGCACGTACACTACACGTAATAATTACTACTACCATTACTACCACTACCATAATAAAAATGTGATTGACAAGCCGAAAAATTTACGGCTTGTCAATCACATTTTTATTATCTAGGTAGGAGCGATGCTTGACGGCTTGATATCAAGTACGTTAGTATCACGTGATCCTATCAAAGGTAGGCCACGCCCCCAAATGGTAGTGGTAAAGTACATAACTGACACTGCGCGGTGGACTGCAAGTGGTGGGCAGAGCTTGCAGGACGCCATACAGGGCCTCTATCGGCTAACTTGTCATTGCTATCGCAATCGTTTTGATTAGAAAGATGGATGTGATGATACATTACTGATACAAGTAAAGACTAAACCAAACAGAACATTGGCTTTATTTAACATTAAAATATTGCATGTTAAAGATACAGAATTGAAGGAATAACACAATTGACAATGTCATAATGTAAACACCATAAACTAAGGTTGACCTAAACAAGGAGATCATATCATTCACCCCCTCTATGTAGTGACGTAGTCTTGAAGGTAGACCGGTGGTCTCCGTTCTCGAGCAGATCGATGAACACTCTCCACTTCTGGATTTGTAGTAACTTCATTGGTAGGAGCTTCTTCCGATCGTGGTTGCTCTTCGTCATCGGACAGGTCTTCGTCATCATCAATGTCCCGTGGTAGTGGTGCTAGAGATCTATTCGAGACTGTTGTCTCGCGTCCATCGGCCAATCGAAGGTAAGAGTATTCAGGATTACTTTGCAGTAGCTGAACCTCTTTTAGGGCTGGATCATATTTTGAGTTCCTTACGTTCTTTTTCATATAAACTGGTCCAGGTGAATGAAGCCAAGTTGGCAAAGACTGGCCACTCATAGAGCGGCGAGGATGATTGAACATACGCTCATGGGGCGTTGCAAGGGCGTTGCGTTTGTTCCCGTGCACAAGAGAGACCTTATTGAATGTAATGCCGGAAGCAAAGCCTTCTCCCAGTTAGCGATATCTTCGTTATTTGATCTGAGTTCTAATTGGATAGTACGCCACAATGTACCATTCAGACGTTCAACTAAGCCGTTCCCTTGGGGATTATAGGGTGTGGTACGACTGCAAGATGTTCCAAGTGAAGTTAGAAATTGCCTTAGCTCGTCTGATAAGAATGATGTTCCCCTGTCGGAATGGATGTAAGCCGGAGTACCAAATGTGGAGAACAAATCCTTAAGGCATTTTATGACCGTCCCAGAGGTCATATCTTTACAAGCATAAGCATAAGGAAATCGACTATATTCATCGATTATCGTCAAGATGTAACGATTTTGGGTGTTGGATGGAATCGGCCCTTTAAAGTCCAAGTTTAGTCTTTCGAACGGTGATGTTACCTTTATAAGTTTCCCTTGGTGCTTCATGTAACGTGGTTTTATTTCAGCACAGATAGGACATGCTGCCGTCATTCGTTTCACTTCTTCGATGGAGAATGGTAAGTTCTTTGATCTGACCCAGTGAACCATACGAGCGACCCCAGGATGGCAAAGAGACCGGTGTATTTCAACAAGCTTAGAATTAGAAGATGTAGTATCTATATGCATACAAACTCGAGAAAGCGCATCAGCAGCGAGATTCTGTTTCCCGGGTCGGTAAACGATGTCATATTTGAAACAAGAGAGTTCCAGACGCCACCTCTCAATTTTTTCGTTTTTGATTTTATTTGAATGTGTTTGATTAAACATGAATGCGACAGATTGTTGATCAGTTACGAGTAGAAAATGCCTTCCAACCAAGAAATGTCTCCATTTGCGCAAAGCTTCAACAATGGCGCTAGCTTCCTTTTCAATAGAAGATTGTCTCTTTTCAGAATCATTGAGTGAACGTGAGAAGAATGCTACAGGGCTAGGGTTGGGTAAATTTCTCGAAAAATTTCGGTCTGTGAAATATTTAGAATAAATTTCATTTTGGTTTGAAATATTTCAGTTTGGAGTGAAATTTATTTTTAAGTTTCATCTGACCTAAATAAAACAAAATTACATGCATTTTGTCAATATATCAACATAATTATAGAACAAAACAATAAACAAATAAGTTGTTTCGATTGTCGGCCACGATGGCGTAGAAGAAAAACGACTTCATCAACATTACGAAGAAATATGAAGAAAACTAACAATAAAAGTCGCAAAGTAGGACCAATATTCAGAAAATTGTAAGTTTAACCGTGGCCGCGCAGTCGAAACGTGGAGAACCGAGCGGCCACACAGTTCTCTTATATGGAGGCGGAGCTTAGTAAGTAGGGGTCCCATTCTTTTTGCTTAGAAAAATATAGAAAGTATAAAAAAACCCTAATGTTTGGATTTCACGACCTACAAACATCAAAACATTAGGGCTTTACTTATACTGTCTTAATTATCTACGAAATCGTGTCTGCGATTAGCAAAAATAATGGAACCTCTACTAAGCTCCGTTTGGGAAGGTGCGTGGCCGCGAGGTCCTCCACGTTTCGACCGCGCGGTCATGGTTAAAGTTTCTGAATATTGAACCTACAAATTTGCTACTTTCATTGTTAGTTTTCTACATATTCCTTCGTAATGTTGACGTAATCGTTTTTCTTCTACGACACCGCGGCCGAGCAATCGAAACCCCTTTTTCCTCACTGCTCACGAGGTCTTTCAAAGCACAGAGTAAGTTAGAAATATTATTTAGTTACGTGCTGTTTGGTATATTATTTGGTAGCTATGCGCAGCTAGATGGCGCTTCTAATTTTGAATACTTATTTTTTGAAATGGGTGATATTTTTGATAAATTTCAACTAGCTCGACTTAAAAAATCTACAATATTATTCAACTGCTCGCAAAATTTCACGAGAATCGGTTGAGAAATGGGACCTGTAGAGGAGAACAGACAGCTAGAAAGTCAGACTAAGATATGTTTATGTATATATCTCCGCCGTTTTGAAAAATTAACAAAAACTGGCTCGACTGTAAAATTCTATATAATTTTCGAACCTATCTACAAAATTTGACGAGAATCAGTTGAGAAATGTGCCTGTAGAGGAGAACAAACAGTGCTGGAATGGCGGACTGAAATGTTTCTTTTACATATCTCCGCCATGAAAAATTTCGAAAAACAGGCTCGTCAATAAAATTCTATATAATTTTGGAACTTGCCCATAAAATTTCACGGGAATCGGTTTAGAAATGTGACTTGTAGAGGAGAACAGACAGCGCTGGAAAACTGGACTGAAATATGTTTCTTTTACATATCTCCACCATTTAGAAAAAAATCGAAAAACTGGCTACAAAAAAACTGTTTATGTTATAGGCAAACGCTGAAGCTCAGGCACTCCTAGGTTTGTCTAGTCAAACCTCAGGTTTGACAAGAAGCCTTAGTCAAAGCCCAAAATAAAATCGTGTTTCGGCTTAAAGCCCAAAATAAAATCGTGTATCGTCTAAATTCCTAACCTATCACGTGTCCTATATGAGTAACGCAGACTCTTTGACTAAACTTAACCTCAAAATTATGGAAAACATCATTCATATCCGATGTGATATTTAGTCAAAGCTGCCTTACTCCTGTAAGTTACGTGTTTCGTGTTTATTTTTTTTTAAACAGACAACAGAATTTTTTTGTTTACAGGAAGATTGTTAATTTAGTTAAATTTTAACTCTACAGAATGTGTTTTTCATAGTTGTACAAACAAAATATCAAATTCTGTGCCTAATTTAAGCGTGACTGGTCAAACCTCGATTTGATCGTATTGAGTTTCGGCTTTCGACTGCCCAAGTTAGTCTCTCCGTCCTAAATTGGTCAGTCAAAGGCCGAAATATGCCATTGGTTTTGGACTTTGACTAAGCCTTCTTGTCAAACCTAAGGTTTGACTAGGTAAACTTAGGAGCGCCGGGACTTCGGGGTTCGACTATAACATTTATATAATTTTCGACCCTGCTCACAAAATTTAACAAGAATCGGTTGAGAAATGCGACCTGTACAGGAGAACAATAGCACCGGAAAGTCGGACTGAAATATGTTCTTTTACACATCTCCGCCATTTTGAAAAATTTCGAAAAACTGGCTCGACCATAAAAATCTACATAATTTTCGGACCTGCTCACAAAATTTCACGAGAATCGGTTGAGAAATGCGACCTGTAACCTATAGAGGAGAACAAACGGACAGCAGGAAGGACATACGAAAGAATTGTTGCCCAAGCTGAAGCAGAGACACTTCGCTCAAGCTTCGCGCTCGCTCGGTCAATTACCTAAGCCTTTAAATTTCATATAATACGTTAAAATAGTAAACTAATTCAGCAAATAAGGGATTTCTAGTACTGGAAATAAATTTCACTCAAGAGTGAAATATTTCAACCCGTTTTGAAAGATTTCATAAATTTCATATAAATTTAATTTTCATTTCATTGAAATTTTCACTGGACCCATCCCTATACAGGGCGCCCTTTTTGTGATAGTGTCGCTGCGATAGCAAAGTCAGAGGCATCCGTTTCGACAGAAAATATCTCTTTGTCATCTATTCCAGTTAAGGCTGATTTAGAAATATCAATCTTTAGATTGTTAAAGGAGTTGATAGCCTCTTCAGATAAAGGTAAAGTAGCTTCGATCAAGGGTCTGATTTTAGTCGAAAAATTGTTTACCCATTTCGAATAGTGAGCAAATAATCCGAGTGCCCTTTTCAAAGTAGCCTTATCTGTGGGGATTGGAAGATTTGTTAGTGGTTCTAATCGGGACTTGTCTGGTTTGATAACGTTCTGATGAATGGTATAACCGAGAAGATTGATAGACTCTGATTCAAACGTGCATTTACCCATGTTTAGAGTGAGTTTGTATTTTTCAGTGGCTTCCATGAATCTGCGAAGGTTGATATCATGATCCTGCTTATTTTTCCCGCAGACAGTCACATCATCAAGATAAGCGTATGTACCTTTGAGTTTTTCCGAATCGATAATAAACTGTAAGGTTCTTTGAAAAGCCGCAACACCATTTGTAACCCCAAAAGGTATTCGGGTGAACTGATATAGATTGCCGCATGCCTCAAACGCAGTGTATATCTTTTCCTTTTGGAGAATGGGAACCTGGCGGTATGCACTTTTTAAATCGATTTGGCTGAAAACATTGTACTTAGCGACTTGCGTTACGATAGAATCGATGCTAGGTAAAGGACGGTAGGCGTCGAGGGCCGTGAACCTGTTTATTGTTTGCGAATAGTCAATGACAAGGCGCTTGCGGTGATGACCTCCCCCAGCCACGAGCACTTGTGCTCTCCAAGGCGAGATGCTAGGTTCGATGACCTTGTCTTTGAGCAAGTTGTTAATCTCATTAGATATGAATTCTTGGTCTTCTCGACAATGCCGTCTAGAGCGAATAGCTATGGGCTTTAGATTTGGAGAAAGATTGGTGAAAACTGAAGCCAATGGGACTGATGCCTCTAAAACACTGCATACTTTTAGTGGCTTCTTGTCTCCTCCGAACTGAAGTTCGAGCGACGAGTGTTTGCTTAGTATATCGTGCCCGATAATGATGTCCGCACACAGGTTGGCGACAATGAGCAGAGGCTGATGGCGATAGATATGTTCACCAATCTGGATCGTCGCATAACATAGTCCTTCCACGTAGGAAACATTGTTAGAGAGATGCCAAAGTAATCGCTTGTCTACATGGTTTTCGTTTAAGATTCATGGTAAGAGAGAGATTCTTGTCGATGAAGCTGATAGAACTTCCTGTATCGACTAATGCATCTGCGCGACAGTTATTCAGTTTGATAGGAGTGGTTGCTTTCCGTAGGCTCGATGGAGCAGCAGCAGAGATGGTTAACAAGCTAGAGTCAGTGTCAGCGACATGGGATTGGGAGTAGTAATCGTTAGTAGCAGCAACATTAGCGGTGCGTTGGCTTGGCCCCGAACTACGGCAAACGTTAGCAAAGTGACCCTTTTTGGAGCAAAGTTGACATACTGCATTGTTAGCGGGGCACTTGATCCTTTGATGTATATTGCCACCGCAAAAGAAGCACCGACGTCCACTTTGCGTAGTGCGATTGGGTTGGGATCTGTTTTGGGTATTTGTTGCCGCTAAGTTTTGTTGTGATAGCTGTCCTTGAATCTCAGATGCTGCGTTGACGGGGACAAACGAAGTAGTTGGTGAAGACACAGAAAGTATTTGCGTGGTGCTCTCAGCAGACTCTAAGGATATGGCTAAATTCAGAGTTTCCTCTAGTGTCATTGTAGATTTTTCTAAGAGTCTTTCTTTGATTTTCAGTGATGAAAGCCCGGCGATAAACGTCCCACGAACGGTTTCATTTTGATATTCGTTACCGGTAACATTTTTAAAGTCGCATTCACGAGCGAGTATGGTAAGGGCCCTCGAATATTCCGCTAACGATTCACCTGGCTGTTGTTTCCTGGTGGTCAGGCGATGCCGAGCGAGGGTAATATTACGACGTTTCTCATAGGCAGTATTGAGCGTAGTAATAGCTTCTTCGTACGTGCGACAGGCTTGAATGAAATTGAATATTGATGGCGAAATGTGATTGACAAGGAGTTGATACTTAAGCGTGTCGTCGGCTGTAGTGGCTTCCCGAGCGATAAAATTTTCAAACGAGTATTTCCAATGGGCCCACTTGAGGTCTGAGCCGGCCATCACAGGTTCTACGTCAAAGCGCTCAGGACGTAGGTATCGCGACATTGACTTTCCATCGGGTTTTACATCAGTCATGACTGAACTCGGTGATACACAAAATTAATGTTAAATAAATTGATACAAGTAAAGACTAAACCAAACAGAACATTGGCTTTATTTAACATTAAAATATTGCATGTTAAAGATACAGAATTGAAGGAATAACACAATTGACAATGTCATAATGTAAACACCATAAACTAAGGTTGACCTAAACAAGGAGATCATATCAATTACATTGCTTTTTAGTATGTTTTTATTTGTATTAAAACGAAGTACAGCTCGCGCAATATAATTTGAACCAAACCAAGACAATATGGCTTGCTCATTAAAAATTTTTGTACATTGCAACTGCGTAGGTCACGTGGTACTAAAATTTGGGTCAAGTTATTTTACTTGAGGTGTAACAATGTATCACATCAAATCGTCAATTTCAAACATACAGCTCGCGCAACATAACTTGGCCCAGTTTTTTTAGTACCAGGTGACATGCGCACTACAATTTTTGTACTGAAAATTGCTACTGCGCAAGCTTCATTGTTTATAGTTTGGTTCAAATTATGTTGCGCGAGCTGTACATGAACTTCATATTAATATTATAGACGATAGACAGCCATTACATAGTCATGCAAGCGTCAGTCAAATTCCATCAGTCATGAATTACGTTTGACTGATTGACTGATGGAAAGAACAAATCACATCATGCAACCATCAGTCACTACATTACACGGTAGGTGAACCGTCAGTCACAGCCCGTGACAGAAATGACAGCAAAACCTACCGTGTACGGATGCCTAACGATAGATAGACCCGCCCCGCAAGACTGAGACAGACAGACAGAGACAGAACAGATACCATACCATCAGAGTTTCTTTCAGACTAATTTCTCCGGGGGGGGGGCAATTAAAAGGTTCGGGGGAGCTCGTATGTCAATCACTACACTAGTTTGCCCATCTACCTACACACAACACATTTTTTCCGGGGGGGCACTGCCCCCCCGGAGTAGTACCTGAAAGAAACGCTGCATACCATAATTACCATGTATATTTACAATCCAATCCTGCATTCTGCAGCGGCGCGCGGGCGGACTGCACAAGGCGGACTGCCAGGCGGACTGTCAGGCAGGATGATCGACTTTTTTACTCTTTGATTGATTGTACTTTTTACTTCTCTCTGCTCTGCCTCTACTACATATATAGTGATCTGTGTCTGCCTCTATGATTATTTCAAAAAGGCGGAGTTTTTGGCGGGATTTTGTCGAGTTCAGTTCGGTGACTATTTTAATTATTCGCAAATTGATTCATAGTGGATATTGTGTCTTAAAATTGGTGCAGTTTTGTGGTACAAGTGTCTACGCAACTGAACAATATGTGGGATAATGGAAATAGGCGCGATCTTGGTTGTGTAAAGCTGAGACTTTTATTGTAGTGGTCGCTACCTCGGCTGACCTTACCGAGTAAACTGTCTTGATATACTTGCTGCCAAATGCTCCAAGCAGCATTGGAATGTGATGCACCCGCATTCTAATAAGACGCAAGATTTGGCTTTGCCTTTATTTTAAAAAAAGACTAAGAAACCAACACGCAAGAACTGGCTGTATGGCATAGTCCTTCGCCTGTCCTGAAAAGGGCAAAACATCTACTACTACTACTTATTTCAAAAAGGAGTTTTTGGCGGGATTTTGTCGAGTTCAGTTCGGTGACTATTTTAATTATTCGCAAATTTATTCATAGTGGATATTGTGTCTTAAAATTGGTGCAGTTTTGTGGTACAAGTGTCTACGCAACTGAACAATATGTGGGATAATGGAAATAGGCGCGATCTTGGTTGTGTGAAGCTGAGACTTTTGGTCGCTACCTCGGCAGAACTTACCGAGTAAACTGTCTTGATATACTTGCTGCCAAATGCTCCAAGCAGCATTGGAATGTGATGCACCCGCATTCTAATAAAACGCAAGAAATTGTCTTTGCCTTTATTTAAAAAAAAAGACTAAGAAACCAACACGCAAGAACTGGCTGTATGGCATAGTCCTTCGCCTGTCCTGAAAATTAACTAGTATATTTATCTATGCTGAAAAGGGCAAAACATCTACTCAGGGTTGCCAACTGTACGAGGTTCCTCGTACAAATACGAGAATTGACGTCTTGAATACGAGGCAAAATTAGGCAAAAATCACCAAATACGAGGATTTCACAGAATAGTTTTCATACAAAATTGGTAATGTACGAGATTTTGAACATATTTTGTGTGGAAATACGATAATCTCCACCAAGTCTCTACGAGAATTTATTTAAATGAGTTGGCAACCCTGCATCTACTACTACTACTTATTTCAAAAATAAAAACATAACCAAAAATTGTAAATTAAGATTTTTATAAAAAGGGCTGGAAAATGAGAACTCTTTTAAATAAAATTGTAGTGGCAGCTAATTTGTCTATCACGAAGAGGAGTAATGTAAGATTTTGCTCTAAAATAGCAAACGAAAAGAAAAAGGATGAAATTGAAGATATTGTTAAGAAAAGTAAGTTTTTAGGTAAAATCTCTAGTGGATTTACTCAAAAGATTAGTTTTCCTCTATCTTTGATATTTTTTTTGTAAATTGTTAGCTCTACACAATTTTTTCATTATGACGAGTTATCTAACAGATAAGTACCATTTTCTTACAGATATAGTTGTAGAAAAGTTTAATGGTATAACTACAGTAAATATTGATCGGCAACACACTCGGAACAGCCTAGATGAGGCTACACTGAGAGAAATGGGCGCTGCAATAGATGCATTTGATAAAGATGACTCGGCAAAAGTGCTAGTTTTCAATGGAGAAGGTGGCTCGTTCTGTTCTGGCTTTGACATCGATGAAATTGATGAGAAAGGAATCAACAACATGACGGATGCTGCAGTGAGAATTATTTTATGCAATACCTAAAATAATTTAACAGAATCTGTGAGTTATATGGATGGTTACTGATTAATATTTTAATAGGCTCATCCTCTCAGCAAAATCCGTATATTAATCCCTACACATTGGGAACAAATAGTTGTTAATATACTGTACAGTACGAGGCATATTGAGTCATTTTGAACTTACCATCCAAATTTAAGGATATGTCCAGTCCATGAAACTTAACAACTTTCTCTAAAAAACATGTGTCAAATTTCGCCAGAAAATTTCGGTCACCCGATACTAAATTAATCACGTGATCTCTTTGATTTGTATGGAAAGTTGATTTTTATTTTACATATTTGACCATGTGTTCCTTAGAGAAAGTTGTTCAGTTTCATGAACTGAACACATCCTCAAAATTTGGATGGTAAGTTCAAAATGATCCTGTATATCTTGAATTTTTTTCGACAGAGGGGATAAGTTCGCGCATGTGCTCTTGTGAGCGACCAATAACGCGCGCCCCTCTCCCGCCGCCCGCGCCCCTCACCGCTATGCATGCCCAAAATATGCAATCCCCACCCGATTTCAAGATATATGCCTGGTACTGTAATCATGTGTCGATTCACTGCAGCTTTTTAAACCAATGGCACAGAATACATAGGTTTATGTATTATCAACATTTTATGATGAACAGGTTCGGCTACTTAGAAGACCATTGTGTGATAAGACAACTATAGCAGCGGTATCAGGGTACGCTGTTGCGGAAGGCTTTGAATTGGCACTAGCATGTGACCTCCGAGTCATTGAAGAAACGGCTGTCATGGGATGCCTTGGCAGAAGGTTTGGTATGTATTACTATCCAACTTTTTCAGTTCTTTTTTTTATGTTTTATTTTTGGGATAATAAACAGCGTTCACAATTTAACTTATGATCTAAATATTTAGTTATGAAAACCAATTTGCCTCTTGCGTAGTTTCATGTTTTTAATTCTTAATATTACTTCAATCTCGAATAAAAATTGGATGAAGACAAGGGCGTCGCCAAGGATAGGCAGGGAGGGGCAGCTGCCCCGCCCTAGAGGTTAATAAAATGTAGCCAACTGCTAAGTAACCAAAGTCCTAAGGCCGTTCAATTGACTTGCTTTTCCCATATATCCCACATCACAAAATTGGAATAAATTCACCAGTACACTCTTGACTGTACCTACAATTCATATTCTTCTCTCATCCTCCATGATATTAACTTGCCCCCCTTGGGCCATGGGCTGGCAACACCCTTGGATGAAGACAATAAAGACTTTAAAGAGCTAGTGCTTATTTCAGTCTGTGGTTAGGCACTAACATAAAGTTTATTTTAATTATTTACTAGATTTCTGCCCTGCCCGCAGCTTCACCCGCGTGAATGTGGACTACAGGTTATATTATGTAGGTGGAGCCGCCCAGCAGTAGGATCAATAGTAGACTGTTTCCCAAAGGTCCCATTTATATCCGTGCCAAATTACGTCTTGGTGTGAAAACAACAGACAGACAAAGTTACTTTCGTTTTTATGGATTAAAAAAATTCTGGTTCATTAATAAATGAAACAGATTTTTATAACATTATCCAGTGTTGGAGTTAGGGATATGTGCGCTCCTGGCAAGACTAGAATTTTGCGCCCCAAGACATATTTCTAGGATAATGAGCGCCCCTGGCAAGATTTGAATTTTGGGCTCAAAGACTTGAGACTTTTTTCTAGCTATGGGTTAGCAAAGTGTGCCCCTGATGCTACGGCTCCACCTGAGTTAACGTTAACGATAATGTCCAACTACGCTTTAATTTAAGCGTTAAAAATGCGTGTTGGCTACATTAAGGTTTTAACGTCGGCAAAGTTAGTTTCTAGTGAAGTATCGCTTAACGTTTAGTGACATTTGTAATGTCGTTTGTAAATTAACGCCGTTAAGTCTTGGCCACATCTGCGTCACGCCTAGATTAACGCTTTAAGTATGCGTTAAGACGCAGGTGGAGCCGTAGCATGAGGGTTGCCCTAGCAGCCACCCCCCCTTGCCAGCCCCTGGCTACGACGCTGACATTATTTGTAAAGTCACTTAATTTACTATAACTCCTCCAGATTAGGATTATTATAATTGTTTAGAAGGGGGGACGCCAGCAAAGCCGGGCGGGTGATCAGTCACCTTGATTGGAACCATTTCACCCATTTCCCCAAATCCCCAGAGGGGGCAGATTAGGATAGCCTGTCACCAGAATGCTAAAGGAGCATTCTGTTAGTTACAAATGTTGTAAAAGTAATAATTACAAATGTTGTAAAAGTGGTTATTAACAGGTGTTCCTCAAAGCCTGTTTGGCGGTAGGCGGCTCACCGCTCTCGTGGGGCTGTCTCGAGCGCTGGACCTGCTCATCACTGGGAAGCTGATCAGCGGCGCTGAAGCGCATCAGATCGGGCTCGCCTCCAAACTCACTGCTACTGGCACTGGTAATTATAATTAAAAAAAACTGGCTGGACAGGTCTGAGGTCACGACAGACATTTTAGTCCTAAAATAGAATAAGAAAGAAAGGCTAGCTGCTAGAAAAAAGTTTGCTGTTTATTTGGTGGGAGTACTTAATGTTATTATACATTAACAGATGGTTATAGTTAATTATGTAACTAATAACTAATAGTACAAGTACAGAAGCAGCACTCCGCAAAGTCATTTAAAGAAATGCTCCGACACAAAAAAGTGCAATTTAGGTCGCGCAGCGCTACTGGCCTACAGTTATATGTATTCGCCTAGTAGTTACCTCTCTTTCTATCGCGTGCTCTTACCTTTTCTGACGACGCGACGTTAGGGTTGTCTTCTTTTAAATGAACTGCGTAGCATATATATATCATAATGCGAAAAACGACAACTGTTTATTGGTTTTTTGAATTTGTCATCCGTACACGGAAAAGTAATGTCGATTCGACATTTTTACTTTTATAAAGAGACAATACTTACGCAGGCATAAGATACCGCGCGACTACACAGGCGGGCGTGTGGCGGCCCTCTGCTCACTTGTGCCTCCGTAGGCACGGCTAGCGGTAGGTGCTTATCGCGCGACCTTGAGCGAGTGAAGGAGGCCTGACTGTAGTATAATGTGGGGTATTGAAGACGAGTGTGATAATAGTATCACATGAGTGTTTTAATACCTAATTATATGCGCTGAACCGTTATTCGAGACCTATAGAGTGAGACAGCATCACTTCCGCTTCGTTTGAACAGCCTCCTGGCATCCCCGCCACGTCACTTCCGGCGGTACAAGTGAGGTGGAGGGGGGTATTGCTTGTCACAGGCAGCCATGATTTGACTCGTCACATTGGCATCGACTTTCGTCGAGTGAACACCTCCAATTAAAACAACGTCGTTGTTCGATAAAAATATTTATTTAAATAAAAATAAAAAAGTGTTATACAGTTTGATTATAACTCTGCGGAAGAGTTTGTGTTTTTTCACTATAAGAACTCTGCGGAAGAGTCATGGGTGAAAGTCCTGAACGGGATCCTAGGCCCCGGGAACGTACCCCAACGTCTGAGCAGGCTGCTAGGCCCGCCGAGCAACCACAGGTATCCGTCGGGCTTCTAGGCCCCGAGAACGGGAGGATAACCTATCTACGCGCAAGCGGGCTGCTAGGCCACGAAAGCGTCCACGTCCTGTGAGTTCGTCGTCGAGTTCGAGCGGGAGCTCTAGTCGGTCAACATCTTCGTCAACATCGAGTCGCAGTCGCAGTGGCAGTCGCAGCGCATCCCGGCGGCAACGGAAACGGCGAGTAAATAGTGATAATTTTGAATCATTGTCGAATAAAGTGAGTACCATCTTTAATTATTTAAAAGATCAGGATCGTTTAATTTCGAACAAGTTAGATACTGATTCAGATGTATTATCATTACACGCTACGCCGTAATTAACAAGTTCTTTACTTTCGAATGAGCCTCTTTTAAAGAAGCCTAGATTAGAGAAAAAGATCGATTGTAACATCAATACTAATTTAAAAGAGGCAGCAACCGATAATGCGTCAGAATCAAGATTGAGTATTTTGTCTATATTACATTACTTTGATTTGAACGAGTTCGTTATATTGAATGGTCTCAAGGGTCTCACAAACCAAACCAGACACAATTTTGTCGTCAGATTCATTTGATAAGTCAAATAATGAATCTGACTTAGTGAACTTTTTCCCGAAAAATCTCAGTGTATTAAGGTGTCCGAAGACATCCTCCAGCTGGTCTGCGGAAGACGAGCTGACACTATACAAAGAAGGCGTGATAGTGTTTTGTCAAGTGTAAAAGACCGTTACATAAAAGTGGATTTGCGGAAAATCCCGCCTACCCGCACTACTTTTTTTTAATCTTGAAATGATGAGCAGTTTTTTATCAAAAGCGGGGGGAACAAATAAGTTATTTAACAATAATAAGCGCTCAACAGATGAGCCCATTATGTCTTTTAAAACTAAGAATAACGTTTCCCGTGCTAAACGGCTGCGGAAGCCGGTAGCTCGCAATCGTGATCGTGACTTTGATGATAATGGCACTGGTCCAGGGCCGTCATCAAGCCGTAATCAAAATTATGCTTATAATAATAATAAAAATAAGAACGTTGCATTTAATAGTAACAAACCCAACTCTAGTATCGTGACCGTGATGTTAAGAATAATAATTCTCATAACAAAGGCAAATGATTTCAAACAAAACTCGTTTTACGGCGGCTGTTTAAGGTATTGCATAGAGGATTGTAAAGAATTTCAATTCTTTCCAATTTTCTTTTTCTTGTAATCTTGTAAAAGTAAAAAATCAAATATTTTTGTACCCGCACCGCCAACTCCGAGTTTTGTTTGTCCGATGTTTCTTGTGAAAAAAATCAGGCACCAACAACACACCGATATGCAATTTAAAAAATCTGAATAAATTTCTTGTTCAGTTCAAGTTCAGACTGATAAATGTCAATCCAGTGCCGGATTTTTTTGCAACAGGGAGATTGTGCAATCAAAATAGATTTTTCACAAGCATATTTTCACGTCACCATTGCTCGCTCTCATCTTCCGTTCCTGGGGGTTCTCTACAAATCAGAGAATGCAGCGGAACCAGAACTTTTGTAGATCACAAGCTTACCATTCGGTCTGTCGACTGCACCCGTGACCTTTGCGACAATCACGAATTTGATTGCACATATGACAGAGGTATGAGGGTAATCGTATACCTCGACGATTATCTGGTTGCCAATCAGAACCAAGCAACATTACAATGTCAGGCTGCGGAAGCCGTGCGAATTCTGAGTTCACTTGAATGGAGTGTGAATTACAAAAAGTCGGTACTGACTCCAACTCAAACCTTTGAATATCTGGGCGTCACCTGGCACACCAGACGAAATATCAAATGTAATCGTTTACCTCGACGATTATCTGGTTGTTAATCAGAACCAAGCAACATTACAATGTCAGGCTGCGGAAGCCGTGTGAATTCTGAGTGCACTTGAATGGAGTGTGAATTACAAAAAGTCGATACTGACTCCAACTCAGACCTTTGAATATCTGGGCGTCACCTGGGACACCAGAAGAAATATCAAATGTAATCGTATACCTCGACGATTATCTGGTTGTCAATCAGAACCAAGCAACATTACAATGTCAGGCTGCGGAAGCCGTGCGAATTCTGAGTTTACTTGAATGGAATGTGAATTACAAAAAGTCGGGACTGACTCCAACTCAGACCTTCGAATATCTGGGCGTCACCTGGGACACCAGACGAAATATCAAATACATTCATGTCGAAAAGAGAGTACGAATCGAGACAAGTCGGAAACATCTTCTAGATCTCGGTCTTTGGTGTCTCAAGGACACTCAAAGAATTTTGGGGATGCTGAATTTCGCGTTATTTGCCATTCCCAGAGGTCGGCTTCATTGCCGCCCCTTACAACACGCAAGTGGTGTCTTACCAAGGGATCAACCCCATTTAAAGTGCGCAATCGATCCTCAAGTTCTGACAGAATGCCGGTGGTGGTTGAAAGCGCTGAAGACTGCTACGTCCATTCATTATGCTCCCGCTGCTCATTTTTTGACAACGGACGCTTCCGGCAACGGCTGGGGTTCAGTAATAGACGGAATTCATTAGACTGGCGGTACTTGGCGCCCCGACCAAATATCATGGCACAGCAATATCAAGGAAATGTGGGCAATAGTACAAGCTATTCAACGGCATTTACATCGATTGCGAAATTCAACTGTGTTGGTGCAGTCTGACAACAAGAGTGTAGTAAGCTACATGGCTATAGGCAGGCGGACTTCATTCGAGGACCTTACTGAAGATGACTTGGTGTCTGTATCAGCTACTAGACCAGAACAACATTCATCTTGTTCCTCAATACATTCCCAGACTATACAGTGTGGAAGCCGACAGGCTTTCCCGACAGAAAGGTCCAGCAGAATGGACTCTCACGCAACGAGCCTATCTGAAGATAATCAACCGCTTTGGAACACCAGAGATCGATCTATTTGCGTCGCAAAGTGCTCACCTTCTCCCACGATACGTTTCGCGGCACTGCACAGATTCAAAAGCATAATACCACGATGCGTTCAGCAGACAATGGAATTATCACAAAGCATGGATATTTCCGCCATCAAATCTGGTACCACGAGTCCTGGCACACCTAAACAGAGTCGAGGGCATGTATCTTCTGGTCGTTCTTCGTTGGAAGAAGGTATTTTGGCGGCCGGACCTGAAACGCAGAGCTGTAGCGGCACCTTGGACAATAACAAACCAGAGGCACAATCTAATAGATACACGAACTCAGAGACCGCCAGCTCAAGCAGACCAGATGTGTCTCGAAGTTTGGTACATCAGGTGTAGGGCCGCCTACTGACCGGTTGGTCGTCAGAAGAAGTAGAGTTACTAGACTCTAGCTAGAGAAATTTTACTAAAAAAGTTTACTCTTCAGTTTGGAATAAATGGCAAAATTGGTGCCAAGGCCAACAAATCAATATTTATAGTCCGACAGGACCTCAGTTGGCTAAATATTTAGCAAACCTTCACTTAAAACATCTTTAAGTGAAGGAGACCATCGTCTCTCTTATAAGACTATACTAGTCTACAAATCTGTCATAGCTACCTTGGCTATTCCTAATGCAGACTCTTTAAGCAACGATCCTATTGTCAAGAGAACCCTTAAAGCAATAGCCCTGGCTACTGCCGGAAAAGTAGTTAAAAATTCTTTTATATGGGACCCATCCAGTGTAGTGGCCTGGCTGTCAGCTAACGTTCCCGCTCACTTAACGCTTTATGAAGTGGCACGACGAACCGCTCTGATACTACTTCTTGCATCTAGCCGCAGGGTGCACGACCTCACTCTCCTGCATATCGACGGAGATAAATTCGAAGATCATTCGAATCATGTCATACAGCATCCACGGTTCGGCTCCAAGACCGATAATTATACGCATAGGCAATCGTCGTGGAAATTGATAAAAGCAGAGAACGACAGCATATGTCCAGTTTATTGGGTCAAGGAGCTGATAGAAGTTTCAGCCTGTCGTAGAGAGGAAAGGGATATATATAACCGAACTATTCATCACAGCGCGTGGCTCACCACGACCAGCATCGCGCACTGTGCTCGGTTGCTGGGGCGGTCATTATTGCGCGCCGCGAGTGTAGAGGCTAGCGCTGACTCCACACGAAGCGCCGCCGCATCACGCAACTGGCTCAACAATCACCATATCGACGAGATTATGGCAAAGGGAAATCGGTGAAGTATAATCCCCGTCAAATGGTAATGCGCATGGCGGCCATGTTGATGACGTCAAAATGACGTAGTGAAATCGAACACTCAGTACCGTTAGCAAAACTGGCTGGCGGGCGAGTAGGGATGATAATCGATTATTTGATATTAGATTATTTCAAATGTGTAAAGTCCGATTATCAATTTCTTAGAAAAAAGGTAAACAATGATGTTACCAGAACAAAACAACACAAAATGAAGTAGTATATTGCTATGTCAAGAAAAAAAAAACACTAAAGTACCTACATGGTTTTCACCACGAACCTAATATAAATATTAATTAGATAAATATTATGACTATGAATCATCCGATTCGGATTCAGAATTCGGATCCACTTAACGCAGCGGTCGCTCTTATAGTACATAGACTAGCGGCCGCCCGCGACTTCGTATGCGTGGAGAGTTATTTTTCTATCCCTCAGGAGTCAGGAGTCGGAATCTGTTGGTCACACTTTTGATTATCTATGACCATTTAAGTATCTCGGTTGACTTTGTGTTTCCACCTGCTTGTAAAAATGTCCAACCTCAAAAGGCTTTATTTATCAATACAGAAGCTTTTACTTTATTAAGAGCACACAGAACAGAATCAGTTCGTTTTTTTGGACGAAAGGTACCCTATGTCCTTTTCTGTACCTGTGACAACGTGTATGCAAATTTTTATGTTGATCGGTTGAGTAGTTAAGGGTCCATGATAGGAAAACATGGTTGCGCGGGCCATTTTTTTTATACAGAAAACGTAAAGTAGTAGCCACAAAAAAAATAGACGACAAGCTAAAGTATTTTTTTCGGGATGAAAGGTACCCTATGTCTTTTTTACCCGACTGCAAGAGGGTTATGTTTTTCGCGCGTATCTTGTAAGTTTGTATGTAATATTCTTTATTATCTCATATATTTCAAACGGCTGAACGGATTTCCATGATTTACATATCGTTAGATTCGTCTCGTCAGCCCAAGTGTTCTTAAGAAGGTGGCGTTATAAAAAAACCAACATGGCGGCTGTACGGTGCTATTATACGTAGTGGGGAAAAAATTTTTTTTTAGAATACTGCAATATGGGTGTCAAATTAAAGGGCTTATTATAAGGATTTCAAAAAGGTATATCATATAAATAATAACTAAAAAGAAATAAATAAAAAAATAAATTAAAAAAAATTAAAAACCCGCCTGCATAAAAAGACAAGTCAACTAAAAAGATGGAAACAAGATTAAATATTATAGGCAACATTATAACATGCAGTCGGAGGCATATAACTCAAATCATTCATAATGTCACTTTCTTTTTTCTTTCATTTGCTAGTAGATTCTTTTCTGAAAAAAATCGGCATAAAATTAGCAATTAGATCGATCATTTTAATTCTTAGATTAATCGACCAATTCGCAATAAGTTAGCAAGGATTAATCGTTTAATCGAATCAATTTCGAACATCGCTACCACCGAGTTGACAGACATTCAAGAGCGGATATCTCGAAAACTATACAAGTTATCGAAAAACTTGTCTGAATAAAACTTGTAGCAAATTTAATCAGCTTTTATTTTGTTTGTAGTCTTATGTCGCTTGAACGGATAGTTTCTGAGATATATGTAAAAAACCGAAAAATGGGGCCTTCAAACCTCCCCCCCACCCCGGCATAGGGGATACTGGCGGCGAATTTTGATATATTCACCTCCTAACAAGTCCAAATAAAGTTACGAAGTCAAAAATTGTGTTCCAAGAATTTCCCTCTATACATTTTTTGAGCTTTCTTTGCCTGAACTATTATTTAAATAAAGAATATTTCATTTTCATTTATTTTGAAAAGATCCATACAATTATTATATTTTCACTTAACCCTATCTTATTGACAATAATAATCATTAAATCAAATTAATTATTATTTACTTCAACTTTTTTTGCTAGCTGTAGCGGGTGACGTCACGATTAGGTTAATTTGACAAGGTTCCAGCGCATTACCATTTGACGGGGATAATACTTCAAATACTTTTGTTCGATTTTACGCTTCTGAAATTCGTTACCCTCAGAATTCGGGAAAGCCATTTAAAATATTACTTAAATGATTTTGATTAATAACTGAAATTTATTTATTAGATTTTATTATATACCTGCGGAAGGAAAAGTAAAATAATACATATAAATACACTTGTTTCATTATTTTTATTTCTTTTCATCATTCACAGATTGGCATAATCTTATTTTATAGCTTGCCACCAGGCGATAACAAACACATCTCACTCTATAGGTCTCGAATAACGGTTCAGCGCATATAATAAAATGTTTTACCTGAAATTAAAACAGTTATTATATGCAGAAACCTTATTCGAGACCTATATTTTAAATACTGCCTGATGGCTAATTCCACTGAACTCCAGTGAGATGCAATGTGACGAGTCAAATCATGGCTGCCTGTGACAAGCAATACCCCCCTCCACCTCACTTGTACCGCCGGAAGTGACGTGGCGGGGATGCCAGGAGGCTGTTCAAACGAAGCGGAAGTGATGCTGTCTCACTCTATAGGTCTCGAATAAGGTTTCTGCATATAATAACTGTTTTAATTTCAGGTAAAACATTTTATTATGTACAGTTGCATATAAGACTAATCTACATCCATGATAGGAATGCTGTATAAAAGGTTTTGTAACAGTAGTTTATAGACAACATTAAAATAACCAGTGGTAGTTGTAATATCCGAGCGAGAGGTTGTCCCGCTCCCCGCGCCCGCGTCCGTCATAAGATCATCCAAACGAGTGTTTTATTTAATGTTGTACTGAATTTCATAATGTAATTCTCGTTCGGATATTGTGGTTATTTTCTATGATAGTGGTTCTTTTAATGTTGGCTGTAAGCTGTTTCAGAACCTTTTATCACAGAATAGATATAAGTAGGTACAACCGTACAGAAAGGAAACTCTCCGCCCCGCCCCACAATCAATTACCTCACCGCGCCTCGCGAGTTCGTAGGCTCATTCAATAGCACTAGACTTCACGCACATAATTGCGCGTGTGCGAAAACGTCACTGTGTAGCGTCTGTGTAATAGGTGGTTGAAACGCGGCGTTTTTATGGAATGCCCGGGGTGTGCTTTTATAGAGGATTTAAAGCATGGGTGTAGATAAAAGTACTTATGGAAAACAACACCTAGTTTATGTCAAACTGAAAATTATACAGCTGTATTATTTCATTCATCTAAATGACCAATTTACCTTTCAGCACTAGGAGAAGCGATGAAACTTGCCAAATCCCTTACAAAGTTCCCCCAAAACGCGTTGATAATGGACAAGCTGGCGGCGGTGAACTCCCAACTAAACCCCAACACGGAGGAGAGTATGAGGGACGAGGCGGTCATGACCAGCCTGCTGGGGGCCGCCATTGAAGACATAAAGGCAGGCGTCAAGAAGTTCCAAAATGGTGAGTGTAAGAAATTTACGCTACGACCCTACCTTTTCAAGATTTGTGTGGCGCAGCTGTAGAGACGTCTCTATAGTCCGTATAGCCATAGACATATATCGTATAGCACTAATTACAGGGGGTCGTTCCGAACCTACGCTCCGAGTGCAACCGAACGCTCTAACGCCGTTCCAAACATTAGAGCGTGACGTTCGGTTGTAACAACTTTCCCGTTCCAAACGTCAGAGCGTTGCAACCAAACAATCATCAAAATTGATGGTTGTAAAACGCTCTGACGTTTGTCTATAGAAAAACTGTCAAATGTCATTTGACATTATTTTGTATTTTGATGTTTTTGTGTCTAATTTTCAAATAAATCATGGTAGCTTCGCAAAAAAACAGTTTTTATTTGATTTTGTATTAAGGAAAGTTTAAATTATTTCTATTCCAAGTGGAAAATGAAGACTTTGTATTGACATTGACATTTAAAGTTCTTGGTCGTTCCTAACCTTAGAGTGAGTTAAAAAACAACCAACAACCGGCACTCTAAGCCTCTGAACGAAACCCAGCCTAACTAAAACCAAAGACAAAATAGAGTAGGTAACTGCTTAGTGTGCAGAAGGCTTGTGTGTTGCTCGAGCGCGCGTAGTACGGTCAGCAACGAAAGTAATTTAACACTTCAGTGCTTTGTAGCATATTAATAAATGTTTCAAACTTTTTTAAAAATTTGCTATGACGAAGTTCTAAAATGTTAAGCAAGTTTCTGTTGCTGACTGTACTAAGCTTTAACTGGTAGTCTCTTTATTTTGTGCTAATAAAGAATGAGATGCGGACAAACAAGTTCTTCAGGCCTATATTCCATTGTATTCTGAATAGAAGTTAATTATTATAATTTCACAGGCGTGGGAAAGCACGGAAAATTCTACAAGTTGTCTGACGTCCCCCTAAAAGACTGGGAGTTGGAGGAAAGTTATGAAGAAGTGACGGTTGAAAAGAGAGAGGAGCAGAAACCGAAAACGGAAGATAAACCAAAGCCAAATGAAGATCCATGCAGCAAATTCATTGAGAAAAAGCCATAAGAACTGTTACGTTAGTTTTTATTTTAATAAGTTAACGTTAAGTATTTTCTGTTTAGTATTAACTCGTTTTCATTAAAGCGCTTTCTAGTCGAAATATGTTTTTTTCTGTAGATCAAGTAAAGTTCTTATTGGATCTTGCAAAATCTTTATGATCCCAATCCTGATAGGAACAGCCACAGAATACACAATAGTACAAGTACAGAAGATGCACTCTGCAAAATTATTTAAATAAATACCGACTCTTGCTCTGACACAATAGAGTGCAATTCAGGTCGCACTGTTCGGGCAACACTCCCCTATAATCATATTCACCTATGGTTGCCTCTCTTTCTATCGCATACCGGCTACTTGTAGCCTTAAAGCTTCATACCTAAAGCGCCTAGTGCGCCTAGCAGAACAGCCTTTGTCCGTTATGTGGTAAATAAAATACATAACAATCAGCCAAATGAAACAAGTGATTACATTAAAAAGTATTACAAAGGCCTTAAAGTCTATTCTTCCTTCAGGCCCTTCTCCGCTTGGTACTTGTAGTGCAGGTCGCTGCAGTCCTCGTTGGAGATGTTGACCCACCCCTTGTCGCTCATGTGGTACACTCGGATGATGCCGCCGGAATACGTAGACTAGTGGGAGCGGAGGGGAACATCTTCAACGGGACTTCTGGGAATACACGTACAGCGCTCATTCCCTGCCCTACAATTATATTCACATATGGTTGCCTCTCTTTCTATCGCATACCGGCTACTTGTAGCCTTATAGCTTCATACCTAAAGCGCCTAGTGCGCCTAGCAGAACAGCCTTTGTCCGTTATGTGGTAAATAAAATACATAACAATCAGCCAAATGAAACAAGTGATTACATTAAAATTCCTTCAGCATATCGGTTACTTGTAGCCTTGTAGCTTCATACCTAGAGCGCCTAGTGCGCCTAGCCTGGAACAGCCTTTGTCCGTTATGTGGTAAATAAAATACATAACAAACAGCCAAATGAAACACGTGATTATATTAAAAAGTATTTATTACAAAGGCCTTAAAGTCTATTCTTCCTTCAGCCCCTTCTCCGCTTGGTACTATTGTAGTGCAGGTCGCTGCAGTCCTCGTTGGAGATGTTGACCCACCCCTTGTCGCTCATGTGGTACACTCGGATGATGCCGCCGGAATACGTAGACTAGTGGGAGCGGAGGGGAACATCTTCAACGGGACTTCTGGGAATACACGTACAGCGCTCAGTCCCTGCCCTACAATTATATTCACCTATGGTTGCGTCTTTTTCTATCGCATATCGGCTACTTGTAGCCTTGTAGCTTCATACCTAGAGCGCCTAGTGCGCCTAGCCTGGAACAGCCTTTGTCCGTTATGTGGTACATAAAATACATAACAAACAGCCAAATGAAACACGTGATTATATTAAAAAGTATTTATTACAAAGGCCTTAAAGTCTATTCTTCCTTCAGCCCCTTCTCCGCTTGGTACTTGTAGTGTAGGTCGCTGCAGTCCTCGTTGGAGATGTTGACCCACCTCTTGTCGCTCATGTGGTACACTCGGATGATGCCGCCGGAATACGTAGACTAGTGGGAGCGGAGGGGAACATCTTCAACGGGACTTCTGGGAATACACGTACAGCGCTCAGTCCCTGCCCTACAATTATATTCACCTATGGTTGCGTCTCTTTCTATCGCATATCGGCTACTTGTAGCCTTGTAGCTTCATACCTAGAGCGCCTAGCCTGGAACAGCCTTTGTCCGTTATGTGGTAAATAAAATACATAACAAACAGCCAAATGAAACACGTGATTGTATTAAAAAGTATTTATTACAAAGGCCTTAAGTCTATTCTTCCTTCAGCCCCTTCTCCGCTTGGTACTTGTAGTGCAGGTCGCTGCAGTCCTCGTTGGAGATGTTGACCCACCCCTTGTCGCTCATGTGGTACACTCGGATGATGCCGCCGGAATACGTAGACTAGTGGGAGCGGAGGGGAACATCTTCAACGGGACTTCTGGGAATACACGTACAGCGCTCAGTCCCTGCCCTACAATTATATTCACCTATGGTTGCGTCTCTTTCTATCGCATATCGGCTACTTGTAGCCTTGTAGCTTCATACCTAGAGCGCCTAGCAGAACAGCCTTTGTCCGTTATGTGGTAAATAAAATACATAACAATCAGCAAAATGAAACACGTGATTACATTAAAAAGTATTTATTACAAAGGCCTTAAAGTCTATTCTTCCTTCAGCCCCTTCTCCGCTTGGTACTTGTAGTGCAGGTCGCTGCAGTCCTCGTTGGAGATGTTGACCCACCCCTTGTCGCTCATGTGGTACACATGGATGATGCCGCCGGAATACGTAGACTAGTGGGAGCGGAGGGGACCATCTTCAACGGGACTTCTGGGAATACACGTACAGCGCTCAGTCCCTGCCCTACAATTATATTCACCTATGGTTGCGTCTCTTTCTATCGCATATCGGTTACTTGTAGCCTTGTAGCTTCATACCTAAAGCACCTAACCTGGAACAGCCTTTGTCCGTTATGTGGTAAATAAAATAAAATACATAACAAACAGCCAAATGAAACACGTGATTATATTAAAAAGTATTTATTACAAAGGCCTTAAAGTCTATTCTTCCTTCAGCCCCTTCTCCGCTTGGTACTTGTAGTGCAGGTCGCTGCAGTCCTCGTTGGAGATGTTGACCCACCCCTTGTCGCTCATGTGGTACACGCGGATGATGCCGCCGGAATACGCGTCGCGGTGCGTTGCGTGGTAAATGGCGCGCCGACCCAGATCTGTGAATAACAGTGGCTCGTATAGAATCAATCTCAAATCTCTGCTTGAGTACAATTAGAAAAGGATGGTGCTATTATCGTATATAGCGCCATCCCTTTCTAACTGTACTAAACCAGATATTTGAGTTTGATTCTATAATATGAGCCTTATACAACGTGTTACTAAATAACCGCTAATGCCGAATATGGCTGATAAGGACCATCCAAAACAACTTTTACTATGGTATGGGGCCATATCAGCTGTTTCATACATAAATTAATAAGGAAAATATCAAAATATATGAAACAGCAGATTTTTTTTTCGCGATTTCAGAGTTGGTCCCATAGTAAAAGTTGTTCAGTCTGATGGTCCCTATCTGCCATATTTGGCATTAGGGTTTATTCTGCAACACGTTGCGTATACAGTTGATGGAATTTAACTGAAAAATAATGTACTGAGCCTACTTCAACTTATTAAATTTAGCAATGAGCGTTACAAGTTGCAACACAAAAAAACCGGCTAAGTGCGAGTCGGGACACGTGCGTGAAGGGTTCCGTACCAAAAAAACGGCAATCACGTTTGTTGTATGGGAGCCCTACTTAAATATTTATTTTATTCTGTTTTTTAGTATTTGTTGTTATAACGGCAACAGAAATACATCATCTGTGACAATTTCAACAGTCTAGTTATCACGTTTGATGAGATACAGCCTGGTGACAGACGGACACTGGAGTCATAGTAATAGGATCCCGTTTTTAGTTTTTACCCTTTGCGTACGGAACCCTAAAAATAAGATGAAATAAGAAAATACACATTTGTTTTTAATCAAGTACTAGTAATGTGGCGAAATTACAGTAAGGTAGTAAGGTTTGCCTTTGGTTTTGGCTTCATACAAAACCATTAACCCGGCCTCAGGGGGGACAGAGTCACTTTCTCTGTCTCCCACTGGGGCAATTCCCGTCCGGCGCGTCTACGTCGCGGGGGTGGGCACCGCTCACTTCAGTAGATGAAGTGAGATGGTGGCGAAGTTCGGATGGGGACCCAGTCCTACGGGGTATATCGTAGAACCCTTGCCCAGGGTACGGGTGAAGACCTCAACGGCTGCAGAAGCGGAGATGGAAGCCATCAGTACGCTAATGCAGGCGGAAGGGGCAAGTCACAGGGACTAAAACCTGGATCCTGACAGAGGGCAGCAGTAACTGTCAGTACTACCCAGAGGCGGAGGGCAGGAGGCCTAGCACGGCTCTGAAGTAGACTTCTCTGGACGCCGACTCACATGCGTTAGACAGAGTACTGCGGGGCGAAAGGCAAGAGGGAATCCACCGCTCTAGTGTCCCTAAACTAGTAGCATGGAAGGTTAGACGAGTGGAGGAAGCTGCACAGACAAGAGCGCGGCTCTTAAGTTAAGAAGAAGTAAACCAAAATGGAGTTTTTTGATACAGTTGTGAGCTATCAAAAAACATACATGTCTCTTTTGTCTATAGTCCATTAAACCCACCTTGCGCCTCCAGATCGGTGAGGTCCCACTTGTACCCGGAGTCCAGCACACCAAACGCATACACCGACCCGGAGCCCACTGAGAATACTTTGCCAGGAGTGCGAGTGCCTTCGCTGTCTACGTAGTATAGTTGAGCACCCTGAAGACAAGAAAAAGTTGACATAAATAAAGTAGTGTAGGAAAGGAAGGAATAGTCCCCCACAGTAAATCCTCAGTAGACGAAACTTTACAGTATGATAAAGTATCATAAATAAAACATATTTTTTTAAATTATCCAAATCGATTTATATTGTTTTTGGATATTTGTACATAGGTTTTGGTTCATACTATATTACATCCCTGCAAAGTTTCATCGACTGAGGATTTAATGTTGGGGGTCTCCATACAAAAGATCGCTTCATTTCCTCCACTAAAGAGGCACGTGACTCCAGTACTGCAAACACATGCACATCGTAAAGACCTTGCATAAGAAGTTGGTGAATACTAAATTATAAATAATACTTATAGTATTAGTGCGTCGCGGGCGCCGCCCGCAATATGAAATTTAACTACTGCATAGATTGAGGCTTTAAGGCGCTAAGAAGGGTCAAATCCCAATATTCAATTCAAATTATTGAAAGATTATGCGCGTGAAGCTATCATGGAAAAAATATATAATGTACTTGGAATAATACACAATAGATTTAATTGAAAACATTTGTAAAAATGTTACCACCTTTGATGTAAAAAAATATTCCGTGGACCCTGTTTCTGATCCTATTTGCAAAATTTCTCGGAAACAGAACATTCGTTTATGTTAAAACCAACACATAAAAATCGGCGATGTTAATACCTTCAATCTTAATTGAACAGATTTTTTTTAACTAACTTGAAAGCGAAGAAATTTAATAAAAACATGTAAAAATTGAGAATTCGGTGCTAGTTCTCAACGCAACCGCCGCGTTGGAACGCGCACTGATTTGAACCCAAAGTGAGTAGAGTTACGTTCGATTTCACACCATCACGGCTCTACCCGCTCGGATTGAGGCATGTTAAAGCCTTAATTTCCTTTGGCAGAGGTAAAATGCGGTCCGCGACAACGGTTGTTGGTGTGAATTAGAGATGAAACGGATATTCGGTAACTATCCGGCCTATCCGGCGGCCTCATAGAAATAGAATGTCAAGAACAACAATGTCAATAAACAGGTGATCCGAAAATAAATGCATACATTTTATATGAGATACGTAAAATATGACTTAGATACATAAAATATGACTATATATGGCAAAGGAAATTAATAAATTATGTTCCGTACCGTTTTCTTCGTCGATAAACGAATAAATGTAGCGAAATTTGGTTTTAGAGAAATGTGTGGTAATATCTTATTTACCTGTGAAAAGTGTGATTACTTGGATTGTTTCTTTTTGTCACATCACAATTACTTAGAGCACAAGACACCATGGCTCCACGATGCCTTTATTTTAAATTATAATACGTGCCGGACTACAGCTGCGCCACAAAAAAGAAGTTGGAAATCTGACTTTTTGACTATGCCATGGTGAAGTCTATAGTTTGTCGGAGTTTGTCGCCAAAAACCAGAGTTTGTCGGTCTTCCGTTTAGGAGATACATGTGGCTCAGCTGTAGAGACGTCTCTACAGCTGCGCCACACAGATCTCGAAAACGGAAGGTCGTAGCGAAAATCTGATTACTTGTATGTATAGCCGTTAGTTTGTCGCACAAAAACCAGAGTTTGTCGGTCTAGCGTTTAGGAGATACGTGTGGCGCAGCTGTAGAGGACGTCTCTACAGCTGAGCCACACAGATCTCGAAAACGGAAGGTCGTAACAGAAATCTGATTACTCGTGTGTGTAGCCGGTAGTTTGTCGGAGTTTGTCACCAAGAACCAGAGTTTGTCGGTCTTGCGTTTAAGAGATATGTGGGGATATGCTGTAGAGATATTTCTACCTGGATCTCGAAAACGGAAGGTCGTAGCGAAAATCTCACATATCTCCTAAACGCAAGACCCACAAACTCTGGTATTTGGCGACAAACTCGGTCGAACTACCGACTATAGATATGACTAATCAGATTATCGCTACGACCTTCCGTTCTCAAGATCCAGGTAGAAAGGTCTCCACAGCGTATCCTCACATATCTCTTAAACGCAAGACCGACAAACTCTGGTTCTTGGTGACAAACTCCGACAAACTACCGGCTACACACACGAGTAATCAGATTTCTGTTACGACCTTCCGTTTTCGAGATCTGTGTGGCTCAGCTGTAGAGACGTCTCTACAGCTGCGCCATACGTATCTCCTAAACGCAAGACCGACAAACTCTGGTTTTTGTGCGACAAACTCCGACAAACTAACGGCTATACATACAAGTAATCAGATTTTCGCTACGACCTTCCGTTTTCGAGATCTGTGTGGCGCAGCTGTAGAGACGTCTTTACAGCTGAGCCACATGTATCTCCTAAACGGAAGACCGACAAACTCTGGTTTTTAGCGACAAACTATAGACTTCATCATGGCATAGTCAAAATGTCAGATTTCCAACTTTTTTTTGTGGCGCAGCTGTAGTCCGGCACGTAATTATAATTAAGATTAACAAATATTTTAAACAAACTGTGATTGCTTATTTGCTAGGCGGGACGCTAGGGGTTCTTACTGCAAAAAATGTTGGCACATGTCACTTGATCCTTTGTCTCTTTTTTACATAGACCGTGTCCGTATGATGTTAAGATCACTTTTCCACGCTTTGTTGGTCTTCTTGAGAGCAGCGAAAATTTTTCTATGTCTATGGGCGGCCTTAATACTATCCGGCCAAATACCGGCACCCTGATTATCTAAAAAGAAACTGTATTTAGCGACCGGTTTCATTCGACATACATTGCTACTTTTCTTTGGTATGTTTTTTTTCACCCCAAAAAGATGTAGCAATGTATCACATTCATCTGTCAAAAGAGACCGGTCGCTAGGTGGTTTCTAATTAGATAATCAGCCCACGGATAACTACTATTCGGCCAGATAGGCATCCGGCCAAATTAAAAAAAACTGGATAAAGAAATATATTTTTAAGTAATTATTTGCTTTATTTAGTTAGTATTAGTATCACTTAAGAAATATAATTAGTTGTTGGAATCACAAAATAGCAAATGTCAGGTTCAATTTCACAGTAAAACTTTGATATTTCACCTTTTCAAATCTTCAAATCATTACCTTTGCAATTGCTTTGGCCCGCCATTTTGTTCGTTTTAAATTTTTAATCACACAATAGTAAATGAATGTAATAGAAAATGAATTAATTAGTACTCATACTGCACTAAGAGCAAATTATGGTGAATAAATACTAATTTCGAATCGAACCGAGTCCACCCGATCGCGCGCCGCCTACGCAAGTGTGTGTGTGTGTGTGATGCACCAAACGGCTAAGTTCAGCCTGATAACCGGCGGCCGGATATCCGGATATCCGGCCACATGGTTGGCCGAATATCCGGTATCCGGCCAAACTGCTATCCGTTTCATCTCTAGTGTGAATATTCTTGCCGAGCGCATACCCGCGCGGGTTAAGCCACCGGCATGTCTGTAGGAGCACAATATAGACTCTATATTGCGCTCCGGGAGCACAATATAGACTCTACAACGTGTAACAAAAAGGGGGTATCAAGCCGAAAGGAAGTCAATGTACTCGTGAATCTGAACACCTTCCAACAGAAAAAAAAATTAAAATCGAAAAAAAATTTTGGTCTCTCCATAGAAAATTTGAATTTGCCGCCAACATTTTGTATGGAGAGTTCAAAAATTTTAATTTTTATTTGAATTTTTTTTCTGCTGGAATGTATTCAATTTCACGAGTACATTGACCTCCCTTCGGGTTGATACCCCCTTTCTGTTACACGTTGTATATTGCTATATTATAGAGTACAGTAGTTAAGCTTAGCACTCGCACTCACTCGAGCAACGCACACATGGACACCTCTCACAGACACTGTATAACCAGAATCTCAAACCAGTTCTATATGTGACGCAGCGGTGAGAGATGTCTTTGTGTGTGTGCGATGCTCAAGCGCCCGTATTACTAGGCTTAACTTCTATTAGTCTCTCTTTTTTTTGTGGTAGGAGCCATCAATAATAATTTATCACAGCCACTTACCCTCTTATCATAGCCTGCGAGCATCATGCCCATGCTGAGCCCCATCCCCTTGTAGTTGTACACCATGTTCGCCATCAGCTTGCTGGCGGCCGCCACAGAGATGCGCTCCCTGTTGCGCAGCTCGTACAGACGGCACTGTTTGGCGAGCACTCGGTCCCAGTATACGCAGTCAGCGGCACCACCGGCCAAAGTACCTAACCAATTCATTCTAATATAAGAAAGTCAACTCTGACTGATTGTGTGTAATGTAAACAAGGGCGTCGCCAGCCCATGGCCCGGGGGGGGGGGGGGGCAAGTTAATAATAAAAAGGATGAGAAAAATATGAATTGTAAGTACAGCAAGCAAGAGCACCTAGTGAATTTATTCAAGTTTGAGATGGGGCTGGATTTATCGGAAAAGTCGGAAGCCAATTGCACGGCATTAGGACTTTGGTTATTTTGCAGTTGGCTAAATTTTTTTACCTCTAGGGGGGGCAGCTGCCCCCCCCCCTGCCCAACCTTGGCGACGCCCTTGAATGTAAACTAGTTTTAACGAATTTGGTAGAGAGATTGGATCTTGAAAAAGGACATCAGCTACTATTATTCCTGAAATTCCCACAGAAATTGTAAGTCCATACATACAAATCCACATGCTAAAACTTGTAAAAAAAAACCGGCCAAGTGCGTGTCGGGCCACGCGCCGTAGGGCTCCGTAGTTACCTTATACCATACCATATTTAATACCACCTATCATTTTTGTCTCCAAAAATAACTTTGTTTTTCACAGTGTTGGTATGAATGACAAAGTTATATTTTTGGAAAATGTGCTATATCTCGAAAACTAATTACTATATCTCGTTCAAACTAATTTTCATTGAAAGTGTTTATTAAGATCTACAGCATATATTTTTTTAGATTTTCGATTCTCTTATTTTAAAAGTTAAAGGGGGGGGGGGGACACACATTTTACCACTTTGGCAGTGTATATCTTTCAAACGGTTGACTTTGAGAAAAAGTTGTCTTAGGAACCTCAATGTCATTTTTAAAGACCTATCTATAGACATCCAACACGTATTGGTTTGAAGAAAAAAAATTTTTTCAGTTTTAGTTCCATGTATGGGGAGCCCCCCTTAATCTTTTATTTTTTTAATTCGTTAAGCGGTTAACAGAATACATCTACATACTAAGTTTTAACTCTGTAGTCTCAATACTTTTGTAATAAAGTGGCTGTGACATACGGACGGACAGACAGACAGACATGACGAATCTATAAGGGTTCCGTTTTTTGCCATTTAGGCTACAGAACCCTAAAAAGGTATTTAAATGAAGGTGTTGAGTTAATTAATGCACTAAAATAACCATTGAGGTCAAGGAAAATAAGAAAATTTCAATGTTGAAGGATTTGGCACACTGGATGCGTTCTGCGGTCTGCGCTCAAGTCAAAGTGAACGCTGCTCGCATTATGTATGAACAACATTGTCGGTCTCGATATGTATATTTTGTATAGAATGCGATCCGACCGTGCGAGCATGATCAAAGAACGCGGGGGACGGCAGGACCCGTACGGGCAGGTAGGCGGGCAGCGGGCGGCGGGCAGAGGGCACGGGCAGGCGGGCGGCGGGCAGGGCAACGGTCACAGCTAGAAATGGGATTCTACCCAGTTTGGGATATGGAATATTCCCATTGAATCCACCCGATAATATTTTCTTCTTAAAACACAAAAGAACTGATCACCACTGATTCACGCAGTCAAATGCCGCTGTTTGCCCTGCCCACATCGCTGACCGGTTTCCTTGCCCGGACCGCTGACCGATTGCCTTATTGGACTGCTGGCCGATTGCCCTAATCAGACCGCAGATCGATTGCCCTGACCAACAATGTTGTTCATACATCATACATAATGCGGGCAACATTCACTTTGACCTGACCTCAGACCGCAGAACGCATCCAGTGTGCCAAATCCTTAAATGTGGATTATTGTAAAACTGTTATGAAATTATAAAAAACTTGCACTTTGTGTTGCATGTAATCAGAATGGAATTAACAGAAGCTCGGAACATAGAATCAACTCTGATTTCTTAGTTTTAGACAGCAAACTAAAATCTATGGAACAAACATTGCGTTCAAAAAATGGCACCACAGGAAAAGTATACTTACTAAGTGGATGGAGCTTAAAAATCATCATCATCATATCAGCCGCACGACACCCACTGCTGGATATAGGCCTCCCCCAAGGATTTCCACGACGATCGGTCCTACGCTTCCCACATCCAGTGGCTTCCAGCAACCTTCACCAGATCGTCGGTCCAGCTTGTCGGGGGCCTACCCACGAAGCGTCGTCCGGTGCGCGGTCGCCATTCAAGAACCTTTCCGCCCCATCGGCCATCGGTTCTTCTCGCTATGTATCCAGCCCACTGCCACTTTAGCTGAGCAATCCTTCAAGCGATGTCGGTTACTTTAGTTCGCCTGTGGATCTCATGAGACCTTTTTATGAGACCCATAGTTAGCGACCACGTTTCACTGCCGTAAGTCATCACTGGCAACACAAACTGGTCGTAGACTTTCGTCTTGAGACATTGAGGTAATTCGGACACAAAGATTTTTCGGAGCTTCCCGAATGCTGCCCATCTGAGTTGGATTCCACAAGAGATCTCCTTCTTGAAGTTGGACCTACCTAACTGTCCTAGGTATACATAATGGTCAACAACTTCAATTGTAGTGTTCCCAACATGAACTGGAGCTTAAAAATTCTGTCATTTAATTATGCAGCACAAAGCGTCTGAGCACTGGTTGCTTATTAGCGACCATAATTTGTATACTCATAGATATTTTCTATACTTAAACGAAAGAATATGATACGTTATTTCTGCATATTTTTACTGCTTTTTTTGCGTCTTTTACATCATTTGACTACACAGGACATAATTTCTAATAAACTTTCTCTTTTCCTCCTTTCCCTACAATACAAACTGCAATTATTGTAAAAAACTGCAATTATTGTAAAGAACGCTTACGTCAGTCACCAGGTGGGTGGCTGGCCTGACTAAAGCTGAGCAGGTCGTATTTTTTGGCCCCGTGGTGCCATTTTTTAAGCAATATTTGTTCGCAATTACATTTCCATGGATTTTAGTTCGCTGGTTTTAGTAATGAAAAAAGATAACATTACATTAATAAGTACAACCTGCACAGATTACCCCAAAGAGTGTGACTGAGAGCATGGGTGTGGTGTTCAGTGTGTAAGCAAGAAGTAAATATGAATGACCTTATTTTTAATCCCATTCTTTATCTGTGCGGGTTGTAACATATGCCCAGTATTGGATGTTAAATAATAAGCAGCAATGATGATTTCACAGGAATGGGGAATGTCCGAAAAAAATCAATTTGGCTGAATATTTTTTTATAGGTAGGAATAAGCTCCTTTAGTAATAGAAAAAAGTTTCAGAATTTTCGGTTGCGTATAAATAAAAATAAAAAATAAAGTCACTTTGACTTCACAAATATACGAAAGTAACAGCAGAATGGAGATTATAACTTTGCCACTACCTGTCATAACCACAACATGCTATTAAAAAAAAAGTTTCAACACAAAATGCCAAAACTTTTTTTTTTAATACTTGCTGTTGTTGTGGCAAGTGGTGGCAAAGGTATAATCGCCATTTTGCTGTTACTTTCGTACATTTGTGACGTCGAAGACACTTTAATTTATTAAAAAAATTTGACACAACCGAAAATTCTAAAATTTTTTTCTAAAACTAAGGGAGCTTATTCTTACCTATAAAAAAATATTCAGCCATTTTTTTTTTCAGACATTCCCCATTGTGGAATCCAGGTAATTACATTCATTATTTATTGTTTCATGTGGTTCTTACCTAATAAGTAGTCATTGATTTCCACAATCTTCTTCATGGACTGTGAACCGATGAACTGGCCACCGGTGGCTCGAGAGTCCACAGCAAGTAGTACTCCTCCCTGAAAGTAAACATTGAAGGAACAATTAAATGAAAGAAGGAAAAACATTTAATTGGAGGGTCGTTTTTTTCTCAACAGCTCTTCTTTGAAGCTTTTAAACTTATCTATACTCCAACTGCCCCAATGACAATACCAGCGTCGTAGCTAGGGACCGGGGCGGCTGCCAGGGGCATACCCTTAGGTGCATTTTGCTGACTCATAGCTAGAAAAAAGGCCTATAAGTCTTGGGACGCAAAATTCAAATCTTGTCAGGGGTGCTTATGACCCCTAGCTCGGACGCTGGACAACACTCTAAAAATGAGACCTCTATGATTTGAAAGACATGATAAGTCAGCATTGTGTTTATCGTGTAGGTTGCGTTGTTGTAAATATAATACTAGTGTGGCACATTATTGCCATAACTTTTAGATATTAATCATACTTACCTAAAAATCCTTAAGATAGACTAGTTAATCACGTTACCTGATAGCGGAAGCCAAGAGTTGTGGTTCCATGATCAAACTCAATTTTGATTTGTTTACCCGTCTCATCTCTTTTGTTGAACTGGGCTAGGGTTTCTACTGGCTGAAAAACAGAAAGGGCAGGTAAATTAAAAGTCTCTGACCAACTAAAACCTTTTAGCAGAAATAACCTTACGTTGGTAAACGGGGGTGCAGCAAGCTGAGCACTGTTTATGAAATTTTGGCTGTAACCAATAACATCATCCTGAAAAGATGCGAGGGAGTCCACGGGTCTCAAATTAATCTTCTCGTCTAAACGGCATAAATCTACCAAAGCCATGTTAATTTATATGAAACTAAAACTTTTATTGAATGACGAGCGAAAAAACTCCAATTTTGCGGTATGATTTGACAAGTTTTAGTTTGACGTTTGTTTTTTTAATAAATAAATGTCACCAAAGAGCAGCAAAGAGTAGTAAAAATGTCACAGAACAAGCAAAAAAAAACAAATTATCTGGCTTACATCATTACAAAATATTTGGAACTGGAAAAAATATTATTTTTTACCGTTACTTTATTTATTTTTATGGATTGATTTAATTCGTATATTTTCAGTTGCACAAAGATGACTGACCTCTATATTATTTTACGAGTACCAAATGATATTGCTATAGTGTGAGTTGGTTTTACTTCCATAAAAGATGGCACTAATAGCATCGTTTTTGGAACAAACTTGCATTTTATAAATATACTTTTTCTTTAATTTGAATTAGAATCAACAATAAAAATATTGTTAGGGTAGGTATACGAAACTTTAATTTGATCAAAAAGAATACATAAATAAAAGTCTAGAATCTAGTTATTCTACTCGCCCATAGAGGGCGCTAAGTGAACTCTGAAATCTCTCAACATGCTAGTGCCGTGTGGCTGTGGCTAATTTTAGTTATTCTACTCGTCCATAGATGGCGTGAAAAGTACTCTGAAATCCCTCAAGATGTTTTTGAATTTTGCTATGCTGGCTGCGGCTAATGAGAATTGATTGAACTATTGCATTGTACTCACTGTAAGGCATTGAGGTATGCAGTAGGGTCATATTTAAACATAAATATTTAAAGGCAGGTACTTACCTACCTATCTTTGTATTTTGTTATTTTAGCAACGAAACAAACTTTAAAAACATTCTAAGTACTTATTGTTTTAAATTATCAGTTCCAACTCCAAGTCTTCGAGAAATCGTCTATAGTCTTAAATTATAGAATTCAGCGAACTTTAAGTGAAGTTAGAAGGCTATTATTACGCATGACTCAGGTAGGATACAAACGATAATTTGTATGGCGATTTGGATTTGGATGCGCTTTTAAGCTCTGTCATTATGGATAGGGTCTTAATTTATAGATACTTAACCTTTTTTTAGTAATGTTATACGAGTACTTTCTAATGCCATAAATAATTATTGAAGTTAAACAACATCCATCTAAAAGATTTTCTTTTGAAATAAATAAACACGTTGGCGCATTGGACATATTATAGCCTAAGTTGAAAACTATTAACACAATAAGTAGTAAAGTTCGCTACGTTCAACTGACTGTGACTCTAAAACAGTAATATCCCCGTCAATTGGTAATGCGCCTGGCGGCCATGATTTTAACCTCAAAAACAAAAAACAATTGTAATTTTTTTATATACCTAGACCCTACTTTATTGAAAATAATAATTCAATAATTAAGGGTGTAGATGCACATCACGTTTCATTTTTAAATTTTCAATACAAATGATCAAAACAACTCTGCGCGAGCCGTAATGAGGGCGAACTTTGAAAATTCCTATTAAATTATTAAATAGATATATGTATATACAAAACACGCAATACATTAGACAAATACCTAATTATTCCTAAGAAAAATAAAAAAAAAAACACTTTAGATTTTGTAAATACCAGTAAAAAAACATGACAAAGTGTACCGATTTGAGCATATTTTAATATTTTATTTACCGACTTCAAAAGGAGGGAGGTACTCAATTCGACCCGTTTTTGATTTTTTTTTTGTTTTTTGTATGTACACCGATTACTCGAAGACGGCTGAACCGATTGAAATGATTCAAACGTTATTACATTAGGTAAACTCCCAAGTTGGTCCCATTTTTTAAAATTTTGAAATCGGTTCAGTACTTTTCAAGTAATCTTGAAAAAAGCACGAAAATAGTATGATTTTTACCGACTTCAAAAGGAGGGAGGTACTCAATTCGACCAGTTTTTTTTTGTTTTTTGTATGTACACCGATTACTCGAAGACGGCTGGACCGATTGAAATGATTCAAACGTTATTACATTAGGTAAACTCCCAAGTTGGTCCCATTTTTTAAAATTTTGAAATCGGTTCAGTACTTTTTAAGTAATCTTGAAAAAAGCACGAAAATAATATGATTTTGTGTGAACTACCTCGATGATCAGTCGTATAACTTCTTTGTTTATGAACTGAATAAGAAAATTATTTTTTGTTTGAAAAGGGATATCTTAAGTGTAGTTCTTTAACCGACTTAAAAAAGGAGGTTCGTAGTTTGACCCGCATGTATGTATGTTTCTCCGCGATTAACTCACGTTTGGCTGAGCCGATTTTTCTACCTAAATAATATACCTACACTACTTAATACAAAAGGTACCTACACTAAAAATAAAAAAATAAAAAATTGTTTAAAAAAACAAAAAACCGACTTCAAAAAACCTACCTCTAAAAAGCAAGAAATAATATTCGTAATAATAAAAACACGTCTATTGAAGTCGGGTGGGGCTTTTAGAATAAAAAAAAAGGAATTTGTACTCCAGCCCCACCCGACTTCAATAGACGTGTTTTTATTATTACGAATATTATTTCTTGCTTTTTAGAGGTAGGTTTTTTGAAGTCGGTTTTTTGTTTTTTTTAAACAATTTTTTCTCTGTGATTAAAAACATTTTTTTTTATTTTCTCTCTATAGGGAACTCCTTGACAATACAAACAATAAGTGAAAAAATAAATATGAGTCGTATTCTTATTTGTTACAGCTGAAACGTTTGTGAAAAATATCTCTGACAAGCAAATTTGAAATTCCACTTGAACAGATTTTCTTCGTTTTAAAATACCTGATAATTTGTTATGTTTTTCTCTCTATACGGCACTAATTTATGGATTTTGCTTCCTAAAACTAAAGATTTCATCAATAGTAAAGTAATGCTTTCATTCTTTAGATAATATCATTGGAAAAACGCTAATTTCTTTGAAATGCGGATATACAGCCCCAATACATTAGAGAACCTATTAGAATTTTCTTGTTTCATGACATTTTTAGTAGCGAATCACGTCAACGTGATTCGAAATATAATGTAGATGTACTATGGGCAACAGCGTCGCTTAACCAGTTTGCAACAAAATTCGCATGCGCGCGTATCGCCCCTGCACGAACTAAACGTATGTGACAGCGGGCGCGGCGTGCAAGCGATTTTAACCTTAGCAGTGGTTAAGCGACGCTGTACATATCTAGGTAGGTCTATTACACTTAAAAATCTTGTATGATCTAGAACTCAATGGAATACCTATTTAATGTCAGTAAAGATTTTACTAATCGTGGAAAAAGTGCAAATAAGGTTTTTTGAAGTGAAAACTTCTTTAGCGGCGTTGTACACTTTTTTGTAATGAGGAAAAAATGATAAACTCGCGTCAGTCAGGGTCACGTGACCCTAATCGAAAATTCGTAAGACGGATGTAGCGTAGACAGCCGGCGGTGGAAGTATCCCCCTCTCTTTCTATGGGGCGCGGCGAAAATGGCAGTGCGTCAATTCAATACGTAAACACTTGTGTCACCATAGCAACGCGCTAATTTTTTAATTCAATGTTAAAACCTTCGTACAATACTGTTCTGTACCCTTAGCACGAACGGCTATCGAGAAAAAAAACGCGCGTAAAATTACTCGAATCTCATAATTTTGTATGGAAATTAGTACAGCGCCACTACGTCCGTAAACGGAACTAAAATTTCGAAGCACGAAACATTTTGACATAAGGTATCAAGCAGCCTTCGAATCGAGTTCGAATAGTAAAGTTACAACTTGTATGGAAATCGGTAGCACGAACCCAATATTGACATACGGTATCGAGAAACTCGCAAGCTGGCTATCGACAACTTACTCACTAAATTTTTTTCAGTGAGAGTCATTTCGAGCGACTTTTTATTATTGATTATTAAATTTTAAAAGCATGTAGGTAGTAACAAAAATTAAATTTGAGAACTTTACATGTCCGCTGAATTATCCACAGGCAATACTACTTAAATTGTTCTCACTATACAAAGAAATTTGTAAAATAAAAATCTCGTAATTTTATGCTATACACGGTATCCCCCACATCCACCATACCTACATTTTAGCAATATTTTAGAACTTACCTACAAAACTCAAATAAAACCAGAGGATACGGTGTTATACGTATATAATATTTGTTTTCAGCTACAACATCACACAGTTGCACACAGTTAATTATGTTTCATTTATGTATTAAAATATAAGATCTTAAAACTATGACGAAAACACTAAATATAACAATGCAAACATAATAAAGTCTTTAATTTGTCGAATCTTCAAACACTACTTATAGGCACTAATTCCGATGAAATTCACATAGTTTCATAGCATGTTCAAAGGTTTTATTGTTTATGTGAAAACAATTAATTTTCTTATTCACTGACGATAATCCATTGTTATTCTTCAAGTTCATAAAAAATCTTCAATTAGAACAATTTGATAAAATTATGACACATTGTAGTTCACTCCTATAGGTCATAATATTATTTCCTCGCGATTGTATTATTTGTTAGCCGACACCGATGAACCATTTTAGACAAAAACAAAACAAAGAAATGGCTTTACGGCTTTCTATTTTAGGTAATATTTTTCATTAAATCACAGGATGAGAAAGAAAGAGAGAGAGAATAGACACACTCTTCTTTTTCAAACCAATCACGGGCAAGGTGCAATGACCGTTCAAAACCATGGGCAAAATCATGCACAAGTTAAAAATTATTACAATATTTTTGCAAATTAATTAAAGTTATTAAATAAAATAAATACTGCAAACAAATTTATTATTAATAATAAGAATAATAAATGTATAATTATGATGACAAACAACTTGATTGAATTTTAATTTACATATTTATGATTTACGTAGATATGTAACATGGTTTTTGAACGCACTTTGCTTCAATATTGGATTGTGTCACGTTAGCTTTATTTATCGCTACTATCGAGTTGACGTTAGCCAGCTCTGTAAAATTGGTGCTGCCGATTTTGCTAGCTTTCGTATCGAGTACGTTATCGAGTAGTATTTATTTACGCGCGTTAGATTTCTCGATAGCTGTTCGTGCTAAGGGTACTGTATTCGTAAATTCAAATGCAAAGTAAATTCGTAAGTCGGCAATTCGTGCAAAATTATTCCCTAACCATTCCAAAATATCAAAAATGCACAACGTTAATATTCAAGTTTTCACTTCTGCCGGCACTCCCGGAGTGCAACCCGAATTTTTTTTATGCACAACGGGATAGTGCTTGGGCTTCACCTCACCTGATGATAAGTGACACTAGCTAAGGCCGAAGGTGAAAGCACTTTACACCCGGAATCCTCATCACCGAGGAATTGGATATCTTACCTCTAACTGCCGGAACACAACAATTTTTAAATTGTTGTTATGGCGTCAGACTTAGGTAATATGGTGGTAGCTAGCCAGGCGGACTTGAAATAAGCCCTACCACCAACCAAATCGAGTACAAATTTTACCCCCCCTGGGAATCGAACCCGGGACCCCCTGCGTCTTAGACGGGTGGGCGAACCACTAGACCAGTAGGTGGCGGTTTATTTTACTATCCCCTCTCATGTTGGAATGACCGGCATTTTAAATTTGGCTTTTTAGTTTAGATGGCCCTGACGAAAAATATTAATTTCTCCGGATTTAAAAGTCCTACAGCTTTAACAAAAAAATATATTTCGAAATCTAATAATATCACCTATCAAGTAAAAAAATAATTTTAATACGTCATAAAAAATAATGAACCTTAATTTTAATCTGAAATTAGTGTGCTTTTTTTTAGTTTTTCGCACAGATCTCAAAAATGTGCCTTTTTTGCATTTTTATAATACTCAGGAATATTATCTACAAAACGACATCAAAATCATTTCTCTGAGTTGCATATTTGCCCTCCTAGCCAAAGTAATATTCATAACACATCATAACACCTATGGACGAAAAAAGTAATTTAAAACACCTAATTGTCGTGAAACCTAATCGTTGTTATCCCGCACCAAAATTCCAATTGCTGGATCCCGCGGGATTGAGAGGTTCAATCCCGCGGGATCCAGGTATTTGCGGGATCCCGCAAGTTTTTTGGAAGTCATTGAGAAAAGAGAGGAATCCTGTATCATAAACGAGTCTATAGAACTTAAAATGAAACTAAAAATGATTGATGATATATTGAATGAAACTATTTATTAAGTAATCAAATCACTAATCAATCAGAAAAAGAAATAAATAATCACTATTCACTCAAACAAATATAGAAATAAGCACGTTATTAGATTATGTCCATAATGTCAAATCGTCCTAATTCAATCACTAAAACAATTAAAACTATGCACGTTATTAGATCGCGTTACGTCACGGAACAATTACTAATTACAACTGACAAAAAATAGGTAAACAAACGCCACGGGCGCGAAAGAAAGCCACCCCCCCGCGCCCCATCCCCCCGCCCGTCACTAGGCGAAATCTTTCGCGAGCCTACTCAGTCCGCGCGCTTTGAATTATATATAGTGTATTATCTATGCCGCGCGCTTCCGCGTGCCGAACAACACGTTCTGTATGTCGCTGCGCAGTCCCGCAAATCCCGCGGGATCCCGCACGATTTAGGCGCGGGACTGGTCCCGCAAAAATGGTGCGGGATCCCGGTATTTCGGGATCCCGGTATCCCGGTATTGCATTCCCTAGACCTAAGTATTTAATGCCTACGTTTTATAATAACTATGGACCAAAACACCTAATTTTTAAAACACCTATAATAGTAGTAAAACTATAACCATTGTAAGACCTAAATTTAAAATGCCTAAGTTTAAATAACCTAACGATGGAATTGAACCAAACTATGTAACATTTGCAAACAATGTTAATGCAAATGTCGTTTAAATTATAAACTACTAATGTAAGATGCAAATGTCAATGAAAACTTTAAATATCTAAGATGCAAATTGTCAATTAAATTTATAAGAAAAATGTCATTTAAATAATGTAAAATGTCAATGCAAAATGAGTGCCGATAAGAAGTCAAATAAAACTACTGAGAGATGAGTGGTATCACCGATGTCTTATTGAACATCGGTAAGACCTAAATTTAAAATGCCTAAGTTTAAATAACCTAACGATGGAATTGAGGCATAGATAACATAGGTTGAATATAGTCCTCATCGAAATTTTTACTTATGCTGTATTAATATAAATAAATACGAACTAATGTACTTACATAAGAAAATACTTGTAGCAGTGTTATCTGTGAAAAGTCAATAAATAATTTTTATTTTATTTTTTATAGGTTTATTTAAAATAGTAGATTTTGAACTTAAGTATTTTGTCCATTAGGTGTTTTACAAATTAGGTCTTTCGTCCATAGGTGTTCCTTAGGTCATTCAAATTTAGAGATTGTGATACGTAACCGTGTTAAACACTTGTTGAATAGTATTTAAAAATATTTTGTGGTTAGATGTGTATGTGGCTGCAGTAAGTAGGTCCGTCTGAATTCTTTGTGCGATCGTTTTGAAGGTTGCAATTATGCGTTTTGAGCTATCATCTTCGTGTGGCTAGGCGACCGCTCGCTAATGTGCACTCTGCTTTAGAATCGTGACTTTCCTCACCGAGGTCCATCACGATTTCGGAATTTATCTGACGGCACATATTAAACTAATTCGTAAGTTTCGGCGCCGTGAATTAGCATGTTCGGTTCGCTGAATTCGAAAGATATCGCGATTCCTCCATTTTAGTCCGATTTGTGTTAAATGTTGTTATTATTGCAAAGGTGTACTAGTCATTTCTAGCGTCTTCCTAATCAAACATAAATATTGAGCTTTTTAGGGTTCCGTACCCAAAGGGTAAAAACGGTACCCATTACTAAGACTCCACTGTCCGTCTGTTTGGCACCAGGCTGTATCTCATGAACCGTGATAACTAGACAGTTGAAATTTTCATTTGTATTTCTGTTGCAGCTCTAACAACAAATACTAAAACCAGTAGATAATGGTACGGAACCCTTCGTGCGTCTGTCCGACTCGCACTTGGCCGGTTTTAACTATTGTTTTGTTATGCTAAAATACTTACTGCAAAGTTTTAAGATATGTGGCTCTAGAAAAGGTTTTTTAACATTAACCCATAGTTTCCATGTTATCTGAAAAACACAATAAATAATGAAATATTTTCGGCAACTTTTAAAAATTATTGAACTTACAAAGCAAAATAATTCAGCCCAGCAATAGATCATGGATTTCAGTTTGTTTTGGTTTATTTTATAACTTTCATAATTTCAGAACAGGAAAATTTATGGACCGGATAAAAATAACATAATTTAAATCTTAAATGAACTTGTGCACCTGTAGTCCAAAACGAAACCTTTGTCTTGGAACTTAAATCTGCAGACTGATCTTAAGCTCCAGTAAAATATAATTATTATATTTTGAACATTAGAACAGCACAGACTTATAGATCACAATGGCGTTAAAGTGAGATGAAAGATGTTGATGTTACTTGATGTGAAATACGGTGTAATGTTGCACGCTTCTTATTAATATTCGAAAATAAAGAATGTTGCCATTTGCCCTAGGGCTACTTGAGTATATTTTAGTGCTTGGAACCATTGATAAAAAGTTATCGATAGGTTTCACAACTTCTATGAATCATGTTACGTAAAGTCTGTCTATAAAGTCATGACATTAAAAAGTATGCAACACTGTAGTGTCGTCTCGTTTCAACTTACTTTTGTTGATTTGAAAGGGACGACACTACAGTGTTGCTATTTTTTAATGTTATGACTTTATAAACGACAAGACTGTAAACACTCCACTCCTAGAAGTTTTGAAGGTATTTTGGATTGTGATGTGAGTCTAATCTTAATTATCATCCTATTAGCTGACGACGCCCAATGTGAGCATAGGACTTCAATAAAAAAATCCGCAACAATAGATTTTTCACTGCCTACAAAATACACTGCGTTTCTCATACCTTTTTATAGCCGTCTCAGGCATAGTTGGCATTATTAGAATTAAATTATCTTTTATGCCAGTGTTTTTCAATCTGTGGGTCGCGCCCCTTAGGGGGGTCGTGAAGCCTTACTCAGGGGGTCGCTGACTGAAAGAAAAAGGCAAGAATTTAACACTACAATAAAAACACAATTTTAGTGAGAAGAATGGGCTTGTTTATTTTTTTAAAGTTTATTAAATCGTAGTGCTATTTTTGAAACGTTAATAATCAAATCATTTTCTAATTGCAGTCTATTTCTCTTTTTAGTTTTAATGTCTACCATTGCAGAAAATGTTAGTTCACTTCACACAAGTATGAAGTGGCGAATGGCACTAATAATTTTAGAGCTTTCCTTGCCAGCTCTGGATATTCGTGTTTTCCTTTCATCCAAAATACGTCGATACTTTGCGAATAAAATTCCATTTTAAGCATGCCATCAGCAACTAAATTTAGAAGAGATTCTTTGATATTTGTGGTGCCATCTGCTAGATCAATTGACTTGTAGAGACATTAGACTTAAGCAAGACCGTGTAACATAAAATAAAATGTAAACTGTTGAAAAATTGCGCGGCACGGCCGTTTTTTTTTACTAGTGGATGAAACTAACTAAAAATCGCGCTGTGCGGCCATTTTATTTACTGTAAATAAGCAAGATTACAAGATAAGTGAATGAAACTCACTTAAAATCGCGCTGCGCTGCCGTCTTTTTTACTATAAACAGACAAGATTACAAGGTTACCTGGATGAAACTGTCTAAAAATAGTGCTGCGCGGCCCTTTTATTTACTATAAACAAGCAAGATTACAAGAATAGTGGATGAAACTGACTAAAAATCGCGCTGCGCGGCCGTTTTTTGCTATTAACAGGCAAGATTACAAGATTAGTGGATGAAACTAACTAAAATCGCGCTGCGCGGTCGTTTTCTTTACTATAATTATGACACAAGGGGGTCGCCTGAATTTTTCAAGTTGTAAAGGGGTCGCGAAATCAAAAAGATTGAAAAACACTGTTTTATGCTAATCAAATTTTAGGTTATAAATAAATTAATAACAACGTTAGAATGGGATGATAGATACCCCATTTGTATTATCCTAACGCTTTTAATTGTTAATTTATATTTTAGGTTCATTGTGGTCTAATTTTCTCATTTTTGTTTAAGAGATTTCGCAATAAGCAGTGAGTAATAATTTTACAAATAATTAATCAATAGTTAAAAATATCGATATACACAGCACATCACTAACGGGAGCTGGCTCGATGGTGAGCGATAGTAGTGGTCGCGCCTGGGGCTGCGTACGCGCCACCCTTTCATTTTCTAATTATATAACTGGCAACACTGGCCCGTGCGCGACCGCGCCGTAACTTCTACAATTTTGAATTTAGAATTATCGAGCATTATGGTAGGTAGTATCTTCTCATTATGCATCCAGTCTTAGGGCAGGTTGGACGTGCGTGTCTTTAAATCGCTATTATTTGTGGTATATGCTTCGTCTAGGAGAGGTATCCGGATTAATTTTATATCAACTTGCACGTAATTTATGAGAGCTCGTATGAAGTATAGTCACGCAATGTCCATTGTGGGATCAACAGTAATTGGAGGTACTGTTACGGAATTCATTATAAGTACTTTGTCAAAGTGACTGATTTGATAGCTGCTCTAGAGTTTTTAGGTTACAACTCCAATTAAGGTTTTTTATAAGAGATATTCAAGCGCTTGCCCGCTTATCACGCCTGAGATGGTAAGCGATGATGCGATCTACGATGAAACGCGCTTGACTAGAAGATACCTATTCACTCGCGACTTGAAGGCCCCCAGATTGTTCCTATCGAGATACACAGTCTTAGAAAAGGTGTTCCACTCTCTAGCGGTATACGAATGATAAAATTTGAAGCAAAACGCTTAGTGCGAGTCTTTGGAATATCCACCAAAAAACGGTGGCGCTGATTCGTACGTCTGATTGTCCGATAGAAGAAGGGAGATGGCGGAATTAGGTTGTTCAAATTCCACTGCACCACTCGCTGAAATGGACCGTATAAAAAACCTATAAGCTTGCAACCTGTGCTCGAGGCTTTTGAGCTTATTACAAAAAAATATTCTCGTTGTGGATGAGCTTCCTGGCCCGCCGCTCAATAGATTCAACCATCCGGAGCTGATATTTGGTGGAGCCATCCCAAAGATGAGAACAGTACACACGATCGAACTTGTGCTTGTTATGGTTGAGCAGCTGTTTCGGCGTGAAGTACTTTCTCACCTTTGCCAGAACGCCAAGCTTTTTAGATGCCAATTGTGTTTTATTCTCCATGAAAGAGCCAAAATTGGGGGTTGGAGATACACCGAGAAACTCTAGTTGTTCAGTAATCGGCAGGCAAACACCTCGGAAAGTAGGAGTCAGGTCGAAAGGTAATGTAATACAGGCCTAAATTGTCTTTTTTCAGATAGCAACTATATTCGTGTAGAATAACATTTAAAGTTTATTCGAGACCATAAAAAAAGGCTAAATTTTTGACATCAAAATAGATTGTCTGTTCTAATCCAGAACCCAGAAATTAAAAGCTTTATTGAAAAACCGCGACTATCTCTTTAATCTAAAAAGCTAAAGCATTTAAATTGATAATAATAATTGTCAAAAAGAACAACCCGCAACTAATTTCACGGGCGGGAATCAAACCATTGTGATACGCAAGCAACTCGCAAGGAATTGAACATGAATGCAAAAGGTGCTGCCAGTAGCAGGCTGCCATATGAGGGTCAGAAGGTCTTCTGCGAAATCAAAGCCTTCTCATGGCGAAACAAATAAGGAGTGTTTTAAGTAGCACAGCAATCGAAGCATCCGCGAGGATCAAATTCTGCCTGCCCCCTTACTCAAATGGACAATTTTTTATTCGTTCGCTAACTTAAAGCTTAAAAAATAAGCAATTAGACGATCAAGTCACACGTCGCACGGTATGTAAATCACGGATATTGTTGTATTGTATGGAATTGACGAGCCTCCGACACGTAATTTTAGAGTTTATGGCTTATTTTAAATTTTGCAGTTATCGAACGAAAAGAAAATTGGTCATTTGAGTAGCCCCCTTGAGCTAACATAAATTGTTTTTCTAGTATAATGTTTAATAAGCATTGGGAAAGAAAACAATTAAATATTATAATTTATAAAAATCCGTAATGTCAAGCGGGTAGCCGCTGAATAGGGAATATGCATAAATTTTTTTGTATCAAAATCAAAAGTTTAATGCGTGGGAAAATCATCTGTAATATTAAAACTTTTCTCTTGCGTTTTTTTCTCGTGATATAGTTACTTGAAGATAGCATGCAGCAGCACCAGCTGAAAACGCTCTATACAAAACGTTCATGATTTGTGACGTCATTTGTCACGTTTCAGGCGCGTTTATTATTCAATTAGCCAAGAATTTTCAATTTTCTCCCTAAATTTTGCGTTTAAAATGTGTCATACAAAATATTTGATATTCTATCTGACTGTTAAGTGCATTATATCCGAAAATGAAAATAAATATATCGTTATTTTCCTTTTTATTTTCTGTCCCATCACGTTTTTATACGTGTCCGCAGCGATAAAGTTCAAATTTATCAAAATCGGTGACTTATGCATATTCCATTGCGGAAAATGCCCACCCATCATCTTGGTAGAGATCCTTGAGTGAACCCAACAGTCGGCATCTTAACGCCGATATTACGAATAGTATTTAATTTATTATCCACATCCATAGATAGATTGTTAAGAGCTTCTTGTGGCTGAACATAAATTTATTATTATCTCTTGATCCTAGTTAGTCAAAGTACCAACGAATTTATTTTGTACTAGCGGCCGCCCGCGACTTCGTCTGCGTGGAAAGGTTTTTTGCTATCCCTCGGGAACAATACTTTTTTTCGGGATGAAAGGTACCCTATGTCCGTCTCTGTACCCCTGACAACGTGTATGCAAAATTTCATGATGATCGGTTCAGTAGTTAGGACGTGAAGGCGTAACAAACAAACAAACAAACAAACAAACAAACAAACAAACGGACTTTCGCATTTATAATATTAGTAAGGATTAATTTCCCCACGTAGGTACTCTATGGTTCAGTGACGCACATTAACAGAAAGGGTAAGTATCGATTCCCCCCGGATTTGCGGGTGCATATAATAATCCGCACCGTGAAAATGGTTAATCGAAAGGTATTATTCAAATTGGTCGCCCGGGGCGGTGCGCGCGTCGTGTCATGCGTCGAGTTTTTATAATCGAATAGACATGTGTTGGTATCGATACTTAACATCGATTGTGTTGTCAAAAGTCTAATTTATTATGTAAAACGTGGTAAAACTTATGAACTTCATTCCTTTAATAGAAATGAGAAAGGAACTCTGTCTGATTGTTTGTTACTTTTTCACACCTAAACCACTGAACTAATTTTAATGTTTTTGCATGATATGGATTGAATAGGCTATTTTTATTGCCGAATTTCCCATCCTTACTTAATATTATAAATGCGAAAGTCCGTTTGTTTGTTTGTTTATTTGTTTGTTACGCCTTCACGTCCTAAGTACAGAACCGATCATCATGAAATTTTGCATACACGTTGTCAGGGGTACAGAGAAGGACATAGGGTACCTTTCATCCCGAAAAAGGTATTGTTCCCGAGGGATAGTAAAAATTCTTTCCACGCAGACGAAGTCGCGGGCGGCCGCTAGTAGGATATAAACAGATTCTCATAGAATCACATCGAATGTCTGATCATACAAAAGCTACAGGTAAGTATGTAGAATTTGATATTATGTAAAAAAAAAAAAAAATTGCAGGTAAAGCAGTTGCAGCAGCATGAACATCTATCGTGAGAAAAAACGGGCGTAAAAGTACTTCATAGAGTAGGTATATTTATCTATGGAAAAATTAATTTCGCTTTTCAGCTGTAGATGGAACTGTACTTTCCCATACAAAATTTCTCTATATCGAATGATTTTACGCGCGTTATTTTTTTCGATAGCTGTTCGTATTAAGGGTGCAGATAAGGGACATCACTTTCAGTATGTGCGTACTTGTCAAGAGATGGCGTTGGTTGGACAGGCAAGAAACATGGCGGATGGCGGGAACTTGATATCTTGTATCTTGCATTTTTTTTGCATGAACATGACTACTTTATGACTGGAGGCAAGTTATTTATAAAGTGCAACCTATGACGTTATCCCTATGATCTGTATTTTAATTATTAGAGTGGGTTTGTGTACAACAACTAAACAAAAGTAATTTGTCAGTGTTAGATCGTCGAATGACTTGTTAATAAGTAAGTCTGCACGGCCTAAGTAAGTCTGCACCATATAGATTTACGGGAATATTTAAGGGGCATACCTGTTATAAATAATGACCTAAAATATTTGACCTTATCCACCACCATGTTTAGGGTCAACATATAGGATGTATTTTTATTCACACTCTTAATTTTGAGGATATGTACAGTCCATGAAACTTAATAACTTTCTACCCTTAGCACGAACAGCTATCGAGAAAAATAACGCGCGTAGTATTCGATAGAGTAGTTTTGTATAGAAAATATGTACTGCGCCATCTACCGCCGAAAAGCCAAATGAGATTTTTCATAGAGAATTACTCTATCTAGTACGTATCATTTACGCTCGTTTTTTTTCTGATAGCTGTTTGTGCTAAGGGTGCTAAGGATGTGGTCAGTCCATGAAACTGAACCACTTTCTCCGTGAAACATGTATCGAAACAAGCCACAATATTTTTGTCATCCCTCACTAAACTCATAACGTGATTTCTTTGTAAATTTGAGATTTTTGCATTTACAATGCTATTTTTAAACAATACTAAATAATATACTAGAAAAAATCATAATAGATCTGGTGCGAGTCGTATTTTTTCTAGTATATTATTTAGTATTGTTTAAAAATAGCATTGTAAATGCAAAAATCTCAAATTTAAAAATTATATAGCTATTTCATCTTAATTAATTGTTAAAATATCTGGAAAGATATTTCAATTGAATGTCGAGGTAATTCCTCACATTGGTGAAATAACGCTGGCTTACAGCGTAAGAGTTTAGGATATACTAGGAAAAATTCGACGATGTCACTAGTGACTCGGTAGCTCAGCGGTCAGAGCATTGGACCGGATATCCAAAGGTCGCGGGTTCGATTCCCGTCTGAGTATTGATGTGATTTCTTTGATTTATATGGAAAGTATTTTTTTTTAGATATTAGACCCTATGTTTCCTCCAAAATATCCTCTTCTCCTAAAACTTGGTCCTTGTTATTTTAAAACTGACACGATGCTGTATTTGTGTTTCTTTCAGCGAATAAATGTAATTGCATCAAAATACGTTTTTTTTATCTTTAAACGTTATTGTAAAGGCGGAAATATATTATTCTGTTGTGTTGTGTCGTGTTGTGTCGCGACAGAAAGCGTATCGGTTTCATACATATAGTAGACTAGAAACACACTATTCTGTTGTGTTGTGTCGACACGACACACTGTAGTAATGTATTTCTAGCCATACTAAATGTATGAAACCGATACGCGACAGATCGCGACACGACAAAACACAACACAATAGTGTGCCGGCACCTTAAGATCAATTTGGCAATACCAAACCATCACTTATTCAGACGTCTTAAATTGTATCTAATCGTTAGTATGCACTTATTTCACTTGACCTTTTCAATAGAAAACTCAATCTATATCTTGATTAATTGGGCGAAAGAACTGTAATTATGATGATCACTGACTAAGCGATTATGTATTACATTGTTAGTGTCTTGACATGATGGTGCCTCGAGCTTTTTTTAATACTATAGCTGTCATCTTTCGTAATCCGGAAATAGTTCACCAGTTAGAAATTGTTTATCAGTTTTGTAGGTATTGAACGGACCTGCCAATTTTTTTCAGAAAAAATAATTTATATACAGGGTTATTTGTAAAACACCAACAACCTCGTAGTAGATTACTAACATCATTAACAACATTTTTGTTTCTTCGACTTTTCCGAAAACAGTCAAAAGAGTTTTGTATGAAAAGTCGATATTTTGCCTGTTTTCGGAAAAGTCGTAGAACAAATGTTGTTGTTTATTATGATGTTAGTCTACTCCTGCGAGGTCGTTGGTGTTATAACCCTGTATGAAGGTAGTGTAAGGTTCATATGATAAACAAAATTGAGCTGGATTTTTTTACATAATTTGAGTTTGATTGATTCTTTTTCTATTTAAAACACCTATATTGTTTAAAAGCTCACACAAAATAAAAGCCTTAGCATAGGGTATATATTTTGTGATAGGGTCAGCAATTCGGCATTGTTTTTTTAGTGTTAAAATTTTGGTGCTTTTTCTTACTAATTGCGTCTTTGGGTAAGTGAAAACAGCTTCGTGTTTTAGCCGGTTAGGTGTTTTTTTACTGGGCAATGTAAGCTCTCTTATACCTAGTGAAGTCGCTAGTAGGCGTTAGATTGCTCAACGTTTTAAACACGTCGCGGTTTTTTAAGCCTCAGGGTACACTTGTGTTATGTACTTGAAGTACGCAAGCCAAAGTGATAAATGACCTCCTAATAGCCATACCAATGAGTAATAGTTATATCTCAACTGCATTAGAGAGTAATCTTTTACCTGCCAACTAGCTCTCGCAATTTTAGTCCATAACTAATTTTAACAAATAACTTTTTTAACAACATCGATATGATTAGTTTGCATGAGCTTTTGCTCAACTTTTGGAATTTCTAGCGTTTTACCTACATTTTATGTTATGTTATGTTATGTATTCTAGTTTAGTAGTCCGCTCAAAGACATAATCAAAAAGGAGGGTAGAGTGCGTGAGCTGGGACTTAAGTTTTTTTTTTCAGGAATTTGTTCAGGGTGCTTAGATAGTAAACATACTAAAAGTCCCCGCCTCTAGGAGGTGAGCCGGAGTGAGGGGGAGGGGTTTAAGTTCCCACTTTTGAGTTTTTCGCTAATATCTTTACTCTCTAAGCACCCTGAATAAATTCCTGAAGAAATTTCTTAGGTCCCAGCTCACGCACTCTACCCTCCTTTTTGATTCTGTCTTTGAGAATCGGACTACTAGACTAGAATACATAACATAACATAAAATGTAAGTAAAACGCTAGAAATTCCAAAACTTGTGCAAAAGCTCATGCAAACTAATCATATCGATGTTGTTAAAAAAGTTGTTTGTTAAAATTAGTTTTAGACTAAAATTGCGAGAGAACCCTCGCAATTTTAGCCCTGAACAAATTCCTGTAGAAATTTCTTAGGTCCCACAGCTCACGCACTCTACACCTCCTTTGTTAAGTAGACTATAGGCCAAGATAAAACGAAACCATTATGCCTTCAGCACTTCGATCATCTAGGTATCTGATGGAAGCTTCAGCACCAACAGCTATCGAAAAAAAACAACACGCGTTATAACATTCGATGGAGCTAGTAATTTTGTATGGGGAATTTGAAAAGCGTCATCTACCGCCAAAAAGCGAAATGAGCTTTCCCATAAAGAATTACTCTATCGAGTACTTTTACGCGCGTTTTTTTCGCGATAGCTGTTCGCGTTTTTTTTTCAGCGTTGTTTTCTCGATACTTGTTACTCGATAACTCGCGGAAAATATTCGATACAAACTTTACTCTATCAAATATTATTACGCGCGTTATTTTTTTCTATAGCTGTTTATATATTATATTTTATGCTACGGGTACAGAACTTAAATAAAGAAAAAAAACCAGTCAAGAGTGAGTCGGACTCTAGAAATTTGATAATTTCTAAAGAAGTGTGCTATATTGAGACATTGTTTTATTTTTCCTGTAATCTTTATATAAACTGCTATCACATAGAATTATTTCAGATTTTTTCTCTTTGCAAACTTTGGAGATAAGGGGGGGGGGAACGGTCTTTTTTTTTACATTTTTCATCATAAGTCGAAAACTATGCAGTCTAGAAAAAAAAGAAAAAATGATTTAAAAGGTGCAAACGACGTTCTTTTATATGATACACATGCCCTAGTAGCCGCACTTAAAATTTTTAAGACCCCTTTTAAGGCCCTATTGTAAAAAAGATATTTATTTCTTATTTGCAAAATAGTTGGGCAAATGTCATCTTAAACTATTCCAAATTTTAAGTTGATACCATTAGTAGTTCTCGAGATATCCAGCTGTGACAGAGAGACAGACAGACTGAGTCACACTATAAGGGTTCCTTTCTTATCATTTACCACCTAAAAATTCACTCAGGCAAACTTTTAAAACTTGCCAACTAGGTAGCCTCTTTACTACGTCTGCTAATTTCATACATTGCCCAGATCCTAGTAAATAGCGGGTCTATCGGCTAAAAATAATGAAGTTAATGTAAGCTTTGACTGATTTGACAGATGGATGTGATAAAATTGCTACTTTTCTTAAGTTTTTATTTGTGTCAAAAAGAAGTAGCAATGTATCACATCCATCTGTCAAATCAAAGCTTACAATAACTTAAGATTAACTTCATTGTTTTTAGCAGATAGACCCGCTGGACAAGAAAAGAACTCTTCAATTCAAGAATCTTATATTTTGAATTTCTTCGATAATGTCAATACCATCCTTCAAGTCGATTAAAGTTACCCTACGCACTTGCCAGTGGCATCATACCATGACATCAAAAAGCGCGGCAACAACCCTACCATAGACAATTTCGCGCGTGAAAGATCTCTATCTCATCTGTGGTTTGGTCACGTGGCCACCCGCCGGCTGCCACGCGGCCATGTTTGGCCAGCGAGGTGCCCTTTATTAACTTCACTTGTCGGTAGTTTGCAATCGAAAGTACTGCTTTCTACCTACTTATATGTAGGTATGTACCTACTTGTATGGTGATAGAGGGAAAAAAAGGCATGTAACGTTTTAGCACTGGAACCAGCCTTTCTATTGTCTAACTTTAAAATCTATCGCAATCGCTTTCAGGATGTCATCCATTGAAGTTTCTTTTTGGCACAATTAAAAACATACCAAAGAAATGCAGCAATGTGTCACATCCTTCTGTCAAACGAAAGCGATTGCGATAGATTTTTAAAATTAGACAATTAGCCCCCTGGTATACCTATTTGAAAAAAATTGATATTCATCACAACTGATGAAACTAGCAATCGATAGCAAACGTCTAAATAAACATGAATTTATTATTGATTGTCAAATTGTCCTTAAATGTACACTTTCAGAGATATTTGGGACTTAAAAAAAATCATCGTGATAGAAAGAAACATTTCAATTTCCTCTTCTTCATATATCTCCGAAAGTAAGTATACATTTTACTACAGTGTGACCATCAATAATTTGTGTTTATTTTGACGTATCGATTGACACTAGTTTTCTTCTTCTTCTTAATTTTGTTTTGGCAATCTACTTTCTTCTTGGAAGTAATTTTTACCAGTGTCAAGTGTTGAATATTTCAGTGTTAGATTGTTTCAGTTTACATTAAAATGCGGGTGCATCGCATTCCAATGCTGCTTGGAGCATTCGGCACCAAGTATATCAAGACAGTTTACTCGGTAAGTTCTGCCGAGGTAGCCACAACTACAATAAAAGTCTCGGCTTCACACAACCAAGATCGCGCATATTTCAATTATCCCACATATTGTTCAGTTGCATAGACACTTGTACCATAAAACTGCACCAATTTTAAGACACAATATCCACTATGAATCAATGTGCAAATAATTAAAATAGACACCAAACCGAACTTGACAAATGGCGCCAAAAAACTCGACACTAGTTTTACAGTTGCGAAGAATTTCCGATTTTTTCTAAAAGGCGGGATGCCAAAAAGGTTACATGGTCTTTTTTTATACTCTGGTAATAGTGATGCTGCTGCGAAATACGCTACTAAAAACAGTAGGGGTACCCTTAGCGGTGCAGCGGCAGCTATCGAAAAAAATAACGCACGTAAAAATATACGATAGAGTAATAATTTTGTATGGGAAATTTTACAGTGCCATCTATCCTGTCCACCGAAAAGCGAAATGAAATTTTCTAAAGATAAATTGCTCTATCGAATACTTTTAGGCGCGTTTTTTTTCTTGAAAGTTAATTAGTACAGAATAAAATTGTGAAATGAAATATTTGGGTAAGTATAATAACTTTAGAATTAAATATTTATAGCTTTTGTACAGTTAAATGTTTACAATAAAATATGTGCAATTTTATGTAGTTAAATCTTGAAGAATTGTCTGCAATCCGTGATGATGAAAAGGTTATGCTATAATTATACATAGTTTTGCATTCTTCACTATAATTTTATATTTATTGATGAACGGTCAAGGATGCGGCCAGTTATTAATCAAATTTATGCATTTGCACACATTATTTATTGTGATGATAAATTAATGTTACTGGTATTTTTATTGATATTTTAACAAAACCTTTGATTTTTACTGACTTCGCTAATCCAATAATGTACAAAAAGTACATAAGTAATTACCTACAGTAAATGATAGGTAATCATTATAATAGGTACCTACAAACTTTATTACCTACGTACTACCTACATACTTCAATAAGTACTACCTACGTAGAAAATAGGAGGATAATTTAAGGCTCCGTTATGCGAAATCATTTGTCTCTGTCTTTTTCTTTACGTGTAAAGAGTATGGAAAATAACCTCACTTCTGCACTTTTTCGATGTTTTTCGTTGTTTTTTCATCATTATCATTAAGTACAATTATCTTTCTTGAAAAAAAGTTATTGGAGCAACTACACAGTACGTTAAATTTATTTTGATGTGGAATTCAATACGTTTCCGCTATTATTTACGCCAAAAATATGGCCCGCGACAAGCGCTTTTGATGATATTCTGATATTTTTTCCAATCATCTGTGAGGTTTATACGCAAATTAATACTTGTAGCAACTAGATAATCTCTTTAGCTTGTCGTATATTTTTTTTGTGGCTGGAATTTTACGTTTTCTGTATAAAAATATGGCCCGCGCAAACCATGTTTTCCTATTATGGCCCCTTAACTGAGCGAGCGCGAAGCGTCTCCACTTCTACTTGGGCAAAAATGCTTTTAGTGTAGGAAAGGAAGGCAGTGGTCCCCTATAGTAAATCCTCAGTAGACAAAACTTTACAGTAAGATAAAGTAGCATAAATGAAACATATTTTTTTAAATTATACAATTTTTTTTTGTTTTTGGATATTTGTGCATAGGTTTTGGTTCATACTATATTACATCCCTGCAAAGTTTCATCGACTGAGGATTCAATGTTGGGGTCTCCATACAAAAGATCGCTTTATTTCCTACACTATTTCGTATGTCTTTCCCGCTGACCGTCTGTTCTAGAGGACTACAGGTTGCATTTAAACACTCTATACTAACGGTTACTCAATTATGACGTCACGCTTGAGTAGTTTGTATGCAACGCGTAGGAAATTTGGTCGGCTGCTATATTCAATATTGTGTTTTTATCAAAATGGTTTCTTAGACAAATTTGCTATAAATTTTACGGACTAATTAAAGGTATTATTTATTTTAATAAATTTTATACTTTTTAAATGGACTTCTCCACCCAACTTTGAAGGGTCATAAAACAAATGATAAGCAATATATATAACCAAGAGGTATACAAGCTACTCTTAAAGATTAATATGTTTACGATTTTTATTTGGATTTCGTTATTTTATTCATTAGTCATCATCCCAATTCTCACAACGTATCACAACACAATGTATTGTTTATTTTTAACAAGTTATGTCAGAATACTTTCTTTGGCAGGATGTGCGTTGAAACTTGAAGCTATTATGGTAGGTAGAGTCGATGTTTTTTTTACAATAAAAAGGTAGAGTCATGATTGTTGGTTTCGTTAATCACTGAAAACTTTTGCATTTTGAGATGGTTTCAGAAATTTATTTTACAACGTTCTATGTTCTATTTCTATTCTGTTAATCAGCTGAACAATTTTAGGTTATTATTAGGTCCCCCACCTATGTAAGTGGCGTTTTGTATGGAACATTTTAAAGCAGTTGCATTTTCCATTTAACATTTTCTCAATTTATTTAACAACAATGAACGCTAAATGTTTTAAAACTTTATGCACTAATGTTACACTAAAATATCGTAATCCACTTAGGTTAAGCGAAAAAATATTAGTTTTGGCCAAGTTAAAACAAGTAAAAGTGGTCATTTCTGCTATCAAATAGAGGAATTAAAAAAAATTAAGGTATTTTTTAAGTTTAGAAAACTGTAATATGGATTTTTTACTATTAGTTGTCTATGATGGTCATTATTCGATATAATATCAAGCAATTGATGAATATTTTAAATCATATAAGTGACGAGGTTCTCTATTTGTGAGAACAAACTCCAATTTCATTGGTGGCGGCAAAATATTATAATATTGCACAGATTAATCCATACTTGGTAACTCCATCTGTTCCAGCACACTTGTATGATCTTTGAGCAAATACTGCTCAATAATATTCATATGCGGTACCCGAGTGGAGCCGGGTCATCCGACATAATCCGCTGCGTCAACATCCAATGCTGAGTGACACTTGACGTCTGGATTGCAGATCCGAGGGATTAAGGCAATGGATGTGGTACCTAGTAAGTGTGCTCAATATCGAGAAAAAAAACGCGCGTAAAAGTACTCGATAGAGTAATTCTCTGTGGGATATTTCATTTCACTTTTCGGCGTTAGATGGCGCTGTACAAATTTCCCATACAAACTTATGACATCATAGATTTTTACGCGTTTTCTTTTCTCGATAGATCTGTCTACTGGAAACGGCAACAAAGTATTTTTGTTAAATATCGTATAAAAGGACTTAAATTTTGATTCTTTTGTTGTTGAATTGATTTATCTTAAATGATGACGTCTGGTATGAAATCATACCATTAGTCAGAGTAACGGGTTAGTCAATTACAAATAAATAAAACTATGTTTTAACAAAAACCTGTTAGCTACCAAGTGTCTGGCAATAACGCCACTATTGCAACTCAAAATTGCAACTCAAGTTATGTCATTGTTCCACCGAAACAAATAGCAAACTTTTTCATCAATAATACACTCAACCTCTGCCGCATCCAATTCTTGTGCCAATCAACAACACCGAAATGAACAACAAGAAACGCACTCCACAACGAGTGTTGATTTTTGTTCTCAACAGTGAGGGGACACCGGTCCAACGTTCCCAGGGCTAATGAAATATGGGAGCTCCAGGGACGCCTAATAGTAAGCCGGTTAGTGCCCCACTAGAATGAGGAACACGTAAACCAGATTAAAGTGACGCTGACGTTGGCGACTTTGCCCGTACATCCCGTGGGAATACCGTAAAATGTTATTTATAAATGTGTAGTGTACTCGTATTTTATAGTTCCAAATTCTGCAGATTTTTTTTGCAAATATCTTATGCTGTAAAAATATTATAAATAAGAAAGTTAACTGATGATCTGCCAAAATTGTGGTGAACTATTAAGTTTGTATAAAAATAAGACAGGATAGAAAGTATTTTCCGCTTATTTTAGAAGGCGCGTGGCACGCGTTAAAGTAATAACTCATTATTGTATGCAAGGGCTATTAATAATAAGATTCAACAAAATATATTTACTTGATAAGTAACCGATACATAGTTCACCATCAGATAAAGCTAGATCCTAATATCAAACACAAATAAGTTTTGAAAATGGAACATCGTTTTCATAATATCCAAAGAGATCTTCCCTTCACATCATCAAAACGAAACAACCGGCATCATTACTATATCTGCATAACTGCATTTGCGTGCGGTATTGTCGCTTACCGCGTCCCCTGGGGAGTGCAATTCTACTGCTTACATCTTCAGAACCTTATCGCCATATATTACACATAAAATTGCAACTTAAACCAAAGAAAGAAGACCCAAATTAACTGAGCTAAAATTTTGAGTTAGGTCGTTATTTCCCCGAAAGGGAAAAGATTTGATATTAATACGAGTCACTAAAAATATACTTTATATCTAAAACGACAGAGTTGCATTTATATTTGGGCAGTGTGTTGAGTTGTGTCGTTGTAACACTGGGTGAACAATATGTCACCCCCATAGTTATTATATGCAAATAAATACGCATAATTTAGGGTTAGCCCTATTCCGTGTTTTATCTACTTATCTGTGAAAATGGCTCAATTAGCGAAGCGTCAGGAGCGTGCGTTACGCTCTATCTTTGTGCGTATGAAATATGTTTAATGATTTATTATTATGGGTAGTTTGGGGTGGTTTTTGTGCAATCGTCTTTTTGATGCACAATTTTAACTTTTTTATTTTAATAATTGTGTTTTTGTTGTTTGTCTGCTACTTTTATATTACGCTCTTTCAAAATAGAAATTTCAAGGAAATCCTTGGGATTACCATTGTTCCATGCTTAACCAAGTCACATGTTTTAATTTAAGGTATTGTTTTAGAAACAAAAAGCTCAAAAGCTCTTTCTCTACTTCGCATTGTGAAAGACAAGGAGCTTCCTGATTTAAACACCGATCAAAAGAGGAGATTGTGTGCTGTCAATGTAATTAATTTGAAAAACGACAAACCTAATGCAATATAAACATCACGGACATTGTAAGGTGCGATACCGTGGAAAAAATTTTTGAATAAAAAAGTTTCTAAATAAAAATTTAAACAAACCTCTTTTTCGAAACGCGCTAATCACAGGGCGGCTGATTGTGAGGGAAAGCACGGCGATTAGTGCCAGAGACAAGGGTTGGATCGTGTGAAACAGATAATTTGTACCGTAATTTTACATGGAATCGTGAACTTTTGAGTACTTATAATTAGTGGTTCCTTTGCCCTGGATTATTAAAAGCAAGCTCTTTATTTTCTCAAAAAAAAATATAAACGTGACATTTCTCATCATTTATGTCATTACTGCATTAAGGAAATTAAAAAATAAATATTTAATATCTTACCGTAAAGGCGTCGTAAGAACAAAGACCGTAATAATTTATTTAAATACAATTTTTAAGCTGTTTTTCAATAATTTTACAATCCTTTGTTCGACAAGAAAACCATTTGCCGTCACAATATTTTAGCGAACTGTTTCGAAGAATTCACGGTAATGACCCACAGCCATCAACACCTAAAAATTAAAAAAGTCAAAAATGTTGGCGCCATCTGCGCACAACAAAGCGCGCCGAAGAGCCGCGACGTTCAGAAACACTTAATAAATTACATCGTCTAATCACCCCTAATTGGGATGTGTCGTGACCCGGCTTAACCTTAGGTCGCAAAGAAAAAAAAAACAATGCAAACATAATGATACGGCACGTTCAAACGTTAAAGCTCTTTTAATTCCCGAACGTAGCTCCGTTCGTATACTCTAATTATAGTTCCTCAAATTTTAAGTATAAGGATAGAGATATTAATAGTGTGTTTGCTTTTTTTCCTTGATTTATTTGCCTTTATAGATTCTAGTGAATTAAAGGTTGTAATCGCCGCTAAATTTTATAAATGTGACCATACTGATATTATTTCTTTAAATAATATATATATATAGAGAGGTTATTTTTCGTTAAACTTTGTAATAATAACTAAAGTATTATTTACTTATAAGAAAAGTTTTTAAAATTAATAAGGCTAAAAATTAATAAAATGATATTGTTTATAATTTATTAGCTACTCAGCTTCATTGAAGCTCCGACATTTCACGTTTGTATTGTGTTAATCGTTCATTGTGATCCAACGAGAAGACAAAAGCAAGTTTTAGCCGATTTCAAAGGGAAATCTTCATTTTGTGAAGAAACAGAAGTAAAGGTTAATAACAATGAAATCTTATAAACAATGGGATTATAAATAATAAATTATTCGCAGGTAATTATTCATTTAGTTTAGAAGTTATAATTTTATAATATAATCTAGAATGTGGCTTCGTGTGTAGGCCCCCTTCAAAGTGAACCTACACGTTTATACAGGGTGTTTGGTAATAGCCTGATAAAGCTGAATATGGTAGATAGGGACCATCAAACTGAACCACTTTTACTATGGGACCAACTCTGAAATCACGAAAAAAAAAATCAGCAGTTTCATACATTTTGATATTTTTGTTATTAATTTTGGTATTTCAATTTTTTTTCGCGATTTCAGAGTTGGTTCCATAGTAAAAGTTATTCAGTTTGATGATCCCTATCTACCATATTCGGCTTTATAAGGCTATTACCAAACACTCTGTAAAGGTCGCGGTAAGCTACTGGATGTGGAAAGCTCAGTACCGATTGTCATGGAGATTCTTGGGGATTTTCTTGCGTTAAAACATAAAACTACTCTATGAATAAAATATGCAAATTAATGCTTTAAACATTGACTTTTCATGATTAACTCCCAGATTGCGTTGAAGTTCGTTTAAAAAAAGGACTTTAAGACATTTTATTCAATTCAATTCATTTCCATTTATTTTAGCAAGCACCTTAGCCCATTCGCTTATCTAAGTGTTATGTTTGAGACATCGGATTTTTTTATTATAATATGTAACCGCTCGGCCACAATATCACCGAGCGAGCGTCTTGCGTCTCGGCAACCACTGCGAACTTCCTAAATAGGTAAGTAGATACAATGCAAACGTTTAATTTTTGTTCCTAAGTGAATATTTATTTGGGATTTAGCGAATTTCAAAAGAATTTTATTTTTTATTACGTAATCGTACAATTCAGTTAATTTAATCCTTATTTGCAATTAATTATTAAAAGGCGCGGTAATTTGAAAACAACAATAGCGGACCTGGCGGGATTCATAAAATGAAAAAACTGTAGATGTCAAATCGCGGCAGTTAATAGCATCCCGCCAGTACTGTGGTCGGGACCCGGGACACAGGGGTCTAAAATCGGGTCATCCCGATTAAATCGGGACAGTTGGCAACACAGAACATAGAAGTATTTTTTTCTTTGTTCTGTGGTTGGCAAGCCTAATCTTGCCCAACATCGACATTAAGACAGCGCGGTATGGTTGCCGCGACGCAAGACGCAGGACGCGCGCGCGGTGAAGTCGTGGCCGAGGCGTAAAGAAATAAACTGAAAGTATACAAAACTATACCTTGAGAGATATGCGTGTATACTGATGAAAGTATAAAAACATCAAACAAGTGATTTCATAACAATCTATGATAACAGGAGAGGTTCATACTCTTGTCGATGGCAACACACGCCGATAGTATTCGACTAATCGATCGAATAACGGTCGTCGTGCGTCGTAATGTCGATCGTAATTGTCGGGCCACGCGCGTGCCGGACGCCTACAGGCTAAGTGCGCGTAGCCACAGATACGATAGACTTAAGAAGTTAAAAAGATTGGTTGTCTGTAAAGTTGGTTTACGGACGATAATTATTTTACGTGATAACGTCAAGAAAACATTGGTATTCACTTCACTATAAACAAACAGTTGACAATACGTCACAAACTAAACGCCGCGCTCTCGCTTGCGGAACGTGACAAATTTTCGTGCATGCATCCGGCGTTCATCGATTTATAAGACGTTATCATGTCAACATTTAGCAACAAACAACCACGATAGGGTTGAAAAATTAATTTTTAAACACCTGTTTAACTTAGACACTGTTTAAATGAGATGCTGTCACTTTTTTCACAGTATTGTTTGAGAGAGACAGCATCACATTTTAACAGAGTCCAAGTTAAACAGGTGTTTAAAAATATTTGTAATAACACCGATATTGTTTAAAAAAATTTAAAGTTCTCTAACAAATATCCATAACTTCCTTCAGTAAAAACTCGTAATGGAATGTTATTTTTCGGCTTCTTTAGCGCGCAATATGTTATATCGTTCATATGTACCTACTGAAAATGCTGGAAATTCCGTATGTGAAATCGACATTACTCGATACCTGTAATAATAAGTTGAACACATTTGCTTTGTTTCAATGTAAAGGTTTATAAAGTTACAGAAGAATTCATACGAAAATATTAATGCACACACAACTCAGTAGTACCTCTTTCCAAAATAAAGGATGGCAAAATATTGTAATTATTATGGGTATGTAGTAGATATGACTCAAATTAAAATGGTTCAAAATGTGCCCCTATTCATTAGTTAAAACAAGTGAAATGCAAGCTAACAGTTATGAAAATAAGTAATACGAGTATCATATAAGAAAAATCTGTCTTATTCGTATCTCTATATATACAGTGGTCTAACCGTTCCATTTTCTAGTATACGCAACGCATGTCGTGTGGGCGAATAAAAAGATGTTTCGGCCATATTTAAAAGGAAATTAAGATTTTATTTTATAACCCGTTATTACGAGCTTTGATACCAGTCGAATTTAATAAATATCACTTGTTCAACGTTAGTTATTAACGTTGGTTGAAAATTTATAGTTTTTAGTTAAGGCTGTATAGCCGCATTTCAAAGAAATTAGCGTTTTTCCAATGAAGTTATCTATAGAATGAAAGCATTACTTACATTCACTCATTACAACTTTAGTTTTAGGAAGCAAAATTCATAATAAGTGCCGTATAGAGAGAAAAACATAATAAATTATCAGGTATTTTAAAACGAAGACAATCTATGTTCAAGTGAAATTTCAAATTTGCTTGTCAGAGATATTTTTCACAAACGTTTCAGCTGTAACAAATAAGAATACGACTCATATTTATTTTTTTCACTTAATGTTTGTATTGTCAAGGAATTCCCTGTAGAGAGAAAATTTAAAAAGATGTTTTTAATTACAGAGAAATAAAATATTAAAAAAATGCTCAAATCGGTACACTTTGACATGTTTTTTTACTGGTATTTACAAAATCTAAGGTGTTTTTTTATTTTTCTTAGGAATAATTAGGTATTTGTTTAATGTATTGCGTGTTTTGTATATACATATCTATTTAATAATTTAATAGGAATTTTCAAAGTTCGCCCTCATTACGGCTCGCACAGAGTTGTTTTGATCATTTGTATTGAAAATTTAAAAATGGAACGTGATGCGCGTCTACACCCTTAATACTTACACAAACTTTTCTTCAGTCATACACATTGAGAGGTTTTCCGAATTTTTGGTAAAAGTTTTTTTTTTTTTTTTTTTTTTTTTTTATTTGGTTCACAACTTGAAACATACATCATACATAGGTACATATTAGCAAGCTTTAAGATAAATGATTATGTAGTTTCTTAACAAGTGAACACAGCTTGCATTTAGAATTTACAATAAAATAAACAATTTAGATTAAAAGAACTTCTATAAAAAATATTTTGGAAAACATTTCTGAACTAAAGCAATTGATGTTTTAGAACCCCAAAGCAATTGATCTTTTAAAACTTTAAGGTTTTAAAAGATCAATCGCACTACGTATGTTATTTTTTGCTGAGGCTAGAGAACCACAGAATATGTCAAAATTCCATCTTATTCCATTGTAACGAGAACAGGCTCTATATAAAGGAGAATGGTGGCCGACATTGGTTCTGCAGAACGGCAGTCTGAAGGTTTTTCGGTTTAATAAACGACTACTCTGACGCGGTACCTCAAATTTAATGGAATTCAGGACTTCAGGACAATCCACAAGGCCGTGAATTACCTTATACAAGAATATTATATCAGATACCCCACGCCGAAAATTTAGAGATCTCATTCCATAGAAGCTCAATCTTTTTTCATATGACTGCAGAGATTTGCACTTATTGTTGACATAGGATAACTGATACAAAAATCTCTTCTGTATTCTTAAGTTAGGGGTAGTTAAATGTAAAACGAGATTTCATGATATGTTACGTTAGTGACAAAATAATTCTAAGTCCCAGGTGGTGTTTTGCGTTTGTGCGATTATACGTAGTTGGTATTTTACGTAATTTTTTTACAAATCCACAAAACACTACAAAATCTCGAGTTTGTATATTGCGTATGTGGTATTATGCTTCTAAATGTTAATAGTATCTCATTCGTTAAAGTATTCGAATTATTTAATACTAGCGGCCGCCCGCGGTTTCACCCGCGTGGTTCTCGTTCCCGTGGGAATATCGGGATGAAAAGTATTCTATGTTTTAATCTAGGCTATCTACTATCTATGTACCAAATTTCAAGCAAATCCGTTCAGCAGTTTTTGCGTGATTGAGGAACAAACATCCAAACATCTAAACATCCAAACCCACAAACTTTCACATTTATAATATTACTAGCGGCCGCCTGCGGTTTCACCCGCGTGGTTCCCGTTCCCGTGGGAATATCGGGATAAAAAGTATTCTATGTTTTAATCTAGGCTATTTACTATCTATGTACCAAATTTCAAGCAAATCCGTTTAGCCGTTTTTGCGTGATTGAGGAACAAACATCCAAACCCACAAACTTTCACATTTATAATATTAGTAGGATATTAGTAGGATATAGTAGGATAGGATAGAATGGATGTAGAGAAAAGAGGCTGACTAATTATACGTACTTATAGGGTTGTATTGTCAGCAAAATCCCTTTTGCTGAGGTTAAAGCCCTTTGAAAATAAAAGGGCCTTGTTAAAAAGGCTTGGATAAACTCGAGATTGTTTAGTAATGACTGAATCAAGGGCAAGATGGAGGTCCTCATCCTCATTCTAACTTATAAATTGATACCAAAGCTTAGGACGAAAAATATTGCAAAAACAGATTTTATTTTATCTACAAAGCAAGATACTAATTTATATAAGAAAATAAACATTTCACTGTCAGGCTAGCACGTTTTTTCGGCCATCATTCATAAGATAGATCGAGATTAGATAAGTTAAGTCATTGATTTATAATATAATACTACGGTACAAACGGAGAGCTTTCTCTCAACCATATTTAAGTCTACAACTTATAATTATGTTCAATTTATGTTACATACTTAGTTTTGGGTTATTTTATATCTTTTACATTATAGAAATACTATGTTTTTTAAATTTTGATAACCTAACCACGCAATCTTTGTTTTAAGGTCCCAGCTTTGATGAAAAAATGGCTAAAGATCATCTCTTAGTCTTAGATCATCGATTTTTATTTTCATCGATTTCTAAGAGACCCATCAGAGACATGCAAGACCCCCGTTTTCAAATTTTCGAAAAAAAAAACAGATTATTTTTTCATAAAAAACCTTCATTTTTTTATTTATTCAATTTAATGTCAAAGTTACAAGAAGTAATGTTTTTACAATAATTGTAGATTCACCAAATATATTTGAAGATTTGGACGAAAAACATGGTGGCATTATATTGCCACTGCCTTATAAAGGGTGAAGAAAGAGGGCCCGTACAATAGTAGATTATACAACAAGTGAAAAAAGAGGGAATTTAGTTCGAGGGATACAAAGGACCGAGATGAAATTTTTTTTTTCACGAGTTGTGTACTCTACTTTTTACCATTGACTGCGAGAAAACAAATAGCAGTACTTATACCTATATATTTAAAGTTATTACATTTTTATTATTTAGGTAGGTAACAGTAATATTTAAACATTAGAACATAGTGAAACTAATGACATAAAACAACCACGCTAAGAGGGAAATTACATGATCGGTCTGGCATCAGTCCATTTCATCAGTTTGTATAGACTTTGAATTTTTACAGTCTGAAGATCGTACCAGACTGATGGAATGGACAGATGCAATGCAAGACTGAACATCTAATCCCCTTCTATTATATAGAAAAGAACCCAAAGATAAGACACTAAAAAGAACCTAATTCATTTGGCGGGATATTTTTTAGAAAATATCCCAAAGATAAGACACTAAAAAGAACCTAAATAAAATTGGCGGGAGGCTTGATCTATGGAATAGCTCCATACCATGGAAATAGTACTATAAACCGGAATGAGCGCTTCGCCCCAAAACGAGCCGACAGAGAGGTCAAGTAGATGTATGTGTCCTTTTCTTCATTAGGGTGACCAAACCGTATGGTTGGCCGGAGACGTACATAATACTTTAAACTGTTTAATATAAACTTAAATACCTAGGTAGTTCTTTATTTATAATTAACACTTTTTACCGCGTTTTTATTAGGTTGCTTGCTCTTTTGTTTGTTTGAGCACAAATTTTGCAAACGATTTTATACCAAATTCCCGATGAGCTAGAGACTTGAAACTTTGAACACAGGTCAGAAATGGAAGGAAATGCAATATTACAGTGTCATTGAGGTGATCTGATAATGGAGCCGGAAGAACGCCACAGGAACTCTATGATGAATGAAACTATACAACCCCATCGTGTTTGGGCTTATTAGAATTGTCTTGACAAGTACTCTGACGGGAGACGAGGTTCAGGGTCGGATGATGATGTCTGGATTCCATGCCATAGGAACTCAATATTGAAATCATGCAACCCCATCGAGTTTGGGCTCGTTTGAATCGTCTTGACGAGTGCTCTGTTGAGTAATAGTATCCAAGAGTCTGATGATGGAGCCGGAAGAAGGCCACAGGAACTCTGCAATAAAACCTTTCAACCCCATCGAGTTTGGACTCGTTTGAATGGTCTTGACGAGTACTCTGATAGGCGGTGGTATATTTTTAGTTTAGCTCGTTAGCTAAAAAAAAGAAAATTAATATTTATTTAAAAAAAATATTTTTTAAGAACAAATTATTTATCACGTTTTTATTAAGTTGCTTTTTGTTTTTATTTTTGAAATATGGTAATTCAACCAATTAAAATCTAGTTTATTCAATTCAATTTAATTTCAAGTGTAAATAATTACGCAACTTTAAAGTTTATTCCAATTTTTAATAAAAATGCAATGTGCGTGAACTTCGGAAAAACAAATAAATGTTGGAAAAACAAGTAAATGTTGGAAAAACAAGTAAAAGTAGGAAAACGTTGTCTAGTGATCTGTAGTTAAAAAAAGATGGAAACTTTATTGACGTTTGAAATTCGATTGCTTTTTCCCATAATTATACTTGTACATTTACTTTGCTGTTTCATTAAAAACTGTTATTTTGGTAAAGATGTCAATAAGGTCTAAAATACTTGCACCAATTTCTTTACTTGTGAAATTAATGAAATGGGTGCAAGAGATTTACGACGACACAATGTTAAAAATATAAAAAAAAACAAAATGGCGGCCAACTATATTGTTCGTGGGCCGATTTTATGAAACTCGATTTTGTTACTATTTTGATCAAAATATAACAAAGAAATGTTAAAAATATAAAAAAATATGGCAGCCAACTCTTTTATTTGTGGGCTGATTTAAATGAAACTCGGTTTTTAGTACTAATTTGACAAGAAAATAATAACACAATATGTATTAAAAAAATTAAAAAATCTAAGATGGCAGCCAACTTGTTTGTTTTTGGGCCGATTTCGATGAAACTCGGTTTTTGGTAATATTTTGACAAGAAAATAACAACGCAATTTTTAAATACTAAAAATCTAAGATGGCGGCCAACTTTTTTGTTTTTTGGGCCGATTTCGATGAAACTCGGTTTTTGGTTATTAATTAGACAAGAAAATAACAACTCAATGTAAACTGAAGGAAAAATCAAAAAAGATGAAATGGCTGCTAATTTGTTTTTGAAATCGGCCCAAGAACAAAAAAGTTGGCCACCATCTTGAATTTTGTAAGTTTTCAACATTGCGTTGTTATTTTCTTGTCAAAATAGTTCCAAAAACCAAGTTTTTATCGAAATCGGCCCAAAAACAATAAAGTTGGCCGCCATCTTGGATTTTTAGTTTTTTAAAAATTGCGTTGTTATTTTCTTGTCAAAATAGTTCCAAAAACCAAGTTTTTATCGAAATCGGCCCAAAAACAAAAAAGTTGGCCGCCATCTTGGATTTTTAGTTTTTAAAAATTGCGTTGTTATTTTCTTGTCAAAATAGTTCCTAAAACCGAGTTTCATCGAAATCGGCCCAAAAACAAAAAAGTTGGCTGCCATCTTGGATTTTTAAAATTTTCCACATTGCGTTGTTATTTTCTTGTCAAAATCGTACCAAAAACCAAGTTTCATCGAAATCGGCCCAAAAACAAAAAAGTTGACCGCCATCTTGGATTTTTTAAATTTTCAACATTGCATTGTTATTTTCTTGTCAAAATCGTACCAAAAACCAAGTTTCATCGAAAACGGCCCAAAAACAAAAAAGTTGGCCGCCATCTTGGATTTTTAGTTTTTTAAAAATTGCGTTGTTATTTTCTTGTCAAAATAGTTCCAAAAACCAAGTTTCATCGAAATCGGCCCAAAAACAAAAAAGATGGCCGCCGTCTTGGATTTCTTAAATTTTCAACATTGCGTTGTTATTTTCTTGTCAAAATCGTACCAAAAACCAAGTTTCATCGAAATCGGCCCAAAAACAAAAAAGTTGAACGCCATTTTGGATTTTTTAAATTTTCAACATTGCGTTGTTATTTTCTTGTCAAAATCGTACCAAAAACCAAGTTTCATCGAAATCGGCCCAAAAACAAAAAAGTTGACCGCCATCTTGGATTTTTTAAATTTTCAACATTGCATTGTTATTTTCTTGTCAAAATCGTACCAAAAACCAAGTTTCATCGAAATCGGCCCAAAAACAAAAAAGTTGGCCGCCATCTTGGATTTTTAGTTTTTTAAAAATTGCGTTGTTATTTTCTTGTCAAAATAGTTCCGAAAACCAAGTTTCATCGAAATCGGCCCAAAAACAAAAAAGTTGGCCGCCGTCTTGGATTTTTAGTTTTTTAAAAATTGCGTTGTTATTTTCTTGTCAAAATAGTTCCGAAAACCAAGTTTCATCGAAATCGGCCCAAAAACAAAAAAGTTGGCCGCCATCTTGGAGTTTTAGTTTTTTAAAAATTGCATTGTTATTTTCTTGTCAAAATAGTTCCCAAAACGGAGTTTCATCGAAATCGGCCCAAAAACAAAAAAAAGTTGGCCGCCATCTTGGAGTTTTAGTTTTTTAAAATTGCGTTGTTATTTTATTGTCAAAATAGTTCCTAAAACCGAGTTTCATCGAAATCGGCCCAAAAACAAAAAAGTTGGCCGCCATCTTGGATTTTTTAAATTTTCAACATTGCGTTGTTATTTTCATGTTGAAATAGTACCAAAAACCGAGTTTCATCGAAATAGGCGCACAAACATGAATTTGATTATTATTATTAATTTTACCGTCTCGCCTGCGACCTCTAGCCATTTCAATAGAACAATTTCGTTTTTTTTGGAAATCTGAAATGGTGCAGTATTTATGGTCACACTAGTTTTGTAAAGTAACATTTCCTATTGATTGAAATTCTTATATTGAAATTCGGCGCCAAGGTCAAAATCGGAGTTGCCAAGATTGACACTTCTATTTATTACCACCTCACCGATGATAGCTGATTAGCATTATTTTAGGTATCTAATTAAATCAAAAGAGTAAGTTCTGTTTTATATTACAATTATTATATTGTCATTCTAAATTAATATTTAAATAGTATATATTCGACTTCCCATTCCGAATCCATAATTTTGATACACTACTTGATTGGTAACGTACATATTTTTAGTCCTACTATCGTGGTATTATTGTTTAGTAATGGCAATTGTGCGAACGAGACACCGACCTCCACCTGGTGTTGTCTCATTCACACAGTAGTGCCTTCAGTCAATGTCGTCGATAGAATTTCAACTCTATGACAAATACAATAAAATTGAATTTCTTTTAAACGATAAGTGAAAATTTTTGTAGAGTACTCACTCCCTATTATAAACCTCCTTGCTCCATACTTTCAGCACGTTTATTTTTTTTGTACATAATTCATACGATGCGCGCTTGTTCCAAATTCAAAATATTTTTATTCACTCGGTGAATAAAACAGCGTTTTATTCACTCTTATCCAAGGAGGTTTATAATAGGGAGTGAGTACTCTACAAAAATTTTCACTTATCGTTTAAAAGAAATTCAATTTTATTGTATTTGTCATAGAGTTGAAATTCTATCGACGACATTGACTGAAGGCACTACTGTGTGAATGAGACAACACCAGGTGGAGGTCGGTGTCTCGTTCGCACAATTGCCATTACTAAACAATAATACCACGATAGTAGGACTAAAAATATGTACGTTACCAATCAAGTAGTGTATCAAAATTATGGATTCGGAATGGGAAGTCGAATATATACTATTTAAATATTAATTTAGAATGACAATATAATAATTGTAATATAAAACAGAACTTACTCTTTTGATTTAATTAGATACCTAAAATAATGCTAATCAGCTATCATCGGTGAGGTGGTAATAAATAGAAGTGTCAATCTTGGCAACTCCGATTTTGACCTTGGCGCCGAATTTCAATATAAGAATTTCAATCAATAGGAAATGTTACTTTACAAAACTAGTGTGACCATAAATACTGCACCATTTCAGATTTCCAAAAAAAACGAAATTGTTCTATTGAAATGGCTAGAGGTCGCAGGCGAGACGGTAAAATTAATAATAATAATCAAATTCATGTTTGTGCGCCTATTTCGATGAAACTCGGTTTTTGGTACTATTTCAACATGAAAATAACAACGCAATGTTGAAAATTTAAAAAATCCAAGATGGCGGCCAACTTTTTTGTTTTTGGGCCGATTTCGATGAAACTCGGTTTTAGGAACTATTTTGACAATAAAATAACAACGCAATTTTAAAAAACTAAAACTCCAAGATGGCGGCCAACTTTTTTTTGTTTTTGGGCCGATTTCGATGAAACTCCGTTTTGGGAACTATTTTGACAAGAAAATAACAATGCAATTTTTAAAAAACTAAAACTCCAAGATGGCGGCCAACTTTTTTGTTTTTGGGCCGATTTCGATGAAACTTGGTTTTCGGAACTATTTTGACAAGAAAATAACAACGCAATTTTTAAAAAACTAAAAATCCAAGACGGCGGCCAACTTTTTTGTTTTTGGGCCGATTTCGATGAAACTTGGTTTTCGGAACTATTTTGACAAGAAAATAACAACGCAATTTTTAAAAAACTAAAAATCCAAGATGGCGGCCAACTTTTTTGTTTTTGGGCCGATTTCGATGAAACTTGGTTTTTGGTACGATTTTGACAAGAAAATAACAATGCAATGTTGAAAATTTAAAAAATCCAAGATGGCGGTCAACTTTTTTGTTTTTGGGCCGATTTCGATGAAACTTGGTTTTTGGTACGATTTTGACAAGAAAATAACAACGCAATGTTGAAAATTTAAAAAATCCAAAATGGCGTTCAACTTTTTTGTTTTTGGGCCGATTTCGATGAAACTTGGTTTTTGGTACGATTTTGACAAGAAAATAACAACGCAATGTTGAAAATTTAAGAAATCCAAGACGGCGGCCATCTTTTTTGTTTTTGGGCCGATTTCGATGAAACTTGGTTTTTGGAACTATTTTGACAAGAAAATAACAACGCAATTTTTAAAAAACTAAAAATCCAAGATGGCGGCCAACTTTTTTGTTTTTGGGCCGTTTTCGATGAAACTTGGTTTTTGGTACGATTTTGACAAGAAAATAACAATGCAATGTTGAAAATTTAAAAAATCCAAGATGGCGGTCAACTTTTTTGTTTTTGGGCCGATTTCGATGAAACTTGGTTTTTGGTACGATTTTGACAAGAAAATAACAACGCAATGTGGAAAATTTTAAAAATCCAAGATGGCAGCCAACTTTTTTGTTTTTGGGCCGATTTCGATGAAACTCGGTTTTAGGAACTATTTTGACAAGAAAATAACAACGCAATTTTTAAAAACTAAAAATCCAAGATGGCGGCCAACTTTTTTGTTTTTGGGCCGATTTCGATAAAAACTTGGTTTTTGGAACTATTTTGACAAGAAAATAACAACGCAATTTTTAAAAAACTAAAAATCCAAGATGGCGGCCAACTTTATTGTTTTTGGGCCGATTTCGATAAAAACTTGGTTTTTGGAACTATTTTGACAAGAAAATAACAACGCAATGTTGAAAACTTACAAAATTCAAGATGGTGGCCAACTTTTTTGTTCTTGGGCCGATTTCAAAAACAAATTAGCAGCCATTTCATCTTTTTTGATTTTTCCTTCAGTTTACATTGAGTTGTTATTTTCTTGTCTAATTAATAACCAAAAACCGAGTTTCATCGAAATCGGCCCAAAAAACAAAAAAGTTGGCCGCCATCTTAGATTTTTAGTATTTAAAAATTGCGTTGTTATTTTCTTGTCAAAATATTACCAAAAACCGAGTTTCATCGAAATCGGCCCAAAAACAAACAAGTTGGCTGCCATCTTAGATTTTTTAATTTTTTTAATACATATTGTGTTATTATTTTCTTGTCAAATTAGTACTAAAAACCGAGTTTCATTTAAATCAGCCCACAAATAAAAGAGTTGGCTGCCATATTTTTTTATATTTTTAACATTTCTTTGTTATATTTTGATCAAAATAGTAACAAAATCGAGTTTCATAAAATCGGCCCACGAACAATATAGTTGGCCGCCATTTTGTTTTTTTTTTATATTTTTAACATTGTGTCGTCGTAAATCTCTTGCACCCATTTCATTAATTTCACAAGTAAAGAAATTGGTGCAAGTATTTTAGACCTTATTGACATCTTTACCAAAATAACAGTTTTTAATGAAACAGCAAAGTAAATGTACAAGTATAATTATGGGAAAAAGCAATCGAATTTCAAACGTCAATAAAGTTTCCATCTTTTTTTAACTACAGATCACTAGACAACGTTTTCCTACTTTTACTTGTTTTTCCAACATTTACTTGTTTTTCCAACATTTATTTGTTTTTCCGAAGTTCACGCACATTGCATTTTTATTAAAAATTGGAATAAACTTTAAAGTTGCGTAATTATTTACACTTGAAATTAAATTGAATTGAATAAACTAGATTTTAATTGGTTGAATTACCATATTTCAAAAATAAAAACAAAAAGCAACTTAATAAAAACGTGATAAATAATTTGTTCTTAAAAAATATTTTTTTTAAATAAATATTAATTTTCTTTTTTTTAGCTAACGAGCTAAACTAAAAATATACCACCGCCTATCAGAGTACTCGTCAAGACCATTCAAACGAGTCCAAACTCGATGGGGTTGAAAGGTTTTATTGCAGAGTTCCTGTGGCCTTCTTCCGGCTCCATCATCAGACTCTTGGATACTATTACTCAACAGAGCACTCGTCAAGACGATTCAAACGAGCCCAAACTCGATGGGGTTGCATGATTTCAATATTGAGTTCCTATGGCATGGAATCCAGACATCATCATCCGACCCTGAACCTCGTCTCCCGTCAGAGTACTTGTCAAGACAATTCTAATAAGCCCAAACACGATGGGGTTGTATAGTTTCATTCATCATAGAGTTCCTGTGGCGTTCTTCCGGCTCCATTATCAGATCACCTCAATGACACTGTAATATTGCATTTCCTTCCATTTCTGACCTGTGTTCAAAGTTTCAAGTCTCTAGCTCATCGGGAATTTGGTATAAAATCGTTTGCAAAATTTGTGCTCAAACAAACAAAAGAGCAAGCAACCTAATAAAAACGCGGTAAAAAGTGTTAATTATAAATAAAGAACTACCTAGGTATTTAAGTTTATATTAAACAGTTTAAAGTATTATGTACGTCTCCGGCCAACCATACGGTTTGGTCACCCTAATGAAGAAAAGGACACATACATCTACTTGACCTCTCTGTCGGCTCGTTTTGGGGCGAAGCGCTCATTCCGGTTTATAGTACTATTTCCATGCTCTTATCGTTGAATTAAACGCACTTTTTCGAGTGGCGATGGTAAAAATTAATATTTCCAAATATTCGTTCTCGCGTTTTAGAAAGATGTATGTACGAGTATATGGATTGACAAAATCGATTTCTATAACGTCAAATCCAATCCACTACATAGGTATTTTAAAAGCAAAGCGATAACTAAAATTGGCAAATGTTACTTTGGCTAGGGGGTAATGTTACTATTATATTATAACCTAATTGGTCCTGCCATAAGGGTCACTTGTTGTGAATATTTTATATGTACTACCTGATGAGGTGCACGCATGAATTTTCCTATAATTTCCCATACATACTTTTAGGTTCTCTAATGAAAGACAACGTAGGTATGATTAGCTATATTACAGAGAAAATTTACTTTTTTTTTCAAATTACAAACTGCTGAACTTATTTTTTTTACTTTTAAGGTTCTATCTAAAAGGAAAAAAAGTAATCCTTTAGTAACTCTTCTATTAATAATGAGAATAACTTTGTACGATCCATACCGAAATGTAGTCTCAACAGAACTGAACTGACTGTCTCACTTTGTGCAAATTTCAAAAATACGTGTGAACACTAACTCGCTCACATCACTGTCTCGGCTGAGACGCATTTTACTGTCTCGCCGATATACTCGGTACGTGTAATCAAGGCATTATAGGATCACTTGATTGTCCGTCTGCCTGTCTTTCGAAACTTCTTTTCTAAATCGCGTGGACACATCCACGAATAAGCGCTATCGCACACGGGCAACTTTTGTCTCCGCAACTTTTTTGTCTCTCACGTGATTTGTATGAAAAGTTGCAGACGACCGTGTCGCTTCGTGTGCGCGCTTCCATATAAACCCGTGGACTTGATGTGGAGACAAAACAGTTGCTGGGAGACTAAGTTGCCTGTGTGCGATAGCGCTAATAGAAAATACTTATTTTGTAGTTACATTTATACCCACAATACGATTAAAATAAGAATGTGCACGTGTATGGCATCAGCCATTTTTGATGTCCCCACTGCTGGGGTACAGGCTTGGACGAATTTCGTCCAAGGGTACAGGCCTTCCTTATGGGTGGATAAGGAGAAGGCACTTGCGGTACAAAACGACGTAAATCTTTTAATATGAAGAATTTTCTCTTTGCCATACATTCTCGAGTAAAGTTGCAGCGGATCACTGTCTATTATCAATTTAATCGCATTGTATGACGTCATCCTGTCAGTTTTATACAATAGGTATGACGAATATTTTTCTTCATTTTATTATGTTACATAAATTACCAATTATAAAAAGAAAGAAATATTTCGCTAGCATGAAAACTGCCCGAGATATCACAGTTTGAAATGCACATTGGACTCGCCCAAAAACGATCCATACTGACGGCTACCTAGTTATGACGTCACGTCTAGGTAGTTTGTATGGACTAATTAAAGGTATTATTTATATTTATAAATTTTATACTTTTTAAATGGACTTGTCCACCTAACTTTGAAGGGTCATAATAAAACAAATAATACGCAATATATGTATAAAACCAAGAGGTATACAAGCTACTCTTAAAGTTTAATAATATATGTTTACGATTTTTATTACTTAGTATTTCGTTATTTTATTCATTAGTCGTCATCCCTATTGTTCTGATGTTTGACAGGATGACGTCACATTTATGCACAATTCTATTAAAAATACTACACTTGTCGGGGTATTTTTTTTAATAGATTTAAAACACAAACTGTCAATCTCTCCGACCGCGCTGCGGGTCGCCAATGGCAAATTGGCATAATTATTAATACACCGCATCTGTGGGGTGGCATAATGGCATTCACATACGAATATCCGCGTGAAACCATTGTTTAAATTAAACAATACCATGGGTGGTTGGGGGCGCGCAGTGCGTGACCGAATAAGTTTTTACTTTTTATAGTTTATCTATTACTATCACAGTAAAAAAAAATAAGTCAATCAAAAGATACGGCTGTTTCTGTCACATGAGTAAAAAAACGGTGGATTATGTTACATATTTTGTTATAATAATAAACTCAGTCATGAAAGCGCTCATTCCTCTACGATCCACCGACGAGGCTCCACCGGTGGATCGAAGAATTTTAAAGTTATTATATTATAACACAATCGGCATGATGACAATTTTTTTATTTTATGTAACATAAATTACCTCTCAAAAAAAAGAAATATTGGTAAAATAATTATTTCGCTAGCATGAAAACTGCCCGAGATATCACAGTTTGAAATGCACACAAATTGACTCACCCAAAAACGCTCTATACTAACGGCTACTCAATTATGACGTCACGCTTGAATAGTTTGTATGCAACGCGTAGGACATTTATTCTTTATCAAAATGGCTTCTTAGACAAATTTGCTATACATTTTACGGACTAATTAAAGGTATTATTTATTTTAATAAATTTTATACTTTTTAAATGGACTTGTCCACTCAACTTTGAAGGGTCATAAAACAAATAATACGCAATATATAAAACCAAAAGGTATACAAGCTACTCTAAAAGTTTAATATGTTTACGATTTTTATTATTGTTTCGTTATTTTATTCATTAGTCATCATCCCAATTAAAGGAAATATAGGTAATAGAAAATCCTCATATTTAACTTTCCGTTTTAGTGAAATAGATAAGTACTTAATCTAATAGGTTTTTTTATTATTATAATAAAAAACATAGTTTCAGTTTAGCCATTATATGTATAACCTATTCAGTGCCCTAGCTATCAAAAATATAACGCGCTTAAAAATATTCGATAGAGTACCTAATTTTGTATGAGAAATTTGTACAACGCCATCTATTGCTGAAAAGCAAAATGAAATTTTCCATAGATAATTACTCTATCGAGTACTTTTACGCGCGTTTTTTTTATTTTCGTGCTAAGGGTAATGAATTTGAAATAACCACTTACGCTTAACAATTTCGATAATTAATATGAAAGTGAAAGCTCCCCGTACTAAGCTGTCGCTAAAAAGCCACTTGATTACCAGGGGTCACGCCCTTGTTGCTTTCAAATAAGTTTTTTATTCGAAACGGGGTCAATTTTTTTATCGATATCGATGGAAGTTTTACTTTAGAAGTAACTATAGAGGAATGAAAGGTAATCAATACCATACAATAGATATAACAATACCTTGAGAATAAAAACCGATTGCCACTTCTATGAATGTTTTACTAGTTTTGTAAAAGTTTTTAAACGCTGAAACATCGTAGGAATCATAATTCCTAAGTGAAATATAGTATATTATGTAACCGGTGTTTTATTCAAGAGCTGCATACTATCTATACTTTATTTTATAGCATGACTACGAGAAAAAGAAAGATTTATAAGCGAAAATATTCTTTGCACAACGAGTATCGAGTATTTTTTGCGCAAGGAGGTTGTATATTCATTGAGATGGAGTTCGAATTGTGTTCTAAATTCAAACACCAAAATAGTAATTAAAAGTGCTCTTTATTCACTGCGAGAAATGATATAAAAATGTTTTTATTATATTACTGACCTCTTTTTAATTGTTAATAGAAAATCTATTAACAATTAAAAAGAGGTCAGTAAAAAAAAGGTCAGTTAAAAAAGGAAAGTAATTGTAATAAAATCTTTTTTTATAAAATAAAGAAGAAAAAAATATTTAACCAAATGGTCGGAATTTATCGATGTACATTTTCTCACCCCTATTCCTAAGTATGGAATTATTCCACAGTAATATTATTTGAACATTATTTTAGCCGCTCTTTGATCTTCAAAGCGAGTATATTTCATGTTAAATGTATTGCGAAAATACTTTCTTTTTAATCTTGGTAATTAATTAGGAAAATGGTCGCGAACTTTGGCATTTGAAACATGTTACGATTTTATGTTATTGTGGAATCATTGTTTCTTATTTATTTTTACGATTTAAGTAGGTGTTTAATGAAGGTTTATTTTACATTAAACCTAACAAATTCGAACTCTCTTTTCGAAAACGATAGAGGTAGTCGACTTGCTAAATATTTTATTTTTTCATAATACCTAATTCTCTCTTTCTTTTGTGATTGCATAAAAACGTCGAAAAATCATACCTATTGATCATGTTTGTTTCTATAGAATTTTTAATGGAAAACGCATTAATGGCGCAATTAAAACACATAGTTTTTATTAATTAGTATAAATAAGTGACAAAAATACTGTATTTCGAGAAGTCTTTTATACTTTTCAAATTTAAGTCTTTTTCCGTTGATAAGCCGTTTTTCGTCTCGAAACTGTACGATAAATACGGTTGACACCTTACCATTTTGTCACAATAACTTGAGGCTTGTTCTGTGAGTTGTAACTCTACTAGATGAACAATCATTGGTACGACATGGTACTAAAATCTTCAGTTGTTTTGTACGACCGAAGGGTCATTAAGGTCCAGCTAACAATATTAAATACAAACATCTACCAGTTAGTTTAGTAGCAAAGTTTTGTTGTTGTTTCTCGTCTAATAGAACCATTTAACTTCGGTTTTGCTTCAAAACAGTTTCCAAGTTGTTACATTAAATGTTGGGTGGGATATTACTTGCATTCAAATTGATTAAGTTGTGGGTAAGAAATACCTAGGTATAATAGTATTATCTGTTATTACTAAGTAAGTATACTTAAACATAACACTCACTAATAAGTATCGTTGACGCCACCTAATTCAAATAAAACGTTTATAACAGATCATTGAATTCAGAATACTTATTTCAGCAAAACTACCAATTATTATAACTTTTACAAACAAATTGCAAGGGTTTGAACGCAGCGAATACCTTGAATGCCCGAGCCATATCCGAACGCGCCCAAATTGCCTGGCTGTATGTGTGGAATGCCTTAAACAGCGAGAAAAAGAAAGAGTATGTGGAGCGAAAAAGTCGTGATAGTTGTTCGAAAAAGGAACGCTCGGCGATTACTGGCACGCGAGCGGCCAGTCGCGCGCCCATTCGGAACTTTTCACACTGGGACTGGTGCCTAAAAAAATTCAATTGTATACTTTTACGCAATAGTTAGTTACTGTTCTACTATGTTTTTAAGAAAATTTTAATGTGAAAAATAGTGATTTTTTTGTTGCTATCGTTGATGTCTTTTCTTCGTCTAAAATGACCCAACTAACAATTTTACGTCGTACAATGGTCGTACAAACGTTGTCTTATTACCATTGGTCGCAAAAGATAGGTCACAATAACGTTATAATAACGTTTACTCAACGCGAAAAGGGCCCCATTTATACGACTTACATTGTTGTTTAATGGTCATACGAAAGTCACAAGTTTACCACTTTCATCGTACAGTAGTCGTATCAATACCTTACAACGGCTCTTTCGTTATATTGTGGTCATACAGATGTTTTTGAATGTCGAAAACGTTGTATATGAGTCAAGTAACAACACTTGTACGACTGATTTTTAATTTTCGTCAGTGAATCGTGTTTGTGGTTATGTTTCGAGATCTCAGTGCAAAATAAATCAATTCCAAGGAAATATAAGGTGAGTATTATTTAACTTTCATATTTTGCTAACTGTGTCTGTCTCTCATACCGTTTAGTTCGTCTGGGAATTAAATTTTTATGATTTTATACCTATGTAAATACTATTCATATTTTTATGCCCCATTCGTAGTTTTGCGTTTGAAACATATTTTTTTTATTAATAAAATTATGTTTAATTCTAAAAATGACAGCCATGTTAATTTTGTTGCACACTAATCTCTATATGAAGTTTTAAAGACAAAAAGTCATTTTAAGGTTATTTGAAGACCAAGTAAAGTGCCATTTTGTTAGTCGTTTTAAAGTCCAAACTTGACTCAAATGCGACTACAAGTCGTACCTACAGACGTTTTAGCTAAAACTTTAATATAACGTCGTAGAGTTTAGTCCTGCCGACGTTGCTGCGACCAGGGGATCTATTTTTCGAAATCAGTCGAAAAGAGCGCTCGACGCCTGCCAAGCGATTCAAAAATAGGGCCCCAGTTTATTATGACATATTTGACGCACGACTAAAAAGTTAAATTTAAGACGTCTATAAGACCTAGCAATCATCTCATTACCATTATAAGACTGCAATCCTTAAGGCGGCTTAAGGTCGTACCATCGTCACCACTGCCGATGCAAGAAACACACCATCCTGACTAGAGTCGAGACGAGTCGGCAGATTGGGACGAGATGCGTACCTTCTTTGCATCTTACCCATGGCGGCAAGTATGCTTCTCTTCAGGAGACCCCTCCTGCTCTGCTGATGTGGTTGCTGACGTGATTCGGCAGGGAATGGAATATTTCATTCCATTCTCCGACATACCGCTCGATCACAAAACCCAACCGTGGTACAATGCAGACTGTGCTCGTGCTGAAGCCCGTAAACAGTCTGCATGTGGGAGAATGCACGTCATTTCTTAGTAAATAAATAAAAAACAATGCAAATAGTAGATTTTTATTACAATTAATATAATTGTTACAAATAATTAGTTTATTCAATGTAATTTATAAATAAAAGTCACTAAACGACTCGTAAAACAACTGTGTGCACGTGCGCCTCCCCACTGCGCCATCACGCCACATCACGCCACCGAGCTTGTTTGCGCACGTGTATAAAAACGGCTTGCGCAGGTGTCGATAGCTCAGACGTTGTTCAACTGTCGGACACGGCACTCTGTCGGATCGGTGCTCTGAACTATCTGGTAATGTAGTTAAGTATTGCTCCTTTTATGACAGTAATAATAGTGTAATAAAATTACAATATTGAATGTAATGTTAAAGCTAATAAATCTAAGACATGTGATAAATTTAGAATCAATAACTTATTCGGTAACTTAGTCATAACCACAATATTGAAATAAATTAATAAATATCTCACATTGCCATCCTTTCTTTTATTTTCTCTCACATCAGAAGTGAGATCTAACCTAGTTGGATTACATATACTCTGCCTTCGAATTTTTATGTTTCAGGAATATCAAAATGCTTGCTGTAGAATCCGCCACGTTGGCGACTTTGTGTTGAAGATCAAGTCGCGTAACCAATTCTGGATCTGAGTCATCAATCCTGGGTGGTTGCAAATATCTGAACAGTGGAATGAAGCATGAAAAAGTGCGACAGTTCCCGTTTGATCGACGAATTGCTGATAAGTACCCATAGATTTTACATTTTTGTAAGATACCCGTAGATTTTACTAAATTATTATCATTTGGTCAATCCAAGTGTGCAAGGATCGTAGCAGGTGGCGATCCATAGTCTCTGCCTACCCCCATGGGAAACAGGCGCGAGTTTATGTATGTATGGTCAATCCACAACTATAATTTTCAAAGTCAAAAAGAATGACGTTCCTTGTGATATTATAAAAAAATCAAGTAGAATTTGGCGTAGAAAATGATGACGCAAATGCTGCGCAAAGGGTGCTATATGTTTCATAAAATAAGTGTACTTTCGTGGAGGTTGATTGATACAAAGATTCTGGGTTCGAATCCGGTATACATAATTTTGTGATGCGTAGTTAGTCACAGATTTTTAAATTCTTCTTTATTTTTACCCGTTATTTAGTAACCACAGTACAAGTTTTGCATAGCTTGGAACTGGAACTAAATGATTGGTGTGAATTGTCTAGAATAGAATATATAATTTTTCATGTGCCTTGCACGAGTGTGCCACCAAGTGACCGTGATTATACAGCTGTGACTACTTACTTATATGAAATATCTGCTGGCTGATGTTCGAAGTATGGTATTTAATAGTGAGATTCAAAACGTAGCATTAATCATAACATTACTGATATAAGAAAGAATTTTAGCTTTTCGTAGAAAAAATGCTCAACTTGAATTTGGTCTTAAAATATGGTAAATAAGCCAATGAGACCTTTCCCTTCCTTTTTGATCAGTGAAAGGACAATTTTATGATATTATGTACATATTGTGACATCACAACCTAGTAGCATTGTAAATTGAAAATATAACACAGTAAGTGCTAAAGCCAAACTGTAACGTCAGTGAATTATTTAAGTTTCAAAGATGATTTTATATGCTGAGAGATATTTTAATGTGAATTAAGCTGTGCCTTTTACAGTGTACAATTTTATTCTTCGTATCAAATCATAGCACTAATGAGAAAAAGTCTTATTAATTCATTGGTAGAACTGTCCAGTAGAACTAGTGGGAATAAATCTTTCTTTTCTGGTTAAAATTGTGTGTACAGAACCTATAATAAAATAAATGAAAGTCTGACAAATAACTTACTGATATTTATAATTTTTTTACAACAGAGATAACTTGAAATGATTATTACCTATTTAATTTGAATTGATCATTAAAACAATTTCTGATTGCAGATATCAAATTGTGCCTTAAACATTGTGTGGAGTAAATTAGCAAAATGTTTTTAAAGGCAATTTTTATTTAAATAAATTTCCTCTTCAAAACAGGAACTCTTATGGTCTTTGGAAACAAGGGTTCTCTTCTTGTGCAGAAATTGTTCGTGTTGGAGCTGGTGTGGAGCGTTATCCTGTGCTTAAAATGATCCAAACAAGGGTAGGATCACTTCCAATCCCTAGATTTTACTAGATCTTTTTAACAATAATTGTAGAATAAACAGTTATTGTTTTAGTTCTTCACTGGTTGATGCCTTATTTACTGCACTGCATTTATTTTTAATCCCTCGTGGATAGAAACTATTTTAATAGGGATATTTTTCAATAGAAAGAATAAAGAATTATTGCAGTAAACTGTGTACATACAATATACAGTAGAACTTGTAACAACAGTCTTCCTATATTTATTTTCAATATTCAAAAGAAAGTTAATTTAAATTATGAATATTATGATGCAGACATAAGTTTTGAAAAGAAATTCGATTCATTCACTGAATTTAGTACAAGCATATCGTAAACAATATACACAATTTTATCTCTGGTGTGGATTTATAATGTGGGTAGACTTAAGTGAAAAAAAAACCCTCAACATTCGTAATCGCTTCTCATTATACATAGTAGTAAATTATTAAGATTTAAACATTTTACTGTGCTTTACTGTACTTTTACTGTGCAATTGTACTTTACTGTACTATTGTGGCAGCAGATCTTACCAAATAGCTAGTGATTCTAATTAAAAAGAAAAGTGAGTATGATTTTCTAAGTGATGTGATGATACTTAATGATTTCGTGATTAATTTAAGTTTCACGTTGATGTTTTAGTTTTTCGTAAACAAGATAAACTTAAAGTTAATACTAGTTGTTTTTATGTTGTACAAAAAAGGTGATAATTACATCAATATAAAATGAAATTGGTAATGGTATTCTTGAATATCTTATCTCAACCCGTTTTGTCATTATTTGACACAAAGATGCAGGTTACATCAGATGAGGTCTGTTGAATGTTTTAGTCTGCGAATTACTCAAACTTAGTCTTCACTTACTTCTATGAGTTTTAGATGTTGTAATGTTCTGAGATTAATGCCCATTCGTGGCAGTAGTGTTTTTGACTATAATTGATGTTTCGTCACTCTACAAAGACCACTATGATATTTATTTTTATGAATAAACTATAAACGTATAATAATAATCGGATGTGTCGGATGTGTTGCGAACTGTGGTTCGTGATAATTTTAGGTCACTCCCCTGTAATAGAAGGCGAGGTGACAAAATCGTTGGAGACAGACTGATCTCCTTAACCTGGTTATCTTATTTCTCTTTATACACTGACTCCTGGCCAGATGTTCACTGTATACTGAGCAATAAAGAATATTACCAGTTTGCCGTGCGTGGCACTATTGAGGCGATTTTTACCGAGGTCGCGAGATTCTAATGAATGCCGTGCCATATGAACTTTATAATGGTTTTTTACCTAGGTACTACTAAAAAATAAATAATATTTTTAAGCTCGCCGTGCCCATGTGGCTTATATTATTACCGAGGTAGTACTATATAATTTATGTGCAATGAATAATATTGCAAGTTTGCCGTGCCCTCGTGGCTTATTTTTACCGAGGCAATTACATCTGAGCAATATAAAATATTGGATCGAAAATTATCCATGCATTCATGGTAGTATGACCAAAGCTCTATGTTACTATTTTATATTATAATACCTACACGACACATGCACTTACTCACATACAACAACACACCCCTACACACACTATCCGAAAAATAAAAGTTTGTTTTTTTATAAGACTCCTAAGATGTTCAATTGTTACAGTGTCTGCTGATTGATGTCCATTATTATCCAGATGACGTACACCTAGGGCTCTGATGATCCTGAATTGTAGGCGTTTGCGTGTCTCGGACACTGGTCTGCACCAGTACAATGTAACATCTACGATTACAAAGATTCTTATTATAAATACGAGTAATTTGTAATAAGTCCTTACTATACATTTAAGGTTTTTAATTTTTTTTGTTTTGTTTACCCATGGAGATTATTGTTATGTTGTTTTTTTTTATATAAAAAAAGGGTTATCTCCCATTGAAGGTTTCACTGTGATAAAAGTGAATTGGGTCATGTGATTTGACCATAATTAGAAGCTATGTGATTTAGCTTAACGGTCATGTGATTTGACCATAATCAGTTGCTATGTGATTTAGCTTCACGGTCATGTGATTTAACCATAGTTAGTTGCTATGTGATTTAGCTTTACGGTCATGTGATTTGACCATAGTTAGTTGCTAGGTGATTTAGCTTTACGGTCATGTGATTTGACCATAGTTATTTGCTATGTTATTTAGCTTTACGGTCATGTGATTTGACCATAGTTAGTTGCTATATTATTTAGCGTTAGAGTCATGCAATTTGGCGATTTGATGATGATGTTGTGTGATTCGATAATAATGATTTATTTTTCAGATAACAAATATCCATGTTTGTTAATTGAGAGTTCAACTATGTTTTTATTTATGTTTGAAAAATATTTTACATAATATTGTTTGATTTGATTGGAGGTCGGCATAACCTCTCAGAGTTTTCTTTCGCCAGTTCTTTCTCGAGAGGCCTCCTTTACGAACTGCTGGTAGATTCAGTAGTTAAAACAATTTTAATCCAATAAATTCAATAAAAATAATGCAATATTAGAATATTTTTATAAATGCAGATTGATATTACTTGAAGCGAGTAGACTGATAAATTAAGGCAGTGAATTTAATTATTCATCCGTTGACGAAACTTTACATTTCCTATACTGGAAGTTTCAATTCGATTTGGTGCTTTATTGCTATTCCACAAATTGGAAATATAGTTACTAAATATAATGTAGTTTCGAATAAAGATTTTAATGATTCGTTATTTGTGAAAAATAAAGTGTAAATTGTTTTGTTCGCGAGCCAAGTGGCTGCTCGTCAGAATGGCCGTGTGGGAGAATGCACGTCATTTCTTAGTAAATAAATAAAAAACAATGCAAATAGTAGATTTTTATTACAATTAATATAATTGTTACAAATAATTAGTTTATTCAATGTAATTTATAAATAAAAGTCACTAAACGACTCGTAAAACAACTGTGTGCACGTGCGCCTCCCCACTGCGCCATCACGCCACATCACGCCACCGAGCTTGTTTGCGCACGTGTATAAAAACGGCTTGCGCAGGTGTCGATAGCTCAGACGTTGTTCAACTGTCGGACACGGCACTCTGTCGGATCGGTGCTCTGAACTATCTGGTAATGTAGTTAAGTATTGCTCCTTTTATGACAGTAATAATAGTGTAATAAAATTACAATATTGAATGTAATGTTAAAGCTAATAAATCTAAGACATGTGATAAATTTAGAATCAATAACTTATTCGGTAACTTAGTCATAACCACAATATTGAAATAAATTAATAAATATCTCACATTGCCATCCTTTCTTTTATTTTCTCTCACATGCATACTAAGTCTGGGTACAAGCTCGCGATCGCAAGGTTCGAGTGCGAAGAGTCCGGGCCAAAAAGAGAGCATTTAATTTAGCCGCAAAATCATGCAAAAGGGTGTTGCGTAAAGCTAGATTTGACCATGTCAGCAGCATAGGGGCGAAACTCGCATCCTATCCACCGGGTAGTAAGCAGTTCTGTTCCTTGTCGAAGTAGGTCGAGTCTAATTTCTGCCGTCCCACATTGCCTCCCATGCAGAAGCCCGATGGGACGCTGGCTCACTCTGCAGTTGAGAAGGCGAATCTATTTGCCACTCTTTTTGCGAGCAATTCGCGTCTGGATACTGGCTCTACGCAACCACCAACCCTACCTCACTGTAATTCTTCGATGCAGGAGATTACATTACACAATAAAGAGGCCCGTAGAGTCCTACTTAATCTAGACGTGCATAAGGCCAGTGGCCCTGATGGCATACCAGCAAGAGTGCTGAGGTGTTGTGCGCCTGAGTTGTCTCCTGTATTGACGCGTCTGTACCGCCTTTCCCTTCAGACCAAAACCGTACCAAAGTCTTGGAAGCTTGCCAATGTGCAACCAGTACCTAAAAAAGGTAGTCGTGCCGACCCTGAACAAGAGAGAACACTGAGAAACACGGCGAAGCACTTGCTGTTTCGCTTGACATCTCAAAGGCTTTCGACAGGGTTTGGCACGCAAGTCTGCTGAGCAAGCTCCCAACGTACGGAATCCCCGCTGGCTTTTGTAGCTGGGTAGCCGACTTCTTGAGTGAACGGTTGATCAGAGTAGTCATTGACGGCTGCTCCTCTGACCTCATGGCGATTGATGTCGGAGTTCCTCAGGGGTCGGTGTTCTCTGCGACGCTTTTCCTGCTACACATCAATGACCTACTAATATCGGGCATTGTTGGGTACGCAGATGACAGTACTGTCATGGAGAGATATCTGTCCAGCGCGAAAGTCGGTAGAGATGAGGTAAAATATTGAGAGAGGCCATGGTCGAGCGATTGAACCTGAAGTTAAGTCTCGTCTCCCAATGGGGTGATGAAAATCTCGTCAGTTTCAACGCTTCTAAAACGCAGGCGTGTCTGTTCACCGCAAAAAGGAGTCCATTCAACTTAACTCCTACTTTCCGAGGTACATCTATCCAAGTAACCGATACTCTCCAGCTTCTTGGCATGGAGTTATCTTCTGACCTTAATTTCGGTACCTCCATCGAATCCAAAGTTCAAACTGCAGCTAAGAAGCTGAGCATCCTAAATAAAGTCAAGCGGTACTTTAAGCCTGGGCAACTTTTAACCCTTTATAAACCTCAAGTCCGATCCTGCATGGAGTACTGTTGCCACCTTTGGGACGGCTCAGCGAAATATCAACTTGCTGCACTGGACTCGGTGGAACGCAGAGCCAAGAGATTAATAGGCGATGAAAAACTGGTAGCAGCTAAGCTTCACAGTTTGGCTCACCGCCGAAAAGTTGCTTGCCTATCGGTCTTTTATAGATTGTACTTCGGTGAGTGTGCTCAAGAACTGCATGAGCTCATTCCACCTTCTCCTTTCTACTATCGGACATCCAGACGCACTGCGGGCTATCACCCGTTCTTGGTTGATATACCTTTTCTGCGTACCAAGCGCTACTCCACATCGTTTATAATGCGCACAGCTATGGAATGGAATTCCCTGCCGGCGTCTGTGTTTCCGAGCGCATACAACCTGACTCTATTCAAGGCCAGAGTGAATAAGCACTTTCTGGGCAAGCTCGCTCCATCGTAGGCCCTGTCTTTGCTTTTGGGCTAGACTGGGGTCAAGAGCAAACCCATTTAAGATAAAAAAAAAAGGCTGAAGGTCGTACCATCGTCACCACCGAGAGCCACGCCCTGCCGATGCAAGAAACACGCCACCCTGACCAGAGTCTACACACTTTATGAGTGTTTTGTCTCTATTGGGTGGATGACCAAACACAATCGCTGCGTTTAGTAGACGCGGCCTAAGGTAGTTCCATCGTGACCGCCGCGAGCCGCTGACGAATCACCCCCACCACGCCCCACGCACTGCCGACGCCGGGGACACGTCGCCCTGCACTACTTAGGAGTGATACCATATTGATGAGTAAAAGATGTATAGTATGACAAAACGCAAACATTGCAACTAGTTGTCGCGGCTTAAAGTCGTACCATCGCCACCACCGCGAGCCACGCACTGCCGATGCAAGAAACACGCCACCCTTACCAGAGTATACACTCTATAAGTGTTTTATACTATACCTCTATAGGGTGAATGATCAAATGCAGTCGCTCCGTGTAGTAGACGCGGCCTAAGGTCGTTCCGTCGTGACCGCCGCGAGCCGCTGACGGATCGCCCCCCACCACGCCCCGCGCACTGCCGACGCCGGGGACACGCCGCCCTGCACTGGCCTGCAGATCTTAGGAAACGAGACGGCGAATGGTGGTGTCATGCCGAAAACGACATGAGTTTGCTGTATTGACGACCACTGATGATAAGTTTGTTACTAAAGTTGGTTAAAACGAGTCTGAGGGCTTATTACGAAAAATAATCGCGATTGTCGAACCATCCTACGTCATTCAAGTTTCTTATTAATGGAATTATATCCCTGAATCAATAATGCCTCACTCATATATATCGCTGAGTCAATAATGCCCCAAAGCTTGGAAACCTGAACTTAACTGAAATAAGGGCTAGAAGTAGAACCCAGTCCCGTAAAACCCTATTAAAAAAGTCTGAGAGTGCCTACCTCATACATCAGCTAGATGCGGTACCCGATAGTAGCATAAGACCTGTTTGCTGCGCTACGATAATAAACATCATGTTTTATGCCCACTATATAGCGGGTTATGATAGCATAAATTTTTAAAATACTGGACGAGGCTGTCGGGTAAGATAGTTTTGTATATAAACAAAAGACGAATTTCAAAAATAAAGTATCAAAATACTGATGAGATATAGACCGCTCTCGCAGATTTGGCTTAGGACATTAATATGTTTAGTGTGGTGAAAAGCCGTTGTTTTACGAAACACCTAATTCGGTACAAATAAGTCTGTTTCGCAAATTCTTTGATTCGCAAAATGTTGCCAGATGTTTCATTAATTATTGAATATTTGTCTCATCAAACCATAGAGATATTTAAGTATTTTTAACAATATAAATCGTATTAATATAATCGTTGGTATTTTCAATTATTCGGGACAGTTACTAAAATACGACACAATGTTAAACTATACTTAGTTAAGTCTATTAGCGTGTTTTATTAAATTAACTCTATGAATAATACTATTTTTGTTACGAACTGTGTACAATAGGAGTAAGTACAAAACCTGCACAGAATCAGTTGTCAAGTTATTGCAAGGGGCCAGATTGATTTATTCCAATATGGGTTCTCCTTCAAAACCAAATAGCTCCAGGCAAAGCTACCCCCATTCTAAATACCCTATAAAAAACCCAGCGTTACTGGCAGTTTGCAACTGATCGCGTCGAATATGTTCCAATTAAAAACAAAACTTTTCAAATTTGACAGCCAGCTGTGAATAAGAACCCTTGAAAGAAGAAATGGCGGGAAAAACAATGGAGTCTACAGATCACACGCGATTTTAATGGAGCTTTGTTTCGTGAATGATCCTGCGCTTGTGATGTTGTTTATTTTGTCACAAGTCAACATAATACATTTTTGTAAAACACACCTACCAAGATTTTTGTCATTATGGAATTTTTAAATAACTCTTTAAAACGAATATCTGATTTTGTACTCAGCTTTCCTTTACATTTTTTATTTGTCTTGCCCAAACTACGTAGCAATAGTTAGTACCTACCATATTCGAATTCCTTTTTGCAATTCTCTTCTTGCTGCACGTTGTTGACGCATCACACCGTAGGCTATTTACATTTGCCCGAACTATGCTGAGGATAAAGTAAGGATTACGCCAATACCTCATTTGATAATGGCACGTTAGAGGGGGCTACGTCAAGTTTTGGCGGGTTTTGAATGCATACTCTGTGCCAGATGATTGCAGACACAAAAGAGGATTAACTCAATGTAGGAAGAATAAAAATGGCCAGTGTTTTAACAGGACGAAGACTTTATTTTAGTAACCAATAAACACTAATACTTGTTTATAGTCTGTGTCACTAAATTAACGCCTTTAGATCTGTAAGTTTTGTAAACAAATGTAAAAAAATATAAAAAAAATATTTAAGAATATTTACTTTTGTATAACAACGAACATTAGAATCGTTAACAACCAATAAAATAACTGTACAATGCGATTAAACTGACAATAGATAAACAGATGATGCAACTTCACTCGAGAATGCAGCGAACTAAAATCTATGGAAATGTAATTGCAAACAAATATTGCTTAAAAAATGGCACCACGGGGCCGAAAAAGTACAACCCGCTCAGCTTTTTTCGGGCCAGCCCGGTGACTGACGTTAACGTTCTTTACAATAATTGCAGTGTGTATTGTAGAGAAAAGAGAGAAAGAGAAAGTTTATTAGAAATGACGTCATGTGTAGTCAAATGGTGTAAAAGACGCAAAGAAGGCAGTAAAAATATGCAGTAATAACGTATCATATTGTTTCGTTTAAGTATAGAAAATATCTATGAGTATACAAATTATGGTCGCTAATAAGCAACCAGTGCTCAGACGCTCTGTGCTGCATAATTAAATGCCAGCATTTTTAACTCCATCCACTTAGTTGTACTTTTCGTGTGGTGCCATTTTTTGAGCGCAATGCTTGTTCCATAGATTTTAGTTCGCTGCGAGAATGTATGGCACCACAAAGATAAAATTTTACAGATTAAAAAATACGTCGTTTTGTACCGCAAGCGCTCTGAAGTTGGTCACTACTGTTGTATATTGTTATATCAATCGGATTGCACTGCTATAACTTCTCAAACCACTGAAGTAAGATAAGAAAAGGTACCAAGCTATACTGCCTATTCTTGGCATATCAATATGTCAATGTCATTAATGTAAATAAGAGATGACTGCGGTAGCGTCGCCCGCGCCGCACGGCCGGGCCCCACCACCCGCCGCGCTGCGGTTAACAAGATTGTAAAACTGGCCGCAAATAAAAAATATCAAAACTATTTTAGTTTCAAAACCTCTTAAGAGTGTAGACGCGCATCACGTTCCATTTTTAATTTTTAAATTTTCCATACACATGATCAAAACAACTCTGCGCGAGCTGTAATGAGGGCGATCTTTGAAAATTCCTATTAAATTATTAAATAGATATAAGTATATACAAAACACGTAATACAAAAGACAAATACCTCATTATTCCTAAGAAAAATAAAAAAATACTTTAGAATCTTAAATACTAGTAAAAAAACATGTCAAAGTGTTCACTATTCAAATCGGTTCCGATTTGAGCATTTTTTTTATATTCTTTTCTCTGTGATTGAAAACATTTTTCTCTCTATAGGGCACTCCTTGAAAATACAAACAATAAATGAAAAATAAATATGAGTTGTATTCTTATTTGTTACAGCTGAAGCGTTTGTGAAAAATACCTCTGTCAAGCAAATTTGAAATTCCACTTGAACAGATTGTCTTCATTTTAAAATAACTGATAATTTATTATGTTTTTTTCTCTATACGGCACTAATTTAAGAATTTTGCTTCTTAAAACTGAAGTTTACATTAATAGTAATGCTTTCATTCTTTAAATAACTTCTTTGGGAAAACGCTTATTTCTTTGAATTTTGGTTATACACTCTTAAGCGCGGAATTTTCCACTGGCACAAAGAAAAACCCGCGCCTTTCCGAATAAAAACGTGGTGAAAACTTTTAAATGTTTCTGGCATGGTCGTAAAAGAAAAAACGTAAGCATTTTTCTTTAAAATAATACTTACTACTTTTATCTTTTACCTACTTAAAAGATCCAGAGATTCATGAAACTAACTACAAATGAAGTTATAAAACAAACACAATTCGTTAGGTAAATAATAGACCGTGAAAGTGTGACGTCACATAATGGCGGAGTTTGGCATTTTGGAAAAACAAACACCTGAATTAAGCAAGTTTCTCTTCTTGAGACATGGAATTACACCCAGGAGCAAAACAATACGGTATAATATACCTATTCCTAACACCAAAATAACTCAATAATTTGACAACAAAGCAAAAGTGCCAACGCGTTTTCGTTTTTGTTTTTACCCAAATTTACGCCATAGCTTCAATCTATTATTTATCCCTTCTCTGCTAGTGCTAATTACCGTCGAAATAGTTTTATAGGACTTTCTTCTACGAATTTCAGGAAGTGAATTCCAAATAATTATTTCTCGTGAAGACCGCGGTAATAATCATTTGCAAAAGTGACCAGTTTGTGTGGAGGAGCCATAACAGTAGGTACTAGATATCCCGAAATGTTGTGTCTTGCTTTAGCAACTATACACACTTTAGTGTACCTTTGTTGTCCAGCAAGTTCTGTTTACAGTGAGCGATTTTTCTCTACGTTTCCAGTGTAGCTATGAAACAAAAAATAATCGATTGCTGCCGGACGGGGCAGAAAATTTTGTCTTTATACACCATAACATGCACACCGTATTAAAAATATTAATTATTTAACATGCTCTCATCTAACTAAACATTTTATGTTCAGCACTTTTTTTTATAATTGATACCTGCACCTACACTAGGAACACATGGTTACTGATTCCATTCATGATTGCACAAGCAAACGTTCATATATATTCCTTTATTATATTACGAAAAATGTATAATAATGGATTTTATTTTGATACACCCATATTAAAAAAAATAAAATTGAAATTAATTTTAACATAAAAATATGAATAAAGTAATAAGCCGACTAGTCGCTGACTAGTCGCCGACTAGTTGCCGACTACAAAATATGTGGCCGACTAGTCGGTGCATCTCTAATTAGAATGAGTTAATTAGTCGATAGTCTTCCTAAAATTAATAAATAAAAAAATCTATTCGTTTATGGTTTAACACTCATAAATTCTAAAAACAAAGTTCCTACTTAATGGAACTTTTTTTATAAAAAGTATTCATAAAATAGAAAGTGGATTCCTACCACTCCACTCCACTGTTGGCCAACAATAGTTGGCCAACAGTAGTTAATAAAACTTTTTTTTGTAACAAAACTTTGATATTTAATTATAATAAGTACTTTTTTGTAACAAAACTATAATATATTCTCATAATGAGGTTTGTTTGTCTGTAGAAACATCTTCATTCCGTTAAGCACCGCACAGCAGGAGGCAGCTTCCGACGGAGGCTGTACCACCTGTTGTTTACAGCCGCGTTTCATTGATATATTCCTTGTTCTCGTAAAAAAAACATTATCGTGAACATAACTATGACATAACATTTCAAAACCTGCAATTTGTTTTTTAAAAGACAAAAAATCCTGAATTAGTAGCTGGACTGTGCTTGACAGACAGATTATGAAGATACACGTGCAGTAAAGTCTGTCTCAAAAGTCAGTTTACATGGGTAATTTCAAAATAGTAGTTTACATCATACTTGCTCGGTAACTAGGATTTACTTATATAGTATGAGGCTGTGTAAGTTGGCATGTGCAACACAGTGCATTGTTTAGATAGAACGTTCCATTTTCAAATCACTTTACAATTCAAGGATGGTGAATGCTTTAACTGTAAAGTTACTTTACAATTCAAGCATTTAAAACTCCTTAGTGAACCAATCTCTTTTCTTTTAAAATAAACTGACGAAACTTTTGGCTGAAAAAAAACAATGAAAATGGCGGCATTTAATTTCAGTTCATGCTAGGTATGCAAAATTCTGCAATGCAAATGCATTTTTTTTCGTGATTTTGAGGTTGGTCCCATAATGAAAGTTGTTCAGTTTAATGGTCTGATCAACCCCACGAGTTTTCAATGAAATAACCCTTTAACGTTTTATTTTTATTTTTATTAAATTTACCTCGCATGAATGATGTAAAATAGTATGCTTACCTCGGTTGTAAGTAGCTATTACACCCTCGAACTATATTCGCCCTCACTCGCTACGCTCGCTCGGGCGTCTAAATATCTCGGGTGCACTCGATCCATTAGCGCCCTTTGCGAGCTGCGCTCGCACGGGCGCCAAATTGGATCTTGTTCTGTAATAGCTCACTTACATCCCTTGTGTAACAAACTACTATTATGATACAAGGTTGGTAAGGAGGTTTTTAAAACGAGTTAACGTTTTATAAGCCCGAGCCGCAGGCGAGGGTTTATAATCGTCACGAGTTTTAAAAAACCTTAACAACCGTGTGCCATACTACATTTTTCAATACATTTGCGAGAAAACATTATAGGTACTACTGAAATTGTAATCTATACATATAATAAAACTGCAATTTCTAAATATTTGTGCGCGTATTACGCAAAAACCGCTAAAAGAATTTTGATGGGCTTTTCACAGTTTAGTAGATTAAGGTCCAACTTAAAATCTAAGCTATGTTTCATTAAATTCATGTGGGTGAAACCAGGGAAACAGCTTGAACTCTCCTTAGTTCTAGCTTTCATACCCTAAAGAGGTCATTTAAAACTGGTCGCTGTATTTTTCTACTGTCCACGCGGACGAAGTCACGGGTGGAAATTAAAAAAAACGTACGTAAACAAAAACGCACAGCGCGGGGGTTGCGGTAAAATCAACTTACCGCACGCTGTACTAAACCGTAAACAAAAACGCACGGCGTGCGGTAAAATCAACTTACCGCACGCTGGCCTGTCATCGTAAACTCACATTTTCGAGCAACTGTATTGAAAATAATTTTAAAACCCACCTAAATCGCCAACCACCCCACCAATACCCATCTAAATAAAATTGAGTAAAGCTATGTTTACAATTAGAATTTTGACAGCACCAACAGGTTTACCAGTATAAGTTTTTATCAATAATTTAATAATTTCTCATGTAAACTGACTTTTTAAACAGACTCTACTTAATTTCTGCGCCAACGTACCTTTTTATTCTTTTGACAAAACGTGTTTAACCGCTTCTGTGGTCTAGTGGTTCGCCCACCCGTGTATGACGCAGAGGTTCCAGGTTTGATTCCCAGGAGGGGGGGTATATTTGTACTCGGTTTGGTTGGTGGAGCTTATTTCAAGTCCACCTGGTTAGCTACCACCATCTTACCTAAGTCTGACGCCATAACAACAATTTACAAATTGTTGTGTTCCAGCAGTTAGAAGTAAGATAGTATATAGGTATATGTCACCGGCAATGTATGAAATGCAGGCATTGTATACAATGCCTGGCCCTTTTAGGCAATGTATGAAATAGAATGAATATTGATATCAATTTCACACATTACCTAGGCAGTGTATACAATAACTAGGCATTGTATAGAATGCCTGCTGGTCCACCGGCAATGTGTAAAATAAAAAGATTTTCGAGAATAGGTTCGAAGGAGGCTCGAGGGGGGCTCGGGGAAAGCTCGAGGGGGGCTCGGGAGGAGGGCTTGAGGGGGCTCGATGGAAGCTCGAGGGGGGCTCAAGGGGGGTCCAAGGGGGACTCGAGGGAGGCTCGAGGGGGGCTCGAGGGGGGCTCGAGGGGGGCTCGAGGGGGGCTCGAGGGGGGCTCGAGGGGCTCATTGAGTTTGGAATCGAACCTGCTGTACTCCTGTAGGTCCCGCGTATAGGTTAGAAATTTAAGGCAAGCGCGAAGCGCGGCGGAACGTGAGCCCTGAATTTCGAAGTTATTTTTTTATAACAGACAACAGAAATATATTGAGTTTGGAATCGAACCCGCTTCACTCCTGTAGGTCCCACGTATAGGTTAGAAATTTAAGGCGAGCGCGAAGCGCAGCGGAGCGTGAGCCTTAAATTTCGAGGTTATTTTTTTATAACAGACAACAGAAATATACTTATTTTATACATTGCCGGTGGACCAGCAGGCATTGTATACAATACCTAGGCAATGTATAAAATGAATAGTATTTCATACATTGCCTGATCGTTTCAGGCATTGTATACAATGCCTAGGCATTGTATACAATACCGGATTATACACATTGCTGGTAACATATAGATAGAAAGATAGACAGTTCCTCAGTGATGAGGATTACGGGTGTAGTGCGCTTGCATTTTCGGCCTTATCGTGACTTTACATCAGGTGATGTGAAGGCCAATCATTATACCGTTGTGATTTCAAACAACCTAATCAAAAGACAAATGAAGTTCTCATGGTGGAACTTGACAGACTGATCGTACTCGATCACGTTTGTTAAGCAACGATCGGTCCGGTCAGGTGTCGGATGGGTGACCGTTAAAGTGGCATTACAACTGGGCGCTTCCATGCTTCGGAGGGCACGTTAAACCGTCGGTCCCGGCTGTTGTCATCTGATAACAGTCGTTAAGCCAAGTTAGAGGCCTTTCAGGCGGCTTGATAAACTCTAACACCAGAGGTGGTCACTAATACTCATTCGATAAAAGAATAGAATAGAATATCTTTATTGCTTTAAGAAGAAGAAGAAAAAGAAAAGACAAATACCTAGTAGAAAAAGATATTTTTTTTATAAAACCATAATATAAAACATTTACATTAAACATTCACTTATGATAAAAGTGGGCTTTTATCTTTGCATTCTGTGCTGTCTGTCCACACCACAGTGACACATGTTGCGTCGAACCACTGTGTGATTAAAATATGGCGGTATCGGTCGGTGAAACAATGGGCGTGACGGTTGCCAATTAAAAACGTCTTGAATAAATAATTGGCGGGAAGGTTTATGCACGGTGTTGCCATTTTTCAAAACGAATAATCTTCTAATTTGTTTAGTATTGCCAATCAACGCAGTAGTACAGTAGCCCGTAGCACATTTAAATCACCAAAAAGGTTACCGTTTGCCATTTTGATATGGTTATTTATTACGAAATTATAGATACTTTAACCCAAGTTTTATAGATCGCAACCCGCCGTAACCAATTTTTGTATATCTCCAAAACTGATATTTTTTTATTTTTCAAGGTTTACCACATGGTTTAGCTATTGTCGTGTTCTACAGCTTTGTTTGATTGCCACTGATAATAGTGAGACTATGGAAAGACCTTTTTGGTTATTTAAACGTTCTACGGGCTACTGTACTACAGGTACCTCATTTACTTTTAAAAAATACAATATATGCGATTAAATTGACAAAAGACAGTGATCAACTGCAGCTTCACTCGAGAATGTATGGTAAAGAGAAAATTTTATAGATTAAAATACATCATTTTGTATAATTTTTAGTCGGTTTTAAAAACTTGCTTTTAAAAAAAGTTTTTTTTTTTTGTGAAGAGTTTTAACAAATTGAAATCCCTAGTTCGTTTTTGCATGACAATTTCCGTATCGTTCGCGTAATCACAGTGATCACCCTTTGTGCCGCGATCAGGGGTCGAACCCCACCCCAAACCGCCTGATGAATTGTGCCCTAACGCGGACAAACATACGGATCTCATTGTTTCACCTATAATTATTTTCTCTCTCTTTATGGTGACGTGACAGAGTGGAAAAGGCTGGTTTTGTAACATTCCTTTACTTTTCAATCTGTCTGTTTTTGTCCATTATCTTTTGAAATGCTCGTTTAAAAAGTTAATTAAGGTTTTATCTCAGATATAGAACTTATTATATAAAACCCCTTATGCTGAATATGACATAGAAACCATCAAACTGATCAACTTTTACTATGGGACCAACTCTGATATCACGAAAAAAAATCAGCTATTTCATAGAAAAATTAATAACGAAAATATCAAAATGTATGAAATGGCTGATTCTTTCGCAATATCAGAGTTGGTCCCATAGTAATTTTTTTTTCAGTTTGATGGTCCCTAGTCCTAGTCCCTATCTACCATATTCGGCATTAGGGGTTGTTTTGTAATACGTTTTATAATATGCAACTCGTCTATATAGGGTTCAAGAATAATAACATTGATTTTAGGTACTATTCCGCAAATGAATTTATTTTGTTCGAACAGACAGAGCGCGCATTGAAAAGTAAAGAGTAGTGCCATATTCATACTTAGGTATTTATACTAAATTAAAAAATGTACCTAGATTGAAAAAAATCCTTAGCACGAACATCTATCGAAAAAAAATATTACTCGATAGAGTAATAACTCTATCGAGTAATATTTTTTTTCGATAGTATAATAATACTATGGAAAATTTCATTTCGCTTTTCGGCGGTAGATGGCACTGTACAAATTTCCCATACAAAATTATCGAATGTTCTTATGCGCGTTCTTTTTTCGATAACAAAGGGTGCTGCGAGGACGGATCTATACCTAATATTGTTTATTTTTTGAAGTAAATTGCACATTACTTAGACTAGTAGCCAAGTTTTTATGATATTATTTTATTATGATTGCATATGTCTTATAAGCAGACTTCAAGGAGTATAGAATAACCGTACGGCAATAGACGTCGACAAATGTATGAATAAGTTATTCCGTGCCCGCCGGGCGGCCATCTGTCGCCGCGAACTAAGTGCTAGACGTGTCAATAGAGATGCGAAGTGTCGATAATGTTTAGAAGATTTTGAATGTCAGACAATCCATAAGATATGTCAAATAAAAATGTTGAACCAAGTTGCTGAAGTTAGGGTGTTAAGGATTCCGTAGCCTAATGGAAAAAAACGAAACATGGAACATGGCTTCATCATGTCTGTTTGTCTGTCTGTCCGTCGGTATGTCACAGCCACTGTATTCCGAAACTATTACACAGTTGAAATAAGTTTCAATCGTAAAGTGGTTTACAGAATACATCTATCTACTAAGGTAGATATGTAGATGTATGATTTTTACAAGCCTAATGGCGGAAAACGGAACCCTTATAGTTTCGTCATGTCTGTCTGTCTGTCTGTCCATACGTCACGGTCATTTTATTCCGAAACTATTAAGATAACACAGTTGAAACTTGGTAGGTACTATGTGAACCGCTGTAAGGTTTTTACATAAAAATAAAAGAAATAAAAAGATTAAGGGCGGCGCTCCATACATGGAACTGAAACTGTAAAAAAAATTTTCATCAAACCTATACGTGCAAGGTGTCTATGGATAGGTCTTTAAAAATGTTATTGAGGTTTTGAGGACTATTTTTTCTCAAAGTCAACCGTTTGAAAGATATACACCGCCAAATTGGTAAAATGAGTGTCCCCCGATTTAACTTTAAAAATAAGAGAGTGAAAAATGTAAAAAAAACATATGCTGTAGATACTAAGAAATACTTTCAACGAAAATTAATTTGAACGATAATTTTTAGAGATATATCACATTTTCCAAAACCGCAAATATAACTTTGTCATTCATACAAACACTATGAAAAACAAAGTTATTTTTGCAGACAAACAATTATAGTGGTATTCAATATGGTATGGTATAAGATAACTACGGAACCCTACTGCGCGGGGCCCGACACGCACTTGGCCGGTTTTTTATAGTGTCTCTATAAATGACAAAGTTATATTTTGCGGTAGACTTATCTATAGATACCCTGCAAGTATAGGCTTGATGCAGACAAAAATGACAGGGTATTAAAATTATTGAAATATGATAATGATATTAAAATATGGTATGGTATGATAAATAAGGTAACTACGGAACTCTACTGCGCGTGGCCCGACACGCGCTTGGCCGGTTTTTTTAATAAATTTCCGGGGATGTAAAACGGTTTCTACAAGGCATAGTAATTTCAGATTTGTACCACAATACTTTGGCATTGGTATTCTTATCTTTGCTTAAAACGTTACTCGATTTAAATTGTTATGTAATCGACAATACACATCCCTCGCACCTCTCATATCACAGCTACTCCATAAGTAATTCAAACACGACTTTTTAGCAATTATTTACGGTTCACCGAGAGCCCGACAGATGGCGGTGTTTACAGAAAATTAACTGTGAAATGGTGCAACACTAAACTGCATGGAGTGCGTTTTGATAGTTTGTGAAAGTGTTGAGGAAAAGACGAAAAGATTCAATGAGGGCTTTTCAAAATGACAAAAAACTTAAGGCTCGATAGATGGCACTGATAAAAATGTATGTCTCAATGTGATTTTTTTTACTAAGCTTCGAAGAGTACTCAGGTAGGCAGGCAGATGTAACCCTAAAATGTTTCTCTTTGAGCAGATGTCAGCTAGCGAGCGCTTACTTACCTCTTTGGTACAGGCCGTTTATTTTTAAAAGCCAATTTTGACACTTTTCTTTTCATCAACGCCATCTAGTGAGATAGTTACTATTTTTACTTTTTAAATGTCCCTTTAAAAGCCTTCATTCAAACTTAGACTTAGCTAGGTTAGATACTTTTTTTTTCTTAGTCAACTTTTACGTGAAGGGTAGAATTTATTGAGACCATGGGCCACTTGGCCAAAGGATGAACTAACGCCATTCGTTTTATTTTTAATTTGTGCTGGTGGCCCGCCCAGGTTTCAAATGTACGAGGATATATTTTTGCTGGCGGGCCACTGGCATATTGCCGAGGGGCCACATGTGGCCCGCGGGCCGCGGTCTGTGCATTCTTGGGTTAGACCCTGACTAGAGCTACGCGTGAATAAGGATCAGTAACAGGTTTGAATTCTATAGTTTTATTGATATAATATAAACACATATTGATACCTATGAAACCTAGTGAAAGAATTTTTGTAATCCGTTTAGAAATGGTAGAGTTAAAAGGGTTTGAAGGAAATACCAAGCTCAATGCAATATGTGCTTTATCACGTACGACATAAGGTTCGCGTATGTCGCGATGACGTCATAAGGACCCCAAAAAACTAGTATTTTAGCTCTTTTATCTTCTCAGGTTTAAGAGATATCGTAAAGAATTTTTCACAGTTAATCATATGGTGGCATAAGCTTTCTAATTAGCCACTAAACAAAAATCGTTACTGATCCTTATCGTCGCGTTTCGTTATAAAATGTTCGCTTACGATACGACCAACGACGTGAGCAATATTAACTGCATTGTATCCAAAAGTGTAGTATTTAATCGGGTAACAATAAATTCCCATTTTGGGTATCAAACATACGGAATATAGCAGTCTCAAAAAACTAAGTGGGCGACGGATTGAAGGCGACTACAGATATTGAAAATGAGTGAATTTAAAATACAAATTGAGTAACTAGTTATTCAGAACGGCCGACAAAATTACTATTTGGGCGACAACCTTAGGGCACACAAAACATTTAAAATTTGGCATATATTTTATTTAAAAAGTGACTATTATCCTAACCGAGATGATAAAAATACCATATTGGGCAGCTTAAATCAATTTTATAAAGTATACTTGGTATAGTTGCCCATTCAGTATTTTTGTCATTCATTTAGAATTTTCACTGCTAACTTAAATTATTTATCTCCCACATGCAGTCGCCCGTTTTACTTATTTTTGTCATCCACAGTTTGTCGCGCCGGTTAACTTAGTTATTTTGTCGCCAAGAAAATAAACCGCTGCCGATTTAGTATTTAAGTAGGTATCCCATTAACAATCGCCTTTGATTATTTCCAGTCACAAAATTAATTAATTCCCTATTCAAAATCACAGCGCTACAGCGCTACATGCTCTTCGGATATTGTGGTTACTGTGACACTGGTTGTTATAATGTTGGCTATAAGCTAACTGTTTCAGAACCTTTTATAGAGGATTTAAAGCATGGATGTAGATTAAAGTACTTTAGACACTCGACAATCCCAATACCAGCAATAATTCAAATATGCATTTCATCCTACTAATATTATAAATCTGAAAGTTTGTGGGTTTTGATGTTTGTTCCTCAATCACGCAAAAACTACTGAACGGATTTGGTTGAAATTTGGCACACAGATAGTAGGTAGCCTAGAGTAAAACATAAAATACTTTTTATTCCGATATTCTCACGGGAACGGAAACCACGCAGGCGAAACCGCGGGCAGCCGCTAGTCTAATATATTTATTTAATCAAACAAAAACACACGTTCTCACCTAGCGTTTGTAAAGTTTTCCAATTATTGTGCTCGCATATTAACATTGAGTTCAAACAGACCCCAGATCAAACGGGGAAGCCTGCCAGTGACATTTCTTTGTGGGATTATGGACCTTAAAGGTAACGCGACTCGTATTAAACTAAGCTACAATTCTATAATATCCTTGTAGATTTAATCTGTGAAATAATAATTAATTTCATTTGATAAAAGAAAGAAGATAAAAAAACCAGATATATTTTTTGGTGTTGAACCAACTTACGGAAAGAATGTAAACAAAACTTTGCGCACTTTTCGTAAATCATCCACAAAATACGTTTAGGCGGTTGTATGACCGAAAGTGGCGCCCTCAGAGGTTTTTATTTAATAAGTTATTAATAGAAAAGGATTTTAATAATGTTTATCGTGGAGATTTTAGGGCCCATGGTCTAGTATTTTAAGAAGGTATCACTACATGCCCTCGAAGTCATTCGTATAGATAGCAAATGTGTCAAAAACGGCCACTTTTAGCAGTTTTTCTATCTTCTTCTAGCAGTGACTACTAGGGAATGTAACGATGCCGTCTAAAAATACTAGACTGTAGGCCCTAAAATCTCCACGATAAACATTATTAAAATTGTGTATTAGAATTATAATATTAATTAAAATTCACCGCGGCGCCACTTTCGCTCAGGGTACCACCTTAAAAGTTTCAGTGAATTAATTTAATTATAAAATTCGGACACATAAGTAAACTATCAATTATATTCACGTATTTATTAAACATATGTATACCTAATTAAAAAGTACTTACTTTGAAGTTAATATGAGCTCTTTGTTTGCAAACATTATTTCCGTAAAATGGCTGGAGTATAGTGCAGAATGATAAAGTCAATATAGCAGATAATTATCAAAATTGTTTTATGATGAGCAGTCAACAGTTGAGGTGACAAATTCCCGTTATAGTTAAAAAAAAAATTTTACTTTACATATTAAACTAGTTTTTTCACTTAAATCGTCCATTGCGTGACAATAACTTAATTATAATTTTATACCCACAATTCCTTGAAAGAAGTCACTCGACTGTATAATAATTGAATTATTCTATCGACAGTTGTACGTGTTCGCGGCGAATATATCAAATATTCACAGCGTGAAGCGCGCGGTATAATGTGACAGGTTTATTCTGCGCCGGCGCATGTATTACCGACATTACTGTATGGCTATATTAGATATCAATTGATACTTGGCTTTAAGGATCATTCACATAGATCAGTCACTCACGTCTCGGTCACGATAACGGTCAGTCAAATATCAATAAAGGTGTTGACAGTCACGTAACGCGTCACCGGCAAGCAAAACTTGTATTAAAATTTGACTGACCGTTGACGTGACTGAGACGTGAATGAACTGTGTGAATGATCTCATGATGGAATAGATTGATTTTACCTTGGTAAAAACTAAAAATGCCAATTGATCGGTGTGGTGTGAAATTTGGTACCCTGGCTAGATTATTTTAAGCTTTTCGTATTAATAATTTATTAGATGTGTTTGGATGTGGACTTAGGCTTACAGTGGACGAAAGTTTAATAACACTCCCTTTCGGTGTATTTGTGCTTTACCGAATGTAAAAAAAGCTTTTAATTTGTAAGGTAAATAGGTACTCTCTCTACTAACCATCGTTAATAGTCTAAAACATGTATAGGTAAGTAGTTAAGTACTTCTTATTCGACGAAATGAAACATCAACATTGTACGTCATTTAAAAATTAATGATTTCAAAAATAAAAGGTAATTGTTCAAATGACCGTAAAGTCCGACTAAAGGCACACAATAAATAGCAGTTAAAAGTATCCACATCAACTTTGTCTAGGGATACAGGTGTTATTTTCATACAAACGAGGTAACTTTGAAGCCTTGGTTTTCTGCCAGGGATGTACCGTGCTGTGATCTGATGATGGCCATCCAGGGAGTGAATAGAGGAGATTCAGATCGCTATACACACCCAACTGATCTGGGGGCTTAGACAAGTGGCAACAAAGCAAGCGTTACGCGTATACGCTCAGAATAAATGTATGGGATTGACAGTTATCACGTGATCTAGTCGTAACAAATTGTGCATTTGGTGGCCAAGTGTCATTTCGTTCAAATTCGTTCGCTGCGACACGCTTGTACAGTACCACAAGGCGGTTTTGGCACTCGGTTGACAATAAATGGTGGCGCTACTTTCTCTGTTAAAGTAATATTCTTATTGGAAACTGACCCTTATTATTTAGCTGCCAAAATTAGTTCCGATTTTCGCCATTGCCAAAACAGCCTTGGTACGCTGTATTCTGTGGCGAAGAGTCGTTCGCTAAACCTAGCCAAGTGGCACTTTTGGACAAACAATAACGCTCGGTAGCGAATCGTTTTAAGCGAACATCAAAACCTTGACGTTAACGAAACGGTCGTGTGAAATAGCAAGTTCGTTCCAATTAAATTAAATCAAAATGCATAAATCAAAAACCAGCGACGTAGGTTGCTAGAAAACGTCGCCGATTGTGCAGCAAAAATGACGAGGAACATCTATTTTTAATAGAAAAGGATTTCAATCGATAAAATGGTAAGTACCTACTCATTTAAGCCCTATTATTAGAAACCTACCTATTTATTTAAGATTCAAAATAATGCCTAGGTACCTACACCTACCATGTACATACCTATATGTGCAGTATAAATTCTGTAGCTAGAGTGAAATCTAACAATTTAAGGAAAATGAATAATAAACAAAACAAACCTTTTCATTCTTAAAAATATAAGTAGGTAGGTAGGTAAGTGCCTTAGATATTAATAAAAGTATATTTCATCTGTCTTATTCATTTCTCTATTTAAAATTTACTTACTTAAACCATGAAGATCATGATGACTTATTACAATAAGTAGGTAATAACCAAAGACTTTTATGTTTGTATTGTAATAACAGGTATATTTTCAGATTTGTGATCCTGACTTGAAGATAACTAATATTAAAGTCAGATACGAAGGAGGCTACGCATGTCTTTTCTTTGGTCTTCAAACCAAGTGGAACCGTATATGCATACACTTCACCAAAATGATGAACTAACTTGGTTATTAGGTAAGACATAAGTATACCTACCTACACGTTAGCTTTTCTTGATTTGAGTCAAGCAATTTAAGGTTAAAAATTAATTTTAGGTTTTTGACTGTTTTGTATAGCTTGATATACCGCTGACTGTACTTAATTTAAGTATTTTATTTATTTATTTGAGGACAGCTAACAAGAACATACACCAAAGACAAGGCAAGAATATATTTCAAGAACTTACATTTCAAGTGTTGTCTTTTTTACAAGCTGCCACGTCATGCATTGTATTTAACTAATCAGTATATTATTACAAGTAATAATGTATCTTGTTTTTACATTAATATTATTATTTAGGGCCTATTTCACAACTTCCGACCAAGTTAAAATGTAATGAATTATTTTCCATTTGTATTTTTTTAAATTGAATTTAAGTAGTAATATTTAGTATTTTAGCTAAAAATAGATTTTAACTTAGTTTTTCTTTCAATTGTACCCTGTTGTTTTAGGTGATTCTGGATACCCTCAGAGAGCCTGGCTTATGACTCCTATATTAAATGCAGCACCTGGCTCTCGAAAAGAAGTGCACACCACACGTCATGTCCAAGCCAGGAATTGCATCGAACAATGTTTTGGCTTGCTGAGGGCTCATTGGAGGTGCTTACTAAAGCATAGGTCACTCACTACACTATCATCCTTGTGTTTCCTCTAAAACATATTTTTTTATACAATACTAAATAATACTTTTTTATTGTCCATAGGAGGACACTTCATCGCTATTTTGGTACATCTGACTTGGAATAAGAGATATAAGCCTTAATATGGGAAGCTTAAGTGCGTCATGCTCTTTTTAATAATTTCTGTGGTGTTGGTGTCGTGTGAGGCGGGCCGTTACGATTTCTCATTCCTCAATATGGTTGAGCAAAGTGATGGCTGGTTTGTTATACTCGTGAACGGGTGCTGCCAGTAGGGATGGATCTGCTTCTGACTATGTACCTAACATCTTAATGCACATTGAATTGTAAGAATTGCATTTATATTTTTTTTTCAAAAACTTAATAACAAACAATGAGCAGTGTGTGATATCCAGATTTTATAATTACTTGCCTACTGTGTACCTATGCCTATTAATTTTGATTTAGTTAGGTAGTTACACTAATGGGTGAATGAAACCAATAAAACATTACAAAACTGTAAACATTGTAAGTAACATAATTTTTATTGATGATTGTTTTTATTGAGTACTTACAATTTTTTCATAATAAAATTCATTGTTAAATTGTTGTTTTTATTTACAAAGTTGACACTATCGACCGTTCTTACGAAGCTTTTTCTGTTTCTTCTTGATAGGTATTATCCTTAGAATTAGGTAAGTACATATATAGTGTCTTTGTCGCCAATAGAATTCAAACTCTTGACACAGCCGATCATCATCTCTCAGTTGACTGGGGTTGTTCACATATTAAAGCCACTTTCTTTTAAGTTGATAGTATCTGAAACCGATTAGAAAAAAGTTATAAAAAAAACTTTTCTTCGTCAAGTTTAATGTAAATATTAAATTAAGTACTTACTTGCATATTATGTAAACTTTGTATGCAATCAGCCAAATATTGAAAACATTTAATAAGATAGTAGGTAGGTAATAATACCTATGTACCGCTGGAAATTTTCACGTTTTTTATGAATTTACAAACTAAATATTTTACGTAAATGTCAAAATTCATATGACATAGTAGGGTGTATGCATTCCAGCAGACCGATCGCTAAGTCATCGGTCACCCACCACTGTTAAGCCCACCGGTAACGATCAATTGCGATTGTCAATTTTTCCGCAATTGACGCTCATTGACGGAAAAATTGATCGTTTACGCGTGCAATTGAAGCGATTGTCAATTGCTCCAACAATGCAATGCAACAAAGCATTGACGGAAAAATTGACAATCGCAATTGATCGTTACCGGCGGGCTTAACATTTTAACCATGGAATAGTATATAGTACATTACAGCCAAAAAAGGGAATTTAGCAATGTAAATTGCTCCCCGCACAATGCTTCTGTAGGTAGTGATTTTCTCAAGAAATGCGAGGAAATTCGATAATAAAACAAAGATTTTTATAATATTTTGTGATAAAAATATGCACTTATGTGTGTACTAATAAAGTATGTGAAGTAAAGTATGTGTATGCACATGTGTGTATGTAAAGATTGAAAAAAATATTGTTTCAGTATTTTTTTGTGACAAATTATATAATTTTGGAATATGCTCATCAAGGCCTTTTAATTTATACCTGTTGCAGCTAATACATAACGAGGCATATGTACTTTTTTCATCATAAGTCGAAAATTATGCGGCCTTAAAAAATGATTAAAAACGTGCAAACGGCGCTCTTTCATGTGATACCCCACATGCCCTAGTCACCTCACTTCAAATTTTTGAGACCCCTTTTCAGTCCCCGTTGTAAAAAAAGATATTTATTTTTTATTTCTTTCTTATTTGCAAAATAGTTGGGCAAATGTCATTTTAAACTGTTCCAAATTTGTAGTGATATCATTAGTAGTTCTCGAGATAGCCAGCTGTGACAGACAGACAGACAGACTGAGTCACACCATAAGGGTTCCTTTTTTACCATTTTGGTACGGTTTCCTAAAAAGTGTCTGTACATTGAATATATTTGAAAAAATAAAAATTTTTGGGGCGATGGAGACATAGTAATAGAGTAAGAATTAAAAAAAAGTGTATCTGTTTGTTTGTCAGTTTGAACACGCTATCTCTGGAAATACTGTACGGATTCGAATGAAACTTTTTTTGTTATATAGCTGTTAAGCCTGGGCATAGTTTAGGGCAGCGGTTCCCGAATATTGTTTAGTGGAACCATGGGGTTCCATAAGAGGCTCTCCTCAGGGGTTCCGAAAAATTTAAGAGTTAAGTAAATTTATATCTTTTTGTTCTAACTAAATAAATATTAATATCTTAAAAAGTTTTTCTTTTAAAGTCAAATTAGACTTACAAGAAACCTCTAACCATAAGACCGGTAGCAGACAAAGATGGGAAGCTTCTTAGTGCGCAGAATGATCAACTGCGTAGATGGCACGAGCATTTCGCAGAGGTTTTCCTTACGGTAGTTGGCGAGGAGGATGATCTGGATCACAATGATGCGGAGATAGCTTGTGAAGTTCTGGATGTTAGAGTCTTAGAGCATACAAGGTTAAGGTCGATTCTCAAGATAAGGCTGAAATCTGTGCCGCCATAAAAAGCCTAAAGAGCAGCAAAGCACCAGGCAACGATGGCATTCCTATTGATGCGCTTAAGGCCAATGCCGATGCCACAGCTGATATGCTGCTGCCGCTGATGACATTTATTTGGGAAACAGAACAGGCACCCGAAAGCTGGAAAGAACTAGTTCGTGCATGTGCTCTTGTAAGCGACCAATAGCGCGCGCCGCTCTCCCGCCGCCCCTCACTGCTATGCCTGAAATACGCTTTCCGCGCAATCCACACCCGATTACAAGATATATGCCTCGTACTGTACCCGAAGTGCGGCTAAATCTAGTTCTAGCCGACTAAAACTAGATGAAGCTGGCAGCGGGGCAGAGGTGAGAACCGCCCGGCCTTGACACGAAGGCTTGGTGGGAGGGTCGGGTGCAGCGAGGGACATACTCCTCGTAGTATGACCGAGTCCAACATGCCGATTGGTATGCGTAAACGCATTCTCCTCTTGACACAACAAAAAAAGGTATAGCCGGCAGCTGATGACTAAACCTAAGTGTAGCCGATTTGCTCGCGGCTAATACTAGGTGTAGCCGGCTAGAAAAAGGTCTAGCATGGGGTATTAAGAATTATTATTTCTGTTTTCTGTTAAAAAAATACCTCGAAGTATTAAATTACGTACTTTCTAACTTATAATTGGGACTTATAGGAGTCTACACCTAGTTTTAAACAACAGCTATCGGCTACACCTAGTTTTAGTGGGCTAGTATCAGGTTTCGCCGCACTTCGGGTATTAGCCATGGTAACATACGTTACCCATATTTTAAAAAAAAACAAGATAAAGTGGGAAAACAAAAAAAAGTATAGTTCCTTGTTGACAAAAAAGAAATAAAAAACTTCGTAAAAAGATATAATAGATTCATTTAATTACCTTTAAAAAAAGAAGAACAAGACAGAAAACAATTTTTTTTTGTTCGTGTGGCCACGTGAATCGACCAACTCACGCATATCCCGCACTAGTGCGGGAAGCTAGTATTGAAATTAATTTCCGCACTGATGAACCAGATACCCAGGGGAATATAGAACGCCCCGCATTCCTTTTCAAATGGAATGATAACATTTCAGAGCATAAATGAGAATAGTAATTTATTTTTCAATACAGTTGCTCAAAAATGACGTGAGCTTGCAGTACGAGGCATATATCTTAGAATTTTTTCGACGGAGTGAGGATGTTCGCGCATGTGCTCTTGTGAGCGACTAATCCCACCGCCCGGCGGGCTGATTATCTAATTAGAAACCACCTAGCGACCGGTCTCATTTGACGGATGAATGTGATACATTGCTACTTCTTTTTGGGGTGCAAAAAACATACCATTTGCTGACGATACTTGCGTCGTGGCCGCCCACGCTGACATACACGTCGCCGAGCGCCAAGCACAACGAAACTTTGACTTATTGTGCAAATGGGCGCACGACGCCGGCCTCGTCATAAACGCGGAAAAAATAAAAGCAATCCATATCCATTCCTCACACAACAAAACTACTCACACACCTTCCATCACTGCACATGAACACGCTTGCCTTCATAATAATAATATCTTGCAATGCTCATGTGATCGAATAGAATTTGTGCCACAACATAAGTATATAGGACTCATAATTGATAATAGATTTAATTGGTATCCACACATAGAATACATTTGTGATAAACTTCGGGCCATAGTTTCAAAACTTTTGATTCTACGATATAAACTGCCTTTTTCTACCCTAAGAATATTGTATATGGCATTAGCTGACAGTATAATTGGATATGGCTTAAGTAGCTACAGCAGAACTTTTAAAACATATCTACATAATATTTATAAACTACAACGTAAGTTATTGCGACTGATTGTTCCAACTAAGATTCAAAATAAACTAAAAGCTAGCGAGACTAACTTATTTGAGCATTGCAAAGTTCTAACCGTATACTATAAATTTAAGTCAGCCATCTTAATAGATGAACATTGTAATTGTCATAAAATTGTCTCCTATTCACGTCCATTAAATTTGAGAAAATTAAATCTCAAAAAATTTATAATACCTAAATACAATTTTTTTACGGCAAAAGAAATTGAAAATGTTTGCTACCGGAACTACTAAACGAAATGAGTGACGATTTCGTCCGAAACTACATAGATAAGAAAAACTTTAAAGCAATTGTTAAGAAATATTTTTTAGAAAACATAAGTTCGTAAGATACTACACTAATTTATGTAATCTCTTAAATTAAGACCTTTGTTCACATTATGCTTAAATGGCAGCACGTTTTTGCCATTTATTTTTCTTAAGAAATCACTAAGTTTCAATAATTCACTTAACTGAACCCCTCCGCCACAGTTAAAGCCGAAACGGCTTTTGTAGCGGTGTTTATTTTTATGTACACCTAACATTGTATCAATTTAAACAATAAACAAAAAAAAAGTCGAATGTAACCGGTCGCTAAATAGTTTCTATTTAGATAATCAGGGTGCGGGCCCCTCACAGCTACGCATGCCCAAAATACGCGTTCCATGCAATCCCCACCCGATTTCAAGATATGTGCCTTGTACTGTACCATGACAGTACAGCGTGCGGTAAGTTGATTTTACCGCACGCGGTGCGTTTTTGTTACCGGTTTAGTAAAGTGTGGGGAAAGTTAACGTTACCGCACGCCGTACCCGTGTTTACGGTTTAGCACAGCGTGCGGAAAGTTTATTTTACCGCACGTCACGCCGCCCATGCATTTTTGTTTACGGTTTTTTTTTAATTTCTATTACAATTTTAATAGGTACCAATAATGTTTTCTCGCTAATGTATTGAAAAATGATGTATGGCACACAGTCTGTTGTTAAGGTTTTTAAAACTCGTGACGATTATAAAAACCCTTGTCTGCGGCTCGGGCTTATAAAAGTTCAACTCGTTTTAGAAACCTCCTTTCCAACTTTTTATAATAAACTTCAATGTTAATGATCAATTTTATTACTTTCCATTGTTAAAATGTACTAAATGGCGATCGATGACTCAGCGATTAGTCTGTTAGATTCTCAACACAAGAGAATAGAATGAGCGTTCGCTACGTCGCGTGTCGTTTTGCCACTTGTCTAGGCCCCCTGATCAGCATTCGAAAAGATTAATGGGTCAGAGTTCTCAGTTTGAGGATTTCCATACATTTTCATCCTATTTTTGCGGTTTTTTTAAACATGTCCTTTACGTTTTAAGAATGCTGGTCAGATCAGTTGGGTGTGTATAGCGATCTGAATCTCCTCAATTCACTCCCTGGATAGCTGTCATCAGATCACAGCACAGTACATCCCTGGCAGGAAACCAAGGCTTCAAAGTTACGACGTTTGTATGAAAATAACACCAGTATCCCTAGACAAAGTTGATGTGTGTACTAACCCCCGTATCTATCTAATACGAGTAAGTTATCACTTTAGTAAAACTTGAAATACCTATTCAAATGTTTGTAATATTATATTCACATAAATTAACCTTAAATGCATCAAAACTGCATTTTAGATTAATTATAAAATAAAATATTAGAAGCATTTCAAAATTGCAAGTTTTACTAAAGTAATTACTTACTCGTCTATAAATACGAGAGAAATACTGTATTTATATCAAGAAAATGAGTAAAGAGTTAAAAGTTACCTTCTTCAGAATTCAAATACGCAAGTACTCACAACAAATAACAAATTACTCGAACACTGGTACACGTGTTGTGGCGAGCCGCACGCTACCGACGACGCACGCTGCGCAAAAAAGTGCGCGCGCGCATAACCGAGTGCAATAATTAAATTCTTAGGATTACCTTTAATTTTCATGTAGACATTATTTGTTACACTTGAAGATGTGTTGAACTTTAAGTTAAAAGCTTTAGGTTTGAATTTCCTTTAAGTGTCAAATGTGATTTTGAATTTATAGCGAAATGTTTATGCGTAATGTTGATACAGCGATTTTACAAATAAGCTAAAAAAATGATTTCTACATTTAATGATCCAGAAATACTAAATTTACAATAATATATTAATGATGAGTTCAAGGCCAAAAAAAATAAGATTTACCACAAATTGACAATCGATCTTTGATCATGTCCATTTCGTCTCACCTACATATAATTTAGAAGTACATAAGTTTAAAACCCATTATGCTCTCTTATATTTTTTATGTTACATACTATTAAATGGTAATTTCCACAATATCACAGCCAGAAAAAATATGGAAACATACAAAGACGCTTTTCCAAACATTTTCCTGTTCGCCCACTTTACAAAATCTTCTTTGTACTTATATTTTTATATGGTACATTTTACTTCACTGTGAGTGATGCTGATGACATCTGCGTAATGTAAACAATTATATAAAGCAAAATATCACAAGTACCTAAAATTCTCAAATAAAGTCTCTGAAACAAAATTAGATTAAAAATCACCATATATCCATACAAGTTTCACATCCCATTGTGCTCTTTTTACACGACTGCCTAAAAAGGAGTGTATATGTGTTCATATGTTTTTTATGTGTTTGAGTTTTTCACAATATCACAGAGAGGAAAAAATTATGGAAACATACAAAGACGCTTTTCCAAATGTTTTCCTGTTCGTCCACTTTAAGAAAACTTCTTTCTATATTTTTTTAAGATACATTTTACCTCCATCTGTTATAGTGATGTGATGGACATCTGCGTAACGTAAAAAAAATAGGGCAAATATTACAAGTAAAATTCTCAAATAAAGTCTCTGAAACAAAATTAGATTAAAAATCACCATATATCCATACAAGTTTCACATCCCATTGTGCTCTTTTTACACGACTGCCCAAAAAGGAGTGTGTATGTGTTTATATGTTTTTTTATGTGTATGAGTTTTTCACAATATCACAGAGAGGAAAAAGTTATGGAAACATACAACGACGCTTTGCCAAATGTTTTCCTGTTCGTCCACTTTATGAAAACTTCTTTCTATATTTTTTTATGATACATTTTACCTCCATGTGTTATAGTGATGTGATGGATATATGCGTAAGGTAAAAAAAGGGCAAATATTACAAGTAAAATTCTCAAATAAAGTCTCTGAAACAAAATTTGAGTAAAAATCACCATAAATCCATCCAAGTTATAGCCCGTAGAACATTTAAATCACCAAAAAGGTTACCGTTTGCCGTTGTGATATAGTTATTTATTACGAAATTATAGATACTTAACCCAAGTTTTACAGATCGCAACCCGGAGTAACCTATATTTGTGTATCTCCAAAACTGTAGTAGCCATACACAGATTTAAGACCTGATGAAAATGGTTGGGCTTTATCTGGTCTTAAATCTGTGTATGATAACTTTCCATAGTCTTACTATTATCAGTGGCAATCAAACAAAGCTGTAGAATACGACAATAGCTAAATCATGTGGTAAACCTTGAAAAATAAAAAAATATAATTTTAGGATATATACAAATATAGGTTACGGCGGGTTGCGATCTGTAAAACTTGGGTTAAAGTATCTATAATTTCGTAATAAATAACTATATCACAACGGCAAACGGTAACCTTTTTGGTGATTTAAATGTTCTACGGGCGACTGTACTATTACTTCTCGCGGTATGAAAACAAGTAGGTACTTATGTTACAGTATTTATTATACCGTGTGCAGGCTCAAATTGATTTGTGCGTGCGTCCTCACCGAGGTTATAATTTTCGCGCCACGAGCCGATCGGGCTCACGCAGTGCTGCCAACATAACAACTTTTTACTCTTATGAATCTGTTAATTTCATAAGATAATGTTATGAAACAACTATTTTGTTGCGTGTTAATACGATCGTTAATAAGCGCGTCTTTTTGCTATTTTTAGTTTGTGTTTTTGTTTGTCATTATCAGGAATACCTAATATTTTTATTGACGTTCGGAGGTTTGTTTGCGTATATGTAGCAGTTTTCTTAAAATCTTGTAAAGTTTTTGAAGTGAAAACTTCTTTACGCTTTTTTGTAATAGGGAAAAAATGCTAAACTCGCGTCAGTAAGAATCACGTGGCTGATCGAAAATGCGTAAGACGGATGGAGAGTAGACAGTTGGCGGCGGAAGTATCCCCCTTCTCTTTCTACGGGGCGCGGTAAAAATGGCGGCGCGTCATTTTAAGACGTAAACACTTGTGTCACCAGCAACGCGCAAATTTTGAAAATGGAACTAATAGCAGCGATCACTTCGGTGAAATCATAGACTTATTCATACTCTGTGACTATAAGTTTAAATCGTAGAATGCGTGCGTGTAGAAATTAAATAGGCGACTAGCGCGAAATCTTTAGAATTTTTCTCAAATTACAAACTGATTGAATTGTGTGACTGTATAGTAATAGGAAAGAAATAATTTTAATCCTTTGCCGCTAATTTCAAAATATCAAAAATGCACAACGTTAATTTCAAGTTTTCACTTCTGCCGGCACTCCCGGAGTGCAACCCGATTTTTTTATAATAATTAACAACGAAAGTTTGTCTTTTACAATAAGAGTTTATTTCTCTTAAAAACCATTAGAGTTAAAAAATGAATCTTCATTAGCTATAAAATTTATTATGGTTTTCTACGATTTTGTTTTTTTTTTCACATTTTATATTTTTCACATAATCAACAGTAGTTTTGCGAAATTAAATACTTAACTAACAGAGTTATTTTCTATAACTAAGTTATATTTAAAATATACATCACTTGTCTTAACTTTATATATGGTAGACAAGTGCTTACCTAAGCCACATCAGTTTTAGTTCTACTAATACTACTAACGAATTACTGGTAGGTGCTTTATAATACTGTGCCTAAGCCTAGAACATTATGTCAAGTTTTTACTTACCTATTCCTTTTTATGAGGATGCTAACAAAAAGTAAAGTACCAGGCGGACAGAAGACGGCAGGCGGCTCACAATACGATGTAGGGACCTCAGCTAATGGCTTCTGAATATTTTAGCGTGTCGACGCAACGACTTGCTTATACAAAACGCACGGGAAGGACTTTCCTCCTTGCTATAAGTATAGAGTTTAATGTGACGTCATGTCACGTCTAAGTAAGTTGAAGTGTAAAGTTAACTACTAATCGAAGTTCTAACGAACGTGTCTGACAAGCACAGTAATAATCGTATTAATTGTACAGCTGTTGGTTGCATATCAAAAACTTAAAAAAACACTTTGTCGTACGTGGTCGCACCTGTATATTGATTGTGTCAAAACGATATTGAAAGGCTAAAGTTTATATTAATTATTTTGCGTTTTAACAAAAACTATACCAAATAACGGCTTAAAGGGCCACTTTAAGCAATTGTGCCTACTAATACTACAACTAACTTTATTTTACTGAGGTTATTGTTTGTAAATAAACTATAGAACCTTAGCTTCAATCTGTATTTGTGAATTTTCGATAAGTACTTACATCATTAAATTACTTAGCGTGCAATAAATTTAATTAAATTGAAGGCGCCACTTGAGGGCTATAGATAATGGAGCCTTAATAACCACAGCTCGATCAATATTGCTTTCTCTGTGGCTTAATCACAAAACAGAGGCTCAGTACAAAATTCCTTCCTGTGTTGTACTTTATGCAGCTATCAATAACATTATTGATATCTAAGTTAGAAATTATCTACGGGCTGACAACGGTCATACTCGTATAAAATCTGGAAAAAAAGCTGTCTATACACTTTAAAGCATTTACTCGATATCGAATCGAAAGTGAAAACGATAAATCGAGCGGAAAATCAATCGATTCTCAAAACTTTACACCACTTGGTCCTTTGATAATATTTTTTTTATTTCGTTGGGTTTATTGTAACTTTTGTTACAACTATAAAAGCTTCACTTTTTATGTCAGGTTAAAAAACAAGGAAAAAAGAGTTATAATGGAAGGTTAGATAAATATAATAAGAAATAATATTGTGTGAGTACAAAATTTTTACCTTATTGTCTAAAAAAAAGGTTACGTTCACCAAGTCTTATCAGGAACTAAAATTTCGTGAGGATTTAGCAATTTTGGTGATTAGGTTTTGGTATGATAAACAGTTTACAACACAGTTTAAATAGAAACAACAATCGGCTAAAGTCAACATTAGCCTTTTTCAAAAAAAATAGTACAAATCTGAAATATGGGAGAAGCTGATTTACGGGAAAGAAAAATTACCCATGACACTACTGATAACGGGCAACGAAGGAAAAGAAAACAATAAATCTATTAAAACTGTAAAATTTTTTGATTTGCATTGAATTTTGAGGAAAAATTATCATATCCGCTGTAATAACCTACTTAATCTAACTTAAATCAAGTGATTTCAACTTATAAGGCTGTACGATTAAATTTCCTTTTCCGACAGCCTAACGTAAAGTCCAATAAAAAAACTAAGCGTGAAATCTCAATCCTCGTGGTAAAGTGGCAGGTTTTGCTTCAATAACTTTAGTGTTGTCAAAACAGTCTCGATAACGAAACCGATCGATTAGCTACGAACCGATTGGCTTCAATGATATCTATTGTTGTTGAATATACGCGAAACCTGCGCTTTAGAAATGAAATTTTAAGATAAACATTTTTGCTGGTCGTAAAAAAAGGTTTGAAAGGTCGGATTTAGTTTTTATTTTAATCATATTTTACAGAAAAAGGTTCTTTGCAACCTCTAGATGAAAACAGTTTAATGAGGGCCTTTTTAAGTGACATTTAAAAAACAAAAGAAGTAACTATTTGCCGCACTTAATGGCGTTGATTGAAAGAGAAGTGTCAAAATTGGCTTTTAAAAATTATTGGCTTCTAAAGAGGCAAGTAAGCGCTCGCTGGCTGACATCTGCCCAAAGAGAAACATTTAAGGGTTACATCTGCCTGCCTACCTGAGTACTCTTTGAAGATTAGTAAAAAAACACATTGACACATACATTTTTATCAACGCCATCTATCGAGCTTACAGTTTTTTGTCACGGTTTAGGATTTATAGTTTAGTCTGTCTGTATAAAAAATTTATTTATTTCATAGAAGAAATATAAAAACCAATAAATAAGGCAACATAGTAGAGACAAGAGATTATTGATGTAAAAAAATATAATTATTGTATAGATAGAACAATAGAATAGAACTATCACTTTTTGGTAAAGAACCTACTATAATAAGTACGAGTAATAACTAAGTAACTTACCTATTTTTAACCAAACTTTGTATTCTTGTAATGAGTAAAAAAATGTTTACCAGATAATCATATTAGCTAAAATAATTTGCTACTTATACCTTGTCGGTTATCTAAAACAACTATGATGGGATGCATCAATAGAACTAGTGCTTTTATAGAAAAAATATTGGTAAATATAATAATAAGAACAAGAAACGAGAAATCAGTGGAAAACAAATGAAAAACCTAAAAAAATATTTTGCAAACATGAGCAATTTTTTTCATAGACATTTTAATTAAATTCAGAACGCAAAGATAAGATACACAGGGGTGAGTTCAATCAAACCAAAATTGTTATTTCTAATTCGTTTTTTTACGATCTTCTTTAGGGGAGATTGTTTGAGGGTTTATAACATAACGGAAGGGAAACGAAAGAAAAATAATCCTTAACTACATATACATAAAATAAAGCTGTGATGTTATACTTAAATGTTGATGTATGCGGAGTGCAGCCAGATTTACTGTTTTATGTAAAGTCAATACATTAATAATATAGGGTCAGATTTTGTTCTTTTTCTTCTTATCGAATAACACTGACCTGCATATATTTACACTGGACAGGCTTATGTCAAACTGTTTTTGTGCCTATTTGATTACCGCCATGTTGGCGCTGTAGGACGTAGCGTGAGCATAGCGTGCGGGACATGGTACTAAAGTTTGAAGTCTGGAGAGACCATCACGGCAACCATTTTCATATTGTACGTCAAAATTAGTTCTTTAGACGCACGCTAGTGGCGTTTCAAATAGGCACAAAAACTTAGCTGTCAAATCATACAGACAGCCAGTCAAGTTAAATAAAATTTTTTTTTTCATGTTAGTGTCGAATAAGGATTAGTGGCCACCTCTAGTGTTAGAGTTTATCAAGCCGCCTGTAAGGCCTCTAACTTGGCTTAACGACTGTTATCAGAAGACAACAGCCGGGACCGACGGTTTAAAGTGCCCTTCGAAGCACGGAAGCGCTGTTGTAATGCCACTTAACGGTCACCCATCCGACACCTGGCCGAACCGAGCGTTGCTTAACAAACGTGATCGGGTACGATTAGTCTGTCAAGCTCCGCCATGAGCACTTCGTTTTGTTTGCTCATATTCAATTTACACTTTTCTATGATTTCTAATCATGGATATATTTAAATAAAACAATTTTTAACGGATACTAGCGCGGTTTTATTGAAAGTCTTTTGTAATTAGTTGGTATTTGGTTTGATTTTTGGTTTTCCCGACGTTTCGGCAACTTTGCAGCTGCCGTGGTCACGTTGAATAGTAGATTATAACAACAAGTGAAAAAAAAGGGAATTTAGTTCGAGGGACTAAGTTGGATCCCGAGAGTAGCGAAGGATTCTAGAGTTGAATCCTGAGCGTAGCGAGGGATTCAAGAATAGAATCCTGAGCGAAGCGAGGGATACAAAGGACCGAGATGATTTTTTTTTCACGAGTTGTGTACTCTACTTTTTACCATCGACTGCGAGAAAACAAATACCAGTACTTTGAACCAATAGTAAGTATTTATAGGTTATCAGATTTTAATATTTAGGTAGGAAATCGATAATATTTAAAACTTTAGAAAAATTTAATAGCGAAATTAGAAGTTATGAAATTTTCTAATGAACTGTACGCGCGCAAGCTTTAGAAGTTCGAAGAATGAAATTATAAATTTTCCAGTACATAAAACAACCACGATAAGAGGGAGATTACATGATCGGTCAGTCTGGCATCAGTCAGAATTTTTTCCAGACCTGATGATCGTACCCTGAAAAAAAGGACTGATGCCACAGACTGAACATCTAATCTCCCTATAATAGATAGAAAAGAACCCAAAGCTAAGACACTAAAAAGAACCTAACTAAAATAGGCGGGATTTTTTTTTTATTTAATTGTATAACTATGGCTTTATCTATGGAATAGCTCCATACTTTCAGGACGTTTTATTTTATTTCATGTCTAGTGAGCGCGTAAGTTTGAGAAGTGAACATGGATATATATATATATATATTGTTTTTCTTTATACCTACTTTAAAATAAGTTCAAGTTATTACAAACTACTTATACTATTACTACCGACGAATCATAACTTTCTCTTTTAAGCTTTTTTATAACTTTACCTATGTACTTACATACTCACTTGCTTTGATTTTAAAATTGTAAAATAATCAAATCAAAACTATTCAGATTTCTTATGATAAAACTTCCAATGTGTACTTAAAGGCCAGTTATATACAGTTTTCGGATAAGTTCCAATTAAATTACATAGAAATTATATCTTCAGAAGAGTTAGATTAATGTTCTTTATTTTTTATTTAAAAGCTATCTAATCCAAGCTATAATTGAGAGTGTTTTTAGTTATTTGTTATACTTACACACGCAGTCAGCAAAATTCGATTTTGCTACGCGTTTTTACGCGCCAAAAGAGCACCCTTTTCGTGGTGAAAACACTATTGCCTATTATTTATTCTGTACTATTGCTTACAAAGTATACTTAGCATTTAAGCCTAAAACATACTTAACCCATGGGTCTGACACATTTGAAACCCAGCTAATACTGTGTTCGATCAAAACAAAAAAGGCGCATTGCCGTGAAATCGGTTACAGCAAATAGGTAAGTGTAGTTCGCAAATTTCTACAAAGCCGTTCATCTGACAGCAATTCCGTTTTAGAGCTTTAATCCCGGCTCCAGTACGAATAAAAGGCATATTTCGTTCGCCGACGCTTGCAAAATTGTCATCGCAAATAGCTTTTGCCCGAGGCTGTTAACCGACGAAACTTAAAAAGACATTTCTCCAAAATTCTTCAAGCGAAATTAAACTTTATTACTCTACAAAGTAAGACCAGACTCTAAAAGCTCCGGACGCCTTCAGTAATGTAACAATGAAAATGCCAGCATTGCACACGTAAATACGATTCGTTGAAACGTTTCGATTGGTATAGATTTAATGTCTTACGGAATAAGGTTCACAATCACTTGAAAAGGAAATCTGAACTTGAAAATCGTCGCCTGCCTGACGCTCGATATCAAATAAACATTGTCCTAGTGACGGAACGCCCGAAGCGACGGGCGCGTTATCCGCATGAAAAGAGCCTTAATTGCATTACGTTACAGTTGGTATTTGCGTGAAGTGTTTTAAATGCTAGATTTTCGCCGGGGGAGGCGAAGGAGATGACCGGATGGGGATTTGTGCGTACGTGAGTGAGATAGCGATATAGCTCGGAGCGCTGTGATTGGTCAGGAAGGCCGCAGGCTGTGAACAGTAGCCCGCCCTATGTCTACTGTAAATGGTGACGATTCAGCTGGAGAAACACGTAAGTGAAACAGATATTAAGATTTGCGTTGTCAAAAAAATAATTTATTTCTTTTATTTTGGTACGAAAATATTTGACTTTAATTTGAATTAGAAAAAAACAGCTTCTGTTTGGGTCATGTTGAATTAATTTTTAACTTGATACGAAGTAACAAATCTGTCACGCCTTTATAAAACAACTAGCTGACCCGACAGACGTTGTCCTGTCTTAGTTATAAATATTGAATTCGAATTGGAATAATTAATAAAAAGTTGGGTTCAGAGATATTAGTACCGTTCCCGTTCCCATTTACTTTATAACCCAACAGCTTTATAACCAAGTATTTATATCACTTGTTATGTTAGTAACGTGTGTATTAGTTTATCCAAACTTACCAAAACTCCATATTAAATTGAATTTTTAGTATTAGGAGTGATGCGGCTCTGAACTAACCGTGACGTAACTAAGAAATTTAGTTTTCTTAGATTCTTTTTGTAAGAAATAATAAATTGATTATTTAACATGCATTTTATCAATAAAATAACTCCGACCGAAGCACATTCAGTTTTTTTAGATCCGCTTTAACGATATTTGCAGCACGCATTCTGTCAATTCGATGTCAAACGTCATAAAGTTACTTTAAAAAAGTTTATTATTCTTTAAATGAATTATTCTTATTCTTAAATTTTCTAGCGTCATAAGCATAACATAAGGTTACATTAAAAAAGGTTTTATGTCCAAAATCATTTTATATGGTGGTTAAGTATTCTTAAATTTTCTAATTGTCGCGCAAATTTCTTGATTTTTTCTTTCATAAGAACCATTTCCTGATAATAACAAACACAACAAAAAAAGAATTAGCGTAATCGGTCCAGGCGTTCACGTGTGATGGCTTGACCACGGAAATAGGGATTCCTTTTTATATTTATAGATAGAACAAATTTTTCATAACATGGAAGCTTTATTTCTTTTATCAGAGAAATCTATGATTTTATTTTTGTGTTGTGCATTTTTCCACTGGGAAAAAAAGATTTATCAATAACAATAAGTAACTATTTAAAAATTAAGCTTTGAGTTTATGTCTTATTCAATTAATCTAGGGTAGTAAATTAATACTCGTTAAAGCTAAAAAATATGACTTTACATTACTTACAAAAAAATATGTTCTGTCATTTTTAAGATTTGTAATTTAGTTTAGTATTTTATTATCTGTGGTTTGCAAGTTAATACGATTTCACTGCAGACTATTTTTTTTAAATGTGGTAAAATGTTCCCTTGTACAACAATTCTTCCACAGTTTTTGGATTATAAAACTGTGACTATTCTGTCCACTTCTTTTCTGTTTAAATGTGTGTGTGTGTGTGTACAGAATAAATAAAATAAAAAAATATTTTTTCCAGTAGATATACAATTGTTTATACAAAAAAAACTGTTGCAAAAATGCCAGTTACTTATTTCTCCCGCCCCCGGCGACACTAGGGCGCTCCTTCGCCGCCCGGGGCGCGGGGGATGTGCGTAGCGGGAAATGGCACACCACTGTAAGGGCTGATGCCTTGTACTGTTCTATTACTATACACAAGCGATGAAGATGTTGTAATGGTAGTTTATGATACAAGGTTGGTAAGGAGGTTTTTAAAACGAGTTGAAGTTATTTTAACGTTACGAATTTCAAAAACCTTAACAACCGTGTACTATACGAAGATTTTCAATACGTTTGCGAAAAAACATTATAGATACCTAATGAAATTGTGTAAAAACCTAAAAAAAACGCACGGAGTGCGGTAAAATCAACTTTCTCACGCTGTACTGTCATAGAAAGCACACATTTTCGAGCAACTGTATAAAAAAATATTACAATATAATGTTGTGTTTGAATAAACAACGAAATTAATACCTAGAAATGATATGGCGAATATGAAAAGCTTTACATCTTTTTTACAGAGCTGGAAGGAGGTAGCTCTGACAAAATATACCTATTTATTTACCTACAGTTTATTGCAAAAACAGAAAACAATGTTTAGTTTGCGCAATGTTGTTGCACGCTTAAAATCATGTTTTAACCGCCTCTGTAGTCTAGTGGTTCGCCCACCCGTGTAAGACGCAGGGGCCCCGGGTTCGATTCCCAGGGGGGGTACAATTTGTACTCGGTTTGGTTGGTGGTAGGGCTTATTTCAAGTCCGCCTGGCTAGCTACCACCATCTTACTTAAGTCTGACGCCATAACAACAATTTAAAAATTGTTGTATTCTGGCAGTTATAGGTAAGATAGCCAGCTCCTCAGTGATGAAGATTCCGGGTGTAGAGCGCTTCCACCTTCAGCCTTATCGTCAAACATCAGGTGAGGTGATGAAGGCCAAGCACTATTTGGGCATTAAAAAAAATGTTCCACGGCCCCTGAAAAAAAATTAACTCTCATATCAAAATTAGTTAGTTACCTACTAAGGAAACTTCAATATCTGTGCTGTTAAATAAGTAAGAGCGTTTATTCATGAAATCATGTTACAGCAACTAAAGCAATAAACATGAAAAATTATGAGATTATGGCATCAAAATTGTAAATCAGATATTTTTACACCACATTGAGGCATCCCTACGCACCACGTGCAAACGTTTGGCTTGTACGGTGGTACCTGAGACAGAACTGTACTTACATACTGTACAATGTATAACGCAGAGTACAAGGCTCCCCATCCATCCAGTTAAACTCCAAAATACGTTACACTATGAATTACATTACAACGAATTATTATAAACAGCAAAGGTGGAAATTGCTCACGTCTGTGACTATTTTTCTATTTCTAAGAATCACTTTAGGTTAAAGAGTCATATGTAAACCAAAATTATATCATATTATACTATTTAATTTTCAGTATAAACAAGTTAAACAATATTTAAAAAAGTTTTTAATAATTACAAGTTAATTAATATAAAAAAAACTAAAAAGTTAGGAAAAAGAATTAAAAAGTAAAAAAAAACTGCTTAAAGTGACATCTAGTCAAAATTTTGACTAAGTACTAGATTATAATCACATCTACGATTTTATTTTAAAAACTTTTGACTGTCATTTAATTTATGAAAAGATTTGATTACAGACGGACAAACACCGGACCGGACCTGTAACTAAATAAAAGCTTGTAAAAAGTAGCTTTTACCCAGCACTTGATTTTCTCGAAACAATATGAAATTTAATTTACGTATGAATCTATAGATTTTATTAAACATAACCAATTTATATTACTCAGATTATGTTGAACGTCAGAATCTAGAATAGCAGCAACAAAGATCTCGCACCGTTTAAATACCTATTATTTAATTCCTACAAAGTCATTATACTTTTTATATTTAATGCAATTTTCAATCACAACGTTGTATTATTATTATTTGAGCGCCAAATATACTATACATTGATTAAAAAAATCGGCCGGTTCAGTTTCAGCATTCCTTCAGTTCGCCCGAAACCGCCGTCGGGACGCTCCGGGCGGGCGGGAAAGCAAAATTGTAGTTATTTGTGTGAAAATTCGGTGATTTTCAATGAAATATAGTAATAGAAGCTGTGTATTTATATTCGAGTGCTTTGAAAAGTTTTGTTTAGATACCTAGTGTAAAGGGCAAAAAAGGTAACAATGTTTTCGTTGTCGTTTTGTTACGACAAATATTAAGTGAGTTTTAGTGATGATTACGAGTATATTAGGAGGTCATAACAAATTTGGTAACGATCGCGTAAGTGACTGACTCTAGGTTCATAGGAAGGAGAGGAACTCTCTGATGCTAAATATGTCAGTCTGTTTGCGTGAAGTGGTTGCGTGCTTTTTATATGCAGGGAGAAAAATGTGTTATCATTACCAGAAAAAAAAAACGATAAGGTAAATGGCTGACAATAGTACAGCAAGTAAGTACTAGTTGTACTCACGTGAACTGTGTAAGGACTGACCAAAATTCGATGGCGTTTTGTAGGTATAAGCGATTAACTTTTTGTTTGTTTGTAATGTATAAACTTTCATTTTTTTTACCTATAGAAAGCTACATTATCAGTGAGTAACATGGGCTAAAATTTATCTTCAAAAAATTATAGCCTTTTTTTCAGCCTGCATATAAAAAGAACGCAACCACTACACGCAAACAGACTGACATATTTAGCATCAGAGAGTGCCTCTCCAACCTGTAAACCCAGAGTCAGCCACTTACGAGATCGTTACCAAATTTGTTATGGCCTCCTAACCTAGACGTCTTTCCCCATTACATCTTGTTGTATAGTTGTCTTTTGCTTTAAAATATGAAACTCAATTAAACCAACGAAAAATCTGAATTATCCTTTGTAGGTTTGGAATTTTTTACTACGATATTACTATCAAATCAAAACTAAATGCGTTTGCATTAGCTTTTTTCTAAATATATGATAGTTAGCCATACCTAATTATCTATTAAATGAAACCTTTATTTTGTGCCTGAAACCAAACTCAACTAAAGGTTTATTTGATCGAATAGATGAATTAAATTGTTTATTTTAGCCAAGTCATTAACTTGTTCTCACTAATTATCAAATATTTAGTATAAGAGAATTTCCTAAAAACTCGACAATTACTAAACTACAATTTTCACTACACAAAAGTATCGAAGTAAGCAAGGTACCGAATTTTTCCTTTTATTCGATTCACAAAAAATATTCAAAGCGAAAAGCGTATTTACCAATTTACGTAATAAATACTCGCAGTTGTACCTAATCTTGACAAGCAGGGGCTTTATATTAAAAAAACCGAAAGAAGCCAAAAGGTAAATCATCGTACCTCCTAATCCCGTTACGCAAATGTTTGTAAAAAATAAAGCAGGATAATTATTTAAGAAACCCCTCCCTTATTACTGAAAGCCCCCCTTGTCCAAGCATCAGGAAGTAAAAAGTCTGCGTTTTTTAGACAGAAGGTCCACTCTGGCCTCGTTCGATAACGTTACCGTCATTTGTTTTAGGCCGTTCTCATACAGACGGAATCCCGATTTGGAATTCCGACCGGAATATCGATAATGTATGAAAATCCCGCATGTGTGTAGCTCCAAAGATTTGAATGGATTAGCTGCGTTCGGACTTACGTATATACGGAATTCCGTCTGTATGTGGCCAGCCTTACTACGCTAGGATTGTTCAATCTCAGAAGGAGTGAAGCCGGTCATATACAGACGGAATCTCGATTCGGAATTCCGAACGGAATTTCGATAATGTTTGTAGATTCCGTCCGGAAAAATCCCGCATGTGTCATGATTTTTTTAATAAAAATCACTGATTTAAATCAAAATCCAAAAAAGGAGTTAATTAAACGCTGGGATTGCATATTCATCAACTATTATGTTCGAAAACAATTTTAATACAAAGTATGATAGGTGCAAGCTAATAAAGTTATTTATCATAATAAAAATTAACAATCAAATTTAGATTTTTTTTGTGTCAGTAAAAATATAACATTGAATTGATTACTTTCATTCATTACATGCAATGCAATGCAAGATTTATGAAGATTAATTAAAATAATAATCACAATTATGTTCTCAGAAATAAAAATGTTGCCCACAAAAAAACTAGGGTAATGATCGCAAAACCTAATAAAAATCAAAATAATCTAATAAATCACGATTTTCTTTTAAATCTGACTTTTTTGATTAAAATAAAAAAGACATGATTTTTTGCAACCCTGTTTTTAGTCAAAATTGATGTAATGAGCCCTTAAATTTCAGCGTTCTATCTCAGAGGAGCTCCCTTTGGTAACTGCTGAGATTGTCTACTGTGGTTTTTTGCTCATAAGGTCTATTTTTAGTAAAAATGGACCTAATGAGACCTTAAATCTCAGAGTTCAATCTCAGTATAGGAGCTCCCTTTGGTAACTGCTGAGATTGTCTGTACGAAATGTTAATGTGTGAGTGCACGGAAAAACCATAGATTTTCCTAAATGCTCTTCTGCCTACTTTTTATGTTTTGTGGTCCGAGTGCCGAAAGACAGGAGCCGCCTCTCCCCCTTTGTAATTATTTTTCGTGAAAACTTCCCGTTGCGAATTTGTTTTCGGTTTTATTTTTTCGTTTGGATTAAAGAGGATGTTCCTTTAATTAATTTGTACTATAGGATTATTTTAAATTAGTTTACAATTTTTCCTTTCGTTCGTTTTGATCTTGAATTGTTTTTGGAATATTAATAGAAGATTAATTTTGTATTGTGTAAGAAAATATAATTGTAAGTATATCTAGCATCTACTTTTGAATGTAGTGATTAGTACATAATAGTAGTATATGGTTAACCATGGAAGCAAAAATATAGAAAACGTTCACATGTATAGTGCTGAAAATTTTTAGTTCAGATTTTCAGGAGTCAAAAAATAATAGATAAAAGAAATTAAATTTATGTGAAGCGCTTTTTAAAAGCGTTAAAGATTCACCGTTATTGAAACGAGAAATTTAATTAGCTACTAATAATGACTGTCGATTACACGTTAAATAATTTTGCGTAGTTATTACACGTTAATTTTGCGTGATTAAAAATCTATTTTTCTAGAATGCAAATCGTTTACAGAAACTCTGTTACTCAACTTTACCTACCTTGTCTTCTTTAGAGTGTTAATTAGAACTCAATAGGCTTAAATACAACTCGTTAAATCCCACTCAAAATTAAAAGTATGTCCATATTTTTCAATCATCCACAAACAACGTTGTTATTAAAAACTTCGGTCGATGTATACATGAATAAGTACTGGGTGTCCAAAGAAAAAAGGGCTCAACTCCGAAAACGCAATCCCGATTACGGTTCGATCCTCTCCGTGACATTATTGGCTCAGGAATAATCTCGAAAATTAAGTAAAAAGGACAACGAACTTCGTCCGAATATTGCGATTATTTTATCGTGGTTGGCCCTCAGGGTTAAGAAAAATACCCACCGCAAAATAGGGTGGTTGGAAATAACTTTGAAGCGAACTTCTACCAGCTTCATTATAATAAAGTATGTTGAAAAATTTCACCTACAGATTTGGGTTCACGATTTCTTTATTAAAATCGTACTTGGGTATCGTATTTATTTTTGGTTATCTTTATATTGTAAAGAAACGGAGAACAGAACTTTCTTATGCTGTTTTAGCATTTTTTTTGCGTTCTGCATTCGACTTACGTATGGGGTAACTTAGAGTCGAAGTTTCCTTGTTATAAATGCGAAAGACTTTATGTTTGTTTGTAAATCATCATAAAATTTTGCATACATATTCGCAGGGATATAAAGAAGGATATAGGATACCTTTCATCCCGAAAAAAATTTGTTCCCGAGGGAAAGCTAAAAAAATTTCCACGCAGACGAAGTAGCGGGCAGCCGCTAATCTTTTATAAAAACCAGCCAAGTGCGAGTTGGACTCGCGCACGAAGGGTTCCGTACCAAAAAAGGGCAAAAAATCACGTTTGTTGTATGGCTGCCCCCCATAAATATTTATTTTATTTAGTTTTTAGTATTTGTTGTTATAGCGGCAACAAAAATACATCATCTGTGAAAATTTCAACTATCTAGCTATCACGGTTCATGAGATACAGCCTGGTGACAGACAGACAGACAGACGGACAGCGGAGCCTTAGTAATAGGGTCCCGTTTTTACCCTTTGGGTACAGAACCCTAAAAAGTACTGGCAATAAAGCAAACAGTTGGATTGTCAAATTGTCTTGTCCAATGTATATAAATAATATACGAGTAAATAATTTACTTGATTGGGAATCCTCGGATAACAGATATCAGTCAGTTAAATTATAATATAAACCGAATAACATAAAACTCAATCAAAAAATTTGACAAACAAACATATGACAATCATTTTCAATTTGGCGGCATAATACGTTATCAAACGAATAAAGGTTTATCTGGGCACTGAAAAATCTGTCCTAAAACCTGTTGTTGTTACAGGTTTTCAACGAAATAGTTTGTGAGAAGTGATGTTGAAATATAACCAATATGGGTGTGACGTATGAGCTTAACTTAACTTTCTTGATCATTTTTTAGGGTTCCGTACCCAAAGGGTAAAAACGGGACCCTATTACTAAGCCTCCGCTGTCCGTCTGTCTGTCTGTCTGTCTGTCTGTCTGTCACCAGGCTGTATCTCATGAACCGTGATAGCTAGACAGCTGAAATTTTCACAGATGATGTATTTCTGTTGCCGCTACAACAACAAATACTGAAAACAGAATAAAATAAGTATTTAAGGGGGGGCTTCCATACAACAAACGTGTTTTTTTTGCCGTTTTTTGCTCGATATTAATAACGACAACAGGTAGACAGTTGAAATTTTCACAAATGATGTATTTCTGATGCTGTTATAATAATAAATACTATATTCAGAATAAAATAAATATTTAAGGGGGGCTCCCATACAACAAACGTGATTTTTTTGCCGTTTTTGGTACGGAACCCTTCGTGCGCGAGTCCGACTCGCACTTGGCCGGTTTTTATATAAATTCACTTGCATTCAATTCCGGAATAAGCTCTTGTCCACTTTAACAGTCTACAGTGAGCTTTATCATTTGGTTTAATTTCAAAAATTATTTAAATTACAGCTTTTGATTTTACTGGTATTATTAAATAAGCTTGGCAATTTCAAAACTTCTCACGACACAACTTTTTCTAAGTAACATACTTACAACATAAAATGTATTTCCCCTTCAAATGTCCGCCACAAAAGGCTAAGGGCGCCGTGTAAATTGCTATATCCGGTCGGCCGGTCCATTTCCGCCAATAAAGCCTAGTTCCGGCGAGACGCGCCAGGTGGCGACACTATTTAGTTTTCGCATCGCTTCCGGTGGCGCTTCGGTCGTTAAACCTGATTTGTTGGTACGTTGACTTTTGATAAGAGGAAAATCTTTTGAAGTAATTTTGATTTACTTAAGTTTGAGATGCTGTCGGGCACTAATTTTATATGTTGATAAAGTAATAAAAAACCATAAATAGCTTTTCTTAATCTGTGAGTGCCTTTTAATGAACGGACAATTTCAGGTGAATCAACTTTTTGTTGTTTTGTGGCATTTCTTAAAATATCTACCATTGAACATTGTGAACAATGAACCATTTTTATACGAAGTTAATCTGGGGGCCTACTCAAGTGGCCATTCTACTAACAATAACGCTAGTAGAATAGAATGACAATGTATGGGATTGACATATGTCACGTGATCAAGCGTAACGAATTTGTTAATTCGTACCCAAGTGTACAATGTTTCTATTTGATGAAATAAAACTGTGATCTTACCTTATATGAAACAAATAGTCGTCCATCGGATGCCTGTGACTGTTTAACAAACATAACATTGCATTATTGTTAATTTAAAACCCTAACTAATCCAAAATCAAGTCAAATCAAATTGCACAAAAACGTTTCTAAGCGTTTCTCTATACAAAACTCGACGCTTCAACGTTTTCGACACGAATTTCGTACCCAAGTGTACATTAGCATACCAAACGCTTGTTCTATTCTACAACCACAGAATACATAAAACTAAAACACGGACAGTCTCGTCTCGTAACTTCGGGTGCATTCTGACAGACTAGCCGCTGAGTCATCGGTCATTTAAATTCGTCCTAGTTATCGTAGTGATTATTTCCTCTGTGCTAGTTATTTTCAGCCCCTGATTTTTTCAGCACGCACTAATGTGGTTCGAGTAATAGCACATTACAGCTGAGAACCGGAAGCTAACTAATCTTTTCTGTCTATAGTAAAAAATATGGCCGCGCAGCGCCACTTTTAGTCACTATCATCCACCAATCTTGTCTTGTCTACAGTAAAAAATACGACCTCGCAATGGCATTTTTAGTCAGTTGCATCTACGTACTCTTGCTTGTCTATAGTAAAAACCGGCCAAGTGCGAGTCGGACTCGCGCACGAAGGGTTCCGTAACAAAAAACGTCAAAAAAATTACGTTTGTGGTATGGGAGCCCCCTTAAATATTTATTTTACTGTGTTTTTAATATTTGTTGTTATAGTGGCAATAGAAATACATCATCTCTGAAAATTTCAACTGTCTAGCTAGCTGTTGTCGTTATTAATATCGAGCAAAAACGGCAAAAAAAATCACGTTTGTTGTATAGGAGCCCCTTTAAATATTTATTTTATTCTGTTTTTACTATTTGTTGTTATAGCGGCAACAGAAATACATCATCTGTGAAAATTTCAACTGTCTACCTGTTGTCTTTATTTATATCGAGCAAAAAACGGCAAAAAATCACATTCGTTGTATGGGAGCCCCCCTTAAATGTTTATTTTATTATGTTTTTAATATTTATTGTTATAGCGGCAACAGAAATACATCATCTGTGAAAATTTCAACTGTCTAGCTGTCACGGTTCATTAGATGCAGCCTTGTGTTGTGACAGATAGACAGACAGACAGACAGCGGAGTCTTAGTAATAGTGTCCCGTTTTTACCCTTTGGGTACGGAACCTAAAAGGGCCGCGCAGCGCGATTTATTGTCAGTTTCATCCACTAATCTTGTCTGTTTACAGTAAAAAAGGGGGTCGCGCTACTCGCGCTGCGCCGTTTTTATTTATTCACTAATCTTATAATACGCGGTTTCATCCGGGCGGACGGGTAGCTTGCGCAGCAAGGCTTGCGTGATTGGAGCATGTATGCGAGATTTCACAGCGAGACCCGCTAAATTAAAAAATGCCTGTCACAGCTTAGCGCCAGCCGCACGCCTAGAAACCTTGCTTGTCAAATGCGTCAAATGTCTGTCAGATAGAAACCCAACTCGGGCCACGTTTTATTATTAAAAAAAAATTTAGAGACACTGACACCACCTACCATAGACGTAGCACATCCCTTCGGTATAAACCAGATGAGCTCTTCGCCCCAAAACGAGCCGACAGAGAGGTCAAGTAGATGTGTGTGTCCTTTTCTTCATTAGGGTGACCAAACTGTATGGTTGGTCGAAGACATACTTATTACTTTAAACTGTTTAATATAAACTTAGGTACTTAGGTAGTTCTATATTTACAATTAATACTTTTGCCAAGTTTTTAAAAGGTTGCTTGCTCGTTTGTTTGTGTTTTCGTTTGTTTGTTTGAGCACAAATTTTGCAAACGATTTTATACTAACTTCCCGATGAACTAGAGACTTGAAACTTTGAACACAGAACTAGAAGGTAATGTAATATTATAGTATCATTGAGCTTATCTGACGATGGAGCCGGAAGAACGCCACAGGAACACTACGATGAAACCATACAATCCCATCGTGTTTGGGTTCGTTAGAATCGTCTCGGCAAGTACTCTGTTGGGGAATAATATCCAAGGGGCTGATGAAGGAGCCGGAAGAAGGCCATTGGAACTTTGTAATAAAATCATGCAACCCCATCGAGTTTGGGTTTGTTTAAATCGTATTGACGAGTACTCTGATAGGAAATAGTTTCCAGGGTCTAATGATGAAGCCGAAAGAAGGCCACTGGAATTCTGTAATAAAACCATGCAACCCCATTGAGTTTGAGCTCGTTTGATTCCTCTTGACGAGAGCTCTGATAGGAGGTGGTATATTTTCAGTTTAGCTCGTTAACTAAAAAGCAGAAACTATTTTTTTTTATAAACAAGTTATTTATCGCGTTTTTTTTTTTTTTTTTGTTTTGATTTATAAATATAGTAAATATGGTAATATGCAACGTAAACAATGTCAAAAGGTCAAAATAGCTACTAATTTTGTTTTCGGGTTGATTTTGATATTACTGGGTTGAAAAAAAAGAAGAACAAGAAAAACATTTGGCCGCCACCTTGAATTTTTAATATTTTTAACATTGTGTTGCTGGTTTCTTGTCAAAATAGTACCAAAACCCGAGTTTCATCGAAATCGGCGCCCACAAACAAAAAAGTTGCCAACCATCTTAGACTTTTTAATATTTTCAACATTGCGTTGTTATTTTCTTATCAAAATAGTGCCAAAAACAGAGTTTCATCGAAATCGGCCCACAAACAAAAAAGTTGGCCGCCATTTTGAATTTTATTACTTAAAAAAATATTTTGTAATGTTCTTGTCTAAATAGTACCAAAAACCGAATTTCATCAAAATCGGCCTACATACGTAAAAGTTGGCCACCATCTTGGATTTTTTAATATTTTCAACACTGCGTTATTATTTTCTTGTCGAAATAGTACCATAAACCGAGTTTCATCGAAATCGGCGCATAAACATGAATTTGATTATTAATATTAACTTTACTCCTCGCCTGCGACTTCCAGTTATTTCAATTGATAGAACAATTTCGTTTTTATGAAATCTGAAATGGTGTAGTATTTATGGTCACCCTAGTTTTGTAAAAGAATATTTCCTGAATATTGAAATTCTAAAATTGAAATTCGGCGCCAAAGTCAAAATCGGATCGGAGTTGCCAGGATTGACAATTGAATTTATACAACTATAATAATGCTGATTAGCATTATTGTAGAAATCTAATTAAATCAAAAGAGTAAGTTCAGTTTTATTTTATAATTACTATGTGTTATTCTTAATTAATATTTTTTTAAATTAATATTTAAGTAATATATTTTCAATATTCCACTCCGAATCCTTAACTTTGATACACTACGTGATTGGTAACGTACATTTTTTTTCCTACTATCGTGGTATTATTGTTTAGTAATGGCAATTGTGCGAACGAGACACCGACCTCCACATAGTGTTGTTTCATTCACACAGTAGAGTCTTCATTCAATGTCATCGATAGAATTTCAACTCTATGACAAAGGCAATAAAGTTGAATTTCTTTTAAACGAATAGTGAGAATTTTTGTATAGTACTCACTCCCTATATAAACCTCCTTGCCACCTACATAAAAAATTAAAACAATAACAATAAATATTTTTTTTTTACTGTCATTTTCAATGACAAAATTGCAAAGGTACACCCCCCCTGGATCCGCCAATAATTCCAGTACAAGGCTTGTATAATACTTTTCTGCTAAAATGCGAGAACATACAATTTTCTGAGTAAAAATGAGATTTTTTTAAATTGGTTCATGCGGCCATGTAAGGCCGGTTCCATAGCACATATTTTGCTCTACACAATCAACAAAAACATCTACACAAAACATTGTTTCGCGAAACATTTTTGTGTAGAGAAACAATGTTTTTGTTTTGGAAAACACGTACACAAACAAAACATTTTGCGCGGGTCGAGGGGCAGGGTATTGTCGTAGTCTGTGGCAGGGTTGCCAGATGTCTTAATCAGTAAATCGCAGAAAATCAGCCCGCGAATCCATTTCTGATTGAAGTAGCCCAAAATATATAAATATTAAATATAAATATTGTATTAAAATTAAATCGAAAATTAAAAGTGTTCTGTTATAGGTTTTATGCTTAAACTAGGTTTTTAAAACAGCCAAATATTATGAATACTGTGATGACTGATGATGCTACGTGTATATGTTTTATTTAAATGTTAATGGAAGTTAACTGAATTTAAATTTCAAGAATGTTTTTTTAAGTGAGCTATTTTAGTATTAAGAGAAATAGTGCGTCTGTACACATATCGTTTGTATTTTAAATTGCTATCTGTAATTCATACTCAAAATTATCAAACAATCATACACTTAAGTAGGTACCGTAAACTGGGGTGATTAGCTACTTGGGTGGTGAATAATATACAGCTAGGTACATTTTCAATATGAAAAATTAAAAATGAGCTTATTGGGCCTGTTCTTAAAACACTTTTCTATAAAATTAATGTCATTTTGATCTTATTTACCTATTTTTTTTTCTATCAAAAATGTCAACGATGTTAGTCACCTCACCACGCATGTTGCTAGTCACCCAATTTACCGGTATGTCAAATCATTTTTCATAATTCCGAAAAAAATATTGATTTATTATTTTATTTTTTACTAGCGGCCGCCCGTGACTTTGTTTTTCATTATTTCCAAGCATCTCCAATACTTATTACGGAATAGTATATTTTCAATATTATTATTAATTATTTATTTTATTTATTTATTTTATTTTCTAAGAAAACCAACAGCGTTATACTAATATTACATTACTTATAAGACAATGTTAAAAATATGGCCAATAACAGGTTTTCCTTAAATTAACATAGTAGTATTTGTTGGTTAAAGTAAATCAACATATTTACTTACATATTTTTTTAAGTATTTAGTAAGTAGTAGTAAATATTTTTACTTACATATTTTTTTATTTTTTTTAACCTATTTAGCAATCGTCGAATGACAAAGTACCTACCTAGATGAATAATTTAAAGGCTAGGTATTAAGACCATTAGAGTTAAATATATATATTTAAATACATATACATACATTACGTAATATTTAATAAATATAAGTATTATTATAAAAATACCCAATATGTAATATATTTTATTGTAATAAGTTTTGCAGATAAAAGAAACAGAATATAAACCATTAGGTATACGTGTGCGAACTAACTAACTAACTTTACTTACTGGGAGGTATTTCATTACAATGTACTTACTAACATTCCTGGCATATTATGCATATAATTAGGCATTAACATAAAACAACGTGTGTATCATTATATTCATCATATTTGGCAATTATTTAAATAAAGCTAATAAATGTTGCATTTTGTTTTACTCTAATAATTAAACTAACTAAACTACTACTAATAATTAATTTAAATTAACGGCCAAAAGAAATTACCACAACAATCCAATTGAACACGATTTAATTGGTTTTTAGGGTTCCGTACCCAAAGGGTAAAAGCAGGACCTATTACTAAGACTACGCTATCCGTCTGTCTGTCTGTGTGTGTTACCAGGCTGTATCTCATGAACCGTGATAGCTAGAAAGTTGAAATTTTCACAGATGATGTATTTCTGTTGCCGCTGTAACAACAAATACTAAAAACGGAATAAAATTAATATTTAAGGGGGCTCCCATACAACAAACGTAATTTTTTGCCTTTTTTTGGTACGGAACCCTTCGTGCGTGAGTCCGACTCGCACTTGGCCGGTTTTGTTCAAGTCACTAGTAGACATGAGGTGGCAACATAATTTTACTGACAGTTTGAGCTGTTAAATCATTGCACCGAATTAGGGGTCGGAGTATAGTGATTTCAATATTATTTATTGCTTTTTAGAGGTAGAATGGGGTTTTGAAGTCCGTTTTTTTGTTTTTCAAGACAATTTTTTATTTTTTTTATTTTTAGTGTAATTACCTTCTGCATTAGATATAAATATTATCTTGGTAGATAGAAAAATCGGTTTAGCCAAACGTGAGAAAATCGCGGACAACCATGCATACGGGTCAAACTGAGAAGATAACCTCCTTTTTTGAAGTCGGTTAAAATACCAAAATATTGTCCTAAGTGTAACAAATACTTTTCTGAAAACCGTATCAAAATCGGTTCAGCAAAAAGCGAGATAATCGCGGATACACATACCTACATATTACGAGTCAAACTAAGAACCTTCTTTTTTTGAAGTTGGTTAAAATACTAAAACCTTCTAAGTGTAACAAATACTTTTCTGAAAACCGCATCAAAATCGGTTCAACCAAACACGAAATAATCGCGGACAAACAGACATACATACATACAAACATACATACATACAGGTCAAATTAAGAACATCATTTTATGTTTTTTTGAATACGGTTAAAAATAGATTGACACACCCATTTTTATCAACGCCATCCACCGAACTTACAGTTTTTTGTCATTTTAAAAGCTCTCATTACTTTCCATGGTTAGAGTTTGGTGACCACTCTACGGTGATCGATGACTCAGCGATTAGTCTATTGGAATGCACACAATGTAATAAAAAATCACTACGTTTTGTCTTTGTCTGTCGTATCGTATCGTTGAGCGTCGGCGACTTAATAATTATAACCAATTTTCTTTAGAACAAATCCTTGCTCAGTGCCCATGTGCTTTTTAAATAATATTAATACGTAGGTAATACGTACAAAGGCACTTAGGTACCTATATACTTACTGGGTAAGTAACTACTTATTACATCAAATCAAAACACCGCAATGGTTTTCAATAAGACTTATCTTATGAACTTATCAATAAATTACTTACCTATATTTTATTTCAGATATACAAAACCTATAAATAAATAAGTAATGGCATTGCGGAATATAATTGGCAAGAAATGTTGAACAAACAAAAGGCAGAGACTAGAGGTGTTTACAATTGGTTTACAAGTGATCATGTAGGTAAATAATACTAAATACTTAGTGGTTTTATTTAAACATTGTGGTACCTATTAAGTACATTACATAATAATAAGATCAAAATACCGCAATGGTTTTCAATAGTCTATTATTTACCTAAACTGTTATTAACCCAATCTTGTAACCCAAATTGTACTTTTTAATAATTTATCTATTATTTATTCCAGATACATACAATTCAATATAGGTTTAATGACTTCGCAGAATATAATAAACTAGTACCTCTTATATTGGCAAGAAAAGATGCCGGGAAGCTAGTACCGAAGAAAACCATAGTAACGAATATTTTACTCCAAGCGACAAGCAAGACTATGAAACTTTAGGTACTGTAATAATAATATAAAGGAGCATGCTGGAAAAATGACTGCTGGCTGTTGTGTACTTCGTACTTTAAAAATCATGTATTGTATTGGTTTAGATCTAATTATAAAATAAATATTGATTATTATGCTAACCTTTCTTCATTTTGTCTACTATCATATCTACCAAACAAAACTTAAGTAAATCTAGGCCCATGGCCAGGAAAACTCATTTTGAATGTAGTAGGTAGATTCAACATTTTTAGAACACTTAGAAATTTGTCCGGACTATGTTCGGCTTTGTAATTTGTCCGGCTATTGAGCGGTGTAATACTTGTTATAAAACATACATATCAGTAGTGTTCGAAAGAAATGTCCCAAAATGTATGGAATCTGGCCCACTATTTACTTACCTATTTTATGGTATACTATACCAAAAAGTAGGTAAAGACACGATAAACAGTTTCTAATCATACAATTTATCTAAAATAACTTTGTGTTTTGGAAGGAACATTTTATGTTGTGCTTTAAAACGTAAGCACACAACAAAAATAGGTAATTACATTACGCTGGAATACATCATTTTCAGTATGTTGTTTTTGAAAAAAAAAATGTCCGGACTTTTATTGAAATGTCCGGATTTTTGACAGGACTTTCAAAATTTTTAAATAGGTAATAATCCTTACTAATATTATAAATGCGAAAGTCCGTTTGTTTGTTTGTTTGTTACGCCTTTGCGCCTTAACTTCTGAACCGATCATCATGAAATTTTGCATACACGTTGTCAGGGGTACAGAGAAAGACAGGGTACCTTTCATCCCGAAAAAAGTTATATTCCCGAGGGATAGCAAAAAAACTTTTCACGTAGACGAAGTCGCGGGCGGAAGCTAGTAATAAATAAATCAAAATGGTAAATGGTAGGTAGCCATGAACACATTTTATTAACGGTGTGAAAATGTGATGAAAACAACGAATAATACCTAATAATTAGTTTTCAAAATTAGAAAATGAGGCGCGTGTGTGCGCTAGCGTACGACTACATTCTGTATCTACAGGGTATCGGCGTTCGCTCCGCTACACAAGAATCGAATAGCTCAGTCGACAATCGCAGACGCTAAAACAGCCACTTGGGTACCATTTGTTTACGCAACGTTATCGTTAACCACAGATCACACAGTAGGTACACACAGAACAACGCAAACGATCGAAAAAAAGTAGCGTCATTTCTGTATCTTAACCATTAACTTTTATTTATAATATTTATTTTTATTTTATTTTATTATTTTTTCATTTATTTGCTATAAATAAAGAATATTGCAAAAAAGTAAAAAGAAATATAGTGTAATACTTAAGAAACCAAAAACAATATATCATGTCCTCTTTTATTAACCTATATTACTTTACTCTTTGAAATCGAGAGAATGAGCGGAGCGTTCATCGATAACGCCAGAGCGTTGAATGTTGTAGAAAGAAAAACGCTTGGAAACGTTTGCCACTTGAGTAGGCCCCCTGTAGTTGCTTATACTCTCAGCTGATTATCTTATAAGAAAACTTAAAGACATGAGAATTTTTACATGATTTTAAAGAAAAACATAGGTGACCCAGGAGACAACTCCTATTTTTCATATAAAAGCTGGGGACAACATTGTCCCCTGGGTCACCCATGTTTTCTTTAAACTATTGATTATTTTTGTACAAAACTAAGTAATTTTTATTGCCTATGAATCTAAATATCGTAAAATAGAGATTTTTTTACAAAAGAATTATCTAGTTTTTTTTTAATTATAAAAATTAGACATGGGTCGATTTTTTCCTGACAAAAAAAAGTTGATTCACCCAATGCCAATCGCAGTCAGTTTACACATAGTTAGAGGTAAGATAGCCAGTTCATCAGTGATGAGGATTCCGAGTGTGGTGCGCTTCCACCTTGTGCCTTATCGACACTTAACATCAGGTGAGGTGAAGGTCAAGCACTATCCCGTTGTACATAATAGTAGTTTATGAAACTGATGCATAATGAGGGGTATTAAAACATGAGTGTGTGTTTAAAAACCGAGCCGTAGGCAAGGTTTTTAATAGTATCACACGAGTGTTTTAATACCTAGTTATATACAGTTTCATACACTACTTCATCTACTCTCATACAATTTGTGATTGAACCTACAAAATAAATTAACAATGATAAAAAGAGTAGGTAAGTATTTTCTCGACTTTCTACGACTAGGTAAATAGTAGGTACTTACATAAGTTAAGTAAGACGTTTTTCCGTCGCCGAATCTAAAATATCGGGTGGAGTCCACACTCACTACTATCAGACATTTTTAAGCAAAAGTAAAAATTAAAATCAAAACATGGCGCGTATTCTATTAGAAAAAATAATAATGAGGTAGTGCATTCCAGCAGACTAATCATTACGTTAAGTCATCGATCACCATAGAGTACAATTTAATCATGGAAAGTATGTGGAAATATCATTGTTTTTTTTAATATTGCGGCACTGCCTTCTTCTTGGATTCACCCTGTATCGTAATGAGAAAAAAAGTTATTTTATAGCATACTTCAGTTAGCGAAGGTATGTTATAAAATAACTTTTTAAATTTTTTTTCGGTATTGCGTGTATAAAGTATGTCAATATAAAGTCGCTTTGAAATTCATAATTCGAATTTTACGATATGAGAGTAGATAATAGTAGTTTATGAAACTGATGCATAATGAGGGGTATTAAAACATGAGTGTGTGTTTAAAAACCGAGCCGTAGGCAAGGTTTTTAATAGTATCACACGAGTGTTTTAATACCTAGTTAAATACAGTTTCATACACTACTTCATCTACTCTCATACAAGTTGTGATTGAACCTACAAAATAAAATATCAATGATAAAAAGAGTAAGTTTGTAGTTTCTCGGTAGGTCGGCATTACTTACATAAGTTAATTAAGACGTTTTCGGGTGGAGTCAAATTTTCACTCACTACTATGACCATAGAAATAGAATGTCAAAGAACAACAATGTCATTAAACATGTGATCCGAAAACGAATGCAAACATTTTATATGAGATACGTAAAATATGACTTAGATTCATTAAATATGACTATATACGGCAAAGGAAATTAATAAACTATGTTCCATACTGTTTTCTTCGTCGATAAACGAATAACTGTAGAGAAATTTGGTTTTAGAGAAATGTGTGGCAATATCTTATTTACCTGTGAAAAGTGTGATTACTTGGATTATTTCTTTTTGTCATATCACAATTACTTAGAGCACAAGACACCATGGCTCCACGATACCTTTATTTTGAATTATAATTAAGATTAACAAATATTTTAAACAAACTGTGATTGCTCATTTGCTAGGCGGGACGCTCGGGGTTCTTACTGTAAAAAATGTTGGCACATGTCACTTGATCCTTTGTCTCTTTTTTACATAGACCGTGTCCATATGATGTTAACTTCTCTTTTCCAAGCTTTATTGGTCTTCTTGAGCGCAGCGAAAATTTTCCATGTCTATGACTATGACATTTTTAAGCAAAAGAAAAAAATTAAAACCTAAAAATGGCGCGTATTCAATAATAAAAATAAATAATGAGATGAGTGCATTCCAGAAGACTAATCGCTACGATAAGTCATCGATCAGCATAGAGTACATTTTAATCATGGAAAGTATGTGGAAAAATCGTTGTTACTTTTTAATATCACGGCACTGCCTTCTTCTTGGATTTGCCCTGTATCGTAATGAGAAAAATAGTAGATTGTACAACAAGTGCATAAAATGGGTTTTATGTACGAGTTATACACTCTGCTTTTCACTTCGACTGTGAGGAAATTAAACAACAATAATGTAAAAATAAAAAATAAAACTTCTATTTTAGTGACAAAATATATATTTTTGGAATGTCCTCATCAAGGCGTTTCATTTGATACCCATATTCAAAAATTGAGAAAAAAAATTTTTTCTTATTTTTTTGTGACAAAATATATAATTTTGGAATGTGCTCATCAAGGCCTTTCATTTGATACCCATATTAAAAAAAAACTATTAAAATTTGAAAAAAAAATGATTTTTTTTTTCAAATTTTGAATATGGGTATCAAATGAAAGGCCTTGATGAGCACATTCCAAAATTATATTTTTTTTATAAAAAAAAAATGAGTATTTTTTTCTTTTTGAATATGGGTATCAAATGAAAGGCTTCGATGAGCACATTCCAAAATTATATTTTTTTTATAAAAAAATGAGTTTTTTTCAAATTTCGAATATGGGTATCAAATGAAAGGCCTTGATGAGCACATTCCAAAAATATATAATTTGTCACTAAAATTAAAAAAAAAGTTTTTTTTTATATTTTTATATTATTGTTGTTTAATTTCCTCACAATCGAAGTGAAAAGCAGAGTGTATAACTCGTACATAAAACCCATTTTATGCACTTGTTGTACAATCTACTATTATAACATTGCTTAGTATAGCGAAGGTATGTTATAAAATAACTTTTAAAATTTTTTCGGTATTGCGTGTATAAAGTATGTCAATATAAATTCGATTTGAAATTCATAATTCGAATTTTACGATATGAGAGTAGATAATAGTTATTTATGCAACTGTACTATAACGAGGGGTATTAAAACATGAATGTGGGTTTATCACACGAGGCGAAGCCGAGTGTGATAATAGTATTACATAAGTGTTTTAATACCTAATTATGTACAGTTGCATACAAGACTTTATCTACACCTATTTTTTTATTTTTCTTATTTTTATTAGGGAAACAAACAATATTTTAATACATATGGATTAAAAACACCCATGATATTTATCTAAACCCATGATATGTATCCTCTATAAAGGTTTTGACTTTGACTTTGTCTTTGACTTAGACTTTCCTCTCCCTCCTCGTCATTATGTCTTCCGCAAGAGTGTTATAATGTTGAACTGAATTTCATAATGCAACGCTCGCGCGTGGGCGCGCGGCGCTGCAGGACCAGCTCACGCTCGGGATATTACAATGATGGCAGTAAACTAACTGTTTCAGAACCTCTTACAGAGGATTTAAAGCATGGGTGTAGATTAAAAATAAAAACATCTATCGATATTGCTTACAGATTTAATATGATTTTCTCGGGATCCCTTCTTTTCGCATAATTGTTTTATACCTAATTTGATTTGGCATAACAGATTTGGCATAATCTTTTTTGTCATAATAATACTTTCGCATAATTGTTTTGTGGCATATTATTTATATTAGCATAATTATCATTTAGACTAATTTGTTTTTTTTCATAATGTTATTAGGCATATTGTCTATTCGCCTAATATTATTTAGACATAAAAATAAAAAACATTAAGAATAAATATTTTTACGCACTAATTTATTTTCATGCAAAAGGGGTAGGTATTGTATTAAAATGCCAAAAACTCATAACACATACGACCTAAATATCGACTCATAAAACACCTATTTTAAAAATACCGAAAATCCTTAATGTCGATATCCAATAGACCGAAACTTGTAATATCGATTATTAAATGACTGATGATAGTTCGAAACCCTGGAAGTTAAAATGCCGATAGTTAAAAATCCCGAAAGTCTGTTTAGGTCTATTAGGTGCGACGACGAGCGAGCGTAGCGAGCGAGGAGGAGGTAAGGTTCCATTGCGACCAACAACGCACGAGCCGAGCAAGCGAAGCGAGCGTGCCGTGGCAGCGGCCGGCGAAGTGCCAGAACCGACCTGCTGGCATGTAACCCTCAATTAACTTTCTGTTTTTTAAGCTTCGGGATTTGTATTTTAGGTAAAATGTTCTTTCGTGATTTTAAACGTCGTGATTTTTTGTTAATAAAAATATGCGTAAATAACATTATGCGTGTTTAAATTTATGCTAAAGAATATTATGCTTAAACATGATTATGCTTAAAGTAGTTATGCTTAAAAAAATTATGCATAAGCTGTTATGACTAAATAATATTATGCGTAAACATCATTCGGCGAAATCATATTATGCTATGACATATTATGCCTTAAAATTTTATGCAAATACATAGGGAACCGATTTTCTCTAGGGGACAGACTCTATGATACCTACATTTACCCACGTACAAACCTTAGTACAACTAAAAGTCAATGAATTTCCCATTAAAGTTCAGAGTTTGCCGAGCAATGCTCAATTTGAGCCATCAGATAGCAAATTGTTGATCACTATCTCCCCTTTCGTAAATTGGGCGGAACTAAACACAATTTTATAAAGGGTCACAGTGACTCGGCTTTGATCCTGCGTATTTGCATGGAAATTGTGATGTCAAGTTATACTATAAGAATTTTTTAATCGAGTATTGATCCATTTTCATATTTTGTAGTAGAAATTCACAACAAAGTACGTAACAACTAAAATAACTCCATGCGAACTATCGCGAAAGCCAAACAAAAGGTCTTAAGTCAACAAACAGAATATTGATCGAAGGGTGGCGGTCAAAATTAATATCGCAACCTCTTTTGTGATTCAGAAGAGAGTTATACTCTGTGGTTCAAGGCTGTAGAGTCGCATCACGTTCCATTTTTAAATTTTCAATACAAATTATCAAAACAACTCTGCGCAAGCCGTAATGAGGGCGAACATTGAAAATTCCTATTAAATTATTAAATAGATATAAGTATATACAAAACACGCAATACATTAGACAAATACCTTCCTAAAACACACCTTATTCATATTAGACAAATTATTCCTAAGAAAAATAAAAATTACTTTAGATTCTGTAAATACCAGTAAAAAAACATGTCAAAGTGTACCAATTTGAGCATTCTTTATTATTTTATTTCTCTGTGATTAAAAGCATTTTTTTTAATTTTCTCTCTATAGGGAACCCCTAGACAATACAACAATAAGTGAAAAAATAAATATGAGTCGTATTTTTATTTGTTACAGCTGAAACGTTTTTGAAAAATACCTCTGACAAACAAATTTGAAATTCCACTTGAACAGATTGTCTTCGTTTCAAAATACCTGTCAATTTATTATGTTTTTCTCTCTATACGGCACTAATTTAAGAATTTTGCGTCCTGAAACTAAAGTTTACATCAATAATAATGCTTTCATTCTTTAGATAACTTCATTGGAAAAACAATAATTTCGTTGAAATGCAAATATACAGCCTTATTTCCAAGAGATATTGTAAAACCATTTTTTTAACTATTTTAACACCTTCGTGGACGTCAATATAGGCGGGGTATCGAAAGGTTTGAAAAGAGTTTTTGGCGCCATTTTGTCGAGTTCGGTTCGGTGTCTATTTTAATTATTTGCAAATTATTCATAGTGGATATTGTGTCTTAAAATTGGTGCAGTTTTGTGGTACAAGTGTCTACGCAACTGAACAATATGTGGGATAAGTGAAATAGGCCCGATCTTGGTTGTGTGCAGCTGAGACTTTTATTGTAGTGGTGGCTACCTCGGGTGATCTTACCGAGTAAACTGTCTTGATATACTTGGTGCCAAATGCTCCAAGCAGCATTGGAATGCAATGCACCTGCATTGTAATGTAAACTGAAACAATACCTACCACTGAACTATTCAACACTTGACATTGGCAAAAATTACTTCCAAAAGAAAAGAAGATTGCCAAAACATAGAAATAGAATGTCAAAGAACAACAATGTCAATAAACAGGTGATCCGAAAATAAATGCATACATTTTATATGAGATACGTATAATATGACTTAGATTCATAAAATATGACTATATATGGCAAAGGAAAATAATAAACTATGTTCCATACTATTTTCTTCGTCGATAAACGAATAAATGTGGAGAAATTTGGTTTTAGAGAAATGTGTGGCAATATCTTATTTACCTGTGAAAAGTGTGATTACTTGGATTATTTCTTTTTGTCACGTCACAATTACTTAGAACACAAGACACCATGTCTCCGCGATACTTTTATTTTAAATTATAATTAAGATTAACAAATATTTTAAACAAACTGTGATTGCTCATTTGCTAGGAGGGACGCTAGGGGCTCTTACTGTAAAAAATGTTGGCACATGTCATTTGATCCTTTGTCTCTTTTTTACATAGACCGTGTCCGTGTGATGTTAACTTCTTTTTTCCACGCTTTGTTGGTCTTCTTGAGCGCAGCGAAAATTTTTCTGTCTATGGTTTGAAAAATGACACTACACATATGACGTTGTGTGTTGTTTAAAAAATGTAGATGGTCAAGAACTTTAAAATCATGTTATGGAATGGAATTTTTTACTGTCATATTACGATATTATTCGCCAGGTGGTTCTTGCGTCCACGAATAACAAAGTTGCAATATTCTCAAATAGTGTTGTTTCACTAGGTAGGTATGTTATTTCACCCGTACTATCACATAATCAATGTGAATCCACACTCCATTACACCATAGAGTTTTCATCTCTACGTTCAGAGAGCGTAAACAATCATCTTAATACACAACCAATACTTTTCGAGTTGTAGTAGCATCCAATATAGATTTTATTATCTGCGTTATAAGGTGGAAATTTCAAGAGGAAGTAGGTCTTAAATCGCTGGTTTTCCGTGCCGTTTCTTGCTAGCGTTAAACTTTGTTAAGATGCAGTGGGGTTGACGTCTGCCAAGCTTACCTTGGCAGAAAATTGCAATCGACTTTGTGTCGTAAATTAAATAATATATGAATGAAAATAACGAATTGCCACAGAATTTCCCCTGAACTACACATTTCCCTTAAAGTTTACAGTGGATTTTCATAGCAAATATTTTTTTATTTTCTTACTTTTGCAAGCAAATAAAAAAATATTTGCAAATAATGAATTGTCGTCGTAAGTCGATGAATTTTTATCGAATCGCGTAACAATCTACTTACATTACTCTGGTTATTGTTTGTTACATATTAATTTTCTATTAAATAAAAAGTGGGTGTAGGAATATGTACCATAACTTTCCTAGAATCATTTACATGAAAATAGAAAGGCCAAAAACTTGAGACACATTTGCCTAAAATACTCGTAACTGTGCTTACTAAGAATTTTATTTACACGGTAGTGCTTACCGAAACAGGTTTATTACTTTCAAAGAATAAAAATGCATTATTTTAATAGTAATAATATTTTTTCCAGGACAGAGTATAAAAATAAAATCGATTTCTTGAAAAACTGCGTTGCGTTGCGTTCCGTTTCACGTTGCGTTCGTTTTGTGACTGCGATGCGAGATGCCAATTTGGCGCGGTCACCATGGCAACCGTCGATCGATCTGCAGACGCCGCCGAGCCTGAAAGTTCACGATTCGTGTTTACATCCGCCTGTTGTACAGTTGTCTTTAAAATTAGACCATTTTAACACTTTATTTACTTTTCCCTTTCACCTAATTTCAGTTAAGTCTTGTATAATACTGTATAAACAAAGTATTTCTACTCTCTTAACTTTTTACGCATGCTGTTATTATTTTTAACTGTCACTTGTAAGGAGGTTGTATTTCGAAAAGAAACAAAAGCAACGATTACCATAAGAAATTAAGATCTAATTTTAAAGACAAGTATTACTTTTATTATTTACAAAATATTTTAACACTTCTTTCGTAGTAATTAGTCTTAGAAGTCAATGCTAAAGTATAAAGAATTGTCTTTTATGTGAATATTATACTTTTTAAAGGTGGCACAAGTAATTACTCTAGTTCTACATAGTTTAAACTTTTTCATACTCAAACACGTGTCAAATACGTTTGTCGATCAAAACTGGCACTTAATGCTACAAAATAAGGTACATTGACGTTGATGTGTGTGATTTGTAAGCAATCGTACTGCTATTGATCTGCAACAATGGGTATGCGCGGGCCACATCGGATTCGCAACTACTCGCATTGATATAGAGTTACAAATATTTAGAAATATAAATAAATATTAAATATTAGGTAACATAAGATTATTCTATTTATATTACTCCGAGGGCCTATTACAAAGTAGCATCCCGATAAGCGTACGATATTGGTTCCACTTCGTGACACTATTGACTCACGAATAAAGTTCAATATCAAGTAAATTGAACGGCGTTAATGATACCAGTAAATAGGTTATGATACCAGTAATAAATAGGCTTCGAATAATCCAGTCCGCTCGAAATGTCAGTAAAAATACACAATAAATTACCGAAATAACAAACAGAAGAAAAAAGCTACTGTATATACACTTAAAAAAGTTACAAACACTGCTCTTTGAAAAATGCTATTATAGTGTTTCAGAATATTGAAATGATAGAGATTGAAATATTTAATTAAGTATTGTCATTTAATTGAAAAAAAGTAAGTCGTCCTTTGAACTCCTCTCCAAATAATTTACTGTGCCCTTTTCAGGGTCTACAAGTACTTTGTTATTTTACCTACCTACCATCTTGTTATCATTGTGGAATGCAATAAAGTGAATTGAATTGAATTGAACGACGAATTGCGTCCGACTAACGTAATTTTGTAATCGGCCTTCCGATTTCAAAGTAAAAAGCTACCTAAAGCACTTGTGTGTGATACTGTCGATTCGTCGTTATTTCTGGTTTCTATAACCAGAAATAACGACGAATCGACAGTATCACAAATAAAACTTCATAGGTGCTTTTTTCGTTCTTGGTGATCGTAATCAAATTAAGGATTTTATTAGAGAATTTAAAGAAAATGAATGGATATTGATGAAAGAAAAGCAAGAGGAAGACCGCAGAAAAGATGACAAGTGAAAGGAAAGAATCAAAGAGAAGCAAAATAAATTGCAAATAAATTGTGATAGGGTATAGGGATCTCTTCATCAAATCTGATAGCGATATTTTTAAGTTCGCATTTAATGATATAAAGAAAATCTTCACATTATTTTGAGAACTTGACTTTAAAATAATCTAAGAATTAGAACGATATTTTAGTTTCGATATTTTTAAACGTGGGTCTTTAAAAAAATAATGAACCTTGCCAAACATCACAATATTAACTAAATCATTATAAAGCATATTTATTATGTATGTTCTTTTAAACTTTCTTAAGTCTATGGCCGGCAAAGGGATAAACAACCCTTTCGCTCTCGTCGCAGCCGCGAGCGATGCGACTCGATCGAGTGCACCTCCGGTTGCTGCGAGAGAGTTCTGTTGTTGTATCTGCTAGCTTTAAATGGAACTCTGTCATTCCAGCGTGCTGTCGAAATGTGCATTATTTAGTGGACTATCAACAAAACGTGAGCGGTTGCTCGTGGGTAATATAAAATGAGCGTGATTTTGCAAAGATCCTGGATATATCGGTTTATTGACTACTTGCCAATGAAATTGATGACTCTTTTTTGCACGACTGCCCAAAAAGGAGTGTAATATATGTGTTCAGGGTTCATGTATGTTTGTGGGTATGTGAGTTTCTTTATTCCACCATAACTTCCAAATGGCTTAACGGATTTGGATATATGTATAGGGTATCGTTAGAATCCTTACATCGTTCCGAGTGACACTGGCTATATTTTTTTTTTGAGAATTGTTAATATGGCGACTGTACGGCGCAACTTTTAAATGTGAAAAAAAATTTTTTTTTCTTCAATTATTAAAATATGTGTCACTAAAATGTGTAAAATAAAAATAATAAATTTAAAAAGTACTAAAAACTCGACTGCCCTGCCAAAAACGAACTAAAAAGTTAAATAACAAGTGTCGTTGCAGTTGGGGGACCTCTTTGATTAAATATTGTTCCACAAAACAGTCCTCCGACTGCAATGACACTTGTTATTTAACTTTTTAGTTCGTTTTGGGCAGGACAGTCTTGTTTTTAATATTTTTTTAATTTATTATTTTCTTACACATTATTAAACTCAGTAATTTTTATTCATTAGATCATTATAATTATATTGAAATTACGATTGATGGTTAGGTACCAACAACTTATTAATTAATAACGAAGTAATTAATTTGTTTTCTCAAATTTTTGTGGTCTCAAATGGTTCTTTTTTTCTTTCTTTTAATGTTAATTGTATCTTAGCTTAGACGTGACTAGACATAATTTTAAGTGGCATTAGTATATTTTCTTTATGTGTATACTTACAATATTTATAACATTAGCGTTCGAGAAAATGTTAATATGGAAAATTTATCTTATAACGGTAATTTTATACTAACAAATTCTTTGTCGTGAAAGTTACAGTTATAATTAACAGGTTTTCATTGCCAAGATAAAGTTGTCTCAATTTTACTCCGTCTCGAAATTGTGACTCTGTGAAGAAAACAACGAATGATTATGAGGAAAATGGAATGGAATATACCTACATGTAAACAATTTTGATAGCAGTATAAACAGTTTTCTTTATTTCCTTGAAGAAGTAAGTAAATTGTCATTACCAGTATACTTTCAAAACACAACGAAACTAAAGTGGAGTCTCTTTGTAATTTTATTGTTAGGACGTAAGTCAGTCAAGAAGCAAAGTAAATTAGTTAAGAGGTAAGAAGGTAATGATACTAGTTAATTAAATATTGGCACTAATTTTCCAAATTAAAATTAAACAAAAGTATTAATAGAATTAAATAACGTAAAAAGTCAAGACCACAGTTTTTGAATTTTTAGATTTTAGGCATTCACGATGCTATTTTAATATTAACATAATTAATAATTGTATTAGAAAAATACTTGAAAAAAATCGACTTCCGTATCCGTAGCACCTCAGTCGGGACCGTCTGACCGACCGGTCGCGACCGTCGATTTTTTTTAGTATTTTTTCTAATAAGTATATTAATTATCTTAACGCAATTTTTGATAACTGAAAAAGAGTTTTCCTAATTTCCGTGAAAATAATAATTGTGTATTACTGAGGTGGAATCCCAAAGTGCTTGCACGTAATAAGAGGTAAGCAAGTACCTAATGATACTAGTTGGATGTTGGCACTTATTTTCAAAATAAAAATTGTACAAATGTAATGGAATTAAATAACGCAAGAAGCCAAGAAGTCAGTTTTTGACCACTGAAAAAGAGTTTTCTTAATTTCCTTGAAAATAATAATTATGTATTACAAAAGTGGAATCCCAAAGTGCTTTTATTGTAAGGACAAGCACGTAATAAGAGGTAAGCAGGTAATAATACTGGTTAGATGATCTTGGTAGGGGCCGCGGGCGCTGATATTTTCAAAATAATAATTAAACGGATACATTTGTTATACCGAGCGCATATTTAATGCGCGCCGCTGAGATCCTGTGGTACAGGATGTTGTTTTTTGAGGATGAGTGTGGTCGCGAAACGCTTTAGGTAAGGAAAATGTAGATAGGTACCTGTGGGCTGAGTCTTCCTTGGCGCCTAAGCGCTGGTCGTCGCGCACACACCTGGCGTGAGCTGATGAAATGGCTGGTAAAGTATGGATGAGCACTCGATACGAATTACACTTCATTCACTGGCCTTTGCACACGAAATTAATACCGGCCGGCTTTTTGGGTTAGCAATTCCGAGTTTTTACATGCACACGCGAGCAGAGAGAATTTCAGTCTAACTAGATGAACTGTCATTTGTCAAAATGTGACAGTTGTCCGAAATGACGTCACGCGGGTGCGTTCCGTTACTACGCGTGAACAATGAGTTTGTATTTAGATTTTTTTATAGTAGTCTCATATTTGGTGTATTAACAAATAGAGAGATCTAAAATGTATGTTACTTGTAAAAGAACTGGTTTTCGGTATATTATCCACGATATTGATGAAAAATTTATTTCATAATGTATCCTTAAGGGGTCATAATAGGAAAACATGGTTTGCGCGGGCCATATTTTTTCATGTATAGAAAACGTGAAGTTGTAGCCACAAAAAAAAACATACGACAAGCTATAAAGAGATTATCTAGTAGCTACAAGTATTAAATTGCGTATAAACCTCACAGATGATTGTAAAAAAATATCAGAGTATCATCAAAAGCGCTTGTCGCGGGCCATATTTTTGGCGTAAATAATAGCGGAAACGTATTGAATTCCACATCAAACTACACTTTAACGTACTGTGCAGTTGCTCCAATAACTTTTTTTCAAGAAAGATAATTGTGCTAATGATAATAATGAAAAAACAACGAAAAACATCGAAAAACTGCAGAAGTGAGGTTATTTTCTATACTCTTATAGGCAAAGAAAAAAACAGAGACAAATGATTTCGCATAACGGAGCCTTAACGCAAAGAAATTTAAACAACTATTTGACCATATTCGTTGGCTTAATGTTAGAGAAGCTCGATTGCGCAGTGGTTTAGCGCCTGGCCTAGCGATTGTGGAGGTTAAGCAACTTTCACAAGGGTCGGTCATGAGATGGGTGACCAAAAATTTATTATCTTGAGATTCTCCGTGCTTCAGAAGGCACGTTAGTCCCGGGTGTATTTTGCAGTCGTTAACACTCACCAATCCGCATTGGGCTTGTGTGGTGGGTTATAGCCCATCCTCCTTACCCATTATTTATTATACTTTATTTCAATTTTAGAGTTAATTTAACCTTTCATTGTATGCTATCACGGCAGGGCTTAGAGTAAGACGCGCTTCAGCCGCGATGCTCTAAGCGGCAGGGCATAGCTGAACAATTATATTGTATTATGACATCTCTAAGTACCTATGTTTCACAATAAATGATTATGGTGATGATTATGATACCCACCCATAAGGAAGGCCTATGCCCCAGCAGTGGGAACATTAAAAATGGCTGATAGTCAGGTTTCTTTTCTTATTTTTCTTTCAAAACAGAGATAAAGACTTTGACAGCCGATTAAAAAGTAGCTGTTTCTTTCCTGTCCCAGTCAGATTGTCGAAAAGATAAAAGGCAATCGTACTTTTTTCTCTTTGTTTTGTGTGTTGAAATAAAAAAAGAAATTATTTTTTTTCTTGCCCTTAAAACAGCCATCCTGTATAGAGCTAGTGCGCTCATTCGGACGCAGCAGCTGCGGCACGCGTCGCCGCGGGTATAGGCCGTCGCCGCCACAAACGAGAACGTATACTGTTCGTGGGTCAATGCGGACGGCTTACGTTCGGTTGGCGGGCGGAAAATATGTATTGATCCTCCGTGGTATAGTCTATTGCCTTCGTCACCACAATAACTTTTATCGAGCCCTTAAAACGGTCACCCTGTATAGAACGGGTAGTGCGCTCGTCCGGGCGCAGCAGCTGCGGCGCGCGTCGCCCCGGGCGTGCCGGCGCGCGGTATGGGCCGCCACAAACGAGAACGTATACTGTTCGTGGGTCAATGCGGACGGCTTACGTTCGGTTGGCGGACAAAAAATATGTACTGAACCTCCGTGGTAGAGTCTTGCTTTCGTCACCACAACAATTTTTATCGAGCCCTTAAAAACTTTTGAACCTCCGTGGTAGAGTCTTGCCTTCCTCACCACAAAATATAGTCAGTGGTCTTTGTCCGAATTCGAAAACACTTTCATTTATTTTGTTGCGATAGGATTAGGAGGCAAGGAGCATGTAAACACTAGTTAACAGCAAAAGAAGATGATATCTTCCAGATTTTATATTCGGTAGTATTGTGTTACACACCATCTCACTGATTTTTAACAGTGAAAATGTTTTTTCGTTCGCTTCAGTAGGCCCTCAAGAGGCCCTTGGAAAAGTCAAAAACTTTTTTGGAAACCGGCTTTTTTCGACCGAAAAATTGTGTGTTTTCACAGAAAATTTCACGAGAACTTTTTGTAAATCGAAAAAAAAAATTTTCGACAGAAAATTGACGCATTCTTACTGAAGACGGGTTTCAAGATATTGTAAAAAAAAATATTTAAAAGTATTTTGGAAAATCATCAACTGTTCGTTTCTCAGCCGCCGTTTGATTTTAGATTTAAGATTGTCATTAATGTGTGTCTTAAATAAATTGGTTGCGTATTTGTGAGAAATTGTACGGTGATGGGAAATAAAAAAATATTACAAACATGATTTTTATTTTTTTATTTTAATTTTTTGAATAATATATAATAGGTAGATTCATTTTCAATGCCCTTTCAAGTCGTGTAGACCACGAGATCTGTGAATTTTTTTTCTTAGGGAAACCAACAGCCTATATTACATAAAATATGACAAGAAAGTAGCAACAGATGGCCAATTATAGTCCTCACAAATAGTTATACAAAATATCAAATTATTACCTAGACCTTATAAGAACCATAGAAAAGGAACCGATCAATTACTTGCAATTTATTAAGAAGATTAAATGTAAACTAACGCACAAAAACAGAACAAACCATAAATAGACAAACAATAACTAGACTGCAGTAACAAGTCTTAACTAATATGGATACAATGATCATCAAAAAACTGCCTACTCAAAGCATTACTCGCCGCATCGACGCTAGTTTTAAACAAATCAAGATCTAGCTAGAGCAATACTCAATCGGTTAAAGCTATCACTGGCACGCCATATAAATTAGTTTTGCCTGTAGTTCGTATGAGCTATGGTGATGATGATTGAGTCCATGTGTAGAGGCTACTGAGGTTGAGGTTGAGGCTGACTGAGGCATCAGCAGATGCATCTGCGGATGCATCTACCGATGTGGCAGAGGGAGGTATTTGCTTCTGTAGATGCGTCCGTCGATGTGGTAGATAGAGGGAGGTATTTGCTCGCTACCGCCCACAAACGTGAAATAAACGTTAAATACCCCGGTCACCGGTCCACACATCGGCGGACGGCATCCGCAGAAGAAATACTGATGGCTCTGTCGATGTGTAAAGGAGCCATTACAGAAACTATGACCTCATGTAGAGACCTAGATAAAAAAACTGATTAAGAATCAATTTCCCCTGGTAAATTCATTTGCAAATCTCATGTCATCATGACTCAAAGTCGACTATTTTTCATACAAATTCCACAAGATCCCGCCATATTGATTTCTTCTTTTTCATTTTACGACAAATACTTAATTAAAAAGACATATAAAAAACTAGTTTTGATTCTATACGACTTATCATCCCAAGAATTATTGTTCTCGTAAATAATTGTCAAGTAATAACAACATAATCGAAGTGATTATGTTGTTATTACTTGACCTAACGATGCCAAATAATAATTTTATTCAAAAACGGACATGACATAGTAATTACTCAATTACTTGCAACAAACCTCTGAATGTCTCCAGATACAATCAACATATAAAACAAAATTATTAAACTTAACAAACAAGCAAAAATAATCTTTATATGTTTCGTGATAAGAGGTGTGTAGCATGTAATGTTAAGTTTGCCGAGATAATGCTCCTTCATCAAGTTAATAATACATGTTTTGTGTTTGACATATAGCAGTCACGACTTCAGATTCAATAGTAGTAGAGATAGAGGCTGTATAAGGCCTTGTTAATGAAGCATTAATTATGTTTCATTTTCCTGTCGCTTCATTGATAAAGTCATATTTAAGTCCGAATCTATGAATAGGAAGTTGCCAACTTTTTCTTACAAAACTTACATGTATCTATAATTATGATCATACAAGTCATAACATAACGGTCAACTTTCGAGTTACAGATTATCTAGAAAATAATTTCTTAAAAAAAAGAATATTAAAAACATGACTGCCATGCCAAAAACGAACTAAAAAGTTAAATAAGTGTCATTGCAGTTGGGGGACCGTTTTGTGAAACAATTTTTATTCAAAGAGGCCCCCGACTGCAATGACACTTGTTATTTAACTTTTTAGTTCATTTTTGGCATTGCAGTCGTGTTTTTAATATTTTTTAATTATTTTTTTTTATTTCACACATTTTAGTGACTAAGTATATAGTTTTGGAATGTGCTCATTAAGGCCTTTGATTTGATGCCCATATCATAATAAATAATTTAAGTAAAAAAAAAATTGTTTTCACATTTGAAAGTGGCGTCGTACAGTCGCCACATTGACTTTTCTCAAAAAACTATAGCCAGTGTCACTCGGAATGATGTAAGGATTCTAACGATACCCCATACATCCAAATCTGTTAAGCCATTTGGAAGTTATGGTGGAATAAAGAAACTCACATACCCACAAACATACATGAATCCTGAACACATATACACTCTTTTTTGGGCAGTCGTGTAAATAGGAAGTTGCCAATACTTCTTCTTACAAAACCTCTATGATATATATTACATGTACCGAATTATATCATACAAGTTACAACATAACGCTTTTGCGTTAGAGATTATCTAGAGAATGACTATTCTTCTTTCTTCTCTTCGGACTTTGAATTAAAGACGCAATGTGATTAAATTGACAATAGACAGGATCCACTGCAATTTCACTCGAAAATGTATGGAAAACAAACAATTTTACAAGTTAAAATACGTCGCTTTGTATCGCAAGCGCTCGTAACTTAGTCATTTCAGTTGTACATTGTTAATTTAATCGCATTGTAGGTACTATAATAGAAGATCTATTAAATCCTAGCTGCCGCCCGCGACTTCGTCTGTGTGGAAAGGTTTTTTTGCTATCCCTCGGGAACAATACTTTTTTTCGGTATGAAAAGTACCCTATGTCCTTCTTTGTACCCCTGACAACGTGTATGCAAAATTTTATGATGATCGGTTCAGTAGTTAAGACGTGAAGGCGTAACAAACAAACGGACTTTCGCATTTATAATATTAGTAAGGAAGTAAGGATTTGGAATGATGATTGAAAACTTGAACATGATTATGTACTTGAGTTTCCAAGGTCTATTGAGAGAAAGAAAGAAAAATAATTTATTTTGTGAACCAAATTAAATAAAAACACAATTTGTCTTCTAAATTATTGGCTTAATCTAAAAGGTAGACAAAAAAGGCTCGCGCTCACCATATGTCAAGGCACCAAAGTGTGCCCTCTAACTCTGATCTTCAGTGAATCAAAGAATTTAATGATTTTACATTAGTAGGTCATTGAAGTCAACTGAGTTTCGGGTCTGGTAGAGGCCGCTTCTTCACAAATGGCAGTCATGTGTTTTTGGTTGAACTGCTGACATACCAAACAATAATTATTATTGCTTAGAAAATATTGAATGTTTTCTGTAGACCAACATTATTGCTTGCAAAGGACAGCATTTACGCCTACAACGTAGGCCATAGATCTGACACTAACTGAAAAATCCCCTTTTACTGCAATCTTACCGATACAGAGCTGCCGACACTGAATCTTATCCAAAATAAGAGGTGCCCTCAAAACAGCAGCAGTTCAGGAGTCAAAATAGCGATAAAAAACAAAGTTTGAATCTCACGCTAACTTTCCCAGAGGTCATTTCATACGTGTTCCACAATTAGCCGCATGCGTTGTTTTAATGTTGGCACCAATGATCGGTTGCAGTGCTGCCAACTCACTAATTGGGCCCGTTTTGTCTCGCGGCAGTCATGAGCTAGCCCCACGCGCGCCCCGAGCCCGTAATGCGATATGGAGCATCAACCGATGCTAATTTGCCGCTCGACTGTATCGGAGAAGCGGTAGTGTTTTGTTTACGTGGAATTATATTTTATAAAAAAAAAACTTTTTTTATAATATACTGTCTGTTTATTAAAAAGAAAATCAATGCGCATGCACAGTAGAAGACCGGAAGCGAACGCGGGCCACCAGCGGATGCATTATACAATCGGCGTCAGAAAAATCACACCTTTTCAAAAATTTCTTCAAAGTTACTTTAATCCTATCTAATTTAAGTGTTGTTATATACTTCTTCCCATTTGGACATAGTCTCTAGAAATCGTTGGAATACTCGCTGAACGGAATCAATTACTGAAATTTAGTTTCCGAGCAACATTATATTGCCTCATTTTTTTGCAATATTTGAGCAACTTCATGGGCAGTAGTATTCATCTTGGGTATTCCTTTTTTTAATTGAACTGTTGAAGTGTGTTTTCTCCATCATCTCGATAATGAATTTACCCGCATTTCCTGAATTGACACCTTTTCACGCTTTAAGCGTTTAAAACAATTATTAATTGAAAGCTCATTAAATGTACTTTCAATAGATATCAACATTTACAGAATAAAAAGTTAGCTATCAATAGCAGGTGGTCAAGTCCAAACTTATTTTCGAAGAGGTGCGATTTTTCTGACGTCGAGTGCCTGTCTGTATTCATCCACGTAGCGGAGAGCTCCGTCCGTCGCTGACGCCTGCACGGTTCATATTTATCGCTAGGTATTTAGGTATTTCTACCTAAGTACCACTGGGATTGCTCTAAGTCATCAAGTCTTCAAGCACAGAAACATTCCAAAGCACCACGAAATTTCCCAACATTCACATGGTTCAGCCAAATTTCCGAATGGCACGAACTCGTGATATCTCTGGGGCTACGTTTTCGGCCTCACCCGAATCTCCGGCCTTAGGCGCAGGCGCAGGGTCATCACAATTAGTCGGAGATTCATCATGACCGTACAACGTACCTGGCGTTTCGACGTGTGAACCGATTCAGTTGAGTCTTGTCACGAATGTTGAATTAGAAGAATTTAAATTGGGCAGTTTAAAGCGGAGTGATCCGTTTTAAGGTACCTTTTCAACAAGCTATATGATATGGATTCCTTTTTTAACGCTAGACTTTAGGCTTTATTAAATTCGTTCAATTTTGTTTTTCATTACAACTTTCACCTTATTAATAATGATTACCACATTTTCTAAGCGCGTATTTAGTCTTGTTTGAAAATTTATTACGTATAACTAATTAGTAGCTGTGTTAAAGCGGCGTTCATTTCAGGTAGCTGAAATTTAGAAACTTCCAATTTAAAAAATATGAAGAATGTAAAAAAAAGAGTTACGTGGCTCATCAAAAAAATTCCATCGAAACAACAAATCACAAATTAATATGTAAGTATCGGCGGATGCTCTAACCGTGCCTTCCAAAGCACGAAGAAGGTTTTAAAAGATTTTCCGTATTTCAAAGAGTGCCCAGTCCATGAAACTAAACAACTTTCTCCAAGAAACATGTGTCGAATTTTGCCACAAAATTTTAGTCATCCCATACTAAATTGATCACGTGATCACTTTGATTTGTATGGATAGTCCATTTAATTTGGATGGTGCATACAAATTACTCTGTCTGTATAGTCTGTTTATCCTCACTTGACTTATAATTATGGTAAACAATCTTCACCCAACTCTTTTCTTTATTAAAATAATCAATATAAAATACAAAAAAATTTTCCACGCTTAGATTACGAAATAAATTACTAATTTATTACTTAGTGACGATTTTTAAATGACCATTTTAATTAAAAAGACGTATGACAGCTGTCGAAAGCTGTTTACTAAACAAGACAAGTAATAGAACCTGCGAAAGTTGCAACTGCCGGGCGAATTCGTTTAAACCACTGCGCCATCAATCTCCTAGTATGTATGAATGTATTCCTTGTCTATGTTTGTATGGATAAATTGTATCATTTACTTTGACCAATTATAGTAGATTGTACAAGTGCATAAAATGGGTTTTATGTACGAGTTATACACTCTGCTTTTCACTTCGATTGTGAGGAAATTAAACAACAATAATGTAAAAATCTAAAAATATATATTTTTTTAATTTTAATAACAAATTATATATTTTTGGAATGTGCTCATCAAGACCTTTCATTTGATACCCATATTCAAAAACTGAAAAAAAAATTTTTTTTTTTCTTAATTGTTTGTGACAAAATATATATTTTTGAAATGTCCTCATCAAGGCCTTTTATTTGATACCCATATTCAAAAATTGAAAAAAAAAATTTTTTTCTTAGTATTTTGTGACAAAATATATATTTTTGGAATGTGCTCATCAAGGCCTTTCATTTGATACCCATATTCAAAAACTGAAAAAAAAATCTATTTTTTAAAATTATCAAGGCGTTTCAATAAAATTGATACCCATTTACAAAAATAAAAAAAAGTATTATTACACAACAAAAAATGAAGAAATAAGAAGTTAATTCAACGAAGTTAAATTGCGTGTGTGGCTGTTTACCTGACGACCTTTGTCTTAAAGTCTGAGACTTAGACGAAGATTTTACTTTATGCACTAGAGCATAAAAAGCGATTTTATGCAGCCTAAGCCCAACATAAAGATGAACTTTACGAGCATGAGAAGTGAAAAAGCAATAATCACCTAACACTGCAGCTCAGTTTCCTTTACGTACAATTAATTTGAAACTCTAAATTACTGCCAGCAAATGATACACTTGACCATCCCGGCGCTAAGTTATCACATTAAGTTGACTTTACACAAATTACAGGATTGATGCTCTTAAATGTTTTAAACGAGGACACCCGCGGGCTAAATTAACTCATATTTTATTTCAGTTTTAATATCAAATGCGTTATTACAGGTATAAATTATTGTTGCCTATTTGGGTTAGAAGTTTAGTTACCTTACATTTGCTGGCTATTATTATTTATTACTTTTTATAATTCTGGGCCTATTGAAATAAAATGCTATTGCGAATTAATTGCACATATTATTTTGTCGTTCCTGTTTTAATTAAGTTTTAAATTATTTTCTTTATACCTACAAGTACAACTCGCCCGAATAATGCTCATGTTTTTATTTATGTTTTCAGAAATTCCATACACAATGGAAGCCAACTTTTAGAGCTGAATTTGAAAATTCATATTAAGAATGTATTAATAATAATCTGACTAAATAACAATTTATGTTTAATCTCATGAGGAAATTGTCTCTCACAAATCATTACTACGACTCATTGAATTAGCCTTAGGTACCTTTTATAAGGGATTTATAAAAGTGCCCTTACCATTTTCCGGTCACCCATCTCATTCCAGACCAAAGCCGCCATCACTTCACATAGCGATCTTAGCGAAAACCAGTTTCATGTACAGTAAAGTAAATGTACATACAGGCCAGTAAATGTTGGGGGCGTGGTCAGCCTACCGCCCGCTCTACGATACTCTTAAAGAAACCAGTAATAGGACTTGAATACTCGATACTTTAATACTGAGTGCTATTAAAGTTCTTACGGCATTGTTATAAGAGCCTTTTTAATGGCAGAAATATAAATTATAGAATGATAGATAGAAGAGCAAGATTAGCAAAAAATATAGCAGCTTGCAACCATTTCTAATTTATATTAATTCTGTTGTATTACAAGCTGTAACCTACTTGTCACCTATTACTTATTTATTACTAATAGTAATGAGGGCTTTTTAAAGTGACATTCAAAAAATAAAAATAGTAATTATTTGCTAATTGGCATTTCGATCAATGCCATTTAACTAAATGGCATTGATCGAAAGAGAAGTGTCAAAATTGGTTTTTAAAAATAAACTGCCTGTACACCAAAGAGGAAAGTAAGCGGTCGCTGGCTGACATCTGCTCAAAGAGAAACTTTTTAGTGTTACATTTGCCTGCCTACCTGACTACTCTTTGAAGCTTAGTAAAAAAAATACATTGACACATTTTTATCAACGCCATCTATCGAGCCTTGAAAAACCCTCATTGAAGATTGTGCCTGTGAAAAACTGAATAACTAAATAATGTACATTCAAATAAACTATGATCGATTTTGACATTTGTTTGCTGAAAGGAAATGTATTTCTAGAATATGAGGCTTCTTGGGTATACTCCTTGTATAATCTATACTCAGTTAAATTAATACCAACCATGCCAAGTGTTACGAAAGAAACAGCTAAGTGGTTCCGTATCAGGCAGTAAATAAAAAGTTAATTACGAGTTTTCTATGAATTTACGAGTTTTCTACGAATATAATATCGAATATGCAGTTAATTTTATGGCAATCATTTCTTTTTCAGGGCAATCATTACGCTTCGAAAGAAAGTTAGCAAAAAAATAAAGGGCTATGAATTTCTAATAAAATACGGAACATTGTTGAATGTAATTTTAATACGGTTTTACACTAATAGACTTGAACACTAAAAACTTCGATAAAAAGTTACATTGAAATAATTTAAGATCAGAAATTGAGGGAGTCCTATCGTCATCAGCTAACGTGCTCTTGACTTGTCACAGCATCCGCGTGAAGGGTGACAGCCCTAGCGTGAGATCAAAGTGATGCGCCGTCGCCGCCCGCCCAATATGTCTCTGCACTAAGCCTGCAGTGTGTATAGGGTTGTCAATCAATTAGAAGAAGTTAGTTCATAAAACTTGGATTTTAAAATATTTGGTTGATATTCTCCTATTTTCATTAATACATAACCTTATATTATGATATTAAATGACTAGAAAAGTGTTAATATAAATAACTCTATTTTGAAATGAAAAGTGATAAAACCCTTTAAACTTATTATAATTATTTGAACAAATATTTAAGTAATTTAACAAAAATACCCTTTATAAAAAACGATAGCTTTAAAAAAATTATCAGTTTTTTATTCTTAACACAACTCATCACTGTCAACCCTGCACGAAAAAACGAATGCATTCTGATAGAATTTGTTTTTAATCGAGCCGAAATTGGGCGCGAAATGAGAGAGTCCCCTTCTCGCCCGACCATAGATAGCTTTATTTAAATTAAAAATTAATTACCAGCGGGATCTCTGCTTTGTGGTTGTAATTCAACTTCATTTATGGTCGAGCGGTTAACAAGCGATTTTGGTCTATGGCCTAGGGTTCGAGTGCCAGTACTGAGAGATTCCATAAAATAAAACTATGGTATGTATATTGTATTCTAATATTCTGAATGTTTTACCTGCTTTATTTACAGTATTCAATGTCTTTATAGATATATAACGTATGAAACATTACATTCAGTGTACGGGGAGTGTGTGCAATGGGCTTTTATTGCATTATTACTTTACAATTACCTATAGCATAATTTTAAAAACTTTGCATAAATTAAACGTACAAATTTCGCCATTGCAACGTTGTGATTAACTGAAACGAACAATACAACAATCATTTCAAAATAGATTCAATAAAATTCGAAATCATCAAAGAAAAAACTCCTAAAAAGCTCATAACAAATCACGCATTCGATATACCGCATATATTCGCTTGTTTCCCTCCAAAATCTGACAGCTCAATTACATTTGCTGTGGCAAGTGACATTTGTTCAAATTGCCAGTGTTCTATGGACAATACAGAAAAATAGAACTTCGTAATTTATAACTTATTTACTCGTATTAAAGGTTATTTTCGTTAGTTGTGTAAGAATGTTGTAAATGTTTAGTCAAAATGGTGTTTTTACGTTCCATTTCGCGGTTAATATGCCGTGTAAATGAGTTCTTTATCGTGGCTTGTTTTAAGCGGTCTGTTTGTATAGTTGAGGAAGGGTGAATAAATTAAAATAACGATGTCGTTTTTTGATGAAGTGAGTTGTAACAATTTATAAAGATATTAGTGTTGTAAGCCAACATATTAGAAATAAAAAAAACCTACCGGCCTACCCAATTAAAAAAGTGCTAATGCAAGTACAGTTTTTAAACTAAATATATTTACATAATACTTATATCAGTTCTGAAATTGAATCTTTTGTTTATCTTCATTTAAAAACAACAACGAGCGACCTAAGAAAGAACGGAGATTTTGTTCCGATCATAATGAAAACAATCTCGCATACATACTTGTACTTTAAGTATTCTGTGGCATTATTTAAAAAGAGAACAAAACGACGGTACAAGAAATTGCACGGCACTGAAGTCCTTGAAGTATGAATTCCCGAGAATGGCTTTAAAATTAAAAAGAAAACAATCGGTAAAGGGTTACGCACATACTGCACATAAGCCACAAGCAGCTGCACACACATAATACATAAAGACATTCTGCACCGAACTCTGCATTTACTATCATACACCTGCCATTCAAATCACGCCTACAAATGCATGCGGGCCTTTATAAATTACGTGGAATGTGTTGCAATGAGTGCGATTATAGACTCTATTTTAAAGGTACAAGGATTTCAAAAGATATAAATTGTATGAAGAGAAATGATTGTCGTTACAAGAACAAGTGGGTCATAGAGTAATGTTGCAGACAAGATACATTTACCATTTAATTCTTTTATTCAAATAACTTTGGCATGTCAATCGGTTACAACGTCATAAAGAAAAACACCGTTACTTTACATGAGTCTCTGAAAAAAAGACGAAAATTAATAGATGTTTCTGTATCTAGAGTACTGAAACAAACTACTCCTTCAAAACGGGTCTTGAAATGGCTCTATGTAGGTATCTCATCAGTGCTTTTTGTATGGTGAAAGTGGGGCCTTAACTTTTGTAGAAACGCTTGAACCTTGCGTTACGCGGTGAGTGTTTTTGTTTTGGTACGGCTTACCTTCGCCATATTTTGACCCCTCGCCACTGGTAGGTAGTGCATAACCACCATAAACAACAAATGAAAGCTCTGTCCCCTCTTCTCGTCATACCTTCCCCTACTCTTTGCCCAGCATCGAAGTTACCGAAGTGGCAGTGCGAGCGCGCGCCCGCAGCCATCACGCCGCCGCGCCGCACTTATTGAATCGTTCCATCATATGAACAGGTGGGTACCAACTCATACATGCTATTTATCAGGATAGGAACAATCATGCTCTAACAACAACCTCTTTTGGTAGGACTTCAATTAGTCTTTGTTAATTTTGGAGAAAACAAGACAAAGAGGAGTATAATAGCGATACGAGGAGCTCGGTGGTGCAGTGGCTTCGCGTATTCGGGCTGCGATTGCGGCCGGCGGGCAGCTCCAATGGTTGATAATAGAAAGAGTGACCAATTACAGGGTGATAATAAATGAACCGGAAATGGGAAAACCATTCGGACCACCTTCGGACCATCAAACTGAACAACTCTCTTACTATGGACCAACTCTGAAATCGCGCAAAAAAATCTGCTGTTTCATACATTTCGATATTTTCGTTATTAATTTTTGTATGAAACAGCTGATTTTTTTTTCGCAGGAATCGAACCCGCGACCTTTGGAAGTCCGATCCAATGCTCTTCTAACTAAGCTACCGAGTCACTAGTAGTGGCATTGTCGAAATTTTTCTAGTATATCCTTCTCTTTCGGTGCAAGTCAGCGTTATTTCATCAGTGTGAGGATCAGAGTTTTCAGTTTCAGGATTTCCATACATTTGAGGCTACTTTAGCGGTATTATAAACATTTTTTGAAGTGAAAACTTCTTTAGCGGCGTTGTACGCTTTTTTGTAATGAGGAAAAAATGTTAAACTCGCGTCAGTCAGTCAGGATCACGTGACCCTGATCGAAAATTCGTAAGACGGATGTGACGGATGGAGAGTAGACAGCCGGCGGTGGAAGTATCCCCCTCTCTTTCTACGGTGCGCGGTGAAAATGGCGGCGCGTCATTTCAAGACGTAAATATAAACTTTGTCTCACCATAGCACTAATTTTTTAATTCAATGTCAAAACTCTAGGATTTTCTGTCAAGCTATGGATAAGATTTTCGTACAATACTGTTCTGTATTCGTAAATTCAAATGCAGAGTAAATTCGTAAGACGGCAATTCGTGCAAAATTTTCCCTAACCATTCCAAAATATCAAAAATGCACACCGTTAATATTCAAGTTTTCAGTTCTGCCGGCACTCCTGGAGTGCAACCCGATTATTTAAAGTTACCTCGTTGTATGAAAATCGACTGGACGTATCCTTAAATATCTGGCCACCACTATACAGGGTTATATGTAAAACACCAACAATCTTGCGAAGTAGATTACTAACAGCATAAATAACAACATTTTGTTCTAAGACTTTTTCAAAAATAGACAAAATAATCGTACCCATACAAATGTCCGAACAGCTTATCGAGTGTTGTATAAAAAGTACCTAGTTTTTTTGTCTGTTTTCGGAAAAGTCGTAGAAAAAAATTGTTGTTTATGATGTTAGTAACCTATTCCTTTTATATTAAGTCTATGAACAGTGTGTGTTGCCAGTGATGACTTACGGCAATGAAACGTGGTCGCTAACTATGGGTCTCATAAGGAGGCTCAAGGTCACCCAGCGTGCAATGGAGAGAGCCATGCTCGGCGTTTCCCTGCGTGATCGAATTAGAAACGAGGAGATCCGCAGGAGAACTAAAGTAACCGACATCGCTCGAAGGATTGCTCAGCTGAAGTGGCAATGGGCAGGACACATAGTGAAAAGAACTGATGACCGTTGGGGCGGAAAGGTTCTGGAATGGCGACCGCGCACCGGACGACGCTCCGTGGGTAGGCCCCCGACAATACAAGGCGGACCGACGATCTGGTGAAGGTCGTGGGAAGCCACTGGATGCGGCAGCGCAGGACCGATCGTCGTGGAGATCCTTAGGGGAGGCCTATACCCAGCAGTGGGTGTCGTGCGGATGATATGATGATGATGATGAACCTATCCCTGAGAGGTTGTTTTCGAATTAACCCTGTATATCAACCCACATTCATGCCCATACCACGCCAACTGGTTTTCCCTTAACTTTTCAGTCACCGAATTCAATTTCATCCTCTTTACGCTACCCATGTTGAAAAAAGAAAATCGTAAGTTTTTAAAACTCGCGCTAAACTTTTTCTCTTTTTCCACTGTTATTATAACGCACCACCCACGAATAGTACCTAACACAAAACAATGAAATTAATCACGCAACTTCTTTTGTTTTCGTTTTCTTTAATATTTTTATAAATTATTCATACTGGGTCGGATCTCGGGTTTACGAAAAATGTATATTTGGAAACGAAATTACAGTAAAGGAAAAACTGTTTTGTTTTCCGATAAAACATACAAAAATATTATCTCCTATTAAAAACATCAAAATTTTACATGTATAAATAAAAAAATGGATCTAGTTAATTTCAGGACTTTGTTCCATTCTTTTAGCATTAGTGGATAGAGTTACCAAAAAGTTAAAACAAAAATATTTGAAAAAGCTTAATTTGAAAGTCGAACACGAGCCGCGCAGCCATAAGTTCTCTTGCCACAAGAAAAAAATATGACGGGCATAAACAGTTTACTCGTACGCGCCGGTAATAGCCCAATAGTCGGAGTGCGAGTGCCAGTAAGCCGCACGCGCCCGGGGCCGTCACGACAAATGAGCGAGCCCGGCCCATACACAATTTCACTGGACCGGGCTCATGAAAGCGCTCCTTTTTGTTCTTTTCAACGTTTTAAAAAAAAGAACGCGCCTTGAAAGCAAGTGATATCAGACCAAAGAGAATATAACCACTGCGTTTAGCTGGCTGTATCATCTTGTGCGAGTTGTGCGTTTGCGTGTAGTCTAGGTAATTTGTACCTACCAAGAACCTTATATTCATATTCTATAAGGTTCTTGGTACCTACCTATTGTTTTGTATGACTTTGATAATATTGAGGATGTGAACTAAGAGTCTTTTGTCTCTACTTTCATAGACAAAGACATGAAGAATAGATTACACTACTTTTTTGGACAGTCATGTAAAAATCGAGCCCTGCCCAAAAACCTTATATTCATATTCTTAAGGTTCTTGGCCCTGCCATAGTCACTGAAAATACACCAATACCTACACTATGTCTTTCCTGAAAATATTGAAGTTTTCCGTAAACAATTTTTTCATATGTTCCTGATAGCAGTCTTCTAAATTAATTTAACTCTATTTTCTGAACAGCATTTGTTAATATTAAATTATCTGACAGGTTTGATATCCCGAATATCGGAAACTGTGAAAATGGCCTTAAGTAAACATAATATCAAAATAAAAGCTTAGATTATTTATAATAAAAGATAGTATCAAAGGGAATGTAAAAAAGGGTACGTATCAGAATGTCTAAAGTTAGAATGTCTAAAGTTAAAATGACAAAGTTCAAAATGTCAAAAATTAAAATTCAAATGGTTTAAAATGTCGAAAATCATCATGTCTAACTTCAAAATAGCAAAATTCAAAGTATCAAACGTATCAAATACTTGACGAGTTAAAATATCAATGGTCATTAAGTCTAAGTTCACAATGATTTATTTGAATTGGGTTGGATCTTAAAACGAATCGCCTTCTTTGAGGTTAATTGAGTCTGTGGAGGTGTCTTTAGGCTTCACCTAAAATGCTTTATAGCAAATTTAGCTGCCGAAAACGAGTCTAAACTAGTCTACTGGGACTTAGAAACCGTAGACCGCAGGTCACGAGATGGGTGCGAGGAGCGTAGCGACGAGCATGTTAGGTTGATATGAACCCAGCGCGCGAGCCGAGCGAGCGAAGCGAGCGTGCCGCGGCAGCGGCCGGCGAAGCGCCAGAAAAAAACTATTTCAAATTTAATTGGTGGGTTTTGTTCGCCGGTTACTAAATCAGTGACTGGCACCGGCTACCGAATCAGGGAGTGGCGCGGCTATGTTGATGTGCGGCGGAGGCACAGAGGTTAACACGCAGTTATTTAACCTAATTAATAAGATACCTAAATGGAAGAAAATAAGTAAATTCTATACGTCATTATATGTATTTGGACTATTAGACATTTTAAGTTTTGATCATTTGAACTTAGACATTTTAATTTAGGACTATCTGACCATTTGACATTTTCGTTTTGTACATTTTGAACTTTTTACATTTTAATCGTTAGACATTCAAATTTTTGACATTTTGAACTTTGCCAATTTAAGTTTAGACATTCTAACTTTAGACATTCTGATACGTACCCGTAAAAAAACAAGGATAATATTATTCGGTAACCTAACAGATTTCGCTTGGCAAGATTCTTACGGTGCATTTTCAAAACAACCCCACTATTTGTGCTAATATTAAAAAGTTTACATTAATACTTTTTAAAAAATACAGGGTTATTTGTAAAACACCAATAACCTCGCAGGAGTAGATTACTATCATCATAAACAACATCATTTGTTCTACGACTTTTCCGAAAACAGACGAAAAAATTCGACTCTCCATACAAATGTCGGAACAGCTGATCGAGTTTTGTATGAAAATTCGATTATTTTTTGTCTGTTTTTGGAAAAGTCGTAGAACAAATGTTGTTGTATAAGATGTTACTAATCTACTACTGCGAGGTTGTTACTGTTTCACAAATAATAACCCTGTATCACAGAATACATAATAGTACAAGTCCTGTATATCGGTCAGTATCAGTATGGTCAGTGTAAAAAGTTTATATTTTTGCAAAAACTTTCTATGACACAACACAATCCACGACCATAAACTAATAGGTTCTTTAACATAGCGTCGAATCCTGTGATTAGCCGAATTAGATTTGTGGCCGATACGCAGGGGACGGACCTGATAAAAAACCCGATAGGGTTCCGTAATTATAGGCGACGCGCCGCGTAATATAGGGGTCCGTGTTAAGGGTCCTTTTGGGGCTATTGTGGTTTGGTTGTTTAGTAAGTTTTTAGTATTATTTGGTGAAGTTGTCCTTAGTTTTTTGAAGTACGAAGAATTCAAATTGTTTTCTGCCTGAATTATTTCTTCTTTAAGAAGCAACTCAAAGAACATAAATTCCCTTTGACGAATCCTTTTATTTAAATGAATGCAGTACCTATATACTTCTTAGCCGCGTATTATTGTTCATTCAAAATTTAATATACCTAATATACATCTGTAATAAGTACACGTGAACTTCCTTATGGAAAGTCATCTTATGGAATGGTCTGTGCCCTAACAGTGAAGACATCTTATAATAATAACATCTAGAAGCCGTGTCCTTGTATGCAAAGCACAAACTGTCATATAGTGTCTGTGCCAGGCATGGCAACACTAGTTTTAAGAAAAAAGAACTGTCAATTTTGGTTGGCGGGATCTTACGAGTCCCGTGTGTTTTTCGTGTGGAAAATAAAAGGTGCTAAATTCATTTGGTGTATTAATTAATTACACATGCAGGTAATAAAGCTTAGCTCAAGATACTACACAAACCATACAACAAGAACTTAGTGATGCAAAGTTTGGCAACTAAAACTGAGTCAAAATGGCTCAGTTCTCAAATTTATATCCTTCATGTTACCTAATCGTGCGTGATCGAATTAGAAATGAGGAGATCCGCAGTCGAACTAAAGTAACTGACATTGCTCGAAGGATTGCTCAGCTAAAGTGGCAGAGGGCTGGACACATAGCGAGAAGAACCGATGGCCGGTTGGGGCGGAAAGGTTCTTAAATGGCGACCGCGCAGCGGACGACGCTCCGTGGGTAGGCCCCCGACAAAGTGGACCGACGATCTGGTGAAGGTCGCGGGAAGCCGGACCGATCGTCGTGGAGATCCTTAGGGGAGGCCTATACCCAGCAGTGGGTGTCGTGCGGCTGATATGATGACCTAATCGTAACTTAAATCCAATAATATAGTAACTAATCGCCTAAAGGTAGGGAAACTGAAACTGTTTTGTACTGATTAGGTATGATTAGGTAATAACGGAGAATAAAAATCTGAATACGGTGCCATTATGGCTGTTTTAGTTGCCTCAATTTGACAGTGTGCTTTGTAGTGAATTATCGTTCTAGGTGTTATTTTTCTAAGGAAGACATTTAAAAAACAACTGACGATGATTATGATAAATGGATGATTTGAATTAGTATTCCTTTAAGTATGCAGTAGGCACCCAAATTAAAGTATACATGTCAACACGCATTAGCACTCCGAATCAATCCGAGCCGCGACGCAACGGGGGGCTGTACCGCGCAGCGCCTTCGCCACACGACGCCATTGTCTCTGGACGCTTTTGTTTTTATTATTGGTGATAAAAGAGTTATTAGTTGACAGAGGCACGTTTCGTACGTGCTTCCTTTATGGTAAGTCAAAATAAGTCATTTTAAATAAATCATCATCAAATGATGTGAGCAAATATAGTGGCGATGCCGTGGCGGTCACAAAATTAAATACACCTTCGATTTTCGCAAAACTTTGAAGCTTCGGTTCTCTGCCAGGTATTAACTTAGCTGTTATCGGATGATGACTATTCAGGGAGTGAATGGCGGAAACCCAATTGATCTGATCAGCATTCTAAGCGATATTATTAGGATCAGAGTTACCAGTTTCAAGATTTTCATGCAGTTTTTGCTAATTTCGCGGTTTTTTTAACATATCCTTATATCTCTTAGAATGCTGATCAGATCAGTTAAGTGTGTAATGTGATCTGAAACTTCTCCATTCACTCCCTGGATAGATATAATCTGATCACTGCTAGGTCAATCCTTGGCGGAGAACCAGAGCATCATAATTACCTCGTCAATATGAAAATCAACTGGTGTCTTTAATTATGTGACCGCCACTCTTAGAGCAACGCCGGCGCCGGCTTCTTTCCGTTAGGAAGCCGGCGTTGCGTTGCTCTAAGCCGCCACTGTATACTACTATATTATTCTTTGAGCAAATCAGTTTATGTATTCAAAGAACGTTATACAAGTACCTCAAATCTGTGATCTCCCCTTACAAAACAAATTTCTATTCACCCCAACTTAAAAACATTTTACCTATGTTTAAGTAGTCAGACATCAAAGAATTCTTATAACGTCCTTGGATTCTTTCAATTCAAACTTATCGTCGAGGGATGTCGAGAGTGGGGCATATGATTTTCCGATTACTTTTCGCGCCCTCAATAGCGTGCGGAAAATAGCATTACGACAACTTTCGTATATCGAACGACATGAGTTCGAATTTTAAATTCAAATTGAAATCGCAGGTGGTGCATGTGAAGATGAAGAAAATACTACGAAATTGCGCTACGAAAAAAGTGATTCGTAGTTTGTCGTAGAATTATTCTGCTTACATTGTTTATACTCCACGGAAATAATGTTTGTAAATTAACTAGCTATACTTCAAAGAAATCTTCTTAATATACATTTCATAAACATGTGGATGTCATTGACAGCATAGCTTAGTTATACAGCGTGAAATTTTAATCATTTGGTTCCGGCAGTGGAGTGGTTCTACTCATGATTACAAGCAACTTTTAACATGGGGCCAAATCTGGTATTCATGGATGTAGCACTTTCCTTTGGTCTTGGTTATTTTATATTGTCCAAGTATGACGTGAATTAACTTAAAGTAAATATACATAAAGTTTTGTTTACAAAACTAGTTACGTGACTTGGCTGGACTACCTATAAGTAGTTTTATATTTAATTATTTATACACAAGTCAAACCAATCAATTCATTAAAAATTTTTTATTTTCTAAACAAACTTTAACAATTAAGTACATTTTTAAACTTTTAGATTTTTTTCATTCACAATGCTATTTTTATATTAAGATTATATATGAATAATATAATAATTTTAATATAATTGAAAAATATAAGAAAAAATCACTCACCCGTAGCAGCTCAGACAAGCCTCCCGTCTGAGCTGCTACGGATGAGTCGATTTTTTCTAATATTTTTCTTTATATTAATAATCTTAATTAAGTACATACTTATAAGTATAACATTACGTTATTCTCCTACACCACTGTTTTCTGGAGTGGCAACACAATACGTCCTCGGGTTGCCACGCTCCGCGCATTAGGGGGTGGCAGCATAAAAAACATTTTCCGATGCGGCACGTGGCAATACTCGATATCACTACTTTATTAATTTTCCACATTAGCTTGTTAGTGAAATGGCCAAATTATAATTAACGTGTGCGCAGTTCGAGTGTGTTATTGTTTCCATTACTGTTTTGGATCATATCACAAGGGGAGAGAAAAACCTTTTTAAAAAACTTATTTAAAATACGTTCTGTATACAAGATTAATTTTAGTCAATACAAAACCTCTCGTGGGGTTGATCAGACCATCAAACTGTACAACTTTCATTATAGGACCAACCTTAAAATCGCAAAAAAAACAGCTGTTTCATACATTTCGATGGAGTAGGATTGTACTTTTGCATGGAACAGCAGATTTTTTTTCGTGATTTCGAGGTTGGTCCCATAATGAAAATTGTTCAGTTTGATGGTCTGATCAACCCCACGAGAGGTTTTGTATTAACTAAAAATAACCTTGTAGATGGTATTACACCCCTTTTTCTCCAATTATTCTTAATATTAGATAATACTTAATAAGGTGAAGAAATTCCTTTTCTAAAGTTTATGTAATATAATTTGGATTGGATATTTAAGTGTTTACCACACGAACAAGAAAGGAAACAATCAGTCCTTAAATCTTTAAAAAAATCTCATAAAATCAAACCACGAACACACCTGTCTTATTCGAATCAATTTGCATATCAATGATCGAATTCTCGATCATGCAACGTGCAATATGGGCGCAGGCGCAGGAAACATCTGCAGTATTATTATTCTTAAGTGCAATTTATGGCGAACGGCGATCGCAGGAAACGACTTTTTTAGGAAAAAAATGTAGGCAAAAATCTGCAGCGCAGCACATCACTACTTAGTATAAAAACAAAGACGCTTTCATCTGTCTGTCCCTATGTATGCTTAGATCTTTAAAACTACGCAACGGATTTTGATGAGGTTTTTTAATAGATAGAGTGATTCAAGAGGAAGGTTTAATGTTTATATGTATCAAAAAACCCTGTCAGATCCTGAAAAAGGTGTGGAAAAATCCTAATATGGAAAGGCGAAAAAAAAATTCGTTTTTCGACCTATGTTCCTTGGAGAATGTTGTTCAGTTTAAGCAAGACCATCACCTGTTTTAGGATCTGACAGGGTTTTTTGATACAAGATGTACTATGGGCAACAGCGTCGCTTAACTGGTTTGCAACAAAATTCGTGTGCGCGCGTATCGTCCCTGCACGAACTAAACGTATGTGACAGCGGGCGCGGTGTGCAAGCGATTTTAACCTTAGCAGTGGTTAAGCGACGCTGTTGCCCATGGTATGTATGATACATTGTGTCAAATTCCACACTACACCGAAGCGAAGTGAGGGCGGGTCGCTAGTAGCATTATACCTTAAACCTTAGAATAATAACGCCTAGAAACCTATTGCAAGCACGAAAAACGCGCAAATAAAACTTAGCCAGATATGGCTAAGTTATGTTTATCTTCCCTCTTCTAATACATAGCGTTAGAAGAGCGTAGATACACACACCTTACGCACACAAGCATAGTGAAAATGGCACGCGTTTATTCTTATATTTTGGTTCAGACGCGGCTTCTAGGCGTTATTATTCTAAGCCTTAAACGTGTAACATTGAAAAAATGTTGAAATAAAACACTCTTACCTATTTATTACATTACAATGCGTATTTTATTATTTAAGGTTGTTGTTTTAGGATTATTTAATCTGACTAAAGTATCCTTAAACTAATTATTAAGTTGGAGATCTTCAAATCTCTCTGAGTTTTCTTTTTCTCGTATTCAAATGCTAGAAGTGGTAAATGATTTTGTGAGATGTTAACAAAATCATTTGCACAGCCATAGTGTCGAATTTGTTGGAGTTTGAATAATAATGCTGTGTGTTTATTCAAATAAAGTATAGTGTTTCTTTTGTTTAATATATTACTAGCGGCCGCCCGCGACTTCGTCTGCGTGAAAAGATTTTTTGCTATCCCCCGGGAACAATATTTATTTCGGGATGAAAGGTAACCTATGTTCTTCTCTGTACCCCTAAGAATGTGTATGCAAAATTTCATGATGATCGGTTCAGTAGTTAAGACGTGAAGGCGTAACAAACAAACAAACAAACAAACAAACGGACTTTCGTATTTATAATGTTAGTAAGGATAACTCTACGCGCCATAACTCTGCATGCCCTAACTTCAAAAAGGTCTACACCTTAGTCAAAATATATTATGTGGCTTGGCCGCTTCGTTACTACAAGAACTATTGTTTATTAGAAAGGTTTCCAAGTAGCGAAATGGCCAAGCCACACATTTTGACTAAGGTGTAGAGTTTTTGAAGTTAGGGCTTGCAGAGTTAGGGCGCGTAGAGTTAGAAGCTTGGCTCTACATGAGGTCTGATAACTTTTTGACAGTGCGAGGTCTTGGCAAAATTATTCATGAAAATGATTTTGGTGGGATATATTATACCGCTTGTTCTGATGTAATTTTTCATACAAAACATAATCGGCTAGCTAATCTCGCCCAATCATGCTTAATCTCGAATGTTCTAGAAACTATAAATCAAGAGTAACGTTCATTTTAACTCAGTTTCGCCAAATTCTGACTGGGATATCGCGATAAATCACAATTTAGGGAATTTTTAAGTTATATATCCGTTTGGATGGTTGATGGCTACACGAAAGGACTTAGGTATTATAATTGAATTTGAGTTTCCTTTCTTCAGTAGTTTCAGTAGTCAGCAATCCGAATAAATGTAGAGCAAAGACCAAGCAAAGACCAATGTAGAACTCTTTTTTTCTTTACTGACAAATCGACGCAATTTTGGCCCTTTAATTTAAAATTACTAAACGGGTACCAAATTTTTTTTACAACAAAAAAAAGTTCTAATCTGAAACTACCCACGGAACCAGGCTTAGAAGCTCAACTTACATCATTACAAACTTAAAAAGAATAGTTCGCCACATTCGAACTTCTCCTCACGACAGTACTCAATAGCGTAGACATGCAAAGCGATACTTCAGCTAGTCAAATTCTGTATAGCTGGCGGCGAGCTCGCCGGCCTGACGTTTGTATGATGGACTCAGAACAACTTCATGTAACTGTCGATGCATCGTAAAACTTGATTAATTTTTTTTAGGTTATGGACGTATTTTGTTTAAACAAGTGACTGTAGGTAGGTTTTGATAAAGATAGAGTTATTACACGGACCCTTGGCTACAGATATTGAATTGTAACACTTGGAATAGTAAAATGACAATGATCTTTGCTACCGGGTTTGAATCCCACGAGAGGTTTAATATTTTAATGGTTGTGACAAGTCACAATCATTAAAATAATATATACCATACCAGATGGCCATACAAGATGGCGGTCTATTATATTCCTGTATACATTTTGTATAGTTTTTTATTTGCTTGGTTTTGTGCGGTTGATATGATGACTAATTTAATATATCCCACACGTTGTTTAATATCTATTTAATCATGTTTCTCAGTTTGGAAGTAAACTATAATGGATTTGTCTAGCCGGATGTAAAACGTGTGACTTTAATTAGATTTCTGCCAGTACTTTCTCGCAACCGTTCAGTTGCATCTGATGGACTTGAGACTTGAGTGATGCCTGTAAATGTACCAATTTCATTCCATGCCACGACGCGCCGCACTAAACTCTGAACGTTGTTATCAAATTACGTAAAATAACAATAAAGTGTACAAAATATTTGAAAAAAAATTGGTTGTCTGTAAAATCGGTTTACGGACGATAATTATTTTACGTGATAACGTCATAAGAAAACATTGGTATTCACATTAAATGTTCACTTCACTTTATAAACAACGCAAGCGCTCTCGCTTGCGGAACGCGACAATTTTTCGTGCATGCAGCCAGCGTTCATCGATTTATAAGACGTTATAAATAAATAAATAATAAATAAATGCTTGGACAATTTCACACTGCGCCATCTAGCCCCAAACTAAGTAAAGTTTGTGATATGGGTGCTAGACAACTGATATACTACTTATATACTTTTTAAATATATACTTATTATACATAGTTATCACGTCGAAATGAAAAAAAAAACTTGCAATGATCATTTTATGTCTTATGATGTGACAAGAATTAATAATAATTTCAAAAAATACAAGAAATTAAACCCTTAAAAAAGGAAACTATACGACAACATAACACGCACTATATTGTATTACTCTACGAAAAAGTTTAACCTCTTTGATCAACAAAATCAAATCTATTATAAAAAAAAAAACAAAATCTCGCACCAAAACACCAAGTACTAAAATTACCGAATTCCAGTCCAATTTGGAATTCCTCCGGCCCTCGCGTGCGCGTGCGCCGATCAATCAGTTGAATTACGCTGTCTCGAGCGATCACCTCGATACTCGATACGACGTCCGATTAAATCGATGCTTTGTTTCTATCGATTTAAATTGTCACAGAATAAAAAGTACAATTCAACTAAAAAGCAATCTTTTCTCATTTCAACTAAGCACCAAAAACCAAGTGCTAAACCTTGATTTCTTTTTACATAGGTTTTTGATATTATGTTCGTGACATCGGACAGATTGATACAAATTCTGATTCTTTTACTAAAAAACAAAAGATAAATTGCTATCCAGAACCAGTGGAATTAGTTTTTTTATACGTAATTATTTTGACTTTGATTTTAACTACGGCGGTTTTTCCTTTCAAGTGTTGTATCAATAATAGTGTTATTTTGCGTTTTTACCTTCTTTATTTTTTGACGTATGACGACGTCTCGTCGAACTCGTCAAATTAACGATTATTTTGTTTGTTTCTTTTTAATTTCTAGTAATTTTTTTTCACTAGTAGGTAGTACCTACTAGGTACCTCTGATCTAGATAAGTCAGAGCCATTCAAAAATGTTCAATAAATGTCAGAGTATCAGCGATGTGAAAAGAACTAGTTTAGCCGTCATGGCTGAAAAACTGTTTGTCGAATCCCACTTTTACAACGCCAAGTAAGCAAAGGGCCATTTCATTGAAAAGATTGATTTGACAGCCTTTAGTCTTATAGAAATAAAGGGAATGCATGCAGCAGGGGGGTAATTATGTAACTTTGTTGCTATCAACTCTGACAGAAATCGCTGTTACATTGCTGCTTTAGTTAAGAACCAATGTGACAACTATCCTACTTAAAGCAGTAATGTAATTGCGCTTTCAATCGATTCCAATCGAGAATTGTTAGCAACAGATTTACGCAATCAACGGGCTTGCCTTTTACATTAAAAAATCGCGATAATTGGACCCAATTCGTCGTCACACATCGTCCGCTTATCACCATTGTTTTTAAGTATTAGGCCTGCAGGTTACAAGCTCTATGAAAAAAAAAACCGGTCAAGAGCGAATCGGACTCGCACACCGAGGGTTCCTTACCATCATAATTGCACCATCAAACCACACTGCAGAGTAGAATAATAAAATTAGTATTGCAGTTTTAGGTCAGCGCCATCTCTTGACCGATAGTGGAACAAATTTAACTTTTTTAGAAATTTGTCAATTTCTAAAAAGTGTGCTATATTGAGACATCGTTTTATTTTCCTGTAATCTTTATATAAGCTGCTATCACATAGAATTATTACAGATTTTTCTCTTTGCAAACTTCGGAGATAAGGGGGGGAACGGTATTTTTTTTTACATATTTCATCATAACTCGAAAACTATGCGGCCTAAAACAAAAATAAAAAATGATAGAAAACCTGCAAATGGCGCTCTTTTATATGATACCCCACATGCCCTAGTAGCCCCACTTCAAATTTTTAAGACCAGTTGTAAAAAAGATATTTATTTTTTTATTTATTTCTTATTTGCAAAATAGTTAGACAAATGTCATCTTAAACTATTCCAAATTTCAAGTTGATACCATTAGTAGTTCCCAAGATATCCAGCTGTGACAGACAGACAGACAGACAGTTTCTTTTTTACCATTTTGGTACGGAACCCTAAAAACAGTATAGGTTTGCTTTGCTTTTATGATTTAACAATCATAAAATCTGTCTGTGGGTTGTCAAAGTCTATTTCTAAACGATTGACATTGATGGCTGCTTAGATTTTACCTCCGTGTTTCGAAGGACCAATTTTAAAATATGTTAAAATAATGTGCCATAAACTACAATAAATTATCGGATCTCGTTTTAAAACATCGCCTAATCAAAAAATGAAAGGTTCAAGTCAATCATGGCATTATCAGATTAGCCCAGATGATCCTACCAACGAATTATAATAATTTTGCCTTCGTGTTCCCTTGTTTTTTATCCTGGTAACACCGCTTAGCCCGTTTGTTTCGTTCAAAACCATCTGATTGATATATGTGTAATGTAATTTTGAAAGTCAATAGTTTTTGTTTGTTTTTGATACTGTATGATGTATAGCAGATGTATGGTATGGTATAATAGTTTAATAGTTTGATTCAGGAGAATATATGAGCCGAAATTTTTGGAATTTTGTTTTGTTTTTTTACGTCCATTTCGTCAGTGTAATGGAATTTCTGTAATAGTGGAATTTCTGTAATAGCGGCAGCTGGGGCAGACGAGTTCTTGAGTGGAGACCGCGTATCTACAAACGTAGTGTGGGACGCCCTCAGACAAGGTGGAGCGACGGTCTTCGCAAGGTGGCTGACAAAAACTGGATGAGTGTAGCTGCGGATCGTGCTCGGTGGCGTGCACTCGAAGAGGCCTATGGTCAGCAGTGGATGATGATAGGCTGATGATGATGATGTAATAGTAGAATAAACTTTCGATACCTAAATCTTGACTAATGGATTTAAATTTATTTCTAAGAATACCTACATATAAACGTAACTTATTGGATTGACATACTATATTAATTTGTTGAAATCACCGTGATTGTTTTTTTTTTACTGTTTAAATTAATACAATGTTCGATATTTATAAAAATAAACACCGCTACAAAAGCTGTTTCGGTTTTAACTGTGGAGGAGGGGTTCAGTTACGTAAATTATTGAAAATTAATGATTTTTTAGAAAAGCAATTAGCAAAACATGCCATTGAAGCATAATGTAAACAAAGGTCATTTAAGAGATTATATAAATTATTGAAGTATAGCTTACGAACTTATGTTTTCTAAAAAATATGTAACCATAATAATATAAGTACCTGCATTGGGCCAAGATTGGGCCGGAATCCCAAGGGTACGGGTTCAAGTCCCGCCCGTCTGAAAGTCTACGGGTGAGTATTTTTTTATGAATATCTATCTTTTTTTTTTAATTAAAAAAAATATTAACACAAATTTACAAAAACAAAACTTTTGAAAACAATTAAATTAAACCTTTACAATAATGTTCTGGATCTTAATACAAATATTTATGTTTTTTACTAACTAAAAGTCGGATCATACTGCAGCATACACAGGGCAGCAAACTTTTCATTTTGTTCACCATATTGTACTAGGTCTTTAGTTTTAATATTCAGCTGAAAGGGAACTTTAGCAGACAATCATAACGAGCAGGTACTTCTAATGTACAGGTATTTATAAAATCATAATTATAATAAAATTAACTATTGGAAAAAAACACTCATTAATTATTTTGTAAAATAAAATAAAAATGAAATAATTAATATTTCACACCTTTACTAAAAAATTAACGATGCAGGAAAAATATTTTTCACTTATGAATACTATAGGTATATTATTCATTGAGATGTGAAGACTTATTCTGTACGTAGGTAGGTAATATTGTACTTAATTCTCTGCAACATATCATATTCTGAATATTATTATAATCGAAGCCTTTCTGTCTACGATCGCCGTTAAAAAACTATCACCCATCACCTTTATTTTTATTTCAATATAACCTCCATGGTTATAACCTCCGATTATATACATTAAGTTGCCATACCTAATTATAAAATACCCCAATAACAATCTGATTAGAAACCATAATGTCCACATAATTTTAGCCGCCATTAAAATGTTATTTTTTAATACTCGTGTACACCGTGGGTCGGGATAAGTATAGGCTACGTGATATAATGTCCTCGTATCATTACTATGTGATGATGAACATAATCGAGCGATCTGCATAATCGATATGAATCACTGCTCACTTCTTAAAGACCGAGATAATGTTCTATTTTGTCGATGGAAAGTTTTGTCTATGACTGAATAAAAAATTAAGCAGGGTGTTTTGGCTACAAAAACGAAAACTGGAAGAGAAAAATTTAAAACTACTTTTCCCTTTTTGGTATCGAGTAAAGTAGAGCTCGATGGCGCAGTGGTTTAGCACCTGGCCCAGCTATTGCGGAGGTTAAGCAACTTTCGCAAGGTTCTGTCATGGGATGGGTGACCAAAAATTTATCATCTCGATTTCCTCCGTGCTTTTGAAGGCACGTTAAACCGTTGGTTCCTGCTGCATTTGCTGTCGTTAACACCCACCAATCCACATTGGGCCCGCCTGGTGGCCCATGCCCCATCCTCCTTAAAGGCCTAGCCCTGGCAGTAGGGACATTGAAAATGGATGTTAGTCAAAGTAGAGGAACCTTTAATAAAAGTATTTCACTTATTAATATTATTCCAAAGGACCTACCTAATTCTTATTTTAAAGGTATTATAGTTCTATTGTTGACTCACCTATTCTCCAATGTCCTTGTTTGTTTCCCAGATTATAAATGTAAAAAATAAATTATTTTCTTGAGAATGGGTGGTAGTAGATATGTAACGTCGTAATTTCTTCTTTACTTTCTGCAACACAGAGCTTTAGTTACTAAGCTTCGATTCGTGGCATTGAAAGTGATGATGACTAATATTTATATTTACCAAAAAGTTCAAAAACAAAATTGAGGAGAACATAAAATATGAAATGACTATGTTTGTCCACAATTAGAGGATAGCCGGGCAGCGAGCGTAGCAATTATAAACCGTTTTGTGATATACGATTTACGGGTGAAGGCCATTAGGTCGGACGTCTGATCGTAGACTAAAAGTTTATCTATTGTATACCTATGTACTTCTTTAAAAAATCATTTTTTGTTTAATAATAAGGGGTTATAATTAATTTGGTGACTGAAAATAATTGAAGGCCTCTGTTGGGATACTTAAATACTCAACCTTGCAGCGGTTTATTTTTTGGGTGTCAAAATAACTAAACGGGCGACAAACTGTGGATAACAAAAATACGTTAAACGGGCGACTACATGTGGGAGATTAATAATTTAAATGAGTGACAAAAATACTGAGTGGGAGACTATTATACCAAGTAGGCAACTGTAACAGATTTAAGTTGCCCAACATAGTATTTTTGTCACCTCGATTAGGTTAATAGTCGCCTTTGTAAGGTTGTCACCCAAATAGAAATTTGGTCGCCCGTTCTGAATAATTAGTTACTCAATTTGTATTTTAAAGTCTGGGTGACTTTAAAATACTTTTCAATATTTGTAGTTGCCCTCAGTCCGTCGCCCACTTAGTATTTCAGAACGCTATATTAAGTACTTTTGATACCCAAAATAGGAATTTATTGTTACCCGATTCAATACAATCCAATAATAAGTATTCTTTTTAGAAAAAAGAAACGACTCGTCACCAGCTCTTCAGGTGGAAAACGAACCCACAAACTTAGGATAACCGGTCCAATACCAATTGAGCTACTGAGTCACCAGTAGCTCAATTTCCATTCCTCTGCAAGCTATTACGCTATTTAATCAATAATAATAATTAAATAAAATACCTTAAAAAATTAAAATGAAATAATCTTACCTACATCAAAATATATAACATTAAAGTCATCCTCATCTTTACTAATAATATAAATGCGAAAGTATATTTTGTTTGTTACCCTGCACGTCGTAACTACTCAACCAGTCATCCTGAAATTTTGCAAACATATTTTGTTGTCATGGATACAGAAAGCACATTTCATCCTTCTGGATTCAACACTTACTGTTCCGACGGTAAAAATAACTGCCCACGCAGACAAACTCGCGGGCGGTCACTAGTAGGAACATAAAATTAAAAATACATGTGCCTGAACTAGGTTCACTCACCCTGATCCTAATAGAAGAAGCGCACTTCACTCAGAAATCACAGATTTCTCAAACGACAATATTGTGTGTAGTAAATAATAAACATTGCTGAATGAAACTTACGATATCTTGCGTAGGTACGGTCAGCAGTGAAAGTTGCTTAACACTTAGTACTTTGTCATAGCAACTTTTTTGTGCGATGTGCCACGTCAGTCTGAAAAATCATTCAAAGAGTTGCTATGGCAAAGTACTAAAGTGTTAAGCTACTTTCGTTGCTGACTGCACACTGATTGACTACTGTCACCTTAAGAAGCTCGATGGCGCAGTGGTTTAGCGCCTGGCCCAGCGATTGCGGAGGTTAAGCAACTTTCGCAAGGGTCGGTCATCGGATGGGTGACCAAAAATTTATCATCTCGAGCTTCTCCGTGCTTCAGAAGGCACGTTAAGCCGTTGGTCCCGGCTGCATCTGCAGTCGTTAACACCCACCAATCCGCATCGGGCACGCATGGTGGATTATGGCCAATCCTCCTTATCCACCTATAAGGAATTCCTGTGCCCCAGCAGTGGGGACATCAAAAATAGCTGATGGTCACCTTGGTATTTGATACTTCAAATGCCCATCAATGACCTTCTAAACAAGGTCATTGCATCCCAAACTAATCTTCCTAAGCTAACCCATTTCAAAGTGGTAGTTTTCGGAGCGCTATAAATTCCCGAGTGGTAGTAATTTTCCCAAAAAATTCCCGAGATTCCGATGCCGTATTTATGTATGCGACAATTACTGCGCACGCGAGGCCATTATAGTAAGTATTAAAGTTAGTTTAATACTAGCCTGTGTCTATCATCTTTTATGCATTATCTTTGCTGGAATGCTAATGGACCGCACCAATTTGAAGGCATCTGATGATAGCGCGTGACATCTATACTTAGTTACAGAAGATTTCGTAACGGAGTTGGTGCTTTAAAAAAATCAAATCGGGATAGGAGAAAAACCGTCCGAATGTAAGTCTTCCTACCCGACACCTTCCTGTGTGTTATATCACTACTTAGTATAAAACAAAGTCGCTTTCTCTGTCCCTATATCCCTATGTATGCTTAAATCTTTAAAACTACGCAACGGATTTTGATGCGGTTTTTTTATAAATAAAGTGATTCAAGAGGAAAGTTTATATATGTATAATATATGGTGTCAAATTCCACACTACACCGAAGCGAAGCGAGAGCGGGTCGCTAGTTAGATATAATTATAAAAGACGGAGGTCGGTTTTCCTCTCCAAGTTTCCTTTCGCAATTTCTTTCTTGGAGGGGCCTCCCAATTTTGTGAACGTCTTTAAAAAATCATCGCTTAAAGGTAGGCTTATGAGCAGTTTCGGTCCCCCGTGACCACGGCAGCTGCAAAGGTGCCGAAACGTCAATCAAAAATCAAACCAAATACCAACTAATTACCAAAGTACTTTCAATAAGACCGAGCTAGTATCCGTATCTGTTAAAAAGTGTTTTATTTTTAATCTGTAAAATTTAGTAAAAATTTAGTAGAATGTATGACAAACATACATTCTCGAGTGAAGTTGCATCGGATCACTGTCTATTGTCAATTTAATCGCATTGTACCATGATATACCTATTACATAATATATATTTTTTTCATTACAGCATCGAAAATATTTCATACTAGCGTGGTTCCCGTTCTCGTGAGAATATCGGGATAAAAAGTACCCTATGTTTTAATCTAGGCTATCTACTATCTGTGTGCCAAATTTTAATCAAATCTGTTTAGTAGTTTTTGCGTGATTGAGGAACAAACATCCAAACCCACAAACTTTCACATTTACAATATTAGTAGGAAGTAGGATTACGCCAATTTGAACATAATCTCGATGAATATCGTTGCTACAATAATATTTCATAGACCGCCAACTTTTTCCATAACCCTAAAAAATTCTACGCTTTAACCTCATAAGCCTTAAAAAATACCGTTACGTAATCTCGTATCCCAAAACTTCGTAACACAATGCAGCGCGTCGAATCAATCGCAACCGCTAAAACAAAACAGCACGAAATTAAAAAAAAAAACACCGAAATTTATCAAACTCTGACATTTCTCTAATTCTTAATTGATGGCCCTGACCCGTGTTAAATTAGACACAAATGAGCTGTTAATGTTTTTTTTTTTTAATAGCGTTTTGTTTTAATTTTTAACTTTTAAAATCGTATTAGTGAAATATTGCTACTTAATTCAGTTTTAATCGCTTCCTGTCCTTTTGATAACCTATGAAAGCCGCGACCGATAATCGAGATATTTTATTTTACTTTATGAAAGTATCGGTACACGCATTAACTACTTAAACTTTGTCATTTATAATATAATATTTTAAAACCATTTCTTTGTTAAGTAAAACAAATTTTTATTTAGCAACTATAATGCAATTTGTTGTAATTTTTCAAAATTAACAAACTCTAAAGTCATCGATTAATCAAAAATCAAATGCGAATAAAAAAACGGCGTCAAATTGCTAGCAAGTCGCTGAAAGTCATCGCATTTTATGGGTGCGTTCAGCAGATAATCGTCTGCTGGAACACACCCAATATCTATTCCCACTTGATAAAACTGAGACAAGGTTTGTAAAAAAAAGGAAAAAAGATATGGCAAAACGCAACTTTAAACATCATAACATATAACCTTCAGGTTTTAAAGAGATACAAGTTTTATTGACTTAGCAAAATAATAATAAAGATATGCTCCTATATTATTATTGTATGAGCAATTATACAACAACAAAAGTGTTAAAATAACTTTTGTGATAACTCGTAATGAACCAAAATAAAAACTTTTTCGCGCTCCGCCGACCGAATGTTGACACCTCAGGCTGTTTATTGTGATGCCTTCACCGAAAGAAAATTAATTGCGCTGGAAAGGTTCTGGCCTGGTAAATTGACAATTGAAGGTCGCTTTGTTTGGGTTACGACACTTCTCCAACTTTTAAATGATTTCTAGTTTAAATAAAACAAGAATGAATTTGAATCTCAAATACTTATATCTAAAGAAAATACTTTCAAACTCAGAATATTATGAATATGACATAAGATTTTATTAACCACCTACAGAAGTGGTCTAGAAGAAGAAAAAGATTTCGATCTCATTTTCATACAAAACTCAATCAGCTGTTCGGATCCGGACGGTATGGAAAGTCGAATAATTTTTGTCTTTTTTGGAAAAGTCGTAGAACAAACTTAACGTTGTTGTTTATGATGTTAGTAATCTACTCCTACAAATAACCCTGTATAGGGAACATGCATAAGTCACCGATTTTGATAAATTGGAGCTTGATCGCTGCGGACACGTATAAAAACATGATGGAACAGAAAAATAAAAAATAAAATGTATTACTTTAGTTTTATCACACAAGGGAAAATAACGAATTTTTTTTTTCGTTTTCGGATATAATGCACTTAACTAGGATAGAACATCAAATCAGAAGTAATATTTTGTATGACACATATGTACTTAAACGCAATATTTAGGGAGATATTTGAAAATTCTTGGCTAACTCCATACTAATGCACTGAAACGTGACATGAGTGACGTCACACATGTTGACCTTTTTGTATAGAGCGTTTTCGGCGGGTGCTGCTGCGTGCTAACTTCAAGTAACTATATCACGAGAAAAAAACACAAGAGAAAAGTTTTAATATTACAGTTGATTTTCTCACGCATTATACTTTTGATTTTGATACAAAAAAATTTGATGCATGTTCCCTATAGTTTGTAATCTAGGTACAATATTATGTATGAAAAATTACTCCAGCTATGTAAGCTAAGTTAGCTTTTGGTTTGCAACAGGCATTGGGAATGTCTAATTGAATAACAAAATCATCCAAAAAAATTTTTTTCCACAAAAAAAAAGATATTTTTAACGAGCCAAATGTTAGCACCTCAGGCTTTTTAAACTTTAAACAAGGAAACTGATTATTCTCAAAATAAAAGTTGAACTAATTTGTGACCGAAACATTTCCGCGGTGACGAAAATTATCCATAACATTTGCATGGCATGATGACAAAATTTGGACCACACCGAGTTCAAGAACAGCTGTTATATTCCTTTCAGGCAGATGTGTAAAATTTTACCAGAAAAATATTGTTTAAAAAATTCTAAAGAAAAAACCAAATATTGGCAAAATACATTTCATAAATATAACGTGCAAACTATCAGTTTATTTTAAGTTTTGGGATTGAATTTTATAATGTGTTTGATTACCTACCTATTCAATAAGTTACTACCAAAACTCAGTTAGCACTGCAATTTTTCAACTGGGTACATACCAACGACTACCATTTTTCTTACGTCACTTAGGTACTTACACGTAATTTTTCAATACAATCATGAAATAAAATTAAAATTATTGTAATGTTTATATTGGTTGCACCTTTAAAAATACTTTACACAAAAACCCTTCAAGAATAACATTATTTTCTCCATACTGTAACGTGGCCGTGCGACCTCTTCCCCCAGAGTAAAAACTTATTTCTCAATTTTAAATTCGAAACTATGTCAAATTTTTATTTTGTTCCGAAAAATAATAATTCAAAAAATGAGCGTTCGCTGTCTTTAGACGTTTTTAGGGTTCCGTACCAAAATGGTAAAAAAGGAACCCTTATGGTGTGACTCAGTCTGTCTGTCTGTCACAGCTGGATATCTCGAGAACTACTAATGGTATCAACTTGAAATTTAGAATAGTTTGAGATGACATTTGCCCAACTATTTTGCAAATAAGAAATAAATAAAAAAATAAATATCTTTTTTACCACAGGGACAGAAAGGGGGTCTTAAAAATTTGAAGTGAAGCTACTAGGGCATGTGGGGTATCATATGAAGGAGCGCCGTTTGCACGTTTTCAATCATTTTTTTTGTTGTAAGCCGCATAGTTTTTGATTTATAATGAAAAATGTAAAAAAATACCGTTCCCCCCCCCTTATCTCCGAAGTTTGCAAAGAGAAAAATCTAAAATAATTCTATGTGATAGCACTTTATATAAAGATTACAGGAAAAATAAAACGATGTCTCAATATAGCACACTTTTTTAGAAATTATCAAATTTCTAAAAAAGTTAACATTAGTTCCACTATCGGTCAAGAGATGGCGCTGACCTAAAACTGCAAAACTAATTTTATTATTCTATTCTGCAGTGTGGTTTAATGGTGCAGTGCAATTATGATGGTACGGAACCCTCGGTGCGTGAGTCCGACTCGCTCTTGACCGGTTTTTTTACTCTCTGTACGCGTCCAGAAAAAAGAGTCGTTGAGCAAAGTAATGTGATTACTTAAGTGTGTAAAATTACATAAATCAACAGTCCCTATTTCTACAGTTTTTTTTTTCAGTTTGGTGGTGTTTTAAAGTTCGAAGTAATTCATATTACATTGAACTTTAAAACACCATTAACGAATTAATATTAATAAAATAAAGAACCCTCGCAGGTTCTTTATTTTGGGAAATATATTGGATTACACTGTGGAGCCCTGTTGTTTTATTGCTCCACGTGACAATTCTAGAGACAGTTTTCAAAGGTTCTATAACATTCTAACTAAAACAGAATAGACATAAGTACTACCGTACTAAACTCAAACATTTTAATAAAACAAAACGTAGGGAATTTTTATGCACTGAGGTAGAGCTATTTTAGCAACTGAGTACCAAGGCGTTTGGCTAACTCGTCCTACTCCCTACGGCCCAGTTGAAACTATTAAAATAAATGTTATTTATTTACGACTTAATGTTTTGCACTTTACAATGCTACATTGTAAGAACTAATGTTTCAGTACAGTTGTTTCAATCTGTGGTCCGCGACCATTAGGGGGTCGCAGGCAGGTAAATGGCAAATTTTTAGGTCCTAAACATCAATAGAATTTTTTACCTTTTAAGGGGTTGCGTATTCAAGAAGATTGCAAAATTCTGATTTAGTATATACCTACCTATTCAAAGCAACAAATATTCTAAACCTTTTGCAAATATTTAAGTACCTATCACACAATCAAGGAAATGTCTAGCAAAACTAAACATAAAAACTACTTACGTACATAATTTAGTGAGAAGGCTTATTCAAAATTATTTTATTTTATTAATTTTAAAAGTATCACGTTACGTTTTGACTCTTACAAATCAGTAACATTTTGTTTTTATGGCCCTAGGCTAGGGAGAATTTTTTACCTCTTATAAGGAGTTGCGTATTCCATTCAAGAAGGTTGAAAAATACTGATATAGTATATATTCAGCAACAAATATTTTTAACCCTTTGCAAATATTTATCTATCACACAATCAAGAAAATGTCTAGCAAAACTAAACATAAAACCTTTAAAAAAATTGATAGTTTCCATTGAAGCCACAAAAAGGTTCCTTTTATAAAATCACAATAACTTGACAATCCAAAAACATCGTTCAGAAAGGAGGTCCTTACTCGTTTTGTGTTCAAAATGGAATTAGCCGTACGTCCACAACGCAACTGAAGAGTTCAACAAAAGAAAAAAAAGATAAGAAGCGTTACAAATTCAAACATTTCGAAAAAAAAACGAACAATGCGCTCGCGCAGACAAACTTCAATCCATAGAGAACGTAAACTGTAAACCGCTCACTTAACCCCACAATCGCTACGTGAAATTACAATTACAATTAATCGTAGCGAAGAATGCCACCGCGCGGATAAAAAAACGTCAAAATATTGTCGACGCGGCATCCCCACCGGTCGTGGGGCCAATGGGGAGGGGTGGTGGGGGCAAGCTACCGCTTTTTGGCCAATGGCGCCCGAGGGCGGAGCCTGAAGCTACGCGCCGCGTTTCGCCCTGAGCTAAAACCTTTTCGCCTGCAGTCGTTTACCGATAAGCCTCAGGGATGGTCGGTTATTATTACATCTTCCCGTGATCTCGCCTCGGGCGTCCGATCGATAGCTATGTACAAATACAAGTGCTATACTAGATTTAGTAATACAAAACTTTTGTTGTTGTGATATGCGAAACTATTATGTGTTCTGTGATATGTTTGCCTTAGTATAGATAGATAGCGTCGGCATGAACTTGTATATGCAGTGCCATCGTGAGGTATGTAGTTCTTCCTGTGTAAGACACAACATAATATTGATACATAATATACATGTGGTGTTAAAGAACAGTGAACCTTGACCTTTAGCCTCGGGATATCACGGTACGAGTTTGTTTTATGAAGTTTTTATAGGTACTTAAGGTGAAAAGAAAATATTTATGTTGTTCTTCAAAGTGGATTGCAAAAGGAATCTCCGTTATTAAAAGTACCTATACATAGGCATAGGTACAATTTAATAAGAAGCCTACATTCAAAATATGTATTAATAATTATGTAACTACCAATAGTTTTTGCAGCACACTCCAAACAATTACTTTTAAAGAAAAAAAAATTGTGGGTTTCATTATTGAAATAATTATCGTAGGGATTTTATTTTTTTAAACAATAAATATACCCTATGTTTCTCGCTGATAATCTAGCTCTAGAGATATTTTCAGTTTATCCATTACAAACAAACATACAAAAAATAAAGCTTTACTTAAGATGTTTTGCAATGAAATTATTTCTTAGTTTTCATCAATCATCGATTTGCAGTTCTACTTGTACTCGTATTAAAGTACCTAAATATAAACCTCAGTATTCTTGAAAATGAAAATTTATAAACATGCCAAAACGAATGATTGTGTGTTTGTTACCTCTGCACGCCTAAACGGCGGATGAAATTCGGCACACATGTAGTTTATTACTTGGACCTAGTATATCCTGTATGAAAACTTAGGATACTTTTTATTCTGGTCAAAGGTTTAGGTTAGGACAAAGTCACCGGCCGCCAGTAAATAAATAAATATAGATGAAACAAGACACGGAAGCGCAGACAAAGGGTTAAATTGGTGTATTTTTTTAATTGGACTTGACTGTTTTATTTTCAAAATTAACGTATTTTATTTATTTACAATTTACAAGATATTATAGATCGATCATCTGATAGTATTTAGAAAGCTATACAGATATTAATGAAGTACCTATTACCTATTTAAAATAGCTTATGTCAACTAAAAACGCTCAAACGAATCCGACGGAAGTCGGCATCGACGATTCGACGGACGACGGACATTACAAAGGAACAAATTTATTAATTTATGTGTTTCAATCAGTTCAATTAATTCAACTAATAATGTGAAAAATAACATTAGCTACTAAAATGATAATTTACATAATTATAACAAAGATAAAACAACACACAAACAATCAATAAATTACTTATTACTAAAGTCAGAGAAAAAAGAAAATATTTCAGACACACCCTAATAAAGCACACATAAAAACTGAAGTTATTTATAAAATAAAGAAAAAAAACAGGCTGAGTAAACAAAATAAATGTTAGGTAAAACTGTGAAGCCAAGGTAGGTCTAAAGCCCACCGGTAACGATCAATTGCGATTGTCAATTTTTCCGCAATTGACGCCCATTGACGGAAAAATTGATTGCTCCAACAATGGCATTGACGGAAAAATTGACAATCGCAATTGATCGTTACCGGCGGGCTTAATGAGCATATCAATAGTAATCAATAATAATAATAATCATTTATTACTTGTCAAACATGAGTGTACAAAAAAAATGTAGTTGTCAGGGTTTATCGTTGTCCTTACATGTTTGGCCTTGTAGGGCATACAAAATTACAATGTCAATTACCTAATTTAATTATTTCTTATGTCAACAAATAAAAATAAAATAGTACCTTACAAACATGATTGATAATAACGAGTAAATGTCACTTAATGCCTATTTTTATAAAGTTACATGTCAAAATCCTCAAATGCTTAGCTAAACTCCTAAATTTTTTAACCGACTTCAAAAAAAGGAGGAGGTTCTCAAGTCGTCGGTATTTTTTTTTTTTTATTTTTTTTTTTATGTATGTTTTACCATAACTTCGTCAGTTGTTAACCGATTTATACAGTTCTTTTTTTATCTTAAAGAACATAGTTTGTGTGTGGTCCCATAAAAAAATTACAGAGATTTGGCTGGTAGTTTTTTCATAATCCTGAAAAATGACAATTATTTAGCTTGCCATCACACGTGTTTTTACGGATTTTCGAACATAACATCTTTGTTTATGTACCGATTTAGATGATTCTTTTTTTGTTTGAAAGGGTATACTTCAAGAGTGGTCACATTTTAATTTCATCGGTATTGGACTTTGAACTTCGAAGATACACAAGAGAACTCCTCAAATTCAAATAGTATATGTAAAGTGATTTGGATTTTGGTAGGTTTATGACAATCCAAAACAAACCAAACGTCTGCAATGCAAGGTTCTGGACTAGACTTGGACTACGAAGACACAATGGAACTCCTCAAAAACAAACAGCGTAAATTAGGAATTTGAGTTCTGGGCATTTTACCATTGAAAATATTTTATAAAGTTAAAAAATATTTACATGCTTACATACCTGCCACTAAAAAGTTGAAAATAAAAAACTTTTTTAACAAAAAAGAAAAACCTCCTTCAAAAAACCTGAAACAAAAACAGCTTCAAAATTAAATACCTCTAAAAAAGCGAGAAATAATATTCAAATCATTAGTTACGCATAACATTATTAATAAAACACGTCTAATGAAGTCGGGTGGGGCTTTCAGAAATATAAAAAAAAATTACTTGTCTTCCAGCCCCACCCGACTTCAATAGACGTGTTTTATTAATAATGTTATGCGTAACTAATGATTCGAATATTATTTCTCGCTTTTTTAGAGGTATTTAATTTTGAAGCTGTTTTTGTTTCAGGTTTTTTGAAGGAGGTTTTTCTTTTTTGTTAAAAAAGTTTTTGTCAGATAACAAATCAAAAGTTAATGTCAAAATAATATAAATGTCCAAAATGTCTCCTATATTTTTCTATACCAATGTCAATTTTAATTAAAAAATAATGCTAATAATAATAACAAATTAAATAGATGACCAATTTATATCTTTACATTATAAATTAGGTAAACCTTTATCTGATAAATAGTCACTTAAGCTGTAGTAGCATTTGTCTATAAGGAAATTCTTTAGTCTTAGTTTAAATAAATTTAAGTTAAGGTCTTTCAAGGCTATTGGAAGCTTGTTATATATAATAGGTCCCATACAAAAAATACTTTTACGCTTAAGTGCCGTATTTGCACTACACGCACAAAGCTTAGTCTTTTTATTTTCTCTTATTCTATTACTAACATATGACTGAATTTTGAATAACTCTGGATTCGTTTTCACAAACACAGCTACTTCAAATATGTATAAACATGGTAGTGTTAACAATTTGTATTTTTTGAAGTAATCTTGACAGCTATCAATACACTTTAAACCAAACATTGATCGTATTGATCGTTTCTGGAATTTAAAAATAAAGCATACGTAGTACTTTATCGAACATTATTAAATAACATGTCACACACTATTCTAATTTTAGTAATAGAAATAATATAGTTTTACGGGTTAAACCCGTTCGAGTGCCGTGGTCAAAGGATTCCCAAAGTCAGGTCATTCTGTGACCACATGAAACTCGGCTGAAACTAAGAGCAACGCCGGCTTCCAAGCCGGCGCCGGCGTTGCTCCTGAAAGCTCGGCGTGCGTAGTGCGTGTTTCTTACAGGTTTTACCCGTTAATAACGCGGTCGATCTCAACCGCGTTAACGTTGCGTGCCGGTCCACACCGGCGCAATGCGTCGGTCGTCTCGCCGTCGTCATCGCAACGCAATGCATAAGGCCCTGTACTAATTGGCATTGGTCGTGCGATCATGCGTTGCGATTTCATCGTGCGATGAAACTGAACAAATTGTCTACAATTTGGTCGCATCGCATGACATTCAATAGATATCACTAGGTTTGATCGCACGGTCGCACGACCAGGTGGTCAAGTCTGCTAATGTTTTCGTCAAAATCGTAGTTCAATGGTGTTCTAATGGTAATGCTTTTTGACACAGTTCTTGTTTCTTAAACCCAAAATCAAGACACAATATGTTTTCGTTTTGGGTTTAAGAAACACTATGTGTTTCAGTTTTGGATTTAAGAAACAAGAACTGTGTCAAAAAGCATTACCATTGAAACACCATTCAACTACGATTTTGACGAAAACATTAGCAGACTTGACACCCAGTTTCATCGGACGGACCCACCATCGCACGACCGATAGCCAATTAGGACAGGGCCTTAATGTTAAGGTGACTATAATGGCCACCTTTGCTTTTTTGCTAACTACTACATACTACAAAAGACTATACTTTACTGAGATTATTGTTTGTAAATAAACGTTAGAACCATAGCTTAAATCTGTATACTTACATGTGAATTTTCGATATGATATTTCGATTTTGTACTTAGCTAGCGATAAGTTTAATTAAAATTCGGGCGCCACTTTAAGGTTTAAAGGAGCCTTATGTAGAGTAAACCGGTGCGACGCAAATTATATGTATGAAAAATATTTGCATTGCGACGACGCGATACGCCGTGTGGACCAACTCTATCTTCATTTTGCATGGAATTTGAGACCCATACAAAATTATTACGCACTCACGATCGAGCGTGAGTGCGAAAACACGCACAAATCACACAGGAAATGCTAAAATAAAAGCTGGACAATTAAAAAAAAATATTTATTTAGAAAAAAGTAATTGTCTACCTAACCAAAATAACAAACCGTTTCAGTTTTGGGTTTATCATTCAAAATGAGATCAAAATATATTAATTGGTTTTTTTTTCATACTTTTGCTGATCATATTTTGTTTGTAATTTTTTCTTCCAATTTTCACTTAGTAATTAGGAGTGCATTTATTATTTTATTTAAATGTTTATTTATTTCTTAATAAAAAAATTAAATATCTATAGAAGTAACAATTTTATTTTGTAATTAAAAAATAACGAGACTTGTAACTGTGATTAGGTTCTTCATAACCATATATTATCTTCTTGTTTAAAAAAATGTATCAGAATATCTAGGAAATATATTTGTCAAGTACTGCAATTTTAACATAAACAGAACTTGTGAAATAGATTTTTAATGAAAGTAACATTTAACTTAAATTTTAATTTTATAATTAGACGAAAAATATAGTCATAAATTAGAAGAAATGTTCATTTAATATTAAAAGTAAAACTTGCAATGCCGCCGCTGGCATTCAACTTAAGAGTTACTTATTTTAAACTTTTTACCTCTGCCATAAACTCAACAAACTAATTTTTCTTATCTTAAGAAAAATTATAAAGTTTTTTATGAAAATCCAATCACTGTAATGGATTACTATACAAAATCTGTGATGGCATTGTGTTGGTAAATAAATCGTTCTTTTGTTTACTTATCTGCCTCTATGAGTAAGTTTCAACATAGGTTCAAAATAACATTAAGAAATCTGTTAATTTTTTTTTATTTTAGACTAGAAGTTAGTGCCTAAATGTGGACTGTAAAACAATTACTTTGGTACAAGTAACGGAGGAGCTCGGTGGCGCAGTGGTTTAGCACCTGGCCCAGCGATTGCGGAGGTCAAGCAACTTTCGCAAGGGTCGGTCATAGGATGGGTGACCAAAAATTTTATTATCTCGAGCTCCTCCGTACTTCGGAAGGCACGTTAAGTTGTTGGTCCCGGCTGCATTTGCAATCGTTAAGACCCACCAATCCTCATTGGGCCCGCTTGGTTGGTTATGGCAGTCCTCCTTATCCACCCATAAGGAAGACCTGTGCTCCAGCAGTGGGGACATTAAAATGGCTGATGGACAATAATGTAGTTAACGTTAAAAACCTTTTTTTAATAAGAAAATTAGGTAACTTTTACAATGAGGTTGCCTCCGTGTGGGTAGGACCTCATTGACATCTAAATTAATAGAAAAAAAATTCAGGTCAGTGGGGTAGGCCCTCTATACAAGGTGCATTTGTAGCCACTCTCCAAATTTTAAGGATGTGTTCAGTCCATGAAACTGAACAACTTTCTCTTAGAAACATAGGGTCAAATATGTAAAAAAAAAGACTTTTCATACAAATCAAAGAGATCACGTGATCAGTTTAGTATGGGATGATCAAAATTTTTTGGCGTATTTCGATACATGTTTAATGGAGAAAGTTGTTCAGTTTCATGGACTGAATACATCCTTAAAATTTGGAGAGTGGTTACAAATGCACCTTGTATAAGGTGGACCGACAATCTGTACCCCTAATCTAGCACGAACAGCTATCGAGAATAAAAACGCATGTAAAGTACTCGATAGAGTATGTCTATTGTCTATAGAAAAAATCATTTCGGTTTTCGGCGGTAGATGGTGCTGTACTTTCCCATACAAAATTTTTCTATCGAATGTTTTTACGCGCGTATATTTTCGATGGCTATGCGTACTGGTGAAGGTCCACTGGATGCGAGCCAAGCTGGGGGCTTTTGTCTAATTTCAAATCTATCGCAATCGCTTTCATTTGAGAGATGGATGTGACACATTGCTGCATTTCTTTGGTATGTTTTTATTTGTGCCAAAAAGAAGTATTAATGTTCTGTCAAATGAAAGCAATTGCGATAGATTTTGAAATTAGACAATAAGAGGGCTGGGCCGGTCGATTTAACAACGTAGAATTGTTAATACCGTTACAATCTGTCGCGCGTTAAATCGTCAACTGGCCAAAGGCTGTCCCTGATTGGTCGATCTTGCGGTAGGTCGTCTGTGTCCATAGAGTTAGGAATCAAACATAGGTGTGAGTCAAATAAAATAAAGGAAGTTCAATAATTATGTGACATCAAGTATATATTTTATTATAATCAATAACTCTGACATCGTGGTAAAAAAAAAATGTTACGAAATAAAAAAAGACGGTAACGTAACGTAACATTATTTTCTCTTCGGGCACAAATTTAAATTAAAAACAAGGTAGATTGACAAAATTTTCTCTTAGAAAAAAAAACGATCACCAAAATTATAATATAGCGGTTTTTACAATTCTACGGTGACACTACACCACCAATTAAATACACCAGTCGATTTTTCATACAAACAAGGTAACTTTGAAGCCTTGGTTCTTCGCCAAGGATTGACTTAGCTGGGATCTGATGATGGCCATCTAGGGACTGCATGGAGGAGATTCAGATCGCTATACACACTCAACTAATCTGGGGGCTAATTGTCTAATTTTAAAAATCTATCGCAATCGCTTTCATTTGACAGATGGATGTGCCTCATTTAAAAAATTACAATATATTTCAACTGCCTACGACTAGTACTAAATATTCCAACTATATTACACGGTTAAAACAAAACGTAGGAATAACCACTTTTTCAAAATCATACTTATACTTATTACATAATAATATTAATAATATACAGGGTTGTTTGTAAAACACCAACAACCTCGCAGGAGTAGATTACTAACATCATAAAAAACAACGCTTGTTCTACGACTTTCCGAAAAAGCCAAAAAGAAAAATAGATCTTTCATGCAAAACTCGACAAGTTGTTCGAACATTTGTATGGAAAGTAGTTTTTTTTTCTTTTTCGGAAAAGCCGTAGAACAAACGTTGTTTATGATGTTAGTAATCTACTCGTGCGAGGTTGTTGGTGCTTTATAAATAACACTGTATAATAGTACCAAATAGTCCATGCAACTGAATATACGTAAAAGCAAAAAATCTACCAAAATATTTAACTAAGGATTATACAGGGTGTCCCAAAACTTTGCCACACGGAGGTTGAAGTACCTTAAATATTGAAGATAGAAAATTTGACTGGAAGAAAACTTCACTTTGTTTTTAAAAATATTAATACTGCCTTAGAGCTTTTAACCAAGTAAAATGCATTCAAATTTTTTTTTGAAATCATGTAATAATTTAAATTTAAATCTTAAACTTCATGGTCTTCCTTTTGTTTAGGTAAGACGATGTGTTATTCAAGAAAAAATAATCGTAATGAGGAACCCTTTCGATCGGTATATTTTTATATTTGGTAGGTTCGATTCCTGGTTAAAGCAGGGGATTTTTTAAATTATTTTGTATACCGTTCCAAATATTTATAATCAAAATGAAGTCTTCTTTCATTCTCATGAAAATAAGAAAAAATAGACTTCAAGTGCAACAAAATTATCACGTTTCCAATGAACAGACCAAAACAAACATTGACTGACAAAAAAATAACAAAAGTTGTTTACAAGACTAAAACTAGACGAACTTCTTTTTAAGAACTTCTTTTTTTTAATTATAATCACGCCACCGTCGTCGGTAGTCGCAACTAGCTACTAAATAATTTACACAGAGTAACAAAAATCTTGCATTACAGCGACAAAACATCAAGCACAGAGTAAAGAGAAACACAAGAAAGAAGGTTGTATTTAAAGAATTCTTTCGAAAGATATAATTAAGTGTTCCCTTGTGTTCTCTAAGTTATACTTTTAAGCTGTATAATTGGAGGTCCCTCGCTTAAATTATAGCGAGACATTCTTTTGAAATATTGCGTGGAACCGATTTCGTTTTTCTTGGATTTTTAATAATACCTATGGAATAGTAAACTAGATGTGTTTGACAAAAATGTGGTTGGTAAAGCTAGCAAGTTGGATGCGTATTTTACTGTAATTATTTAACTTCATCTTACTTAATTTATGCTTAAAAGTGTAACTATTGTTAACTGATGATTGTTAGAAAATTATACTGTAATCTTTCCCTGAATAAAATATAAAATTATATCGTACTAGCACTCAACCAACACCAATATGATGTTGGTTGATTACTTAATATTATAACTTAGAGTCAAGTTTAAAAATAATCAATACCTAATACAGGAAATATAATATTAATTATAACTATCATGAGAAGAAATAGACAAATTTTTTTCAACCAAAAAAAAAACTTTCTAATACTCGCAGGTACTACAATCTCAATCATAATAAATGATAATAATTTTCTTTTGGAAATGTGTTTGTTAATATAATAAACATTAACAACGAAATATCGAGAGCTATTTTTATTTCAAGATTTCATTGCTCTTTCGATATTTTTCTTTATAGTTTATGTTATTGTAGGATATGTCAAATCAGTCAACTGTCAAAATCCACTGTCTTTTGAAAGGTAAAAGTGTTAAATCGCTATATCTTATCGCGTTTCGGTGGTTATGCTAGGGGGGCTAGCAGAACAACAAATTTTAAAGTGTAAATCATAAAAAACAAAAATGTTTAATATAGTAAGTTTTTTTGAATTATATTGCTTAAAAAACGTTAAAATATAAGATAAAAATCTAAAGCAAACAAGTTGGTATCAAACATGAGACTTGAACAATCTGGGTGGCCAGTTTTACTATCCTATTCCAGTCTGAATTTTTGGTCCTTGTCCCGCATTTTCAGTATAATTTACCTTTCAATAAGTTTAATTTGATAATTTATTATGCACTTTTTCTACTCTTTGCATCCATAAATATTAATGTTCAGTTTTGTTATTATTTTATAACATACAGCCTAAAAACAGTTGCCTACGCGGTCGAAAAAAAAGAAACAAAGGCCCGACAATCGAAATGAAAGGGATATTACTTCTTAAAAACAACCGCGATCCCATTAAGGCGCTGTCATCGCGCGTTGATAAGATTTAAATTAGCCGCACAATAAAGCTCCTGTCAAATCCGCCATTAATTTTAAATTTCAAATTTGGAACGGGAGCGGGCACGGGACGTGTACAAAGCCACAGACTATTTCAGAGTCTCGCCTGGCTGAAAAAGGTTAAAACTGAAGGCTTGATTACATTAGCCAACCTAGTGTCCAATTTAGGAATCCAATTTAGGGTTGCCACCCTTATAATAAGTTCAATTTAACAGTGAATTTACGCTAATAACGGAATAGTAAACATTGTTTATGATTTTTTATTTTTTATTCTCATCTCTTATCATAAACGGACGGTTTTAAGCATAAAGAAACTAATTGATTTCTTTTTTGTTGTTAAAAGGACTTAGAACCTATTTTAATACGTTTTTTTTTGTACAATGAACAAATTATGTATTCTGCACAAATGAAATATTGCTTTTTAAGCTTTTCTATCCTGAATACAGTTGATTCATATACGCATATCGGCAATATATGAAAATTCAAAGCAGACCTTATATTAAGTCGTTTTAACAAAAAAATCAGTTAGTTCCTTTATGCTTATCACCGTCCCCTTTCCGTTATTAGTGTAAATTCACTGTTAATCCAACTTATCATACAATGTTTTATTGTCAAGTAAGGGTGGCAACCCTAAATTGGATTCCTAAATTGGACACTAGATTGGATAATGTGAGTAATCGCTGCTTTATTTTTGACACATAAACCAATAATTCCAAAACACAACTTCTCTAAACAACCGCTTTGCTCTTTTGTGACTCTAGGCCCGAAAACCCGATTAATTTTCATTTAACAGCATATATAATAATAATATATAATAAAAATAAATATAATAAATACATAGATAATAATTCGCCATTTCAGCTGCCCTAGTAGCTTCGCTAGCTCGAGGAAGCGGTTTTGTCCACCTTTCACGTCGAAATGCCAAAAATGGTATATATGTTACGGCTAATACCCGAAGTGCGGCTAAACCTAGTTTTAGCCGGCTAAAACTAGGTGTAGCCGATAGATGTTGGCTAAAACTAGGTGTAGCCGATTTGCTCGCGGCTAATACTAGGTGTAGCCGGCTAATACTAGGTGTAGCCGGCTAAAACTAGGTGTAGCATGGGGTATTAAGAAAATTTTTCTGTTGACTGTTAAAAAAATAACCTCGAAATTTAAGGCTCACGCTACGCTGCGCTTCGCGCTCGCCTTAAATTTCTAACCTATATTCGGGACCTACAGGAGTAAAGCAGATCGGTTTACCTAGTTTTAACAGCTATCGGCTACACCTAGTTTTAGCCGGCTAAATCTAGGTTTAGCCACACTTCGGGTATTAGCCGTTACATACATATACACAACCTACAGGTTTTGCGCTGTTGTGCTGTAGACCACTGTGGTGTAGTGTGATGGTGGATGTTGCCAATTTTTACGGTGAACTGGGATGGGATATATGAACTGGGGTAAATTGGGATAAAGAAGAAGGAAGATGGGACCAACTTAATCAGAGCAAACAAATAATCAGCTGTTCCATATATTTTGGTAGAGTAGATATTGGCGTTTTCTATGGAACAGCTGATTATTTTTTTGCTCTGATTAAGTTAGTCCCATAGACGAAGTTGTTCAGTTTGGTGGTCTAAGCCACACCTCAAAATTTGTCGACTGTTAAAAAAATTACCCTGTACTCGTACATCTCCTTACTTAAACGCGGACATCACACTAATGGTTGGTTTTAATTTACTTGACTTTGATTACACCTAAACAAGCCTTATTCTTTATAATTAATTTTTATCATTGACGTAGGTATACACGGTTAACTTTTAAGTATATCTAAAAATGAAATGAGTGTATCTCTTCCCTTTATACGTATTCTTAACGAGTATTTACAGTTAAAAGTTTCATTATTTAATAATTGGTCAAAATATTGACGTTTGTTTATGTCCCAAAATTTTACTAGTTTCTAGTAGACCGAGCTCCCGTTGCATGAAACCTTACCTCACAAGGTGGAAGATCAGAAAAGTGTTGGCGCAATAGATATTACTTAGGAACACTGGATTTTAGTGGGTTGCCATCGCATATCCTGCAACATGCTGCAACACATTTCTGATCTTCCACCTTGTGAGGTAAGGTTTCATGCAACGGGAGCTCGGTCTATAGATTTAGAGCTCATTCATAGAATTACACGCACGTAATCAAAAGATACTAGATATCTCGTTTACCTATCTACGCACGTGTCTTGCTATTTTTGTGAGTTTGCCGATTAATGAATATTTTTCTCCAATATTTTCAAACTATTAACTTTTAACTTCATATTCAGAAACGGGTTTGATATCCCCATTAAATTTTTAGATATACTTAAAAGTTAACCGTGTATAGGTACCTTTTCTTGACTTAAAATTTTCATATCATTATTTATTACCAATAAGGTAGTTGGTAATAAATGGAGCACAAACAGAAACGAATCGTTTTGTAGAAGCTGACTCAGAGAGTTACGATTATCGTTCGCCATTAAAACTGTAGAAAAAAAAGCAGCTAGCTCACCTTGCGACATTACTCAATACTTCAGTGGTTCATTACTCGATGGTCACAATTCATTGCTTGTAAATCATTGTTTAAAAAAAGAACTTGCTCATTTAGCTGCCAGTGAGGCATTGAAAAAAAACAAAAAAAAGAATAAACCATCATCATGGCCCGGAATCTTTGTCTTATTGCCTATTAAATATCGACATTGCTTATTGAAAATCGAATTCCGAAATAGCCAATTAGGATAGCTGTTTTAAATTTCTGAAACAGATTATAGCGATCCGATTTGTGGGCGGGGCACGGGGACATGTCATTTATTTTTTTATTGTTCGATTCGATCAGTACCCTTAGCACGAACAGCTATCGAGAAAAAAAACACGCGTAAAATTACTCGATAGAGAATTATCTATGGAAATTTTAATTTCGCTTTTCGGCGGTAGATGGCGTTGTACAAATTTCCAATACGAAATTGCACTATCGAATGATTTTACGCGCGTTTTTTTTCTCGATAGCTGTTCATGCTAAGGGTACTGTTTTCCACGTATATGTACAAGATTTAGGTCCTACATTTTATATATTTTTTATATCATCCGATCGTTTATAACTTAGTAACTGATTGCAGATTTCTAAGTTCAAATTCACGTGCCAAACCGGTAAACCTGCATGCAAGTACTGACATTTCTGATGTCAATATGTAGGACAAAAAATTTTACAGTTTATGGAACAGTTAATTTATGTAAATGAATGAAGTACCAATATTCATGAGTGTGAAATTGTGGTCAGTTTTCTTATTAGAATAGTAGTTTTTGTTTTTCTTGAAAAATGTATAATGTGAAAACGTTTATAATTATTTGATTTGAAAATGTAATATAGCCTATACTAACCATTGTGCTTGTAAGGTCTTTCACCTTGTTTCACTTACTCTCTGTGTATGCTATTGTTATCAATTAACACTGCTTATGATAAGCTGGACCCAAATAATGCTAAGCTAAAGGAGAAAAACGATTTAAGTTACTACATATTATGTAGTTTATATAATACTTTTGTCAAATATTATGAATCCAATTCCAAAATATTAAATGTGTCTTAATACCATAGACCTATCCCTGGTTTATTTTTATACACTAGACATCATATCAATACAAACAGATTACAGAAAAAAAAGGTACAGACCCATATTTCATCGTCTATTTCTTCAAATGGCAATTTGTTACAGCAAATATAAGGCTATTGTGCTCCAAACGGGTCGGACCGAACGCTTTTCTAAGGCCATAACCGGAATTTATATCTGACATTATTCATAACATCCCGCAGTCCAGTTGTTTTCCCCTAATTAGAAACCATTCAACCGTACCCCATTAAAACTCGTCTAAATTAAAATTCAAATAACTTACTAACTAGATGTATAAATCACAAACGCACAGAAAGACAATAAAATATATTGTCCGTGTCCAGACAATCGGACGAGCTACAATAATTAATACAACAATACGCTCACCGAGTAATTAAAATAAACTAATTCCTAAACGTGAGCGGGTTTATGAATGAATACTCTATACTCTATGCTTTTTTTAGTGTTGGCAACATTTTTCATTCTGTCGGACTCACTGACAGCTTGGTTGACGTTCTTTTTTTTAAGGCGCGACCTCGCTGCGGGACGCAACGCGCCGGCATCCGTTCGGAGTTCAAATTAACTTATTTTAATTTAGAGAATCGACACCGCACTTTTGGGTTATCGATAATAATTCACGTTAATCCTAAATCTTTTGAGTCGACCATTCGATTTTATGGTCGTGTTTGTTGTGAAATATAGTCCTTTGATATTAATGAATGGATATTGTTATAATTATATTCATAATAGGTTTTGCATTTGTCTGGTGGTATAACATTTTTATTGACTCTTTCATTATTACTTAAGTTTCATTAATGCAAAAACAAATAGGATCATTTTATATGAATTATTGTTCATGTTCAAATTACCGATACATAAACTTGATCTCTTATCATAGCAATAAGCGTCTCTTAAAGATATTTAATAGTATCTAAAACCCTGTTAAAGAATAACACCACTTCTTCTATCGTAAACTTTTGAATCTCCCTTAAAAGTATCAGAACATCGAACAAACACGACTCGACAATTTTCCTAATTTGATTCTTTGCCAAAAATATTTCCCTTTCTCACGCTAAACAAAAGATTCTTCGACTCCCACGAATTAGAAGACTAATTTTATATATGGCAGCATCGGATCGAGATGGACCGATCGGCGTGTGTAATTACAGTGTAAGAATTTGGTAGAATCCGCGTGCACGGTAGCAATAACGTGCAATTTAAATGTTTCGAATTTCGAACGAGTTTCTTTTTTTGTTAACCTCCTTGCGTGCACGCATGCGCTAAAAATGTTGCAATACGAAACGCATTCGTATTCCACGTAATATTGAATAAATTGCCAAGAATTTTTATAACTCAATTGAACTTTCTCAAATCTTGAAGCACCAAGAAAATGTCATTTCAAAACAACTGCGACTTCTTTAAAATATTGATAATGTAGGTATGTGATGAAACCAATCCGATATAAATTAACCATTTCATGCACTTAATGACGACAAAATGACATAGTAAAGTATAAACTAATTCAGATAAATAAACAAAACGAAAAATGATGACTCAAATTAAAATTACTCTATCATCAAAATAAAACTATGAAATACTACCTTAATTTTCATCGAAACATGCTAGTTGTAGAACTAAAATACACAAAAATACTTTATTTATCTTTAAATACTTTTTCTTATCTTTTTACTAACTTAGTGCCAGTTATAAATGAGGCTAAGAATTATGTTCCTAATTTAAGTGACATTAATTCTGCAAAAGTTACATAATCTTTATTTAATCAATGCAAAAGAAATAAAGAGAGAAAATAAATTTATTATATGTAAGTAGATCATTTACGGAGATATTATCTTATCAGTACACAGTTTTACAGATATCATTTATAATACCTACTGCAAAATTATTGACTTATTATTTTTTAATTACCTATTCGTTTAATATACATGATTAACTAACATAATTATTATCACACACATTTTATTTGAAAATTGAGTAAAAATTTGGCTTAAATAAAACTAAGAAATTCACTTTACATAGCGCTCTGCATTTTACAACTCTACATTTACTCACGAGTTACAAAATGTAGGTACAGCGCCCCAAGCGGGTAGTAGCGGAACTACGATGCCACGATACTACGATGTTCGTAGAAAAACTAATTTTGCTGTTTGGAATATTTTGTAATGATATTCATTACTATAAAAAAATATTATTCGGCATGAGTTTATTAACGCAGTAGTTAACAAAAACGTTATCATAAAATAATTGTACTTATAAGACTGTTTAAATGAGAAAATAATTATATTTTTTGTTTAATGTTTATTTATAGTATTAATTAGTACAAGACATTATTGGAAGATTATCATGTAAAAATAAGTACAAAAAAAGGCCTCTCCGGCGGGGAATCGAACCCCGGTCTCCCGCGTGACAGGCGGGGATACTGACCACTATACTACCGAAGACTTAATCTAGTTGACGAAATTATAAATTAGTATCTAAAGAAATTACGTCTTTTCATACAACAATCAACTGTTCGGACATTTGTATGGAAACTTGTTTTTTTTTGTCTGTTTTCGGAGAAGTCATAGAACAAATTAAAATTGTTGTTTGTGATGTTAGTAATCTACTCCTACGAGGTTATTGGTGTTTTACAAATAACTTTGTGTCTTATTTGTGACCGAAAATAACATTAGGTACTTAATCAATTATTACTCAAAAACCTCCCTTTTTTGACTAAGTAGGTAAATAAATTATGTTTTAGGACGAGTGCGTTCTAAAAATATCTTTGCCAAATAGAATACCTAACCATAGATACAAATTTTATTATATTATCAGACAACGGTGGCATTGCACTGGCACGTTTATTGTTTATAGATTATTTTTCCAGTTACTTTCATTATTTACTATCTTAAATTATCATTAAAATAAAAATCCTGTCTGATATTGCAAAAAATGTGGCCCCTATTAAAAACAAAATAAAAAAAGATCTCTCCGGCGGGGAATCGAACCCCGGTCTCCCGCGTGACAGGCGGGGATACTTACCACTATACTACCGAAGACTTACTGAAAATGTTGAAATTACGCTATATAAATAACACAATGTTAGAACTTCCATCGTTATTTTTTCAAAGGTTTATTAGAATTTACATAATAAATAAAGTACAGAAACAGCTATGAAAATTTGTTTTAGTTTTATACCAGCCGTAAAAAATCAATTACTTAATTACAAAAAAAAACTGTATCTAATAAAATTATTTATCTAGTAAAATATAATACCTACCTTACCAAATGAACCTATGTCGCATTTACACGTCAAAAAACCAATAGACCACAAGAAATCTCCGTTGAACAAATTGAACAATAAAACATTATTTTTTTCAAAAGCACTTTTTAATCATTCCCATCCGAAATCGTCCAGTGTTGTCTGTTGTCGAAACTGGCCGCTAGGGGGCGTGTCTCCATGATGGATGCCCGCGCGCGCGTAAGATTGAATGTCCTGGCTCGTCGCAAAGACTATTAAACGCTTGCAAACTTAAAAAAAACGTGAAACTTTTAAAACAACCTTTATTATTGTAGCATTAAGTAACTTGTAAGTGGCAAAAGTATGTTTGTTGAACCAAAACTTTTGTTTTCGAAGCTGAAAAGCAATTTTGACTTTAAACCGATGGAGTTAAGGCCGTTTTGTGATGTTCAGGTTGCAGTAGGTTTAGTCCATTTGAGTAGGGAAAACTCCATTTGAGTTAGAAAATGAATACGATTTTAACATGGTCACTTAATGAAGGAAGTGTTCGTCGGTATGACAGGCTGAAATGAATCTGTGGTGTGTCCGTCGTATTTTAATTAACCGAGAATTTTACTGTTAATAGTAGGTAGGTACCTACCTACTAGCTAAAATTAGGTTTGAATGGGTTTTAGCTATTCTTATTTGGCCGCCTTACTGGCCTTACGTTACGACCAAACAGTTGTCAGATTTGAGTGAAACTATATGAAACTGACAGCTTCCTTAAAATAAGGGGCGGTAATAGGAAAACATGGTTTGCGCGGGCCATATTTTTATATAGAAAACGTAAACTTGTAGCCACCAAAAAAATCATACGACAAGCTAAAGAGTTTATCTAGTTGCTACAAACATTAAATTGCGTATAAACTTCACAGTTGATTGTAAAAAAAATCAGAATATCATCAAAAGCGCTTGTCGCGGGCCATATTTTTGGCGTAAATAATAATTTATGGGCATTATTTATAAACGCACATTGAAAAACATTTTGAAACTTAGAAAATGTTTATATAATTAGTTTAGCACTTAGCAGTAACTAAACAACGTAAAATTGAAACAACAAATGTATCTTTTGTAATCTTAGAAGGAGCGGGGCTCTTAACACAGGTTTTATACTTAAAAGGGGCCTCAGCCATATAATATGTAATGTACTTAAAATAAATATTTTTTCATTTTTCATTTTTTTTTTCATACTTTTGGCGTAAATAATAGCGTAAACGTATTGAATTCTATATCAAAATACACTTTAAGGTACTGTGCAGTTGCTCCAATAACTTTTTTTCAAGAAAGATAATTGTGTTAAAGATAATGATGAAAAAACAACGAAAAACATCGAAAATGTGCAGAAGTGAGGTTATTTGCCGTACTCTTTACACGTAAAGAAAAAGACTGAGACAAAAGATTTCGCATATCGGAGCCTTAAGGAGACAGTGACGTGACTCGCTTTTGTAGGCACATAACATGGTTTCCCAGGATTTTAGCTATTACACAATATATTTTAGCGTGTCCGACAACTAACGGCAATTCTTCACTATGAACTACTTATGTTATGAAAGCAAAATTATCTCATTAGATGCAATATGTTTGTAGTATTTGGCGAATACAATTTTAGTGTGTACAAATATATCTACTTACCAATTACAATGGCGACCGCGCACTGGACGACGCTCCGTGGGTAGGACCCGACAAGGTGGACCGACGATCTGAAGGTCGCGGAAAACCACTGGATGCGGGTAGTGCAGGACCGATCGTCGTGGAGATCCTTGGGGGAGGCCTATACCCAGCAGTGGGTGTCGTGCGGCTGATATGATGATGACCAATTATTACAATATTAACCAAAGATTTTAGCTAAGTAAGTCTTAAGTATTCGGCCGAGTGGTCTATGGATATTGCCACCAGACCAGAGCTAGACTTAGAGGTCCCTAGGTTCGATTCTCAAGAAGGGAGTATAAGGTACCTAATGGCACAGTTTTACAAAACTGTGCTAATGGGCTCCTTTCGTTTGGTGGGTAGGTAGAAGGTACAGTCAACTGTATGTAACGTACACCACTTATTTTTGGTTAAAGCTAGAGTGACAAATGAGAGATCAATATAGGTGATACCTAACAGTAATAGGAGACGTCAATGCATCCTTTACTCCTCCAGTCCCATAGTCCATTAAGTATTCAAAATTTTCAGTATCATTATGCCCATTCTTCACAATGTGTAGTGATACAGTGGTATCAAACAAAAGTCCACAGTATTGAAATGTCCACCCAAACCTCTTAAAGTCCTCTTTATTTGTACTTCATTAAACACTAGTAAGTATAGTATCATATTATCTGTGACTGAATCAAGAAACCACCATTCAGGCATACCGTATCCTTAACTTGTATTTTAGTACTTTCTAAAGACTTTCTACTATAAAATGATTTCTACATAATATGCGGTCTATGAGAAAATTGATTCGGCTTAAATTATATTCAGTCTAAATCTGAAAGAATCCAAAAATGGCCTTGCACAAAGACTTTTTACTTAATTTGACACACTCAAACGGGAACCACGGAATCTTTTGGCCTGTAAAAGCCTTTTCCTTTTGGATAAATAATACTACTTCTCTTGGCCAATACCTAAGTTATTATGTTCAAAAAAGTTCATTCAGTGGTACTTGCTACCAGTTTTCATTCATTCCGTCAAAAAGCTTACATTACTAACAGCAGTACGATCATTTTAATTGGTACCCAACCTCCTTTTAAAACTTGCAATAAAAACTTTTTTCTGTACACTGGTCGAAAACGATTAAAACTTTTTTTCTCCATTCCAGAGCTACTGTATTAACATTTTACTCGATCAGGGTTCAAATTAGATTGCCGGGCGGTACTAACCCGCCCCTTGATTCAGTAGGTGTAACACGGTTACTTGACTTCTGACCTAAGTTATTTTATATTTAACCTCTTTGATAAACATCGAGGTAATTTTGATTAGATAATTTTTATCAGCAGGTAAACAGTTATGCAGCGTTGTAAACAGTGCGTTAGTATTTTAGACGCATAGGGTAAAACGTTGGAAACCCCTGCTAGACTAATGTTGTTATGAGTCAGTCCAGAAAATTGAGTATTTTTAAAGATTCCTGCTAAAATTATGAATGAAGAATATTATGCACTATAGGACCTGGGTAATATTGATTACCACACAAATTGACTAATGTAGGTAACAAATTGACCTACATTAGTCAATTTGTGCTGAAAATTGGAATGTCTTGTCTCCAACCTACTAGGATTAGAATGATGTGTCTGGTATCCTGAATTTTGATAAAGAAAAACCAAATCAGCTCTTTAAGGCCCTTGGGAACAAAATCAGTTTCCCAGGGGTTGACATTAAAGGACTACATTAGTCAATTTGTGCTGAAAATTGGAATGTCTTGTCTCCAACCTACTAGGATTAGAATGATGTGTCTGGTATCCTGAATTTTGATAAAGAAAAACCAAATCAGCTCTTTAAGGCCCTTGGGAACAAAATCAGTTTCCCAGGGGTTGACATTAAAGGACTACATTAGTCAATTTGTGCTGAAAATTGGAATGTCTTGTCTCCAACCTACTAGGATTAGAATGATGTGTCTGGTATCCTGAATTTTGATAAAGAAAAACCAAATCAGCTCTTTAAGGCCCTTGGGAACAAAATCAGTTTCCCAGGGGTTGACATTAAAGGAATAATTATTATAATAATAATAGTTAATTACACTTGATATTTGACAGGATCTATAAAGTAATTTGGCTATGGAAGTATGAGGTATCAGTTCATTTTGGACAAGGGGTTTCTTGCACAAAATAGTTTGGGAAATGGGAGTCCACGGTCTAACTAAACTAAACTCTAACTAATCTAATCAAACTTTTTCTTCGTGGTTTAAGCTGCGTTGACATGATCAAAGTACACTTGGATCAAGTAGTTTGGATGACTACTTGGACGCTACTTGGATCATGTAAACGAGCAATCAAAGCGCACTTGGATCAAAATTCTAATCAAAGTAAACTTGGACCATGCTCTTCTTTCATTCAAGTTTGCTTGGACCAAGTAGTTTTGACGACTACTTGGATGCTACTTGGATCATGTAAACGAGCAATCCAAGTGCACTTGGACGTAGCCATAATTTAAAGTCCAAGTATTCTATAAAAAAAATATTTAAAGAAAGCTTTCTCATATATGTATTAATAAGTAGCTAATGTATATTGCACTCTGTTAATGTTTCTAAGGCCTGTTTCACAAAGTCCGATTTAGTTCAGTACTTAACAAGTAATTTCATATAAATTGTTTCATCTTAAAATAGATCAGAAGTTAGTGCCATAACATAGATTGTGAAACAGGCACTAAATATAAAATAATTTAAATTAACTTCAACACCTTCATTGAATTATGTCTTTTGTTAAAAACTAGAGCATAGTTTTTTACATTTCGCCGATAAACTGTTATGCAGTTTGGCGAAAGTTAAGTTTGTAATTTTTTTGTATCTTTTACAGTGATAAATAAATAAATAAAAAAAAGCTACTTTGTCCAAGTTACTTGGTCCAATCCAAGTATACTTGGATCTTGTCAACGGGTATCCAAGTATACTTTGATCAAAGCTACTTTGTCCAATTTACTTTGTCCAAGTATACTTAGATCATGTCAACGCGGCTTTAACAAAGTGTTGGAACATGAAAATATAAGTAAAAGTAAATGATGTATTGGTAGTTTACCGTAACGAGAAACCGCTGGGTCGTGACCGGCCGCACGAGGCTGGCTTACGGCTTACGCTCGGGTCGGAAGCTACCAGTTTTGGGTTAATAAAGGGTTAATGATACGTGTTCTGTTATAATGGAATTTATTTAGTGATGGGATTTTGTTATGTTCGATTGAAGCTTAGGCGCGATTTTTCGGTGTTAATCTGGATTTTTGAGCCGTTTTATTTTCCCATTTACATTTATTTTATTTTATTTTTATGCACAACGGGATAGCGCTTGGCCTTCACCTCACTTGATGTTAAATGACGATAAGGGCGAAGGTGGAAGCACGCTACACCCGGAATCCTCATCACTGAGGAACTGACTATCTTCTCCAGCCTTTTTTTAGTTCGCAACTTGTTAAATTCTTATTCAAACAACATAGAGCGATCACGCGGCCTAGAGATCGTCAGTGAGCTTACTGAGCTTAGTGAATTCCGTGATAACATGACGTGATCACAACAGACGATGCTGCGGCTGTGACTGCTGTGATCACAGCAATCAACGCAGTCATAAAGCGTCTCTTAGAGAATTGCACTGCTGCATTATTGTCCTATTTAAATACAATTTAAAATTACTTACTTGTAGAAAATAAACTTTCAAGAGTACAGGTAGGTAGGTACTCTACTTAATAGATACATTTTAATCAACCTCAGCTAAACATGCTGTTTGACATGAAATATTGCTTGAATTTTATTAAAATGCTCAAAATACTTCTACCCCTCGCCGCTAATAACACGAAAACTACTAAAAGAGTGAAAAAAATAAAAACAAATCGCTGGCAATTTAAAAACCACCTGAATTTAAAAAGAGAACACATGTTTATGGAATGTTGAAATGGAGTGGGCTACCAGCAACGGATACGCACGTTAAGTGTTATTTAAAACTGAACACTACATCTTTATAATTAAGACATCTTTTTTATTGCTTCCTGTGTAGTATTCTTACATCTTTTGGTAATTGTTTCAAAATATCGACTTCCTTTTTACGTGCATACTTAATCTAAATTTAAATTTCAGGGTTATTAGTTTTGGTATGCCATATAAATTATTGTCCAGAATAACTTTTTAATAATAATGAATAATACTCAAACCAATTTATTTTAATATTTTTTAAATCCAGAACTTCCTATTCCTACCTATTAGTAGGAACTAGACGTGTGCGCCGATCGGCGTGGCGCACGCCGCCGGTCATTTTAGCCACGCCGCCGCCGCCGAAGTTTTCGTCGGCGTCATCGGCGTCAAAATCCAAGTGTAATATGTGTAAGAAACAAGTACAAAAAGCTGAAATAACTTGCATCTAGGTACATAATTATCTCATATTTTTTTATTCTTTTCCTCTCTTTTTTGGATTAGTTTGATTGTTGCCATTGAGGTTTTTTTTTATAGTGATTTTATAATTTAATCTTTATCATATCATCCGCACAACACCCACTGCTGGGTATAGGCCTCCCCCAAGGATCTCTACAACGATTTGCCCTGCGCTGCCCGCATCCAGCGGCTTCCCGCGACCTTCACCAGATCGTCGGTTCACCTTGTGGGGGGCCTACCCAAGGAGCGTAGTCCAGTGTGCGCTCGTCATTCCTACCTTTTCGCCCCAACCGCCAGTGTTTCTTCTCGCTTATATGTCCCGCCCACTGCCACTTCAGCTGAACAATCCTCCGAGCGATGTCGGTTACTTTAGTTCTCCTACGCATCTCCTCATTTCTGGTTCGATCACGCAGGGAATGCCGACCATGGCTCCCTCCATTGCATACTGGGTGACCTTGCCTTCTTATGAGACCCGTAGTTAGCGACCACGTTTTATCGCGGTAACTTAACACTGACAACACACATTGGGCATAGACTTTTGTCTTGAGACACTGAGGTAAGTTGGACGTGAAGATTTGTCGAAGCTTCCCGAATGCTGCCCATCCGAGCTGGATTCCATGAGAGATCTCTTTTTTGAAGTCGAACTTACCTAACTGCACTGTCTGTCCTAGGTATACGTAATGGTCAACAACTTCGAGTGTAGTGTTCCCAACATGAGCTGGAGTGGGTACAACATGAACAGTCGACATGATATTCGTCTTATCCATCTTCATTCTAAGACCCACTTTTTGGGAGGCAATACGGATATCTTCGAGCATTGTGTTCAAGCCTTCCATGGTCTCAGCCATAAGAACTATATCATCGGCAAAACGAAGGTGTGTTAGGTACTGGCCATTAATGTTGATACCAAGTCCTTTCCAATCCAAGAGCTTAAAGATGAAATAACGTCTCCCTGTCTCACACCTCGCTGTAGTTGGATGGGATCTGTGCTCTGATTCTGTACTCGGGCCGACACGACATGGTGGCATTTTCTTATAAGTGCCTCAACACCCGATATACCTAGTCTACTTGGTGCACCTCTGGAGACTGCAGCACTGCCCAGGTGCCCAGGTCTCAATCGAATCAAAGACTTCAACATAGACCACGAACGCCAAGCAAAGTGGCAGATTATACTCCCCGGTCTTCTGTATAACCTGCTGCAGCGTATGGATGTGGTCTATGGTGCAAAAGCCTTTTCAGAACGCGGCTTGTTCGGGAGGTTGGAAGTCGTCGAACTTGCGAGCGCAACGATTCGTAAGATTCGTATTCTTCAAGAGGGTCTTGTCACCCTTTTTATAGAACAGAATCACCTCACTTTCACTTCACTTATGTTCCATGTCTTTGGCATTCTGCCCTCGACGATGACGAAATTGAAAAGCTTCTGGAAGTCTTCTATTCTACTTATTTTGAATATCCTCGCCGATTACGCCGATGACGCCGCCGCCGCCGACAATTTAGACGCCAGACGCCGCCGCCGGTCAAATGACCATCGGCGCACATGTCTAGTAGGAACATTTAAAAGGGGCAATGTGTCATACTTCATCATTACAGCCAAAGCTGGCCAAACTGCCAAAGTCTCCAACCTTAAGAGGATGTTGCCATACTATGCACTCCTGTTCTGTCCCCCTAGACTAGAATGACCACCGAAACACGATATCGTCGGCGAAGAGTGAAAACCTCGTAAATCTATTTTTTGTCGAGAACATTTGTTGCAGTTTTTGACAGAAAATCTCTTATCTCACGACTCTACCTCACTCATATTCCATTTAAACGCGTACAACGCTATCTATTGCATTTTATGAAAACCTCGTCAATGACAGAAGCTGGTCACGAGTGACGAAAAACTCGGCAAAAGTGTTTTGACAAGAAAGAGGATTTACGAGGTTTTCACTCTTCGCCGACGATATAAATCGCGTGATATAGCATCTTATCGACATTCAACTGTCAAAATCTATTGTCATCTGACAGTTAAATGTTAAATCGCTATTATCATATCGCGATTCGGTGGACATGCTAGGGAGTCTGGTAGGCGGGCGGGTCGAAAATTGCACTGTTGTATGTGTTGTGTTTGTTGCGTTTTCCGGACAAAATCGGTCCAATACAATAGTATTGGACCGATTTTGTCCGGAAAACGCGGCTTCTATTTTCTTACCCACGAAGGTAAGTAGGTACAATATTAGGTGTAGTAGGAGCCTCTAATCTAAGTCATAAGTCGCACCGACAAAGTGTGAAAAGTTAGTGCTTACTGCTATTCTAGTTAAAGTGTCATACTTTACCATCAGCTATTTTTAAATGTCCCCACCGCTGGGGCTCAGGCCTTCCTAACGGATGGATAATGAAGATGGGACATAACTCACCACGCGGGCCCAATGCGGATGGGTGGATGTTAACGACTGCAAAAGCAGACGGAACCAACTAAACGTGCTTTCCAAAGCACCGAGGAGCTCGAGATAATAAAATGTTGGTCACCCATCCCATCACCGACCCTTGCGAAATCGCTGCGCCATCGAGCTCCTCAGTGTCATACTTACTTTGCTTAAATTCATCAAGACACTCCTATCCAAAATAACATAGCGTGCTCTCGCGCCATCAGACTTTTTTTCTTAAAATTATTTCACAAAAAAGTATTAAGACCGAGCAAGGTTGCCCCGCTCGTAATAACCTAATGGCCCCTTTTCTTACGAGGAATTCCCTAATAAACCCCACACATTTCGAGCGGTTTTTTTTTCGTCTACGGTTCATTGTTTAACATGTTCGAGGTTTTATGTCAGTGGTTATGAAATGTCTACATTTTGCGCTATACTAAATTAAAACAAGAATCTATATAAAGAAGGAAGTTGTAATGGAATGAAATAACTAGCATTATCATATCAGCCGCAACAAAGATGAAATAACAATCCAAAAAATATTTAAATGTCAGTATAAATCAAACATGTTATTTATTTTAGGAAAGTTTGTGTGTCTGTCAGAAGTTCAGAATTAACAAATAGAAAAGTTTAAAAAAAGTTGTTATTCTGAAATCTATAGGACGTGTTAGGTACCGAATTCCAATGGAATTCAACAAAATCAGCACCTATCTATTTGCTTTCATAAAACACTAAAGCCTGTAGTTAACTGTTTTATTGACAGTTAATTTTAACCTCGGCCCGATCATTAACCGAAGCACAAGACTCAAAAACATTTCTAGTCTCGGCCCGTGCCACGCCTGGGGCGGCCAGACTTCATATTTTTTATCGAGGAAAAAAATATGATCTGCAACAAATCATTTTCGACTCTACCTGTAAAAACATAACGAATTCTTTCGTAAGACTTCTATGCTTCATTACTTTTTTAAAATTACACTGAAATCAATGCAACTTGAACTTTACACGAAGGAGTTTACATTATATTATTGTCTGCCAGTGTTGTGCACTTTGTTTTATTTTTCTTTTTTGGCGTTGGCATCAGGCGTTTTATGCCTCATTGTGGCGCGCGCACCGAGGTATTCATTACACCTCAGTGTTTTAGACAGCTCTGATTTATTTGCGTAACGGATCAACTCAATACTGAATTATCCTCGGGTTGGAAAATTTAAACCATTCTTTTTGCATCAAAATGTCCCAAAAGAGATCTATGTCGGCAGGTCCGGCGCTTCCAGTAACTTTCCTCGACGTCTAGAAAATCAGCGTTCTACCTTGACATACACGGTGGCAATTCGAGAAACTTTGCCCCGACGGCCATCGGTTCTTCTCGCTAATTGTCCAATCCTGTGTCACTTCGCTGAAGAATAACCTCGAGCGATATCGGATTAATTGGTTCTCATACGAATATTCTCATTTGTGATTCGATCATGCAGGGAAACGCCAAGCATTTCCCAACTTGTCAACTTGAGGTTGACCTTGAGTCTTGTTAACTGGCATACATACCTAGTTACCTAGAACATCACTAGCAAATCTAGCAATGCACTTGTTGCCAATGAGGTAATCCCTCATTACAAACAAGATATATCGGTAGCTAACCGAATCCAAAAGAAAAATTGTAATCATAAATGCAAAGTCGATTCATTCAAAATCAGTTTGAACCAAGTTGGTCGAGGTTTCATTCAAAAGTTTCGGCAGATAATGTAAAAACATTTGCGTCAGTACGTAAACAAATTAATTAATAATGCATAATATTTAAATGACCATACTATTGGAATAGTTGACCATTACGTATACCTAGGACAGGCAGTCCAGTTAGGTAAGTCCAACTTCGAGAAAGAGATCTCTCGTCGAATTCAACTCGAGCGGGCAGCATTCGGGAAGCTTCGAAAAATCTTCGCGTCCGACTTACCTCAGTGTCTCAAGACGAAAGTCTATGAACAATGTGTGTTGCCAGTGATGACTTACGGCAGTGAAACGTGGTCACTAACTATGGGTCTCATAAAGAGGCTCAAGGTCACCCAGCGTGCAATGGAGAGAGCCATGCTCGGCGTTTCCCTGCGTGATCGAATCAGAAATGAGGAGATCCGCAGGAGAACAAAAGTAACCGACATCGCTCGAAGGATTGCTCAGCTGAAGTGGCAATGGGCAGGACACATAGCGAAAAGAACTGATGGCCGTTGGGGCAGAAAGGTTCTAGAATGGCGACCGCGCACCGGACGACGCTCCATGGGTAGGCCCTCGACAAGGTGGACCGACGAACTGGTGAGGGTTACCGGAAGCCACTGGATGTGGGAAGCGCAGGACCGATCGTCGTGGAGATCCTTGGGGGAGGCCTATAACCAGCAGTGGGTGTCGTGCGTGCGGCTGATATGATGATGATGATGATGATGCATAATATTTATTTAATTTTAACCCAAGTAGTGCTAAAAATAACTCAAAACAAGTTCCATTAAAATTTTAATTTGTATTTTATAGGAAGATACAGTTTCTTCAAATAACTTTTTTCAAAAAGTTCATTTCATTTCATCACTTATAAAGATCATTAATATCGGCCAATGATGATAAAGTTGTATGGAATGCCAGATTTTTTCGCATTTCCTGATCGAAATAACCTGATTCATCCGACTTTCTGGCCAGTTCAAGAACTACATTCCAGTGGCCAAAAAAAACTGAACAAAAAGCTATCCAGCTAATCCAAATGTAAGTGGCATCATCACTTTGACGTGGAGATGGTAATTGGCCATAATTATCCCGTCACGAAGATCTATCATAAATCAATAGAACCACATGTACTCAATGAATGGATCAATAAACGGTTGAACTGTAACGCCTTGCGTAGGAGTGTGGAGTCACGAGCTAATAAATTTTATCATAATTTAAAAATTAACCTCATGATTGGCGGAATACTTTACTCTGCATTGCATACTAACGTTTACCACAGAATACCACTTTCGCTTATAGTTCAAAAAAATACTACCTCATTAGATTTATAATAAGAGATAATTAGATCGTCGACCTTATAAAAGAGCCTAATAGGCCTAGCCCTAAACTGAATAAGTTTTTGTTATCTTTTTTTATTTTCAATGATTTTACTAACGAGTTATTAAATTTTATATTACAGCAGCAGGTTGTCCAAAAATGTCAATCTCCTTCAATAGGTTTTTATGCGTTAAAAATTCTATTGAAGATATTTTTACAATTTTTTTTGTAGGTACATATAGGTAGTAATTAAGTTTTTTTTTCAACTCGGTTATATCTGGTATGGTAATGATTTTTATTCATAATTTACAAAAAATATACTTACTCATACGTACCTAGGTGTAGGTATTGACAGCCGGACAGAAGATATTAAGGCGGTTGTATGACCGAAAGTGGCGCCCTCAGAGGTTTTTATTTAATAAGTTATTAATAAAAAAAGATTTTAATAATGTTTATCGTGGAGATTTTAGGGTCCATGGTCTAGTATTTTTAGAAGGTATCACTACATGCCCTCGTAGTCATTCGTAGAAGTAGATAGCAAATGTGTCAAAAACGGCCACTTTTAGCAGTTTTTCTATCTACTTCTAGCAGTGACTACTAGGGTGTAGGGTGTACTATGTGTCTGGTATCCTGAATTTTGATAAAGAAAAACCAAATCAGCTCTTTAAGGCCCTTGGGAACAAAATCAGTTTCCCAGGGGTTGACATTAAAGGACTACATTAGTCAATTTGTGCTGAAAATTGGAATGTCTTGTCTCCAACCTACTAGGATTAGAATGATGTGTCTGGTATCCTGAATTTTGATAAAGAAAAACCAAATCAGCTCTTTAAGGCCCTTGGGAACAAAATCAGTTTCCCAGGGGTTGACATTAAAGGACTACATTAGTCAATTTGTGCTGAAAATTGGAATGTCTTGTCTCCAACCTACTAGGATTAGAATGATGTGTCTGGTATCCTGAATTTTGATAAAGAAAAACCAAATCAGCTCTTTAAGGCCCTTGGGAACAAAATCAGTTTCCCAGGGGTTGACATTAAAGGAATAATTATTATAATAATAATAGTTAATTACACTTGATATTTGACAGGATCTATAAAGTAATTTGGCTATGGAAGTATGAGGTATCAGTTCATTTTGGACAAGGGGTTTCTTGCACAAAATAGTTTGGGAAATGGGAGTCCACGGTCTAACTAAACTAAACTCTAACTAATCTAATCAAACTTTTTCTTCGTGGTTTAAGCTGCGTTGACATGATCAAAGTACACTTGGATCAAGTAGTTTGGATGACTACTTGGACGCTACTTGGATCATGTAAACGAGCAATCAAAGCGCACTTGGATCAAAATTCTAATCAAAGTAAACTTGGACCATGCTCTTCTTTCATTCAAGTTTGCTTGGACCAAGTAGTTTTGACGACTACTTGGATGCTACTTGGATCATGTAAACGAGCAATCCAAGTGCACTTGGACGTAGCCATAATTTAAAGTCCAAGTATTCTATAAAAAAAATATTTAAAGAAAGCTTTCTCATATATGTATTAATAAGTAGCTAATGTATATTGCACTCTGTTAATGTTTCTAAGGCCTGTTTCACAAAGTCCGATTTAGTTCAGTACTTAACAAGTAATTTCATATAAATTGTTTCATCTTAAAATAGATCAGAAGTTAGTGCCATAACATAGATTGTGAAACAGGCACTAAATATAAAATAATTTAAATTAACTTCAACACCTTCATTGAATTATGTCTTTTGTTAAAAACTAGAGCATAGTTTTTTACATTTCGCCGATAAACTGTTATGCAGTTTGGCGAAAGTTAAGTTTGTAATTTTTTTGTATCTTTTACAGTGATAAATAAATAAATAAAAAAAAGCTACTTTGTCCAAGTTACTTGGTCCAATCCAAGTATACTTGGATCTTGTCAACGGGTATCCAAGTATACTTTGATCAAAGCTACTTTGTCCAATTTACTTTGTCCAAGTATACTTAGATCATGTCAACGCGGCTTTAACAAAGTGTTGGAACATGAAAATATAAGTAAAAGTAAATGATGTATTGGTAGTTTACCGTAACGAGAAACCGCTGGGTCGTGACCGGCCGCACGAGGCTGGCTTACGGCTTACGCTCGGGTCGGAAGCTACCAGTTTTGGGTTAATAAAGGGTTAATGATACGTGTTCTGTTATAATGGAATTTATTTAGTGATGGGATTTTGTTATGTTCGATTGAAGCTTAGGCGCGATTTTTCGGTGTTAATCTGGATTTTTGAGCCGTTTTATTTTCCCATTTACATTTATTTTATTTTATTTTTATGCACAACGGGATAGCGCTTGGCCTTCACCTCACTTGATGTTAAATGACGATAAGGGCGAAGGTGGAAGCACGCTACACCCGGAATCCTCATCACTGAGGAACTGACTATCTTCTCCAGCCTTTTTTTAGTTCGCAACTTGTTAAATTCTTATTCAAACAACATAGAGCGATCACGCGGCCTAGAGATCGTCAGTGAGCTTACTGAGCTTAGTGAATTCCGTGATAACATGACGTGATCACAACAGACGATGCTGCGGCTGTGACTGCTGTGATCACAGCAATCAACGCAGTCATAAAGCGTCTCTTAGAGAATTGCACTGCTGCATTATTGTCCTATTTAAATACAATTTAAAATTACTTACTTGTAGAAAATAAACTTTCAAGAGTACAGGTAGGTAGGTACTCTACTTAATAGATACATTTTAATCAACCTCAGCTAAACATGCTGTTTGACATGAAATATTGCTTGAATTTTATTAAAATGCTCAAAATACTTCTACCCCTCGCCGCTAATAACACGAAAACTACTAAAAGAGTGAAAAAAATAAAAACAAATCGCTGGCAATTTAAAAACCACCTGAATTTAAAAAGAGAACACATGTTTATGGAATGTTGAAATGGAGTGGGCTACCAGCAACGGATACGCACGTTAAGTGTTATTTAAAACTGAACACTACATCTTTATAATTAAGACATCTTTTTTATTGCTTCCTGTGTAGTATTCTTACATCTTTTGGTAATTGTTTCAAAATATCGACTTCCTTTTTACGTGCATACTTAATCTAAATTTAAATTTCAGGGTTATTAGTTTTGGTATGCCATATAAATTATTGTCCAGAATAACTTTTTAATAATAATGAATAATACTCAAACCAATTTATTTTAATATTTTTTAAATCCAGAACTTCCTATTCCTACCTATTAGTAGGAACTAGACGTGTGCGCCGATCGGCGTGGCGCACGCCGCCGGTCATTTTAGCCACGCCGCCGCCGCCGAAGTTTTCGTCGGCGTCATCGGCGTCAAAATCCAAGTGTAATATGTGTAAGAAACAAGTACAAAAAGCTGAAATAACTTGCATCTAGGTACATAATTATCTCATATTTTTTTATTCTTTTCCTCTCTTTTTTGGATTAGTTTGATTGTTGCCATTGAGGTTTTTTTTTATAGTGATTTTATAATTTAATCTTTATCATATCATCCGCACAACACCCACTGCTGGGTATAGGCCTCCCCCAAGGATCTCTACAACGATTTGCCCTGCGCTGCCCGCATCCAGCGGCTTCCCGCGACCTTCACCAGATCGTCGGTTCACCTTGTGGGGGGCCTACCCAAGGAGCGTAGTCCAGTGTGCGCTCGTCATTCCTACCTTTTCGCCCCAACCGCCAGTGTTTCTTCTCGCTTATATGTCCCGCCCACTGCCACTTCAGCTGAACAATCCTCCGAGCGATGTCGGTTACTTTAGTTCTCCTACGCATCTCCTCATTTCTGGTTCGATCACGCAGGGAATGCCGACCATGGCTCCCTCCATTGCATACTGGGTGACCTTGCCTTCTTATGAGACCCGTAGTTAGCGACCACGTTTTATCGCGGTAACTTAACACTGACAACACACATTGGGCATAGACTTTTGTCTTGAGACACTGAGGTAAGTTGGACGTGAAGATTTGTCGAAGCTTCCCGAATGCTGCCCATCCGAGCTGGATTCCATGAGAGATCTCTTTTTTGAAGTCGAACTTACCTAACTGCACTGTCTGTCCTAGGTATACGTAATGGTCAACAACTTCGAGTGTAGTGTTCCCAACATGAGCTGGAGTGGGTACAACATGAACAGTCGACATGATATTCGTCTTATCCATCTTCATTCTAAGACCCACTTTTTGGGAGGCAATACGGATATCTTCGAGCATTGTGTTCAAGCCTTCCATGGTCTCAGCCATAAGAACTATATCATCGGCAAAACGAAGGTGTGTTAGGTACTGGCCATTAATGTTGATACCAAGTCCTTTCCAATCCAAGAGCTTAAAGATGAAATAACGTCTCCCTGTCTCACACCTCGCTGTAGTTGGATGGGATCTGTGCTCTGATTCTGTACTCGGGCCGACACGACATGGTGGCATTTTCTTATAAGTGCCTCAACACCCGATATACCTAGTCTACTTGGTGCACCTCTGGAGACTGCAGCACTGCCCAGGTGCCCAGGTCTCAATCGAATCAAAGACTTCAACATAGACCACGAACGCCAAGCAAAGTGGCAGATTATACTCCCCGGTCTTCTGTATAACCTGCTGCAGCGTATGGATGTGGTCTATGGTGCAAAAGCCTTTTCAGAACGCGGCTTGTTCGGGAGGTTGGAAGTCGTCGAACTTGCGAGCGCAACGATTCGTAAGATTCGTATTCTTCAAGAGGGTCTTGTCACCCTTTTTATAGAACAGAATCACCTCACTTTCACTTCACTTATGTTCCATGTCTTTGGCATTCTGCCCTCGACGATGACGAAATTGAAAAGCTTCTGGAAGTCTTCTATTCTACTTATTTTGAATATCCTCGCCGATTACGCCGATGACGCCGCCGCCGCCGACAATTTAGACGCCAGACGCCGCCGCCGGTCAAATGACCATCGGCGCACATGTCTAGTAGGAACATTTAAAAGGGGCAATGTGTCATACTTCATCATTACAGCCAAAGCTGGCCAAACTGCCAAAGTCTCCAACCTTAAGAGGATGTTGCCATACTATGCACTCCTGTTCTGTCCCCCTAGACTAGAATGACCACCGAAACACGATATCGTCGGCGAAGAGTGAAAACCTCGTAAATCTATTTTTTGTCGAGAACATTTGTTGCAGTTTTTGACAGAAAATCTCTTATCTCACGACTCTACCTCACTCATATTCCATTTAAACGCGTACAACGCTATCTATTGCATTTTATGAAAACCTCGTCAATGACAGAAGCTGGTCACGAGTGACGAAAAACTCGGCAAAAGTGTTTTGACAAGAAAGAGGATTTACGAGGTTTTCACTCTTCGCCGACGATATAAATCGCGTGATATAGCATCTTATCGACATTCAACTGTCAAAATCTATTGTCATCTGACAGTTAAATGTTAAATCGCTATTATCATATCGCGATTCGGTGGACATGCTAGGGAGTCTGGTAGGCGGGCGGGTCGAAAATTGCACTGTTGTATGTGTTGTGTTTGTTGCGTTTTCCGGACAAAATCGGTCCAATACAATAGTATTGGACCGATTTTGTCCGGAAAACGCGGCTTCTATTTTCTTACCCACGAAGGTAAGTAGGTACAATATTAGGTGTAGTAGGAGCCTCTAATCTAAGTCATAAGTCGCACCGACAAAGTGTGAAAAGTTAGTGCTTACTGCTATTCTAGTTAAAGTGTCATACTTTACCATCAGCTATTTTTAAATGTCCCCACCGCTAGGGCTCAGGCCTTCCTAACGGATGGATAATGAAGATGGGACATAACTCACCACGCGGGCCCAATGCGGATGGGTGGATGTTAACGACTGCAAAAGCAGACGGAACCAACTAAACGTGCTTTCCAAAGCACCGAGGAGCTCGAGATAATAAAATGTTGGTCACCCATCCCATCACCGACCCTTGCGAAATCGCTGCGCCATCGAGCTCCTCAGTGTCATACTTACTTTGCTTAAATTCATCAAGACACTCCTATCCAAAATAACATAGCGTGCTCTCGCGCCATCAGACTTTTTTTCTTAAAATTATTTCACAAAAAAGTATTAAGACCGAGCAAGGTTGCCCCGCTCGTAATAACCTAATGGCCCCTTTTCTTACGAGGAATTCCCTAATAAACCCCACACATTTCGAGCGGTTTTTTTTTCGTCTACGGTTCATTGTTTAACATGTTCGAGGTTTTATGTCAGTGGTTATGAAATGTCTACATTTTGCGCTATACTAAATTAAAACAAGAATCTATATAAAGAAGGAAGTTGTAATGGAATGAAATAACTAGCATTATCATATCAGCCGCAACAAAGATGAAATAACAATCCAAAAAATATTTAAATGTCAGTATAAATCAAACATGTTATTTATTTTAGGAAAGTTTGTGTGTCTGTCAGAAGTTCAGAATTAACAAATAGAAAAGTTTAAAAAAAGTTGTTATTCTGAAATCTATAGGACGTGTTAGGTACCGAATTCCAATGGAATTCAACAAAATCAGCACCTATCTATTTGCTTTCATAAAACACTAAAGCCTGTAGTTAACTGTTTTATTGACAGTTAATTTTAACCTCGGCCCGATCATTAACCGAAGCACAAGACTCAAAAACATTTCTAGTCTCGGCCCGTGCCACGCCTGGGGCGGCCAGACTTCATATTTTTTATCGAGGAAAAAAATATGATCTGCAACAAATCATTTTCGACTCTACCTGTAAAAACATAACGAATTCTTTCGTAAGACTTCTATGCTTCATTACTTTTTTAAAATTACACTGAAATCAATGCAACTTGAACTTTACACGAAGGAGTTTACATTATATTATTGTCTGCCAGTGTTGTGCACTTTGTTTTATTTTTCTTTTTTGGCGTTGGCATCAGGCGTTTTATGCCTCATTGTGGCGCGCGCACCGAGGTATTCATTACACCTCAGTGTTTTAGACAGCTCTGATTTATTTGCGTAACGGATCAACTCAATACTGAATTATCCTCGGGTTGGAAAATTTAAACCATTCTTTTTGCATCAAAATGTCCCAAAAGAGATCTATGTCGGCAGGTCCGGCGCTTCCAGTAACTTTCCTCGACGTCTAGAAAATCAGCGTTCTACCTTGACATACACGGTGGCAATTCGAGAAACTTTGCCCCGACGGCCATCGGTTCTTCTCGCTAATTGTCCAATCCTGTGTCACTTCGCTGAAGAATAACCTCGAGCGATATCGGATTAATTGGTTCTCATACGAATATTCTCATTTGTGATTCGATCATGCAGGGAAACGCCAAGCATTTCCCAACTTGTCAACTTGAGGTTGACCTTGAGTCTTGTTAACTGGCATACATACCTAGTTACCTAGAACATCACTAGCAAATCTAGCAATGCACTTGTTGCCAATGAGGTAATCCCTCATTACAAACAAGATATATCGGTAGCTAACCGAATCCAAAAGAAAAATTGTAATCATAAATGCAAAGTCGATTCATTCAAAATCAGTTTGAACCAAGTTGGTCGAGGTTTCATTCAAAAGTTTCGGCAGATAATGTAAAAACATTTGCGTCAGTACGTAAACAAATTAATTAATAATGCATAATATTTAAATGACCATACTATTGGAATAGTTGACCATTACGTATACCTAGGACAGGCAGTCCAGTTAGGTAAGTCCAACTTCGAGAAAGAGATCTCTCGTCGAATTCAACTCGAGCGGGCAGCATTCGGGAAGCTTCGAAAAATCTTCGCGTCCGACTTACCTCAGTGTCTCAAGACGAAAGTCTATGAACAATGTGTGTTGCCAGTGATGACTTACGGCAGTGAAACGTGGTCACTAACTATGGGTCTCATAAAGAGGCTCAAGGTCACCCAGCGTGCAATGGAGAGAGCCATGCTCGGCGTTTCCCTGCGTGATCGAATCAGAAATGAGGAGATCCGCAGGAGAACAAAAGTAACCGACATCGCTCGAAGGATTGCTCAGCTGAAGTGGCAATGGGCAGGACACATAGCGAAAAGAACTGATGGCCGTTGGGGCAGAAAGGTTCTAGAATGGCGACCGCGCACCGGACGACGCTCCATGGGTAGGCCCTCGACAAGGTGGACCGACGAACTGGTGAGGGTTACCGGAAGCCACTGGATGTGGGAAGCGCAGGACCGATCGTCGTGGAGATCCTTGGGGGAGGCCTATAACCAGCAGTGGGTGTCGTGCGTGCGGCTGATATGATGATGATGATGATGATGCATAATATTTATTTAATTTTAACCCAAGTAGTGCTAAAAATAACTCAAAACAAGTTCCATTAAAATTTTAATTTGTATTTTATAGGAAGATACAGTTTCTTCAAATAACTTTTTTCAAAAAGTTCATTTCATTTCATCACTTATAAAGATCATTAATATCGGCCAATGATGATAAAGTTGTATGGAATGCCAGATTTTTTCGCATTTCCTGATCGAAATAACCTGATTCATCCGACTTTCTGGCCAGTTCAAGAACTACATTCCAGTGGCCAAAAAAAACTGAACAAAAAGCTATCCAGCTAATCCAAATGTAAGTGGCATCATCACTTTGACGTGGAGATGGTAATTGGCCATAATTATCCCGTCACGAAGATCTATCATAAATCAATAGAACCACATGTACTCAATGAATGGATCAATAAACGGTTGAACTGTAACGCCTTGCGTAGGAGTGTGGAGTCACGAGCTAATAAATTTTATCATAATTTAAAAATTAACCTCATGATTGGCGGAATACTTTACTCTGCATTGCATACTAACGTTTACCACAGAATACCACTTTCGCTTATAGTTCAAAAAAATACTACCTCATTAGATTTATAATAAGAGATAATTAGATCGTCGACCTTATAAAAGAGCCTAATAGGCCTAGCCCTAAACTGAATAAGTTTTTGTTATCTTTTTTTATTTTCAATGATTTTACTAACGAGTTATTAAATTTTATATTACAGCAGCAGGTTGTCCAAAAATGTCAATCTCCTTCAATAGGTTTTTATGCGTTAAAAATTCTATTGAAGATATTTTTACAATTTTTTTTGTAGGTACATATAGGTAGTAATTAAGTTTTTTTTTCAACTCGGTTATATCTGGTATGGTAATGATTTTTATTCATAATTTACAAAAAATATACTTACTCATACGTACCTAGGTGTAGGTATTGACAGCCGGACAGAAGATATTAAGGCGGTTGTATGACCGAAAGTGGCGCCCTCAGAGGTTTTTATTTAATAAGTTATTAATAAAAAAAGATTTTAATAATGTTTATCGTGGAGATTTTAGGGTCCATGGTCTAGTATTTTTAGAAGGTATCACTACATGCCCTCGTAGTCATTCGTAGAAGTAGATAGCAAATGTGTCAAAAACGGCCACTTTTAGCAGTTTTTCTATCTACTTCTAGCAGTGACTACTAGGGAATGTAACGATACCGTCTAAAAATACTAGACTGTAGGCCCTAAAATCTCCACAATAAACATTATTAAAATTGTGTATTAGAATTATATTATTAAATAAAATTCACTGCGGCGCCACTTTCGCTCAGGGTACCACCTTAACTCTATTTTTTTGTTTTCGGAACTCCTACTCCTACCTACACTAAAAATTAAAAATGTAGATTGCCATTTAATATTTTACTAATTATTACTTCTTGTATTGTAATATTATATGAGTGAGTATAATTAATTATAAGAAGTAACCAATATTATATTTTATGTGTATTTATTCAATTGCTTTTGCTTTGTTTATACTTATTGAACGCGTATCACTAAGTAGGTGTTTTGTTTTGTTCTAGGTAAGCTGTGACAACAAATTCTTATGATATTTAGTGTACGTGAGTGTAAAATATTATTTTCAAACAAAAATGACTTTTCGATGTGTTCCTACATTTCAAACTACCAATGACAGCAATGCCACCTGGGTAAGTTTTTATGTACTATTTTTTAGTAACGCTACTCGCTGATAGATGGCGCCGTAACCCAAGTAACAACTTTAAGCAACAACTTAGAGTTTTTAGAAACATTAAATTATTCTTTCAAGTGACATGTTCAAAATGTTCAGTTATTTACAATAAATTAAATACAGTTTTAATTTATGGTAAATAGATATAAATTTGAAAGCTTTTTTAGAATAAACAACATTAACTTTACAGCGCCATCTATAATTTATTTGTAAAACTTAAAAAGCATGCTTTTTTATAAAAGACGCAGCTACCGCTACCGAACACTAGATGGAGCTACGTTAGCAAAAACAAAGTCGAACTCGCCATGCCATGACACAACGAAGCCAAAAAGCAAAGTTTGGCACCAAATTCTGCATTCTAAAAAAACATAGGCGTAATTATTAATTATTGTTTGTCTTACCCGAGACTACATAGGTAGGTACAATATTTTTTACTTTGTTAATTATTATAATAACAATACAGAATATTTTTCATCCATGTCAATAGAATAGGTACCTACAAACAAACAGCAAAGTGTTTTATTCAGCTAAGAAATAAAAGTACTTACGTAATATTTACACTGAACAAATACTGTAAAAAACATTGTTTCGTTATCTATTCATTCGAAGACTCATTCGTTCAATTTTGAGGTAGTAGGTAACTACCTAAGTATTTCGTGAAAATGTGAGCATTGCCTACATTTTTTTTTTTAAATAATTTTATTGGAAGAATTACCGATCTTGGACTTGTAGTACTAGGTAGGTATTATATATTCTGTGATTTTGGTCAATCATTCGTTCGAGATGTCGTCGTTTCATGAAAAAAATACCGAAAATAAGAAGTAATAAGTAATTTTATCATCATCGTCTTAATCTAGGTGGTTCGAGGAAAAATTATGTAGGTAGACTACTTAATTCGGGAGAACCATAAATGCATTTTTTTATATTTCGCAAATCTCTATCTGCAATGCTATCCTATCATTTACATGGTTGACAATTTATTTGGCGGTACTCTTAGTTTTACTCCACAAATCGTCGATTCCAATTTTCCTTCGCGTTTCCTGCCGAGTTCAATTAAAGTACTTAACATTGATTTAATAGATATACATATCAACTTTGTCTAGGGATACATGTGTTATTTTCATACAAACCAGTTTCCTGCCAGGGATGTACCGTGCTGTGATCTGATGATGGCCATCCAGGGACTGAATGGAGTAGATTCAGATTGCTATACACACCCAACTGATCTGATCAGCATTCTAAAACATTAATGGGTTAGAGTTCTCAGTTTGAGGATTTCCACACATGTTCATGCTATTTTCGCGGTTTTTATTAAACATGTCCATTACGTTTTTAGAATGCTGGTCAGATCAGTTGGGTGTGTATAGCGATCTGAATCTCCTGTATTCACTCCCTGGATAGCCGTCATCAGATCACAGCACAGTACATCCTTGGCAGGAAACCAAGGCTTCAAAGTTACCTCGTTTGTATGAAAATAACACCTGGTATCCCTAGACAAAGTTGATGTGTGTATATGTAGGTAGGTGTAGTTTAATAGATATAATGTAGGTAGGTCTGGTGTAGTTTAACCGCCTCTGTGGTCTAGTGGTTCGCCCACCCGTGTAAGACGCAGGGGTCCCGGGTTCAATTCCCAGGGGGGGTACAATTTGTACTCGGTTTGGTTGGTAGTAGGGCTTATTTTAAGTCCGCCTGGCTATAGCGGTTTGGTTGGTAGTAGGGCTTATTTTAAGTCCGCCTGGCAATTTAAAAATTGTTGTGTTCCGGCAGTTAGAGGTAAGATAGCCAGTTTCTCAGTGATAAGGATTCCGGGTGTAGTGCGCTTCCATCTTCGGCCTTATCTTCACTTAACATCAGGTGATATGAAGGCCAAGCACTAACCCGTTGTGCATAAAAAAAATGTAGGTAGGTAAAATGCAAATTACCTAATGTTGCCGATCTATCAAAAACTGATTTCTTTAATAATATGTAATAAATATTTAATTGATGTTGAATTTTGGTACAAATAGCCAAGCCTATCTATCAAAACTGTATAAGTATGTACATATTTTTGATGTCGACTGTCCCAAATCTTGTTGCGTAGGTGTCAAAGTCGTCGACATGTCAAGTGGGTGCGTGACTTGTCGCCGTGACCCGCCAGCTGCGCGTACATACGCTACGTTATTGATAGACTTGTACATCTGAAGTTTATGACCATTTTAGTGGCACAGTTAACCAATTCGAGTTTTTTGGCGCCATTTGTCATGTTCGGTTCGGTGTCTATTTTAATTATTTGCAAATTGATTCATAGTGGATATTGTGTCTTAAAATTGGTGCAGTTTTGTGGTACAAGTGTCTACGCAACTGAACAATATGTGGGATAACTGAAATAGGCGCGATCTTGGTTGTGTGAAGCCGAGACTTTTACTGTAGTGGTGGCTACCTCGGCAGAACTTACCAAGTAAACTGTCTTGATATACTTGGTGCCAAATGCTCCAAGCAGCATTGGAATGCGATGCACCCGCATTTTAATGTAAACTGAAACAATCTTTCACTGAAATATTCAACACTTGACACTGGCAAAAATTACTTCCAAGAGGAAAGTAGATTGCCAAAACAAAAATAAGAAGAAGAAGTTAACCAATTCAAACCAACCGGCCCGCGTTGCGCATTTACGTTTGCCATAGGAAAATAAAGCGTCTATACTAAACTAATTCCATATTCAATAAAAATTTAAATGTAACTACTTTATAGACGCTTTAATTTCCTTTGGCAGCGGTAATTAAAGCGCCTGTAGCACATCTCCGCCACGAAACCGTACCAGCGGCACCGCGGTAGTTCCGAAATAGTTCCGCTATGAGTTGTCTTCTATCGACGAGAATATAATTGAGGATCACATCTGCGTAGCGATTTCGCGTTATTGATTTCGCGTGTGTCAACGGTCAGAGCCGATCGGGTGGAATCGCGCGTGAAAAATCTATGCATTAGAACAGGCTGTTCGCATTTGTTTCGCTTGTCGAACTCATGGCGGAACCTACTGCGGTGTTCTACGGGCGGAGGTGTGCTCCAGGCGAAAATGCGCTTCTACGCGCGCCCCGGCAGGTGTGAATCTTTCATTAGACATGACGATGAGCGGACACCGTAGATTAACAGTAGCGACACAAATTTTGTGGACATTTGCCGATCCAGACTCGTGTAATAGATCTGGGGGTCAAGTCTGCTAATGTTTTCGTTTGAATTGTAATGTTTTTTGACACAGTTCTTGTTTCTTAAACCCAAAACTGAAACACACTGTGTTTCTTAAACCCAAAACGGAAACATATTGTGTCTTGATTTTGGGTTTAAGAAACAAGAACTGTGTCAAAAAGCATTACAATTAGAACACCATTGAACTACGATTTTGACGAAAACATTAGCAGACTTGACCCCCTGGACATTTGCCCCAGACTCAGTATAACATTACTGAAAGTAAGCCTCCCCCCATCCTATGACTCTTCATCTCCATGCTCGGCGGGCGGGTTGCGAGTCGGACTCGTACTTCGAAGGTCGGATTCGTTTTTGCCTATGAATTACGAAACTTTTAAGTTTTATACAATCACAGAAAATTTGAAAACAAAACTACATAATAACGTTTGTTTTTTTATTTACCTACGTTCTTTACAACAATAGAAACAGTCAAAGCCAGACCAAATGGTATAACGGTTAAAAAATACAGTCCAGTCACTGGGTGGCCGGCGATCCGTCGAATACAACTGCAGACGTCATTAATATCGAAACGTCAATGATATCATCATTTAAATATCGTCATCATTTGGTGTTATTGACGAACGTATTACAGTAAGCAATTGCTAAAACACAAATAAATAGTTATTTGTTTAGCAACTGAGCAAAGTTATTTTTTGTTGCGAGTGACGACTTTAAATCACTAAGTTAGCTTTGAATCTAGATTGATTCTAATATAGACTACTGAAAACTAAAAAATTGCTCTCGTGTGGAACATACAACTTTTCAACTTTACCAGCGAAAAAACAATTAACAAAAAGCAATTTTGCTGCAAGTTTTTACACACCAAAAGTGAACTTTTCGTGCTGGAGAAGTTTTTAAATAATATTCATGGTAAGAAAATAGTAAAAGAATAAAATGAAAAAGTTATTTGAAAACGAAAAAAATACGGAAGAAAAAAGTTTGAAAGAAAACTATGTTTTTCTTAATTCTTAGTACCTACTTAAGTATTGTAATTTATGTAAATTATAATTGTAATAATTGTATTAGTAAGTAAGTATTGTTTTTCTTACTTACACATTTTTAATACAATTTTTAACATAATAGTTTAATAAATAATAAAATTCAAAATTCAAAAATAATTTATTCAGTCTAGGCTGTTACAAGCACTTGTGAATGTCATAGAAGCTACGCCATCGGTTCGCAAATCCTAAGCGGGTACACTTTAATAACTATTTTAATAACTAATAAATAGTTATTTGTTTAGCAAGTACTTATTGCTGAGCTTTTATCAAATCCAATACTTAATGTGATCTCGACTAAAATGCCATTGCTTAAGCACAAAACCAACTTCAACGTACAGTTCAAATAAAAAATAAGCAATCTTAAATAATCAAAAAGCTAGATCTAACTTCTCGTAAACTTATCACCGAAATCAAAACGGCTGGGTGTGTGTACCGCATTATATTTAAGAATTACCCGCTATCAGTACCCGTAGCACGAACATCTATGGAGAAAAGAAACGCGCGTAAAAGAAATCGATAGAATAATTATCTATGGAAAATTTCTTCTTCTTCTTTTTGTTTTGGCAATCTACTTTCCTCTTGAAAGTATTTTTTGCCAGTGACAAGTGTTGAATAGTTCAGTGGTAGATATTGTTTCAGTTTACATTAGAATGCGGGTGCATTGCATTCCAATGCTGCTTGGAGCATTTGGCACCAAGTGTATCAAGACAGTTTACTCGGTAAGTTCTGCCGAGGTAGCCACCACTACACTAAATGTCTCAGTTTCACACGAAGAAGATCGCGCCTATTTCAATGGACAACATTTCATTTTGAGAAAGTAGATACTAAAATTAGAAAACCATTTCGAGATTTTAGTGTTCTAAGCTCATATTTTACATTTTCAGAATTTTTAGATCAGTATTTTTTACGTTAATTAAAAAAAAACTAAAATCTTCTCCAAATTGAGAAAGTCAGGAAGCTCGGGTTAATGGTTTTTATAATTTTAGTACTTTCTCAAATTAAAATGTTGTCCATTATCGATATCACTTACAGAAAATCCACTGCCACATCACTATTGAAATAATGATGACATATTATCACAGATTTATTTTTTAATCCTAAATTGGCAAGTGCCTACACATTCAACTTCCTGACAATGTACTTACGCTCTTTTAGAATGAGTAAGATTTCAAACAGTGATTTAATATATAAAAAACGATAAAAAATGAAAATAAAAAATACGTGTCCCCTAATTTTATATCTACTTTCATAATACAAAGTAAAATGTACATATTATATTTTTTAAAAGGTTGTCCATTATTCTACATATTGTTCAGTTGCGTAGACACTTGTACCACAAAGCTGCACCAATTTTAAGACACAATATCCACTATGAATCAATTTGCAAATAATTAAAATAGACACCGAACCGAACTCGACAAAATGGCGCCAAAAACTCATGGAAAATTTCATTTCGCTTTTCGGCGGTAGATAGTGCTGTACAAATATCGCACACAAAATTATTCAATCAAATGTTTTTAAGTGCGTTATTTTTTGCGGTAGTTATCGAGAATGAAAACGCGCGTAAAAAGATCTATAGAGAAATTTTTACAGTGCCATCTACCGCCGAAAAACGCAATGAGATTTCTCATAAACAATTACTCTACCGTGGACTTTTACGCGCGTTTTTTATCTCTATAGATGTTCGTGTTAGGGTACAGATCAGTACAAAATCGAAAATCATTTCATGCCCAATCACATGTGCCAGGAGAAAAAGTACTTTTCTAATCTTAACTCTATTGTCTTACGTGTATAAAAAGTAATGATAGAAATGACTGGGGTTTGTGTGATGAGCGGAGCGATTGCGCAAGCGGTTTGTCTTGTCATAGACAAAGCACAGAATAAATAATATGGTTATGATCATGAAATAGTATTTACATATTTCACGTTATTTTACAGAGTCGCTTTCATTTTTAATTTATTTATTTATAAATCTTTATTGCACAAATACATAAAGTAAGGTACATACAAATGGCGGACTTAATGCTAAGAGCATTCTCTACCAGTCAACCAACAGTAAACAGATATACACGAATGCGGCACAATCAAAGAAGAATGATATTTACATGCATACAAAACTAATAAATACATGTCTACATAATCATATAATATTAATATATCTACATATAAATAAATGAAAGTATACATATATATACCTATATAAATATATATATACACCAAATACCGAGTTTAGATAAGTAGTGACGTTGACCCTTCCACATCACGGGCATAAGCCCTCCAGCAGATGTCCATGAACTTGTTTCTTAAAAGAAAACTTACTGGGAGCTCTTCTAATAGAATCGGGGAGACCGTTCCAAAGGCGCGTCGCTTGCAGTGTGAAGGAGTCGGATATATACCCAGAGCGAAAGAGAGGAGTAAATAGAGAAAGAGAATTGGCAGAGCGAAGGCGACGGTCGTGAGAATCACAGAGATGCTGAAACTTGCATTTTAAGTAATCGGGAGAATGAGGGTTGTAAAGAATGGAATAGAGAGTGCAGAGCAGCCGCAACTGTCTGCGTTGACGGATAGGAAAGCCATTTAAGCTGCGATCTGTACGATGAAACGTGATCATATTTGCGAAGGCAAAAGACAAAACGGATAGCATTATTAATGAGGCGGTCTAGCTTATTAAGGAGATCCTCATTTAAGTCCGGGTAGCAGACATCGGCATAATCAATGAGTGGAAGAATGAGAGAAGTGACAAGAGTGACCTTAGTGCGGATAGGGAGAAAATTTCTGAAACGATTTAGAAAGCATAATGAAGATATAACAGCTCGACTGACCTCGGCAACTTGTGTTGTCCAGCTAAGTGATGAGTCGATATGCAGGCCAAGGTTTTTTACGCTAGTGCAGAGAGGGATGGTGGTGTTCTCGTACATTATAGGCTGAACCGAACTAATATTAATCTTAGTGATCTGTTTCGAACCTCCGACAATGATCGCCTGACATTTGGACGGGTTTACAGCTATGCCGAAATCAGCAGACCAAGTACTGATTTTACGGAGTACACTGTTCAACAGCAATGAAGCGGAATTGATTTCATCAGTAGGCGTCTGAACATAAATTTGTAGGTCATCGGCATAAAAATGATAAGAGCAGTTGAGCGATAGGGAGAGGAAGTTAATGAAAATGGAAAATAGGAGGGGAGATAGAATACCGCCTTGAGGCACACCAGCAGAGAGATCGGTCCATTGAGATAAATCTGTACCCATACGCACCGCCTGCTGGCGACCGCGCAGATAGTTGGAAAACCAATCCAGTGACAGAGACGAAAGATTCAGAGACTTCAGGATGGCTAGGAGGATGTCGTGATCAACCATATTGAAGGCGTTTGAAAAGTCAATGAGAACTATGAGGGTGACCAACTGGCTCTCCATACCCAGTCTTATGTCTTCGGTGACTTTGTGCAGTGCAGTTAATCTTTTTTTCTGAATTTTTAACAGGTTGTGACGTTTTACTTTACCTTATTCTACTTCATATGCAACACTAGCGCCACTCCCACAAAAAAAAATACCATGTAAATAGTAATACACATCTTATTGAAAATCCAAGCTAAATGGTCCCCTCGCAAAATATCAATTGTTATTTATAAACACACATCTCAGTGACAAATAATTCTTTGCAGTTTTGGTGGTGGTAAAAGCTAAAAACGAGCGTCGTTTTCCTTTTTGTCGAGAAAAACCACAATAAATGATCTGTCGTTAAGTTTGTGTGTTTAAAAATAATATTTTGCGAGAGGACCATAGCTTGGTTGGATTTAAATTTAATATTTTATTAATAAATTGTGAATACACGTTAAATTTTATTGCGGGAATGGCGCTAGTGTTGCATAAATTATATATATTATATATATCTATGCATATGCATAATAATTAATTATGATGCAACTTAATATTTATAATTATATAATATAATAATCCTAATAAAAAAAATAGTCATATAAAGTGGTCATAAAATTATCACCGGGACTATTGGCGTTGCCCGCTACGCTCATAGCCACACCCGCTCCGCTCATGAGCGTATTGCAGCGTTACCGCGCACACGCCGCGCCGCCCAAACTGGATGTGAGAGGAACAATGTTATAGATTCGCGCACCAGTGCGAGCAGAAAGCTTTGACTTGAGTATATTTACAGAATCCAGATAAAACGTTGTAAGTGGACAGATAGACACTATTACCACGAAGGGTTATGTTTTTCCAGTACCTACGATAAATATTGTACAATCATTCATAGCTAGCAGTAGATCTATGTAAAAAAATATTTTATTTTATTTTGATCTTGATTAAAACAATTAATACGACATTTAAACTGCCGAGTGCCGAACAAAAATAGATTTTCGATTATCATAAGGATTAAAGGGTTAAAAAAATTATAACCACACTTTGTATTCATCAATGCCCGCGCGGACGCCAGCCTCCGGACAACAATAGAAAATCTATTGTGTCTCATTTTCTGGACGTGTTGATGTGTTAAGGACCATTTCAATAATTTTTCATGTCATGAAAGCTTGAGTATTGAAAGCTTGCGTTATTTTCATGATGAAATTAACGCAATTATTTTCATCTGTGCTCCTCGCATATTCTATGTTCTCCCCATCCTTGTCGCGTCTTGAGGCTTTCATCTCGCGCACCCACTCCATGTGATAGCCTCGAGCGACGCGCGCCGCTCACGTGGCCAAGCGCGGGAACGGTCAAATTTAAATTACGAATTCCAAATTTAAAAATCGGAAAGTGAATTAGTTGTCCGATATTGTGTTTTTTTTTCATTTTATTTTTTATACTGTGATAAGTGTTAAACTCCTTTGAGATTAGATAACGCACATAGTTTATTGTAATTAAATTAATTACTTCTAAAGGGAAGCATACATTGAAGTGAAAAATTTTGAGCTTTAATGTTTGAATAAAAATCCGTATAAAGAGCCGTGGATACAATAACATCCTGCCAAAGATAATCACATATTGGACGTGACGTTCATCGATTTCCTATACCATCAATAACGGGGCATGTAAACAATAACATTATTTGCTGTCCGAGCGAGACACAGCTATACATCAGAGCGGGAAAGAACGCAAATCATCGATCTAAAGAAAATAGAATTCTCATACGAAATGTAATGGCTGTACAATAATCGTGTAAAAGTTCACTATAGTTGCCCAACGCTACGGTAACAATACATACAGTCCACTATAACTTGAGCTTTTACAAATCGATTTTTTGAAGGGGTCCGAGCAAATAGAGGTTCTGATTCCGCTGGTTGGGCATAGCGGTCATCATTCGATAGATAATCATCTACCGATGATTTACGCCGTGTTAAACCGACAATGGTCCGAGATAACCTCTCGATCACAATGTGACCAATTAGGTCCCTCATAGAACTTTCGCCTTTCGCTATGATGACCAAAATGAACGGAGCCAACTTGCCGGATATGATCGACCAACAGAATCTTGCGGTCGAAGACATTTTCAACTTCACAGATAAAAGGAAAAAGCCGCTTATAGACTTAAATCAAATGAAAAAAACAAATGACGAATTCAACAATAATGCGATCGAAAAGATCGATCTTAAAAGGAAATGCGTGAAAAACGGTGATTTAAATTACGTCACCACTGAATTAAATATAAATATAGAGAAAGATTCTAATAAAACTATCCGGTTGGAATTAAGACATCTGGCCGCAGATACTTTGGAGTTTAAAGATGGTAATGAAGAGAATTCCATAGATGATGGGGAAATTGATGATTATCAGTTGAAAGATGGTGGTGTAGCCATGAATGATGTGGGTGATGAGACAAATGGCAATGATGCTACAAGCCAAGATGGAGACTACGGGAATGAGGATCAAGAGGCCAATGTAAGTAATTTTATGTAAATATAAGTTACTTAGCCTAATTTAATAAATGAGAAAATATTCTCATTCCACATGATTACAGCGTAGCGCCTGAAAATTTGCTGAAATATCTTTTCCGACTTTTCAAATCATATGAAAAACTTACAAACCCAATTTTTACATACTAAACAACGCACTAATATCTTTGTGTTTGATTATAATGTATAATTATTATTACAGATTCAATCAAAAATAACATAGAAACTGCAAAATACAGAATAAAGTGGGTACCTAACTGCAAACCACAAAATAAAGTAGGTACTAAATAACAAAAGAATCGTGTATAAACCTTTTTACTGTGTGAACGTGGTTCAATAAATAATACAAAAAAGGTACCTATTGTCATTTTAATATGGAAATATTGTTACTTAATACTCATTTATGGTCTAATATATGGTAATACATAAAAGACATATGCATGGTAGAGCATAAAAGACAATATTATTATGCATAAAAACGGCTATGTACGACCTTTTCTTTAAAACTTTCAACTTTTATGCACCTGCGCTGAAATGCACTTTCCGTTACAATTTCGTCATACCATAAATGTTATTGATGATAACAATGTTGCAAATTACAGTTTATGTCACACTGGTGCAAAACTTGTTTTCACATACGTGAGTGATGTATATTCGAATTGATTCTGTTGCATTATGATGGCATAAATGTAATTGCTAAAAAGTTGCATGTCTACGAAATGAATGATTTACGGCCTGTTTCACAACGCCCAATTTAGTACAAATTAATATACTTGACGAGACGAGATTTCATATTTACTGCTTAAATGTAAATAGGGGCTACTATAATGGTTTTTCATACAAACTAGCTAACTACTGAAAGATTTATTGTTTTTTTACTCTTTAGGCATTTACAATGCTATTTTATATTAAGATTATAGACAAATACTAGAAAATATCGACTCACCCGTAGCAATCCCGTCGGAGATGTTAGTCGATTTTTTCTAGTATTTTTTCTAATATGTATATTAATTATCTTACTGAAAGATTTTTGTGATAAATTCAATCTGATTTTATTTGAATATGATATTGTTTGAATAGCACAAGCTGTAATAGCACACCCCGGGCACTCCATACAAGCGGCGCATATCAACTACCTACACTAACATGAAACAATTTTTTTTTATTTAACTGTACACAATATACACAATATAAGAAATTACATAGTAAATTTGACAATAAATTCCGCAAATTGACTATTATAGCTTTCGAACAACATCAAATTCAAATGAAATCAGACTAATTTATCATAAAATATCTTTCAGTAGTTAGCTAGTTTGTATGGAAAACCATATAGTGGCCCGTATTTTCTTTGGAGTAGTAAAAGTCTGTTCCATTTTGAAATTAAACCAGGCCCCTATTTCACCAAATTGACATTTGTCAGTGACATATGTCGGCAATTTTTACAGTACTTTCCTCATTTTAATAGGGGACAATTTGTGTTGTGAAACAGGGGATATTTTTTACAAGTCGACAATTGTCACGCAAACTTGACTCAGCTCCAATCTCATATCAAGAATTACTGACAAATCTACAAATATGTCGATTTGTAAAAAATATCGCTGTTTCATAACATACTCGTCCCTAATTAAAGTAATGACAATTGTAAAATTAACCGACATATGTCACTGACAAATGTCGACTTGGTGAAATAGGGCCCAGAAGTTATTGCCTAAAATAATCATATAATTGTAAAACAGGCACTCAAAATAGTTCTGAGAAGATTACTATTCTTACATCGCAAGCTATAGTTCCTGTGCAGTAAAAACTGTTTACTTGCAAAACCTCATAAAACATCTGATTGTTAACTGTTAAAATTAAAATGCATGTAATCTCCATGATGAAAGAAAACCATGAACGATTTAAACTATAGATTTGTTTACCCAATACTCATAAAAAATAATGCCCGTCTTTTTACACAGTGTATAAATATAAATTGAACGATCTCCAAAAGAAGTTAGTAGTCATATACTACCTGTAAACTATTATTAACATAAGTAAAATAAGTAACATATACATGTAACATAAGTATTTTATTAACAAAAATACATAAATAAAAAATGACAACTTGTTCATAACCTATTATTGTATTACGGGGCGTATCGTATTTACTTAAAAAGTAGAATTTTGGGTGCGCAATGTATAGCATTTGTGACTATTTTTTGTTAAAGTATAAAGTATAACGCTAGGTTAGAGTTAGTGTATAGCAATACATCATATATAATCGTTAAAAAATACAATGGCGAGATGTTGGCCCAACTGGTCATATATTATTGTTATACCGTTTTTGCCTGTTTGCCTACTGATGAAATGGTTACTACGAGTTCTCGACTGATAAATGTTAAAAATCAATAGCATAGACTCGAGAAACGCCAGAATGATTTTGTCAAACTGTCAAACATTTTTGACAGTTTAACGTAGACAAAATCGTTTTGGAACTTTTATAAGTCATTTAAATTAGTCAGTCATAAAAATGTCATTACATTTTTATAATATCAAATTCTAGTTAGGTTCGTCTTGCTACGGCTGCAGAGGTGAACCAATTGTTCTTGTATAGAAGTAAGTAAGTAAAAAGAGATGAACCGATTGTCCTTGTGTTGTGTAGTGCCAGTTGCATTGGCATTTTGGCGACGATGAGGTCATTTTGATAACCATCAAAACAATCAGGCATCTATCACCTATTTCAGTTAATAGTACCTAAGTGTAAGAATTTTCAATTAGAAACACATACAAATAAAATGACTGATAGATCTCCTACATCACCATTTTGGAGATTAGATCTTAGTATTATTAGTAACTAGAAGTTATAATGTAATTCATTCTGAATCACAAACAACTTCTATATAGGAACTAATAATGGAATCAAATCAAAGTATGTGCTATTGTTCAATGAACAAAACCGTTGCACCTATTGAGACTTTCATGAATATCTAATCCGAATCCAATGAAAAGACTTGAAGATGTGTGAAATAAGTAGGTGCCATACTCAAATTCCATATACCAAAATCTATAATTTCAAAGTTGTTCTAGGTTAAGTGAGTTTAAAAAACTTAATTTCTGAGTTTTTCTTTTAAACTCACTTAACCTAAGCCTTAACTACACTCCAATCGAGAAACAATAGTAAGGTCAAATCCAGTGAAATGACTAGATAGAGGCGTGAGCGCGTGGGCGGCTGTCTGTGGTCACCGACCATAGACACGGCGACTCGACGCTTAACAACTCCGCGGAGGCCATTAGCAAGAGATTCTGTTCTCATTTTGAAATGAGGCGTAAACATAAAATAGAAAATATAATAAAAAATTGACAGGAGAAGCAAGTAGCGCTCGGAAATTGCTGCTTTCAGGACACGCGCACAATACCTAACCACTGAAAAGATATAAGTACCTAATATCGGGCCAAACCGGGCTATACATAGTCAGTCCTGTCGCTGAATGATGGAAGTGTTATCTAATAATAAAATACTTACAAAAGAGCATGAATTTGGTCTCACAACAATCACCGCTGAATTTCAGTCAGTTTCATGCAATGAAAATTTTATAAAAGTTTACGTCAAAGAGAATGTAATCACAACGTTTTATTCTCGACACTATTGATAACAAACGTATTTCTATTCACATCCTTTTATGACGTAATAAAGCATAATATTTTGGTTGGATATGGTTTATATGTTGATATCAACAACCAAAAACCGACAAACTTACTGACCAAATGATCTAAAATATGAATTAAATTTACTAATCAAGACATCAATGATATTCCCATAAAAGTCAATGGATACTGTCACCGCTAATTAAACTTACAAATGCAAAAAATATATAAAGATTTCCGTAACCAATATTGACAAAACCTAATGGCTGCTCGGTTTGCTTCACAGTTCACACATTCTACTTGGCCACAAAAGCACACTTGACACATTTCTTAGGGTCAACAAACCGTATAAATTAAACAACCGAACAAATGAATTCGAAAATAGTCTTTAATTGACGTATAGTTCTTAACTATGGTATTAATATGGCATTGATTTGGAATTAACAAATCCTACTATACTATTCTAGATTTGCAGCCTTGAAGTATGGCAGCACTGTCACATAGGTACTCATTACTTTACTTACTAATTTCATATTGGAATAACTTCCAATAATATGAAATATTTATCAAATGTATCACTATCACTATTTTTAAGGTGTTCTAATCTTATATCTATAGACGAGTAAGTAATGACTTGGGTAAAATTTTCAAATCGCAAAGTTTCTAATATTATATTTACATGCAATTTTTAGTATAATTAATCTAAATGCAGTTTTAGTGCAGTTTTGGTGCGTTTAAGATTAATTTATACTATAAATTGCATGTGTATATGATATTAGAACCATTTGAAAATTATAAGTTTTACTCAAGTCGTAATATATACGGGGGTAAGTGTTTCTGCTAAAACTCAGTAAGTGTTTCATGTAAAACATTGCTTTTTAGCTCCCTAGATCGTTGCTAGTTAACCCAGATATTGTGTTCGAACTTAATGATTTTTTGGATGCGGCCTTATAACTCTTAAATAACACGGGGAAAAATAATAAAAAAAATATTTTCCTTGTGGAAATTCGGAAAATGGCTGTTGTTTATAAAAAACGGTAGTAAAATACTTATGCTACTATTGTGGTGTGTTTTATAAATTAAACTATTTCATTACTATTCATTATTTTACTGGACCTTCAAACAAAAATAAGTGTAAAAAAAGAAAAAAAAATCACATGGTGAGATAGACTCAAAGCAGGTTTTTGGGTGCAATGTAACACTGCATTTTTTACAAAAAAATTAGCGTTTTTACAAAAATGCACAGCGTAACTGTCCGTCTCTGTATTTTACAATGTGCCCTATGCAATCATATCGTGAGGACTCATGAAGTGTTCCACACGCACGACCAGGCATCCGCTGATCCTTTTTGAAAGTTTCTGAAATTTCGGGTGCTATACTCCTGCGAAATTTTAGGTGATCATATTTACCTTTGTTGGCTTTATAAGTTGCCATGCATAATACAAAGTCATATCCAGGCAGTATGCAATCAGTTCAGTACAAGGAAATATTTTGGTCAGAGCGGTACCTAGTTCCTAGAAGGTATGTACCTTCTGTTTGGGAACACTACACTTGAAGTTGTTAACCATTATGTAAACCTAGGACAGGCAGTCCAGTTAGGTAGGTAAGTTCAACTTCGAGAAAGAGATCTCTCGTCGAATCCAACTCGGATGGGCAGCATTCGGGAAGCTACGAAATATCTTCGTGTCCGATATACCTCAGTGTCTCAAGACGAAAGTCTATGACCAGTGTGTGTTGCCAGTGATGACTTACGGCAGTGAAACGTGGTCGCTAACTATGGGTCTCATAAAGAGGCTCAAGGTCACCCAGCGTGCAATGGAGAGAGCCATGCTCGGCGTTTCCCTGCGTGATCGAATCGGAAATGAGGAGATCCGCAGGCGAACTAAAGTAACCGACATCGCTCGAAGGATTGCTCAGCTGAAGTGGCATTAGTGGGCTGGACACATAGCTAGAAGAACCGATGGGCATTAGGGAGGAAAGGTTCTTGAATGGTGACCGCGCACCGGACGACGCTCCGTGGGTAGCCCCCCGACAAGGTGGACCAACGATCTGGTGAAAGTCGCGGGAAACCACTGGATGTGGGCAGCGCAGGACCGATCGTCATGGAGATTCTTGGGGGAAGTGTGGACGACACCCAGCAGTGGGTGTCGTACGGCTGATATGATGATGATGATGGCTTGGTTTTTATCCCCAGCATCTTCATCTGTAACGTCAGCATTACAGTTTTCTGGTGAAAATTTAAGAAAAGGATCTGATACAGGACCTTCATCGTCATTTTCCAACTCCTCGACAATTACATTCAGCGTCAAATTTTAAATCCTAAAATAAAACAAAGTAGTCCATTTTACTACTGGCGTTTATAAACAACACAAGTTATATTTAGCTATATCTTCTGTCTAAAGGCTCTAAAAATATATAATTTAATATTTTTGTGGCGTCTAAGGAACAAACATTACGATTTCTGTAAATTATTTCCGAAGAATATGAAACTTATTGTAAATACTTACTTTGATAAATTTTTCGTCGAAATCTGCTGAAATAACTTTTCAATAACACACAAAATGTATTTAATCAAGATGATTTACCGAATCATGGAGATTGATAAAGCGCTTGCCTATCAAGGAACACAAATAAAAAAAAGTACCCACATTTTTTTCAATATTTTTATATCTTATGCGTGGTTTTAAAACAACGGTAGTAAGAAGTGGGTTGTGGTTAAATTCTTTGAAAACTTATATAACTTTTAACCGACTTCAAAAATTTAAAAGGTGGATATCTATTCGTCGCGTATACCTATTTTTTTATATAATGTTCTCCGATTACTCGATGACGGCTGAACCGACTGAAAACATTTAAAGGTTATTACATCAGTGGGGCTACCGCCCAAGTAGCGTCGACTTCGCCGTCGGCTTCATTTGACAGATGATTGTAATACATTGCTTTTTGTCTTTGCTAAGTTTTTATTTGTACCAAAAAGAAGTAGCAATGTATCTCATCCATCTGTCAAATAAAGCCGACGGCGAAGTCGACGACACTTGGGCGGTAGGGCCCCTGGTTTGTTCCCAACTTGGTCCCATTTTTTGAAATTTTGAAATCGGTCCATTAGGTTTATGAAATCCTGAAAATTTGATGATATTATGGTTGTATAACATATTTGTTTATGAACCGATTTAGATGATTATTTTTTGTAGGAAAAGGGATCCCTTATAATTACTATTATCTGAATAAATATTACGAAACTGTTCTGTTACGATTTATTTTTAGTTTGATTAAGTAACTCTTCAATTTCTGTGAGTTGCCGAACGCATTTTATAAAATCGTTTCATAAAAAAATGCGTAAAAAATAATTAAGTAAGCTAAATAATTGATATATTTCAGGATAATGTAAAAACTACTAGCTAGATCTCTGTAATTTTTTTATGAGACTACACCTGAATTTTTCAGATAAAAAAAATATTATTTCCATCGGTTAACAACTGGTGAAGTTATGGTAAACAATTTAAAAAAAAAAAACAAATTGTCGACTTGATAAACTTCTCCTTTTTTTTGAAGTCGGTTAAAACAGGCAACGCTGTAAATTCAAAAGATCTGTCGTATTAAAATTCCTATCCTATTCCAGTTCATAATGATACCTTTTACCTACGTACAATTCTTACTTCCTACTTGTATAAAATAATCTTAAATTATTTAGTTTGAAATCCTTTGTATCCATTAAAATATATTTACTGATTATTTTTCGTCCATAATTCCTACAAAATATCGGAAGAAATTTTAATTTTGAAATTTATTTTAAATGAAACAGCTTAATACTTTTTTCCTTCTGTGTTTGTATGATCCCTAGTAAAGGTTTTCAGTTTCAGGGGGCTAATTGTCTAATTTTCAAAATCTATCGAAATCGCTTTCGTTTGACAGATGGATGTGACACATTTCTGCATTTCTTTGGTAAGTTTTTATTTGTGCCAAAAAGAAAATTCAATGGATTACATCTTGAAAGCGATTGCGATAGATTTTGAAGTTAAATAATAGAAAGGCTGGTTATACAGTTCTATGAAAAAACGGGAGAAAAACCTATAATTATAATATAAAAATAACTTATTGATTTTAATTTCTCTGACCGAGTGTGACCAATATGTTTATACTTTAATTTCTTATCAGTGGTGTCAACTTTCACCATATTTGTTGGTAGGCCTAAATCGAGTGCCATTAATTCACCTATTGTGCGAGTGCGTTGTCACACAATTTTATCTTTTAATTGGTGGTCCAGTATCGGCGTGGCGTAATTATATTGCGGTGTGACCACTGACTGTTTGGAGTTGACACTTTTTCGTCAAGCTTTGGTGGAGCTTTTGAGTTGTTTTGTTTTACACGACGGCCCAAAAAACAGAGTTGTGTTCAGGGTTCATGTATGTTTGTGGGTATGTGAGTTTCTTTAGTCCACCATTATTTCTAAATGCCTTAATGGACTTGGATGTATGGGGTATCGTCATAATTATTACATTATCTCGAGTGACACCGGCTATATTTTTTTTAAATCAATATTACGACTTTAGGACGCCACTTTCAATTGTTTAAAAAAATCTTCTATTATTACAATAGGGCAGCGGTTCCTGAATGGTGTTCTGTAAGGGACTCTCAGGGGTTCCGCGAAAATTCAAGAGTTAAGTAAATATATTTTGTTTTAACTAAATAAATATTTTTATCTTAAAAAGTTCTTCTTTTAAAGACAAACTATACGTTCGTACGGCCTTTGCCAGGCGTCAATATTCCACGCAATCACCTTTCATTTATAATAAGGTAAACTCTAAATTAGAAATACATCCTAAACTTAATCATGAATGTAAACGAGTGGTTACTGATTGGCTAAAATCTTTAACGTATGAGGATGTCGAGGCTTTTCTGGTGCGAATTACTTGAAGAAGCAGACACACACACACTACACACACACACACACACACACACACACACACACACACACACACAAACACACACACACACACACACACACACACACACACACACACACAAACCATATAAACGAATACACACGGATAGTACATTGGTGCATTAAGTAAAAATTTAAAAATTAAGTAAAGTACATTATAATTTAAAATTTTATGTATAACTAGCTTCCCATTTTTTTTTATCATGTTCTTTTTATTGGTATTATTTTCCATTGTATAAAAGAGTAAGTAAGAGCGAGTCGTCTCCAACACAAGTATTTTATTACTTTCTGGGGATGCCTCATAAACATCATTGTAAATTGATTTTTTGGAAAATAAAAAACTTTATTATTATTATTATTATTATACTTACAAGATGCAAACACCAAGCTAAAAAGACTCATTATGGTGTGATTTCACGTAAAAAAACAATGTTATAGATAGGTTACTTGAGCTAGGGTTCCGCCCAAAAACGGTGAACCAAAAAGGGTTCCGTAAACAAAAGAATTTGGGAACCGCTGCAATAGGGCATCAAGTGAAAGGCCTTAATGAGCACATTCCAAAACTATATAATTTGTTACTAAAATGTGTGAAATAAATATAAATGAATTTAAAAATAATGTTTTTTTTACACAAGATTATGAAAGAAATTATTAATTAATAACAATTTGTTAAATTTACTAACTTATTTTCAAATAACGATTTAAGTATAAAAGACGTATGGCAACTGTCGAAAACTGTTTACTAAATAAGTCAAGAATGGATAAACATACTTTATCAAATTGAGACTTTGTTTGCAGAATTTGACGTCAATTGTCTCAAGTCCAAAGTTTCAGTAGCAGCACTCCATACAAATTTCGACAGCCGTTACGTATCCCATACACATACCGACATACAACGCATACTTGTTTATACTTATAGAAAGTTGCTCCCAAATCAGCCGACTTGTCAACATTACTCAATACTTGGACCTCTGTACCACATTCGCATCTTGTAACGACACTTGTTATTCAAAATTCAATTCAATTTCGTAAGAAATAAAGTTCATTTGTGTGTTCGCACAATGTCACATACCTGCTGGGATTGTCGCGGTTTAATTCCGATTTGAATATAATCAATGGCTATTTGTAACGTTGGGATTAAAGTAATAGAGTCGTTAATGCCACTGTGTTGTTACGAGATTTCGTTTAAAAATGGAACGAAACTTTTTGCTTCAAATCATTTTGGAAAGCACAGAAAACACATTACATTTTCGTAACAAATAATAAAAAAGTTTGCATTATACATAATCGTTTCCGAAAACAATATCTCCCCTATCTTCATTTGTTTCAGTTCAGAGAATAATGGCGGACCATTGAAAGTACGGAATGACTATGCGGACTTTACAGAATTTCTTTTTTTTAAGGCGAGGCCAGTTGACGATTTGATGAAAAGATTGATTTTTGAACTTCCAATGTGAAGATCTGATGTGGAATTCTACTTCCAAAAAATTACTGTGGACTGAAAAAGAAACAAAGAAACACAATAACTGAACAGAATATTGAAAAATGGCTTGGTAACTCTGTAAAAAAATCCTGACACCATAAACACCATACAAACTTATAAAAATAAACTTCAAATCGTCAGATTTCGTAATTTTCAACGACAGTGATATGATTTTTTATGCAAAAAGGATAGTTTTTTGGGTTCCGTACCCAAAGGGTCAAAACGGGACCCTATTACTAAGACTCCGCTGTCCGTCTGTCTGTCTGTCTGTCACCAGGCTGTATCTCATGAACCGCGATAGCTAGAAAGTTGAAATTTTCACAGATGATGTATTTCTGTTGCCGCTATAACAACAAATACTAAAAACAGAATAAAATAAATATTTATGGGGGGCTCCCATACAACAAACATATTTTTTGCCGTTTTTTGGTACGGAACACTTCGTGCGCGAGTTCGACTCGCACTTGGCCGGCTTTTTATTGAGCTAAGTATACACATAGAAATCTTTGAGCTAACACAACAACCGAGTACATTTTTAATAAATGATCCAGTATTTCAGAAATCAATAAAAATGTACTAAATTTCGTCAAATTTCTGGCGAAGCGTCAATTAAAGCTATGCAATATTCAACCTTGTTCTAAAGACATAGTGAAAGAGTAAATTTCGTGAACTGCCTGGCCTTAACTTCTTAAATTACAACAATTTCTGTATGAAATGTTAAAAATGTAGTTGATTGAATGGTCAAACATGTTTAAAAAGAAGGGTCATCATTTGTTTTAAAAGAAGGGATATGATTCTTGTTTCGTGCCAAACATTTCGAGCAATCGGTTCAAAAATTTTTCGAGTTTTCCAAAACCAATAATGTTCACCATTTCATTTCCTGTTCATGTCACCTTTGCAAGCTTCATACCATGTTTCACACGCACCCATGGAATAACGACGGCCAAATACCACAAGTCCGTACCACAATCAGCTGTGCGCTCCGCTCGTGTGGAATCAATCAGTGCTTCTGGGAAGATAACGGAGCCTGCGCGCGCGCCGGTTTCTTCGGTCGCCTTATGAATTTCGTAATTAACTACCTTTTTTGTTGCCGCCGCGGATTTTTGATTCGCTTTAGCCCCAAAAGGTCTTGATTTTGACCTCCTTCGTGGTTTACACTGCGGTCAAAGTTTTGAGCTACTCTTTTAATTTTTCCTGACTAAAAAAAAGGTTTTTGAGATTTACATCATTAAATTTTTATCATTTGGTTGGGATGGTTTCACTCATGACTACAAGGAACTTTTACTATGGGTCCAACTCTGATATAGCGAAAAAAAAATCAGCTGTTCCATACATTAAGGTAGAGTAGGTATTGCACTTTTGTATGAAACAACAATTTTTTTTCGCGATATCAGAGTTGGACCCATAGTTAAAGTTGCTTGTAATCATGAGTGGAACCACCCCACTGCGGGAACCAAATGATAAAAATTTCAGCGTACTAAATAATATTATTAGAAAAAATTCGACTCATAGCAGATCATATTCTCAGGTGGGAATCCAAACCGCAACCTGTGGTTGGAAGCCCGGTCCGATGCTCTTCTAACTGACTTACTTAGTGACTCAGTAGCTCAGTCAAAAGAGCATTAGACCAAACTTCCAAAGGTCGCGGGTTCAATTCCCGCCAGAGAATATGATCTGAAGCGTGACGATTTTTTCTTGTATACCTGTTAGTATTGTAAATAAAATCGGGTTGCACTCCGGGAGTGCCGGCAGAAGTGAAAACTTGAATATTAACGTTGTGCAATTCAATCAGTTTGTTATTAGAGAAAAATTCTAAAGATTTCGCGCCAGTGGCCTTTTTAATTTCTACACGCACGCATTCTACGATTTAAACTTATAGTCACAGACTATAAATAAGTCTATGATTTCACCGAAGAGATCGCTGCTATTAGTTCCATTTTCAAAATTAGCGCGTTGCTGGTGACACAAGTGTTTACGTCTTAAAATGACGCGCCGCCATTTTCAACGCGCCCCGTAGAAAGAGAGGATACTTCCGCCGCCAGCTGTCTACTCTCCATCCGTCACATCCGTCTTACGCATTTTCGATCAGCTACGTGATTCTTACTGACGCGAGTTTAGCATTTTTTCCCCATTACAAACAAGCGTACAACGCCGCTAAAGAAGTTTTCACTTCAAAAAGTTTTATAGTTTTGAAATTTTACTTTATGAAAACAGCTACTTTCATTTCACAATACCTAATTGGTTTTTAGTGATAAGTTCGTCAAGTCTAAACGAAAGATTTCGACTTTAACGTCATTACACAAATAGAATGTGTGTTTCCGGACGAAAAACTGGCAACATTCGGCACCCCGCCATCTTGCCTGAGGCTAATTCGTGCACGTTCTTTATTCAAAAAACTATACTATCGTCACAATAATGCTTTTTTCCTATCATTATTCGAGTTTCATTGTATCCAACTAAAATTGGCTAGCTCTTGCGACTTTTAAGTAGAATCGATTCATAATTGAATGGAAAAATCTATTTAGTCATACGAATCAAGGATGTCTACAAAAAATAATTACAGGAAAACTAAATGATAAAGTCTAGAACGTAGGTCAAAGACTTTGACTCAGTATCACATGGTATTTATTTAAGTATTGTCTGTCATTAATGCTGTATAAACACTATAATGATCTTAGGTCTATTCACCATCAATCAACTGATACGTCACTTTATTGCTGATTAATTAATTTCTTGCTAGGTCTTTCAAGTAGTTTAGCTCATTATTTAATATTTATTTTTAAGATTTACAATTGAACAATATGTTGAATAAACATGAATGCAATATGGACTATAAGAATAATTAACGGCTGCCTAAAGTAATATTGTATATTAATTATATTTTTTGCATAATCGTTATCAATGTTTTGTTAAAGGAATTCTTTTCGTGGGTCATTATTTGGATGATTTCATAAATAGTGTGTTATAGAAAAGGCTTTGCTTATCTTACAAAATTTATTATAATAATAAAAAGAATCGTCAAAAAAGTGAAGTACCAATGTAGCCACTTTTGGAACAGATGCGGTGTTATTTATTACAAAACATTTTTAAACATCTCTTTAACTTAGAGTCTTCTCAATCAATATTTCCAAAAAAGTGATAGCATCACATTTAAACAGTGTTTAAGTTAAACAGAAAACTTATTGTCTAATTTTAAAATCTATCGCAAGCAATCGCTTTCATTTGACATATAGATGTGACACATTGCTGCATTTCTTTGATAAGTTTTATTTGTTCTAAAAAGATGTATCAATGTATTACATCCTGAAAGCGATTGCGATAGATTTTGAAATTAGACAAAGTTTGTGTTTAAACACAGACAAATTTTTCGAACTAAAGGTTTTTTTCTTAAATTTGTCATACGTCAGCCCTTATTGGATGTAAAATATGTAAATACGTCATTGAAATGAAGCCTGAGGCTATATACAATTTGTAAAAGGCCAACTGGGGTGACTGGATAACGGATATTAACAAAATACGATTGCAATGGGAACTCTTGCGTATAGGGGCGTGTGGTGTTGCTACAGTAAAATATATAACCATGTGTAGTAGAAAATTGATATTTTTTGGTACACTGGAGGCTTTCTTTGATTGCTTATAAAGAATTTTAACAATGTAGACGTAAGTATTCTAACATTTTTAACAAATTAAGCAATATAGCTGCGTCTTAGATACGTACCCTCGTATCTATTGAGTAAAACTTGCAATTTTCAAATGCTTTCAATATTATGTTCACATGCAATTTATATACAAAATTAATCTTCAATGCAGTTTTAGTGCTATTTTGATGCATTTAAGATTAATTTGTACTACAAATTGCAAGTAAATATAATATTAGAAGCATTTGAAAATTACTAGTTTTACTCAAGTCATTACTTACTCGTCTATAGATACGAGAGGTAGTCAGCTGGAAAAATATTCATATTTGCTTGAAAGAATAATAAATTTCTTTAAATTGTACTTTTTTATATAAAAGCAATAAAAAGAAATAATCATTTATATTTCAAATAGTAACTTACACTTGATAACATTGTGTACGTGCTTTTAAATTATTTATTAAATCAATTTACTTAGTTTGCTTTCCACGGGACTACTTATACCTTCATATACGGGCATTGTGCCTTTAACAATTTTACCAACTGCTGTTTCATATATGAATTGAATACAACTTAATAAAGGATTCGAAATTCGTAATTCATCATAACCAACGAGGTGTGACTGTAAGTTACAATATCAACTCTATTTCTTAAGTGTTAAAGACATTAGGGTAATGAAAAGTTTCTATGCGCTGCAAATTAGAATAAAAAAAGAAAAAAGTTTACACAGACGAAGTTGAACTTTATTACTAGAGGCAGAACGCAGGGTTAATAATGGTAGTGTTGCCAAGTGTAAAATCGAGTGAGCACTCGAATGATCATCACCAATCGCTGGTCGCTCGGAATACCTACTAATTAGAACCTTGCCTGGGGGTGGGGCGGACTCTACCACGCGACTGCGATGCTAACTCGACTATCAATAAACTCGAATTGAAAATTGCATTGAAATTGCAGTATTTTTCTTGTATTGAAAATTGCAGTATTTTTCGCGCTAAGTGTATTTTCGTCAACACTGTGGTCTCTGAATAAATTAATAAAATGTGTGTTTATAATTTCATGTACTATAAAACGAGCATTCACTTTATAACTGTTGAGTGCCGCGGTAAACTAAAGTAGATATACCTATAATATTTAACTTATTAATTTACTAAAAGACATTATATAGGTCTTAGATTTTTTTACAATTGCAAACATAGCTTAAATAGATATTGCAGTAACATAAAATGACATTTATTTTGTTGAATTTCATAACGCCAGTGTCCCAATCTACCTGTTTTAACGTTTTAATTCATATTGATTTATGAAGTTGACTGATTTTTCACAGAACGTCTATCAAAATAATTTGCAAAAATCTCACCACCATTAGAATTTCGCGCAAATAGTAAGGCTTGTCAGATGGTCACACGTCGTGCATCAATTGTAAAGTCGGGCACACACCCGAGGGCGGATCGCCCGCCCTCCGGCAGTCTGCAGCGAGCACGCGGCGCGCGCGATCGTAAACACGCCGCGATTACCGATCATTCATCGATTACGACTCTATTATCGAGACGAGCGCGCGCGGTGATAAACTTTGTTCCTTTTTCAAATTGGTTCGGATTTTGTTTGTTTTTCAGTTGTTGATACTGAATTTTTTTCAACTATTTTGATGTATAACTATCAATATACCGGCAAAATCATTTCTTTATATTTTCATTCATCGATTACAACTCTATTATCGATACAGAGCGCGCGCGGTGATAAACTTTGTTCCTTTTTCAAATTGGTTCGGTTTCTGTTTTGTTTTTTTTTGCTTTCAATTATTGATACTAAACTTGTTTAAACTATTTTGATGTAAAACTATCAATGTACTGGCAATACCATTTCTTATTATTATCATTCATCGATTACGACTCTATTATTGATCGCTATCGATACCATTATCGATACCTATTGAGCGCGCGCGGCGAAAACTTTGTTCCTTTTTCAAATTGGTTAGGATACTGTTTCTTTTTTTTCAGTTGTTGATACTGAACTTTTTTAACTATTTTAAAGTAAAACTTTTAATGTACCATCAAAATCATTTCTTTTTATTATTTAAAGAATACAAGTAAAATTACAACACGTTTGTTCCTTTTTCAAATTGGTTCGGGTTCTCTTTTGTTTTGTTTTAATTTCGTAACGTTTCAAAAATTTGTAATGGCAAAATCTCCAAAATCTTTCTTAAACTTATCATTTATCTAATTTCACTCTGTTATCAATACGCGCGCGATGGAGCGCGTGCGTATTGGTGGTATCCTTTTTTCTGATTCAGTTTTTCGGATTTTTGTTTTAACTGCTTTGCAAATCGCTTTAAAATAACAAAAATTGATACTTACCGGCTAAATCTTCAAAATCTTTCATAAGTATTGAATACTTACTTAATTTGGAATTAGCGTTACACTTCTTTTTTTATCAAAGTCATTTAAGTAAAATTTATACAAATTTTGCAATTTCTTCAATGACGTCATTCAGATGCTTTTGAAGACTGAAGAAGTCAATGCAGTTTTATAGTGGTCGTCTTATTTAAAGATTATTTTAAAACTTATATAAAACAAATTAATAACTTTATTTAAAGATTATTTTAAAATTTACATAAAACTCTATAATACAGTTCAGATCACAATACAGTACAATTAATACTTTTAATCACTAATTTCTTTGCAAAATTCGATACAAAATATACACGTGAACATCTAAAGATCTAGTTTAGAATCCAAAGAAAACTTCTATAGAACTTTCTTCACGGTTCATTCACTCCAAAGAAACGTTAGAATAGAATTGATTTCATTATATGCTTTTGTATCCACTTTATTATAATTTACATCTTAAACTATGATTGTTACCACCATAAATGTGTTTTACTATCTCCTAACGAGCAGCGAAGTTTGCTCATACTAATTAAGATATAATATAATGTAAAAAAACATTCGCATTTTCTAATTTCCACGTCCGGTCGTCATAAAAACGTTAAGCATGAAGCAATTGACATATTTATTGCAGCAAGTTCTTAATTATTATCCGATTTTATAACGGCCGATGATATATAATCGATTCAAATCGAAATATCACAATCGTAATAAAACTACAATATTTTATGCATCGAAATTGTAACCTAATTAAATGTTCACGTACCGTTATTATTGATATAATTTGATAACTAATAGTTGAGTCTCATTAAATCGGTATTAAAAACTGCTTTGATTCACCGTGTTAAATTGATTTCATCTATTTTATTTGCAGACGGCATTACAATAGTAATGACTTGCAGTAAACTCTCATAGATAGCAATAAAATATTAAATCCATTTTAAGAGATGAAACTTCAAAAATTAATAATCGAATTTCAAATTAAGATTGCAGAATTCCACCGCTTTCATTCTAAACTAAATGAATACTTCAATTATGTTGAATTAAAGTCAAAGAAATTCTTCCGCCATCGCACAGCTCTTTGTACCGTTTCGACCAATCAGACATTTTGATAAATGAATGATACATCAAATGTAGCCCGGCCATACTTTTAATTGCACACCTATCGATATTTAGACAGCACTTATTAAGAATAAAAAAGTTCGGTAGTCGTCTTCAACTCTTCAAGGCATCAATTTAAAAAGCAATCACCCGCGATTGTGGTCACAAACGTCCGCCTTTTAAGGGACCGTTAATTATCGACATATTCGAATTTCGAACGCATTTACATTTGTTTTTGTAACGCTTTGCTTTCTCTTCACTACTCGAATCATTGCAGTTTGCAATCAAATTACTAACTGGCTGGAACAATATTTTTAACACACACAAACTTTTGGAAAAATCTATTCCTCTTTCAGTATTTTTTTATTTTAAACAGTTTTCAAGTGTGTAAAATGTAAAGAGTTTCAATGTGTTTCAAGATCCCTTGAAGGATAGTGCTGTTTTTTTGTGAAGTGTAAATAAAACTCTGGCGCTGGCGTACGTGGATTTATCCAGTGTGATCGAGGTGCAGGTAAAAACTTTATCCGACTCATTAAGGCGATTCCCTGACCGAAAGTAGCGCCCTCAAAGGTTTTTATTTAATAAGTTGTTAATAGAAAAGAATTTTAATAAAACATCTCGTGGAATTTTTAGGGCCCATAGTTTAGTATTTTTAGACGGTATCACTACATTCCCTCGCAGTCATTCACGGCCACTTTTAGCAGTTTTGCTATCTACTTCTAGCAGTGACTACGAGGGAATGTAATGATGCCGTCTAAAAATACAAGACTATGGGCCCTAAAAATCCATGAGAATTACAATTTTAAATAAAATTCATCGCGGCGCCACTTTCAATAAAGCGCCTTAAGCTGAAATAACAGAAGAATTTTTTTTGTAAACTGATCAATAATGAAAATAGCAAACCAGTAGTAATCACTGTATTATCCCCGTCAATTGGTAATGCGCTGGAACCTTGTCACATTAACATCCACGTTGACGTGATCCGCAACTAAAAATGTAATGAAACAAGAAAATTCTAATCGGTAATCTAATATATTAATTATTGAATTATTATTTTCAATAAGATAGGGTCTAGGTATATAAAAAATTTACAATTGTTATTCGTTTTTGAGGTTAAAATCATGGCCGCCAGGCGCATTACCAATTGACGGGGATAGTACAATATCACTGTGTATTTCTATATGTTTTAAATTATGTAGTTTTGACTACAAGAAAATATGTATAATTTTATTATTGTCACTGCCGAGGTTGCATCTGAAAATCAAGCAACGCCCGTTTCAGCGGCGCAAGCTGAGATGTGACCGTTTCATCAAAAATGGTCTTCTCTAAAACCTAAGATTGTTTTATTGGTTGTTTTGCTGAATATACAATATTTCTTTCTTTATTAGAATCAATCATGCGGTTTGGTATTTTCTACTCAGGTCATTTATGAATTGTTATAATAATCAAGGCATTTATTCAAGCACCCAAGGATCACGTTGTATTAGGGTCAATCACTTTTAAGTGTCCTATAACATAAAAGTGTATTGTCTTGAAATAAAAAATAAAGAAATAGTTCAGCTTATAAATACTTAAACTTAAGATTTCAAGTATCATTTTGGTAACAGAAATAAATATATTGTTTACATATTTGTTCGTATTATATAATAGGTTAGGTTAGATATAGTTAGTATACTTATCTTTTGTATCAATTTTTGCAATTGAATTAGCCTTGGAATATGAGGCACTGATGCATGTAAGTTAAGGATAGCCAGTGCCTCATTAAGTGGCCATCCATCCATGTTTTACGAATTTAATTTTTATTTAGAAAATAAAAATATCACTAAAGGGTAATAAGAAATAAAGAAAAAAAAACGGTGGAAAATAATAAAAAGTTCTCTCCGGCGGGGAATCGAACCCCGGTCTCCCGCGTGACAGGCGGGGATACTTACCACTATACTACCGAAGACTTGTAAATGATGGCAAAATTTGTAAATAAATTTCTTGGCGAACAAAAAGATAGTGACGTAAATGTGCCAAGGGCACATTTCGTACGACTGATAAAAACAATGAAATCTATTTTTATGTCACTGGCAATAAGTAAAATTAAAATCATCTAGATGTTGAGATTTTAGCATTCACAATGCTATATTAGGGTTCCGTACCAAAATGGTAAAAAGGAACCCTTATGGTGTGACTCAGTCTGTCTGTCTGTCACAGCTGGATATCTCGAGAACTACTAATGGTATCAACTTGAAATTTGAAATAGTTTAAGATGACATTTGCCCAACTATTTTGCAAATAAGAAATAAATAAAAAAAGAAATATCTTTTTTACAACAGGGCCTGAAAAGGGGTCTTAAAAATTTGAAGTGAAGCTACTAGGGCATGTGGGGTATCATATGAAAGAACGCCGTTTGCACGTTTTCAATCATTTTTATTTTTTTCTAGACTGCATAGTTTTCGACTTATGATGAAAAATGTAAAAAAAAATACCGTTCCCCCTCTTATCTCCGAAGTTTGCAAAGAGAAAAATCTGAAATCATTATATGTGATAGCAGTTTATATAAAAATTACAGAAAAAATAAAACATATCTCAATATAGCACACTTCTTTAGAAATTATCAAATTTCTAAAAAAGTTAACATTAGTTCCACTATCGGTCAAAAGACCTAAAACTGCAATACTAATTTTATTATACTACTCTGCAGTGTGGTTTAATGGTGCAATTATGATGGTACGGAACCCTCGGTGCGCGAGTCTGACTCGCTCTTGACCGGTTTTTTTTATACAATACTGTGAGCTATCGAGTCTTCGAGTCACTGTGTAGTGACTCGCTAGCTCAGCACTCAGAGTATTGGACCGGACTTCCAAAGGTCGCGGGTTTGATTCCCGTCCGAGTATTGATGTGGTACGAGGAGCGAGTCGTTTTTTTTCTAGTAATTATTTAGTATTATCTAGATTCTAGATATAATGTTTAATACTAAAAATTGCTTCAAAAGTATTATTTTCATTAAAACATATTCTTAAAATTACCTTCTAAGTATAACTACTTATTGTGTCCATCGTTCTGGCAGCGCCACGGTCTCCGATTTGCGTGAAAAAAATTCACCATGTAGGCCGATTTTTTGCCAGTCGGGAAAAAATTGGTTTGATTTTTTCCCTCCACTGGATCCGAAGATATACGAGGTTTTTTGTGGCGCTGCCAGAACGACGTCGTCCTGGCAGCGCCACGGCTATATCTCATTAATTACAAAAGCTAGAATAAATCTGATTACACACAGATTTTTGGCTTTTTTTTCCATTTCACACAAGCTAACATCCACCCGTGAATGCCAACAGATTCAGGAGTACTCGTGGGTCATTTGTGGCGCTGCTGAATCGGCTGAATCTCAGCAATTTGATTTTTTCCTGGAAACGGTGTGGGTATATATTTAATACCTTCGTCATAAGGCACGGAAAAAAAAGAATTTCTACATTTCATCGTGGATTAAGGATTTTATAGGCATCGAGAAATTATAACCTCAAAAAAAATGTTTTTTGCTCTAACGCCTTTAATCGATGTATTAAATAACATTCGCGCATTCCCTTATCTTCCTATAGAGGGAAAAAAATAAACCACCATCGCAGCATTAGCCGTTCCAGAGAAATCATAGGTTTAGATTTGGTTCATACATTAGGCATCGTTCTGGCAGCGCCACACCCAGTGCAGTATGATCCAGGGCACCTGTCGCCAAACTGAGTATGCCAATATTTAGTACCACCATAGCGAACACGGAAAAAAATCTGATAACGTGTATAACACAGCTACTTTCCGAGAAATAAGCCTTTGATTCAATATGCCATACAATTGGTACATTCGAGTAGAAAAGTTTTGAATTGCTTTTTATTTTAGCATTTTAAGTATCCGATCCGGTGCCCAAAACCAGTTTTTACTATACAGGGTGTTTGGTAATAGCCTTATAAAGCCGAATATGGTAGATAGGAACCATTATAGGGATATTTTGTTTATTAATTTTTGTATGAAACAGCTGATTTTTTTTCGCGATTACAGAGTTGGTCCCATAGTAAAAGTTGTTCAGTTGGATGGTCTCTATATCTACGATATCCGGCTTTATAAGGCTACCAAACACCAACAAACATGAAAAGTAAAAATAATAAAAATAAAAATGCATTTGTGATGAAAGCGGCAGGCATGCTTGAAAGCGGGCAGCTGGCTAGTCAAGCAGAAAAGTATGAATGAAGCGTTAACTTAGTAAGCTGTGAAGCTGTTAATTAAATGTCATAAATAAGTCACGCACGTCTGATGCTGTTTGGGCTACCTCACGACCAAAATTGCGACTAGTTTTTTGTATTTTGCGATCGTCTCAAATTGGGCAACTTCACAAATTTTTGCGCGATTTTTGGGCTACTTCACTTCGCTGGCAATGGCAACATCCAATTAAGAAAACGTGAAATAAGAAAAATGGCAACATCCAATTAAGAAAACGTAAATTAAGAAAATTGCCAGCGAAGTGAAGTAGCCCAAAAATCGCGCAAAAATTTGTGAAGTTGCCCAATTTGAGACGATCGCAAAATACAAAAAACTAGTCGCAATTTTGGTCGTGAGGTAGCCCAAACAGCATCAGACGTGCGTGACTTATGTATGACATTTAATTGACAGCTTCACAGCTTACTAAGTTAATGCTTCATTCACACTTTCCCGCTTGACTAGCCAGCTGTAGCCCGCTTTCAAGCATGCCTGCCGCTTTCATCACAAATGCATTTTTATTTTTATTATTTTTTACTTTTCATGTTTGTTGGTGTTTGGTAGCCTTATAAAGCCGGATATTGTAGATATAGAGACCATACAACTGAACAACTTTTACTATAGGACCAACTCTGAAATCGCGAAAAAATATCAGCTGTTTCATACAAAAATTAATAAACAAAATATCCCGATAATGGTTCCTATCTACCATATTCGGCTTTATAAGGCTATTACCAAACACCCTGTATAGTAAAAACTGGTTTCGGGCACCGGATCGGATACTTAAAATGCTAAAATAAAAAGCAATTCAAAACTTTTCTACTCGAATGTACCAATTGTATGGCATATTGAATCAAAGGCTTATTTCTCGGAAAGTAGCTGTGTTATACACGTTATCAGATTTTTTTCCGTGTTCGCTATGGTGGTACTAAATATTGGCATACTCAGTTTGGCGACAGGTGCCCTGGATCATGCTGCACTGGGTGTGGCGCTGCCAGAATGATTCCTAATGTATGAACCAAATCTAAATCTATGATTTCTCTGGAACGGCTAATGCTGCGATGGTGGTTTATTTTTTTCCCTCTATAGGAAGATAAGGGAATGCGCGAATGTTATTTAATACATCGATTAAAGGCGTTAGAGCAAAAAACATTTTTTTTGAGGTTATAATTTCTCGATGCCTATAAAATCCTTAATCCACGATGAAATGTAGAAATTCTTTTTTTTCCGTGCCTTATGACGAAGGTATTAAATATATACCCACACCGTTTCCAGGAAAAAAATTAAATTGCTGAGATTCAGCCGTGGCGCTGCCAGAACGACGTCGTTCTGGCAGCGCCACAAATGACCCACGAGTACTCCTGAATCTGTTGGCATTCACGGGTGGATGTTAGCTTGTGTGAAATGGAAAAAAAAGCCAAAAATCTGTGTGTAATCAGATTTATTCTAACTTTTGTAATTAATGAGATATAGCCGTGGCGCTGCCAGGACGACGTCGTTCTGGCAGCGCCACGGCTGAATCTCAGCAATTTAATTTTTTTCCTGGAAACGGTGTGGGTATATATTTAATACCTTCGTCATAAGGCACGGAAAAAAAAGAATTTCTACATTTCATCGTGGATTAAGGATTTTATAGGCATCGAGAAATTATAACCTCAAAAAAAATGTTTTTTGCTCTAACGCCTTTAATCGATGTATTAAATAACATTCGCGCATTCCCTTATCTTCCTATAGAGGGAAAAAAATAAACCACCATCGCAGCATTAGCCGTTCCAGAGAAATCATAGATTTAGATTTGGTTCATACATTAGGCATCATTCTGGCAGCGCCACACCCAGTGCAGCATGATCCAGGGCACCTGTCGCCAAACTGAGTCTGCCAATATTTAGTACCACCATAGCGAACACGGAAAAAAATCTGATAACGTGTATAACACAGCTACTTTCCGAGAAATAAGCCTTTGATTCAATATGCCATACAATTGGTACATTCGAGTAGAAAAGTTTTGAATTGCTTTTTATTTTAGCATTTTAAGTATCCGATCCGGTGCCCGAAACCAGTTTTTACTATACAGGGTGTTTGGTAATAGCCTTATAAAGCCGAATATGGTAGATAGGAACCATTATAGGGATATTTTGTTTATTAATTTTTGTATGAAACAGCTGATATTTTTTCGCGATTTCAGAGTTGGTCCTATAGTAAAAGTTGTTCAGTTGTATGGTCTCTATATCTACAATATCCGGCTTTATAAGGCTACCAAACACCAACAAACATGAAAAGTAAAAAATAATAAAAATAAAAATGCATTTGTGATGAAAGCGGCAGGCATGCTTGAAAGCGGGCTACAGCTGGCTAGTCAAGCGGGAAAGTGTGAATGAAGCATTAACTTAGTAAGCTGTGAAGCTGTCAATTAAATGTCATACATAAGTCACGCACGTCTGATGCTGTTTGGGCTACCTCACGACCAAAATTGCGACTAGTTTTTTGTATTTTGCGATCGTCTCAAATTGGGCAACTTCACAAATTTTTGCGCGATTTTTGGGCTACTTCACTTCGCTGGCAATTTTCTTAATTTACGTTTTCTTAATTGGATGTTGCCATTTTTCTTATTTCACGTTTTCTTAATTGGATGTTGCCATTGCCAGCGAAGTGAAGTAGCCCAAAAATCGCGCAAAAATTTGTGAAGTTGCCCAATTTGAGACGATCGCAAAATACAAAAAACTAGTCGCAATTTTGGTCGTGAGGTAGCCCAAACAGCATCAGACGTGCGTGACTTATTTATGACATTTAATTAACAGCTTCACAGCTTACTAAGTTAACGCTTCATTCATACTTTTCTGCTTGACTAGCCAGCTGCCCGCTTTCAAGCATGCCTGCCGCTTTCATCACAAATGCATTTTTATTTTTATTATTTTTACTTTTCATGTTTGTTGGTGTTTGGTAGCCTTATAAAGCCGGATATCGTAGATATAGAGACCATCCAACTGAACAACTTTTACTATGGGACCAACTCTGTAATCGCGAAAAAAAATCAGCTGTTTCATACAAAAATTAATAAACAAAATATCCCTATAATGGTTCCTATCTACCATATTCGGCTTTATAAGGCTATTACCAAACACCCTGTATAGTAAAAACTGGTTTTGGGCACCGGATCGGATACTTAAAATGCTAAAATAAAAAGCAATTCAAAACTTTTCTACTCGAATGTACCAATTGTATGGCATATTGAATCAAAGGCTTATTTCTCGGAAAGTAGCTGTGTTATACACGTTATCAGATTTTTTTCCGTGTTCGCTATGGTGGTACTAAATATTGGCATACTCAGTTTGGCGACAGGTGCCCTGGATCATACTGCACTGGGTGTGGCGCTGCCAGAACGATGCCTAATGTATGAACCAAATCTAAACCTATGATTTCTCTGGAACGGCTAATGCTGCGATGGTGGTTTATTTTTTTCCCTCTATAGGAAGATAAGGGAATGCGCGAATGTTATTTAATACATCGATTAAAGGCGTTAGAGCAAAAAACATTTTTTTTGAGGTTATAATTTCTCGATGCCTATAAAATCCTTAATCCACGATGAAATGTAGAAATTCTTTTTTTTCCGTGCCTTATGACGAAGGTATTAAATATATACCCACACCGTTTCCAGGAAAAAAATTAAATTGCTGAGATTCAGCCGTGGCGCTGCCAGAACGACGTCGTTCTGGCAGCGCCACAAATGACCCACGAGTACTCCTGAATCTGTTGGCATTCACGGGTGGATGTTAGCTTGTGTGAAATGGAAAAAAAAGCCAAAAATCTGTGTGTAATCAGATTTATTCTAGCTTTTGTAATTAATGAGATATAGCCGTGGCGCTGCCAGGACGACGTCGTTCTGGCAGCGCCACAAAAAACCTCGTATATCTTCGGATCCAGTGGAGGGAAAAAATCAAACCTATTTTTTCCCGACTGGCAAAAAATCGGCCTACATGGTGAATTTTTTCACGCAAATCGGAGACCGTGGCGCTGCCAGAACGATGGACACCTACTTATTCAGTTATCTACTAATGTTTTTCAATCAGCGCGAGAACTAACAAGATTAAACATTTTTCCAAAAATTTTAAAAAGTTTTGAATAAGAATGAGATTTAATTCTTTACTTTATACAGGGTCATTTTGAACTTACCATCTAAATTTTAAGGATGTGTCCAGTCAATGAAACTAAACAACATTCTCTAAGAAACATGTGTCAAATTTCGCCAGAAAATTTTGGTCATCCCATACTAAATTGATCGCGTGATCTCTTTGATTTGTATGGAAAGTCGATTTTTAGGGTTCCGTAGCCTAAATGGCAAAAAACGGAACCCTTATAGATTCGTCATGTCTGTCTGTCTGTCTGTCTGTCCGTATGTCACAGCCACTTTATTCCGAAAGTATTAAGACTACACAGTTGAAACTTGGTAGGTAGATGTATTCTGTTAACCGCTTAACGAATTTAATACAAAAATAAGAAAAATAAAAGATTAAGGGGGGGCTCCCCATACATGGAACTGAAACTGAAAAACATTTTTTTCTTCAAACCAACACGTGTTGGGTGTCTATAGATAGGTCTTTAAAAATGACATTGAGGTTTCTAAGACAACTTTTTCTCAAAGTCAACCGTTTGAAAGATATTCACCGCCAAAGTGGTAAAATGTGTGTCCCCCCCAAAGTAAGTATGTAAGTGTGTAAGTTCAAAATAACCCGATATAAATATAGGTACTAAACTGCTACTCTGACAATACTCCGAAAGTCTAGGTATTCAATTTCTGTACTCTCAAGAGTAATTTTCTAATTCAATCCAATTTCTTACTAAAGAAATTGATCAGCATAACTGGTTAACCAATTATAAATAGCAATGTACTGGTATACTCGTTTAAATATATTGTAATAATAAAACTCTAACGGTAACCTGCTATAAAAATATAGACTTTAATTAAACCCAATAACATTCATTATAGTGTTGTTAAATTGTTAAGATATCACTTGTGCCAGAAGTATTGTAAAGCAATAGAATTACAGACCATAAATGTTATACTGTGAGACCTCAATTCTGTTTGTGACGCTAAAATGGTTAATGTTAAAAAACATCATAGTTTTGTTTTAAATAATATTTCCTTGATATTCAACTAAAAAGATTTTTACAAGAAAGATATTATTAATTCTTAGGTTTGGTAAATCACAGCTTATTTTTATCAAAATAGCAATTCTTTCTATAAATAAACAGACTCCAGTCAAAATAAAAATAAATCTTCACATGTTACATAGCATAGCATAGGTTTCGTAGAAGGCCAAAGGGAAGCTACGTACTACGGACGTATCTAGTTGTATGACTGTGTACCAACAGTCTTACTAAGTACTTAAAGTAATTTTGTGGGACCATAAACCCTTTTATTACACTATGTATTTGAAAAGAAATAAAGAATTCATTCATTCATTCATCTAAAGAACACAATAGTATGATAGTGGTGACCATAATTATTTATTTTATTTTTGACAGGGTTAATTCGCTACGTGGTTAATTTTTAAGTAGGTATATCTAAAAATGTAATGGGTGTATATCTTCCCTATTCTTATCGAGTATGTACAGTTAAAAGTTTCAATATTTAATAATTGGTCCAGATATTGAGGTTTGCTTATGTCCCAAAATTTTACTGATTTCTGGATTTAGAGCTCATTCATAGAATTACACGCGCGTAATCAAAAGAGGCTATCTTGTTTACCTACGTAAATCATGAAAAGAATATGTCTACGCACGCGTCATGCAATTTTTGTGAGTTTGCCGATTAATCAATTTTTTCCGATATTTTAAAACTATTAATTTTTAACTTTTAACTGCACGTTCATATTCAGAAACGTGGTCTGATATCCCCATTTTAGATATACTTAAAAATTAACGATTTATAGTGGCGCACGATGAAACTTATGTACCTATATCGATAGAGGATTTATAGATGAACAAAAAATTTCATATGATATAAAGTCCTAAAGCGCAACGTTTCCGAGAGAATCCATGTTATAGATAACAATCCCAATTATTCCCCGGTTTATCTCGGAAACGTTGCACTCTATGACTTTATATCACAACATAAGTCATTTTATGTTCGTCTATAGATCCCCTATCGTGTATTACATAGGTTTCATCGTGCGCTGCCGCTATTATTTCCGAAATCCCGGTATAACAACAAAATCTATGGTTACCACTAATACCAAAATGTTCAAAGCCCTCATTCATGAGTACAAATGAATTATTATTTTATTCCCGCCTATTTAAGGATAGCCTTTTCATTGCAAAGCTATACTTAGTAAAATCATATACATACTCATTAAATACTTATAAAAAACAAACAAGCACTATTTAATTTGACAAATAATCTGTCTTCTACTTCTCGAAATGGAATACCACATCAGCACTGACCCAATCAATCTTAAAACTATCACGTTCAAATTCGTATGGTAATGAACCTGGTATCGATCAATTTATATCGCATTGTGATAAAGATATGCGCGTGCGTCGGCTGATGGACGCGAGCGTAACAGTAAATCGAATTCGGTAATTTATTTGACATATTATCGATGTCGATGTATTTAGACAGTTGGCAGCTCTAGTTCACATATTATATGAAGTATTTTGAATAAATATCTAAACATATGCAAACACGATCACTTCGAAAATATATATTGTTTCTTTTGCTAATATTTTTCATGAAATTATTGAAATGTGTTGAGGATACATTAGTCAAAATAGAAAGTCATTCCTAGTCTTTTGAAAACTAATCGTCGTCGTATTAATAAAAAAATCTGACTTACTTTTGTTTTAAAGTTACAATACAGAACGATGTATTTTAATCAGTAAAATTAACTATTTGCTTCTGTTGTACAAAGTTAAATTAATTGCAATGTAAAAAGTAACTTTAATTATTCAAAACCTATTATAAATTATAAGAAAATTTTCGTACTGAGCTACTAGCGTTATTATGTTGTCGTTCTGACCCCTGGGCCAGACTATCACGCTGTCGCGAAGCTTTACGTTGTCGTGTTGACAATTAGAAACTATAAATCAAGGGACTAAAGTTTATTTTCATGAAATCCCTTTAATTTATTTCCCTTAATTGAAATTAAACTCTAATTCCTTGCTTCAAAGTTTCTAAATGTACAACACGACAAAGAAAAGCTTCGCGACACAGCGCGGTAGGCCAAAGCATGATGGATGAATCCATTGATAAAACAGGCAATTATCAGCTGAAATTCACGTCTCTCAAAAAAAAATAGACTCCAGCCCCCCTACTCAAATGGCCAACTTTCTATTCGTTTGAACGCTACGCTTACTTTTAAAGCTTAAATATGAGCAATAAATGATCAAATCACAAGTCGCAAACTTATGTAAATCACAGACTTCGATGTACTGAATGGAATTGTCAAGCTTACGGAACGTAATTTTGTAGTTTACTGCTTATTTTAAAGTTTTAATAGTAAGCGTAGCGTTCAAACGAATAGAATATTGGCCATTTGAGTAGGGGGCAGAGCTGTCACGTCAATCAGCTGCATGTAGTGGGACAATATTATTCACTAAAAGGGATAAATTAGGCCGCACTCTGCATTAACTTTATTAAGGTTTACAGGCATTTGTCGCTATTAAGCGATTATGAGAAATGGTTATCAAGTTTTTCTTATAACAATCTTATAAGTAGGTCGTCCTTTTTATGAATATGACGGTAAAATTTTTCACGCAACGCAAGCGCAGTAGGTAGGTAATAAACCCTTTTTAACATTATTTTGATTTAATAACATTATACAGTTGCGATTACATTAATTGCTTTTTAATGTGCCACAATAATAATACGAGGTTAAATAAGACGGATGGTGCCCAGTGCCAACTTTTTAATCAAACGAAATGACGTTGCGTCATGAAACACCTGGCTTAAAAAAAAATAAGAAATTGAATATGGAAATTAAATTGAACTACCATGGCGTGTGGTAGTTCACACCCACGAGTGTGACCGAAATTAAGTTTTAATTTTTATCTACACCCATGCTTTATATTCTCTGTAAAGGGTTCAGTGGCCCTACCATGAGTTGATGCAAACTGTTTACGTTACAGTAAACTGTCGGATATACTGCTCACAGTCAATACGAGTGAAAGAGAGAAAATGATAGTGTACTGTAACGTAAACAGTTTGCAGCAACTCATGGTAGGGCCATTGATCTGAAACAGTTAGCGTGCCCGCAGACTACAGACCAAACTGTCGGCCGATAGTTAGTTTTGTATGAAGAATCGGCCGATACCAAATCGTTGTAGTGTGCGCACTTGCATACACCTTCATACTGATTCCAACTATCGGCCGACAGTTTGGTCTGTAGTTTGCGGGGACTCTTAGCTTACTGCCATCATTCGTGTTTTATTTAATACCCCTCATTATAGTACAGTTGCATAAATAACTATTATTTCTCATAGTATAAATGCATAATGTCAAAAATCATTCAGCTTCATTCAGTTCGTTTACTTTATAAAACCTGACAAGTCTGGCTTACAAATATTAGTACCATTCCGTAGTATACAATATTTTTCATATTAGTTATACAAAAACGAATAAACTATTATGCATCTGTGATATTCGAATAATTTCTTTCTCATGTAGTACCTACATTCGAGACCATAAAAAATCTTACATTTACATTTATATACACGGTTAATTTTGGAGTATATCCAAAAATGAAATGGGGATTTCAGACCACGTAAATGAACAACTTTTACTATGGGACCAACCACGAAATCGCGAAAAAAAAATCAGCTATTCTATAGAAAACTACAACATTGACTCGACTATAATCTATGGAACAGCTGATTTTTTTTTCGCTATTTCGTGGTTGGCCCCATAGTAAAAGTTGTTCATTTACGTGGTCTGAAATCCCCTTTTCATTTTTATATGTATACTTAAAAATTAACGGTATATTATTATATAAAAATGAATCCCTATTTCCCTTGGTCAAGCCATCACACGTTAAGGGCTGGAACGATTTTGCTGATTCTTTTTTGTTGTGTTTGTTATTATCAGGAGAAGGTTTTTATGAAAGAAAAAAAATAAGAAAATTGCGCGGAAAATTAGAAAATTTAAGAATACTTAACCATCATATAAAATTATTTTGGATAATATAATGACGTTTGACATAGAATTGACCGAATGCGTGCTACAAATTTCGTCAAAGTAGATATTATACCATGTCGAATTTTAATATTCCTTCATAACAGACAAGACAACGTCTGTCGGGTCAGCTAGTGGTGAATAAAAAATAAAAATTATTTAATTGTGCCATCGTCAAAGTTGAAAAATTTTAACGCGTAATTTAATTAAGTATTGACTAAGGTTCAAATTACTTAAAGTAATGAATGAGAACATTCATTACTCAACAAGTCAAAAATTGTACCAGTGGTATGTCATTCATGGCTAGTTTTCACCGCACATCCGGTAACGAGTGCATAAATTAAAATAGAAAGAAAAAAATCCGAACTAGATCAAGAGTAATTGATTAAGTGTCCACCGTTATGCGATAAGTATATCTCGATTTGGTGTCGTAATCGATACACATTCGAATAAACAACCTTTGATCTCACTAAAACGGGTACCTACTGTTTTTTAACAATAATTGCATTTATTTTAGAAAGTAAATAATTAATTAAATAAGTACTTACTTATCATTAAAAGTAACTTATTTTATAAAAACATTTTAAGGCATGTTTCATTATTTTCTATTTTTTTTCGTCCTTTAAGGCTTTGTTACGCTGTAATATTTGTCTCTGTCTTTTTCTTTACATGTAAAGAGTAAGGAAAATAACCTCACTTCTGCACTTTTTCGTTGTTTTTTAACCGACTTCAAAAAAAGGAGGAGGTTCTCAAGTCGTCGGTATTTTTTTTTTTATTTTTTTTTATGTATGTTTTACCATAACTTCGTCAGTTGTTAACCGATTTATACAATTCTTTTTTTATCTTAAAGAACATAGTTTGTGTGTGGTCCCATAAAAAAATTACAGAGATCTGGCTGGTAGCTTTTTCATAATCCTAAAAAAAGTCAATTATTTAGCTTGCCATCACATGTGTTTTTACGGATTTTCGAACATAACATCTTTGTTTATGTACCGATTTAGATGATTCTTTTTTTGTTTGAAAGGGTATACTTCAAGAGTGGTCACATTTTAATTTCATTAGTATTGGACTTTGAACTTCGAAGATACACAAGAGAACTCCTCAAATTCAAATAGTATATGTAAAGTGATTTGGATTTTGGTAGGGTTATGACAATCCAAAACAAACCAAACCATGGTCTGCAATGCAAGGTTCTGGACTAGACTTGGACTACGAAGACACAATGGAACTCCTCAAAAACAAACAGCGTAAATTAGAAATTTGAGTTCTGGGCATTTTACCATTGAAAATATTTTATAAAGTAAAAAAATATTTACATGCTTACATACCTGCCACTAAAAAGTTGAAAATAAAAAACTTTTTTAACAAAAAGAAAAACCTCCTTCAAAAAACCTGAAACAAAAACAGCTTCAAAATTAAATACCTCTAAAAAAGCGAGAAATAATATTCAAATCATTAGTTACGCATAACATTATTAATAAAACACGTCTAATGAAGTCGGGTGGGGCTTTCAGAAATATAAAAAAAAATTACTTGTCTTCCAGCCCCACCCGACTTCAATAGACGTGTTTTATTAATAATGTTATGCGTAACTAATCATTTGAATATTATTTCTCGCTTTTTTAGAGGTATTTAATTTTGAAGCTGTTTTTGTTTCAGGTTTTTTGAAGGAGGTTTTTCTTTTTGTTAAAAAAGTTTTTTCATCATTATCGTTATCACAATTATCTTTCTTGAATAAAAGTAATTGGAGCAACTTCACACTACGTTAAAGTGTATTTTGATGTAGAATTTAATACGTTTCCGCTATTATTTACTCCTTTTGATGATATTCTGTATTTTTTTTTTCAATCATCTGTGAGGTTTATACGCAATTTAATACTTGTAGCTACTAGATAATCTCTTTAGCTTGTCGTAAGGTTTTTGTGGCTACAACTTAACGTTTTCTATATAAAATATGACCCCCGCAAACCATGTTTTCCTATTATGGACCCTCAATTCCATGGTCTTCTGAACTCAGCTTTATTCTAATTAAGAGTTCGCGTGTTTAAAGAGTTAATAATATGTGTTATATTTTAGTACCTTTAAACTAGTCTATCCTGTTTTAATCTATAGGGACAGAAGAAGATAGCATGATTTCGATCTGGTGAAATCATTAATCAATTTTTAAATGACGTCTAATTTGTAACTAACAATGTTGCCATCTTAGCGCGTATACTCTTGATTGGGTAATTGCCAGATTTACTCTTAATTGAGTATGTGTTAACTTCGCGCCTGTCAGATTTCTCAATATATGTAAGCATAATTAAGTAATTACATGCAAATTCAATAGTGTTAAAAACAAATTGACGTACCTACATTCTAAGAAAACTTTAGCTAAGTACACACGACGGCACCTCAGACTATACATGTTGACCTTGAGACTGCCTTTATGCCCTAAGTAATAAAAGTTGTTTGCGCAGTTTCACTGTATAACTTGACGTGCTGTCGTGTGTACCGAAACTCGAACCGATTTTTATGAATTCTCCGCTTACAAACAAACTACAACATAATGTCTGCCTGGTGAAAATCAGTAGGAAGTGCCACATTTCTATGGTTTTTACTAAGTGATGCTGATCTCCTGGCCAGAATCTCCATACCGTGAGAGAGGACCTTAGAGGAGCCTATGTCTACGATTTGTTCCGCATTCGTCGTGATCCTAACTCGTCGTATTCCAGATTTTCCTTATTCCAGATTCGTCGTAATACCTACGTATGTCCCCTGCTACCAACTGTACAAAAATGCCAGCAACTCTTTACAAATGATTTGGCTTTGTGAATAGAAAGTTGTAACTAAATAACATTTTTTTTTTGTTTTCACCTCAGAATAAATAATAGTACCTTAGTAGGTAGGTACTATTATTTAATAGTAATTTTATTGCTATTATTAATAAAATTGAAAACCAAATGTCACTTATTTTAATGGACAAATTAAAACAATGGAACAAAAAAATCTCCTCGGGGAATTTTATTACGAACATGCTTTATATTGATAAATAAATGGCATCGACTGTATTACGACACATCTGGAATACGGCGAATCTGGAATTCGATGAACCTGTAAACGATGAATCTGACAGCGAGTCAGGAACACGACAAATCCGGAACTTATCCGGATCAAATCTTGGCAGTCCTGCTTGTATTATTATTTATTCTATGGTCCGATGACGACGTATACATGTCTTCTCCGAAACGAACGAACAAACCGAACACCGTAAGACCTATGGCATTTAGTTTAATACTAGCGGCCGCCCACGACTTCGTCTGCGTGGAAAGTTCTTTTGCTATCCCTCGGGAACAATACTTTTTTTCGGGATGAAAAGTACCTTATGTCCTTCTCTGTACCCCTGACAACTATGGAAAAGTTCGTGATTTTAAGAGAAAACTATTGGAATGCAAGTATGTTCCATATTTAAATAACTAAATAACCATAGTGCTTACGATGTTGTGTAACTTGCCAGTATAAAATTTTTGAGTTAAGAGTTTTTGGCATACCTCTCGTATTAAGTTTGTAAAGATCAAAAGTGGCTAAAAGTTCCGTTGTTTGTTGTAGGAGCGCCTGGGCGGTGGCGGGCTGGGGCTGGGCGGCGGCGGGTTCCGCGGCGGCGCGCAGCCCTCGCTCGCCGACTTCCAGCCGCCGTACTTCCCGCCGCCATTCGCGCCCGCGCCACATCCTGCCAGTCCGCATCATCAGCAGCAGGTAAGAGTAAATCCAATCCAAGCACTTCGGCTTAAGGGATAGATTAAAATTTTTAGTACGATCGCTGACTTCCTTTCCTTCTTTCTACTTCACACCCTTTCAGCATGGGCAAGGGAAGGGAGAGACCGGATGGACCGTGATCACCCCAGAATAGTTTGGTGCCTTACCAAGAGCTGAAAAATTTAAAAAACTTTACACAAAAAGAGACTACTGCAGAAAATCTGTAAAAACTCTGAAATTCAATCTTTGAAAACTAACTCACCTCGCTACAAACTCAAGTTAAAATTATACATAACTCACCCCTAACCGCCTCTTGGTCTAGTGGTTTGCCCACCCGTGTAAGACACATGTGGCCCGTGTTCGATTTCCAGGGGGGGTACAATTTATACTCCGGTTGTAGTGTGCTTCCACCTTCGGCCTTATCGTCACTTAACATCAGTGGTCCTACCATGAGTTGATGCAAACTGTTTACATTACAGTAAACTATCGTTTTCTCTCTTTCACTCGCATTGATTGTGAGTAGTGTATCCGATAGTTTTACGGTAGCGTAAACAGTTTGCATCAACTCATGGTAGGGCCACAGGTGAGGTGAAGGCCAAGCATGGGCGTCGCGAGGGGTGATTTAAGGGTTCCAATTCCCCTCCGAAATGAAGACATAAGTTTCTGTTAAGCATTTTTTAATATACCGACAGACCCCTCCAAAAACTGGCCTCGATCCCCCGAAGAACTGGCCTGGCTACGCCTATGAGGCCAAGCACTATCCCGTTGTACATAAAAATAGTAGATTGTACAACAAGTGCATAAAACGCATCATTTTACCCGAGAATTATATCCTCGCCTGCGGCTCGGGTGGATAGTCAAGTCGAGGGTAAAATGGGTTTTATGTACGAGTTATATATACATTCTGCTTTTCACTTCGATTGTGAGGAAATTAAACAACAATAATGTAAAAATCTAAAAAAAAACCTTAAATTTTAATGACAAATTTTATATTTTTGGAATGAGCTCATTAAGACCTTTCATTTGATACCCATATTCAAAAATTAAAAAAAAAATTTTTTTTCTTTTTTTTTGTAACAAAATATATATTTTTGGAATGTCCTCATCAAGGCCTTTGATTTGATCCCCATATTCAAAAATTGAAAAAAACCTCATTTTTTTTATAAAAAAAAATATTTTTGGAATGTGCTCATCAAGGCTTTTCATTTGATATACCCATATTCAAAAATTGAAAAAAAAACTCATTTTTTTATTTAAAATAAATATAATTTTGGAATGTGCTCATCAAGGCCTTTCATTTGATACCCATATTCAAAAATAAAAAAAAATAAAAAGGTTTTTTTTATCAAGGTCTTTCAATAAAATTTATACCCATTTTTAAAAATAAAAAAGTATTATTATAACACAACAAAAAATTAAGAAACAATGAAATAACAAGTTAATTCAACGAAGTTAAATTGCGTGTGTGGCTGTTTACCTGACGACCTTTGTCTTAAAATTTGAGACTTAGACGAAGAATTCACTTTATGCACTGGAGCATAAAAAGCGATTTTATGCAGCCTATACCCAACATAAAGACGAACTTTACGAGCATGAGAAGTGAAAAGACATGTTGTATTTGGTGCAGAGCCATGGGATGGACTACGGCGGCGGAGGCGGTGGAGGGGCGGAGTACGCGCAGCACTACGCACCACAGCAGCTGCTGCCGCGCCACCACCACCACGAGCCGCACGCGCACCTGCGCCACCACCGAGACCACCACGACCCTATCCATGCGCACCACGTGAGTACAATAACCTGATTAAGACTTAAGCAATGTGACGTCACCACCGTGGCCCATACGCGCAGCACTACGCACCACAGCAGCTGCTGCCGCGCCACCACCACCACGAGCCGCACGCGCACCTGCGCCACCACCGAGACCACCACGACCCTATCCATGCGCACCACGTGAGTACAATAACCTGATTAAGGCTTAAGCAATGTGACGTCACCACCGTGGCCCATACGCGCAGCACTATGCACCACAGCAGCTGCTGCCGCGCCACCACCACCACGAGCCGCACACGCACCTGCGCTACCACCGAGACCACCACGACCTTATCCATGCGCACCACGTGAGTACAATAACCTGATTAAGACTTAAGCAATGTGACGTCACCACCGTGGCCCATACGCGCAGCACTATGCACCACAGCAGCTGCTGCCGCGCCACCACCACCACGAGCCGCACGCACACCTGCGCCACCACCGCGACCACCACGACCCTATCCATGCGCACCACGTGAGTACAATAACCTAATTAAGGTAACTTTAGCAATGAGACGTCACCACCGTGGCCCATACGCGCAGCACTACGCACCACAGCAGCTGCTGCCGCGCCACTATCACCACGAGCCGCACGCACACCTATGCCACCACCGAGACCACCACGACCCTATCCATGCGCACCACGTGAGTACAATGACGTCATTACGGTGACTTTGGCACTGACTTTACTGCCCCTTCCACACGGACCACGTAAGATGACTTAATTTCTATTTCGTCTTAACCATGGTACAATCATTATACTGAGCCAAGTATAGCACTCCGAGACAGAGGAAGTGACGTGGGTCTGCACAGGCATATACGTCATCTCCGCTATCAGTATTGAAAATAACGTTCATTCATTTCGTTTGCTAAAATCACAGTTAAAATGCACTATAATAATTTTGTAATGAGTGTGAAAGAAAAAACCTTCAATCTTTGCTTGTTATTATACCTAAAGTCGCGCAACTGGATAATGACGTATTCGTGGTGCATCGCCCGGATCGCCAGACCATGGTCTTAACCATCACCACCACCACGACCCATCACGCACACCACGTGAATATGATGACGTCACTTCACAGACACCACTTTAAAAAATACGCGCACTTGCACCTCCACCACTGCTATCACCACCACTCGTGGGTGGTCACGTGAGTATGTGTCGTTACTACTGTGGCGTCACAGTTTAGCTTGAGTAAACCATAAAAATATTACTCATACTTTGCCAAAGAAATAGCATGTTTACTGCTCTTTATTATGAAACAGGAAAGAAATGTACGTGCCTCCGAGTCTTCAAAAGTATCGCAGCCGTAAACTATCTAAAAATTTCAAAAATAGAACGCAAGAAGTTTTTATTATCCTCCGACGACATAATATTTTCGGCCAACAATGTCGGGTCGGTTGCAATGGCCCCACTTTAGCAGATTAGCCCGCTAATGTCCCGGCGGGCGGACAGTCACAATGGCTGCCGATTTTTGGCGGGAAATTCGATAACATTTCGTGATTGAATGCCGATTTAGAAAAGCTATGTGATTATAGTATAGTCATTTTGTAGTTAGATACTAAATAACAATAATAGTAGTTTTATTTTGAGTTTTTAAGCGCGCGTTGATATCTTTCTGTAGAACACAAACAAAATTAAACAAGCTACGAAAACCCGTACCAATTATTAGCATACTCAGATTTAGATTTCTGCTCTTCGATCAAGAATACACTAGATATAAGATCGCGATATCGAGTACCTACCTACGAGTATTGCGTAGTATAAGTAAACGAAATCGACTTCTAGTTACAATATCATTATTTAAAAAGATACTTGTATTTTATTGAGTGTTGGTCAATTTAGAGATAAATTTATCATTAAAATAATAAGACAAAGCTTTTTCTTTTCCAACCTTCAATATTTAAGATAATTTTCCTCCGTTTCTGTTGTCTGTTAAAAAAATAGCCACGAAATTTCAGAACTTAAATTAATAGTCACGTCACGTGACGTGACGTAAGGCAGTTTTGACTAAATCTAACATCGGAAATGAATGCTGTTTTTCATACATATTTAGGTTAATCTTAGTTAAAGCTGCCTACTCCTGTAGATCTCGTGATAGGTTAGAAATTTAGTTTTTTAGACGATCGCTACGCTACGCTTTGCGATCGTCTTAAACGTGGTTTTTTTTTTAACAGACAACAGAAATCTTTGTTTCACAGGAAGATTGTTGATTTAGTTACATTTTCACTCTAAATAATGTATTTTTACACATTTACATACAAAATAACACATTCTGTCCCTAATTTAAGTCTGACTGGTCAAACCCCGATTTGATCGTATTGAGTTTCGGGGTTTGACTACCCAAGTTGGTCTCTCCTAGGTTTGGTCATAAATTCGTTACTTTCGTTAGTCAAAGGCCGAAACACGCTTTAGTTTTGACTTTGACTAAGCCTTATTGTCAAACCTGAGGTTTGACTAGGCAAACCTAGGAGCGACTGGACTTCGGGGTTTGACTATAACACAAACATTTACTATGAAAAGCGATGACATCTGACGGCGTGTTAACACGTGGCGTCAGAGAAATGTGCCCGCACCTTGTCAGTATGTTTGTTGGCAGCTGTCCCACGGCGGGTTCAGCTACGGCGGCGGCGAGCGGCGCGCGGACTACGGCGCGCGCGAGCAGCACGAGCTCGCGTTGCACCACGCGCTGCACTCCGCTGAGGAAGCGCCCGTATGTAGCCCCTCCACTAAATATGAAGTCAGCAGGCGGTTACAGCTCGCGCAACATAACTCAAGCTGTCGGTTGCACCTGGTTTTGGCCGGCTGAAACTGGGTTTGGCCGCACTTCGGGTATTGGCCGTAACATTTGCATCAAACATACCTGTAAAATATTTCGTTGTTTAAATAAAATATTCATAATCATAATAATGAGTATAGAATAGATCGAATTCTATTAAAAAAAAACTTGAACCAAACCATAGACAATGAACCTTGCGCAGTAGCAATTTTCATTACAAAAATTGTAGTGCGCAGGTCACGTGGTGGTGGCAGGTACTAAAAATTGGTTCAAGTTATGTTGCGCGAGCTGTATCTATCATAAGTTTGTTTGATCGAATTTCATTTGACCGAAAACTTTTTGACCATTTTCGTATTTTTTACTTCGTCGAAATGATGTTTGCCACTGTGTCAGTAGACCTATGATCATTTCGATTTTTTTCATTACTCCGACGTCTCATTTAGTCGACAAACTTTTTATTTCCAAATATCCATACCTAGTAAATTTTACAAAAACGTCGTTTCTGGCACTTGGCTGGCCGCAAGCGCGGCACGCTCACTCCGCTCACTTGGCTCGCGCATTTTTGGTCGCAGTACCACGCAGTACTAACCTAATCTAATAAGGTCTTTAAGACTTCTATGGCTGGGGGCTTCAAATTCAGAACGGGCGACCAAATTACTATTTGGGCAACAACCTTAGGGCACACAAAACATTTTCAATTTTATTTAAAAAAGGTGACTATTATCCTAATCGAGATGACAAAAATACCATGTTGGGCAGATTAAATCAGTTATAAGTTACTTACTTGGTATAAATAGTTCTCAGTATTTTTGTCACTCATTTACGAGTAGAATTTTCACTGCTTTAAATTATTTATCGCCTACATGTAATCGCCCGTTTTACGTATTTTTTGTAATCCACAGTTAGCCGCCCGTTTAGTTATTTTGTCACCCAAAAATAAACCGCTGCCAGGTTTAGTATTTAAGTATCACATTAGGTAACTGTGGCCTTTAATTATTTCCAGTCACCCAATTATTTAATTATATTAATATATGAATTCCCATTAATTTAAACTTCCCATCAAATATTTCATAAGTCAAAGATGATTCTCCAATATTAAAAAGACTGAACTATTAAAGTATTGCTTCCAATATTTATTTTGTATCGGACAAAAATGCCAATTACATTCTGTGAACCGTCGTCCAATATCTTGGGGGAAAATGTGCGTCGGTCAATAGGAATTTAATAATAACCTCTAAGTAAATTAAACGGAAAAGACGGCCATCTTGGCATTTTTGTACTCTTTTTTGTTTTTAATAAATAATAGCTGGGTCTTTCTTCAGACGAGAGAGACAGATCCAAGTTTAGCTGTTTAAATAATGTATATATAACAAGCTAAATTGCTATATCTTCTGAAAATTCAAAGCATTTTCTGGAGACAATAATTTTAGCATTCTAGCGTTAATATCTAAATCTAAAATTCACTGGATCTAGCGCAAGGCCGGCCAATCCCAGGTCCGCGGGCCACCAAGTGGCCCGCCAAGGCATTTGCCCGCCAGCAATTGGCCGGCTGACCAGCGCACTGTGGCACCGCTTCCACTTGATGAAAACCTAAAAGTTGTGGCCTGCCCGGCGGCGCTAGATTCTAGTGTGTTTGAATAACCCAACTATTGAAAAAAGGATTCGTATATCTGCGAATTTAGTTCTATCTTTGATACTTACAGTGACGGTCATGTAACATAAATAAACACACCAGTCCATTTTCATACAAACCTTGAAGCCTTGGTTCTCCGCCAAGGATTGACCTAGCTAGCTGTGATCTGATGATGGCCATCCAGGAGTGAATAAAGGAGGTTTAGATCGCTATACACACTCAACTCAGCATTCTAAGAGATATAAGGATATGTTCAAAAAACCGCGAAATTATCATTAAAATGTATGGAAATCCTGAAACTGAAAACACTGATTCTTAAATCTCTTAGAAAACTGATCAGCTTTCTATTCGTTTGAACGCTACGCTTACTTTTAAACCTTAAATATGAGCAATACATGATTAAATCACATGTCGCCAACTTATGTAAATCACAAACTTCGATGTATTGTATGGAATTGTCAAGCTTACTGCACGTAATTTTATAGTTTACTTACTGTTTATTTTACAGTTTTAATAGTAAGCGTAGCGTTCAAACGAATAGAATGTTGGCTGTTTGAGTAGGGGGTAGATCAGTTGGGTGTATATAGCGATCTTAATCTCCTCCATTCACTGCCTAGATGCATAGTGATAGTTACACTATCAATGCCTGGATGGCCATCTTCAGATTACAGCTAGGTCAAGCCTTGGCGGAGAACCAAGGTTTCAAAGTTACCTCGTTTGTATGAAAATAGACTGGCCTTTAATTATGTGACCGCGCCACTGTAGTTATGACAAACATGTTTTTATATGTATAATAATTATTTTTTGTTTTATTGTTTTAGAATGCAGCCATGGATGATACGACAGGGTTCATGACAGATCTTCCCTTATTGAAAAGTAAGTGAAATAAAACTACCTAACTTATTTTAATTGTCACAAAAATGTGTCACGATATTTAAAGAAAAAACAGGCTAGCTGCCCTATACTCTGAGCCGTCCATAAAAAAAGAAATTGTTTTTCTATAAAACCATTGCATCTTGTCTTTCTGATATCTTATTTATTTTATGTTATTTCGGTATTTACAATACTTGGCATTGCAACAATTCTTTAGGCCTAAAAAAGGTTTACATAAGCACTATGCCTTTTAACCTACTATTTATTAACATATCAAATGTTTTATTGTTCCTCTACTACAGCAACGATGACCCCAAAGATAAAACTGTAATTAGGCCTCAATGCTATACTTATCGGATGGGTGTATCGATTTTTCTAAATAGAATGTAAAAAAAATCTTCTCATTCAACGGCCGAATGAATCGATAGCGGACAATTAAAAGTATCGATCAATCAATCGATATTTGAATAGTGTATTCGAATTCGGAAATGAAACTTCAAATATGAATGTTGAACTTTTTACTAACATCTACTTACTAACAAAGGAATGAATACAATCTTGTTCTAATTTCAAAAATAATTGCAATTCCCCTACTTGGGCTATGATGTATTCACTTCATTCGCTTGCAGTTTTCAAATTTCGAATAGAATTAATACGCTGAGAGCGTTTTTTTTTCTTTTTTTATGAATGACGCAGAGTAGGGTGTAAATTAGCCAGTATGGTGCAAAGCTAATGACATAGTAACGTTTATTGTATTAGGGTTACCATAAAGACATATTACACTTCACAAAGGCGATCACGCTGAGCCCATGTTTGGGGCGTGACTATGATTGTTAGTACTGCCATTGTTTGTATTTCGAAGCCGAGAATTTTGTAATCACCCATATTTTTTGTTGTACAACCTCTGTACACGTTTGGATCATGCTGATTTTTTTTTTAATAGAAAGTTGCAAGGAAATAAAATAACGTTCAATCTAGTTTTAATAAATGTCTTTAACATCCGGATTCGGGCTTTCTGATCAATATTTCATTGTGGACTATTTGAAACCACAAATCAAGTGGAACAGAAACAGTTCGAGTCGGAAATGTTTTTAAAAATAATGAACTATACATGTTTAACATAATAAATAATGGCGGTAGTTATGCGGCACATAATTTATAATGATTTACAACGTGCTACTCATTATATTTTACTACCGAAAATTAAAATTGTTTCTTATAGTCGATTGCAATAGACTATTCTTAAAAAGAGATGCCTGCTTTAGTCTAGTTAAAGATGCCGGCAAATATATTGGCAATAGAAAGAAAGAGACAAAAGATGCGCAGTAGCCATAAACAAAGAAAGAGACAAAAGATGCGCAGTAGCCATAAACACTAAGTTTATGGCTACTGCGCATCTTTTGTCTCTTTCATTCTCTTGCCAATATATATGCCGGGCAGTTTACTAAGCAATTACTAATTTTAGTTTGCAATAATTTACAATAATATTTGGCAACTCGGCTCTAGTAAACTTATCTCATACTGAGGAAACGTTATTGAGATCAGGCATAAACGACTTCGAAAAACGGTTGATTTATCTGAATTTGTCACCAATCACGGCGAAAGTTAGTTATTTTGTAAGCTGTAAAATACTATAATTGGATTTGACACCTGCCATTCAGCGAGATCTTGACTCAAAAAGTATGAGTTTTTTATATTCTAATGCTCATAATACAAATGAAATGTGTCCCTTTCTTACCAGAACTCGAACCTGGGGCCTTTTTTAGTTAGGTTAGTCTGTTGTAGAGTGGATCGCTAATATTGCTACGGTTTTAAGGAAAATCTTTTGAAACAAATAATATTATATCCTTTTTGTCTCGGCATACCCTATCGCCAGTTACGTAATGGGGAATGTCCGAAAAAAATCAAAATCAAAATCAAAAAAATCGAAATTTTTTTATAGGTAGGAATAAGCTCCCTTAGTAATAGAAAAAAGTTTCAGAATTTTCGGTTGCGTAAAAAATCTTTAAAAAATGAAAGTCTCTTCGACTTCACAAATGTACAAAAGTAACAGCAGAATGGAGATTACACCTTTGCTACCACCTGCCACGAAAACAACAAGTATTAAGAAAAAAAGTTGTGACATTTCTTTTTTTTAATACCGTGTTGTGGTTGTGGCAGGTGGTGGCAAAGGTATAAATTCCATTCTGCTGTTACTTTCGTATATTTGTGAAGTCGAAGAGACTTTCATTTTTTTTATTTTTTTTACGGAACCTAAAATTCTGAAACTTTTTTCTATTACTAAGGGAGCTTATTCTTACTTATAAAAAAATATTCAGCTAATTTGATTTTTATCGGACATTCCCCATTAAAAAATAATACGTCTGTCTGCATGCTCCTGTAAGTATTACCTTTTTTTAGCATAAGTTTACAAATTATGCTAAAAAAAGCATCACCTTTGAGGGAGCAAAACTGTACAATAGCTTACCTTCATACATAAAAGATATTAAATTATATAACAGCTTTAAGTCCAAACTATCTCATTATATAAGTGAAAATTTTATACCTAAATTTCGTTTTTATGGTTAAGTATTACTACTAATATTTAAGGCTTGGTGGTGATGTAAGAAAAAATTACTTTGTATTTTTTTATTTTCTTGTAAGTGACTTATGTAAGTCTTTTTTGAAAATAAAGTCTTTAAACCTATTTCCAAATGGCTGTCAATGCGTCTCTTTTATTTGCTATGTAGTGAGAAAAAGATGTAACTATAGCACTTTATAAATCTGACAAGTTTTAGGCTGCCTGTCCATTGACGCGTAGCGAGGCAGCGAAGCAGAGAAACGAGGAAATATGAACCAATAGGATTGCGGAGCGGAGATTTTATGCAATCCTGGTTAATATTTCCTCATTTCTCCGTTCCGCTGCCTCGCTCTGCGTCAATGAACAGGCAGCCTTAAGAGGTTGTTTCTAATACTCTGTACTCTATTCTGTATTAATCCAACCTTTTTTCACCAGCTATGAAAGGTCGCGACGGCCTCGGCGGGGCGGGCTCGTGCGCCCCTAACGATGTGTTCTGCTCTGTGCCGGGCCGACTGTCGCTACTCTCATCCACGTCCAAATACAAGGTCACTGTGGCGGAAGTCCAGAGGCGGCTGTCCCCGCCGGAGTGTCTGAACGCGTCGCTTCTCGGTGGCGTGCTGAGGAGGTTGGTAACTTAATTTTCGTTGCGGCAAAGAGGTTGATTCGAATCAGTCATCGATTGCCATAGAGTACATTTTAACCATGGAAAGTAAAATATTGAACTTTCTATACAAATTACTTTCCATGGTTAAAATTTACTCTATGGCAATCAGTGACTCAAAGATTTGTCTAATATAATGCGCCCAATACCTACCACTACCACTGAACTATTCAACACTTGGCAAAAATTACTCCCTAAAGAGGAGAGTAGATTGCCAAACCAAAAATAAGATGAAGAAAGAGGTTGATTGTTTTCTTAAGTTTAAATTTTAAAAAAGTTTATAGTTATTGTTACTTACAGACTTTTATTTTGATGATTTGTATAAAAAAAAACGAACGAAAGAGACTATTTTCATTATGTGGTAGTCAAATAAGTCAAATCGGACTTATTGAATAGGTCCAACAGAAATAGACTATCTTTATCATAACATAACATCAAAGACATTAAACATTTGATTATACTAAATTCAGAGGTGCATTCATATTCGGAACTTAACTATATTTTAAAAATAAATCGTGGCAGTCAAAAGGTACCTCTAATAGTAGTTCGCCAAATCAAAGTAGTATTACCAATTCGGAATAACAAAATAGATTTTCCGGAATGGTAATTAAAAAAAATAAACACTTAAACAAATGAAGTATCAAATTTAATTCCTGACATGTTGGCCGTTCCAATTCCAAAACAATTACAGGCTGCACACATAATACGTTTTAGTCAAATTGCTCCGCCACCTACTGTCGATCGAATTAACTGCCATTTTACAAGTGCCCGCGCGAGTTTATTACATTTTTTGTGCAACACAGTGTAAGGCCGCTGCGGTCACCGCTAAAGATATGTTTGACTACTGACGCTCGGTAGAGAAAATATGGCCACAGCGATGCAGCTTACGACTGACTATAATTTACATAATACATTAATTATATTAAGTTAATAAAGGACATAATTTTTAAAATTTTAGGTTAAGGTTCCCCCAGACCTACCGGTTTCGTTTCTTTGCTTTGCTGTTCTACTTGCTGTTTAGACCGCCGGCCAACCAGGGTCATTTTCAATCTATCGCATATTTGGACCAGACCAAATTGGCAAGATAGCCATTAGCTTGGTGTTATCAAATATCATCGTCTGGGTTGCGAAGTAGGAAGCTTCTGGGAGATATGCCACCCTGAACATGGTCTCCGATTGCTAAAAATAAATCGATCGCATATTTATATAAATTGTGAACAGGGTTGTGGGTGTCATCATTACCTATTTGAACTATTTTTATTGTGTTTTCATAAAGATCGGTTAAGAAACAAAGCTCACAAGAACATTCTTATATGTGAAATGTACTTAGATTGAAAATATGCGATAGATTGAAAATGAGCCTCTTGGCCGGCGGTCTATTGCCGAACAGCAAAGCAAAGAACGGAAACTGGTAGGTCTGGGGGGACCCTTAAGGATCTTCTTCTATCCTAATTATTCACTTAGAAGACTCAAGTGTAGTCGCGGGCAAAACTCTAGTTTAAATAAAAAGTAGCGAAGTCTGTACGCCCTATATTAACTTATCTCCGGGGATAGAGTATAGAAAAGTTACCAGCCTGGCGATTCTGTAACCAAACTCGCATCTCACTTCGAACCTCATTTCACAAAAAACAGGCTATCGTTGTCTCATTTATGATTTAAAATTCCCGCGCAGTGATGTGAGGTTTGGAGTGACATGCGAGTTTGGTTACAGAATCGACAGGCAGGAATTATTTAAGGTATTATATAAGGTAATTATTATATAATTATTATCAATTTATAATTTTAATTATTAAATAAGGTAATTATATTAAGTATTATTTAAGGTATCATTTCAGCAGGGCATTCTTATCTTATCATTCCATTACGAAACTAAGCACATTTTTTTGGTATTGATCTTCTGCTTTCTAGACTTAACGTTTAACGTTCAAAGACCCTCATTCGAATATTTTTAGCATTTTTGTTCGAACAGAGACAGTGGCGATGGGTGAAATTATGGCAAACGTAAGCCATTCTATAAAATTTTTATGATCTGCATAGTGGATCGGTGGGGTGGGATTTCTAAAAGGTAAGCCGATGGGAATCATCTTGTATGGACCCTTCGCCACAGCTATTTACTTAGTCCGATCCGAAAATTATGTTAAATAAAACCCACCAACTGACCGTAAACTAATTATTGGTCGCACTCCGCAAGTCTGTGGCGTACACTATCCAGATAGATTCGCTGGTTAGACGTATTTTTTCCGTTCCGTTCGTGGTTAGAACCAGCCATCGTCTCGGTACACTCTTCCCCTGTTTATCGAATATAATTATTGGGTTTTGCTCGAAGCTTCGTTCTTTCGTAAACTTGAATTCCGTTATGCGCAAGCGCAGCTACCGGTTTTTTTAAAGCTAAGTATTGTCAATTAATTGCTGGTATTATAGAAAAAAAAACAGTAAGCAATTTTGCGCTTATTAATGTTTAAGTTTTATAGTATCGGGTTTTTGCTTTACAAGTTTACAAGTTGTATGTAAAGTAATCCATTTTTTAGTTTCCGCTCGCAGCTATATTTACAAATTAAAAGTTTTGTACAACCAAATTACTATATATTTCTTAATTTGTCCGTTTTAATAAACATACATTACTTACATACTATCTAAATTTTATACGGACATCGTACTTAAAAGAGTGCACTAATTTATAATAAAAATAATCTCGATACACTATTCTGTGTATGAAAGACGCGCAAGAGACGGTTAAAATTATCGTTGCTGAATATTAAAAAGCAATTAACACCAATATTTATTAATACACTAGTTTCCATCCACCTAAGTGAGAACATAAATAAAGATAGATATTAATAATTATAAATAAGTGCATTTAAAACGTGTAAAACTAGTCTAGTAAAATTTCATAACTTTTGTTTGTAGGACTAAAGTGAAATAAATTGCTTTTTGCCATTTTCGGAACGTTTAGTACGTAAGCATATGTATTTATAAAGTACATACGGCTTAACGAAACTACTTGAATCAAATCCTACCAGTTGTTTATTTATTTCATGAACGCTTTAAAGAAAATAATTAAAGATTTTCATTCTGAAAAGAGTAAGTTTATGTTTCATTTTTTAATTTTCCGATTCCGATAAGTAGAGATTTCAATTTAAAAAAAAATGCGTATTTTCAGAGTGCTTATCAAGCAACACTTGCGTAAATAGAAAAAAAAAACCGTTTATCTAAAGAAAGTTCGTTAAAACCTTGTTAAAACCACCTTCTTTTGTTATATTTGACAATCAGCGATAAGTCAAAACTACACAAAAGTGAAACACAAAGTAACAATGCCACAAAAGTGGATAAACGACGCTTCAATATCTATACGAAATTAATCACACGTGAAATTTCTCAACCGGCATACCACACTAACAAAGACAGTGTCAAAACACAGTATGTTTCTATCAAGGTTGTCACAGGCTGTCTCAACTAGTAAGTAGCTTTTTGATGTTATTGATACTAAACTTCAACACTACTTATAATCAATATAGTATTAGCTATATAAGAGATTTTGTTTTAGAAATTATTACGGAGAAAATGTTTATTTCTTTTGTAGATACTTACTCTTCCCATATCAAATATCGTAAATATGAACCCTGTCTGTAACCATTTGACACCTGTAAAATTAGTTTTGATGAATTTTAGTAAAGATAATAGAGGTGATTTTTTGAACAGTCGACAAAGTGGTGTAGCTTAGACAGTCAAACTTTGTCTATGGGACCAATTTAATTAGAGCAAAAAAATAATCTGTCGTTCCATAAAAAATTTACTCGTCCAAAATAATAATATACACAACAACTGATATTTTTGCGCTCGGATTAAGTGGTCCTATAGACAAAGTTTTTCAGTTTGACGGTCTTAGCCACAGCACAAAATATGTCCAACGTTTTCGACTTCACCCTGTAAGTAGGACCATGGAGAAGGATATGAGCCACCTTTGGTCGCAAAAATGAATATCGAAAGCAGTGAAATAAGGGCTGAAAGTTTTCGTATCCTTTAACAAGGTCCCACCCAGATATTGTGTCGTCGCGAGCAGCCTCTAGTAAGTCAGTATGTCATTGAACAACTGCTCTTCCTACACGAAGCACTAAAATCATGCCAACCTTTTTGGACAGGCCAACTTTTTTTTTTATTTTAGGACTAACCAAAAATGACTGTAATAGGCCTGATTTTTCCAAACATGGCAGCCCTCATCTCGGTACGATTTCGAAATTCAAAAAACTTATTGTGTCGTAAGTAGGCCCGCCATTTCGATTTAATCAATCGCAGATTATTAATGGATACGCTGCCATTATGTGCAAAGGCTCGCGTTCTCGGTCCGATACCGATGCGGTAATTGGACGTGAGGTGGTGTGGATTCCAATCAATAATGCGGATTGAATGGCGGGATTTAAATTTGGAATGCATAGTTTTGATTGGATCTACCTTTTGTGTGGCTTGCTTTTGTTTTGGGTGGTTATGGATAACCTTGTACTAGAAACAAATGGAAACAGTAAATGTTACTGTTTAGAGATAAAACATTATAGACTGTATCTTTCAATGAAAATAAAGTGAAACCAAATAATACCTATGATGATATTGAAACAGGTGATAGTGTTACTACAACATTCTCCAAGGAACATAGTTCGTTAGATTTTTTCGCCTTTCCATAGTAAGTCGGAGGGCTAATAGGGAACATGCATCAATTTTTTTTGTATCAAAATCATAAGTTTAATGCGTGAGAAAATCAACTGAAATATTAAAACTTTTCTCATGCGTTTTTTTCTCGTGATATAGTCACTTGAAGTTAGCACGCATCAGCTCCCGCCGAAAACGCTCTATACAAAAAGGTTAACATTTGTGACGTCACTCATGTCACGTTTCAGTGCATTAGTATGGAGTTAGCCAAGAATTTTCAAATATCTCCCTAAATATTGCGTTTAAGTACATAATTATGTGTCATACAAAATATTATTTCTTATTTGATTTTCTATCCGACTGTTAAGTGCATTATATCCGAAAACGAAAAAAAAATTCGTTATTTTCCCTTGTGTGATAAAACTAAAGTATGTAATACATTTTATTTTTTATTTTTCTGTTCCATCATATTTTTATACGTGTCCGCAGCCATCAAGCTCAAATTTATCAAAATCGGTGACTTATGCATGTTCCCTATTAGTGGGCAGGTCAACTGATCAATACATTTTGTATGGGAGTACGAAAATTTCTTTCGTTTTTCGACCTATGTTCCATAGAGATAGTTGTTTATTTTTAGCAACACTATCTCCTGTTTCAATATCATCACATCATATTTTAGTCCAATCAATGAAATTGATCATTGAAATTCATTGAAAAAAAAACAGTAGGTAGGTACTCTCTGGGGAGCTCGGTGGCACAGTAGTTTAGCGCCTGGCCCAGCGATTGCGGAGGTTAAGCAACGTTCGCAAAGATCGGTCATGGGATGGGTGACCAAAAATTTATTATCTTGAGCTCCTCCGTGCTTCGGAAGGCACGTTAAGCCGTTGGTCCCGGCTGCATTTGCAGTCGTTAACACCCACCAATCCGCAATGGGCCCGCGTGGTGTGTTAATGGCCCGTCCTCCTTATCCACCCATAAGGAAGGCCTGTGCCCCAGCAGTGGGGACATTAAAATGGCTGATGATGAGGTACTCTCTGAATAGCACAGCTATTAGAATGCAGCCTCATCACATAATGCCTCATTAATAAGATAAATCTTAATCCATCAAATTAACGACCTCCGTAGTCCAGTGGCGAATACACCGGTTTTCGTGGTATCTAGTGTAAGAAGGTAGTAGACCCCCACAGTAAATCCTCAGTAGACGAAACCTTACAGTATGATAAAGTATCATAAATGGAACATATTATTTAAATTATCCAAATCGTTTTCTTTTTGTTTTTGGATATTTGTACATAAGTTTTGGTTCACACTTATTCACATCCCTGCAAAGTTTCATCGACTGAAGATTTAATGTTGGGGTCTCCATACAAAAGATCGCTTCATTTCCTACACTAATCGCCATAATATCTGAGTTTGAATCTCTTTAAGTTGAGTTTGATACCCGGCTAAACAAGCTTTAGTATGTTATTGCAAATCTTTGTATTCATGGTAGTATTTAATTTTACACGATTACCGTTACAAAATGATATGCACGCCAACTAGAGATGGGCAAAAGTTCCGGTTTAAGAGCGTGCAGTCTGCACACTAGCGCCGCCATTGGAAATAAAATCATAGTGTTTAAATAAAAAAGAAATTATGAATTATCTCTCTGGAGTGCACTGCGAACAAGCTTTGCGGTACTTTTTATCCCTTAAACAATATTTTCTAGCCTGTCGTTTTGTTATATGGACTTTTATTGCGAAAAGTGGCCACTTTTAACAATAAAAGTCCATTAAACGACAGGCTAGAAAATATTGCTTAAGTGATAAAAAGTACCACAAAGCATGTTCGGAGTGCACTCCAGAGAGATAATTTACAAAGGACATCATCCATGTTACATACATATTTGGTCCAAATATGAAAGTGCCGGCCAAAAGACAAAAATGGTTTATTCTGATAGATTTTGTCCATCTAACCATTTTTTATTATGGCACCTAAGCCGTAGCACCACATCACATTTGTGTCAAAATGTATGAAAAGATAGACTTTTAGAACTCAATTAAAATCAAGCACAGCGGTGCTACAGCTTTGGTGCCATAATAAGTAATGCTTAGGTGGACAAAATCTATCAGAATAAAGCACTTTTGCTTTTTGGCCGGCACTTTCACATTTGGACCAAAATGGATGATGTCCTTTGTCTTTATTTAATCACTATGTTTTTTTTTCTAATGGCGGCGCTAGTGTGCAGACTGCGCAGCCTTAAGCCCGTTTACTGGATTTAAGCCCCAATTAAATCCCATGGACCATTTTGTTAAACTAAATAAAATCTTAATAAATATGAGATAAAGATGAAATTGTCCTTTGAATACTTTTGTTATCTATTGATTTAACAAAAAATTGTTTCTAATTCTAACACATTTGACATATCAATAGAAAAAGAAAAACTGTGAAAAGTTTATATAACATACAATAATGGGTTTTTACTGGGTTTAAACCCAATAGTCGGATTTAAACCGGGTCTTTTGCCCATCTCTAGCGCCAACTTCTCAAGATCTTACAACTTCAAATTTCGTATTTATTTTACCGCAGACATTACACCGTGGTTTCTATTTATTAAAACTACTTACTCGTACAAATTTCAAAGGAACATTTCCCCGCTAATTGAGCTCTAATAGCGATAATACTCGTCAAAAATCACTTTTGTATTCACAAAGATGGCTGAACTGTTGATTGATTTTCCGTCTGAGAAAATAAACGCAATTAAAGTATATATTTTCACACGTTCGCTTAACCATACACAAAAGATTTTGAGAAAAAAATGTACAATCATTCGCAGCTAACGAGCTAGACAAAGAACATCGAATCGAACCGAAACTAAATCGAATGAATCGTCAGATCGAGCGAGTGCTAATGAGTATTCGATATCGAGTACACTCGCATCGATACGCGATTAAAGCAATTATCAAACATGGTTTATTATGAATGTGAGATAAATTGTTATTGTGAAAAGCAAAATACAGTTAGGACAAAACAAAAGAACGTAATTTTTGTAATACACTTTATATAATAAGTAATTAAATACTTGGAATACATACTTGAATTACATCTCACTTTCTGCGAAGCACCAATACACAGCTACCTATTTTTGTGTTTGCAATTAGAGGGAACTAGGGAAGATATTCCCCTGCAAAAACACAAAAAAAAAACACAGTTGTTAGAGCAAAAAAAAATAAATTTAAAAAATATTAAAAACACGACTGCCCTGCCAAAACGAACTAAAAAGTTAAACAACAAGTGTCATTGCAGTCGGGGACCTCTTTCATCAAAAATTGTTCCATAATGAGGTCCCCAGTCGTGTTTTTAATATTTTTTAAATTTATTTATATTTATTTCACACATTTTAGTGACAAATTATATAGTTTTGGAATGTGCTCATCAAGACCTTTCATTTGGTGCCTATATAGGCATCTATTATTACAATATTGCAATAATAGAAAAAAAAATTGTTTTCACATTTGAAAATGGCGTCGTACAGTCGCCATATTGATTTTTTCTAAAAAAAATATAGCCGGTGCCACTCGGGATGCTGTAAGGATTCTAACGATACCCCATTTATCTAAATCAGTTCAGGCATTTAGAAGTTATGGTGGTATAAAGAAACTCACATACCCACATACATGAACCCTGAACACATATACACTCTTTTTGCTTTGGGCAGCCGTGTAAAAAGATGGCGTAATCTAGCCAGACGGACTTAAAACACGCCTTACCACCTGATAAAACAAACTAATTATAAATAAATGTAAATGTAGTCGTAATACACTCGTATAAAAATTCGTAATTCTTAACAACTGATTGGGATTTGGTACAGAATTGGTTGGAAACAGTTTGGGACAGAACCTCGAAGATAGCTATATCTACTACCAATCACCATGAAAGATCGTCAAAAAGATGTAGAGCCGAGTCATGGGTATTATCTTCTGACATCAGGCTGACAACGATGGCCTAAGCTTAAGCATGACGCAGAGATGGTTATGTAGGTACTGTTTATGTCATAGATAGACCTTATGGGCCGAATACTCAAACGCTCAACGCTACTTAACTTTGAGCGACTCTCAAACAGCATACTGTCTTTGTCATATCTTTGACATTTAATGCGACAGGACGATATTTGAGAGCCCCTCAAAGTTAATTAGCGTTTGAGTATTCGGCCATATGTCCCTTAAGTCACAGTAGAGTTAAGACACGCAGTTCCTTAAGTTATGCAGAGCGTTGACGCCTGGCACAGGCGATTACAAGCCTAAAAGGAGGCTTCGTTAAATAAAAACCGGCCAAGTGCGTGTCGGGCCACGCGCAGTAGGGTTCCGTAGGTACATTATATACCATAACATATTTTAATACCGCTATCATTTTTTGTCTGAAAAAATAACTTTGTTTTTCACAGTGTTTGTATGAATGACAAAGTTATATTTGCGGTTTTAGAAAATGTACTATATCTCAAAAACTGATTATTGTATCTCGTTCAAACCAATTTTCGTTGAAAGTGTTTATTAAGATCTATAGCATATATATTTTTTAGATTTTTCACCCTCTTACTTTAAAAGTTAAAGGGGGGGGGGACACACATTTTACCACTTTGGCGGCATATATCTTTCAAACGGTTGACTTTGAAAAAAAATAGTCTTAGAAACCTCAATGTCATTTTTAAAGACCTATCTATAAACACCCCACAAGTATTGGTTTGATGAAAAAAAATATTTTCAGTTTCAGTTCAATGTATGGGGAGCCCCCCCTTAATCTTTTATTTTTTTTATTTTTGTGTAAAAATCGTAAAGCGGTTCACAGAATACACAGTTTCAACTGTGTAGTCTTAATACTTTCGGAATAAAGTGGCTGTGACATACGGACAGACAGACAGACAGACAGACAGACATGACGAATCTATAAGGGTTCCGTTTTTTGCCATTTTGGCTACGGAACCCTAAAAAGTGAATTAAATCTCTATAAGGAAATATATAATTATTGACTTTTTTTTGACAGTAGACTGTGCTTAAGTAAGAAGCTCCTATCATAAGAATAAAAGTTTTATTTATTCTTCTGCCCTCCTTATTGCAAATGCAGTACTTGCAATTTGGCGGTTTCGAGATAAACGCGGGAAACCTATTTTTTGATATCTATGCAACAAGTCTATGTTATATAACATTTAAAGTCTACCTAAAAATTAAGAAAAAAATCAGGCTTTCTATTGACATATTTTTTCTTTTACTTTAACGGTGTCCTCTAAATAAAATGCTGAATACTGCATTTTTATCTAGCATTTTGGGGTTGTGGGCATCACAGTATCACTAAGGCCAAATGCAGTATCTGTGTTTATTACTGCAAAATTACCTAGCACGTGTTCAAAACTGCGTTTCTAACTAGCAATTATGTACTATTTTCATGCATGGTACTAGTTAAAAGTGTTGGCTTCAGATACTTAAGTAGTGAAGAAACAAAATAAAACAAATTATTACCAGAAAAGTAGTTTTATACACTTCTAAGACATCTGCGCGTACAGACATTTTTTACGAACTACAATGAGTATATTATTGGTATTAATTCAGATGTTATTATAGAATTAATTAGTACCTTCCTGACATTTCAAGACCTATCCAGGGGCTGTGGTCACGGGAGGACTAAAGTAAAAAAGTTGCTCATATAAATTTAATCAGAAAACAAGAACTAGCTACTGAATCTACCGCCAGTTACTCTCGGAGAAAGAACTGGTGGAAGAAAACTCATAGAGGTTGTGTCGATCTCTCTTTTGATCCCTATGTTCAAAACGAACTAACTGTATCTTTAGATCCCGCAGTTGTGATTTAGTACGGGATTTTAGTTTAATGAATTATGAGGTCCCAAGCTGGTGGTACTCTCCAACCATATTCTCTATTGAAATTTGGATACTTGTTGATTTCATAGCCTCGCGTAGCATTCTGGGAATGAGTCTTTGGTCTTTGGCAAGGATTTGTGGTTTATCATTTTTAATGTAATGGATGGGTCCTTTTGAGGCATGTTCACACTCTGCAGTTTTGCTATCGCGCTTGTTCTTCATGTCAACTACATGTTTTTTAATGCGCGTCCCTATACTTCTCTTTGTTTGCCTGATGTAAGAGAGCCCACAGTCGCAATCTAGTTTATAGACGCCTGCACCTTGAAAAGGGATGTTGCACTTGACAGGTCGTAAGAATTGGTTTATCTTCCTCGGCGGTTCGAAGTAGATCTTGATAGCACTCTTCAGAATACCTTTAATCTTGTCAGTGACACCTTTCATGTAAGGTAGAATGGCAGGTTGCAGGTAACTAACTGTAAAATATGGTGGTGGGATTCACCATTGATGTATCTATCTGTCAGTGTTGCTTTTCGATATACACAGTGTGGCTCAAGATTTGATCAGAGTTTCTGATGAAAAGAATGTCAAGGAAGGCTAGTTTATTATCTGCCTCTAACTCCATAGTGAGTTGAATTTGCGACCTACACCAGAACTAGATAGGTACCTACTTAAATAAAGAAAATAATAAAACTTACCAAAACCATTTGAACATTGAATAAACAAATTATTGAAAAAATATTTAATAAATAGTCGAATACTGCGTTTGTCTTTAGTTTCTATTACTTTTAAAGAATTATAATGCTAAATGAAACTGCAGTAAACGTATCAAGTACTGCACAACCTTTTAGTACATGCTGAATACTGCAGATCTTGTTAGTATGAGCAATACTTTTGTGCAAGTACTGTGTTTTGCGTTAAATAAAAAACATAGTTATAATAAAAAAAATAATGAAAATTATTTTTTTATATATAGATTAAGCCCTCAAGATGTCATTTTTGCAAAAAAGTGAAAATCCCAAAAGTGTCGATTACTGCAAGTGCAATTAGCAGGGCAGTCTTATGCTCCTACTTTAATTCCGTCCTGCTGAAATATTTACAGCGATACTCTTGCTGCAATTTAAATTGCGCAATACATTGCAATTGATTTGCAACTGCTATACTGCAAGTGTTGTACTTGCACTGAATTGTACGATATACAACGTGCTACAAAAATACCCCTAATGCCGAATATGGTAGATAGGGACCATCAAACCGAACAACTTTTACTATGGGACCAACTCTGAAATCGCGAAAAAAATCTGCTGTTTCATACAAAAGATAAAAATGAAAATATCAAGATGTATGAAACAGCTGATATTTTTTTCACGATTTCAGAGTTGGTCCCATAGTAGAAGTTGTTCAGTTTGATGGTCCCTATCTACCATATTTGGCATTAGGGTTATTTTTGTAACACGTTGTATGGGAAGTCAGCAACTTGATTACAAAATCACAGCTAGAAATTGCCACAAAACTAGCCGGTTTATGAAGAACTTTAATCAAACAAAACACAACAAATGAAGATATATCCCAAAACTTCAGCTAATACTTCAAAATATTTATAATATAATCTTAAGTTATCTCTAAACATTTTATAATATGGCTCGCGATTTCCTTCGGAATGCACTCACATACCGAGGGGAGGCAAAAGCAAAATCAAATATGGCGACCTATTAATATAGACAAGATTATCAAACTTTATGAAAATTTAAGGGGTTGGCATTCTCAGTAAACTTACAATCAAAGATTTTACAAAATGTTTTTATTTTTTTCAAATGTTTTTTTAAACTTTAAGTAAAATTCTCAAAAACCCCTTAGGTATTAATGATTACCTTAAGGTTGACTTGCGTTCCTTTTTTAGGGTTCCGTACCCAAAGGGTAAAAACTGGACCCTATTACTAAGACTCCGCTGTCCGTCTGTCTGTTTGTCTGTCTGTCTTTTACCAGGCTGTATCTCATGAACCGTGATAGCTAGAAAGTTGAAATTTTCACAGATGATGTATTTCTGTTGCCGCTATAACAACAAATACTAAAAAAAAATATTTAAGGGGGGCTCCCATTCAACAAACGTGATTTTTTTGCCGTTTTTTGCTCGATATTAATAACAGGTAGACAGTTGAAATTTTCACAGACGTTGTATTTTTGTTGCCGCTATAACAGCAAATACTAAAAACACAGTAAAATTAATATTTAAGGGGGCTCCCATACAACAAACGTATTTTTGCTGTGTTTTGCTACGGAACCCTTCGTGCGCGAATCCGACTCGCACTTGGCCGGTTTTTTAAATAGCAATTGAATAATTTTGAAGTGTTATCTGCAAGAAAAATGTATTCTCCGGAGATAACCAGTTATCTCTTAGGAATAAAATTTCCTCACAGATACCATCCTACTATGGTTATTTTATTATTTATTATTTTATTTTGGACAACAGACGGTCATTTACAAAACATGTTGTATTAAGGTTAACGCACATTTAGGCGGGCCGCAACGGGGCGGGCCGGGTCGCAGCGCATCGCAAAATGCTCCTATAGCACACTGTGACGGGCCGGGTCGCATCGCATCGGCGGATTTTGAGTACAGTGGTGCCAGCTTAGGGTAATTTACCCTAGATTTAGGGTAAAAATTATCCGGCAGGGTAATTATTAGGGTATAGATTTTCCTACTGTATCTCTTAGGCTAAATCTTGTGTTAACTTTACTCTTACAAAAACAATGTTTGACAAAAGAGACCCGGCCTTTAATGCTAAAGTTATATACCTTTTAAAATATTTAATCTGTGAAACCTGGTAGGGAGATGTATTCTGTGAACCGCTTTACGATTTTTAGCCAAAAATAAAAAACCAGCCAAGTGCGAGTCGGACTCACGCACGAAGGGTTCCGTACCAAAAAACGGCTAAAAATCAAGTTTGTTGTATGTAAGCCCCCCTTAAATATTAATTTTATTCTGTTTTTAGTATTTATTGTTATAGGGGCAATGGAAATACATCATCTGTGAAAATTAAAATTATCTTCCTGTTGTCGTTATTAATATCGAGCAAAAAACGGTAAAAAAATCACGTTTTTTGAATGGGAGCCCCCCTTAAATATTTATTTTATTCTGTTCTTACTCTTAGTATTTGTTGTTATAGCGGCAACAGAAATACATCATATTATGTGAAAATTTCAACTGTCTAGCTATCACGGTTCATGAGATTCAGATGGTGACAGACAGACAGACAGACAGACGGACAGCGAAGTCTTAGTAATAGGGTCCTGTTTTTACCCTTTGGGTACGGAACCCTAAAAAGATTAAGGGGGAATCCCCATACATGGAACTGAAACTGAAAAAAGAAATGTTTTTCATCAAACCTATATGTGCGGGGTGCCTATAGATAGGTCTTCAAAAATAACATTGAGGTTCCTCAAACCATTTTTTCTCAAAGTCAACCGTTTGAAAGGTATACACTTCAAAAGTGGTCAAATGTGTGTCACGGAACCCTACTGCGCGTGGCCCGACACGCACTTGACCAGTTTTTTATTTCTGGCTGTGGTATCTGTCAACCAAATGACAGATCAACGCCAAATCAGAAGTCAAATAAACACTGCGTTTTTTAATTTCAAGAAAGGAAAATAGTGGCTTTATTTTAAGACCAAATTTAATTTCATTGTATACAAGTTAAGTATTTTTTCGACGGCGAGTGCCACTTCTAATAAATGTATAACAAAAAATATAGTAATGCAGAGGATCACTGACGACGTCCATTATACAAGGACGTCAGTGCAGAGGATACTTTCATTGTTCTTGCCATAATAATATTGAAAAATATTCATAGGTATTTTTTTATTTCTAAAGGAAAAAAACAAGTAAGGAATTTTAATTAAGGGTATTTTTACAAAATTATATAGGATATCTATATCTTTTTCCCAATCTTTTATACGACAAAAAAGTTTTGGGGTATTTTCGGATGACTCCCGATCGATAAATCCGCCTGCTATAGCACACTGAGTCGGGGCGCAACGGGGCGGGGCGGGCCGCATCGCATCGCAACAAAATGCGCGACGGATTATGCGGCCCGCTCCGCCCCGGCATAGTGTGCGATAGTTCATATAAAATGTATGGGAGCGATTTGAGCGGATTTTTGCGATGCGGCCCGCCCCGCTGCGGCCCGCCTAAATGTGCGTTAACCTTTATACAGTAATCTAAAGGAAGACCTAGAGTGCCAACAAATACAGGGTGCATTTGTAATCACGGTCCAAATTTTAAGGATGTGTTCAGTCCATGAAACTAAACAACTTTCTCCATGAAACATGTGTCGAAATACGCCAAAAAATTTTGGTCATCCCATACTAAACTGATCACGTGATCTCTTTGTTTTGTATGAAAAATGTTTTTTTTTTCACATTTTTGACCCTATGTTTCTTAGAGAAAGTTGTTCAGTTTCATGGACTGAACACATTCTTAAAATTTGGAGAGTGATTTCAAATGCACCCTGTATGTAATCATTATATGGGAAGAAAAAAATTATTCTCAGATAACCAGTCATCTGGCCATTGTTATCTCCTAGGAACAAGGTTTATCCAGGAAAACAATGTTGAAAAGATTATTGAAAACACGATTACGGTTACTGAATGATCTACCTAATAGGTACCTACTTACACAGGAGCTTATTTTTCCAATTAAATTAAAGGCCACCCGAATACCCGTCAAAGCTCCAATATAAAATTTAATCATACGTCTTAATAACAGTAACAAGAGTCAAGACCTTCTCCCGCTCAACTTATCCGGAAACTATCATCGGCAAGATTTATCGAAAACAATTTTGTTAACGAGCATTATTATTTTTTACTTAATACTGGTAGCCAGTTTTCGAAGGCAACACACATCCGACACAAATACCAACAAGTTTTAATGCGCACGAAAAACATTATCTAACCTATTTGCTACTCTATGGCATTGCGTTAAGTTTTTAAAATTTTGACTGCTTGAACAATTTGAATTTCGAACAACTTTCTATGTGTCAATCATGAATCATGATTCTGACGGTAATCGATAGGTTATCGGTGGTTCCATCTAGCGGTCAGTAGCTGAACTACGACACGTCCGTATCACGTCACGGCTAACGATCGCATTAAATCTTTCTTCTTTTTTTGAGTTCAATGACTTGTGTATGATGAATGGGAAAATATGCTCAGTCATGCATGGATCTTATACTTAAAGCGTTTTATTTTAATTAGAATTACTTATTGTATTTTTATGATTGAGTAAAACCACATAAAACACTATTGCTTAATTAAAAAAAGTAGCTATAAAGCTTTTACTAAAACACCTTAAGGCTCCTATATACCTCAAAGTGACGCCCTCATCATAATAAAATTAATTGCTCGTAAAGTACATAATGAATCGAAAATTCACATGTAGGTACAAATTGAAGCTAAGGTTCATAGTTTATTTAGAAACAATAACCTCAGTAAAATCTAGTTCGTTGTAATAGTAGTTAGAAAAAGTGCAAAAGGTGGCCACTTTTGGCACTTTGCTAACTACTAGTACTAGTACAAAATAAATTTAATTGAGATGAGGGCGCCACTTGAGGGTGATAGTCGCCTTAATAGGGTATTTTACAAATTTTTGAGAACTGCTTATATTTAAAGATTGGGACGAACAATTTAACAGAAAAATAAAAATAAATTAAATAGTGTCCTTTTTTCTCCATTAAAGTCAATTTCATTTTTAATGGTTTTGGTGTAAAAAAAATTTTAACATCTTTGTAGTCTGTGCTACAATTTACTCAAAGATTTACACAAAGTTGACGTCACACAGTAGACGTCATCGAACCGAGCGTTTTGGCGGTAAATTCAAAACCATTAAAAATAAATTTGATTTTAATTGGTTTGATGGAGAAAAAAAGTCATAAATTAATTTATTTTCATTTTTCTGTTGAATTGTTCGTCCCAATCTTTAAATATAAGCAGTTTTCAAAAATTTGGAAAAACCCTAAACAAACAGACTGTTATAAAAGTGGAGAAACTGACAAATGGTATTAGCTATTTTTTAACCAGTATCTACATAGGCACCCTATCAGTTATATTTTTTGACGATTTTGTTTTGTTTTAGAGCAAAAAGCAAAAATGGTGGCCGACTACTCCGCGAAAAGTTGGAGAAAATCGGCCTCAACCTGCCGGCGGGCAGGAGAAAAGCCGCCAACGTGACACTGCTCACTTCGTTAGTAGAAGGTGAGTCCTTTGACTCCTTTGTAACTACGCTGCATTCTCCATCAGCCAGTTTAATGTCCCCACTGCTGGGGCACAGGCCTTCCTTATGGCTGGATAAGAAGGACGGGCCATAACCCACCACGCGGGCCCAATGCGGATTGGTGGGTGTTAACGACTGCAGATGCAGCCGGGACCAACGGCTTAACGTGCCTTCCGAAGCACGGAGCAGCTCGAGATAATAAATTTTTGGTCACCCATCCCATGACCGACCCTTGCGAAAGCTGCTTAACCTCCGCAATCGCTGGGCCACGCGCTACACTTCGAGTTTCTCTTCGAGTCCTTTGACTCCTTTGTAACTACGCTGCATTACAAAATCACAATTGAGGGATGCAAATTACAAAGGTGCGACAATATTTTTTCTTTATTTACATGAAATAAAAAAAAAAGGTAAAGGTGCTAAAAGTTAATGCCAATATCCTATCAAAGTGCTAAGCGATTTGATTAAAACAGTCAGCAGCACATAAAGTATGCAAAATTGAAAAAATTGCCTCATGAATTAATTTGAATAGACTTAAAATTGATTGGGGAATGTTTTTTTGTATAAAAATTAATATTATTATTAATTAATATAATAATACCTCTTTTTATGTTGAAGTCACATAGCACCTTGGTAATTTCTATTTGCGATCGCCAATTTTTACGGAAATTGGCAACAATGGCATTGACTTAAAAATTGACAATCACAATTGACCGTTACCGGCGGCCTAACACTTTAATTTGTTGAGAATTTAACACAGACCTGGTACGTAAGTACTTGTTGTATGGTCTGTGGAATTTAACAACTCTGGCACCAGCACTTGAAGATTGTGGACTGGTTATCAACTTATCGCTATCATTATCAAAGGATGGCAAAGGCGATGGCCGTCTTAAAGTCAAGCAATCGGCCTATTAGCCCCCCCCCCCCCCTTCCTAGAGGTTAAAATACTACGACTTGCTTTTCCGATAAAACCTGCATCTCAAAACTTGAATAAATTCACTAGGTGCTCTTGACTGTACCTACAATTTCATAAATATTTTTCTCATCCTCCCTAATATTAACTTGCCCCCCCGGACCATGGGCTGAGGCGACGCCCTCAGTGTTTATCACACTGAATGTTTTCTCTAAGTTCAAACCAGACATCCTGTTAAACGTAGACCTATAAGAATTCTTTCCATCTGATCCTCGTAATGATCTCCCAGTGTAGGTATCCGTTTTATTTTTTTCTGTTTTCTTCGATCGGCCATGCCCATAAAGTAAGTTGATCAAGTTTGGAAACACCTATATGATTATATATAGGTGTTTCCAAACTATTGCGCAAAGGGAACCCAAATGATTATTTGGGTTCCCTTTGCGCAATGGTGTGGTTCCACTCATGATTACAAGCAACTTTTACTATGGGCCCAACTCTTATATCGCGAAAAAAAATCAGCTGTTCCATAAATTAAGGTCGAGTATTTATTGCGCTTTTTTATGGAACAGTTGCTGGTAATCATGACTAGAACGACCCCACTGCGGAAACCAAATGAATAGTTTCAGCGTAAAAGTATAACGTTTGTTTCGTTCTTCAGCTGAGGCAGTTCACCTAGCGCGTGATTTCGGGTACGTCTGCGAGACGGAGTTCCCTGCGCGCGCGCTGGCGGAGTACCTCGCGCGCCAGTACGCGGAGCACGACGCGCGCCGCCGCCGCGACCTGCTGCAGGCCACCAAACAGGTACACATACTTAATGGTTGATTGATTCCTCAGCTAAAGGAATACAGACTACAGATGTATGTACTAGGCCAGCGGTTTCCGAATGGGGTTCCGCGGAACCCTGGGGTTCCGTGAGAGGCTCTCAGGGGTTCCGCGAAAATTCAAGAGTTTATTAATTTATTTATTTATTTATAAAAGGACACCAACGGCCCATGCATAAACACAATTAAAAAAATACATAGGTATTAGATACAGGATCTGATGCATACACCTTTACAGGTGACACGACATTAGCATTAAAATCTATTTTAAATGAAATCAATATTAAAATACTTTCCTCAAGTCAAATTACATTAAAAAAATAAAAAACATTAAAAATTTATACAATAAAAAGCTAGCACCTACATAGTTATAATAATCAATTAATTCTCTAAAAACTAAAAAGTAAAAGTGAATTTATACATTTAAAACATTATGGTAAAAATTTAATTAATTATTGAACAAGATTATAACATTATGTATAACATAACATCAAGATAGTAATAAATATACTTATCATTTTGTTCTAACTAAATAAATATTTTAAGTATATATTAAAAATCCTTCTTTTAAAGTCAAGCTAACTTACAAGATGTGAACGAACACCAAGTCAAAAAGCCTCAGTATGGTGTGATTTCACGTAAAAAAACCAATGTTACACTTAGTTTTAGGGTTGCCACCCGTCCCGATTCTGCCGGGACAGTCCCGATTTGAATGATATTATCCCGCGTCCCGACGATCCATTAGTTTGGTCCCGATTTTTAATGATACCACACGATCAATAGTTACCAGTTTCTACAGTAGTTTTACTGCCAGTTTTAATGATTTCAGCGTACATTTAGAAAATAGACCCAAAAATTTCTCGCGGCTCGCGCTTCGCGCTCGCCGCCTTCCCTTGTTCTATTTTCTGTTCCTAAAGGTGGCAACCCTGGTTAGTTTACTTCTTACTTGAGCTAGGGTTCCGCCCAAAAACGGTGAACCAAAAAGGGTTCCGTAGCTAAAAGAATTCGGGAACCGCTGTACTAGGCATATGCTGTGTGAGACGGAGTTTCCTGCGCGCTCACTGGCGGAGTACTGAGCGTGCCAATAGATGGAGCATGACCGGACCTGCTGCAGGCCACCAAACAGGTAAACATACTTAAAAGTTGATTGATCCCTCACCTGAAGCAGTACATCTAGCTTAAGCACATGAATTCGGTTACGCGTGTGAGACGGAGTTCTCTGCGCGCGCGCTGGTGGAGTACCTCGCGCACCAGTAGGTATATGGAGCACCTGATTGGAGACTTGCTGCAGGCCACCAAGCAGGTACACATACTTAATGGTTGATTGATCCCTCAGCTGAGGCAGTAAATCTAGCCTATCATTACTTCAGTTACGTGTGTGAGACGGAGTTCTCTAAGCGCCTAGGCGGAGTACCTCGCACGCCAGTACGCGGAGCACTAGAGCACATGAGCAGAGACCTGCCGTAGGCCACCAAGTACGTACACATATTTAATGATTTATTGATCCCTCAGCTCAGCCAGTATATCTAGCCTAGCACATGCACAAGCACATGACTTGAGTTACGTGTGTAAGACAGAGTTCTCTGAGCGCGCTGGTGGAGTACCTCGCGCGCCAGTACGTGGATCACCTGAGCAGAGACCTGCTGTAGGTACCTACACAACATGCTCAATAGCCGGCCAAGTCTAAGCCAAGCCGTATGGCCGTCACGAAGTTAACGTAACCTTATTGCAGTTGACTTAGCTGCGTTAACTATCAACTAATAGGGCAGGATCGTCTGCGACCCAAGGTTATTCTATGACTGGTGATGGTGACGCATAACTTAGCGTATGCGCTGAGAACAAAGAGCTCCTCAAGCAGAAAATGAGTGTCTAATGCGCAAACCGCCACCAGTTAGGGCTGGACTGTTTTTTGGAAGGAATTATGTTCTTAGTTGTCAGACAATAAACACAAAAAATATATATATAACACAGACTATTCAATCAAAACATTTTCATCAACAGGTGACAAAAGAGCTGATGGACCTCCTCAACCAGGACCGGTCACCGCTGTGCAACACGCGGCCGCCGCACCTTCTAGAGCCGGCCATACAGCGGCACCTCACGCACTTCTCACTCATCTCGCACGGGTTCGGTGGTCCCGCCATAGTGGCTGCGCTCACCGCCATACAGGTAAACTAACCCTCGTATGAGCTGTTGGACCACCTCAACCAGGACTGCAACACGCGGCCGCCGCACCTCCTAGAGCCGGCCATACAGCGGCACCTCACGCACTTCTCACTCATCTCGCACGGGTTCGGTGGTCCCGCCATAGTGGCCACGCTCACCGCCATACAGGTAAACTAACCCTCGTATGAGCTGTTGGACCACCTCAACCAGGACTGCAACACGCGGCCGCCGCACCTCCTAGAGCCGGCCATACAGCGGCACCTCACGCACTTCTCGCTCATCTCACATGGGTTCGGCGGGCCCGCCATAGTGGCCGCGCTCCCGCCATACAGATAATCTATCCCAAGTATGAGCTGATAGACTCCTCAACCAGGACTAGTCGCCGCTGTGCAACACGCGGCCGCCGCACCTCACCCACTTCTCGCTCATCTCGCACCGGTTCGGCGGGCCCGCCATAGTGGCCGCGCACCCGCCATACAGATAATCTATCCCAAGTATGAGCTAATAGACTCCTCAACCAGGACTAGTCGCCGCTGTGCAACACGCGGCCGCCGCACCTCACGCACTTCTCGCTCATCTCGCACCGGTTCGGCGGGCCCGCCATAGTGGCCGCGCACCCGCCATACAGATAATCTATCCCAAGTATGAGCTGATAGACTCCTCAACCAGGACTAGTCGCCGCTGTGCAACACGCGGCCGCCGCACCTCACGCACTTCTCGCTCATCTCGCACGGGTTCGGCGGGCCCGCCATAGTGGCCGCGCACCCGCCATACAGATAATCTATCCCAAGTATGAGCTGATAGACTCCTCAACCAGGACTAGTCGCCGCTGTGCAACACGCGGCCGCCGCACCTCACGCACTTCTCGCTCATCTCGCACGGGTTCATTCAGCGGGCCCGCCATAGTGGCCGCTCTCACAGCCATACAGGGGCCGTATTATGACCTCTTATTTCCTGGCAGTTTTCTGACTGGATATCAATCTATCTCTTTTAATTGCTATACAGCGAGAAAGAGATGTAACTATAGCAATTCATAAACCTGGCAAGTTTTAAGAGGTTGTAATACCCCCCCAGGTAGACTAAAACTTATAGCCAGTTTCGTGACACTTGTCCGAGTTTCTTGCCGGTTCTTCTCGTTACTATGACCCGCATTTATAAGTTACTCTCAACGCTGAGAGCTACCTTGAGATTGCTCTTGAGATGCTCTTCTTATATGAACAGCATCTCAGATATGATCTCAAGATAGCTCTCAACCATAAAGTACATACGTTGGGAGCGGTTTATAAATACGGGCCTAGGTATAGCGAAGCGAAATATTCTTTGAAATTCACTAGTATTTTGTAACAGCCTAGCTAGACTATAGCAAAAGAAGCTACGCTATTTCGATTCGCGAGCCGTGAGCGGCAGACCTAGGCTAGGTCCGTATTTATAAACCACTCTCAACGTTGAGAGCGATTTATAATTATGGGCCTAAAGTCGTAAGTGTCACCATGGTACAATGATATACTGCGCCCCAGGTACAGCATTCCGAGACAGAGGAAGTCACGTGGGTAACACAGGTTTACGAGAAACAAGTCGCAATTAAATAAAATTTATAATTTTGTAATGAGTGTGACAGAAAAAATCCTTCATTCTTTGCTTGTCACTGGATAGTGACGTAAGCCTGTATTACTCCCAGAATGCCAGACCTTGTTTTCTTGGACCATGAGTGTCACCAACTACCCTCCCATGCCATAGTACCATACAACGGCACCGCACACACTCAACTCTCGTACAACTATTTTTTACTTATTTTTCACTTGTTACAGAATTTCCTCAACGAATCATTAAAACACCTAGACAAATTATATCCACAAAGCGGCATGGTATCATCATCGATGGACAAAACGAAAATGGACCCCGATATTAAGAAGTAACACAAGTATCACGACGATCTCGTCGGACTACACCCACACAAACGCACACGCAAACATCTAAACTTTACTCGTGGATTAAACATACTTGATACTTTGATTAAAGTTTTATTAAAAGACTTTGTTTAAAAATATCTGCAATCTGCATACTGCCAGCAATGTGAGATACAATGCGAGATCGTGTATTTATTTTTTTGAAGTTTGTGGCCCGCATTCAAAGTGCAATTATAATACTCAAGATTGTGAGAATATGTAAATATAGTGCATATAGGTGACCGTAGTATTAATTTAAGCATTTATAGTGTAAAGTAATTTTGATTCAGCTCATTTCTAATTTGGCAGGTATTTTTTACTTTGATATTATAGAGGACGGTAATTCGACCGCAATAATTTCACATATCAAAATGTTATTTGTAAATAACTAGATTTAAGTGAGAATAATAAATATATCATAGCATTTTTTCACAGAGGTGTATTGATGATTTTACAACTTGGAACATAATGAAGTACAATCGGTTGCCATTTTTAATAGACATTAATTTCTAAGATAGGTATTCAGATATTGGTTACAACAAGACGTAGTGATGTTGAATATTACACAAAAACAGTTACATTATTTAAATTAAATTAAATAAAGAATACCTTTACAAACATAAAACAAAACTTCTTTCCCATCATGGCATCTTGCCTAATGTCTACTAAAGCTATATTACTTATACAAAAAAAATCTTTTTCTTGTATGTAATGTTAAAAAAAAATTAAATTCAAAACAGATTCAATTTCTTTTATATTCTTTACACAAAAGTTCTAATTATTTAAATCGTTATGTAAAGGCTAAACATCATCAACCATTTAAATTATCTAAATTGTTTATGTACTTACTACAATATCTAATCATATCATTGAGATTCGATATTTTTTTGGGAAATTATATCATGTTTCGAGATTTTGCCCTGAAATTTGACAGTCCGTCAAAATTTGTTCACAAAATAGTTTTAACTTCTTAGTTTTAATTTTAAATATTAGGTATAGTTTTGCTAGTGAATCAATGTGAAAGTGTGCCAATTAGTTTAATATTGGAAATTGTAAAATATTCCAATACATAAGTATTTAATATTTATTATAATACCTCTGTATATACACAGGACGTGCTGGTCTCATCTCAAATTATTTTTGCTAAATACAAAACATTCCTATCAATTTTAAAGTAAGATAATTTTTATTACTCTTTGCTCAAACACACTTTTTTTCTAGTTCCTAGGCATTTACAATGTTACTGAGTCTACTTTTTTATTTCTCGAATTCGTGATATTTACACTGTTTTATGAATAAACAGAGTATTGAGCTTAAAATAGATACACTCATGGCTCATGGTACAATAATTTACTACGCCAGGTATATGGTACACTGACGTAAAGATGTGTCAGTAGTACTATTAATGGTACTACTGACGTAAAGATGTGTCAGAAAGTCAGAAGATACTATCAATGGTACTTCTGACACAGCATAGACAGTGGAACTCACGTGGGTAACACTAGCTTACGTCATCTCCGCTATCGCTATTGAAAATTACGTTCATTTCTCTATCTTGTTATTCTTATCTTTAACTTGAACTGTTTGGTTTGCTAAAAGAAAGAAATTACAATTCAAATGCACTATATTAATGTTGTAATGAGTGTGACAGAAAAAAAACCTGCATTCTTTGCTTATTAATATAACGTCGCGTAACTGGATAGTGACGTAAGCTTGTGTTACTCCCGGAATTCCTTGTTTTCTTGGACCATGGTTACGTGGTTACCCTGTCTTGTTCACGAAATTATAAAATATATTTGAATATTGCGCTATAATAATGAGTATGAAAGTAATGAGTGTGAAAGAAAAAATCTTCTTTCTTTGCTTGTTACTTTAAAGACGCGAAACTGGATAGTGACGTAAGATTGTGTTACTCCCGGAATGCCTTGTTTTCTTGGACCATGGCTACGTGGATAGTCTGCATGTCTTGCTCACGAAATTTAAAAATATATTTGAATATTGCACTATAATAATTTTGTAATGAGTGTGACAGAAAAAATCCTTCATTCTTTGCTTGTTACTAGAAAATCGCGAAACTGGATAGTGATGTAAGCTTGTGTTACTCCCGGAATGCCTTGTTTTCTTGGACTATGGTTACGTGGTTACCCGGTCTTGTTCACGAAATTAAAAAATAATTTTGAATATGACATAAAAGTCTCAATACCTTGTTAAACAATGTAATTATTCTAGGCTACACTCTGTTTATTCGAACTCTAGTGGCAACGATAATTTTGTTCAGTACCTTTCTTTAAATTTTACACGCAGATAAATGAATGTAAAATTGGTAAATAAATAAGAATTTCAATGTCAAAAAAAATATTACATACATTGTGCGGTGTGCAAATTTATACATTTTTTGTTCCTGTATTTATTTTTATTTGTCAAAATGATCTTATAGGGGTGTAGGTACTCAGAAATATAAATAGAAGTATTAATTTTGTAAAGTATAAATCCTGTTGAATAAAATAGATTGAGTTACTTTACCTCAATCGTTTTTGACCGTTTGAAATGGTAGATACTTGATACTTAATTTGTAATCTATGACTTTGAAATTCATTGATTACTTTATACAGAATGGGAAAAGACGGTAGTTGGACGGAAAGTACCCTAAATATTGATGATGGCAAATTTTACTGAAAGGAAACATTCTTTTATTTAAAAAAAACTAAAACTGCATTCAAAGGTTTTTTTAATCGGTTGTCTCAGCCGGGAATCGACCGGGCTAAAATCTGACAAAATAATACCCTGTTCACACCTTAGTAAATAACATAGTATCTTAAATTAAAGGCAGACCCAAGAAAGATAAAAATGGTAGTTTAGTTCAAAAAAATTGTAAAAAAAAAATATGCAATTATACTTATTTTAAATAAAGGAAAATTTTACATTAGGTACTTACTTATCAATATTTAGGGTACTTTTCCTCCAACTAGTAACTACCGTATTTTTTCCATCCTGTATATCTACGCATCAACGTATTTTATTACCTCATTGAGTAAGTCTATAGATAGAATTAGTTTTGAATTTTTGCATCATTTCTTGTATAAATTCTGTGGTACTATCGATGAGTTCAGTGTAGTGTTGTAAAAGACTTGAGCTCTGCAGCCTTAAATTCGAGACTTGAGCCATGCATGACTCGAGACTATTAGTCTCGTAAGTCATGAGTCCTTTGAGTCCTTTCAGTCACAATGATATTAAATAAATAAATAATTGATTATTTACATACTTCTACTAAATATTTTTTTTATTTTCAACTTCATTAATTTGACTTGGCTTATTTAGCTGATCTAAGCTACTTCTATCACTTTTTTATGTAGGAAGGTAAAGAAATCAACGATAATCAATAAAAATATTTAAATAAATAGCTCTAAATTAAGTTGGTAATATTTCGGCCTTTTCTTTCTTTAGTAAAAAAAGTGACATAACTAGCATTCATAGGGAATATGCATCAATTTTTTTTTTTTGTATCAAAATCAAAAGTATAATGCGTGAGAAGCAGCGATCAAGCTCAAATTTATCAAAATCGGTGACTTATGCATATTCCCTATTGAGTCCAGTAAAAGTACGAATACGCATTTTTACTTGACTTCAGCTAAGGACTCGGAGGACTCAGTCCCGAGTTCTTTTGTAAAGACTCAGATAAGTTCCCTTAGTCATGCATGACTCAAGTGTTCCTTTAAAAGACTCAACATTCAAAAGGGCTTGAGCTGGACTTTGAACAGAGTCTTCAAAGAGGACTCAAGTCCTATCATTTCTAGACTTCAGGACTAAAGTCCCTTACAACACTAGTTCAGTGTTGTAAAATGGATATAGAATGTTTAAAAATTGACAAACTATTTATTGTAAAAGGCATTTACACGAGTAGGTTGGTAACTAACCTACCTACCTACCTAATACTTTTGAATACTATAACAGAAGTCAAAAACTAAATCAAAATATGCAAAATGAGATTTATTACGTCGGCAAGATAACAGCTATTTAATTATATCTATCGACTAGCGGCCGCCCGCGGTTTCACCCGCGTGGTTCCCGTTCCTGTGGGAATATCGGGATAAAAAGTATTCTATGTTTTAATTTAGGCTATCTAATATCTGTGTGCCAAATTTCAACCAAATCCGTTCAGTAGTTTTTGCGTGATTGAGGAACAAACATCCAAACCCACAAACTATCACATTTATAATATTAGTAGGATTGACCATCAAACTATGTTAATAATTTGATAAAAAAAACTGAAATAACATTTTACAGTAGGTATTTAATACTTATACACGGTTAATTTTTAACTATATCTAAAAATGAAATGGGGATTTCAGACCACGTAAATGAACAACTTTTACTATGGGGCAAATTAATTTTTAGGTATACTTAAAAATTTACCGTGTATTGAGCTATTTCGTCATTCATGATGAAAAAATCTTAATTTACAATGAAACATAAGAATGCCTAGGATAAATATAAATTTCTGGAACTTCTTGATTTTTTTATCACTATTGTGTAATTGAATTTTGTTTGAGAAGTAAACGAATGATGTTACAATATCGTTTTATTCTTCTCTTCTAACGACTACTAAACTAATACCCGTATTAATAACGCGCTCTCAACGCATTATCTGAAATGCTGTTCCTAAGAAGAGCATCTCCAGTATGATCTCAATTTTATATCACGACTATAAGCCATTGTTTTTTCCTCAAAAATTATAACTTGAAACATAGAAACTATAAAAAAAGAGTACCTATCAAGAAAAAATGCAATTTTCATAAAAAAAAGATAAGGTAGGTACATTTAAACTAAAATTTTTGTAAGCTAACAACATGAAATAACAAAAAAATAAGAAATAGTATTTATACAGTGCCATCTTGTGCCTAGTAGCATACTTTAAATTACGGGTGTATTGTTGAGCTACTAGATGTCGCTGAACCGACACGGCACCAGATATTGTTGATAGAATTAGTTTCTAGATGGCGCTGTTCGTACTTATTCTCTAATCATCGTGTATTGTGCGTTGTGCGTCCACTAGAGCCGCCAATCAATATAAAAATATTACAGCTAAATAACTGTTTTATAAAATTCTGGAAAATAAACAAACTATTATCTATGCGTTTTTTCCTGGTTTTAATGTGTTTGTGTAGTTACAATCGATTGAACACGAACACATTTAAAGAATGGGGAATGTTCGGAAAAAAACAAATTGGCTGAATAATTTTTTTATAGGTAGGAATAAGCTCGCTTAGTAATAAAAAGTTTCAGAATTTTCGGTTGCGTAAAACGTTTTTTAAAAATTAGAGTCTATTCGACTTCACAAATGTACGAAAGTAACAGCAGAATGGAAATTATACCTTTGACACCACCTGTCATAACAAACCTTCTTGGTCATAACCATAACATAGTATTAAAAAAAAGTTTCTTCTCTTCTTCTTCTTATTTTTTTTTTGGCAATCTACATTCCTCTTGGAAGTAATTTTTGCCAGTGTCAAGTGTTGAATAGTTCAGTGGTGGATTGTTTCAGTTTACATTAGAATGCGGGTGCATTGCATTCCAATGCTGGTTGGAACATTTGGCACCAAGTATATCAAGACAGTTTACTCGGTAAGTTCTGCCGAGGTAGCCACCACTACAGTAAAACTCTCGGCTTCACACAACCAAGATCGCGCCTATTTCAATTATCCCACATATTGTTCAGTTGCGTAGACACTTGTACCACAAAACTGCACCAATTTTAAGACACAATATCCACTATGAATCAATTTGCAAATAATTAAAATAGACACCGAAACGAACTTGACAAATGGCGCAAAAAAACTCCAAGTTTCTTCTCTTCTTCTTATTTTAGTTTTGGCAATCTACTTTCCTCTTGGAAGTAATTTTTGCCAGTGTCAAGTGTTGAATAGTTCAGTGGTAGATTGTTTCAGTATACATTAAAATGTGGGTGCATCGCATTCCAATGCTGCTTGGAGCATTTGGCACCAAGTATATCAAGACAGTTCACTCGACTCGGTAAGGTCAGCCGAGGTAGCCACCACTACAATAAAAGTCTCAGCTTCACACAACCAAGATCGCGCCTATTTCAATTATCCCACATATTGTTCAGTTGCGTAGACACTTGTACCACAAAGCTGCACCAGTTTTAAGACACAATATCCACTATGAATCAATTTGCGAATAATTAAAATAGTCACCAAACCGACAAAATGGCGCCAAAAACTCAAAAAAAAAGTTTCAATACAAAATGTCAAAACTTTTTTTTAATACTATGTTGTGGTTGTAGCAGGTGGTGGCAAAGGTATAATTTCCATTCTGCTGTTACTTTCGTGCATTTGTGAAGTAGAAGAAACTTTTTTTTTTTAGTTTTACGCAACCTAAAATTCGGATACTTTTTTATATTACTAAGGGAGCTTATTCCTACCTATAAAAAAATAATCAGCCAATTTGTTTTTTTTTGGACATTTCTCATTAACGGATACAAAAATAGTTTATAACTAGTCTTTATATTTTTCAGAATGTTATTATGTAAACATAGTTATTTTGTTGTAATGATTTGTTCTTGATTGGCAGCGATAGTAGGGGCTCGATGCGCTCTCTAGGGAAATTGAAATAGTTTTAAACAGTGCCATCTTGTGCCTAGTAGCTAATTTTAAATTACGGATGTATTGTTGAGCTACTAGATGTCGCAGAACCGACACCGACACCAAATATTTTTGATGGAATTAGCATTTAGTTTTACTATGGAATTAGTTTCTAGATGGCGCTATTCGTACTTATTCTCTAATGTGCTCCTAGGGGCTCTAGGGCCTAAATGATCAAGCATGGCTTGTCAAGCACGTACAGTACAAGCCAAATATCTTGACACTTTTTCGACGGAGTGGGGATAAGTTCAGGCACTAGACTCACTAGGCTCACAAGAGTGCGCGCCCTTCTCCCGCCGCCTGCGTACCTCATCGCTACGCATACCCAAAATACGCGTTCTTCTCAATCCACTCCCCCCCCCCCCGATTTAAGTGCTTGACAAGCCATGCTTGACCGTTTAGGTTTAGGGGGTCATAATACTCATAATAGAAAATCAGCCTTTCTATTGTCTAATTTAAAAATCTATCGCAATCGCTTTCAGGATGTAACACATTGAAGCTTCTTTTTGGGACAAATAAAAACTTACCAAAGAAATGCAGCAGTGTATCACATCCTTCTGTCAAACGAAAGCGATTGCGATAATTTTTAAATTAGACAATAGAAAGGCTGTTTGTGAAAATTTTTTTTTGTCATTGGGTGCATTGCAGCAGGCTAAGCGCTGGGTCATCGATCACCATTGAATGGATTAATGTTTGAATGCTCTAAGATTTTATGGAAATTGTTAATAAAAAATGGTTTAAATAAAATTACAATCCATGGTTAAAATAATTTTAACCTGGATTAAAATCTCAATTATTGAGATTGAAAGATACAAAGGTGCTAGTGATTTTGAGATGAAACAATGATTTAATGAGCGAAAACTGTTTGAAGCGTAAGCGCTTGTAACTGTTTGAAGCGCGTTATCTTTGCATCCTATTATGTTTATGGCCTATGGACATTGACCTGCATGTTAATAAGATGATACAAGTAAAGACTAACCAAACAGAACATTGGCTTTATTTAACATTAAAATATTGCATGTTAAAGATACAGAATTGAGGAATAACACAATTGACAATGTCATAATGTAAACACCATAAACTAAGGTTGAACTAAACAAGGAGATCATATCATTCACCCCCTCTATGTAGTGACGTAGTCTTGAAGGTAGACCGGTGGTCTCCGTTCTCGAGCAGATCGATGAACACTCTCCACTTCTGGATTTGTAGTAACTTCATTGGTAGGAGCTTCTTCCGATCGTGGTTGCTCTTCGTCATCGGACAGGTCTTCGTCATCATCAATGGCCCGTGGTAGTGGTGCTAGAGATCTATTCGAGACTGTTGTCTCGCGTCCATCGGCCAATCGAACGTAAGAGTATTCAGGATTACTTTGCAGTAGCTGAACCTCTTCTACGGCTGGATCATATTTTGAGTTCCTTACGTTCTTTTTCATATAAACTGGTCCAGGTGAATGAAGCCAAGTTGGCAAAGACTGGCCACTCATAGAGCGGCGAGGATGATTGAACATACGCTCATGGGGCGTTGCGTTTGTTCCCGTGCACAAGAGAGACCTTATTGAATGTAATGCCGGAAGCAAAGCCTTCTCCCAGTTAGCGATATCTTCGTTATTTGATCTGAGTTCTAATTGGATAGTACGCCACAATGTACCATTCAGACGTTCAACTAAGCCGTTCCCTTGGGGATTATAGGGTGTGGTACGACTGCAAGATGTTCCAAGTGAAGTTAGAAATTGCCTTAGCTCGTCTGATAAGAATGATGTTCCCCTGTCGGAATGGATGTAAGCCGGAGTACCAAATGTGGAGAACAAATCCTTAAGGCATTTTATGACCGTCCCAGAGGTCATATCTTTACAAGCATAAGCATAAGGAAATCGACTATATTCATCGATTATCGTCAAGATGTAACAATTTTGGGTGTTGGATGGAATCGGCCCTTTAAAGTCCAAGTTTAGTCTTTCGAACGGTGATGTTGCCTTTATAAGTTTCCCTTGGTGCTTCATGTAACGCGGTTTTATTTCAGCACAGATAGGACATGCTGCCGTCATTCGTTTCACTTCTTCGATGGAGAATGGTAAGTTCTTTGATCTGACCCAGTGAACCATACGAGCGACCCCAGGATGGCAAAGAGACCGGTGTATTTCAACAAGCTTAGAATTAGAAGATGTAGTATCTATATGCATACAAACTCGAGAAAGCGCATCAGCAGCGAGATTCTGTTTCCCGGGTCGGTAAACGATGTCATATTTGAAACAAGAGAGTTCCAGACGCCACCTCTCAATTTTTTCGTTTTTGATTTTATTTGAATGTGTTTGATTAAACATGAATGCGACAGATTGTTGATCAGTTACGAGTAGAAAATGCCTTCCAACCAAGAAATGTCTCCATTTGCGTAAAGCTTCAACTATGGCGCTAGCTTCCTTTTCAATAGAAGATTGTCTCTTTTCAGAATCATTGAGTGAACGTGAGAAGAATGCTACAGGGCGCCCTTTTTGTGATAGTGTCGCTGCGATAGCAAAGTCAGAGGCATCCGTTTCGACAGAAAATATCTCTTTGTCATCTATTCCGGTTAAGGCTGATTTAGAAATATCAATCTTTAGATTGTTAAAGGAGTTGATAGCCTCTTCAGATAAAGGTAAAGTAGCTTCGATCAAGGGTCTGATTTTAGTCGAAAAATTGTTTACCCATTTCGAATAGTGAGCAAATAATCCGAGTGCCCTTTTCAAAGTAGCCTTATCTGTGGGGATTGGAAGATTTGTTAGTGGTTCTAATCGGGACTTGTCTGGTTTGATAACGTTCTGATGAATGGTATAACCGAGAAGATTGATAGACTCTGATTCAAACGTGCATTTACCCATGTTTAGAGTGAGTTTGTATTTTTCAGTGGCTTCCATGAATCTGCGAAGGTTGATATCATGATCCTGCTTATTTTTCCCGCAGACAGTCACATCATCAAGATAAGCGTATGTACCTTTGAGTTTTTCTGAATCGATAATAAACTGTAAGGTTCTTTGAAAAGCCGCAACACCATTTGTAACCCCAAAAGGTATTCGGGTGAACTGATATAGATTGCCGCATGCCTCAAACGCAGTGTATATCTTTTCCTTTTGGAGAATGGGAACCTGGTGGTATGCACTTTTTAAATCGATTTGGCTGAAAACATTGTACTTAGCGACTTGCGTTACGATAGAATCGATGCTAGGTAAAGGATAGGCGTCGAGGGCCGTGAACCTGTTTATGGTTTGCGAATAGTCAATGACAAGGCGCTTGCGGTGATGACCTCCCCCAGCCACGAGCACTTGTGCTCTCCAAGGCGAGATGCTAGGTTCGATGACCTTGTCTTTGAGCAAGTTGTTAATCTCATTAGATATGAATTCTTGGTCTTCTCGACAATGCCGTCTAGAGCGAATAGCTATGGGCTTTAGATTTGGAGAAAGATTGGTGAAAACTGAAGCCGGTGGGACTGATGCCTCTAAAACACTGCATACTTTTAGTGGCTTCTTGTCTCCTCCGAACTGAAGTTCGAGCGACGAGTGTTTGCTTAGTATATCGTGCCCGATAATGATGTCCGCACACAGGTTGGCGACAATGAGCAGAGGCTGATGGCGATAGATATGTTCACCAATCTGGATCGTCGCATAACATAGTCCTTCCACGTAGGAAACATTGTTAAGAGATGCCAAAGTAATCGCTTGTCTACATGGTTTTCGTTTAAGATTCATGGTAAGAGAGAGATTCTTGTCGATGAAGCTGATAGAACTTCCTGTATCGACTAATGCATCTGCGAGACAGTTATTCAGTTTGATAGGAGTGGTTGCTTTCCGTAGGCTCGATGGAGCAGCAGCAGAGATGGTTAACAAGCTAGAGTCAGTGTCAGCGACATGGGATTGGGAGTAGTCATCGTTAGTAGCAGCAACATTAGCGGTGCGTTGGCTTGGCCCCGAACTACGGCAAACGTTAGCAAAGTGACCCTTTTTGGAGCAAAGTTGACATACTGCATTGTTAGCGGGCACTTGATCCTTTGATGTATATTGCCACCGCAAAAGAAGCACCGACGTCCACTTTGCGTAGTGCGATTGGGTTGGGATCTGTTTTGGGTATTTGTTGCCGCTAAGTTTTGTTGTGATAACTGTCCTTGAATCTCAGATGCTGCGTTGACGGGGACAAACGAAGTAGATGGTGAAGACACAGAAAGTATTTGCGTGGTGCTCTCAGCAGACTCTAAGGATATGGCTAAATTCAGAGTTTCCTCTAGTGTCATTGTAGATTTTTCTAAGAGTCTTTCTTTGATTTTCAGTGATGAAAGCCCGGCGATAAACGTCCCACGAACGGTTTCATTTTGATATTCGTTACCGGTAACATTTTTAAAGTCTCATTCACGAGCGAGTATGGTAAGGGCCCTCGAATATTCTGCTAACGATTCACCTGGCTGTTGTTTCCTGGTGGTCAGGCGATGCCGAGCGAGGGTAATATTACGACGTTTCTCATAGGCAGTATTGAGCGTAGTAATAGCTTCTTCGTACGTGCGACAGGCTTGAATGAAATTGAATATTGATGGCGAAATGTGATTGACAAGGAGTTGATACTTAAGCGTGTCGTCGGCTGTAGTGGCTTCCCGAGCGATAAAATTTTCAAACGAGTATTTCCAATGGGCCCACTTGAGGTCTGAGCCGGCCATCGCAGGTTCTACGTCAAAGCGCTCAGGACGTAGGTATCGCGACATTGACTTTCCATCGGGTTTTACATCAGTCATGACTGAACTCGGTGATACACAAAATTAATGTTAAATAAATTGATACAAGTAAAGACTAACCAAACAGAACATTGGCTTTATTTAACATTAAAATATTGCATGTTAAAGATACAGAATTGAGGAATAACACAATTGACAATGTCATAATGTAAACACCATAAACTAAGGTTGAACTAAACAAGGAGATCATATCATAAGAAAAAATTTTTTGAGCTTCTTTTTAAGAAAAAACATACTCATTTTTTTATAGTCAGCACCTTTGTAACATTCGCTCCGCAATTTACTCTGTGGTGACCGATGACTTTGCGATTGGTCGGTCTGCTGGAATGCACCCTGACATTTGTTGATTTGACAGTTGACACTTAAATTCTTTGTTTACGTCCGTCACCCGCCCGCCTCAAAATATTATTTGTGCATTGCATATCGCATTTTGCTTTGTAATTTACTTAACTAGGTACTGAAAGAAAATGGAACTTTGCAACGAAAATGAAGGTTCCAAAAAGTGTTACAAAATAGGGCATCATTTATTTGATAGCTTGAATATTTTTTATAATATATCAAGTTCTATGATTGTGCTATGGAATAAGTTTCAAATATTTGTTTATGAGGACTTGGACTTCGAAAATACATCTAAAATATTCGTACCAGAGTTCCAAGTGCACCAATTAATAATATCTAACAATTACTTGGTGTGCTTAGATTGTAGTGGCAATGTACACTCAACTTCGCTAAAGTTCAAGAATCCAGCCCAAAAACGTTCCAAGAGTAGCTTCCAGCCGCGTTTGCAAGCTGTAGTCGCTTGCACACAAATTCAGGAAAGTGTACTAAGCTTAAAATATGAAAATGGTGCCTATTATCTTTACCTGAATAAAATAAATGCAGATTTACTATTGGAAAATAGAATAAAGCTAAAGTATATCGGTCGCTGGCCTCTACCAGAACCTGCACAGAACAAATGTTTAATATCTTCACATAGATTAACAACAGAGGAACTAAGCTATGTCATGAAGATATTTGATGTGAAACAAACTATTGCGAGTGAGTATAGTTTGATTGTCCTGTCTTTCGATAAATTAACAGTATACAGTTGCCTAGTTAATCCTAAAGGGGGTGATGGTGATGGTATTCTTGTAAAGGTCTATAGTTGCCCATCAGAAATTTGTAACATTGAAATAGTCAATCAAAATGGACTTTATATTGTTATTGGGTTAAAAATAGGCACATTGATTAGGCTCTCTTTGAAAAATATTTATAGCAAAGCAGATATAGTCCATTTAAACACAGCACTGTATAAATACTTAACTGTTAATGGAACAATAGTTTACACTGATGGAAAATCATTATGGAAATCAGACAATGTATTTGAAGACAACAAAATATTCTCTCGATTTTTTCTGAAACATGTAAAAGATTTTATAAAGATTGGCGATCAATTAGTTTGCACCACTTTCTCAAACAATATTTATGTTTTCTCACTTGAAGATGATTCCTCTTTTGTGAAACAAGTCACAACTGGTGAATATTGCGCTGCAGAGAAACTTTTGAACAATGCAGAGTATTTATATAAAATAATAGAAGAAGTGGAAAAGAACAATGAGCTCATTAAGAAGATAAATAATGAAGGGAACTATATAACAGCATTTTCAATATCAAAAAGGCAAGATGTAATGGAAAATATTTTACATCACAATGTCAAAGTATACGAAAATTATGAAGATGTTTTAAAAGAAAATTCAGAAATTACTTTGACTGAAAATATGCATGAGTATTTTAAACCTAATTCATTTTACTTTCTGGTGAAACTCACTGCTGTATCTTTGCATCACATATTCAATAATATCCTTTCCAACATATTGAATGATGTAAAACTACATATAACATTTTCTACAGATGATAAATTACTAAAAACAACAAGTTTAAAAGTTACAGAAACTTTCAAAAAGATGAATATCTTAGTGCCGTTTGATATTAAAGATGAGAATATTTCTGAAATTAACATAAATATTAAATTGGTATCAAGTATCCCAGGTGCATTTGACGAGAGACAGAAATTATGGGTTACTCTATATAGGAAAGAAATAATTCTCAAATCAGAACATTTTGTGATACCGAATGCTGAAAATATAAGCTGTTTTTATTTAAAAGAGCCATCTGAACCTCTTGTGGATATAATATACCAGTCCGCCTTAAACCAATATGGTAGTATATTTAATATTACAGATATTTCAAAGTGTCATTTGAATGCTAAAGAATTTTCAGTGTACGGCAAACTACCAAGTAATTACAAAGATATATTCAAGGATGAGTCTCTAATCAACCGTTTAGATAATTTAAACAAACGGAAGGCCATGTTTATAATTAATCAGATAAAATCAGAAGAGTTTTTAAAATCTAAAAGCAATTTGTGTTTTCATGTTGCAAATTCGAATGTTAAGCTAGAGATTATAAATGATGATTTCAGCAATCCAGTATTGAAAGTGACTAACATGAATATGCTAGTTGCGTTGAATATTAGAAACTTTATAATAAGTCTGATATGCAATGATGCAACCGGAGGGGAGCCTGATAGAGGAATTATTAAATACACTCTATATAACACTACTGAGGTAAGCTGAAGACTTTTCTAATTCAGTATTAATTTGAAGATTTTTGAAACTCAATATCTATCTACTATTACATTCATCACTGGCTCATAAGACAGTCATCACATCACAGTGATTTGTATTACAATAATTGTTGTGCATTGTAGGGTATGTCAAATATTAACTTTTGTGTGTTTGAATCTCACATCACATCACATGTGAGACATCTTTCAAAATAGTGGCTATGATAATTAATGAATGAACAAATTCAGAAGTCTCAAAATAGTTAAACATCTTAGTACTTACTTTGTTGCCAAACAAACTCCTGCAATGTCCCGAGCCCTACTACAACATAATCACTGGTTAGTGTGATAAGTACCATATCACACTAACCAGTGATTATGTTGTAATTTAAGTAATGGTTTAAAACCTTGTTTCAGAATATTCTTAGAGATACCAAAATGACATTGCTGAACCATCACAAGTATGAAGAATTTCACACAATAGCTGAAAATTATGAAAGAAATGTGTTTGGTGCTTTACCTATATAGAAAAAAAATAAACCAGCTAAATTAATATACTCATTAAGATTTGTATGTTATCCATTCTGTGATTAAGTAAGTAAAGTAGATGTAAAAGAAATGTGAATGTGATATTCTCTCATAGGTTTTTCATTGTAATTCAAAGTGAATTAAACTTTATATAATAGAAAGACCTTTAAAGATTTCAGCTCCTCCCCTTATTATTTCTAAATTAACTAGTATAGTATTATCAATATCTGGGCGACCAAGCTTTGCTCGGTTATTACTATTTATTGTAATTTAAAACTTAATTAAACTTTACTAAATAATATACTAGAAAAAATACGACTCGCACCAGATCAATACTCAGACGGGAATCGAACCCGCGACCTTTGGATATCCGGTCCAATCCGCTGAGCTACCAAGTCACTAGTGACATCGTCGAATTTTTCCTAGTATATCCTAAACTCTTACGCTGTAAGCCAGCGTTATTTCACCAATGTGAGGAATTACCTCGACATTCGATTGAAATATCTTTCCAGATATTTTAACAATTGATTAAGATGAAATAGCTATATAATTTTTAAATTTGAGATTTTTGCATTTACAATGCTTTTTTTAAACAATACTAAATAATATACTAGAAAAAATACGACTCGCACCAGATCAATACTCAGACGGGAATCGAACCCGCGACCTTTGGATATCCGGTCCAATGCTCTGACCGCTGAGCTACCGTGTTTTTTCTAGTATATTATTTAGTATTGTTTAAAAATAGCATTGTAAATGCAAAAATCTCAAATTTAAAAATTAATTAAACTTGTCTAAAAACAATAAAAATTAAATATAAACTTGAACATATAAAAATAAAACAAAGGTAAGTCACCGAGCGGGATTCGAACCCGTAACGTAACACTCGTTTCTTGCCGTCCGCGTCCTGCGCGGCAGGACGAAATTAGCAACCATATTCTGCGTCGAAAGAAAAACGCATGAAAACCCGAAAACACGCAAACATAAGACTAATCTAGATCGATTGTTTAACCCCGATAACCCCCATAGAATACCTTCAGCGAAATTGTTAGAGCCGTTTCCGAGATCACAGAAATAAATATAATAATATATAATAATAGTGTAACAAACTACCGGCTACACATACGAGTTATCAGATTTTCGCTACGACCTTCCTTTCTCAAGATCCAGGTAGAAAAGTCTCCACAGCGTATCCTCACATATCTCCTAAACGCAAGACCGACAAAATCTGGTTCTTGGTGACAAAATCCGACAAATTAACGGCTGCACACACGAGTAATCAGATTTTCGCTATGACCTTCCGTTTTTGAGATCTGTGTGGCTCAGCTGTAGAGACGTCTCTACAGCTGCGCCACACGTATCTCCTAAACGCAAGCCCGACAAATTATGGTTTTTGTGCGACAAATTCCGACAAATTAACGGCTGCACATACGAGTAATCAGATTTTCACTACGACCTTCCGTTTTCGAGATCTGTGTGTGGCTCAGCTGTAGAGACGTCTCTACAGCTGCGCCACACGTATCTCCTAAACGAAAGCCCGACAAATTCTGGTTTTTGTGCGACAAATTCCGACAAACTATCTTCTTCAACGTGCCGGACTACAGCTGCGCCACAAAAAAAAAGTTGGAAATCTGACTTTTTGACTATGCCATGATAAAGTCTATAGTTTGTCGGAGTTTGTCGCCAAAAACCAGAGTTTGTCGGTCTTCCGTTTAGGAGATACATGTGGCTCAGCTGTAGAGACGTCTCTACAGCTGCGCCACACAGATCTCGAAAACGGAAGGTCGTAGCGAAAATCTGATTACTTGTATGTATAGCCGTTAGTTTGTCGGCGTTTGTCGCACAAAAACCAGAGTTTGTCGGTCTAGCGTTTAGGAGATACGTGTGGCGCAGCTGTAGAGACGTTCTCTACAGCTGAGCCACACAGATCTCAAAAACGGAAGGTCGTAACAGAAATCTGATTACTCGTGTGTGTTGCCATTAGTTTGTCGGAGTTTGTCACCAAAAATCAGAGTTTGTCGGTCTAGCGTTTAGGAGATATGTGAGGATACGCTGTGGAGACCTTTCTACCTGGATCTTGAGAACGGAAGGTCGTAGCAAAAATCTGATAACTCGAGTGTGTAGCCATTAGTTTGTCGGAGTTTGTCACCAAAAATCAGAGTTTGGCAATCTTACGTTTAGAAGATATGTGGGGATATGCTGTAGAGATATTTCTACCTGGATCTCGAGAACGGAAGGTCGTAGCGAAAATCTCACATATCTCCTAAACGCAAGACCGACAAACTCTGGTATTTGGCGACAAACTCGGGCGAACTACCGACTATAGATATGACTAATCAGATTATCGCTACGACCTTCCGTTCTCAAGATCCAGGTAGAAAGGTCTCCACAGCGTATCCTCACATATCTCCTAAACGCAAGACCGACAAACTCTGGTTCTTGGTGACAAACTCCGACAAACTACCGGCTACACACACGAGTAATCAGATTTCTGTTACGACCTTCCGTTTTCGAGATCTGTGTGGCTCAGCTGTAGAGACGTCTCTACAGCTGCGCCACACGTATCTCCTAAACGCAAGCCCGACAAATTATGGTTTTTGTGCGACAAATTCCGACAAATTAACGGCTGCACATACGAGTAATCAGATTTTCACTACGACCTTCCGTTTTCGAGATCTGTGTGTGGCTCAGCTGTAGAGACGTCTCTACAGCTGCGCCACACGTATCTCCTAAACGAAAGCCCGACTAATTCTGGTTTTTGTGCGACAAATTCCGACAAACTATCTTCTTCATCATCATGGCATAGTCAAAAAATCAGATTTCCAACTTTTTTTTTGTGGCGCAGCTGTAGTCCGGCACGTCATATGAACCCCTCTGTTGAAATAAAAAAAATAGCCTGCACCTGCCAAGTAGTATGTGGTGGCCGGCATAAATTGATGTGTGGTCACCTGCATAAATTGATAAATCCATTGATGGTACAATACTAGACACATCTTTACGATGGTCTGAGTCAGTAGCTACTTTTTGAAAATTGCTACTGCGCAAGCTTCATTGTCTATGGTTTGGTTCAAGTTATGTTGCGCAAACTATACCATTTGCGTGCCCGCAGACTACAGACCAAACTGTCGGCCGATAGTTGGTTTTGTATGAAGAATCGGCCGATACCGAATCGTTCTAGTGTGCGCACTTGCATACACCTTCATACTGATTGAGGCCCGACTAAACTGTCGGCCGATGGAAAGTCTGTAGTCTGCGGGCACGCTTAGTCGACAAATGTCAGATTACATTTTAGTATGGCCATTGGAGTCAGGGAATGTTAACGTTATTTTTGAATAAAACGTTATTTCTTACTTTTTTACCGTTAATAGGGAACATGCATCAAATTTTTTTTGTATCAAAATCAAAAGTATAATGCGTGAGAAACTCAACTGTAATATTAAAACTTTTCTCTTGTGTTTTTTTCTCGTGATATAGTTACTTGAAGTTAGCACGCAGCAGCACCCGCCGAAAACGCTCTATACAAAAAGGTCAACATTTGTGACGTCACTCATGTCACGTTTCAGTGCATTAGTATGGAGTTAGCCAAGAATTTTCAAATATCTCCCTAAATATTGCGTTTAAGTACATATGTGTCATACAAAATATTATTTCTTATTTGATGTTCTATCCGACTGTTAAGTGCATTATATCCGAAAACGAAAAAAAAAATTCGTTATTTTCTCTTGTGTTAAAAATTAAGGTAATACATTTTATTTTTTATTTTTCTGTTCCATCATGTTTTTATACGTGTCCGCAGCGATCAAGCTCAAATTTATCAAAATCGGTGACTTATGCATGTTCCCTATTTTAACATTAACGTTGTCAATAAATAACGTTAATTTGAGAAATAACGTTAAATTTAACTTTATTTACTGAAATAACGTTAATTTTAACGTTATTTCTTACTTTTTTTTACCGTTACTTTAAAATTAACGTTATTCCAATTAATAACGTTAATTTTTTACCGATAATTTTACCGGTACTAAATTTAACGCTATATTTAACGTTAATTTTACCTGTAAAATATTTTTAACGTTATTTTTACCGGTAAATTTACCGATTAAATGTTTTAACGGTATTTTTAACGTTATTTTTTTATATCGTTATTTAACGGTATTTCAATCCCTGATTGGAGTAGAAGGGGCAGTAAAGGTATGTTTGAAATAAAAATCGGCGTATAAATTAACTCTATTTATTATTAGACCATTCTCCTGAGGAGCTCGTTGATCTTGTCCTCGCGGTTGCCGAAGTCGCCGCCGTCGACGTAGTGGATGGTCTTCTTGCGCCAGCCGCCCGTCGGGTTGTTCAGCTTGAACGGCCATAGGAAGTTGCTGGCGTACTGGGGAACAATAGTACATTATAACTGTATTACCTGGTTAAATTAGGAATGCTCTATTTACTCGCATAGAACTTGCAGTAAGGTACTAATTTATCTTTGTAGGGATAATTCTGTAACAACCTAGTGTTTTATATATTATTGCACGCGTTTGTTATAGCTCGGTTTATGGCCCTAAAAGCGATGTATTAGGGCTCACTTTACGAGCAAGTGTGTTGAAAAACATATAACAGTGTTATTCGTAAAGAAAACAAAAGTTAACGTGCCGGACTACAGCTGCGCCACAAAAATAAGTTGGAAATCTGACATTTTGACTATGCCATGATGAAGTCTATAGTTTGTCGGAGTTTGTCGCCAAAAACCAGAGTTTGTCGGTCTTCCGTTTAGGAGATACATGTGGCTCAGCTGTAGAGAAGTCTCTACAGCTGCGCCACACAGATCTCGAAAACGGAATGTCGTAGCGAAAATCTGATTACTTGTACTGATTACTGATGTATAGCCGTTAGTTTGTCGGAGTTTGTCGCACAAAAACCAGAGTTTGTCGGTCTTGCGTTTAGGAGATACGTGTGGCGCAGCTGTAGAGACGTCTCTACAGCTGAGCCACACAGATCTCGAAAACGGAAGGTCGTAACATAAATCTGATTACTTGTGTGTGTAGCCGGTAGTTTGTCGGAGTTTGTCACCAAGAACCAGAGTTTGTCGGTCTTGCGTTTAGGAGATATGTGAGGGTACGCTGTGGAGACCTTTCTACCTGGATCTTGAGAACGAAAGGTCGTAGCGATAATCCGATTAGTCATATCTATAGTCGGTAGTTCGACCGAGTTTGTCGCCAAATATCAGAGTTTGTCGGTCTTGCGTTTAGGAGATATGTGAGATTTTCGCTACGACCTTCCGTTCTCGAGATCCAGGTAGAAATATCTCTATAGCATATCCCCACATATCTTCTAAACGTAAGATTGACAAACTCTGATTTTTGGTGACAAACTCCGACAAACTAATGGCTACACACTCGAGTTATCAGATTTTTGCTACGACCTTCCGTTCTCAAGATCCAGGTAGAAAGGTCTCCACAGCGTATCCTCACATATCTCCTAAACGCAAAAATGACAAACTCTGGTTCTTGGTGACAAACTCCGACAAACTACCGGCTACACACACGAGTAATCAGATTTCTGTTACGACCTTCCGTTTTCGAGATCTGTGTGGCTCAGCTGTAGAGACGTCTCCTACAGCTGCGCCACACGTATCTCCTAAACGCAAGACCGACAAACTCTGGTTTTTGTGCGACAAACTCCGACAAACTAACGGCTATACATACAAGTAATCAGATTTTCGCTACGACCTTCCGTTTTCGAGATCTGTGTGGCGCAGCTGTAGAGACGTCTCTACAGCTGAGCCACATGTATCTCCTAAACGGAAGACCGACAAACTCTGGTTTTTGGCGACAAACTCCGACAAACTATAGACTTCATCACATTCATCTTCATTGATGGTACAATACTAGACACATCTTTACGATGGTCTGAGTCAGTAGCTACTTTTTGAAAATTGCTACTGCGCAAGCTTCATTGTCTATGGTTTGGTTCAAGTTATGTTGCGCAAACTATACCATTTGCGTGCCCGCAGACTACAGACCAAACTGTCGGCCGATAGTTGGTTTTGTATGAAGAATCGGCCGATACCGAATCGTTCTAGTGTGCGCACTTGCATACACCTTCATACTGATTGAGGCCCGACTAAACTGTCGGCCGATGGAAAGTCTGTAGTCTGCGGGCACGCTTAGTCGACAAATGTCAGATTACATTTTAGTATGGCCATTGGAGTCAGGGAATGTTAACGTTATTTTTGAATAAAACGTTATTTCTTACTTTTTTACCGTTAATAGGGAACATGCATCAAATTTTTTTTGTATCAAAATCAAAAGTATAATGCGTGAGAAACTCAACTGTAATATTAAAACTTTTCTCTTGTGTTTTTTTCTCGTGATATAGTTACTTGAAGTTAGCACGCAGCAGCACCCGCCGAAAACGCTCTATACAAAAAGGTCAACATTTGTGACGTCACTCATGTCACGTTTCAGTGCATTAGTATGGAGTTAGCCAAGAATTTTCAAATATCTCCCTAAATATTGCGTTTAAGTACATATGTGTCATACAAAATATTATTTCTTATTTGATGTTCTATCCGACTGTTAAGTGCATTATATCCGAAAACGAAAAAAAAAATTCGTTATTTTCTCTTGTGTTAAAAATTAAGGTAATACATTTTATTTTTTATTTTTCTGTTCCATCATGTTTTTATACGTGTCCGCAGCGATCAAGCTCAAATTTATCAAAATCGGTGACTTATGCATGTTCCCTATTTTAACATTAACGTTGTCAATAAATAACGTTAATTTGAGAAATAACGTTAAATTTAACTTTATTTACTGAAATAACGTTAATTTTAACGTTATTTCTTACTTTTTTTTACCGTTACTTTAAAATTAACGTTATTCCAATTAATAACGTTAATTTTTTACCGATAATTTTACCGGTACTAAATTTAACGCTATATTTAACGTTAATTTTACCTGTAAAATATTTTTAACGTTATTTTTACCGGTAAATTTACCGATTAAATGTTTTAACGGTATTTTTAACGTTATTTTTTTATATCGTTATTTAACGGTATTTCAATCCCTGATTGGAGTAGAAGGGGCAGTAAAGGTATGTTTGAAATAAAAATCGGCGTATAAATTAACTCTATTTATTATTAGACCATTCTCCTGAGGAGCTCGTTGATCTTGTCCTCGCGGTTGCCGAAGTCGCCGCCGTCGACGTAGTGGATGGTCTTCTTGCGCCAGCCGCCCGTCGGGTTGTTCAGCTTGAACGGCCATAGGAAGTTGCTGGCGTACTGGGGAACAATAGTACATTATAACTGTATTACCTGGTTAAATTAGGAATGCTCTATTTACTCGCATAGAACTTGCAGTAAGGTACTAATTTATCTTTGTAGGGATAATTCTGTAACAACCTAGTGTTTTATATATTATTGCACGCGTTTGTTATAGCTCGGTTTATGGCCCTAAAAGCGATGTATTAGGGCTCACTTTACGAGCAAGTGTGTTGAAAAACATATAACAGTGTTATTCGTAAAGAAAACAAAAGTTAACGTGCCGGACTACAGCTGCGCCACAAAAATAAGTTGGAAATCTGACATTTTGACTATGCCATGATGAAGTCTATAGTTTGTCGGAGTTTGTCGCCAAAAACCAGAGTTTGTCGGTCTTCCGTTTAGGAGATACATGTGGCTCAGCTGTAGAGAAGTCTCTACAGCTGCGCCACACAGATCTCGAAAACGGAATGTCGTAGCGAAAATCTGATTACTTGTACTGATTACTGATGTATAGCCGTTAGTTTGTCGGAGTTTGTCGCACAAAAACCAGAGTTTGTCGGTCTTGCGTTTAGGAGATACGTGTGGCGCAGCTGTAGAGACGTCTCTACAGCTGAGCCACACAGATCTCGAAAACGGAAGGTCGTAACATAAATCTGATTACTTGTGTGTGTAGCCGGTAGTTTGTCGGAGTTTGTCACCAAGAACCAGAGTTTGTCGGTCTTGCGTTTAGGAGATATGTGAGGGTACGCTGTGGAGACCTTTCTACCTGGATCTTGAGAACGAAAGGTCGTAGCGATAATCCGATTAGTCATATCTATAGTCGGTAGTTCGACCGAGTTTGTCGCCAAATATCAGAGTTTGTCGGTCTTGCGTTTAGGAGATATGTGAGATTTTCGCTACGACCTTCCGTTCTCGAGATCCAGGTAGAAATATCTCTATAGCATATCCCCACATATCTTCTAAACGTAAGATTGACAAACTCTGATTTTTGGTGACAAACTCCGACAAACTAATGGCTACACACTCGAGTTATCAGATTTTTGCTACGACCTTCCGTTCTCAAGATCCAGGTAGAAAGGTCTCCACAGCGTATCCTCACATATCTCCTAAACGCAAAAATGACAAACTCTGGTTCTTGGTGACAAACTCCGACAAACTACCGGCTACACACACGAGTAATCAGATTTCTGTTACGACCTTCCGTTTTCGAGATCTGTGTGGCTCAGCTGTAGAGACGTCTCCTACAGCTTCGCCACACGTATCTCCTAAACGCAAGACCGACAAACTCTGGTTTTTGTGCGACAAACTCCGACAAACTAACGGCTATACATACAAGTAATCAGATTTTCGCTACGACCTTCCGTTTTCGAGATCTGTGTGGCGCAGCTGTAGAGACGTCTCTACAGCTGAGCCACATGTATCTCCTAAACGGAAGACCGACAAACTCTGGTTTTTGGCGACAAACTCCGACAAACTATAGACTTCATCACGGCATAGTCAAAAAGTCAGATTTCCAACTTTTTTTTGTGGCGCAGCTGTAGTCCGGCACGTCAAAAGTTAAGGCCACGTGCCGGAATACAGCTGCGCCACAAAAAAAAAGTTGGAAATCTGACTTTTTGACTATGCCATAATGAAGTCGATAATTTGTCGGAATTTGTCGCACAAAAACCAGAATTTGTCGGTCTTGCGTTTAGGAGATACGTGTGGCCCAGCTGTAGAGACGTCTCTACAGCTGCGCCACACAGATCTCGAAAACGGAAGGTCGTAGCGAAAATCTGATTACTCGTGTGTGCAGCCGTTAATTTGTCGGAATTTGTCGCACAAAAACCAGAGTTTGTCGGTCTTGCGTTTAGGAGATCTGTGTGGCGCAGCTGTAGAGACGTCTCTACAGCTGAGCCACACAGATCTCGAAAACGAAAGGTCGTAGCGAAAATCTGATTACTCGTGTGTGCAGCCGTTAATTTGTCGGAATTTGTCGCACAAAAACCAGATTTTGTCGGTCTTGCGTTTAAGAGATATGTGAGGATATGCTGTGAAGACTTTTCTACCTGGATCTTGAGAAAGGAAGGTCGTAGCGAAAATCTGATAACTCGAGTGTGTAGCCGTTAGTTTGTCGGAATTTGTCACCAAGAATCAGAGTTTGTCGATCTTGCGTTTAGGAGATATGTGAGGATACGCTGTGGAGACGTTTTTACCTGGATCTCGAGAACGAAAGGTCGGAAGCGTATCCTCACATATCTCCTAAACGCAAGATCGACAAACTCTGATTCTTGGTGACAAATTCCGACAAACTAACGGCTACACACTCGAGTTATCAGATTTTCGCTACGACCTTCCTTTCTCAAGATCCAGGTAGAAAAGTCTCCACAGCGTATCCTCACATATTTCCTAAACGCAAGACCGACAAAATCTGGTTTTTATGCGACAAATTCCGACAAATTAACGGCTGCACACACGAGTAATCAGATTTTCGCTACGACCTTCCGTTTTCGAGATCTGTGTGGCTCAGCTGTAGAGACGTCTCTACAGCTGCGCCACACAGATCTCCTAAACGCAAGACCGACAAACTCTGGTTTTTGTGCGACAAATTCCGACAAATTAACGGCTGCACACACGAGTAATCAGATTTTCGCTACGACCTTCCGTTTTCGAGATCTGTGTGGCGCAGCTGTAGAGACGTCTCTACAGCTGGGCCACACGTATCTCCTAAACGCAAGACCGACAAATTCTGGTTTTTGTGCGACAAATTCCGACAAATTATCGACTTCATCATGGCATAGTCAAAAAGTCAGATTTCCAACTTTTTTTTTTGTGGCGCAGCTGTAGTCCGGCACGTGTTAAGGCCTTACTCACAAAATAGACTACAGAAGTTAAGGTTAGTTCTATATGCGCGCGCTCGAGCAACGCACATACTTGTGGCTGAATACTCAAACGTCACCCAACTTTGAGGTGCTCAAACATCGGCACCCTGATTATCTAAAAATAAACTATTTAGCGACCGGTTTCATTCTACATACATTGCTACTTTTCTTTGGTATGTTTTTTTTAATCCAAAAAGAAGTAGCAATGGATCACTATCATCTATGAACTACAACCGGTCGCTAGGTGGTTTCTAATAAGATAATCAGCCCGCCTGTTGCATTAAATTTCAAAGATATGACAAAGACAGCATGATGTTTCAGAGCCTCTCAAAGTTGAGTAGCGTTTGAGTATTTGGCAAATAGACAGCTCTCACCAACCGTTAACACAGCCACGCACTGAGATTCCCGTAGTGTCAGTGAGAGGTGACTTTGTATCGTTAGGCGCATTTGGTCCACTTTTATTTATGCGTTGCTCGAGCGTTATACCAAACTTATAAGTTATAACTACTGTACTCTATATTGTGTCTTGGTCTCCAATTTTACGCTGTACGCGACGTCTAAATGTCAGCGTAAACTTTACATATATTCATTTCATACACCGACGTCAGCGTTTGAAAGAGATCACAACAGTACATTTTTATAGTAGGTAATATAATATATTGTGACGCTGTAAGCGGCTGACAGCGTAAATAGGAGACAGACTTATATTGGTTTCAAAAAAATGTTAAAAACCATAAATAAACCTATTTTAGTTTAAGAGGTTTTTGAGCAGTTGTGTAAAAAAATTTTTTGTCTTTTTCTTTCGTCATCCTATGCTCCCTAGGCATAGATTTCAACAACTTTAACAAAAACTAAAGAAAGAGTTTTTCTGTGAACGAAATAAAATTGTTTATTTTTTAATTATATCATTAAAAATAATATACAAGGTTATTTTTTAGTTAATACAAAACCTCTCGTGGGGTTGATCAGACCATCAAACTGGACAACTTTCATTATGGGACCAACCTCGAAATCACGAAAAAAAATCAGCTATTCCACACAAAAGTACAATCCTACTTCATCGAAATGTATGGAACAGCTGATTTTTTTTATCGCGATTTCAAGGTTGGTCCCATAATGAAAGTTGTTCAGATTGATGGTCTGATCAATCCACTGACCTGCATATATTTACACTGGACAGGCTTATTTATGTCAAACTGTTTTTGTGCCTATTTGATTTCCGCCATTTTGGCGCTGTAGGACATAGCATGAGCATAGCGTGCGGGACATGGTACTAAAGTTTGAAGTCTGGAGAAACCATCACGGCAACTATTTTCATATTGTACGTCAAAATTAGTTCTTTAGACGCACGCTAGTAGCGTTTCAAATAGGCACAAAAACTTAGCTGTCAAATCATACAGACAGCCAGTCCAGTTAAATAAAAAAAAAAAAATTTTCATGTCAGTGGATCAATCCCACGAGAGGCTTTGTATTAACTAAAAATAAAGTTGTATAATAATCACCTTGAATTTGTCACCGACTGTGAAGATCTCGTGTATGAGGTCCTCGACGCAGATGATGTTGCTCTTGCCAAGCTTCTCCTCGACGATGGTGTTGGAGGAGATGGGCACGCGCTGGCCTTTCACCTTTGCGAACCCGCGCTTGTACACCAGCTGCCATCAACAAAATATACTATGTTAGGCCGCGAATACACTTGCAAGAACTTCTGTGAGAACTTACACTGACAACCTTTCACACAGTAGGTTGTGAACGCGTGACAACTGTCGCCAGTGCATATGCTGTTAGCGCTATCGCACACGGGCAACTTAGTCGCCCAGCAACTGTTTTGTCTCTCACATGGTTTGTATGAAAAGTTGCCGACGACCGTGTCGCTTCGTGAGCGCGCTTCCATATAAACCCGTGGACTTGATGTGAGAGACAAAACAGTTGCTGGGCGACTAAGTTGCCTGTGTGCGATAGCGCGTTTACATTTGTAAGCTATTATCTGACAGGCTATGGGACAGGCACTTCTTGCAGGTGGAAACCCGGCCTTAGAGTAATATTCTAAGTATTTGTAAGTATTTACAGTTGAACCAGCCAGTGAGAGTAGACATTAAATAAAATAAAACTTTCTCTCTACAAAATATAGTCACTGTTGCCATGTTATTAGGGATTTTGACGTATTTGCATAGAAACCAGTTAGCCACCCTTGCATGCCCATATTGCCTAGCCGGGTCCACACTAGACGATCCAAATTGGATCGGCGATCCCGCGATCCGTGATCAAAGATCGTGATGCGTGGAGCGTGGATCGTACTAGGCCGATCCAGTTTGTTGAAACTGCGATCCTGAACCACGTTCCAAGAGATCCATAGGCGATCCGTGACGTGATTCAGTCAAACTCTTGCTGGAGATGGAGTCACACGTACAGCGGCGGCGTCGAATTGCCGTGGCAGCAGCAACCTTTATTTTGCTTAAATATTTGCGCAAAAGATCATAGAAACAAAAATGACTGTTCTGGGCGAGAACGATATACTAAAATCGCTTGGAATAGGGGGTAGGCTTTACACAGAATTAATTGGCAAAGAAATTGAAAACAATTGTCCCGCCAGAGAACGCATTTTTTTCTGCAGGCCTTCAAAATTGCTTGGTTGTCCAAATTACGAGAGATCTGACGTAATTTATGGATGGCCTCCTAGGGGTACTGACCTCTCGCACACTCTTCAGGTTGGGGTACCCCCACGTGATGTGGGGCTCGGCGATGCGCAGCATGTTGACGGTGGCCTTGTTGAGGCGCACGAACACGCCGTTGTTGATCTGGCGCAGTCTGAACAACTGCAGAACTTTGCGGACCTGACAAACACAACATTCATGAATACCCGTCTAAGTCACAACACTAAAGGCCCGTATTAAATGATAACCCGCCTCCCCCTGCTCACAGCTTTCAGGGGATTTGGGGAAATGGGTGAAATGGTTCCGACCAAGGTGACTGATCACCCGTCCGGCTTCGCTGGCGTCCTCCCTTCTAAATAATAATAAGGCCCGTATTTATAAATTGCTATCAATGTAAAAAGGTATATTAAGATCATACCTGAGATGCTATTCCTATAAAAGCTTCTCAAGTGTGATCTCAATGTTGAGAGCGGATTATAAATACAGGCCCTAGTGCTCAATCAGAGTAAAGGCGGATATGGATGCAGGCACGTGTGTGGATGCAGATAGTTGAAATGTACCAAGACACCTCTCACTGCACCTATGAAGGATTTGCCACACTGGATGAGTTGTGCGGTCTGGTCAACCCATACATATGGTGAACGCAATGTATTGGTTGACCGGACCGCAGAACGCAGAACCCATTACAACCTTAAAGGTTTACACTTGAACTACCCGCACCGCCTTTACTCTGTTTGAGGCCTTATACTCAAGCCAGCCAGTAAACAAACCATCCTTAATAAATAGTACTTGGCTTGAGTCACAACACTAACGGCCAAATACTCAAACCTTAAAGTTAAGGCCACCTTAAATTAAAAAAAGTTGTCAAATTTGACAGAAACTCTATGAAACTGACAACTTCTTTGAAGTTAAGGAGACCTTAATTAAGATTTTAGCTAAGCCTATGAGTATTCGGCCGTACTCCAGCAAATGCTTGTAAACAAAAAACGCTGAAACACGTTTACACGTTTTTTAATATAGACATACATAATATGTTATTAGAAATTCATTATAGTCTTGTGTACAAAAATTTTTTTTTCACAAGTTGGCTAGATAGAGGATCTCAAAACTAAATTATGGTAACTTAGCAGATAGAAATTTATACGTAAATGCTCATCACAGAAACATAGCCAGGGCCCTATATAATAAACATGACAATTTGTCACCTGTCATGACATTTTTTATCCATTGCGTCAATCGATTTGAAAATAGAATAAACTACTCATAGCTACACCGCAATGTAAACCAAATTGTCGCAACAATTCACAAATTGTCACGTTATTAAATAGGGCCCAGGATTCACACAATCAATGACTCAATATTAGCTATTTTACCAAATTTAATAAAAGCAGACTGCAGATTTAGTACAATAAAAAATGGCCATTTGACTTGCAATGGCAACTATCAAATAGCTAACTAACCATTCAGTGAAATATTAGGCTGGACTATGAAAAGAAGAAAAAAGAAAAAATATATAAGATTGTGATTGACTTACCTTAGGTGAGACTTGGTTGATACCTCTGATACGCATGACAAAGGCTAATTTAGCTTCACCAGGTACATAGTAGTTACCACGGTTGCGTGCCTGTAAAACAAATGATCCAATATTAAGATGAATAGCAAATATGCAAGCAGTAATTCAAAAGTACTTATAAGTTTATTTGAGTCAATATTGTTTGAAATGGTAATTCTATATTACATGTAATGTCTATAGATAAATTGTACTTTATGACACTATAAATTAATTAAAGAATATTGAATCCTGGACAACATATTACTTAATAAATAACCTTTTACAAATCACTACCCTTCTTGCAGCCAGAGAAAAAGAAACCATGATCATCAAATAATGTAAGACAAATATTTACATAGATAAAAATACTATTAAAGGTTATTGGGCATATTGACCTACTCAATAAAAGTTGACATACAGAAACCAAAGCAGTTATAAATCAGATAAAGAATTCAATCCCACTTTTCAAAATATGATTTTTTTTTTATGTACCGACCAGCAGAAAAAAGTTACTTTACAGTATGTGTGTTTTTACTTAATAATTAATTAATATTAATAAACGTTTTTAATGTCTTTATTTATTTTATTTTATTTATTATGGAAATACTATGATATAATTACAAAAATTAAACATGGGCTGCAAGAATGCGACCCATCATTTATTAACATATTTAGCCCTATTTTGTTTGTGTAATGCCATAGGTCAAATGTCTTAACAAAATGCCCAATGACCTTACTTTATCTATATCATCAAAAATAGTTAAGTAATTTGCATCAAACCCCAATTTGATTCTTTATAAACTCATTTTGTAGTAGAGACTGATATTATTTTTATAATTACCTGTCTGACTAGCCTGATTTCATCGCGTTCCTTGATGCGGTACTCTTTGACGTACTGTTCTGCCCTTTTGAAGATCTCCTTCTTCTTTTTGATGGCTGCTGAGCGCCTCTTGAGTGTGACCTTTATGCAAATACATTTTAAAGTTAAGATATATTTCAGAGTTTCGAGATAGGTTGTTTGAGAAGTTGGTGTGTATAAGATTAACAGCATCTTAATCAGATGAACTATGCCTTTATAATATTGTATCATCATAAAAAATATTTAGGCTAGACTAGGTTAGGAATAATAGTAGGTTATTTAGCAGAATCAAACTGCTATTTATAATAAAATTTCATTCACAAATACAACAAGTAGTTTTATGTGGAATTACTAAAGATAAGGTATGCTGAAGTTGCTTATATCACTTATTTCACCATAAGTTAGGGCCCATCCATAAATTACGTCACATGAATTTCTTGATTTTTGACCCCCTCCCCCGTCCTTGTCACAGCTGGTCACATTTGTGAGATCCCCCCCTCCCTAGTGTGACGTCACATTTTTACAATTTTACATCCAGAAATAATTACAGCAGTTCCGAAATTTGTTTTATTTCAATTTTAATGATTTTTAAGTGTGACGTCACGAAATTTAGGACCCCTCCCAACCCCTTGTCACACAATGGCACACTTCGTCGACCCCCTCCCTCCCCCTTAACGTGTGACGTAATTTATGGATGGCCCCTTACAAGTATTTTGCACATACATCAATACCATATACAAAATAAAACAACCAGAATTCCTTAGTTGAATGAAGTTGTAGAGTTGCAGACACTAATTTGCAGATAATAATATCACTGTATCGGCATGAAGGTATACAAGTACAATCCAAAGTCACATTACGATCATACTAGCGTTTTGTATATAAGGATTATTTTTTATTTATAAAACAAATGTTACAAAAGTAGGACTTTTAAAAGCATCCAAAGCAGTTTGAAGATATTTTAGCTGACAACAAGTTATCTCCAACATCCAAGTGGAGACAGCCTGTTGTCAACTAATATGTTTTTCAAATTGTTGGCGACTCGGTGTGGACACGATGGAAACAAATGTTGGAAACACAAATATTGCCAACAATTTCAGTGAAAACGCACCTTTACATTTATATTACATCCATTAAGTATAATATATGTATAACTTGCTAACCTGTACTCTGCGGGCTCTACACGCCTCCCTCCTCTTGCGGTGCTTGAGCACTGACTCGGGCACAGCGGGCAACTTCTTGCTGTCCTCCTTGCCTTTCACTGGCTTCTTCTCGGCCGCAGCCTTCTTGTCTGTAGTCGCAACCATCGTGCTGAAAATTATCATAACATTAATATACACAACAAACTTTAAGACTACCAGATAAAAACTGGACTGTATCTATTCTATTCCAATTAGAAAACTACTGATACATCCCGAATCTTCGACCTAAAACGTTAAAACGTTAGCGTGCGTTAAATATTTTCACAATATTGACCATCCACATACACAAAAAGTAAATGATTTGAATGAAGTAGGTAATTTAAATTGGGTAGCTGTTTGGAAGAAACAAAGGCTTTCATTAATAAAAATATTTCATTTCCGCAAAGCTGAATACAGGCAAATTGCACTCAAAACATGTGGATCTGACATATCAATATGAGAAACATCTTATAACCATTATCTTATAAATGCAACAAACTGAGGCTATTGGCGAGCGTAAGAATTAAGGTAGTGATTCACTATTCAAGATAATCACGTGTGGCTAGACCAAACTTGATCAAAATGAAAGAACTCTCCAGTAGCGAGGTTCGTGGAGGTTATGATTAGAAATTTAGGATTTCAACTTTAAAATAAAAGTAATATATTTCCTGTGACTTATATCCAAAATAAATTACATTATTCTTGGAAAATACACTGTCGTGTCACAAAATAAATGGAAAAAAGCACTAATCCAAATAAGAGGCCGCTTGACAGCCAACCACACATTATTTTTTTTCCACACTTTTCCCAATATTACACACAATTTAAATTGATACTGACACTGTATATGAATTTCTTATTTCGCTAAACACCAAATAGCACCAATTTATTGATAAATATCTAACTAAATTACAACCTGCGGGGCAAAACTCCACGCGGCACGTGTGTCAAGTTAACAAAAGAAAGATAGAAAACGAACTTCCGGTACACAATATTGAAGTTTTTTTTCTTCTAGCAACACAAATCTGCGTTTTGATTCTTAACTTACTATTTAAATTATTGAATACAACAAACAATATTTTGATCACGCAGGCCGGCGGCGTCATCGTCGGTTTTCCATTTATATAATGTGAATATATGAATAATATAATTTTTATTTTTATTTAGGTAATTGTTTTAGGTAAAAGTCATTTTGGGTCATTATGCTGAGATGATTCCAGAGTCCTGACCTCATATTTTTGTCATAAAAATCAATCCAAAACTTGAATACCTATCAGCTTTAGAAGATTTTTTGTAGCCAATCAACTTTAATTTCATTTACATTGCCTTTTTTTAAAATGCAAGATGAATATCAAAACGCTAAAATTCCAGGTCAACTTCCGTTGATGAAATTGGCGCAAAAATTCAAATATTATGTTGCTATAGTTACCAAAAACTTTCATTTCTCGTGTTTGCATTTGAGAAATAGAAAAGATTAATATTTTATTTTCAAGAATACGTATTTAATAATAACAACAGTAAACATGGTTGAGAAAGATCCTCAATTGAGTGCTTTAGGTATTGGAGAACTAGATATCTTCGTGGAAAGTATGGAACCGTGGGAAATTGAAGCCATTGGTAACCAGTCGTTAGTATTACGTATTTTACCATGAACCATGATATTTTTTACCTATGAATTCTGTTTGAATCATCCATTTGCTCTATCCCCCTTTCCTTTCCCATTTCTTCGAACTGGGGCCGTACCGGCTAACTTACATGGCTATCGTTATCGCTTTCATTTGACAGATGGATGTGATACATTGCTACTTTTCTTTGGTAAGATTTTTTTGTACCAAAAAAAGTAACAATGTATCACATCCATCTTTTGGGTACAAATATACATTGCTACTACTTTTTGGAAAAAAAATGTCTTACCAAAGAAAAGTATCACATCCATCTGTCAAATGAAAGCGATTACGATAGCCATGTAAGTTAGCCGGTACGGCCCCTGATCTTATGAAATCGCCATTGTAACACAGATGGGTGGACTGGCACATACGACTTCAGAAACTAAACCAGCAAGCTGTTTTGGAAGCATCATCGATGCAAGAGGAACTCACTAAAGAGACTCTCATTTCCTGTGGAAAGGTCACAAAACCTTTTTTTTTAAATCAGATTTTTGTTACAGCAGAAACTACATCGTGAGATTTTTATCATTTGGTTCCCGCAGTGGGTTGGTTCCACTCATGATTACAAGCAACTTTTACTATGGGGCCAACTCTGATATCGTCAAAAAAAAAGCTTCATACATTTAGGTCGAGTAGGTATTACGCTTTTGTATGGAACAGCTGATTTTTTTTCGCGATATCACAGTTGACCCCATAGTAAAAGTTGCTTGTAATAATGAGTGGAACCATCCCACTGCGGGAACCAAATGATTAAAATTTCAGCGTGTATAATACCTATTATAACGTGTTACAGAAATATCCGTAGAGCGAAGTATCTGCTTCGGCCCATAGATAGGGACCATCAAACGGAACAACTTTTGCTTTGAGTTGAGACCAAGTCTGAAATCGCGAAAAAAAAATCAGTTGTTTCATACAAAAATTAATGACAAAAATATCAAAAGGACATGTCCCATCGCGCCTATGTCGTTTGCCTCACCATTCCCAAAAAATGAAAGTCTATCGCGTCTTAATGAAAGTAGTATATCAGAGCAGGTATTTTACTCTAGAATCAGATTAATAACTATTTTCTGCATTAAAAAGTGGGATTTTTAAGTTAAAGCGCTTTTAAATCACAATTTTTTATCACGATAGTACTATTTACTTACATTTTTTTCACAGAATACTTCAGAAAACAACTTAATGTTTTTGTAATTGTTTTTCTAAATATAAAACAATTCATGACTGGTACTATACATAAATAAAATGTAATTAGCATTTTTTTATTATGAAAGTAATTAAATAAAATGAAACTGGGGCAACGCTGGGACATCTCCTTTATGAAACAGCAGATTTTTTTTCACGAGATCAAGAGTTGGTCCCATAGTAAAAGTCGTTAAGTTAGATGGTCCCTATCTGCCATATTCGGCGGGGTATTTTTGTAACAGGTTGTTTATTACCAATTTTTTAAACAGTTGCCTGTCCTTGTTTATGAAGCGATATGCATACAAGTGTGGAGATTGAAAATTTATCCGCAAATTATGAAGTTGGAACCGTCTCCTGTTAATACCTTCGGGATTTATATGGTGGTAAGTTCTGGTGCCCTATTTTTGAATCGCTCGGCTGGCGTCGAGCGCTCTTTTCGACTGATTTTCGTTCGACATATGACTCAAAACAATGAGATGTCGAACGAAAATCAGTAGAAAAAGAGCGCTCGACGCCAGCCGAACGATTTAAAAATAGGGCCCCTGACCTTTATTTGAAACAAGATAGGTAAAGTACATACATTAGCACAACACCACAAGTTACCTTATTATAATAATTTTCTTAAATAGAACATAATGTACCTAAATAAAATTTGTACAGCTTGACCAAACACTTGTACATCGAGCTATCCCCGCAAATTGCTAATACGCCTGGCGGCCTTTTTTTAACCTCAAAAAAGACCTAGGTATAGACCAATACCTACTTATTGAAAATAATAATTCAATAATTAATATAATAAATTACCTACTTATAAGAATTTTCTTGTTACAAATCATTTTCAGTTGCGGTATGATGTTAACGTGGATTTTAATGTGAGAAGGTTCTTGCGCATCAGCTATTTGCGGGGATAGTATAGATCTGAAGCACTGCACACTTAAGTGCAATGCTATGTTCATCCAATCCCCTTATTTTGTCTCCCAGTTGTACCACGAAGCAGCAGTCGTAGGTTTGCTGGAGACAGTCTTGTTTCACGAGGATGGGGCACAGTGCATCAGCGAGGTGATGATAGACCTCCTGGACTACGCGGTTGAGCAGCTCACGGCGCTTCTGGCCCTGATCAAGTTAGTACTCATCCATCATCCTAACAGCTCATTCCATCTCCTTATTCCACCTCCCAGTTGTACCACAAAGCAGCAGCCATAGGTCTGCTGGAGACAGTCCTGTTTCACGAGGACGGGGCACAGTGCATCAGCGAGGTGATGATAGACCTCCTGGACTACGCGGTTGAGCAGCTCACGGCGCTTCTGGCCCTGATCAAGATAGTACTCATCGAGCATCATAACAGCTCATCCCATCTCTTTATTCCTCTCCCTCAACAGGTTGTACCACAAAGCAGCAGCCATAGGTCTGCTGGAGACAGTCCTGTTCCACGGGACGGGGCGCAGTGCATCATAGCGAGTAGGTGATGACCAAGTTAGTACATTCTTCGTTCTAAGGAGCCCACTGGAGCACATAAAATCTGTGTGTTTTTTTAGATATTATGCGGTACTATTTTTGCTACCTGATCGAAAATACTTAGATATACCTTCATTGTTGCGCTAGGAACTGCTAGCTAGTTAAAGAACTACTACAACACTGAACTGATTATTTGGCTTAGCGATGTGATTATGCTACTATTGCGGTCAGTACTAAGTATCTACCATCATATTTTATCTAAATATTTCTATAGTAATCATAACATTTGTTTTTAATCAGTACCGGGCACTTAAAACCGGTGTCGACGAAAGAAATGGAATGCGAGACTCCGTCTGATGAGTTAGAACGACAGAAGCGCGAGCTGCAGTTCGACATTAGCATGCGGTGCATCTCCCTCGTGCGGTAAGTTATCCAGCTCGAAGGACCATTTTTATAATAATCATCACTGTATATAATTTCATAAACTAATATATGCGTTACTGTGATTGTGCCAAAACACCACAAAAGCATCATTTAACTACCGACCGTAATCTGGATCTTGTTGGCTTGTAAGCAGCTGAGCTCTCGACGCGCTATGGCTAAGAGCATTCAGCCTGTAACCACAGTTTAACTGTGCTGTATCTACGACGGTAAAGCAACTATCGCAACGGTCAAAGTGACCCGAAATTATAATTTTTTGAGCTCCTTCGTAGGTCTTCTTGTAGGGCACCATGGGACCTGTAGGTACCAGAGGCACCCTCGCACTTTAACGTCCCACAACAAGGACAGGCCTTAAATGTACTGGCAAGCTGTAGGCAACCCACCAAGCAAACCGAATGTGGACTTTCTGAGAATTCGTGTAGGTAGATGGTACTAGAGCTCGATGCGCCTATGTCCCAGGTCCCAGAGAGCTGTGAATCTGTGATGAGGACTTCAAAATGCCTTGTTCTGCTCAGTTACATAGCGGAACACATGGAGCCGGCGGGCGTGGCGGCCTCGATGGCGACCAACCTGTACAAGACGCACGACGTGCCGTCGCTGCTGGCGCACCTCCTGCAGCTCGAGCCTTGGAGGCGGTTCGACGGCAACGGACACTTGCAGACTTTCAACTGTGAGTTATTCTGCACCTAAGTATTTGAAATCCCCCTTTCCATAGATCAGATAGGGTAGATAGTTACCTATTCGATTTTTTCATTAACGTCAATTTGATCAATCTTTCTTATCGTATTTATGAGAACAGTGGCCTGGCCACCTCTGGTTTTTGCTAGTTTATATGATAGGTAAGTATTATCAAGCCACCTGTAAGGCCTCTAACTTTGTCTTGACTTAACGACTGTTTCAGATGACACCAGCCAGGACCAACGATTTAACGTAGGTACCCTCCAAAGCACGGAAGCTCAGCTGTAATGCCACTTTAACGATTACCCATCCGACACCTGGCCAGACTGAGCGTTGCTTAACAAACGTGATCGAGTACGATCAGTCTGTCAAGCTCTGCTATAAGCGCTTCATTAACGTCAATGAATATTAAGAAATCACTCCTAAGCTCTTTTTGTGTGACCACCTAGAATTACTGATGTCATCTCTGATTTTCAGCTGTCAAGCTTTTTGCAATACCTAAATGTTTATTGCAATAAGCTTGACAGTTGTTATTTATCGCTTGTTCTTGTCCCAGTCGGTCGATGGTCCCGTCCGAGCGGTGAGGAGTTGTCACAGCTGCACCGCAGCGAGGCGCAGCTGTGGCTGTGTCTGCGGCAGCTGCTACTTGAGCCTCGTCTGTCCCACCACTATTCCGTCGACGAGACACGGCGCAACGTCTTCTGTCGGGTATACCTACTGATTTGGTCTCTTGTACGAAGGTCTCGCCTGAACAGGGAGAAGTTGTTATAGCTGCACCGCAACGAGGCGCAGCTGTGGCTATGTCTGCGGCAGCTGCTACTTGAGCCTCGTCTGTCCCACCACTATTCCGTCGACGAGATACGGCGCAACGTCTTCTGTCGGGTGTAATTAGGTACTGATTTAGTTGTTTATCTGAAGGTCTCGCCTGAGCAGGGAGGAGTTGGTTGTCACAGCTGCACCGCAGCGAGGCACGGCTGTGGCTGTGTCTACGGCAGCGGCTACTTGAGCCTCGTCTGTCCCACCACTATTCCGTCGACGAGACACGGCGCAACGTCTTCTGTCGGGTATACCTACTGATTTAGTCTCTTGTACGAAGGTCTCGCCTGAACAGGGAGAAGTTGTTACAGCTGCACCGCAACGAGGCGCAGCTGTGGCTATGTCTGCGACAGCTGCTACTTGAGCCTCGTCTGTCCCACCACTATTCCGTCGACGAGACACGGCGCAACGTCTTCTGTCGGGTATACCTACTGATATAGTCGCTTATCTGAAGGTCTCGCCTGAACAGGGAGAAGTTGTTACAGTTGCACCGCAGCTAGGCGCAGCTGTGGCTATGTCTGCGGCAGCTACTACTTGAGTCTCGTCTGTCCTCGTCTGTAGAGTATAAGTACTGATTTAGTTGTTTGTCTGAAGGTCTCGCCTGAGCGGGGAGGACTTGTCACAGCTGCATCGCAGCGAGGCGCGGCTGTGGCTGTGTCTGCGGCAGCTGTTACTTGAGCCTCGTCTGTCCCACCACTATTCCGTCAACGATACATGGCGCAACGTCTTCTGTCGGGAATAAGTACTGATTTAGTCGCTAGTCTGTTGGTTGATGGTATCGCCAGAGCAGCGAGGAGCTGTCACACACAGCTGCACTGCAGTGAGGCGCCGCTGTGGCTGTGTCTGCGGCAGCTGCTACTTGAACCTCGGCTGTCCCACCACTATAACGTTAACTAGACACGGCGCAACGTCTTCTGTCGGGTATAAGTACTGAGTTAGTCGCTAGTCTGTTGGTTGATGGTATCGCCAGAGCAGCGAGGAGCTGTCACACAGCTGCACCGCAGTGAGGCGCAGCTGTGGCTGTAGCAGCTCAGCTGCTACTTGAACCTCGTCTGTCCCACCACTATTCCGTCGACGAGACACGGCGCAACATCTTCTGTCGGGTATAAGTACTGATTTAGCCGCTTTGTCTGTTGGTTGATGGCCTGAGCAGCGAGGAGTTGTCACAGCTGCACCGCAACGAGGTGCGCGAAGTTTACCAATGGGAATCAAACCCACTACGGCCTTTCGCAATCGAGGGTGATTGCTCTGGCCAATGGCTGAGCTTACAAGCCTGGCGAATGCTACCTTGCATTAACACCGAAACACGATATGTTCCGCACACGATGATACTTAGGTACACAACTGTTCAAATCCATTGTTTTAAAGTTTAGTGTCTTTAAATCAATCATATCGTGTTTCGGTAATCAGTCATGCTAGGGGTGCAGAGCATTCGCCCGGATTTCGAAAAGTCGAAGGTTCGATGCCCACCTACTCCCCTAGCATGACCACCGAAACACGATATTATCGCGTGAATCGCGTGATATAGCGTTTTATCGACACTCAACCGTCAAAATCCATTGTCTTCTGACTGTTAAATCAGATGAATCGCTATATCATATCGCGTTTCGGTGGTCATGCTAGGGGGCACGGGCAGATCTGAGTAAATACTAAGTTGAGACGAGTTTTTTTTTCTAGTACCATTGGCAACAGCGTCGCTTAATCACTCCTAAGGTTAAAATCGCTTGCACGCCGCGCCGTCACAACGTTTAGTTCGTGCAGGGGCGATGCGCGCACACGAATTTTGTTGCTGACTGTAGGCTGATTGTCTAACTTTGTTGCAATCAACTTTGACAGAAATCGCAGTGACATTGCTGCTTTATACTAAGAACCAATGTGACAACTATCTTACAAAAGCAGCAATGCAACTGCAATTTCAATCGAGAATTGTTAGCAACAGCCTTACGTAATTCGGGGTCAGGTTAAGCGACGCTGTTGCCTATAGTACCTACACTTATAAATAATAAGCTTCGTTCATGTTTAGTTGCAAGCGAAGATTTCCGACACGATGCTAGACCAGGTCCCGCCGCTGATGGACTTGAAGTCGTTCTTGTGTCGGCTGTCCGTCGGAGACTACTCCAGCCTGCACAACCGCACCAACGGCAAGAGCCCGGGGTGTACTCTCATAGAGCTCGTGCCGCAAGTGAGTCTACAACTAAAAGAAAAAGCCGCGTACGCACCGACAGGTGGCTAAGATTAGCGCCTAGATACATCTGTTTACTTGCTAGGATACACGGTGACCGTGAAGGTAGGTCGCTAAGGGGCCTTGGTCTCATGGTCTTTGGTTGTAAGCCTCGTCGCGCCTAATAGTATACATGCTAAGCAGCAGTCACTCGTTCTTGTGTCGGCTGTCCGTCGGAGACTACTCCAGCCTGCACAACCGCACCAACGGCAAGAGTCCGGAGTGTACTCTCATAGAGCTCGTGCCGCAAGTGAGTCTACAACTAAAAGAAAAAGCCGCGTACGCACCGACAGGTGGCTAAGATTAGCGCCTAGATACATCTGTTTACTTGCTAGGATACACGGTGACCGTGAAGGTAGGTCGCTAAGGGGCCTTGGTCTCATGGTCTTTGGTTGTAAGCCTCGTCGCGCCTAATAGTATACATGCTAAGCAGCAGTCACTCGATCTTGTGTCGGCTGTCCGTCGGAGACTACTCCAGCCTGCACAACCGCACCAACGGCAAGAGCCCGGGGTGTACTCTCATAGAGCTCGTGCCGCAAGTGAGTCGACAACAAAAAGAAAAAGTTAGGCTGCATACGCAACGATAGGTGCCTAGATTAGCGCCTAGATACATCTGCCTTTCTATTGTCTAACTTCGAAATCTATCGCAATCGCTTTCAGGATGTATAATCCATTGAAGTTTCTTTTTGGAAGAAATAAAAATTTACCAAAGGGTTACAGATTCCGGCAAACATCTTGACGATCTTTCGTTCGCACATGTGCACTTGCGAGCGACAAATAGCGCGCGTACCTCACCGCTACGAATACCCAAAATACGCGTTTTGTGCAATCCCCACCCGATTTCAAGACGTGCCGGACTACAGCTGCGCCACAAAAAAAAAGTTGGAAATCTGACTTTTTGACTATGCCATGATGAAGTCTATAGTTTGTCGGAGTTTGTCGCCAAAAACCAGAGTTTGTCGGTCTTCCGTTTAGGAGATACATGTGGCTCAGCTGTAAAGACGTCTCTACAGCTGCGCCACACAGATCTCGAAAACGGAAGGTCGTAGCGAAAATCTGATTACTTGTATGTATAGCCGTTAGTTTGTCGGAGTTTGTCGCACAAAAACCAGAGTTTGTCGGTCTTGCGTTTAGGAGATACGTGTGGCGCAGCTGTAGGAGACGTCTCTACAGCTGAGCCACACAGATCTCGAAAACGGAAGGTCGTAACAGAAATCTGATTACTCGTGTGTGTAGCCGGTAGTTTGTCGGAGTTTGTCACCAAGAACCAGAGTTTGTCGGTCTTGCGTTTAGGAGATATGTGAGGATACGCTGTGGAGACCTTTCTACCTGGATCTTGAGAACGGAAGGTCGTAGCAAAAATCTGATAACTCGAGTGTGTAGCCATTAGTTTGTCGGAGTTTGTCACCAAAAATCAGAGTTTGTCAATCTTACGTTTAGAAGATATGTGGGGATATGCTATAGAGATATTTCTACCTGGATCTCGAGAACGGAAGGTCGTAGCGAAAATCTCACATATCTCCTAAAAGCAAGATCGACAAACTTTGATATTTGGCGACAAACTCGGTCGAACTACCGACTATAGATATGACTAATCGGATTATCGCTACGACCTTCCGTTCTCAAGATCCAGGTAGAAAGGTCTCCACAGCGTATCCTCACATATCTCCTAAACGCAAGACCGACAAACTCTGGTTCTTGGTGACAAACTCCGACAAACTACCGGCTACACACACAAGTAATCAGATTTCTGTTACGACCTTCCGTTTTCGAGATCTGTGTGGCTCAGCTGTAGAGACGTCTCTACAGCTGCGCCACACGTATCTCCTAAACGCAAGACCGACAAACTCTGGTTTTTGTGCGACAAACTCCGACAAACTAACGGCTATACATACAAGTAATTAGATTTTCGCTACGACCTTCCGTTTTCGAGATCTGTGTGGCGCAGCTGTAGAGACGTCTCTACAGCTGAGCCACATGTATCTCCTAAACTGAAGACCGACAAACTCTGGTTTTTGGCGACAAACTCCGACAAACTATAGACTTCATCATTGCATATTCAAAATGTCAGATTTCCAACTTTTTTTTTTGTGGCGCAGCTGTAGTCCGGCACGTGATTTCAAGATGTTTGTCGGCTACTGTAGGTACTTGCTAGGGTACACGGTGACCGCACTGGAAGGTGGGTCGCTAGGTACTGGAAGGTGGGTCGCTAGGTCTCTCCTTGATCTCATGGTCTGACCGTTTGGATACCTACATTATCTAGGATCTAATCTTGCCACCTGTCAGTGCGGAAGTAGCCTTAGGGCATAGTAGAACCAAATAAGTAGGCCAACTCGAGCCTCGAGCGAGCGATACAGCTTAAACACGTAGGGCTGTCACATCGCTAGTTTATTCAGTCGTCAAAAAATGCATAGTCAATCTCTATACAAAATATTTTTTCCTTTAGGGTAAGCATCAGGGATCTATAATACAAAGTTTTTTTTATATTTTTTTGTACGTAGACCAGCCTCCCTACTCAAATGGCCACTTTTCTATTCGTTCGCTAACTTAAAGCTTAAAAATAAACAATTAAACAATCAAGTTACACGTCGTAAGTTTATGTAAATCACAGACATTATTGTATTGTATGGAATTGACAAGCCTCCGACACGTAATTTTAGAATTTTACGGCTTATTTTTTATTTTTAAGTTAGCGAACGAATAGAAAAGTGGCCGTTTGAGTAGCCCCCCAGCGGGTCTATCGACTAAAATAATGAAGTTAATGTTAATTGTAATTTGACAGATGTATGTGATACATTGGCTCTTTCGTTTTGACACCAATAAAAACTTACTGAAGAAAAGTAGCAATGTATCACATCTATCTGTCAAATTACAATTTACATTAAATTCATTGTTTTCAGGAACTGACTACAATGTTTTCATTGCCTACGTCATGTAATGTGATTTGAAAACTTACAAACGAAATAGGATTAACTAAAACGTGACTTTACTAAATAATGTATTTATTCAAATAAAATAAAATGATTGTGAAATTTTATTTTTTACACTATTACTGTTTCTTACTTTTTCATTTACCTACACTTATCAAAATAATAATCTTTAAATTCGGAAATTGAATACTTTCCATAATAGGCATGCATAATAGGCTTTTTCCTATAGGAATTTGTGATTTTATAACAAAATTACACAATTGATATAAAAAAAAATCGTCTGTTTTGACAAGTACGAAATGCCTTATTATTTAAAGTTAATGTAAAATATATCCTCATTCTTACAAATCTTTTTGCAATAATATCTTTGGAAAGCATGGTATGTACTGTAGGTAGGTACACGTTGAAATTATTACGAATGGCGTGGCGGCGTGAAGCGTGCGTGAGCGCGGGCGGTATTACGTACGACGCAGCCACGACTGTTGCACCTTTATCACCTTTAAATTTTGTCAGTGTGTGCGTGCGATGACGCATACGTACGGGCGCGCTCACATACAAACCGCGTTCGTGCGTATAAAGAGTAAGATGACTTACTTATTTGGTTCTACTATGCTCAGGGTTTCTTAACTCATCAGTCTCATCACATCACAAATTGCGGCCTGCAATTTTTTCCCCTACAACAGACGCCCGCGGCCAGTCGTTGACGACAGCTAAGGGTCTCGCTCGTACCACAAAATTCAATGCGTGCGGCGATATGCGACAACCATCATAAGTCTTTCATCACATACTTACAATGATTTTCACCTACGTTGCCTTGGAAGTAATTGCTATGTAACAATAAGACCACTTATTGTGTTTTTAATCGAATTCCAAAAAGGAGGAGGTTCTCTGTTCGTCTGTATATTTGTTTTTTTGTGTATGTCCACCGATTACTCAAAGACGACCGAACCGATTATAATAATTCAAACGTTATAACATTAGGTAAACTCCCAAGTTGGTCCCATTTTTTAAAATTGGGAAATCGGTTCAGTACTTTTCAATTAATCTTGAAAAAAGCACGAAAATAGTATGATTTTGTGTAAACTACCTCGACGATCAGTCGTATAACTTCTTTGTTTATGAACTGAATAATATAATAATTTTTTTGTTGGAAAAGGGATATCTTAAGTGTAGTTCTTTAACCGACCTAAAAAAGGAGGTTCTCAGTTTGACCCGTATGTATGTATGTTTCTCCGCGATTAACTCACGTTTGGCTGAGCCGATTTTTCTACCTAAATAATATACCTACACTACCTTATACAGAAGGTAACTACGCTAAAAATTAAAAAAAATAAAAATTGATTAAAAAACAAAAAACCGTTTTCAAAAACCTACCTACCTCTAAAAAGCAAGAAATAATATTCGTAATAAAAAAAAACACGTCTATTAAAGTCGGGTAGGGCTTTTAGAATAAAAAAAAAGGACTTTGTACTCCAGCCCCACTCGACTTCAATAGACGTTTTTTTATTATTACGAATATTATTTCTTGCTTTTTAGAGGTAGGTTTTTTGAAGTCGGTTTTTTGTTTTGTTTCTTTTCGTCATTTGTATCATGTTCAAGTCTCATTATTAAAATTCAACACAGATCAAAGAAGGCTACATGAAACAAGTGCACAAACGTACAAAGACAATTGCGAAGGCGCAGCTTGAGAACTTCCGCATGGACGGGTCCGAGGAGTCGCGCTCTATGGCCCGGAAGCTCCTGGAGTCGTATACCAGTGACGCCGCCTTAGCGATGGATAGCGGCGGCGCTAAGTGTGCCAAGTGCGGCGATAAGGCGACCAAGAAGTGTTCTAGGTGCAAGACTGAGTGGTACTGTGGCAGGTGAGCCGTAGTGAGCGTGTGCGAAGATGTAAAGTGAGAATAGGGTTACCATTGCAAAATTTGAAAAGTCCTGACAAAAAACCGGACATTTCAATAAAAGTCCGGACATTTTCACGGACAGACCCAGACTCCATATATTTGAGACTTCTCTTTCGAACACTACTTTTAAACCAGGGATTGATATACCGTTAAAAAAAATAACGATACAAAAAAAATAACGTTAAAAATACCGTTAAAACATTTTATCGGTAATTAAAGGTAAAAAAGTAAGAAATAACGTTACATTTAAAAATAACGTTATTATTCCCTGTTTTAAACACAACTACTAATACTAAGTAATACTACTTTTAACTAGTATTAAACCGCTCGATCTTAAAAAGCCGGACAAGTTACAAAGCCGGACAAAATCCGGACAATTGTCTAAAAGTCCGGACATGTCCGGACTAATCCGGACGGATGGTAACCCTAAGTGAGAACAACTTTGGCACACGTGGGCCACGTGTGCGGATCTGGGCGTGCCGGAACCTATGCATTTTACATAGGGGGATAGTCTGTCTAAAAAGTTTGCTTACATGGGTAATTTCAAAGGTAATTTTATTACCCACCTAAACCCAACCACCCCACCAATACCCATTAAATATGTTTACAATTAGAATTTTGACAGCACCAACAGGGTTACCAGTATAAGTTTTTATAAATAATTACTCATGTAAACAGACTCTAGTTGATTAGAGCAACATTATATCCACGCCTTGCGATGCGAACGCAACGAAAAGTATGGCTTCTGCGGCCCTTCTCAAATGGCCACTTTTCTATTCGTTCGCTAACTTAAGAATTAAAAATATGCCATAAACTCTTAAAATTACGTGTCGGGGCGGCTTGTCAATTCCATACAATACAACAATATCTGTGATTTACATAAACTTGCGACGTGTGACTTGATCGTCTAATAGGTTATTTTTTTTAAGCTTTAAGTTAGCGAACGAATAGAAAAGTGGTCATTTGAGTAAGGGGGCTGATCTGAGGCTCTGACGTGCCCATAGAGTACATGATTGGACGCGTACGTGGCCCACGTGTGCCTATTGAGTTCCCGTAAGTGCGAAGTCAAGCCTGTAACAAAATGAGCTATCGGTTTTAGGAATTCTAGGTCGAAACGTCAAAAATTACATCTCAATGACCGACGTAGACAAAACTTTAATATAGATTAACTTGCTACATATAATTGTCTCTTAAAATTTAACCTTGGACTGCATAAAGTTAAGTTTGAATTAAAGTTCAACATTAATATAACTTGCTTAGTTTAGCTTTATGTAATTAATTAACATAATATTTTGTTTCAGAGAATGCCAAGTTCAACAGTGGCCTAAGCATAAAGAGATCTGCGATGCCTTATTTTCTTAAATGGAACAAAAGTGTTTAAAGCTTATTTCTAGTTCGCAATAATTATGTTACTTTATTAAATGCAAGACTAATATGGGATGGTAGTCTAATAAAAAATGCATCTCAATTTTTTTGGATTTTTATTTTAACTTAGTGATTACACCTAGGATTCAACTTGAAGACTTCAGATAGTCTTTAAGCACATCCAACGCTGGCGTCTCCTCACCGAAGTCCTGAAAAGAAACATAACAATCAGCCTTTTTTCGCATTTTAACTTTATGCTTTTATTACCCTAGAAAAGTTTAATTCTTTTTAGTTGGTCATCCATCTTTTTTCATCACCATTTCTCACTCAAGTTCAATATACAGGGTTATTTGTAAAACACCAACAACCTACTCCTAGATTACCAACATCATAAACAACATTTGTTCTACGACTTTTATCATAACTCAACACATTTACCATAAATGAATTTTCAAGTTTTTATTGTACTGTTCGACACTTTTTACGTCTATGGATGACGGCGGGGAGGGCGGGTCGCGCGCCGCGCGTAGAGTTATAAACATACGAACGGTAAATTAAATTGATATATATTTTTTTAAAGTAAAATCATTATCAAAAGTAGTAGAACAAATGTTGTTGTTTATGATGTTGGTAATCTACTCCTGTGAGGATGTTTGTGTTTTACAAATAACCCTGTATATTGTTAATTAATATTACTGGGTGAATCTCCGTTATTTCTTACTTCCTGCGTCATAGTCGTCATTCGAAAATTTAAAAAATCCAATGCATCACAAGAAATAAATAAAAAATTTGCAAATTAATACAATTTATTAATATAAATGATGGCATATTTTTGATTTATTCCCTGTGATTTTTGAAAAATTTCGAGTGGCGACAATGACGCAGGAAGTAAGAAACAACAGAGATTCACCTACTATTGCTAGTTGCTACAGTATAGTAGCAACAGTTCGGTGAAAACAACCAGACTTCTACTACTAAAAAGTTGCATTCGTTCGGTCAGCAGTTTAGTTGCAGTGTTTGGTTGTTAAAGACTACGATCGAATTCTATTGGAATAAAAATTTCCACTAGTACAACTTGTAAGACTTGGTACGATTACTGGGAAACAGGGGTTTTGTTGGATTAAGGAACTCATTGCTGTTGCTACAATACCATAGGATTATTATAACCTAGCTTCTGCCCGCGACTTCGTCCGCGTAAAGATTCGAGAAAACCCTTAGGGAACCTACCAGGATAAATAGTATCCCATGTTTTCATTTAATCACAATCAGATCAGCCGTTTTACGTGATTCGGTGGGTCCCCAGCCACCAAGCACGCTGTCCTCCTTTCCCTTTCTCCCTCCCCCTCACTCTCTTAATTTTTAATCGTCAGCCTAAACACAAAATTTGATGATCCTAGCTTCGAACCGAGGGACTTTCATACAAACTTTCATCCCCTTTCAACCCTTAGCTCTACTCTATCTCTGTACCAAATTTCATCAAAATCGTTTCAGTAGTTTAGGCATGAAATCGTAACAGACATAGTTACTTTTACATTTACAATATTAGTATGGATTTTGGCCTAAGGTTGCCTCCTTGACGTAAATATGTTTTTTGGCAAGAACATCAATGTACAAGTGATAGGAAAGTTGCCTGTGCACTAGCACGACTCCATAGGGTCACTTGACCTTCAATGTAGCGCTGGTTTAAAGATCACCGACAGCCCATAAAGTTGCCAGTGTTCGTGCTAAGCGCAGAGATGTTGCATATTCTAACTCCCGTTTGCACTAAACTTAAGCGGCCTTATTAATAAACGAAGAGTATGTTTACAGCTGGTCTAACCAAAAATATAGCTTAGCAATATTACTCCTTATGTTTGATGTCTCAAAGCATCATATTCCTAAGCAAACTCATTGGTTAAACTAGGTGTAGACTTACTCTTCGTTTATTAATAAGGGGGAAGTCTTTTCCTAACTACAACTCGACCAAATTAAAACAGTGTCATGAACTTAGCATTCAGATAATTACGGTTAGTGCAAGTTTAGTGCAAACGGGCGTTAGTCACGTGACTATCAAAGAATCAGCAAGAAGTAAAAAACCGGCCAAGTACGAGTCGGACTCGCGCACGAAGGGTTCCGTACCAAAAAAAAAACGGCAAAAAAAATTTGGTTTGTTGTATGGGAGCCCCCATTAAATTTTTTTTTTTTTACAGAAGACAGACAGACAGACAGACGGACAGACGGACAGCGGAGTCTTAGTAATAGGGTCCCGTTTTTACCCTTTGGGTACGGAACCCTAAAAAAGAAAAACATTTAACTGATCACTTACTTTGATAACGACGCACGAGCATCCAACGATTTTCCTGGCTTTGCCGTCTTTGTCGATTTTGCAGAGACCAGCCCACTCGCCGAGCTTCTTGTTGTTGTCAACCTATACAAATAGACAACTCAAGATAGCTCTCAACAGTGAGAGCGGTTTATAAATACAGGGGCCGTACCGGCTAACGAATCGAGCTTCGGAAAATTTGCCGAGTTTCAAATTAAAACAGATAAATTGGAGTAAGGAATTACTTATTGTACTATTAGTTGAAATTATTTGGAAGATATTGATGTTTGTGTGACCTCATGAATTAGGGTTGACCATTTTGGCCCAATTGGGGCTCGATTTATCTGTTTTAATTTGAAACCCGGCAGACTTTTCGAAGTTCGATGCGTTAGCCACTAGCCAGTACGGCCCCTGGCCTTAGAATAGTAGATGATTGTTATAAAAGGTGTTTTATTGTATGAGTGCTAGGAAGGTAGATTCAGCACTATGTGAATCACCATAGGGGCACGCAATATCACTTTGTGCTCCTTTGGCCAACCAAGCCATTGGGACTGGGCGGCTCGTGCGGAGCGAATACAAAATTAAATAGAAATACATACGTATTGTTATTATAAAACCACTATGCAATCAGACGAGCAAAATGCTACATATTAATGTGAAAATAATCATTTTTTTATAAACTTCCATGGAAATGAAATGATGGAGATATTATTCCAATATTTAGGGTTTTTTAGTAATAAAGAAAGATAAATAGGCTACAAATCATGCTTTTCTGATATTGTAAAATGTTTTGGTTATATTTTCTTTTTTAATTAAAAACTATTGTACATACTATAACCAGAGGTCGGAATTTGCTCGTCATTCCAGGTGTGCATTGAAATAACATGATTGGGGCCCTCTTAATAAGTTGTAGTGTGACAGTGGGGAAGGGCTACTATTCAAATAGTTTGTATATGTCAAAATAACAAGGAATTTATTATTATAAATATTAGAAATTATTGCAAAATACAGATTAAAAAGAGGGCCCAAATCATACAGATTCTGATGTCTGCATATCACAGACCTTTGCTTAATTATAAGCGACTTAAGATGTGTTTCATAAGCTTACCTTCACAAGGGGAATCTGATGTTCATTGCAAAGGGCCTGCACAAGTTTCTTGTAAGAAGCCTCGTCACAGTTTTCAGCCAACACGCACAGCATAGCTTGCCTCCTGGTAAATGATAATTCTTTCTTCAGAACATATCTAGCTATCTAAATACTATAATAGCTCACTAGTTCACATAACAGGACCTAGTGTAAAGAATAAAAGTGTCCAGACACTATGCCGAAGTTAGTTACAGTTCGCGGAACATAACTTGACCCAATTTTTGAGTATGGAAAATACCTCACTCCTGCAGTTTTTGATTGTTTTCGTTGTTTTTTTCATCATTATCTTTAGCACAATTTTCTTTCTTGAAAAAAAGTTATTGGAGCAACTGTACAGTATGTTAAAGAGTATTTTGATGTAGAATTCAATATGTTTTTTCCGCTATTATTTACGCCAAAAATATGGCCCGCGACTTGCGCTTTTGATGATATTCTGTTATTTTTTACAATCATCTGTGAGGTTTATACGCAATTTAATACTTGTAGCTACTAGATAATCTCTTTAGCCTGTCGTATGTTTTTTTTGTGGCTACAACTTTGCGTTTTCTATATAAAATATGGCCCGCGCAAACCATGTTTTGCTATTATGGCCCCTTAAGGCCTGCTTTTGAACTAACATTAGACGTCATAGTACGAAAAAGTAACGCAGTTCAATATAAGTTCTGCTGTACGAGCTCATAAGGCCCCTGTACGAGGCAAATATCTTGAAATCGGGTGGGGATTGAGCAGAACGCGTATTTTGGGTACGCGGGCGGCGGGAGAGGGGCGCCGGGCGCGCGCTATTGCTCTCACACAAGTGCACATGCCTGAACTTATCCCCACTCCGTCGAAAAAGAGTCAAGGTGTTTGCCTCATACTGTATTTGATTTCTCGGCGCAGCAGTGGCGCGAGATCAGTACAAATGAGACAAATGAGAAAAGGGCCTCAGTTAACCGGAGTAAATATTACAACCCTCGCAAATAAAGAATGGGACTGAAAATGGAGGCTGACCGCACTTACCACAACAAGTGTAACTGAGAGAGCGATAGGTGTGACGTTTAGTGTGCGAGCAAGGAGAATATGAATGACGCCATTTCTAATCCCATTCTTTATTTGCGCAGGTTGTTTGTTGCACACTTGGGAGGCCACAACCTTGAAGTGCAAGCTTTGTGGTACTATGTGTGTGCGTCTTTGTAGGCAACAAACGGAATCTGCCACAACTGTTATCATGACAGATATTTCCACACAAGGTTCGACTAGAACAGCCTAACCTTGTGTGAATATTGAAGGGGAGTCCATTGCCAAAGAAAATACTTAATCATAAGTATAGCATTACGCCCCTAAACGCCCAAGCGGTCGCCGGCGTCCCGACAACAATAGAAAATCTATTGACTTGTTTTCAGGGGGTTGATGAGTTAATAGCCAATAAAAAAATACATGGAACAAGCAACCTAAATAATTGAAAATTACAAAACTTCGGAATCAATTTTAAAATAAAATTAACACATGAAAGTTTTGGTTATTTTCAGTAGTCACAGAATAGTGTTAAAATGCACAAAACATTTGTCAGAGGTTTAATTTTCCTTCTCAAACAAGCGTTACAACCTGTGCCCAGCCCACTGACGGTATGGTGCAGTTTTTTTCATTGACAAATGTTTACATCAACTAATTTAGCACTGAAATTCTTGTTTTAACACGAATGGGGTGTGGAATATCACGACATACTGCAGCATCCTGGGGCATAGCATGCTGCTGCATCAAGTGACTCCATAGTATGTCACTTTATTGTGTGCTGTGCCGCCTTGTGCCATGCCACGCTTTTAGTGGGCGCTGGCCATTACTGTATAGTGACATTAATCATCGTTTCTTCATAACTCACTTGTCAAGAGCTTTGGCAGCCTCGTGGAGACCATGGACTAGTCCACCGTGGATGAGGGCAGTCTTCAACACCTCCTGTAGAGCTGTGTTCACATCCATCGCACCGCCACTGAGGACGGGGTTCACTGGTACTTCACTGAAAAGAACAACTCGGTCAGATGTTTATGTGTACTATGCGCGCTAAATAAGAATAGTATCGACAACTTCATAGCACTGGACAATTTTGTTACTGATTGGTAGAATTGATAACTTTATAATGTATAGACTGTGCATAAAAAGAAACAAGATATATAAAAATATGATTTTTATTTTTGCTGGCATTGATCAGCATGGCAAACAATCATTGGATTTTTGCTAGCAGTACAAAATTTACCAGTGACGTGAAGTTGTTGATACTATTCTTATTTGGCACGCATAGTACATAACAATATTTATCAATGTGGGTATCTAACCCAAAATCAAGGATTCGATGAAAGGAAACCAATAATCAATAGATTGCAGAGTAATGTTGCTGTGAATACCAAATAATATTCATGCTACAATGCTAAGACCAAACCAAAAAACTTAACTGTGTTTTTACTTTGTCAAATGTTTAGAAAATTTTTGTTAAGTCAGTATTGGGTCAATTAAATTTAGTATCTATAGATATAAAACTTGAAGCTATAGAACAAGTAAAAATAATAACCGAGGAGTAATGTTTTTATCATAACCTAAACAAAGTTTTGAGGTTAGATCGATAATGACATTTTCCAATTGATAATATTAAAGGGAAAAGGCTCAAAATTAGTCACTTAGCGTGAAAACTAAATTTATATTAAGTGACCTAGTTGAATAGTCTTTAATAGGAAGAAATAAACATTCACTGGGTACTCACACTTCGACTTCAGCCATGGTTATTTATTTCTTGCCGACCTGAAATACGGAATACAACACATTGAATGATGCTTGCAATTAATACTGATTTCATCATAATTGTAGAAATGCAGCTGATTTCGTAAATAACTCAAGATTCCGAAAATATCACCACAAAACACTTTGACACTTTACCTTGCGTACCGGAAAAGACAACAGCTGTCAATGTCAAACGTGATGTCTACATTTTTTTGTTTTTGGATGTCAATTTTAGTCTGTGGCTAAATGAAATAAGCTTCTTGATGAACGCACTCAGAATCAGAAGGCGTTCAGCAGAAACGAAACGATTGTAAAAATGCAAAATTGAACTTTCAGCTTTGCTTTTTCAGCAAACAATGATGGGCGTTTCTCGCCGGCACGGCACGGCATCGGCATCGGCGCCGGTCCGCATATAAGCAAAATCTAACTCTCGAGTTTTGATGGTGATCTCTGATTGGTCAAGAAACTCAGTAGTTAGGTTTTGCGCGCAAACTCTAACTCCCCAGTTTCGCGCTAGTTCGATAGTGATCTCTGATTGGTCAACAAACTCAGTAGTTAGGTTTTGCCCGCAAACTTTAACTACTGAGTGCGCATCCACCAATGAGCGAGCTTCAAAATTCAGTTGTCAATTGTCTTTGAACACAACTGTGGTAAAATATTTTATTTTTTAAAAATGATTTCTAATCTTCCAAGTTTTATATTCGCATATAATCCAGTATACCCACCAGATCTGAACGCAAAAGCTTTTTTTTCTGCTAAACTAAATATTCCTTGCCTATGAAATTTACGTTTTGTATGGAGAATTTTTAACAAGTTGCATTTTCTATTTTAACATTTTTCACAATTTATTTAACATCTGTGAACGCTATTGCAACAAAACTTTTCTGTGAGTACAAATGTTTGAACATTAAGATAATTTAGTTATGTTGCCTACAACATAACTTACTCGAAATAAATAAGTTTAGGCTAAGTTACAATTACAACAGATTAAGTGGTTATTTTTGCCAAAAAAAAGAAGTCACTTTCAATGTATTTTTAGATGACTTTGCGTGTCGGCATCGTCTCGTCCTCGTCCCGGCCCCGTCTCGTCAGGGGACGAGAGGGGGGGGATTTCACGGGGGGGTGAAAGTGTCGTGTCGGCCTCTTCTCGGCCTCGTCTCGTCCCCGTCTCGTCCTCGTCCCGGCCCCGTGTCGGCCTCGTCTCGTCCCCGTCCCGGCCCCGTGTCGGCCTCGTCCCGTCTCCGTCCCGGCCCCGTGTCGGCATCGTCTCGTCCCCGTCACGGCCCCGTGTCGGCCTCGTCTCGTCCCTGTGTCGGCCCCGTGTCGGCCTCGTCTCGTCCCCGTCCCGGCCCCGTGTCGGCCTCGTCTCGTCCCCGTCCCGGCCCCGTATCGGCCTCGTCTCGTCCCCGTCCCGGCCCCGTCTCGTCAGGGGACGAGAGAGGGGGGATTTCACGGGGCCGACCCCGCGTCGGCCTCTTCTCGGCCTCGTCTCGTCCCCGTCCCGGCCCCGTGTCGGCCTCGTCTCGTCCCCGTGTCGGCCTCGTCTCGTCCCCGTGTCGGCCTCGTCTCGTCCTCGTCCCGGCCCCGTGTCGGCCTCGTCTCGTCCCCGTCCCGGCCCCGTGTCGACCTCGTCTCGTCCCCGTCCCGGCCTCGTCTTCTCGGCCTCGTCTCGTCCCCGTCCCGGCCCCGTGTCGGCCTCGTCTCGTCCCCGTGTCGGCCTCGTCTCGTCCCCGTCCCGGCCCCGTGTCGGCCTCGGCTCGTTGCTGTCCCGGCCCCGTGTCGGCATCGTCTCGTCCCCGTCACGGCCCCCCATGTCGGCCTCGTCTCGTCCCCGTCCCGGCCCCGTGTCGGCCTCGTCTCGTCCTCGTCCCGGCCCCGTGTCGGCCTCGTCTCGTTCCCGTCCCGGCCCCGTGTCGGCCTCGTCTCGTCCCCGTCCCGGCCCCGTGTCGGTCTCGTCTCATCCCCGTCCCGGCCCCGTGTCTCCCCGTCCCGGCCCCGTCTCGTTAGGGGACGAGAGGGGGGGGATTTCACGGGGTCGACCCCGTGTCGGCCTCTTCTCGGCCTATTGCAACAAAACTTTTCTGTGCCCCGTGTCGGCCCTGTGTCGGCCTCGTCTCGTCCCCGTCCCGGCCCCGTGTCGGCCTCGTCTCGTCCCCGTCCCGGCCCCGTGTCGGCCTCGTCTCGTCCCCGTCCCGGCCCCGTCTCGTCAGGGGACGAGAGAGGGGGGATTTCACGGGGCCGACCCCGTGTCGGCCTCTTCTCGGCCTCGTCTCGTCCCCGTCCCGGCCCCGTGTCGGCCTCGTATAAGCAAAATCTAACTCTCGAGTTTTGATGGTGATCTCTGATTGGTCAAGAAACTCAGTAGTTAGGTTTTGCGCGCAAACTCTAACTCCCCAGTTTCGCGTTAGTTCGATAGTGATCTCTGATTGGTCAAAAAACTCAGCAGTTAGGTTTTGCCCGCAAACTCTAACTACTGAGTGCGCATCCACCAATGAGCGAACTTTAAAATTCAGTTGTCAATGGGGAATGTCCGAAAAAAATCAAATTGGCTGAATGTTTTTTTAGGTAGGAATAAGCTCTCTTAGTAATAGAAAAAAAATCAGAATTTTCGGTTGCGTGAAAAATTTTTTAAAATTAAAGTCTCTTCGTCTTCACAAATATAGGAAAGTAACAACAGAATGGAGATTATACCTTTGCCATCACCTGCTACAACCATAACATGGTATTAAAAAAAATTTCAACACAAAATGTCAAAACTTTTTGTTTTTAATTCTTGTTGTCATAGTCATAAAAAATAAAGATGCGAACTCAGTAGTTGGAGATTGCGGGCAAACCCTAACTACTGAGTTTTTTGACCAATCAGAGATCACTATCGAACTAGCGCGAAACCGGGGAGTTAGAGTTTGCGCGCAAAACCTAACTACTGAGTTTCTTGACCAATCAGGGATCACCATCAAAACTCGAGAGTTAGATTTTGCTTATATGCCACCGGTCCGGCAGTTAGAGTTTGCGCGCAAAACCTAACTACTGAGTTTCTTAACCAATCAGAGATCACCATCAAAACTCGAGAGTTAGATTTTGCTTATATGCGTCCTGGGCCCTACCGCCTAACTCAAAACTATAGCGATAGCGATAGCTATGCACTGTCTGTCCTTGTCATATAATAACACATTGACAAGGACAGAAGTGCACTGACGTCATAAACTTAGTAATTTGAAAGCTTTTTGAGTTAGGCGGTAGGCCTGCTGGCTGCCGGCGAAATGAATGGTATGAATTTTTAAGGCGTCCTTGCACCATATATTAATATTATATTATGGTGCAAAGACTGGTACTTTCCACCTTGCATATACTAGTACTTTCCACCTTGCCGACCGACGCCGGCAACGACACGGCAACGGCACGGCATTGACTCCCTCCACCGTGCCGTCGCCGGCGCCGGGACAGCACACAGCAAGCTGTCCCCTCACTCGATTTATTTGACACAAAGGAGTATGGGCACAAATGTATGGACTGTGGTCCTGGACCCAATAGATATAATAGTATACATATCGTTAGAAAGGTATATTCTCATTGAGCACGAATAGGTATGGCGCTTGTCCTGATATGTTGTCTGATCAGAGTACGCGTACCTTAAATATTAAGTGTTTTGTGATTATATCTAGTATTTATGATAAATTTTTAAAACGGCTGAACGTTTTAATTATTTAGATCTAAATGAAAGGTATAAATCTCAAGTGTTATATAAGGTACATAAGATGTGAAGAAAATTAAGATGGCGACTGTGAGCTTCAATAATGTGTTGGGATTTACCGTAATGTCAACAATTCAAGTTTCATTACATTTTGGTTAAACTAAAACAGCTCTTTCATTTTGTATATTTTTATTTTACAAAACACATGCCTACTTTATTACAATAATAGTACTTAAATAACTAACTAAATAAATAAATAACTATGCTGATGTGAAATGAGTTTACATTTTAATTCCAGTTTAGTAATCACTACACAATACGTATTTTAATGTTTTTTACGTACGGTAAGCAACGAAAGTTGTTTTACACTTCAGTACTTTGTCATAGTAACTTTTTGACTAATGTTTCGAACCGTGAGACATCTTTCAAAAAAGTTGCTATGACAAAGTACTATGGTTATGGCGGGTCCATAGCGCGTGTTTTGCTCTACACAATCAACAAAAAAAGTATGAGGATTTTACGGACCCACCGCGCGCCGTTAAGCAACTTTCATTGCTGACTGTTCTATCCAAGATACTGAAAACACATACTTTATAAGCCGATATCTCGAATCGGACAACAAATCCAAATACAACCCCATAATAACTTTTTTCCTCTTGAAAAGACCTATCCATCGATGTACGATTCAAGTCTATTGGTCATCATAAGGACCAAAGTGCCCGAACCCCTTTGACATTTTCACCATTTTGTGTATTTTTATTTTTAATTAAGTACATGTTTTGGTAGGTATAGTGCTAAATCCATGGATACGGTTGTGGTTGTGGCAGATGGTGGCTAAGGAATCATGTCCATTCTGCTGTTACTTCCGTACTTTTGCGAAGGCGAAGTTTTTTTTTTTTTTTTTTTAATTTTTTTCGCAACCAAAAACTATGAAAATGTCTCCGCCCAGTTCTTTTTCAGACTTGCCCGCGCCACCGCAGTCCGGCGGGCTGATTATGTAATTAGAAACCACCTAGCGACCGGTTGCAGTTCATAGATGATATATTGCTACTTCTTTTTGGATTTAAAAAAAACATACCAAAGTAAAGTAGCAATGTCTGTGGAATGAAACCGGTCGCTAAATAGTTTCTTTTTAGGTAATCAAGGTGCCGATAACGTCAGGTTTTTTTCCGTCTGGTTAAATTATAAGAAAAAAATTTTCAGGTCAGTGGGTTAAATTCCTGATGCTTAAGGTCACACATTTTATCACATTTTTAGCACATTTTATCTTACGCCACGCGTTAACACGTGTTAACACGCCGTCAGATGACATCGGTTTTTATAGTAAATCTATGCACTAGGATCTCACTTATCCTATAACACGCTCATATAAATAAATACGGCGTGTTAACACGTGGCGTCAGACAAATGTGCCCGCACCGTACCTTTATAGTCCGGCAGGCTGATTATCTAAATAGAAACTATTTAGCGACTGGTTTCATTTGATATACATTGCTACTTTTCTTTGGTATGTTTTTTTTACCCCAAAAAGAAGTAGCAATATATCTTTTTCATCTGTCAAATGAGACCGGTCGCTAGGTGGTTTCTAATTAGATAATCAGCCCGCGGGCCTAATAATAATGAATAATCGTATTCAACAGAACTGGCCAAACATACGAAAGATAGGTAATTTAAAATAAAAGTTCGTTGTCAGTGTCATTTATTTTGAGATACCTACAGTTTATTTTTGTATTTGTTTGTTTGAAATGTTTGTATGAAAAAATCATTGTGTTTTAGTGACTATCTTATTGTCTGGACTGCTTGATAAGACAAAAATGCGCTGCCGGTTAAGTTGTTACTCATATTTTCTACTACGATCATGACGCGCAATGCAGACATATTGTTTATGACCGAATATATAAAAAATGTTTTGTATTTTGCAACAACAAGACAAGGCAAAGTCCTAAAAAGTACTGGTGACACACATTACTTCAGTATAGACGATAATTTAATTTATGAAAACTACTATTCAGATTTTGGCCCGCTAAACTTGGGCTGTGTCTACAAGTACTGTAAGCTTTTGAATGACAAGCTGAGACTGTATTTTAATAAACAAGTAATAGTGCACTACACATCTACTGAGTCAAATAAAAAGGCCAATGCTGCATTCGTATTGGGATGTTATGGTGTCCTGTGTTTGAATTTGTCTCCAGTGGACGCTTTGAAGCCTCTTTTGATTCACCGTCAAAGTTACCGGTAAGTTACACGTAGATTGAATAATTATACATGCATGCTATTAATGTAGCCCCTAGACTAGACGATCAAGCATGGCTTGTCAAGTACATACTACGGGCAACAGCGTCTTTTAACCACACCTAAGGTTAAAATCGCTTGCACGCCGCGCCCTCACAACATACGTTTAGTTCGTGCAGGGGCGGTACGCTCGCATACGAAATTTGTTGCTAACTGGTTAAGCAACGCTGTTGCCTATAATACACATAAATACAACCACTACCATAAGAATAAATAAAACTTACTAGAACGGACACTCCCGCCCCGAACGGGCTCAAAGTCACGATATTAGCCTACTTGTTAAACGGGAAACTCAGTCGGGCTGTTACGGCCGGCGTCGCCGCATGCGCCTGCGCGTTTGCCTGTTTGTGCGTTCCGTACGATCTTGGAAACGAATAACAGTGGCGTCAAGTTATTGTGGTGTGTTTGGTTGTACAAACAATTCGAAAACGATGCCACACTTAAATTTTTTTAGTTTGCCGAAAGATGATAATATGAGGTAAGTAATATTTTCTAAATATTATTTCGTTTTCGTAGGTACCTAATTAATCATAGGGACATGAACTGATCCTTGCGGGCGCGTCACGCCGGCAGCAAGGCACAATACGTACCTAAATAAGTACTTATTTATTACCTAAATAAGTACTAAACACAACGAAACAGTAAGCGGATTAAAACCTAAAAATATTTTAGAAGTACATTTTTGTTCAAAATTTAATTTAATTTCCATACTAAATGTGTAGGTACAGTACGAATCACGAAAGATGAGGTTAGTATTATTGCAAGTTTCTGTGTTCTTGCGGTCCGCACAAAATGGGTTGGCGGTCCAGATGCGGACCGCGGCCATTTGGCGGCCTGTCCTACACGATCAAAATGTGATTGTCAAGCCGATACTATGTAAATAGTTGACAAGCAGTTCTGATAGTTTAAGGGGTGGGTGAATCTCGCTGTTTCTTACTTCCATTGCCGTCACTCGAAAAATTTTTAAAAATCCAACGCATCACTAGGAATAAATCAAAAATATACCGTCATTTACATTAGAGTACCATAATAAATTGTATTAATTTGCATATTTTTGATTTATTCCTTGTGAAGCGTTGGATTTAAAAAAAAAATCGAGTGACGTATGACGGCAATGACACAGGAAGTAAGAAACAGCAAGATTCTCAGGCGGGCTGATTATTTAATTAGAAACCACCTAGCGACCGGTTGCAGTTCATAGATGATAGTGGTCCATTGCTACTTCTTTTTGGATTAAATAAAAACATACCAAAGAATAGTAGCAATGTATGTGGAATGAAACCGGTCGCTAAATAGTTTCTTTTTAGATAATCAGGGTGCCGGGTGCATTTGGTATTGCATTTATTGTATCGATGTATCCAAAACCTCTCTCTGGAGTAGGTAACTTTCTCGTGGCCAAACTATTTTGGCAAATTAGTTTCGCTATGAGGCATAGATGTATTTTATTGTTGTTTCTCTATTTTTTGTTATTCAGTTCCTTTCAAGATGCAACCCAAGGTGAGTCGCAGCATACAATAACATTGTTGGACTGTTTGCAAGCCATCAAGAAAGCACGTGACGTAGGCTTTTTCAAATTGGATGATTTTAACTATGAAGAATACGATCGACTTGATAAAATACAAGGCGGTGATCTCAACTGGATTATTCCAGGTAAGATTATCGCTGGTAATTTGCTTGTTATCACAGTGTTGTCAGGGCCTTATTTAATAAACGTGGCAATTTGTCACTTGTCATGACAGTTTTATATCCATTGCACTTTAAGTACTATTATATATTCTATTCAAAGCTACACCGCAATGTAAACCAAATTGTCATGACATTTGACAAATTGTCAGTTGTCACGTTGTTAATTAGGACCCAGGTTTCAAAGCTTAATGTTTAATGGTAATAAGTAAGCTGTTCGCAAAAAATCATGGGTATGTTGACCAAAATATATGAGGCTTTATGACCAATAAACATTATTATATTTGACACGTCTTTTTATGCCCGTATTGCTTGGCTAAAAAATCTACAATCATCAATCATCAACTGGCTTTGCATGGCAATAACAGCTGATTTGCTACTTTTTCTGAGTAAGTTTTTAAAATTACAGGAAAATTCTTGGCATTCATCGGTCCAGTCGACGTCACTTTATCCTTCTATCATCCGCCGGAAATGTACATAGATTACTTTCATGACAACGACGTGAAAATTGTCATTAGGTTAAACAAGAAATTTTATAATGGAAATGTGTAAGTTATAATTTTGCTTTTTAGGGTTCCGTACCCACAGGGGTGTGCATTGATTTTCCGGCTAGGTAAGCAGTCAGACACTAAAGCCTTTTTTTTATAGCGAGAATGTTTTTCTAACTAATCGCATTTACGACCCTAGTTTTAGTAATGCTAAAAGTAGTTTGTAATGCTGTTATATGAGCACTATTTTTTATTAAATTAAAAAAAATTGGGAAAGGATAAGTAGGGGTGTAAGAATAATTTCTCTAAACAAACGGAATTATCAACACAATTGGACCACTCTTTCTAAAATTAAATTCAGAATATTTGATTCAAATTTCAAAACTGTTTCTCCATTATTAGGTAGATAATTAGGTAAGTAGTAAATATTTTAAACACAACACAATAAAAACAGAAATATTTTTTACTTACATTTCATTATTTCATATTACTAAACAATAAAAAAACATGTAATAGCGAAAGTAAATCGGAAGTCGGGACTTAAATAGAAACAAAAAACATGGCCAGCCAGCACTTGCATCCTTGCATTATTTTTATTTCCGCAAGCGAGCGAAACAGACCTTACTCTATTGTGGCATGGGACCATATGGGACGTATTGCTTTGCTATCGGCCTGTCGGCTGGTCGGCTATTCTCGGCAAAAACCGTCCAGCCGAGTAACGTTGATTACCTAGCGCTGTTAAATTGCGAAGGTCATGTTTTAGAACGTAATGCGTACAAATAGCGCATTTCTTTCTGTGGTCGTATAACTTTGACGGATTATTTTCTAAAACTCGTTGTATGAAACGCTCCTAGCTTCGAATATGCATTCCAAAGACTGCCTACCCGGGCATACCGTAGTACGTATTAGCGTAAGGAAAAAGGTTACACAGTGTTCAATAGAAGTTTGGCAATAGAATAACGTACTTGTTTAACCAAATTAGACTAAATTATTTTAATGTAGTGATATATTTAGAGTGCCAATTTAATAGGTTCGTAGGTATAATGATTGAGGTAAGCACTGCCTTACTGCCTATATGGTATGCACGCCCCTGCGTACCCAAAGGGTAAAAACGGGACCCTATAACTAAGACTCCGCTGTCTGTCTGTCACCAGGCTGTATCTGTTGAAATTTTCACAGATGATGTATTTTTGTTGCCGCGGCAAAAAAAAAAACACGTTTGTTGTATGGGAGGCCCCCTTAAATATTAATTTTAATCTGTTTTTAGTATTTTTTGTTATAGCGGGAACAAAAATACATCATCTGTGAAAATTTCCACTGTCTGTTGTCGTTATTAATATCGAGCAAAAAAACGGCAAAAAAAAAAACACATTTGCTGTATGGGAGCCCCCCCCTTAAATATTAATTTTATTCTGTTTTTAGTATTTTTTGTTATAGCGGCAACAGAAATACATCATCTGTGAAAATTTCAACTTTCTAACTATCACGGTTCATCAGATACAGCCTGGTGACAGACAGACGGACAGCGGAGTCTTAGTAATAGGGTCCCGTTTTTACCCTTTGGGTACGGAACCCTAAAAAACCTCTGAGGACGCCACTTTCGGTGATATAGCCACGTGGTCTGTTTACTTAAGGCCTCTACTCACGACACGCGACCCAACTCGGTCGAGACAATTTGATCGGGGGTCGACCAAATTGGGTGATGAATATAATGTTATTTAGTTGGCAACTTGTACGTACTTTGGCAACTTGCACATACATGGTCGACCCAGATCAAATCGTTCCGACCAAGTTGGGTCTTGGGGTAAAAAGCCTTAGGTAACACTTTACACTACATACACTACACGGTATTTGACCGAAAATGGGGGTCGCATTTGGCCAAACCTAATAACAAATACACTACTCGGTGACCGGTCGACCAATCTTCTCTCGACAAGACAATGACATGACTGACGGCCATTTTGAATTATACAACTAGACTCCCTCATTGGTTCAAGAGGATTTATCTCCATTCAATAAAAACGTCTTGATGGATTTACCTTTGTTAGATAAAATACCTCTCTGTTTAATTCGCATATTTCTCAGCAATCGTAAGGATCTACCCATATTTGTTTAAATTGACAAAAACATTTTTTTTTACAATATAGACGCATCAAAATCTCACAAAAAGTTATTAGTGGATTTACCTAAGTTTGATGTTACGCAACACAAGTAAATGCGAAATATTGAAAGAGACTGCTCATCCAAATTCTATGTCTGATTTCTGATTTGATCATATTTGTCGGGGTTCTTAATACATTGGATAAAGTCATCCAATGGGGTTGGCAACGCAAAGCTAATTGTAGATGTTGCTGCGTACGCTTGTTCCTAAGACAGTAGACGTTCAGAACAAATCTATTGGAAAATAGGTATTTATTTTATGATATTTTTTTACCGAAAAAGACCCTTTAGCCCAAAATGGATTAAAAAGCCTATTTTATAATGCAAATGCCGGAGTTGAAAACGAAATTAAGACTTTTTATTATTACAGAATTTATCAATTTTTTCTATATCCAGATTTTTCGGAAATTTGTAAGTGCCAATATTTTTAAAGCCTATTTCACAGAAATTAATCATTTTAAAACTAAAAAAACTTTTTTTTTTAAGTAAAGTTCTTTGTTTTCATAGCTCTCGTGGAACAAGCGTAGGTACGCAGCGCCATTTTGACATTTGCCTTCCCCATTTAACGATAAGAGAATTTGGTTGAGTGGAGCTACCCTAACTTTCGTACTTTTAGAAAAGAAAACACTTTATTAATAGGCATACATGAACATAGACCTTAATAATTACACTTAATAATTATTTTAATTGTAGGTTCAGCAACGCTGGCATACTCCATTATGACCTATTCTTCCCGGATGGTTCGTGTCCACCTCGAAATATACTTTTCAAGTTTCTTCAAATCAGCGAAGATTCTGATGGCGCTATCGCAGTTCATTGCAAGGTTATGAATTTAACTTGGTATATTTATTATATGTCAAGTTTTAAAAATGCTATGTAGTATATGAAGATCCATGGGCGTACCCAGCATCTACTTAGGGGTGGGGCAAAAGTAAGGAAATTCGATAAATACCTAATAGTAATTCTATCATTAATTTATCATTTAAAATGCTTTGAAACAAAACTGACCTTATATCAATAAGAACCTACAAGGATTCTGGCAAAATTTGGTAAAAATTTCGTTTTCAACATTATTTTGTGCCAAAAAAATTTACGCTAAAGCCTAGTTGCGGCGTGCGTAGCGCGCCGCGCGCTCCGGGCCGTGCGGTGATGATGGTTTGGACAAAAATTTTACTATCAACGATGGTGTAGGTAGCCTAGTCGAGGCGCGGCACGCCAGCGCGCTCCGGGCCTTGCGGTGATGATGGTTTGGACAAAATCATTACAATCAACGATGGTGTAGGTAGCCTAGTCGAGGCGCGGCGCGCCAGCGCACTCCGAGCCTTGCGGTGATGATGGTTTGGACAAAATCATTACAATCAACGATGGTGTAGGTAGTCTAGTCGACGCACGGCGCGCTAGCGCGCTCCGGGCCTTGCGGTGATGGTGGTTTGGACAAAATCATTACAATCAACGATGGTGTAGGTAGCCTAGTCGAGGCGCAGCGCGTTCCGGGCCGTGCGGTGATGATGGTTTGGACAATATCATTACAATCAACGATGGTTTAGGTAGCCTAGTCGAGGCGCGGCACGCCAGCGCGCTCCGGGCCTTGCGGTGATGATGTTTTGGACAAAATCATTACAATCAACGATGGTGTAGGTAGTTTAGTCGAGGCGCAGCACACTCTGGGCCGTGCGGTGATGATGGTTTGGATAATATCATTACAATCAACGATGGTGTAGGTAGTTTAGTCGAGGCGCAGCGCACTCCGGGCCGTGCGGTGATGATGGTTTGGACAATATCATTACAATCAACGATGGTGTAGGTAGCCTTGTCGAGGCGCAGCGCGCTCCGGGCCGTGCGGTGATGATGGTTTGGACAAAATCATTACAATCAACGATGGTGTAGGTAGCCTAGTCGCGGCGCGGCGCGCCGGCGCGCTCCAGGCCGTGCGGTGATAATGGTTTGGACAATATCATTACAATCAACGATGGTGTGTGGGTGTGGGTAGCCTAGTCGGGGCACACTCCGGGCAGTGCGTTGATGATGGTTTGGACAAAATCATTACAATCAATGACTGAAAGCTTCGTCTAAAAAACCGTTTAAATTTTAATAACTTCAAGGAGGTTCTGTAACGCGGTAATTTTGTTTTTTAAAGAAGATAATGAATAAATAATTTTGTAAATATCTATCTTAAATGACTTAAAGTCAGGGTGGAGGGTGGGGCAGGCGCCCCACCTTGCCCCAACGTGGGTACGCCCATGTGAAGATCAATAATCATGATATAATTCTTTTTTTCTGATTTTCTTCTTTACCAATCGACTTTGCCATGTTGTATTTTATTATTATTTTTAGTGATGAATTAATTTGTTCAGGCAGGTCTAGGGCGCACTGGGTCACTCATCGGCTGTTATATCATCAAACACTATAGAATGACGGCTCGCGAAGCCATTGGCTGGATGCGGATCTGTAGGCCTGGTTCTGTCATAGGTCATCAACAGGTAAAACTATATTTTTTATGATAGGTAATAACAATGTTGTATATTTCTCAAGAACTTGTCATTTATACCAACATTGCTTTATCAAATTATTTGATGCAGGAATGGCTAGAGCATTTGGAGCCGTGGCTCTTAAAGCAAGGGAATCTTTATAGGTAAACAGGTGAAGATTTTGCTAATTTCTAGTTTGTAATTTTTTACTTAACACGTAATAAACACACTATTTTTCTGTAAAAAATAAACATAGAAAAATAGTAAATGATGATATTGGTTATATGACCAATATTGATCCCGACCCCCACATCGCATAGCAGGGCAATATAAATGGTATGTTGTTTTGACTGTGGGTATCCGTATGGTAGATATTTTTGTTTTTAACCGACTTCACAAAAAGGAGGAGGTTCTCATTTCGATTGTATGTTTTTTTTATCGTTGTTCGCGCGTATCTTCGATATTTATGGAAATATGGACCGATTTTGATGATTCTTTTTTTGTTCGATTGAGTTTTCTTGCGAGATTTAATTTTAATTTTAATTATTTAATTTTTTTTCAAATTGGTTCAGTAGTTTTCAAGAAATCCTGAAAATACTTTGATTTTGCATCAACTAACTTGACGACTTTGTCATTTATGAACCAAATTAGATGTTTCTTTTTATTGGGAAAGGGGTACTTTTAGTGTAGTCTTTTTAACCGACTTCAAAAAAAAGAAGGTTCTCTCTCAGTTTGACCTGTATGAATGTATGTTTCTCAGCAAATATCTCATGTTTGACTGAGCCGATTTTTTACCAAATAATATACCTGCACTACCTAATAGAGAAGGTACTTACACTAAAAATAAAAAAAATGTTTTAAAAAACAAAAAACCGACTTCAAAAAACCTGCCTCTAAAAAGCAAGAAATAATATTCAAATCATTAGATACGCATTATCATTCTTATAATAACAACACGTCTATTGAAGTCGGGTAGGGCTTTTAGAATAAAAAAAGGAAGTTGTACTCCAGCCCCACCCGACTTCAATAGACGTGTTGTTATTATAAGAATGATAATGCGTATCTAATGATTTGAATATTATTTCTTGCTTTTTAGATGCAGGTTTTCGGAAGTCGGTTTTTTTTTGTTTTTTAAAACACTTTTTCAGTACTTAAGGCGTCCACTGTGTTAAGCGGGATCCTGGCGCGGGTACACAGCATGGGAATATAGATTGCTGGTTTTCTGACAGACAGATGCTTGAAGTGCTCTAATCTATGTCGACCCACGCTTGTGTCCTGCCTAACGCAGCGGACGCCATCCTAATCTAAGGATGGGCAGATGTATTAACGAAGCTTAACACCACACAAATAAAAATTATGTGAAAACACCGTATTGTTTATTTGTGACACATTGAAAGTATGAAAATTGAAATCAATAAAGTGTGTAACAGGAAACGAACATTCGGAGATGAGGATAGATTTCCGATCCATCGATTTGGCGTTTACTCTATAGCGGAGAAGGCATTAAAGCACAGACCAGTGATACTCCACAAATCACCCTCACCGTCATCACCTATTCAGAGGGAGACTCGTTCTGATATATGTCCGCCGTTAAGGGCTCAAACGTCTAAACCTAAAGAAGGTAACCTTAATTTATTGTTGATATTTATTTAAGTATTGAGCATTTCCAGGATACTAATATTATATAATGTGGTATTGGTTCTACTTTTATGAATGCACAAATACACAGTTGTGTTTTGGATTTTTTCTATAAAGATTTACAAACAAGGTCAGTCAGTAGTTTCAAATCCGGTGGGATAGTGATCAATCAGCCACTGACCTAATCAGATTAACCCATGAATGTATTAAAAATGTTTTTTTAATCCAATGAAAAACGTATTTAAAAGTTTTTAATACTGATTGTTATCTACTATCAGTTTAAATGTGTATGTAACATTCATTCAAACAGTGTTATTTAATAATCGTACATTTTTATAATTATCGAATATTCACGAAAAGATTTGAAATAACACTGTTTGTGTTATTATTTAAGTAATAATTTTATCATCAGTTTTTGCGCAACGCATGGTTTTTTAATATGAGTGGCATGAACAGTGTTATTTGAAGTTGCTTATCTTTGGTATTGGGATGCCATTTTGACAAATTTTGTTTACAATGCAGATTCTGACATTAACGAAGACGAAGAGAAATTTATCTCATCTTGTGATTTAACAAAGCCCGCTAGAAACGAAACAATCGCCATGAAAGGATGTGTGATAAAAAATTACACTTTAACGGAAGAATATAATGTAAATGATCGGGCATTTAGTCAGGAAAAGATATCTTTTTGGAAAAAGTATTTATGTTGCTATTCATGTATTCAGACGTGTAATGATATAATATGGATCACAGCCGTGCGTTGCGCAAACATCGCTCCCAAATTATGTTATTCGAATAGATGTTGTATTTTATTAGATAAGGTACGTGAAAACCTTTTTTGTTGTTGTTACAAACTTTCAATTAAAGCCCATTCTAAAATCATAATCTATTCAGATTTATTTTAAAATTAATGATGTTGGCATTTTTGATGTAGCTCTTAATAAGACGGTCGAGAAGGAGGCAAGCAACAGGCGTGTAAAAATTCAAAAAACTAACACCAGCACCAGCCAGTATAGTTATAACAAAAGGTAATTCTATTATGCATTTCACTGTTAAACCTAATAGAATTTTGTTAAATTGTTGAATAATAATTAAAAATAATTATATAGTGACCAGAAAGAGCCAAATAGTATAAACCGTCAAGCTGTCACCGCTGCAGGCGGTGGTGACCCTCGTTTGATGTCCCCATCTAGAGGAAGTATAGCCCGCTATTCACAAAGTAGTGCCAAGTCAAACGTAAGTGGGTTATGGCCTTAATGTTGAATAATGAATTTACAGACGTAACCTATTTTTCTTGACAATATCTGGGATAGTCGTATATTCGTAGTTGTTTTATAAATTATCATAGCTACCTCTACACTACTCTATCCATAGAGTCATAGTAGGTATTAAAGATAGCAATTGTTTATGTATGTATATGTAATAGAAAGAGTAGCCCCATGAGTATTTCAAAATAGTAGTAGGTAGTATAAGTTACATAATACAATATTTTTATGTTTAAAAGGCAAGAAATAACATAATATCGGGCTACCAAACTCAAATTCCAACATTCCGAACTTCCCAAGGTCCTGTTATCAAGACTATTGCTGATGCTAGGGTAAGCTCAATATCTCTTAAGCAATGTGAAATTATTTTTAATAAGAACCTATTTGTTTTTAATAAAAAATAATTAACTTTAAATACAGAATATTCTCTTGCAAAACACTATACGAAGAGAAGATCATGGTAGAGTACCTTATTCAAATATAGCTGTTACTCCACATCATTCGAGGGTAACACAATATGGAAGCGGAAAATCAATTGTAAATAATACATCCCATGTTACATCTACGTACAGCTCAGGTATGTGATACCAAGTAAATCAAAATATTAAAATAGGTAACCAAAGTTTCAAGAACAGTTTCTTTTTCATTAGGACCAAAAAATGCAACTCCGCAACCATCACAACGTCGACGTCTTGGTCGAAGTCCTAGTCCGCCCGTACTAAGAATGCATGAACAAAGCCGGGCCACAAATACGCCCTCGACATTAGCTGGAAAGTTTTTAGCAGAAGATGCTTCTAAAACTATTCTGAGAGCAGAGCTGTCCCGATTAAAAGGTAAATTACTTTTCGTTCCTGTTGGGCTAGCGTTAGCATGCGCACCAAGCCATGACAAAAGCAAAAACTTTTACGCGATATCTATCCATCGCATTCGTTTTTCGTAATTTTTTTTATTACCTATGCTCACAACTCGATGATCGTTTTATCGGCGATTTTTCTAACGCTTCGGAATTAAACATTATAGCTTCTCTACTGTGTTCGAACGAGCATTTTTTTTACCACGCTTCGATCATACATGATCGAAGTTACCAAGCGATAATTTTTATCTCGCTTCACGGGAAAAGATGCCTTAGCGGCTAGCCATAAGGTACCTTTTCCCGTGGAATGTCACATTATGTTCTATTCGAAGCGTCAAAAAATCGCACGATAAACGTCAAAAAAGCGCTCGTGCGAACGATCGCTTACTACCAGCAAGCGAGTGTAGTTCAACTGAAACCGGACTGCGGCCGCTAGCTGGGCCGAAACTGGACAGGATCCGGACTAGAGAAGTTGGCCCCGTTGTCATAGTAACAGCTCCATTGCCATAATTGCCATAGTAACACCAACACTCCCAACACCCCGTTTTCATAGTAAGTACCCTTAGAGTAAGACGCGCTTCTGTCCCAGAAAGAGAAGCCATACGAAGCTTTCCCCTCTGCCGAAGTACAAGCCCAAATGGGCATATGCGGTTGATAAAACCAGTTGCGCCCGGATTTCTTTCTAGACCGAGTCCAGTCGCGCATGTGAACGCTGCAGTGTTTAAAATGCCGAATTGATGAGTTTTTGCTGTTAAAAGAGGTCTGGAACATCAAAGTTTACAAAAAGTCGGTGTTACATTTCACATGAAAGTAATTTTTTGTCGTATTATTGCTATTTGTTTACATTTAAACATTAAATTCGTATATTTTTATTCTTGACTAGTTGTCAAATTTATTCAGTGACATCGGGTCTGCTCGTCCATGGCTCCTCCGTACAAATTTCAGATCTGTCACTAGATAAATCCGAGTTCTCGCCGATGAGCAACTTAGTGATGTTACCGTATCACAATGTTTGTCGATAAAGGACATGGCCTGGTCCTGCTCCAGGCATTCTCATAAATGTGATATACTTAAAAATTCTTAAATATTTATAAATTATTTTTAACTCCTGACAGACTCAATTTGGTCTTTGCAGTTTTGCACTGTTACATTCTGCGTCAAAGAGTAAAATAATATCACAGCATAAATTAATTGGTTCTCTCACAGAATAAATAATCTTTTTGATACATCTTATATTATTAAATAAAAATGAATGGAATACGATCATTTATAATAGAAAAACGTCATAAAATGCTCTTAATACGTATATGAGACTTGACAATAAGACTGAGTGTTCTTGAGTCCGTATTAACTTTTTTAAGACTAATTTAAGAACGATGACATGTCACAAAATTATAAGAGCCCTGTAAGCCTACCACTCTAATAACGTACGCATTCTGAGACTTTTTTGCTCCTTCCGGACCATCTGACCACCAAATCCTACCACCAGTGGTTGGTTGGAACTCCAATTTCTCAACTGACTACCCGTTATTAAATAACACCATCTAACTCCCATTTCACCACTGGTGTGGTGACCAAACCAAAAATATTATATTTATAAAATATTCAAATCTGACTGCCCTATGTTTCACAACTTCTGCTGACAAGGAGTTTCAGTTTTTTTATATATTTTTAATTACTTACGTTTCCAAAGTACCAGGAATCAGGATCATATAAATACGGAGAAGGTTAACTTCTATAATTTTCTGTCATTTTTATTTTATAATTAACTAGCAACGTGTCCTCGCTTCGCTTTGGTTCAAAATGAAATTTTTCAATCACTTGCATCTCCAAATTACCAGGATCACATAAATATGGAAAAGGTTAACTTATGGTGGTTAAATTATGATTTAATGAAATAGGCTTACATAGTTTTCAAAAGGTCATCCGTAGTCAGTTGAAACAAAAAAACCCCCCACTTCATCAGTTTCATCATTGGTGATGAATTAGGGATAAATTGCTCCCAATTCACCTCCAGTGGTCAGATGAGAAATTCATTTCTCAACTGACCACTGGTGATGAGATTTAGTGGTCAGTTGGCCCAGAAGGTTTTTGTTTGTTGGGCTCTTTGTTGTTATTCACCCCATGTAAAATGTTTGAGTTTGTTACCTTTATTCCTTTTTCCGTATCGATATTGCTGCAACGACAATTGAGCCCAGCCCTTTATGTCAAAAACGTGTCATATTTTGATGTGTGACTCATCCGTACACAAATTTTTGCTGTTTTGTTTTATTTTTTATGTGTTGGTGTCGTCTTTACAGTGTTGTTTTTGTATGTGAGTATGCGGAACTGCACTTGTGTGCACTTTCCCCCCCCCCCGCAAAAAATGCCAGAAAAAATTGAATAGAGTTATAATCGCTAAGGCTGCTCCCTTCGCGGAAGCCGTGAAGCCGCGATGCTCTAAGTAAGTACCCAACAAACATGAGTGAAAGAAAAAATGAGGCGTGCTTCGGTCTGTATTCGTGGAACTTCCGTCAAAGCATCAATAAATCTAAAAATAATATATTTATTTTATTTTCAAATGATTTGAATACAAATTACGTGTTCAAATCACGTGAAGGTTCCCTAAGGATTTTCTCGAATATCCACGCGGAAAAAGTCGCGGGCGAAAGCTAGTTTATAACAATAATCAGATGTTAGTATCCCGTTCCGTTCCCGTTCCCATTCCCTTCCCCATTCCCATTCCCATTCCCATTCCCATTCCCGTCCTATCTATCTCTCCCTCTAAACAACAAAAGTTTGAACCCCTATTTCACCATTTTAGAGGCTGAATCATGGACTTCAAAATATGTAAATATCATTTTCCCAATCACCATCCCATAAAACGTTAAGAACGACATCCACATCGATTTTCATGTTTACTTACCCCATTTATCGTCCTAAAGTAAAAGATGATTTTCAAAATCACAAAATATATGTTTGCCTATTGATTTTTAAACGTGCTCCAACGACTTCGTAATATAGATATTCGTAAAAGAATATAAAATAAACATTACAACTTTATACTTATAAAGTTGTAATGTTTATTTTATATTATTTTTCCATACAAAATTAGAACCCCATTTTCACCCCTTTAGGGGTTAAATCATGTCCGACATGTTGGACTTCAAAATAAATGTCATTTTCGCAATCGTCATCCCAGAAAACCCCAATAACGACATCCATGTCTAATTTAAGGTTTATTTACCCCATTTCACCCCCTTAAGGGTTGAAATTCCGACAAAACCGATAAGTATACGTTGCATAAGTTTCCAACCATAAGCCTAAATAAAAGAGTGATATTTACTTTGAAAATAAAGGATTTTCTAACACAACTTCAACCCCATTTTCAACCCTTCAGAGGTGGAATTATCAAAAATTACGTTTATTTTTAATTTTTAAATTTGAGATTTTTGCATTTACAATGCTATTTTTAAATAATACTAAATAATATACTAGAAAAAATACGACTCACACCAGATCAATACTCAGACGGGAATCGAACCCGCGACCTTTGGATATCCGGTCCAATGCTCTGACCGCTGAGCTACCGAGTCACTAGTGACATCGTCGAATTTTTCCTAGTATATCCTAAACTCTTACGCTGTAAGCCAGCGTTATTTCACCAATGTGAGGAATTACCTCGACATTCAATTGAAATATCTTTCCAGATATTTTAACAATTGATTAAGATGAAATAGCTATATAATTTTTAAATTTGAGATTTTTGCATTTACAATGCTATTTTTAAATAATACTAAATAATATACTAGAAAAAATACGACTCGCACCAGATCAATAGCATTGTAAATGCAAAAATCTCAAATTTAAAAATTATATAGCTATTTCATCTTAATCAATTGTTAAAATATCTGGAAAGATATTTCAATTGAATGTCGAGGTAATTCCTCACATTGGTGAAATAACGCTGGCTTACAGCGTAAGAGTTTAGGATATACTAGGAAAAATTCGACGATGTCACTAGTGACTCGGTAGCTCAGCGGTCAGAGCATTGGACCGGATATCCAAAGGTCGCGGGTTCGATTCCCGTCTGAGTATTGATCTGGTGCGAGTCGTATTTTTTCTAGTATATTATTTAGTATTATTTAAAAATAGCATTGTAAATGCAAAAATCTCAAATTTAAAAATTATATAGCTATTTCATCCTAATCAATTGTTAAAATATCTGGAAAGATATTTCAATTGAATGTCGAGGTAATTCCTCACATTGGTGAAATAACGCTGGCTTACAGCGTAAGAGTTTAGGATATACTAGGAAAAATTCGACGATGTCACTAGTGACTCGGTAGCTCAGCGGTCAGAGCATTGGACCGGATATCCAAAGGTCGCGGGTTCGATTCCCGTCTGAGTATTGATCTGGTGCGAGTCGTATTTTTTCTAGTATATTATTTAGTATTAATTACGTTTATATTAATTTTTAATCGTCAGCCTAAATACAAAATTTGAAGATCGTAGCTTCAGAGCTGAGGGAATTTCATACAAACTTTCATCCCCTATTTTACTCCCTTTGGGGTGGAATTACCAAAATCCTTCTTTTCTTGCCCTTGAGGTCTTGTCTTGCATAAATACATTCACATTTTCTTGGGTTGGGTACCGCTCTCTCCTCACCACCGTTCAAATCTCGTCAAGTCACAGTAATCTGTAAATAAAGTTGTCTGTGAGTTGCTAATGTCACTTGTCTGTCACTTTCATATTTCGAATTGTCAAATTATTTGCTTCTTTCAAAATGAAGAAATAACCTTAAAAAATAACTATAAAAATAATAATGATGAAATTTACTCCAAAACAATGTGTTTTTAACAGTTCTCTCAAATAATTGAATAGTGCTAACGCCACCTGAGATGGGTGCTTTAGTGACGCGAGCTTTGAGGCCTCTTAAGTCTTTTAATATTGAAAACCGAGCTCACCGGGTGATATCGAAAGATAAACCAGATCCTGCGCCATCGTATCCTCAAGCTTTGGAGGATATAAAGAGGACACGGGTAGCGGTTCCTGATATAGATGAAAAACTTGACAAGAAGGACCCGGCACTCGACGATAGGCTCAAAAACGTTTATGTAACCTCTCACGGGAAGCCAGAGGCTGATATCACGCGTGAACGTAAAGAACTAAGCAGTACTAGACAGCTTCCACAAGATCGCAAGGCGGTAGAAGATTTCGAAATGGGTTTTAAAGAACCAGACCAGGTGAAATATGGGAAAACGACACTTAGGCATGCTATTACATTCATAGGCGCTCATCAAATCAACCCTAAAGAAATCACATCGTCGAAAATAGCACTCCAATATAAATTAAAAGAACAAGATGTCCAAGATATATTAAAGTACTTCAAAACGTTTGAAGTTTACATACCTAAAACTAAACAGTCGCCTGCAATCTTTGCGGGACCTGCAACTGTGAGAAAGCATATTGAAGAAAGTAATGTTAAAAAACTAGACAGTAAGGAAGGTGCTGAAAATGAAATACTTGAGAAAGAGAATCAAGTGAAAGGTACAAATTAGTATCATCATATTATATTAGTAAATTTCAGATTAAATTATTGTAAATAAAACTTAGACATGTTAAAATGTACTATTATTTTGATGGACACCAGTATGTTTAATTAATTATGCAGTCTCAGTAACATACATGTATTAATAATAGCACATTGTAGTCGCCTGCATGCAGGCTAAACCTGCAATGCAAGCATGTGAAAATCTAAAAGCATACACTACAACAAAGTTGTCTTCGCTTTGATCATGTCGGTACTGCATCTCTTCAAACATGGGTTCAGGCTGAATTGTACATACAGCTGTCACAGCTATGTTGAGACGGAGTGGCGTGCAAGCGATTTTAACCTTTGAAGTGGTTAAGCGACGCTGTTGCCCATGTTACATATGGAGCAAAACATACTTTGTTTGCTTTCTTGTTAATACGGCCAACACTTGAGATGAAGAAGGCTTTTAAGTTATTATTGTAAATTAAAAAAAAATGTCTATTTATTTGTACCTGACTCAAGGATAGAAAGGATTGTGAATTTAATGCTGAACAAAAAAATGTGATTTAGTTGTAGAAAAATAATAAAACATGTTGCAGAAATATGTTTATTCTTTAAATTTAAAAAATGGAGATATTTTACCAATAAAAATAAATGGTTCTCAAGTTAATTCAAGTAAAATTATAATTTTATACAAACTAGCTACTTTAGGACTTGAATAGAATAAAGGTGAAAACAAACTGGGATTATAACACCCCACCTAGGTACAGTCAGCGCCAAGTTGATATGAGCATGTAGAGTAGTCAAAATGATCAGTAAAACAAAAAATCCATTTGAGCTATGCAGTTAGGTTAGAATCATCATATTGTTGTAAGCACCCAAGGTGTTCAAAATATCTTACTACTCATTGTTTCATATTTTATATGTTTCAAAATTATCTTAGCAAACAAAGCTGTCAAAGTTATCTGTTGACAATGTAATAATGCATTATGCACAGATAATTATGAGAGCTTTGTTTGCTGATCATTTTGAACACTCTGACCGCTCATAGGTATAAATAGATTTTTTGTTTTTCAGATCATTTTGACTACTCTAGACAAAGGCAGACGCTTATATCACTTTGACGCTGTCTGTACCTACGTGAAAATGGCACGCACGTCATGTGACGTAAAAAAATCGTAACAATACCATAAGAATAAAGGTGCGGGGTCATTAGTCTGACGCCACGCGTTAATACGTGTTAACTAACACGCCGTCAGATGACATCGGTTTTCATAGTAAATTTATGCACTATAGGATCACACTTATCTTATAACACGTACATATAAATATGGCGTGTTAACACGTGGCGTCAGACAACTGTGTCCGCGCCTTAAAAGTTTTATTTATTCTAATGACAATACCTCAGAGAGTTCACTTAAGGTAAGCTCAGTGTGCTGTGCTTCTATGACTGTGTGCGGTCACATCTGCCTGACGCCACGTGTTAGCACGCCGTATTTGTATGAGCGTGTTATAAGTGTGCTGCTATGCTAGTGCATACATTTACTTTGAAAATCGATATCATCTGACGGCGTGTTTTTTAATAAGTGGCTTCAGACAAATGTGCCCGCACCATATCGCTGACGCCATCTGATCTGACGCATCGCGTCACGTGGGGTGGCGTGTGACATGTGTGCTTCTAACGTGTCATCACGTGGTGTGGGGTGTCATCACGTAAGCTGTTTTTGTTTTTTTCGCCGATAGAACCATGGATTAAGGCTATGAAAGTGACGGCAGGGTTGGTACCTCTAAATGAAAGTATAAGTAAGTAGTCAGTCAACATTGTCATTAACTGAAAGGGCTTACTTCCATTTGGACGGCACTAATATTTATTCTGTGGCCAGGGGCTCTACGTCTACCACGTAACCTTTTTTTTACTTTCTTCTATGGCGTACTATATTGATTAGTTTAAAGTTCAGATAAATATTGACATTAAAGTTCCTTTTTTGTAGATTTTTCTAGCTGGCTGCCTCCTCTTTTAGTCTTTTAAACGCCCGTAAATCCCGTAATAAAGAGTCGAGCGTCGTTAAAACGAACAAACAAATCGTAAAAAAATGACTTAAAATGTCAACATTTATTTAGATACCTACCTACACCTACATGAACTTTATATCAATATATTTACGCGATAGATCCGCAGAAAGATGTGTGGGATAGTTCTTCAATAAGCACAGTTTATTATGTGCGTGCAGTGGTGGCGGCTAGGGACGGGTCCATAGGTGCGGCATCTGTAGGAGCGGCGTCGCTTGGGGCTCGCAGAGACGCTCCCACTCCGAAACGTGCGCCAAGCGTCCACTCTGATGAGCGTCCTTTGGCCACGCAAGGGGACTTACTCAATTGCATTAAGGTAAGTTTGAAGTTTGTTATTTCGTTTGTTTCGGCCCTTCAGTCTGAAAATATAGTGTGTGATGCAATGCAAAGAGTAAAATCATGTGCAATGCAAGCATTATTGTATGTAGGTTGAGAAATACCTAGGTAGTCTTAAGGTGCGGGCACATTTGTAAGACGCCACGTGTTAACACGCCGTATTTATATGGTCGTGTTATAAGATAAGTGTGATCCAGTGCATACATTTACTATGAAAACCGATGTCGTTTGACAGCATTTTAACGCGTGGCGTCAGACAAATGTGCCCGCACCTTCAGTCTGTCATCTAAATTGTGTATTACGCAGAGACTACGCCTAACATTACAGTAGTACCACGGGCAATAAAGGTAAAATCGCCCTTATTTAAGTTTGAATCGCACTGTACAAAAAACTTTCATTGAAAGTTCATTTCTTTAACATACCGACCTAAATGTTGGTAGGTAGGTACACACCGCGGGCCATCTATCGACATCTTTATACGTTTTAAAAATGTCCTGCATTTATTCAGTTCCAGAGGAGGTACCGCGACTCATTATATGGCTCTGAGAAGATCAGTGGATTGGTTCAAGATAAAATCAGGTTTGTTTTGTAAATTCGTTGCGACTAGGCACTCGCCGCGAGAATTCGCAGTGTTACAGTGATAGGTGTACTTTCTGCGAGTAGCTATTCCAGTCCCCACTAGCCGCCGGTATTAAGCGGGAACTATGTTAAGCACACGTGGGCCACGCACGCCGATCTAGGTGCGTCCAATGTACTTTATGTGAACGCCAGAAGACATAATTTTCGTTGCGTCACGTAACGTAGCTTTGTGTCGCAAAGCTACGTCACGTAACGTAGCTTTGCGTCGCAAAGCATGGATACGCTTTTACGATTAGGTAAAACGTATAAAGATTATGAAGGATATAAATCTTAAAACTGAGCTATTATGGCTCAGTTTTAGTTGCCTCACTTTTACAAGGACTCTGCTTCTAGGTGTTATTATTCTAATGCTCTAATTCTAAGCAACAAACCCCTATGAAAAATGAATGGGTTCAGACAGGCGTACCTACATGGCCCACGTGTAAAATCATACTCGTACTCGTTCCACGGGAAAAGTTACCTTTTGGCTAGGCGTAGGACATAAGGTATCTTTTCCCGTGGAATGTCACATGATTTTTCAGCTGTGTTTTGTTGTGATTTTTTGCCGTGAGATTTTTTTAATCCCGAGCGGAAAACGCCGAGAGAAAATGTACGAGATTTCACACAAGCGATTTTTTTTGACACTCGATTCTCCCAAAGTGCGTCCAGTGAGGCCAGATTATTCTAGATTGGTGCAATAAATCACCTAATCTGGCTACACTGGGCGTTAAAAAAACCCGCGTGTGAACACCGTCGAAACAAAGCAGTAAAAAAATCACGCGGTAAAAAAAACGCACGCGAACGATCGCTTATAGTGCGATTGTAATATCTTGATACCTCTCTATCAAATCAAGATAGTCTCGGGTACTAGGCGGCGGCGGGCGCTGCGCTAGTAACGCTAGAAACATACTATTGTGTTGTGTTGTGTCGTGTCGCGATCTGTCGCGTATCGGTTTCATACATTTAGTACCTATGGTTAGAAACACATTACTACAGTGTGTCGTGTCGACACAACACAACACAATAGTGTGTTTCTATTCTAGTCATACTAAATATATGAAACCGATACGCGACAGATCGCGACACTACACAACACAACACAATAGTATGTTCTAGCGTAATGGAAGTTTGGTCAACGAAAGATGAGACTCGGTTGGTAATGGAACTAATTTTGCGCCTTATTTTAAGGTTCAGTTTCCAATAACTTAACATCTAAACGTTAATTTAACAGGGAAAGTGGCGCCGCCATTTCCATCTCATCTGACTCTAGTAGTAGGTAGTACGGCGCCTATTAAGCTTTGTCCAGACTAGTCCTCGTATCTTAAAGATACGGTGATCTGATACGCCAAAATGATACCATTGATAACCATACCAAAATGATACAAGTCTGGACAAAGCTTAATAGGCGCCGTACTACCTACTACTAGAGTCAGATGAGATGGAAATGGCGGCGCCACTTTCCCTGTTAAATTAACGTTTAGATGTTAAGTTATTGGAAACTGAACCTTAAAATAAGGCGCAAAATTAGTTCCATTACCAACCGAGTCTCATCTTTCGTTGACCAAACTCTAGCGCCGCCAATACATTTGTTATTCTCGTAAACCAAGTCAATATTTAAAAAAAAGCTAAGATCATGCCCTCTCATATTGTCTCTATTTTTTTTCTGATAACAGCTCTTCAACAGTTTTCATCTTTTTGTAAGTTTTAAAATTCATTTTAGCTCCAAGATTCCACTTTTGGCGAGAATGGATTTCAAAACTTACAGAAAGAATGTAAACAGTTGAAGATTTAAGTATTTAAAAATGACGAGTAATAAAAATAAATGTATTGGGTGGTAATATATGATAGTGGGTAGTAGGGCGCCTTAAACAAAATGCTTATAATTATAAAAATGATTATTCCAATACTCACAAATATTGCTTAAATTTTTTATATTAGGATTCATTTGCAGTGTCCCATCAAAGTATAGTGTCAAAGATGTGTTGAACTCAAGATCCAGTATAGGTCGAGGAAACCATCAATATTATGACGTCAGGTTAGTTTGTGTTTCGCAGCGCAGGTTTATTGTTAGATAGCATTTTGGGGTCAATCAAGATTATATGCTCCGTTGCCCCAGTTCCTAGAATTGGTTTTCCCCCATACATCACACAGTTTTCCCCCTAATATCTTAAGGTGCGGGCACATCTGTCTGACGCCACGTGTTAATATTTAGACGTGTGTATTTATATGGACGTGTTATAAGATAAATGTGATTCTAGTGCATACATTTACCAAGAAAAATAAATAAATTTAAAAAATATTAAAAATACGACTGCCCTGCCAAAAACGAACTAAAAAGTTAAATAACAACTGTCATTGCAGTCGGGGGACCGTTTTTGTGGTTTAATAAAATAAACATTTTTTCTGGGTAAGTAAGTACTTACCTACTCCTGAGTTTGTATAAATGAAGTAAATATAGTTCGTATCACGAAAGATGACCCCAAATGGCGCCCATTTTCGCGTCATAACTCGTGAAGAAAAGACTTAAAATAATATTTCATATATTTAAATATAATGTAAATATATATATTGAGTACGAGCAAAGTGTATGGAAGGGATATAGTAAACGATGGCAGCGCACGGTGTGGCAGAATTGTGTAACAAAAGGGGTTAGTGAAACTCACTCACAGACTATAAACGCATAAAGAAAGACTCAAGAAATGTCGTTAGGAAATGAGCTTTTGCTCATTCTTAAAATAGGCAGAGATTGTTTTGAATTCATATAGTTTCAGAAAAACGTCTAATATAAATTTTTGGCGGGTTAGTATTAGTATCTGCTAGCTATAAATTATTTCTGTAAGTAAAAAATTGACAGTTGACATTCTGGTAATAACGGTAAAATTGAAACACATAATAAATTGTCTTACTTTTTCATATTGTTAATAATTTTTATTAGATACGTTTTACAATTTTTTTCGATTAGGATTCAGTCAGACTCTTTTTAAAAAAGAGTTCAGTGCTGCTGTATGGTGCTCAAAAAAATATTTGAAATGTTAATGGAGAAGATGCTTTGTCGAATACTACTGCAAAAAAAATGGTTCAAATGCTTTAGTTTATGGTGATAAAGATGTTCCTCGCTGTGGTATCTTTATTATTTTTAGTAAGAAAAAGCCGCGAACTTTTCCGACTACCTATCCTAATATGTAGGACGTACTGAAGACAAATTAAATAAACTTCTTTTTAGATTGAGTTGTCGTTTTCTTTTATAGTTTTCTGATTAAGAAAATGTGAATTAAAATACCTACTTATTATATTCCAAAATAGTCTGAAAATAAATAGTAAGTAAATAATAATATAATCATATAAAATATCTATAAAATCACTATTTATTGTTATTCTATATATTTACTTTATTTATTTTATAACAAAAAACATTTATGCACTGATCATTCACTGTTTGACATACTCCCCTTTTGTTGCGTTTACATGGTGGCGCTGGTGTCGTGCACGTTCCGAATAGGGATATGAAATATTATATTGTCTTAAGTCTTTTTTTCATGAGTTATGATGGAAAGATGGGCGCCATTTGTGGTCATCTTTCGTGATACGAACTATATTTACTTTATTTATACAAACTCAGGAGTAGGTAAGTACTTACTTACCCAGAAAATAAATATTATTTTATTTTCGTACCTACTAACTAGAATAAAATAATGATTTAAAACTAAAAAAATCTCATATTTTATTATCTTTAAACGTAAGCAATATTTAACAGTAAGCAACCCTGGCAACACGCTTGGATGACAGCGGGGCATAGCGACGTGAAGGGGGAAGTAGTTATATAAATGGCGGCATTTGGGACTCGGATAAAGAAGAGTCCGTTCTAGTCAGTTTTATTTATTCTTATGCCATGATGACCTCAAAGGTTAGTATGAAAGCAGGCCTAAAGCAGTCCTATTTAAGGCTTGCTTTTGAACTGAACGGTTTCTTATTTGCTGATGGTAAGCCTCCTGACGGCGTGTTAACACGTGGCGTCAGACAAATGTGCCCGTACCTTTACAGTTTTCCCCGGTCGTCCTTAAGCTAGAAACATACTATCGGATGCGGCTAACAGCCGCGACTTTTACGTATTTGGACCTTATATTGATATATATCCTCGAACCCTGCTTCATAGTCCAACTATGAAGCAGGGTTCGAGGATATATATCAATGGATATATATCATGATATATATCCGATATATATCCGATATATATCCAACGAATTTTTGTGATATATATCAATGTAAAAATAGTTTAAAAATTTGTTAATATTATGTAGATTTTTGCTATTGTATTGCTACTTAGATGGCGTTGATGTAGAGTTAAAACATGCTATTCTTTTGTTTTGCTGTATATAGTAATTGTAACATGAATTTCGCACAAAAAAATAACAAACAAATGTGATAATATTGATGTGTGACGTATTTGCTTACTATGTATAGCACTATCCTATTGGTGGTGAGGTAATAAATATAAATATCTTTTTTTTTTTTTTTTTATCTTAAATGGGTTTGCTCTTGACCCCAGTCTAGCCCAAAAGCAAAGACAGGGCCTACGATGGAGCGAGCTTGCCCAGAAAGTGCTTATTCACTCTGGCCTTGAATAGAGTCAGGTTGTATGCGCTCGGAAACACAGACGCAGGCAGGGAATTCCATTCCATAGCTGTGCGCATTATAAACGATGTGGAGTAGCGCTTGGTACGCAGAAAAGGTATATCAACCAAGAACGGGTGATAGCCCGCAGTGCGTCTGGATGTCCGATAGTAGAAAGGAGAAGGTGGAATGAGCTCATGCAGCTCTTGAGCACACTCACCGAAGTACAATCTATAAAAGACCGATAGGCAAGCAACTTTTCGGCGATGAGCCAAACTGTGAAGCTTAGCTGTTACCAGTTTTTCATCGCCTATTAATCTCTTGGCTCTGCGTTCCACCGAGTCCAGTGCAGCAAGTTGATATTTCGCTGAGCCGTCCCAAAGGTGGCAACAGTACTCCATGCAGGATCGGACTTGAGCTTTATAAAGGGTTAAAAGCTGCCCAGGCTTAAAGTACCGCTTGACTTTATTTAGGATGCTCAGCTTCTTAGCTGCAGTTTGAACTTTGGATTCGATGGAGGTGCCGAAGTTAAGGTCAGAAGATAACTCCATGCCAAGAAGCTGGAGAGTATCGGTTACTTGGATAGATGTACCTCGGAGAGTAGGAGTTAAGTTGAATGGACTCCTTTTTGCGGTGAACAGACACGCCTGCGTTTTAGAAGCGTTGAAACTGACGAGATTTTCATCACCCCATTGGGAGACGAGACTTAACTTCAGGTTCAATCGCTCGACCATGGCCTCTCTCAATATTTTTACCTCATCTCTACCGACTTTCGCGCTGGACAGATATCTCTCCATGACAGTACTGTCATCTGCGTACCCAACAATGCCCGATATTAGTAGGTCATTGATGTGTAGCAGGAAAAGCGTCGCAGAGAGCACCGACCCCTGAGGAACTCCGGCATCAATCGCCATGAGGTCAGAGGAGCAGCCGTCAATGACTACTCTGATCGACCGTTCACTCAAGAAGTCGGCTACCCAGCTACAAAAGCCAGCGGGGATTCCGTACGCTGGGAGCTTGCTCAGCAGACTTGCGTGCCAAACCCTGTCGAAAGCCTTTGAGATGTCAAGCGAAACAGCAAGTGCTTGAGCATATCATAGTAAATGAAAAAAATAATCAAAAATGTAGTGTATTTTTTTTTCAAATAATTTTCCACTAATAATGGTGATACTAAAGTTTTTTTTCTGATTTTTAACTAATTTGTCAAATAAGTTCCTAAATAAAACAAAAATATTCTAGTTTTCTTAAATTAATTGATTATGTTTATAAAACACATATGTAAACAGTATACATCAATAATACAATAAAATAATAATGTGGCTGTCAAATTGTCATACCTAATGTATACAAGGTGTTTGGTAAAAGCCTTATAAAGCCGAATATGGTAACTTTTACTACATTTTGATATTTTCGTTATTAATTTTTGTATGAAACAGATAATTTTTTTTTCGCGATTTCAGAGTTGGTTTGGTCCCATAGTAAAAGTTGTTCAGTTTGATGGTCCCTATCTACGATATTCGGCTTTATAAGGCTTTTACCAAACACCATGTATAAATATCCGATATATATCACATTTTTTATATATGTATATCGGATATATATCATAAATATCCGATATTTTGATATTTATAATAAATATCGGATATTTTCGAACCCTGTTATGAAGATACATTGGGGTTGTGCAAACTATATAAATAGCGGACGTAACCATAGAATAAGTCTGGCCACACATGTCATTTATAAACGGAATTCCGAATCGGAATGATTCCGAACGCAGCATATCCATGCAAAATGGACCTACCTCACAAATGCGTTATTTTTCCGTTTGGAATTTTCATAGGTACATCTTATCGCTTTTCCGTTTCAGAATTCCGAATCAGATTCCGTCTGTATGTGGCTGGGTTAAGAAACCTTCAGCTAGAGTTGCCAACCGTCCCGCCTCAGGCGGGACGTCCCGTTTCCACGACTCAAAAAATGCGTCCCGCACCACATGAGTGCGGGACGCCAATTGTCCCGCTTTACGGCAAAGATGGCCCGGTTAAAAAAAAATCTTATTCAAATCCAATTATGAGTACCTACCGCGTGGAGCGAGTGCGATGCGGAGCGGAGCGAGCGGAACGGTGATAATCGCTGTTCGTTGCTTTGTAGACAGTCAGTACTCACTTGTCTGTCACAGTCACAGCAACAACAGCGTTACGTTACTTTTATTCTATTTACGAAATCAGTAGTGTTTTGTGTGTGTTCACTGTTAATTATTGTTATTTTGAACCGTTTCTTTGTTTTTGAATTTGAATGTCTGATTCAGAAACAATTGACAGCGATAGTGAACAAGTAAAACGCAAGAAATGCAAACGGTTGTGCTCCTACCGAGAAGAATGGGAGAATTCATATCCTTTTTTGAAAAAAGTGGATGCAAATGTGTTTAAAGCTTTTTGCAACGTGTGCATGAAATAATTTTTAATATCACATGGAGGTATAAATGATATTAAACGCCATGCTAGAGTTCCGGAACCCCAACGGGGAGAAAGAGCTCGAAAGAATACTCTATCTTTACAACATTTTTTAAAGCGCGATGTATTGACAACAGACGAGGAAAAAGTGATAGCTGCAGAGTTGACAAAAGTATATCATAGCGTTAACCACAACATGTCGTACAAATCTATTGATTGCGATTCAAAGTTATGCCCCGTTATATTTGGTGATTCCCAAATAGCATTAAAAATGACACTTGGTAGAACTAAGGCTTCCGCTTTAATTTACAACGTTCTGGCTCCAGCTTCAATTGAAGATACCGTGGAAAAGCTAAGATCAGGCGTGTTTTATAGCATATCGACAGATGCGTCAAATCACGGACACATCAAATTATTTCCAATAATTGCCAGATATTACTCCCCGGATACTGGAATAAGCACATGCCTGCTTGACTTTTATGAGGACCCGGACGAAAAAGCCATCGACATTTATAGTAATATTAAAAATCGATTATCATCATTGGATCTAAATTTAAAAAATGTGTCTGCTTACTCAGCCGACAACGCCAATGTCAATTTTGGAAAAAATAATTCTGTTTACAAACTACTTTCTCAAGATAATTCCAACATTTTACCAGCAGGGTGTTCAGCACACATAAGTGCGAGTTTGACGTAGAGAATTTAGTACTTAAAGTGTATGGGCACTTATCCTATCATGCCCAAAGAGTACAAACCTTAAAAGAACATTTTGCTGATGCTGGAATAGAATACCAAAATATTGTAAGACACGTCAAAACTAGGTGGCTGTCATTGCACCCCGCTATTGATTGAGAAAAGTGCAATAATTACTGATTAATGTTCCCATGTTGTGTTATAATATAATTATTATGTTGTAATAGCAGAAATTTAATTTTAATAAAACTGATTAAAAAAATTTTTTCTAGTTTCTGTACATTTGTAGACAATAGGCATGTCCCGCTTTTCATGGCCATGTCCCGCATAAAAATATTCGTTGTCCCGGATATCTGTGAATGGGAGTTGGCAACTCTACTTCAGACGGCCGATAGCAGTCTGGTGCGCTGGATATCTCTGTGCACACTTATCCGTCGGCCGCGTCCATAAGTAGCTGCATGACGCATCCGATCATATGTTTCCAGCTTTATTTTAATATCCATTAGGCGACGGCTACACGCATGGTACTCGATACTGTGATCAATCGCCATAGGGTACATTTTAATCATAGAAAGTAAAATATTTACTATTCCATAAAAAAATACTTTCCATGGTTAAAATTTACTCTATGGCGATGGATCACATTATTTACCATGCGTGTAGCCGTCGCCTCAGGATTTTAGTGGACAGAGGTGGTGGTGCGTTTTGCTTACGGACGTGTAGAATTCTAGTTAGCTAGCTCTAAATAGCTGTCTATCAGTTTGTAAGCAAAACGGATACTTCTTTATTATATAGCACAGAATAGATAATAGTATTATACAGGGTCACTGGAAATATGACGTATTCCTGCTAAATGGTTATAGATGAGGTCAAAACAAATATTTTTTGTTATGTTACTTTTACTCAAAAAGTTCATAGTTTTTGAGTAAATTAAAATTAAGTAATTTTTTACCAAAAGTACGTTTTCAGATACAAAAAATTAACATAAAAGATAACTACTCGTTCGATTCCAGTTTTTTTATTATTTTGGGGTAGAAAACAGTCCAAATGTTGATAATAAATAAAAAAAGTTACAAAAAGTACATGTGTTTATAAAAAAATCAATCCTTAAAAACATTTTTTATTTTTATTCTTTCAGATTTTTTAGAAAAGGCAGCAAATATCTTTAAAAAATTCCTAGTAACTAAGCGTGCATAATATTTTAAAAACATCACCATCTATTCAGCTTTCAGTTGAGGTATAAAACTTAATAATAACTTAAATAAAAAATGAGAAATTAAGACTTAAGTGAATTGCAGTCCCATTTCATGTAGCAAAAATTTCCTACTTCGAGCGCTTCGGAGGTGGCCGTATTATCCTACTTATATCATAAATGTGAAAGTTTGCTTGTTTAGATGATTGTTAATCAATCATGCAAAACGGCTGAATGGATTTGGATGAAATATGGCACACAGATAGTCTAAAAGCCGGATTAAAACATAGGAGGATGGAGGATACTATTATCTTGGTTAAAGGTTCCCTAGGGATTTTCTCGAATGTAAATGCCGATGAAGTCGCGGGCAGAAGCTAGTTTGCCATAAATGGTAATGCTTACTAAAAATAATAATAAGAGTTTGGGGACAGGATTATTTTCCGCCGATGAGTCAAATTTTTTACGGACGGCATCAAAAATAACCATGCATATCAGCCAGCATTTTTAAAGCCTTTATGCCAGGCCTTCGTTTTGGCTTGTGAATGGATAGAGCCGACGGGCCATAACCCACCACGTGGACCCAATGTGGATTGGTCAGTGTTAACGACTGTAAATGTAGCCAGTACCAACGGCTCTATGTAAGGTACATTGTGTTAACACCGACAAATCTGCATTGGGCCCATGTGGTGGGTTATGGCCTGTCCACTTTATCCATCTACAAGTCAAAAGGAAGGCCTGGCATAAAGGCATTAAAAATGGCTGATATGCATGGTTATTTTTGATGCCGTCTGTATAAAATTTCGACTCATTGGCGGAAAATAATCCTGTCTCGAAACTCACTCGGACGAAAGTATTTTTAGTAAGCACGACCATTTATGGCAAACTAGCTTCCGCTCGCGACTTCATCCGCATTTACATTCGAGAAAATCCCTAGGGAACCTTTAACCAAGATAATAGTATCCTCCTATGTTTTAATCCGGCTTTTAAACTATCTGTGCGCCATATTTCATCCAAATCGGTTCAGCCGTTATGTGTGATTGATTAACAATCATCCAAACAAGAATACTTTCACATTTATAACTTATTTATCTCCGAAGCGCTCGAAGTAGGAAATTTTTGCTACATGAAATGGGACTGCAATTTACTTAAGTCTTAATTTCTCATTTTTTATTTAAAATATTATTAAGTTTTATACCTCAACTGAAAGCTGAATAGATGGTGATGTTTTTAAAATATTATGCATGCTTAGTTACTAGGAATTTTTTAAAGATATTTGCTGCCTTTTCTAAAAAATCTGAAAAAATAAAAATAAAAATGTTTTTTAAGGATAGATTTTTTTATAAACACCTGTACTTTTTGTAATTTTTTTTTTACATTATCAACATTTAGACTGTTTTCTATCCCAAAATAATAAAAAAACCGGAATCGAACGAGTAGTTATCTTTTATTTTAAATTTTTGTTTTTGAAAACGTACTTTTGGTAAAAAATTACTTAATTTCAATTTACTTAAAAACTATGAACTTTTTGAGAAAAAGTAATATAACAAAAAATTTTTGTTTTGACCTCATCTATAACACTTTAGCAGGAATACGTCATATTTCCACTGACCCTGTAGAAACGGGGTGTAAATGATATTTACATTTGTTTATTTTTCTATAGTAAGAACCCTACCTAACTTTTCTTTTCTTACAGTGGTCCAAGAGATAGAACTCTTACTACGCCTAGACGTGTCACGGGATCGCAAAGACCATCATCTCCTAAAATTAGGCGGAACCCGCAACCCACGTATTACTGAAGAGAATACTAAGCAAACGTATTAAACAGACTTGCCGCCATTAACTGTATTTGGCTATTATACATATAAACTTTATACTTACTTACCTAGAATGTAATTAATTTTAATAAATAATATTTTCTGAGTTTGCTAGAAAAAATAGTATTTAATGGACTATAGGATCATTCACACAGCTGAGCCACGTCAACGTCAAATTGACGTCGTGCGTCAAGTTCAAGTCGGGTGACTGAACTGTGTGAATGATCCTTAAGAAACTTAAATTTGATTAAATTGCGATATCGAGTGTAATAAGAGTAATTACATTATCGTGTGTGTGCTAGTCATTATTAAATCACTTGTGTTACAAATTGTATTTTTATAATAAACCGTGTTTAACCTACAGATGTAATTTTGTTTTATTTAGAAAAATACCTAGTGTATTTTTGTTTGTAATACTTAAATGGTACCTTATCTACTCAAGCTGTAATAATAATCTGTTTTAAACAATAGATTTGTAACATCAAAAGTGCCGAACGGAAGTTAAGTAGGTACTTACCTACAGAAATGTATGAAAATTCTATCATAATGTTTGACCAAAATAAAGGGAACAGTTGATCAAAATAAAAAGGATCAAGCTTTAATCCAGGTTATAAACTATCTGTTTGCCGAATTTCTTTAAAAAAAAATCTGTTCAGTTTTTCTTGAGTTACAAATAGTGTAAGTAAATAACCCGGCTTAGTTTTAAGGCCTACTCAAATTTGACTGGTATCCTGTACCGCTGGCGGCAACGATATCCCGATAGGTATGCGGTATAACGCGCTGTTCAGAGGTGTTCCGCAACAGCTGCGGTAATAATACCATACAAAGGACCGGTCGGGATATCGGTCGAGTATATCGTTGCCGCCATCGGTACAGGATACCGGTCAGGCTTGAGTACTAGAAACACACTATTGTGTTGTGTTGTGTCGACACGACACACTGTAGTAGTGTGTTTCTAACCATACTAAATGTATGAAACCGATACGCGACAGATCGCGAAACGACACAACACAACACATAAGTATGTTTCTAGCGTAACTGTGTTTGCAGCAAATATATCCTTATCTTCTTCTTCTTATTTTTAGTTTGGCAATCTACTCTCCTCTTTAGGGAGTAATTTTTGCCAGTGTCAAGTGTTATAATAGTTCAGCTGTAGATTGTTTCAGTTTATATTAGAATGTGGGTGCATCGCATTTCAATGCTGCTTCAAGCTGCTGCTGCACCAAGCTGCTGCACCAAGTATATCAAGACAGTTTACTCAGTAAATTCTGCCGAGGTAGCCTAAACTACAATAAAAGTCTCAACTTCACACAACCAAGATCGCGCCTATTTCCATTATCCCAGATATTATTCAGTTGCGTAGATACTTGTACCACAAAACTGCACCAATTTTAAGTCACAATATCCACTATGAATCAATTTGCGAATAACTAAAATAGTCACCGAACCGAACCCGACAAAATAGCGCCAAAAACTCCCCCTTATATATTTATTATTAATATGCGAAAGTCCGTTTATAGTGGTATACCATGGTCCTACCAGTAGGTCAAATCGGTAGGTCCACGGGCCCTTAAGGTTATTTGTTTGTTTGTTTCTTACGCTTTCACGTCTTAACTACTGAACCGATCATCATGTTTTACAAACACGTTGTCAGGGGTACAGAGAAGGACATAGGATGAAGGTGCGGGCACATTTGTCTGACGCAACGCGTTAACACGCCGTCACATGACATCGGTTTTTATAGTAAGGCCGGCCACACACAGACGGAATCACGCAACGGAATTCCGTACGTACGTGATTCCGAACGCAGCAGCTGCATACAAAATCTATGGGCTGCCACACACAAGCGTGTTTTTTCCGTACGGAATCTTCATACATTGTCGAAATTACGTTCGGAATTCCGTTACGTGATTACGTCTGTGTGTGGCCGGCCTAAATGTTTGCACTAGGTTCACACTTATCTTATAACACAACCATATAAATACGGCGTGTTAACACGTGGCGTCAGACAAATGTGCCCGGCATCACTCTCGTGTCGAAACAAAGCGGTAAAAATATGGCGCATAAAAAATATTGACATTGATCGATTGTCGGTTCTATCTATATTAGACTGTGTAATTTAATCTGTGAATCTGTGGCATTCTACTTGTGTCTTGTAATGTTGTATAATCTGTACTTCTCTGTGTCTGTGATTTTGACATTTTGACTTTTTTTTTGTTATATTATGGTGTGTCCCCACTTAGGTTCGCGAACCACCGCGCTCCGCGCTCCGCGCTCCGCGAACCTCGGAGCGCGCTCCATATTTGGGATCCGATGCGAACACGCGAACACGGAGCGCGGAGCGCCAGTGTGGCCAGATTCAGTATTTTAATACTTTTTCGGTATATTTTATCGACTTTTCCGAACATCAGTATTTTTGTAGGTATATTAGCGGAAGTAAGTATTTTCGGTATATTTTGGCTATGAAGTTATGGTAACTACGGTGCTAAGTCCCCGCGAACATTGATGTTCAAGGAATTTCCCGGATTATGTCTATATTTCATTCAGAAGCAAAGATCAGTAGAGTCTGTTCTGGAAAAGAACCAACTTGGGATTTATGCTTGAAAGATAAATATTAATTCAAGATAGTCGCACTATAATTACGTATAAGGCGACGGCTACACACAAAGTATTTACTGTGGTCCAACTGTGTGGTAAATACTGATAATTCCTATTCCAACGATGGAATGAAAACGCACGCCTACACGCTCAGTATTTACCACATGGTAATGTTGCCAGATCGTGCCTTTTATTACGATTTCAGTAGGTACTATTTTCTAAAAGATAGCAGCCAAATTTTATGTTTGGGGGCCGATTTCGATGAAACTCGGTTTTGGGTACTATTTCGACAACAAAACAGCAACGCAAAGTAAAAAATATAAAAAATCCAAGATGGCGGCCAACTTTTTTGTTTGTGGGCCTATTTAGATGAAACTCGGTTTTGGGTACTATTTTGACAACAAAACAGCAACGCAATGTTAAAAATATAAAAATCCAAGATGGCGACCAACTTTTTTGTTTGTGGGCCGATTTAGATGAAACTCGGTTTTGGGTACTTTTTTGACAACAAAACAGCAACGCAATGTTAAAAATATAAAAAATCCAATATGGCGACCAACTTTTTTGTTTGTGGGCCGATTTAGATGAAACTCGGTTTTGGGTACTATTTTGACAACAAAACAGCAACGCAATGTTAAAAATATAAAAAAATCCAAGATGGCGGCCATCTTTTTTGTTTGTGGACCAATTTAAATGAAATTCGGTTTTGGGTACTATTTTGACAACAAAACAGCAACGCAATGTTAAAAATATAAAAAAATACAAGATGGTGGCCAACTTTTTTGTTTGTGGGCCGATTTAGATGAAACTTGGTTTTGGGTACTATTTCAACAACAAAACAGCAACGCAATGTTAAAAATATAAAAAATCCAAGATGGCGGCCATATTTTTTGTTTATGGGCCGATTTAGATAAAACTCGGTTTTGGGTACTATTTCAACAATAAAACAGCAACGCAATGTTAAAAATATAAAAAATCCAAAATGGCGGCCAACTTTTTTGTTTGTGGGCCGATTTAGATGAAACTCGGTTTTCGGTACTATTTTGACAACAAAACAGCAACGCAATGTTAGAAATAGTACCGAGTTTCATCTAAATCCGCCAGATGGTGCTTTGAAGTAAACATAGTCTCTACGTTAAATATTGCCGAATAATTTTAAATCACAATTCTAACATTTGAAATCAAGTTAAATCAATAATTTCTCTAGTGATTCACCAGTGATATCGTTTGCAGAACTATACCTATAGTTTAGAAGTGTCTATTTGTGCTCAAAAAATATTCAGTGCCTTTTTTAATCTGCGGATTATTAAAAACTGCGGAATATAGTCTGAGCATTATCCTCAGAAAAGTGATAAAACTGCGCTTTAATTTGCGTAATAAATCTCATCTCCAGTGTTAAAACTAAATATTATCATCAGTGATATTATCAGTGTTGAGGTAGTACTATAATAATTATTTTCGTCTTGACCTCATACTCAAACCAACTCATGCATCAAGTTACAAACCCTACTTAATTGATCAATACTTTGAACGCTTTAAGTCTCTTTGGCGCATACGTTAGCACACTGACACCCGATTGCACTAAACTTAAGGATCGCCTAAGTCTGTTCCTAACTACAACACGACCAAATTAAAACGGTGTCAAACTTAGCGGTCATGTAGCTGTCATTCGCCTACTTAACTTGGTCGAGTTGTAGTTAAGAAAATACTTAGGCGATTCTTAAGTTTAGTGCAATTGGGTGTGAGTGCTGCATACTGAATTCAGCTGTGAGTGAATGTGATCGATACTCGCTAATAAAGACTTTTTCTCCCAAATTTTTTTAGAGACATTTTATTTATTTTTAAAGATATTTTTTTTTTATTTGTATTGAAGGTATTTTTGGACATTACATTTCAATTACATACTTTTGATTTACTAAAATATCTTCATCCACCAAGGCCGTAGTAAGGTATAAGATTATTGAGAGTAATTGTATAAGAATAAAAAATGTCGACTAAAGGATCATCTGAGTGCGCGGGATGTCCTAATATCATGGATGGAGCAATATTCATGCAATGTATAATCCGGTCGAGTTAACTCGGCCCCTGAAGCGCGATAGACCCCCTTCGTTTTCTCCTTTCCTCACGCCACCTGTCGTCATGCCAGTAGCGTTAGTACATTTGTTAGTGATAATTTATCGATAATCTATCGAAAACTTTCAAAAAATTGACGACGGTGGCGTGAGGAAAGGAAAAAACGAGAGGGGTCTATCGAGCTTCAGGTGCCGAGTTAACTCGACCGGGTTAACGTTGCAAAGACAATTATCATTTGCAGTGCACCGCAGATTACAATGCGATGACAGCTGAAACTAAAAACGCCTGGATTTGTGATTTATGTCGCATTCGCGAGCCCAAAAAGGGTAATAACACGATTACACCAACGAGAGCTAAATTACCACTGCCTCCAATGATAGCTTCGTTACCCAGCGCTTGAAGTCAAGTTTTCCTGCGCCAACGAGTTGTTCCTGCCTTTCGGCCAATGATTTAAGGAACATTATTAGAGAGCAGATTTACAATGCTTTTGAGGATGTTATTAATCCAAAAATTGATGCCTTGCAAAATATGATAGTTGGCTTTGAATCATCTCTCTCGGCATTCAGCCAGGATCTGGATAGCATAAAAACGCAACACGCCGCCCAGTTGGCCACTTTGAATGATGTCCGCAAGGAAAATGAGTCGCTACGTTCAGCTAATCAAAACTTTTCTTCTAGACTGGCACAGCTTGAGTTACAGACACGTGCAACAAATATTGAAATACAATGCGTCCCAGAAAACAAGCAGGAAAATTTGGTTAATACAGTTCTGCAGCTTTCTAAGGTTATAGAGTGTCCTATCAACGAAGGCAACACTCATTTTAGCGCTAGACTTGCTAAAATGGACAATAAAAGTCCCCGCCCACGCTCCATACTCGTAAAAATCAACAGTCCTCGCCTTCGAGACCAGTTTCTGGCGGCTACAATAACGTTTCACAAAAACAATTCTAGCGAAAACTTAACACCAGTCATCTGGGTATCGGCGGCAACAAAAACTCACCAGTTTATGTGACAGAACATCTGACACCAAAAGCAAAACAACTGCATGCAGCGACTCGTCACATTGTCAGGGAGCTGAAATATAAATTCGTCTGGGTACGCGATAGAAAAATCTTTGTACGGAAGTACGAGGAGGCTAACTACGTATAAATACGGAATCATGAGACTCTCAAATGTTTATCATAAAGAACGCTTAAGTTGCCTTGTTATATTTTGTTTTACTAACGGGCTCTTTTAATGATATAATTGTATTCTACCAGAATGTAAGAGGATTGCGGAGGAAGACTGTCGACATTTTCAATAATATCGTTTGTAATTCTTATGATGTAATAATCTTGACAGAAACGTGGTTAAACGATGGCGTTTTTGATTCGGAAATCTGTGATGACAGATACAACGTATATAGGCGAGGTGAGACCGTCAGAGTAGTGGGTTTCATCCATCAAAGGATGGTGGAGGGGTGTTAATTGCTGTCTCCAAAAGGTTGAACTCAGTGCGCCTTTACTCTTGTGAAGATTCACAAGAGTAAAAGCGCACTGAGTAGATGACTGCGAGGGGATGACTTGTGGTTGCGTGTCGGAAGTGACGGAGTTAATTCTGAGAAGTTGAACATTTGCGGTGTTTACCTGCCTCCTCCTTTAAAAAAGCATATTTTATCACACTTTATAGACAACTGTAACCGTGCTCCTCTCTGAATGGTTTATTTTGATTTAAAAATGTTTGATCAATTGGAATTGTATTGCATGCTTTATATATAAGTATAATATTTATAATTTTGATTTGCTTATGTGTAACATCTATAATTGAGATTGCATTTAAAGTGTTATTCATTTTCTTTTTGCTGTGAATGATTTAATGTTAATCTTATGATGTTAATAAATGAATAAAATAAATCGGCCCACCAAAAAAAAAGTTGGCCACTATCTTGGATTTTTTTATATTTACAACATTGCGTTGCTGTTTTGTTGTCGAAATAGTACCCAAAACCGAGTCTCATTTAAATTGTCCCACAAACAAGAAAGTTGGCCGCCATCTTGGATTTTTAATATTTTTAACATTGCGTTGCTGTTTTGTGGTCGAAATAGTACCCAAAACAGAGTCTCTTCTAAATCGGCCCACAAACAAAAAGTTGGCCGCCATCTTGGATTTTTTATATTTTTAACATTGCGTTGCTGTTTTGTTGTCGAAATAGTACCCAAAACCGAGTTTCATCTAAATCGGCCCACAAACAAAAAGTTGGCCGCCATCTTGAATTTTTTTATATTTTTAAAGTTGCGTTGCTGTTTTGTTGTCAAAATAGTACCCAAAACCGAGTTTCATCTAAATCGGCCCACAAACAAAAAAATTGGCCGCCATCTTGGATTTTTTATATTTTTAACATTGCATTGCTGTTTTGTTGTCAAAATAGTACACAAAACCGAATTTCATCTAAATCGGCTCACAAACAGAAAAGTTGGCCGCCATCTTGGATTTTTCATATTTTTAACATTGCGTTGCTGTTTTGTTGTCGAAATAGTATCCGAAATCGAGTTTTATCTAAGTCGACCCACAAACAAAAAGTTGGCCGCCATCTTGGATTTTTATATTTTTAACATTGCGTTGCTGTTTTGTTGTCGAAATAGTACTCAAAACCGAGTTTTATCTAAATTGGCCCACAAACAAAAAAGTTGGCCGCCATCTTGGATTTTTTTTATTTTTAACATTGCGTTGCTGTTTTGTTGTCGAAATAGTACCCAAAACCGAGTTTCATCTAAATCGGCCCACAAACAAAAAAGTTGGCCGCCATCTTGGATTTTTTATATTTTTAACATTGCGTCGCTGTTTTGTTGTCGAAATAGTACCTAAAACCGAATTTCTTCTAAATCGGCCCACAAATAAAAAAGTTGGCCGCCATCTTGGATTTTTCATATTTTTAACATTGCGTTGCTGTTTTGTTGTCGAAATAGTATCAAAAACCGAGTTTCATCTAAATCGGCCCACAAACAAAAACTTGGCCGTCATCTTAGATTTTTTATATTTTTAACATTGCGTTGCTGTTTTGTTGCCGAAATAGTATCCAATACCGAGTTTCATCTAAATCGGCCCACAAACAAAAAAGTTGGCCGCCATCTTGGATTTTTTTATATTTTTAACATTGCGTTGCTGTTTTGTTGTCGAAATAGTACCCAAAACCGAGTTTCTTCTAAATCGGCCCACAAAAAAAAAGTTGGCTGCCATCTTGGTTTTTTATATTTTTTACATTGCGTTGCTGTTTTGTTGTCGAAATAGTACCCAAAACCGAGTTTCTTCTAAATCGGCCCACAAACAAAAAGTTGGCCGCCATCTTGGTATTTTTTTATATTTTTAACATTGCGTTGCTGTTTTGTTGTCGAAATAGTATCCAAAACCGAGTTTTATCTAAATCGGCCCACAAACAAAAAGTTGGCTGCCATCTTGGATTTTTTTATATTTTTTACATTGCGTTGCTGTTTTGTTGTCGAAATAGTACCCATAACCGAGTTTCATCTAAATCGGCCCACAAACAAAAAAGTTGGCCGCCATCTTGGATTTTTTTATATTTTTAACATTGCGTTGCTGTTTTGTTGTCGAAATAGTACCCAAAACCGAGTTTCATCGAGATCGGCCCACAAACAAAAAAGTTCCGAACAGACTCTAAGTTACAGATAAGAAATGACAGGCAGCCGCCATAGTAGAATTATAAATAGTATCAAGTCATCTAATACGTTTAATTAAAATTATTTTCTGTTTTGCACTTCACTTTATCTTTGAGGTTTTTCTTTCGCTAATTCGGGAATTTCCCTAAAGTAGTTTGCCCTTACCTTTGGATCGTTATATAAGTAGAACGTGTTTTTTTTTTCGTTTTTATTGTACTTGGCGCATCCATCCGGAAAATATGTTTAGTTTTGCCTTCGAATAGAATGTTAAAATATAATTTAAACATTCATTGTGATGATAAATGAATAAAACCTGTTTTGAAAATCAGTATTTTTATCGGTTTATTTTCCATGTGCAACTTGGTATGTTTCAGTATTTTTTTGAAGTGCTTCGTTATTTTCGTAAACTTTAATCTGGCCACACTGCGGAGCGCGGTTCGCGGAGCGTGGTTCGCGGAGCGCGGTTCGCGGAGCGCGGAGCGCGGAGCGCTGTTCGCGGAGCGCGGAGCGCGACAGGGTTGCGTTCCAAAACTACGCTCCGAGTGCAACCAAACGCTCTAACGGCGGCGTTCCAAACATTAGAGCGTAATTTTAATTTTTAAAATGATCATAGTAGATCCTCAAAAAACGGATTTTATTTGATTCAAAATAAAGGAAAGTTTCAATTATTCGTATTCCAAATGGAAAACGAAGACTTTGTACTATTAATGACATTTAAAGTTCTTGGTCGTTTCGAACATTAGAGTGAGTTAAAAAACCGGCCAAGTGCGAGTCGGACTCGCGCACGAAGTGTTCCGTACCAAAAAGCGGCAAAAAACATGTTTGTTGTATGGGAGCCCCCCTTAAATATTAATTTTATTCTGTTTTTGTATTTGTTGTTATGGCGGCAACAGAAATACATCATCTGTGAAAATTTCAACTGTCTAGCTATCATGGTTCATGAGATACAGCCTGGTGACAGACAGACAGACCGACAGACAGACAGACAGACGGACAGCGGAGTCTTAGAAATAGGGTCCCGATTTGCCACACCAGATGGCGTTAATGGAAAGAGAAGCTTAGTAAAAAAAATACATTGACACACATTTTTATCAACGCCATCTATCGAGCCTACAGTTTTTTGTCATTTTGAAAAGCCTTCATTGCGAAGACAAGGTTCAAAATAAATTGAAAATTTTTGACACTTTGTACAACCTGACGTGCTACTGACTGTACATAAGCATGATTGTCTATTCAAAGTTTTACTCCTTCTTAGCCACTCATTATTAATTACACAATAATAGTACTGTGGAGACAAAGGTACTTTAGAATTAAGTTTATATGAATAAAGCTTATTTGATCATGGGAACGGAGCGCGGAGGGTGGTTCGCGGAGCGCGGAGCGCGGAGCGTGGTTCGCGGAGCGTGGTTCGCGGAGCGCGGTTCGCGGAGCGCGGAGCGCGGACGTCTGCTCCGCGCTCCGCGCGTCCACATTGCGCTCCGCGAACCTGCAACAGATGTTCGCGGAGCGCGAGGTTCGCGAACCTAAGTGGGGACACACCCTTAATCTCATGGCGATCAGGGGGCTGACAGCTTTAGTTCCATCCCAAGAGTTTTGGCGCTAGCGTCGTGGTTTGGACTTGTATGTATTGGATGTATCTGTGGGTGTGTGTATTGTTAGTGTGTGCGTGCTTGCTACAAATTAGTAATCTGTGATGGCGATTGGCGAGGCACGCACGGCACGCCGGCAGTGCTGCCAACTTAGCGCGTTTCGCGCCAGATCTAGCGCTTTTTTTGTCTCAAAGCGCGTTTTAGCGCCTAGCGCTAAATCTAGCGCTTTTTTTAGATTTTAATAGATTAAGTATTTACCTGCTGGCCTGCTGCATTTATTTGGTTGAATGCTTGATGAATCTATTAAAATTATACAAATTCTATACTTAATTAGTATTTTTATGGTACACCAAGCATTCTAATAGATAATTCTCATTTTTGTCTTTCACCTACTTCAATTTTTTTTTTAACCTCTAGCGGGGGGGGGGGGGGGGGTGGCGACGCTCTCGCAGAGAGCAAATAAATAGTAAAACCATTCGTGGTTAGCGCGAAATCTGGCGCTTTTGTTTTAAATGCCATTTTAGCGCAATCTAGCGCTTTTTTACAGCGTTGACAGCGCGTTTTCGCTCAGACTAGTTGGCAGCACTGCACGCCGGAGTCAGTCAGATTCGTTTATTTTTTTGCAATAACGTGCCTTGTGTTGATTTGGAATTGCTGTCGGTGATGTGAGCTGCCCTTGGTTTCGATTAGATTGATAATAAATTCTTTATAATCTTTCGAAAGAATAGAAAATCCATGGATGGCATGGCATAATCATTATAAAGGCGTCACGCACGGCGTCAGCGTAGTCAGTCTTTTCTGTCTGCCTGTCTCCGCAGCTCCAGTGTTTTGTTGTGTGATGTCTCCTCCGTTCGGTTAGTTAGACTTAAGAACTGGCAGTATGGCTTAGACCTTCACATGTCCCGAAAAGGACGAATACAACAACTATGTACTGATGTACTCGGTTAGTTTAGTAAAACGTTGGTCGTTTGTTTGTTTCTTGTTATTCGAGACCAAACCGCCCCGAATCCTGAATCTGAGTCCCCGGCTCCAACTTTTGCTTTGGAAGTTTCCTATATTTCGAATTTACGGTCTGTTTATCTTGAATTTCAAGTGTATTCCATGAATGAGTGATGGGATAACATAACATTAAAATTTTGTTTGTTTGACGATTGTTTTGCAACTTTTGGTCGGTTTTTTGCAACTGCATTGCGTTCGCCTGCTGTTCTTGGAAAAGTGATATATATTTCTCATTGCTTGTGGTTGATTTCGTGCATCAGTTACCTCCGCAAGATAATCAGGAATAGACCTCTGCGACAAACCATAGCTAAAATCATTGCCTACACACATTTGGTAAGAACCACTGACATAAATTGAATTGCAGCGAGGATCTGTAACAACAGTGCAATAACATAAGTAATAATAATGACAAAGTTTAGTAGTTTATAAATCACCTATTGTATTTTGTATTGGATTAGAATAATAAATACCTTAATCTCTAATTTAATAGCTGTTGTTCTTTGAGTTGGATGCAAAAGAAGCATCAATACTTCGCAAAGCATTTCCCAAGCGAAAGGTGTCGACAAACGACCGCTTTGAACGGAAAAGATTGTTTGACAATAAGAATATTGTCTTTGTTTTAACGCTACCGATTTTTTCACACAGCGTTTTGTCCCTATAAAATTGTCAAACAATACATCCGCATATTTTAAATTCCAAAGTCATATCTTTTGCCCATAATGTTCTTCCAACTAGGTACCTGATTGTTAATATAATAGATGACCTTCAACAATTATACACTTCAAATGCATTATAAGAACTTTCAGTAAGGTTTTCATAAATGTCTGACTGAAGAGTTTTCTACCCACCTTCATAAATGAATTGTTTAGTTTACAGCGAGCGGCTTTTTTTAAGGCCTTCTCCAGTCTCCCAGTTTTATGGCTAATGACTTTTAACTTTGACTTTTAAAACTTAATTTATTTTTACACATTTTATACTGGGCCATGTACTGGCCAATGTCTATTAAATGGTCCCAAGCTACACTACCCGCTTTTGGAGCTATGTCTATTAAGTACCTAACATAAGTTCAGTCAACCGTTATAATACACTAAACTAAAATTGACTAGTATACTAAACAGTGTGAGAATGTGTGTACAATTGAACATTTCAAATGCAATAGAAGAACTTTCAGAAAGGTATTCTTATGTCTGACTGAAGAGTTTTCTCATAAATATATTTATAAGTTTACAGCGAGCAGCTTTCCTTATGGCCTCCAGTCTGTCCCAGTTTTCTATAGCTATGGCTAAAGACGGTCAGAGTGGATCTGTCAATTATCTCAATTTGTCTGACCATCTTCGGAGTGGTCTCCCTCTTTTTTGTGTCGTGTCGAGGGCTTAAATCAATCAGCTATGCAAAATCCAAGGGTTTTGAAGTATTTTTTTATGAAAAAATCTGCTAACTTTGATGAACTTTTATTGTGCTTTGTCCGTATGAAACTGTAATATCAGAATATTATTAAGTACCATAAAACGGGGTTATTTAAGACATTTTTTGCTGAATCATGTGTTTAGTAAAAAAAAATTAAAGAAGTAACTGGACAGGGGGTTTTATGAGTGGTTCATAAAATGGTCTACTGGTAATTACTACTACTATTGATAAGTGAATACTTGAGAACTAATACTTGAGAAGTGAATATGACTACTACTATTGTCAGTAGTTTTGAAGGTATTTATTTTGAAATATGCTTTTTCAAATAGTAGTCCACCCAGGTGAACTTGTCAGGTTCAGGATCAAAATGGATATCTCTACTATAGGGTATTTGGGTTCCAAAGTTTATTGGACCTGTTTTTCTTATTTATCAAACATTATAAAACCTTCCAAGCGATATTGGGAAATATCCTAGTTTTGAGTTTATGGCAATTTGACTGTTTTTGGTCAAAAAAATACCAAATTATATGAAGTTAGTCACATAATCGAAATTATATTTGTTGGCATATTTGTGGTCATTTGGAATTTGATGTAAATGTAACAAAGTTGTGCCTTCATTAAGTAAGCAATATTTGGGTGTTTCTACATTAAAAGGTCTTTGGTTGTATGAGTTGCCGGCATCACAAAAAATGGTAATTTTAATTTAATAATACTTATAGGTATATAAATGTATGTAGCTACTTGTGAATTACTTTTAAAGCAGCTTATTTAATCATTATTTTCTTGTTTTAGAAGGTACCAGGGTAGATATTTGGTACAGGTACAGAGGAGAGACATGGTGTACAGGGTAGGGTACAATTTGAACAGGAGAGGGACTACATGTTACGTTGTACTGCTATGTAAATGAAATATACTGTATTTTGAAGGAATCAACTTTAAAAAAACTTTTTTTTACTACTAATATCAGACTTATTTCTCAAACAGTCTACTTAATATTGTCAGGTATAATCATCATTATTCATTAGTAGTATATTGCTTAAACATCTTATTACAAAAACAAAAAATTAACGAAAATCACCATAACTTCTTGGCACAGAACACCCTATTATCACAAAATGAGATCAAAAATATAATCGACAGAGGATGTTTTATTCTTTTATTTCCAGTACGAAAGCATGTACATAGGTACCCTGCAGTTGCATGAAGTATGTACATGCTTTTGTACTAGAGTTAGTTTTGTTCAAAGACGTTAATGCTGTCATTAAAAGAATAAAACATCCTCTCTCCTTTCATTAGGGTTCCGTACCAAAATAGTAAAAAAGGAACCCTTATGGTGTGACTCAGTCTGTCTGTCACAGCTGGATATCTCGAGAACTACTAATGGTATCAATTTGGAATTTGGAATAGTTTAAGATGATACTTGCCCAACTGTTTTGCAAATAAGAAATAAATAAATATCTTTTTTACAGCAGGGACTAAAAGGGTCTTAAAAATTTGAAGTGGGGCTACAAGAGCATGTGGGGTATCGTTTGAAAGAGCGCCATTTGCACATTTTTAATCATTTTTTATTTTTTTCCTAGGCCGCAAACATAGTTTTCGACTTATGATGAAAAATGTAAAAAAAATACCGTCCCCCCCCCCTTATCTCCGAAGTTTGCAAAGAGAAAAATCTGAAATAATTCTAGGTGATAGCAGTTTATATAAAGATTACAGGATAAATAAAACGATGTCTCAATATAGCACACTTTTTTAGAAATTATCAAAGTTCTAAAAAAGTTAACATTAGTTCCACTATCGGTCAAGAGATGGCGCTGACCTAAAACTGCAATACTAATTTTATTATTCTACTCTGCAGTGTGGTTTGATGGTGCAATTATGATGGTACCATTCATTCAGGAACACTTCAGAGACATCCAGTCAAAGGCATTAAAATTTTGAATCGGTTGTGACCATTTCTTAATATATTCGACAGCTGTATTAAAGAAATCTATTGTTTGTTTTTCAAAAGCTCTTACCTTGTTATTGTTTTCGGAATCAAGCTTTAAGCTATTCAAAATTTGCTTTGGCGCTATTCCAATAAAATTAGATTCATAATTTTGTATCTTGTAACATGGCTGCTCTCAGATGACAAAACGCGGTAAACCAAAAGTAGTGAATTCGAGAAAAACACATTTAAAGATCATATTTGAGCTTTTCTAAAAGTTTTAAAAATAATCTAAATATTTAATTTTATTGATGGTTATAAAATAATTTATGGTAAATTATTAAAGAAGGGGGTTTACCGATGAATTGTAATTAAAAAAAGGTATTAAATGTTATTTAAGGCTTTTTATTAGACTTTTTTAGATGAAATATTACAAAATGGGTACATAATAAAAAAAATTAAAAGAATTGAAAATAATCAAAATTATATACCAACTACCAAATTAAGTTCGAACATCATCGTCTGAGATATCCTCATTTATACGGAGATTTTCATAAAAGCCTCTTCTCGAAACAGGCATTGATTTAGTAAGCTTAATTAAATTCAACTTCTTAAGTTTGCTCACGCCATGAGGCATTTCTTGATGTGGTATTTCTAAAAATGATGAGGTGTTATATGCATTTTTTATAATGTTCTGTATTTCTCGTTTGAGTTTTATTTTGTACACGTCGATTTCACAAATTCTTCATCGTACTTAACTTTTACAAAAAGATAGTAAAACCCCGACGAAACTCAACCACTTTAAATTTCGTTATGTTGTAGTTGGTAGGGAATTTCGCTTTCATTTCATCTTCGAGAACCAAAAAATCTTGGTGGTCTAATACCTGGACCTCCAAATTACGTCGTGATTTTTTTATTAATTCCACGTAATCACCGAAATCATACAATTCCCCAGCAGCATTAAGTTGTTTTAGCCATACTGGAATGCACACTGTCTGCTGACATATAATTATGTGTGTCCTGACTCTAGGTAAACAATTTTTAAGGTTTTTATATTTAATTGATTGTCATGAAACAACCTCAGCAACGCAGAATACAGCGTTTTATTTTTATTTTGCGCGTTGCAGTTATCCATGTATAAAATAAGCTTTCCTAAGTCTCTGCAATGTTTTTTCGCAAACTGTATATAGGTTGTGGCAATATTAGTAGCTTTACGACCAGATTGTCCTTCGTGCCACAAAACAACAACTGAATTACCGTTCTTTCCTGTTGTCGCAAAGGTCTCATTTTACATAATCAACTTTCTGGAAAAAAAGAAATCTTTTGTGGCTAACTTTGTTCGTTCGTTCGTTCAATTTCTTTCCATTCAGGAACACTGTTCAGAGACATCCAGTAAAAGGCATTAACATTTTGAAGCGGTTGTGACCATTTCTTAATATATTCGACAGCTGTATTAAAGAAATCTATTGTTTATTTTTCAAAAGCTCTTACCTTGTCATTGTTTTCAGAATCAAGCTTTTAGCTATTCAAAATTTGCGTCGGCGCTATTCCAATAAAATTAGATTCATAATTTTGTATCTTGTAACATGGACTTCGCTTCAAGCAACGTGATGTTAGATATTTCAACTTTTCTTATTTGGGATTCAAATGTATTGAGCTGCGAATACAAGAAGAAAAAATACACTTCACCGATTGGATTTTCAAAAAAATCTTTAATAGCCTTTGGTGGCTTTTCTTTAGTATTAAAAAAATCTTTTAATGGCTGTAATAATTGTAATAGTAATCTAGGTATTCAAACAATAATTGTCTAATCGAAAATATCAATTTCTGGTACCGAAAAATATCTTCTTTTAGATATTTGTGTCGGTGAATTAATTTTCTTAATGATGTCTTGTCAAGAATATAGGAGTTCATCTTGTTTTCCGAACCACTTCCAAGATTTCAAGGATCTTTCTATTGAGGAAATCAATGCTCCTGCCTCTTTGTAGGATATAATTTTTCCTGGATATATATTTTTTTCATAACTGAATATGACAAAATCACCCCTTTGTATGCAGCTTTTATAATTTTTACAGTTTTATCGGTACTATCTTCGCTTCGGTTACTATCCTTATTATTGTCATCTTCCTCCTTCAGCGTTTCTTCTTGCCATTGCTTATAATCATCTTTCAATGAGTAATGTACAGAAAACGTTTCCTCAGAGTCATAATCACTTTCATCTTTTGTAGCTTTTTTTGTTATTATTTAGTGAGCGCGTAAACTTGAGAGGTAAAAAATTATTGGGTTTATTTTGTTTGCTGACGATTTCTGTCATTAACTAAACTAAGTCATGATGTCATTAACTAAGTCATGGTTCCTGTACCTAGCAACAAATGCATTCAGCAATGCACATGCTATTCTAAACCCTTTGTTGCCCGTGTTACTACCAATCTTACTACCAGTAGTAATACCGTTAATTTTGATTGCCCTTCTTACAACTCGACTATTTAGTAGTAAGAAGGGCAAAATTAAAAAGCCCGTGCTACTACTGCATTTACTTAAACAAAAAAAACTAATTTTATTTTTTTACAATTTATTGTAAAGACTCAAACATAAAACAATTGACTCCTTAAATAAACAAGCAGGAAAATTAGCGCAATTTCTAGAGGGCGTAGCCTACAGAGATTTCTTCATTTAACACTCTCCCTGCCGGTAATGTATAAGACTTTTTAAGTTCAAGAGGCCATGGGGGTCGCCGGCGGGTCCCAAAATTTTCTGCTTGTGGGCGCCGAGAGCCAAAAGTCAAAGTCTTTACAGGAGGCCATGGGATCCGCCGGCAAGCCCAAAAAAAATTCTTTCAGGACGCCGTGGGATCCGCCCTGACCTCCCAAATTCAAATATTTTTTACAACTACTGGCGTGCTGTTATAGAAAATGTGACTATACGCTGGCGTCCCCATGAGATTTGGCTACAAAATTAAAAAAAAAACCAAGTCTATAGGACCTATAATTGAGTTGCAATGGGGCTTGATAATAATATTAGAAAAACAGCTTTATATGAATATTTATGTATTTATTAACTTTTTATAACAATATAAGTGTTCAAAATTACTTTTTAGAATGAATAGTTGCAAAACACGAGGCGCAAACGCTGGGATTCGTCGGGCAAGTAAGGCAGACAGTGTTAGTTTTTTTAGTAAGCTTCTTGGCATCAACACTTGTTTTCCCTTGCAATCTTAGTTGTTCATAACAGTGTACGCACTTACGGCGCACAATCCGATTACGATGGTCAGCTATAATATTTTTTCCGAATCTGTGCTCACCGTGTTCACGTACCTCAGCATCATTAGATGGTTTCTGGAATACACCTAGTAACTGGGTGCATAGTTGTTCCCTGAATTTCGTTATAGTATAGCGTTTGGAATCAATTCTTTTATGTTTCTTATAAGCAAGGTAAGCATTTGTGACGGAAGTGTTCAGTAACAATTCTATTGCAAGTTTTTGAAACCAACGAATGTTACGGTGTGATGGGTTGGAATAACTACCCATTTGATCGGAAAGATCAATTGAATATTTGTGCCTATTATAATCGACAATTGCTGTAGGTTTCTAAGATGATTTATTTTTGTTTCGTTTGCTGGTTACAGTGACGAATCCCACTTTATGTTTGGTAGATAAGCCCAGGACGTCTCGTTTATCTTTCCATTTGAAGACCAAAATTCCTTTGTCATTTTCCATCGCAACTATCTCCCCCTTCTTCAACTTTTCTCCTATGACATTCTTGGGCAAACCTTTCCGGTTTTTTCGAATTACCAATCAAGTGCGTAGAACGTTGTAATAGAGTTTCGGCCAAGTCAATACTAGTATAATAGTTGTCCGTGATAATGGTTCTTCCTACATCTAAGTATTCTTTACTCAATTCCAGCACCACATTTTTTGACAAATTTTGTTGGCGCGTATCATTTTTCTTTCCCTCATAAACAATCAAATCATACGTATAGCCATTATCGTCACATATTTTGAAGAGCTTAATGCCATATTTATGCTTTTTGCCTGGAATATATTGCATGAACGCTATACGACCCCGGAAGGCAACCATGGTCTCATCGACTTTCAGGTATTCGCCAGGAGACATAAAGTTTTGGAATTTGGTTGTGATCAATTGAACCAAACGTCTTATCTTGATTAGTTTATCCGTCCGTGGTGTATTGTGATAGTAGGTATCTTCAAAGTGCCAGCAACGAAGTAATAACTCGAAGCGGTTCCGGCTCATCGTTGATCCAGCTAATTTACTTTCATAAAGTGAGTTTCGAGTCCAGTAGTCGGAAATCTTAGGCAGTTTTTTCAGGCCCATCCATATCAACAAACCAATAAATTTCTTCATCTCCTGTTCATCACAATTTTTCCAATCTTTCAGTCTACTGGAACGTCGCATTGTTGTCATTAGTGTAGTTTTATTTGCATAACAGTTGGTCATATTTACCATCAGGTTCATAATTTCTTCGTCAATAAACAATAAATAATAATCCAATTCACTCTGGCATGATTCGGGAATATTTTTCAATCCAGAAGTGGCAGTAAATGGGAATTGCTTTTGACGGGTGCCAGTAGGTAGGTACCAATTTTTCTTGCGTCTCGTTGACTGCGCAGGACGGTTTGGTCGTATGCAGGAGCGTGGCGGCGGCGTAACATCACTGTCAGAGCTTGCAACACTACTACTCGACGATTCATTGTCATCAGAAGTCAGGTGACTACTGTCTGACTCGGGTATGAAGTTGGGATCTGAATCTGAGTCGTCCGACATGATAAAAAACGCGATCGAGATTCGCAGTCGATAAAAAAGCGCGGGAAAAATGACACGGCAGGCCGTGGGGGCGGCGGGCGGCTAACTGCTAATTATTATAAATGGCGTGCAGATTAAAACTATAGGTAAATATGTGCGGCGTGCTGAATGAAAAAAAATGGGGGGAGAGTGTTAATAACTGTATCTGTATCTCTGTATCTGAATATGTCGTATATTGTCGTCGTTTACAATATCGCGACTTCTCCTTTTGTTAAATTGCTGGGAAATAATTTTGACAAGGCTGTCATCAGTTATAGCATTAAGAAGGCGCAATAACGTCTTATTATTTTTATTTATGATTTTATTTAACTTGGCATGATAGCCTTCAAGAACATTATTTGTTCTGTGTCTCATACCGAAAACACTGAGCAAATCCAAATATTTCTTTTTCATCCAAGTGTTTTGTACGTATTTAATAAATTTTTCAACAGAAAGGTGTTCACTTTCTGATTTTATATAAGACCAACCTTCCTCGAGCATCTCTATCGGTAAGAGCGGTAATGCAGAGCACAATGAAACAATGCGGTTTTCTGCTCTGCATCTAGATTTTCCTAATAAAGATTCTGCTTTTCTCCACAGGCAACGATGCCAGTGATTATAGCAGCCTACTATTTTGATATCCTGAAACATTATTATCAGAGCGTTGATGTTCGCAATCTCAAAGTCGCAGTGAAATAATGCTGGTCTGAATTGCGGCAGCTGCGACTTTATAATATTGTACATAGTTTCATAGGCCGACTGAGACTTGTTGCTTAATAAAGCAAATATAAGGGGTACTACTCTAGTCGTGTCTGTTGAACTTCCGTATTCACCGTGAATGCTCACAAGTTCTTTAAATGGTGGCGGACATGCTTTAAATGTTGCGTCTATAAAAAAATCAGTAATGGTGTGTAATATTTGTCTTGCTTCTGGAGTACAAAACAGGAGCATTCGGTCTCCTTCATATAAGTGATCATCGAAAACGATGTAATGAAACTTTTCAGGTATTTGCAATTCTTCTAAATTTGTGAAAACTGTTTTGGTAACTGATAAAGATTTATTGCAAATTCCGTAAAGTGAATGTTGTATGTTAGTGAAAAGGGGGTAGTTCTGAGCTGAGTTAATACCCTCTTTAAGAATGAATCTTTTTAATCTTTCATTATATAGTTTTGGTATTGGTTTATCACTTTTGACAACTTTATTTCTCAATTTCGATACCGAAACAGCAATTTTATTCTTCTCGAAGTCAGGCTTGCAAACGTGTTGTATTTTTCGTACTACATTGCTACCCTTAAAAGAAAAAGTAAAACATGGTCAGATTGTGATTTAAACGAAAATACACATAAAAGTAGATGTACATTGCAAAACAATACAAAACTATAAAAAACTTGAAAAACCCACGACGGCCTGCTCGGCGGCCTGCAAGTTTTGAAAAAACTTGCTCCGAAATGAAACCTTTTCGAATGCAAAAACCGCATGGACATCGGCCCAGTAGTTTCCGAAGAAAACGGTAACAGACAAACATTACAAACACACAAACAAACAACCCCAAACGCATATACCGCGTCTGTTCTGATCCGTCTGTCGTCGTGGGTAAATATAAAACAAATTGTAATGAACCATTACTAGTAATGTGCGAATCGGACATTGTGAAAATCGGACATTCTGCGTCTTATTCTACAAGGGTCTCTATAGAAGGAGTAAAACATGTATTCATATGATGGGTGGGGTACTATTTTCATTTTGATCCTTATCAGTAGGTAAGTAAGTGTCCCCGACAGTAGTCAGAGACACCCTGTAGGTATATATATGCCGCATCATGTTTCTTACACTGAACAAGGCATAATTTATAATAAAAACCAGAAACCGCACTCACTTGTACCGTTAAACTTCCAAAACATTTTGGTTTCTTGAAATATAAAGCGCATCTCCATAACGCTCCCATTCTTTTATACTTTAAGTTTGTAATACTGGTGGCCATCACTTATTAATACAGTCCCTCCTTTTCTTGGTATATATTTAATTTCAGTGTCACTTAATACGCTCATTTAAAAATTCAATACATAAAAGCACTGATTATAAATGCAATTATTATTTATTGCAAAAGATAAGTCAATAAAAAACAAATGAAGGAATAAAATGACAAATTTATTTTTTTCTCTTGTTCATATCAGCGACTAATAAGAATGTATGTAATACTCGCTAACTCGTTTTAGAGAATCAAAGAAGATTAATTGTCAAAGAAGGTTAAACATTTAGTTGTTTTAACTTTCATGTTTACTGTGTACATAAACAAAAAATACTAATTTAACTAGAAATATTTTTTTTTTGTTTATGTAAACGCAGTAGTAGCACCGGCTTTTTAATTTTGCCCTTCTTACTACTAAATAGTGGGTTTCTTACTACTAAATAATGTCAACTAAAAAAGCCAAATCACACAACCAATCAGGATTTTTAAGTTCCGGGACATCCCTTTGCTTTTCCGCCAGAAATATTCCAATTTCTTCTTTTAAATTTAGAAATCGTTCCAGTGTCAATCCACGACTTAGCCACCTTACTTCTGTATAATACATTAAATCTCCATATTCGCTTTCGATGTTTTTCATCAAGGAATTGTTTGAATTGCCTGTGATTGAGTCCTCGTGATTTTATGAAATTTACAGTCGAAACTACCACTTTCATGACATTTTGAAATTCATTTTTTTTTAGAACAGAAGGCTTCTTGGTGTATAATGCAGTGAAACTGCATGAGATCTTCAGCGTTTATGTTTTTTTCTTGCAGATGCTTTTTCAGCAAAGTAACTAGCCCAGAATTGACACCAATCATCGAAGGAGCACCGTCAGTCACAACTCCCGATAATTTTGATAAGTCCAAATCAGTTTTTAAACACTCATCCAAAAGTACATTGAGTATATCAACTGCTCTGGTTTGACCTTTCAATGAACACATTCCTAAAAACTCTTCTAAGACTTCAATATCTTGAGTAACACCTCGTATGAATATGAGAAGTTGAGCTGTGGAACTAATATCAGTGGATTCGTCAAGTGCTAATGAAAAAAATTCAATGATCTTAGTTTTTTCATTTAATTGTTCGGCAATATTACCTGACAAAGACATAATTCGTCAGTTCAGTTGAATTTTCTCAAACTTTTTTGCTGCTTCTGGACACATTTTCTTAGCGGCGATTTCTATGCATTCTTTTACAAAATCCCCATCATTGAAGGGGCGACTTCGCTTTGCTATCATTCGAGATATTTCATAACTAACTTCTGTAGCTGTTTCTGAATCTTGAATGGGTTTTGTGAACATAGCTTGCTGACCAATAAGCTCCCGTTTTAAAGACAACATTTTTTGCTTTCTTAATTCGCCTGTAAACTTGGTAAAAGTAGGATGCTGCATTTCATAGTGCCTTTTACATTATATTCCTTTGCAATCGCAACAGAATTCTTGCAAATTAAACAAACGATTTGTTATGCGACCATACAAAAGGGTATTTCTCAGTCCAAATTTCTTGAAATGCCGATTTTCATTTTTAACCTTACGTTTTTTACTAGGTCCTGGCTAGTCCATGTTGCGTTCTAATCCTGGCTAGGATTAACACAGCACCTAAAAACAATTACAGTACCTACTTAAATTACCCATCCTTTTTTTAAATTACCAAAAATAATTGATTAAATAGGTAGGGAAACACTTATTAATAACAGAGTTTTACTTACGGTTTCACAACACAATTATACACGGCACTTGACGGGAAATCTACGTTGAATGTGGATCGAAATATATGACATCGGCTAGTCGAGTTAAAATCTACACTAGAACTATTGACACTTCACTCAAATTAAAACCGAGCTGTCGGTCGCTTCGGTTAGCGTGGCTTTTATACCGCGCGGTTAGAGTCGAAAACTGTCTGGAGAAATCTCGAAACCGACTCTGTGCTATCTCGCTTGCTCTAACAATATAACCCGTGGATAAGCCGCCACCGCGCTGCCGTCGTCGCCGCGCCGCCGCGCCGGCCGCGGCGCTTCCTCAAGAAAACGAATTTAACCGAGATCAGCCCGAACATTACCGACCGCTGTTACCAACGCATGCACGGCGCACCGATAAGCGCACTTAGGGTCCCCCCAGACCTACCGGTTTCGTTTCTTTGCTTTGCTGTTCTACTTGCTGTTTAGACCGCCGGCCAACCAGGGTCATTTTTAATCTATCGCATATTGGTGTTATCAAATATCATCGTCTGGGTTGCGAAGTAGGAAGCTTCTAGGAGATATGCCACCCTGAACATGGTCTCCGATTGCTAAAAATAAATCGATCGCATATTTATATAAATTGTGAACAGGGTTGTGTGTGGGTGTCATCATTACCTATCTGAACTATTTTTTTGTGTTTTCATAACGATCGTTTAAGGAACAAAGCTCACAAGAATATTCTTATATGTGAAATGTACTTAGATTGAAAATATGCGATAGATTGAAAATGAGCCTCTTGGCTGGCGGTCCATTGCCGAACAGCAAAGCAAAGAACGGAAACCGGTAGGTCTGGAGGGACCCTTAAGAGCGCGCGCGCGAGATTCAAATTACTTTTTGAACATATTTTTTTGGTTCTATACTGGAATAGAATTCAATATTTTTCGAATGTACGAGAGTATTATTTTTGCTGTCGGCGGGCCACCAGTATTCGACCGGCGAGCCGCGGTCTGTGCATCCCTGCTGTGCGACGAAGAACTTTTCTAATTCCAATTTCCAATCAAATACATCGTCAAAACGTTTAACTGTTTCATACTTTTCAAATACTTCAATGTATTCATTCGGAGACAAAATGACCTCCATCTTCTTAATTTCTTTCTCTATTAAACCGAATACGCGGTCAGGAGAAAGGAAAGAATACCCTGGGATGGGAAATATCAGTTCTACGGACGTGATATGTTGTGGTGCAATACGGTTCATCCAAGTAGAGCACATGCCCATCATCGTGCTGTTTTTGTTTTGGGCCCCGCACCCGTCGGCTATCAGTCTGACAGTTGTTATATTATCGTCGAATGTTGTATTAAAAAGCGAATCAAAAACGGCTGAGGAAATTTCGTTGCTTCCCTTTCGATGCATGTCCTCTGTCCTCGTATACAGTGTAACATTGTCGCGGTTCAAAGCATTTTCAGGCAGGGAATGATAACGTTATTTTTAAATGTGACGTTATTTATTACTTTTTTTACCGTTAATTTTAACACTAACGTTTCTTTTCATCATTTCTGACCTGACTTTCACGTCTTTGCCACGTTTTAATTGTTTATCAGTCTTTAATTTCTTAGAGGGTGTTGTCTCCAAACCTATTGCATATTACAGTTCCCGTCAAATAGACATTATTTTTAGTATCATTCAAATAATTTGCCAACTTTAAGCTTGTGAAAAACCTGTCAGTGTACAAAACGCAGCTTTATTCAACTGTGCGACATTGAAGTTAAACTACGCCCGCTCCAAGTCAAGTTCAGTCGTCTTGTTGGGGTATTGTATTTGAATTGAACCCACATAAATTTAATAATCTAAAACTAGGCCGCCTCTGGAGGCAAGTAAGATTTTTTTTCAATCCTAAAGAATTTGGTTTCAAAGGCACGTCTTATCGGTAGTCGCATCGCCCTGCAAATGGTATCATTTGCTCATCGATGGACAAATGTGTCGACCGAGGTAAACTATGGCATTTCGCTAATATTTTTGACAGAATGGATCGGATTTTCCAAAATTTATCGCCATTATCACGACTAGTAGCAGTATTCTCTGCAAAATGTAAATGATTTCGGAGCTCGAAAAATCGGTCTCGAGTCATTGTGTCTTTGATGAGGGGCATAGAAAGTTCTTATGCCCCAGTAAAGACGGGCTTGAGAATATTTCAAAGTCCCCATGAGTAAATTGTAAAACATATAATTAGTATTAAACTGGAGGCCCAGGTTCAACCGCGAAATAGAAGAACTAGTGCCCGAGCCAAACATAATTGGGGAGATAAAACCCCCCGATTTCGCTGGCTAGGACATGTAGAGAAAGAGAATGGGAGAGGATCGAGCAGCTAAAAAAGCGTATCTGGGACAACCGACTGGATGACGTCCGGTGGGGCGTCCGAGATATCGCTGGAGACTCTGGAGAGATGAAGTCGCCAAGGATCTAAAACACCTAAATATACCCGTATGGTCTGAACTTGTACAAGATCGGGCGAAATGACTCACTCTGATGTCGGAGGCCAAGATCCACTTCAGGTCGCTGAGCCAGCGAAGTAGGTAAGTAAGTATTCACAGATTTAATACTAACGAATAACGACTATTAGATTGCCTAAACTAGATAAAAGAACTAAAATATAAATTATGTAGAATTGGTTAGTTTGTATTGGGTTCTATGGGAAGAGGACACAGCGTGACTAAAGGACGCTTAATTAAGCTGTCTCTAGTTTTAATAGTTGCCACGCGGACGATGCCGTCGAAGCTCGGATGCAAGTCGGTAACTCGTCCCAAAGACCAGTGTAATGGGGGTCAATTGATAGGATTGATAAGCAATGGTTTAGAAGTTTTCGTCCATTTTGCACGTTGCTTTAGGAAATGTAGATATTCGTTTTTCCAGCGAAGCCAAAAGTTTTAAACAAACGATTGGATAAGCTGCCAAAGGTTTAGTCGATATAGTTTGATATTAGAATAATCCGCGTCAGGCACAGCTGTTAGGGGTTCCAAGGTCAAGAAGTGACCTGGAGTCAGCACGTTTAAATCGTTTGGATCTGCACTTTGTGGATACAACGGCCGCGAGTTTAGAACCGCCTCGATTTGGATGAATAAGGTACTAAGTTCCTCGAAAGTAAGAACTTGATTGCCGACAATACGATAAAGATGAGATTTAGCAGCTTTGATTTGTATTTCCCATACGCGTCCAAAGTGAGGTGCAGAGGGTGGATTAAAATCGAATTGGATGGTTCGAGTCTGGCAAGTGTACGGTTGTAGCGGTTTGGGATGAGTCCAGTAACAATGGATGCATTTTGATAGACACTGGCGAATGGCTCGTTTTGCTGACAGTATCCAAAAACGTTGTAGAATTAGGTAGTGAGTCGTATTTTGACCCGTATGGCAATGCTGACGATAACTGGATTCGATTAATTTTGACAACTTTTCCTTCGTTGCTATTTCGGAAACCAGGTTTAGGTTAATCTATAATGAAACCAGTCTTCTGTTACAATGGGTTCTAAAATTTTATTTACTCTCAATTCCTTCACCGGTATTTATATGCCACATGGAGTAATTAATTAATTCAGACTGAAGTAATTCTACTATTATACACGTATTGCAAGTCTTTTATCAAGTTTTTAACCTTTTCGAAGAGTTTTACAAATGTAAAGTTAATACTGACGTTTTCTTAAATTATTTTAATTGGGCTGTGCGGCATGCACGAAAAATCTAAACCGTTACCCCCCATCTAAATGCCTTTTACGGAATTAAAAGCCATCATTTCACATATTAAATTGTCTGGTCTGTCTCGCGACCACACCCCGGGCACTCCATACAAACGCCGCGTTTCAACTACCATCAATCAATATTCATAGGTTTTTGGTGGTGCGTGCGATGAAATGATACGACTCCAATTTATCACTAATTTTATATTGATACTCACACGAGTTAGGTACAGACATTTGTTAAGTACAGTAAGCGTTATTTCTAGGTATAATGCAAGAAATTACCAATTGCAAAGCGCAAGCGACGCTGTGTCATGTCAACCATATTGGTATTTTCTCTCCGGCCCCGCTCCGCGCATCTTGCGCAAGCGCGGTGGCGATGCCAGCGCTGCTCTGCCATGCGGCACCAGCAGGGAAACGCTATCCGCACGTTACATATTGGCTACGTAGATGGCACTGCTAGTATGTTTAATTATCGTATTGCCACAGGTTCATTAACCGTAGACGGAGTTAGCTTTGTATCACCACTAATGCCAGGGTACATGTCAATGAAAGTCGTCTGGTAATTTAGGCACTGCTGTACAGCCATCTCGTACGTGAGATTTTTAGTCTTCAGTGTACACCGACGCTACACAGTGACGTTTTTGCACACGCGCAACTGTGTGCGTAAAGTCTAGGGCTATTGAATGAGCCGAACTCACGGGGCACGGTGAGGAAATTGATTGCGGGGCGGGGCGCGGAGTTTCCTTTCTGTACGGTAGTACTTATATCTATTCTGTGTCGCGATTTTTTTCGTGCGATGTATCCTCCTAGCACTGGTTTTTCGTTAATGCCTATTGTAAAGTAATTTACCTCTTGAAGAGCGCAAAACCGTGGACGGGCTCTTAAATCGCCCGTTCACAACTTCTACAGCACCATCGACATAATGTCACTTTACGAAATTCATAAGCATACCTTAGGTACTCATTTGAAAACTTGGTTCCAGTGACAGACTTCCGTCTGTACAGACACCGAGTAATTTCTGAAATAAAAATTCAGTCACGATACCCACTACCTATCTAAATATTCTAAAATAGAGATGTCACCCTCGCTAAAAACTATCGCATAGTCAGAGGTTGCAAAGGGTCTCTAAATGCATCTTTTAGAATATCAGCGTCAGATTTTGTTGCTGCACAGTATACAGCCATAGCAACATTCCATGATGAATGATTTGACAAGACTTCTGTTTGTGCAGTCTTATTTTGGCATGAATAATTACTACTTTTTTGTACATAAATGTACGTTCCATCCATTATTTATAACAATAGCCTTTCTATCTTTAAAATTACTTTTCCTCCTCGTCGTGTCACTTGGCATTGGCCCCTCATTGGCATCTTTGATGGTTTGTTTCCGTTTAAACAGGTTTTTTTAATTGTCGTCAAATGTTTAATTCAACGGCGCGGCGTGTCACTTTGTTGTCGTCAAATTTTTAATTCAACGGCGCGGCGTGTGAGTTTGTTACGCCAAACGTGCAGCTATGTACAAAATAAAAGACGGTTGTATTAATAAAGCTTATTGACGTTAAGTGAAAATTAAAATTTCAATTAAAAATCATGTAAACCAAACCCAATGGCAATCCACTGGCGAAAAACATTATCTAACATGTTTAAGCATTCTATTGCAGTAATTCATTTAAGACATGGTGGATTATGCGTTGAATTGTCATGTTCTTTGCAATAACAAATTTATTTTTATTTATGCTCAAATTGCGATCTTTAGCATTTCTTAGTTTATTTTCTTAAAAATGGCGTTACTCATTATAGAGAGAATATTACGAGAAGGGCCAGTGTGATTTTGGTAAAGGGGATTATGTGACTGACGCTGGTAACCTCTTCAGTTGGTGACTGGTAACCTCTCCAGGCACCTGAGTGTGCTGCCTACGGTATCTGGGTACGATATTATTATTTATTTATCATAATTCAACGGTATCATCGTTGACAATGAGGAGCGCCGGATTACCCTTATATGCCGATGAATACTTATGTACTCGCGCATTACATCAACGAACAGGTCAGCAGTCAACCATCCACTTGGGCTTTGCTAATCCGAGGGTACCTGTACCTGGTGAAGCACCATAAATCATGTCCAATTTGTAGTTCTTCCTCGCGAATACCATTACTGGTGGTAAAGTTTGACCATGTGCATTCACGATACTGGCAGTAGTTACTAAGACTCCCTGCTCTCCACAGTCTCCACTCGTTACTTTGCAAACATTCCGTCCTTTGGGTGCCAATACCTTTTGCGGCTCTTGTACTGAGGTTGTCGAAGTTTCATCCATACACACACGACTACCGTCGCCAAATTGGGGATGACGCTCATATACTTCTTACGTTACTTCTATTGAAGGCGGTTGCTCTAGCCAAGCTGCATGCTTCTGATTTTCGTACCGATAAGTTCTCTTAAACCTTCTCTTAAACCCACGACGCTAGTCACGTCCAGCCATCTCAATGAGTTTCCATGATTTTGGCATTTTAATGTCGTTTATTTTTGTCATTTTGATAGGCGTATCGGCAACATTCTTTTGATGCTAGTCGAAATACTTATCAGCACATTCGACTGTGTAATTGTGAATGGTCAGCTCCTGTTCGTGAGTTAAAACCCTGTTTACTGAATATTTTGGCTCCAATCACTGCATTTCACCTTTCTAAAAAAATACGTACCTAGCTTTGTAGTGTTTGATATGGGATTGCGCATTCTTTGGCCGCTCTTCGAACGGGAATAAGTTACTACACACCTTGAAAATATATTCTACGAAATATCTGACGTCCGTTTTTTAATTTGCTAGACTATCAGAACAAAAGACAAGAAGTAAGAAAAACATAATCACTAATTTTAAAAATAACCCATATTTTCTTCTTGTCTAAACATAATGTATGCCGCCACATCGAAGCCTACCTGGTGTTCGCGCTCTGCGCGTATGCGATATGAGGCTATGCATCCCCGAAATGCAGAATGAATTTTTTCAATACCCGTATCGAAATCTACTGCGCTATTGTTTTTATATTTAATGCTGCGCAAGTGACATAGGAAAGCTTTTTGTTTTATCCATGGTTAAATTATTATATTATCAGGGTACTAAAAATTGCAATAAATGAACTAATTTATACTTTCAGCTACATATAAAAACTATTAACAAATTATATATAACCTTATATAATCCTAAATATAAAAAGTAAAAACAGTGTCAATTAAAAAAAACTTATGAGTCGGTTACTTCGTAACCTTGTCACCATAGTAGGTGGCCTTCTTGGTAAACCGTTTTTTTGCCTCGGCGTACAACTTTTTGACCTGACCCCACAGTGGGTACTCCGGTGAGACTTGAAGGCAGAGATTGGCACTCCACTTATGGGCGCGCTCACGGGGGCATAGGTCTACAATGTCCGCAGTATTATACACCCGGACATCGAAGAATATGTTACCGACAGGCACCAGCTCCACCTGTCGCATCCAAGGACCGGAACTACTTACCGTTAAAGGGGTTTTTGATTGGGTATTTCATAGACTTGTTTTCAAAAACCCTATAAATACGGTAACCCTATGACGCACGAAGGGTTCCGTACCAAAAAACGGCAAAAAATCACGTTTGTTGTATGGGAGCCCCCCTTAAATATTTATTTTATTCTGTTTTTCGTATTTATTGTTATAGCGGCAACAGAAATATATCATCTGTGAAAATTTCAACTGTCTACCTGTTGTCGTTATTAATATCGAGCAAAAAACGGCAAAAAAACACGTTTGTTGTATGGGAGCCCCCCTTAAATATTTATTTTATTCTGTTTTCAGTATTTGTTGTTATAGCGGCAACAGAAATACATAATCTGTGAAAATTTCAGCTGTCTAGCTATCACGGCTCATTCATAACATACAGCCTGGTGACAGACAGACAGCGGAGGCTTAGTAATAGGGTCCCGTTTTTACCCTTTGGGTACGGAACCCTAAAAAGAATGAACTACACTGGCCTGCAAAAGAAAGGGCAAGGCTACACGGGCGGTTCTCCCGCCGCGAGAAACCGCTCGACAAAGCTGCCGCAGACCATCAAACTACACGGGACGCGGTTTATCGCTGCCTTTTGTTCATTTCAACATGGATCCGCCAATGATAACTGCGCTTGCAGCTCTCATATTAATAGAATTATTAAAAAATAAAGTAAAGCGCAATGTGTGGGTGGAACCAGTGTTAAGTAATCGTTTAACTTTGGGAATATTTCATTCAATGTTTAGTGCACACCGCGATAACCCTTATAAGTTCTTCTCATACTACAGAATGTCTGTGAACTCATTTGATGAACTTCTATCAATTATAAGCCAACGTATCAAGAAACAGGATACAAATATGCGAAGATCCATCACACCTGCAGAACGTTTGGCTGTAACTCTCAGGTAAATAAAATAATATTATTTTATTATGTAATCTTTTTTATTAGGGTAAGTACTGCAGAACATTAAAATAATCATCATAATCCGTTGATGTGTCCGAAGCAGTATCGTTTTGTGGCGATGCGACACTGTTCATTGGAGATAATGTCTCGTGATATGCTCTAGAGCCAGAGCTCACAGATGAATCCTGGTTCCTCTGGTAAAGAAATTCAGACAAGTTGCTAGGAATACTGCGGTTTCTTTCGTTTCTTTGTATATTTCTGAATAAATTCGTAATTTCATATCTGGTTTCCATAGCCAAATCTGGAGTCATAGAATCCATAATGGGTACAAAGGACATAAGAAATGCTCGATTTCCTTTTGCGTCACTATCGTTATTTAACTTTTGTAATTGTAAACTTTCGTTCAAAATTTTTGTTATTTGAGGAATTTGGGTACTTTCCGTTTGTTTCTTTTTTTTGGGAGGAACTTGGTTTTGTCGAGGTGGTCTCATCAAATTATCTTCTTCCTGATTTTGTGATAAAGTCGAAAGTATTGGAGATACATTGGACTCTCGTTCATCTACAGTACTGACGGTAGGGCGTAAAAAGGACAACAAGTCAAAATAAATATATCTTTTTTTTTTGGAGCCGATTGACCCGACACTGAGGTAGTTTCTGATTTTACTTCTTTCATATAACTATCTCTAATATTCTTCCACTTCTTCATCAGATCTTTAACTGCAAAAAAGAAGAAATATGTTAATGTCGCATCTATTTCTTTTTCAGATATTTGGCTTCGGGAGCAACTTTCACTGATTTGGAGTATAATTTTCTAATTTCTCGAAAAACCATACCATTTATTGTAAAAGAAACCTGTCAAGCTATATGGCAAGAATTGGCACCTTTAGAAATGCCAACACCAAATAAGGAAAAATGGATAAACATTGCTGAGAAATTCTACAAAGAAGCGAATTTTCCTAATTGTGTTGGCGCCATTGATGGCAAACATATTAGAATTATTTGCCCTCCGAATGCTGGATCCAAATATTATAATTATAAAAAATATCATTCGATTATTTTATTGGCAGTGGTTGACGCAGACTACTGTTTTACATTCATTGACGTTGGTGCTCCAGGTCGAGAAGGTGACTCGTCAATTTTCAAAAGTTCAAATTTCGGGCAAAAGTTAACTAGTTCTCAGTTAGATTTACCAGAGCCAACTCATCTTCCTAACAGTATAGGAAAACCTCCTGTGCCTTTTGTATTTATAGGTGATGCTGCGTTCGGTTTAAATAAAAATGTTATGAGACCATTTTCTTTACGAAACATAACAACGTCTAAGAAAATTTATAATTATCGACTGTCTAGAGCTCGCCGCTTTGTGGAATGTGCATTTGGTATCCTCAGTAACAAGTGGCGAATTTTTCATTCAAGTATCATGATCAATCCACTGAGTGCCAAACACATTATAAAAGCAGCTTGTGTATTACACAACTTCGTAAGACGCAGAGATGGTTATCAATTTGAAGATACGATTCGATGTGATATGGAAGAATTCGATGGAGTCCAGGCAGTTGGAGGCCGATCTAGTGGCATTGCAGTAAGAGATTCATTTGTTGAATACTTCAATGGCCCTGGAGCCGTTCCTTGGCAAAACAGGATGATTCATTAAATTAATATAAGAAATAAAATAATAAGTAAACTTACCAGCTTTGTTTTTATCTTCTGGGCCTAAATCAGCCCAATGAGCAACCACTTCCTGTCCTATTTCCATCCATAATTTCGCTTTTAGTTCGCGATTGGCGTAATCCTTCGACTGCACATCATACAAAGCAGGTCGATCTTGTATTTCTACAATAAAACGCTCCGTATCGAACATTTTGACGCGACACTAGCCACGCAAGCGCACGAACGACGAGCGAGCGCCAAGGTCCCGCGCAGAATGACGGCGGGATAGCGGGAAACCGTCCGTGTAGTTTTAAGCGTCGGTTATCAGCGGCGGTTTGACGCTGCATGCGGCGGTCGTTCGTATTTCTCCCGCCTGTGAGCCGCGACGGGAAACCGCGCAGTGTAGTATGCAGCATACAACTTCATATTAAATTGTGTCCAGTGCGGTTCAGAAGCGGTTTTCCGCGGCGGGAGAACCGCCCGTGTAGCAATAACCTAAGTATCACACTTTTCAAAATTTTTTTTTCTTAACTATAGAAGGTAGAGGTTTAAGATTAAAAACGTTTTGTTGCAAATTTCTTAGGCTTTAATTCTTAGAAACTAAAGTTATACATTAGTAACATTTTTAACTTAAAAAAGATAAAACAATGAAAATAGAAATTAGAAATTAATTTATTTGCCTTTGAATAGGGTAGACTGAAGGTCTTACTTTTTTTTTTTTTTTTTTTTTATTGTTGTCAAAAAAAGATACAAAAAAAATACAATTTAAAAATCACTCGCCAAACTTTAAAGTTTGATGGCGAGATGCGCTCTTTTTTAAAACTATCTTAATCTACCACAGTTCTTTTACAAGGAATTTGTAACAATAAATAATAATGTTAATCTAATCTATCGAGAAACACACCCTTCAATCTTGTCTTCAACAAATTTTTACTTAATTTATGATCCTGTCTCAGTAAATCTATCTTATTAAATAATTTTGGTACTAAAAATTTTGACAATCTTTTTCCATAATAGTTATTAACCCTAGGAATAACGAATTTCTTCTGTCGTACACTTTTTGTATTATATCTATTTTCAACACTGACTTTATATTGGTCACCGTAGTAGTGTTCTAATCCTATCAAAAAATCAACCTTTTTATCTATAGGTAATATTTTACACAGTTTAAATAACTTGTGATATTCTTTGTTACACTTTTTTTTTACATTTTTACTTACTAAGAACTTAAGTAGTCTTATTTGTAAATTCTTAATATTTTGCAGGTACGTCATAAACGTTCGCCCGTACACAACAAGTCCGTAACTGATAAGCGAGTCCGCCAGTGCATAATAAACCATCAGTAGTGTATCTTTATGCAACACACACTTCAATTGAAAGAACTTCCCTAGTACGGATCTTAACCTATTACAGATAACATTTACGTGAGTTTTCCAATTAAAGTGTGTGTCTACAACCAGACCTAGGTATTTAAAAGTATCAACATATTCTAGTTTGACACAAGTACAGTTAAGTTTGTTCCTGTGCAAACATTCGAATGTGTGTCCTATTATCGCAAGATCTTCACTGTTGACAGCTTTAGCTTGGTGGTTATAAGGCGAATGTATGTGAATGCATTTTGTTTTTGAGAAATTCAAAATGATACCGTTGTCATGTGCCCACTTTGTAATACCTTCAAAATCTTTTTGTATGTACTTTTGTATTTCCGATATATCCTTTGAGGCATAAAGTAGACACATGTCATCGGCATACATAAACACCTCGCAGTTTTTTACTACATTCGAGACACTGTTAACGTGCATGACATATCCTAATGGCCCAAACACCGACCCGGTCGGCACTCCGAGGTCGGCTATAGCTTCGTCGCCAGACACTCCACCTATTACCGTGCGTATTTTTCTGTTAGATAAGTAGCTTTCAAACCATCTCTTTGTTGGGCCGCGTATTCCACATTCATCCATCGCCTGTAGTAAAATATCGTGGTCTAATGTGTCGAAAGCTTTTTTATAATCTATAAAAAGTGCTATTAATTGCTTACCAGAATCTAGACATTGATTAACATAATCTGAAAAAGAAATGAGAGCCGAGACGGTGCTACGCCCTTTCCGAAAACCATGCTGAGTATTCGTTAATATATTATGACGTTCTAAAAACTTTGACATTTGTCCAACAATGAGTTTTTCAACAATTTTGTCAATAACGGACAATATGGCAATAGGGCGGTAGTTAACATATTCTAGATGACTCCCGGACTTATAAATAGGCCTTATAATTGCATTTTTTAGTTGTTCAGGATAAATACCGTTCATTACACATAAATTCATAAAATGAGCTAAAATAGGACTTATCTGCCTGCATAAGTATTTAATATCTTTGACCCTTATTCCATCTAAACCTGGGGCTTTTTCGCATGACAACGTATTTATAATTTTTTCAACATCAGACGGACTCACTGTAGAATATCTAAAACTCACCTGGCTTGGTTTTACATAGTCATTCCTATTTAAAAAATTCATATTACATATGTGTTTAATACCGTGAATTTCCTGGGTAAATGTTTTAGCAAAGTTAGTACAAATGTTTTTTAAACTTTCTGTTTTACCTAGATGTCTTAATATAACATCATCCAAACTAGCTTTAGATCGTCCTAACCATAAATTAATGTTTTCCCATATTTTCCTTAAATCACCGTTACATTTTTTTATTTGCGACTGCCTATATTTATTTTTTGCATTGTTAACTAATTTATTGACCTTATTTCTAAACTTAGTAGAGATGTGTCGTTTTTTTCGAAACCGGTTTCAGCAACAGGTTGCGTTGAAATAAAAAATGTAACCTGTTACGAAAAATCGTGCAATAGGTTGTTTCAGTAACGAGACGCAACAAAGTAGCGCGTAAGAATGAATGCTAATGAAATTACTAACAGTGAAACCTGTCGTAACGAGACGAAAGCTGTTGTGCCCGCTGTTTGTTTTGTAGTATTTGGCGTCGCATTTTTAATTTTTATTTCATTTTCACTATCTAAAAATACCTATAACATATTTTATTTCAATTAAATATGTGAATTTATTTCTATAATTCTTAATAATAACAATGGGGAATGTCCGAAAAAATCAAATAAGCTGAATACCTATTTTTTATAGGTAGGAATAAGCTCCCTTAGTAATAGACAAAAGTTTCAGAATTTTCGGTTGCGTAAAAAATCTTTAAAAAATGAAAGTCTCTTCGACTTCACAAATGTACAAAAGTAACAGCAGAATGGAGATTATACCTTTGCTACCACCTGCCACAACAACAACAAGTATTAAGAAAAAAGTTTTGACATTTCTTTTTTTTAATACCGTTTTGTGGTTGTGGTAGGTGGTGGCAAAAGTATAAATTCCATTCTGCTGTTACTTTCGTACATTTGTGAAGTAGAAGAGACTTTCATTTTTTTTATGGAACGGAAAATTCTGAAACTTTTTTCTATTACTAAGGGAGCTTATTCCTACTTATAAAAAAATATTCAACCAATTTGATTTTTATTGGACATTCCCCATTAATGACACAAAATCATCAGCAATTCATAGTTGCTAATACGTTTCTCAAATAACAGAGCTGAGCAGTTCCAAATATGTATAACATTATGTATCTATTAGAAACCTGTTGCAAAAGCAACCTATTGTCGCAACAGGTTTCATTAAAAAAATGTAACAGGTTGCAACATTGCGACAAAACAACGATAACGCCCATCTCTAAAACTTAGTATATTCTAGCCTTTTATTCATATTTTTTGGTTCTGATTTCCAAACTCTAAATAGGTAATCTCTGCGCAGTAACATTATATACAAATAATTATCTACCCATGGTTGATTTTTTCTTTTCTTCTTATTTTCCCTAATAAATATTGTACTGTCCTTATAAATACTGTCAAATACTGTACACAATGTTTGAAATAAAATTAATGGACATCTTATTGTGAGTAACTTAATCTACATTAAAAGTTCGGCCCATTCAGCCATAACAATAGCATGCAAATTTTTACCAATTATTTTTAACAAATTAAATATTTACTTAAATTTACATTATTACTAGAAATAAATGCACATTATTATATTATCAAATGAAATAATTCACAATATTTTAATGTCAGTAAAAGATTCACAAAGTAATGTCACACAAGAATATATAATAAAATTCAAGTCATTTTAAAATTACAAATAAAATAAAAGAAAATGTCAGTCAAATTAATACCTAGTTTAAATGTCAAAATAATATCTAATTTAAATGTCAATCTAATGCCTAATTTAGTTTTCGAAATAATAACATATTATAATGTCAAGATAATACCTAATTGAAATGTCAAAATAATACCCAATTAAAATTCCAAGGAATGGCAAAGTTCAATGGACATTGTCCAGATATTCTTTTACACTGTAGAACATTTTATCGCTAAGCCATTTATAGAGAGCCGTCTTGAACTTATTCACATGTAACTGTTTTATATTTTCAGGTAACTTATTGTATATTTGCGTAAAAATCCAAACAATTTTTTCGGAATATTAGACATTTTTAGTTTAGTGTAAAAAAGTCAACTAAAATGTATTACATGTTATTTAATTTTTAATAACTGGTATTGCCTCCTAGAGCTCTGATTATAGCTTCGAGCCGGTTTGGCATACTGAACACTAGGTTTCGGAGCCGATGTTGGGGAATATTCTCCCATTCTTCTACCAGGGCCTGCTTTAGTGGCCTGAGGGTAGTAGGTGGTGGTCTGCGATTTCTGACTAGCCTCCCAAGCTCATCCCAGGCGTGTTCAATCGGGTTGAGATCAGGACTTCTTGATGGCCAAGCCATCACGCTGATACCGACCTCCTGAATATACTCTTGTACGATATGAGCCGTGTGTGGCCGGGCATTATCATGCATCAGCATCGATCCATCACCCATATTTGCTAAATACGGCCCTGCATACTCATTGAGAATCTCTTGAGCATATCTTTGCCCAGTGAGGGTGCCATTTTATATGGCTACTAGCTCTGTGCGACCTTCTGAAGATATGCCAGCCCATACATGTACACTGCCTCCACCGTACTGGACTCTTTCTGAGATGCAGGCTTGAAGGTATCGCTCACCAGGTCGCCTGTAAACACTTCGCCTTCCATCAGAAGTGTAAAGGGAGAATTGATACTCATCTGTAAACAAAATTCTTGACCATTCTTCTTCATCCTACTGCATGTGTTCACGGGCGTATCGCAGTCTCGCTACTCGATGCGGTCTCTCGAGTTTTGGGCCACTCGCTGGTCTTCGGGGTTTCTAATTTGCTTCAGCAAGTCTTCTTCTCACTGTACTGTCACTAATGTAGTCCCTTTGGGTCTGAAGTAGCAGTTGCTGGACTTCAACTGCATTTTGGTGGCGATTTCTTAATACAGTGGAAATAATATAACGATCTTCTCGGGCAGTGGTACACCTGGGTCTGCCATTACAAGATCTCCTCAGATGGTGTTCAGTCTCTTCGTACCTTCTTCGCTTTACCTTCTGGACCGTTCGTACCGTCACACCCACCATTCTTGCAGTGCGACGCATACTGATGCCTATTTCCAGCACATTCTTCAACTGAAAGAGGCAATGATTTGAAAATAAAACTTGCCACGGCGGACTTTAACCATTACATTCTGATACTTAATAAACGCGAAACAGCCGTGTACAACGAATGTAAGCATAGACAAATTTCTAAATATGAGAAGTTGTACAAACGTCATCATGCCGATACGAACCATAGAGTAGAAGATGACACCCGTCAATGTCAAACTCGTGCAGTTGTCAATTTATCAAAACAAATATTGGATGAACCGACTTTAAAAGTATTAAATAAGGGTCTGAATTTCGCGGTAACACCTCGCAGAATACCGTATGAGGATATTATTTGCAACGTAGAGGATTGTCTAGTTAAAAACCAATTCAAAAAAGAGGATAGTGAAGCTATACGTCAAGATATTTCATCCGTTTTACGACGTAGTAAACTGCCCAAACACAATCTTCCATATGATGAACACGTCGCGTTGAAGAACTTACGCACTAGACCCGAATTAACTATCCTCCGAGCTGATAAAGGCAACGCAACGGTAGTTATGGATACGTCGGATTATAACACAAAAATGCAAGAACTTTTAAGTGATGAGAAAACGTATAAACATGTGAATTGTGATCAAACCGCCAAGATCCTTAAGAAAACGAGTGAACTCATCAAAAAATATTCAGAACAGTTAGATCTTGATGTCAATTATCTTATTCCATCCTGCCCTACACCGCCGAAACTGTATGGGTTACCGAAAATACACAAAGACAATGCTCCGCTGCGTCCGATTGTAAGCCAAATTGACTCACCAACTTATAAATTGGCTAAACACGTAGCAAAAACACTTACACCACTGAGAGGTAACACATCAGCCTTTGTAAAGGATTCCTACCAGTTTGTCAGTGAGATACAACATCTACATCTCGCTGATGATGAAACTATGGTTAGTTTTGATGTTCAGTCCTTATTCACATGCTTACCAGTACAGGACTGCATTGATATCATCAGGAAAAAGCTAGTTGACAACAACATGCCAATTGAATATGCAGAACTACTAGAATTATGCCTAACATCTGGCTATCTGTTATGGAACGAGGAGTTCTACGTGCAAGTGGACGGCGTAGCAATGGGCTCTCCTGTATCCCCCATCGTTGCTGACATTTTCATGGAGGATTTTGAGGAGAAAGCACTAGCCACAGCACCAGTGACTCCCCGGTTCTACAAACGGTACGTAGATGACACTTTCACAATACTACCTAGAGACAGTGTCCCTGCATTTCTTAACCATCTTAACTCCATAAACCCCAACATACAATTTACTATGGAGTTAGAGGCAGACAATAAACTAGCTTTCCTAGACATTCTCATTATCAGGAATCCGAACCAAACCTTGAGCCACACAGTGTATCGTAAAGCAACCCATACAGACAGATACCTTAATGGTGACTCTCACCATCATCCTATACAGTTAGCTACCGTAGGGAAATCTTTGTTTCAGAGAGCCCGCGGAATCTGTGACAAACAACACCTGACTGCTGAGCTTCAGCACGTCCAACAAGTACTGCGTAACAACAAGTTGCAAGTACCACACCTCAATCACAGAAAACGCGCCAAACCAGCCACAGTAGAGCGTCAACCTGCCATCCTACCATACTTGAAGGGTGTCACTGACAAGATTGGAAACATTCTGAAGCGAGCGTCAATCAAAACTTACTTCAAGCCGCCGAAGAAGATCAACCAATTCTTACGACCTGTCAAGTGTAATATCCCCCTTCAAGCTGCAGGCGTCTACAAACTAGATTGTGACTGTGGACTCTCCTACATCGGGCAAACAAAGAGAAGCATAGGGACCCGCGTCAAAGAGCATGTAGCTGACATGAAACATAGGCGCGATAACAAGTCTGCAGTGAGTGAACACGCCTTTGAGGGGCCCAACCATTATATTAGATTTGACAAACCCCAAATCCTTGCTAGGGAACGTAGATTTATCCCTAGAATGCTCCGCGAGGCTATCGAAATAAATAAATATCCTAATTTCAATAGAGATGATGGTTGGAAAATTCCACCAGCTTGGGACCCCATCATTCACAAGCTAAAGCCCCTCACACACACTGTAAGATCTAATGATACGGTTAGTTCCTTTTGCAAATAAATAAATTAATACAAAAGACGGAGGTCGGCTCCCTCTCCAAGTTTTCTTTCGCCATTTCTTTCTTGGAGGGGCCTCCCAATTTTATGAAATGGTGGTAGTTTCAGTAGATTTCTCTCTCTTTTTAGCATCAAATAATTCATAAAATTAAATTATAAATCAACATAAAATAATTAAAAATTTTGTTAAATTTTAATTTCTGAACGTATAAAAAAAATTCATCGCTTGAGGGTAGGCTCACGGGTAGCTTCAGTCCCCCGTGACCACGGCAGCTGCAAAGGTGCCGAAACGTCGGAAAAACCAAAAATCAAACCAAATACCAACTAAATACCAAAGTACATTCAATAAAACCGCGCTAGTATCCGTTAAAAAGTGTTTTATTTCATGAAAGAGGCATGATAAATAAATGTTATGTGCTTTTTAGCATAAACTTTTAAAACAACACCCATCGATCTTAAAAAAAAAATTAAAACAGAAAGAAAAATGTGAATGGTAAAATTGTAATTCGGAAACGTCCACTTTGAAAAGGAATGGTTTTGTTTTTGAAGATTTTTTCAGCCAATTCTTAAAAGTAGCTTACCGACCATAAAGTAATTATGTACAAAATTAAATTCTCTTTGAAGTCCTTTTTATTTCGAAAGTATATCTTGTGAACTTAAAACGTTATCCCAATTTTAAAAGTCTGATACTTACTTTTGCAGGCCAGTGTCAATGAAGTGATATATTTGTCTGAAATTATTGAAGTTATTGAAGATAAACTAAATGAAATTCCTATTTATCTAAAATTTATCTAGCCAACTGAAACTTTGACTTTATCTAAATTATATATTTGTATGAATCTACTGATTTATCTAGATTTGTCTAACGGATACTAGCGCGGTTTTATTGAATGTACTTTGGTATTTAGTTCGTATTTGGTTGGATTTTTCTTTCGCCATTTCTTTCTTGGAGGGGCCTCCCAATTTTATGAAATGGTGGTAGTTTCAGTAGATTATCTCTCTTTTTAGCACTAAATAATTCATTAAATTAAATTATAAATCAACATAAAATAATTAAAAATTTTGTTAAATTTTAATTTCTGAACGTCTAAAAAAATTCATCGCTTGAGGGTAGTCTCACGGGTAACTTCAGTCCCCCGTGACCACGGCAGCTGCAAAGGTGCCGAAACGTCGGGAAAACCAAAAATCAAACCAAATACCAACCAAATACCAAAGTACATTCAATAAAACCGCGCTAGTATCCGTTAAAAAGTGTTTTATTTCATGTATAGTGAGCGCGTAAGCTTGAGAAGTGAATAGATTTGTCTAGTTATCTAAGGATAACAATTTATCTGAAAATATAATTTGATCTGAAAATATCAATCTTTCTGAAACTTCAAACTCTAGGGAAAAGGAGATCTAAATTCGGCTTTATTATTCAACAGAATGCCACTGCTCGAAAGTGACCCAATCACTAAAATTTAATAATACACTAGTTTCAATTAGGAACAATAATTACTAAAAAAACCGGCCAAGTGCGTGTCGGGCCACGCGCCATAGGGTTCCGTAGTTACCTTATACCATACCATATTTAATACCACCTATAATTTTTCGTCTGTAAAAATAACTTTGTTTTTCACAGTGTTGGTATGAATGACAAAGTTATATTTGCGGTTTTGGAAAATGTGCTATATCTCAAAAACTAATTACTATATCTCGTTTAAACCAATTTTGGTTGAAAGTGTTTATTAAGATCTACAGCATATATTTTTTTTAGATTTTTCACTCTCTTATTTCAAAAGTTCAAGGGGGGGGGACACACATTTTACCACTTTGGCGGTGAATATCTTTCAAACGGTTGACTTTGAGAAAAAGTTGTCTTAGGAACCTCAATGTCATTTTTAAAGACCTATCTATAGACACCCAACACGTGTTGGTTTGAAGAAAAAATTTTTTTCAGTTTCCGTTCCATGTATGAGGAGCCCCCCCTTATCTTTTATTTTTCTTATTTTTGTATTAAATTCGTTAAGCGGTTAACAGAATACATCTACCTACCAAGTTTCAACTGTGTAGTCTTAATACTTTCGGAATAAAGTGGCTGTGACATACGGACAGACAGACAGACATGACGAATCTATAAGGGTTCCGTTTTTTGCCATTTAGGCTACGGAACCCTAAAAAGGTGCCTATAATGGAGAGAAATATGAATGCAAAATAAAATTTTATTTCATTTATTCATTAAAATGAAGTAAGCGAATCTCTTTGTTTATTTTGACTAACTTTCACGTTAGTGATGAGTTAGTCCTCCGTTTGTTACTAAGGAAATTTTTATGTGGTAGGAAGAAAAACCGACGGAGAAAAATAAAAAACTCTCTACTGCCTTTAAAATAATTCTAAACAATAAATCAAAACACAAAAGAATGAAAAATAAAATAATAGAGTACTTATTTGACCTTGATAAACGTGAGAACAAATATCGCTTAATCTTGTTTAGTTTTATTTACAATTCTAGTCGGTGTCAATACCACTCAAATAGCAATCAAACTATGTCAATTATAAAGTAAGGTCAATTAAATACACTTTGATAATACTAAAATACTCAGCTGTTTAGCGCCCTGTTGGTCCGCCACACTGAATTTTCTTTTTACGATAAAAAGTTATCTGATCAACTATACTTTATTGTTTTCTAAAGATACAAATTTAAATTGAATTGTTGAATGAACAATTCGAGATACTTTAGGTTTTACAGCTAACTTTACAGTTCTAAACTTTATATGCGTTAAGTGAAACGATTATACAAAGACGCAGATAGAATCAGAATAACCCCTGTCTCCTGTCTTATTCACAAGAAAACTATTAAATCTAACTTATACCTATTTTAATCTAACTTAATTTTTAAAGTCTATTGGATTTGGTTCACAATTTGTTGCCTCCGGAGTCTCGCGCTTTCTTCAACGCTGCAGACGCCCCTCCTTCCTTTCGTTTGATTGGTCTGTTCTTGCATTTTGTTGACGTTTTATTTTCTTTCGTTAGATGTCGCTAAGCGTCCAAGAATGATTGAGGTTTGAATTTCAGGAACCGCTAGATCCATGATTGCGGTCAACGTTTGTCTAGATCTGTAACAAAAGCATTTCTGCGCAAAATAACTGCATTTTCCTAAAGCTTAGCAATCTAGAGAGACCTAGTACGTCCCCCTATGCTTTAAGCTTAAAGGCATAAGATCCATTTTTGTGGCAGTTGTCGTTTATTATTACATTGCGTTTTTTTCCTACACATTAACTGCGGCGCCGTCTTGTCCCTGCTGTCAAAGTGACGAAATTTATTACTAACAAAAGTAGGCTATATTTTTTTGGAATAAGTAATTTTGAGTCCAATGTCTTGTTTAAAAGAAATTTATGATTCCTTAAGTGTTAAAAGGGATATTTTATGCTGTAGAATTTGCCTAAATATCAGATTTCTAAGAATATTATTTTTTACCACGTGACATTTATTTGTTAAGGCGTCTATTGGATTCTAAGAATTTAAAGTTTTGTTTCTCAATGGTTTTTTTTCTTTTGTGTAAGGCCCCTTTACTTCTATTACACACCTCTCCCAGTTGAGTATATATTACTGCGGCAGAAGAGGTTTTGCACTACTTGCAATTTGTTAAGAGTGACGGGTTCGGCGTGAGGAAATACGACAGAGGCTATGTCATCACCGGTCGTATGCAAACCTTATAGAGTGTTCGCTTGTTTCGGGGGGACATTTTACTGTGACGACCCAGCATGGCGCTGAGTCGGTTTAGATAGAGGCGGGCATTACGGGTCACTCTTTTGACGTGAGGCTCAAAGGTGAGTCTCTGGTCCAGAGTGACGCCGAGGTATTTGGTGGATCTTTGCCAGGGTATGGATTTACCTAGCATTTTGGGCGGGCTCCTATTGGGGTGCCTACTATGGCGCTTTACATCGAAGTAAACTGCAGCGGATTTCTCCGGGTTTACTTCGATACGCCATTTACGGAACCAGTCGCCTAGTTTGTTGATAGAGGTTTGTAACCTCGGAAGGATATGATCGAGACTACAGCCCTTTAGATAGACAGCCGTATCATCGGCGAAGAGGGACAGTTCTACACCTCTCTCTGGGATGGGTATGTCGTTTGTATACGCTATGTACAACAGGGGAGCGAGGACAGAGCCCTGAGGCACACCTGCTGTAATAGCACGGGGGGAGGAGAGAGTTCTTTCGTGTTTAAACCGGAAGGTGCGGTGATGTAGGAAGGATGCCACTAACCGGACCAAACGCAAGGACAGATTCATTCTGTGTAACTTGACGATTAGCCCGGTGTGCCAAACCTTGTCAAAGGCTTTGGCGACATCGAAAAAGACTGCTACAGTCTTATATTTGCGGGGATAGAAACCGCTGGAAATGTACTCGACTATGCGGTGAACCTGACGGGGACATGAGTGCTTTGGCCGAAAGCCGAATTGATGGGGGATAATCAAGTCTTCCCCGAAGAGGTGCTCTCTCATACGAGCGAGTACGCATCTCTCGAAGAGCTTGCCTAGAGCCTTAAGGAGGCTAATGGGACGGTGGTTTGGGGCCTTACCCGGTTTGGGAATACCTATTACGATAGCATCTTTCCAGGCGGCTGGAAAGTAGCAGTGATCGAAACAGGCGTTGAAAATGAGAGTAAGATAGGCGAGCACTTGGATGGGAAAGTGCTTGAGGGCCATATTGAAAATACCGTCGGCGCCGGGCGCCTTTTTGGGTCTGAGGTCTTTAATAAGGAGTTGGATTTCGTCAGTCGAGACTGTCATTGGGTCAGTGTCGGAGGGCAGAGGTACGGAGATCAACGTGTTGAACTCCTCCTCTACCTTCCTAATGTGGAAGGGATCGCACTCCTGGGTGCTGACTGAGCATTGAGCAGCAATACTGTCTGCGAAACATTCCGCCTTCTCGTCGTCTGCGAAGGCTGTAGAGCCATCGGTACGGAGAAGGGGGGGCATGGGTTATGGCATCGCCACGGAGAGACTTAGCCACTTTATAGTAGGCAATGTGAGAAGGGGTAATATCGGCCATAAGGTCGTTAAAACTGTCATCCCTAAACTCTTTTAGTTTTTTAGTATAGGTTTTTTGGAGGCGGTTGGCTTTATGCCTAAAATCAGGGGTGGGGTACTTAGCTGCTCTCCGGAGAGCAGCATTTTTGGCCCTTCTCAGGTTGCACAGAGCCGGAGAGATGGCACTGTGGTTTATCACAGGTACCTCTTTCACATTCTCAGCAACGGCTGATTGGACCAGTTGAGTGAGGGAGCTCACCGCACAGTCTATTTTCTCCGTACTATCAAAATAGTCGGGTCCAATAGCGTACGGTGAGTTGTCAGCGTCCATAGCCGACGAAAGGGTGGATTTTACACCGTCCCAGTTGGTGATGGACTTAGTGAGAGAGAGGGCGGGGTGGGTTAGGGTTTCCCATGATAAGGGAGACAGGGCGATGGTCTGAACCGAGATCGTCGAGCGAGTCAATCGAGTTCAGACGGAGGGAGACACCTTTTACTATGGCAAAGTCAAGTATGTCAGGGTCATGGTCAACATTATATGGCTGGTTCATGCGTCATGCTCGTGAACGGGTGCTGCCAGTGGGAATGGGTCTGCTTCTGTCTGCTTGTACTAAGGGCGCCGCAAATAATTTTTTCTTCATGTTTAATATTATCAATCTGTATGGCACTTCTTACTCAAAACATAAAATTAATAACTTATCCTTGTTTTGATTTCTCACTTTTTTTATTGCTAATGACTAAAAGATTATTTTGCTTTCGTAATATTTTTTCGTATTTTTTCGTCTATAGTTTTGTAAGAAAAAGCCTATGAAAAGTTTTTGGATATTAGTTTTCAATTTAGTGCCTTAGGATGGGTAGCCTAAGTATGTCATGCTCTCTTTAATCATTTCTGCGGTGGTGTCGTGTGGGGCGGGTCGTTACGTTCCCTCAAATATGGTTGAGCGAAGCGATGGCTGGTCCATGCGTCATGCTCGTGAACGGGTGCTGCCAATGGGAATGGGTCTGCTTCTGAGTACCTATCTTAACGCATATTGAATTGTAAGAATTGCGTTTTTACTTTTTATGTCTGCATCAAGTGTTTTTTGGTTCGAGTAGCAGACTACGTGATTTCTCAACTAGTTGAAAGTTATTTACTCTCATATTTACCTATCTGAATGTAGTAGATATATTTAATTTTAACCTACCTACCCATTGTGTGCAAACTTTTGTTAATTATTGTGATGGAAAATGACCTCACTTTAAACGTGGAGCTCATTTTTCAATGTACATGTAAATATACAGGGAGAAAAAAGCAGCCCTTGACGAGTTTCTTGCCGGTTCTTCTCGTTACAAGGTCTCCCGCTTAGGGTTTGCGAACCGATGGCGTAGCTTCTATGACATTCACAAGTGCTTGTAACAGCCTAGACTGAATAAATTATTTTGAATATTGAATTTTATAGGGATAATGAGTGGGGGCGTATGGAGAAATGACATCTACGTCAAGAGCTTTGACTATTTCGAGAAGGCGGCGGCTGCCAGTATTGGTTTTAAAGCACGTCCAATCCGTGTGCTTACAATTGAAGTCTCCAAAGAGGATGACAGAGTCACCTAAAGAGAAAAGCGATTTGAAATCGCGTTTGATGGGAAGCGTGCAAGACTGTATGTAGACTGAGGCTATGATAAGAGTGCGGTGACCCGTCATAGCCAGTCTACATGTAGTGGCCTCCATATTCGTGAGTGGTGGAGTGGGAATAATAGAGCAATGAAGTGATCTCTTGAAGTAGATGGCAGTACCTCCAGAAGCGTCCTGAGTGGACGGCGGGTTAGGAAGATCGGCACGGTCATTGCGTACCATTGAATATTTAGGAATCGCGAACCCTCTCCGGTCAGCGGGTTTGAGCCACGTTTCCTGAATAAGAAGGAGGTCAACATCTCTGTCGCGGACAAATTCCTTTAGTTCAGGTACTTTGCCGCGCAGAGAGTGGGCATTGAATGAAACGAGCGAGATACCCTTTGGTTTAATACGACCGGTAGTGAGAGCCACGTTCGTATTAATGGGACCTATTTGGGTAGTGGGGATAGAGGGCGTACTCATAATGAGCGAAGAAGTGATTCGTGCTCGCAGATAGCCACCAGTTTTTCCTGGGGAGTGCGAGCTTTGCGCAGCTTACCCGCTAAAATGGAAATCTCCCCTAGGTTGATGCCACGAATCGCGTTTATTACAACGCTCATGTCATCGGCCAGGGAGGTCCCATTTTGCGGGGAGGGTGAGGGGACTGGGTTTGAGGGAAATGAGGAATGAGGCACTTACGCACCTAGGGGGGCTGAGCAGTTGGCTGCCGCATGCCCATAAAGTTGGCAGCGGTGGCACTGTCCCGGAGTGCCGCGCCTATGTGGAGGCTCTACTTTTATCTCGGAAAGACCGCAGACCTTGAGGTCCTTGGCCCGGAAGAGATCGCGCGCAGAGGGTTGGTTAGTCAATATGACTAAAGCGAGAGGGTAGGCTTTCCCCGTTCGGCTGTACATTTTGTGTACAGACTCCGCGGGAAAGCCTTGGGAAACGAGATTCTTGTGGATGTCGTCGTTTGAAATGTCGTGAGGCATGTTGCGGAGGACCGCACGTACCTTACGCTCTTCAGGGAGGGCGTAAGTGTGATAAGTCACTTTGCGAGTGGTGAGAAGGCGCGTGAGATTTTCTTGCCTGTCTAAAGTGAAAAAAAAAATGGCCGCTCAGGTCGATTTTTAATCAGTTTCAATCGTCGCTAACAAATTTGAGCAATATATTCTATTGATGTGGTTTAAATTTTTGTCGTCGCGGTGCGGGCCGGATGAAAAACTTATGTGGGCCGCATGGTGGCCCGGGCGCCGTATGTCGGATAGGACTGGACTATACCATACAATTACGGGAAGGAACGCACCCAACAAATTGGGGATTCTGCCAACGTGAATGAAGTCCAGTACGAACTGACCGACCGCCTCGGCGCCGCCGGCTGTTTTCCGAAATTATATTTTGTTACTCAATATTAGATGTTATGTGCCTATGTATAAAGTACTTATTTCATGCGTCGAAAGAAGCAATAACATTGTTATTGAGAAAGGGTATATTCGTTCAATGAAAACGGTTTTTAGGGTTCCGTAGCCTAAATGGCAAAAAACGGAACCCTTATAGATTCGTCATGTCTGTCTGTCCGTATGTCACAGCCACTTTATTCCGAAAGTATTAAGAGTACACAATTGAAACTTGGTAGGTAGATTTATTCTGTTAACCGCTTAACGAATTTAGTACAAAAATAAGAAAAATAAAAGATAAGGGGGGCTCCCCATACATGGAACTGAAACTGAAAAAAAATTTTTTCTTCACAACAACACGTGTTGGGTGTCTATAGATAGGTCTTTAAAAATGACATTGAGGTTTTAAAGACAACTTTTTCTCAAAGTCAACCGTTTGAAAGATATACACCGCCAAAGTGGTAAAATGTGTGTCCCCCCCCCTTTAACTTTTGAAATAAGAGAGTGAAAAATCTAAAAAAAAATATATGCTGTAGATCTTAATAAACACTTTCAACGGAAATTGGTTTGAACGAGATATAGTAATTAGTTTTCGAGATATAGCACATTTTCCAAAACCGCAAATATAACTTTGTCATTCATACAAACAGTGTTAAAAACAAAGTTATTTTTGCAGACGAAAAATGATAGGTGGTATTAAATATTGTATGGTATAAGGTAACTACGGAACCCTACGGCGTGTGGCCCGACACGCACTTGCCCGTTTTTTTTTTTTGGTGCGTGCACGGGGCCCCTAGGCAATTGCCTACTCTGCCTTATGTTTAATCCGGTTCTGCACCTAAGTCCTGGAACCAGCTCAGGGGGGGGTCATGACCCCCATGACCCCCTCCCCCTCTGGATCCGCCCTTGATTGTTTATTGTCATATATTTTCAAAATGCACTAAGTCATTAACTAAGTACGTTTTGATATAAAATCACATAGTAAAATCGTGGTACTAATGGTTTTTAGATCTATTCACCAGTGTGGTAGGTTCAGCTCAAACAAAAGCAGAAAACAAACAGTGTCATTTTATATAGTTATTTTTTTAGCATAAGTCACAAATAAAATTAGATATTAAACACTTAATCAATGTAACACTATGGAAATGAATAAAAATGCAACTTAGATGGCATATTATAAAATTTATGGTTTATATAAATGGCTCTTCATCGTCATTTCCGTAGATAATTTCTTCATCCGATACACCATTCGTACAACTACCAAGTGCTTGGTCATAAAAAGCTTTAGCAGCAACTGGTAAATCACAAAATTGAAGTAATTTTCTTACATCATTCTTTTTCTCTTCTGATATGCAGTTCTACGCAATATTTTATGCAACGTAGGATGCTGGTTGTGGTGTAGACAGCCTCCCTTTGGATGCTTTCAGCGCGTCACATTTTTGCAAATGTAGATATTAAGTAAGCCGTATATTAGGTCTAGTTGCTCATCTTTATACCTCTTTGTTGGGAGGTGAGCCAAAAGTGCTCCTTTTGTACAGAGAAAAATGTCTATGGGCTTACGGTCACGTTGTTTGGTCGTAATGATCTCTATATACACTTCATGAGGCTGATTTTTTGGTGCAAATGCCAGGCGGATGAGTTTCAACTCCGTGTCCCACGATTTAGCCTCGGACTTGACACCCTGCCACCATGTAGAAGCAGTTCCGGTAAACAGTAAAGACAAACCTTGTATGGCGTCACTATCTTGTATGCCTTCCATTATAATTATCCTTCTTAGTTTTAATTTCCGAGAGCGTCACATTTTTGCAAATGTAGATATTAAATAAGCCGTATATTAGGTCTAGTTGCTCATCTTTATACCTCTTTGTTGGGAGCTGAGCCAAAAGTGCTCGTTTTGTACAGAGAAAAGTGTCTTTGGGCTTACGGTCACGTTTTTTGGTCGTAAAGATCTCTATATACCAGTGGCGAGGGGTGAAATTATGGCGAAGGTAAGCCGCTCTACAAAAATGATGAAAAATGTAGTGATCTGCATAGTGGATCAGTGGGGTGGGATTTCCAAAAGGTAAGCCGATGGGAATCGGCTTGTATGGACCCTTCGCCACTGCTATATACACTTCATGAGGCTGATTTTTGGTGCAAATGCCAGGCGGATGAGTTTCAACGCCGTGTCCCGCGATTTAGCCTCGGACTTGACACCCTGCCACCATGTAGAAGCAGTTCCGGTAAACAGTAAAGACAAACCTTGTGTGGCGTCACTATCTTCTATGCCTTCCACGGTCTTATAAGTTGTAATAGTGTTTATGAACTCTTCAACTTTTTCGTGACTTCGTTGGCCGTCAAAGCGAGCTAAACATTTACTAAAACTTGGCAGTTACTTATTAAGGATGTAGATGCAATGACTTGTGCAAGTCGATCGACTTAATCACTGTTTGACGCTAACGATGTTAACGCAATCGATTCAATCAAACGACTGAATTGCTCTTCGCTCATAACGATGTTATTGGTCATTTTGTGAAAACACCCTCCTTTCCTTGATTAAATTAAATGAGGGTGGTCAGATATTTACGTTGGGCGCCAGATATAAGGTTTGGGTTTGGCGTATGAAATGATACCCAGGGTGTACGAAGATAATATTAATTGTTATACTTGACAACATATGATTAACAATATACAGTGCCTTTGGTCTTGAACTAGCGATAATTTAAAGGCGTGTAATACACCTAATTTTATCGACTAAAACACCCACACGTAGGGGTCTATCCCCACTCCTGGTGGATTGGCCGCCATTTTAAATTTTACTTTTTATTTTAGATGACCCTGTAGAAAAATATTAATTTCTCCGGATTTAGAAGTCCTACAGTTATAGCAAAAATATTGTTCGAAAGCTAATAATATCACCTTATAATTTAAAAAATAAAATGTGTAAATTTTTTGTTTAAGTACGTCATAAAAATTTACTGAAATAAAGTTTTATACGCAATTTGTGCGATTTTTTTGAGTTTTTATTACATTTCTCAAAAACTAGGACATGAATGTCCACTTTTTTTGCACTATTCAAATACACAAGAATATTATCTACAAAACGATTCTAAAATTTATTGCTCTATGTTGCATATTTCAAGAGTTATTTTTGTTTGAACTATGACCCTTACGTAACCAAAAAATGATTATTTTCGAAAATGGACATAATTACAAGCATTTTGAACATATTTTAAATTAGGTTGATAATATTATCTGAATACTAATTTCATCAAATGATAAAATCTAGTTTTTAGGAATTTTGATTTTTTTTTATTTTCGAAAATAACGATTTAGTACTTGTAAGGGTCATATTCAAACAACAATAGCTCTCGAAATATGCAACATAGAGCAACAATTTTTTAAGTTGTTCTGTAGATAATATCCCTGTGTATTTGAATAATGCAAAAAAAGTGAACATTAATGTCCTAGTTTTTGAGAAATGTAATAAAAAGTAAAAAAAATCGCACAAATTTCGTGTAAAATTTTATTTCAGTAATTTTTTATGACGTATTTAAACCAAAAATTTAAACATTTTATTTTTTAAATTGATAGGTAATATTATTAGCTTTTGAACAGTATTTTTGTTATAACTGTTATAACTTCTAAATCCGGAGAAATTAATATTTTTCTGCAGGGTCATCTAAAATAAAAAGTCAAATTTAAAATGGCGGCCATTCCAACAGGAGTGGGGATAGACCCCAACATGTGGGTGTTTTTATCGATAAAATTAGGTGTATTACACGCCTTTAAATTATCGCTAGTTCAAGACCAAAGGCACTGTATAATGTATACATGTATTTCATACGGTGTGCAACGTATTATGGACCTTGGGAATAGAGGATTCGATCCCGAGATCCCGGTTTTCGGGATCCCGGGATCCCGACCGGTTTTTTATCCCGAAAATTTCGGGATTGAGTTTTCATAATCCCGGGATATTCGGGATTGCTTAATTTTAAAAAAGTTGTATAATATAGTGCGTGAAACTATTCACTCAGTGCCAGTGCTCTCAATATAATTGCATGCCTATAATTTTTAATATAAAATACAAGAAAGCCTTCTTTCTGTATTTCATTGAAGCAGCATTCCAAGCAAACGACACAAATTAACTCAGTGGGTTTGCGATGGTTTCTTGGAATAAAACTTCTTTTATTTTGAACTAAAATGATAGACAAGCAACTCTCACTGGGTTATGAGGTTAAAATACTTCAATTTTGCTGCTACTGAACAAAAATTTATGAACATTCTTCAAGATTAGTTTTGAAATGAGACATTTTGTGACTGATGGAAATTATTTTCAATCAGTTTTTTGCTAAGAAACTTACTTTACTACTTAAATACTAACTAGGTCTTTACATGAAATCCGTCTATTTGGTCGAGGTTAAAAGTAGAGATGCGCCGAATGCAGGTTTGACCGAATATGAATGTTCGGCCGAATATTCGGTCCAGAATGTATGTAATGAAAATTCGTTATTAAGGTTTAGATGGTGGGAAACGTTATCGCCGTTTTTATGAAGACTGCAAGACAATCCTCTTAATATTTTTTTATTTTGTCCATAAATTGATAGTATTGGTACAATTTAAATATTCGGTAATTATTCGGCAAATCAACCGAATATTCGGCCGAATACGAACAAGAAAAAATATGCCGAATGTGCCGAATACGAATATTCGGCCGAACATTCGGCCCATCTCTAGTTAAAAGAGGTTTTGTCAATTATCTTAATTTGCATAGTTTGTTAGATAAATGTTTTTTCAATATATCGAAATTAAAAGAGAGATAATATCTCTGAACGAATATTATTCATTCTTGAAAAATAAAAACTTTAATATAAAAAATGTCAAACTAACCAGACAAAGTACTAACCAACTAAAGTCTGGTTAGACTTAGTTTGACTCTAACTTCGATTATTTAGAGTGATTAGATTAACTAGGTGTGTATTGTATTTTTGTATTATAACGTAAAATATGTTGGTTGTTAAAATTTTGAATAAGTACGTCGATTTTTGACCAAATCTTAATTACGTTTATTTTTGTCTATTTTCATTTGTTGATTTGAGAGCTGATTTTGTAAGATTTAAATATTTTTATTTTTAATCTTCAATCCCGAAATAATCCCGGGATTGGCTAAGTGTAATCCCGAAATCCCGGGATCAGAAATAAGGGCCGGGATCGAATTCCCTACTTGGGAAGGACGCGTGGCATACGCAACCCGATGTCCGCCTAGCTATGTTTAACTTGATGACGCGGGGCATCGATCAAGTCAAACACTGGAAACACTGAGCAGACTACGGGAGCAATCGTTCGTACTCGTCGGTGCCGTATAGCGAGCGACTGGGGTTGAATTAATGTATATTAAATAATAAAAAATTAGTGTTAATTTTATAAAACAAGTCAGGTGATGATTGTTCAAGAGGTTTTAATTTCTGTTTTGTTGTATAGCCAAAATAGTTTTCTTTCTGTTTTTGCAGTAATTCTGAGTTTTAAATTTTCCATTAAACTAAAAACATCTACAATTATTGTGACAGAGATACCTTCCAGAGATTTAATAGTTTTGTGAAATATGTTTTAAATATGGCTGGCAAAATGTAAGCAAATTTCAATTAAATCATGTTACAATGTGACATAAACAGATTTTAAATTATCATAGGGCAATCCTCATCAAGACTTTTAAAATAATCGCATATTGGATGCCAATTCAATAATATAGTATCAATACAAGGTAGTAATGATAACCACCTAGTGCCAATATGTCTCTTAAAGCTAATGAAAGTTTCCTTCAACTATTGCAACAAACCTTTTCAATTCTTCTCTTCTACAAGCTGTTAGCTGACACAGAAAAATGGCTATATATTTTTAATATAACATTTTCAACATCATAAGTTAGAAAACCCATTTCATATTATGTATAATGAGTGATGCACACCAAAATTTGAATTTGTGTTACCTGCACTAAGGCCTGATACTCGATTAAGGGTGGATTCGACCAAACTTGAATATAAACGAGAATAACTGTCCGAAAAATATATCTGTTCCACGTTTTCATTCTCGAGTAAAGTAAGGGACGTTTTTCCATGCAATCCAAAGATACTCAAGGGATTGTTATTCTTCCATTAGTGAGTGAATTGTGAATGAACGTATTAACCGGCCAATTGTCATTGTTCTACAAACGTACTATTTACGAGGCAAAGTCTTGTAAACTCTATTTTGTCGTCTTATGCGTAACTGTAGCAGTCAAAGTCAAATGTCAAACAAATGTCATTGATTGGGTGCATTCCAGTAGGCTAATCGCTAAGTCATCGATCACCACAGTATACATTTTAACAATGCAAAGCAAAGGCGGAAACATACTATTCACTCGTGTTGTGTTGTGTCGCGACAGAAGCATAACGGTTTCGTACATTTAGTTTGGCGAGAAACACATTATTATAGTGTGTAATAAAAATGTATACTGTGCTGTGGTTACCGATGACTTAGCATTTGGCCTGCTGGAGTGCACCCATTTGACAATCTGAAGTCTCTATCGTGTTTGTTTTGCTAATTTATTTAACATTTTTCAATATTTTTATGCTTAATAATGAGTGACGACAAACGCGAACGCAGTCCCAATTGGCTGACAAGTGAAAAAGATATGTTGTTAAGCCTTGTGGAGTGTTATTTCAATATAATAGAAAATAAAAACATGGACGGAGTAACTATAAAAACCAAATTGGCCCAATGGCAAATAATTGCCGATAAATATAATAGTCGTACTAGCCACTGTTCGCGTACTGCAGATAATTTGAAAGCTCAATGGGAAAGCATGAAAAAAGTGGCTAGAAAAGATGCAGCAAATACAAGAAAGCACATGATACAAACAGGTTAGTACCACTGATCCAACGGACGTAGTTTTCCCTATTGTGTATAGGTAGTTCATCTTTCTTTTTTTTTCTCTAGAAACCTCTCACAAAATATTAATAATTAAATATTATTAATTACTTATCATCTTATTTATTTTGAAAATTTTTGTTTCAGTAGGTGGAGCTCCGTTGCCTCCTAAAAAAGAGGATCCATTTCTTCAGCGGATCTTAAGCCTTATAACAACAAGTGCTGTTGGTCTTTACAACCCATATGACAGTGATTCTGTTGTCCCTGTGGACCCTTCCATTGAAAACCACCAGGCAGCAATTCCTGTTATTCAAACAGAAGATTTTCCTGAACCACCACTAAAGCAAGATATAGGTTGGGTCCCTTTGACAAGTTGTAGTGTATCATGGTAATTTTTACTAACTAGTTATTATGTATTATTAAATTTGCAGATATCTCAAAGGTAGTGCCTTCAACACCTAAGACATTAATTAATACAGAGGACCCAATACTCGACTTCGATATCACGTATGATACACAAGAGGTAATGATTGTTTTAAAATATACATTAATATTATTATAATAATGCATTTAATTAAACTAATCTTATATTCACTTCTCAAGCTTACGCGCTCACTAGGCATGAAATAAAATACTTTTTAACGGATACTAGTGCGGTTTTATTGAAACTACTTTGGTATTTGAATTGATTTTTGGTTTGAATGACAGTTGACAGTCCCCCGTAACCACGGCAGCTGCAAAGGTGCCGAAACGTCGGGAAAATAAAAAATCTAATCAAATACCAACTAAATACCAAAGTACTTTCAATAAAACCACACTAGTATCCATTAAAAAGTATTTTATTTCATAATCTTATATTATTTGTTTTAGGATTGGGGTGATTATACACCTCAGCTATTGCGGACGCCTGTGTCACTGCCTTTAAAGGTGGTTAAAATTGATAAAGTAAACCTCTCCCACCGAGTATGTGAAAAGACTCCTATTAGAAACCAGACAAGGATTTTCAGGAGAAGACCAACCTATTCCAGTGCATCTTCATCGTTGGAATTGCTTCATAAAAAGAAAACTGAAGCAATTGATTTAACAAAATGCTCGCTGAGCAGGAAATGGAACAAAAAAAAAGGTTTACAACAAATATGTAAATATAAATATAGCAAAACAAAAACTATTTCAAGAAAAAATTAAAACTAGCATACTGCAAATAAAAAGAAGAAAGCTGTTAGCGTCTATAAAAAATAGTGCCTTATTAATATTTTCAATATAATGTTTTCATTGCCTGGCTAATGTTAGTCTACAGTAACTATACTATAGTTAATTACTAACTATACTATAGGTTCATTTCCTCCTCAGCGAGCTTTTTATTATAATCAATTGCTTTTATGTATTGAATGATAATAAAAGATAATAAAATATTAAAATAATTTAAAGGTGTTTACATTTTATTTAATTAGAACAAGCTTTGAAAATAATTTGCAATAAGGTTATCACGTCCCTCGTGACGACGTCCAGGCGTTTCCATATCTTGAGGTATTTGACCATCATTTAAAATACTTTCCCATGGAGCTGGCAAACTGAGTTCTGGGTCATCTGGAGGTAGGCTCTCTCCTCTGCGGTGCAAAATATTATGAAGAACTGCTGTGGCTATTATAATTGTCAGAGCTTTTTCTAACTTTACTCTTAACCCAAGCGCCAGCACAGGAAACCTTCTTTTCCAAACCCCATAACTCCTTTCAATTGGATTTCTGGTCCTTATTTATGATTCGTTGTATAATTGTTCTGCCCGTGATCTCGAGTTATCCAACGGGGGCATCATGTAAGATGTCGAGGCATATCCACCGTCGACTACCAGAATTGCATCACCATAGCTGCCGTCTTCAAACTTTGCTCTTACAACACTATTATTGAATATCGTGCTATCATGGCATGAGCCTTTTTTTTTTTTTTTTTTTTTTTTTTTGTATGCCGTAGAAAAACGCATTTACGCGCTTCCCTTCCCGCTGGTGATCGGGAAGGGGGCATGTGGGACTCGCCAGGAGGGGACCGCAACATTCAACGTTGCGGCTCCCTCCACGACTGCCTCCCGTAATTCCATCAGGTCACAGCCCGATGGAATCCCAGGAGGAGGGAATACCCACTAAAAAACTACGGCACTTGCCCGCTCGCCACCGGTTGGTCATACGGGGGGCCATGGGTGGTAATCACCCCAACTGACCCGGTGGCTCGCCCGGCTACCCGGGCCCCTCGCGGTTGGGAGATGGCCGGGCAAGTTTGGCCATCTCCCCAGACGGTCGGGACCGTGCAATGCCGGTGATGGGTCACCACCCATCACCTGCGTGGTCCCTGTTAAAGCGGAATGAGGTGCGCAAAGCGCCTCCTCCTTACGCCCACCCGCCTGCGTCGGAGCCGGTTCGCATGAGCCTCCTCTTCGCGAACCCGCTCCGATGCCTCCTTCTGCAGGATAACCTCCTCGCAGAAGGAGACTACCGCCTCCCAGGATCTCTCGGTGGCCAGCATGGCCCGGGCCACACTGGGCAGCGAGAGATCCCTTCCAATCACAGCCACCAGAGTGCTGCGCTGCGGAGCCCAGGCCGGACACACCTCAAGGGTATGCTGGGCACTGTCCTCCGCATCGCCGCACTCATGGCACTGTGCGGACGCTTCCCTCCCAATCCGACACAGATATTTTCCGAAGCACCCATGCCCGGAAAATATCTGTGTCAGCCTAAAGGTTAGCGTCCCGTGTTTGCGGGAGCACCACTCCTCTGCTAATGGACGGACCGCTTCGAGCGTCCTTCCCCCAATCATGGCATGAGCCTGGCCATCTCGCAACTTTATCTGTGATTTCCAAATTAGCATTGCAAATGGTCTGCATATTGATAGAAAAATATCCTTTTCTGTTTCTATATAACTCTGCTTGTTCCACTCCTACCTGATTTCGGAGAGGTACAAACATCAACTTTATATGTGTACAATCCATGGCACCGATCGTACGAGGAAATCGAGCTATTTGAAAGAAAGACTCTTGTTCTTTCCTATAAGTATTGTGCAGAGCAGCAATAGCCGCACTGACTCTGTGAATTATTTTATTAGCAGTAGGAGTACTCCATCCACAGGTGTCACCAATACCCATTTGAGTTGAGTTTGTTGCAAAAAATCTCAGTGTGCCCAGCAACTGATTTATTGGTGAAATAGAAAAGTTCCTGCAAAGAAGAAAAATTGATTAGGCATAGCAGTGGTGTGAAATAATTTTTTTCTATTTGCTTATTTTATTGTATGTACTACATGCACTGATAGTGATAGGTATACTTACCGATCGGAAATGTATTCCAAGTTATGCTCGATTGTCGTTAATAGAGACAATGTGGATTCTTTGCTCAGACGAAATCTCATGGCAAAATCATGATCATCGTAGTGTTCAAATAGGTCTTTTCTTTCTCTTATCCACCTTGGACGTCTAGGTATCAGTTCCTCATCACTATCACTATCTTCAATCAAATTTCTTAAACGCCTCATATTAACTAAAAGTTTATAAATTTTCAAAATGCGTCGACGTTTTGACTATTTCAAATGACAATAGATACAGAAAAGAACACATGGTACGCAGACGCCATTAAAATACTCTCAGATTAACTCTGCTGTTCCCCGCTAAATGGTGGTATTAGTGACTATTCTCGAATAGGCTAAATACTCTGAGAATAGTGTGTGGTAAAACGTAATTTCGATTTAATCTCGAATAACTGGTAATTTTATCTAAGAATAACATTTATTCTCCCTTGGTCGAATCCGCCCTAAAAGGGATATTATACATATCCATAGATTTTTTTATAGCAGCAAACATGCCGTCAGCACTCTCATTAGCATTTTCATAAAAATCTAAAAGTTTGTTTTGTATTCCCTTTTCCACAGTGAAATATTGAACTACTAAAGGGAATAATTTGATGTTTTTTTTTATTGGATGCATCAGTTTGCAGTTTTGTTTTCATCTTTTAAATCATTAACTACACTTTCAAGAGCATGAGGTCCGGGGTCCGAGAACTTCCATAACCAGAGCTTCCATTTTAGTCCTGGCTAATTTGATATTAGTAGCAGTTTTAGAGTCAGCATATATTATTTTATCTAGTTTAACGGAGCAATCCATCCATATGACAAATTATGTTTAACTGTATGGAATGATAAGGCTAATTCAGCAGCTGTAACATTATCATTTTCAAATACTGGTCTTGAAGTTGAAGCTGAGTCAAAAACTTTTGTAAGACTCCTGATGTTCTTTTTAATTCAGTTTTGGCTTTATGTTGTTTTGTATCTTGATGCTGTTTTATCTGAAAAAAAAATCTACATGTTGCATGCACTCCAGCCTATCATCTCCAATGTCCTCAATCAGCACAGGCTTTCTATACACCATATCAGGTTTCAAATATGACCTCTTACCTGGTAGAGAAAGAGGGATCTTCATTTTACTAGCGAACCGGTACACGTTCTGTTTTCCAAAAACAATTTCAGGTTCCGCTCCTCCTTCATATCCCACTTCTGATGTCGGAAACACAGGGTTCTCGGACGAAATCAGGATGGGTGACTGTTATTTATTATCAATCTGATTGTTTATTATTAATTATTTGTGAGCAATAGAAAACGCTGGCAAATGCTTAACACGTATTTGTGACACGGTAATAGGATACTACCCAGTATTCTAACTTAGTGCTGACGGTCGAAATGCGAGCCACACCTATGCGCCTCGAGTTCGGGCTGCTCTCGGGCAGCTACAGTTGCGAATGCGCCGCAGTGACGAACGAACGGTGGTTTCGTATTTTGTGATCACGATGGCGAATTGCAACTATAGAGCACGAGTATATTGTGCAGTTTATGGTCGCCTCAGTTCTACAAAAACGCACCCAGGGATAACATATTTTAAATTACCTGGAGAGTCTGAAAGGTGAATATAATACTTTTTTAAACATACTAGTACGTAATTTGTTTCTTCTTTGAATAGGTAGGCATATAGCTTTTTCCACCGAGTAAAATACCTGGATTAAAGTAATCCAATCAAATTAGACATGAAAAGGGCACGCTTTGCAATGACAGCTTTTTCATCAAGATTGTGTAAAAAAAAAATTTAAAGTTGGTTAAAGCGACAATTTGAGGGTACAACGCTTTTGATACGAGTGATAGTTTCGGAGACACAAGCATACCATATTTAATACCACTATCACATTTCGTTTGCAAAAATAACTTTGTTTTTCATAGTGTTTGTAGAAATAACAAAGTTATTGTTTGCGGTTTTGGAAAATGTGTTTTATCTCTAAAACGGCTCACTATATCTTCTTTCAAACTAATTTTCTTTGAAAACGTTTATTAAAATTTACAGCATAATATATTTTTTGATATTTCACTCTCTCCCGAAAAAAAGTACTGTTCCCGAGGTAAAGCAAAAAAACTTTCCACGCAGACGAAGTCGCGGGCAGCCGCTAGTGTTTTATACAATTCATGAATTAAAAACTAAAAATAAATTAACAATAAGAAAAACGTTTGTAGAAAATTTCAGATTTCATATACCTACAATATCAAAAAAGGTTAGAACTTTCTTTGGGGAAAATAAAATTATAAAATATTTTTTAAGCGTAAGTCACAAAATCGTTAAAGTGTATAAGTTAAGTGTTAATAATTACAGATAACTTTTTCTATTTGCTTATTACCAAAATATCAAACCATATTATAAATTGTATATGACAAAATATAATTTAAAAGCAAAATGATTAAGGGTTTGCATTTGCATATGCAAATGCAAACCCTTAAACAAGATAATAGTATCCTCATATATTTTAATCCGGCTTATAAACTATCTGTGTGCCAAATTTCATCCAAATCCGTTCAGCCGTTTTGCGTGATTGATGATGATGACAATCATCCAAACAAGCAAACTTTCACATTTATGATATAAGTAGGATAATACGGCCACCTTCGAAGCGCTTGAAGTAGGAAATTTGTGCTACATAAAATGGGACTGCTATTTAGTTGTCTTAATTTCTCATTTTTTATTTAAGTAATTATTATGTTTTATACCTCAACTGAAAGCTGAATAGATAGTGATGTTTTTAAAATATTATGCACGCTTAGTTACTTGGATTTTTTTAAAGATATTTGATGCTATTTCTAAAAAATCTGAAAAATATAAAAAAAATAAATGCATTTAAGGATTGATTTTTTTATAAACACCTGTACTTTTTGTAAATTTTTTTATTCATTATCAACACTTAGATTGTTTTCTAGCCCATTATAATGAAAAAACCGGAATCGAATGAGTAGTTATCTTTTATTTTAAATTTTTGTGTCTGAAAACGTACTTTTGGTAAAAAAATAGTTAATTTCAATTAACTCAAAAACTATTATTTTTTTGAGAAAAAGTTGTATGACAAAAATATTTGTTTTGACCTCATCTATAACCCCTTAGCAGGAATACGTCATATTTCCAGTGACCCTGTATATATCATCATCATCATCATCATATCAGCCGCACGACACCCACTGCTGGGTATAGGCCTCCCCTAAGGATCTCCACGACGATCGGTCCTGCGCTGCCCGCATCCAGTGGCTTCCCGCGACCTTCACCAGATCGTCGGTCCACCTTGTCGGGGGCCTACCCACGGAGCGTCGTCTGGTGCGCGGTCGCCATTCCAGAACCTTTCCGCCCCAACGGCCATCAGTTCTTCTCGCTATGTGTCCTGCCCATTGCCACTTCAGCTGAGCATTATATACAGGGTCACTGGAAATATGACGTATTCCTGTTAAGGGGTTATAGATGAGGTCAAAACAAATATTTTTTGTCATATAACTTTTTCTCAAAAAATTCATAATTTTTGAGTTAATTGAAATTAAGTATTTTTTTACCAAAAGTACGTTTTCAGACACAAAAATTTAAAATAAAAGATAACTACTCATTCGATTCCGGATTTTTTATTATTTTGGGATAGAAAAGAATCTGAGTGCTGATAATGAATAAAAAAAAATTCATAAAATACAGGTGTTTATAAAAAATTCAATCCTTAAATGTATTTTTTATTTTAATTTTTTCAGATTTTTTAGAAATAGCTTCAAATATCTTCAAAAAATCCTAGTAACTAAGCGTGCATAATATTTTAAAAACATCACCATCTATTCAGCTTTCAGTTGAGGTATAAAACTTAATTTATTAAACTAAAAAAGTCTGGAACGGGTGGTAGGAAAATATAGACGATTCAAAAGTACTTAATAATTAAGTTTATTTGAATAAAGCTTATTTGACTTTGACTTTGAATAATAGCTGAAATAAAAAATGAGAAATTAAGACTTAACTAAATAGCAGTCCCATTTCATGTAGCAAAAATTTCCTACTTCAAGCGCTTCGAAGGTGGCCGTATTATCCTACTTATTCCATAAATGTGAAAGTTTTCTTGTTTGGATGATTGTTAATTAATCACGTAAAACGGCTGAACGGATTTGGATGAAATTTGGCACACAGATAGTTTATAAGCCGGATTAAAACATAGGAGGATACTATTATCTTGGTTAAAGGTTCCCTAGGGATTTTCTCAAATGTAAATGCGAATGAAGTCGCGGGCGGAAGCTAGTTTGCTATAAATGATCGTGCTAACTAAAAATACTTTCATCCGAGTGAGTTTATATATAAATATGTGAAATATTATTTTGTCTTAAGTCTTTTCTTCATGAGTTATGATGCCTAAAATGGGCGCCCTTTGTGGTCATCTTTCGTGATTCGTACTGTACCTACACATTTAGTATGGAAATTAAATTAAATTTTGAACAAAAATGTACTTCTAAAACATTTTTAGGTTTTAATCCGCTTACTGTTTCGTTGTGTTTAGTACTTATTTAGATAATAAATCGTGTATTTGTATTTAGATAATAAATAAGTACTTATTTAGGTGCGTATTGTGCCTTGCTGCCGGCGGGCGTGACGGGCCCGCAAGGATGTGTTCATGTCCTTTTGATTAATTAGGTACCTACGAAAACGAAATAATATTTAGAAAATATTACTTACCTTATATTATCATCTTTCGGCAAACTAAAAAAAACTTAAGTGTGGCACCAAACACACCACAATAACTTGACGCCATTGTTATTCGTTTCCATTCCAAGATCGTATGGAACGCACAAACGGGCAAACGCTCGTGCGGCGACGCCGGCCGTAACCGTCCGACTGAGTTTCCCGTTTAACAAGTAGGCTAATATCGTGACTTTGAGCCCGTTCGGGGTGGGAGTGTCGTTCTAATAAGTTTTATTTATTCTTATGCCAAAGGCACTGTATAGAGTAAAAAAGTATTTTTTTTTGTAATTTTAGATGTAAACCTACTCAAACTAAAGTTATTGTCAGCGAATTTAAATCTATGGAAGTGTAATTGCAAACAAATATTGCTTAAAAAATGGCACCACGACGGAGCCAATAAGTACAACCCGCTCAGCTTTAGTCGGGCCAGCCAGGCGCCCGGTGACTGACGTTAGTGTTCTTTTCAATAAATTGCAGTTTGTATTGTAGAGAAAAGATAGAAAAAGAGAGTTTATTAGAAATGACGTCCTTTATAGTCAATGGTGTAAAAGATGCAAAAAAGGCAGTAAAAGATGCAGAAATAACGTATCTTATTTTTTCGTTTAAGTATAGAAAATATCAATGAGTAATACAAATTATGGTCGCTAATAAGCAACCAGTGCTCAGACGCTTTGTCATAGTAGAACCAAATAAGTAGGCCAACTCGAGCCTCGTGCGAGCGATACAGCTTAAACACGAAGGGCTGTCACATCGCTAGTTTATTCGGTCGTCAAAAAATGCATAGTCAATCTCTATACAAAATATTTTTTCCTTGTAGGGTTAGCATCAGGGATCTATAATACAAAGTTTTTTTTAATATTTTTTTGTAGGTAGACCAGCGCGTCTATCGACTAAAATAATGAAGTTAATGTTAATTGTAATTTGACTGATGTATGTGACACATTGGCACTTTCGTTTTGACACCAATAAAAACTTACTAAAGAAAAGTAGCAATGTATTTATGTATCACATCTATCCGTCAAATTACAGCTTACATTAACCTGTTTTCAGGAATTTACTACAATTTTTCATTGCGTACGTCATGTTATGTGACTTGAAAACTTACGGTCGAAATAGGATTAATTAAAACGTGGCTTTACTAAATAATGTATTTATTCAAATAAAAAAAAATATTATAAAAATCGAAAAATCAAACCAAATACCAACTAAATACCAGAGTACATTAAATAAAACCGCGCTAGTATCCGTTAAAAAGTGTTTTATTTCATATTATTAAAAAATATTTTTTACACTATTAACTGTTTTTTTCTTTTTTATTTACCTACACTTCTCAAAATAATAATCTTTAAATTCTGAAATTGAATACTTCCATAACCTTAAATAATAGGCATTAAAAGTACTTTTTCCTGTAGGAATTTGTAATTTTTTAACGAAATTACACAATTGTCATAAAAAAATTGTCGGTTTCGACAAGTACAAAATGCTTTATTATTTAAAGTTAATGTAAAATATATCCTCATTCTTACAAATCTTCTTTGCAATAATATCTTTAGAAAGCATGGTATGTACTGTAGGTAGGTAAACGTTCAAATTATTACGAGCGGCAGCACAGCGGCGTGAAGCGTGCGTGAGCGCGGGCGGAATTACGTACGGCGCAGCCACGACTGGCGCACCTTTATCACCTTTAAATTTTGTCAGTGTGTGCGTGCGACGACGCATACGCACGGGCGCGCTCACATACAAACCGCGTTCGTGCGTATAATGAGTAAGATGACTTACTTATTTGGTTCTACTATGGCTTTGTGCTGTACAATTAAATGCCAGCATTTTTAGCTCCATCCACTTAGTTGTACTTTTCGAGTGGTGCCATTTTTTGAGTTCTATGCTTGTTCCATAGATTTTAGTTCGCTGGTTATTGTTATTAACCAAAGTTAATTATATAACTGCTTTTTTGGTCTATACTGATATGTTATGTAGATTTCATATCAATATAGACCAAGAGAATGCGAGAGAGTACGATTTAATTTTTAAATTAAGAACATTGTTGTTTAATAGTGAATCTTTGTTTAATTTGAATATTAAATCCTGATATCCAAAAAATCCGTATTATTCGGATATATCCGGATATTGATTATAAATTATCCGTAATATCCGGATACCAATAATAAGCGGATAATGCCATGTCGGTCGACTGTTAGAGAATGCGATCCTCCGGTCAACTGTTAGAGAATACCTTAAGGCATTAAGTCCGCTAATTGTATTTTCTTATGCAATAAAGTTTAAATAAATAAATAAAATAAATTAATGTCCTAGTTATAATACAATCTATTCTATCACTGTCACACGTCAATTTGTTTCTTGTAAAAAATATAATAAGAGAGTTAGATTTAATGCAGTACATTATATAGTACATACCCACTAGTCTTCCTTTTCTTCGATTCCTTTTTTGTCGTCGATTTAGTCACATTACGTGACTTCTTTGGAGGGCTGTAGAAAAAAAAACAGATTATTCAAACAGAAAATTATTTTAATACTGCGCAACCGCTGACACATCACTATGAGAATAAAAAATGTGTTATTATTTTACTATATTTCGGGACAAACTTAACTCAAGATCGAGAATAAGTATAGAGTATATAACCACCTTAGGTCTTTCTCAAATTAGGTTGTCTGCTCGAAGTCCGAGTCCAGATCAGCTGCGGCGGCGGCTGTGAGGCGTTTTTTATACTGTGTTTCAGACCTTTATAGAAAAAATGGGGAATTAGTTTTGTTTGATTGCACATGACATGTATGACCATGAAATCTCATACATTGCTCCAATAGGTACCAAACTTTATTAGCTTGAGCACTCACTATAAATTGGAAACAACGTCGGGTATAACCACATACACCCAGACCCAAGGAAATATTGCAAGTTCGTTTTCAATATTTACCCGACCGGGGATCGAACCCGGGACCTCCAGAAATAGCAGCACCTTGAAAATTGGTGCGTGCACCACTCGGCCACGGAGGTAATCAGTAATAAACAATAAAATTTAAAGAAACAATAAAATTTAAACTCACGAACTTTATGTCGATGCACTGAATGCGTAGGACAATGGTGACGGATGATAACTGGGAACCGAATATTTTTTTTTATTAGCCAAGGATGGAAAACATTTTTTATATGTATCTCCTTTCTATAATAATTTTTTGGACATTATCCAACAAATGGTCTTTTGTGCCTAGGTAATGATTTTCAGCCATTGACAAATAATTTTTCTTCTTCTTGGGACAGGACTGTAGCAGGACCAGCTACAATCAAGTGGGCTGATCCCTTTAACTTTATTTCTCAGAGTTATTCTGGGGACACCGTATTTGGCATTTGGCCAAAGATACTTTTTCTCCTCTTTCAAGTTCATCTAATGCTTGATTCATTTGCACCTTAGTGTAATTTCACTTAGGTGCAATTTTATCTGTGGCAATAAAAAAAATATGGTAAAAAGTAGAATAAATGAGTCATGAACATGACTGTCCATTATTGGGTACGAGTTTATAATTTAAGCGCCGATTACATATCCGGATTTAGCATCCTAGGGTAAACCCTCCAGTGAATGAACCCGTAAGAGATTTTTCAACTTTGAAAATATTTTTTGTTAAGTTTTGGAGGGTAAACCATTTTTTTTTATTATTTATATATACTTTATCATTCTAGGAAGAAAATAAATTCTGCATTTCCAAATATTATGCAAAGGTCTTGTTAGATATAAGAAATTGTAAAAAATTACTCAAAACCCGTATGAATGAACAATATTTTTAGTGAATGAACATAATGAAATCCAGTGAATGAACGTTTTATTGAGTCAAATGAATTGACATTTCTCAGTTAAAAAAAATAAAAAGTAGACCTACTTAGGTATCTATTAAAGGACTAGGTAATCAACTTAAATTAAATTAGTATTTTACTTAAGTCTTTAAATTATGTTTTATACCTAATCTTAATTGCTGAAAACATTTAGGTGCGGTTCTGTTTTAATTACCAGAAAGACTAAATAGGTTTAAACTTTTACAATTTCACTTAAATTAGGCATATACATCTTTAAGAAAGTAAATTATTCAAAATTGTAATCCAATCCAATCAAATTTCCTTTTGTTTCAGTTAATGACTCAAGAGCTTGTTTTAAAAGACTTGGAAATTGGTCCTTAGGAGTTGTTGGTAGCATCCTTCCAGACTGACTCTTTTTCCAGTTTAGTAAAACTTGTCGCCATTTGCATTTTAGTGGCCGAAAATAAGCAACATCTAGTGGTTGCAGAATGTGTGTTGCATTGGGTGGCAGACAAATAAAGCTTATGTTATGCTTTTCACATTCTGACAGAACTCTTTGATTGGTGTGCGATGAGAGGTTATCACCAATACCGACCTTTCGTCCCTCTTTTTTCTTTAATATTGGAATGAGATGGTTAATGAACCAGTCTTCAAAAGTGGGTGCGTCAATCCATCTGCTTTTGGTCCTATTGTATTTAGCATTTTTGGAGCCATTTGAAACTTTGGTAGCGTTAATTATGAATTCGGGGTATTTGGTCCCTCGCCTGTATAAAACCTTTCTCCTTCCAGGGTCGTCAGAGAGGTTAGTTTCGTCATAATTATATATATTTTCTGCCGGTACATTTTCCAACTCTACACTTAAATTTTTGTTATCTCGTTTTCTGAAATCTGAGCTCTCACTCTTTTGGTAATATTGGCCATGCATCGTGATAGCACTCTGTGTGGACTGAGGAAAGATCGTAACCAATCCTTTCCTGGAAGATTATTTTTAAACTGTGGTACATTTCTACCTTGTAATAAGAGATAATCTTTTATGATAATTTTTAAGTCGAAATCGGTCAGAGGAAAACCAAATTCAGAAAGTGCACTTATAAGAGCAACAAACGAGCTCTCTTCTAGTTCTGTGAATATTGTTGGTCGACCCGGTTCATTTTTAAACTTATCTTTTAATTTGTTCTTAATGGTCCCGCTGAGGCATTGCCTTATGCCGGCGCCAGACATGGTGATCAAAGTTTGAGCACACTTTTTCCAAACTTTGAATAAACTTTATGTGCACAAATAGTCACAAATAGTATCTGCCAGACTTGTTTTCAAATGCTTTGCGGACACAGTTACCGCAAAGATCGCTGACAGAATGGACGACGATTTTGTTGACTCCGTCACTCTGTTTTATATGAGTGCCTTTAATTTTTATATACATTCAAATAAAGTGAAATCTCCAAGAAGAAGACGTGAATGGGTGTCTACCCTGTATCGTAAGAGAATACGGTAAGTTAATTACTTTGCAGTTAAACGTTTACTGCCATGGGCGCCGTCAGGAATTTTTTTTAGAGAGTAGCATCTGCATCTACATATTAAACTATTAATACCTACTGAATTTATTGTCAAAGTGCTGAACCAATTTATTTTAGACGCTTTCAGTTTTTATTTAAACAGTAACTTAAGAAAGAAAATGTATATTTTTTCTATACTATTTTATTCCTGCAAGGAGGTGCAAGTGCACCCTCTTGCACCTTGCTGCCGGCGCCCATGTTTACTGCCTAATCATTAATTAACCAAATCAATTCCTTTTCAGAGATTTCATGACTAATATGTTAGTTACCCGTAGGCTACTTCGATAATTTTTGCAGAATGTCTTGTGCTGATTTTGAAGAAATATTACAACGCATTTCTCCTTTAATTTCAAAGAAAGACACTAAATGGAGAACTGCTGTTCCTACAAAAATTCGATTAGCATTGACTTTAAGGTTTCTAGCAACAGGGGACAGCTATATGAGTCTGCAATACTTATTTAAAATTTCACATCAGCTCATTTCTACTATTGTATATGAAGTTTGTAATGCGCTGATTCGAGTTCTTGGCGATGAAGTGAAGGTGAGTACAAGAAAACTACATATTTAGTAAATTTAACCATCCCTTTATTGTTCACTAATAGTAATATTCATCATCATCGATATTATCGGTATCACGGCATCGCTTATATGCTTCTTCAATTATATCTTTGCTATTTTTAGGGCGTATAGTGGTCTCTGAAATAATATTTATTTTCTTGTTATTAGGCACTACTGGTTTCTGATGTAGACTGTTTATACTAAATGATGATGATGCTACATTATCATCATAACCACATGCGATGCTACTAGTATTTGTTATGTAATTTGGCTGTTGTGACACAGTTTGAGCATCGAATGATCGCCCCGATGCCTGATGAATGTCAGCCTGTATTCGTATGTCTCTTTCATATGGCATTAATGTTGCTGGATATTGGCGTATGGATGGCCCAGGTAGTACACACTCTTGTGGTGAATCTGAAGACTTTTCAGACGGAGAGGATCTAGGTACATAGATAGAATGTCGATTAACTGGAGTAGGGAGCTGGTCATTATATGTTATCGATGAACTTATCTCTTTCCTGATTTTCATAGTGTACTTAAATACTAAATTATCAATCTCGTTCATTAATATCAATAGGTGATCTTCCTGTAGTGACTTTAGCTTTTCAGCGAGTAGTTGGCCGTATAAATCACATTCGCTGACTACTTTCGTATTTCTTTCGGATCTTTCTTTAATCATTGCAAACGCCTCATCCATCTGTTTTTTTGCAACTAGTACATCCTGCATTCCACGCCGTCTTTTGGAAATCACACAAGAATCAGACTGGCTTTCAGGAGTCCCACTTCGATTGTTTGATACACGTGACTCTGATCTTACTGTATTTGAGCCCATAAAGTTACTTGATTCCGATTCACGTGATAGAGGCCGTTCAATATTCAAATCCGGTTGTTCCTGTAAATATAATACTAAAATTAGACATCTTAATTTCTGTTTCAGTTGCCGAAAACTACGAATGAGTGGCTAAACAAAGCAGCTGGCTTTGAAAGGCTATTTCCACTGCCAAGACATGGCAAACTACAAAGATGTGTTCAAACTTTGCACAAATACGCAAATGTCAGTGCCACACTTCGCGACTTTGTAGTGTGTTCAAACTTTGATCACATGTCTGGCGCCGGCATTACTACAAGAACTATCGTTTATTAGAAAGGTTTCCATGTAGCGAAATGGCCAAGCCACATATTTTAACTAAGGTTTAGAGTTTTTGAAGTTAGGGCTTGCAGAGTTAGGGCGCGTAGAGTTAGAAGCTTGGCTCTACATGAGGTCTGATAACTTTTTGACAGTTCGAGGTCTTGGCAACATTATTCATGAAATGATTTTGGTGGGATTTCACCTTTTTTTGTAAGTAACTACCTATCCATAAACCGATAAAGCAAGGTGGGGTCACAATTGTGGTCTAAAATCGTGTAAAATTCGATCAACATCAACCAGCGTACTTGTACTGTTATTTATTTTATTCTGTGGTAGAACTAATTCATTTATGCTGTGATATTATTTTACTCTTTAACGCAGAGTGTGACAGTGCAAAGAACAAAATAGAGTCTGCACGAGTTTTGCGCCATGAAAGAAGTAGTTTTGAAATGAACACAATATCTTTTTTACGACTACTTTTTTCCCACTACTTTAACAGTGATTTACTAAGGCTTAAAAATAATTACTAAATATTTAAAGATTTTTCAGATTAATATGTCTCATTTTTTCAGACCTCCAGCATCAAAATTTGCGGAAGTCGCATACAAACTTCCATCCCCTAGTTTAAGGGGTTAGGGGGTAAAAGTTTTAAGTTTTATAATTTTTTCGCAGTTTGTGTACTAATACTAGCTTACATACCAAATTTCAGCTATCTTGGACTTCAGGAAGTACCCTAGGAATTTTGATGATTATGAGTAAGTTTTGACGAAATCGAGGTTTTTTAGATATCAATAAAATCCAAAGTTTAAGAGCTATGCAATTGAAACTTTATATGTTTAATAAGTCTACTACAGACATCATATCCTGAGAATTTGTGCTTCTGGTATAATCCAAACCCAAGTTGTGAGGGTTAAGCGGTTGGGGGGTTAAAGTCCAATTTCATATTTTTTTTGTTGTTTGTGTCCTAATACTAGCTTACATACCAATTTTCAGCTTTCTAGCACTTCTGGAAGTGCCCTTTGAATTTTGATGATCATGAGTGAGTCAGTGACGAAATCGGGGTTTTTTAGATATCAATAAAATCTATATTATAAAAGCTATACAATTCAAACTCTATATATTTTATAAGTCTACTACTGGTATCACATTCCCAGAATTTTGTTTATCTAGCTAGTATACTCCAAACCCAAGATATGAGGGTTCAAAAAAACGACGAAGCGCTTCGATAAAAGGTAGGTAGTGCCCTTGCGCTTCGCTTATATACCTTAAAACAACTGGGTATACCTATAAACACCCCTATTTTGTGACTACCAGAAAAAATAGTGTGTCAACAGAGGCTTCGAATTATAATCGCACTGTCAGAACTTTTTAATCTCTATCTACGACAAAGTTATCGAGGTCTGTTTTTAGCATAAACAGGACTAATTTTACAGAAATTGGTCCCAAAATAAGTAAAAATAAGTAAACCTTGTTGAAACCCTTCACAAGGTTGACTTCTGTAGTATTTTCTAGTACTGTGTCCATGAAATTTGTCCCATTTTTGGGTCGGAATGTCGTCTTACCTACTTATATAAACTAAAATGTCCAAAAGTTAATAAATCTACTCACCAAGCTTTTATCTCCAAAAAAAAGTAGCCGCAGAACTCGTTGATGCAATACTAGTTGTATCGGAGTCAAAATATAGCATTGGTTTTTTTGCTGGTGTCTCCTATAATAAACAATTTACATTTCATCAGCTTGTCATTTATGTAACCATCATAGCCAGAGCATTGGTAGTCAAGTGGTAGCAAGCAAAAAAAAAATACCTGGTAAATTGTTTCAGTATGGTTCATGAAAGAGTTTCGTTCTCCGATTTTGGGAAATAATTTTTCTAATGAGTATTCCGTTAGTTTTTTTTAATGAGCAACTTCAATGCCTTCATCTGAAAAACTAATGGGTGAGAAAGTAATGGCGGAAATGATGAAGCAACCAAATTGAACAATGTAAACGTAAAAGTCTATCCGAACGGACCACCACCAAGGAGCGGTCATATTGTTTGTTTTCCATATTGTCTGCTTTATTTTCAAATCAATATTCTTAATGTAAAAGACTTCATTGCTTTCGTACTAACTCTTTGATAATTAACATCTATACCCATTGCAGTTTTTGTGAGAAAATATTTGTAATCTAAATTTGTAGGATCGCAGAATCCAATGACAGATAATTATACCAAGGCCATATTTATCTTACAAAAAGCTCAATCAAATTTAGACATAGATGGATCCTCACCTCAAATAACCTATCTGAAGGACGTGAGTAAAAAAAGATCTAAATAGTTCGGGATTCCGTACAAAATTGTAAATCACCGAAAAAACGTACTCCACAGAGTTCAATACCGTGTAACGTTCACAAACAGCCTCAGATAATAGACGATGGTACAACGCATTAAAGTATGCTTTTGTAAGATCCTCCAGTGAGATCCTATATTCTTCAAGATGGTCCCAATTTGCTATGTAATGTCTCCCAAACTTAGTCACAACAGTCACACAGTTTAACAGGGTCCGGTATCAATTTTACATTCAACTCTGCATCTTGCAGTACGAATTTGGAACAAAAATAGTTATATCTGAGTTTTCTAAAATACTTAGGCCCGTATTTATAAACCGCTCTCAACGTTGAGAGCCATCTTGAGCTTATACTTGAGATGCTGTTCTTATTAATAGATCATACTTAAGTACATGTTTGTGTTCGTGGTATCAACTGAGAGCACTCATATTAATAAACAAAACTCTGCACTTGAGATCGCTCTTGAGATGATGATTGAGAGCGTGTTCGCCAAGTGCTGCAAAACCGTGACTTGAGAGCGTGCGCGCGCGGGATAGTTATTTTATTTTAAACTGCTACGTATGTTTTTGTACCTATGTACGTGGATAAAATTATATAGTTTCAAAATCTAATAAACGGAGTTAATTATTATGATGATATTGATTACGATAGTTACGATATTACATAAATTACGAAATGTATTAGTCATAATAACAATTACAATATCCCGCCAATTTTTTCCGTTTCATTAATCATGAAACAGAAAAGGCAAAGGCACATTTGCATCATACAGCCACGAAATACATAATCCAAGACTTCAGTCTTCTTGAACTGACGTAGTAATATAAAGTGATATTTTATTTATGTGTAACTAAAGTAATATAAATAAATATTTCATTTTACCACTTGTCTAAAATGTTTTGCACTAATTTATGAGAGTACAATTTATAAAACGATTATTTTTTGTAATTTAAATCTACACAGCTTAAACGAAACGTTAATCATTCAATCTTAATTCAAAAGTGTCATTTTAATGTGTAAAAACCACCGTGAACTTAAGATCCTGCTCTTAAGATTGATCTTAAGAGCTGAGATCGATCTCATTTGATACGCTCTTGATATCTGACTATTAATTAATATCCAACTTAAAATGCTGCTCACATCTTAAGAGATAGATCTTTAGATGGCGTTATCTCTAGTATAATAATGTATTCTATGCCCTACACCTAACCTTATTATTCCTGTCCACAAGTGTTGTCCTACGATGAGATTGGATCCAAGATGTTATAAACTCTTCGTCAAAACCAAATTGTCTGAGAAATTTCTCCTAAAAAACGAGCATTAGTTCCCCTTGGGACTTATCATATTTGGACATATCTACTTCAAATCAAATCAAATGTTTACAGTGGTACAATCAAGTGTACAGTGGTGTTACAATAACTTCTAATGCCATTGCATCCGCAAGGTTCAACTTACCATTCTTACAAGTAGTAGACAACTTCTCATCAACATCTTCCAAAGATAGATTACTATTATAAAGAATATGATCTCTTAACATAGAAACAACTCTGTCGGCAAGTTCCCCAAACATAGGACAATAATTCACATTAATGCTTGTTGCGTATATATTTCGCAACCATAGTATTTCACCCTTATGACTGGGCGGCGTTGTGTTTTGTGGTCTCTTCGCAGGACGCGGTGTAGGCCGTGTGTTCTATTCCATATCAGCGACGCCAAGAAGAGGGCACAAAGCACAGCATCCCTCAGAATATTGGTTTCATACAACTTTCGGCATCTTTTTGGAGTATGTTACTTACGTCACTTTCCACACATACAAATGTGGTTTGCTCTGCCTTTTACTGTTGTATTCTACGGCATTTAGGCGTGTTTTTCACGTTGTGCACGACCGCCATTTTACATTCGCACGGGCAAGGCACGATACAACGATGCTCACCAATAAAATTATGCTTACTATTAAAATTAAAATTATATGCTTACCTTACGTCATCGTGCGGAAATTGATGAAATCTTAATTCTTTATTTATGCGGGATGAAGATTTGCACGCACTCACAGTACATGTCGTATGCACCATAATATCAGTTCAATAATTAATTAAAATGGAAGATACGACAGCCCTTGAAGACGTGTCCCGAGCTACTAATAACGGCGAAGTATGCAGCTCGGGCTCGTCAGACTCACCTCTCCCCCCTCACGCCCCGCACAATTGCCCTGTCTAGACGTCTCCGTGGCCTACTGCAAGGAAAGAATCTTTATTCTGTGCCTTAGTTATTAATTTGCGGCGGGCGCCAGAGGAGCCGTCCCGCGAGCGGCTCCCACCCACGTCACTCACGGGTGACGTATCTGGGGCCGGTGATGACGCCGGTATCCGCGCCGCAGGGTCGAAAGCGTCGGGAGAGGCCAGAGTGGAAGAGGCGGGCGGCCCACCTCTATGGGTCCGCGTCCGCCTAAAGTGCGCTGTACACATTGGGCCAACGCCTGGCCGCGCGCGTTAAGTGCGCTGTACACATTGGCCCAACGCGTTGGCCCAGCGCGTTGGGCCAACGTGTAAAGTCCTACTTGGCGGTGCGTCGGGAGTTGGCGCCAACGTTGGCCGGCGAACCGAGTATTGTCGGTTTTTCGTGCACACATCAAAGGATCTTGGCGCGCGCGTTGGCGCAGCGTTCACACGTTGGCGCCTTTTTAACCGACTTCAAAAAAGGAGAAGGGTCTTAGTTCATCAGAATCTTTGTTTTTTTGTATGATACTCGATTACTCGAAGACGGCTGGATCGATTTGAAAAATTATTTTTTTGTTTGAAAGCATATACTTCCAAGTTGGTCCCATTTTTATAAGGTCAGGGTCTGATGATGGGATCTTGGAGAAATCAAGGGAACTCTTCAAATATTACAGCGATTTTGGTATTTTCGTCAGTAGCTTGTGCATTTGCATATGGAAAATACCATTTTGGTGAAACTGATGATGAAGACCATCATCGGATTTATTCAATACTACGTGTTTCATTGGTGCGATACGATAAAGTAGGCACTTGAATTTGGTTGCTAGGCTTTTTATCTTCGTTATAACATAATACATATTATGGTGAACTGGAGCTAATAGTAAGGAGAACTCCTCAACAACTAAAGCCCCTGCGTCGGGAAAACAGTATTTTGTAAAAGGTGATAATCGGTTGATATAAGGCTATTGTAACTTAAATAATATCGTCACTAAATAGACCTACTACAAAAAAGTTTAAAATAAAAAAGTTTATAAAAATACAAAACCCCCTTCAAAAACCTTAAAAATAACCAAACAAAAACATCTTCGAAAATAAACGGCTCTAAAAAGCAAGAAATGAAATATTAAAATCTGCATAATAACTAACTCGAAAGTTTGTACGCATATCTAATATTAAACAATGTATTATGAAGTCGGGTGGAGTTTTAAATAATGAAATGAACAAATAATATGGAATCCAAAGTATAATATGCTTTGGATTCGAAATTATTGCCTTCTATTATTTATTAAACGCACTTCTATAACAAACATAATATTCAATATAAAAACAAAATACGTTACTAAGCTAGATAAATAAAACATATTTAACGTCAAAGATGTTTAGTAAAGTTATGTTTAATAAATAAAGAAACCAAAATACCTCAGTATGTTGGAAGAAAAATTTATATTCACGAAAAGTTTCAAAAATTCTATTGAGATTTCTGAGCTAGGCTGAACTTAATACATTATATTTTAAAACTGAAAATATTCTTTGAAAATTTGACCGATATATCGATATTTTTATAAATATCGATGTATTGATATATCGATATTTGTTTTCACTTTCGACATCCCTACACCAATGTGTAAACAGCGACATGCCCTGGCCGCGTTGGCCCAACGCGCGCGGCCAGTCGTTGGCCCAACGGTTGTCCCAACGCGCGCGGCCAGGCGTTGGCCCAATGTGTACTTCGGGCTTTAGGCCGTTGGGCCAACGCGCGCGGCCAGGGCATGTCGCTGTTTACACATTGGTGTACCGATCAGTCTGCATTGGCTCTCTAACAAAGATGGACGTGGAATGTCTTGCAGCCGCGGCAATTCATTTATACAGGGCGTTTAATTATTACCTTCTATTACTTATTAAACGCACTTCTATAACATTACTAAATATCTTTGACGTTAAATATGTTTTATTTATCTAGCTTACTAAGCTATTTACGTATTTTGTTTTGTTTTTATATTGTATAAGCTTTGGATTCCATATTATTTGTTCATTTCAGTTTTTAAAAACCCCACCCGACTTCATAATACGTTGTTTAATATTAGATATGCGTACAAACTTTCGAGTTAGTTATTATGCAGATTTGAATATTTCATTTCTTGCTTTTTAGAGCCGTTTATTTTCAAAGCTGTTTTTGTTTGGTTATTTTTAAGGTTTTTGAAGGGGGTTTTGTATTTTTAAAAACTTTTTTATTTTAAACTTTTTTGTAGTTGGTCTATTTAGTGACGATATTATTTATGCCTTATATGAACGGATTATCACCTTTTACAAAATACTGTTTTGCCGACGCAGGGGCTTTAGTTTTTGAGGAGTTCTTCTTACTATCAGCTCCAGTTCACCATAATATATATTATGTTATAACGAACATAAAAAGCCTAGCAACCAAATTCAAGTACCTACTTAATCGTGTCGCACCAGTAAAACACGTAGTATTGAATAAATCCGATGATCATCTATGGTCTTCGTCATCAGTTTCACCAAAATTTTATTTTCCATATGAAAATGCACAAGCTACTGAAGAAAATACCAAAATCGCTGTAGGTGTGCCTATAATATTTGAAGAGTTCCCTTGATTTCTCCAAGATTCCATCATCAGACCCTGACCTCATAACAATGGGACCAACTTGGAAGTATATGCTTTCGAACAAAAAAGAATGTTTCAAACCGATCCAGCCGTATTCGAGTAATCGAGTAACATACATAAAAACAAAGATTCTGATGAACTAAGGAACCTTCTTCTTTTTTTGAAGTCGGTTAAAAGGGCGTCAACGTGTGAACACAATATAGAGAGATTACAGTAGTTGAGCTTAGCACTTGCGCGCTCGAGCAACGCACACATAGACATCTCTCACCGACACTGTATAACTGCAATCTCATACCACTCTCAAAACAGTTCGAGTACGTGACGCAGCGGCGAGAGCTGTCTTTGTGTTCTCTGTGCTTACTTCTGTAAGTCTCTCTATTTTGTGGTGTGAACGCTGCGCCAACGCGCGTGCCAAGATCCTTTGATGTGTGCACGAAAAACCGACAATACTCGGTTCGCCGGCCAACGTTGTCGCCAACTCCCAACATACCGCCAAGTAGGTCTTTACACGTTCGCCCAAGGCGCTCGGCCAACGCGTTGGGCCAATGTGTACAGCGCACTTAATGTGTGGGGGAATCGCCATTACTTTTTTCCCCCTCAGAGACCTCAGTGATGAGGGGTCGAGCTTGGGGAGATGCTGATAGAAATATGATAGATTTATCCGAGGATGATGGCGAAGCATGCGCACCGGGCGGCATATAAGCAAAATCTAACTCGAGTTTTGATAGTGATCTCTGATTGGTCAGGAAACTCAGTAGTTAGATTTTGCGCGTGAACTCTAGCTCTCCAGTTTTGCGCTAGTCTCGATAGTGATCTCTGATTGGTCAAAAAACTCAGTAGTTAGGTTTTGCGCGTAAAATTCAGTTGTCAATTGTCTTTGAACACGACTGTGGTAGCGTATTTTATTTTTGAAAAATTACTACTACCTTCTTCCAAGTTTTTGCGAATATAATCCAGTAAACTCAGATCGGAATGTAAAAGTTTTTTTTTCTCCTAAACTAAATATTTTCTAAGCTATGACATTGCCGTTTTGTATGGAGAATTTTTAAGAAGTAGCATTTACACCTTTCCACACACATTAAGCTAAGCTAGGCAACATAACTTAATCGAAAAAAATATGTTTAGGCTACGTTACAACGGATAAAGTGGTCATTTTTGCCAACAAAAAAGGAGTCACTTTCAATAATTTTTAGATAACTTTAATTATTCATCAGAACAATCTAATTAAATCAAATTACATCAAATTTAGCAACTGATAATTTAAATCACTGAAGTTATGTGGTTTTCTGTGTTTGAGAAAAAACACCAATTTCATAGGTACCTAAGGACCCAATATTATAGTTTAGAGAACTGTGGCATATGGATACAAGAATTTTAAATAACATTGACCAAATGGATCGTCCAGAAAACCAAACCTGCGTCGCAACGAATCATAATTGCAAATTATGCAATATTTGCAAAATTAAAGTGCATTTACTCTTACTTGTCGTATTTGGTTGAGCTACTTTTGCGTTCAGATCTGGGTTTACTGGATTATTTTCGCAAAAACTTGGAACATTAGAAGTCATTTTTGTTTGAATTTTGAAGCGCGCTCATTGGTGGATGCACTCAGTAGTTAGAGTTTGCGGGCAAAACCTAACTACTGAGTTTTTTGACCAATCAGAGATCACTATCGAAACTAGCGCGAAACTGGGGAGTTAGAGTTTGCGCGCAAAATCTAACTGGTGGGTTTCTTGACCAATCAGAGATTACCATCAAAACTCGAGAGTTAGATTTTGCTTATATGCCACCGGGCAGGAGGGAGTGGTGGTATGTGAGGGAGATGGGTGACGAGACTGGGTGGGGTGGAGGTTATGAGGAAATCGTCGAGGAACCTCGGGGAGTGTGAGGGAGATGGGATGGGTGAATGTATTGCAGAAGAGTTAGAGAGAGCCTTGGGTCGCGGTGGTTGACAACATGGGGCCGAGTGACTTATGGGTGAACAACGGGGAGAAGAGAGTGGGGAAATGCGGAGAGGAGATGCGGTCATAGTTATAATGATCGTGCGTGGGTTTGAGGCTCAAGTTGAGGGGGAGTTGGAGGAGGGGGGGGGGGGGGGGGGGGGGAGCACTGAAGTGACTGGCGAGGTTTTCAGCCCCTCCGAAGCACAACCAGTGGTGGGGTCAATCTTGTCTCGAGTCCAATGGAGTCCCGTCCCCTCAACGCCCCGCCGGGGCAGTCGCAACAGCCAAAAAGGACATGCGGGCGGGGCGGCCTCTAGGGGAGGACAACCGTCGGGAGTCCCGCGGGGAACATCCCTATGCGGATAGCAGGTGATGGGCGGCCAGAAGGTTCGGCGTAAACATGTGTGTTAATTATGTGACTAATAGTATGCTACCGAGGGCTACCTAATATGAGGGTATGCTACCGAGTCGCTAGTGGGAGTGGCGAAATTTTCTAATACTTTCGCTGTAAGCCAGCGTTATCTCATCAATGTGTAGAATTACCGTCAACATTCGAATGCGACACCTTTACAGATGCCAGACAATCGATTCAGATGAATAAGCTGTATTATTATTGAAATTCTACATAGGGCATTCACAATGCTATTTTAATATTAAGATAATAAATTTAATAGAAAATATACTAGAAAAAATCGACTTACCCGTAACAGCTCAGACGGGATTCGAACCAGCAACCTTGGGATTCCGGCCCAATGCACTGACCTATCTGATGACTGATCTATAGACAATCCTAATGAGATCTTCCCAAATGGCAAGCAAAACTAACAATACTTTTTATCATAAAATCTCAATAGCATTAAATAAAATACTTAATTAGTAACTGCGAATGGCAGATATTCTCTCATTTCTAATATTGTATAGAAACCTCTTTTAATGCATAGCACTGGTTTGGAAATTGCTTTATAATGATGTCAGACTTTTGGTACCAGATTTTATCTTCTTTTTCCGGCCACTTGAACGTGTTTGTTACCCACTAAAAAAGTCATGGCGCTAATTTCGAACTTATTTCCACAAAAGAATAATAATAGTAACACCTAGGAAAATTTCCCCTTTATTTCTGACTATCACATAATCTCCACTAGAATGTGTTTCTGCTGGCTTACAAAATCTGCTCAGTGGCACATCTTCGGATTACGAGATATCAGAATTTTTATTATTTTCCGTTGCCTGTTTATTGCCTGTTATTTCCTTTTTTATTTCCATGTTGTAGCTATCATCACTTTCTGCATATTTTACTTCGGTATCTGTATTGTCCGAAGATGTATCATTTAGTTTTGTTGTCCCATTTCGTTATTTTTTATTTCCTTTGTCCCTTAGTCTGTTTTGCTTTTTATTTTCTATCTCTCTCTGTTTTGATTATTTTCTCTTTTCTTGTTTGATTTTTTTTGTTTTTCTTTTGCTTTTAAGGGTTCCGTAGCCTAATAGCAAAAAAACAGAACCCTTATAGATTCGTCCTGTCTGTCTGTCTGCCCCTTCGTCCGTCCGTATGTCACAGCCACTTTGCGACTGACAGAAGCGGTAGAAATGCGTTTAATGAAGTATGTCTATGTAATAATAATGGTAAGCTAGTGCAATGAATAAAGAAAAGAAAACACCAAATACCAAGCCAACATGACAACTGCATACCTGTAATATCTTTGAGTTTACATGAAAACTCTTGAGTACGTCCTATCCTGAAAACTAAAAATTTGAATAAATTATAATACAGTACATATTGTAGTTTTTTTTATAACTGTATATTTTCCAAACCTCTTCCTCAGCATCAGATGCATCCTCATAGTCGTCAGTTTGATTAAGGATGTCGTAGCGTAGAAGACCGACGGCGCGGCCTGACCTACGTTTAAAGTACATTCTAAGTCGATATTTGATACTACTATACTACATGAACGATCAATGGGTCCCAGTCCCAACTTGTTGTCTTCAGTTCTAAAGTGCGTAGTCATAATACTTAGATCATTAGATCATTACTTCGTGGTCCTAATCAACTAATCAACGAGGATTAAGGTCCTCGGGAACATTCTAAAGTAAGTTTCTTCTGCGATAGAAAGCTATTTGAAATTGTATTAATCGTTACTCTTTTATTGCTGTACTTCAACTAGCATTCCATGCCGCATGATAGTTCGCTGCAGTGACTTCAAAATGACAGACTAATTTTCTGCCTCTCCTCTTAAACTGGATCTCAAATAGTAGTGTTTTTGGACGTAAGCCAAAGACGGTTCATTGTGTATATCCAAAATAAAATGAGTAAAGTTTTCGCTGCAATTTTTCTGCCCAAAACTGGTCATCGCGCTCGATTTTTTCATACGCCAAACCATGTGACATCCACACTACAAAATTGACTACTATTGATGTGTAATTGGCCCTGGACCTGAAAATAATAATCATGATTTCTTTTTGACATCATCTGTCCTTCTCGAATAAAACAAAATTTTGACTTTTTTTTAGTTATGGCCTCCAAGAGTGGAAAATTAGAAGCAGAAAAAGGTCATTTGACTTCAGTCAGGCAGTCATCTCCGATAAGTCCATCGGGACTAGCCCCTAAATAATAATCATCGGAATCAACACTCCGAAACTTTTAGATTGGTAGTTGTGGAAAATTCTCGTATGGCCTTCGATTCATGTTGGTTGCCATATTCGGTTGCCGTATTTCCTTTGAAATGAGTATACAGTAAACTTTTTATTGTATACAAACGCAAAGTATTTGGGCGCATTTTACGTTCGTCGTTCACTGCGCCACAAATTGTTGTCTTTTTGACCCCTGATGGCCAGTTCAATTTCTTTTATTTCACCCTCGTTCTTTCGCGAAGAAGCTTTTTTTTTGTATGTAAGTACCTCACAACTCCGTCAATTATAGACCGATTTAAAAATTCTTTCTTTAACCGAGAAATGTTGCAGTTTGGTCCCATTTTTTTTTGTGATCTGTTCTGTACTTTTTTCAGAAATCTGAAAAAAAACAGTAGATTTTTGCCAGATAGCCATCGAAATACCTAGCCTTAGGAAATCAGGTGATAATAATGAATGAATGAATAAAGATTTTTTCAGGCAAATTACACCCATTTACAAAAATACATATTAAAATTACTAATTACAAATTCATTAGAAATAAATTGAAATAATGAATGAAATTGTATTAATTTTAAAATTAATCAAATTAAAAATAACGAGAATTAAATTAACATTGAAAAAATTTTATAAAAGTAATTATTCGAAAAATTTAAACAAAATTAGATTAACAAATACCAAAGAATTAATAGATTGAAATTATTATAAAATTACATTAAATTGAAAATATATGCGCCTTTTATGATAGTTTAGTTGCCCAGTAGCGTGTGTGTATCATGCAAAAGGGAATATAGATTAGGAAAAATCTTAAAATAAAAGTCTTATTATTGGGTAGTCGTATTATTTTATTCGGTGTTTGATTTTTAGTATCAGTCTCGGTTTCTGGATTGCTACTCAAGACTCAAGACGTCGATTTCACCCTCTGCATCTTGAAAATTCGGAATGTTTTTGCGTTTGACTATGCAGTTAATTTGTGACCAGTTATTATAATCCGCGACTGAACGTTCATCTTTTCTTAGTTTTTCTTGTTTGACGGATTTATGCCAATATAGTAAATTGGCAATTTAGTTTCCACTGCTCTGGTACTGTTGTTAGTTTATTTTTTCCGTGCTCAATGGTCAGCACAATCTTAAACGGCATGTTTAATCTTTAAATCTGTAACAGTTAGTTTCTAAAATCAGTATTATTTTATAGGTAGAGGTACTTATGTTTTTCACCGACCTCTAATGTTAATATCCCTTCATTGGTAGTTCGCCGTATAGAGAGAGATCAAGTATTTTTTTATAAAATTTTAAGAAATATTATGGACTCTCCCTATCTTCTGGAAAATATAGGTCTGAGATGTCCTCGGTCAAGCTTGCGTCTTAAAAGTGTGTTTAGTTTGCCCACTACTCAAACTAAGTATGCTGGAAATACTTTTCTACACACGTCATGTAATGTTCATCACAAGAATTTTACGTCAGTGGACATATTTAATTGTACTCCTCCTCAGTGGGAAAAATATCTATAGGTTATCGAAGGTTGATATACTGCTCGGCATTTATATTGGCAAGAAAAAATAAGACAAAAGATGCGCAGTAGCCATAAACTTAGTGTTTATGGCTACTGCGCATCTTTTGTCTCATCTTTCCCGTTGCCAATTTATATGCTGGCATCTGTATATTGTTTCCGAAAATATTGTTCGATTCTTGATAAACTTCATCATAGCATTCTTCTGGTATACGATAATATATATAAAATCTTTGTTTATCTTTTCGTGATGTGGGTATCAAAGTGCGCAACTCCAGATTCTATGCGTTGAGTACTCAGCTCATGGACCCATTTTCTTCTTCTTCCTCACATCCTGAGATTCTTCTTCATCTAATGCTAATAACAACAAAACCTCAGCTTCGATATCAAAAGACATGTTTTCCTATTCAGAAACCTAAAATAATAGGTGCATTCTGCCGGACAAATCTTTGAGACATCGATCGCCATAGAGTACATTTTGACCATGGAAAGTAAAATATTGAACAATCTATATAAATTACTTTCCATGGTTAAAAATTACTCTATGGTGATCGATGACTCAAAGATTTGTCGGGCAGAATGCGCCCAATGACGCGCGGGATTGGCCTCAGTTTGGGAGGCTAAGCAAGCTAGCAAATCGCGTAGATTCGCGTCCCGCGAGCGGCGCGAAATTCACCTCAGTCTGTACGAAGCTTTAGAGACTTTGACTTGACATTGGGTGAATTCTAGCAGACTATCCGGCGCATCCGCTGAATCATCGATATTTTTCAAAATCGACTCTAGCATGGAGGAATTTATTAAATTCGTCCCAGTTATTTTCAGTTTCTGATTTTTTCAGCACGCACTATGTAACGTTGTGTTGTGTTTTGACAATCCATAAGTTTAAATTTTGGCGCGGAAACGAAATAGTAGTTTTCAGTATTTTACACGAATGGGCACCTCCCATTTAAAGTCATTGGTTGTTTTTTGTAGCAGTCGCAACTTTAATAAATGTCTTTTCGAATTTTTAATTATTTGCACAAGGCTTTGAAAATAATAAACATTGAGAATCAAAGCAAAGTCTCTCAAATTTCGCTTCAGTTTAGCAAAGAATTTGACGATAGAAGATGGCGCGTGCGGTGCGTGATGATTTCGACCAATAGCAACAACGCCCAAAAGGAAGGCAGATTTATTTAGGAGCTACCGGTGTTGCCATCTCGTGTCACGCTCTTCCATCTGACACTTTTGTTGAAGTTATGCGCGAACACCTGTTTGCTAACTGAAGCGTCGATTGACAGATCTTTGTGTTTTGTCTAAAAGTTTTATAGTCAGGAGCGCACAGATATTTGTTTCTGTAGGTTAACCCAAACTCGATGGAGTTGCATGGTTTTATTATAGAGTTCCTATGGCCTTCCTCCGGCTCCATCATCAGATCCTCAGACACTATTTCCCAACAAAGTACTCGTCAAGACGATTCAAACGAGCCCAATCTCGATGGGGTAGCGTGGTTTTATTAAAGAGTTCTTGTGTCCCTCTTCCGGCTCCATCGTCAGACCCTGGAAACTATTTCCCAACAAAGAACTCGTCAAGACGATTCAAACGAGCTCAAACTCGATGGAGTTGCATGGTTTTATTATAGAGTTCCTATGGCCTTCCTCCGGCTCCATCATCAGATCCTCAGACACTATTTTCCAACAAAGTACTCGTCAAGATGATTCAAACGAGCCCAATCTCGATGGGGTAGCGTAGTTTTATTAAAGAGTTCCTGTGTCCTTCCGGCTCCATCATCAGACCCTGAAAACTATTTCCCAACAAAGAACTTGTCAAGACGATTCGAACCAGCCCAAATTTGATGGGGTTGCACGGTTGCAATATTGAGTTCCTATGGCATGGCCTTTCAGCTTCATCATCAGACCCTGGACCTCGCCTCCCATTAGAGTACTCGTCAAGACGACTCTAACTAGTCCAAACACGATGGGGTTGTATGGTTTCATCATAGAGTTCCTGTGGCCTTCTTCCGGCTCCATCATCAGATCATCTCAATGACACCATAATATTGCATTGCCTTCTAGTTCTGACCTATGTTCAAAGTTTCAAGTCTCTAGCTCAGTAATTCTTAACCTCGGGTCGCGACCCAAACTCGGGTTGCGAGAGGTATTGGGTTGGGTCGCGGGCCCCCAAACGATTTTAAAAAGTGATAGAATTTTACGTTTTAGAATATTTTTTTTGTTGATAAGTCGATCGATGTCATTAACACAAAGTATACTAGTTCTACTTACTATCGTAGATTCCCTTCTAGCGACAAAATCGTTATGGTGGCAACACATAATCACAAAAACTTAGCAATATCTCGCCGAAATTTCATCGCTCGCTACCATGCGCCGTTTAAGATTTGGCCATTGTAAAATCCAGGGGCGGCCCTAGGACGGTGCAAGCGGTGCGACTGCACTGGGCGCCCTCGTGTGTGGGGCTGGGGCGCCGAAAACGCCCGACCACCGGTCGACTATCAATCTTATTGTTCCTGATAACGAGTGACGACGCGACGAATAAAACTGACTAAAAATCGCACTGCGCGGCCATTTTTTAGTATAAATAAGCAAGATAATTATGTGGATGAAACTGACTAGAAATCGCGCTGCGCGGCTGTTTATTTTACAATAGACAAGCAAGATTAGTAGATGAAACTGACTAAAAATCGGGCTGCGCGGCCATTTTTTTCTACAAACAGGAGAGATTACAAGATTATTGATGAAACTGACTAAAAATCGCGCTACGCGGCCGTTTTTTACTATAGAGTTAGACTATAGACAAGCAAGATTAGTAGATGAAACTGACTAAAAATAGCGCTGCGCGGCCGTTATTTAACCAACAGGTAAAATTAAAAATCTTGGAATCGCAGATAGGGGGCACCCGTAGAAATGTCGCCCAGGGCGCTGGTACACTGAAAGAAATGTTTTGTATACAGTTACAAAAACTTTGGTTACTACTTACACAAAAAAAGTGACTTGCAAACTATGTTTTACTAGCTACAAAACAGAGTTTTGCTGTTTGAGTTGAGGTACTAGTTGCTAAAGTTATTTTGTTGCAATTAAATCAACGGGCTACAAAACACTTTGTCAACGAATTACTTTTTTTATTGTTACTGATATGTGAACAGTGTGGTTGTTATTAAGATATCATGGTGTGTTAGTAGTTACCAAACTGTTTAGTAATAAGTAACAAAATTAGTTGAGTAATCGTAGGGAAACCGTTCAGTAATAAATAAGAAACCTAGTTGAGTAATGGTATGGTTCATGAAATCTAGCTTATAGCATTGAAAACTTATTTTTAAGTAGTAGATATAATTTGTAAGCTAAAATGTAAATATACCAGTAATGTTTCTGTTTGTGCAAAAACCAACTAACACATCAGTAGTATATTTACATTTAAGCAACAAACTCCATCTGTTACAAAAAAATAAGTATAAATGCTACAAGCTAGATTTCATGAACCACACTATTTCTCAACTAGGTTTGTTACTTATTACTTGGTTAATAACTTTGGCTTATAGTACTGATTTAAAATAAAATAATACATTACTTTTGCACTTATTTATTTTTTCTCTCACATAGGTCATATGAATCGAAATAGCAAAATTAAAAATACAAACATATGAAACTTACGAAGGTGAAACTATGATAAACATAGCTTTATATACTCATAAACATAGCTTTTACAATGAGACCATTTTTTGATTTTGTCTAACATTCACAGTGGTACCAGAAGGGGAATGGCCATAGAAGCAGCTACGTCCATTACCTCGTCGCTAGCTGTAAGCAAACATAAGTACTTATTAGTTATACAGGATCTTCAGCACATAGTAATGATAAGGATGTTATTGACGAAGTATTTGATAATATTTACCATTCGGTGTCTTTCATAATATCTTTCAACGTTGTGTCATTATAGCATTACATTTTTGGCTAGCTCTATTTTGGTTGTAATGCAGTTTTGTAGTCTTTTAATTGCTGTAAGAAAAATCAACAGATTAATATTTACAAACAACTTGACAACAAAGTCATCGAAGAGAGTTTCTCATGGACCAGTCTACTCCTTTTCAAGCAGAAAAAATCATCGCGTGCATGATGCAACCATCATAAAACTACCTATTACCTACTTACATAAAAATGAAATACATACATACCTTTAAATTTCGGAGTGTACCTCTCTAGGCCCCAAGACTTTAAATAATCTTCCATGATATCAGGCTCAGCCGGCTTTGTGCCTGAGCCTGACCCTGCCGCCGCCTCCGCGAAGTCACCCATGTTCTGAAATATTCGGCCAGGAACTGTACGAATATATTTTTTTACGAAATCCATAAAGCACCTGTTGCGTAGAAACACTATTGGGTAAAACTAAACTAATCACGAGGTACTTCTTGTTCCTGCCAATAAACACTGATCACGATGAAACACACGCGCCGGTGACCGTTGACGCCACTCGCTCGACGAACAGGAATCAACTTGAGCAAAGTTTGATTGATATTTTTGAAATTGTTAGTTTATTTATAATTAAAGTTTGACTATATTAATGCAACATTTAATACGGTTGTTATTAGTCAAATAAATAGGGAAAATCATCTGTAAAACTTTTGTAGATAATAAATAAAGTATATGTTACTAACAAATTTATTAAGCTTTCTAATGCCTACAAAGGTTTGGTAATTTATTGAATGTGCACGTTTTGTAAAATATGAACAAAGGCTTTTATAAATAGTAAACAATTAGTTATGTTATGTATTAGAAATTGGTTATGTTGCTATGGAAAAACTAGTTGGTCTACGATGTTTCAGTAACTAGTAACCAAACGTTTTGTAACTTATTAACATAATAAGTTAAACCAACTGTCTTTGGGAACACACACACAAACTAGTTTTGTTTATTTAGTCAAAGTTTATTTATTAACAACTAAAGTTTGCTTAAAATTAAAGCAACAAGACTATTTTGGTTGATTCTTTTTTTCAGTGTAGTGCTAAAACCGGCAATGCTTTCACGCTTTAACTACTGAACCGATCAAATTTTGCATTCATGTTAATACTTTAAAAACCGACTTCAAAAAAAGAGAATCTCTTCTCAGTTTGACCCGTATGCATGGTTGTCCGCGATTATGTCACGTTTGGCCAAACCGATTTTTCCATCTACCTACCTAGATAATATTTCTAATACAGAAAGTACTTACACTAAAAAGGAAAAAATAAAAAAATTGTTTTAAAAAACAAAAAACCGACTTCAAAACCCCACTCTACCTCTAAAAAGCATCACTAGATACGCATTATCATTGTAATAAAACACGTCTATTGAAGTCGGGTGGGGCTGTTAGATTAAAAAAAATTGTCCTCCAGCCCCACCCGACTTCAATAGACGTCTTTTATTTATTACAATCATAATGCGTATCTAGTGATTTCAATATTATTTATTGCTTTTTAGAGGTAGAGTGGGGTTTTGATATCGTTTTTTTTTTGTTTTTTAAAACAATTTTTTTATTTTTTCTTTTCTTTATAAACAAAACAATATCACAGTGATTATCTACTTACGAATTTTAAAAATCAAACTATAGTAGATAAAACATAATCTTAAAAATGATAAAAACTATTGTATATAAAATAAATATCACATTCATCATAATAATCACTGTTGATTAATAAAACTAATAATATAATAAATAAATCAGGACGTACAAAAAATATTTGAATTATTTCAAAAATAATTTATGAAAATAAGATGTTTGCAAATAATTAAAAGTAAAATAAATAACACGTAATCCCTCACCTTTTGTCACATATTTACCAGCCGCTGCAGACAAATACCAATTTCAATTTTTTTACCCAGAAAATCGTTAATAATTTTTGTAATGATCAGATCTTTATTGTTAGTTTTGCGTCGCTTCTTAGGCGCGTTCTCATGGACATGATTATTCAATTGATCTATTTTAAAATCTGTTATAAGATAAAGTAATTGCCAAATTTTTATTAAGCAAAGAAGCATATATTAAACGAGCGACAGTGCCGTTACCCAAATCGCCATGTATTGTATAAATTTGGTAAAAAGGTTTGGGAACTACCTTAAAAGTTCTAAACAAAATCTTTAGATTTTATAAGAGACATATCTTCCTCGTACACAGTTGGTGTAGGTTTCATACAAGTTCTAACCCTCTTGCGACATTCAGACACCCGCCTTCCGCCTTGGCAACATTCTATCCGCTGGCAGGTAACTATGACCACGTACCGGAAAATGCAAATGTAATGAAATTCCGTCAATATTTAAATTGTTTGTCATAAAGTAATAGATACTCCGTAGGACAATGTTGTTTTTATTTTGTAATACACAGCCGTTGCTGAAAAGTCTGATTTTCTTTTTGTTTCCTAAATCAAGAGTCTGTAAAAATGTCAGCAGAGCAGAAAAAATTTCAACACTACCTTTACCAGCTAATTCTTCAGTCCAAGTAAATATTATTACATTGTTTCTATCTCCAGGTTTAATATTTATAATACAAAGAGCATAAAATCCCAGTTGTCTGGAATAGTATGCTTCTCCAACGGCTGTTTTAGGTAACGGCTGTATTTGTTGAAGATCAAAACAAAATGTTTCTGCATCAGGTACTTCTTTTCGCAAAAGTTTGTAAAAAGCATTAGCTCTTAACTTATGATTTTTTTTCTATCATAGCCTGAATTTTCACTTCCTCGTTACCTTTTTTAATAGCTTCACGTTTTTTGTTTTCCAGCAGCACACAATAACTGCAGATATATGAGGCTGGCGACTAGAAGCCTATGTTAAATTCTTGCACAAATATTCTTCTAAATCTAGTGCCTTAGTTAGTACATGCGGCAAAATCAGTAATTGTATTGACATTGATAATATTATAGGGGTTTTTATCATTAACTCTCTTCAGCAACTTATAGAATGAGAGTGGTGAGAATAATTGTGATGTTCTCATAGCATTATCAATGTTAGAATGGACATTATCACCTGCATTGAAGAATGCCCTGGAGTACTTTATTTAATCTCAATCCATTCTACGTTTTACCTTCATTGATGATTTTATAGAATTTCGATTTTGCGGCACGCATGAGTCGCACTCCATAAAAAAAACGTGTAAAAAAGTTGGGTCAGATCCGCGTACTAATCAAATATTCCATTTAAAATGCAAATTAGTCCACTTGCTTTATCATTTGCTGCCTTTCCAGTCCACGTCTCATTTATCCTTTGAGGAATGAGCAGTGAGGTTATATACATTAAGTTTACTGAAATAAAAAAAAAACAGTTTATTTCAGGATGTGGACAAGATACAATATTTTGGAGATCATAACATAGTACATTTTTACCAGAGCTACGGTCATGGTTTCTAGCCTTTTTTTCATTTATTTAGGACAGCTAACTAGAACATACACCAAAGACAAGGCAATGATACATTCGAAGGACTTACATGCTACATACAGTGTTGTCTTTTTCTGCCACGACATGCAATAAAATCTTTCTCTTCTTTATATTTTTGGTACAAAATGAGTGCTTCTGTTACTCATCCACAGCAGTGACATCAAAGATTCTTCACCTTTGCCCGTAGGACAATTTTCAGAAGATGTTTTAGAAGCCAGCCAAAAATCCAGTACAAAAACATTAGACTGATTCATTCTAGAAAACATCTAGAACAGACACAAATACCGACATTATTTACTGGATGCTCATTTATTCAGATTCTCTCATTAATTCGAAGAGACAAAAACTATTAATGAATCATAATAATAAAATGGTTTCAATGATAAGGTGAGAGCAATGTTAACAATACTTAAATATTTAGAAAATATTTTTCCAGAAAGTGCTAATGATGATGGTATTGAAGATGATTATGATTAAACTGCTTCTGATTAACTATTAAATTGTTATTTGTAGTAATCAAACTCAAGCATAGATGATAATAGTATTTATTTCACACTTACAGATTGCCCACTTGTATTGTAAGATATTATGTATTACTACATTCTTATACGAAACACTTATTCCACTGTCCAACCGTTCACTGTGACGGCTTCAGTACGACTGAGACTCCCCACTCTACTCTGTTACCGCATATTTATAGGTTATGATGTGTGGTGGGGCAACTGCAGTCACCCGTTTACTACAACTACCGTTTAAGTACTTTTAATAGAATAAACAAAGTAATAAATTGAGTTATTAAAAACTAGCGACCCGCCCTCGCTTCGTTTCGGTTTTTTGCCAAATGCGACCTTCCAAAAACACCCAAAAATCACCAAAAGTCGTTTCCATCTCGTTCGAGTCCCGTCCCGTTATCGGTGTAAGAATTGTGCTTGAATTTATTAACGCGAGCGTAATTTTTTGCGACAACTCCTAAGATATTCATTTAAATGGTATGGTGTAAAGGGTTAAAATAATTTGCATAGTCAGTTATTCTTAAAAGATTATAATAATAATATAATTATATATATATATATATATATATATATATATATATATATATATATATATACATATATATATATATAAAATCTGGGTATGTATATATATATATGTTACAGTCATAGTGATTAAATAGATATTATACATAATGACTGGTCATTATATATAATAACAAAATTGACTAGACAATATGATAAATTAATCACTTCATCCGGATATTATTCATAATAGCGGGTCAAAGTTAGCCAAAGTAATAAATACGGTCTAACTGACTTGTTACCCCTCCCGCTCTTCATCCCGCTGCCGCGTCGCGTGATCGCCGCCATTTTGTGGCTGACGCAAACAGTGGTCGTTATCGTTTTGTTATGAGAGGTCGCGCAGCGCGTGCCGCAATTTCCGCGAGTTTTTACATTCGTATCAGTGTCTAATAATGGCAGATGAAATGAAAAAACGTTTCTATGAAAATATCACTGTACTCATTGCAAGTAAAGGAAAAAATAATCAGTTGTTTACATGTGATCAATATTTGTCTTTAATTTCAAAAGTTAAAGAATCAAAGAACAAGGTTATTAAGAAAACACCTGAAGATTACCAGCGCCTATCAAGATACGATGTCGTCAAAATTGGAGCATCAGAAAAACTAATAATTCCGGTGAAAAACGAAGGTGATCCCATTATTTACTATGCTCACTTAGACGAAACTTTTCAAATAATCCACGACTGTCATATTAGTATTGGACACGGCGGTAGAGTCAGAATGATGAAAGAGTTAAAATTAAGATATAAAAATGTAACTGCTGAACTCGTCACAGTGTATTTGAATCTGTGCGAATCTTGTCAGAAAAAGAAAAGTTTGCCAAAAAAAGGTCTTGTTGTAAAACCGATTATCAGCAACGAACTTAATTCAAGGTGCCAAATAGATCTCATAGACATGCAATCACAAAGTGATGGTGATTATAAATTCATCATGGTCTATCAAGATCACCTAACAAAATTCGTGCAGCTGCGGTCTTTAAAAAGTAAGCGAGCAGAGGAGGTAGCGTATCATTTACTGGACATATTTACTACATTTGGAGCGCCTAGTATTTTGCAAAGCGATAATGGTAGAGAATTTGCTAACAAAGAGGTCAAAGAAGTCTGTGCGCAGTGGCCGGAATTAAAAATCGTACATGGCAAACCCCGACATTCTCAATCACAAGGGTCTGTTGAAAGAGCTAACCAAGATATAGAGAAGATGCTTTGTACTTGGCTGGAATCTAACAAGACGACGAAATGGTCTGAAGGATTACGCTTTATTCAATTTATGAAGAACAGAGCGTATCACGCAGGAATAAATCGTAGCCCTTACGAAGCAATGTTTGGCTGTAAAGCTAAAGTTGGATTAAATAGTCTTCCTAGAGACGCGCTAGTTGAACTGTCAACAGAAGAAGAGCTAGAATCTATATTGAATGAAGACGAAAACCAGTTGAATGAGGAGAGGCAAACCGAACACAATATAACCAACGCTGTGATTAATGAAGATGATGATACTACAATTTCAAACACTGATTCGCAAAATGAAATTCCGGATAATCTGACAGGAAACCCTGATAACGATACCAAAAACCAAGGAAATACTACAGATCCGTCAAATATAACGCAAAGTGGCCAGGAAATAGTAATTACTCTCGATAAAAAGAAAGAAGACATTGGAAACATCAGAAAATTAGTTGGACAATCTCTGAAAAAACAAGCAGATAAAATGTTGACTCTATCTTCGCAAAAATATCCTGCTGCTAATATAGGCGATAATGTAGTAGTAAAAATTCCTGACGTAGACCGTGCCAGAGCCGATGATAGAAACATTATCGCTGTTATAATTTCTCAGGAGACAGAAGGAATGTATAAGTTAGGCACCAAGCATGGGATTCTAAATCAAATTTACGCAAGAATTCACTGTCTGCAAAGAAACTTTTATTACAATTGATATCGTTCCCCAACATGAAGTTACCATCAGAGAATGTGCAAAAAAAGAGTCCCATCTTGGCGGCCAAGGATTTCAGCACTGCAACTGTACTGGAGAATGCGTTTCTAATAGGTGTAAATGTAAAAAGTCAAACCTCATGTGTAACTCAAAATGTCACAAGAGCCTTACTTGTAAGAATAAATAATATGTTATGACCCAGTTAATGAATGTCAGTTCATTTTAAATATTTTATTATTATAGTCTTTAAAGAGAGATACCAAATAGGTACTTTTATTGATCTCTGTGTTCTTTTTAAATTTTTTTTTAATGACTAGTGAGCTTTTCTAATTTGTTAAGTTAAATAACTTTAAAACAATTTTATTTAATGTAGAATTATTATCTATGGCAATGTTATTTTAATTCTTAATATTAAAAGTCAGTTAATGAATGTCAGTTCATTTTAAATATTTTATTATTGTAGTCTTCAACGATAGATACCAAATACTTGTATTAATCTCTGTTCTTTTTTGTTGTTTTTAACGGCTAGTAAGCTTTAAGTTTACTTTATAAAGTTTAATTACATTATAAAAATGTTAATTAATGTAGAATTATTATCTATGGCAATGTCATTTTAATTCTTAATAAAAACCTTAACAGTACCTACTTGTTTTATTACATTATCCAAGTCTTGGAAGATATTATATAAAATTGCTAGTTAATGTGATTAATTCCGTGTCAATTATCACTTTATCTAAATTGAGTAGACATTATAAATAATGGCTAGATAATATACATAATATCCAGATTAATTACTTTGGCTGTAACATATATATATAGATGATATATGACATCGTGGACTTTTTTGTAGATCTATAAAAGAGAAACAATTCCATAATAAATTATTTTGTTATAGCTCGAAAAGTTTAGGCAGCGTTTGCGATGCAAGCTCCCAGATGGCTTAATTTTCGACTTCTTCAACAATTATCGACATATTTCTACCATTTTACATAAAACAGAAAAATATTTTTTAATACAGTTGCTCAAAAAGTGGCGTATTGCAGGGACGTATAGCGTTCGGGATGTGGGCTATTACACACTCGAGCTTTTTCTTTACCTTTTCCGAACTCGTACGTTTTCTTTCCCAACTGTCAAAATAATGTCTATTAAAAAGAAAAAACCAACCACGAAGTTTTTACTAAAAAAATCATTGAGGTTTTTATGATTCATGCAAATATTTCTAAAAAGAAGCTACTAATTTGTTTCAATATCAGATTTAATAGTAGATTATACAACAAGTGAAAAAAGAGGGAATTTAGTTCGAGGGACTAAGTTGGATCCTGAGCGAAGCGAGGGATACAAAGGACCGAGATGAAAGTTTTTTTTTCACGAGTTGTGTACTCTACTTTTTACCATTGACTGCGAGAAAACAAATAGCAGTACTTATACCTATAGTATTTATAGTTATTACATTTTTATTATTTAGGTAGGTAATCAGTAATATTTAAACATTAGAAAATAGTAAAACTAGAAGTTTTCCAATGACATAAAACAACCACCCTTAGAGGGAAATTACATGATCGGTCTGGCACCAGTCTATTTCATCAGTTTGTATATACTTTTTACAGTCTGAAGATCGTACCAGACTGATGGAATGGACTGATGCAATGCAAGACTGAACATTTAATCTCCTTCTATTATATAGAAAAGAACCCAAAGATAAGACACTAAAAAGAACCTAATTAATTTGGTGGGATATTTTTTAGAAAATAACTCAAAGATAAGACACCAAAAAGAACCTAAATAAAATTAGCGGGAGGCTTTATCTATGGAATGGCTCCATACTTTCAGTACGTTTTTTTTTGTACATAATTCTTACGATGCGCGTTTGTTCCAAATCCAAAATATTTTTATTCACTCTTATCGTTGAATTAAACGCACTTTTTCGAGTGGCGATGGTAAAAAAGTAATTTTAATTAAAATTTAAACAATAAATTAATATTTAGTATCGGCCAAATTAAATTTATTAATATAAAAAAGTTGGCTGTATGACGTGCACTGCCATAGTCTCTGCTTATAGGAGTTTGCGCGAGTAAGTAAAAAGAAAAAGATGGACCTCAATTTTTAATTTTCTATAAAAAAAATCTACTGAAGACTTGGCTGTATGGGCAAAGTTCCCTTTGCCTACCCAGAATGGGTGAAGAAAACAAAAAAAATATCTGCTTATCGTCGATATAATTTTAATAGGTCGTATCTCAATTTTGACAACTTTTGAGTAAGCCAAAATTACAGTTTTTTTCTTAAAAGTTCTAAGAAAACAATAAAAGACTTGTTCTGAACATGATATTAAAAATAAAGCAGATGTCATAATTTGTTATAGAAAAAATGATATTTTGTATAGTTAGTGTAATATAGGAGATGAGCTTTATTAGCATAACTATTTCACTGAGTTACTACCAATTCGCACTAAAAATGAAACACTTTTTAATTTCTGAAACCTTTATTAAAATATAAAAAAATGCACTTGTTTAAAAAAACTCTTCTTATTAAGTATTTTAATAAAAAAAACTCGAACAAAACTTCTTCCAAATAATCCCATTTCAATTGACTTCACTTATAATCAAAACTTAAATTAAATTTCTTTGTAATAATGCAACTCTAAATAATAATTAATAGTAACTATTCAGTAAATTCTTCTTAAAATAAAAATAATGTAAGTACTACAGAATTCAGTATCTACTAATCAGTCTGAAAAAGTATGTGCGTAATGCCTACATTACCATCACTAGGAACTCAAATCATTCTTATCAAATTTGTAATAAAACTTTTATTAAAACCACTTTAAATAAACTGTTACAAATTATAAATATTATTGACATTTATCAACGTAAAGTATATATTTTTTTACCAATAATAAAGTTAAGTAACAAAATTCTTATAGTCTTCAACCAGTCTTAGGTAAATTATCATAAAAAGAATGACAGTCTTTGGGCAGAATGCATTTTAGATCTTGGAGATCTTTCCATTTTCTTTCTTTTAAAGGTATTCTATCAGTGTACATAGCAGATACGGTATAGTTACCAGGCTTCCATCTGATAGGTAAATCCTGCAATTCATCGGAAAAATTCAGCTTGAACTTAATTTTTCCAGAAGGGTCATACTGCAACTGCCTTATATCAGTGACAGTAGGATCACCGGGTTTTCTTCCAGGTCTTATAGAAGTGTACCGTTGCAGCTGTGAGTAATCTTTGAAAAAGTCGTGGGTCAGGTATTTGGCCGTATATTTTGGTGTCTTCTTTTTAGCGTCCTTGGTGAGTGTAACATACTCATGAGGCAGGAAAATATCATTCTTTTTAAGTTTGATTTCAATCACAGAATGAACTGAGTCACACTCCATTTGGGTGTGACCTTTTTCCAAATATTTTTGGCTGATAACCAAATTTTTTTTCATAGCCAAATTGAGAAGAGCGTTACCCATTATTGAGTTACGATTTTGGGCAGTACAGCCGTCACTGTAGATAACTAGTGGGATAGTTTTTGAAACCTTATTTTCTATGTAGTCTACCAAGCAAGAAGCAAAATTAGATGCCTGTAACTCGCCTTCACATTCGTGCCACCAATAGCAGGTCACTTCATGAGTTGCCAAATCGTAAACGGTAAAATTATGACAACAAAGCTTTGTTTTATAATATACCGCACTTGCCTGCACTTTTGGACATACCTTCACGCTCTGCAAATCTACAGTGAGTACTGTAAGTTTTCCCTCTAAAGCCAATTTTTTATCAGCTTCTTTTTCCACTCTTGCAGCCTTTTTCTTGTGGATGTGTTGGTCGTAAACCTGCTTCGTGACGTTGTTAGTCTCAAACCCGCAACAAATATCGCACCTATCCTTCTTAGGCTTGGATATGCTCAAGTTCAATTCATCGAACTTATTATAAAAAAAGCAAGTTGAAATTGGCTTCAAGTTATCGTTGACGCATTTTTGCTTATACACACTGTATACATGACTCTTGCTTTCGAAAACTGGTTCCAGGTAGGGTTGGGTAAATTTCACGAAAAATTTCGGTCTGTGAAATATTTAGAATAAATTTCATTTTGGTTTGAAATATTTCAGTTTAGAGTGAAATTTATTTTTAAGTTTCATCTGACCTAAATAAAACAAAATTACATGCTTTTTGTCAATATATCAACATAATTATAGAACAAAACAATAAACAAATAAGTTGGCTTAAATTACGAATAGCTTTGGCTATTCTACAACTTTTAATAACAAAATATTCAATATCTGTTTCGATTGTCGGCCACGATGGCGTAGAAGAAAAACGACTTCATCAACATTACGGAGGAATTTGTAGAAAACTAACAATAAAAGTCGCAAAGTAGGACCAATATTCAGAAAATTGTAAATTTAACCGTGGCCATGCAGTCAAAACGTGGAGAACCGAGCGGCCACACAGTTCTCTTAAATGGAGCTTAGTAGGGGTCCCATTCTTTTTGCTATAAATCGCTGATACGATTTCGTAGAAAAATATAGAAAGTATAAAAAAACCCTAATGTTTGGATTTCACGACCTACATAGCTTAAATGCTATGGCCGCGCCATAGTCCGCGCGGTCACGCAGTTCTCTTAAACGGAGCTTAGTAGAAGTCCTATTATTTTTGATAATCGCTGATACGATTATGTAGAAAATATAGACAGTATAAATAAAGCCCTAATGTTTGGACTTCACGACCAGCTACAGAAATTAAATGCTATGGCCGCGCGGTCGAAACGTGGAGAACCGCGCGGCCACGCAGTTTTCTCAAACGGAGCTTAATAGAGGTCCCAATCTCTTTTATAATCCCTGATACGATTAGGTAAAAATAGTAGACAGTATAAATAAAGCCCTAAGGTTTGGATTTCACGACCTACAGAAAAACGTGGTCGTAAAGTCCAAACATTAGGGCTTTACTTATACTGTCTTAATTATCTACGAAACCGTATCTGCGATTAGCAAAAATAATGGAACCTCTAACTAAGCTCCGTTTGAGAGAACTGCGTGGCCGCGAGGTCCTACACGTTTCGACCGCGCAGTCATGGTTAAACTTTCTGAATATTGAACCTACAAATTTGCGACTTTCATTGTTAGTTTTCTACATATTCCTTCGTAATGTTGACGTAGTTGTTTTTCTTCTACGACACCGTGGCCGAGCAATCGAAACCCCTTTTTCCTCACTGCTCATGAGGTCTTTCAAAGCACATAGTAGGTTAGATATATTATTTGGTTACGTGCTGTTTGGTATATTATTTGGTAGCTATGCGCAGCTAGATGGCGCTTCTTATTTTGAATACTTATTTTTGGAAATGGGTGATATTTTTGATAAATTTCAACTAGCTCGACTTAAAAAATCAATAATATTATCGAACTGCTCGCAAAATTTCACGAGAATCGGTTGAGAAATGGGACCTGTAGAGGAGAACAGACAGCTAGAAAGTCAGACTAAAATATGTTTAAGTATATATCTCCGCCATTTTGAAAAATTAAAAAAAACTGGCTCGACAGTAAAATTCTACATAATTTTCGACCCTGCTCACAAAATTTAACAAGAATCGGTTGAGAAATGCGACCAGGGGCCGTACCGGCTAACGAATCGAGCTTCGGAAAATTTGCCGAGTTTCAAATTAAAAAAGATAAATTGAAGTAAGGAAATTCGTATTGTACTATTTGTTGAAGTTCTTTGGAAGATATGGATGTTTGTGTGACCTCATGAATTAGGGTTCGCCATTTTGGCCCAATTGGGGCTCGATTTATCTGTTTTAATTTGAAACCCGGCAGACTTTTCGAAGCTCGATTCGTTAGCCGGTACGGCCCCTGTACAGAAGAACAACAGCGCCGGAAAGCCGGACTGAAATATGTTCTTTTACACATCTCCGCCATTTTGAAAAACTGGCTCGATTTTCGAACCTGCTCACAAAATTTTACGAGAATCGGTTGAGAAATGCGACCTATAACCTATAGAGGAGAACAAACGAACAGCAGGAAGGACATACGAAAGAATTGTTGCCCAAGCTGAAGCAGAGACGCTTCGCGCTCGCTCGGTCAATTACCTAAGCCTTTAAATTTCATTTAATACGTTAAAATAGTAAACTAATTCAGAAAATAAGGGTTTTCTAGTACTGAAAATAAATTTCACTCAAAAGTGAAATATTTCAACCCGTTTTGAAAGATTTCATAAATTTCATATAAATTTAATTTTCATTTCATTGAAATTTTCACTGGACCCATCCCTAGTTCCAGGTATTGTCTTGTTGATGTACTTCTACAGTAATGGGAGGGTAGTTTAGGGATTTCGTCAAAAAACTTTCTAAGGTGTTCAGCCTGACTGATTCCAATGGATGTTAGTACTTCGCTAGCTCTTTTCTTGCCTCTATTGCTTTCTTTCTTTTTAGTTTCAGTTAACGTTATACCCGACTTTGCTTGAGAGATCCATTTTGAAATCATGCGCTCTTTTATTCCCAAGGTATTCATAAACATTTTCTTGCAGATTTGAAATGTCTCTTCATTTCGCTTGAGATAATATAAGCAACTTTCTGCTCGTTTGTGCGAATCGCCAGCTGTTCTCTGCTTAACAGGAACTTTGTCAATCATCGAAGAAACAAAAGATTTCTTTCCTTGCCAATCTAGCTCTTTCCAGAAATTTTCAAAAATAGTAACTCTGTCATTATGTTGGAATTTGGAACACGAGCGCTTATCGCTCTTCTTACAATATTCAGACTTACATGTTGGGCCCATCTGTCTTTCACTTCTATTAACATTGTCCGTAATCTTCTTATTTTTCCTTTCATATCCCAAGTAACTCTCTCCATGCATCCTTCGCATTTTTGTGACATTTCTTTTCCATTCTACGGGTGCAGCGCGCTTTTTTCTCTTACGTTGGTCCGGAGATTTCCCATTATTTCCGGTTGCCGTTTCGGTTTCAGTGGCACCAGGTGTATTTAAGGTTACAACAGTTTCAGGTAATGTTAAAGGCTCATCCGATACATTTGCGATGGTTGATGCATTGGCAACATTGCTTGTAGGATCATCAGCAACGATTGGGACTACTGATTCGTCAATTCTTATTGTGGATTCATGGATTTGAATTGTATGTGAAGTTGTAGTATCAGTCGATTGCGTTTCAAAATACGGTTTATCTTCAACTAACCCTGTCACAAAGGTATCTTCGATTTCAGCAAGGTTTTCAGCAGCAACAGAGAATAATGACTCCGAGTTTGACTCGGGTACAATAGATCCGGTAAGAGCTTCCTCATGTGGTTTATTTGCATAGTTTATCGCATTAAGAAGTTCATTATCTGGTTTATAAATTAAAACATCTTCTAAAATTTGTATACCGGATTTCTTTTTTAAGACAGGTTTCTTCTTAGTGTCAATAACTTTTATGCCACTTTCTCTTAACAATTCTAAAATTTCCTGATCATCTTCTGAATCCGTTTCCAAAATGTCCATTTTGATGATAGTTAGACCAGTACCTACAGCTGAAACAAATTGAAGAGCAAAATTATACGAAGTCCTTTACATTGACTAATTTGGCGGATAATAATTAATAGTAAATATTGAAAATGAAATATTAGAAAATAAACGACCTATCCTCCAAGTAGCTCCGCCGGGAATCGAACCCGGGACCTTTCACTGTCGGGGCGAATGCTCTGACCGCTATAACGACTCCGTAGCTCAACGGTCAGAGCATTCGCCCGGACAGTGAAAGGTCCCGGGTTCGAATCCCGGCGGAGCTACTTGGAGGATAGGTCGTTTATTTTCTAATATTTCATTTTCAATACTAAAAATTGTATTGTGAATGTAAAAAAATTAAAATCAATTTGAAATATTAAATATTATTAGCTTCCGGAAAAAAAGGGTTTATTATTTTTAATATAAAATAATATTTAATTTATACAAACTTCCGCGAAACTAGTAATAAATGGGAAACAACTTTGAATTAAAATTAGTGTCAATAAGTATTAACTCAACGCAAAATTTGAAAACATTAATTCGAAAAAGTATTATCTCAACAGTAACTTTTAAACACATTTTTACCCTATTTAATGATAATGTTGTGCCTTAATACTATCAAAAAACATAGGTGACGATATTAAATGACAAAATACAATCTGTTACTTACCTTAAATGCCTATGAATCCAAATATAAAACACTTTTATCACGCAGCGATTTGCAAAACGTAAACACAGTATGGCGAATGATGAGTTACTGCGTATTCGCATTAAAAAATCCGGGATTCGAGATGCGAGGTATTACGTCAAGTCTTTTATCTCTTTTTTTCTCATACAAAGTTCAAATGGTAACGAAAGAGAACGACGTATTTTTGTCAGCTTTTTCCAAAACACCCAAAATGTCAGTTTCGTTCAAAAATGAGATACTACCTATTAGAATTAGTACGACGTTATTTTATTTTACGGTTGGCGCCATTTTCCAAAAAAAATATTTGCGAGTTTAGTTGTTTGTTGCACAAATTGAGTAATTTCGACGATATTTTATTTGAATTAACACCACCGGCACGTAATGTCGATTCGACATTGTTACTATAATAAAGAGGCAATACCTACGCAGGCAGTAAGATGCCGCGCGACTACACAGGCGGGCGTGTGGCGCCCCTCCGCTCACTTGTTCGTTCGAACGAACGGCTAGCAGTAGGTGCTTATCGCGCGACCTTGAGCGAGTGATGGAGGCCTGACGCCGCCGTCACACCAAAAAGTCAGAATAGCAAGAGACTGTTGCCAGCACACAGCAACAAAATCACCACATCAGGGTGGCCGCCTTATTAACTAAAATAATAATGAAAAGCCTACAATTTATGTTTTGTATTAAACAACCCTTTTGATAAATTCCTGATAAAATCTGTACCGTTTCTTGAACGAGTCTTCATCACATGCATAAGGATCTCTGTATGAGTTTTCGTTGAAGTCCAAGCTCCTAAGTAATTCGTATGTCTCATTACCAATGGCCGTTATCAAATTAGGCAGCCACATGTCTTTTTCAACTTTATTTACCTGGAAATACATCTCTAGTCGCTCGTATAACGACCAGTTTCCGGAACGCTCGTCAAAATCACAGATTTTTCGGACAGACATCACGAATAATTATAATTTTCCTTGTTGGCAATGAACTTTCGCGGGCGGGCAGCAGAAATACCTAATAAACAACCGATTAGCTTAGTACCTATATTCAGACGGACAACAAAGACAGACATACTTAAAGCTATATTCAGACTGACAACAAGGAGAGATATACTTTAAGGTTCAATTCAAAATAATAGAGGAAAGAAAGGTTATTTGGAATACCATTTTGTTTCAGACCATTCAACTTTTAACATACTTTAAGGTAAATATATTCAATTCAAAATAATAGAGGAAAAAAAGGTTATTTGGAATACCATTTTGTTTCAGACCTAGCAAGCTATCAAAAATAATTCAACATCTCTACAGGTTGAAATTTTAGGTTGAATGCAAAATGGCACAATTTTGTTTTGGAGATAGGGTACAGGTATTTTGGAATAGGAGTATTCCAAATTATAAACACCATGCTTAACCTAATTATGTAAGCTATTATTAAGTCAATATTTAAGAAGAAAGTGGAAGGTTTGTGATTACAAAATTAATCCCAGCGAGCAACTCTCTAAAATCGGTTCCTAAACCGACTGAAGGTAATTTGGCATACCATTTTGGTATTCTAAATTACCTTCAGTCAAGATTAGAGACCGTGATGGTAGGTAAATGATTTAAAGGTGAAAGCATAATTATTCTATAAATAAAAAGGAATATGATTTCTATAATAAACTTTAATCATCTTTTAAGTACCTTCAATTAAGTCTTTTACTTTAATTAGTTTCGAAACTGTTAAATTACTTATATTTATGGGTGATTGAAAAAAATCACAAACATAGGATCAACTTAATAGCCGGCACATTCACCGTGCACCCAAAGCACACACATAAAACACTGCACCCATACTTCCCCCCCTCCTGTCTTTACTCTTCCCATTGCAGAAAATGCACTCTGCATCAGCTGCAGAGGTCTTTCACCAAAATAAGTTTTTGTTTCCAGTTATTCTGACGTATCTGACTTGGGACTCGTGAGACACATATGGGCTGGCTGAAGATGATATACCTTGGTGGACTTGGCTATTCCATGTGGCAAATTTGACGGGCCTGCTTAGTCATAATTTGAGTGATCTGGTAGAGTGGTTGCAAGAGGCGCAAATAATATGTTATGTTAAGGTGGTATCGATGAACTCTCCCGATTTTCTCTCACCTCTATAAACGCATGTGTATTTTTTTTCCCGGGGAAAACAATCATAGGAGGCACTAATATACCTGCTGCACTCATACAAGTCACAACAGTTACCAGCGAGCCTCTTTCTGCTGATGAAATTGCACAGATCTGTTTTTTCCGCCCAGGCACTGGTCGTCTTGATAAAGTTCAGCATCAGTATAGTCATCTATCTGTCTGTTCGTCCCATAAAGTTAATACACCTGAGGTATATTAACTTTGTGGTTCGTCTCGTTCGTCTGTCAGTCAATATTCAAAAGAGGCTGGACGCCGCGACATTAATCATAGAGAAAAAATATATTCATACGTTAACAACAAAATCAACGTATTACAAAAAGATAATATACTATACAATTATAACGAAACCTCTTCTGAATAAAATACCAAACTGTTTCGCAACCCAAAGGGTAGTTATACATTCACAATGAGGAACTTGATACAATTTTAGGCAAATGTCCACAGCTTACACAATGTTATTTGCGGTATAGAATGTTTATTTACCAGCTAGCACAAAATACTGTTCAATTTTACGCAAATTTTCGCCAACAATAAAAATTTATGGTTGTAAAGTTTGTTAAATATTTCTTTTTCTTATAATTTCTTGGGCTTAAGTCCATTTTTCTTAAAATATGAGTAATGAATCCGTCTCTGCATTCTTGCTATGAGGATTGAAAACGCCAGCAATTCTTTTTTCCTTTCCTTTCCTTTCCTTATCGGTTGACCGGTTAGCAGAGGCAATATATAAAATGCGATAATATTTTCAGCTTCTGCATTTCCTTGATCTGATAACAAATAATAATATCTGTCTGTACTACTAAGTATGTACTTAGCCGTACATAGGTGAAGCGCAACTAGGGTTACCATTTCAAAATGGACATATCGTTCGGGATTACCACTACCCACGGCGATAGCGTATACCGCTCAGGTTTGAGTAGGCCCTAATAAAAGTATTAACATGTGTCATTTACATTATCCTGGTGGTCTTTGTCAGAAACATTTGTATCCTTTTGCAGATTCATTAGGCTACAAATTATGGATGCGACAGTCCATTTCTGTTACAACAGCCTCATTACTCCCACCCTCTGTGGCTCTTTGTTTTTTTATGGTTTGATATAAATAATTTTTTTTTTGCTGTTATTTTCAACCTTTTCCATTGATCTTTTAATTGATTTTTTGATCGGTTGGTGCCCATAATCATTTCATATCTGTAACAAAAATGATCTGTTACAAGACCTTACAATAATAGGTACACTACTAAATAAACATAGGCAGGGATTTTATTACTAAGTATAATTAGGTACTCAAAAATTGCTCAGCAGAATAGTAACTCAGTCACTGTGTTTTCCTGGAAGAGTTCTATCCAGAAATTCAAAAATTAAATCTTGGCTCCTTCACTGGGTAGAGGAGTACCTAATTAAACTATGGATTGGAGAGATCACAGCCAGCCATGGCACGGGAATGCAACTGGAGCTATAGAATGTATCTATAAGTACAATTATAATAATAGTATACATACTTTTCTTCTAGTCTCGCCAAGCTGATTGTTTTTTTTTTGTTAGTATTTGTGTTTGTTTGTTTAGACTCAATGATAGAAATTTTGTCCTCAATCAATGCGAACACAGTTGTTTTTTTCCGATTCACTCCAATTCTCACATCTTTTTCGTTTTGGTCCACTAGTGGACATTATTGAAATAGCAGCAGTACAAGACCTATAATATAAATCACACATTTTAATAGTTGCTTCGGTAGACCTACTACACAAAAGATTCAGAAAAGTTTTTAAAGCCAAGACTAGCATGACTCAGCTTTTTACAAAATCAATAGGATTTTGTCCTATTTCTTTCCTCCTAAACCACTAACCGAATCGAATATTCAAATCAAGTTACTTTCTTCTTCTTAATGAATGGTTGCTCTGTGGTCTAATCAAACCACTTTATTTTTTTTTAATAGTACGTACAAAATATTATAAAGTATACCAAAATGTCTCATCGAAACCCAAGTTAAAAATACTCGGTTAGTCATTCAATTCACTAGTACCCCTCGTGTTCACCAAGGTATAATATAAGTATAATACATGTGTTATGCAATTGTTTTGATTTTTGTTCTCATTCATATACATGTATAAAACATGCTGTACAAAACTTGTTATGTACTTACTTGTAATTGCCTACTTTCATTTCGTTCAAACACACACACGTTCGTAACAGTGAGAACGAGAAGAATGTTTGAGACTGTTGCAATACATGTATAAAACAAATACTTGTTTACAACAAGTATTCTACAAATTTTGTATGAGACTAGTATTTAACATGTTTCTTGGTGAAAACGAGGGGTATATCTGTGGATCGATTAACTATAATCTCCAACCAACCTCGGCAAATTCGGCGGTACGAAATGTCGAACGCGGTTTGATCTGAATGAATTTGAAATCCAGCAGAGTTGCAGAGTTTCGGCGAATTACCCTGTAAAGATAATTATTTTAATAGAAAAATATTGGGATTTGGGATTGGGAAAATTGGAAATTTAAAAGAAAGAAATTGGGCCAGAATCCCACGGGTACGGGTTCGAGTCCCGTCTTGAGCTGCTACGGGTGAGTAGATTTTTTCTATTAAAATAATTATCTTAATATAAAAATAGCATTGTGAATGCCTTAAATAAAAAAAATAATAATTCACAAACCCTGTAAAGATGTTGCATTCGAATGTCGAGGGTAATTCTTCACATTGATGAAATAACGCTGGCTTACAGCGAAAATGTAATAAGTACTAGAAAAGAACAATGGCGATGAATTTACCTAAGTTAACGTTTTGAAACAAAAAATGCGGAAAGAATTATAAATTACTTCTTGAGATAGTGTATCAAAACCCTTTAAGGGAGAAGTCTCTAAAAAAAGATATTTCATTTTGAATATCTTTAAGGTATTCTAAGGGGGCGAGTTCGAGTCACGACTGAGGTGTTACGGATGAGCTGACTTTTTCTAGTATTTTTTCTGATATATTTCCTCTATCTTAGTGTTATGGATATTCAGCAATGTGACAAATGGAAAACATTTCTTTTGAAACATAACACAAACCACCTAAACCTTTGTAACCTAATCTTTCCCAAATTCTTCAAATGCAGGCGTAAATAATGAAGATCACGATCAGAAGTAATATAACGGACAACAGAATTTCAGTCGTGGTTAGCTGGCTTAAAGTTTTTTGTGTAGCTTGGGCATCGTCGCTGCCTCTGGCTGTCTGTGCGATGATAACCTTTTCTGTTTTGTGGAGATCTCTTTCATCTTCACGAGCTATGCGATGAACAGAAGAATAAGGCCGAATAGAACCGCAACGAAGACTGCTGCTAGTATGGTTTTAGTAGCTTCGGTTTGATGATACCTGTCTTGAATATTCTTCAGTCTTCTTCGCTAATATAATTTCAGTTGGCAAATGTCGCCATGAAATAAATAATATTTATTTGGATGAGGCTTTTAGTTTCGATAAAAACGTCATGCTTTGTGTGTAGATGGATGTTTATTGAATGATTAAATAAACAATTAAAAGATAGCATTAACTTATGTTTACTCAGCGTTCTAAATATTAGTTGCTTAGAGTGCTACGCGTGTGTTCCAATTTTAAGTAATTGCTTATTCGTATATTAATTACATAGTGCAATATACTTCAACAACGATAGTAATGTTTTACACCTTCTTCAGTCTTCAAATATGAACTTTTTGTTTGGACCATGTCTTCTCATTTTTGATAAATTCCTTTGCACTCCGCACAGTTACAAATTTTCTTTCAAAAACCCAAATTTTACCTTGTATTCGACGTTTTTTCGTATACTTTGTGACTTTATCACCGTCTTCATCCGATTCTGTTGAAGAACTTGTACGAGCCGGGCTTGTACACCTTGACGAATGATAGTTTAAATGATAGATAAGTTTAGGAAAATAAAAAGTTAATTGCTAATTCACAAATGGATCAAAATTACTTATTTAAATGCTAAATGAGGACGCGTGATATTGTTGATTGAATGTTAATTGCGTACTGACTGATTTTATGACAAAATATAATAAATCGAATGAATTACAAAGTGCTGATGCGTGGTCACGCATCTTAATAAATAATTAGGTCTAATTATGAGTACCAAGTTTGTACACTGTACCATGGGCAACAGCGTCGCTTAACCACTGCTAAGGTTAAAATTGCTTGCACGCCGCGCCCGCTGTCACATACGTTTAGTTCGTGCAGGGGCGATACGCGCGTGTGAGATATTTAACGTTGTTTATTCAAATTAATCAAATTAAATAATTGTTTTTATAGCACTATCCAATGAATAATTTGATTAGGGTACACTGGAGGTCTTTAAAAGGTCTGCCTATTACACCATTAACAATAGCATGTAAACATTATTTCAGATTAAAATTAACAAGAACTTATACTTTTTTTTCATAAATCGATACGGATATAGTTATAGATGTAGTTATTAAATAATAACACTATCTTTCACATGCGCATCACGATGACTGTTGTCATCATTAACACTAAACCGCACACTGGGCTCGGCGTTGCTGGGCTGCTTCTGCACCGAACTGCTCTGCGGCTGCTGCGCAGTGGCTCCCGCGCCACGCGAGCACCGCCTCCACACCATCACTGCGGCCACTACTCCGAAGGCTGCTACCAACACGTACAGTGTTGTATATTGGTGTATGTCATAACTTGTCACACCATCTCTCAATGGAATCTCCAGTTTCATCGTCTCTATCTAACTTTGCAGCTTTTCTATTCCTTTCCACAGCGAAGCACAAGAACTAGGTCCCGCTAAATTTTCATTCGTCATCATAAAGAAGATACCTACAAGTGCAAACAGGATACAAAACATATGCAAATAAATGATTTCTATTCTATTCGATGAGTTTATTTACCCACATCTACCCCTAAGGGGTTAATTATCGGAAAATCACAAAATACGTGTTTGCTTTTAAAAGTTGTTAGTTTTTAAAAGTACTCCTTCTAAATTTCACGAAAACATGAACCCTTTTTTACCCCTTTTAGGGGTTGAAACATAGCCACTATGTTGGACTTAAAAATAAATGCCATTTTTGCAATCAACATCCCATAAAACCACGATAACGACACTCGTTGTTCACACTCACTGTTGAGCTTTTTTACCCCATTTACCCCCTAAAGGGTTGAGTTTCGGAAAACCACGAAACACGTGTTTGCTTATTTGTTATTAGAAGTACTCCTACAAAGTTTCAAATAAAACTCCATACAAACTTTGTGCCCCCATTCAACCTTTTAGGGGTGGAATTTCCAAAAATCCCTTCTTAGTGGGTGTTAGCATTGTAGAATGTATCTATGGACAAAATTTCAAGTCTCTAGGTTCAGTGGTTTGAGCTGGGCAATAGTCTGTCAGTCACCCCTTCACTTTTATATCAGAGATTAGACCTAGAACTAACAACGCTAGAGCGAATTCGCACTTTCACTGAAAACGGGGCCCTTGAGCGATCAAAAAAACATTTTCAATGTTAAAATAACAAGCAAACTCGATGTCTGTCTGGAACTAATAGATGTCAATGTCAAGGATGTCAATGTCAAGTTAAACAAAAATGCGGGAATGGTGACATTAGGTTGATGATGGCGTTAAGTAGCTAGTATCGGGATAAAGGTTCTATGTGAAGAAATATACTTTATAATCTTTAATTGGATTTTCGTGAGAAGTTGATGCTTTTATCATTTTATATTTTAATAGACAAAGGACATTGAGACGTTGAAATGCAAAGGGTCGTATGTGTTAAAGCACATAACACCTTCAACCAGATAGTAACATTATTTTTTTCTTAAATGTTACAGTCCCTTTATCAACTGATGTCTTCAATTATGTAAATACCAGTGAAAGATTTATTAATATGAATTATTTGTTGTAAGCTCCTATCAATTTGATGAAATGTTTTGCTTCCTAACTGACCTAACATGGATGTTTCATTTCATCTATAATCTTAAAGTCTTACCGATATTTTGTATAAATAATACGACTACCAAAAAGAGAAAAAACAGTACTGGAAAACTGCCCATTGTCAAGGATAAGGTTTGTTTGTGGAGTAGTAAATGACACTTGTGCGAAGCCGGGGCGGATAGTGGGTAGTTAAACATAAATAAAAACCGGCCTAGTGCGTGTCGGGCCACGCGCCATAGGGTTCCGTAGTTACCTTATACCATACCATATTTAATACCACCTATAATTTTTCGTCTGTAAAAATAACTTTGTTTTTCACAGTGTTGGTATGAATGACAAAGTTATATTTGCGGTTTTGAAAAATGTGCTATATCTCAAAAACTAATTACTATATCTCGTTCAAACCAATTTTGGATGAAAGTGTTATTAAGATCTACAGCATATATTTTTTTTAGATTTTTCACTCTCTTATTTCAAAAGTTAAAGGGGTGGGGGGGGGACACATTTTACCGCTTTGGCGGTGAATATCTTTCAAACGGTTGACTTTGAGAAAAAGTTGTCTTAGGAACCTCAATGTCATTTTTAAAGACCTATCTAAAGACACCCAACACGTGTTGGTTTGAAGAAAAACATTTTTTTCAGTTTCAGTTCCATGTATGGGGACTCCCCATACATGGAACTGAAACTGAATAAGAATAAGAATAAGAATAAGAATGTTTATTTGCATAATACCATGTACAGACAGAGTTAGAGGGTATTGTCAATGTGGATCAATAGTATTATACCTTATGAATGTAGGCATGCAAATATTTTTAGTGCTAGTATTTATTACAAATTATCAAGAGCGCAAAATAACAATAAAAAATTAATTGATGTCAAATAAGTGATAAATAGTACGTACAAAATTAATAAAAACAATAATATGAATGTCATAGTTCTTTGGATTCTAGATACTCCTTGATTGAATAAAAGTTCTTATCAAGGAGCCAACGCAGTAAGTTATTCTTAAATTTATTTTCGTCTATCGGTAAATCTCTTATGTGTGATGGTAGCTTATTATACAATTTTATTGCCATACAGTATGCATTTTCCCTGAAAAATGCCAGATTACTTTTTGGTATAACGATTTTGTTTTTTCTAGAATCCCGAGCATTTGTCTTAACTTGGCTGACCTTAGTGAAGTAGTCAGGGTGATTTTTTACAAATAAGCACATCTCCGCTATATATATACATGGTAGATTTGGGATTTTATGTTTTTGATATAGTGGTTTACATGACTCCCTGCTACTAATTCCACATAACGCCCTTATGCAGCTTTTTTGTGCTTTAAATGCTCTTTCAAAGTCCACACTATTACCCCATATTATTATACCATAGCGTAACAGAGAAGCAACATATCCGTAATATGCTTGCAAAGCTACTTGGAAAGAGGCTACTTTTTTGATTCTGTTCAAAGCAAACACAACTGAAAAAATGGGGAGCCCCCCTTAATCTTTTATTTTTCTTATTTTTGTATTAAATTCGTTAATCGGTTAACAGAATACATCTACCTACCAAGTTTCAACTGTGTAGTCTTAATACTTTCGGAATAAAGTGGCTGTGACATACGGACAGCCAGACAGACATGACGAATCTATAAGGTTTCCGCTTTTTGCCAGTTAGGCTACGGAACCCTAAAAAGCAGATAAATATTTTATTGACCTTGAAAAAATAATATATTTATTTAACTATTCAGCGGGGGTTGTTGTTGCCCCTTGAAGGACGGGTGGCTGAGGCTGGGTGGTGGGGGCGACTGGTGGTCTCGTGGCATCCAAAGAGGCCGCTTTTGGCTGCTTTTTGGGCTCCTGGGAGCGGTTGGGGGTGCTTGTGAACAGCCGGATTAACCATTAGGCAGAGTAGGTAACCGCCTAGGGGCCCCGATTTCTCTAGGCACCCCGTGCACGCACCAAGAAAAAAAAACGTTTTCATTGAAAGAATGTAGGTACCCTTTATCAATAACAATATTATTGCTTTTATCGACGCATTCAATTATACATACAGAAAATCTAGTATTGCGTAACTAATACAATTATTCGGAACGCAGCCGGTGGCGGTCGGTCAGCGAGTACTGGACTTCATTCGCGTTGGGAGAATCCCCGATTCATTGGGTACGTTTTCCTTTCCGTAGAGTAATTGTATGGTATAGTCCAGTCCCGTCCAACATCGGCGCCTGGGCCACAATGCGGCCCGCATAAGTCCTTCATCCGGCCCGCGATTATAGAACACATCAATAGAATATATTGCGCAAATAGTTTGTTAGATATTAATGAAACTGACTAAAAATCGCGCTACCCTACAAGCCTACCCTAAAAACGGCCACCGTTTTTAGGGTTCCGTAGCCTAAATGGCAAAAAACGGAACCCTTATAGATTCGTCATGTCTGTCTGTCTGTCCGTATGTCACAGCCACTTTATTCCAAAAGTATTAAGACTACACAGTTGAAACTTGGTAGGTAGATGTATTCTGTTAACCGCTTAACGAATTTAATACAAAAATAAGAAAAATAAAAGATTAAGGGGGGGCTGCCCATACATGGAATTGAAACTGAAAAAAAAATTTTTCTTCAAACCAACACGTGTTGGGTGTCTATAGATTCAACCAAAATTGGTTTGAATGAGATATAGTAATTAGTTTTTGAGATATAGCACATTTTCCAAAACCGCAAATATAACTTTGTCATTCATACCAACACTGTGAAAAACAAAGTTATTTTTGCAGACGAAAAATGATAGGTGGTACTAAATATGGTATGGTATAAGGTAACTACGGAACCCTATGGCGCGTGGCCCGACACGCACTTGGCCGGTTTTTTTTACTATTGACAGGGATGATTACAAGATTTACAAAATTAGTGGATGAAACTGACTAACAATTGCGCTGCGCGGCCGTTTTTTGTGAAGTATCCAATCTTACATAACAGTTAATTAAAGCGTTTAGGCGCAGAATGTCCAATTCGAAAAATGTCCAGCGGTCGCTAAACGTCCAATTCGCAAAATGTCCAATTCGCAAAATGTCCTGTTCGCAGAACGTCCAGTTCGCAAAAATATCCAATATTCTTGACTAGCGACCCGCCCAGACTTTGCACGAGTTCCCGTGGGGATATCGGGATAAAAACTGTCTTATATTACTCGCTGATAATGTAGCCTTGACAGGTGAAAAAATGTTTATGGTTGGTTCAGTAGTTATTGAGCCTAATACTTACAAACAAAAGAAACATAAAGTCTAATATAAAGATAATTTCACACTATCAATCACTAAATGTATCAAGCGTTGGGTTAAAATGATTAGTTAAAATCAGTTTTATTTTTGTCATTTATAATTTGAGTAACATTAATCAAAAATAATAAAATCAACATAAAAAAACATAAAAACCAACAATAAAGTATCAAGAAAAAATATCTATTTAATAATGAAGAATAGTTTTAACCTAACTCCAGGACAATTGTTTTTTTTTTGGATTTGTCATGTTGATTTGATTTAAAATACTTAACATTTTCTTTACCATATAGGGTTTAAAGACATTTTTATTCTCATTAGAACGAGTCAGGAATATTGGACATTTTGCGAACTGGACATTTTACGAATCGGACATTTTGCGAACTGGACATTTTGCGAATTGGACATTTTGCTAATTGGACGTTTTGAAACCACTGGACATTTTGCGAATTAGACATTCTGCGCCTAAACGAATTAAAGGTCTTTCTTCATGGTCCAAAATAGCAAAGCAGTGAAATTTTTGACTATAGCTCCCAAAAGAGCTGAGGTGATTCCTCAGTTCACATAATAACTTCATTCGGTTTGGAACATTGTTTCAATCTAGTTCCACAACTATTGGTCTAAATGGTTTCCAATGTCTGTCAAAATTTGTCCTACTGGCACTGAGGAACTGTTTGTCTTTATAACTATGACATATGAATAAATATTATGAATCTTTATCTTCATTCCTATTTTCTTTTCTTCTGTTTTCCTCTGACTTCATCCTTCAGTTTTTTTACCTCTTGATATTGCTGGAGTTTCTGGAATATTTGCACCAAAAATCATAGTGATCAGAGTTAGTACCATCCACTATTTTGCATTGGTACACTAGCATTTCGAGACTGTGATTCTGCCATATCTGTTCATGCCACAAGCCACTTTTATGTTGATCTCCAGTATTAATTTCTAGGAATGATATGGTTTTTTGATTGAAAAGATGAGAGATCTTAGTTAAAAAAACATCACAGTCTTCATCATTATATTTAATTATTAGGTGATATATTTAATTATCAGGTGATGCAGCGATAACGACAATTGATTAAGATGAATAGCTTTATAATTTTTAAATTTGAGATTTTTGAATTCACAATGCTATTTTTATAGAATACTTAATAATATACTAGAAAAAATACTACTCGCACCAGATCAATTATCGGACGGGAATCAAACCCGCGACCTTTGAATATCAGGTCCAATGCTCGGATCGCTGAGCTACCGAGTCACTAGTGGCATCGTCGAATTTCTTCTAGTAGATCTTACTCTTGCGCTGCAAGCCAGTTTCACCAAAATTACCTCGAATATATAATACTTTCTAGATATTTTGGCAGTGTATTTTGACAATTAAGTCTTGAAAAACATCGCTTACAATTTTGAGTCTTATGACACATTAATAAGCTCCTGTGTAATGTTCAAGTGAGTTTGAGGTGAGTTCGGGTTGAGTTTGGGTTGTGTTCTAGTTGAGTTTGAGTTGAGTTCGTATTGAGCGCGGGGCGTGTGCAGTTGCATCGACAAAATATAACGGAGCTTATTACTGTGTCCTAAAACTCAATATCGTAAGCGATGTATTTCAAGGAGTGGGCTCCGGTTCAGTTGGGTTTGAATTGAGTTCGGGTTGAGGTCGAGTCGTGTATTATCGTCTGAACGCAGCCTAAAGACGCAAATAAATTATGATTGTAGCGGCAACAATAGCAGCAACGTTACAGCTACCGCATAAAAAGCAAAATAAAAAAAGAAGAAAATTCTTTCCCGTCTGTAGCTGTACGCGGCTCTCATATTCTCAAGTTTTTTCTTTATGTCACCTTCGGTGACGTTATTTTAAAAAAAACCGGACAAGTGCGAGTCGGGCTCGCCCACCGAGGGTTCCGTACAGACCTACATCTATACATAAAATAAAGCTATAGAAAAGTTGTGTCGGTTCAAAGGAAATATTTTGAAAAAAAGTGGTTGGTAGTTATTAGTTTTTTTTATATGAAAACTGTACTACGGAGAGTTCAAGCTTCATCCCAGGTTCTACCTACCGGAATTATGTGAAAAATTGCTTAGATTATAAGTTGGACTCTAAGCTACCAAACTGTAAAAAAATACCATCAAAATCCGTTCAGCAGTTTTTAAGTGATTCGCGCAAAAACATTTAGAATTGACTGCTATATATAGATTGAAATCCTTTGTCGCCACTTAGAAAATAACATCCGTGGTCCCTTCCAGGGATTACGACAAAGAATTGACCACGGGCGAAGGTTTGAAATGGAATAGTACATTACTGCACCGGCACTCAAGACAGGCATTGAAGAACATACGTGAGTCCATCAATTCCTAGTTGCGGCCAAGGCTTGTATAGTAGTAGTAGTATACTTTTCTCAAATAATGCGCGGAAATTCAAACCAAGTAGCTTATAAACTTTTAAGTTTTTAGTTTTAAAAGTTTTAAGCTTTTAATTTTTATTTTAAATTACAGTAATTGAAAAAATAAAATGGAAAGATTTTTTTTAATCTTTTTGTAATGTGCACATAAAGGCCTTTCATTTGATACCCATATTGAAAAAAAAAAAATTTTTTTTGGTTTTTTTCATTTATTTCCAGTTTTTATTTTTTTTTTCAGTTTTTTGGAAAGTGCTCATCAAGGCCTTTCATTTGATACCCATACTGCAAAAAAAAATTATCTTTCGTTTTTTTTTTTTTTTTCAGTTTTTTGGAATATGCTCATCAAGGCCTTTCATTTGATACCCATATTGAAAAAAAATTTTTTTTTCGTTTTTAAATTTTTTTTCATCTTTTTGGAATGCGCTCATCAAGGCCTTTCATTTGATACCCATATTGCACCAAAACATTTTTTTTTTCGTTTTTTTTTTCAGTTTTTGGAATGTGCTCATCAAAGCCTTTCACGTGATACCAGTATACCTCATATTAATTTTTTTTTTTTTGGAATGTGCTCGCTCATCAAGGCGACATTTGATACTTATAAGTATTTGTGTTTCATTGAAAAGTTCGCTCCATATCTAAATTACACGTGTGTGATGAGTTTTAATAGAAACATACAGACGCCGGCAATTTTTGTATGAAAATCCATTATTACACGTTAGTAATGGATTCTCATACAAATATTGACGTCGCGGTTTAGGTCTGTCCGTAAACTTCGATTTAGCACGAAGAAGTTTGTCAAAATAATGTTCGAATTTCCAAGCATGTTTGAGAAAAAATTAAATAATTACAAACCCACCGCACCTGTATAAAATACAAGTACTGCTAATTGTCAACAGATGGCGCTGTATATCAATAGTACACTGTATAATGTTCTGTGAAATGGTGTTATCTATCGCAATGTTATTAGAGAAAATGGGTGTATTCCAACAAGACCCTTGCTCCGAAAGTCTGTTTCCATCCCGTTCGAGTCACGTCATATCGGTGTGAAAAACGCGCTGATTGTTATACAAGGTCACTGGAAATATGACGTATTCCTGCTAAGGAGTTATAGATGAGGTCAAAACAAATATTTTTCGTTAGATAACTTTTTCTCAAAAAGTTAGTAGTTTTTGAGTTAATTGAAATTAAGTATTTTTTTACCAAAAGTACGTTTTCAGACACAAAAATTTAAAATAAAAGATAACTACTCATTCGATTCCGAATTTTTTATTACTTTGGGATAGAAAACACTCTAAGTTTTGATAATGAATAAAAAAAAATGCAAAAAGTACAGGTGTTTATAAAAACTTCAATCCTTAAATGCATTTTTATTTTTATTATTTCAAAGTTTTTAGAAATGGCAGCAAATATCTTTAAAAAGTTCCTAGTAACTAAGCGTGCATAATATTTTAAAAACATCACCATCTATTCAGCTTTCAGTTGAAGTATAAAACTTAAGAATAACTTAAATAAAAAATGAGAAATTAAGACTTAAGTAAATGGCAGTCCCATTTCATGTAGCAAAAATTTCCTACTTCGAGCGCTTCGGTGGTGGCCGTATTATCCCACTTATATCATAAATGTGAATGTTTGCTTGATTTGATGATTGTTAATAAATCACGCAAAACGGCTGAATGGATTTGAATGAAATATGACACACAGATAGTTTAAAAGCCGGATTAAAACATAGGAGGATACTACTATCTTGGTTAAAGGTTCCGAAGGGATTTTCTCGAATGTAAATGCGGATGAAGTCGTGGGGGAAAGCTAGTTTGCCATAAATGGTCGTGCTTACTAAAAATACTTTCGTCCGAGTGAGTTTCGGGACAGGATTATTCTCCGCCGATGAGTCAAAATTTTTACAGACGGCATCAAAAATAACCATGCATTATCAGCAATTTTTAATGCCAAGCTGCTGGGTAACAGGCCTTCCTTTTAGCTTGTGGATGTATAGAGCGGACGGGCCATAACCCACCACGTGTGGATTGGTCAGTGTTAACGACTGTAAATGTAGCCAGGACCAACGGCTCAATGTAAGGTACATTGAGTTAACACCGACCAATCTGCATTGGACCCACGTGGTGGGTTGTGGGCTGTGGCCCGTCAGTTTTATTCACCCACAAGCCAAAAGGAAGGCCTGGCATAAAGTCATTAAAAATAGCTGATATGCATGGTTATTTTTGATGCCGTCTGTATAAAATTTTGACTCATCGGCGGAAAAAAATCCTGTCGTGTAACTCATTCTGACGAAAGTATTTTTAGTAAGCACGACCATTTATGGCAAACTAGCTTCCCCCCACGACTTCATCCGCATTTACATTCGAGAAAATCCCTTCGGAACCTTTAACCAAGATAATAGTATCCTCCTATGCTTTAATCCGGATTTTAAACTATCTGTGTGCCGTATTTCATCCAAATCCGTTCAGCCGTTTTGCACGATTGATTAACAATCATCCAAACAAGGAAATTTTCACATTTATGATATAAGTAAGATAATACGGCCACCTCCGAAGCGCTCGAAGTAGGAAATTTTTGCTACATGAAATGGGACTGCCATTTACTTAAGTTTTAATTTCTCATTCTTTATTTAAGTTATTATTAAGTTTTATACCTCAACTGAAAGCTGAATAGATGGTGATGTTTTTAAAATATTATGCACGCTTAGTTACTAGGAATTTTTTAAAGATATTTGCTGCCGTTTCTAAAAACTTTGAAAAAATAAAAATAAAAAACGCATTTAAGGATTGAAGTTTTTATAAACACCTGTACTTTTTGTATTTTTTTTTTATTCATTATCAATACTTAAGAGTGTTTTCTATCCCAAAGTAATAAAAAATCCGGAATCGAATGAGTAGTTATCTTTTATTTTAAATTTTTGTGTCTGAAAACGTACTTTTGGTAAAAAAATACTTAATTTCAATTAACTCAAAAACTGTTAACTTTTTGAGAAAAAGTTATTTTACAAAAAATATTTGTTTTGACCTCATCTATAACCCCATAGCAGGAATACGTCATATTTCCAGTGACCCTGTATACTTACTCTGTGGTGATAGCTGTTGGTCTGCTGGAATGCACTCCGTTGATTGTTTTACTCTTTGACCCCCTGTCATGCAGCGTGACATACCGCCATGTTGCGAAAATATTTAGAGCCAAATTTATTACTTTTTAATTTTATTTTTAAAAGTAATTAACTATTACAATATTTGAAAGGATCTAAATAATTAATAATAATAAATATTGATATTTTAAAAAGACTTAGTGGCGCGATTATCACAAAAGTAATTAGAAGTTAAACTATGACTGCGCATACCGTTGTTTCACCAAGATGATTAATAATTACGTATTTTAATGACCATATTTTTTATGATTTAATTACAAATATACAGTTTTCAGATTTATTCCTGTAAGTGTAGTATAAGACGCTATTACCTGCCAAATTTCATAGTCTTAGGTCAACGGGAAGTACCCTATGAATTTTGATTCCTTTGAGAGTATCGAAAATGCGTTTTTTGCGCCCTAAACGGCAGTATCTTTTTTTTACGTTAACTTAGAAGTTTGATTTTTTTACAGCTTCAAGGGCCCGTAGACCTTAGTATATGGTTTAAATTTCAACTCGATACCTCCACGCGTTTCCGAGATAAAGGGTCTTGACAGACAGACGGACGGACAGACAGACAGACGGACAACAAAGTGATCCTATAAGGGTTCCGTTTTTTCCTTTTGAGGTACGGAACCCTAAAAATTGAATAAACACTCTTTTTAACAGACTTCAAAAAAGGAGAAAGTTCTCAGTTCGTCGGAATGTATTTTTTTATTTTTATTTTTTATGTATGTTACTCGAAGACGGCTGGACCGTTTTGAAAAAATATTTTTTTGTTTGAAAGTGTATATTTCCAAGTTGGTCCCATTGTCATAAGGTCAGGATCTAATGATGGGATCCTGGAGAAATCGAGAGAACTCTTAAAATATTTTAGTCAAACCTATAGCGATTTCAGTATTTTCTTAAGTTACTTCAGCATTTGCTTTCGGGAAGTACCAATTGGTGAAGTGGAAATATTAAGTATTTCACTGATGCGATACGATTACTTTAAGATGGTTCATAAGTAATTATTCTTGTCACAATGCATATGATGGAGTGGAGCTGATGTCAGAGGTTTAAATCGTTACAAGAGAACGTCATAAACTAAGTCGGAGCTCCGAGACTCCTAACCATAGCAATCAACAAAAATCGCAGTCCGGTGCGCGCACGCTCAGCATACGGTCGCGTGTTACTAATTAGAGCGTAAATAAATATCACTACCTTGTTAATCATGGTGCAGTGCAGGAAGTGCAAACTCTTTACGTCTTTGACTAAAGATGATACAATAAAGTGTAAAAGTGTATGTGAGGCAGTTTTTCACAAGAAATGTGTGCAAAATAGCAAACAATTTATGCAAACTATGATTTGTGACGAATGCACGAAAACTAAAAACAGCCCTCTGCAGCCAGCCACGCAAGATCCAAAATTACCGTTAAATCTCATTGAAGCCTCTGGCGAGAAAGTCTTAGCCGAAATAAATAAGAAACTAGAAGTGCTTTACAAGGTTGAGAAAAAGATAGAAGATCTCACTACTAACGTTGAGTTTTACGCCGAAATGTACCAAAACTTGATAACATTTAAGGAAGAATCACAAAAAAAACTAAAATCCTTAGAACAAAAAAATTTTTATCTGGAGAAATGCAACAAAGCTTTGGAAGAAAGGGTACAGGAGCTGGAACTACGAGATAAAGAAAAAAGTATAGAAATACACGGACTAGAAATGCAAAAAAACGAAAACACTAAATCAGTGATTCAAAATCTAGCCCAAAAGTTGAATCTGAACCCAAACGAAATCGAAGATGCACAGAGGGTAGGGCAAAAAAAGTCTGATAACACTAAGCCCAAAATAATACAAGTCAAATTGCTATCTAAAAGTGCTCGCGACAAGTGGATTTTAGCGAGGAAAGAAACGAAGATAACAAATAATAAAGTGTACAATAATGGCAGCGACAAGCGAATATTTATTAATGAAGATCTGCCAAAGTTCAAACGCCAATTATTATGGGTAGTAAGAAATACATTAAAACCTAAAGGTTTCCAATATATTGGGGTTCAAAATGGCAGTATACTAGTTAAGAAAAACAGTGATGAGAAAAAGATATATAACATAAGATCAGAAAATGATTTGAATAAGTTCGAAGATTGTAAATAAATACGCGCATTTAACGCGGCGAGTACACACTACGTGATTTTACAAAACTCACATTCGATCGAACAGATGATATTTTCTCGAATGACGTAATGTATAAGAGATATTATGATATAACGGTATTATGTAATGATTTATACCAAAACAAAGAACGCACACATATTTTCTATTTGAATATAAGATCGCTTCGGAAACACTTCAATGAACTTTTAGTATTATTAGAAAAAAGTAAATATAATATAGACGTCATTATACTAAGTGAAATAAATATAAAAGAAGAATTGTCATTTTATAAAATATCTGGATATAATACATTTATACACACAAGGGAAACTATGAGAGGAGGAGGAATACTAATTTACACAAAGGAAGAAATACATTTCGACGCAAAAAAAGTAAACACTGATGCACTAGAACTTATCCACGGCCAGATTAGATTAGAAAAAACAAAACTTCATGTACTGGCAATTTACAGACCACCTCATAAAAATAAGGTTCTTTTTTATGGATGAATTGAAGACCGTCATACAATCGATCTCGTCATCTGATAACGTTATAGTGATCGGAGACACAAATATAGATATTCTAAATGATCGAGTAAACCCAACCACTACGATGTACAGAAACACCTTGTGTGCATACGGCCTACAATGTGCAATACCGACCACGGAAATAACACGCGAGGCGATCGTGGATGGGCGACTCGACACATCATGCCTGGATCACGTGTGGGTGCGAGCGGGACACAGTATACGCGGGTTGTCATCGTACGTATTGGAGGCGCATATTTCCGATCATCATGCTGTTGGAATTGCGTGGGACTCGTGCACAGTGCAGGTACAAACAAACAGTATGAATAGTGTGCGCGAAGTCATTAGCGATGAACTAGTAAAAAAGAAGTTTGATGCATATGACTGGGTGCAATTACTCACAATAAGATGTCCGTTAATTTTATTTCAAACATTGTGTACAGTATTTGACAGTATTTATAAGGACAGTACAATATTTATTAGGGAAAATAAGAAGAAAAGAAAAAATCAACCATGGGTAGATAATTATTTGTATATAATGTTACTGCGCAGAGATTACCTATTAAGAGTTTGGAAATCAGAACCAAAAAATATGAATAAAAGGCTAGAACATACTAAGTTTAGAAATAAGGTCAATAAATTAGTTAACAATGCAAAAAATAAATATAGGCAGTCGCAAATAAAAAAATGTAACGGTGATTTAAGGAAAATATGGGAAAACATTAATTTATGGTTAGGACGATCTAAAGCTAGTTTGGATGATGTTATATTAAGACATCTAGGTAAAACAGAAAGTTTAAAAAACATTTGTACTAACTTTGCTAAAACATTTACCCAGGAAATTCACGGTATTAAACACATATGTAATATGATTTTTTTTAATAGGAATGACTATGTAAAACCAAGCCAGGTGAGTTTTAGATATTCTACAGTGAGTCCGTCTGATGTTGAAAAAATTATAAATACGTTGTCATGCGAAAAAGCCCGAAAAAGCCCATAAAAAATTTATGTGTAATAAACGGTATTTATCCTGAACAACAAAAAAATGCAATTATAAGGCCTATTTATAAGACCGGGAGTCATCTAGAATATCTTAACTACCGCATTATTGCCATATTGTCCGTTATCGACAAAATTGTTGAAAAACTCATTGTTGGACAAATGTCAAAGTTTTTAGAACGTCATAATATACTAACGAATACTCAGCATGGTTTTCGGAAAGGGCGTAGCACCGTCTCGGCTCTCATTTCTTTTTCAGATCATGTTAATCAATGTCTAGATTCTGGTAAGCAATTAATAGCACTTTTTATAGATTATAAAAAAGCTTTCGACACATTAGACCACGATATTTTACTACAGGCGATGGATGAATGTGGAATACGCGGCCCAACAAAGAGATGGTTTGAAAGCTACTTATCTAACAGAAAAATACGCACGGTAATAGGTGGAGTGTCTGGCGACGAAGCTATAGCCGACCTCGGAGTGCCGACCGGGTCGGTGTTTGGGCCAGTAGGATATGTCATGCACGTTAACAGTGTCTCGAATGTAGTAAAAAACTGCGAGGTGTTTATGTATGCCGATGACATGTGTCTACTTTATGCCTCAAAGGATAAATCGGAAATACAAAAGTACATACAAAAAGATTTTGAAGGTATTACAAAGTGGGCACATGACAACGGTATCATTTTGAATTTCTCAAAAACAAAATGCATTCACATACATTCGCCTTATAACCACCAAGCTAAAGCTGTCAACAGTGAAGATCTTGCGATAATAGGACACACATTCGAATGTTTGCACAGGAACAAACTTAACTGAACTTGTGTCAAACTAGAATATGTTGATACTTTTAAATACCTAGGTCTGGTTGTAGACACACACTTTAATTGGAAAACTCACGTAAATGTTATCTGTAATAGGTTAAGATCCGTACTAGGGAAGTTCTTTCAATTGAAGTGTGTGTTGCATAAAGATACACTACTGATGGTTTATTATGCACTGGCGGACTCGCTTATCAGTTACGGACTTGTTGTGTACGAGCGAACGTTCATGACGTACCTGCAAAATATTAAGAATTTACAAATAAGACTACTTAAGTTCTTAGTAAGTAAAAATGTAAAAAAAAGTGTAACAAAGAATATCACAAGTTATTTAAACTGTGTAAAATATTACCTATAGATAAAAAGGTTAATTTTTTGATAGGATTAGAACACTACTACGGTGACCAATATAAAGTCAGTGTTGAAAATAGATATAATACAAAAAGTGTACGACAGAAGAAATTCGTTATTCCTAGGGTTAATAACTATTATGGAAAAAGATTGTCAAAATTTTTAGTACCAAAATTATTTAATAAGATAGATTTACTGAGACAGAATCATAAATTAAGTAAAAATTTGTTAAAGACAAGATTGAAGGGTGTGTTTCTCGATAGATTAGATTAACATTATTATTTATTGTTACAAATTCCTTGTAAAAGAACTGTGGAGAAGGGTAGGTTAAGATAGTTTTAAAAAAAGAGCGCATCTCGCCATCAAACTTTAAAGTTTGGCGAGTGATTTTTAAATTGTATTTTTTTTTGTATCTTTTTTGATAATAATAAAAAAAAATTCTGAACAACACCGTCTCCAATAGGAAGCAGAACCTCTTACGTTCCTCATGGTTAGATGCATGTTCTCTACTAGTCCTTGAGGGTGTACGTTCCCCGTATTCTTGCCGCATTTTACAGGATACTGAAACGCTGGACTTGGCCCGAAAGTATTCTACGACAGACAAAGCAAAAAAAGATAATCGTTTCTCTGAAATCGTGCTTCTGAACCCATCACTTTGGCTTGAAAATAGTCCAAAGCCGTAGTAGAAATATCTCTTTCTTCTCCAAAACCATTTTTTCCATCCGGAAACAAACCCAATTCTTCCATTCTTCGCTCCCGCTCTAAATTTAAAGGTGGTGCGGTTACGGGTAATTTCTGCCAGTCTCACGTCAGTCTCTACATGGGGGCCATCTACAGAAACAACATTACTTAATTCAGGAACCGCTTCGTCAATAGAATGAAGCATACTGATTGTATACACATATCTTGTCTCCGTATCAGCGGTATCACTACGAACTTGTGGCGCGATTGGGTTATCCCTTAAATGATCCGACAGTGGCATACGGTCTTGGGTACCTTGGCCTGAATTTTCAATTATTGACTGTCTGTCTGGCTGATTCTCGGCTTCTCCTATTTCTGGTGATATCGTCAAAAGTGTCAAAGAATGCACGTTTAACATCATGGTGTCCGTAGAACTGTTTCTTTAGAGTTATATAAATTTTAAATAATATAACCATAGCTTGTTTTCGAGCGTCTCTGTTGCGATGTAGCTCGTGAGATGTATCCCATAAACAAGTAAAATCTTTATATAATTGTAGAATTTCAATACCTACTTAAATTCCCGCGTACGACGTGGAGTCGGTGTTGGAGAGGGCTGGATAGCTCCTCCATCCCTTCCTCGGTTCCCCTGTCCGACGGGGGGCGATGTCCCTAAGCGGGGTAGCTTCTCGTCCCCTCCGATGTCTTCAAATAGGCGGCAACGGGGGTCACGGGGGTGCATTACGGGGTCCATTGACCATTTTTCATTGACTAGTTCCATAAATAATTGTTTAGACGGGGATACCTCTTTTTAAATTTGCTCTCCGTTAAGAAGGATATCGCCTGTCTGTCTTGCGGTCATATTTTCTCGGAGGGCTCCTCGAATTTCGTTGGCGACATCTACGTTATACGCATTCTTTAGATATTCTTAGTGTAGTAGTGCCACAGAATAGATATAAGTACTACCGTACAGGAAAACTCTCCGCCCCGCCCCAATCAATTACCTCACCCCACCGCGCGAGTTCGTGTACCGACGTGTGCTCATTAAATAGCCCTAGACTTCACGCACACAGTTGCGCGTGTGCAAAAACGTCACTGTGTAGCGTCTGTGTAATAGGCGGTTGAATTGAAACGCGACGCTTGTATGGAGTGGAGTCAAGTGCCCGGGATGTGGTAGTGCTAACCTTTTTTTCGACGAGGGTGGCTAGAATATTTAACAGTCGAAAGATTTTTCTTTTGAAGGGAAATAAATAAGAGTTTACTTTCCAGTTATCCCAATCTTTATTATGAAGCATGTTCACAAATGAAACAAAAAAGACATCACATAGGTAAATTCTCGTAATAACAGTTTTTTCACTCGTACGATAGGCCGTCCCTGTTCATTATAATTAACAGATTTCAAGTTAGATCTTTTAAAATTATTATCAAAATACACAGATGAAAAAACATTTTCTACTTTAACATTATCTTGTTTACATTTTGGGCAATTTGCTCTGATATGTCCCTTTTCCCCACAATTATAACAACATGTATCAGACGGTAATGAAAGAGATCTTTTACTTAACTTATCATTATCACAGGAGTCTCGGACATGTCCACGCGTTCGAACGTGAGGCCCCTCAGGTTCGAAACTTGATAGTTATACAATACTAGGATAGAAGACTGACCTTTGACCATTATTTTGTGGTTTTAAAAGCTCCTCTAATTGCGTTTAGCTTATTGGTTGATCCAACCACAAAATCTTTGAAGTGAATCAACCTTCTATCGATTTTAAGAGACGATTTCGGGCCAGGTCTTGATGTTCCATCATAAAACTCATTAGTAACTTTAACTGGTCACCACTGCCGCTTGTATTCATTTTATAAAAAAATATAAATAAGAATGGATTAACTTAGTAATTAAATAAGAAACGAGCACATAGAGCTAACACGGAAACACGCTTTGAAAATAAAAGTCTAAAACAATGAAATAGTTACATGGACTTCTTTCTTCTCCTACCTTTTTCTTGTATAGAACACAATTAAAACTTTTCAAAAAGAAAATAAACAAACATAAGGTTTTTTAACCGAAATCATACGCTTGACTCATTTGTTTTGTCTACTTTGGGTAAAATAGAGCTCCACGTGCATACTAACTTTAAAATTCCTACTGTATTACTGTTTTAATGATTTTCAGTGATTACCGGTTTTTTGCCTTACTCTGTTAAATCAAGCTTTCTCTCCCATCAGTGTTACCAGTTTGCAATTGCTTGTGGTGCTATATTGTGTGTGGATGGATACCTTTAAAGCTTTGTCCAGACTTGTATCAGTTTGGCGTATCAGATCACCGTATCTTTAACATACATCGCTAGTTTGGTTGGGCGTGCGTTGAAGTAATATCAACGCATTACGCAAAATGGACTAGTCTGGACAAAGCTTAGGACGTCTTTGCCAGTCTTCGGTTTTTCCAGTCACAAAATCGATCCGATACTAGTCTATGGACTACGATAGTTAAATCGAAAGTGTTTGTAATAGCTACAACCGACGAACTGCGAACGACTATCGTGGCCAAGTGACTGCGTACGTTATTTTATTAATAGCCTCTGAAGCGTGAAAATAAGTATTTTTTTTAAAGTATTTAATTATTTAAATGTCACGCAATAACTGCGAAAGATCGTTCCAACGACGGGTGACACGAATCTGAAGGAAGTTGGATCTAGGAGTGTGTATTACCTACAACAATAAATAGGCACCTAATAGTTAAGACTGAAGCTATAGATTTCTTTGTCGCCAAACTCGGCGTACAAGTGCATCCCGGCGGACGCGACCGCCATATAACTGCTGTTGAGATTGGGCATTACGGCTTGCTGTTGGATCTAGGAGTGTGTATTACCTACTACACTAAATAGGCACCTAATAGTTAGGACTGAAGCTATAGATTTCTTTGTCGCCAAACTCGGCGTACAAGTGCATCGCGGCGGACGCGACCGGCATATAACTGCTGTTGAGATTGGGCATTACGGCCTGCTGTTCAGTGTTGCAAACTAAATTTTTTTAAAAGAGCAAAATCACTTCCGAAATAGAGCAATATTTTTGGGAAAAAGAGCTAAAATAAAAGAAAGGTTAAACATCGAAATTTAAATTATTGATAAAGAAAAACGTAACATGATATTATATTTCGTGACAGTAATAAAACAATATAGTAATAAAAGAGATATTTAACAATACGAGTCAAATTCCCGGCTTTGTCTTCATTTTTCCTCATCATAAGTTGCCATAGTATGGTACCAATTTCTTTAAGACTTCTTTGGGCATTTCATAGTAATTGAGGCAACATTTTTTTGAACGTCCGTCTGTCGTAATTCAGATTTCTTCAGATTCAGAGTTCGAAGCATGGAATGAGGCACGCTCCGTGAGCCGCTCATGACGAAGTTCTTCATCCGTGAGAGGCGCATCTTCGATGTCAGCAGCATGAGCAATGTTGTGGAGAACACAGCACGCGTTAACCATTCTTGCTGCAACCGGCTGGCTTATAGTTGGTATTTGCTTTTCTAAAGTATGGTACAGGAATGAAACTTGTTTCCAAGTATCGATATTATCATTAGGGCTGACTTTTACAATGGTACCAAAAAATCTATCCTGGTGAAAAAAGTTACAACTGCACTGAAGCCAAAAAATATGAACAAATTTTTCTGGCGTTAGTTTTTTTCACCGGGATAGATTTTTTAGTGCCATAGTAAAAGTCAACCCTAATGATAAAATTTATGCTTGGAAACAAGTTTCATTCCTGTCTGTACCATACTTTTAAAAAAATTGGGCCATTAAGTTGCATTGTCCTTTAGACAATGCAAATTTGTATCTCTCTTACGTCGTTTTTTCATAGGTGAGGTAAAACTTGTAGAAGAAGATGGCAGCTCTTTTTCTTCTTTTAAAATTGTAGTTATAGTTTGTTCACTGATTCCTTCAGCGGTACGTTTCCGTATATTAGCCAAAGGACTCAAATCACAATAAATCCATATTGTTCGCTTTCATAAAATTATACTTCTCTTGAAGAAAGTGGTACACGCGGGAAATAGTGGTGCGTCCCTGGAAATAGTAAATAAATATTTCTAATTGATAGGTATTTAAAAAAACATTTGTTTTTAATCTTTTTTGATACGACTTATAGTTTTCGAGAAAAAAATAAAATATTAAACGCGATCCATGAACCTAACTTTCTAGCTTTGCGTTCCCTCCGCTGCGGAAATGGTTTTTTTTATAGTTTATACAACGTGTCACAAAGATACCCCTAATGCCGAATATGGTAGATAGGGACCATCAAACTGAACAACTTATACTATGGAACCAATACTGAAATCCAAAAAATCTGCGGTTTCAGACATTTTGATATTTTCGTTATTATTTTTTGTATAAAACAGCCGATATTTTTTCGCGATTTCAGAGTTGGTCCCATAGTAAAAGTTGTTCCGTTTGATGGTCCCTATCTACCATATTCAGCATTAGGGATATTTTTGTAACACGGTGTATGTATAAGTTACATGTTGGTAACTACATTGATATCTAGGGACAAGTTTAAAAAAAAGCTTACCTCGCTATGAATTACTTTGCGTTTTCTTTCGATTGGAAACCTTACCTATTGATAAAACGTTTCTCACGTTCGGCTGGGGTGACAATGGCAACATGTGTTCATGCATCCACACAACCTAGTATGTTGGTGGTATCATAGAAACTGAAATCATAAATTAAGATTTACATTTTGTAATATCAAAACTTTGAGGTGAAGTGTATTATAAATTCTAACATCACCGTCTTTTAATTGGGTATTTCTCTTTCGCATCGCCTGAGGGAAATCGAATATATTTCGGAATAAATAATTTTGGGCTAGTTCAAAGCATTTGTGATTTGCTATCAAAACATTAAGGGAATGGAAACCATTCCTATTGGTAAAATGTTCCTCATGTTCTGCTGGGGTAACGATGGCAACGTATGTACACCATCCACACAATCAAGGAGACCTGGGGCTAATTGTCTTATTCAAAAAAATTATCGCAATCGCTTTCGTTTGACAGATGGATGTGACACATTACTGCATTTCTTTGTGTAAGTTTTTATTTGTCCCAAAAAAAGCGTCAATGTGTTACATCCTGAAAACAATTGCGATAGATTTTTAAATTAGACAATAGAAAGGCAGGCATGTTTATGGTATCATAGAAACTGAAAAAATAAATTAAGATTTACATTTTCAAATAAAACTTTGAGGTGAAGTGTATTATGAATTATAAGATATCTCACTGCCTTTAAATTGTTTCTCTTTCGCTGCGCCTTAATGGGAATCTAATATATTTGGACATAATTTGGGGCTAGTTCAAAGCATTTGTGATTTGCTATCAAAACATTAAGGGAATGGAAACCATTCCTATTGATAAAATGTTCCTCATGTTCTGCTGGGGTGACGATGGCAACGTATGTACACCAGCCACACAATCAAGGAGACCAGGCATGTTCATGGTATGGTATTATGAATTATAAGATATCTCACCGCCCTTAAATTGTTTCTCTTTCGCCGCGCCTTAATGGGAATCTAATATATTTGGACATAATTTGGGGCTAGTTCAAAGCATTTGTGATATGCTATCAAAACATTAAGGGAATGGAAACCATTCCTATTGATAAAATGTGTTCTGCTGGGGTGACGCTGGCAACGAATGTACACCATCCACACAATCAAGGAGACCTGGGGCTAATTGTCTTATTTAAAAAATCTATCGCAATTGCTTTCGTTTGACAGATGGATGTGACACATTACTGCATTTCTTTGGTAAGTTTTCATTTGTCCCAAAAAAAGCTTCAATGTGTTATGGTGTGTACAGATTGGTGCAATGCAACATGTAATGTAATATTCTGCCTTACATTGCATGTTCCCTGCTGCCTTGGACGTGTAGCGCGCGCGGTACGCGCATTGACTACGAATCATTCGAGAACATCTGTTCCCGCATTTCACAAACACTAGCCCTCGTGAACACGCGTTCTTTTCTTTGCCCGCATCACTCTACTTAAGTCGATATACTTACGAATCATGGAGTCTGAAAACAGCCTTCTTGCTCTGACGATTATCAGTGCTTCATTGTTAATCATTCATCAACATTTAAAAAAACGCCGAAGACCCCGACGTTGGTGGCGCACAGAATTATATAAACGGAGAGAAGGCAGAGAACTGCTTACAGATATGAATTTCCAGCATATAAGTGGCCAATACAAAAGTTTTACGAGGATGACGCCAACAGACTTTGAAAATTTACTCGCGATAGTCGGACCAAGAATAAGTAGAAAATATTCAAATTTAAGAGCTCCAATTTCAGCCCAAGATAGACTAGCGATAACTCTTCGATTTTTAAGCTCCGGGGACTCTTACACAATTCTACAGTATACATTTAGAGTATCTAAACAATCTATAAGTGGAATTGTTCCTGAAGTGTGCTCTGCTATAATTGAAGAATTAAAAGAAAACATTAAGGTACGTATAATCAAAATCTTTATTTTTCTTTGTTAACTAAATTAAATCACTAAAATCATCTATAGAAGAGTGCTGTGAGTCTTGTGAAGAGACCGACAAGGGCTGCTGGTTGATTGAGTAGTTAGCAGCGTCTACACTTTCTGCTGTAGTATTGCCGTAGGATGCTAAAGGTGAGGTACGACTAGAGTACGATACTCTGTTGGTCTGCTGGTTGATTGAGTAGTTAGTAGCGTCTACATTTTCTGCTGTGGTGTAACCGTAGGATACTGAAGTTGAGGGATGATTGGAGTATGGTACTCTGTTTTCTCTGGCATCCAAATCTGTATATGCATTTGGTTGATGTCGCCAAGATTCATAATATCCCCTGTCGGCTTTCATAATAATTTCAAATATTGCGTGTTCAACCGAAGTCCTAGTCTGAGAGGAATAGTTACTCATTTTAGCTCCTATAAATGAAACAAAACTTTTTGTTAAGTCAGGAATGCTTGATGAACTGTCCAATTTCTGTGCAGTTGTTTTCAATATCCCCACTACATCGGTAAGAGCATTGTTTTCGTCTCTTCTGGATCGTTTCGCTTCCTGTAGACCATGCTCATTTGGTGGTGCTGGAGGGGTGAACTCATGTTGCGTGGCTTCGGCGGCATTGTTTTCAGAGGCTGAGCGTTGAATGGACTCCTAGAAATAATTATAATGATTTAAGTATTTTTTTCTATGTGTCCCGCCCACTGGGCAGGACACATAGCGCGAAGAACCGATGACCGTTGGGGCGGAAAGGTTCTTGAATGGTGACCGCGCACCGGACGACGTTCCGTGGGCAGGCCTCCTACAAGGTGGACCGACGATGTGGTGCGCTGTCGCGGGAAGCCGCTGGATGCGGGCAGCGCAGGACCGATCGTTGTGGAGATCTGCGGGGGAGGCCTATGTCCAGCAGCGGACGTCGTACGGCTGATAATGATGATGATGATGAAGTATTTTTTTAAGGTACCCACGACTGCCAACGCCTGGTTGAAGATAAGCAAGGAGTTTGAAGACCGGTGGAACTTCCCACACTGTATAGGGGCATTGGACGGGAAGCACGTTTTACTTTAAGCGCCCATTAAAAACGGAACCGAGTTTTATAATTATAAACAAAATTTTAGCATCGTTTTGTTTGCTCTAGTTGATGCAGACTATAATTTTCTATTCGTAGACGTAGGTTGTCAAGGGAGGATTTCTGATGGCGGAGTTTTCAAAGATACCCAATCATATGATAAGATAGAGAATCGAACATTAGACCTGCCAGAGTCACGTCCCCTATCCGAAAGAAATGTTTCTATACCATATTTTTTTTAGGCGATAGTGCGTTTGCTTTAAGTGAATACTTGATGAAGCCATATGCTGGGATACATCCAAAGGGTTCATCGAAGAGAATATTTAATTATAGATTAAGCAGAGCTAGACGGGTTGTTGAAAACGTATTTGGCATTGTATCGTCTGTGTTCAGAGTTTTAAGAAAACCAATGCTTTTACAACCTGATAAAGCAGAATTGGTAGTTATGGCAATCACTCTTTTACACAATTATTTAAAACGTCACTCTACAAACGTGTACATGATTCCAGGGTTAGTTGATAGGGAGGAAGATGGTAATTTAAATGAAGGTACGTGGAGGCAAAATAATAATAACATCACATCAATACTGCCTGTAAGAAATATCCCTAGACGATCACCTGCGCATCTTAATGCTATCAGAGACGAATAAGCTGATTATTTTATGAATGAAGGAAAGGTTTCTTGGCAAGACAGATGCTCGTAGTTTAAATCTTACCGTATTTTTTCTCTTTCTTGGTGTGTTTCTATCGTCTAAGAACTTTAAAGCATTGTAGGCAAACCATCGACTTGTGTATGTGTCCGAAGTACCTGCAATAAAACACACATACATACATACACTTTTATTTATTTACTAGCTTACTTTAATTACTGACCTATAGTTAGTTACTGTACATAATTCTTTTAATAATAAACTATGTTATTGAATGCACAATAATAATACAATACTATTCTAGCTCCTACAAAACGTCGTCACTATTGAATTTAAACAAATAAATTAAAAATAAAGCCCTTGGCAGCTACGTTTCACTATCAAGAGGAGTGACTATTCAAAAGGCCGTATTTCCATTCAGAAAAAATATTCAAAAACTGAAAATTTCTGTAATGATTACTAAATATCTATTTTTATTATTTTTTTTCTTCAGTAAAATATACTTTGGCATAACTAAATTTATATAGTTATTTAGAAAAAAAAATGAAAGTGATACTAGATTTTTAAAAATTTTTGTTTTGGAAATATGACCTTTTGATTGAAACTTTTGGAAATAGGCCCTTTTGTATGGGCGTCCATAGGAAATATGGCTTTCTGTTTTACACTGATTTGGAAATAATGCCTTTTGAAAACATCAATTAGGGAGAAATAAATAATAAAATTGATGTCATAAAATGAATGTAGTTTCTTTTATTAAACATACATTTTAATTGCTAGGAAACATTAGGTATTCTTAAATTCTAAGGGACAACATATCTTCCGGTTCATTGCATTCACATTCTGCATCATGCTGATGAGATTCTGTATTATCATGAACATCTTCTATAATATTTTTATACCAGACAAGATCAGGAATAGTTTTCCACTCTTCCCCAAACTGCTTTACTAACAAGTTATTTACATCCTTCTTTTTAGCCGCTGTCAATGGTTTTGGTATTCTGTCCACTGTCGGTATATTTGATGGAATTCTTTTGCCTTGCTTTAGCAGAGAAATAGCTGATTCACTGCTGTCAGAAAATCTAAAATTTTCATATCCACACACTTTGCAATTCAAAACTTTTCCAGTACGCCCATTTACTTGCTTTTGAATATAAATCCGTTTTAGTTTTTGTATGCCTTCCATTTTTTTTAAATTTTGTGATAATTCTTTTATGTCTTTTAAATCCCAATCTTCACCTAATCTGTTCACAACTCCGTGCTGGCCAATCTTTTCCACATATTCCTCTTTTTTGGTGATAACAGCATACCTGCGCAAATCTTTCTCAATTCTCCCAAAAACCCTATCTGCGGGCAGAAAGCTGTGGCCTCGGACTGGATAATGCAGATGTATTTCACTTAAATTTTTGGGTGACTTAGCATACAGCCACTGTATTAAAGTGTGTATAATAAAGCTGTTTTTGTTTTGCCCTCCACACCCGTCACAAAACAATCTTAATACTTTAATATTTTCAGGTATTCTGAGTTTCATTAGATAACAGTAAAGTGCTGATCCAATCTCAGTAGCGCCTCGGCTAGCCTCAGTTTCGTCCCAAATAAAAAAATTGGCCTTCTTGTCATCTAGATTGTATATACAGAAATTGTACAAACTAATCTGTCTTGAGTAAAAACAGTCCTGTATTGGAGTCTTTGGTAGCGGTAACACTTGCTGTAGATCAAAACAGAGTTTCATACTATCAGGTAGTTCTTGTTTCATAATATCATAAAAGGCATTTGAACGTAATTTATGAACACGCTTCTGTATAATGAACTCAGTTTTTTTTCTTGCATCTCTTTCAGTTTTTATTTGATTATTTAACAAAGTGCAGGTGTTACATGCATCCGAAGAAGGCTTATTAAATCCAATATTAAATTCTCCATGAAAAATTCTATAAAACATGTTTGCCTTAACTTTCAGATGATCAGCCACAGAATTATTATACAATTTCAACAGCTTTTTTGGATATAGTTCACTACTCAAATATACTCTTTTAGACTTTGCTCTACTATAATGAGATTCTTGGGCCGGAAGGCTATTTAAGAACTTACGTAGACTCTCTTTCTTTTCAACAGATTTGTGTGATCGATGATCTCCTCCACGGTTTTCTTTTGGCAAGTTTCCTTGTACTAAGGTCTTATTTAAATTTCTAAGTCGTTTCTCATTCACACTGAAAACAGACATGAAGAATTTCTTGCATACCGGCACAGCCTTCTTTCGTCGAGTGAAAATGTTGTAAGTACAGCTCACTTGACGGCTTTTTGAATTTTTTGGAGGAATTTTGTTCCGACGAACTGGCTCATAAGTGGCTAATAAGCGAGAAAGAAAGAAATCTTGCTGGACTTTGGTTTTGTTAGCATAAAACATCCTTCGATTTTTCAGTACAACATCAATACTCAGGGAATCACAGCGAAATTTTGATTTCTCACTTTTATGCGTGCAACTTTTTTTAAAATTTATCCCCAAGGGGTCATTGTCTTCATATCTGAAAATAAAAAATACCATTCATTAGCAAAATACAATAAAATTACAAACGGAGTACCTACCTAATCTTAACAAAATACATACGAAACCTCAGAATAAAGTTTTTTGCAAAGTTAGGTACTCACTTCTTTTTGTTTTTAACTCTGTTATTGTTTTTACATTTTCTGCCACCGCTGTTTATGTTTTCCACTCTGTTTTCTTCCATTTCCATAAACTTTTATCAACATATAAGTCGTATCGCAATTTGCAAAGCGTAGTATTATGCAATTTGCAACGGTCGCTTGAAACACTACACACATAACAGTCAAATTGACAGCTGTCACATAATAGATTAGAACGAATTTGGCAACATATTTTTTAAACTATGTCTATGGTCACAGTGGTACCATGAAACTAGAGAATATCAACAGGATTGTGTCCGAATTCTCGAAAAGATTTCACCATTTTTTATAACTATTAAAATATGCCCTTTAGTTTGAAATTGTTTGAACTACTACAAATTTACGTAGGAAATGTGGCGTTTTGTTTGAATTGGATTACCCGCTTGTCCATACATGGAATTATGCCTGTTTTGTAAGAAATTACTGATTTGATATCCATTTTTAGATGGGAAATAAGGCTTTCTGTATCGTTCTGTTGACGTAAATAGGTGCTATTTAGCCTTGCCAACTAGATTCCGTCGAAATCTACTCTAAAATAAAAAATGGAAATACGGCCTTTTGAATAGTCACTCCTCCTATAGTACTACCACTTAACTGGCGGATCGCCCGCGGGGCACGAGGTAGGTGGGAGCGGAGGTGTTGCGGGGTTGAAAGTACTTGAAACGTGAGGGCGCGGGGCGGGGAGAGCACGGGACGTTCCTCAGTGCACTCGCGGAGCTCGCGGTGCACGGTTGACTTATTTGTTTCGGACGCTCGGTACAAAAAGCACACGAGATTATCTGCCTAAGGTTATTCCCGAGATAAACGCTGAAGATAGACACACTAAGATTTTTGCCTAGAAAATTAACAAGCAAGGCAAACAAATGCTGTACAACAGCTATACGCTGTGTCGGTCGTTATGTGCTAGTGCTAGGCAGTATAATAAATTAAATACTGTAAAAAATAAAAATAAATAATGTAAATAAAAAATAACATAAAATTAACATGCTACAAAGTCGTTTACCTAGTAAGGTAAAGAAAAGGGACGTAACTCATATTTGCATTCAGCGAATACTATCTCGAGATTTATCCCGGAGCAATAACTAGGTGTGTGCCGATGCCCGCCCCCACCTACCTCCTGCCCCGCGGGCGTACCGCCAGTTGTGTGGTCTTACTATATTTATTATTTAATTGACCTAAAACATCCTGTATAAATTGAATATACATATGTTTTTATTCGCTAGGTAAAACTAGGTATAAATAGTTTATGTAAAAAAAAAATTTTAGAATTATAAACTCCATTGTACTTTTTTTCTAATTTGATTTTATTATCTAAGTAGGTACCTTAATTTTATGATGATTTAAATTGTAATAAATACGTATGTAAAAACAAATAATATGCGTTATTCTTACCTTTTCCAGTCCCCTTGGATTTTTTTTCCTTTGCTTTTTCACGGCGGTAAGAAGAGAGAAGACATTTTGTTATTGCACTTTTCTGCTGGTATTTTCAATAAATTTCCGATTTCGTCCCACGCATCTTTCTTTAAATTTTGTTTATAAAAGTTTTCATTTTGAGGGTTCCATAAAACTTCCCTTGTTCTGTATTCCTCTATCAATAAAAGTGACTCATCATCACTCCACGCACCCTCTTTCACCGCCATGATCGTTGCGCATGCGAACGAAACGAACGACCGTCCACGGCTGAGTCCTGCGCACACTGCGCGCCCCTTTGTGTTCGTACCAAAAACCGACAAATCTCGGATCGAGCCGCGCACGAGTTGTAACGCTCGGAGCGTGCGCGACCCAGGCGCAGTTCGTGCGCGCGAGGCGTCCAAACCATGAGCATTTGTTACAGGGTATGTTACGTTGTATGATACATTGCAGTAATGTGGACGTCAAATTCTTGCATTGCATCAAAAATCAAAAAATCAAAAAATCAAAAAATATTTATTTCCTTATAGAGACTTACATCACTTTTTATTTAACGGAGCCTCCTTTTAGGCTTGTAATCGCCTGTGCCAGGAGACAACGCTCTGCATAACTTAAGTACTTAATATTTTTACAAGATTTTTCGCTAATTTTGAATTAAAATTAAACCTAATTAATCTAATATTATATTCGATCAATAATGACGTGTGTATTAGTATGTGTGAGAATTGTTGTGTAGTGTGGTAATTGGGATGTATTGTGTGTGAAGTGTGAATGAGTGTGTGGATGTGAGATGTTGTGTAGTAGTGTGCATATATGTATGAAGATGTGAGAACATGTGTATTTCTATATTAATTATGTGAATGTTGGTAGTTTAGTTTTCTTTATGAATCGAATAAGGCCTCAGTTTCAGCGTAGTCTAAATTTTGTAACCAATTTCTAATTTCAGATTTACACTCGGCGAATGGTTTGTTATGTATATGTAATTTTTTATTTATTTTATTATATAGGTGTGAAGACAGGAACTCAAATTGTGTTTTAGCAGACTTTGTTCTAACCTCAGGAATGGTTGCCACATTGAACCTACGTGCCCCTCTTTTACCTCCAACGCGAGGGTTGTATGTGATTACTTTATATTTTCGTAAGATTAACTGTAAAATATAAAGTTTTCTTACAGATAACAGTTTACTGATCTCGTACAGGCTTTGAGTTGAGAATGTTCTTCTTTTGAAATACATTATCTTAAGTAATGCTCTTTGCGCTCGTTCTACCATCAGAAAACGCGTCTTGCGAGCATGTTGCATTATATGTTGCATTGCACCAATCTGTACCCAGCTTTACATCCTGAAAACGATTGCGATAGATTTTTAAATTAGACAATAGAAAGGCAGGCATGTTTATGGTATCATAGAAACTGAAAAAATAAATTAAGATTTACATTTTCAAATAAAACTTTGAGGTGAAGTGTATTATGAATTATAAGATATCTCACCGCCTTTAAATTGTTTCTCTTTCGCTGCGCCTTAATGGGAATCTAATATATTTGGACATAATTTGGGGCTACTTCAAAGCGTTTGTGATTTGCTATCAAAACATTAAGGGAATGGAAACCATTCCTATTGATAAAATGTTCCTCATGTTCTGCTGGGGTGACGATTGCAACATATTATGTATCGACCACACAACCCAGAAGACCAGGCATGTTTGTGGTATCATAGATTAGAAACTGAAAACATAAATTAAGATTAACATTTTCAAATAACAAAACTTTGAGGTGAAAGGTATTATAAATAACATATCTCACCGTCATTTAATTGTTTCTCTTTCGTTTCGCCTCTTCTTCCGGTTGTTGTTCTTTGCTTGGGCATGTTGCTAAATAGTTCTCTGTTCACAGGATGGTTGTAGTGTACTACCTGTACAATTTTAAGTTTTGTATTATCGTTGGTTAAAGCCAACTTAATTGTCATGGGACAGTTTTCCTTATTATTTTTTTGCATCCATAACCACTTGTGAAACTCTGCTTCTCCTAAACATTTATTATATATATAAATAGCAGTGGCTCTGCAAGCACAGCCCAACAATTAAATATATACCGTGTGGTGGGACACCGTCTAAATGTAAAGGAGAAGGAAAATGAAAAGGCTCAAAGTAAGGGACAAATAATTAAAATAAAGATAAATACGAACCAAATTACATGAAATAGCAGCCGTAGACAGATGACAGAAAAAAGCAAAAAAAAAAAAAAGGTGACAGGAAAAGATAAGAAACACAAACAAACAAAAAGTATTTACACGCCCGGCCCGATGGCCAGTTCGTAACATCCCACCCGCTTCCGATATCGCCACATCAACATCCAGCATAGCTTGTTCAGTGCTATACACCAATTGAAAAAAATCAGCAAATTCTTTGGCGCACTGATCGGTTATTAGCACTTCACCGCTCTTCTTAATCTTCCTAGGATTTCTACCACCTTTTTAGAATGTATGTAGTTCCAAAAGGATTTTGGATTTTCTAGCAAACTACCCTGAATACGGTATTGATGTTGTTCTTCCGTATGTTTCATCATCATTTCACATTTGTCCTACACCGAGCGAACGCCTCGTAATCGCTATTTAATTTACTAATTTTATGCTTTTTGTGCAGTTCAGCTTTTAATTTTATTTCATGTATAATTTCAGCAGTGTACCACTCCGGGTACCCACGCCTTGAATTTATCACTCTTTGTGTTTTTCGTGGTAGAAAGTCATCTAGAACGGAGTTCAATATGTCATAGAAATATTCCACACCTGAATGAAGGTCTAAATTATATATAGGGGCCCAGTCTATTTTTCCTAACGCGGCGTATAAAAGAGTAAAATTAGCTTTAATTAAGACCCAGCGACAGACCCTGGCATTGGGTATGGACGAAGAGGCAAAGGGGGACTGAGGGGGTCGGCAAGGAACCGCCCGTGGCCACACAACGACGACGAGCGGCGGATGGTATGCGTCTACCGTTGACTGACTCACTACTACACTCTCGTTCCCGTCCAATGTTCTCAACACTAGATCTAATTGATAGTTATTACAATTACTTATTATGTTATACTGAGTAAACCCACAATATGACCGGAATCATTCATAATAATTACTTATATTAGCGGAACAAGAATTTAAATTAAAATCACCCAACACAAGAACATCATTATAAATATTACATAATTGTTCAATAATTCTAAATAACACCATGTACTCGATATCATTACTTTTTGGTGGTATATAAACAATGCAAACCATAAATAACAATCTATTTCGTAATAACACCGTAGCACAAACCAGTTCGAACAGCTGATCATCGATGTTGACGTCACCCGGTATCGGCACAGTTTAATATTACTATTGTCCGACTCATGTACTTGCGCGGAGCAACGATGAGGGGTACGCGGGGAAGTGAGCGGCAGAGTCTGCGAGCGCAATCTCCTCCAGTTTGCGCTCTCTAGCTTAAAGGGGTGTACGTTTTAAGAAGCGTAACGAAATTTCAAAACGTTATAATAGTTTACAGGATTTGTTACGTTTTTAATTGTAAATTCACGTCATGGTTTGATAGGGACCATCAAACTGAACAACTTTTACAAACATTCAAATCGCGAAAAGCAATCAGTAGTTTCATGTTTGCTGTTTCTGTTTTGTGTGTTACGATGTTATTCTTGCCTTTTTGACTATTTTTATTCTTTCGTTATTACAAATTGAAACTTTTATGTAATATATTTGAGTAGTTTTTGTTGTGACAACCCTGACCCCTGACGAAGTTTCTGTGCGTATACCTACACAGTGGCGGCATGTGTTTATCAACAAAAGAGTCGGTTTACTGGTAGTACTTCTTTATACTGTGGTATCGGCATCGGCACCCGTCGTAGCTCGAAGCGCGGGTGTGGCCACGAGAAACGCGTCTCCTTGTTTCCGCCCGTCGGCCCGATCGCAGCGTATGATTGTATATCCGGAGGGAATTATTTCAGAATCGTGAATAGATAAGTTGCAATCACTTTCTGTAATCGCATACAAATCCGCGCTTGCAACCGCGATTATAAGTCGAAGACTGCCGCAATCCACAACTTTTTGAACGTATGAAAAGTCTGTTCCTGAGTAAACTGTTTTCATACAAAATCAAGAGTCTATTGTGTCATAATGCGTTGCATACGTGGGCTTAGTATGTCTTTACTTTATTTGATTGGAGGGGTGGGGGGAAGTAATTCTATCACCTTCGGATTTTGGGTTTATTCTTCCTAAATTTAAAATATACTCGGAATCTTTTTGCGTTTCACATTCAAGTTCCTGTAGAAAGCGGTTATGATATTCCCACTACGCGAATTAGTATTATCATTTATTATAGTAGCATTATTAAATTGGTGACTTCTTCTCCTATTTTGTCAAATATTCCTCATATTTGGATTCTCATGCAAAAGCTCCAAATTTTCATCCTGCATTGTATGTATAGCATTAATTGTTCTCGGTAGTAATCCGGTCCTGTTTTAACCCAAGCTTTTCTCCGCATCCGTATATATCCGTCACTGTTAATCAGTTTAATCCAATTTACTTTATATTGTTTTCATTTTCACTAAAATCATACTCACTTTCATTGAGTTGTATAGCACCGTCTAGGTATTTAGTTCAATTGTTATTTAGATTCTTGTTGTGTGTATAAAAGACTGCAAAAAACCTGGTATCAAATATATCATCTTTTGGCCGACAAGTATAATGATCGATTAAATTGCGCTCGAATATATCTGTAGAAAGAGGATCTACATTTTTCAACGCCTGATGTCTTTTCAAAATGTACAGTCAGGGTAGACGGTATTATTAAAAATTTCACTCTCACTACTCATTGACATCGGAATACCAACTAAGCAATACCTGGGCTGATAATATTTCGGAGAAGTTCAAAAATACATTAGACATAGAGCATACAATAACGCAGTATATAAGGTGGTACCGTTTTAACTGTGAAAACTTTAAAGGGTTGTCAGGTGATCTGTTTAGAACACAATAAAAATAATAAAAAAAATCAGAAAATTATTGTTTTTTTTTATTTTTTTTTTTAATTATAATTATTACCGTCGTCGATTCTTCCGATATTTAACCTAAACAACCACAAAATAACAATAAATACAACAATAATCGAATAACTTTGGTATTATGTTATTTTACTAACGCATAATGCCATCTATGCGCGAGCCTCATGACCGCGTGCGGTCATGAACCCAAACAGCTGACGACACGTATCGTACGTAGGCGTACGTAATACGCCTTATAATTTCCGAAATATGCTACTGATGCTTGCTACTACTTAATACATGGCTTTTATAGCAAATGAATGTTCTTACCTACATACCTCTTTTAAGTTATCAGTAAGTTCGATGACCTTTGATAAATAGTAAGTGTAATCTTAGGTACCCCGGTCCCGAAAGCTATACTATGCGTTAGCCTTATGTGTTACAGCGGGGCATTAAGAGGTTTTTAACTGATATCACAGAATAAATAATAGTAGGTGCTTACTGATATGAAATTGCGCCGCTCTACGACTTAGGCGACTCTGCTCGTCGGAGTAACACGCAATGGAGAGCTCAGAACTCGCAGGACCCCTCCTGTGGGTTCGGAGAACGATCTTGATTGGGTGGGTCGGGAGGCGATAAAACCGCGTTTACTCCTACAAAAAAGGTACCTACCTATAATGATCTGTTGCTGTAAATTAGTAAGTAATTGTAATTACGTTACAACAATACAATAGCGCCTTTCCAATACATTTCTAATGTAACTACTTTATAAACAAATGAATGCTCCTTCCTACCCATGTTTCTAACTATTAGTAAGGTCAATGATCTTTGATAACATACATTTATGGTGGTTATCCTATGACGTGTTTAGTTAGGTACTTACTTATAAGCACGAGTTCAGTTCGTAGGTATCTGACTCATCACTATCAGTATCACTATCACTATCACATCATAATCACATCACACTGCACACTCAACTCGTCTCTTTTAAGTTCATTGATGTCCATTATTATTAGTTTACATGACCAGTCAGTCGTCTGTACTCGAAATCCTTTCTTACTTGTCTGATGCAAGCATAGTCAAATAACACAGAGAGACTAAATAAATACCTACCTAAACTCGTAAATTTAATGTTACAAATAATATTTTTTCTTGTTCTGTGCAAATAACACACTTAATTCATAACGTAACTACAATACACTCACGTACAATACACTCACATCACGTTATGTGTTACATTTCATAGACTTCGTTCACTCGTGTCTAAGCTTTTGTGTACACACGTAGGTATTGAATATCGGTAAAATGCGTAAAATATCGCGACAAGCATCTGGCGCGTGCTTCACACACGTCACGAACACGGTCACGTACGACACGACACAACCAACTCAAATCAAATCAAAACTAATCAAAGGGCGGTGTGCGGTGCGGCGGTGGCGGGGCGGCGTACGGCAAACTGCAAGGCGGGCGGTGCCTTTTGACGGGCGGCGCCCTGTGCTGCCCGCCGCCCGCGCCGCCACGCGGCCGCACGCGCTATGCGTTGCCGCTATGCGTCGTCGGCGCATCTACAAAGAGCGCCGAAGACCACGAAAAAATTACCGCTTTTATAAAGGCTGTTACAGACGTTTCGATATTGTGATATTGATTTTTGATGTTTGTATAATTCATATCGCTAGCTTCATACTCATTAATTTATTTTATTAAGTTAGGTAGGGCAATATTTTTTGTTGTTGTTAGGATTTCTTAAGTTATAAGTAAAACTGTTTACAAAAGAAAAAAATATGAATCAAATAGAATGTGTTATTTATTATCTGTCACTATCTATTTACCATTTTACATTTACATTTTAATGGCTATTAAATTAACAATGTAAAGAATTATTCGATTAGGTAACGTTTGAAGTTCACAACTACACCTTATACCTTTTGACTCGATTTTGTAGTTTTATGCGATGATAGTAAAGTAGGTATAATAATTTTAAATTCGCTTAAGTTATGCATGTGAAAGGAATTCCACAAATTATTTTTAGGAGCTGAGATTCCGTGTATAAAACTAAAACAAAACCCTCCCCCGCCCGCCCGCCGTCTCTCTCTCTCTCTCGCTTGGTCCGCACGCACTTCTTATTTTTTCTGCAGTCCATTTCCGTGTGTTCTCTTTTTGTGTTGTGTTTGCGTAGTGTTAGCCATGCCTCGACGATATACAAATCAAGAATACCTAGAAATGGTATTTTGTTACCGAGAGGGTAATGAAATCCTATCACAAGCTGTGCGTCTGTACGAGGAGAGATTTGGTGTCCGAGTTAGCCCCCAAACGATATTAAACGCCGTGTACCGTTTTCGGGAAAATGGGCGGTTCGACAGGCCAGTAGTTGACGCCGGCAGACCCCGATATTCTCCTGATGTAGAAGAGGAAATTATCGAGTTTTTCCGAGAGCATCCACAGGCGAGCTCTCGAGACGCTGGCGCAGTTTTTGGAGTCAGCCACAAGTACGTGTTGAACCTTCTCCACGATGAGGACCCGAATCACCCTTTCCATTTCACCCGAGTCCAGGAATTACAAAATCCAGATTATTCTGCTCGGATGGAGTTTTGCCGGTGGCTTCGCCAGGAGCGTCGGCAGATTTTGTGGACGGATGAGTCCACATTTACGCGGATCGGAATATTCAACATCCACAACTCGCATTACTGGAGTACGGAAAATCCACGTGTGGTGCGTCCTGACCACTTCCAGCGCCGATTCAGCGTAAATGTATGGGCTGGGATTTTGGGTGACCAAGTTCTTGGGCCAGTGTTTCTGAATCGCCTGAACACTGAGGCGTATCTGCAACTCCTGGAGTCCGAAGTTGAGAGTATGTTGGAGGAGGTTCCCTTATACCTGTTGAGGGGAATGTACTATCAGCACGATGGAGCTCCTGCGCACTACTCAAGCCGTGTTCGAGATTATCTAAACCTCAAATACGGACAGAGGTGGATTGGCCGTGGGGGGCCAGTGCCATGGCCTGCAAGATCGCCGGACCTAACTCCTCTAGATTTTTTCTTTTGGGGTAGAGTTAAGGAACTTGTGTACGGACATAGTGGACACTTAATAAGTGATATTCATGAACTTAAGAGACGGATACAAAGTGCGTTTATTGTCGTTAAAAGTGATAGAGACACATTGAACAAAGTGGCAAGACACGTCCGCAAGCGTGCGTACTTGTGCATCGAGAGAGGTGGTGATACGGTGCAGCAGTTTTGTAGATAGTTCTTTTTTTTTTGTTTTTTTAAAGTGTAAATACCTAGGTACCTAGGACTTGTAAATAAGACTTGTGAATAGGACTTGTAAATAGGACTTGTAAATAGGCTTGTAAATTAGGTGATGAACTTTTAAACACGCCAAATTAATGTAATAATAAAAGAATACTATTTAGGTACTTACTTAGGTAAGTTAGTTACCTAGTTATTTTATGTGAAGAGTGACTGTTTTTATTACATTAGTTTGACAGTCCAAAGCCTGTGAAGTGTGATGGAAAGCTTATCACCTTGTTGTGTTGTGTAGTGTGCAGTGTGCAGTGTAAACTAAATCAACCAGCTGTTTGGGATCATGTAAGTACACTTACTATTAGGTACCAACCCACCTTTTTTACTTTTAATAAAGTTGAGTTTATCAAAGGTTATCGAACTCTGATGCCTTAAAAGCGTAGGTAACAACATTAGTATGTTAGGAAATCCAGTTGGCGGCGGCGTATCGATGGCATTATGCGATAGTAAAATAAGAGATAACCATAGTTGTTTAATTATTGTTGTATTTATTATTAAATTGTCGTTGTTTAGGTTAAATATCAGAAGAATCGACGATGATAATAATTATAATAAAAAATAAAAAAGAAATTAAAAATAATAATAATAATTTTCTGATTTTTTTTATTTTTTTTTATTGTATTCTAAACACATCACCTGACGACCCCTTAAAGTTTTCACAGTTAAAACGGTACCACCTTATATATTCAATACAGCGAAATTGCGGAATCGGACATGTAATACCGCAAAATTTGCGATATTGCGAAATTATGGGAAGGAATTTTGATTGGTAACCCACGAATTTCGTAGTAAGGGGGGAGGGGGGACACCCCCCCTGTACCAATCTCCCCCCTCGGAAACTCTTACTTTTTGAGATATAAATTTTTGAAAATGTGTTAAATCTAACCTCAAAATGTATGAAAAAAATATTCCAAAGCAATTTGAATTGCACTAGTTTTACTAAAACATTCTAGAAATATGACAGGCAAGTGCTACATGTCAAAAAAGGTCTAATGTGAAATAAAAAAGGCTTTTTAATTTGAATTTTTTATTTTTTATAAACATATTTTATACATTTTAATAATTCTTCGAATGGATCCAAATGATTTATTTTATTCCTTCTTCTCCATGTCACTTCAATTAACCAATCTGTGAAATTTCCTTTAAAATTATCTTTTGCAAATAAACGTTTCATTACTCTCCAATGGCTCTCTATTCTTTGAGTATGAACCCCGTCTGGTGCAACAAATTTGTTGACGGGGTCGCTATGATTCACCTTTTTATGAATAAATCCATGTTCAGAAAGACGATCATACCCTTTCCAAAAATCTGTGTGGATTGTGGTGCCTTCCTGAACATGTTTTTTAATTAATTCAATTAAAATAACTGAGCTCCTCTCATTATCTGGGCACACTTCAAGACGAAGGTCATCACTGCCGTCTTCAATGAGGCCCAGAACCATTGGGTTCTGGCCCTTCAATGTTTCTCCCTCTGTTATATTTTCTCCGTCCAAATTTAGATTCGTCAATCTGTACGATTTTTCCTGGGCCTCCTATTTTTTCACGTTCCTCTTCATTTTCTAACATATATACGATGACAGCTTCCCTGCAGTAATTAAACCAGTCAGCAATTGTGGCTTGCGATAATGCTGATTCTCGCCAATGACCGGTTTCTCGTCGCACAGCTTCATAAGTAAATTCTTCACTGAACATATACATTATCTGGAATATAAGTGGCAGAGGCAATCTTGCATTCTCAAACCACGTTCCTAACGATCGACTATATGATTTGTTCCTGCATTTGCCTTTCCTGCAGCGAAACTGGCCCACCTGACCATGAATTGTTGTATTTTCCAAAGTCATTGGTTTCTTGTGGTATGTACACATTTTTTCTGTAGGTAGTAAACCTTGCTGCTCAGCGAAAGCAATACACTGCTCATGAGTGCCTGTAACAATATGAAAAAAAATAATAAATAAACATGATTTTATAAATTTCTAGTCTTAAAAAAACAGTTTTTGTGTGGTCTAAAAAAAAATAACCACGAAGTTTAAGACGATTGCTACGCTGCGCTTCGCAATCGTCTTAAACTTCTAACCTATCACGTGACCTACAGGACTACAGGGAGAGTATCGATTCTAATTAGACAATTGAATAATTAAACATGATTTTTAATATTTCTAGTCTTAAAAATAAATAGTTTTTGTGTGGTCTGAAAAAAAAATAACCACGAAGTTTAAGACGATTGCTACGCTGCGCTTCGCAATCGTCTTAAACTTCTAACCTATCACGTGACCTACAGGACTACAGGGACAGTTTCGATTCTAATAAGACAATTGAATAAATAAGCATGATTTTTTATATTTCTTAGGTTTTAAAAATATAAAAACAAAGACTAACTTACCTAGAGTTGAAAATATCTTAAATAGGTTCCACTGCGATCGAACTTCTTCGGAATACAAATTTTTGCATCTTCCACTAGACCCAGAAGACGACGACGACGGTTGCACTGGCATATCCCGCGAAGAACCAGCTATTGGTTCGGCGAAGGAACTGCCGGCTACAGGTTCCGGTAGCTGTGGTAGCGGCTCATTAGAGTCCAACACTACATCACACGGAACCACAGGTGTGGGCACAAGTGGCTCACATAGTCCAACACTTGCACACACTCTGAAGCACACTCAGAAGAGGAGTTCGACACAAGGGGCTCACTGGAGTCCAACACTTGCACTACACTCAACTCTTCTGGCGACGATGGGGTGGACAGCGAGGCCTGGGGCTTCGGTGACGCCATGGTAGTCATTCAAATATCGACAGGAGTACAAAAAGATGCTCTCAACTGCGCGGCTATAAGATGACTGATGGTTGACGTTTGTTTGACATGTCACAAAATGGCGGCCGCCAAATTACGTTTCGTTTCTAGCTCAAGTACCTCTAGAATGTAATCGAATTTCAACTATGACTGTATTTTTAATAAATTATCGTCTTAATTTAATAAAAATAACTTAAAATATTAAGAAAACCTTTAAGAAAACCTTTTTACTTACTTAAATAGTATATAAATAACAAATTAATATCTTAATTCAACACAGACTAAGACAACAAAACGCAACAAACATCGATTACAAAATGTCAACCATCAAAACGTCAAAAATCGCTGCAAAATTATGGAATTTTCAATTATTGAATACAAATAAACTAGAAGTTTCCGAAATCTAAAATTCTGTGAATATACTTAAAAAAATATAATCTTTCCAATAGTAACCATTTGAAACGGCAATTCGTGGGTGATCAATCTAAATGTGAGCCAAATTATGAAATCTTTTGATGGGGGTTTAAATAAAACTACCATGAGTTATAATTAATCATATATAACGCTAATCTTTATTTTTAATTTAAAAATGTTTACGTAAAAAGCATAATTAATATCAATTAAAATTAATTGTATTAATTGTATCATCATTTAAAGAACTTCTTATTTTATGATAGATTTGCGGGCAGGGCGAACGAGTTAAAGAATTTGTTGCGTTTAGTCAGATATTTTTTATTGAGAAGAACTGTCACCTCAAGCGTGGGGCGCAGCCCAGTGTTGCCAGATAATGATACCAACATAATATTTTATTACAAATGTTTCAGCAGCGGAAAATGCTCTCTCAGCTTCTACACTCGTTGGTTAAATGCTTAGCAGATAGTTTTATACAGTCTCCAGATATTTACCCCTTGTTTCTCCAGTTTCATATAAAACCATCTCCTTTTTCAGTATCAAACCTAACCTAGGACTGGCAATCCCAATATTTCTGTGTGGAGTCGTAAATTCTGATTTGAGAAAAAGAAAAGATGATGTCGAGACTGCAAGTTGATTTACTCTGGTTCGTGACGTGATGTTTGATAATGGTATATCGTCATCTATTTCTAAAACACTGTGCTGGTCAGATTCGAGACAACCGTCTGCATCACCATCATTTGAGGAAGTAGATTTATTTAACCTTTGTTAATGTAAATATTTATTGTGAAACGCAGGGTTAATTCAGCCGTGAGCAGATTAGAGTCTTGCCGTCATAATACTTCTATTGCTATCTTGATGAGCTCTATCTATTTCACTCATAATATTGAATTCGTGTTCTATGATCCTATAATCAAATCCCAATTCTAAATCAATCAAAACCTTGGAGAGAGAGAGAGAGATACATGTTCTTAGTTGAATAAATCTCTCTATCATTATAAACAAACTATTCCAACGAGTTCTGCAATTCAATAGATTTAGTTCTTTTCCAAATTCTTGCTTTACGTAATTCTGTACCAACGTATTTTTTGTAGGAGATCTTTTGAACATAATCACAACTTTGCGCATTTTTTTTAATTACCCTTTTATATTCTGACGACGAAGTCTCAACCTCCTCCGTACCCGTATAGTGTAGTTACAATAAATTCATCAATAACACACTCGTTATCAAAGTCTTCATCTTTGTTATCCAAGTTATCAAAGTCTTCAACGCCACAGTAATTTCTGGTTTATTTTCATTGTTGGACGAATAAATTAAGTCTAATACTGCTAGATGTAAGCTATGAGTGTAGCAAAGTTGTGGAGCAAGACCAATCAAAAGTCCGATTGTTTTTAATTTTTTTCGAGAGTTATTGTCCAAACAAAAATTACTCATAATCTTCCAAATATCATTTGGTAGATAGATTTCGTTTTGTAGATAATGTTGTTTTTGAGATTCCTAGTTTTTGAGATCTGTAAAAAACTAAAAAGCACACTAATTTCGGATAAAAATTTACTTTAGTATTTTTTAATGACATGTTCTAGTTAAAAGTTTACAAAATTATTTTTTTATCTAATAGGTGATATTATTAGCTTTCGAAAAGTATTTTTTTACAACTGGATTTTAAATCTGGACAAATTCATATATTTCGCAGGGCCATCTAAAATAAAAAGTCAAATTTAAAATGCCGGTCATTCCAACAGGAGAGGGGATAGACCCCAACATGTGGGGTTTTTGTCGATAAAATTGATCATATTATCTGCTTTTAAAAGCTCCGACATCGCTAACCAAACATATCGTATCCATAACAGAGCTAAAACGACGCCCGTTTCCTCGTGGTCACACAAGTAATTAGTTTTTTTCTTAAATTATAGTATGTAGTTTTAAAATAAATCCGGCATTTTATGCAGTCAAAAAGTTAATGATTTTAAAACGTAAATTCGTGAACAAATCGCCGACTCTGGTCATTCAATTTAGTTCATTCGTGATTTCTTTAACCCCTCGTTTTCACCAAGGTTTGTACAATGTAATATACAAGTATAATGCATGTTTTGTTGATTTTTATTCTCATTCATATACATGTATAAAACATGTTGTATACAAAACTTGTTATGTACTTGTAATTGCCTACTTTCATTTCGTTCAAACACCCACACGTTTGTATACAGTGTGAACGAGAAGAATGTTTGAGACTGTTGCAATACATGTATAAAACAATATCTCATACAAGTTTTGTATGAGACTAGTGTGACTGTTTATCTCCTAGGTTCGTCAACGTTGTTGTTTGTGATTTTAAGACTTTATTTACTGTATTATAACCAGCCTTCCCCCCCTTGTGAAATGTGAAAAGTGGGGGGAAGAGATGACGCCCCTCCAACTAAAAATCTAGATATCACCTAGATTCCTAGATACCGCGTCATATTGTGGTCCTCGACACCTGACTGGACAGACCTCCAGCTGACATAATACAATTAAAAGAAAATTTATAATATTTATTAATATTACTAAAAGAGGAATTTCAAAGGGACAGCTACCACAATGATCTCTCTATTATCAATCCAACATCAAGTATGTGTCTCTGTTTAGTCCGTGTGGTGAATGCAAAACCATTTGTTTTCTAACCTAGTGTTATTGTGCAATGTACCTAGATTTAGTCCCTAAGTTCCCTAGACTTCGAATGAAAGAGCCGACCACTGGTCGATTACCCTACGATAATCCTAGGCTGAGAGATTGCTAGTCTAGTTGACACATCTCAATGCCAGTATTAACAACAGGCAGGTCATTAAAGTAGATTAATATAAATAATGAAATGAAACTTACCGAATGGCAATCTAATAATTACCACACTTCACCAAGACTAATCACTAATCATAATCATGATTCTCATGACATCTGTTTCAACACTCAAAAATCAAGAAATTTACCCAACTCTACATCACAACCACCCAGTTCCATGGCCTAACTTGCAGTCCCGAGCCAAACCTCGCCTTCGCCCTTGCACTTATCATCCCTCCTTCCTTCCTTATTACCTACGCACATCCCGTTGTTTCCCACCGTTCTTTCCACGAATTCAAAGCCATTAGAAATGCAAAGATTGCACTTGTCAAGTTTGGTTCTGTGAGATAAAGGCCTGTTTAACACAAGAACTCCTTTTACGATGAGCCATTTGTGTCACAAATACTCTTATTTATTAACATTTTTATTACCACTTTTGAATATTTTCAGCATAAGTTTACAAGTGGTGTCAATGTTTAATAATTTATGAAACCCTTAATAATGTTTTCTAGTTTAGGCCATAGTCAAAGTAACGTACAATATGTGTACAGTAAACAGTACATTCAGTAAGACAAAGTTGAAATACTTTAATTTTATTTCCTTTATGGCGTCACATTCCCCCCTCTGAAAATAAGACGCATAAGAATGAAGCGATTGATTTTCACAATAGGTCTCGTCTAGGCAAGTACAGTTTATTAATCCTACTCTCTCGTCTCATTCTCTTAGATACGCTTGTCATCTAATTAGAATTGCGAATCAGTAAAACCTACATATAGGTACATGTTTTTACCATGGCTTTGAATTCTTTAGCTGAATTGATTGATAATATAATATATATTTTCATATTAAATATCTATTGATGCATCTTCAATCAGTAAACGGTATTTTTCATCACAAAATAGGTTAGGTAAGGTAAAAAGCATTTAGTGAAAGTAGTGCTGCATCGCTAAAAAAATGGCTATACAAGCGTGTTATGCTTGTTTTGTTACTAATCAAGTAGGTGGCGTTGCCCGTTCTCAAACTGCGTTTTGCTGTCGGACGCTACGCAATTTTTTTTCTTTTTGGAAATACGTATCTTATAAGTAGTCATTTGAATCATCTTTTCTTTTAAAAGTATTTTCAATAATGGTATTATTATAGATTTATTAGTAGTTAGATTCACTCAATGGTTATAAATTTTTGGATATAGAAGTGCTAATCACTACATTCATTCTATGTAACATACAATCTCAACAGATTTACAATTTATTTTTCCCTTTGATTATGATTTCTCAGAACTTAAAATTATTATCTTGTCGTACAATTACACGGTAGTTGTAAATATTTAACAAAATTGTTATACAACAAGTAGAATATTCTGCTTTTCTTTAGTTAAAACTTTTAATTTATCAGGTGGTTCTCCAATAAACTATATTTTACTGAATACACTGTAACTGAAGAGTATATCAATATCAATTTTCTCACAATAAAATTATCCTTGATTTTATAATGACAACAAACAGAGGTATAATACCTCTTTTAAACATTAATTAATAATTAATGTTTGAAATTATTTAAAATATGCTTTGGTCATCTTCCCTATAGATAGCCTTTCGATATTACGAATTTCTAACTTTATCAGACTATTCTCATTTTGCTTTAAGGAAGATCTAATCATATGTAATATCTCCAACATAATTATTAACTTGTCTAATAATATAGTTAACGATAATTATTTTATCATAAGAGTGTCACAAGCCACTGCTTATTGTTTACAGAACGGTTTCGTTAATATATTAGGTCAAAATATGTAACTGATTTAGTCGTTCAAATAATTGCTTTAGAATTATCCTCTTGTCAAATAATAATATAATAACTTAATCAGATGTTTATACGCCACTGCTAATTCATATAAAACAACTAAACAGACTAGTCTAGACATTGCATTTTATAAAAGGATAGGTATTAATCTAGGTCTAATGCCTCTTCCTAAGTGACCACAACTTTATAACTTGGTTCAGTACATGATGGTATAAATAATGTGTAGATTTTGTTTTAGTATATCGTTTAACATAATTTAATGTTCATGTATTATGCGTATACAATGATATTCACGTAAGTACTACTACTTCTACTCCTAAAATAAAGGGTTTAGGTCAATCATCCCAATGCATCGGTATGAATGTAATAGTTAAAAGGATTGTATTACTATTGACCAAAAGCAATTTGTAAACAATATTTTGCTAGATTTCCTATGAGTCAATGTAAAGCTTCAAATATTCCTATGGTAACTAATTTAAAATACCAAAGAAGTTTAAATGATCAGAAAAATTAAACTTTTCCTTATCAGTAATTAATAGGAAGTTTGATTTATCTATCTGTATTGACCAAACCAGGTATTTCTTATAGCGTTAGTTATTTGAGTAAGTACAATACATGTTAATGTATTGTACTGAATACTCTTAATGAAACTCATTTGAAATACTTAAAAGGTTGTTAAAATACATACAAAACAAATAATATGGTCTAGTTTATAATAAAAGTGATTGTAATTTGCATGGTTATGTTGATGCTGTTAGGACGGCATGTACTACGGATAGGAAGTTATATACAGGTTATAACTTTTATCTGTCAAGGTGTGTAATAAGTAATGATTCTAAAAGCTAAGAACTGTAGCATTTCTAAAAACCGTAGCCAAGTACATGGCCCTAACAGAAGCCAGTAAAAATAACTATGCATTTAAAGCATTTAATGAGTGAAATGGGTGTACTGTATAATAGTATTCCCATGAGTTTAAATACTGATAACCAAAGTTCAATAACATTATCTGCAAACCCATTATTTCTGAGTTCCTGAATTCTTGTCTAACTCTATTATTAAACCTTAAAGTTTTAATGACCTTTCAACTACCTTGTCAAGGTTGGTCATTAGATGAAAAATTTTCATCCATAATGATACCGTAATCCCGGATAGTATTTACTCTGCTTAGATTATTATTATTGATTAAGTATGAGTGAATAATAGATTTTTGATTTCTAGTGTGTTACTTTTTTTTTTGTCTTATCTCCCTTATCAATCGAACAAGTTTTGAGAAATGTTATCTCGTTGCATTTTGTAAGGTTTACCATAATTAGTTATTCATAATTATTATTATTGCGTCTACCAACGCATTGAATGCATCATGAAAACTTTTGATATTTTAAAATGTGTAATCGAAAATAATTGGCTACTTGGTACCCACAATCTCCACCTATGATCGTCGATAAGTCATATTACTCTGTCAGCAAAGTAGTTTATATTGTAGTTTGATATTATAACCAAAGGTGTCGTTAGCACCTGAAGCACAGTATTTTATTATCAAGGTCATAAATTAAATGATGCTAAGATTCTAAAGTAAAGTTCTATCTTTCAGTAATTATTCTATTAATTGTCACTTTAGAAGTTTTGAAGATTGACATTTTAAACGTCCAGTTTTGTGTTCATTAAATGCCCTCAAATCTCTCTCTTTAATTATAAAATTAAAATGTCTGAAAAACGTATTATATACTTTTCCTTCGTTTACAAGATTCAGTATTAAGTTTAGATACCCTAAAGATTAAACTTTAACGTTTTCATCAATCTATGCAAGTGTATCTATTGTACTTATTCATAATTGTATAATAAGGTTTTGACAATTTTTTTTTATGTCCCTATTATAATTTCACATTGACTTTACTTAACTGGATTCCTTCCTCATTTTACTAAAATTAAAATATATATTATGTTCCTTAGCTAATAGTATAATATCACGTAAATATTTCACTTAGGAAAATTAAGACAAGCAATGTCAACACTCGTAGAGCGATATTTATAAAAATACCGCAAATAGATCAATTATGATGAAACACTAATGTTTGTGATCTCTCAAAATGTATAAATATTTGTATCATTATTTATGCATAAATTATTATGATTTTATGTTTTTAAGTTTAATTCGAAGTTTTTTTTTTATTTTAAAATTTTTTGTAATCTGGACTTAAAGATTTTGAATTTCTAAACTGTTCAATTGACTCGTGCCACAACTTCCTAACAGAAATTCCATTGAAGGGACTAGTCCTGGAACTATAATTAATAATGAATCTCATGCAAAACTTATCTGCGCTCTAAATTGAGATGCAATCCGCCTCAGGAGCCGTACTAATCAGCTGTTGCTCTGCGAACGGAGACGGACTGCCATAATTTTTGTCCCGGAACTCGTACGGCTGGAATTGTTATATAGACTAACTGAGAAATTATAATAACCACAATACCTACAACTGCTGTATTGTAAATGCCAGAATAATTATTCTTCTACATTAATTCATCAACCTTTCATCAATTTTTATGTTACTTAACCTTAAGGTTCATTTCTATATTGAGTAGTTTGCATTGCCTTGCATTTACCCAAAAGTCACAAAAACATCTTTTGTATAAAGACAATGGAGGCAGTAAAAGACGAACTTTTAGTCATCCCATCCTTGCAAGCGATTTATTTTCAACTGATAAGGTCATAACTTTGTTGACTGTATTTACTTAATGCCGTCTAGGTATCTAGGGTAATAATAGTTTGCGTGTGCTTTGAACATATTCTGATGCTTTAAAGTTTTTTTTTTTTTTAATGCAATTATACACTCTGACTTGGGACTCGAACCCGCTAACTCCCGTAGCTGATTTGCCGTAATGGCACTTACCGGTCGTTGTTTAACGATAAGCAATACGACTCATTCTTTTATGAGTGCTTCACATTAGATGTAACGTGATTATAAAAAATACTTCTAGAATAACGATATTCTAGAACAATATTTTAAAAATCTTGGACTTTAAACTCAAGTTTGTATCATAATTAAAGATACTAAACACTTAACTTATTTTTTTTTTCTTCGCTCTGACACTGCTCATCTCCGAAGCCTGCTGTTGTAGTTGTTACGATATGAACTGAAGCGAAGTTATCACCACGATCAGGAACAGGTGACATAAGCTCCACGTTTTTGCAGATGTATAATATGGAATAGGTAATAAAAAAAACAATGTCATGATTGTTGATAATGAAATTAGGTACTTTTGTAGGTTATAGAATAAAAAAGTATCGATCAACTTATTAGGTTAGAGTTTTCGACAAAAACCTAGAAAAACAGCTTTGAAACAATATTATTTAAGCCCCCCTCAAACATTGGCACACAAATTAATTTTAATTTTGTCAGACAATAAGCTAGTTTGAATTTGAAACCCTCGCATTTTCCTTTCTTATCAAGCAATCAATTGTGTAATTACTGTAATTTCTTCAAATCTCATGATGTTAAACTATTATTTCTATGAATTTATTTTAGATTTTAATATTTTTAATATTTATTATATAAATACAGTTGTAAATCTGTACCCAAGTACAACCTTAGAAAGTATTTTGTATCGAGAATTCTGTCTTGTTAGTCAGCAATAGAGACAATAATGCTTTGTATCTTACACAGTTCGCTACGCTTGCCCAAGCCATTTTTTTTTGTAGGACACTTAGTGCACATCTGCTAAACACTTGGAAGAGACCTTTTAAATAGAAATTCTATGGACTGACACCCAAGCAGCGTGGCTATATTTTATAATGCATATGAGAGAACTTTGTATGGAATATTTTAACAACACTTGGACTGGATTTTTAATTTAATAATTTTAAAATGATCTTTGTGTTTGGCATTCAAAGTTTTTTAGCGAAATATGTTAAACTTACTTAATGATAATGCATTGGCATTGTATAAGTATTTTAGCAAAATAAATATAATTACCATAATTCAACTACTATCAAGAAATTTAAACTTATGTAAATTAGATTAAAACGTATTTCATTTTAATGCAATAGCTTTTACCAAATAATAAAAAATTAGTTAAATGAAACTGTTAAACACATTATATGCACACGCTCTCAATGAATAGAATATAATTTTTTTTTGTCATCTCACTTAGGTAGGCATATCTTTAGCGTTCAATGCCCATACGTTGATAGATTGCATTTCACCACGTGTCCGTTTGATGGCAAGACCAAACTTTTGTATAAAAAGTGACCCTTTAAAAAAAACGAAAACAAAGTTTGTGATTATTGCTGAACAATCTATCAAGTAAACGTCTGGCTGAATGTTATATTTTTTTTTCAAGATGAGTTACTTTTTAATAAATAATGTCCATTTCTGACTTATCAAAATATTGATTTAATCAATTATCGTTTATGAAAAGGTAATAGCTCATAAAATTGCATTTTGTCATTACATACTTATAAATTGCCAACTGGATCAAAATCGGCAGTACAGAAATAGAGAAAATTCATTAGGTTTATTTAAGTCTAGACCATATTGATTTTACTACTACACATTTTTCTGATTGTCAAATCAAAATTTTATAAATACTGGTGCTCTATGGTCATAGCAACTACTGAAATATAAGCAAGTCAACACATGTATAGGAAGTGGTTATTGTTCTTTGAATCTTCAATGTTAGAATATTAACTAATTCGTACAACAATTACTGATTTTAAAAGTATTTCAAAAACTGTGAATTGTCATTGTATGTTAAAGAGGATATTGAACATTTAATAAATTAGAGAGTGATCGTTACGTTATGGACCCTACGATTTTTTTGTTTTACTCCCGTTGTTTCAATTGCTATTGAAACATTTAATGACGGGATCCTTGGTCACATGCACCAAATTGTGACTGTTTATCTCCTAGGTTCGTCAACGTTGTTGTTTGTGATTTTAAGACTTTATTTACTGTATTATAACCAGCCTTCCCCCCCTTGTGAAATGTGAAAAGTGGGGGGAAGAGATGACGCCCCTCCAACTAAAAATCTAGATATCACCTAGATTCCTAGATACCGCGTCATATTGTGGTCCTCGACACCTGACTGGACAGACCTCCAGCTGACATAATACAATTAAAAGAAAATTTATAATATTTATTAATATTACTAAAAGAGGAATTTCAAAGGGACAGCTACCACAATGATCTCTCTATTATCAATCCAACATCAAGTATGTGTCTCTGTTTAGTCCGTGTGGTGAATGCAAAACCATTTGTTTTCTAACCTAGTGTTATTGTGCAATGTACCTAGATTTAGTCCCTAAGTTCCCTAGACTTCGAATGAAAGAGCCGACCACTGGTCGATTACCCTACGATAATCCTAGGCTGAGAGATTGCTAGTCTAGTTGACACATCTCAATGCCAGTATTAACAACAGGCAGGTCATTAAAGTAGATTAATATAAATAATGAAATGAAACTTACCGAATGGCAATCTAATAATTACCACACTTCACCAAGACTAATCACTAATCATAATCATGATTCTCATGACATCTGTTTCAACACTCAAAAATCAAGAAATTTACCCAACTCTACATCACAACCACCCAGTTCCATGGCCTAACTTGCAGTCCCGAGCCAAACCTCGCCTTCGCCCTTGCACTTATCATCCCTCCTTCCTTCCTTATTACCTACGCACATCCCGTTGTTTCCCACCGTTCTTTCCACGAATTCAAAGCCATTAGAAATGCAAAGATTGCACTTGTCAAGTTTGGTTCTGTGAGATAAAGGCCTGTTTAACACAAGAACTCCTTTTACGATGAGCCATTTGTGTCACAAATACTCTTATTTATTAACATTTTTATTACCACTTTTGAATATTTTCAGCATAAGTTTACAAGTGGTGTCAATGTTTAATAATTTATGAAACCCTTAATAATGTTTTCTAGTTTAGGCCATAGTCAAAGTAACGTACAATATGTGTACAGTAAACAGTACATTCAGTAAGACAAAGTTGAAATACTTTAATTTTATTTCCTTTATGGCGTCACACTAGTATTTAACATGTTTCTTGGTGAAAACGAGGGGTAACGATAGCGAGAGCACGGCAATGTTAGGCGGTCGCTCAAAGCTATAGCAATAGCTAGACTATTGCTTTAGCTATTGCTATGGATATCGCTTTAAGTTGGGCGGTAGAGCTGCGAGCTACGCGGGAGTGAGCCACGTTTCGTTATGTACAATACAATGTTCGCTTAAGACCAACGACGTCAGCAACTTATGCAGTATTATCAGCTTTGTAACCAAAATTTGTGAGTCAAATCGCGGCGAATGGAGAATGTCCGAAAAAAAACAAATTTTCTGAATATTTTTTATAGCTAGGAATAAGCTTCCTTAGTAATAGAAAAAAAAAACTGAATTTTCGGTTGCGTGGAAAAAATTAAAAAAATTAAAGTCTCTTCGACTTCACAAATGTACAAAAGTAACAGCAGGATGGAAATTATACCTTTGCCTCCAGGTGGAGGAGCCACAACCACAAAACGCATTAAAAAAAGTTTTGACAATTTGTATTGAAACTTCTTTTTAATTTAATACCATGTTGTGGTTGTGGCAGGTGGTGGCAAAGGTATAATTTCCATTCTGCTTTACTTTAGTACATTTGGGAAGTCTAAGAGTCTTCAAATTTTAAGAATTTTTCACGCAACCGAAAGTTCTGAAACTTTTTACTACTTTTTACTAAGGGAGCTTATTCCTACATATAAAAAAATATTCTGCTAATTTGATTTTTTTCGGACATTCCCCATTCGCCCTTTCCGTAGTTATCTATAAGCAAAATCTATTCCTAAGAGATAACTAGTTATACTGGAGGAAAAAATTCTTCACAGATAACGAGCTATCTGGCCATGGTTACATGGTTATCTCTAAGGAACAAGGGTAAGTGACTAGGTCTAAGTCCGGCCCTGAGAAACGGTCAAGCATAGGTACCTTACCTGTTTTTCATTGCGATGTTTTTCATCCAAGTACTTGGTTGTGCAATCCGTTTCCTGGTTTCATTTCTTTTGACCCTGGTCGGGAGTCTCTCCCTCTCCTCTGGGCACCAACAAAATATCAGTTGTGCAACCCACATCATGTTTCATTAACATAATATGAAGTGTACACTTCAGATCAGAAGGTGTGGAGTGCAGTATCTAAGGGATGATTTATATTAGACCGGGCCGGGGCGGGGCGGGCACGGAGCCCGTCCGTGCTGCACGATTATACTACACCGAGTGTTAAACGGGTTATAAGCCGCCACGGTCGCTTCAATATGGCGTAGTGATGTGAATAATTCCCAATTATTGCAATTTAATAATAATGGAGTTTTCTTTACTGGAGATGGCTGCTATTGCGATAGCTATTGATGAAGAGGAAGCAGAAGCAAGGACTAAGAAGAACCAGGTTAAACGGAAATGGAGCGTGCATCCTCTTTGGAGAAGGCGTCAATTTGACGGAGAATTTAATACTCTATGTAGATTTCAGAGAAAAAAGGTGAGTTTTGGACAGAAACAATCCACATTTTTCAACTTGCAAGTCATTCTTCCATGAACTTGGCTAATTCCACAGGTTCATTTATTATGCCATGTGTTGTTGGTCTCGATTTAAAAGTTCTTGGGTACAGCAATTCTTTTCCAAAGTTAGCTTGTGTTGTGATACTGGTTAGTTACAATGTTTAATCTAAATTCTATGATTCTATGTCATCGTAGACAGCTGTTCATACCTGTACTTTGTTTACTTGGTTACCAAAATTTTCACTAGTAAATACTGATTTTACCTGCTCAATTCTTGTTTAATTCCTTTTACAACACGTTATCAGCACGAGAAGGAAAATGAGTGACTCCAGTGGTATCAGTGGGATTAAATTTCTAACAAACCGAGATGGATACGGTATATGGAAGTTTAAAATAAAAGCACTGTTAACCCATGAGAATCTGTGGGAATCAATTGCTGGCTATGCTCCCGAGGATAAAACCTTACAGCTCGTGAAGGATAGAAATGATCAAAAGGCCCTATCAAAAATTTCTCTTACGTTAGATGGCTCGGCCATTACTCATGTTAGGTCAGCTAAAACGGCAAAAGAGGCATGGGATGCACTCGCAAATGCATACGAAGATAAGGGGATGGGCCGTAGATTGTCTTTAGAACGCAGGTTATACAGGTATGCATTGAATGACTTTTTAAACATTGAGTCATATATTAATGCTATTATGTGTACTGTACAAGATTTAGCAGATATCGGTAAAGTCATAGATGATGAGTCTGTTGCTGCTATTTTATTAGGAGGTCTGTCAGTTAAATATGAACCTCTTATAATGGCACTTGAGAACTCCAATGTAAAGGTAACAAGTGACTTAGTCAAAAGTAAACTACTGAACGAAATGGCAAAAGACGTTCCTCAGAATGACGTTTTAGCATTAAGTTCAAGAACTTCATATAATAAGAAGACCAAGAAGCCTATAGTTTGTTATAAATGTCATGAGCCAGGGCATAAGAGTCCTCAATGTCCACTTAAAAAGGGCAAGAAGAAAGCCAATGTTGGTTCTTTGGAAGAAAAAGGTTCCCTTTGTGCTCAGGAAGATTCAACTTTACTTACTGCGCTTGTGGCTGAAAATAAAGAAAATAAGTGTGATCGATGGTACATTGACTCTGGCGCAACAAGTCACATGAGTCCTTGTTTGGAATTTTTTGAAAACTATAAGCCTTTCATCCAAGATGCCGGTTCTGTCACTATTGCGAATGGAGACAAATTGCCAGCTGTAGGAACAGGTGATATTTCTATTATAGGGATTCCAAATATTAGTAAAATTAAGGACGTTGTTTTTGTACCAGATTTACATTGTAATTTAATTTCTGTTAAGAAAGCTGTTGATAAAGGCTTCACAGTTATTTTTGATAAACGTGGATGTATTTTTTATAATAGTATTGATGTAACTTATACTGGTAATTCTATGTTGCAGGGTTCCTATAATGGTGGTTTATATAGTTTGGATTTAAATCCAAATAAATCACAAAAATTTACAGCATTAGATGTAGTTGACAATGTGGAACGTAAAGTGCACTTTGGGTTGACGGAATTTCAACTTTGGCATAGACGTCTAGGTCATCTTTGTCGTATCGGAATGGACAAACTTAAAAAGGGACAAGCAAACGGTATGACTTATGCTGATGTAGATAAGGATCCTTGCATAGCATGTATAGAAGGTAAGCAAGCCAGAAAACCCTTTGTAAAGATTAAATATAAACGGGCAACTTCTGCTCTAGACTTGATCCACGCAGACGTTTGTGGACCGTTTTCCACAAATTCTTTTAAGGGTAATAGTTACTTTATAATATTTATTGACGATTTCACACGTATGATGTTTGTTTACTGTTTTTCCTTGAAGTCCGATGTTTTTGAAATATTTAAAAACTTTCATAATTTTGTTGAACGACAACTTAATACAAAAATGAAATGTTTACGAACAGATAATGGGACTGAGTTCGTTAACAAACAAATGTCCAATTATCTTAACAGTTTCGGTATTAAACACGAGACAACAGTTCCTTATAGTCCGCAACAAAACGGTGTTAGCGAGCGAAGTATAAGGTGCATTGTTGAAAAAGCTCGTGCTATGTTATCTCAAAGCAACCTCTCTAAAGCGTTTTGGCAGGATGCTGTAGAAACTGCGGTATACCTTAAAAATAGGTCACCGCACCGTGCTTTAGGTTGCGAGACTCCATACCAAAAATGGTTCAATGAGAAACCTAACATTTCTTTTTTAAAAGTGTTCGGATGTAGAGCGCTTGTGCATACTCCCACATGTCAGCGATCTAAGTTAGATATGAAAGCTGCAGAGTATATTTTTGTTGGGTACTCTGATAATCCAAGAAGTTATTTCTTCAGACATGCGCAATGCCCGAGAAAATTAATAAAGGAAAGGGACGCTGTATTTTTTGAAAATACATTTATCAACCTTAAGTCTGTTGACACGCAGCGTGTAATCGCCTTGTCCGAATCCTTAATCTCCGAAAGTTGTTCTTCACCTTCAAATAATATTAATAATATTTTGATGCAGTCATCTTCTGGTGCCGAAGTAATTGAAGGCAGTGAAGTTCTTTTCCCAGAAGACAGTGATGACCGCAGTCAGGAAATTGTTATTCCCTCGACTTCCCGTGATCGCAGTCAGGAAGATGTTATTTCCTCGACTGAACCACTTATCGGTACTAACGAAAATATTGTTTCCTCAACAGAAACGTCTAATCGTTTTCCAAAACGGGATCGAAAACCTCCTGATTTCTTTTCGTATAATATTTTGGAATCTAATTTTTTAGATCAAGAGCCAAAATGTTACACGGATGCTTTGAATAGTGAGGACAAAAGTAATTGGATCTTGGCTATGCAAGATGAATATAACGCGTTGATAAAGAAAGGAACGTGGATATTAGTCGATAAACCAAAGAATAAAACTTGTATTCGGTGTAAATGGGTGTACAAGCTTAAAAGAGATGCCGTGGGAAATATTGTAAAATATAAGGCCCGGTTAGTTGCTAAAGGCTTTACGCAGGTGTATGGTGTAGATTATTTTGAAACCTATTCACCAGTAGTGCGTAACTCTTCTTTACGAACGCTTTTAGCATTCGCTGTCCAAGAGGGCTATACAATTCGCCATTTGGACGTAGATACCGCCTTTCTCAATGGAGACTTAGATGAAGAAGTCTACATGTTACAGCCAGAAGGATTTATTGATAAATCAATGCGTGACAAAGTTTGTCTATTAAAACGTTCTCTTTATGGCCTGAAACAAGCCCCGAGGTCTTGGAACATTAAACTGAAGCAAACTTTATCAGCTATTGGTTTTATACAAACTCCTTCGGAGTCGTGCATTTTTCGAAAAAGAATAAATGACAATGAAACTCTTTTAATTGCGGTGTATGTTGATGACATTGTCTGTCTGTTCAAAGACGTTGTCAGTTTTGACAATCTCAAAAAAGACATTCAAAAATATTTTTCGATAAAGGATCTAGGAGCAATTGAATTTTGCTTAGGGATGAATGTAAAGTGTGAAAATGATTCCTTAAAAATATATCAGAAGACTTATATCGAGAAGATATCAAAACGTTTTAATATGAGTGATGCTAAAAGTGCCTCAGTGCCGCTCAGTAAGAGATTAGAAAAATCTAAGGATGAATTCCTGTATGATTGTCCTTACCAAGAGTTAATAGGTTGTCTTATGTTTCTTGCTGTAACCACCAGGCCGGATATTGCCTTTGCGGTGAGTTACTTAAGTCAGTTCAATACTAAATTCGACCAAAGTCATTGGAAAAGTGCTAAACAATGCTTAAAGTATTTAATGGCAACTAAAGACTTAGGTATCACTTACAGAAGGAAAACTGATAGAATACTTCGAGGTTACTCTGATGCCGACTGGGCAAACTGTACTGAAGATAGAAGATCTTACACGGGTTACTACTTTAGTATTGCGGGAGGCCCTGTTACGTGGGAGGCACGTAAACAACCTACCGTGGCTCTTTCGTCAGCTGAAGCTGAATATATGGCTCTTGCCAGTGCTGTCAAGGAAGCTTGTTTCCTCAGACGCCTATATTTTGAACTTTCAGGTGAGCTTCCAAAAGTTGTTTTATATTCTGACAGTCAAAGAGCACTTGCGTTAGCATCCAATCCCGTCCACCATAATAGGACAAAACACATAGATGTCAAGTTTCATTTTATTCGTGAAAAGGTCAATGATAAAATTGTTGAATTACATTATTTACCAACTGACAAATTGCCATCAGATATATTGACCAAACCCCTAGGCCGAATCAAGCATAAGTACTGCTTAGATAGCATGGGTGTTACATAACCACCTGCCAACATTGTTGTTGTTTCTGCTGTTTAAGAGTTTTAGTTATAATAGATTATTTAGTTTTATGTATAAGCTTTTTGCCTAGCTATATCGATAATTTACTGTTGTGAATTTAGATTAAGGGGGTGTGTTGTGATACTGGTTAGTTACAATGTTTAATCTAAATTCTATGATTCTATGTCATCGTAGACAGCTGTTCATACCTGTACTTTGTTTACTTGGTTACCAAAATTTTCACTAGTAAATACTGATTTTACCTGCTCAATTCTTGTTTAATTCCTTTTACAACAGCTTGCCTTTGGGGTGTCAAGTGGTAAACTGTGGAAGTGGAGTGTGGAATCTACGTGCAGTTATTCGGTTCTGTCTGAATTCTTGCCATTCCACACTTTTCAATTGGGATTATGTGATTGCTTCAACATTTTTTATATTTATAGTTAACAGCAGTTGTTTACAAAGTACATCTCTTGCATCTTTTACATATGAATGGTCATTAATGAGTCCATAAAAATCTTTGTTTCATAGGCATATTGCTCGAGGTAAGTCCTACACAAATGTTTCTCACTCTATCATTATAATTCTGTACGCAGATCTTTTTTATGTCATAAGGGTGTATGATAATGTTTTCAATCCGCTTTTTTGAAGGTAATTTCTCAGCTTTCATTGGTGATGCTGTTAATGCATTTTTTGGTCTGTGAAAGCTTTAAAGCTTTTGGTTGGACACAATATGAACAAGAATCACCTTTTCCCTAAATATTTGTTCAGTTGCAAACATCACTACCGCAACATGTTAACAGTGGGCTTCTTTCCCACTACCAATATGGTAGTGGGTACATAATGCTCAAATATTTTTCAAACACGCACCTTAAAATTATTTTTTTGTTCCTGCCCAAAGTCTTCTTGTTTTATTTCTAAATTTATAAAAACGTTATTGTTTCCAATGAATTCTTTAAAAATATTCATAACAACAGTTTGTTGTTGATTTTCTGCGGTAATTACAACGTTTTCAGCCAATAATTTTTGAATAATATATTCACAAAATGTCAAAAAGAATCTTCGACGGGAAGCGAAGCCCTCCTTTGTTTTTCAATTTAATGAGCTTATGAAAATCAAGTTTCTAAGTAATCTAAGCATTAAGAACATTTTACGAATTTAGCCAAATAGCGCACTGTATTCTTGATATGTATCCAATTTTTTATTTTGCTTTTTATTTTAATCTTTTTAAAGAATTCATATTTGTCTACTCTAAAAACCACACCTAAATCGGTCAAACCGTCATGGAGATAAATGGGACCATCATTACTGCAACGCCCCCTAGCGGCTAAACACCGTAACACCTATCAAAGAACCATCGCCGATAAACCATTACAGCAAGCCGTAGCGAAATCGGTTTAGTATATTTTGAAAAAACTCTTCAAGTGCCGATTTATTTGGTGGCTGCAGCGCCCTCTGGTGGTCTACCATCATGAAAGATATCTAAGAGCCTGCTCTGAAATGAAACATTTTGAATGCCAAAAACTGCATTGAAATCGGCCCAGAAATTTCCGAGGAAAATTGTAACAGACATTATTATGTAGATATGTTACCGTAAAAACCCGTTTTTAGTTAAAACGCGTTTTCTCTAATATAAACTAGTTTGAACTAAGTGCCTTTGTAGGAACTAGTTTTACCTATTTAAAACTAGAATTTACTACAACGAACATTTGAATTTAAAAACTAGTTCTTACTGAGAGCTTTAGTCAAAACTAGTATTAGAGAATCTTGTTTGGAGAAATGACTCAATCACAAGCCAATCGAATCGAATCGAATCGAACCTGTTTTATTCCTGTAGGTCTTAAATTTCGAGGTTATTTTTTTATAACAGACAACAGAAATATTTTATTTTATTATAATAACTGACAGCAAACGTACCTACGTTTGACGTACCTTCGTTTGCTGTTTACAAAGCAACAGGTGTCACCCCTGAGTCAGGGGACATCTCTCGACCAATCAGAATGAGGCACGATGAAGTTTGACCTAGCTCGAAACAGTTCTTACTGAATCAGTTTGTTAAAACGCGTTTTGACTAGTCAAAACTAGCTCTAACTGATAATATTTATTGAGCAGTAGTAAATACTAGTTGCAACAAAGGCACTTCGTTCAAACTAGTTTTGACTAGTCAAAACGCCTTTTAACTAAAAACGGGTTTTTACTATAACAGATACAAACAAACAACCTCTAACACCAAACGCATATTATACCGTTTCCGTTCCGTCTATATTCTAGTTACCTTTTTTATTCGATATCAAAAACTGACCATTCGCATAAATTTTAGTTTTCATTTCTAATTGTTGAATTTTTGTCATAAACTTTTCATAACAATCCATGACAAAATTTTGTGACGCACCAGCCAGACTCAGTAATGAACTTAATATCTTTAGTATATTCATTTATAAAAGCAACATTCTCACTGGCTACAAATGAAAACGGATTTACCTCCTCTATCGCACTTGTCCCTTGTTCTCGTCCTCTCATGGCACCTCTAGCGCTTCCTCGCTTGCCTCGTTCTTGTCCCCTTTTGTCTTGTCTGCTCCTTCCTACACACACTCATAAGATATATGACCATGCTTCCCACAATTGTAACAAGCGAAGAATATGATGACTCTGATATGACTCTCGAAACTTCTTCACAGGTTATTGCTTTGATTTCAGCATCGAGCAGCCTTGCTTTTACAAAATCAATATCAATACTTTTTTCTGTGCTCATTGTTTCAATGCTGGTGATTACATTGTCATATTGTGCTGGCATGGATGACAGCAGATTACATATTTTATCCATATTCTCCACTTCACTCCTTGCAGCTTTCAACTAAGTAGACCATCAAATTAAAAAAAATCCTGTAACTTCTCTCCACTTTCACACTTGAGCGATATGAGTCTTCTTTTTAAATGTAGTTTGTTAAAAACGCTTTTTCGTTCGTTTGAAAACATCGCGGTTTTCGTCTTTTTTATAATTTCTAAGTATTTATCCGATAAGCACTGGACAACAACATATTTGGCCTTACACTTGGCTCGAAGCTCATTTCTTCGAACTATGTCCCACATAGTATGTGGTAAAACCTAATTGTTGTTGCCTTCGGGATAATACCTGTACTAATTGTAAGAAAACGAAAGCAGGTAATGCAGCTTTACAGCTTTGGAGTTGAAAGCATGGATGAAGACTGAGGGAGCTGAGATCCCACTCAATTGTTTGAATGCGACGAGGATCTCGTCGTAATCAATTAGCGCGTTTTCATAGTTTTTAGTGTACGTTGCCTCTGTTTCATCTGAGAGATCGTCACCGTCCAAGATCTCAAGGTATATTTTTAAGTTTGGACTCTCCTCCAGCTTTGAGTAGCGAGCAGTGAAGTCTATCAGAGTATACTTCTTTGTATCTTTGGCGAGTACTGCCGCGGCAATTTCCCTAGGAAAGGTAATTGCCTGCTTTATTTTATAAACAAATGAGTTGTGATTATTAAATAGGTATGAGCATGAGCTGAGTTTGTACTTTAAGTTCGAAATGGGCAGATAATTTGAGACGAGACGAGCAGAAATTCTATTTTTTTGTGAAGTGGGTAGTTTTTTTTTTGTAAATACTGGGTGTGGTTTTGTGTATAAGGGCACTGCTTATCCATAGGTAGCTAGGGAAGGACTAGAAATTATGTTTTAAGGCTCGAAGGATCAGAAAATGTGACCGCTGAGGGCAATCGCACGCGGTGGTTGAGTGGAAATGAGATGAGAAGGATGAGAGACTTACTCGGTGATGATAACTCGAGCAGGCACTGTTAGCGAAGCCACGATACGATGGTCGTGGATGGAGTTGAGCTGGTAGAAGTCTTTGGTTTCCTGATTGTTGAGCTTGAGTCTGAGCTGAATATGATCTAAACGAATCTATCGAACGAGAAGAATATAGCAGTTTCCAGCACAGCGTAGCGGAACCTCTTTTCACGTTTTTTGCGAGTCGCGGGTCAAAACAGAAAAAACTGGCGCCGACGGCGCGAGTGGCGTTCTTTCGCGGATCTAACCGGTGAGTGAAATACATGAATGAGAGGAAGTGAGACAGTCGTCCCGTTGTTGGCGCGCGCAACTTTGAAAGTGTAAAGATATTAATTTTCAATTCAATTTTCAATTTTATTTGTTTTTGTGTTTGTATTTCTATGGATCTCGTGTCTGTAATAAAGATTGTTATTATTATTATTACTGATTTTGTATCGTTCATATTAATGTAAAACTACTGTATACCTAGCTTTTACACAGTTTGATGTTTATTTAGAAAAAAAAATCGTTTACTTATTTCTTGAATGGTAGAAGTAAAGACATATTTTTGAAAATGTGACTATGTGTATATATTTTTGCTCGTGACTGTACCTGCAAAATCAGGAAGGTTCTGGGGTATGAGCATATCTTTTTAGTATATACCAGAAGCTGACCAGAAGTGACCACCTCTATTAAAATTCCAGGTACATTTTTTTGAGCAAGATCACGAGTTTCTAGATCAGGATTACCTTTTCCTTCAGCGATTATCCTTTCTGCTGTCCTCTTGACAGTTCCTCCCGTTCTGTCAGGGGCACCCTTGCCATGAACATTGACCGGCCTCACTGTAATTCCATTTTACTCTACGCCTGCGGTGCTACATTTTCAATAAAACGAAGTATTGGTACTAAATGTTCCCAAACGGTGACTGCGTCATGTCTAATGTAATCGCTTAGTATGCAAATACATTGGGAAACTACTTTACTTTTTTCACTTGGTATACTACCACCGTGTGCAAACTTATTTGTTGTAGAATTCCCCCGAAATGAAAACTTTAAATTTCACTTGCAATTTAGTGAGAGAATTCGCTGATGGAAAAGATATTCCTAATCTAGACACTCACGTGAACCGAAACTTCTTGCACGCAGTCTACTAATATTTCTAAATAATAAAGAAAGCCAAATATAAAGTTTCTGAAGACACACTCGACGTATCAAAAGACGAGATATCGTATTTTTATAGAAAGACTTTCACAAATCGTCAAATATGTACTTGTGGTCTACCAAAATTAATATCAAATCGTTCCTTAAACTTCAAATCGTTCATAAAACTCCTATTTAACTTTGGAGTATGACCTAAAACAGAATTTCCTCATCGGCCCATGCCTCTCTTATCAGGTACAAAATTTTCCTTCAAAAGATTGCTCAATCTCCTTATTCTTTCAAATGTTAGTCCATGAATGTTATATTACAATAAGCTTTTTTGCGTATTTCGACTTTCGTTTAAATATTTGAAAGTGGATGTATGTTTCGTCTCATGAGATGAGACTGTTGTTTTGGTCTTCTACAAGCGACTTCCTGACGTTCTATTAAGCTGTGTAGATAGATATCTTGCTCATTTTTAGATTGCATATTTCGAAATTGTAGAAATATAGATAAACGGTCTTCTTCGGTAGTGACCGAAAAATTACAACAAAGTGTTATTGTACTCCTAATATTTCTTTTTACAATCATCACCAATCTCCACTTTTTTAACAAGTTTCTTTTTGTAATTCACATATTCTGCATCATCGAGCCACTGCGCCATCGAGCTTCTCATTTATAGAGAAGCTCGGTGGCGCAGTGGTTTAGCGCGTGGCCCAGCGATTGCGGAGGTTAAGCAACTTTCGCAAGGGTCGGTCATGGGATGTGTGACCAAAAATATTACGGTCTTGAGAGTGGTGGTTCATTAACTAATGGCGGGTCATCAGTCTGTCATCATCGAGCTTCTCCATAAATGAGAAGCTCGATGGCGTGGCTTAGCGCCTGGCCCAGCGGTAGCGGAGGTTAAGCAACTTTCGCAAGGGTCGGTCATAGAATGTGTGACCAAAAATATTACGGTCTTGAGTCCGATCTTGCATGGAGTACTGCAGCCACCTTTGGGACGGCTCGGCGAAATATCAACTTGCTGCACTAGACTCGGTGGAACGCAGAGCCAAGAGATTAATAGGCGACGGAAAACTGGTATCAGCTAAGCTTCACAGCTTGGCTCACCGCCGTAACGTTGCTTGCCTATCGGTCTTCTATAGATTGTACTTCGGCGAGTGTGCTCAAGAGCTGCATGAGCTCATTCCACCTTCTCCTTTCTTCCATCGGACATCCAGACGCACTGCAGGCTACCATCCGTTCTTGGTTGATATACCTCCTGTGCGTACTAAACGCTACTCATCATCGTTTATAATGCGCACAGCCAAGGAATGGAATTCCCTGCCGGCGTCTGTGTTTCCGAGCACATACAACCTGACTCTTTTCAAGGCCAGAGTGAATAGGCACCTTCTGGGCAAGCTCGCTCCATCGTAGACCCCGTCTATACTTTCGGGCTAGACTAGGGTCAAGAGCAAACCCATTATAATTAAAAAAAAAAAAAAAAAAAAAAGTGGTGGTTCATTAACCAGTGGCGGGTCATCAGTCTGTCATCATCGAGCTTCTCTATAAATGAGAAGCTCGATGGCGCCGTGGCTTAGCGCCTGGCCCAGCGATAGCGGAGGTTAAGCAACTTTCGCAAGGGTCGGTCATAGGATGTGTGACCAAAAATATTACGGTCTTCAGAGTGGTGGTTTATTAACCAGTGGCGGGTCATCAGTCTGTGGTTGGTCATCAGCCGGTGCTGGGCCATAAGCCCTGTGGTGGATCAGCAGCCTGTGATATGCCTATTGTGGGGTCCTCTTGACTACCAGCTTGTGGTTGTTCAGAATTAAGAGTCATGGGGATCTGCCGGATGAGATTGTATTACAAACTCTAGAGATTATCACCCTGCCGCCTTACTTTATCAAGTTGCTAACGAGCATGGCAAATATAATCATGAAAGTAGTATTTAATTTAAATAAATCATTATGAAATATTTTTTCAGTTTGCGTTGCTATATTTTTCTTTTTCACACGACTGCCCAAAGCAAAAAGCGAGTTCAGAGTTCATGTATGTTTGTGGGTATGTGAGTTTCTTTATTCCACCATAACTTCTAAATTCCTGAACTGATTTGGATAAATGGGGTATCGTTAGAATCCTTACAGCATCCCGAGTGACACTGGCTATATTTTTTTTTTTGAAAAAAACAATATAGCGACGGTACGACGCCATTTTCAAAAGTGAAAAAAATAATTTTTTTTCTTCTATTATTACAATATGGACATCAAATGAAAGGCCTTGATGAGCACATTCCAAAACTATATAATATGTCACTTAAATGTGTGAAATAAAAATAAATAAATTAAAAAAATATTAAAAACACGACTGCCCTGCCTAAAACGAACTAAAAAGTTAAACAACAAGTGTCATTGCAGTCGGGGGACCTCTCTGATCAAAAATTGTTCCATAATAAGGTCCCCCGACTGCAATGACACTTACTGTGTTATTCAGAGATGTTTCACAAAACTGGGGTGCACGACTGTTCTAACAAAACCAGGTTTAATGCATTTAAACCAGTCACAATGCACCTTTTAATCCTTAAACGGTGGGACTAAACGTTAAACTGTCACTCTGAATACGATTTGCGCTAAAATGGCGTTAGTCCGCAGTCTAACGCCATGTTAACTTTGGCCCTAGTTTAACGAACGCACTCTGAATAAGACAGTTAATGTTTAACTTTTTAGTTCGTTTTTGGCAGGGCAGTCGTGTTTTTAATACATTTTTTTAATTTATAATTTACTTACATTGTTTGGATTATTCCCACATTTCATCATATCGACCAGGCTATCCTCTTCATTTAAAATATAGCCACTTCTAGATAACTCTACATTGCAGTTGACGCAACTACTTTCTTCTTCAATGTCTCTAGTTTCGTGTAGGAACAGTTCTTAATAAAATTATATTAACTGGTGCGGTTAAACTATTAACTTTCTATTATTTTTAGTAAAAAGCTTTGGCGATAGTAAAGTAATTAGTGGACTGTATATATTTTGGAAAATTTGAAAGGCGATAAATGTATTAAATTCAGCTATAGTCTACGACGTCCACGTATAAATTATCATACGGCAAGGCACTTGTGACAACTATTGAGATGGATTTCAGTTGTGTTAGGTAATTTGAAGGGGAAAAGATACAGCTGAAAATTAAGGAATAATACATGCACTCACGTACTAGTAGAATAGCTGCAGTCCTGGATACAATTTCAACAGTGCTTTATTATTAATAAACCAGTTTATAGATATTACAGATTCAACACGTAAATCACTATAATGTTGAAAGTACTTGCGAAATATCAAAATTGCCCAAAAAATATAGGATCTAGGTTGCACGCGCGGTGGCCATCAATATTCGCGATCGTCAGGACTCGATGAAATTCGTCGACTGACGTCGTAGGTGCATATCTATCTATATGTAGGTAAAGGAGTAGGAAGGATGTATAGCCGTTACAAGTGCGATAAAAAATAAATATGAAATAAAAAAAACTTATAAAAATAACCAACATTAAGAACCGAACAAACAAGAGCACTATGTTTCAAGTTTTTGTAATATTCTTGAAATTCTGGTGGGACCCATTGCAGAAGGTTAATTAAATCTCTATATTTCGCAGAAGATATCGGTTTTTCTTCCTGTCGTATAGGTACAGGGTAATTCAACGAGTAATTGAACTTCTTTCGAAGTATTTCGCACGAAAGATATTTCAGAAAAATTATCTGAAAAGTTTGATTCGTAATAAAGGACACCCGGATGCTGTTGTTTCTATTGTAAGAATACATATTCTAATATTTTAAATTCGATTCCTTCTATGTATGTTCATTTTTCCTTGTACTTAAGGTCCATTATTTTTGTACAGAGCGGTTAAATCGTTAAAATGCGACAATGACATATCGACCACATCAAAATGTCTTCTACCTCCACATTTTCGAATAAACTGGAACCATTTCCTAGGAATTGCTATTTGCATTGTTTTTAGTTGTTGCTTTTTTTTTCAATATGAGAATGTATCTGGTCAACTCAACTTCCATGTGAGTATAGCCTTTAAGCATGAATTTGTGATTGATAACCTTTAGATGAGGTCAACTCCGCTTGAATCTACAACATTTTTGGTTGATGCATCAGATATTACACTGTTATTTGGTTGATGGACAACTAGAGCTATGCAACATTTTGATTGTTGTCGTAAAATACAATTTCTTTGGCGTACCTGTGATCTAGCTTGCCACAACACAATACCGAATTTTGTTACGTCATCCCGGATTTCCGACACTACGAACGGGGCATCGCCTGGGCAAACCATACTTCGAGGTTTCGGGCCAAAATGGCGGTAAGCGTACGGCCACACGCTCCACCGCGCCTGGTTCCGTTGTTGCTGCTGCTGGTGATGTCTTTCCGGCCGCCTTCCCGGCGGACCCGCTGGCTTCGTCGCTATTGTCCCGCGTTGCCGTCTTGCTTGCTGCTCACGGGTGGTCGCTTGGGGGCTCCAATCCAAACTACTAAAAAACCGTATGCACGAAGGTGTGCATCCTTTTCGCGTGGGTCACCGCTATGGGACCTTTAAATGAAAGAGAATCTCTTATAACAATATTTAATGCACTTTATTAAATTCAATCGGAATATATAATGCGCGGCGTCTAAAGGAATCGTTAGTCGAAAGTGGCAAGATGGTGGCAAGGGCTCCGCTGCCGTCGCTTGAAGCTTTTATAGGCTGCCCTCTCGCGCAACTTCGCGGACGCCCGCGAATCATATATCAGAATGCTGCACATTTTCAAAAATATTTTAAAGATACTTAAATACTAAGTAAGCGGTGAAAAAATCAATATCAATGGGTATGTAGCGCAGCAGTTGCTCTAAAATGTTGTTGTTTTTAGTGTTTTCAACATTATTTCCCTTTGTAATCAAAACATTAGACGAAATGTTTATGTTTGAAGAATTGTTACCATTATATTTAGACAGTTTTTGCTGGTAAAATCCACTTTTCGTCGCCTTCAATTTGAAATCTAGGTTAACACTAAAAGTGTAATCGCCAGCGCTGTCGGATTTGCCAGGTTTAATGTTTCAACTTCTTGTTCCGCGTTTTCTTTTCTTGTGTCTTGGGTGTTCCAATTTCTTCCATAACTGCCTTGTCAATCCCATATTGAGCTCGGCTACTCGTTTTGAGTTCATCTACAGATGTCGCAAGGTGTCGCATGCCCTTAAAAATCTCCTGCAGGACCTCATCTTGCTTGTCTAACCTTTGGTGGATGTCCTTTGTTTGACTTGAGGTCTTACGAGAGCGTTTCTCTTGAGGCGGTGTCCTGTCTGCTTCCTTCTCAGCTTTCCGCTTTGTGTTCCGCGTTTTGCGACCAACCAAAGGTATCTGTTTTATACCGATGATAGACCCAGGAATGATATTTCGCTGACTCCAAAACTGCACTTTGATTCATTTAGTAGGATTCCGTACTGGCTTAGCCTTTCAAAAAGTGTTTTTAGGTGTTCCAGGTGACTAGTGCTGTCCCGCGAAAAGACCAAGATGTCATCTATATAAGAATGGCAAAAATCGAGGCCTTTAAGTACCTCATCGAGAAAGCGCTGGAAGGTCTGGGCAGCGTTTCGATGACCGAATGACATAAACGGAAATTCAAAGAGTCCGAACGGGGTTGTAATTGTGGTCTTCGGAATGTCGGCTTCAAAAACTGGTATGTGATTTATTTATTTATTTATTAATCTTAAGGAAGACCAACAACTAGTTACAAACAGATAGCAGTTTTAGTAACAGTAGGAAGTCATTTACATGTCCTCACAGGACATCGCATATGATGGAAGGCTTTTACCAGGTCTAGCTTAGAGAAAATGGTACAACCTGCAAGCTGGTGTGCGTAGTCCTCTATATGTCTAATAGGGTACCTGTCCGGAATCGTGCGAGAATTGAGAGCGCGGTAATCACCGCATGGTCTCCAGTTGTCCTATCCCTTTGGAGCCAGGTGTAATGCAGATGACCAAGAAGAATCTGATCGACGAGAAGAAAATACGAACTTTCAATTGTGCGCGGCTAACGGTACCCCGATTCATACGTATGGTTACGCTCATTTAACTTTAAACTTACGGTTGCGCCGCGACTTTGCTTGGCAATTTATTGTAGCCGACGTTACTAAGGCGATAAAAGTCATTTTAATTTGATTGTTGATTGCAGGAATCAGCGTCTCATTGACAACAGCACTAGTCTTACCGCCCCGGCTTTAAGTGCCAGGTCGTGCGATATTGTTTCCTCAGTGAAGGTGATTTTTGGTCAGTCAGTTTATAATGACATACTAAGGGAATACCCTGACAATACTCGCCCTTCTGGCATACACCGTATATACCATACACATAACACAGTACATCACATACGTACAACGCCCGGACCACCCGTCCATTGTACACCTCGACGGCTGGCACCGGACAAATTAAAAGTGGCTAAAGAGGAATTCGACTCAATGTTTAATATAGGTACCGCCAGACTTTCTGAGTCACCATGGTCGTCACCACTACACCTCGCACCCAAAAAGGACAATGGTTGGCACCCATGTGGGGGTTATAGACTCCTACCTATCTGGAATTGTATGGGCGTTGAGGACAACGCCCATACAATTCCAGATAGGTATCCGATTCGACATGTGCACGACTTTGCTCATAATATTTCAGGCTGTAAAGTTTTCTGAACAATTGACCTGGTGTGTGCACTAAGCAAATTGAGGAAAAATTGTTTCGTCCTATCTGTGGCCTTCATCAGGAACGAGTAAGGGATTCCATCGGCACCGGGGAAGGAATCCGAGAGACCAGAGAGTGCGGTTTGTAACTCTTCCGAGTAGAAGGGATTGTCTAATAAATGGGATGGAGGCATAACACGGAGAGGCTAGAAAAGAGGCAGTCGATGTACCATGGGCAACAGCGTCGCTTAACCAACTGCTAAGGTTAAAATCGCTTGCACGCCGCGCCCGCTGTCACATACGTTTAGTTCGTGCAGGGGCGATACGCGCGCACACGTATTTTGTTGCAAACTTGTTAAGCGACGCTGTTGCTAGACATGGGCGTTTTCGTTTTTTTATGGAAACCGATATGTAACCGTTATTCAGTTTTCATATCGATATCAAAATCTTTTTCGGATATCGATATCAATAGCGCAGTGGTTTAGAACTTCAGATGATATGAAGTTATTCAGTTAAGAAAACGAACGACATACGCAAACTTTTGAATTTAACAAGTTATTTCCTCACAAAGAAGATCGATATACCTTGCCAAAGTTTATTATCAATTTACGAATTCCGTTAGCACAAATTATGGCGTTTTCCCTTCATGCTTTACTAGGCTTAGGACTAGCAAAAAAATTGTATAAAACAATGTATAATAAACAGGATTATTCTTATTTTTTAATTAAGATTATCTTCAATAAAAAAAAAACTGAAGCAAGATGCTAAAGTTTTTATTTTTTTATTTTTCTGGCGCATTTAAAAATCGCCATATTTACACTGATTCTTTTTACAGGCGCTAACTATAGGTACATATTTATTTACATCTTTGTACAAAAATTAATTAGTGGTTTTAGTGCTGGGCAGGTTGGCATTTAAAAAGACGAGTTGCTCTACTTTTTTTGCCTTGAGGCGACATCTTCTGTCATTTATTATTAGACCTGTTTTCGAAAAAAGCCGCTCACAGGGGACTCAAGTAGCGACGATGTTGCATTTGCTTTAAAACAAAATAGACAAATGAGTATAAATAATTTTGTGCTCTCTCCACCACTGCTACGGGCTGTTACACTTGCCATCGGTATTCTTGCAAGGCAGTATCTCATCGTCTAAATACATATGAAGCTCCCTGATAGCTCATGCTTGGGCGTTTCCTTGGGGCTTGTTTTTACGGAGGAGATTATCGAATTTGTCTCACGCGCTGAGCTTTTCAGAAGATGTTTCCTGAGCGGCTTCTGTTTGGTTGTTAACGTTATTTTGTTGGATCAATCCGATTATTAATAGGTGAACATGTTTTTTTAATTTGCTTTTCATTTTTGAAACTAAGTAATTTGGAGCGAGTATCTAATAAAGTGCAAAGCTCAAAGGTTTTGCTGTGTTGGACACCTGCAAATCGTTCCCTCAAGCCACTTTGTAAGTTAGTTATGATTTCCACAACCACTGGATAAAAAAGACTGTATTCTTCGTTGTATAGAAAATCATCACAGATTTCTTTCAAACAGTATATGACTACTATGACCATACTGCCTGTAAAGTACTCATCGCCGCTCATCGAATAAGTAATCTTTTCAAAAGGTTGTAATACTGTATATAACTCTGTCATTATTTGCCAATCCATGGCGCTAACTTTAGGCCATTCTTTTTCAATTAGAGCCATGCAGTGTTTTACGGCTTCTTTTAATAAAACAAATCGGCGTAACATATAAAATGTCGTATTCCACCGTGTAGGCACTTGTTGAATTAGCCTTTTGGGCTCACCACCATCGGTCATGTTTTTCAATTGGTAGCCGAGGAGCATATCCGTTGCACTTGTGCTTCTCTTGAAATGCGCTACGATTTTTTTAATTTATCAATTAAATCTTCTACTGGTCTCAGCGCAGCCGTAACGATTAATTTTAAGGAGTGCGCATAACAACCATAATGCTTCCAGCCCAATTCCGTTTCTATGGCTTTTACTATGTTTCGAGCATTATCAAAAACAGCAAAATTAACTTTATTTGTCAAATTCCACTCATCGGTTGCTCGTTTTAACTCTCTTTCTAAGTTTGCACTCGTGTGGCTTTCGTTAAGCCCTTTACATTCTAATAAAACCTGCTTTGGCTCAAAGTTATTATCCATATAATGGGCTGTCACGCCAATGAAACTTTCTGTTTGCGACGATGTCCAACAATCAGTGGTTAAGCAGACGGAGGAAGCGTCGCGAGTAACTATCTCTTTCATTTCGTTTTGTGTGGTATTGTACAGAGCTGGTATCATAGAGGCAGAAATCGTTTTTCTACTGGGTAACGTATAACCTGGAATATTATTCGCAAACTTTCGGAACCCTTTATCTTCCATATAGCATACGCACAAGTAGGTAGGTATCGGGAGTTTTGTTAAGTGAACGATCCCCGGCTCACCACAGCACCAAGATGAACACACTCACTTCCAGCACTTCTGTACAGGAAACTCCATGAGTTCCCATACATTATATTATTTGGTTTCCATTCCCTAACATCAACAGCCGCTGCCTCCATCCCGACTGACAGTGACAGATCAGTATTGCCATATACTGAGTGTTGCCATCTTGTGCGTGTGAGACAGAGTATTATATCTATTCTATAGATACAAACACTACATTCCACTATTCGGAAAGGTTGATAGTCGCTAATAAATAATTCCATTAAATCGCGATCTATACATTTCCGCTCTTCAGGAGTCATTTATTAGCGATATAAGTTTGCATCGTTCTTTGCCTCTTGCGCGACGGCTCTAATAATGTTTGGTTGTGGTTTTCTGCAGTGGCGGCGGTGCTTCCTCTATCTTGAGACGATGACGTTCTTGGCAATACTTGGTTTTGCTCGACAATTGTTGTGTTTGCATTTTGTGCCAAATAAACAGAAGGATGCAGTCTTTTTAATTGCGAGTTCAAATTCCCGGTAGTTAATTTAAATGAAAATGTTTGTTTACAATATTTACACACAGCCAAGGCAACACCATTGTCCTTTTTATCAAATGAGTCCAGATAGCACAGGTCTTCCGCGACATTGTCAATTTAAAAAAGTTGAAAAAAGTTATTATAATTTATAAGTACAACGTTCAATTTACAACACTACCTAGATACACTTATTTATTATTAGTTACATACACAAACACCAATAATTAACACGGAACCGCGAAAACATAATTACGTTATTAATTTCACTCAACTCGACGTTTTTTACGAACGGAATGTGTCGCCAAGATCAAGTGCAATTTAAAACTATCCATAATAATCCATTAGCATTTTCATAAATTAAGTACCTATATCCAATTCGAAATAATAACAAATCAAAAACTCAGCCTTATGTTATAGCACCCAGTTCCTACAATACAAAATGCAGCTATTGTCAAAACCCGCCAAAAAATTGCTTTCTAAGCGTCATCCATCATACAACTGAAATTAAACCTTATTACAATTGCACAAGTGATAACTTCACTACGCACGCATGCATTGCACGCCCCCCGCCAATAAATTGCTTCTACAAGAAGCGTTATCCATTGTACATACAATACAATCGAAATTAAACCTTGTTTAATTTAAACCTTGTAGGTATAGTATAGTGCAGGGGTGGCCAACTTGTCTAGGGCTGCGATCGACTTTAAAATTTCCTGGCCTATTGAGATCGACTTGAAGCATTTTAATTTTTGGGGAATTTTTCACTATAAAAACGCCACACCCGCCTCCCGTAGCGTTCGGTTGCTACTTGCTTTGCTTTACAAGTAAGACATTACAAAAAGTGCTTTACAAGTAAAGCACTTTTTGTAATGTCTCTCGCGATCGACCGCGCTGTCTCCAGAGATCGACTGGTCAATCGCGATCGACTTGTTGGCCGCCCCTGGTATAGTGAGTAGAGTAATACGCACGCACTGCATGCCAAATCATCAACGCATCTCATGTCAATCAAATGGTCCAAGTACGCAATATTCGCTTCATCTTCCACATAAATGTACGCCGCGGCATTTAGAATTTCAGATGTTACAAAGTTATTCAGTTACGAAAACGAACGAACGACAAACGCAAACTTTTGAATTTGACGAGTTTCCTACTTACTAAGAAAGAATATTATAATTATTTATCAACTTCCGAAATTCGTTAGCACTGATAATGATAAGGAGATTTCCCCTCATGCTTTATTTACTAGGCTTAGAAATAGCAGAAAAACTTTTTTTTTTTCAATAAAAGGTAAATAAATATAATACTCTGAAAAATGAATAATTGGAAATAACGTCCAATTAATTTACTTTAGAAGAAAATATTTTCAAAAACAACAATTCTAACTATATTTTGTAGAATCTAGTAGGTATCTGCCAAAAAAACTCGCCAAATACAATAGAAATTAAACCTTATTAATATAGCACGAGTGAGTATAATACACAATACCGCCGATATAATCGAAGCGTCTCGTGTCAAAACGAAATATTCGCTTCATCTCTTTCACACCACTTAAATGTATGCTGTTAGAAAGAGATGCGGCGAATATCAAATTAGATGTTCGTTTGTATTGAGGCGTTATCGTTTGCAAAGTTTGCGTTATGGTGGGTACAGATTGGTGCAATGCAACATGTAATGTAATATTCTGCCTTACATTGCATGTTCCCTGCTGCCTTGGACGTGTGGCGCGCGCGGTACGCGCATTGACTACGAATCATTCGAGAACATCTGTTCCCGCATTTCACAAACACTAGCCCTCGTGAACACGCGTTCTTTTCTTTGCCCGCATCACTCTACTTAAGTCGATATACTTACGAATCATGGAGTCTGAAAACAGCTTTCTTGCTCTGACGATTATCAGTGCTTCATTGTTAATCATTCATCAACATTTAAAAAAACGCCGAAGACCCCGACGTTGGTGGCGCACAGAATTATATAAACGGAGAGAAGGCAGAGAACTGCTTACAGATATGAATTTCCAGCATATAAGTGGCCAATACAAAAGTTTTACGAGGATGACGCCAACAGACTTTGAAAATTTACTCGCGATAGTCGGACCAAGAATAAGTAGAAAATATTCAAATTTAAGAGCTCCAATTTCAGCCCAAGATAGACTAGCGATAACTCTTCGATTTTTAAGCTCCGGGGACTCTTACACAAGTCTACAGTATACATTTAGAGTATCTAAACAATCTATAAGTGGAATTGTTCCTGAAGTATGCTCTGCTACAATTGAAGAATTAAAAGAAAACATTAAGGTACGTATAATCAAAATCTTTATTTTTCTTTGTTAACTAAATTAAATCACTAAAATCATCTATAGAAGAGTGCTGTGAGTCTTGTGAAGAGACCGACAAGGGCTGCTGGTTGATTGAGTAGTTAGTAGCGTCTACATTTTCTGCTGTGGTATAACCGTAGGATACTGAAGTTGAGGGACGATTGGAGTATGGTACTCTGTTTTCTCTGGCATCCAAATCTGTATATGCATTTGGTTGATGTCGCCAAGATTCATAATATTCCCTGTCGGCTTTCATAAGTCCTAGTCTGAGAGGAATAGTTACTCATTTTAGCTCCTATAAATGAAACAAAACTTTTTGTTAAGTCAGGAATGCTTGATGAACTGTCCAATTTCTGTGCAGTTGTTTTCAATATCCCCACTACATCGGTAAGAACATTGTTTTCGTCTCTTCTGGATCGTTTCGCTTCCTGTAGACCATGCTCATTTGGTGGTGCTGGAGGGGTGAACTCATGTTGCGTGGCTTCGGCGGCATTGTTTTCAGATGCTGAGCGTTGAATGGACTCCTAGAAATAATTATAATGATTTAAGTATTTTTTTCTATGTGTCCCGCCCACTGGGCAGGACACATAGCACGAAGAACCGATGGCCGTTGGGGCGGAAAGGTTCTTGAATGGCGACCGCGCACCGGACGACGTTCCGTGGGCAGGCCTCCTACAAGGTGGACCGACGATGTGGTGCGCTGTCGCGGGAAGCCGCTGGATGCGGGCAGCGCAGGACCGATCGTTGTGGAGATCTGCGGGGGAGGCCTATGTCCAGCAGCGGACGTCGTACGGCTGATAATGATGATGATGATGATGATGATGAAGAAGTATTTTTTTAAGGTACCCACGACTGCCAACGCCTGGTTGAAGATAAGCAAGGAGTTTGAAGACCGGTGGAACTTCCCACACTGTATAGGGGCATTGGACGGGAAGCACGTTTTACTTCAAGCGCCCATTAAAAGCGGAACCGAGTTTTATAATTATAAACAAAATTTTAGCATCGTTTTGTTTGCTCTAGTTGATGCAGACTATAATTTTCTATTCGTAGACGTAGGTTGTCAAGGGAGGATTTCTGATGGCGGAGTTTTCAAAGATACCCAATTATATGATAAGATAGAGAATCGAACATTAGACCTGCCAGAGTCACGTCCCCTATCCGATAGAAATGTTTCTATACCATATTTTTTTTAGGCGATAGTGCGTTTGCTTTAAAGCCTCGAATTCACTAGGGCACAAGTAGGGCACAAGTTCTGAGACTGTTACAGAACATCTACGGTGCGTGTCCTCAGAACATTTTGGTAACATGTCGTGATACATTTTGCTTGTCCACACGTCAGTCTCCGCCGAGATGTCGCCCGAGGAAGTCGTGGCAGTTAGTGCTGCGTACATTTATATTTTATCGAGTAGTTTACCGAAACGTTATAAAAAGAAAAGGTGGTGGGTGCGAAACTACTTATCACAAAGAGAAAGCAGTGATAATATCTTACGTGATCTTCGAATGTTTGATGGATCATTTGTAAATTTCACTCGAATGACATCGACTGATTTTGAAGTTTTACTAGAAATGATCGGGCCTGCCATAGCTAAACAAGACACAATATTACGGAATGCTGTTGGTCCTGACATCAGACTTGCAATAACATTGAGATACTTGTCGACCGGAGATTCTTATGCTTCCTTGTCGTATACATTTAGAGTATCAAAACAACTGATCAGCAAAATAGTACCAGAAGTTTGTAAGGAACTCATAAAAGCGTTGAAAATATATGTCATGGTGAGTACAAAGACATGGTAAAATCACGAATGTTTTATTAATATTATTTTTAATTATTAGAAAGAAAAATTATTCCCGCAGAAAAGATGGAATTATGTCATGATCAGATGGTTCCTGGCTGTTATCAAATTGAAAATCCAGATTTTCACGTACAGTTGTTTGTGGAATGCTATTCAGATTGTCGTTGGATGCTGTAACACTGTCCTGATGTTCCGATGGTGTGGTTGATGCGGTACTGTAGCCTTGCTTGTATTTGCCCATGCGAGCTTCTATTAATATATTATTAATATAATATTTCGCCATGAGGGCGGAGTGTTCGTCTTTAATGAGACGTAGCTCTGAGGCAACATATCGTCCATACACATCAAACTCATCAGGGGTAGCTTCCATCTTATTTTTGGCGGACCTCATTATTTCAAACGCCTCTCCCAATTTATCCTCTTGTGTTAACATTCTCTTTTTCGACGATTTAGATGAGGTAGGGCGCGGTGATGCTTCCATGGTTTTTTGAGTTTCTTGAGTATTTTCCGAGGAAAGCTCGGAGTATTGGTCATCGGTGTCCTGGCGTTGTGCCTGAAATAATTTTTATGTTATGTTATGTTACATATATTTTTCAGGTCCCAAATACTGAAATAGGATGGAAAGAAAAGGCTCATAATTATGAAATACTATGGAACTTTCCACATTGTGTTGGAGCTATTGACGGCAAGCATGTTTTGATTCAGGCACCTGCAAATTCTGGTAGTGATTATTACAACTATAAAGAACAATTTAGCATTGTCCTCTTGGCTATTGTAGATGCTGATTATAATTTTATATATGCTAACTGTGGTGCCAAAGGAAAGTCATCTGACAGTGGAGTTTTTCAAGAAACTTCTTTTTATGAAGCTATGAATGAAAACCAACTTAGTTGGCCAAAACCGGAGCCACTGAGACATGAACCAAACATGCCATTTGTACTCGTGGGAGACAGTGCATTTGCACTCACCGAAAAAATGATGAAACCATATCCAGGCTACCATGAGGTGGGAAATGTAAAGCGCATTTTTAACTACAGGCTTTCGAGAGCGAGAAGAATTGTAGAAAACGTATTCGGAATCTTATGTGTCGTGTTTCGTATGTTTCGCAATGCAATTGCGCTCCAACCTGCTAATGCTGAAGTTGCCGTAATGGCCTGTGTATACCTACACAATTTTCTAAGGCGTAATAAGCAATCGAGAGCACTCTACACCCCACGTGGAACCTTTGATTCAGAGGATTCGGATCATAACACTGTGGGAGGATCTTGGCGCAGAGAATTTGGACCTAATATTTTGTTGGATTTGCAACCATCTGGAAGACCATCTGCTCAATCTGCTATGGTAACAAGGAACAAGTTCGCTGAATATTTCATCACTGCGGAAGGAAGTGTTCCATGGCAAAACAATGTAGCTTAGAAATAAACAAATATTTAGAATAAGAATTGTAAATTTCATTATGTGTCTACCTACCTATAGCGGTTCATGAGATAAAACCCGTTGACAGACAGACAGACAGCGGAGGCTTAGTAATAGGGTCCCGTTGGTCAATCGAGTAGGGAACCCTAAAAACGACTTTATAATTCTCTTATAATTATTGTTAATGCTTATTTATTAGAAAGGTACTACTCGTATAATAAATTTATTTTAAAATTGTGACTTACTTGTGTCTCCAATGTATCTGTGCCACCAGAAGTTGTCGCCCCACTCAATAAAAACTTCATGGCATCGTAGGCAAACCAAGAAATTGATTCTATAACTTCGTCCCGTGCTTTACCCGTGCCTTTCGAAGAAGCTATTTTCTTTTTCTCACGCATAAATTGTGAGCGGAGGTTGTGGATCTTCGCCTCAACATCTTTCCTTGGTATTTGAAGGTCATTGGCTAACCCCTCCCAAGCATCATTTTTCTTTATTTTATTTTTGTATTCACGGTTATTCGTGTCCCACAAACATCCTTTGCTTTCGTAAAGCTCAATAAGTTTTAGAACTAATTGATTTCCCCACTCTACGGGCATGTTGATGCTAGAATTCGCGCACGCGTCCACACTCTGCAACAGCGGTCGCAGGACTGATGTCGCAGGAAGTTCTGTCTCGCGAGCTAAAACACGGAACCTGTTCTGCGACACGTAGATGTCGCTGTATAGTCGCGTGCGACGTCGCAGAACAGAGCGCGACGTCGCGGCGACACGTAGACGACATGTGCCTAGACAGGTTCTGCGACGATTTGTCGCCTAGTGAATACGAGGCTTAAGTGAATACTTGATGAAGCCATATGCTGGGATACATCCAAAGGGTTCATCGAAGAGAATATTTAATTATAGATTAAGCAGAGCTAGACGGGTTGTTGAAAACGTATTTGGCATTGTATCGTCTGTGTTCAGAGTTTTAAGAAAACCAATGCTTTTACAACCTGATAAAGCAGAATTGGTAGTTATGGCAAGCACTCTTTTACACAATTATTTAAAACGTCACTCTACAAACGTGTACATGATTCCAGGGTTAGTTGATAGGGAGGAAGATGGTAATTTAAATGAAGGTACGTGGAGGCAAAATAATAATAACATCACATCAATACTGCCTGTAAGAAAAATCCCTAGACGATCACCTGCGCATCTTAATGCTATCAGAGACAAATTAGCTGATTATTTTATGAATGAAGGAAAGGTTTCGATGCTCGTAGTTTAAATCTTACCGTATTTTTAGGGTTCCGTAGCCAAAATGGCAAAAAACGGAACCCTTATAGATTCGTCATGTCTGTCTGTCTGCCTGTCTGTCTGTCCGTCCGTATGTCACAGCCACTTTATTCCAAAAGTATTAGGACTACATAGTTGAAACTTAGTAGGTAGGTGTATTCTGTGAACCGCTTTACGATTTTTATACAAAAATAAAAAAATAAAGATTAAGGGGGGGCTCCCCATACATGGAACTGAAACTGAAAATATTTTTTTTCATCAAACCAATACTTGTGGGGTGTTTTTAAATAGGTCTTTAAAAATGACATTGAGGTTCCTAAGACTATTTTTTTTCAAAGTCAACCGTTTGAAAGATATATGCCGCCAAAGTGGTAAAATGTGTGTCCCCCCCCCCCCCCCTTTAACTTTTAAAGTAAGAAGGTGAAAAATCTAAAAAAAATATAAGCTATAGATCTTAATAAATACTTCCAACGAAAATTGGTTTGAACGAGATACAGTAATTAGTTTTCGAGATATAGTACATTTTCCAAAACCGCAAATATAACTTTGTCATTCATACAAACACTGTGAAAAACAAAGTTATTTTTTCAGACGAAAAATGATAGCGGTATTAAAATATGGTATGGTATAATGTACCTACGTAACCCTACTGCGCGTGGCCCGACACGCACTTGGCCGGTTTTTCTCTTTCTTGGTGTGTTTCTATCGTCTAAGAACTTTAAAGCATTGTAGGCAAACCATCGACTTGTGTATGTGTCCGAAGTACCTGCAATAAAACACACATACATACATACACTTTTATTTATTTACTAGCTTACTTTAATTATTGACCTATAGTTAGTTACTGTACATAATTCTTTTAATAATAAACTATGTTATTGAATGCACAATAATAATACAATACTATTCTAGCTCCTACAAAACGTCGTCACTATTGAATTTAAACAAATAAATTAAAAATAAAGCCCTTGGCAGCTACGTTTCACTATCAACTATAGTACTACCACTTAACTGGCGGATCGCCCGCGGGGCACGAGGTAGGTGGGAGCGGAGGTGTTGCGGGGTTGAAAGTACTTGAAACGTGAGGGCGCGGGGCGGGGAGAGCATGGGACGTTCCTCAGTGCACTCGCGGAGCTCGCGGTGCACGGTTGACTTACTTGTTTCGGACGCTCGGTACAAAAAGCACACGAGATTATCTGCCTAAGGTTATTCCCGAGATAAACGCTGAAGATAGACACACTAAGATTTTTGCCTAGAAAATTAACAAGCAAGGCAAACAAATGCTGTACAACAGCTATACGCTGTGTCGGTCGTTATGTGTTAGTGCTAGGCAGTATAATAAATTAAATACTGTAAAAAATAAAAACAAATAATGTAAATAAAAAATAACATAAAATTAACATGCTACAAAGTCGTTTACCTAGTAAGGTAAAGAAAAGGGACGTAACTCATATTTGCATTCAGCGAATACTATCTCGAGATTTATCCCGGAGCAATAACTAGGTGTGTGCCGATGCCCGCCCCCACCTACCTCCTGCCCCGCGGGCGTACCTCCAGTTGTGTGGTCTTACTATATTTATTATTTAATTGACCTAAAACATCCTGTATAAATTGAATATACATATGTTTTTATTCGCTAGGTAAAACTAGGTATAAATAGTTTATGTAAAAAAAAATTTTAGAATTATAAACTCCATTATACTTTTTTTCTAATTTGATTTTATTATCTAAGTAGGTACCTTAATTTTGTGATGATTTAAATTGTAATAAATACGTATGTAAAAACAAATAATATGCGTTATTCTTACCTTTTTCAGTCCCCTTGGATTTTTTTCCTTTGCTTTTTCACGGCGGTAAGAAGAGAGAAGACTTATCATTTTGTTATTGCACTTTTCTGCTGGTATTTTCAATAAATTTCCGATTTCGTCCCACGCATCTTTCTTTAAATTTTGTTTATAAAAGTTTTCATTTTGAGGGTTCCATAAATTTTCCCTTGTTCTGTATTCCTCTATCAATAAAAGTGACTCATCATCACTCCACGCACCCTCTTTCACCGCCATGATCGTTGCGCATGCGAACGAAACGAACGACCGTCCACGGCTGAGTCCTGCGCACACTGCGCGCCCCTTTGTGTTCGTACCAAAAACCGACAAATCTCGGATCGAGCCGCGCACGAGTTGTAACGCTCGGAGCGTGCGCGACCCAGGCGCAGTTCGTGCGCGCGAGGCGTCCAAACCATGAGCATTTGTTACAGGGTATGTTACGTTGTATGATACATTGCAGTAATGTGGACGTCAAATTCTTGCATTGCATGTTGCATTACATGTTGCATTGCACCAATCTGTACCCAGCTTTATGTTCGGTATCGTTTCGTTATTTTCTCGCGCGTTATTCTCTCGATATTTCAACAAGATATGGTATGATATCAAACTCATATCGGTTTTTAGTTAGGTTTTGATATATCGAACTCATGCCTAGCAACTAGCAACAAATGGAGGAGCGAGTTTGTCGGCAAAGGAGTCTATCCAAATTGATTGATGGGTTGTTAGATGTGGGGTTGGAGCGGTTCAAGGCTCCACGGAACCTTTTAATTGGTTTCCAAACTACAAATGGAAGTGTGCCAGGGAAACTCGACTCGCAAAAGTTTGACCAGCCCTTCTTTTTCCTCATAGCAAGGAACTTCTTATTTGAGCATTTTTTGGTATTTTATGAAGTTCTCCATACCCATGAGAGTTGTATTCCAATTCAGCCTCTTATCTTCTCTGAACTATGCTGGAGCAATCAGAGTCCCACCAAGGGGGAGATATTTTTTTAAAAGAGCGATTCTTTAGGGGTATCTGAGAATCTGCCGATGATTTTAAACTCGACAAATGAGGTGTAAACCTCAAAACAATTTTCGGTGGAAATAGTAGGAAGAGAATCTAATTTATTGTCCACTTCCGAGGAAAAAAGCCAATCTGTTTTTTTTTAAGCTATATTTTAGAAGGGGAGGTAGAGCAATACTAGAGCAGTACTAGAAGGGGTTTGAAAGGGAAGGATAAAATGGGGAAGTTTTCACATCCGAGTACTGAGTAGGATCCCAGGAGAGTTCAGATGCCACTAAATTTGAACAAGATGTTAACTACAAGTAGCCACATAAGGTCGAGAGTGTCGTCGTTGGCGGAGACTTCAGAGAGTTGAGAAGTGTTTCCCAGCAGAGCGCATCTATTGGGCAGCGATAATGGGAGCTTGGAGGTGATGTATTCATGAGCAAACTTATCGTAAGATTTGCCCAATGAAGCTCTTGGGCGAAGAGTACGGGTTATTGTTTTGCTGTTAGAGGTATGACTAGAAGTGACAGGAGAACGAGGCTGAGAGACGGAAGATAAAGTAGAATTATGAAGTTTTAGCCGAGTCAGCGTATGATTTCCAAGGTTGGGAGATAGTTGGGACGTCTCCCGATAAGATATATTGTCTTGTGAAATGCTAATTTTTATGGATTTTTGTGGGGACTCTTCAGGGCAAGACTTATTTGTGGCAAAGTGACAAGACGAGCAGTAGCAGCAAGTAGCCTTATCCTCTGTTACTGAGCAATCCTGACCTAGATGCGGTTGAGCATAACGGAAACAGCGGGGCTTTGAGCGGCATTGGTCTTTAATGTGTCCAATCCAAATCTGCAGCAATGCATTAGCATTGGATTGTTGGAAGAAGGAAACTTTCTACAGGGATAGCAGTGTAGCATGAGAATACTCTTTTAGGATGAGATTGGCCTTTGAATGTGGGTACCACGGATTGATACAAGTAGAAAATATTATAGATAGAGGTACTTACTCTGCACCATTCAGGCCAATCTTTTTTGGCTCCTGGAATAGGGTTCCCTATGTATTTGCATAAAACTTTAAGGCATAATATGTCATAGCATATGATTTCGCCGAATGATGTTTAGGCATAATATTATTTAGTCATAACTAGACCCCGGATTTGCGGTGGCACGAATAAAATGACGTTTAATAGTGCGTGGACAACTTGATTATCAATCTGTGTAATTTATCGATAGAAAAAATATAGTTATGTAACGTGATATATAGACTTACTGTCGGAAATAGTAGAAATTACCTACCTACATTAAGAAAAGTGAAAATCGTGAAATGTATAAATAATAAAATTCACTGCAGTTTTTCTTGATGCAAAGATAGCAAAGTCAAAGTGAGTGAAGTAGAATGTCAAATTTTTAAGAAATACATCCTCCTTGGTAAAATAAATACAGACGCGATCAAAGAAGTTCCACTTCAAAAATATTTTCAAAACATCGATATATGAAAATATTTACGATAATTTGGTAATCACTAGCAAGTTTGTATTCCTGCCACCGCAAATCCGGCCTTTAGTCATAACAGCTTATGCATAATTTTTTTAAGCATAACTACTTTAAGCATATTCATGCTTAAGCATAATATTCTTTAGCATAAATTTAAATAATATGTTATTAACGCTTATTTTTATAAACAAAAAATCACGACGTTTAAAATCACGAAAGAACATTTTACCTAAAATACTAAATCCCGAAGCTTAAAAACCCGAAGGTTAATTGAGGGTTACATGCCAGCAGGTCGGTTCTGGCACTTCGCCGGCCGCTGCCGCGGCACGCTCGCTTCGCTCACTCGGCTCGTGCGTTGTTGGTCGCAATGGAACCTCACTTCCTCCTCGCTCGCTACGCTCGCTCGTCGTCGCACCTAATAGACCTAAACAGACTTTCGGGATTGTTAACTATCGGCATTTTAACTTTCAGGGTTTCGAACAATCATCAGTCATTTAATAATCGATCTTTCAAGTTTCGGTCTATTGGATATCGGCATTAAGAATTTTCGGTATTTTAAAAATAGGTGTTTTATGAGTCGATATTTAGGTCGCATGTGTTATGTTTTTTGGCATTATAATACAATACCTGCCCCTTTTGCATGAAAATAAATAAGTGCGTAAAAATATTTATTCTTATTGTTTTTGATTTTTATGTCTAAATAATATTAGGCGAATAGACAATATGCCTAATAACATTATGCGAAAACAATTTAGTCTAAATGATAATTATGGTAATATAAATAGTATGCCAAAAAACAATTATGCCAAAGTATTATTATGACAAAATTGATTATGCCAAATCCGTTATGCCAAATCAAATTAGGTATAAAACCATTATGCGAAAACAGGGGATCCCCTGGAATAGAGTTCAACTCCAATGCAACATAGCTGCCCATTTGGCTTCAGTTACTTTTTTTGTGAAAGTAGCTGAAAATTTGCCACCACGTAGTTCGTCATCCGCCTGAAGAAGTTGGAGGATTTGTTGAGTATCTTTTTCTTTTTTTTGTCGCGGATTTCATTATTACTGTATTAATTTCTCGAGTTATTTATTTTGCTGTGAATTTTGTGTTATTTTATCTAAACCAATAAATTTCATTCTCTAAAGAAATGAGGGAAAGTTGACAGCTGACTGACAAATTTGTTTGTTGCGTTCCGTTTGTTCCATGAACGCCTAAACAGTGTTTACTAGTAATGGAATAATTAGCATTAGCAATAATTATTAATTGCTAATCGTCCATTAGCATTCATTAAATTAATCATAGTTGCTAAAAATAATGAATGCTATTTATCATCAAACCGCGCGAAATAGTCTGCGTTCGCATTCTGCTGCTATCATATGAAATAATACGACCGCGCTAATTAGCACGCGGCACGAAATATCTGCTAATGCTATTCGTACGTTGCGAATGAATTCGTCTCCGATATGAAATAATACGACCGCGCTAAATAGCACGCGGCGTGAAATATCTGCTAATGCTATTCGTACGTTGCGAATGAATTCGTCTCCGATATGAAATAATACGACCGCGCTAATTAGCACGCGGCGCGAAATATCTGCTAATGCTATTCGTACGTTTCGAATGAATTCGTCTCCGATATGAAATTACAGACGACGATGATTTATCGAATGAATACGACTAACGAGTTAGTGAGTGAGGGAGAAGAAACCATGTTTGTAAACTTAAAGTGAAGTGAGCTTGTGTTTCTGTGATTGATTTTGATTAGAAATGATCTCATCATTTTCACCATCACATCACCTTAATCATCATCATCACCATTTTTTCATCATCACCATATTCATCATTATCACATTCCTCATCTCTACCAACATCATCACCTTCATCATCATCACCATCATCATCATCAACACTATCGTAATCATCAATTCATTTTGGTGAAGACGAACACTAAATTGCGTAGTGACAAAACAAGCATTTCACGAATCAGAGCTATTCACGAACATAATGACGCTGGAAAGCAATCTTGTAGTATAACGAAAAACGAGGTTTACGTGGGAGGCTAAATCATATTTAAAAAATTCATACCTCTTAAATGAACATGCAGAGAAATGTCTTTGTGTGGCTAAATATTGTTTTAAATGATAACTTATTATATGCGATTAGAGTTTACTATCTGAGGTTACTATAACCTATGTTTTTCACTAGTTACAGCAATTGAATTTTCAAACATACACCGCAATTTTGCTGTATCTATAGAGTGAAAACATAGGACTCGGCAAAATGTCAATAAATAAAAAGGCAGCTATTGTGATGTATGTAATGAATTTAAAAAGAAGACCATTTAAAATTTGATGTAATTCATTATAATTTTAAGTTGAAGTGTTGAATTTCAATGTATCTTTGAAACAAATAAAATGAAACTTATAAGGAAATGCTGTATGTAAATAAAGAAAACTAAATGTTGTTTTTAGTAACCATTAACCCCAACATCAATGATAAAAAAGTTTAAAACTTAAGCAGCTTTTGTGTTGCAATTGAAATACTCAACAGATTTATTAGAAAATACCATTAACAGGAGGATAAGGAGTAAAAATGTAACAAACAGCAATGAATAAAGAAGGTTAGTAAACATTACATTAATTTTCTTATGTAGGTACAAAGCAAGGTATAAATCAAATATTATAATGAAATAAAAAATAGGTATTTTATTAAATTTTATTTATTAATAAAAAAAGTTGTTTTATGACAATCTGTACCTATTATGGAGATAATAGAAGAAAATTATACTTATAATAATTTTATTATAAAAGAAGCCTTTTATTCTTCTTCGTCAGTGTCTATTAATATATCTTGAGTTTTTTTATCTCGTTTTAGACCTAGATATTCATGCGCATGTACTCTAGGTATAATTAATTTGTCTACCAGTTTTTTTAAATCATTGTATTTTTGTATCGAAACAGGAAGTTTTTCAGGATAAAGACAAACCTTGGGTTGAGCGTCATTTAAGCTACACAAATTGATTTCTACAGTTTCGGCATTCGGCAACATAGAATTTTTTATAAACATTATGTTGGGGTGTGACTTTCTAAATGTAGCAATACATAATTTAGATATTTGAAAATTTTTTTGGTTTTTTTTGAAGGTTTTGTTTAAAATGTCTTCAAAGCCCAAAAAGTCATGACCCTCCAAAACAGTAACTTTATACGGGCCCGGATTTTTACGAGCCATCTGGATTACCGTCGGCCATGCTGATGGCGCCCATATCGTCGTCTTCTTAACAGCACGCTCAATCGTCGCGTGCATACTGTCTACCGGCATATAAGTATGCCCTGGTATCAAGTAATTCATTTGTATTGTATTTACGTTTTGGCACTTCGACAAAATATACCTTAACATGGCCAGAATTGTTTTATTTTTGTTTTGCCCGAAGCATGAGTCAGAGTAAAGCAAAACTTTTTGAATACTTTCCCGGGCGTCTACTTCTTGAATAAAATTATATAAACACGTTGCAATTTCGTTTGCTCCACGATGAGCATCAGATTCGGTCCATAAATTACAAAACCCTGCTTGTGTTTTACTTTCGTAAATTGTTAGATTATAAACTGCAATTTTTCTGGAATAATACAATGCCATATTATCACCATACGGTGTATTTAACACCTTTTGCATGTCAAAACTTGCGCATATCACACTGGGATCTATGCCATTAAGGTCCTGGTGGCATTTAAATCTTTTGTAAGATTCTTCCTTTTCTTGTAGATGTTGCTCCATTTTTATAATTTCTTGTTCATTTCTCACGTCAAACGATCTCGCCATGCATGTCATGCACTTATCTTTTTTAGGGATATGAAATCCAATATTATAATTAGCTTTAAACCAATTTGAAAATACTTTAAATGACATACTCTTTATGTTATTAGTGTCACAATTTGATGCATAAATGCGATATAAATTTGAAATGTTTTTAAATTCTTCAGGTAAGTAAAGGCGAGATGAATCTTTCCTGCAATAATGCGATGGTACGAGTGGTAAAGATGCCAAAAATGTTTTAGCGTGACTTAAGACATCTTCTGTAGTTTTGTTGGTACCACCGTTAAGTTTTCTTCCGTCAGATTTAGCAAATCCCTCAACTGCATTATCTAATGTATATAATAGAAACCGTTGCGTTATGTCTATTGTATTTATCAGGAATTTCTGACAGACTTGCCTTCTACCATCCCCTTCATTTATATAATAAGCGTAAGTGACATTTCTTCTAGATGATTCACCTTTGTCAGTAGTATGAGTTTTTATTTGTTTTTTTATGGCACATTGTGAGATCCAATCTTTTTGGCGTTGAGCGCTACTAAGATTCCAAAAGTAATTAAAAAGGCCTTTCCGCCTTTCTTCTGTTATTTCTCCACACTTCCGTTTACAATCGATGTTAATACATGGGTTAGGTTTCATGGTCTTAGCCACAACCTGTTCACCTTTCTTGTTGGTATAGGACTGTCCCGAATTACGTTTTCTTTGGTTGTCTCTACTAATTTTCTTCTTATTTTTAGGTTTTTGAGTCAGAACGCCTTCGGTTTTGTTTTGTTCTTCTGTAGCTATTTTCAGCGTTTTACTTTTTTTCTGCTTCTTCTTTTTCTTTTGGGTTAGTTTACATTGTTTCTTTTTCCCTTTCGATGATGATTCATCAGAAGAAACATCGCCGCTCCAACTTGAATCTTCAGAAGGAAAAGCTTCATTCAGCAACAGCGTATCAGCGTCTTCTTGATCAATAAAATCTAGGTATATTTTGTCAAAGTTAATTTTTTTTTTGCATTTTCGGTCACGGATTTGAGATTCATTGGACGTTTCAGGCTTTTTATTTACAATAGGATCATTTTCGACCTGGGCTGTAGAGTTTTTCTTTTCAGTATAGCCGCTATTTCCTTCGACAAGTTCTTCAGGAAAATTTGGTGATACGTAATCATCTGATGGGTTTTCAACTAGTTCCACAGCAATATTTATTGCAGGGTCATTAGGATTTAGTTTAACATTTGTTTTACAGTTTGCTACAACCTCAACAGCACAGATTTGGTCTTTGGACGCGATATTGTTTATTTCAGAATCTGTTTTGGTTGCACCTGAACATGCATGTATTTCTAAAATTGGATTATCTTTAGTGTCTAGTATATTATTGTTTTCATTAACAGCATCTACAGCAGTTTCAAAAGAATCGATGACATTGTAATTATTTATTTCAGGTACTCCAGGACTCTCCGTAATATTACTATGATTAGATTCAACAGTTACTTCAACATCGTAATATTTTTCAGTAGAGACGTTTTTGATTGCATCTGTTGAGCTTATATCAGGGAGGGTTTCGACTAAATCACTTTTAGGTGAAATAGGCTGTATAATCTGGGCAATTCTCTCTAGGTTAATACCGTCGACATCATCAGCCGCCATGCCAGCAGATTGTGAGTTTTCTGGAGGTGAAGAGATGTTGTCAACCAGTTTTTTTGTCTCGGACAGGTATTTTTTTGGATTCCGGAAGGTAGGTGTGAGTTTCCGTACATCTCCTATTACAGCAACCTCTTGACGTCGGGAAATGGGCGGTGAAAATGAAGTGTGTTCTGGCAAGTAATAATTGGAACTTGTACCTTCACTACTGCGTCTGAAAGATCGAACCTTTTTCCCATCCTTGAAGATAATTTCACTTAATACTTCCACCTTAGCTTTCTTATTTTCTTTATTTAGGTTTACTTCATCTTGCTGTAGTTTTAGGTCATCCATCCATTGCCGACGTTTCGTCATCTAAAAGAAAACAATGGAGACCTTCTTATTTTATTTTATTAAATATACAACGAAACGCAAGACGTTTTAAACTGTAGGTAAGTATTTATTTTTAATTTCAGACTTAATCCCCATTAATTAAAATATGTTAGTAACAATTTGTACTTTGACGGCCTCCACGGTGGAGTGGTGTTTGCGCCGGTTTTCGAGGTGCCGCTATCTCTAGAGGTTCTGGGTTCAATCCCCGGTCGGGTAAATATTGAAAAAACCAACTTTTTTTAATATTTTCTCGGGTTTCAAGTAACTAAAATTGGTATTGGAACATTGGTATGTGATGTTGTCCAATATTTATTTATTACTAGCTGTTGCCCGTGACTTTGCCTGCGTTATTATCGAGATACAATATAGCCTTCAAACGGTGAAAAAATTATTCAAATCGGCCTAGTAGTTTTCGAGATTAGCCCGCTCAAACAAACAAAGTAGATAGAATTTAGAGTACGTAAGTAAGTAAGTAAAAGATTTATTAGACATAGACACCACAAAGCAAAACTTACACAAAAATAACAATGGAAGAAAACATAAATACAGCATTAGCGGAGAGAAAACATAATACAATAAAACAAATAAAAATAACATAAAAAATAATGAATATTAGAAGAGAGAAAAAAGAACAAAAAGCTGTATGGTGTGAGGCTAAAGTAAAGGGCCCTGACTCAGCAAAATAAAACTCCTGAGTCATCCGTAGATGGTCAGAATGACCCAGAAGCGCTGTTATTCTGTCAGGGCCCTAAGGCTCGGACAACACTACGACAACGACGAGTAGAGTAGATTTAGTAGATTCATTAGTAGTATAGTTAATATTGTATTTATAAGTTACCTTTCCTAAATAATTGGTTCCTGTCCCGTAAATTTGCTCAATGACAAATTGGTAAATAGGTAGTTAGGCCTCAATAAGCTGAAAAGTAAATAAAACACAAAATTAAAACTATTGGATTATTTAGGTAGTTTACAAGTTAAAAACCTAGCAGAATGGCAGTTGTCATTAATAAGTAAGTATTGGTTAGATTAGTTTTACATTTCATTCACAATGCAATATTAGTACTATAATAAAAATACTAGTCGGGCAAATCTAAGAAGTAGGTACAGTTTGTCAAACTCATAGAAAATAGACAGCGTCATTCAAATTTGAGCTTTACGACAAAGAAATAACTAAACGTCAAACTGTATTTCTTAGATCTGCCAGACTGTAAAGTAAAGGAAAACACCACCTCGCAACACCACTGATAGGAATCGAACCTACGACTTTTCGTTTTCCGGGCGACTGCTCTAACTACTGCGCTACGGCGCCAAAGTCGTCGATTCCCACCGGTGGTGTCGAGTTTTTATGGTACGAATGAAATACATGAAATGGTAGATTTTGAATGTTATTATTTCTAATTCAACGTAACTATTAATAAGTGAGTGGGTACTAAATAATTAAACAAATTATAACGTTAGTTACATTTCACTGTACAGCTAATTACAATTTTACTTACCTATTTATTTACTTTGTTCACTTAAAACATGCTTAAAACACACTACACCGATTTCGCTTTCTCTCTTCGGCGCTCGCGCTTCGACTGGCTATACGATCGGATGATGCGTATCCCAGTGCGACAGGAGGAGAGGGGGTGTTAAAATTTTACGTAAATAAATAAGTGTCATTCTGAACTCTATGCATTATGCTGTAAGTATGATTTTACTTTAAAATATGTATTGGGAACAAACGTTGTAACTCTACATCTTGTAATAGTCTTGGGCGGCAATTTTGTTGTATCTATAACAGTTAAGCAAATTTGTTTTAACACGGGCTGCAAAATTGCTGTATGTACCATTATACTTATTTTGTGATTAGAACAAAACGTTGTATCTTTTTTGAGCCATTAAAAAACGGTCGATGTATCTCTTGTAGTTAACAAACTTTAAAAATAATTTTGATGTATCTCTTTCTTAGTAAAAAGTTACAGATTTATCCCTATTTACCACAATTTCACATATGTTTTTGGTTTTTTTCCTACAAAAATTCAACGTCGTAACACGAAAAAAAATCATCGTAGGAAAACGAGACCCAGACTGTTCGATGCAGTATTTTTTTCTTACTCCAAAAGGGTAATAAAAAAAAACCGCATTTTTCGAGATACGACAAGATTGCTTTCTACCGTCGATTAAAAAAAAAACATAATAAAAAATTGTATTAAAGTCATATTAAAAATCACATTAAAAATCATATGAAAAATCATATGAAAATCATATGAAAAATCATATGAAAAATCATCATCAATTAAAAATCATATTAGCAATTAGCATAGCAATAGCAATTAGCATGCTAATTATGAAAATTAGCATGCTAATGAAATTAACGAAAATTCGCATTAATTTCCATTACTAGTGTTTACTTTTCTTTGCCTGCAGCTCATTAATTTACATAAAATAAAGTATTACAATACAAGTATTTTACATAAATCAATAAAATAAACAATATTTTGTATATAAAATTTAGTAAATTAAGTAAAATTTGTATTCCTCGATTATATTATGAGTACAATCAAGAAAATGGAACGTGTATACAATTGGAGAAGCGCCTGTCATCGATATATCGAGTTTTATATCGAATAGACCCGAGAATACCATTTTCTATATGAATGGAGATTTTCAGGATATTTTCGTTCGATAATAGACGCTAGATATAATATCAAAGTCGATAACAAATCACATGAACTGAGAATTGGCCCCCAGGGTACTTTATAAATATTTCAAGTCTGCTTATAAATCTTCCAGTTTTTAACCGACTTCAAAAATTTGAAAAGGAGGAGGTTATCTATTCGTCGCGTATTTTTTTTTTATTTATATGGATGTACATCGATTACTCGAAGACGGCTGAACCGATTGAAACGATTCAAACGTTATTACATTAGGTAAACTTCCAAGTTGGTCAATTTTTTAAAATTTTGAAATCGGTTCAGTACTTTTCAAGTAATCTTGAAAAAAGCATAAAAATAGTGTGATTTTGTGTGAGCTACCTCGATGATCAGTCGTATAACTTCTTTGTTTATGAACTAAATAAGATAATATTTTTTTTTGTTGAAAAGGGGATATCTTAAGTGTAGTTCTTTAACCGCCATAAAAAAGGAGATTCTCAGTTTGACCCGCATGTATGTATGTTTCTCCGCGATTAACTCACGTTTGGCTTAGCCGATTTTTCTACCTAAATAATATACCTACACTACCTAATACAAAAGGTACTTACACCAGAAATTAAAAAATTAAAAATTGTTTAAATTGACCCGCATATATGTATGTTTCTCCGCGATTAACTCACGTTTGGCTAAGCTGATTTTTCTACCTAAATAATATACCTACACTACCGAATACAAAAGGTACCTACACTAAAAATTAAAAATTGTTTAAATTGACCCGCAAGTATGTATGTTTCTCCGCGATTAACTCACGTTTGGCTAAGCCGATTTTTCTACCTAAATAATATACCTACACTACCTAATACAAAAGGTACCTACACTAAAAATTAAAAAAATATAAAATTGTTTAAAAAATCAAAAAACCTACCTCTAAAAAGCAAGAAATAATATTCGTAATAATAAAAACACGTCTATTGAAGTCGGGTGTGGCTTTTAGAATAAAAAAAAAGGAATTTATACTCCAGCCTCACCCAACTTCAATAGACGTGTTTTTATTATTACGAATATTATTTCTTGCTTTTTAGAGGTAGGTTTTTTGAAGCCGGTTTTTTTGTTTTTTAAACAATTTTTTTCCATCCTCATATGTAAGCCATACACGCTACGGTCTACCGTAGAGGTCATCTATGCAGGTATGCCTGCGCAGGTCAACCGAACATTGGTAGCGTGTATGGGGACGTTCCGGTGTACCGGAGCGGTCTTCAGTTCTTTTTGCGATGGCATCGAATGAGGACGATGACGCGCTGGCATTGCTAGGCCTTGCTTTAATTTTGAAGATAAAAGAAACAAAAACAGTGAAAAGGAAGCGAAAAAAGTGGCGTAAGCATTGGTTATTGAAAAGGAAAACATATAGTCATGTTAATTTATTGAATGAATTAAAATTTGAACCAGAAGATTTTAAAAACTATCTCCGAATGGACGAGAAAACATACCTTAAATTACTTGAAATGGTTATTACTCCTATGATAAAAAAAGAAGACACAGTTATGAGAAATAGTATTTCTGCGCACGAAAGTATAAGTTACATTGAGATTTCTCGCAACTGGCAGAAGTTATGAGGACCTAAAATTTTCAGCAATTATTTCGCCTCAGGCGCTTGGAAAAATTATTCCTGAAACATGTGAGGCCTTGTATAAAGTTCTTAGAAGAAATTATTTGAAGGTAAGTAATTAAAACACTGTTATATTACAGATAATATTTATTGAAAAAAATACGAATTATTCATTACCAACATTGAAATTATTAAGGAATGTCGCTGCCGAATCTGCAATCGATAAAACTACCTCTGTTTCACCGGGCTGATTTCCCGGAATTGTATGAGTTCGCATTTCTGTAGAGTAGTGATTGCCTTGGGAACTGTTGAGTAGATGGCTAGTTTGAAATGATTGAGAAAGATACTCTGAATTTTGACAGGTGGGAAATGGAAGGCAGGGTGGGCTAGGACTTTCGGAAGAAACAAAACTTACAGGGGTATATATGCCCTATTGGAAGTAGGAGAGGATTGATATACATGTTGTCGATATTGCTGAGCAGGAACATAGCTTCGTTGATTTTGTTTCAAAATATCTCTCATGTTAATATAGGCGTGCTCGGGAGTGAGGTGTCCTATTTCTGCTTCAAAAAGTAAATCATTAATAAGTTTTTCTGCGACTATTATTTGTTTCGCATCTAAAGCCCTCAATTTCATCGCCACATTTTTTACCCGACTACGGCGAAGCCAAAACGGAGGGTATATGATTTTGACCTGTATGTATGTATGTATGTATGTATGTATGTTTGTATGTTTGTAAATTCATCTGTTCCCTCATAGCTTCTAAACTACTTGTTATAATTTGACAAATGAGGTATCGCTAGAAGCGTCTTAATTGTCCAATGAACATAAGCTATATGACGTCACATTAAATTGAATGTTGCGCCCTCTAGAGGAATTAAAGACATGAACTAAAAAAAATTTTTTTTTTAATAATCCCGTGTTGGGTACCAAATGAAAGGGCTTAATGAGCACTTTTCAAATATGTATATATTGTTAGCTTTTGCCCGTGGCTTTGCTTGCTTTCACCCTATTAATAACTCCAAAATATTTAAAATAAAAAAGAAGTTTTAAAACTAAAACCCGACTACGGGAAAATCGTGCTCTAAAAAGTAAGAAACAAGAAAATATTCGAGTCCAAAATTCAATAAAAAGGATAACCGTAGTCGCATGCCACATTGTCCTAGACACGCACGACACGAACAACAGGCTGGAGGTGGCATGCGACTACGGTTATCCTTTTTATTGAATTTTGGACTCGAATATTTTCTTGTTTCTTACTTTTTAGAGCACGATTTTCCCGTAGTCGGGTTTTAGTTTTAAAACTTCTTTTTTATTGCCAATAGCATCGCACCTATCTTCTGTTACAATTGGGCGAGGGCGCTTAAAGTGATCTCGAACCGATTTCAATACTTCACTTGCTATGCTTTCATCATTTCTTTTTGTTTTACAAGGTTTTGGTGGGCGAGATGAATTATTATTTGATGATGTCGATTGGGCCTCGTTGTTGTTGGTAGATACGCTGTTGGATGAATATTCTTCAACGGCATTTGAAGAATCTTCAGTGTTGTCTCTCTGAAAACAAATAATTTTAATACATGATTGTGTCCCGCCGCTATAGATATTTCACATCAAAAATAGCTACTTATTGTCTAAATGATAAATCTGTTATTTTTATATTACAGTTTCCTACATCTGAAGAAGAGTGGAAAGAAATAGCAAAGATGTATGAAGAACGATGGAGCTTTCCTCATTGTCTTGGTGCAATAGATGGAAAACACATAGCAATTGTTCCATCGGCTAATAGTGGATCGTATTTTTATAATTATAAAGGGCAACATAGTGTGGTTCTTATGGCAATTGTTAATGCAACATATCAATTTGTGTACATAGATATTGGCATGAATGGTAGAATATCCGATGGAGGGGTTCTACAAAACACTAAATTTTTTGAAAAATTAGAAAATAGTGATTTACATATTCCAAGCAGTGAATTGTTAACAGGAAGTAACCGAAATTACCATATGTATTTGTGGCAGATGACGCGTTCCCATTACGCCCCGATATGATAAAACCGTTTCGGCAGGCAGATTTAACATCGCGAGAAAGAAAAATCCTGAATTACAGATTATCTCGCGCGAGGCGCACTGTTGAAAATGCTTTCGGGATAATGGAGAATCACGATTTCGGATATTTTATACTCATATAAATTTAGAACCCGAAAATATCGATTAAGTAGTGAAAGCATCTTGTGTATTACATAACTTTTTAATTGAACACTCAAAAAAGTCTTATGCACCTCAAAAATGTTTTTATCGAGAAAACTCTGAAAACGGGACTATAATTTCTGAAGGATACAATACACAAAATAGTACCATGGAAAACTTGGAAAGAAGAAACCCAGGAAATACTTTGAACAACGCGAAGATAGTCCGAAACAATTTTATGAATTATTTCAATCAGGAGGGAAGGGTACCATGGCAAAATGATCATGTAATGTAATAAATAAATTAGGCTGAACGAGCGGATTAGGTAGTTATAAATACATAGTTATTAGTGATGTACACACGGCTACACAACAAGCTATGCATTTCCAGTTTTAGCTGACCTCGCATTGTATAGGTTTTTCGTACAATCAGAAGGCAGCTTATACTGGTTTTGAATAGCTTGATGTGTAGCCGTGCGTACCGGATCGTTAAAAATGTATATCCGCGGATACGGATACGGATCTTTATTTTCGATGATACGGATATCCGGAACATCACTAATAGTTATATTATAAGCTTTGGTGAAATTTAGAATGACGGTAAATACAAAATAATTAAATGTGTTCTACGAGTATGTATTCAACTTAATAAAAATGTATACAACGAAGTATGAAATATTTTACTTACCTCACAACTATTTTCGTCATCACTATCTAAGTTTGATGAAGATTCCCTTGGAGTGCATTGATCATGAACGAAATTGAACAAATCGTAGTACCACAGTTTTATACGGTACACATCATCAGCAGATGCCCCAGACTTTAAAGATTGGTCATATTTCTTCTTTTCCTTCCTAACATTGCTTCTTAAATTATTGATCTTCTTCACAACTACTTCTTTGTTCGCATCTGGCTCAATTTCTCTCAATTTTTCTATGAGTAATTTATAAGCAGCTTCTTTTTTGTCTCGATTATGGTAATCTTTGTTTTTAATTTGCCAAAGACATGGATGACTTCTATAAATTTCGATAAAATCTTCAAGGATTTTTTTAGTTGAATTTGGTGGCGCCATTTTCAATTGCTGTATTACGTGGCATTCGTGGCAATACGATGCGAGCGACGAGACAACCGTCCGAAAGAAACACTATAAAACAACTGACGCGACCTGCGCAGGCGACCGGAGTACACGCGCACACGCACAGGTACACCGTACGGTGTCACTCGAAAGAATTGATTTTCGATCTTGCGCCGCGCCGGTCGCCTGCGCAGGCTCAAAAAACTGCACAGGTCTATTCCCACACACATTCCGGTCTACCTGCGCAGGCATACCTGCACAGGTGTACCTTTCCGGTGGACCGTAGCATGTATGGCAGCCAATAGATAAATCAAAATTCCGAACCAATTTTTTTTTGGTACATCCTTGGTAATATCTGCGAGTTCAGCGAGAAGCAATAAATAAACGTTGTGAAGCGCTTACATTTGAATACAATGTGTTGGATACCTATCTTCCAGTTCATCACAACTGGAGCAATTTGCGTCAGCAACCAGCTTTATTTTATGAAGATGACTTCGCACTCATTTTCGACAATTTCGCAATTGTCCATGTCCGAAGCTCATTCGGTTAATAGTGGATATGAATTTTCTATTCCTGTAAGTTTAACTATAAGTGGCGTCTATGTTCGAGTTGCCAAATAAAATAATTATTTCGTATTCTTATTTTACGTAATTGTTTTTATTTCGTCCATGACTGTCCGAGTGTTTACTGGTGGTTCTATGTTAGGTGCATCTGCCGTCAGAGGCGATGAAAATACCACATCGGTGGACATAAGAGACGAGTCCATTGGCAAGTCTAAAACTAATTTGTTCTGTGATCTCAAATTCTTCCAATTTTTTACTTGCAAATGTCCATGCAGTAATGTTAGACGTTGTTGTCGAAGTTTATATGACGATACTATTATCGTCCTATAAACTTAGCTGCTCCGCGTAGACGTAGGAAATATTTTTTTTCGTTCTGGTTCTGCGTTCCTTTAAACTTGGTTTTTGTATTTTAGGAAGTAGGTACCCGTCTCGTATAATTTTCCATTTGGTCTCACTGCGACGCCTGCAATGCAATGTATTGCGATATAATAAAATATTTGTTTAAGGTACTTATTAACTAGAGATTCCTTTTAAACTATTGCGTTTTCTTTTCGAGATGGTATTGTATGTAAAGCCATTTTAGTGTGGCAGATAGTAAAATAACTACTAGAGAATTAAATCAATAGTAAACACGTACTTTAAATATAAATAGGGTGGGTTCGTTACAATTGCACCGAACGTCGCACAAAATATTCTCAGTCTACCACTGACCTACGAATCCTTCGGGGTCTTGACTCGGAGTACCACTGCGTCTGGTAGTAGGAGTCACAATCTTAATCATAGGCTAGGGTAGACTAGGCAGATCCTAGCCGGTGGTAGGTCTCCAATAATATATAATATCTCCAATACAATTTACTTTACAGCAACTCAATATGAATTACTTAAATAAGTATTATGAAGAAACTCGAGCGGCGAGCGAACAGAACCTAAGTTATTCACTTCTCAAGCTTACGCGCTCACTAGACATGAAATAAAACAATTTTTAACGGATACTAGAGCGGTTTTATTGAAAGCACTTTGGTAATTAGTTGGTATTTGGTTTGATTTTTGGTTTTCCCGACGTTTCGGCAACTTTGCAGCTGCCGTGGTCACCGCTCTAGTATCCGTTAAAAATTGTTTTATTTCAGAACCTAAATTAACTTAGTACGTGCTGTCGAGCCGGTGCTATAGAATAAAATTAGTGGTGAAAACTTCAGAATGTTTACGGCCTTCCTTTCTTCCTTTTTCTTTTAATTTCTTTGAGATCTTTTCCGTTTTTGCTTTGTTGTTGCAGCTGATGATGACTTTCTGGATTTTCGCTTTCCGTATGTGGTCCACCTGGAGTCCAGTGTTTGTCGACTGCGCCGCGTATTTTATTGATGATTGTTTCAGCAGTGTTTGCCGCCGTTCGGGAAGAGATGTTCAGGGTTTGTCTTTCTGTGTTCCTTTGTACTATATCTTTTTGGTTTGTCTGGTATTGACCGCACTGATTGATGTTTGTGGCCACCATTTCTGCATATGTTTTATACCGCTCATTGTTCTCCTCGAACTTTCCAATGTTATCCTCGAATCCACTCCCCATACTTTCATATTTCTTAGCCGTGAGAAATATAAATTGTCTATTGTTATAGTTCTGTATTTTGATTGTGTTTATAATCCAATTCGTGTTAACGGCACCTGTATTACTTTTCCTGATGATACATCTATTTGTTCTAATAGATTTTGATTTCTAGGAACTGTTCCTAGATGATTCACTTCATTGTTGAATTTGTGTATCGTTCCATCTTTTGGTGTATATGATTTTTCATATATTGGCCCGATACTGGTTGTCGCATTGTACATTATTTTTGCCTGTGCAATTAACGGTGGCAGGCAGTGGCAAAGGGTCCATACAAGCTGATTCCCATCGACTTACCTTTTAGAAATTCCACCCCACCGATTCACTATGCAGCAGGGATTGGTTGCGGTTGTTAAATTTCGGTATGTTTTACGGTTAATATAGCGGTACCGAAATATTCTACCCTTACTTAGGATACCGATAAATTTTATTTCGGTATAAAACCACCGAAATATAGAGGTACCGAAATTACGGAACCTATGTTGAAGTACGCAAAAAATTAAGGTATCAAAATATGAAGGTATAGTTTTAAATAGGTATGACGTCATAGCGATATAAAAAGGTACCGCAATTTTCCGGTATATCTGTTTTTCGGTACCTCATCAAAGCGGTACCGCAATTTTTAATTACTCAACCCAAACCCAAATATAACGGTACCGTTATATTAACGGTACCGTTAATATAACGGTACCGTTATATTTGGGTTAGCTTAACCTCTTATAAAGGTATTATATCGTGTTTTGTCGTTCATCTTCATGCTAGAGGGGCTGGGGGCGGTATTACAAGCTCTTAAAACTTAAATTTTCTGAATGGCTATCATTGCGTCTCTTTTATTACTGACGATGATTGATGATTACTCCTTACAATATTAATTACAGCCCAATCCTCAAATTTTTATAGGTACCCTTAAAAAATATACCTACCAAAACAAAAAAAAAATGTGTAGTACATATTTCACATACACGGTCATTTGATTTACTAGCTAGGCGAAGCCTGTACTATGGGTGATAGATACTGATATAACCTGACTGATATATAATATCTGACTGACAGATATCCGTCGCGTCGGGGCTTCCATTACCTGCGTCGAAATGAACTAATATTTTGTATTGGGAACAATATTGGGAATATAGGTACTTTTGAAGAACAGAGAGATGGCAATTGCAGACCCGATGATTTTTTTTGAATAGGTGTGTATGTATAGGTTAATACTACAGTACTAGGCACGTATCTTGAAATTTTATCGACGGAGTGGGGATAAGTTCGCGCATGTGCTCTTGTGAGCGACCAATGGCGCGCGCCCCTCGCCCACCGCCCGCGCCCCTCACCGCTACGCATACCCAAAATACGCGTTTCGCACAATCCCCACCCGATTTCAAATTATATGCCTCGTACTGTACATTAATGTGAGTCAGGAGATATTTTCGTAAAAATTATTTAACCTTTTTAGGGTTCCGTACCAAAATGGAGTCCGTTACGCCAGCAAGAAAGTAGCTTCTAGAGGGAAGCGAGTTTGATGAATAATTTGTGCGCAATTCGGTGTAAATGTGCGCCAAATAAAAAAATTGTGGGCCTTATAGTTTTGGAATAAAACGGGAAAAAACGAATTCTGCTGGGGTAACGGTACTCCAGCAGGAAGATTCTAAACTAATGATCGGAGAGAAATAAATGATATATGGGCGGGTAGCTTGATATTAGCAAGAAATGTGCGCCAAATATATAATTTGTGGGCCTTATAGTTTTGGAGATATTTGATTTCCTGCTGGCGTAACGTTTTGCCAGATCCCAGATCTCGGAAACTACTAAATGTGCGATCTTACAGTAAACATATAGAAGTAGCCCCTAATTTGTGCTATTGGTGCGGTAGAAAACATTTCAAAAATATTCACAAATTTTGAAGTAATCGGGCATTTTCTGAAAACAGAAAAAAATATCTAGCGCCTTAACTACCACATAAATAAAGAAACTAAAAACGGTGTTCTATTCTTATTATTATTTCTCATTACCATAAAAATTTTGAAAACCGCACACATACACGTTTTTGAATAATACCCACATGAAGGTGAGACCGACCATGTCATGACTTTGACGGTCAGCAGGATAAAAATATCAGAGATAATTTAGATCTTGGCCCAATGAATAATCTGTGCGGTTACTGAAGTACATGCTCTGAAATTTTCAGCTTCAAATTCTTCGTATTAAAGGAAATATCAATTAAAATCCAAAACAACTCTCAGTATTCCGATTAACCGACCAAATTCGATAGACCACAAAAAAGCGACGCGTTCATACATATTGATGACCTTCTTTAATGTGTCGTATTATACAGAAAAATTGTTTGTACAGTTGCGTTCATAACTTCTTATTGGCAAATGTGGGTAAATAGTGTTTTAACATTTAAATGGTTAGTTAGAGCCTGCATTTATACCAATACAATGTGGCGTTGATCTGTTACATTACACCCAGATTATATATTTTTGAAGTACTAAAATCAGTTAAACGTGCACTTCACTCGCGTATTATTATTAAGGTAGGTATTTAGTTTTGGTGTAACAAGTAGGTATTTATTGTAATAACATTTTATTAAGGTACCTAAGTACTTACTTAAAATGCAATTAATTTTACAACAGAAGATAGTGACCAACTTCATAGCGCTTGTGCTATAAAACGACGTTTTTTAATCTGTAACATTTTATCTTTTCCATAGAGACCACTGACGTCCATTATACAACTTGTATAATGGACGTCAGAGGGCCTAGTACTAGTTGTGTTTCTCACCTCACTTTACAAATGTATCGAGTGAAAGAGAGGAAATCATGCGAGTGAGTGAACGAGTGAAAGAATGAAAACGATAGTTAACTATTCGTAAAGTGAAGTGAGAACAAAAAACCAACTCGTACTAGGCCCTCTGTGAAGAGACCTTCATCCATGTAGAAGTTGCATGCAAGGGATCACTGTCTATTGTCAATTTAATCGCATTGTAGGTACATTAAGTACCTAGTTAGGTATAACAAAAAAAAAAACGAAATGAAATTACAAAACATCCTTTATTTTTTTACTAAAATAATGTTAAAAGGGTTAAAATTCTTTCAATTCAAGTAAAAAATGAAATGTAACAGAAATAACTTCATTCGTTATTTAAATAAAAGCACTCACTCAAATCACTTTTTCACTTAAATGTACGTAGACGTGACGTGTACAATCCTGTTCGACAACAAAGTTAAGGAGGTCATCAATATGTATGAACGCGTCGCTTTTTTGTGGTCTATCGAATTTGGTCGGTTAATAGGAATACTGACAGTTGTTTTGGATTTTAATTGATATTTCCTTTAATACGAAGAATTTGAAGCTGAAAATTTCAGAGCATGTACTTCAGTAACCGCACAGATTATTCATTGGGCCAAGATCTAAATAATCTCTCATATTTTTATCCTGCTGACCGTCAAAGTCATGACATGGTTGGTCTCACCTTCATGTGGGTATTATTCAAAAACATGTATGTGTGCGGTTTTCAAAATTTTTATGGTAATGAGAAATAATAAGAAGAATAGAACACCGTTTTTAGTTTCTTTATTTATGTGGTAGTTAAGGCGCTAGAATTTTTTTACTGTTTTCAGAAAATGCCCGATTACTTCAAAATTTGTGAATATTTTTAAAATGTTTTCTACCGCACAAATAGCACAAATTAGGGGCTACTTCTATATGTTTACTGTAAGATCGCACATTTAGTAGTTTCCGAGATCTGGGATCCGGCAAAACGTTACGCCAGCAGGAAATCAAATATCTCCAAAACTATAAGGCCCACAAATTATATATTTGGCGCACATTTCTTGCTAGTATCAAGCTACCCGCCTATATATTATTTATTTCTCTCCGATCATTAGTTTAGAATCTTCCTGCTGGAGTACCGTTACCCCAGCAGAATTCGTTTTTCCCGTTTTATTAATGTTAAATTAATTAACGTTTTATATGTATAAGAGTAACACTATACACAACCAAAACGATGGAGTTGTAATTTACACAAAAAGTCAACTAAATGTGTCTACAGAGGAATTAAATATGGATGACTGCAGTAATTTGCTTATAAAAATCGGATGTGAATACGCAATATTAGCTTTGTATAGACCATCCGCTTTTAGGAATACAAATAACTTTGTTGTTTCTCTAAACAACACTCTGCAAAACTTAGCATCTTTTAAAAATATCATCTTGATTGGAGACATAAATATTAATATTCATTCTGAAAATATTGACTCAGCAGTTCAAGACTATCTAAATATATGCTCCTTTCATGGCTTGCTCCCCGCACACACATTGCCTACTCATCAAAGTGGTTCTTGTTTGGACCATATCATGTTGAAATCCAAGTTTTCTTCGCTTGCACTTGTTACTAACTCATCAATAACTGATCATAGTGCTGCCCTACTAACCCTTAATTGTAAATTACCTAAACTAAACAACACTCGCACAGTCGTTAAACTAAATATAAACAAACTTGCTGTAGACTTCCGTAACATCGATTTTGACCCAGTTTATAATTCAGCTAATCCGCACTTTTGCATGTCGTATCTAGTCGAAAATGTCCAACAAGCGATTCGCAATAATACATCGAATGTTACTTTAAAAAACAGAAATTTTAATATTAAACCTTGGATCACCCCAGGTCTGATTCGATGCATGAAACATAGGGACAAATTGCATATGAAAGCAAAACGAAATCCTAGTAATCCGATATTACAATTGTCTTATAAAAGATACAGGAACTTTTGTAATATTATCTTAAAAAAAGTTAAAATCAATTACGAAAAAACTTCATTAGAATCAGCTGGAAAAAATAATAAAAAGATATGGAATATCATTAAAAATATAACTTACACTTCCAAACAACATGACTCATCAGTAACTTTACTACAAGCGCACTCGTCACTCTTAAATTGTGCTAACAACGCCAATAATTATTTTGTTAATATTGGTAAATGTCTGTCAGAAAAAATTCAATCTCATTTACATTCTCCAACGCACGCCCCTCCTGCCTGTGACTCTTCCTTGAAGTCCTTTGCATTGCTTGACACTGACGAAATCGAGGTTGAAAAAATAATCATGTCCTTGAAAGACGACTGTGCGGTTGGGTGGGATAAATATCCAATAAAATAATTAAACAGTTTAGACATATCTTGATACCTCCACTGACTTATATTTTTCAAAAATGTTTAACTACAGGTATTTTTCCTAAGTGTTTAAAAAAGGCTGTTGTTGTTCCTGTTTATAAATCTGGCAAAAAAAGCCAAATCTCAAACTACAGACCTATATCACTATTGCCATCTCTTTCAAAAATATTAGAAAAAATTATAAACATTAGATTAGTTAGATATTTAGAGGATAAAGCGATTCTGTCTAAGTTTCAATTTGGTTTTCGACCTCTAGTATCTACTGCTGATGCCGTACATCACTTAACAGATTATATTGTAAATAATCTTAATAAAGGTAACCACACAGTTGGAATCTTCCTGGATCTAGCGAAAGCTTTTGATACGGTGTCCATACCTATCCTATTGCGCAAGCTTGAGATTTTAGGCATTAGAGGCACACAGTTGAAATTATTCACGAGCTATCTGGAAGAACGTACTCAATGTGTGAGAATTGGCAGTGTCCTCAGTGATGAACAGGAAAATACACCTTTTGGGGTTCCCCAAGGAAGTATTTTAGGACCTACCCTGTTTTTGATTTACATAAATGATCTTTGTAATATAAAGCTAGATCATGGAATTATCATATCTTACGCTGATGATACTGCACTTCTCTTTACGGCCGACTCGGAAGAACAAGTTTTCAAGCATGCGCAACGAGGATTCAATGTTGTAAATAACTGGCTACAAAATAATCTTTTGACATTAAATGCACAGAAAACTAATTATATTAAGTTCTCCTTGCGTAAACAATGCTTTCCTAACACTAACCCTACACTTCATGCTCATTGTTGCCTAGTCCAAACGGAAAACCAATGTGTGTGTCCTGAAATTAAACAAACAGAAAAAAATAAATATTAGACGAAACTTTTTCATTCAGGCCACATATTATGTCTTTAAATAACAGATTACGTAAGTTAATATTTGTATTCAAAAAGTTACGACAAATTGCGGATCCAGCAATAATAAGACAGGTCTATTTTGCACTATGCGAATCAATATTAACTTACTGTATTACGTCATGGGGAGGTGCATGTAAAACACTGTTACTAACCACAGAGAGAGCACAGAGAGCGATTCTCAAGGTGTCAACTTCCCGCCCTTTTCTCTTTCCTACTAACCTTCTATATAAGTCATGTAACGTATTATCAGTACGACAACTATTCATAATGAACATAGTGTTAAAACAGCACTCAGCCCTCACCTTTAACTCTGAAATAATCAATAAAAGACGGAAAGATATAGTCTGCACTCAAACAGTTTCTAAGCAATACGCTTTTACAGCAAAGTTTTATCTGTTCCTGGGCCCATTTCTCTACAATAGAATAAATAGGATAGCTAACATCTATCCACTTAATTTTAGGAATTGTAAAATAACTTTAAAAAATACTCTGCAAAGCATGTCATATGACGATACAGAGACGCTATTGGTCGTAACAAAATAGTATTGTATTTTATTTAAGTATTTGTCATTCTAAGCGTAATTTGTAATGTGTAATGTCTAAATATAAATTATTTTTATGTTAGTGATTAATTGATTCATGTTAAATGTAGGCTATACTCGCCTGAAACACAGGTTTTTCCTAGTTCAGGCAAATGTTATTATTAGCTATTTTAATGTATACTTTGTAAATTGTACTAAACTGAATTTTTGGAAAATAAATAATTATTCTATTCTATTCTATTCTATTCTATTCCAAAACTATAAGGCCCACAAATTGCGCACAAATTATTCATCAAACTCGCTTCTCTCTAGAAGCTACTTTCTTGCTGGCGTAACGGACTCACCAAAATGGTAAAAAAAGGAACCCTTATAGTGTGACTCAGTCTGTCTGTCTGTCACAGCTGGATATCTCGAAAACTACTAATGGTATCAACTTGAAATTTGGAATAGTTTAAGATGATATTTGTCCAACTATTTTGCAAATAAGAAAGAAATAAAAAAAAAATTTTTTTACAACAGGTAGGTACTGAAAAGGAGTCTTAAAAATTTTAAGTGAGGTGACTAGGTAATGTGGGGTATCATATGAAAGAGCGCTGTTTGCACATTATAAAACATTTTTTTTTTCCTTTTTTTTTAGGACGCATAGTTTTCGACTTATGATGAAAAATGTAAAAAAAACCGCCCCCCCCCCCTTATCTCCGAAGTTTGCAAAGAGAAAAATCTGAAATAATTCTATGTGATAGTAGTTTATGTAAGGATTACAGGAAAAACAAAACGATGCCTCAATATAAAACAATTTTTTAGAAATTCAAAAAACAAACAAAAAAATATTAGTGCCACTACCAGTCAACAGATGGCGCTGACCTAATACTACAATAATAATTGGTGGCTGGTTCTAATATAATTACCTACGACTGTCATTCTGAATTTCGACAGTCAATTATTTCGACAGGGTCTGAATTTCTAAAAACAATAGTGCGACTACTCACTGCTTTGACAGAACATATTTCGACACACACTACTACGAATAACACTACTTCGACGGAACATACCTTCGAAAAAATACTACTCTGAAATGTGACAATAATTATTGAATTCCGCTTTTTGGTTTAAGGTACTTACAAAATAAAAACATAAATAATAATCAACTATGTTTTTAATAATTATAACAATCATATCTTCAGATAATATAGAGAATTTAAATTATTAATAATAGTAATAAGTCTTCTTGATTTTTTTATTACACATGTTAGTATTAATAGGTCTTTCTTATGCTAATAATAAAGTGGAATTCAATTAATATTGTCACATTTCAGAGCAGTATTTTGTCGAAGGTATGTTCCGTCGAAATAGAGATCCGTCGAACAAGTGCATTTCGAAGAAGGGTTCTGTCGAAGTAGTGTTATTCGAAGTTGTGTGTGTCGAAATCGAAATATGTTCTGACGAAGCAGTGAGTAGTCGCACTATTGTTTTTCGAAATTCACCCTGTCGAAAATTCGAAATAATTGATTGTCGAAATTCAGAATGGTCATTACCTACTATCTGCCGTACGAATAAAGAAAAATAAGTTCCTACTTAGAATAACCAATAATATTGCTTAGCAATATTATTCCTTACGTTTAATTCATGAACGCCCGAGCGGCCTCCTGGTCCCGGATAACAATGAAATATCTATTGTGTCTCTTTTTCCGGGCGTTGAAAGGTTAAATCGATAACATTTCATCAGTTTGTGGAGTGGCTGAAACGTTTTTCAGTCACCATAAGCAGCTGTGGTTAAGATTTGTAAATTAACTGTCCGCCTGTTCGCCCTTCCACCTGTCCGCCGTCTATCCTACTTTTTTAAAGACTGTAGGTACTAAAGTAACATATCAAAATATATTCATGATTGTACGGAACCCTCGGTGCGCGAGTCCGACTCACTCTTGACCGCTTTTTTTAATTAAGAATACCTACCTATTCCCGGAAAATTAGAGTAGTGAGACACAAAAGATTTCCCATTGTTGAGCGGCCCGATCGGGCCGCTCAGGGATTGAAAGATTAAGAATAACTATTTTAAGTGACGTGGGTTTTTTTTTTATTTTGCTTTTTATTTTAAACTTTTTAAATAATTCATACTTTATCTATTTAATAACCGCTTCCAAATCGGTCAAACCGATTTATATACATAAGTATAGATAAACATACAGATTTATTTCCATAAATTTTTTTTTCTTTCTTACATTAATTTTTTATTTAAACTTATGATAAATGTATTTTTTGTAATAAAAACGAACTGTAATTTTAGCCTCGGTATAACATTAAAAATGAAAAGAACATAAAAAATTTATTCAGAGCCCAAAGTGCACATGCGCGAACTTTCCCCCACTCCGTCGAAAAAATTTCAAGATTAATGAAATGCCTCGTACTGTACTGAAGTGTACACTGTACACCGGAGTCTCTCTCTACCGTCTGTACCTACTCGCGAAATGCACGGAACTTGTCGGTTCGTGTTCAATACAGTGCATTTCGGTACCGAAATAAAATAACGGTTAAATAGCGGTACCTCAAAATAAAGGTTGTCATATTTCGGTACCAATATTGAAGTACCGAAAAATTAAGGTATCGAAATTCGAAGGAATAGTTTTTAATGGGTATGACGTCATACCGATAAATAAAGGTACCGAAAAATTAAGGTATCAAAATATGAAGGGACAGTTGTTTTAATAGGTATGACGTCATACCGATAAATAAAGGTACCGAAAAATTAAGGTATCAAAATAATGAAGGAACCGTTTTTAATAGGTATGACGTCATACCGATAAATAAAAGTACCGTAATTTTCCGGTAAATCAGTCCCTGCTATGCAGATCATAACATTTTTGTAGAACGGCTTACCTTCGCCATAACTTCACCCCTCGCCACTGGACAGGTAATAACTTTCTTCGTTCAAAGGTACCTCTACTCCGTGTTCTTTTGTGCTACATATATTAAATACGTTCCTCTATTGTCTACCAAAATTGGTTGTTGTGCCGCTCCGTGGTCATGATAATGAATATCTTGTAAAGAGCTTGCCTTTTTAAAGTTGTCGTTGTACTTGTAACTGTATCCGTATAAATCTTTGTGTTGTATACCATTCCCGCATTGAAACGGTCCTAATTCTTCCAAATTTTCCCATATTCCAATTGTTGTTTGTGAATTTGCATTTGCATAACTCGCTGATTTTGCTGCTGTCACAAACTGTGTTCGATTTCCTAAGTTTACAATTTTTATTTTTACCTTTGTTACTTTTGCCGTGTTGTTGCAACTTGGTATGTCATGAAATTCCTTTGGTGTCAAGTAGAAATACAGATATTGTCATGCCATGGTAGTGTGTGTATCCATGTTTTCACTTGCGCCACAATATAATCTGCTTTCGTCACTCTTTTGTATTGTAACTTGGCTTAGACTCAAAATTAAATGCAAAGGTTTTTTTAAAGTTATATGCTTTTATATTCACATTATTTTCAATTCCTGATGTTATCACTGGTAGACTGTTGGTTGTCATTTCGTTTTCACTCATTACGTTCTCACGCTCAGTGCGTTCCCGTGTGTCTAAGGTGACCTTTTGTTGCAGCTGGTTTTTAATTGAATACAACAATGTTGCCAGGCAATTTATTTTTACTGATCAAGTTGTCAGTTAAAAAAAAACTTAATGGCTTTGTTAATTACAATGTTCTTAAAAACTTAATTTATTATTTATTCTACCGTCACCACTTAAGATTAATTATTCGTTGTCGTTTTCGTGTTTTTTCGTTTTATCATATGTGTTCGTTAATTGACAGATCGACTGTTTACTGGCAAAAGGTCCTAAGTCATTTTCACCAACTTTTCAGGAGCGACATAAATGTGTTTTATATTAGTCTGTGGAATGTAGGGGATAAATAAAAAAACACGTCATTTATAATTTTAAACCCTTTATTGAACGTAGTATAAAACTTTTTTATATCTTTAAGGCAGTCTTCTGAGCGCTACTTAGGACTAATTACACGAAAATTCCGTACACAATAGGACATATTGAACCCAAGCAATATGTACTATCTAATACTGTAACAAAAAATGTAACATTTCTTGTAATAAAATATCTGATAGTATTTCTTGCAATTCAAATCAACAATTCTATAAAAATCAAATAAACTGTCAAATATTTGGTGAAGGCAATAGAAACTTAAGCATTATTGTATGGCACATTATCGTAAAATGAATGACAGTCCCTAGGTATAACAGCTTTTAAATCTTGTAGATGTTGCCATTTAGTTTTGAAAATTTTACATCTCTCCGTAAACATTGTTGGGTACTCATGAATTACGTTAATTTTTTTAGGTCGATGGCGTAACGCAATCCAATCATTTTAAAAGTCAGTTTTGACTGTAATGATTCCTTCAGGATCATAAAAGATAACTTTGATGTCATTGACACACGGATCGGTTACAGATCGACCAGACCCCGAATTACGTAAGGCTGTTGCTAACAATTTTCGATTGAAATAGCAGTTGCATTGCTGCTTTAAGTAAGATAGTTGTCACATTGGTTCTTACTAAAGCAGCAATGTCACTGCGATTTCAATCAAAATTGATTGCTACAAAGTAAGACAATCAGCCTACAAGGTCTCAATGAAGAATATCTGTGGCATTCCAATCCCGAGTAATCTTTGAAAAAAGAAAAATGTAATTCTTCCGCCTCATAACGCGATAGAGAAAGCCTGGCTGCTTTGGTTAAAGTCACGTAATCGTAAAATTTGTTGTGTTTTCAGGGAATCACCTTTTAATACCATTAGGGTAGCTGTCTCACACTCTTCAATTTGGTTAATGATTTTTACCTGAATTTATACATTATAACATTATTAGCTGTGGGTATTTTAATTATCTTACATAAAGTGAAAAAACAATTACATTGGTAAAATACAGGTTAGAGCCACCTACTTACTCTAAAACTACTATTATTATCATCAATTATTATCAAAATCTAATATCCTAGAACCTGATAGTTATTTTTTCCAGACTAGATTGATAACAAAGTACCTAGGTAGGTATGTACAGGTAAGTAAGTAAATAGGTAAGTTAGTTCCAATAAGATACCTACAGAAGTAATTAGATAGAAAAGTAAATAGATAGTAAGCAAAGTCATCATGAATATAGGTAGGTGATCTGGGTAAGGTACACAAATAGGGTATCAATAGGTAGATACAGGTGAAGGTAGGTAAGTAAGTAGTTAAGGTAATACCTCTCACACAAATCGAGTATCTACCAACCTACTTACCTAGGCACCTTCGTACTAGGACTTGCATAGGGTGGTCACGGAAAATTACACCTTATGCAGTACCTGCCTGCATTTCAAAAAAACATACCTACTAAAAGGATAAGCTAGGAATGTGGATAATAAGCTAAGCTAGTACTTAGGTAGATAGTCTAGAGAGGTACACAGATAGAAATAGTAGGTATTAAAGAGGTAAGTACGTACAACACCTCTCATGGCCCAAGCCAAGCTTTCCTGCTCATGGTTCACCCTGTCTACCAACAGACGAGGCTCTGGTGACCCACCAACCCGCATTGGGCTAGCGTGGTGGGTAAAGGCCCATAACCCCCCTACAATGGTTCTCACAACTGTTGAGATCCTTGGGGGAAGCCTATGTCCAGCAGTGGACGTAAACAAGCTGATATGGTAGGTAAGTACGTAAGAGTTTAGGTACAATGGTAGATAATGAAGGAGGTAGGCAAGTAGGATGGAGGCACCTATCCCCGGACTTAGGTAGGTAGGATGTAGGTAGGTAGGACGTAGGTAGGTAGGTATGTTGGTACTTGGTGTACAGAATAATAATAGTAGGTACGTAATGATAGATAGATACAGGAGAAGGTAAGTACCTAGTAAGCTGTAAGATAAATTAAGCAGGTAGATAGTTACCTGCTGCCTTTCATCTGCCTGATTTTCTTTATTGGTCTCATTTTCTTCTGTTCCCTTAGCAGTATTTAAAACCAGGGCAAGTAACTGCTTGCGGCGACCACTGCGTGACATTGCTGCCTATAAGAAATGAATAAAATGTTAGCATTGTAGAACACATTTATAAAACAAAAGTGAGTGAAAAACAGACAAACTCATACATTTGCTAGATGTAATTAGTCCTATCTGTAATATTTCGTCTGTAAAAGTAAGTTCTACTTAGTCCTATCTTTAAATTATTTTCTAAACTTGTATTTTGATATTATAACACAAGTTATCTTACCTTTGTTTTGTTCCCGATGAAGTAAAACACAGTTATCTATCACTGGCATTCATCAAAATCACATTTAGCGAACGAAAAACTTCAGTTTTCTTCAAATACTAACGAACACTACACACACTGCGCGATTAACAAGTGAAATGTGAAGATAGTACTTGTTGCTTCTTACTTCAAAAAGGGCTCTGATAGGACGTTATGTTCGATGTTGATTTTAGCGCAAATTTCAAATAAACCAATACCAGCTTAGAATCTCATCTGAACAAGGGGGTCAGATAGGATCGATTGCAGTAATAATCCCAAAACCCAAAAAAATCAGATAGGACCTATTGCCAGTAAACAGTCGAGATGTTGTCTGTAAAAAATAGATCCTGCGTCTACTTCGACTTCTTCTGGTGCTGCGTGTTTATCCCAGAGTTTTTCCCACGCCATTGCAGTCATAAAGAAATATTCTTCGACTCTGTGATGGAATCTCATACTTATCGTTCTTGTTTCAATGGCTTCCTTCGCTTCAGGCACCGGCACATACATATCTATTAGGTAATTACTCGCTGTGTATAAACGACAATCTCTTACCGAGTGCCTGTTTTTGTATTTGACGTCCGTCGCCATCGGTTGTCCTGCCGCCAACAATTTCCATTGCTCGAACTGCTGGTGGAAAAAAAATCTTCACAGATAACCAGTTATCTGGCCATAGTTATCTCCAAGGAAAAAGGGCAAGTGTTTCACTCAACGAATGAGCTTTCGATTAAATTTGTTATTTGCTATCCCTCCACAATCTACCCACCGACGCTTGTCGCGAAGTGGCTCCGTCTCTTACATAAACTGGCTGCATCGGTTGCCTTCTCCCGTCTCTTCTTATATCATACTCATCTAGAGCAGGTACTACTATACGAGCACGGTTGTGCATGTTGTGCAATACAACACAGGCATTAACGATCTTTCCTGCTTTAACAGGATTATGACATATAGTGTAACGTCCTGTGTGCTAACAGACAGCGCCACCTTGCTTTCAACACTCCAATGCAGCGCTGTATTGCGGGTGCAGCAGTGGAGATCAGTGTAATGCTGTTCTGAGGTATCGGGATCCGCTCGCAGAATCGGTGTCATCATACACTCCCGCTGGGCGTATCCAGAATCCCCTAAAAAAAGTTAATTAGGTATACTGCACGATATAGACCGTTTTTAATTGGTGGATATTATAATTTAGTAATAAAAATTACATAAAGCAATATTAAAAATATCACTTAGTCTAATAGACCGCCCCGGGTAGTCCCCGGTGCAAATGTGCCCATAACGCTGGCCGCATTGCCGCGTTGGATGGCAATGGACAACCTTTGCATCAGAAACGACCCAGAGCGAGGGTCACAATTTTTTAGTCTAAGTCGACGCCCTAAGTCTTTGACAAATTGTATTGCCTCTGCCCCCCAACAACCCGTCGTTTCTACTGCTAGAGGGATGAAAATGTAGCCCTGTTCTAGCTGGGCATAATTCAAGTATTTTGCGACCGCCTGGTGTTCCGCCGCCGCCCCTGCCGCTCGTGAGGTACGACAGATGTGGGTGGCAGCGAAGGTGCTGACACAAGTCGCGTCCCACAGCAAGCACCGCCCTTTTCCACGGCACTAGCGTTAGGCCATCAGGCCGCTTACCGTCGGTGCGGCTGAGACCCGGTGGCTCAAGGACGGAGGGGATGCCGGCTGACGTGAGAGCCCGTTGTAGAATGTCGTTGAGGGCATGATGGCGAGGATGCCTTCCTGCGCAACGACGACAGCTCAACGCGTGATGGCCATCGGCCCCCACCATGGTTCCGCAGATGCATTGCATATGTGTGGTTCGCATACATCGCAGCCCAAGCGGAGGGCGACCGCCACCCGCAGGGAGTCGGCGTCGAGCAAAGTACCTATATGAGGCGAAGGTAGTGCCTGCAGCCACGCACCGGACTCTGGCCGTGACACCGCCAAGAGTCTAACGAGATCCACCGCCTCAGCCCTGTCAATAAGTTGGTCGAGGATGACTTTGCAGGCTACGTCGTCCCATGAGCGCTGGAATTCAGGGTTCTCAGGAACGGCTACGCCCGGGACGCGAGCCAGCCAGGTCGTGATGACATCAGCCGCATGAGGGACGGTTACCTTGTCGCCATTCAAGGATAAAATATTAGCGACTAGGTCCGCAACCCCATGGGCAGACGCCAAGAAAGCCGGCAGGCTCACATCCCGAACGCATCGCACACCAAGTCCCCCGTGCCGGACCGGTAAAGTAGCTTGCGTCCAGTGCTCCCCGCTCAGAGAGACGTTTAATATTGTTTCCAAAATACTCTTGATTGCGGCGTCAACGGATTCGACAGCGCCGGGAAACAACCAAATGGGGGCTGTCCGCAGGATATATGTCATCTTTGGGACAGCAAAACACTTCTGCATTAGGACCAAAGCAACGTGCGGAGTTATGTCCTTAATTGGTGGATATAAATAACACATACATACAAATCTTTGGGAAATAATAAAGAGCTGAATGAGAGTGTCCATGGATCGTGTTCAGCGGTGTACATTGGGAGAGACACGTCCTTGGCTACACATATAAGCCCATTTCTGGTGGATAACCAGGATAACCTACCAAATTTTAAACAGCATTGAAGTTTATGTGTATGGAGTTACAAAGTCACAGACAGACACATGGGCATCAAAGTCAAAGCCAAACTTAGGTAGTTACAAATAAAAACTTACGATCATTGCATTTAATGAATGATAATGCTTCCTGTTAAAATAAGCTTCCTCATAATGGTGGGGTCGTATGATGGCTACGTGCGTGCCATCCACAATGCACACAGTTCCCGGAAAGCCAAAGACATCCATGAATCTGTAAAAAAGAATATTAGTTACCTAATGCACCTATTTGTTAACTATTTATTTTATTCTTATGTTATACTATCAGCTTAATTGAGATGGGTACCTTCCCTCTCATAACAGCCGTTCTCTCTTCACGGTTGCCTGGGAAAGCGATGTGCCGTGTTAAAATTTCCGGCTGATTGAGGGCATTTGTGACTTCAGCCACACACTTATGGACGGCAGTCTGGCAGAGCCCCAAATTAAAATCTTTCCCAACCCGTCTTTGGTAGCTGCCCCCAGCATAAAAATCTATAGTAGTTAGAGTTTGCGCGCAAAACCTAACTACTGAGTTTTTGACCAATCAGAGATCACCATCAAAACTCGAGAGTTAGATTTTGCTTATATGCAGCTGTGACAGGGTATGAAAAACATGCCCTCAGACTTATGATGCTTATGTTATAAGTAATAGTTTGAACGAATTAAAAACGTTTTAAAATGTAGTGGAGAATACTGTGACACGCAATAAATATATGTCGGAGCACCGAGCTCTCGAACGGCACCAGGATGGGTGGCCATTATTTACTATGAACTTGATTTGTGGGCAATTAGGAAACGCTTGCGAATGCTTAACAATAACACCTTTAATTAGTGAAGATTGTTTTATTTGAAATTAACACTGACTTTAACTAACTACGTAAGTAGTTTCCTATAGGAAACAGTTATTAGGAACGGATACGAATTCGTGGGCCACGCTCGATTTGATCAACGTCTCAGCAAAGAATGCCCCGCTCCAGGGTTGATGATGTCGCATGTTCGAATCCTTGGTTTTTTGTAAATGTCACATAAATAATTTGGTCTCAAGAGCGCACCCACGACTACGTTTAGTGCAGTGTACAAAATCACCTCTGTCCCATACCATAAATCTTGACTTAATTAGTTTGACTCTCAAACACAAGAGTCCTATTTCGCTTGTCTCGACATTATTTAATATCAAAAGTGTTAAAATAATTATTTTATTACAGGCGCCAGCTAGGCGCCGACATATATAAGTTTTCATATATATTGTTTTATTTATGAGTTGTGCAAAACTTTCAGTGTAGCCATCGTATATGGAAAATTTGTGCTTAATTTGTGTCAACTATTCACACAATATTCAATTCATTATCATGGTTAATCACTAACTTTAACTGAGTAAAATTGAAATATTATTTCTGTATATTATAATTCGGATTCAGAACAAATTTGTGACACATAAATCTTGACACAAAACGTGCTAGATCAAAAGGAATTTAACATTTTGTTTCTTTTTCAATGGTCGTGTGAGTGTTCCATATTTTGGCATTTATTTAATAAACCAGATCTCGTATACAAGTGGAAGCTGCATCCAAAATTGTTAAAAAATTTGTTTCTAAAATTGAATACATCGTTCACTTCTCAAGCTTACGCGCTCACTAGACATGAAATAAAACACTTTTTAACGGATACTAGCGCGGTTTTATTGAATGTACTTTAGTATTTAGTTGGTATTTGGTTTGATTTTTGGTTTTCCCGACGTTTCGCCACCTTTGCAGCTGCCGTGGTCACGGGGGACATCGTCTTTTTCCGAAAGCGTTATACTTTATTAGTATTTTTTTACACCTGCTCATTCAAGACTTTATAAAGAAATATCTGATCACGTATTGTTCTACGATAATCCCTGGATTATCGTAGAAACATTTTTTTAATGTGACATAACATGCACAATCAATATTTGTATATTCATCGGCGTCGTAGTTTTCACTTTTGAAATGCTCAAGAGTTATGAGAGTCCGCAATCGTAAAATATCATAGCTTTTGCCTATACCTTGTCTACACCAGACAAAAATTTGCTAAACATTTGCTAAAATGTTTCTTGTCTCAGATGGCAACTGCTTGTTTTGGACGTCGTCGTCAACAATTAGCAATAAAACATCTTCATCAAGACAATGAGGTGAATTGACACTTCTAGTTGATTTGCAATCTGATGGAAGTAAAATTGATGGTGATGGAGTTCTTGTTCTATCTTTATCTTCATTAAAAGCGTTAGTGGGATTGTGTTCTCCAGTTCTTTTTATCGGGGGCTAATTTTCTGTTTCATTAGCTGGTTCTTGGTCAGTTACTTCACTAGGTGCGAAGTCGTCCTCTGTAAAATTGTCTCTATAGAAAGGGAAAATACCTGTTGCCTTGAAAGCACTACAGATATTTTGAGGTGTCATTGCCTTCATGTGCGCTTCGTTCACACATCCAGCCACTTCATAAATACAGAAGGTTTTACCAGGGTGCGCATCATCCAACTATCAACTGATTTATGTGCCACTTTAACGCCAACATCTAATGGCTGTAATTTCCCAGTCGAATGCGGTGGAACCGTGAGAATAGTCGCACCACTATCTTTGGCTAAATTTAATGCCTCTATGCATACGTGGGACTCATGATTGTCCAAGATTAGTAAACTGGGATTATCTTTCGTGCTGTTCGTGTGTTTGATAAAATGTTCAGTAGTCTTGACAAACAATTCTCCATTTATCCACCCACTTTGTGTTGCTAAGCGTAATGTTCCAGTCGGAGCCCCATTTAACATATGGCATTTGAAGTGGACTCTTGGAAATATCATAACTGGTGGTAAAGTGTTTCCCAAAGCGTTCACAATATAACATGTGGTAACAAAGGGTCCCTCTTTCCGCACTGGTAACTTTAGAGACTTGCTTTTGCCCTCTGACTGCCAAGACTTTAGCCGACTTCTGAACGGTCATGGTATTAGTCTCGTCTAAACTATATATCCTGGTTCCATTTCCAAACTCCTCATGTCTTGACATGGCAACTTCCAAATTGTCATAGAACATTGCCACGTTATGGCGATTAAAGAAAGTAGCACGTGATAAACTACATCCCTCAGGCGTTCTTAAGCTGAGTGCAGGGAATCTTTTTCTAAAACTATGCAACCATTCGATGCCTGTCATTTTGGTTTCGTGCCACTTTTGTGGAACTACAACATTATTTATAGTCGCCATTTCATATGCTAATTTGCGGGTATCTAATAAAGTTAGTTCGTAAAACATCTTGCTGCATTTTTGTAAATATTCATACAAACTCTGCTCTTGGGCGTCCGTAAAAATTTTTCGCACTGAGTAATTTGGTGTGAGTCTTTCGGTGTAAATAGCATCAGTGAACGTTGATTGTTGAATTTTTTCATTGTATCGATAAAACGTTGTGTAAGGGATATTCATTGCTTTAGCAACAGCTTTGATTTTTTGTCCATCCGATATTTTGAATAAGGCAGCTCTCATATCACTTTCGGTGTGTTGACCGATATTTGTCTTTCGTTTTCTATTGCGTGGCATTTTACCTACAAAACAAAAAGTTGCATTGAACAGCGGTGTTAATGCTAACACTTACGGGGTACACTGGATAACATACGGGGTACAGTGGATCTATATTGGGGATTCTCACGCACTAGCGTAAAGATCGGACGTGTCAGAAAATAATTAAACAAAATAATTAATCGATAAACTAAAATCGTGACCTCGTTTCGGCAATAGCCGGTAGTAAAATAAAATGTGTCAATAGTAGTGAAAAATGAGTGTATAAGTGTTTTCAAGACAATTTACAATAGGTATAATGACAAGTCCATTTAATAGAAGTGCCATGACCCCCCGCTCTCCACCACCAACGCCTCCACCGGGATCTACACCATCAAGACCGCACAGTCAGGAAGATGAAGGGGGCCACTCTGACGTTATCTCTACCCCAGAGGTCTGGAGACCTGGATGTCGTCGATCGAGCAGTGTTTGAATGAGGTTTGCCACATAGCCTCGGAAGGAAAACTAAACTCGGAACAGAAAATGCGGATACATAACTTGTGCAGGAAAGTTAGCCATGGCTCAGCACAGATGGCTGTACAGTATCAGTCCCTCAAGCTGAAAACAGTCCAAGCCCACCGCTCTATAAAAAATCTTCAAGACCAACAAGATCTATCGCAACAACTCCGTGATCTTAAGGAAAGAATTAAAGAATCTGCTAAAACAGACACGCGAACGTCCTTCGCCGATATGGTTAGAAAAGGAAACAACTATATTAAGCCCGTAAATGTCAGCTCAGTAGCCATTTATCCCAACGACAAACAGAAGTCAAGCGAGGACACCAAATCTCTTGTTCAGAAGATTATCTGCCCTGAACAGATGAAACTTCACGTTAGAGGCCTACGTAAAACAAGAAACGGCGGTGTCATAATAAGCACAGACACCAAAGATGACATCTTAAAATTAAAAGAATCGGCAGTACTAACTAATTCTGGCCTCACCGTCGACGAGCCCTACAAGCGAAAACCTAGAGTAGTGGTGATTGGCGTGCCCACATCTATGCAGGAAAAAGAAGTTTTTACCTGTTTATATAATCAAAATCTGGCTGACAAACTTACTAATTCTGACCTCGAATCCTTTGTGAGCTCAATTAAATTAAGCCACAAGTCGGGAAAGAAAGATGCTGAGACCTGCAATTACATCATAGAAGTATCACCACTAATTCGTAAAGTCTTGATTTCCAGTGAAAGAGTTTTTGTAAACTGGTCATCTTGCCCAGTCCGAGACTTTACCTTAGTTACAAGATGCTATAAGTGCCAGCAATATGGTCATGCGGCTAAATCCTGTAGGGAATCAGATCACACCTGTGGCCATTGCGCTGACCAAGGTCATTCTATCCAAGACTGCTCTAAAAAATCAAATGAAGCTAAGTGCGCTACTTGCTTACGATTTGAAAAATCAAATAATCATGGCACAGGTTCTGCAGATTGCCCAGCGAAAATAATGGCAGAAAAAAGATACATTAACTCTATAGATTATGGTGGTGCCTAAGAACGCCAGTATTGTACCTACTTTGTTTTACTTTTCGTTATAAATGATTTCTATGTGCAGTAGATTTATAAAGTACTCATTTTTACCTTTCACGAATGCATAATTGCATAATTTTTAATGATTTTTATTTTATTTTATCAATATTAGTCTGTTTTAACTAGGTTAGGTAGACATTAAATATTTTCTTTCCCTCAACATAATGTAAACAATTACATTACCGGTCAAAGTGCACTTCTACTAACCTAGCAATAGTAATTTACCTCAACTAACAGTTCTAACGCGCACGTAAAATAAAAGAAATAATATATTAATAATAAAATTGTAACTAAAGTTGACTTTGACCTAGTTTCGATGTTTGATGACGCTGACACTATGTTTGTCATCAAGTACGACTTACGATTTTTCGCTACCTACATGTAATATTTTAATTTATAAGCCACTTTTCTAAATGTATTGTTATTATTTATTTTATTATTTATTTAATTGTATTTATTGGTTAATAATTTTGTAAGAGTTATGTAAGTTCTAATTAGCCTGAAACACAGGTCAAACCTAGTTCAGGCACATTGTATTCCCTTGCCCTGTAAGTACTAATTTTTAGACTAGTTGTAAATTTATATGTACTAAGATTATATCAATAAAGATTTATTATTATTATTATTATTATATCCACGGTACCCCATTTGAAAACGATCCGCTGTGCCCACAGATAGAAGACTTAAATAAAAAATCTTAGTAAATTTCGACAGTTATGTATAAACAGATAATAGCGATCAAATCCCTCCACATTAACCCTAGATTATGACAAATCAAAAAAACTTGCCAAATTGTAGTATACAAAAAGGCAAAACGTTTTAGAAAACACGAAAAATACACATTTTTGGCTTACTTGTTCACAGGTGCACAGTGCCGCGACCTACTGCTGTCCGTCTTGTGGCTCCTCCATTTGCGCGGACACGTCGTGCGACGCGTCCGCGGATGCATCCGCGATAGTGGACAGGGCGAAATCTGTCGAGATCTGCCAGCGTGTCCGCGTCTGCCTGCGTCCCTGCCGCAATCCGTGATTTGTCGGTTTTTTGGGCACGCATCAAAGGGACTTAAGGCTATAGTCACGACTCTACTACTGAATTACTGTTAAGGGGTAATCCAATCAGAACTAGCGCCACCAATTGAAATAAATTATGTACATCAGAACGAAGATGTCAATATTCACTTCTCAAGCTTACGCGCTCACTAGACATGACATAAAACACTTTTTAACGGATACTATCGCGGTTTTATTGAATGTACTTTGGTATTTAGTTGGTATTTGGTTTGATTTTTGGTTTTCCCGACGTTTCTGCACCTTTGCAGCTGCCGTGGTCACGGGGGACTGAAGCTACCCGTGAGCCTACCCTCAAGCGATGAATTTTTTTAGACGTTCAGAAATTAAAATTTAACAAAATTTTTAATAATTTTATGTTGATTTATAATCTAATTTTATGAATTATTTAATGCTAAAAAGAGAGAGAATCTACTGAAACTACCACCATTTCATAAAATTGGGAGGCCCCTCCAAGAAAGAAATGGCGAAAGAAAACTTGGAGAGGAAGCCGACCTCCGTCTTTTGTATTAATTTATTTATTTGCAAAAGGAACTAACCGTATCATTAGATCTTACAGTGTGTGTGAGGGGCTTTAGCTTGTGAATGATGGGATCCCAAGCTGGTGGAATTTTCCAACCATCATCTCTATTGAAATTGGGATATTTATTTGTTTCGATAGCCTCGCGGAGCATTCTAGGGATAAATCTACGTTCCCTAGCAAGAATTTGGGGTTTGTCAAATCTAATATAATGGTTGGGCCCCTCAAAGGCGTGTTCACTCACTGCAGACTTGTTATCGCGCCTATGTTTCATGTCAGCTACATGCTCTTTGACGCGGGTCCCTATGCTTCTCTTTGTTTGCCCGATGTAGGAGAGTCCACTACTCTGCTACGCAGTACTTGTTGGACGTGCTGAAGCTCAGCAGTCAGGTGTTGTTTGTCACAGATTCCGCGGGCTCTCTGAAACAAAGATTTCCCTACGGTAGCAAACTGTATAGGATGATGGTGAGAGTCACCATTAAGGTATCTGTCTGTATGGGTTGCTTTACGATACACTGTGTGGCTCAAGGTTTGGTTCGGATTCCTGATAATGAGAATGTCTAGGAAAGCTAGTTTATTGTCTGCCTCTAACTCCATAGTAAATTGTATGTTGGGGTTTATGGAGTTAAGATGGTTGAGAAATGCAGGGACACTGTCTCTAGGTAGTATTGTGAAAGTGTCATCTACGTACCGTTTGTAGAACCGGGGAGTCACAGGTGCTGTGGCTAGTGCTTTCTCCTCCATGAAAATGTCAGCAACGATGGGGGATACAGGAGAGCCCATTGCTACGCCGTCCACTTGCACGTAGAACTCCTCGTGCCAGTGGACGATGCCCGATGTAGGAGAGTCCACAGTCACAATCTAGTTTGTAGACGCCTGCAGCTTGAAGGGGGATATTACACTTGACAGGTCGTAAGAATTGGTTGATCTTCTTCGGCGGCTTGAAGTAAGTTTTGATTGACGCTCGCTTCAGAATGTTTCCAATCTTGTCAGTGACACCCTTCAAGTATGGTAGGATGGCAGGTTGACGCTCTACTGTGGCTGGTTTGGCGCGTTTTCTGTGATTGAGGTGTGATACTTGCAACTTGTTGCTACGCAGTACTTGTTGGACGTGCTGAAGCTCAGCAGTCAGGTGTTGTTTGTCACAGATTCCGCGGGCTCTTTGAAACAAAGATTTCCCTACGGTAGCTAACTGTATAGGATGATGGTGAGAGTCACCATTAAGGTATCTGTCTGTATGGGTTGCTTTACGATACACTGTGTGGCTCAAGGTTTGGTTCGGATTCCTGATAATGAGAATGTCTAGGAAAGCTAGTTTATTGTCTGCCTCTAACTCCATAGTAAATTGTATGTTGGGGTTTATGGAGTTAAGATGGTTGAGAAATGCAGGGACACTGTCTCTAGGTAGTATTGTGAAAGTGTCATCTACGTACCGTTTATAGAACCGGGGAGTCACAGGTGCTGTGGCTAGTGCTTTCTCCTCCATGAAAATGTTAGCAACGATGGGGGATACAGGAGAGCCCATTGCTACGCCGTCCACTTGCACGTAGAACTCCTCGTTCCATAACAGATAGCCAGATGTTAGGCATAATTCTAGTAGTTCTGCATATTAATTGGCATGTTGTTGTCAACTAGCTTTTTCCTGATGATATCAATGCAGTCCTGTACTGGTAAGCATGTGAATAAGAACTGAACATCAAAACTAACCATAGTTTCATCATCAGCGAGATGTAGATGTTGTATCTCACTGACAAACTGGTAGGAATCCTTTACAAAGGCTGATGTGTTACCTCTCAGTGGTGTAAGTGTTTTTGCTACGTGTTTAGCCAATTTATAAGTTGGTGAGTCAATTTGGCTTACAATCGGACGCAGCGGAGCATTGTCTTTCGGTAACCCATACAGTTTCGGCGGTGTAGGGCAGGATGGAATAAGATAATCGACATCAAGATCTATTTGTTCTGAATATTTTTTGATGAGTTCACTCGTTTTCTTAAGGATCTTGGCGGTTTGATCACAATTCACATGTTTATACGTTTTCTCATCACTTAAAAGTTCTTGCATTTTTGTGTTATAATCCGACGTATCCATAACTACCGTTGCGTTGCCTTTATCAGCTCGGAGGATAGTTAATTCGGGTCTAGTGCGTAAGTTCTTCAACGCGACGTGTTCATCATATGGAAGATTGTGTTTGGGCAGTTTACTACGTCGCACAGTGGGGCCAAACTATACATTCGTGATAATAATTAAGCATTTGTATTTTTTTTTGCTAAATAATGTTTTTTATTCATAATATCAAAAAAAATAAAATATATAATGATAAATTTACACAAAACATTGATTTATTAATTTAAAAATGTTATTAATCGAAAGTCGAATCTAAATTAGGCTGTTTAAATATTTCTATTGCATCCTCATGGAACTGGTTTCGTTTCTGAGCTGTATTTAATGTTCTTAAACCTGTCACTAATGGGTCAGAAGACACAAGCATCCTGTTTATTATATCACATAAAGTATCTATTCTTGAAGTTATTCTGCTGTAGTTTTCTCTAAAAATTTTAAAATCTTTATTTCGCGCTTCCAATGATTCTTCACTCAAAAGGCCAATAGGCACCATACATTTTGATACAATTTCATAACCGTGGATCAGTATTTTGTGCACAGTAGTGCTCATTGGATACCACGGATATAACTCAACGAATAAGCGCGCAGTAATTAAATTATAAAGTTTAAATTTCTCTTCATCCAGCTCAAACCCACTTGATATGCACTGGAGAATAACATGAAATCTTTCGATTAATCTTTGATCGATCCCAGTAATTTCTGCTGAAATTTTACTGTTCTGAAAGAACCGTCTTGCAACGTTTCCTGTGTTGGTATTTCCATAGCCTGGTTTAGGCTTATCAATTATAAGTCCCGTTTTTTCTCTGAAGATTTCCTGTATACGTGTTTGATTTTCTTTGATTACATTTTCTGTATATTTAGTTTTTCGCCATTCTTTTGTAGGTAGTTTGTAAGCCACGTGAAGAAGACATTCGAACATCCGAATCCATGCATAAAGAACGGACATTCCAAAGGATAAAAAGTTCTCATTAATGGGTAACCGGGTCATCAGATCAATGTTGTTGAATTGTTTCGATGTAGCTTTACAGAGGTAACATCTAAGTGCAGATGTTGTGTCACTCAGGCTATTAACTAACTTTCCGTCTATCATAGAAAGTATCAATTGATGTTTGACCACGTACTGCACACTGTCAAAAGATAAAATTGTGTTGTTGATATTTTCAATTTGATCTTCTATCTTCTTCTTTTCTCTAATGACTAAATCAGTGCTCTCCTTTTCAAAAAATATTGATAATGGTCTACAGTACCTAGGAGATGATGGACAAGGGTTTTGCCATATAATATTATTATTATGTTGCAGCAGTAAAGGAACCAAACAAGTAATAAAAACAAATTTATCATCTGAGTTCAGATCATCTATATATATTTGATGATACTGACTGTGGCCAGAGCTGCCGTCAAAACCCCATTTTGAAACCAATGTTAATTCACTATTAATGGAGGACGTATTTAATACTTCTTCTTGATTTTTTATTATTTTTTCAGTAGTATGATCCAGTAGTTTTTGTAATGGCACTTCAGCAGCATTTTCAGTAACCGATATTCCTGTAATTATAAATTACCTATTATAGTACAAATAATACGATAAACGCATAAAAACTACAAAATAAAGTAGAAAATTATACCTTCCGGATAGCATTTGTTCTTCTCTTCTTGTACCTCTTTATAAGAAGGAAATATATCAGGAGCAAATGTTCTTATAATATTATATTGATTTCGTGACAGTTTAGCTTCGATTATCATGGATAATGCATGTAAACTGGATATTTTTTTGTTACTTTATTTTTTATTTCTGCAGAATAATTCGTTGGATGAGAAGATCTTTTTATAACATCTGCAGCTTCTTTTTTGCCATCAGCTCTTAAACTCATTTGTGCTGCATACACTAACTCACTAGTAGATACGGAACCTCGAAGTTCAGCTGTCCGTTTACGTTTTATCTGATCACTACTGGAATCAAAATCTTGAGCAGGTCGTCCAACACGCCTACTGTTTAAAATTTCAGTCGTACAATATTTTGAAAATTTAAGAATTTCTTTAAGCCAATTTGATTCATTAGAATAAAAATCTGATTTTTTACGATGATATTTTTCCCACTTTGTTTTAAATTGATTTTTAAAATGTCTTAATTTGAATACCAAGTCAGACTTGTTTTCATCATTACAGTGCGTGTTTTCTCGTAAATATAATACAACTTCTTCGAATTTACGATCAAAATTCTTGTATTTACTTGAAAAGAGGATGTCCACTAATTTCTTCCTTGAACACGAAAAATGTTCCACGTCTAGCAATGAAAATGTTAAAAAATTATAGCACTTGATATAGCACATAGCATATAAATGCATTTAAATTATATAGACCTTAAAAGTTGAATTCTATTAAGAAATATAGTGGTTGATGTGAATTGATTGATTTGAACTAAATATTTAAAATTAAATAAAAAAAAAACCGGCAACTCTCCCGTACTTCTGGATTCATAACAGTTTTGCAGGACTCTTTATAATGTGGTATTATTCTATATTTCTGCGGGAGAAATGCCGTAACCAGTAATAATGATTTTTATATAATAAACACTATAAAATTCAATATAATTTTAGTTTCACCTAATTAATACCACATTTTACGGTCTATTTTTATATTTTTAAGAATGCGTAAATCTACATACCTCCATCTACAATTTCCATTTTAAATATTGTAAATAACTTTGATAGTTTCCGAGAAATCTAACAATGAATTCAACACTAAAATTTTGTATCGCCCAGCTTTGACGAAGAATTAATGCCAAATGTGAACATTGACCATTAATACAAATAATACAACAGAGGGTAGACAAAAAATAAAATGATGTCAACATTGTGCATACCTTCAAGAATAAAAAACAATAATAATATTTACATATAATCCTATTTCATTTCATTGGCTTCTTATAATCATTATTGTGATAGGCCCCATAGTGCGTCGTAAAACGGATGAAATATCTTGACGTATAGCTTCTCTATCCTCTTTTTTGAATTGGTTTTTAACTAGACAATCCTCTACGTTGCAAATAATATCCTCATACTACCGTATTCTGCGAGGTGTTACCGCGAAATTCAGACCCTTATTTAATACTTTTAAAGTCGGTTCATCCAATATTTGTTTTGTAATAATTTATCAAAACAAATATTGGATGAACCGAGTTTAAAAGTATTTCATAAGGGTCTGAATTTCGCGGTAACAATCAACCAATTCTTACGACCTGTCAAGTGTAATATCCCCCTTCAAGCTGCAGGCGCCTACAAACTAGATTGTGACTGTGGACTCTCCTACATCGGGCAAACAAAGAGAAGCATAGGGACTCGCGTCAAAGAGCATGTAGCTGACATGAAACATAGGCGCGATAACAAGTCTGCAGTGAGTGAACACGCCTTTCAGGGGCCCAACCATTATATTAGATTTGACAAACCCCAAATCCTTGCTAGGGAACGTAGATTTATCCCTAGAATGCTCCGCGAGGCTATCAAAATAAATAAATATCCCAATTTCAATAGAGATGATGGTTGGAAAATTCCACCAGCTTGGGACCCCATCATTCACAAGCTAAAACCCCTCACACACACTGTAAGATCTAATGATATGGTTAGTTCCTTTTGCAAATAAATAAATTAATACAAAAGACGGAGGTCGGCTTCCTCTCCAAGTTTTCTTTCGCCATTTCTTTCTTGGAGGGGCCTCCCAATTTTATGAAATGGTGGTAGTTTCAGTAGATTCTCTCTCTTTTTAGGATTAAATAATTCATAAAATTAAATTATAAATCAACATAAAATAATTAAAAATTTTGTTAAATTTTAATTTCTGAACGTCTAAAAAAATTCATCGCTTGAGGGTAGGCTCACGGGTAGCTTCAGTCCCCCGTGACCACGGCAATTGCAAAGGTGCCGAAACGTCGGGAAAACCAAAAATCAAACCAAATACCAAAGTACATTCAATAAAACCGCGCTAGTATCCGTTAAAAAGTGTTTTATTTCACGAAGATGTCAATTGAAAAAGTGGTCCCAAGGATTTCTAGATAAACCATAAAACTATTTAATTAGCATTCATTTACTGTTCTAAGTGTAAAAGTGTAGCTTTGTTTTTAGTTTTAGCTAAAAACGGCTACTTTTAGCTAAAATCTTTATTTCAATTGGTGGCGCTAGTTCTAATCGGATTTCGCCTCAAGTATAATTTTTTTTGAGTGCTTATTTGATTGAGAGGAAGGCGCCATCTGTACAGACAACCAAATAATTCAGTTTTTAACTAATTCAAGCTATATGACTCATCAAATGTTATTAATTATATTATTTGCGGGAATAATACAATATTATCGAGCGGTTATAACTGAAATTTATACAACATCTGTTAAAATTAAAGTATTTTGGTCGACAGATGGTTGGTCAAATGTCGACCAAAATTTGTAAATTTCAATAGATATCCAATAAAATTCAATTTTATCTGTATGTACTCATCCGCCATGATACACCGTCATTTTGTAGTCGTTTTAATTAACTTAAGGATGTGTTGTACCAATGAAACTAAACATTTTTGCCCAAGAAACATGGGTCAAAAAATGACAAAAAAATTTGATCCTCCCATACTAACTAGACAGCTAAAACATTGTATTTGTATGGGAAAGTCAACATTTTTTGTCGTTTTTCGACCCATTTTTCTTTGGCAAAAATGTTTATTTTCATTAGTAGAATTAAAACGACTACAAAATGACGGTGTATAAATAGCGGCAGCCGCACTAACCGTCCACGTCCATCCTCTCGGGTTGCGTTCGTTAAGTCTCCTCTACACATCGACAGATGCGTCTGCAGACGTCGACAGACGCATCCGCAGATGTCTCACCACGAGCCGTCCACACGTCTGTCGGTCGATCAGTATGTGTTAATTCTTGAAAGACGCAACTTGTACGCATGCGATAAAAAATGGATGTTGAGACCGTAGCTGCCGCAGCTGTTTATTTATTTAGTACTTTTAATTATTACTTAAGTGTGCATCATAGTAAAGTGATTAAAAAAAAATGGAAAAGAAGAAGATGGTGGATGCTGGCTATACATAGAAACAGAACAAAGTAAGTACAATATCTAAATAATATTTTTATTAATACTTTAATGATTTATATAGGTATCTTAGTTGGTTAGTACATATACCAAAAAAAAAACAAGTTTCCTTTGGTTTCGACTAGACTTGTGAACAGCTTTACGGATTTCGAAAAATCTCTTTTTTACAGTGTTTACTATACTTAATAAGATCTTTCTCCTATCTCTTGTCAGAAAAAAGCGAATGTAAGAGTAGAATCGTAGTGGTAGAATAATAGTAGGGTAGTTACTTATTAAACACATAGTTTTAATTGCATAGCTCCTATACTTTAGATTTTATTGATATCTAAAAACCCTGATTTCGTCACTGACTCATTGATGATCATCAAAATTCTTAGGGTATTTCCTAATGTCCTAGAAAGTTGAAATTTGGTATGTATACGCTAATATTAGTACACAAACAACAACAAAATTATAAAACATGTAACTTTTATCCCCCAACCCCTTAAACTAGGGGATGGAAGTTTGTTTGAGACCCGCAATTTTGACGCTTGAAGTTCTGATCTGAAAATTGATAATATATTTATATATGGTACTCCTTGTTATTATAAATTATTATAAAGAATAAAAAAAGTAAAATAATATAATAAATATTTTAACGAATCACTGGCCGGGTGTATTACTTACGCGATTTTTTTCTATTACAGAAATAGCATGGAAAACCAATTTGCAGAACTTTACGCGGAGCCATCTGGAGAATTTGATAATTTTGTTCGAATGTCATGCAGCGATTTTGAATACCTTCTACATAAGATATCTCCAATGGTTGCTAAAAAAGATACCGATTGGAGGGATGCGATTCCAGTGAAAGTGCGCCTGGCAGTCACATTGAGATACCTAGCTACTGGAGACAGCTTTAGAAGCTTACATTATCTTTTTAAAATTTCAAGCCAAATTATATCTCTTATTGTGCCTGAAGTATGTTTGGCGCTCAATGACCTGTTGAAGGATTTAGTGAAGGTAAAACACATTATTTTAATCAAAAATATTTATTTATTGTTTATTAAAAAATCACATTATATTTTTGAAAAATGAAATATAAATAAAATGATGAAGTTTAAATTATCTGAATGTATGTTTTGAAAATTAATAATTATCTGTATTCAGCACATCTCCGAAGCTTTCATAGCACGCTCTACTTGTTCGTGGTACAATTATTTCTTGTGATAAAACGTTTACTGTTTCGGATTGTTGGTCCACCAGGTCAGGTGGTGATTTAGTGAGGGATTCAACTGAATATGGGGAATCAATTACGTAGTTTGGTGATGTTGTTTGGGACAAATAAACACTGTTACTAGTGCTTGGACGATTGATTATGACTTGTGCGGGGGAAGAAACAGTGTATGATCTCGCTCGCCTGTTTCAATCTGTCAAACCGACGACGTCTGTTTAGCATAACACCATGTAGTTCATACATGATTTCTTCCCTTTCAAGTTTCGGGTATTCCTTTATTTGTTTCGCCAACATTTTGCAAAAGAAATCACATTCGTCTTCTTCTTTTGCTTTTTCTTTATTAGACAATGCGCTGTTTAATGCGTTAAAAGCAGTACTCATCTTTCTACTGGCTTCCTGCAATTCAGGCGGATTCATGGCACGACGTTTTTGTGATTGAACACTTGTGCACCTTTTAGGGGTAGAATGGACGTCGGCATCGTCGTCGTCATCGTTTTTAGTTTCTGGCAGGATGTCACTAGACTGTACTTTGGAAGTGCTAGCCTCTTCAAGTTGTGCCTGGAGAAAAAAATTAAAAAAAATTAGATATAGATAGTAATATTTCATTAACGAGCTAACTAGCTGCAACAAATGGGACCGACTTGGGAACAATCCTGATGTTATAAAATTTGAATCATTTCAATCGGTTCAGCCGCCTTTGAGTAATCGGTTTACATAGGTACACATATAAAAAAATATACGTGTTACAAAAAAAGGTGTATTAGGCCGAAAACTATGTAATCAATTCTCAACAACTTTCACGATAATTTTTTTTCGCTTCGTTTTCTACGAAGAAGGAGAAGAATTAATTTGTACCTATGAGAAGATGATTTTTTTTCGCGCTGACGAAAAAAAAAATGGAAGTTGTTCAGAATGATGGTCTGATTACATAGTATTCGGCTTAATATACCTTTTTTGTAACACGTTGTATATATACGCGACGAATAGATAAATAACCTCCTCCTTTTTTGAAGTCGGTTAAAAATACTCTTTTTATTTTCAGATACCTAAAACTACGGATGAATGGCTTTCAAAGGCAGAAGGATTTAATTTTCCTCATTGCATAGGCGCTTTGGATGGAAAACATATCATGATTCTACCGCCACCCCATACCGCATCCGACTACTTCAATTATAAAGGACATTTCAGTATTGTACTCTTAGCGCTAGTTGATAGTGACTACTGTTTTATGTTTGCAGATATAGGTTGCCCAGGGCGGATTAGCGACGGTGGAGTCTATAATCAAAGTGTTTTAAAGCAAAAAATTGAAACAAATGTGATCAACTTGCCACCTCCTAGTCGCTTACCTAATAGTAACATAACCTTACCATATGTCTTTCTAGCTGATGCGGCATTCGCAATGAGTACACATATTATGAAACCATTTCCTGGCCATCATGCTATTGGTACTCCAGAGAGATTATTCAATCAAAAGCTATCTAGTTCACGTGTAGCAGTCGAAAATACTTTTGGTATAATGTCTAGTGTATTCAGAATTTTTAAGAAGCCTATACCATTAAATATCACCAAAGCGTCTTTAATTACAATGACATGTGTCTTGTTACACAATTTCTTGAGAAATAGTAAAACATCTCGACAAATGTACACTCCCTCAAATTCTGTAGATAAGTATGTCAACGGAGAATTAACCCAACCAGGATCTTGGAGACAAAATTACACTAGAACGTTTGATCCATTGCAACCTGTACCTCGAAGAGCCCCGATGTGTGCAGTTGAAACAAGATTAAACTTTACGAAATATATTCACGAGAATAGCAGTTAGTTACAAAAATACCTAATAATTCTGAAATAAATAAGATATAGACTGTACAAATGTTGTTTTTTACTTACATTTTCCTCCGAATTCATGAGGCTTGTGGACAAGTAAACGTCTGTTAGAAATGCTGCCATTACATCATTAAATGGCCAGATGGGGTGGTACACTTCCTCTGCTCCAGCCCCAGACTTCTTTGAAGATACATATTTTTTTAAATTTGCTCTAAATGTAGCAAGGAGATTATCTTTTTTCTTCTTTAATTCGTGTATCGGGACACCCATCGCATCAGCTATGCGTTTCCACGAATCATTTATCTAAAACAATAATTATAATCATCACCACAATATCATGTAGGTACTTAAGTTGTCTCTATACAAACTGAAACAAAATTACCTACTTACCTATTTTTTTGCTTCACAATAGCTTTAACAAAAATATTTTGACTAAAAGATTTAAATTAAATGTGGGTACCTATCTAATTTAAATATACTTACAACATTTTTGTTTTTGTGGTATTTATTTTTAGGATTCCATAGACAGTTTTCTGCTTGGTATAATGCGAGGAATTTAAATGTTTCCTCAGTGGTCATAGAAGCCATTTCAGCTATATAAATAATAGACAGTCGAAAAAACACACGCGTGCACACTCGTACGCAACTTCAATAAAACTGATGCATCGCCAGACGTGTGGACAGTCGCCGAACGCTCGCGCTGAAATCCTTTGATCTTAGCCAAAAAAACCGACAACGAACGGATTGGCGGCCGATGCATCTGCAGACGTTAAATACCTACCACAGACGACCGGGCTCTCCGTCTACACGTCGGCGGACGCATCGGCAGACGGCATCTGCGGATGGCGTCTGCCGACGTGTAGAGGAGGCTTTACACTGACACAGACGGAAGTGAAGAGGGCAGACGGATTTCTAGACACACGCGTGCGCGGACGCGTCGCACGACGTGTCCGCGCAAATGGAGAGGAGCCATAAGATGGCGACTGGTTCGGACGTGTGAGGGGTGTCAGAACGGCAACGTCGCGGACTCTCGCGCGTGTTTGTGTCATAGATTAAATGATACAGAACTTTATTCACTGTTACCCAAGAATCAAGATCCACTGTATCCCATGCTCCCCTACTAATCCCCAAGTATCCTCAAAGGGTACGTATCAGAATGTCTAAAGTTAGAATGTCTAAACTTAAAATGGCAAAGTTCAAAATGTCAAAAATTTGAATGTCTAACGATTAAAATGTCGAAAGTTCAAAAGGTCAAAAACGAAAATGTCAAACGGTCAGATAGTCCTATATAAAAAGTCTTAGTTCAAATGAACAAAACTTAAAATGTCTAATAGTCCAAATACATATAATGACGTATAGAATTTACTTATGTCTTTCTTTCATTTAGGTACCTAATTAATTAGGTTAACCTCTGTGCCTCCGCCGCACATCACCATAGTCGCGCCGCTCCCTGATTCGGTAGCTGGTGCCAGTCACTGATTCAGTAGCCGGCTAACAAAATACACCAGTTGAGTTTGAATTTTTTTTCTGGCGCTTCGCCAGCCGCTGCTGTGGCATGCCGCTCGCTTCGCTCGCTCGGCTCGCGCGCTGGGTTCATGTCAACCTAACATGCTCGTCGCTACGCTCCTCGCACCTATCTCGTGACCTACGATCTACGGTTTCTAAGTCCCAGTAGACTAGTTTAAACTCATTTCCGGCAGCTAAATTTGCTATAAAGCATTTCAGGCGAAGTCCAGAGACACCTCCACAGACTCAATTAACCTCAAAGAAGGCGATTCGTTTTAAGATCCAACCCAATTCAAATAAATCATTGTGAACTTAGATTTAATGACCATTGATATTTTAACTCGTCAAGTATTTGATACTTTAAATTTTGCTATCTCGAAGTTATACATAATGATTTTCGACATTTTAATTTAAACCATTTGAATTTAATTTTTGACATTTTGAACTTTGCCATTTTAAGTTTAGACATTCTAACTTTAGACATTCTGATACGTACCCATCCTCAAATTGTCCAGTAGGTAATATGCCTGTTTCCTTCAATTAATCATGTGACAATAGTCTTTTTGTGCACAGTGATCGCATTTGAATGCCGATCTTCACCTATTTCATTATAGGAGAGACAAGACATCAATTACATTCTGCATACCAATGTTTTATGATACTTAAATAAGGGGCTTTCTATTCTTAAACCATTTAGAAGTTAATGAGTGAAAACTTGCGGAGAAAGCGCAGTTTCAAAATCATAAAAAATGTCACCCTAAAATCTTTTCGCGTAAATTTAACTTTTGTTACGGACGACGAACTTCACATTGTGATAAAAAAACAAATGACTCGCAACTTCCGGTCAATTTTTGTTTTAATTTCATGAATGGGTTTTTGGGGTTAAAAAAATATAACATACTATATTCAAATCTTTGTGTGTTGCCAGAAGTGCAAAACTTTCAGTGTGTCTAGCCTAGGTATTATTGTTAACATACGTATTGTATGATATCAAGTATGGCGTTTTCGCGAGGCGGGCGGTATGAGTGTTCTATATAAATGCGACAATGGCATTATTTTTTTATTTGTTGAATTCATAGCATTGACTTTTTCAATCTCTTTGTCTGATATTTTTTGTATAGTATCATAGAATTGTTCGATTGATTTTACTCTTTGTGGTGTAATACACGAAATTTCTTGTATTTCACACGTTTGGTGACTCATTGGCATCTCTTTTGATGATTCTTTTTGCTCTCTTGCTATTAAATTATGATGTAAATTTTTTTGGGAATTCTGAATGACATTAATTACCAAATCTGTATAATTCCCTATTCTTATCTTAAGTTTTTCTTTAGTTTTTTTATGACTTTAATGCCGTGTCAATTTCTTCATTAGTCAGGTCGTTATGTTCATGGAAATTTTATATTAAAAATAAAACACACTTTTTTTTTCAAACGACGATGTGGTTAGCGTTTGGGTAAGCCCCAACTACGTGAGAAAGGTTTTCGGTAAATAAACTGCAACTCACCAAATTTCGCATACTTTTTGCAACTAAAATGTCTTTATTTACTTTTACAGATTTATCCACGTAGGAACGTTAAAAGTTTTCAGCTACTTTGCAAATGCTGATCAGTGATCACGTCTTTCGATGGATATATTAGCCCACCCTTGTCTTTGATAATTATAAACTTGTGTTTATCAGAATCAGGCGCAGAATGTAATGATGCTATACATTCTTCACATTTGATCTTCTGTTGTAGAACACGGAAAGCATTCCCGGCTATGTAACTTATGATTTGAGTTCTAAATTAGTCATGTTTTGAGAAAGAAGTCTTATCGCCTCTTCTTCTTCATCTTCTTCCTGAGAGTTTTCAATGCTTGCATCATATTCGTGATCTAGCAAATTTTTTGATGTAGCATTGACCCTTATCAATGAGCAATTCAAAATGGACATACCTAAATATGTTCTAATGCCGTGCAGTTCCCATTGTTGAAAAAATTCACCTCTACGTGTAGGTCTACGTTTTTTGTATAGCAGATTTAAACTGCCTAGCAGTAGGGTTGTTGTTGAAGCCTCCATGTGACGTAATATTACAAAATAATTACTCCAGGTGGTCTTTCGATAACTTCTAGAAAGGCAGGTATACAAGTAATTTCGTTTGGATTAAACTTGAATATATAAAATTTTAATTGCTTCCGCACAGGCAATGAAATCTAAAAAACCTGTTTTTCTAATATGTTGATGCCCTCCAACAAGAGAACATTTCTAGCGGCAAAAGCTCGATCGTCGTTCTCGCCTTTTTAATTTAGGCAAGTTTATGATATAGACTGCCCGCCGACATTTTAATCACTTTTATCACTGGTTTTAGATACAAATTACTGCAAAGCCTGGATTTCATAAGACATGACTTGTTGCCACTTTTCCTTCTCTGGCCCATTAGTTACTTTTTCATAAGTAACCTCCTCAGCACATGACTACAGTTCCAATTATCAAAACCACTAATGTTAATTGTCCTAAAATGTATTAGCATACATATCTTTTGACACGATAATGACTTCGCCGAAGTATTGTTAACCCTAATATTGTCTTGCATACATAACTTTTGGCATAACAATATTGTATTGCATACAAGTCAATGGCAGAAACAAATCGTCAAAAAACTGACCTGAGGCCCTCCGCTATAAAGAAAAACTTTTAATGCGAACACCATTACGTTAGGTTAGGTTAGTGTTTTGAACATTTCCATAATGCTTGTATGCATGCTGCATGATTGTATGCATGCATGCTTTTGCTTGCATACTTGCTCACTTGAATGCATGCATGTTTGCTCGCTTGCATTCTTGCTTGCATACGACATTTTAATCACTTTTATCACTGGTTTTAGATACAAATTACTGCAAAGCCCGGAGTTCATAAGACATGACTTGTTGCCACTTTTCCTTCCATACGACATTTTAATCACTTTTATCACTGGTTTTAGATACAAATTACTGCAAAGCCCGGAGTTCATAAGACATGACTTGTTGCCACTTTTCCTTCTCTGGCCCATTAGTTACTTTTTCATAAGTAACCTCCTAAGCACATGACTACAGTTCATCTGAAATACACAAGTTTATGACGTATCTATCAGGAGATTTTCTGGAACGCTTTTCCAACGACTGATGAACATCTTCTGCTACCCCATCTATCACAACAATTTCCTCTCCTCGTCTTCTGTTTCAGATAACGTTTATTAAAAAAACTTATGAAATAAATTGGAGAATACCGTCGATTACGTCTTTGCGTGCAAATTAGTGATAAGAAGTTCCTTGGTTTTTTAAAATGAGTAAATTTTGTGTAAATTAACGCCCGATAACCGATCTGGATAGACTTTTTGCTATCTAAAACTGAAAATTCAATCCATTTTTTGACTCAAGTGTGTTAATAACCTATCCATGGATTGAAAATGCTATCTGATAAAGTAATCTATCTTTCGGAGGGCGGATATGGCTCAGGATTGGACCCTCTGTTCGCAATTGACAGCTTGCGCGTGCCAATAACCTGTCATTTTTGACGTTTGCATAGATCATTGAAATCGACCTCGGATTGCAATCTCAGAAGTTTCGCAGATAGATAGCAGTTTCTGTTTTCATTTCATAAAATTATCGTGTTTTGGATATCATAAATTCATAAAATTATTGTAATGGAAAATTCGATATTTTCAAGTGATAGTGACAGTGATTAAGAAGTCCTAGGTCAGTTATCAGATTGGGATACTTATTCTGATAGTGACACTGATGAAGACAATCAACGCGCGCCTTCGCGAAGATTGAGAAGGGTAAATTACATGCAGTCTTGATGATGCTGAATTTACATTCAGATTTCGGTTAAACAAAGCTGCAGTTGATTCACTTTTGAGTGAAATAATGCCCTTTATCCGTGTGACAACGACAAGGTACAACAAACATGCTATTCTTTATTTTTTTAGGTTAATTTTTATGCATTGTTTTTACAATCTAACTTACCTAGGTACCTACTAATAGGGGTATATATTGGAATGCCTAATTTTTTTTTGTCCTAACTGTCTTTGACACACTAATTATTGGCCTAAAAACGTTTCGCACAATTTTCATTTGACCTAAATTTGTTTAGCCTATTTTCACTTCGCCTAAAATGTTTTCGCCGCATGTTTAGTTCCCAAATTCATCATTAAGCATAACTATTCATAATCTCTAATGTTTAAAAGTACTAAATAACGATTCGCACAATTGTGTAACGCCTAATATTTTTTTCGCCGAATGTTCACTTCACTTAATCATTATAGGAATAACCGTCCTTAATCCGTTTTGTTAACTACTTGTAAATTGAAAATTACTAAATTAAATTAAACACGTTTGTATGATTTGATCAACAAAAAAGGCATACGAAAAAAGTGTTTTTTTGGTTACTATTTAACATGATTAATCATTAGAAACCTTATGCTAGCCGATTTATTCTTAGTGGAAACAAGCCTATTAGTAGGGTGTCCCTTGACTCGCCTTAAGTCATTGGTCCTAATTTCATTTGGCCGAATTTCTTTGGCCTAAACTCCTTAGGTAGAATTATTGTTTGGCCTAATAGATTTTTTCGCATTTTTGTCGTTTCGCCTAAACGTTTGTCGCCATTGTTTTTTTAGCAGAATAATACTCGGCTATGGCGAGGTTTCTAGCTGTCTTGCTGCTATCCTGCACGTTTTTCTTTTTTTCACTGGAAAATAAAGTAAATAATTGTATGAGCACACCATAACAGATTTCACTAAAATAATAATCAAACCCCTCATGCTGTAAATGTGACATGTGTATTTATGGCCTAGCGTAATATGTGGGCACAAGGGGTTAATGTGTAAAAATGTAATCATTACCAACTCTAGGTGTAGAAAATGTTAGTCTCTTCGGTAAACTTGGAGAACTCGTTGAACTTCTACCGCTCGCTCCCCATCTAATATTATGATCCTGTCAATGCTTTCAACATCAGGGCCATTTGGATTTATTACATTTGTGATGGATACTGTTGCTTCTCCACCAATTACTTCATTGTTCACACTGGCGCCACCATACATATCTTCACAATCATCATTATCAATATCAACATTAAGCACTTCTGGTTCCTTATCTCCTCCAAATGGCACTGTAAATCCGCTTCCAGTGCTGCCGAGGAGACTAGATACTCTGTCCAGTATATCATCTGGAGGTATATATTCACCAGCACCACCACCAGTCTGCAAAGTAAAAACATATTTAGTTAAAGTGGTATACAGAAGATAACAGAATAGCCATGTAGTTGGGAAACTTAGCTATCGCTAGGTATATATGCGGAGATGCCTAGTTTCTTGGGATAAAATAATGGCAACTTGCCTGGATGCGATTCATCCTAATTTTAGTACTATGTTTACGAGAATTCTTCTTTAAATTCTCCCATTTTAATCGAAGTTGCTGTGGTGTTCGCCGACATAGCGCAGTGGCGTTGAAACGCTCTGTCATACGTTTCCATTCCTCGTTTTTTATTTGTTGTCCGTGGCGTTTGTAGATCTATTATTTATTATCGTGCTGTTTTCAATAAGCTGCAGCAAAGCCTTTGTATCATCTCTTGAAAGAGACTTTCCTTTTATCTAAAAATTAAAGATTAGTTACGAACATTATTATATTGTACAAGTTATATGAGATAAGGCGCTTTGCCTAGGTACTTACTGGGTAAAAGTACCTAAGAATTTACTTACCGTATCTATATTAATTATCTCCATTTTAATCTATTCTATTAATTTTAGCTATCTTTCTCAATTCCGTAAAACAATGAAGCACAGCACAACGAACGAGTACAACGGCTGTCAATCAAACAAAGCGTCGCGTCGCGTCGTCCGTCAGTCAACGTTCCGTTCCGTTTTACACTAATAACTTAATTTATTACCTGTTATGACTGTTATTGTTACTTAAATAATGCAGTTTTTAAAAACATAACCGTAACCAATTTATAAAACAAATACGTTACTTTAATTTACCGTATTGATATTAACTAAAGTTTCTATTTTTATAAAACTAAACTAAAGTTTCTATTGCAACCAAACGTGCGTGCGTTTTGATTAAAGGAACGTTCAAGAGGTAAAAGATCGGGCAAAGGATCGCCAGCTATTCGAGATCGATCTGAAGATTGGTCCATCGAGTTTGGTTATTGGCACACGGATTGGGGATCGATCCATCGATAAGTTAATATCTGAGATTGATTTATATCTCGGATTGCGGATACATTATTAATTTTGGGCGTTAGAGCATTGGTTCCTAACCTGGGGGTAATTACCCCCACAGGGGTAAAAAAGCTATTATATGGGGGTAACAGAGGTGGTAACATTTCTTCAATCTTTAATGACACCATTTGCTATGCACCGTGAATGTGATAAAACCCCCCCAAAGCCCACGCTGGGGGTAAAGTCTGCTTCCCTACTAGATGATATGGGTAATAATGAAAAGGTTAGGAACCACTGATTTAGAGGATGCAGTGTCAACGTATTTATCTACGATTAGTCTTGCAAGTTTCAAATTATGGTCTGTAATTAGAATAAACTACGATTAATCTTGCAAGTTTCAAATTATGGTCTGTAATTAGAATAAACTACGATTAATCTTGCAAGTTTCAAATTATGGTCTGTAATTAGAATAAACTATGCCGGGATTTACACCATGTACCAAGGGCGTCGCCAGGGGGGAGCAGAGGTAAAAAATGTAGCCAACTGCAAATAACCAAAGTCCTAGGGCCGTGCAATTGACTTGCTTTTCTGTTAAATCCTGCCCCATCTCAAAACTTGAATAAATTCACTAGGTGCTCTTGACTGTACCTACATACTCTTTAATATTACCCCAATATAACCCCCTATAAAAATTTAATATAACCCCAAATAACTCTTGCCCCCCCCTGGGCCATGGGCTGGCGACGCCCTTGCCATGTACCTGTTTATTTTTGAGACTCTGATTCAGTTCTTCCGTGACCATGGCGCATGCAACTGCGCCGAAATATCGGAGCCTCAAAAATAAACAGGTACATGGTGTAAATTCCGACATAGTTTATTCTAATAACGTCAATAGCCATATCTTCCTTTCGCAAACTCGACATATGTTTATTACCTCTTTTGAGGCATATTGTAACTTGCCTCTGCTTTTTTGGTGTATTAAACTGTTTTCAAGTGTTACATTTGATTTTTTGGATGAAGAATAAACAACAAAAGAAAAATCGGCCAAAAGGAGATAAGAAAGTTTGTGTCTCAATTTCATCCATTAAATCGTCAACAACATTTTGAAAATTGATTACATCAGTGATGTCATTGCTATATTCCCGTACATATTTTTTTTTAATTGCAGATGTGCAGTTCTGCCCCCCTACTCAAATGGCCAACATTCTATTCGTTTGAACGCTACGCTCACTATTCAAACTTTAAAATAAGCAGTAAGCTATAAAATTACGTGCCGTAAGCTTGACAATTACATAAGTTTTCGATATGTGATTTAATCATCTATTGCTCATATTTTAGCTTTAAAAGTAAGCGTAGCGTTCAAAGAATAGAAAGTTGGCCATTTGAGTAGGGGGGTAGTTCAGATTACCACTTCCTATTTCTATTAACTGTGTATTGACAAAAAGTTTTTTATACATGTTTCAATCAAACACGTGTTATCGTAATGACCACCATGACTTCTCACATTAAAAAAAAATATATGGTTCTGGCTTACTCTATGGAGAGGCATGTAACAAAGGCCGTTTTGAGTATTTTGTACTAAATCATGAAATATAAATTTTGTACTCTCTATACAGATCAGAAACCGAAGAAAACCTGTTTACCGTGGAGTCTTTAATAAATTATTTTGTTTACCTCACGAATACGCATTTTAACATAAGCCAGCAAATTCATCAAAACTTTTAAGTCTCCAAAAGCGGAAAACGCATTTTGAAATAGCAGAAACTAAACGCAAAACTGCTGGCAGACTTGCCATGCGTAAAAAAATCAACTACCTAATCGATTTTGAAATTGATACTCGTAGAGCGAATACGACTTAATTTATCTTTTTATAGTTTAGATTTTTTAGGACTTTGGAATAAAATATGAGAGTATTTCAATGAAAAGCACTGTTAATTCAATTTTAGAAGAGAAAATATTAATACACTTTTTATGAACACAACCGGTAACCTCCATTACAAAAACCAAAGGGTAGGTACAGAGCAAGGCAAAGACAAATGACATTGATACAATGTTACCACATTTGAATTATATATAAGAAGGGCAGCGTCCGTCCTGTCAACTTCTTACTCGTAAGCAAGTGAATCTCATATTAGGGTGAATAGAATTGAGATGCTGCACGTTTAATCTAAACACCTATGTTTAGTTTAAATGCGTTTAATACCTGTGTTCTAAATCTAATAAAATACAACGAGAAAGTTTAAATATGATAATTCCTTGCTTGCCGCTTCTCTTCTTTTAGGCCGGCCACACACAGACGGAATCTCGTTACGGAATTCCGTACATACGTGATTCCGAACGTAGCAACTGCATACAAAATCTATGGGCTGCCACACACATGCGGGATTTTTCCGTACGGAATCTTCATAAATTGTCGAAATTGCGTTCGGAATTCCGTTACGTGATTACGTCTGTGTGTGGCCGGCCTTAAGAAGCGGTTTCATGTCGGCAATTGCTATTATTACCAGTTCTTTTTGAACTGCTGAACCTCACTCGTGCTGCCAGGGACATGGGATGGATAATGAGACCAACAGACAGAGGCCACTCCAACAGTTTGAGTTTAATGTCTCTGTAAGTCCTTTCGGGCAAAGATGTGCAATCTGGCGACAAGGCTTTGGCTAATCCAACAGTAGGAATGGCGAATCTTATTTTGTTTAATACTTTTTGACCCATTTCGCTTCCTAACAGATCTTCCTTCTTGAAGATTCTTACTCTCCATTTGGCTCATCCAGTTGGTAGATGAGGGCTGATGAGTTTTATCAGTCTACCTAAAATAGCGTCGTCCCCTGGGTCGTCTGCTTCCCAACTTAGTAGGGCCGATATCAGTCCGAAAGGCCCACGGTATTGACCCGTATGGCTGACGGGATCAAATGAAGAGATGAAATTTTCAAACGCTACTAAAATATTATATTCACATTTGAAAATCGCAAGTATTACTTAAGTCATTTCTTACTCGTCTATAGATACGAGGGTAAAGTCAGTGGGCTCTGAAGATGATAAAGAATAAACCCAGAAAGCAAAAGTCTGTTTTTTTATAATAATATATATTTATAATCGTTTTAATTTTAGTGCTTAAGTCTGCAATATTTTGTTAGTTAAGATTTTGGTCCACCAAATATGTAATCTAAGTGCCCAAGTCCTTAGAATAAGGGTCAAAAGGGACTAAGTCCAAGAGTTTGGGACCTAAGTTCAGTTGATTATGTTGATTTTATTAAAAGCTATAAGGATATTAAGTTATATTTTTATGTTAAATAAAATGTTTATTAATTCTTAACACAGTGAAGTTTGATTTTCTTCAATAACCTACATAAAAATATTTCAGTAATCTTTTATCTGTTTAAATTTGGTTTATTGAGAAACTGAGTTTTTGGACTAAGGGACTTCTGCAACTGGGCCCTTTTGTTTTTGTTCGCAAGCTGTCGCGTTTTATTAAATTTCTTTTTTTTGTTGCAGGACCCGTGTCAGTCTATCTTCTCCACTTACGCTTCTGCCAGCTACTACCTCCAGCTTCTTTTTGTTTTTTGTTGTTCATAGTCCCGAACCGCATTTCATAGTCCCGAACCGCATTTTTTTTAGAAGATTTATAAAATAATCGTCAATAGCATCCTTGTTGTCCGCGTCGTTGGCTCTATCAACGTTGGGCAGTCTCTTCAAAAAAAGTACGATGACGTTTAGAGGAGCAAGACCAGTTTTCCTAAATCCGGCTTTTACGTTTTATGTGAATTTTCATTGAGTTGGTCTACCAATAGTTTTAATAGATGGGGAAAACAGCCCTTCGGAATTGTTGATAATGTTCTTCCATCGGTCATCTTCCATTTATTGAGTATATGTCTCCAAGTTGTTTTGAAGGGCCTAAAGAACGCTAAGTCTAAAGGCTGTGTTAAATGTGTGGAGTTAACTGGTAGGAATAGGAACACAAAATGTATGTCTTTTTCTCTACAAATGCTAATGAGCTCTGCTGAAAAGAGTGAAGACAAATTATCTCCAATAAGAACTTTTTACCCGGTCTTTTTTCTAACATTGGTATAACCATCGTCTTTATCCAATCGGCGAAAATTTCATCCTCAAACCAACTGGATTTAGTATGATTAAACCTCGCATTTTTCGGTCCATTTGAATCCCAATCATAAAGATAGGTGGCTTTATACAATACATAAGGAGATAATATGTCTCCATCTGCCGTTGCAGCCATCATCACCCTTTCTTTCGGGATATTTACAGCCTCGTTTAAAAATGACTTGCTTACAACCAGAGTCGTCAGTTAAATTTGTCTCGTCATAGTTTATAATATTAGACAGAGGTATATTCGTGATGGACTTTTCTAGTTCCAAATGGTACTCTTTAATTGTTTGCGGAGAAACTTTTGCTCTCGCTCTCTTGATATTTTGACAAATCTTTTTGGAAATATTATTTTTGGGTCGCTTGAGAAAACTTTCGGCGAAATCTAGACAAAGAAGGTTATTCTTAAATCTTTTACATTGGATTCCAGAAAAATCAAGATACATCTTCACAGTGGCGTGCACTCCATACATGCAAATAAGCACTGCATAGGGTAAACCCTCCAGTGAATGAACCCTTAAGAGATTTTTCAACTTTGAAAATATTTTTAGTTAAGTTTTGGAGGGTAAACCATTTTTTTTTAATTTTTTATATATACTTTATCATTCTAGGAAGAAAATAAATTCTGCATTTTCAAATATTATGCAAAGGTCTCGCTAGATATAAGAAATTGTAAAAAATGACTCAAAACGCCTATGAATGAACAATATTTTCAGTGAATGAACACAATGAAATCCAGTGAATGAACGTTTTAGTCGACGAAATCGTTTAGTAACGAGTCGAATAAATTGACATTTTACAGTTAAAAAAAATAAAAAAGTAGACCTACTTAGGTACCTATTAAAGGACTAGGTAAGTACCTAGGCAATCAACATACACAAAATTAGTATTTACTTAAATCTTTAAATTGTGTTTTATACTTAATCTTAGTTGCTGAAAACATTTAGGTGATGTTCTGTTTTAATTACCAGAAAGACTCTAAATAGGTAGTAAACTTTTACAATTTCACTTAAATTAGGCATATATATCTTAAAAAAAGTAAATTATTCAAAATTGAAACAAATTATAATAAACTTAGTACTTTCTTATAATGCTTACTATAGTAACATACACATATCAGTCAATCAAATTTGTGCTGAGTGTGCTTATGTATACCTAGGGACATAGGTAAATGAGAACTGTATTTTTATTACTATTCAATATCCTTAAAAGTAACGTCTTTAAATGATATAAAACCGCGCTTGGAAATTTCAGGATCACCCAAGACACGCTGGACATCAGTATAGTCAATTTCAGTAACATCTGGGATTTGAGGTCTTACAAAAGTAACTACATTTTCTGACACCGATTTCTTTCTCAGAAAATCTATTTTGTATTTTTGTTCTTCATCATTTGCCAAAAGAACTTTGCCAACAAAATAGCGAATTCTCTTATCTGTTTTAAACTGAACGATAACATATTTTCCAAATATGCTTTCAGAGTGGGCTATTTTTTTGGTACTATTAACTTTAATTATTGTTTCTTTTTTTATTTTGACATTATTCGGCTGCTTAATATTATCTTGCTTTTTTGTTTTCTTCTTCTGGTTTTCTTTTTTTTCTTCAGCTTTTCGTTTTAGAGTATCCTTTTTAATTTGAATTTCTTCTTTCTTTTCTTTAGCTTTTTGTTTCCGAGCTTCCTTTTTCATTTCCATTTCTTCTGCTTGTCTTTGCTTTTCTTCATCTTGACGTCTTAGGTATTCTTTACATTTCTGACCAGTTAGTCCATATGGCATGGGTTCTTTAATTACTGTTTTTTTATTACTTGTTGATATTTCGGGATATTTCAAGAACTCATTTAAAGGGATTTGGTTTGGTTTTTCAGAAGATATTGATATTTTTTCTGGGATTGGGATTTCGATTGCATGCAAATTGGCAGGAAGATCAAGTAGTTGCCTATTTGTAGTTAGACATTTAGAAGAATTTGGAACGATTTGGACGCCATCCTCAGGTATAATAACTTGTTTCGTTAAATTATTCACATCAACCGTTGATGAATCCTCGTTTATAGAGCTACACACATTTTTGAGTACGGTGTCGTGCCATGGTAAAGGTATTATCAAAGGTAAGCTAGTATCTTGATCAATTATGAAGTCTAATAAATCGTCAGTTTTTTCAAAATCAGGTTGTACTTGTTCATCTCCAAATAAGACACTATCGTTTAGTAAAATACTGCACGAGTCACTCCGGGTAACTTCTTGTTGGATTTGATTTGGCAGAGATTCAACATCGATTTGCGCCTCATGTTGAACTGTTACAAAATGAGAATTTTCATTTTCTGCACTAGTCAAGTTATTTTCATCTATTATTACCGTGCCAACTTGACTTACGCCTGCTTCAATTGATGTGCTGGAAAGATCAAGCGGAGCATCAAGGCTTGCTGAATTTGCTAAAATTTCTTGATCTAAATGTAACCTGCTTTCAACTTTTGTTTTACACTTGATCCACAACGGAAAATAAGCATGGACATGTGATCTTTTTAAATTGTAGCATTCTGTAAATTCATTCTTCATACCTTGGCCAATTTCTTTTTCAATCACCTTCATTGTGGATCTCATATCATCCTTCTCTTCTTCAAGGCTCTGCATCATATTCATTTCTTGCGCATTATTAGCGATTTCCTGCTTGCGAGTATTTATGCACTTTGAATAATCTACTGCATCGGCATTCATGGGGAACAAACCACAGGCTTTAAAAGAATTTTGCACTATGGATGGCTTTACTGCTATATCGTAGGCCTTTTTGAACAATGAAGCAAAATTTTGTTTAGTTATTGGTGCTGTTGTGGCTTGTTTATGTTTTCGAACAATTTTTCTCCAACTCTTTTTTACAGGTGCGAATATACCGACATCACAAGGCTGGAGGATGTGTGTGGCGTTAGGGTGTAAACAAAATAAAAATATTCCCTTTTCTCTGCAAAATTCAAACATCTCTCGATTAATGTGTGATTTGTGGCCATCTAAAAAAAGCAACACAGGCAATTTTATGTTGTTCTGCACCAACCATTCGTAGAACAATTTTATGTATGCAAAGAATGTTTCCGATACCATCCAGCCACTGTCTGATCTCCCAATAAACCATTCATCAGGAAATTCTCGCACTACAGCAGGTGGCATTCTTTTGTACGGGTATGCGACAAAGGGTGGTACACTTTTTCCATCGGCAGAAAAAGTGCAGAGAACGGTGATTGATTCTTTTTCTTTCCCATGAGCAATTTGATACGTATTTTTGAAGTTTTTAGGTCCCAAAATTATACCAGTCTTTGGACACGTCAACACACCAGTTTCGTCACTGTTGAATATCCGAGTTGAATCATATTTTATATCTAACCCATCTTCTTCTGTCAAAAATTGATCCAATTCAGTAAACCACTGCCTAATTCCTTCTTCAGTAACGGCTGCTCGGGCTTTAGATAACATCTCTGCGTTTCTCTTAGTCAATTCTGGATGCCTTTTAAGAAATAGCTCAAGCCATTTGTCTCCGGGTCTGTTATCAGTGAATTTAGTTACACGGTTGTTTTTATTCAAATAGTTTTCTACTGTATCATAGACTTCATCTGGGTGCATAGGGAATCCTAATTTAGCTTTATTGAGTATCCATTGTACCAATTGTGACTCTTCAGTAGAGGTTAATTCTGTTGCTGGCCCCATTTTTCTTTCCCATGGTACTTTGTTTGTAATTTTATTGTGAAGGGTAGATTTGGGAATGTTATAAAATTTACTGGCTTTATTAATCGTAGTTTCCCCATTTATAATAGATTTAAGAGCTTTTTCTAAAGTTTCTTCAGTGTATCGAAACCGTTCGTATTTCTTTTTCGAAGCCATGTCAACCTAATTGTAGAAAAATAGTTATATTGAGATATAAAGTAGGTACCTTGAATAAAACTAAAATAAAAAACTAGTTTATTCATTGAATTTTCGTAAACCAGTAAGCAAATATAATAATTAAAACTTCGTGTTCATTCACTAAGTCCGAAATACCAGTGAATGAACAGTAGTTACATCGCTAGTTCATTTACTAGATTTTTTCAACCAATGAATGAACATATGTGTTCCAATACTGGCGTCAAGATTTGTTGTCAATTTTTATTGCTTGTAGTGAAAACCCTACTTTAATTGCATAAGCATAAAATAGTATTTTACTAAATTCCAATATTAGCTCTGAACCCCATTGAATGAACGGCCCGTTCTTTCACTAACTGAGATCATTTTTTTCTGCCAGTAATGGAACACTCAAATTTAAACTCAAAACATATTAAAAACAATGTGAAATGAATTTGAATCAATATATTAATTCATAACTTAGCAAAATAACTACAAGTGAGGTTATTAACGCTGTAATTTTGGCTATAAACTCGAAGACAGTAAGTCACTGCGCTTACCTGGGATCTAATTTCTTCATATAAACTTAATCACAGCAAAAAAAATACTTTTCTTTCGGCTGCCATATTTGAAGTGACTTACTGACATATAAAGTGAATGTTGCCATATGTGGAAAATAAAGTTACCAACCGAAAAAAAAATACTTTGTGTGGTAGAATTTATCAGATTTCTTATTCTGAAAGAAAAAATACGTTTTGTTCATTTACTGGGGGGTGTTCATTCACTAGAGGGTTTACCCTACCTTGTAGTCCCCATAAATGTATGTCCCTAATCCCTATTCATTTGTAAAATATAATTTGTAATCAAAAAGTCATGATCGATCAGCGCACACGATGCTTTGGTTCGCTTCCCACATTTATCAGTTTGAGTGCCATCTGTTTGTGTTTTATAAAACTAACTCGTCGGACCGCTCGACGAACAAGGGCGCCAATTTTCACCTAGTGCGCGGAAGCAGTACTACACCGAGCTTATTTTTCATAGAACGAATCTCGTGTAGTACACAGCAAAAGTGTGACTGTGTGCGTAAAAATGTTTGCGCGTGTTTAAGTTTTGGAAGCACTGCTTATCTGCGTCAAATTTGTTTTATTAGTTTAGTTTGTTCGTAATCGTATTGCACTTCCTTGCAGCTGCAGTTAGTTTTACTTTGTTTTAATTGTTTTTCTTGGCGCAAGTGATTGATTTAAATAATTATGCCGTTAATTTACTGTAAAAATGAAAAAAAAAATACATGTGAGACATAAATGCTGGCGAAGTTTGTTTAAATAAATTAAAATTTGCCGCTTTATGTATCGATGTTATCTTTTGAGGATAAGGTTTCATTAAATTGATTGCAAAGGGAAAATGCATAGGTTTAAAAAAGGTAGGTAAAGCTACTCGTTCTTTTCATAAAAAAATATGATAATTAATTATAAATGGCTAACAGCTTGTGTACGTACGTACACGCAAACAAATAGTTGTATTGCTTTCCATGCATTTTGTTTTATAATCAAGATGATAAAAATGTTTGGATTTCGTGCAGTAATAGGTAGGTACCTACGCATCGAAACAATGCTAAAATTGGTAAGTTTTTTTTATCCATGCTTACCCTGTCTGAAATCTCTGTGCACGCCACTGCATCTTCACCACATAGCGTAGCTCCATAGTACTTAATGGATATTCCCATTCCGCACAAGTGTTCAAATTGAACTATACAGCGTGAAAATTTAATCATTTGGTTTCCGCAGTGGGCTGGTTTCACTCATGAAGCAACTTTTACTATGGGGCCAACTCTGATATCGCGAAAAAAAATCAGCTGTTCCATACATTGCGGTCGAATAGGAATTGCGCTTTTGTATGGAACAGCTGATTTTAAAGTCTATTCATAAAACAGTTTTAATTCACGACGAACCACTGGATCGAAGAATCGTAACTGTAACTCCTTCAACTTCTTTTGGTTTTGCATCTACTGGCTCCCGTGATAAAAGTAATACTGCCACAAACGCCAAGATAAGTTGACCACAACCACAACAAAAATGACAGATTTTTACAACACTAGTGCCAGTATGGAAAATATGGTGACAAGAATGGCTTTGGTAGCCTGCATTTCTTTCCGTGTTTTTGCAAATTCAGTGGATTTGCGACACCTTTTCGCCAAATGTCAACACAACCTACCGACTTTGACGACGGGAATTTCTAACATTGTAAATAAGCAATGTAATAAAGTCGAAGCTGAAATTAAAAAAGAAATTACGGCATTAAAATTACAAGGAATTTTGAAGGAAGCTATGAATGCTGAAACTTTAATCTCAGCTACTTTTCCCTCCGATGATATACCTATCTTCGTTAAAAAATGTGGTTAATTTTTTAATGTAAACCAAGAAGAAGAAAGTTAAAAAAACCGGCCATGTGTGAGTCGGACTCGCGCACGAAGGGTTCCGTACCAAAAAACGGCAAAAAAATTACGTTTGTTGTATGGGAGCCCCCCTTAAATATTAATTTTATTCTGTTTTTATTTGTTGTTATAGCGGCAACAGAAATACATCATCTGTGAAAATTTCAACTTTCTAGCTATCACGGTTCATGAGATACAGCCTGGTGACAGACAGACAGACAGATAGACGGACAGCGGAGGCTTAGTAATAGGGTCCCGTTTTTACCCTTTGGGTACGGAACCCTAAAAAGGAGCTTGAAGCCATTTTACTGAAGGTAAAATGTATAGAGTGACAAATGAAGAAACAGGCACATGGGCTACACCCATAGTGAGAGTGACAAATAAAGGACTAATTATTAAAACTCACTGGGTATGATTCTTCTACTATTGTCGGACTTGGAGTTTGAAATAAAATATGATGCGTTCGAATACAATTATTTACTGGTTTCCCAAAAGAAATTTACAAAAAATTAGGACGCGTGCGTTCGCTACCGTGACCCGTGGCTCTCTGGTTGGAGGGGACGGCGGCGCGGCGGGCGCGGGGCGGCCGGCGAGCGTCCGCGACAAAATGGATTGCGTCAACAAGCTCCCCGCGTTGGAACAGCAGGTTCCAAAGGTTGTGATGCTGGCAGCAGGCAGAGCCTGTTGTATGCTCTACGTAGGACCCCTGACGTAGTCTTCACATCAGCGACCCGACTGATGCCGTCAGAGCCTGGATGAAGCTGGATGATGCGGCCGAGCAGCCATCGGTTGGGCGGGAGGCGATCGTCTTTCACGACCACCATGTCTCCAGTGCGTAGCTCGCCGTTGTTGCGTTGCCATTTTGCTCGTGAGTCAAAATATTCGAAACGATGTTAGCTTTAAAAAAATATATTTACTTCGAAATTTACAGACTTGGACTTAATTTTAACTAATTATAACTACGGCTGTCGGTACCGACAGCAATACAGTAAGACCGGTGTTTACAGCTTGAGCGAAGTGAGCAAAAAGACCCGAAGGCTTGGCGGAGCTTGCTTATATAGGGGCTGGTGCCAACGCCCTATTGTTTCTGGTGTTTTCTCTCTTGGAAGTCCACGGCGTCACAATGGTCGAACTCCAGGAATTCAATGGTATTGCGTTTGTTTGGGTTATATCGTCGTCTGCGGCGACGATTATATTTTTATGACTTTCGTCATTTGAGGTTGCTTGACTATCCCCCTCCAATTTTGAAGTCCTAGGTTTGTATCGAACCTGGGATCTGAAAAATTTAATTAATATTATCGTGATAATGATAACAATGATAACTAAGATGCATCCATATTGAATTATATTATGAATCCTTTCTGTCTTCAACTCATCGATTCGTTTCAACTGTTTCAATTTATTTTCTATTTTCTCTGCATCATAAGTTAACTCTATATCGGGGATATTCTCTGTCTTATTCAATCGCAGATTTGTAATAATTATTTTTCCTTCTGATTCCTTAGTCTGAAATCTCTTGATTCCTGAAATACTAAGTTCGCAGTTCTCTCCATTTAATAAATAAGCTCCTTTTATCCATAAGGTTTCTTCATGTTTGTCACATTTGATTGTTATTTCTTTTGTTTTATTTGTGTAGATGAAAATTGCTTTTGGTGTTATTTCTTGAAGTAATTCGTCTGGACACTTCACTGGCACTAATTTACACTTATTTTCTTCTTGCTTCCACAAAATTTCAGTTTCACAAGTATTTATTTGTAAAATGCTTCCCTGACAAATATTTTCGTGAAGTTCTGTACAATCTTCAACTTCATAGGCTTCCATCTCGTTGTATGCCAAAGTAACCTTTCGCATCACAGGATAGGAACAGGTAGGAATGTTTTGGATAATGGGTACAATCTTTCTTGTTTTAAATACCTGAGGCTTAACTAATGGTATATTCAAAGTAAAGTATACAATATTTTCTATAATCCTACTGTTCACTTTTATAAAAGGTTCTATATCGTTAATGTTATTAGAAATCATTACCCTACTTGGAATTACATTTAAAGTTTTCTGTAAAAGATGTGATTGTATAATACTATAATGATACATATGATGTTCAGCAAATGTTATTGCTGTAGTTAATCTTTCTGAAACATCTTGTAAACTCTGAGCTTGGAATAATAACATTAATGCTACTTTCTGTTGTGTTATACTATTTGACAATGATACAAGTTGTTTATCTACATTGTTTTGAATATCCGTTATTTTCTTAATTTGGTGATTATATTCTTCTAAAGCGCTATCAGTTATAGATATTTGTTTATTATACGCTACTTTAACAGTTTCCAAATCTTTTTGAATATTATCTAAATCATTTTGATCCAAATTACCACTGATTGCCTTAATTACTGAACCTAGGCCATTTATTAAACCTCTTTTACTCCTCCTAGTCTCAGCTTGTATATTTAAATGATTACATATTTCCTCTACATGATTCATTATAATATTTACCCTATCGTAAATAACTTTAAAATCTTCTAACTTAGTTTTAGACATTGCAGTCTCTACCGCTAGTTTTACCATGTCTTTACTTAACAAAATTGGCTTAATATCTAGTCTATGTATAACCGTCCATCTTCCTTCGATTATCCGGGTTGGTTTCATCTCAACCAAGACTATGTGTTCCTCCGAATTCAATTGTCTGAACTTGTATCCGAAGATAATGACGATTCTGTAACAACCAGTTCTTCTATATGATATGTTCTACCATTATTTAGTTTATACTTATTATTTGGTTCGCAACCCTCTATTTTAAAAGGTCCTAAAAATCGAGATTTGGTTTTATGTCTATCTGCCATACTATTTTTTAAATAAACTGTATCACCTATTTTAAATTGCTTTGGCGGCCTAATGTTTTTATTTAATCTTTCATTTCGTTTATTCTTTTGTTCTTGTAACCTTTCCGTAATATTTTTATTTAAATTATCGACAAATTCTTTTTGTTGTGCGGTATAATGTTGAATTGTAACTCGCATGTCATCAAAGCTTCTAAGTTTTGGCTTACGTCCGAAATGAACTTCAAATGGCGACATATTTATTGCACTGTGCATGGTATTATTATAGGCATGAGTTATATAAAATATTTTCTGATTTTTATTTAAATCCGAATCTCGCTGCAATCTATAAAGCTCTTGTATAGTGTTATGTAATCTCTCTACATCTGAATTTGATTTGTGATGCTGAGGACTCGTAGTATGATTTGTTATATTATAAGTTTGAAATAATTCGCTTATTATTTCGCTACAAAATGATTGCTCGCCATCGTGAACTATTTTTGTTGGTGTTCCAATCATGGCAAATATTTCGCTAAATGTTTCACAGACTTTGGATTTTTCGGTAGGTTTTATTATTGCATATTTAGAAAATTTATCAATAATGGTTAAGTACCATTGTCTCTCTAGAGACATGAAGTCGATATGCCACACCTCCATAGGTCTATAAATCATTATAAGTATCACATAAATCTTTAATATTACAATTATTATCTTCCGTCATATGGAATATTAATAACTCGCGATCAGGCATTATTAACTTTCTTTCCCTAAGGTCAATTTTTGCACCTATCTGTTCTATCATATCAGTTCCCATTAAAATATCATACTTATCACTAAAATCATAAATATAAAACTTCATTAAACTATCTCCGTTACCGAAATATCTTTTCCAGTAAGGTGTCTCTATTACACCGTTATGTGACGTCACACCATGAGAGGTCTTTACGGTAAACCTTTCTGGCTTAAAGTTACTAGCAAAATATTTTTGTTGGACTTTAGTAGTCATAAACGACCTCTGACTACCAGTGTCAATTAAAATTTTTAACTTCGGATAGTCTGTTTCAAAATAAGGTAGATACGATTTCACATGATTGAACTCTATCGATTTGGCCTCCGTTCTAGAGCCACGCGAAAATCCTGAACACTTTCGTTAACGTTATCAGCACTACATAAACGATTCGGGTTTTGGCTCTCGAAAGTTTCTAAGTTAGTATTATTTTCGAGGTGGAACACTTCTTCCGCCACCATCCCTCGACCTAAATTCACTTGTCCCGGTCTCAGTTGAGGAGCGGTCCTCATGCTAACGTCTTGCGCGTGATACTGCGGCTGCGGTTCAGCTGGTAACAACGCCCGTTGGTCATTATTCCTCCGGTTGTTATCGAAGTATCCGTGTCGCGGCCCATTAAAAACATTGTTTGGGCTCGGTGTCCACGGATTACGGCGATGATATGACCCATTGTTAAACCTATGTTGATTCTGGCTCGTTTGGCTGTTAATGAGCCTTTGTTGTAAGGGATACCCGATACGTTGCGCTCCCGCGAAATGGTTTTGTGGGAAGTTGTTTTGCGTAATTACCTTAGGCGGTGGAATCACATTCGAGAACTTTTGCCTGATATTATCAAACCTTCCTTCCGCTTCTAACTGTAGAATTTTCGTAACTGTTTCGTTGAAGCTACAATTTGAGACGTAAATTTGATCATGATAAGGCAAACTATTCCTTAACGCATTTTGAGCCGTATTGATGTAGGGCTCCATAACCTCATCAACTAATGTTGTATTATTATTATTATATTTATCGAATAGTTTACTCTTTATAAAAAATAACTTTTGTTTCAGTTCAAAAATAAGGTCTTTATATGATCCCTTCTTTTTAACATTTGCTAATTCTACTAACAATGTATTAAACTCACGATTATCACCACACTCTTGTTTTAAAGTATTTTCTATAGCATCCCAATCGAAATTGTGCGCTATCATCGACACAATTAGGGCTGCTTTCCCTTCTAACTTACTTAATAGCAACATAACATTTTGTGGCGTACTCCCGCCCGCCACTTGTAAATATTGTTTTGCGCTATTTAAATAATTATAAATTGTAAAAGGATCGCCATTATATGATGGGACGAATTTAATTAAAACACTAGGATCTATAGAAGGCTGTAATGCCTGCCTAGGGTTTGCAGATGAAACACCAGGTGCTGGTGGCACGTGGGCATTGAACCCCTCAATCGTAGGACGAGGATCGGTCATACTTGCTACGCTTGCTACGGCCTTAGGTCTATATACAAAAGTTGGGGGTTTAAGGAGAGGAATTTTGAGTGATGGAAATGCTTCGGTCACTTACTGGGCGAAGATAATGATGGTGGATCCGGCGACACGACGATTCATTATATCTTGACTTATTTATTTGTGAAGCCTTATTGTTCTTAATGACTTAAGAGTCAAAACGTAAAGAAGAGCGAACACGGAGTTTATCTCGGTTATTCTGGAACTCTAACTTTGCGCGAACTTAATCTGGCCCCACGTTGGGCGCCAGTCAAAATATTCGAAACGATGTTAGCTTTAAAAAAATATATTTACTTCGAAATTTACAGACTTGGACTTAATTTTAACTAATTATAACTACGGCTGTCGGTACCGACAGCAATACAGTAAGACCGGTGTTTACAGCTTGAGCGAAGTGAGCAAAAAGACCCGAAGGCTTGGCGGAGCTTGCTTATATAGGGGCTGGTGCCAACGCCCTATTGTTTCTGGTGTTTTCTCTCTTGGAAGTCCACGGCGTCACAATGGTCTAACTCCAGGAATTCAATGGTATTGCGTTTGTTTGGGTTATATCGTCGTCTGCGGCGACGATTATATTTTTATGACTTTCGTCATTTGAGGTTGCTTGACTCGTGTTTGTAGTTCTGAAAGGAACTCATTTGTATATCTTTTCCAAAAATGCGCTGCGAGAGCGCGAGCTCGTTGATATCTTGGTATGGTGCAGATTTGAGTTTCTTTCTCAAGTTCAATCTGGGCAGTATGTAGCATTGAGAGAGTTCGTCCAATAAGGAAATGAAATGGGGTCAATGGAATAAGGTCATTTGGATCTGATGATAATGGAGTTAAAGGACGACTATTTAGGATTCCTTCTATTTGAATTAAAACGGTGTTCATTTCCTCATAGGTTAAATGGGCTAATGAGAGAACTCTTTTTAAATGGAATTTGACTGACTTGACTGCCCCCTCGGCTAAGCCGTTAAAGTGGGGGCTATAAGCAGGAGAAAACTTGAAGTTAATTGCCTGTTCTGCAGCGCATTTACTAATATCGTTACTATTATGTTTGAGAAATTTTGAGAGCTCATTATAAGCACCTACAAAATTTGTGCCATTGTCGGAGTACATGTTGACAGGTCGACCTCTGCGGGCAACGAATCGGTTTAAAGCAGCCATAAAGGCTTCCGTACTTAGATCTGTCACTAGTTCAACATGCACTGCTCTCACAACCAAGCACACGAAAATGCAAATATATGACTTTATAAGTTTACATCCTCTACCTTTTCTATTGGCAATTAAAATCGGGCCCGCGTAGTCGCAAGCTGTATTTATAAATGGATATTCACTATATAAACGATCTTTAGGTAAAGCGGCCATGATTGGTTGAATGGATTTACCTGCGTATCTACAACGAGTCTACCTTTTATGGCAGAACTTTTTATGTCATAATTTTATTATGCATAACAACTAATGGCATAAATTTCATGTCGCAGAAAATCGTTTGGCATACACTCATTTATCATACACTTAAAACGCATAATTTTGTAAGCCAGAATCATCTTTTGGCATACATTTCATATCCATAATAATTAAATAGTAGAACCATCATATCGCAGAAAGTTCACAGTCAGAACCATCATATCGCAGAAAGTTTATAGTCAGAATCATCTTTTGGCATACATTTCATAATCTATAGTTATTAAAAGGCAGAACTATCATATCGCAGGCAGTTTATAGTCAGAATCATCTTTTGGCATACATTTAATAGAAAATTCATATCTAGAATAATTTTGTATTACTTACACGCATGTTTCATGCTGCATGCATCCTTACATGCAGACAAATAAACATGCAGCAAGCAAGCAAGAAAGCATGCAGCATGCAAGCAAGCATGCAGCATGCAAGCAAGCATGCAGCATGCAAGCAAGCATGCAGCATGCATGCAAGCATTGTGGAGCTCCGCTCGCTTCGCTCGCTCCGCTGCGAGTGGTCAAAACTCTAACCTAACCTAACCTACTGGTAGGTGCATTAAAAGTTTATCTTTATAGCGGGGGGCCTCAGGCCCCCCGACCCCCCCGAGCAGGGGGGCCAGCCCCCCTGCACCCCCCGGCAAGCATGCAAGCAGCATAAACAAGCATGCATGCATGCAAGCAAGCAGCATGCATATCGGTTTTGCAGCGATTCGTTCTGTTGTTGACTTTTGTAGCACAACATTTACAAAAATTCAACTTCAACTTTTTAAGACAAATTTTTAATTCAATTTGAAGTTAAAATGCATTTTTTAGAGATTACAATATGCTTGATGACATTATTCTTAATGAAATTCTGCCATATTCGTAGTATACCATGTGAAAATTATACCAAATAATTGTCGACTAAATAAACGTTATGCCAAACGAAATTCTGCGAATAAAAATTTTGCCAAAGGTATTTATGCCTAATGAAATTCTGCCATCTGAATAGTATGCCATTGTAAATTCGGACATGTAAACATTCTGCCAAACAATAATTATATTAAACAATTTTTATGCCTTAAAAATATTCGTTTAAAGAAGATTCTGCCAAGTGTGTTCTGCCAAATAAATTTCGGAGCATCAAGTTTCTGCCAGATAGAGGTAACCCATCTACAACACGTATGACATTCGTGGGTTACCTTCCTAGCAAGGCTGCGACCGCCTATCACCCAAAACTTATGTCTTATTGTAGCAAGCATTAGTTGAGGTCCTGCATGCAATAATATGTTATGATAATGTCTGAAAAGTAATTGGGTAACATGATGTGACGCATGAATTAATATTGGGTGTTTAGTATCATAAGTACAATTTGAGTTGGATAATCTACCGCCTACTCTAATTAATCCTTCGTGAGACATGAATGGATCTAAGTTACGAATTGATGACCTTTTTATTATCAAATTTTTATTTAAAATTGAATATTCATTAGGAAAAGTATCGAGCTGAATGATTTTACATAATAAAAGAGTAGCAGCATTTAACTCTGACACTTTCAAATAACCACTATATTTTTTATGCTGATAGCGACAGTTATGTTGAAAACGCAATAGATAAGCGAATAAACGCTGTAATTTAGAAAAAATTGAATATTTATTGATGAAATTTAAGTCATCGTGTGTAAAATTACACTGTATTTTAGTTTCGGGTAAGTGAGATGGAAGTGTAGTGTTAGGTTGAACGGGCCATTGTGTTTCAGATTTTGTCAAAAAATCTGGACCTTTCCACCATAGATTGGAACCCTGTAACTGAGCGGCGTTGCAGCCTCGCGACCCGATATCGGCAGGGTTTTGGTTTGTTGGTACGTAGCTCCAATCTTCAGCGTTAGTTGCGGTGATTTCGTTGATTCTGTTACAAACAAACAATTTTAAGTTTGACTTAGGGGTTCTTATCCAACCTAAGACTATTGTGGAATCGCACCAAAACCTCCAATTATGTATATTTAATCGTAACGCGTTTTTTACAGTTTGAGCCAAACGAACCGCCATAATAGCCCCGCAAAGTTCCAATCGTGGTGTTGACATACGTTTTAACGGTGTAACCTTACCCTTTGCTAAAACTAAATTTACTACAATTTTATTATCCATTGAAATGCACCTCAAATATACACAAGCGCTGTATGCGTGGAGGGAAGCGTCACTAAATGTATGAATTTCAACGCGTATCGGCGTATCAGACAAAACGCGCCTAGGTATGTTTATATCTTTGAGTTGTGCAAGAGAAGACAGAAATTTCATCCATTTTGCTAAGATTTTAGGAGGTAATGATTCATCCCATGTTATTTTAGAGGCCCATAGCTCTTGAAGAATTAATTTTGCTGGTAAAAGGCAAGGATTAATAAGCCCTAATGGATCAAAAATTTGTCCTATGGTTGACAAAACAGTTCTCTTGCACAACTTATTACATGGTGGGTTAGCAAGTGTAGTAAAGTGTAATGTGTCGGCCTTGGACGACCAACGTAAACCTAATGTTTTTGCATTATCATCACGAACTAATTTATGCAGATCGCTGTCATTGTTATTATAATGTATGTTTTCTAATATATACTCACTATTCGACCGCCACTTTCTTAAGTTAAATTTACCCTTTTTTAGTTCATTAATGACACCCCGACATAAACGAAGGAGACCGGCTTCCGTATCCTCACCGAAAATATAATCATCAATATAAGCACTATGAATTATTATGTCTCCTACGACTTCATCAGGGCACTCTTTGCCCAACTGTACGAGACAGCGGGTGGCAAGGTACGCAGCTGAGGCACAGCCGTATGTAATAGTGTTGAGCTTGTAAATGTCTAATTTGTGTGTGGGTTCGAAACGCCACAAAACTTGTTGTAAACATCTTTGATCTGGTGCTACATTTACACAACGATACATTTTTTCACAGTCGGCGGTGACAATGTATTTGTGTTGTCGAAATCTGATTAATATGTCTAACAAACTATCCTGAACAACTGGACCTACGCGTTGAATATCATTAAATGACACTTGAGTTGTTGTGGGCGCTGAAGCGTCAAAAACAACTCTTAATTTTGTAGTTGAACTAGATTCCTTAATGACACCGTGGTGTGGTAGAAAGTATGAATGTTTGTCTGTCTGTGTTGTGTCAGTATTCAATGTCATATGTCCAAGATCTATGTATTCTTGCATAAATGCCGAATACATTTCTTTAAATTTAGGTTCACGTTTAAATTTACGTTCCAAAGATTGAAATCTACATGCAGCTTGTTCAAAGGAATCCCCTAACGTATCTGGAGATTGTTTTAAAGGAATTTCCACAACAAAACGTCCATCTTCCTGACGTGTAGTTGTTTGGGTAAAGTATTGTTCACACTCATTTTCCTCTTTTGTTAATGTGCGAGGAGAGGGAACCGATTCTAATTCGAAAAATTTGTCTAACTGATTTTGAAGATGAATATCATTGGAGAAATGACAGTGGACTGTATGGTTGTTTTGTTCGTGTATGGCCCCGGAGACCAACCAACCCAGTCTGGTTTCAGACAGGATGGGTCTGCCTTTGCCTAAGTTAATTCGTTGTGTACCTAATATGTTCCAAAAGATATCAGCATTTAACAAAATATCTATCTCGGAAGGTATGAAAAATGAAGGATCGGCTAACTGAATATCCTTTGGAATGTTTAAGTGTGAGATTTCAAATCGTGTAGTAGGCAACAGCTGAGTTATTTGCGGTACTATGAAACAGTTAATGTCAGATTCATAAGACTCAGTTCGTGATACTATCGTTAATTGACAACGTTTATTTAAATGCAATGACTTACGACTTAAACCTTCCACTGTGATTGAAGTGGTTTTAACTGGTATTTTAAGATTACGACAAAGTCTTTCGCTTACAAAGTTAGAAGTGCTTCCATTGTCAAGCAGAGCCCGGACAGTTTGTTTGTTTCCTTCGCTGTCCAAAACATTGATGAGAGCAGTCGATAACAAAATAGCACTGGTGTTGGTGGAAGAAAGTGCAATGTTGTTTTGTTGAAGTGAGTCTTGTGAGCCCGAGCTACTAGATGAAGTGCAATCATTTTGAGACGCCAAAACTATACATTTGTTTTGATCTTGGGGAGAAGCGACAACTGCTTCCTGTTGAGCTGATTGCTCGTCTGTATGTAATAAAGTGTTGTGTTGTTTTCCGCAAATCCTACATGGACCCAATCGACACGATTTGACGTCATGTCCTTGACGTAAACAATTCATGTAAAGGTTTAATCGTTTAATGTTATTTATTCTTGCTGTAATTGATAATGATTTAAATTTAGAACAGACGTAAATGGGATGAGCTTGTTTACAAAAAGGACACGAAAATGTGTGTGATTTGTTAAGTTGTTGCTTTGTTTGTGTAGGGTTAGCGACAAAGGCCGGGAGGTTTAATATGTGCGGGTTCGCTATGCCTACGTTTTAAGTGCGTATGATCAATTGTTTCCAATAATTCAGCACGATTTTTAAGAAATTCAACAAAATCGTTTAAAGTAGGTATATCCCTTTGTATATTTATGTGCTCCTTCCAATTTCTACTAGTAATGCTGTCTAGTTTATTGGACATCATGTGAATTATCAGAATATCCCAATTTTGTGTATTTATGTTAAGTGTTTTTAGTGCGTTAAGATTTTTATTTATAATGTCTATTAAATTTCTTAAGGCACTAGATGATTTTTTTGTAAGTTGTTCTGTATCAAATAATGATTGGATATGATTGTTAATGAGTAATTTTGTGTTTTGATACCTGTCACATAATAATGACCAAGCTGTATCATAATTGTTTTCAGAAAAGTCTAATGCAGTGATAACGTTCGCAGCCCTGCCCGTTAACGCGGCACGCAAATAATGGAATTTACTGATTTTAGGTATATTAGCTATTCGAATGAACAAGAGAAACATAAGTATCGTGAAATTCTAACCAATCTTCGTATCGCCCAGAAAAGGTAGGTAAATGTATCGTGGGTAATTTAATGTTTAAGCTTGGCCCACCTGTTGTGAGAACAGAACCTGTTACAGATGATGCGTTGCCGCGTCCCGCAGAGGCCGGGCCCGCCGATCAGGCCTTGGGCCTTGGCGACTGCGGCGAAGTACTGCGACTCGAAGATCTCGCGGTCGTCGTACTCCGTCTGGCGATCACCGTCTGAAATTTCCGGCATACTTTCTACATTCATCTTATGGAATCGTACTCGTTGTACCATTCTTCAACTTTACTCAATCTTATGCTTAATTCGTTAAGTTGAATACTACTGGGCTTTTCAGAAGTGTATAAAATATTCAAATATTTTTCAAATTGAGTAAGCTTTGTTTTATAGGAGGCACGTTTCTTTTTAAGTTCTTTTAAGTTAGAGGCCATTGTTGCAAGTGAATTTATGATCAAAGAAGTATTTAAGTAATTGCTTAAGTATAGAAATGCTGAAATGAACTCTCAAAAAAATCAAACACAATTAAAATGAAATATGAAATAAGCTAAAGTGATACAGTAACTTTTAAATGATGCGTGCAGAACAGGCAAGAAGGCAAGAAGCACGTGGCGGCAAGCTGCAGTTTGCGGCAGCGCGGCACGGCACGACAAGATGGCGGCGGCAAGCGCGGGCGCAAGCCGCGGTGAAAGGGCAGCGGCGTGGCGCAGCGCGGCGCACGGGCAGCTCGGCGCGTCACCGCCGAAGCCGGGGGCGCGATTATGCGAAAGAAAAAGAAATTGAACACCGAATAATAAAACCAATAAAGGATGGTGCGTGGATGGGATGAATGGATGGATGGATGATCGGAATGGATGTATGTATGTATGGATGATGTATATATATGGATGGATTTATGAAAAAAGGATTGGCAGGAAAGGATAATGGAACGAACTCAACTCACGAATACCCAGATGTTGTCCAGTCCAGTTGTTTGTTCGCTTCCTGTCTACTTCTTCCTTATTTCGTATGAATTGTGATTGAGCCGTAGTATAACGTAGGTCACTCGCACCGCACTTGCACTCGACAAAACGTGGCGTATGTCCGACGTAGAAAACCTCTCCGCGTGGCACAAGGAAATCCTTTCTAGTTTGGACTCGAATAGTGCCCCTGGTTGGGACGGCATTTCAACTAAGTTTGTTAAAAGCGCTAAAGATTTCCTGATTCCACTAATGAGTCATTTAGCTAACCTGTGCTTTGAGACTGGGATATTCCCTTTGGCTTTTAAACGATCTGTAGTTACGCCGGTGCACAAGAGTGGGGACAGAAGTGACGTGAACAATTTTAGACCTATATCAGTACTTCCCTGTTTTGCAAAAATACTGGAAAAGCTTTTGAATATGAGACTTGTCAGTTATTTAACAAAATATAATTTACTCTCTAACTCTCAATACGGTTTTAGAAAGGGTCTATCAACGCAGGATGCAGTTACAGATTTATGTAACATAATAACTGAAAAAGTAGATAGTGGTCTTAAATGTGTCACTGTGTTTATAGACCTTAAAAAAGCCTTTGATACCGTGTCTGTACCCATTCTTGTGCGCAGGCTTGAAGAAATTGGAATAAGAGGGATTGCTCTGTCTCTCTTCGAAAATTACCTAAAAGAAAGGACTCAGGTAGTAAAAATTGGCAGTTGCTACAGCGATGTGGAAAATATTGCATTCGGTGTCCCCCAGGGAAGTGTCCTAGGGCCCACGCTTTTCCTGGTTTACATCAATAACCTTTGTAAACTTGCAATTGACAGTGGTCAGATATTTTCTTACGCAGACGACACCGCCGTTGTATTTTCTGGCCCTAGTTGGGATGATGTACAAAGAGTTGCCGAATCGGGTTTGGCTGGAATAGCTGAGTGGTTGAATGTAAATTTATTAACTCTGAATACATCAAAAACTAACTTCATTTGTTTTGCTCCCAGTCAGAGATCCCAGCCAGGATCTGCATTTCAAATTAAAATACATCGCTGTGGTAAATACCAAAATATAAACTGTGACTGTCATTACATTGAAAAAGTTGAGTCCCTTAAATATTTAGGTGTTATAATTGACCAAAGCCTGTCTTGGCACAGCCATATAGACTTAGTTATAGGTAGGGTAAGAAAACTGAAGTGGATCTTTAAGACACTACGACATGTTATGACAAATACACTACTTAATCGAATCTATATGGCCTTGGCGCAATCTATAATTATCTATTGCATCCCTGTATGGGGTGGAGCCACTAAGACGAAGCTTCTCGAACTTGAAAGGTCACAAAGGTCACTTCTTAAAATAATGTACTCTAAACCTAGGAAATTCTCTACAGAAAAGCTTTACGAAATTAGTGATTTGCTTACAGTAAGAAAGTTATACATCTTAAATATTACTCTAAAAATGCACAAAAAATTACCATTTGATCCAAATAAATTAAACCGTCGACGCCAGAATACTGTGGCACAATCCAATAGGACTCGTACAGCCCTTGCTAAACGGCAGTACTCTAGTCAGTCAGTTTTTATTTATAACAAATTGAATACAAAATTAAATATATATCATAGGAAATTGTATGAGTGTAAGGAAATACTAGTGGAATGGTTGAAAACTTTGACTTATGAAGAGACAGAAAATTTATTAAAGAGAATTATATAGATTATTTAAATATTTATATATGTTATTTAAATACTCATGCATGTTATGGTACTATGACTTATGAAGCATAGATACACACAAAACTTTCACGTACCACACACACACACACACACACACACACACACACACACACACACACACACACACACACACACACACACACACACACACACACACACACACACACACACACACACACACATACACACACTTACCTTCACAAAAAAAAATGTTACTTTTGAATAGCTTTCCATTTCTTTATATTAGTTTTTGTTAACATATGTTATATTAAGTTGCAAGGGCATTGAGCGTAGCGCCCCAACACAAGTATTTTAGAATTACTTACTGGGGTCGTTCCATTATATGTTAATAATGTATGATTTATGTTAATAAAAACATTTATTATTATTATTATTATTATTATTAATGTAACTCGCTGGCTTCGTAGAAAATTCGGCTCGTAGGCCAAAACTTGGGTATGATTCTTCTACTATTGTCGGACTTGGAGTTTGAAATAAAATATGATGCGTTCGAATACAATTATTTACTGGTTTCCCAAAAGAAATTTACAAAAAATTAGGACGCGTGCGTTCGCTACCGTGACCCGTGGCTCTCTGGTTGGAGGGGACGGCGGCGCGGCGGGCGCGGGGCGGCCGGCGAGCGCCCGCGACAAAATGGATGGCGTCAACACTCACAAATAATACAAGGAAGTTTAATAAAATAGTGAACCACCGGGACACGTGTGACATCGACAAGGGTCACGCTTAACTAACTTAACAAAGTTTCTCAATTAAGTAATAGGTTCATATAGCACACATACTCGTTCACTCTTAAATCTATTCACACTAACAGTTCGGCTATCCTGACGCCGCTGATGTCCCCATCGTGCTTACTCATTACTACAATAGTTGAAAATTAGTGCACGGAAGTCATTTTTCAAATTGGGCTTCAGCGCCATCAAACAAACATCCGCTGAAGCAGGAAAACTCAATAACTTCAGCGAGAGCAGGAAAATTTCTGTAATCATCAAATTCGGTAGCATCTTCCGGGACAGGCAAACTTAGTAACATTATTCGGAGGTAATCATCTATTGGAGCAAGCAAACTCAATAATCATCTGTCGGAGCAGGCAAACTCGGTATCCATCTGCCGGAGCAGGTAAACTGAATAATCATCTGCCGAAGCAGGCAAACTCGGTATCCGTCTGGCGGAGCAGGCAAACTTACTAACCATCTGCTGAAGCAGGTAAACTCGACAACCTTCTGCCGAAACAGGAAAACTCAGTTACCATCTGCCGGAGCAGATAAACTCGACAACCTTCTGCCAGAGCAGGAAAACTCAGTTACCATCTGCCGGAGCAGGTAAACTAATATAGCATGAGCTTTATTCATTACTTTCATTTTCGGTCTCTGAAAGTACCTGATCGTGCCAGGGTTTTAAATGATCAACAGCAATAGTGTTTTAATAACCTCGCCTACCCTTGGCAAAGTAGTGAGTAATGATCATGTGGTAAAACTGCCACTATTTTGTAAGGACCAGCGTATCTGTCTACTAACTTTCCGTTTGTTATGCCTTTTCTTAACAGTTTCCGTTCGACCATCACTAAGTCACCAACTTGATAATTAGGTGCTGTCTTTTGATTAGCATCGAACGCTCCTTTCATGTAATTAGCTTTACGCTTCATCATTGTGTCTACTTCGGATCTTAGCACTGGTAAATCCATGCTAACATTTGGCCCAACCAAATCACCTGATAACCATGGGTGAAGGCCACACTTCCGTTCAAACGGAGTCTTGCCAGTTCCCTTACATACTGTGGAATTAAGTCCAAGCTGAACATTAGGCAATTTTTTTACCCAGCTGTTGCGAGGACTCCGTAGTATCTGACTCCAAATATTGATGCAGGGGTGACGTAATAACAAATAGCTCAGGTTTTAGGTATTATATTAGGTTATTTACATAAAAGGAAAATTGTATGGAAAATAATGTTGCTGGCGCTGTGTCGCTGAGCCAAGTGGTCTCTGAGCTGCCCGGTCGTCCCCTCCGCCTCAGGCCCCGCTCTCGTCCAAACTAGGGTTGCGAACACAGCTTTTTTGATCATCTCCCACACCTGCTACCAGGGAATCTATAATTGTGCGATTAAATCGTTCCACCTGGCGACTAGCCCGAGGCGAAGCAACAACATTCAGTACATGCTTAATGCCATGAGTTTCACAAAACTCCTTGAACTTCCGACTCGTGAAAGCTGTTCCCTGATCACTTATTATTCGTGTGGGGTATCCAAACGTCTTTATGACCCTTTCAAGAGCAGCCAATGTGCTCTGCGTATTCGTGCTAACGACAGCCTCCAACCAAATATACTTCGTTGAAGCATCAGTAATTGCTAGTACATACGTTTTACCACTGTCTCGACAAAACGGACCAAGCTGGTCCACGTGGAGGGTATAGATTGATATGGTTGGTTTGGGAATCGGGTGTAATAAACATGGCTGTCTACCTGATGGTCTCTTTGAGGGCTGGCAGGGAATACATCCCTTCACATATTTCTCAACAACTTGTCTCATGCGTGGAAACTAATACTTGTTTTTTTTAGAGCATCAAAACATTTTTCTGAACCGACATTTCCATTTTCATTGTGGTAAATTTTTATTAAGATATGTCGTCGTGCTGCTTTAGGTAATCATTACTACATATTATAAAACAAAGTCCCTCGCCGCATCTGTCTGTCCGTCTGTTCGCGACAAATTCAAAAACTACTGAACAGATTTTCATGCGGTCCCCACCAACTGACAGAGTAACTCCTGAGAAAGGTTTAGGTGTACAAAAAGTTATGTTTTTATGCAAATTGGCTGAAATATGACGACAATTATTGAAGAGGTCGGCAAAAACCAAGCCGACTGGGAGCTCACATCGAAAACACTGCATAAAGCTTTTGAGCTTCCACAATTCTACAAAGGCTTTCGCTGATTATTATCTTTTTTTCTCTTACGGCATTCATCTACCGTGTGGCCTGTTATATCACAAAACGAACACTTGGATTGGTTACGTTTTTTTAAAGCAATCGGCCTCAATATGACCAGAACGTTGACAAAAATTACAGCGCCGATCTTCTTTAGTTGTGTTTGGTACAGTAACATCATTAAGTATAGTTTGTGAATTATTATTTTTTGATCTACAAGACCTAGCTTTATGCCCATTCCGTCCACAATTATAGCATGCGTATTCAGTTCGATTAGAAGTAACGCTTGGCTGTCCCGCTTTAGGCTGAACGTGCCCTTGGTTCACATTCGCCAGGAAATTTAGAAGTGACGTGGTAGCTCTGCAGCCCGCTGAAATTGCTCCAACTTCAATCACTTTATCCCCGATTGTTTCAACAATCGTTTCAGTAATCACATCATCCGATAGACTGCAGGACATTCCAAGGCCTAATTTCTCATAATAAAATTGAATAGGGTCTTCACCTACTTTTCTAACTTCATTTACCAGAGAACGCAACATTGACAGCTTATTTTTCGTAAATGGGAAGGCCTTAGTCAATCGATGTTTCCAAATATCCCATGATACGTCATAATCTTCCAATCGTTCATACCATGCCTTCGCATAACCGCGAAGTTTCGCAGTGCAATTACGAATCGTTGTTCTCTCGTCCCATCCATACATCTTAGCAATGGACTCAACAGTTCTAATCCAATGACCTACAGGTAGTGCAGAAGTCTGTGGATCGAATTCTGGCATAGCGTCATTACGGCCTACGTAACGAACTTCTCGTACTTTAGATGAAATAGTTGGACGAGTATCACTGACATTGCAAGTTTCCGCGGGAGTTTCCGATCTTATTTGTTATCATTTCGAAGCTGGCGCACAAGATTTTCGAGAGCCTCGATCCGTTCACGTTCAACTCCTTTAGAACTTCGTCTCTTTTTTCTGTAATCCTCGTTATCCGATGATGATGACGAACTATCACACTTAGAGCGTTTATTACGCTTATGTTTTTCCATTTTATCCAATAATATTAAATACGATGGCACCAGTAGCACAGAATACATAATAGTACAAGTACAGAAGATCCACTCCGCAAAGTCAGTTAAATAAATAGCGACTCTATCTCATACACAATAAAGTGCAATTCAGGTCGCACACCGCTCCCACCCTACAGTTATATTCACCTAGAAGTTGCCTCTCTTTCTATCGCGTAGCTCTTATCTCTTCGAACGACTTTAGGGTTTGTTCTTTTAAATAATAATTAAATAATAAGTACTTAATGTACTTAAATACATTTCAAAAAAACCTAGGCTAGGTACAGTCGACGCCACATCAGACTATACATGCTGACTTTGAGGAAATTTGCTTTCTTACGAAATAACATTGTCATTAATAATTAACTTTATTTCGAAAGTAGGTAAGTAAGTACCTACCTAATCTATAAATTATTATTTTAATAAATACCTAGTTGGGTGAAGATTGTTTAGCAAATAAGACAAGTAAGTACCTAAGAATAAACGGATACTAAATAATATCTAGGTAGTAGACAAGCACTTTTTACGTTTCGATGTCATTTGGAACTTTTGGAAGTGTGAAAAACGTAAGGTTCGGATCCTTTATATTAGTATTAAGATGAACGCGGCGAGTGAGTGACTATCGAAATCGAACTGCTCACAGCCGGCCAACGGCGGCAGCCCTCTGAAATTAGTCCGTCCGGACGGACCCGCTGCCTACTTGTAGCTTCGTACCTAAAGCGCGGAGTGCGCCTAGCCTGCCAGTAGGTACAGGTCAGTTAACTAAAGCTGGCGCGTTCACAGTACTCACACTTATGCAATTTCACTATACAGGATGTTTAAAAATAAATGATTTTCAACTATTTGATTCATAAGTGTAGACTAGAGTTAGTTTTTAGTAAAATGGGTGCGTTGTAGATAAATAAATACAAATATATGTGTTACTTGTTTTTATTATGATTATTACATTATTGCTTTTAATCAGAATCGTAAATTAAATCTTCTACCCCACTAAAACTTTCATCGCTCGAAGAACTTGATGTTTCGCTGTCGGAATTTCCTACTGTTATTATAAATGAGTCAGTAGTGAAATTATCCACTTTTGGTTCCAGTTGAATATATCTTTCCTCATGTTCTCGCGTCTTTCTCCAAACGCCACTAAACATATCCAGAGTAATAGAATCTGCTTCTTTTCTAAATAATTCTTCCACAGTTGTCAAGTTAAACTTAACATTTTGTGATGCAACTTTCCCTTTAATTATACCCCACAGTAACTCTATTGGGTTGAGTTCTGGATGGTAGGGTGGTAGGCGCAATACACTGTGTCCGTGATCTTCGAGGATTTTATCAAGCACAAATTGTGTACTTATGGTTTGGCTTGTTTTTTTTTATTATATCATATAGTACAGGTTTTGTGTTTCTTTCTGGATATGATATATTATATTTGTCCAACCAAGCTAACATGTCACCTTTTCTTGAATTCGATGTGGGCGCTGGATCCGATACGACGTTGTGGTACGATGCATTATCGACTACTATCTAAAACTGACTGAGGCGGTAAATTTGGAAGAAGTTTTTCTGTAATCCATTTCTGATAATTACCAGCATTCATATTACTGTGATAATCTCCCGTTTGCTTTTTTGCTGGATAGATAAGCAAAGCTTCTGGAACGAATCCTTGTTCCGAGAGAACTATCACTAGCATATCGCCCTTGGAAATAGGTACTTTACAACCTTTGTTCGTTTCGTCGGCCCATGATGATGGCAACGTATGCGAGCTGTGTATATAAGTTTCATCCGTATATATTATAGGGCGGCCTTGTGATCTATATTCTTGCAGTTTCGAAAGATATAATGTTCTTTTGAGTCTGATGTGACTTTTTACCGACTTCAAAAGGAGGGAGGTACTCAATTCGACCAGTTTTTTTTTGTTTTTTTTTTTTTGTTTTTTGTATGTCTTGTTTTGTACGGCTGGACCGATTGAAATGATTCAAACGTTATTACATTAGGTAAACTCCCAAGTTGGTCCCATTTTTTAAAATTTTGAAATCGGTTCAGTACTTTTCTAGTAATCTTGAAAAAAGCACGAAAATAGTATGATTTTGTGTGAACTACCTCGATGATCAGTCGTATAACTTCTTTGTTTATGAACTGAATAAGATAATTATTTTTTTGTTGGAAAAGGGATATCTTAAGTGTAGTTCTTTAACCGACTTAAAAAAGGAGGTTCTCAGTTTGACCCGCATGTATGTATGTTTCTCCGCGATTAACTCACGTTTGCCTGAGCCGATTTTTCTACCTAAATAATATACCTACATTACCTAATACAAAAGGTACCCACACTAAAAATCCAAAAATAAAAAATTGTATAAAAAACAAAAAACCGATTTAAAAAAACCTACCCCTAAAAAGCAAGAAATAATATTCGTAATAATAAAACACGTCTATTGAAGTCGGGTGAATAAAAAAAAGGGAATTGTATATACGTGTTGTATATACAATAGACGTGTTTTATTATTACGAATATTATTTCTTGCTTTTTAGGGGTAGGTTTTTTGAAGTCGGTTTTTTGTTTTTTATACAATTTTTTTTCAATTAGTAGTTTTTTATTATTTTGTGTCTTACTCCATCTGAAACCTCCCAAGTAACACACGAAGGCTGCTTAACAGCCGAATAACGGATTTCCATCACGCTTAAAGCTGAATAAGGAACCTGCATAAAGGCTGTATACGACCTTATACAGCTCTTATAACTCTTAAATGGGCACAAATTATTCAGCCTTAAGTTCACATAGCTGCTTAAGAGCTGTGTAGTAGCAACTTAAGAGTGTAATAAAGGGTAACAGGCTGTGTAGCAGAAAATTAAGAGTGTTATAAAGGGTAACGACAGTACTATGCGCTGAAATTCGACTGACTAAGAGATCACAAGTTACTCTTTATTCAGAAAATATGTCACATGTACGCTTTAATACATATTTTAAACCGCGCAAGGCTGCTTGCGGCCTGTGTAAAATGAACTAATATTTGAAGTGTAAACGGGTTTAATTTAAGCATATATAAAGCTAACAATTAACACTATGTTACGTGAATGTATTAGAGTTAACGATACATTGGTGGATAATATTCATACTCTGTTTGACGTATTATAAAGGGAAAATGACTGGGAACGTAATTTTACTGACATTATACATATATATTATCTAACAAAATTTTAGTGCGCCACGAAAATATTCTGTTTTGAATTAGTTTTGTGATATAAATATGCTGTGATGTAATCTTGACAAAAAAAATGTAGTGCTTTGAAAAGAATTATAAGATAAAAAGTTATTATTAAGATATTTCGAAGTTAAAACTGATACATTACATTCCTATTTCTTGCACAAAACATCGAAAGGTTGAAAAATCAATCAGAATTTTTATAGGTTATACAAAAAATGGTGGATTATGTTACTAATTACATTGACTGATTACAGTATCACATATGTTCTTTTATTCGGATGACATCTGTTTTAAGGTACTTATGTGAACCATTATAAAGTAGAAGCCGTTAATTCGATACACTAATGAGTCTCTAAGCAGCTGCGAGGCATCTAGTGAATGTACAAACAGCCGCTATACAGATACTATCAATGGCAGTATAAAGGCTGATTAGCGGTAGACATATTCAGCTATAAGTTGAAATATGCGCCACATATCATCCATTATACAGCTATTCACTTCATAATAGTTCACACGTGCCTCTTTAATAAGTTAGTGTAATAGGAGTTCACAAATACCTTCTTATACAGTATTTGGCGAAATTTTATCCACTAAACAGTCCTTACTAGGGTTTAGGCTTTAGAATATGTTAGAAGCTGAATAGAGTCGAGAAAATATACCTTTATAGCACTCTTAGCGTATTAATGGTGGTTTTGTCGGTCTTAATAAGCCTTAATACATCTCTTAATTAGCCTAAGCTGTTTAAATATCACTGACTGCTATTATGCAGCTGTAGGGTCACCAGTGTACTCTTAGAAGAGTCTTAATAAGCACAGAGTTTTAAATAAGTCTAAAAGTGAGTAGTTATACAGCTATCTGTGTTACTTGGGCTAGCTTCCGAACGATCTTCCTTAGTGAAGATCGAAATACCACCCTCAAAGTTGATACTTTCTTTCAACACTTCTAATAACTTTTTCAATGTCGGAAATGTATGCTTAACCAGATGGAAGTTGTAGATAGTTCGCCTTATGACTTCTTGGTTAAAACTATCTACTGTACATTTTTTTGCTAACCTTGGTCGCTTTTTACCCGGTGTTCTGAAAGAAACTTCATACGCCAATCTTTTGGATGCTTGCGGCTCTCCTTCTTTTGAGGTAGATGGTTGTGATGTTGCATCAGCCTTAACAGCCGCTGTTACTTGATTGCGTACTTCACAAACAATTCGTTGAATACTTCTCTGAGAAACACCAGTCGCCTCCGATGTCAAACCGTACAAATCTTTCATTGGAAGATATCCACCAACACTGTTTTTATTATCATGCATGAAATAGTTAAAAAAATTGTACACTATTTCACGAGATTGTCCCATTAAAGTTTTTCCGGAACCAATTCTTTCCGAAGACATTTTATTCTAACCTCCAAATACAACAACACTCGCGCCCCGCGTTGATCACACGTGACGGACTGACGCTAACATTTAACATCACGCTGTATTTATAAACAGAAGCAAAAGAAAAACAATAACTGTCCCCTTCACGCTCATAAGATAGACCGCGCGCGAGAGAGACGGGCAGACTTTTCATGATTGCGTATGCAGTACGACGTCACGCCGCGCGCTTATTCACAGACACTACACAAGCGCAATGTGTAAATGTGTTGAACGCGCCAGCTTTAGTTAACTGACCTGTACCTACTGTTAGCGCCCTATAATATCAATTTATCAATAACCCAACACAATGGAATTTCCTAATTGTAGGATTTGTGAATGTGCGTTAAACTTTGACCTGGTGAATGTAGGTCTGAAACGTCTGAAAGGACAGAATGATTTAATAGCAGCTAGTAAAAGGCGTGGGGACGAAAAGTTTGTGTCAGTTTCTGATGAAAATATACAGCTACATTACATAGCAAGTGCAGAGCTGTTTATACCAATGAACGGTCAATACAATGTGCAGAGAAAAACAAACCGACGCTTACTGTTCAAACGGTAGTAACATTTGACTACCAAAAACAGTGTCTGTTGTGTAAAGAAGATGCTTCGGAGGATTTCATTCGGAATCAAATTAGACGGCACCAAGAAGACAGAATTGCGGTTTGCAGAGTTACAAAACAAGGCACTGGTGAAACGATTCACTGGTCAACACTGGTTTTGCCCTTAGATTATTTATATGTCTAGATAGAGTCTTAGGCTTTTGACGTATTAAACAAAACAGGCCAACTTTTTTAAGGTGGTGTGCATTTTTAGCATCATCGCGTCCAAAGAGTATTGTAATAAAAACTATGGCCGGCTCACACTACTGACAATGTGTGCGTGTTTTGGTCACCCAACTGTTGGGTGATATTTTTTTCGACGCTGTCGTAGCTTCGACTGTCTATCTTGACATATAAATAATCTAAGGTTTTGCCACACGAACTTTGATAGCTAATTTTGTTTTATCAATCTACCCTCATTATTAAATCACAGTTGTCATATGTCAATTAGCCTCATATTTGTTGTGATACTGTAATACTCATAACTAGTATATTAATAGAAACGCTTACAAGTAAATCGTTATAAAAGTATTTGTCGTTGAATTTGAACACTTTTTTGTGATTTATTAACCCTGTGAACATGTCGAGGAAGTGTAATAATGATCCTAACTCTTATTGTTATGTCTGCGGAGAACTAACATTCAAAAAACAACGACAAAATTTTACGAATCTTGTGTTGGAGTGTTATCACCGATGTTTTGGTTTTTCTGTCGCCCATCAAGACAAATCCTGGGCCCCTCATGTCTGTTGCATAACGTGTGTGAATTTGTTGCACCTAAGACTATTACTTGGACTTCAGCTGGGTTATACAAAGTTTTGCTGCTTTTTAGGGTTCCGTGCCCAAAGGGTGAAAACGGGACCCCCTTAAAATAAATATTTAAGGGGGGCTTCCATACAAATAACGTGACTTTTTGCCGTTTTTTGCTTTATATTAATAACGACAACAGGTAGACAGTTGAAATTTTCACAGATGATGTATTTCTGTTGCCGCTATAACAACAAATACTAAAAACAAATAAATAATTAAGGGGGGCTCCCATACAACAAACGTGATTTGTTTTGCCGTTTTTTGGTACGGAACCCTTGGTGCGCGAGTCCGACTCGCACTTGGCCGGTTTTTATGTGAATGGGATAGCCGAGACAGAACTAATCACTATATAAAAAAAACATGGCCTACGGGTGCATCGTTAGTTCCTGGGCAAAAACACGTAAAGTATTTACCCCTTGTACAGCCAAATAATGTGCTTCAACAAATCATAATCAATTCAGGGATTGGTTGCGGTTGTTAAATTTCGGTATGTTTTACGGTTAATATAGCGGTACCGAAATATTCTACCCTTACTTAGGATACCGATAAATTTTATTTCGGTATAAAACCACCGAAATATAGAGGTACCGAAATTACGGAACCTATGTTGAAGTACCGAAAAATTAAGGTATCAAAATATGAAGGTATAGTTTTAAATAGGTATGACGTCATACCGATATAAAAAGGTACCGCAATTTTCCGGTATATCTGTTTTTCGGTACCTCATCAAAGCGGTACCGCAATTTTTAATTACTCAACCCAAACCCAAATATAACGGTACCGTTATATTAACGGTACCGTTAATATAACGGTACCGTTATATTTGGGTTAGCTTAACCTCTTATAAGGTATATCGTGTTTTGTCGTTCATCTTCATGCTAGGGGGGCTGGGGGCGGTATTACAAGCTCTTAAAACTTCAATTTTCTGAATGGCTATCATTGCGTCTCTTTTATTACTGATAAAACAGACGCAGACGATGATTGATGATTACTCCTTACAATATTAATTACAGCCCAATCCTCAAATTTTTATAGGTACCCTTTAAAAAAATATACCTACCAAAACAAAAAAAAAATGTGTAGTACATATTTCACATACACGGTCATTTGATTTACTAGCTAGGCGAAGCCTGTACTATGGGTGATAGATACTGATATAACCTGACTGATATATAATATCTGACTGACAGATATCCGTCGCGTCGGGGCTTCCATTACCTACGTCGAAATGAACTAATATTTTGTATTGGGATTGGGAACAATATTGGGAATATAGGTACTTTTGAAGAACAGAGAGATGGAAATTGCAGACCCGATGATTTTTTTTTGAATAGGTGAGTATGTATAGGTTAATACTACAGTACTAGGCACGTATCTTGAAATTTTTTCGACGGAGTGGGGATAAGTTCGCGCATGTGCTCTTGTGAGCGACCAATGGCGCGCGCCCCTCGCCCACCGCTCGCGCCCCTCACCGCTACGCATACCCAAAATACGCGTTTCGCACAATCCCCACCCGATTTCAAGTTATATGCCTCGTACTGTACATTAATGTGAGTCAGGAGATATTTTCGTAAAAATTATTTAACCTTTTTAGGGTTCCGTACCAAAATGGAGTCCGTTACGCCAGCAAGAAAGTAGCTTCTAGAGGGAAGCGAGTTTGATGAATAATTTGTGCGCAATTCGGTGTAAATGTGCGCCAAATAAAAAAATTGTGGGCCTTATAGTTTTGGAATAAAACGGGAAAAACGAATTCTGCTGGGATAACGGTACTCCAGCAGGAAGATTCTAAACTAATGATCGAAGAGAAATAAAAGATATATAGCCGGGTAGCTTGATACTAGCAAGAAATGTGCGCCAAATATATAATTTGTGAGCCTTATAGTTTTGGAGATATTTGATTTCCTGTTGGCGTAACGTTTTGCCAGATCCCAGATCTCGGAAACTACTAAATGTGCGATCTTACAGTAAACATATAGAAGTAGCCCCTAATTTGTGCTATTGGTGCGGTAGAAAACATTTCAAAAATATTCACAAATTTTGAAGTAATCGGGCATTATCTGAAAACAGAAAAAAATATCTAGCGCCTTAACTACCACATAAGTTTTTTTTTTGGCGGGTAGCCACGAAAGTGTAAACACGTCTTATATTTAGCTCTCAATCTTTTTTATTATTTAAATAGTAAATTACCTTATGGTTATAATTTAACATCTCCTGTGCCTTCGTTGACATCTCTTACACCATCACACACATTATCTCCATCAAAAACATGGACACTTCTGCAGAGCAACTTCTGAAAAGCCTGACGGAACTATCTACTATGTTTGGCGAAAGGATGTCAGAATTCGAGAAGAATTTGCAGCAACCGGGTGTGAAGGAGTCCAACACTACTGTAAAAACCCTGGCAGCAGACTTTTCTTCATTCAAAACCCTTGTATGGAAGACGCTTGGCATCCTCAAGTCGCAGATCGAGCTCCTGACACTGGGCGTTGATCGTCTGGATACAATGTCTCGTCGAAAAGTCCTTCTATTCCATGGCATAAAAGAAAACAAAGATGAAGATGTCCTCAAGAAAACCCTGGAGGTATTATCCAATCAAATGCAGATGGTTGGTATAACTTCGGAGGAAATCGTATCCTGTCACAGGCTTGGTGCGAAGAAAAAAGATTTCTCTCGACCCATTCTTGTTCGCTTCGCCTCTATGCAGCGCCGTATGGTTGTATGGACTAAGAAAACCACGCTCAAAGGATCCGTAGTGACCGTCTCCGAGTTCCTTACTAAGACTAGACAGGACATTTTTGTTGCGGCTCGTAAACATTTCGGTAAGAAGAAATGCTGGACGTCGGAAGGTACTATCATCGTCCTTCTTGCGGACGGCACTCGTAAGAAGATTTACACCAATTCTGAACTGCAGCATCTGATCTCACAGAATCCTAGCCAGCCGGCAGATGCGCCCCGAGGCAATGTGGTGAAATGATTGTTTTAAGTTTCTCTATTAACTATACTTTTTAATTTAGTCGGGTTACTTTCATTTATTTGGAAGGTATGAATTTCTTTTAATTATCTTTGTAACCCACTTTTCACTCTTATTTTTATATTTTAATGTTAAAGGTACACTCAAATTGTTCATAACATAACCAAACTTCATTCATCAAATGCACTGTCAATGTCAATGAGCACATTCCAGCAGGCTAATCGCTGGTTTTTTTTTTTTTTCTCTTTCACGGCATTGGCATCCGCATGCTTCTCGATGTTTCGTTAGTTTTAATGCTTTTTTTTCATGTGTCTGTTGTGTCCCAATGTTTCATTGAACGTTATGGGAAACTATTTTCAGCTATTTTGTAATTATTTTACTTAAAAATGTTTGCTGGTGTAAATTAATTAACACCGATGGGAGTAAACTTACAGTCAACTTCGGCGCGTGGAGAGATTTATTTTTATTTTTTTTTATTATTAACTTGTAATAAGTATTTAATTTTAAGTTATATAATTTATATTATATTATATTTATAAATATATTTATTTAAGTAACTATTATGATCTTAGATGATGAATACTTTTCTTGTTCGTCTGATAATTATGAAAGTGCTGATGATAATGACTCGTTTGTTTCAGATTCGGAACCTTTGCAGGTTAAACTGTCTGGGGTGTTTGACAAAAATCCTAACTTCCTTTCCCTAGTGCATATCAACGCGCAAAGCATTCTCGCTCATCACACTGATCTCCTATCTTCGTTTGGCAACAGCGTAGTCGACTGTATCCTAATTTCCGAAACTTGGCTAAAACCATCACTTTCTTCTACTAGCTGCTCTCTTCCGGGATATAAGTTATTTCGTAACGACCGCACCGGTGCCGGTGGTGGTGGCGTAGGTATCTACTTGCGTAGCCACATACCTTCCCGGGTGGTCTCATGCTCCTCTTCTCAATATACGGGATCTCTCGAGTACATATTCATAGAAATAGTTGTTCACCACAAAAAGATCCTTCTTGGTGCCTTATATAGCCCTAATGACAATGTCAATTATTTCAATGATCTGGAGAACACTCTTGAAAATCTCGTCCCTAATTTCGACAATGTCATTCTTATGGGTGACCTAAACACATGCCTTTTAAAAGATAACACTAGGTCTAAAAATCTTTTATCTCTTCTCACTTCTCTCAATCTTCACGTTCTTACAAAATCATCTCCTACTCATTATTTTCCCAATTGTGAACCGTCTCTTCTAGACCTTATCATTGTGTCTAACCCTGACCTAGTCGGATCTCATGGGCAAATGAATGCTCCCTTCTCTTACCACGACCTGATTTTTCTTACACACAAAGTGCGTCCTCCTAAAGTTAAACCTAAAGTACGCCTGCTGCGTAACTTTCGACAGATTGTTCTTGAGCGCTTGAGGACAGATGTGAGAGGAATAGATTGGTCTCCATTACTTTCGTCGGACAATATTGACTGCATGGTTGACTATCTCACCTCTATGTTAATTAAAGTATACGACATTCATGCGCCAGTACGTCCGGTGAGGGTCAAACATTTGCCTGCTCCCTGGTTAACACCAGTGATTAGGAAAGTTATGGCGAAACGCGATAAGGCTAAAAGTCGACAAAAAATTTCACCTTCAGCAGAAAACCTGTCCGCATACAAAAAGCTCCGAAACCTTTGTAACAGGATGTGTCGGGACGCCAAACGAAAATATATCCATTCACAAATTGAAAGTCTTGACCAAAAACATATTTGGGGTTTCCTAAAGTCTCTTGGTGTAGGTAAAGTCGCAGATTCTGTTCAGAGTTCCATCGCAGATCTCAATACTCTAAATAAGCATTTTACAACACCTCCTCTCATTTTAAATTCAGCCTCTAAATCAACTGCTCTCTCTTCTCTATCTCGACCGGTCCCCTCTAACTATCCCTCTTTCTCATTTAGTGAAGTTTCTGAAACAGATGTTGCGAAGAGCATCAAGTCTATCTCCACTAAGGCCATTGGTAGTGATGGACTTAGCTTGGAAATGATTCTCCCGGTGCTGGAGGACATTGTGCCAGTCATCACACACATTGTTAACTTCTCGCTGCAACACAATGTTTTTCCTTCATCGTGGAAGAAAGCCCAAGTCATACCCCTCCCTAAAACTCCAAATCCATCCTCTTTGTCACAATATCGACCTATTTCTATTCTTCCGATCCTCTCTAAGGTCCTCGAATCGATCGTTCACAACCAACTATACTCCTTTCTCTCCTCCTATGATCTTTTGTGTCCTTACCAATCTGGTTTTCGCCCTTCCCACAGCACGGTTAGTGCACTGCTGAACATTACCGAGGACATACGCAATGCGATGGATAACACTAAGCTCACGGCAATGGTTCTGCTGGACTTTAGCAGTGCATTTAACTGTGTTAAAAGTCAACACGACTTTGATCTCCTCCTAGGTACTCTTCGTTCTCTTAACGTCTCCGCCCCTGTCATTGAATGGTTCCAGTGCTATCTTTCTGACCGTTTCCAATGCGTAGTTTATGATGACACTTCATCTGATTGGTCGCGCTTATCAGCAGGTGTGCCGCAAGGCGGTGTTCTCTCCCCTTTATTATTTTCTATATTTATTAACAACATCCCCTGTGCTATATCCTCCCCTTTCCACCTTTATGCTGATGACCTGCAAATTTACAGACATTTCTCCGTTGCCGAGGCTGCTGAAGCGATGGACTCTCTGAATAAGGATCTAGTTTCTATCCGGGACTGGGCCACCTCGTTTGGTCTTATTGTTAACCCTACCAAATGTCAGGCTATGGTTGTCGGCAGCAGCCGGTTAAGGAGCAAAGTTGACTGGAAAGCTATTCCAGCAATTATCTATAATAACCTGACAATCCCATTCACAGACAAAGTTAAAAACCTCGGACTAATAATGGACTGCACTTTGTCTTGGTCTCCGCATATTGCTGAAATTAGCAAACGCATTCACTATTCTTCCCACTCCCTCAAGCGACTTCAATACTTCCTTCCCTTCAAAACTAAAATTATGCTGGCCCAATCGCTGCTCCTCCCACTTCTCGACTACGCTGACGTTTGCTTTCTGGATGTGACCGAGGAACAACTGAACAAGTTGGAACGTCTACAAAATTTGGCCATACGTTTCATATTCGGTTTACGTAAATACGATCATGTGTCTCAATTTCGCTGCCAGCTTAAATGGCTTCCTATACGCCTTCGCCGTGATATGCACATCCTTTCTGCCCTCTTCAAAATCCTCAAGGATCCCAAATCACCTAAGTACCTCGTTTCCCGGTTCCAGATGCTTCCTCCTCCCTCTCGCCCTAGGCGGGCTTGCATCACTAAGATGCTGGAGCTACCTAGAAGCAACACCAGTTTCCTCCGTAACTCCTTTTCTGTTAGAGCTGTACAGCTTTGGAATAAACTCCCGTTGAACATCCAGGATTGCCCCAACGTCAAGACCTTTAAATCAAAAGTTAAATCGCACTTTCTAGCACAATTATCGCACCCTGAGTCATAAATAACATTATCTCATAATCACTTACATATTTATTTATATGTATGTATTGAGTATGTATTTAGTGTATGTAGGTATATTATATTTTATTTATATATGCATATGTATTTTATATATTATGAACAAGTATAGGTTTTGTATTATTATCTTATTATTTAGTTATTATTACTTTATGTCTTGCACTTTATGTACCCGCTTACTATAAATCTCTGACACCTCTTAGGTTGGCTGGAAGAGATCTCTTTAGAGATAAGTCCACCTTTGCTTACAATTATCATAATGACTTATGTAACAATTATTATCAGTGCAATAAAGAATATATAATAATAAATAAAGAAACTAAAAACGGTGTTCTATTCTTCTTATTATTTCTCATTACCATAAAAATTTTGAAAACCGCACACATACACGTTTTTGAATAATACCCACATGAAGGTGAGACCGTCCATGTCATGACTTTGACGGTCAGCAGGATAAAAATATCAGAGATTATTTAGATCTTGGCCCAATGAATAATCTGTGCGGTTACTGAAGTACATGCTCTGAAATTTTCAGCTTCAAATTCTTCGTATTAAAGGAAATATCAATTAAAATCCAAAACAACTCTCAGTATTCCGATTAACCGACCAAATTCGATAGACCACAAAAAAGCGACGCGTTCATACATATTGATGACCTTCTTTAATGTGTCGTATTATACAGAAACATTGTTTGTACAGTTGCGTTCATAACTTCTTATTGGCAAATGTGGGTAAATAGTGTTTTAACATTTAAATGGTTAGTTAGAGCCTGCATTTATACCAATACAATGTGGCGTTGATCTGTTACATTACACCCAGATTATATATTTTGCGGACGGCACTCTTCGAACACGTGACTATGAAACCAGCTAAATTTCTTAAGTTACTAGAAGATCTGTTTACTTCTTAGTGAAATATACCAGAATCATTGTTGTCTAAACATCAATAGCATAGCTGTTTTTATTTTCAATAACAGAAAACAACTACCTAGCTGTCTTAGGTAGGTATATGTTTATAACTTCATTCGAACCGGAAAGAAGTACTAAAATCAGTTAAACGGGCACTTCACTCGCGTATTATTATTAAGGTAGGTATTTAGTTTTGGTGTAACAAGTAGGTATTTATTGTAATAATATTTTATTAAGGTACCTAAGTACTTACTTAAAATGCAATTAATTTTACAACAGAAGATAGTGACCAACTTCATAGCGCTTGTGCTATAAAACGACGTTTTTTAATCTGTAACATTTTATCTTTTCCATAGAGACCACTGACGTCCATTATACAACTTGTATAATGGACGTCAGAGGGCCTAGTACTAGTTGTGTTTCTCACCTCACTTTACAAATAGTATCGAGTGAAAGAGAGGAAATCATGCGAGTGAGTGAACGAGTGAAAGAATGAAAACGATAGTTAACTATTCGTAAAGTGAAGTGAGAACAAAAAACCAACTCGTACTAGGCCCTCTGTGAAGAGACCTACATCCATGTAGAAGTTGCATGCAAGGGATCACTGTCTATTGTCAATTTAATCGCATTGTAGGTACATTAAGTACCTAGTTAGGTATAACAAAAAAAAACGAAATAAAATTACAAAACATCCTTTATTTTTTTACTAAAATAATGTTAAAATGGTTAAAATTCTTTCAATTCAAGTAAAAAATGAAATGTAACAGAAATAACTTCATTCGTTATTTAAATAAAAGCACTCACTCAAATCACTTTTTCACTTAAATGTACGTAGATGTGACGTGTACAATCCTGTTCGACAACAAAGTTAAGGAGGTCATCAATATGTATGAACGCGTCGCTTTTTTGTGGTCTATCGAATTTGGTCGGTTGATAGGAATACTGACAGTTGTTTTGGATTTTAATTGATATTTCCTTTAATACGAAGAATTTGAAGCTGAAAATTTCAGAGCATGTACTTCATTAACTGCACAGATTATTCATTGGGCCAGGATCTAAATAATCTCTCATATTTTTATCCTGCTGACCGTCAAAGTCATGACATGGTCGGTCTCACCTTCATGTGGGTATTATTCAAAAACATGTATGTGTGCGGTTTTCAAAATTTTTATGGTAATGAAAAATAATAAGAAGAATAGAACACCGTTTTTAGTTTCTTTATTTATGTGGTATTAAGGCGCTAGAATTTTTTTACTGTTTTCAGAAAATGCCCGATTACAAAAATTCGTGAATATTTATAAAATGTTTTCTACCGCACAAATAGCACAAATTAGGGGCTACTTCTATATGTTTACTGTAAGATCGCACATTTAGTAGTTTCCGAGATCTGGGATCCGGCAAAACGTTACGCCAGCAGGAAATCAAATATCTCCAAAACTATAAGGCCCACAAATTATATATTTGGCGCACATTTCTTGCTAGTATCAAGCTACCCGCCCATATATCATTTATTTCTCTCCGATCATTAGTTTAGAATCTTCCTGCTGGAGTACCGTTACCCCAGCAGAATTCGTTTTTCCCCGTTTTATTCCAAAACTATAAGGCCCACAAATTGCGCACAAATTATTCATCAAACTCGCTTCCCTCTAGAAGCTACTTTCTTGCTGGCGTAACGGACTCACCAAAATGGTAAAAAAAAGGAACCCTTATGGTGTGACTCAGTCTGTCTGTCTGTCACAGCTGGATATCTCGAAAACTACTAATGGTATCAACTTGAAATTTGGAATAGTTTAAGATGATATTTGTCCAACTATTTTGCAAATAAGAAAGAAATAAAAAAAAAAAATACAACAGGTAGGTACTGAAAAGGAGTCTTAAAAATTTGAAGTGAGGTGACTAGGTAATGTGGGGTATCATATGAAAGAGCGCTGTTTGCACATTATTAAACATTTTTTCCTTTTTTTTTAGGACGCATAGTTTTCGACTTATGATGAAAAATGTAAAAAAACCGTCCCCCCCCCTTATCTCCGAAGTTTGCAAAGAGAAAAATCTGAAATAATTCTATGTGATAGTAGTTTTTGTAAGGATTACAGGAAAAACAAAACGATGCCTCAATATAACACAATTTTTTAGAAATTCAAAAAACAAACAAAAAAATATTAGTGCCACTACCGGTCAACAGATGGCGCTGACCTAAGAAGAAAAAAATAGTTCCACTATTGGTCAAGAGATGGCGCTGACCTAATACTACAATAATAATTGGTGGCTGGTTCTAATATAATTACCTACGACTGTCATTCTGAATTTCGACAGTCAATTATTTCGACAGGGTCTGAATTTCTTAAAACAATAGTGCGACTACTCACTGCTTTGACAGAACATATTTCGACACACACTACTACGAATAACACTACTTCGACGGAACATACCTTCGAAAAAATACTACTCTGAAATGTGACAATAATTATTGAGTTCCGCTTTTTGGTTTAAGGTACTTACAAAATAAAAACATAAATAATAATCAACTATGTTTTTAATAATTATAACAATCATATCTTCAGATAATATAGAGAATTTAAATTATTAATAATAGTAATAAGTCTTCTCGATTTTTTTATTACATATGTTAGTATTAATAGGTCTTTCTTATGCTAATAATAAAGTGGAATTCAATTAATATTGTCACATTTCAGAGCAGTATTTTGTCGAAGGTATGTTCCGTCGAAATAGAGATCCGTCGAACAAGTGCATTTCGAAGAAGGGTTCTGTCGAAGTAGTGTTATTCGAAGTTGTGTGTGTCGAAATCGAAATATGTTCTGACGAAGCAGTGAGTAGTCGCACTATTGTTTTTCGAAATTCACCCTGTCGAAAATTCGAAATAATTGATTGTCGAAATTCAGAATGGTCATTACCTACTATCTGCCGTACGAATAAATAAAAATAAGTTCCTACTTAGAATAACCAATAATATTGCTTAGCAATATTATTCCTTACGTTTAATTCATGAACGCCCGAGCGGCCTCCTGGTCCCGGATAACAATGGAATATCTATTGTGTCTCTTTTTCCGGGCGTTGAAAGGTTAAATCGATAACATTTCATCAGTTTGTGGAGTGGCTGAAACGTTTTTCAGTCACCATAAGCAGCTGTGGTTAAGATTTGTAAATTAACTGTCCGCCTGTTCGCCCTTCCACCTGTCCGCCGTCTATCCTACTTTTTTAAAGACTGTAGGTACTAAAGTAACATATAAAAATATATTCATGATTGTACGGAACCCTCGGTGCGCGAGTCCGACTCACTCTTGACCCCTTTTTTAATTAAGAATACCTACCTATTCCCGGAAAATTAGAGTAGTGAGACACAAAAGATTTCCCATTGTTGAGCGGCCCGATCGGGCCGCTCAGGGATTGAAAGATTAAGAATAACTATTTTAAGTGACGTGGGTTTTATTTATTCTTTTATTTTGCTTTTTATTTTAAACTTTTTAAATAATTCATACTTTATCTATTTAATAACCGCTTCCAAATCGGTCAAACCGATTTATACAGGGTCACTGGAAATATGACGTATTCCTGTTAAGGGGTTATAGATGAGGTCAAAACAAATATTTTTTGTCATATAACTTTTTCTCAAAAAATAAATAGTTTTTGAGTTAATTGAAATTAAGTATTTTTTTACCAAAAGTACGTTTTCAGACACAAAAATTTAAAATAAAAGATAACTACTTTTTCGATTCCGGATTTTTTATTATTTTGGGATAGAAAAGAATCTGAGTGTTGATAATGGATAAAAAAAATTTCATAGAATACAGGTGTTTATAAAAAAATCAATCCTTAAAAGCATTTTTTATTTTTATTTTTTCAGATTTTCTAGAAATAGCTTCAAATATCTTTAAAAAAATCCTAGTAACTAAGCGTGCATAATATTTTAAAAACATCACCATCTATTCAGCTTTCAGTTGAGGTATAAAACTTAATAATAGCTTAAATAAAAAATGAGAAATTAAGACTTAACTAAATAGCAGTCCCATTTCATGTAGCAAAAATTTCCTACTTCAAGCGTTTCGGAGGTGGCCGTATTATCCTACTTATTCCATAAATGTGAAAGTTTTATTGTTTGGATGATTGTTAATCAATCACGAAAAACGGCTGAACGGATTTGGATGAAATTTGGCACACAGATAGTTTATAAGCAAGATTAAAACATAGGAGGATACTATTATCTTGGTTAAAGGTTCCCTAGGGATTTTCTCAAATGTAAATGCGAATAAAGTCGCGGGCGGAAGCTTAGTTTGCCATAAATGATCGTGCTTACTAAAAATACTTTCGTCCGAGTGAGTTTGAAACAGGGTTATTTTCCGCCGATGAGTAAAAATTTATACAGACAGCATCAAAAATAACCATGCATATCAGCCATTTTTAATGACCCGCTGCTGGGAAACAGGCCTTCCTTTCCTTTTGGGATAAAGCGGACGGGCCATAACCCACCACGTGGGCCCAATGTGGATTGGTCGGTGTTAACTCAATGTACCTTACATTGAGCCCTTGGTTCTGGTTGCATTTACAGTTGTTAACACTGACCAATCCACATTGGGCCCACGTGGTGTGTATGGCCCGTCCGCTTTATCCATCCACAAGCCAAAAGGAAGGCCAGTTCCCCAGCACCGGGGCATTGAAAATGACTGATATGCATGGTTATTTTTGATGCTGTCTGTATGAAATTTTGACTCATCGGCGGAAAATAATCCTGTTTTAAACTCACTCGGACGAAAGTATTTTTAGTAAGCACGATCATTTATAGCAAACTAAGCTTCCGCCCGCGATTTCATTCGCATTTACATTTGAGAAATCCCTAGGGAATATTTAACCAAGATAATAGTATCCTCCTATGTTTTAATCCGGCTTATAAACTATCTGTTTGCCAAATTTCATCCAAATCCGTTCAGCCGTTTTTCGTGATTGATTAACAATCATCCAAACAATAAAACTTTCACATTTATGGAATAAGTAGGATAATACGGCCACCTCCGAAGCGCTTGAAGTAGGAAATTTTTGCTACATCAAATGGGACTGCTATTTAGTTAAGTCTTAATTTCTCATTTTTTAATTAAGCTATTATTAAGTTTTATACCTCAACTGAAAGCTGAATAGATGGTGATGTTTTTAAAATATTATGCACGCTTAGTTACTAGGATTTTTTTAAAGATATTTGAAGCTATTTCTAAAAAATCTGTAAAATAAAAAATAAAAAATGCATTTAAGGATTGAATTTTTTATAAACACCTGTATTTTATGAAATTTTTTTTATTCATTATCAACACTCAGATTCTTTTCTATCCCAAAATAAAAAAAAATCCGGAATCGAAAAAGTAGTTTTCTTTTATTTTAAATTTTTGTGTCTGAAAACGTACTTTTGGTAAAAAAATACTTGATTTCAATTAACTCAAAAACTATTTATTTTTTGAGAAAAAGTTATATGACAAAAAATATTTGTTTTGACCTCATCTATAACCCCTTAACAGGAATACGTCATATTTCCAGTGACCCTGTATACATACATAAGTATAGATAAACATACAGATTTATTTCCATAATATTTTTTTTCTTTCTTACATTAATTTTTATTTAAACTTATGATAAATGTATTTTTTGTAATAAAAACGAACTGTAATTTTAGCCTCGGTATAACATTAAAAATGAAAAGAACATAAAAAAATTATTCAGAGCCCAAAGTGCACATGCGCGAACTTTCCCCCACTCCGTCGAAAAAATTTCAAGATTAATGTAGCGATGGGTCGAGTCGCAAATTTTTCGACTCGGGTCACCCGAGTTGAAATTAATGCTGACCCGGGCTTCAACTCGGGTCAACTCGGTTCAGCGATATGGGCCGCCGAGCGCCAAGTCGCAATTTTTTTCAACTCGAGTTATCCGAGTTGAAATCTATGCGGAGTGCGGACCCGGGCTTCAACTCGTTTTGTTTGTATTTGATAAATATTGAACCGAACCAACTCGGTTGCCTTTGTAAGTTGCAAAGTAAAAGAGATCAGGATTTGAATTATAGTAATAGCGAATAGTTTTAATCAATTAACAAATGCACATTAGTTAGGTACAGAGATGAATACCTAAATGAAGCTTTTTATTATAATTAAAATTTTAAATATCGCTAAGACTGATAATTAAACTAAATTATCAGTCTTAGCGCTTATTACTTCCAATATTATTTACTCATTATTCATCATTAAACCAATTATTTAGCATTAAAAAAATGACATATCTTAGAGTATGTAATAGAGAGGCACAAGTTACGCTTAACATAACTAAAGTTTTTCTTATACAAAATTAAAATATAATAACAAAAATACTAAGGAACTTCTAAACATCATTAAAAAGGTGATATTACGCGGGCGGGGGGAGAGCGGCGGGCCGGGGGAGAGCGGCGGGCCGCGAGGCGAGTGCGAGCGAGCAGTAATACAATGCCACACATCGAATCGAGTTGGCCCGCCGGGTTAGTTTTGTCCTAGCCCGGGTTGACTCGGTTGGTAAGACACGTACGCAGCACGTGGGCGGCCCGCTTGGCGCGTCAACCGAGTTGACCCGGGCTAGGAAAAAACCAACCCGAGTTGACGGGTTGGAGAAGTAACTCGAGTTAACCGAGTTATTTCACCGAGTCGCCCACCACTAGATTAATGAAATGCCTCGTACTGTACTGAAGTGTACATTGTACACCGGAGTCTCTCTCTACCGTCTGTACCTACTCGCGAAATGCACGGAACTTGTCGGTTCGTGTTCAATACAGTGCATTTCGGTACCGAAATAAAATAACGGTTAAATAGCGGTACCTCAAAATAAAGGTTGTCATATTTCGGTACCAATATTGAAGTACCGAAAAATTAAGGTATCGAAATTCGAAGGAATAGTTTTTAATGGGTATGACGTCATACCGATAAATAAAGGTACCGAAAAATTAAGGTATCAAAATATGAAGGGACAGTTGTTTTAATAGTTATAACGTCATACCGATAAATAAAGGTACCGAAAAATTAAGGTATCAAAATAATGAAGGAACCGTTTTTAATAGGTATGACGTCATACCGATAAATAAAAGTACCGTAATTTTCCGGTAAATCAGTCCCTGAATCAATTAAGAGCCCGTAGCGATTTTGCCGCTGACTGCAGCTCTCTCGCTCGCACATTTCATGTTTTCTTAGGATTTCCTTAATCTGTGTGCGTAATTAAAATATGTATCTCTGCCACTTTTCGCAATATAAGATTACAGACATTTAAAAATATATTTCAGTTTTTTGTTTGCTAAAGTACAAAAAGTTGTCGCTTCTAACATTTATTTGTACTGGCAAATACGATATGTCCGTAATCTTATATTGCGAAAAGTGGCCGACACACATTTTTCAAGTCCGCACTCATATTTAAGAAATCTTGAGAAAACATGAAATGTGCGAGCGAGAGAGCGGCGGCAGTCAGCGGCAAAATCACTACGGGCTCTTAAACTATCTACTTCCACTCCCAAATCAAAAAAATAGGGAAAAAAATAAACAGCAGCCCTCCCCCCCCCCCTAGCATGATCACCGAAACGCGATAAGATATAGCGATTTATCGTGATTAACTGTCAAAAGACAATGGATTTTGACAGCTGAGTGTCGATAAAACGCTATATCACGCGATATATGTCGTGTTTCGGTAGTCATGCTAGGGGGAGATATGTAAAAAAATACATATTTCAGTCCGGCTTTCTGGACGCTGTCTGTTCTCGTCTACAGGTCGCATTTCTCAACCGATCCCAGTGAAATTTTGTGAGCAGGTTTGATAAATATATACAATTTTTTTAAGAGACAGTTTTTTTAAATTTATTAAAATGACAGAGATATGTAAAAAAAACACATTTCAGCCCGACTTTCCGGATGTTTGTTCTCCTCGACAGGTCGCACTTCTCAACCGATTCTCGTGAAATTTTGTGAGCAGGTTTGATAATTTTATATAACTGTTTAGTCAAGCCAGTTTTTCCAAATCTATCTAAAAATATTCACTCATTTCGAAAAATGATCAAAATTAGAAGCACCATCTAGCTGCGAATAATTCACGTACTGTGTGCTTTGAAAACTTCATGGCGACATTTTATTTTTGCACAATTTGAGCCACTTTTTATCGCGAGGTCTACAGCTCACGGAGCCACTAGTTTTTAGTAATTGCAAAATAAACACTCTTTGGAAATTGGATTCGTTTGAATTGGAATTTGGAAAATTACTGGGAATGTAATTAGTAAGTATAATAAAGTATACGTGGTATGAACACTGTTTCTCACGCGACATACATAACTCTTCAAAATTTCTGCCTCATTCACATTTCTTTGCACACCGCTGTAACTTTCAATCGAGTTCCATTGCACAATCTTGGAGGGCTTAAATTGCGTAAAAGCATAATCGGAACACCAACCTTTAATTTTATTTGATGAGCAGGAAGACCATTAGCACTTAAGGAGTTTAGGAACTCAACCGGATAATTGGTGGCCTCATCTTGATTGAGGAGCTCGGTGGCGCAGTGGTTTAGCACCTGGCCTAGCGATGGCGGAGGTTAAGCAACTTTTCCAAGGGTCGGTCGGTCATGGGATGGGTGACCAAAAATTTATTATCTCAAGCTCCTCCGTGCTCCAAAAAGCATGTGAGCCGTTGGTCCCGGCTGCATCTTGATCTACGACAGTGTTCATTGATGTGTATACCTAACCTACTACTTCATTCTCAACCATTTCAGATATAATGGTGTTCCGTGTTGATGATGGCCGTTGATTGGTCGGTTTTTATTTCTATCTCTTGTATTTCCGATTGGTGTTGGGTCTACGTACGTATAAAGATGGTTTTCATTTCCGTCTTCAGTGTTTCTCATTGGTACTGGATCTACGTACGTATAAGGATGGTTTTCATTTCCGCTTCTTGTATTTCTCAATGGTACCGGATCTATGTATGTATAAACATGGTCTTCGTACCCGTCTATAGTATAATACACCCGTTCATTGAAACTTTGCTGTATCACAGCAGGCGATTGTGCGGGCGGACGAGAAGTCGACCTCTTCACGTGACAGACACACAATCCAGCAATCAGAATTATGAGAAGCAGCGTTGAAACGCTGGCGGCTACGTGCGGTAACCATGCGGCTGAAACACAAAATTGTTAAGGAGAAAAACTTATATATCTATATATAAGATTATATAGCTCAGGTTACTGCCAACATAATACAAAAAGTTATGTTTAAATCGGTGTAAGTAGTAGTTTTAAAGTTATGCGCGTACCTACATGCAAACTGAAAAAAACAAACAGACAAAAGTCCCAAAAACTATTGTTTTGGGTTCAGTATAATGTTTTTAACATGTAGCAATTACTCTTTTAAAGAAAATGTTGGATGTACAGAATTGGCCTCGTTACGATACTGTTATTGCCTATCTCCTTTGTGACATAGCGTGATGAATTGTACCTAAGATAATATTTTATAACTCAGGTTACTGCCAACATAATACAAAAAGTTTTATTCAAATCGGTGCAGTAGTTTAAAAGTTATGCGCGTATATACAAACAAACAAACAGACAAAAATTCCAAAAACTATTGTTGTCCGTCTGTCTGTCACCAGGCTGTATCTCATGATCCGTGATAGCTAGACAGTTAAAATTTTCACAGATGATGTATTTTTGTTGCCGCTATAACAACAAATTTTATTATCTGTTTAGGACATCTCAAGATCGCATGTCCTGGCTCGCCACAATTATAACAAATAACAATACCTGGTCTCCTATTCGCGAAAGTACCTGGTTGATACTTGTTTATTCGATGGTCTTGTGTATCACTGATTTTTTTATTTGAAAACCAGGATTGTGTTGTTCACGTCTATCTGGAAACGAGCGCTTGACAAATGACTCATTTCCCTTTGCAGGAATAGTTCTAAAATAATTCAAAACTAATTCAGGGTCATCGTACCGAGCCGCTTGTACTTACATCCTAATACTGTAGTCATAAATCCCGTATGTAATGCAATCAACTGCCTGCTTACCATGTAACTTACAACGATTTATTAACATTATTTTGTCGTAATAATATTCGAACAACGTTTCGATTTTCATACTTTTACGGTTTAACATTTCGGACAATAACTCCCCATAATTTACGTCTGACGGAAAAGCTTTCAACAAATCATCTTGCCACTCATCCCAATTAAATTTTATACTAGTAAGCCCCTCATACCAATCCAGTGAGTATAGGTAGGGCATAAAATATTATCTGTCTCTCTGTCCAACCATATACTGCCGCAGATTCGTTTATTTTAACAAGCCAATCTTTCATAGTTTGCGTTTTACAACTGGGATAAAAATCTGATATAATGTTCTGAGCACCTTGAATATGTCCTACCGTAGGGGGAGCGCTTTCTTTCCTTAATGCAGTAACCAATGATTGCAATAGGGACTGATCTGCACTCGAGTGAACAACTGTGCTCTGGTCCGACTCATTTCCAATAATCTCACGACGATTTTGAACTTCAGTATTTGTGTCTGGATCCGGATAGTTTTCCTTATGACTACGATTCGATGAAAACGCATTTCTTGAACGCTTACGATAATGGTGTTCTCGTTTTCGTACTTGGAAACGAGAGCGAGAACGTCTCGATCCACTACTACATTCTGACTTACTAGTAACTGTACTACTTAAATACGAACGCCGATGACGACGTCGGTGCGCACACGAATTTCGTCGTCCCTGTCGGGCTGAATAAGATAGTTTTCGACTTTCAGACAGCGAACTGTCACTCGCTTCCCGAGTACGATGTCTACGTTTATTACTACTATCCCGATATCTACTATCTCGAGTATGACGTCTTCGTGTAACATTACGATTATTTTTATTTTCCAAAAGAGGTGTACCACAACAGTCCGCCATTATAACAATAATTAGAAATAAATGTTAATCATAAAGATATGGAATTAGACAAGGTTAACAGGATTATCCTAGGATGTTAAGGGAGCAAGGATAAACCGACATATGATTGAAATCTTTTGTTGTAGATACTTAGACAAACCTGAACGGGTTCTTTATCCCTTCTTCTGATCTAAAAGAAACTTGTCTTTAGATTGTACAAAATCCACACAGCTATTTCCATTCCGTTAAAAAGATTCCTTGACATGTATATTCCCCTTTATGGTTTTCGTAATTAATCTATTCCTTTTGTTTTGATGTCATTCACTTGACTAAATAGTCGTTCGCATGCTGCATTTGTGCTTCCTCCGTGCTTCGGAAGGCACGTTAAGCCGTTGGTCTCGGCTGCATTTGCAGTCGTTAACACTCACCAATCTGCATTGGGCCCGCGTGGTGGGTTATGTGGCCCGTCCTCCTTATCCACCCATAAGAAAGGCCTGTGCCCCAACAGTAGGGACATTAAAAATGTCTGGTGGACATGGACACGCTGCATTTGAATGGGGCAAGGACAGAATATGCAACATAAAAGCGGGCAGGAACTGAATTTTTTTCTGCTTATTTTGGTTTTTTAGCTGACTGATCTGTAAATCAAATATAACAATTAACAACTACCACATGCGAAATATCTAAAAGAAAGAAGTTGAGTAAGTAAAAAACTAGATTTTTTACCTTGTGCCAAAACTCGTCAACTTTATCAGTGCTGGGTGAACACTGCAGAAGAGACATAATTATTGGGACGAATTATCACGACTTGTAACTCCCAACTTTTTTTTGTCAAGAGCTTCATACCTACTATGATGGGCTAGTTGCAATTTTTTAACTCGGGTCACCCGAGTTGATGTCGATGCTAACCCGGGCTTCAACTCGGGTCAACTCAGTTGAGTTGAAACGACGATGCGATATTTTGAAATAATGTGGTTTTGTTTGTATTTGATGAACTATTCAACCAAACCGACTCGTTTGCCGTTGCAACGGCAAAGTAAAGGAGTTTAAAGAGATCAGGATTTGAATTATAACGCATACTTACGTATACACTTAGATTTCTGCGCGTAAAGTTCATTTGAAATTAAACGCTTTTTACGTATTACCGCTATTAATTCAGTTGTGTAGGGGGGGGTGCTTCTACAGACGTGAAGTGCAGGAAAACGGACTTCCGGGCAGGCAGGAGCAGAAGAAAAAAGTCGTGCGTGATGATTTGTGCTAACTTTTAATGAGTAAAGAAGCAAATTAATACACGTAGCGTGGTAGGAACGTCCCAACGCCCTTTCCAAATAGGACGAAGGCGTCAGATGCGTACCGTAGTATCTAAGCAACTGTTCCAAGTAGTACTCTTTCCCAGGGAGGACGAGAGCATATGTGAGGATGCAGTAGCCTCGATATGAATCGAATGAATGACAAAACAAAATTATTGGGCTTACTTATATAAATGTACAAAAATCTCGACACCGCCGTTCAGGATTAGCACCATGCGGATTTAGCACCATCTAGTATCGAGTAGCGGTACTCTAGTATTATAAGGTAAGGTAAAGTTGGTTTGTTACAATCTCCCCCTCAGTCTCTGAAGTCGTCCCGACGAGAGGGACTGGATTATTGGGTGTGTTTTCTAGGCCGTCCTCTGCCTCTCTTCACAAGAGTTTGTTGACCATCTGTAACAGGCTTCTTCTTGGGTCGTCCCCTTTTGCGTAGAGGTTGTACGGGTTCAGGTATGACGGACAAGTCTTCATGCTTAAAGGGAGTCAAGGCTGACGCATGATATACTCCGACGGGAATATCAGGAGTAGCTGGTGTAGCCACTTTGTATGAAGCTGGCCCATGTTTTTATGTTTTATTATTGTGTATGGTCCATCTCTGCGAGGGGCAAACTTAGCTGTCACTCCTTTAGATGCGTTACTTATGGGATGTAGGTTGACAAGCACTAAATCTCCCACTTCGTACTGAATGTACTTGCGTCTATGTTTGTCTACATATTCCTTCCGATCTTCTTCTTTCATTTCCTCAACTTCTTTTGTTCTTATTAAAATGTCAGGTAGTTGTTTTAGTTTAGGCGTTATCTCAGGTATTAGGTTTCCCGACACCATTATCTTTAATGTATTGTTATTCGTAGTAGGAACGTTCCAACAGCCCTTTCCAATTAGGACGAAGGTGTCAAATGTGTTCCGTAGAATGATATATGTTAGCAAAGCGACTGTTCCGGATAGTACTCTTTCCAAGGAGGACGAGAGCGTAGGAGGATGCAGAAGTTGCGTATCGTAAGTACGAAGGAACGTTCCGACAATCTTTTCCAAGTAGGACGAAGGCGTCAGATGCGTGCCGTAGAATGATATTATGCTTGCAAAGCAACTGTTCCAGATAGTACTCTTTCCAAGGAGGACGAGAGCGTAGGAGGATGCAGAAGTTGCGTATCGTAAGTACGAAGGAACGTTCCGACAATCTTTTCCAAGTAGGACGAAGGCGTCAGATGCGTGCCGTAGACTGATATTATGCTTGCAAAGCAACTGTTCCAGAGTACTCTTTCCAAGGAGGACGAGAGCGTAGGAGGATGCAGAAGTTGCGTATCGTAAGTACGAAGGAACGTTCCGACAATCTTTTCCAAGTAGGACGAAGGCGTCAGATGCGTAACGTAGAATGATATTATGCTTGCAAAGCAACTGTTCCAGATAGTACTCTTTCCAAGGAGGACGAGAGCGTAGGAGGATGCAGAAGCTAGTTGCATTTTTCGCTCAGCCGATGTAAGCAAACGGCTCGCATATTGAACTGGGTGTTCTTCGTTAGGCTCCCCCTATTCGAGAACTGCCCCTAGAGCGTAAGAACTGGTATCTTGCTCTTGGTCTTTTGCGTGGCCTTTTGCTTGGATCTTTAGCGTATTAGCGACTTCCCTGTGCGCGTCTCGAGCGTACCACGTAACTTGCGCTTCGTGCTGTAGTTGGCCCCACGTTGGGCGCCAGTTTGTAGGGGGGGGGGGGGGTGCTTCTACAGACGTGAAGTGCAGGAAAACGGACTTCCGGGCAGGCAGGAGCAGAAGAAAAAAAGTCGTGCGTGATGATTTGTGCTAACTTTTAATGAGTAAAGAAGCAAATTAATACACGTAGCGTGGTAGGAACGTCCCAACGCCCTTTCCAAATAGGACGAAGGCGTCAGATGCGTACCGTAGTATCTAAGCAACTGTTCCAAGTAGTACTCTTTCCCAGGGAGGACGAGAGCATATGTGAGGATGCAGTAGCCTCGATATGAATCGAATGAATGACAAAACAAAATTATTGGGCTTACTTATATAAATGTACAAAAATCTCGACACCGCCGTTCAGGATTAGCACCATGCGGATTTAGCGCCATCTAGTATCGAGTAGCGGTACTCTAGTATTATAAGGTAAGGTAAAGTTGGTTTGTTACAGTTGTTATTATAGTTTATTAATGACTTAATAAGTGTGTATTAGATTTTACAAAACAATAAATTAAGTAAGTAGCAATTATGGAAATTAGTGACAACAAAAAATAGATTAGAATCACAAATCATGTATAATTTCTAGTAAGTAAATTTTTACATAATAAATTTATGGGATCTTTGGAATGAAAGATGCGGATCTCGGATACAATATTTAATAGGTACTTTAAACACAGACTTGTAATTGAATTCAATTGGACAAAATAATGCGCGGCGTATAGGAATCTGTATTCGAACGGCACGACAAGATGGTGGAAAGCAGGCAAGGGGCTCCGTTGACGTCGTTCGTAGCTTTTATAGGCTGCCCCCACGCCGCTCCTGCGACCCGCGGGCGACTGGCGCGTGGCCTTTAGCAGAGACGTTGTAGCCGAGAAATGTGACCTCCCGTTGACCAAAACAACATTTAGATTCATTTAAAATGAGTCCATACCTTTCTAGTCTCTCGAATATTTGCTTTAGATGTTCCAGGTGTTCCTGTGGGTTTTTTGAAAACATCAAAATATCATATCATATCTATATACGCGTAACAAAACTCCAGGCCTCTGAGCACCTCATCAACAAATCTTTGAAACGTCTGAGCAGCGTTGCGTAGACCGAAGCACATGAAGGGAAATTCAAACATCCCGAAGGGCGTGGTGATCGCTGTCTTCGGGATATCGTCCTTAAAGATTGGTATGTGAGTGTACGCTTTTACCAGGTCTATTTTGCTGAACACCTGTGATCCTGCTAGACGTTGAGAAAAATCTTCAATGTGTCTTACTGGATAACGGTCGGGCACCGTCCGCGCATTCAAGGCTCTGTAGTCCCCGCATGGCCTCCATCTGTCCCCGGCCTTCGGCGCCAGGTTGAGTGTAGAAGCCCACGGAGAGACTGATCTGCGTGTTGTTCCATTCTGTAGCATCTCGTCAAACAGCATCATTGCACATTTAAGGCGGTCTGGTGCTAACCGGCGTGGCCTGCAGTATACCGGTGGCCCAGGTGTTGTATTGATATAATGAACGGTATTGTGCCTTACCTCTCTTGGTATTCCAGATGGTTTGGTAATGCTCGGGTACCTCGCTAGTAGTTGATGGTACTCGCTGCTGCCGCTTATGACTTTCACGCTTGACACCTGGCACTCCATCAGACTCCCCGCTATAGATAACGTTGTTATCCCGTCCAACAGTCGTCCATTCTTGCAGTCTACAAGAAGGCCAAAATGAGAAATAAAATCCACACCAATTATAGGTTTATCGACTTCCGCTACTACAAAGTCCCAGGTAAAATCCCTGCGTAGGCCGAGATCCAAATGCATGGTCAGCGTCCCATACGTCCGTATGGTGGTCCCATTTGCCGCTGATAAATTGTAATCGGTGGGTTTCTTAGCTAGTCGACTAAATCTGCGAGGTAGTACACAAAGGTCTGAGCCTGTATCTACTAGGTACTTTATTTTACTTTTCTTGTCTGTGATAAAAAGGCGGCTGGTAAAACGACCGTCAGCAGAGGCCGCGTCTATTGACTGCCGCGCTCGTTTTCCGATTTTGTTTTAGCATAATTACTGAAAATAATTAATGAAGAATACCAACAAATAAAGGTATCAAATAAAGGTAGGAAAAGAAAATTACCTTCATCAGCTTTAGAAAAACTGTCTGAAATATGTGACCGGTATGGAGTATCTTATAGAGCAGGCGCAGCTATTGATTCCGCCACCCTAAGCGATACAAAGAAAACATTTTCGAATTCACCTCTTACTATTATTGACCATAACAAACTGAGACGCGAGAGAGTTAGAAGAAGACGTATGTTATTAAAAAATCGAAAAGTAGAAACAATAGAGGCATTATTCTTTGACGGGCGAAAAGACCAAACGTTGTATTGCGTTAAAGATAAAAATAGATTATATCGCCGCATTAGAGTTGAAGAACACATTACAATGGTACAGGAACCTGGATCGATTTACCTTGGTCATGTAACTCTACCCACTGGAACGTCTAAAGACATCGAGCAAGCAATGTATTTATATCTTACTGAAAAAAGCACAAATCTCAATTCTTTGGTGGCAGTCGGTTGCGATGGAACAAATACTAACACTGGGCGTAAAAATGGAATTATTGTTCTACTTGAGAAACGGTTTCAAAGGCCAGTGCAGTGGCTTGTCTGCCAATTACATGCTAATGAATTACCATTGCGGCATTTAATTCAACACTTAGATGGCAAAACAACAGGGCCCACCGCTTTTTCAGGCCCTATTGGTAAAATGCTTAAAACTTGTGAAACTAGAGAAATCATCCAGTTTGAACCAATCACCGTTTATTTACCGGATCTATCAACAACAAAATTAAGCACAGATCAACAATACTTATACGATATTTGTGTAGCAGTGTCTACTGGATCGGTTAGCTACGATTTAGCTAGAAGGTTTCCTGGTAAATTGTCGCACGCTAGATGGCTCACGACTGCTAATAGAATACTACAACTCTATGTTTCTACAGAACGGCCGACAAATTAACTGATTGTGATGGCAAATTATATTTGCAAATCCTACTGTCCAAATTGGTTTCAGATTAAAATCAACAGCTCTTGTAAGGACGGTGCTAGAAATTTGTGGTTTCTCATTAAAAGCTCGAGGTATCTGCCTGAAGACATAAAGGCTGTATTGGATCCAGTAATAGAGCGTAACGCATATTTTGCTCACCCTGAAAACGTTTTGCTATCGATGTTAGCCGACGACAACAAGCATATAAGAGAACTTGGTTGCAGAAGAATTATAAAAGCTCGCACTTTGCGACAAGCCACCACGATGAGATCTTTTGTTATTCCAAAAATTAACTTTGGATGCAATATTTATTACGATATAATTGACTGGCAAGACAAGACTCTCGTTTTAACAGAACCTCCGTTATTGCGTAATTTGAAAACTGATGATCTCAAAAAAATTGTAGATGAAGGAAATGTCGGGAAATTTGACTTTCCAAAGTTTCCATGCCACACGCAGTCGGTCGAAAGATGTGTCATGTTGACAACTGAAGCTGCAGGTTCTGTGGCAGGGCAAGTAGCCAGAGAAGGGTTTATTGCTTGCAAGCAAAATTCTAGGCAAATAATGCCAAAATTCAATTAAAAAAAAGATTTTAAGTAACACCATTCTTGTTGAGAAGTACTAAAAAATTACGTTTTTGCTGTCTTTTTAATGTTAATTTTTATTATTAAAACTCGTTATATATATATATATATATATATATATGGCTGACTCTCGGGACTCACGAAATTTCGAGACTCTCGAAATTATTATATGACGCATTTTTTATGATAGATAGGCCAGCGCTTGCGCGATATCACGCCTGATGGTAAGCGATGACGTGATTTACGATGGAACGCGCTTGCCTAAAAGATACTAATCACTCGCGACTTGAAGGTCCCCAAATTGTACCTGTCGGGAAACACAGACTTATGCAAAGAGTCCACTCTCTGGCGGTACAGATCATAGAATTTGAAGCAAAATGCTAATTCGTATCTCTGGTCGTCCGATGGAAGAAAGGAGATGCGGTATTAGGTTATGCACTACCACTTTACACTCGCCAAAATGTACCCGATAAAAACCTTGCGACCTTGCGTCTACGCTCGAGACTTCGGAGCTTATTACAGAAAAGATTATCGTTGCCGATGAGCTTCCTGGGGCCGTATTCTGACCTCTTATTTCCTGGCAGTTTTCTAACTGGTTATCAATCTAGCTCTTTTATTTGCTATACAGTGAGAAAGAGATGTAACTATAGCAATTCATAAACCTGGCAAGTTGTAAGCGGTTGTAATACCCCCCCTGGTCCTCCGCTCAAAGGATTCAAACGTCTAGAGCTCTTATTTGGCGGAGCCATCCCAAAGATGACAGCAATACTCCATACACGATCGAACTTGCGCTTGGTATAGAATAAACAGCTGTTCCGGCGTGAAGTAAAGTATTTTCTCACCTTTTCGAAAATGCTAAGCTTTTTAGATGCCAATTGTACTTTATTCCAATTACTAGCGACCCGCCCTCGCTTCGCTTCGGTGTAGTGTGGAATTTGACACCATGTATTTTACATATATACCTTCCTCTTGAATCACTCTCTATTAAAAAAAACCGCATCAAAATCCGTTGCGTAGAAAGATTTAGGAATACATAGGGATATAGGGACAGAGAAAGCGACTTTGTTTTATACTATGTAGTGATAGTGATACTTTATTCTCGATGAAAGAGCCAAAATTGAGTGTTAGAGTCAATGATATGCCGAGAAGGTATAGTTGTTCAGTAATCGGCAATTCGGCACGGATACACCTCGAAAAGTGACTCAGGTTGAAACTACTCCCTTTAGCAGAGAACAGACACTCCTGGGTTTTTGATGGATTGAACCTGCCTGACCTGATTGGCATCGCCCCATTCGGAGACTGCCTGCAGTGACAGGTTCGTGTTCTGACCATCGCCTCCCTAAGACACTGGGCTTGTTTTGCACTGACTCGAGCATCAGATATCTAGCTCTCTACAACGGTGTTGTCATCTGCGTACCCCAAAATACCGGATATTAGCAGGTCATTAATATGCAGCAGGTGTTCCTGTTTAGTCCACCCCTGAGGGACCAATCCCTGACTCCGGCATTGATAGCCAACTGGTCGGATGAGTAGCCATTAATGACAACTCGAATCGACCGATCCCTCTGGAAGTTCGATATCCAGACACAAAACCGATGGGAAGTCCGTATGAAAAAAATCTTGCAATAAGGCTATCATGCCTCACCCTGTCAAAAACCATCGAGTTATCAAGAGTAACAGCGAGCGCCTTTCCATGTAGTTCACAATAATGATTCTGATGTAAATAAAATTAGCAAATCTACACAGAGCCCCTGCCATTCATCATCCTGCATAGAAACATTACAAAGTAGCTATAGTAAATGCACTTTCAAACCAGCATTATCATGTAACTCAAAGGAGGCAAAAACAATTATGTTTTCAGACAAACTAGGTCAGGGATTAGGTTTAGCTCTAAGAGATAAGCTCTCTAAAAAACTTATTAATATTTGTACTTCTGGTGTATCTTTTAACCAAATTGTACAAAATATTAATAAGTCACATATTGATGAAGCCACAACAGTAGTAATATTATGTGGGGACAGTTCCCATATTACAAAAAGGGACATTCTTAAAAATATTAATATTTTATTAACATTACAGTCTGTAACAAGATGTAAAATAATAATTAGCGCTTTCCCTTATGCAAGTAACTTTAACTGGGATCAAAATAAGCGCATTTTTGATTTAAATTTGTATTTATATAATTTGATAAGTCGTCACAGTGACGTTATTTTATACTTTGACGTTAATAAATTTATTAACACTTTTACATTGACTCCAGATAGTATGTATCTGCCGAA